>CM074722.1:255497145-260737145 GCA_037306005.1 Rhinophrynus dorsalis
ATGCAGCCAAACCTCACCATGCGAAAGTTTAGGGCAATGGTACAAAAAGGTTGCCATTTACATGATGCAGACTGCAGCATACAATTCTTTTTTGATTTTCAAATTGGCAAACCACACCCTAAAACTTACTTTTCTGCAGTATCAGCTCCATCTTATCTCCCAATTTTTGTTTCATGGGGCAACAGAAATAATTCCACCAAAACCCAGGGTAGTACATTTTATTTATAAAATCCCCCCAAAAGAGACTCACAAAAGCGCTGCAGGGTTTGCTACGGCAAGGGAATACGGAGAGAAACCTCCACTTACTGTCCTGACTTCCCTCCCAAACCTGGCCTCCTCATGGGTGACTGCTTCAAGCAATACCATGAAGGCACAATGCAGTAGTGCTGTGAAGTTTTTTATTATTTGGGCACTTTTCCCCCCTGAAATATCCTGTCTTTTTATTTTTCAAAACACATCCCTCCTTTGATCTAACACCATCAAACTATAATGGGAAGCAAAGCACCCTAAGTTTTTACTATCTCTGATAATGGAAACACACCTGTTCCCTACTGGGCCCAGTAGTTCCCCCAAACCCTGACAAACCTATGCATATGGGGCATTGCCGTACTCAGACGATGTAACTCACCACTAATGTAAAGCACTTAAAAAATCTGCAAATATCATCTGATTGAAATCCAGAGCAACACTAAAATATGTATGGAAAAAATGGTGTTTCTCTGCCTTACTGCGGGTTTTGGGAGGGATTGCTGATACAGTGGCAGCGAAAAAATTGAAAAAGGGCAAATAGAATGAAAGCCAGGGTTGTCTACTCTTCTACAACATATACTTTTGGGGGTAAAATTCATTGCAGTATTGCCAAACAGTCCAAAATGTGATAAGGCACCAGCTATAAAAATGGCATGTCTGTAAAAGGAAACTCACATGTTCCAACTGGGCCCAGTATCTCCCCCAAACCCTGACAAACCGTTGCATATGGGGCATTGCTGTACTCAGAAGAATGAGCCGAACACTAATCAATGCAGTTTATAAAATCTTCACCTATCCTGTGCTTGAAATTCACATCAACATTGAAGTCTAAGTTTTCACAGGATTAGTGGTAAAATGGGTGTGTACAAAATTTGAAAACACACCTAAAATGAAAGCCTGGGGTGTCTACTTTCCAAAAATATACACTTTTGGGGAAAAATCTTAAAGAGCACTGTTACACAGGACAAATGAGAAATGGCACCAGTAATGCAAGCTGTGAAAATTCAAAGTGTGAACCTGGAAATGCACATGTTCCAATTTGGGCCCCATAGCTCCCGCAAAGCACGAGAAAGCTATGCATATGGAGTATTGCCATACTCAGAAGAAGGAGCCGAACACTAAACAATGCAGTTTTAAAAATCTTCACCTATTCTGTAATTGAAATCCACATCAACATTGAAATCTAAGTGTTAAAAACGCTGCTTTTTTACTTACGTCACGTTTACGAAATAGTGGTGGTAAAATGGCTATGTAAAAAATTTGAAAAAACACCTAAAATGAAAGCTGGGGGTGTCTACTTTTCAAAAATATACACTTTTAGGGGTAAATCTTAAAGTGGAGCACTGGAACATAGCCCCAAATGAGAAATGGCACCAAATAAGAAAGATATGAAAATTCAATATTTGTTCCAATTTGTGCCCTGTAGCTCCCCCAAACCTTTAGGAACCTATGAATGCGGGGTATTGCCGTAGTCAGAAGAAGAAGCTGAACGCTAAACAATGCAGTTTTAAAAATCTTCACCTATCGTGCTTGAAATTCACATCAACATTGAAACCTAAGTGTGAAAAACTCTGTTTTTTTTAAACTTATGTCAAGATGTACGAGGGATTGGTGGTAAAATGGCTGCGTTAAAAATTTGAAAACATACATAAAATGAGAGCCTGGGGTGTCTACTTTCCAAAAATATACACTTTTGTGGGGAAATCTTAGAGTGGAGCACTGTTACACAGCCCCAAATGTGACATGACACCAGCGATGCAAGCTGTGAAAATTCAAAGTGTGAAACTGGAAATGCGCATGTTCTAATTTGGTCCTGTATCTCCCACAAACCTTGAGAAACCTATGCATATGGGGTATTGCCATACTCAGAAGAAGGAGCTGAACACTAAACAATGGATATTTTTAAATGTTCAACTATCCCGTGCTTGATATCAACAGTAATATTGAAATGTAAGTGTGAAAACTGCAAAAAAAAAACAAAATTTTTCCACAATTTTGAAATTTTTTTCTGGAAAAATAGCTGCATAAAAAACTTCAAAATTCTCCTGATTATTTACCTTATGTTGTCTAGTTTTCAGAAAGACCTTTGTGGGACATTTTTGTTGAAAAATTACAAGTTGGAAATAATGGCATCCATCTTGTAATATTTACCTTGTAAATGTGAGGAAGGGATTGAAATACTAGGCATATGGGGTAGTCTTATATTCAGGAGAAGCAAAGGAATATATTTAGGGTTATTTTTTTTTTTTTTTTCATTAACTTATAGTACGCAAATCCTGACAGAAAAATAGAAGCAAAATGTTGTGTTTTTTTCTCTTTTTTTCTCTTTTTCTATTTTAATCAAATTATTTTATAAGAAAGCCTTACTTGTCCTTAAAAAAAACAGTATATAATTTGTGTAGGTGTACAAAAGGAATTATAGAGAAAATATGGTTGAACAAAGACATAGTCAAAAAAGTCAAAATTGCTCTGGTCCTTAAGGGAAAACGACATCAGATTTTCCCGGTCCTTAAGGGGTTAAGACAATATGTCCAAGTTACACAATACTTTAGGGCATCCGATTCATAATCTGTTATTCCAGAAGGCCCTAAAAAGGGCAGACCAGTGTCTAAGACCACTATTGCTGCATGGCTTAAACAGACTATTAGACAAGCATACAGACTAAAATCTGTTCCAGTACCTTGCAGAATCACAGCTCATTCAACTAGGTCCATCAGTGCTTCATGGGCTCTGAAGACCCAAGCTACTGTCAACCAGTTGTGCAAAGCAGCAACTTGGTTATCTGTTCACATGTTTATGAAGTTTAATATTTTTGCATCTCAGGAAGCCAGTTCTAGAGGCCATTGTTCATTAGATTTCTTCCCGCTTGCTATTTCTGGGACTTCCCCACGGTCCCTGCATCCCTCAATGACATTAGAGAAAAGGGGATTTTTTTTTCCCCTTACTGATAAATCTTTTTCTCTTAGTCCATTGTGGGATATAGGGTATCCTGTCCATAGAAGACTATTTGGGTGAAGATACCCTGCCGTTCTCAGCGGAGCTTTTTTAGTGCTATTCACTTCTTGACTCTGCTAAATGAAAACTAGAGTAGACTTCCAGGGGGAGGGGTTAGCAGATGTGGGAGGAGTCTTTATTAGAGTGCCCTGCTTCCAATAGGCAAGCTGCTTAACTCCATGGTTCCTGCATCTGTCAAAGCACTAAGAAATGTTTTTATCGGTAAGTAAAAAAAAATCCCCATTTTGAATATCTGCAACAGTTCACCATGTGCCACAAAGTATTGCTTCTGCACATACTGACAATTACTGAATTGTTTAGCTCATTATATTCTTTATTAAAATGTGTACAACTTTTGAAACTCCCTGATGTAGATGTACTCCGAATAAGTGGAGCAATTTTAGGGCAGATCAACTGACCATAGCCCCTTAAGGTCCAATGAGGTGCCAGGGCCATCACACTTTTGGTCCTTTAAGTACCAGTGACAGTCCTGGCGTGTCATGAGTTAAATGATCACAGTGCACCTGAAAGCATGCTGTGATCATGCCAGGAGGCAGACGCTTTCTTCTCAAAGAACAGAGCAGTCTGTTTCAGGCATCCCCTCTGTGAGCTGGCACACGTGATTGATTACATTCGCTGAGCTGGCACATGAGCAATCTGGTCTTAGCATGTAAAGTGTGGAGAGAAGCAAAGGTGGGGGAGACCACATCCCGGTCCTTAAAAGGGATAGGGGACAAATATGCATTGATTTTATTTGTTTTGATGGGACTTATAAACATTTGAATGCTAGATGTCTCCAGTGCTTTGGGAGATATCATCGATATTCAAGGAGTTGGAAAATCAGTTTAATCCCTTGAGTGCCGGGGGGGGGGGGGGTTATCCAACGCATTGCTTTGCAGTGTGTTGGATACCCCTCTTGCACTCAAAGGGTTAAATCAAATGGAAATTTGTTTGCTATTTGTCCCCTGTGGTGCATAAGGTTTGTTCCACAATTGATCCAATTCTGCTTGATATAGAATTGTGTTTATATGTTATATAAATCAGAAAAAAGATGGTACCATGTTAGCCAGTGGAGGAGATAGGATTCAGTGTAGCAAAAAAACTCACAAGAGTGGTATAAAGGTGATACCTTTTAATGGCTCACTGAGGACATAACAAGTGCAAGATTTCAGGACGCTAAGGTTAACCCATGCCTGAAGAAGGTACCTTAGTGTCCTGAAAGCTTGCACTTATGTCCTCAGTGAGCCATTAAAAGGTATCACCTTTATACCACTCTTGTGAGTTTTTTGCTACACTGAATCCTATGTGTTATAACCTAGCATTACGCACATACTGTGACCTACTTAACCCTTTAAGGACTAGAGGACTGTGCAATGCATTGCTCACCCCCTGGTCCATTAAAGCAGGAATAGTCAGCTGTTGAATTGCAAATTCCATTTTCCCCAACTAGCCACCTCCTCAACAGCCCCTCTTTAAAGGGGTTAAAGTGAACCTGGACACCTAATACAATGTGCTAATTTTACAAGAGATAGAAAAGAAGCTTAATAAATGTTGGCAGTGCTATGTTTTTCTGTAATAAATTAAACCAGATCATGTAAGTTATCACCTTTTTTGCTTCTCTCCCCCCGCCTCCTCCCCATGTGTGGTGACATGATCTGGGCTTCCTCCCTCACCATTCTGTCACCCCCACCCCCTATTTTTATTTCCCCCCCCTCTCTCAGCCAGCCAAGGTTTGGACATCACATTACATTCTGCAGCTTCACTGCCAGGTGTGAGGTTGCTACTGACTTGCAGAAAAAAAACATACTTTTGTCACTAAAAAATCAAAAAAATAAAATAGAACTTCTTAACTCCTGCAGGACGTGTGTGTGTGTGTGTGTAGTGGATATAGACTTCCAGATGCGTGTGCTCAGGTCGCTGCAATGAACTGTTGATTGAGAGATTGAGACTGAGCAGGCCTTTGAGGAATGAATGGCTTTGGGAAGAAAAAAAAAATCTCCAGTGTCATCCCGCTAGGAACATTTAAATTCTATATCTAAATATAGCATTGAAATTAAGGCCTGATGCCACAGAAAAGGGATTTGATCGTTAACAAAATAGTTGAAAATGTCTTGGACTACCCTTGCAAAAACACAAACATACGTGACACTCGCTGCTCTAATTATGTAAATGTTTTTCTACATGACATTTCCTTTAATCGCCTTATGGGTCAAAATTCTGACTTATGAATCCATGTGTGTTTGTACAAATTCCAGCATCAAGCGGTTTCGTTCATGTTAGCAGAAATGGCAATGAAAGTGGAACTAGCCAGAATGGCATATCAGCGGGCAGCATGGGAGGTGGACTGTGGTAGAAGAAACACATACTATGCTTCTATTGCCAAAGCGTTTGCTGGAGACATCGCAAATCAAGTGGCAACTGATGCTGTTCAAGTATTTGGAGGCAATGGATTTAACAGTGAATACCCTGTGGAAAAACTAATGAGGGATGCCAAAATCTACCAGGTATGAACATTTCCTTCCTACACAGTTTCAGGGCTGGACAGTGCCTGGAATTGTAGTCCTACAGTTAGAAAGCCACATGTTATCCACCTGTGACTTAAATCTTCCATGCAGAATGAGTTAAAATATGGTTACTACACATTGTAAAAATGAAGTGCTTCCTGCACGCCTTGGCTTAACACTATATGCCAGAGAAATGTTCAGCATGTTGCATGCTCCTCTGGTACATAAGGGGTTAAATGGCTACTATACCGTAGGAATAAGTGACCTGGATTTTGTAACTAGCCTAGGTAGTTCTAGTAAATCAACTTGCACATTTTTGCATTGCAACTGCAGTTGCCTGTCTCTTGTGTGCCTCCAGTTCATGCTTGTAACGACAATGCACAGTAGGCTCTACCTTATTGGTTCACATGGGTCAGATGTCTTTATTGGTGTTGTAGAAGTTGTTCAAACAGGCCAGGATTTAATGGTATCTCTGATATAAACACAAGGAAGATAATCAATGGCTCATTCATTTTTTGACTGATCCAGTTGTACTCAGGCCAGGACTTAAGGCTTTTCATGCATGTTTGATGTCTTTAACCCCTTAAGGACCAAGGACATATATGTACATCATGGGGTGAACATGCCTAAAGGACTCATGACGTACATGTACATCATGGGGTGAACATGCCTAAAGGACTCATGACGTACATGTACATCATGGAATTCAGGGGTTCCTTTGCAGCTGCATCCTGTTCGGGGACTTCTGATTCCAAGAAGATGAGAAGAAGAAAAAAATTCTTTGTGGTCCTTAAGTGGTTAAACTTTAGAGTGCCAGAGAGGGATACAGAGCATTTCAATGCATTGGATCCCTCCCTGGCACTCTGAGGGTCAAGAATCGAACTTCGGCACACTTAGTGTAAACTTTTAACTAGCAGTAGATTACTGTAGAAAGTATATAGAGATACTGGACTGCTAAATGAACAAAATCTACCTATGTATGTCCACCCATTTAAACAAATTAAGAGCAGATTATTCTTTGGGTATAATGCCCTGTTTTAAAAGTGTGTGTGGTTTGTACTATGTGTTTTTTAAACATACAAATAATGGCAAAATGGTAGCAGAAAAATGTTCAATAGGTGTATCTCTGCACTGATGAATGTGCAGTGCTGCAGAATACAGTGGTCTTGTGTATAAAGTAAAACAGTTCTGGTGCTATATAACTGAATTATAGGGTTTATATATAACCATAAAAATGCAACAATTTGAGGGCAAAATACACAAATGTATATGTATGCTCGGTCTTCAGTGTACTGCTTTGCAAAGCGTGGGAGACCTCTTTAGCATAAAAGGAATAAAATCCCAGACTATTTAGTCACATAGCGTGTTGTTTATTGTGAATAGAAATGCTTTTAGGAATGTGTTCTTGATAAAGATGTTGCAGCTGCTTTATCCCAGAATTGTTCCACTTTTTTCTTTCTTTTTCTGAAATACTACCTCAGAGAAATCAATAAGAGGGAGTTTTCCACTGTAAGGAAAGCAGTAGGAGTAGGAAGACTGATTCCAAATGTGTTTGCTTATAATACTATCTTGTAGTGCAGTATATTAAAATTCCTGTAACGTTCTATTTGAAACGGCTGTTTGAAGAGTGATATTCAGTAAATACGTATCAATGCCAGCTATGTATGGAAGCACAGATGGATAGCAAGATTTCAATGGACCAATAATATAAGTACTACGTACTTATACGTACTGAAGACAGATATTAAAGTCGTGACTATAGATAAAATACAGAGGCTTAAGCATTGAGCAGTCACTACGTCAAACGCTTGTCTTTTTTACTTTTTAACTTCTAAAACAATCCTGTATGATTACAGGTACAGTCTCATTAAATCATACACACTTCCATCCGTACTAAAAGAGTGGGGGAGAAGGAGAAAAGGGGGGTTGAGAGAGTGTGAACGAGATGGTCCTAGAGTGGGGTGGTTCGTGGTTTGCTAGAAGTTTACACTTTGTGCAGTTTGTTTGCTTCCCTTTATTGAAATACTGAGGGGGGGGGGGGAATATATATATATATATATATATATATATATATATATATATATAATCTCTATAATATAATACTGTTGCCAGTGTGTGTGTCTCTTGTCTCACTCACACGCTTTTTTGTCTTATTTTTTTTTTAGATCTATGAAGGCACTGCTCAAATCCAAAGACTTATAATTTCTCGTGAACATTTCAGCAAGTATAAAGCGTGAGGTCCTTCCATGGAGTTTACAATCATACTTTAACTATCTTCTGTCTGTTTTTTCAGCATTTAGAGGACTGTGATTCTAGCATGAGCCTTAATCTGAAGATCGTATCCTGACTTCTAATTTGTAAGGGTTACCAAGAAATGATGCACTTATCTGCGTTGTGTTCACTGGAATGCATTGTATTCAAAGATTGTTAAGCACTTGAGTGCAGATATAGAGCAGTGTTTCAGGAAAATGGGTCTGAATTCTGAAAACCAATGTTTCCCATTGCTCCTCAGGACACTCCAACAGTGGAGGCTTTCAAGATAAGAAGCATTTTCACAAGCAGGGATATCAGTGACTCTGTCCTTTTGCTCCACCTGTGCTTAATCAGGGATGTCCATAAAATCTGACCTGTTGGTATGGCCCAAGCGCCTGAGCATCTCTGCTTCATACAATATGTACAAATAATTCCTTCTACTCTGAGGAAAAAAAATGTTAATCCAGGCAATGAAAATGTAAAAAAATAAAACCATTTTGAAAAACTGTCATTTGGCTAATACACTGCACTTAATCAATTTTTAATAAACCGATGGAAACATAGAATTTGATGGTAGATATGAGCCATTTGGCCCATCTAGTTTACCCCCCCCCCCCCCCCCCCCCCCCCCCCCCCCGTACTCTCAAAATCTCAAACCTCATTTGGTCCTTGGTCTTGTCTTATGTTCAGGATAAGTATATGCCTGTCCCATGCAAGCTTAAATTCCCTCACTGTATTAACCTCTGCTGCTTCTGTTGGTAGGCTATTCCACTTACCTACCACCCTCAAAGTGAAGTAAAACTTTTCCATTACATCTAAGCCTCTTAGTTGTAGAAATAATATTAAACCTACAGTATACATGTTTGATCTGTAGCCTTAAGTGTTTATTCATCTATGCTTGACGATAGGACACTACCAAGAGTATAGTTAAATTAGATATGCAGGCCATACACCAAAGGTGAGCAATGTAAGGACCTCCAGCATTTGCACACTCCTGCCATACACACTCTAGAACACCATATTGCATTAAACAGCTTGTTCATGGATAAAGCGGAATATCAAAAGCAAAAAAAAAAAGTTATGAATATACATTTATTCTCAAACATAAATAAGATGGGTAAAGTGTGGTACCGTGTTAGCCACAGAAAATTCAGGAGACTAGTAAAGTAAAAATTATACCTTTGTTGACTGAGTGGCTCTAGGGTGCAACCTTTCAAAACAACTGGGTCTCTTCAGGCATTATAAGAATGAAGGCTGAATGCACAATACATGACTTTAAAACTAATGCGCGTAATTTTAACATTTAGTCCATTGAGTGCCAGAGAGGCATCCAATACACTGCATTGGCTACATCTGTGGCAACCAAAGGGTCAAATTCTACTAGCAGAATATTCTTATCAGTGTAGACCATAAACTATACTCTAGGCTGTAGTAAGGTTTCTATGAAATAGACTAAAAAATGTAAACCAGATTAATGACTCCCCCCCCCCCCCCTCCAATATAACTCAGGTACCATGGGGAGGCAACAGCTCCTCCCTTTGGGCTGGAACAATTCTATAGAAGTGCAGGGGTGGAGCTTCCCCCCTCATCCATATCAGGCTACCTAGCCAATCCCCACCCAGATAGACTTCTTCCACGGTCCTGGTGAGAAGATTGAGAATAGCTCTACTTTTTTTTTATTTTTTTTTTTTATGTTTTTTATTATTTTACTAGTTGAAGAGCCCATTACACAGGCCAAAGTGCCACTGCCAGCCGGTCGCGGGGCAGTCATGTGCAGTAGAGAATGCCTGCGCCAGGCTGATACAGAGCTGGACGCTCCAAAGTACCAGCCGCAGCGCGGCAGTCTCTACTGCTCATGACTGCAGCACACGCAGCAGTCTCTACTGCGCATAACTTTGTAGTTACACACGTTTTAGCAAATTATTATGTAGGATTCTTAGATATGGGATGTCCAGATTCCCCCGTTAGACAGACTAACATTACTACCTTCTCCTGGAGGACTGCTCATTTATCATGTGCTGTTTGTGGACCCTTGCAACCCTGGGAGAGAATCATGCAATCCATGTCTCTCTCTCTCTCTCTCTCTCTCTCTCTCCTAAAGGGGTCTCTCTGAGGCTCCTTTATCCTCAATGATAATCTGAAGAAAGAAGTTGTGCAAAAAAGGTGAGCCACCCTTTGAGTGCCATGGTCCACTTGTCCCACAGTTTCCCTCCGCACAGGAGCCTCATTTGAGTTCTTTATAACTCATGCTGGGTGTTTATCTGTCTGTTCACTAGGTCTATGGAGCATGTTTGGAGCAAGTTTTTACTTTTCCTTACATGTTAGGTGTGTATTTTGGGTACTTTTATTCACCTTCCAAAACTTTGCAACTTTTTTTTTTTTTTTTTTTTTATTCTGCGCTTTTAAGAGCATGCTTTACTGCATGGCCCACACTTGCTCTTGACTTCTGTGGGACAATCTGCTTTGGGACATATCTCTGCAACTGTTACACTTAGAGTTGAGAGAGGGCTCATTCTTCTTGTCTTCCTTTGCCCTACATTCCAGTTCACATCTTCAGTGTCTTGGGGGGTCCCTTGGGGGGTTCAGGAGCTGTTGAGGGACTAAAAAAGAAAAACTACAATACCAAGAATACCTGTTTCGCTGGCTTTTATCGGACTCTGAGTTCGGTCGCCATTTTCTTTCGCTTTGGAGTATCCTATGCAGAGGCTTGGATTTCTTTACTCTCCTCCACAGGTTAACTATTCACCTGATAGATAAGTACTCTATTGGTCTTTCTGTGGTGATTTATTAATCTGGGTGACAGTATTTGGGGTTCCTATTACTGTTAGGATGTCAGTTCCAAAGGGACAATGGGGCTAGACCTAAGGCTAAGGACTTGGGGGCGTCTTTGACCCTCCTCTTGCTTACTGTTCCTCATGCCAAACGGGGCTTCCTAGAGAGTACTACTACAGCCTTTGGTCAAGGACTTAAATCCTCTATGGCGCAGTTCTCCCTTTCCCTCCAAGGGGTTCTCCAATCTTGGAAGCCCCCAGCTCTTTCAGGTTTCTTGCCCCTGGCATTCCTGATCTTTCTGATTCTTCTGAGTTTTTTTGAGGCTGATCCGGAGGAAGGGCAATGTGCGGAAGGGGCTTCTTCCCTTACATATGTTGACCCCTGCAGAGGGCCTCATTAAGGTGGTTTTGACTACCCTACAGATTCCTACTAATCCTGTAGAAAGCAAGTCGTCTTCTGACTTCTTTCAAAGGTGCAAGAAATCACTCACGGTTTCCTCCTAATCCCACTCCAGACCAGGTTATCCTGGATGAGTGGAAAACTCCAGACAAGCATCTCTTTCAAAGAGGTTTTCTAAGCAGTATCCCTTATTATTATTATCATTATTATTATTATCATTATTATTATTTTTTTTTTTTTCTCTTCTCTGATGCATCCTTATCTCAGTGGGCTATACCTCCTCAGGTTGACTCTCTCCCCCCCCCCCCCATCTCTAGAATGTTTGTCTATTGCCTTACCTCTGGCTGATGCCACAGCACTTTAGGATTTGATGGATAGGAAGCATGAAGCTATTCTGAAGTCTCTTTGCTGCCATAGGTGCTTCCTTGAGGCATACATTAGATTCTGTCTGTGTTAATAGAGCCATTGCTGTTTGGACTGAACAGCTTGCTGACATTATCTGCAAAGGTGCCCCTAAGGAGGACCTTTTGGCCAACATTTCAGAGGCTCAGCAGTATGTTACTGATGCCCCATTTGCTGTCAGGCTTGAGGCTAAGGCTTCTGCCTTCTCTGTTGCTGCTAAACGCACTTTGTGGCTTAAGATTTGGTCTGCTGACCTCTCATCCAAGAAGTCACTGATTTCTCTTCCCTTTCAGGGCACATCTCTCTTTGAACCTGAACTGAAGCAGATAATCAGTGAGGGCACTGGGAGGTAAGAGCATTTTGCCTTAGGTATTACAAGTGGTTTCAGGAGGCTACAGGATTCCATTTGTATCTCTGCCTCCCTTCAGATTCTTCCTTTTGAGGGCCCCTCTAGGCCAAGAAAAGCTGCGTCTTTTCAACTTGGTGGTGCAGGCTCTCTTGGACAGGGGAGTCCTGGCTTGGGTTCCATCTCTAGAGAGATGTTTAGGTTTTTATTCAAACCTCTTTGTAGTTCCCAAGAAGGACGACGGCTGTTGCCCTATGTTGAATCTAAAGGATTTCAACTTTTTTTTCTTTTTGTGATCCATACTCCCTACAAGATGGAATATTTGCACTCTGTCATTGTGGCGATGTGTCCTGGGGAATTTCTGGCTTCTCTGGATATGTAGGATGCTTACCTGCATGTTCCCATTCATCCAGATAGTCAGAAGTACCTCAGGTTCGCTTGTGCCTTGGGGCACTTCCAGTTCACTGCTCTGCCCTTTGGGCTTACCACTGCTCCTCAGGTTTTTGCACAGGTCTTAGGAGCATTGATTGCCTACCTGCATTTCGGGGGACTTGTTTCATGGATGACTTTCTGCTGAATGCTCCCTCCAGGGATCATCTGGACCACAAAGTCCAGGACTGCGCTCAGATTCTTCTGTTATGGGTGGATTCTGAACATGGGCAAATCTGCTCCATTTCATTTTTCAGGACCTGGTTTTCCTGGGTCTCAGGTTTGATGCCTGCTAGGGTATTGTCTTCCTGACAGAGGACTCTGTTCAGCAGATCATGCGGCGGTTGTTCCCGGCCCTTGGAGTGGACCTCAGCTCCGTTGCTCAAGTTCTTGTCTCTGGCGGGTCGCTTTATATCCACCATGGAGGTGGTTCCTTACCCCATGGCTCACACCAGGGAGCTTCAGAGGTTCACCATCTGGGCTTGCTTAAGGGAATCTGGATCTATTGGTCCATCTGGTCTCTCGTCATCAGGAAGTGAGACAAGACCACCTCTGGTGGTTGGATAGATCCAACCTGGTGAAGGGGAAGCCCTTTGTCCATTATTGGACTCTGGTGACAACGGATGCCAGCCTTTACGGCTGGGGAGTTGTCTTGGGTCACCTATGGGTGCAGGGCTGATGGTCTGCGGAGGAGACCCTCCTTCCCATCAATATCCTGGAGCTCAGAGCTATTCTTGCTCTAGTGTCCTGGTCCACTCCGCTGAGGGGATGTCCCATCAAGAAGCGCCACCACTTGGTCTGAAGTCAAGGCTATTTTAGCCTGGGTGGAAAAACACGTTACTGCCATCTCCGATGTGCATATCTCAGTCTGGCAGGACGTTTTCTACTCCTTTCTCAGTTGCCAGACAGTGGACACCGGGGAGTGGGAGCTGCATCTGGAAGTTTTCGACATTTTGCAAAAGTGAGGTCTCCCTTGGATAGACCTGATGGCCTCCAGGGACAACAGGAAGGTTCAGATCTTTTGCTCTCTGGAGGGATTTCCTCTCCTTCCCAGGGTGCTGAGAAAGATTCAGATGGATGGTGTGGTGGTCATTCTGAATGCCCCTTATTGGACCAGGCAACCTTCCTAGAACTAGTGGCCTTATCTGTTCAGGATCCATATGCTCTGCCACGTAGACTGGATCTCCACCTTCAGGGGTTATCTCTGGAGGGCGGACATGGAGCATCTGGCTTTGACTGCATGGATGTTGAAGCCTCCATCCTGAGGAGGAAGGGCTATTCCTCTGAGGTGGTTTCCACCATGATCCAGGCTATGAAACCGGTTTCATCCAAGGCCTACCACGGGGTTTGGTCCATTTTCCATGCTTTGTTGTATGGACGAGGATCTGTCCTCACAGGAGTTCGATCTCCCGGCTATCCTGTCTCTTTTGCAGGATGGAGTGAGCGAAGGTCTCAGCCTTAGTTCTTTGAAGGTGCAGACCTCTGCTCTCTGTCTTTTTCCAGAGATGTATTGCAAGATGTCAGTCTTCTTTCACACTTTCCCTGCCTATAAGGCTCCCATTCCCCAGTGGGACCTTAATCTGGTTTTGGGAGTCTTGCAGTGGCTTCCCTTTGAGTCTTTGGCTACCATTCCTTTGTATCTTCTGATGTGGAACATGGCCTTTCTTTTGGCTGTGGTATCTGTCCACGGAATGGCTGAATTGCAGGCCTTGTCCTGCAAACCGCCTTTCCAGGTGTTTCACAAGGATAAGGCTGTTCTCCACACCTCCCAGGAATTTCTTCCTAAGGTGGTCTCTGAGTTCTACATCTATCAGGATTGATTAACCCCATATTGGACAAGGAGAGGTATCTCCACTTGTTGGATGTGGTATGCTGCCTTAAGTTCTATGTGCACTGTACTGAGTTTTTCCGTAAGTCTGATACATTATTTGTCATCCCTGAGGGTCCCAGGGCTAGAATGGCTGTGTCCAGCATGACTATTGCATCCTGAATTAAGTCTACCATCAGCCAGGCTTATGAGTTCAGATGGGAAACCTGTTCCCTTCCACGTTACAGCACACTCCACCAGGTCTGTTGGGGCCTCCTGGGCCTACAAGAATCAAGCCTTTGCTGAACAGCTGTGCAAGGCTGCCACTTGGTCTTCTGTGCACACGTTTGCCAAATGCTACAGTGGGGATGTTCTGGCTTTGGCTGAAGCCAGCTTTGGCAGGAAAGTCCTGGAGGCAGTTTTGCCTGTCTAGAACTTTCCATTCCTGTGCCTTTATAGCTCTTTAACAGTTTGAGCCCTTTTGGCTCTTGTTCTTGTGTGCTGTGCATTGTTATTTCAGTATCTGTTGGCAATTTTTTTTAGTTTGGACTGTTCCGGGTCCTGGATAGTCCATGGGAAGTCTGGTAGCATGGAGGACCGACGTTTGGTCCTTTCCTTTTTCCTTCTACCCTGGGAGCTCAATGTTGGTACATCCCCATGGTACCTATGAGTTATACTGGTTGATAGAGAAAATAGGATTTTAGTCTTACCTGTTAAATCCTTTTCTCTTAGTCTATATAACTCGCAGGTCTCCCACCCAGTGAAAGGGACCATGCTGGGTCTCCTGTGGCTGGACATGGGAGTCCTTTTTGGGTTAATTGCTCACAGGAGTTTTCTTCTCCCTTCTTGCTATCCTAGTTAGTAGGCTTTTCACAAGTCTATCCGGGCAGGGATTGGCTAGGTAGCCTCCTATGGAGTAGGGGGAGGTTTCACCCCTGCACTTCTATAGAATTGTTCTAGCCCACTGGGAGGAGCTGTCACCACCCCATGGTACCTGTGAGTTATATGCACTAAGCGAAAAGGATTTAACAGGTAAGACTAAAATCCTCTTTTACACTGCAGTGAATTTAGCCAGAGATTACAAAGTCTAAAGAATGTACACATTGCCTACAATGAAACGTGTAGCCAACTGGCATCCAAACCAACCAGAAATAAGATGAACAGCCATCCACTCCAATTTCTTAAAGACTTTGATTAGTTTTGGTTGTTCAGTGATATGGGATCTAAACAGGGCGCAGACATTCTCCCTGTATTGCCACTGGGTAGGTGCAGTTCATAAATGTTGTAGTCCCCACAACTGGAGGAGCCAAAGGCTGCCTAAACCTTTTATTTTATTTACTTAATCATATTGAATTCAGTTTTTGGAATTTAAGGTGGATTGCTTAAAATTTTATACATTTCCACCACTAAAATCTTTGAGCGTGTATTGGATACTTCATGGCATTTACAGTTAACACCTTCTCTGTTACAAATATCCGCTGCTGGGATTTTTGTGATTGCATTTACAAAGCATAACTTGTATTATTAACCATGATAGGTAAAGCACAAACATTCAACAGAGAGGTTTAATAAGTATGGCAATAATTAATTGGTGGGAAAAAAAAATATAACATACTCCTTAGAGCTTACAGTAGAACATAGAGAGGTGCTAAATGAAATATGATGAGCAGTAGGGAAAGGTGTCCTTTAATCCTTTGAGTTCCAGATTTGTGTGATGCTCTTCTTGTGTTCAAAGAATGTGCAGGTTCTTCCTATCTATGTGTAATATGTGCATATATAATTAGTGTACATTTTAACCGGTTGAGGACCATAGTGTACAGTGCATTTGTAATGCATTACAAACCCCCTTGGGCCTCAAGAATTTTTCCATGGGCTCTATACCCAGATCTTATTGGAATCTAGCAATAACTCTGGGTGCCTTTAGCACTCCACATCTCTCAACCCACAGACTTCTGCATTGTTGATTGTCATAGAAAACATACAAATACAAAAGAAAACATTAACCCCTTAAGGACCATTGATGTGGCAGGACCGTCACGCTGGTCCGGCACTTAAGGACCAGTGACGGTCCTGGCACATCACGTACTTTGACTCACCACGCTCCTGTAGGAGCACGGTGAGTAATACCGGGCACTGAAGTTGATCGCTCCAAGACCGGAGCGATCTCTTCCAGTGCCCCGTTTGACGTGCCGCCCCACGTGATCAGTCACGTGGGACGGCACGTCAAAGATTCCTATGTGGTCCTTAAGGGACGGCACTCCCCGGGACCGCTGGTCCTTAAGGGGGTTAAACACTCACATGCTAGAGAGGTCTCCAGTGCAATATGTTGGAAATCCCTCTGCCATGCAAAAGGGTATGTGAATGTTTAAAGTATGTGAATGTTTAAAGCATCCACCATAAACAGAGGAATTGTGTTCTGCAGTGTTATTGAAGATTGTGCTAACTATAACTTCGGCCATGACTAGTACCCTCTGAGCTCCCCTCAAATTTTTGCTGTTTTTAGGTATTTTCCCGATTTAGCTAATGGGAAATCTGATCCTGGTTATTGTGATGTTTGTTTTTACACATACTAATAAGGAAATGGAGTCCTGAACTGTGAACTATCCCCCCCTGAACAACCCCATGAGCCTATGAGGACTGATGAGGTAAAATAAAAAGAAAACCCTCTGATGATCTGAAATAGGAGTAGTCAACCTTTGAACCTCCAGCTGTTCGAGACTACAGTAAATATCCCAAAATGGCTGGTTGGGGATTATGGGCTGGGACAAACCTATGAATTCAAACCCTGGGTTAAAAAAAAAAAAATAAATAATAATAATAAATAAATAAATAATGCAGTAATGATACCTAGACTTAATGTATTTATTTTTGCAGCCAAAAAAATCTGTTGCCTCTCCTGTGCATAATCCTTAGCCAGACTACAGCCAACTGAGTATGATGGAAGTTGTAGTGCAACAAGTGACTGAGGGCTGCAGGTCACACCATCCTTAGTGGGTTGATAAATGTTATGCTCTCATCTGTTAGGGGACAATATGGTGCAAGAGGAGGTCTAGGCAAGTGGCAACACCCTCAGTTTGGCCTTAATGGATAATGCAGGCCCCATGTGTCACGACCAGAGGTGAGGACAGGAAGGAACCGGAGTACCTGGGAGCAGGAAACGGACGCTCCTCCAACAAGAGGCCGCTGAGCAAGATGCTAGGGGGCGACGCTAGGGAACGGAGCTAAGGAGCGTAGTTTGTCTAGGCCAGGGTTGTACTGCGGCTGAGCCGCATATAGGTGCTGGCCGCAAAGCCAGATGTGGCCCCCAGCAGAGGAGCCGCTGGGTAACCCCGGATAACCCTAACCTAGACAAACTATACTCGGAGGTCCCCAGGGAGGAGTGAAATCTCCAAAAGAAGAAGGTACTCACTCAGGTCTCCTAGAAAGAGGGTCAGACTGAGGCTTGGTCTAGGCAGGTCCAGGTCATAGACAGAGGCACAGCAGGATCAGGCAGAGGCTTGGTCAAGGCAGATCCAGGCAGATTATATAATATTGATTGCATATTGATGGATCCATCAAATATCTGCTACCATGAAGAGCTCCACACAAGAAATATTGCATGTATTTCCATATTGCCTAGGATAGGGCTGTGTAGAGATTATGGGAGTTGTTTCCAGCAGCTGGAGTGCCACTGGCTGCAGATCTTTCCTCTATGAAAACAAGCCAGGCTGATCAGAAATGTATCTGAGATCTTTGAGTGGTGGATTGGGTGTTTTTAACTCTGTTTTAATTAGGTTTGTAACCAACTATTATTTGTTTCCACAATGGAATTTCTTCAGAAAAAATGTTTAATATAAAAGGGATAGTAATGTCTTTATATAACAAAACTAAATATTGTAGCTATTACAAAAATAAACTAACTGATCCCAATCCCATCTCTCAAACCTTTACGGTGTGAGAGATATACAATGCTTAAGTTCCCCCCTCCCTCCCCTTTCATAGACGTCAGCTGTAAAGCTGACAGCAGGAGATTCGAGTCAGCCAACTCGAGGTGGCTCTTCAGCAGAGCTGAAAAACCGCAATGTGAAAATAAATACTTAATTGGAACGGTCTACAAAGTGTACCTGGTTTGCAAGCACACTTTGTAGACCTTTCCAATTAAGTATTTCTTTTTACACTGCACTATTTCGGCCCTGCTGAAGAGCCGCCTGCCAGTCCCGGGACCAGGATCTTCTGCTGTCAGTTTACAGCTGATGTCAGTAAAAAGGGAAGGAGGGGAGGATTTTAGCATTGTGTATCTCTCAAACAATAAAGGTTTAAGAGATGGGACTGGGATTGTTTAGTTTATTTTTGTTACAGCTACAATATTTAGTTTTCTTACATAAAGACATTACTAACCCTTTAATAGTTATGATACATAGATGGATAGGACTCTATTGACATGGGGTACTTTGGCGGGGTAAGCGAGCTTAAATATATTTGAGCCAAATTTATGCAACAAAACCCTTCTTTTTTTTTTTTTTAAATTAACTTAACACACAGGTATAATATACACCGGGTTTATAATTTATTGATTTGAGATAATCTGTATGGATTAGCACAGGATTGTTTTGTCTTCTGCTGTAGTTATTTTCCCAATTTGGGGACTTGGAGAATTCCCTCATTCCCTGCTGCTTTCCATACCTTGTTCACTTGGGATCTTAACCCTTTGAAAGCCAGAGAGGCATTGAAACGCTCATAACCTGTATAAGATGTACATGTTTATACCAGGTAGTTACCTGGTATTAACACCTTCCTGTATACCCTTTTTGGAGATGGAGAAATGAGCCCCTAGCTCTTACACTAGTATTAACCTCTTCACACCTGTCCTTGTTGGAAATGGTAAATTCTCCTCTTTCCAAAAAAGATATTCCTGGCATGATAGGTATTGGTTGGGGGGGGCTCTATAATACCTTGTTGGATATTGCAGACTCTCATTTCCAACAAGGGTACCCTTCATTTGAAGGCTGAGCCCCCCCCTCCAGCACCTATGCAGTAATACAGAAATACTTTCTATAATAAATAAAATATTTACACAGTGCCTAGCAAAAGTGTTCAGATCCCTGACCAGTCATCTCATATTACAAATGATACATTGTAATTTTGTTTTGTATGATATTTGATTGAAACTTAAAATTAGTTTTTTATTCTGTGACCAAAAGGAGTGTCTGCGCATCGAATCCTGACTTTTACAAACATATAACCTATAATTTACTATCAATAAAACAGTGGGGATTTAGTTGGATGTTTTTAGCCAAAGGCATGGTAAGCTTATCTGCTGCTTCAAGGCACCCCCGATTTAAGGTGATGGTGGTTTTTTATTGGAAAATATTTTAAAGAAAAAACTGATATGTTACTTGCAAAAGTATTCAACCACTGTCCTGTGAATGCTCCCAGGTTTCTCAGATGAAAGAAATTGTCCTAACAACAACACAGTTACCTTACCACTGGCCTCCACATGTGAACCATTAAAGTTGCTGTCACATTTTGAGAATAAAAACGCCACTGTTTAAAGATCATTGGTCAGGCTTTGGGTCAGAAGGAAAATGAAGATCAAAGTGCATTCACAGACATAAAAGCATAGACTAGGAAATAGTATATATTATCCAAGTGTTTGGATATCACAGTGAGCACATTTAGATCAATAATCCACAGATAGGCCAGTAATCCTGTCAAAGGAACTACAGAATTCAATGGCTAGGAGTAGAGCACTGGTTCATCAGTCTATCTGCACAACATTTGTCTGTATGGGAGGGTAGCAACAAAGAGGCTCTTACTAAAAAAAAGCTCTTATTGAGACGTACGAAAAGTTTTTGTGGTTAGATGAGATAAAGATAGCACTTTGAGTTTTGGACAAAAGGCTTTATGTGTTGTGCCCGCACCTCAAGACACCCCATCCCTACAGTAAAGTATGGTAGTGGCAGCATTGTGCTGTGGGATGCTTCTCTTCAGCAAAGCCTGAAAGTTGAATGTAAAAACAATAGAGCAAAATACAGGGGAATACTGCAAGAGAACCTGCTTCAGAGCACTAATTATTCCCTACTATACTGTGGGATGAATAGCATGTGGTGATCTGTACAAAAAGCCTGCCAATACATGATGTTTGACCCTGAGACTCAAGGGATTTTAACCAAATCTCAGTGTGATGGGCCAAATTCTTAGGGTGAGAGTCCAGTGTTTCCTACTACCTGATTTACACTAAGTTACTGCTTATATAACCCCTTAGTGACTGGCTGCTGCGCACACTGTATTTTTTTTTTGCAAAAAGATTATGGAGTCCCCGAACAGTGTGCAGCCGTGCGGGGACCCGGATTTCTGGGACATAGATGTACATCCTTTGTCCTTTCGGGATATTCACCTTGGACGTACATGTACATCCATTGTCATTAAGGGGATAATGTCCAAATTAGTGATATTTGTACCAGAAAGCCAGAAGGAGAATTCCTGTTTGTCTTGTGAGTGTGAAGTGATATCTCAGGATTGTAGCATGTTAAGGACCATGGAACATTTTTTTTGCTCAGCTAGATTCGGGGAGCTGAACGGCCTGCAGCCATGTGGGAACCCCTGAATTCCATGACATACATAACTATCATGGATCCGTAACTTAAGTTTTTCATGATTTTTATGTTCATCATGGGCATAGCTGGGAACTTGCCAGTTTTCACCTGGAGACTCTGCATTTA
Organism: Rhinophrynus dorsalis; assembly: GCA_037306005.1. Lineage (NCBI taxonomy): Eukaryota > Metazoa > Chordata > Amphibia > Anura > Rhinophrynidae > Rhinophrynus > Rhinophrynus dorsalis. Next base: position 255,518,002 of record CM074722.1, read on the forward strand.
GGTCACTGTCTCCGGATGAAACATCAAGTTCTCTGGGTTAAACTACTGTAAAACAAAACAAAACTAAAAAAACAACAACAGAATAGCACCTGCACTGTCAGAAGGCTGAGGCATCGCAGCCTGGGCAAGTGACCTCAGCCAGCCAATGACTGGATAGACGGGGCAGATGTCAGTAGGGAAAGTGAAGGCAGCCACGGTTTTAAGTTGCTTGCTTGACTGTGGCAGAGTGGAGAGGAGAACCTGCGCACAAGCCAGTGTTGTCTGGTAAGTGTATACTTAATTTTCATTTAACCCGATCGCGACAATGGACTTACCAGGTACGTCACGCAAAAATGTCACTTAGTGACAGAGGACGTACCTGGTAAGTCTAGGAAGTAATTTGCTATAATGCAAAAAAAAAAAACCAAAAAAAAAAAAACCACCCCGTCGTTAAGTGCCGGTCGCGTACTCATGTGGATGGTCACTAAGGGGTTAACCCTTTGAGTGCAAGATGAGTACACAAAGTGGAGCTGGTGGGTGCAAGTTGGAGCGCATGGGGGGCAAAGTGGAGCTGGTGGGGGCAAGTTGGAGCGTATGGGGGGCAAAGTGGAGCTGATAGGGGCAAGTTGGAGCGCATGGGGGGCAAAGTGGAGCTGATAGGGGCAAGCTGGAGCTAAGGGGACATAGTGGAGCTGCTGGGTGCAAGTTGGAGCGGATGCGGGGCAAGTTGGAGCTGTGGGGGCATAGTGGAGCTACTGGGCGCAAGTTGGAACGGATGGGGGCAAAGTGGAGCTGGTGGGGCAAGTTGGAGCTGAGGGGGCATAGTGGAGCTGATAGGGGGCAAAGTGGAGCTGGTGGAGGCAAGGTGGAGCTGATAGGGGGCAAAGTGGAGCTGGTGGAGGCAAGGTGGAGCGGATAGGGGGCAAAGTGGAGCTGGGGGGGCAAAGTGGAGCTGATAGGGGGCAAAGTGGAGCTGGTGGAGGCAAGGTGGAGCTGATAGGGGGCAAAGTGGAGCTGGTGGAGGCAAGGTGGAGCGGATAGGGGGCAAAGTGGAGCTGGGGGGGCAAAGTGGAGCGGATTGGGGGCAAAGTGGAGCTGGTGGGGCAAGTTGGAGCTGATAGGGGCAAAGTGGAGCTGGTGGAGGCAAGGTGTAGCTGATAGGGGGCAAAATGCAGCTGATAGGGGGGCAAAGTGGAGCTGGGGGGGCATAGTGGAGCTGATAGGGGGCAAAGTGGAGCTGGTGGAGGCAAGGTGGAGCTGATAGGGGGCAAAGTGGAGCTGGTGGAGGCAAGGTGGAGCGGATAGGGGGCAAAGTGGAGCGGATTGGGGGCAAAGTGGAGCTGGTGGGGCAAGTTGGAGCTGAGGGGGCATAGTGGAGCTGATAGGGGGCAAAGTGGAGCTGGTGGAGGCAAGGTGTAGCTGATAGGGGGCAAAATGCAGCTGATAGGGGGGCAAAGTGGAGCGGGGGGGGGCAAGTTGCAGCTGATAGGGCCAAAGTGGAGCTGGTGGGGCAAGCTGGAGCTGGAGGAGGCAAGGTGGAGCTGATAGGGGACAAAGTGGAGCTGGTGGGGGGGTGGGGCATCTCTTACAGGTATCTCCAGACCAGGGGCAGACTGGCCTAGGGAACAGAGAGAGGACAATCATGAATATTGTAATATATAAGTAGGCGGGGTATAAAGGGGTGGGACACAAGGGGCGGAGCAAAATGGGCAGAAAAATTAGGTTTTGCCTAGGGTGGAAAAAATCCTTGTACCAGCCCTGCATAGCTCCTAGCGTTTAATTCATTGGAGCATAAATCCTTTGAGTGCCAGAGGGGTATTCAACGCTTTGTAATGCATTGGATACCCCCCTCTGGTACTCAGAGGGTTAATGTATAATATTTCAAAGATCTCAGGGTGAGCTCATTTCAAAACGTCCCAGTGAAGGGTGACCTCATATGCTTTTAAATCAGGGACACTTATACAAACTTCGTTCTGAACCTCCCAGGTATGAGAGCAATATGATACACGTATATGATACACATAGACCACAGTCAGCTCTCCTAAGAAGAGGGACACCAACGTGGTAAAGACAGACGGATTAATTCGGGTTCAAAGAGGTACTGTCCCTCCTAAAGAGGACAGCTGGGAAGAATGCTTTGCGCACGCATATATCAATAATAATCAGCTCTCACCAGGCATCATTCAAGACAGCTAAGCACTCTTGGCAGGCATAGCGCAGGACAGCTATGTAACGTGTCCTACCAATCAGCGAACAGGAAACCTGAGCCTAATTATGAAGTGACGTCAGCACTTCAGGTGATTCTGCCCTCCTTGAACATGGTGAGATTTTGTTTATGTAAAGATGTGTTTAGTGGTGTATCTGCTCATTGTGCTTGGGCAGTACTCGTTGTTCAGAACATCCTTCTCAGACGCTTCCCAAACAAATAGTTCGAGTCTTCTAAGGAGCTTCATAGCCTCTAATGTCATCCCCTATCCTTTACCACGTTCTTAAACAGACAGCCCATCCTATTAAACCTGTCATATACGAGAACTGCCTGTTGCAGGAGTGCATAAAAATCAGTGCGGCAGTTTTTTTATTTTTAATAAGAGAAGTTTATTACGGGGTGAAGTAATCCGTTGTGATACCCCGGCATTCGTACTTCTGCTTTAACCTGTCATTCATCATGTGCACGTCTTTTGTAGTCTTCATTATAAAGCCAATTCCTGCACACCCTTTTGCATGTACATACCGGGGAAAATAGCTTGGAGTGTAATTCAAAAAATAAAATTTACTTCCGTTGGGAATTACTCATTAATGAATATAGTTGCACTACATTGTATTATTTTGTGTTCGGTGTCATCTATATTCGTGTCCGTAAGTTCTCTCTACAATTCTACAACAGTATAACAATGTTTTGACAGCTCATAAAGGATACATGTATGCGGTGTGTTATCATTCTGGGGTTAGTAGATTATTTCTCACTTCCTGCTATGGCACAAGATACAGTGTTAGACCAGGATGAAAAAATTACAAAGGAAAAATGCTTACTCCAACCTGCTGAAAACCAGCATGTGATGTGATTGACTTTTATCAAGGGAAGAACTATTTGTGTGTGTGTGCTTTACAGATTAGCCTCAAGGGTTGCATTATGGTTAAAATTTCTTGGTAGGTGTTGAAAAAGGTAAATTACCTCTTGGATAGTAGAGTGGTTTCCAGTGCATTGATCCCTCTCTAAATGTGTAAAAGGGAGTATGCTTTTAGACAAAACAGAGGATGCTAAGATCTTTTGTTTTTTGATTTTTTTTTTAAATTATTATGTATTTATTTATTTTTGTGGGGGTTGTATAGGGTGTGTGATGTGGTAAAGAGAAATAATCCCTTCCTGCTGTAACAGAACAGAATAAAGGCAGCAGAAGAAGCATCTCAGGGCAGCATACAGACCCAAGTCTATACTGGCTCCCCACTGTCCTGTACAATCTCTTTTCCTCCTGCTTCTTAAGTCCCATGTCAGCTAATGCTACAGCCTATTCATTCTTATTCTCTTTGCAACACCATATTCATTGTTGTGTCTTCAACTGCTTCCATCTTTTCAGAATTTCTGTTATATCTTAATTCCATTTATAGCTCATTGTCAATCTGCATCTGAATCTGTCTCATGTGATTCTCACTCTGTTTTCAATCCCAGGGTCCTTCCTATCACACCCAATGTATTCTAGGGTGACCACATTTCAATTCTTCCATTCAGGGGCACTGCAGAGAGAAGAACGCACCGCAGAGTTCTAAACACTAGATGGAGAATTGCTTATTAATTGCTGTGTCAGAAAGTAATGCCTGTTGTGGGCTGAAAGAAAATATACATCAAGCCCAAAGCCCATCACACTACAACAAAATTACACTGCATCTCCCGATTGATGCCCAGATCAAGGCTCAGTTATCTCTCTAGTGTTCTGAGCTCTTTCTGGAAGCCATTTTCTTAAGGCAGTAGAGGCATCACTTCCTGTTACAGTAGACAGTGGGCAGTTTTCCTTCTAGTGTATAGAACTCTGTGCTCTGGAGTCTTCATTCCAGGACTCTGTATTGTCCCAGAAGGGGGCTGCCCAGGACAAGGGGGACACACAAAATCTGGGACCGTCCTGGGCAATCAGGGACACGTGGTCTCCCTAATGTATTCTTGCCACTTACATAACACCCTATTTATTATACTTGTAAAAAAGAGAGATCGCTTTTACAAAACTTTTTTTTTTTTTCTTTCTTTAAGGGAACACCACAGAAGGATGTGCTTATAAAATCCGATGCACCAAAAACACTATTTTTTGAGAAACATGCACAGTACATTGAATCATACGGAGCTAAGAAGGATGATTATGTATGTATGATGGACACTTCTCTCTTTTAATAGGGTGTATGTTTTTTAATCGGCAGTGTTTCTAGAGATATAAAGCAGATATACTGAGTTCTTATTATGAATGGACATGACTTTCACTGGCAGTGTTTATTAATATAAGCTCTTATGCACAAATAAATGTGGAGCTGTTCTGGAGTATACAAATGTAATATAGGGAACAATGAAACATTCCAGTTGATTTGTGTGCTTTTTAACCCAGTATTGTGAGTTAAGTGCTCAGTGCATTGTCTCACATGCGTTTATGTTGTTTAAAAGGCCCATTTTATATCAATTGCATTTGGGGTTTCTTTAATTGTTCCCTATGTGGCGGACAGTTTAGTCCACTTTTATTTTGTGTATAAGGTCCTTAAAAGACAGATAATGCTAATATTGTTTTTGTAAAATGAATAATTTATTCATAAATATTCTTCTTTATACCAACTTAAATACACAGTTTTTATGTACTGCCCTGCTTACATGAACCTATATAGGTTCAGCTCAGGCTGTCAGCAAGAGGAACGGGGAAACTCTCGCCAACAACTAATAGTATACCATTTTTTCTTATTTATAAAAAATTTCTTGTATGTACCTGTATGAACAGAATAACTAAAAAGAAGAACTTGAAATAGAGTTTTAAAGAAACATGTAAAATTGTACTCTTGGGTGTACTATTCAAAAGGATTGTCTCGCTACTGGTTGAAATATTATTTTGTGCACATTTTTGTCTCAAATGTTAATCTCTCATTATTAATGTTGTCCCTCATGTATAAAATGTCATGCAAATCTTGTATCAACTTCCTGGTGTTTCAATTTCAGTGTTATTTTCTTTGACAGTCAGCTTAACCCTTTAGATGCCCAAGGAGTTTCAATGCAGAATAAAAAAATACATTTACCTACTTGGTTGTTAACCCCTTATGGACTGGGAAAATCTGGGGTGGATTTCACTTAAGGACTGGAGCAATTCTGACCTTTTTGACTATGTCTTTGTTCAACACTGTTTTCCCTCTAAGTACTTTAGTTTACACATGCAAATTATATACCATTTTTTTACGCACAAGAAGGCCTTTCTTTTGATAACACACTTAAATGGAAAACCCATAATTTATTTTATTAAATTTAAAGAAGACTGTAAAAAAAAAAAAAAAAAAAAAAGCCATTTTTATTTTTTGGGTGCAAAGGGTTACATTTTTATGGAGACTGCATGAAAGGTATGATCAGTTATTCATACCTACAAAATGGGCAGTTTTAAGTGGGCGCTTTTCCCCCTGGTTGAAAATCCCCATGCCCCTCTTTCCCACCCTATTTTCCCATATTTTTAGTGACAAGATTTGGTGGTGTGTATAAGTGTATTACATGACCCCACAACAATCACACTCGCCTTACTTATTATTTATACTTTGACTATTTATTTTATATATATTTTATTTAAACATTGTATTGTATTTCTTTTTTATATTTATAAAAAAAAAATGTTTTTAGCAGGTCTGAAATTGACCTGCATCCAGCCAGCCCCAGCACTGAAGGGGTTAATACCCCTAACTACTGCAGGATTTTTATTTGCTAGGTGTCTGCTCTCTTTTTCTCTCGCCCTTACTTTGATAGTAAGGAAGAGAGAGGCACAGCGCAGACACAAATGCTGTGTGTCAAGCACACACTGCCTTTTTGAATGCAGATGCCGGTACCTGTGATCGCTGCTGGAGAGATCACGTGAACTGGCAGACTAGACAAGGACTGAAGCTGAGCACTCCAGTCCCCGGAGCGCTCAGTTTCAGCCTGGAAAGAATGATAGCGTGCACGGAGGTGCGCTGCTATCATTTAACCCATGACGTGCCAGGACCGACATGGGTCCTTAAGGCAAATCTATCCTTGATGGTCCTGGCACGTCATGAGTCATTAAAGGGATTGTAAAGTCCCGAAAAAAATATAGCCCAAATTATAGGAATTAGGGTATTATGTATTTTTTTGATTGTACCTATCTCTCAGACATTTATGGTTTGAGAGATATAAGAAAATAAAGTTCTCCGCTCCCTCCCCCTTCTCATGCATCAACTGCATAGCTGACGACAAGAGAATCCTGCTTCTGGGATCAGACGGCAGCTCTTCAGGAGTTCTGTCATAGGAATGGTCTACAATGTGTGCCTGGTTTGCAAGCAAACGCTGTAGACCATTCCGATGAAGTATTTATAGTTAGGTATCTTGATGTCAGCTCTCCTGAAGAGCTGCATCTGGTCGCGCGACCAGATTCTGCCTCTGACAGCTTTACAGCTCGTCAGGAAGAAAGGGGAGGGAGCGGAGGACTTTATTTTCTTATATCTCTAAAACCATAAAGGTTTGAGAGATAGGAATTAGGGCAGTGTTTCTCAACCAGGGTGCCATGGCACTTTGATATGCCACGGATATCCACTTAGGGTGCCCCATTGTATCTATAATGCATTGACAAAAATGTTAATGTTGACTTCCAGCTGTATATTTAAGGATATTACTATGCACAATATGTTTATTTTAGTTGTGAGGTCTAACAATAACTCTATAATTATGTATTTGTAACCTTCATTACAACCTAGACAAATTACATAAAATGATATGGGTGCCCCGAAAATACCAGACTGAGTGTTAGGTGTGCCTTGAGCAAAAAAAACTTGAGAACCACTGAATTAGGGCATTACGTGTTTTTTTTTATTGTACCTATCATTTGGACTATACTTTTTGGGTGACTTTACTATCCCTTTAAGGGGTTAAACAAAGAAGTCTTACATGATTATTTCTTTTAAACAAATCAAGAGGCATAGTTACCCTTTACTTAAGCATTATGGGCTACTTATATAGTCCTGATTGACCATTTCCCTTTTCAAATGTTAAACAGTAAAATAAAAGTAATATAATATTAACCCATTAAGTACCAGAGAGGGGTGCAGCACGTTGCTTTTCATACCTCTAGTCCTTAAAGAGGAACTCTCACCTCTATTACATTTCTTCTTATCTTAATGTTCCATCTGAGTAAATATTCAATCCGTTTCATTCATTTATTTATTTATTTCATGCACTATAGCACAAGATATAAGCTTTTGAAATTAAGCCCGGTGATGTCCATTCAGGACAGGCTGTGGTTCAACTTTGTACCATAGCCTGTCAATTTTAGTCTCTTCCCCTCCCCAGTTGTTCATGTTATCACCTCCTCCTCTGACAGAGGAATCTAGCGTGTGAGCTGGAGCAATCTCATTGGCAAGAGAGAGCCTTAACTCACATTCTGGATTTCTCCATCAGAGGAGGAGGTGATTACGGGGAACAACTGGGTTGGGGAAGAGATGAAGTTTGACAGGCTATGGACAGAGCTGTACCACAGCCTGTCCTGAACTGACGTCACGGGCTTAATTTCAAAAGCTTTTATCTCGGGCTATCCTGTGTGAAATAAAAAAAAAAAATATCGAAGCTTTACTCAGATGAAACATTAAGATAAGAAGAACTTTAATAGAGGGGAGAGTTCCACTTTAACAAGTTAACGTAAAACCAGATGTTTAAGGCCTGGCCTAATCAGAGTGGTGAGAAGGATGATATGTAGTTATTTCCTTGGATGCTGAGATTTCTGTAATATTGAAAGTGTTATTAATGCATAAAAATAATTTCAATTCACTTCCACAGCCAGTAAGTGGAAACTGTGTTTTTTTTATGTGTAACAATAAAGTGAATCTGTTCTGTGGCAATCCAACTGCACCATATGTAACAAAATTCCCACTGCTTTAAAGGGGAACATTCACATCCCCAAAGATTTTCACTACTGCTTTTAAAATATAAAGCAATATCAGCCCTGGCTTTATTTATTTTCTCCACTGCCTAAGAGTGGAGATATTAATCGTTGAACGGTGACACTTTCGCATTCTGGGGAACCGTGTATGAGCGGCAGGACTTCCCACCTCCCTCCCAGCAGCTCCTGAGGCGCGCGTTGTCGCTTCTCTTTGGAGCTGCATTTTTCTGGGCTAACTTTACAGCAAGCTCCATTTACCATGCTACTGAGGTTGCAACCTCAGCAGCATAGTAAACGGAGCTCAGTGTCACTTTAGCCCAGAAAAATGCAGCTCCGAAGAGAAGCACAAATGCGTGCCCCAGGAGCTGCTGGGAGGGAGGTGGGAAGTCCTTAAGCTCCATGTCGCACATACACAGTGCCGCAGTCCCGAAAGTGGCATATTTCAAAGATTAATATCTCCACTCTTAGGTAGTGGAGAAAATAAATAAAGCCAGCGCTGATATTGCTTTATATTTTAAAACCAATGGTGAAAATTTTTGGGGATGTGAATGTTCCCCTTTAAACTGCATTTAAATCTTTGAGTGTTAGAATGATCTCCAGAGCACTGCAAAGCAATGACTTCTCTAATATTTACTGGATTTCAAAAAACTCCGTTTTAATGAAAGGGAATTTTTGTATTTGTTCCTTCCAGTGCAGTTGGTTTGCCTAAGGATCACTCTACCTTGCCTTTATACCTAAGACCTCTTGTGTGTTGTAGAATGTCTTTTCCAAATGTAATATCTAACCCAGTGCTTTGAAACAGTGCTTCAAATTCCCTTTAATCTTGTGCTTTAGGAATACTGTATGTCAGAGTACTTAAGGATGAGCGGAGTGTACTGGGGATTGACTGTTATGGATCTCATGGGGGAGCTCCATCGCATGAACAAAGAAGAGATACTAGCATTTATCAAGTCATGTCAACATGATTGTGGTGGTTTTAGTGCCAGCATTGGTCATGATCCTCATCTTCTGTATACACTTAGTGCTGTGCAGGTACTGTGCTCATTTATTTTTTTATGTAAAGTGATATATATTTTATGTCAGGCCTTGTCAAATGCTGGTCCTCCAGCTTTTGGAGATTAGAACTCCCATCATTCCCATGGGGGATGATGGGAGTTGTAATCCCGAATAGCTGGAGGTCCAGCAATTGATGAGCCCTGCTTTAGGTGGTAAGTAAAAGTGCAGATTTGTTAGTTATATCACATTTAATTTATAAATGTGATCTTTATCTCATGGTTAACAAAGTTTTTTTTTTTACTGTAATCATTACATTTAAGTTCATTATATTGGATTATTTTTATACCATTTGTCTAGTACATTGTTGTTTGGCTTCTAAGAAGATGTTATATACAGATATATACCATTTGCTTTAGAATAAGCTAGAGGGCTGGTACCTAAATAATGGGTAAATGGCAAGACCTCTCATATTCTAGTTGGACAGCACTGGCTTAATTTAAAGATCAGATCCAAATAGTCAAGAAAACTAAATATTGTCTACTAGTAGAAGAGCCTGTGTACACGGGCCACAGTGGCGAGTGGTTGCGGTGCAGTCACACCCAGTAGAGACTGCCTGCGGCGCAGCTAATACAGAGCTGGACGCTCCGAAGTCAGACCTCCAAAAGCCGGTCACTAGACCAGATGGATCACAATGAAGGACAATATTGTGTGTGTTTCAGTTTAGGGCAAAACCTGTAGAAACAAAAAAACACAAACAGGGCACACAGCAGTGTAAATCTGTAAATAATCAGTGTCACAAATGATGGTAAAATGGTAGTCACAAGTGTGATGGTCAGATATTCTCCATCTGCTTGCTATACTAGCTTAATATCGCCGTTCTCCACTTGGGTATTCACAGATGATTAACTGTGTCCGGAATATCTTCTGGGTGTTCACCAGTGAGAAAGATGTCCGTCATGGGAAATGATGAAAATAATGGCAAAGGTAATTGAAAAAGATAAGCGGCTCTTTAACTGAACTAAATATACTATTTGTTGGAGCTAAAAGTAAATAAAGTACTGAATAATAAAAAAATACAATAATGGTTCCATAAATATGACGTATAAATGGGTTTAACATGTTTCATAGTGCTGCGCCACTGCTTTCTCAAAGACAGATCAAAGGGTATGTTTGATCTTTGAGAAACTGTACACCACTTTCTCACAGAAAGATACAACCCTGTGAAACGTGTTATTTACATAAATATGTCATGTATAAATGGGTCTGTTATTGTGGGGGGTTTTATTATTCCATATTTTATTAACTTTTAGCGCCAGTCAATAGTATATTTAGTTCAGTCAAGAGCAGCTTATAACTTTTTCATTACTTTCATAATTTCCCATGATTGACACCTGTCTCATCTGTGAATACCCAGAAGCTATTCCGGATCCAGTACATCCTCTGTGAATACCAGAGTGGAGACGGTGATATTCTCAGTGTGCTTGCTATGTCAGATTAATATCTGACCATCACATGTGTGAGTACAGTTTGTCTATCATTTGTGACACTGATTATTACAGATTTACACTATTGGGCACCCTATTTGTATTTTTTGACTGTGGAGAGACCGAGTTTCACAGGAGCAGCCCTGTTCATGCATTCCTGTGATTCAATGTATCTGGTTCAGTGTGATACCCTAAAAGGCTCTTGTAGCTGGGACCTACCTAAGTAGGATCACAGCCCTCTCCATTGTGAGGATTTGCTCTCTGGGTGTGGGGTGGGGGTGGGGTTTTCTTATACTGGCACAATATTGTCCCTCGTTGCAGTCCATCCAGTCCGGATTTCAGATTTCCATAAACTGTGAATGATGTGTGATGGAAAGGGGCGGGAAGGGAAAACTTTTAACGTGTTGAAATAACATAGGAACAGAAGAAGTGATCTCTGCTTTATCACCTCATTATCACGCCTTAATGCATAACCCCCTGGAGTAATTCTGGAACAAACAAAGTGCACCATAGGGAACAAGTAAAATTTCCCAAATGCCACTGATTTTAAACAGGGTTTTAACCCTTTGCATGCTAGAGAAGATTACCCAACATTGATTTGCAATGTGTTGGAGACCTTACTAGCATTCAAGGGGGTTAAAAACTCTGCTTAAATCGGTGGAGATGTTGATTTTCCTTTATGGTGCAGTTGGTTTGCTCCAAAACTAACACACCACACCCCTTTCCCCTCTTACACTCAAGGGATTGATCTATGGCCCTTTTTGGGTAAATCCCACAGAGATGCACCTCTATTTGAACTAAACAGCCAGGGCCGGAGTGGTATGCACCACGTTGCTTTTTGATACACTTCACACCTCTTTTGATCCTTGACCCCTTGGACCACCTAGCTTTTATTTGTAGGAATTTGAATTCTGGGAAGGCAGAGCACCATACAACCAGGCTGCCATCACAGAATTCCATGCCTTCCCAGGACCAGTGTGACTGTTCTGGCTTGTCAAGGGTCCATAAGGGGTTAAAGGGTTAATGCGCAGGTACCTGCTTTCAGTGAAGACTGCTGCGCTATGACAATAAAATAGTCTGATTTTAATGTTCCTTCTCTCTACAGATTCTCACACTTTTTGATAGTATTTCTGTAGCTGACACCAATAAAATAGTTGAATATGTGCAAAGCCTTCAAAAAGAAGATGGATCTTTTGCTGGGGACAAATGGGGTAAAAGTTTACTTTTTAAACAATTTCAAGGTTAACCTTTTAACGACTAGTGACTGTCCTGGCACATCATGGGTTTTCTGTACACAGCTCTCTGGAGGGATCACTGTGATCACCGGGGGAGTATGAAACTGACTGCTCCATGACCGGAGTGGTCCATTTTGACATCTCTGTGTTAAGGAGTACCACTGGACGTTAAGGGGTTAAGGATCAGTGTTGTTTTGAACCTCTAAACTACAGTCAACTTCCTTTTTGACTTTACATATTCTGCAACTTCATGATATGTAAAGTCAGATTGCCTATACTATTTAATTTTCATCTTCACATATGTTTTTTTTGACACGTTTATGCCCCTGACAATGAGCTCCCTGGATGTGTTTCCAGAGAGCTTACAGTGAGTCTCTGTGAAAGTAGGTACAATAATACAACGTTACAGTCTCTCGTCTGTATGTTGAAGACACAGGATTTCCTGAACTGGTTCACTTTTCAAACATCTGTACACATATAATATTGTTGCACTCTCTGATTTCCCAGTCACTGAAAGCTCTCTCTGTATATCAAATTCTGACCGGGACAGAAGTGTAAAAAATAAAATAGGGGAATAATAAAAATATAGGCCATTTAACAACATACTAATTATTTGCAGAATATGTTAAGGATAAAATGTTGACTGTCAAATTTCTTACAATGTGTGTTTTGAACAAGATTTTACCATTTTATTGTTCAATGTATCTATGCAAACTATATATAATTTTTCAAGCTAGAATAAGCTTTCATTTAGTAGCATATGGAAATATATAACCCCTATTTTTATATATATGATATGTAGAAATACCGGTACATTCACTCTATAGACAAGAAGAAAAGAGGAGCAATTCTGTGGCAAACCAGTTGCATCATGGGAGAAATAAATACAAATTCTAGTGATTTAAGAGGGGCGTTTAACCCTTAATATGCTAGTGAGAGATGCAACACATTGTGAAGCAATGTGTTGGATACCTCTATCTTTCAAGGGGTTAAAAAGCTTCACTCGGAGCAATGGGAATTAAGTGGATTTTTTTTTGTCTAATTTTGTTCCCTATGTTGCAGTTGACTTGTCCTGGAATTGAGGTGCTTTTGTTGTGCATAGGACCTCATATGTATAGATTTCCCATGCATTTTGACACTTATAGGGCTTGTAAGGTGAGCATTGCATTTCTTTAAATGACCAATAGCTTTATATTTATTGTTTTAATATTATTCATTTGAGGAAGGATCATGCTGTTTTGAATGTGACTTGTGGAATTTTAATTAACTGAATGTCCACTCAGGTTCATAGGGGTTACAGATGTAAAGGTTTATTACACACATCTGTGAGGAGACTAGTGTCACGTGCACGTGTCTGCAGCCTTTAGGAACCCACTGCTTTTTTTATACAGAAGTTATAGAGGAAAAAGAAAAAACATCAAGTGGAAATACATATGAGACATGAAGCGGACTTCAGCACGACAATCATTTTTCGAAAACATTCTTGACCCGAGGCCTGGGGTAGCAGTGACTTCCCCAAATCTAAGGTCGGGAACGTTCCACACTTGCCTATCAACTTTCTTGATGCTGAAATGTAAACCCACTTTTTGTTAACTGTTCTGAAAACATGTTTTTGTCCTTACTCTGATCATGCACTCCACATCTTTAGACTTAACTCCTTCAGAATCAACGATCTACTCCTCCTCCCTCTGTATTCCTATCCCTGATCCCACTCTCTTTTCTACTCCTCTGTCCCCCAAAGCAGTGGAACATCAATCTTAAAAGCAAAGTTCATGGTAAGAGTTTACAGCAAGTCCCAAGAGGAGATCTCTGTCAATTAGTTACATTTTACTGAAAACTTGTAAAACCAGTTCTCCATCTCCCTTCTCTCTGGTCATCTCCTCATCTTCAGGAGGACATATTGTTACATATATTTTGATTTGGTCTATAAGTGATCGAATTCTCTTTGGGGGAGGCTGCAGCTTGTGGGCTCTAGATCAAACCCTCAGAGGGAAAAGCTGAAACCGCTGAATCTAAGCACTTCCAGAGCATGCCTTGGATGCAAAAGAAAACAAAAATTTGAACAAACAGACCTATTATTCCAATAATCAATCAATATGCAATCTTAGCTCCTAAATCCTCTAACTAACTTTTCACATTCCATCCTATTCAACATCCACTTAATTCCCCTCCCTCCATCTTGCATGTGCTGTGAAACATTATAAGAAGCATCAGGAATATGCTACAGCAGTGGTTCTCAATCTTTTTTTGTTCGGGGCACCCTTAACACGTAATCTAGAACATTCGAGGCACCCCTAACATATTTAATGTACTTTATCAAGGACATAAGAAGGGTACAATACATAAATATACAGTTATTATTATGTTTTATAATCATAATAACAAAACTAAATATATTGTGCAGAACAATTTCTACAAATCTTTATTTAAAAGCCCACTTTTGTTCATCTTCATAGAAAACATGGGGCACACTAAGATGATGTCCGTGGCACAGCAAAGTGCCATGGCACCCTGGTTGAGAATCACTGTGCTACAGCATTCAGCGCCTCTTAGCTTACAGTCTCCTACCCTTTCTGCTAAAATAGCAACCAAGGCCAATCTATTCTATATTACCAAAATAGGGAGAGGTGAGCCCCCAAAGAAGAAGAAATTCCCAAAATGATGATTACTTAATGGGCTGGTACTGGTAGGATGGTTCTCCTTGGTAGACCTGTAATCCAATAACAACCAGTCGGGACTAAAATATCTGCCATTAATTCTTAATATACATGAAGAAAGTACGTGACACAAATGTTTATATACTGCCATAAGTGTACGCAGCTCTTTACAATTTAAGGGTTTAGACAGGACAGAGTTACAAGTGCTTTGCAAAGGGAAACACTGGAAGTGAGGTCACTGCCCGAAAGCTTGTAATCAAAAGTGGTAAAGGGAGACATACAGAGTACATAAGGGTCAGTTGCTTAATACATTGCTAGAGTTCTGTTCAGGATAGGGGACACAAATCAATTAAATAATTTATAATCACCTTAGTCAGTGCCTAAGTTGTTTAAGTTTTGTTAAGGAGGTGTAGTTTCAAGTGTGACATAAAGTGAGGGGCAGTGGCACAGGGTGGGACGAAGAGCATTCCAAGAAAGTTATGCATATATGTATACAGTGCTGTTACGTGACTTAGGAGCTTCCTGTGGTGAAGTTACCAGATTGCAATGGGAATCATGGAACCATGTAACGGTTTGCTCGTCACACAGACACAATGGTTTAGGATAAAAACACAGTTTTATTGAATTCACAATAAAATAAGAACCCTCACAGGTCCTGTAGTATACAGGCAGTATAATACAGACACATGACAGGTTAACAATAGAAATGCCCACACAGGTCCAGTACAAACATAAGGTACAAGCAGTCTATACTGACACA
Source organism: Rhinophrynus dorsalis (assembly GCA_037306005.1). Taxonomy (NCBI): domain Eukaryota; kingdom Metazoa; phylum Chordata; class Amphibia; order Anura; family Rhinophrynidae; genus Rhinophrynus; species Rhinophrynus dorsalis. Next base: position 255,533,221 of record CM074722.1, read on the forward strand.
GGTCAGGCAAAATATGTTGGTTTCCCAGGACTAAGGTACTGCAAGGGTTAAAGTTCTTCAAGGAGTGTAAACAGTCCCATGTGTTGAAAGTTCTGTGATAGCTCTTCCCATATAGAGAGCTTCTGGATGCTTAAAGCTAGCAGAACAAACGTGAACTGCCAGAGTACAACAGGAATAGCGTGTAAAGAGCACTGCCATAGCAGAAACGGAGGCAGACACTTGCAGCCGGCAGGAGCAGTAACGGAGGACAAGCCAATGGCACACTGCCGGAGCAATAACGGAGGCAGAAAATTGCAACCGGCAGGAGTGGTAACGGAGGACTAGGCCAAAGGCACACTGCTGGAGCAGTAACAGAGGCAGACACTTGCAACCTGCAGGAACAGTAACGGAGGACAAGCCAATGGCACACTACTGGAGCAATAACGGAGGCAGACACTTGCAACCGGCAGGAGCAGTAACGGAGGACTAGGCCAAAGGCACACTGCCGGAGCAGTAACGGAGGCAGACACTTGCAACCTGCAGGAGCGGTAACGGAGGACAAGCCAATGGCACACTACCTGAGCAATAACGGAGGCAGACACTTGCAACCGGCAGGAGCGGTAACGGAGGACTAGGCCAAAGGCACACTGCCGGAGCAGTAACGGAGGCAGACACTTGCAACCTGCAGGAGAAGTAACGGAAGACTAGGCCAATGACACACTGCCGGAGCAGTAACAGAAACTGACTCTCACACTCTGTAGAGCAAATGGGAACCGGGTAGCCTGGAGAATAAGAATGTCTCCAAGGCGACAATAAGCTGTCTGAAGCAGGAACGCCAACCAAGCTGAGTAGAATCACGGAGCAGTAACGTCAGCCAAGCGGGGTCGGTACACAGGAATGGGAACGTCAGCCAAGCCGGGTTGGTACACGGGAACGTAACGTCAGCCAAGCCGGGTCGGTACACAGGAGCAGGAACATCAGCCAGGCCGGGTCGGTACACAGGAACAGGCACTGAAGAGTAGTCAGGCAATCCGGATCGGTGCAGAAGAACAGATGCGGAGTAGTCAGGCAGGACAAGTCGGTACACTGGGAAACATTGAGCAGAAAACTAGCAATGGTACAGGAACACCACGAAAGGGCACCGTGTGGGTTCTGGAGCCCTGTATATAAAGGCCATGCTGGGCGGGATCAATACAGGACAGCCAATGGGAGCACACACACAGGACAGACTGACAGGAAAACAGTAACAAGGGATCACGGGCACCGTGATAAACCAGTAGTCTTTTCCTTTAACTTTTATTGTAGTATTTATGGTTAAAAGGATTTGGAATGGGTCCTTCCACCTTGGTTGCCACACTGTTTATCTGCTAAAGAACTTGATGACAACCCATTCCGTCTTTGATTTGGTGCCCCTCACTAGTAGAGGATGGTGGTAGTACTGCTTTAACCTGGGCTTGGAGACACTCAATGTTTTTATCAATGTTTGATAGTATTGCAAAAATAGTTTATTCATTAATCACAGGATTCTAAAAAAAATACTTAACTGATAGCAAGCTTCACAGTAGTATTGGACTACTGTGTCCACTTGTAGAACAAATCATTCTTTTGAGATTTTCTGTAATTGTGTGATATGATCCTCCCTTTGTTCACATGAGCCACATTGTGGTGAATGCAAACAAAGCAAAGCAACAATAAAGAAGGGAGTACTGGCTCTCTCTGTCCAGATGGAACCAGTACCGTTCAGAATTTTCAGTATACTACACCAGTATCCAAATGATTAATCTGAAGGGAGTACCATGACTTGCAATAAATCATGCATGTACTGAGTTTTTAGACTGGGGAAGCCACTATTGGTGAAGAAACCTGTAGACCTCTATAATGCCCAAAAGTCATGCACCAAGCCAAATGCATATCTGGAATCAGTGTAAATATTCAGCCTGTTCAGTAGCACTCTCACAAGCTCTTTTAAGACCCATACGTTCCACTCTCTGAGCAGAGTAGACTGGGGGTAGAGGTGCACTTTTAATTACATCATGTAGAGTAAATGCTCCATAACCTGCATATAAATTACCTTGCTGATCATGATGGCAAGAGCCATCAACACATAATTCCCAGTCCGCATTTGCTGGTGGGGTGTCAGATAGATCTGGCAGAATTTTGACTATTTGATCCACAGCTGCTTCACAATCATGAGACTCTCCAGCTATAGTCATTAGGATCATGGAAGCCACATTTAATTTTGGGCAGCATTTATAATTGTGTGTTTTTGAGACAAGGATGAATGAATATCTTATATAGTATGCAAATTATACAGCTGAGTAGAAGACATAACATTAGGCACAGGAGGGTTAAATCATGTCCCAAGACAATATCTGTAGAGGATTCTGTAAGGTCTGCAGTAGCAACAGCTCTGAAACCTGGGGTAACCCTCCAACTACATGGTCTAATTTAGAACTAAAGTAGGTTACTGGCACAAGATGGTGCTTCTTGACAGTCATGTGGCTTTCGCCTTCCTGGAGTAGGCATTAAAACATATGGACCCTTCTGATATACTGACAGTTTGATGGGGCAGTACAAGTCACAACAGCAATAACAATGGGAAGATGTATAATATCAAATAATACATTAATATAATAACCTCTTCATGAACCCTTTAATCTGAGTTCCTGAAGAGGTCTGAAATCTTTGCTACACTATCATACATAATACTAAAGACATAATGAGAATATGTGAAAATATTTTCATATTTTTTAATAAACTTGAATGCAATTATGAGAACAAGCCCAGCCACTTGTTCAGAAAAAGCAATTAGGTATTGGGCCCCACTGCCCATGTTCTCATGCAAAGAACTAACAGCATAACCAGCAACAAGCATCCCTTCAGAACTTCTCAGATAAGACCATCTGTATAAAATACAAGGCCACAATTTGGAATCAGGGAGTCCTGAGATCTGTCCTAAGCAAAGTGAGGTAGGCAGTGAATAACAAGCAATCGTGTGTCACCCATCTATTGTGATGATCTGACCGGAGCTCCCAATGTAAGTTGTCTGAGATGTACCTTAAGGAAACCCCACAAAGAAATAGCAGACTGATGATTTAATATGTAAATGGTAAAGACAACAGATGACAATACAGTAATACTCACTTGGTAGGCTCCAGTGAGCCAGGGGCTAGAGTTCGCAGTATGGAGATCATTACAAGAAAGCGGTGGCTGCTCCAAGGAAGTCTTACTGCGGCTTAAGCCGGGTAGAGGGGCATGCAGCAAAGCCTGATAGTAGAATGACAACCTAGGTGTCGATTTTTACTTTATTTAAAAAAAATGTGGGTGTGGCAGCTATATTGTTGGCAGCAGCTGTTGCTTGGCACTGGTGTACATCAACTTCCAAAAAGACTGCTTGGGGGTATTTATTGCTCAGCACACCCCCTCATGCTGAACTTCACCACACTCAGTCTGGAACCGGCCCCACTAAGTTCTGCTGGGACTCTGCTTCTCCCCAATGACCTTCACTCCCCATTCTTCCCTACAACACTTTTGAAGTTGTTCATATTTGTGGCTTGTACCAGGGTCTCAATGAAAGTGAACTATGTGATTCTTTTTGCATCTTCGTCACCCTGATTGGACTGGACAAATAGTGTTACACTGCTGACATGCTGGAACTTAACATAGAGTAACTGCACAATGCTGTCTTCTTTAATATCATCTGGTGACAGTTCAATAGCTTGTGTAGGTTCACTCCTCATCAAAATCCATAGATCGAGGAAAGTTTATAAAAATCTTCACATACTTGGGACCTGACCATTGTCTGGACCCTGAAGTCCAACTTAATGGGCTGATTAAAAGCTATAGTCAAGAGCTGTTTGTCACAGTCAGATTCGAGGTATGTTGGGTCTTTTCGTAAACAATTTTCAAACCCGTGGTCATCACATTAACAGACATTGACAGCCAGCTTTGTTTACAAACTGCATTAAATCCATAAAAGCCTTTAGGAACATCTGTATCTTCATTGTACCCTGGATCGTTTTCTAAGTGCTGTTTAATTTTTTTCTACTAAAACTTGAGGAGGTGTTCCAGTGCAGTCTGTGTAGTTTGGTGTTCGTATATGATCCTTGGCTTTTCCATCCTTTTTTCCCGACTTGTCTGACTACCCGCTTGGTTTTGACCATCGGCTTAGGCTGACTACCCACTCTGGTACTGACCCTTGGCTTGTCTGACTACCTGCTTGGTTTTGACCATTGGCTCAGGCTGATTACCCACTCTGATACTGACCCTTGGCTTGCCTGACTACCCGCTTGGTTTTGACCATCGGCTTAGCCGCCTTCTGAACTCCACTTCACAACTTTCATCTGAAAGCCTCCTTTCAACAACCTATCCCAGAATAGGACTCTCTGGCAGTCCATCCCAAATTCCCATATACAAGTTCTCTTAGCACTAATTACTCTTTTTAGTACAATGTTAATATACCTTAATCAATACTAATTTACAAATACAGATATGTTTTCCAAACATCATAATTAGTACATGGTCTGTATCAATTTAGGTTTAAATCTTTAACATGTTACGATCTCTTCTCCCAGACCTTACTTCCACTTACAAAGCCCAGATAAGACATTTCAAAAAGTGTCTTATACATGGTGCCAATTTGGGGTCAGAAAAAGAGAAAATGCCAGGTTTTGCATTTGCCTCCAGAAATGTTGGGATTCCACCTCTGCCACCATAAACTGTTGTGGAATTTTAATGAACTGAATATTTACTGCAGCAGGAGCAGTACACTTGTTATTATATAATATAATATGTGTGTGAGTAATATAAAATATCCTCATCTTCAAACATTGTCTATCCACTGTAGGATGAAGTCCTCTTCAGCAAGCCTCCAACAACCTCGGTCCTGTGCCTGTACAAACAAATTTGATAGTTTCATCTACCTATCTTGTCTTTGGTCTTCTTTTTGGGCATTTAGTATCAAGTGGAATCCATTCCAGAATTTGTTTGGTCCATCTACCATCAGATCTTCTTGCTATGTGGATTGCCCATTTTCATTTCAGGCACTTTAGTCTTTCAATTACATCATAGACCCCTTTCTGCTAATGAATCCATGCACATGTTTTTCGATCTCTCTTTGTTATGCTTAGAATTTGCCACTCCATACTTTTTTGTGTAACCTTACATTTTTGTGTGTCTTTGGCATTCATTGTCCATGTTTCACAGCCAAACGGAAGGACTGGGGAGGATGCTTCTCTTGAGGCAGAGAGTTTTTTTGCAGCTTCTACTTCTTTTGCCAAAACTTCTGACACTGCAGTCAGTTGTTCTCCATCATCCTTATAAAGATTTGAATAAAATTCTTCCACTCATTGTAGTATTTGTTATTGAGTTTTGTTGTATTACCATCTTCAAGGTTTAATGTAAACATTTGGTTCCTATGTGTGGCCATCTTTTGTTTTGCTTTCTGTAGCCCTTTATTTTCTTCCAGTGTCTCTCTTTGTTATGCTTAGAATTTGCCACTCCATACTTTGTTGTATTACCATCTTCAAGGTTTAATGTAAACATTTGGTTCCTATGTGTGGCCATCTTTCGTTTTGATTTCTGTAGCCCTTTATTTTCTTCCAGTGTCTCTCTTTGTTATGCTTAGAATTTGCCACTCCATACTTTTTTGTGTAACCTTACATTTTTGTATGTCTTTGGCATTCATTGTCCATGTTTCACAGCCAAACGGAAGGACTGGGGAGGATGCTTCGCTTGAGGCAGAGAGTTTTTTTGCAGCTTCTACTTCTTTTGCCAAAACGTCTGACACTGCAGTCAGTTGTTCTCCATCATCCTTATAAAGATTTGAATAAAATTCTTCCACTCATTGTAGTATTTGTTATTGAGTTTTGTTGTATTACCATCTTCAAGGTTTAATGTAAACATTTGGTTCCTATGCGTGGCCATCTTTCGTTTTGCTTTCTGTAGCCCTTTATTTTCTTCCAGTGTCTTTTTAATGAGTTGAACATTGAACTTGCGTGTTTCTTCTTTAATGCACTTACTTATGGTATTGCACATTTCTACATATTGTACCCTGTTTCTAATATTACCGTTTTGCTTCATTTTTAGTCACTTTTTCATCATGGCAACTGTTTCTTCTAATATTCGGGTTGTTTTTTCTTGTTTTACACTAGGTGCAAGAGCATGGGCAGTGTCTACAATAGTCTTAATAACTTTTTCAGTGTGGGTCGAAAGGTCTTGCAAAACAATGAAATTATTAGTGCTATATCAAAATTCTTAAGATTTTTCAACAGCTGACTAGAGTCAATCTTCACTTTTGGTGATTTGATAATTTTATTTCTTGCAGTCAATTTTGATTTTTACTCTCACTAGACAATGGTCACTTCCAGTGTTAAGACAATTTAAGACTGAGCAGTCAGTGAAAATCGATTTATTATTTGTAATTATGAAGTTGATTTCACTATTAAGGCTTTTCCACATACATTTTCTGGGTTCACTTTTGAATGGTAGCACGCAGAAGATTGTGCAACCATTCAGCTGTTTAGCAGGTCGACTGGCTAAAAAGCGGGATGTGACAATCTCGAAATGCATGAGAGCGCAAGATTGTCACGTTGCTTAGCCAATGGGCGCGTTAAGCACATCAAAGCATCTGGAGCGCCTCCGTGTGATGCAGATAAGTGTATTCTTTTATTTTTTTTCTCCTTTTTGCCGTCTTCACATCTCTGAATTCAGTTTGTGTCTTTCCCTGGTTCTGAACCTGTTTGTTAAGCAGACAGAGGCAGCTGGAGCGACTTGTTGTGCTTTTTAGCCAGGCGACCTGCTGAAAGAGTTGTATGGTCGCACGCTTTTCTGCGTGCGACCATTCAAAAGGATACCCATTTTCTGTGGGTCTCTTTCTTGTAGAATGAATTCATGATGTATAAATTTAGTTCTTCTGCAAAATTCAATCAGTTGGTTGCCTCTGACATCTCTTTTTTATAGTTTCATGTGGTCCATTTAATTTTCTCTGTTTTGGCTCTTACCAATTCTTGCATTGAAATCTCCCATTATAAATTTGTAATGGTAATCGTCCTGTTTTGAGAGGCATAATACATAGTTATAAAATTCTTCACCTTCACCATCACTGTGGGGCATAAACTTGAATGATTTGAAGAACATAATGACTGTTTGTTTAGTTTAATAACACAGGAAGTGAGGTGTGATGAAGAGGTGATTACTTCTCCTGTGTGATAAACTGTCAGATTCCTATGTTATTCTATGGAGCCAATGCACTATTTTTCTAACTTGAGAGATCTTAGGGCATAGGCTCCATAGAATATCATATGAACTGGAAAGTTTATCATATTGGAGAAGTGATTTCCTGTTTATCACACCTTAGTGAATAACCCCCTGGAGTTAAAGGGACATATTTATTTATAGGGCACTCTATGGAAGAACTTCAGTATCTGACTACTAATGTTCATAGTCAATGATAAGGACGTCAACACCTGGTAACCAGAATAGAAAGTTGCAGTTTAATGTAGAAAAAAAAAACAAGTTGAATCTATAATACAATTTGAATGAACTTTCTCCCACCATTGGGGTGGACCCCTGTTTTTCTCGGCATGAAAACTATATAAAATATTGTTTTTCTTTAAAAAAAAACAAACAAAAAAAAAGTTTACTGCGTCTTTAAGGATCAGATTAAAAAAAAACAACAAAAAAACAAATTTATACCATTCTATATAATACTAAAGGCGTTGAATATTCGCTTGCAATCTCATGGTAAATACATATAAAGATAATAATTGTCCTATTCCATTTTTACCTGCACAATCTAAAATTGTGCAAAATGTAATGAAACTGTGCAATGTGATTTGAATAAATTTAGCAGTCATGAATTGTTAAATAAAAAATAGGTATATCCTTTTTATTTCTGAGTGAAACAGTGATTAATACCATTGTTTCTTTCATGTTTCAGGGGAAGTAGATACACGGTTCTCTTTTTGCGCAGTGGCAACACTTGCACTCTTGGTAAGTTTAGGTGAATGGTAAATAAAGGGTAGTTTAAATCATTGGGCTTTATCTATAAAGTGGAGCACTACAGTTCTGAGGCAAACCATCTTCACTGTAGGAGACACATGAAAATTCCAGTTGATTTAAATGGAAATTTTAGTCCCTCAAGAGGTGGAGACTTCTCCAGCATTGGAGGGGGTAAAAAGCCCAAGTTAAATCAATGGCAATATCAGTAATTTTTGTGTCCCCTGTGGTGCAATTTTACATCAGAATTGCAGTGCTCCACTGTTATCCATATGGCCCATTAGGTCTTATGTATAAAAGCAACGTGAGACAATCCTGGAGCAAACCATTTACACTATAGGAATTCCTTTCAATGGAGTTTTTTTTATCGCCTTTATGCTAGAGAGGTCTCCAGTACATTGTGCAACAATGTGTTGGCCCTCTAGAATTTAACCCTTTGAGTGCCAGAATGGTAATCAATGCATTGCTTTGGATACATCTGGGGCACTCAAAGGGTTAAAGGATTTAAAAGACCCATTCATATTAATGGAGAAGGAGGTTACTGGTCCCTGTGATGCACCTGGTTTGTCCAGTGGTTTCTCCAGTGTGCCTTTATGCAAAAAGCTCATTGTGTATATAGCAATGTCTCAAGTGAGAAGATCATAATATATAAGCTATTTCTTATTTATGAAAGCAATATAACTACAGTTTCTATAAAAGCTTTGTCAATTGAACAGAGGATCTGATAACCTAAATCGTCTGCTGTATTTTACTGCCAGCCTGTTTATGTGTGATATTACATTCCCCTCTTTACTTACCACCACTCCTACTTATATTTACATACATATATGTATGTATATGTTTAATGCCAGCCATATCATAGGCTCTTATGTATAACAGAAAACATGGAGCAATTCTGGGGCTAACCAACTGCACCATAGGGGAGAACTAAACAGTCCCAAAATATCTATTGATCTAAGTGGGGCTTTTAACCCCTCAAATGCTAGAGAGGTCTCCAATGCATTGCAGTGCAATGGAGGCCTCTCTAGCATTCGAGGGTTTAAAAGCCCCACTTAGATTAACAGGTATTGTTTCCTTGTCACAAATGTTGCATATGAATAGCTCCAGTTTTCTTATACATAAGACCTTATTTATGTATTTTATGATTGTATGTATATCATTATATTGCTACACAGTGTACGCAGCCCTTTACAACCGTAGTATGTTACAATAAATACATGGGGATAAAATAAGTGTCACATTCATAGAATCAGTAGGAGAGAGGTCCCTAACCCAAGGAGCTTATAAAGACCAAGTGTAGTAATTCAGGGGCAATCCAGATGCACCCTAGATGACAATTAAAAATGCATGTATTTGAATGCATTTTTTTACCCTTGAATGCTAAGCCATCAATGGTTTAGGGGGTTAAAAGCCCCATTTATTTCAAAGATAATTTGATTTTGTCCCCCACTGTGCAGTTGGTTTGTCCCATCACTCCATTTTGACTTTATACATAAGGACAGTATTTGCTTAACTTTTTGAGTGCCAGAGGGGTGCGGAATGCATTGCTTTGCAATGCATTCTGTACCTCTCTGGCACTCAAAGGGTTAAAGGGTTAGTAATGTTTTATCTACAGATCAGCTAGGATGCCTCTTTATAATGTGCACTATCGCTCTGTTATGTTAGTAATGCCGACATCACTCTGGTTCCACTGAAACTATATAATAAACTGTCCCACTCCTGCCCCTTTACAATAAAGGAAGCCACCTCCCCTCAGACCTAAGTCCGGTCAGACAGATCACAACGAGGGACAATCCTCCTTCATCAAAAATAAGGAAAACCCTACCCTCCTTTGAGGAAGGAGGACAAGTTTTTCCTTATGCTAAATGAACATTGTCCTTCATCACTGTACTCCTTTGGTTCCGAGGCAAAGAAGACTGACAGCCACATAAGGAGCGGCAGGGGGACAATTTATGATATGATTTCAGTGGAACCAGCAGCACTAGTAACATGACAGAGCGACAGTACACATTATAAGGAGGCATCCTAGCTGAACTATTATTAAACATTACTAAACCTTTAATAATACACAGTTTATCAACTAATTATAACCACTTGTATGTTGAAGAACAATGTGTGTGTTTGTTGCAGGGGAAGCTGGATGCTGTTAATATAGAGAAGGCAATAGAATTTGTTTTATCATGCATGAACTTTGATGGAGGTTTTGGTTGCAGACCAGGCTCTGAATCCCATGCAGGACAGGTAAGAGACGTTACAATATATTTTTTGTGGTTTTATAGAAAGCATATATAGAAACTTTTACATTGTATCAGATTCAGCAGCCCTCAGACAAGTCACAATAAAAGAGCAATTATTTATCTACTTTATGGTCTGCCTTGAACTGTAATAAATGGACTATTAAAATTAATTAAAAACTAAGATCACATATGGAGCCATATGCACAAAAAGGAGGAACAGTTTTGGACAAACCATTGCATCTTGTGGGAGAATTAAAATTGCCATTGATTTAAAAGGGACTTTTATCCCATTCAGAGCTAGAGAGGTCTTCAGTTTATTGCAAACAATGCTTTGGAGACCTGTTAGGGACCAGAACCAGACAGACACAAAAATGTGAAGTGCAAAACACCTTTATTAAAACAACCAAAGCAAACAAAGCAAAATCGTGATCCAGGAGCGTAAATCAAAAGGCATGCCTGGGCCAGGAACCAATGACAGACAAGCTGGGTTCAGGAACACGGAGATCAGCGATGTCAGGAACAAGTCAGGAGCCAGAAGGGGTGTCAGGTCATGTAAGGAAAATCAGGAACTCAGGAGAACACACTTGCAGCCAGAAGCAAACACAAGGGTAAAGAGTAAGTGAGCCTAGCTGCTTTAAATAGCCTTGAAGAGGTTGGCTGAGTAACCATGGAAACAGAGAGGTCAAAACAGTTTGTTAACCATCAGCTGAGTCAGCCTGACACAGGGAAGGAAAGGCAGCAGTAATCAACAGCAGAGAGTTAGAGCAGATCAGCCCAAACTGTGACAAGACCTAACCTATAGTGCAGCTGATTTGCCTCAAGATTGTTCCTCATTTCTTGTGTGCATAAGGCCTTGTGATTAAAAGCAGACTACAGCAATTCTACATCACGCCAATAGGGATTCACAAAATCCCTATTAATATTAAATTGAGCTTTTAATCCCTTGAATGATAGAGATGTGTCTTCACAATGCATTGGAGATATGAAGGGGTTAAAATTTTCATTTAAGTCAAATGTAATTTTTATTTCTCTCCTATAGTTCTGTTGATCTGCCCCCGAATTGGTCCAGTTTGCTTTTATACACACGGATCTTTATGAAAGCAAACTGGAGTTATTCTGGAATAAACCAACTGCCTCAGAGGGGACAAATATAAATTCCTACACACTTCAATATAGTTTTTTTAACCCCCTGAATGCCACAAAGGTCTCCAGTGCTTTGCACGTTTTCACGGGAAAACTCAAATTGTTTAGGTGCAGTATCTCAGTGGGCTGAAATTGTACAGTGATGCTATTGCTACACCATCCTGTGAACTGCTCTGATCAATTGACCATAAATCTCCATAGGATGATGTAGCAATAACACCACTGTAAAATTTCAGGCCACTGAGATACTGCACCTAGAAAATTCAAGTTTGAGCTGTAATAACGTTTGAATAAAACACCTTTCAGCAGTGTGAGTATCCTTGTTTTACTCAGGGGGATAAATGTTGCAACATATTATTTTTATATATTAAGTATTGCAATCCCTTTAATTATTATTGATGCAAATAAACTGTAAAACACTAAAATATCACTCTTTAGCAAATAAACCCTTTAGTAATATTTCATATAGACTATTCTGTTTTTGTTTTAACTAAAGATCCTGGCTCCTAGTTTTATCCAGTCACACCCTGTGTAGAATATTTAATTCCATAAGCTGACAGGTTAAATGATAACTGGTTTCAAACTGAATGTTTTATAACACATCAAGCTTTATGTTTATAATTCTAGATCTATTGTTGCACAGGATTCTTGGCCATTACAGACCAGTTACACCAAATAAATGCTGACTTGCTTGGCTGGTGGCTTTGTGAACGTCAGTTGCCATCAGGTGGACTCAATGGGCGTCCTGAGAAGGTATGTAGTCAACTAAATCTTATTTAACAAGAAGGTATGTTCTTATCTGTTTAATTCATTGTGTTCCAGCCATGAGGAAAACATATGATTGGCAAGATGTCTCATAAAGCCTTCCATTTGTGCTTTAAAAAAACAAAATACTTGGCAAATTAGCTAAAAACTTGACTCTCATGGCAATGCCTTACCCAAGTGCATTGTTTTTTCCTAGCTTTACTCCCTACTCCAAAAAATGGTGGCTTGCAGGTGGGGGCTCTTACAAAACAGGTGTCTCCACCAACTGGAGACATCGGCATTGGCCATTGGAATATCTAGATCATTCTAATGTTACCCCTGTAGTTGAATATCTACCTCCTAAAACAGGCAATCTGTATACAAACTCCCACCTGTGGCACCTAATAAGCACTGTCGCTCTCTTTGCTTAACCCCTCTAGACTGTAAGCTCTCACAAGCAGGGCCCTCTAATCCTTCTGTTTTTCCACATTTCATTATATTATTTAATACTTCTGTATGTCTATTCCCAATTGTACAGTGCTGCGGAATTAGTTGGCACTATATAAATAAAAAAAAATAAAAATAATAATACTAATGAAAGCGCCTTTAACAGATAGCACAAGCTTATCCCAACACCACTTATGCTTTGCATGGAATACTAGAGGAATGCATTCTATTGACACCAGCCAAAACATCTCTCTCGCACCTTTAGTAAGTTAATAGTGAAAGAACAGAATTTGACATTTTTCCTCTTCTCTGCAGTGTAATTCTTATAACCATCTGTCTGTACGTTAATAAGAATGAACCATTCAGTTAAAAAAAGATAAATGTGTAGATTAGTATGCTTGTTGAATGTAAACTCTGTGGATCACATTTTTGGTGACATTAAGCAGTCTTTCTCTTATGTCCACTTTGGAACACAAAAACCGTGGGGTAAAGTTCCCTTCCATTGGAGGGCAGGACACTTAAAAAAGACAGGAAGTCTGAGGAGGAGACTCCTCTCTTCCATCCAGCTTTACCTGCTGCCCGGTAAAGTGACAGGGTCTCAAGATAGGATGTTTTGGGTACTTCCCTGTTAGTTAGACTTATATTTTTTTCCTTGGATATGGGGTTGTATAAACTGGCTTCTGTGGAGTTGGAATTCCCAGTTTACAGGTGTAATTCTGGACCTTTTACTGTGGAGGTTGACTTTTTCATAAGTCTATGCCTCTATTGAACTTTTCTGAAGTTCTTTATGAGGACTGGTAAGCAAACCATTTGAGTGCTATGATCCTATCTTTTATGTCCCTGTTGTTCTCTGGCACCCACTGTTATGTGGTGTTTGTGCCTGTATTGTTCTCTATTCTAGTTCTTGCATTGTATGTTTCAAAGGTAGCTACCTGCATTACCAGGATCTTTTAATTTTTTTTGTAGTTGGGCTGTTTTTGCACTGTTGTTACTGGACTTTCTACTCATTTTAGGGAAGATAGCTTTGTTCATATCAGTTTTTTCTACTAGTTCGCTATATATTTTTTATTTGCTTTGTACTTTGACACTGCCCTTTAAGAACAGGTGCCCAGGCTGTGGCTATCTTTGTTGCATGCAGTTCTTCAAAAGACATATCTCTGCACCATTTTCACTCTCAGGGATCATACAGGACTCCAAATAAATTTTATGATCTGCTCTATATTATGATCACCTTTGAAACTTTGTTCAGAGCACTAAAATTCACTGGTTTGAATGTCTGGAGAACCTCCATTTGCCCCCATTTCTTGTTCTTTCTGGATTGGACAGGAGTGGTGTTTGGCACCCATATTTCTCATTGCACAGGCTACTCAGAGGGAGGTCTCAACCCCTTGCAGTCACTAATGGGTAGGATGTGGATTCTTCCTTGTCCTTTGGAGATACCTATGAGGAGAATCCTTGCTCCTCGGCTGTGGGGCTCATCAGAGTGGTATTAGAGACTTTTCAAGTTTCTGAGGCCTCTGATTCAGGATCTTCCAACAGTACAAGGGGGAGATTCCAATTTTTCCTCTCTGAACCAGGTTCTCCTGGAAGAGTGGAAGATGCCTGATAAGAAACTTTTCCTTAAAAAGCTCATCTACAACTTTTGTCCTTTTTTAACTGAGACATTGTCACAATGGTCTTCTCCACCTCCGGTTCATCCCCCAATATTTTGCCTTGCTAAAACACTGCCTTCCACTGTCAGATGCTGCAGCCCTTAAAGACCAGGGAGATAAGTACTTAGACTGTATCATGGTGCCTGTGATTGCCTCCAGCGTCTGTGTGCGCAGGCGACATTCTTTACTTCCTGGTTGTCTCGCTGTTACACATTCGCAATTCTTATAGGCTACTGCTTGTTGCCATTGTCAGTCTCCGCCTACTTGCTAGGCCTCAAAGGCCTTAGCCTGCCACTACTACCTTGCCCTTTCGTGGTGTACCTGTGCACTATAGCTTTTGTGATTCCGATGCTTGATGCCATGCATGACTCCTGGTTTCTTCTGACTTTGTCTCCACTTGATCCCTGATTGCTATCTGTTCCGGTTTGACTTCTGGCTCTGGCTGACTATCCGTTCCAGTTTGACTCCTGGCTCTGGCTGACTACCCGTTCCAGTTTGACTCCTGGCTCTAGCTGACTACTCATTCCGGTGTGACTCCTGGCTCTGGCCGATTACCCGCTGTGATCTGACTCCCTTGCTCTGGCTGACTAACCTCTCCAATCTACTACTGGCATTGGCCTACCACCTCCACTAGCACTCTCGCTGCTCCTGCACTAGTAGCTACTACCATCCTCGCTACTAGTATTTCATGGCAGTCAGAGTGGTACGCTATCTGCCTCTGGTCTGGTGATCCTGTCCTTATCCTGACCTGTCCTGTGAATGTTGAGGAACTGTCCAATCACTGTCCTTATAACCTTCCAGGTGAAGGCTGGGGAAGTGCTATTCATTTTATTGTGCTATTCTTCATAAAGATCAATTGTTTTACCGTATTTGTACTTGTTAGAGTTGTTATTTCACAGTCACTCCATGACAGACTGCTTACTGAAGACAAACTTTGCAACCACTGGTGCTGCACTGTGTTCCATTTTTGAAACTGCTTGGGTCAGTATAGCTATAGCTACCTGGGGTCAGCACCTCTCAGATACTATCCCTGGGGATATTCCCAAAGAGAAACTGTTGGTTATTCTTGCCAAAATCCTGGAGGCCAATGCATACCTTACAGAGGGGTCTTTTGATAGAGCTATAGTTTCTGAGAAACACTCATCTTTCTCCATAGCTGCACATCTCACTTTGTGGCTCAAGATTTGGTACGCTGACCAATTTCCAAAAAAATCTTTGTCCTTCCCTTTGTTTGGAAAACAGCTTTCTCTGTCATCCAATACAGGTTACTGGTAACTTTGGGTAGGCGATCTGCCCCTTTAAGTAGGCAGGAACAATTCTAGAAGTGAATGCAGGGGGTGGAACCTACCTTCCCACCTTGCCTGCAGCTAGCCAATCGGCTCCAGTAAGATTTTCTCCTTTATGAAGGACACAGGCAGGAGAACAGTTCTGCTATAGTTTTAGCTAATTTTTTATTTTTCTGTTAGACATGGAATATCACCATTAGGCGGATTACAATAACTGACAATGCCCTTAGATGTGGCTAGCTCAGTATCCAGGTGTTTTTTGTGGACCATAAGCCCTGGGGGGGGGGGGGTGGAATCTTGGGTTCAAGTTCTTTCCTGAGGAGTTGCCCACTGAGGCTTCTTAATACATGGTAATCTGAAGACAGAAGATCTGCTGGAAAGGTGAGCAACCCTTTGAGTGCTGCAGGTTCACATGTCCCACAGTGCCCCTCCGCTCAGGAGTTTTCCTTTGGCGTTCCTGTTGCACACTCCTGCACTCATTGGGTTTATCTGTATTAACCCTTTAGCTGCTGGTTTTGCATCTTTTGGGGGTTTATTGGCACTTTCCCTTCTGGGTTCAGTGTTTTTTTTGGGTCTGCTAACATGTTCTAGTGATGTTTCATGTAATTTTAATTCACAGTTTCAACTTTACAAAATTTGTGGGCGCGCTTTAACCGCATAGACGCCATAGCTCCATCCACTTCTGTGGGACTGTACAGTTTGGGACATACCTTTGCAACCGCTCAACGTAGCGGCTTCAGAGATGGCTCATTTTAATTGTCTGCCCTTGCTCTGTCATCCGGTGTGTGTTGAGGGACTCAGGGGGCTTCGGGCACTGTTGGTGTATCTTTTCTGGGAAAACTACATTTCCCTTGAGCACTTGCTTCGCGTGCTCGTTTCTGATTGGGTCCCATGGCAGCCATTTTGTGCCTTTTCCTGAACGAGTATCCTACGCAGGGCTTGGACTCGTCTTCTCTCCTCTGCAGGTTAACCCTTCTCCTGCCCAATAACTGCATTTTAGCGATTTCTGGGGTGACGTTTTAATCTTACACACTGTATTGGGGTGATTCTTTACACTTTAAACATTTTGACACTGTGAGATTGTCTAATAGTTGGAGCTTGGGGCCAGACCTAAGAGTAAGGACGCTGGGGTCTCTGTATCCCCTATTGTGCATTGCTCCTCATTTCATTCAAGGTTACCTAGAGAATTCTCAGCTCATTTATGCCCAGCATGTTCTGTTGTCCCTTACTGTCCTCCAGATACCTCTAGCCATGCACCAGAGCCAGTTTGGGTGCAAGAGTTCAAGGTTGCTACCAGAGACCTCCAGTCTATATTGCAACTCTTTCCATCCCAGTTACAGGGGGTCTTCCACTCCTGGCAGACCCCCACTTCTGTCAGATTTTCCCTGACTAAACTGCAAGGAGTACCTGACATCTCAGATTCCTCTGAGGACTAATTGTTGGTGGATTTGGATTTTGAGGAATATTCTGCTGTGGGCTCCTCTCAGTTTTTTGGGAAACCCTTTGAGGCTGATCCTGATCCCTCGGCTGAGGGCCTGATCAGGGCTGTCTTAACCACCCTAAATATTCCCTTAGTTCAAGAGGTTTCTTCGGATCCCTCTGATATATTTCAGGAGCCTAAGAGTCCCCATACTTGTTTTCCACCTAACCTCACTCTTGACCGCCTTGTGTCTGATAAGTGGAAGTTTCCAGACAGGAAACCGTCTTTTTCCAAGAAATTTGCCAAGCTTTACCCTTTCTCTGAGGCGGCTATCTCCAGGCTATCTAAGTCCACTGCCTTGCCAATTGCTGATGCGTCCGCTCTGAACTGGACTGACAACAAACTTGAGGTCTCTCTCAAGTCCATTTTTGCCTCTGCTGGTACTGCCATGCTTCCAGCGTTTGCTGCGGCATGGGTGAACTGGGCCATTGTGGTCTGGACTGAACAGCTTACCCTGGCTGTCCATCAGGGTTCTCCTACTTCAGATATGTTGTGGCTTCTTGCCAACATTTCTGAGGCCCAGCACTATGTTTCTGCTGCCTTATTTGATGCCATCCATTTGCTGGCAAGGGTTTCCACCATGTCTGTGGTTCCCAGATGAGCTCTTTGGCTCTAGGTCTGGTCTGCTGACACTACTTCCAAGAAAGCTTTGCTCTCATTGCCTTTTCAAGTCATCTCTTTGTTTGGGCCAGATCTTAAGGATCTGATTAGTGAGGCCAAAGGGAGCAAGAGTACCCTTCTGCCTGTGGTCCCCAGGAAGAAGACGCCTATCAAGCGTAATTGGCTTTTTCGTTCCTTCCAGACTGATACACGTCTGGCGAACCAGGCGGTTCCATCAGCTCCATGTTCCTCCTCCAAGCCCAAACAGCAATGGAAGCTCAAGGTCTCCTCCAAGCCTAAGGCTTTCAAGCCTTCTTCGGCATGACTCACCAAACTCAGGTCCCCAGTCGGCTGTGGGTGGCCATCTGCATCACTACCACAACGTCTGGGAGGATTCAGTGGCGGACCCATGGGTTTTACAGGTGGTAGCAGAAGGGTACATGATCCCTTTTGCCTTTCTTCCTCCCTTTTGGTTTTCCCCTCTCATACGCCCCAGGGCGTAGAGAAACGCCATCTGTTCAATGGTGCTGTCCAGGCCCTTCTGGACAAGGATGTTCTGGAACCTATTCCAATTCGGGACAGGGGTATGGGTTTTTACTCAAACCTCTGTCGTCCCATTTTGGATTTGAAGGATCTCAATTCCTTTGTGATCAAGACTCATTATCACCAGAAGTCCCTAGTATCTCAGATTTGCCTGTGACTAAGGGCACTTTCAGTTTTCAGCTCTTCCCTTTGGTCTGGCTACAGCTCCTCAAGTCTTTAACCGTGTCCTGGGAGCTTTAGTATCTGTCCTCCATCGGTACGGTATCAGAGTTACTCCATACATGGACTACCTGCTTCTGAAAGCCCCTTCTGCGGGAAATCTTCATCAGCAGGTTCAGGACTGCATTCATGCTCTCACCCATCACGGGTGGATCATCAACATGGACAAGTCAGATATTGTCCCATCCCAGCGTCTGGTCTTCCTAGGCCTTCTCTTCAACACTCAGCAAAGCATGGTGTTTCTCGCGGACAGGGTGGCTCACCAGATCGCCCACCGGGTTTCTGCTGTTCTGGCTCACGATCCAGTTCCAGCCAAGGAGCTGTCCTCTCTAGCGGGGAAGTTAATTTCCACCATAGAAGCAGTCCCATTTGCCATGGCTCACACCAGGGAACTCCAGAGGTTTGTGATCCAGGTGTTCAGGGGTCAGCCAGACCTTCTGAAGATGTCAGCGATGCTCACTTTTCATGTGGAACTGAGTTTGTCATGGTGGCTTAACCTCGCCAGTCTGCTGAAAGGCAAGTCCTTCCTGGTGTCCTTGTGGACCACGGTGACAACAGATGCCAGCCTCTCTGGCTGGGGAGCGGTCCTGGGTCACCTGAGTGCTCAAGGTCGGTGGTCTCCGGAGGGGTCTCTCCTTCCCATCAACGTGTTGGAGCTTCTGGCGAAATTTCATGTCCTTCGCCATTGGACACCCCAGCTGGAAGAATGCCCAGTCCAGGTCCAGTCTGACAACGCCATGGCCATGGCTTACATCAACAAGCAGGGTGGAACAAGAAGTCTCGCCACTTGGTTAGAGGCAAGGCTATTTTGTCCTGGGCAGAAGAACATGTTCCTGCCATATCCGCAGTGCACATTCCTGGTGTAGACAACGTCATGGCAGACTTCCTCAATCGACACATGGTGGACAGCGGAGAGTGGGAACTGCACCCAGAGCAGAACCCTCAGGCTGGCAAGCCCACTTCTGCATGACTCGGGGGGGGGGGGGGGGGGTCTGACCTATTTCTGTTGGTGGAAGGAAGCCTACATCTTTTTAAGATCCATGTGAGATTTCAGCGAATGACCAGTGGGCTTTGTGGGTCATTCTGAAGGGTACGGCATAGACCTCAAGTTCCTTCCACCTCATCATTTATTTTTTTCCAGAGTTTCTCAGGACCTGGCTCAGGGGGGCCTGTTCATAGATGCAGAATCTTCCCTAGAAAAGCAGGTGTTGTTTCCCGTTCCAGCCCAGGAACACTTCACCAGATTGTACTTCAATCTCTTCTTTTTTTTTTTTTTTTTTTTTTTTTTTGTGCTGTCCTCTTCTGGACTTGAAGTGCCTCAATCATTACATGTTTACTCAGTGCTTCAAAATGTGGAATCTCTGTGCTCTGTCATTGCTGCTATGTGTATGGGGGAATTCTTTGTCTCCCTGGTTCTCCAAGATGATTACGTTCATTTTCTGATTCATCTGGACCATCAATGTTTCCTACTCTTAACCTTCAGTGGCAGTCCATACAAGTTCACTGCCCTTTTTTTGGTCTAGTGTCTGATCTAAGGACCTTTTACAAAGGTCATGTCTTTTTGGCAGCTCATACCTGCACTCAGGGAATATCCTTGACTCCATACCTAGATGACCTTTGCTGGAAGACTAGATTAATTCTCTGTTCCTTTAGGTGACTCGAGCAATATCCTCTCTGTCAGTGATGGAGCAGGAATATATGTCTACTACGTCGCCTGATCTCCATGATGGAAGTTAGTTCCTACGATCGATTTCACACAAAAGATTTGCAATTGGACATTTTCAGGAGCTGTTCAAGACAGCACTCACCTGTCTCAGGCTATGTCTCTGATCCACGAACAAAGGAGGATCTTTGCTGGTGACTGACACCCCATCTAAGACTGAGTTGTCCAGTTGTCATGGACACAGTGGCACAACCCTGGGTCCCGTGATGGCTCAGAGTCTCTGGACTTCTTCCAATCAACATTTTGAACATATGGGTCTGTGGCTTAGCGCTTCATCACTGGTCATGTCCTGACAGGAACTCCATTGAGGGTCCAGTTGGACAACTCAATAGTGGTTGCCTACATCAGTCGACAGGGATGAACCATAAGCAAGTCACCTTGGATGGATGTTCAGGAGCTCCATCAGTGTATTTAGGAACTCAGAGTGTGTTTGACCTGATTGTCTATCACTGGGGACTATAGTCAGTGGACCTCATGGCTTCTTGCGAGAAACAAAAAGTTCCTCTGTCCTGTATTAAGATACAGGATCCTCTTGCATTTGCAATGGATGTGATGTCCACACCATGGCATTTTATCTGGTGTGTTTCATCAAATCCCCCTGATTCCCAGGGTGTTGGGAAAGATCAAGATGGTGAGAGCTCAAGTCATCCTTATAACCCCTTCTGGCCTGATTCTCAGATCTTCTCAGTCTGTCCAGTGCAGGACCCTTTCACCTCTGCAAAGACTGGATCTTCTGGCCTAAGGAAATGTTTGTCATCCTCAGGTTGGGAGGTTGGCTTTGTTGGCATTGCTCTTGAAGCCAACATCCTGAAGGAGGGTATTTTGGATGCTGCCAGGTTCCAAGCTAGAAAGCCAGTTTCATCCAAGGCCTATCATAGGATTTTGTCCTCATACTATCAGTGACATGCTGATTGTGATGCTCCCCCATGGCCTTTCAATCTTCCTATGGCTCCAGCCTTTCCTCAAGACGGTGTCAACAAGGGTCTCAGACTGCCTTCTATCAGGGTTTGGATCTCAGCTCTTTTGGTGCTTTTTTAGAAGTGTATTGACTTCACTGTGGGATTTGAATTTGTTTTTAGCTCTTCTGGCCATTGTTTCTATTCAAAGAGTTGACGAACCTTCCCTTTCTTCGTTTTTCACCAGGACATTCCAGTTCTTCATATCTCCAGGACTTCTGCTGAAGGTTGTCTCTGATTTTCACATGAACCAGGAAATTCTTCTTCTTTCATTCTGTCCAGATTCCTGTAGCAAACAGGAGCAGGTTCTCCATCTATTGGTTGTGGCACGCTGCCTAAAGAACTACGTTCAGCATACGCAACCTTTTTAAAAATCTGATTTTGTCATCCCTGAGGGCTCCTGTGCAGACCAGGCTGAGTCCATTGTTGCCATCACTTCTGAATCAAGATTACTATCCAACAGGTGTGTATGCTTAGAAGGAAACCAGTTCCTTTCCAAATTACAGCACACACTACTAAATCAGTGGGCACCTCTTGGGTCTTGAGGCCAGCTTTGGCTGGAAAGTCCTTCAGTTGGTAGATCCTTCTACTTAACCCCCTTAGTGACAGCCGCGTGAGTACGCGGCTGTCACCTTAACTCCCGTGGTACTTACCAGGTATGTCCTCTGTCACTAAGTGACAGTGTTTGCGGGACGTACCTGGTAAGTCAATTGTCGTGATGGGGTTAATCTTAGTCTTGTTTTTGTTAATTGTTTGGTGTGCAAGTTTGGGGGCCGTTGACACCTGAGGTTTATACGGTACCAGTTAGTCCTGTGGAATACTGGCTTTCGGTGAAGGGTTTTTTTATTCCTTTTCTCTTTCCGTCTGAGAAATCCTGGTGGACACTTTGGTATGTCCCCATAGTCCCTGTGACTCATATTGGATGACAGAAAAAATAATTTTAGTGAACTTACAGTTAAATCATTTTCTCTTAGCCCATATGGAACACGTCTCCCACCTGGAGGGAAAAAACGTGATTTATGTTCCTGGCCAAAAGGGTCATCTTGGACTATTTTCTTTATTGTACTTTGCTATATTTGAAAATGTGGATGGTAAAGCTGGAAGGAAGAGGTGAGTCTCCTTCTCGGAGGCCCTGCCTTTTTTTGATGTGCACTGCCCCCCAGAGGAGGGGAACTTTACCCATGTGTTATGCTAGGTTCCTGAATTCCAATAAGGTAAAGAGACGCACACACACACAATGGTAGTGAAAACTATAACTACTGTTTATTAAATATAATATATATTAAAAAGATACTTAGCTATTGCTGGAGTTTTCATCAGTATGGGAGAGCCCTCCATACGCCCCTGCAGCAATAATCTTTTAAACAAACAGGCTTGAGACTAGATACACACTCTTTGTCTCAAGATGGCTCTGAGAGCTTAGAGACGTGTTTCAGCTTGTTATTGTGAGGTACATACAAACTACGCCCTAATTGATATGATATAAGCCTATCATAGTGCAGGATAAAAAGGATTGCATAACTGAGTGTTGCATAACTGTTTCTCCGTTATTTATTCTGCTACATGCAGAGAATTAACTTTTGGCCCTCCATGAGCAGACCACAAAAAGTACCTCCCCTTACACCATGGTTCTGCTGTTGCACAAAGAAGTAAGGTTTTTGGGACAGTGGAAGCCTCATCTCGGTCAGTGGAAGCCTCAGTTCGGATTTCCCTTGGTTATAATGGAATTTGGAATTTGCATAAGCTGTGCATATGTGTGAGATTATACATTACTGACAATCATTGTTTCTGGGTGCGTGGAACCAGTAGGTCGTTTGTGGGTTTTTTTTTTCTGCTACTTTTTCCTGAAGAAAGGGCTGGCTCAGTAGTGCTCGCACAGTTTGAAAGCAGTGTGTGGCTGTGTTACTATGGCAGAGCTACAAGCCTTCCTCATCATCACCATCAAACTTGTACTAGGGTTTGGTGGTTGGTGAGTGCAAGAGGTTACAGCTTGTAACAGTGAGAGACCAAAAACAGTGGGAGGAGGAGGCAGACATTGGTTTTGATAAAGTCCTGTATAAAAACTACATGTGGTTCTATAAACTCTATGGTAGCTAATGTTTGACTCTAGGGACATGCATAGTGGGGTCATAAATATGAGTGGTGGATGATAGGGACCTGAAAGGCTATGTAAGCATGCAGAACTGATAAGTATGAATGGTTGAGGGACTCGTGTGTGGAAGAGGAGACTACATGTTGAATTCTGGGGAGACTTTATTATATTCATAAGCAGAGAAGGCTTATATGGATGGTGGAGAGACCTCAGCTGTGTATATATGTATGATGGGTAGAAAGATGACGTTGAGAGTAAATTTATTGTATCGACAGACATAGAGGGCAAATATATACTGAGGTTGGAGAGTATTAAATGTACACAATTTGTATTTTATTTTGCTCATGACACATTTTAATCAGAAAATCTGAAATCTGCTTCAGGCCAAAGCAGTAACTTTTTATTTTGGCAGGGGCATGTCCACAACATTAAGTTGTTAACCCTAGACTCCTTTCTGGCACTCAAAGAGTTATCCTCTCTCTTGAGGACCAGATGGGTGTGCCATGCATTGCTTTGCCATGCATTTCACACTCCTTTTGGTACTCAACTGGTTAAAGATTAATATGCACAATGAGCATACAGCTCCTTTCGTTAACCTTCCATTAATCATCTGAGCGCCAGTTGATTTTGCAACGTATTACTCTACAATGCTTTGACAGTAAAATGGTTAAACAGTTATCCTTATAGCAATGGTGCTATGACTTCTTTATCAATGTGTGTGCTGATCTTACCTATTTGCTACCTTGCATATGTTCTCTATGCTCAGTGGCAGCCCTATCCCCCTCTTATAGAGGTAGCTGAGTGTAAGAGGCCACTGAGCACAGAAAACACACATGGAGAGAAAAGCAAAGAGACAGGCTCTGCATACATTGGTAAATAAGTCTGTGGCAGTACTAAAATAATATATGTTTAATAATTTAACTGAGAGATGGGTTTGCAACACATTGCAGACAAATTAGTTGGACAACCTACTGCCACTCACCGGTTTTATAGGTGACACAGAGAATGGAGCTGCAGCCTCATTGAATTTGTTCTTTAACCCTTTCAGTGCTAGAAGGGTGTCCAGAATATTGGACCATTGTCTGGCACTTAAAGGGTCGATATAATGTCTGATGTCCTCTTGCTCCCCCCCCCCCACACACACACACTGCCTCCTCATCCCCCATATTATTCACCTCATTACCAATAATAAATTAATAAAAGGGCTGGTCTTTGACAGTGGGCTGGAGCTATAGTAGAAATAGGCCACATGTTCTTGTGGCCCCCTCAGTCTAACAGACCTCCCAGACTACCAGAAACCTTTATGTCCACCTTTATGGACATGACATCCAGAACTGACTTATGATCTCTTGGACATATGCACAAGGACAAAATTCATAGGGGACATTGGGATTTTCTGGCCATATTAATTAATTGTGGGTTATAATTAGGAGGTGTTACTTCTGCTTTAAATTATTTATATGCAAGGCAGAAACACATTTTCTCTACATCCAGTGGGGGCACACAGGGGCCTTGGAGTAAACGTATCCGCCATTAGGAGGTAAGGCACCTAACAGTATACATCTAAACTACAACTAGCTCCAGTATACTGTCGGCTAGAAAAGAATCAGAACATTTTCATGCAGATTGCATTATAATAGGATTTTAGTCTTACCTGTTAAATCCTTTTCTCTTAGTCCATACAGGTTACTGGTAACTTTGGGTAGGTGATCAGCCCCTTTAATAGGCAGGAACAATTCTGAGAAGTGACTGCTGGGTGGAGCCTACCTCCTCTCCTTAGCTTGCAGCTAGCCAATCCCCAACCAGTAAGATATGCAGACTAACTATTGACTAGGAAGTTAGAAGGTAAAGGAAGACTCCTGTGAGCATGAACCCGAAAGGACCCTCCACGTTCTGCTGCAGGAGAGCCAAGCATGGTCCCTTGATAGGGTGGGAGACCAGTAACCTGTATGGACTAAGAGAAAAAAGAGATCATGAAGAGCTCAACACTAACCATAAAGTGTCAATGAACACTGAACAGGGGGTAAAAACAAACCCCATAAACTGTTGCACAGAACATGAACTAGAGCCAACAGGGCTCACAAGTGAAAGAGTACTGCGAAACCAAGGAGATCCCAGACAGGAAAGGCTGCCTCCAGGATCTTCCACTCAAAACTGGCGTCAGCCGATTCCAGCACATCCACACGACAGTGTTTAGAAAAGGTGTGCAAGATGACCAAGTGGCCATCTTGCACAACTGATCAGCCGAGGCCTGGTTCTTGTAGGCCCAAGAATCCCCAATAGACCTTGTAGAATGAGCCGTGACCCTGAAGGGAAAAGTCTGCTTCCGAAGTTCATAGGCCTTACGAATCTTGGACTTGATCCAAAAAGCAATGGTTACCTTGGAAGCAGGCTTCCCTGTCCTAGGACCCTCAGGAATAACAAAGAGAGTGTCAGACTGCCTCAAGGACTCAGTGCGAAACACGTAGAACTTGAGACAACTCACAACATCCAACAGATGAAGATCCCTCTCTTTGTCAGAAGTAGGGTTAGGATAGAAGGAAGGAGACACAATCTCCTGATTGATGTGGAACTCGGACACAACCTTCGGGAGAAACTCTTGCGCCTTGTCCTTGTGGAAAACCAGAAAGGGTGGTTTACAAGATAGGGCATGCAGCTCCACAACTCGGCGAAAAAAAACAATCGCCAGGAGAAAGGCTATCTTCCACGTCAGCAGATGTAGAGGAATGGTAGCCAAAGACTCAAAGGGAGGACGCTGGAGGACTCCCAAGACCAGGTTAAAATCCCACTGAGGAGCAGGGGACTTAAACACTGGATGGGTATGAGCAATCCCCTGGAAGAAAACCTTGACATCAGGAATGATAGCAAGACGCCTCAGAAAAAGGGCAGAGAGCGCAGAAGTCTGAACCTTGAAAGAACTCAGACTGAGACCCTTTTCTCTGTCGTCCAATACAGGTTACTGGTAACTTTGGGTTGGCGCTCAGCCCCTTTAAGTAGGCAGGAACAATTCTGAGAAGTGAGTGCAGGGGTGGAGCCTACCCTCTAACCTTAGCCGCAGCTTCCTGTTAGCTTCAGTAAGTTTTGTTCCTCGTTGCAAGCAACAAGGCAAGAGAACAGTTCTGTTTAGTTTTAGAATTTTATTATTTTCTGCTAGATATGGAATACCACCATTAGGTGGATTACCATCACTGACAATTCCCATCACCCAGATGTGGATAGCTCAGTTTACCAGGTGCTTATTTGTGGTCCTAAGCCCTGGGGGGAAAATCTTGGCTGCAAGTTCTTTCCCCAGGAGTTGCCCACCGATGCTTCTTCTTGATATATGGTAATCTGAAGAATGAAGTCCTGCAAAAAAGGTGAGCAACCCTTTGAGTGCTGAGGTCCACATGTCCCATGGAACCCCTCCACACAGGGGTCTTTATCATTTATCTGTATGTCTGTCGGGGTGTTTGGAGCAGGTTTCTGAGGTACTTTAACTCTTTCACTGCTAGTTTGGTATGT
Organism: Rhinophrynus dorsalis; assembly: GCA_037306005.1. Classification (NCBI taxonomy): domain Eukaryota; kingdom Metazoa; phylum Chordata; class Amphibia; order Anura; family Rhinophrynidae; genus Rhinophrynus; species Rhinophrynus dorsalis. The sequence goes on from CM074722.1 coordinate 255,559,821, forward strand.
TGTGGGGGGTTGAGAGCACTTAATGGGTTTAGTGTTTTTATGCTTTAATTACATGTTCTGGTATAATTTTAGCTTAAAATGTACCTTGATTCATTTTTTGTTGAAATTGTGTACTGCGCCTTTAAGACCACTCTTTACTGTACAGACACCATTGCTCCATTCACTTCAATGGGACTGTACAGTTGGGACATATCTCTGCAACCGCTTATCGCAGCGAGGTCAGAGATGGCTCATTTTTCTTGTCTGCCCTTGCTCTGTCATCTGGTCAATGTTGTGAACATGCTGGGGGGCTTGGGGCACTGTTGGGGTACTTTTGTCAGAAAAACTACAAATCCCATGAGTGCTTGCTTTGCGCGCTCGTTTCTGATTGGCTCCTGTCGCGGCAGCCATTTTGTGCCTTTCTGAGAACGAGTATCCTACGCAGGGCCTGGACTCTTCCTCTCTCCTCAGCTGTTTAACCCTTTTTTCGCCAAATAAGTTTATTATAATGTTTTCTGGGCTATTTTATCACTTTTAAACATTGTTTTTGGGTTATCATTGTATTTATTGACCAGTTGACTTCTGTGAGAATGTCTGTTCCATTTGAGGCTGGGGCTAGACTTAAGACTAAGGAATCTGTGGTGTCTGTGTCCCCCATTGTTCCTCATGTTATACAGGGTTACCTAGAGAATTCTCAGGTCATATTTGCCCAGCATGCTCTGCTGCCCCTGAAACTCCTGCAGGGACCTCCAGCCATGCACTAGAGCCAGTATGGATGCAAGAGTTTAAGGCTACTACCAGGGACCTCCGGTCCACCTTACAACTCCTTCCATCCACTTTACAGAGGGTCTTCGGCTCATGGCAGACCCCCGCCCCTATCAGATCTTCCCTTTCTAAACCGCCGGGTGTACCTGATGTGTCTGACTCCTCCTCTGAGGAGTTGTTGGTGGACTCTGATGATGATGACTGTTCAGCTGTTCCTTCATCTCAGTTTTTTGGGGACCTCTTTGAGGCAGACCCCATCCCCTCGGCTGAGGGCCTGATCAGAGCTGTGTTGTCCACCCTGAACATTCCCTTGGTGCAGGAGGCATCTTCTGACCCCTCTAATGTTTTTCAGGAGCCTGTCAGGCCCCATACTTGCTTTCCACTTAACTCCACCCTTGACCGCTTGGTGTCAGAGGAGTGGAAATTTGCCAGATAAGAAACCATCTGTGTCTAGGAAGTTTGCTAAACTTTACCTGTTTTCTGAAACGGCCCTCACTCAGTGGGTTCATCCCCCCCCCAAAGTGGATGCCCCAGTTTCCAGGATTTCTAAATCCACTGCTTTGCCAGTAGATGATGCCTCTGCTCTCAAAGACTGGACTGGTAAGAAGCTTGAGACGTCTCTAAAGGCTATTTTTGTGACGGCGGGCTCTGCCCTTCGCACTACCTTTGCTGCTGCATGGGTAAATAGGGCTGTGGCTGTTTGGACTGAACAGCTCAATTCTGCTGTCCGTCAGGGGGCCCCTACTTCTGACATGTTGCGACTTCTCGCTAACATTGCTGAGGCTCAGCATTATGTCTCTGCTGCCCTGTTTGATGCTGTGCGTATGGTAGCCAGGGCTTCTACCATGTCTGTGGTAGCCAGAAGGGCTCTTTGGCTCAAGATCTGGTCTGCTGACAAGGCCTCCAAGAAGGCTCTCCTGTCTTTGCCTTTTCAGGGATCCTCCCTGTTTGGCCCTGTGCTCAAGGATCTCATCAACAATCATCAACAATGCATCTGGACAGAAGAATACTCACCAGAAGGGCACCAGGAAGGGTCTGCAGTTCAGGAGATTGTTCAGATTGAGCCATGGAAATGAACTTCCCCAGCAAGGATGACTACTTCAGTGCTATCTGATGAGCCACTTCATCCGTGAGAAACACCATCCCCCTCTGAGTGTCAAAGAGGAGGCCCAGAAAGACCATCCTCTGGGAAGGAACAAGGTCTGACTTGTCCAAGTTGATGATCCACCCGTGATGGGAGAGAGCATGAATGCAGTCCTGTACCTGCTGGTGAAGGAGTTCCAGAGCTGAGGCCTTCAGAAGGAGGTCGTCCATGTATGGAGTCACCCTGATGCCGTTCTGATGTAGGACGGAGATCAATGCTCCTAGGACTCTGTTTCAAGACTTGAGGGGCCATGGTTAGGTCAAAAGGGAGGGCAGAGAACTGGAAATGCCCTCGGTCACAGGCAAAGCAGAGATACTGCCGACTCTCTGGATGAATGATGATATGCAGATAGGCATCTTGAAGATAAAGAGAGGCCAGAAATTCCCCAGGAGACATGGCTGCTGTCACTGTTTATAGAGACTCCTGGCGGTACTGGGACCTAATCACAAAGGAATTGAGACCCTTCAGATCCAAAATGGGATGACAGCTCCCATCCTTCTTGGAAACCACAAAGAGGTTGGAGTAGAATCCCAAACCCCTCTCCTGAGGGGGAACTGGCTCCAGGACCACTTTGTCCAGAAGGGCCTGTATAGCTTCCTCGAAAAGGCGTCCCGATGGAGAAAGAGAAACAAAGGTCCTTGGAGGAGGAAGAGAGGTGAAGGGAATCCCGTAACCTGAGGCCACCACTTGTAAAACCCATGGGTCCACCACAGAGGCCTGCCAAGCTGAAAGGTAGTGGCGTAGACAGCCACCTAACTGCGGGTGGCGACCCAGGTTCAGTGAGTCATGCAGAAGAAGGTTTGGAAGCGTTGGGCTTCATGGAGGACTTGGGTCTCCATTGCTGCTTAGGCTTGGATGAGGAGCGCGGAGCCTGAGGGACCATCTGGGTCACTTGGCACAAGTCTGCTTGAAAGGAACGCAAAAGCTGATTCCTTTTAACAGGTGCCTTCTTCCTTAGGACTACTGGCAGGTGAGAGCTCTTCCCTCCAGTGGCCTCATTGATGAGATCCTTAAGTTCAGGCCCAAACAGGGAAGAACCCTGAAAAGGCAAGGACAGGAGAGCCTTCTTAGAGGCTATGTCAGCTGACCAGATCTTGAGCCAAAGAGCACTTCTGGCTACCACAGACATGGTAGATGCCCTGGCTACCATACGTACAGCATCAAACAAGGCAGCAGAGACATAATGCTGAGCCTCTGCATTGTGAAGAAGACGCAACATGTCAGAAGTAGTGGCTCCTTAACGGACAGCAGAATTGAGCTGTTCAGCCACAGCCCTATTTACCCATGCAGCGGCAAAGGTAGGTCAGTCCAGTCTTTAAGAGCAGAGGCGTCAGCCACTGGCAAGGCAGTTGATTTAGAAAGCCTGGACACTGGGGAATCCACTTTATGGGGATGAACCCACTGAGTAAGGGCCATTTCAGAAAACGGATAAAGTTTAGCAAACTTCTTAGACACAGAAGGTTTCTTGTCTGGAAATTTCCACTCCTCTGATACCAAGCGGTCAAGGGTGGGATTAGGTGGAAAGCAGGCATGGGACCTAACAGGCTCCTGGAAAACATCAGAGGGGCCAGAAGACAGCTCCTGCACCAACGGAATGTTCAGGGTGGACAACACAGCCCTGATCAGGCCCTCAGCTGAGGGAATGGGTTTCGCCTCGAACGGGTCCCCAAAAAACCGAGAGGAAGGAACAGTTGAAAAGTCATCATCATCAGAGTCCACCAATAATTCCACCTCAGATGAATCAGACACATCAGGTACACCTGGCGGTTTAGGCAGGGAAGATCTGATGGGGGCGGGGGTCTGCAACAAAGTGAAGACCCCCTGTAATGTGGATGGAAGTAGTTGCAAGGTAGACCAGAGGTCCCTGGTAGTAGCCTTCAATTCTTGCATCCATATTGGCTCCAGTGCATGGCTGTAGGCCCCATCAGGTGATTCAGGAGCAGCAGCGCATGCTGGGCAAATATGACCTGAGTATTCTCTAGGTAACCCTGATTGACATGAGGAGCAATGAGCACTGGGGAACACAGACACCCCAGTATCCTTAGTTTTAGGTTTAGCCCCAAGGTCTAACGGAGTAGACATTCTCACAGGGTCAAAACGCCCACAATAAAGCGTGTATGATAATTAATGCACCCCAGAAACATTAAATTAAGACTTATCTGGTAGGCAAAGGGTTAAGCTGCAGAGGAGAGAAGGAGAGTCCAAGCCCTGCGTAGGATACTCGATCTGCGAATGTACAAAATGGCTGCTGCGACAGGAGCCAATCAGAAACGAGTGATAGAAACGGGCAGTCATGGGAAACGTAATTTCACTGACAGAGTACCCCAACAGTGCCGAAGCCCCCAACATCCCCAGAACGTTGACTGGATGACAGAGCAAGGGAAAATCAACACAATGAGCCATCTCTGACCACACTTAGTGAAGCGGTTGCAGAGATATGTCCCAAACTGTAAAGTCCCATAGAAGTGAATGGAGCAATGGCGTCTATGCGGTAAATGCATGCCTTAAAGGCATGGAACATAAAGTTAATGAGGTGAATACCAACAACACAAAAGCCACTCTAAATAAAACAGTATTTAGTAAACACTAGTCCCAGGAGGGAAAGTGTCCAAAAAAACCCCAAAATGTGCTAACCAGCAACAAAAGGGTTACGTTACCACAGAAACTTGCTCCAAACACCTCACAGACATACAGAATAAACCCAATAAGTGCATGAGTATTTAATAGGAACGCCAATAGAGACCCACGTGCTGAGGGGAAGCATGGGACATGTGGACCTCAGCATTCAAAGGGTGCTCGACTTTTTCAGCAGGTCTTCTGTCTTCAGATTACCATATAGCAAGAAGAAGCCTCAGTGGGCAACTCCTGGGGAAAGAACTTGCAGCCAAGATTTTTCCCCCAGGGCTTAGGTCCACAAAAGCACCTGGTAAACTGAGCTAACCACATTTGGGTGATGGGAATTGTCAGTGATGGTAATCCGCCTAATGGGGGTATTCCATTTCTAACAGAAAATAAGAAAAAGCTAAAAATATAGCAGAACTGTTCCCTTGCTTGTGTCTTGGCCAATGAGCAAATCTTACTGGTTGGGGGTTCGTTACCTGCAAGCTAAGGAGAGGAGGTAGGCTGCTCCCAGCAGTCACTTCTCAGAATTGTTCCTGCCTATTAAAGGTGCTGATCACCTACCCAAAGTTACCAGTAACCTGTATTGGACATCAGAGAAATATGGTTTTATGAACCATACCTGAATTCCAGCTTCACATAGTTACTGCTTTTGACATGAACCAGAAATGAATCCCACCTTCTGTGTATATCCTGATCCTCTATAAAGAAGGAAGAATTTACTCATTGTAGTTATCTTTTATCTATTTACCCCTCTGGCACTCAAAGGGTTAAAACAATATGTTCAGGTTATCAAAACCTTCATACAAAGCCCTTCTCTCATTGTTATCCTGGAATTCCTAGGAAAGGAAAGCTGCTTCTAAATCTACCATATTGTCATCCATTAAATAGATTATAAAACAAGCCTACACCCTCAAATCCAAACCAACTCTATGACTACCTCATGGGTTTTCAGACATCAGCCTTCAAGTCTGCTAAATGGTCTTCATTTCACACATTCACCAAGTTCTACAAGGTCAATGTTCTTGCCTCGGAAGATGCTGGTTTTGGTCACAAGGTCCTGCAGATAGCAAGATATTCCCTCCCTATTGTTTTAGAACATTCCCACGGTCTCTGTGTATCCACTATGGGACACAGGGCATCATGCTATGGAAAATCTCTTCTGAATTGGGGTACCCTGCTGTTTCTTGGCTATTTTATTTTTGGTAACTTACACATATTTTGCTCTGCTGTATGGAAACTGACCTCTGTGGGCATAGGAAGGGGAGGAGTTATTTCTAGTTTTGAAGTTTACGGTCATGCCTCCTGGTGACAGATACTTTTAACCAGCGGTCCCTTAGTCTCCCAATGGACTTTCCATTCCATGGACTTATTTCACTTGTTCATGCTGGATAATAACCACAGTCCTTTGGGGTACTAGGAGGTTACGTTGTTGCTTATTTATGAAAGGGGAAAAATGTGCCCACAATGTATAAAATTACACTAGCAACCCGGAATTTTCTGTTTTGGAAATTATTTCTCCTATAACAAGCTAACATTTATTAGTTGTGGCACATTGTTACTAGTCTTTTTATGTCTTACAGCACTAATGAGCTGGTTATATTTTAGTTCTCTTGGCATAACTATGTTCTAAAGTAAGCAAACATGTTTTTTAGCTACCAGATGTATGCTATTCATGGTGGGTTTTGGCATCCTTAAAAATCATTGGAAGACTACACTGGATTGATGGAGAGAAACTGCGCTTATTTATATTAGCCTGCCAAGATGAAGAGACTGGGGGGTTTGCTGACAGGCCAGGGGACATGGTAAGTGATTTCCTCGATAAAGTGCTTTTAAGCTTGTGGGGGCACGAATATGTTTATCAAGGGATCAACCTGCTGCCTTCCCTATGTTGTTGGATTGCAACTTTCTTCATCAGGCAGTCCATAGCTGGTTAAAAATGATGGGAATTGTATTTCAATAGCATTTGTTATCCTTTCCATATATCAAGGCTAGGCAACCTTTGACACTCTCCAGCTGTTGGAGACTATAACTACCATCATCCCCCAACTGCTGATTGGGGATGATGGGAGTTGTAGTCTCCACAAGCTGGATAGTGTCAAATTGCATAACCTTGCCTTGTATATTAAGGGGGCTAACCAGTGACCGCTTGCTGAACTCTAATTGCACAGCCAAACACTTGATCATTTGTTTCTGTTCAGTAAACTCATACTCATGAATTAGTACTTAACTCTTTGAGTGACAAAAAGGTGTGCAGTGCAATACAATGAAGTAAATGTGCTAGAGTAAATGTGCCATCATTTGCTAAGGGGAAATCTGTGTGTTACAGTGGTAGTCAACCATGGTCTTCAAGAGCTACCAACAGTGCATGTTCTTAGGAAATACAAGCTGTAGCACAGTTGGATTAATTAGTATCTTAGTCATTTTAATTGGGCTGCCTGTGTTCATTCAGGGATATTGTGAAAACAAGCACTAGTGGTAGCTCTTGTAGGATCTGCATTGGCTACCCCTGGTTAAAGGAACTCTAAATATACAGCCTGCTACCTTATAAAGTGTATGTTGTGGCAGATATGTAAAAATGTAGCTGTGTGATTGTGCTTGTGCTGTCTTCAGCAGGCTGCAGGAATCAATTTCCTTACATCCTTCATTTCTAGCCGTGTGTTAGAAAACAGTCTCCTGCTCAGGAAATAATATGTGTATAGAACTGCTTCACCACACTGAACACATGTAGTATTATATATCTTTACTTATTTTACAATTTTTATCAAGCTAGTGGGATCATTACATGAATATCTGTCAATGTTTCAACATGCTTTTTCATTTAACAGTTACTTGCATTTTATTATTAGTGTTTCTTTAAAGAAGCAGTAAACTTTTATTAAAACCTGTCTTAGGCATTTTCCTGCTGAGTAAATAAGGGCAAAGTTATAACAATTGAAACTGTCAGGAAGTGAGGAACAGATTCATTGCTTCCTTTGTTTAAACTGATGGGAAGTGACTCTGCAGTTTCCATCATATTCTATGGAGTTGTTTTGTCAGCAACTTCTCTTCTGTAGAATGTAACAGAATAACTGTTTGAAATATGGCCACTAGAGGGCAGTGTTGATGTAGAAGAAAACAAAAAAAACTGTAATGATCCTATACATGTATTTCTCCAAGCACTGGGAAGCCTCTTTCATGAAAAAAATACTGCTTCTTTAAAGGGATGGTAATACCTTAAAAAAATGATCCTCCTATAAACTGGGCCATGTAACATAGTATTTCAGTATTTTCTGCTTTGTAGTTCAAGTGATTCAATGCTAAACGATCCCCCTTCCGCCCTTTTTACCTCCTGTATGTCACCTTTCCTCAGATTTGGAATCCAGGCATGCGACCGAACAGCGTGCAGTGTGGGACAATCTTCAGGCACCGAATATAAAGAAATTCCTGCCCCTCTTGACGAAGGAGGGCAGATTTTCCTTATGCTCACTGAAGATTGTCCATATCTGCGAGCTGTCCAGCCAGCTTAAAGAGGCAGTATGACATAGGGGAAAAGGGAGGGAGGAGGATCCTTTAGCATTGAATTACTCTTGAACTACAAAACTGAAAATATTGAAACACAGCGTTACATGTATTATTTTGAGGGGGACAGCAAATTTACACTGTTATACAGGCTGTACACTCACTACTTTGTAGCAGAGTGTCATTTCTTCAGTGTTGTCACATGAAAGATAAAATAAAAATATTTACAAAAATGTGAGGGGTGTACTCACTTATGTGAGATACTGTACCTTAAGGGGTGGAATTGGTTGCCTGCACTGAATGGTCATACCCAGGGCTGGACAAAACCCAGGTGCCAGGTCAAGATGGCAACTAGAAATTGGGACCTGGCACCTAGATTTCGGGCTGCCTGTTGGATCAGTAGAACATCTGAACCAGAGACCAGCACTTTCACCTGATATTGCTCCCTTTCTAGGCCCTCTCAGGACTTCTGCCAATGTTCAGACTCAAACCAGATGTATTTGAGTTGGTGCATGTATAGATGGTCCTGAAAGGCTAGATGACGTTTGATGTAAGGAAGGAGGCCTTCTATTACCAAGGTCAGGTTGGGGTTACCAAGGCAACCTATTCTGCAGGAGCTTCAGGTGATGGATCTGCAGTGCCCAGTGGCTTTATTATCACCAAGCTGGGGAATGAGTGTCCAGAGCTAAGCGTTTAATGTGTGTGGGCTAATTACATGGAACTTAGTTTACCCCCATTTGATTGCCAGTCAGAGGGGTATCCATCTCATTGCCTTGCACTCATGGGATTAAGGGAAGGGAGTAGATAGGCCTTAACCCCTTGAGTACCAGTGGTGTAAAAATCCCAACAGCATGGTAGTAAAAGATCCCAATATGTTACTTCTGGCACCTACATTTTTGGGGCATTTTATATACATCGGTATGCTTACACTCCTTCACTGCCTTCTACTTGTCTGTCTTCAGTGTTATATTTTTGTCCACCCCTAGAGATAATAAATCAAGAACTAGGATATAAGTGCTTGTTGTGTTTCTTTGCATTAGTTCCATGGGGTTTGGTTATTATAAGTTATCATGGAACTGGCCATGTTTGGCGCAGTTCACCTGTGGGATGGGCTTGTTTCTAATACCTCATCTTCTTGGATTACTCTGTATTTTATACTAGTTTTATATACCTAGGCCACTTGACCTGGGCTTTCACATCAAATGCCCAAAGGGAACACATTGTAATTTTAAAGTAATGGTAATAGCTAAAAATGAAATTAGTTGGTATTCCTTTTAAATGCATGTACATAAAGCTATCATCTGTAAAAATACTTTATTTTGTGAATCCTAAAATCTATCCTTAAACTCTCTTTTAATGAATGTGTAGATAGTCCTATTCAGATATCACTGGATCAATCTTGCTTGTGCTCTTTGTAATCAGCTGAGCTAAGACACTTTAATTTAAGATTAGTAACCACCACTTTTGTATTTGGAAAGGCTGTTACCTTATACCAGTCTTTTTACAAACAATCTAGCACTATCATATCTCAGACATCTATCATGATTGCTGTGGTAATAATCACAGTATTGGACTCAGTGATTTATTGGAACATAAAGTTTTCAATGCAGTATAGATATCCAATTCCCCTGTTTGTTAACAGTTACATTATAATAATGTCTTAAGTATGGAACTAAGCCTTCATGTAAGCAAAAAGTGCCAGTGGATTCAGTCTTACACACAATAAATGTTGATATTAAAACTTTTTTAAATGTATTTATAAAAATGCAAGAATATCTCCGTCATGTGTGTCAATGCTGATTTTCCTTAGAAAAAATTGTTGGCTCCTAAACTTTAAAGGGATAGTATTGTCCACTTGTAGATTTATAAAAAATAAAGTATCTTGAGCAAGTACCATCACTCGAACCTTTATGGTTTGAGAGATATAAAGTTCCCCCTCCCTCCCCTTTCCCTAATGTCAGCTGTAAAGTTGACAGAAGGAGATCCATGTCGTAAGACTTGGGGCGACTCTTCAGCAAAGCCGAAATAGCGATATTTAAAAAAATAATTATTTCATTGCAACAGTCTACCAAGTGTGCTTGGAAACCCTATCTATTACAAGTCAGTACATTGTACAGGCTTGGCACAGGAGGTCCATCTGTACACTTTACTGGCCTAAGACTAATAGGGTTAAACGCACAATAAACAACAATGTCCTCCAAATGTGGACAGTGTCGGAATGCAATTGTAGGAGTTCCCCAATTGCACAGCAGCTATAAAATGTAAATGCCTAATAACAAAAATAAAGTCCAAAACCAACCCTATATCCTTGCACAATAGCTATCTATGTAGTGAATAAACTTTGTTGTAGAATGTTTACTTTACTCTTGGTATGGCATCTAGCTGTTTCCCAAACTGTCATGAAAAGATCACATGACATTTGGAAGTGACAATACTCGGAGAGGCGCCTAATCACTAAAACATAAAAACTGCAAAATTCATTAAAGAAACATAATTAAAAAAAAAAAAACGATGCTGGAATAAGTATATGATGGGTGGGTTGTCAACAGAAATGGGGGGAAGATGAACAAACAGGTGATAAAAACGAAATAACACACACAGGAGGAGAGCTCTTCACAGTATATAAAATTCTTTCAAATCATTTATACATCTGTATATCTTACTTCGTATGGTCTCACCGGTCCGTTTGTTATCCAGAACCGGTGTTAACGCTAGCGGGGGATATCTCACCGTCCCCCCTGCAACAGGACACAAAAGCTTCCGTGAGCCAATAAAGACTGGATACCACAGACCGATATAAAATCCAATGAATTTCTTTAATATAAAAACATATCCAATGATTGAATAAAATTAACCTAACATGTTTCGTAACCCACTGGTTACTTCTTCAGAGGAATCTAACGGTCTGATATTATAGTAAAGGTTTATATACCTCTCTACTCATCCGACCGTTAGATCGGTCTGTTTCATTCAAAACTCATATGAATTTACAAAGTATCCAATCCAACAACATCAAAACATTTCAATCCTCCTATATCAACTGCTTTCATTACAATGTATCTATCTTCCAGTAACACCCAAATGTGACAGAGTTGCCTATTGGTCCTCCCGGATCACATGTCCCTCCCCGGGCTATTTACTTCGTATGTTCCATCTCAAACCAATCCTCCCCACAAGGAAAACAACCTGCCAACAAAACAACAAATTCATTCCTTTCCACAAGCAACACACAAGGACACGATGTGCCCCGCAAACATACTAGACTACAAACTATTAACCCTCTGTGTTCTAACCCCAAAGTGCCTACCCCAAATGACGTGAATCTCCTGATCGATTATTTTCTGTATCTCAAAAATCCATAAACCCATACATGATGCCTCCCTATAAGTGGAACTAAAAGTGTATTTAAAAATATATAGGGACCATAAAACACATGTGTACCCACTATTCCAAAAAATAATGATAATAAATAATGCCAAAATGTCTCATAACCCTGGGACCAAAATGTGAATATAAGATATGTAACTAAAATGTCTCTTCCTAACCCATACTTCCAAAAATTGTTTGAGAATATATGTGCTCTCACTTCTATATATTCACCCATATTAAATACCCCCCTTGTGTGAGAACAAATCTCAATTATGTGTAACCACCCATATAATTGATTTACGTGCCTCACTTATCTCTTTAATTGGCATACACAACCATCTCATTTAACCCCTCAGGAAACACAGTTTTCAACTGAAAAATCCAAAAGCTCTCTCTATTATTAAGTAACTGGACTCTGTCACATTTGGCTGAAGGATATATCCCTTCAATAGGAGTAATACTTAAAACATTTGGATCCCTCCCATGAACATCATTACAATGCTTAGACACACTATGTGTATCCAAACCCTTAATCACGTTTCGCCTGTGTTGACCAAAGCGTGACCTCAATGTCTGGGTGGTCCTCCCTACATACTGAACTCCACATTTGCAGTTGATAAGATATACTACAAACCTAGACTCACAACTCAAACACTGTTTTATATTAAATTCTTCCCCAGTGGTGCTCGATGTAAATATTTTTATTCCCTGTGGTATATATTTACACGTCTTACATCTGGACTTATTACACCTAAAAATACCAACTCCTCCATTCTTAAAATTATTGGCACTTCGTGTACCTCTTCTAAGTCTACTCGGGGCCACCATACTTTTAAGAGTCCTACTCCTCCTAAAAATTATTCCAGGTTTGTCTGGTATTTGATCTTTCAAAAATCTATCATTTCTCAAAATCGTCCAATGTTTATTAAGAACCTCCCTAATTTCTCTATGTGCACAATTAAAATCAGTGATAAAAGACATCTGAAAATTCCCTTTCTCACCCTGATATTTACACCTTCTCTCCTTTTTCTTCCCTATATTTTTGTATTGGATGCTTTGTAAATTCATATGAGTTTTGAATGAAACAGACCGATCTAACGGTCGGATGAGTAGAGAGGTATATAAACCTTTACTATAATATCAGACCGTTAGATTCCTCTGAAGAAGTAACCAGTGGGTTACGAAACATGTTAGGTTAATTTTATTCAATCATTGGATATGTTTTTATATTAAAGAAATTCATTGGATTTTATATCGGTCTGTGGTATCCAGTCTTTATTGGCTCACGGAAGCTTTTGTGTCCTGTTGCGGGGGGGACGGTGAGATATCCCCCGCTAGCGTTAACACCGGTTCTGGATAACAAACGGACCGGTGAGACCATACGAAGTAAGATATACAGATGTATAAATGATTTGAAAGAATTTTATATACTGTGAAGAGCTCTCCTCCTGTGTGTGTTATTTCGTTTTTTTCCTTCAGCACGTGAGTGATTTGGAGTTGGTTGGAGTGATCGAGCGAGCTGACCAGGGATATCTGTGTGGAGGCAGTGTAATATCCTCCACAGGTCCATTAGCTGCTAGTATTCATTTAGCAGCATAAACCGAATGTGAGTGTTTTTACTATTAGAATTTTTCTATGGTCAAGTGAAAGAGAGATACACTATGATGTTCTCCCCCTTTTTGTTTTTTGGCTGTTAAACAGGTGATAAAAAGGTGATAAAGAGGAGTTGACTTCTCCAGTGGAGATCTTAGTGCATAGGCCCCATAGAATAACATAGGAACTGGAGAAGTGATATCACTGGAGAAGTCATCTCCACTTTTATCACGCCATCGTGCATAACCCCATTGGTGTTTTTAACCTTTGAATGCTAGAGAGGTCTCCAGTGCACTCAAAACCTTTATCTTTCAAGGGGTTAAAATATTTAACTCAACAGGCATTTGTTACATTTTTATTACTCCCCTACAGTCAGTGCACTTGGTTTATGTCAGACTTGCCTCACATTACCTTTATTCACAAAACCTAGTACATTTATATGTTCTTATGTAGGCTCTCATGATCAGGGCCCTCTGATTCTTCTGTTCGCCACATTTGATTGTACTATTTAATATCCCTGCTTGTCTACTCCCTGTTGTACAGCGCTACATAAATAAATAATAATGATAGATAATTCTTGGATGAGACCTTCAACCTTTCTAGCATCCAATGACTGTTTTGCCTTGTTTGCTTTCAGGTGGATCCGTTTCACACACTGTTTGGCATTGCTGGGTTATCTCTTTTGGGAGAAGAAGGAATCAAAGCTGTCAATCCTGTGTTTTGTATGCCTGAGGAAATCCTAAGAAGAATAAATGTTCAGCCTGAGCTCGTCAGCTAGAGTCTTCTGACTGCAGGAGAATGGAATTTCCATCTGAGCTGCTGCACTTCTCTTCACTCTTTCTTTTTCTTTACAAGAGAATAGGTCAGGGGTTTGAATGCACTTTCTTTCTGTAGTTAGCTTGCAACTGACTTTGAAACGTTATCTGGGTTTTTTTTATTAAGCATAATTAAATTATTCTCAGATTTCGTAATTAAAGTTGTGTGAGCAAAAGGCTTGATGCAGAAAATCTAAACCAAACAGAAAAAAGAAAATCCATAAAAAGCACTCGGCAATTTAATTAATAACAAACACCATAAACAAAAATGTGAAGAGTCTCATTGTAAGTTTATTTCTTAAAAATGTGTCGTGTATTTTGTTGCTACAACAATGGGAAAAGTGTTTACTCTGCATTTCTTCTGCTTTAATGATGTTGATCAGTAGTGGGAGATTTAGAGGAGCAGTAAACTTTTTCATGCAAATATAAATGTTGTGTAAAAGCGGGGTACTTCCTTTGCTGAGAGATATATATTTCCAGAGTTATTACAGTTTAAACCAGTATTTTTTGGAGGGGTTTTTAGCTATTCTATTACATTCTATTTGGGAGGAAAGTCAATGACAGTTCTCTATACAGTGTGATATAAACTGCTGAATCGTTCTGTAAGTGAGAACTTTCAGGAAGTAAATGTGGTACAGTTCACTTCATGGTTATTTGCACTGTTCTAACTTTTGAATAAAACAACTGACAGCGGTGAGAGTGCCCTGATTTTACTGCGCAGTAAAAGATCTATAATGTATAGGTTTTCATGAAAAAAGTTTACTGCCTCTTTAAAAGACAAATATTTGTAGAAGGAATAACAAAACTGCTGAATTTAGCTGCCCCAGAGAACTGTATAGAAAAAATAAATGAAAATATAAAAACATCTGTATGGTGTATCAGGAAAAAAGCTCATTGATGCTGTATTTATTAAGGATATTACTATTTTTTATCATCTTTTAAGCACTGTCAATTAAATTGGACCTTTAAGCCACTGAATGCTATAGAGGATGCCAAAACATTTCTTTGCAAAGAATGGTGACATGTCTGGCATTCAAGGGATTAAAAACTTTATTTAAATCAAAATGAGTTTTGGCAATGTTTTGCTTTCTGCGTGACGTTAAAAAAGTTTTTGTCAAGGAGAGGTATGTAATTTTGACCCTAATGAGGAAATCAAGAATAAGTTACCCCCTTTTATGCTATAGAGGTTTCCAACACATTGCTACTTAATGCATTGTAGACCACTTTAGCATCCAGGTTTGAAAGCTTAGAGTAATAATCAATATATATAATTTACTAGAATGCGTCACTCCCTGTGTGCGTAACACACAAATGCGCTGTAGTGTAACAGTTCAAGAATCGAGTACAGGTCTAGAGGCTGGGGATCGATGCTAGAGTACGGTGCTAGAGAGCATAGAAAGTTAAACCCTTATCCCTTGCTGCAGCCAAAGCTGGACTAAAGGTGCTGGCCGCCAAGCCAGATGCCCGATGTCGGTTGAGCCGAGACCCTGGCCTGGATGGGATTAAGGATTACTGTAAGAAAGACCTGAATAGGGTCCACACTGGCGGATCCCTTGGCAGAGGAAGGATAGACTAGGCCCCACAACGGTTGGGACCATAGGAGTCCTAGAATCCTGCAACGGATTGCCCAGTGATCCAATACTGGTGGAGTGGGACTGCAGAGAATACAGTAAAGGATCCCTCAATCAGGGACCCAAGGCGCCTGGCCAGCAGCCTACCCACAGGGAAGCAACCCGGAAAGGACAGACTAGAGAAGTGTCTCCAAAACTCCCCTCACCTGAGCGGAATGGGAGCACTATGCCACCCTGCCAATTTGGCCACAATCCTAGCAGAGAGGTAAGTACACAGAGCCAAATGGAAATATATGTAACTGGAAAACAAACAGAGCAAAATATACACATACCCAGACCCTAGATATACCTGGAGGAGAACACCCCACCAAGAAGCCATAACAATATTCTAAAAAGACTGCCTATCTACTAGCAGGATGATCTAAACAACCACCAAGTGTCCCAAACCACCACTGGGGAATAGCCAGCCCCCAAAGAGGGGCTAGAAGCTAGGCCGCAGCAACAGGGGAAACACTGGGACTCCTAGGAACATCCAAGGACAGCACAGCACCAATACCCACTGCAGGAAAGAATGGAGGCCAAAAACATTCACCAAAACAGAAGCAGGGACCAGCGAGGGAACATCAGCGAAGGTGGACAATGAAGATAGAGTAGTCTCTCCAAGGGTAGTTGTATGGGAGCAGCTGAGGCACAGGGCCAATAGAGGCGAACAAGCCAGAGGTCACCAGGAGCAAACAAGGATACCGGAGGACGAGCAAGCGAGGAGTCGAGACAAAGCAGAGTCGGCAATAGGTAGACGAACAAACCGGATTCATAGTCAGGCAATGCAGAGTCAGCAACAGGTAGTCGTACAAACTGGATTCGTAGTCGGGCAAAGCAGAGTCCGCAACAGGTAGTCGTACAAACCGGATCCGTAGTCAGGCAAAGCAGAGTCGGCAACAGGAAATACAGGCAATCACAGAAATGGAGACAGCACGAATAATCGAGCACTGACGTGAAGGCCCGACTGATCTAAATACCCAAGCTCTCCAATAGGAGCAGAGAGGCTGAGGGAAAAAAATGTAAGGAAGGAGCAAAAAGCCAAAATACCTCAAAAGTCAAACCTTAGAAGTTGAGACTGCCCGAACGATGCAGTCATGTCCAGTAGAGACTGGCTGAACGTGCCGGCCTCCATCTGGAGCAGGGCACTCCGAACGGCCCACCAGCTGTCTCTGCTCCCGGGTCCAGGGCAGTAGCCGAGGCTGTTGGGTGACACTTTGGCCTGTGTACACGGGCATTTATACTAGTTACATATAGTATATTAGAGGACTGACAAATAACAGTGTTACTGTGGCCTTATTTTTCCACAATGGTAAATCATAAAATGCACAATCCCAGATCTGGATGAAACACAGAAGTATACGGAGGGCAGCACCCATGGGTCTTTTCAAAAATGGCTTTATTAGCACAAATGGTCAAAAGAACACAAATGGTCAAAAGAACATGGTTGATGTTTGCTGGGTGCCAAAAGAGGCTAGTGATGTAATCACCTGAAGTCAGAAAGGTGACTGCAGGTGCTGATCATAGCCAATAATAATAGTTCTCAGAAAAAAATGAAACCTGTATACCTATTATGAAGTAAATGTAACTTATATATATATATATATATATATATATATATGAATATAATAAAGTCTGAATGAAGAATGAAAAAATAAAATAAAAAAAAATAATTAGACTGAGCAAAAGAACCAGAGTTGATGTGAAAAAAATTGGGAAATTAATGTAAAACTCTGATGACTGTATAGTGGTATTGGATAAATCACACTGTATGTATAGAAATGGACACCAGTAAGTCGCAGCGCCCTTAAAGGGATAGTAATACCTAAAATGTAAAAATAAAATATGTTGTAGGGTTTATCCCCGAGTAAAACAAGAGTACTCCCACTGCTGAAAGATGTTTCATTCAAAAGTTATTAATTTTCAAAGTTGAATTTTTTAGGTGCAATATCACAGTGGCCTGAAATTGTACAGTGGCGCTGTTACTACACGATCCTATGGACAGCTCTGGTCTCAGGACCATAAATCTCCATAGGATGGTGTAGCAACAGCGCCACTGTAAAATTTCAGGCCACTGTGATATTGCACCTAAAAAATTCAACTTTGAAAATTAATAACTTTTGAATGAAACATCTTTCAGCAGTGGGAGTACTCTTGTTTTACTCAGGGGGATAAACCCTACAACATATTTTTTTTTACATTTTAGGTATTACTATCCCTTTAAGTTGTAAAAGAGAGTGGCCAAACAGAAAGTGATTTATTGTACAACACATGGGTAATGTGAAAGTAGGTTCTTTGAAATATAATATGGACCCCGAATGCGGGTCACCCGCACATTTGCAAAGAAAGACTAAGTGCTGATCAGGTGAGGCGCAGGAATGAAAATCTAGGTGTGCGCCTTTCAAGTATGCCTGGGAGTGCTTAGACTAATACTAAGAGAATAATTACACTGTGTAAAAAAGTAGGTGCAGAAGTACAAATTGAACCATAACTGTATCAGAACCCAGAGACCAGGGAATCCTGGAGTGTGATCCCGATGCAGCATGTCAGCAACATGCTGAGGGGCACCCCCATTCATAAAATGGCTAAGCAGAGGAACTCCAGTCATACTCTGGGAATGCCCTAGTGTGTGAAACAGACAGGGCAGCGGGTCATAGTGGAGAAGAATGTATAATATGCAACTGTACAAAAACTGAAAATACTGCAGATGCCGAGTAAATGTTTTAAAGATACAATGTGAACAGCAAACATGAATGCAGGATACAGTTACAACGGTATTGCAAATTGTAATGTGATAAGCATTACTTCCAAATGAAGAGGCTGTGTAGCAGACACAAAATCTGAAGTATAAGTGTAATGAAAAATTTAAGCACAATAAGCAAATGTTAATAATACAAAACATCATAGACACTCTATGTATTGCACATAATAAACATAAACAATAACGAATGTCTCTTGGAATGGTGGTAAAATGGAGAATAAATACTCTACAGCCCATCCCACAAATACAAGCTCTGCCTGTACACTTGTGGTAGGGGCTAACGGAGGTAATGGAATGTGGAAACGATGTGGCATAGCCTAGGTCCCTGTGGACCTAGGACTGATGACGAAGACCGGCCTGATTAGAGGCTAAAAATGAGACCAGAAGACAACAAATAATCTTTATTGTGTAATATTAGTATGAAAGTGATGATAAAGCAAGCTGGATCTCATCTTGGGGATCCGGAATGTATCATGAGAAGCACTGAGATTTCCATTGCCCTAATCTCTGAATTATATGAGGTGGAGTGTTATGACAAAAAGCTGCTGAAGCAGCTCCTATTCGGAATGAATGGCCAGAATATGACTCTGGGTCTACTCCGATTTGTGAAAATATGGTATGTACCATTCTGATGATATCCGCTCTAGATAAGGGCCCGTTCGGAGTAGGGAGCTGTGGACTATTATCGGGATTGTTTTTTATCAACTCTTTGAAGCTTAAAAGGGTTTTAAATGGGCACCACTGGTCCTAGGTAGGGTAAAATGGAATAAGCATGCCTTTGCTGGTTTGGTCTGTTTTTGACTGGTGCAGAGGAAAAATGAAACTTTTTTGTTGGGCTTGTAAGTCTGCTTTCTTTGGGAAGATGGGTGAGGATGGAGACTTAAGAAATTCGCTTGACCTTAAAAACACATAGAAACCCATACTGATTACAACCAAAAGAACCAGGCTGACTACTGTACCAAATGGGTTGGCAGATATAGCGTTGTATAATTTGCGAAAGAGTTCACCTGAGATGAGTAATCTTTTCTTTGAGTGACAATGCAAATTTTTGGTTAAACCTTTAAAGAATAATTTGACCTGGTATGAGGCAAATATAGAAGGACGGGAAGGTTGGATGAAGGCCAGGTAGTGTCGGATGCCGGCGAGCTGTAATTTGATAGTATGGGGGGATAAACAGAGAGAATGATGGCAGTATGCTGCGTAGTCTAGAATGGCCAAGGTAGAATAATTGTGCAGAATTTTATTTAGAAGCAGGAATTTGTTGAAGGATGACCAAGCTCTGGAATAGTTTTTTTTAGTATTAGGAGTGAGAGCTAGGTTCATAATTGAGCTGGCTGATAATTGATGGTTCAATCGAGGGTAAGGAGTTGGAAGGCGGGAGGTGTTGATAGTTGGTGGTTGAATGCGGGGAGATCCTGAAGAAAGCCTGTAAATCAGAGTGTGAGAGAGAATTAGCTGCTTGGGGACTGGAACTGAGCGTAGAAGAACTGGTGACAGTGAATTTATGGTAAAGGGATAACCATGTCAATTTCCTAATAAATGACATGATTAGCGGGAGGGGGACCTGCCTTTTAATTAAAAGGAGGAAGGTAGCTGGGTCTGGTGTGTGAAAAGTGACTGATTGGAAAGACCAATTGTGTTCCCATTTGCAAGCGGCGGCTACTGTGGGGACCAGTTCCATTAATGAATGTGATTTGAAAAACTGGTTTAAGTTGAAGACTTGAGGGGGCCAGGGTTCGGAGAACCATTCTGACCCGTAAATTGCTGCACACCCAAATTCTTCGGATGCGTCAGAGTAGACTACAGGGGATAAGGTGGAAGGAGGTTTTGTGAGAATTGATTACCCATTCCAATTGCACATAAAGTTGTCCCGCATGGCTAAGTCTGACCTGGCGGGGTCGTTGAGAGTTATTATGGATGATTCATCTGTTGCTGACAGTAGGGAAAGGAGATATGAAATAAAAGATTTACCCTGAGGTATGACTCTGGTTGCGAAGTTGAGGTACCCTAATAGGGATTGCAGCTCTATTCTTGACCAGAATGATTTAGAAGAAAAATTCTGAACTATATTTTGGATCTGGGATATTTTCTCTAGAGGGAGGTGGGCCTTCATGGTGATAGAATCTAGGGTGATGCCGAGAAATTCGACTACTGCGGCAGGACCTACTGTTTTGTTAGGAGCTAAAGAAATGTTCAGGTCCTGAAAAAAGATTGGTTAAACGTTGGAGGGCAGTTGGCTTAGTGCTGGCTTGTTCTATCATGAGGAAATTGTCGACGTAATGCATCACCATTGGACACCTGCAATGGTTTAGAAGAAGCCAGGAGCGAGCGTCTGCAAAATAGTTAAATAGCCTAGGGCTGCTTTTTGAGCCAAAGATTAGATGGGTGGCAAAATAGTAATTGTCTTGCCATTTAATACCCTGCAAGTGCCAGAGGGACTGGTGCACGGGAAGTAATTTAAAGGTGTCCTCTGTATTGACTTTAGTGAGCCAACAGTTAGGACCAGCTTGTTGGATCAGGGATATGGTATTTTCTATGTTGTGGTATTCTAAAGAGTATTCGTCTGATGGAATCAGGGATGTCCCTACGAAGATGGGCCGGGACCATGTGGGCTGGGGTTATTTGCAGGCTGTGAGGAGATATAGGCGTACCTTGATTTGGAGTCAAGGATGCAGCTGTTTGGTTTGGAGATCTAGAGGAGGTTTCGAGGGAAATAATCCTCACCTGCATATCAGCCATAGCTGAGGACGTGTGTAAGGAGCTAATTTATGTGGTTCAGCTGGGTTTGGTTGATCCTGAGGAGGATGGGGAGGAGAAGGGAGGGCCTGATAAATTTGGGGTGTTGGGGGGGTAGGGGGAGTTTGAGCAGAAAAGAGTAAGCGGTAGAGCTCTGGGTTCCTAGCTGAAGCTGCGTATTGAATGTGACGGTCAGTTAATTGGCTGTGATTAGAGGGATTGTCTATTCTCGGTATGTTTGGCTGCTGAACCGTGCCATGGTTGATGGATCCCACTGAGGAGAGTTCTGATCGGCTGCTGCCTGAGGGGCCTCGTCTTCCATAGCTGGTGGGAGGAGAGTACAACTTGATTAGTAGAGGATGAAAGGAGGGTAAAGGGGTGGTGTGTGGTGATATAGACTTGCAGACCTGGCAAACTGGCTGTAAGGCTTGGACCCCTTGACCCGGATGACTTGGCAGACTTGATATCTGGAGAGGCGGGGACAAGGTGGCTACCGGAAACCCAGTGCTTATGGTGAGGTCAGAGTGTTGCCTCTGTAGAACTCCCTGCAGGTTGACAACCCGGATGACCTGTTCACCATCAGGCAGATGAGGATATCAGCGCCGGGGGAGAAAGTGAGGTGAAGGGGAGGTGGAATTAAACAATAGTGGGGAGGGGGACACTAGCTAAGTGTGGAGATCAGTGAAATGGATGTATTATGTTCCTTCTGAGGGAAGGCCGAGCCTCATTGGCTTGGATCTAAGCCCAAATAGCTGCTGACCTTTGGAATTGTGGTGAGTGTGAGAGGGTGGTGACGGTTGAACCCCTGACAGAAAGTTCTAGGTGACGGGGAGATGAAGATACGTGGTAGTGGTGTATATGGAAAGAATACAGTGCCTGTGACGGGAGGTAGGATGAAGAAAAGAGAAAAACCGGTACTCTGACGGGAGCCTTACCCAGTGTGAGAGGGAACCAGTGCCTCTGACAGGAGACAGGCCAGGTGTGATAGAAAACCAGTACCTCTGATGGGAGGTTGACCGGGCAGTGAAAGAGAGAATCTGCTCCTCTGACAGGAGGAAAATAGAAAGGAGGGCCGGGGCCTCTAATAGGATGAGGACTGGATAAAGTATAGGGGAAAAACGAGGTGATTAACTTTTTTATTTTTAATATATATACTGTTATTGTGATTCACAGAATAAGACGGTGACTCGGTGACTTCTGGGAAGATACTGACACTGATGTAAGGACTGGTTACCTCAAAATCTAGGAAGAAGAAGGCGGAATTTGATTGACTGAGCAATGAAGGAATAAGTTGTGTATTGTAGTAATTCTTGGGGGGCTAATTAGCTGGAAGTAAGTAAGGCCCAAAGAGAAATAATTACTTGATAATTGACTAGCCGTATGGATGCTTGATCAAAAGAATGAATAAATCAGCCTGTTAGGACTCCTTATAGAAATGAGACTGCGCCACCTGGTGACCATATAATTAATCTAAGCTTATTGCTAGGTTGGGGAAAGAATAGCATAGGATCCACTATAGACCAGATAGAAGTCTTACCTGGTTGTTGATGAGCTGCTATTTTATAAGCTCAAGCACCACTTGTTGGATTAGTGCAGGAAGCCATGGAGCCTGGAGCAGGCACTGCTTACTGGTTAAGGGAGCTATACATGAATGAGAAGTTGGAGAAAAACTGCGACTATCATCAGTTGCCACTTAATAGGGAAAAACATTATTAAAAAGTATATCTCTTAAGTAGATGAGATTATGACAATAATAAATATAAGGAAATTAGCAGTATAAGATAATCCTGTTTGTGACTAGTGAAGATAATAAAATAAGCTTGAATGAAAACTGAGAGAATTGGAAATACAATTACTATATTGTAATATAAAGATATCTGAAGCGAATTACTTTGCTACCTCCTTGGTGTTCGGCTGGACAAGCGGGAGTGTCTGATTGAAGGCTGACTGAATGGAGCTGCTTGAATTGGGGAGTGAGGCTGATGAGCCGTTGTGTGTTTATGACGTCATGGTCTAGACGCGACCGTCGAAGGCTGTGATACAGAGAGGAGGAGAATGAGCCTGAAGCAATGACGCAGGACGCCAGGAAGGAAAGAGGAATGTGGAATTTACCTGGTTTGGAGACGAACGATCAACGCCCTAGCTAGTGACAATAACGAATGTCTCTTGGAAGGGTGGTAAGGTGGAGAATAAATACCCTACCGCCCCTCCCACAAATACAAGCTCTGCCTGTAGACAAGTACTTAAAGAAGAAATAAACTCCATGAAAATATAGATATTGTAGGGCTTTTCATGTGACTTTAAACAAGGTTACTACCACTGCTCTGACATGCATATTTCTATTGTTATTATGGTTTAACCCTTTGAGTGCCAGAGGGGTGTGCAGTGCATTACAATGAATGTGTTGTACACCAATCTGGCACTCAATGGTTTAAACAAAAGACACACACATCAAGAAGAATGCTTTGTTCTGTGGGATGGTACCCACTCAGGATCAATGCATGTCAATGTTTTGCTGTCTTGTGCAATTACAGAAAAAAAATCCACTTGCATATCAGTCTGATGGTGGCTATAAGGACATTCCTGAAGTGCCAGGCAATGTTCATTAGTGCAAGAATACCAGCATACCGTAGATGTAGGTTCTGCCTTGCAAGCTTCATCAGAGAGGTACAATCGGTCTCCTGGGGCACACAGAAAATAAGGCATTTTTGTAGGATCCTTTACCCATAGGAAAACAACCCAAGAGTTTCAACAAGCAAAGCCAAAAAAAGTGAAAGATGCTTACCAAGAATGAACAGTGCTTACTAGCTTTTTTTTTTAATTTTTTTATAATGTTACCCACTAACGAGACCTCACACTACCACTCTTCAGCATTAACATTCATATCAGTCTTCATAGAATAAATTTAACACCATAAGGTGGTGCTCACCAGACATCAAGATACCACAGCACCCTGGCTGAGAACAACTACGTTACCATGATTCAAAGGCAAGTTTAGTAATGAATTACATAATCCTATATAATAATTCGCTAATGTATGTTTGTCAGAAGCTGTCATGCGCAGTACAGACTGCCCGCACCATGGCTGATAATGGAGCGGGGTGCTCCAAATTCAGACCGTAATCAATGGTCTCACTGCTCCGTTATCAGCCGCGGATCGGCCAGTCTCTACTGTGCATGACTGCACCGCGATCGTTTCTGCCTGGCACTGTGGCCTGGGTACAGAGGCTGTTCAGCTAGTCTAACATAAGCCACTAATGCAGATATCATTAGTTTACAATCTACTGCTTGGCTTACACTGCAGCTGACTACTTTATAAACAGTTTTAGATAGACATTTCTCCACAGACCAATGGGAATCTACTAAAATGAGTGATAACGTTTTATCAACTGCAATGATAAATAGATATGTAACAACGATCCACCTGAAGAAGCAGTACAGCTTCCAACTAACCGTTTTCTTCTAATTCCCCTGGCCATCGGAACTGTGTAAAACCCACACTCAGTCACAATTTAAGGACTATATGCACAAAACAATAATGGATTAATTCACATGCAAATCAAAGAGCAGGGTCGGATTTCTCATAAGGCAGAGTAGGCATCTGCCTACAGGCGCACCCCACAGAGGGGCGCCTGTCATTGGGACCAATTTTTTTTTAAAATTAATTTATTTTTTTTAATTAGCCTTGCCGCGGGCACTAACCTCCCCCACCCGGTCAGGTCTGTGCCTCCTTCGGCACAGACCTGTAGCTGTTGAGCTCCCTCGTGAGTAGGGTTGCCACCCAGCCAGTATTTTACCGGCAGGCTGGTAAACAATTGGCTTCTGTCCAATGTTAAGCCTATGGAGGGAATGCCATGGCCGGTATTTTTTTGAAGAAAAGGTGGCAACCCTACTGGTGAGCTCTTTAGTAATGCAGAGATCTGGGAGATGACATCATCATGACATCATCTCCCAGCGCTCTGAATTACTGAAAAGAAGACTGCGCCGGAGCTCCAGCAGCTACAGGTCTGTGCAGAAGGAGGTAAAGACCTGTCCTGCCACGCCACTGGACCCCCAGGGAGGAGGTAGTGTAACGGTTTGGTCGACACACAGACACAATGGTTTAGGATAAAACAGTTTTATTGAAATCACAATAAAATAAGAACCCTCACAGGTCCTGTAGTATACAGGCAGTATAATACAGACACACGACAGGTTAACAATATAAATGCCCACACAGGTCCAGTACAAACCTAAGGTACAAGCAGTCTATACTGACACAGGTGAGGCAAAATATGTTGGTTTCCCAGGACTAAGGTACTGCAAGAGTTAAAGTTCATCAAGGAGTGTAAACAGTCCCATGTGTAGAAAGTTCTGTGATAGCTCTTCCCAGATAGAGAGCTTCTGGATGCTTAATGCTAGCAGAACAAATGTGAATTGCCAGAGTTCAACAGGAATAGCGTTTAGAGAGCACTGCCGGAGCAGTAACGGAGTCAGACACTTGCAACCGGCAGGAGCAGTAACGGAGGACAAGCCAATGGCGCATTACCGGAGCAACAACGGAAGCAGACACTTGCAACTGGTAGGAGCAGTAACGGAGGACTAGGCCAAAGGCACACTGCCAGAGCAGCAACGGAGACAGACACTTGCAACCTGCAGGAGCAGTAACGGAGGACAAGCCAATGGCACACTACCGGAGCAATAACGGAGGCAGATACTTGCAACCGGTAGGAGCAGTAATGGAGGACTAGGCCAAAGACACACTGCCGGAGCAGTAATGAAGGCAGACACTAGCAACCTGCAGGAGCAGTAACGGAAACTGACTCTCGCGCTCTGTAGCAAGTGGAACCAGATGGCCTGGAGAATGAGAATGTCGCCAAGGTGACAATAAGCTGTCAGAAGCAGGAACGTCAACCAAGCCGGGTAGAATCATGGAGCAGGAACATCAACCAAGCCGGGTCGGTACACAGGAACGGGAACGTCAGCCAAGCCAGGTCAATACACAGGAACGGGAACGTCAGTCGAGCCGGGTCGGTACATAGGAGCAGGAACGTCAGCCAGGCCGTTTCGGTACACAGTAACAGGCACTGAAGAGTAGTCAGGCAATCCGGGTCAGTACACAGGAGCAGGAGAACAGATGCGGAGTAGTCAGGCAGGCCAAGTCGGTACACTGGGAAACACTGAGCAGAAAACTAGCAATGGTACAGGAACACCACGAAAGGGCACCGTGTGGGTGCTGGAGCCCAGTATATAAGGCCATACTGGGTGGGATTAATACAGGACAGCCAATGGGAGCACACACAGGATAACTGACAGGAAAACAACAACAAGGGAGAACAGGCACCATGATAGTTAGGAAACAGACATTGGGGTGGGGGGAGCGCAATGTGAAGCTAATATGGAGCTGATGGGGGGGCAAGTTGGAGCTGATGAGGGGTTGTGTGAGGGCAAAGTGAAGATGATGGTATCACGGTGCCCGTGATTGCTGCTTTTCTTTGTCAGTTACCTGAAGGCGGCTCTCCATTGGCTGTCTGCCTTCAGCCCGCCCTACATTGCCTATTTAGACTGAGCTTGGGCACCCTTTGGTTGCCCTTTTGTGTTGTCTCTATGCTGCTCGTTCCTGCATTGAGTTCCTGAGCTTCCTGGGCCTTATCTACGTTCCTGCTTGTTTGAGATCGTCTAGTTCCTGCCCACCAGTTGCTCTGGTTCCTGCATCTGTTCCTGATCCGGTTGAGGTTGCTGTCCTGCTGCCGTTTCCTCCTGCTGTTCCTGAACCGGTTGACTGCCCGCAGTGCTGTTTCCTGTCCATCCTTGGCTGGGTTCCTACTCCTGGGTCGCCTGCAGTGTGTCGGCCTTCCCGAGTCGCTCTGGTGACATTTTTACCTACTTGTTGCTTCCTCCAGTACGCAGGTACTGGTTCACTCCACATACACCCGACTGCTGTTGCACCGGTAGAGATATTGGTTATCCCAGTACGCGGGTACTGGTTCGCTCCACTACCAACTGGCTGCTGTTGCACCGATAGAGTTATTGGTTATCCCAGTATGCGGGTACTGGTTCGCTCCACAAACAACCA
The DNA here is from genome assembly GCA_037306005.1 of Rhinophrynus dorsalis. Taxonomy (NCBI): domain Eukaryota; kingdom Metazoa; phylum Chordata; class Amphibia; order Anura; family Rhinophrynidae; genus Rhinophrynus; species Rhinophrynus dorsalis. The sequence continues at coordinate 255,586,768 of CM074722.1, forward strand.
ACTGCTGTTGCATCGATAGAGTTATTGGTTATTCCAGTACGCGGGTACTGGTTCACTCCACAAACAACCGACAGCTGTTGCATCGGTAGAGTCGTTGGTTCTCCCAGTAAGCGGGTACTGGTACGCTCCACTGCCATCCGGCTGCTATTGCACCGGTAGTGATATTGGTTTCTCCCAGTACGCGGGTACTGGTTCGCTCCACTGCCAACCGGCTGTTGTTGCACCGGTAGTGATATTGGTCTCTCCAGTAAGCGGGTACTGGTTCGCTCATTGTTTAACTGGTTGCTGTTTAGTCCTAGACTGCTCCGGTTGTCCGCTTGTCTCTCCAGTACGCGGGTACTGGTTCGCTCCTTGTTTTACCGGTCGCTGTTCTGTCCTAGACAGCACCGGAAGATTGGTGGTTTTCACCAGTACGCGGGTACTGGTTCGCTCCCTGTATAGATACCGGTTGCTTGTTGCAAGATCTGTTAGCACCGATAGAGACTGTGTCTCCGCTGCATGATTACTGGTGTGCTTCTGCTCTTCTCGCTGGCTATGCCATACTGAAGATCCATTAGGCCTCAGTCTGTCATACTATGTGACTGGTCTATCAAACTAGCCAGTCACCGAGGTCTTAGCTGCTGCCATCCTGCTCTGCAGTCCAGGCTGCCTTGCCCGGTATATTGGTAAGGCCGGTAGAACCTATTCCTCTCTATACCATCTTGGGTTGCCTTACCCGGTATTGGCAAGGCCGGTAAAGCCTCTATACTTGCTGTCTCAATCTCCTGGCTGCCTTGCCCGGTACATTGGCAAGGCCGGTACAGCCTACATTATCTCGATGTACCAGTCTCCAGGCTGCCTTGCCCGGTACATTGGCAAGGCCAGTAGAGCCTACATTATCTCGTTGTACCAGTCTCCAGGCTGCCTTGCCCGGTACATTGGCAAGGCCGGTAGAGCCTACATTATTTCATTGTACCAGTTTCCAGGCTGCCTTGCCCGGTATATTGGCAAGGCCAGTAGAGCCTATACGATTTCTTGAACCAGTTTCCAGGCTGCCTTGCCCAGTATATTGGCAGGGCCGGTAGAGCCTACACTATTCTTTTTACCAGCCTCCAGGCTGCCTTGCCCGGTATATTGGTAAGGCCGGTAGAACCTGTTCCATCTTGTACCACCTAGGTTGCCTTACCCGGTATTGGCAAGGCCGGCAGAGCCTGTGTTTCATTCCTTACCATTGCTTATGCTACTATGTAAATTGCTTTATATATATATATGTATGCTACCCAATAGGGTTTCCTTTAAACTTTTCAATAAAGTTGTGTTTTTACCTAACTCTGTGTCTGAGAGTCTTAACAAACCGTGACAGTACGAAAGGGCCATGAACTCAGACAATAAGAATGATGGTAATACACAGAACATCCATTGGAGGATGGATGTACATGAGCAACGCCTGGATCAGCTAGAGGTAGCGATCCAAACTATTCTTGAACGCACAGTACTCTCAGACAAGTCTGTCTCAAGTCCGGTGGTCTCCCCAGGTCAGACACCGGAGAACGATAATATGCCCTAAGGGGCTGCAGTTAAGGGGTTAACCGCCACTCAGATATGATGGTAATCCTAACCTGTGCAGAGGGTTTATCAACCATCTTGAAATATTTATGGAATTGACGGTGCATACCTGCATCGGTAGAGTCGTTGGTTCTGCCAGTACGCGGGTACTGATTCGCTCCACTGCCAACCGGCTGCTGTTGCACCGGTAGTGATATTGGTTTCTCCCAGTACGCGGGTACTGGTTCGCTCCACTGCCAACCGGTTGTTGTTGCACCGGTAGTGATATTGGTCTCTCCAGTACGCGGCTACTGGTTCGCTCCTTGTTTAACTGGTTGCTGTTTAGTCCTAAACAGCTCCGGTTGTCCGCTTGTCTCTCCAGTACGCGGGTACTGGTTCGCTCCTTGTCTTACCGGTCGCTGTTCTGTCCTAGACAGCACTGGAAGATTGGTGGTTTTCTCCAGTATGCGGGTACTGGTTCGCTCTCTGTATAGATAGAACCTATTCCTCTCTATACCATCTTGGGTTGCCTTACCCGGTATTGGCAAGGCCGGTAAAGCCTCTATACTTGCTGTCTCAATCTCCAGGCTGCCTTGCCCGGTGCATTGGCAAGGCCGGTAAAGCCTACATTATCTCGTTGTACCAGTCTCCAGGCTGCCTTGCCCGGCACATTGGCAAGGCCGGTAGAGCCTACATTATTTTGTTGTACCAGTCTCCAGGCTGCCTTGCCCGGTATATTGGCAAGGCCGGTAGAGCCTATCCTATTCCCTATACCAGTCTCCAGGCTGCCTTGCCCGGTATATTGGCAAGGAAGGTAGAGCCTATACGATTCCTTGAACCAGTTTTCAGGCTGCCTTGCCTGGTATATTGGCAGGACCGGTAGAGCCTACACTATTCTTTTTACCAGCCTCCAGGCTGCCTTGCCCGGTATATTGGTAAGGTCGGTAGAACCTGTTCCATCTTGTACCACCTAGGTTGCCTTACCCGGTATTGGCAAGGCCGGTAGAGCCTGTGTCTCAATCCTTACCATTGCTTATGCTACTATGTAAATTGCTTCATATATATGTGTATGCTACCCAATAGGGTTTCCTTTAAACTTTTCAATAAAGTTGTGTTTTTACCTAACTCTGTGTCTGAGAGTCTTAACAAACCGTGACAGATGGGAGCAATGTTACGGCAATATGGAGTTGATGGGGGCAATGTGAGGGCAATATGGAGCTAATGGGGCAAAATGGAGATGATGGGGCAATGTGAGGGAATATGGAGATGATGGGGGCAATATGGAGATAACGGGGGGGCAATGTGAGGACAATATGGAGATGATGGGGGCAGTGTGGAGATTAGGAGCATTGTGGAGATGTCCAGTGGAGAGGGCCAATGGAGGGAAGGGGCGGTTCAGATTTCTGTGCCTACAGATGTAAATCCGGCCCTGTCAAAGAGCCCCACCTGGAACAAATAAACATTTACTTTGATTTAAAGTGGACACTTAACAGCTCCTATGCAAGATGGTAAGAAACCTACATCCTTCCACTTGTTAGACAACGCCCACTAGTCGGCTACCTACGATTCATGGGAATTATACTCCAACAATAACTGGTGGAAATCAGGTTTCCCTATGCACAACAGGAACGAACATTTCAGATTAGGTGCTTAGGTTTGGTTGCACTGATCTGATGGGCATAAAGCCACAACGTGGGGGTTCTTAGGGAACTGAAACGCCCTTTAAGTTTGCCAATAGGGCTGTACCGCTTACATGAGGGAATGCATCTACACGTGAGTGGCGTTAAACTGAAGTATTATAGAAGACCACGTCGTGAATAATGTGCGAACTAGATTCCAGTGTCATGATTAGTACAAGAGCACGTGCTTGTCAGGTCAGCGCGCGTATTGAGAGCATTCTCTTCACACTACATACCTGAGACGTATATGAAATACCTCATTAAATGAAGCTGAGGGCAGACAGAGTGGAGATGATGGAGGAGACTTCGGCCTCTTGCTACTCGGGTCGGTCCTCCACTTCCTCAGCGGATGCTCGCCCAAAGTATAATCTGGGTCTGCTTGAGACCCCGTCTGAACAAGTGACCTGCAAGTTCGCTGCGGAGTCTTCAGTGACAGGGGAGATACAACAGATGTTTAGTTCACCAAGTAGCGGGTTGACCCCATTGGTGTCTGGGGCCGAGCAACACAGAGGTGAGGAAGATGGCACTGAAGCTTAACCCTTGAGTGCGAGATATTTAACGCGTTGGATACCTTTCTGGCACTCACAGGGTTAACCATTTTAGTGCCGGGGTACGCACTTTGCAATGCGTTGCATACCCCTCTGGCACTCAAAGGGTTAATAGTGCTGGGTGGTAGACACTTTGCTAACCGTTTATGTGCTCATACTCTCTGCGTACCGTTTTGATACCCAAGGGTTTAATTCGTCTCCGAATTTGAATTGTGGCTTTGCAGCTGTTGCTGTGCTACAAATCCAATATCCCTGGCAGGTTGGGTGTTTCTCTCTGTAAATAGCTGGAGAGCCACGATTTGCTCAACTACACTTATCTAACAAGGTAACGTCTCACTCAGATTTCCTTTTGGTAATGGCTATCTAGTTTGGTGGCTGCGTAATTTTCTATCCTTAAATTGGCACATTAAACTACAGCTGGCCTGGGTGGGCAGTGCTGGGCTTCAGATTTTCACCTGAACACTGTATCTGACTGACCAAATGTTCCATATTTCAAGTGTTTTCATGACACCTCACAAAAAACTAAATTTTGCATGGTGTGACAAGCTAGGAGTTCATTAATACAAAAAATGTACGAAATTTACCTATTTTCCTCTATCATACATTATATATCAAAATATTTATGTTGGTTGTAAAAAATGCAATTGTTTTTCAGAGCCCTGAACCTCATGAGTACAAAAAATGCAATATATATATATATATATATATATATATATATATATATAATATTACCTACAAGCATGCCTCTACATACCCCTAATTAACAGGAGCACAAAAAATCAATTTCCGTCACTACAGAAATCCTTGAAAACTATGAAATTTCCTACTGTAATCATTAGCTACTAATGACACCCTCTTGATATGAATTGACTTACTGTAGGGGGGTAGCAGAAGCACAAAACTACATCAACTTTTTACTTAAAATGTTTTCAAACATGACTTGCCTGTACTAAAATAGTTGTTTCAACTGCACAAATGAAGAAAAGATAGACAATGCGCACCATTTTTGAAATAATATAACCCACTGCATCAACTGAGGATCACTTGCCTTTCTACCCCTAATCTAGTGTGCACAAATGTTACCAGAAAGTGGCGCTACTGGAAAAAAATAGGCATTTTTTACATTTCCCCCTTCAACTGTACTAAAATCTTGAAAACTATGTAATTTCTTACTGCATTTATTAAATACTACTACTCCAAGAAAAATGTTACCCAATTGTAATGGTTTGACATACCATAAGAGGTTGCCAGAAGCAAAAAATGACACTACCTTTTCTCTCTATCTTTTTTATTCTAAATAGGCTGCCTGTATTAAAGTGGATGTGTCACCTCAATATAACGTAGCATAAATACTTAGGCTATAAAACGAAGATTAATAAAACTGTCTTAATTTTACTTTTTTAGCTTTATTTGTTGTAAATCCTATTGGAGGCTGTTGGCTTGTGATAAACATTAGTTTTGCAGCAGAGTTCATTATGGACTGTAGTGGGGTTAGTCGGGTGAGAGGAAGGCCAATTAGTAATGAGTTACAGTAGTCAAGACGGGACATGATGAGTATTTGGATTAGAATTTTTGCAGTGTCTTGTGTGAGAAATGGTCGGATTCTAGAGATGTTGCGGAGGTGGCATTATTTGGAGATTGACTGGATGTGAGGAATGAAGGATAGAGCAGAGTCAAATGTGACCCCAAGGCAGCGAGCTATAGGGGTCGATGTGATGGTAGCGTCATTGATGGTGAGGGTAATATCTTTGAGACCATAGCTGGCTGAAGCAGCATTTGCTACCATCAGACTTATTTGGAAGAATTGAGATTTTTCTGTTTCTGCTGTAGTAGTTTGTGGTTAAAGGTCAGGTCTACTGTCCAGACTTCCAGAAAGTCTTTGATGCTCCTACCATTCATGGGTAAGCAGTGTTTTGCCCCAGAGGAGGATCAGTGGTTTTTGCAGGTAATTTTGGAAAGATTCAGCATAGATTAAAAGTCCCTTCCCCCTGTTGTTTCTTCACTTACAGAGTTCCTCATGATCCCATGCAAAGTTGTTTATTCATAGACTCATTCTCTTTCCTCATATGCAGGTTCTGGTTCCTGTTTCTTCTCAGGAACGGTTTGTTGGACACTATTCCAACCTCTTCAGAATTTCTAAAAAAGGAGGAGGATATTATTCCTTCCTGGAGTTGAAGCTCTTCAATTGTTTTGTTCATGCACCCAAGATGATATCCTTGCTCTTCATCATCGTTGCCATGTATTCATGGGAGTTTTTACCTATCTGGACATAAAGGATGCTTACCTGCATAGTCCCATCCATGCAGATCATAAGCATTTCCTGTGGTTTACTTTTCTAGACCATCCTTATCAGGTCATCTCCCTTCCTTTGGGTAGGCATCTGCTCCATGCATGTTTATAAAGGTCATGATAGCACTGATAGCTCACATCCATTCTCTAAGCATATTCTTGACTTCCTACTTGGAGAACTTTTTGCCTAGGTCTTATTTAGAGGAGACTCTGCACCCTCAGATCCAGACTTGCTTGTCTGTTCTGGAACACCATGGTTGTCATTAATGAATTAAAAAAAATGGTAATTATTAAAATATCAATGTATTAATGATGATAAAACAATGATCCTTAAGTGATGATAAAAAGTAAGGAAACATTTTGTAAAAGAATGAAAGAACCTCAAAATTAATATTAAGTGCTTTTGGATCCATAGTTTGTAGTTCATAGATCCAAAATGATTCTCTTTGTCTCAGTTTTTTAAAGTCCCCTCTTTTATGGTTCAGTTTAACCTGTTCGATCCGTGTGGTGGTTATATCTGTGTTTTTACAGTTATGTTTTATTTTGAAATTCTTGGAAAAATTATGTATTTCAACACCATTTTAAATTATTTGTAACTAATTGAAGAGCCCGTTACAGGGGCCACAGTGGCACTGCCAGCCCGTCTCGGGGCAGTCATGCACAGTAGAGACTGCCCGCGCCACGGCTGATACAGAGCTGGACGCTCCGAAGGAGCGGGACGAAACGCGTTGGAAAATACTGTTCATCAGATTGCGCTATATCACTTTATATAAAGGTGCCAGATTTATAACAATATACAAACGTTGTGTGCAACATTTCACAGAAAGAATATCTGTCTGAAGACATTCAGATACACTATAAACACAAGCAGTAGCAGGTATGAGGATTTGTCTAAGGTCGGGAGGTCTGATATTCAATTACCATCAAGGTGCACTTAGGAGAACTTGGCCTGAGGGTCCTCGGCTGGAAGGAATATCACAGAAGTGATGAAAAAATCGCAAGTACCATTCTCTTAAAAATATATGTGTGTTGATAAGCTACTATAGTGATTGAGTGGCAGGTTCTTTCAACCACAAGGAACGGCAATGGAGGAGAGAAAAAAACGAGAGGTACTAAGATTGTAACAAACACAAATAAATTGATAACAGAAGGTCTTACGAAGTGCACACAATTACAGTGACTGTAAATTAATGTTTATATTAAGAAAATGATGCAGACCTGCCCGCGACATTAAAGCATCAGGATAATTAAGAGGTTAAAATTATATCAAGAACTTTTTCTCTTAGAAATGTCTAAAGAATTGAAATTACTGTGTTGCATACAAATTGTTACAATCAAAAGATCCAATATATGTTCGAAGTATTATTAAGAACACAATAGACTGGCATTTTGATTTTCTATACGATTTTTGCAACTTAGTGCACATTTTCTAAGCTCCAGAGCTTTTGCATTATTTTTATTTTTAACAGGATTTATGTCCTGTAAGGTTTTAGCGCTTATAAGACTGAAATATTAATACAATTAATTAATATATTATTTTATAATTGTTATTAATAAAAATATCTTTGTAAAGTACATTGATAGCGCTCTCCGTTTGTCTACTATCCATTTCCTTTTAATTTAGCCCTAATCACTGACGGGGCTAAAGATAGAAGCGCTACACTGTTACTTTAAAAATATCTGTTTAATAGTCGACCGCTGCGAATACATGGCGCCGTGATCACAGAAAGTGTGGGGTTTTATATATATATATATATATATATATATATATATATATATATATATATATATTTGTATATAATTCTGTCTCATGGATACCACTCCCAAATAAATGCATAATTTGTTCTCTATACTATTTACTCAATCCAAAAGAAATGATGATGATGATGTGAGAAACAGGACGCTCCTGGCTATTAACTAGCACTAATGGTACCAGGATTTGATGTTCTGTTAACCATTCTGACTGACCACTAGAATCTCCAGTATCTTGAAACTGCTAAGTGCTTGAATCCAAGACAAGCCAGATGGGTGCTGTCTGTTTTGTTTACTAGATATAAGTCTGATGCCTTATCCTGGCTTTTGAAGTCTACTCATATCTCAGGTGCCTGAAATTTTAGTGATACCGTTGTTACACCATCCTGTGCACAGGAGCAAATTGCCCTATCGGGGGATCGGGCATCCTCCGGTGGGCTGCCCAGTGATGAGCTGGTAGGGAGATCAGATGATCTTACCTCTCTAGCCCACAACTCTATGGATGCAAGGCACAACTCACTCCCCAGAGCCATGCAGCAGTAAAGACCGGGTCCTGTCCTCTGTACCTGTCCCGCCCCCAAGGCTGACTTAGCTGGCCCTGCTCTGCCTGCAATGCGTGTCCTGGGGCAGTTCATGATTGATTAGCAGGCAGAACTTCTGGGACCTAACTACCTAGCAGATTAAATAGGTATTAGAGAGGCTTAATTTACCATCTGTTAACCCTTTAACCCCCTGTATGCTTTAGAGAGGTATAGATCAGTTTTTAACGCTTATTAACCAATTGAACTCTTCATAGCTGCAGTAACTCATAGATTAACCCTTTATATGCTAGAGAGGCATAATTCATCGTTAAACGTGTTAATTACTGATGAATTATGCCTCTTTTGCACACAAGGGGTTATACATTGAGGTACACATTCCTGTGTAATGTGTTGTGCACCTATGAGACATTCAGTGGGTTAATCACAGAACACATTGCTGTACGTTTCTCTGGCATGCAGGGGGTTAATAACTGATAATTTATTGCATACGGTATTTAAAGGGGTTAACAGCTAACCATTTATGCCTCTTTAGCAATGCATACAGTGGGTTAGGTTAACCCTTTGAGTGCCAGAGGGGTAAGCAACGCATTGCACAGCAATGCTTTATGTACCACTCTGGCACTCAAAGGAATTAATATATGCGCCTATGCATACAGATTAGAATACCAGCTAGTAGGCCAGTTAAATAAAAAAAAAATCCCCCAGGCTGGTATTGCACCACAATCCGCCCCTTCCTGTGCAGGTTTATGGTCAACTGACCAGAGCTGTCTACAGGATGGTGGCCATTGAAATACTGAATCTAGAAAGAGCAAGTATGAAGGGCAATATCTTTTGAATATAACACCTCTCAGCAGATGGTATTGTGCTTGGTTTACTTAGGAGGATAAACCCTACAATGCATGTTTTTACAAATTAAGTATTACTATCCCTTTAAGGTTTTCAGTGATGGTAACCTAGCCTTTGCTATCACTCCTTGAGTAAGAGAGGAAGATCTGAAGTACAAAAGTTTGTTTTATCCAATTAATTATTTTAAAATCTGTAATATCAAATACATTCACTTTTGCCAAATCTGAAGTTTTTCTGTATTTCTGGTGATATAAACTTAATCTGTTTTTATTCAGACTCCTATTTTGCAGACAAGAGTTCTTTTGCTGAAAATATTAGTGCATTTAATTTTACCTCGGCTGCAAGTTGTTCATCGTTGAAAAGTCATCCAGGAAGAGCTACTGTCGGCTACCTTACCAAACCTAAACTTCAGACTCCATTGACTAGATATTCAGGTAATGAAGTTGTGCATTCATTCTAATGTTTGAACAAATATCCAGTGATCCTAAATGGAGAATAACTATTAGATAGTAACATTTTATAAAATATATTTGTTTTGTTTATATAAAGTTGAGTGTGTCTATAAACAGTGTGTCAACAGTTTGCAGCCTTCCAGCTGTTGTTGAAATAAAACATCCATAATCCTCAGTCAGCCATTGTTTGACTGATGATGATTAGAGTTCTAGTCAAATAACAGCTGGAGGCCACAGATTCACCACCTTGATGTGAAATGTGTGCAGCATCAGGTAGGGAGAAGATGTCTTTCTCTGTCGTCCAATACAGGTTACTGGTAACTCTGGGTAGGCGGTCTGCCCCTTTAATAGGCAGGAACAATTCTAGAAGTGTATGCAGGGGGTGGAGCCTACCATCCCTCCTTGGCTGCAGCTAGCCAACCAGCTCCAGAAAGATTTTTTCCTTGATGAAGACAACACCAGGCTGAGAACAATTCTGCTATAGTTTTAGAATCGTATTAAATTTTTCTATTAGATACAGAATACTTCCATTAGGCGAATTACCATAAATTACCATAGCTGACAATGCCCTTAGATGTGGCTAGCTCAGTATCCAGGTGCTTTTTTGTGGACCTTAAGCCCTGAGGGGGAAAATCTTGATTCTAAGTGCTTCCCCAGGAGTTACCCACTGAGGTTACTTCTTACTACATGGTAATCTGAAGACAGAAGATCTGCAGGAAAGGTGAGCAACCCTTTGAGTGCTGCAGGTCCACTTGTCCCACAGTGCCCCTCCGCACAGGGGTGTATTCATTGGAGTTCCTATTGCACACTCCTGCACTCATTGGGTCTATCTGTATATCTGTTGGGTGTTTGGAGCAGGTTTATGTGGTAATTTAACCCTTTGGCTGCTGGTTTGGCACTTTTTAGGGTTTTTTTAACACTTTTCCTACTGGTTTTGTGTTTTTTTTGGGTGTCCCCACATGTTCTATGGCTGTTTTGCACATTTTACTGTTATACTTTTAATTTTCTAAAAATTGAGTAGTGCGCCTTTAAGGTGCGCTTTACCACATGAACGCCATTACTCCATTCACTTTTATGGGACTGTACTGTTTGGGACGTATCTCTGCAACCGTTTAACCTAGCAACTTCAGAGATGGCTCATTTTATTTGTCTGCCCTTGTTCTATCATCCGGTTCGTGTATCTAGTGTGTTGGGGGGCACAGGGGGCTTCGGGCATTGCTCTATCATCCGGTTTGTGTGTCTAGTGTGTTGGGGGGCACAGGGGGCTTCGGGCATTGTTTGGGGTACTTCTTTGGGAAAACTACATTTCCTATGAGCGCTTGTTTCGTGCGCTCTTTTCTGATTGGCTCCGGCCGCGGCAGCCATTTTGTGATCTTTCCAGAGCAGGGCTTGGACTCTCCTTCTCTCCTCTGCTGATTAACCCTTCGCCTGCCAGATAAGTTTCTTTTAGAGATTTCTGGGGTGAAACTTTAATCCTACTCACTATAATTGGGTGATTTATTGTACAGTAAGGTTATTTGACACTGTGAGTATGTCTATACCGCTGGAGCTTGGGGCTAGCCCTAAGACTAAGGAGGCTGGGATCTCTGTATCCCCCATTGTGCATTGCTCTTCCTGTCACTCAGGGCTACCTAGAGAATTCTCTGGTCACTTATGCCCAGCATGTTCTGATGTCCCTGACAGCATTCCAGGGACCTCCAGCCATGCAATAGAGCCAGCTTGGGTGCAAGAGTTCAAGGCTGCAACCAGGGACCTTAGGTCTACTTTGCAACTCTTTCCATCCCAATTGCAGGGGGGTTTTCAGTCTTGGCAGGCCCCCTTCTCATTCAAGTTTTCCCTGCCCAAACCTCAGGGAGTACCTGATGTGTCAGATTCCTCTGAGGAGGAACTGTTGGTGGATTCGGATGTGGAGGAATGTTCTGTGTTGGGGTCTCTCAGTTTTTTGGGGACCCTTTTGAGGCTGATCCTGAACCCTTTGCTCAGTGGGTTCATCCCCCCAAAATGGATGCTTCTGTTTCCAGGCTATCTAAATCTACTGCCTTACATGTCTCTGATGCCTCTGCTCTGAAGGACTGGACAGACAAGAAACTTGAGGTTTCTCTCAAATCCATTTTTGCCACTGCTGGTTCTGCTATGCGTACAGCGTTTGCCGCAGCATGGGTGAACCGGGCCATTGCGGTCTGGACTGAATAGCTCACCCGGGCTGTCCGTCAGGATGTTCCTACTTCAGATAAGTTGCACCTTCTTGCCAACATTTCTAAGGCACAGCGCTATGTTCCTGCTGCCTTATTTGATGCCATCCGTTTGGTGGCTAGGGTTTCCACCATGTCTCTGGTAGCCAGACGAGCTCTTTGGCTCAAGATCTGGTCTGCCAACACTGCTTCTACGAAAGCCTTACTTTCCCTACCTTTTCAGGGTACCTCCTTGTTTGGGCCAGATCTTAAGGATCTGATCAGTGAGGCCACAAAGGGTAAGAGTACTCTTCTGCCCTTGGTTCCCAGGAAGAAATTGCCGCTTAAGAGTAACCAGTATTTTTGTTCCTTTCAGAATGAGACACGTCCGGTGAACCAGACTGTTCCCTCAGCTTCGTGTACCTCCTCCAAGCCCAAACAGCAATGGAAGACCAAGATCTCCTCCAAGCCCAAGGCTTCCAAGCCTTCTTTGGCATGACTCGCCGAACCCGGGTCCGTATTCTGCTGTGGGTGGTCGTCTGCGACACTATCACAGCATTTGGGAGGACTCAGTGGCGGACCCGTGGGTTTTACTGGTGGTGAAGGAGGGTACAAGATCCCTTTCATTTCTCTTTCTCCCTTCCGTTTTCGTACTTCTCACACACCTCAAGGTACAGAGAAACACAGTCTGTTCGACAGCGCTGTTCAGGCTCTTCTGGACAAGGATGTTCTAGAGCCGGTACCTGTCCAGGACAAGGGTGTGGGTTTTACTCAAACCTCTTTGTGGTCGCCAAAAAGGACGTTGTCGCCCTATTTTGGACTTGAAGGATCTCAATTCCTTTGTGACTCGGATTCATTATCACCAAGAGTCTCTACGGACAGTGATTGCTGCCATGTCCCTGGGGGAGTTTCTTGCTTCTCTAGATCTTCAGGACATGTACTTACACATTGCCATTCATCCGGAGAGCAGGCAGTACTTTCGGTTTGCCTGTGAAAGGGGACATTTTCAGTTCTCAGCTCTTCCATTTGGTCTGACGATGGCCCCTCAGGTCTTCAACCGTGTCCTGGGTGCCTTGATATCCGTTCTCCACTGGAATGGCATCAGAGTTACTCCATACATGGATGACTTGCTTCTGAAAGCCCCTTCTGCGGAACTTCTTCATCAGCAAGTTCAGCACTGCATTCATGCTCTCACCCATCATGGGTGGATCATCAAATTGGACAAGTCAGATCTTGTCCCATGCCAGCGTCTGGTCTTCCTGGGCCTTCTCTTAGACACTCAGAAGAGCATGGTGTTCCTCATGGATGAGGTGGCTCACCAGATCGCTCACAGGGTTTCCACGATTTTGTCTTAGGATTTAGTTCCAGCCCAGAAGCGATCCTCTCTAGTGGGAAAATTCATCTCCACCATTGAGGCGGTTCCGTTTGCCATGATGCACACCAGGGAGCTCCAGAGGTTTGTGATCCAGGTGTGCAAGGGTCAACCGGATCTTCTGAAGACGTCAGTTTCTCTTCCTCTTCATGTGGAGCTGAGTTTCTCATGATGGCTCGACCTTTCCAACCTGCTGAAGGGCAAGTCCTTCCTGGTACCCTTCTGGACCAAGGTGACGACAGATGCCAGCCTCTCCGGCTGGGGAGCGGTCCTGGGCCGCTTGAGCGCTCAGGGTCGGTGGTCTCCAGAGGAGTCCCTCCTTCTGATCAACATATTGGAGCTTTGGGTGATTTTTCATGCCCTTAGGCAGTGAACATCTCAGTTGGAAGACTGTCCGGTCCGAGTGGAGTCCGACAACGCCATGGCCATGGCTTACATCAACAAGCAGGGTGGAACAAGAAGTCTCGCTGCTTGGTTAGAAGAACACGTTCCTTCTATATCCGCAGTGCACATTCCTGGCATAGACAACGTCATGGCGGACTTCCTCAGTGGACACACAGTGGACAGCAGAGAGTGGGAGCTACACCCAGAGGTGTTCAACCTCATTGTTCAGAAATGGGGTCCTCACATTTGCCTGATGGAGACAAGACACAACAGGAAGGTACTGAGGTTCTGCTCTCGGTTGAGAAACCCTCTGGCTCTGGCAGTAGATGCGATGTCCATTCCTTAGTTATTCCCTCTGGCCTACATTATTCCTCCCCTCCCTATGTTGCACAGGATGTTACGGAAATTACGAGTGGAGCGTTCACCTGTCATTCTGATTGCTCCTTAATTGCCTTGTCAGTCTTGGTTTCCGGAGCTCTTGGATCTGTCTGTAGCGGAGCCCTTTCGGCTCCCTTACCGTCTGGATCTTCTGCTACAGGGCTAACTGTGGAAGGAGGATGTTCACCGGCTTGCTTTGACAGCTTGGAAATTGAATCCTCAATATTGAAGAAGAAAGGCTTTTCTTCTGGTGTGGTGGTTACTATGCTCAGTGCCACAAACCTGTTTCTTCCAAGATCTACCATTGTGTCTGGTCGACTTTTCTGTCTTGGTGTGCTGACAGGGATTTGATCTGCCTATGGTCCTGGCCTTTTTGCAGGACGGTGTGGATAAGGGCCTCAGTTTGAGTTCCCTTAAGGTTCAGACTTCTGCACTTTGTGTTTTCGTTCAGAGGCGCATTGCCATCCTTCCTGATGTCGAGGTTTTCTTCCAGAGCGTTGCTCATGTTCGTCCTGCCTTTAAGACTCCTGGGATCTTAACTTGGTTTTGGGCATTCTTCAACGCCCTCCATTTGAGTCTTTGGTTACTATTCCTCTATGCCTTATAATGTGGAAAATGGTCTTTCTCCTGGTGATTGTGTCTGTCCGCCGTGTTGCGGAGTTGCATGCTCTGTCCTGTAAACCACCCTATTTGGTGTTTTTTCACAAAGACAAGGCGGTGCTTCGCACTTCTAAGGAGTTTCTACCGAAGGTGGTCTCAGAGTTCCACATCAATCAGGAGATTGTGGTGTCCTCTTTCTGCCCAGACCCTACCTCTGACAAGGAGAGGGAACTCCACTTGGACGTGGTGCGTTGTCTCAAGTTTTATGTAGATCACACTGGGTCTGTCAGGAAATCAGACATGCTGTTCGTCATTCCTGAGGGTCCTAGTGCGGGAAGACCTGCATCCAAAGTTACTATTGCTTCTTGGATCAAGTCCACCATTCATAAGGCTTATGATCTACGGAAGAAGCCTGTCCCCATTGGGGCCTCTTGGGCTTACAAGAATCAGGCCTCCGCTGCTCATTTGTGCAAGGCGGCCACATTGTCGTCTGTGCACACCTTTTCGAAGCACTGCCGTGTTGATGTGCTGGCATCAGCTGATGCCAGCTTTGGGAGGAAGATCCTGGAGGTAGTCTTGCCTGTCTAGGATTTTTCTTTGGTTCTTGGTGCTTCTGTCACTTTTGAGCCCTATTGGCTCTAGTTCAGTGTGCTCTGTATCAGTTCCTGGGGTGCTGTTACCCCTGTTCAGTGTCACTTGACACTTCATTGTTTTGTTGTGCTATCTCTGATCTGCTGGTTCATATCTGCACTGGTGACTTCGGGGGCCTTGCGCCTGGTCCTTGCCTTCTTCCCGCCTCTGGGAAACTTAATGGTTGGACATCCCAGAGTTACCAGTAACCTGTATTGGACAACAGAGAAAAGAGGATTTTAGTCTTACCTGTTAAATCCTTTTCTCTTAGTCCATACAGGTTACTGGTCTCCCACCCTGTCAAGGGACTATGCTTGGCTCTCCTGTGGCAGACCATGGGGGTCCTTCGGGGTCATGCTCATAGGAGTCTTCTCTCCCTGGGAACAACTAAATATTGCCAAAATCCCCACTGATTAAATTATGGTTTTAACACATTGAATGCTAGAGAGGTCTCAAATGCATCACCTTGTAATAATTTGGAGACTGTTCTAGCTATCAAGGGGTTAACAGCTGCATTTGAGTCAATATGAAATTTCAACTGTCCCTTATGAGGCACTTGGCTTGCTCCAGAGAATTGAATTGAATCTCTTTAGCATCCAGAACTGCACCTTTGGCAGAGAAAGCTTGGTTTAATTCCCTGCGTCAGATCATTGTGACCTTGGACAAGTTACCTTATCTCCTTATGTCTTAGGCACTAAAACAAATAACAGAAACTACTTCTCATGGATCAAAGAAGCTGTATTAGAGAGTGCTTACAAGTTGGTTGCCTTGAGTATCCTGCACTGTAAATATTTAAACAGGAAAGAAACGGGGATGCCTTCTTTTTAAAGAATAAAAAATAGTCGATTTTATAAGAAAAATGCTCTATACTCCCCACAGTATGTGCCTTCTTCACAGATTGACCATAGGAAATTTAGAAGTAAAATAAAAAACAGAAATTGTAGGGGCACAGTTATCAATCCAAAAGTGGAGCAAAGAGAAAATCCTATTAATTTCAGTTGAGTGTTTTGACTTAGTAACATAGTTGATGAGGCTGAAAAAAGACACTCGCCCATCTAGTCCAGCCCATGCCTAAACACCCCTGTTAATCCAGAAGAAGGCAACAAAAGCCTATTGAATCAATTTCCAATTAAGCCCCAATTGGGTAAAAAAAATTCCTTCCTGACTCCAAAGGGCAGACGGACAGTTCTCTGGATCAACATCCTATCTGCATTGAAGCCATCTGTCATAATTCTCAATATTGTTCTGTGCAAGATAGGTATCCATTGCTTTTTTGAAAGCAGTTACATTATCTGCAAACACAACATCCAGGGGCAAAGAATTCCATAGGTTTACTGCCCTTATTGTAAAAAAATCCCTGCCGTTGCTTAAGTTGAAAGCACCTTTCCTCTAGCCGTAACGGATGACTTCTCATTCTTAGCTCAGCTCTTTGCGTAGATAATTCATTAGATAGTTCTTTGTATTGACCTTGAATATATTTGTAAATGGTAATCATATCACCCATTATACTTCTCTTCTCTAATGATAAATATAATGCAGTTGTTTTGCCCTGCAGTTAACCCAGTTTTCCTTGTTAAATATGCCATATAGGGCCTAACTGGGATAAACAGTTTCCAAATTCTTTTTTAAGTATGGATTGTAAACACCTTTGGAATTCTAGAAAGGTCTCAAAGCCCAGTTAAAAGCCCAATTTTAACATCAGGACATTTTTATTCCCATATGGGGCATTTGATTTTCTTCAGAATTGTACCTTATTCCGTTGATGAGTACAGATCATAGCTCCTTAAATTGCCCATTATATCCTAAATGAGCATTTAAACTTCTATATGATTATAGCCACTGCAACAAATACAGAAACCCTAGCTTGAAAGATGTTTCAGGAGCCATTCACCACACTGTCATACTCACAGTTGGCATCTTCCTGACTTTCAGCTTCTGCCTCTCCCATGGGTTAGCGAACATCAAATATAGTACCAAACCTAACCCTATTGTTAGGATTAGGGATAATACAAGAAATGTAGGTTTAGGGAAATTAAAACATAACTTTTTTTATTAAACATACATAAAAAATGCGATGAATAAAAACTCTTCCGTTTCCTTGTAACACCAGGAGTTGAAGAGTAACCTAAAACTTAGCCCAATAACAAAATAATTACACACAACTGAACCCTTTCAACGGTGCCATAATCATAGTGTGTGTCAATAATATGCATAAAAAAGAAAGAACAATCACTCATAACCAATAATGTATGCTAATGGTCCAGGGATTGTTCACATTGAAACTTAATAGGAGCATCACATGGGTGCTTTTGAATGGAGAGCTACACTGCCACCTTTATCTCTTTGTCACAGGCATGTACTAAGTCTTTCAGGCTCGTTTAACTACACCAACGAGCAAAGAGGATTGTGCCCATTTTGTACCTTTGTACAGGGCCTATCCAACAGAAAATGGCCTCTCTGCATTTGCCTTGCACATATCCGAACCTTAGGTAGACAGTTGGGTGTTCTAAAGTAAAGTTATATTATCACAAGTGTCTTGCACCTATTCTCACTTCTAATGATATATAGGTGTAGGGAAACCAAATTCACTGGCAACAGAGGGGGTTAATGCTCATTACATGAAAACTATGCTCTATTAAATTAACTATTCCTCATAACCCCCTTCTATCCCTATCTAAAATATATGTAGTCTGTTGTAGCACGCTGCACATTACTCAAGTAAGTTGCAGCATGCCCGATCTGCAGAAGCAATACTGGAGGTTGTGATAGCAATCTAAACTTCCATTATCTGACTTGTTCTACATGGGCATCAACTAATCATATATGGTTGATTCTGATGTGGTACCATCAGCAGTGTTCCCCTAGTGAATGCTGGAGAAGGTGTCTAATCGCATGGATGTCTTTGGACAGAGATGCATCCAAGCTTTTGTTCTAGTTGCTGGTGTATTACCCTAATGAAGAAGCAGATAAGATCACGGGCTACACTCTGCAGCACCAAAACAGCATGTCAGACATTTGGGTGGTAAGAAAACTGACCCCTTTGGATGGGCAGGCAATACCAGAAAGTCTGTGCTCAAAGCCACAGGCTTCACTGGCTGTGTACTCATATCCGTATAGTCCTTAGCAGTCTGAGTGCTCTGATCAACATCAAAAGTTTCTCAGTTAAGTCATTTTTGTGGAATTAGTGGAAGAGCACTGGAGGTCACTTTTCAGTCCCCCATTCAACTCTCAAGTCTTTACTTGTCATATACCAATAAAAATGATGGTCTGGAAAGGTCTAAAGCAGCAACCACCCTTGAGGTCTCTGTCAGTTCTGGTTTTGTACTTATTAGGGCAGAAGGTGACAGTGTATAATCACAGAGATTTGAATTTATTATGTCTATCTGTGAAAGTAAAAATAAAACATACCTTTTATTTAATTCAATATACAACTAAATCAATGAAAGATTAAAATAAATAGGTGCCATTGGTACAGTTATCGTAACTTGTGGAAATATATATCAAATGGAGTTTTGACTAATGTGTAAAGTAAAATTCCTATCTATTAGTTAATGAATAGTACTGTATCTTGTGGCAAAACAGTAGAAGACCAAGGATATTTGTCTCCATCTCTCAATTATACTGCTGTTGCCCAGAAAAATAACAACTCTTATATTGATATTGGAGACTGAGTCCCAGGAATAGTGACGGAGGGTGTATGTATAGCTCCCCAAATACTTCAGGGTATCTTCCCTGAATAGCCCCATGAAAATGTATTGTATAGTTAATTTGTTATACATTGTAAATCTGTGGAACATTTGGAGTGAAGGGCAGAACAGTGCTCTACTCCACAGTTTTTTAGTGGCTGATCTATGCCAGGTGAGGAATCCATACCAGGGCCTAGATGCACTAAAGGTCGAAGAGGGCTACTAATGTTGATGTTCTGTCAGAGCAGTCATATGACATCACTTCACAAGTGTCTATGACATCACTTCACCAGAACTCCAACAAAAAAATACCCACATCGACATCAGGCTGACATGCCTTCACCATGTGTCACGTTTACAAGCAAAACAGGAGTCAGACAGTACTTTAATAACCTTTATTAGACGTATAATCACAACAAAATCACAGCAAGTGTGAAAAAGGAGCAGATGGTCATCAAAGAAGCGAGCCTCTATCAGAAATAGGAGGACGCCACTAGGTTCCCAAACTGCAGAGATTAGGCCGAAGCCAATGGTAGTCTCCAATACGAGATAGGCCTCAACGTACCCAGTTGATCTCCCCAAGGACTCACGCCTGAAATCCGATAATGAAGGTCCATCAAACAACGGAAGGCAGAGAGGGAGACTACTGACTCACGCCTATAGTCAGTTATTGAAAGGCGGTCACATGTAAAGGAAGGCAACCAGAGAGACTACTGACTCACGCCTGCAGTCAGTAACGCTAGAGTCTACAAGAGCCCCAGGTCTGCGCCGGATTGGATCTCTGACTACAGGAGGGCTGCACGGAAGGTAATCAGACAGAGCCACAGGTCGGCACCAGCTAGGATGGTTAGACAAACCAATGGTCAAGGTACGCAACAGGTAGCCAGAGCCTCAGGTCTGAACCAGATTGGTTATCGGACAAAGCCAGGGTCATACACGGAGCAGATAGTCAGACAGAGCCACAGGTCAGCCCCAGAACAGTTAGTCGGACAAGCCAGAGGTCATACATGGAACAGGTAGTCAGCCAGAGCCGCAGGTCTGCACCAGACTGGTTATTGGACAAGCCAGGATCATACACGGAACAGGTAGTCAGATAGAGCCACAGGTCAGCACCAGGACAGGTAGTCAGACAAACCAGGTCATACACTGAGCACTTAAACAATCAATGAACTGCACTGGACATCAATGAAAGGGTAAATGAGCCCAGTGTCCATGCAGTTATAAATACCTGCCCCAAAGGAAAAGGAGGAGCACCAAATTGGTGTGGCTCCTTTAAATGGTGTGCACGTCCATGCCCTTGGACGTGCGCCCAAACATGATTTCACCTGCCAGTAGGGGAATACAGAGAAGGCTTTCAACACCATGGACAGCATTGAATGCCATAGGGATGTGCATTGCTCACCCCTGTGGAATTCAGCGGGTTACAATAAACAGAAATAGTACACCAAGCACTACACAATGCCCCCCCCCTCAACACCCTCCCCTTTAGTATGTCGACATATATTGCATATATTCGACATACTAATTACATCCGACATTCACCTCAGGGACTGACATGTAGTAGACGAACCTGTCTTTTATTCGACACTTAACCCTTTGAATACCAGAGAGGTAGGAACACTTTGCTTGGCATGTGTTTCCTACCCTTCTGGTACACAAAGGGTTAATAGGCAAAGTATGGACTGCATACCTTGCCTGTATATATGTGTGTGTGTGTGTGTGTGTGTGTGTGTGTCTTAAACATTTATTGGTAAATACCCATAACCTCCAGTGGTGCTATTTCAGCATTGAAAGCATGAACCATGGCTGCTGCACGAGGATGTCATGTCTAACACACTGGCTGCCCTGACTCAACAAAAATGCCCCAAGACTTTATGAAAAATGTAAAACCAACAGAGCATGAATAATTAAATAGGATTCTTACTCTATTCCAGTCACTACATCATCTGCATTGTCTGCTAAGTCTACTGCCTCAGTCATTGTAGCTGTAGTGGAAGGAAGAGGGCTTGCTAGAGGTGAAATAGGAATGGCGAGTTTGGATTTGAAAAACCCTGAAGTTATTTTATCCCAATTTGCAGACAATACTATATATGTGAAGGTAAGATGTTATCTTTTGTATGCCATTTTAAAGTAAATATTTAGGGGTTTATGCTTAAATGTTATTCTGCTCAGTCTGTGTTTATTTCCCAGCCTTTCCACATTTTTAATTCAGATAGGGAGTAAATTTATACATGTTTTATTTGTATATTATTGTTCCTTTATCACATTTCAGGAAGATAATATGCAGGGGAACCCTCTTACTCCCCCGCATCGCCTCTATTGATCTACAAGACTAATCGGGGGGGGGGGGATCAGGAGGGGTCCTGATGCTCCTCCACGAGATCTGAATTTTTTTTTCAGTGAGGTGTGAACGTGTGTAAACAGTACGATTTGACCCCTGCCTCATCAACTAACCACCACTTACCCCATTAGTTAGGAGGAGGGCTTCATCCTCAGCCAGTCAGTGTTGTATGCCACGCCCCCGGCAACAAACCAGAAACACTTAGTGTTTTATATCCGAAGTTGTTGGAGGCTTGCCAAGGAGGCCCTTATTCATCAGTGGATCAACAACTCCAAATATAATATGAGATTAATGTTGTAGGCCTTGCTCACTCTGATAATAGATGTTGATTGGTTGATTAAGGCAGCAGGAAATAACAAGCATTACTTAAATCTGTCAGCCTGCACTGTCAGTCCCTTTTGGAGCTGAACAGCTCCCAGCAACACCTCCTACAGCTGGCTGGGACTGACAGCGCATGCGCACAGACGTCACTATGGAAAGATGTCTGCGCTCTCTACTGCCCGTCAGCCCTCATTAACCAGGTAATTATTCTGGCAACTAGCACTACTGAGCAGCTAGTCACCAGATGGGTAATTATGTGCCAGTTTAAAATAGTTGGTAGTTCTGCTTTAAAAGCGGGTGTGGACATCAACTACTACAGCGCTAATATCTACAGTTAGGTTATGAACTGCAGTGGTGGTATCTCAGGGATTCTGGGGCTCTATTCAATTACCTCCAGTAGTAAAATCAAAATAACGTTGGTAGTTTTAAGTCACAGTTTGGTAGTCTGTTACCTGCGCCATGACAAACTACCGACTGATAAAAAAGCACAACAGGTTCAAAATTAGCTCCCATTGAAAACAATGAAATAGCATATGAATTTGCTATTCAATTACATGCAGTGGCTGGCGTTCAGAGGCTGTGTTTGTTTTTGGGTTTTTTTGCATTATTTTAACACATAACAAACCTAGGGCTCTATTTCAAAAAGGCACGGTAAAAGAGTTGGTAAGGAAAAAAAGCATTACTGAACATTAGCCATGTCTGTGTAGTGCAGAAATTGTCACGGTTTGTTATGACTCTCAGACACAGAGTTAAGATAAAACACAACTTTATTGAAAAGTTTAATGGATACCCATGTGGGTAGCATACACATATAACATTTAATGTCAATACATAGTAGCAAGAGTAGTGGCATACGGAATGTAACACGGGCTCTACCGGTCTTGCCAATACCGGGTAAGGCAACCTTAGATGACACAGATGGAAAAGGTTCTACCGGCCTTACCAATATACCGGGCAAGGCAGCCCTTAGACTAGAACCGGAGAAAAGAAGGCTCTACCGGCCTTTCCAATATACCGGGCAAGGCAGCCTGGAGGCTGGTACGACAAATAGTAATAGGCTCTACCGGCCCTGCCAATATACCGGGCAAGGCAGCCTGGAGACTGGTACAACGAATAGTTATAGGCTCTACCGGCCTTGCCAATACCGGGTAAGGCAACCTTAAGTTGGTACAATGTGGAATAGGTTCTACCGGCCTTACCAATACCGGGCAAGGCAGCCTGGACTGGAACACAATCACTACCGGTGCTGAGGAATACGCAGCAAGCAACCGGTTAATACGTGGAGCGAACCAGTACCTGCGTACTGGAGGAACAACAAGTCTACCGGTGCTGTCTAGGACTGAACAGCAATCGGTTATGCATGGAGCGAACCAGTACCCGCGTACTGGAGGGACAAAGACTCTCCCGGAGCTGTCTAGGACTGAACAGCAACCGGCTATGCATGGAGCGAACCAGTACCCGCGTACTGGAGGAGGAAACTCTACCAGTGCAACAAGCAGCCGGCTGAATGGAGCAAACCAGTACTCGCGTACTGGAGGTACCCAACCACCACTGGTGCTGTCAGATGATAATAAGCAGCCGGTTATACATGGAGCGAACCACTACCCGCGTACTGGAGTAACCTAGAACACCACCGGTGCTGTCAGATGATAGTAAGCAGCCGGTTATACATGGAGCGAACCAGTACCCGCGTACTGGAGAAACCTAGAACTCTACCGGTGCAACAGCAGCCGGTTGTATGTGGAGCAAACCAGTACCCGCGTACTGGAGAAACCTTGAACACCACCGGTGCTGTCAGATGATAGTAAGCAGCCGGTTATACATGGAGCAAACCAGAACCCGCATACTGGGAAAACCTAATCACCACCGGTGCTGACAGATGACAACGAGCAGCCGGTTATACACGGAGCGAACCAGTACCCGCGTACTGGAGTAACCTAGAACTCTACCGGTGCCACAGCAGCCGGTTAACATGGAGCAAACCAGTACACGCGTACTGGAGTAACCAGAACTCTACCGGTGCTACAGCAGCCGGTTATACATGGAGCTAACCAGTACCCGCGTACTGGAGTAAGGCTAGAACTCTACAGGTGCAACAGCAGCCAGTTGTATGTGAAGCGAACCAGTACCTGCGTACTGGAGAGTGGAACACAAGTGAATGAAAATGTCGCCAGGGAGACTGGAGGAGAGGAGCCCACTGCAGGCGATCCAGGAGCAGGAACACAGCCGTTGAAGGACAGGAAACAGATCTGCAGGCAGTCAACCGGATCAGGAACGGCAGCAGGAAAGCGCAGTAGAGACAGCAACACCAACCGGATCAGGAACGGATGCTGGAACCAGGGAAGCTGGTGAACAGGAACTCAGGCGATCACTGACGAGCAGGAACAAAGAAATGGCCCAGGAAACTCAGGAATCCAATGCAAGTGCAGGTAGCATAGAGACAAACGAAAGGGCAACCAAAGGGTGCCCAATCTCAGTTTAAATAGGCAACACAGGGCGGGCTGAAGGCAGGCAGCCAATGGAGAGCCCCCTACAGGTAACTGACAAGGAAATGCAGCAATCACGGGCACCGTGATAGATATGCAATAAGCCATCTACTAGAATGGACAAAGAGCATAGGCCACACAAACACATGTAACCATATAACATGCGTCGCACCTTTTTTATACCTCCCTGTGCGTTCATTTCAGTTGCTAAACAATGTCATGGGAATCCAGGAATAATTCAGGAGTCAGTACGGTATATAGTAAAATTCACCTTTACTCAAAATAAGCATAAATATGTATATACATATATCGGCAGTGTAAACAGGAAGGTGCAGAGGGTCACAAGATGGGCCAGCAGCAACTATCAGCAACAGTAGGCTGCTCAGAAGAGACCTCACTGTTAGAGACTAGACTTAGGCCAATGGTTGTCTCCGCTGGAACCCAGAACTGGAACCGGAACAGAAGAACAA
This sequence comes from Rhinophrynus dorsalis, assembly GCA_037306005.1. NCBI lineage: Eukaryota > Metazoa > Chordata > Amphibia > Anura > Rhinophrynidae > Rhinophrynus > Rhinophrynus dorsalis. Next base: position 255,611,239 of record CM074722.1, read on the forward strand.
CTGCCAGGAACGAACTAGGGAGATACCACTGACTCAAGCCTGCAGTCAGTATGAGTGGAGCTGATCTCCCCCAAAGGAAGGCAAAAAGGAGAATACCTAACTCACGCCTGCAGTCGGTAAGATGGTAGTCAGCCAGAGCAACAGGTCTGCACCAGATGGATGTCCACTAGTAAGGAGACCACACAGAAAGGAAGTCAGACAGAGCCACAGGTCAGCACCAGATTGGATGGTCAGACAAGCCTAGGTCATAGACGGAGTGAGTAGTCAGCCAGAGCCACAGGTCTGCACCAGATTGGATGTTCACTATAAGGCTGCAACACGGAGGAGATAGTCAGACAGAGCCACAGGTCAGCACCAGGTTGGATGGTCAGACAAGCCTAGGTCATACACGGAGCGGGTCGTCAGCCAGAGCCACAGGTCTGCACCAGACTGGATGTCCACTATAAGGCGTCAATACGGAGGGGATAGTCAGATAGAGCCACAGGTCAGCACCAGGTTGGATGGTCAGACAAGCCTAGGTAATACACAGGAGATCAAGAGACAACACTAACGAACTGCACTAGACACCAACTTGAGGGCAACTGGACTGACTGACCATCACTCTTTTAACTCCCTCCAGGAAGTAGCAGGGAGGAGTCTCAAGTTGCCACAGGTATAAAGGACTCTGCGTCATTCCTACTGACGCGCACCTGAAAGTGATGCAGCGGACTGGAAGATATGTTTTATCCTGCGACATTCTGAACCACTGCATCGCTTGGAGAAAGGACATGGTCGGCTGCGGGAGGTACCTGACACAATCAGGCCGCAAGCAAGGAGAGATGTGGGAAGTGACGCCCAAGCGCCACTCCCGGAACTAGTCCCTCAGCAGTGCCCTGCCAGATGATGCTGGAACTAATGTAAGAGCTGTGACAGTACCCCCCCCCCCTTAAAGGCCCCTCCTCTGCGGGCCGGGTTGGGGTTTCCCAGGGAAATGAGCATGGAATTTACGCACCAATATCGGGGCATGCACATCATTAGAAGGTATCCAGGAGCGTTCCTCAGGACCAAATCCCTTCCAGTGTACCAGATATTGTAATTGCCCCCCCGGACCCACCGCGAGTCCAAAATGCTCTGTAACACATACTCCTCATGATTGCCAACCCTAACCGGTACTGTCCAATCCACAGCCAGGTGTACCGGTTGCAAATCAGAGGTTTGAGCAAAGAGACATGGAATACATTGTGTATTCGCATTTAGGCTGGAAGGTCCAGAGCATAAGCCACAGGGTTAACTCGCTGCAGAACATGGAAGGGACCAATGAATCGAGGAGCTAACTTAAGACAGGTAACCTGGAGTTTAACATTTCGGGATCACAGCCACACCCTCTCCCCCACCTTGAAGGTAGGTGCCGGCAAACATCTATGATCAGCCTGCCTCTTCTGCCGTTGCACAGAACCACGTAGGGTATGCATAACCCGTACTCAGCAGGAACAGAGTGCCCTCAATTGCTCGTCCAGAGCCGGAATTTCTTGTGCTTCGAAGGTCTCAGAGGGTTGGAACCCATAGTTAATAAAGAACGGTGTCACGGTTTATTACGACTCTCGGACGTAAGGTTAGGTAAAAACACAACTTTATTGAAAAGTTTAAAGCAAATCCCATATGATTTCATACACGTACATCCTATATAATAATTCGCCAAGTTGTGTGTAACGCCCGACATGCGCAGTAGACACTGCTGCGCGTGCGGCAGTCATGCGCAGTAGAGACTGCCCGCGCTGCAGCTGATACAGAGCTGGGCGCTCCGAAGGAGCGTCCAGCTCTGTATCAGCCGAGGCGCGGGCAGTCTCCACTGCGTGTGACTGCCCCGCGACCGGCTGCCAGAGGCTCTGTATCAGCCGAGGCGCGGGCAGTCTCCATTGCGTGTGACTGCCCCGTGACCGGCTGCTAGAGGCACTGTGGCCCGTGTAACGGGCTGTTCAACTAGTACAATACATAAAATGGCAATATAGAATCAGGCTCTACCGGCCCTGCCAATGTACCGGGCAGGGCAGCCTGGGCAAGCAATAGAAAGGTGGCTCTACCGGCCCTGCCAATATACCGGGCAAGGCAGCCAAACGATAGTCAGGAGTGTACAGGCTCTACCGGCCCTGCCAATATACCGGGCAGGACAGCCTAACGGATAACCAGCTGAAACAGACTCTACCAGCCCTGCCAATATACCGGGCAAGGCAGCCTGAAAGAACACTGAGAGGCTAGGTTCTACCGGCCCTGCCAATACCGGGTAAGGCAACCTTAAGATGGAATGTATAAAGGTTCTACCGGCCTTACCAATATACCGGGCGGGGCAACCCAAGGAAGAGGTGTCAACCGGAGTGGCCACAATAACTGTCAGATGATAATGACAGTCAAGATGTAAAGTAAGTGCGCATCCCAAATACACCAGTAATTATGAAACCCAATACCTGGGGATAGATGGAGTAAAGGCTGTCTAGGACTGGACAGCACACTGAGGACCAACCGTATAACTGAGTAGTAAGCCACGAGGGCCAGGAGTGAACCAGCGTCCGCACGCTGGGAGCCAACAGATCTCAATGTGTAATACTATGAGGCAATAGAGCGAACCAGCGCCCATGCGCTGGGAACCAACAGACAGTATGATGTAGCCGCAAGGCTTGAGAGCGAACCAGCGTCCGCACGCTGGGAGCCAATGGAGCTCAATGTGTAATACTGTGATGCCAACCCGCGCGTTGGGAACCAACAAACTTGTCTAATAGCCGCAAGGCTTGGGAGTGAACCAGCGTCCGCACGCTGGGAGCCAACAGAGATCAATGTGTAATGCCGTGAGCCGATGGAGCGAACCAGCGCCCGCGCGCTAGGAACCAACTGACTGGAATGTCGCCAAGCGACCGAGGAACAATGTCGCCACCGCTGCAGGAACCAGGCTCAGGAAGTGACAGGAACCAGCCAGGATGTTCAACCGGATCAGGAACGATAACAGAGACCAGTAGCAGGAAACAGCAACTCAACCAGAACAGGACTGGAACCGACACAGCAGACAGCAGCACTGGAACAGCACGAACTCAGGAACGCAGGTACTCAGGAACATAGCCGGGAGGCCAATGAAGCTTCTGTAGCATGGTGGTAATGGAAGAGCAGAGACACCACGAAAGGGCAACTAAAGGGTGCCCAAGCTAAGTTTAAATAGGCAATATGAGGCGGGCTAAAGGCAAGCAGCCAATGGGAGCCCCCTATAGGTGATAGACACAGTAAAGCAGCAATCACGGGCACCGTGATAAACGGAGAACTCTATGAGAAAGAGTTCATCGCACAATTCTGGGCAAACTCCGCCCAAGGTAACAGGGTAGGACAATTGTCGTGGTGGTCTGAAATATAGCAACGGTGAAATTGTTCCAAGGCCTGGTTAGACCTCTCTGCCGCACCTTTAGACTGAGGGTGGTATGCAGAGGAGAAGGCTAACTGAATCCCCATCTGAGCACAAAAGCATCTCCAGAATCGAGACACGAACTGGCTCCCCCAATCCGACACAATAACCCTGGGTATGCCATGGAGCCGAAAAACCTCTTAAGCGAACACCATCGCCAACTCCTCCGCGGATGGTAAGCTTTTCATTGGTACGAAGTGAGCCATTTTAGAAAATGTGTCCACGAACATCAGAATTACTGTAAAGCCTTTGGGTCCAGGAAGATTTACCATGAAATCAATGGACAAATGTGACCCTTGGTTGGAGGAGACTGACAGGCGAATGTCGAAGCGATTTATTTTGTGCACATGTGGTACATTCCGCAGTAAAAGCAGAACAGTCGGATCTGAGACTCGACCAACAGAAGAGTCTGGAAATGGACCAAATCAATTGCCCTCGCCTAATGTGGCCCGCAATCTTGGGAGTATGGTATGTCTCTAATACTTTAGTGCGTAATTGGGCCGGTAAGAAGCACTTCCCGCAGGGTTTTTCCGCAGGAGCGGATGTTTGAGTGGCCAATATTTCCCAGCAGAGAGGTGATACAGGTTCGTATAATAGCAAGGACCCAGTCAGCTGGAATGATTGGTGTGGGAGGAGACTCCTCTTTGGATAGATTACAAAACTAGAGTGATAGGGCATCCACCTTAATATTCTTAGAGCCAGGAAGGTAAGAGACCACGAAATTGAACCTGGAAAGGAACAAAGCCCATCTGGCTTGCTTGGAAGACAACCGTTTAGCCTCAGACAAATACGTGAGATTCTTGTTGTCAGTCAGAATCAAGATTGGAGAGCTGGTACCCTCCAGGAGATGTTGCCATTCTTTCAGGGCTAGGATGATGGCCAGTAACTCTCTGTCCCCAATCTGATACACCTTCTCAGCCTTGGACAGTTTTCTAGAGGAAAATCCACACGGACGTAAGGCATCCCCTGGGGCCGAGAGCTGAGAAAGAAGGGCATCAACTCCTACTTCAGACGTGTCAACCTCCAGGTTAAAGGGGAGGGTGGGATTTGGGTGAACCAAAATGGGCGCTGCTGCGAATACTGCCTTGAGGTCTTTGAATGCACGCAATGCACTGGGAGACCATTCCGATGTCTTAGCACCTTTGCACATCATGTCTGTTAGTGGTTTTACCACTGTAGAGAAATATTTAATGAATTTACGGTAGTAGTTAGCGGACCCCAAAAATCTCTGTAAGGACTTGAGTCCCACAGGAAGAGGCCACTGTAACACAGCTGACAGTTTTTGTGGATCCATTGCTAACCCGGAAGCAGAGATAATGTACCCCAGAAAGGATACCTGGGTTTTGTGGAATTCACATTTCTCTAATTTGCAATAGAGATTATTTTACCTCAGCAAGCATAACACTTTGGACACATCCTTGTAATGAGCCTCCAGAGTAGGAGAGTGAATAAGAATGTCGTCCAAATACAGCTCTGTAATAAATCTCGCAAAACGTCATTAATAAATTCCTGGAAGACAGCAGGAACATTGCAGAGACCAAAGGGCATAACACCGCTCCGAGTGTTAAATGCTGCCTTCCACTCGTTTCCCTCCTTCATACGGACTAGATTATATGCCGCCCTTCAGTCGAGTTTCTTAAAAATTTTGGACCCCCTTAATCGGTCAAATAATTCAGTAATCGAAGGTATAGGATGAGCGTTCTTAATCATCAATTTGTTCAATCCACGGCAGTAAATGCAAGAACGTAACTCTCCGTCCTTCTTTATCACAACAAAAAATCCTGCGTCAGCAGGGGATGTGGATTTTCGAATAATGCCCCTAGCCAGGGAATCCGAGACGTATTCCTCCATGGTCCTGTTATCCTCCACAGACAGGGGGTATATGCGGCCCTTAGGAGGGGGTCGTACCAGGCAGTATCTCCACTGAGCAATCGTATGGCCTATGAGGAGGTAATGCTCCTGCCTGTACCTTGTTAAATACATCACTGAATGTCGAGTACTCCTCAGGTAGGCTTGAGGCATTAGCACATGCCAATCTCACAGGACGAGAGAGACCAGTCTCTTCACACTGTGGATCCCAAGACAAAATTTCACAAGTGCGCCAATCGATATTGGGGTTGTGTGTCTGCAACCAAGGAAACCCCAGGACAATGGCGTAATGAGGAGAGTGGATCACCTGAAACTTCAGGGCTTCTTTATGGAGGGCTCCCACCCTCAGGGTTAACAGGGAGGTTTCCTCTGTAATGTGCAAAGGTAGAAGGGGTCTACCATCAATGGCCTCAACGGCCATTGGAGAGGAGCGAGACTGCAATGGAATTGTCATGGTTTGCAAGCAAGACAACAGTCAGATGGTATCATTAAAATCACTTTTATTAGAATTGTATATAGAATATCAATACATATAGAACATATAGTAGCCTCAGGAAGAAGCAGTGGGTAACCCAAGAGGCAGGGACTCTATTAGAAATAGGAGGCTACCTCCAAGTTCCCAGACTGCAGAGACTAGGCCGAAGCCAATGGTAGTCTCATACGCCAGAATGCCAATCCTAGACCCGAACGGCCTCCCCTAATGATGGAAACCGGGGAGAAGACAGACTCACTCCTGCAGTCAGTCAGAAGAAGGCCGTCTCCAGAAAGGGATGAAACAAGGGAGACTACTGACTCACGCTTGCGGTCAGTCTGCCAGAGCCACAGGTCTGTACCAGTTAGGATGTCCACTAAACAGCAAGGGTAGCTGGACAGAGCCCCAGGTCATCACCAGATTGGATAATCATACAGGCCAAGGTCATACATGGAGCGAGTAGTCAGCCAGAGCCACAGGTCTGCATCAGGTAGGATGTCCACTAAACAGGAGGCAACACAGTGGATAGCTGGACAGAGCCCCAGGTCAGCACCAGTTTGACTAGTCAGACAAGCCAGGGTCATACACGGAGCGGGTAGTCAGCCAGAGCCACAGGTCTGCACCAGATTGGATGTCAAAACAAATAGGAAGTGCACAGAGATGGATGGTCAGACAAGCCAGGGTCATACACAGGAAATCAGGAACAAGCTAAATACAACTTCAATGAACAACAATGTATGGGTAACTGGATAGAATTCCAGTTCTCTTAAATACCAAGAGCCAGGAAGTAGATGGGAGGGGACTGACCAGATCTTCCTGTATAAAGTTGAGACCTGGGTCAATACGCAGCCTCGCGTACGTAATTGACACATCTAGCCGAGATGTGTCAAACACCTGCCCCCATCCTGCGTCATCTAGAGCCGCCAAACCGCCTAGTCAAATGACGTGGGCGGCCACCACAGACTCCAAGCGCGCCCAGACCCAAAGCCCAAAACGACTGTGGGATGACACTGAAGCATCATTTCAAGGTAAGCTGTGACAGTACCCCCTCTCAAAGGCCCCTCCTCCGAGGGTTCACTCTGAGTTTACCAGGAAAATGAGCAATGGAATCTGTGCACCAAGAGAGGTGCATGAACATCACTGGAGGGTATCCAGGAGCGCTCCTCTGGACCATAACCCTTCTAATGTATCAAGTATTGCAAGCGCCCTCTGACCCACCTGGATTCCAGAATGCTTTGTACCACATATTCCTCATGATTATTGACCTTGACAGGAGCTGGCCGGACCGTATTTGTGGTATAACGGTTACAAATCAGAGGTTTCAGCAAGGAGACGTGGAACACATTGTGAATGCGCATGGAGGGTTAATTCTATGCAGCACACGGAATGGACCAACAAATCGAGGAGCCAGTTTATTACATGGAACCTGGAGGTTAAGACTCCGGGATGACATCCACACTGTCTCCCCTACCTGGAAGGTAGATGACGGCAAACTCCTATGATCTGCCTGCCTCTTCTGCCGCTGCACAGAACCACGTAGAGTATGCTGTACCCGAACCCAAGAGGAACGGAGCGCCCTAAAATGCTCATCAAGAGCTGGAATTTCTTGTGCCTGAAAGACCTCGGGAAGGACAGAGGGTTGAAACCCATAGTTGATCAAGAACGGAGAACTCTGTAAGGAAGAGTTCATGGCACAATTCCAGGCAAACTCCACCCAAGGTAACAGGGTAGCCCAATTATCGTGGTGGTCAGAAATATAGCAACAGATAAATTGTTCTAAGGCTTGGTTAGACTGTTCTGCCGCACTGTTAGACTGAGGATAGTATGCGGAGAATGCAAGCTGGATCCTCATCTGGGCACAGAAGCATCTCCAGAACCGAGACACGAACTGCCTACCTCTGTCCGAGACAATAACCCTGGGTATGCCATGAAGTCAAAAGATCTCCTTAGCGAATACCACCGCCAATTCCTGCGTGAATGGTAGGCCTTTAAGTGGTACAAAGTGGGCCATCTTCGAAAATGTGTCTACGATCATCAGGATGACCGTGAAGCTGTAACGGTTTGTTTGACACACAGACACAATGGTTGAGGATAAAACACAGTTTTATTGAAATCTCAGTAATAAAATAACCTTCACAGGTCCTGTAGTACATCAGCAGAATAATACAGACACACGACAGGTTATAGATACATATGCCTACACAGGTCCAGCATGAACATAAAGTCCACAACAGTCTATACTGACACAGGTCAGGCAGATTATAATGGATTCCCAGGAGCAAGGTCTTGCATGGGTTAATGATCTTCTAGAGTGTAAACAGTCCCATGTGCAGAGAGGTCTGTGATGGGGCTCTATGCATATAGACAGCTGAAGGATTCGTAACGGCCAAAACCAGATAAGCAGAACTAGCGTGAACTGCCTAGGCAACAGTGAGAACAAAGTCACATAAGGTACTGCCGTAGCAGTAACGGACACAACACTTGCACTCTGCAGCAGTAGTAACGGAGTCAAACCAGTGGCTTACTGCTGGAGCAGTAACGGAGGCAGACACTTGCACTTCGCAGAGGCACAAACAGAGACTAGGCCCAAGGCAAACTGCCGTAGCAGTAACGGAGGCAGACACTTGCACTTTGAAGAAGTAGTAACGGAGGCAAACCGGTGGCTCACTACCGGAGCAGTAACGGAGGCAGATACTTTCACTTTGCAGAGGCAGTAGCAGAGACTAGGCCCAAGGTAAACTGCTGTAGCAGTAACGGAGACAACACTTGCACTCTGCAGAAGTATAAACGGAGGCAAACTGGTGGCTCACTGCCGGAGCAGTAACGGAGGCAGACACTTGCACTTAGCAGAGGCAGTAGCGGAGACTAGGCCCAAGGTAAACTGCCGTATCAGTAATGGAGACAACACTTGCACTCTTCAGAAGTATAAACGGAGGCAAACCGGTGGCTCACTGCCAGAGCAGTAACGGAGGCAGACACTTGCACTTAGCAGAGGCAGTATTGGAGACTAGGCCTAAGGTAAACTGCCTTAGCAGTAACGGAGGCAGATACTTGCACTCTGCAGAGGCAGTAACGGAAGCAAACCGGTGGCTCACTGCCGGAGCAGTAGCGGAGGCAGACACTTGCACTCTACAGAGGCAGTAACGGAAACTAGGCCCAAGGCAACTGCCATAGCAGTAAGGGAACTGGCCGCTGGTACTCTGCAGGAGGAAATGAAACCAGTTGCCAGACAGTCAGAATGTCGCCTATACGATACAGCACAGGAACGCCAACCAAGCCGGGTCGAATCACGGGGCAGGAACGTCAGCCAAGCCGGGTCAGATCACGGAACAGGACCGCCAGCCAAGCCGGGTCGGATCACGGAGCAGGAACGTCAGCCAAGCCAGGTCGGATCACGGAGCAGGAACTTCAGAAGAATAGTCAGGCAATCCGGGTCGGTACACAGGGACAGTAGACAATATGCAGAGTAGTCAGGCAGGCCAAGTCGGTACACTGGGAATCACTGAGCAGCAATAAGCACTGGCACAGGAACACCACGAAAGGGCACTGGAGGGGTGCCAATAGCCCAGTATATAAAGGTCATACTGGGCGGGACTAACACACGGTAGCCAATGGGAGCCAAGCACGGGCTAGACTGACAGAAAAACAAAAAGAGCACGGGCACCATGATAGAAGCCTAAAGATGCCGGAAGATCAACCATGAAGTCTATGGACAGATGAAACTAGGGACGTTCCCCGTTGGACACCGGTTGAAGGAGACCGACCGGCAAATGTTGAGGCGACATTCTGCACACAAGTAGTGCATGCTGCGGAAAAAAAGCAGCACAATCTGATCGAAGGCTTGGCCACCAGAACAGTCTAGACAAGGACCAAATCAGTTGGTCTCGCCCAGTGTGACAGGCAATTTTGGAAGCATGGTAAGTCTCAAGTAGTTTAATGCGCAACTGAGCGGGGACAAAGCACTTCCCGCAAGGTTTCGCCACTGGAGAGGATGTTTGAGCGGCCAATATCTCCTCTCCCAGAGGAGACATAATACATGTACATATAGTGGCAAGAATCCAATCGGCCGGAATAATCGGTGTGGGAGGGACCTCCTCCTTGGATAAATTGCACAATAGGGCATCGGCCTTAACATCCATAGAGCCCGGAAGGTAGGAAACCACATAATTGAACCTGGATAGGAACAATGCCCATCTAGCTTGACGGGATGACAAGCGTTTAGCCTCGGATAAGTACGTAAGGTTCTCATGATCCATAAGAATCAAGATCGGGGAACTGGTACCTCCCAAGAGGTGTCGCCATTCTTTCAGTGCCAGTATGATGCCCAGTAATTCTCTGTCCCCAATCTGATAAACCATCTCAGTCTTAGATAGTTTTCTGAAAAAGTAGCCACAAGGGAGTAAGGCCTCCCCCAGGGCCGAGCGTTGAGAAAGGAGGGTGCCTGCTCCAATCTCAGATGCATCGACTTCCAGGGTAAAGGGCAGGGTGGGATTCGGGTGCACCAAAATAGGAGCCGCAGCGAATGCTGCCTTGAGGTCTTCAAAGGTGAGCAACGCACTGGGAGACCAGTCAGTGACCTTCGCACCTTTATGAGTCATATCCGTGGTAGATTTGACAATAGTCGAAAAATTCTTTATAAACTTCCGTTAATAATTAGCGAAGCCCAAAAATCTTTGAATAGATTTAAGCCCCACAGGACGAGGCCATTGCAATACTGCGGATAATTTCTGGGGGTCCATGGCCAACCCAGATAAGGAAATAATGTACCCCAGAAAGGTCACCTGAGGTTTGTGAAATTCGCATTTCTCCAACTTGCAAAACAAGTTACTCTCTCTCAGTAGTTGCAGAGCTTTAGATACATCCAAATGAAGAGTCTCCAATGTAGGAGAATGAATGAGGATGACATCCAGATAGAACACTACACAACTCTGTAATAGGTCTCTCAGCACGTCATTGATAAATTCCTGGAAGACAGCAGGAGCATTGCAGAGACCAAAGGGCATGACAGGTACTCATCATGCCCGCTCCGGGTGTTGAATGCTGTCTTCCATTCGTGGCCCTCCTTTATTCTGACCAGATTGTAAGCCTCCCTCAAATCAAGCCTCGTGAATATCTTGGAACCTTTAAGACAGTCAAATAATTACGTAAACAGAGGTATCGGATAAGCATTTTTAACCATCAATTTGTTCAACCCACGGAAGTCAATACATTGACGCAACACTCCGTTTTTCTTTTTTACAAAAAAAAGCCAGCCCCGGCAGGGGATGTGGATTTGCGAATGATGCGCCTCTCCAGGGCATCGGAGACGTATTCTTCCATGACCTTGTTTTCCTCCACAGATAGAGGGTATATACGGCCCCTGGGAGGGGTTGTACCAGGCAGTAGCTCCACCGAGCAATCATAAGGTCTATGAGGAGGTAACGCCCCGGCCTGGACTTTATTAAATACGTCAGCGAACTCAGAATAGGCCAGCAGACTCTGCACATGCCAGTTGAACTGGGATCGATAGACAAGACTTGTCACATTGTGGACCCCAAGACAATATTTTGCAAGTCTTCCAATCAATCCTAGGGTTATGCGCCTGCAACCAAGGAAACTCTAGGACGATGGCATAATGAGGAGAGTTGATCACCTGAAACTTTCACCTCTGGCGGCTCGTCCACATCTCTCCCCCACACGGCTCAGCCACGTTCTGCTTGTCTCGCGGATCCAGCCGCTACTGTGGGTTCAGCGGGCCAGACGGATAATGTCATGTTTGGGCACACATCCAAAGGCCATGTATGCCCATCTGATGGGATGGGGAGCCACCCTGGGTTGTCCTCTTCCAATCAACATTCTGGAGATATGGACCATTCGACACATGTATCTGTTAGACACATGAGCTGACAGGAGCTCCAGTGAGGGTCCAATTGGACAAATGGGACAGCAGTCACCTAAATAAATCTTTCTTCAGTATGTTGTCAGCAAGGATGTGAGTTCTCAGCTCTCTCTGTTCTTTTTTCAGAATGAGATTTTCTTTCTGATGTCAAGAATTTTGTTCAGGGGTCGCTCACACCTACCCAACCTTCAGGGATCCCACTCCTCTGTGGGATTTGAATCTGGTGTTAAGAGTTTTTCTGAGGCCTCCTTTTAAATCTCTTTCATCTGTCCCTATGCATCTTCTGTTGCTTAAGATGGCCTCTCTTTTGGCCAGTTTCTCTATTCAGATTGGCTGAACTTCATGCTCTGTCTTGTAAATGGGGATGGGCAAAAGGTTCCATTTTGTTCTCGCGAGATTCTGTGAAAACCAAATGAGTCTCCATTTTTTGCAAGAACTTTTGCCCATAGCAAAGCTATGCTATTCATGAGTCTCTATTCAAAACATTTTTTTAGAATCAAATTGTTTTCTTTGATTATTATTTCTGTTACTTAATGGCTACTTTGAGCCTTATTTCGGTATTTTATTAAATACTCTCGTGTTTATTATTTTTTACCTAGATTTCTTAATAAAGTTATTTTACTCCATACACTTAGGTTAGGGGAGGGCTAAAAGTGGAAACAATTTCCGCATGATTTTTAGTGAAAACGTGCTGATTTTTCGTTTTTTTTCACAAATGTTTTCTACTTTTCGCCTATTTTACCAAATTTCTCACCTATATTTCCTATAGGTATATAATTTCCACTACAATATGCCTTCTGAGAGCTGTAATGGAGAAATAAATTACTGAAAGTCAAAGATGTGAGTCCTACAGGAACATATGCCTTGAAAAATGTGTTAGCATCCAGAGTGCATTTCTCCTTTGCCCACAACACTAACTTCCATCATAAGTGACACTGGCACATATTCATGATGATGATGTCAAGAGATTAAAAAAAAAAAAAAAAAATACATCTTACAATGTAGCAGATGTGTATTTTAGTGGTGGTGGTGGACTGTCTGGTATGGTGTGATTTGTGTATATATATAGTTTTTGCCATTGTCTTATTTGTGTCAAATCTCTATCGTCCTTCTCAGATTATTGACACACATTACTTTTAGGTCATACCAGTGGTCCCAAGTGGGGTAGATGGTGGCAACCCTTCTCCACCTCCTCATCTGTGCTGCTGTGAATATATTTGTCCTGGCTTTCTCTGTCATGTGTGGTTCCTGCTACCTGATATTCAGATGGTATGTGATGTTGGTTTATTTTTAAGAATGTTAGTCTCCCAACATTGCTGCTTTATAGCTCCTTCCTGTGGTCATTGACAATGTAACCAGCCACACTGAAAACCCTCTCAGACTCAGTACTTGCTGGAGGACAACTAAGGGGTTCCACTGCAGTATGTGTCATTGCTGGCTGTGTTTGACAGTAGTCCATGGGGTCATTGTTTCTGCATAGAACGTAGCTATCCTGCATGTATGCAGAAACCATCTCACATGCTGTGAGACCAGTTCTAGGAGCTACACACAGTGTTCCTGTGAGTCAGTTACCAACCCATACCCAGGGAGCAAGTCCCAAAGAGATGTGCGGCCACCACTACTACAAATGTTGGTTTTTGCCGCCGCTGCTGAGACCCATGAATTGCCTTGTGTTCCACATGGGATATTCTGGTTGATGATGTAGCTGCTTCTGCTGGTTGAAATGCTTTGCTACCTTCTTTTTCATTATACTGTCTAGATGTTTGTTGTGCCCTCACTTTCTCCCTGTCATCTTCCACAATGCAACCCTCCACTCGATCAATAAGCATATCTCGATAGAATCCAATTCCTCAGAGAGTTTCTGCTGATCGTCATGACTCCTTGTTGTGACAAACTGCTGATGGCCCTTTGGCAGAAGTTCAGAAATTTTGTGTTTGAAGTGGGGGTCCAGCAAAGTGGCAAGAATGTACTCCTCGTTGCTTTTAATAGACACTATGGAAGGATCTTCTTCAAAGCACGCTAACATGTCGTTTACCAGCTGGTGCATGTCTGTGTTGTCATTATTGTAAGAATCCTCAGCCATTCGCCTCTTTTTTTTCTGCAATAAAAATATCAGTCATAGAATTTCACTAATTCCTGTCCCCAGCATGGTTGCCTCCTTTAAGGATTTTAGCAGCTCACATACATCACACATAAGTTGCCATGGGCCAGATGACAAAGATTCTCCCTCCAAAGCCTTCCAGTTTTGCATGGTGTACTCGCTAATGGCCTTATTCTGCTTGTACAAACGCTGTAGCATGTATATCGTGGAAATCCCCCTGGTAGGGACCACAATTTTCAGCTGGTGATGGGGCAGTTTGTTACACTCTTGTATGGAATATTGAGCATTGCGTGGACTGTAGGAGCGACTAAAATGGGCACAGATTTTGCGGGCAATAGTAAACATCTTTTTGAGGTTTTCAGATTCTGCTAGGAATCTAGTCACAACTAAATTTTCACATGGGCAAAGCAGGGCACATGCACTGTACCACCTTGTTGAGGTTTGTCTGAGCTCTACTGCTCGATTCTGCTGTCTGAGCTAATCCAGTGCTCTGCTATCCATTACTGCTGCCTTTCCTTTGCTGAGCTGGCTGAATCAGCTGACCTCTCTGTGTTTGCTCACCTGACTGCTATCAGCCAACAGCCAACCTTCCCAGGGTATTTAAAGCAGCTTGGCTCACTACCTGATTGTCCTTGTGTCTGATTCTGGAGCAAGCTCGTTATCCTGAGTTGCTGATTACCTGTGTATGACCTGGCTTCCTCTGATGTCCCTTTTGGTTCCTGACTGCTGGCCTTGTTCCTGACTTCGCTGATCTCCGTATTCCTGACCCAGGCTTGGCTGAGTACCTGTCTTGGTTCCTGACCCCGGCTTGTCTTTTGGTTTACCTTCTGGATCACGATTATGCTTTGTTTGCTTTTGTTATTTCATTAATCCCTTAACGACCCTTGACAGTCTTGGTACGTCATGTGTAAAAGTGACTGAACGACCCATGACGTACCAGGACCATCATGGATTTCAGGGCTCCCCATGCGTCTGCACGCCGTTCAAGGAGCCCTGAGTCGGATCGGCAAAATAAAAAAATGCTCCGTGGTCCTTTAGTGACCGCCGCGTTCCTGCGCGGCCAGTCTTTAAAGGGTTAAAGGTGTTTTGCATTTTTACATTTTGTCTGGATCCTAGTCCCTAACAATACAAAAGGGCCATGAATTCAGAAGGCGCAGGCAATCCACCGGATACTTTTTCAGGCTGGACCAGGTAGACCAGGACATGGACCAGTTTGCGTTAGCCCTCCAGACTTTGTTGCTCCGTACTGCACATCTGGCTCCACTGCCTCAGCAGCCCCCGGCACAGTATGTACCTATAGCTGTTGCCACTCCTGCTCTGGCTATCAGTAGTGATTCCAATGTTGCGAGAGGCATGACTGGGTCTGCCCCGCTTCCCCAGCGTTATGGGGGCGACCCTAACCAGTGCAGAGGTTTCCTGAACCAGGTCGGTATCTATCTGGAGATGGTACTACGGTCATTTCCATCTGATGGGAGTAAGGTTGGCCTTGTGATTTTCTTACTCTCTGATAGGGCTTTGGCATGGGCTGACCCCCTTTGGAAGACGCAGAAACCCATAGTGTACAATTACCCTGAGTTTGTGGCATCGTTTAAAAGGGTATTTGATGCACCGGGCCGCTCCACCTCCATCCAACAGGGTACAAGGACGGTTTCGGATTATGCCATCGAGTTTCGTACCCTGGCAGCCAAGGTTGGTTGGAATAAAGAGGCTGTTGTGGCTGCTCTCTAATGGGCTTTCTGATACAGTTAAAGATGAGATTGCAGCCAAGGACCTTCCCATAGATTTAGAGGAATTGGTCTCAAATTGCATATTAATTGACTCCCGTATCCATGAGAGACCTTCCTTTAGGGAGCGACTGCAGAGGCAACCCTTCAGTTTAGCCCCGAGCTTTTCGTCCCCACCCGTGCCTCTCTCTTCTCCCACTCCTAGTCTCCAGACCTCAGGCGATGTGGAGCCCATGCAGCTTGGGTTCACTTGCTTTTTGGTTGCTGAAAGGGCCTTTAGGAGTAGGTAGGGCCTGTGCCTTTTAATTTGGTAAGGCAGGGCATATGCTGCGAACTTGCCCCACACGTCCGGGAAACGCCCGCACCTAAGGTCCTATAGGGGACAGACCTTAGGGGGCGTCTCAGTGTCCCCGGCTATCCAGAAGGATAAACCTCTAGTCTCCGCTGGGATCTCCTGGGGCGAGTTTTCCATTACTACTGAGGCAATTATTGACTCCAGTGCAGCTGGCCTCTTTATTGACAGTGCCTTCACCCAGAAGCACTCCATTCCATTGCAGCTCCGTATCACTCCACTTGCCATTGAGGCGATTGATGGTAGACCCCTACAGCCACCGCAGGTCACCCACAAAACTGCTCCTTTGTCTATGGCTGTATGGGCTCTACATCAAAAAAGGTTACAATTCCAGGTGATCCACTCACCTCACTATCCTGTGATCCTGGGTTATCCATGGTTGCGCAAACATAATTCCACGTTCGATTAGGCAAGGGTCGAAATCATGTCATGGTCTCCGAGCTGTTCCAAGATATTCCTTGTGAAAGTGGTGAAGGTGCAAACCACATCCCCGGTATCTTTGTTGCCTGAAGAGTACCAAGAGTTCTGAGACGTATTCGATAAGAGCCGGGCAGGTGAACTCTCACCTCACCACTCATATGATTGCACGATTGAATTGCAACCTGGGGCCATACCCCCCTAGAGGTCGAGTCTACCCTCTTTCTGTCGCGGAGAATAAGGCCATGGAGGAGTATGTTGCGGATGTGCTGTACCGGGGGTTCATCCGCAAGTCTTCCTCTCCTGCTGGGGCCGGATTCTTCTTCGTGAAGAAAAAGAGTGGAGAACTGAGACCCTGTATAGATTACAGGGGGCTCAACCGTATTACGGCCAAAAACACCCAATTCCACTTACTACCGAGCTATTTGATTGATTAAAAGGGTCCAAGATGTTCACCAACATCAATCTGCGGGGGGCGTACAATTTGGTACGGATGAAGGAGGGTCACGAATGGAAAACCACGTTTAACACCAGGATCGGGCATTACAAATACCTCGTAATGCCCTTTGGTCTCTGCAATGCTCCCATGGTTTTCCATGAATTCTTAAATGATGTTCTCTGGGACATGCTCCAGCAATGCGTGGTGGTATATTTAGATGGCATTCTGATCCATTCTACCTCCATGGAAACCACCATGCAGATGTAGCCCAAGTTCTGCAGAAATTAAGAGAGAATAATCTATTTTGCAAAATAGAAAAGTGTGAGTTCCACCGCAAACAGGTCACTTTCTTGGGGTATGTAATTTCAGAGGTCGGTTTCACTATGGACCCTGAAAAACTCTTGGTTGTTCTTGAGTGGCTGCGACCCATAGGTCTCCGCTCCCTTCAACGTTTCCTCAGGTTCACCAATTACTACAGGAAATTTATCTGCAACTTTTCCTCGATTGTAAAACCCCTTACCGGTGGTAACTTCACGCACTGGTCCCAGGAAGCCATCAAAGCATTTGAGGCATTAAAAGTTGCTTTTTCCGCAGCATCCATTTTAGCACACCCAAAACCTGAGCTTCCATTCATACTTGAGGTTGATGCGTTTGAGACAGAAGTAGGTGCCCTCCTGTCTCAACGTCCTACTCCTGAGAGCCAGGTGCACCCATGAGAAGTCAAGTCCTGCTGAGTGCAACTATGAAATTGGTGACCGTGAGTTGCTGGCTATAATACTCACTCTAAAAGAATGGAGGCATTTGCTCGAAGGAACTTCAGTGCCAGTCCTAATCCTCACAGATCATAAAAACCTCACATACCTGTCTGAAGTTAAACGCTTGACTCCATGACAGGCCGGTTGGGCTTTATTTCTGTCCTGTTTTAATTATGCGGTCTCATACCTGCCAGGTACCAAGAATGTCCAGGCTGATGCCCTATCCAGACAGTTCTTGGGCACTAAAGAGGAGAGCCCTCCTAGTCCTGTTATCCCTCTGGTCCGAGTACTTGCCACCATACGTACAAGCATTACATCTCCCCTCGGGGAGCAAATACGGGACGCCCAAGTAGATGCACCTGCTGAGACTCCTTCTGGGCGCTGTTTCATACCTAGTAACCTCTGTACCAAGGTACTTTCCACATATCATAATACGAAGTCAGCAGGGCATCCCGGTAACCACCAGCTTCTCTGGTCAGTTTACAGTCTTTTATTGTGGCCAGCATTTAACATATATATTGCTGCCTTTGTCGCTTCCTGTCCAGTCTGTGCGCAGACCAAATCACCCCGTCACCTTCCAGTGAGCCTTCTCCAACCCATACCCAGTGGGGAGAAGCCACGGTTACACCTAGCCATGGACTTCATTATCAACCTCCCTTTATCTAACGGTAACACAGTCATCCTCGTGGTCATTCACCAATTTTCCAAGATGATTCATTGCATACCTTTAAAAAACTTCGATCCGCTAAAGAGTTGGCTACGGTCTTTGTTAAAGAAGTCTATCGGCTACACGGGTTTCCCAAAGTTATAGTTTCCGACCAGGGTAGCCAGTTTGTCTCGAGATTCTGGAGGGCATTCTGTGCGCAATTAGGTATCCAACTCTCCTTCTCCTCGGCCTAACACCCACAGTCGAATGGGGCCACGGAAAGGGCTAATCAGGCTTTGGAGCAATTCCTGCGGTGTTACATCTTAGACCATCAGAATAATTGGTCAGACCTGCTACCTTGGGCGGAGTTTGCACATAACAGTGTTGTCTCTGCTTCTACCCAGCTCTCCCCCTTCATAGTGAATTATGGGTATCAACCCTCCATGATTCCAGTTTCATTCTTTCCCCAGGGGATTCCGGCATTGGAGGATCACTTCCAGCAAATCCGTTCCACATGGGTGCAAGTCCATGAATTGTTGCAACACTCACAACAATCCCAGGAATTCCAGGACAATGGTAAACGCCTACCCACACCCTCCTACCGGGTTGGGGAGAGGGTCTGGTTGTCCTCCAGAAATCTCCACCTACGAGTGCTATCTCAGAAACTGGCTCCCCGCTTTGTGGGGCCTTTCCATATCCTCCGTCGTGTGAACCCTGTAGCCTATGCCCTAGACCTCCCTTCTAATATGCGAATCCACAATGTGTTCCATGTCTCTCTGCTGAAACCCCTGGTATGCAATTGTTTCACTACAGCCACTTCTCGACCCCATTCGGTGCCCGTTGATGGCCAAGAGGAGTTCAAAGTGAGCTCCATAGTCAACTCTCATAGGTTCCGTGGGAGGCTTCAATATTTGGTCCCTTTGGAAGGGGTATGGTCCAGAAGAGCGCTCATGGCTTCTATATGCAGACCTGAATGCCCCTGCCCTCCTCTGTGCTTTCCATGCACGCTTTCCCTTTAAACCTGGTCCTGCCCCGCGGGGGTGGAGGGTAAGTCGTTGGGGGGGTACTGTAAAGGTTTGGCTGAGTTCTACTGCTTGATTCTGCTGTGTGAGCTAATCAGGTGTTCTGCTATCCATTACTGCTGCCTTTCCTTTGCTGAGCTGGGTGAATCAGCTGTCCTCTCTGTGTTTGCTCACCTGACTGCTATCAGCCAACAGCCAACCTTCCCAGGGTATTTAAAGCAGCTTGGCTCATTACCTGATTGCCCTTGTGTCTGATTCTGGAGCAAGCTCGTTATCCTGAGTTGCTGATTACCTGTGTATGACCTGGCTTCCTCTGATGTCCCTTCTGGTTCCTGACTGCTGGCCTTGTTCCTGACTTCGCTGATCTCCGTATTCCTGACCCAGGCTTGGATGAGTACCTGTCTTGGTTCCTGACCCCGGCTTGTCTTTTGGTTTACCTTCTGGATCACGATTATGCTTTGTTTGCTTTTGTTATTTCATTAAAGGTGTTTTGCATTTTTACATTTTGTGTCCTGTCTGGTTCCTGGTCCCTATCACACCTTTTCTTAAAGCAGCGATTATGTTGCAGCTGTTATCAGCAGACACAAAACCAGCTCTTAAGGAGCGGTGTACAAACCATTCTTCTATCACCTGCTCTAGCTTACTTAAACCATCTGCAGCTTTGTGGGACTATATCTCAAAACTCAAATGATCAAGGTGGTGTGATGATGGTATGACCTATCTTGCTGCTGCTGCTTTTTAATCACACTGCCAGAACCAAAAGCATGATTACTGGCTGTCACCTGATTCTGTAAACTAGTGTTGTCCACTGTTGGTGCTGTCACAGTCATATAGATTGTGCTCTGCCCACTTGTTCACATATCTGTTGTCAGGTGGATTTCCTTGCCATACACACTTTTCAGCCCTTCGCCCAACACAATAGCCAACTGCTTGTACAATTCAGGAACAGCCTTCCTGGAAAAATAACTGTGGCTTGGGATATTCCAGAGTGGAGCTACACATGACATCAGTTCTCTGAAATATATCTTGGCAACCTTGCCATTCCACAGGTGTACTTTGGGATTGTTTTTGTGAAGTTTTTGACTCCTTCCCAGAAACTCAGTCAGTGTAGCTTGGCAGGACATGGCAGAAGAAGCCTGGAACTTTATTGCTTTAACAACATGACTAGAGGAGGTGGTGGCAGTAGAGGCAGCAGGGGTGGGCAGTCTATGACTTGCCATCTCCTACAGCAAAGCCAGAGTCATCATACTCCCCTGCAACAGGAGCCATAATTGTTATTTGGAGTTAACTAACTGTTGGCACTGGCAGTAGCACACTCTCTGACACATAAATAATGTCACTACTTCTTTTTTCTGCCCTAGAGCCCTGGGAACTTTTTAGAGTGATTCTGTTGCTGCTAGCTGCGGCACCTTTGGCCTACTGATAATGTGTCTCTCAGTCAGACCTGTGGTTGTGCTTTAGGTGGGATAACATAGAGGAGGTGCCTAGATGTGAGCCTGCTTTCACCCTGCTCACGTGCTTTTTGCACAGACAACAGATAGCAACATGTTTAGCTTGAGGATCCTGAGTGAAGTATCTCCATGCTGTGGACTTCATGGACTGAGCAGTTCCTGAGGTGCTGCTGCTACAACTTTTGGGGCTAAATGTTGATGCAGTTCTACTGCCACTACTACTAGGTGTTAAAGGTGCAGCACTTGCAGCAGCAGAGGCACTCATCATATCTAACATGTTAATAACCTGTGTTGCTGTTGTTGCTGCTGCTGCTGGGTACTCAAAACAAGTGTTTGTGGCTGAGTTGGACTTTGACTTTGAAGAGGCAATGATTATGATGACTGATAGGTTGACTATGTACTTTTTGACATCTGTGCTTGTGCAGGGTCAGACTTTCAAATGTTTTTCTCAAACAGTTTATAGTCAGGCACAGTGTTTCTTTTCAGTGGTGGAAGATTCAGCCTTTGTCTTTCTGGTAACTTTGTTGCCATGCTGTCATCATCCTCACTCTCAACTTCATCTGTATCTAAACAAGAGAAGGATGCTGGAGGGTTATATTCTAGATCTGCATCATCATCAGTCATCATTAGGTCATCCTCAGCAGCATCAGTATCACCTGCCAGTTCTTGCCCTCTACCCTTATATTCCTCTAAGCTTTTAGAGGTCTCATACAATTTCTTTTTAATTTTACTATAACAAAGTTCGCTACTACTTTGAGGACAGCTGTTTTGGTGCTTGTTTGTCTCACTATCTGATGCAGCAGGTGGCTCAGCTGCTACACCTTCCTCTATTATGCTATTGCCATCATCAACACTTGAATGTGACTTCTTGTCGTCTTCAGTGTTCTTCTTAGATGGTTCTTTATTTGTATTGGCACTGGTGGTGCTGGAAGTTTTGGCGGGCATCTTCCCTTGGATGATAGGGATCATCATCATTATTGCACAAGCTGCAGCAACCATTGCTGCAGTCAGTTTTTGAACTATTACTTTACTCTCACATCCCTGCAATACTCCACCCTTCCCCCTCCCCCTGCCCCTTATGTGTTTGCTGGACAGTACTCAACTACTGTGTGTGTTTTTACTCTACAGTACACAACACAACTGATGGAGTGTGATGTCTTGCCTAAGCCCTAGCTGTCTGTCACCTAATGTATTTAGATCTTTGTTTCTTTCTTTCTTTCTTTCTTTCTTTTTTATGTTGTCCACTCTGTCTTATCACTGTCACAGTCTGTCAAAAAAATGTTTAACTGAAAAACAAAATCAACAACTTTTTTCCCCAGACTTCCCCAGCACAGAGACAATAACAGCAACATCAGTAGGCAAATAGGTCCCCAGCTGCCTGTGTCTTGCCAGTCAGTCATGTGGAATTTTGGGGTCAACCTTCTACCTCCCTTCTTCTCCACAGAATGCCCCACTGACTCTTCTAATACAGAGAACACATTTCTTACTTAAAAGATTCCCTAAACTAAACTTCAATTCCCCTATCTTCTGTAGCTCAAACAATGTTCTGCTCTCTCCTCTCACAAACAGAATGGCATGCTGTAAGATCCTGACACCCTTTTATATTACTGTAAAAACACTAGAGAAAACTTTCTTGTGGTGGAGAAAACTTTTTTTACCATTGATTTCAGTGCACAGTGAGCTAGGCTAAAAAAGTGTGAAAAAGTGGAAAAACTGCACTTTTCACAGAAAATTATTTGCTAAGTGGGAAGTGCTATTATTTACCAATTCAACTTATTCGCCCATCCCTAACTTAGAACTCTTGTGCACTGTTTTGCAGTGTGTGCAGGACAGGTCAACTGCTTGTGCCTGCTTCTACAGCTGCCAGTGTGCCTTCTAATTATGAGGAAGAAGAGATGGAAGTGTGACAGCAAGGAACCCTAAGTCACACTTGTCATCCCCAAGCAGTCCCACTACACAGCGGCTACAGACTGGTGGGGGTAAGGGTGAGGGTGGTGGCACAGCTGCTGGAACTAGGTGGATGGACCCTGATGTTACTGCTGAGGTAGAAGGCAAAGTCAGCAGCCAGACTAGCGGTCATGGGAACCCACATAACCCTGACCTTGTACTTCCCATTCCCCCAGCATTATCCCTCTGGGATATAATGATGAACTGGCTAGCAGCAGTATCAGCAGTACATAGCTGCTGCTAATTCTGCCAGTGTGCCTTCTTCATCTTAGGAGATGGCAAGTGTGAGAGCGGGGTACCCTCTGTCGCATTTGTCATGACCAACCACTCCCACTCCCATACAGCAACTAGAGACTGGTTGATGAGAGTGAGGGTGATGGTGGAGCTGCTAGTGTGGAGGAGAGAATGAGGGCATTTTTAGCTGAAAGTGAAAAGTAATGGGAGACAGATGAAAATGGGGATGGCATTATACCACCAACAATGACATTGTGGAGTTTGCTGCCTCATTTCCTGCTGCTGAGTCACCAGGGCAATACATTCATCTGTCTCAGCAACAGGATGATGATGAGCAAGCAAGTGTGCCACAGACAGCCGTGGCCACCATGGGACTGGGTTCCTCCATTAGGGATCAGGGATCCCTGATTTGGGACTAGGGCAGGTTCCACTTGCCACCAGTAATCCTGGTCATAGTTCTAGTGCTGATTCTGAGCTAGCAGCAGCATCATCCCCCCAGCCAGTGAAGGGGATTGTGGAGAAGAAGGCCTTTCATCTCCACCTGTCCCCTCCGTGAAATCATGAGTATGGGAATATTTTTCTCTTGGGGCAGGCACAATGTAGTCATCAGAAACTGCACTGTGCACTGTGAGTGAGAAGGTACTAAAAAGGGGAAAGGAGGGGACAATCTCAGAAGTTGTTTCATATGAACACAGATGTGTCCATTTTTCCCAGTCCTTCCCTTATTTCACAATATTTCCTTATACACACTGTGCACATTGAAGTTGCTGATGCCAAGCACAGTTCCTTCCTGCTCTCAAGGGAGAAAGTAGCATTCGAACACACACAGGAGGTGCAGGAGGAGAAGAATTATTGGCAAGCTTCTTTTCTCTAGATAGACCTGACGTTTTTGGAACTATTTGTGATTCTATTACTGCTTCAGGCACAACACACTTCTTCGTGATGCATTCCACACCCATTTGGTCCTTTAAAGTGTTAAACTTTTCTCCATTGTACTGCTAATGTTCTCTAGATAAATCTTGTTATCATCGAAGTTAAAAGATTCAATTTGAGTGCATTTACAACTTGTTTCGGTAGTAGATATACAGTTTGTAGCTAAATTCATCATAAGATGCAGTATTGAAAATAAAATGGCATAGGAATTATGTTAACTCATAGGGGTTTAAAACATTGCTTTTTTTACTCATGCATGTTTTACTTCTAAATCCCAAATATTTTAGGTAATAACCAAACTCAAGATTCTGACTCCACTAGAAATATTAATGTCAAACACTGCCTGTGATAATGCAAATTCAACTAAGCTATTTCGTCTGATAACAGAAAGCTTTAAGGTAAGTAATTTTTCATATATTTAATTTTATTGCACTCAACTCCACTAAATTATCTTGCATTCATCCATCCATGCTTGATGCACTTCCTCTGAAATCCTTCTTTCATCTCTACACACAAACCCACTTTTGCTAATACACAAGCACACACACACACACAGGGGAGGGCTGGCAACTTATTGCCCAGGAGGCAAATACATTCAAGTGGCCCATTTCTACTACTATAGAGCTTACAAGGGAAATGGTTTATGCTACTAGTTTAGCTCCATTTGTAGTGTAGCTCTTTGGTGTCATTCATGTAGCTCCATTTCAATTGTAAGCTCTCTGGTATAACTAGTGTAGCTCCATTTACAGCACAAATTGGGAGATTTAGTGAGGTGCAGTGGCCCACCAGCCCAGACATATGACTGGCCCAGGGGGCAACTGCCCCCCAGGCCAGCCCTCCCCTGCACACACACGAGACTTTAATGTTTGCTAAAGTTACAAAGTACTATTTACAAACCAGATTATTTCTCTTATCTCTGGAATCTTGAACAAATTATGTCTATGTACAGAGTCTCACAGTTATTCCGATTGCCCATTTTGGCAGGTTTGCTCTGTGTTGTTTTCTAATTACAGGTAGCAAGTTTAAGTACATGCCTGCTTTTTCATCCCCAGTGCTAAACATGTTTTCACGCTTTTGAAGTGGTATAAATATTTTTTTCATCCATTGTGGAACACAGGAACAGTGGGGTTAGGTAGCTACAACTAGGAGGCAGGGCCCTTAGCGACAAAGCTCTATGGAGGAGGAGACTCCCTCCTGGCTCTACTTAACACCCTGCTCCAGCAGTAGCCTTAGTTTCTCTGCCCTGCCTGTGGGAATGCAAGGGACTTCTGTTTCTCTTAATTTTTTCTTTTATTTTTCCTTTATCATATTCCTTTTTTTATGGGGGAAATAATTTTCCCATAAATATTGGATTGCTCCTATTGTGTCATTTCATTTTGCATGTGGCGTTGAAGAGGACACAGGAGGTATATTTCTGCTGATGTGAGGTCCTGCTGTACGGGAAGCTGACATACTCCAATACCGTCACAGAGGATCCATGGGTCCAGGAGTAGTGAGTATTCTTCTCTGCCCCTGTCTCTGTTTTGGCCACAATCCGAGGTCTGCCCTGTATTTTTTTCTTTTTTAGGGGGTGAGGGGTTGAGAACCCTTTACATTTTCTTGTTCAGTGGTGCCTTTAAATTTTGGACCTCGCAGTGGTTATTACCTCAGGTCCCCCACCTCCGTAGTGGCATTGCATGGGTTGGCTGGAGAACCACAGGACCACTTTTTCTTTTTTCAGTTTTTTTAAAAATGCAGTTTCCTAGCATCTGGGAGACAAATAGGAGGATTTATCTCTCGCTTCCCTCCTTTCGACTCTGGAGCTTTCCTAGGAAGCATCTTGCCACAGGCTCTCTCTCTAGGTAGTATGACTGTCCCTTTAGGGCCACTACTGTGCCTTACTGGTGCAGAAAAGTGGTCCAAGCCTTGGTGGATATGGAGGTCTTGGTTCCAGCCCACCAATCTGCAGAGGTTTCTAAGGTTTTACTCCAACCTCTTTATAATACCCAAAAAGGATTGGAGCTGTCACCAGGTGCTAGACCTGTAATATCTCAGGGCTCGGTGCAATTGATCCTGGTAAAATTGTCAATAGGGAATAAATGAATACTGAACAGTACACACACAGTGTTACCGCAGGAATCCAATTGCCCTTCCAACAGAAACCCAGGCAAGCATTGGAACACAGAACCTAACTTGTGGCAGAATGTTCGTTGTGGTTTTTTTGGTCCCATAACTCACGATACATAGTGTGAGAATTGAGAACTGAGTTTAAAAAGGCAATGTGTGGTGGGCTGAAGGCAGACAGCCAATGGGAGCCCCCTACAGGTGATAGACACTGAATTGCAGCAATCATGGGCACTGTGATACCAAGCACCAGTGGAGAAGTCAGGTAATGCCACGGAGAAGATCACACCCACTCCTCAATGACCTCTCCCTCGCGGAAGAGGACCAGGTTTAGATGGAAACCGGGAATGGAACTTGTGGAGTAATGCAGAAGCATGGACATTACCACTGGACACCCAGGAACGCTCTTCAGGACCATAACCCTTCCAGTGTACAAGATATTGTAAGTGACTTCTGACTCTACGAGAGTCTAGAATGCTTTGGATCTCATATTCCTTGTGATCCTCCACCTCTATGGGCCCAGGCTGGACAGGTGCAGAAATGTAGCGGTTACAGATCAATGGCTTAAGTAAGGATACGTGAATATCACGGTGCCCGTGATTGCTGCCTTTTCCTGTCAGTTATCTGTGAGGACTCTCCATTGGCTGCCTGTCTTTAGTCCGCCCCATATTGCCTATATAGACTGGGTTCTGGCACCCTTTGGTTGCCCTTTAGTGGTGTCTCTATGTCAGTAGCCACCTGCATTTGTATTCCTGTGTTCCCTGGGCCTTGGTTGAATCCTCTACTCTCCAGTGTTCGCCTGCCTACCTGACTGACAGCCTTCTCTGCTGAAGTGGTTCCTGCCTCTGTTCCTGATCCGGTTTGGGCTGACGTTCCTGCTTCCGTTCCTGATCCGGTTGTCTCCCGTTACTGTTCCAGCTTCCTGTCCCGGCCTGGCTGTCGCTCCTGCTCCTGGATCTCCGTTATCATGGTCGCTTGGGTGACATTCTGATCATTGGGCGTATTCCGTGTAGTCCAGTACGCTGGTGCTGGTTTGCTCCTTTACAGCACCGGTTGTGTTTCCCTGTAGTCCAGTACGCGGGTACTGGTTTGCTCCAATATTCTCTGGATGCTTACTGCCACCTATACAGCACCGGTAGCGTCTCCGTGTAGTCCAGTACGTGGGTACTGGTTTGCGCCATTTCATTTGAAGTATTTTTATTTTTGTTTTGTTCAATCAGACGCACGATTGACATGTTTTTGTTACATTTTGCTCCACCTACCTTTTTTGTCATGTAGTCTTTTGTTTGATCAAACTCTCTTCTGGGCTTCATTGGTCCCACAGTTCGGTGTCTTGTCCTGCATGAGGCAGTACCCCGTAGACTCTCTGTTTCTGGCTTGAAAGCCTGATGGAGGCTTCACACCCAGCCCACAAAGTCTGTGGTATTGGTTGTGTTCCAGCCGAGGAGAGCTGGTCAAGTTTCTGACTACCAGCTGGCTGATACAAGCCATTTAGGGGCAGCATTGTTTAGCCGTGTGCTTTTTACCACATTTGGTTCCATATGTAGCAGACTTAATTAACCCTTTGAATGTCAGTGGCATACACAAAGCATTGTGAAACAATGTGTTACACACTCCTCTGTCATTCATAGGTATTCATAAGTATGGAAATTGCTTATTGACCCCTTGAGGACCAGATGCAGTGCATTTTACACCTCTTTGGTCCTCAAAGGAATCTACTCTTGGGGTATAGTTACTCGAAGATAGGATTTTAGGCTTACCTGTTAAATCCTTTTCTTTTAGTCCATACAGGTTACTGGTAACTTTGGGTAGGCTATCAGCCCCTTTAATAGACAGGAACAATTCTGAGAAGTGACTGCTGGGTGGAGCCTACCTCCTCTCCTTAGCTTGCAGCTAGCCAATCCCCAACCAGTAAGATTTGCAGACTAACTATTGACTAGGAAGTAAGAAGGTAAAGGAAGACTCCTGTGAGCTTGAACCCAAAAGGACCCCCACGTTCTGCCGCAGGAGCGCAAAGCATGATCCCTTGACAGGGTGGGAGACCAGTAACCTGTATGGACTAAGAGAAAAGCATTTAAAAGGTAAGACTAAAATCCTATTTTCTCTGTCGTCCAATACAGGTTACTGGTAACTCTGGGAGGTGATCCACCCCTTTAAGTAAGCAGGAACATTTCTCTAAATGTATGCAGGGGGTGGAGCCTCCCTTCGCTCCTAGGCTGCAGCTAGCCAACCTGCTCGAGAATGATTTGTTCCTCAGTGCGACAACACCAGGTGGAGAACATTCTTCTATAGTTTTAGTTTCTGATTTATTTTCTGCCAGATATGGAATACCACCATTAGACGGATTACCATGACTGACAAATGCCCTTCAATGTGGCTAGCTCAGTATCCAGGTGCTTTTTTGTGGACCTTAAGCCCTGAGGGGGAAAATCTTGGTTCCAAGTGCTTCCCCAGGGATTATCCACTGAGGTAATTCTTGCTGCATGGTAATATGAAGACAGAAGATCTGCAGGAAAGGTGAGCTACCCTTTAAGTGCTGCAGGTCCACTTGTCCCACAGCGCCCCTCTGCACAGGGGTTGTGTTTGAAAGTTCTCATTGTGCACTCCTACACTCATTGGGTATATTTGTATGTCTCTTGGGTATTTGGAGCAGGTTTATGTGGTAACTTAAAGGGATAGTAATACTTCATTTTAACTTTATTTTATTTTGTAGGTATTAAAAAAACATGAAGAATGATATAAGTCTTATCTCTCAAACCTTTATGGTTTATGAGATATTCACAAGCAAAGTTTCCCCCTCCCGCCCCTTTTACCTAGTGTAAGCCATCTCTTCTCAGATGTGGAATGCAGTCCATAGACCAGACAGATAACAGAAGGGGACACTCTTATTCCTATGAAAACAATGAAATCCCTGCTCCCCTTGACAAGCTTTTCAGGTTTTCCCTTATCTTAATTGAAGATTGTCCCTCTCTGCAGTCTACCTGGGCACCTCCCTTCTGCTCTGGCTGAACAGTGTGACATCAGTAAAAGGGGTGGGAGGGGGACCCTTTGTCATTGAATTACTCTGGAACTACAACTCTGACAGAATTGAAATAACACTCTCCAAAGTCCAAATACTATGATGATTAATTAGAGCTACTTTTATTATGAAACATTACTATCCCTTTAACCCTTTGTCTGCTGGTTTGGAATGTTTTTGGGGGGTTTATGGCACTTTCTCTACTAGGTTAGTGTTTTCTAGGTGTTCACACGTTGCATGGATGTTTTACATGTTTTTAAGTTTTATTTTAACTTTTATTAAAATTATGTACTGCGCCTTTAAGGCGCTCTTTACCGCATAGACGCCATTGCTCCATTTACTTCTATGGAACAATACTGTTTGGGATGTATCTCTGCAACCGCTTAACCTAGCAACTTCAGAGTGGGCTCATTTTAATCGTCTACCCTTGCTCTATCATCTGGTTCGTAGTCCAAGTGTTTTGGGGGACTTGGGGGGCTTCGAGCACTGTTTGGGGTACTTTTTGGGAAAAACGACATTTCCCATGAGCGATTGGATTGCGCCTATTTTCTGATTGGCTTCCGTTGCGGCAACCCTTTTGTGAGCTTTTCTCAGTGGGTATCCTATGCAGGGCTTGGACTCTCCTTCTCTCCTCTGCAGATTAACCCTTTACCTGCCAGATAAGTCTATATTTAGCATTTCTGGGGTGAAATATTACTCTTACACCCTATACTTGGGTGATTTATTGTACAGTGGGTTATTTTGACACTGTAAGAATGTCTATACCGCTGGAGCTTGGGGATAGACCTAAGACTAAAGAGACTGGGGTCTCAGTATTCCCCATTGCGCATTGCTCTTCCTGTCACACAGGGCTACCTAGAGAGTTCTCTGGTCATTTATGCTCAGCATGTTCTGAGGTTCCAGACAGCAACCCAGGGACTTCCAGCCATGCTATTAAAGCCAGCTTGGGTGCAAGAGTTTAAGGCTGCAACTAGGGACCTTAGGTCCACTTTACAACTCTTTCTATCCCAGATACAGGGGGCACTTCAAATGTGGCAGACCCCCTCTACTATCAGATCCTCAGGGGGGCACCTGAGGCACCTGATGTGTCAGATTCTTCTGAGGAGGAATTGTTGCTGGATTCAGATGTTGAGGATGGTACTGTTTTGGAGTCTTCTAGGTCCCTTGGGGATCCATTTGAAGCTGATCTTGAATCCTCTGCTGAGGGCCTGATCAGAGCTGTATTAACCACACTTAACATTCCCTTGGTCCAGGAGGTACCTTCTGATCCCTCTTGTGTTTTTCAGGAGCCTGCTAAGCCCCTTACTTATTTTCCTCCTAACCCCGCTCTTGACCGTTTGGTTTCTGAGGCGTGGAAATCTCCGGACAAGTCTGCCTCTGTGTCTAGGAAGTTTGCTAAGCTTTATCCCTTTGCTGAAGCTGAGCTGGCTAAATGGGTTCATCCCCCTAAGGTGCTTTACCTGTCTCTGATGCTTCTGCACTGAAAGACTGGACTGACAAGAAAAGTTTCTCTCAAGTCCATTTTCGCTACTATTGGTACTGCTATGCGTCCAGAGTTTGCTATTGCATGGGTCAACCGGGCTATTGCAGTCTGGACTGAACAACTCACTACGGCTGTCCGTCAGGATGCGCCTACTTCGGAGAAATTGAGTCTTCTTGCCAATATCTCTGAAGCGCAACACTATGTATCTGCTGCTGCTTTTGATGCTGTCCGCATGATGGCTAGGGCTTCTACTACTTCTGTGGTAGCCAGGTGTGATTTTTGGCTCAAGATCTGGTCTGCTGACACTGCTTCCAAGAAAGTATTACTTTCTTTACCATTTCAGTGTTCCTCCTTGTTTGGGTCTGATCTTAAGGAACTGATTAGCGAGGCCACAGGGGGTAAGAGTACTCTTCTACCCTTGGTCTTTAAGAAGAAGTTGCCATTTAAACATAACCGGTCCTTTCGTTCCTTTCAGACTGAGACATTTTCAACAAACCAGGCGGTTCCATCAGCTCCGCGTTCCTCCTCCAAGCCCAAACAGCAGTGGAAGCCTAGGGCTGCCTCCAAGCCCAAGGCTGCCAAGACTGCTTCGGCATCACTCACCGAACCCGGGTCCGCATCCCACTGTGGGTGGCCATCTGCGACTCTTTTGTGGGATTTGGGAGGATTCTGTGTCGGACCCATGGGTTTTACAAGTGATGACAAAGGGATACAAGATCCCTTTCTATTCTTTTCCTCCTTTTCGCTTTCATCTTTCTTGTACTCCTCAGGACACCGAGAGACTAGGATGTCCTGGAGCCGGTGCCTCCTTCAGACAGGAGTTCGGGTTTTACTCAAACCTTTTTGTGGTAGCCAAAAGGACGGCGGATGTCGCCCTATTTTCAATTTGAAGCATCTAAACATCTTCATGAACAAGATTCACTATCGTCAGGAGTCTCTACGCACAGTGATCGCAGCCATGTCTCCGGGGAGTTTCTTGCTTCTCTGGACCTTCAGGATGCATATTTACACATCCCAATCCGTCAGGAGAGCAGGCGATACCTGTGCTTTGCGTGCAACAGAGGACATTTTCAGTTCTCAGCTCTTCCATTTGGTCTGACAACGGCTCCTCAGGACTTCCAGCGAGTTCTGGGGGCCTTGATATCCGTTCTCCATCACAGTGACTCCTTACATGGACGACTTGCTATTGAAAGCCACATTGGCAGACCTTCTTCATCAGCAAGTTCAGACCTGCATCCAAGTCCTCACCCATCACGGATGGATTGTCAACTTGGACAAGTCGGTTCTTGTCCCATCCCAGCAACTGATCTTCCTGGGTCTTCTATTCGATACTCAGAGGAGCATGGTGTTTCTACCGGACGAGGAAGCCCATCAAATTGCCCACAGGGTTTCAGCGATTCTGTCTCAGGATCTGGTCCCAGTTCAGAGGTTGTCTTCTCTGGTGGGGAAGTTCATCTACACGATAGAAGCAGTTCCATTTGCCATGGCACACACCAGGGAACTCCAGAGGTTTGTGATACAGGTGTGCAGAGATCGACCAGATCATCAGAGGATGTCGGTGTCACTTCCTCCTGATGTGGAGCTCAACTTGGAGTGGTGGCGGGACCTTTCCAATCTGCTGAAAGGGATATCCTTTCTGATTCCCTACTGGACCACAGTCACGACGGATGCCAGCCTCTCGGGCTGGAGAGCTGTTCTGGGTCGCTTCAGCGCTCAGGGAAAATGATCCACGGAGTCCCTTCTACCAATCAACATCTTGGAACTTTGGGCGATATTTCATGCTCTACGTCATTGGATGTCCCAACTGGAGGACTGTCCAGTCAGAGTGGAGTCCGACAACGCCAAGGCAGTGGCCTACATCAACAAGCAAGGCGGAACAAGAAGTCTCGCTGCTTGGCTAATTTGTCCTGGGCAGAAGATCATGTTCCTGCCATATCCACAGTGCACATTCCAGGTGTAGACATCATGGCAGACTCCCTCAGTCATCACACAGTGGATAGCGGAGAGTGGGAGTTACACCCGAAGGTGTTCCAGCTCATTGTTCAGAGGTGGGTGGAGCCCCACGTGGACCTGATGGCGACAAGACACAACAGGAAAGTTCCGGTGTTCTGCTCTCGGTGGAGAGACTCTCTAGCTCTAGCTGTAGATGCGATGTCCATCCCTTGGATGTTTCCTCTGGCTTACATCTTTCCCCCACTTCCCATGTTGACAAGGGTGTTACGGAAGTTGAAGATGGACCGTTGTCCAATCATCGTGATTGCTCCATATTGGCCTCTCCAATCCTTGTTCCCGGAGCTTCTGGCTCTATCTGTGGCGGAGCCCTTTCCTCTCCCCTCCCGTCTGGATCTTCTTCTGCAGGGTTACCTGTGGAAGGAAGATGTTCATCAGCTCAATTTGACAGCCTGGAGGTTGAATCCTCGATTTTGAAGAAGAAGGGTTTCTCTTCTGCTGTGGTGACTACTGTGCTTAGTGCCAGTAAGCCTGTTTCATCCAAGATCTATCACCGTGTCTGGTCGACGTTTGTGATTTGGTGTGCCGACAGGGATCTGTCCCTTGATTTTAATTTACCTACTTTCCTGGCTTTTCTGTAGGACGGTGTGGATAAGGGACTCAGTTTGAGTTCTCTTAAGGTTTAGACTTCGGTGCTTTTTGTCTTCTTCCAGAAGCGCATTGCTATCCTTCCTGATGTCAAGGTTTTCTTCCAGGGCATTGCTCAAGTTCGTCCTGCCTTCCGGAGTACCGCTCCTCAGAAGGATCTTAATTTGTTCTTGGTCGTTCTTCAGCGCCCTCCCTTTGAGTCTTTGGCTACTATTCCTCTACGTATCTTGATGTGGAAAATGGCATTCCTGTTGACGATCGTGTCTGTTCGCCGTGTTGCGAAGTTACAAGCTCTTTCCTGTAAACCACCATATCTAGTATTTCACCAGGATAAGGCGGTGCTTCTCACATCCAAGGAGTTTTTACCGAAGGTGGTCTCAGAATTTCACATCAATCAGGAGATTGTGGTGCCCTCTTTCTGCCCTAACCCCTCCTCTGACAAGGAGAGAGATCTCCACTTCTTGGATGTGGTGCGTTGTCTCAAGTTTTATGTCCATCGTACTGAATCTGTCAGGAAGTCTGATGCTCTGTTCATCATTCCCGAGGGTCCTAGGGCAGGAAGACCTGCATCCAAAGTGACTATTGCGTCATGGATCAAGTCCACTACTTGTAGGGCCTATGAGTTGAGGAATAAGCATGTTCCCTTTCGGGTCACGGCTCATTCCACCAGGTCCATTGGGGCCTCTTGGGCCTACAAGAATCAAGCTTCTGCTGATCAGCTGTGCAGGGTGGCCACTTGGTCCTCTGTGCATACCTTTTCAAAGCATTACCGTGTGCTGGCTTCGGCTGATGCCAGCTTTGGGAGGAAGGTCCTGGAGGCAGTCTTGCCTGTCTAGGATCTTCTTCTTAGGTTCTTGGTGCTTGCTTTGCTGTTGAGCCCTGTTGGCTCTAGTTCAGTGTGCTGTGTAACAGTTCCTGGGGTGTTTTTACCCCTGTTCAGTATCCGTTAACACATTAGTTTTGTTGGGCTATCTTTGACCAGTTTGTTCATAGAGGTTCTGGTGACTTTGGGGGCCTTGTGTCTGGTCCTTGCCTTCTTCCCACTTCTGGGGGACTCAATGGTTGGACATCCCAGAGTTACCAGTAACCTGTATTGGACGACAGAGAAAAGAGGATTTTAGTCTTACCTGTTAAATCCTTTTCTCTTAGTCCATACAGGTTACTGGTCTCCCACCCTGTCTAGGGACCATGCTTGGCTCTCCTGTGGCAGTATGTGGGAGTCCTTCGGTGTCATGCTCACAGGAGTCTTCTTCCCTTCTACTATTTATTCATTAGTTAGTGTCTCAAATCATTCTGGAGCTGGTTGGCTAGCTGCAGCCTAGGAGGGAAGGGAGGGTCCACCCCCTGCATACATTTAGAGAAATGTTCCTGCCTACTTAAAGGGGCGGATCGCCTCCCAGAGTTACCATTAACCTGTATGGACTAAGAGAAAAGTATTTAACAGGTAAGATTAAAATCCTCTTTTCTCTGTCGTCCAATACAGGTTACTGGTAACTTTGGGATGTCCAACCATTAAGTTCCCCAGGGCGGGAAGAAAGGCAAGGACCAGGCGTAGGCCCCCAAAGTCACCAGAGCACCAGTGAACCTATAGATCATGAATAGCTCAACACTAACCATAAAATGTCAACGGACACTGAACAGAGGTAAAACAAACACCATAAACTGTTGCACAGCACAATAGGGCTCAAAAGTGAAAGCGTACTGAGAACCAAGGAGATCCTAGACAGGCAAGGCTGCCTCCAGGATCTTCCTCCCAAAACTGGCATCAGCCGATGCCAGCACATCCACACGATTTGTAAGCTTTACAAATCGTGGACTTGACCCAAGAAGCAATGGTAACCTTGGAAGCATGCTTCCCTGCCCTTGGACCCTCAGGAATGACAAACAGAGTGTCAGACTGCCTCAAGGACTCAGTACGATGCACATAGAACTTGAGACAATGCACAACATCCAACAGATGAAGATCCCTCTCTTTGTCAGAAGTAGGGTTAGGACAGAAGGAAGGAACCACAATCTCCTGATTTATGTGGAACTTGGACACAACCTTTGGGAGAAACTCTTGGGAGGTGCGAAGGACTGCCTTGTTCTTGTGGAAAACCAGAAAGGGTGGTTTACAAGGCAGGGCATGCAGCTCCGCAACTCGGCGAACAGAAACAATCGCCAGGAGAAAGGCCATCTTCCACGTCAACAGAAGTAGAGGAGTGGTAGGCAAAGACTCAAAAGGAGGATGCTGGAGAACTCCCAAGACCAGGTTAAGATCCAACTGAGGAGCAGGAGACAAACACCGAATGGGTATGAGCAACCCCCTGGAAGAAAACCTTGACATTAGGAATGATAGCAAGACGCCTCTGAAAAAGGACAAAGAGCACAGAAGTCTGAACCTTGAAAGAACTCAGACTGAGACCCTTATCCACACCATCCTGTAGGAAGGAAATAACTGTAGGAAGGTCAAAAGGTCAGCAGATAAAATAGCCTTGACATCTAGCCAAGCTGCGAGACTTCTTGCGCGGCCTTGCTTGTTGATGTAGGCTACCGCTGTGGCATTGTCTGTTCCCTGACCGGGCAATCCTCCAGTTGCCATGTCCAGTGATGTAGGGCATGAAATATTGCCCGAAGCTCCAAGACGTTGATGGAAAGGAAAAATTCCTCTTGAGACCACCGGCCCTGAACACTCAAATGCCCCAGCACTGCTCCCCATCCGGAGAGGCTGGCATCCGTCATGACTGTGGTCCAGAAAGGCACCAGGAATGGTCTGCCTTTCAGGAAGTTGTTCAGTTTGAGCCACTACCAGAGGCTCTGCTCCACGTGAAGAGGGAGAGATAGGGATCTTTCCAGGAGATCCGGTCGATCCCTACATGCCAGGATTAGAAACCTCTGAAGTTCCCTGGTGTGAGCCATGGCAATTGGAACTGCTTCTATGGTGGAAATGAACTTCCCCAACAAGGAGGACAACTTCTTGGCTGGGACCGGATCCTGAGACAGGATAGCTTGGACCTTCTATTCTATCTGTTGAGCCACTTCGTCTGTCAGAAAGGCCATCCCCCTCTGAGTGTCGAAGAGGAGGCCCAGAAAGACGATCTTCTGAGAAGGAACACAGTCTGACTTGTCCAAGTTGATGATCCACCCATGATGGGAGAATGCAGTCCTGCACCTGCTGGTGAAGGAGATCCGGAGATGAGGCCTTCAGGAGGAGGTCGTCCATATATGGAGTCACTCTGATGCCGTTTTGATGTAGGATGAAGATCAAGGCTCCCAGGACTCTGTTGAACACTTGCGGAGCTGTGGTCAGGCCAAAGGGGAGGGAAGAAAACTGGAAATGCCCTCAGTCGCAGGCAAAGCGAAGATGCAGCTGACTCTCTGGATGAATGGTGATGAGCAGATAGCATCTTGAAGGTCCAGAGAGGCCAGAAATTTCCCAGGAGATATGGCAGCTATCACTGTGCGCAGAGACTCCTGGCAGTCCTGGGACCTGACCACAAAGGAGTGGAAGTCATTCAGATCCAAGATTGGACGACAGCCCCCATCCTTTTTGGAAACCACAAAGAGGTTGGAGTAGAATCCCAAGCCCCTCTCCTGAGGGGGAACTGGCTCCAGGACCGCCTTGTCCAGAAGGGCCTGTATAGCTTCTTTGAAAAGGAGTCTCTTTTCTGCTCCCAATGGAGAATGAGAAACAAAGGTCCTTGGCGGAGAAAGGGAGGTGAAGGGAATCCTTTATCCTGTGGCTACCAGTTGTAAAACCCATGGGTCCACCACAGAGGCCTGCCAAGCTGAGTGGTAGTGGCGTAGGCGGTCACCTACCTACAGGTGGGGACCCAGGTTCGGTGAGTCATGCAGAAGAAGGTTTGGAAGCCTTGGGCTTCATGGAGGACTTGGCTCTCCTTTTCTGCTTAGGCTTGGATGAGGAGCGCAGAGCCTGAGGGACCGTCTGAGTCGCTTGGCATGAGTCTGCTTGAAAGGAATAAAAAAGCTGATTCCTTTTAACAGTGGTCTCATTGATGAGATACAGGGAAGAACCCTGAAAAGGCAAAGACAGGAGAGCCTTCTTAGAGGCCGTGTCAGCTGACCAGATCTTATGCCAAGGAGCCGTCTGGCTACCACAGACATGGTAGATGCCCTGGCTACCATACGTACAGAATCAAACAAGGCAGCGGAGACATAATGCTGAGCCTCAGCAATTTTAGCGAGAAGACGCAACATGTCAGAAATAGTAGCTCCCTGACGGACAGCAGAATTGAGCTGTCCAAACAGCCACAGCCCTATTAACCTATGCAGCGGCAAAGGTAGGGCGAAGGGCAGAGCCTGCAGTTGCAAAAATAGCCTTGAGAGAAGTCTCAAGCTTCTTGTCAGTCCAGTCTTTAAGAGCAGAGGAGTCAGCCACTGGCAAGGCAGTTGATTTAGAAAGCCTGGACACTGGGGCATCCAATTTAGGGGGATGAACCCACTGAGTAAGGGACATTTCAGAAAACAGATAAAGTTTATCAAACTTCTTAGACACAGAAGGTCTCTTGTCTGGAAATTTCCACTCCTCTGACACCAAGCGGTCAAGGGTGGGATTAGGTGGAAAGCAGGAATGGGGCCTAACAGGCTCCTGGAAAACATCAGAGGGGTCAGAAGACTCCTCCTGCAGCAAGGGAATGTTCAGGGTGGACAACGCAGCCCTGATCAGGCCCTCAGCTGAGGCAATGGGTTTCGCCTCGAAGGGGTCCCCAAAAACTGAGATGAAGGAACAGCTGAACAGTCATCATCATCAGAGTGCACCAATAATTCCTCCTCAGAGGAATCAAACACATCAGGTACACCCGGCGGCTTAGGCAGGGAAGTTCTGATAGGGGTGGGGGCCTGCCACGAGTGGAATACCCCCTGCAAAGTGGAATGAAGGAGTTGTAAGGTGGACCGGAGGTCCCTGGTAGTAGCCTTGAACTCTTGCATCCATATTGGCTCTAGTGCATGGCTGGAGGCCCCAGCAGGGGATTCAGAAGCAGCAGCGTATGCTGGGCAAATATGACCTGAGTATTCTCTAGGTAACCCTGATTGACATGAGCAATGGGGGACACAGTCACCCCAGTATCCTTAGTCTTAGGTTTAGCCCCAAGGTCTAACGGAGTAGACATTCTCACAGAGTCAAAACAGTCAAAGTATCAAAACACCCACAATAAAGCGTATATGATAATTAATGCACCCCAGAAACACTAAATTAAGACTTATCTGGTAGGCAAAGGGTTAAGCTGCGGAGGAGAGAAGGAGAGTCCAAGCCCTGCGTAGGATATTTGATCTGCGAATACACAAAATGGCTGCCACGATGGGAGTCAATCAGAAACGAGCGAGCAAAGTGGGTGCTCATGGGAAACTTAGTTTCACTGACAGAGTACCCCCAACAGTGCCCGAAGCCACCTAAAGCCCCCAACATCCCCAGAACATTGACCGGATGACAGTGCAAGGGAAAACCAACACAATGAGCCGTCTCTGACCACGCTACGTGGAGCGGTTGCAGAGATATGTTCCAAACTGTAAAGTCCCATAGAAGTGAATGGAGCAATGGCTTCTATGCGGTAAACAAGGTGCGGAACATAAGGTTAACAATGTGAATACCAACACGTAAAACAACACAAAGGCCACTAAATAAAACAGTAGACCCAATAAACACTGGTCCCAGTAGGGAAAGTGTCCTAAAACACCCCAAAACGTTCTAACCAGCAACAAAAGGGTTAAGTTACCACAGAAACTTGCTCCAAACACCTCATAGACATACAGAATAAACCCAATGAGTGCATGATTATGTAATAGGAACTCCAGTAGAGACCCCTGTGCGTAGGGGAAGCGTGGGACATATGGACCTCAGCACTCAAAGGGTGCTCACCTTTTTCAGCAAGTCTTCTGTCTTCAGATTACCATGTATCACGAAGAAGCCTCGGTGGGTAACTCCTGGGGAAAGAACTTGCAGCCAAGATTTTCCCCCAGGGCTTAGGTCCACAAAAACACCTGGTAAACTGACCTATCCACATTTGGGTGATGGCAATTGTCAGTGATGGTAATCCCCCTCTGAGTGTCGAAGAGGAGGCCCAGAAAGACCATCTTCTGAGAAGGAACACAGTCTGACTTGTCCAAGTTGATGATCCACCCATGATGGGAGAGAGCATGAATGCAGTCCTGCACCTGCTGGTGAAGGAGATCCGGAGATGAGGCCTTCAGGAGGAGGTCGTCCATATATGGAGTCACTCTGATGCCGTTTTGATGTAGGATGAAGATCAAGGCTCCCAGGACTCTGTTGAACACTTGCGGAGCTGTGGTCAGGCCAAAGGGGAGGGCAGAAAACTGGAAATGCCCTCAGTCGCAGGCAAAGCGAAGATACAGCTGACTCTCTGGATGAATGGTGATGAGCAGATAGCATCTTGAAGGTCCAGAGAGGCCAGAAATTCCCCAGGAGATATGGCAACTATCACTGTGCGCAGAGACTCCTGGCAGTCCTGGGACCTGACCACAAAGGAGTGGAAGTCATTCAGATCCAAGATTGGACGATAGCCCCCATCCTTTTTGGAAACCACAAAGAGGTTGGAGTAGAATCCCAAGCCCCTCTCCTGAGGGGGAACTGGCTCCAGGACCGCCTTGTCCAGAAGGGCCTGTATAGCTTCTTTGAAAAGGAGTCTCTTTTCTGCTCCCAACAGTGCCTGAAGCCACCTAAAGCCCCCAACATCCCCAGAACATTGACCGGATGACAGTGCAAGGGAAAACCAACACAATGAGCCGTCTCTGACCACGCTACGTGGAGCGGTTGCAGAGATATGTTCCAAACTGTAAAGTCCCATAGAAGTGAATGGAGCAATGGCTTCTATGCGGTAAACAAGGTGCGGAACATAAGGTTAACAATGTGAATACCAACACGTAAAACAACACAAAGGCCACTAAATAAAACAGTAGACCCAATAAACACTGGTCCCAGTAGGGAAAGTGTCCTAAAACACCCCAAAACGTTCTAACCAGCAACAAAAGGGTTAAGTTACCACAGAAACTTGCTCCAAACACCTCATAGACATACAGAATAAACCCAATGAGTGCATGATTATGTAATAGGAACTCCAGTAGAGACCCCTGTGCGTAGGGGAAGCGTGGGACATATGGACCTCAGCACTCAAAGGGTGCTCACCTTTTTCAGCAAGTCTTCTGTCTTCAGATTACCATGTATCACGAAGAAGCCTCGGTGGGCAACTCCTGGGGAAAGAACTTGCAGCCAAGATTTTCCCCCAGGGCTTAGGTCCACAAAAGCACCTGGTAAACTGACCTATCCACATTTGGGTGATGGCAATTGTCAGTGATGGTAATCCACCTTTTGTTTCATTAAAATATTTTCTTTGTACAGCTGTAAAGCACACATCCTGCAAACAGTAAGAAAAGCAGTATTTAACATAATAGATAGACATTATTTATAACAGAAAATAATAAAAAGCTAAAACTGTAGCATAACTGTTCTCTTGCTTGTGTCTTGACCAAGGAACACATCTTACTGGTTGGGGACTGGCCTGCTGCAAGCTAAGGAGAGGAGGTAGGCTCCACCCAGCAGTCACTTCTCAGAATTGTTCCTGCCTATTAAAGGGGCTGATCGCCTACCCAAAGTTACCAGTAACCTGTATTGGACGACAGAGAAATATGTTTTCTTATTAATATGCAGCCATCATTACCCTGCACATCAATCCAGTTTTCTTGTAGAAGTTCTGACACACTCAGTAATCCAAAGTGCTAGCTGGTTCAAACATGCAGGTGTACTGTCAAAATCCTGACTGTAGTATTTATCTATATGTATAGCTCATTTCTGGTTTGCTGTCATCCATGCCCCGGGGCAGCAGGAGGACAAAGTTACCCCCTCTGCATCCATTTTCCAAGGGATGTTAAACTTTATGAGCTGCTATATATTTCTCTTATGCAAGTTACATTTCTAGCTGTTAGTTCATTAAGGCACTGTTTTGTTTTAATTTCATTATTATGTTGTTTGTACAACACTGCTAAATGTATTGGATAGTTATAAATAATGTCTATCTGTTATGTTAAATACTGCTTTTCTTACTGTTTGCAGGATGTGTGCTTTACAGCTGTACAAAGAAAATATTTTAATGAAACAAAAGGCCTGGAATACATTGAACAATTGTGTGCACCAGAATTCAGTTCTGTCCTAATGGAAGTTCAGTCCAAGTATGCTTAAATAAGTACTCTTATAACCCATTATAAAATGTTTTTTTCTCTTACGTCCAATATGGAACACAGGTACAGACTCCCTCCTCCTTTTCAACCCTCCCATCACCTGCAATTACCTAGAATACATTGTCCTGCTTGAAGAAGGAAGGGCAAGAAGCAGTCTCTTAGGTTTTTTAGGATTTTCCTTATTAGATATGGGACTGTATAATCCCCCATTAGGTGGGTTACCATTACTGGACTGTCCTGGAGTGGATTGACCAGCGTACAGGTGCTGTATGGACCATTGCAGCCCTATGAAAGGAATCTTGCTGCCTAGTTTTCCATCTGTGCATAGTCTCTTGAGGCACTCTTTGTTTCTATCTACAATGGCAACCTGAAGATGTAAGTGTAACCTTGGTACACTTTTGTCCCAGTCATGTTGCCTTCCCATACAGGGGTGTTATGAGCCTTGGCAGACTCTTGTACTCACATGGCTATGTTTATATAATGTCTGTTTTATATGTAGAGGCTTTGCAGTAAGGATGTCTGCTTTTCCCTTTCACTGTAGTTTTGGCTGTTTTGGTTTTTCTGAGACTTTGCGGGGTCTGTTGTCACTTTCCCTTCACTTGTGCCTTAGTTTTATACCCCCCTTAGATGTTCCCTGGGGTCTGTGGGTTACTTTTTTGTTTTTCTCTGATTTTTACTGCGGTGGGCCCTTTAAGAATGGGAGCTTGCCTGCCGTCATCTTTGTTCCATTGATTTCTATAGGTAACACTTTCATGGGACATATCTCTGCAACTGTTTAGGAGTGGGCTCTATCTTGTCTCCTTATGTTCTATTGTCTGGTTCACATCCTGAGTGTCTAGAAGTTGTAGACATTGGTAGGCAACATGTACATGTTTCCCAGAATGCCCGTTTTGCAGGCTTTCTTCCGATTTGCAGCCATTTTGCTTCTCTTTTGCTTATCCTATGCAGAGGCAGACTCTCCTTGTTTTCCTTCTCTATATTAACGCTTCACTTGCCAGGTAAGTGTATTTTCTGAGCTTTTAAGGGTGAAAGATTGTTCTGGGAATATTTCTAGTATTTTATACTAGTGTTGGGACACTTTATTGTAAGGATGTCGGACTCTAAGGTCCATGGGGTTAAATCTGTCTTCAGAGGATTCTTCAGCTTTTAATTATGTGGCTCCTATTTCTAAGAGATTCCTTTAGAGGAGGAATTGTCTGAAGGGGAAGAGGATGATGGGTAATAAGAAGATATGGATTCTTCTTGCTCCTATGGGGATTCCTATGAAGCTGACCCCCTGCTCTTTGCTGAGGGACTCATTAGGTCAGTTTTGGAGACCCTTCATGTCTCTGATACCTCTGATGAGGGGTCTTCCGTTATGGATGTCTTCCAGAGGCATAAAAAATATTCTCCCTTCCCTCCTAATGCCACTCTTGACCAGATCCTTCTGGATGATTGGAAGACTCTGGACAAAAGACCTCCCTATTTCACAGTTGGCTTCCTCTTCCTACTACTCTTCCTCTTGCAGATTTAGCAGGTTTGAAGGAGCCGGCTGACAAGAAGCTGGACTCTGTCCTCAGGGCTGGTTTTGCAGCCACTTGAGCAGCACTTACCTATTGTTGCTCTGCCTGGGTTAATAGGGCTGTTGCTGTACGGGGTGAACAACTGGTGGAGGCTGGCTGTGCTGACGTATCCAAGGATCATTTGTTGGTTATTCTGGCCAACATTATTGAGGCAAAGAACTATGTTTCTGAGGCTCTTTTGGCTGCATATTTTTCTTTCCCCCTGCCAACCGGAGAAGCAGAGGTCCAAAGTTCACAAGCCTCCCAAACACACTGCGCTGACAAGCCCAGACAGGCCTGGCAGCCCAAGTGAGCTCCAAGGGCTAAGCCTGTCAAGCATTCTTCTACAAGACTCATGGAAACCTGGTGTAACGGTTTGTTCAACACTCAGACGCAGTGGTTTAGTATAAAACACAGTTTTATTGAAATCATAAATAATAAGATAATTGCCTACACAGGTCCGGTATAACTAGAAAGTTCAGAGTGTTTTTTATACTGACACAGGTCAGGCAGGAAAAGGGTGAATACCCAGAGCCTCAGTTCAGCATGGGTTAAAGTATTCCAATAGGTGTAATCAGTCTCTGTGCAGAGAAGTATGTGAAGAGTTCTCTCTGTAACGCCCAGTATGTTAGAATACGGCACGTAGGAGGCTACACTGCAATAATGGAGACCAGAGCAGTAACTGAGACTAAAACACACTGCTGTAGCAGTCACGGAGGCAACACAGATGCTCAACAAGAGCTTAACGGAGGACTCAGCAAGTGACAAACTGCCTTAGCAGTAATGGAGGCAACACTGAGACTCTGCAAGAGCTTAACGGAAGTACAGCCAATGGTACACTGCCGTAGCAGTAACGGAGGCAACACTGAGACTCTGCAAGAGCTTAACGGAAAGTACAGCCAATGGCACACTGCCGTAGCAGTAACGGAGGCAACACTGAGACTCTGCAAGAGCTTAACGGAAAGTACAGCCAATGGCACACTGCTTTAGCAGCAACGGAGGCAACACTGAGACTCTGCAAGAGCTTAACGGAAAGTACAGCCAATGGCACACTGCCATAGCAGTAACGGAGGCAACACTGAGGCTCTGCAAGAGCTAAACGGATGGCTCAGCCAATGGCACACTGCCGTAGCAGTAACGGAGGCAACACGGAGGCTCTTCAAGAGTTAACGGAGGACTCAGCCAATGGCACACTGCCGTAGCAGTAACGGAGGCAACACA
The DNA here is from genome assembly GCA_037306005.1 of Rhinophrynus dorsalis. Taxonomy (NCBI): domain Eukaryota; kingdom Metazoa; phylum Chordata; class Amphibia; order Anura; family Rhinophrynidae; genus Rhinophrynus; species Rhinophrynus dorsalis. The sequence continues at coordinate 255,655,055 of CM074722.1, forward strand.
GAGGCTCTGCAAGAGTTAACGGAGGACTCAGCCAATGGCACACTGCCGTAGCAGTAACAGAGGCAACATGGAGGACACAGCAACTGTCTCACTGCTGAAGCAGTAATGGATACAGGCCCCAGGCACAGCGGAAGTCAGAATGTTGCCCAAGTGACACAGCGAACACTGGAACAGGAAAGCCGGGTCAGATCACGGAGCAGGAACATCAGACAAGCCGGGTCAGATCACGGAGCAGGAACGTCAGCCAAGCCGGGTCAGATCACGGAGCAGGAACGTCAGCCAGGCCGGGTCGAATCACGGGAGCAGGAGACAAGAAGCAGAGTAGTCAAACAGGCCAAGTCGGTACACTGGAATCCACGAAGCTCAAGAAGGCACTGGTACAGGAACACCACGAAAGGGCACCGGATAGGTGCCAGAGTCCAGTGTATAAAGGCCATACTGGGCGGGCCAAATGTAGATCAACCAATGGGAGCATAGTATGGCAAAAACTGACAGAAAGCAACACAGGGAGCACAGGCACAGTGATACCTGGTCCGTTGTTGCCTTTAGGGGGTCTCCTCCACCTTGTTGAAGATGCTTCAGAGTCCTCAGTCACAGACCAGTGGGCTTTGCAGATAATCTTTGAAGGTTATTGCATACATTTCAGGTTCCTTCCTCCATATCGCTTCTTTCTGTCAAGGGTACCTAAAGAGCCAGACAAGGCAGTGCTTTTCCAGAAGGCAGTGAAAAAACGGGTTCTGGTTCCAGTACCTCTCCCAAAGCACGGTTCAGGTTTTTATTCAAATCTTATTTTTGGTTCTAAAGAAGGACGGCAGCTGGTGTCCCATTGTAGACCTCAAATGTCTCAACAAGTATGTAGTCACTATACTCTGCAAGATGGAATCTTTGTGTTCTGTCATCGCAGCAAAGTGCCTGGGAGAGTATCTGGCGTCTCTGGATCTTCAGGATGCTTATCTGCCCATTGCAATTCATCCCGAACAGCCAACGCTACCTACGTTCCGCATTAGGCTCAGATTGCTGTCAGTTCATGGTTCTATCATCTGGCTTGGCTTCAGCTCCTTGCATGTTAACCAGGGTCATGGGGGCCTTAGCACCTTCATCCACATCCAAGGAAACTCCAGGATGCCCTGCGTGGATGACCTTTTGATCAAGGCTCCCTCAGAGGGGCTCTTGGCCTGTCACATTCAGGAATGCGCCCGAATTCTCGTCCACCTCGGGTGGATCTTTAACATGGTCAAGTCCTCTTTGTCGCCCTCCCAGGTACTGGTGTTTCTGGGAATGAGGTTTGACACCCGTCTGGAGAAATTCTTTCTACCGGAAGACAAGATTCTTCTAGTAGTGCAGGAAGTTTATCAGGCCCTGGAGAGGCCCTCAACTATGATCAGGGAGTAAATGAGAATTCTGGACAGTCTGGTATCTATACTAGATGCTGTACCTTCCTCTCAGGTCCACACAAGAGATGTCATCCAGGAATTCGCAACATCTGGATCACCAGATCTCTTTCCAGAACCCAGATGGGACCTCCAGTGGTGACTACGTTGGCCAAACCTGGAAATGGGGAAGCCCTGTGTGATTCCAGAGTGGACCCTAGTGATGACAGATGCCAGCCTGAGAAGATGGGATGCAGTTCTGGGTCACCTGGGGGTTCAGGGCAGGTGGACTCAGGAGGAGACTCTTCTGTCCATCAGCGTCTTGGAACTCAGGGGTGACCTGGCTGGCCCTTGTGTACTGGACCTCCCTTTTAAAGCAGACACCAGTGAGAGTCCAGTCGGACAACGTCACGGCTGTGGCATACATCAATCACCAAGGGGGCACTTCATGGTTCGAGGTGCGGTACATTTTTGGTTGGGTGGAGACCCACGTTCCAGCCATCTCAGCTGTTCCCATTCTGGGAGTAGAAGATGTTCTGGTGAACTTTTTCAGTCGCCAAGACGTCGATCCAGGTGAGTGGGAACTCAGCACGTAAGTGTTCTACTTGATTGTGCAACAGTGTAAACGATAGTTCTCATGGCCACTGGGGAAAACAGAAGGGAGATCCTCTGGCCGAGGACGTGATGTTGATTCCGTGGAACTTTCACCTCGCTTATCTGTTTCCTCCATTTCCTCTCATCCCTAGGGTACTCTGGAAGATCAGAATGGACAGCAAAACCTTCCATACTGGACCAGGAGGATGTGGTTTGTGGACCTGGTCAGTCTTTTGATTCAGGATCCGCTCCTCCTTCCTCCCAGCCACATCTCTTGCTCAAGGGCTACCTGAGGCAGAAAGGTTTCTCCACAGAGATCATTTCCACTATGATTCAGGCCATGAAGCCTGTCTCCTTTAAGGCCTGCCATTGGAGTGTGAATAAGACTGTGTCCTTGCATGAGAGTTAAGATTGTAGCCGTATTAGTCCAGTGATGTAGATGTAAAATAACAAACAAAATTAATATCTTGAAATACCTTTTTTATTGGACTAATACAATTTTGGATTGACAAGCTTTCGGGATAAACTCCCTTTCTCAAGTCTGAAGCATGAGTTTAGCCTTCCCTTAGTATTGTCTTTTCTCCAAGATGGAGTGAACAAAGGACTCAGTCTGAGCTCCCTTAGGGTTCAGATTTTGTGCTTTCTGTGTTTTTTTATAGATGTATTGCCACCATTCCAGACGTCAGCTTTTGCTGATCTGTATTCCATTTTTGTCAGCTCTTCCCCCCGGCTTAGTGATAGTTTTTTGGGGGTTTGATTTTAAATAGTGGTCATATAGGAATATTTACCGTTTGAAGGTTTTATTTTTTTTCTGTAATTATAATTTGTGCAAGTTCTATAGCTTGGGTGGTTAGTTAATCAGTGGGTAATTAATTAAAATTAGGCTTTAGATAGATTATTAACCCTTTGAGTTCCAGTGTGGTACATTTCATTGCTTTGCAATGCATTACATTTCCCTCTGACACGCAAAGGGTTAGTTATTATTTTCTTTTTACATATTTAGATAAGTTAAAGGGATATCAATATTTCGTTTTAACTTTATTTTATTTTGTAAGCATTAAAAAACATGAAGAATGATATAAGTCTTATCTCTCAAACCTTTATGGTTTATGAGATATTCACAAGCAAAGTTTCCCCCTCCCGCCCCTTTTACCTAGTGTAAGCAATCTCTTCTCAGATGTGGAATGCAGTCTATAGAAATGAAATCCCGGCCCCCCTTGACAAGCTGTAAAAGGTTTTTCCCTTAGCTTGATTGAATATTGTCCCTCTCTGCAGTCTACCTGGGCACCTCCCTTCTGCTGTGGCTGAACAGTGTGACATCAGTAAAAGGGGCGGGAGGGGGGCACTTTGTCATTGAATTACTCGGGAACTACAACTTGAATTGAATTGAAATAACACTCTCCAAAGTCCAAATACTATGATGATTAATTAGAGCTGCTTTTATTATGAAACATTACTATCCCTTTAAGTAGGTTAGTAAGTGCGGGTGGATAGTTATATAGTAGACATAAGACATTAATTTCTTTAGGGTAGGTAGCTGCGTAGGTAAAAATCAGCAAATGTACACTGCTAAAGTGGCATATGCCTTTTTGGCATTAGATTCTGAGGCCACTAAATATGCAACAGATTTTGATGCAGCCCAGTTTATTGACACTTCTAGCAATCCCTCTAGTGATCACGCTGGGCCCCCTGTTAACCCCTTGAGTGCCAGAAGGGTACGCAACACATTGCTATACAATGCATACTCCTCTGGCACTCAAAGGGTTTAAAAGAGCCATACTACCACAAGTACTTCCCCCAATCATGACCCTATGCAATGGGTACCACTAATTGGCTGAAGTGGCAGATTAATTGTTCAGTCTGTCAGTTCACATGAAAATCAGTTATTGCCAATATAAACAACCCTAAATGAATCAACCAAATACAGTTATCTACAGTGTTAATTCATTTTAACTTGTTGTGGCTTAGATTTGCATCAGAGTTTTTCTTTTTCTCCAGTCAGAACAACTTCTTCTTTCTCCATTAGCAATTATCATGCCAATTTTCAAATATAAATAAGCACACATCAATTTATATAAAATGTTAATATTGTAGGCTTTCTATTTCCTGGACTAAAAATGACAGCAGACACTAATGGGTACATTTTTTTTCTTCCAGCTAATTTGTAAATATACATTTTCAGCTTAAATCTGTAGAAAACTTATAAATACACATTTCCCCTACATTTGACACTCTTCGTTCAACCTGCTGAAAGATTTTATAAATACAAATTTATGGAGTGATGTGAACAGTCTATCAGCAATGTCCTTAATTATGTATTAAGAATCCTATGTAATGTAAATAAGGAATATAAAAAAATTACTATGTAGTAGTTAAAAATATGAAATAAAGATGATTATGATAATCCGACTTGTAAAAAGAACTATAAGTAGTTCTTAATTATAGACAGAATAACGGCCAGTTCGTAAAAAGATAATCAGTCATAGACATGGAAGAATTCATTACGTTAAAGTATGAAATGGACACAATGAAGACGAATGATATGGTCACAAATGGAGATGAATAGATGTGATGTGATATATCTTCAGAATGTCATTTATCTACCTCCTCTCTCCTGAGCGTGCAGCTCTCACCCAGTGGTCCTGCACCACCAGAAAGATCAAGTCTCATCAATTTTGGGAAGAACTTAAACATTAGAGAAGATAAGACTCTTCTCAGTGTAGTCTTTATTAAAACCATACATACAATAACTCATATATGTCTATCTACTTACATTCCCTATCTCTTGGGCTTAGTGCAGCTCAAAGCGAACCTTTTAGCTGTGTTCCTTTTTGTCTGTTTTCTACCCTCTGTTGTTCAATGTTCCACTGATCTCATGTGTTCTAATACCTGCTAATGTTGGCATTCTGTAGCAAGCTACAAGCACCTTTGCATGCTGGAGCCAGGTCCACTGTGAAGGGCTACCAGACTAGGGAAATTCTTACATGGGGTAATGGCCAAAGACTGGCACAATATGAATAGATACAGATGAAAGTAATAAAAAATAAAAATCACTCAATGCATATTGCGGTTCACTTCCCGTTTCTTCAGTTTTGACCCTGTCTGCTTGAAACGGGATATAGCCTTCGTTCGACATTGCCATCCAAACAAGAACAAGTTATATGAATGTTAATTGTGAATCATGCATATGTAAACCAGCTGGCATACTGGTATAACAGATGGGGGCAACACTTTCTCCTTAATGCAAATATGTAACCAATACAATAAATTCAGTAAAAGAGACAAGCATGAAGCCCAGATTGCTACTGGATGTTAGGAGATGGATCATATAATTCGCTTTCCTATGTTAACAATGAAACAACTATATATGGTACTAAATTATAATCAATTATATTATGAGACTAACCAGTAAAATAATGAGATTAAAAAACCAAAATAAAAAATCCAATATGTTTTTAAATCAGATACTAGTGAAAAAATATAAAATAATAATACCCTAATTAAAACAACCGATTAGCCACGGGTCAAAGAATTAAACATTAGCTAACAATTAGTAAGAGACAAACGGATACTGGTAAAATCATAAATATAAAATAAAAGCATACTTAATTGAATGTATATAAGCTACAAGGGCTTATCATTTGCCCCATCTGCAACTCCCAATAAATTTCAAGTATATGTAGATGCTTATAAATTTATAAGAGCAGTAACTCTTTAAAATATTTTAGTGATAAACATCTTGGAATCCAGGTACCATATACTAACTATTTGGTAAGCAACAAATATAATCCGTGACACCTGGAGATACTGGGGAAGGAGGACGAGTAAGTTAATAATCTGGATGCAATTACAAATAATGAGAGATCTTCCTCTGCATTATTCCCCTGCAGTTGCAAATGAGTGCACATTAAAGTCTTTAGGGAAATTATAGTGAAAGATTTCAATGAATTAATATAATTAAACCAGTAGATAATGAGAGTGGGATACATATGGAGATGATTATGTCAAAGAGGCACATAGACAATTATCTGATAGGGATATGTATATTCTATTCAAAAGTCATCCAACCCAAATATATAAAAAGGAATTGCTAGAACTGGTGAATAGAGGAAGCAATAGTCTAATGATTACAAGGAAGAGAAAACATTTGTGTATGCAGTTTCCAATGGTCCCGATTTTCTATTATTTACTCAAGATACACAAAAGTCTTGTTGTCTAGTTTTCTTGGACACTGATTCTCTCCCTTCCAGAATATCTGAAGATATAAATGTATTTCAATATATACAGTACCTTAGAGATAAGATGTATCTATCTAATCTAATCATGGGTCTGAATGGAGGGATGGCTATGTCTGGGTATCTTGTAATGTCCAGGCCTTATACACATGTATACGTTACTATCAGTGCTTGGTGACAATTTAAAATTATCCAAGAGAGAGATTAATGTTTTACTTAACATTCAACAAGGGTTTATCCTAGAATGTGTGGAATTTGTACTTGGGCATAATACTGTTTATCAAATAGGAAGTAATTATCTCCAAAAACATGTATCACTATGAGATCTTCCTTTGCACCTTCCACGCTGAACCTATTTATGGGATATTAGGAAATGTTATATATTTGGATAAATAATCCTTACAAAGAACATCTAGTACTATATAAATGTTATATAGATTATCTTATTATAATATGGAAGGGATCAGGGAGTATTTTACAAGAGTTTTATTGGGCTATCTGAATAAGTCTTATGGGTATAAAATTTACCAGTAATTATGAAAACGAACGGATGGAATATTTGGACGTTGTCCTGTCTACAGGTGGTGAGCAGGTATTCTCAAAGAACTACTGTAAACATGGATAGTAATGGTTACCTGCATGTAAAAAGTGGCTGTGATAAACACTGGATTAAGAACATGTTGTTTGGATAACTCCAGAGGATTAAAGGGATAGTAATACTTAAAATGTAAGATCACTCCCACTGCTTAGAGATATTTTATTAAACCTTTGAGTGCCAGAGGGGTATGCAACGCATCGCAAAACAATTTGTTGCGTACCCCTCCGGCACTCAAAGGGTTAAAAAATCATAACAGCTCAAACTTGAATTTTTTAGGTGTAATATCATAGTGGCCTGAACTTTTACAGTGGCGCTCTTGCTACAGCATCCTATGGAGACTTATGGTCCTGGGACCAGAACTATCCATAGGATGGTGTAGCAACAGCGCCACTGTACAATTTCAGGCCACTGTGATACTGCACCTAAAAAATTCAGCTTTGAGCTTTAATAACTTTTGAATAAAACACCTTTCAGCAGTGGGAGTACCCTTGTTTTACTCAGGGGGATAAACCCTACAATTATATTTTTTTACATATTAAGTATTACTCTCCCTTTAAGAGGAAGAGTAGTATGGTTACAAACTTTGAAAAAGAGGCAACAGTGGTTATGAATAAATTGAAAGCAAGAGAATATGACAAAAGGATATTGGAAGAATTGTTTGTTATGGTTACAATTGACTCTGCAGGCAATAGCAACTTGCTGTACTTCTTTGTTTCTTCCTATAATGAGGAAACTCCAGAGACATTGGTCTGTCCTCATGCATGACCAAAAGTTAGTACAAATTCTATGAGAAAAAACAAAAGTTGTCTTTAAACGAAATAAGAATTAAGAATAGGGTTGCCCCTAGTGATATTTTTGAGAAGAGATCAGTACTCAGTTAATGTATTTATTTTAACTCCTAAGAATGTTCAGATTTCCAGAAGGATTGCCAAATGTGTAATTATGGGGAAAAATAGATTACAAAATTTTACCTCTTTGCATACAAACAAAAACTACAAAACTTACAGTTATAGTTAAAGTTATAGATTTTGAAAGTACTTACATGGTCTATCTCCTTAAAATAAATGGGTAATGCCAAAAGAAGGTTAATGGATCCTTTTGGGGCACATCCCACAGCATTTTACAAAGAAGCATAATGGGGATCAGTGTGATGACCATTGAAAAAATATAGACCATTATAGAGGGGGGAGGACAGAGAGAAACCTTTTGGATCAGTGCGCTAAAAAACTGGATACAGATTACATGTAGATATTGGCCTAGTGCCATTTATTACAGGAGCCAACTATTTGGAATCACATAGTTATTATTATTCTTTATTTGTAACTCCAACTTACTCCGCAGCACTGTTCAACAGGAAATAGACATAAAGAGATATTAAATAGTACAAATTGAAACTGGATAACAAAAGGATCAGAGGGCCCTGCTCATGAAATGTAGTTGACATGAAAAAGCGGTTTTCTTTTACCTTTTATTTCCCCTCCTTTCTCCTCAACCCCTCCACAAAGCCATATTGCTACTTTGTTTTATTTAATTTACCCATTCATTCATAGAGTGGTTTCTACTATTGACCTGCATTTATCATATATGGAACAATATTAATACAGATAGGGTTTAGGCACTTTGGAATGCTAGGAAGAGGCATTCCCTCAAGATCCTATCCAAAATAGGTTAGTAGTAATATAGAATGGGCAGTTAGCTTGGTGGAACTCATAGAAATTCATGTAGCTTGTATAAATTAAATAATTTCCTTTTATATTTAACTATTTATGATTTTACCAGTATCCTTTTGGCTTCTTACTAATTGTTATCTATAAGTTAAACATTTTATCCATGACTCTTCGATTGTTTTAATTAGGGTATTGTAATATTGTATCTTTTACCATGGGATTCTAGTACTACCATATATAGTTAACAATAGAGATGGATCATAATTTGCTACTCCAAGCAACCAGTAGCAATCTGGGTTTTGTGTGATATTCTGTTATACTGAATTGATTGTATTATTGATGTTATTTATATAAAGGGAAGAATGATGCACTGGCCTGTTACACAGGTATGCCTGTCAGTTTACATATGCATGACTTGCAATTAACATTCATATAACTTGCTCTTGATTGGTTGCAATGTGGACCAGAGGCTATATCAGAATTCAAACAAATTGGGTCAACACTATCAGAAGAAGCAAACAGAATCAGATTTGGAGCAAAGCAAAGATCAGGGCAGGCTGCAATTAAGCATGGTCAGAATATGAAGCTATGATCATACACAGGAAACAGGAAATTCAGCACTGGAACACTTAGATAGTAAGACACTATACTGGTGCCATTAAATGTTTGTAATGCTGCTTGATATAGGCCCCTGTGGGAATTTTCTGGAACAGACATGAGGAAAGCAAGAGCAGAGTTAGAGACAATGGAGCTCGTGTGTCCAGGAAAACAGGCAGATCTGAAAATAATAACAGAGCAGGACTTTCTGGGCCAGATTCTTACCTTACCTCCCCTCCACAGACACCCTCTTTGATCCCAAACAGGGCTTAGAGGGAAATTCCCGATGAAAGGCTCTTTTCCAGGCAGAATCAGAAGCCGGGACCCAGGAAAGCCAGGTACTAGAGTGAGTGAACCTGTAGAGAAACATGAATCCACAATCTTACCAATGACAAATTCCTCATGGCCACCCACAGACACATGAGGAGGAGGAGGTGCAGCGTGAACAAATCCATTACGTTTACGGCGCTTGAGCAGATAAACATGGAAGGTAGGAGAGATCTTTAAGGTTTGGATGAATCTCCAGTTTGTAAGTCACTTGTTGATGCATTGGAATATAGTGAAAGGTCCTATGTAAGGAGGGCCAAGCTATCAGAAGGTTGGCGGAGCTTGATGTTCTTTGTTGAAGGCCAGACCGTGTCTTCAGGAGTATATTTGGGTGCTGCAGAGTGAAGTTTGTCAAAGGCTTTACTCTGACGAGACTGGGCTCCCAGATGGTTGGCTCAGATACCCTTCCAAAGGTCTGTAAGGGAGGCAGCATGTGCATCAGCAGAAGGTACTCCAGTAGATTGTCTCTCCAGGATGAAGGTGCTGGGATTATAATCCAAGGCAGTAAAGAAAGGAGATCATCCCAGGGAATCTTACAATAAGGAGTTACAGGCAAACTCCAAGGTATTATAGAAAACTCCAGGGGCAGTAAGTCAGTCCAGTCATCTTGTTGTTCATTACAGTATTATCAAAGGAACTGTTCAAAATTCCACTTTAATATCTCAGTCTGCCATTAGACTGAAGGTGGTAAGCAGTAGAAAAGTGTAAATCAAATTAAAGTCTTTTACAGAAGACCCTCCAGAATAGTGACACAACCTGCAAGCCTCTGTCAGAAACAACTTGGTTGGGTATTCCATGGAGGTGATAGATTTCTATCTCAAACAGGTCAGCCAGTTTTTCAGAAGTAGACAACTTTTGAAGGGGCACAAAATGACCCTGTTTAGAAAAGCAGTCCACTATGACCCAAACAACAGTCATTCCTTTAGAAGCAGGGAGATCAACAATTAAATCTATTGTTATATGGGACCAGGGTAGAGCTGGCACTGGAAATGGCTGAAGAATGCCCACTGGTTTAGCTTGAGGTATCTTGGTTTGGGCACAAATAGCAGGACGCCACAAAGTCTGCGGTGTCATTTTTTAGCTTAGGCCACCAAAGTCTGCAAGCATGAAGGTCAAAAGTACGTTTGACTCCGGAATGCCCAGCCACTGCAGAATGATGACCCCAGTGCAGGATCTTGGTCATAGGGAAGTAGGCACAAACATTTTTTCACGAGGAACTTCAGTCCCAATAGGAAATGGGCAGCTGAGAGCTTTTGAAGGAGGAATTAAGATAGTGAGGTAATTATTTGTGAGGAAGATATGATAGGTTCATCTGAACCTGAGACATTAGAAGTTTCCTCAGATTAGCAGGAGTGGGTATCACCCTTAGAATTCTTGGAACCTGATATGTATGAAACAATAAAATTGAACCGGATAAAGAACAAAGCCCAACAAGCTTAATGTGCATTTAATCTTTTGCCATTTCTGAGCTATTCAAGATTAAATTTATCTGTTACAATTGTTAAGGGTGTAACAAACAGCACCCTCTAGGAGTTAGCACCATTCCTTTATGGTCATCTTGGTTGCAAGAAGTTCTTGGCTGTCCACATCATAATTGCTCTCGGCTGAAGAGAACTTCTTTGAAAAGAAGGCAAAAGGGTGGTATCTGTAAGTGTGGGGAGACCTCTGGTAGAAGACTGCTCTGGCTACTATTTCTGAAGCATCCACTTCTATGACAAAGGCTCTTTGGGAGTCTGATTGCAGATGTATAGGTGCCTAGGAGAACGAAGCTTTCAGCAAATCAAACGCTACCAGTGCTTCAGGGGAACAATGCTGGTGGTCCCTTATAGAGCCTATAGTAATTATCAGAGCCAATGAATCTTTGAATGGCTTTAAGACCTTGAGGAAGGGGCCAATTCTTGACTGCTTCTACCTTCACAGGATCCATTTCAAGACCATCAGCTGAGACAATGTGGCCCAAGAAAGGAAGACAAGACTTCATATTTTTCTAGCTTAGCTTACAGGCCAGGAGTACATAAGCGTTCCAGGACCAAGGCTACGTAGATTTGGTGTTTTTGCAATGTCTTAGAATATCGCCCGGGTATACTAAAAAGCAGGTTTGAAACATGTCATGGAATATGTCATTGACAAAGGACTGGAAAATGAAAGGGGCATTGCACTGCCCAAACGACATCACCAGTTATTCATAGTGTCCTGAACAGGTACTTAAGGTGATTTTCCACTCATCCCCCTCTTGAATGGGGATCGAATTGTAAGCTCCAAGCAGGTCTAACTTAGTAAAAACAGTTCATAGATAACGGGGAGAGAATAACTTTTTCTCTTAGTAATACTGCTTAAACATCTTTTGTACAAAACAGAACCCTGCTCCAGCAGCAGAAGAGAAGGTCGGATAAAGCCTCTTGCGAAATTGTCCTGGATATACTCCTTCAGACATCAGATGTCCCTGCTCCATAAGCTCAGGTGAGTCTGTAGAAACATAAAGGCTTTGTGACAGGGAAAGGGGTGGCAGAGCACAGGGGGCTTGCGTGAATGATCGTCTGCTCATCTTTTAATTTTTCACAGTCACTTTCTGAAGGATAAAGTGTTATCTCCCCAGTCAGTGTCATATGCCAGAGTGAAGAACTGAATGGCATACTGAGCCCAGAGCCCCTGCCTGCTTCCAGTTTCAAGTAACCTGCCTCAAGAAATGTGTTCTGGCAATGTTCTCTTAGACTTCTTTTTTTCTTTCTAGCAATATGGGGCTGTACATTTCCTCCATTAAGCAGGTTCCCATTAAAGGGATAGTAATGTCAGAAAAAAAGTATTAACTATATGGTAGATACAATTAAATGAGAGTACTTGCAATTATTTGTATCTCTCAAACAGTTATGGTTTGAGAGATATAGGAAAATAAAGTTCTCCGCTCCCTCCCCTTTCTGCTTGACGATCTGTCAAGCTGTCGGAAGCAGATTCTGGTTCCTCGATCAGACGGGCGGCTCTTCAGCAGCACAGACATAGCGATACCTAACAATAAATACTTCATTGGAATGGTCTACAACATGTGCCTGGTTTGCAAGCACACTTTGTAGACCATTCCAATGAAGTATTTATCTTTAGATATCGTTATATCGGCGCTACTGAAGAGCCACATCTGGTCAAGTGACCAGAATCTATTTCTGACAGCTTTACAGCTCGTCAAGCAGAAAGGTGAGGGAGTGGAGAACTTTATTTTCTTATATCTCTCAAACCATAACTGTTTGAGAGATACAAATAATTGCAAGTACTCTCATTTAATTGTATCTACCATATAGTTAATACTTTTTTCTGACATTACTATCCCTTTAACTGTCTTCCTTGTTCATGGATTGTCCAGTTCACAGGTTCAGTTCAGGACCTTAAACCTGTGGAGGCTGACTTGACTGTATCAGTCTATTTCTCATTTCTAAGCTTCTCTGAAGACTAAAGCTGTAGGTGAGTTAACCTCTTGAGGGCTATGGTCCTGCTTTATGTCACTCTTTCCTGGCACCCACTGAAATGTGGTGTTTTGCCAGTATTGCACACTATTTCTAACTTTTATTATTTGTGTGTATGTGTTTCTAGTGTCTGCCTTTACTGCAAATGGCTCATAATCATTTATGTGCTTCACTTCTGCTTTTACACTTTTGGGGGGCATTCCTCCCTCTTGTAGTGGCAGATGCCTTACTCCCTTGCCATCCTGTTCTGGACTTAAAGTGCCTCAACCATTTTGTGCTTGCTCCAAGAATCAAAATGGAGTGTCTGTACTCTGTCTATGAGTATGGAGAACTTCTTGTCTCACTGGACCTGCAGGATGCTTACCTACATGTTCCAATTCACCATATTAACAGTAATTTCTGCACTTTGCCTTTCAGATCAGTCACTTTCAGTTCACTGCCCTTCCTGGTCTGGCATCTGCCTAGAGGATCTTCACAAAGGTCATTTCTGCTTTGGCACCTTACCTAGATGACCTTTTACTCAAGACTTCTTCAGAGGCAACTCTATATATGCAAATTCAGGAGTATGTTTCTCTCCTGGATCACCATGGTTGGGCACTCCATTATAAGAAATCCTCTTTGGTTTCCCTTCCCAGGTCCTTTATTTCCTAGGTTAGAGGATCGACATCCTCTAGGGGAGGGAGTTTCTTCCAGAAGACAAGATCAAGTCCTTGTCTGTTTAGGTGTTTTAAGTGATATCATGTCCATCAGCCGCAGTGCAGGAATACATGAAGATTCTGGGTTCCCTAATATCTTCCCTGGAGGCAGTTCATTTTGCTCAATTTCACACAAGGGAATTTCAATTGGATGTTCTCATGAACTGTGTTACAATCAGAGGTCTGGAATTTCAAAATAAAGATAAAGACACACACTGCAGTGAAAACTATAAAACTACAGTTTATTAAAACATGCAATAATTAAATAGGTTATGAAATAAACATCCTGCCAGAGTTCACAAGCATATGGGAGACATACAACTCTGGGATATAAAAAGAAAAAGAGAACTTTCTGCCAGAGTTCACAGACGTATGCGAGACATACAACTCTGGGATATAAAAAAAGAGACATGTGAAATACAGTTTATTTAAACATGCAATGATTTGACAAGTGATGAAATACAAGAAACCAGAACTATTGCCAGAGCTTACATCAGTAAAACAAACTCTGCAATATGCAAGACAGGAAAGATAAGAAATAAAAAAAGGTACTTATCAACGGGAGAGCCTGGTTACACGAAACCCCGTAACAAGACACAGGTGCACGGACAGAGGTGAAAATCAGGTACACACTCTTTCGTCCCAAATACGGCTCTGAATGTATTGTGTTGACTACTCCCTAGGATGTCTAACACTGCGCATGCATATGTGCTTGGTTACAGAAGGCTGAATATTGGAGACATCACTACCTGTCTCTCATAAACAGTACGTAAGCTAGCATAGCCTTCCCCCTCTTCTGTTGCTGGCCAAAACTGCAGAGAATTAACCCCCAACTAGCCATGAGGAGATCACCAAAGAAAAAACATCCCTTACAAACTGGTCCAGACATTATACACATCTTTCCTATGTCATGTTTCAGCTGACCTAACTGTAGCGTTAACTAAAGTTTGTTCCTTTGAATATAGTCTAAATTCTTATCATCAGCTAGTAATGTTCCCAGTTTCCTAATTTATTTGGTTTTCCTTCTTAGAAATGCAATAGCACATTCTCCAGGCAACTGCCAGTTTTTCCTTTCTCAAGGGGGGAATGCTTAGTTCATAAATTACTTAAAATGTGTAAGGCAACCTTGATTAAGCAGTTGGGAATGTTGGTACCGGATAGTTTGAATCATGTATCTGCAGGTACAATTTATACAGAATAATTGATTTTTGCTGGGGATATACTGATTGTTACTTTACTTTTGCAACATTTGGATGTCAATATCTAATGATTCAGTAGGCTTCATCGGGTATGCAATTAGTACTACTTGTTGTATGGAGGACACCTAACTAAGGGCTCGATCCAAATGTTGGAGTAGAAAAATGTTGGTAGGGCAAAATGGATACTGACCGACAAAATAAAATGTCTTGGTCGGTATCCAAATGTCCTACTGACATTTAGCACAACGGACGTTATGACACAAAACTGGTGTCGTGTCCAAACGTCTGTTTTGTGCATTAAGTTCCCAAAACGCTGCTAAATAACGCCAGTTTGAAACTTAACAGTAAAAAAACTAACGATCAGTGCTTGACATAGACACCGATCGTTAAAAAGTCTGTGTTAAACTTACCTGTCATTCACTGTCTGTCTCCTTCTGTCTCCATTCTTTCTTCTATCTTCTCTTGTATCTTCTGTCTTCTTTCTTCTCTTCTATCTTCTTCCTGTGAAAGAAAAAAATAAGTTTGAGTTGAAAGCATAGATGCTTTAACCCCTTGAGTGCCAGAGGGGTATGCAACGCATTGCAAAGCAATGCGTTGTGTACCTTTCTGGAGCCCATAGGGTTAAAGTACATAGTAGTGTGCCACATTTTCAAATAAAGATCCCCCACATGTAATGATAAACACGTCATGAAATGTTTGCTATACATCATAATGAAATGGTATGTCTATTTTCTATAAGAAAAATAAAAAGCCAACTTAGCTTTTCAACATTGCTGTCTCCACCACTGTGTGAGGTGCTGAGGCGACGGTGGAGACAGAATAAGGTGGCACTCCCCTCCCCTCTTTTTCTTCATGGGCCGATGCATGCTCCAGTCTGAGAGAATTAGAATTGAGGCTGCCCTTACATATAGGCAGCCTTACTTCTAATTCTCTCACAGCCATTGGCTGGGAGATGCTTACGCATCTCCCAGCCAATCAGTTAGAAGCACAGCAGCTCAAAGCTGATTGGCTGGGAGGTGCGTAAGCATCTCCCACTCAATGGCTGTGAGAGAATTAGAAGTAAGGTTGCCCATAGGGCAGCCTCAGTTCTAATTCTCTCAGACTGGAGCGGGCATCGGCCCGCAAAGAAGAAGAGGGGAGGGGTGTGCCACCTTATTCTGTCTCCGTCAGCGCCTCACACAGCGGTGGAGACAGCAATGTTGAAAAGCTAAGTTGGCCTTTTATTTTTCTTATAGAAAATAGACATACCATTTCATTATGATGTATAGAAAACATTTCATGACATGTTTATCAATACATATGGGGGATCTTTATTTGAAAACGTGGCACACTACTATGTTCTTTAACCCTCTGGGCTCCAGAGAGGTACGCCACGCATTGCTTTGCAATGCGTTGCGTACCCCTCTGGCACTCACTGGGTTAAAGTATCTATGCTTTCAACTCAAACGTATTTTTTGCATAGGGTTAACATGATTTGCAATGCATTGCATACTCCTCTGGCAGTCAAAGAGTAAAGTATATTTAACAAAAGCAGTTTAAAATGAAGTAAGCAAGTAAAAAATGCAGTTTCCTACTATATGTCCATTTTTCTACTGAATTTTTTCTTGACTAATCTGAAAACTATGTGTGATTTTAACTTTACATAGCCACATCTATAAATATTTGTACTGTTATACTTCAGCCCTCCAGAGCTTGAAGCAGCCTCTACATATTTAGTGGATATTAAGATAAGGATGGTCTGTTGGATATAGACTCTGAATGCAATGCTGGCCATTTTCTTCTAGTTTTATATAGACTTGAAGCCACTTTTAAGTGAAATGTTCCAATTCAATGAAATCACTGGCTTTACCATAGTTTGAAATAATTATTTTTTTCTGAATCACTTTTACTCTTTATGTCATGAGTCAATTAATACATATCTGAATTGTTTTTCATTAAAGGTACTACTGTCTTGCTGCTGTTGCTGCTTTGCTCAAATATGTTGAGTTCATTCAGAATGCAGTCTATGCTCCAAAATCTCTCAAGATTTGTTTCCAAGGAAGTGAGCAAACCGCTATGATAGATTCTACATCTGCCCAAAATCTTGAACTGTTAGTTAACAACAGAGATTCTAGGTTTGTAAATTGTTTGTAAAACTTTGTTTTCAACTTTTAAATGTTTGTAGAGCAGCCATGTTAAAGTTGGAAATGTATAACCACACTGTTACCTTCAGCTCACTAGAATTTACCCTGTACTTTGTATGCATGCTTGGAATTGTATGCAGTAAGGGATAAGTGAGGGCTGTTTATACAATGATACATTTACTAAAGTCTGCTGTGTGAAAATCCTAGTGCAGATGTATTGCACCAATGTGCTTTTTCTTTAATAAACATGCAGTTTTGGCATTAATGTTTATTTTTTTGTGTAGCTGTGATAATAAATTGTTTTCCTCTATGCAATTTGCTTATTCTATTTTCACACCCCTAATGATTGTGTCTGAGTGAGCCAATATAAAAACTACATAAATACAATGTTACATAGATAACAACAATAAAACACAACATTAATAGCATATTTTACTGGTTGTCTGCCATTCGCTTTTTGATCACTTGTGCTCATTAAGTACAAGAAAAGAGTAAAAAAAAACAGAAGTTAAAAAGAAAAAGGCAAGTAGAATCAAGGGAGTTAGACTAATGGAGTTTTGAGTAAATCTAACAGTTTGCATTTGAGGATCTATTTTGTCAGGGCTGTCAAGATAACTGCATCATAGTGATGTGAGTACTTGTGTTAACAAAACTTTCTGAATTTCTGGTTGTTTTTTCTTTTTAATCTTGTCAAGTTGAATACTTGTACCATTAGTCTCTGATTTGTAGAGAAAGAGAAGAGGAAAATTGTTAAGATGTGTGCATCTGAATCTTTGTTTCTGGCTAAATCCTCCAAAAGAGAGGCTAGTTCAGTACTTTAATTGTTTAGAAGATAATAATCGGGCTCAAATGTAATCCAACACTTAGTTTATTAGGTAGTTAGTACAATATTTAACTGCCTGACATCCCAGCCTTCTTCCCTTGCCCACTGGTAACCACAGTTCCCCAAGTACACTGTTTGACCTTCTCCAGCCTTTTCCCCTGGCCCACTGCTAGCCACAAATCCCCACTGCCTGGGTAAGGGAAGAAGGCTGGGGGTGTCAGGCACTGTATTATCATGCCTTTCCTACCTCTTTGCCCACATCCGCGGTCGGCTTCTGGTCTAGGTTCCGGATCAGGGCCGGGCTCTTCTATGCATGTGCACACTTCCGGTTTCTAGTGCCTGTGCGCATGCGCTCTGCCAACGGACCGCTCTGCCTTTTCTCCTCTCTTTGGTCCGGCCGGCATCCACGCCTCTCTTATCCTGTCTTCCGGGCCCTTTTAAACCTCAGACTCGCTATGTCAGACACGTTTTTATAGCGTCTGTTCCAGTTCCTTTGTTCTTGTTCCTTCTGGCTACTCTAGCATTCCTGTACTCCTGTGTATGATCCGGACTGTCTCAGACCTTGCCGTTGCCTGCTCCAGTGTTCCTGTATTCCAGTGTATGACCTGGACTGTCTTGACCTTGCCTTTGCCTGCTCCAGTGTTCCTGTATTCCAGTTTATAACCCGGACTGTCTTGACCTTGCCTCAGCCTGCTCCAGTGTACCTTGCCAACCTGTGTTCAACCCGGACCATCTCTGACCTAGCCCCGTCTTCTTTAGTGATTCTGACCTGTTGTCCCATCCATGTAGGATCCACCTCTACTGGAATTCTGAGTGAGTACCTGTCTTCCTGTTTGGAGTATTGTCTATTCTCCCTGGGATTATTTAGTATAGCTTGTCTCGGTTGGGGTTATCCTGGGTTACCCAGCAGCTCCTCTGCTGGGGATCACAACATCTGGCTTCGCGACCAGCACCTATAGGCGACTCAGTCGCAGCAAAGCCCCGACCCAGGCAACCTCAGCTCCCCAACACCATCCCTAGCCTCCCTCCCCATCATCTAGCTCAGTAATCCTTTGTTGGAGAAGTCTCCTGTTCCTCCGCCAAGGTACTCACCACCTTCTTGGTAGTCTATCTGTGGGTGCTTGATATTATAAAAATGCACCCTCTTCTGGTTATGGACCCCAAGGATATGTCCTTGGCTTTGTTGCAACAGGGCGCTGCCCTGGAACAACACGCCGGACAGATCATCCATCTGGACCAGAAACTGGATTCCATTACCAGTTTGCTGCAGCAATTGCAGCAGAGAATGGAGGGTCCCAGTACCGCATCCGCCTCTCCTTCTCCGGTTTTCTCGTCGCCGGTTGTGGCAGCGTGCTTGCCTTTGCTTCTGTGCTTTGACGGTAACCCCAAGGAACTGCTGGGGTTCCTTAATCAGTGTCTTCTCCACTTTCGGTGTCAGCCTGAGGCTTATGCTTCTCATCAGGCAAGGATAGCTTTCATTGTGTCTCTCCTTCAGGGCCAGGCCTTGGCCTGGGTCTCTCCCCTGCTGGACTGCCAGTCCACGTTCCTTGATGATTTTGATAGGTTTCTCTCAGCGTTTTGCTCAGTTTTCGATGCTCCTGGAAGGAGGGAGCAAGCTGAGGATGCCCTGTTGGAACTCCAACCAGGTCAGCATCCTCTTAGCCAGTACGTGGTGGAATTCCGCACCCTGGCTTACGATACGGATTGGCCCGACAGCTGTCTTATAGCTTGCTTCCGTAGAGGGCTTTGTGAAAGGCTTAAGGACGAGCACACCACACGCCCCATACCTCGCTCCCTTGAGGACCTCATTGCAATTTGTTCCACCTTGGGGCACCGTGTCTAGGAACGATGGCTGTAAAAAGATTGAGACCAGAGTCTCCACCCACTCTCTCATTCACCAGTCCACCTGGCCCCTAAATTCCAACCACCGGTTTCCTCTGAACCTGCTTCTGAACCCATGGAAATCAGGAGAGTGTTCAGTCTCTTGGAGGCCGAGAGGTCCAGAAGGCAGTCTTAGGGCTTGTGCCTTTATTGCGGTGCTCCAGGGCACCAAGCTCGGGGTTGTCCTTTCGCATCCTCTGTCGGGCCGCGGTCACATCCATTCCTAGACACGCTTATCTCCCTCCGGCTCGCTCGTTTGGGGTATGCAGGGTAGTTAATTCAGAACAGGATAATTGTTCTCTACAGAGGGATTTATATAAAATGGCTGATTGTGCAAACAAATGAAATATGAAGTTTAATGTGGGGAAGTGTAAAGTCATGCATTTGGGAGAAAATAATCCCAAGGCTACTTATAAACTTAATGGAATCATTTTAGGGGCTTGTTGCTAGAGAAAGACCTCGGTATCCTTGTCAACTACAAACTTGGAAACAGTGACCAGTGTCAAACAGCAGTAGCAAAGGCAAACAAAATCCTGTCTTGCATAAAAAGAGTTATTGAAGCAAGAGTGTATAGCATTATTTTGCCATCGTACAAATCATTGGTAAGACCTCACCTTGAATATGCAGTGCAGTTTTGGGCACCAGTTCTGAAAAAGAATATACTAGAACTAGAGAGGGTACAGCGAAGAACAACAAAATTAATTAAGGAAATGGAGGACCTGACGTATGAGGAACGACTAGACAAACTTGGTTTATTTACTCTAGAGAAAAGACAACTAAGAGGAGACCTTATCACATTGTACAAATATATGAGAGGTCAATACAAGGATCTCTGCGGTGAGCTATTTATTCCAAGGCCTGATCAGATGACCAGTGGGCACCCTTTGAGATTAGATGAAAGGAGGTTTAGACTTCAGCAGAGGAAGGGTTTTTTTACAGTGAGGTCTGTTAAATTGAGGAATTCTTTGCCCAAGGAGGTGGTTATGGTAACATAGTAACATAGTAGATAAGGCTGAAAAAAGACATGCGTCCATCAAGTCCAGCCCATGCCAATAACACCCCTGTTGATCCAGAGGAAGGCAACAAAAAAGCCCTCTGGAGCAATTTCCAATGTAGGTGTGTGTGTGAGTGTGTCAAATAGTTCCCCGGCTCAGTATCCTGAGCCGGGGAACTATTTGATACAAAGGATACATTCAAGAGATTAGATACATTTCTTTCCAAAGGGAACATACAGAGTTATACTGTTTATTAGTAGGCAGATCAGGAAAGTCTGATAAAGCTAACTTATTTGGTAGCAGGAAAGCTATAAAATTACTGGGGTATGAGGAGAAGGTTGAACTTGATGGACTTGTGTCTTTATTCAGCCTAATTTACTATGTTACTATGAGGCTATGATGAGACCATTTTATGTTTCCTATCAACGCTTGCAAGGAGTATTGGTAGCAGAGAAACAGATCTATCTGAGAGTATTTGTTATATGTATTTGAGAAAAACTTGCAGTCTGTGTCATGTGGGTGTTCCAGTCTCCACACATCTACGATGTGATAGCAAGTGAGAGTGTCATTAAATTGCTGGGTAGTGGTTCTGTTGTGCATGGACAGGGTTGGTGTACAATCAAGCAGAGGGTTGGGTGTGAAGTTAAAGTCTCCCCAAAAGGCCCTCCCTGAAAGAGTCCACCCATTCCAGGAGACCAGATAGAAAATATACATTTACTAGTGTCATTTTTTAATCAAACAATTTTACTTTTACTAGAATGAATCTACCCTTGGGATCTATCAAGCTATCAATCGTTTTCCAGGGTAGAGACCTGGGTAGAGTACCACTGATGTGGAAAGTGGTGAGGAATTATGGAGGTGGTTACTAGCGTTTTTTAAAATGGGTTTTTCTGCACAAAAAGGATCTTGGCCTGATCTTGGACCACACCCCTTAGCAGCATGCTTCATTTATCTGGGACATTTAAGTCCCTCACTTTGAGAGATCAGCAGCACATGCTGTGGCTGTCAGTCATGGGCATATAGCAAGAGCCGAGTCACTGCGTCCAACCCTGGAGCACCCCAATGGGAAGTGATGAGAAAGAGGGGGAGAGATGAGTAAGAAAAGGAGCATCACACGAGGGTTGTGCCCCAAGTTAGAGGCAGACAGCGAGAATAATTGCACAATGAGAGAAAGTAACAAAATGAAAAGTATTCTTCTAAACTGATCCTGATTTAGGCCATGGTGTTCCCCTTTTCCCCATTTATGCTTTATCTATAGCTTGGGGTTTCAAATGAGGCTTACATGTCGCTGAATAGCTCCTGGAGGTCTGCTTTAGTCGGCCTGTCCCACAAATCTACAGCTCCAACACTCTCTGCCATTGTGTTCTGATGGGCCTTCATGTTCTGATAAGCCACAGGCCAGTCACGGATGTCTGGAAAGTCTCGGGGTAAGCAAGAGCTTTACGTGTGCTTTTGGCAGACAGTGTCTTCTCCAGGGAGCTCACCCGTGTGTCTTATTGAGTCTCCACTGTGGTTCTTCCTTTAACAGGTAGAAGGAGCTTCTTAGACCTCCTAGTCAGCACAGGGGGAGTTCTAAGAATGATTTGCTTCAATACTAGCAGCAAAGAAGATGACTAACACCTTTGTGTAGTGTAATGTGCTGACCTAAAGTGCGTCTGTCTTGGTTGTTCGCCAACTACTCCCCATGAATTTTTAATTCTTTTAATTATCCCAGAACTTTGTATGGATTTTGAACATTTCCCAAGCCAATACTGTCTTTCTTGAGATGTCCCCAAAAGGTTATTTGATTGTAAGGCCACTAAGTAATTTATGCCCTCTCTCCTTGAAGACTGTACCTGCAGTTAGTTTAGGTATATTTTCAGATATATTGCTCTGCTGTTCCTGGTCATGCATTTGATCAAATTTTGAAACCCATGTTTCCATATAAAGGTGTATATAAGAATATATTTCAGTCACATTAAACTGTTTATAGTACAGATTACAAAAAGCTACCTTACATTTGTAATGACTTGAGTAAAAAATGCTAGCAATTTTAAAATATTTTTAATATTTTTATTAGTGATATTGCAAAAGGTCTTCATGTAAAGGTATGCCTTTTTTGCAGATGATACAAAGATCTGCAATAGGGTAGACATTCCAGGGGGAATAAGCCAAATGGTGAATGATTTAGGTAAATTAGAAGAATGGTCAAGAGTGTGGCAGTTGCAGTTTAACGTTGATAAATGTAAAATAATGCACTTGGGACATAAAAATCCAAAGGAAAAATATACTATTAAGGGTACTGTGCTGTCAGAGACAACAGAGTCATTATTTCTAATGACTTAAAGGTAAGCAGGCAATGTAATAAAGAGGTGGGGAATGCAAGCAAAGCACTGGGTTGTATAGCTAGGGGCATTAGTAGCAGAAAAAGGGAAGTAGTCATGCCACTCTGCAGATCTCTAGTTAGAGCTCACCTAGAGTATTGTGTACCGTACTGGAGACCTCATATCCAGAAGGATATTGATACTCTAGAGAAAATTCAAAGAAGGGCTACTAAAATGGTGATTGGTCTACAGGAAAAGAAATATCAGGATAGACTAAATGATTTGAATATGTATAGCTTGGAGGAGAGAAGAGAGAGAGGGGATAAGATAGAAACATTCAAATACATGAAGGGATTCAACAAAGTACAGGATGTAAGTATATTTCAAAGGAGTAAAAATGTTAGGACAAGAGGCTATAGTTTAAAACTAGAGGAACACGGGTTTAGATGTAATGTAAGAAAGTTTTACTTCACTGAGAGGGTAGTAGATAAGTGGAATAGCCTACCAGCAGAAGTGGTAGGTGTCAATACAGTGACAGAATTTAAGCATGCATGGGATAGGCATAAGGCGGTCCTTAACGTAAGAAAAGACCAAGGACCAAAAAAGGTTTGAGGTTGTGTTTTTTTTTTTTTTACAGTAGGAAAATGGGCAGACTAGATGGGCCGAATGATTCTTATCTGCCGTCAAATTCTATGTTTCTATGAATATACAGACATCACACAATCAGCTGTTTCTGGCTTAGTGTTTTACACTTTTGTTTCATGCATTGTCTTTAAATGGCACATATGAGATGTTCAATTGAAAAAGGAGGACATGAAGCACGGTTCAGAGCTGTTGAAGCATGATTAATACAAAAAAGTGAACATCAGAGCTGTAAATCAAATTGCACCGCCTTAAAATAATATAAATCCAAAGCATGAAATAAATACAAATACACCTGATATATAGTCAGTTCAGACCTGTCAGTCCCAGACTAACAAGGAAAAAACATATATTTTACCCTGGCAATTTAACTTATATACCAGCAAGATGAACCAAGTTCGTATTCAGTGTCTCAATTATAAGAGTTCTACATAATGTTGCTTGCAGTGGAGTTATATTTCTAGAATTCCATCTCATAGAAAGGAAATAAGAAGAGGAGAACAGGGAGCAAATCATAGAATCCACCACTCATATGAAAAAATAATATCCACTCACATGCAATATTCCTGTATGCAATGTTCCTTCCTCCAGGTAATGAATCCACAATTGCTAGGTGTACTGCCGTTGTCAATACACTTTAATGTATATATAGAAACTTGATTAGCTTCCACCTTGGACCTCCAATAGAGTCTGATACTCTTCTAAAACGAAGCGGGTAATCCAAGTTACCATTCATAAAATACAGGGCACTCCTACCCTCATCCACACTTACTCCAGGATAAAGCATGTTTGGTTTTCCAATGCTCCCTTAGAGTCTTGCTCTCATATCGTACATGGCCAATGAGGTTAATAAATTTTTCAGTTGTATCAATGTATAAGTTTCTTCAAATGCTTTAGATATAATAAAACAAAATGAAAACCATACAATAAAATGGACAGAACAAAATATATTAAAAAACAATATCCAGATAGGGAACTGAATGTCAAATGAAATCTGGCAAACGACCTGACAGGTACTACGAATGTATGTCCAGTCCCACCGCATGGCGTACAGAACACCAGTGGAACCGTGGTTACCCTTGCCAATAGGCCCAACGTGTTTGGTGCACGGGTTGCACTTCCTTGGGGGCCCAAAATGCATGGTCAGTGTGCGAGAGCGAACATCTAGGGTAGCAATGGGAAGCCAGAGGTGCTTTTTCCTGAAGTAAGTGTGGATGAGGGTAGGGGAACCCTGTATTTAATGAATGTTAACATTGATTACCTTTTTCTTGAAAGAGTATCGGACTCTATTGGAGGTGGAAGCTGGGCAAGTCGCTATATATGGTAAAGAGCCTTGACAACGGCAGTATGCCTGGCAAGTGCGGATCTATTATCTGGAGGAAGGAACACTGCATATAGGAATATTGCATGTGAGTTGATATTGCTATTTATTCATATGAGTGGTGGAATCTATGCTAATTGGCTTCCTGTTCTCCTCTTAGTATTTCCTTTCTATGAGATGGAATTCTAAAAATATAACTCATCTGCAAGAAACATCACATAGAATTATTTTAATGAAGGATGGTTAGCTTGTAAAAAACAGACAGATACTATCTCCACAATATGATAATTGGAGTAAAGAGCTCCACGTACTTCCAGTATTTAAATGCTTCTGTAATCACTCATAATTTTATCATATTTGTGGACTTACATGGTACAAGTGGAAATAAAAGAAAAAATGCACTTCTAAAAAAAATAATATAGACTTGCTCTGTTATTATTTTTTTTTTTTTCTTCCAAGGAATGACCATAACCTCTTTGGAGTTCTCAATCATACAAAAACTTCAGGTGGAAGCCGAAGACTTAGGTCAAATATCTTGGAACCTCTTATTGACTTTGATACTATCACCACAAGATTGGATTGTGTTGAAGAATTTCTTCGAGATGAAGAACTATTTTTTAGTCTTCAAGCAGGTAACAGTTTTGTTTTTGTTATCTAAAGGAAGCAACATTTAAAGTGAAATTAAAGGGGATGTTCTCCGATGGCGGAAGCTGTCTGAATGTTGGAGCAATCTCATTGGCCAGAAATCAATCTCTGCCAATGAGATCTCTCCAACTTACAGACAGACAGCCTCCGTCATCGGAGGAGGCTGGCTAGAAGCTCAGACTACGGTACAGATCCGGTCAACACTGTCTGCCGGAAGGCGGTACAGAGCTACATTTAATCTTTTAATTTCTCAAAACAAGTGGATTTTTTTAAAAAAAGGATACACTTTCCATTATTTATCATTTATAAGGAAACGATTTAGGCAAAGTTGTGAAGGGGGTAAACATGTACTTTAACATGTTATAATGGGTGATTTTTTTTAAAGGGCTTTCAAAAATCATCTATATTTTTTAGCTATTATAGTTTGATGCACCTAGATTTATTTGCCCATTTTTGAATATTAGCCAGTACTGGCATTTTGGAAGACGTGAGGATTGTTGATATCTCTCAAAGGGCTCAGCCAGTGCTGCCTAATTTGCATAAACTGACAAATAAGCTAAATGTTTTAAAATAAACAATGGCTATCATTAATATGGATGATATAAAAATCATCCACGTTATTATAACTTGTTAGGTCCACCTTAGGATGACAAATGTTGCTCACTCACATAATTAAAGAAGTGCTAGAAAAAACTGTCCTCAAGGATCATATACTGGCTAGAATTTGAGGATATCCCTGATCAGATGAGATGTTCCAGGAGTTTGGCTATTTCTGATTAAGCCATTTTTGATCAGGAAAGGGTGCCTTTCAATTATTGTGTGTTTAGTGCCCTTGAGAGCAAATTTGCACACCCCTGGTTCAGAGCATATTTAAAAATATAGTTAATTTACAGATGTGTGTGCTTTGGAATTGCAATCTTTTTTTACATTTTGTTTCAAAAATGTATTTCTGGGTCAAACATGTGTCCATGAAATAATCAATGTAATCTCTATTGAATAATACATCACCATTCCCCTGGAGTGGATTGACCAGTGTGCAGGTGCTGTGTGGACACTAGCAGCCCTGTGGAGAGAATCCTACAGCCCAAGTTTTGCCTCCCAGCAGAGTCCCTTGGGGCTCTGCTTCCTTCACAATGGTAACCTGAAGAAAATGAAGATTGATGAGTAACCCTTTGAGTGCCTTGGTCCACATTGAGACAGCTCTAACAGA
The DNA here is from genome assembly GCA_037306005.1 of Rhinophrynus dorsalis. Taxonomy (NCBI): domain Eukaryota; kingdom Metazoa; phylum Chordata; class Amphibia; order Anura; family Rhinophrynidae; genus Rhinophrynus; species Rhinophrynus dorsalis. The sequence continues at coordinate 255,681,732 of CM074722.1, forward strand.
AATTACTAATTACCTACACACAGCAAAGGACAATACAGTATACTAATCCTACTAGATCTGTCTTTGGCCTTTGAAACTGTTAACCATGCATTCCTACTGGACACATTGCACACCCTTGGCATCTGTGACACACCGCTAGAATAGATTTCCTCCTATCTCTCAAATGTACTTTCATTATTTCTTTTGCTAATGCTGTATCGTCTCCCCATGGCCTCTCAGTAGGTGTATCTCAGGGACCAGTCCTGGGACCACTTCTCTTTTCCCTCTACACATTCTAACTTGGTGACTTCATCTCATTTCTTGGCTTTAATTATATCTGTATGCAGATGACACAATAATCTATCTCTCTTTCCCTGACCTCACTCCGGTTGTGCAGTTTGAGTCACTCAGTTTCTCATAGCTATTTCATCATGGATGGCCCACCGCCATCTTAAACTTAATATGGCTAAAACAGAACTGGTTGTATTTCCTCCTAAAACCAACCCACCAATCCCTTTCTCCATCACAACTGACAATTCTGCCATCCACTCAGTAACCAAAGCTTGGGTTTCTACCCTATTCTACATTAACATTCTCCCCCCATATACAAGCTGTCACAAACACATTGCTTCTTCCTGAAAAATACATCCGTCACTGAAATGGTCTTCTATGTGTGCTTGGTTTGCAACCACATGTAAAAGACCGTTTCAGTGAAGGATTTCTTCTTCCATAAAGAGAGCCTGGCTCTGCTGAAGAGCCTCCGCCGGTCCCGGGACCAGATTCCCCTGCTGTCAGCTAGAACGCTGACGTCAGGGGAGAGGGAACTTTGAAAGCAGATATCTCTCAAACCATAAAGGTTTGAGAGATTACGCTGGGCTCGTTTTTAAGGGCTACAAGATGGGGGATAGTAAAATTGAAGTATTACTATCCCTTTAAGAGCATTAGGCTAAAGTGCGATTTTCAGGGGGAAAGTGCAGCAAAGGGAGTCATACACTGAGAAAGGGACCCTGCCCTAAGGAGCTTACACTCTAATTAGAAATGACCTTTCCTGGGCTTTTCCCTTTAGGGACCTGTCTTTTAGGTGTCCCCCAGATGATTCCTGGTGTCAGTGGGTTTTTTGGGGTACCTCTAAAATGTGTCTGTTTTTGGGTTCGTGGATCCTTTAAAGACAGTTCCCACACAGCCACCATCTTTGCTCTGTTGACCTGGGCAAAGTTCATTTTGACATATCTCTGCAACTAATTAACATACAGAAGTCAGAGTGGGCTCTTTCTTCTCGTCTCCTCATGCCCTTTCACCTGGTTCACTTCCTGAGTGTCTTGGGGGTCCGTGGCATTCCATGGACAGACTCTCCTTGCTCTCTGTCTCCAGATTAACCCTTCGCCTGCCAGATAAGTACTTTCTGGGCCTTTCTTGGGTGAACTAGTTGTTTATACTAGTTTTATACACTACTTCTGTCAGGATGTCAGATTCTAAGGGAAATGGGGCTAGACCTAACTAATGACTCTAGTGTCACTGACCCCTCTCCCTAGAGAGTATTCTGGATCTCTGTGCCCCTTTGCACTGTGGCCTCTACTAATCCAGCGAGACTCTCCAGCACTGAACAAGAGCTAGCTAAGGTGAAATCACTGTTGTCCTCAGTGGCCCAACTTCCTCTCTCCCTTCAGGGGGTTCTTCAGTCCTGGAAGTCCCCCGTTACCTTCAAGTATGTGGCCCCTAGATTTCATAGTATGCCTGCTCTCATAGGGGCCTCCTCTGAGGAGGAACTTTCGGGAGGTAAGAATGAGGAAGTGAATATGAGGATATGGTTTCTTCCTAGTCCAGTGGAGATTCCTTGTGTTCTGTCATGTACCCAGAGGAGTATCTGGCATTTCTGGACCTTCAGGATACGTACCTGCACATTGCGATCCATCCGGACAGCCAACGCTATCTGCTCGGAGCATTACCAGTTCATCGCTCTGCCATTGTCACGGACTCAATAAAGATGACTTGGACCAGTACTGAAGGTAACACAATCTTTATTAAGAAGCACAACGTACAGGACAACGTAACACAGCAATAATACAGGCAATGTAGAGGACGTCAGGAAAGATCCTGCTGCTGTATTGGTACTGACTAGTTCCAGAAGGCAGAGAAGGGAAACAGTCTCAGGTTTGCACCTGAGGATAACTCCAGGTCCGCACCTGAAGATCAACGTACCAAGGAAGACAACGGCACTACAGGTCCGCACCTGTGTAGACAACACTCCCAGAGAAACCAACTGTGATACAGGTCCGCACCTGAATGCCACAGAGGTATAAGGACGAGAGGAAGTCCACCAGAGCCACCAAGGGCGCTCACAAGTTATCCACTGGAGCGTTGGTGTGCTGGGTGCTCAGTGGATAACCCCGGGCAACACCAAGGTGAGTAGTCAGACACACCAAGGGTCATACACGGAGCGGGTATTCAGACAGAGCCACAGGTCAACACCAGGTCGGGTACTCAGACAAGCCTAGGTCATACACGGAATGGTTAGTCAGCCAGAGCCGCAGGTTTGCACAAGACTGGATGTCAGACACACCAAGGGTCATACACGGAGTGGGTAGTCAGACAGAGCCACAGGTCAACACCAGATCGGGTACTCAGACAAGCCTAGGTCATACACAGAATGGTTAGTCCATCAGAGCCACAGGTTTGCACCAGATTGGATGTCCGACACGCCAAGGGTCATACACGGAGCAGGTAGTCAGAGAGGGCCACAGGTCAACACCAGAACGGATAGACAGCCAAACCAGTTCATGCACAGAGCCCAAACACAACTGCACTGGAACACCACGAAAGGGCAACTGAAGTGGTGTCCAGGCAGTTTATGAACAAATTGCTCCACCGCAAGAGGTGGAGCAAAACTGCACTGTCTCTTTAAGACCTGGGTCATCAGGGAGTCATTGAGACGCTCACCCGAGTTCAGATACGGCTGGAGGCCGCCAGAGGGAACAATGAGGAGACAGGTCGCCTGGGGGGAACCCAGCGCATACCGGTACTCCCAGAGAGCGTGGCAAGCCGCAAGGAAGGAAGCCGGCTGCCTACTGGGTCTGGCGGTCGGCAGAAGGTAAGCTCTGCTTACATCCATTTGGTGTGGCCTTGGCTCCTCTGGTGTATACCAGATTAATGGGGGCCTTAGCAGAGTTCACTCACACCCAGGGCATTTCAATGACTCCTTATCTTGATGACCTTTTGATCAAGTTTCCTTCAGAGGAACTTTTGGCCCAGCACATACAAGAATGTTCTCAGCTCCTGGTCCACCATGGGTGGATTCTGAACATATTGGAATCATCTCCAGGAGCTGGTGTTCCTAGGTTCGACTCCCACGATACTGCAGGTTATGCAGGAAGTGCCTCAGGCCCTGGAGTGGACCTCGGCCATGGTCAGGGAGTACATGAGAGTTCTGGGCAGGCTAATGTCAACTCTAGAGGTGGCACTTACTCTCAGGTGCATACCAGGCAGCTTCAGAGACATGTCATCCAGAATTGGTACAGGAATTCGGCATTTCTGGATTGGCAGATCGCCCTCTCTCAGGAAGCCAGACTGGACCTGCAGTGTTGGTTGCAGCGGTGCAACCTGGAACAGAAGTTCCTGAGAAGTTTGAAGAACTGCCTTGTCCTTGTGAAAACCAGGAATGGACTCTGGTCATGACAGAAGCAAGTCTGAGAGGCAGGGGTGCGGTTCTCAGTCACCTGGGGATCCAGGGCAGGTGGACTGTGGAGGAGTCGCTTCAGTCCATCAGTGTCTTGGAGCTCAAGGTGAACCGTCTCACTCTTGTGTACTGAACCTCTCAGTTGAAGAGTTATACAGTAGAAGGCCAGTCAGACAACTCCACAGCCATAGCTTACATCGACCATCAGGGGGCACTCAAAGTGCCACCGCCTGGTGCGAGGTGAGGTACATTGTAGGTGGGCAGAAGCCCTTGTTCCAACCAACTCTGCCTTTCACTCTGCCAACCAACTCTGCCTTTCATATTCCAGGGGTAGAAAACATACTGGTGGACTTTCTAAGTCATCAAGCCGTGTATCTGTGAGAGTGGGAACTAAATTTCAGAGGCAGGGATGACACAGATGATCATGCAGTAGTAAAGTGCCAGGGACAGAATGGAACTTTGCAGTGAGTTATTTACAGGCTGGGGAGAATGGAGCTTCTTCACCTACTTATGGCTCAGGACAGTGACTTGGTAAAAGGGGGCTGTGGACATGCCATGAGTTGGGAGGTAGTGCAACCCTTTTCCCATAATACAGTCATATCCCTACTCCGTATATACCATCGCACACCTGAAGTGCCAGCGCAGCTGCAACTGAATTGCTGCAAGTCCACACTCACCTCTGGCTTCACAGTCCATTCACCTAAATGTGTCCGTGAAGGGCCAAGTCACCCTGTCAAACGTCTTCTCCGCATCAGTAGACAGTAGCAGAGCAGGGATGTTCTGAGCTCTGGCAAGATGTATCAGATTAATAGCCTTAATGGTATTGTCCCTAGCCTCACGGCCCAGGACAAAGCCCACCTGATCTTTGAGAATCAAGTCAGGAAGGACCAATTTCAAGCTTAGGCTCAGAATTTTAGCAAACAACTTAACATCCACATTTAATAGCGAAATAGGGCGATAAATAGAACACTGCTGTGGGTTCTTCCCCTACTTCAGCAGAACCATGATATGAGCATCCAACAAATAGGTCGTGATAAAAACTCAAGGCCTCAGGGAATTAAAGGTATGAAGAAACCACGGGAGTAAAATATATTGAAAGTTCCTATAATAAGTTATTGTAAGTCCATCTGGACCTGTACTCTTCCCAGTGGGAGTGGATTTGATGGATGTCAAGACCTCCTCCTCCTCCTGAGTGACTGGGCTGTCTAAAGAAGTAACCACCTGTGGAGGCATCTTCACTGGCATATGCATCTCAATATAATCAGAGATAGCGGGCACAATGTCAGGTGGGGACGAAACGGAGGAGGGTTCCCGAATGTTATATAGGTACTGATAATATAAACAAAAAGATTCAGCAATCTTGTCAGGTTAAGCAAGGTATTAGAGCCGGACTGAATTTTAGAAATAAAGGATTGAGCTTGTTTATTTCTGAGAACCCTTGCCAAGGACCTACCAGGCTTGTTACCATGAGCATAAAAAGAGCTCTGCACCAGTTGGCACATTCTTTGCATGTTATTGTTACATAGGGAGGCCAATTCAGCCCACAGTTGAGTCAACTCCTGATAAACTTCAGAGCTCTTTCAATAGTAGAAATGCTGTTTAATATGCATACAAGTCTGGCTGCCCTCTGCCATTTGTGGAAGGCACCCAGACTGATGAGGTGACTCTGCCCCTCTTTGTCAGGCCGTTTTACACATCAAATATGCTCTCTGCTTTACCACATTAACTCTTTGACTGCCAGAGTGATACCACTGCCACTCAAAGGGTTAAGGGTGGTGTTTCAACACTAGCTTTACCGTATTCAACGACTCGCTTTTGAAACTGACAATTTCACCCCTCCCTCAGCTTTAGGTAACCCTTTGCAAGTTGCCCTGTGACACACTGCTCTGGCACTTAGTCCCAGTCCCAGACATTTATGTAACACTTAATAATGCCACACACACCTCTACTTAAGCATCCCTATCTTCTCAACAATGCCCCGCTTCTCAGACATCTGTTGTACAGATATATATATATATATATATATATATATAAATATTTACTAGCAAAAGGGGCACATAGGTGGCCGGGAGGACTAAGTCATTTCAGCTCTTGAGAGGTAGTCAGGACATTGATTCACAATGGTTTGGGTACATTTGTGTCATTAAAAGGGTTAACTGTTTGAGATGCCAAAAGGTACCCAAGTGTTGCATACCTCCTTACCACTGAAGGGGTTTAAAGAAACTAGAGAAAATGGGCAATGCGTTGAGTTCCTTCAGTGCCAAATGGGTATACAACACATTGCACTGCACGGATACGTCTTTGACTCTCAAAACTTAACCCATTCAGTGTGCAAATGAACCCAAACCTTTGTCAATAAATGCACTGTATAGTCCTCAAGCATTCAAAGGACTTAGGACTCGATCCAAATGTTGGAGTTAAAACCAACGTGAAGAAAAAAAAAGGCCTTCGCGAGTTAACCAAGACTGGGTAACGTGATATTCAAATCTCCGTTACTCAGAAAGGCTTAAGGGGCGACGACCTGCAAAACACACAGAAACTACAAAACCTGTGTCGCCTAAGATCTGACCTCATTGTTGATAAATAACATGAGATACGTCCTAATCAAAGAAAGAAGCGAAAGTCCAACGTTACCTAGTGCCCCAGGCAATCACAGCACCCCAAAGTATCAAGTTCTTTCAAATAAACTATATATAGACCCAAAATAACCGAGGCACCTTTGTCTGTGTTTCAAGTTCCAAGAGCTAGATCACAGGACCCAGGAGCGGAGGCTAGAGAAATAGAGTCAGGTAGAGAGGAGCAGAGCACCCCAGGTCGAAGGATATTTTGGAGAGTAGACACATTGTGTCACATTATGTACTTTTGCACATACCCATAACACATACACACACATAGCTATTTTTTTATAGCACACATACACTTTTATATATATTTTTTTTTTTTTTGACAGTGTGAGTCTGTGAGTGATAGAGAGTGAGTGAGTGTGTGTGTGAGGGCCTGAGTAAGTGCCTGTGGGTTAGAGAAATCGAGAGGAGAGAGGTATGGGGAGAATAGGAGGAGAGGAGGAAGAGGAGTGGGTGGGCATCCCTGGTCAGGGGAGGGGAGAGGGAAATCCCTGGGGAGGAGGGGTAGACATCCCAGACCAGGCGCATATAGTGCAGGGACAGAGGAGAGAGTAAGACAAGGTGTACGTCTGGAGGAGCACCCAACACAGGCAGGGCCATCACAGGCAGAGCTGGAGAGCCAAATTCAAGGCTCTCATAGAACCTCTGGGGGTGAGGAGGAGGGCAGGGTGAGAGACCCCAGATTCACCGAGGAGGATGACCTCGTCCAGGTGGAGGCAGTCATCGCGAGTGACAGGATTCCCCATGGGGAAGCTTGTTGGCATTGGGGCCAAGAAGAAAGCAGCATGGATGGAGGTTCTGGTTGCTGTTAATGCAGTATCCAACTGTTCAATGGAAGCCATCAAAAAGAGGTGGGTGGACTGCAAGGCAAAAGTCAAGTGGAAGATGGGACAGGAGGCTCTGCATGCTTCCAGCACAGGGGGTGGTCTGCCCCTGCGCATGGACTACACCTAGTGGGAGGAGGCAGTGCACAGGACCATATCAGCAACAGCGGTGGAGGGGATCCCGGGATGGAGCGACTCCGGGGATGAAAGGAGCCTCCAGATCACTGGTAATTGCATCAAGGCCTACATACATATCACACCAAACTTCACACCTACCATACATAGGCCAACACAGTGACACCTGAAAACATGGACAGTATTCCACAAAACAAATTCAGCAGCGCAGCTTGGAGGATGGAATACTTGACAAACCCAGCCTGAATGGTAATGGTCAAGTAACTGTTGAACCCCCTTCATGCTGTTTACAACAACATCATGCACAGCACAAAAACAATGCACACCGTCATGTGTCAGTCAAAGATCTAACTGTTATGTGTATCACAATGTCATTCATAAAGTGACAAAGAAGTCAGCACATGACCCCTTGAGTGCCACAGGCATAAGCAATGCATTGTTTAACAATACATTGACTAGTCCCCTGGCAATCAAAGGGTTATGAAAGATAGTACATGTAGGTAGTTTGTCCAAGTGGAATAGTCAAGGTTCAGCTTTCTGCATCATATGTATGGAAAAAATATGAACCAGTGCACTCAATCTCTACATCTGATGGCTCATAATATGTTCTTATAAGTCAGTAATAGAAATATCTGGTGCTGCAGGAAATGATCAGAAAGCAATAAAACACACAGACAACCTGCCTAAATAGCACTCATAGATATGAAATCTATGATACTGGTAGAACTATGAGTGGTAATGGATAAGACTTAACTTTTATTGAACATGTAATTAAAAACAAAAAAGAGGCGAAATCATAGTACTGGGACAATATTCTTAAAGAAATTTGGCTGAATAACACAAATGACTCCTAAGAGTCAAATGTAACTTATAGAGAGCACTTCAGAGGCAAAAAAGAAAATTGTTTCACCACCATTAAGTGTATTAAATTTGGAATGTGAATCACTATCAACTAGTGTAAAAAATACACCTAATTGACTTCCTGAATTAAATGCTGTGTACTAATAAACCACCACAAAAACCTTCTGATAACCAGTCCCAAAAGGCTAAGGGAATGGAAATAAAATGCTCAGTAGATAATTAACAGAGCATAACAAAAAACAACTATTCCAACCCTACCTAATTACCAGCCCTAAGAAGGACCATTGTAGGTGGAAAAACTAGTTCAGCTATAAATGTGCAAAGCACCATAGCAGAGCATATCTAGAACACATCAGGCTGTGTAAACAAAAAAAGAAAAGTGCTAATCTAACACCAGGGCACAATCCGGCTTGCCAAAAGAGAAAAAGAAAATCACCCAGTAATTGTGATACCAGCCCTAAAAAGGGCCTTTGTTACCCAAAATCTAAATACCAGCCCTAAAAAGGACCTTTGATTACCATCCTATTACCAGCCCTTAAAAGGGCCGTTGGGAATAGAGGCTGAATCCGGAGCTAAACAATCTAATCTAAACTGTAGATAGATCTATACTACAAGATGTATCTGCTCACTATGAAGTCTAAGTGCAAAAACAGAAGATAGCTCCTAAGCCCTAAGGTAATCTGATCAAAAACAAAAAGAGACATCTCTCTCTAAATCAATATGAACGCCGACGCACATTTTGCCCTGGCTTCTTCTTAGGCTGTTCAGTACTCCCTGATGATCCTGGTTCACATCTGTGTCCCGCTCATCATATCCTCCTCTACATCAATGGGAACAGGGACCTCCATGGGCTGTTGTGGCTCAACATCCTCCATGAGACGTGTCCACATCAATGTTATGTAATAGGACACATGTCAAAGTCTCTATCACACTACATCTGGTGTGTCTGTGGTTGGTGGTGTGATGAGTTGTAATTGGTATGTACCTGTCAGGTGTGTGTTTTGTCTCCATTGGCTGCTGAGGTTACACAGGTGAGCTTGATTTGTTTTTTGAGTGACAGGTGTGCGTGTTGTGGTGTGTGTTAACCCCTGTTTTTCCAGGGTGTGTTGTGATGGCTTACGTTGTGCTGCTTTGTGTTCCCCCTGTCCCTGTGTGGTTTCTGGATTCTTGTTTGTCTGTGACTTGTTTGTATGGTGTAGGCCAGTGGTTTGCAACCAGGGTGTCATGGCATGTTGGTGTGTCATGTGCACCAGCTCAGGGTGCCTAACTTTTCCCATGTTGCTATATTCTGCATTAGTAATATTGATTTTACACATTTTTTGGGGATATGTGTTTCTGGGACATATTATGCACTATATTCTCCTCATTGTCATTGGCACCGTGAGACCTAATGATAAGCATATGTTAATTACTTGTTTGGGTTTTGCTTGTGGCTTCAAGGAGTGCCCTGGAACATCCAGATTCCATGTTAGGGGTGTCTTAGATGGAAGGATTGGGAACCACTGGTCTAGGCCTTGGTGAGGTATTTGCTTGGCATTGCAGAGGTTAACATTTGTCCTCTGTATGCTTGGGTTATGTACTTGTCTGGACTGCTTCTCTGTTTTAGTTTTCTCCAACGGTGGTTTTTACTATGAGTTTTGTGGTGTGCAGCTAAAAAAATGGGTGTTAGATTTCTGGTGGTAAATGTTGCAATTTAACTATCATTATCCCTACCACAAACATTTGAATGGCTCAGGGCTTAGCTTTTACATTGGCCTTAATGGGTGATATTTTGAAGAGCGTCATGTTTTTAAAACTGCTGTTATTTCTTACTTGTGGGAACATTTGCTTTTCAAAATCACCATCGCCAGTTTTTTTTGCAGATGCCAACATTAAGATCGAGCTCTTAAACCCAATGGGCAATGCCTTGCCCCTTTTGCTAGTTGAATATAAAACAAAATTACATTCTAGCATAAAATTCAAGGCTTCCTATTCTTAGGCATGTACCCATGTCTGGACACATCTATTGATTATTTACATGTTTGGACTGTTTCCCTTATTTCAAAATTTGATTATTCTTATCTTTATTAGTGCATAGTTGAAATAACTACAAAACTGGTGCAAAAGGACTAGTGGTTTCTACTCTGTTATAGTAAATTTGGCTTTTACTACAAGTAAATTCCATATTATGTTTGTTTTCTCTGAATTCTTCCACTCTGTGAAACTGATTATTTGAATGAAGGCACAATTACAAAAACACCAGATAGTAAGGATCATAGTAAATCATAGCAGATTCAGCCACTATGACAGGCAGCCCCTCCCTCCTACTTATTTTGTTCTCCCCCTCCAGTTCGGACGCCAAAGGTTCAAGATCCTCAGGTCTCCCAGGCGCTCCCATCTCAAAGCCCAAACAGACTGTTAGAGCAAGAAACCTAAATCCTGCTCTTGGCTCCCGGAGTCCTGGTGCATCATTGTTGTCTCCCCCTTTTTGTAAGATCCCTAGGCATCTTCCATGACAGACCTGTGGGTTTTGAGGGTTGCTTCTGAAGGGACTGCATAGATTTCAAGGGTCTTCCTCCTCCTCATCGCTTCTTTTTGTCAAGAGTTCTTTGGGACCCAGAGATACCACATATCTTTATAGATGCTGTCTACTCTTTGCTGGACAAACAGGTCATAATTCTGGTCCCACCCCAAGAGTGCTTTTCAGGTTTTTATTCCAACTTTTTTTTAGTTCCCATTCTGGACTTGGAATGCCTCAACCACTATATAGAAAAAGAGGAAAAAAAAACAGGAGGTGCTCCTAGTGCAATACCACAAATATAATGACTGTGTCACTAAATTCCATGACCAGATTTTAGAAAATTACTCACAAAAGCAGCATCCAGTCTCAGCACATATGCGTTGTCCGGAAAATAAGCAGATGGGATCTTTAGACTGCCCCAATTACAGTATTCTGAGGATTTTCAGACATTGTAGTCTCTCAGTTTCACTCATAGGCAGCTCCTCACAGCACATCCATCTAGGACTATTATACAGAAAGAAAAAGAGAAACACAAGGGCACCAAATAGTATCTTATCAATTGAAATACAAATCAAAATATTCCAAGAGTACTCACATGTGTATATGGTTGAAAGGGACTTATGCCATCTTGCAGCAGAAATAGCCAGCAGTGAAATAAACACCGTTCTATGATCAAGTTCACCAAGGGTACAGCAGGAAGAAGGATGCTGTTCTACCACAACAAATATATAAAACATTGTCTTTATTTAAGAAGAATATAATTTCATTAAACAATAGAACTGCCGTATTATGGCAACGCATAATTTTGCCCCTTTCAACCATTTCCAAATGTGAGTATCCTTGGATTAATTATTTTTATTTGTATTTTAAATGATAAGGTGATATTAGGTGCCCTCTTGTTTTCCTCTTCTCAACCACATTTTGCTTTCACAGATAGAGGATAGGAGAGCCTCCTGTCAATCAGCATCCTGGAGATACATACCATCCATCTGGCACTTCTTCACTGGTCTTACATACTGACAGTGACAGCAGTATAAATTGTGTCAGACAACTCAATGGCAGTTGCTTTCATCAATCACCAGGAACGAAGTCAAAGTAAGTCAACCTGAAAGCCGGAAGAGAGCTTCTCCACAAATCAGGAGTACAAAATGTAGATGTGGACTTTTGCAGCCGTCAAGACTTGGATCCAGAGAGCTGGGAACTGAACCAGGAGCTGTTCAAATTGATAGTCCAATGTAGGGGTCTTCCAAAGGTGGATCTGATGGTCTCTTGTGAGATCAGGAAGGGTCATCTGTTCTGCATAAAGGCAAGGGATCCCTTAGCATTTGCGAGGGATGCAATATCCATTCCATGGAACTTCCATCTGTCCTGTGTTTTTCCTCCAATTCATCCGAGGGTAATTCAGATGATCAGGATGTAGAAGGCCCTAGTCATCCTGATTGCTCCATTGGGCCTGGTTTGCAGATCTTCTCAGTATATCTGTCCAGAAATGTTCCATCTTCCTACAAGACTGGATTGCATACTCCAGGGTCCCATCTGGTACCAGGATATGGAAAGGCTGACTTTGACAGCATGGCTCTGAAGCCAACACCCTGAAGGGGAAAGGTTTCTTGGATGATGTCTTTTCTATCATGGTCCAGGTTAGGAAGCCTATATTTTCTAAAGTGTACCATAGGATTTGGTCCATCTTCCATCAGCAGTATGTTGACAAAGATGTATCTGCCTAGGCATTTGATTTTCCTATGGTTCTGGCCTTTTTTCAAGGCGGTGGGAACAAGGGTCTTAGTCTGAACCCTATTACAGTACAGATCTCAGCCCTTTCTGTTCTCTTCCTGAGGTGCATTGCTATTCTGCCAGATGTTAAGACCCTTGTTCAAGGAGTGACTCATTCAATCCCTTCCTTCAGGGATCCCACTCCCCCATGGGATCTTAACTTTATCCTGAGCATACTTCAGAGATCTCCTTTTGAACCTCTTTCCTAGATAACCTTGTGTTTTTGACAGTCAAGATTGCTTTCCTCTTAGCCATTTCTTCATACACAGGGTTCCTGAGTTGTAAGCCCTGTCTTGTAAACCTCCTTTTCTGGTATTTCTTCAGGACAAGGTGGTACTTTGTAACTCTCAAGAGTTCTTACCCAATGTTGTCTCAGATTTTCACATCAATCAGGATTTTGTTCTACCTTCATTTTGTCCTGACCCTTACTCAGAACAGGATAAGGATCTTCATCTGTTGGAAGTACTGCAATGCCTTAAGTATTATGTGCATTGTACACCGCCTTTTCTCAAGGCTGATTCCAGGCATATTTGATAAGGAAGGTACCTGTTCCTTTCAAAGTCATGGCCCACTTCACCAGATCTGTGGGTGATTCCTGGGTCTACAAAAAACAGGCCTCTGCTGCACAGCTGTGCAAGGCTGTTACATGGTCCTCCTTGCATGTGTTCACCAAACAATACAGTGTCAATATTTTGACCTCAGCTAAGGCCAGCATTGGCAGGAACGTCCTTCTGGCAGTATTACCCGCCTAAGGACCTTTTTCTGTTTCGTTCAGTAGGCTTTTGTATGATTTGATCTGCATAGATTGGTGTGTGGTGACACCTGATGTTACATAGATCCAGTTTAGCCTGTGGAATACTGGTATCATATGGGGCAAGTATTTTCTCTTTTTTCCCTCCCTGGAATGAGATGCTCTGGTATATCCCCATGTTTCCTGTGTTCCATATTGAATGTAAAAGAATGTAAATAGGATTTTAATGACCCATATGGAACACAGGACTCCAACCTGGAGAAAACAATCTGCCTGTGTTTCCTTCCCCAGGCAGAGGAGCCTTCTCATTCCCTTTGTTCATAGGGTTTCCTGTTGTTCTTCCTGCTTTTAGTTTCTTTTTTGTGCTATTTGTCACACATGAATCTGGGTAGACTGGGAGTTGAGCTGGAAGAGGAGGAAGGAGTCTGTGCCCAAAAGACCCTGTCTGGAGGAGGGAGCTCGACCCCTTTGCATGCACTAAATAAATCAAAGAAAATAATAATGCAAGAGTCTTGATATATATTTATATTTTGGACAAAACTAAAATATATTGCTCCAAGAAACTTGAGGTTGAGTCCAACTGTCCTCTGTCTTGTTTGCATACAAAAGTAGTGTTATCTTGCTTGATTCCTATGTCTGATACTTTGACAGATCAGGTTATCTTGATAGATCTATGGATGAAATGCAAGAAAGTGGAGCTTTCGCTATTTTGTGAAAGCCATAGATTTATGCGCTGTTTGTGTTTCCTCCATTTTTGATGCAAGAAACATGCTAACGCCTTGATGTTGAAAAGCACATGCTCCTAAAGTGAGGGCAATGTTAGCAAATGCACCTAAATTAATGGTAAAGTTAGTGAATGCACCTAAACTAATGGCAAAGTTAGGCATACATATGAATATATGTGTTAACTGCGTTGCTGAATTAGGAGCAATTACTAATCCTATCACAAAATGGTGGATATTATAGCCACACTGACATTTTGAAACACATTCACACACAAAAAAACTGCGAATGTTCGCAAATTCTGAATAAGAATTCACAATTCAGTAACATTTTGGTGTTAATCATATTGCCATCAAAAGTACTCTGTAATAAACGATTGCGCTCATTTCTTGCATTCCACCTAATGTGTCAGTGAGTTACTGTACCAGATAAATTGTGTGTTGTGTTGCACACACTTTTGGTCCTCAGGGGGTTAATAGACTGAAAGCAGATCTTTCTGCTGCAAGGATAGTGTTGCAGTGTACAACTACACCTGCTTTCACAGACTCTGACAAAAAACTTAGATCCATAGAGCTCACTGTCAAGGACATAAAAGTGTTTGGAAAAAAGAATTATAAAAAAAAGTACAAGCAATTGGACTTTACATATTATTAATTTGCAGAATATATAAAATAGGTAAAAAAAGTACATTTATTGTAACTTCAAAAAGTTAAACCAATTGTGAAAGTAAAAATTAGAAATAAAATATCTCTCCCCCCTCCCTTCACCTAAGAGCCTTGCAAATAAGAAGCAGTTTGTCGAGTCTGCTCCCTCCACACATATACTCTCAGTATGTGAAGATTTGTGTAGTCTCTCTACCTGGTTTAAAATATGCTAGATAATCCCTTAATTTAAAGTGAAGTCAACATTTTATAACAAGTTAGGTTTATTTGAAAGAGCTTTTAAAATCTCTTGTATGTTAACCATTTTTTATTTTAATCAATAGTTTCTGAGATATTTAGCTTTATTTTAGTCAGTTTGATGTAGTACTGGCAGGCACAACCACGTAGCAGATTTCTTGAGCAGTGTGGAATATTAATGTTTGGCACATGGCAGTGCCAGCCGTAACTGTCTAATTTCCATTAACTAACAAATCTAAATATCTCATGAACTATTATTTCAAATGAAAAAATGGCTGACATAAACAAAAATGAATTTAAGAGCCCTTTCAAATGATCATAAGTTGTCTTAATATGTTAGTTCCACTTTAAACGGATAGTAATGGTTGCCAATAAATGGAGCTCAGATTAATGTTTATATGTTATGTTTCATGTTGCGCTGTCTATTAATATTGTCTGACTTGTAGTTCTAAAGTAATTAAGTTTTAAAGTATCCCCCTCCCGCCTCTTTTACCTCTTGCATGCCCCTCCCTGCAGATGTGGAATCCAGTCGTTTGACCAGACAGCTCACAGCGAGGGACAACCTTCTTATAGTGAGCATAATGAAAACCTGCCCTTGACGAATGGGGACAGGATATTCATTACGCTCACTGAACATTGTCCCTCACTTTCTGGACCAGCTTGGGGAGTGCATTGCGTTGGTTAAAGGGGAGGAACGAAATGAATTGTGAACTACAAGTCTGGCATGATTAATATACAGTGCAAGATGAATCAAAACATATGAGCATTAATCGGATGTACATTTATTAGTATCCATTACTATCCCTTTAAGACAAATCTATATATTATATAACATTTTTCCTTTTTATATAAACCTGTCACTCCAAAACTGTTCAGTTCAAAGTAGTGGATTTTGCATATTGTGTCGAGCAATTTAACAACATTTAAAAGTAAATTACTTGCTTAGTTGCTTCTGGAGTGACAGGTTTCACATTGGGTAACAATTCTTATTCATATTTATTTTTCATAACCATTATATGTACTATATTACCTCAAATATGCACAGTGATTTTCAAAACATTTTCTTAACATCAGCTTAATACTGAACAATTTAGTAACATTTTAAAAGGTTTGAAGTTTAAAAAAAATATTGATGTAATGGTTATGTTTGAAAAATCTGTAAATGTTGAATTACTTAGGATTACATTGCAGTTGATAATGTTATCAATGTCAATCTGTTAGATAAAACAAGTGAGAACACTTTTCATTTGCAATGTAATGTAGGCCAGTTTTCCAAAATGCCACTAATTATTATTGTGTTTCAGTTCTTTCTAGGTTTTTGGACACTGAACATCTCCTTTCCAATATTGTTCAAATTCCAAAACAAGATACTGTATGTAAAAGAATATATATATATTTGTTAAGCAAATGTTTAAGATAGAGTATATTTCGTTTATTTTAGGATATGTCAAATTTGAAAATTTGTTTTACTTTCGCATGATGTTAACATCCGTTTGTAGAAGTAAGCAATAATAAAAATCATTAGCCCCTTAAGTACAGGGATAGTTTTGCACTATTTTGCACTTTGGGAGCATGTCATGTTTCAAGTTTCTTGCTGTGTATCAAACAAGGCTTCACAGTTTTATTGTTTACATAACCCATGCAAACTTACAGAATACGCTTCCTCTAGTCTCATTTTAGTAATGCAGGGACCAGTGGGGTAATGACACCACCTCCAGGTGGGAGGGCACTCCTCACACACTCTGCTCTGTATACACCTCCTAACAGGGAAGACCTATCGGTCATTCCTTTTGGTATGCAGTTTATGAAAAGCTGTAGGACCAAAAGACATAAATTCTGGAAGAACATTTTTGTGTACTACCCTGAGGAGGTATATGAATATGGATCTAAGTGGTCCAAAACGTGTCAGGAGTGTTGTGGGGCAATGTGCCTCTTATTTGTATATGTAGTTCCCAGTTTTTTAATCATCAGGAAAAGTCTGGGTCTTTTAATCACTTTATGTTCATATATATTGTTGCTGTTTGTGAAGAGTAGAGCCTTCTTCATACTGCACCAGTTTTTAAGTGGCCATTATGCAACTGCTTGCGTTTGATACTGAATACAGTAGGGCAAGTAAGTTCCCATTTCCTGGTTGTTTCGGTTTGTTATGTCATATATTGATCAGCTGTTTGACACATATATTTAGGTTACCTTGGAGCCATCTGTCTTGTTTCCATAATACACTGAGGAGGCAAGACGTACATTTTGACTGATGGCATAAGAATACAGCTTTCCATTTCTGAGGTTGCAGTAAGTACAGATTAACTCAATGGATTGCCATGGGTACAGGAAACTGTTTACAGTAGACTATACCTTTTATTTTTGATGTTTTATATATGTTTTTAATTTCTTCTTTTTTTACTTACTTGCACAGACCTCAGATAAACATGACTGCTGTAGATCTGGCAAATATCCTTGACTTCTTAGGAGGTCAAGTTAATGCCACTAACTGCTAACATGACATTTTTTCTCATGAGACTTCGGAAGTTTCATGGTTTAATGTTACTACAGGCTCTGGGCTTTTACTAGATTTTATAATATCACAGAGCTGTCATGTTGCTTCCTCTGTGTGACTATCCTGAGAGATTAAGCAAATCAGTTCATTGTTCAGGATGCCTGACATCATCATGCTTCCTGTATTTCACTTTTTTTTGCGGCAACCCTTTATTTATTTAATTTGTAATTTAAGAGTGATCTCTTTTCTCTCTATCCCCTGCTATCATATTTGAATTCAGGGAGAAAGATAATAAGAGTAGCAAGACTTCTCCACTGTTTCTACTTGTACTTAACGCAGGGTTAATGTTTCTTGGACCCAGTCTGTGTGTGAAATACATGTTCTTTAGCATCAGCTAGTGCTTCAGCATTTTCCTCTTGGTATATTTTACCTAATGTACTAGAGACAGAATGGGTCAAAACCTTCCATGTTCTATTGCCAACTTTAATGAAAAATGGCTGGTATATCTTCCACTGCCTCTACAAAGGGGATGGCTTCTAGGGAGACAGATTCACTTTTGGGCAACCGAACCTTTGTTCCTACAGACCCTGAACAGTCAGAGCATGAGGAGGAATATTATAGTGATACAAATGATCCCCCTTTACTTGATAATTCTTTCAGAATGGAAAATGAATGGTCTATAGCATCCCTAATTTCCTCAATGTTTGTGGTGTTTGAGTCTGGTTGGCAGTCTCATCCAACTAAAAATATTTTTAAAAGAGCTAAAGAGAGTAAATTTCTCTTTCCTGCTTATGATCAATTAGACCATATTATTCTAGATCAAGGGCTGTTCTCATCTCGAGCAGTATCCATTCCTAAGAAATGTGAATACCTTTATCCCTTTCCCAAGAGCAGGTGACTATTTTGCCAGTTTCTTCAACAGAAGACCCATCAGTCGCCTGCTTATCCAAACCTACTGATATTCCAGTACAAAATGCAACAGCCTTGAAAGACAAGCCTTGAAAATTAATTCTGTTTTGAAACTTCTCTTTTCAGGAATAGGATCCATTGCTCACTCTGCATTTGCCTCAGCATGGGCCTGCTGAGATGAAGGCATGGCACGTCCAGCTCCTCAGAACTATCTAGGATGATTCCATGGAAGAAGACATCCTCTCCTTGTTAGGACACTTTTAGAATGCTATTATTTTTAACAGTGAAGCAGCAATGGAAATTGTCTGCATGGTGACCAGATGTTCATCAGCCTCCATAGAGGCACAGCATACTCTATGGCTGAATATTTGGAATGCAGATACCATTTTTTAGGCAAACTTCCAGAGCTGGACAAGATTATCAGTCAGGTGATTGGTGGTAAAAGTACCCTACTTCCTCAAAAAAAAACAGAAGTCTTGATTCCTCTCAAAGATACTACATGGTCAGGTTCCTTAAGATTACAGGAGTTCATTCAAGAAAAATGTATCTTCCTCATAATTTCATTACACTTGCAAATCCAAATCTAATTAGCTGTAACGGTTTGTTTGACTCACAGACACAGTGGTTAGGATAAAAACACAGTTTTATTGAATAAAACAATACAGTAAGAACCCTCACAGGTCCTGTAGTATACAACAGTATAGTACAGACACACGACAGGTAATTTATTCAATGCCCACACAGGTCCAGCATAACATGAATGTACAGACAGTATATACTGACACAGGTCAGGCAAGAGAAGTAGGTTCCCAGGATTCCGGCACTGCAGGAGTTAAAGTTCATCAGTGATGGTAAACAGTCCCATGTATGAAGGTACTGGATAGATACTTTAACCAGCCAAGGTCAGCAAACATACGTGAACTGCCAGCCAAACTGAGGTAGAATGAGCACTACTGGAGCAATCACGGAGGCACACACCGGTATGACAGTAACGGAGGACTCAGCCGGAGTTGCTCTTCCGGAGCAGTAACTGAGACAACACTTGGCAGCCTGCTGGAGCAGTAGCGGAAAACAAGCCAATGGCACTTTACCGGAGCAATCACGGAGGCAACACTTGCAACCGGTATGACAGTAGCGGAGGAATAGGCCAGAGGCTCTCTGCCGGAGCAGTAACTGAGACAACACTTGGCAACCTGCCGGAGCAGTAGCGGAGGACAGGCCAATGGCACTTTACCAGAGCAATCACGGAGGCAACACTTGCAACCAATAGGACAGTAGAGGAGGACTAGGCCAGAGGCGCTCTGCCGGAGCAGTAACTGAGACAACACTTGGCAACCTGCCGGAGCAGTAGCGGAGGACAGGCCAATGGCACTTTAACGGAGCAATCATGGAGGCAACACTTGCAACCAGTATGACAGTAGCGGAGGACTAGGCCAGAGGCGCTTTACCAGAGCAGTAACTGAGACAACACTTGGCAACCTGCCAGAGCAGTAGCGGAGGACAAGCCAATGGTAACCGGATGTAAGAATGTCGCCGAGGCGACAAGGACAAGGAAGCAGGAACGTAGATCAAGCCGGGTCGGAGCACAGGAACAGGAACGTCAGCCAGGCCGGGTCAAAACACAGGAGCAGGAACGTCAACCAGGCCGGGTCGATACACAGGAGCAGATCCAGAAGAGTAGTCAGGCAATCCAGGTCGGTACACAGGAGCAGGAACTGAAGAGTAGTCAGGCAGGCCAAGTCAGTACACTGGGAACTCTGAGCAGCAGTTAGCACTGGTACAGGAATCCCACGAAAGGGCACCATGTGGGTGCAGGAGCCCAGAATATAAAGGCCATACTGGGCGGGCTCAACACAGGGCAACCAATGAGAGCATTACACAGGATAACTGTCAGCAAAACAACAACAAGGAAGCGCAGGCACCGTGATCGTAACCCCCTCTCAAAGACCCCCTGAAAGAGGGACCTGGCTTACGAGGATATTTAGAGTGAAAAATGCGCAGTAATCTAGGAGCATGAAGGTCCTTCTGATCGACCCAGGAACGTTCCTCAGGGCCATAGCCTTTCCAGTGGACCAAGTACTGCAATTTTCCTCTAAATCTGCGTGAATCAATAATTCTTTGAACCTCGTACTGTTCCTGACCCTCCACCGGGCCAGGAACCCCAGGAGTGCTAGTGTAGCGGTTGCATACCAAAGGTTTCAAAAGAGATACATGGAACACATTATGAATGCGCATAGGCACAGGGAGATCCAAGGCATATGAAACAGGGTTAATTTTGCGGATCACCCTGAATGGACCAATAAATCGGGGAGCCAATTTGTTAGACGGAACTTTCAACTTGAGGTTTCTGGAGGAGAGCCATACCCTGTCCCCAACCTGAAAGGAGACCGCTGGCAGCCGTCTACGGTTGGCGTGTCACTGATGACGCTGAAATGACTGACTGAGGGCCCTCTGAACCTGTGCCCAAGTGGAGCAGAGCTGCTCTATGTGCTTATCCAGAGCTGGAATCTGTTGTGACTGGAAGGAGTCCGGGATCAAACAAGGCTGGAACCCGTCATTTATGAGAAACGGGAAGCTCCCGGACGATGAATTGACTGCACAGTTCCTGGCAAACTCTGCCCACGGCGACAGGTCTGCCCAATTATCATGATGGTCTGTGACAAAACAGCGCAGGAACTGCTCCAGTCCCTGATTGGCACCTTCAGCGGCCCCACTGGTCTGCGGATGGTAGGCAGATGAAAAGGACAGTTGAATGCCCATCTGTTCACAGAATGCTCTCCAAAATCTGGATACGAATTGGCTCCCACGGTCGGATACCAGAACTCTAGGTACACCATGCAACCAAAACACTTCCTTAGCAAAAACAACAGCTAACTCCTGGGCAGAGGGAAGGCCAGGGAGGGGCACGAAATGAGCCATTTTAAAAAACCTGTCAACCACCATCAGAATGAACGAATACCCCCTAGACACTGGCAATTCTCCCAGGAAATCAATGGATATGTGGGACCAAGGACTTTCCCCATTAGGCACTGGCTGGAGTAGGCCCACTGGGAGGTGTCTAGGGGTCTTACCACGAGCACAGGTGGCACAGGCTGCGGTAAAAGCAGAACAGTCAGCCCTCAGAGAGGGCCACCAGAAAGCTTGTGAGAGAGACCATATCAGTTGATCCCGCCCAATATGCCCAGCAGCCTTAGATGAGTGGTGCGCTTCGAGCAAATGGGAACGGAATGGCTCAACAAAACACTTGCCCACTGGGGTTTCCGGGGGGGGGGGGGCGTAGCTTGGGTGGCCAGAATCTATTACCCCAGTGGAGAAGTGATACTGGTACATAGGGTAGCCAGGATGCGGTCAGGCTGTATAATGGGTACCAGGACCTCGTCCCTATTGGTTTCAGGCCCAAATTTTCTAGACAGGGCATCAGCCCGAACATTCTTGGAGCCCGGCAAATATGACACTACGAAGTTGAATCGGGACAAAAACAGAGCCCATCTGGCCTGAAGAGAGGACAACCTCTTAGCCTCTGAAAGATAGGTCAGATTTTTGTGGTCAGTTAGAATTAACACAGGACTTTTGGTACCCTCTAGTAGGTGACGCCATTCCTTCAGGGCAAGAATGATAGCCAGCAGTTCTCTGTCACCAGTCTCATAATGACTCTGGGCACTAGACAACTTCTTAGAGAAAAACCCACATGGTCTGAGAGCGCCCCGTGCCACCGGGCATTGAGATAGTACTGCCCCTACCCCAATCTCAGAGGCATTGACCTCCAGAGTAAATGGAAGGGATGGGTTGGGGTGGGACAGTACAGGAGCAGATGTGAAAGCGGATTTCAGTGTCTCAAAGGCATGCTCGGCTGCCTCAGACTATTGGGAAGGATTAGCACCCTTGTGCGTGAGGTCAAACAGTGGCTTCACAATAGTGGAGAAGTTCTGGATAAACTTCCTGTAATAATTGGCGAATCCCAAAAAGCACTGGATCGCCTTTAACCCCTTGGGCCGTGGCCATTGTAATACGGCTGCGAGTTTCTCCTGATCCATAGTGATACCCTCCTTAGCGATCACGAAACCCAAAAAAGGCACTTTGGACCTGTGAAACTCGCACTTTTCCATTTTACAGAATAGTTTATTTTTGCGCAAGTGGAGCAACACCTCGGACACATCCTTGATCGTGGGTTTCTGCATGATTGGGTCTAGGGACTGTTAAACACCATCTAGGGCCTGTCCCCCAAGGTACCCTAGGTGTGTTCGTTTCCCAGACGTATGGGGCAGGTATGTAGCATATGCCCAGCTTTACCACAGTACAAACATAACCCCTGCCTCCTGCGGTGTGCCCGTTCCTCCCTGGTTAATCTGGTAAAACCTAGTTGCATAGGTTCACACGATTCTTGTTTAAGGTCAAGAAGATAGGCAAAGAGGGAGGGGTGGGTGGGTTCAAAAGACTGCTGTGACCGCTGCTTTTAGGCCGTAGCCTACGGTCTTTAGCCACAAGTCTCTCACGGATCCGAGAGTCAATCTGAATGGCAAAGTCAATATATTCATTCTAATCACTAGGCAATTCTCTCGCTGTGGTCTCATCTTTGATATGGTCATCCAGACCTTGGGCAAATGCTGCCACCAATGCCTCATTATTCCAACCTACCTCTGCTGCTAATGTACGAAATTCTATAGCGTAGTCTCCCACCATACGATTGCCCTGTTGTATCTCCATCAAATGTTTAGCATCAGAGGCGGTTCTACCAGGAACTTCAAATACTCTCCGAAATGTTTGCACAAATTCCCTGAAATTCCTGGTTCAAGGTTTAGCATTCTCCCATGAGGGACTGGCCCATGCCAGGGCTCTGCCGGTCAGTAAGGATATCATAAACCCGACTTTACTACAGTCATTGGGAAAGGCATGAGGAGTTAACTCCAAAAATATCTCAAGTTGGTTAATAAACCCTCTGAATAAGTTGGGTTCACCATCGTATCTGAGAGGCAATGGAGCAGAAGCGGTTAACCCTTTGACTGAGGCAACCGAAGTCACGGGCTGACTTTCCGGTGTCGAAACTGGGGAGACCACCAGATTAGGAACAGGCTTATCTAGGTGTACTGTACGCTCAAGAATAGTTTGTATGGCCAATGCCAACTGGTCCAGACGCTGCTCATGCACATCCATCCTCCAGAGGATGTTCTGTGTACTACCTTCACCTTTATTGTCTGAGGTCATGGCCCTTTCGTACTGTAACAGTTTGTTTGACTCACAGACACAGTGGTTAGGATAAAAACACAGTTTTATTGAATAAAACAATACAGTAAGAACCCTCACAGGTCCTGTAGTATACAACAGTATAGTACAGACACACGACAGGTAATTTATTCAATGCCCACACAGGTCCAGCATAACATGAATGTACAGACAGTATATACTGACACAGGTCAGGCAAGAGAAGTAGGTTCCCAGGATTCCGGCACTGCAGGAGTTAAAGTTCCTCAATGATGGCAAACAGTCCCATGTATGAAGATACTGGATAGATACTTTACCCAGCCAAGGTCAGCAAACATACGTGAACTGCCAACCAAACTGAGGTAGAATGAGCACTACCGGAGAAATCACGGAGGCACACACTTGCAACCGGTATGACAGTAACGGAGGACTCAGCCGGAGGCGCTCTACTGGAGCAGTAACTGAGACAAAACTTGGCAACCTGTCGGAACAGTAGCGGAAGACAAGCCAATGGCACTTTACCGGAGCAATCACGGAGGCAACACTTGCAACCGGTATGACAGTAACGGAGGACTAGGCCAGAGGTGCTCTGCTGGAGCAGTAACTCAGACGACACTTGGCAACCTGCCGGAGCAGTAGCGGAGGACAAGCCAATGGCACTTTACCGGAGCAATCACGGAGGCAACACTTGCAACCGGTATGACAGTAGCGGAGGAATAGGCCAGAGGCGCTCTGCCGGAGCAGTAACCGAGACAACACTTGGCAACCTGCCGGAGCAGTAGCGGAGGACAGGCCAATGGCACTTTACCGGAGAAATCACGGAGGCAACACTTGCAACCTGTATAACAGTAGCGGAGGACTAGGCCAGAGGCGTTCTACCGTAGCAGTAACTGAGACAACACTTGGCAACCTGCTGGAGCAGTAGCGCAGGACAGGCCAATGGCACTTTACAGGAGCAATCGCGGAAGCAACACTTGCAACCGGTATGACAGTAGCGGAGGACTAGGCCAGAGGCGCTCTGCCGGAGCAGTAACTGAGACAACACTTGGCAACCTGCCGGAGCAGTAGCGGAGGACAGGCCAATGGCACTTTACCGGAGCAATCACGGAGGCAACACTTGTAACCGGTATGACAGTAGCGGAGGACTAGGCCAGAGGCGCTCTGCCAGAGCAGTAACTGAGACAACACTTGGCAACCTGCCGGAGCAGTAGCGGAGGACAAGCCAATGGTAACCGGATGTAAGAATGTCGCCAAGGCGACAAGGACAAGGGAGCAGGAACGTAGATCAAGCCGGGCCAGAGCACAGGAACAGACACGTCAGCCAGGTCGGGGATAACTGACAGCAAAACAACAACAAGGAAGCACAGGCACTGTGATATTAGCCCACAAAGAAGCCCTCTATCAAGCCAGGGGATTCTAAGCCCTCTTGACCCGGAAGGTGAGCATATGAATCTTGCTCCACATCCTCTGTTTGCTGGTATGACTCCTATATTTCACAGAACATTGGAACAATGGGTACTATAAGTAATTTTTCAGGGTTATCAAATGAATTTCATTAGATTACCTCCTCCTCATTTTAGCCCTGTCCAGGATTCCAAAGGATCTTTCAGTAGCTATGCCTTCAAAGAAATACAGGGTTTTCTCCACTTAGTAGTGATATTTCCCTAAAAAGACAGAGGATTTCAACCAGTCCTGGACTTAAAAGATCTGAACAATTACCTTCATTTACCCAGGTTCAAGGTGGAGTCACTAAGGTCTGTCATTCTTGCAGTGCAACAGGAAGGATTTCTGGTATCCCTGGATATGAGAAGCCTTTTCACTCCCTATCTGACCAGTTCACTACCAGTTTCTGAGATTTGCATTCCAGGACCTTCATTTTCATTTGTTAGCTCTTCCCTTTGGCCTAGCTCTAGTAAAATCCAGATTTCAGCTCTTTATATGGTTTTTGAGAAGTATACTGTCTTATTGCCAGATGTGCAGACTTTCATGCAAGGTGTGGCTCATGCATACCTAGTGGTCTCACTCCATCATAGGTCTTGTTTCAGAAAGATCCTTTTGAGCCCTTGTCTTCAGTTTCTCTACATTTCTTGACACACAAGACAGCCTTTCTATTGGCTATTGCATCTGTTTAGCGGATGACTGAAGTTTAGGCTTTGTCTTGAAAACCTTATTTTCTGTTTTTTCACTGTGATAGAGTGGTTTTACTGAGTTCTTTAGGGTTTCTGCCTAAAGTTGTCCCTTAGTTTCACCTTATGCAGTATGGGTCCTTCTTAGTTTTACTTTTGCCATTAACCTGTTGGTTTCTTGGGCCTTGGTTTACTGTGTAGGTGTCCATTGACACATGAGGTTCATGTTCAAATGTGTCTCAGATTAAAAGGTGCACATCAGATTTAATAGATTGGAAAGTCACTTTAATGGCATTATCCTTATCTAGATATAAATGAAAATCACTTGACTGGTCCCTGAGAGATTCGCTTGGGAGACCATATCTTTGCATGGATAGAAAACTGGTTACATGGATGCAGAAAGTTCTTGTCTAAAGTGGAGTAATTCAGTGTTCAGTCCCACATCCATTGCTTTTTCATCTGTTTATAAATAATCTTGAAGTAGTTATTGATTGTAGTATCGACAGTTGGTGTCAGCTGTTCAGTGAAATTTTTGTAGATCTGACATAAAACACTGACCACAAAATCTGTATCTTTATCTAATGGAAACTGCAAATTTTATCTGGTTCTTCATGTTTAAAAATGCTCAAAAGATTTACAAAATTTTCAGGGACTATCAATATAAACTAGATTCCAGTGTTTCTCTTACAGGTGCAGTAAACTTGTTTTCATTAAAAAAACAACGGAAAAACAAGAGTATTTCCACTACTGTTATGTGTTCTTTATCAAAAGTTATAAGCGTTCAAACTGTCTGTCAGGAAGTAAAAGCATAATTACATAATGAAAATACACATTGTCAGGACGTGACTCAGCATTTTCAATCACATTCTACGGATAACTGTTTGTCAGTGATTATATTATCCCATAGAATGTAACTAAGGTGACCACATTTTCTTTCTGCCAGTTAGGGACATTCAGCACTACCGAGGCTGCACAAAGGGAGTCCCAGGCTCCTTGCTTATTGGTTAACAGTGGACAATGGATGTGTGGTTCTGTGACTAAAAATGGGCAGTGCAACAAGGCTGTAGTGACAGACATTGTGAGTCTGAGACTACCAGTAGGACAGTGGAAAAAGCCTGGGGTGTCATATGTGTTATTCTGTGGCTACCAGTGCCTACTAAAAACAGTATAACTCTCTATGTTCCCTTTTGAAAGAAATGTATCTAATCTTCTCTTAAATGTATCCATTGTATCTGCCATAACCACCTCCTTGGGCAAGGAATTCCACAATTTAACAGACCTTACTGTAAAAAAAACCTTTCCTCTGCTGAAGTCTAAACCTCCTTTCCTCTAATCTCAAGGGGTGTCCCCTGGTCACCTGATCAGGCCTCGGAACAAACAGCTCACCGCGGATATCCTTGTATTGACCTCTCATATAATTGTACAACGTGATAAGGTCTCGTCTTAGTCGTCTTTTCTCTAGAGTAAATAATCCAAGTTTGTCTAGTTGTTCCTCATACGTCGTACTCCATTCCGTTAATTAATTCTGTTGTTCTTTGCTGTACCCTCTCAAGTTCTAGCATATCATTTTTCAGAACTGGTGCCCAAAACTGCACTGCATACTCAAGGTGAGGTCTTACCAATGATTTGTATAATGGCAAACTAATGTTACCCTCTCATGCTTCAATACTTCTTTTTATGCAAGACAGGATTTTGTTTGCCTTTGCCACTGCTGTTTGACACTGGTCACTGTTTCCAAGTTTGTAGTTGACAAGGATACCCAGGTCAACTGTAGACCCAATGCCTGATCAGCCCATGACTGAGGAGGACTCCGGTGAGTCCTGTCTGTGGCTTTCTGTGGACTTCTGATGTTCTCCTTTCTCTTCTTGCCTCTGTTTCTCTTTCCTCACTTTCACCTTCCTTCAGCTTCTTCTTCCCATATTGTTTTGTTTCTTATATGCATGCTTTGTTCTTTCAGCAACCACTTGCAATTATAATTGTAATATGAAAATCTGTTGTTGTCTTCAAATGACTTTGTGACATACATTTGTTACTGTTACACAACACAATTCGATAAACAGATGGTTAAAAAAATGTTAAAGTAATTAAGTGAAACCTACTGTCATACATTTATTGTCAAAAATAAAATCTATCCAGAATATGCACATAAAGTAATCAAATCCAAGAGTATGTGCAAATCATTGTCATATAAAAAAGATATTTGATATACCCAAATACACCTTGATAGATATTGTAATGAAAGAGTAATCCTGAGAAATCAGTGATGAGGATGACATTTTGATGAATGAAAATGAAATTATAATTCTGTCATAGAACACGTGAAAATAAAGATAAAACACTAAACCACAGTGTGAGCTGATAAAAATAAACAATAAACAAAGCAAATCACATAAATTCAAAAATTGTTATTGTATCAGACAGGATAAGCAATAGTCCAAGAGGACTGAACAATAACCCTGAAACAAAAAACCATTTCACAACTCTTCAGTTGGGACAAAAATGACTTCAATCTTCTGTCATAGAGGGAACACACATCCTATATAATAATTCGCTAAGTTGTGTGTAACGCCCGACATGCGCAGTAGACACTGCTGAGTGTGCGGCAGTCATGCACAGTACAGACTGCCCGCGCCGCGGCTGATACAGAGCTCTGTATCAGCCTGGCGCGGGCAGTCTCCACTGCGCGTGACTGCCCCGCGACCGGCTGCCAGAGGCACTGTGGCCCGTGTAACGGGCTGTTCAACTAGTATATAATATATTGTACCACGGTGATCCTTTTACTCAAGTGTTTTCACTCGCCTTTGGTGAAGCGCATATGGAGGTAATTCTCCAGTACCTCCAAAGTTTGTAATCCACCTCCATCTCTTGGTTAACCTTGGTTAGCCTTTGTAGATAGGGTAATACTATAACTTTTATAGTAAAACTCATATATTGAGAGTATAAACAATTGACCCAGTAATAAAAAATCTATGTAATAAAACATTAATACAATGTAAATAGACTCAACTGAATGTGTTTCATAGCCTTGAAGGATGGCTATTTCATCTGGATCTTAATAAAAAAAAATAACATGCATACAAATAGCTGGTTGATTGTGTCTGTGCCATCCATTGGTGGATGCCTTATGTAATTCAGAAATTGTCCACACCTCCTCCTAAAAAGAACTTGACAGTGTATTTATGGTCCCCATAAACTCTGGCTTGGACAAAAGCAAATTTGCTCGGTATTGACATTTACATTATTAATAGACATTTACAAATACCACAATAAAACACTGTTGAAGCTACTTTAAATTAAGCCAAACTGGGTGCAAAATGCCTTCCTGACTCTAAAAGGTACCCTGATATTTCCCTGGGTCAGCATCTTATCTGCTTTAAAGCCAGCTGTCCTATTTCTCAATATTGTTCCTGGAACGATAATACCTAAAAAAGTATCCATCCTTTTTTTGACAATGTATATAGAATCTGCAAACACAACTTCCTGAGGCAAATAATTCCACAACCTTACTGCCCTTACTGTAAAAATCTATGCCTTTGTTTCAGCTGAATGAGCTTTTCTTCTAGTATTAATGTATACCTTTGTGTGTGTGTGTGTGTTTAACTCTGTGTAATCATTCCTCTGAGAGCTCTTTGTATAAACTTAGACTATATATTTGTAAATGGAAATCTTATCATCCCTTAGAACAGGGCTTAAAATTGGAAGTCCTTTGCTACTAGCAAGACCTGAAAAGTTACTCGCCACTGCAAGCCATAACATAACCACCAGGGCTGAATTTCTACTCGCCAGGGCTAAATTTTCACTCGCTATTGGCTAGTGGAGCGTGGAAATTTTGACCCCTGCCTTAGAAGTCTCTTCCTTAATGCAAACAAACTCATTTTGGCTACTCTCTCTTTATAACTCATCTGCATCCATTTATAATTTTTGTTGCACATCTCTGCTCTTTCCCAGGTCGATATTGAGGTACTGCCCAAAAGTGCACTCCATATTCTAGAAGAAACATTACCAAGGATTTGTATTGAGATTTATATTCCCATCCCATGCATCTATAGCCCTTTCTATGCATGATAGTATCATATTGGCTCTTCCAGCAGCTTAGTGGCAATGCTCACTGAGATCTATTGTCTGTCAGTACTCCTAAATCTTTCTTGAACAATCATTCCCCAAGTAGTTTCCCATTTTGTGTATATGTAGCATGTTTGATTTTGCAAGTTAAGTTCATAACTTTACATTAATCTATATTAAACCTCATCTGCCACTTTTCTGGATATTTGCTCAGTTTATCCAAATCTTTCAACAGAGAAAAACAGCCTGTAATGTATGTATTTCCTTGTTACAGTTTAATGTCATCAGCAAAGACTGAGACACTACTTTTAGTATCCACTTCAGTATCATTAATAAACAAATTGTTCAAAAGTTCCTCTGCACATTTATAGTATGTGAATACACTGTAAAGAGAAAAAAACATAATATAATATAGATTACATAGCAAGAAACATTAAATTTGAAGCGGTCTTTAAGGTATAAAATAGCCCCGGTCAGGAAAGGGGTGGGCAGGGGATCTTTATCACTTCATAACTTTTGAACTACAAACATTTAAGGTATTAGACATAGCGCAATCGGTTACTTTTGACGTACAGAAGACTCGGAGAGCAACTTTTAAAGCAATATTTCTATCCCTTTAAATAAAACCAGTGAAAACTTATCACCTGCAATGTAATCCGACCCTTAGTTAGCTTCAATTTTCTTTTCCATTGTGCATGCAACTGTGCAAGGTGACCTTATAGAGCAGCACATTTATACCACTGTTTTGTTGTATGAAAGCAGTGGTTCCCACCATTTTCCTTAGAGACACCTAACAGGCCTAGGAAAAGAATCCTAGGCACTCCTAGCTACCCCCATTGTCAAACCACCCACGTACATGAATACACCCCTGACCTATCCTCTTTTGCCTAGCAGTGAAAATACCATCAACCTGTAACGTACAAATACAATACTTAAATTAACTGGCCAGTACTGTGGTATTTAACCCCTTAACGATCGTCATGGTCAGTTAAGGACCATGGAGCATTTTTTTTATCAGTTTCCTGTTCCGGACTCCCCAAACGGCATGCATCCATGGGGGGAGCCCGGAATTCCATGACGGTCTTAGTACGTCATGGGTTGTTAACTCGGATCGACCCATGACGTACTATGACTGTCAAGGGTTGTTAAGAGGTTAAAGTGATTTTAAGAGCTTTCAATATCACCCACATTTATGATAGCCATTGTTTATTTAAAAATGTAATTTACAAGATATTTAGCTGTACGTATTTGTTACTTAATGCACATTAGGCAGTACTGCCTGCCACGGCCTGGTGTTCCAGATATTAACATTCCACTCTCCCTCCTTACTGCTACTTTCAACCAGGAATAACTGTCTAATTTGCATAAGCATTCAAATAAATAAATCTAAAAAAAGAAAGGCTATATAGGTTATTTTGAAAGCTTTTTCAAAATTACCAAAGTAATTACTTAGTGTTCTACTTTAAATTGATGAAATGAGTTTATAAACTTAACATTACAGCAAAATATAAGCTCATAAATAAACTGTTCACCATAAATGAAGACTGGAAGTATGGTGCAGTGACATTTTTCTATTGTGTTGTCCAATCCTAAAACTCATTACAGGAGGTAAGACTGTCACCCTTCACAATTTGGCTCTATAGGAAGTTGCCCACAAGGGACTCTAGTTCTGGATTTGTAGGAAGCAGTGCATGACCATTTGACCACAATTTTCCTTATGTAAGCTTGTGATGAGACTAAAGAAATGACAGCCTCAGAGTAAAAATGACAATAGATATGGGCCACGTACCACATCACTGAATGCGGTCCGATATTAAAGATTGTCTCAGCACAGATTTCAGTTGGATACTTGGCTGACTGCTACCCTCTGGAATGTCAGTGAAAAATGGCATAATACTGATGAAACTATACGTAAACAATTCATATAACTCGGTTGCCTACTCACATTTGGCTGTGGTTGGAAACATACATATGTAACTGACAAACATGCAGCTGTGGACCTGGCCTCATATGGGTGACTGGAGTTTACTGGATTGATCTGTATGTGCTCCCAAGGAGGACTCTCTGACAGAGACATTTCAGCCCTCCTTTTTATATATTGTACATCCACGTGTAGTTTTTATAAATATGTATTTTAACTTTACTTTTTATAAAAAAAAAATATGGATTTCTAAATAATTTGTTGAAGAGTCCTCCTAAAGGACACCAAACAATCCCTCTGGCGTACTCAGGGGCATCCGCAGGAGGCAGTGCTGGATTAAATTAGTCCTCACCTGCTAGCTTGTCAATTTATATTCATATGCACATTTCAGACCACAACCAAATGTGAATAGATAAACGTGTGTTATATGAATGTTTTGCTTATAGATTAAACTGTATTATGCTATAATTTCTGACCCTGTTTTTTTTCCCTTGTTTACAAAAGGTACTGATTTATAATCATAAATACAATTTATAATGTGAGGCTAACAAATATGAGAAGAGTCTTTATTAACCCTTTCAATGCCAGATGAGTATGCAACACATTGCGAATCAATCCGTTGCATACTCCTCTGGTACTCAAAGGTTAACTAGCTTCATAATCGCATCTATTCACATGGACAATGATTGCTATCTATCCAGAATGATTATGAAAGGTTCCTAAAGAGTCCTAAATCATATTAATTTTGCAAAAGCTGGTTAGGAACATATTTTATGTAAATGGCTATTAACCACTTTTAGTTGTTAGGTGTTGCACATATAACATGTGGCTATAATCCATATATTTTGCTCATGCATACCTCCATTATGGATTTGCATGACTAACAAAAAAATGCTGATCGTTCTGCCACAAAGTATGCGTAGAGGTACATTTTTCATCATTATGCAATTTAAAATGTCTGATTGTGTCAATTTTTAGTTTTGCATTACAACATATTTCCTATATATATGCTTTCACTTGGAGTATATACATACATTTTAGATTAAAGGGATAGTAATACTTAAATTTTATTATCCCCTATCTTGTAGCCTTTAAAAAACTGAATTAAATGAGCCCAGCGGCATCTTTCAAACCTATATGGTTTGAGAGATATCCACTTTCAAAGTTCCCTCTCCCCTGACGTCAGCGTTCTAGCTGACAGCAGGGGAATCCGGTCCCTGAGCAAGAGGAGGCTGTTCAGCAGAGCTGAGATCACGTTATGGAAGAAGAAAGCCTTTACTGATTTCTTCCATAACGTGATCTCAGCTCTGTTGAAGAGCCTCCGCCGGTCTCGGGACCGGATTCCCCTGCTGTCAGCTAGAACACTGACGTCAGGGGAGAGGGAAAAAAGCAACATTTGAAAGCAGATATCTCTCAAACCATAAAGGTTTGAGAGATGCCGCTGGGCTCATTTAATTCAGTTTTTTAAGGGCTACAAGATTATTGTAAAATTTAAGTAATACTATCCCTTTAAGTAATTTTATACTCATTTCAGACTAACGATAATATATTTTTTTTTATTGAGCAGGATAAAGCTGCAGATGCAAAAATAAGCTATTTAATTTCTCTAAAGCATACACTAGAACTTGTGGAACCATTAAAGGTAAGTTATTCAAGTTGTTATAAAATGGATCATTATTTTGAAAATTGACAGTGTGGAATGAGCAGCAAGATATAGATGGCTATAAAAAAATAAAGGGGGTGAAGTTGTTTAACCAGGGTTTAAGGGGGGGATGGACCTTTTTGTAAAACAGCCCCAGGTGATGTACAGTGTACATGGTGTGGTGGGTGCAAGGCTCAGGGCTGGGAAGTTATTTTCACTCCCTGTCAGGATGGATTTTGGTATATATATATATATATATATATATATATACACACACATATATATGTTAGGGGAATACAATAGAGCTCTTATATTGCAGGATCTGTTATTACACCATAATGTGGCTATATCACTAGCAGTCTATAATAAAACGGGTTGCCTTTCCATTCCTGTCGGCAGATGCTAAAAAAACATTAGCATAATCTCAGAAATATATAGTTTTATGTAGTTATTCCACTGTTTTAGGGTAGGTTTACCACAAAAACTCTAGAATGTGCGTATTAGCTCATAAAGTTGAAAATGTCATTTTGCGCTCCTGCTGGTGATTAGAGCTCTGTGCTAGCCATGGATGTAGGTAAATCTATACAATTTTGGTATTTTTTTACTCGGGGGACTCAGGGCTTTTTCAAATAATTGAAACTTTTTCAATCAAGGTAAATGTTTTTGATACATAGTATGTGATTTTAGCAAAATTAGTACATTTTCACTTTTTTTGTCATTATGACATCATAACTTTTTGCACGATGCAAAATTCTCTTCATGTAAGGTACCATGAGAAAGCGCAATTCGTTCTGAAAAGAACAATATATAGTTTTCCATATTTAACTAAAAATCCCCAGAGGAAATCAAGCCTAAACGGAAGGATAGCAAAAATGCTGAAAATGTGTCTGGCCTGCAGGGTACAGGAAATGGCCCGAGCCTTCTGCACTGAAAGGGTTAAACATCTTCACAGCTCACCACGACTCGCCACCAGATGTTTACGTCTACCTAAATCACAAGTCGGTCTGGGACTACCGGATTTATTACGGTATTACCACGCTTCAGTGCTTATATCTATTATAGACTGAGCTCATAATAGGTCCGCATTGAGAGGAGGGACGTCCTAAACGGAGACCCTTTGGCCGAACTTCTTATACATTGCAAATGTAGATGTTCCTCTAGGAGTTTTCACCCCATCCTTTCCCACATCTTTAATATTTGGTCCATCTACAACAAATTCAAGACGCTTGCAAATGCTCCTTCCCTGGCTTCACCAGTATTTTATACCGGATCTACACTCATGTCACTAAACGCCGCTGATTATCCCAGATGGGTGAAAACACCCCATTTGCGAATTGCAGATTTAATAGCGGAGGGTCAGATTAGACAATTTGAGGATCTCTGATAATCGTATGCCTTCCCACTATCTGAGCTGTGGCAATATTTTCGTGTCAAACATTTCCTTGAATAACCCACGCTCAAATTGGAGTGGAAGTTCGAACGCCTTCTACTAGCCCCAGACCTCCTTCCAGAAACCTAAGTACATTGTATACTATTCTATCCACCTCTTCGAAACTGAAGTATGCCATTTCATGGGAAAAATAATTTGACCGTACTCTATCCATAGAAGACTGGGAAGATATCTGGAATGTAGCCTATAAGTCTTCGTTATCTGCCTCTATGTTAGAATCGCACTACAAATTCCTGTCACGATGGTACCTCACTCCAGTTAGGATACATAAGTTTTCCCCATCTGCTGACGCTTCCTGTTGGTGTTGCAGCCTGGAGAGAGGCACCCCTTCACATATATGGTGGACATGTTCTAAAATTAGTCCGTTTGGACAGAATGCCTAAATTTAATTATGCAGAGTTTAAATGTGATGCTCTCTGGAGACATTTGGCAGACCTTATTTTTCCTTAAAGGGATAGTAGTGGTTCATTTTAAGTTGATTTAATATTGTAGACATTAAAAAAGGTTAACAATTATGTAAGTCTTATCTCTCAAATCTTTATGGTTTGAGAGATATAACTTGCTAAACTTAACTTTTCCTGGCTGTTTCACTCAAGTCTGCCATCTAGCTGACAGCTGCAGATTCCAGTAATTTGACCAGACAGAGGCTCTTCAGCAGAGCTGAATCCACGCTATTTAGAAATAAATACTTCATTGGAACAGTATACAAAGTGTGCTTGCAAACCAGGCTGTTCTAAATGAAGTATTTGTCTTTAGATATCGTTATATCGGCGCTGCTGAAGAGCCGCATCTGGTCAAGTGACCAGAATCTGCTTCTGACAGCTTTACAACTCGTCAAGCAGAAAGGGGAGGGATCAGAGAACTTTATTTACCTATATCTCTCAAACCATAAGGGTTTGAGAGATACAAATAAGTGCAAGTACTCTCATTGAATTGTATCTACCAAATAGTTAATACTTTTTTTCTGACATTACTATCCCTTTAAACTCCCACTCTTACCTTTATTCAAGAAATGCCTATTATTCTTGATGCTTCTGGCTGCTAAGTCTCTCATTCCAGGACATTGGAGGGATACGAATCCCCCAACAGTCGCGGAGTAGGTGGCCAAGGTGAGACTGCTACTTTTACGGGTCCACGTTACCTCTCGGGGAGGAGTTCCGGATGCAATAGACAGATTTTTCTCCACTTGCCCTTTTTAACCTTTGTTACCAGTTTGAGAAAGAGCTTTTGTCTTCCAGGATTGTGTGATTTGGTATGCATTACACCTCCCTTTCCCCCCTTTTTCCTTTCCCTCCCTCCTCCCCCTTTTTTTCCCTCATCTTCTCCTTTCTCTTTTACACTCTCTCTCTCTCTTCCTGTCTTTTCCTATCTCTCTTCTTAGTACCTCCATACTCATACCTCCCATTGGGAGCTAGAAATACCTCTTTGTAATAGTAGACTTGATGACGATTGAAGTATAACACGTCTGTTATGTATATCTTTTCTCAAATGTATCTAAACTGCTTTTTGCGCATGTATAACTGGATAGCCATACTCTGTTTACTTGTTTTATAGTGTATTGTTATCTTCTATTTTTCTGTATCTGCTTCCAGCTTTGTTGGATCTTTCTATTCAATAAAGCTCTTTTGAAACCGAAAAAAAAAAAAAAAATCTTCACAGCTAACAGCTGATCTGCCCAGCAAACATTTATACCCATGTGAACCATTGCAGCAGAATTGTAATAATTTATATAGCTCGGACAGCCATTTACTTGATTCAGTCTTTTTATCTTCCAGTCATTTGCATTTTTAATACATAAACTGTGAGCAGTCAGGAATAGGTACAGTTCTAATAAAGGAATAAAACCCCTGAACAAACCTGGAAAATATTGTGTACTAGTGTAAAAGCCCGTGTACACGGGCCAAGGTCCAGGCAATATTAACTCTTTGAGTGCCAGAGGGGTATGCAACGCATTTCAAAGTGCCCGCTGGCACTCAAAGGGTTAAGCGGTTGCTACCTCACTGCTCCATGTGATGCAGTCTTGCGTCGCCTCACTCACATAATGCAATCATGCGCAGTAGAGACTGCCCATACGCGCGCAGTCTCTACTCAACATGACGACTTCTGACAAACATCCTAGCGGATTATTATATAGGATGCCCAGTTCATTGAAATAAATAAATTACAACTGGATTGGACTTAAGTCAGAAGTACATGGCCATCTCCAATAACATCAGTATCTGTATTCTTAAATGTGTGCCTAACATATACACAACATCATGGGGTTATGCACTAAGGCGTGATAAGGAGGTGATAACGTGGAGAAGACCTTTTCAGTGATATCACTTCTCCAGTTCCTATGTTATTCTATAGAGCCTTAGCACTAAGCTCTCCAAAGCTGAACAGAATGATACAGGAACTGGAGAAGTGATATCAATGAAGAGGCATCTACATGTTATCACCTGTCTCAGACCTTCGGTTTTGTGCCGGCCGTATCTTCTGTATTCCTTGTATGCCTTATTCTCCCTGGGGGCCCCGGACCTTCACACTGTTCCTCAGAGATCTTCTAAGTCGCAGGCCTGGGAATAAGAAATGACTACACGCAGACACAAGTCTTGTGCTATAATCTCTTATTCGATTTATTAAGCGAAATTCACCAGTTTATATAAGACAAAATCAGTGGGTGGTAAGCATATTAATTGGGGGGAGAGGTTTCCCCTCCCAGGAAACATGAACATATATGGACATTGTCGGTCAGTTGACCAATGAGAAGACAGAGGGACATCACTAGTTAAAGGGCTTCGGACAAACAAGCACCTGCAATCAGCTCATCATTGGCAGAATGCACCTTACCACAACCGGACAACAACAAGTTATATATAAAATTTGTTCCAAATATAAGAGGAAGTATCTTGCTTGTCTTCAGCACTTTTTTTAATGTCACTTATCAGTATTAAATGATTATCTCATCTGCTTGATTAACTCTTAGCAAGCTATATGTGTTAGCACAGTTTCATTTGATTATATGAGTATATGGATACAATATCAATATATAGCGAATATATGGATGTAGGCCTAGCAAAAGCAAAATATTTTCCCTTTCAGTCCCCTCTTTTGTTCTTATCAAAAGAACAACCAATCAACCCTTAATTGTTACAAAGAGCCCCCCCCCCCAGGTTGCTCTGTGATTATCCTGTCAATCATCTTATCAGGAGGGGGTACTGGTAATGGTGGAAGGGGGCGTAATTTTTCATAGATGTCACTCACAGCTTGGAAGGAAACATCATAGTTGGAGTCTAACTTTTGGAGAGGAATGTCGTCCCAGCCACACACCTTGCCTGACCGGATTGTGGGAGGATGAACAGCAGGGAAGCTAACATTATCAAATGAAGGCATGATAAAGTGGGCACAATTAATAAGGAATGGGCAACACTGGGCAAAACAGCAGGCAAAGAGAAGGATAAAAACACAAAGGAGGAAACCTACAAATAAAGATTTAAGCCAAGTAAAATTAGGAAGCCATGACCACAACCAATCCCACCAATCATCTCCAATTGAGCTCTGTTTGATATTGTTAACTATGTCATGTAATCCCTGGATATGG
This sequence comes from Rhinophrynus dorsalis, assembly GCA_037306005.1. Taxonomy (NCBI): domain Eukaryota; kingdom Metazoa; phylum Chordata; class Amphibia; order Anura; family Rhinophrynidae; genus Rhinophrynus; species Rhinophrynus dorsalis. Next base: position 255,719,860 of record CM074722.1, read on the forward strand.
TCATGTATTGACTTGGAATGGTCAGATAAACTGAAGCAACACATTCCCTCAAATTCCTCACACCAATGATTATGTTTTAATAGCAGATTGTCAATGGCGGCCCTGTTTTGAAGTGTCATGCCCCGCAAGCTTTTGACATCAGCCAAGAGTTCTTCCATAGCAATAAAGGTGTGGTTGATAGCCTTGACCATGGCACAGGCAAGTTTTCTAACAATCTTGGCAGTACTTACTGCCAACCCAGAAACCTCAATTACTGAAATACCTAATGATAAAATTTCTGCATCACTCATCACTCTGACACTGGAATCACAATCTTCTGGCATATGAATAGTCTGCCTTTTAACCTGCCCGGTATCTAGGTTAGTTGGTTCTGTCGAAAGGGCAGCTCTGGAGGGAAGTGCTATGGCAATTCTGCTAATGGCAAAGGGACCTCCCGTGGTATTCCCTGGGATATAGGAACACGAGGTATTCCCACAAGAGAAAAAACATCCTTTGGGCAACTCGATAGGGTAATAAATAGGCCCTAGATTATTCACAATAGTCCAAAAAGGAGTATCAGTTGGGAGAATGGTAGGGTTGGGAGCAGGACTGGAATGCTAATAAGGCAGGTGGTCAGGATGCTTGTGACACTACTCATTCAGGATAGACAGAAATCTGGGGTCTGCATGATGAGTAAAGCCATATATGACCATACATTTGGGGTATCTAGTTCCCCAAAATGTCTACAGGCTCTAGAAAGTTGGGTTCTAGTCTCATTACGGGTTATCATTGTGTCAGAATGATGTACAGAAATAAGCATAGTGACCATAGTGATTATCATTACCACACCTAAAATCACCATATAAACATGTTCAAAGTTCTATATACTGGGTCTGGTGCACGTGACCCCAGTCCGGTATAGCTTCTCCCGCCAACAGAGTCATTGTCCTAGTGATCTTGGGGGGGTTGTTCCTGTTGGGTTAGTGGCAGATAGAGAGCAAGGAATTCATCAACAAACTGTTCATCAAGACAGGGTGTTATTTCATCAGGGGAGCCTTCTTGATGCGACATGCGAGTATCCATGTTGGGCTATTCTCAGTCAATACAGCTGTTCGGGTTCCTGCGAGGATGCTAGTTCGTTCACCAAATGGGGGGTCCAAAGTCTTTTTTCAGATGAGTTATTTGACTAATACGGAGTCACCTGGTTGGAATGGGTGCACTGGTTTGCCTGTAGGTAAGGGAAGAAAAAGACTAACATCACCATAGATGCCATTCAATGTATCAATAGATTGTGATACATATTCATATTAATACATTCCAAGTCACCTAAAGACTTGGGGCACTTATGTGGCTTTGCCTAGTACCTTTCCTCAATTTATCCTTAATTAAACTATTGTCCTATTGATCATCAGATGGCATCCAAATCCGGGAATTATTTCTGTACATAGTACTTTTGCAATGGTTTTGGCGTTTTCCTTGGCCATAGGAAAAGGCTTTGACCCATTTGAAAATCTAATCACATATAACCAACAGGTATTGGATGCTTCCTGATTTGGGCATGTGTGTAAAATCTATTTGTAACTGTTGCATTGGTCCCTCAGGGGGTGGCAACTGGTCATGAGCACTATGCATTATTTTTTGTAAATTATTATGTATATGAGACATCTATATATTTAATTCTCTACTAGTTCTATCAAATTCATAATTACAAACCTGGTCTGTATGGAGTTATACTTCTGTTTCTTATCACGTCTTTTAAGGTATCCCCATTCTACCCTCCTTGTCTGACCATAGACCATTATGGTCTAGTGTCAGACCCTCCTTTTACCCAAACTGTAGGTCATCCTTAGAGGCTAATACTCGCAATGAGTATATATTGGGGATGGGATGGAAATGTAGGTATCATTACCATGTGGAACTGAATGTCTGTGGTAGTATTATAAACTGGGTGGGGTGGACCATGTAAGGCTGCGTCTTTAGCAATGTCATTTACAAATGCATTCACACTAGGGTCATTATTGTCAACTGTACTATGGCCCTTGCATGTGATTACTGCTATGGTTTATGGCAATAATATAAAATCCAACAGATCATTAACCACTTGATCATGTAAAAATCATTTCTGTCAGCTGTCACAAATCCTCTATTTCTCTATATAATTCCAACACTATGCACCACACCAAAAGCATACCTGAAATCTGTCACTATAGGCACATCTCTGTTTACTAATAATGAGCATGCTTGTGTTACAGCTGTTAATTAGCAGCTTGGACAGATAGAAAAGGGAAAGAGTTAGCCATTAATACCGTATCTGGTAACTGGACTACAGAAAATACTGCCAGGTATATGCACCCTATCAGCTGGTTTTGAGCATGACCCATCCACATATACTGTCTCACTGCATTCAAGGGGAACAGACTACAGCTCAGGTCATATTGAGGTATCCATTATTATTATTCTGTATATATATATATATATATATATATATATATATAGCGCCAACTAATTCCTCAGTGCTTGTACAATTGGGAATGAATGATCTATAATTAATCATGTGCTTCAACCTCTGATATGTCAGAGGGAGAATATAAAAGTAATGTATGTAAGGTCACAAAGAGTACTGAGTCTGAAAGGTAATATTGAATGTATAGTGTCATAACCAAATCCTTTCTGTGCACTCATGTGTCTGAACCGCCCCTACCATCAGACTGCTACTGCTCCTAAGCATTCAGACAGACCCTGAACCACTGATGATATTACTTTAAATAATAAACCACTAATCTGCAGTGTAGCCACTTCCCTCGTAAGGACATCCTGAAACAGTGGGACCTCCCTCCTTTCAGTACAGATGAACTGGAGAGAGTAGTTGGGCAGTCCCAGAACAGAAACAAAACATAAGGCTGTAGACTTCTAGCACTTTATATGCCATGTCCATAATCCATTGTATTACATCATGAGCATCTCTCAAGGTATCCTGTCTCAATGTGTAGTCGTGGTGAGAACAGTCTGAAATCCATTGTCTACAGTAAATACCATGCCTAGCAAAAATATCATTGCAGATTTGGCTTTGGGAGCAAGATAATGACTTTTACTCATTCAGGAGCCAGCAGCCACTGTCCATGTGACAGTACGAATCCTAGGTAGTTCACGGTCTCTTGACCATACTGTAGTTTAGCAGGCGATACCTTATGACCAGATGTTACAAGAAGGACGATGTATCTTTCACACAGGACTCTTCGTCTGGGCTACACATCAACCACAAATCATCCACATACGGAAACAACGTGGAGCCACAATCAGGTGACCAAGATGCTAGGATTTTCCTGGCTACAGCAAAATAGACAGTGGGGGAATCGATCACACAATCTATTTCACGCATACTGATTCCCTTTATACGTGAAAGCAAACAGTGGTTGCATGTCAGGGCACCCCAGAATGCTAAAAAGGTGCTGCACAAAGAAAGCAAGTGGCAAATGATGGTACTGCAAACAACATATAGTTTACATCAGGCACCAGAAGTGCAGAGTGCTGAATTAACTCATTCACTGCCCTTGTATGTGGAACTTTCAGCCAACAAATAATTGGGAAGTGTGTGCAATGTGTCAGGTAAAATGTTTTATAGATACCATAGTGTAAATTGGGTCTAATGATATGAACACCGATGCCTGAATCAGATTTTCCCCACACACCCATAGAAACACTCCTCCATTTGCAACAATGGAAACCTTAACAGGAGTCACCCATATTTCTTAAATTAGAACATTATTACATACATCACCATGTATACATATGGGTGTCCAAAGCCAAGCATTAATTCTAACGGTGGAAAAACATAAACAAGAAAATATTCCTTTCAATAATATGCTGACATACAGGGTTAATGTAAAGAACACGCAGGCATTACAGGGTTAGTCGTGTGAATAAGCAATCATCAAACTATAGGGTAAAGAATCAAATCACGTCACCCGTATTTGTCATTATAGGTGATATTTTTAAGTTACATCATTAGGTCACGTCTTATCATGTTAACTGGGCAATTGGGAGTAATTAGAGAGATGTTCTTAAGTACTGTATGCATTATGGTCTAAAAACTGTAAACATGATACATTTGTAGTCCAAGAACAGAGCAACATTATTATACACACATCTCTTAGCATCTACACTTATCCATATATCCCTTAATTACATGTATTCACCCATGCATTACTAGCCGAAAAATTTCTTAACAATAGTATAACATAAACAGTTTTAATTATGAACTTCAAATTGTTGCGTAGAAAGTAAAAAAAAAAGAGGAAGTATAGAAAGCCTAGAATATACAGAAGTTCAGACAAAAAGAAAAGGGAGGGGTCAACAGCTGCGAAGGGTTAGAAAAGCTGTCTTCTCACCAAACTACAAATTACAAGCATGGCGTATTAACCTGTACCTTACCATCACCCACAAATACACTATATTAGCATCAATGGAAACCTCTTTCTGGTTCTCTAGCACCCTAATTCCATCTACTTCTGTATTACCCTCTGCCTCAGACTGAGAGTATATTTCCACATTCTCTGTATCTTTCTTAAAACAACCTGTCACATCCATCACTCTTATTGCCATTTCCAAGACTTCACTTTCTCAGCTATGCAAATTATCAGTACACATCCTGACTACTTGAGCCACTTCAGAACGAAGTGGACCCAAATCGTCTACCTTAATAAGTCCACATGCATTTTCCCAACCATTACCAAAACTTTTCCACAAACATCCACTTTCCAGTTCCTTCTATCTACATGCTGTCCCCTTTTTTTTTTTTTTTTTTTTTTTTTATATATATATCACCTCCTACATCAGTCAAAAGGGAAATCATATTTCTCACTCAAATTATCACAATTAACAGGTCATCTAGAACCCATGTGTTTTGTAATTATACTAACAAAAATCTAAAATCAGAAGTAGTCAATTTCTGTCTCTTAATACATATATTTTGTAATCAATATTGCGATCCTAGGGGATTTAAATGGGATTAAGACAATATTTAGTCCATACAGTCATTACTAACATATCTGGGGACTTATTAACAACCTGGTCTCCCACAGTCATGAGAGGCATTTCTAGGACCAGGTCAATTTTTTTTTTATTTTTTTTTTTCTTCAGTCTTACTTTCTGTCTCAAATTCAACAATTTCTCTTCTAACTCCTTTTAAAAGTAAACCTATTTCTTACTCACTTACCTATTTGGACTCTAGTAATGTTATATACATATTACTGATGTGGGGAAGATGGTGTTTTTATGTTGCACACAGTATTTAACTCTTTAATTGTCTTACCAGTATTACACTTCTTAATGGTTATTGTAGAATTTCAAGGCTTAGATTGATTAATTCCCATAGTAATAATATCAAAGTCTCAGTCCAAAATAAACAATGTCCGTCAGGTCAGTATAGATTGATATACACACACACACATATATATATATATATATATATATATACATACACATACATACATATACATACACAAACAACACATTTATAATTAAGTTTAAATGGTATCAATATATATATACAGTGAGACCACTTACCAAGGTCAATGGAGCAATAAAAATAATATCATGCAAATGTTAGTTGTAGCAGACAAAAATTCAAAGACAAACAGATAAACAAACCAATATTATATACTCAGGCATTACAGGTTCCTTGTTTGTGTATTTGTGTTTTCCTTTTAAATTAATTCCTTTTCCTTCCGGTCAATAGGGTGCTCATGTACGCTGCCCCTAAAAAGTCACAAAGTATTCCTGTCTCCATAAGGCAGATTATCTACTCATGCCTTTATATATATCTCGTGGGGATAGACCTGGACAGATTATCTACTCTGACCCGTACATATATCTGGGGGACAAATTAAAATGGACTATGGTCTAGCCCCGTAAATCATCTGGAGACAATTTTTTTTTTTTTTTTTTTTTTTTTTTAATGGAACAAACAATTCACTTATGAACAAATCATTAATTATGTTCCATGTGTAAGAATTATAGGTGAATAACAATTATTAGGACAGTGTAGTATCCAGATATTATTACCAAAAATAATCCTTCTGACACAGATTTAAACTCAAGACATTCAAATGTCGTTAATAATAAGTCTTAGATAAAAAATACAAGGAACTATAGTGCCATATATATAATATAAAAAGCGGTTAGTAAAAAGAACCATATGACAGTGACCAGGATATTTACAATACTCGTAGTGTTATAATATGACCCAGTCAATCCCGAGGAAGGGTGTGAGTCCAAAATGTGCAGGAGCCTGGTTACCCTGTACTAAATACTCCACGTAATATATATATATACTGAGGTCAGGACTGACACCTGCCTCCCAACCAGGTGCCTTTATGGCCTTTCACCCACACACAATACGGAAGATTGTGTATGTCACCTGGTTTAAGTTGGGACTGGATACCCAACTCCAATACAGACCAATCAGGTGCCTATATTACCACCTTTATCCACACATGACACCTAACACCTAAAACCTAAAATCATGTGTGTCACCTGATTTAAGTTGGGACTGGATACCCAACTCCAATACAGACCGGTTTTAACAAATAGTATCCTCAGAGACAAGTGAGTAGACCATATGTATAGCAGCATATATATGAAAAACACATATATATATAAAAAGTATATAGTCAACTCACCGGTCTGTGAAAGGACCCTGCACGGCTGCGCCAAGTTGAAAGAACCGGCCGTATCTTCTGTATTCCTTGTATGCCTTATTCTCCCTGGGGGCCCCGGACCTTCACACTGTTCCTCAGAGATCTTCTAAGTCGCAGGCCTGGGAATAAGAAATGACTACACGCAGACACAAGTCTTGTGCTATAATCTCTTATTCGATTTATTAAGCGAAATTCACCAGTTTATATAAGACAAAATCAGTGGGTGGTAAGCATATTAATTGGGGGGAGAGGTTTCCCCTCCCAGGAAACATGAACATATATGGACATTGTCGGTCAGTTGACTATTGAGAAGACAGAGGGACATCACTAGTTAAAGGGCTTCGGACAAACAAGCACCTGCAATCAGCTCATCATTGGCAGAATGCCCCTTACCACAACCGGACAACAACAAGTTATATATAAAATTTGTTCCAAATATAAGAGGAAGTATCTTGCTTGTCTTCAGCACTTTTTTTAATGTCACTTATCAGTATTAAATGATTATCTCATCTGCTTGATTAACTCTTAGCAAGCTATATGTGTTAGCACAGTTTCATTTGATTATATGAGTATATGGATACAATATCAATATATAGCGAATATATGGATGTAGGCCTAGCAAAAGCAAAATATTTTCCCTTTCACATACATTACACAAATTACTTCTAAAATTGTTTAATAATATCCATTTACATTGACTGCATTCTGCATTATATGTAATGGTTGCAACAATTAATTACAATTTTATACATTGCATTCTTAGAGTTCCTCATCTCACTAATGCATTACAGAGTGTTATAGAACAATATAATGCAGAACTGTTTTATATTTTTATTTATTAGGCCGTGCTGAAGAATTGTAAAACACCACTTCTCAACGCTTACTATACTTCATTAGAAGATAACAGGTATGTATAGTGTTGTCTAATATTTCAATATATTTATAATAATTTTGTCAGGATGCATATGTAACTCAACCGGGAAAAAAAATACCTTTCAGTCTCAGCCATACAATCTCTTTGCTCAGCTTTTCTACACATGTAAGATTTTTCACGCCTTTTTTGTTCCAAATGTGTAAACACACTGAAATATTGTGCTATAATAGTCCAGTTTTGTGATGCACAGAGAACACTCAGTGCACTTAAATTGGAGCACAATATGTGCCTTTCTGTGCACACTAGTTAACAATAGGTAAATGAACAGGCGCATGGAATATAATGGGGGAGATGCACTATAGGTCGATGCTGTGGCAATATGATTTTGTCAATGTCTCCAAAGCACTTCAAATTTTCTATTTTCTAAGTACTAAAATTTACAGAGGCAAGGGGAGGAGAAGGTCCCCATTAGCATACAGGATTATCGAATTGATGTAGATGTGGAAGGGGTGCCCATTCCTTCACACATCACCACAACAATCAAAAAGTCTGAAAACAATTTCTCTGCTACCCTACTTGGGCAGTAGGGGAGAACAGGATGCTTCCAGCAGCACAAAAAGCATCACTCCCTTAACCATTAGAGGGCCATAGGGGATGTGCATCGTGCACCCCTGTGGCACTAAAAGGGTTAAACAGTACATCTCCTCTGCTCTGTATCATATTTTATGCATGTTGTGCACTCCCAAAGGAACGAGGCTGGGGGTCAGGCAGCGTCCATGGGGATTTGTGGATACCAGCTGCCCCACAGCCTTGTTCCTTGTCCACTTGTAGCCATATAACCCTATGTACACTGCTTACCACCCAGCCTAGTTCCCTTGCCCACTGGTCGCCAAAGATCCCCATTTACACTGTCTGATCCTCCCCCTCAGCCTTGTTCTTTTGCCTAGGGACATATGTTGCCCTCCCCATACAGTCAAAATTCAACACATGCTGCCCCCCACACACACACACACACACAGTTCCAATTCAACATATGCTGCCCCCTTCAGTTCCAGTTCGACATATGCCTGCCCTCACAGTTAATAACCAACATATACTGCCCCACACGATTGCTCCTTGTCTAAATATTTAAAAAAAAATATGCACAGTTTAGGATCTGCCATTTTTCTTTTTGTTTGTTTAAGAAAAGTAGACCTTGTAGGGGGCATTGAGAACCCTCCAGATGTCCCTCTGGGATTGATCACCTATTCAATAGGATAGGTGATCAGTTTGGCGACAAGGAAAGGGATCACTGCCTTCCTCTACTACCTCCTACTCAACCAGGCTTTCTATTAATGATTGTGTTGAGTAGCCCACGTGGGCTTAAGGATCCTCCTACTAAACACAATCAGTCATAGAACATCTAGTTGAGTAGGAGGTAGCAGAGGAAGGCTTCATCTCCTTCTTGGTCGCTGCATTGATCACGTATCCTATTGGATAGGTGATCAATGTCAGGGGGACATCAGAAGGAGTCCCATTGCCCCTACAAGGTCTGATTTTCTTTAAAAAAACAAAAAATGGTCCAAATGTTTGTTTTTTTTTTGAGGGGGGGTTTAATATATAGACAGGGAGCAATCATATGAGGCAGAATGGGACAGCATATGTTGGATATTAACCTTTTGAGTGTCAGAGGGGTATGCAATGCATTGCAAAGCAATGCGTTGCATACCCCTCTGGCACTCAAGGGGTTAACTGTGTAAGGCAGCATATGTCGAATGGAACTTGGGCGCATATATGGGTGGCAGCATATGTCGAATTGGAACTGGGGAGCAGCATATGTTGAAGCATATGTCGATTTGGAGCTGTGAGGGGGGCAGCATATGTTGAATTTTAACTGTGGAGGGCATCATATGTCTAATATAAGCTGTGGGGCAGCATGTTGAATGTAAATATTGTGGGGCAACATGGGGAACATCACCACTGTGTGTTAGCCACACATATACTGCTTGACACTCCCCAACCTTGTGCTCTTGCACAAGCAGTGCCCATGGGGATTTGTGGCTACCAGTAGGTATGGGAACACGGCTGGGGAGGGTCAGACAGTGTACATGGGGATCTGGGGATACAGTGGACAAGGGAACAAGGCTGTGTGACAGCTTGTAGCCACAAATCCCCATGAATGCTGCCTGACCCCCAGCCTTGTTCCCTTGGAAGTGCATAACATGCATGATATATGATACAGGGCAGAGGGGATGAGTGTGTACTTTTTTAACCTTTTTAGTGCCGCAGGGGTGCACAATGCATATCCCTATGGCCATCAAAGGGTTAAGGGAGTGATGCTGTTTGTGCTGCTGATTCTGTACTATTTTTTTAAGCTTTTGAATGCTACAGGGGTGTGCAATGCAATTTATGTTGTTCATGCTGCTGTAAGGATCCTCTCCACTTACCTACTGCCCAAGTGGGGAAGCAGAGAGAATGCTCTCAGACTTCAGGGTTGTCTACTGCTGGGAGGGAAATCCTTCCTCATTGCCAGCAGTTTGACAACCCTCCCTGCTTCTGATTGATTAAGGACTGTTACTGCTTAGGAAGGTACAGAGAGATCCCAACTTTGCCAGCTTCAGGTAGGCGAAGCTGAGACTGTGAACTCTGACACCAGAGGCTGCTATTAGAGTTGGCTACTGGCAATGTGATGTTTTATGTATAAAGGGAACTATAGTCATAGAGCACATGTATGTTATTTAAGTTACATGCTATAGAATTGTAAATGTTGCAGTGAAGTTAGGACCCATCTTGTCAGATTATTGTCTTAACATTATGTATCTAGTAGGTAGCCAATCACATTCTCTAGGAGCAATATGAAGAGCAGGACTACAATGTTTGATGGCTATTTTTTCTAACAAGCTTGAGCAGACATGAGGGTTGCTCATACTCTTTTCCAAGGACCCAACAATGAAGAGCCTTGGGCATTAGCTTTAGAGATTCCTTCCGGAAAGGTTTCAAGAGAAAGGAGTAAGGAGTATAACCTAGTGCTATGAAGAAGTGAAAACAGCCTAGATATTCATGTAGAAGGGAATTGTAAGACAATTCTGCCAGTGAAAGTAGATCTACCCAGCTGCCTTGGTACAGTTATAATGAACGAATAGGTCCTCTGAGAGTTGAATTGAGAATGGAGAGCAGAAAAGTAGTTAATTTCCAAGGTGTTTATAAAGACCATCAAGATCTTGGAGACAAGCTACAGTAGGGAACTCTGTCCAAAACAACCTGGGCTAGAATTCAGTGCTAATTTTGTCAACCAGTGAATCAGAATAGCACAATTTCTTCAGGGGCATAAAATGATTCTATCTGGAGAAATGATGCACTCACAGAAAGGTGGCCATAACAAAATCTATGGCCTGTAAGATTACATAGATTTAAGATAAGCTTGTGGAGAAGGGAGGAATTCAAAATCACTATGATTTGTGAAGGAAAAATGATGGGTTCTGCTGCTAACTGTAGTTGTAGTGGGATATACTGCTGGCTGGGAGAGAGAATCCACCTTAGAATTCTTTGACCATGTAATGTAGGAAATGTTGAATTTGAAGTGACTAAAGAACAGAGTCCACCAGGCCTGTTGGGCATTCAGAATCTTTGCATTCTCCAAATAATCCAAGCTACAGTGATTAGTAAGGATACAATTGGGTTGATAGCCAATGATAAAAGGTAGCACAATTCTTCAGTGCAATCTTAATAATAATAGATCCTCAGCTGCCTACATAACAGTCCTTTTTAGCTGGATTTACCTTATTAAAAAGGAGAGCTGGTACCTATTGCTTGTGAGTGGGAAGTGTTAGCATAAAATAACTCCAGCTTCTTCTGAGGTGTCGAGCTTCAAGACAATAGCAGGAAGAAGGTCTGAGTGCATGTGGAAGTGCGCTGATGAAGGATATTTGGGTAAGTTTAGGGCTGCTATAGTTTCTGAAGCCCAAGTATGGGATTCTGCTCCCTGCAGGTTACCTAGGTAAAGGGAGAAGTTCCAGATGATGCTTCAGTACTAGTTTGCAAAGCCCAGTAATCACTATATAGGAAGAGGCAAATTCTTTTCCTCCTTCATGGACTATGACCTGTGGGGACATAATGTTGATGCTGTGATCTGGATAATAAGAAAATATATTGAATCAGGTTTGCTTTCCTATTAATAGGGGTACTTTTATATCCCCTATCTTCTAAGTGCTCTGCTGTATTATTTCCTTAGGAGAGTCACACTATTATAGTGGCCTACATTCTCTATCTACAGTCTAAACCCCTCATTCCCTAGCCTGCACTTTCCCCTGAAGGATAGTAGGTGCTGTTTATTGCCAGGCTATCCTGGACTCACTTCCAGTTCCTTTGGGGTTTGTCATCCAGCCTTGGGGCTGGCAACTTTTTCTGGCCCTAGCCACAGAAAGGTCTTGCAATAGATAAACTGTGTTTGACCAGTCTCACTCACTAGCTGCAATCCCTAGCACTCCCTCTCTTGCAGGTATCCTGCAACTGGGTGACACAGACCCACAGAATAGAAGAGGAGAACTGATAACTGCACTGAGAAACTCTCAATTGGATCCTGGGCTGAGAGATGTGGTTCCATTCTCTGCTTGAAATTGGTGTAAGCACCCTGTTGAATATGCTCTTGAATTAGGTTATTAGAAGAAGCTCAGGATTAGTAGAGAGTATAGGACAATAAATGTCACTGAATTGGAACTGGTGGCTAGAAAGGATCTTTTAAAATTAGGTCTTTAAAATTTTGGATGACAAGGCTTCTTTCTAACAAGTTTGGTCATACAAGTCCTTGGTTAGGACTAGCAGCAGACTGAGCATGGTTGTAAAAATACTTAGTAGAAGCTGGCGGTAGATTGAGCATGGGTATTTAAACTTTCTGAAGGTCATGACATGCCCAATTAGAGAATGGTTGTATAAGTTGGTTGTATAAGGGTTCCATCTGATTGTCCTTGAGCTTTATAGCACATGCTAAATTAACATCTGTGCTGTCACAGATAGAAAATATTGCAATATTTCTCTCTTTCAGTACAGGAAATTATATCATCGTTGTACTTTCTGTTACAATTTCTCACTCTTTCTCTATTCAGGAATACAAAACTTATGTTTTTCTATGCAAACAGCACAGTCAGACGTGTGGCCTTGATCAGTTTGGTCTGTGAGCTGGATACTGTCCCTTGGTCATATTTCTTCCATCTCTGTTGTGTAAGACTGAGCTAACTAGATGGGGAAATGGGCAGACTAGATGGGCCAGTTTGTTCTTGTCAGCTGTCAAATTCTATGTTTCTATGTCTAGTGTAAGAATTTCAGGGTCCACATTCTGTATTTAGAATGGACACACCTTAGCTATGTTCAGAATAGGAAGGTGTGCGAAAACATGCCAAGTTATTTAGTGTTTATATTGCACATTCTTTGCTTTTGTGCCTCGGTATTACTGTGCCAGGGTGTTAATTATAGTATTTACACCTTAAGGACCCATGACGTGCCAGGACCATCACTGCAGTTCTGCACTTAAGGACCTGTGACGGTCCTGGCACGTCATGGAATTCAAGGGTGTGCATGTGGCTGCATACCGCCGACCCCTGATTCCATTACACTAAGAAAAAAAATGTTCCGTGTTCCTTCACTACCATTGTCATTAAAGGGTTAATGAATTTGTGCATGCTTAATTCAATTGGCAGCATCTAGTCATATTGTCTAGTTTGACAAATGGCCTCTAAGTGTATGCTAGCTCTTTTAATGGTATTATTCTACTAAATGTTTAATTTGCTTCTTACATTTCAAAGAATAATGCAAAAAAAACAATAGAAAAAATGCATACACTGAAATAGCATGTCCAGGGAAAAGTGAGTTGTTGTCTTATTAAGCAAGACACATTGCATATGGTAAAATTAATGTCCAGGAAATTCTAATTTGAATAAGTACACACACATTCTATTTCAAAGTGACTTTTTCTTTATCTGACAAAGAAATACAAATTATCTGCACTCTGTTTATGAGTGAGTAAGTTATTACTAACTGAAATTGTGTTACCTATATAACTAAATAACTCACTCATTTACCCTTCTATGGTTTAAAATGTTTGTATTCTTCATATTCAAGTTATTATATGTAGCCTTCTTATTCAGCTAGATGCCTAATTTTGTTTTGTTGGCCATTTTTTAGCATTAACTCACTCTGCCCATTCTGCTCTAGAGCTCAGTTCTGTTAGGGCCTGTAAAACGATTGTTATAGCAAAAACAAGTACTAACTGGCAAACCTACCCCCCTGGAGGTAAATTATTACCTGCCCAGCAGGCACAGTTATGTGCCTGGGCTTTCCAGATCCAACTTGCAGCCCAGTGCTTGTCACCCTAACCCATACAAAATACAGAGCAAAGCATAAAGATCAAAGGAAAATTGCTAATAGTCAATATTTGACACAGCACTGGAGTGTGAGGCGTCAGCCATGAGCTAGTTCCTGTCACACAATCGTCTTCCCCTCACCCTACCATAAAGCTGCAACATTCAATATAACCGAACCCCCATTTCCCCCACCCTCCCACCCCAAAATCAAATTAATATATGTCCCTGTCCTCCCACCCTACCCAAAAAGAAATCTTAAAGTGATAGTAATACTTCGTTTTATCTTTATTTTATTTTGTAGGCATTAAAAAAACATGAAGAACGATATAAGTCTTATCTCTCAAACCTTTATGATTTGAGAGATATTCACAAGCAAAGTTTCCCCCTCCCGCCCCTTTTACCTAGTGTAAGCCATCTCTTCTCAGATGTGGAGTGCAGTCCATAGACCAGACAGATAACAGCAAGGGGCAATATTCTTCCTATCAGAGCAATGAAAGCCGTGCCCCTCTTGACAAGCTTTTCAGCTTTTTCCTTATCTTAATTGAAGATTGTCCCTGTCTGCAGTCTACCTGGGCACGTCCCTTCTGCTCTGGCTGAACAGTGTTACATCAGTAAAAGGGGCGGGAGGGGGACACTTTGTCATTGAATTACTCTTGAACTATAACTCTGACAGAATTGAAATAACACTCTCCAAAGTCCAAATACTATGATGATTAATTAGAGCTGCTTTTATTATGAAACATTACTATCCCTTTAACCAAAATGTTGGCCCCTTCCCACCACCCTCACCACAAAATGCAACATTTAAAATAATGAAGTCCAGTTTCCCCGGTACTCTCCCAAACAAGAACCAACATTGAAAATAATGAAGACCCCTAATCCCGTCCTCACGTTTCCTGTCTGAAGCACATACCTTGACGTCTGATGTCCAGCGTTATCTCCTCCACAGCTGTAAATAAATGTAAATTAAATAAAAACAACCCACCACTGTTGCTGCCCCTTAAAAGTAAAGAAAGGCATCCCTCCCTCCAGTCATGTTCATGCTGTTGCTTTAGTCAATGTGAGAACACAAAATATTATATAATTATATTATATTTATTATTATGTAACCAATCCCTGTTTGCTTCTTTTTCTGCACTCCTATTGGCTGGGGGGTGGGGTTATGCAGGGCCTAGAACATGCCATAGAGTAATCTCACCTCTCAGTCAATCAGCATACTTATCTCCCTGATGTGCAAGTGTCTTACCAAGCAGTTCATGTAAATATTCAGTCTAGTTCATTATGTACTCTTAATTCTTGGTACTTATGATTTTTTTTTCCTATCAGGTTTGGCATCATTCTTGGAAAAATTAGAAATGTCATTAATGATGATACCAGATACACTAAAGGATGCCTGAACATGAGAACTCAGAAATGTTATGCCATTAAACCACATATCAATGAGTTCCTTGATATCGCTCGGAGGACATATGCAGAAATTGTCGATGACATTGCAGGTATTTTTGTGCTTGATTTTTACATATTAAAAGTATTGATTGAAAGGAGAAGGAGATTAACTAAATATTAAGTGCACACATGGGTCTCATAAAAATTACTAAATACCTTTATTATGAAGAATATTCGTATCAGCATTTTGGTCTTTTTATTTTGACCTTTACCATGATATCTGAGCAGTGAAAAAAGCTGGCATACAAAGCAAAAAAAAACAACTATTTGAAAAACTGATTCCATATAATATATATTCTGTTTTGCGTTACCACTGTTTAATTGGTTCAGTGTGCCTCAAGACCTTCCAGACACAGACATTTCAACCCACAAAGAAAAAGTTATTGAGACACTGCCCATGACCTTGCACCTACTGTGAAACAAGAAAAAACAACCCGAATATCCACCAACAAATTAAGCAAAATGGTAATATTAAAAACGTAGAATATGTAGAAATATGCAAGACCATAACAAAGTGTATAACAGAGGAAACATGCAAAGTACAATGCTGAGTTCATCAAAAGGACACTGGATAAAAATCGATGGCTAAAGAAAGCAAAATGAAAGATGGTCACACATAGGAGCCAAATAATTGCATTAAAGCTTGAAGATGGTACCACAGCAAAAACTCAACAACAAATATAAAAACGAGTGGAAGAATTTTATTTACAAGCATGAAGGACAACTGAATGCAGTGCCAGAAGTTTTGGTAGAAGAAGTAGAAGCAATATAATCAATGAAAATTTCAAAGCAAATGTCACTACTGAAATGTTGAAAGCTGGAGGTCATCTCTTTTTCAAAATACCTACTACTCTGTAAAGTGCCTGAAACATACAAAAATGCAGAAGTCATCTTACTGCACAAAAAAGATAATAAGGCAGATCTAAAAATACTACTGACCAATAAGCCTATTGCCAGTCATCTGCAAGGTACTATCAAGAGGAATGGACACAATACATACTGTGGCACAACCTAAAGAAAAAGCAGGTTTCAGAAGTGTTTTTGGATAATGCACCATATCCAGACAGTATAAAAAGTTATAGAGTGGCATTATGAATACAAACTTCCATTGTGCATAGCCTTCATTGACTACGAAAAGGCCTTTAACTCTGTGAAATAGCAAGAAATAATCAATGCCCTGTTCGACCAAGAGCTTACATCAGTATATGAAAACATAACTTCAGAAATACAGGTCAGCAGTGATAACATTCAGATGGACATAGAAAAAGGGGTCCAACAAGGAGACACAGTTTCCACAAAACTATCTTCTGCTTGCTTAGAAGACTTTTCTGCAAACTTAATTGGGACAAAAAAAGGACTTAAAGCGGAACTGTCACCAGAAATCAAAGTTTTACTGTGTGTTTTAATGTTTAACCCAACATAAGAGCTGTGTGTATTTTGCTTTGAAATTGCCTAGAAGTGGAGATATTAGCCCTTCAAAATTGGGCACTTCCGCGTTCTGCAGGGCTGTATGTACGTTCCCCCTTCGAGCGTTGTAACCTCAGTAGCAATGTAAACAGAGTTTGCTGTAACGCTACGCCACATAAATCCAGCTACGAAGGGGAGCGTGAATGCGCTTCCTGGGGCAGCTGGGAAGTCCTGAGACGGTACAGGGTCCCGTAGAATGCGGAAATGCCCGATTTTGAAGCGCTAATATCGCCATTCCTAGGCAATTTCAAAACAAAATACACACAGCTCTTATGGTGGGTTAAACATTAAAACCCATGGTAAAACTTTGATTTCTGATGATAGTTCTGCTTTAACCCTTTGAGTGCCAGAGGGGTACGCAACGCATTGCAGAGCAATGCATTGCGTACCCCTCTGGCACTCAAAGGGTTAAGATCAATGGAGATTACTTATATCACTTATGTTTTGCAGACAATAACATACTCTTTGCAAGTAGTCCTGAAGAGCTACAACAGGAAAGCAAGAATTTTGGTCTGAAGATGAATGTCAACAAAACGCAACTCATGATTAACAAATTCACCATACCAAGGAAAGTCACGGTAGATGGAGAAGAAATGGACAAGTATTTGATCACCTAGTATAATGCAATACATAAATGTATAGTTCTTTTTGTATACTTTTATCAATATACTTTTTAGTTGCAGCTAATGGTGTTAGTCTCTGTTTTCCAACTAGGCTTGGTATGAAGGGTTTAATACCAGGTGATCACATGATCACCTGGTATAAATGTATAAATATATACATAATGTGTGACAGGAGCTGGCGGTAATCTCTTTTAGAGCTCCTAACTCAGTCCCCCCAGCACCTATAATGACAGTAGTACCCATATTGGAAAGGGGAGAGTCATCCCTTTTCAACCAGGGTAGGTGAGAATGAGTTAAGATCACATGATCACCTGGCATAAATATATATATATATATATATATATATTTAGGTTTAATGCAGGTAGGCTTCTTCACAAAAGAAAAGTAATTGGTATAGGTTATTGCTTCTGCCGCCCCTTACAGTATTTCAATATGGTACCATTTTTTCAGGCCTCCAGTTGGTGGTGAACACATTAGGACATTTATTTTTTATTTTTTTAAATATCGTAGTACGTTTTGAGACGGTAGAAGTGTAGAAAAATGTTTATATTTTGTACAGGGTGGAATACAGGAACCAAGGCATAAAGTATCCTCCTGCAAGTGGGCAGTACATTTGCCTTAAAAGGCTATTTGGAGGCAGAGACTCCCTCCATACTCTACTTTACCCCATCAGTCCAGCCGAGTTTTAATGTGACCTCACAGGAGGTGCATCAGGGCAAAGTGTCTGGCTATACATGTTCAGATCCTTTAGTCTTTTTTGTTTGTTTTTTCTCTGTAGAATAGGGCTGTGAAATCCACCATTAGGCTGGCTTCTGTCTCTGACCTCCAATGTCAGTTTGAACCAGAGTGCAGACTATAAAGGGTCTGCTAGAGGATGGGATGCACTAACAGCCTTTCTCCTCTTGTTTTTGCTTAACTTTCCTGATCACGGCATGCATATATACAGAACAGACTGGAGAGTAAAGATTACAAGATCTCCAGTACTTAGAGTGCACAGGGCCTGTTAGTATGTTCCTTTTTGTCTAGCAGCCACATTCACAATATCCATTTTAAAATCTCCAGATTTGCACCCTGCTCTGCTTTTCTGTCTGTCCCTTTACTATCCCTCTCCTCTCCTGTGAGGATTTTACTTAAGTTTACCTCAGGTTAGTACATTTTGTTTTTTGGGGGGTTCATGGTGCCTTTAAGAATGGGTATGTGGTAGCTATATTGGATGGGTTCTAAACAGTACAGTTGTAATTTCTGTTCCACCAGGTGGAGTCCGGTGGGCAAAATGGAGCTTATTCTTCTACCCTTACTACAGTGAAGGGATGAGGGGGGATTGGATGGGATGACTGGATAGCCACTGTGTAAGTTTAATTTTAGAAGAAGAAAGGAACCACATTTCTCATCATTAACCAAATGAAAAATATTTAACCAGTTTTTTGCTGCAGATTTTTTAAAAAGCAATGTGTGTGGTCAACTTTGTAACAAGTAATTGATAAATTACATAACTTGCGATAATGTACAGTAATAAAACTAAAGTTTACTTTTTTCAGCATTAAACTATTAACATTGTTTGAAAATATAACAAGCATAACATTTCAGCATTCATTAAATTCCTCTATTTTGATATGTGTCACTGTTGTTTTATATTACTTCTTCTATTTCCTCTTCCCACTACTTGTCACCAGAGGTAACTATGCTAGCAGAAGAATTACTTTTGTCAGATTTAATTATTACGGGATTTTGGATTTGGTTCTCTTGCAGTGACAGAGTAGACTTTTGTTTATCAAGTAGGATTTTTTGTGGGGATTTGCTTTAATAATTGTACTTTCAAAGATCTTTTTTCATTTTTGTTATTAAATCAGTATTGCTGCTATTCATATCTACAGAAAGTTGGTGTTATATAGCATGTAACACTGAATAATTTTGAGTTGGGGTTTTTTTCATTCATTTCATTTTTGTAGTTTTTAGCAATGACACTAGAACTAAAATGAAATTCATTTAATACCTGTGCAATGATTGGTTATTTGTCTCTTATATCCTGATTTGATTGGACTCAACTCATTGTAACAATAATGTTGCTTCTTCATCAGTTTTGTTAGTCTCTTTAATACATTCATCTGCAACAAACAAATGTATCAAAATAAAAATAAAAACATTTTGTAAAATAAAGCACTGTTGTGACAAGAAGATGAAACATACCTGCTGGATTTTAGAAAAAGAAACACTGAATTTGATTGCAGATGAGAACTATTTATCCCATCTAGTCTGCCCATTTTCCCTACTGTAAAAATCTCAAACCTGCACTATATTAACCTCTACCACTTATGCTCTACCATCCTCTCAGTGATGTACAGTTTTCTTGCATTATATCTAAGCCTCTGTGCCTCTGTTTTTTATATTGTGACCTATTTTCCTAATATTTCTACTCCACTGAAATATAATTGCCTCCTGAAACTTGTTGAATCCCTTTATGTATTTGAATGTTTCTATCATGTTTCATCTCTCTTCTCTCCTCCATGCTCTGCATGTTCAGATCCAGTCAATCTTTATATTTTTATCCTGTAAAACATTCACCATTTTAGCAGTCATTTTTTGAATTTGCTGCAGAATATCTGTAATATCATTCTTTAGTTTGGCTATTTTAACACGCAGCTCTTATTTTTAATCATTTTACATTACCAGTGCTTACTTGGTACATGGTATGATAGTATTGACAATATGGTCCTTTATGCCATCTGAAACATGTGTCCTCATTATTTTCTTCAGTTTTGATTAGATTGGAAGTGGTAAGTTATAACTACACAAATCTAAAGAAAACCTTAACCCCTTAAGGACTGGGAAAATCTGAGGTGGATTTCCCTTAAAGACAGGAGCAATTCTGACCTTTTTGACTATGTCTCTGTTCAACAGTGTTTTCCCTCTAAATCTTTTATCCCACCCCCATAAATTATATACTGTTTTTCTTAAGCACAAATAGGGCTTTCATTTGATACCCTACTTATATGGATAAACCACCATTTACTTTATTAAAATGTAAAAAAAATGTAAAAAAACCCACCATTTTGTTTTTTTCCCTTGGGATCAGTTGGGCACAAAGGGTTCAATTTTTATGGCCACTGCATGAAAGGTATGACAGTCATACCTACAAAATGTGCAGTTTAAAGTGGCCACTGTCCCCCCCGGGTGAAAATCCCCATGTCCCTTTTTCCCACCCTATTTTGGCACTTTTTTTATCCCTGACATTTGGTGGTGTGTATAAGTGTATTACATAGCTCCACAACAATCACACTTCCAAAATTGTTTAATGATATGTTTTTTTTTTAATAAAATATTTTTGTAAAAAAAAAAAGTGTGTTGTGTTTTAAAAAACAAAACAAAAGTGTCATTGCAGGTCAGAAATTGACCTGCATTTAGCAAGCCTCTGGCACCGGCAGTGAAGGGGTTAATACCCCCAGCTGCTGTATTTTCGTTTGCCACTAGGTGTCTCCCGTCTACTTCTGTCTCCCTTACTTTGATGGCAAGGGAGACAGAGGCAGACGAGACACGCACAGACGGCATGCTTTCTGTGTTGCCTCTGTCTCTCACTATGCCGGTACATGTGATCGCTGCTACGGCAATCACATGAACCGGCACAAGCAAGAAGGGCTGAGACTGAACGCCCCAGTCTCAGAGCGCTCAGTCTCAGCCTGGCATTAATGATAGCAGCATGCACGGAGGCACGCTGCTATCATTTAAGCCATGCCGGTCCGGGTACGTCATTGGTCCTTAACGGAAATCCAGCCATGACGTGCCAGGACCGTCAAGGGTCTTTAAGGGATTAATCTTCTGAAACTGATGGCCAGGTTAGTGCAGTCTGCGTTCCTGCACTGTCAGTCCCTTCTGGTGCCTTTCGGGCACAGTGCAATGCTTCTTAATGGAGACCAGGACTGACAGCACAGGCACGCAGACAAGATGTCTGCATTGATGCCTGGCTTCTGGTCTCAGTAGGTTAAGGCTTTCTTTAGAATCGTGTACTTTTTAGAGGAAAGATTATTACGCTATTAAACTAGTCGGCATCTACCTAATTATTGCAGGGTGACTTAAACTTTGGTGGTAGTTCTGCTTTAAAATGTTACTGCGTGAAAAGTTTTTAAGGTAATATGTGTTAACAAGTAGAACTTGCTGAAGAATACCTTCACATCTGCAAAGTTTTTCAGATCTTAATAAATCAATCTAATTGTATTTATTTAATAATATATAATTTTTTGTTGGCTTACATGATTTTATTGATAATGTGTGTGTGTCACGGATTCCCAGGAATAAAAAAGAGTCAGATGGTATAGTTAAAACACCTTTATTAGAATAATATACAGAACTGATCAGGAAGGAGCAGAGGGTGACTAGAGAGGCTAGAGACTCTGTCAGGAATACGAGGCTGCTCCCAAGTCAACCACACTGCAAGAGACTAGGCCGAAGCCAATGGTAGTCTCAGTAGCCCAGATAGTCACAGAATAGACCTGAATGGTCTCCCCTAAGGATGGCAACAGGGGAAACTACTGACTCACGCCTGCAGTCAGTAAAGAGAAGGCCGTCTCCCAAAAGGATGTCAACAAGGGAGACTACTGACTCACGCCTGTAGTCAGCAAAGCTGGAGTCCTCCAGAGCCAGATAGGATGTCCACTAGTCAGGAGGCAACACAGAGAGGATAGTTGGACACAGCTCCAGGTCAGCACCAGATTGGATAGTCAGACAATCCAGGGTCATACAAGGAGCGGGTAATCAGCCAGAGCCAAAGGTCAGCACCAGATTGGATGTCCAAGAGATAAGGTAGCGCACAGGTAGGATAGTCAGACAGAGCCACAGGTCAGCACCAGATTGGATGGTCAGACAAGCCGGGGTCATACACAGCAGAACAGGATGCAAACTACTAGATCTGCACCGGACAACAAGGGTAACTGAGTTAGGATCCAGTTCCCTTTAAAACCCAGCCAGGAAATATGTAGGTGAAGACTTACTTGACCAAACTGCATAAGACTGAGGCCTGCGACGGTCCGCATCCTTGCACCAGAAAGTGATGCATCAGAGCAGAGATGTGTCCACTACAGCCTCCAACCCTGCGTCATTTTGAGCAGCCGCGCTGTCTAGGGAGAGGACACGGACGGCCGCAGGAGGCACCAAGGACGCTTAGGCCAGATGCCCAGAGCGACATTTGGAATGATGCCAAAGCGCCATTCCAGGCCTCCGGTTCCCAGCGTCGCCAGATGCGGCAGGCACTGGAATTTAGGTACGTCGTGACAGTGTGTGTGTGTGTGTGAGTGAAAGATGTACATTTTAGCCCTCACTTTCTTAAATAAATATGTATTGCAAATATATAAGATAGAAAGCTATTATTTTTTGTTCCAGTCATTTTTATATCAAATATGTTTTTTCTATTGTTGTGCCAAAACACACATTGAGAAATGCATACTTATAACCACATATTTCCATCTGATGATCATAGAACAATGGTGGAGAAACAAAGATATATGTTAACTAATATACAAGCCTAACAAGCATCTTTAACAGTTAATATTCAGTTGTGTGACTATGTACTTATATTCTTCTGTCAGGAAAATGTGATTTCCAAGTATGAAATGTGCTATGTTAAAACAGTTTATTTCCACACAGGAATGATATCACAACTGTCTGAAAAGCACAATCTACCACTAAAGACCAGCTTTAGCATTGCTAGAGGATTTTTTATCCAAATGAACGTGGATGAAACCATTTCACCAATTGATCAGCTTCCTACTGAATTTGTGAAGGTATATGTTTCCAAGTAGAGCAGGGTTTCTCGATGCCAGTCATGAAGTACTCCAAACAAGACAGAGATTTTAATTTTAATTAATTGTGCAGTTAGACTAGTGCTGTAGACCTGCAACGTTGAATTATGTATACATATTTTGAAATTTTACTCAAACATTCCTTGTATAATTCTAATTATAAAGCCAGCAGACACATAATTTAGAGATATTAGCACTTTTATTACTGAATGGTGGTCTCAGTGCAGATAATATGCTAAAAATGCATATGCTGCGTTTAGAGCTAAAAGGAGATCAATCACTTAACAATAGAAATATTTTTCTAAGATGCATCATTTTCTTTCAACTTTCAATTTTGTATGACCTCTCTGCTCTCTGTCTGATATCTCGGTCTCCCTAGCAGAGGCTATTAGTTAAACATCTGTAAAGTATACACAATTTAAAAAAAGAGTGCATGTATGTTCTAATTAGTAAATAAGGATCCCCAGCAGAAAAGGAATATGTCTCTCTTTCCTGCTCCCTCCTGCAGATCCAGGATATACTTGAAAACAAGAGAAATCTCCATGTATTCTTCCTGGTAAACATTTTCTAAATAAAATCTATGTCCTGTTCCTTCCAGCCTGTATTACCCCCTTCCCAATCCTCAACCATCCTTTGGCTGACAAAGGTCAACTGTACTTGTAGAGCCTTTTATTAAAAACAGCATACAGAGAGCTCATCTCTATGTATACTATCTCACTGATGTCCCAAGCTGTCATTCCTATCTAGAACACTCCCTAGTTATTAGTTTACAACCTTTAGGTCTTTTCCCCACATACACACACACACACACACACACACACACACGGCTCAACTTGCAATGCACTGAACCAAGGTACATGTGTGAGTGTATTTGTGAATTGTTCTCTGTTCAGTGACATATTTAGGCCAGGCAGAGAAGGTGTTGGCCTACGGCAGCAGATTGAACAGCTTTGTGCCTTCACATGAAGACCATTGAGCCTGCAGCCATTCTAGGTTAAAGAGAAGCTACTAACTCTCTACATATTCTCACTGCAAGACTTGGTATCCAGACTCAGCCAGACTGTGCTCAAGATCAAGTACCTCCCCAGAGTTCCTCTATTTCAGCATCCTGTTGCCTGATGTCACTCCTAGTATGCTCCTGACACAGGAGTCTTAAGTGCACCTTTCCCATATCCCACCACTGACTCAGCAGAGCAAAGTGACTCTTAAAACTCCTCCAGTCCATCCACATTTCCTAGATAAACCCTAGAACAATGGCAATCTGTAACATTTCTTCCTTGACTCTGCAGTTAGGTAATTATAGCTAAAACTAGTGTAAAAGCACATGTACACAGGCCAAGCATTCGGGCCGTCTCTCTACTGCGCATGACTGCATCGGGCAGTCTCTACTGCGCATTACTGCATCAGACAGAACGCAGTCTCTACTGCTTATGACTGCATTGGACAAACATACATCTGGCAGATTATTATATAGGATATACTACAGTGTTTCCCTGCCTCTGAACTTCATTCTATGAGTAAGACCAATGAATATCTTTAATAATAAATTATTTTA
The DNA here is from genome assembly GCA_037306005.1 of Rhinophrynus dorsalis. Taxonomy (NCBI): domain Eukaryota; kingdom Metazoa; phylum Chordata; class Amphibia; order Anura; family Rhinophrynidae; genus Rhinophrynus; species Rhinophrynus dorsalis. Next base: position 255,744,626 of record CM074722.1, read on the forward strand.
AATTATAGCTATATACATATAGTTATACTATGCATTCTGGCGTTTCTGTAAATTGCATGTACTCTTGCTTTTCCACACAGAGAAAGATAAAAACAGGACTTATAGGGGTTATTCACTAAGACGTGATAAAGTGGAGATGATTTCTCCAATGATATCACTTCTCCAATTCCTGTGTTATTCTTTGGAGCCAATTCACTAACATTTATTATGTTTTGGAGATATTAATGCATAGGCTCCATAGAATAACATAAGAATTGAAGAAGTGATATCAGCGGAGAAGTCCTATCCACTTTATCACCTCTTTATCACTGGAGTGGCCACAAGCAGATCTGTGCCTGCTCTCATTAACTTCTTGATAGGCAGAATTATCTTAAATTTGCAACTGTTTAACAATGCATTTTACTTTGAACATTATGAAAAGATATAGCAAATATTGTCTAAATGAAGATGTCGTAAATATTACATAAATTAATAACATAACATATTATCTGAGAAGCAGTAACAAGTTTTTTCTTAAATATATACTTTAATTTTCCCAGACAATGACATAAAATTATAAATAACCCTCAAGCTTAATATATTTGTCTGTTAATTTAATAGATACGACCGATATCTCGGGTATAGACTTTTGGGCAGCAAGTATGCTTTTAGGACTAGGTCATACATAAAAATAATGAAAAACTTTCTGATAGTTATCATGACAAAAAAAGATTCGTAGAGAAGTTTGGATGTGACTTAAAAATCTCTCTATGGATTTCCTAAGAAAAGTAATCCTCTAAAAACGTTAAAAAATAAAAGTAGATAGGAACAGTGAAAGAAGGGATGACCTTTTTACTTTTCACCTTTATTTCTGAAGATAGGACACATTTTTTTTCCAAAGTATAAAACTTCATAGCACATACTGTAAAATCAACTAGGTGGATTTGAGAAAAATATACTCCCTGTTACAAGCAAAGGCTATAGGTCCTGCTGAGACATTATGGAGAGTGAGTGAGTGAAAGGGTTAACAATACCAGACCCTTGGTTACCTGTTACTATTCATAGCAACAACCAAATTAACCCCTGAAATCCCTCCTTCACTATCACCCCAACACTACAATTTGCTGCCACCACCAAGACTTTATATGTGGGTGTCTTCGGTTACCCCAAACACAACAGAATTACAGTATAAAATCACCTTAATAATCAGACATAGAATTAAACCTTTAGTAATGTGTGCTACCTGAGCTTCCTTCAGAGTAGTGAGTTCATATTAGAGAACAGAGACAAGAGCTGATTAATTGAACTTTTAATATGAAAAAAGGCTTCACAGTGTTGATTACAAAAATACAGAAATAAAGGACATACACAAATAAAGATTACACATTGGCAAAACAGTCCATAAAATAAAATGGGAGAAACACAAGAAATCCTTAAATACAATTTCCGATATTTTAAGAGTCCTTGGGAACTTCAGATGGTATTTCCCCCTTCAGTTGTTGCAAAGAAATTCCCTGTTTTATCCAAAAAAAACCCATATTAAATACTTTCCACAGTTCCTTCTAAGAGGCCAAACCCCCTGGGTGTTACCTGGGGGGAGGTTTGGCCTGACAGTTTACGGGCCACTCAGTCAGACCTGTCAGGGGTGTTACTGCACAGTTCTACCTGAAAAATCATAGGGCTTCCGAAAACATGCAACCCACAGCACACCTCTATAATGTTATAGTAATCATATTCCTCATATCTGTGTGAATATCTGGACACCAAACATGCTGGGTCTAACTGGCTGCAAAGTGGCTATTCTTGTAACTCATAGCAAGAACACCTCACCTGGCATGTTTGGTACCCACCACAAGGGTAAAACCTGGGCATTCTGAATATATATTTGTATTGAACCATTTTACACTCTATATACATGTTCTCCCTATTTCATAATGTTTGACTGTCCCCTGGATGAACTTCCATCAAGGCAGAGGGCCCAAAACCTTTTATAACCCACATCCTGCTCTGGTGATGTTATCTACTCAGCTAATTTAGCTAACACTTTAAAAGGTACAATAAAATACACAAAATAAACAAATTATACATACCAGGGCCCTGCAAGAGCCATCTCATGCCTTGGCATAACACTCCCATTTTAAAATTATTAATAAGGCTCACTTAAGATTTCCTATATCTTCCAACAATGGTTTAATATATAAAACAGTAATAAATTATACAGTGTGTTAAGTTAAATAATTATGATGCACCTTAATATCTATTTCAGGGCTGTTCCGAATTCAGTCCTCAAGGGCCTCCAACAGGCCAGGCTGTAAGGATTTCCCTCATTAAGCACAGGTGAGTTAATTAGTGGCTCATTCATTTTGACCGACTTACCTGGGTTTAATCAGGGAAATCCTGGGCTGATGGTGGTCCTTGAGATCTGAACTTGGACAGCCCGGATCCATATTATCGTATATCGTAAAAGGGATAGTAACACTTAATGTGTTATAATATATATATATATATATATATATATATATATATATATATATATAGAGAGAGAGAGAGAGAGAGAGAGAGAGAGAGAGAGAGTAGGGTTTATCCTCCTGCGTAAAATAAAGGTATTCCCACTGCGGAGAACTGTATTATTGAAAATTTATTGCAGTTCAAACTTGAATTTTTAGGTGCAGTACCTGATTGGCCTGAAATTTTACAGTGGTGTTGTTGCTACAGCAGTCTATAGACAGCTCTGGTCAGTTAACCATAAACCTCCATAGGATGGTGTAGCAACAGTGTGATGTAAAATGTCAGTCCAATCAGATACTGCACCTAATACAGTTTCAACTTTGTGCTACTATAACTATTGAATAAAACACATCTCAGTAGTAGGAATACCCTTGTTTTACCCAGAAGGATAAAACGTTCAATATATAATTTTTTTACATATTAAGTGTTACTATCACTTTAACATGCAATGTAACCATAGTTAACCCTTTAAATGCCAGGGGGGTACGGAACGCATTGCTCTGCAATGCGTTCTGTACCCCTCTGGCACTCAAAGGGTTAATGTATACTCCAATGTGTTATAGTCCTATCAAAAAGTATCTTCTTTAAATACTGTAACTAAGCTCTTAAGCTATTTCAAATTCATTTGCTTCATTTTTTTTAGACGAAATGTAATTTATCCACACCAAAAGATGCTCTCTCTACTATTTCTTAAAATAAAACATTTCTCCTGAGCTCCACTGCTCAGTTTACAGTGCATTAGCCATACTTATACAACTAGGGAGTGCTTTATACATAAATAATTTTTGTACAGCTGCTACAGCATTTGACTGTTAACAATGCTCTCTTTTTCTCTGAGAACTCTGTATATACTTTTATATATTTCTGTAGCACTACCACAAATGTTAGTACTCATAAAACAAAAACAGTAATAGTACTAATAATTTGACATTTTACTGCAATGTATGTGTACATCTGCATATATAAATGTATATTATGGGCCTGCTGTCAAAGTGAACATTGCATTTCCCTTTAATTTCTATTATCTCATTCCATGGCTGATTGTCTTTCATTCAGCATATGTTTAGACATTTTTTTCAATATCATTTTTATTGAGAATTTTTCATACAAATAAGTAAAACAGAAGCAACATGAGTAATCACAAAGATACGGGAAGTGAAGCTGGGGGAAACTGCAAGGTACAGAGTCTTACCTGTTGAATAGAATAGTAGATTCCCCAGGGATTAACAACAATAAACGCTGTGAACAAGTAGGACCCCATATAGACATATCAAGGCTAGTACTCCCATCAAGTTCATGGCACATCATCAATGATAATGATACACACTCATAATGCAAAAGAGGTAAGAGATACGAAAAAGCAGAACAAAGTAAAGAGAAAAGATAAGAAGAGAGAGGGCAAGAGAAAAGGGGTGGGAAAGGACTAAATCCTCTGTCACTCATATCGCCTTGCAGCCCTTCTCCCATGCCGACCAGATCTTCGCATATATGTCCAGTCGAGATACAGACGTATAATGCATTTTTTCCATCAGTAAATTGTGTGAGACTAATTGTTCCAGTTCACTATCAGAAGGCACAGACATCGATTTCCAGGCACGAGCCAAAAGAAGGTTTGCTGCCACCAAGATCTGCTCAGCAAGAACCCTCAAATGTCGAGTTAAATTAATTGATATGAGGTGCAGGAGTGCCAATTCTGGAGATTTATATAAAGCCAGAGATACCGAAAGACTTGCTTCCAATACTCCCCCAACTTGGGACAAGACCACCAAACATGCTCCATGGAACCCACCCCCCAAGTCACACCTCCAGCACACATCGGAGGAACCCGAAAAAATATGAGCCAAATGTGAAGGGACCAGATACTATCTATAAAAAAAAAACCTTCCTAAGAAGCTCCATATGATCAGTACAGTGTGAAAAGGTAAAGGAACAAGAAGTCACTTTATGCCATTGAGACAAAGACAGCTGTCTGCCCAGCTTACCTTCCCAGTGTAGCACAAAGGGAAATTTTGATGGAAGACCTGCTGATATCAATGTAGTTTAACAGTGAGACAGTAATTTAGCAGCTTTCATTGGTTGGACACAGGCCCCTATCAGATCCTGGAGCGGATCAGGCGGTCCCAACCATACTGTGTGGGACGCCAACAGCAAATGCCTCATTTGGAGATACTTTTAAAAATCAGATTTCGAGAGACCATATTCCTTCTGCAAATCCTCATAAGGGCGAATAATACCACTTGATAGCAACTGACCTAGATTCACAATACCGGCAGAATACAAGGGCGAGAAGTTAGAATGAGGAATCAGGAATTCCAATGTGCGTAATGGGGTAGCTACAGTGAGTTGACAGAGCTGCGGATCAAGAGATGCATAAACCCCCCCCAATTGTGAAAAGACAGAAGAGTGCTAGGGAACGCCCTTGACAAATTAGGCCTAAACCTGGATGACAGCCACAAAATGTCACAAACTCGATGAGGGGAAAAGCGCCTATCCTCCAAGTCTACCCAGGCTATCACTCCAGGAGCAGCCTGATGAAGTACCGCTTGGGCCATCCTAGCAGTTTTATAGTAATGAAGAATGGAGGGGACACCCAAACCTCCCCTCCTCACAGGCGCGATTAACCAGCGATTAGAAACACTTGAAGAGTGAGATCCGTGAATAAATCTACAGATATCAGACTGCACTTCCTGTAAAAATTGTAGAGGTATCCGGATAGGCAATGTCCGAAACAGGTATAGCAGCCTAGGTAGGGCATTCATTGTAACAGACGCAATACGTCCCAACCATGACAACATCAGGGAAGACCAGCCAGGCATCTCCTGCTTTGCGGAACTCCACAGTCGCCTAAAATTAGCTAAAAATAAGTCCTGCAGATTTTTAGTGATCATGACACCCAAATAGGAAAGATTATCCGTCCTTCAATCAAAAGAGATCTGAGGGCATCAGTCATGTCCACTGGAAGATTAATCAGGAGTGTCTGCATCTTAGCCTGATTACCTTTATGACAAGAAGTTACACTGTACAATTGCAATACATCCATAAGATGAGGAAGCAAAATATCAGGCTTTGTCAAAGCAATCAGGATATCATTTGCGAATAATCCAAGCTTCACCTCCACTGACCCATTCCGAAAACCATGAATCAACGGATGTAACCTAATCATGGCTGCTAGCGGTTCCAGCGCTAAGACATAAAGAAGCGGTGAAAGTGGGCCCCTGTCAGGACCCATTTGTAATATTAAAAGGCTGAGACAAGAATCCTGCATATGAAACCCTGGCCGAAGAAGCAGAATACAAAGAGAAAACAGCTTCAATATACGAAGAAGGGAAACAAAATTTCTCTAATACTGCCCTGAGGAATCCAGTCAAAAGAGTATTGTGATCTGAGGGCATCAGTCATGTCCACTCGAAGATTAATCGGGAGTGTCTGCGTCTTAGCCTGATTACCTTTATGATAAGAAGTTACACTGTACAATTGCAATACAGCCATAAGATGAGGAAGACAAATATCAGGCTTTGTCAAAGCAATCAGGATATCATCTGTGAATAATCCGAGCTTCACTTCCACTGACCCATTCCGAAAACCATGAATCAACGGATGTAACCTAATCATGGCTGCTAGCGGTTCCAGCGCTAAGACATAAAGAAGTGGTGAAAGTCGGCACCCCTGTCGGGACCCATTTGTAATATTAAAAGGCTGAGACAAGTATCTCGCATATGAAACCCTGGCCGAAGGAGCAGAATACAAAGAGAAAACAGCTTCAATATATGAAGAAGGGAAACAAAATTTCTCTAATACTGCCCTGAGTAATCCCCAATGAAGGCGATCGAATGCCTTCTCCACGTCAATGGCCAAGAAAAGACATTCTAGACCCCCTGTAGTGACCGAGTCAACCAAATCCAGAACCTTCCTAGTGTTATCCGAGGGCTGCCTACCTCGTACAAACCCTACCTGATCATAGTGTAAGATAGATGGTAGAAGAGTACTCAGTCTGGAGGCCAAGATCTTGGCATACAATTTCAGATCCATGTTGAGCAATGAAATTGGGCGAAAATTAGGGCACTACGTAGGTGGTTTCCCAGGCTTGGGCAAAGTCGAGATATGAGCGGACAGCATGGAGGCGGGAAATGAACATCTTGAACTACAGAAACAGAAAAGTCACTCCAGATGGGGGACCAGAAGAGAACGAAAGGTTTTATAGTATAGATTAAAAAATCCATCAGGGCCTGGGGCTTTGTGAAGTGGTAAAGTCCGAATGTGAGACTCTGTCTCTTCAACAGTAATTGGACCCTGAAGAAGCTCCCGTTGACCTTGAGAAAGCTGAGGTAAATCAGCTTGACTTAGAAAAGAGTCAGTGGCTTGGTCGGAGGGTTGAATAGTCTGCCGATCTGAGCTAAGATTACATAAATGTTCATAATATTTTGCAAATACATCTGGAATCTGCTCTGGATTCATGACCTTGTCACCAGTCTATGTCAGCAGAAAGGGTATGGCTTTCTTAGCCTCACGTTTTCTAAGCCTCCTAGCCAGCAATGATCCTGCCCTATTACTCTGGGTATAGTATCGTTGATTCAACTTCCGAAGCATTAGCTGTTTAGAATATAGCTGAATATCAGAAATATCCCTCTTAAGAGCCGGGATCTGCCGATGTACGCGCCTAGTAGGAGCAGTCTTATACAAGGCCTCCAGACAGGAAAGTTCCTGTTCCAAGAGCACCAATCTCTCCTCCCTCTTCCGTTTCTCCCGAGCTGTGTAAGCTATAAAATGACCGTGAAGAACCGCCTTGTGGGCCTCCCATATTGTTTCCAGGGACACATCAGGTGACTCATTCAAATCAAAATATTCAACCAGTTTCTCCTTCATGTAAATACTAGCATCAGGCTGGGACAATAAATGATTGTTAAGACTCCATTGCCCCGAGCCTCTAAAGAGAAAAGATTAATCAAGTTCCAGTGTAATCGGAGCATGATCCGACCACTGGATATTGCCAATTTTGCAACCCCAAACCCGCTGCAATTTCAACCGATCTAAACAAAAGTAGTTGAGACGTGAGTAGGACAGGTGGACATTCGAGTAAAATGTATAGTCTCTCATATTCACATGCGAAACCCAGCATGCATCCAATAACTTGGACTCCCTCAGGGCCGGTTGTAAAATCTTACTCTGTGTAGATAGAGACCGCAAATATTGCCCCTGAGATCTCGCTGAAGAGTCCATCATTGGATCTGACAGTGTGTTAAAGTCACAGCAGACTATTACTGATCCATGCAAAATAGGTAAAAGCCTAGAGAGTGTGGTGTTTACAAACTGAGCATATAAACTGACAAACGAATAAACTATATTGTTAATGGAGACCACTAGAGCAAGGAATCTACCCTTAGGATCTTTCTTCACAGTAAAGATCTCAAGTGCTAAGGAATTATGGAACCATATTGATTCTCCCGCACGTTTCGTAAGAGCAGTAGAATGGTAAGCTACATTAAATTGTCTGGTAAGAGCATTCGGGATCTTGTGTGCAGCAAAGTGAGACTCCTGGACACAAAGAATATGTGAGTGGTTTCTGGCTGCCTCCTGGAACAACAGTCTATGTTTATGGGGCCCGTTAAGCCCCTTAACATTCAAGGAGAGAATCTTAAGGCTCATAGTGAAATAGAAAATGTATCAGAGACACCTGATACCATTTCTGAGACCAGGATACAGTGTACTTGATGAGGATCAAAGATAGGACATTTATAAACCAGTGTAGGCTAGCCACTCCTCTAGAGCATCTGTCAGCATGAGAGCAAGCCGAACACTGCAAATATAAATATGCAGCGGATGGGAGGGAGAGGTAAAAGAGAGTAAGGATCAGGAGGAAAGGCAATGAAAAGAGCGAGAAAAGAAAGATTGAGACATAAGAAAGAGAACCGAGAAAAAGTACAACACTGCACCAAAGGACAGTCAAATAACAGTGCATATGACCAGGATAATATACAACAAGACATGAGTAGTAGCACTGATCTCATACCCAGATGAGTAGGGGGTGCAACAAACATAGGTTTTACACTAAGGCAGACCCCGAGATTCTAATCCCACGGGCCGGGGAAAAATATAATCTAAACAAAAATCACAGACCATAGGACCACTGTAGTAAATACTAACCGGGTAACAAGGAGAATTGGCCAACCCAAAGTACCGAGCAGGTCAGCAATGTGAACAAAAGGGCAAGGAACAGGACACATGTTCATACCTATCGTAAGCTATCCTATATATATATATATATATATATATATATATATGCATACAGAAATATATGGACATAGACATATACATTTTTTTTTCTATAGATAGGCACAAACAATATGACTATCGTAGGCATCGACGAGTGTGATACCCGACAGGGAGGGAACGATGAGGACAAGGACAAAAGGCCACCCTATATATTAGGGGAGGGCTAAAATACAAAGGACATGTCTAGAGGAAAGGGCAATCCAAAAAAAAAAACAGAAACTCCCCAGAGATCCTCTAGAAAAAAATCAAACGGCCCAGGCCCCAGGGGAGCAACTGCAGCGCCACCCCACTCTCTTCTATAGTATACCCCAACACGCCGAAACACACATATCCCCATCTGTGATATCAAATAAAGCATATAACAAATTGCCCAAAACAGATAATTTAATCTAGAGCCTAGAGCCCAGATCCTGAAAAGTCTCAATGCATGGAAAAGTCTCTTATCCAGACATAATAAACCATAAAACCACCCGGATTGGCATCAGGTAGCCAATAGGCCTCTGTGTCCCACAAAGGACGGAGTGCAAGCAAACAAGGCACTAACAGGAAAGTCAGTGAAAAAGCTGTGAAGCAAACATGGCTCTCCGGGAACCTCATCCAGCAGCGGTCCCAGGAGTGGATGACAACGATCTGAGGCTCGAAACTGTAAGTGCAGACTGTACTGATAACCAGTCCTTTGACGGGTTCAGGATTTGTGGCAGGAGGTGCCGCCACAGGAATATTCCACGATCCCAAAACATGAGCACCCTCCTCAGGGGAACCTATAGTGCTAGAGCTCCCATTCCGTGACATAATTAGCTTCACTGGAAATCCCTACTTGTACTTGACGTCCGCCTTACAGAGAGCAGCAGTAATGTAATGGAACTGTCGGTGTTGAATCAACGTGGAAGCAGATATATCAGCAAACTATTGGATGTTGGAGAATGGTGCTGGGAGAGCGGCTTGCAGCCTACCATCACGCAGAACCTCCTCTTTCACGCAGAAATAGTGTAGTCTCAACAGCACATCCCGTGGTGTCTCTGCAGGTAAGTTTCGAGGTTTTGGCAAATGATGGATTCTGTCAATGAGAAAGTCCTGATCTGAAAGATCTGGCAGAAGATTAGAGAAATAATCCATTGCCCGTGATTTAAGGTTGTTGAGCTGGACATCCTCAGGTATACCCCGAATGCACACATTGTTGCGCCGGGATCTATCCTCAAAATCAGTAACCTTGTCACGAAGAAATTGTACTTGTTTCAAAAGGTCAGCATGGTGATCAGAAAGACCATTATGTGCATCTATAACCTCGTCTGATTTGTCTTCCATGTGAGAGGCCCTCTCACTGATACCCTTAATATCCTTCTTGAGGTCTGCCACCATAGCTTTAATATCTTCTTTGATTTGGGATCTCAAGAGTTTTAAGCATCGCCTTCAACTCCCCTATCAGTGGATTAGTGATGCGAGAAGAAGTGGAAGCTTCATCCTCCATCTCTGATAGGTCATCCTCATTGTAATCCGGACGGGCACCATCTTGAGACATACCCCCGGAGAGCTTCGGAGCGTTTATCTTGTTCTTTGGGGCAAGATACTGAAGCATCTGCCCCTGGTGTCTCTTGTGTTTCTGAGCAGCCATAACAGTAGTTCAGTCTCAGACCGAAAATCACAATCCTGCTTGTGAAAAATAGATAAATTCCCCGGCTGATGGAGGAGCTCCAGCTGTAAGCTGCCAGCTTCACCACGAGCTAAGTCACGCCCCATGTTTAGATATTTTTAACTATTAAATGAGAGAAAAAGGGGTATTAGTTCTTGAGGATCTTACACACACATTAGGGGAGATTCACTAAGCAGGTGATAATGTGGAGATCACTTCTCCAGTGTTATCACTTCTCCAAATCCTATGTTGTTCTATGGGGCATATGCTCTAAGATTTCTTCAGCTGTGGGGATCTTAGTGCATAGGTTCTATAGAATAATTCAGAAACTGGAGAAGTCATAAACTGGACAAGTCATCTACACTTTATCACGCTTAGTGAATCTCCCCTCCGTGTCAGACATACACTTTAACTAGTAGAGAACCAATACTTATAACTTATTAATAAACCTCTAATAAATTACCATAATACATTTGTATCTTCACCATTGATTTTATTACAAAACTGGAGGCTAATCTGATGTTTTACCCTTTCTTTATTCAACCCTCAGCAGCAAAGAAAACTTGTTTACAACAATAATGAAAGCAACACATAAACTTGACAGTTTCTTATACTTTTTTTATCCAGTCAGCATTTAACCTTTCCTTTAAACTGTTCTGCAACTGCCACAACTCCCTCTTTCTTTATTGCACCCTCAGATTAGTATTCTTGACATTTATGTATTTTATTCTATTTATTTATTCTTGCCTACAAATTCCATTGTTTTCTGTCTCTCGGTTTTTAACTGGAAAGTTCACATTTCTTCTACTATACCCTACGTATTTCTGTTTTTTCCCATTTAGCTCCATACCCTGTTATTACTTACAGTAAGGGCATTATGCCCTTCCTATGTTTGGTTGCTTTCCTACCTATTGACTGAAGCTGCAACTCTTGGTGTTGTTTTTTCTTTATTTCCTAGTTGTTTACTTGGCAGTGCTAATGTTTGCCCATTTGAGCAAGCACATTAAGTATTACATCTTGTGCATGTCAGTTTCCTTCCTTCTACCTAGTTCTGATTATTTTATTGGTTCCTAGGTGAAAATTGGTATGGCAGATATTTCACATCTTTGGAAACATGCCCTTACCCAAGGCATTCCTGTCGGCAGACACCCCATAATATGAATACTTATGAAAGGTATTCGTTTATCTAGACTGCCCAAATCCAGATACAATTCACTATGGATGATCTAGAATTTTTCAATTAATGGCCAAAGCAATTAGTTGTTTTTAAAAAATGATCATCTAAATTAACTGTGCTTCAGATGTTAGGGCTTTGGTGTTTGAACTGCGTTGTGTAACCCTCTGGCACTCAAAGGGTTACAGACACAGAGGTGAATATTATACCTCTCTATATTATTAGCCCTTCGAGTGCCAGTTTGAAAATCTCCTCAACCTGAACTAATGAATGAATATGTTTATTTATATAGCTCTGCAAGTGTACGCATTGCTTTACAATTTAAGACTCAAGAAACAACTGAGTGGAGAGTCCATATTCCACATATTTTTTGTGTTATTGCATCTTGTTTGCCGTTCTACAACCTATTTTGCAAGCATTAATGTAAAACCAGGCATTATTTTCATTAATCTGAAAGCTATAAAACATAATTCTATAATATCTATAATCTTGACTTAATATATAACCCTTCTGTGGATTTACCATTTATAATTTGTGCAGTGCATTTTAGCTTTAAATGTATTTGTTAAAACATAAGTTAATAATCTAGAGTCACTTGTAAATGTGAAATTGCATATTTTGGAAAATGTCTTTCTTTCTCTGGTCTGATCTTATGACGACTTGTAATTTTATTTGCAGTACACTTGATTAGGCTATAACTGCTTGTGAAGATAAATTGATTTTCTTATGGGATCTTCTTTTATCACTTTGTTGAAATGTTGCCTTGTAGGTCTTTGAGGATGATACTACCTTCACACTGACTGCAGCTGTCATGATTCTTCCTCCTTGTCTGAAACAGGCTTTTAAATTCTTCAGGGTACTTTTGCACATTATTTCCCCCTTGAAAAGATGGGAGTGGGCCAAATTTTAGGTCCTTTGCACACAGATTTAGAACAAAAATCTATCATCTTGGGCTGGCCTTGCCAATGTTAAATGTCACTAATGTGTGTGTTTGTGTGTGTGTGTGTGTGTTCTATATATAAAGTACTGTGTTAACTTTACTGGTTAATCTATAGCAGTGCATTCAAGCCAAAGAGGGAAGCTTTCTTACCCCACTTCCACCTCAAAAGCTGTTTTATGTCCTTTTCAGTCTGTAAAATTCAGCCACAGGCTTTTTACTAAGTTTATTCCCATAGGAGCAAAGTTCTTAAACTATGATATTTGCCTTTTATGATTCTGCATATGTACAGTATTGTGCAAAAGTTTTAGGCAGGTGTACCTTATGTCTGGCGTCTCTACTGGCCACTGCCGCAGCAAGGTATAGCAACAAACAGCCAAAGCTGGACCAGCTACGCATGCTAGCTACGCACCCTAGCACTCCCTCTCTTGCAGGTTTCCTTCAATTTGGTGTCAGTGAATTTGGTGTCAGTTGTCACCTGATGTTGTACCAGTTAGTCCTTTGGAACATTTGTTTCCAGTGGAATAGTTTTATATCTTTTTCTTTCCCAGGAATCTTGGTGGATGCTTTGGCATATCCCTATGGTTCCTGTGTTCCACATTGGACGTCAGACAAAAGAGAATTTTTATGAATTTACAATAATCCTTTTCTCTTAGTCCATATGGAACACAGGACTCCCACCTAGAGAAAATAACGTGGTTTAAATACCTGGCAGAGGTGTCCTCTTGGGGTCTCTGTTCAGGATATTTCCTTCTGTCCTCTTCCTTATTTCATTTCACTTTTAAGTGGGGGGAAGAGGTTAGTCTCTGCCGAAGAAGCTTTACCTTTTTTGAAGTGCCTTGTCCTCTAGAATGAGGGAACTATACCCCATGGTTCCTGTGTTCCACGTGGACTAAGAAAAAATTATTTAACAGTAAGTTCATTTTGCCTATTATTCCTTATATTTCAGTTTTTCCATTCACTTAACTAATTTTATTTCCTTCACTCTCTCTTAATTCTAGAATATCCTTTTTAACAACAAAAAAAGTACTGCATTTTTAGGTGAGGTTTTACCAGTAACTACCACAATAATAAAACTATGCTGCTCACTGTTGCAGTTACACCTTTTTATGCATGGCAGTATTATGTTTCAGTCTTTTTAACTGCCAGGATGCTGGTACATTGTAACACTATCTCTTCTTACTTAGCCCAACAGTGTTCTCTTTTAAGAGAACCTGATCATGTGACTTTTGGGGACAACATATATGTATAACAATTTGCAATTGTACAATATGTAAAATCAAAATGGAAGTTTATAATCAATTTATTGGTTCATCTGTCACAACAATAAAGTTAATTTACTTAAATATTTAAGTACAGATTTTACTAATAAGCAGGTCCAGAATTACATATTGCTTAAAAAATATATGAATGTCACCCAATTTACAAATATCTCCTTTTGTTATGGATTTCTCCATATCTGTTTCACTGCAAAAACATGTGTTCCTCGCCTACAGTATAAAGCAGTAATTATTTAAAGTTGTAAGATTTAAGATTAAGAAAATGTACATCTTATTTATTTTTCAGGTGACTCGAATGAAAAATACCTGTTGTTTCACATCGGCAGATATAATAAAAATGAACGAAAGATGTCAAGAATCTCTCAGAGAAATCTATCATATGTCATATTTGTAAGACTATTCAAAAACATATTCATGCCCTTTAAATTACTCTTATTATTGTATTTATAAATTACCAATGTAGTCTGTAGCTAAGTTTGTGGAATTAGAAATAGAATTTAGAAAACACCTCAACATACTATAAATATAAATAAAGGCCTTTGCACCAATAGGCCTCAAAAGTCTATCCTGGATTTACTTTTGGCCTATGAAATTATAGTGGGGTAGGAGTCAAAAAGAAGAAGTGTTAAATACAATATATTGTGCATAAAGCATAAGCAGAGAAAGAGAGTTCAAGAGAAGAGTTGGAACTATGTATTTGATCTCTTCCATTTATTCTCTTTCATCTGATCAGGTATAGTTGACTGAGGAAGCAATTTTTTCCTGACATATGGAGTTGAACAGGTTGAAATCCCAATGTTGACTCCTGAAAGTTTTGGTTTTAAGTGTGCTTCTCATAGGCCTCGATTCAAATCCCCCGTCGCATAAAAAAAAAACTCTGCCAGCATTGTTTGAAGCACGGTAAGCCATTCAATTACCAGTGCATTGAAAAAATACCTGCAGAAAAACAAGTCTGTCGCTAACGTTAACGCCCATTTGAAACCATTAAAATGCACTGAAACAATGACTATATTCCCATTCAGTTCTATCTGTTAGGCCTTAACGTGCATTAAGGGACCTACTATAATGGGTGAAAATCTGTGCACCGTTTTTTGGGTCAAAGTCCCTTAACACGTGTTTAGTGCTGCTGACGCAGGAATTGAAGGAAAAAGGGGCCCAAAAAAACCAAGTGGATTATTAATATGGGGCCCTAAGCCGCATATCAATACATCCAAAGAACGCCCAAAATATGTGAACTGTTAGTAGAATTAACCCTATGCGTGTCAGTGGGTTATGCTTATCCCACTGGCACTCACAGGGTTAATCCAACTAAGTTAAAAAAGATCACATGAAAAGAAACACTTTCCATTAATCCTGATGCCCAGTAGAGTCTTCAGCACCCTGCTCAGATACTGTCTGTCTTATACAATCTTCAGTTGCTCCATCTCCTGTCTTCTTATCTTCTTCCTGGTTTCAAATAGTGACCTGTAAAGCGATAACAAATATGGGCCAAAATCATAATTTGGCTATATGCGCATTGTTTAACGTAATGCATACTTTCCAAGTCAGAAGACAATATGCTCCACAATCTAAAAGTCAGTGTCCCAGTCCATCAGCCAACAAATATTATTCCTTCCAAATAGAAACTGAAATGGAAATGCGTAAATATTGCTAAATAATAAGTCCTTCTGGGCACCGACAGTGGCAGAAAGTGAGACAGACAACTCCCCCCCCAAAGGGAACTTAAAACACACACTGGACATTGGGCAGTAAGTCAGGTTCTTTGACCCAATGTCCATTGTGGTTTCAGTTGGCAGGGCAATTGAATACAGACTTATGCATTTTTTTTGTATAGTCGGTATCCAGTTTTGCCCTGCTGGCAATGTTAATGGGATTAATTGAATTGAGGTTATAATTTCAGAGTGACTCTGCTTAGGCTTTTATTGCAAGTGGTGGAACCAGTTATCGTGTAGACTTTCAGGTGTCACTGCTACCACAAACAAAAGCTAAATTTGTCAGTCTTCAGGCACTACCACTGGAATGTATCAGACAAAGGTGGCTTATATGCTTAAACCAACCAAATATTTGACAGCCAAGACCTCTGGGGCTCGATTTAAAGGCAGCCGATGCCCAAAAAATCAGGTGACAGCATTTTTTCAAGCATGGTAAGAGATTTAAAAAAATGCTGGCAAAAATATTCCTCTTCCAGCCGCTAAAGTGTTTAAAGTTAGTAGAATTAACCCTATGAGTGCCGGTGGGGTATAATTACGCCACCGGCACTCATAGTGTTAACTCGACTAAGTAACAAACCTACATCACATAAAAAGGAATACTTACCATTAATCTTGATGTCCAGCATAGTCCTTAGCATCCTGGTCAGCTACTGTCCATCTTCTTTCCTCTCTTGTGTCTTCTCTCTTGTATCTTCTTTCTTCTTGTCTTTTAGCTGTAAAAAATAAATAAATATCAGTAGATGTTTTCATCAAATAACCTGCACACTTATACATAGTTTAACCCCTTGAGTGCCAGAGGGGTTTGCTTTGAGCACCTCTCTGGGGCTTAAAGGGTTAAACCATGTATTTAATGTGCGGGTGAATATCAGCTTGCCTCCAGTTATTAAAATGTTTCCAACTGTGTAAAAATAAGTATTCCAAAATTTGTGAATAAATGTACTTAGCTTTTTCTTCTCTACTGTGGGCGGCTGCAGAGGCGGCAGAGGAGAAAGTGATGTGTGGTACTGACCCCCCATCCTTCCCTCACTGACCGATGCCCATTCCACACTGAGGGAATTTGAACAGAGAATACCTTTATATATGGGCGGTCTCTGTTCAAATTCCCTCACAGCCATCAGATTTGTGTAGCGGTGCTTGAAACAGATTAAGAGAGCTCCCCTGCTTCCATCCTACACAAAATACTGGGTAGTCCTGATGCCCCACCACGAGTTCTGAATATTTTTTTACAATACAGTTTGTCATGGCGAAGGGTGGTGGCAGTGGCAAAGTCTGCCTTGCCTCTATTGAGGGAGTTTTGCATAATTTAATTCCACCATTTTAACTCCCCAGTGCATGACTGACAATGAATCAGGAACCCTCTTTGAATTTGATATAATAACATCCTAACATACAGCAATAACCCCAAAATATAAGAAAATGAAAGTGAGGTTGAGTTTTAATTCCTCAAAATGTTTTTGGTCCTATGCAGGACCTTCCTTCCTATATAATTTTATAAATGGCACAAGTGGGTCCTATTTATGTACATTTCTTTCCTATCATCTAGTCAAATATGTAACTTGATGCTTAAAAGGCATTTTATTATATAAAATTTACACCACTGATCTATTTTCTGTTTCAGAATAATATGTAAACTCCTCAGCGAGATCTATGAACATATTGCTTGCCTTTATAAGTTGTCAGACACTGTTTCAATGCTGGATATGCTGCTTTCTCTTGCTCATGCTTGCACACTTTCTGATTTTGGTAAGTGCCAACTTGCATTTGCTGGTTCTGATCATATCATTACTACTGTTAATATTATTTTCAGCAATTATTGCAAACACATACTGTGAATTTATACATTTGGGGAGCAATAATTACTAACAAGTGAGAGACACATATAGACCATAACAAATAGTGAAAAGGGGCTGTGTGTGAAAGCTTATAATCTGATAGCAGTGAGCATAATGGAATACAGTCTGATTCTATGTGACATTTGGTGCTCAGACAACTCAGAAGGACAGGAGCGGACTGACAGGACCCAGGGCCCCTGGGCCAAAAAGAGGTCTGGTTCCCCCACCCACCTGATGGGGAGGAGGGGTACTGGCTTACCTGTATGCACTGCGTGGGTCTTCTGTCACTGGCTACTCACTGCTGTGGATTTATGTCTGGGGCCTGGGGTGAGTGAATCCTCCAGTCCTGAGCATGATCCTTCTTGATCTTTCTTCAGTGACACATATCCTCCTTGGTAAGCTGCAGGCCCCACATAATGTCCCCTGGCTCTGACTGACTCCCCTGCCCCCCCATCAACATGCGCCCCTGAGGGCTGTGATAATGTCAATACACATGCAGCGCAGACCAAGAGGTTGCATAGGCATATGAATAACAGAGGGAAGGGAAGAGTACTTTCTTCAAAGCAATGCTTTCTGCCAGATAGTAACGGAATGAGTCTGGCAACAAGTAACACATTGATTTGTTGTATCATGCTGTCTTGAGGTGGATCATGTGTGGGTGGCACTGGCAATAATGTGCAGCCTCAATGAGTGCCGACACTTTTTAAAATCTGCACAGGCCCCTAAACGGGAGGCAGGTAAAAATTGTATATGTAAATGGTGGTTGCAGCAGCTGGCCCTCCTCGGTTGCGGGCCCCAGTCTGTGACCGAATGCCTGATTGATCAGTCCGCCCCTGCAGAAGGAACTACATTATCAACACCACAATGTAACTGGTGGCATGAAGTTGCTAGTCGCTTACAAGTAGCTATGCTTGTTAACAATGTTTTTCAAGACTTACCTTACTGTAGGCCTTCCTGATGACAATTTTTAAAATTGTACCTTCCAGTTGGCCTTTTAATTTTTTCAAGGCCTTGCCTTTCTTAGTCTTCCCTGAAAATTTTTCAAGGTTTATTTTGTGGTAAGCCTGATGACCATTTTTTTTATGGTTTACATTGTGAACCGTAGATCTGGTAAAAAACTTTTTCAAGGTCTACCTTGCCATTCTCCTGCTAAAAGAATTTCACCTTGTTGTAGTAGACAATGTGAGCAATTTTTAGAAATGTTTTAGCTTTGATTATAACTTTGTGTGCAAAGATAGCTAAGGCAGCTAACCTAAATAATTTATAAACCACTGTTATAATTTTTTTAATAGTTCCCTTTTTGCTATAAACCAACTGTGAAAATTATGTTTCTAAAGGCCTGGTGGCTATTACTAAATCATGTGTGAAAGGATTTCTATTTTAGCTACAATTTTTATAAATGGGCATACCAGTTGCAGAGTAAGCTTGGTTAAAAAGTTATAATTTGAAAAAGTCTTACCTAAATAAGTTACTGCTCTCTTGCCAGTACACATCCAGCATACCCATCCTCCCTTTGCCACTATGTTACTGTAGGTCTGTTAATAATTTGTAGAAAGACAAACTTGTTGTGTATATCACATTAGTGTGACTACTAGTCTGTATTGCTATCTCATGATTTTATTTCACGGTTTCCATGTCTGTGCAAGTTTTTAAAGTGAGTAATAAAGGAGAGGATTTCAGCAGCTGATCTATGTGTGTGCCGTTAATTACGATGAGGATGAACGATCCCGCAGCCGGGTGTGCTCCGTGTCTTGATTTGAAACTGACTAGCGAGTTGTTTTGGAGGACTCCACGGGCTGAGCACCCTGAAGCTATACCGGGAAGTCTTTTGCTGTCTGAGAGTCTTTTGCTGTCTGAGGGGAGGTTATTGAATAATAGTGGCGGGTAGCACTTATCTATTTGAAGTTATGCTGTCTGTGTACTCTGAATCAAGTACACTGTTATTCTCGATAGTGTAGTTTTAAAAACATACATTGTGATGACTGAGGTTAACTTGTAAACAATATCATTCAGGAACATAAAGATAATTAAAAAAAGAAATGTTTCATTTAAAATAGTAGGTGCAGATGGTGGTTGTTTACTGAATATAATATGATGATTAATTGGAAGGAATGGTAGACGAATTATATACAGTATCACATATTATTCAAATATAACCTTGCAATATTATTTGTCAGTCAGTCATCATTCTTCATAGCACTGACTCCAAATGTCAGTGCTATGACATTCCCTCATCTTCTTCCTCAGTGCTACTGTTAATTAATGTGCCATATGTATCTCTGTCTTGTGTGTTTTTCCACTTCTTCTACCTGATACTCTTATGGTATTAGATGCAGGTTCATTTTTAAAAATGCATTTACCAACACTTCTGCTGGATAGACGTGTCCTGTGGTTAGTTATTATATAACCAGCTCTAATGAAAACTTACTCTGACACCATGCTTGCTGGTAGGCAACTAAGGGTTTCCACAGCAGTATACACAAGTTCTAGCCAACCACATACACTGGTTTGTTTGCAAGGACTCAAGTGGGTCTTCATATCTGCCTACAACATAACTATCCTGCAAGTATACTATAACAATCTCACATGAAGTGGGGCCACTCCTAAGAGATAGACAGTATTCTTGTTGCCGACCAACTTTATTAGCTCAAGCCCCTTAAAAATGTGCCAGTGCCACCATCACTACCACCACCACCATGAGTTAGCCTGCTGCCCGAGAAACATTAATTGCTTCTTGTGATGGTGATGTGTTCTACAAATTGTTGCGATGTTCTTGTTGCTGAGGGCATAATCGTTTTGCTGACTTCCTTTTCACTATGCTTTCTAGTAGTTTCCCCATAGACTTCAATGAGAATCTGCTAGACAAAACCATTTGATAATACTTATCAAATGAAATGTAATCTAGGTCCAAGTTAGATGCACATGTTTGCAAGGGCAGTATCATCTGTTAGGGGCATGACAGATAACTGGCTAACTTCAGCATCACAAAACCATTGTGTGTGTAATTGTAACATTAAGAACTTCAAGATCCTTAAAAGAAAGATTTTTAGAACATCGTAACAACATCCTGAAGAAAAATCCTAGACATTGTGGTTCATGTCCACAATTCAAGTCCATATCAGACATCACAGTCATGGGAATCAAACCTATACGTCCCACAATGAGAGGAGGTAACAGATTCCAGAAACTATGCCATCGTGAAAGCTTTTGGATTTTCAAACTTTCTCCCTGAAAAACCTGAAAAAACATCCAGATCCTAATATATACCTTTAACATATTCTTGTATGTGTATTTAACAAAGAAACAAACATTCACCTTTTCAAATAAATAAAACCTTTGTATCTAATGAAGGAACAAACATCCACATCTTATAGATCAAGCCTTTGTGTTATTCATCACTTTCTCTTCTAAACATATTACTAATAATAAAAAACATGTTGTCACCCTATGCCATCTAAGTCAAAATGTCCAACTTTAATAGCATATGCAGATATAAATAGAGAACGCCAACGGAACTATTAGAAGTATTTAACAGTAGAAAACTGACAACTACGAGTCTCCATCACACTGCACAGCAGTTGGATAATATGGAGATAGTATAACAAGAATCACCAAGAGCCAAAGGCATACTCAATGTTTAGAGTTTAGAACAGAGGAATGAGAGAATATTCTACAGATGGATTTACAGCACACAATAAGATTAATTTAATCTCCATCAATAAATTGGAAAATATGATGCATCTTTTTACTAATTACAATTGGACAATGACGGACACAAAACTACACTTTATAGAATAACAGTATTTCAAGAATCATCTGGATAAAAGAGTAGTACCAATACTTTAAAAGAGAAACAATATCTTTAAGTACATCTAATTCAGAGGGTCAAGAATGCTGTAATCCTGTATAATAATTCGCTAAAACGTGTGTAACACTACAATCATGCGCAGTAGAGACTGCTGCACCTGCTGCAGTCATGCGCAGTAGAGACTGGCTGCGCCGCAGCTGATACACAGTGGGGTGCTCCAAAGGAGCATCATGCTCTGTATCAGTCGCGGCACGGGCAGTCTCTACTGAGCATGACTTCACCGTGACCGGCTGCCAGTGGCACTGTGGCCCGTGTAACGGGCTTTTCAACTAGTTTTACATAATCAGTGAAAATAATGTTATTAACCTCTCCAAAACGGAGTGAATCAATCACCACAAGAATGTATATTTAGTGACACATGTTATATTTAGGATGCTTATACATAAGAAAAAATATAAAATGTACAAGACATATGGGGTCATAACAAATTACCTAAGACCTCGAATGGTGATTAGCCCAGGGTTTTTTAAAAAGGACTGTCCCGCCATTTGGGTTTGTTTACAAGAAGTGCTATATATATTTTTTACTTCATGTTCTTAAGTTACTTATATATTTTTATCCTTGAGAAGGGATTTTAATCCTGAAACGCGTAGATAATTTTTTGTAGTGAATACATATCTGTTATCACCGCTTGCAGTTACACCTTTATTTATTTTATTTTTAATAAATTATACTTTATTGTTTTACTTGAGTTTATACTTTATTGTTTTACTTGAGTTTATCTAGTTTTTTTTTTTACTATATCAGTCAGATATACTATACATTTAGTATACAATTCGGTGACCACCACCCCATATCCTAAGGGGGTCACCGAACACCCACCAGCCACATACTAGGAGGTGACTGGAGCGGACTGATACATATCAGAGAAAGACAGATCAGAGATATCGGGGAGAGAAGCCACAGGCAGTACAAGCGGGGGTGAACCTCAACTGGAAACCGGTTGAGAAGGAGGAAGGAAGGCAGTGCAGCGCTTCAAAAACCATTTATACAAGGCTCCATTACAAAGAAGTGGTCCGGTAAACGCATAATATTGCTACTGTTCTGTGCATGTATCACATCCACATTATTGTGATCAAGTTGAAGTGGCATAACGCTCCATATGACTACCAGTTCCAGCACTAACCCTCCGTGATCGTAGTAGCTAATATATGATTTAACCTCCCTCACTCCATCACCTATAGTTAAAGTCCAGCTTATATATATGTCTTTATAACATTCTGATCCCTGGCACAGCACACACTGCCCTTTCCGTCCAGCACCACTCACTTCTCTAGTATAGTGTCCTTAGACTTTTTATCAATACTTTTTTCCTTTTTGATATAGTCCCCATAATATCTGTGACACTGTACTGTTATATATTCTTTTTGTTTTTTACACCACTCACAAGAGTTCTGGGATTACTTCATCTACACTTAGTAGTTCCTGTGTGCTGTCTTTTTTCTGTATTTGTAACATTTATGGGGAAAAGTGCATGAAACTGAATACCATGTTATTTGGTATAGATTGTTCATGACAATACCTAATAAAAAGTCTAGAATTACCCCAAATTACATACCATGTGTGTTTTGTTTTTGAAAAATATATGTATTTTTGGTTGTTTTTTGTGGTACTGAACTACTAAGACTCACAGTCAGTATATCAGTCTGGATGTAGAGATGAGCAACTGTAATATGGGCTTTGTAATTTACAAACATACATGGAAAACTTTACTTACATCAGTAACCTAATTCTTTGTACAGTTTCAGCAATTGCGACTAAATTCATAATTTGTTATATTTGGCATAGATTTGTGGACAAAATACAGAATGAAGAGTTACACCAAAGGAAATACCTTGACTTGTCTTCTTTTCAAAATTATACAAGGGACCTTTCTAGCAATTTGGCTGACCCATAAACAAACTGTCTTGGGAGCACTTTGGATATCCTGGTGAATAGATATTTTTTCAGAGGATCCTAAGTGAATTAAGATAGTTATTGTAACATTGGTTTCTGTCCTAACTGCTGATACTTTGTGAGTGTTGTATTGGCTTTTTTACACTAGCACTATGAAAGCAAAGTCCAATCATAACTTGGCCCAGTGCGACTCCTATAAATATCTTGGTATGTGACTTGAACCCAACATCACTTGTGGTGTTCATATTGATAAATTAACATTTAAACTTTATCCTAGAATAGCTGCTCTGTTTAGACACAAATCCTTTCAAAGTGTCCTGGTAAGAAAACATATTGTTCAGAAAATACTAATGCAATTCAGATACTATGGGGATGTAGTGCATGATTCTGCGCCACAAATCCATCATGGTAAACTCTGCACTCTGTATAATTTGTTATATTGCTTTGCTCTCCAATGTAAGTTCATAGTTTTAACTTCACCTACCTGAGGTTGGCGAAGTTGCAATCTCCCTGTACTTTCCTATACAGTAACAGCCCTCAATCAATCACAAGCAGGGAGGGATTTCCTCCCTTCACACATCACCAATGCTATGACAGTTCTGAAGTCTAAAGGGATAGTAATACTTCGTTTTATCTTTATTTTATTTTGTAGGCATTAAAAAAACATGAAGAACGATATAAGTCTTATCTCTCGAACCTTTATGGTTTGAGAGATATTCACAAGCAAAGTTTCCCCCTCCCGCCCCTTTTACCTAGTGTAAGCCATCTCTTCTCAGATGTGGAGTGCAGTCCATAGACCAGACAGATAACAGCAAGGGACAATATTCTTCTTATCAGAACAATGAAAGCCGTGCCCCCCTTGACAAGCTTTTCAGCTTTTTCCTTTATCTTAATTGAAGATTGTCCCTCTCTGCAGTCTACCTGGGCACGTCCCTTCTGCTCTGGCTGAGCAGCGTTACATCAGTAAAAGGGGCGTGAGGGGGACACTTTGTCATTGAATTACTCTTGAACTATAACTCTGACAGTATTGAAATAACACTCTCCAAAGTCCAAATACTATGATGATTAATTAGAGCTGCTTTTATTATGAAACATTACTATCCCTTTAAGAGCTTTCTCTCTGCTTCCCCACTTGACCAGTAGGAATGTGCAGAGGATACTTTCAGCACCATGGACAGCATCAATCCCTTACCCCTTTGAGTGCCATAGCACAGGGGATAATTGTGTTGTGCTTGGTGTACTTTTTTTTTAACCATTTGAATGCCACAGGGGTGAGCAATGTACATCCCTATGGCACTCAGAACTGAAGCTGTTACCCTGAATATTTATCCCTATGCTTTCATTATAAAATGTTTTATTATTCATTTTGTAGAATCTGTTTCATTATACATCTGATAATCTTGGGTTAATCATACCAAGCAATAGTGGTATGTAATGTATGTATTTAAGAATCTTCATTTTGAGTTATCATTGTACTCATTTTTGGTACTGTTTTTGTGTTTTGTTTTTTTTTTTACATTGAGCTTGTGAGACACTATAACTCAGTCAGTACTTAACCCCTTAAGGACCGCGAAAATCTGAGGTGGATTGCACTTAAGGACCGAAGCAATTCTGACCTTTTTGACTATGTCTTTCTTCAACAGTATTTTCATCTAAGTCTTTTATTACAGCCACATCAATTATATATCCTGTTTTGCACACAATTAGGGCTTTCTTTTGATACAAAACTTAGATGGATAACCCACCATTTATTTTATTAAAAGAAAACTGTTAAAAAAATGTAAAAAAACACCATTTTTATTTTTTCTTTTGTCATCATTTGGGCGCAATGGGTTACATTTTTATGGAGACTACATGAAAGGTATGACCGGTCATTCATACATACTGAATGGACAGTTTTAAGTGGGCACTGTCCCTCTGAGGTGAAAAATCCCCATGTCCCTCTTTCCCTGCCAGTTTCCTCTTTTTTGACTGTGGTGTGTATATAAGTGTATCACGACAGTCAAATTTACATTCATGTTTTTTAATCTTCAATAGATGTTTTATAAATAAGTGTGTGTCAATAAAATGTATTACTCTGCTTCCAAATTATTTAAAAACAAAACAGGCTGCTGTTAGCAGGTCAAAAAAGAACTTGCATATATCCTGCCCAGTGCACCAGCAACTTTGGCCTCTATTGTCTTTCCATTTTGTCTGGTTACTGCTTCTCTCTTACTTACTCTCATAGTAAGGAAGAGAGTAGCAGAGAACAGTCATAAAGGCAATGTGTAAAACACATTGGGAGAGATTCACAAAGAGGTGATAAAGTGGAGATGACTTCTCCAGTGATATTACTTCTCCAATTCCTGTTATTCTGTGAAGCCTATGCACTAAGATTTCATCAGCTTTGGATGTCTTAGTGTATAGACTCTATAGAATAACATAGGAACTGGAGAAGCCATGTCCACTTTATCACCTCTTTATCACTGCTTAGTGAATCCCTCCCATTGCCTTTGTGAATGAAAAAGCTGGTACATGTGAATGCTGTAGGAGCTATCACATGTACCATGAGAACAGAGAAGGACTGAAACTGAGCAGTCCAGTCCTGGAGCACTCAGTTTCAGCCTATTCAGCATTATAGCAGCCCACACTGAGGTGCGCTGCTATCATTTAACCCTTGACGTGCCAGGACCGTCATGGGTCCTTATGGGAAGTTTACCCATGACGGTCGTTAAGGGGTTAAGTGGTACTGAATGTATACAAATCCCCACCATGTTGCCATGACAACAGATTTCATGACAGTCAATAAATTGGATCAGCCCCTTCTTTGCAGAATGAACTGATGTTGGGTAAAGCAAGGGAGGGGCTATAAATATAACTAAAGCTACTTGTTAATATCAGTCAGAATCTGTAATCTTATACTTTTAATCTATATACATATTTTTCAGTATTTTCTTTTTTCTTCTAGTACGTCCAGAATTTACAGATACATTAGCAATAAAACAAGGATGGCACCCAATTCTAGAAAATATATCAATGGGAAAACCAGTAGCCAATAACACTTACATAACAGAGGGGAATAACTTCATAATCCTCACTGGCCCAAATATGAGTGGAAAATCAACTTATCTAAAACAGATTGCTTTGTGTCAAATTATGGCACAGATTGGTAAGAAATGTAAAATGTATTTAACTTGCATGAGTATAACATATATATAACATTTATATATTCACAATATACTGAGTGAGTTTACTATGACTGAGTGTTGAGTCAATCTCAGCTGGGATTGTTTTTCTCTTTTGCTTGTGTCTAAACAATATTAAGACCTGCTGTGCTATTACAGTATGCAGATCACACTTTTTTGATTTTGTTTGATTATATATTGTTCTTGCCATTTGTTTATAAAATGAATTTTTTGAGAAACCAGCCTGTAGCACTGTGTATCACTTTATGCTTATGTGATGGGCAAATATTATTGCACTTTGTACTATGAATGAATCTGGAAAGAGTCCACATGTTGGGGACCATTCCTAATAGCACAGATATAGAAACATTTGGCCTTGAACATAACTAAATAACATACTGCTCAGGAAATTAGCATAAGTGCCACACTATGCGAACATATTATCAAGGTTAATTTCTCAAAAACTATTTATCTGATCGCACTATAACCCACCCCCACCCCCGCAAAAAAAAAAAAAAAGTTGTGTGTTTTGATGTCTGCAGTTGATACATTTAGGGATGGGATCATATCCCCTTCCTCTGATTCTGCTGAAACGAACTGTATAGAAAAAACTGTTTAGATGATTCAAACTGAAACAAACCAGCACTCATATGACTGTATTCCTTCATATTACCTCATAGTAGCAGTATACCAGAAAGAGGGTGATTAAGATATACATTTTGTTAGTTGGTTTCATCTTATAACTGTGAGAATAGAAATAAACACGCCTTCAACTTTTTTACAATTCATTCACCTTCAGAATTTTGAATTATACATAATTTAAGTTGAATCGATTAAAAATAAAATTGAATGTCAAGATTAAACAAAAAATCAGTAGTGTGCCGAATACATCTATTTAGAATTCAAAAATATTAATCCAAAACAGATATTTCCGCAATACAGCATTATTAATCCAGGGGTCAAAAATTTTCATAAATATTGTAAATGAAACATTGGTTAATTTATGACTATTGACCTTTTAGGGTCATTTGTTCCAGCAGAATATTCATCTTTTAGAATTGCAGAACAGATATTTACTAGAATTGGAATGGATGATGACATTGAAACAAATTCTTCAACATTTATGAAAGAAATGAAAGAGGTATGTTGATTGCATATCAATTTTATGTCACTATATTTCCTGTAAATTAAAACAAGTTCATTGCTATTTTTGTAGTGGGCCAATATAATAGTTTTCCGTAGGGATTTTAAAAACATTATTATTCTTCTCCCACAACTAATCATCTCTTATCATTCTCTTAGGTACCCATTATTATTAAAAACATGTTTATGTCTATAGAAGTATCATTTTTCACTTATGTGACAGGATTTACATTAAGATGTTTAGTAGGCACCCTTACACTGGTATGATCTCACGTTTTCTCTCCATATATGCCTACCCCAGTCATATCACCTATTGAGTGCTTCAGAAATTACCCTTAGCTTATGGCATATAAACATAAACATCTCTTAAATCCATTGGCCAGTAAATGTGTACATACACTCTACTTGCTATCATAAACCAGAAGCCAGTGTCTGGTTCTTGGACACTATGATTGTAATGGAAACGCACACAGATTTGCTAAGTGCGTTCTTCCAACACAGCTGAAGTGACCCTCATAGTTGGGTCCCCTACGCTATTTATCAGCCTAATCATCAAGACCCTTTGGCGTTTGCTGTTAATTTAATATTTCTTGTGTGTTCATGTCCTTATTGCTCACATAGCAGTATTTAAGGATATCTCAAAATGAATAATTCAGTGAATTACCTACGTACGTTTAAGCAGGAGAAATCCTGTGTATTTCCTAACTTAATTTATGCAGGAGAAGCATTAAATACTAGGTATGGTTTTAAAAAATTATGAAGAGCACTAAATGTTGTGTTTTAAATGCAGACAGTAAGCATTTCTTGGTTGAGACATGAAAATCAGGATACTCGGAGATCCAATCTATCAATAAGTAAAAACATTAAAATAATTCTGAAAAATGTTATATATTTCATTTCAAGCCACACTGATATTTTAAGATTTTCTTTTGCAAAATTAAAAAAACCTAAAATTTAAATTCTGTACCATTTGAAAGCCTTTTTTGTAGTGTTAATGTTATTCTACTAGTTATATCAAGGGTGTTGATTGACAGCAATAAGGCAAGTTTCTAATATAGATATTTTGACATGTATGCAGGTACATTTTTATTAACCTCAGGTCTTTTTTTAACTGAAGTTTTTATTGAAGTGTTTTGTAGAAGGGAAATGGTGGGGTTACAGAATAAAAAAGAGGAAGGGGTAGAAGTGCATGGAGGGATACAAGAATGTAGCAGCAGTAGCTCAATACAAGGAAAGCCACCAACAAAACAGCATATATATACATATATCGTAATTTTGACATGACTGAACTAAAAGTATTAATTAAATCTGGTGTTGAATCATAGAAATAACAGTGAGCCCCGAGGTTATGGTACAGGTCTTAAGAACAATTTAGCAGGGCACTAGTTTACACCACACTAGCATTAATGAGAGAAGGGCAAAAGGAAGGTGGCATGGCAATCAGCTGAAATGTTACATAAAGTGCAAGGCATCAGACTCTGAGACTCAGGTTTCTAAGGAAGGGGAGGAGAAGAAGAGAAAGTATCAGTAAAACTGAGAAAAGAGAGGTCGATCCGGGCCACTATGCCGGGTCCAGGGACAAATCATTAAAAAGAAGCCATGGCTCCCAAGTCTGAGAGTACCAAGTCTGATAGTTAGAAAGAAAAGATGTCAGCCTCTCCAAGGGGTAAATCTTCCATATGTCCTGGACCAAAGTCTGACTGTCTGGAAGGCCAGCCCCACTCCAGTAAAATGCTAGAGCATTCCTAGTGGCCAGTTGTATGTGAGCCGACAGCTTAGAAAGAGAGCTAGGAACATCTGAAGGTCCTAGACCCAGGAGAAACCACCATGGGTCTGGTATAGATTGAATTGAAATAATTGATGTATTTAAAGAGCTCACTATCGACCAAAAGTCGCGAGCCACCGGGTAAGTCCACCATATGTGGTAGAAATCCCCTCCCTCCGCACAACACCAAAAGCAGGGGACTGAGCCAAGAATATTTTATGCAGGTGATCTGGGTCATGCCACTGATACATCAGTGTATAGTCCCATTCCTTTTGCAGGATACATATAGAGTTTTTAGCCAAGCTGGACCAAATCCTATGCCAGGACTCCAAGGGATATTCCGAACCAATATCCCCCTCCGAAGCCAGATTGTGATTTGTTTTAATGTCATAAGAATCTGAGCAAATTACCAGAGAGATGCAGGATAGAAGAGCTGCAGAAGTGGTATCCCAAATATAAAGCCTCTCTAGCCACGTTAAATCAGACAGGGGCCCGGCAGGAACAATCAAGCATAGGAAATGGGCTGTCTGAGAATATCTAAAGAGCTCAGAGGGATGGAGGTTTTGAGTTGCAGCCATGGTAGAAAACGGGACCATCCAATCCTGATCATAACAATCCTCTACCCTTAGAGGGTACATAGGAGACCAGCTCCTAAAATCATTGGTATTATAACCTGGGGGAAAGGTAGGGTTGTCTAAAATCGTCATTAACCGTGACACCAGATGAGGTAAGGATTTCTTCAAAGCCCCTGCTTCCCACATTCTTAAAGGGTGAGAGATCGTGGCCAAGGAATATAATGTAGAGGGTCTATTAGCTTTATGGATCCAAATTAGATGTTCTATCAGGAGAGAGTGCACCTCTGCTTGCTCTATGGCCACCCATGGTAGGTTTTTGGAAGTGGAGTGCCACTGGAGGAGCTAGGCCAATTGGGCCGCAAAGAAGTATGAATGCAAAAGAGGGAGGCCCACACTCCCCCAGGGCCTTTGGGTGAGACAAAATAGATGAAGAGAGATGCTCTGCAGACCCCCTGCCCAAATGAATCTTGACTCATGAGATTAATTTGGGGGGGGGGGGGGTCTGCCGAGTGTCTCTTTCAGGAACTTAAGTTAAACATTTGTTTTTCCTGCAAGGGCAAATTCTGAGGTCTTGGGACAATCATTAGAATCTTCTAAACATCCCTCTCTCTAAAATGTTGGCTAACAGAGGAAAACTGGTATGAGAGGTCTCTTTTGGAGTATTCATTGCTGGTAAGTTATGCTAATTGATGACAAACAGGAAATAATAATAAGTATGTGGAAAACCAACACAGACCTGTGGGAACCATAAGAAAGTGGCAAAATATCATCTGGCAAAGTTGTACAGTTCCAGCTAAATAGAAAGAACAGCTGTCACTTGCCTAAACAGAGGAACAAAAAACCTGGTCAGAACAGAGTTTCTGTTGAAAACAGTTCTTAGGTTCTAACAGCAAAATGGTCAGAACAGTGTTTCTGTGGACAGAGAACAATTCTTAGGTTCTAACAGCAAAATCACTAAAAGGAAATTTAGCATCCAGGCAAACAGTTACTCTCTTCAACAAGGAGAGAGGCCACTAATCCAGGAAGTCTTTATGCAAATAACCAATAAGTGGACAGTGTGGAATGAGTCCACCTGGCCATCAAAAATGTCAAGGAAGCCCTGACAGTATATGTGATGACTCAATATTATCTATTCAAGCTTGCATAGGTCTTCAGTTCTAATGATAACCAGGGCTTTGAGAAATCTATGGCAGGAAATAACTCTTTATACTGAATCTCCCTTACTGGGCAAGAAGAGCATTTCCTCAGACTCTGTAAAAGATTAAATAAGGCTTCACTAGATCATCATTCTTCTACATTTGTTCTCTGTATCAGAATTTCTCAACCACAGTCCTTAAGTGACATTTAAATAGTAGGTTTCAAAGATTCCCCTGCCTTAGCACATGTGTATAATTAGTGCATCATTCCTTCTAAGTAATTTACCTGTATACCTGCTGTGGTAGAGAAATTTGTCTATATTGTGTTCCTCTTCACTTAACCCTGGCTGATTGAAAAGAGAAAGGCAATGTTTGAAATGGAAAGGTTTATCTTTAAAATTATTCAGCATCCCAAAGATGCTGAATATTAGAAGAACATTTTCATTCTGGAGTAAAAAAGTATATTGTCTTCTTTATCTGCATCAGTGCTGAAGTTCAGAACTGTTTTCAGTCTCTGCTTTCCTAAGGGCCTCACCCTGGCTATTTCATATGGATACTTTAGGAAGTTATGACATTGGCTCTGGTAGCCAGAACCAACTCTGATTTCAAGGTTTATCACTATAGTTTTTAGAATAACAGATAATGTGCTAACTCTTGCAATGTAAATGTGTTCCACTACTTAATAGTTTGGATATATTTCTTTTTTAACCCTTAGCAGAAGTTTCTGTTATAATTTTGACAGTCTTTATTGTTACCATCACCTCTGCTTTAATTGGTGAATTGCAGACATTTTCAGTTAAACAAACATTTTATCAATCCATTGAGTTCTCTCCAAAAGCGGTTTCTGAATTTTTCAGATTGCTAGAGGCAACTACCAATTTTTTGTCCTAACCTGAAAATCTAGGAGCGTAAATTCCATATGCCTTAAACAAAAACAGACAAAGGGGGAGGGATGCCAATAGTGCTTTATGACACCATATAAAATAAATATAAACCAAATATATAATTAATTATAAATATATAACACTCACATTCTGAAATGACTGAAATATAACCAAATATATAACGCTCACATTCACAAATATATAACACTCACATGCTGAAAAGCTTGCAGAGAATTTCCTACATCACTGCTCGGTAGCCACAATGAACTTGTCTTCTATCCATATGTAAAATGCTCCAGAGTCAGACTGCAACCACAAATATAAAGCAAGCTTTATTGTATAAAATACACTAAAAAGTATTAAAATATTGGCTTACACTTCTAATTGTTTCACAGCGTACTCCGCTGCAGTATCAAGATTGTAGATGTCGTAAAACTAAAGGCATGATATCAGTTTGCTGGAGCTAATTTAAATGGTCCCCTCTGTATCTGATTAGGCAAATCAAGATAATTGTTTCTATATTGTCTCTTATGGAAGCCAAATTCATTCATTCTGAATTAACCCTATCCTTTTAAAAATAAGATGCATTTGTCCATTTTTATAAAGAGGCAAATCCCATACATAAAAAACATATACAGCTATAACATGTACAATTATAAAAAAATGTTAGCGATTAAATTAACCACTTAGCTGCTGGAGTGGAAAGGTTATTTTACCCAAATATATTCTTAACAAAAAATTTACTAATCAAATAAATAGATAATTACATGCCTCACAATTGAGTAATTAACTGAAGACTTTTTTTTTACCTAATGATAAAGTCTCTACAACAGATTTCTTATCAATCAATTTTTTAAATGGACTTAAATTGCTAGTTTCTTACATATAATATACATTATTCAAACAATATATAAATAACTAATTAAACACATGTATCCTATATTTCTAAAACCATATGCCGTTCTATGATAAAAATAATGATCCCAAAAAATACACATGTTAAAAAGCAATATATAAAGAATGAAAAAACCTATGGCAACATATCCATATTAACCCCCTCTGTCCCTCTGTAGCAGAGAGGATATTACCATGTTAACCCTCTGTTTGCCATGGAGAATTCAAATGTCCGCCAAGCTACGCTCAGAATCCCACCCCCCGGCAACCAAAAGGCCAAAAACACAAATGATCGGTCTGTCTAAACCCAATAACTAAACTAGATATAAATTCCTAGAAATTCAATAATAACCAAATATGAAATAGATAAATATTGCTTCAACCAACTAATATATTATAAAGATGGATCTATAGAGCAAAATAGAAAAAGAACATTATCCAATCCTTGCCATCAAATTACGTACACCTTATTTACTCTTATTTACTTAAAAAAGAATTAAAATTAAATTATAAGACAATGAATTTGTCATATTTTAATATTTTAATAGACCCTTGGATTACTAATTATTTATATATATAGATAGGCTCAATCAGTTTATAATAAAAATTGAACCAAAGCTGTTTTTCTATATTTCTATAATTAGAAATGTAAAATGCCAATATAAGAAATGCATCTAAAAGGACATGTACCAATATAATATATTATTGTTGTATAAAAAGGCATCCAACAATTCAGTTAACATCACCCTTCAGGTCTCTAAATGGTCAATTAATTAATATCTAGGGGCAAATATTAATGTTGAATAAAATCAGGCTGCATTAGTTATGAAAAGCATATACTCACATATGATCCAAAATAGATATTTGAACTCTACAATAACTAGGTCCAACCGTCCAAAACTAACAAACTAGAGTAAACAATTCTAAGCTAAATTTGATCTCACAGGGCTATAAATTTGATCTCACAGGGCTATAGATAAGTAAGTCCATAATGCAAGATAACAAATATATATATATATATATATATATATATATATATATATATATATATATATATATATATGATGAATCTTAAAGGGTAAGTATCATAACTTTGGTCCTACGGGAGTAGACTTAGTAAAAAGCCAGTGGTTGGATTTTTGGTTGTTTGGGTGTGAGGGGGGTAAGAAAGCTTCCCTCTTTGGCTTGAATGCATTGCTATAAATTAACTGGTAAAGGTAACATAAAAGTATAGTAATAGTTTAGAATGTTGAATCCTCAGAGTAATTACACCTTCTTAAATTAAAGGGGACCTATCACCCCAATACAGGTTAGTATTAATAGTTAGATAATATAGCGAATATGTGTAAAACTGTATTCATTTGTTTTTTAAAATCGCTATTTGGGTGAAATTGAAGGAATTGCTCTGTACCGCAGTCTGTCACTCTGCCTCTGCTCCCCTCCCTTTATCCAGACTCCAATGGATGATGGAGACTTTCTGCCTGTAAGCTGGAGTGCTCTCATTGGCCAGAGATTGCTCCAGCTTACAGGCAGAAAGCCTCTGTCATTGGAGGAGGCTGTATAGAGGGAGGGGAGCAGAGGCAGAGTGACAGACTGCGGTACAGAGAAGGTAATCTCAGTCTGTCAAGAAGTAGGGTTCAGGGCAGCATTTATTCTTTCAGTTTTGCCCAAATAGCAATTTAAGAAAACAAATGAATACAGTTTTACACACATTCACTATATAATCTATTAAGACTAACCTGTATAGTGATGACAGAACCCCTTTAAAGATAAAGTAATGTTTCAAAATAAAAGGAGCTCCAATTAATCTTCATAGCATTTGGGCCATGGAGAGTGTTGTTTCAATACTGTCAGAGTTGTAGTTCAACATTAATTGAATCAGGGCTCAAAATTTCCACTCGCCTACTCGCATTTTGCGAGTAGATATTTAGTGAGGGCGAGTGGAAATTGAAGCCCTGTATTCAGTATGAATATTACCTTTCCCTGTAATCTCGCGGTGCTAGTGGGTCAGCGGCAATATGACAAGTTCCATCCTCCCGCATCATCACGTGCCCCTGCGGGCCGTGATGACATAATGACATAGAAGAGGAAGAGGGCAGAGGATCACCGGAAGAGAAGCGCTTGCTGACAGCAGACTGATGATTACTGTCTGGAAGCAAGCGCTTCTCTTCCGGTGCCTCTTCCCCTTCTCTGTCTGTATGTTATCACGGCCCGCAGGGGCGCGTGATGATGCGGGCAGGAGGGATAAAGAGAGGTGCAAGGGG
The DNA here is from genome assembly GCA_037306005.1 of Rhinophrynus dorsalis. Lineage (NCBI taxonomy): Eukaryota > Metazoa > Chordata > Amphibia > Anura > Rhinophrynidae > Rhinophrynus > Rhinophrynus dorsalis. Next base: position 255,779,537 of record CM074722.1, read on the forward strand.
GGAGAAAGAAGTACAAGGGAGGAGAAAGAGACACATGGGGGAGAAAGTACATGGGGGAGAAAGCAAGAGACACGTGGGGGAGAAAGTACATGGGGGAGAAAGGGAGATACAAGGGGGAGAAAGTACGTGGAGGAGAAAGAGGCACAAGGGGGAGAAAGTACATGGGGGAGAAAGAGGCACAAGGGGGAGAAAGTACATGGGGGAGAAAGAGAGGCACAAGGGGGAGAAAGAAGTACATGGGAGAGAAAGAGAGGCACAAAGGGGAGACAGAAGTACAAGGGGGAGAAAGAGAGGCGCAAGGGGGAGAAAGAAGTACATGGGGGAGAAAGAGAGGCACAAAGGGGAGACAGAAGTACAAGGGGGAGAAAGAGAGGCGCAAGGGGGAGAAAGAAGTACATGGGGAGAAAGAAGTACATGGGGGAGACAGAAGTACAAGGGGGAGAAAGAGAGGCGCAAGGGGGAGAAAGAAGTACATGGGGGAGAAAGAGGCACAAAGGGGAGACAGAAGTACAAGGGGGAGAAAGAGAGGCGCAAGGGGGAGAAAGAAGTACATGGGGGAGAAAGAGAGGCACAAAGGGGAGACAGAAGTACAAGGGGGAGAAAGAGAGGCGCAAGGGGGAGAAAGAAGTACATGGGGGAGAAAGAGAGGCACAAAGGGGAGACAGAAGTACAAGGGGGAGAAAGAGAGGCGCAAGGGGGAGAAAGAAGTACATGGGGGAGAAAGAGGCACAAGGGGGAGAAAGAGAGGCACCTGGGGTAGAAAGAGAGGCACCTGGGGTAGAAAGAAGTACATGGGGGAGAAAGAGAGGCACATGGGGGAGAAAGAGGCACATGGGGGAGAAAGAGCGGCACAAGGGGGAGAAAGAGGAAGTACATGGGGGAGAAAGAAGAAGTACATGGGGGAGAAAGAGAGGCGCAAGGGGGAGAAAGAAGTACATATGGGGGAGAAAGGGAGGTGCAAGGGGGAGAAAGAAGAACCTGATATGGGTGGAGTTAAAGGCGGGGACATGGGTGGAGTTAAAGGCGGGGACATGGGTGGGGCTAGGAGTGGAAACTGGTGGCGAGTAACTTTTCAGGCCTGGCTAGTAGCTCAGGACTTGAAATTTTGAGCCCTGATTGAATGATATTATCCCCCTCCCGCCCCCTTTTTCCTAGAGTAAGCCACCTCCCCTCAGATATGGAATCTGGTCTTAAGACCAGACAGCTCACAGCAAAGGACAATCTTCTTACCACTTGACAGGTTTTTCAGGTTTTTCCCTTATGCTAATTGAAGATTGTCCCTCTCTGCAAGCCATCTGGACACCACCTTTCTGTTCTGAGGTGAGCAGTGTTACATCAGTAAAAGAAACGGGAGGGGGATACTTTATCATTTAATTACTCTTGAACTACAGCTCTCTCAGTATTGAAATAACACTCTCCATGGCCCAAATACTATGAAGATTAATTGGAGCTGCTTTTATTTTGAAACATTACTATCCCTTTACGTTTTTAAAGGTGTGTGTGTGTATATATATAATTTACTGATTTTTTTTATTTATTTATTTATTTTCTCAAGGTAACCTACATAATACAAAATGCTAATGACAAATCACTTATAATAATTGATGAACTGGGAAGAGGAACTAGTACAGAGGAAGGCATTGGCATCTGTTTTGCAGTTTGTGAATACCTTCTGGGATTAAAGGTATTGATTTGGATATCTGATTATGCCAATAGAATAATGCATGCTAGCCATATTAATTTATATTATATTTATTTGAGATTATTATTCTGTAAAATACAAATCAATTATCTTTGCAGAAATTCATTATCTCCTTTGAAATTTACAGTTTACACTGAAAAAGCACACTTACACCTAACTTAAGGTTGTTATTTTAGTTTAGTTTAGTTTTGTTTTTTTCACTACCATAACTTATCTGTATCATATCACGGTTGATCGCTCTGTTCAGTTTAAGAGGCACGGGCATATGTGTAATTAGGGCCTAAATTAATATTACAGTCAAATTTGGCTTTTGATGGGACTTGTTTAAATTCAGGAAATCTGCTAGAATGAAACATTGAGCATTTCAAGACACATCAGATGTTTGACTCCTGAATAAGCTTTTGACTGCTGAAAACTCCTCTTAACACCTGGATGAGTATCAGGAGAGCAGAAAAATGCTGTCAGGTGGCCCCAGATTAAGACATTGAATGGCCTTAACCTTCTAAATAGGTATAAGGAGTGCTGGTGGACCATGCACATGTTCCCTTACACAAGAATCAGGCAGGGATGTCCAAGGAGCAACCCTCCTGTACTTTGTCTGACCCTAAAGTGACGACCTCATTCCCTAGATCACCCTCCCCACACGCGTCATTCCGCTTTGGAGGATTAGCTTGGAAAGCATTGCCAATCAATATATATAACAGCTACACCTGTTTACTACAACTAACATCAATAAATAAACATTTAGGTATTGAATAAGAGATCTACGGCTTTTCAATGTGTTCTAAACCAATTCAGCAGCAATGGGGATAATAGAGGACTTTATGTGAGAGAAGTGGGAATTTGGGTGCACTCGATAACTAGAGAACAAATGAACAGGAAGAGCATAAAAGACCAACAGATGTCTTTTTGGCTATCTTCAGTCAATATTCGATCTTGTAAAACCAATACTCACAGTAACTGTGCAGGATAGGTGATCGTGAGAACAACCAGCAAATTCAAACAGGGTAAGCAGTGACTGCCCCGTTTCAGTCACTTCTCTCAGGAAAAGATGAAAAAGAACAATGAATCCTCTAATAATATTTATTAAAAATACAGATTAAAACTCGGAAATATAACCAGAAAATATACAACGTCAATACATAATAGGCTATAAACACCTGATATGATGCGTTTCAGGGATTGACCACTTTTTCAAATATCGCAGGCTTATATTTTATAAAAACATATATATATATATATATATATATATATATATATATATATATAGTAAAAATATATATTATGTGGGAAAAGGAAAAAAAACATAATCACCCTCATATCACATATGTACCCAACTGACCGGATACCTCTTGCGGATTGACAATAGACAAACCCCATGAAAAAACGTCATGTCACATGACTGGGACACTCACATTATGCGTCCCAAGGCAAGAAAGGCATAAACCACGCAAGAAGAAAGTATCACATGACCACAACAATCGCGAACATTAAGACTAGCGTTCCAAATGCTTGGAAAGCAAAATGTCAACAGGATCTGACCATTACTGGATAATACAATCGGCAGACCGTGACTTAAGGGAGCGGAGCAAATTCTTTCCCCAACATAAAACATAAATACAGAATACAAATCGAGAATCCACTGAGAGATATATACATATTTGTTACAAAAACACAGACTACAGCTAAAAATAACTCCTCAAAATATATAAACAATAAAACAAACGTAATAATCAACAAAACTAAATGAACAAATAATAAATAAATAAAAATAAATAAATAAGTAATAAAAATAAAAATGTATATAAATTATACAAATCATTATAATAATAAATAAATAAAAAATCAATAAATCAAAACTGGGAAAAAAGAAAAAAATATTTTTAAAAAATAATAAATATAAATAAAATAACTATAAAAATAATAAAAATGAAAATAATCAAATAATACAGTAATCAAATAATACTGCACTACTCAAAAGAATATCTACCAGATGTCTCATGGATCAAAACCGGAGCCGAAAAATACCGAAGAACCGTAAAAAAATATATATGTGTGTATTTTACATATGCTAATTAATTATAACTTATATTTTCTAATAAATATTAAAATGATGTTAAATTATAAATCTATACTCTAAATAAGTGATGTATTAAACAATAACTGTTAAATAATTAAGGACATGAAAAATATATATAGTGTATGCTAATTTATATAATGTGTATAAGTTATAAAAATCAATTACGTGATAGTGATGGAATTGAAATGACATTTAATTAACATTTAATTATAGTGTTAATTGCTATAATGTGAATTACTATGAAAGTGACGGGTTAATAGATATTTTCAGTATTCTCATTGAGTCCATTAGGCACCATAGACTGTAATACAAGCATCCAATAGGATTCACGATGATTGAGTAGTCTGAGTCCTTTATTGGGATCAACACATTCAATGGGGGTAACCTTTAAACACTTCTGGACTTTATTATGTACTAAAGTGCAGTGTCTTGATACGCTATGGTCCAAAAAACCTTGCTCCAAATTCCTGCGATGTTGGCCAAAGCACTCATGTAATGTTCTCGTGGTCCTTCCAATATACTGTAGGCCACATACGCAGTCTAACAAGTAGACTACTTTAGAGGACCCACAGTTAACAAAAGATGTAATTTTAAAACTTTTGCCAGTCACAAATGATTTAAATTGAGAAGTTTTATGGGATATGTATAAACACTAGTTGAAGAGCCTGTGGACACAGGCCACAGTGCCGGCCGGTCACGGTGCAGTCATGCCCAGTAGAGACTGCCCGCTCCACGGCTGATACAGAGCGGGAGTGCCCCGCTCTGTATCAGCCTCATCACGGGAAGTCTGTACTGCACATGACTGCAGCACGCGCAGCAGTCTCTACTGCGCATGACTTCGTTGTTACAAACTATTTAGCAAATTATTATATAGGATTTGATACATCTAGGACTACCACACTTGTAGCTTCCTACTAGAGACAAAAAATGAGGGGTCTTAACAATAGTAGAATTCTTCTCTGTAAACCTACTAGGTGCCAACTTATTTTTAGTGTCCTAGCCTTCTGTAAGTAAAAGATGAGGATTGCCCCACAACTTCTCTAAGAGCCGGATCTAAAGTCAAGACACCCCAGTGTTTTTTAAAAAAACTGAGTTAAACCTAGTAACAAAATTGAGTCATTTAAGTGTCACCCTACTCTGTATATTCCTCTCCTTACTCTTAAGGGTAATCTCTCTAGGTAATTGTTGGGCCCGTAGGTGGTCCCTCTCAATCAGTTCAGGTGGATATCGCTTCTCGATAAACCTCCGAGATAGAATGAGTGACAGGCGATCGAAATCTGCCAAATCACTACAAATCACTGAACAGTTGGGTATATAGGAGCCCGTGATATGAGGGTGAGTGATGATGTTTGCATAATTTATGGTACCTCACACACGGAACATAATTTATGTCTCCTCAGAAAACAAACACACATTGAACGGAATGCCTCATTAGGAGACACAACTTCTATTGGGTGATTCAATGGGGACTTTACTGCTCCCATTGTGTGATTCAATGGGGGCATGTTTATCATACAGGGAGTTGGCCTGCCCCCTCCAGCCCGCCCACCACTATCTAACTGACAAAATTTAATATAGCTGCCACTCGCTCCTGAAGTAGGGGATATCAGTAACTTCTCCTGGTCCACACACACTCTCACTCAGGATCATGACCCCACAAACACACTGTTTCACCTCCCACAGATAACTGTAACCCTACATACACTCTGTTTCAGTATGAGGGTGTAATGTTTCCATAAAATACAAACTCAGGGATAAACTTAATAGCAACTCTTTTATTTAACTCTTTTCATCTCTTCAGTCACCTCACTAACTGTCTGTTTTCAACTGTCACTCCTCCACTACCTGCTTCCTGATTCCCGTACTTTCTCCTTAAAGGGAGAGAGATGCTTTGCTGTATGTTACAGAGGGCAAGCCTCAAACACCACTTTCTATTTGTTCCCTCAGCATATTGCTACGCTGCAAAGCAGTGCGTTACGTTACCCCTCTGGCACTCAAAGGGTTAAGTAAAGAGGAGTTACTGCTCCCATTGGGTGATTCAATGGGGGAGTGATTTAAATCATGCAGGGAGTTGGCCTGCCCCCACTATCCAGCCCACCCACCACTATCCAAGTAACTGAAAAAACAAAATGGCTGCCACTCGCTCCTACACCACAGACACAAACACATCAGCCAAAAAACACACACACACACACTCAATCACACACTCAATCATGCACACTCACACTAATTCACACACTCTCACTCACACATTCACACACACTCAATCACACACACTCACACTCAATCACACACACACTCTCACTCACACACACTCTCACTCAATCACACACACTCAATCAAACACACTCACACACTTAATCACACACACTCTATCACACACACTCAATCACACACTCACACTTTCATTCATACTCTCTCACTCACACTCTCTCACTCACTCTCATGCACACTCACACACTCTCACTCAATCACACACACTCACTAACACACTCACACAATCACTCACATGCAATCACTCACACACAATCACTCACTCTCGCACTCACACGCACTCACTCACATTCACTCACACCCCAGGAGCCAGCACGATCCACCTTCCATCATAGTCTCACTCACACCCCGGGAGCCAGCACGATCCACCTTCCACCATAGTATGTGTAATTACCACATGCATTACAACTATATGAATGAATGCCACAGTGGAGGCATAAGTACAAACACAAACTCATTACAAAGACACATAAGTCACCACCTTATGACTCACTTCTGTGTGTGTGTGTCTCTGTGTGTGCCTGTGTGTTTCTCACTGTGTGTGTTGCATATCTGTATCACACTCTGTGTGTCTGCATGTTGTGCATTGCATGTATGTATCACGGTCCCCGTGATCTCTCTGTCAGTCTCGCTTGTGCTGCTCACCTATTGGTTGAGCCTGTTTGGCCCGCCCCTGGTGACCCTTTTTATACCTGACCATTGGCACCTGTCAGGTGCCCTTTCGTGGTGTTCCAGAGCCAGTGTTGCTGTTTCTGTGTTCCTGCATTCCTGATTTCCTGTGTACCGATTTGGCCTGTTTGACTACGCTCCTGAGTTCCTGCTCCGTGATCTGACCCGGCCTGGCTGACGTTCCTGCTCGTTACTGATCTGGCTTGTCTGAGAATCTCCTCCGTGATCCGACCTGGCCTGGCTGACGTTCCTGCTCGTTACTGATCTGGCTTGTCTGAGAATCTCCTCCGTGATCCGACCCGGCCTGGCTGACGTTCCTGCTCGTTACTGATCTGGCTTGTCTGAGAATCCCCTCCGTGATCTGACCCGGCCTGGCTGACTTCCTGCTCCGTGACCTGCACCGACTTGCTGCAGTCTCCACTGCTGCAGTCTCCACTGCTGCAAGTGCTTGAGCCAGTAGCCCCACCGGACAGTAACGGATAGTAACACTGATGGAGCTAGAGCCGATAGTGCTTCCCACGGGCGCATTAACGGTTACTCTGCTTAGTTGACAATATGAGCTGCCATCTAACCGTCAACAGGAGCAGCGGATAACTGCAACAACTCTGCAAGTGTTAAGAAGGCTCAGATCAGGGAGACGGTAGCACTGCAAGAGTTAACAACAGCACCAGGGTAGGATGTATAGCTCTGCAAGTACAATCGGAAGCTCAGCGTGTGAAGTAATCGCTCTGCAAGTGCCAAGGAAGACTCAGCTTAGGAAGCACAGCTCTGCAAGTGTAACGGAAGACTCAGCTCAGGAGACACGGCTCGGCAGGAGTTAATGGTGCAGTCTCGATCAGCTCTGCCATGAACACCGCAGGAATCAGAATGTCGCCAGAGCGACAACAGCAGCTGGAAGCAGGAACGGCAGTGGAGCCTGCCACAAGTCGGTGCAGGTCACGGAGCAGGAAGTCAGCCAGGCCGGGTCAGATCACGGAGGGGATTCTCAGACAAGTCAGATCAGTAACGAGCAGGAACGTCAGCCAGGCCGGGTCGGATCACGGAGGAGATTCTCAGACAAGCCAGATCAGTAACGAGCAGGAACGTCAGCCAGGCTGGGTCAGATCATGGTGCAGGAACTCAGGAGCGTAGTCAGAACAGGCCAAATCGGTACACAGGAAATCAGGAATGCAGGAACACAGCAACAGCAACACTGGCTCTGGAACACCATGAAAAGGCACCTGACAGGTGCCAATGATCAGGTATAAAAAGGGTTATCAGGGGCGGGCCAAACAGGCTCAACCAATAGGTGAGCAGCACAAGCGAGAGTGACAGAGAGCTCTCGGGGACCGTGATAGTATGTCTGTATGGCTGTGTTGCTCTTTATGCATCTCAGTGCATGCGTGTGCATTTGCGTGTGTGCCTCTGTGTGTGTTTGTCTTTCATCCATGTGTGTGCATTAATTCCCTATATATTCTGACGGGCAGCGCTGTCCCACATTGCTAGTATATATATATATATATAAATGTTTTTATAAAATAGAAGCCTGCAATATTTGAAAAAGGGGTCAAAATGCGTCATATCAGGCGTTTATAGCCGATTATGTATTGACGCTGTATATTTTCTGGCTATATCTCAGATTTTTAATCTGTATTTTTAATAAGTATTATTAGAGGATCCATTGTTCGTTTTCATCTTTTCCTGAGAGAAGTGACTGAAACGGGGCAGTCTGTAAGCGTTCCGCTTACCTTTCTAGGGACAGCCATGGTTACCTAGTGAGCGGCCGGTCCCTAGTGTCGTCCTTGCGGGGGTTACCACACTCTGCATGATCAGGAGAACCGGTGCGCCCTGGTCTCCTTACTGCTGCCCCTGGAGGCTCCTGCAGCATCTGAAAGTCAGGCGTGCGTCAAAGGGATTCCCTGATGATGTTGCGACCTGGCTTTCTTATAGGCACAGTACATTATTGCTCCACATCTCAGAGATGGAGTAATCAGTATTTAAACTGCCTGGACACCACTTCAGTTGCCCTTTCGTGGTGTTCCAGTGCATTTGTTGTTTGGGCTCTGTGTATTACCTGGCTTGTCTGACTAACCGATCTGGTGCTGACCTGTGGCTCTGTCTGACTACCCGCTTTGTGTATGACCCTAGGCTTGTCCGACAACCAATCTGGTGCAGACCTGCGGCTCCAGGTGACTATCCACTCCATGTATTACCTGGCTTGTCTGACTACCCGATCTGGTGGTGACCTGTGGCCCTGCCTGACTACCCGCTCCGTGTATGACCCTAGGCTTGTCCGACAACCAATCTGGTGCAGACCTGCGGCTCTGGCTGACTATTCGCTCCGTGTATGACACAGCTTGTCTAACCATCCCATCTGGTGCTGTCCTGTGGCTCTGACTGGCTTGTCCCTTGAGTAGCTCCTCTCCCACGGACACCTATCTGGAGCAGATCTGGGGCTCTGGTAGACTAGCATCTGTACTGACTGCAGACGTGAGTCAGTTATCCTTCCTGCTAGACTGACTGCAGGCGTGAGTCAGTACTTATTTATGTTCCTGGTCGAAGTTAACCTGTTCCAGTTCGTGTTCTACAGTAGATCATCATTGGCTGATCCGGTTCCTGTTCCATTCCAGGTTCCAGCAGAGACTACCAGTGGCTTCGGCCTAGTCTCAGCAATGAGGTCTTTCCTAGGTGGCCTACTATTCCTGATAGTAGTTCTAGCTTATCTGTTGACCTACTGCCTATTCCTATTTGTCCGCTGTTATACCTTATTATGTGTCTTGAATAAAGGTTGTTTTATATTATACGTTCTGACTCCTGAGTTATCTGGGTTACCAAGACACAGTCACTGCTTACCCCGTTTGAATTTGCTGGTTTTTCTCACAACCAGCTATCCTGCACATTTATTGAGAGTATTGTTTTTACAAGATTGAATAATGATTTAAGATAGCCAAAGAGAAATCTGTTGGTGTTTTGTACTCTTCCTGTTCATTTGTTCCCAGCAAGTACTGTGTGTATCTTTAGAAGACGCAGCATTCATCTATCATTTTGGAATGACTGAGTGACGGCAGTCTGAGTCCCCCATCTGTTGTCGCTGACCACTACTAGTGGTTAAGAATATTGTGAGTGCAGCAGTGTTTTGTTGGAGATCTTCAATTGGCAAAACATATGGGAGCGCCCTTGTTTTCTTCTCTTTAGAGGACTAGAGGGTCACAATGCCAGCAAATATTTGAAAAATGAGTCCCTATGAATGGACTCACTTCTTGTTTTTGTAAGAAAGAGCTTTCCAGTGAGTCTGGGTCCTGTAAAATATCTCACACCCAGGTACACCTTGTAATTAACCTCCACCTTCCTTAGTCAGTATACAAAATACTAATGACTACTATCTTTAATTAGCACCGGTTATTATGGAGCTGGACATGACAGTTACTAAGAGGATTAAGGGCTCAAGCCAATAAGCACCGGTAAAACCCACTGTAGGGCAAAAATTATTACTGAACAGTACATACAATGTGATACAGTCAGAATTCAATTGCCTTATGAATATGTACCAGATCGAGCACTGGGCCACAGAACATAACTTATGTGCTCAACGTTTGTTGTGGAAATGGTGTGGAAATGGGAGAACCAGTGGGAATCAGCTAATGTTTGGTGTTTGACACAGTGTCAAACACAGAGCATGAGCTACAAACACAGTGACCCTCCTAAACAGTAACCCCCCCCCCCTTGGTCCTATACTGCCCCTAACATTAACAATAAAGTGTACCAATGCTAGCCCATCACCTATAGCTGGAACACTTACCTGGAAGTCTGATGTCCAGCAAGGTCTTCTGCACCCTGGTCTTCCTCTTTAATTCTATTTATATAATCTTCTTCTTTCTTCTTCTTCATCAGTCATCCTCTTCTTCTTCGTCTGTCATGTCCGTCTTCATCTGTCATCTTCTTCCTTCTTTTCTTCATCTGTGCTCATCTTCAGTTGACCCTTTTAAACTTAGGGTTGTCCCTGTAAAACAAAAAATGTTATTAAAATCAAATCTAAAGTTATGCTGCTGCTGGAGGCAGCGGAAGAGGCAGAGAAAAAGGCCAAAAAACCCCTTCCTTATACCTTTCACGCTGTTGCCTGATCCCAACTGGGGACAGTTTAAACAGGACCTGCCATTTATATTTCCAGTTCCTGTTCAAAATGGTTCCCATGCTCCCATTGGCTGGGATGTGGGGTTACTCAGGGCACAGAACTTCCCCTACAGTAACAACACCTCCCAGCCAATCAGCTTCTAGCTGGAGGAATGACTAAATAAGCTAGAAACTGATTGGCTGAGATTTGTGGTTACTGCAAGGCATGTTCTGTGCCCTGCGTAACCCCACAACCCAGCCAATGGGAGCATGGGAACCATTTTGAACTGGGACTGGCCATATAAAAGGCAGGCCCTATTCAAATTTCCCTCAGTTAGTATCGCACAACGTCCGGAAAGGTACAAGGAGGGCTTTTTTTTATCTTTTATGAAAGAATTGATTTTAATAACAATATTTTGTCCTAGAGGGACACCCTAAGTTTAAAGAAGACAACTAAAACGATCACAGATGGAGAAAAGAAGAAAATGATGACAGATGAAGAAGAATATAGAACCTTGTAGAAGAAGAATTGAAGAGAAAGACCAGGTTGCAGAAGACCCCACTGGACTTCAGATTTACAGGTAAGTATCTATTTTAGTTGGATGGTGGGATTAACCCTTTGAGTGCCAGTGTGGTATGTAATGCTGTGCACACCACACTGCCATTCAAAAGGTTCATTTATTTTACATTTACACACATGTTTTTGGTACCTTGGATATATTGATATTGGGCTTAGGGCTCATATCAATACATCCACGGGTCATTAGTGTAGGGATCCCTACTTTTGCATTTATTTATTTTTTTATATACACTTCACTTACACATTGGTGGTTGAGCACATGTGTTAGTGAACTCAACTCCAAATTTTCTCACCAGTAATGTTTGGCAATAAAAGGGAGTCCCTTAATGCTTGCTACTAGCCACCACATGTAATTGAAATGCCAGTTCAACTACTCTGATATTGCTTCCAGTGGGCGTACATATGCCCGTAGTGCATATTTTACATTTGGTAGTGTGTCACAGCGCAAGTAAACACCTAACTTTGACTTTTTTTTTTTATCGGTGCCTTATGAATCAAACCCTAAGATTCTGCCTACTGCACATGGTAATTGACTATGTCTCATGCACACTTCCTTCTTCTGTTTGGAAATAAAAAAAACACAGTACCAGTAAGTCCAGTAGTCCTGCCATCAACTGTCATGTCTGTGTCTGTGGACCTGAAATCCAGGAATGACTGAAGATGATACCTATTGAACCAAGAAGCAAGGTCAAAATTCATAATGGCTATTAGTAGTCAAGTGATGAGTTAATATTAAGAGATGTTAGTGTTCTTTCAGTGTAAGTGGGTGTTGATTAATTTGGGGTGTGTTAGTGTTCCTTTAACAATGCATGAATTCCTGAAGTTTCATTTGTTTACTCCATGGAGTGGAAGTGGAGCTTACTTAGATGAGTTACATAGTCCCATTGTCTCTGATAAAGAACTCTCTAACAGTCCTGTTATGTAAATATGTACAATTCTGGTTATTTATTATGTACTGGCATTAATGCCCATATCCTTAAATTAGTATCCTTAGTTTCTACCTTTCCATAAGCATTCAGTGCATGGGAGATTAAGTGTATATTTTCACATTAATGATTGCCATTTCTGTTTCCATACACAATGCTACCGTGGACATCATCAGTTTTTCACTGTACAAATCAATGGTAAGAATTCACCTGGCATATGCAATAGTATTTTAGGCATTTGTTCTTAACTTGCTTGAGGACCAGAGGGGTATATAACATATTGCTTTAGAATGAGTTGCATACCTTTTTGGTCTTAAAATGTATTTTAGAATTGTGAGGTGCAAAGAAGAACAAACAATTCATTAAGTATGAAGAGGGGATCTTGTTACATTGGATAAGTATATAAAAGGTCAATGCAAGGATCTTCAAGTGAGCATTTTATATTATGGCCTGATCAAATAACTAGGGTCTGCCCCTTAAGATCAGAGGAAAGGAAAGGAAGTTTTGAATTCAGTAAATGGAGGGGTTCTTTACAATAAGGTCTTTTTAATTGTGGAATTCTTAACTTGGTATTTAATAGATTTTTAAGATAATTAGACATAGTTCTACCAGAAAGGGACATACAGGGTCAGGGGGGACTGATAGGACCCAGGACCCCCGGTCCAAAAAGAGGTCTGGGCCCCAATCATGACATCCAGTACCCCCCAGCACCAGGCCATCCAATACCCCCCATGACATCCAGACCAGTACCCTCTCCCCAGTACCAGGCCATCCAGTACTACTGGCTTACATGTGCTGCGTGGTGGTCCACTAAATAAACAGCATCATAGGGGGTATGGCAGATTACCTAATTACAATCATAAAGCCCATAATACAGTGATATATAGTGAATAATACACTGTTCATAATTGTCATATCGGCACAAGAACACATGCTGCGGTTCGTGGAGAGTCTAAAGAGTAAATTTAGATCTCACTGATATTGTTGTGATTCTGTTGAACAGAGAGGCTCATTGATTTGGGTCCTTAGATTAGTGTGTTTATTAATAGCATCTGAAAGTTGAGCGTGCATCACAGGGATTCCCTGATGACGTCGCGACCCGGCTTTCTTATAGGCAAAGTACATTATTGCTCCACCTCTCAGAGGTGGAGTAATCAGTATTTAAACTGCCTGGACACCACTTCAGTTGCCCTTTCATAGTGTTCCAGTGCAGATGTTGTTTGGGCACTGTACATTACCTGGCTTGTCTGACTAACCGATCCGATGCTGACCTGTGGCTCTGTCTGACCACCCGCTCCGTGTATGACCCTTCAAGTCCAAGTTGTGCAAGTCTGCCTCCTCATGGCTTGCAGAATCCTGGTCCGCAGCTCCCTGTGGATGGGCGCCTGTGCCACTTTTCAACTTCCTGAGCAGCTTCTGTTGCGGATCAGTGGGTCTTACAGGTGGGTACGGAAGGGTACAGGATTCCGTTCAAATCCCTTCCTCCCTACTGTCAGAGACATTGCCATGATGAGGAGGAAATGGTTAATTTTTATTTTAAACCAAATTCTCTGAAAGTCTGTTTTTAAGATGTGTGTAAATGATCTCATGTTAAAACAATGGCCCTTTGCTTCAAGGTAGGGGGTGAAAATAACTGAGTGTCATTTATGGGGATATACAATTATGTTGTAGACACCAAGTCTAAAGGAAGATATACTCCCATATGGTAAAGTCTGGTAGGGTGACATATTTATGTCAAGTCTAATGACCTCATGGCCATTCTTATCTGTTGACATAAAACAGATACAGGTATCATATGTAAAATTTTAATGTGGAGTAAGAGTGCCATCACGAGAGTGCGTAGCGTTATTACTAGTGCTTTAAAATTTTCCCAGAATAATATGTGTGATGTCATAGGGAAATTAGGGATTAACATAATGAGATGGATCTCTATCCAGTCATAGAATATTTTGATAAGGGTAATTTTACAGTATATATATGTAAGTTTTGAGAGAGAAGGGGGTCTTTCCTCTTGGTTTCCTGGCTCTTCAATTCCTGGTTTGTTTTCCTGAAATGTACCTGGCTGGCTGTTAAAGAGATATTAAGAAACACTTATTGGACTGGTAAATACCTAGTGTAGTGTAAAGTTCTCAAATGTAATTTTATCTATATATGTGAAGATATCCAACCTAATTGGTTCTCCTATTAGAGGTTAATCTTGGACAAGGGAGTCTTGACTCCAGTTCCTCCATAAAAGAGAGATTTAGGTTTCTATTCAAACCTATTTGTAGTGGCCAAGAGGGACGGCAGCAGTCACCCTATGTTCAAACTCAAAGACCTCAGTTCCTTTGTGGAGACTGCTTGCTTCAAGATGGAATCCTTGCCCTCTGTCATCACAGTTATGTGTCCAGGAGAGTTCTTGGCCTCTTTGGATCTGCAGGATGCTTACCTTGCATGTCCTGATTCATACAGACAACCAGAAGTACCTCAGGTTTGCCCGCGACTTGGGGCACTTCCAGTTCACTGCTCGGCCCTTTGGGCTTACCTCCGCTCCTCAGGTGTTTGCCAGAGTCTTGTCTGCATTCATTGCCTTTCTGCACACCCCAGGGATTCAGGTGACTCCCCTACATGGACAACCTTCTTCTGAAGGCTCCGTCCAGGGAACTCCTGGACCAGCACATCCAAGAGAAATCTGTTCCAGTCCCCACTCAGGTCCTGGTTTTCCTTAGTCCCAGATTCGATACTTGCCAAGGGAAGGTTTTCCTGACTGAGGATTCTATCCAACAGGTCATGCATCTGGCATCCTAAGCTCTGGAGTGGCCATCAGCACTGGTACGCAAATTCATGACCCTGACGGGCCGCATGGTGTCCACATGGAGGCAGTTCCGTATTCCATGGCTCACACCAGGGAGTTCCAGAGATTCACTGTCTGTGCTTGGCGTGGGAACCTGGGTCTCTTGGACTGCAATGTCTCTCTTCCTCCAGAGGCGAGGCAGGACCTGCTCTGGCGGCTGGACAGATCCAACCTGAAGAAGGGGAAACCTTTTGTCATTCAGGACTGGTCCCTGGTGAAGACGGATGCCAGCCTCAGGTCTGGGGAGCTGTCCTGGGTCACCTGGTCGTTCAGGGCAGATGGACTGCGGAGGTATCACGGTTCCCGTGATTCCCTGTCACTCTCTGTGATGGTGCTCGTCCATTGGAGGAGGTTGATTGGCCCGCCCAGGGTGTCCCTTTATATACTGGGCCTATGGCACCTGTCAGGTGCCCTTTCGTGGTGTTCCTGTTCCTGCGCTATTGTTGCTGTGATCCTGTATTCCTGTGTACCGACTCGGCTCGTCTGACTACTCTTCTGTTCCTGCTCCGTGATTGACCCGGTTCTGGCTGACTTCCTGCTCCGTGATTGACCCGGTTCTGGCTGACGTTCCTGCTCCGTGATTGACCCGGTTCTGGCTGACGTTCCTGCTCCGTGATTGACCTGGTTCTGGCTGACGTTCCTGCTCCGTGATTGACCCAGTTCTGGCTGACGTTCCTGCTCCGTGATTCTTCAGGTCCCGCTTCTCGTTCCTGCCTGGCGACATTCTGAGCCTGCTCGCAGCTTGCACTGACTGATCACGCTGCCTATGTTCTGTGGCCTCTGTTACTGAGCCTGTTTGTTACCTCCTTTACTGAGCCTGTGAGAGAATACTGCCGAGCTGTTTCCGTTGTTTCAGAGTCTATTTGAGAACACTTGCTGTGCTGGTTGCCTCCGTTACCTAGCCGTTTGTATACGCCTGCCAAGCTTGTCGCCTCCCATACTGAGCCACATTAACACTCGTTGAGCTGTTGCCTCCTACACCGAGCCTATAGTTACCACTGCAGAGCTATACCTCTCGTTAGGTGCTTGTTCTCCAGGAGTTGTCGCACAGCGTGGTGCTAAGGGCTTTCCGATACTCTGGCAGTGTGTGCTCCGTTTCGGCACCGGAAGGGTGCCTTGGCTCTGGTCCATTCTCGCTCACGGTGTTGTTCCATCCACCCGCACCTGGTAGTGCGTTGGCTATAGTACATTTGCTCGGGCAGTGTCTCCTCCATTACAGCACCTAAGGGGTGCTTGGCTCAGGTCCCATTGGCACACGCAGTGTTCCTCCTCTACCGCACCTGGGGTGCTTCCATATCTGGCTCCATTGGCTCTGGTAGTATCTCTCCTTCATTACTACACCCCAGTAGGGGTATTGGCTCCAGCTCCTGTTGGTCATTCTATACCCTTGGGCATTTCCATAACGTTATCTGGTTGTGATTCAGATCAGTCGCACTGCTTGAGCTGGCTAGCTGCACTTCTGCTACTGGGACTGTCTATGCACCGGGTGTTGGCCAATCACCACCACAGAGACCGACTATCAGTTCGAGTATTAACCCTTACCTTTGTTTATGCTATATTCTGCCTGATCCTGCTATATTGAGCCTGTGCATTATTAATTGCTGTAATACCGATACTGGCCCTCAGGGGCACTGTTCCTTATTTTCATTTTAATAAAACTGGGTTTTATTTCTAACCTTGGTCTGAGTGTCAGAAAACCGTAACAGGAGGAGACTCTGCAGTCCATCAATGTTCTGGAGCTCCGGGTGATTCATAATGCTCTGGTATACTGGTCCTATCCACTGAGGGGTTTTCCAGTCCACGTCCAGTCGGACAACGCTGTGGCTGTGGCATACATCAACAAGCAAGAGGGCACAAGAAGTTCTTCCTCTTGGTCAGAGGTCAAATCTATCTTGGCATGGGCAGAAGATCATGTTCCTGCTATTTCCGCCGTGCTCATTCCAGGGGTAGACAATTTCCCAGCGGACTTCCTCAGCCATCAAAGGGTGGACCCAGGAAAGTGAGAGCTCCGCCCAGATGTTTTCAACCTGTTGGTGCAGCAGTGGGGTCTCCCTCAGATAGACCTGATTGCCACCAGGAACAACAGGAAGGTTCTGCTGTTTTGCTCCCATTGGAGGGACCTTCTGGCCTTCGCCGTGGATGCTCTGGTGATCCCCCGGCATTTTCATCTGACCTACATCTTCCTCTACTTCCTCTCATTCCCAGGGTGCTGAGGAAGATTCTGATGGACGGTCAGATGGTCATCTTGATCGCCCCTTACTGGCACAGGAAGCCCTGGTTCTCAGAACTTGTGGCTCACTCCATTCAGGATCCGTTTCCATTGCCACTCAGACCGGATCTCCTCTTCAGGGTTATCTGTGGAAGGAGGAAGTGGAGCACATGGCTTTGACGGCATGGCTGTTGAAGCCTCCATCCTAAGGAGAGGATTCTCCTCTGAGGTGGTCTCCACTATGATCCAGGGAAGGAAACCAGTTTCTTCCAAAGCCATACCATAGGGTTTGGTCCATCTTTCAGTCTGCGTGTGTTGACAGGGACCTGTTCGAATAAGAGTTTGATATCCCAATGATTCTGTCGTTTTTACAGGATGGTGTGAACAAAGGGCTTAGTCTTAGTTCCCTGAAGGTTCAGACTTCAGCTCTCTCTGTGTTTTTCTAGAGACGCATTGCCATCTTGCAGATGTCAAGGTTTTTTTTCAGGGAGTCCCTCATGCCTTCCCTGTCTATAAGGCTCCCACTCCCCAGTGGGACCTTAATCTGGTTTTGGGAGTCTTGCATCTGCCTCCCTTTGAGTCCTTGGCTACCATTCCTCTACGCCTTCTGACGTGGAAGATGGCCTTTCTTCTAGCTTTGGTCTCTGTCCTCAGAGTTGCTGAATTGCAGGCCTTGTCCTGCAAACCGCCTTTCCTGGTGTTTCACAAGGATAATGTTGTTCTCCGTACATCCCAGGAATTCCTTCCTAATCAGGAGATTGTTGTGCCTTAATTTTGTCCTGGCCCCAAATCTAACAAGGAGAGGTATCTCCATTTGTTAGATATGGTACACTGCTTTAAGTTCTATGTGCACTGTACAGAGTCTTTCCATAAGACTGATGTCTTACTTGTCATCCCTGAGGGTCCTAGGGCAGGTATGGCTGCGTCCAAGGTCACTATTGCCTCTTGGATTCAGTCTACCATTCACAAGGCTTACAAACGTAGAAAGAAACTAGTTCCTTTTCGCATTACTGCACACTCCACTAGTTCTGTTAGGGCCTCCTGGGCCTAAAAGAATCAGGCCTCTGCTGAACAGCTGTGCAAGGTGGACACTTGTTCCCCCGTGTACACCTTTACCAAAACTATCGTGTTGATGTTCTGGCTTCGGCTGAAGCCAGCTTTGGCAGGAAGGTCCTGGAGGCAATTCTGCCTGTTTAGGACTTTTAAATTCCTGTGCCTTACCATTCTTTAACTGTTTGAAGACTACATGTAAGTTAACCTATTGAGTACCTTGGTCCTATGTGTATGTCCCTGTTATCTGGCATCCACTTGTTCATATGGATTGTTGCCTGGCTTGCATTTTAAATTTTATACTGTAATCTATGTCTGTTTTAGACTGGTAGGACAAGGATGTGAGTTGTTTTTGGTGTTTTCTGTACATTTCCAAAGCTATTAAACTCTGCATTACCTAAATTGGGGCACATTTCCTCCACTTGTGGTACTGTTCCCTTAAATAAGTGTTTTTTTAATAGTTTTGCTCAAAGTTAGCTCTCCAATCCTGATATGGACCTTAAGTGCCCTCAGCACTAGCATGTTCTCTGTCTGAACCTTTAGCAGACTGCCCCTTGAAACATCTTACCTTGAAGACAAGTTTTTTAGTAGCAATCACGGTGAATAGATGTATCGGATTGTGTTCGAGTCACTTTATTGTATTTATTTTTCCTCTTTAGTTAGTCATTAGTTTCTTTTATGATTTATTAATGTCAAATCTGTATACATTTATATTATTGTATTATCAGATTCACATTGCTGTTCAGTTACTTTATTGCACAATTTTATTGTGTAATTATAAATTCACTTGTATTATGTTTTAGTCTATATTTGTATATCTCAATTTAGTATTCAATTTGTAGGTTTTTGCTCTGCATTTTATCAGAGCATGATCTCCAATGAGTGGACTAAATTTTTTTCTGCTTGTTTATTTTCTGGCTGATGGGCCCATCGTTTATTTTCACATGGCTGCATTGCTGTTGGTAGTCGTTGATGCGGCCGCATGATGGTAGTTTCGTGTGCTTTGGGTCCATATGTTGATCATGCTTTGGTATAATATGTTGGGCACTAAATACGCTTATTGTTATTGCTACATTCATTTGGACTTCGCTCCCGGTTCTGATTGGCAATTTGATTTTTGCATTCATCCAATCATTTCCGTTGGCAAGTCCATTTAAATCCTGGTTATCCCATGACTGCTTCTTTGTTTGTTCTTTTGGCTTGTATGTGCTTTGAGAAAGCAGCTTTTGTTGCTGCGAAACGCGTTAGCATTTAAGCCTGTTTTTAATTCATGTGGAAGATCCATTAAAATGTTATTACTCTGAACCAGCAGTCTTTTTTGAATACTGAGTGGAGCATTGCTGATTGCCAGTTCATCTGAGTGGAGACGGATGTGTTTTCTCCACAAATTCCTTTGTCAGACTACCTGGTATCAGCCTTCTGACCATATTTACAAGTGAGTGAGTTTTATCTGTATACATCATTTATTGTTTTATATACTGTATTATACTATTGGGAGCCTTTCTTCTTTTTTGTTTTTGTATCACCGTTGGGAGATGCATTAGTGATCTTCAAACATTAGCAATTCCATCCTTTCGTTGTGATCATTCTAGCCTTTACTGAAGACACAGAGGAGAACAACCTGCTCTTTTTGGATGTCAGAAAATATGTCTTCGGGTATAATTAAAAAGAACTGAATCTGGAGAAGTGTGCTTCATTCTAACATTGAAACAAATGATCTATTTGCTTCTTGAGACCCAGGCCTCGATTCAGTTCAGGCTGTTAAAACAGCCGGTACAGCAAAACGTGCTAACGGATCAATTCCGTTGGCTTGCCAGCTGAAACCACAGTGGACGTTGGGACACAGACTCGTGGCCAAAAGTCCGTTGTGTGTTTTTAGTTCTCAAAACCCATGCTAAATAGAGTGAGTAAAGGGAATGTGAAAGGAAAAGATCTAATGATTGGTGCTTTTTTGGGGCCATTTTTGGCCTTCAATTCCTGAGTTGGCAGGACTAAACATGCGTTAAGACACTCTGCACCCCAAAAAACTGGAGTAGATTTACACCCGGAAGTGTTAGCATATCTGTCAATACAAACAGCAGAAACATTAAATACATGCTCTCTGAACAGGACAATTTACATGTGTTAAAAAGCAATTTAGTATTATATTTTAAGGGTGTAAATAATATTTTTTACATATACTGGTTGTTTGCACTTGATATTTAAAGCTATATCAACCAATTTCTTTTTTGGTGTTTGCGTTCCTTTAATTGTGGATAGAAATACACCTTGTTTTATTGTTTACACATTTTTGCAAAATAATGTTCTTTCAGCAGGCTTAAAACTATTTAGTATGCACATTTATACAATTGTGTAATATCGGACCTTGTTACAGGTTCCCATTTTCTGTTCTGTGCGTATTTTAGGTAAGTGTCCAAGCATCAATTAGGAGGAGGGTATTATATTTCTAAACATGTTGTGTTTACAGAGGTTACTTCACTAGGAACCATTGCTACTAATTGTATTACATTGTCCTTTGGCCAATATATACTTGTAGGTTTGTGTGTATATATATATATATATATATATATATATATATACAGTTTGAGTTTGTGACATTATGATTCATTTAATATTTAAACTGATTATGGGGAGAGGAGTGGAAAGCAACATATGTCTCAGGTACCATAGGTATAGCAATCCTGATCTCAACATAGGGTGTTATGAAGAAAACCAGGGATTTCAAAGGTATTATATTTTTGGTGCCCAATGCATGATTCTTGATGGGTTGACTAAGGACAAGTTTGGATTGTGTTTTCATGTGTTACAGCAATATACTCTTTTCAATGTATTTCACAAGTTATGGCTGTAAAGACTTGCCACATCAAGAATACAAGTCAAGACTCCCTTCATCAAACCTTGTCCTCACCACTAGTTCTCTGCACAATGGCAGTGTTGGATGTACTTATAATTATTCCATGTATTGCAGGCTTTTACACTGTTTGCAACCCATTTCCTTGAATTGTGTCACCTAAGCACACTATATCCAAATGTGGAAAATTACCACTTTGAAGTGCAGCATGTGAGTGGGAAAACTGAGAGCCAAGAATCTCTCTCTTACACATACATGCTTTTAAAAGGGCACACAAAGGAGAAAAATTATGGTAATGTATCAATTATTTCAAATTATTTTTTTTTCTTTATGTGTATGTATTATTTATAACTAACTGCATCTCATGTTATAGGACTGAAAGCTGCAAAGCTTTCATCTTTACCACCGGCAATTCTAAAGGATGCAAATTACATCTCAAATCAAGTAGCTGATCACATCCTGGTATGTAAACATATCTTATTCTAAAAGTCATCAATTTCACCTGATACCACTGTTTCACGTTATGTGTTTGAGGGACATAGAGCAAATGTATCAAATGTTTAGTAAATGAGGCGCAAAACAGTTGTACTCTATGTTTTAGTCCTAGTTTCACTGGGAATCTAGGCTGTGCTCCACCCTACCCATGTCTACTTACCTCTGATGTCCACATTAGTAAGCACACAAAAATCCCCTTTTTTTACCTCCTGTGTGAACCACAGGAATCACGGGGATATATTAAAGTATCTACCAAGATTCCATGGAGGGAAAGAGAAAAACCACTGTAAGACACAGACCAGTGTAAAACATGATGTATGTGACAACTTCCATCAACACTGCAAACCAAAGAACAGGAACGAAGTGGTGACTGGCCAAAAAAAAGTCAAGAAGCAGAACACAGCCTGTAGGACAATGGTCATTCAGCCGAAGCCAGCACATTAACATAGTAGTGTTTGACAAATATAGGAAGGGACAACCACATTGCTGTCTTACACAGCTGCTCAGCAGCAGTCTGATTTTCGTAGGCCTAAGAGACACCCACAAAAGGGCATATGCTTCTTCCTGAGCAAATATGCCTGGTTACCTTAAATGCAGTGCAGGCCATATAAGGGCCCTCAGAGATAACAAAAAAGTGAGTCAGATTTCCAAAAAAGACTGGGTGCAATGAAAATAGTAGTTAAAATATCTAACCACTTTCAAAAGATAAAGCTCCTGTCTGTTATATGTAGCTGGGTAGAGAGAAGGAAGAACACTTTCCTGGTTAATGGGAAGCTTACAAGATAAAACCTGAAGTTCAGCCACTCACCAAACAGACATAATATCCAACAGAAAGGCTGTCTCAAGCTTCAAGAAGCCCAGCAAAACCGAAACATAACAGTTTAAATGGAGCCTACTGAAACACTCCCAGTATCAATTTAAATTCCCACGTAAGAGTTGGATCCTAAAAGACTTGGTAAATTTGAGTTACCCATTGCACAAAGGTCTGCACATTATGCAATATGCCTCTGGAAAAGGACAAAAAGAAATGAAATCTGAACTTCAATAGAGTCCATAACAACCTGAAACAGAAAAGGACATAGCTGTGACCACCAGTCTTCACACCACTTATAGAACAGGGGCTATATCCTGTGATATGCCTTGGAAGGAACTGGCTTTTGAGCCTGACGGATAGTAGCAGCTATGGAGTCAGAAACCCCTTCTTCCTCAGAATGGTTGCCTCAAGAGGCAAACCTTTAAATCCAACCTCACCACCTGTGTATAACACAGCAGAATCTGAGTCTAGAGGTCTGGACACAGGTGGAGTTGAAATGGATCTGCCATGGATATATTGAAAACATCTGAAAACCAGGCTTGATGGGGCCAGAACAGGGCACTCGGAATGACATGAGCCTGCTCCACCCTGATTTTCTTCAGCACTCTGGCAATCAGGGGAAACAAAGGATATACAAATGCCAGGGAAAACTGCTATGGAATGAAGAATGCGTCCACCATGAGAGCTAGATGATCCCTGGATCTGGCATAGAATTGAGCAGCCTTGCAGGTTCATTCGAGAGACCATTAGGTCCACCTTGGAGGAACCCACAGGCAAACTATAGAATTGAATATGCTCTGGTTGAGCTCCCATTTGGTTGGATCATTTTCCATCCCTGGGATATGAACAGAGGAAAGAACTGGCACATGGACTATCTCCCACATGAGGATCAGCTGAAATTTGAACCATGTGGCCACATTTTTTGGTCCCTGCCTTGCAGTTGATATAGGCTTCTGCCCTTGCATTGTCAGTCTGGAGCCACACCCTGAGACCAATGCCACAGGGCAAGACAAATTATCTGAAGCTCCAGAACATTGATGGACAGAGGATATTCCTACCAAGTCCAAAGACTCTGCCATCTGAACACCCAACATGGCACCTCCACCTGTCAGGCTGGCAAGTGTTGTGACTATGACCCAATTTGGCATAACCAGTAGCTGTCCCAGTTGCAGATGGGGCCTCTGAAGTCACCAATGAAGGTCTGCCTTTATCTGGTCAGACAGGGAGATGACACAGGAGAGATAACACTACTCAGGAACTGGTCCAGACACAATTTCCAACTGCAGCTCCTACATATGGATTTGAGCAAATGGAACCACTTACAGTGCAAGTAACCCAGCACCTTCATTGTACTCCCTCACCATCACTGATAGTGTCTGAGATAACTGGGGAGATGACAGTATCTGTCTTCTGGCAGAAACACCCTCCCCAGAAGAATGTTGTACTTCATACAGAGAAAGTGAAGGACATGGGACATAACCAGAGAAGATTTGTTAAAATTGGGAATCCAACTGTGTTGCTCCAGAATAGACACGCAAGTCTGAATCTGAAGATGCAGAGTTTCCTCTAAAGGGACCTTCAACAAAAGGTCTTTCTTGTAGGGCATCAGAAAGATCCCTGGTGAGCAGATGTGAGCTTCTAGAGCTCTCATTACCTTTTTAAAAACCCACAGAACAAAGCCAGCCCAAAGCGAAGGGCTGTAAAGAGACATGAGGATCATATAGTTTTCCTGTTAGTTAGTCTTTATCAGACCTTCCTGCTTTACATTCTAATAAACAATATAACACTGTATGTTCCCTTCTGAAAGAAATGTGTCTAATCTTCTCTTAAAAGCATTCATTGTATCTTCCATAACCATATCCTTGGGCAAGGAATTCCATCATTTAACAGACCTACTGTAAAAAAACCTTTCCTCTGCTGAAGTTGAAACCTCCTTTCTTCTAAGCTCAGGGGGTGTCCCCTGGTTATTTGATCAGGCCTTGGAATGAATAGTTCACCAGAGAGATCCTTGTATTGACCTCTCATATGCTTGTACCTTGTGATAAAATCTCCTTTTAGTCATTTTTTCTCTAGAGTAAATAAACCAAGTATGTCTAGTCATTCCCCATACGTCAAGTCCTCCATTACCTTAATTAATTTTGTTGCTCTTTGCTGTACTCTCTCCAGTTCTAGAATATCCTTTTTCAGAACCGGTGTCCATAACTGCACTGCATATTCAAGGTGAGGTCTTACTAATGATTTGTACAATGGCAAAATTATGTTTTCCACTCTTGCTTTAATAACCCTTTTAATGCAAGACAGGACTTTGCTACTGCTACAGCTATTTGACACTGTTCATTATTTCCAAGTTTGTAGTTTACAAGGTTTCACAGGTCTTTCTCTAGCAACGAGTCCCCTAAAATGATTTCATTAAGTTCATAACTAGCATTTGAATTTTTTCTTCCCAAATGTATTACTTTATATTCCATTTGGTTGCCCAGTCTGCCATTTAATGTAAATCCCTCTGTAAAGAATAAATATCCTGTTCTGAATTTATTACCCTGCATAATTTAGTGACATCTGCAAATATTGATATTTTGCTTTTTATATACCTATTTCCAGGACATTTATAAACATATTTAAAAGCAGTGGACCAAGTACTGAACCCTGAGGTACTCCACTCTCAACTTTAACAGTATTGTAGAATTGTCCATTTACAACGATACACTGTTCCCTGACCTTCAACCAGTTTTCTATCTAATTGCAAAGGTTATCCCCTATCCTCAAGTTCCTTATTTTATACACCAGCCTCCTGCGTGGTACTTTATCAAATGCCTTTACAAAATCTAGATATACCACATCAACTGTCTTACCATTATCTAGGTTGACACTTCTTCATAGAAGCTGAAAAGATTAGTTTGGCATGATCTGTTCCTCATAAAACCATGTTGATTCCTGCTAATAATCCTATTTTTTGCTGTGCAATCCTGAATATGATCCTTTATTATTCTTTCTAGCAATCTTAACACTACAGAGGTCAAACTCACAGGTCTATAATTCCCAGGTTCTGTTTTAGTTCCCTTCATAAATAGAGGCACTACACTGGCTTTAGGCCAGTCTTGTAGCACTGACCATGTGGTGAGAGAATCTTTAAAGAGTAAAAAGAGTGGTCTTGCTAACACTTCACTGAGTTCCTGAAGAACACTTGGATGTATACCATCAGGAACCGGTGCTTTGTCAGTCTTAATTTTGTTCAGTCTTCCCATGACCTTTTCTTGTGTTAACCCAATATCTGATAATGATATGTTTTTATTTGTTACTTGTTCTTCTATCATTCCTTGTTCCCTTGTATATACTGATGCAAAGAAAGTGTTTAGAACATCGGACTTTTCCTTATCCTCTATAATCAACTCACCTATCTCATTTATGAAAGATCCAATGCACTCCCTCTTAAGTTTTTTTACATTTATGTATTTAAAAAAACTTTTTTGGATTAGTCTTGGTCTCCCTTTCAATTCAAGTTTTATAATCTATTTTTGCTTGAAGCTAATGACTATCTTACAGCATGGTCTTTGATATCAATAAGCTTACTGGAAAGGCTTCAGCTTTCTCAATGGCCCCACAGTGCAACATATGGCTTAATATTTTGTCACCTGACCAGTCCTCCAAGAAATCCTTGCTTTCTGTCCCAGCTGTTTGGCCCAGAATTGGGTAAGTTTATCAGTCATGCCACTGGAGAGTGGGAAAAGATCAAATCTGACAAACCTATGTCCGCATGACTTGCGGGGACCTGGTCCATCATAGACAATAGGAAGTCTTTTCCTCCTCTATCACTGCACATGGGTCTTATGGTGGACCACTGGGTTTTGCTGGTAACCTTGGAAGAGTACTGCATAGATTTCAAGCCCCTTTCTCCACGTCATTTCTTTATGTCTTTTGGCCCTGTTTGAACAGGGCAATATGAGAACTGGGACAACCTAGGATGCAGGAAAATAGGAGGCCCTAAGGGAACTAAAGGAATCCTAACTAATTAAGTAAAACAAAACAGGACCTACTAAAAAGAACAATACTGCACAGATGTATATATAACCAGAGACAAATCAATATATGTGTGTGTGTGTGTTTGTGTGTGTGTGTAAATAGAACACAAAACAATATACATGTACTGTATATATATATATATATATATATATATATATATATATATATATATATATATATATATACACAAAGTAAAATGTGTACGGTACCAGGCTGAAGCAGGATCAGTATTGTGGACAGGCCATAGGTCAGGGCAGGCTGAGGCAGGATCTGTAGTGGTGGACAGGCCATAGGTCAGGGCAGGCTGAGGCAGGATCTATAGTGGTGGAGAGGTCAGGGCAGGCTGAGGCAGGATCTGCAATGGTGGACAGACCAGAGGTCAGGGTAGGCTGAGGCAGAATCTGTAATGGTGGACAGGCCAGAGGTCATGGCAGGCTGAGGCAGGATCTGTAGTGGTGGACAGGCCAGAGGTCACGACAGGCTGAGGCAGGATCTGTAGTGGTGAACAGGCCATAGGTCAGGGCAGGCTGAGGCAGGATCAGTAGTGGTGGACAGGCCAGAAGTCAGGGCAAGCTGAGAAGCTTGTGGTCGAAATAGGCAGAAGGTCAGGGTGGGGGGCAATGGTCAAATGGGTAATCAGAGGTTATAACTGTGGCATCAAAGAATATCAGCAGGACAACAAATCTGGAAACTCTAGAACAACTGAGTGCTGAGACTGGGGAGAGCTCTCATTAAATACCCCTGGTGCGTGAACAGAGGGCACCAACATTGACGCGTGCATATTGTGTGTGAGGCGTGCAAAAGAGAGGAGGAAGCCAAGTGAGGGGAATGCAGCTTTCCTGCCCGGTACTGTGATCCACTATGGTACCAACAGTGTCCAGAATTCTTCACGATCCCAGTGAAATCGTCTAGTTTTTGGTGTGGTGACTTCCCTTCAAGGCATGCAGGTTCTAGTACCAGTTCCTTCGCTGGAAAAGTTCACAGGGTTCTAGTCCAATCTCTTCATAATCCCCAAGCGGAAAGTGGCTATTGTCCTATTCTGAACTTGAAACATGGAGTTTTCTGTCATTGCTACCATGTGTCCAGTGGAGTTTACGGCTTGCGTAGACATATAAAATGCCTACACTGTACATTCCGCTTCATGCAGATTAACATTTCCTGTTTTTTGCCTTCCAAGACAGTAATTTTCACAGAGCTTCCCTTTGGATTGCTGTCCACTCTGCTGGATTTCACAAAGGTCATGTGAGCCCTGGCTGCTCTCATTCACTCACAGGGAAATTCTTTAACTCCCTTCCTAGACAACCTTTTACTAAAGACTCCTTCAGAGGAGTGGTTGAGCACTTGATTCAGTTATGTGTATCCATTCTGGAACAGCATGATTGGGTGTTCAATTTCAAGAAATCATCTCTGGTTCCAAACCAGATCCTTCACTTTATGAAATTCGACACTCTCCAAGGGAAGTTTTTTCTACTGAATGACAAGGTTCCATCATTTTTCATTCAAGTAGCTCAGGCAGTTTCTAGTTCATCAGCAACGGAGTGGGAATACATGCAGGTGATGGACTATATAGTCTAATTTTCACAATCCGCAATTGTTCCAGACAACAATGTAGTATTTTCTGTGTCATGTCTTTATCCTTCAGGACAAAAGCAGACCTTTTTTGGTGGCTTCAAGTCCCCCACATAATATTGGGATGTCCCCTTGTCATCGAGACTTTGATCATAGTTATGAATCAGGCTGGGGCACAACTCCTGGTCACTTGACCATGCAGGGTTTTGGGACCGAGATAGAGAATACTCTGTCTATCAGTGTCCTGGAGCTATGGGCAATTTGCCTAGCTCTGAGGTGTTGGTCTCAGTCCCTCCAGGAAGACCCGGTGAGGACCCAGACAGACAATGCGGCAGCAGTTGCTTACATCAACCACCAGGGACGGACCAGAAGTGTTGCCGCATGAGCCAAGGTTAATGTGATTTTCACGTGGACAGAGGCTCAGGTGCCTCTTTCTCCACCATTCACATTCCAGGGATAGACAATGTTGTGGCAGACTTTTTCACTTGTTAAGGCCTGGATCCCAAAGACTGGGAGCTCAGAGTGTTTCTGATGATATAGACCTACTATGGGATCTCCCAGCAGTGGACCTAATGACTGCTCGGGTGAACTGCAAGGGGATCCTCAGACTTTTGCTACAGAGACAATGGTCATTCCATGGAATTTTCCTCTGGCGTATGTCTTTCCTCCAATTCCCCTGATTCCAAAGTGTTGAGGAAGATCAGAATGGAGCAGGCTCATGTCATTCTGATTGCTCTATTTTGGCCTTTCTCTTGACAGTCTTCTCAATTCAGAGGGTAGCCAAACCATATGCTTTATCTTGTAAACCTCCCTTCTTGGTCTTTAATTCTGACAGGGTCGTTTTCAGAACTGTATGATTTCTCTCTAAAGTTGTTTCAGAGTTTCAAATCAACCAGAAAATTATTCTTCCTTCTCTATGCCCAGCTCCTTCCAATAGACAGGAGTGGGACCTTCATCTTTTGGATTTGATGCAATGCCTAAAGTACAGTGTCCATCACACACAGCCCTTCCGGAAATCAGGTTCCCAGTTTCTCATCCCTGAGCATCTGCTTACTTGTTGCTTCTAAGGTGACATTGGCTTCTTGGATCAAGGCGACCATTCGCCAGGCATATGTTCTGTGGAAGAAGCAATTACCCTCTTTGTTACAAAGGATTTTACCAGTTTGGTTTACGCTTCTTGGTACTAAAAGAATCAGGCATCTGTTGAGCAGTTGTGTATGGTGGCACTATGGACATCCCTTCACATGTGTTGGCTTTGCCAGAAGTCAGCTTTGGACAGAAGATCCTTCAGGCTTTTGTGCTATTGTAGGTATCCTTACTGCTTCAAACTGAACCAGTCTTTGCTGGTTTCTATTATTTTATTTGTTGTGTTGGTGTCTGTTGACATCTGTGGTTGTACCAGTTTATTCCCATTGAACCTGGTCTGTGTTTTGAAATGTTTTTCTTTTTCCCTCACTGGAGTCTTGGTGGGTGCTTTGGTATATACACACTGCTTCCATATTCCACATAGAATGAATGAGAAAAGTGGATTTTTGTGTACTTACCGATAAAAGCCTTTTCTCTTAGTCCATGTGGAACATAGGACTTCCCTCCTGGAGCAAATCCACTGGTTTGAGTCACAGACACGGGAGTCCTTTTGGGTTTGCTGACTTCTTCCTCTCCTTTATTTTTTTGTAATCTTGGCTTTGCTATACATCAGACTGGGCTGGGTGAATTGGTGCAGGCTTCTTCACCTCAGAGAGGTCTTTTTACAAGAGTCCTGCCTTCCTGTGGGGGGACTTCACCACATTGTTCCTGTATCCACATGGACTAAGAGAAAAGGATTTATTGGTAAGTACAGAAAAATATCCTTTTCTTACTTTCCATCTGTCACTCGCTTATCTGTTGCTCTACCTTTGACCCTACTCACCCTTTCCCATATGGCTATAATCTAGCTCTGTTTTTATATTTGCTGCTAACTTTGGAGATTACTGGAGTCTGTATAAATAGCGTAGCACATTATGACTTATTATTCTAGACTTTTTTGTATACTTATGCATGATAATGTAGTGTTCTATCTTGCTGTTTGACTCCGGCTTAGCAGTGAAATTTCTTTGAAAATAAAGATTAAAAATCAATTTACTCCTCTTTACCTGCAACAATATTTTACTGCCATGAATGTTTTCTTATTTTATGTGTATTATGGAGTGGAGATAAACATATTCATTCATATCTAAATATATCTAAGGCTTATTTTCATAATCAATTTTTGGTTATGCAGTACTTATTTCCAATCCAATTCAAAGAAAGAATGTTCAGTGTAGTGTTTTGTTATTTGTTACACTTCTTTTGTACATTTTACCAAATTATTTGTATTGTTGTTTCCCCATAAGAAAAAACAGACAAGGACTGCAAAGAATGAGAAACAGACAGCATTGTATCGTTTAGCTGTAAGACTTGTACAGACAGCTAGGAACTCACGTCTGGACCTCGACAGTTTGAGAATATATATGAAAGATCTTAAGAAGAACTACAAATCTGACTGTCTTACAGCTGGTCATTAACATTGCAGTAAATAACGCAGGTATACCTGATTTTGAATGGTCTATTTCCTAGATAGATAGATAGATAGATAGATAGATAGATAGATAGATAGATAAAGATATAAAACTACTTGGATTTGGCAGATTACCATATCCTAGTGAAATGATTCAGCCAAGTGCCTAATCAGATCCAAATTAAAATATTAAAGTGGCTAAAGAGAGATAGAGAGAGAAAGAAGAAAATATAACTAAAACAATACAGAATGTGATTTTCTTAATGTATTTACAGTAGAAGTGTCCAAATCTCTCACCACTAGATGGCAGCGTTGTAATATATATATATATATATATATATATATATATATATATATATATATATAATTTTTTTTTTTTTTTTTTCAGAGAACTGCGTTTAGGGATAGTTCTTTGACAGCAGAAAAAACAAGAACAATGCATTTTATTGTTTGACTTGAGCTATAATAACTTTCTAAAGAAGTATCCCCCAACAGAGTTGAAAAGCCACGGGGAATAACCAAACGAATAATAATTTAAGAGAACTGGTGAAATGTACACTGTTATAGAATTTAAAATGTAATGTTAAAATGCACAAAATGCTGCATATGCCAGAGGTGAAATATATGCTTAATGGTACTTTATTGAACAGACTCTCAAGGTAGCAGCTGAAGAATGCTTGCGTCAAAGCTGGGGTATGTTGCTTGTGGTATAGACTACAAGTGCAACCTTGCTGACTACTGATGTAGACATAACTGGACAAGGATGCATGCACTTGCTCAACAATGGAAGCAGCAGCAGTCAGAGGCACACACAGGTAGTTAACAGAACAAGGAGTTCATAAATGGACCAAGATCACCAGATCCAAATCAACATGTAGAAACAGGAATGTAACTGAGGTCAGGACAGGTGGTAAAAAGAGCGGTCATGATCAGGCCAATGTCAAATACAGAACACTGGAATCAGTACTCTGGAATGCTAGTAATAAAGACAATATATACTTGCACTTCAGTGTTTGATATAGGCCTCAGGGAGTACATGGAGTGGGTGTGTCCAGATAAGCAAGCAGAGCTTCAAATAATAACAGAGCAGAACTTCGTGGAGTGGGTTCTCACAAGGGAATTTAATGCTATTATTGCATAACTAGTGTAAAAGCCCGTGTACACGGGCCAAGGTCTAGGTAATGTTACCCCTTTGAGTGCCAGAGGGGTACGCAACGCATTGCACTCTGGCACTCAAAGGGTTAAGAGGCCGCTACGTCACTGCTCCACGCAACGCAGTCTTGAATCGCCTCACTCACGCGATTCAATCATGCACAGTAGAGACTGCCAGAACGCGGAACGTCTCTGTTGCCCATGACTGCATTGTGACAAACATCCTAGAGAATTATTATATAGGATACTAGGCTGTGTAGGAAGAGACAAACAGCAAAACTAGAGCAGTATTATAACTTTCCATTATGCCTCTCCTAGAGTACTGTGTGCAGTTATAAATACCACATCTCCAGATGGACATTAATAAATTAGCGAAAGTACAAAGACATTCCACAGAAATGGTGCTGGGTCTTCAAGGCATAATTTACCTGGATAGGCTCAAAGACCTTACTATGTATAGCTTAAAACAGGGGAATCTGTTTTTTTTTTTTTTTCATTTAGGGGCCACAGAAGAAGTGTAATGGTCAACCAGCAACTGCTTGCTCTGTGAACACACAAAGGATGCTGGGAAGCAAAGCTGGTGATCAATGCCAACTCTCTGGTGCGCTCTTGCTGTGGTCAAAATCAGGAGTAAAAGTTACTGGCCATGAGGTCAGTTTATTCTGCCCCAGTGGAGCCAATGTAGGACCAGAATGGGAGCACTGAGTTGTTGCGAACTATAAACACATAAAGCAGGAAACATTGGAAGTCTCATAATTGACAGAGGTCAATCAAAGATAGCAGATGCTTAACGAAGATTCATTTGTAAGTACTGAGCTCTATGTCTGCCAAGGCAGGCTGATAATCCCCAGATTATAATAGGAGATGGTGGAGACAGAGCAGAGGCTCACTATAATGTGCGTGTTGTGATATCCGCGAAGGCAGACTGATGATCACCAGAGAATGACAGGAGATGGTGGAGGCAGAGATGAGACTCATTAGAAGGTACTTGACGATGTCCACTTAGGCAGGCTGATGATTGACAGAGGGAACAAGAGATTGTGATGGATCCTCTTGTAATAATGAAGATAACAGGAACTGAGCAGGAGTTGAAGTCAACAAGTTGGTTCACAACTAGGCAGATAACAGGACAATCTAATGGAAGGTACCAAGGAATGGAGCAGGAGATGAAGCCAAACAAACCAGGTTTCAACCACACAGACAGCAGATAAAAGAACTAACCATAAAAGAGGCACTATAAACATATGCCAAAGTGCACTCAGACCAGCTCTAAATAGGCCATGGGGGGAAAAAGGAAAATCTCGGATTGGCCTTACAATCAGAAATTATTTTGTGTGAAGGACACATTAATTATTTTACTGACTTTATTCCCACAAACGCATACATTTCTAAGCATAGTATAAGTCATTGATCAATGTAGATCAACCTAAAGTGGAACTAACACTAATGGCATGAGAGATTTTGAAAAACCTTTCAAAATCAATGATATTTGTTAGCTAGTCTTTATTTCAAAGGATAATTTATGAGATTTGTCACTTTGTCAGTTTGTGTACTGACAGTACTGTTTGGAAAAACCTGGTGTGTCAGATACTAACTTTCCGCTTTCCTTCCCAACTGTCACTTTCTATCAGGAATTACTGGTCAATTTACATAACTGACAAATAAAGCTAAATATGTCATAAACTATAGCTCTAAATAAAGTATGGATGATTTTGAAAGCTAATCCAAAATCATCAATATCATTGTAAAGTGTTAGTTCCACTTTAATGAGAATATTGATATTTAACAAACTGGCCTATTTCTGAGAAGTATCAAACATGGATAGTCAACTGGTTAGATGTCTAGCTGTTGAGGAGTTCAACTCCCAACATTATAACCAGTTAATGGTTGAGAATGAAAGGTGTTATAGTTCCTAACAGCTGGAGGTCCAGTAATTGACTACCCCTGCTGTAGGGCAGAGGAGTGCAGGTGGTAAGGTGTTTCTGGTGTACCAGTTCATGTGAGCTAGATGCTTAGGCAAAAAAAAAAAAAATGTCTCAGACAAGCCAATCCTGGGCTCAAGCAGGTCACATTTGGTCCTCAGGCCGCATGTTGGACTCCCATGACTTAGAAGATAGGACATAGAAGAGTGATATGATTGAAACCATCAAATATGTTATAGGGATTTTAGAACATTGCTCCTCTAGCATAGGGCTTCCCCATTCTTGATCTGGAACCCTCTGGGAAGGGTCCACAACTGCAGACTCAGCACTAGTTCCTGGAGAGCCACAACTCCATTTTTCCAAAGCCATTCAGTTTGTACTGAAGCCTGGGCTTTAGAAAAAACAAGGGGAACAGTTGTGGCTGCTTATCTTCCTTTTTATCAGAGAGCTCACTCAGCCTGACTTAAGAGGCTCTACGTTTGGTGTTGGTGTAGATTATTTTCCTTCCCCATCAAGCAGATAAGTTGCCTTTTTTCACTTAACTCTTCTGCTTTATTTTCCACAGGGGTCTGCATAACTTGTAAAATCACAAAGGGGACATTGAGAAGCCCAAGGCCACCAGCACCACAGAGGATGCTGCAGTGGTATAATGAATATCTTGTCAGGCTAGCCCTAAGGATCAGACTGATTATGACCTTCCTGTTCTGTGGCCCCTTCACAGCCAGTTGCAGGCCTATCTTTTGTTGAACAGAAATCTGCATGGGTTAAGCAACTTATTTCTACTTTGGCTGGGATCCCTGGATCCAATAAGGGGGTTCTTGATACTTGGGTTCAGGGTCACTCTGCTCCCCCAAAAGAAAGGTCTATTTATTTGTGTAAGGTAACCTTCTTCCAGCATATGAAGTCTCCTCAATGGAGAAGTGGGAAACGGGAGGAAGATACAGATGGCTACTTCATTACTTCTGGGGACTCCTTTGAGGAAGACCCTGGGAGCTCAGTGGAGGATCTTATTCAGGTAGTGCTGGAGATGGTTAAGGTCTCTGAGGCCTCAGATTCAGGATCTTTCTCCATGAATATTTTTAAATGATGCAGAAGGGGTGCTGTTTTCTTCTCTCTCTACCTATAATTCCCTTGATCAAGTGGCTTTTGAGGAGTTGAAGTCACCAGATATGAGGCTGCTCATCCTCAGACACTATTCTCATCTTTATCATTTCTTCTCCTGTTGCCCCCCCCCTTCCCCCCTTTTACTCGCTTTTCAAAGCACACTGCTTTGCTGGTTGCAGATGCCGTGGCATTAAAAGATCAGGAGGATAAACATCTGGACTCTGCTCAAGATGAATGTTTTCAGCCTTTGGAGCCGCATTGTGCCTGGCATTTGCTCCAGCAATTCTGTCCAGGGCCATGGCTGGCCAGTTGAGTGCAGCAGCTGTTAGAAGTAGTTCATTCTGACCCTCCCATGGGGCACTCTCTCTCAAAGATTCCTAAGGCTAATGCATATGTTTGTGAGGCTACTTTCAATACTGTCAAGATATTAGCATGTCTTCTGGACTATCAGTAGCATCCCATTGTACCCATTGGTTGAAGATTTGGTCGGTTGATCCAAGTCCTTTATCTCTCTTCCATTTGTGGTCAGGCAGCTCTTTTGCCCAGAATTGGATAAAGCCATTAGCAATGTACTAGGGCAAGAGTTCTGTTTTCTCAGACTCCCCCTAAGAGTCTGTCTTTTCTGAAGAATACTTGATTTTTTGCCCCCCATCCAGTCTGTTTATGCAACCAAGGCCCCCTATTCCCACTGTGAGCCAGGTCCACCCCAAACTGGCTTGAGCAGGCAAGAA
The DNA here is from genome assembly GCA_037306005.1 of Rhinophrynus dorsalis. Classification (NCBI taxonomy): domain Eukaryota; kingdom Metazoa; phylum Chordata; class Amphibia; order Anura; family Rhinophrynidae; genus Rhinophrynus; species Rhinophrynus dorsalis. The sequence goes on from CM074722.1 coordinate 255,815,143, forward strand.
ACCTGCCCAAAAACTCTTCAACTTACAAGTCTTCGTCAGCATGACTCGTGGAGGCCCAGTCTGCCTATGGCAATTGGAAGGCAGCTGCATCATTTTCACAATACTTGGGCCCTCTTCATAGAAGATCCATAGGTTCTGAGGGTTATTTCAGAGGGTTATCGAGTTCCAGAACCCTCCTCCCAGTCGCTTCTTCAGGTCAAGGGTTCCTCACACAGTGAATAAAGACTCTTCAGTTCATGGACACGGCCCAAGCCTAAGTAGATATGTAAATCTTGATCCTGGTTGCCTTTCAGGAAAGATTTATAGCATTCTATTCCAACCTATTCATAGTCCCCAAGAAAGACAGAGATTGTTGTTCAGTCTTAGATATGACTAGAGATGGGCAAAACTTTTTGACTTCAAAAGAGGAACAGGGGAAAATGACATGTACCGCCAAGTGGTAAGTCTTCTTCAGCATGACTGGTGGAGGCCCAGTCCACCTCAGGCAGTTGGATGGTGGATGCATCATTTTCACAATACTTAGGCCCTCTTCATGGCAGATCCATGGGTTCTGAAGGTTATTTCAGGGGGTTATCAGATAGAGTTCAAGAACCCTCCTCTCAGTCGCTTCTTCAGATCAAGGGTTCCTCACACACTGAAAACTCTTCAGCTCCTGGAGGCGGCTGTAAGTCTTCATCCTGGTTGACTTTTAGGAAAGATTTCTAGTATTCTATTCCAACCTCTTCATAGTCCCCAAGAAAGACAGAGACTGCTGTCCAGTCTTAGATATAACTAGGGATGGGCAAAACGTTTTGCTTCCAAAGAGGAACATGTGAAAATGGCATGTATGACCGAGTGGGACCTTTTTCATGAAATATGCAGATTTTTGGCTTTTCCACACCTAGCTCATTGTACTGAAACCATTCGTACGACTGAATTTCACCCACCACTTTGCAAGTTTCCCTTCTTTTTCTGCATACATAGTATGAAAGGTTAGTCAGGTTCCTGCAACATGCTATTCTGTGTTTGGTAGACAAAGAGCAGCAAAATTTTGCACCTAGTTATAATAGGCAAATAAAGTGAAATTAAAATATAGTTTAGGGAGTCTTGTAGGCAGGACTTTTGTTCTCTATGTTAGAGGAGTCTGTTGGACTCTGAAGCAGTGTAAAAGGAGAAAGGAGGTTGACCCCAAAATCTTGGTTGGCTGAGACAGGCAGCTGTGATCCAAGTTCCTTCCTGTTTTAGCTGTTATATCTGTGATAGGGGATAGGGACAGTTAATTAAAAAGATAGAGATAGAGTATTTTGTAAAGGGCAAGTCTTCACAAAAATCAGTTCTATTGTGTACATCACTGTAAAAAAAATACACACAGTACTTTAATAATGCCCAGGAAATGTATTAGGTGCAGGGGGAGAGTGAAAGTAGTAGAAGTGCATGGCCGTGTTAGTAAAGTGGTAGTCCAAAAACTAACTGCAACCATGGGTGCTGCAGCAGGTACAATAAATGATGATGATCCTTCTCCTCCAATTAGACACCAAGTCTTAATTGGCAAGTATCTGTCATAATCATAGGAGGGATAAATATCTGGCTCTGTTTCATAGATGATATTGTGCTAATATGGAATGGAAGCATCAAACTTTTTAATGAGTTTGTGCATACCATTAATCAAAATCAAATGAATTTGATGTTTACTAGTTGCATAGATAAAGACAAAATCTCCTTACTAGATATCTTAATTTACAAGGGCACGAATAACCGAACTGAGACCACTGTATTCAGAAAAGGTACAGCTACTAATAGCCTTCTCAGGGCAGATAGCCAGCATTCCACACCCATGATAAAAGGGATTCCCACAGGACAATACCTGAGGGTGAGAAGTCTATGTAGTACAATCAATGAATTTAAGGTTGAGGCAAAGAATTACAGAAGAGATTTGTGCAGCGACGATATGGCAAAAATGTCTTGAAAAAAGTCTGATTCTAATTCCTCTTCTCCTGATTTTTTAAAAGAGAAATGCAAGAAGGAGGTTGCCATTTGTCCTGCTCACCATCCCTTAATCCAGGTACTCATGGAGGATACCTGCCAGGAGGTTATTCCTTAATAGGTGTATTTCACTTCTGCATTCCATTACTGCTGAGGCCTTAGCTTAGTATGCTAAACCCCCCTCCCCATAGTAGATCCCCGATCTCTCTCTCCTTGCCAAGAATAATTCTTTGCTTCCAGATACACCTCCCTAACTGTAGCAGCATGGACAATCCGTGCATATATGAAGCTGTTTTAGTTTATGCACCTGCACCATTATTTACACAATTTCAGTACATTCGATAAGCAAGCCTGATTTCTCTACAAAATTCTCCATTCTGTAGATGAATGGTGAGTCTTCATAGCAGTTTAAAGAGGATGCTAGTAATGGGTGCCAGGAACAGAGTAGTCAACACTGAGGAAGTACAAAATTAATTTCTGCCACTCATATTGTTGAAAGTGCCTGGGTGTTTCTGCAGCTGTAGCCCACAAGGCCAAGTTCAGAAGCGCAACTTATAAATCAAGGAGTCTCAAAATCTCAGGAATAATTTCCAAACGGTACACGTTTCAAAAGTGACACTCTGAAATGATTTCTGGAGAACAACAATAGTACAAAATGTACAGTATACAGAGAGCTGTGCACTATATACTATATGTATTAATAAAAGGAGAAGGCTGTCAGGCTGCAGATTCTCCATCACCAGCCACACACACACACACCCCTGGGTGGACAAAAGCACCCGGGGCGGCAGTAAGGAGGAGTTATTCAGTATACTGCCTGTCCAGGACACGCGGGTAGGTGGGTGTAAGCATTCCGCTTACCTTTCTAGAGACAGCCGCGGTTACCCAGTGAGCGGCTGGTCTTTAGTGGCGTCCTCGCAGGGTTACCGCACTCTTCATGGTCTGGAGAACCGGTGCACCCTGGTACGCATCTGGGCAACTGGTCTCCTTACTGCTTTTCCTGGCAGCTCCTGCAGCATCTGAGAGTCGGGCGCGTCACAAGGATTCCCTTATGACGTCGCAACCCGGCTTTCTTAAAGGCACAGTACATTATTGCTCCACATCTCAGAGGTGGAGCAATCAGTATTTAAACTGCCTGGACACCACTTCAGTTGCCCTTTTGTGGTGTTCCAGTGCAGTTGTTGTTTGGGCTCTGTTTATTACCTGGCTTTTCTGATTAACCAATCTGGTGCTGATCTGTGGCTCTGTCTGATTTGCCGTCCAAACGATCTCCTCTTCCAAAAAACAAACATGCCCTTTCCACCCCGTGCCACTAATGTCATAATCTCTGTAAGGAATTGCAGAGGCCTTCAGTACACACACACCACAATACATACACACGCCCCACACACGCAATACATATGGACAACACACAAAGACAACACACACCACACACAGTACATACATGCATGCAATGCACATACAAAGCACAAGCGGACAATACTCAACACATGCCCACAACACACATGCACAAAAAACACACTCAATACACACATGCACAAAAAAATGCACAACACGCACTCATACCAGCAATGCACGCAGACACACAATACACACATACAACACATGCGCAAAACTCATACAATACACAAATAATACACACAACACAATACATACAACTCAAACAAACAATACATGCACAACACACGCAATACACACACACAATACATATGCACAATACAATACACACACACGCAATACACATGCACAACACAGATAACACACAGATACACACATCACAAGATGCACAACACACACATAGACAATATACACGGACATAATCGAAAAAATACAAACATGCACCTAACATACCACAATACATAACACACAAACACAATATACCACCAAAACACACATGCAAAACACAAAAACACACATATGATACACACATACAATACACATGCACAATATACACTCACATGCAGTGTACACACACAATAAACACACACACATGCACAATACACCACTACACACATGTACAACACACGTGCAAAACACACAAACATGACACACACCACACAAACACAACACATACCACATACACACACACACACAATAAAGAACCACACACTCAACAAACACACACACACACAATACACACACACATCCGCACAATACACACAATACAAACATGCACAAAAAACACACACAATACACACATGTACAAAATTACATTGACACCAGGGGAGGGCTGGCAACTTTTGGCCTGGGGGGCAAGTACAATTAAGTGGGCCTATTTATATTACCACTCCAGCCCAATGTCCCAGCCCATCTCCTTTTGTTAATGTTATAGCTGGCATTAATGTTATGGATTAAGTCAAGTGATACCTCAGAGCTTATAACTGAAATGGTAGTACACAACTGATATCACAGAGATGACAATTGAAATGGAGCAACACTAGTGATACCACAGAGCTTACAATTGAAATGGAGCTACAATACTTGTGTAGCTCCTTAAATTCTGTTTACTGTATTTACAGCAGCAAATGGAAAATTTAGTGAGGCAGTGGCCCACTGGCCCATATTCATGACCAGCCTGGGGGGCAATTGCCCCCCAGGCCAGCCCTCCCCTGATTGACACACAATACATCACAACACACACGTACTAGACACACATGCAAACACACACACAACATACAAACAATAAACACAACACATGCATTAACATATGCACAATACACACACACGCACAATGCATACACGTACAACACAGACAGCACACAATAAACACACATAGAAAAAACACACGCCTCAAGATGCACAACACACAGACAATACACACAACACACATGCCCACAATATGCACATGCAAAACACACACGCACACACACAAACACCCACACAATACATACATGCACAACACACACATGCACAAAAAACACAAACACATTCACAACACACCACAAAGCACACAAACAGTACACATAGAACACACACACATGCAATACACAAACATACAACACATGCAAATTCAGCAATCCAGACATTAAGAACATTGTCTTCTTTCTGGATTTGCCTGGATGTCAGGAGAAAATAGTGCTACACGTAAATCCTCTTAATTTTTTAACCCTATTACTACCACACAGGTATCACAGTATGTGGTTATTTAGTCATGCACTCAACTGCACGGGACTTTTTTTTTGTGGGGGAAGGGTTATTTATTTTATTAACTGCACGGGCAAAGTCGTGCCAATATTGCTAATATATACACACACGTATATACACATGTATACACCACAACACTGCCTGACAACCATTATATATATATATATATATATATATATATATATATATATACACTAGCAAAAGGGGCACAGTGTTGCCCTTAGGGATTAAGTCCTTTGGGTGCTTCAGGGGTATTAATTTGGTATTGTAGCACAAATGTATTAAATGTACATACACACCTACCTGCATATTTATTACATGTACATATACAGCAGTGTGATGAATACCCATGAAGCATCCAAATGAATTAATCCCTATTGGCAATGCTGCGGCCATTTTGCTAGTATATAATAAAGTCAAAATGTGAGTGCCAGATGGTTGTAGGAAGAGAGCTCCCTATGCTCACTCCCTCCAATCTTTTCTTCAGCAGGTATAGTGGTATAGTGTTGGGTGACATCACCAACACAGCATCACTGCATTGTTGTCACCCATGTGAAGGGGAGGCTAAAATGCATGTTTGAAATAATAATAGTAATGGAATAGTAATAAAAAGTATAGAAATTTTGACTTTACATACTCTGCACTTGCAGAATATGTAAAATTAAAATGCTACATTACTAGCTGTCTGTAAAGTCATCTGTAATTGTCTTTACCATTCGTTGTTATTGGCTCTGTCATTAATACTTGTTGTTTCAGTTTCTTTGCCCTTATTTACTCAGCTGCCATGGGCAGCTTTTGTTATGCAGGCAAATAATTTTTAGAATAATTCTGATTTCAACTATGATGTAACACAAAGCAATATTGTTTACAGTTTGGATACAAAACTAGATGACACAAGAGTTCAGCTACTAAAGGTAAGCTGATGGATGTCTGCAGAGATTATCATTTCAGTGCAGTTTTATAGAACATAAAATGTATTTATTTATCTCTAATGCACAGATGAATACACGTCTTAATCTCATTGTATATACAGTTACTTTAGTGAACAAAACGCATTGTTCAAATACAATCATTTTTTGTTTTATTTGCAGGGCAAACATTATTGAATATTTTTATTGCTTTTTGTGAGGTACTGGCATTAACATGTGAAATGACTAAAGTGTAAAGAATCAGTAATGCTTAAAGGTGATGTATACCATAAGGATAAGTGTCTCTTAATTTGTTTAAATTTAAATAGCTTAGGTAGGTGTACCTACCTAAAGATAAGCATCAACATGTAACATGTTGGACTGTTGTCAACACTAACAAACTTAGTGGTATGCATTATACTTTCCAAAATTGAAAACATTTCCAAGGACACGTTTCCTCTGGCAGTCACTTTAGAGAGTATGACTAGTAATCCATAGTACTGTATACAGCAACGGCAGCAGAAATTTTAACAACAGACTTAAAAATGCACTACTACAGCAGAATAGAAATTGTCTACTAAAAAGTAATAATAACATGTGGAAGCTCATAACATTTTTAACTAACGCACAGAATACGGAGCTGCATTAATTTGACAGATAACAGGTATGAGACACACACATCTCTTTACAGACACAAAACACACCACTCTATACACACAGACACACCTCTTTCTATACACACATATGTCTCTCTATACACACAGACACACACACACAAAACTAACTTCTCTATATGCACATACACACAAACCTCATTTTACATACACATACATCTCTCTAGACACACACACAGTGACCTCCCTATGCGCACACCTCTCCCTACACACGCACATACACACACACAGACAAACAGACCTTATTCTATTCACACACTTTTCTATCTATACACACACACAACTTCATTTCACAAGATTAGACACTTTGTTCACCAGTTGGCCAACCCCTCCCCCATACTGACCTACTCTCTGGTGTAGGGTTACAGAAGAATCCATATAACGTGTTCCATGTTATGGGTTCGATTCAGTTCCCCCGACACACAAAAAACAACAACAATGGTTTTTTCAAGCATGGTAAGCTATTAAATTACCTGTGATTTAAAAAAAAAACACCGGATGAAAAACCCATTTCAGGTAATAAATGTGCGGGAGTTTTCACCCATTTAACCCCCCCAAAAAAACATGCAATTAAATGCCATGCATTAGGCACTAAGATCCATTAAGAGACCCACTTTATCATGTGAAAATCTGCACCCAGTTTTTCTAGGAGTAGTGTCCCTTAATTGATCTCCAAAGTCCCGAGTCCTAAGCCCCATATCAATACATCAAAAGTACTGAAAAAGTGTGAAGGTTAGTCTTATGAGGGCTTACCCCACTACCACTTACAGAGTAAATCCCGCTAAGTTAAAAAAACAGACATTGATAAAAAACACTTACCAGTAATCCTGATGTCCAGCTGAGTTTTCAGCACCCTGGTCAGCTACTGTCCATCTTCTTCAATATTCCTTCTTCTGTTCTCACTAGTCTTCTTTCTTCTTATTTTCTTTGTCTTCTTTCTTGCAAAATAGAATTAAACTTCAGTACAAGTAATGCTCTAAACAAATCCCCCAAGATACGCCAGTTAACCCTTTCTTGTGAATCCTGTGTATTATGCTCTTAGTTCTGACTTGCCTCAAATTATCAATATTCCATTGAAATATGATAACGGGAATGTCCAAGGGGCCTGTACTAAACAAATATAAAAATGTGCTCATGAGTACAGAGGGCTAGAATACAGCAACGTGTTTTTAAAACTACATAGGAAAGTATGAAAATTAGAATGAAAAAGTCATTAAATATTCCTCTTTAGTCATCCTTAAGTATTGTTTAGCTGTTTAAAAGTAGGGATGGGTGACTTTTTTTTACCCTGAAAGGGCAACATGGAAAAATGTCACTTCCTGCCAGACAACCCTTGCCTCTCCTAACCCTTTTCTCCACTGTTTCTCCCTGCCGCCAGCCTATTACCCGCTCTTTTTGCCTACAGCACATCTGGTAGTGCGTGGACAGGCAGAGAGCTTCTGGATTGTAAATACCCAGCAATTTAGTTGTGCATTACTTTTCTATAAACTGGAAACTCTGATTAGCCCACTTTATGGATGGCTAGAGAGGTATAAATGATCATCTATTAGCCCCTTAACCCACTGTAAGCTATAAAGAGGCATACAATAGCAATTATTATTAACCCCTGGTATGCCAGGGAGGTATAATTCAGGAGTGATTAACCCCTTATGTGCCAGATAGTTGCACTGCAGGAGGACAAACATCACAGGCAGAGTACAGACTGCTAAGTCAGAGTTGGGGGGCAAGATGGATACAGATGACATGATACCATATTCCACTCTACACTGGCCCTAGTGAGGGAGCTCAGCCTCACATGCACAACAGATATACCTTAACACTGATGTGTAAAACTTAACACTGCAATGCTTGGGAGAGAAAGCAGAGAAAAATCAGAGCAAAGTACCAAATTGGAGATCAAGAAGATAAGCCAAGATCGGCACTGGAGATAGACGAATGATAGCGAGATAGAAAGCTGGAAGTTCTGAATACAAGCATACTGATTCAGATAGATGAGAAAATTGGGCATAGGTAAACAGCAGTGAGCGCATCTTAAAACAGCACATAGTAAATAGAAATCAAGAGACCAGACATAGAGTTCCATGAGAAAGTATGGAAAGTAATATAGCACAAAAATGTAAGTTACAAAAAAGTAGCAATAGGCTTGGTTATAACCTGTTTGAGAGACTAACTGGAAAGTTTGCCTAAAACACAGTAATCTCAGTCATCCTCATCATCACTGTCACCGCTTTTCTATATTCTCTTCTGTCTTCTCTCTTGTATCTTCTTTCTTGTCTTGTAGCTGTAAAAATTAGAATAAATACATGTCTGCATAAAATAACCCACACATTTATACACAATATAACCCCCTGAATGCCAGAGGGGTATGTGTTGCTCACCTCTCTGGGGCTTAAAGGATTAAACCATGTATTAGTGTGCAGGTGAACATCGTATAACATGCCTCCAGTTATTAAAAATGCTGCCACTTTGTTTAAAATAATTATTCCAATATTTATAAAGAATAAACATATATTTTCCTATTTCTCCACCACTGTGTGTGGCTACGGAGGCGGCAGCGGCGGAACTTATATACAGCATAGACCCCTCTTCATGACCTCACTGGCCGATGCCCGTTCCACACTGAGGGAATTTGAACAGAGACTGCCTTTCTTTATATATATTTGCAGGTCTCTGTTCCAATTCCCTCACAGCCATTGTTGGTGATTGTTGGTGATGGAGTGTTTGAAAATGGGGGATATATTTGAACCCACAGTGTTCAATCTATCACTCCACTAACCATGTTATTCATGGAGCTAATTAATGATTGATATGGACTGGTTCATTTGAACTAGGAAAAGTTGGTTTCCTTGGCATAAATTCGGTGGATATTGTATGTTGTTTAGTCTATGATTAAGCACAACTAGTTTGAAACACGTGAGACTATTCTGTTGTGTTGCTTTGGCAGCACATATACCAATTTTTTAAAGTGCTTTTAGGCAGAAGGCGGTGCTTGTAACATTGCACACAAACTACCAGAGCCCTGGGGGCTCCCTGGTATCAGGGAGCATGTTTTGGTGGAAGCTGGAGAACCATCACACCATTCTTTATAATTGGAAACTACACTTCCCATAAACCCATTCTTCCTGGGCTTTTTTGGAAAGGGCAGAGGTGATCCTATGATGACCCTTTTCCTTTCTGTAATTAAACTCCCTCTGTGCTTGCCATTAACTCTTTAAATGAGATAAGTATTTTCAAAGCCACTTTCAATTTTATTCTACTGTTTCTGTTTTACTTCATACTTAAACCCTTTCAGTGCCAGATGGTACGCAACACATTTCTTTTTTAATGTGTTGCATACCTTCTGGCACTGAAAGGGTTAAGGGGTCTCTTGGCTATATCACAGCCTAACAGAGATATCGGCAAGACTAATTCTACTAAGATTTTGGGAGACCAGATACGCATAAAAGAAGTAGAAGAAGCATGTAGGTAAGCTGTCAACTTCTCCATTTTAAGTAACTGCCAAATCCTGGCATTCAGCTGAGCATGGCAGGGTGGCGCTGTTTTCCAATGATACGCAATATGACACCGAGTCACAGCACATATCCGAAAAACCAATTGGTTAGCTGAAAGAGACAGGGAAGGGAATTGAGAAGATCTGTTGAGTAATGCTGTCCAGGGGTCCGGAAGCAAAGTGACTCCCAGAGCCTTTCCCAAGAGATCAAATACATGGGACCACAAGGATGCCACAGAAGGACAAGACCACCACATGTGTAAATAGGTGCCATCGAGTCCACATCCTCTGTAACATAGTTGGGAGGCGGAAGGAAAATATCCGTGTAGTCTAGTCGGGCTATAATACCATCGAGACAAGACATTATAGGCATTTTCCTTAATCCTCGTACACGGTGTCAGTCCACGAAAATTAAGCGTAATGCTGTTCCACTCCTCAGTTTGGGAGTCTTCTTAATCCCTTTAACCCATTGCTCATCATGCCAGTCTGGCTTCAGCTCTTACGAATCAGACTGATAATTGCCTAAATCCAATTTTGAAGGTACATTTTGCGGCCTCTGGTGCATCTTTATTCCTTATCTTCTCTATTGCTTGGGTAACTAGGGCTATGGCTATTTAGTGGTATCACATTTTGGATGCTGTCCAAACAGAAGCAGAGAAGTAGGATCTGGTGGTAATGGAGCTAGGTTCACTGGATAGGCCTCAGCTTTCTCTGTGGCTTCATATCACATGCTTTGGTTTAAGATTTTGTTGGCTGATCTGTCTTCCAAGAATCCCATGGTGTCACTTCCATTTGTGGATAAACAGCTGTTTGGCACAGAATTTGAAAAGGTTAGCAGCCATGCCCCTGTAGGCTAGAGTACTTTGTTACCTAGGTTACTTCTAAATGTTCTTTTTTCCCACAGAAGAAGTATGGTGTTTGTTAGCCCTGCTAATATGGGTGCAAACCCAGAAAACTTATTCCCACTGCACCCCGAAACCCAAGCAGGCCTTGCCAGGCAAGAAGCCCAAACTAAACATAAAAGGTCACCTCATAGAGTAATATATCAAAGTCTCAATATCTCAAACATGCCAGCTCTCTTATTCTCCCTCTGTACAGGGTACTCACATATTAAGATGGTCACATATTGCAGAAAAAAACAAGATAGGAGATAAAAAAACAACAGGGGTGTCCCTGTGCAGGTCAACAGGATATTATTTTGACCACCACCACACATCCTATATATGTCTACTCACAAAGATAATGACCAGATAATGGCTTATACCAAATCCAACATTCACACTTCTGGGATAAATCACTGCACCCAGTCTGCAGTATATTCAGATGGATGTCAATGGCTGCTCTCCTCCAACACGCTCTCCTCAACAGTACAGAAATGGACAATATGGAAAAGTAAAAAGACAAAGGAGCTGCCCAATAGTGTAGTCTTTTCAATTAAAATGAAATGTTAAAAGAAGAAATGTACTCACAATTTAGTGTTGTCAGACAGGTGTTATCAGCAAGTCTGACTATTGAGCCTACAGAGAATATCACCCTGCACTATTGGGTGCCTCCTTTGTCTTTTTCTTTTCCATATTGTCCATGTCAGGCACATATGTTCATGATAGACAGTTCAGGCATATGGAATATATTTTTAATCCCAATTCCACTTGGGCTGTCACTTCTCCCCTTTCAGCTGCTTCCTAACGTCCACAACTTCCCTCACAAGAGCTCGTAGCGAACCTGAAAAGATAAACAAAAAAGAGCAAGTGGAATTCCCACACAAGAAGTGCTTAGATCAAAGAGTAATTAAAATATAAAATAAATACTCACATGGATGGTCATGCCGGTGTTCGAATAGCACCAGTATTGTAAATCGCTTGCAGGGATATTTTCAGCTTGTCTCTGTTCAAGCATCTACAGGTAATCTTGTGTAATTCTCCAGGTGAGCTTTTACATCCAAAATATTTATTTCAAAATGTTTAAAATAATTTTTCTTTTTAAATCATAAAAACATATATAAATATATATCTATTAATTTGAAATATTACAAGGCGTTTCAAGGCTGAACAGGCCTCCACTTTATCCAGTATAACAATGAACCTGAACAAACACTACCACAATGGTTCGGAAGAATATGAAGGTACTGGCCTACCTAGTTTTCTTTCCATATCTGACCATACAGAGGCAGACCTATGTTGGTGGATTCAGCAACCCCATCTGTCACTGGGACAGCCATTGGATCAAATTAGGTCATAGCCACAATGAATGCCAGCCTGACAGATTGGGGTGCCATTCTGGGTTTTCAGTTGGCTCAGTCTTTGGACCAGAGCAGAGAGCCTTTGGTCCATCAGTGTTCCCTAGCTTCTACTGATTTGCTTAGCTGTGCAACATTTGACCCATTTCCTTCTGGGATCCTTGGTGTGGGCAGCAGTGGCCTACATCAAGTGCCAGGAATGGATCAGAAGTGTAGTCTCATTATCTGACATCTGGCTGATCCTCTTGTGGGTGGAGGCCCAGGTGCCAGATGTTTCTACTGTTCTTATCCCAGGGGTGGACTTTCTCAGTTACCAACATCTGCATCCTAGCAACTGGGAGCTCACCCGGAGAGTATTCAACTCTATAGCTTGTTTACAGGGTCCTCCGATGGTGGAGCTAATGGACTCGTGGGGGAACTGCAAGGTTCCTCATTTCTGTGCCAGATCCTGCTATCCTCTATCTCTTGTAATGGACACAGTGGTCATTCCATAGCTTTTTCCCCTGTGTATGTAATTCCTCAGGGTATGCTCCAGGTACCATAAGTGGTGTGGAGAATGGGGATTGCTGACTTGGCATGACCAGCTTCCTGTAGTTTTGGCCTTTCTTCAGAAGGGTCTTTAAAAAGGGCTTGGTCTTAACTCGGTTATAGACCAAATTTCAGCCATATCTGTCCTTTTCCAAAGGCATATATGTGCAGATATTTGTTCAATGTGTTGCTCTTGACTACCCCAGTTTTTTAGGAACTCTCTCCTTCTAGGGACTTGAACCTGGTTTTGGGAGTTTTTCAAAAGGCTCCTTTTGACCCTTTTCTTTCAGTTTCTTTGCTTCTCTTGATGCTTAAGACAGCTTTTCTGATGTGTATTATCCCTGTTCAGCAGATGGTCAACCTTCAGACTTTATCCTGTTAGCTTCCTTTTTCCACCCTGATAAGGTGGTTCTGCTGAGTACTATACAGTTTCTCTGTAAAATTGTTCTTCCTTCTCTCTCTGTCCATCTCTATCTAATAGATGGGATCAGGAGCTTCACCTTTTGGGTGTGGTTATGTGCTTGAAGTACCATGTTCATAACACACAGCGTTTCTGGAAATCAGATTCACTTTTTGTCATCCTTGAGGACCCTTGTGTAAGCCCGGTTGAGTCTAAGGTAACAGTGGCTTCTTGGATTTAAGTGACCATTCTCCAGGCGTATGTTCTCAAGAAGAATCCTGTGCCCTTTTTGGGTTACTGCACAGTGCATTAGAATAGTGGGCAATTCTTGGGCCTACAGCAATCAGAACTTCACTGAGCAGCTGTGTAAAGTAGTGATACGGCCATCCTTCACACATTTGTCAGACAGTACTGTGTTAATGTGCTGGCTTTGGATGTAAACAGTTTTGACCGAAAAGAACCTGTTAGTTCCTTTTCTTTAACTTACAGTGCTGATGGCCATTGATATCTGAGGTTCGTGTTGTACCAGTTTCCATGAGAACTGTTCTATGTTTTTAATGTTTGTTTTTTTTCTCTTTCCCTTCTTGTAATCTCAGTGGATGCTTTGTTACATCCTCAAGGTTACTGTGTTCCACATAGGACAGAAGAGAAAATAGGAATTTTGTGTACTTAGTTATAAATCCTTTTCTCTTAGTTTATGTAGAACACAGTGCTACCCTCCCAGAGAAAAACATCTGTTTGAATCCCGGGTAGGGGGTCCCCTGGGTTCTCTGGTTCAAAAACTTCATTTTGTTTCCCTTCTGTTTTTCATTCATCTTTTACTATATATGAATGCATATAAAGTGTCCCACAATTAATTTATACTATAGCTTTAAGCATATAAATCCTTTTATTATCCTTATTAATTCCGGCATTATTTAGAAATCAAAGTTCTTCGGAGACTCACTGCCAAGCATCTTGCCGTAGAGGCATCTATGCGCCTGCGCTGTCCGTCCCTGTCTGTACCTTAAGGTACAATGCATCTCCCCCTTGCCAATCATTGAGTAGATAGGGACGGACAGAGCAGATGCACAGATGTCTCTTCGACAAGATGTCTGCGCTGTTGTCTGCAAGTGAGTCTCCAAATAACTTTGATTTCTAAATGATGCCGAACTTAATAAGGATAATAAAAGGATTTATTTGCTTATCCCAGTAAGGACTGGCCGCACACGCACGAGGAGGTCACTTAAGGACCAGGGACCTTTTTTTTTTTTTTTTTGACTAATCCGATTCCGGACTCCCCGAATGGCATGCAGCCGCGTGGGGAGCCTGGAATTCCTTAAGGGTATAACAACCCATGACGGTCCAGAACCGTAATGGGTCCTTAAGGGGTTAACGTTATGGTACAAATGAGTTGGGGGGCACTTTTATATGCAGGATAATTCTGCTTTAACATTGAGCATGTCAAGGTAGTGGTAAAGTGGATGAGGAGTGAGTCTCAGCCTCAGAGAGCTGTTTTGGTAAAGTTCCCTGCCCTCCTGCAGGAGTAAACTTTACCACATGGTTCCTGTGTTCCACATTTACTAAAAGAAGAGGATTTATTGGTAAAATACCCTTTTGTACATTACCTCCATTGTTATATTTGCTAGTGTTCTTTTCCTTTTCAAAGGGGTGCCATGCCTCCTTTGCTTCTGCAAGCATGTTACATGGTGACATACCTTTATCCCATCATGGTCATTGTTCTGAATGCTGATAAAAGCTGCAGGGCACCTCAGGTGCCCACACCTAGAATAGCATTTTATATTCTGTTGTGTCTATAACACAATGTGGTGCTCAGCCTAGAGATGTTATGACATACAGTGAAATGACAATTAAAGTGACAACCAGCTATTATAAAAAATAAAGACCGTCACTGTAGTTAATAAAGGTTTTTATTTCCTTAACTGATGTATAAGCACAAGTCAAAACATACATTTCTTAATATTATTTACTTAAATTTGAAAACAGCTCACTTGTTTATTTTTAATATTTGATTTTCACACTATATAAGGCAATGTGTACTTAAAGCGATAGTAATGTCTGAAAAAAAGCAAATCCCCTAGTCTTCTTTATTGCAAATCTAACAAATTGCGCTGTGTTTAACAACTTACTTTGATGTAGTTCAAAAGATATTAAATGTAGAAAGATCCCCCTTCTGGCCACTTCACTGATCCTCTCATGTTGATCCAGATGGAGAGCAGTGAGGGACAAACTTCAGTGAGCAAAGGAAAATCCTGTCTTCCTTCATCAAGGGGGGCAGGGTTTTCCTTATACTTACTGATATAAGTTTGTCCCTCTCTGCATCCGTCCGGTCCCACGGCCTGATTGCAGCTCCAAGGGGAGGAGGCCAGAAGGGGCGGGAGTTGATCCTTCTACATTTAATGTCTTTTGAACTACATCAAAGTAAGTTGTTAAATGTAGTGCAATGCGTTAGATTTACAATAGAGAAGACTTGGCAATCTCCTTTATTTCAGCCATTACTATCCCTTTAAGAATGTGTTTGCTTATCATAGGTTACAATTGTTCTGCAGAATATGCTTGAACAATACATAAGTTATCCTACTTAAAGTTTGTCCCCCATCTGAATAGAATTTATCCAGCTTATACATAGACGAGCATATGTATCAAAACAAATGCTTAGAAGATAAGTAAAAAAAACAGCTGCACCATGTCTATCAAAGAAAAATACCATTTGATTTCAATCACGTTTTTTCCTTAGTGCATGATGTACATCTGTTTTGATACAAAATAACTAACCTTTTGCCTAGATATAGATCCCCAACTGGGGGAATGTACAAATCCACTGGTACACCTCATTTTCTGCACTTAGACGTAGGCTTAGAAATGCTGCTGCATTGGACTGTATTAACCCTTTGAGTGCCAGAGGGGTGTGTAATGCATTATTTTGCACCCCAGCACTCAAAGGGTTACCCCTTCAGAGCATACTGGTGCACACACTCTACTATTGTTAACACTAAAATGCGAACAAGTGCTGTCATCTTCCCTATAGTAAGCCCAGGAAAATGTCCTGTGCTCCGTGTTAGTACATAGCATTAAACAAGGTGCAGAAGAAAGTAACTCCCTGAAACACCCATATACTTTCCCATGTCTTCCATCACACAGGAACACCAAAAACAAATCAATTCCAGTGCCTATATTAGAGTGGAATTCTATTGGTAAGCACTACCTATTGTGGGGTTTTTGCCCAGCCTTTTCTATTGTATTACACCTAGTACACTTAAATACATATCCCCAGTTTGATGTAGTTGTGATAAGAAATCTCAGTATACATGTGCATATTGCGAGAATAAAGGGCTTTATGTATAAAAGGTAAATGCAGCAATTTTGTGCCAAATCCACTTCACCACAAGGGAATGGAAAACAAAGTCCCCAACTTCCCCTTGATTAAAATGGGCCTTTTAACCTCTTGAATGGTAGACAGGTCAAGGGGTTCAAAACCCCATTTAATCCTTTGAGTGCTACAGGATTCCTCTCTGGCACTCAAATGGTTAAATCAGCGGGAATGTTTCTTTGTCCTCTGTGGTACAAATGGTTTGCTCCATAATGACTTTGTCTATATTTATTCACCCCAGCCAGTCCAAGCAGAATATGAGTATTATCTTCATTGTTTGGCACTGAACTGGGCTATATCTACAAAAATAATATTATAGGTCAAGTGGGCATACAAAAACACAATAATAAACACAACTTTGGCAACAGACTGTCCAGTGGGCCTCATGTATAAAGCCAAAGTTGAGCAATAATTTGGCACCTAAACATGCAAAGCATAGAACAAAAAATGTCTAAAATGGCCATTGATATAAATGAGTCTTTTAATTCATTAAATGTTAGAGATATTTTGCATTCAAATGGTTAAAAGCCTTAGTTAGATAAATAGGAGTTTTTGTTTGTCCAGTGAGGTACAGCTGTTGTGCCCTCGATTTGCACCATTTTGCCTTTATACATAAGTCAGGGGTGTCCAGTCCATTTATACCTAATTAACTAGCACACATGAACTAGTTGGTCAATAAGACCTAATCCCGTGCTTGCCAGTACCGTACAGTTCGTGGCTTAAATATCAGTATTGACTTGACTTGATAAAAAAAAAAAAAAATAGATATTTTTGAATAGCTGATAAGATATAATTCACACTCATTATCAATAATAATAAAAAATAGTGTGGTCCTTACACATTTGGCTTTCTAATCATTTGGCTTACAAATGAAAAAACTTGGACACTCCTGACAAAGCTAAAGATCATACAGTACATTCATTCCTCTGACTTCCAGAAGGATCTGAAGAGCAATGTTCTGCAATGTTTCAAAGCGCCTTAAAAATGTTAAAAAAAGGAACACTTAACCCTTTGAGTGACAGAGGGGTCTTCAACGCATTGCGAAGCAATGCGTTGCATACCCCTCTGTCACTCAAAGGGTTAAAGTGAACACACCACCAATTTTAGTATATTGAGCAGAGAATTAACATTTGCTTATTTGACATACTAGCCATTTTCTGTATATTTTGATGACACAGAATGGCTCTGTGTGCTAATTCTGTGTACACAATGCTAATTACTTCAGTTTGACACCAAACATGCTGCTGTGTTTACTGTTAGGAAAGTCCCTTGTGTGTGGCCGCTGCCTAGATTTGTTCATGGCACGGAGTGTGATAAGTAAACCAATTAGCATAATTCCCACCAAAAACCCTATTAGAAATACATGGCTGGTATAACTTAGAGGCAGTTTTTAATTATTATTGAATTTAATTATTATTGAAATGTATTTGTCATCATAAAATAAGTTTAGTTGATTTTAACCCTTTGAGTGCCAGAGGGATACGCAATGCATTGCAAAGGGTTAACCCTTTGGGTTCCAGAGGGGTGCACAACACATTGCAAAGCAATGGGTTGCTTACCCCTGTGGCACTAAAAGGGTTAAAATCAACTAAATTTATTTTCTGATGACAAATACATTTCAAAAGAAATTAATACACTGATATATTAGCTGAAAGTAGATTTGAAACGTCTTAATATCTTTCATTTAATTAAATGCATTGGTTTGACTATCAGACTGCTCCATTAAATGGATAGTAATACTTCGTTTTATCTTTATTTTATTTTGTAGGCATTAAAAAAACGATATAAGTCTTATCTCTCAAACTTTTATGGTTTGAAAGAGATTCACAAGCAAAGTTCCTCTCCTGCCCCTTTTACCTAGTGCAGTGGTTCTCAATCTTTTTTTGTTCAGGGCACCCCTAACATATAATCGAGAACATTCGGGGCACCCCTAACATACTTAATGTACTTTATCAAGGGCATAATGGTGAGTACAATACATAAATATACAGTTATTATTAGGTCTTACAATCATAATAACAAAACTAAACCTATTGTGCTTAACAGTTTCTATAAATCTTTATTTAAAAGTCCATTTTTGTCAGTCTTCATAGAAAACATGGGGCACCCTAAGTAGATGGCACCCTGGTTGAGAATCACTGACCTAATGTAAGCCATCTCTTCTCAGATGTGGAATCCAGTCCATAGAACAGACAGATAACAGCAGGGGACAATCTTCTTCCTATGAGAACAATGAAAGCCCTGCCCCCCTTGACAACTTTTTCAGGTTTTTCCCTTATCTTAATTGAAGATTGTCCCTCTCTGCAATGTACCTGGGCACCTCCCTTCTGCTCTGGCTGAGCAGTGTTACATCAGTAAAAGGGGCAGGAGGGGGATACTTTGTCATTGAATTACTCTTGAACTACAACTCTGACAGAATTGAAATAACACTCTCCAAAGTCCAAATATTATGATGATTAATTAGAGCTGCTTATATTATGAAACATTACTATCACTTTAAGGAAGCAAAAAAAGCTGTGATTTTTTCTTGTAGCATCTTCTTCCTTTCTTTCTCAAGTACACTTCTGTCAAAAGGTAAGTTGCAATTTGAGATCAATCCTTGTAAAATCTTTTTTCTCTCTCTTTTTGATAGGTTCACATGAATATTTACTTTTCTATAATCATTAGAAGACATATTTTTACTCCTGGATGATGATGCTGAAGCTAACATATTCAATTGGACAGGCTGGTGTCTTGTTGGAACACTATTTGTACTGCGTGTCAGAAACTCAACAGGGATAGTGCAGTTGTTTTTTTGTTCAGAAGAGACATTTTTGCTATTTTTTTCCAAATAAAATTTTGCTTGCGTTGATGCACCCTTCAGTTGTGACCCATCAAATGTTAACTGTTTCTGTGAAGGATCTGGGTATTTTTTTACTTGCTCTGATTTAAAGCTTTCAGCATGACTTGCCGAGTGTTCATGTGTCTCAATCTTCTGTAGCAGTAGAAAGATTTCTTTTGTTTTAGTGTCTTTGTTTCCATTCATGTGTGTGTTTGCAGACTGCAAAACTGAAGATTTACATAATTTTCTATTTTTCATCTGTGTACCTTGAGATCCTTTGATATCAGAGTTGAGTTCATTTACAGATGGATCCAGGGCAATGTCAGTGGAATGCTGTGTTGTTCCTAGTTTTCCCTTTACATTCCATTTCTCTGTTTGCATTAGATTGTCTTCTCTGGGCAACTGTTTAGCTACCCCATCATCATTAAGTTTCTCATTAGTTTCGTAGCGCTTATAACACTTTATACATGCTTTCTCTTTCAATAAAATATTTTTATTAAAGTTGATGGGATGCTTTCTTTCCATTTGCAAGGAATGGTGAGATTCATTTCCACTTAGCTCACCAAATGGCAGCAAAGACTCATTAAGAGTGTCAATTATACAGTTTGTTTTTCTTTTACTTATATCAACATTCTTATCTCCTTGCATGTTACTGCTCAGGTATGTTTCAGCTTTTATTTCAGATATTTCTAACCTTTCCACTGGATTTTTCTCTACCACAGTGATCCCCTGTGCTTCTTTGAAGTAACCAGAACTGACCTTAATAACTGTTAAATTGTTTTCTACTTCCCTTATGCGTTTATTAATCATATATAAAGAGTGACTACGTTTCTTTGCAATGTCTCTTTTACGTTGTTCACATTTAACTTTCTCATAGCTGTTTTGCATTTGAGCCTTTAGAAGTTTTCCTCCAACTGAAGTTAAATACATTGTAAAAATATTACATGTATATTGTATTCAGTAAAGCAGCTTTTGTCCATCATTTATACAATAAGCATGTTGTTACCTGCTTTATTTGTCCTTCTCAAAACCACAATCTCCAGGTATTCACATATATGACACCAACAATTGTCATTCATATCCACGAAGTAAAAAAATAAAATGGCAATTACTTTAGGAAAAAGGGAAATCCATAAGAACTACTTTGCATCGTCCTCACATTTCTTCTTTTTTCATAGCAAAGCAGCATAAGATATCTGTTGTTTGTACTAGCACAAAAATACTTCCCAAGCCTTGGTCTTCTCTGTAATTATAACTAGGTTAAAAAGCAACTGCAGGCAAGTAGGTCTGACTCCTGTTGTCTAACCAATCTTACAAGGAGGTTGGACATCTACTGAATTCCAGCTGGCTTTCAATGAGTGTGAAAGAAAATCTGACACTTGAACATGTTATTTGAGACTTAGAGAGACAAAGCACCAGCAATTACATCCTTGTCATTATCCTAATTTTATTTACTGCGCACAGATTTTTTTTCTTTGCCTTGCATCTCCTTGCAGTCAAGTTTAATTTAAATAGTTTGAAAACCATGTTCTTGCAAAAGTTCAGTGTTAACAACTGTATAGAACACAAACAGCATTTTTATGTTGTAAGTATTAATGTCATTGTACCCTTTCAGTCCCCCAGGGGAGAGAAGTGCATTTGTGTGTTACACTTTTGTCAGTAAAAATGTTAAGAATTAAAACCCTTGGTTAAGTTTTCACTTTTGATGAAAGTTCCATTTTAACAGAGCTTGCTAAGTAGGGTCACTAAGAAACCTCAATACAAACCGTTGAGTGCCAGAGGGGTATGCAACGCATTGCTCTACAATGCGCTGGATACCTCTCTGGCACTCAAAAGGTTAAGAAAATTCCTATTTGAGAAAATCTCTGTCAATGAAAGTACTGGGTACATTAATACATTGTTCATGTGTGGATACTCTTCAAACTTGTTTGTGAGGGCTCATATCCATATATATATGGAAACTGTAATATATCTTAAATAAATTGTTCTTAAAACCTCATTACAGTGTATGCCTATAGTAACTAAACTACATAAAAATACTGTCTGGAAATATGTTGCTTCTTTGTGCTTAAAGGGATAGTAATACTTAAAATGTAAAAAAATATATGTTGTAGAGTTTATCCCCCTGAGTAAAACAAGGGCACTCCCACTGCTGAAAGGTGTTTCATTCAAAAGTTATTAATTTTCAAAGTTGAATTTTTTAGGTGCAATATCACAGTGGCCTGAAATTCTACAGTGGCGCTGTTGCTACACCATCCTATGGAGATTTATGGTCAACTGACCAGAGCTGTCCATAGGATCGTGTAGCAACAGCGCCACTGTACAATTTCAGGCCACTGTGATATTGCACCTAAAAAATTCAACTTTGAAAATTAATAACTTTTGAATGAAACACCTTTCAGCAGTGGGAGTGCCCTTGTTTTACTCAGGGGGATAAACTCTACAACATATTTTTTTTTACATTTTAAGTATTACTATCCCTTTAAGGTGATCACATCTCCATTTTAATGCAGGGCACTTGTGAAAAACACAAACTACTGGGTGCACTGGTTACTCTGTGACATTTTCAGAAGTGGATATCTACACACTGTGTTTATGCTACTCTGTAATACATTCATCTGTAAGCAAACTTACAATCACACACAGGAGATCAGTCTGTAATGAAGCACAGCAAGTACAAACTGACCCTGGAGTGCCAAGGAGCACACATTTGTATTTGGTGGTACAAGGGTTGATTTTGTTCTTTTTAGTACCAGTACTACTTCTCCTATTAAGAATATAAAATACTGTTGTTCTTGCAGACCTGTGTGTATTATTATACCATAATGGTTCTAGTTTAAGACATCTAGGATTGTAGCATATCCCTTAGTATCTGTCTCTGATGGGCAGATTCAAATGACTGACAGAGAGAGTTCTTCTGGACTTTTCATTTAGAAGCTTTATCTCCTGATGGAATGAAGGACAATTATCAGGTTACTAAGTCTGATTCTATGGAAGCAGTCTTCATAAAAAGCCTGGGGCTGTATGGTGCAATGTGTCTGAAAATGGACAGTTTCTGCTGAAACACAACCCAAGAGTATGTGTCTCAGCCACAAACACCTGAGTTGTGTGCACAGTCCCCATTGTCAGGTCTTCATGCCTTATACAAAGGCTCTAAAGGGACCTCCATCACGCAAGACAGTAAAAGTTCCCCTTTCATGCAGAGTCAGTATACTGGGGGAACATTGGGGATCTTTCTTTAGACCCCTGTTCTACTTCCCTTTTGCTCTGTCTGAGCTCAGAATACAGCCTAGGCATCATGAGCATGTGTGCTCCCAAGGAAACAGATCTTCTGATGGGGCACTATCCAAGTGTTAGGTGCCCTTTATATGAGGGATTGGATGTTTCCGTTTTCATCTGATTTGATTTTGATTTTAGTTAAATATATATTCTTCACTTAGATTGTTCTTTGTATTTGGTACTTGAGTTAGTTTCTTGTAAATAATTCTAGCAAAAGATGCACAACATTGCCCATGGATTAAATATTTGTTGTATTTGTTTATGTGGATTGTTATGTTTAGATTGTCACAGTCCATACTGACATTAACACACACACACTCCTCATATACACACACATACACCTGTAAGCTCTCACGAGCAGGGCCCTCTGATCCTCCTGTTCTACACATCTGATTGTACTATTTAATACCACTGTATGTCTATTCCCCAATTGTACAGCGCTGCGGAATTAGTTGGCGCTATATAAATAAAGAATAATAATAATAATAATACACCCCATACTGACACACATACCATACTGAGACACACACACTCCCCTGAGACACAGACATACATTCCCCATACTGAAACACATACGCACACATATACACTCCCCACATACTGACACAAACACACACTTGACTCTCAACAGAACCTTACTAGAAATACAAAAATCAATTATAATGCATATAAATAAAGATACAAATCCCTAACCTTTCCTACGACAGAACTCCCATATGCCAGGATCTCTGCTGCACCCCATTAACCTATGGGGGTATACTGCAGTGTCACGATCACCTTGAGGACCAACACATAAACACCCTTCTGGTCCTAAAGGGGTTAAGAGGAGCAGGCCCACACCACCTTTCTTTGGAGCTATCAGGGAACACAAGCACACTGCTCTGCCAGCAGCATGGCCCACAGCTGATCCCACAGAGACTACTCCACTGAAGGCAGTAATTCCAAAAATAAAGAGATCCACAGCCTGTACTGTTAGCAGGCCAGAATGTACATCTCAATTGTCTCTATGTCAAGAAACTCTCTCTGGCACTATTGACCATGCCCACTCCATACTTAACCATATCTTCTTTAATTGGTCAGTCCCTCTGAAATATACATACAATGCATGTCTGAGGTCTATATAAACAGTATGTAATAATACCTTTTTTATTGGACTTACATTCAATTTTAGGACAAGCTTTTGAGAGCAACAAGATCCCTTTATCAAGTCAAAAATATACTACTTTACAAACAAAACATACAATTTAAATGTCTAACTAAGGAAAACACAAGCTGCTACAAAATACATACGTTTCATAGCAAGAGGAATGCAGAGGGGGTGTGGTAGGCAAGGAGAGGGAAAGAGAGAGATATAGAGAGACAGTACAGAGAAATAAATAAGGAAAAAATCATATAAGGAAGATGGGTAAATAAATAACTAAAATAAATCGAAGGAAATATTATATAATATTTTGGTAATGTGAAAGGAATCCCAAGTCCTTATTTAGTCCAGTGCGCTTGAACATCTTTAATTCAAATCTCTTTCTCTTCCAATTATTTTTAGAAGTTCCTTCTGAGTATTTTATGGGTGGAGTGGTTTCTCTGGGTGAAATGATGAATAGTTTAGTTTTTATCATATTTCTCAGATTAAGTTGTAGGCCTGTTTCACCAAGGTAACAGCCATATTTATATTCGTCTACATAATGGACTAAATAAGGACTTGTATACTGGGGCCCCCACAAGGAGGTCTGAATAAAATATTTTTAAAAAAAATCCTTTGTGTGTGTATATGTGGCGGTGGGGGTGGGGGGTGCCTTGGACCTCCCCACCTGATATATACACAGGTTATTTATTATTATTATTCAGATCTCGTAGAGGGCATCAAGACCCCTCCTGAAGCCACCCAAGAAGTTCTGAGTATCCTTTTGAAATATCGCCCACTATTGGGTGACCAACAAAATGGGGCATTAAAAATGTTGCCTGCTTGAGAATGGCGACATTCTGATGTCATAGGGTTAATTGTCAAGACATTAGAATGTCAACTGCATAAGAGTCGAGTAGACACCAGTTGCGTAGTCTCCAATTTCCCAGATATAAATAGACCACAAACAAGAACAATATGCTATTTTCTTCTATTTCCATGACAAAACTGAAAAACTGCATTGGATATGCTTTACGTGACATGTTAGGCATTGTCCTGAAAGAAAAATGTGTTTCTTGCAACAAGTAAATTTGAGCTTGAAGGAGTTTGCAGTTCTTAAACAGTTTATAGCCCACTTGCATAGAGCGTATAAACCATGGACATTCATGGAAATGGATTTAAATGAATATGTCATAGCCATGGAGCTAGAGGGAATAGTGTAGTATACAGGACCAAGAAGTGTGGCCTTCCATCGCCCTGGGTGCCTGGGTAGGATACAAGTACAACAGGAAGAGGGATGAGTGAGAAACGGAGAAAGAGAAGGAGAGCAAAATAGAGAAAATTAATCTAAGCATGCCAATGAGACATGGCTCATACAGAAAAAGCGTATCCTGACAGCCATGGTGAAATAACCACAAGCATCTATTAAGCATCTTTTAAATAATATATAAAGCGGTGAAATTCAAGGGGTGTGAAAGTAACTGCAATGAACAGCCTGGGAGAGTGATATGGCCCTGAAATTGTCCTCTGTGTAAATTGTGGAGTCCCTCCGTCCACCCAAGGCCCAAATAGTATAACATAAGAGGTGGAAGTCAGCCCAAGTTGCCCCAGTGCATACAGATTTCAACACTAGTGTCTTGTGATCCATGTGGCCACTTTTTTTTTTTGTTAAATAACTTTATGCTTGGGAATGTAGTGCCTATTAAGTGTCAGTCTACTCATGGAAGGATGCCCATAGCAGAAAAGGGAAGCTAGAAGGGGGTGGAGCATGAAGGCCTCTTCCTATGTGAACTAGCATGCCTATAAGCTAGCAGTATGCAAGGTCATGGTCATATTTAATGCATGTGCACCCATGGTCCAGGGATCCCAGGAAACATGCACTAAAATACACTTCTCCTTGTCATGGAAATAGCAGAAAATAGCAGATTGTTCTTGTTTGTTGTCTATTTATATCTGGGAAATTGGAGGCTACTAGACTGGAGCCTACTCGGCACATACGCGGGCAACATTCTGATGTCTAGACACTTAAGCCTGCAACATCAGAATATCGCCCCTCTTCCATGAATCAGACTTCTTACTTGATGAATATGGCCCTACTTCTAAGGATTGCACAATTTGTCTCTACAAGATACTGAAAAAGCTCTCACCAACTGCAGCCCCAAATACACATCTCCAGGAAATCTGCACTAAAATACACTTCTCCTTGTCATGAAAATAGCAGATTGTTCTTTTTTGTGGTCTATTTATATCTGGGAAATTGGAGGCTACTAGACTGGAGTCTACTCGGCACATACGCGGGCAACAGTCTGATGTCTAGACACTTAAGCCTGCAACATCAGAATATCGCCCCTCTTCCATGAATCAGACTTCTTACTTGATGAATATGGCCCTACTTCTAAGGATTGCACAATTTGTCTCTACAAGATACTGAAAAAGCTCTCACCAACTGCAGCCCCAAATACACATCTCCAGGAAATCTGCACTAAAATACACTTCTCCTTGTCATGAAAATAGCAGATTGTTCTTTTTTGTGGTCTATTTATATCTGGGAAATTGGAGGCTACTCAACTAGAGTATACTCGACACTTACGCTGGCGACATTCTGATGTCTCGACACTTAAGCCTGTGACAACAGAATGTCGCCCTTTGCAACCACGTGACATTTTTAATCACTGTTTTGTTGGTCGCCCAATGGGCGACATTTCATTAGTGAACCAAAGCTCTGAATATAAAATAATACACAAAACAAATTAACCCTGTGTGTGCTTTGCAATGTGCTGGACCACCCTGTGGTACACACAGCATTAAATCTTTTGTGTTTTTTTATTTTTGTTTTCAGACCTTGTTGGGGGGTACAGTAGGACACCTTCTGGTGCCCCCCATCTATTGATCTCCCAGCAGATCGTGTTGGAAGACCAATACTGGTGATGCAGAAGAGCAACATGCTCTCTTGCTTCACTCCTACCCTAACCAGTGTGAACGGGCAGGATTGGGAAAGCCTTCTCAGGACTAAGGAGAGCATATTGCTTTCCTGGGTAGTCAATATTGGTCTCCCAGTGCGATCGTCTGGGAGACCAATAGATGAGAGGGCATTGGAAGGTCTGAAAAAATTACAAATAAAGCAAAAAAGGATAGGGTAGATAAGTGATGGGTCCAGCCATGTGCCAGACCTGGACTTGGCCGTGCAGGTACACATGGCCAAGCCCATGTCCTACACATTGTTGGCACGCTAATGGTTAAGAATTCTCCTCCTCTGAATAGAAACAATGTGCAGTAAGGTTCAGTCTGCAGGATCACTTATATGATGCCTCCACCCCCTGCAATCTTATTAATAATTTAGCCTACTGAGAGAAAGCCTTACTTGATGTGATTGTATTGATATGTAGGTAAAAGCTTGCATTCTAAAGCTACTCAGCCAATAAAAGTATCACATATTCTCTGCCAGCCTCCTCTATTTAGATTTGCTCAATGCGTGTGTTCATGACCTTAAATTAAACCTTTGAGTGCCAGAGGATCAATCACATTGTTTTGCAATCTGTTGAACACTTTTGACACTGAATGACTGAACTATTTTAAATAAACATGGTATATCCTGTTGTTGGCTCTGGCTCCTCTTCAGCATGAAAGTCATTGGCAGACAGTGGTTGCTTGCCTTACAGCAGTATAGATCAAATGGCAGCTGCTCTCAGGCAATGTATTTTATACGGGACTCGGAGATGCAGACAAGCAGAGTGGAGATCAGCATCTGGAGAAGCTGAGGAAGAGAGAAGTAGTGTAGCAGGCAGCACACTTTGACATTCTTCCTCAGAGGCTGTGAGAATGTGCATTTCAGACAGAATCTGTGTGTGTGTGTGTCCAGGGGAAGGGAGGAGGTGATAGAGAGAGGACGTTTTTTTATTTTTATTTTATAATACTCTTGTTGCAACTGTGCCTGGGAGTGGGCATTAACAGTATTTTTTTTTCTTTTACTGTTACTACTGACTGATTCTTTGAAGCGCTGAAGCCAAAAACTAGCTGCACTGGCTGACCCTGCTGATTGTGTGAGTGAGTCCCTTATTGTGAACTTGCTGTCCTTCATATTTGAGCAACTGACTGCCTCCTCTGTTGTGGTCTTTGGTCAATGTAATTGGGCAGGTTGTGTTTTTTCTGGGAGTGTGTGTAATTAATTAAGGGTGGGGTTTGTGAACAATCCCCTGTGTAGGCCTGTATAAATCTAGATACAGGACTCACAGAGCTTGCTCAAAAATAGAGCATGCTCTTTCCTAAGTGCTCTGGAATAAGTGCAGAGTTTGTGAAACACAAGAGTTAGTGCAACACAGGAGTTAGAGAAACACAGGTAAATTAATTGTTTACATTTTGTAAGAACTCACATTTGCACCATACATGATGAGCAAGTTTGGAGATCTCACTCAGTGCACATCTTGCCATATGTATGCATGCTTGGAACAGCAGTTCCAGGGTCCATACCGCTGTTGCAAATGTGAGCAAGTGGCCCTTCTAGAAGCTCAGATTGGAGCTCTAGAGAGTCATATTGCAACACTGAGAGATATTGACAACCTTGAGAGGAGTCTCTTGCTAACTGAGCAGAGTCTAGCTGGGTCACCTAGCAAAGAGGGAGGAGATCAGCTAGAAGGGAACCAGGCACATAGCTGGGTAACAGTTAGAAGTGGTTGCAGTGGGGGAGGGAAGAGGAAAAGGGCAGCCAGTCCTGAGTTTTTCCATCCAAACAAATTTGCTCATTTAAGTGAAGATGTTGGGGAGGCAAACCCAGAAGTGGAATTGTTGGAGAAGACTGTTCTCCCTAATAGCCGGGAGAACAGCTCCTCTAGCACACAGGGGATCCAGAGAAAAGTGAAGCCTAGGCAGGTTGTGGTGGTTGGGGACTCCATTATTAGGAGAACAGATAGGGTAATCTGTGGCTCTGATCGCAGCAACCGAATGGTTTGCTGTCGCCCGGGTTCGGCATGTTGCAGACAGGGTGGACAGATTATTGGGAGGGGCTGGAGATGATCCAGCTGTCTTGGTGCATATTGGTACCAATGACAAAGTAAGAGGAAGGTGGAGAGTCCTAAAAGGTAATTTTAGGGATTTAGGCAGTAAGATTAGGAACTGGACCTCCAAGGTAGTATTCTCAGAGATACTACCTGTGCCATGCGCTACGCCAGAGAGACAGCGGGAGATTAGGGAGCTCAATGCATGGCTGAAGTCTTGGTGTAAGAAGGAGGGCTTTGGGTTTTTAGAGCACTGGGCTGATTTTGCTTTGGGGTACAATCTCTATAGCAGGGATGGATTGCACCTGAATGCAAGAGGGTCTCAAGTGCTTGGGGAGAGGATGACTAGACGGCTGGAGGAGATTTT
Organism: Rhinophrynus dorsalis; assembly: GCA_037306005.1. NCBI lineage: Eukaryota > Metazoa > Chordata > Amphibia > Anura > Rhinophrynidae > Rhinophrynus > Rhinophrynus dorsalis. Next base: position 255,844,433 of record CM074722.1, read on the forward strand.
AAATTATGAAGGGGGGGGAGGGACCAATAAATACTGGGATAGATAGTATAGAAAGGGAAGGCGATGTAGTTAATAACCAGGTGGGAGGATCTGGGGGCGGGGTTAGTACAGATGATAGGGAGAAGCCTATAAACCACATCAAAATTAAATCACAAATGAAACATAGCAGTGGCATAAATTGTATGCTTGCAAATGCCAGAAGTTTAACTAGTAAAATAGGGGAACTGGAGCTGGTAGCTGAAATTGAAAACTATGACTTGATTGTTCAATCAATTTGGAGGGCTACATGTTATTTAGAAAAGATAGGTCAAACAAAAGAGGTGGTGGGGTCTGTCTGTATGTCAAACCAGCATTATTGCCTCAATTGCGGGAAGATATATGTGATGACAGTAGTGAACATGTGGAATCCCTGTGGGTTGAAATAGTCACTGGGGGTAAAACTGCCCAAAAGATATTAGTGGGTATTTGTTAAAAACCACCAAACATTGGTGACCTTGAGGAATCAAAGCTATTAATGCAAATAGAAAAGGCTTCTCAAATAGGGAGAACTTTAATTATGGGGGATTTTAATTATCCAGAAATAGACTGGAAAAATGGAACAGCTAATTATTCTAAAAGCAGCAAGTTTCTGAACTTGTTGAATGACAATTTTTTGTCTCAACTAGTGCAGGCCTCAACCAGAGGGAATGCATGTCTGGATCTGGTAATAACTGACAATGAAGAACCTATCTCTAACATCCAAGTTAGGGAGCACTTGGGGAATAGTGACCATAACATGGTATCGTTTGAGATAAATTCAAAAAAGCAATTTAGTATGGGTCCCACCAAAACACTGAATTTTAAAAAGGCCAACTTTAGCAGATTTAATTCATCCCTTGGTCTCGTTGACTGGGATAAAATATTTTCAGGAAAAAACACAGAAGGTAAGTGGAATGCATTCAAAATAACATTGCAAAAATACACATATAAATTTATCCCTGTTGGAAACAAATACAAAAGAAGCAAATTAAAGCCAATGTGGCTAACCAGTAAAGTAATTCATGAAATAAATAACAAGAAAGCGGCATTTAAACATTACAAAGCTGAGGGATCAGCAGATGCATTTGCAGTATACAAAAATGTCAACAAAACCTGCAAAAAGGCTATTAAATTAGCTAGAATGGAGAATGAAAAAAATATTGCTAAGGGCAGCAAGAGCAACCCAAAGAAATTCTTTAAATACATTAATGGCAAAAAATTAAAGTCTGATAATGTTGTGTCCTTGTTATCTGAAACAGGTGAGATGGTCAAGGGGGACAGAGAGAAGGCAGATATGTTAAATAATTTATTTCCTTCTGTTTTTACCAAGGAAGACCCAATGGACAAGAATCTGCAGACTATTTTTACAGAACAGTCACAGCAAGCATGGGACTGGCTAAAACAAGAAAAAGTGTTAAAACATTTGAATGGTATTAAGGTAGACAAAGCTCCGGGGCCAGATGGTATACACACACGGGTACTTAAAGAGCTAAGTCAGACCCTGGCCAGACCGTTATATTTGATTTTCAGGGATTATTTTATTTCAGGTATGGTGCCCATGGATTGGCGTAAAGCAGATGTGGTGCCCATATTTAAAAAGGGATCAAAGTCACAGCCAGGAAATTACAGACCTGTAAGCTTGACATCTGTGGTAGGGAAGCTGTTTGAAAGGTTGCTAAGGGAATATATTCAAGAATTCTGCTGGAACAGGAATAGCCAACATGGCTTTGTGAAAGACAGGTCTTGTCAAACTAACTTGATCGCATTTTATGAAAAAGTGAGTAATAATATAGATGCGGGAGCAGCGGTTGATGTGATCTATTTAGACTTTGCCAAGGCATTTGATACAGTTCCACACAAGAGGTTACTGTACAAATTGAATGTAATAGGCCTAGGGGAAAATGTTTGTGTGTGGATTGGAAATTGGATGAAAGATAGAATGCAAAGAGTGGTAGTAAATGGCAAGTTCTCCATTTGGATAAATGTGATAAGTGGAGTACCTCAGGGATCTGTCCTGGGTCCTCTTCTTTTTAATTTGTTTATTAATGACCTCCCAGAGGGCATAGGGAGCCATGTATCAGTGTTTGCCGATGACACAAAATTAAGTAAGGTAATAAAGTCTGAACTGGATGTGTCTTCATTACAAGAGGATTTGGACAAATTGAGTGTAAAGTTATGCATTTTGGGTATAATAATAAAAATGCAACATATAGTTTAAATTGTGTTTCTCTGGGGAAATCTACAAATGAAAAGGATTTGGGAGTAATAGTAGACAATAGACTTAGCAGTAGCATGCAGTGCCAACTGGCAGCTGCAAAGGCCAATAAGATATTGCCATGTATTAAAAGGGGTATTGACTCAAGGGAGGAAGATATAATTATGCCTCTTTACAGGTCCATGGTAAGACCCCACTTAGAATATGCTGTTCAATTCTGGGTGCCCTTTCTGAAAAAGGACATTATGGAACTAGAGGAACTAGAGAGGAGGGCTACAAAACTAGTAAGGGGAATGGAAAGTTTTAGTTATGAAGAAAGGCTAGAAAAGTTAAACTTGTACACACTAGAGAAACGGCATCTTAGAGGGGATATGATAACACTATATAAATATGTTCAGGGCCCATACAAAGGGCTCTCCAAAGACCTGTTCATTAACAGAACAGTACACAGGACTGTAGATGGGTCAGAGGTCAGGGCAGGCGGCAGCACAAGCAGAGTCAGAGACAAGCCAAAGGTCAGGGCAGGCGGCAACACAAGCGGAGTCAGAGACGAGCCAAAGGTCAGGGCAGGCGGCAACACAAGCGAAGTCAGAGACGAGCCAAAGGTCAGGGCAGGCGGCAACACAAGCGAAGTCAGGAAACGAAGCAGGATCAGGAACCAGGCTATCAGACAGGACTGTAAGACACAGGTAAGCGCAGCAAGGCTACAGAACAACTGAGCAAAGACTGGAGGGAGAGAGCAGACTTAAAAAGGGAACAGACAGTCACATGACCTGGGGAGCACCACTAGTGGAAAAGACACTCCTACTCTACCATAAGCCTGCCCACCAGCTCATTCATTAGCCTCAGTGGACACAGCTGACATGTCTCCCGCATGTGGGGAACCACTGGAGGCATCAGAGGGCGGTGAAGGGACCCAGGATTGAGGTTGCATAGCCGGCCAACCGTGCATGCGCCGAGAGGCAAGGACCGCGGCGCTTAGAACCCGGAAGCGCCGCGGCCGCCTTGATCCCAGCGTGGAAGCCAGCCGACTCTGCAGACGCCGTGGGTGCCTGGACTGGGTAGGAGACCGTCGGCCATCGTGACAGACACAGATATTACAACCCTCAATTAAATAGTTACTGAGACTATTATAGACACTGCCCATGTCCTTGCACTTACTGTGACAAGAAAAAACAGCTCGAATATCAAAACACAAAGTTGCCATGATGAAAAAGTGATGAGAAATTAAGCAAAATGGTAATATTAGAAACAGGGTAGAATATGTAGAAATGTGTAAGACCATAAGGTAGTGCATGTAAAAGACGAAACATACAAGTTCAATGTTGAGCTCCATCAAAAGGACACTGGAAGAAAATCAAGGGTTAAATAAAGCAAAATGAAAGATTACCATACATAGGAGCCAAATATTTGCATTAAAGCTTGAAGATGGTACAAAAGCAAAATCTCAACGACAAATACTAAAACGAATGGAAGAATTTTATTCTAATCTGTATAAGGATGAAGCACAACAACTAAGGCTGAAGCTGTGCCAAAGTTTTGGTAGAAGAAATAGAAGCTGCAGTAAAATCAATAAAAAATGGTAAAGCAGCTGGTCCTGATAAAGTCATTATTGAAATGTTGAAAGACGGAGGTCCACTCTTATTCAAAGCCCTAGCTAAATTATTTTAAAATACTCCGCAAAGTGCCTGAAACATGGAAAAATACAGTTCATCCTACTTCACAAAAAAGATGATATGGAGATATAAAAAAACTACCAACCAATAAGCCTATTGCAAGGTTTTCACTAAGGTAGTATCAAGAAGAACGGACACAGTACTTAACAAGGCACAACCTAAAGAACAGGCAGTTTCAGTGCAATGGACCATATTCAGACAGTGCAACAAGTTATATAGTGGCATAATGAATGCGACCTCCCATTTTGCATATCCTTCATTGACTATGAAAAGGCCTTTGACTCAGTGAAAAAGAAAGCAATAATCAATGCCCTGATCAACCATGGAATAGACAGCGCTTGCATCAATATCCTCCAATCAATATATGAAAATGCAACTGCATCAATATAGGTCAACAATAATTAAGTCCAGAGCAACATAGAGAAAGATGTCCGGCAACGATACATAATCTCTCCAAAACTATTTCCTGCTTTTTAGAATACATTTTCTGCAAACTAAATTGGGACAAAGAAGGACTTAAGATCAGTGGAGACTACCCAGATTATTTACTTTTTGCAGACAATCTCATATTCTTTGCCAGGAAAGCAACATTTTTGGTCTGAAGATGAATATAAACAACACACGACACAATTAACAAATTTACCATAGGAAAATCACAGTAGAAGGACAAGAACTAAAAGTAGTGGACAAGAATATTTGCCTTGGACAGGAAATGTCAACAGATGGAAACACCATGATGGAAATTGACAGACAGATAAAATTGGAATGGCAAACATTTGGAAAACTTAGTAGTAATGCTTTAAGGCATATTTACCACTCTCCCTCAAGCAAAAGGTTTTTGACCAATGTGTCCTCCCAGTCCTTAGTATGGCTGTGAAACATGGACACTGTGAGCTGCAGCACTTTCTTGCCAATGAAAGCGCTCCAGCTCACATGGAGGAAGCCTTCGTCAGAGTAGGAGGTGAGAATGAGGCACTATTTGAGGAGGGAAAGAAAGGAAGATTGACAGGATGTGGGACAGAGTTGACCCTCAGCCTGTCCTAAAGTGATGTCACCGGCTCATTTTTAAAATGTTAAATCTCAGCATATCCTGCATTAAATAAAATAAAAAAAATGGATTACAGGTTAACACTAAAGGAAGATTACAATGAGGAAAACTTTTATAGAGGTGAGATTTACTATAGATAATTGTAAGATTATGCATTTGGGCTGTTGAAGCAAACATGTTAAATGGAAAATTACTTGGGCAATCTGATAAATAGACTTCACAGTAGTGTGCAGTGTCCCCCAGCCACTGCAAAAGCCAATAGAGTACTATCATGTGTAAAAAAGGTATAGATATACAAGATGGGAATATAATTTTACCTCTAGTACAGTTTTGAAAACTAGTTTTAAAAATTACATTTTTCAACTAGAAACAGTGCAGAGATGTGCAACAAAACTGAAAAAGGGTTTAGAGGATCAGAGTTATAAACAGAGACTAGATAAACTGGTTTTATTTATATTAGACAAGAGATATCAAAGGGGTGAAATGATTACCATTTCCAAATATATTCATAGTCAATACAAAGACCTATTTGAGAAACTATGAAGAGCTGAGCAAAAAACAAGAGGTCACCCATTAATACTAGGGGAAAGGCTCTTTCAACTAAAACAAAGGCAGAGATTTTTTACAGTACAAGCAGTTAAGTCGGGAAGCTGTGGTTGCATATACTTCATTTGCTTTAAAAAAGTTTTGGATACTAGATGTGCATTCTTTTGTAATGAATTTAAAATTTACTGAAAATTGTGTGTTTTTTGTGTGATGGAATGGTGAAAGGAGTATCTGACCAATGAATGACACTTTCTGTATTTCCTTGCAACTTGACCCATTCTTTTGTTCTTCTTTATGTGTGCTTTCAGCCGAGAAAGTGGAAAGGGACTGTGTATATGAGGGTAGAGATAGAAGAAGTGATTGATACACAGAATAGCCAATACAATCCTGGCATGAAATGAAGGGACAGCCTCCTTGGCAATGGCTATGATTGATTGTTGCAACAGCCTGTGTATCTCTAGTTTCTCTGTGATGCTTTTTACAATCTGGCAAATCCTGATTTCCAAGGAGATGGCCCCTCAAATTAATATAATCTTTATGCAACACTTTTTTCTTACTTTAAATTTAGCAGGCAGAAGCAGTGTTCAAATCAGTGTGATAATCTCATATCCCTGCATTTTTGGAAAAAACAATATTATCTTTATCTAATATCTAGAGTTCTTCTGATTGCCTTAATCAACAAAACAAAAGGTACAAAAGCAAGGAATTGCATATCGGAGTCTCTAAAATGAAGTTCCCTTCAAGAATGAATTTGTGTGGGAAATGTCCTGGGTGAGTTTTACTAGTGGGACAATATTTCTTTATTGATTTTTTGAAGTACAGAAACATAAAAACAACATTAAGTACAAAGACTAGGAAAGTAAAAGCGACACCCAGAGTCTCTGATTTTATAAGAGGTGCAAGAACCACCCCCCGGCTCCAACATCTCCAATCTCCTTGGGGATGTGAAGTGTATTCTGTGGTGTAGATCACAAAAGGTCCTAAAATAGGCAAGACAAAAGAGGCTGCGAAGGTAATCAAACTCATAGGACACAGATCAGCATTACAGTGTTTCCCAGAACTCCGCCTCCGATTATACTTAAGCAGTCATGAGAAAGAACATTTCCCGTTCCAAAATGCTTAGCCACTGGGAGGGTGTAGACCCAGGGGGCAACAGAGCCACCAGGTGTCGGGAAAACAGGAAGAAGATCTATAGGGAAGCAAGAAAAAATGAGGATAAGGAAAGAGAAAGAATGAATGCATATCACTATAAGTGAATGATAATTAAACAGTTGCTCAAATCTCAGACGGAAAACATCACCCTCAAGAAATTCAGCCCAATAGAACCATCTGTTGGCATTTGCCAAACCCCTACCCTCTGCCGTGTGTATTAAGTCCTCTGCAGAGCACACTGATTCGATGGAGGCAATCCAGTCCTGAAATGAAGGGACATAGGGTCGCTTCCAGTGCCTGGGAATCAGCACCTTAGTGGCATTAAGTAGGTGAACAGTGAGTGAGTGGGTGTATCTATCAACAGGGTTAGTAGTGTGGTGTAGAAGAAGAGTCATAGGGTCCCTAGAGATGTGAGGGTCCGCTACCTCTCTGATCGTGTCAACCACAGCAGTCCAAAATGGCTGTAGTGCTGGACAAGACCACCAGACATGCAGGAAGTCGCCTGTGTGCAGTTTGCATTTCCAGCACTTGTCCGGAACAGCAGAGCACAGTTTGTGGAGCAGGGCAGGGACCCTGTACTATCTAGACAAAATGTTGCAGGCATTCTCCTGTATATGAACGGACATGGAACATTTATGACTCAAGAGAGAGACCTTGGACCACTGTGCGTCAGTCAGTGTAACATTACAGTCCACCTTCCAACTCCTGATAAAGTGCAGTTTAGAAGTGTGTGCAAGAGAAAGCAAGACTTTATGGAGACTAGTTTGCAAGGTGTGACATCCGAAAGACAGAGATCCTCCAGGGGGGTCAGAGTAAGGGTCTGCGAGGGAACATTAGGTAAGGACTGAACAAAATTATGTAAGTTAAAGACTGATGACAAATCCTACCTCCCAAGATTTCCAATAAGGGCATAAGCCCTGCATCCTTCACAACATCCCTCAATCTGGGGTAGCAAACTTCCCCCGGAAGTAACCTCCATAAGGAGCCACCATAATAACCAGGAGGAAAGCCTGAGTTGTGGGTTAGTGATAGGAGAGGGGGCAGATGATGTGTGAGTCCCAGCAAGGAAGAAAGCTGCCTCCAAACCTGCAAAGTGGCCGGAATAGTGGGATGTGAAGGATCAGAACACAGCCTCTGACCGAAGTCTACCCACACAGCCACAGGGGAACCAACCAAAAGGGAGCCCTACTACGAGTGGGACAAGTTTATGTAATTTATTTGAATGAATCTTGTTCAATTGTCAGTACAGAAAAGAAAATAGGGGCCTTCCCCATTGAAAATAGTGCTGAACAAATTTTGTCCCGCAACATAAACTTAGAACGACATTCCGACTAACCCTAACATAAAGCTAAGAGAAGTTTGTTTTCTCTGAACGGGGAAAAATGTTTGATTTGGACAAAACAAATGTTCTTGCCGTGCACAACTCTAATGGATAACTTTCCATCCTAGAACAATATTGAGAATTATGACAGCTGGTTTCAAAGCAGATAGGATGTTGATCCAGGGAAATATCTGACTGCCATTTGGAGCTATGAAACAATTTTGTATCCACTCTCTTAATAGGAAATGGCTTTTTTTGTTTTTTTTTCTTCTTCTGGTTCAACAAAGGTGATAATGGCATGAACTGAACTTGATAGAGTCATTTCTTGTTTCAGCCTCATCAACTATGTTAATATGTTACTAACACATTGCGAAGCAATGCGTTGGAATCCTCGCTAACATTCATGGTGTTAATAGTCCCTTTTAAATAAATGGGAACTTGGACATGGGTGTCTGGAAGGGGGGGGCAAGAGGGGCACTTGTTCCCCTACAATTAGCCCCTCCCACCATTGCCAGTGAAATAGCTCAGTGGTAAATTCCCTCACTATGGAGCCTGTTCAACCTCAGGGTTGCAGATTCGAATCCCGGCAGGGTCAACTCAGTCCTTCATCCTTCTGAGGTCAGTAAATGAGTACCATTGCTTGGGTAATAATAACATCTGTTATTCAGCTGCTGATTTGCTTAATTCCAAGAGCGTGCGCTCAAAGCGCTTTGAGTCCCACTGGGAGAAAGGTGCTATATAAATACTAGTTATTATTATAAACAAAGGGGCTGGGTTGGCTGGCCTGGGGGTCATATTATGTCTTTGCCCCCCCAGAAACATTTCTATGGACACCCCTGAAGTTGAGGAATTTTGTTTGTCCCTTATAGTGCAGTTTTTTTGCTCCATAATTGCTCCTCTTTAGCTTATTGAACATTGACTCGAGTGTTGCCTCTTTTTCTTTCATACTTGAAGCATCAAAGCAAAGGATACATTGAGCAACATTTAACTTCAAGAGGTTTTCATATGTTTGTGACTGGCTTTTGAATTTATTTCTATCTGTTTCTGATGTATTGCAGTATATATTTTCCCTTTACCCCCCACCCCCAGCCCTCCGTGTGTGATCATGGAAATACAAGAAAACTGATCACATAGAAGTATGTTTTGTACTAATGTTTTGCATGACACTATTTGGTTTGTTTGTACTGGCAGTAGGGGAACACTGGAAGGTTAAGTGGTCCCCCAAGCATGTGATTAGTTTTTTAGGATGGGAGTTGGGATATTCTGTGCAGATGATATTTACATTGTATGCATCAGTATTTTCTATCCAAGGTGACTGCATTTCTCACTTTGCACAGAAATCTGATCCTACCTCATTGGAGGTTTGTGGATACAAATATGGGTGATGTCTAATTGTTTTATTGCTGCTTTTCTTTCAGCAAATGTAATTGAGTCCTGTGTGTTAAGAGTGGTTCCTGCTGCAAAAAAATTGCCTTTTATCTGTCATCAAAGGGGATTTTAACCCCATGAATGTTAGGGAGGTTTCAAAGTCATTGTGAAGCAATGCATTGGAGATTTAATTAGTATTCAGGGTGCTGAAATCCCTGTTTAAATCAATAGGGGTTTGGGACATTTTATTTCTTTCCTATGGTTAGTTGGTTTGCCCCACAATTACTTCACTTTTCTCTTGAACATATGTTCCAAAGAGAAAAACTGAACTCTGACCTGTATGTTTTTTTATTTTTAGTATGGCAATGCCCATTTTTATTAGTGTTTTCAACCAAAGGTGCAGGGGACAAATGGTGTTTAACAAATCTATTCATGTAAGTGTGAGTATTCATCAATACATTACACATCCATTGGAGCTCAGTTATTAATTAAAATTTAAAACATGTGCTTATTAAAAATTATACATAATATCTAAGGAAATACCACAATATCATAAACAACAGTGGGAGAGATGTACAAAATGGTATTATGAGAAATGTGGTGTCATAAAATAGAAGGTCTGCATTTAGAAAGAAACTTACGCCAGTGTTTGAAGCCTTAACACAAAGTAGTTGTGTTTTTGGAAGATTGGCCACATCTGGAGCTGATAACTTATAAAGAAACTAACTAACAATTTAGCAGCAGAATGTTAACCAGAATCTTAACTCCAGCCAGGTGTAATTTGTTCTTATTCATTTGAGTACCAGAAGGGTACTCAACACATTGTTTTCCAATGTGTTGCATACCCCTCTGGCACTCAAGTGTTAAGATGTTAATATTTAGATATATATTTAGAATGAAGCCCTTAATCATTTATGAAAAAGACCTGGGTGGGGGAGATTCACTAAGTGGTGATAAAGAGGTGATAAAGTGGAGATAACCTCTCCAGTTTATCACTTCTCTAGTTGGTATGTTAGTCTTTGGTGCCAATGCACTAAAATCCCCAAAGTTGAAGAAATCTAAGTGCATAGACTACATAGAATAACATAGGAACTGGAGAAGTGATAAACATCAAAAGTCACCTCACCTTTATCACCTCGACAAAATACCTATATTGTGAGTGTGCTGAAAATTACAGTCTGTGTGTTAAGGGTGCCGGTGCCTTCAGAATAATACATACTAAGTGACGTACAGAAAAGGGGAAGAGAGACTAGATGTATTAGACACATGTGGCACTGCATTAAAGCAGCTACCTACATCATAATGATAACTACATTAAGAGTAATCAGTTGTTATACTTCCATCTGTTAGGAACTACAACTTCCATCATCCCCAAAGAACCGGTGTCTGGGAATATGACAGTTGTAGTTTCCACTAGCTGTGCGTCCAACAATTAACTACCTCTCAACTACATGACAAGAAGATGCTGCTACGATCCCCTCTCCCTAGCTCCAAACCGGAGTACCATGTGACAAGGGGCGGGGACGCCATGGCTCCGGGCCAGTGGCATTAACTGATGGGAGGGTCGAGCTGTAAACCCTAATATGAGAGCGGGACATAGAGCTTTGGTACCCGGGATCGGATGGATAGTTTAGGGGAACCGTCGTGTCCGCAGTCGTATAAACCATTGCTCTGAATCTGAAAACGCTTCCACTTAACGGAATCTTCCCCGTGTGCATGAGGAACAGGACGGGGCCATGGCCTGCATCCTGAAGGTAAATACTCCATTTGTTGCATTGTTGGTAAAGGAGCCCCTGAGCTGTAGGAGGGGGTGGGCACTGCCGACACTGCATTATTACCTAAGCTCCGGTGTAAGGACGTGTACTCTTCTCTCATGTTTCTCACGGTAATGTCTTTGATGCAGTGTACACTGAGGCTGATGTACTCTAAAGAACTGGAGTAACTCCAGAGCAAATCAGTTGCTCCAAATGGAAGAAATAAACATTCCCATTGATTTAAGTGGGACATTTAACCCACTGAATGCTAATACTAAAGGGGTTAAATGCCTCATTTAAATCAATATGAATATTGGGATTTGTTTTATTTGTTCCCCACGTTGCTGTTGGTTTGCCCCAGGAGTACTCCAGTACTTTGTAGTACATCGGACTTACTGACTGGGCTACTACAGTGCGAGTGAGGCTAAAGTCTTGGAGGCTAGAGTTTGTGAGGATAGTGTAATAAGAGAAATGAAGCAATTATGGTGCATGCCAACTACACAATAGGGAACTGAAAATTCCCCCTCTATAGTTTTAAACGGGTCTTTTAACCTCTTGAATGATAGGTGTGTTGGAAACCTCTATAACATTCAAGAGGTCTCTGGAGCTCCCTGTAGTATTCAAGTGGTTAAAATCACGATTTAAATAAATAGAACTTTTAGAAAGTTTATCTCTTATGGTGCAGTTGGTTGCTTCACAATTGCACGTCATTAGCTTCCAGAGCTGCATCTAAGTAAATATCATGTGTCACTCTAATGGAATAGGCTTCAGAATACCTTAGTACCTTTAATAGTACCTTATCAAATATATGGGATGTTACATTTTGTTGTTAAACATATCATTATCCCTGTTTGTTATCAAACAATTTTTTTGCAATGTATTCTTTAATCTTTTGAGTGCCAGAGAGGTATCCAACACATTGCTTTGCAATACATTGGATATCGCTCTAGCACTCACAGGGTTAATGGAATGCTAACTCAGTGCAGAGCAAAGAATTATATGTATTTAGAGAAGTATGTCATGACACACATATTGTTTCTGACATTACATTGTAATTCTGTACTATTCAATGATAATTATGGATCCAGTCTGCAGTCCAAAAAAATCAAATGTTATATTAAGCTTGTGATTTTGTATTAATATCAGTATAGATGTTTATTTTCTAAGCAATGCATCTGATATGTTGCTCTTTGATGTTAAAGGGGTAGTGTCGGATCCATAGAAGAACCTTTTAAATGGTTGACTTGCCCCAAGAAGTTTAGGAACTGAGGGCCTTGTTCATCATGCTAAAAAGGTGCAGTTCTGGAGCAAATTGAGTGCACCATAGGTAGGGGGGATCAACATTTCCATTTATCTAAATAGGATTTTAAACCCACCAAATGTTATAGAAATCCTAAACACATTGCTTTGCAATACACTGCAAACCCCTCTAGCACTCAAGAGGTTAAACATTCTATTTACATCAAGGGGATTTATGGAATGTTCATTTCCCCCAATGGTGGAGCTGGTTTGCTCTATAACTGCACCTCTTTACCTCTTTAGCTTGATGAATAAAGTTGTTAGTTTTTCCAAAGGTCCAGTGTCGCTTTGGCTCCCAGATGAGCAAACTCTACTTCTACATCTCAAGGCTGTTGCGGCATTAAGAGGAAAATATTAGGGGTAAGAAGTTTAGTAAACTGGCATTAGCAGGTGTAGGGCAAGAACATTAACTTCATTACCTGGTTTAACATGGAAGTATAGTAGTACACTCCAGTTTCACGGCAACCTTGTTTCTATGTCCGATAGTTCTTAAAACAACACTAATACCTCTAATAATAAACTCCCCACTTACCTCAATCTGAGCATATAAATTAAATGGTCACTGTGAACAAATTCTGAAGGGATTGATAGCATAAAATAGCTATATGTCCACAGAGGAGGACATTATTATTTGATCTACCGGTAGTACTCTAGGAGAAGGTGAACTAATGTGTGATAAACAGGTGATAAAGAGGAGACTTCTGAAGTGTGATAAGCTCTACAAATGCTATGTTATTCTATGGAGCCAATGCACTCTAAAATGAGAGCACATAGCAATTGGAGAGTTTGGAACAGTGGATAAGTGATCTCCTCTTTATCACACCTTAGTGGATAATCCTCAGGACCTTAAACTCTTCCCACTTATGCATTCTTCCCTAAGAATACTTCAGTGGGAGGGGTTTGGGGTCCTGGAATCCAGCAAAAAAGAATCAGGCCTGCTTCCACGAATATGATAACATGCTAATTAATTATTCATTTTAAGGCAATAGTCCACCCAGAATTTATTTATGAATAGGAATGCTAAAAAAATGGTTTTCAGGTGAAAGTATGTGCCGTAACACACATACATAGGTAAAAATGTTCATACCTTCAGATAATGTAAGATATGCAGAATTATCTGTACTTTTTTCGTTTATAAAGTTGGTTAGAATCTATTTTGTTTGTGTTCATTTATTACTATTGAGTATGTGACCATATAATCTTACAGAGTGCGGTTGTAACAACAATAAATCTCAGATATGGGAATTCATTTTATTTATTGTTTTTAACCCTTTGAGTACCATATAGATATCCAGCGCATTGCAATGCAATGCTCTGGATACCTCCCTGGCACTCAGAGAATTAAATAAATTGTCAACATGTGTCTTTCATTCCAGCTCTCTCAGTGACATGACAACATGTTTGATAGTTGAGGAACAGAGTGTTAAGGGACACATTGCAAAGCAATGCATTACTGGTCTTCACAGGGTTAAAAGGTTACCATTATTCCTTTAAAGTAATAGTAGCTATTTTTTTTTTACTTCACATATTCTGGAAGTGAGTTACTATCCTTCTGCGTCTTCAGGGAACTCTAAAGTTTTATGAAACCCAGTTTGAGAAGCACAGCTTTAACTCTTTAAGGACCGGAGGGCTGAGTAAAGCAATGTGTGTCTCACCTCTCTGGTACTTAATTAAGAGGTTAATGTATTTTAAGACTTCTAGCACCAAAGGGTTCAAGAGAAAAAGTGGAGCAATTCTGGTACACCTTTCCAGAACTCACATTGATTTAAATGGAGAGTTTAACCCCTTGACTTCTAGAGAAAACTCCAATATATTGCTTTACAATTGAGGAATATATAAATCTGTATACATAACTCTGTTGACATTAGCATCCAACACTAGTGGCTGCATTTTGGATATGCACTAGAATGTATGACCACTAATAGCGACGAACACATACTCTGCTGTTGATATGACTTTAATGCTAGCAGTCCCCAAATTATTTGCCTACAGTGTGTACAGGGAAAGAGACTGAAGTTACTGTTAGTAAACTGGCATCAGGCGGGTGTAGGACTAAGAAGTTGGTTCCAGTAACTGGTTTAGTATGGAATTGAATTAGTACACTGCTCTTATATGTTGAAGACCTCTTTAGCATTCAGGGGATTAATCCCTTGGGCACCAATGACATGCCAGGACCATCACATAATTTCATCCTTTAAGGACCAATGACAGTCCTGGTACATCATGGGTTAATGACTGAATTGCATCTCAGGGCATGTTGTGATCGTTCGGAGGCTGTAAGTGACTCCTCCAGTTTTAGCCTTTCCCTGGTGGCTTTGCACATGTCATCAGTGCTACAGTGATCACATGTGCCGGTGGAACTAATGACAGTGTTCTCTGCCTGTCTCTCTTCCTCACTGTGATTGTGAGGAGCAGAGAACAGAGGTCCAACACATAAAGTGGCTAAAGATGTGGACACTAACTTAATGTGGCAGTGCTGGAGGCAGGACTGGGCGTAGAGTTTTTCCCAACCTATTGACACCTCTTTGTGTAACTGAATAAATGATTTAGAGCAAGAACAACTAATATATTAACACATATACTAAAGTGTAACCATTTAAGGACCAGAGGTGCACACACCCTGGTTCTTTAGGGATTAAACAAATACTAATCTGAGTGATATTGCTGTTTAGCAATGTAATACATGTATATAGACACCACACGGTTTGATTTCCTATAAGAGGGACAACATGGTGGGAAAGAGGGACAGGGCTTTTCACCTCAGAGGAACAATATCCCCCTAAAAAGAGAGACTTGGGAGATATGCACTAACTGAGCACAAAACATCACAGAAAACCTATAAAAATGATGTGTGTTCTCAATTATTTTCCTCTTTTTATGTTATAATCAGTCTAAATTATGGGCTATACATATATATGGCATCAAAAGAAAGACCGATTTCTCTTTTAAAAAAATGTATATAATTTGTGTCTATGTACTGAAAGATTTAGAGAGAAAATATGTTTGCACAGTGACATACTAAAAATGCCAGTATTGCTCTGGTCCTCGTAATCATGAAGGGGTTAAAGTTATAAAGTACTGTTTAAATAATTGAGTGTTTTGATTTGCTTCAGGATTGTGCCACCTTTTCTTTTGGATATGGCACCGTGTCTTATCTGTCTCTCTGATTCTAAGTAATTAAAAAAACATCCCTCAAAATCATTGGTTCCACAAGGAGAGCATCTCTGATCACTGTTAATAGTGTCTAATTCAAAACCACTGTTGCTTCAGATTCTTGGTTAGACTGCAAGGACCCAAATCAATCCATAGTGCAGAGTTACCATTACACAATGTGCTGTATACTGTTTTCTTTAATGCTATAATGTGACACAAGTAGGGTTGCACCGATACCGATACTAGTATCGGTATCGGTGCCGATACCAGCATTTGCGCGAGTACTTGTACTCGCGCAAATGCGGCCGATGCCAGCACCGATACCCTGTGTCAGGGTCGGTGCTGCAGAGAGGGAGCCCGGGGAGCTGCTCACAATGCTCCCCGGTTACCTCTCTCACTCCTGCAGCGTCGGATCGTTGCCGCGGGTTACCATGGCAACGCTCCAACGCTGACCTCTGCCGGGGCTCGCGAGAGAACAGCGAGCACCCGGCAGAGGAGAGTAAAGGAGGCAGGATGGGGTGTGGGGAGAAAGGAGTGGGGTGAAGAGGGAGGAAGAGACAAAAGGAGGGGGCCAAGAAGAGGCAAAAGGAGGGGGGATCAACAGATAGAGTCAAAAGGGTGGTGGGATCAAGAGTCAAGGAGGGGGAGAAAGGGGGATCAAAACAGAGAGAAAGCCAAGGCAAAAGAAGGGGGCGCAAGAGGGGGAGAATTAAGCAAAAAGGTGGGAATCAAGTAGGGGAGAAAGAGTCAAAAGGGGAGAATCAAGAGGTGGTGTGTGTATATAATATATATATATATATATATATATATATATATATATATATATATATATATATAATATATTTCAAGTACTCACAGATACCAATTACCTATACTTTTTTTTGCGGTCATTTGCCAGTTTTCCAAGTACCTAAAGCATATAGGTACTTGGAAAACTGGCAAATGACCGCAAAAAAAGTATCGGTAATTGGTATCGGTGAGTACTTGAAAAAAGTATCGGTACTCGTACTCGGTCTTCAAAAATTGGTATCGGTGCATCTCTAGACACAAGGTATCCAAATATTCCCCTCATGTCAGTGATTGTGTCTGGATTGATATCTTGTTTGAAACACGTCACTTGTAGTGATGATCGAGCACCCCGATGCTCGGGTGTTCGGGTGCTCTGGCCGAGCGCCCCCGGAGGCTCGAGTGCTCGGCCGAGCACCCGAGCCCCATTGAAGTCAATGGGAGGACTCGAGCATTACACCAGGCACCCCCTGCTCTGATGAGGGGAGGGTGCCTGGTTCATAGGAAAAGGTCAGAAAATGATGGAAACACCACAGAAATGGTTCAGGGACAGCATAGGGAGGATGTCTGGATGCATCTTGGACTCCAACGTCGCTGCTGGGAACGATGTTTCGCCCGTAGTCCGCCATTTTTACAGACTGACCGTAAAACACACAAAAAGGAAGATAAAAACGATTTTAGGCGAAAAATTGTTACCAAACAGTATTTGCTGTATATTTACTTGTATATCATCTGCAAATTCTGCAAAAAATTTCATCGATTTTTTGGAACTGGGGCCATGATTAAGAGGGAAACGTGCGCAGTGTAAAGCAGGTGTTCAACGTGGTTATGGCCCGGGTAAGGTACAGCATTCAGGAACGGAGGCCGCAGCTACCACAGGTTTTACAACATGTCCGTTTGCCCTTGTTAAGTCCAAAATTTATAGTCGGAACAGTGGGGTCTGATCCATTGAGTAAAAGTGACGAAGTGACTTAGTGGATGAAGCCAAGAACTACCTTCTGCTCTGTCGAACACCCCAGCCCTATTTAATTCAATGGGAGGACCTGAGGCACTCCGATACAACCTGTATATCGCAAAATGGAGGGCCTCATTCACATTGTGGTACAATAGTTCAGGTAGTGGTCCAACACTCATAAAGCCTATGCACTAAGTGAAAGGGCTGCCAAAAATTAGACTGAAATGTCACTCCAATACACCCTTTATTACACATAAAGGAGGGCATCATACACACCCTTGAAAAATTAGGATTAATGGCCTGCTGGTGACCCTCTAAAACATTAGGGGCGAGGGCATGCCGCTAAGCTGACCATCTAAAACATTAGGAATGAGGGTCTGCTGCTGAGCCGACCATCTAAAACATTATGGGTGAGGGTCTGCTGCGGAGCTGACCATCCTAAACATTATATGCGAAGGCCCGCTAGTGAGCTGACGCTATAAAACATTATATGAGAGGGCCCGCTAGAGAGCTGACCCAATAAAACATTATATGAGAAGGCCCGCTGGTGAGCTGACCTATACAAAAATTGTCAAACAGGGCCCGCTGGTGAGCTGGCCCTATATAAAAATTATATCACAGGGCCCGCTGGTGAGCTGGCCCTATATAAAAATTATATCACAGGGCATATGGAAGAGGAGGAGGAGGATGAGAAGATTAAGAGTCAACCATATACCCGTTTTTTGGGTGGAAGGGGTGAATGGGAATACAGAGTATTCCCATCATTGTAAATAACATATCTAAAGTGACTTTATGTTCCCCCGGGGCTTTCCTCCAGTGGAGTGGAGAAGTCAGGGGAAATCCAGGCCTTGTTCATTTTTATAAGTGTCAACCTATCAGCATTTTCGGTGGAAAGGCGGATACGCTTATCTGTTATGATGCCACCAGCAGCACTAAATACCCGCTCAGACAGAACGCTGGCGGCAGGGCAGGCCAGCACCTCCAAGGCGTAGAGTGCCAGTTCATACCACTGTCCAGCTTGGACACCCAGTAGTTGTAAGGCACAGAGGGATCAGTGAGGACGCTGACACGGTCTGCTACGTACTCCTTCACCATCTTCCAAAACTTTTCCCTCCTTGTGACACTAGGCCGCGCATCAGGGTGAGGGTGCTGGCGGGGTGTCATGAAGGTGTCCCACGCCTTGGAGAGTGTTGCCCTGCCTTTATCGGAACTGCTGTGTGCTCCCCTTTTCTCCCCTTCTCGGTTGGCCAAGGTAGCATGTACTCTGCCGCCAGCGTTGTCAGATGGAAAATTTTGGAGCAATTTTTCGACAAGAACCTTCTGGTATTGCACCATTTTGCTTGTCCTCTCCACCGGAGGAATGAGAGATGAGAAATTCTCTTTGTAGCGGGGGTCCAGAAGGGTGAACACCCAGTAATCCGTGTTGTCTAAAATGCGTATAACGCGTGGGTCACGGGAAAGGCAGCCTAACATAAAGTCAGCCATGTGTGCCAGAGTACCAACAGGCAAGATTTCGCTGTCCTCACCAGGAGGATGACTCTCAATCTCCTCATCCTCTTCTGCCCACCCACGCTGAAGAGATGGAAATAAAGTTCCATGGCTACCCTCTGTAGCGGAGGCAACCGTGTCTTCCTCCTCCTCCTCCTCCTCCACCTCCTCCAATTGTCGCTGAGAAGACGAAGTGAGGGTGCTCTGGCTATCACATTGTGTAAGCTCTTCCTCCCCCATTTCCACCTCTTCCACATGCAAAGCGTCGGTTTTAATTGTGAGCAGCGAGCGTTTCAGTAGACACAGAAGTGGGATGGTTACACTGATAATAGCATTATCGCCCCTCACCATCTGTGTCGATTCCTCAAAATTGCGTAAAACCTCACAGAGGTCTGACATCCATTCCCACTCCTCACTTCTGATTAGAGGAAGTTGAACGGAGAGGCGACGACCGTGTAACAGCTGGTACTCCACTACTGCCCTCTGCTGCTCACAAAGCCGGGCCAACATGTGGAAGGTGGAGTTCCAGCGCGTGCTCACGTCACACAGCAGCCGGTGAGCTGGCAATTGTAAGCGCTGCTGCAGCGTCAACAGGCCGGCTGAAGCTGTAGATGACTTACGGAAATGTGCACACACGCGGCGCACCTTCGTCAAGAGATCATGCAAATTGGGGTAGGTTTTTAGAAATCGCTGAACCACTAAATTAAATACATGCGCTAGGCATGGTACGTGTGTGAGCTTGCCGAGCTCCAAAGCCGCCACCAAGTTACGCCCATTATCACACACAACCATGCCTGGTTGCAGGTTGAGTGGCGAGAGCCACTGCTCGGTCTGGTGACTAATCCCCTGCAACAGCTCTGAGGCCGTGTGCTGTTTGTCCCCAAGGCAGATCAGCTTCAGCACGGCCTGTTGACGCTTCCCCACTGCAGTGCTACACTGCTTCCAGCTACCGGCTGATGGGTGAGTGGCGCTGCGCGCAGAGAATTCGGAGGTGGAAACGGAGGAGGAGGAGGAGCCAATAACGTAGGTGCTGGTGGAAACCCTGATGGAGGTAGGGCCCGCAATCCTCTGCGTGGGTAGCACCTGTGCCATCCCAGGGTCCGAGTCGCTCCCAGCCTCCACGACATTCACCCAGTGTGCCGTCAGGGAAATGTAGCGTCCCTGGCCACAAGCACTTGTCCATGTGTCAGTCGTTAAGTGGACCTTCCCAGTAACTGTGTTGGTCAGGGCACGGGTGATGTTAAGGGACACATGATGGTGTAAGGTGGGGACGGCACACCGGGAAAAGTAGTGGCGGCTGGGGACTGCGTACCGAGGGACAGCTGCTGCCATCAGGCTGCGGAAGGACTCAGTGTCCACAAGCCTAAATGGCAGCATTTCGATGGCCAGTAATTTGGAAAGGTGTGAGGTTAGTGCTATGGCCTGTGGGTGGGTGGCTGGGTATTTTCGCTTGCGCTCAAATGCCTGGGGTAACGACATTTGGACGCTGCGCTGGGACAGGGAAGTGGATGTGGTCGCTGATGGTGCTTCAGATGGTACAGGTGCAGGGCGGGAGGTATGCGGGCCTGCGCCTTCGACAGGCGATTGGCCGGCACCGAAAACAGGGGAAGAGGAGGCAGTGGTGTGGCCTGCAGACACAGATTGGCGATCCGGGCGTTCCTCCCACTTATTACGGTGCTTGGATGCCATGTGTCGGATCATGCTGGTGGTGGTGAGGTTGCTAGTGTTCATGCCTTGGCTCATTCTGGTGTGGCACAGGTTGCAAACTACAATTCTTTTGTCGTCCGCACTTTCCTTAAAAAAACGCCATACCGCGGAACACCTAGCCCTTGGAAAGGGAGATTTACGCAAGGGGGTGCTCCGTGGAACATTTGCGGGCCGGTTTGGTGCGGTCCGCCTTCTTTCTTTAGCCACACCACTGCCTCTTCCAGCCTGTTGCGGTGCTGCAGATGGCTCACCCTCAGGACTGCTGTCATCTCTCGGCTTTCCACCTTCCCAGGTGGGGTCAGTGACCTCATCGTCCACCAAGTCCTCCTCCACTTCCTCACTCTGATCATCCTCCTCATTTCTTGATCCCACCACATCCTCAGTCATTGACAACTGTGTATCATCCTCCTCATCAAGGTCTTGAGACAGTAATTGTGGTTGATTTGATGGCAACTGTGTCTCATCATCATCATCCACTTCCTTTGACCTTAAATGCCGTTCCCCTCTGTCATCTTCTTGTGATTGGGTACCCTCTAGAGGTTGTGAATCAGGGCACAAGATCTCATGTTCCTCTGCAAGCGTGCTTGGAGAGAGGTTCAAATCAAGGATTGGTGATGAGAAGAGCTCCTCACTATATCCCAGTGTGGGATCACTTCTTTGGCCAGACCCTCTATGGTGGGAGGAAGGATGATCAGGGTGAGGATTATGTTGACCAGACTCTTGGCTAGTGAGAGTGGACTTGGTGGAAGACAGGGTGGTGCTTAACCGACTGGAAGCAGTATCAGCTGAAATCCAACCGACCACCTGTTCGCAGTGGTCTGACCTCGAGAGTGATGTCTTGCGACGCCCTGTAAACTGAGACATGAAGCTAGGTATGGTGGATGTCTTTCTTTCTTGTGCTCTGGCACCAGGCACAGTTTCTACGCGTCCTGACCCGCGCCCTGAACTATCAGGATCACGTCCACTTCCCCGTCCCTTTTTACCCGCCTTCTTCATATTAAACGGAATATATGCCGGTAATCTGCGGCTAGGCACACGAAACAGAATGTGACGCTAATCTGCGGCTAGGCACACTAAACAATATGTGACGCTAATCTGCGGCTAGGCACACTAAACAATATGTGACGTTAATCTGCGGCTAGGCACACTAAACAATATGTGACGCTAATCTGCGGCTAGGCACACGAAACAGAATGTGACGCTAATCTGCGGCTAGGCACACGAAACAGAATGTGACGCTAATCTGCGGCTAGGCACAGTGAACGGAATATGTGACGTTAATTTGTGAATTTGCACACTAAACAGAATGTGACAATAATCTATGGCTAGGCACACGTTTAAAATGGCCCTTTTTGTCGCTGCGTTGTAAAATCATTGGCCCTGTGCACCTAACAGAATATGTCAGCTTGTCACTGCACTGTGAAATATTTGTCCCTGTGCACCTAGTACAATGTCACCTTAGAACATGTCCCCCCCCACAAAAAAATGAAATTCTGCCACCCCCAAAAAAAATTAAATGCTGCCCCCACACACAACAGTCCTAAAAAGGACTTTTGGGTCTTGAAAGAGTTTCAACAATTTTATTCTCCCTACACTGACTTCCTGTGCATCTAGTATTATATGTCACCTTACAAATATCCCCCCCACAAAGAAAAGGAAATTGTGCCCCCCCAAACAAAATATAAATGCTGCCCCCACACACAACAGTCCTAAAAAGGACTTTTGGGTCTTGAAAGAGTTTCAACAATTTTATTCTCCCTACACTGACTTTCCCTGCCTAAGCGCATCTCTCCCTGGCTAAGAATGAGCCGAACTCGCGCGTCGGGTGCTATACAGCACCCGATCACGGGTTCTGGCCAGCCAATCAGTGTAATGCCAGCAGCCAACATGGCTGCTGGCATTACACTGATGTCAGAGCCTCCCCGCACGTTTATTGGCTGCGCAGCAGCTGCGAAACGTGCGGGGAGGAGACCCGAACATGGCGGGCGAGCACATGCGGTACTCGTACGAGTACCGCCATGTGCCGAGCAGAGCGATGCTCGAGCCGAACCGAGCTTCGGCCGAGCATGCTCGCTCATCACTAGTCACTTGCCTTTGAGATGCAGTGGTTGTGTGAAATGCATTGGAAAGGAAAGTGTTGCATACACCTCTGGCACTCAAAGTTACTGCCTCATAGCTAATCTGGCCTGGAAGGTCATGAATGGACATGGCTGTATTTACACCCCAGGCACCCCTATGCAAGGCATTCTAGGCACCCTTAGCTCTGCCCATGGATATACCACCATTCCTCAAAGAACTCTGTCCCAAGTCCCATCAACTGCTTCTTGGCAAAGAAAGTGTTTTTAGCCTATAACAACAAGAGCAAAAAAGCTTTAACCCCTTGGTTGCTACAGAGATCTCCAAACCATTGCTCTGCAATAAGTTGGAGATCTGTATAACATTCAAGGGGTTAAATAATATCCTGTAAAGTGGTACAAAACTGGTACAGGGACATTGAGATTGCTCTGGCCACACCCACAATTCAGAATGTGGGTGTGGCTGGTACAACTGAGGAGCGCCTCAAAAATGTGGAGCCCTAGGCAGCTGCCTATTCTGCCTGTTTGGAAATCCAGCCCTGTGAATAGGACATGGACAAAAGGCACTGTAGACAACAAAGAGATCGCACTCATGAGGCTGGCCACATCTTATTGATAAAATCTCAAAGTTTATTCAATAAACTTCATGAAAATAGACACCATGAATGGGGAAACACTGTCAGTTTGTTGACAGTGTGTTTCCCCAATCTAGGTGTCTGCTTTCATGAAGTCTATTGAACAAACTTTGAGATTATCGTTGATTTAAATAGAGGTTTTAACCTCTTGAAAGCTGTTGATGTCTCCAAAGCAATGCAAAGCTGAAGTGCCCCATAATTACTCAACTTTTCTTTTGAACATAGTGTAACAGTACCTTATGGATTTTACCATCAATAACGACATGTTGCAAATGTATAAACATTCAAAAATTTTAACTTTTTCAACTGTTGGAGGAGGACAACATGAGACCCTCCAGCTGTTCAGGAGTGTAACTCCCATCATCTCCAGACAGTCATTGGCTGTCTGGGATGATGGTAATTGTAGCACTGGACACCTGTCAGGCTTCAGGTTGTCTTTCACTGATATATGTTACATACAATGGGATTGTGTATCTGATCCATTTGCAGTATTAGTATTTCTATATAATGCATTTACATGATGGTTATGATTACAATGTATCTATGATTGCTTTTGAATTTCCATTAATCTGCAGATCACGTGGGCTAAAGTGCACTTTCCCTCTAATATAAGCACAAAGGCCTGCTTTTGTGAGCTCTGCCTGTCTAGTGCTTAGTTTCTTAGTCAGAGGTTCCCAACCAGGGTGCTATGGTACTTTGGTGAGCCTTAGGCAGCTGCATAGGGTGCCCCGTTTTTTTGTGAAGACTTTGAAAAAAATTGTAAAGTTTAATTTATTACATATGTTGTATATTAATGGAGATCAATATGCATAGTATGCTCTGATGTCATTCTGACTTTCAGATGTAAGAATAACTATACGTTTATGTATTATATCCATCATAAAGTTTGTGAGAAATGACCTATAACATGTGACGGGTGCCCTGAATTCCATGTTATGGGTGCATTGACGGAGAAAGGATTGAGAAAAATGGTTCCTTTTCTCAACAGGACGAGCAGTGTGGGGGTATATGGGCATTTCCGGGTGTGTTGCTCCTCTGTGTAGAAGGGCTGTATTCAGGAAGCTAAATAGGTACAATCCGGGGCAAACAAAATGCACCATAGAGGACAATCCTTATTGCTTTAAATTGGACTTTTAACCCCTTGAATGCTAGATGGCTCTATTGTGCAGAATTACACCTCTGTCAGAGTACTGCCCAAAATTCTTCATTTTTTAATTTCACCTGCAATATGGTTGACATTAACCCTTTGTGTGACAGAGAGGAACACAACGCATTGCTTTCCAATGTGTTGCGTACCCTCTGGCATTCAAAGGTTTAAGGGTTTATTCACAGTAACAGAACACCAACACCAAAAATAGGTTGATATAACCTTAAATGGCACATACTTACAACTAGCAGGTGTAACATTTAATTATTCATGTTACGTAAATATGTTACCCTTTACTGTAAACTCACCACAACATACTTGAAAACAAGAGAAATCTCAGTGGTGGAGATTCACTAAGTGGTGATAAAGTGGAGATGACTTCTCCAGTTTATCGCCTCCCCAATTTCTGTGTTATACTATGGAGCCTATTCACTAAGATCTCCAAAGCTGAAGAGACCTTAGTGCATAGGCTCCACAGAATAACACTGGAGAAGTGATAAACTAGAGAAGTAATCTCCAATTTATAACCCCTTTACCACCACTTAGTGAATCTCACCTAATGCATTCTTCCTGGTAAACATTTTTCTAAATAAATAAATTATATCCTTAAAATATAATCCTTAACTTTCTTCTTAACACATGTTTAAAATTTCTTGTTCAAGGAGCATTTATTTAATGTTGTTTGTTCTGTTTGAATTAAGATATAAAAGCCAGTCAGTTAATGGATTGTGATTAATGCCCACTGGTCACATATCCAGAAAGGCTGGTATCTTATCTGAGCCCTTTCACAGCTAATCCTGCACTGGAGAGGTGTTCATTCCCCTTATTGAGGTTTATTTCACTATGTACCAAATAACAGATCATGAAGACATGTTAAAGGGATAGTAATACTTTATTATTACTATCCCCCGTATTGTAGATATTTGCAAAATAATTTAATAGCCCCCAGGTTCATCTCTCAAACCTTTATGGTTTGAGAGATAACCGAAGGCAAAGTTCCCCCCTCCCTCCCCCTTCCCTGAAGTCAGAGTTGTAGCTGACTGCAGGGGAAGTCCGTCGTATGACAGGCTTGAGGCTCTGCAGCTGAGCCGAGATCGCGTTAGTGAAAAAGAATTGTTTCACTGGAACGGTCTTCTACATGTGCTTGGTTTGCAAGCACACGTAGAAGACCGTTTCAATGAAATAATTCTTTTTCACCTACGCGATCGTGGCTCTGCTGCAGAGCCGCCTGATGAAAGTCAGACTGGATATCCCTGCAGTCAGAACAACGCTGACTTCAGGGAAGGGGGAGGGAGGGGGGATCTTTGCCTTCGGTTATCTCTCAAACCATAAAGGTTTGAGAGATGAACCTGGGGGCTGTTAAATTATTTTGCAAATATCTACAATATGGGGTATAGTAATAATAAAGTATTACTATCCCTTTAAATATGTAGAGACATTAGTATGTTTGTCTCAGGGCAGAACTTTAGTAAATCTCTTGCAAAATAGTTGAACTCTTGTGTATTAGAGTAACAATACAACCGATCTCAATGAGACATTTTCTTTGAATTAAATTTCCAGCTGGTACAGACTACAGCACCCATCACCCCATTCAGTTGATGCCCCCAACAACTGGAGTTCCAAAGACTGACCACCACTGATATATGTTTTGATTCACAATTGCCTTGCTGCATGAACCCAGTTGTTTCATACACTGGTTAAAGGGAAAGTAATTTCTTTTTAAAACAAAATAAAATAAAGTAGCTATTAAAAAAATAAACTAAATGGTCCCAGTCCCATCTTTCAAACCTTTATGGTTTGAGAGATATACAGTGATAACGTTCTCCCCTCCCTCCCCTTTCACTGATGTCAGCTGTAAAGCTGACAGCAGGAGATTCGAGACTGCTCTTCAGCAGAGCCGAAATATCACACTTCATTGGAACAGTCTACAAAGTCTGCCCTGTTTGCAAGCATATTTTGTAGACCTTTCCAATTAAGTATTTCTTTTTAGATTTCTGTATATCGGCTCTGCTGAAGAGATGCCTGCCGGTCCCGGGACCCGGATCTTCTTCAGCTAGAGGCTGACGTCAGGGAAGGGGAGGGAGGGGAGGACTTTAAAATGTTATATCTCTCAAACCATAAAGGTTTGAGAGATGGGACTGGGATTTATATCTCTCAACCCATAAAGGTTTGAGAGATGGGACTGGGATCGTTTAGTTTATTTTTCTAATTGCTAAAATATTTCATTTTGTTTTAAAAAGACATTACTAACCATTTAAAGCATTGTAATGGTGATTAAATAAAGGCCATCATTAGCAAATCAAAGTAACACATAACAATACATTGTATTATGTATTTAACCTCTTGAGGATAAATATGAAATTTCTGTATCCCGGTTTATATTGGTCCTATTTAAAGGCAGTATTAGAGACAATTTACTTTACAAAGTCAGGGAGTACACTAAAGTGTGATAAAGATGTGATACATTGGAGATCTTAGTGCATAAGTGCTACAGAAAAACATAGGAACTGGAGAAGTGATATCACTGGAGAAGACATCTCAGTCTGACATCCCAACTTTGTTCTGAATATAATAGGAAATTTCATTGAAGTCAATGAAAAGTAAAAAAAGTATGTGTTTTCACCTATAGCATCAATTTATGTAAACAAATGTGCACACTACCCTAGGAGTTGAACATCAAGTTGCCCTTAATTTTTTATGTTTATCTCCTTTTCAAAATGGTATGCATTGTGTATATTTTTCTTCTCTTTTGTCACAACCATTGTAAAGGCAAGTCATATTTCAAGAACATGTGAAAATGAGAGATTATAGATGATGTAATTTTGTGTTTGTGGCACTACAGTATGTCAGCTCATACCAATGGTGCCATTTTTCTCAGAAGGACAGTATTTAATGAATAGAGTAGGAAATACCATGGTTTTCAAAAGCTATCTGTATAGTTGAAGGGGACACAATGAAAAATAGTATTTTTTTCCTATAACACCATATTTGTGCGCAACTAGCCTAGGGGAAAATGACAAGTGATCCCTCATTTGATGCAGGTGGCTGTCTACTTCCCAAAATGCTATGCCTTGCATACAGTTTCTTCAAATCTGTAATGGTTATGACCATTTTACTACAGGCAGATAATTTCAAAAATGAAAATTAGCAGGTGAAGGTTAGTGGTTTGTAGAATGAAGTACATTGTGATTTTTGTAGTTGCTAAACAATTTGAGTACAGGCAAGTTATATTTGAAAAATGTATTAAAAATGAGAGATTTTAGTTGGAGTAGTTGTGTGTTTCTGTTATATGCTGTTACCAATTTGTGACCCCAGGGAGTGAGATAAATGTATGCACCTATATATATATTAGATATTATTGTACTCCCGAGATATGTGGCATTAATATTTCATATTTTTTATACGTTGCACTAAGCTTTCTTGAGATACTTTACTGTAAACTCTGCCTGTAGTGTATATTTCTGAAACCATTCTGAAAACCCCAATTTTTAACATTTCCTTGCTTTATCATTTTGTATAGGAAGAATCTTTACTTAATTTATGATTCCTAAGTTAGTCTACTTTCAGGAACTATATGCTTTTATGTAGTTATTGAGCTGTTTTAGGGTATTTTTACTATCTAACCAATGGAATGTGCATTTTCGGTGTTCTCAGTGATAATCACAGTGATAACAGAAGACAGGCACTGTATATCTCTAGCATAAAATAATAAACAATATAAATAGATACATTTGAGATCTTGCACACAATCTAGATATGACACACTTTTTCACAGTGGTCAGAATTGATAAAAAGAATCAGTTACTCATATTCATGAATCAATATGTGTAATTTTACTTAAAGCTAAATAAAATGTGATATATAGAACAATAGTAATCAGTGAATTGAGAAATAGAGATATGCAAACTTGACCCAGTAATACACGGCTTAAAATTTGAAGTCCTTTGCAACTAGCCAGACCTGAAAAGTTACTCGCCACTGCAAGCCATAACATATCCACTAGGGCTGAATTTCTACTCGCCAGGGCTAAATTTTCACTCACTGTTGGCTAGTTGCGAGTGGAAATTTTGAGCCCTGCAGTAATATATATATATATATATCAGTGCAACAGTTCTAGACTAAGATAATATATATGTATATGGCATAAGAAAATATAATACAATAGGATATATCAGATAACTGCACAAGTAACACATAAGCACTTATAGGGTTAAACTTATATATATGTATATAGGTATCCAGAGGTATAAGCTAGCAATATTTGAATCCAGCAGTAGTAAGGGTTAACAATTCCTGCAGTTTTAGACAGTACAGTAGGTTGCAGTATAACATCATCTGCCCCACCCCGTATGTACTAAGGCAATTAAGTGGAAGGGAACTTGTCCCTTGAGTTGTGCTCAATAGGACACAGGTTAATTGGCAAGTTGATAACCACGATGCATAATATAGCAAGAATTGAAACACTATCTGAAAGACTTAAGGTCTCAGATTAGCCAAATATAGAATTTAACTATATGCCTGCTGGTTTCAATTATGCATACCTCTGGATGAAGCATAGAATAATGAAATACATTCCCCAGTAAAAATATGCATTACCACATTATAATCTTAAGCAATAAGAGTAAGGTATAGGTATAATACACAATCATAATATAATGAAATTATATCAAAGCATATAAACCCTAAATATTATAATGACCAAATCATGTCTGCACTCATGTCAGTGCAAGGGATTCATTGAAGTTATGAGCAGAAAGGACTAACCAATACACACTTCAAAGTTTTGTTCCGTCAAGATTTTCACAGGTGTGACTATCTCAACGGTACAATCCACTCTAGATATCACAAGTAGACAAAGCAATCTGGAACAGAACCAGCCAAAACCAAAAATACCAAGTCCACAAACATAGAAGAGAAAGATTCAGAACACCGTGAATTGGAGCACAATGATCCTCTCAGAACATATTATTTCAGGTTCTCTATGCTTATTTGTAGTGATAACAAATGCATCTCACCACAACCAAGCATAGACATCTGCATGCACAACAAACAATTGGCGCTCCAGGTATCAGCACTTTAGTTGTAAATAATCCCAGAATTTACTGGATATGATAACTTTGGAATTTCATACAGTGTTAAGATAATAACTAAATTATACTTTACCAATCATATAACAGGGTGTGGTCTTAGGCACAGCACGGTTCTGCGAATTTCATGAACCAGGAAATTTGGCAACCCCTTGAAGCCTCTTCTCCCCCCTGAACAAAGCTTATATTACCTAAATTCTTCCTTACAAAAAGGTACGCCTACTCTTCTCTCATAGGTCACCCATCAGAGAAATAGCATATGAGGTAATATACAGATTAGTAAATATATATAAAATATATCTGAACCATTAAATCTACCATGTCGCTAGGTGTCAGTGTACTACCAGGAAAGCAGATAGTATTCCGCAACTCACATCACATGTCCAGAGCTTCTTACTCCAACACATATTTTAGTTTAGTTACATCCACGGCAAGGGGGTATAACTTCCATCCTGATAGATAACTGTTTTACAAAGATGTATTCATGAGAAAGTGTAAGGTTTTTCTTCTACAAAATATTGCTTAAAGATGCAGTCTCATATATACACAGACAAAATGGTTACTGACTTCTTTAACCATTTCTTTACAACCAGAGCAGATTCTCTGACAGTGTTAAGGTTGAAAATACCTTTCTTGTACTTTTTTTTAATTATGGGTTTGTGCAGACCATGCATGTATTTAAAACAATTGACATTTATTTTGTGCTCAGGGGGTTCAGGGCTTTCAAAAACAAGTAAAACATTCACAAGTAGCATAAATGTTTTTGATACATAGTTAATTTTATAATGTTTTTGTATTTATGACATTATACCTTGTCAAAGCAAAATGTATTCCTACAGTAAAAACCAAATAAATATTTTCCCATCTAGTCTGCCCATTTTCCTACAGTAAAAACCTCAAACCTTATTTGGTTTTTACAGTAGGAAAATGAGCAGACTAGATGGGCCAAAATGGCTTTTGTCTGCCATCAAATTCTATGTTTCTAATCATATAAAACACCATGAAACCCGCCCCCAATATATAGTTTTCCATATGTAATTAGAAAGTTACCTACAGGAATCATCCGTAAACAGGATAACAGAAATGTTGAAAATGTGCCCAGGCACCTGGATAGAAAAAAATTAACAAGCCTCTGGCACACAAATGGTTATGAGTAGCAAGTAGCATTAAAGGGGAAGTATCACCTTATAAAAATGTTTTACCATAGCTTTTGTTAATAAAATAGTATAGATATCTATAGTATAGATATCTATTCTATCTTCTGTGCTGTGCACTTCTGCATAATGGACACAGCTCTTCTTCTCTTCCCACCTCCCTTCCAGCTGCCCCAGGGAGCGCGTTCACGCTTCCCTTTGGTGTGGTTTGAATGGCTTCTGTCGTTATATCAAGCTCTAGTTAGCATTATACTGAGGTTGCAGGGTCATTATAATGCTAACCGGAGCTTGATAATATGATAGAAGCCATTCACAGCACACCAAAGGAAGCGTGAACGCGCTCCCTGGGGCAGTTGGGATGGAGGTGGGAGGAGAATGAGGCAGTCAACAAGAGTTGTGGTGACGGTTTAGCTACTGCATTGTGCTGACCAGCACAGCTTGAAGATAGAGTATCTTTTAAAGTACTTACATTAAAAAAAAAAAACAAAAAAAAAAACAGCTTTCCTATTACTACTTTATTAACAAAAGCTATGGTAAAACATTTTTATAAGGTGATACATCCCCTTTAACCCCTTCGAGACACAGGACGTACATGTACGTCCTGTGTGGCTGTCACTTAGTGACAGAGGACGTACATGTACGTCCCGGAAATCCGGCTCCCCGCGCGGCTGCACGCCGTTCGGGGACTCCGGATTCTTTTACCAAAAAAAAAAAAAATTGTTAGACGGGCGTTAAGTGACGGCCGTCACTAAGGGGTTAAAGGATAATGTAAGTGTAACTCCACTGGCAAAATCATAATTTTCCCCATCATGAGGAAGTTTGGAGGGCATATTTTCAGTTTGTTTATTCTTGATTGGTTCCAGATTGAAATATATACAAACTGACTTCCTGATTATCTTACATTTTACAGCTGCACCACCACTGTAACAATAAAAGCCTTAAGATAACCACTGTGTGATCACCTCTTCCCTTTTGCAACAGTGATGTAATTAGAAAGCCAAATGGTTTGCTCCACATCATTCATAAAATGCTGAATATTGCAATTTAGCAAAACAGAAAGTATGCTCATATGAAAGAGGCATGTTATCTGAAGTAACAGAACCTAATATTTTTTATGATACTTTCATTTAAACCCACTGGATACTATACATTCTAGTACCAGTGAAATTTTTTGATAGACAAACAAGAGTGAGACACAGATTTGAGCCTGGAATTAGAAACCTGCTGTGAAACACATTTCTGCCATTCCATGCTTGTTGACAGGAAACTGAGGAAGAAGCTTTACTGCAAAGGGTAAAAAGTAGGCTGGTGTCCGTTTAGCTTGTCCTGAACATCTGTTCCAACATTACACATATGATTTAAATCATGTTTTTTTTATCTTTTTACTGAGTGACTAAACTAATTATTTTAGTGTGTGACTGAAGAGACATTAAACATGTTGGAATTTGTTCATTTTTCAAGAGTACAAACATAGGCCTAGATTACATAGTTGATAAGTTTTAGCAGTTTTTATGTAACAGATCTCCTTTGAAGTCTACGGAGAAATCTGTAGATACAACTAAGGTGAGCAGATATCCCTTTAAATGCAATATGCACACACCGCAAGGCTGCACTGAATTCTGTGCACTCTTGCAGAAAGAAATTTTCATGTGTCCCGCTTTTAGCCCCTTAGTGACGAGGCCTTTTTGACACTAGAGGACAAGAGTAGTTTTAGCCTTCTTAGTACCATAAAATCTCTGCTTTAATATGCACATTATATACAAGAAGATTTTTCTATATTTTTTTTGTATAATTATATCCAGGGAAAAAAATGAGATCTACAAGATTCCTTCCCTTTCTCCCCCCATTGCAATCCACTGTCAGAAGATTAGCCTTACTTGCACTGAACTCTGATTCTACATCTTCCCTGTAGGTGGCATGCTTGCATTTGCCACCCGATTCCATCAATATCCTGTCAGGACTTTCTGCTGCCAGCCAATGGTAATGCCCTTCGAGGATCTCAAGGTCCTCACAGGGAAATAACGCAGATCCAGTGCTTAGATCTCTGCACATTTGATCTATGGAATTGCCCTGTGAGGATCCTGGCTGGCAGCAGAAGGTCCTGACAGGGCATTGATAGAAGCAGGTGGCCCACAGGGAAGATGTGGAATCAAACTTCAGTGCTAGTAAGGCTAATATTCTGAAAGCGGATTGCGCTGGGGGGGGGAGGGTAGGAATCTGGCAGCCCTCATATTTTTTTTTTTGAGAAAGGGGGAAAAACAAGGGTGTGTAGTGTACATACAAGAAAGAAGAGAAAATGTGCCAGTAGACTTCTACCAAAGAAGCGCCAGGAACCACATATCCAAACAAATAAAAGTAGTTTATTTATTTGTTTGAATATGTGGATCCTAGCGCTTCTTTGGTAGAGCGTCTGCTGGCACATTTTCTTTTGTTTCTTGTATTTTCTGGTCCATCGTTGAACCCGTGTGGTAAGATGTTTTTGATATTTCGATAACAGCTGGAACACATCAAAAGGAAAAAGGGCCAGAGTGGAAGCAGCCTTGAGAATGTCCTCCACACGCCTAGCTGTCTGAGTTGTGCATAAGCACTTGACAGACCAATTTTAAATGTGAGTACCCTAAAATACGGGGTAACTAAAGAGGGGTCTCCATTTCTGTTGTTAGAATTTACTACTGTATGAGGCACACCCTTTTCTGTTTGTTTGTTTGTTTGTATTATACATAAGCACTCTTGTTTTCCCCTAAAATCTTGGGTATAATATACATCTGTGTATTATACACAGGTGCGTATTATACCTGAGATTTTATGGCATGCCTTTGTTCAACCATATTTTCTTATAATTCATGTAATACACCCATATAAAATATATATAGTTTTTATGCATAAATAGGGCTTTCTTTTGATACTACATTTATATGGATAAGCCACCATTAATTTGATAATAATACCCCTTTGAGTGACAGAACCCACGCATTGCATTGTGCGGCATAGCCCTCTGGCACTCAAAGGATTAAAAAAGAAACAAACCCCACATTTTTATTGGTTTTCCTGTAATAATTTGTGCTCAATTGTTTTTTTTTTTAACAGGGATGTCATAAAAGGTATGAATGTCTGTTCATGCATTCCCAAGTGTCCATTTTTAGGGGGATAATGTTCCTCTGAGATGACAATAACCATGTCTCTCTTTCCCACCCTGGAGTCCCTCTTTTAGGAGATCAGACATTGTGGTGTGTGTATATAAGTGTATCACATTGCACCACAGAAATACAATACTTATTAATGTTTGTTTAAACATCAGTATATGTGTTTATAAATTAGTGTGTGTAAATAAAATACATTGGTCTTGTTCTAAATCATTTAATCAGTTACACAATGAGGGGTCAATGTGTCATTGCCTTTTTATTTTTATTTGCTCAAGCTCAACCTCTCAAAGGTGCCTCATCTTTGGCCATTTGAGGTACTGGGAGCTCTGTTGTCTGCTTCTCTCTTCCTCATGATCACAGTGAGGAGAGAGGCAGAGTACAGTGACAAAGGCAATGTATAGTATACATTGCCATTGTCATGTGGCTCCACCACGCACATGTGATTACTGTAGCAGCGATCACATGTGCAGATCTACGGGAAAAAGTTGAAACTGACTGCTCCTGTCCTGGAGTTTAGAGACCTAAATTGTATTGAAAGCTTGCATCCATCTCAAGCACCCCTATGCACAACATCCTCTGGTGTCATTAGTCCACAAACATCCTCATTTAACCACACCCTCTTTTTTGTCCAAACCATTTTTTATTTATTTTTCAGAGTAATGTGGCATCCAGATGTAGATGAAAATGTTATAGATAGAGATCATATATGAAGCACACATACGAAAATCATAAGCAACCTTTACTATATATGTAGCCTGCCCTTTCTCCTGTGTTTAAGACCCAAGTAATGAGAAAGTACAGGTACCAAAGGTCAAACCAATATTGAAAAATCAAGCAGTGTGCATTAAATTATACAGTGCAAGTCAGTTACAGCTACCGTATGGCTGAGTACTCTGTGCTCTTTGGAGTCTCTTACACCTAAAGGTAAGGGCATTCTGTATCAAGTATTATTATCACTAATGTAGTCACAGCACCAATCACTGTGGCACACAGTTACAGCCTCCCCAGCATGATCACAGCGTGCACTGAGGTGCTCTGAGATCATTAAGCATTGACATGCCAGGACCATCATTTTTCCTTAAAGGACACATTCGTGTGATGGTCCTGGCTGGTCATACTTTTTTAACAGGTTAAAGGCATATCTGGTCACCCTTGACCTTATGATCTGCAATGTAATCCAGGTCACAGATTTATGTGTTGGAACCTACTTTAACAAAATAGCTTCTAAACATGTACATGTAAACAATACAACAAGGAGACAGTCACTTTTCTTCACATATAATATAATATATTATTATTATTATTCTTTATTTATATAGTGCCAACTAATTCCGCTTTAACCCCTTCAAGACCAGAGCTATGTGCAAAACATTGAGAAACAGTGGGTTGTACACCCTGCTGGCCTTGTGTGGGGGGGGGGGATAAAGAAGTCTTAGTTTGGTCATATAACATTTTGACACTTTTAAAAGTGTCATGTTATTATACTGTATAGAAACATTGGGCATTATATAAAGGTAATGTGCAGCTGCACCGGAGGGGACAAATATAATTTTTGAAATTGCCATCCATTTAAAGGAACAGCAGTGTCCCATAAAAAATGTTTATGGTTTGAGAGATATCAACCGCTAAAGTTCCTCTTCTCCTTCTGTCGGCTGACACGAGTAGGCTCTTCAGCAGAGCTGCTATAGTGCGAGTTAAAAAGAATTTCTTCTTTGGAATGGTGTAAATAGTGTTCTTGAAAACCAGGCACACTTTGTAGACTCTTCCAAAGAAGTAATTATTTTTAAAACTTGCTATTGCGGTGCTGCTGAAGAGCCGCTTGTCGGTCCCCGGACCAAGAACTCCTGCTGTCAGCTTACAGCTGACGTCAGGAGAAGGGGAGGGAGAGGGGAACTTTAACGGATGATATCTCTCAAATCATAGTGTTTTGAGATATAAGATGTGTGGCATTTAGCTTATTTTTTTAAGCTCTACAAAACTGAAAAAAAATTTTATGGAACATTACTGTCCCTTTACCCTTTTCAGTGCCAGAGAAGTAACACATTGCACTCAGAGGATTAAACAGTTTTGTGAGTACAGATAACCATTTTTTCATCTCTCTGAAGTACTGATGATACCTAAGGGAGAATTCTGTACATTAGTTGTGGGTTATTTAATTTAGAGGTTTACGTCATTAAAGTGATAGTAATGTTTCACAAAAACAGCAGCTCAAATTAATCTTCATAGTATTTGAGCCATAGAGAGCGTTATTTCATTACTGTGAGAGTTGTAGTTCAAGAGTAATTGAATGATAAAGTTTCCCCCTCCCGCCCCTTTTACCTAGTATAAGCCCCCACTTCTTAGATGTGGAATCCAGTCCATAGATCAGACAGCTCACATCAAGGGTCAATATATCCTTACTGTGAGAACAATGAAATCCCTGCCCCCCTTGACAGGTTTTTCAGCTTTTTCCCTTATCTTAATTGAAGATTGTCCTTCTCTGCAGTCTACTTGGACACTCCCTGCTTCTCTAAGCGGAGCAGTGTTACATCAGTAGAAGGGGGCAGGAGGGGGATACTTTATCATTCAATTTCTCTTGAACTACAACTCTGACAGAACTGAAATAACACTCTCCAAGGCCCAAATACTATGAAGATTAATTAGAGCTACTTTTATTATGAAACATTACTATGCCTTTAAATACAAATGTTTGTGTTCATGCCTTTAACCATTTGAGTACCAGAGGGAAGTTTTACACCCTGTCACTCAAAATGTTTATTGTATAGTTTTATTTAAAAATGTGTTTATTGTTATTCCATCTGGTAAGTGTAGAGAAAATTATTAGAGAGCAAAATCAGCCTTATTGCAGTTTTCCTATTGACCAAATTGTGAATAGGGAATATTTGCTTGTGTGTATGGGCATAAAAATGAATGTAGACCATTTGTTTTCACTGCTAAATGATTACATAGTAATACTTGTCATGAAAAATGTACCCATTATTCTTGTCTTAGTAAAAATGTGTCCTTGACAAGAATAGTACTTACACTTCCCTGAGATGTGCTAGAAAACTGTGAAGATGACCTTAGCTATGTGGAGGAGCCCAGTGATAAATGGAATCCTTGGTAGAATTGTTAAAAAGAATATAGCTGTACCCCCACCCAGCACACACAAACACACACTTAACCCCCTTGAATTCTAGAGGACTCCAGCACATTAAGACACGTATGCTTTGGAGATCTCTCTACCATTCAGTGGGTTAAAAGATTATTTTAAATTAATAGGGATTTGGGGCATTTTCTGTGGTGCAGTTGGTTTGCCCCAGAATTGCTAATCTCTAGCTTCCTGAATATGGCTCATAGTCATACCTGGGAACTGAGTTAATTGCTGAGTCGCTGAAAACAGGAGGTGATCCTCTGGGTAACTGAGTTCACTTGTAGCCCTGCTCAATTTGCTTTCTGTTCTGCCCATGCCCTGTCTTGTCACACCTCCTTTTCATGGTAAATCCTACCTCTTCTCCAGTTCCACCCTCTTCTGTTAAGCTTCACCCAGATGCTATTCTTTGCGCTGTGGATTTCAAGGTTCCCCCGTAATGTCCATAGTTTAATGAGAAATGTGGCCTAGTCTACACCACATGACCCTCTGAGTTTTTGAGGAGGTGCAAAACATTGCATTGTGTTGCACGCTGCTCTGACATGCAGAGGATTAAGGCTGTGAAGGGTATAAAGAATGTATATTATGATAAAATGAAATTAAAATAATAAAAGTAGGAAGGATGATAATATACTCACTCGCTTTTCTCATTTGCAGTCCCATACCAATAGGTTCTTACTGCTTCTTTACTGGTGACTGACATCAGAATGAGTGAAGCTGATTTATGGATTAATGTAACATGCAAGTCATCAGTATGATGTTTTGCATTAAACTGACTGATAGCAGATAGGTGGCAGCCGTACCATGATGCTTGTCAGGGTCATTTTATGACACTTTTCCATTGACGCCCACTGAATTTATATCATGTTGTCACACATAAACTCTTATTTTTTCATCCTCTAGCGTAGATAGATGAAGTTGTGGGTGAAATCAATCAAAAATATGTCCAGAAACTCCCACCAACATCTCTGCAATTCTTTTTTTTATTGTGAGGTACCCTGTTGCCAAGCAGAGATGTTTTACACATTTTCATAAGTTTATTTACAGGATACCAATACTATTTAGAGCAGGGGTGTCCAAAACGATGCAGTCCTATGCCATAAAGTATGAAGACCAACATGAAAATAAGGTAGGTGTGTGAACTGATATTCATGCCAAGAGGAGGAAGGGTGAATAAGGAAAAAAATATCATAGAGTAACCAAGCATTAAGAAACAATAAATGTTCAAATGAAAAAATCTCACTCTAAACCAACGGTATGCAAACCTGTCCAAATGGGCAGTACACAAGCCGCTATTTAATGAGTTTCTTGAGAATAAGTGGGTTAGGAAAAATTATTGCATTACTGAATAAGTCAAATGTGCTAAATCAGGGAAATCCTTAAAGGTATGGTTACACCTACTAATAGTAAATGCTTACTTTAATCTCAGAAAAGCTTAATGGCCTCTATGAATCACTTCTACTTAGATTGATTCTCCAAAAGGAATCTTTAATTAGCAGTGTTCATAGCTGCAAAAACAATTGTTTGTGAAGGATTCTAGGATCACACTCTCCTCTTGCTGAAGTCGTCTTAGGAAGCCTTGGGTGGGAGGACTTTGGGGGTCCATGAGATCAGGAATCATAGTCAGTACTAATTCAAGATTATTTTTGTGCATATAACGATAGGTGAAATCAATAGCAGAGGGCATGATTATAGATGATAGATCCACTTCAGCCTGTTATAGGTCCCTTAGAGTAATGGTGGGATCTACTGTTCAACAATACAAGTGTGCAAATAATGTGGCAGGTAAAAAAAATATTGGACTAGAGCCTTGTGGTGGGCTGCTCTATTCTATTACCTCCTTTAGTTAACCCAATCTAACGTCAGTAGTTTTAAGTCACTGTTTGGTATTCTG
Source organism: Rhinophrynus dorsalis (assembly GCA_037306005.1). Lineage (NCBI taxonomy): Eukaryota > Metazoa > Chordata > Amphibia > Anura > Rhinophrynidae > Rhinophrynus > Rhinophrynus dorsalis. The sequence goes on from CM074722.1 coordinate 255,883,184, forward strand.
TAACCTGAGCTGTGACCAACTACCGACTGATAAAAATGCACAACGGGAGCTAAATTAGCACCTATAAAAACAGTAAAAATGTAGATGAATTTGTGATTCAGTTACATGTTGTGACTATTAACACACATTAAGGGACTCTCTATTGTTGAGTGTTGAGTCCCTAACGTGTTAAAAACCACCGATGTGCAATTGAACAGTGATCCCCACACTAGTGATCTGTGGATGCCATAAGCCCCATATCAATACATCCAAGGCACCAAAAATATGGGTTAAAAAATAAAACAAATGAACCCTTTGAGTACCAGCTTGGTATTCAATGCACTGCAGAGCGTTGCATACCCCTCTGGCTTTCCAATTATTAATCCCACTAACGCTTACCATCCCATTGCCCATTCCCCACAACATTTAAAATTAATGGATTGGTTGCGATCTGAGGTTATGCAGTAACCACCCCTCCCAGCCAATCAACTTCAAGCTGGATGAGTCGTAAATGCAGGTTTCATCATCGTTCCAGCTATTCAATGATTGGCTAGCTGGAGAGATGACGAAACACACATTTGTGACCCCTCCAGCTAGAAGCTGATTGGCTGGGAGGTGTTGTTACTGCAGACTACTGTTGTTAACTCACTCTCTACATGTTTGACACTGTGTCAGACATTGAGTGTTAGCTAGTTTCCTTGGATGTTCCCATTATTCATGCTATTTAGTGTGAGTTGTGGGAACAACAAGCTGCGATGAGCGTTAGGCCGCAACACGGATTTAGCTGTACTAATATTATTGAGCCAGGGAACAGTAGTCTAGATGAAAGTGTTTCCTACTAAATGAAGACAGCTACAAGGCAGCCTGGTTACACTTCTTTCTAAATGTTGACTTTTAAAGACTAGAGGGGTGTTCAATGCATTGCAAGGCAATGTATTGCACCCCCCCTGTTCTTTAACAGTTTGGAAAATAAACATTTGAGGAATCCCGTAGCAGACATTACAAAAACGTGATGCTCTACATGAAAATAGTTCTTGTGATACATAATTACAAACTTCCATTATTCTGTAGAAAGTATCCAACTAAGTTTCCTTGGTAACTGCCTGCGAGATCAAGTTCTAATTCCTGTAATGCTAGGTACATTCCTCAGCTATTGAAACATTCTTGCATGTTATAGTGTGGCCAGAGTAATAAACAGACCAGGCTGATCTTTCTCTGTATCTGTGCTGCAGCCAGAAACACAGCTTGCATTAACACATGTTTTTCATTTAATTAAAGATAACAAGACTTAAAAAAAAAAAGACCAAAAAATGAATTTTGCATAAAGACTATTTTGTGTCATTCAGATATACATTCATTGTTAATGGCTGTTTAGAAACATGTAGCTGATTTTTAATCATGAATCGTGAATCTCCTGGAATAAGTATTGTAATGTACTAGGAAGACGGCGCAAGCAAAATAACTACGCTATACGGGACAAATACAATTTCCTCCAATTCCTTTTGATGTAAATTCGTTTTTTGGGGGTTTTTTTGTTTGTTTTTTTTAAATAAAACTTTTTCTATTTCAACATTCTTATATATGAAAAGCAAAGGATAGAATATACATTAGTATAAGAGTACAGCCATATTGACTGGAATCACAGCAACCTAATAAGAGATAATTAGCAGTCCCACTGTTATCAAATACCATTTCACTCTACCCACATGCCCTTCAGATATTTCAAAACCATGTGACCTCCATCCCAGTAAGAAAATGTCGACAGAGAGTTCCATGGATCCATTGTCTTGTATACTCCACCATCCTACCTCTCTGCAGCTTCACTCCGAAGTTCCTTGGCAGCCATTCAGAAGGTGTATCTAAAGCTGTCATAAAAATGTAATCTTTGACTAGAGTTTTAATAAATGGGTCCCATAAGGCAACACATTTCTTCCCATCATGTTCCTTGTCTATGGCCCAGTCTGAGTACACGGTTGTGCCTGCTAGCCAGTCCCTAACGAACCTCATCAAGCTGGCCACATTGTGTAGTTTAAGATCTGGAAGTTGAAAGGCCCTGTTTGACTTGGGTTGTTTTCATTTGCGAAGGCTGATTTTAGGCCATTTCTGTGACCAAATAAACCCTTGGAAGCTTTGGTTAATTGTATCAGCATCTCTTCTGGTTAAAAAGATAGGCAGAATTTAAAGTTCATGTAAGAACCTCAGAAATGTGACCATCTTGATGAGGTTTATTCTCCCCACAAAGAAGATTGGTAATAGTTTCTAGTGGGCAAAGTCCGTCAGCATTTGTGTCATTAGTGGTCTAATACTGGATGAGTATAGATCGGCAACAGCCTTGGTCAGCTGAATGCCTAGATATTTTATTGCTTTATCTGCCCAACGGAAAGGCAGGACGTGTAGTGGTGGTGGTACAGGGTCTCCACCTAGCTATAAAGCCTCTTATTTGTCAAAATTGTCCCTCAGACCAGAGACATTACGGAAGCAGTCAAGGGCAGTTAAATGGCCAGAACTGATTGTGTTGAGCGTGTTATGTAAAGTAGCATGTCATTGACAAACGCCGATATCTTGATTTCTTTGTCACCTATTCGCAAGCCCCGAAATGCATGTAGTTGATTAAAGTAGTGAAGGAGGGGAGGGGGGCGACTGCCAGATTAAACAGCAAGAGTGATAGTGGGCAACCCTGTCTCGTACCTCTATGTAATGTAAAGCTCGGAGAGTTAAGATTGTTAGTCGTAACAAATGCCTGTGGGGTCGCAATGTGTTGAGACACTCAAAGGGTTAACCCTCTTGAACACTAGAAAGGTCTCCAAGCATTGCTTTGTAACATGTTGGAAAACTGTCTAGCAATAAAAAAATAATAAGAGCCCTATGTTTTTCAGTGAGATGTTTTATTTGTCCTCTGTGGTGAAGCTGGTTTGCCCAAGGATTGCTCCAGTTCTTTTAATACATCTGTCTGAAAGACAAGGAATACGATATTGCAAGATATTTCTGAAACTCTACATTTTCTAAAAAGGTGACACTGAGCCTTGAGACTTTGATTAATAAATCCTGCGTTTCATGGATGTATATCATTACTTTACAACACATTTTTACACAGGGCATATTTCAAAATTATGGAAATCTTATTTGATGCTAAATCAGTAAAAATGCTTTTAAATAAATAGCTGTATCCTGACTGCTGCTTTATTTAGAATTATAGGACATTTTGATTTGTTACATTATGTGTAGAGGACTCTTTTTAAAGGGAAAGTTTAGGGTCAGAGCAAGTTAATTGTAGGTGAAAGGATTTTTCATGGGGCAACAACACTGACTTATTCTTTGCTATGTGTTCATTACTTTAGCTTGGTATTTCTCAAAGTTTTCTTCAGGCAGGGTGATATCACAAATTACTCATGGGATATCCCCATACATCCCATTGTAATCCCATATCTGAGACACTCAGTTTATCACAGGCTGTAATAGCAACAGCACCACCTGGCTGCAAAACATCTGGAACTCGAGCTGTCAAAAAACACCACTAGTAGATTTTTTTATAGCTTTTAATGAACTATAAATCCTCATATATTGACCATCATTTGCATAGATGTATACATCTCACTGCATTTTGGCACACTTAAGGAGGGATTTTATTCAATGTTTTAAACACGTCTTAGTTTTAAGTAGTGGTTAAGTATATTTTTTTTATGGTCAATAAAATATAGTTTGCAGAAATATATCGTTTGAAAACTTTATTTGTTTTGCAGAGAATGTTTGCCACATAGCAACGGTTTATGGGATGGCAGGTCTGCTGAAGAACATGTTCTGAAGCAAAAAATAGGTCACAGGGAAAGTTCAACCTATATAATTCATCTCAGGAGGGAGTATAGCATACCAGACATTATTGGGGGTATAACCATGGGGAGGAGAGCATCCACTATTTTGTTTTGGTTTCCTGGAACGTATACTGCTTCTATGTGAATCTTGTTTCTGAGAGGCCATTGCTACAGAAGCAGAAAGTCTCAGTAAAGAGCCCTGGATCTTGTGCCCCTTTGGTTTATGTAGGAAACTGCCATCTTGTTGTCCTTTCTAAATAGGAGTGAGGAGGAGACAGTCAGGGAAGTAGCCCCTGGAGCCAAAGCTCCAGGACATTTATGTAGAGAGACCGCTCAGTCTCCTTGTCACTGCCATGAGATGAAGTACTCCTCCCTTACCCAGACTAAAGGAGTCTATGTTGCCCACTAGGTCTGGAAAGTGTTCAGCAGAGGAATCAGGGAAAGGAAAAACAATTGTGACCAGGTTAGCAGCCCTGCTGCCTGTCATTGACAGTTTTACAGTCCCAGATTCAGCCGTGAGCTACATGGTAGTGCAAAATACTCTTACACTTCCTGCAGTAGTGAGAAGGCAGAAGAACAGGCTATTAATATGCCAGTGATCTTTGTCAGAGTGCTTATGGACAATGAATTCAAACAAGAAAGGTTATTGCCCATTGTATCTCCCACAATTTGGTTGGGGGAACTCGTAGGGCTAATTTCTATATATCTGTGAACCCCAGAAAATGAATGGACTGAAGATTTATGGACTACTCTCGGTTTATGAGAAAGTTGTTGGAATCTAAAAGGCTCAGAACAAAACCAGACAATCCCAGTTGGAATTCAGGATGAGCAAGTTGTATAACTAGATAAGGCATAGGGTGAAATTACTTACTACAATCCTCATTAAACTTGAAAATGTATAAGGACAGTTGAAAAGGTCCATCCAGCCATCAGAACCAAAATAGATACTTTTGATGGATACGATTAACCATTTACGTGCCAGAGGTTTGTTCAATGCACTGCTCAGAAATGTGTTAGACATCCTCCTGGCTCTCATAGGGTTGGATAAATCCTGTACACCTGTCACTTGGAACATTTTTGGCTTTAAAAATATTCAAAACCTTCACCTCTCTAGCATTCAAGGGGTTAAAATCCCAATTTAATTTAGCAGGAATTTGTATTTGCCCCTATGGTGCAGATGGTTTAATCCAGAATAACTCCACATTGCTTTTATACGTGTACGGTGCTGGCGTTGCACACATACATGTAACGGTGCTGGCGTTGCACACATACATGTAACGGTGCTGGCGTTGCACACATACATGTAACGGTGCTGGCGTTGCACACACACTGACAGAGGGAGGCTTCTGTACTATGTGGAACTGGATCAGCTGTGAGCAGATCAACAGCACCCCAGGGGACAAACAAAAAGAGGACTTCAATGCATTGTGAAGCAAGTCGCTATAAACCTCCCTAACTTTCAAGGGGTTAAAAGTCCCATTGAAACCAATGGGAATTCTGGAGTTTTCATTTGTCATTTATGATGCAGTTGGTTTGTTGCAGAGTTGCTCAAACTGTATTAATCCAGCAGACTAAGAATGTGGCAAGTACTTACTCTTCCAGGTAGTGGGGAAGTGTATGGATGTTTCAGGGTGTTGCTTTCCTCTGCACCATGTTCTCTGTGTTTTACTAACAAGGCACAAAGGAAATCATTCTACTTTATGTCACTGCTAGGGGGCAGGAGAAAGGGTCTTGTTGGCATTAAACCCATAACGATGGGGGGTGGGGGGGGTCTGTGTACTGGTATCCTCTACAGTGATCAAACGAGTGCAGCTGTTGCACTGGCAGAGTTATACTCTCTGGTACTCAAAGGGTTAAATACACATATACTTGTAATGTTTTATTGCCTCTTTAAATTACCGCTCTTTAACCCTTTAAGGACCAGAGTGGTTAGCAATGTACAATGCAATGTGATGCACACCTCTGGTCCTTACAGGGTTAATAATAAGTAAGATATTTTAATTAAAACTTCAAATGAGTTACCTTTTATAATGCTTTGCAAACATATCATATTTTAAGATAACGTCCTATAACCATACTTAGGAACCATCTTGTCTCCTGCCTACAGAGTGCCAAGAAATGTCACACTTTGCATCATGGTGTGGACAGTTGGAGTGGGTGGGTTTTGTAGAAGGAAAGGTAGGGTTTGACCTTAACCCTTTGAGTGCAAGAGGGGTACGGAATGCATTGCAAAGCAATGTGTTCCGTACCCCTCTAGCACCCAAAAGGTTAATAACAGTATGGAGTTGGGCAGAATAGGTTCTCAGGACCCCTTCTTGAGGCACTCCCAACTATTGCTTTCCACGCTGATAGCACTGGGAGATGGATGCAGGCAACAAGTAGGAACATGACTCCCCTGGTTTCACTCCTACTCAAACTTTCAGATAGGAGTGGGTGGGATCAGGGTAATCCAGGTAACTTGAGGAGGCTTCCTCAATCTCGCTTACTTCTACCCGGGAGTTTGGGTTGGCGAGAAAGCAGGGTGAGTCTTGTTCTTCATCGTCACCTGCATTGATATCCCAGTGCTATCAGCTGGGAGATCAATAGCTGGATGGGCCTTCAGAGGGGCCTTGATGCCCAGGCACCTGGGGTTTGTCGAGCCCTCTACTATACTGTAGGATCACTTTAGTGCATACTTGTGCGCAGCCTATCCATCATTAAGATATTATTGTCAGAAAGCCCCAGTTGCCTCCCCTATAGTACGAGTAGAGAACTGGAGTAGGAACTCCATAAAATGATCTTACATTCCCACAAATGGCATTAAGGGGAGGAGTTTTCAGCCTAAGTAGCTTAGTGAATTGGATTTAGGCAGGTGTAGCACAACAAAATAGGTTCAAGAGTGTCTTTTAGTGTGAAATCTTAACCCCTTAAGGACCGACGACATACCAGGAGATTACACAGTTCGGTTCTTTGAGGACCAGTGATTGTCCTGGCACATCATGGGTTAATGACCTCAGAGCACCTCAGGGAGAGCTGTGAAGATTTGTGAAGGCTGGAACTACTGCTTAAAGCGGAACTACCACCTCAACTAAAGTCACCCGGCAATACTTAGGCAGGGGGCAACTAGCTTAATAATCATTATTTTACCTTTCAAAAGTGCCCCCGAATAAAGTTATCCTTAAGCTTCTGAGACAAGAAGCCAGGCATCACTGCGGTCATCTTGAATGGGTGCCAGCGCTGTCAGTCCCTGTCACCCTTCATAGGCATTGCACTGGCCCGAACGGCACAGGAAGAGACTGACAGAGCAGGTGCACAGGCTGCAGTAACCTGGCCGTCAGTCTCGGAAGCTTAAAGGGATAGTAATACTTTGTTTTAACTTTATTTTATTTTGTAGCCATTACAAAAACATGAAGAATGATATAAGTCTTATCTCTCAAACCTTTATGGTTTATGAGATATTCACAAGCAAAGTTTCCCCCTCCCGCCCCTTTTACCTAGTGTAAGCCATCTCTTGTCAGATGTGAATCTGGTTGTAAGACCAGACAGATAGCAGAAGGGGACATTCTTCTTTGTATGAAAACAATGAAAGCCCTTCCCCCCTTGACAAGCTTTTCAGCTTTTTCCCTTATCTTAATTGAAGATTGTCCCTATCTGCAGTCTACCTGGGCACCTCCCTTCTGATGTGGCTGAACAGGGGGGGGATACTTTGTTTGTGAATATCTCTTAAACCATAAAGGTCTGAGGGATAAGACTTATATCGTTCTTCATGTTTTTTTAATGCCTACAAAATAAAATAAAGATAAAACAAAGTATTACTATCCCTTTAAGGATAACTTGTCTGTGGAATCACATGACAAAGGCAATGTTTCTATACATTGCCTTCGTCACTGTTCTCTGCCTCTGTCCTCCTCACTGTGATTGAGAGGAAGAGAGAATCAGATAACACAACTCCAAACATGTAAAATAGCCAAAGAAGGGGCATGTTTATTTTATGTGGCCGTGACAGGAGAAGGACGGGTAGGTAGAGCTTGTTTGGTTACTTCATGACCTATTGACACCTCTTTGTGTAGCTGAATAAATTATTTAGAGCAAGAGCAAAATATTTTATTTACACAGAATAATTTATGAGCACAGACAATGATATTTGAAACAAACATTAATGTGAATTTTATTGCTGTGGATCAATATGATATACATATATACACACACCACATAGTATGATCTCCTAAAAGAGGGACACCTGGGAGGGGACAAATGACATATAGGGATTTCTTCCCCCTACCAAGGGACACTTGGGAGGTATGTGCTCTAACTGAGCACAATTCATCACAGGAAAACCTATATATATATTTTTTTTGGTTTGTCTTTCCTCTTTTTTATAATATTATCGAACTAAATGATGGGTTATATATATAAATACGGCAACAAAAGAAAGCCATTCTTATCAGTAAAAAACAGTATATAAATTGCATGGGTATACAAAAGGAATCAAAGGGAAAATATGGTTGAATAATGACATGCTAAATGGACAAAACTGATCTATCCACTAGTGTTTAAAAACCACTTCCTGGATCTGCCCCAACTTCCCCCCTTCACCTTAACTCTTTGGATATTAGCTACAACTCCCACATATCTATAGCATGGAATGGGTTAACCCTTTGAGCGCCAGAACTGTATGCAACACATTGTAAAGCAATGCGTTACGTACCCCTCTGGCACTCCACGGGTTAAACAGAATTTCTATGTTGCTTTTATCAGGAGTTTTCACTGCCAAGGGTATTGGTATTGTGCCATCCCACATCTTTTTTAACCTGTTGAGGACCAGAGGGGTGTTGGCACTGTATTGGGCTGAAGATAGATAATTTTAATGGCAGGGTTTTCTTCTTTCCTTTTCTGGGACCGATGCCATAAAATATTTCACAGTATTGCATAAACTGACTCCGGACTGGGATTTATGTTGTGGATTTTCTGTTTTTTATGAATATTGAGATAAAAGTTAACCTGTTGTTTTTTTTTTCTTTAACTGACAATATCATATCCCCTGATAAATGCTGAAAAAAGTAATAGTATTGACAGTGATTGTTCCAGCAAAACATAAAGCAAGCATTTGTTGAGATGTTTAGTTTACAAAATTATTACATTAAATATTGCCCTGATTTGCCCTAATAAGCCAACAGTGTTCTTAGTCTTGAATGGATACTGAAGATTATTTTCGTTGCAGTGTATGAGGTCTAGAGGACCATATCTATAAAGAGAAAAGTGACGCTATTCTGGGACAAACCAATTGCACCATAGGAAGCAAATAAAATTTGCAAAAGAGGAAAAAGCAATAGAAAAAAAATAGCTATTGTTGACCCAATAAACATGTTAAGAGAGATAAACACCAATTTTCAATATGCAAGTGCTAATTTATTATGGAGGTAAAATATAAAAAAACATACAAGATATGAGGACAGTAATAATAAAAACAAGAAGGCAAAACCTCTGAACAGCATACATCTGTGAAGTAAGACAGTAAACTGGAGTGAAAATCCCAGTGGTAGTCTATACAGTCCATCCCCAGGTTGAGATCCATATCTACCAGCACTGCTAGATAAAGTGCAAAAAAAATAGTGGATGTATAAGGTTAAACAATAGTAGAACGTTTAGCATAACTATTAGATCACAGAGAGTATGGATCTCCCAGTCAGTCATGTACACAGTCTCAGAAAATCAACAGTTCATCCACTACAATATGTTTCGATGGTACAGATGGTCATGCTGGCACCATAAGGCAACTCATGTTTCGTTTTGATTCTGTCACAGAGTGACTAGAGAAATAAAGACACTGACCAGTACAGATAAAATGAATGCATTTTATTGAAACACAATAGTAGCAGCAATGTACCTTTCACTTTCACGAGACCAGGGCAGGACAGTGCACGCACTTCCTTCACCCTACACTAAGCAAGTGTAAGATGGACCCACGTCTGTACCCTAACGCTAGGGTAAACCCAGGCAACAGGAGCGAGAAACTCCAGAACGCTGGAGCACCAAAGTAGCAACTCTAACTCCACCACCTTCTCGAGACCAGGTGTGAGGACATTGTGCAACACTTCCTCAACCCTTTACTAGGCAGATGTCAGCTAGTATACGTATGGCCCGTAGTAACCATCACGAGACTAGATAAGAGGACAGTTCACGGCACTTCCTCAATCCTTCACAAGGCAGGTTAAAATAACGCAACTATACCAAAGGCAAGGTAAACTGCACCTAGAACACTAGGTAAGGCAACAAACCACCCGAACCTAGACTGCAGAAGGTCACTGACAAGTTGAAAGAAGGACAAAGAATTCACACTTTTTTAATTAAAGATTAATCTTTAATCCCAGTAAACCTTAAAAAAGGTGAATGAAATATAATCACCTATTTTAAAAGTTCAATCTTTATTATTTAATACCCCTCAAGGTGCTACCCACACATCAATTACCATATTGAACAGAGAAAAAGAAGAAAATGTGTATGTTTGGTGCATACTTGTTAAAATTGATTACTTTATTTAATTAATATAAAATATCCAGGAAACCACCAATCACTTGGGTTATTAAAAAGGTAAAAAGTCCTGTAATCAAGGCATAACGTGTCGAGGAAACAACCCAGCAGTATGCACATCAGCGGACTAACCTTAAGTGTCAAGCACTTCAGTCCGTAATATATGCTACAAACACAGAATCATTTAATCAAAACAAAGAGATACAGCGAAATACTCACTGACCGCAGTGCTAAGAACTCCTTAAACATTAATTAGGCAATCACTATCACATGTGCTGCCGTGGAAGATCACAACACAGCTCTCCACACAGCCAAGCATTGTATTAGCAATATCAATTACCTATGCATTTAAGAATGCGCTACAGGTATTCGTATAGTGATATTAGAGAAATTACCCTTGCTCATCCACCGCATGTGTAAGTCTCTATCCAACCGTGCGGTTCCTTCTATTAACTAGTAATGTTAAATAGCCATGCATATAGAATACACTATGGATATTCATATAAGGATATTAGAGGAATTACCCTATCTCATCTGCCACACATATAAAGCTCTATCCATCTGTGCGGTTCCTTGTATCAACTAGTTAATCGCTTGGCTATTACTAGAAAGCACTCAAGTCTCCCTCACATCGCACAAGAATTAGTCTGAGTTCTAATCCAATCATAAGAAATCTGTTCGTAACATGCAGTGAATTATAATACTTGTTCACCTGTGTCTATGTGAGGGGAAATACACACATATCCCTCACATTGCAACGCTAGCAAACGTATTTTGCATATTCTTAATAGACACTAGTAGAGCTAATTACATAAAGATAAATACCTCCTGCATGTGAAACTTAAGAGAAAATGATCCTGTAGCATAAAACGATATTAGTCTATCGCTCAAAGCGCAGTAAGCATGAATACAACCCAAAAAAAAATATACATTGGTGGTCCCTGACACTAATAAAAAGACATTCCTATTCACAGACCGGTAGGGGAAAAAACTTAATCATTCCCCTGACTGAAAAGGACAATGCCAGTCAGGGGCGCCCCTCATACCGGTACCTACTAAGCTAATCACCTAACGTTTCGGCAGACTAACTGCCTTCCTCAGAGGTGTTGCAAGGGGGGCCAAGTCCTCAGGTATTTATATCTAATAGACACACCTCCCCAATCCCGAATGAGGCTAGTGGAGATGTGGAGAGGCCATTTTGAGAAGGTCTGATCTTACTTACCTATTCAATATTAACTAATTAAATTCCAACTTCTTAATGAATGATCACTGGCACAACATCAAATATATATTCAAAAAGGTGGATTTGTATATTTATATAATTATATGTTTTACACTGAAGTTATATTAAAATTAAAAATGACAAAAACATACTATAACTTATATATTCATTCATCCCATTTGGATGAACTGTATTTAGAAGAAAAATCCACCTACATTCTTTTTGTAATAATACTCTACATCTCCACCTCTAATACCCATATGAACTACTTCTAGACCCCCGCATTTCAGTACAGATGCATCACCTCTATGATATTCATAAAAGTGTCTGGATACAGATGTCATATAAAGAGTACCTGTAACACTTTCATGTTCTTTCAGAGCATCCAAAGGGGCTCGTCTAATTTTATTTATGTGTTCAAGTACCCTTTGTTTGAAGGTTCTAGATGTCATACCTACATATCTTTTGGGACATGACCATTCCAAACAGTATATCTCATCGTATTACATTTGATGAAGGCACCTAAATGATGTACTTTATTGAATCGATTTAAGATTTCAGTCTGATGTACAATATGTGGATAAAGTCTACAAGTGTCACAGGCTTATGTGCCTTTAATTGTAGCAGTTTTCTTTCCCTTCCAAAGATAGTAGTTTGACACCAATGTGTCCCTTAAATTTTGATTACGTCTGTATCCAACCTGTACTTTTGGACCAAGTAGCCATTTAAGTTCTAAATCTTCCATTAAAATATGCCAATGATCATTCATAATATCTAAAATCTTTTTGGATTCATTGTAGTAGGTACTTATAAACCACACAGTTTGTGAACCCTGAGAGTCTGTCTTATCTTATGGTGTGAACAAATCTAGTCTAGGAGTATTTTTTGCCCTATGATAGGCTTTGCGTATACTGCGTCCACTGTACCCTCTTGCTTTTAGTCTTATTTATAATTCATCAGCTATTTTTTCAAAACCACTCTCTTTAGAGCAGTTCCTCCTTGTTCTCAAGAATTCACCAATAGGGAGTGCCCTAATGGTAGATGGAGGATGTGTACTCTGTGCCTCCAAAATGCTATTTGTGGCCGTGTCTTTGCGAAATAAATCAGTAGAAAGTGTGCCATTATCGTCCTTATTAATTGTTATATCCAGAAAGGATAAGGAATTTATACTATAATATTTGGTAAAATGACAAGGACTGACCGAACAAGCACTGCTACAGGAGTAGCAAGCGTGGCGGTAATGGTAGGCCCAGGATGCCGAGGCTAATGATAGCCAGGGCTGGGTAGCCAAGGCTGGCAGTAAACCAAGCCAGGATCTCAGCAGAGGAGGAGGTAGTCAGACGAAGCCAGGAGTCAGAGCCGGATTGAGTAGTTAGACGAAGCCAGGGTCTAGAGCCGGATCAGGCAGTCAGACGAAGCCAGGAGTCAGAGCCGATTGGGTAGTCAGACGAAGCCAGAAGTCAGAGCCAGATTGGGTAGTATCACGGTGCCTGTGAGCTCACATTCTGTCGACATTGCTACTTCCTGCCTATTTCCTTTAGGGTTCTTATTGGCCACTGGGTTCTGCTCCGCCCAGTGTTTGCCTTTTTAAGCTCAGTCCTGTCATACCATTGGCGCCCTTTTGTGGTGTTCCTGACCTGGTGTTTGTTGCTGTGATTCCTGCTGCATATATGATCCGGTTTTGCCTGAGCTTGCTCCTGTCTCTGTTGCCGTGTTACCGTTGCCGACCCGGACTGCCTGACTACCGCTCTCTGTGTACCGATCCAGGCTGTGGCTGACTATCGCTCTCTGTGTACCGATCCAGGCTTTGGCTGACTACTGCTCTCTGTGTACCGATCCAGGCTGTGGCTGACTACCGCTCTCTGTGTACCGATCCAGGCTTTGGCTGACTACTGCTCTCTGTGTACCGATCCAGGCTGTGGCTGACTACCGCTCTCTGTGTACCGATCCAGGCTTTGGCTGACTACTGCTCTCTGTGTACCAATCCAGGCTGTGGCTGACTGCTGTTCTCTGTGTACTGATCCAGGCTGTGGCTACTGTCTCTCTCTGTGTACCGATCCAGGCTGTGGCTTACTAGCGCTCTCTGGTACAGATCTAGGCAGTGGCTCAATAGCGCTCTCTGTGCGTTCCCAGGTCTGACTGACTACGCTAGCTATTCCGATCCTGTTTTGCTTATTTCTGTACCCTGACCTGTGTCAGATTTGGAAAGTGCCTTGGTACTGTCCGGATCTGGACCTGTGAAGGGGATCCTGTGTTCTTTATTATTCTTAATAAAGCTGTTTTTACCTTACCAAATTGTCTGAGAGTTCTTAAAAACTGTGACAGGTAGTCAGACGAAGCCAGGAGTAATACACAGGAATCAGTAAATGGACCAACACAGCACTAGGCTCAGGTACACTACAAAAGGGCACTGGATAATGGAAATGCTGAGGCCCTTTAAGGCCTAGTAGGTGGGCGGAGACATGACAGCAATCACCAGTGACCTATAAGAACAGAGACTTGCATTGAGCGACAGCCAGGAAGTAGCAAGGTAGCTGTTACAGTAACACAACACTGGAGGCAATCACGGCACAGCGATAGATTCCCAGTTCTGCAGTGGCACAGTATTTTTTCAGAGACATGAGGTTTTTATAGTGGGGTACTTGATTTGTCCTACTAGAGTAGTGTTCCAGTAGGCCAGTTGCCATTCTCTGGAAGTCCATCACAAATAAAAAAATCCTCAGTCACGGGGGCCCTTGTTGTCAGTAAAGACTGGACAGTGTGACACTCATCCACCAATACCAAATGGAGATAATTGAAACAGTGGTAAACATGCTGATGCAAAGCAAAAGCTTCTTGAAGACAGTCCTTATAATAAATATCATTGCATGTACATTCACAGATACCAGTTAGACTTGCAGAAGATGGGGTTAAAGGGATAGTAATGTTTCATAATAAAAGCAGCTCTAATTAATCATTATAGTATTTGGGCCTTGGAGAGTGTTATTTCTATACTGTCAGAGTTGTAGTTCAAGAGTAATTGAATGATAAAGTTTCCCCCTCCCTCCCCTTTTACTGATGTAACACTGCTAAGCTTAGAGCAGCAGGGATTGTCCAGGTAGATTGCAGAAAGGGACAATCTTCAATTAAGATATGGGAAAAAGCTGAAAAACCTGTCAAGGGGTCCAGGGTTTTCATTGTTCTCACAGTAGTAAGATTGACTCTTGATGTGAGCTGTCTGGTCTGTGGACTGGATTCCACATCTGAGGAGTGGGGGCTTACACTAGGTAAAGGGGTGGGAGGGGGAAACTTTATCATTCAATTACTCTTGAACTACAGCTCTCACAGTAATGAAATAACACTCTCTATGGCTCAAATACTATGAAGATTAATTGGAGCTGCTGTTGTTGTGAAACATCACTTTAAGTGCCAATCAGCTGTGTTTTCTTACATTGTGCTTCAAAATATTGCAGTGATAACTGTAAACAAAACATGTTACAGATATACCTGAATAAAGTGTATTGCAGACTGCTTAATCGAGTAATAATATTCAACTGCACAACAGTCACTTAGTATCAAGAGCTATTTGATCCCATAATATGTCACATTTTTAAGTCAAAATGGAGCAGAATCTACATGAAAGTCTCATTCACTGAAATCCGACTTGACAGTTAAAAGTGTTTTTTAAAAATGTTATTAAAACTAACTGTCCGTATATCGAACCTCCATTTAAATGAAAAAGACATCATATCTCATCAGTTGTTAATGAACACAACAAATTTGAGATCCTCATTTAATCCATTAGGAGATTCAGTATGCATTAAGAAAATCTAGATTAATGGAAGCAACCGCCCATGCTTTAAATCTTCAGAAGCTGCAAGATTGAAAATTCAAAAGTTACATTTCATCAGAGGGGTAGATATTGTTTTCTTTTTTTCTCCATGTTTCCCACATGTATGAGCATTCACCTTCAAAGTTGTTGAGTGGTCATGACAACATACATCTTATTGCAGGGGCAATTCAAGCAATAAATTACTCCTGTGCTTTTGCATCTGTAAAAACTACCAGTGGGATATTCTTCAATAATATTGTACCAGTGGATAAGAGAACAAGGCTGTACGTGGAGATCTGTGGTTACCAGTGAGCAAGGGAACAAGGTTGCAGAAGGGTCAGACAGTATACGTGGGATCTCTGGCTACCAGTGGACAAGGAACAAGGCTGATGGGGTCACTGAGTGTATGTGGGGAACCGGCTACTATTGGGCAAGGGAACACATCTGGGGGACTGTCAAACGGTGTGTACCTGCCAAATGGCCAGGCTGGGGGTGAGTGGGATTTTTATGAATTTTTATTTTTTTAATTGCTATTATTTTTTATTAATATTATTTATATATATTTTTTTTCTTTTTCAAATCAGACCTTGTTGGGGGGGGGCATCGGGACCCCTCCAGGTGTCCCCCTGGTATTGATCACCTATCCAGTTATTATAGAAGATAAATGCTGTGACCAGGAAGGCAATCTTCGCCTTCTCTCTACCCCATCCTCTTCAATCCAGTTTTTTGTAAACGTCTGGCTTGAGTTGGAGAACCTACAAAGCCCAATCACATCATGTGGGTCTTGAAGGTCCTCCTACTTAACCTTGGAATTCAAACACTGGGTTGAGGAGGAAGACTTCCTGGTTGCAGCGTTGATCGCCTATCCATACTATGTGCAACTTTTTTTTTAATACATGATCACATGTCTAATTTAAAGTGTTAAAACTTACCGTGCAGTGTAGGTAATCTCATTCCTTACGTGCAGGGGTAAGTTTGCTGGGCACCAGGTCCCAATTTCTGTTCATCATGGCAACCTGGATCCTGGTAAAAGAGTGAAGTGTTTGGATTTTCCACAGTAAAAGCATACAGACAAAGTTTTCCTCTGGTTCTTTTCTGCAGGAGAAACAGAAGTCTTTATGGCATCTGCTTTAGATATTTTAGGCGAAAATGCCACAGATGTTGCTTTCTTAGATACCTGAGGTTTCTTAGTGACTACCAACACAATATACAGCTCCCATAGCTCTACTTTGACCTTAGCAAAACTAGAGATGCGCCAATACCATTTTTTTAAGACTGAGTACGAGTACTAATACTTTCCCCAAGTACTCACCAATACCAATTACCGATACTTTTTTGCAATGCCATTGACAGTTTTCCAAGGGGTGGTGAGAGGGTGCAGTGGAACTGAGTGGGAGATGGGGGAACTGAGGGGAAACAGGGAACTGAATGGGAGAAGTGGGGGGCTGAGGGGAACTGAATTGGAGAATTGGGGGGGCTGGGGAGTACTGAGTGAGAGAAGTAGGGGGGCTGAGTGGGAGAAGTGGGGAGGCTGATGCATGGCAGGGTGCAGTGGAACTGAGTGGGAGATGAGGGAACTGAGGGGAAACAGGGAACTGAATGGGAGAAGTGGGGGGGGGCTGAGGGGAACTGAATTGGAGAAGTGGGGGGGCTGGGGAGTACTGAGTGAGAGAAGTAGGGGGGCTGAGTGGGAGAAGTGGGGAGGCTGATGCATGGCAGGGTGCAGTGGAACTGATTGGGAGATGGGGGAACTGAGGGGAAACAGGGAACTGAATGGGAGAAGTGGGGGGCTGAGGGGAACTGAATTGGAGAAGTGGGGGGGTGGCTGGGGATAACTGAATTGGAGAAGTAGGGGGGCTGAGGGGAACTGAATTGGAGAAGTGGGGGGGCTGGGGAGTACTGAGTGAGAGAAGTAGGGGGGCTGAGTGGGAGAAGTGGGGAGGCTGATGCATGGCAGGGTGCAGTGGAACTGAGTGGGAGATGGGGGAACTGAGGGGAAACAGGGAACTGAATGGGAGAAGTGGGGGGCTGAGGGGAACTGAATTGGAGAAGTGGGGGGTGGCTGGGGATAACTGAATTGGAGAAGTAGGGGGGCTGGGGAGAACTGAATTATAGAAGTGGGGGGGGCTGGGGAGTACTGAGTGAGAGAAGTAGGGGGGCTGAGTGGGAGAAGTGGGGAGGCTGATGCATGGCAATGGGGCTGAAGCCATGGCTTTCTGCAAAAGAACAGTGAGATTGTGCCAGGGTCTCCCTGGAAAGCTGCAAAGAAGTTTACAGCTTGTCCAGTCTGTCTTAGTCAAAAAAGTGGTGTTAGTGATTGCAGGTCTACTTTTATTATATATATATATTGAGTATGTGGATATTTTTAAAGGATCAAACACCTTTTTTTTAAATATATAATTAAACGTTAAGTATTAACAGTGTTACAAAATTAATTTACACTTGGGCAATTTAGTGTTTGATCACATCTACTTTTGATCAAATCAGCACACATTTTTAGCATCATATGTTTTCTTCTTTGTTGTCCAGTCTGTGCCAAGCTGCAGCTTCTGCCTGCCTTACCCTCCAGCTACCCGCTGTAATTTCCTCCTCTGCCAGGTGCTCGCTGTTCTTCACGAGCCCCGGCAGAAGTCAGCATCGGTGCGTCGCCATGGTAAACCGCGGCAACGCTCCTACGCTGCAGGAGGGAGAGAGGCACCCGGGGAGCATTGTGAGCAGCTCCCCGGGCTCCCTCTCTGCAGCAACGACCCTGACACAGGGTATCGGTGCTGGCATCGGCTGCATTTGCGCCAGTACAAGTACTCTCGCAAGTACTCTCGCAAATGCCGGTATCGGCACCGATACCAGTATAGGTATCGGTGCAACCCTAAGCAAAACCCCTCTGATGTTTGTATATGGCCTGGGACAACAGTTCTACTACCTTAGCCATCCCTGCATACTCCATAATGAGGCTCAGTTGTACTGTCAGGACCCACCATGTACCTGTTGGCGGTTCATTCCCTGGAGCTGGAGCCCAATGGCATGGAGCCACACACGTACAAACCACACTAACAAAAAGTGAGATCAGAGCCCTCCCCATAGGAGCAGGATGCCAGGTGCTACATACTATGTTGTCAGGTGCAAGCGGGCAGGTGCTAGGATTCCAGGTGCAGGCGGGCAGGTACTAGGATGTCAGGTGCTGGTGGGGAGGTAGCAGGGTGCCAGGTGCAGGTGGGCAGGTACAGGTTTTCAGGAAAAGAGAAACGCAGTACTTGAGTCAGGGGGCAGAGGCTTAGTGACAGGCATGTCTGGGTCAAGGCAGGAATAGTGCACAGAAACTGTGAAGTGCAATTGCTCAACTTCAAAGGTTGAGCCCTCAGGTTTGGACAGACATTTACAGAACACTGGAGGATCCAGGTGAGGAACCAAATCGACAGGCAAAGACAACAGGTCCAGGTGTAGGCTGGCAGCACAGATTTATAAACAAAGTAACAAGTTAAGGCCAGGTAACATAACTGGGAACAGGAAAGGCTCAAAGCCAAACAACTGATAGTACTGGATGTTGCCTTATACACATTCCCCCAGGAGGCAGCTGACATGGCTTCTCTAATCAGATGCAGGGGGCAGAGCTGAACATGGGTGTCCTGGTGAATGGAACAAGTGGGCAATAGGGGATTTTAAGAGAAGCACTTGCGGTTGTAAGAGAATGCTCCATGCTTGGTGGGGGAGATTTTTTCACAACCTGCATGGGTCCCTTTCTATTAGCCCCACGCTACATTTACTTTTCCAAGATGGGGGGAACGCAGTAATATGCCCAAGTAAATATCTGCCCTGATGCTTCCCTGACCTTTGTAGTCACACTTATTGATCAGTCAGTGAGCAGAGCACTCGGCTAAGGACAGTCTGATGGAGCTGCTGTATAAAAGTGTTAGGACAATGAGTGAGTACCGGGGAGGTATGGGGAACATCTGGGCAGAACATGAGTGTTGCCAGATTTCAGTGGTGACATTTGGGAGACACCAAAATCTATAACACCTTGTATACACAGCACTTACTGAAGCACGCAAGTGCAGTGTTTTCACAGATGTGTAATGGGGCCTTTTACTGTGATCCTTCCAACGTGGAGGAATAAAAGCAGAGTGGGTCTAATAAAGCGGAACACATGCAGGTAAGAGTTGTGGTCAGTCACCCCCTCTGTGCATGGATTACTCTCTTACAACTGTTTCTTTTAGACAGAATTGCCTTCTACCCATTGCTTTCTCCCAGTTCATTTATCCCCTTGCCTTTTTCACCCTTTCCACCTCTTTCTCTAACTTTGCCACCATCCCCGTCTTTCAGTTGCCCTATACCACTTTCTCCTCTACAGTCTTATTGTTGGCCCTTTTTCTCCTCCCTTTGCCCCTATCTTGTAACTGTGTTTGTGCTTGTGTGTTTCTAGTGATCAGAGCTCTGTATACCCATGTATGTGGGGTTGTATTAATACAGTTAAAGTGCAGTTCTGGAGCTAACCAAGTCCACCATAGGGGAAAATTAACATTTTCAGTGGTTTATAATGGGGTTCTAAAGGGAATTTATCAGATTCCTCTCTGGAGCTCAAAACATCAGTGCTGTGGAGAAGTTTAAGAGTAGTGTGTGTGTGGGGGGTAATTATACACTTAGGACTGTAAGGTTACATTGCTACTATTCTCACAGGTGGGAAATAACCACAGTTAACAATTAAACACCAAGCTTTATTTAAAAAGATTCAAACTGGTACCTAAGGTAAGGAGTTTATTTAGAAAAGTCATATTGAAAGCCTAGAGATAATGTGATTTCTAATGTGAAGAATAGGGAGATAGTAAAGATAGGTACATTCCTGTGCTAGAGAAGGTCAGTTCAACGCTATATACACTCATTTATATTAGAGGGATTAGTAGCTCCCTAGACTAAAAAAATAAATAACTTTAATATTATATTGTATGAAAACAAATAAAACAAATAGTTACTCTGTACTTTAAAAACACTATACTATCAAACTAAGTAACTTTTGACAGTAACAAAAACAAATAGTGTAATTATCTAGGAGTTTACTGTATCCAGAAAATGATGTGGTAATGATGTTACTCTGTATTTAAATTGCTATATACCACCAGTATACTTCAGTGATTGTACTGAGCATAGAGAGGGTAATCAGCTTTATAAGTTCACATAGTATAATTTCCAGTTGTTTATCAGCAGTCCATTGTTCTGACAGTGACAAATCATTTATAAGTTTACCACATTTGTTATGTATCAGCGTGTCTGCTATCACTTATTAACTGTTTGAGTGCCAGAAGGGTACGTAACACATTTTGAGGCAGATGGTTAAGAGACTGCAGTCACAGCTATATATAAGCAGCGGTTCGTTATCATTATTCATTATACCATAGAGCTAGTGTCTGTGTGGAAATTAATGCAGAGGACAATGCATTTATAAATGTATCACATTTACAGGGTTGCCTAATATCATTTATTTTATAATCTCAATCCCAATTGTACTTCAACAACGATTAGTATAGTACGTTGTACCGTACCACTTGTGTCTATGTGCATAGCGATTGTTGTCTAAAATCATGGCAATGTTAGAACAAATAGATTGTTTAATTTTACATAACTACACAAACCTTTCTGCAGAGATGTGTCTTTAACTGAATTACTGAATTATATCGGCGTTCAGATTAAATTAGATTTATTCATTATTTTCACAATTATTAATTATAGTCATATTTAGCGTGACCCTCACAAGGTGAAGTTGCTAGGCAATTTCTGCACCAGGAACCAGTGTAACCCTCTGGCACTCAAAGGGTTAAGGACCATTGTTTTTTTTGATGGCATGGAACATCCACATGTGCAAATGGGCTAAATAGATACAACCTAAACAAAAAGCATTTATCAAAATTCCCATTGGTTTTAAGTTGGGGCTTTAAAGAGGAACTACCACCTCAAGTCCCCGTCACCCTTTATAGGCATTGCACTGGTCGAACGGCTCCGGAAGATACTGGCGGCGCAGGCGCACAGGCTGCAGTAACCTGGCCATCAGTCTCGGAAGCTTAAGGATAACTTTATTTGGGGGGTCACTTTTGAGAGGTAAAATAATGATTATTAAGCTAGTCTCCACCTGTCTAAGTATTGCAGGGCTACTTTAGTGGAGGTGGTAGTTCCGCTTTAAACACCTTGGGGGTTATGCACTAAGAAGTGATAAAGAGATGGCTAAAGTGGAGATAACTTCTCCAGTTCC
Organism: Rhinophrynus dorsalis; assembly: GCA_037306005.1. Taxonomy (NCBI): domain Eukaryota; kingdom Metazoa; phylum Chordata; class Amphibia; order Anura; family Rhinophrynidae; genus Rhinophrynus; species Rhinophrynus dorsalis. Next base: position 255,904,750 of record CM074722.1, read on the forward strand.
TATGTTATTCTATGGAGTCAATGCACTAAGATATCTCCAAAGGTGGAGAAATCTTAGTACATAGGAACTGGAGAAGTGATATCACTGGAGAAGTTATCTCCGCTTTATCACCTCTTTATCACACCTTAATACATCTACCTCCTTGAGTGCTAGATGTTTCACAGTGTATGTGAGTTCTTTGGAGCATTTAATGGGTTAAAAGCCCTATGCAAATTGGAATTTTTATTTTACCTTTATGGTACAATTGGTTTACCCAAAGTTAGTGACCTTTTACTTTGTGTATTTGTCCCTAATAGTATTATTACAGTAAAACTAACCCATCCTGATAATAAATTGCACTTATTTTAATCTGGGTAGAAATTCCCACTGGCCACTATGACTCAGTTCTGAAATGATTGGCTCACCAAAATGAATCTATAATTAATATTAAATATCATGTTCATGTCGGTGGGCATGATTATTTGTTGCTGGACTCCAGGACCCCACATACCGCCCACTGAAGTCTTAACTAGTGGGAGATGTTTGGGCAGGTTATTTACTAAGATGAAACTCCAATCCCCATGGTAACACCTGGAGGTGCACAGGGAGTGCTGTGCATTGATAAACCATGTGCTGCATGCGCTTTTGGTTCTAATGGGGTTACACTGTGAATCCTCTACACATAGAGGTTGCTGGCCCTCATAAGCCACTGATAGTACATGTTTTCTGGATATCCATAATTGTACATAGGGGAATCAATCAGTGACTTAGTCACTTTAACCCTTTAAGGAGCAGAGGGATGCACAGCGCATTGTGAAGCATTCCCTTCTGGTCCTTAACGTTGTAATTAATCCACCTGTGCCCAAGCAGAGCTGTGTTAAACATGCACTGATGGCAGCACACAGGGACTGGGGTTGGAGCTCCTACTCTGGAACTGGATACAGTGGGGTGAATGCTGCACGTCAGTGTTTAGCGCTGTAGCACACACCGGTGGACAGCCTCTTCCGTCGTTAGGACTTTAATGCCAGCAAGCCCCATATGCCAGCCCCATAACATGCACAAAGAAATGGCGTACACTCACATAATTTCTGCTACAACATATTAACCCTTTCGGAGCCAGAGGGGTAACCAATGGATGGCTTTGGTTGCCGCCTGGAATTGAAAGGGTTAATTCATTGCTCTTAACAAGGTGTCAAGGAAAGAAACACCCTGAAAAGCCCATAGACTGCTACATAGTTCTTCCTTTGGTGCAAGAGATGCTAAGGGAAGGAATTTGGGCATACTTAGTTTATTAAATTGATGGTAGGCAGGCATAGGGACAAAAAACTCTGTTCCAGCATCTATTATTGGACAGCATTCACCCTCATGCATTTTGACCCGGAGACTTTGTTTTTCAGACCGAATTACTGGGTCTCCAGAGAGAGAGGCTGATTCTCCGGCAGTGGGGAGTTTCTTCTCCTTCCCACCCTGTTCCTCCTACTTCCCACCCACTTCTCCTCCTTCCCACCCTGTTCCTCCCACTTCCCACCCACTTCTCCTCCTTCCCACCTAGTTCTGCCCACTTCTCACCCACTTCTCCTCCTTCCCACCTTGTTCCTCCCACTTCCCACCCACTTCTCCTCCTTCCCACCTTGGTCTGCCCACTTCTCACCCACTTCCCCCTCACTTACTGATATAAAGCCGATTAAGTCCCACCCATCCGATTAAGCAAAGCGTAATTGACATTCTCTAGTCGCCAAGGCATGAGCCCTCTCCAGGGTCTCAAGAGGAGCAAGTTGCCAGTTATGATTTGGAGTCTGTAGACATGTACATATTAATATTCCTTATTGTGGAACCAGTCCATGTAGAATTTAATCACAGCGGCCATTAAGATTTTCTGCCCATGTTAAGATAACTGGGGGTTTGTTATGAAGAGGTATTAGTACACTGCACAAATCCATGCACATATGAAAACATCACCATACCCACCCACCCCTTCCCAAAAAAGTAAAGAAATTCATTTTTTTCTTTAGTTCATTCATATGCATTTATATGCCAATACGTATGCACTAGTTTTTCTTCCATTTTAATGTTTGTTATCAATTGCTAGATTCTCTGATGATCATTTCAGATAAAAAAAAATAATCAGTAATTATTTTGGAACAGCAGGGGGCAGTAGTGTGCTACTTTGTAACAGGCAATGGCATAATCTAGACTGTAACAGTTTAAGGAATTATTCCATGCTGTTCCTCAGACAATTACATCCTTCGGATGATCTGCATTTAAATATTTTCATTTACTCCTAAATGCAGAACAGGGAAAGCTATAAAGCTAGTGAAATAGAATCTTTCTTTCCCCACCAGCCCCTTTTATTTTCAAGGGAAAAAACTGGGGACAGCTAAGCAGAGAAAGGTAACAGTTACATTATGATACCAATATCATAGTATTCAATGCAGATTTGTAAGGTATGCACCATATAATACAATTTGAGCCTATAAGATTATAAACTCACAAGCAGGGCTCTCCTTACAATTTGTTTAGATCCGGTTCTGTATGTCATTGTTTGTAACCTCGCTTGTTTTGTGCAGCACTGACAGGGCTGGATTTACATCTCAGGAGCCCCTAGGCACAACACTCTTCAGAGCCCCTAGCTCCTCCTTTCCCCACCCTAACCATACCCCATACTTAACCACACCCATTTGTGGCCAAACCCATTTTTAAATGTATTCTTCACAGTATTGCAGCAATGAAAATGTTATAAATAGAGATGAGATATATATACAGTACAATATACATACAGCATAAATGACCTTTACTAGATAGCCTCCCCTTTCCCCATGTTTTAGACCCAAGTAATGGTAAGGTAAGAGTACCAAAGAAAAATCAAGCAGTGAGCTAGGAGCACCCCTCTTTGTGTCTTCTGCAGAGGTAAAGGCTGCCTACAGCCCACTGAATACAACATACAGATGGGATAGAGTTACATTGTATCACTATCACTTTCATAGTCTGACAGAAAGCTCTCTAAAAACAGACATTCAGAAAGCTTACTGTCAAGGATATAAAAGTAAAAACAAAAAAATCTACATGTCATTTGACTTTACATATTCAGCAATGTATTACTTGCACAATATGCAAAGCGAAAATGGATATTGAATGGATGCCTTGACAAAGTGCCGGTAAGGCACGAAACAGTTCTCGGCATGCTACAGGAACACCATTTACCCCTTGTGAACACTGTGCTGTGTAAGCATGAAACCTAATAAAAGGTGAATTATAACCCCGCGAGTGCCAGCTCATTTTCTTTTCTTTCTGTTTTGTCCAAAAAGGAGATTTACTGTCACCTCAACTCCTTGGATGCTAGACACATTTGCAGCATATTGCTCCGCATTTTCACCGTATTGCTGACAGTATAATAAGGTGTTGGTGTATGTGCCCTGTGTATAATCACCTGCCCTGAAGTTTAATTTGGTGTATGTGCCATCTGTACTTTCACTTGCAGTGCAATGTAGTGTATGTATATGCATACGTGTGTACTGTATCTCCTATGTACAGTCTGAGTCAGTCACTTGCTGTGAGTACAATGGACAGATCCTCTTTTCTTGAAAAAATGTTCCTTTTGGGATTTTCTTATCCTGCAGTGGAATTTATATATGTTAACATTTCAAAATACATAAAATCATATTCCACTGCAGGTTAAGGAAATCCCATGCAAAGGATATTTTTTTGCATGAAAATATGCTCTTTCTGTTATATTCACTGCAGGTGACTGACTCACACTGTAAGAGGAGATACAGTGCACACAAACATACACTACATTGCACTGCAAGTGATTATACAACTGACACAAACACCAAATTAAACTGCAGGGCAGGTGAGTATACACAAGGAATAAACATCTCATTATATTGTCACTGACTGGATAGAGGTCAAATATACCGCATTACTCTAGTGTCATTGTACAGACTGAACATATGCCAGTAAATAATGCCAAATTACAATGCATTTTGATCGTACAGACAACACACACCAACACAATACACTGCAGGAAGATTGTATAGTTGACACACACCTATACCACATGACAATACAGTAACAGGTGACTGTATAGAGGAGAAACTATTTTATTGTTGAATGTCAAAATTGTGAAGCTGAACTTTGAAGGCTACATATACATGCCTGCTGTACTTGAAGCTGTTGAGGGAGGGCTACTGCTGCTGCCAGCCTGCCTCCGCCTCTGCCCATCAATAATGGCCTGTTGCATGCTGCCTCTGTTACTGTGCTGCTGCTTAGACGCTCTCCCGACAGCGCCAGATTTTTACACTCATCCAAATCAAACGATTACTGTGGTTTTTTATAATGCTGCCATGCAACCTACACCGTAGTGCGTGGCTACGTTTGATTACATGGCATGATGTGATGGCGGTCACGTTCACGAAGTACCAGCCGGAGCAGTGAGCAATGAGCCAATGATGAGCAGACAGCAGTGCAGATATGCAGGCACAGATGTGGGTCACATGGGGAGCCCAGGTAGCAAAATGGGAAGTATAACATAAACAGTTACTAGTACTTTTGCAATTGCAACCAAGTGCTCTCGCAGGTTCATGGCAATCAAACTGCAAGCACTATTATTAATTATATTCTGGATGGAGCCACCTCATTATAAAGTGGGCATGACAGGGACATTGCCAGGTGCCCCTGAAAATCGGGTGCCCTAGGCAAGTGCCTTGTCTGCCTATTGATAAATTCAGCCCTGAGCACTGAGGATTATGTTGGTGTTCCAATAATAATGCATAATAATTATGTACCTGAGCAATTCTGTGTCAACTGCACTTTAGGGAAACATAACCATTTCCAAATTCACATTGATTTAAATGGGGTATTTTAATACTGCTTTGTAGTATGTTGGAGATTTTTTCTATCATTGAAAGGGTTAAAAGTCCCATTTAAATTAGTGGGAATTTTGGAAACCTAACTTGTATTCAAATGATTAAAAACCCTAATTTATCTCAATGGAAATTTGAGATATATAGTACATGGCAAATCTTAAATTCCTAGGATCCTGTGTATGTTCTGTTGTAAGTTACTGAGCACATACCCCCACCTTCCTAGCTCAGCATGGTATGTTAATTGCATACAGAGAGGTTTACTTCTGTCTTTCACTGAAGTATTGGGTGACAGGTTCACTATGTAGCACAGGCATTAATTCGACTCTTCTGGCATGATGTTAATTGCATACTGTGTCAGGCCTGCTTCAGAATTAAAGAGTTACTATTTCGCAATAACGTAATGCTGTCTATCTTTTTCATGGGGTGGGACAGGATTAGTTTAACCCTTTGTCTCCCCACATTAGCCCATAGGACGTGCACAGGTCAGCTGTTCAAGATAAACTTGTTTAATCACAGGTGTGTTGTAGACTTTAAAAGCATTTGCAAACCTCACTATTTCTCTTGCCCCTCACGTCCACATCCCCCTTCCATTCTACTGCATGTCCCCTACCAGCCCACGTTCATGCCAAAATTACCTTTACAAATGTCTGGACCTGTTCACAACACTTTGTTTTGAGAGTAAAGGGACAAAACACTTAAAACGTAGGCTCTGTCTCACTATTCTTGCCTTCTGCCCAGTCGCATTAAATCTCCTGTACATTGAGAAGACAGGAGATGTGGTGAGACTGAGCAAAAGGTAAGAGCAAAAACATTTTCGTCCTCCTCTTACTCATACCTCAGTATCCACTGTATATGCTTCTGACAGTGATTGTGTGTAAAGAGAGGCTGTCAGAACTTTCTCGGCTAATGTGGTTGTTGCTGTAACTGACTGCATCACCTGACAGAGTTTTGACAGCCTCTTCTCATACTCAACCATCGTCACAAAGAGAGCTATGGTGGCTGCCCAGGTATGGGGAAGGAAGGTGAGATGGGGATTCCACCAACAGTGGCCACTGCTATCAGGCTAGTGTATATTCAGATCTGTGATTGGCTGCATGGGGGGCAGGTTTCATTAGAAGCACAGAGGGGAAGAAACAAGAAGCAGAGGGGGGAGCTGGGAGCAGAGGGGGAACTAGCTGGGAGTAATGGTTTAGAGAAATTGGGAATGAGGGGGAGAAGTTGGTAATGGGGGAGGAATAGGCAACACCAAGATTTTATTGCTAGTATTACATATATCTCAACAATAGACTGGATTCCATGACACAGTATATATTTTATCAATTATTTTTCTCACAAATTCAATGCATTATATAGGTCAGTTATTAGATAACAGGTTGTCTTTCAAGCACAAGCATTTCGTTTTACAAAAAGCACCATTCTGCTATGACTGGTTTCTTGTGTGTAGCAGCACCTCATATTCACTGGTTTCTACAATTTGTGAATTAATTAATCTAATTAATGGTTTATGTGTGCCCCTCTCTGGAAATGTACATCGCAGGATGATATACATTTTCAATGTTTGAATGACTTACTGCCTATCTAGCTAATGCCATGCTGCTATATTATGAAAGAAAGGTAATTAAGCCTGCTTGTTCAGGATAAAGTGAATAATAATATAGGGTTCTTTGCACAAATCAAGAGGGATGAATGCACAGGACCATGTATTCAGAAAGAAACGTGGACTAATCTTGGAGTAAAACAACTCAACTATAGTTGATATTTCAATTGATTTAAGTGGCTGTTAAGCTCCTTGTATGAAACAGTTGGAGATCTCTACAGTATCCAAATTATGAGGGAGCAGCATCTGATCTTGAGAGCAGCAAAGACAGGGTTATGCACTAAGTCGTGATAAAGAGGAGATAAAGTGGAGATAACTTCTGCACTTCTCCGGTTTCTATGTTATTATATAGAGCCTATGCACTATGATCTCAAGATTCTGGTCATTTAACCGGACATCTCTTCAGCAGAGCCAAAATAGCGTTATCTACAAAGAAATACTCCATAAGAATAGTCTACAAAGTGTGCCTGCATCCCAGTCCTAGTCCTTTCTAATGAAGTATTTCTTTGTAGATAACGCTATTTTGGGTCTGCGGAAGAGATGTCTGGTCACATGATCGGAATCTCGATCTGTCAGCTAGAGCACTGAAGTGAGTAAAAGGGGAGGGAGGGGGGACTTTAAAAACATATAAATCTTGGGGGCGTGGCTGACCGCCGAGGAAGATGGTTGCTTAATTTCAGAGCTCCGCTACCCTTCCCGCTAAGCATTACAATCTGCTTCCATCTGCTCCTATGGGTCTCAATAAAAAAGACCCACCTGGCTCTTCTGTGCCCGGGGACAAGGGGAAGACCCCCGCTGGCTCTCTCAGGGACATTTTTCAAACCCAAACTTCAGCTGACTCTTTGGTGGCGGATGACAGCAAGGCGACCTCACCATCCTGCTCGCTCTCCACTGAAGAGGATGTGCCACACCAGATGGCTGGAATTCATACCAGGCCACCAGCCTCTGACCCGACAGCCCTTCTTTTGTCTTCTGCTCCCTTGCGTACGGATTTTAACAGCTTTCTGCTGGAACTCAAACACATGGTACAGGATGAGGTTTCCAAGCTGCGTACTGATCTGCATGGCCTGGAGCACCAGGTGGTGGCGCAGGAAGAATCCTCGGCATCCCAGTCACGCAATTTGGTTGCGTTCGCCCAGACTTTGGTTCAGCATTCGCTCTACTTGGCGGAATATAGATGCTGGATCAAAGACCTTGACAACATTGGCCGCAGACACAATGTCCGCGGAGTTCCGGAGGTGACGTGGGACAGATGAAGATATCCCCCAACTACTGCCATCTTTAACGCTATGCTGCGACATCCTGCAGTAACCATAGTGGCGTTTGTTAGAGCACATTGGGCCTTGCGCCTGAGGGGTCCTCCCTCTAGTCCTCCAAGGGACATCATCTGCTGTTTGACTTCGCGTTGAAGGAGGAGATAATGAGAAGGGCCAGGGAGATAGGCTGCAGGTCCCACTAGGGCAGCCCGGTGACCTTCTTCCAGGATTTCTCTGACCTAATGCTCCAGGCCAGATGGACTTTGCGGCCTCTCACCTCTGTCCTTAAGCAGAGATCCATACGATATTTCTGGGGTCATCCCTTCAGCCTGTCGGTGTACAGGGGAGATTCTACCCATTTTTACAGTACTTCCAGGACTTACTTGCTTTCCTGAATGATCTAGAGCTTCCTGACATTCACGAGAGGGACTGGAGCCTCCCGGAGCTTCAGGGCCCATTAATCTCCTGTCCCAGACACCAACCTGGGGGCCTGATTCGTCCTCGTACATCTCAAGATTCAGATGTGGGCCGGGTCCGGAGAAGCGTGGAAATCGAGGAGTGACTTTCTCTAACCATTGCCTGTGGCTTGCTCACCTCTTGTCTCTATCCCTCCTGATCTGGCTGTCCTAGGCCTGTCCTTTTGCTATGAGAGGTGGGAGTCTGTATTTCCGGCGGCTCAATCCCCTGAGCCTACCCTATGCCTAGTACTGGCCTTCGATGGCTAACCCATGTCCCCTCCCCGGATCTGGGACTTTATTTTGCCCCTTCATACCCCTTACATATTATCCCAGGGCCTCAGCTGTGGGTTGGGTCTGGTACCTGTTGGGCGTTGAGGACCCCATCCACCTTTCCTGTTTTCCCCTTTGTTTGCTCTATACTGAGTGACTTTCCTCAGCACCCCTGGGGTCCTGTGCTCCCTTACTGCTTAGCTGGCTCCCCTGTGCTTCCCTCAACCTGCCTCACTGCCCTCCAAGTTGTTCTCCTTTTACATGTACTGAGCTGCTTTGTGGGGTCCTTCCCCTAATGCAGCTATGAAGCTGCTTTACCCAGCTTCCTTCCTTCCTGACCCGTGCAGTGCTTGGGGGCAGCTGCTGCCAATATCGTCATTCTTGGTTGTCTTTCTCTTCCCTAACCTGTAGCTTTCTTGGACCCCTTGCGCTGCTGCTCTCCGTGTCCCCCTGTCTTTGCTCTGGTGCTTGTGGCCCCCTGGCCAAATGGTTGGCTGGGTGGTCCCGGGCTCCGGATCCTTGCTGGGGTTACTTTGGCTGTGCTGTGCTGTTCCCACCTTGAGCGCTGTGCCCCGGTGCTGGTTCAGTTGTTCACTGGTCTTGGGGCTCTGCGTTTATGGTGATGTGCTCGCGAGGCCTTGATGCTCTGCCCTTCTTTGGCTCCCTCTCCTCCCAGCCTTCCTGATTTCCCTACCCTTGCCCCTAGGGTCTTGTCTATCCTGGTTTTGCTGCAGTGTATCCCCCCCTCCCCAGTGCAGCCAGCCGTGCTTTCTCCCTGCGATGGTATGCAATATGTATATTGGGCATTGTTTTTTGTGATTCACTGTCCTATGATTACTGGGGGGACCTTTGTTCCTCATGCGCTTGCCCTGCCCCATTGGCTGCCGTGCCCTGGATGTATGGCCCGGCATTGCTGTGGCTGTGCACTGGGGTGCGGTGGTCTCCGGGTTCACGGCGGGTTGCCTTGAGCCCTCCCCTCCTGGGTTGTTCTGTTTATGTTCTCTGCTGTACCCCCATATATGCCCTGTTCCGTTATTGCTGTACCCCTGGCAGTGATTTGAACTCCCACACCTATTCTGGGGTGTTTGTTAGTCCTCTTTGGAGGATTCTGCCACTCATCCCGCTCAGGGGGGGAGGTGGAGGGGGAGACTCAGACCTCCACTCACTGATAGGCTGGAATGTTTCTATTCCTGCAATGCCCTCTTTGCCCCCCCTCTTGCCCTTCCTCCTGGTCCAGCCTTCTGGGTGTTGGTGGTCCATGACTGAGATTGTGGGGGATGATGTTTCCGGGGTCTCCCAGTGGGTGCTGAGTGTGCTGGGTGTCCTGACACTTGGTTGGTGGCTTTAAGCCTGATGCCCGGGACTCTGGTGCCCATCCACTCAGTCCATCATTTTTGATTGTTCTGTGTTTGCTGATTGTTCTCATTTTTCAGGTGGTGGTGGTGGTGGTGGTGGTGGGGGGGGGGGGTGTATTGCTCCCTCCCAGATTTGTTAAAACCACACATAAAGAGAAAGAGAGGAAGGGATTTTCTCCTCTCTGTTTATTTCCTCATTTATCTGTAGACGGATAGACGTCTTCCTCTGGTTGACTCTCCCTTTTATACCGGAACCCCCGCCACATTGGTGTGAATGCAGCCCTTGCCTCTTCTAGGCTCTTTGTGGCTGCCTCCACCTAACAATTGGTGTTTGAAAGTATACCCTGTAATATCTACCCTCTCCCTATAATCCCCTCACTTTCCTCCTCCCCCCCTTTTTTTTTTTTTCATTCTCATCCTCTTTCTCCTCCCCCTCTCCTCTTGCTCCTCTGTGCGCTGACAGCCCTTGCAGTTCTTGTATAACCTGTCAGCACTATGCCAGTTAACTCCTCCTTTGCACCAGCTGACCTTCGGGTTATGACCTTCAATGTGAAGGGTCTTAACGTGCCTGAGAAGCAATCTCATCTGCTTTGTGATCTTAGGTCCCATCGTATCTCCATAGCTTTTTTGCAGGAAACACATTTCTGTGGTGCTTCTCCGCCTCGTTTGACTTCCCGTGACTATCCCCAATGTTATTATAGTAATGACCCACTCGCCAAACGGAAGGGGACTGCGATCCTCATTTCTAAACATACCCTCTTTGTGGAGACCGCGCATCTCATTGACCCTGAGGGCCGATACATATTTCTGAAAGGTACAATCACTGACCGCACTTACACTTTTGCAACTTTTTACCTCCCAAATGTTCGACAACATGTTTCCTTTGCAGCTATTTTGGCTGCTCTTCGCCAGTTTCAAGAGGGTTTCACAATCATAAGTGTCGATAACGTTGCCCTTGACCCTGCTCTTGACACCTCTACGGGCTTAGCCCGTACTCCGCTCCATGTCTCGTGGAAAATCAAGAGACTATTGGTTGAGCATCAGCTGGTTGATTGATGGAGAGCTTTACACCTGACTGTCCGTGATTATAGTTTCTACTCAGCCCCCCATGCCCGATACTCCCGCATAGACTATCTGTTTGTCACTCATTATCACCTATCCATGCTGCAATCAGCCACCTACGATCTTATGACCTGTCGGACCATGCTTCGCTCATGAAATCCTTCACAGCACCTCTTGTTCGCCCTGCACAGTGCTCTTGGAGGCTTAACAAATCCATGCTGACTGACCCAACTACTTTACAATCCACAAAAGATCTCCTTGTCAGTTATTTTGCTGTTAATTTGACTGGCGATGTTGCTGAACCTACAGTGTGGGAGGCTTACAAGTGTGTGGTCCAAGGCCACCTTCTCCGGTTTGCTTCTGAGGCCAAGAGGCTGCGATCTGCTCGACTGCGTGAACTTTATTCTCAAATTGCGGCCCTTGAGACAACCCATAAGACCTTGTTACAGTTTGCGGATTTCCAGCAGCTTTTGCTACTATGGTGTGAACTTGCTTCGATATTCAATCTACAGGCACAGCGTCAGTTTTCTAAACTGAAGTCCCTATATTATGAACATGGTAATAAACCAGGGAAGTACCTGACTCGAGCTCTCCGGAAGCGTTGCCTGCTTACTTATGTCCCGAAAGTCAGAAATCCACGAGGTGCCCTTAAACAGTTGCCTCCAGACGTTGTGGCAAGTTTGTATCATATTACTCTAAACTCTATAACTTAATCTCTGGCCTTGATGATCCCACGCAGGTAGATCAGCTCCGCACTAGAATTTCTGACTATATTCGTCTACATTTGAAACTCAAACTTCCTCCCGACGATGCTGAGTTACTGGAACGTCCCTTGTCATTGGCTAAGCTGACATTGGCAATGCGGAACTCCAAGTCAGGCAAATGCCCTGGTCCTGATGGACTCTCTCTTTCTTATTACAAGACTTTCGGAACTATCCTCGGCCCTCATATGATTGCGGCCTTTAACTCGATACTATAGGGCCTTTCTATCCACCCCCACACACTAGCAGCTATGATCTCTCTCATCCCGAAAGAGGGAAAAGATTTAGAGCAGTGCAGTAGCTATAGGCTGATCTCATTGCTCAGTTTCGACCTTAAACTGTTGTCCAAGGCTTTGGCATCTCGTCTTGCACCGCTAATGCCCTCTCTGGTCAATTTGGACCAGGTGGGATTCATCCAGGGAAGGGAGGCCAGGGACTGCACTGTTCGGGCTCTTGGTCTAATCCACTATTCTCGTGCTATCCCCTCTCTATTGCTCTTGCTCTCTACCTATGCCGAGAAGACCTTCGACCGACTGAGTTGGGGCTTTTTGTTACAGGTTTTGAAGCAAGTGGGCTTTGGCCCCCACATGTTGGCATGGATCTCTTCCTTGTACTCCCTCCCCTCTCCCCCGTACGACTCGAGGAGGCTCTGCAGCAGAGCTGAGATTGCGTTATCTATAAAGAATTCATTCATTTGAAAGATCTACGATCCCGGCTCTGCTGCAGAGCCACCTGCTGGTCCCCGGACCGGAATCTCCTGCTGTCAGCTAGACGCTGACACCAGGAGAAGGAGAGAGAGGGGAGAACTTTTTTCAATGCCTGTATCTCTCAAATCATAGCGATTTGAGAGATAGGGTTTGCACCATTCTGCTTATTTTCTAAGTCTCTATAAAACTATAAAAGTATTTATGGGACATTACATTACAGTCCCTTTAACCCTTTGCATGCCAGGAAGGCATCCAACACATTGCTCTGCAATGCGCTGGATGCTTCATTGACATGCAAAAGGGTTAAAATATGTCTGCAGAGCAGCACTTCTTCTTAGAATGGTCAGTCTACAGGAAAACAAGTGTAGGCATTCTGATTTGTGGCCTCAGGATGGCAACAAAGATTCATGAATTAGATCCTGTAGAGAAGCCATTATTCTTAGTGATAAGATAGATTTCTAGATAAAAGTGCATCCCTATCTGTATGTTATTGCAAGAATTCCTAAATGCACATAATTTATTCACAAGAACACATTTTACATGATGACTGTCTTTAACCGATACATTTTAAGTCTTAACATAGAGACACAGAAACAGAATTCAACAGAAGTACCAATTGGCCTGTTTATTCTGCCCAGTTTCCTGTCTATTTAAAGTAGAAGTATAGTTTTTTTAATCAAATATATAGATTGTATTTTCTTGCTGAGTAAAAAAATGATCCTACAGCTGGAAGAATTTTCTTACAAAAATTATTACTACCAAATTTTCTTTAAACTGAGATTTTCTGTTATGGTCACCAAAAGGTGATGTGCCTATCATTTACTATAGAGAGTGACATTCAGTAGGGTGACCACATGTCCCTGATTGCCCAGGACAGTCCCTGATTTTAAATGTGTGTGCCATGCCCCTGGCACTGGCACCCCCTTCAGGGACAATGCAAAGTCCAAGGAAGAAGACTCCAGAGCACAGCGCTGCTCATTGCCTACTGTGACAGAAAGTGATGCCTCTTCTGGGCTACAAGAAAATGGCTTACAGACAGACGTCTTAACACTAGAGAACCACCTGAGACTTGATCCTGACATTGAACAGTATCTGTTGTGTAACTGTGTTTTAGCGTAGTCTGAGGCTTTGGGCATGATGTACATTTACTTGTAGCCTAAGACAGGCATAACTTTCTGTCACAGCAATGTTTAGAACTCTCTGATGTCCCAGATAAAAAGCAGGTTGCACCCTGATGTCCGGTGATCTATAATGTCCCCTCCCATATAGTTGCCCTAGAGACTGGAGGACACATTTTCTGCTGCTCTCATCTCAACAGTGTCCCTGATTGGCTGAATGGAAATGTGGTCACCCTAACATTCAGTGATACGAGCATTCCTACAGAATATTTTCTAAAAAGAAATTGCCACTTGGCATCATTGCTTAATAAGAGATACGTTTGAGCCCCATCAATGGGAGAATAGCTTTATCAGAGAAAGTACTATAGCATATGTGTTTGCTTTTTTATTTTATTTTATTTTTTTTTAAATAAAAAAAACTTCTTTGCTTCATACATATACCCCAAGAGCACTTCTACTCACATTCTCTTTTAAGCCGTGCCACTTCTGATGGGAGGCTACTGCATGTATCTTTCACTCACAACTGTAAAGTTGTTTATACCCCTCTGGCACAAAGGATTAAAAGTAAATATGAAATTCACAGTCTTGCCAACATAATCGAAGTAAATCTGTTTAATAATCATTATGAATAATGCAAAATGTGCTCTATATAGTTTTAAGTACTTTTGATATATAATTAATATAAGATGGCTTTAATTGGAATATGGAACAAAAGCAATAACTGGCATCATCAGATTAGTACATCTTTCTGGGGTTTACATCTGCGTGATCTTGTTATTACTTATGTTCCCGATGATTACTTTTTCAATTAGTTGTCTTTCATAGAGAGATTATAGCCGGTGAAATGATTGCATTGGATTAGGGATGTGCAAATTGGTCCCAGGCTGATGCTTCTGAACAGTTTGTGGATCAGGCCAAGCCTGTATTGCCACTAGTTGGTGCATAGATTAAGCTGGATGTGTGTTTTCCACAACCCTGGAATGAGCTGAAATGGCATCAGCTATAGTAAATATCAACGCTGATTTGCAAAGAAGATTGGATCAATTGTGGGGTAAACTAATTGACCATGGGGGGAAAATACAAATTCTAATATATCTAAATGGGGCTTTTAATTCTTTCAATGCAACAGAGGCCTCGCTCGCATTTCAACCCTTTGATTGCCAGTGGGCAACGCGTTGCATATTCCTCTGGTGATCAAAGGGTTAACCATTTGAGTGTCAGAGGGGCAATCAGTTCATTGCTTCTGAATACATTGCGTACCCCACTGCACTTAAAGAGGGGATTAAAAGTCCAATTTAAAGCGGAACTACCACTTATGAACAAATCGGGCCCAAATAAATACCCATCTGGTGACTAGCTGCTCAGTAGTGCTAGTTGCCAGAAATATTACCTGGTGTTTGAGAAATGTACACTGTTCCCAGACTGACAGGCAGGAAACAGTGCAGACATCTTTCCATAGTGACGTCTGCTCGCCTGTGCTGTCAGTCCCTTTTGGAGCTGAACGACTCCTTGCAACGCCTCCTATAGCAGACTGGGACTGACAGCGCAGGCGCACAGACGTCACTGTGGAAAGATGTGTGCTTTGTTTCCTGCCTGTCTGTCCGGGAACAGGGTACAATTCTCAAACACCAGGTAATATTTCTGGTGACTAGCGCTACTGAGCAGCTAGTCGTCAGATGGGTATTTATTTGGGCCAGATTTGTTCATAGGAGGTAGTTCCGCTTTAAATCAATGGACATTTTTTGTTACTTCTATATTACAGGTGGTTGGTCCCAGAATTACTTCAGTACTTGGTACATCAGCCTCAATTGGCTCGATTCAGTGACTTGTGCTAAACCAAATTGGTGTTAATGGAGGCCTAAACTGCCCAGTAAGCTATTCAGTGATCTGTCCACATGAAAAATAATGAGTGCTTATTTCAGACAATGGCGATTCAATGCACATGCTAACAATTAGTAGATACTTTTTTCCTGTACATTGCAGACCATCAACTCACTACATCTAGAATTCAATAAATGTGCTAAACCAACTTTGTACCATACAATCCAAAAACAACACCTGGCACATGCGCACTGGAGGCTCTAAATTAGTAGGATCGGTAAAACTAGCATTCTAGCAAAAGGAAGTATCACCAAAGTAATCAAATCTTCACCCCCCCCCAAAAAAAAATACACCAAATGGTCCCCCCGTTCCCCACATCCTGCACAAAAAACATGTTCAATAATAGAGCCCCCGTTTCCCCGCACCCAGCCCAGGTACACTCAACATGTCCAACAGTGTGAAACTTACTTTGTTGTTGGAGGTCCAGAGGTCCAGTAAAAATCAAAGATCCTTACAAACCTCCGCCACTGTCCCTGCTGCAAAAACATGAAAAAAAAGAGAACACCCTCCCCCCAATCCTGCTTGGGCCATTGCCTGAGCCAATGTGAGGAAAAAAATTAACAGGGATTAGCTTTTTTATGGCCAGTCCCTGTTCTAATCCTTTCCCATGGGAAGCAGGTTTACTCTGGGCATAGAACTTTCCATAGAGTAAGCTCACCTCTCAGCCAATTATCATCCAGATGAAGGGCTCACACATGAGCAGAAAGTCACTCCCTCCATCTAGCTAAGTGATAATGAAGGTCATTGAATTACTTAGCTGGCATATCTTTTTATTGATTTCTATGGTGTGTTTTTTCAGCAGCCGTCTGAAATAAGCGCCCTTTATTTTTCGTGCGGACAAGTAATTGAATAAGCTTGATTCAATGACCTACGATAAACTATCATGTTATAGAGGGAATAAGCTACATTGTCTACATGAGTCTATAGGGCAGGTGTACACAATCTCTGGACCTTCAGGTGTTGGGAACTACAACGTCCATCATTCCCAGCCAGTTGTTATAAAAGGACAACAAACAGAGAGTCATATTTTCACTTGATTAAATTCCAAAGACTTATTTTTTTTTTAGCACATTACATTTTTTTGTGAAATATAAATTGCAAAATGTGTTTAGTGTATGTAGGTAAGCTGCAATAAAAATGACAAATGAATACAAGATGAAAGCGGATCCTAGTGTTTGTGTAAACCACATAATTATCCTATCAGGTAAAAATAGATTCCATGGCCTTCCTGTCAGCGGTGTGTTGAAAGTCAAATGCTTTTACACTTAAAGATCAGTATGTTGAAAAGAAAATTGTGCACTATAAGGGGAGAACTTCAAATTCCAAAAATTGCTATGCAATGCATTGGAGACCTCTCTAGCATTCACGAGGTTAAAATCCCCATTTAAAGGGGAACTAACACCCCGCAATAACTTTACATTAATTAATTCTTCATCTGGCGACTAGCTGCTTAGTAGCGCTAGTCGCCAGAAATATTACCAGGCTCCAAAAGGGACTGACAGCGCAGGCGCACGGATGTCACTATGATGAGATTTCCGTGCTTCCTGCTACTGTGAGCCTCCGAAATACTGGAAAATCTTTGAAACCAGGTAATATTTCTGGTGACTAGCGCTACTAAGCAGCTAGTCACCAGATGAAGAATTAATTAATGTAAAGTTATTGCGGGGTGGTAGTTCCCCTTTAATTCTATGGGAATGTTTAGTTCTCCCCTATAACACAAATAGTTTGCCACAGAACGCCTCCACTTTTATTCAAACATATGTCCCATAGCATATAATTATATTATTAAAGTATATAATAAACGTATACTATCCAAGAACATAAATCAGTGGCGGGCCTTGTGAGGCCCTCCAGCTGCTGACAAACTATAACTCCCATCATTCAGGGATGATGGGAGTTGTAGTCTGGCCTCTGGAAGGCTTCATACTGTCAATACTTGGTATGAATTCAGTGAAGATGTCCTATAACTGTGTTAGATCCAGGAATAAGCACAATGTAATCAATTTTAAATATGAAAAAGATGTAATTGAAAATATTTACCATACAACAAACAAATACCAGGCAGGTGAAGGCTTCCGAACATTGATGCCACCTGGAGAGTGCCATGGATTTCTGAACATCTTTGTTTTGTTCTTTTAATGATTAAATTATCCCCTAATTTTTTAGACCTGTCTCCAATATATTGTGTCACAATGGCAGTATCTCTAATATCCCGTGGGTTAATACAGTGTTTCTTTTGCCTAATATTTTAACCTAGCACTAAAATCAACTATTTAGAGAATTAGTAGCCAACAGGCATCTTCTCTACAAGGTAGGTCTGTTTGTAGACTCACTGGCAGGCAAGGACAATAATCCAACCTTGCAGCTGACATCAGGGGGGACATGTACTAAGGCATGAGAGAGGTGGTGACTTCTTATGTCATTCAATGGAACCAATGCACTAAGATTTGTCAAGTGGGAGAGATATTTAGTGCATTGGCTTCACAGAATAACATAGGACTTGGAGAAGTGATATCACTGGAGAAGTCATCTCCACATTATCACCTCCTTATCGCACCCTAGTGCATAATCCCCCATGATATATTAATTGAGCATCAGATGAAGATTATTTTATACTATTTCCTGTTCTTCCACTGAAACTCCTCTATAGACATTGCACCCCGTCTAGTAATGACAGGGTTAATAAAATGATAAAATAATCCACTAATTTAATGCTACTCTCAGTGTACCCCATAAACAACTTCTATGGACTTCGAAATGTATTTAACCAAAAGATGTTACTGTTAATGGCTTTATGATAAATATACATAAGCAAACATAGAATTTGCTTGTATTGAAATTTAGAAGTTCTTTTAACCATTTGAGTGACAGAGAGCTATGCAACGCATTGCAAAAGCAATGTGTTGCATATCTCTCTGGCACACAAAGGGTTAAGACAGGGTGACCGTGAAACTTAGAGCTTTCACAGGAAAGCTGATGAATTTAAAATATTCATAGATCACAGATGTCAAAAGCAATTTAACCTAAAATAAAATGCATTCTGATTTGCCTTTTATCTTTTAGATGTGGCAGAAATGTTTCATGGGAAATTCTACACTGTTCATCTCACTTTGTTTTCATATGCAAATGGGTATAAATCTATAAAGCACAGAAAAAGTCTTTGTGACTTTGCATCTGATATAAAAAAAGAAAACTTATTTATCAAACTTAAAGCACTACCAGGCTGTGAAAGAAATACAAAATTCCAGCTTACTTCCATTTAAAGTAAATCCCTTCTTTCTCATATCCTGGAGGATAGAGAGGAATCAAAGTAAATGTATTAAAGAATACCTTCTCAATCCTCAAATGTACAATTTTGCAGACACTGAAGACTATAAGGAAATATAAGTGAAGTATGAAAATGTGGTTATACCTCATGCAGGAGCAGTGCCAGCCAACATCTTTATTGGGGACCTCCATTGCCATTATCTCATTTTGTAATGCACTTGCCTGAACATTAATACTGCAGTGTCTTGCATATACATGTCATGCTATATAAATCAATATTTACAAGCATTCATGCATATCCTATATTATAATTTGCTAAGGATGTTTGTCAGAAGCCGTCATGCGCAGTAGAGACCGCTGCACACTGCAGTACAGACTGCACGTGCTGTGGCTGATACGGAGTGGGGCGCTCCAAATTCAGACCGGAGTCCTGCGCATGGGGTCCCAGGAAGGTGCGCAGAGAGGACTGTGCCGCGGCGCAGCAGTCTGTACTGAGCATGACTGCAGCGCCACCAGTGTTGGCCTGTGTACACAGGCTTTAAAACTAGTTAAATATAATTATTATACTTTATTTATATAGCACCAACTTATTCTGCAGCATTGTACAATAGGGAATAGACATACAGAGATATTAAACAGTACAAATGGAACATGGAAAACAAAAAGATCAGAGGGCCCTGCTCTTGATAGCTTATAGTCTAGAGGAAAGTAGGTAGGACACAAGGAGTAAGTGCTATGGGGTGTACCGGCAGGGAAAAAGAAGTGCTTTTGAGTGCAATGGTCCAAGCAAGTAGTGTGTCTGTTTGGTAGAAAAAGACTTTGTGACTAATGTGGTTGTGATGGGGTTATAGGTGGGAGAGTGAAATTTGAAGGGAATGAGTGAGCAGAAGTTGCACAGGCGGTAGGTCTGGCTGACCTTTCTCTTAACAGTTATGGAGGTAGTTGATAGGTTTCCCTGAAGAGGTGAGTTTTCAGGGAGCATCTGAAGGTGGGGGAGAGTCTGATGGGACGAGGAAGGGAAAACCAGAGCTCAGGTGAAGCAAGGGAGAAGTTCTGTATTCGGGAATGGGAGAATGTAATAAGAGCTGCAGAGAGAAGTTGGTCCTGTGCAGAGCAAAGATGGTGAGTTGAAGTGTATTTGGAAATAAGAGATGAAATATAGACTGTAGTTGGGTTAGTCAGGTGAGAGGAAGGCCAATTACAAGTGAGTTGCAATATTCAAGACAGGATATAATGAGTGTTTGGATGAGAATTTTAGTAGTTTCTCAGGTAAGAAAAGGTAGAATTCTAGAGATGTTACATAGATGGAGATAGCATGAGTTGGAGATTGACTGAATATGGGGAATGAAGGATAGGATGGAGTGAAAGGTGACCCCTAGGCAGCATGATGTGGAGGTTGGTAGTGAAAGCTGGGTGGAGAGGTCACTGTTTCCAAGTTTGTTGTTTACAAGGTCTCCAAGATCTTTCTCCAGCAACGAGTCTCATAAAATGATTCCATTAATTATTTGAGTGCCAGAGGGGTAAGCAATGCATTGTAAAGCAAAGCTTTGCATATCCGTCTGTCATTCAAAGGGTTAAGTTCATAAATAGCATTGACATTTTTTTCTTCACAAATGCATGATTTTACACTTTCCCACATAAAACTTCATATTCCATTTGTTTGCCCAATCTGCCATTGTATGTAAATATCCTGTTCTGAATTAATTACCCTGCATATTTTAGTGTCATCTGCAAATACTGAGATTTTCCATTCTATACCTATGTCCAGGTTATTTATAAACATGTTAAAACATGTGGACCAAGTACTGAACCCTGAGGTACTCCACTCCAACTTTAACTGTATTGGAGAATTTTCCATTTATAACAACACACTGTTCTCTGTCCTTCAAACAGTTTTGTATCCAATTTCAAAGGTTATTCCTTAGCCCCAATTTCCTTATTTTACATCCCAACCTCCTGTAATTGGACTATAGCTCAGCAGGCAGAAGACATTAGGGGAGTAGGGAAACTGGCTCTCTACAGATGCTTGGGCCAGTGAGTGTGAGAAGAAGCTCTAAAATACACATCCCTCTGACACTCAAAGAGTTGGAGTGAATGAGATGGTTGCAGCTTTATTGTAGTTCTTGTTCTTATTTAACCATTTGAATGCCAGAAGTTTATCAAGTATACTGAACACTTATCTGACACCCAAAGGTGTAATGATGTGATTTACCCTTCCTCTCTCTTCCCTGCCACTCCTCCCTCGCTATGTCCAAAGTCCCTGCTTCTCCTCCACTGCCCTCTGTCTGTGTCTCTACCTGTCTTTCTCTTTCTCACTTCTTTATTGCCTCTTTACCCCCTCTCCCCATTACCTCATTCTCCCCTTAGCCCTGTTGTGTCACTAGTGTAGCTCCATTTCAATTGTAAGCTCTGAGGTTCACTAGGGCAGCACAGTTTCGATGTGAGGTTGGAGTGGGTCTGCTGGTATGTACCACAGCTATGTTACGCAGTGGTTCTTTACTGGAAAATGCATGCCTTTATCCCCATGAGACTGATACCATAGGGTTTCTGTGGATGTCATACACTCTGAGCAATGCTTAGACATTTCTACTAATAATAACTAAATATGGAAAAATTACCTTTAAAATCTTTGTCAAAATGTTTTTAAAATGTGTTAGAGTTTGTGTCTGTGTTTGTATGGCTGTATGTGTATCAGTGGTTGTTAGAGGCAAAGCAGTACATTCTTGCTAGCAGCTATATATATTTATGCAGTAATATTTTTATTATTCTTGTCTTGCATTAAATAGGTTACATATTTTAATATTTCTACAAAATAGAGTATTCGGTTGTGAACGTTTTCATTTTTTCCTTGGGAAGAAAAGATACACATTATAGAAATACAAAATGCAGAAAGTTCAAATTCGATAACTATAGTAATATTGCTGCATAAATAAATTCTAATGAATATGGCCAGCACAGCTGATACACTGATATATACAGCATCGAACTCCATTCCATCGCAAGAATTTTGAGTGAGAATATGGTATGTAATTAACCCTTTAAGGACCAGGGGGTTGTCACAAACCCTTCTGGTTATTTAAAGGGGAAACTATCACACCAACAAAAGTCCACCCCACCTAAATAAGTATCTAGAGATAAGATTAACAATCAAACTGTTATGCAGAATAAAGACCACATTAGTCAGAAATCCTTCTTCAGCAGACACTGACAGCCAGACAACAGCGCTCTAGAGGCATCTGCGCACCTGCGCCGTCATTCCCTTCTGGTACCTTTAGGTACCATGCAACTCCTCCTAAGGGAGACCAGGACTGACGGCGCAGGCACGCAGATGGCTGTAAGAAAAGATGCCTGCTCTGTTGCCTGGCCGTCAGTGTCGGTTGAGGTAAGATTTTTGACTAACGCTGTCTTTATCCTACATAACAATTGATTGTTAAGCTTATCACTAGATGCCTAATTAGGTGGGGTGGTGATAGTTCCACTTTAAACCTTTGGGTGCCAGAGGGGTGTTTAGTGCATTACTTTGTTGTTTTAACACTTAAAGGGTCAGTAATGTCGCATTATTATATACCACACATCCTATCTCTCAAACCACTATGGTTTGAGAGATATTCGCTTTCAAAGTTCCCCCTCCCACCCCTTCTCCTGACATCAGCGGTGTGCTGACAGCAGGAGATCCCGGTCCAGGGACCAGCCGGCAGATCTGTAGCAGAGCCGAAATCGCATTATAGTAAAATAATTACTTAATTGGGAAGGTCTACAAAGTGTGCCTGGTTTGCAAGCACACTTTGTAGACTGTTCCAATGAAATAATTATTTTTAAATAACGTCATTTCGGCTCTGCTAAAGAGCCTCCTCGAGACAGCCAACTCGAATCTCCTGCTGTCAGCTTTACAGCTGACATCAGGAGAAGGGGAGGGAGGGGGGAACTTTGAAAGCAAATATCTCTCAAACCATAGTGGTTTGAGAGATAGGATTTGTGACATATAGTTTAATTTTTTAACCTCTACAAAACTATAACCATTTTTTATGGGACGTGTTAGGATGCAGCTGTAGTAGTAGGTTTTTTCATAAAAGGAACAATTCAGGATTTATGTAGAAGAGTTCTTTATTGCAGCAAAAGATGACAGAGTTGCAGCTCTTAGGAATGTGTTTCTTTACAGCTGATGGAAGATGTAACTCTTCCTTGGATGAACTGATCTACAGTGGTTTTTCTCTAGGTATATATACAATTTTACTCAAACTAATATGGTCATAGCAATCACACGTCTACTAATATGGTTATAACAAGAATAGCACATCAGCATATAATCAATTTCTACATATGGATATAGGCTTAAACCATGAGGTCATATGACTATATTATAACTTATATTAAATTGCTGATATTAATAACCTAAGTGTAGATTTTCCTGAGACCACGACTGACACAATCAGGTGGTTACACTCTGTCAGCTAATCTCTTACATTCATACATACATTCCTGGTGCTATTTTAGAGAGGTCAGAACATTCCATAGATTGTTACGTTTGCCAGATAGAGAGAGAAAAATATTTAAAAGGACAGTTTTTATTTCTTACATGCCCCCCCTTTTTATGGTCTAGAATCCATAAATTTTACTATCACAAACATTCATCTTTGTTTGCCACATTCAATGTTATCTGACAAGTGCAACCCGAGAGTTGTGATCACAATGGGCTCTTAGCTGAAGGAGTTGATTCTTGGTGTAACCTCCTTTTAAACATTTCTTTCAGCACTATTTATTTTCTAACTTGTATTTACATTCATTTTATTTTACATAATAAACATATTTGAAAAATGATGCAAAGCTACACAGAGAACAATAATGAAAATATGAATTAAAAAAAATTACCAATAGTGGATCCCATAGAAGATTTTGATGTCATGCAAAGAGATTTTTCAAACTTTCCCCACCAAGATGACCCTGAAAATAATGACCATTCGTGTTGAATTTCTTTTAGTTGACCCTGTTCTGTTAAAAAATAATTTCTGCTTCTTTTAATTGTTTCTTTAAATCCTGAAGTAAACCTTCATCTTTCCTAATCTGCTTGGCCCATTCCTCCCAAGGAAACTAGTTTATCTGGGATATATTGAAAGGCAGCAGTGGTTGTACACTTACATCTTGCGCGAGAATCTGTGAAATATTGATTTGAGTCTCATGCAGGTATACTTCCACTGGGTTACCCTCAATACAATATAAACCTCTTGACAAACTTTCAGAATGTGTACATAAAGGGAAGTATGCCTTTACAGTTTCCTTATCTGTCATTACTTGTACAAATACTTTTTCTACAGGAGTAACAAGATCATGAGCAGTTATTACTGTTTCAACACGCCCAGAACAAGAAGTATCATTATGAAAACATGAATGATAAATGGTTTTAGCTTTCTTTCTTTGTCCATAGCAATAGCTGTGGAGGTGGAGTCTAGATACTTAATTTTTTTTACAAATGCCTTTACCATAGCTTCTGGTGTTTGATCTTCTCCTATCCCCATTACTAATCTGTATGCTTTTTCAAATTTAATCATGAATGCATATGGATCGTCTGTGATAGTAGTTTTAAGATTCTCTAAAATATCTACTGTTGGAGTCATGTCACCAGTCGTAAATCTTATTAGGTGTTGTAAACAGTTAGTTTCATTACCATGTATGGCTTCCCCATCATCGTCTGTGTGTGGCATGCTGATAGGTGGGGTTAGTCGTCTACTCATATATGTAGGTAACCATGCCTTAAATAAACATTTTTTCTGCTTATCAGTTAAATTGAACTTATTAGTATTTGACTCAAAAACATCGGCATTATGAAAGGCGTCAAAATTTACACTCTATCCTGCTTTCCTCAGGATATTTTTCAATAAAATTCATACTCACACTATGACTGCTTTACTGGAGACAAGTGTTGAGAACAGGACCCTCTTCCCCTTTCTTCTGGAATTGGAGACTTACTCAGCTCTGTGGTCCTCTTGTAGTTTCACCCTCACGGTAAAACACATTGCCATACTCTGGGGTCTACTCTGGAACAGTTTTTTTTTTTTTCTTCAGGGACACTCACTATACGTCCCCCCTGAAAAGACTGGAACAGACAGTAGATTCTTTGCTGGCAGATATCTTACGGTAATCTGTCGTCGTGGGCTGGCCCGCCAATGTTAGGATGCAGCTGTGATAGTAGGTTTTTTCATAAAAGGAACAATTCAGGATTTATGTAGAAGAGTTCTTTATTGCAGCAAAAGATGACAGAGTTGCAGCTCTTAGGAATGTGTTTCTTTACAGCTGATGGAAGCTGTAACTCTTCCTTGGATGATCTGATCTACAGTGGTTTTTCTCTAGGTATATATACAATTTTACTCAAACTAATATGGTCATACATGTCGACTAATATGGTTATAACAAGAACAGCACATCAGCATGTAATTAATTTCTACATATGGATATAGGCTTAAACTATGAGGTCATATGACTATATTATAACTTTCTTTAAGTTGCTGATATTAATAACCTAAGTGTAGATTTTCCAGAGACCAAGACTGACACAATCAGGTGGTTACACCCTGTCAGCTAATCTCTTACATTCATATATCCATTCCTGGTGCTATTTTAGAGAGGTCAGAACAATCCATAGATTGTTACGTTTGCCAAAGAGAGAGAGTGAAAAAGATTTAATTCTCGTTTAAGATTTTAAGGGACAGCTTTTATTTCTTACAGGACATTACTGACCCTTTAATTAATCAAAATCAAATTGAAGCATATGCTATAGTTGCCCTATTGACAGATCTTTTCCCTTAGGAGTAGGTTTCCAGATGAAGGTGAGTTTGCATTGTGAGGCCCAACAGAGCAGTGGGGTCTGAAAAGAGCCCCTGATGCTCCCCTTGGAACAGACTGAGCCACGCTATGCAAACAGATTCCTCTACTGAGTGATGCAGGTCTTCACTGTTATGTAGTTCCCTTGTAGTACAATTCTTACTGTGCCCCACCCATCACTACACACTCTGGCCATATGACTGACTGGTGATGTCTGCAGTGGACCTTTATCCCACTAGAATCTAGCAAATCCTATACTGCTCTTCCCGTGGATCATACCAAAAGCCTGTGAATGATTCTGTTTTTATTTTAGAACCAGTGGAACTCAGACAGAAACCAGGCATGTAGCAACCCTAGTTTATAAGGGTGGGGGAACAAGGTAGGCCAAAGGGCATTTACAAATTTTCCATTTATGGACAGCGGCAAGTTAGCAGTCATAGTGCTGGCCACATGTTTGAAATGCCTGTGCTATGTGATTTCATTAGCTTTGTCTGATTTTTTTCTTAAACATAGAAGAAAGAGGGCTGACAGATTTTCAGATTGTGGTAGTGTTACCATAAGTAATTTTCAAACATAGTTATATGTTAGATGCCATCTTTGAAATATTTATAACTTTTGAAAGGAATGGTGAATATGGATGACAGTTTGGACTTTATGTTGCATTGTCAGTCCTTGGAAATCTGGTACAAGTTTGTTTAGTATTTTCTGAAAACAAAAAATGGGAAAGTATATATGTCATGTTAATTTGTATGTCATCATGTATTGACATCAAAATGAATATATTATACATTCAAGACAAACAGATGGGTACAAGTTGACACACTCACACCTATATGTGCAAGATCAAGAAAGACATGGTGGTCCTTCTCCAGCTGCTGTGCAGATTATCCTTTATTGCATACTACTTATTTTGAAGCTAACGGGTCTATCCTGTACTGTAGAAATTACAGCCCTTGGGAGAGAAAGAGATTAACTGCTGAAATCTTGTTAATAGCTACTAGTGTGTTGCAGACAGGCAAGAGAGGGAAGCTTGAGGTGCTTTGTTTAAGGAGTATTGGTGTTAGCCAGTTCTCTGGATGGTTGTACGGAGTGTGGGAGTAATATGTAGACAGGGACAGTTTTTAAAAAATACTTTGTACTGATAGGTCACAAAGACAGACAAGAGATGCTATTCCTACACCTGAGCAGATGACAGTGTCAAAGACAGAAGCATATATTTTACATCCTTTTCAGTCAGGCAAACAGAACATCACTCCACACATTAACAGCCCTGTTGAGTATTTTAAAGTAAAATCAACACTATCATAATTATGTCTATAGTCATCATCATCATCACTATCACCACTTCTAAGTCCAACCCCCTAATCACTCTCACAATTATTGATTAAACAACAACGCAGGTCAACACCTACAACAGCAGATAAGAGTACTTCTTCTACTGTTTGAAGTGCAATAACACTGACATATACTGGTAGTACTTTTGTAACATCTAGCCCTTGTAGTAGTAGTCCCTCAGGAACCCATCAGTCTAGGAAATCTCCAATATATATAGATAATTCACTAACAATCCCAAACCTAACCATTTGCATTCTGTTGTCACTGTAAAAAACATTGTGAGCTGTGAGAAAACAGTATCACATCTAACACATTCTCACTGAGATTACACTTCAAGCACAAATGCAAGTCTGATTGGGAGAGACAGCAGCAGCAGCACATCAGAGGTGCAGTAACTACCAGTGGAAGCACTCCTAAACCTAGGGCCAAGGGGAGCATAGTAGTAGTGTTGTAGATGTCTCAGAGAGTGGAACAAAAATGTCCTTAAAATTTCCAGCCTCCTGCTGCTGTTCTTCAAATGAAAATCATGGAGGAGGAGGACTCTGAATTAGTCAAAAGTGACAACTGTGATAAAATCCATACACTGCCATTGTTAGTTATGTTGTTAAAACAATTAAGTATAACAGCTCTTTTATATGATGAAGACCCCCACTGAATTATTAAAAAGAATTAAAAAATGCACAAAAATAATCCAAGCTTATGCCTGTGGAATGGCAGACTTGCTAAAATGTTGGCAGATGATATGCTGCCCTGTTCATTTGTTGAAAACAGGTATTTATAAAGATGTTTAGGTTTTGATATATCACACGCTTGATCAGTGGCATGGTATGGTGTACTTTGTTCAGTTGCATGCTTGATTGTTCATGTACAATAATCTTTCAGTTATTTTCAAAGCTAGCACTCAAGTCTTAGCAGAGTTTGGGCATTATTTATAACTATAAAGGCTTCTGTTTTGATTGCGCATGTACTGGATCAATTAGAAGCAAAAAAATGATAAACCACTCAAATTTATTGATGAAATATTTCATCGTATAATTCAGAGTTTCAGAGATGTAAAAATATGGTTCATCAGAAAAGCATTTGAAAAATCATACTCCTGCATTTAATGAATACATTTATTTGATCTATGGAATGTTATTACATTTTACCAGTAACTTTAGCTCCAAATGCTAGTAGGAGTTACAATGACTAAAAACATTACGTGCTTATAGTGTTGAAAATGAAAAAGGTAAAAAACTTTTTTGTTAAACAAATGTTAAATTCCTCACTCAAAAAGATGGGGAATTCAGGGTTAAAGTTTTACAAGCATTGAGTCTGCAACACGCCATGCTTTGCAAATTATATCTCATTAGAAATTTTATTAATGTCATTGATTATGATGTAATCTACAGTCTCATAAACATAGCACTGTGACTGTGCAGGGGTTTTGTTTCATAAAAGCTTTGACCCTGAATTTCTCTAGTTGTGTTGGTTTCAGTGGACTTTAATATTGTATTTATCAAATATTTTACATTTTTAACCCATTATAGACCCCTCAAACCCTAAAGTTTTTATTAGTATCATCACAAATTACTATGCACACACAGTTTAGATATATGTCCCCTCCAATCAACTGGCATGTGTGTTGCTTATGTTAAAATAGAAGTAATACTGTGCCTTACTGATGAAAAATATACAAACATTAAAGCGGAACTTTCAGTTACTAATAATTTGTCCTTGAATTATTAAACATATGGCGACCAGCATCCTAATATATGTATTACCTCTGTAAAGTGCCGCATTCTAAAGAAATCTTTTATCTTAGGAGACTGATGGCTAGGTTAGTGCAATCTGTGTGCCTGCACCATCAGTCCTTCCAGTTACCATGTGGTACGCCACAATGCTTCTTAGAGGAGACCGGGACTGACAGCGCAGGCGTGCAGACAAGATGTCTGTGCTGATGCCTGGCTTCCGGTCTCCTTGGATGAAAGATTTCTTTAGAATATGGCACTTTACAGAGGTAATACATGTATTAGGATGCTAGTCGCCATATGTTTATTAATTCAAGGATGACTTATTAGTAACTGAAAGTTCCGCTTAAGTTCTAGAGGGGTATCCAGTGCATTGCTTCGCAATGCACTGAATACCTCTCCGTCACTCAATGGGTTATAGAGAAAGTATCAGCATTAATAGAGTACTATGAAGCACTATGCCACATTATTTGCCTTTCCTGGATAACCAGCTAAGCATTATGCACTAGGAGGAAAAATTCATGTTACTGCATCACTTTTACAGAAGGTATGTCATTTTGAGCATGCTTTGAGCACCATACTGCTCTTGGTGCTTTTTGGTGCATTGTTTGGCACCAAAACAGCAAGTATATTGGTTCTGAATACAATGCAGAAACACCAGGACCAGGATGGTGCTCTTTGCACATCAACAAATGCATAAATGATGCAACAGCAAAGAAAATCACAGATTTTTCATGGTGTAATTTACTCAATTGAGATCCTGGCTAGCTGGACCATTACTACTTACTATGGTGAATTCGATTGGCGTTTCAGGGCACTTAAGTTTTAAGAAAAGTTGTTTGAAGGCAATGCATTCCTTTAAATTATAAATAGTCCGTTATACTGTCCTGCTATTTTCTCTTTAACTGCAATATTATAGATCTCAGAATGGTGATTAGATAAGTTTTAATAACAGTGGTATTGGTGTTAATAACTATACTTACCAGTACATTATTTCATGGAATTCATGAAAATAAAGTACATAGGAAACTACTGCTATCACTGTCACCACTACAGTCTCATCTTTAGGTTTAAGGTAATCACGGTTCATGGATTATCCTGCTTTTTGGTTGATGACAACAAAAGATATTGAGCATGATAACGCTTAATGAGAGAGCTGAACAACAGCTACCAAGGGAAAATCATTTGATCTTTTCAAAGTATGAAGATAACAAAACCTGACTCTGAATGCTGTATGCAAGCTTTGTATTTAATTTACCAAGTCTGTGCTCTATTGCAAACTTGCATTTGAAATAGGTTAGAAGTTTGTAGTGTCATTCTCACTGGGTTTGATATTGTGTCCTTCCTTAAAGTATCTCTGTACAGTTTTCATGGTTTGCATGACCCAGTACCATTTTATCTGGTATTACTTTAGACCACAAGACCACCCCACCAGTATTAATTGCCTTTCCAATTGCAGTAGCATGTCAGTACAGGCACTAACTACCTTTCAGCCTGGAAATCTCCAAAGTTTCAGTTTGAGTGTGTGTGTGTGTGTGTTGGGTGGGGGGGAGTCAGGGAATCCAAAGTGTTATTGAGGATGTTAATGATGACATGGGCAACTTCCATGATCTGCTCAAACACAATCTGGAAGCGCTAGAACTGTAAGTTATAAGAGTAAAAGGAAGGCAGTGACTGACTTCTGGTTGTCAGGCAGGTATACTATTAAAGCACATAGTGGGGGGGGTGAGTGTACCTTTATTGAAGTATCCAAAAGTTTGATGAGTCTTCATGATTACCTCAGAAAATAGGGGCCTAATCCTTCATACAAAAATTGGTTAAACTTGGTGTGCTAGACAAGCAAAATTGTATTATTAGTCCAATAAAAAAGTTATTATTACATACTTCAATACTAATTTATTGTGTATCTAGACCACAGGATAACACGGCTACCCTAATTTAAGTGTTTGTATGTATTTTGTATGCATGTATGTGTATATATAGATATAGAACTAGAAGAGGTGGACAAGTATGTTTACCTTGGACAGGAACTGTCAGCAGATGGCGACACCATGATAGGAATGCAATGACAAAATTGGAAAGGCAAACATATGGAAAAATTAATAGTATTGTCTTCAAGACAGATTAACACTCTGCCTCAAGTGAAAGGTTTTTAACCAATGCGTCCTCCCAGTTCTTACGTATGGCTGTGGAACATGGACACTGAATTCAAAAGCCATGCAAAAAGTTAACGTTACAAGAAATATGGAGCATTGAATTCTGAACATAACAAAAAAATATCTAAAACGCGTGCATCGATTTGTCAGCAAACAAAATGTCCATGACATCACTGAAAGAGTATAGCTCCTACAATGGAAATGAATAGGTCACGTGGCAAGAAGACCTAATGGTAGATGGACCAGTGTTATGGAATGGATTCCCCTCGATACTAACCTCCCAGGAAGAAAACCAAAGACAAGATGGGTAGATGAAACTACCAAATTTGTTGGTACACAGTGGCAGCAAAAGGCATAGGAACAAAGCTGCTGGGAACTTGCTAAGGAGGCATTCATCCTGCTGGGGACTGATAATGGCTGAAGATGATACTATGCAAACCTGGAAACTTTGATGTTTGGTCTCCCCGAAGAGAGTCCTTTTGTGCCACTGGGAGGAGAAAAATGATACGATTCGTGTAAAAAAAGGTTGGGGCTTAACAGTGAGTGGGGGCTGGCTTAATTGACATGAAAAAAGTTGCTAAAATAGGCTGGGAAAGGATGAGAATTGGGCAGGGAGTGGGAGGAACACAGTGGGAAAGAGCAGATGTGGGCATGAAATATCAGTAGAAACTCCCCACATCCGGAGACTGAGCTTCTGCCACGGTGACCCGGTAATGAAGTGTCAAAACCGGTCTCCAGGGGGCAAATCTGGAGAGTTCTCAGCAATGATGATATGTATGCATAAAAAAGAACTCACATATTTACTGAGGTATGCATTAACTTATCACCTAATGGGGTAGAGCAGCAAGTTAAAAAAGCAGGTATAACAGATCTGTGTTTATTTTTTGTCTTTGGATGTCCTATTAATGTTGTGTGGTACGCAAGCTTGAATATATTTGGGACCACTTTGCAACAAAACCTCATCTTAAAATAAGAGTTAATATGTAATGATGTATGCTATACACAGGGTCCATATTTAATTAATTAATATGATGTATCCCAGCAATGTCTTCTGTTTGCTTTTTCTTAAATTTGGGCATTGTGGAGTAACCCCTCATTCCTTTCTGCACTTCATACTTTGTGTACTCAGATTCCATACTGTATATGAATATTAGCATGCTGTAGAGCCTGGAGTTTTTCCTTTCCCTAACAAACATCTTATCCTTATTCTTAAACAGTATCATCTGTCTCATTTAATTTAACTTATAAATAACAATGATGGTTTAAATGATGTGCACTAAAATGTGTGTTTAAATATGCACAATTGCTGATCACTGGAGGAATAGTTTTTAAATGCATAGTGCATGGCATTATTGCTTGTAATTACTCCTTTGGAGATGAAAATAAAAAATATTGTATATATTGGAAAATTGTATTATTCAGGCTTCATGCATTTTATAGAAGTGGGTGAGGCACTCCACTATAAAAACAAAAGTGGGGGGGGGGCACGATGGCCATATCACAGTTCCTGTGGTCTCACTGTACTCCCTTCAGCTAATCCCTTCTAAAGGCAGGTCAGGTAAGCCTTGAAGGCAATAGACAGAGCTTTTAATCTAAAGTATAAGCCATACAATGAGGCAAAATGTAATAGATGGGACGTAACTGAAATGGGGTATTTTGAAGTGGCAGGCAAGCTTAGACATATTGTGGCTATTTGTACAACAAAACCTTATCTTGAAATAACCTAAGTTTATATGTGAGCAGTAATGTATGCTATACACAGGGTTCACATTTAAAGAGATAGTAACACTTAAGATGAAAAAAAGTATATATATTGTAGGGTTTACCCTCCTGAAATTTTACAGTGGTGCTGTTACTACACCAACACATGGACAGAATGATATAACAACAGCACCACCCTAACATTTCAGGCCATTGAGATGTTACACCTAAAAACTCAAGTTTGAGCTGCGATAACATTTGAATAAAATATCTCTCAGCAGTGGGAGTACCCTTGTTTTACTTAGGGGGATAAACCTTACAATATATATTTCTCTGTCATCCAATACAGGTTACTGGTAACTCTGGGTAGACGATCCGCCCCTTTAAGTAGGCAGGAACAATTCTAGAATTGTATGCAGAGGGTGGAGCCTACCTTCCCTCCTTGGCTGCAGCTAGCCAACCAGCTTCAGAAAGATTTGTTCCTTGGTGAAAATAACACAGGCAAGAGAACAGTTCTGCTATAGTTATAGAAACGTTTTTATTTTTCCGTTAGATATTGAATACCACCATTAGGTGGATTACCATAACTGACAATGCCCTTGGATGTGGCTAGCTCAGTATCCAGGTGCTTTTTGTGGACCTTAATCTTGATTCCAAGTGCTTCCCCAGGAGTTACCCACTGAGGTTACTTCTTACTACATGGTAAGTGTTGAGTGTTTTGGAACAGATTTATGTGGTAACTTAACCCTTTAGCTGAACGGGCACTTTTTGGGGGGTTTCCTAACACTTTTCCTACTGGTTTAGTGTTTTTTGGGTGTCCTCACATGTTCTAATGCTGTTTTAGGCATTTTAGAATTACACTCTCAATTTTGTAAAATTTGAGTTCCAGGCGCGCTTTACCGCATAGACGCCATTGCTCCATGCACTTCTATGGGACTGTGCTGTTTGAGACATATCTCTGCAACCGTTTAACCTAGCGACTTCAGAGATGGCTCATTTTACTTGTCTGCCCTTGCTCTATCATCTGGCTCATGTTTTTAGTGTGTTGGGGGGCTTAGGGGGCTTCGGGCACTGTTTGGGGTACTTTTCTGGGAAAACTACATTTCCCATGAGCGCTTGCTTCTCTCGCTCGTTTCTGACTGTCTCCTGCTGTGGCAGCCATTTTGTGATATTTCTAGAATGAGTATCCTACACAGGCCTTGGACTCTCCTTCTCTCCTCTGCTGATTAACCCTTTGCCTGCCAGATAAGTTTATTTTAGTGATTTCTGGGGTGAAACTTTAATCCTACACACTATAATTGGGTGATTTTTTATACAGTAAGGTCACTTGACACTGTGAGAATGTATATACTACTGGAGCTTGGGGCCAGACCTAAGACTAAGGAGGCTGGGGTCTCTGTATCCCCCATTGCGCATTGCTCTTCCTGTCACTCTGGGCTACCTAGAGAATTCTCAGGTCATTTATGCCCAGCATGTTCTGATGTCCCTGACAGCATTCCAGGGACCTCCAGCCATGCATTAGAGCCAGCTTGGGTGCAAGAGTTCAAGGCTGCTACTAGGGACCTTAGGTCCACATCGCAACTCTTTCCATCCCAGTTACAGGGGGCCTTTCGTTCTTGGAAGGCCCCCTCCTCAGCAAAGTCTTCCCTGCCCAAACCTCAGGGAGTACCAGACGTGTCAGATTCCTCTGAAGAGAAACTGCTGGTGGATACAGATGTTGAGGAATGTTCTGTGTTTGGCTCCTCTCAGTTTTTTGGGGATCCTTTTGAGGCTGATCCTGAACCCTCCAGTGAGGGCCTGATCAGGGCTGTCTTAACTACTCTTAACATTTCCTTAGTTCAGGAGGTTCCTTCTGACCCCTCTGATGTGTTCCAGGAGCCTAAAAAAAACCCTCACTTACTTTCCACCTAACCCCACTCTTGACCGCCTTGTGTCTGAGGAGTGTAAATCCCCAGACAAGAGACCATCTGTGTCCAAGAAAATTGCCAAGCTTTATCCCTTTTCTGAAGCTGCGCTTACTCATTGGGTTCATCCTCCCAAAGTGGATGCTCCTGTTTCCAGGCTATCAAAGTCTACTGCCTTACCAGTCTCTGATGCCCCTGCTCGGAAGGACTGGACTGACAAGAAACATGAGGTCTCCCTCAAGTTCATTTTTGCCACTGCTGGTTCTGCCATGTGTCCAACATTCGCTGCTACATGGGTGAACCAGGCCATTGCGGTCTGGACTGAACAGCTCAGCCAGGCTGTCTGTCAGGATGTGCCTACCTTGGATAAGTTGCGCCTTCTCGCCAACATTTCTGAGGACAGCACTATGTTTATGCTGCCTTATTTGATGCCATCCGTTTGGTGGCTAGGGTTTACACCATGCACCTCTGGACCTTCAGGACACGTATTTACATATTGCCATTCATCCAGAGAGCCGGCAGTACCTCCGGTTTGCCTGCGACAGGGGACATTTTCAGTTCTCAGCTCTTCCATTTGGTCTGACAACAGCTCCTCAGGTCTTCAACCGTGTCCTGGGAGCCTTAGTGTCCGTCCTCCACCGGAACGGCGTCAGAGTTACTCCATACATGGACAACTTGTTTCTGAAAGCCCCTTTTGCAGAACTTCTTCATCAGCAGGTTCAGCAATGCATTCATGCTCTCACCCATCACGGGTGGTTCATCAACTTGGACAGGTTAGATCTTATCCCATCACAGCGTCTGGTCTTTCTGGGCCTTCTCTTCGACACTCAGAAGAGCATGGTGTTCCTCAAGGACAAGGTGGCTCACCAGATTGCCCACAGGGTTTCTGCGGTTCTGGCTCAGGATCCAGTTCCAGTCAAGAAGCTATCCTCTCTAGTGGGAAGATTCATCTCCACCATGGAAGTGATCCCGTTTGCC
The DNA here is from genome assembly GCA_037306005.1 of Rhinophrynus dorsalis. Taxonomy (NCBI): domain Eukaryota; kingdom Metazoa; phylum Chordata; class Amphibia; order Anura; family Rhinophrynidae; genus Rhinophrynus; species Rhinophrynus dorsalis. The sequence goes on from CM074722.1 coordinate 255,939,946, forward strand.
ATGGCGCACACCAGGGAGCTCCAGAGGTTCGTGATCCAGGTGTGAAAGGGTCAACTGGACCTTCTGAAGATGTCAGTTTCTCTTCCTCTTCATGTGGAACAGAGTTTGTCATGGTGGCTCAACCTTTCCAACCTGCTGAAGGGCAAGTCCTTCCTGGTATCCTTCTGGACCACGGTGATGACGGATGCTAGCCTCTCCGGCTGGGGAGTGGTCTGGGGTCGCTTGAGCGTTCAGGGTCAGTGGTCTCCGGAGGAATCCCTCCTTCCGATCAACATATTGAAGCTTTGGGCGATATTTCATGCCCTTCGACATTGGATATCTCAGTTGGAAGACTGTCCGGTCCGAGAAGAGTGGAACAACGCCACGACCGTGGCTTACATCAATAAGCAGGGTGTAACAAGAAGTCTCGCTGCATGCTTAGAGGTCAAGGCTGTTTTGTCCTGCTATATTCGCAGTGCATATTCCTGGAGTAGACAACGTCATGGTGGACTTCCTCAGTCGACAAACGGTGGACAGAGGAGAGTGGGAGCTACGCCCAGAGGTGTTCAACTTCATTGTTCAGAAATGGGGGTCTCCTTACATCGATGTGATGGAGACAAGACACAACAGGAAGGTACCGAGGTTCTGCTCTCGATGGAGAAACCATCTGGCTCTGGCGGTAGATATGATGTCCATTCCTTGGTTACTCCCTCTGGCCTACATCTTTCCTCCCCTCCCAATGTTTCACAGGGTGTTACGGAAATTACGACTGGAGCATTGTCCAGTTATTCTGATTGCTCCGTACTGGCCTCGTCAGTTTTGGTTCCCGGAGCTTCTGGATCTGTCAGTGGCGGAACCATTCTGGCTCCCTTACCATCCGGATCTTCTTCTACAGGGTTACCTGTGGAAAGAGAATTTTCATTGGCTAGTTTTAATAGCTTGGAAATTGAATCCTCAATATTGAAGAAGAAAGGGTTCTCTTCTGGTGTGGTGGCTACTATGCTCAGTGCCCGCCAACATGTTTCTTCCAAGATCTACCATAATATCTGGCTGACCTTTCTGTCTTGGTGTACTGACAAGGACCTGTCTCAGGATTTTGATCTGCCTACGGTCCTGGCATTCTTGCAGGACGGTGTGAATAAGGACCTCAGTTTGAGTTCCCTTAAGGTTCAGACTTCTGTGCTTTCTGTTTTCTTTCAGAGGCGCATTGCCATCCTTCCTGATGTTAAGTTTTTTTTCCAGGGCGTTGCTCATGCTTGTCCTGCCTTTAAGATTCCTGGTCTTCAGTGGGATCTTAACTTGCTTTTGGGTGTTCTTCAGCTCCCCCCATCTGAGTCTTTGGCTACTATTCCTCTATGCGTCTTCACATGGAAAATGGCCTTCCTCCTGGCAATTGTGTCTGTCCGCCATGTAGAGGAGTTACATGCTCTGTCCTGTAAACCACCCTATTTGGTGTTTCACAAGTACAAGGTTGTGCTTCGCACTTCTCAGGAGTTTCTCCCGAAGGTGGTCTCTGAGTTCCAAATCAATCAGGAGATTGTGGTGCCCTCTTACTGCCAGGACCCCATCTCTGACAAGGAGAGGGATCTCCACTTGCTAGACTTGGTGCGTTGTCTCAAGTTTTATGTACATCGCGCTGAGTCTATCAGGAAATCAAACGCGTTGTTCATCATTCCTGAGGGTCCTAGGGCAGGAAGACCTGAATCCAAGGTGACTATTGCTTCTTGGATCAAGTCCACTATTCGTAAGGCTTATGAGCTGAGGAAAAAGCCTGTCCCCTTCAGGGTCACGCCTCATTCTACAAGATCTATTGGGGCCTCTTGGGCTTACAAGTATCAGGCCTTCGCTGATCAGTTGTGCAAGGCAGCCACTTGGTTGTCTGCGCACACCTTTTCGAAGTGCTGCCGTGTTGATGCTCCACCCCTGCATACAATTCTAGAATTGTTCCTGCCTGCTTAAAGGGGCAGATCGCCTACCCAGAGTTACCAGCAACCTGTATGGACTAAGAGAAAAGGATTTAACAGGTAAGACTAAAATCCACTTTTTTTGTATTGTATGTATATCCCTTTAACCCTTTAAGGACCGGGAAAGTCTGAGGTAGATTGCCATTAAAGACCGGAGCAATTCTTACCTTTTTGACTATGTCTTAGTTCAACAATGTTTTTCCTCTAAGGCTTTTTATTTCAGCCACATAAATTATATACCATTTTTTCACACATAATTAGGGCTTTCTTTTGATACCACACTTACATGGATAACCCACCATTTATTGTATTAAAATTAAAGAGAACAGTTAAAAAAAATGTAAAAAAAACCCACAATTTTTATTTTTTTCTCTTGTGATCATTTGGGCATAATGGGTTAAATTTTTATGGAGACTGCATGAAAGGTATTACCAGTCATTCTTACCTACAAAATGGGCAGGTTTAAGTGGGCACTGTCCCTCTGTGGTGAAAATCCCCATGTCCCTCTTTCCCTCCCTATTTTCCCACTTTTTGCTTGATCAAATGTTGTGGTTAGTATAAGTGTATTAAATTGCTCCACAACAATAAAAATCCCATTATTGTTTGTTTAAACTTCAGCACGTTTATATTAATGTGTCTGTGCAATTCTATATCTTGATCTTGCTTACATTTATTTTTTAAAACCTGCATGTTGCTGCCAGTAGGTCATTATGGGTCCTACAATTACCCTGCCCCCAGAACCAGCGCTGAAGGGGTTAAAGGGATTGTAATGTCTAGACACAACTCTATCGCCGATTCTTCTTTAGATTATAAGAAACACTTTGCTCTGTTTAAAAAATCTTACTTTTGTGTCATTCTGAAGTTATGACGTGGAGAAGGATTCCCTTGCCCGCCCCTTCTGGCCACCTCCCGCTGAATAGCTAGTGGTGTTGTATGACCCAACAGCTGCAGCGAGGGACAAACTTCAGTAAGTAAGTATAAGGAAAATCCTGCTCCCCTCTTACTGAAGTTTGTCCCTCACTGCATCCATCCAGACCTCAGAGAGCTGCAGCAGTGACATAGGCAGAAGGGGCGGGCTGGGGATCCTTCTCCACTTCATAACTTTAGAATGATGCAAAAGTAAGAGTTTTTAACAGAGTTGTGTTTAGCCATTACAATCACTTTAAAGGGATAGTAATACTTAAAATGTAAAAAAAAATATGTTGTAGAGTTTATCCCCCTGAGTAAAACAAGGGCACTCCCACTGCTGAAAGGTGTTTCATTCAAAAGTTATTCATTTTCAAAGTTGAATTTTTTAGGTGCAATATCACAGTGGCCTGAAATTGTACAGTGGCGCTGTTGCTACACCATCCTATGGAGATTTATGGTCAACTGACCAGAGCTGTCCATAGGATCGTGTAGCAACAGCGCCACTGCACAATTTCAGGCCACTGTGATATTGCACCTAAAAAATTCAACTTTGAAAATTAATAACTTTTGAATGAAACACCTTTCAGCAGTGGGGGTACCCTTGTTTTACTCAGGGGGATAAACCCTACAACATATTTTTTTTTACATTTTAAGTATTACTATCCCTTTAATACCCCCAACTTTGGCCTCAAATTGCTTTATTTTTAGTCTGTTCTCTGCTTCTCTCTCCCTTTCTGTCAAATTGCTTTATTTTTAGTCTGTTCTCTGCTTCTCTCTCCCTTTCGCCATTGGCTAGTGGCGAGTGGAAATTTTGAGCCCTGGTTAAGGGGTTAAGTTCACATAAGAAGTAGCACAGGACTGTCTTGTTTGTTTTGTTTAAAAAGCACCGAAATACATCCTAGTTTGAAAAATAAATCCCTCCAATGTAAGCATGTTGTAAATACTGAAACTATGAGAATGGCTGTGTTTTATGCAAAAGCAAAACAACATTTATTTCCCATTTCGAGGTTTTACTTCCAAGCTCATCTTCTCTTTATATTCACAGCTTATGTTCCAAAACCACACTATTATTTTGCTAAAATAGTTTCATGTGTGAACAACCGAAATGTTTCTTCATTTGGTTTGTTGCTGTTTACATGCAACATATTTACTGATTTCCTAGATGATTATCCTGCCTCACAGAAAAGTGATTGTTCTTATTGAAACGTTTACAGGAGAAAGCATGGTCATCCTTGAACACTGACATTTGCAAAATAATCTTTTCCGTTTCAAACCTATGCTCCTCTACTAGAACAAGGAGATAAAAATGTAATTAGAATATAACATTCAGTATAACAAATCACATCTTCAGTTTGGAAGGTAGACTTGATCTGTAGCACAGTCTACACTGTATTTACTTGATGTGTGCATGCAGTTTGATAATAAACATAATCTGAAGGTCCTGAATGATGCTCAGGTAAATATACCTAAAAATTCATTAAATAAAGCCTTGCTTGTTTTTAAATAGTATAATGTAAGTTAGACATTTGCAATATCAAATTTCTCTGTGTTCCCCTCACTCTATTTTTCTAGCTGTCTCTGTCTCTTTCACCATATCAGTTTCTTTGTCTCTGGCTCCATACTACACTCTCTCTCTCTCTCTCTGTCTCTCGCTCTCTCTTACCGTACTAATCTCTTTCTGCCATCATACTATTCTCTCTGTGACCATACTACTCTCTCTCTTTGTCTCTTGCACCATACTACTTACTCTCTGTCTCTGGCACCATAGTACTTTCTGTCTCTGACATCAAACATCTCTCGCTCTCTTTCTCTTGCACCATACTACTCTCTCTCTGTCTCTTTCACCATACTACTTACGCTCTTTCTCTGGCACCATACTATACTCTCTCTTTTTCTGTCTGTCTCTCTCTGTCTCTCTGTCTCTCACTCTGTCTTACCATACTACTCTCTCTTTCTGTCACTATACTACTCTCTATAGCACCATACTACTCTCTCTGTCTCTTGCACCATACTACTACTCTCTCTTTGTCTCTGGCACCATATTACTCTCTCACTGTCTCTGGTACCATACTACTTACTATATGTCTCTGGCACCATAGTACATACTGTCTGTCTCTGGCACCAAACTACTCTCTCTCTCTTGCATCATACTACTCTGTCTCTGGCACCATGCTACTCTCTCTCTGTCTCTGGCACCATCCTATTTACTCTCTGTCTCTGGCACCGTACTACTCTGTCTCTGGCACCATACTACTCTCTCTGTTTCTGGAACCATACTACTTACTCTCTGTCTCTGGCACCATACTACTCTCTGTCTCTCTTTCTCTGGAACCATACTACTTACTCTCTGTCTCTGGCACCATACTACTCTCTCTCTCTCTCTTTCTCTGGCACTATACTATTTACTCTCTGTCTCTGGCACCATACTACTCTCTGTTTCTGACATCAAACATCTCTCGCTCTCTTTCTCTTGCACCATACTACTCTCTCTCTGTCTCTTTCACCATACTACTTACACTCTTTCTCTGGCACCATACTATACTCTCTCTTTTTCTGTCCGTCTCTCTCTGTCTCTCTCTCTCTGTCTCTCACTCTGTCTTACCATACTACTCTCTCTTTCTGTCACTATACTACTCTCTATAGCACCATACTACTCTCTCTGTCTCTTGCACCATACTACTACTCTCTCTTTGTCTCTGGCACCATATTACTCTCTCACTGTTTCTGGTACCATACTACTTACTTTATGTCTCTGGCACCATAGTACATACTGTCTGTCTCTGGCACCAAACTACTCTCTTTCTCTTGCATCATACTACTCTGTCTCTGGCACCATGCTACTCTCTCTCTGTCTCTGGCACCATCCTATTTACTCTCTGTCTCTGGCACCGTACTACTCTGTCTCTGGCACCATACTACTCTCTCTGTTTCTGGAACCATACTACTTACTCTCTGTCTCTGGCACCATACTACTCTCGCTCTCTCTCTTTCTCTGGAACCATACTACTTACTCTCTGTCTCTGGCACCATACTACTCTCTCTTGCTCTGTTTCTGGCACCATATTACTTACTTACTCTCTGTCTCTGGCACCATACTACTCTCTCTGTCTCTGGCACCATACTACTTTCTCTCTGGTACCACACTATTCTCTCTCTCTCTGGCACCATACTACTCTCTCGTGCTGTTTCTGGCACCATACTACTCTCTTTCTCTGGCACCATGATACTCTGTCTCTGGCACCATAGTACTTACTCTGTGTCTCTGACACCATACTACTCTCTGTCTCTGGCACCATACTACTCTCTCTCTCTGTCTCTCTCTGGCACCATACTACTCTCGCTCTGTCTCCATACTACTCTCTCTCTCTCTGGTACCATAGTACTCTCTCTCTGGCACCATACTACTCTCTGTCTCTGGCACCATAATACTGTATCTGTCTCTGGTGCCATACTACACTCTCTGTCTCTGGCACCATAGTACTTAATTTGTGTCTCTGACACCATACTACTCTCTGTCTCTGGCACCATACTACTTTCACTCTCTCTCTCTCTGTCCCTGTGTGTGTCTGTGTCTGTCTCACTCACCCTGCTTTTCTGCTGACCTCTCTGCCTGTCTTTCCTCCTCTTTCTCTCTTTATTCCTCACTCTCTCCCAGTCATATTTTTCAAGACAAAAGTTTCATAGACTGAGAGCAAACACAAACAGTGCAGTTATTAAGTAAATATACTCATTGATATCATCCTCATCATAATACTGATTTTTCTTTAACCCTTGGAAACTAGAGACAGCTTAAATACATCCTTATTATAATGTCTTGTCTTTTAGCTTTAGTCCCCCTGTCACCCCTGTCACTGGCAGCAGATGCATATGCCGTGCTTGCTGCTTACGATTACACATTTTGATGTGTTGCCCTTAATTTGTCAGGAGCTTTTTACTTTGAGTTGGATGCGATGGCAGAATGCCGTGAATCTGAGGTAAGCCTCTCCATTTCTTCTAGTTTATCAGATTGAAATAGTGAGAAGGGAAACTAGGTCACTCAGTCTGCTCCAAAATAAAGAGCACTGAATAAAAACGTCTTAGGCACTGCCAGCTTTCTCTATGTATCTTATCCCATGAACAGAGACATGGAGTTCACAATGCATTACTGCAATAAACAAGAGACGAGCTCATGTTTTGAAGTTGCTTCAGAGATAAAAATGAATCTGGTTATGTGCACACTGGCATTTTCATGATGTATTAACCAACTGAATGCTTGAGATGTTTCCCAACGCATTGTGAACAATGAGGTTAACCCTTTAAGTGCCAAAGCAATGAGTTGCCTACACCCGAGCAATCAAAGGGTTAACGTACTAACAAGAACTGGGGCAAACCAACTGCACCATTGGGTACAGATAAAAGATTTAGAAACACACACACAGACACTTCTGCAAAGCATTGTATTGAATTCTCCGCTGGCAGTCAAAGGGTAAATGGGGCTGTTAACCGTTTGAAAGAGAGCTAGGTTGTCAGTGCATTGCAGAATTATGAGGTTAATATAATAAAGATAATTAGAGCCAACCAGCTGCATCATAGGGTACAAATATTTTCAGAACTTCCCACTGGGGCTTTTAACCCCTTCAAAGATAGAGGTATCATGCATCTCAGACTTCTCTAATATTCAAGGAGTAAAATAAATTTGTATAAATGGGAATTGGTATTTCTTTCCTATTGTGTGGTTGGTTTACCTCAGAGCTGGTCTCAGTCTTCAGTCTACCGGGGGAGGGGGTGGGTGCTGAACCAGTTCTGCAGAGAAGCCCCTTGCGTCAGTCTTATGAGGATGTATTAACTCTTTGAGTGCCAGAGGGGCACGGAATTAGATACCCAGAAATATCCTGACATTTCTGAACACAATTTACAAGTTATTTATGATTGTATCTCAGCTACAAAAACAGAAGCAAAGAATTTTACCAAGAAAAAAACTGTCTCCAGTCTGAATCATTTTCTTTTATGCATTGCATATGCAAAAAGCACTCTGGCTGTTCAGTTGGATGATATTATAACTTGCAAAGTATTTCTGCAGTTCCAAGAGGAATGTTGCTACTGGAATTCTGCACTTTTTTTATTATGTTATATCAGTGAAAAATGTTGAATGCTATAAAAGAAAGTAATATAGTTATTACCACTATAAGCATTTTTGAGGCCTTTGAGGAATTTAATAGCAGTAGCTTTTTTTATGTATAGATTTTTTTCCATTTACATTTATACCTATACCTGAGGAATGCAATTTTAATCTACAAATGCCAGTATCTATGAAACAAGATAACCCAGAATGCAATTGAAAATGCGCCTTTAGGAAATTGAAGCTGAGGAAATTTATGATAAATAAATTATCTGCCGCATAATTATAATTTTTTTTGAAGCTGTGAGGTTGGGGATAGAACTATATAACACATAGTAATAAAATATAGGGACATACAAAATGTCATTAGATGCATTTGTTTCTAATGGGTTGTTATTAAGTTATTTGTTTCTCAGAAAATGCTTATATTTTTGCCATTAACCCTTTGAGTGCCAGGGAGGTAGGCAACACATTGTGTTGGCTACCTCCCTGGCACTCAAAGGGTTAACTCCAGCATGAACCATTGGAGTATTAGAGAGGTATCCAACACTTGCAAAGCAATGCTTTGTATACCCCTCTGGCACTCAAAGAGTTAACTGGCTAACTATATTAAAACTGATCCTAAAAATTACAAGGGAAACAGCAATGAATAGGCTGATGTGTGTTATGTATTTAGGACCATATTTAATAAGCTAAAAGGTTAAATTCTTTATCAATCCAACTGCTCTATAGAGGACAAATAAAATTCTTCTTTATGGGAGCAGTAAACTTTCTTATGAAAATATATATATTGTAGGGCTTTTCCCGTTGAGTAAAATACTCCCACTACTGAGAGATGCATATTTCCAGCGTTATTACAGTTTAAACCTGTAGGTTTTTTTTTTGTTTTTTTTACATTAGCAGTGCCCTCTAGTGGTCAAATTCCAATTAGTTATTCAGTTTCATTCTAGTGAGAGAGAGGAAAGCCAGTGACTTGCAGCTCTCCATAGAATGTGATGGAAACTGATGAGACATGCTGTCAATTAGAACTGTTAGGAAGTAAACGCATGGTAAATTCACTAACTGATTATTTTAACTGTTGTAAATTTTGAATAAAACAACTGACTGAGACACAACGCAGTAAAGCAGTTCTTAACATTCCCTTCTTCCCATTCTTCAAGGGGTTAGTAGAGTTCTCAACCTTTTGTGAGCAAGGCACCCCTGATATACAGCCTGGAATTTTAGGGACACCTCTGACATTTTATATAATTTATAAAGGCCATACTGATAGGTGCAATACATAAATATACAGCTATTTTTCTCACAATCATAAGAATAAAAAATTAACATATTTTGCATAATGATATCAATAAATATACATTTCAACGTTCACATGTTGTCAAAGTCTTCACACAAAAATAGGGCAGTCTAAGTGGATATCCATGGTACACCAAAGTGTCATTGCACCCTGGTTAAGAACCAGTAGGCTAGTGAGTAGTTTTATTAAATTTGTACCATTTGTCTTTTTGCAAAGATTAGAGAGGCTTAGTAGCAGATGTCAGCCATGTTCTTCCTATTCTCAGGATAAAGAGATACAATACCTGGGAAACAGCCATTTCTAGGAGCACAGTTGGATTGCAGCCATTTTTCTCAAATATGTTGTGCCAGTTCTGGATGAAAACGGCCACTATGCAGTCAGTGCAAACGCAGACTGCAGAGTAGAGGTGATATTTATGAATGGGTAAGTTAGTAGTTAGTTAGTTAAGTGTTAGTGATTATCAAGTGTTGCAATATTCAGTTAACAAATCTAGTGGAACCAACTGCATCCCTGGTATCAAATGTCTGGAAATCCACATTTAAAGGAGCAGTACACTTTTTAACAAAAACCTGTGTGTTCAAGGGCCAGAGAGGATCACTGGGTTAAACTGTATCTGATTGTTAGCTGAAGAATAGGTGATGTGGGGTTTTTAGCATAGTTTGAGTTCCTTAAAGGGATATCTTTATTTTGAATTGACATCGTTTGCAAGTGCATAATATGTAACATCAAATTGCCTCTTTTTAATATTTTCACCTATTTTTCTTACACTTTATGTCCCTGACATTGAGCTCCCTGTATCTGTTTCCAGAGAACTTTCTGTCAGGGTTGATGAAAGCAGGAATAGTGATATAAAAAGATACAATGTACAAAATATTGCATACAGAGGCTTGAGTGCAGCAGAGTAAGTGTTATATTGCATCACTTTAAGGCTTTGATGGTCAGCTGACCAGAAAACTCTCTACAAACAGAGATACAGGGAGCTTACGTTCAAGGGCAAAAAATAATGTGTAGATAAAAAATAATAAAAAGTGTAGCTCATTTGACTTTACAACTATGAAACGTCAAAGGGTTACTATCCTTTAAGAAACAAGCTTAACCCCAACACAGAGGAAACAGTGAATGGGAGAAATGAAATCTAAACAAAGAGGGTGGTGGTAGTGGGCACTCTGGTAGACCTCAACACAAATGTATGGGGGGGAGATGTGGACTGTCCACCACAAAGTCTAGGGGTTACTGAAATGGGAAAGATCCACCCAGTCTCAAAATGAAGGTGGTTGCTGTGCTTCCAGTTCTGTTCTGTGTTTTTCTAGAAATGTCCTATTCAAACGTCCATTTAGAAGCTCTAAGGGTGGAAGTATTTGGATTTTCCCCCCATCTCAAAATTATGGGTGTTAGAAAAATGTGTGTGAATTCCTTCCCAAAATGCATTCCCAAATTCACAGCATGGGGTTCAATAATGTAAACCCCCGCAGCAAAACCAAGGAGGTAGGAGAGATGTGAACAGCAAGACCATGTGGTACAGTATAATACAGAAGGCACCATGTATACCTTGCGCACATGACACAAGTATATTGTGAATCCTACTCCCCACAAAAGTTGTACATTGCGGATATCATGACAGGTGCCTGCAACGCACTGAGCACAGGATAGAGGAATGCTTTGTAGCTGCCTTCCCACTGATGACTGTGGGGCATGGAGATAGTGTGTGTGCAGCATGATCTCAAATGGAAATACTGTTTAAATGCTTTGTATTGTGCATCAACTGACCAAAAAGCATAGGAATGCTGAGATACTGCAGAATGTCTACAAAGAAACAGGGGAATGGTATCTCCTAATTGGAAGCCCATGGATTGTGGTGCAGTGTTGAGTGCTCCTAACCAGAGGGGTTAGTATAATCAATGAATGAGGTGTCATCACTTTGACTGGGTAGTGTGCTTATGTGTGTAACAAATCATAATTCAGAAAGAAAAAATTAATATTAGGTCTTGGTACTATTAGTGTATTCTTTTTGAATTTTTACTTAAACTTTCTTTTGCTGGCACTTTCTTCTTTTTTGACTACCATGGGACAACGTTGGGGGTCAGCATGCGAAATTCAGTGGCTACTTTTACAGTGGATATCTAAAATGTGAGAAACTCTGAGGACAAACAAACAGAACAATTGCTTGTTCTATGGCTAGTTACCACTCAGTAGCATCCTGTTTTAGCTCTCTATGTCAGTGGTTCTCCACTCCTGTCCTCAGGACTCACTAACAGGCCAGGATGTGATGATTTCTTTGTTAGGCACAGGTGAGTTAATCAATGTGAATGCGCCTCTGATCACCACACCTGTGCTCTAGCAGAGAATTCCCTACGTCCTGGCCTGTTAGTGGTCGTGATACCAAAATCTAAAAAGAGCTACTTCATTGGAATGGTCTGCAAAGTGTGCCTGGTTTGCAAGCACACTTTGTAGATTGTTCCAGTGAAGTTATTGTTTTTAGATTTCGGTATCACGGCTCTCCTGAAGAGCTGCTTCGAGTCAGCATACTTGAATCTCCTGCTGTCAGCTTTACAGCTGACAGCAGGGAGAGAGGAAATTTAAAATGTTCTATCTCTCAAACCATAAAGGTTTGAGAGATAGGACTTGCACCTATCTATTTCTTTTTGCATTATCTACAATATTATTACTTCTTCTTTTAAGACATTACTCTCCCTTTAAATAATTTAACACTCACACAGACTCTTACTCACACTTTCCCTTGAATAGTTGCTTAACCCTTTCAAGACCAGAGGATTGCATAGTACATTGATAAACAATGCATTACACACCCCACTGGTCCTTAAAGGGACAATAATGTCCCCTAAAAAATATTTAGAGTTAGGTAGAGGTTGAAAAAAGAAACTAATTGCCAAACCCTATTTCTCAAACCGCTATGGTTTGACAGATATAGGGATTCCCCCTCCCTCACCTTCTTCTGATGTCAGCTGTAAAGTTGACAGTAGGAGATTTGAATTGTATGACTTGAGGAGGCTCTGCAGCAGAGCTGGAATTGCGTTACTTAAAAAGAATTCATTCATTGGAAAGGTCTACAAAGTATGCTTGCAAACCAGGCACACTTTGTAGACATTTCCAATGAATTAATTATTTTTAAGTAATGCGATTCTGGCTCCACTGCAGAGCTGCCTGCTTGTCCCCGTACTGGGATCTCCTGCTGTCAGGAGAAGGGGAGGGAGGGGGGATCTTTGAATCCCTATAGCTCTCAAACCATAGCGGTTTGAGAGATAGGGTTTGTGACAATTAGTCTCTTTTTTCATCCTCTACTTAACGCTAAATATTTTTTAGGGGACATTACTGACTATTTAAAGGTATAAGGATTATTAATCCAGAGGACATACCCAGAGTATTTATATGCAAATAATGCCATTGTCATGCTTGTATAATTATGCAGAGGCAGCCCAGCACATCTATAATGAGGACAGGTTCTAATTCCAAAAGTGCCCCCTTCTGTAATCCAAGTACAAGTTCCACAAGTTGTGAAATTCTGCCCTTTGACACAGTTAGTTAGCTGCATAATTGTACCTCTTTAGCTTGCAGAATATGGTCCTACCTGTTTTATTTACATTGCTTCTATTAATATGTAAAATAAATTATCAGAGACCTTGATAATTGTCTTTACTCTTCTGTCAAGTTTTGAGAAGCAATTTCTAAATCTGAGCATGAGCCATTTAGTCTATGTAATAAGTTTGTCTTAAATTTCTTTATTGGATGGAAGTGAAACGAAGCCCATAAAAAAGATCTGCAGTAAATAACACACATAAATTAAGCATACGTTGCCCAGCCCTGAAAATGTTATGCTTAATAGAGTTGAGAATTAATTTTTCACTGTATGCACTAAATCATTGTGTGATGACTGACAGATGAAGCACTTGGGATTTCAGAAGAGATTGTACTATATTTTCTAAGGTAGCAAATGCCATTACTATTTTAATTAAATTGTTTTTAATTCATGTGAATATAAACGAAAAGATCATATTATAGCGGTATAAAATTATCTTTTAATTAATAGCATGATTATATATATTTAATATAGTTTTTAATGTGCTATTTATTCTAATTTAAACATGATATGTATAGCATTTGGGACCATATGCACAAGGAAAGTGGTCAAATATCATTTCCCCGAAAGAGAAGTAATTTAAAGGAGCAGTAATGAGTCACTATGTATATATGTAATGTATATATGTATACACACACACACGTTGTGTCATTTATCTTGCCTAGGTGCATTGCAAGTAGCATACATAATGTGGCGGAAGACAAGTACTCACAGGTTTTATACTTTATCACACGTCTCCTTGTGTCACTTGTGGGTATATTACCAACAGAGCCAACTTAACAAGATATTTGGAATGAACAAGTCTACATCAAGTAGTCCTCCTCATCACTGCATCCTAAAACAATGGTATTTGGAGAACTTGGTGCAAACAGAATGTTGCCTTCAAGGGGATTCTATGAAGATCTGTAATGCATTATTTTGCAATAAATGTGATCTCTGTAGCATTTAAAGTGTTACATGCCCCATTTAATCAATGAAAATGTGGTAAATTTGCATTTGTTCCTTATAATTCTGTTGGTTACCCCAGAATGACTCCTCTTGGTGCTTTGTGTATACTGTACATAGTAGGGCTCTTGCTAGGTGCTGGAAGAGGGGGTTGAAGCCCAGGTGACTAAAGCCTTGGGTTTTATTGCCAGGTTAGGGGAAGTTATGGTGCTATCTCCTCACTAGTAATGATTCTAATGGGCTTCACAGTGCACTAATATTGTAAAAGGATGGTCCAAACCCCAGGTCTTTTGGGAATCTAGCAACTCCACTGGTTACGCATTAAAATATAAAGAAATCAAAGAAATGGAATAAAGTGGCTTAATTTTTTGTGGCATTGTTGGCGTTGACAATTTAATGAGGGCAAATAACTGACATTTCCAAGTGAGTAAAATCCAATCACAATTGAGTGCCAGTAATATAACAGGGCAAGTGCTTCTGGGCATGATCATGCATTCAGTAGGATTGCCACCTGGCTCCACTTTACAGATCCAGGTCCAAAATTGTCCAGGTTTGCAGGAAAAAGGAAATTAAACTGACAACCTTCAAATGAATGTTGTCCAGATATGGTCTTTTTTCCAAGTAGGTAGTATACAGTATTAAAAAAAACTGTTCTGAATTATTAATATTTGTTCAGAAGTCAGAGTGGTAAAGTCGTGTATAGATTGTGCACAAACTTGCATCTGTCTTTGTTATGGAAGAAGTCTTTGACTAGCTGCCAGCATAGTACTTACATGGGACCTGAGGGTGTCTGTGTGCTGATGGCCAACCTGATTGCAGTGCAGCATAAATAACAATATGAGGAGACACAGTTATATGCATTTTTATTTACAGTGAAGTTAGTTTGCCCCAGATTTCACTTTTTAATTTCCTGAATATGATCTCTATTAGAACCTGTATAGTCCCCTACAGTGCAGTTGGTTTTCCCTAGAATTGCACCTTTTTAATTTCCAGAATATGACCCCTACTACAACCTGCTAAGTGCCCTGTGATGCAGTTGGTTTGCCCTAGAGTTCACCTTTTTTGGTTTCCTGAATATGACCCCTGCCAGAACCTGCCTAGTTCCTTACAGTGCATTTGGTTTTCCCCAGAATTGCACTTTTTACATTTCCTATGACCCATACCAGAATCTGCTTAGTCTCCTATGGCGCAGTTGTTTTGACTCAGAATTTCACTTTTTAATTTCCTGAATATGGCCCCTATCAGAACTGGCTTAGCCCTATGTGGTCCGCTCAGGTTGCTCTTTAGCCTCCTGAATATAATCCCTCATCCCTTTTCCCACTTCTGCTCCAAGGGTGGCATAAATTAGTTTTACACAGACGTGGTGTGCTCTGTCAGAGTGTCCCTAATTCCCATGGCTTTATCTGGGACTTTTAACCCCTTGAATGCTAGAGAGGTTTCCAACACATAACTTTGCAGTGAACTGGAAACTTATCTAGCATTCAATGTGTTTAATCAGGGCATGAGAAATTTGGTTTGACTCTAGGAGCCAGACCAAAAATTTAGGAGCCAAATTCTGCATCACAAAGGAGAACCTTCCCTCAGAGGCCTAGCGGAACAAAGCTGGGGGAAGCAGACAGTATGTATGTGATTCTACCAGTGGAACAAGGCTTTACTGTCAGAGTAAAGTTTATTTCTGTGGTTAGCAATGGAACCAGGCTGGGTGGGTCAGACAGTGTATATGGGGGATCTGTAGCTACCAGAGGCAGTGTACCCAGATTAGGGGTCAGACAGTGTATGTGGGGAACCAGGCTGGGGTGGGGGTCAGGCACAGTATGTGGGGTTTTGTGACTACTAGCAGAACAATGATGGGGGGGGGGTCAGTGAGTTTATATGGGAATCTATGGCTACCAGGGGCAGTGGGACCCAGCTGGGGGGGGGGGTCAAGCAGAGTATGTGGGGCTCTCTGGCTACCACTGGGCAGGTAACAAGGTTGGTGGGGTCAGTCTGTGGCTACCAGTGGGCAAGGGACCAAGCTTGTGGAAGGGTGTGTCAGACAGTGTATGTGGGGATATGTGGCTACCAGAGGTCAGGGGAACAAGGCTGGTGGGGGTCACTCCGTGTGTGGGGGTCTGTGGCTACCAGTAGGCAAGGGAACAAGGCTAGGGGGTCAGCCTGTGTAAGTGGGGAACTGTGACTATAAGTGTACGGAGAATATGGCTGGTGGAGGTCACTGAGTGTATGTGGGGATCTGTGGCTACAATGAGCAAGTGAACAGGGCTGGTGTGTGTGTGTGTGGGGGGGGCTCAAACAGAGTATGGCTGCTGTGGGGCCAGGGTGAGGGTGAGATTGTATTTGAGTATTATTTTATTACTTTGCTATTGTTTCGTTAGTTATGTGTTTTAAAAAAAAAAAATATTCATACCTTGTGGGGGACATTGGGACCCCGTCTGATGCTCCCATTAGAAGGGGTCCCAATCAGGCGATCAGTGCTGCAACCAGGAAGATTATCACCACCTTCACTCTACCTCCTCCTCTTCAACCCGGCATTCTATGAATGATTGGGTTGAGTAGGAGGACCTCAAAACCCTACCTGACGAGAGTGGGCCTAGAAGGTCCTCCTACTCAACCCAGACATTCATAGTATGCTGGGTTGAAGATGAGGAGGCAGAGGGAAGGTGGCAATCTCTTTCCTGGTCGCAGAATTGATCACCTATCCTAACAGATAGGCTTCCAGTGCCAGAGGGGCATCAGGAGGGGTTTCAATGTCCCCTCTCGAGGTCTGATTTTTTTTCTGAACTGCACATAGTGTGGGATCAAGAGTGACATCTTGCCCTGCAGTGTAGGAAAACTCCTTCCCTCCATGCAGGGAAAGTTTGCTAGGCACCAGGTCCCAACTTCTAGCACCAGGAATTTGTTGAACCCCGCGTTAAATGCCCCTTATGAATCAATGGGACTTTTTATTTGCCCCTATGTTGCAGTTGTTGGTTGCCCCAGAATTGCTCCACTTCTATTTAGTACACCGGCCTCAGAGTACTTAACTGTTCTAGAGGATTTTCAAACACATTTCCCTGGCACTAAAGGGTTAAAGGAGAGTAACATTTTTTTCATAAATAAAAATCTATTTGTTATAGGGCTTTTTCTGCTGAATCAAACTAGGGTACTCCCACTCTGGTCAGTTGTTTTGTTCAGAAGTTGTAAACTTTCAAACTGTCATGAATGGGTGAAGATGTTATTATGACATTCTATGGAGAACTGCAACCAGAAGCTCACCTCTCCCATAGAATGCAACAGAATAACAATCCTGACAAAGGGGAACTGTAAGTGAGCTCTCTGGACAATAGAGGGGGCTGTTAATGTAAAAAGGAACATTTATACTCACAGATAATTAATTTTCTCTGTTAATTGGGGGACACTGGGACTGTGGGTAAATGTTACTCCATCAGGAGTCAGGCATTGAAAGAGTTGACATACCAAAGAACTCTGTTCCTCTACCTTCCTAACCATAGTTTACCCCAAGCTCCCTTTTCCTAGCAGAGCTAGGATACAACAGAGAAGCAAAGAATCTGGCAGAACCCTCCAACTCCTATGTCCCCCCAATGAATAGAGAAAAAAGGATTTATTGGAGGTATAAAAAATACTTATGACCAATGGGTGATACAGGGATCTTGGAATGTACTAAAGCAGTCCCAAAACACAGGGGGAAGAAGAAAAAAGGCAACATCTGTATTAAATAACTACTTGAAAAACTACTTTTAAAATGTGTCGGCTGAGGAGCGAGGACAGTACATCAGTACTGTAGAACTTAGTAAAAGTGTGAACCGAGGAACAGTAGCAGCTTTGTACACTTGGTGCTTAAGAGCCCATGAAGTTCTAGTGGCTGCTCCTGAATGAACAGTAATTCCAAATGTAGAATGTATGGTATTGTGTAATAGTGAATTTAATCCAAAACAATAGTTATCTTTGCAATCGGGTCATCCTTTCTAGGACCTTCAGGAATAATAATCACGCATATGTTTTAGGGCTTTTCCTGGTGAGTAAAATAAGGGTGCTCCCATGTTATAGTGTTATAACTATTCGAAGTCCCAGAAAGTGACAGAATGATTATTTCCTGAGAGTGCAAACTGATAGCATGAGTCAGCAGTTTCTGTCAATTTCTAAGGAGAACTGTTTATTAGTGACTCACCTTGCCCATAGAATGCAACAGAATAACTACTTGAAATCTGGCCACTAGAGGGCACTGTAAAAAGTCAATAGTTTAAACTGTAATAACTCTCAAAATATACATTTCTCAGCAGTGGCCGTTCCACTGTTATACTCATCAGGAAAAGCGCTACAATATGTTTTTTTTTCCACAAAAAAATTGCTGTTCCTTTAAGTATGGACACTTATTGTATAGGTTGCCGTAATTTCATACATCTCCCTCAGGGTTTTGAAATGTGTTGGCGATCTCTCAAGTATCTTGAGTGTTAAACATTAAAATATATCATTCTAAGTAGAAGACGTCTGTCAGACTGAAACTAGAATCCAGCTTTACTATACACTTTTACTGTCAGTGTACAATTCCATGTTATTTTATGATGATTGTTATAACAGATTCAATAGCACTACTTCCTACATCCAAAGAAGATCTTGTTGCAAATCAATCCATAATAATGAGTCATACTGACTTTTTTATTGTTCATAGATGACACCATAAAATGTGTAGTTCAGCCTCAATACTATAAAGACCTTTATTTTGGGAAGTATGGAAGTAATTTTATTCAAAGGCCTTTTTCAGACCACAAGAGGAGGAAGTAAATCTGGAGCAAACCAACTTCACCATAGGGGATTAATAAAAATTACCATTCTCTAGTGTATTGCTTCATAATGTGTTGGAGACTTTTCTTAGCATTCAGATGGTTAACCCTTTGAGTGCCAGAGGTATCCAATGCAATGCATTGGATACCTGTCTGGCTCTCTAAGAGTTAAAAGATCCATTTAAACTAATATGAATTTTGGGACTTTTCATTTGTCACCTCTGGTGCTTTAGGCTTGTTCCAGAAATATTACATACTTACCAGTGTCCCTTTTTCGGAGGGACAGTCCCTCTTCTAGACCCAAATTCCTCTGTCCCCCTTTCCCACCCTTGTGCAGGGCCGGTGCAAGGATTTTTGTCTACATAGGCGAAGGTGCATTTTGATGCCCCCCCTCCCGTCGCCAATCCACCCACTGACTGTGTATGAGTTCAAACATTGTGTAATATAATTCCTTTTAGATTCACATAGAGTCAGGTTTTCCAATGGACTCACTGAAGGCCACATCACAAGGAGAGCAGACTCCTGCCCTGTAGTGTTCAGCAGCCTAACAGTAGCAGTCTGGGTACCCTGGCAATGCATACAGTTTTTTGGGACAAATGTATGCTGTAGGGAGCAATCCAGGACCCTCTCGTGATCTGGGTTCCAGACTTTGTACTGAATCTCTAATCTGTGTGAGCACACCTCTCACAGAAAATGATCTCCAGGCCTGCCAGTTTGCCTCTCTGACACTAAATGTCCCTTCCCTCAGCATGGGTAATGATGGAGGCATGATAAAACCCCCATATTCATGGTGCCCATTGTGCCCTACCCTAAAAATGGCCCTGGCACAAAATTTTACACAACTGACTGACTTAAACATTGTTGGTGATTACCCCTTATGCAATGTAGTATGAAAACATATCACTCTTATTCTATTACATGTAATCAAATTACAGGTCACCAGATATAACAATTAATACTATGACAATCACTGACAGATTGTGTCTCACAAAGCTAAGGAATGTCATAATCTGCCCTCTATTCATATAAATAAAATAGGTGTGTGCTGACTTGCTTGCTGCTGATATTGTGCTCCTCTTCTTCCTGGCTCAGCTCCTCCATGAGCACTGATCACGGAAATTACGACTGGAGCGTTGTCCAGTTATTCTGATTGCTCCATACTGGCCTCATCAGTCTTGGTTTCCGGAGTTCTGGATCTGTCTGTGGCGGAGCCATTTCGACTCCCTTATCGTCCAGATCTTCTTCTACAGGGTTAACTGTGGAAAGAGGATGTTAGTTGGCTAGCTTTGACGGCTTGGAAATAGAATCCTCAATATTGAAGAAGAAATGGTTCTCTTCTGGTGTGGTGGCTACTATGCTCAGTGCCCACAAACCTTTTTCTTCCAATATCTACCATCGTGTCTGGTCAACCTTTCTGTCTTATGTGCTGACAAGGACCTATCTCAGGATTTTGATCTGCCTACGGTCCTGGCCTTCTTGCAGGATGGTGTGGCTAAGGTCCTCAGTTTGAGTTCCCTTAAGGTTCAGACTTCTGCGCTTTCTGTTTTCTTTCACAGGTGCATTGCCATCCTTCCTGATGTCAAGGTTTTCTTCCAGGGCGTTGTTCATGCTGGTCCTGCATTTAAAATTCCTGCTCCTCAGTGGGATCGTAACTTGATTTTGGGCGTTCTTCAGCGCCCCCCATTTGAGTCTTTGGCTACTATTCCTCTACGCCTCATTACGTGGAAAATGG
The DNA here is from genome assembly GCA_037306005.1 of Rhinophrynus dorsalis. NCBI lineage: Eukaryota > Metazoa > Chordata > Amphibia > Anura > Rhinophrynidae > Rhinophrynus > Rhinophrynus dorsalis. The sequence continues at coordinate 255,960,243 of CM074722.1, forward strand.
CCTTTCTCCTGGCAATTGTGTCTGTCCGCCATGTCGCTGAGTTACATGCTCTGTCCTGTAAACCTCCCTATTTGTTGTTTCATAAGGACAAGGCAGTGCTTCGCACTTCTCAGGAGTTTCTCCCGAAGGTGGTCTCTGAGTTCCGCATCAATCAGGAGATTGTGGTGCCCTCTTTCTGGGCATCGCACTGAGTCCATCAGGCAATCAGACACGCTGTTCATCATTTCTGAGGGTCCTAGGGCAGGAAGATCTGCATCCAAGGTGACTATTGCTTCTTGGATCTAGTCCACTATTCGTAAGGCTTATGAGCTGAGGAAGAAGCCTGTCCCTTTCAGGGTCACGGCTCATTCTACTCGATCTATTGGGGCATCTTGGGCTTACAAGAATCAGGCCTCTGCTGATCAGTTGTGCAGGGTGGCCACTTGGTCGTCTGTGTACACCTTTTCAAAGCACTACCGTGTTGATGTGCTGGCATCGGCTGACACCAGCTTTGGGAGGAAAATCCTGGAGGCAGTCTTACCGCCAACCCTACAGCTTTCGTTTTTAAGCAAGAAGTATGGAAACCCACAGACGTTACGTTTAAGCAATTCTGGGCCTTAATAATGGCAATGGGATAATAAAAAAAGCCAAGTATCCGATCCTACTGGAGCAAAAACCCCATATGTGATACCCCTATATTCCCCAAGACAATGACCAGGTCCAGATTTGAAGTAATTTTACACTTTATGCATTTTAGTGATAATACCCTGTGCTTTCCAAAAGAACACCCCCAGTATGATAGACTGTACAAAATTCGTCTCTTAATAAATCATTTACAAAAAAAGTTTGTCCAAGTATATATGCCCCAAAAAGAAATTAGTGTAGATGAATCCCTAATGAAATATAAAGGCAGGTTAGGGTTCAATCAGTACATCCCCTCCAAGCGTTCCAAGTTTGGTGTTAAATTTTATAAATTGTGCGAAAGTTCCACAGGCTACACCCAGGCTTTTAGAATTTATGAAGGCAAGGACAGCCAACCTGATCCTCCTGGTTGTCCCGAATTTATGGGAACAAATGGGACAATAGTTCTTATTATTAAATAAAGGTTATCAGCTATTCATTGATAAATATTACACCAACCCCCTTTTATTTAAGTCTGTTTTTTTGTTTTGACTCCGTGGCCTGTGGCATTGTTAGGCGCAATTGCAGGGAGTTGCCCAAAAAACTCGTAGATACCAAACTAAAAACTGGGACCAGGAGCTGCTGGCAGTTAAGTTCAAGGACAGAAAAGATGTCTACATGCTGACCACCATGCATGAGGACAGAACTGTGGCAGTCACTGTTTGTGGCAGGGCAGGGGTACTGAGAAAGCCAGTCTGCATCAGGGACTGTAATAAAAATATGGGGGAAGTTGATCTGTGTGATCAACTAATGCAGCCATACCTCGCAATGAGAAAGTGTAGGGCATGGTACAAAAAAGTTGCCATCTATATGATGCAGACTGCAGTACATAATTCATTTTTAATTTTCAAACTGGCAAACCCCAATCCAAAATGTAGCTTTTTACAATATCATCTACAACTCATTTCCCTATTTTTGTTCACGGTGCGCCAGAAATCATTCCATCAAGACCTGGGGAAGCACACTTTATTTATAAAATCCCCCCCAACTCCCCAAAAGAACAAACCACAGAAGCGCAGCAGGGTTTGCTGCAGCAAGGGAATACGGACAGACATCACCACTTACTGTCCTGATTGCCCTTCCAAACCTGGGCTCCTCATTGGTGACTGCTTCAAAGAATACCATTCCGGCACAATGCAGTAGTGCTGTAAAGCTTCTTTTTTTAATTTGGCCACTTTTCCCCCCTGAAATATCCTGTTTTTTATTTTTCAAAGCACATCCCTTCTTAGATCTAACACTATCAAAATACAATGGGAAGCAAAGCAACCTAAGTTTTTTCCATCTCTGATAATGGGAACACACATGTTCCCTACTGGGCCCAGTAGCTCCCCCAAACCCTGACAAACCTATGCATATGGGGCATTGCCGTACGCAGACGATGTAACTCACCACTAATGTAAAGCACTTAAAAAATCTGCAAATATCATCTTATTGAAATCCAGAGCAACACTAAAATAAAAGTGTGAAAAAATGGTGTTTCTCTGCCTTACTGCAGATTTTGGTAGGGACTGTTGATAGAGTGGCAGCGAAAAAATTGATAAAATGCAAATAGAATGAAAGCCAGGGTTGCCAAACAGTCCAAAATGAGACAAGGCACCAGCTGTAAAAATGGCATGTCTGTAAAAGGAAACTAACATGTTCCAACTGGGCCCAGGAGCGCCCCCAAACCCTGACAAACCTATGCATATGGGGCATTGCCGTACTCAGAAGAAGGAGCCGAACACTAATCAATGCAGTTTGTAAAATCTTCACCTATCCTGTGCTTGAAATTCACAAAATTTAAATTTAAGTGTGAAAAACGCTGAATTCTTTACTTACGCCAAGTTTTACGAGGGATTGGTGGTAAAATGGCTGCATAAAAAATTTGAAAACATGTCTGAAATGAAAGCCTGGGGTGTCTACTTTCCAAAAATATACACTTTTGGGGGGAAATGTTAAAGTGGAGCACTGGAACATAGCCCCAAATGAGAAATGGCACCAGTTAAGCAAGATGTGAAAATTCAATATTTGTTCAAACATGGGCCCCGTTGTGCCCCAAAACCACGAGAAACCTATGTATATGAGGTATTGCCTTACTCAGAAGAAGGAGCTAAACATTAATCAATGCAGTTTTTAAAATCTACTCCTATCCTGTGCTTGAAATTCACATCAACATTGAAGTCAAAGTGTGAAAAACGCTGATTCTTTTACTTATGTCAAGTGTACGAGAGAGTGGTGGTAAAATGGCTGTGTATAAAATTTGAAAACACACCTAAAATGAAAGCTGGGGGTGTCTACGTTCCAAAAATATATACTTTTGGGGGAAAATCTTAAAGTGGAGCACTGAAACATAGCCCCAAATGAGAAATAGCATCAGATAAGCAAGATGTGAAAATTCAATATTTGTTCAAATTTGGGCCCCGTAGCTCCCCCAAACCACGAGAAACCTATGTATATGGGGCATTGTCTTACTCAGAAGAAGAAGCTGAACACTAAACAATGCATATTGAAAACTCTTCACTTATCATGTGCTTGAAATTCACATCAACATTGTACCTACTTTCCAAAAATATACAGTTTTGGGGGGAAATCTTAGAGTGGGGCACTGTTACACAGCCCAAAATGAGACACTGCACCAGCGACGCAAGCTGTGAAAAGTGTTTCAGTGTGAAACTGGAAACTCCTATGTTACAATTTGGGCCCTGTAGCACCCCCAAACCTTCAGAAACCTATGCATATGGGGTATTGCCATACTCAGAAGAAGGAGCTGAACACTAAACAATGCCTTTTTAAAAATTTTCACTTATCATGTGCTTGAAATTCACATCAACATTGAAGTAAAAGTGTGAAAAACGCTGTTTTTTTAAGTTACGTCAAGATTTACGAGGGATTGGTGGCAAAATGGCTGCGTAAAAAATGTGAAAACATACATATAATGAAAGCCTGGGGTGTCTACTTTCCAAAAATATACACTTTTGGGGGAAATCTTAGAGTGGAGCACTGTTACACAGCCCCAAATGAGACATGGCACCAGTGATGCAAGCTGTTAAAATTCAAAGTGTGAAAAAAACAAAATATTACCACAATTTTTATAAATATTTCTGGAAAAATAGCTGCATAAAAAACTCCAAAATTCTTCTGATTATTTACCTTATGTTGTCTAGTTTTCAGAAACATATACTTTTGTGGGACATTTTTGGTTCTGGCACCGTCAACTAAGCTATGATGCTCACATGCTAATTGTTGAAAAATTACAAGTTGGAAATAATGACATCCATCTTACCTTGTAAATGTGAGAAAGGGATTGAAATACTAGGCATATGGGGTAATCTTATATTCAGGAGCAGTACATGAATATAATTAGGGGTATTTTTTGTAATGAACTAATAGTATGCAAATCCTGACAGGAAAATGGAAGCAAAATGTTTTGTTTTGTTTTTTTTTTATTTTTTTTGCTCTTTTTTCTATTTTAATCAAATTAAACAATGAGGTATTCATATAATTGTGGTATCAAAAGAAAGCCCTACTTGTGCTTAAAAAAACAGTATATAATTTATGTGGGTGCACAAAAGGAATAGAAGAGAAAATATGGTTGAACAAAGACATAGTCAAAAAAGTCAAAATTGCTCCGGTCCTTAAGTCAAATCGAACTCAGATTTTCGTGGTCCTTAATGGGTTAAGATGAATTTAACATTTAATACAATTCCTCCCTTAACTGTTAATATTCAGAAAGTTAAGATGGAGCTATTCTGGAGCAAATCAGGGAAACATTATCCAAACACCCATTGATTTAAATGGTGCTTTTAATTACTTGAATCCTAGAGAGGTTGCCTGTGGTTTGATTTGCAGTGTTGGAGACATTTCTAGCACTCTATGGTTAATATCCCCCTTTAAATCAATGGGAAATGTGATTTGCCCCCATTTGCAACTCGTTTACTCCACAACTGCTTCTCTTCAGCTTCTTGAATATGGCACTATATTTTTAGTGTATTTATTGCTTTGTTATCCCCAGACACTTCATTTTATTAAATGCAGATATGCAGATGCTTCCTTGGACAACTAGCACTTATTTTAATAATATAATAATGATTGGATTTGTTTTCTTCTATATTTTAGAGTGTAACATCGGATATTCATCAATATGTTACTAAGGTGCATGAGATGGAAGAGCTGTTATGGAGTGCTGGTTTGCTGGTATGGACTGTCATCTTACTGGTTTGGAGTGCGGCTTTGTTGGTCTGGAGGGCTGGACTGTTGTTATGGACTGCTGGATTGCTTCTGTGGACTGCTGGGATGTTGGTGTGGAGTGCTGGAGTTCTATTATGGACAGCTGCATTGTTGATATGGAGATTTGCGTTGTTGGTGTGGAGAACTGGATTGCTCATAAGTAGTGCTGGAGTGTTACTGTGGAGAGCAGGACTGCTTTTCTGGAGAACAGGTCTGGTGGCATGGAGAGTTGGACTCATGGTGTGGAAATGTGGATTGTTGATATGGAAGGCTGGCTTGTTTTTGTTGAGAACTAGATCTCTTGTATGAAGATGTATTTCACTGGTTTTCAGATATGATACCAATGTATATTTTGTTACACATACACCTGGACTTTGTGTGTGAGGAGAGCTGAAGAGATTATAGCAAGAAAGAATATCTGAGAGACATTTGGTGTGGAATGTTTGTTGCCAAAATAGAAGACAAATTAGCACTTTTTGACTACCTATTAAATTGGAACTGACTTGAAAATGAACACATCGTTGACACTGTATATGTGCCACTACTTTAACTGCAACAGGAAGTTATAGTGTTATTACATCTAGAATTCCAACATATGTCCAGTCTGTTAGTGTATAATTTTGAGAAGATAACTTCTATCGTTATATCAAGCTCCAGTTAGCATTATACTGAGGTTGCAACTTGCTATAACGATAGAAGACATTCACAGCACACTGAAGAAAAGAGTGAATGCGCTCCCTGGGGCAGCTGGGAGGGAAGTGGGAGGAGAAAAGCAGTCAGATAGAGCTGTGCCAGTCAGCATAATGCAGTACGCTATTCTTTGGCACAGCTCTGTCTGAATTAAAAATAGAATATCTTCAAAACTAGCTACATTATAAAAAATACAAATAGCTTCCCTAATAATACTTTAGTAACAAAACATATGGTCAGAGGTTTAAATTTAATCTAAGAAAGTTTTTCTACACTGAGAAGGTGGTAGATAAAGGTGGTAGATAAAAGGAATAGCCTACCAGCAGAAGTTGTAGATGCTAATACACTGAGGGAATTTAACATGGATCCAACAAATTGCTTCATAGAAACAAAGAATTTGACAGCAGATAAAAACCATTCGGCTGATCTAGTCTGCCCATTTTTCCTACTATAAAAACCTCAAACCTTATTTGGTCCTTGGTCTTGTCATATAATCAGGATAGCCTTGTGCCTATCCCATGCATGATTAAATTACCTCACTGTAGTAACCTCTACCACTTCTGCTGGTGGGCCATTCCACTTATCTACCACCCTCTCAGTGAAATAAAGCTTTCTTACATTATATCAAACCTCTGTCCCTCTAGTTTTAGACTATGGCCTCTTAACTTAACATTTTTACTTCTTTTAAACATACTTCCCTCCTGCATTTTGAATCCCTTCATGTATTTGAATGTTTCTTTCACATTCCCTCTCTCTCTCTTCTGTCCTTCAAGCTATATATGTTCAGATCCTTTAGTCTATCCTGATATTTCATATCCTATAAACTATTCACCATTTTAGTAGCCTTTTTCTGAATTCTCTCTAGAGTGTATATATATATATGTATATATATATATATATATATATATATATATATATATATCTCCTTCTGGAGATGAGGTCTCCAGTACAGTACACAATACTGTAGGTGAGGTCTAATCAGAGCCCTGTGGAGTGGCATGACCACTTCCCTTTTTTTGTTACTAATGCTCCTAGCTATACAACCCAGAAATCTTATTGCATTTCCAGCTGCTTCGTTACATTGCCTGCTTAATTACTCCCAAATCCCTTTTGTCTGTTGTCTCTGACAGTACTATCTGTCTCTCTTAGTACTATATTTTGCATTTGGATTTTTACATCCCAAGTGCATTATTTTACATATATCAACATTAAACTGCAGCTGCCACACTCTTGTGCATTCTTCTAATATACCTAAATAATTTGTCATTTGGCTTATTCCCCCAGGAATGTCTCTATGCAAAAAGGAATACCTTATGTTGAAAACCTTTTCCAATATCATTAGTAAAAATATTTAAAAGAATGGGCCCGATACAGATCCCTGAGGTACCCCACTAGTAACATGGCCTTTGTCTGAATAGTCTCCATTGACTACAATTCTGTCTCCTGTCACTTTGCCTTTGCCTTATCCATCCAACTATTTTTAAATCCAAACCCAAACACTTCAATTTAGTAATGAGTCTTCTGTGAGGGACAGTGTCAAATGCTTTACTGAAATCTAAATAAGCTATATCTACTGCTTCCTCTGGTCTATTATTTTAGTTTCCCAGTCAAAAAAAGTTTATGAAAAATTCATGCTGTTTGAGATCTTGCAAGCCATTTAAATTCAAATATTTAACAATTCTTTTCTTTAACATGGTTTCAATTAATTTTTACACAGTACTGACATAAGACTTACTGGTTTGTAGTTGCCAGACTCTTCTCTGCTACCCTTTTTGTGAAGCTGCTCAATGTTTGCTACATTCCAATCTCCTGGAACTACTCCTGTCAATATTGACTGATTGAATAATTCTGTTAAATGTTTTGCCAGAACACTCTTAAATTCTTTTAACCCCTAAGCACCTAGGGGTCCGGAGGTGGGGTGGGATGCTGGGATGCTTTTTTTTTTGTTACACAGAAGTGATAGCCGCGAAGGTCCTGGCATGTCATCGGACATTAAGGGATTAATAAATGATTTAATCTGGTCCTTCCTCTTTAAAAACTGAACAGAAATATTAATTGAGACTGTCAGCTAGCCCTTTATCCTCATTTACATAACATCCAACTTTTGTCTTCAGTCTAACTTTTCCTTGTTGCAGTTTCCTCCTTTCACTTACATATGTAAAAAAATTGCATCCCCCTTTTTTATTGACTGGGCAATTTTCTCCTATGTGTGTGCTTTGGCACATCTAATAATGCATTTAGCCTCTTTCAGCCTAACCGTACAAGGCAGACTTGAGAAAGACATGTACAAAGATACCTATCTTCCTTCTTCTCAAGTCTGCATATTTGAAATTTCATTGAAGACTGCCTATGTGTCATGTTTGCCAAAAGACCAGCAGATGTACAGTTAAGGAGATAGTCATACTTGGTATTGTATGCTAATGTATGCTAATTGTGGTATTTTGTGGTATCAGTGATATTTTCTATGCTAATTAAACTCTTCATTGATGCTTGGTGTGCTAATGTAGGTTTCAGTGGCTTTTCATGTACTAATTAAGCTCTGTGCTGCACCAGAAGACTTTAACTTTCATGCTTCCGAGAAATAAATGTATAAATATTTCCTAAAGTATGCATCTACTGGATTTCAAGGGGACAGGGCCACTTTAGGAATGCATGGGCTAGATGTAAGGCTGTCCTGAACATAACATAAAACCAAGTACGAAATATATTTGATAAATCTGTTAAATCTCAATACAACAAATCAGGCAATAATGTAAACAGACCTCATTTTCATAGACACTATCTGCTATATTCACCAATTCTTACTGATTTAATTTAATCTATCTGCTCTTAGTCTGTCATCATTGTACCAAGCTGGATGCCAAATTAAACATATGCTATACTAAAAAGTCTACATATAATATATCACTGTACTGAAATGTATGTTCCCCAGAATGCCATGGCTTTACAACTACCATATTTCTATATGTAATCTCAACAGCTGAGTAAAAAGTATACAATATAAAAATAAAATTGTATTTATTGCATCTTGACTATTTGTAGGAGCAGAAATAATATGAAGTCAAGGACTATTCAGCTCCAAGCAGCTCTTTTCAACTGTTTGTGTGTATCAAAAAACTGACATCCTAGGCTAGATGCAAAATCCAGAAACTTCCCTTGGTTGCCAGTACAACATTATATACTGATGGGATTGGATCTTCTTTTATGCCCACCCATATTAATCTATGGAGACTGCCAGGTAGCACTCCTTATGACTGAACTGTGAGACTGTCCAGAGTGTGTGATGGGATCAGGGATGGTGCATTAGGGGCACTTTTCTCAATGCAGCCACAGTTTGTCAGCAGGACTGCTGTGTAGCTTGAGATCAGAGTTGAGGAGTGAAGTCGGATAGTAGCTAAAACATTGCTTGGGGGAGATTCTCTAAGCAGTGATAAAGAAGTGATAAACAGGTGATAAAGCGGAGATGGCTTCTCCAGTTTATCACTTCTCAAATTCCTGTGTTATTCTATGGAGCCTATGCACTAAGATTTCTTCATCTATGATTTGATTAAATGTATTAATTGGGAAGTAAGAAATGTCTGTTTCAGTGGTTTTATGAAATGCCTTTGGAAAGCTATCAGGACTGTGATTTTGAAAGATCTGAAACTGTGTGTGATTCCTCATGGCTTGTTAAATGTATCTATTTCTTCTGAAGTGAGTGTAACACCAAAGGTCTCATTCAGGAAAATTAGTATTAAAATGGATGTGTCCAGGGGACACCTCTTGAGATTAGAGGAAAAGAGGTTTAGACTTCAGCAGAGGAAAGGTTTTTTTACAGTAACGTCTGTTAACTTGTGGAATTCCTTGCCCAAGGAGGTGGTTACGGCACATACAATGGATACATTTAAGAGAAGATTAAATACATTTCTTTCAAAAGGAAAAAAACACAGGGTTATTCTGAATATTAGTAGGCAAATCAGGAAGGTCTGATAAATTACTAGCTTATTTGGTAGCAGGATATTTGTACAATTCTCATGTCACTAGGGTATGAGGCAAAGGTTGAACTTGATGGACGTGTGTCTTTAGTCAACCTATTTTAGTATGTTGCTATGCTACCTTATAATAATTATTTCTGTAACAATACTTCACTCCCTAAGGATATTTAAAATGGTCCTAAATCCTTTAATAAAGCATGTATTAATTGTGGACGCCCAAGGTCTCCACCAAGCCCAAGGCGTCCAAGACTGCTTCGGCATGACTCGCCGAACCCGGGTATGCATCCCGCTGGGGGTGGCCGTCTGCGCCTCTTCCACTGCGTTTGGGAGGAGTCTGTGGCGGACCCATGGATTTTACAGGTAGTGTCGGAAGGGTACAAGATCCCTTTCTTTTCTCTTCCTCCCTTTCGCCTTCTTCTTTCTCATACATCTCAAAGTGCAGAGAGTCGCTGTCTTTCGACAGCGCGGTTCAGGCTCATTTGGACGAGGACGTCCTAGAGCCAGTTCCTGCTCCGGACAGGGGCTCCGAGTTCTTTTCGAGCCTCTTTGTGGTCTCCAAACAGGACAGCGAATGTCGCCCTATTTTGGATCTGAAGGACCTCAACTCCTTTGTGACTCGGAATTCACTATCGCCAGGAGTCTCTGCGCACAGTGATCGTTGCCATGTCGCCGGGGGAGTTTCTTGCCTCTCTGGATCTTCAGGATGCCTATTTACACATCTCCATTCATCCAGAGAGTCGGCAATACCTTCGGGTTGCCTGCGAGAGGGGACACTTCCAGTTCTCTGCTCTCCCCTTCGGTCTGTCTACGGCTCCTCAGGTTTTCCAGGGGGTGCTTGGGGCTCTGATTGCTGTCCTTCATTGGGAGGGCATCAGAGGGACGTCCTACATGGACGACTTGCTATTGAAGGACATGTCTGCGGACCTTCTCCTTCAACAGTTCAGACCTGTACCCAGTTCCTATCCCATCACGGGTGGATAGTCAACCTGGACAAGTTGGACCTGATTCCGTCTTAGAGGTTGGTGTTTCTGGGCCTTCTCTTCGATACTCAGATGTGCATGGTGTACCTTCCAGAGGAGGTAGCTCACCAGATTGTTCACAGAGTTTCTGCAATCCTGTCTTGGGATCCAGTTTCACTTCTGAAGTTGCCCTTACTGGTGGGGAAATTCTTCTGTACAGTGGAGGCGGTTCTCTCCGCTATGGCGCATACCGGGGAACTACAGAGATGTCATCAGATGGGAGGGTGTCTGCCTCTACATCAGACGAAGTTGGTGTCCCTTCCTCTTCATGTGGAACTGAGCCTATCTTGGTGGCTCAACCTATCCAACCTGCTGAATGGCAGGTGTTTCCTGATTCTCTTTTGGACCGAGGTGAACACGGACACCAGCCTGTCCAGCTGGGGCACAGTTTTGGGTCTCCTGAGTGCTCAGGGCCGATGGTCTCCGGAGGAATCCCTCCTTCCGATCAATGTGTTGGATCTACGAGCGATCTTCCATGCCCTTCACCATTGGACGGCCCAGTTAGAAGACTGCCCGGTCCGTGTGGAGTCCGACTACGCCACGGCTGTGGCTGACATCAACAAGCAAGCCGGTACAAGAAGTGTCGCTGCTTAGATAGAGGTCAAGGCTGTTTTGTCCTGGGCAGAAATGCACTTTCCTGCCATATCCGCAGTTCACTTTCCAGGCGTAGACAACGTCATGGCAGACTTCCTCAGTCGGCATACTGTGAACAGCAGGGAGTGGGAGTTGCTGCCGGAGGTGTTTCAGCTCCTTGTTCAGAGATGGGGACCTCCTTGCATCGATCTGATGGCAACGAGACTCAACAGGAAGGTTCCTGTGTTCTGCTCTTGATGGAGGGACCCTCTAGCTCTAGCAGTGGACGCTGTCCATCCCTTGGATGTTCCCACTGGATTATTTTTTTCCTCCTCTACCCTTGTCGATCAGGGTTATTCAGAAGTTTCGACTGGAATCTTGTCCAGTCATTCTCATTGTTCCGTTTTAGCCTCGACAATCTTGGTTTTCGAAGCTTCTGGCTCTGTATGTAGCGGAGCCATTTTGGCTCCCTTCTCGACTGGATCTTCTTCTACAGGGGTACCTGTGGAAGGAGGATGTCCACTGTCTGGCTTTAACGGCTTGGAGGTTGAATCCTCAATTCTACGGAAGACAGGGTTCTCCTCGGGGGTGGTGGCTACCATGCTTAGCGCTCGTAAGCTGGTTCCTCCATAACCTACCACAGGGTTTGGTCTACCTTTACCTCTTAGTGTGCTGACAGGGTCCGTCACTTGAGTTTTATTTCGCAACGTCCTGCCATTCTTGCAGGTTGGGTAAGGGACTCAGTTTGAGTTCCTTAAAGGTTTCGACCTCTGTGCTTTCTGTGTTCTTTCAGCAGAGCATTGCTGTTCTGCCTGATGTCAAGGTTTCCTTCCAGGGCGTTGTTCATGTCCGCCCTGTCTTCCGGAGTTCTGCTCCTTAGTGGGACCTCAGTTTAGTTCTGGGGGTTCTTCAGTGTTCCCCCTTTGAGTCTTTGGCATCTATTCCTTTCCGTCTCTTGACGTGGAAGATGGCCTTCCTTTTGGCGATTGTGTCTGTTCGCTGTGTTGCGGAGTTACAGGCCTTGTCCTGTAAGCCGCCTTATCTGGTGTTTCACAAGGTTAGGGCGGTGCTCCGTACCTCCAGGGAGTTCCTTCCTAAGGTGGTCTCCGAGGTTCATCAATCAGGAGATTGTGGCACCCTCTTTCTGTCCTGACCCCTCCTCTGACAAGGAGAGAGATCTTTACTTGTTGGATGTGGTGCGCTGTCTCCAGTTTTATGTGCATCGCACTGAATCTGTCAGGAAGTCTGACGCGCTATTCGTCATTCCTGAGGGGTCTAGAGCAAGTAGACCTGTATCTGAATTGACTATCGTCTCCTGGATCAGGTCCACAATTCGTGAGGCATACAAGTTGTGGAATCAGCACGTTTCTTTCTGGGTTGCTGCTCCTTCCACCAGGTCCTTTCGGGCCTCCTGGGCCTATAAAAATCGGACCTCTGCTGATCAGCTGTGCAGGGCGGCCACTTGATCCTCTGTGCTCGCCTTGGATGTGCTGGCTTTGGCTGACGCCAGCTTTGGGAGGAAGGTCCTAGAGGCAGTCTTGCCTGTCTAGGATCTTCTTCTTGGTTCTTAGTGCTTCCTTACTGTTGAGCCCTGTTGGCTCTAGTTCGGCGTGCTGTGTTACAGTTCCTGGGGTGTTCTTACCCCATTTGGCGTCCGTTGACACTTCAGTTTTGTTGGGATCTCTGACCGGTTGGTTCATAGAGGTCCTGGTGACTTTGGGGGCCTTGCACCTGGTCCTTGCCTTCTTCCCGCCTCTGGGAAACTCAATGGTTGGACATCCCAGAGTTACCAGTAACCTGTATTGGACAACAGTGAAAATAGGATTTTAGTCTTACCTGTTAAATCCTTTTCACTTCCATACAGGTTACTGGTCTCCCACCCTGTCAAGAGACCATGCTTGGCTCTCCTGTGACAGGCTGTGGGAGTCCTTCTGGGCATGCTCACAGGAGTCTTCTTCCTTCCCTTAACTAGTCATGGTTAGTGTCTCAATTCAATCTGGAGCTCATTGGCTGGTGTGGCCAGGAGGGAAGGGGAGGCTCCACCCCCTACATACACTTTGTGAATCGTTCCTGCCTACCACTAGAGGGCTTTGCCTCCCAGAGTTACCAGTAACCTGTATGGACTAAGTGAAAAGGATTTAACAGGTAAGACTAAAATCCTATTATAAACAACTTGAATTCTAGAGAGGTCTCTAATTTATTTCTTCACTATTTATTGAAGACCTGTCCTGCATCCAGGGGGTTAATGTAACTGTTCACTGATAAAAACACTTTTACTTGACCTTTAAGAACCAGAAGGAAATTCAGGATGTTGAAAAGCAATACATTGCACACCCCTCTGAACCTTAAAGGGTCAGCCTGTCCTTGTAAGTGATTTATTACTCCATTGAGATCTCCTGCCCATAATCACCACTTCCATTTACATCATTTCTGCATTTCAGAAAAAACGTTCCCAATAAAAATAAGATGGTTACAGTCCTGTAGAACAAGATGGTGTTCATGTAACTGTATCCACAGATGAAGGGGGACCTGTGCTGTTGGCTCTACCATCCCCATCTATGCTGGGGGAGTAAATTTGGAGGAAAGATGGGAGTCTCTCACCTTTCTTATGCCATGTAGTTGTATTCACAGATGAAGGAGGACCTTTGCTGTTGGCTCTACCATCCCCATCTATGCTGGTGGGGTAAATTTGGAGGGAAGATGGGAGTCTTCACTTCAAAGGCCCTGCCTTTTTGAAGTGCCCTTCCCTCTGCAAAAGGGGAACTTTTACCCCGTGGTTTCTATGTTCCACATGGACTAAGAGAAAAGGTAATGGAAATGGTACGTTTACTAAAATCCTCTTTTAAAGTCATAGCTTTGTGCATGTACAGTTTTATGGTTCACTTTTGAAACATCACGTGAAAAATATTGTGTGAGGCTAGAAGCTGCATTAACCACGTCAACGTAATAAAAATGACGATTTGAGAACCTTGCTCTACATAAAAGCATGAGGTCATGTCACCTCTTTAAATGTTGCTATTTACTGGCCGCAGTACAGAAGAAAATGTTCCAGACATAAAGCAATATCGGGCAGAATGAGCGTATTACACCACAACTCCCAGCATCCTTACCTTATATTTCCCCCCCATGTAGGCAGGCTCTTAAAGCAGGCTTGATACGTTGTATATAATTTGACAGGGAATCCTGGACACAGGTCCTTGGGAATTCCACAGCAGCTTCCTATGACATCTGGACTCGGCCTGAAAAGAAAGCAGCAGCTTCTCACTGCGTCAGGAGGAGGACCTCAAAGATTCATTCATTTAAAGCAAGTCTTGATTGAGAGCTGCTGTGGAGAGTCTCTGGAAAATGTCTTCTTTTCTGAAAGAGGCATGATAAGGATGCTGGGAGTTGTGGTGTAACACACTCGTTCTGCCCTATATAGCTTTATGTCACGAACATTTTCTTCTGTACTTCTTCTGAAAGAGGCATGGTAAGGATGCTGGGAGTTGTGGTGTAATACGCTTGTTCTGCCTGATATTGATTTATGTCAGGAACATTTTTCTTCTGTACTGCGGCCAGTAAATAGTGATGTTTAAAGAGGGGACATGACAACCTTGTGCTTTTATACAGCACGAGGTTCTCATGTCATATTTTTTAACACACCGACATGGTTAATGCGGCTTCTAGCTGCACTATATTTTTCATGCAACGTTTCAAAAGGATACCCAGTTTGACCCAGGAATGTTACATTTCAAGAGCGTGTGCAGAGTCGATTTTGTCTCTTGTGGTTATAGAATAATGTAACAGAAGAGAAAAAGAGGGGGAAGGAAACAACAATCTCCCCTGTGAGTGATCAAATATTCACCACCAGCACCCTAAAGTGTGTACTCACAAAAGTAAATGCTGGACAAAGGCAAATACCAGTCCCAGCGAACAAGACCACTGAGGATTCAAAGTGCTCTCAGATGCAGTATCAAGAATGGCACTTTATCAAATGATAGGCAACTCCAGCATAACACACTCCCCCTGAGCAGCTTAGAAATCCCAAAAATACAATAACAAACAAGAGTAGCCAATAGTGTAATAACATCAATACACTGAGTGAATAATTAAAATAATTAAATGCACTCACATGTGAGGATGGTCAGAAAGCTGGTATCAGCAGATCTGACATAAACGCCTGTGGAGAAATGACTTTCGTCTCCACTTGGAAGGCTGACAGTCAGCAACACACTGCTCCAAACAAACAGGCAGATGGCTGTATCCAAGTTGTGACATTTTAATTAGATCTCCAAATATATTAAAAACAATGGATAAAAAGAAGGCTTCAAACGCCATTGAATAATGTGCACCTTAAAGGGCAACTATCGTGTTAAAAAAGTATGTGGTGTAGTATATGTTTTTGTGGATTGTGGCTGTGCTAAAACATTTTCTTTCCTATAGTTCTGAAGTTATTACTTATGAAACTTGTGTTTTTGCCTGTACTCCCTGGCTGCCTTTTCAGCGTTGTGCTTCCGTTTTACTGCTCCTTGGGGATAGACTGAGCCAAGTGTCAGTTTAGAACTAGAGGTCTTGTACATGTGCAGCCTTGTACACACCTCCAGGAAAGAAAATAGTGCCTGCTTGGCTAGAGAGTATAATTGTACTACTTGTGTGATGGGGCATAGATAAAGTGAAGTAAACCTTTCTTTATAATAGATATCTTTGCCCTGCTCCCCTAACCCTTTTTAACTGGCGTGTCCAGCAGCCATGCATGATGGGAGTTCTTTTACAGTAGCAGTGAATGGTTACATATATGTAAACATATTTGCACACACTCACATGCATGTCCATACACTCAATCATTAAGTTGTAAGTGTGCCCATGTATTCATACATACATTTTCATATGTAAACATTTGCATTTGTATGCATTCATAAGAACACACATTTATGCATGCACACTCAAACTTACACGTTCCTGTGCACATGTGTAAGCATTTCCACAGACATTAGTAGGCTGTTCACATGTGCATTCATGTGCACATGTATTCAAACACACTTGTACATGTAATTGCATAGGCACACATTTGTGTACAGTTGTGTGAAAAAGAAAGTACACCCTCTTTGAATTCTATGGTTTTACATATCAGGGCATCATAACAATCTTCTGTTCCTTAGCAGGTCTAAAAATGAGGTAAATACGACCTCAAATGAACAACAACACGTGACATATTACACCATGGCAAAAATAAAGCCAACATAGAGAAGCCATGTGTGAAAAACTAAGTACACCTTATGATTCAATAGCTTGTAGAACCACCTTTTGCAACAATAAGTTGAAGTAATCGTTTTCTGTATGACTTTATCAGTCTCTCACATCGTTGTTGAAGAATTTTGGCCCACTCTTTTTTACAGCGTTGCTTCAGTTAATTGATGTTTGCGGACATTTGTTTATTCACAGCTCTCTTAAGGTCCCGCCACAGCATTTAAATTGGGTTAAGGTCTAGACTTTGACCGTGCCATTTCAACACCTTGATTCTTTTCTTTCAACCATTCTGTTGTAGATTTGCTGGTGTGCTTGGGATCAGTGTCCTGTTGCATGACCCTATTTCGGCCAAGCTTTAGCTGTCGGACAGATGGCCTCACAGTTGACTCTAGAATACTTTGGTATAAAGAAGAGTTCATGGTCGACTCAATGACTGCAAGGCTTCCAGGTCCTGTGGCTGCAAAACAAACCCAAATCATCACCCTTCCACCACCGTGCTTGACAGTTGGTATAAGGTGTTTGTGCTGATATGCTGTGTTTGTTTTTCGCCAAACGTGGCTCTGTGCATTATGGCAAAACATCTCTACTTTGGTCTGGTCTGTCCAAAGGACATTGTTCCAGAAGTCTTGTGGTTTGTTCAGATGCAACTTTGGAAACCTAAGCCGTTCTGCCATGTTCTTTTTATAGAGTAGAGGCTTTCTCTTGGCACCCTTCAAATCAAACCATACTTGTTCAGTCTTTTTCTAATTGAACTGTCATGAACTTTAACATTTCACATGCTAACTGAGGCCTGTAGAGTGTGAGATGTAACTTTTGGGTTTTTGCAGTTTTTCGGAGCATTGCACGGTCTGACCTTGGGGTGCATTTGCTGGGACATCCACTCCTGGGAAGATTGGCAACTGTCTTGAATGTTTTATACTTTTGAATTATCTTTCTCACTGTAGAATTATGTACTTTAAATTGTTTGGAAATGGCCTTATAACCCTTCCCAGATTGTTGGTCAGCAACAATTGCTTCTTTAAGAACATTGCTGATGTCTTTCCTCCTTGACATTGTGAGGTGGTCATGCTTGCTGATGATCAATTAATCAAGAGTATTTGATTAGCAGCGCCTGTCTGCTACTTAGCATCTTAATTCCTATGGAAGCACAATGTAATATGTCATATGTTGTTGTTAATCTGAGGTTGTATTTACCTAATTTTTAGACCTGCTATGGAACAGATGATTGTTATTATGTTCTGATATGTGAAACCATAGAATTCAAAGAGGGTGTACTTTTTTCACATTTGCATGCACATACATTTACACAAACATTCACATGGGTGCAAAGTTGTACTTTTGTGAACACATTTGCATGTGCACACATTTTTTTCACTCTTAAACAACTATTAACACATTTGTGCACACACTTGGCACATTTGTACATTCACATCTGCATGCATACATATTCACATGCATCCACATTTGCATGTACATACATTTGCTTGCACACATGTGGGTACATTAGCATGCACATGCAGAGACATCCATGCCCGTTTGTCTACAAGAGGCTGTAAATTATAGTTTCTCTTTAAAGCGGAACTTTCATCTGCAATAATTAAGCAGGTAGCGACTAGCTTTATAATATATATATCAGGGCTCAAAATTTCCACTTGCCACTAGCCAATGGTGAGTGAAAATTTAGCCCTGGTGAGTAGAAATTCAGCCCTGGTGGGTATGTTATGGCTTGCAGTGGAGAGTAACTTTTCAGGTCTGACTAGTAGCAAAGGACTTCCAATTTTAAGCCCTGTATATATATTACCTCTCAAATGTAGCTGATTATAAAGAAATCCTTTATTTTAAGAGACTGGAAGCCAGGTATCAGTGCAGACATTTTGTCTGCGCACCTGAGCTGTCAGTCCCGGTCTCCATTGAGAAGCATTGCAGTTACCACAAGGTAACCGGAAGGGACTGACGGTGCAGGAAAACAGCCTACACTAACCTGGCCATCAGTCTCCTAAAATAAAGGATTTCTTTATAATCGGATACGTTTCAGAGGTAATATATTATAAAGCTAGTCAGTACCTGCTTAATTATTGCAGGGTGACTTTATAGTACATGAAAGTTCTGCTTTAAATCATCAAAGAAAGTTTTCAAAAATTAAACACACATATTTCTCAAGCATGCAGAGGACAAAGACCTATATACATGTGATGTCTTTAATCGATCTAATAAAACTTTGCTTCATCAAACATACAAAGATTGCTTGACTGATGGAAAAAGAATCAATAAAAATGTTTCAAGCAAGCGAAGCATAGTTGATCAAACTAAATAACATTGCTAAAAAAACTGAAATTTGTTTTTTATCAGTCAAAAAATAAATTCAATTATGTCGATCAAGCATGCAAATTGTACTTTAGCTTTCAAAAAAAATTTGTGCTGAAACTTGAAGTACAGTTGATTGAACCAAACTATTAATTAAAGGGATAGTAGTGTTTTAAAATAAATGTCCCATTGATTATTCTTTATAGTTTTTTTGTCCGTGTGCAGCGTTATTACAATACTCTTTGATTTGTAATTCAAGAGTAAATAAGTTATTAAGAGTCCCCCTCCCTCCCTTTCGCCTATGGTATGCTGCTTCCCCTCAGGTGTGGAATCCAGCCTTGCAGCAAGGGACAGTCTCCTTGCTGTGAGCATAAGGCAAACCCTGCCCTCCTTGACGAAGGTGTGCAGGTTTTTCCTTATGCTCATTTAAGATTGTGCCTCAATGCGCTCCATCCGGACCGGCTTGCAGAGACAAGTTCTATCTTTGCAACTTATTTACTCTTGAACTAGAAATCGGAGAGAATTGTAATAATTACACACAGACAAAAAAGTCTAAAGAATAATCAAAGGGTATTAATTTTAACCCCTTAGTGACAGACGACTTACCTGGTAAGTCCAGGAAGTCATTCGCTATAATGGAAAAAAAAAACCCTGTCACTAAGGGGTTAAAACATTAATATCCCATTAAACAAATAAAACAAAACACTGAAAATTATGAGGCAAAAGTCTTACATTAATGAAAGTGTTACAGTTTTCACTCATGCATACAAAAACATGGAAATTCAGTGTTATAGTTTGTAGAACTTTAATCCTGAATTATAACGTTTTTATAGACATGTGTGAGAAATATTACATTGGTTTTAACACCTTATTTAAAACTATTGTTTAAGTTAATTAAGTCAATTTTTTCTGGTTGTATTTTCCCTTTAAAGCAGAACTTTCACATAGTATTGTAACGGTTTTGTAGGACACTCAGACCAGCAAGTTAGAATAAAACACAGTTTTATTAATAAAACAAGAAGGAACGCCCTCTATAGGCAATACAGAATAATTGAAATGAACAGTAGCATATAGATGCCCACTCAGGCACAGTATACAGAGAAATGAATATATATATATACTGTCACAGGACAGGTAATAGAAACATATGGGTACTCAATAGTTAAAGTACATATAAATCAATCAGTCTCTGTTGTGGTGTGTTAGACACGCCCAAGATGGTAATGGAGCAGTAAGAGGTGCTAGATGAGAATACACCTGTAGTATTATAGAACAGAGACTACTGCTATGCTGGGCAGGAACTGAGGCCAAATACTCTGCTAGAGTATAGGAGCTAGAGCCACTGGCACCCCAACCGGTGCATAAACGGAGAGCAAGTGCACTGCAAGAGCGGAGGATAACTAGAGCCAATAGCCCCCACGGGAGTTGTAACGGAGACTAATTACACTTCAAGAGCGAGGATGACTAGAGCCAATAGCCCCCACGGGCGTAGTAACGGAGACTAATTACACTGCAAGAGCGAGGATAACTAGAGCCAATAGCCCCCACGAGTGTTGTAACGGAGACTAATTACACTGCAAGAGCTCAACAGACAGGAGCCAATGGTGCCTCCCGCGGGTGCGGTAACAGAGACCGACTACACTGCTATGTATAGCTGGATGAGCCACAGTCACCCAGAAAAGTGCTGCAAGATAACCAAGGCTTGGCAAGTGTAGCGGAAGGCTCAGGGTAACGGCTCTGCAAGTGTTAATGGAGGCTCAGGGAAAGGAGACAACTGCTCTGCAAGTGTTGACGGAGGCTCAGAGAACGGAGACAACTGCTCTGCAAGTGTTGACAGAGGCTAAGAGAATGGAGGCACGGCTCTGCAAGTGTTAACGTAAGGCACGGTGCTATGTAGGAGTAAACGAAGGCCCAGAGTAAAGGAGTAAGCAGGCTCAGCTAGAGAAAACGGAGAGGCCCAGTACACAGGAGGCAATGACACAGTCAGCCCTGCCACAGCACAGCGGAAGTCAGAATGTCGCCTAGGCGACACTACAGCAGCGAACAGCAGGAACACAGGCAGGGTCAGCAACAAGCCGGTTCAGATCACGGATCAGGAAGTCAGCCAGGGCGGGTCAATTCACGGAGCAGGATCCTCAGACAAGCCGGGTCAGGTCACGAAACAGGAACGTCAGCAAGGCCAGGTCAGATCACGGAGCAGGAAACAAGGAGCGTAGTCAGACAGGCGAAGTCGGTACACAGGAAGCAGGAACACTGGAACACAGCTACACAGCAATACTGGCTCAGGAACACCAAGAAAGGGCACCTGACAGGTGCCAAAGGCCAGGTAAAAATAGGCCATACTGGGCGGGCCAAACAAGCTCAGCCAATGGGAGCGCACCACAGCAAAGAGTGAGAGAGGAGGATCACGGGCACCATGATAAGTATAACGTCAGCCTCCAATAATTAAATAATAATAGTAATTAAATAATAATTAAAGCTAGTAGCCATATATTTAATTATTGGAGGGCGACTTATTACTATGTAAAACTTACGCTTTAAATCATTTTAGAATATATTTTAGTAGTTTCAGTGATAATGTGCATAGGTTCTTTTTATTTGTAAGCCTATTTGCAAAATCAGTTTGAGACTGTAAGCATACTCATTTATTTATTTTATATACAATGCTATGTAAAAACTTTTATCTACTGATTTATCCACATTCAAGCTGTGACTTGACCAATATATGTTTTTAAACCCCTTGGATGCAAGCGTTGACTCCCAATACATTGCAAAGATTTCTTTTCTTCAACTTTTAAAAGGATATGTGTAACATACGCCTCTGGCTCTCAAAGGGGTAAGAAATGGACACTGTACAGTGGGTGGTGCTGCTAATGCTTTTTCATCCTGCTATTTGAGAAGCATTTCTCTTCTAATCTTGTATAAAGTGCAAACGTTTGTGATGTCATTGAGATATGATTATCATGTATATGCAGAGAATATTGAGTGGGTCTCTGGTGTGCATGATAATTTGCATGACTCATAGCATTCGGGGGGGGATGATGTCTAACAGCAAATAGAAGGGCAAACACACATTTCTTTGGTCTCATCACTTACTGGAAAGGTCACCTGCAGATTGGAATTATATACATTGCTACTGATGCAAAAATAAATGCTTCACTGAATGTTTGGAATGGAAAGAAATAATCACAGGCATAATTGACTTTAGCTCTACATCAGTTGTGTTAACAAAAGAATCTGCATTATAGAGAATAATAAATTAATCCTGGAATGGACTGTAAAGTAATTCCCTATCTAGATTTTCCATTGAAACCATTTTGCGATTACTGAATCATGAAAGCAATCTCCACCTTCTCAGGATAACTTTGTTCTTTTGACCTGTTCTGTTTCCTCATTCAATTGGCTATAAAATCCAACCACATCTCAATGCCCTTCTGCTGTTTAGAAACCCTGATTTATCCTACATTATGTATACTGACCCCTTTTATTGTATCATTTGGAATGTGTCATTACTATAGAGTCTTGGGTTGCTACCTTCATTTTTCTTTAGGATAAATTCAGTGGGCACCGAATAATTGTGGTTTTTAACCCTTTGCTTTGCAATGTGTTGCTTACCACTCTGGCACTCAAAGGGTTAACCTAGCTTTTTGGTTCTTCAAACGTGAACACACAAATGTACAAAAAATAATATAAAATAAAAAAGTATTATTCCTTGGACACTAGAGACACTTCCAATGTATTGATTTGCAGTGGAGACATTTTAGCATCAATGGGTACATTGAGAGCTGAATTTCCCAATGGGTTGAATAGGCAAACTGCCTAGAGCATCGCTTTTAAAGGGATAGTAATGTTTCATAATGAAAGCAGCTGCAATTAGTCTTCATAGTATTTGGGCCATGGAGAGTGTTATTTCAGTACTGTCAGAGTTGTAGCTCAAAATTAATTGAATGATAAAGTATCCCCCTCCCGCTCCTTTTACTGATGTAACACTGCTCACCTCAGAGCAGCAGGTGGTGTCCAAGTGGACTGCAGAGTGAGACAATCTTCAATTAACATAAGGGAAAAACCTGTCAGTAGGGGCAGGGATTTCATTGTTCTCACAGTAAGAAGCTTGTCCCTTGATGTGAGCTGTCTGGTCCCAGGACCAGATTCCACATCTGAGGGAGATACTTTATCATTCAATTATTCTTGAACTACAACTCTGACAGTATTGAAATAACACTCTCTATGGCTCAAATACTATGAAGATTAATTGGAGCTGCTATTTTTTTGAAACATTACTATCCCTTTAAGTGGTGCGTCAGTTGTGCTGGTCACTCGCACATTCAGCTAGAGCAATCCCACACTTCCTGCACTGGTTACTTGGCTTAATTACTAGTTTTTTCTTACATCATAAATGGTCATTATTTAACAAATAACCTTAACCTTGTTTGCTACAGGTCTCCAAGGCATTGAAAACCTCAATTTCAGCCATGCAGCTAGGAACTCAACGTGTGCTTGTATGTTTATAATGGATTTCTATGCTATGTAGAATTGGATAGGGTGCAGTCTTTAGGAGGAGTAGGGGTGTGACCAGGGGCAGGGCTATGGGTGCCTTACCTAGGGCAGACTAATATATACACACACATCTGGCCCTGGGTATATTTAAGTGTATTTAACATGAAAACAACTATCTTTCTTGCTTCTGATATGTGGAAAAGCCTGTACTATAACAGTCTTATGGCAGACATCACTTACAATAAAGCCACCTACCTGGAATAATAACAGGCATACCAAGAATTCCCATGTTGTTGCATTTTGCATTCTTTCGAAGTTGGAACCTTTTCGGTCCATGTCCACTGCCAAATTGAAAAACCTGCAAATCTACTAACAGACTGTTGTGTTCACCTTTCAAGTCTCTTCAGTCTGAACATTGTTGGTGGAATTATATGGTGACACATTACTATTGGTAGAAGAGTTATGAGGGAAACTAAAGTTGAAACGACTATGAAAACCATTAACCTGACTAAAACGTCTAAAGAGCAGACTTTGAACAGAGGTAAAAGGTAAGTGCAGATATAGTTTAGTATATTAAAGCACTGTAGTGAAATAAAAGGCAGTTTAACTCAGAAATGTAGATACTACAGTTCTTTATGCAACAGATCATAAAACTCTACATGTACAGGTAGCTTCCATGACTCCATTTCGTCTCAATTATGGATACTGTGTTCTTGGGTCGTTGGAACAAGGGCCTGAGATTAGAGCATCCATAACTGGAGAGAAGAGTCTGGAATAGTCAGTGAAGGTACCCGTATATGTGGATTTGTATGCTCTATTGCACAAAGAACTGTAGCCTAAATATATCTGGCTTTTATTTTATTTTGCTAAAGCACTGTATTTTACTACACTATATCTGCAATAGTCTTTTTTTTCTTAAAGGGGAACTGCCACCCCACATAAAGTTTCCCGCAAAGAATTACCCATCTGACGACTAGCTGATCAATAGTACTAGTTGCCAGAATAATTACGTCCTTATAGAGAATTCCTACTGCTCCCGAGACTGACGGCCAGGCAACAGTGCAGACATCTTTGCATAGTGATGTCTGTGCCCCTGCGCTGTCAGTCCCAGTCTACTTTAGAAGGCATTGCTTTGTACCTTAAGTTAGCGGAAGGGACTGATGGCGCAGGCGCGCAGATTCTTCTAAAGCTCTGTTTCCTGGCCGTCAGCCTCGGGAGCAGTAGGAATTCTCTATAAAGAGGTAATTATTCTGGCGACTAGCACTATTTAGTAGCTAGTCGCCAGATGGGTAATTTTTCGGTGGAAACTTTCTGTGGGGTGGTAGTTCCCCTTTAACTCTTATTTGCATATATTTTGGACTTTAGTTGAACTAGTGTGATTACATACTCAATGGATATATTGGATGATAATTTACTTTATAATAAAATATTGACGCTGTTAGGACATTGGTCAACACATCTTTTTTCTTTTTGTTTAATTTTAAAACAAAATTAATGAATAATAGCCATATATGTTAAGACAAACAGGTAAAACAATTGAATCATACGTATCAAAAGAAAAGCTCCACCAAAATATAAACACTGCATTTTCTTTGCTATATTCCCCTTTAATGGTAGCCAGAGAGGCTGGGGGATAAATTTCACTGCATAAAAATGCATGACAAGATTCCTGCAGCCAAGTACTCTGGGTAGATATCTGTGTGAGTCATGTTATGCTCCTAACCACTAACCTAACCTAACCATGATTAAAATTTATTTAAAATGATTGACTGATTCCTATGTGAATCTCACAGTCAGGCCATATTACACAGACCAGCTATACTGGTCAGCCCTGCTGCAACTTCAATATGTTCATGAGAGATGCACCATAGGCCAATACCATTCCCTTCTATATTTGCAACATAACAAACACACCATCACCCATGTGTACCTTTTAGAGACACTTTTGGGATTTGGCATCCATTATAAGCTTGTGATGCATTAGTATTGTTCATCAAACCTATTTACAACATGGTATGATAATGAGAAAACATATGATGCCAGTAGGAAATAATACCATCTTTTCAATTCATTATCATATTATCATATCATATTATCAATTTGCATGCAGATTTGCAGAATAACTGTGTTAATTGATTTAGAGCTACACCCATTAATAATTAGTTAGGCTCCTGTCAGCATCCTGTAATGCAAGGGCAGCTAATGTACTTCTTTTCCCTTCTATATCACACAGGTTCATTCAGGACTATCTCACGTGGCTGCATTAACACTACAAACCATTCCTTTTTACTGACATATGCAATTTCTGTGAATAATTTGCAACTGTATTGTGCAGTTTGGGGACAATTTGCTAATGTACAGCAAGTGTGTCTCCAACTTGGCTCAGCAGTTCCAGTCTATTATTTTGAATTCACAGTAATGTAATTGCTTCCAGCAAAAAATAACTTGCACCATAGTTTAAATCTGCTCTTTTGCTACTTTTATAAAATAATATCTTCTTCTCAGCAAGTAAATCATGTTACAGATTTTGCATATTGTAAATCTTTCTAGATAATTTTGTAAACTATATTTACCTGGGATTTTGGTCTCACTTGTATGCCTCTAGTGTGCGTTAATTTGGTAATTGTTTCAGGGCAAAGTAAAAACCTGAAGTACATTGGAGCCAAACAGAATTCCTCTGAGTGTTAAAGGATAATGATCATGTTATAGTTGCCCTCTTTACAGATCTGCTTCTCTGTTTGTAGGCATGTAGAGGAGGCTGATTCTGAATTGTGAGCTCCAAGTAGAACAGTAGGAAAACTGAAATTGCTGTTCCTGCAATATGGCTTAACTGTGTATATTCAAGTGTGGGATGTCTGTCACATGGGGCTTGACTGCAGCTCCAATAGACTCCTAGAAACTTGGTTTTAGACACAGACTCCTGGTTATGTCAAGCCCTGTAGGTAGCTGAGAAGGTCTGTATTCTCTCACACCAAATGGCTGGCATTAGCTATTTTGGAGCTGAAGACCTTGCCTTTTAATTAATCATGGCCCAATTTGAGAAGACTTAGTTAAATATAATTGTCATTTAACATAATTGCATTTGTAATATATATTTTAATAGTAAATTAGGATGAAAAAAACACATACTGTAAGTACAAAAGAAAACTCCCAGTGCCAACTCACCATAACCAATACATACAATAAATTAATTTTAATATTTAAATGTGAATATAAAGCGTATACATAGATAGCAGCCAGGAATAAGGGCTCTCCAGACCCCCAAACTTCAGGCCAAAACCCGAAGTATAAACAGACAACAACAATCCGGCGCTTCTCTATGTATAAAATAAATATGTGCCCTGTGCTTAGCATATATAATAATATTTCTAAATAAATAAAATAAGTGAGATATTAGTTTTCACAAATTTGCCAAGTTGCGGGTAAGCTTGCCACCTCGCCAAGGTTTCTCACTGTACGGCAAGTCCTACTCTATGCATCTGTAATGCCGTATCTAAAAATTAAAATAAAACTTAAAATTCCCTGAGGAGATGTTATTATAAACGCGTTGGAGAGCAAGGCACCCTTTAAATGTGCTCTCTTTATTGCTTCTGGGTCCCAGTGTGGTGCAATTAAAAACAGGAGACATACATTCTAATGGAAAGATGTACATAGTGGACTTACCTAATACAAAAAGGCCCCAATGGATCTACATTGTGAGAATATGAGGGAGCTGTGGATCCAACAGCTCACTCTATAATAATGTGACCTTTATATCAGCCCCCACAGGTCATGTGAGGAATAGCTGATACCAAACTCGGAGCATTTAAGCTAGAGAAGGCCTAAGGCCTGCTCTTAAAGGCAAAGTGTGAAAAAAATAAAATAAAGTTACAGTGATACTAATTGTGCAAAGATAATTGTGCTAAATATAAATAATTAAATTGGATAGGTGAGGAGGCTGCTTGAAGGAGTAATGGAGACATACAAATCAAAAGACAAAAGAAAACTCCCAGCGCCAACTCACCATAACCAATCCATACAATAAATACATTTTAATGGGATAATTTCTAGAATATTTGTCGCTATATGAAGATCACACTGAGGAAAACTGAGGTTATAGTTCCCCTTTAAATAGACTGGAAAATAGGCAGACTAGGTGGGTCAATGGGTTCTTATCTTCCGTCCAACTTTCTAATAAGTTAAACCTAAATAACCAGAACCAACTAGCATTCAAATTAAATAATACTGATACTATTTTAACCCCTCAGATGCTGCAGAGATCTCAAAAGAAAGTGTCAGTGACCTCTCTAACATCCAAGTTGTTAATGATATCTCCTTTAGGCGATGTTGCCTGATGTACCTTTCCTGTTCATTAGAAATCTGTGTTACACAAGTTCATTCTAGGATAACAAGTTTGCATGTGTTAAAATCTTCAAAGTGCTCTGTTTTTTTGGCACCTGCAAGTTCTGTGAGTAATCTGTATTTGCATTGTGCTGTTTGCAAACAATTTGGAAATGTTGGTGAATACATCTCCAACTCAGCTTATTGGCTCTAGCCTTTTGTTTCCTAGTAAAATAATGTTACATTAAACTGAAGTGTTTTTAACACTAACAGAAATAGGTATTTGTGTATGAATCTGAAATACTGCTAATCAAGACACAGTCCTAGAAACAATAATTGAGGTCAGATTGTTTTTCCCATTATGTGCCACTATACAGAATTGCAAAATATGCACAAAAGAACCTGGTGAGCTGTACCTTGCCTATCACTAATGCTTGGATAGCTGTATATGTATGTAGTTAGGAGAAAATCAAAGACAATATATTGGCTACAAATACAGGAAGTACACAAAAAATAAAGTCTCCTCAGCAGACCCTAACCTTTCCCACTAGGTAACCTGTGACTACAGATAATGACCAGTGAGTTGTATGTTTTTGGTCAAAAACATGTGTAGTTTGCCCACCGTTATCAAGGCACCTCAGATTTGGTAAGTCCCTATCTGCCTCAAATATATATATATATATATATATATATATATATATATATATATATATATATAGTGACAAAAATACTTGTAGGTTGCAGAGACACTTTACAGACAGGAGGAGGATAATTGAAGTCTTTGCCTGTTTATTTGTATCCAAGTGGTGAGACAGCAGCATCACAATCAAAACAAAAATCCTTGCTCTACTGAGCACTACCCAAACACATCAGCTGCGACTGTATTTGGACTACTAGTCAGTTTACCAGCTTCAGACATAAACATACAGCAACACAGTCCAGCAGGCACAAATACATTTCACAAGTTGGAGGCTTTCACAGGTTAATTCCTTCCTTTCAGGGAACTCAAACAAAAGAAATCATGTCTCAGTGCAGGGGGAAGTATTTGACTGCTAGCTGCATTAATTACCAATGCTATGAAAGTAGGGATGGATTCCTCACCTGACACAGTCAACTACTATGAAACTGTGGAGTGGAGCACTGGCCCAAAATCCACAGATTTGCAGTGTACAAAAGGTTACCTATACATTATATTTCCCTGGGGCTAATCAGGGTAGATACTCTGCAGGATTTGGGGAGATATATATACACCCTCCATCACTATTCCTGGGACCCTGTCACACAATATTTGTTTTGATGTGTATGTGTGTGTGTCATGATCCTTCTCACCTGCATCTTGCGTTAACTTGTTTTTCTCCTTTCTGACTGATGATTGACTCCTTTTATACCTGTCCTGTCAACAGGTAGATGCACAATCTTTATGCCTGTTCTATTCAGCTTTCTGCCTTGGCTGATGTTGTGTTCCCATGTTTGACTCTGGCTTGATTTGACTCTACTCTTTTGCCTCATTTTGTCTCCCGGCCTTGAGATTCTCTGATTTCCAACTCTAGCTAGTATAGACACAGCTTCTGTCGCATCTCAGTGGCTTGCTTGTGTTCTGATTTGTTCTGACCCCTGGCCTGGTCCTGACTTCTCTATCCAGTTCTCCCTCTGGTCTCTGGTTTCAGCCTCTCTGGTGCCGACTCCTGCTTGATTGACTTTGCCTCCTATC
The DNA here is from genome assembly GCA_037306005.1 of Rhinophrynus dorsalis. Classification (NCBI taxonomy): domain Eukaryota; kingdom Metazoa; phylum Chordata; class Amphibia; order Anura; family Rhinophrynidae; genus Rhinophrynus; species Rhinophrynus dorsalis. The sequence continues at coordinate 255,989,423 of CM074722.1, forward strand.
AAGTCCTGAATGGCCTTAGTTATTAGGCATTTACAAGCCTTCCATCTGCTGCTCACTCTCTCGCTTCCTGTACTCCCTCTACTGGCTCAGACCTGCAAGTGTCCCAGTTGCCAGGAGAACAGACTCGCCAGGGTGTTAAAGGAAACGATTCCCTATTTCCATTAAATGTTTCTGTCTGCTTGTTGGCTCCATTTGACATACAGATATTGTATCCTTCTGGTTCAGACTAGCAGACTGCCCTCCTTCTCTGCACCTTACTGTCATATAGTGTGTGGGATGTTGAGCAATATTCTTGCAGTCTCTGGGTGTGTTCATTCTAGTCCAGACCCCGGCTTCTCTGGGGCTGGATATATGGCCAGCATCTTTACCACTGGCTTTGGCCGCAGCAAGTACACCCCAGACATGGCAACGTTCCCAAGCAACACGCTCAGCACTCCAAAGCTCATAGATTCCTCATTCCTGTGTTTTTGTAGTATTCTGACAGAAAAAAAGTAATTAAAAGATTGATAGAGCCCCTTCAGTGCCAGAGGCTTGGGCCATTTCCTGAACCCTGCAGGCCAGACACTTTTTCAGCATTTTTGCTATCCTTCCGTTTAGGCTTGATTTGCTCTGGGGATTTTTACTTAAATATGGAAAACTATATATTGTTTTTTTCAGAACGAATTGAGCTTTCTTGTGGTACCTTACATGAAGAGAATTTTACATCGTGCAAAAAGCTATGATGTCATAATGACAAAAAAAAGTGAAAATTTACTCATTTTGCTAAAATCACATACTATGTATCAAAAACATTTACCTTGATTGAAAAAGTTTCAATTATTTAAAAAAGCCCAGAGTCCCCTGAGTAAAAAAATACCAAATTTGTATAGTTTTACCTACGTCCAAGGCTAGCGTAGAGCCCTAATTACCAGCAGCGCAAAATGACATTTTTAACTTTATAAACTAAAATGCACAATCTAGGGTTTTTGTGGTAAAACTACCCTAAAACAGTGGAATAACTATATAAAACTATATATTTCTGAAAAGTAGACAATCTGCCGCATCTAATGAGGGGTAACTTGCCTTCTTGCCCCAAGCCTGTGGTGCCCAAATGCTTCCAGAAGGTGGCACTATAGGAAAAAAATGGCATTTTCTTACATTTCTGCCCCTTCAACTGTACTGAAATCTGTGAAAACCATGGAATTTATAACTGTATTCATTAGCTAGTGCTCTTGGGAGAAAAATGACACCCCATTGGTTTGGGTTCACCTACCACAGGGGATGCTAGAAGTGCAAAAAGACACCTACTACAACCTCTAAATTTTCTAACATTTTCTCAAACATTACTTGTCTGTACAAAAATGGTTATAACAACTAGAGAATTAAAGAAAGGCTACACAAACCATACCATTTTGGATAGAAGACAACCTGCCGCATCTAATGAGGGGTAAATTGCCTTCTTACCCCAAGCCTGTTGTGCCCAAATGCTTCCAGAAGTTGGCACTATAGAAAAAAAAATTGCATTTTCTTACATTTCTGCCACTTCAACAGTACTGAAATCTGTGAAAACCATGGAATTTACAACTATATTGATTAGCTAGTGCTCTTGGGAGAAAAATGACACCCCATTGGTATGGGTTCACCTACCACAGGGGATGCTAGAAGTGCAAAAAGACACCTACTACAACCTCTAAATTTTCTAACATTTTTTCAAACATTACTTGTCTATACAAAAATGGTTATAACAACTAGAAAAGTAAAGAAAGGCTACACAAACCATACCATTTTTGAAAGAAAACAACCTGCCGCATCTAATGAGGGGTGAATTGCCTTCTTACCCCAAGCCTGTTGTGCCCAAATGCTTCCAGAAGGTGGCACTATAGGGAAAAAATGGCATTTTCTTACATTTCTGCCCCTTCATCTGTATGGAAATCTGTGAAAACCATGGAATTTCCAACTGTATTCATTAGCTAGTGCTCTTAGGAGAAAATTGACACCTCATTGGTATGAGTTCCCCTACCTTAGTGGGCGCTACCAGTACCAAACTACACCTATTGCAACCACTAATTTTTCTAACATTTTCTCAAACATTACTTGTCTGTACAAAAATGGTTATAACAACTAGAGAAGTGAAGAAAGGCTACACAAACCATACCATTTTGGAAAGAAGACAACCTGCCGCATCTAATGAGGGGTGAATTGCCTTCTTACCCCAAGCCTGTTGTGCCCAAATGCTTCCAGAAGGTGGCACTATAGGAAAAAAAATGGCATTTTCTTACATTTCTGCCCCTTCATCTGTATGGAAATCTGTGAAAACCATGGAATTTCCAACTGTATTCATTAGCTAGTGCTCTTAGGAGAAAAATGACACCCCATTGGAATGAATCGACATACCTTAGGGGTGCCAGAAACGCATAACTACACCTACCTGTTTGCTTCTTCGAAAATGGCTGCTTGTACTAAAATGTTCATAACTGTTAGAGACATGACGGAAAGGTATAAAAGGTATACCATTTTGGAAAGTAGACATTCTCCCGCATCAAATGAGGGGTCACTTGCCTTTCTACCCCCTGGGCTGAAGTGCACAAATATTTCCAAAAGGTGGCGCTATGGGAATAAATACATGTTTTTTTTACATTTCCACCACTTCAAAGATACTAAAATCTTTGAAAACCATAACATTTCCTGCTGTATTCAGTACCTGCTACCAACATGAGAAAAATGGTAGCCCATTTGTGTGGGTTAACATACAATATGTGGGTGCTAGGAACACGTACGTAAACCTGACACTTTTGTTTCTTAAATTATCTGCTTGCACTAAAATGGTTATAACCATAATAGATATGCAGGAAAGGTAGAAAACAATGCCATTTTGGAAAGAAAACAACCTGCCGCATCTAATGAGGGGTCACTTGCCTTCATACCCAAAGGCTGGTATGCACAAATGCTTCCAGGAGGTGGCGCTAATGAAAAAAAAGGCATTTTCTTACATTTCTGCCCCTTCAAATGTATGGAGCTCTGTGAAAACCATGGAATTTTCAACTGCATTCGTTAGCTAAAGCTCTTAGGAGTCAAACGACACCCCATTGGTATGAGCTGAGCTACCTTAGGGAGTGCTAGAAGTAGAAAACTACACCTACTACAAACTGATGTTTCTAACATTTTCTCAAACCTGACTTGCCTCTATGAAAATGGCTATAACACCTTCAGAAGTGAAGAAAAGGTAGATAAACTATACCATTTTGGAAAGAAGACAACATGCCGCATCTAATGAGGGGTCACTTGCCTTTTTACCCCTAAGTTAGTTGGCACAACTATTTCCAGAATGTGGTGCTACAGGAAAACAAACAAACATTTCTTTTACACTTCAGTCACTTCAAAGATACTAAAATGGTTCAATGGCGTGGGATTTCCTAGGAGGACTTCTTGCCAGCCTAAGAAAAATGGTACTCAACTGCTGTGGGTTGACATACCAATTTGAGTGACAGGAGCGTAGCTACCAGTGAAATAGGAATGGGAAAGCAAACAGTGTATGTGTGATTTTATGGCTAACAGATGAAAGAAGCTAGGGCGTCAGCCAGTGTACGCGCGGACCTGTGACTACCAGTGTAACAGTGTGGGAGGGTGAGGGATTAGGCAGTGTGTGTGGGTATGAGCAGAGGAGCAAGGATGGTGGAGATGGTGGGGCAGTGTCTGAGAGTGTGTATGGGAGATCTGTGACTACCAGTGTGCACTGTATGTCCCCCTCATACAAAGTTTGATTCCCAGCCTGAATCTAGTGCATACTGGTACTTTGAGTCTACCAATAGGCAGTGGAAACAGGCTGGGGGTCAGGCTGGGGAATGAGACTGCCAGTTGGCTGTGGAACCAGGCAGGGGAATACGGTACGTGTGTGTGTGTGTGGGGGGGGAATCGGAGGCATTTTTTGTGCATGCCACAAGGGTGCCCAATGCACTGCAAAGCAATGCGTTGGACCCCCTGTTGCACACAAAGAGTTTTTTTTTTTAATTATTATTTTGTATTCATACCTCGTTGGGGAGGCGGTGTCAGGAACATTCCTGGTGTCCCCCATCCAGGTCTAAAAACAGAATAATAAAAAAAAAAAAAAAATGTGTGTGTGTGTGTTACAGGGGGTCCAACGTATTGCAAAGCACTGCGTTGGACCCCCCCTGTGGCACGTGCATTTTTTGGGGCTTTTCCCCCAATATTTTTGTGTAGACCTCGTTGGGGGCATCAGAACCCATACAATGAGGTCTAAATAAAAAATAAAAGGGGAAAAAAAAATAATTTTTTTATCGTTACTTTGTATTCAGATGGCCACCAAACAAGCTCTGATCACAAAGTAATGATAAAAAGTCCTGTGTGTGTGTGCCACAGGAAGGGGGTCTGCATTGAACCCCAGGGTTAAATTTTTTTTTTTTTTTTTTTTTTTTTAATTAAATACCTCATTGAGGGGCATCAGGACCCCCTGATCCCTCCCCAATGAGGTCTTAGTAAAAAAAAAAATATATATGTCCACAAACGGAGTGACCCTGTGAGTGCCAGAGGGGTCTCCAGCGCATTGCAAAGCAATGCATTGGATCCTTGTGGCACTCAGAGGGTTAATTTTTTTTCTATCATTACTTGGTAATCAGAGCTTGTTGGGGGGCCATCAGAACCAATCCTGATGACCCCCCCCAACAATCTCTGATAACAAAGTAATGATAAAAGCCCTGTGTGTGCCGCAGAAGGGGGGCTGCATTGCCCCCCCCCATGGCACACACAGGGTTAATTTTTTTTTTTTATTTACTTTTTTTTATTATAGACCTCATTGAGGGGTATACGAACCCCCCTGATCCCCCAATGAGGTCTTACCAAAAAAAAAAAAAAAAAAAGTTATCAAAAAAAGTGTCCCTGTGAGTGCCACAGGGGTCTCCAGCGCATTGCAAAGCAATGCATTGGACCCTTGTGGCACTCAGAGGGTTAACTTTTTTTTATCATTACTTTGTAATCAGAGCTTGTTGGGGGGCCATCAGGAGCAATCCTGATGGCCCCCCAACAATCTCTGGTAACAAAATAATGATAAAAACCCTGTGTGTGCCACAGGAGGGGGGGTGCATTGGACCCCCCCCCCCCCCCGTGGCACACACAGGGTTACATTTTTTTTTTGCAATTATAGACCTCATTGAGGGGCATCAGGATCCCCCTGATCCCCCCAATGAGGTCTTTAAAAAAAAAAATCCCCCCCAAAGAATTGACCCTGTGGCACTCACAGGGTTACTTTTATTCTTTTTATTTATTTATTTTTTAAAAAACTTTTCAGACCTCGTGGGGGACATCAGGACCCCTCCTGGTGTCCCCTCAGTCATTGATCAATGAGGCGACCGCAGGAGAGCAAGAGCTCTCCTGCCCTTCTCTCCTACCACTGGTAGGAGTGAACAGGACCGGGGAAACTTCCCTAACGTCATCGGTGACCATGTCACCGATGACGTTGGGAGGATTCCCCCGGTCCCGCCCACTCCTACCCGGAAGTTCGGGTAGGAGAGAGGGGGAAGGAGAAACTCTGTTTCTCCTTTGTGTTTATTGATCTCCCAGCCCGATCGGCTGGGAGATCAATAACTGGGGAGGCATGAGGAGTGATCCTCATGCCTCCCCACGAGTGCCAGGGTTTGTTTTTTTTTTAATGCGGCCACTGCATGCCGGTTATACCGGCTCATGCAGTGACTGCATTTCACTCTTACGCCGTACGAGCGTGGCACAGCAGGTACAGCTGTGTCCACTCGTACGGCGTAAGTAGCTGGCACTAGGGGTTAAGAAATATTGACATAAACATATGATTATTTTGTAACTTTCCAGTTCATTAGAAATGTGTACCCTTTCAGTATACTTTATTACAAAACAGAGATCCTTGTTAATCCTTACAGGAGTGGATTCTGGGATAAAACATTTTCCTGTGTTAAAAGCTTCAAAGTGCTGTTGTTGTAAGAAGAACTGAAATAATTATGGGGAAACCAGCTGCACCATAGAGGACAAATACATATTTCCACATTCCCATTGATATGAATGAGGCTTCTAACCCCTTGAATTCTAGAGAGGTGTCTGTGCTCTAGAATGTAAGGGGTTAACCCTTTGAGTGCCAGAGGACTCCTCTGACACTCAAAGGGTTAAAAGCTCAGTTTAAATCAATGAGCATTTTATTGGTTCCCTATTGTGCAGTTGGCTTCCTCCAGAATTGCTTCAGATCTTCTTACTGCATCTGCCTTGGTGTCTTTGTATTATAGTCAAATAAACCTGTTAATTTTTTTTTCACGTTGTTGGTAAATGTTGTCCATTTTCTTAGGTAATCCATCATTTCTTTTTTACACATAATATTCTAATACATGTCCTCAGCTTCTCCTAGCTAGACTTCTGTATTCTCTGATTTTTGCTTTCACCATGGTTGGACCCACTGCCATTTAGTCCAGTCAGCCCCTGGTATAGGTTGATACATTTGCCAGCACTAGTTTGTTCTCTTTTACTTATAGTCCAAGCGGGTTCCAGCAAATTGGGAATCAGTAAATATCCTGCATTTATAAACCCCTTTCATTTCCCTGTACATGCATTTTTTCCTTGTCAACAGGCTAGAAGTACAGATGTAGAATTACCCTTTCTATATCCATTCTGATCCTGATCATGGTATGCTTACAACTACAGCTAATGGCAACCAGACATTTAGGTGGCAGAAATTATAATGTGTGTCATTCCGAGAAGTGTAAGATAAATTTTTGCCTCAAATTATATGTTTGAAAGTATTTCTTTTTTGTGTAGAACTTATTTTTGTTTATTGAAATATGTTGTTCCATTTCTTCCAAATAAAAGTGAACTAATTTCTTCACCTTGTAAGTTAAAAACTGAGACGATTGTCTCAAGGAGATCGTTTGAGAAAATATTAATCTACCTCTATAGCTGTGCTGGTCAACATCATTGTTGTGTTGGAACACCTTGTTTTAAAATGAACTCTTTGAGAGCCAGAGGGTTATCCAATGCATTGCAAAGCAATGCATTGGATACCCCACGGGCACTCAAAGGGTTAAATCTGTGTGGAATGTCCACCTTACAAGTATACAAGGGGTGTAGTATATTATCAATATCAAATGCTTCTGAAAGCTAGTTATTATTACTACCAAGAACTTTAGTCTAAATTGTTAGGTTAATTTATCAAGTGATAGTTACCAACTCATGATATCTGATATTTTTATTTTGTTGAGAAGGTTAGATTGTAGCACTTATCTCAAGGGATACCATATAGGCGATGTTTCAGTCATCAGTATATCATCTGGTAGACACAGGACCACTCCAGGTTTGTTCCCCTGTTTGTTATTAGTGAAATTTGTTCTGTGAAACTCCTTGGGGGAGATTTACTAAGCAACGATGAAGAGGTGGTGAAGTGTAGATGACTTCTCCAGTTTAACACTTCTCCAGTTCCTATGTTATTCTATGGCTATTCACTAAGATCTCCAAAGTTAAAGAAATCTTAGTTCGTAGGTTCCACAGACTAACATAGGAATTGGAGAAGTGATAAAACTGGAGAAGTCATCTCCACTTTATCACCGCTTAGTGAATATCTCACCTTGTTTTACTTCATAGAACCAAGTAGTTCCTCAGAACAGAAATCAAGAACCGCGGCTCTACAGCCTTAAATCCACATTCTCAAGGCCTGAAGTTTAAAATGTACCACAAGCAGATAAATCATAGTAGAATCATCGAGAAATGTTACAAGACTGCAGCTTTTCTGTTGTGCTCTTTCCTAATGCTTGATAAGCATAACCGTCTACTGTTTATGCACATTGCACACTAAATGTTGGCAAGAAGCCTACATATGAAGACTGACAGATTGGTTTTATAGGAAACTGAATTTCTTAGATTTACTGTACTTTAAAAAAGAAGTACTTTTTATTATTCTCATGCGTTTGGAACAACTGGGACTCATATTTTTCACCATCTGTTACAATGATGCCCTCCAGAATTTGTTGAACAAGAAAGTCATTCTGTTAGGTTTTCATTCTAGGGAACTATTTCAGTCTTCTCTGCTTATTTCTTGTGAAACGTTATTTTAACCCTTTGTGTACCAGTGGGGTACGCAACGCCTCGCAAAGCAAGGTGTTGCAAACCCCTCCGGCACACAGAGGGTTAAATCAGATTGTACATAATCGTATTCCTTTTCTGCTGAGGTTGAAAAACAAATATATAAGATATAATTTTGTTTTTTTATCATAAAGTTATATATATTTACATTGTAAACTCTGTTTTTTAGCTATAGGCTCATATCCAGACTTTGCAGTATAATCACATTAACTGCTATAGGAAATTAGCTGACCTCATTACTAATGAGCCTTGTTTTTGTAATTTGCATACAAATATCCACCAGTATTCTCATTTAATTTTATGTGCGTAATCATAAAATGTTGCATAAATATTTAGTATGGTCTATTTACATTTGATGTGAGACAAAGATTTCAGCACTAATTTTGCACAATAGTTACATAAAACAGCCATTAAGTGTAGCCCAAATTAAAATGTCCTTTCCGAGCCAATCAATACACATTAATTTTATTCATACTGTTACACATTTTTGCTGCTGAACCTCACTCCCACTGTCCCTCATCCACAGTTTTTATCTCTAAGGACATTAGAACAACGTACGTTTCAAGTACTGCTGATATCTTTCTGTATCTATTATTCCTTTGCATGAAGACATGAATTTGAGATCAGTGAAAGTGTTAATTCTGTCTGTAGAACACATTATACTCACAGGGCAATATGTTAGCATTAGGAGAGAAAATCTCATATTGTTACAGGTAGAACATGGTGTATTGTCAAATTTGATTAAATGAGACTGTTATGGAATGAATTAGTAAACCAGAAAGATATTTGAGAGGGGAGTGTGAAATAATTGCAAATTAAAGGGATTATTGGTTTTCTAAAACTAAAAATTTGCAGTGGTTCTGTGAGCCAATAAATTGTGGCAATGATCCCTGCCACAGTAATATCAGATCTTCTCCTGGGTGGAGTTTCTCCTGTCAAAGTGATATCTAAGTGAGAACTTCTCCTGATACCATGATGTCTGACTGAGAATATCTACTTCCATAGTGATGTCTTAGTGAGAACGTCTCCTGTCATCTGGGCCTGATTTCCCAATCAGCAGTGTAGGCAAGTGCCTAGCTCTCAAAATTTTGAGGGGTGCCTCAACTGTGCTGGTCACATCCACATTCTGAATTGTGGGTGTGCCCAAAGCAATCTCAATGTCTCTGCACTAGTCTATATGCCTCTTTACAGGCTATTATTTAACCCCTTAGGTGGGACAGTGTTCAGTAGCACATTGCAAAACAATACACTGGAGATCTCTCTAACAAACAAGGAGTTAAGGTTTTTATTTGGCCTTCCATGTTATAGGCCAAAGGGGTTTTCTTTACCAGAAAACAGTGAATGGGACTGGTGGGGGTTATGCGAGGAGTGGGGGGTGTAGCCATGGGAATAGCTAAGGGCATCTAGGGTGGGTACCTTACCTAGAGGCACCTGGAATCTAAATCTGGCCCTGCCTGTCATCATATCTGAGTGTAAACATCTCCTGTCATAATGATATCTGAATGAGAACTTCTTCTGACATAGCAATGTCTGAATGAGAACTTCTTCTGACATAGAGATGTCTGATAGAGAACTTCTTCTGGCATACCGATGTCTGATAGAGAACTTCTTCTGACATAGCGATGTCTGATAGAGAACGTCTTCTGACATAATGATGTCTGATAGAGAACTTCTTCTGGCATAGCGATGTCTGATAGAGAACTTCTTCTGGCATACCGATGTCTGATAGAGAACTTCTTCTGACATAGCGATGTCTGATAGAGAACTTCTTCTGACATAATGATGTCTGATAGAGAACTTCTTCTGGCATAGCGATGTCTGATAGAGAACTTCTTCTGGCATAGTGATGTCTGATAGAGAACTTCTTCTGACATAATGATGTCTGATAGAGAACTTCTAACATGGTGATATCTGACTGAGAACAGTGATGTGAATGAGAACTTCTCTCATAGTGATATCTGATTGAGAACATCCCCTGTCATAGTGATTTCTGAGTGAGAAGCCATAGGTTTATCTGATTCATGACAACTCCAGTGGTCCCCAATATTTTTGAAGTTGTGACACCTGACAGAAGACTTTGCTATACTCTTTAAGCAAAAGGAGTGCCTTGCAGAGTGCAGTAGAGAATTCTGGTTACGTGAATCAGCTAATTGGCCGATAGCTCGCTATAGACTTAACCCTTTGAGTGGCAGAGGAATATGTAACGCATTGCAGACGTACCCCTCTGACACGCAAAGGGTTAAAACAGCTGCTTAGCCGATTTAGGTAAATGCAAAACTGACAAAAAAATGTCACTGATCAGTTGTATGCACTACAAGGATGGATTGCAGTATTGTTCTTATGGAACATTACTATGCCTTTAACATATAAACACTCCCAGATAAATAAAATAATGGCTAATTAAGCTGCATTTCAGTATGTAAATGAGACATTGTTGAAGTAGACACTGCAACATCAGAAACCTTACCAAAACATGGCAAATCCTGCACATTTGCAGTGTATTCACATGGATATGATGGTGAATACATCTTAGTGCATATGGCAAGATGGAATTGGTGCACATATGTCACCATATTAACAACCTGGCCCCTTACTGAAATTAGTGCATCACTTTATAGTAATTCTGAGACATACCAACTAATTTTAAGAACCAGAATTGACTATCCCTGTTGAGAAGGATAGGCCTGACAAATAAAGCTGTATTTAAATGGCTAGGCAAGCTTTCTCTAAACAATCACTTTTTTATTAATGCAAATAACAAAAATACAAACATAAAAACTGTGAAAATATTTATGTATTCGTTATGTTTTTTTTACAAACATTTTAATAATAATATAAAACGAGATTAATAGGATGCGTATACAACTAATTTCATATTTTGCAGTCCATGGTTTACTAGTTTAGTATTTTACCACGTTCTCCAAATAAAAACTAGAAACTATTTAATGGCCTCTGTCATTTGAGGTTAATGTGCCTTACTGTCTCCGTGTAGATTCATGCCCTTATCTGCAATAGCTTTCTTAGTAAGTACAGGACCATGCAAGAGAACATAAATATCTTCATAATGGACAGTGGCAGAGAATATAATGACACAGAAACTTAGGAAATATGAAATACCTTTAAAGGGATAGTAATACTTACAATGTAAAAAAAATATGTTGTAGGGTTCATCCCCCTGAGTAAAACAAGAGTATTCCCACTGCTGAAAGGTGTTTCATTCAAAAGTTATTAATTTTCAAAGTTGAATTTTTTAGGTGCAACATCACAGTGGCCTGCAGTTGTACAGTGGTGCTGTTGCTACACCATCCTATGGAGATTTATGGTCAACTGACCAGAGCTGTCCATAGGATCGTGTAGCAACAGCGCCACTGTACAATTTCAGGCCACTGTGATATTGCACCTAAAAAATTCAACTTTGAAAATTAATAACTTTTGAATGAAACACCTTTCAGCAGTGGGAGTACCCTTGTTTTACTCAGGGGGATAAACCCTACAACATATTTTTTTTTACATTTTAAGTATTACTATCCCTTTAAAGGAGCAGGACTTTTTTTATTTTTTTAACCCTTTGAGTGCCAGAGGGATAGGAAAAGCATTGCTCCGCAATGCGGTGCATACCACTCTGGCACTCAAAGGGTTAAAACCTCTGTGTTATAGAGCTTTCCCTGGTGAGTAAAACAAGGGTATACCCAATGCTGTTAATTGTTTTATTCAAACGTTATAACCGTTCAAATTGTCAAATAAGTACACTATAGTGTGATTATGTCTTGAAACGTCAAACTAACATCATGTGTCACATTCTATAGAGAACTGTTTGTCAGTGACTCACCTCTTCTAGTAAATAAAACAGAATAACTTATTGGAATCTGACCACTAGGGGACACTGATAATGTAAAAAACCCAAACTGTTATAATTCTGAAAATGTACATATCTCAGCAGTGTGAGTACTCATGCTTTACTCAACAAGAAAATTCCTACAATATATATTTTTTACATAACAAAATGTAATACTCTTTTATCCTCTTAAGGACCAACGACGTGCCAGGACTGCCATGAGTCCAACGTGTGATAAGGACCCATGACGGTCCTGGCACCTCATGGATTTCAGGGCTTCCTGCGCAACTGCATGCCATTCGGGGAGCCCTGAATCGGTTAGGCAAAAAAAAAAAAAAGTTCTGTGATCCTTAAATGCTGGCCACTTAATGGGTTAAACAATCTATAAAGGGACTCAAACAAGGATTCAGATTTAAGATGAACAATTCTGGAGCAAGCCAACTACACCATGGGGCAGAAATAACCCACTAGAAAGGTCTCTAATACGTAGCAAAATTGTGTTGAAGACCTTTCTATTATTCAGTGGGGTTAAAAGACCCATTTCTCTGTCGTCCAATACAGCTTACTGGTAACTCTGGGAGACGATCTGCCCCTTTAAGTAGGCAGGAATATTTCTCTAAATGTATGCATGGGGTGGAGCCTCCCATCCCTCCTCAGCTGCATCCTAGCTAGCTAGCTACAGAATGATTTGTTCCTGGGTGTGAACACACCAGGTGGAGAACATTTGTTGTTAGTATTAGTTTCTTTTTTATTTTTCTGTCAGATATGGAATACCACCATTAGGCGGGTTACCATGACTGACAAATGCACTTCAATGTCGCTAGCTCAGTGTCCAGGTGCTTTTTCGTGGACCTTAAGCCCTGAGGGGGAAAATCTTGGGTACAAGTGCTTCCCCATGGATTACTCTCTGAGGTAATTCTTACAGCATTGAAAACTGAAGGCAGAAGATCTGCAGGAGAGGTGAGCTACCCTTTGAGTGCTGCAGGTCCACTTGTTCCACAGTGCCCCTTCGCTGGGCTTGTATTTGGGAGTTCCCATTGCGCACTCCCTGCACTCATTGTGTATATATGTGTATGTCTGTTGTGTATTTGGAGCAGGTTTATGTGGTAACTTAACCCTTTGTCTGCTGGTTTGACACGTTTAGTGGGGTTTTCTGACACTTTCCTTACTGGGTTAGTGTTTTCTTAATATGCACACGTTCCCAGTTTGTTTTTCATGTTTTTACCTCATATTTTAACTTTTATTAAATTTGTGTACCGTGTCTTTAAGGCGCTCTTTACCGCATAGACGCCATTGCTCCATTTACTTTCTATGGGTCTACACTGTTTGGGATGTATCTCTGCAACTGCTTCACACAGCAACTTCAGAGTGGGCTCATTTTAATTGTCTACCCATGCTTTATCATCCGATTTATAGTTCAAATGTGTTGGGGGCTTCGGGCACTGCTTTGGGGTACTTTTTGGGAAAAACTACATTTCCCATGAGCGCTCGTTTAACGCCTTTTTTTTCTGATTGGCTCCCGTTGCGGCAGCCATTTTGTGAGCTTTTCTCAGCGAGTATCCTACACAAGGCTTGGACTCTCCTTCTCTCCTCTGCAGATTGACCCTTTACCTGCCAGATAAGTGCATTTTAGCAATTTCTGGGGTGAACCTTTAATCTTACACACTGTATTTGGGTGATTCCTTATACTTTAAACGTTTTGACACTGTGAGAATGTCTAATCCGTTAGAGCTTGGGGCCAGACCTAAGACTAAGGACGCTGGGGCTCTGTGTTCCCTATTGCACATTGCTCCTCATGTCATTCAGGGTTACCTAGAGAATTCTCAGGTCATTTATGCCAGGCATGTTCTGATGTCCCTGAGTCTCTTCCAGGGACCTTCAGCAATGCATTAGAGCCAGTTTGGGTGCAAGAGTTCAGTGCTTCTACCAGAGACCTCCGGTCTACATTGCAACTCTTTCCATCCCAATTACAGGGGGTCTTCCACTCCTGGCAGACTCCTAATTCTGTCAGATGTTCCCTGCCAAAACAGCAGGGAGTACCTGACGTGTCAGATTCCTCTGAGGAGGAACTGTTGGTGCAAAATGGGCACCAGTGCAAAATGGGCATTTTTATTTGTCCCCTATGGTGCATTTGGTTTGCTCCAATATTATTCCCATTCTTTTCAATATATCAGCCAATATATGGCTCTTGCTGGCATTTTCAGGAAATTTTTTAAGCAGGCTGCTTTTAGGAAACTATTGTAAAAAGAAAACATTGTGAAAGTATTTTTGAAGTAGGTAAAATAATTCTGAGAAAATGATCAAATGTGCATAGTAGAAGACAATAGAGCTGGATTATTAGAAACAGAGGGATGGACATGGGAATCATTTGTACAAATGACCAAAGTTGATAAGTAATGTATTAGAGCCGTGGGGAAAACTAGCAGGCTGTTCATTTATACAGATAGAGACATTAGATACTGAATTGGTAAGTCTAAGAGAATTATATCAAGTACCTTTAGGGAATACTATTGATATGTATTAATATTTGACTTTTCTGCAGAAAATAACATATTTGATTTAATACTCTGGCCTCTGGGTATATCAGGATACTTTCAAGAATAAATTAGCTAATAAGTCAAATAAATGTGCCACATTCAATGAAGTGCATCCAACCTTGGGTAGGGAGCTCCAACTGGCATATTATATTTAAAGTAAGATGAGATTCACTAATTGGGAAGTGTTCTCATAGCAGGACCTCCATGTATTAGATGACTGAAGTAATAAGAAGACGTGGAGCTATTCTAAACCAAACAGAAAATCCTATTGATTTAAGATACCCATTTTAATCAAAGTTCATTTCTATTTCTTCCCTTTGGTGAACTGGTTAAGATCCGCAATGCAGCTCAGGTCTTCTGTATGTCTCGTCCTCTACCAAAGCATAGAAGTCTTCCGCTAGCACTGATGCACTCACTAACTCCTAGTATATTAGCCAGAAGCCCCAAACATATCTCAATGTAATTATTATTAATACAATAAATCAAATGGAATGCTTGTTTTAAAAGTTTACTATTAAAGTATAACATAGTATGTGCATTATCTGCTTCAGGACATTAAAGTCACTGTCATCTAAAAATCACCTGGGGTTACATACACGTAAATACCCTGTACTGGGAGCTAGCGTTTGTATTAATTCTTGGTTACCTCATTCCTACAGTCTTGTCATACATAAACCTGAAGGTGGCTTCTATCCATACTTTGTGCTGGACTCTCTAACTCCATTATCATAGCAATCATGGTAGGGTCTTTAACCACTTAACGACCCACGAAGGTCCAGGACCGTCATGGGTAGAAAGCAGTTAAGGACCCATGATGGTCCTAGACCATCATGGGTTAAATGATAGCAGCTTGTGTCTGTGCACGCTGCTATCGTTTATTCCAGGCTGAGATTGAGCGCTGCGGTACCAGAGCGTTCAGTCTCAGTCCTTCTCAGTTGTGTGGGGGTCAAGTGATTGCTGAAGCAGAGATCACATGTACTGGCATTTGGAATGAATGAGACAGTGTGATTCACACACTGTCTCTGTGTCTCTCCTCCTCCTCCGATCAAAGTAAGGGACAGAGAAGCAGCGAGGAGACACCTAGTGTTAAAAGAAAATGCAGCAGCTGGGGGTATTAACGCCTTCACTGCTGTGCTGGAGGCTGGCTGGATCCAGGTCAATTTTTTTTTTTTAAAGACACAACACTTTTTTTTTTGCAAAAAAAAAAAATTATTTAAAAAAAACATGTCAGTTACCAGTATTGGAAGTGTGATTGTTGTGGAGCCATGTGATACATTTATACACACCGCCAAATTTAATCAATAAAAAAATCAATAAAAAAGTGGGAAAATGGGGTGGGAAAAAGGGACATGGGGATTTTCACCCAGGGGGACTGTTCCCACTTAAAACTGCCCATTTTGTAGGTATGAATGACCGGTCATAACTTTCATGCAGTCTCCATAAAAATGTAACCCATTGCACCCAAATGATCAACATTTGTTTTTACCATTTTCTTTAATTTTATTAAAACAAATGGTGGGCTATCCATATAAGTGTGTTATCAAAAGAAAACCCTATTTGTGCGTAAAAAAACAGTATATAATTTTCTTGGTTGAAATTAAAGTTTTGCTTTAGATTATAGTGTATTTAGCATTAAATAATACTTTTTACAGATGCTGGCTTGGAATATGGGATAATTAAAGCAGTTGCCCTCCACTAATTAGGCATATGGGGTCTAGCTTCACAATAGTGCTATTAGCTCTCATAATTACCCGGTTCTGAAGTAATTCTTCGGAGACTGACGGCCAGGTTTCTTGCTTTAGTGCTGCCTGGGCCATCAGTTCCTTAAGGCACAGTGCAATGCCTCCTAGAGGAGACTGGGACTGACAGCGCAGGCAAGCAGATGTCTCTAAGACAAGATGTCTGCACTGATGCCTGGCTTCCGGTTTACAAAGACTAAGGATTACTTCAGAACCGGGTACTTATGAGAGCTAATAGCACTATTATGAAGCTAGTCGCCATATGCCTAATTATTGGAGGACGACTTTATAGAGAGTGAAAGTTCCGCTTTAAATGTAGAGAACACCACTTAATTTGTAGGTATTAGTATTTGCTTTTATAGAAATTTTCAGTGTATGACATACGTTCTACTTGTGCTAAAAAGATGGGTGACAAAGGCAATGAAACACCACAATGTTTAGACCTCTCTGTGGTTGAGGTTTTAGTATATTTGGAACTTTCCATATCTGCCCTAGAGTTTCTGATTTTATGTATTGTATACTTGGTCTTTGGGGAATTAAACTGTTTCTTTGTGGCAGAGTTCTGTATTGGCCCTACCCACTTCCCCACCCTGTTCATCTCAGTTTTTGCACAAACTTCACCTGACAAACCCCAGCTACTCACCTCACTCATGCTCCCCTCACCTCACTCATCTAGCTTAAAGTCAAATTATGTTACAGTGCAAATTGAATCACTTGGACATTCCCGCCTTAGGTATGGATAGGAGCCCAAAAAAGGACACAAGCGGTACAGAACTAACTACTGCTCTGATTCTTGAGTTAGGTCACTATAAACACCCTTGAATGCTAGAGCCGCTCTAATGGATTGTTTTACACAATTTGTAATTCCTGAAACCTTCTATTAATTTCTATTTTTGATGTGGAGATTCTTGAAGAAAAAAACAACAGAACTTAAAAAAAAAACTTTTTTTTTTTAATTTCCTTTTATTTGCAGTTATGACTACTGCATTTGCTTTCATATGACAGAAAGAAGTGATTGCTTGGGGTGGTCTGACTGAGCCATCAATAATGTTAGCAAAATCTCTTAGAACACAGATTGATGTTTTTACCATGGAGAAAAATGCTAATTATTTTAGATAAGGTTCTTATGTAACCTCATGTGTGGCACCCTCTGTAGCATTGTGAATTCTTATTAATAAAGCTTTGCTGGTATGCCCAGCCCTCATAATGGATACAGGTAGCTGATGTTCAAGTAACATCATATCAGATACCTATCTAGTTCATATTGCATGCTTATGAAAAAGGCACGATGCAGGGCTGCTTAGGAATAATGGAAGCTCTAGAGCACTGATGGTCAACCTTTAAATCTTCAGTTGGTGCTGCTGGTCAACAATTCCCATCAGCCTCAGCTGTCCAACAGCTAGGGAGAGAAGCTGCCCACCTCTGCCAATGGTTTCTCTCAGAATGCATCTGTAATAAGCATCCAATATTTACGCTATGAGAAGGCAATCTCATATACAGAATGAGATCAAATGACAGGGGCAAAAAAGAGCCAGTGTAGTGCATTTCACTCTTACCATGATCTAGTGCATTTCACACTCACCCTGAGCCAATGTAATGCATTTCGCTCTACTCTTCAGTCAATGTAGTACATTTCACGTTCACCCTGAGCCAGTGTAATGCATTTCACACTCACCCTGAGCCAGAGTAGTGCATTTGGCACTAACTTTGAGCAAGTGTAGTGCATTTCACACTCCTCTTGAGACAATTAAATATATTTTACTCTTTCCCCTGAGCCAGAGTATTATATTTCACACTCACCCTGAGCCAGAGTAGTGCATTTCACTCTCACCCTGAGCCAGTGTATTGCATTTCACACTCACCCTTTGCCAGTGTAGCTCATTTAACTCTCCTCTTAAGCCAATGTAGTGCATTTCACTCTCACCCTGAAGCAGTGTATTGTATTTCACTCTCCCCTTGAGCCAACGTAGTGCATTTCATGCTCATCCTGAGCCAGTGTAGTGCATTTCATTTGCACCCTAGTGCAGTATATTGGAGCAATACTGGAGCAAACCACCTGTAACATAGAGAACTAATAATTCACATTGATTTAAATATGTCTTTTAACACCTTGCACTGGGGATTTCTCTGCCATTCAAGGGGCGCGTTACGGGCGCGTTAACGGAGAACTACTGCTCTTTAGTTGACAATTGAGCCGCCGACAACCGAGGCCCACAACGCGGCCGACTCAGCAGAAGTAGTGTATAAGGTAATGGCTCAGCAAGAGTTAACAGTAGCAGCGAGGTAGGAGTAAGCACTACAAGTGATTGGAGGCTCAATGAGTAGCGAAATAGCACAGCAAGTGCCAAGGAGACTCAACTATACTTAATACAATGCACCAGAGAAATGGAAGGCTCAGCTCAGGAGACACAGCTCAGCAGGAGTTAATGCAGCAATCTCGAAAGGCTCAGACACACATGCTGCAGTGATCAGAATGTCGCCGAGGCGACAACAGGAGCTGTAACCTGGAACAATAGTAAGCCGGAACAGGTCCAGGAGCAGGAAGTCAGCCAGGCCGGGTCAGATCACGGAGGAGATACGCAGACAAGCCAGATCAGCAACGAGCAGGAACGTCAGCCAGGCCGGGTCAGATCACCAAGGAGATACGCAGACAAGCCAGATCAGCAATAAGCAGGAACGTCAGCCAGGCCGGGTCAGATCACGGGACAGGAACACAGGAGCGTAGTCAGTACAGGCCAAATCGGTACACAGGAGATCAGGAACACTGGAACACAGCAACAGCAACACTGGCTCTGGAACACCACGAAAGGGCACCTGACAGGTGCCAATGGCCAGAATAAAAAGGTCACCAGGGGCGGGCCAAACAAGCTCAGCCAATAAGGGAGCAGCACAAGTGGGAGTGACAGAGAGATCACGGGAACCGTGATACTTTGCTCTCATTGCCTTTTTAAGGCACCTCTTTGTTTGGGCCAGATCTTAAAGATCTGATTAGTGAGGCCACAGGGGCAAGAGTACTCTTGTGCCTATGGTCCCCAGGAGGAAGACACCTCTCAAACATAATCGGCTTTTTCATTCCTTCCAGACTGAGACACATCCAGCGCACCAGGCGGTTCCCTCAGCTCCACGTTCCTCCTCCAAGCCCAAACAGCAATGGAAGCCCAAGGTCTCCTCCAAGCCTAAGGCATCAAAGCCTCCTTCGGCATGACTCGCCGAACCCAGGTCCCCACTCGGCTGTGGGTGGCAGTCTGCGTCACTACCACAGCATCTGGGAGGATTCAGTGGCGGATCCGTGTTTTTTACAGATGGTGGCGGAAGGGTACAGAATCCCTTTCACGTCTCTTCCTCCCTTTAGTTTTTTTCCCATTCATACTCCTCAAGGTGTAGAGAAACGCCATCTGTTCAGTGGCTATCACGATGCCCGTGCTATGCTGGCAACATTCTGTCAGTTTTGTTCCTGCTGACGCTTATTGGCTGAAGTGGCTTTGTCCCGCCCAGTATTTGTCCTTAAATACTGGGCCTTGTCACTTCTCCGGTGCCCTTTCGTGGTGTTTCTGTTACCAGCGCTTGTTCCAGTTCTCATGTGATCTCTGTGTACTGACCCCGACTGCCTGACTACTCTGCTGTATCCATTCCTGCTCTGTGTACCGACCCGGACTGCCTGACTACTCTGCTATCTCGTTCCTGCTCTGTGTACCGACCCGGCCTGGCTGACGTTCCTGCTGTGTGTACAGACTCGGATTGGCTGACGTTCCTGCTCCATGTACCGACCCGGCCTGGCTGACGTTCGTGCTTTATGTACCGACTCGGATTGGCTGACGTTCCTGCTCCATGTACCGACTCGGATTGGCTGACGTTCCTTCTTTGTGTACCGGCCCGGTTGGTCTCCATTGCCCGTGTATCTAGTCCTGTCTGTGGTCCCATCCGGCCCTCGGTTTGGGGTTATCCTCCGGGCTCCTCTCTGTCTCCGGACAGAGTAACAGTTCCCTTATTGTCATTCCTGCAGTCTAGTCTCGGTTATCTGTCTGTGTCACGCGTGCGGCATTCCGGAGTGTATCTTCCATCTGTGCACCACGGTACGCTTGACCCTTCTTCCTGCCATAACTCGGAGGTTGGTCTTACTCTGGGCGCCTCAGGCTGTTCTCTGGATCGGGCAGTCCCTTCCGGGAAGGTGCCATATTCCACCGACTTTCTGTCTATGCAGTCTCTGTTGGGTGCCCTTCCGGGCATATAGTCACAGTCCTCCGTTACTGCTACGGCAGTCCACAAGCTTGTCCTGGGCCTCCGTTTACCTCTGTGGTATTACTCACTATTTGTGCACTCTCTGCAGAGTGAGAGTCTTAAGGGCCTCGCGCTATTAGGGCCTGTCAGTCTTCCTAGCCTAATAGTAACCCATTCATTGCTGCCTCGATTGAGTATCACACAAACTTTACCTGACCTGTGTCAGCATATTGTTGTTGCTGAATTGTACATATACTGGACCCGTGTGGGTATATATTACTGTAACCTGTCCTGTGTCAGTACTATATTGTGTATGTATATTACTGGACCCATGAGGGTTATTGTTTCTCTGAGTTTGTTCAGTAAAACTGTGTTTTACCTAACCTACTGTGTCTGAGTGTCAAATAAAACCGTTACAATGGCGCTATCCAGGCCTTTCTGGACAAGGATGTTCTAGAACCTGTTCCAATTCGGGACAAAGGTATGGGTCTTTACTCAAACCTCTTTGTGGTCTCCAAGAAGGACGGTGGCTGTCGTCCGATTTTGGATTTGAAAGATCTCAATTCCTTTGTGATCAAGATTCATTATCACCAGGAGTCCCTAAGGTGATTGCTGCTTTGTCCCCGGGGGAATGCCTTGCCTCTCTGGATCTTCAGTTCGTGTATCTACATATCGCAATTTATCCAGAGAGTCGACAGTATCTCTGATTTGCCTGCGACCAAGGGCACTTTCAGTTTTCAGTTCTTCCCTTTGGTCTGACTACAGCTCCTCAAGTCTTCAGCTGTGTCCTGGGAGCTTTAGTATCCATCCTCCATCGGGACAGCATCAGAGTTACTCCATACATGGACGACCTGCTTCTGAAAGCCCCTTCTGCGGAACTTCTTCATCAGCAGGTTCAGGACTGCATTCATGCTCTCACCCATCACGAGTGGATCATCAACATGGACAAGTCAGATCTTGTCCCATCCCAGCGTCTGGTCTTCCTGGGCCTTCTCTTTGGACGAGGTGGCTAAACAGATTGCCCACAGGGTTTCTGCTGCTCTTGCTCACGATCCAGTTCTAGCCAAGAACCTGTCCTCTCTAGTGGGGAAATTCATCTCCACCATAGAAGCGGTCCCATTTGCCATGGCTCACACCAGGGAACTCCAGAGGATTGTGATCCAGGTGTGCAGGGGTCAGCTGGACCTTCTAAAGACGTCAGTATCCCTCCTTCATGTGGAACTGAGTTTGTCATGGTGGCCCGACCTCTCCAATCTGCTGAAGGGAAAGTTCTTCCTGGTATCCTTCTGGCCCATGGTGAGGACGGATGCCAGCCTCTCTGGCTGGGGAGCGGTCCTGGGTCACCTGAGTGCTCAGGGTGAAGAATCTCTCCTTCCCATCAACGTGTTGGAGCTTCAGGTGATATTTCATGCCCTTCGTCATTGGACACCCCAGCTGGAAGAATGCCCAGTCCAGGTCCAGTCCAAAAACGCCACGGCCGTGGCTTACATCAACAAGCAGGGCGGAACAAGAAGTCTTGCCGCTTGGTTAGAGGTCAAGGCTATCTTGTCCTGGGCGGAAGAACATGTTCCTGCCATATCCGCAGTGCATATTTCTGGTGTAGACAACGTCATGGCAGACTTCCTCAGTCGACACATGGTGGACAGTGGCGAGTGGGAACTGCACCCAGAGGTGTTCACCCTCATTGTTCAGAAGTGGGGTCTTCCTTGCATCGACCTGATGGTGACAAGACACAACCGGAAGGTTCCAAGGTTCTGCTCTCGCTGGAGGGATCCTGTAGCTCTAGCGGTGGATGCCATGTCCATTCCTTGGTTATTTCCCCTGGCTTACATCTTTCCTCCCTTTCCCATGTTGCACAGGGTGTTACGGAAATTGAGACTGGAGCGCTGTCCAGTCATTCTGATTTCTCCGTACTGGCCTCGACAGGCTTGGTTTCCGGAGCTTCTGGATCTGTCAGTGGCAGAGCCATTCCGGCTACCTTGCTGTCCGGATCTTCTTCTACAGGGTTACCTGTGGAAGGAGGATATTCATCGTCTAGCTTTGACAGCTTGAAAATTGAATCCTCAATATTGAAGAAGAAATGTTTTTCTTCCGGTGTGGTGGCTACTATTCTCAGTTCCCGCAAACCTGTTTCTTCTAAGGCCTACCATTGTGTCTGGTAGATCTTTCTATCACGGTGTGCTGATAGGGACATTTTTCAGGATTTTGATCTGCCTACGGTCCTGGCTTTCTTGCAGGACAGTGTGGATAAGGGTCTCAGTTTGAGTTCCCTTAAGGTTCAGACTTCTGCTCTCTCTGTTTTCTTTTAGAGGCGCATTGCTATTCTTCCTGGTGTCAATTCTTCCAGGGCGTTGCTCATGCTTGTCCTGCTTTTAAGACTCCCGCTCCTCAGTGGGATCTTAACTTGGTTTTGGGCGTCCTTCAGCTCCCTCCCCTTGAGTCCTTGGCTACTATTCCTCTATGCCTGCTGAAGTGGAAAATGGCCTTTCTCCCGTCGATCGTGTCTGTTTGCCGTGTCGCGGAGTTACATGCTCTGTCTTGTAGACTACCCGTTTTGGTGTTTCACAAAGACAAGGAGGTGCTTCGCACTTCTCAGGAGTTTCTCCTGAAAGTGGTCTCTGAGTTCCACATTAATCATGAGATTGTGGTGCCTCCTTTCTGCCCTGACCCTACCTCTAACAAGGAGAGAGATCTCCACTTGTTAGATGTGGTGCATTGTCTCAAGTTTTATGTACATCGTTCATTAGACAGTCTGACGCGCTGTTCATCATTCCTGAGGGCCCCAGGGCAGGGAGACCTGCATCCAAAGTGACTATTGCGTCTTGGATCAAGTCGACTATTCTTAAGGCTTATGAACTAAGGAAGAAGCCTGTTCCCATTCGGGTCACGGCTTATTCTACTAGATCTATTGGGGCTCCTTGGGCTTACAAGAATCAGGCCTCCGCTGATCATTTGTGCATGGCTGCCACTTGGTTGTTTGTGCACACCTTTTCGAAGCACTACCTTGTTGATGTGCTGGCATCGACTGATACCAGTTTTGGAAGGAAGATCCTGGAGGCAGTCATGCCTGTCTAGGATCTTCTTCAGTTCTTGGTGCTTTCTTCACTTTTGTGCCCTTTTGGCTCTAGTTCAGTGTGCTGTGTAACAGTTCCTGGGGTGTTGTTACCCCTGTTCAGTGTCTGTTGACACTTCATTTGTTTTGTTGGGCTATCTCTGGTCTGATGGTTCATATCTGCTCTGGTGGCTTTGGGGGCCTTGCACCTGGTCCTTGCCATCCTTCCCGCCTCTGGGAAATTCAATGGTTGGACATCCTAAAGTTACCAGTATCCTGTATTGGATGACAGAGAAAAGAGGATTTTAGTCTTACCTGTTAAATCCTTTTCTCTTAGTCCATACAGGTTATTTGCTTGGCTCTCCTGTGGCAGACCGTGGGGGTTCTTTGAGATCATGCTCACAGGAGTCTTCTTTCCCTTCTACTTTCTAGTCAATAGTGTCTCAAATCTTACTGGAGCTGATGGGTTAGCTGTAGCCAAGGAGGTAAGGTAGGCTCCACCCCCTGCATTCACTTCTAGAATTGTTCCTGCCTAGTTAAACGGGAGGATCGCCTACCCAAAATTACCAGTAACCTGCATGGACTAAGAGAAAAGGATTTAACAGGTAAGACTAAAATCCTCTTTTTCATGAGGGTACTAAATTGTAGTGCTTATTGGAAGAGGAATTGAACAAAAATTAAAATTGGACTGTGTGACATTATTCACTCTTCCATTCATCCACTGGTAGTCACAGAACCCCTTGCACTTCTGCATGGAAACATGGGGGGAGATGCACTAAGGTGTAATAAAGCAGTGATAAAGTGGAGATAAGTTCTCCAGTGATATCACTTCTCCAGTTATGTTATTGTATAGATTCTATGCATGATATCTGAGAAATCTCAGTGCATAGTCTCCATAGAATTACATAGGAATTGGAGAAGTGATAACACTGGAGAAGTCATCTCCATTTTATCATGGCTTTATCACACCTTAGTACATAACCCCCCAGGTGTTCAAAAGAACCCATTTTAAAACCAGTGACAGACATTGGAGAGGATTATCTCACTGGACTTCTTTCAAATGTATCTCACTTTAGTGAATTTCTGCAGAAGAACCAAAAAAATTTATAAATATTATTGGTCATTATGGCTATGGGGAAAGATTAGGTTGAACCATATCACATCTGTCACCGATCCACCAGAGCACTACTAAGCAATTACTTTTGTTTACCCTTTGAGTGCCAGGGGGTATGCAACACATTGCTTTGCAATGCATTGTGAACCCCGCTGCCACTCAAAGGTTTAAATGTTGACTTAAGTACAAAGTTTCAGCAATGGCAGATAAACACAAGAGCAGTCAAAGAGCACATCCAGACTCTTCCTACATCTGCAGTTGTCGCCATGGCAGTCTGAGCCTTCTTGATAAAGGCAAATACAACATGGAATAATCTGGGTATATGCAGTGATGGCCCTTCAGCTGTTGGTGAGCTATCATCATACTTAGCTGCCCCTTCTTGTACACTGTTGTCCACCCAGGCTTTGTACACCCCTCTGATACTTAAAGGGTTGAAGGGACAGTCAACCTCCTTTTTGACTTTACATATACTCCAAATGCACAGTATGTAAAGTCAGATTGACAATACTTATTATTAGTTTTTTCATCTTTACCTATTTTACAGGGAGCTCACTGTATTTCTATTATAAAAAAGCTTTCTGTCAGGTGTTGTGAAAGCAAAGGTAGTGATACAGAAAAGCATTCCTCCAGTACACTACAGATAGAACTCAGTGCTGCAGGGATAAGTAAGCATTCTATTACAGTCCCTGACAACAATCTTTCTGGAAACAATGCATGTCATACCTCTCTGGCCCTTAAATGGACATAAAAAAATGCTTTTAGTTTTGTAGTGCTTAAAAAATTAAACTATATGCCACAAATCCTATCTCTCAAACGCTATGGTTTGAGAGATATTAGCCTATAAAGTTCCCCCTCCCTCCCCTTCTCCTGACGTCAGCATTGTGCAGGAGATCCGGGTCTGGGGACCAGCCAGCGGCTCTGCAGCAGAGCTGAGATCGCTCTATTGGAAAATAATTACTTCATTGGAACAGTCTACAAAGTGTGCCTGGTTTGCAAGAATACTTTGTAGACAGTTCCAATGAAGTAATTATTTTCCTGTATCACTATTTTGGCTCTGCTGAAGAACCACCTCGAGTCGGCCTCCAAGGATCTCTTGCTGTCAGCTTTACAGCTGACGTCAGGAGAAGGGGAGGGAGGGTGGAAATTTGAATGTGAATATCTCTCAAACCATGGTGGTTTGAGAGATAGGATTTGTGGCATACAGTTTAATTTTTTAATCACTACAAAAGCATTTTTTTGAGACATTACTGTCCCTTTAAAGGGTTAAAATGCAGTATAATTCTGTAGAATCTCTTTCAATTAAATACAAATATATCTGTGTTTTGTCTTCCTTTTCAGAGAGTTCCCTTTGTGGCTGCCAGTTCATTGTCAATATTTTTCTTCCTGATTTTTATCCGTCTTATAAGTGAGGTCAACTTTGTGAAGCTTCTGACTTGTTTTGGAGAGACGAGTCCTGTCTCTGACATCCAGAGGAGACCACTTACATATCACGATGGATACATTAATGTGAAAACACGTGAGGTAAGAGAACATTAAGGCATGTGATCATTGGCTGCCTTGTACATGCAACACGCGTAACAAAGGAATCCATTGGGCTATTCTGGAACAAATCAACTGCATCATAAGAGACAAATAGAAATTTCCCTTGGTTTTAATGGAGCTTTACGTTATGATGAAACTGAGTCTTTAAAGTGGATGTGTCACCTATGGACAACATCCCATAAATAGGTGACACATCCAATACCATAAAAACGTTATTTATTTTTTATTTTAAGCTTCGATTTTGTTTAAATTTAACGTACAAAAGTCTGAGTTGCAGCCACTTCTGCATAGACTGCAGCCCAACGCTCTGCCTCTGCTCTCCTCCCTCCTCCGATGACAGAGGCTTCTGTCTGTAAGCTGTAGTGCTCTCATTGGCTAGATATAAATCTCTGCCAATGAGAATGCTCCAGCTTACAGGCAGAAGCCTCTGTCATCAGAGGAGAGCAGAGGCAGAGCATCAGGCTGCAGTCTATGCGGAAGTGGCTGCAGAACTATGTGAACACGAACAATATCATTAGTAGGAATCAGCATGGTTTCATGAAGAACAGATCATGTCAGACTAATTTGCTTGCATTTTATGAAAGAGTAAGTAGTAATTTGGAATTGCTGTAGATGTAGTATACTTGGATTTTGCAAAATCCTTTGATACAGTGCCTCGCTACAGGTTACTGCATAAATTAAAAGGCCTCGGTCTGGGCTGTGCTATCTGTACATGGATTGAGAACTGGCTAAATGATAGATGGCAGAGAGTTGTTGTAAATGGAACTTTTTCATATTGGTCTAAGGTTATAAGTGGGGTTCCGCAGGGTTCAGTCCTGGGACCAATGCTTTTTAATTTGTTTATTAATGATCTAGAAGTGGGAATTGAAAGTTGTGTCTCAATGTTTGCTGATGACACCAAGCTGTGCAAGGAAATACATACAGAGCCGGATGTTTTTTCTCTGTAGAAGGATTTAGATAAACTATGTGAATGGGCAGAAAAGTGGCAAATGTCATTTAATGTAGATAAATGAAAGGTTATGCATTTGGGTTGTAGAAACAAGCATGTTACATATACTCTAAAGGGGAAACGTCTTGGGGAATACTCATTAGAGAAAGATTTAGGAGTACTGATAGACAATAGACTTCACAGCAGCATGCAGAGTCACTCAGCTGCTGCAAGAGCAAATAGGGTACTAGCCTGCATAAAAAGAGGTGTAGAAGCAAGGGATGCTAATATTATCCAATCTCTGTGTAAATCCTTGGTTAGGCCTCATAGAATGAAGTACAATTTTGGGCGCCTGTTCTTAAAAAAGACATTACTGAACTGGAAAAGGTGCAGAGACGTGCAACAAAACTAGTAAAGGGATTGTAGGAACTGAGTTATAAAAAGAGGCTAGCCAAACTGGGTTTGTTTACATTAGAGAAGAGATGTCTAAGGGGTGATATGATTGCTATTTACAAATACATTCAAGGTCAATACAAATAACTATCCAATGAATTATTTACACAAAGAGCTGAGCTAAGAACAAGAGGTCATCCTTTAAGACTAGAGGAAAGGCGCTTTTGACTAAAACAAAGGCAGGGGTTCTTTACAGTAAGGCCGGTAAGGCTATGGAGTTCTTTGCCTTGGGATGTTGTGCTTGCAGATAATGCAACTGCATTAAAAAAACCAATGGGTGCCGATCTAGCACATAACAATATTGAAATTATGACAGATGGCTGCAAAGCAGATAGGATATTGATCCGGGGAACTATTTGACTACCAGTTGGAGTCAGGAAGGAATACATCGCCCCCCCCCCCACCTTTGGGCTAGATTGGAAATGGCTCCAGAGGGCTTTTTGCCTTCCTCTGGATCAACAGGGGTGTTTTTGGCATGGGTTGGACTTGATGGACGCATGTCTTTTTTCAGCCTCATCTACTATGTTACCTGGAAGTGGCTGCAGCACAGAATTTTGTAAGTTAAATTTAAACAATATTGAGACTTAAAATAAAAAATAAATAACATTTTTATGGTATTGGATGTGTCACCTAACTATTTATGGGATGTTGTCCATAGGTGACACATCCACTTTAAGGTCCTCCAACCCAGTTCAGGGAATGCCAGGTTGAGAAGAGAGGAAAAGAAAGCAGCGAGTATCTTCCAGGTCACCATTGCCGATCTCTCAAGCAATTCTGTAGGAGTTCAATATCAGGAGAGGCATGAGGAAAGGTTCTGATGCTACCTCAATGAGGTCTAAGTGTATAGAAAAATACAGCACACCATGTGAGCCAGAGTTATAATGTCAAAGGTATCCAAGAAATGAAAGGGTTAATAGGAGAACCAATTAGGATGGGTATCTTCACATAATTAGATACAATTAAATTTGAGAACTTTACACTGTATTAGGTATTGACACTCTACTTCACAGTAACAAATTGATTAAAATAATCAATCCCGCATATTTGTGCAAAAATATATATAATTTATTTAAGTAAAATATACTATATATAAAGTGTAAACAACAATGATATAAATGAGTGACCAGCAATTACAATACATATACAGTAACTCAAACCACAATTATCACCATTAGCATTACCAGCAATTAAAAGGTTAACCACACATAGGTATAGAGATATTAAATAACAATAATTGAACTCAGCAGCATAGAAAAGGACAATTGATCCTCACAATTAATTAAAATACAGTTGGCAGCAGCATATATGAATACCTCTGCCCCAGAAACTGTATAAACTATGCTAATTGAGGTTTAAGGTATGTTGTCAGGTGAGTTAGCTTTAATATTAAGCCAGGTCCTATGACAATTTCGTTATACCATAAATAATAACCAGATTTAGAGAAACTAACTGGAATAAAATCCCAGTTGTAAATCACTATAATTTATCTACCGATTTAAAATATTGCATACCTTCTGAATAAAACATGTAAATTGCATTTAATATAGTCAATAATAGATTATACCAAGAATATACTCAGAATCAATCTAATAATATATGTATAGACAGCATACCAAACTTTATGCAACATATATCATACACATGACCATAGCAATCCTAACTTTTATGGTTAATCCACTTAGAAATATGATGCCACACCAAAGATGACGGCTTCTTTTGTCTAGTGTGAGGTTTAAATAAGCTTCTCACTGGACAAAAATTTATACCCAAAACACACATAAAGAAATCCAAAGAAACACCTCAAATTAAATAGACAAATAGCAGTTGAAGGGTTAATAACCAAATTCAAAGCATTCCCCCAGATCAAATATTAGCTTTCTAGAAACACAATATATTCTAGAGATATCAGCGATTATATTAACTAATTTATAAACAAGGATAAATAAATCTCACTGCTATCCTATTGTAACGGTTTGTTCGACACACAGACACGGTGGTTTAGGATAAAACACAGTTTTATTGAAATCACAGCAATAAAATAACCCTCACAGGTCCTGTAGTATATTAGTAGAATAATACAGACACACGACAGGTTACATATACATATGCCTATACAGGTCCAGTATAACCATAAAGTCCACAACAGTCTGTACTGACACAGGTCAGGTAAAATAGGTTGAATTCCCAGGAGAAAGTACTGCATGGGTTAATGGTCTTCAGAGAGTGTAAACAGTCCCATGTGTAGAGAGGTCTGTGATGGAGCTCTCTCTGTATAGACAGCTTAAGGATTTGTAACGCCCAGAAACAGGTTAGCAGAACAAACGTGAACTGCCAGAGTAATAATAGGAATTGAGCAATATAGGACACTGCCGTAGCAATAACGGAGACCAGACCACTTGCACTCTGCCGGAGCAGTAACAGAGACAAGACCAATGGCACAGTGTCGTAGCAGTAACGGAGACAGGCCACTTGCACTCTGCAGGAGCAGTAACGGAGACTAGGCCAATGGCACACTGCCGTAGCAGTAACGGAGACAGACACTTGCACTCTGCAGGTGCAGTAACGGAGACTAGGCCAATGGCACACTGCCGTAGCAGTAACGGAGACAGACACTTATACTCTGCAGGTGCAGTAACGGAGACTAAGCCAATGGCACACTGCCGTAGCAGTAACGGAGACAGACACTTGCACTCTGCAGGCGCAGAAACAGAAACTAGGCCAATGGCACACTGCCGTAGCAGGAACGGAGACTAGGCCACTTGTACTCTGCAGGAGCGGTAACCGAGAAACAATTGCCTGATGGATCAGAATGTCGCCAAGGCGACACAGAGGCAGCCAGAGCAGGAACGCCAACCAAGCCGGGTCGAATCACGGAGCAGGAACGTCAGTCAAGCCAGGTCGAATCACGGAGCAGGAACGTCAGCCAAGCTGGGTCGGTACACAGGAGCAGGAACGTCAGCAGAGCCGGGTCGGTACACAGGAGCAGGAACGTCAGCCAAGCCTGGTCGGTACACAGGAGCAGGCGCAGAAGAATAGTCAGGCAATCCGGGTCGGTACACAGGAGCAGGAGACAAGATGCAGAGTAGTAAGGTAGGCCAAGCTGGTACACTGGGAATCACTGAGCAGAAACAAGCATTGGTACAGGAACACCACGAAAGGGCACCGGAGGGGTGTCAAAGCCCAGTATATAAAGGCCATACTGGGCGGGACAAACACAGAGTAGCCAATGGGAGCAAAGCACAGAATAGACTGACAGAAAACAGCAAGGGGAGCACGGGCACCGTGATACCTATTTTACATTTAACTGGCAAAATATAACAATTTACCAATTAATTAATTAATTTTGCTTAATTCAGAACTACTATAGCCAGTATAGCTTATTATAATTGGTCACAATTGGGTGGCCAGTCCGATTAAGACAAATTATAAGAAAAATTATGTTTCTTCAAATATAGAAGAAATATATATTTGATTCTGAATTTTGCAGAATTAAAATAAGGAAAGATATAGTTACCAGTCCAATAATTGTTTCTTAGTATCTCTTTACCAGCCAGCCAGGTACATTTTTCAGGTAAACAGAGCAGGAATTGAAGAGCCAGGAGACCAAGAGGAAAAAACCCCTTTCTCTCTCAAAACTTACATATTTATAATGTAAAATTACCCTTATCAGAATATCCTCTGATTGGATAAAGATCCATTTCATTAAGCAGTGACATCAGCAGTATTACCTGATTGGACTCCCTTAAATTTTAATTTCCATAAGAAAATTTTAGAAATACCAGTAATAACACTATATAGCCTGGAGATGTTGCTCTTACTCAACATAAAAATTTTAGATATGATTATTTTTGTGTCATCAGTGACACAGGTCTGCTATCTCCAGGATAGTCATATTTAATCGCAAAATTCACTTAACTATTTTTACTCCCGTCTAGGTAAAGAGAGGCCCCTTTTGTCTCTAAAATGCAGTCATTGTTATAAGATGAGATCATTACACACATCTTAAAGACAGACTTACAGAGAATTTGGTTTAAAAGAAAAATTAACTATTTCCTTCCCATCATGGCAATGTCTCTGACAGTACCCACCACATTTCTTTGTTCTGGCACACATTCATTATCTGACTCCCTTGCCTTGTTTCACTCTCCACTGGTAATCACACAAACACTCTCTGACATGCCAGCCTTGTTCCACTGTCATCTTGTGTCATAGGACTACCCTCACATGGACTGCTTTCCCAGCCTTGTTTCTTTGTCACTCTGGTAGTCACAGAACTCCATACATACTGCTTCCTCGGCTTTGGTACACTGATAGCCACAGAATGACACATATATACATTCTGGCCCACCAGCCTTGTTCCCCACTGTCTCACTGGTAGCAAGACAACCACACATATTTTCTGACGTAACAACCTTGTTCCATGGTCTACTGGCAGCTACAGAAACACACATACATGCTGTCTGACATCCCAACCTTTTTCCACTGTCTTATGTGTAGTCAAATAACCATATATATGTACTGTCTTCTTCCTTAGCCTTATACCACTCTCCAATGGTAGGCACAGAATTACACATACAATATATTTGACCCCATCCTTTTTTCACTGGTAGTCACAGAACATGCACTGTCTGATATTTCACCCTTTTTCACAGGTAGTAACAAAACACAGACTGACATATCAGCCTTGTTCACCTATCCACTGGTAGAAAAAGAAATACACATACATTGATACCCCAGCCCTGCAGTACTGTCCACTAGTAGCCACAGGACCACATAACACTGACACCTAGACTTGTCATTCTATGCTCCTGGTAGCCACATTTCCACAAATACAGTCTGCCATCACATCCTTGTTCCATTGCCCTGCTGTTACACATAACAACATACACTCTCATGCCTCAGCCTTGTTCCAGTTTTGACTGGAAGCCACAGAACCACACATGCACTGTTTGACTTCCCAGTCTTGTTCCCCTGACAACAATATACTTACATACAGGAAGTATTTTTTGTGTTTTATAAATGTGAGATATATAATCAATGTGGAATTTGTGGAAAATATGCTCCAAAAATGGCTGCAAAAAAGTTTATTTTTAAAAATGGTGTTACTTTACCTTGAATGCTACAGAAGTCTCCAAAACTTTCCTCGGCAATACATTGAAGACCCATCTAGCCTTCATGAATTTCAAAATCCTCATCTAAATCAATGGGAATGCCTATTCTCCTCTATGATGCAGTTAGTGTGCTCCAGGATTGCTCATCTTTTGCTTTTGGCTCTAAGATCCAAAATTAGTGATGTGCATTATACTTTAGGCCTAACTAGAATGTGGTGCAAATGCATTTCCAAAACCTGTTTTTTGTTTTATGTGAGTGATTTATAAGTATCTCAGAAATTACCTGCTTAAAGTGGAACTTTCATCCGATATAAAGTTGCCCTGCAATAATTAAAGGTTTGAGAGATGGGACTTGCTCCACATAAGCTATTTTTAAAAAATCTACAATATAGCATAAACGTATAAGAGGGCATTAGTGTCCCTTTTAAAGGTCCATTTAAGGGGAGTATTTTCTCTAGGATTACACACCCTGACCACTATTAAAACATTTACAACTGAGATAGTGTTTAGCGTGGTAGTACAGCATTCAATACCGTTGGTATTCACAAACTCAGAAATGCAGAATTCACTGTGCAAATTGGTGGTTCACGGTCAAATGATTTTTTTTTCTCTGACCATAATAAGACAAGAGCCTAGTCCAATAATCCATTCTAATCAATATAATTTTCTAGACACAAATTAATCTTTCTGTCATATTCCTTTCTGTTTCAGAGGGTGTAGGGAATCACTCACTTCGCTTGTAATGTCTGGGTGCCTTAGACTGTATGTAATGAAACTACATTTTTAAAACATCAATCATCTCCATGATCAAAAAAGACTGATACAGGCTACAAATAAAATATCGGGGTGCTAATGATCCCAAGTGTTATCCCACAGACCCATTTATTTGGACATTGCAGATACATCAGGGATGCTAAACAAAGCTGCTTTGCTTGGCAAAATGCACATCAAGTCACCTGAACATTTCTGTTATTAAATTATAATGAAAACAAAGGCACATATAAAATCCATCATTAATTTAAAGGACGAGCAAATATTTTTTATACTATAAGGCTTTTTCTGCAGAGTAAAAAGAGGACACTTCCACTTCAGGGAGCTATTTTCTTTCAAAAGTTATTACAGCTCAATAATATAATATAATATACAGGATCCTGGTGAGCTCAAAATAGCATTTTCAAGTGATACCACCTTATTTTTATTGGGAGCAAAACCCTTATGAGGGGAATAAGAGAGGTATTTATACCTACCTTAAGTAATACTAACACTTGAATATGCAGGGAGCTAATGACCAAGAGGGGAGGAGCCAAAACCTTCCAAAATAGATACAAAATTATAATGTATAGGTTCCTGGTGAGCTCAAAATAGCATTATCAATAATATTCTAATAGTTACATACTATATCTTGGCTACATAAACAAAGTAAGCAAAAAGAGTCTGCACATCAAATTCTGACCTTAACATATATATAACTTGTGACTTATTATAGATAACAAGGAGTGGGGTTTAGTTACATGTTTCTAACCCAACCATGATAAGGAGGCCCACCACACCAAGGCACCCCAGATTTAGCCTACGTCTAGGGTGCCTTGATGGGGCAGATAAGCTTAACCCTTTGAGTGCCAGAGGGGTACACAAATCATTGCTCTGCAATGCGTTGCGTACCACTCTGGCACCCAAAGGGTTAAAAACAAGTTTGAGCTGTGTTATCTTTAACCCCTTAATGACCCTTGACGGTCATGGTACGTCATGGGTAAAAAGTGCCTGAACAACCCATGACGTACTATGACCGTCATGGATTTCAGGGCTCCCCGCGCGGCTGCACGCCGTTCGGGGAGCCCTGAGTTCGATCGTAAAAAAAAAATGCTCCTTGGTCCTTTAGTGACCGCCGTGTTAAGGGGTTAAAATGAAATTAACTTTAAATTGAATGTTTCATCTCTGTATAACTTAGCATAAATAGTTAGGCTGTGTATCAAATATTACTAAAACTGTCTTAATTTGTTTTTTTTAAGCTTTATTTCATGTAAATTTAAGTTATGGAGTCTGTCCTTCAGCTACTTCTGCATAGACTGTGGTCTATCACTCTGCCTGTGCTCCTCTCCCTCTATCCTACCTCCTCCGATGATGGAGGCTCCTGTCTGTAAGCTGGAGCGGTCTCATTGGCTACATATCGATTGGCTAGATATCAAGTGGCGCAGCAGAATAAACACTAAATCTTATATTTATTTTAAAAAATTGAGTGCTCCTTTAAATGTGTCTTTTTACCCTTTTAAATTCTAGAGAGGTTGACAGCACATTGCTAAGCAGTGCACTGGAGACCCTTTGTAGCATGAATCAGTTTAAAAGCCCCTATTTAATTCAGTGGTATTTTTGGGACATTTTATTTGTCCCCTATGGTGAGGTTAGTTTGCCTCAGATCCACTCCACTTTTCTTTTGCATATGGTCCACAGTCTGAGACTGTGCAGCAGCCAAAGATGCAGCAAATTAATTTAAATAAAAACAGACAGAGTAACACACTGAACACAGAGCTACCAAACAAGCCAAGCTATTGCTTCACAACTGTGCCATATGTGGTTTTGTGGTCACCATGAGTGAGGTGACAGATTGTGATCTCCAGTGAGATGGAGACCCATTGATTTATCCAAGAGACAAACTTGAGTGAAAAGATCTGCATTTTTCTTTGCCAAGTCACTAGAAGACAATGGCATGCATAACATATCAGAAAACTATCATTATTATAATTCCGAATTAGTTGTACAACTCATTTGTCCAGATAAATGACAGTTGCAGTCATGTCGCTTTCTGGCCTGTTGTTGTCTTTTTTTAACCCTTCACATGCCAAACTGGTATCCAATGCAATACATCTCTGGAACTCAAAGGGTTGACCAAAATAACTACATGTTTAACATTGTGTTATCCTTTCCCATTAAATTCAACATTTTGTAGAATTGCTACTGCTATTTATGAGGGTACGCTGGAAGAATATTGGGAGAAAGCAAATTCAGTACACAATAAGATTTAATAGAGAAAAGAAATCCCATACAATGCAATGGGGATTTCTCCTTTGATAACCTTGGCACAATACACTTAATTAAAGGGATAGTAATACTTCATTTTTACTATTCCCCATGTTGTAGCCCTTAAGAATTGGAATTAAACGAGACCAGCGGCATCTCTCAAACCTTTATGGTTTGAGTGATATCCACATTCAAAGTTCTCTCTCCTTCTTTCTCCCCTGACGTCAGCGTTATAGCTGACCGCAGGGGAATCCGGTCCCGGGACCGGTGGTGGCTCTGCAGCAGTGGTGAGATTGAGTTATAGAAACAGAAATCCTTCACTGAAATGGTCTTCCAAGTGTGCTTGCAAACCAAGCACAAACCAAGCACACGTAGAAGACCATTTCAGTGAAAGATTTCTGTTTCTATAACGTGATCTCAGCACTGCTGCAGAGCCACCGCTTGCTCATAGACCGGATTCTCCTGCTGTCAGCTATAGCGCTGACGACAGGGGAGAGAGAAGGAGAGGGAACTTTGAATGCAGATATCTCTCATCCCATAAAGGTTTGAGAGATGCCGCTGATCTCATGTAATTCCAATTTTTAAGGGCTACAACATGAGGGCTAGGAAAAATGAAGTATTACTATCCCTTTAATATGGCCCCCTTATTTTAATCATTATTAAACAAACAACTTTCAGTGCAGCAAGTAAGGAGGGTACAGATGAAACCTGGCCATCTAATTCAAGCCCCTTTATCTTGTGAAACAACCCATACTTGTGTCAAGGAAG
This sequence comes from Rhinophrynus dorsalis, assembly GCA_037306005.1. NCBI lineage: Eukaryota > Metazoa > Chordata > Amphibia > Anura > Rhinophrynidae > Rhinophrynus > Rhinophrynus dorsalis. The sequence continues at coordinate 256,025,817 of CM074722.1, forward strand.
GAACACGGACACACACACTAACACATGCACACATACACACACACACACATACACATACATGCATGTGCTTGAGTAGAATCGTAGTAGTACTTGACTCCCCTCTACTTTGACTGCCTGCTGCTCCATGTACCCTCTAATCAAAAAACACATTTTTGTAAAGGGTGGATGAAAAAATTGTGCCCCATTATCTAGTTTACCCCTTTTTTTAGAGTCAGCAGACTGATGAGAAGCCTATATAAGACTGTAGTTTAATGCAAAACATAACATGTCAGTGGTAGTGAATGGTTCATTTAACAGTAACTATGAAATGCAGATTGTGTGTTTCTCAGGTGCATTGGGTTGGCTTCATGGGTTTATGTGAAGAACAACGAGAAAGATAACATTTCATTGATACTGGCCGTAGAAGTGGTCTAGAGTTCATCCTAAGGGTATCCTTTTAAAATGTTGCAATTGAAACATTGTGCGGCTACATGCCACATTAAGCACATCACTGTGATTAAAAGGGTGACTGCATATAAGAGCAAGATTCTCATGTTGCTGCATGAAAGGTCACTTCATGGCATAGTTTGATAGCTTTGCAACTCCTGTAATCCTTACCCATTTTCACTGCCTGCAATCAAAAAGATACCCACAAAGTCAGAGACGGATTTGAGTGAGATAAGTCTCCTGGGTCGCCAGCGCATTTCATTGCATGGCATTCAGGTTATCTAACTCTCCCCGGTTGCCAGAATAGTGACGGACTTAGCCAGGATGTACAGGTCTACAATATGTAGTGTGTAACCCATGAAGATGGGTAAGGATTATGGCAGTTGTAGTGCTAGCAAACTATGCCATGTAGCGACCTTTCAAACTGCGACCTCAGAATCTCTGTCTTATATTCAGGGCGAGATTCTCATGTTGCCCTTTTAATCACAGCAACCTGCTTAATGAGCACTATATTTCAGTCGTGACGTTTCAAAAGTGAACCCATCCTATGCATCTTAAGCACAATCAACTACTTTAATGGAGCAATCAGCCAATGCACTCTTTCTCAAGCAAAAGGCAATATTTATTCTCTGATTAAATAAGTTCCTGCCCACAATCAACTATTTTTTTGTCAAATGTTTCATTAGATCAGCTAGGGTTTGCACATACATTTGTTATATTTTGTTTTATCAAGAGTGATCCAAATGCTCTATTGATGCATCATTGATTAAACTAAGGCACACTTTATTTGAATCTGAGTTGCATGACCCCAAAGTCTTCATTATTCAAGCTCCTCATAAGTTGCATCAAGTGTGCAAAAATATACAGTGAACATGACCAAAATTTTAACATTATAGTTAAATATCTCAGGATTCAGAGTACTGATTTTCAAGTGGGAACTGAAATCAAATAGTGCCCTCTGAGACTTATATCTGTGTTATTTGGTGGGCAGTAGTTTAGATGTGTCTATACCTAAAGGTTTTTGATGGTATGAAAAGTTATAATTACATATTCTTTGGATACCTTCATATTTTTTTGTACCAAAGCATTTAGACCAAATTGGCAATGTCTGTGGGTAGTGGCACTTTTAAATTGCTAATTTTCAGCTTTATTTGATGGTTGGAATGTTATATACACATTTGAAAATCAGCATTTAACATTGAGCTCATGTAAAGTATAGCTACTCTACCTCAAGGCTGTAATATGTTTTTATTAAGCACCCCGAACCCACAAGTTACTGCAAATGTACACTGCATTTTTTGCACATATCATGAGTAGCTATAGAAAACGTTCCCAAAATAAAAGCAGGTACTACTTATGGTGTTGGAAATTAAATATATGTTTCTTGTTTCTTATGGAATTGGAAACCTCTAAAAAGAAAGAGTGGTTCTGAACCAGGGTGATGTGGTATGCAGAGGACACCCACTTAGTGTACTTCTTGTTTTTTTTTTATTTCTTTTATGAAGGCTGAAAAAATGTGTGCTTCAGAGGTATATGTATGGAAAGTGTAATGCACAATATGTTTGGTTTTTGTTATTCTTATTGTGAGACCTAAAAATAGCCCTATATTTATGTATCTGTAACCTTCATTACTCATTGACAAATTACCTATAAAATGTTAGGTGTGTCCCGAAAATTGCAAATGTTAGGTGTGTCCCGAAAATTGAAGACTGCATTTTGGGATGCCATGAGGAAAATAAAGATTATGAACAAGTGACTTAGTGAGTATTTCATTCTGACAGTTTTGCTTCTTGATTTTTGGCTCTCCAGCTTCTTCTTAAATTGTATGTACAGTCAGACAGCCTCAGTCACTGGCTCTCCTGGTGACTGTTTGATCTCTACCATGGATTTAGCTGCAGCAAGGCTGCATTTATGGTTGATGTCTCATGCTAGCTAAGCGTTCAAACGTTCGGCATAGGCAGACGGCCAAGATAAGTGGGAGAGATGGAAAAGAGGTACAAATACAGGAAATGAGGATATGAAATCTTACACTTCCTGGACACCACCATAATTTTCACCAGTGGCAAACTACATCATCTGTATACAGAAAACCCACAGACAGGTGCAGTTATCTTCACAAATCCAGCTTCCACCCAGCTCGCACTAATAGGCTTCATTCACAGCCAAGCTATCAGAAACGACTGCATATGCTCTGATACCAAGAACCACAACTATTATCTAAAAACATTGAATCATTCAAACAGAAAGGCTATAAAATAAGGACAATCACAAAGAAAATAAAGTCTGCATTAAGAACACCACATGAACACCTGTTACAACACAAAGAAAATGAAGTATCTATACGTATACCATTTCTGACTACATACAACTCCACACTAGAAGAAATACGCAACATCAAAAAAGATCTACAGCCTCTGCTAACAGATGATGTGGTGTTAAATGTCATATACCCCCAACCACCTAGTTTAGCATTAAGGCAACTATCGAACACAAAACAAAACTGATCAATAATAAACTGACCAATGAATGGATAAACATCAATATGGGACTCATTAATTTGACCTCTAGACCACTGGACTAACATGGCTAATATATATATATATATATATATATATATATATATATATATATGAGAATCAACACTCACGGGAAGCTTTTTTAAGGTGAAAAAACATTTACTGGAAGATCATTGTTTCAGTCACAGCAGGGATCTTCATCAAGATTGATAAAGATCCCTGCTGGGATCGAAACGTTGATCTTCCAATGCATTTTTTGTCACCTTGAAAAAGCTTCCTGTGAGTGCTAATTCTCTTTAGAATATTAATTTTGATATACGGCACCCAGGCACTCTTCTATGTATCGTGAGTGCATCCTCAAACGCAAAAAAAACCCTCACACACAGAGGTATACTATTTGTGGCTGATACACATAAGTGCATTAACTGGCAGTCGGGGAAGGGGGATAACTTTGAAGCCTGTACCCTACAGGCAAAGCACTGTCTCTGGGTCTGTTTCAGTAGGATCTGTGGAATGCTCCTTCTACTCAAACACATTTGCAGGAGTCATATATACATTTTAATATAAAGCAAACAAACTAAAAGTCAAAGCATTTCTAAGCCAGACTGTATATTTCAACAGAAGTCAAGAGCTATATAGGGTTTCCAGTTGCCCAGAAACCTCCCTTGTACTTTTTTTTACCCCTTATCAGATTAGAGAGAGACAAAGCATGAGCATCCTCAAGAGTGAGAAATATTTGCTGCTCTTGTATTAGTGAGGGGATATCAAAATCGACGAGTGCCGCTCATTTTCTGCACTAAGCTAATGGGCATAAAAACATGCAGTTGCCTTCACACTGTGCAGCGTTCACAATCATTTTAGTGCACACTGGTGCATTCACTCCCCTATTGTTAAGAGGTAAATGCCAGAAAGACCTAAATGCTTCATTTATACCATGCTGATTTAATCTGCACCTTAGTTAGTTCAGAGGAATGAAACACCCATAAGTGCCCATGCAATGCCCCGCTGCCCTCCCCTTGGTTCAGGGGGAATAAATGGGCCAGTCTTCGGTGTAGCTAGTTTAGTATATAGGCAATAGGTAGACACAGCACAACTAAAGTTATTCCAGCATTTGGATTGTATTGGGACATCCACCTGGACATGTCTGCTTCAGAGGTGATCAAACTGGAGTCCCCCATCTGTTATTGAACTACAGCTCCCATCATCCTTAGGGAGATGGGAGTTGAAGTGCAACAATAGCTGAAGTTTGGTGCACATGAAGCTGATGAGTCTTTTGGTTGCAGAATTAGACTAAACAAATGTTTGTTATTGTATGCATGTGTATCTGTATGTATGTGTATATACACATATATATTAGAGACCCCTTTCTGGAAATCATGGGCTTTCTCCTAAGAGTGCCTGACTTCCATGCAGAATTGCATACAGCATATGGTTTGGATACTGATCACCTCTGATTTGTATTGTGTATGTGGTGCCCAGAGGACTAAGTGGAATGGCAGTGACCTTTTTCTACTTAAGTGATTAAGTGACTCACTCTCTTTCCAATCTGCCCATACTAAAAAAAAAGAGTGGAAACTGTGCCAAAGCATTCATCTAATTCATCTCAGTGCTGACTGAGTGTATTTACCAAAGTGTGAGTGTTAACCCTTTGACTGCTAGAGAGGTGAGCAAGTCATTGGTTTGCAATGTATTTCACATCATTCTTGCTCTCCAAGGAGTGAATATACATAACAGGAAGCAGTTCCACTGGTGTTACCCTACAGCTCCAGCTGCCACAGTCAAGAACATGCACTAGAGGGTATGATCACTGTAGTGCATACTGGTAGTCACTCTGGTGTCATTAAGACTTCAATACCAGTAAGCCCCCCCTTATACATGCTCCATAGCATGCATATGGAAAATGGTTAAACCATTCCCTCTGCTCCTTGTTTAAAGGGATAGTAATACTTAATATGTAAAAAAAATATATTGTAGTTTTTATCCCCCTGAGTAAAAAAGGGTACTGTGACTGCTGAAGGGTGTTTTATTCAATAGTTATTAAAGCTCAAAGTTGAATTTTAGGTGCAATATCACAATGGCCTGAAATTGTACAGTGGCACTGTTGTTACACCATCCTATGAACAGCTCTAGTCTGTAGACCATAAATCTCCATAGGATGGTGTAGCAACAGCACCAATGTACAATTTCAGGCCACTGTGATATTGCACCTAAAATTCAACTTTGAGCTGTAATAACTTTTGAATGAAACACCTTTCAGCAGTGAGAGTACTCTTGTTTTATTCAGGGGGATAAACCCTACAATATATATTTTTTTACATTTTAAGTATTACTATCCCTTTAATACATGGAAATGAATAAGGTACAGAGCTGCGGTTTTCAATTTTTTTGTTCAAGGCACAACTCTAACATGCAATCTGGAATTTTTAGGGCACCCCAGACATTGTGTTATGTTAGCCAAATACAGTCCATATACAATTTACTGAGAAATGTTTTTGTACAGCAGCACAAACATTGGGGAAATGTATGAATATGCCCCAGTGCAGCACCTTTGGTGTTAGCCTCAAACTCATGCAGAGGTACTCCGAGGTAAGCACTAGAATGGATGAACATTTTAGTGCACAGCAGTGCACACACTTCGAGCAAGGCCCAAACTCCTATCCTATCACATACATAATAAATTTATGTACAGTTATGCATCTTTCCTCCACACCTTATTACTAAATTTTGTTAAACATGGCACAGAGGAATAAAAACATCCCGAATCACAGTTACACTTCCCCACTGCTCTCCCGTTGGAGCAAGCAGCATATAGAGGATCAGATTCGGTGTAAGTAGCTTGTATATTGACATTAGTTAGGCAGACATAACATTAAGAATTAAGTTCCAGCTTCTGGTTTAGCAAAAAATCTTATTGGTATATTCCTTTATCATCTACACCACCATCACTACATCACCTATTATCTACACCATCATTTCTACTATATTTATAATATGTATAAATAAGCAACATTGGTAAATGTGGAAAAAGTTTCTAGCCCAATGCACTTTTAATGACAATTTAAAACCAGGGTCAAAAGCAAGGACAGCAGGCTCCTGAGAGAGGGTTCTGAAACCCAGGACCGTCCCTGGAAATGTGGGACTCTTAGTAAGTATGAAGTAAGATAGTTATGTCTGGTAAATTCCAGTATTCTTATTGAATAACTGATCAAAAACAAGCACTATGCCTTAAACTGTGCACTTTTGTTTGAATAAGTCATTAAGGCTTTTTAAATGATTATTTTGTATTAACACGTTGAGTGCCAGAGACAATGGTTAATGCTGAAGAAAATTCCATATTTTTGAATAGCTAAAAGGCTATAATTAACCACTTTTATCAATAAAAAACATTTTATGTAGCCCTCACACATATGAATTTCTGATCATATGAATGAGTGAAAAAACTTTCACACCCCTGCACTACTGAGAAAGAGAGCTCTCCAGTTCTATGATCCTTAGTCATCCAGTGAAAGAGGAGCAATCCTCTGAATCATTGGGGCAAATGAAAATCCCCACTGATTCAAATAGAATTTTTAACTTATACAGAGATCAAGCATTCAAGGGTTGAAAGTCCCATTTAAATCAATAGTAATTTACTGTCCCCTTTTGAGTATGTTCGGTATGCTCCTGAATTACACCTCTTGCTGAATAAGTCCCTGTGTTTCATTATGGAACATATTTACGGGAAATTTATAATATATCAAAATAAATTGTGATCATGATTGCTTTTTAAAGTGTTAGTAATGTCTAACATTAACTAACCCTAATATTGAAGGTATTCAAAAGATAATCTTACTGTGCCAAGTTGGATCTCTCAAACCTTAATGGTTTGAGAGAAATAAGCGCTTAAAGTTTCTCCCTCCTTCTGATGAGCTGTAAAGCTGTCAGCAGTAGATCTGAGTCACGCGACTCGGCGGCTCTTCAGCAGAGCTGATTGAGCGCTATAGAAAAACAGATACTTCACTGGAACGGTCTACAAAGTGTGCTTGGTTGCAAGCACACTTTGCAGACCATTCAACTGAAGTATTTGGTTTTCGATATCGCTCATTCAGGTTCGCTGAAGAGCCTCCGGCTGGTCTGGGACCGGGATTTCATGACGTCAGCTACATGCTGACTTCTGGAAAAGGGGAGGGAGGGGTAACTTTAAGCGCTTAGATCTCTCAAACCATTAAGGTTTGAGAGATCCAACTTGGCACAGTAAGATTATCTTTTGAATTCCTTCAATATTAGGGTTAGTTAATGATAGACATTACTAACCCTTTAAATATGTAATGATCAAAAAAATAAATTACACTTAAAAAATTAAATAGTCTCAATGCATCTAAACCTGCATGTGTTTCTACTTGCAACTCAAATCAGTTAGAATTCTGGGAAATTTTATTTGCCCCCTATGGTGCATTTGGTTTGCTCCAAAATTGCTCCTGTTTTATTATGTGCATAAGGCTCTTATTCGGCAGTGTACTGACTACATCTACAGCCAACATCACTGTATTTATTTAAGCAACAACCTGCAGCCAACATCACTGTATCTGCAGTAGCACCAACCTGCAGCTAACATCACTGTATCTGTTGTAGCACCAACCTGCAGCCAGCATCACCTTATCTGTTGTAGCACCAACCTGAAGCAGATTTCCCTTTATCATATAATTCTGTGAGAGAACAAAAACTCACAAGTGCCAAAAAGGAATCACACAAATCCAGGGAAAGGGTAACTTAAAGAACTAACAACTCTTAGTAATAACCCCCTCGCATAACTTACTGTGGCCAAAAAGGTCCTAATGACCCCTGTGAATGTTTCCCTGGGATGTTATGTCCATGGAGGTGGCCAATACAGGTGCTAGCATTTCTTAAGAAAGAAGTAGGTGGGGTGTGTGAGCTGCTGCACATGGTCATTTAACCTTTTCAAAGACCATAGGGGTGTGTAGCACATTGCTTTGCAATGTGTTACATATCCCCTTATCATTAAAGGCTAAATAGGCTCGCGCCCCTGCCTACTTAGCTTTTAATGATCAGGGGATATGTAACACATTGCAAAGCAATGTGCTTCACACCCCTCTGGTCTCTGAAAAGGTTAAATGACCATGGGCAGCAGGCAGAGATTGAGGTCCTTCTAGCAGCTCTGCTGTGTGCCTCCATGGTCAGTGACATCCTGGACTGACTGTAGATGTTATCTCTTGAACAAATGTGTATGCTTAGACCTCATTCATTACTTTTTTCCTTCTTTTGTACCAAGACATGTTTAATATTTTTTTTTTACTATATCCTAAGTATGGATCAGTATATATCTTGAATAATTTCCTCCTAAAGAGACCATTTTCCACACATTGAGGCTGATGTAATAAGAATTTGAGTAATTTTCGAGCAAAGCAACTGCACCACAGATTAAAAGCCAATTGAAGCACACTTAGTAAAAAGCCTAGGACTTCTCTCTGCAACCACAAAATGGCTCCTACCAGCCAATTGGGGATAAGTAAACTGACCCGCTGTGCTGGAACACAACCCAGAAATCTGTTGCTGTCAGGGAAGAAGCCCCCCCATTCTCCTGTAGCGTATCTATGCTTCATCTCAAAGGACCCTTTACTGGCATTCAGAAAATAGGTTGCCATAGATCTTCTGTATTGGACTTTAAAACCTCTCAAACAACAGGTCTATGGGGAATGTGCACATAACTCAGGAGTTCTTCCGGTTTGGTTTCTGCCCAAATGTCTGACAGGAGGAGTCTGGGGACTGCGTAGAGTAGCCAAGGATTTTTTTAGTAAGTTTACTCTGATTGGAGTAGACTTATTAGAATGTAATAGTTGCCCTTTAAATCCTGGCTTGTTGGTAGCTCTTAAGGACTAAACTTAGGCACTCATTGGCATGGGCATCTGGAGGGGGGGAAGGATGGACTTTAGCCCCACTCCTATACTTGCCCCCTCCATATAAACATAGGGGTTAGGTTTGCTGGCTTGGAGGTCATATTATGGTTCCCTCTCCTCAGAATAATTTTTTAAAGCTCTAGTTGGTTGAAATTTAAGTAATAAACACTGCCCTGCACCTACTTTCACACAGACTGTGGTTACCTGTTCTGTAACCGCAGTCCATCACTGTGCCTCTGCTCTCCTCCCTCTGTCTAGCCTCCTCTGATGACAGAGGCTTTCTGTCTGTAAGCTGGAACGCTCTCATTGGCTAGATATAGATCTCTGCCAATGAGAGTGCTCCAGCATGCAGACAGAAAGTAGCATGTGTCATAGATGTAAATTAGTGGGGGGGCCCTTAGGGAGTCAGACCAGCACCGAGGAGGGTTTCTGCTATTTTCTCTTCGGCAAGCGTATCGCCAGTCAGAGTAAGGAGAAGACGTCACAGGGGAAAATGTAAGCTTAAAAACTAGAATTCTATACCATTTTGAAAAAATGGTTGTTGGTAGAGCTCAGGCCAACAGAATAAGACAAACTTTTATTAAGGTGATACATCCCCTTTAATTAAATGCACCACTTGCATGCTCTCTAGCATGGCTGATTACATAGCATTCTAGGGCTTAAAATCACATGCAAATCAGCTAGTATTAAAATGTAAAGCACATAGGGGTGTGCAATGCATTGAAAAAAGCAATGCTTGGACACCCATCTGGTTCCTTTATGGTTAACATACAGTACAAGATAGAGATGCTACACTGAAATCCTATTCTTCATTTGGGTATAGTTTGCTGAAGTTACTCTCTGATATATTTCTATCTCTATACTGGTAGAACTGATTCAGTCTTGTTGAGAGATAGAAAAATGGTAGCATATGCCAACAAAGGTTATCAGCACCAGTGCCAAGACTGAACAAGCAGATTTATGTCTTCCCTTCATTGGAGTGTCTAGTTTTGTGCGAAGCACTTGTGGGAATCAGTATGTGTTCCCTGCAGCAACAGAAACACAGTCTGAAGGAGATATAATGTCTGGCGTCCTTTGTGAATCTCCTGAACTGTGCAATAAAACTCCCTGCATATTCTGTCTGATTGATTCTGCTCCTTCTCTACAAGAAAATAAAACTTAAAGAAAAAAACTGCTTTATTGTTTTTTAAGGTGGAATGTGAATTTGTAGCTACTTATCAGTTATGTATACATATGGCATTGGGACTGATGCAAAAGTGGTACAGTTTCCCCTATGGTACAATTGCTTTGTTACATAATAACACCACTTATATAATAATATAATATATCAGCCTCAAGGCATGTGGGAGTATTGTGTGTGTGTGTATATATATATATATATATATATATATATATATATATAAAAGAAGAACACATCATGTGACCAAAATTCTGCATCCATGCCACACATTTTGTCATGGGAGACTTGTGAAATAAAGACAATTGACAAGTACAGATACAATAAAATGAAGGGAGTGGGCGTGTCTGGGCTTGAATTGCAGATGGCAGCATAGTGAAGGAGCTCTCGACACGCTGGGACTGTTTCAGCCTATAAATCTACAGTCTAACCTACAGATACTTGGGATCAATCTTGTGAGATGGCACAGCATTGTACTAAATGCCACCAAGAGCAGATGCTAAAATATTTAGCTCCGAAGGAGAAGAAACGGATGCAAAAAATTACTGGCTCACAGGCCCAAAATGGCGCCCGAACAGATCCTGACGATGACGACCAGTCAGATCTGGATGAGACAACCTCCAAATCATCTAATAGTTGTGCTACCTCACCGGGCGAAATCAAAGCCATGCTTTCCATACTACGATCCCAAATAAAGGGGGATGTTAAATCTATTGCCAATGAGTTGCGGAAGGACATCAGGGAAGTTGGAGAGCGCACCTCTTGCTTGGAGGCTAAGGTGGATGAAGTTATAGATTATCACAACGGTCTGGCGGATAGACATGCTGCCTTAGAACAAGAAATGCAGCTGCTGCTGGTGAAGGTTTGTGACTTGGAGGACAGATCACACCGCAATAATATCAGACTCTGCAGTGTCTTGGAGGAGGTGACACCTGCTAACTTGAAAGCCTGGAACCAGGAATTTCTGTCTGGTCTTCTGCCTGATTTCTCCGACCATGACCTGTTTGTGGATCGCTATCACGGCGCCCGTGATCAGGCGACATTCTGACCATCTTGCTATTGCTGCCTTCCCATTGGCTGCGCTGTACTGCTCCTCCCAGTGACAGCCCTTTTATACCCTGGGCTGTCACTCTGCAGTTGCCCTTTCATGGTGTACCTGATGTCTAGCGCTAGTCTTGATTTCCTGATACCAGTGTATGACCTCGGACTGCCTGACCACGCCATTGTTTCTGTTCCTGATTCTGTGTACTGATTCGGATTGGCTGACGTTCCTGCTTCCTGTTCTGACCCGGCCTGGCTGACGTTCCTGCTCTGTGTACCGACCCTGCGAGACCGACGATCCTGCTCCATGTACCAACCCGGCGAGACTGACATTCCTGCTCCGTGTACCGACCCGGCTTGGCTGACGTTCCTGTGCTGCGTACCGAATCGGCTTGGAGGTGGTTCCTGCTTTCTCAGTGCCCGGCTGGGCGAATACCGTGCAGTTCCTGCTGCTGAATACCTTGCACAGTTCCCGTGTTACTGTGTCTCTCTGTGTCATGGTACTCCGGTACCTTGCTCTATCCAGTCCATGGGTTCAGAGTCTCAGTGTGCCACTGCTCCTCCACACCGTGCTAGTGTTCGCTTGTTCTTACACTTTGGTTCAGTTGGGTGCATCCGGTTGTCAGCCGTTATACAGACCATAGCGTTCATTAACCCCTTCGGGGGTGATGCCTTGTTTTACTACTTGCTACACCAGTGTTGTTGTCTGCGCACTTCGCAAGGTTGAACTTTAGCATTCCCACTACGGTTGCATATTTACCTGGAGGACTAGTACTTTTACCAACGATCGTCCTGCTGCAGCTGCAATGTACTGCAGCGGGGGTTCCCTGAGGAGACGGGACTTGGCGACTGCACTGAGGTTCTGCTACAGGTATCCAGTGATATTCCCTGTGGATCTCATTGAGTTTTCCCCTTTCTTCAATGTTCATTTTTGTTTTCTAGACTTGGCAACTCAGTCATCTACGATTAGTTGGGTCCTACTAATACCAGTGAAACTTGCTGTACCCTGTTATGGATGACTGGAGGATCCAGCCTTGAGTTTGGGTCGATTGGTGCTGGAGGGGTCCGGGGCTATTATGGCTCCGGATACCTCTGGTCCAATGAGTGTTGGCACACGGGTGGCCTGGGGCTGACCTCCCAGTGGCTTACTGTGGGTACCGCCTCCTGCTATATAGGTTATATATTGTTCTATTTTATATTGCCGTATCTTCATTATGCTATACTGAATACTGTTTAATTGGGTATTGTCCCCCCCTATAGTTTGGAGTGGGTTGTTCAATCTAGGGTGGCTGTGATGAGTCCCTTTAATGTCTGTTAATTTCTTATCTACTGTGCGACTACTATTACATATACATCTATGCATGGACATTGCTGTGTCTTTGATAGCATACACACGCAAAGATTTACCCTGGACAGCCTGTGTCAGTTCACTGTGACATGGGGAACGTCTCTTGCCCTCCGCTGATGGCAGAGCATTGTTAGATGCCTGTTACACTGTGGGATTACATATTCACACTGGCCATCCTGGGTCGAATGTGCCTCGCCTATAATTGTGGTTCACTGTTTATTTAATATGATTGAGTATGATCCTTTGAATTGTGTCGAGAAATGTTATAATATTGGTGGTCTCAGCTCATACCCATATGCTCCTGGGGGATTGTTCCTCTAGTTCTCCACATCCCCCGTGACCTGTTATCTCTAGGAGATGTATTGGGATTGATGTGGATACTGCATGCCACTATACTAAGTAAAAAAAAATACAAACAAAAAAAAAAAACATTGTGAGAGTGAGATACATAGGACCCACTGCGTCTTTTACCCCGGGGACCCCTATCTTATTTCCCCCTTCACTTTTAGTTCTGTAAATCTTATACTTGCAATAATAGGTGCTTGGCACCGTTAAGTCCCTGGCGTGAGAAGATATCCTTTGCTACCTGCCGTCATCTGTTGTGTTGTGTTCAGCACCCCTAACTCATCTGGGTATGAGCTTAGCGCTTCCGTTACTCCTATTGATTTTGCTTATGAGACATGATGCACTATTTGCAATCTGCCATTTGGGGCTCTTGTTTGACATATCTTTCTTCTGTCTTTATTTTCTTTATCTCCACTGTTTACGTCTTGAATCTGTCTCCGGGAAATGTATATTCTTCTGCCTTCCTTCCTGTTACCCTGGTCTTGCTTTCCCCTATGTGTTCCTCCCCTACCCCCCTTCTGTTCCTGTTCGTTGCCCTGGGATGGTGGTCAAATGGACTTCTTAATTTTGGCCCTCTTGCGCCTGTATATCCCCACGCTGCACACTTCTGGCTTTCCTCGAGGGCAAACTTGTTCCACCTCGCCTATGTGCTGCATTTCTAAATTCATTTTCTGTCTTCCCAATGGTCCACTTTGCCTGCTTGAATCATGAGTATTAAGATACTATCTTTGAATGAGAAGGGATTGAACTCCCCTCACAAATGGCGTTTGTTGTTTCAAGAGGCTACTCGTACCAAATCCCATGTCCTGTGTATTTAGGAGACACACTTTGCTGCTGGTAGGGTCCCCTATGCCATATCTAGAGCATTTCCCTCTGTGTATCATTCTCTTGCTTGTACCAAAGGGGTGGATGTTTTTATTTGGTTCCATCAGTCATTAGCTACAATGGTGCATTTAGTTAAACCTGACCCACACGGGAGGTATCTTCTTCTGGTGGTTACGATTAATAATGTGTTGTATACTTTGCTGAATCTTTATGCACCTAATTCTAATTCCGCGCAATTTGTGCAAACCTCACTTGTTAAGCTGACTCCTTATACCCAAGGTTCACGGATTGTATGTGGGGATTTCAATGTGCTTGCAGATCCAACCCTTGATACCTCTTCCACGCCCTCTGGCGGTTACCTTCGGGCAATGATGTCCCAGAGTAAATTTTTGCAACAAACCCTGAAGGAGGAGGGGCTGCTTGATGCCTGACACGTTTTTAACATCTCCAGTAGAGATTATTCTTTATACTCTCATGTTCACAAATTGTACTCCAGATTGGACTACTTCTGTGTTGACAAGGACACTTTCCAGAGAGTACGTCGTTGAGAGATAGGGGTGATCCAGTGGTCTGATCATGCACCGGTTACCATGGAACTTTCTGAACAATTTCATTGTCGGGACTCAGGGCATTGGAGATTGAATGACCAGTTGTTGGCTGAGAGGGAGGCCTCTATCTTTCTTGAACAGAAATTACTAGACTACTTTGCCTTCAGTGCCACTGTGGACGTCTCTCTGGAGACATTTTGAGAAGCGCATAAAGCAGTTATTAGGGGCCATTTTATTGCTTATGCCGCGACTGCTAAATGGAGGAGAGAGGCACGGTTAAGTCATCTGCTTAAAGCCTTGTCGGATCTAGAAACTCAGTCAAAATCCCTTCCCAATAAACGCCATTTGGCTCAGTTAGTGGCATTGCGGCATGAAATCAGTTCTATCCAATATTACTATACCCAATTGATGCTCACTAAACTGCAACAGAGGTTCTATACTCATAGCAACAAAGCGGGCACCCTTTTGGCTAGACGTCTTAAAAAAACAGCAAGTGAAGCGTGCTCTTCCGTATACCATTACACCCACAAGAGAAAAAGTGATGAACCCAGCCTTAATTCCGGAAGTTTTTGCCAAGTATTACTCTGATCTGTACAACCTGTCCTCGGATAACATTACCCCCCAGCCTACGGCTCAAGGTATTACCTCTTTTCTGAGCAAAATGGACTTGCCTGGTTTGAACCCCACACAGGTGGCACTTCTCAGTATTCCGATTGAGTTGGAAGAGATCCAGACACTTATTAAATCCTTGCCCCTTTATAAAGCCCCGGTGCCAGATGGCTTTACTGGTCAATACTCTAGGAAATTTACAACCATTCTTTCGCCTTATTTGTTGACGCTGTTCAGATCTTGTAGCTCAAAAGGCTCTTTCCCATCCTTAGTGCTCATGGTGCATCTTTTTGCTCTTCAAAAACCGGGTAAATCCCCGTCACATTGTCTGAACTTCCGACCTATTTCCTTACTAAATACGGACCTGAAATTGTAAGCCAGGGTGTTTGCGTCAAGATTGCAGTCTATCCTCCCCTTGCTACTGCATTATGATCAGGTGGGTTTTACCAAGGGAAGACGGACAATACGAAGAAAATTGTGAACGTGATTGAGTCAGCGGGTCGTTCAGGGACCAGAGGACTTCTCTTTGTGATAGATGCAGAGAAGGCCTTCGATCGGCTCCACTGGGGATACTTGAGAGCAGTGCTAGAGAGGTTCTGATTCCCCCCGGAGTTCATTCAGGCTGCTTTTTCTCTTTATTCTACTCCTAGAGCCCAGCAGAGTTGCTACTAATTGATCACACATAACTTATTGATGGAGCGTTTACACTACGCCTCCATTGCTCGTCTAGACGTTCATGATATGCTTAGCTCCATGTGGAACAGGTACTGGCTGGCCCATTAGTTCCTTTGACTATCACCCATCCCCTCCCCCCCTTCCCCCCCATCTCCTTACCTTTCCTCCTCCCTACCTCGCCTTTTATCCATTTGCTCCTTTTTTCTTTTCTCTTCTTTAGTACTCTGTCTTCCTCTTCTCTAGCTCTTCCTACTAATTTGCCTTTTACTTCTCTACATCTGTCTGTATCCTTCTCTAATGTGCTATCCTTTATTAGATTTTCTATGTGTCCATTGGACCATCTTGTGTACATATACTTCTCCAAATATTTTGGTTCAACCAAGGTACTGTTGTATCCCCAATATTTTGGGGGAAGATATTGGCCTTCTCCTGTTTTCTGCTTGTTTATGACTCACAGTAATATGATGACTATATGGAGACTCACTGAGCTGTAAATGTTATTTTATTTTTCTAACTAAGGCCTATTAATTCAATTGTTCTACATTGTGCCACTATCTATGTGCCTGGGATGTAACAAATAACTGTGTGTGAAAATGTACATGCTGCTTCTTTACCACCTCCCTCTATGTCCGATTCAATTCATTACATCACAGGCTTAGGCTTAACTACCTCCCTCTACACTATATTGATCCATAACAAATATGCATCTGTACCAATTTATATACTGCCCCTTTACCAGCTCCCTTTATATCTCTCTTTCACTACTTCATCGCCTTTTTTACTCCTTTTTTGGTATTCCACAACTCCCCCTCCCAACTCCCAATTCACTTCCTCATTTTCTCCCCCACCCTCCCTTTAGCAGCTTTACCTCCCCCCCACTTCCTTTTTCCACTTTGCCTCCTTTTCCCTCCATTTTGCTGCTCTGTCACTGCGTCCTTCCCACCTTCTCTTTTTCACCGTGTCCAATCCTTATGTCACAATCTTCATATCAGGTCACAAACTTTAATACTATTGTAAGAAAGTTTTACTTCACTGAGAGGGTAGTAGATAAGTGGAATAGCCTACCAGCAGCAGTGGTAGAAGTTAATACAGTGACAGAATGTAAGCATGCATGGGATAGGCATAAGGCCGTCCTTAACGTAAGAAATGACCAAGGACCAAAAAAGGTTTGAGGTTGTTTTTTTTTGTTTTTTTTTTACAGTAGGAAAATGGGCAGGCTAGATGGTCCGAATGGTTCTTATCTGCCATCAAATTCTGTGTTTTTGGTTACAGATTCACCGTTCCTTTATTCCATGCAACTAACAAGCATGAATTACTCAGAAGGACAGTTAAAAGCATACCCATTCACAGTACATTGGGTTGGGAGTTAGCCCCTTAATATTTCTACATACATGTTCTGCTCAACTGATAACCCTTTCCGTGCCAGAGGGGTGTCACTCCGTTAACGGCCAAATAGTTAATTGTGTCACTATCGGTGCCCTACAAATGCTGCTATCCAATGTCTATCCCCCCCGGTCATTCTACTCTTCTGTTAACTTTCACATCTGCACTAGTTTGAACACTTACCTTGCAAAACACTCTCATGTTCCTCCCATTTGGAGGTGAAATCTTTCCTTTCCTCCACCCAAACACCCACTGCCACTACAGCCCTGCCCACATGATGAGGCATCTGACATCGTTAGGACATTCTCATCACTTGCTTCAGGGGCAGAAAGTAAGAAAGTTCCCACTCACTACTGCCTCAGTCTGCTGCACACAAGGGGTTAAAAGAACTTTCACCTCTTAAATTACTTTGCAATGTATTGGAGACTTCTCTAACATTTAGTGGATTAAGGACCACAGCATCATACCTCCCAACATTTCAGATTGACAAAGAGGGACACTTGTATATTAGGGGATGTTGCTGGGGGCGTGGCTGGTGGGTGGGGCATTACAGGGGATTTTTAGGCTATTTCATGACCTATTCATACCTCTTTGTGTAACCTAATAAATGACTTATAACAAGACAAATGTATTTTATTTACACAGACTTAATTATAAACACATATACTGACATTTAAACAAACAATAATACAAGTTATATTGCTGTAGAACAATATGATACACTTATCTACACACCATTCTGTCTGATCTCCTAAAAAGAGGGACATCAGAGTGGGAAAGAGGGACAGAGGGATTTGGGTCTAAAAGAGGGACTGTCCCTCCTAAAGAGGGAAACTTGTGAGGTATGCAGCATTGCTTCAATGTGAAGTGCACCTCTCCACTGCAGGCAGAAGCAGACACAGAACAATTATGACAGATACACAGAGTGTGATTGAGGGAGACCTACAGAGACAGTGAAAGAGAGAAACAGTGAGGAAGAAAGACACGCAGACACAATGACAGATGGTGAGAGAGAGAGATATACAGATATAGAGTGAGAGATACAGCAACAGGAAAACAGAGAGAGAGAGTGAGAGAAAAGAGATAGAGAAATACAGAGGCAGGCAGAAACTGAGACAGATGGATAGATAGTAAGAGTGAAAGAGATGGTGACAGAATGAGAAATGATGAGAAAGACTGTGACAGCGATTGAAATAGTGATACAAAGAGAGACACAGTGAGAGGAAGTGAGTGAGAGGCAAGAAGTTAAAGAGACGGTGGGAGAGAAACTGACGTACAGTATAAGGCAAAGTGAGATATATGCAGTATGAGACACACAGATTGACAGAGTCTGTCAAAATCCTTGCTCATCCCCAACATACATAAACGCACACACAAAATCAAACACAGAGAGACACACACACCTCTCGGGTTAGTATATAGTATATTTAAGTGCATAAAGTTGACCTATCACCTTAAGATTCTGCCTATATTCTGTGCCAGCTATTTGTTTGTAAAATAAAGGTAATTGTCTAACTGACAGCAGGAGACCCCGGTCCAGGTACCAGCAGGAGGCTTTGCAGCAGAGCCGATATCCCGGTACTTAAAAAGAATTCATTCATTGGAAAGGTCTACAAAGTATGCTTGCAAACCAGGCACAGTTTGTAGAAAGTTCAAACTAATGAATTCTTCTTAAGTACCGCGATTTCGGCTCTGCTGCAGAGCCTTCTCTAGTCATACGACTCAAATCTCCTGCTATCAGCTTCACAGCTGACATCAGGAGAAGGGGAGGGAGGAGGGAACTTTGAATCCCTATATCTCTCAAACCATAGCAGTTTGAGAGATAGGGTTTGTTGCAATTAGTTTATTTTTTCAATCTCTACCTAAATCTAAATTTTTTTATGGGACATTACTGTCCCTTTAAGCCTCAAAAGACAGTTGAATATCTCCCTGGATCAATATCCTGTTTACTTTGAAACCAAGTCAAAAGTCATCTACAATATCTGTAAGCAAATCATCCAGAGGCAAAGAATTCCATAACTTTACCGCCATTACTGTAAAAAAAATTCTTAACTTTGTTTTCTTGATTACGCCTCTCTTCTTCTTGGATGACCTCATGTTTTTTTTAATCATCTGTCTGAGTAAATAGTTTGTTAGAGAGTTGGTGGCTTGATTATACTGTATAATTGTACAGACTATGCCAAAGGATTGCTGTTAGATATACTGTGCTAGAGTTTTGTTGACCAATATTGCTGTACACACTGTATGAAATAATTAATATAGGCATAATGTACTGTAGGTTTGATTGTACAGTCTAAAGTGTTGATATAGGCATACTGTGATGAAAGTTTGATTGTGCTATATTACTATACAAACTATACCAAAGAATCAGTGTTGACGTACAGTGCCAGAAGTTTGATTGTACAGTAGTATTGTACAGACTAAAAGAAAAGGTTGATGTAGATTGAAACAGACATACTGTGCTGAAGGTTTGATTGTGTGGGCAATACCAAAGAACTGAAATAGACATACCGTGCTACAGGTTTGATTGCACCATATAATACAGACTATACCAAAGGTGTGATATAGACATTTTGTGCTGGAGGTTTGACTGTACCCTGTCGTACAGTTTATACCAAAAAATTGATAATAGACTGTCACATTCCCCTGGTAAGGAACTGCATGGCAAAGCTAGAGAGTGGGAATTGAGAGCAGAGACAGTCAACTGGTCTTCCCTTGCTTCAGCAAAGGCTGTATAAAGATGCTGGTTGTAAAACCAGATTGTTCCTCCCCAGTTGGGCCAAGGAGCAATAAGAATTGGAGGACCAGGATCTGTTGATGAGTGAGCAGGGGATAGGAAGTTTGACCAGGATGATGACCAAGAGACATACTGTTGAACCCCAAGGAGGAGGAAGGGTAGAGAGAGAATCAGAGGTATGCCTAGGTGAAGGCAAGAGGTGAACAGTCAAGGCGGACCAGAGAGAGATCAGAGAAAGAGTACAGATGAAAGTGTAGAATTGTGTCAGACCTCTAGATGCAGAACTAGAGCAATTAGCAGGGTAGGCAAAGATGGAGAGGAGAGGCGAATGACCTTGCAACCAAAGCGGAGATGAGAGAGAGAAAGAGAGATTGAAGGTGGAGGTGTAGGATTGTGGGAAAGTGCTAGAGGGTGGACAAAAGCAGAGAGCTAGGAAAGGTGAAGGTGAAGTAGAAAAGTAAGAGGCAAACAGCCTAGGTGGACCTGAGAGGGTACTAGAATAAGAGTAGATGAACCGCTAGTGGTCAGTCTAGTAGGCAGCGTGGCAAGGCAAAGAAAACAGTGTTAGATGAAAGGCACAAAAAAACCAGAGGAGAATGAGAGGGAAAGTTAAGATGGAGAGAAGGGAAGGTGGCAAACCACAGAAGGGCAGGGGAAGTCTGACAAGTGCGCACTGAGTCAATGCACTGCAAGGAAGCAAAGAGGCGAACAGGAACACGCCAGGAAGAATCTTTTCAGATGAGATGAAGAGACAAGGTCATGCAAGCCAAGAGGTCGAAGCTGGATATATCAGTCAGAAGCCGGGAGTCAGGCAGGAGGGAAACCAAGGTTCAAAGCTGGGTAACACAGGTGAGGTTCCAAGTCGGTAGATGGGAGACGTAGTCAGCAAGGAAGGCGAGGTTTAAACCAAAGATCGAGGATGCAGAAACAAATTAACTGACTCAGGAGACTAGCTCGTAGAATGGCCAAGGACAGCAAGCGGTCAAGCTATAAAGGTCAGACAAGCAATAGGAAGCAGGGGGGCAAAAGAGGCTCGATGGCTGAGGCAAATAGAAACGGACAATGCTATAGACATACTATACCGGAGGTTTGATTGTACCGTATTGTACAGACTATACAAAAGGATTGATATAGGCATACTGTTTCAGATGTTTTATTATATGTACTGTTCAGAATATACCAAAGAATTGACATAGACATACTGTGCTCGAGGTTTCATTGTACCACATTGTACAGACCATACCAGAGGATTGATATAGACATACTATTTTGGAGTTTTTATTGTGCCATATTTTTCAGACTATAACAAATGATTGATTTAGACATAATGTGCTGGATGTTTGATTGCACCATTATTACTGTACAGACTATAACATTAAATAAGGATGATGAATAGCCTAGGTGAGCCACATGGTCTTTAGCTATTATCTTATTTTTATGTTTAATCTTTAAGCAGGAATCCTGTGATTAGCAGATTTTCACCAATACATATGCTAAGATTATGCAGCCATAGCAGAGCATGCTAAAGCATCTTAGAGGATATGAGCATGCACTTTCAGTATTACAGATGTCAGATGTAGTGTGATTATGATTCACATAATAATTAGTATACAATACCCCACAATTTGTTGAGTGTGTATCAAGCAATAAATGCTCAAGTGCTGAGATTTAAGGGAGTTTGAGCATATTTCTGCTCTCTACAAGTATCCCAAGGGAAATAATTACTCAGTAACAGAGTTACATGCTTTTTTATTTTTTTTTGCCTATAATTACTATGAGAGATAGCAAAGAGGGAAACGACTTGCTCTGGTCAGCCATCTACCTGAGTAGAATGCAAATGCTTTGTCTCCTTTAGATGTACACTGCATGAGAATGAAACTGTGCTTCTTGTTTTGCCCATTAGATAGCATTATCTCTCCAGAATGCCAATTCATATCTCTTTGTGCTGCGTGTGGCTCTCACATATGGGATTTTAATAACCTTCATGCTGTGCAATGAATTCATAAACAGGGCTGAAAAAGAAAAATCACCACAGGATCTTATTTTTTCATTATTACTCTTTTGAAAAACAGGATGGGCAGATATTTTGTGTGAATATTTTGACAGACTGGGCAGTCAGATTGAATTCTGGAGAGCTGTGTGGAAATGAGCAATTGTTTGTTTTTCATATTCTCTCAAAGTCAGTGGGGTGGATGTTCAGTGGTGAGTCTGCACTAAATCAGGGTTTGGAACTGATTTCAATCCCTGGCCTGCCTAACATTACTTTACTAAGGCACATATGCCAGAATTCCTCCCCTTAACAGCACTTGTCTCTTGAAGTTGGAGCAGTCTGTGTGCATTTCAGGGTGTTCCTTTAAAGGGACTGTAATGTCCCATAAAAACTTTTTATAGTTTTATAGAGCTCAAGAAAATAAGAATAATGGTGCAAACCCTATTTCTCAAACCGCTAGGGTTTGAGAGATATTTGCACTGAAAGTTTGCCTCTTTCTCTCTCCTCCTACTGACGTCAGCGTCTAGCTGACAGCAGGAAATTCTGGTCTGACATCAGGAGAAAGGGAGAGAGGAGCGAACTTTCAGTGTTTAAATCTCTCAAAACATAGCGGTTTGAGAGATAGGTTTTGCACCATTCTTCTTATTTTCGTCCACTCTATAAAAATATAAAAAGTGTTTATGGAACATTACTGTGCCTTTAATCTATACCTTGGTAAAGGGTATGTATGAAACAAGGTGTAGAGGAAATGACATGAGTGTACACTGTGCCTGCTGTGGGGCATACATGGATCGCTGGCATTAACCACAATGTGTTGCATACCCCTCTGGCACTCGAAGGGTTAAACCCCTAATACCACTTGAGTGTGGCCACTGGTATACATTACAGAGCTCATACACTGTAGTGCATACCCTGCAGATCAGCTCATGCCGGTGGGGCTGAGCTTGTACATTCCTAATTTGGAATTAGGGCCTTATACAAAAAAGAAAAGTGGAGTTAATAATGTGGAAAACAACTATACTATGAGATACAACTCAAAATCCTCAATGATTTAAATTTAGCTTGTAAACCCACAAAAACTATAGAGGTCTCCAAAGCATTGCAAAGCAATATGTTGGGAGACAACCTTTGTATTCAAGGGGTTAAATGTCCCACAGAAATGAACAGGGATTATTTTATTTGCAGTTGATTTACACCACTTTCCTTCTGTGCATACGGTCATTAGGGAACTATACAAGAAAATGTACTTAGGTGAGATAAGCAGGAAGAGGCTGGCAGCTTCTTGATGTGGGAAGTAAGTCTTATTGTCCAAGAGATCAGACCTCAGATGCCCACTTTTGTTCAGACATGGTAGGAAAACCACTTTAGTTCACTTGTCAGAAATGGAAGGAGAATTGCTGGTGACTTGGCAAACAATACTTATCTATTGCAGAGTTGCCAATCAGCATTGCTACTCTGCCAGGTGGTAGTGGAACCACCAATAGGGTAAGGTGGCAGCTGTGGTCAGCTTTAGTGTTCACTTTTAACAGTAGTAGATGACAGTTATAGCTATGAAGTGGAGAACTCTCCAGCATCTAGAGGGTTAAGACTACTTTATATGCCAGCAGTGGCTTAAATGACCCTGGGAATAGTTTCTGTTGGTTTTACTGTACCAGCATCCATGGTGGACAGCTGGCCTGCCATGATGAACTATATTAACCATTTGATTTCCAGAAGTGTGTGCAGTTTGTATTCCATTCTGTTTTTGACTGCTGTATCCTTGTTTTTTTTCTTTTCTCTTAAAACCTGCTAAATACATAATGAAATGATTTAGCTTACTGCACTGATGTAAACAGAATGTATGTATATTCCCCATAGAGAGGCAGTGCTTATTGTGTATACTGTTGTGGGGGGGGGGTCCTTCTTGAAGATTAGGGTTCTTTTGTATCGTTGCTGTTTGCCATCACATTAGGAATATAGAAACAAAAAAGCATGATGTGTAATATCTTAACAATTAAGGTCACCCACCATCATCATTGAAAATAAACTCACAGATTAGTAGCTGAATTCAACACATATATGTTGTTCAGCATAGCGCTCTTAGGGGGTATGAGTCTCACCACCCCTTCTAGCAGTATCTGTCGGCAGCACAACTCCAAAAGGCAATCATCCATGAATGGAGAAGTGTATCTAGAGAAAAAGAAAACAAACAGAGTGTATTACACGATGAACAATTAATAAATAAGGCAAACAAAATCAAATGCACTCACAATATAACAATGTTGATCATCAAGCTTATACCAGCAGTCAACAGATATCACATGCAGGGCACTTTACCTTTCCCTGCTTGGGTGTACATACTATATCTGGAGGACCGTGAAGGAGAATCCGAGAGGCGTATACTATCTACTCAGATGTGATATCTGTTGATTGCTGGCATAAGCTTGACGATCAATATTGTTATATTGTGAGTGCATTTGATTTTTTTTTTTACTTATTTACAAGTTGCTCATTGGGTAATACACTATAGGCTCGCCTCTGTGTGTTTTTGTTTTTCTCTACATATCAGGTTAGGAATACTTCCTGTTTCATTGAATTTTAGGAAAACACTGAATGGAAGTGAGGTATATTGGAGTGACCTGGAAACAAATATGAAAGAATGAAAAACTGGTGTTAAAGCTCGGTGTCTTACTAAACTTACTAATTAATATCTAAAACTCATATCTCTGTCTGGGAGAACCAGCATAAAAAAACTGACAGCTGTCAGTGACAACATCATGCTTTTTGGCTCGGCCATTGGCTCGATAGCTCATTAAGACAAGCTCTGTAGAGGGGAAACCAGGTTGGGAGAGGGTACCTGTCAGTTCTAGATTTGCATATCAGATACATCAAGAAAGAGCATACTACTGCTCCAAATGTCACCTATGACCATACTCCATATCTTCCAGGACCCCACCCTAGCCCAATTTACTGGTGCCTTTCAAAAGCAATGAAACTTAATCCATAACAAAAGCTTTTAACTTAACTGGACAGTAGTGGATTATATAAACTTACTACATTAATATATAAACTGGATATTACAGCAATTTATAAACTGGTAAATAACCAGCCATCCTATATAGAGGCAAATGAATTTTGTTGGCCACAACCTTGCCTAAACATAGTAGGTGTGGTCAACAAGACTGAGGTGACTCAGAATTTGGCAAAGTGGGTGTCTGCCAAATCGAAAATCTGGTCTTGGTACTGAAAGACTGTGAGTATACTATGTTTCTAATGGCAGAGGTGCTAGTGGAAGCAATTATCTAGTAAAAGACTGGAATTTATTTTGTCATGTTTGTTGCACTTTAAAGTTTACAGACACACAAATAGAAATATTTTATAATAGTTTTCCTAAGCATAGGTAACGTGTCCTGCATTGATCTGGGCCAAGCCAGGAGACCTAGAACAGAATACTTGAGAAATAAGTAGACTGTTCAATACGCTTACGTTATTTTACCACTAAAGCCACATTGTACTTGTTTTGCCCCATTTCGGTAGTCTTTACTGCATCACAGTCTAATAAAAATAAGTTTATGGTATTATGCAGAAAACAAGTGATTGACTGTTGACTTAGGGCCTTATGCCATGGTGTTCAGAAATACTGGTACGTCACAATTTTCATTAAAGTCATCTTCCCTCTGTGACACCCTTTTCACACATTAGTGCATAACCCCATTTGTCTTTTGCAAAGTGGAATGTGTGATTTCAAGTAATTTCAACAAAGCTCAGTATGGGTGGTAGAAGATGCCTAAGAGCAGAGTATTATTCAGGACTAAAAGAAAATAAAAAGCTCAGAAGGCTATTTAACAAGTAAGTCTGAATTCCGTTGTAAATGACAACTTTATCACTGGTTTTATCCACAGACACCATCATAAGCTTAAATAGAAGAAACCTGTGAGATAAAACCAGTGATTACCTATATAGTGAATTTCAGAAAGATTATGTTTTCAGAATTGTACAGAAAAGTCACCATTTACTGCACAAACTGCTTTGCAGAGCACCCAGTGTACCTCAGTAAAGTTTAGGTTTGACATTTAGCATTCTCTGGATGTATTTGTTCATGCCTGTACTGACAGTCATATCTGTGGATGGAGGATCATAAGGATTGAAGCTTCCAAGTTTGTTTCTGTCCTAGGAGAGAATGGCTAGCAGTCTAAGGGGGAGTATCATTAAAAGGTACACCTCGCAGTTAAGAATACACTGACTTGACCATAGGTGCTCAGTAAGTGCTAGGGACAGAATTATATATGTGAGGACAGAAATGCATTGTTGGTGGGGTTTGAGGACTATCGCTGAGAACCTCAAATAGTGATGAACAGTAGCTGAAAAGTTTAGAAAAGAGAGCTTTAGGGATGCAAGCAGAAAATATTTTTTCAGGGCAAGGAGGGGTATTTTTATATGTAGTCATGCCACATCAGTATGTAAATTGTAAATCGAGAAAATTATGCTCAATTTCTGTAAAAAGAGTACTATTACTGCATTATCATGGTGCCATTACACTCCAGTCTGTCCTTTTGACATAGTCAATCACAGATTTCTTCATCTCTTCAAATTAGTGTACAGCTCTCTTGTTTATTGTTTTCTTTCTTATAAAAGCAAATCATATTTAAGCATTAATGTTCTTTTAAGATAATCTCTCTAATTATGTATGTAAAAGTATCTGAATAAACTAGGACCCACTTGTAAATAACACTCAAAACAGTGTAACCCTTTGCGTTCCAGATGGATATGCAATGTGTTGCATACCCCTTTGGCACTCAAAGGGATAACATGTTAAAACACACATAAATGGTTCTGCTTTGACATCTTTTGACATTTATTCTCATTTGACCCTTGCACATATTTCCTTTTAACCCTTTGAATACATTTCTAAGCAGTGTGATGCATACCTGTCAGGCACTCTAAGGGTTAAACAGAATATAAAGATTCAAAGGGCCCTGCCTTTATAAGAAAAGCACAGTCATTCTTGTGCAAACCAACAACATCACAAGAGGCAAATGCCAATTCCCCAAAATATGCATTGAATTTAATGGCACTTTTAACCTTTTGAATGCCAGAGAAGTCCTCAATGCATTGCTAAGCAGCCCTTTGTAAATCAATGAAAATTTTTATTTTTCCCTTCTGGTGGAGCTGGGTTGGCCTGGAATTGCTTATCACAGTTGGGGACTAATAACAGTTCCCCAAACTGAATGTGACGTAAAGCAAGTAGGGTTGGATTGGGGCATTGAGTATCCACCAGGGAAATGAATCCTATCTGTGTGGCTTGTCTCACACAATGTACTAACAAATGAGGAACTGGTAAAGCAATAGTGAAGTCTAGGACTTCATTTCCCACCCCCTCCACTACCTATTTGCCACTCTTTGACTGCATCTCCCTCACCTGTCCCATTTTCCATCTTCCCTGCCTTTCTTTCCCTTTGTCATTCGCCATGCGGATGACAAAGGGGGAGAAAGGTAAGGGAGGCAGAGAAAGAGATGGAGGAGGGGTGGTAGAGTGGCAAAGGGGACGGAGGAGGGGTGGGAGAGTGGTGAACTGGCATGTGACACACAGCTAGCACTGGGAGAGTGATGCCAAGCTGGTAGAAAGAACAGGACTGAGCTGCTGCTGATGAGTCAGTGGCAGCCCCTTCAACAAATCTAGATGGTCTCCGTCCTTCATACTTGCAGGAAATAGGAAAAAGGTTTGTGTTACTTCCTCACATTTTTAACCCTTTGGATGCTAGAAGTGTCTCCAAAGCATTGCAATGCATTGGAGACATCTCTGATAGACAAGGGGTAAAATTATATATTCCACTTTTAGAATAATGTTGTTGTACACGAGAAATATGAATTAAAAAACAAATAAAATTGCCTTTGTACTAAGGAGCACTGCTTAGAATTTACTTTGACCACAGACTTCTGGCAATCACTATTTTATCTTAACCCCTAAATGACCCTTGAGGGCCTGGAACTTCATGGGTAGATTTGCATTAAGGACCAATGACGGGATTCAGGGCTCCATGCGAGTCTGCACGCCGTTCAGGGAGCCCTGAACCGGATGTGGAAATAAAAAAGAAAATGGTCCGTGGTCCTTAAGTGACAGCCGCATGTGCTATTGGCCGTCCTTAAGGGGTTAACCTCCCACCTTTGCCACCCCTCAAGAAAGACCTGTTACTTACCATGATCCATGCAGCAGAGCCCTCATTCCAAGACATTGGAATGCACCAGACCTTCCTTCGGTTGCAGTAGTTCAATCTCAAATCACTTTACTCTGGATGACGCTTTTAAGAAGGGGACAGGACTCCAATGACGTAAATGCGTTTTTCCTCCCAAAATGTTAAATTGTAGTGGATATGCTTTCATGCACTAATTGGAGAGCTGGGACAAGTGGTTGGTGGCCTCTCTTATCCCCCTGTCTTCCTGCTACCCTTTACCTACTCCTACTTCCTCCCTTTCCCCATGCCTCCCTCCTACCCCCCTTTTACCCCTTTTTTGGTTTCTCTCATTCTGCTCTCTTTTTGTCCTTTGTTTTGTCCTCATTCATTTTTCTCCACTTCTAGACTCTTTTTCTGTCCTGAGTGCTGCAGTTACACATTACCTCTTTCCCTCCCTTTTTACTATATCAGTACAGCCATGTGGTTGTTCTGTTTTCTCCCTGTATTTAATAGCTTATGTCTATGACCCACTGCTTAAATTGTTTATGAAAATATGCAGTGTCTATTGCTGTACATTTCTTGTAACTAATAAAGCCTTCTTTAAAACTCAAAAAAAAAATAATAATAAAAAATAAATGTTAGTAGAATTAAACCTATGAGTGCCAGTGGGGTATAATAACCTTACAAAGCAACAGCACCTGAAAACAAACACTTACCAGTAATCCTGATGTCCAGAGGAGTCTTCAGCACCCTGGTCAGCTACCGGCCATCTTCGTCTTCTATCTTCCTTCTTCTCTCTTCCTTCTTTCTCTCTGTTCCTTCATTCCTGTGAAAAAAGAAAACAAACATATTAAATGTGTGCCCAAACATAACTCTGACGTCTGTGCATAGCTTAACCCATTGAGTGCCAGAGGGGTAAGCAGTGCATTGCAGAGCAATATGTTGCATACTCTCTGGCACTCAAGGGGTTAAACTATGCACAGATGTCAAAGTTAGAGAATGCCAACAGAATAAATTAATTGCCCCATTAATCTTGTGGTAATCAAAATTAGTGCTTCCAAACAAAAGTTAACTTCAGTGCCAAAACAATATTGAAATTAATACGGCCCTTCTGTCAGCGGTGGTGGGGTGGTGGAGAAAGGACAAATAAGCAGAAACCCCAACCCCCTCCTGATGGGCTGCTGATGTCCGTTTCATTGTGAGGGAATTTTGAATAGAGACTGCCTTTATATATGGACAGTATCTGTTCAAATCGACTCACAGCTGTTGGCTAGAATGTGTGTTTACGCACTTCCTAGGCAATCAGCTTCGAGCAGGTTCTGTTAATCCCCTGCTCGAAGCTGGTTGGCTGGGAGGTGCGTAAGCACATATTCCAGCCAATGGCTATGAGACATTTTGAACATAGACTGCCCATATATAATGGCAGTCTCTGTTCAAAATTTATTCACAGTGGAAAGGGTATTGGCCCATCAGGTACTAAGGGGGGGGGGGGCTTCTGCTCATTTGCCATTTCTCCGTCGCCACCATGAAAAAGACAATGGGGACATATTACTTTCAATATTTTTTGGCTCTAAAGTTAACTTTTGTTTGGGAGCACATATTTTGATTCTCAGTAAATTTATGGGGCAATTAACTTATTCTGTTGGCATTCTCTATCTAACTCTGACATCTGTGCATTGTTTAACCCTTTGAGTGCTAGAGAGGTACACAGCACATTACTCTGCAATGTGTTGCATACCCCTGTGGCACTCAAGGGGTTAAACTATGCACACATTCCTGAGTTATGTTTGGGCACAAATTTAATATGTCTTTTTTTTTCACAGGAATGATGTAATGGAGAGGAAGATGAAAGAAGATAGCAGAAGAAGACTTGAGAAAAAAAGAAGAAGGAAGATAGAAGAAGATGGAAGGTTGGTAAGAGTAACACAGATGAGCTAACGTTCGGTGCTTGAAAGTATTTCAGACACCAATCGTTAACTTTTTACCTTTGATGTTCACATTATTCATGCTACTCAGCATGAGTTCTGGGAACTTATTGTACAAAAAGGACATTTGGCCAACCAACAGTCCTTTTCTGTGGTCTAACATTCGTTGTGTTTTCAGCTGGTAGGGCAATTGAATATTGACTTAGACTTTGTTTTCTGTCGGTTGTTAGCCAG
The DNA here is from genome assembly GCA_037306005.1 of Rhinophrynus dorsalis. Classification (NCBI taxonomy): domain Eukaryota; kingdom Metazoa; phylum Chordata; class Amphibia; order Anura; family Rhinophrynidae; genus Rhinophrynus; species Rhinophrynus dorsalis. The sequence goes on from CM074722.1 coordinate 256,055,642, forward strand.
TTTAGCCCTACCGGCTATTTTAATGCACAGAACTGAATTGAAACCTAAAAGAGTCATGCTATTTGTGGTGCTGAGGCCTCACAGTATCCTCTACATTTTCCAACTGAGCAAGTGGGGAAGCAGAGAAGATGTTCTCAGACTTCAGGGTTGTCTACTAGTGGTGATGTGTAAGGGAGTAGATCCTGTACATGTTGCCAGCAGTATGGCAAAGATCCATGCTTATAATTTATTGATTGAGGGTTGTTACTGCATACGAAACTACAAGGACATCCCAACATCTCCATCCTCCTTTCAGCAATGGGTGTACTCTTGTTTTACTCTGCAGGAAATGCCCTATAACACACACTTTTCATTTTCATTTAAAAATCTACTGCTCCTTTAATTTGATTAACTTAAGGATTTGTATATTTCCTTTATTGAGGCACCTTTTCCTAGAGTATAGATATTACAGCTGTATTTGTACCAAACTGTTAGGAACCAGAAACCAGACAGATACAAAAATGTAAAAATGCAAAACAACTTTATTGAAATAACAAAAGCAAACAAAGCAAAATTGTGATACAGAAACAGTAAACCACAAGACAAGCTGGGGTCAGGAACCAAGACAGATACTCAGCTAAGCTGGGGTCAGGAATATGGAGATCAGCGATGTAGGAACAAGCCAGGAGTCAGGAACCAGAAGGAACATCAGAGGAAGCCAGATCATGCACAGGATATCAGGAACAGAGCAGAACACTCTTGCAGCCAGAAACAAGCACAAGGGCAATCAGGAAGTGAGCCAAGCTGCTATAAATACCTTGGGAGGGTTGGCTGATAGCAGTCAGGTGAGCAATCACAGAGAGGTCAGCTGATTCAGCCAGACTGGGAAGGCAGTAGCAATGGATAGCAGTATTCTAGTTTATCTCAGACAGCAGAATCCAGCAGCAGAGTAAGAGCAGATCAGCCAAACCTTGACACAAACGTAGAAAACAGATACTAATTTGCAGAACACTAAGAAAATATAGACATATATGGAAGTAAAACCTTCTCAAAAGATGAATGCATGGTAGTACCAAATAAACTAAAGATAAATGTGGCCACACTAATCTCAGCATTCATTTACTGAGGGATTTTCTTCCACAATACAGTACATGTTTTTGGCTAATGAAGAGCTGGGGGACACCAGCAGAAGTATTTTGCTTAGTAAATATAAACAAGGATGTCAGAACTTTCAAATTGACCATATGATATAGAACAGAGGTACTCAGACCTGCCCCCAGCAGTGCATGTTTTAAGGATTTCTTAAACGGACAGTAATGTCCCATAAAAACTTTTTCACTGTCGTCCAATACATGTTACTGGTAACTCTGGGAGGCGTCAGTCCCCTTTAAGTAGGCAGGAACATTCTCTAAATGTATGCAGGGGGTGGAGCCTCCCTTCCCTCTCAGGCTGCAGTTTACCCAGTCTGCCCAGAATTGTTTGTTCCTGTGTGTGAACACACCAGGTGGAGAACATCTCGTCAGTTTTTAGTTTCTTTTTTATTTTTCTGTCAAATATGGAATACCACCATTAGGCGGGTTACCTTTCCTGACAAATGCCCTCTCCAAAGTGGCTAGCTCAGTGTCCAGGGCCTTTTGGTGGACCTTAAGCCCTGAAGGGGGAATATCTTGGTTACAAGTGCTTCCCCATAGATTACCTTTCTGAGGTAATTCTTACTACAGGGTAACCTGAAGACAGAAGATCTGCAGAAAGGTGAGCCACCCTTTGAGTGCTGAAGGTCCACTTGTCCCACAGTGTTCCTTAATTGGGCTTGGATTTGGGAGTTCTCATTGCGCACTCCGGCACTCATTGGGTGTATATGTGTATGTCTGTGGGTATTTGGAGCAGGTTTCTGTGGTAACTTAACCCTTCCTCTGCTGTTTTGACAGGTTTAATGGGGTTTTCTGGCACTTTTCTTACTGGATCAGTGTTTTCTCTATATGCATACATGTTCACTGCATGTGTTTCATGTTTTTAACTTGTAGTTTAACTTTTATTAAAATTATGTACTGCGCCTTTAAGGCGCGCTTTACCGCATAGACGCCATTGACTACTTCGGACACGTCCTATTCAGTGTCTAGAAAGTTTGCTAAACTTTTGCCCTTTTCTGCAACAGAAATGACTGAATGGGTTCATCCCCCTAAGGTGGACGCACCCATATCTAGCCTGCCTAAATCTACTGTCTTACATGTTTCTGATGCTTCTGCGCTGCAAGATTGGACTGATAAGTAACTTGTGGTTCTCCTTAAGTCCATTTTCACTTCTATTGGCTCTGCTGTGTGTCCAGCCTTTGCTGTTGCATGGGTTATCCGGGCAGTTGCAGTCTGGACTGAGCAACTTACTATGGTGGTCCGTCAGGATGCGCGTACTTCGGAGAGATCGCGTCTCCTTGCTGTTGTCTCTGTGGATCAACACTATGTTTCTGCTGCTGCCTTTGATGCCATCCGCATGATGACAAGGGCCTCCACTACTTCTGTAGTGGTTGGGCGTGCGCTTTGGCTTAAGATTTGGTCTGCTGTCACTGGTTCTATGAAAGTTTTTTTCTTTCTTTGCCTTTTGAAGGTACTTCCTTGTTTGGATCAGAACTTAAGGAACTAATTAGCGAGGCCTTGGGGGTTAGAGTTCTCTTCTACCCTTGGTCTTTAAAAAAAAAAAAAAAAGTGTTGGTTTACGCGTCACCGGTCCCTTCGTTCCTTTCACTCTGAGACGTACGACGAACCAGGCGGTGCCATCTGCTCCGCGTGCCTCCTTCAAGCTTATGCACCAATTGCAGCCCAAGGTCGCATTCAAGCCCATGACTTAGTGACTGCTTCGGCATAACTCACCAACACCGTGGGATGATTCAGTGTCGGACCCATGGGCTTTTCTGGTGGTGTCTGTGGGATATAAGATCCCTTTATTTTCTCTCCCACCTTTTCGTCTTTATCTTTCTCGTTCTCCTCAAGAAGTCGAGTGAAGCCATCTGTTCAAAGACGCTATTCAGGCTCTTCTGGACAAGGTTGTCCTGGAACAGGTACCCCCTGCGGACAGGGGTTCAGGCCTATTCAAGCCTTTTTGTGGTGACCAAAAAAAAAAAAAAAGGGGGATGGCGGTTGCCGCCCTATTTTGGGTCTGTGAGATCTTAATTCCTTTGTTGTGAAGTCTCACTATCATCAGGAGTCTCTGCTCACAGTATTCGCTGACATGTCTCCGGGGGAGTTCCTTGCTTCTCTGGACCTTCAGAGCTCTACCATTGGTCTGACAATAGCCCCCCCCAGGTTTTCCAACGGGTGTTGGGGGGCCTTGATATCCGTCCTCCATCGGGGCGGCATCAGAGTGCCTTTCGTACATGGATGACTTGCCTTTTGCAACCATTATCTGCGGACCTTCTTCATCCGCAGGTCCAGACCTGCATTCAATTCCTTACACATCATGGTTGGATTGCGAACTTGGTCAAGTCTGACCTTGTTCCGTCTTGGCACCTGGGTCTTCTGTTCGATACTCAGAGGTGCATGATTTGTCTACCGGACGAGGTAACCATCAATTTGCCCAAAGGATCTTCATGATCCTATCCCGCTATTGGATACTGGTTCCGAAGTTGTCTTCTCTGGTGGGGTAGTTCATCTCCATGATAGAGGCGGTTCCATTTGCCATGGTACACACCAGGGAACTTCAGGGATTTGTGATACGGACCGACCGATCATCAAAAGTTATCAATCTCCCCCCCCCCCTCATGTCGAGTTGAGCTTGGAGTGGTGGTTGGGCCTTCCAATCTCCTATAAGTAAGATCCATCCGGATTCGCTACTGGACTGAGGTCGCGACGGATGCCAGCCTCCTGGGCTGGGGAGCTGTTCTGGGTCGCTTTAGCGCTCAGGGGAAGTGGTCCATGGAGGAGTCCCTTCTTTCCATCATTGGGAGTGTCAACTGGAGGACGGGCCAGTCTGTGTGGAGTCCGACTTCGCCACGGCAGTGGCTTACATCGACAGACAGGGCGGTACAAGAAGTCTCGCCGGTTAAATGTCAAGGCCATACTGTCCTGGGCAGAGGTTCATGTTCCGGTCATTTCCGCAGTGCTCATTCCAGGCGTAGAGAACGTCATGGCAGTCTTCCTCAGTCGTCACACAGTCGACAGCGGAGAGTGGGAATTATATCCGGAGGTGTTTCAACTCCTGGTTCTGAGATGGGGAATGCCCCAGTGGATCTGATGGCAATGGGACACAACAGGAAGGTTCCGCCGTTTTGCTCTCTGTGGAGCGATACTCTAACTCTGCTGTTGATACAATATCCATTCTTGGACATTATCTCTGGCCATTTTTCCTCTCTCTCTCTCCCTATGTTTATATGGGTGTTACGGACATTGTAATTGGTACGTTGTCCGGTAATTTTGATTGTTCGGGATTGACATCGTCAACCCTGGTACCCGGAGTTTATGGCCCTATCTGTGGTGCAGCCATTTCGGCTCCCCTCTCGTCCAGTTCTTCTTCTACAGGGTTATCTGTGGAAGACGATGTTCTTCGGCTCAATTTGACGGGCTGTATGTTGAATCCTCGATTTTATGGAAGAAAGGGTTTTCTTCTGCTGTGGTTTCTACTATGTTTAGTGCCATAAGCCTGTTTCTTCCACTATCTATCACCGTGTCTGGTCGATATTTGTGTCTTGGTGTGTTGACAGAGATCTGTCTCATGACTTTGATCGTCCCACTGTCCTGTCCTTTTGGTTGGACGGTGTTGGCAAGGGACTCGGTCTGAGTTCTCTTACGGTTCTTACTTCAGCGCTTTCTGTCGTTTTCCAGAAACGCATTGCTATCTTCCTGACGTCAGAGGTTTCTTCCAGGGTGTTGCTCTGTGCGCCCTGCCTTTCGGAGTCCGGCTCCTCAATGGGACCTTAATCTGGTTTGGGGGTTCTCCAGCGTTCCCCCTTTGAGTCCTTGGCTTCTATTCCTTTGCACCTTTTGTCGTGGAAGATGGCCTTTCTTCCGGCTCTTGTGTCAGTTCGCCGGGTGGCGGACTTGCAAGCTCTGTCCTGTAACCACCTTATCTGGTGTTTCTCAAAGATAAGGCTGTGCTTCACACTTCTAAGGAGTCCTTGCCTAAAGTGGTCTCCGAGTTCTACATCAATCAGGTGATTGTGGTGCCCTCTTTCTGCCTAACCCTTCCTCTGTCAAGGAGAGGGATCTCCACTTGTTGGATGTTGTGCGTTGTCTCAAGTTTTATGTTCATTGCACTGAGTCTATCAGATAGTCTGATGCCCTGTTCGTCATTCCTGAGGGTCCTAGGGCAGAGAGACAGGCATCCGGGGTATCTTTTGCATCTTACATTAAGTCTTCTAATTGTGAAGCTTAAAAATTGAGGGAGAAGCATGTTCCCTTTTGGGTTACAGCCCGTTCTACCGGGTCATTTGGGGCCTCTTGGGTCTACAAGAATCAAGCGTCTGCCGCTCAATTGTACCGGGCAGCCACTTGGTCTTCTATGCACCCCTTCTTGAAGTGCTACCGTGTGGATGTGCTGGCCTCGGCTGATGTCAGCTTTGGGAGGAAGGTCCTGGAGGCAGTTTTGTCTGTCTAGGATCTTTCTTTTCTGTGGTTTTCAGTGCTTCCTTACTGGAGCCCTATTGGATCTGGTTCAGTGTGCTGTGTAACAGTTCTTGGGGTCTGTTTTTACCTCTAGTTGGTGTCCGTTGACACCTCTGGTTAGTTGGGATCTCTGACCGGTTGGTTCATGGAGGTCCTGGTGACTTTGGGGGCCTTGTGCCTGGTCCTTGCCTTCTTCCCACCTCAGGGTAACTCAATGGTTGGACATCCCAGAGTTACCAGTAACCTGTATTGGACGACAGTGAAAATAGGATTTTTGTCTTACCTGTTAAATCCTTTTCACTTAGTCCATACAGGTTACTGGTCTCCCAACCTGTCAAGAGACCATGCTTGGCTCTCCTGTGGCATTATGTGGGAGTCCTTCGGGGCATGCTCACAGGAGTCTTCTTTCCTTCTACTATCTAGTCTGGTTAGTTCTCAAACAATTCTGGGCAGACTGGGTAAACTGCAGCCTGAGAGGAAAGGGAGGCTCCACCCCCTGCATACATTTAGAGAATGTTCCTGCCTACTTAAAGGGGACTGACGCCTCCCAGAGTTACCAGAAACTTGTATGGACTAAGTGAAAAGGATTTAACAGGTAAGACTAAAATCCTATTTTATAGTTTTATAGAGCCTTAGAAAATAAGCAGAATGGTACAAACTCTATCTCTCAAACCACTATGGGAGATATCTGGATTCAAAGTTCCCCCCTCCCTACCCTTTACAGCTGACATCAGGAGAATCGAGTTGTACGATTCGAGGAGGCTCTGCAGCAGAGCCGAGATTATGTTATCTATAAAGAATTCATTCATTGGAAAGATCTACAAAGTGTGCCTGGTTTGCAAGCACACTTTGTAAACATTTCCAGTGAATGAATTCTTTATAGATAACGCGATCTCTGCTCTGCTGCAGAGCCGCCTGCTGGTCCCCGGACCGCAATTTCCTGCTGTCAGCTAGATGCTGACATCAGGGGAAGGAGAGAGAGGGGCGAACTTTCAATGCCTGTATCTCTCAAACCATAGTGAGAGAGAGAGAGATAAGGTTTGCACCATTCTGCTTATTTTCTAAGGCTCTATAAAACTATAAAACGTTTTTATTGCATTGCATACCTCTCTGGCACACAGAGGGTTAAGGATCTCCTCAGTTAAGCACAAGTGAATGTCAGATCTTTCAGAATGACTTGACTGAACCACTGATTGAGTTATCTGTGTTCATGTGAGGAGATCCAGAAAACCTGCCCCATTGGAGGAGCCTTGAAGACAGGTTTACTGAGAATCACTTGGGGAATATACATATTATATCTGTCAATTTTCTCTGCTTGGCATTAAAATCATGTACTGGAACTTTAGGGTATGTACAAGCATGTAGTGCATTAGTGCATACCAATGTGTGCACTACAGTCATCATCCCTGGGAATTCTCTGGATCTGCTCGGGAGATGGTTTTCAGATTGCATTACGGGGTCTCCTGGGACAGAGGCTGATTATACAGTGGTGGCTGTGTTTCTTCTCTTTACCGCCCACTTTTCCTGCTTCCCTCCCACTTCTGCTCCTTCCAACCCTGTCTTGCCCACTTCCTGCCTATTTTATGGCATGTAGATGAACAAGCCCCACTTACCCAATAAAGCCCCATGCATTTTATGACGCAAATCGTGTCATTGACATACTCTGTCCGGCAGCACATGAGCCCACCCAGAATGCCTATATCATGCACAGGAAAATGGACAGAAAATGTGAGCATTTTTTAATACCTCTATTTTCATTTGAGCACATTCTTTGTTTAAAGAGAAAGTACACTTATGTAAAGTCAAAAGGCCTATACTTATATGCTTAACCTTTGAGTGCCAGAAGGGCACTTTGCAATGTGTTCTGTGCCCCTCTGGCACTCAAAGTGTTAATGTATATGCTATAATATGAAGGATGAGTATACTGATATTAGTTGTACTGGACTGTATTCAGGAATCTATATATTTATATAAGTGTACATTATATATAATTATAAATATTATTATATTATTGTTATAGTTTGTGTGCATATATATATATATATATATATATATATGTATATATTCAGATATACAAACACACACACTTTTTGTGTTTTCACTGAGTGAAGGGAGAACATAAACATTTCCAATATTTCCATTTATTTAAATGGGGCCTTTAATTAGGGATGGTTGAAACATTTCGCCTCCAACCGAAACAGGAGAAAATGGCACTTGTTGTTTTGCAAAAAGTGCAGATTTTTTTCTTTTTTTTTGCCTTGATCATTGCATTGAATTAAATGGTAAGAATGACTCCCCCCCTCAGGAAAGTATACCCTTTTTTTCCTACTGAGAAATGATAAAAGTGGTGTCAGGTTCCTGCAGCTTGTCATTCTGTGTTTGTGTGAGAGAGAGAGTAGCAACATTTTAGAGCTAAAGAAGAGAGGAAAATCACTTGGAGTCTGTTGGGCAGGAAATTCTGGCTATTCTGGGGGGGGAGGGTGAAGGGAGAAAGGATATTTACCTAAAATATCCAAAAATCTTGCTTGTCTGAGACTGGCAAGTGGTCATCTTTCCTTCCAGAACAAGATGGGCTTCTGTCACTGACTGAGAGAATAATTTGCAGACTGTCACCCAAGAGACAAACAAATACAATTGACACTGACTCTTACAGAAGCAAGAAGAAGCATATTGCTGAGATTTATCTTCATCCTGTCCTGTCAAAATTAAGACTGCAGTGACATTGGGAGAAAAAGCAACTGCTGAAACCTTCTTGGCACTAGCCAAAGGCAGATACACAGGCAAAGAGGGGGAGAATCAGATGCATTTGCAGGTAGGGGTTTTTACACAGTGACAGGTAGAGATAGTTAATAGAAATTATATATATGACAGGTGTCAGAAACAGGCATCCTGGATTGAGCCGTGACTGAGGTCTACCATGACAAATACTAGAGACAAACACTTATATGACGCAGTATTTTGTGAAGGGCAATACATCATATGCAAATAGTTATGTTGTGTACATTACTGTTAAATTCCACAGTATATTAATAATGTCCAGTAAATGTACTAGAGGCAGAGGAAGGAGGATATACCATGCCATTGTTGCTGCAGGGTGTGTAATAAATTATTATGATTCTTCTCCTGAATAGGCTCTTTGTGAAAGTGACATAAAAAGGTTAAACCACCACCAGCGGTATTAATCATTAAAGGGATAGTAATGTTTCACAAAAACAGCAGCTCCACTTAATCTTCATAGAATTTGAGCCACAGAGAGTGTTATTTCAAAACTATGAGAGTTGTAGTTCAAGAGTAATTGAATGATAATGTTTCCCCCTCCTACCCCTTTTACCTAGTGTAAGCCTCCTCCCCTCAGATCTGGAATGTTGTCCACAGACCAGACAGGTCACAGCAAGGAACAATCTTCTTACTGTGAGAAGAATGAAAACCTTGCCCCCCTTGGCAGGTATTTCATCTTTTCCCTTAATTGAAGATTGTCCCTCTCTGCAATATACCTGGACACACCCTACTGCTCTGAGCTGAGCAGTGTTACATCAGTAAAAGGAGCGGAAGGGGGATATTTTATTATTCAATTACTCTTAAGCTACAACTCTGACAGAATTAAAATAACACTCTCCATGGCCCAAATACTATGATGATTAATTAGAGCTGCTTTTATTTTGAAACATTACTATCCCTTTAAAGAACATTCAAGATCACAGTGAATCTCATTCTATTGTTGATGGCATAGTGGAGGAAGGTGTAGCAGTTCAACTAACTGTAGAAACTGACAATGCGAGTAACAATGAGTCAATGAGAGTAACTTTCACCTGTCGTGACAGTAGTAGCGAACGTTCGGATAAATGGTTTTGGCAGGCCGCCACCAGAAACATTATGCCATACAGTACCATCCACCACTAGTTAAATTCTGGCATTTACTGCTGAATCTTCTAAGCATCAGGAGTATTATACTGCTGCATGGGACTGGGATCATCAGCAGTGACATGAGAAAGGAAGTGGTACAATGGGGTTTCCATTTGCCATTAGCCTTAGTGCTACTGAGGCAGCAGCATACACAAAAAGCCCCGAACACTTCAGGTGTACCTGGTTGAGAGCAGAATGGAACTGTACAGTTATCATCAGCAACTGCATTGTCAGACTAAAGGATCTGAATATGTATAGCTTGGAGGAGAGAAGAGAGAGAGGGGATATGATAGAAACATTCAAATACATGAAGGGATTCAACAAAGTACAGGATGGAAGTATATTTCAAAAGACTGAAAACGTTAGGACAAGAGGCCATAGTCTAAAACTAAAGGGACACAGGTTTAGATGTAATGTAAGAAAGTTTTACTTCACTGAGAGGGTAGTAGACAAGTGGAATAGCCTACCAGCAGAAGTGGTAGATGTCAATACAGTGACAGAATTTAAGCATGCATGGGATAGGCATAAGGCGGTCCTTAACATAAGAAAAGACCAAGGACCAAAAAAGGTTTGAGGTTGTGTGGGTTTTTTTTTTTTTTTTTTTTTTTTTTTTTACACAGTAGGAAATTGGGCAGACTAGATGGGCCGAATGGTTCTTATCTGCCGTCATATTCTATGTTCTATGTTTCTATGTCACAATTTATGGAAACATTCTGAAAGAGGGGAACAACTGGAGAATCACACCTGGCACATCTGCTCTCAGATTAAGCATCTAACACAAATATAACTGCCACCTTGATATTTATGTTAGCAGTGTTAAACCATTCCCCCCCAAAAAAAGCAGGTGCTGCTGTCACTATTGTCTTTGTCCACCTCACTAAACATAAGTCACTAGGTGGTTGTGGAGGATGACAAAAAGATTTAATAAAAATAATGTATCCGCCCTGCCACCATCTTGGCATATTCAGCAAAATGGAATGTCTGCAGTTATTCCCTGATTTCTTGTTTTTTACTGGGTTGTAATTGGTTGCTTTCTGCTATATAAAGCACAGGGGCAGGGAATACTTCATTGTGTAAATCTTGAGCAGTGTGTAAGTGCAGCTGTGTGGTAAGTGCTGAGAATTTAAATAGCAGGATATTTATATAAATGAGATTAAACAGGGGAGCTCATATTTATTAACTTAATTGTGCATACTTTTTTTTCTGCCTGGCTTTTGACTTGAGATAATGGCACATTATGAGTGGTAGCATGATTGTCCGTTTAACTCGATGTACAAGCTTTCATATGCTTGCACACTTGGAGCAACCATTTCTGTGTGCATATCTCTGTGGCAGGTAAGAGCCAGTAGCCTCATTGATAGCTCAAATTAGAAGTAGGAAGGAGGGCCAGAGGAATAGGAAGGGCACTCTATATATTTTCTCACACAGATTTGCTACATTGAGTGATGACGTTGGGGGTGTTGTTACAGGAAGCTGGAGTGAACTGTTCTCGCTAACAGAAGAGAGCACAGTCACTGTAGAATTGATGGGTCCCCTTGACACAGGAAGATCACAGACAGATTGTGTTGGTAGGTGATTCCATAATTAGGAAAACAGGCAGGATAATCTGTCACCAGGATCGCTGCAATCAAACTGTTTTCTGTCTCCCAGTTGATTGGGTTTGACATGTGGCAGATCGGGTTGCTAGATTGTTGGGAATTTGCTACAAGCCACCTAATATTGGGGAGTTTGAAGAAGAAAAGGTTAAACTGTGCTGAAAATTAAAAGTATTTTTTAGCCGACATCAAAGTTGTATGTCAATTAAAATGGATCATTTTGGATTATGAAACATATTTGTAATTGATTTATCTGTGGTGGTGGTTATCGTTGGTCACAGTTTCGCTTAAAGGACATTCAATGGAATGTAATCTTCAAAAGCTAAAAATGCACAAGAAAGATTGAATTTGTTTAAAATACTCTTAGATAAATATATGCGTCAATATATACATGTCATGAAACAAGGCCACAGCAGAACCAGAAATATAGATGCTGCAGGTTCCAGGACCAGGTACAAACCTTCAAATGCCAGTCTTCCAGGATTGCACCAGTTCAGGAGAATGGTCAGCCTTTGTGGGGCAGATCTATAGGTACAGCCTTTGAGAAGAGGGAGATAGAACTTAGTTTATCCATCCCCAAGAAAGCACACAAGACTCATCTTCGAAAGGGTGAACTGATTTATTAGATTTCACAAAGGGTTTTGTACACACCGGGGACAGCAACCTGAACACAGGTAAATGAACCAAGCAGGAAGTGATTAGATTACTGTTCAGTCTTTGAAAAACTAGTGATGGCACAGTGCCTGGTTCAAGATGACCAAACAATGAAAAAGGTTGATACCATACTTAAATTAAATGTTGGCATCTTCAACATCCTAAGTAAACAATATAATTGTTAAGATTAACACTCGCCTGTCAGGCACCTGGCCTTTTTCAATTATCCTGATTAAACAATGGAATTGTTAAACATATTAACATTCCCCTCTCAGACAACTGGCAGAACTTCACAAACACAAAGTTAACCAAATGTGTCCATGTTGTTACAATACAACTGGGTATAAATACAAGAAGAACAAATTAAGACTGATGTGGCTTATTAAAGAGGTTTGCAGGGAAATGAGAAATAAGAAGCAGACTTTTAAATCTGTGTATGAAGGGTCTGTAATAAAATCTGCAAACACACATTAGCCAGCTAAAATTGAAAATAAGAAAAGTATTACAAAAGTGAGCAATAAAAATCCTAACAATTCTAATAGTAGATAAATAAAAAAAAATTACCATTGATATTGGTCCTCTTAAGGTGAATTGATTAGTGAGGATAAGGCTATGGCTGACACCTTAACTACATTCTTTTCTTCTGAGGACAAAGTCCAAAAGAGACTGGAAAAGGTTATGGTGAATAAAGCATCTGGACCTGATGACATACACCCAAGCATTCTTAAAGGGATAGTAATACTTAGTCTTCACTTTGCATAAAATCGTTACGTGTAAAAAACTAAATCATCCCATCCGTGTCTCTCTGCCCTCACTTATATAATTATTAAGCTTTTGCCAGTTATACGTCACCATTTCAGGTCTCAGGTCAGAATTCTGGTCCTGGGACCGGCTGGTGGCTCTTCAGCAGAGCCGAAATAGCGTTATATATAGAAAGAAATACTTAATTGGAAAGGTCTACAGAGTGTGCTTGCACACCAGGCACACTTTGTAGACTGTTCCAATGAAGTATTTCCTTCTATATAACACTATTTCAGCTCTGCTGAAGTAAATATATATATATATATATGTATAGATATGAGAACAGAGATAGGAAGCACTCTCGACAGGTGGGGCAAATGCCTGGGTGCACGATCAAAATTCAGAAATCTTGGAGAAATCAGCACTTACAGATCTTCTGAAAGGTGTAAAAAAGATATGTTTTTATTGAAGGTCAACGCTTCGATTGATGCGGGGAACTTTATCAAGACGCCATAATGGTGCTCCTGACCCCCCTATAAATACCCTGTGGACATAGCACATTGTAGTACTTCTGCTTCCCATGTGTAACTAGAATAAAAGAAATATAGCAAGAATAATAAAATCATTTGATATATATATATATATATATATATATATATATATATATACACAAACATATCCATACATGTGTGGTAGTGTATCCCAAAATAACCTAGGTGAAAATAGTAACATATGTACAGAACAAAATCACCCCCTCACACCTAAAGTAAGGTGGCCTCCATTACTATTCAAGTTATACCTGACCCTAACACCACCTCTTGAGCACCGCGGGTCTCCGGTGAATAGCGCAGCACTAAAAGATAACTAAACTAGGCTGCTTAAAAACAGTCAAAATTATAATCCCGCACTGTTATAAGATCAAAAATACTAAAGAACAGATGTGTGTAAATGAAAGATATGTACACAGAGGCATGAACCAAGGAGGCCACTTGAGGTAAGTACATCACAAAGCTGTGGTCCTGATCTTAAAACCCTAGTCAAGCATAAGACTTAGAGATACAACATCAAGAGACACATTCAACATAGAAAATAAAGATCACACTTGATACCTGATGTAAAACAGTGTCCTGAGCCCTGATACACATCATCCAGACAGATAAAGCAGCAGCCTGTCAACTGTATATTCAGTCCTGGAGCAGGAACCTAGACTTAAAATCACAAAACAACATAAAGGCAAGGATATCCCATGCTAATACTAGTATGAGTCTGCAAGCAGGAGCGATATTTGGGTTCTGACGGCACTTATGCTAACTGGGAAGTCATAAATCTGCTTGTTTAGCTGTATGCAGGAATGTCCACCACCCAGGTTACAGTTCGCTTCTCATATAGATGCGATGGGATAGCATATAAAAACCCAGACAATTACACCGTAAGGAAACTGTGTGGTCCCAGGGCATGCTTTAGCCATCAACCAGCATCGTAATAATATTCACATATGGGCCAAGGGAAAAAAAATGAATTAAATGTATGTACAATAAATGGATCAAACTTGGTGAATCAATGGTGAATCAACCGAAAAGGAACATACTAAATGAGAAACAGTCATTATCATAGTAGATACCAAAAGAAGTAAAATTCAGTGATCACTCGGCTAGTACACATGGCCAGGTAATCAGAGAGTACACAAGGTCTGATGTGCCCCACCAGAGATTGTCACACACGCTAGCTGTGCTCAATGTATATAACAACAGGACCCAAGAATAACATACTGGACCACATAGTTACATCCCCGGTATGCTGTAATCAGTACAGAGACCCATAGATTAAATGTGTACCTGGACCTGACTCAGCTCCCTGATTGACGGGTCCTCATATATTTCATACCTCTAGTATACAGCTGTCTGTACAGGGATCCACCTTCTATGTGTGTGGGAATTCCCACGGACAAAGGGGAACATCATGCATTTTTTACAAAAATTCCTGTGAGAACAAAAGGAACTTTTCACCTATCCCTACCTTTAACCCCTTGTATGCAAGACAGTTCTCCATCATAGTGTACTGCAGAACTCTCTAGCATTCAAGGGGTTAAAGATCCAAAACTCAAAAGGATTTTGAGTTTTGCTCCAGAATTGCTCTACATGCTGTTACACATAAGCCCAGTGTTCCAGAAAAACTTTTCAGCATTTTTTATTGTGTCAGCTTATATTATCAGCAATAGGTTATTTATTTTTCATGAGCACGTTTCTCAGTAATGGAGAAATACATATTTTATAAGTCTGTTGATTAGAAAGCATATTATCAGGTTTTGTCCCCAGAGCTACAAATTCTGATTTGAATGTTGGGGTCAGATCTGTTGGAGAATTGAATTCATTATGTTACAGTTGTTTATCAAATCTGTCAGTAGCCCAGTTCCAACAAATCTGGTTCAGATGTGAGAAAAAAAAAGTTTTAGATTCTGAAATTATTCTAAAAAAAAGCTTACGTTTTTAGCATGTAAATTGGTTCACTGAGTGAGCTATATGTTCTATGGAGCAATTATGTGGCAAACCAACTAAACCACATGAAACAAACATAAGGGCTGTAAGTGCTACATAAGGGCTGGAAGTGCTACAAAACAAGGCCCGAAGGAAAACTAATTGGCAGAATTATGTCTTTTCTTCAGGGTCTCCAGATAGCACCCATAGAGAGAAAGCAATCTGGCACCAAGGGAGGAAATCTAATATAAAAAACAAAAGCGCTGGTGTCATATAGATATTAAAAACTTAAGTGTCAATTTGAATGTTATGTACTCAGAGTCAAATACTAAATTAAGTAGAAAGACTATATATAAATATTTATCTTTGAATGGTAAAATGCCATTCACTTATTCAATCAAGACCTGTGGCATAACTGTTCATCTACATGGAAAGTTGTTTGATCTCAGTTCTGATGGAAAGATAGTTTTTTTTTCAGATTTTCTTTCTCTCCTAACTTAAGTAGTGTGAAGTGACAGGGGGTATTTACAAATGTAAGATCCCATTTTTGCGACGCACACCTTTTGTTTCCAGCACCAGTGTAAGTACTTGTTGCCACAGTAGGCTGCAGAAACTAGATTGAAGACAAATAACCTCCTCTCTGAAAGTCACTCAAGAGATATCTGTAGTCAGTAAGCCTTAATAACTGACTTTCCCTAACAGTCTCCAGAACTGGTCACAGCTGCTGTTTCAAGGATTCTTTTGGATTCCAAAGTAAATAAACAGAGAAACACATAGGTAATCACCAATTTATTATCAATAAGCATATAGTACCCAATAAGCAGATGATACTTATCAGCCAATGAGCTCAGCTCGTATGGGAGAGCCACCACCACCCATGCAATCTTGCACACACACAGCAGGACACGGACGGTTCCCGTTCCAGTTGACTCTTAAAATCCCCCATAGCACACACACTTAACACTCTCTATCACAGCCTTATCAGGATGCTTTGACCTATCAGATTACACATTTAGTGTCAACAACCTACATCACCATTACATGCCCAGCTCGTGCTCTGCAGCTGCGACGGTTAATGCAAACACAACATTGTGTTCTGCAGTCTGCAAAAATCATCGCTTGTAATAAGGCTGCATAGCCTTGAAAATGTAACATAATGAAGACCATGCACAGAAAGCAGTTGATAAACATGTTATGCATGGAAGATTTATAAGAAATGCATTAACCCCTTATTAATCCCTGATTAACCCCTTCATGCTTGGGATGGGACCATATAATGTAAGTCCCCATACAGCTGGCTAAACTCCAATTCAAATGAGAAAAATATATATGAATGGACATAAAATCTTTTACTTTAAAAATATTTATTTATATAATTCATACAGTGTTTACACTGTTTGAATACAATGGAGGATACTATTGGCCCTATCTACAACCCTGGAACAGGAAGGTTCTACAGATCCAACTGGTTGTAATAATAAGTTACTAAAAATCATTGCTGACTATGTTGGATGAATCAACCTGCCTTCTAGTGTTGTAACACATAGATGGGACCATAGAGTTTTGTCCTAATTAGTGCAAGACACTGAAACGACAGGAAACGCTGAACTGGGACAACAAGTGGCACGTTCTTTTGAAAGGTATTTAAACTTTATATTTAATGCAAGTCCTTGAGAAAGTATCGATACAATATGAAATGTGTTGGAAATTTTGTTTTTTTATACTACTGCCGTTTATTGTTTTGTATAAATTATATAAATACATGTTTTTAGAGTAAAAGATTTTATGTCCATACATACATATATTTTTCTCATTTGAATTGGAGTTAACCAGTTAAGACCAGTTTTGGACGCTGTTAAGGAAAGGCTGTTTGACTACAGGTATTTGGTGAGTGACTTTCAGAGAGGGGCTTATTTAAACCTTTAATTGCAAACAGAGGGGTGAAGATGGAAGGCAATATGGAGGGATGAAGGAGGGATTCACTGGGGAGTGGTGAAGGAGGGAAATACTGGGGGTTGGTGCATGAGAGAGACACTGGGGATTCATGCAGGAGAGAGGCAATGGGAAATACTGAAGGAGATAATCGGGGGAGGTGAAGGAGAGATGCACTGCACTGTTAAAATAACATTTCTTCTTGTCTTATTGGATGACACTTTGTTTTGTTTTTTTTTGTTCAGTAAATATTTCTTGAGAGAGTTCGTTGGAATATATTTGTAAATGGTAATCTTATCCCTCTTAGATGTCAATTCTATAATTTAAACAGTTTGGGTAATCTCTCTTCATAACTAAAATCTTCCAATCTTCCTTATCAGTTTTGCTGTACATTTCTAAGCTTTTTCAGTTCAGTAATGTCTTTTTTCATAACCGGCGAGAAAAACGGCATGTCATATTGTAGATGAGGCCTTACAAAGATATATACAGAGAAAGAATTAGATCCTCAACCCATACACCATACACCCTTTTTATTTGTGATAATACTCTTTTGGTACTGTTGTGAATTCCATTGTCTATCCATACCACTAAATCTTTCTCTAATGAGGATTCTCAATGTAGTTTCCCATTTAGTGTAAATATAGAATGCTTGTTTCTGCATTTCACATGCAAAACATCACATTTATTTATTTTAAACCTCATCTGTCATTTTTCCACCCATTCAGTCAGTTTATCCAAATCTTTCTGAGAGAAAACATCCCACTCAGTATGTATTTTCATACACATTGTAATTATCAAAGACTGAGACATTGCTTTTATTTCCTACTGCAAGATCATTAACCCCTTAAGGACGTGTGGCCAGCAGTTAAGGACCAGGGGCATTTTTTTTTCTAATGGAATCAGGGGTTCCCAAATAGCGTGCAGCCAAGTGGGGACCCCTGAATTCCATGACGTGCCAGGACCATCATGGGTCCTTAAGGGAAGTTTCCCCATGATGGTCATGGCACGTCAAGGGTCCTTAACACTTCTGAGTGCTGGAGGGGTACGCAAAGCATTGTAAAGCTTCACAAACCCTCCTTTCTTTACCCACTACTTCACTCACTAGACTTCCCCCAGTAAGCACTATAGTGCTGTCTCAGTGACTCCTACTGCCTCTTCCTCTGCTCCCAACACATAACCTGCCTTCTCCTATCCCCTCTCTCCATGCCTCCTCCAGCACCGGCTGCCATTCTATCCCTCTTCATCTCTCTCTGACTCATTCTTCTTCAATGCCTACCACTTCTGGGCCTGTGGACTCCACTACATGACTGGGACACACACATCCTATAACTCAGCTGTTTAACCCTTTGAGTGCCACAGGGGTATGGACTGCATTGCTAGGCAAATCCTTGCCTACTCCTCTGTCACTCAAATGGTTAATGCCTTTATGCTTCTCTTCCCTTTGTCTACACCCACCTTCCCCCTTCATATCAGCCCTCTGACAGAGGTAGGTAGGGGTTTGTGTGTATCTCCATGTGTTTGTGTGTGTGTATGCGCGTGTCTGTGTGTGTTTGTACATGTCTGTATATGTTTGTGAGTCTCTGTATCTATATATCTGTATATGTCTGTGTGTCAGTCTCTGAGAAGGGTCAAGCGAGGTGATAGTTTGAGAACGCGTCAGGATGATCCAGTCCATAGTACTGCAGAGTTCGAGACTGGGTCAGAGGGGATTTGGAGATTCGAGGAGGTTCGAGACTGGATAGGTCGGTTGTTGGACTACAACCCCACTGTTCTCTGCTGGAAGGAGATGGAGGGATATAGAAGGAGTTTGAGACAGTATTGTATGGTTGTCAGACTACAAGACACAGTTCCCCTTGATCGAAGGTTTAGGGGTATCGAAATGGTTCGAGACAGGTTCGAGGTCGACGGACTACGAGTCCTCTGTTCTCCGCTGGTTCGAGGTCGAGAAGTATGGAAGGGTTCGAGATAGAACCGGAGGTCAACAGGCCACGAGTCCACTGATCCCCTTACTCGGAGATGGAAGTTGAACCAATCAGATATCGTGGTTGGACCTGAGACCTAGTAGATCTGGAAGCAGGTAAGGGGTATTCGAGTTCCTACACCCTCAACTGGCCGGGGCAGTCACCGGAGCAACCAGTGATGGCAACCCAAACCAATCGGAGCCCCAGAGGTGTAGGATCGAGTCGACTGGAACCAAACTTTGAGAGCAGCTGGAGGGACTCTCGTTGCGAGACAGTAAGTTCTGAAGGAGAAGCGTGGTCCGGGATAGCCGAGGTCAAGCCGGAATTGAATCAAGGAGCTAGAGGGACAGACAGAGACGAGGTCAGGCAAGGCTGGGTCAAGATCCAGGGGCAGAAGACAAGAGACTCGGTCGGTTAACAAGCAGGGTTCGGTACACGGAATCAGCAACACGGGAACTCGGCGACAAAGGTTTTCTCAGACTATTGGCGCTAAAATCGAGCGAGGCTTGGAGGTTGACCCAGGTACATAAAGCCTGCAGCCGCCAATAGAGATGAAGGTAGGAGGAGCGGGCAGCGTGACACTGTGTGTGTATCTGCGTGTTTGTATGTGTGTGTCTCTGCGTCTGTGTATAATAATATCTACGTTTATGTGTGCATATGCATC
Source organism: Rhinophrynus dorsalis (assembly GCA_037306005.1). Lineage (NCBI taxonomy): Eukaryota > Metazoa > Chordata > Amphibia > Anura > Rhinophrynidae > Rhinophrynus > Rhinophrynus dorsalis. Next base: position 256,075,136 of record CM074722.1, read on the forward strand.
TATGTTGGTGTGTGTGTGTGTCTATGTATGAATGTGTATCTGTGTGTGTCTGTGTATGTATGATAATGTGTGTGTGTGTGTGTATGTATGATAATATGGGTGTGTGAATGTGTGTGTGTGTATATATATATATATATATATATATATATTAATATGTCTGTGTGTGTCAGTATATGTATGATAATGTGTGTATGAGTGTGTGTATATATATATATATATATATATATATATATATATATATATATATATATTAATATGTATGTATGTATGCGTGTCTGTGTGTGTATGTATGTGTGAACTCTGCAGGAACAGACCCTTCACACACTAGTATTAAAAAATTCCACCTAACATAACTGAATACAAGGATAACAAAAAAAAAGATGGGAAACGCCGTCCCACACTGCTAGTTCTGCAATAAACAAAAAGAGGACCTCCTAATGCCATACAGCACTTAGTAACCAAAGAAATAAAAAACTAGCTCTTAAGAATCTACCTGGATCCACAGTTTATTTATTTATTTTTAACCCTTTGAATGCCAGAGGAGCACACAACACAATTACTTTGTCATATGTTGCATACCACTCTGGCTCTCAAAGGGTTAACTATTTGTGTTCACCACTGGAGTATAGGTGTAAAGACAAAAGGAGAGAAAGTCTGGGACAAACCTGAAATGTATATAATAAATACAACATTCCTGTTAATTTAAATATGGATTTTACCCCATGGATGTTAAAGAGGCCAACAAACACGTTGCTGTACTAAGTGTTGAAACCTCGTAGTGTCCAAGTGGTCATTTTATAAATATCACACGCTTGTTTTGCCCAGAATTCCTTGCCTTTTGCTATTGCGCATGTTCCCTATGGAGTTCAGTTCAGTTGGAGCATGTTTTAGGGCTTGTACCGGGTAAATGATCACATACACCTGATAAAAAAGACAGCTCCATGTCACTAGTCCTAGTGTGGAACCGGTTTCTTCTCCTAGTTGCAGGTGATAATGCCTTCAATGACACACTCATCAATCAGCATGTTCTATAACTGCTATTGAATAAATGTCGCATTGCTTATGGGGAAAAACTGTTCCTGCTGTGTGAGACTTTCTTTGTGTATACTGGCTCAGAGTCAGCAAGTCTCACAGGACTGGTCTTGAAATGCATTGCTAAATTGAGCCATTTATTTTTATGGGCCTCATACTGTGAAATCCTTGGAAAATGAATCTGTATTTACCTAGATGATATCAGTTTAGCATATAACATGGGGATCTGGTTGGACTGTTCACATCGTCAATTAATAATTCGCGTTAAGGAAGATCAATGCAACATGTTGCAACATATTGTTGTGCAGATTGGTTATAGATCAATATTGGAGACTGTGATGATTATTGCAGGCTCCAATAACTGGCTGAACCAAGCCAACATCACCCTTGTACTGGCTGCTAGCCTCTCTTTGTGATAATGTGCATGGCTACCAGCCAACACAGGAAACTGATCTGATTGAAATGGATTCCAGTACAATTCAGAGTTGATGGCCCCTGGATGCTGGGCCCTGTCACAACTGCACCAACTGTAGTGGCACTCCTGATTTAAAGGAATAGTATCAGGTAATGTGGAAACAAAATATAGGGTTTAACCTGTCGAGTAAAACAAGGGTACTCCCACAGCAGATAGGTATTTCATTCAGTTTTTATTCAAACTTGATTTTTTTTAGTGCAGTATTTCCATGACCTGATATTATATGGTGGTTCTATTACTATGACAGTGACAATAACCCCCTGTAGCCTGCAAAACTGCTTTGGGGCATTCTGATTGCTAACCTGGATTATTTTATTTTTTAAGAAGACATTTATCCATTTAAGGGTCAGCAGTTTGTACACCCTTCTGGCCCTTAACCATTTGAGTACTAGTGGGGTGCACAACATATTGCATACCCCTCTGACACTTAAACTGCTAAAGGTTTATGTAGGTATTTAAACAAGGCAATAAACAGTTACAATATATTTATCCTTAGTGTAGCTATGCAGTGCTCTGTAAAAAGAAACAATTATGTCACAGTTGCCCTATCGACAGATCTGCTCCTCTGGGAACAAACCTTCCTATTAAGTGGGAAGTGCATTGTGAGCCCCAGCACATCATCAGGGTAGAATGTGAGTCTGAAAGTAGACACCCAATCCTGTTTATCTCTCTGGCATTGTTCTGCACAATGCAGTTTGCTATAGACTCACTGTATTAGGCTTCAAAACCTGATACAGCAGGTCTATGAGTAATGAAGGTGCAAAGCTGGAGTTTATGGATGAGAGGCACAAACATACGATTGGTGTTCCAGGTGCAGATCAGTTTTCTAACTTCCAAACAGTTAATAGGAGCCATTTTGGGGTGTCACAGTGCAGCCCCAGGCTTTTTTTTTATCAAGTCTTCTCCTATTGGGCAGACTTAGTAAAAGGTGATAATTGCCCTTTGAGCAACATCTTGCATTTTTTCTTAAAAATAAAAAGGTTAGCATTTTCCAGCATTAAACTTAAAATTAGCCATTTCATAATCATGCAGCTTTCTTTACCCTATATAAACTCATTATCCTGTGACTGTAAAACAAAATCTGTCATAATTGTTTTCTTAATAAACTAATACATCAATGTTTATTCCAGGTTAGATTTTATAAATGATCAATGGCCTGTTGTGACTGTCATGCTTTGATCCACTCTCTCATATGAATTCCAGTATGCAAATGGTTTTATTTATTAATAATTTACTTTATATTTTTCCTTAATTAAGTACTGTATAACATTTACAAATATTTGTATTAAACAGTTTCTTTTAATATCACAAGCCTGGTATTTCCAGAGTGGATTACAAAAAGAAAAGTGAACTTAATAACATCTAGCAAAAGTCGTGTGGCTTTACCCATGTGGTAAGACCAGAGTCTTGCTCCACAATAACACACACACAAAATGATCTGTGTTATAAGATCAACATTATTTTACTACTAGTGTAAAAGCCTGTGTAGACGGGCCAAGGTCCGGGTGATGTTAAACCTTTGAGTGTCAGAGGGGTATGCAATGCATTGCTTTGCGATGCGTTGCGTACCCCTCTGGCACTCAAAGGGTTAGGAGGCCGGTCCTGCTCTGTGTCCTGCCCCAGACGCAGTCATGCACGGTAGATACTGCCTGAAAGCACATAGCGCTCCGAACACAGAACTCCCAGCATTCTGTGTGTTCGGGCAGTCTCTAGTGAGTATGACGGCTTCTGACAAACATCCTAGCAAATTATTATATAGGATGTTCAGATGTCACGATCTGTACAGTTACCTGCATCCTCCTGAAATCTCCTTGATTGTGGCTATACAGAACTTCAGGAGTATGACACACTGTGGGCAACTCTCTGCATCCTTTGTCTAGGTCCTCCTGTTTACATTTAAATCCTGGTGTTGTGAGTCTTCAAGTTACTGTATTGCATTGTTTAACAACACTTTTAATTTCTGGGGTGATGAAACCTAGATCTAGTAGGAAGAAATCTAACAGGAAGGGGGTTCATGGCAATTGGGAACCCAATATTGATTTGCTCTTAAGTATCATGTATGTAAATTGATATACTTCAGCTATAATTGTTCATATGCTTTAGATCTGAATCAAGACAAGCACTGGACCTATTTGGATGACTAATTTCACCATTTTTCTTAGCCGCTGGGTATCATAATTTAGAAATATATTAGCTTCCTACAGTACAGATTTCGGGATATTGATAAATGGACCCAATAATCCGCCAAGGATTTTGTAAGGAACAAGCTCATTTTGCACGTTAGCCTGAAACTATAAATTTGCCTGTTCTAGCATTCATCAAAAGATACATTGCAGGTTTTTTTCCTTTACTGGATGTTGTATAGAGTCTGATTTCCAGCAGTTGTTCATATGTACAAAGAATATTTTGTTTTGTAGGAATGTTTTTTTAAGATTGATGGCACTAGTCTGTTACCAACACAGATTTTCACTGTATAAGCCAAAGGGCAAATAGAAATTCTAAACATTGGAAGCTAGGTACTATATGACTATTCCTTGGGGTGGAATAAAAAATGATGCAATATAATACCAGCTATCGTGTTTTTTTAGCTCTTTGTGGAAACTATTAACCACTTTTAATATAACGGCTGTTTGCTATATGGCCAGCCTTTATTAAGGTTAAATTGACCCTATGCACATTATATTGATAGATTTTTTTTCTTAAAACTCTCATTTATTACTGGTATGTAACACATAGTTTTAACTGTTTTTTCATCAGATATTTAATGTGTTTTATCCCAGGGTATTATTTAATTGGTGTTACTAGGAGAGTTCTACTACAGTCTCAGCATGAACAAGGCTAGATTTTCAGTAAGGCAAAGTAGGAAATTTCTCAGTTATTGGTATGGCGTGTTCAATCACAGTATCCTTGCTTCAGACACCTACTCCTACTTGTATGTTTCACAGTGTGATGGAGATGTCTCTACAAACCAGTGTGATTTATATACACAGAAGGAGGCGTAATCCTTATCAATACAAAGCTCTTAAAAATTCTGTAATAGATGTAATACTCATACCTGGGGACTTCCAATCGAGGTCTACCCAGAGGGGAGTCCTCTGGTGCAGCAGGGGGTGACGATAATGATGCGATATGCTTCAAAAAGGGGCGGGGTGAGTTGATGCAAGTTGAGGGGGCAGGGCTTAAAAGTGTCACACAAAAGGCTGGGGAAGGAGGAACACCGGGAGAAACGGCAGATGTGGGCAGAGTTTCAATAGAAACTCCCCACATCCGGAGGAATCAGCTTCTGCCCTGGAGACCCTGTAAAGCTCTGTCAAAACCGGAGTCTCCGGGGCAAATCTGGAGAGTTCCCAGGTATGTTAATGCTTACATAAATTCTGTAAAACCTCCCATACGAAAATGAAGACTGGTAAAGCATACAAGGGATTGTTAACTGCCCTGCTTGTGGATCCCCAAATCAGAAGGAGACAACCTGAAACCACTGATCAATATCAAAACCATATTTTTAAATTTACATGTCCTTCCAATTTGGGAATCCATCAAGGAGGGTGGTTAACAATACCTTATATGTTTTAGCAGTCTTCATTTTCTTATGGTTGGTTTTATACAACTTATGTAAGCAATATATCCACTACTGAATTTTTAAGAGATTGGTATTGATAATTTGTTCGCCTCCATTTGTGCATATGTCTCTTTTTTGTGAAGGATTGTGGAGTCTTCCATCATTTTTTATCAGAGTGTAGAGACTGGTCTGTGATGTTTGCACACTGAATAAGGGAAATGAGAATCCCCAATCTGTCCACTTGGGGGTTATGTAGCAGTTTTATCATTGTGAATATGGTGATGTTATGGTGGAGTCCCAGAATAATCTTTGATAACATTCTAGGAGTGCCTCTCTGTGTTTTTTCTTCTATTTTTTTTTTTTTTTTAAATTGTAGCCCCAGTTTACATCTTTTTTTTTTATTGCTGGTATTTAAAACATAGTATTGACTGCTTTTTTTTACCAGTTTTATTTTTGTGATATGCTATTGTCTCAGTGCATTGTGTCACAAAATCGCCCATCTGCTAATTTTATGGCTTCATAAATATATGTCTGAGTGTTGTCATTTGGTAGAGTAGTTGCACTATGATAAGCTTACAATAAGTGCATTGTACTTGTACACTCAGCACAATAAAAATCTGCTTTGATAATGTACAGTGCATTGCACTGGAAATTATTGAAGCAGATTTTTATTGTGCTTTATGTATAAATGCAATGCTCTTATTATGAACATCCTATCATAGTACAACTGACTCTACTAAAAGACCCCCAAAAGTGTTAAATTGTATGTTACTTTTCCATTTTTCCCTCTTTCATTATCTGTGCATCACTCATTATTATCAAGCACTGCCTCACACATTCCTGTTTCCAGAATAATTATCCTTAGCATGAATACTAACCATTTGCTGCAGATTTCAATCTATACAGCCGTATATCATTGTTATGTACCTGCATTCAGTGGCAGCAATATTGACTGAGTGTTCCTTCACATCTGACAAAGTACTGATACTATAATAGAAAATGCAGCTTGCGTTAAAGGTATCAGTTTATTGCTTTTTCAGAATTATATGCAAAGGGAAATCAACATTTAAATCTTCCCAGATTAAGATGAAAGATTGGTTTCGACAAACAAATTAAGATAAATGATTAGTTCAAATGGCATCTATAGGGAATCTAACCCACGCTCTTTGATGCCCTTTTCATTCTGCTGTATTTATGTATGTCTGTGTAGTCTTTCTGTGTAGTCTGTTGCCTTTGGTAAATGAAACAATTAAGATGCATAACAATTTTCCTGTTATCTTCAGATACAAATAATAAAAAACACAATGGAAGACATATTTATCTACACTTAACTTTATTTGTTGTAAAAAGTGTAGAAGTCCTATGACTTCCCTTCCACCCTTTGATTTTTATTGACAGGACTCCACCTAATACACTAAGATGGCTTTGAACTATTTATTACTTTGATTTATAGAGTGCCAACACATTCTGCAGCACTTTTCGAAATGGAGAAACAGTGCAAACATTATGACTCACCAAAACAGATTGTACACAATGTGACAGGATTCTGCTAATGATCTCTTTCAGAGATCTATTTTATTATCTTATTTCTTCAATGTGCACTTTAAGTACATCAGTGTTATGTATTCTGCTATGAAATAAGAAAGGTATGCATCCAGTATATGGATATCCTATCCTTCTATCCCATTTTTAGGACTAATTATACAATCAGCCATTCTTCAGCAAACAGAAAGTAAAACGAACAAATGAAAAATCCCTTTTAATGGTATCACATCCAATGAAGGACTTTCAGGTTATTTTCATATTTAGAGGAGTATGGAGATGCCTCTGGAGTGAAATGACACCCTGCTGTAATGAGTTGACATATGAGCAGACAATTTCCCCTACACAATCTTCTTGTTTTGTTAAACATTTTAAAACATGATATGCTTTTAATAAAACTATTGTAACAACTTTTGGAAATGAATATAATTTTAAGATGGCAAGCCAATTTGGAAATTAGACAAGTGGCCACATATAAAGTGAGGGGTCTCTAGTCTTTCCACTCCTTGGCAAATGTTTCTAGATGGTGACACAGTAAGAAGAAAATATTTTTCTTACATTTCTACTACTTAAAAGGAACTGAAATCTTTGAAAACAATGAAACCTTATACTGTATCTTACTACCCGTCTATGAAGAATGGTAGTCATTAGTATAGGATAACATACTTTAAGGGTGCAGGGAGCTTTTCAGTTTCATAAAACAGGACATGTCTGTAGTAAAGTGGTCGTACAACACTGGTTTTGAAAAAAGGTAGAACATTTTGCAAACTAGACATCCATCTATCACGGTTCCTGTGATCTGCTCTGTCACTCTTTGTTGTGGTGCGCTCCCATTGGCTGAGCTTTGTTTGGCCCGCCCAGTGTGGCCTTCTTATTCCAAGCCTCTGGCACCTGTCAGGTGCCCTTTCGTGGTGTTCCTGTACCAGTTCTACTGCTACTGTGTTGCTGTTCTCCTTCGTTCCTGTGTACCGACTTGGCCCGTCTGACTACTCTCATTGGTTCCTGCTCCGTGATTCAACCCCGCCTGGCTGACGTTCCTGCTCCGTGATCTGACCCGGCTTGTCTGACGTTCCTGCTCCGTGATTTGACCCGGCCTGGTTGACGTTCCTGCTCCGTGACCTGACTCGGCTATCCTGACGACTCTACTGTGTTCCAGCCGTGATCCTGATCCTGTGTCACTTGGGCGACATTCTGACTTCCGCTGTGCTATATTGAGCACACTGAGTTGTTGCCTCCGATTCACTGGGCCTTCCCATTAACTCTTGCAGAGCACTGTTGCCTCCGTTACACTGAGCCTTCCGTTAACATTGGCAGAGCACTGTTGCCTCCGTTACACTGAGCCTTCCGTTAACACTTGCAGAGCACTGTTGCCTCCGTTAACCCTGAGCCTTCCGTTTACACTTGAAGAGCATTGTAGCCTCCATTATACAGAGCCTTCTGTTAACAATTGCAGAGCATTGTGGCCTCTTTGAACACTGCGCTTCCGTTATCCCTTGCTATTCGCAGTGGTTAGTTACCGCACCGTCCGGTGCTATTGGGCGATTCCATCAGCTCTTGCAGTGTACAGCCTTTTCCGTTACAGCACCGGTCGGGTGCCATTGGCTCTAAACACCTCAGCTCTTGCAGTGTCAGTGTCTCCGTTACTGCACCGGTTGGGTGCTACTGGCTCTAAACACCTCAGCTCTTGCAGTGTCAGTGTCTCCGTTACCGCATCGGTTGGGTGCTACTGGCTCTAAACACCTCAGCTCTTTCAGTGTCAGTGTGTCCGTTACTGCACCGGTTGGGTGCTACAGGCTCTTATCCCTCAGCTCTTGCAGTGTACATTGTCTCCGTTAAACGCACCAGTCGGGTGCTCACGGCTCAACGTGTGCTAGCTCTTGCAGAGTATTGTGGCCTCTGTTCCCTGCTTCGCACAAGTATTAGTCTCATTTCTGCCTTGTTGACTGGTGCTCTTACATCTAGCACCACAGTCTCGCTCCTTTACCATCTACTGGGCGTTGTCAAACACACCACAACAGAGACTGATTGCTTTACATGAACTTTAACACATGTTGTACCTGTAATGCTGATTATGCCTGTCCTGTGACAGTATCTATTAATTTCCCTGTATACTGGGCCTGAGAGGGCATCTGTACATGATTGTCATTTTCCTGTCATACTATATTGCCTGTAGTGGGCAGTCTTTCGTGTCTTTTAATAAAACTGTGTTTTATTCTAACCTACTGGTCTGTCTTACAAAACCTTTACACCATACTTATCAAGTGAGAAGTTGCTTGCCTCTTTACTAATCCACAGGAGTGCACACATGTTTCCAGAATTTGGCTTTAAATTCCAATACTACAAAGAAATTGAAATAATTGAAAAACATAGAATTTCATGTTGTAATCAGTAGATACTGCCCTCACAAATCCTAATGTACCCCACTGGTACAGTCTGAAATATGTCAGGGGGTGGATCACCAAATTACACCTTCCACAATCTATGACTTTTAGTATTAATTTTTTTAAATGTTAGTATACCTAAAATTGTACCAGAGCAATACCAGTTGTAACAAAATAATACAACATATGCAGCATAACAAGTTTTCAGGCTTGGCTACTCAAGCTCAGGCTTCTCCATTCGTTTATGTCTCGTTATTGTTCCTTGATGTCTTTTGTAGAGCTAATTCTTTGCACATACTTGAACTGTCCTACCTTTTGCTATGTATATGTATTTTCCACCTCCCTTTCTTAAATTCTTTAGTGTTATTTCTTATCATTTGCCTTGTTATTTGTGCATATATCATTAGCGGCAATAATTTGCAAATAAACCAAGAAAGAATTTTAAAGGCATTGTAAACAGAAATAGTAAGATAGTTGTAATTCAATTTACAAATTCTGATGCATGCAACTACAATTTTCAGATTTTTGTATCAGCAGAACAATGTAAATTGTCTACAGTCATTTGAATTCAAGCACAATTTTAAAAAGCTAGATAAACTATCTTTAATTTTACAATATTTTTGGAATTTTATAGTATTTATTTCTCAGTTTGGAAAATATCCCTAAGTCACATCCATTTAGAATGACTAGTGTACTTACTAATACCAATTGGCAGTTCACATGTGGCCCATGTTTGTGACTTTCAAAGTATAATATTGTTTTTAGGAACAAAATAGTGGGCAAAGTTTTTAAACAAGAAAATATTTTAAGTTAAATTAGCTTATCTTATTTTTCACAATATTGGCAGGGTGTTTCCTGTGTAAATAATAAAGGAACCATTTTAATGGGTTTTTAGAGAAATGTATTTTGTCATCATTTAACCAGGGCTCCTATTTTTTGTATCTTCGGCCACTACATTGTGGGGGTATTCATTATGCAGTGATTTATTTGAATTCCTTGACTAGTTCCTAATACACATGGAAATTGATTCCATTGTATATGGTAAAACCGTTGGTAACTGTAAAATAAATTCAGTATATAACTGAATACCGTTCTTTGCAACTGTTTTCAACATGCTTAGTTTTCCAAGTCTAAATAATGCATGAACCAAAACTGAATTCCTACACTGACCCCCCAGCCTTGTCTCACTGTTAGCCATAAACCACACCTAAGATGTCGTCTTGTTCCACTGGTAGTGACAAAACCACATGTAACATTTTCCCCTAGCCTTGTCCCACTGTTAGCCATAACACCTCACATAAGATGCGCTTTTGCCTGTTGCCACTGGTATCCAAAAAGTCACACATCAGATACCCCTCCCTTGCCTTGTGCTACTGGCAACAACAAAATCACAAACACAATGCTCCCCCAATCTGGTGTCCACAAAACTGCAAATAATATGCTTCCCTACCTTGTTCCAGAGGCAGCCATATGTCATGTCCCTCGCCGTCCTTGCCAGTAGCTCTACTGGCTTCAGGACGGCTGGGCGCATGCGCGCGTCCTCGCGCATGCGCAGTAGCAAGGTCTGACGTCGGTCGTCGCACCGACGTCATTCACTGGGCGCCTGGCGTCCATTTAAAACTGGCGGCAACCGGGACTCGGCGCTCAGTTGTCGCTTGAGTCCCGGGCGGTCTGCTTGCCGCAGTTTCGCCTCCCAGTATTACCCGCTTCCAGCCTGCGTTTAGGCTCTGCATTCTCCAGCCCAGCCTGAACCTTTGGTCCTCCAGCCCAGCCTGCACCCCAGGATTCTCAACAAGCCCAGCCTGAACCTTTGGTCCTCCAGCCCAGCCTGCACCCCAGGATTCTCTACAAGCCCAGCCTGCACCTTTGGTCCTCCAGCCCAGCCTGCACCCCAGGATTCTCTACCAGCCCAGCCTGCACCTTTGGGTCCTCCTGTCCAACCTGCATCTTCTGCCTAGCTTCCACTCTACAGGCCTTCCTCCTGGACCTTGTATTGGATTTCAGGTACTGACCTCTGGTTTGTTACACTGGACTTGCATTATCTCAGCCTGCCCTGACCTCTGGCTTGTTACACTGGACTTCCATTATCTCAGCCTGCCCTGACCTCTGGCTTGTTACACTGGACTTGCATTATCTCAGCCTGCCCTGACCTCTGGCTTGTTACACTGGACTTGCATTATCTCAGCCTGCCCTGACCTCTGGCTTGTTACACTGGACTTGCATTATCTCAGCCTGCCCTGACCTCTGGCTTGTTACACTGGACTTGCATTATCTCAGCCTGCCCTGACCTCTGGCTTGTTACACTGGACTTGCATTATCTCAGCCTGCCCTGACCTCTGGCTTGTTACACTGGACTTCCATTATCTCAGCCTGCCCTGACCTCTGGCTTGTTCTTCTGGACTTGCATTATCTCAATAAATCTACTTTTGGCCTATCTACTGTTTCCCTGCATTCTGGGTTCCTTATTCGCTTATCTCAGATTATATAGCTTCCTGCTAATCTCTGGGTGGCTCCTCCCACCCAGAGATAGGCTTCAGAAAGCTTACATCCTTACACCATAGAAGTACACATATGCTTCCCACTCACCTTGTCCAACTGATATCCATAGAATCCATCATACTCAAACACTCCCTGAAGTTAATATATGCACTGCAGTGCCCTAAATAAAAAAGCCCCAACCTTCTCTCACTGGTAGCCACAAAACTGCAAATTAGAAGCCCCCCCCCGTCTTGTCCCATTGATATCCATACAGTTCCTTCTCCCCAGAAACCCAAATCTTGGTCCACTAAGTTAATACATGAATTAAAATGGGGACCTGAGCCCCCATATTCATTTAAATAAAAAATCCAAAGAAAGGGTCTCGGACCCCCTCCCCTCCATATCTGAGTGTGTAAAGATGGTGGGGTTAGGCATGGCACAGAACATGTCCTGGAGTTACCTAACTTCTTAGCCAGTCACAGTATAGAAAAAGGGTGGGGTGGGGGCCATGGATGCATATATCATGATCTCTTTCTCTAGCCAATCACTGACAGGCTTGACTGGGACGGTTTGTCAATTTTGTTTTTAATTTTTTGGTGTGGAAGCAACAGTGGCAGAAGTCTTTATTTTGCGTTTTCTAATTTAGGGGACTGCACTGTTTTTATTAGGTTAGTGGAAGGAAAGGGGGTGTTTGGGTATGTGGGATTTTATGGCTACTAGTCGAACAAGGTGAGGGGGGGGAGCATTTTGCGTGTGGGTTTTATGGCTAGCAGTGGAACAAAGCGGAGGCATATTATGTTTTGTGGCTAACAGTGGGACCATGGGTCAAGGCTTGGAGAGCATTTTACATGTGGATTTGTGTAAACCAGTGGGACAAGAGTCGGGATGTCAGGCCGTATGCGGGTGGAGGAGGGCATCCTCCTGGACTCCATCCTTGGGCTTTTGATGAAATTATATTGGGGAACTGATCCATGTTAATTTATATTGTTTTTTCTTGTCTTCCAATGCTTCAGCGTAGGTGTGGGCCTTTTTTTTTTCTTAAACTGCTTTTCTCATGTACGATGGCGGTTTGAGACATGCAATGGAGATTCTCTGCTAGTAAACATCATTTTTAGTCCTTTCTGGGATTTTGTTTTTTTTTCCATTGAAAATATTTTACCAGGAAGGAGTCATTGAGATCATCCCTCATGGTTAAATATATCACGGGTACTCATTTTATCTACCTCTGAAGGGCGAAAGACTGAGTTAGCCTTGATGGGAGTAGAACGTATGACCCTGAGGTTTGAACAGATTCTACAGCTGGTATATTAACCAAGTGAACTATCTCACAACCATGAGTACTGTGAAGACATGTTGTGAGTTACCTGCACCAAATGTAAGAAATAATGCAATGCCCATAGTTAACACAGCCTAATCCCACTAGTTTAGCTCTTTCCTTAAAATCCATTCTTACATTTTGTCTTCCTTATAACTTGCTTTCAATGCGGGTGTCACTTCCTTATAATAAAGTTTGTACAGTGAAGCAGTGGATGAAATTACAGAATTACACAAGCATATCTCATTTCATTTTACATTAAGGTAGTTAACTAAATTGCATTGAGTAGATTATAATTATCCTGTGACTTTCAATAGTTCATGTATTGTTTCAAATTTAAAGCCTTTTTATCAAACATTATGTGATTCGGAAATGGGAAAAATGAAGTTTGAATTGGTTCAGCCATTGATTTATTATGATGTCATAATTTAGTATGTTTATGTAAGTTAGCATTGCACCGTATGCCTCTTCATATCCTAGGGCAGGGGAAGGCAACTGGAGGCCTTCTAGCTATTCAGGACACATTTCTCATCATCCTCAACTAGCTGTCTGGGGTGATAGGATTTGTAGTCCTTAACAGTTGGATGGCCTAGTTCTGGGCTGGGGGCATACTCTCAGATCAAAGTGTAGTTTTAGGTGCAATACAGTTTACTTTGTTACAAAACTAATTTGTAACATACTGTATGCACACAGGATATTTAATTGAGCTATAGAGCTGGAAATGTGGGAATGAGATAATTGTTCACATGCTAGGCAGTCACACACTGGGAGCTATGCACTAGACTGTGGAGATTTCCAAATCAATACCCACGCACCATATGTGGCCCACAGACATGGGTAATCAGGCCCTCCATGCCAATTGTGCTAAGTAATAAGAATGTGACCTCCTGTAAATAATAGAATGTGATGTGCTAAAAAGTTAGTAGTCATTACTTGATATTTAGTAATCACTCAGACACTGAATGCTTAGTCTGTAAGTTTATATAGCAAAATACTTATTATTAATAGCTGAACTGAGTCAGTATACACTTCTTTTGTTCATGCTTGCTTTTAATACTATTTAGTAGTATGTGGCCCTCGCTTCCTGTTCCTTTTTCAGTATGACCTTTGAGGAAAAAGTTTGGACTTCTACTAGACTGTTCTGAGTGCAGAAGTGGGGCCCCCATAGCAAGAGAGTAACTCAGGGGAAGGGAGCTTGACAGAGCTAGGCAGGAAGGCAAGAAGGAGGAAGGCTGGTGGAAGGTAGACAAAATCACCTATGTGAATAAGCTATTAGAGTTGGTTCTGGAGGTGGACTGGCTGTAGAAGTTTGTGGGTCCTGCAGCCAGTTTTTTGGTCAGTTGCATATCACATGTCCAGTGGTTAGGATCTTTCCCACCCATCCATCCCTGCTCATGTTCTGTGCCGGGTATGCACCTTTGGTGTGTGCACTGGTTGACTATGAGTTTGGGTGTAATGTTGTGTTGGTGGGTCATTGAAATGCAGGAGCCCTTGAGAGGTTTCAGGCTGGGTAGTGTTTTGGTGTCACAGCATGGTGGGGTGCTTGCTGGGTGAAGCATAGACTTAGCGGGTATGTGGCTGTTGGGCTGGGTCTCAAAGGGAGGAAGTTTATAAAAATGTAGCAATGAGAAATGTGACCTACCATTAAACTTAAGCTTGCCATTTAAAAAGAAACAAATGCCAGTTTTGGAAATCTTAACAATATGTAGTTGTGCTTCTGGAGAAGTGACATTAGAGCGAAATGTTAGGCATTCCAATTCTGAATTTATATAGAAATGGCACTAAATGCATCATTTTAGTGACAACATTTTTGCCAGAATTTCAGCACCGGTAATAATCTGTTCCTAAGAATGGTAGGCATTAAAGGGATAGTAATGTTTCACAAAAACAGCAGCTCTAATTAATCTTCATAGTATTTGAGCCATAGAGAGTGTTATTTCAATATTGTCAGAGTTGTAGTTCAAGACTAATTGATAAAATATCCTCCTCCTGCCCCTTTTACCTAGTGTAAGCCACCTTCCCTCAGATGTGGAAGGGACAATCTTCTTACTGTGAACATAAGAAAACCCTGCCCCCCTTGACAGGTTTTTCAGGTTTTCCCCTTATGCTAAAACTCTGAGGCAAGCAGTTTTACATCAGTAAAAGGGGCGGGAGGGGGATACTTTATCATTCAATTAATCTTGAACTACAACTCTGACAGAATTGAAATAACAGTTTCCATGGCCCAATTCTATGGAGCTGCTTTTATTGTGAAACAATACTATCCCTTTAATTAATGTGTTCATTTGCAGAATAACACCATGTTTATAATGCTGCCCTTAGTAATTTATAAAAACTGTAATACCTAACTTTACCACCAGTTGGGATGTTTTAAGAACAATTTTTTCAAAGCAACTAAGAATAGTTTTTGTAAATCTCCCCGAGTCATGGGTATGGCTGTTGGGCTACCACTTGCCACATTCAAATAGTTGTTGGATGGTAGCAAGGTCCTCAGTTAAGTAGCATTTAAATTAAAGTCTGTTATTAAAATGTTCTGCTAGTCAGGTAATGACAATGTATACAGCATGCACTAAGATGTGAGGGGAATTCCATTGTACGTTAAGGTACAGGAAAGGACTGGCAGCGCAGGCGCACAGAGTGTCTACAGCAAGATACCTGCCAAACAAGTTGTATTACTCAATAATGCCAGAATTATACAGCATAATAAAAGTATTTATATGCCTATCGCTATGTTAATAATGATTTGCTGTGCACTTTAATTTTGATGAAAGTTACACTTTAAAAACTATTCTTATTTTACGTAGAGGTTAACCCTTTGAGTGCCAGGTGATGCACAACACATTGCTTTGCAATGTCTTGCATACCTCTCTGGCATTGAAAGGGTTAAGCATAGTCTATTAAAAGGACACAAACTATTACATTCATAATATGAAAACATACTTATTTTAACCTTTTACTTCCCCTGGCACACAAATGGTTGAAACCTATATTTAACCTCATTTTAAAAATAAGAAGAGGTTAAAACCTTGGTTCCTTTTCAGACTGAGATGCATATTCAAAGTCCCAGGAATAATAAATGAGCTAAAAGAAAACCGTCACAAATTGCACTCTGCAGTGTAGGTGATCTCCGAAAAAATCTTTTATAATCCTATATAATAATTCGCTACAATGTTTGTCAGAAGCCGCCATGCTCAGTAGAGACTGCCCGAATACACAGAATGCTGGGAGTTCTGTGCTGGGAGCATTCTGTGCTGGGAGTTCTGTGCTGGGAGCATTCTGTGCTTTCAGGCAGTCTCTACAGTGCATGACTGCATCAGCGGCAGAACGCAGAGCAGGACCGGCCTCTTAACCCTTTGAGTACCAGAGGGGTATGCAACGCATTGCTTTAACATCACCTGGACCTTGGCCCGTGTACATGGGCTTTTACACTAGTTAGCTATATTTGACAAGACTTTTCCATGACCTTTTCCAACTCTGGTCATTTAGTTATTTAATGGTCTGACCTTTGGTTAGGTGGAAATGCTTTGGTGATAAATGCACAGATTTAATAACTAGAACTCATTGACAAGTGACCTTTATTACAGAGCCTCTACTTTTGGCAAGGAAACAAGACGGGCTGTTTTTTTAGGATTTCATTCCAATTATCTTTTTCATCGTTGGTATTCTTGCACAGAAAATAATACAAATGTCAGAAAAAAAAATGTTTCTTTCACATTAAAGAGGATCTATCACCCATATACAAGTTTGAATAATCCTATATAATAATTCGCTAAAACATGTGTAACGCCGCGTCATGCGCAGTAGACACTGCTGCGCGTGCTGCAGTCATGCACAGTAGAGACTGCCCGTGCCGTGGCTGATACAGAGCTGGACGCTCCTTCGGAGCATTCAGCTCTGTATCAGCCGTGGCGCGGGCAGTCTCCACTGCGCATGACTGCCCCACGACCGGGTGGCAGTGGCACTATGGCCCGTGTAACGGGCTCTTCAACTAGTAACTAAATATAGCGATTAGCTTGAATACTTGTATTAATTTTTTATAAAATTCATGGTATGGCTCTCTAGCCAATGAGTGCATACCCTTCTGGCACTCAAAGGGTTAATCTTCAGTTTTCTCTTTTTCTTCAGGTAATGCTATTCCTATCACCTACTATGGTGGGCCATTGTCATTGACTCAAGCTCTCTCATATAGTGGACTGTAAAAAATAAATTGCCTTTTGGACACCAGTTGGCAATGTTGTTAACGGTTTCATTAAAGGGTTAGTAATGTCCAGTAATAATTTAATGTTGTATTGCAGATTAAAAAAAAAAAATATGTGGAGCAAATTCCACCTCTCAAACTTTTATGGCTGAAGAGATATTCGCATCTAAAGTTCCCCCCTTCCTCCCCTTCTCCTGACATCAGCGCTATACTGACTGCAGGAGATCCTGGTCCTGAGACCAGCCGGCGGCTTTTCAGCAGAGCCGAAATAGCAATATTTTTAAAAGAATTACTTCGCTGGAAAGGTCTGCAAAGTGTGCTGGTTTGCAAGCACACTCTGTAGACCATTCCAATTAAAGGGGAACTACCACCCCGCAATAACATGCATTCATTCTTCATCTGGCGACTAGCTGCTTAGTAGCGCTAGTCGCCAGAAATATTACCTGGTTCCAAAGATTTTGGCATTTTACCGATGCCCACAGGAGCAGGAAGCACGGACATCTCGTCACAGTGACGTCCGTGCGCCTCCAAAAGGGACTGACAGCGCAGGCGCACGGACGTCACTGTGACGAGATGTCCGTGCTTCCTGCTCCTGTGGGCATCGGTAAAATGCCAAAATCTTTGGAACCAGGTAATATTTCTGGCGACTAGCGCTACTAAGCAGCTAGTCGCCAGATGAAGAATGAATGCATGTTAAGTTATTGCGGGGTGGTAGTTCCCCTTTAAGTAACCATAATCCCACATAGGAATGTGATCGCTACAACAGATAAAAAGAATCGATTGCCTAAAAAATGATTACACTTTCCCTAAAACTTTAGGGCTTGGTGGGCCTGGTGCAACCCCCATCAACTGCTGCAATGATTTCCACATACATGAAAACCACAGTATGGGGGCGCTCATGGAACCACCTCAAGAATTGTGTCCACTTCGATAATTTTTAAAACTCCAAGTTTATTGTAGATACATGTATAAAAGCATCAAACATGAAGATATTCCAACATGGAGCTAGTGAACACAGTAACATGTACATCTAGTAGTTCTTTTTAAATATCGCTATTTCAGCTCTGCTGAAGAGCCGCCTCATGTTGGCCAACAGCTGACATCAGGAAGAGGGGAGGGATGGGGGGATCTTTAGATGCAAATATCTCTGAAACCATAAAGGTTTGAGAGCTGGGATTTGCTGCATATAATGTATGTTTTTTAAATCTACAATACAACGTAAAATTATTATTGGACATTATTAACCATTTAAGATGATTTTTAATCATTTTTCATTGAAAAATCTTCCAGCATTGGGAATACTTTTGTTTTACTCGGCAGGAAAAAGCCGTTTAAAAGTTTTTTCCACAAAAACTTTACTGCTCCTTTAAGGCATCTATGTTTCAGATTTGTTTACGGCCATATAGTCAAGACGTCACCCAGCAATACAGAGCAGTAAATTAAGCAAATAAACTTCATCACTCCTTAACTGCCAAGGTTGTTCAGTATGACTGAAATTGTAGACAAGCAATGCAGAAATGTGCTGGTTGTGTTAGTAAGGTTCATTCGAAAGGATATAAATGAATCTTGTGGGACTCTCAGACTCATCTGTTGTTAGTATGCGGTTATGCTTATAGATTTTCTTGGCTCATTCATTTATCAGCTTTGATGGTACTATAGAGGCCTCTGCTATAGCTGCTTGGTAAAAAGAAAAGTTGCTGTGTTTAGCAAGCTCTCCTAGGAATCCCTACTTTATTAAATGCCAAACAGCTGTGACTGACAGGTATTGTAAGTAAAGTAGACAACCCTCCAGAGCAGCACTGCCCAGCTTATTTGATGGTGTGAGCTATTTTTTTTTAGACCCTATATAACTGATTTACTGAAACTGATGCACTTAGAAAAGAGAAGCTATTTTGTAGAGAAAACCAACTGCATCGTAGGGAACAGATAAAATACCTAAAATTCCATTGATTTAAAGGATTTTACCCTTTGAGCATGTTGCAATACATGATAACTCTCTGGAACTCATGGGGTTAACACCTTAGGGGCTATGCACTAAGGTGTGATAAAAGAGGATTTTAGTCTTACCTGTTAAATCCTTTTCTCTTAGTTCATACAGGTTACTCGTAACTTTGGGTAGGCGATCCGCCCCTTTAAGTAGGCAGAAATGACTGCAGGGGGAGGAGCCTACCTTCGCTCCTTGGCTGCAACTAGCCAACCAGCTCCAGAAAGATTTGAGACACTAACTATGACTAGATAGGGGGGCGTGGTCTGGAGGCCATACTGGAAGGTCGTACCTTCTTGTTGCTCCTGCGTTTGTTCTACTTAATCCCTTTCCATCGCCTATTTTTGTTTCTTTCGAGTGACCGAAACCTGCTTAATAGGTTTCCTATTACCGTGAGCTGCCTGGGGATAGCAGTCTTGCTGCTGGAGGACGCCTAGGAACGAAATGCCCCTGCGGCGGGGGCCTAGGCCGCAACCTCGCGGCCTTGTTGGCTGAACTCGCTACTGTTGGTGAGAGGATTTAGACGGCCTAATCGGCAGCCTTGCCAACCACTTCACCTGTTTCCCAGCCTCCCAGATACTACCGAGACAGCCGTTGAACGGACCAGCCAGTTGGAGGAGGACGGTACTGGCAGCGTTGTCGGTCTGCTGCGGGAAGTGATCTGCACCGGATGGAGTGCCCTTGAAAACGGGCTCCTGCTTGCTGGTCCCACTCATCGTACCCATAAAGGCCTCTACTCGGCTGGATTTGTATTGGATCATTCCTTCGTCGCAAGGATTCTAAACGGAGGGATTGTAGTGGATCAGGGAGGGACACTCACCATCGCGGCACCCGGACATGTAAGCAGCCCTCCAGGGGCCTAAACTGGACATCGCAGGGCCTCACACACGATTTGGCAATCCCCCTTTTAGCTCACCAACCTATTTTTTATTTTCTTGCCCTGTTCCCCTACCTTTCCCAATAGATTAAATACACGCTGTCTTGCCACTGGATACTGACACAGCCACTTGGGTGGTATTAACAACCCTGAGTTGGCAGGGTTTGCCCAATATCTGTTTTACCCAGTCCTTACCGGGAGTTCTGGAGTTTTTTCTACATTGGGTTCTGCATCATAGCCCTTATCCCGGTTTGGAAGAGGACAGACTGTTCTACTTGGATTCCACATCATATTTCCCCCCGTATGTCTGACTTTCCCATTTTTGTTTCTCCACTGCTCTCCCATGTATTCTTGAGGACCTTTCCTGTACTCCCATTGCTCCTGCGGCATGGCCTTTGAAAAGGTTGCACAATGATTTCTACATTGGATGGGATCATCTCTATCCCTGGACACCATCTGATAGGTGGCCCAGGGTACTGTCACCTCATCCTCTTTGGCAGGCATTCTGCTACTGTTGTGCCAGATTTGTAAGCAGCTATGCCAAGATTGTATATGTACCTCGCAATGACACTCCCGTTGGCTGAGGTCTGATGGCTTGAGGAGATCTTCTCGATGTGACCCCCACTATGTAACCAGTTAGAAACCCACTCATCCTCCACATTACCCACCTCTGGAATTCTTGCTGTGATACCACTCCTGCTTCCAGTTTGACGGCTTCATCGGCTTCCATGGAACGCTTCCTTACAATGTCTGACCAATCTAAGCCGCAACGCCATACTAGAGGAGGAGGGAAAACCTGATAGGAAGAAATCCGCTGTTTCAATCTCAGAAGTTGATGACTCTACTATGGACTCTGATGATGTTACGGATCCTGATACTCCCTCTCTGGCGGATGCTACTGCCAGAGCCGTGATGACCCTGCTTACTCCATTGATTGACACAAAGATGGATTCCCTCAACTCATCCATGCAGGAGATACTGGGTGAATTAAAAGCGCACAAAGAACAACTAGTGGATATAGACTACCTGCGAGTTATCCATCACTGATCTACAGCAAAAGATCCAGACCCTTGAATCAATTGCTAACCTGCTCACTGACAAACTTTGGGATGAGGTTGGGAGGGGGTGGATTCCTGACTGCCTGGATTAATTCTGGGCAGGGCCGATTGGGCCCATGAGCTGGGATCCTGCCTCTCCTGGCTTCTGTGTATTACACCCTCTGGTGATCTCCTAGGGTCCCGGTGGTCTCCTTGGTGGGGGAGGTGGGTTTCACAAGTATCTATTGTTTCATTAGTTATAGGAGATGGGGTTTGGGGGGTCACATTGTTTTGTGGATATTGGAACTGATTAGTTCCTTGGACATGTCTTTCCTGTTTCAGATGTTTGTTAGATTTGAACTGTTTCGATTTTTGTTCTTTTCCAGCCCATGCAGGGGCACGGGGGTTTTGGTGTCTCCTCCCGCCCTGTCTGCATTGGCTCTTCTAATAACTGCTATTTTGGGTGTTCTGCATTGTCCCCCTTGGGTGTCCCTCGATGGCTCCTCACTGGGACAGCTGTTGGGGACGACCAATAAATTTCACCTGCACGCTATAGTTCTCTTCCCTGACCCACCATGAGCTCTTGTTCTGCCCAGGGTTCCCACACACAATTGCATGATCTCACTATCACAACATGGAATGTAGGGGGAATTCATAGTCCAATTAAGTGCAGGCAAATCCTATCTCATCTAAAACATTTAGGCACACGGGTGGCTTTCCTTCAGGAGACTCACCTGTCTGTGACAGAGCATCAGAAGCTATGTAAGGATTGGGTGGGTACTTGTATTGATGCCCCTTTCTCCAGTAAGAAATGATTTTTAATAGTCCAGGCAGATATAGATAGTCGCCCCCTAGTGTTGTGCAATGTATACACCCCCAACGATTCGACTCATGCCTTTTTTGCCTCTCTTTTAAATAACTTGTTGAATTTCCCTTTAGATCAACTGCTAGTGGGGGGTGATTTGAACTCTATTGTTGACCCTCATATTGATAGAAGTGGACGGCCACTTGTTTCAATTCGTCATTCCCCAGCTCTGCTGGTTAAGTGGATTGACCAAATGGCCCTACGTGATGTATGGCGGACTCTTAATCCTATTGAACGACAATATACCTTTTACGCCCACCCACACTCTGTTTTCACGAGAATCGATTACTTTCGGGCAGCCTCCATGGTTTTGTCCCTCATTCAACACTGTCAAATCCACCTCATTCATATCTCTGATCACGCTCCTGTTTCCTGTAGCCTCTCATTCAAACCCCCTCTTCTGGTCTCTTTTAATTGGCGTATGCCTGCTTTTCTGATTCATTCCCAGGAGTTTAAGGTAAGTTTGAAATCGGCTTGGGATTTATACTGTATTGATAACAAAGCTCATGTACAGGATGCCCTTACATTTTGGTCCGCTGCCAAAACTGTTCTTACGGGTCACATTATATCATACTACACTAAACTGCGCCGGGACACCAAATCCAAATTAAACTTGCTCCAAATGCTCCTGACTGCCAGCTATGTGGCTTACCTGCGCTCCGCGACTGCCCATAATAAATCACGGTATCTCGAAGCCAAAAAAGCTTACGACACAGTGTCTGCGACCATGGCACAATGGTATGTTAATCGACGCTCAGCGCATTATTTCAAATATACCAATAAACAGGGCAGACTTCTGACGCATGTTATAAAGACTTCCAAAGGCCCCAATTCTATTAGCTCTATTATCAATTGTCAGGGAATCATCTCCACCGATATCACGCAAATAAACAACACCTTTGAATTTTATTATAAAGACTTATATGCAGGTGAGGCAGACTGCTCTCAGTCAAGGGAGGCCTTTCTATCTGATATTAATCTTCCCAGACTTTCAGCAGCTCAAGCTGAAACCCTTAATTCGCCAATCACCCTACTGGAATTGCAGGAGGCTCTCAAATCGCTTCCATCTGGGAAAGCTCCTGGACCCGATGGCCTCCTGGGAGAATTTTATAAAGTTCTTGGCCCGGATATAGCACCTTCCCTTTTAACCCTGTACAATACAGCCCTTTGTGACCACCACCTTCCAAAGAATTTCACTTTAGCTAGGATTATAGTTCTTCCCAAACCGGGTAGAGACCATACTAAAGTCGAATCTTATAGGCCCATCTCCTTACTCAATACTGACTATAAGCTTTTAACCAAAATTTTGGCAACCAGATTGAATCGTATTCTTTCTCTTCTTATTTCCCCTGAACAGACGGGTTTCCTCAAGGGTCGACACTGTTACCAATATTCTGTTACCAAAATTATTGCACAAAACTAAAAATGTCTCAGTGTTTCTCCCTTTCCTCCATAACACTCTCTTCCAACACGGTTCCCCAGATAGGAGATTTTACACATGTAGGGGCTTTTCTTGACCCAACCACAGGGAAGCCTCATCATTTTCCAGATTTCCAGATCAAACATGATCTCCCGTCTAATCATTTATTCACCTATCTTCAAGCTAAACATTACGTGCATTTGTTCCATTACTACACTACCAAATCTCGGATAATCCACTTGACTGCCTGTTACAAGCCTCGTACCCCCATTCCTTTTATGATTTCCAGAGCCTATAATCTCTTACTGAAGGTGTTTTCTACCCGTATTGATCAATCTTACATAGATAAGTGGATCATTGACATCCCGTCATTGACTCCTGATATGATATATCAAAGTTTCCGTAGTCGTTTACGCCACTCACCTGCATCATACTTTCATGAGGTCTCATACAGACTTTTACATAGGACTTATGTCACCCCCAAACTAGCCCATACAATCGGTTTGACCACTTCTCCACTCTGTCCTAGGTGTGGTGACCCTCAGGCAACTCTGATACATGCTCTTTATTTCTGCCCACCTATTTTTTCTTTTTGGACCAAGATCTTTGCATATGTAACTGAGAAAATGGGTCTTTCGATAGATTTTTCCACCCCATCCTTTCTGTTGGGAGCTTATGCGACCTCGCTCTCACTGACGGTGCCTCAGATGACTTTGTTGGACTATTCTATATTAATAGCCCTTAAGGTGATCTTAACCCATTGGCTTGCACCTGAACCCCCTACATTACTTCAGTGGAAAACTCGTATGCTACATTTCACAAAATTAAACTGGATCCTTTCATTACAGAACAAAGAGGCCCTGGGGGAGACATTTGTGAAGACATGGGATCCTTTTATCCACACATTAGCCAAGTCCCAGCAAGACGATTTTTACACTTGTTTTCGTTACACACGATGGATGGATGAACGGGCAGTGAGTCATTTAGACACATCTTCAGAAACACAGAGGGACTGGTAAAATTGGTGGGATGGGGGGGCATGTAATCCTGGGGGGATGTTGTGGACGCCCTTATTACTTAACAATGTAAGACCTTCTTGTTTAATTGAGACACCAATTTTCTTTGTTAGTTTAAGGTTCTTAATATACGCTGTATGATAGACTCGCTGTTGGAGTCTCATCCCAATGATGTCGGAATGTCATTTTCTTATACAACTAAAAGTTCTTACAATTAGGCCCTTAACACTATCACTATTTTCCCTTCTGTATAATTTGCTGTGTATCAAGAACGGTCCATCAGCTGTGTACGGTCTGTGAACCATTGTTGTTTTTGATATACGTGTACTTTCTCATGATGTCATTGTTGTCTGCAAAAATAACCTGTATACTTCATGTTGTACTTTTTAATTAAAATGTATAAAAATGCCAGCAGACGGATAGTATCAGATAAGGCAGCAGAAACATAGTGCTGGGCCTCAGATATGTTGGCAAGAAGCCGCAACATATCCGAAGATGAATCACCCGACGTACAACTAGGGTGAGTTGTTCAGTCCAGACCACAATGGCCTGGTTAACCCATGCCTCAGCGAATGCGGGATGCATGGCAGTACCAGCAGTGGAAAAAACAGACTTGAGGGAAACCTCAAGCTTCTTGTCAGTCCAGTCTTTCAGAGAAGACACATCAGAAACTGATAAGGTGGTAAACTTAGATAGCCTTGAGACAGGAGCGTCCACCTTAGGGGGATGAACCTATTCAGCAAGCACCACCTCAGAAAAGGGGTAAAGTGTAGCAAACTTCTTGGAGACAGAAGGCTTTCTGTCCGGAGATTTCCACTCATCAGCCACTAGGCAGTCCAGAGTGGGGTTAGGTCGAAAACAAGTATGGGGCTTTATAGGCTCCTGGAATACATCAGAGGGATCTGAGGAAAGCTCCTGAACTGGGGGAATGTTTAGTGTGGTTAAGACGGCCCTTATCAGGCCCTCAGCTGAGGGTTCTGGATCAACCTCAAAAAGATCCCAAAAAAATTAAGAGGAGCACACAGCAGAACATTCCTCAACATCTGAATCCACCAACAGTTCCTCTTCAGAGGAATCTGAAACATCAGGTACTCCTTGTGGTTTGGGCAGGGAAGATCTGACTGAGGAAGGAGTCTGCAAGGAATGGAAGACCCCTTGTAACTGGGATGGAAAGAGTTGCAACGTAGACCTGAGGTCCCTGGTAGCAGCCTTGAACTCTTGCACCCAAACTGGCTCTGATGCATGGCTGGAGGTCCCAGGGGGAGAGTCAGGGACAACAGAACATGCTGGGCATAAATGACCAGAGAATTCTTAAGGCAACCCTGTGTGAAATGAGAAGCAATGCGCAATGGGGGATACAAAGACCCCAGCATCCTTAGTCTTAGGCCTGGCCTCAAGCTCCAACGGAGTAGACATTCTCAGTGTGAACAACGTTCAGAATAATTAATCACCCAATTTACAGTGTGTAAGATTAAAATTTCACCCCAGAAATTGCTAAAATACACTTATCTGGTGAGTGAAGGGTTAATCTGCAAAGATTAAGGAGAGTCCAATCCCTGCATAGGATACTTGTTCTGTAAAGCTCACAAAATGGCTGTTGTGGTGGGAGCCAATCAGAAACGAGCACGCAAAGCAAGCACTCGTGGGAAATGTAGTTTTCCCAGAAAAAGCACCCCAACAGTGCCCGAAGCCCCCTGAGCCCCCCAACACACTTGTAATGTGAACCGGATGATAGAGAAAGGTCAGACAATTATAATGAGCCATCTCTGAAGTGGCTAGGTTGAGCGGTTGCAGAGATATGTCCCAAACTGTACAGTCTCATAGAAGTGAATGGAGCAATGGCGTCTATGCGGAAAAGTGCACCTTTAACTCAATTTTGTCAAAGTTAGAATTGAGAAATAAAAATACATGAAACATCACTAGAACATGTAATCAGACCCAGAAAACACTGAACCCAGTAGGGAAAGTGCCTATAACCACCCCAAAAGATGCCAACCAGCAGTTAAAGGGTTAATTTACAACATAAAGTTGCTCCAAACACTGACAGACATAACAGAAAGACCCAGTGAGTGCAGGAGTATGCAATAAGAACTCCCAGGAATAACCCCTGTGCAGAGGGGCACTGTGGGACAAGTGGACCTGCAGTACTCAAAGAGTTGCTCAGCTTTCCTGCAGATCTTCTGTCTTCAGAATACCATGTAGTAAGAAGTAACCTCAGTGGGTAACTCTTGGGGAAGCACTTGAAATCAAGATTTTTCCCCCTCAGGGCTTAAGGTCCACAAAAGCACCTGGACACTGAGCTAGCCACATCTAAGGGCATTTGTCAGTCATGGTAATCCGCCTAATGGTGGTATTCCATATCTAAAAGAAAAATAAAAAAAATCTAAAACTAAAGAGAGCAGTTTCCAGCCTGGTGTTGTCTTCACCGAGGAACAAATCTTTCTGGAGCTGGTTGACTAGCTGCAGCCAAGGAGGGAAGGTAGGCTCCACCACCTGCAGTCATTTCTAGAATTGTTCCTGCCTACTTAAAGTGGTGGATCATCTACCCAAAGTTACCAGTAACCTGTATTGGACGACAGAGAAAGAGGTGATAATGCAAAGATAACTTCCCCAGCTATATCATTTCTCCAAGTTCTATATTATTGTATGGCGCCAATGCAGTGCACCTTTGGAGATCTTAGTGCATAGGCTGTATGGAATAATATAGGAACTGGAAAAGTGATATAATTTGAGAAATGATCTCCTCATAGGTATAATATCCAGTGCAAAATAATGTTTCATTTTTGGAAGTTCAGTACAAGCTGATCTAATTCATAGTGTACATTAGGATTTTCTTCTTAGACTTAAAGGGAACTACCACCCCGCAATAAGTTTACATGAATGCAGTCTTCATCTGGCGACTAGCTGCTTAGTAGCGCTAGTCGCCAGAAATATTATCTGGTTCCAAAGATGTTGCTGTTTTTACGAGGCTCACAGGAGCAGGAAGCACGGACATCTTGTCACAATGACGTCCACGTGCCTGCGCTGTCAGTCCCTTTCGGAGCCACTTGACGAGATGTCCGTGCTTCCTGCTCCTGTGAGCCTCGGAAAAACGGCAAAATCTTTGGAACCAGGTAATATTTCTGGCGACTAGCGCTACTAAGCAGCTAGTCGCCTGATGAAGACTGCATTCATGTAAACTTATTGCGGGGTGGTAGTTCCCCTTTAAAGTAACTGCAGATTTAATATTAGGTGGTATTAGTGTTATTTTAACCCAGGTCACTCTGAAGGGATTAGATGTCGGATGTGTCAGACGAAACTGAGTAAAAGGTGATATAAGATTGTCACCCAGTAAGCATAGACGTAACAGACGGGAGGGGGAGTATCTGTAACTAAACCTTATATTATTTGATGGAAGTATAATATATTGATATTCTGTATGCATTTCATACAAACACTTAAGGAGCCTACTCTGCTTCATCAATAGCTTCATATGCTTAACAGTGGCAGTTAATGCATATCTCTCTGATGATTTTAGAATGATCCATTACGGGTCCATATTTTTTTTTATTTTTATTTTTTTTACTATTTTACTTTTTTATATATGTTTCTGACTGATCTTTGATTGTGATTACTCTACTGTCTGGGAGTTTAGTTTTAAATTACAATTTTTATGGTGTCAGCAATGTTACAAAATAGTACAGAGGCAATAAGACAAGCTGTGACAGAGGATATGGTAAATATATGAATGGTATAGGGGTATGCAAACATGACAAGAACTGACTCAGGGTTTCCCTTGACAGTTTTATTAATTTATTTATGTTGTTTTAGTGTTACAATATTGGTCTTTTTTTCCCATGCCTTTTTTCCTGTGGTGATTATGGACTTTGAGTTCAGCAGCACCGTGGGAACCTGTGTACGAATACGATCAGAATTACTCATCGGGGAGGGGGGTGGTGTCAGTGATTGTCGAATTCATTCATCTTGGGCAAGTTCTCTTCATCTGTGCATTTTCGTCAACCATATCTCATGCTACAGATAATATTATTTCATTGACTTGTTTTCTTCATTTGTTGATCTTTTATTTTGAGATTTACACTGCTTAGTTTTCACTTGTTGAAGGACATTACTGTCTTATAAGAAATCTCTGGGGTACTTTGCTTCCCATTATATTTTGATGGTGTTAGATCTAAGGAGGGATGTGTTTTGAAAAATAAAAAAACAGTTTATTTCAGAGGGAAAAGTGGCCAAATAATAAAATAAACGTTACAGCACTACTGCATTGTGCCTGCATGGTATTGTTTGAAGCAGTCACCCATGCAGAGGCCAGGTTTGGAAGGGCAATCAGGACAGTAAGTGGGGGTATTTGTCCATATTCCCTTGCAGTAGCAAACCCTGCAGTCCTTTTGTGGGTTTTTCTTTTTGGGGGTTGGGGGGATTTTGTAAATAAAGTGTACTACCCTGGGTTTTGGTGGAATTATTTCTGTTGCCCCTTGAAACAAAAATTGGGAAATAAGATGGAGCTGATACTGCAGAAAACTAAGTTTTAGAGTGAGGTTTGCCAATTTGAAAATCAAAAAAGAATTGTATACTGCAGTCTGCATCATGTAAATGGCAATTGGCAGTACTTGTGGAAGGTCTTGGGGCAGTACTTGTAGGTCTTGTGGCAGTTCTTAGGGCAGTTGCTGGGGCAGCTCTTGGGCAGTTGCTGGGGCAGCTCTTGGAGCAGTGCATCTTTTTTTCACAGAAGGCCCAGCGTCATCATTAGAGCTGCTGTCACTCTCAGAAAATTGAGTGATGTCGAAGTCTGACGCAGTGTCTGTGGCTTCTGAGTCAGACGCCAAAAAGGAATATGCCTCTTCCAAACTGTACCTCCACTGCATTGTATACACCTACTCTAAACTAAATAACTAACTTATATACCTGTCACCCCAAACGGTCACTATTCCTATGATATATTTTTTTTTTCCCTACGCTACTCCTAAACCTGATGAACCACAGATCAGCAAAAGCTGATTTGCAGCAAAATGATCACTACTAGAGAGATCGGGGGGGGGGGGGGGGGAAGGTGTATTGATCACTGCAACACCAGTGATCAAGGGGATAATTTTGAATTAAGACTTTTATTAGGGAGGCAGAGAGATGTGACAGGGACAGTATTTGTAAATACTGTCCCTGTCATTCTGCTTCTGCAACATGTGATTCGTTAATCTAGCGAATCACATGTTGCAACATTGTCTCTACTGGTTGAAATGAAGTGACCCAGTATCGGAGCACTTAGCAACAACCAGCACACACTCTCCCATTGGCTCTGTGTGACAGCAATGGGAGATTTTAACCCATGACGGTCCAGGACCATTATGGGTCCTCAAGGGAATTCTACCCATGACAGTCCTGGACCGTCGTGGGTTGTTAAGGGGTTAAAAGCAAGCTGTCGTGTTTCAACAAGTCTGATTAGAGCACATGCTAACAATGCAACACTGGCTTTCAGTGCAGAGTGGGCTTGGTCTACATCATAGTGTTGCTATTTTATGTAAAGGAGAGTTTAACCCTGGTGCCAGAGGGGTATGCAGTGCATTGCTTTGTACAGAGTTGTGTACCCCTCTGGCACTCAGAGGAATAAATTAATTATCAATGCTTTGCCTTGAAAAATCATAGATTTTCCTAACTGAAGAAAAAGTCAGGATTTTATTAAAGACACGGAGGCGAGTATTATGCTAAATCAATCTTTACTACTCCAAACAGCAGCATGAAGAAGAAAAAACAGTTTAACCATAGTAATGAAAAACACCTGTGTTCTACTGAGATCACACCTCTCAGTCACACTGTCCAATCAATAGTATCCTTCTGATATAGGTTGTAGCACCCTATAGGTAACTCCCTCTTTCTTTGAGGTAACTTCTACTTCTCAACTTGAAGAAGTAGTTTCTGTAATTCATAAACTCGACTTATCCATATCTTGTAAATCTTTAACCTAGGAGATAAACATAAAACACATATGTGATAAGGGAGGGAGCATATGGGAGGGATAATACTCGCCTCCGTGTCTTTAATAAAGTCCTGACTTTCCTTCACAAGTTAGGAAAATCTACGAATTTTATTACAAGACCGGAGGCTCATATTACGCTAGTTCAAAGCTTATCAATCACAGTATTAGAAACATGGTAAATAGGTTTGAAATAAAATGATTTAAAGGTGGATTCGTTGGACCAGTCAGCTGCCCTCAATATATCTTCCAGCCGTCCTCTGGAAGAATGAGCGCCGAAAAGGGTAGTATCAATTCCTGCTAACTGCATGATCCATCGTATCCATCGTGCTCGAGTAGCAGATGAGACTGGTAAATGAGGTTTCTTAAAAGATATTAGTAATTGGTGTGAATTTGGGGATCTAAGATTGGCAGTAATCAATTCATAAGCTTGCAGGCATTTGACCACGCAAAGTTGGGGTTTTAAAGGAAAAGCTGGGTAGGAAACTTTGCGAGAGAGAGTTTTAGTTCTCTGAGTGATAAGAAATTTAACTCCCTCTGGGGTGAAAGTCCTATATCTTATGTCTAGTGCACGAACATCGGATGCTCGTTTGCATGATACTAAGCAAAGAAGCATAGTAAGTTTAGATGAAAATTGTTTCAAAGAGAGTAATTGGTTATTAGGCCATGTTTTTAAAAAACGAAGACCAATATTGACGTCCCATAAAGAAGAATATTTTGGAAGAGGAGGTCTAGATAACTTTATCCCCTTCATAAGTTTGCAAACAAGGGGATGCTGGCCTATGGGTAAGTTGTCAATATGTCGGTGATTCGCCAAAATAGCTGATCTGTAGCAGTTAATGGTTCTAAATGCTTTACCTTGTTTAAAACAGTAGGAAAGGAAATTTACAAGAGTAGTTAGATTGGTAGAAACGGGATCCAAGTCCCGTTTCATGCACCAACGTGACCAATTACCCCAGCATGACTTGTTGCTCTAGTGCCTGGAGCCCATGCTTCTGATATCGTGGATAATCTATTGACAACTCCAGAAGCGGCGGGAACTGCTGAGTTGTCCAAAAGGGGGTTATTAATACCATTGTTGCCACCTGTTTCCTGACTTGAAGAATGACTCTGGGAATCATTGCGAAGGGAGGAAACGCGTAATTCCTGAAATCCCGCCAGTTCTGAAGGAAGGCGTCCACTGTCAGAGCATCCGGGTCTGGACTCCAACTGAAGAAAATGGGTAGTCGTTTGTTCAGTCATGATGCGAAAAGGTCTATCCTTAATGGACGCAAAGGTGGTAAATACTTTGGAACGTTGACTCGTGAAGAGTCCAGTCGCTGGAATCCCAGAGGTTTCTGGAGTTCTAGTCGGCAACAGTGTTGGCCAAGCCCAGAAGGTATTCCACTTGGATGGAAATATTTCTGCTGAGGCAAAATTGCCAAAAATCTTTTGCTAGATTGGGTAAAATCTTTGATTTGGTGCCGCCTAGATGGTTGATTTACCGAACTGCTGACAAATTGTCCATTTTCAGTAGGATACAATAATTCAACATTTCTCGAGTGAAACATTTGATCGCGAAAGAGCCCGCTAATAATTCTAAGCAATTGATATGTATCAGTTGCTCTTGATGGGACCACTTTCCACCTCTGGTCAGGTCTCTGCAACGTGCACCCCAGCCCGTATTGCTGGCATCTGATTCTATAACCACTTCTGGTGCCATGATGAAAATAGCCTTGCCATTCCAGGCCTCCATGTGGTTCAGCCACCAATGGAGTTCCTCCGAGGCCTCCCTCGAAAGGGATACTAGTTCCGAGTAACCTAGACCCATCCGGAGATGATGAATTTTCAATCTCTGCAGAGCGCGGTAGTGTAGGGGGCCTGGAAAAATGGCTTGAATGGATGCCGACAACAGGCCTACAATTCTGGCTATCATTCGCAAGGAGATAAGATTCTTTTTCAGAATGGATTTTATCTCTTTGCGAATTAATCTTAACTTCTTGCCGGGAAGCATTAGAGACAAATTCAGGGAATCTATCACAAATCCCAGAAATTCTATTGACTGGGAAGGTTGAAGAACCGACTTCTTCCAGTTTATCAAGAACCCTAATTTGTTTAGGTGATGTACAGTTAGATGTAACTGGTCTTGTAATGTTTTGAAATCTTGAGACATGATGAGCATGTTGTCCAGATATATGATCATTCTGATT
The DNA here is from genome assembly GCA_037306005.1 of Rhinophrynus dorsalis. Classification (NCBI taxonomy): domain Eukaryota; kingdom Metazoa; phylum Chordata; class Amphibia; order Anura; family Rhinophrynidae; genus Rhinophrynus; species Rhinophrynus dorsalis. The sequence goes on from CM074722.1 coordinate 256,107,469, forward strand.
CCCCTGCTTCTCAAAAAGGAAACCACTGGTTTCATGAGTTTTGTGAAGCACCATGGGGCTGATGTTAATCCGAAAGGGAGGCAGGTGACCTGCCATTTTCTATCGTTCCACAGATATTGTAAGAAACTTTGATGTGGTGGATACATAGGGACAGTGAGATATGCATACTTCAGATCTAATTTTACCATCCAACCTCCTGGTAATAACAGATCTCTGAGGCAATGAATGCCCTCCATTTTGAAATGCCTGTACCTTATGTATGAGTTTAATTCTTTTAGATTTACTACTGGGCGCAAGCCCAAATCTTTCTTTTTGACTAGAAATACATTGCTTATGAACCCAGGAGTGTCTTTGGGAATTTGAACAATTGCCCCTTTTCTGAGTAAACCTTGGATCTCTAAATCCAGCAAGTGTCTTTCCTCCGCTGAAAATTGAAAGGGTGGAGGAGTTTTTACTTGAAATGGGATCGAATTTCAAGTAAATCCAAGGTTATCTGAGACCAATACTGGAAAAAATGGGTGAGTCTGCCACCCAAATTTTCCTGACCAAAAGGGGGAAGGGTAAGTGCACTTACCTGGAAATGTTCTGTGCCAGTTTTGTCCTCTAGACGTTTGGGGTTTCCAACTCCTGGACTGTTGTGGGAAAAAGTAGTAAGGAGTCATGGTCTCAGTGGGGTATGCTTGTCCTCCCAAATATGAGGGGTCTGGGTTAGATCTGATATGTCCTCTAGAAGGGCCCTGTGAAGAACAGCAGGGAAATCGACCCCTGTATTTCCCGGCCTTTCCAAAAACTCTTTGATTGAACACTTTTTTAATGGAACTCTGAGCCTTATCAAGGGCTGTAAAGGTGGTGACATATTTGCTTAATTCTTTTATGAAAGAGTCCCCAAACAGAAGACCTTTTGCCTCTGGACCCGCCTCGGAGGACGCCATTTCTGTCAGTTTAGGATCAATCTTCTTCTGTCGATAACACCGTATTGGCGTTACCCAAGAGGCAGAAGGTCCTCTGTATCCATCCTGTAAGGACTAAAGTGTCTACAGGTTTATTAGTGTGTACAGAGAATTCTGTTAGGTCAAAAATCATAGCCAGTAGTCCCACTATGTCTAAGAGCTTGTCCTGATAGTTCTTCAAAGAGCGATCTAAGCCCTTTCTTCGGTCCTTCTCCGATTTTGATAGGTATTTTACCATACGGGGGTCAATAATCGGGGTGTCACAGATATGGCGAATTGATGGCCTAGGGCATTTTGCACAGAATTTATTCTTGGCTTTGTTATCTAATGATTTGCGAAGTCAACCTTCTATGTAATTTGCCACATGAGCTTGTGGAATCCACTCAGACGATCTTGGATGCTTGATCCCTTCAGGATTTATTATGTGTTACCATAGAGGGTTCAAACTCATAATCAGAATCCGAAGAATCTGAGATTGAACTAAATAAATACTTTGAGTCTTCCTCCGAGGAGAAGGAAAGGCAAAAGGAATCTGGTTTTTGCCGTAACTTGCGTCTTTTGCCCGGACTGTCTTCCTCCCGGGTTGAAGGTCTTTTATGTGGTAATGAGCCACCAGTCACAATGCTAGGATTATTAGCGTCAGTATGTTTAGTCGTGTCAACGTCAGAAGTTATATTAGTACAATGTTTCAATTTAGTCTTCACTTTACCACCTTTATCCCTTTTAGGGAATGAAGACTCTTGTGGTAAAATAGTAGTGTCAGTCACCTGCAAAGTAGTTGGTGGGTATATAGCAGTAGGGGTTCTATTTGAAAGAGCCTCAGCAATAGATTTTGCAATGGCTTCTGACATTTGACCCATGCAGGAAGAAATAGCCCCAGCCACAGATTTATTCACAGAGGCGTCCATTAGCGCCTGAATATGTTGGTCATTTAACTGTATAGAATCATTATTGGCATCCTGAAACATGGGACTATTGGATGTGGAATCCTGTCTGAAAAACTGGGGGGGGAAACGTTTGGTCTTTTGGGGAGTGGCGGGAATAGGGACCTCCTTATGAGACATGATAGAAAGCTGACAAAAATATGAAATGAAAAATTTGGCCAAAGATAATATATAGAAAGGGGAAATTCAAAATAATACTGCCCAGCGTGAAATATAACTGATAAATGTGTGTATGGTGTAATAAGTACTTCGTTTCGGTGCTCCGACGCGTCTGACTAAAATTCGTGTAGTCAGAGCAAAACCGGATGTGCACGCACACAACCCGCGCATGCGCAGAGCGGTAGGGACATCGGTGCCTTAATAAAGATGGACACATCGGCAACCATAGAGACCAAACGGACCGAGCGGTTAGCAAATCATTCCATGGGGTAAGGAGAGATAGAGGGTAGATAAAGTAATAATACCAAAGCGAAGCGCTAAGCCCTAGGAACACTAGGACAGTAAGTAAATGAAGGTGGTTACTGGGATAACGGTCTGTACTGAAACAGAAGGAAAAAAATAAAATTTAAAAAAGGCAAAAGGATATAGAAAGAATACACTGTGGTCAAATATAAGGGAAAAATAGTATAAGAGTAAACTTAGGCAAAGGACATGTTAATTTTAAAGGTTAATACTCTATATATTTTTAATATTGCCAGACAAAACAACAGGTTACTTATCCTCTGCGGAGCAGCAAAGAAAGAGGGAGTTACCTATGGGGTGCTACAACCTATATCAGAAGGATACTATTGATTGGACAGTGTGACTGAGAGGTGTGATCTCAGTAGAACACAGGTGTTTTTCATTATTGATGGTTAAACTGTTTTTTCTTCTTCATGCTGCTGTTTGGAGTAGTAAAGAATGATTTAGCATAATATGAGCCTCCGGTCTTGTAATAAAATTCAGTTTTTTAAATATTTCCCACAGATTCTAACAAAACTTGTTTTCTGTGATACAATTATAACCCATTTGTTTTCTATGGTTACATAAAATTGAAATCATCTGATGCTACAGATACCTTCAGTCCATTTCTTCTGTGAGATATAAGCCATGTACAAATACATTTGAAAAATATGAGGCAAAATGTAACATACTAATGGGAGTTATTCTGAATCTCATATTTATACTGAACTTTATGTCAAATTAAGAAAATCAGATTAGCAAATAAGTAGGGCAACACCCTTGTGAGGAATTTGTGGATAATCTGTCTGCATAGAACAGAAAATACGTATAAAGAATAGAGTGAGAGGTATAAAGGAAACAAGGGAGCAGTATATTACATGCACTTATGTTAAAGCATGCTAAATCAGCAGCAATGCATAGGTGCACAATTGTCAGCACGCAATTTCTCTGGTACACACCCAGTCCTCCCAACATTTCAAATGGTCAAAGAGGGTCACTTTTGTTTTTGGTGGTGTTTCTGGGGGTGTGGCTGCTGGGAGGGGCATTACCGAGAATTTTTCTATTATTTCGTGAACATAGCTGGGAACTCTTCGATTTTGCCCCGGAGACTCTGGTTTTGATTCTGCATTACCAGTTCTCCGGGGCAGAGTTTGATTCTCCAGATGTGGTGAGTTTCTTATGAAACTCTACCCACTTGAGCTCCTTCCCTCCCTGTTCCTCCCACTCCCCACTTTGATTTCCTCCTTCCCCCGTCTATTCTGCCTATCATTTATATGTTTTCAAGTCCTGCCCCGCACCGCCCCTTTTATAACACAAATTGTGTAATTTCTCTCCCCTCAGCGGCACCACAGGACTGCAGTACAGGGAGCCTAGACCAAAAAGTTCCTGGGTATGTAAATTAATAAGTAATTTAGAACAAGACGAAAGTAGGGGTGCACCAAAATGAAAATTCTGAACCGAAAACCAAAAACGAAACTTCAGGATGCAATTGGCCAAAAAACAAAACCGAAAATGACTTTTTTTTTTCCACCTACCTTTTTTAAAATAGTTTTTGGGATAATTGTATTATATTGGAACTAGAAGTGAGACTGGAACCCGGGACATGACCTCTGATGGGGAGAATGATAGATCTGGACGTCATCCGGATCAACTGTTGCATGATGTGCCTGAACTGCCAGCACATTTTTTTCTGGCTTACACACAGCTTCAGTGAAGATACTTAGTATTTCTTGCCTCCGTGGATTTTTGGCTATTTTTTTAATTTCGGCTTTTTGCCGAAAATTCCATTTTCGGCCGAAACATTTCGGCTGCCGAAATTTCGGTTCACCCAAAGTATTTTATTTAAACAGGCTCATTTATAAACACATATACTGAAGTTTAAACAAACATTAATGTGAGTGTTATTGCTGTGGAGAAATGTGATACACTTATGTACACACCACACAGTGTGATTTCCTAAAAAGAGGGACACCAGGTGGGAAAGAGGGACAGTGGGATTTGGGTCTGAAAGAGGGACTGTCTCTCCTAAAGAGGGACACTTGGGAGGTATTCACACTGTCTAGGTACAAAGCCTGCTTAACCTGCTCCTTGAGTTTTACTAGAATATTTATCTACTCCTCCTTGTCTAAAGGCAAGTATGGTGTATTGCAATTACATAAGTCAAAAAGGTGCAATTCGGAAAAAACTAAATGCAGCATAGGGGACAAATAACCCCATCCAACCAAATTTCCACTAAGGTTTTATATCTTGAATAGAGAGTTCTCCAACAGTTTGCAAAGTAAGTATTCAAGGTGTTAAAAGCACCATTTAAATCAATGGTATTATCGTTTCTCCACTATGGTGCAGTTGGTCTGCTCCAAAATGCCATCTATTTAGCTTACTGAATTGTAACTCTAAAGTATTTTCATAATAATGTAGGGTCCAGTGACAAACCCTCCCACTTAGACCACTGTGGGATCTACTCACATAGACAAGAAAAGGCACAGAGACAGGGAGAGGCATAGAGATGTGTGAAACTCTCTTTAACAAACACTGGTATTACAGGTTGCCAGAGCAACAACAGCCAGAAGTGAAATACATTCATATTTGATGTCAAAGAAAGGAAAGAGTGGAAACTTGGCTGATGAAAAACCATTTAGGAGATGTATGAAACCATAAGCTGCAGACTTTTGAGGTTCAAATGCAGTTTCCTAGTTGCAAAATGGGTTAGCTCCACTTAGCATGTGTGTATAAAGCACATTGCATTTCAAAGTGGTGGCTTTGAGTCAGCTATATCTTGTCAAAAAATGTGTATTCTGGGGTGGGAAATATAGGCATGATATTTACTGTGACCAGCCTCAGGCTTTATACACAACTGTCTTCATTTTCTTGCTTCATGAGTGGGGACAGTTAAGGAATTACCTAGATGGCTGTGAAAGAGGGGCATATTGTCTGAATCTGTGTGTGAGGGTGCACAACAGAACATTACACTTGTAAAGTACTACAAGGCACACAGTTTACACTTTACCCTTATTCCATACATCTGTACCAATGTCTAATTTAATTGTAATATAAATGTTTTCTTATTACGTGTGTGTGTATATATACAGTACTACGCAAAAGTCTTAGGCAGGTGTGAAAAAATACATATTAATAGTTAATTTTTATCAATTAACAAAATGATAGTGAGTGAACAGAAGAAAAATCTAAATCAAATCAATAACTGGTATGACCATACTTTGCCTTCAAAACAGCATCAATCCTTCTAGGTACACTTGCACAGAATCAGTGATTTTTTAGGCATATAGTCAGGTGTATGATTAAACAATTGTACCAACTAAGTGCTAATGGCTGAAGCAGAAACAGCTGTGTAAGAGGAATAAAACTGAATGAGGAACAGCCAAACTCGGCTAAAAAGGTGAGGTTGATGAAGACAGTTTAATATCAAAAGTCATATTCCGTGGCAAGACTGAGCACAGAAACAAGAACAATGTAGTTATACTGCATCAGCAAGGCCTCTCCCAGGCAGAAATGTCAAGGCAGACGGGTTTCCAGATGTGCTGCCCAGGCTCTTTTGAAGAAGCACAAAGAAACAGCTAACATTGAGGACCGTAGACACAGTGATCGTCCAGGGAAACAGTGTAGCAGATGTAAGCCACATCATGCTTACTTCTCTTCACAAACTGGAGAGCCCCTTCGTTCCTAGCTGCTATCTATGTATACACTTTATATTCACATTAAAAGTTTATTCATTGTATGGATAGTTTATGGTGAGTTGGTGCTGTGAGTTTTCTCTTGTTTTTTACTATCTGGACAAGTCTGGTCAGAAGTGGTCTTTGTGGAAGACTTGCGGCCAAAAAGCCATACCTTCAATGTGGAAACATGGTCAAGCAACTCAACTATGCACAAAAACACAGGAACTGGGGTCCAGAAAAATGGCAGCAGGTGCTCTAGACTGAGGAGTCAAAATTTTAAATATTTGGCTGAAGGCAGTTTGTTCAATGGAGGGCTGGAGAGTAGTGCAAAAATGAGTGTCTGCAGGCAAGAGGCAACAGTGAAGCATGGTGGATGTTTAGTGCAAGTTTGCAGCTGCATTTCTGCAAATGGGGTTGGGGATTTGGTCAAAATTAATGGTCTCAGTAATGCTGAGAAGTGCAGGCATATGCTTATCCATCATGCAGTACCAACAGGGAGGCATATGATTGGCCCCAAATTTATTCTGCAGCATGACAACAACCCCAAACATACAGTCAAAGTTATTAAGAACTATCTTCAGTGTAAAGAAGAACAAGGAGTCCTGGTGATGTTACAGCCCCCACAAAGCCCTGATATCAGCATCAATGAGTCTGTCTGGGATTAAATGAAGAGAGAGAGGTAACTGAGGCTGTCTAAATCCACAGAAGAACTGTGGTTAGTTCTCCAAGATGTTTGGAACAACTTACCTGGTGAGTTCCTTAATTAATTGTGTGCAAATGTACCTAGAAGAAGTGATGCTGTTTTGAAGGGTGTTCACACCAAAAATTGTTCCAGTTTAGATTTTTCTTCTGTTCACTCGCTATGCATTTTGTTAATTGATAAAAATAAACTATTAACATGTCTGTTTTTGAAAGCATTCTTACGTTCAGCATTTTTTCACACCTGCATAAAACTTTTGCACAGTACTGTATATGTACACATACATACATACAGTTGTATGTGAAAGTTTGGTCACCCCTGGTCATTAAATGTTTTGTTGATTTTCTAAGTGTAAAGTTGACACAACCTATTCCAGCGAATTGTAATGCACAGCTATTATTTATTTGCTGAATTTAACAGATTGAAATAAAAGAAAACAGAAAATGGGCAAAAGTTTGGGCACCCTATCATCAGTATTTAGTAACTCTTAATTTAGCAGAAGTCGCATCCTCCAAATGTATCGTTTAGCCATATAACAAACTTTCTATTCTTGCTTTAGGACATTTTTCTCACTCTTCATCTCAGAATGCTTCTGTTTCAGAATTTTTTCTAGTTTGTCTTGCATTCACTGTATGTTTCAGATCTATCCACAGAGTTTCAGTAATATTTAAGTCTGGGGAAGGTGAAGGCCATTCCAAAGCCTAAGCTTTCAGTTCCTGAAGTAGTTCATGCTTGACTTTGAAGTATGTTGGATCATTGTCTTCTTATAATATCTAACCTCTTTTCAGCTTCAGTTTCTTCACCCACTGTCTGACATTAGCTTTTAGGATTTGTTGATGCTTAGTAATATCTATTCTTCTCCCTATCCACACAATGTTTCCTGTGTCACTGGATGCCACACATCCCCAAGGCATTATAAATCAACTCCCATGCTTAACAGACTTGTGCACCACTACTACCGAGCCAGCTAAACTTTCCTGTAGGTCCTTGCAGAGATATGGGCGTTTGGCTTTACATTCCTGACCAGTCTATAAGCGGTTCTATCAGGCATTTTTCTTGGTCTTCAAGATCTCGTCTTGACTTCAAGTGTTCCCCTTAATTTCCATTTACTAATGACATTTTGAACAGTGGAAATTGTAAGCAGGAAGCATTTAGATATATTTTTATCACCTTCCCTGCTTTGTAAGAGTTGATTATCTTTATTTTCTGATGCTCAGTCAGCTGCTTAGTGGAGTCCATGGTTGTTGAGTGTAAACACAACACCCTGAGACGTTTGAAGATTCAGAGAATTTACTAAGCTCTGGAATTGCTGTCACTTAACCTCGATTAAGGCTGACCAAGATAATTACATTTTGAGACTTTCCAACAAAAAATAGCACTAGCTGATCAACTGTAAAGGTGGCCAAACTTTTGCATATGCCATATTTTCTGTGTAATTGTTTTCATTCTATTAAATTCGGCAAATAATTAGTTACTGTGCATTACAATTTGCAGAAATATGTCAAGTTTAAGTTTGTTTGCTCCAGAGGTTGTGTTAATTTCCGTTTCACTTAGATCAACAAAACAAGGTTCCAAGATTTTTGCGTACAACTGTTATATATATATATATATATATATATATAGATCCAGGAATAAAACAAAGCACTCACAGGTCTTGAAAATAGGTGACAAAAAGTGGATGATTTATTGTATCAACGTTTCGGGTGCATTACAGCAGCCTTCGTCAGGATATCTGTGCAAACAACCAACTTCCCCATTTAAACCTTTAGCTCCCCTATAGCGCCAAAATTAGCGCCTGTGATAGGTGCATTTAAAATCAAATGACAAGCTGTGGGTGTCTGGAGTGGCAGATAACGGTGAAAATTAGAAGCGCATCTGTATAGAAGACAGTTTTTCTTAAGCGCTACTGAACTGCTGATTAATGTTAGTTAATCGGTTATGGGCATATATAACCAACATTAAACCCAGATTACTGTGTGGTTCATAGCATAACAAAATCAAGATGACAGTTGTATGTATGACTTATTGTGAAACACACTGAATACACTGATGGATAGAAAAGCGATACTGTATGGGACCCGGCAAGTGCTGTGGAATGCGCAGGAGACCGAGCCGGTCAACTGTGTCTCCGCATAATCAGCTCTATGCCGTAGTGCCCGCATGTCGGAAACACACTGAATACACTGATGGATAGAAAAGCGATCCTGTATGGGACCCGGCAAGTGCTGTGGAATGCGGAGGAGACCAAGCCGGTCAAATGTGTCTCCGCATAATCAGCTCTGTGCCGTAGTGCCCTCATGTCAAAGTTAGCCTTGAATGGATCGCTACTTCAGATTTGAGTGAAGAGTAAATTGCAATACATAGTATCATTGCCTAATCACGTCCAAGGTATATGTGTCAACACAAGGGTCCGCTAGCGTTCATAGTGCATAATAATAGATACAAAGTAGCAAGGGACAATCAGCATAAATCGGAATACTGTATGCACTAGTAGGATGAACATAAGAGCGGGTTAACTAATGTTGGTGCCTTACTAGAGGCACAATACCTAAGTTCATGTAATGCAAAATGTACACAGGGATGCATGGCTATGGCACTATCAGGATGTTAATCGAATATGGCACCAACCTATAAAGTAACGGTGTAGGCTTACATATGTAGACAGACTAGAAGAAAAGAAGAAGTCTACATAGATTAAAAAGAACTCTATATCAACTTGCCGTGTGATATATTAATATTGTACTGTGTGTCTGAAATTAAAGCATTATACGGTTATGCAGAGTGTCAAATATATAGTTAAGCAGGCACAGCGTGTATACAGTGTGCACATCTCATTCATCTGACAATGGATAATGGTTAATAGTGCGGATGTCAATTAAGTTCATTGCAGTGTCCAAATGTTCAGGTAAGCCATAGGCCAACGTAACAGTTAACATCTCAAAGAGAGTTTCTTGGATCAGAGCCCTTACTCCTCCATGTATGGATCAAAGTCAAAGTTAATATTGTGTATAACTGTGAAATCATACATTGCTTGTAAAGCTCATAATACCAGACATAATCTTCAAGTGTCAGTGTTGTATAATGATTGCCAACCGTACTTCAATCATATCAAAGCCCACAAGAGTAGTATTACAGTTAATCCTTGCTGCTAAGCACGAATCTTTCTTCACAAATAGTCATGTTTATTATTAAACCCATCGTTGCATGAGATAGTTAGAGACCAGATGTACCATAGAAAAGCAGGAAGTACCTTGCCGGTGGTACCAACTATGCTGGACAGTAAGTCCTAGTGTATGCATAAAGGTCCACATCATTAAGGCCTAGGTGCTCCTAATTTTATTAAAAGAATGAGGCGTAAGACAGTTTTTCATTCAAGCCGCCTGGTGCAACCGTATTAAGGTATCGAATCCAGTAGGTTTCTCTTTGTAACTGCTTAATTTTTCTGTTGCCGCCCCTCCTAGTTTGTGGTACATGGTCTATGATCATAGATCGCATAGATGGTATATTATGTTGTGCTGCAAGGAAATGTCTAGGGACTGGCTTGTCCGTTTTTCCAGTAGTCAAGGCTGCTCTTATTGTGGAGCGATGATTGGCCATCCTTTCACGAAAAGTAGTTTCGGCTTTACCAACATAATATAAGCCGCATGGACACATCAAGATATATACCATGTATTCTGTGGTGCAGGTGACTCTGTAGCGTATGTTGATTTTAGCGTTAGTGTGGGGATGGCGAAAGTATGATCCGCTTAGCATGCTATTGCAAGTTGTACAGTTAATGCATTTAAAGCATCCAAGTTTCGTATGGGCTCCCCTTAGCCAGCTTCCTGAGGTTTCTGTAGCTTTTATGGCAGTTGGTGGTCTGTCAGGTTGCATTAGCAAATCTCTTAGAGTGCTACCTCTCCTATATGCAATGTGTGGTGGTGGCATGTTAGTAAATGGTAATGTGGGATCAGATGTTAGTATACTCCACTGTTTCTGTATGAATTTCCCAAGATGTTCAATGCCTGGCGTGTAATTTAGAACAAATGCCAGTCTGTTATCCTTTTCTTTGGGTGGTCTCCTTAGTAACTCGTCCTGCTTGTGACATAGTGCTCTTTGTAGTTGTTCCACTAAAATTTTATCCTTATATCCTCTTAGTTTGAAGTTGTTGAACATTTCAGTTAATTGACTAATAGCAATGTCCTGGTTGTTATTATTCCTGATAACTCTCACAAATTGTGAGTAAGGGATACCATTCTTTTGTGCTCTAGGATGACAGCTAGATGCATGTAAAGTGGAGTTTCTGTCGGTGGGTTTTTTGTATAGTGTTGTCCCTAAGAGATTATCTTGTACAAATACCCTTACATCTAGGAAATCAACACTCTCATGGCTGCAACTGTGCTTAAAGCGAATGCAGGAGTCTAATTGATTCAGCATGGAGATCCAGTCATTGAGATCTTGCATGTTGCCCCTCCAAATAAGGAATAAATCATCTATATAGCGCTTGTAAAAAATAATGTTGGAGTGCTGTAGATGAGTCATTTCATATTGATACATATAGATGTATAGACTTTGAACCTTAAAGATTTTTTCAAGGAGTCACAAACACCTATTCAGGGCACATTAAGACCTAAGAGCACATTTGACCCCCCCATGACCAGTTCCACCATTCGAGCATTCACACGAAATATTATTTCACAAGCCAACACTATGACTTTCCCTAAAACTAGATGCAATCTTTCTAAAGCTGAACAAAGAGCTCTTTCAGTGCTTAAAAGCGACAAAAATATTGTCATTAGACCTGCCGACAAAGGTGGAGCTATTGTCATACTAGACCATACAGCTTATAGGACAGAAGTCTTACGCCAGTTATCCGACAATAACACTTATAAAAAACTAACAGTGGACCCCACGAATTCCATCAAATACCATGTAGAAAATTTACTGTGTAGAGCAAAACAAAATCAACACATTTCGGATAGTCTCTATAGATACCTGTTCAATGCTGATCCCATTTGTCCCATTATTTATTTGCTACCAAAAATACATAAAACACTAACCAATCCACCAGGCAGACCGATAATATCGGCAAGAGGCTCCCTTCTACAACCCATCTCTACTTTCCTGGACACTATTTTACAACCTATAGTTCAGAGAATGGACTCTTATCTACGAGACACTACGCATTTCCTTCAATGCATACAAACTATTGAAGTGTCCAATGCCACAGACATATTGGTTACTATGGATGTGGACAGTCTATACACGGTCATTCCACACAGTGAGGGTATTCAAGCTGTTAGAGAAATCCTATGTTTAAATAGGGATGGACTGGAATACCCCATTGAGATGCTGTGCGAATTCTTGGAATTGACATTAACCAAAAACTTCTTTCGTTTCGAGAACGATTACTTTTTACAAATAGCAGGCACCTCAATGGGGTCAAATGTTGCACCCTCATACGCAAACATCTATATGTATCAATATGAAATGACTCATCTACAGCACTCCAACATTATTTTTTACAAGCGCTATATAGATGATTTATTCCTTATTTGGAGGGGCAACATGCAAGATCTCAATGACTGGATCTCCATGCTGAATCAATTAGACTCCTGCATTCGCTTTAAGCACAGTTGCAGCCATGAGAGTGTTGATTTCCTAGATGTAAGGGTATTTGTACAAGATAATCTCTTAGGGACAACACTATACAAAAAACCCACCGACAGAAACTCCACTTTACATGCATCTAGCTGTCATCCTAGAGCACAAAAGAATGGTATCCCTTACTCACAATTTGTGAGAGTTATCAGGAATAATAACAACCAGGACATTGCTATTAGTCAATTAACTGAAATGTTCAACAACTTCAAACTAAGAGGATATAAGGATAAAATTTTAGTGGAACAACTACAAAGAGCACTATGTCACAAGCAGGACGAGTTACTAAGGAGACCACCCAAAGAAAAGGATAACAGACTGGCATTTGTTCTAAATTACACGCCAGGCATTGAACATCTTGGGAAATTCATACAGAAACAGTGGAGTATACTAACATCTGATCCCACATTACCATTTACTAACATGCCACCACCACACATTGCATATAGGAGAGGTAGCACTCTAAGAGATTTGCTAATGCAACCTGACAGACCACCAACTGCCATAAAAGCTACAGAAACCTCAGGAAGCTGGCTAAGGGGAGCCCATACGAAACTTGGATGCTTTAAATGCATTAACTGTACAACTTGCAATAGCATGCTAAGCGGATCATACTTTCGCCATCCCCACACTAACGCTAAAATCAACATACGCTACAGAGTCACCTGCACCACAGAATACGTGGTATATATCTTGATGTGTCCATGCGGCTTATATTATGTTGGTAAAGCCGAAACTACTTTTCGTGAAAGGATGGCCAATCATCGCTCCACAATAAGAGCAGCCTTGACTACTGGAAAAACGGACAAGCCAGTCCCTAGACATTTCCTTGCAGCACAACATAATATACCATCTATGCGATCTATGATCATAGACCATGTACCACAAACTAGGAGGGGCGGCAACAGAAAAATTAAGCTGTTACAAAGAGAAACCTACTGGATTCGATACCTTAATACGGTTGCACCAGGCGGCTTGAATGAAAAACTGTCTTACGCCTCATTCTTTTAATAAAATTAGGAGCACCTAGGCCTTAATGATGTGGACCTTTATGCATACACTAGGACTTACTGTCCAGCATAGTTGGTACCACCGGCAAGGTACTTCCTGCTTTTCTATGGTACATCTGGTCTCTAACTATCTCATGCAACGATGGGTTTAATAATAAACATGACTATTTGTGAAGAAAGATTCGTGCTTAGCAGCAAGGATTAACTGTAATACTACTCTTGTGGGCTTTGATATGATTGAAGTACGGTTGGCAATCATTATACAACACTGACACTTGAAGATTATGTCTGGTATTATGAGCTTTACAAGCAATGTATGATTTCACAGTTATACACAATATTAACTTTGACTTTGATCCATACATGGAGGAGTAAGGGCTCTGATCCAAGAAACTCTCTTTGAGATGTTAACTGTTACGTTGGCCTATGGCTTACCTGAACATTTGGACACTGCAATGAACTTAATTGACATCCGCACTATTAACCATTATCCATTGTCAGATGAATGAGATGTGCACACTGTATACACGCTGTGCCTGCTTAACTATATATTTGACACTCTGCATAACCGTATAATGCTTTAATTTCAGACACACAGTACAATATTAATATATCACACGGCAAGTTGATATAGAGTTCTTTTTAATCTATGTAGACTTCTTCTTTTCTTCTAGTCTGTCTACATATGTAAGCCTACACCGTTACTTTATAGGTTGGTGCCATATTCGATTAACATCCTGATAGTGCCATAGCCATGCATCCCTGTGTACATTTTGCATTACATGAACTTAGGTATTGTGCCTCTAGTAAGGCACCAACATTAGTTAACCCGCTCTTATGTTCATCCTACTAGTGCATACAGTATTCCGATTTATGCTGATTGTCCCTTGCTACTTTGTATCTATTATTATGCACTATGAACGCTAGCGGATCCTTGTGTTGACACATATACCTTGGACGTGATTAGGCAATGATACTATGTATTGCAATTTACTCTTCACTCAAATCTGAAGTAGCGATCCATTCAAGGCTAACTTTGACATGAGGGCACTACGGCACAGAGCTGATTATGCGGAGACACATTTGACCGGCTTGGTCTCCTCCGCATTCCACAGCACTTGCCGGGTCCCATACAGGATCGCTTTTCTATCCATCAGTGTATTCAGTGTGTTTCCGACATGCGGGCACTACGGCATAGAGCTGATTATGCGGAGACACAGTTGACCGGCTCGGTCTCCTGCGCATTCCACAGCACTTGCCGGGTCCCATACAGTATCGCTTTTCTATCCATCAGTGTATTCAGTGTGTTTCACAATAAGTCATACATACAACTGTCATCTTGATTTTGTTATGCTATGAACCACACAGTAATCTGGGTTTAATGTTGGTTATATATGCCCATAACCGATTAACTAACATTAATCAGCAGTTCAGTAGCGCTTAAGAAAAACTGTCTTCTATACAGATGCGCTTCTAATTTTCACCGTTATCTGCCACTCCAGACACCCACAGCTTGTCATTTGATTTTAAATGCACCTATCACAGGCGCTAATTTTGGCGCTATAGGGGAGCTAAAGGTTTAAATGGGGAAGTTGGTTGTTTGCACAGATATCCTGACAAAGGCTGCTGTAATGCACCCGAAACGTTGATACAATAAATCATCCACTTTTTGTCACCTATTTTCAAGACCTGTGAGTGCTTTGTTTTATTCCTGGATCTACATACTTGCTTTAACAGTAGCACCCAGGCAGTAGCCACCTTTATAAACGTGAGTGCCTCTACTACAATCAAATATATATATATATATATATATATATATTTTTTTTTTTTTTTTTTTTTTTTTTTTTTTTTTTTTTTGTACATTTATTTGTTTATTTACGTATTTGTTTGTTTATTTGTTTACTTATTTTTGAAGTGGAAAACTTTATTTCATTCATACTGACTGCTTAAAATGAGGTTAGTAACCATAAGCCTGTTCATGCATTTTAAGGCAAAACAGCAATATTTAATTTGTATTCTGCTCCTCTGGTTTACATTAAGGTTTTCTTTTAGTACTTTGTAAGTTTGTGGCTTTGAATCAGAAATGTATTTTTTCAAAAGCTCCAATGCTCAGTAGATATAAAATTGCCTAGCACACAAGATAACACGACACACACAAATCATATTTTATTATAGAAGCTTCAGGCAAATTATTTTTATGCAGAAGATACTTTTGAAGAAGATTACATTTAATTTATTTTATTTCATTTTGAATCCAGAAATGAAATGGCCTACAAACATTCACAGCTGAAGCTTAGGGACTCGTTAAGCTTGCTTGTTGTTGAATATTTGTCAACAATAGCTACCAAAAAACCATACATCATTTATTTTGCAGTGTGAGTACGGCTTGCCAAAGCTTAAATCTTTAAATTTTGAATTAACAGATCATCATAATAAATTATGTAAATACATAGTAAAGTCTGCAATGCTTTCAGTCTCTTGAAGAGTATCCAATGTAAGAGGCACATCAGTACATACAGTTCTGAAGCCTCTTAAGCGATACAGTGTTCACTCATTTATCTGTCAAATGGATCCAAGTTAACCACAGAGTTGTGCTGGGCAACACAAATAGAAAATATATTTATTGGAACAAATTAGTCCTACAATTATACGTAATAAGGTTCATCAGGGACATGACACCAAGTGATGCTGCCATAGCAAAATTTTAAAGTTTTCCTCATCATAGTCTCTTTCCTCTGTGATACTGACATAACACATTATTGTAGTTCAACAATGGTTTTTGGAACAGGCAAATATCATTAGGAGGAAATATAAACAAAGAGTAAAGCTGAAACACCAGTAAAAGGATACATAAAGCATTATAAAAGAGTCCATCAGTCAGCACTCACAGGACTTGTAGATGAATCAGATTCCATGTATTCTTTGCAGGTCAATGTTTCAATCTTCTGCTGGCATCTTTATCACTCCACCCCCATTAAATCTCCAGTGAAAAGATAGAAAATCTGCCAAAACTGAAACAAAAAACAAAAAATACCCTAATAACTTTCCAGTTTTCAAGTGTATCCTCAAACACAGTAGTATGTAAATGGTGAGTGTGAAAACCCATACATCATGAAACATACCCATATTTACATACGATCTATAGAACAGTTCACCCATATCACACTAATTTATATGCAAATAAATAAGATGACAGAGGAATACTACTTATTGTAACAAAGAATATAGAATGATAATATAGCATTTAAACATTGCACTGAGACCAGAATTCATCAAGGTGTGAATGGTTCAATCCAGGAAATCAGAAGGTTTATTTGTGCACTAGCCATTCACCCATTCAGCAATGGCCAGACTGTATATGGCTATCGTTTATTCCTTAATAAGCAATGGAAAGATAGACCCACCAATTTCCTCCACCAGGATCAAGCTGACGTATCCCATTACAATCAATGGGGCAGACACACACACGTACATTGTATATGAATGCATGTGTATATTGCCATACTGGCACTATGTACACATTTTTCCCTGCTTTTCATACTCAAGGCAGGGAAATATGACAGATTATTAATGATTACTTGAAGGTATCCATCACTGATCGTGGTGAAGAGCAGTGTATTTGATATGCTGCTTTTTTTCCACTTTGATGAATACGAGAGGCCAAACCTTCACATCACAAAGCCCAGTGTCCCATTGTGGGGTGCTGAAATGCCTCCATGGTAAAGAGGGACTTCTTGTAGCAGGGGACACATGATCCCTCGATCCCTAGGAGTCACTTAAGTAGTAGGGAATTGCACAACAATAAGAAAAAAGGAAATAAGGTACTATATAGAAGGTACCCTCGGATGACTATAAAGAGAAATGGTTGACCAAAAAAGGGAGTACTAAAATTAAAGGGATAGTAATGTTTCATAATAAAAGCAGCTCTAATTAATCATCATAGTATTTGGACTTTAGAGAGTGTTATTTCAATTCTGTCAGAGTTGAAGTACAAGAATAATTCAATAATAAAGTATCCCCCTCCCACCCTTTTACTGATGTAACACTGCTCAGCCAGAGCAGAAGAGAGGTGCCCAGGTAGATTGCAGAGAGGGACAATCTTCAATTAAGATAAGGGAAAAACCTGAAAAACTTGTCAAGGGGGGCAAGGCTTTCACTGTTCTCATAGAAAGAAGATTGTCCCCTTTCTTATCTGTCTGGTCTATGGACTGCATTCCACATCTAAGAAGAGATGGCTTACACTAGGTAAAAGGGGCGGGAGGGGAAACTTTGCTTGTGAATATCTCTCAAACCATAAAGGTTTGAGAGATAAGACCTATATCATTCTTCATGTTTTATTAATGCCTACAAAATAAAATAAAGATAAAACGAAGTATTACTATCCCTTTAAGACAGAAGACACAAAGAAAGCTGTAAGGGAAATCACCTGTATATGAAGTCAGACATAGCCCAAGACTGAAAATGCTGTAATTTTAGCTAAATGGCTGCATAGAGGAAGCAAAGTATATTGATATGCAGTGGCGCACGCTGTCCTGCAACACTGCACCACCAGAACCTCATGAGTTACAGTGCAGGGGACCAATGACAGAATATCTCAGAGCAACACACATATGTATCTAAGCCCTTAGGTTTGAGAAAAACAATACATAAAGAAAAACAAAGGGGGACATGTTCAAAAAGTGATTATAATGAAACAATTGTTAAACTGTGAGTTGTGAAAGGACAGTATTTTAAGAAGAAAATCCAATATGTTTGAAAATATATTGTTAAGAATTAAAAATAGTGGTGAGATGAGCTTGATGAATATTGTGCTTAAAAATTCTTGATGTTAAAAATGACTTTAATTTTTTCTTTAATAATGAACATTTTCAAAGAAATAAATACTTTTTTTTACCAGTAAACACCATGTTACTGTTTCAAATTCCAGTTGGGACTTTTATTTGTTTTCTCTAAGTTTAAACATTTTATTTTGTTAGAAAAAATTCTGGAAATCAGATAGACGGATACAATTTCAGTAGGCATAACAAGCCATTTGTTAGAAACCCTAGAAATGCGCGAGCCATGAATAAAACGTTGGATGTCACTCTGCATTTCTAGTAGTAGTCTAGGCAGGACGTTCATCTTTACTGCAGCTATTCTGCTGCCCCAGGACAGCATTAATCTTGACCAACTATGAAATTCCTGTTTAATAGAGGTCCAAAGGGTCTCCGGGTTCACCCTAACAAGGTCACCACAGTTTCTAGTCAGGTGGACCCCTAAATAAGAAATCCAATCTATTCGTCAGTCAAAGGTGTAAGCAGAACATAGATATTCAACCGAAGCTTTACTCAGATTCAACAGCAAGGCCTGAGTTTTAGTTTGATTTACCTTATGATAAGAGACTAAACCATAATCTGAAACCAGACCAAATCTGCGCTCCTCCATATAAGCTATCCAAGTGTGAACCCTGTGTAAAGCATATTGTATACCACTTTAATAAATTTGGGGTCTCTGTTGCATAGTTTGGCCAAAGTATGTTTAAGCCCTCTCTGTTGCATAGTTTGGCCAAAGTATGTTTAAGCCCGCCTGCCACTAACTTCACACAGTCATCCTATCTAGATTAAAAACCCCCCTGAAGAAGCATTTCTTATGAGCTGAGATTTCTTGTACATAACACATTGGGCATATTTTAAAACATTTACGCCCAATGCGTTATGTACAAATCTCAGCTCATAAGAAATGCTTCGTCAGGGGTGTTTTTAATCTAGATAGGATGATTGTGTGAAGTTAGGTACTCGCCTTATATTGGGGGGCCTTGACGTGGCAGGTGGGCTTAAACATACTTTGGCCAAACTATGCAATTTATTAAAGTGGTATACAATATGCTTTACACAGGGTTCACACTTGGATAGCTTATATGGAGAAGCGCAAATTTGGTCTGGTTTTGGGTTTCTGTTTAGGCTTCGGCCTAATCTTGGGGAGCTTGGAGAACTCCCACATTTCTTGCTGCTATCTGTATTTATTCACTTGGGTTCTCAACCTATATCTGTAGATTAAATGTATAAATTAATGTGAATTAGTGCTGTGAATTTTGTTCCTTCTGTCTTTAAACCATAATCTGCCAAATCTGACATCAAGTGTGGAAGTGAATTTAGTAATATGTAATCAAGCAGTCAAAATAATCAAGATGTCATCGGCAAATAAACCAAGTTTCACTTCCATATGGACATAATGAAAGCCACAGACCAGAGTATTACTCCGACTAAGTTCAGCCAGTTGCTCCAATGCCAACACATACAAAATCGGGGAGAGCGGACACCCCTGCCGACATCCATTTGTAATGTCAAATGGGACAGACAGAAAACCAGCATGGGACACCCGAGCTGCAGGTGTGGAATAAAGAGAAAAAACAACCTGTATAAACGCTAATGGGAACTGAAACTTTTCTAACACTGCCCGTAGAAAACCCCAATATAGGCGGTCAAGCCTATTTCGCGTCAATCCCTAGGAGGAGGCTCTCGGTTATCAAGACTCCCACCTCTTCAACTACATTCACAACCTTCCTTGAGTTATCTGACACCTGTCTGCTTTTTGTGAAACTGACTTGATCATAATGTAACAAAATAGGTGGGACAGTCTGTAATCTGGATGCCAACACTTTTGCATATAACTTCAAGTCGGTATTCAGCAGGGAGATAGGTAAAAAATTACGATAATGAGAAGGGGGTTTGCCTGGTTTGGGGAGGGCAGATATGTGCTCCATAAGCATTGATGAAGGAAAGGAGCCCCTTTCACTACAAAATCTAAACAGTTTCAACAAGAGCGGAGACAGGATCTTCACAAAATTTCTATAATATTGACCGGAGAAGCCATCTGGCCCTGGAGCTTTATGTAAAGGGAGGGATTTGATGAGTTTTTAGATCTCCTCAATTGTGATCGGAGCTTGGAGGAGTTCTATATGAGCCAGACTCAATCTAGGCAACTTCATCCTGTCTAAAAAGGAGGAGATATCCTGGACCGTTGGCTGAGGGGTGGCAGCATCAGAAGTTACCGTAAAATCTCGGGTATACTACGCACAATTTTACCCCACTTCAGCTTATGTGAAGTGGGGGGTGCGTATTATACACAAGAGTCTTTTTATTGAAAAAAAATATTGTAGGCAGGTATATCCCCCCCCCCCCCCCCCCGGCACAATCCGCTCTCTAAATCACACTTACTATGTTCAAATAGTCCCCACTGAAGTCTCCATTGAAGATAAGGCAAACTACCAAGTCAAACTCCCTGAATGTGAAGCTTCCCTGCGGGCGGCATGCTTCCATTCGCCACCCGCTTCACTCCATGTGCTGTCGGGACCTTCCGCCTCCAGCCAATGGTAATGCCCTGTGAGATTTCCTGTTTGATCACCGACAATTGCTCAGTCTGACATCTGTTGGGAGTAGTTTTAATTTGGGTTTCCAGAGTGGACAGGGCCTCAAGTAAATGAAGCAACTTAGCCTCCCTCTTCCTCTTTTCAACCGCCGCATATGCATTAAAGTGGCCTCTGATGACTGCCTTGTGAGCCTCCCATAGGATCTTTGGAGAAACATCTGCAGTCTCATTTAAGGCAAAATAGTCAAGAAATTTCCATTTTATAAAGAGAAAAGCATTCTGTCTAGTTAATAGGTGATCATTCATTTACCAGTGCCCAGAACCCCTATATCTAAATTGCTCTGAAAGCTCCAACGTAACAGGAGCATGATGCAACCACTGGATCATACCAATATCACAACTCTGAACCCTCTGAAGGACTCTTAATCCACACAAAAGTAAATGAGCCGTGAAAAAGATTAGTGTACTTGAGAATAGAACGTATAGTATCTACCCAACACATTAAAAACTCGCCAAACATCTAGTAGCTTCTTTTCCCTGTTGGGAGTAGTTTTAATTTGGATTTCCAGAGTGGACAGGGCCTGAAGTAAATGAAGCAACTTAGCCTCCCTCTTCCTCTTTTCAACCGCCGCATATGCATTAAAGTGACCTCTGATGACTGCCTTGTGAGCCTCCCATAGGATCTTTGGAGAAACATCTGCAGTCTCATTTAAGGCAAAATAGTCAAGCAATTTCCATTTTATAAAGGGAAAAGCATTCTGTCTAGTTAATAGGTGATCATTCATCTACCAGTGCCCAGAACCCCTATATCTAAATTGCTCTGAAAGCTCCAACGTAACAGGAGCATGATGCAACCACTGGATCATGCCAATATCACAACTCTGAACCCTCTGAAGGACCTCTTAATCCACACGAAAGTAAATGAGCCGTGAAAAAGATTAGTGTACTTGAGAATAGAACGTATAGTATCTACCCATTAAAAACTCGCCAAACATCTAGTAGCTTCTTTTCCCTCAAGGCCTGTTGCAAAATCCTAATCTGGAAGCCATAGCTTTCAGGTATTGCCTTGAGGGCTTGGAAGACGTGTCAAGGAGAGGGTCGGAAACTACATTGAAGTCTCCACAAGTAATCAGTGATCCCTGAGCATAGGACCCCTCATTAGAAAGAGTAGTATTCACAAACTGGACGAAATTAGAGTTAGGGGCATAAAGGTTAAGCAAATGTATATAATACATTATTAATTGTAACTACTAATATGAGGAACCTGCTACTCAAATCCTTGTTAACCTGATGGACAGTAGTCACCAACGTGTGATGAAACCAGATCGAGACACCCGCACTAGACTGAAAAATGGTTGGGAAGTTGTGAGAGTACATAGGGGACCTTACCAGCAGCAAAGTGAGTCTCCTGGATAAAAAGGATCTGTGATTTGGATTTAGCAGCCTCCTGAAACATCAAGCAGCCACTTGTGAGGGGAATTCAAACCCTTCACATTCATAGAAAGTATCTTAATACTCATGCTGAGTAGGGGGAGAAACTCTCCAACTAGCATATCGATCACTCAGTAGGTGCGTAGATGATTCTCATGGCAGGATCAAGAAGTGACATGGAACAGGTCCACCACCTGGCAAATGAGAGCCACCCAATAAGAAAAATCTCTGCCACATCAGGGCTAGAATCAAACAGCCAACATTATTGCCATCCCAGGATGACAGACAGAAACATGGTGGGGGGCAGACCACTAGAGAGCAGACAGGAATGGACAAAGTATAGGCTATAAAGAAGTGCATGAGACAACCAAAGGAGGACCCAAGTGGTAGAAAAGGAAAAGAAAATGAAAGACATAGAGAGAAGAGGAAAGGCAGGCAGTTGCCCATGGGGGCAGAATAAGAATAGTGCAATGTTCCACAGTAACAGGATATTAAACCCTAATAAAGACACAAAGCTCATACCCAGATGAGTTGGGTTTGTAGGGTACACCAACTACATCTGATGGCAGATGCAGGGAGAAAATCTCCACACGCCGGGGATATTGGTCCACATGCGCATTCCACAGAAGAAGTGGTAGCTATAGAAGTATATTGCAGACATAGTTTGAGGTAAAAGAGCCCAGGCGTGCAGGATCAGAACAAGCCAGGTCTAACAAGAGTCTCGGCTATACAAGTATGTGTGGGTCCAAAGTATTCCAGCTAGAGAGCCACCCGATGGTCAAGTGGGTATGAGCTGTATCCTCATTTAATCTGCAGCATTGGGTTGGCTGTCGTCACAATAAAAGGAGAGGCAAAGTAAACAGGCGGTAGTTCACATGGCTCATAAACTCGTTACCCTCCCTCATGACAGGTACCCCTATCAAGCAGCAACTGACCCACATTTGCTGCTCCCCCGGAAGCGACCCAAGCGACATTGCCTATGGACGCCCCCGCTGAGCAGGCCCCAGGCAGAATGATAGTGACACAAGGCAACAAAAGGCATTCGACTCAAGGGCCGCCTAGCCAAACCATACACTTACAATTATTATTATTTTCTTTTTTTTTCTTGTTTGTGTTTTAACCATACAAGGATATCAGCCATGCAGTGAGTCTGAGCTCAGATACTACTACCCTGAGCCGAACGCCCAATGGGCCACTCAAGCTATGATAAACATACAATATAGCCCCACAAGAAATAAATCCTGTGATACAGTAATCACAACCAAATAACAGATGCAGTAGCTCCAGACCCAGATACCCATTAACTCTCATTGCGACTGAAGGCAACCACATCACACCACCACCTCTCATATACCCCCAGGGAAGACCGGAACTACACCTTCTTTGGGCACCACCAGTGGAGTGGGCTTCAAACATTAATGTGGCGTCAACAGCTTTGACAAGGCAACACGATACTATGCCCCAAGGCTGCCTTAGCAGTCAAGTGTTCTCAGAGTAACTTAGGCAGGTAACAAAAGAAACTTAAACAAACAGAGCTAAAGTAACAAGGCTCAAACAGTGAACGGTGGAGCCTAGGGGGACTTCACCCAATACCTTCATGGAGTGGCAGGACGGTCACAAAGTTGCAACATCAACATGGCCCACCAACCCATTGCAAAACTGAGTCATTAAGAGATGACCGGTGGGTTCTTTCAGAAATCTGGAAGCAGCTATGTCACCCATTAGATGAACCAGGAGAAGGCGATCTAGTGCTCTGTCATGAAATCTTCAATAGGGCAGCAGCAATGGACCAGTCTCTTGTCAGTCGCGGACCACTTGGGTGCTGAGAGTCAGGTGGGGCCATCACCTGGAGGTTTCACGAGGCTAGGATCCTATTCCCTCTTCCATGGAGGTGATGGTAACCTGAAATCTATCTCTTGTTGCCAATTAATTGACTGTAACCCCCCATTTGTACCGGATCTCCACCAGGCACAGGGCAGTTGTTATGGGCTGTAATTGTCTTCTCAGCTGTAGTGTCAGAGAAGAGAGGTCCGCAACAAGCGGATATGGGAGAACCGAGCAGGTAAGGACTCCTGTTTTTGACTTTTAAGCAGAAGTTCTTCCTTGAAATGATAATAGTGAAGCCTCAAAATGACATCCCAAGGTGCGTCTGCTGACAGGTTTCGGGGTCTTGGCAATCTATGAATGAGATCAATACGCAGATCATGATCTGAAAAGTCCAGCAACAGGCTTGTGAAGAATTCTTGAGCCCAGGTTTTCAGATTTGCAGGGATCATATCCTCTGGTACACCACGGATCCTGACGTTATTGCGGCGGGATCTGTCTTAAAATCACAAACCTTTTCATACAAAAGCTGCAACTCCTTCACTAACTCAGCTTGGTTATCTTCCAGGGCATTATGGGAGTCAATAACTTTGTCAACTTTAGTTTCCAGTCATGAGATGCATTCCCCAACTTCTCTAGTGTCTTTCCGGAGCTCATTGGCAATGTTTTTTACCTCACCTTTGATTTGCGACCGAAGCATGTTCAGTAGAAGTTTAATCTCACTCATGGAGGTATTGCAGCTCCTGGAAGATATAGAAGTGGTCTCATCCATTTCAGACATGTCCTCGTCCTCAAACTCTGTGCGTGCGCCATCTTGAGAGTGCTGGGCCAAGAGTTTCTGAGATTTTTTTCTTTCTTTCGGTGCCAAATATTTTAACATCTGCTCCTGACGCTGTTTGTTCTGTTGGTGAGCCATCATGCACTATCAACTCCGAGCTGTTTAGGTCAGATCTACAGCTTTGTAGGCTGAAAAATTCCCAGCCTGGTTAGGAGCTCTCCCGTTATGCTGCTATCTGCATTGCACACTCAGACACACCCCTCTTCAAGTTATTTTAGTGCATTGGCCCCACAGAATAACATAGGACTTGGAGAATGTATCACACAGGAGAAGTCATCTCCAATTCATCTTGTCTTTATCATACCTTAGTGCACCCCTGCCCCCATGATGGGAATTGTGTCTGAAAAATATCTGCACATCTAGCTGGAACATATCCTGATTAGAGGGAACAGAGTCTTTGAGTTGTTCATAAATATGGTGGCTTCATTACCTTGATGGACCCCATGCATTTTGTTTGCCTAAAATTGACATACCTTGCACAATAGCACCAGTTTAAACTACAAAACTATTGAAACTGGAGTAACAGATGTGCAACACTGCGCTGTGCCATAGCTGATCTTAACTGTTGCCTATAGCACCCCCACAGTCTCTTGTCTATTCTAATAATGCTTGGATTTCTGTGGGTAACCAAATACAATTAAAATAATAATGACTTTATTACAAAGAATACTAAACTACCTGCTTTTACACATATTTAATTAAAGTAGTCATTATGGTTTTAACAAAATTCATTACAATGGCCAAGGCAATATTGAAGTATGCATATTTTTTACTTCAAACAATCAAAATGACATTTATTATGAGCATAAAAGCCAAGTGTTTTACAGGAATCCAAGCACAATGTGTGCTGCTTGGTACATTTTCTGTAGAACTTGCTGAGATTCCAGCTGACATCCTTTGTTAAGAGACAATTCATATAACTAACTGTAATCTCTCAGAGCAAAGCAGACTGCAATTTATATGTATAAATAAAATATGCAATATGCGACTCGATTTTATATTACTTTTCTGTTTTATGCCCAGATTAGCAGTAAATCTATTCAATAAAGCTGAAGCAATACAAATGTCTTCTACTTTTTTGTTTTGCTATCTATTGCTTTTTTGATTGAAAAAGAAAATATTAAGAGGTGAAAGCAAATCATTATTTTGCATTTATGTTTAGTGCCTTGTACACATTTAAAAAAAATCACTTATAAATAGCATTTATTTCCATACGCTAGTTCTCACCAGCAGTGATCACACTAGGAATTCAGTAGCATTTATTTTAAAGAAGATGCTATATTTATGTCCTTAAAGGGGAACTACCACCCCGCAAAAACTTTACCTTAAATCAGTCTTCATCTGGCGACTAGCTGCTTAGTAGCGCTAGTCGCCAGAAATATTACCCGGTTCAAAAGATTTTTGCCTTTTTCTGACGGTCAAAGGAGCAGGAAGCACGGACATCTCGTCACAGTGACGTCCGTGCACCTGCGCTGTCAGTCCCTTTTGGAGCCGGCCAGCTCAAAAGAGACTGACAGCGCAGGCACATGGACGTCACTGTGACGAGATGTCCGTGCTTCCTGCTTCTGTGACCGTCAGAAAAAGGCAAAAATCTTTTGAACCGGGTAATATTTCTGGAGACTAGCGCTACTAAGCAGCTAGTCGCCAGATGAAGACTGATTTAAGGTAAAGTTATTGCGGGGTGGTAGTTCCCCTTTAAAGGGGGACTATGTAGTTGCAATAAGTGACTCTTAATTTAACAAAAGCATATACCTAGGTAGGTGTCATTCATACTGCAATAAGGTACATCTATTTACTGTTCTTTTGCATTTTAATTTTTCTGTAGTCTAAAACGGAACAGTTATAGTTCTTAAAGGGATAGTAATACCTAGTTTAAACTTTATTTATTATCATAGGCATTAAAAAAATATTAAGAACTATGTAGGTCTTATCTCTGAAACCTTTATGGTTTGAGAGATATTCGAAACTAAAGTTACCCCCCTCTGTCACGTCAGCGCTCTAGCTGACAGATTTGGATTCTGGTCCTCAGACCGGCCACCGGCTCTTCAGCAGAGCTGAAAGGTTTGAGAGATAAGACTTAAATATTTCTTAATATTGTTTTAATGCCTATAATAATAAATAAACTTTTAACTAGGTATTACTATCCCTTTAAAATCATTGGTGGAGGTCTCTATAGCTGACGCCATAAATAGAGAGACCATGATTCTTCTCTGTAATTAATATTTTATTAACATTTCATATTTTTGGGTTAAACACAGAAATCAGCTTTAATGGCAGTAAAAGTGTGAGGGATGGGGAAAAAATACTACGTTTTTGTGTAGAGATCTACTGATGTACCATTATGTGCATAACGAGAAATAAGCTAATTTATCTTAGTTCCCCAGAGTAGGAACCTTTTGAATTGTAATATAGATCCCAATACAACCAAGTTATCTCAAACTTTTCCTGAGTACTGTGTGTCCTTGTCATCAAATATTCTAATGTGTAACTTTTTCAGTTGCAGCCAAACTGTCCTTTAAAGATGGATTTCCACCTGGCACCACATAAAACTCCCTATTCATGGAGCTTTTAACCCCTTGAATAAAAGAGAGATCTCCTACACATTGTGAAGCAATGCACTGGAGGCCACTTTAGCGTTCAAGTGGTGGAAAGTCCCATTTAAATCAATGGTAACTTTTATTTGACACCTATGCTGCAGCTGTTTTACTCCAGAAATACCCCAGTTCTTATTATTGCACCAGTCCCAGTGTGTTTGAAACCTCTCTCGCATCCATGTTGCTATTTACATAATGTGTGGCGACCCTTGTTTTTTTGGTTCCTTTGCAGCCTGACAGCATGAATCTTTCATACCTGAAGAGATGGCATACGAACAACTAAACTGTGCTTGATGGGAACAGCAATACAAATGCAATACCTCTGTACAGAAAATATTTATACAACTCATACAACATCAGTTAACCCTTTGAATGCCACAGAGGTATCCAATGCACTGCATTGCAATGAGTTGGATACCTCTGTGACACTCAAAAGTTTAAACTGTATTAAAAGTCAGATCTCGTGGTAGGGCATCAGGAGGACCTCTCCTGATGCCCCCCAGCTACTGATCTCCCAGCCGATTTGGGTGGGAGATCAATAGAGGTGACACAGGGGAACAAGAGCTCCCCTGCTTCCATTGAACCTCGAGCCGGGTAGGAGTGGGCGAGATCGGAAAACCTTGTCACGTCAATGAAGGAGGCTTTCCCTTATTGATAGGAGAGTGTTTGCCAATCCTATACACTCCTATCTGGATTTTCCAGGTTGGATGGAAGATGGGGAGATTTGTTGTTGTCCTGTGTTGCCTCTATTGAACTCCCAGCCAAATCAGCTGGGAGGTCAGTAGCTGAGGGGCATGGGGGGGATCCTGATGCCCCACCACAAGGTCTGACTGGTTTATTGTTTTTTTTGTGGAAGAGAGATGGGGAGGTAAAATGGGGACTAGAAGGGAGGGGGAGATGAAGCAGAAAACGTCAGGGAAACGGAGGTGAATGGAAGAATGGGGTAGATTACCTGTTCACTCACTGTGTATTTGGTTGAGGGGGCAAATAATATTGTCCATTTGATTTCAGCCCCTGCCTCCTCCTCAGCCAAGCCAAACCACTCTCCAGGGTTGTGGCTGCCACTGATCCAGAAACCCTTTTCAAGGCATCCAAAACAGGGCTAGCATTTTATATATAGATGCAGTATATTAATTAGTGATAATGTGTTTCTCTTTTCCAGCCTTTACAACTTGATTGCGGCCTTTGTGCGATTGTTTCAAATTCAGGACAGATGATTGGTCAGAGAGTTGGGCATGAAGTAGATCAATCCTCGTGTATTTGGCGAATGAACAATGCTCCCACCAAAGGATACACTGAAGATGTAGGAGAAAGAACAACCATTCGAGTGGTGTCTCATACCAGTGTGCCTCTCCTGCTCAAGAACCCAGATTACTTTTTCAAGGAAACCAACAACACAATCTATGTTATATGGGGGCCTTTCAGGAACATGAGGGAAGATGGCAAAGGAATAGTCTACAACATGCTAAAAAAAACTGTTGAAAATTACAGCAGTGCTAAAATTTATATAACCACTGAGTCGCAGATGAATTATTGTGATAAAATGTTTAAGCAGGAAACTGGAAGAGACAGGTAAGCAAGACATTTTTTTATTTTATATTTTCATAATATTAATCCTTTGAGTGCCAGAGGGGTACGGAATGCATTGCATTCTGTACCCCTCTGGCACTCAAAGGGTGTATAAAATAGCCTATTGATGTCATATTAAACTAGAAGTAACATATGAGGTGCAATTCGTTAAGCTAAATAGGTGTGATTCTGGAGAAAACCATCTGCACCATAAGAGACAAATATTTCCTAATCTCCCATTGGTTTAAAGCTTTTAAATCCTTGCATTCTAGTGAGATCTCCAAAGCCCTGTTTAAATCAATAGGAAATGTTATTTCTCCCCTACAGTGAAAATGGTTTGCTCCAGAATAGCTTCACTGATTTGCATCTATAGTACCATATGCACAAAGTAACAGAGGAGCAAAGGGAGTAACCAAAAAAAAAAAGCACATGCCTTGGAGCAATATTCAGCATTGGAGGGGTTAAATGCCCATTTTAAATCAATGGAACTTTTTGTTTCTCCTCTATGATGTGGTTGGTTTGCCCCAGAATTGCTTCTCTTTTGTACATGTGACTTATACAGAAGTGATGTATGCTAATCTACAAATTGTGGCTAAAGGGGCAATAAAGAGTTAACCGTATGTATTCATATTAAATATATGAAACCAAGTATAAAGCACAACAGAATTAACCCTTCTAGTGCTAGAGGTGTGTCCAACGGCTTTGCTTTACAATTCTTTACTCTTCCCAGGGTCTAATATGTTATGCCTCTGAAAATGTGTTTGACAGGGGGCCCTCCAGTGACTGATTATGCCATTACCAGAGGGGTGTTCTAATGCATTGTGAACATACCTGGGAAACATCCAGATCTGCCCTGTAGACTCTGGTTTTTGCAATTCATTACTGGGTCTCTGGGGAGAGAGGCTGATTCTCAGAAATTGGTTTAATTTTGTATGAAACTCTGCCCACTTCTCCTCCTTCCCACCCTGTTCCTCCCACTTCCCACCCACTTCTCCTCCTCCTTTCTACCCTGTTCCTCCCACTTCCCGCCCACTTCTCCTCCTCCTTCCCACCCTGTTCCGCTCACTTCCCACCCACTTTGTGACACAGGCCATTAATCCCTGCACCACCTGTGATTAGGCCCCACCTCTTTGTGAAGGGAATTGCATCATTTATATCCCCCAGTGGCACCACATGAGCCCTCTCTGGGGGCACAAGAAGACAAAGTTCCCAGGTAAGATTGTGAAGCAATGCGTAGGACACCCCTCTGGCATTCAAATGGTTAAACACTTCTTGTGACTAACTAGTGTAGTCCACACAGAATTGATTCTTTGCAGGCCATTAAGATTTTGGAAATTCTTCATTGTCCCTTAACCCTTTCAGAGCCAGAGGGGTACAGAACGCATTGCTTTGCTGTGCATTGCGTACCCCTCTGGCACTGAAAGGGTTAAAAAGTTCACCTCAAAATAAGGGGTAAACACATCAAGCAAAATATCTAATAATTTGCGAAGTTGTTTGTCAGAAGCCATCATGCTCAGTAGAGACTGCCAGAACGCACAGAATGCTGGGAGGTGTAGGAATGCTGAGAGTTCTGTGCTGGGAGCATTCTGTGCTTTTGGGCAGTCTCTACAGTGCATGACTGCGTCAGCGGTATGACGCAGGGCAGGACCGGCCTCTTAACCCTTTGAGTGCCAGAGGGGTACGCAACGCATTGCAAAGCAATGAGCTGGTACCCCTCTGGCACTTAAAGGGTTAAGATCACCCGGACTTTGGCCCGTGTACATGGGCTTTTACACTAGTCAATTATTAAAACTGTTAGCATCTGCGTTACTGTTACAAATTGATTCATAGTAGTTTATTTTCAAAGAAACTGCATTGTAACTAAACCAGATAACAATAGCTTTTGTACACAGTTCACTCATTAGATATGAGCCTCTGTGGATCCTCTAAGAAAACTAGCATGCATTATTTATTCTGTGGTATCTGTTGATGTGTTTTTTGTAGTTAGGCCTATGGGCACAATTCCAGAAAGCTATTAAACACATCTAGCATTACAAAAAAAAAGTAGGTAAAGGTTTTAAAAAAGGTGCAGTAGAAAATAGCTGGCTTGACTTAATAAGACATCACTCCACTGAAGTTTTATTTCTTTGAATGTAGTAGATATGTTTATAAGTCTCTGTTTCCTCTCAGATTTTAATGCAGCCTCTGTAGGGAGCATCTGGAATGTAATTTACAGTCAGAAATTTACATTTTTCACTCAATGGCCCATATGCATAAAGAAAGTAGAGAAATTGTGAGCTAAACCAGCTGAACCACAAGTTGCAAATCCAAATTCCCATTAATTGAAATGGGCCATGTATTCCTCTGGGGTCTCCAACACATAGCATTGAAAGGGCTGAAACATTTAAAGGGGAACTATCACCTCTATACAAGTTTTCCTCTGTGTAATGTTCCTGTAGTGATATCATGTAATCTGTGTGGGGTTTTTCTATGGTGAAATTTACTGTTTTAAAAATGAGCCGGGCCTCACTTCAGGACAGACTGCGGGTACAGCTCTGTACCACAGCCTATCAACCTTTGCCTGTTCCCTCCCCAAGTATTGCCTCATTCCAAACTCCTCCAATGACGGAGGATTTCTCTATGTGATCTTGGGCAGGCTCATTAGCAAGAGAGCGCTTCGGCTTACATGGAGAAATCCTCTGTCATCGGAGGAGGCGCTACTTGTGGCGGGGTACAGAAGAAGATTGACAGTCTCCGATGCAGAATGATCCACAGCCTGTCCTGAAGTGACGTCAAAGGCTGGTTTGTAAGCAAACTTTGTAGCCCATTCCAATTAATTATTTATTTCTATATTGCACTGTTTTGGCTCTGCTGAAGAGCCGCAGGACGGTCCCAGGACCAGAATCTGCTTTTCTCCCCTAGATGGCAGACTTCTGTGAAACCTGAACTTTAGATGCTTCGATCTCTCAAACTATAAAAGTTTGAGAGATGGGACATACCTAATTTTATTCATATTTTTAATCTCTACAATAATAAAATTACTTAAATATAAGCAATACTATCCCTTTAAACAAATGGAAATTTGTAGTTGTTCCCTACAGTTCTGTTTATTTGCCGTTGAATTGTTCTACTATATTTGTACACATGGCCTGTTCAATATCTGAGAGCTAAAAAGAAGGTGCCTTTACCTTTAAAGAGATAGTAAGACTTCATTTTGACTATCCCCCATGTTGTAGCCCTTAAAAATCAGAATTAAATGAGACCAGCGGCATCTCTCAAACCTTTATGGTTTGAGAGATATCCACATTCAAAGTTCCCTCTCCTCTCTCCCCTGACATCAGCGTTATAGCTGACTGCAGGGGAATCCGGTTCCGGGACCGGTGGCAGCTCTGCAGCAGTGGAGAGATTGAGTTATAGAAACAGAAATCCTTCACTGAAATGGTCTTCTACGTGTGCTTGCAAACCAAGAGCAAACCAAACACACGTAGAAGACCATTTCAGTGAAGGATTTCTGTTTCTATAATGCGATCTCAGCACTGCTGCAGAGCCACTGCTTGCTTACGGACTGGATTCCCCTGCTGTCAGTTACAATGCTGAATTCAGGGGAGAGGGAACTTTGATCTTTGAGAGATGCCTCTGGTCTTGTTTAATTCTGATTTTGAAGGGCTACAAGAAGTATTACTATCCCTTTAAATTATGCTGTATGAGGCAAGTTGTATGCAAACTTTTAGGGTGTCTTTGAGAAAAACAGTTGCTTTTTTTCCTCCATAATTAATATTAAAAAGCAGATTAGCTAGTTAAGCAAAATTAGTTACAACCACTTTGCAAATAAGTTCTGGGCTTTGATCATAATGTCAGGTGATAACATAGTGGATGGAGTGTACAAGTTGTTCAGCACAGCTCATTTTCTACCCTGGTACATTGGCTCCGTACTCCTGTGGCTGATTAAATTAATGCATACCTGCACACACACTCTGCCACAAGCCTACCATATAGTATACACAGAGAAATGTACTATGTCACTTTGCACAGGGGAAAGAAATGTCTCAAAATATCTATGCATTTCTCCTCTGTCATCCCCTTGGTGAATTTGACATACCATGAAACATTTTTGGCATACATAGCTTAATAAATTGACAATAGGCAGGTGTAACATTAAGAAATTGGATCCATTGCCCTGTTTAGTGCAGAATCATATTAGTACACCCGCCTAATGTTTTAACACTGTTGTTTTCTAGTACTGTAATGTTATAAGTTATTCAAAATTAAAGATGTGGCTCTTCAACTACTACTGAAATATGTTTCGCTCAAAAGTGTTTACGGCTGTTGTTTAACTAAAGTGCAGTGTTCTACTCTGGTCCCCAGGGGTGCTGTTCTTATCATTAACTATTGAGTGCCATAGTCTATGACAGAAGCTTTGCACTACAGTGCAATATTTAAAAAATGTCTTTGTAAACCAGTTAACACTGGCTAAAAACTGGAATAAAATAAGTTAGAGCTGTGCTAACATTTGATCAAATCAGCAGTAGGACTACTCTTGTAAAAAAATCATATTTTTTTTTATACATATGTCCCACTGGATGATTAGATGCTTAGAAATCCAGATGTATAATTTAACACAGTGCATATGTGATATATTGCAGCTGACTACTGTATGAAGGTTACCTGTCTAGGTAAGTCCTTGGGGGTTATGCACTAAGGTGTGATAAAGAGGTGATAAAGGGGAAATGACTCCTCCAATGAAATCTTAGTGCATAGGCTCTATAGAATAGCATAGGAACTGGAGAAGTGATATCATTGGAGAAGTCATCTCCACTTTATCACCTCTTTATCACTCCTTAGTGCATACCCCCTTTATGTTAAACAAAATGAAAAGCAACTTAGACCTGTAGGTGTACTTCCCCTTTAATACAAGTAATAATTTTTGAAACCGCAAGCTACCTTTTTTATGATTTTAATGTAGAAATGTACTTTAACTAATCATTTTGATAAATAACCTCCTTTGAGAATTATAATGATATGAACAAGACAATAACGAACCAACTGTTCCGACATATCTGTCTCCTATACTACCTAGTGATTTTGGATACAAATTAAGATTGTGTACTGAAATGTATTAAATGTTATTAGATGTGTATATCATGTTTATTGTCTACAAAATGGAGCCTTTGGGAGGAAATTGCACGGTAGCAGCATTTATGAGTCTTGGTTGTGTATCTGTAGCTTCTCCTTTGTATGCTGTTTAATAGATTAATGGCCACAGGCTTAAAATCATTCAGCCTTTTTTTTTTATCCCATAACAATTGCAAGACCACCACCGGGACCAGAAAATAAGCTCTTTCAACAGAAATTATTTCCATAAAAGTCCCAAGGCTGTGAGATCATAGAAGTTTTATATTGTTTCTTAGCTTATTTGTCTGCTGCTCTGCATCTGGTGGTAATCAGACCTCTTTCAATTACAATTTTAATTTCACAGAATTTTTTTGCATTTGTTAATTGAAGGCTCTTATATCATGCTAAAGGATCTGGACAAACACAAAGCTAAAATATGTCTGTGTCATTCTATTTTCCTAGTTCGAATTGTTACTGTAACAGCATGCTGAATTGTCTATTGCTGTGTTACTGAAGGTCATTTCTCAAACAGAAAGTTAATGTTCAGTGACTGACATATATTATGTTGCATTTTTCCAATGTGTCAAATGTATATTCAATAAAAATGTGCGGTATAATCACCCAAGACATAATTACCCAGTGTAAAGCAATCGAGGCGAGTCATTCATCAAGGTCTCCTGAAACAAGTCACTCTGGAGAATGTTAATAAGCCTGGGTGCCTTTAAGTGGGTGCAGTTATCGTGGGTAGTCATCAGTAGTCATCTGGAGCTTCTAACTCAATCATAGCAACTGCAATATCACTATATAACAATGTCTGAAACCCTCTGTGTGAAGCAGTAATTATACTAGTATAAATGTTTATATGTAGGCTACAGGTGTCAGCAAACACAAGTGTGTGTGTTCGTGTGTGTGTATTTGTAAGGGCAGGTGTGAAAAATGCTGTAAAGTTATAATGCTTTTAAAAACAGATGTTAATAGTTTATTTTTATTTAATTAACAAAATGATAGTGAGTGAACACAAGAAAAATCTGAATTAAGTCAATATTTGGTGTGACCACCCTTTGCCTTCAAAACAGCATCAATTCTTCTAGGTAAACTTGCAAGATGTTGAAGGCATATAGTTAGTTGTATGATTAAACAATTATACCAAACAGGTACTAATGACCATCAATCATTAACTGGAACAGAAACAGTTGAGTAGGAGGAATACAACTGGGTGAGGAGCAGCAAAACTCAGCTAACAAGGTGAGGTTGCTGAAGACGTTTTATTGTCAAAAGTCATACAGTATGGCAAGACTTTGCACAGCAATAAGACATAAGATAGTTATACTGTATCAGCAAGGTCTCTCCCAGGCAGAAATTAAAAGGTAGACAGGGGTTTCCAGATGTACTGTCCAAGCTCTTTTGAAGAAGCACAAAGAAACAGGCAATGTGGCGGACAGTAGGAGTAGTGGTCAGCCAAGGAAACAGTGCAGCAGATGAAAGACATATCATGCTTACTGCCCTTCTTAATCGGAAGATATCCAGCAGTGCCATCAGCTCAGAATTGGCAGAAAAGAGTGGGATTCTGGTATACCCATCTACTGTCCAGAGATGTCTGGTTAGAAGTGGTCTTCATTGAAGCCTTGCGGCCAAAAAAGCCATGCCTCCGATGTGGAAACAAGGCCAAGCGACTCATCTATGAATAAAAACACAGGAACTGGGGTGCAAAAAAATGGCAGTAGGTGCTGTGGACTGATGAGTCAAAATTTGAAATATTTGGCTGTAGCAGAAGGCAGTTTGTTCGCTGAAGGGCTGGAGAGTGGTACAAGAATGAGTGTCTGCAGGCAACAGTAAAGCATGGTGGAGGTTCCTTGCAAGTTTGGGGCTGCATTTTCAAATGGAGTTGATGGTCTCCTCAATGCCAAGAAGTGCAGGCAGATACTTATCCATCATAAAATACCATCAGGGAGGCATCTAATTGGACCCAAATTTTGGGCCGGATTCAAATGCAGGAGATAAATGTTACCTCCAATTTTATCAAAAATGTTCCTGTTGAAGTATATGGGGAAACCTGGAGATAAAAACAAAGGTAAAATTAGCACCTGCATTTAAATCCAGCCCTTATTCTGCAGTATGACAGTGACCTCAAACATACAACCAAAGTCATTAAGAACTTTCTTCAGTGTAACAAAAAATAAGGAGTCCCGGAAGTGATGGTATGGCCCCCACAGAGCCCTGATCTTAACATCATCGAGTTTGTCTGGGATTACATGAAACAACCTACCTGTTGATTTCCTTAAAAAACTGTGTGCAAGTGTACCTAGAAAAATGAATGCTGTTTTGAAGGCAAAGGGAGTCACGCCAAATATTTATTTGATTTAGATTTTTCTTGTGTTTACTCACTATGCATTTTGTTATTTGATAAAAATAAACTATTAACATGTCTATTTTTGAAAGCATTCTTACTTTACAGCATTTTTCACACCCTCCTAAGACTTTTATACAGTACTGTACATAAGGCCATATGTATAAAGAAAAAGAGGAGAAATCATGGGGCAAACAACCCACACCGAAGAACTACAAATTTCCATTGGTTTGACTCTATGAATACTAGAGAAGTACACAACGTATTTCTAAGCAATGCGTTGCACACTCCTCTGGAACTCAGAGGGTTAAATGGGGCTTTTAACCTTGCAAATTCTAGACAACGGGATGGTCAACGCCAGTCCTTAAAGGGATAGTAACACTTCGTTTTAACTTTATTTTATTTTGTAGGCATTAAAAAAACATGAAGAATGATATAAGTCTTATCTCTCAAACCTTTATGGTTTATGAGATATTCACAAGCAAAGTTCCCCTCCCCGCCCCTTTTACCTAGTGTAAGCCATCTCTTCTCAGATGTGAGTCTGGTTGTATGACAGTACAGATAACAGAAGGGGACAATTTTCTTTGTATGAAAACAATGAAAGCCCTTCCCCCCTTGACAAGTTTATCAGCTTTTTCCATTATCTTAATTGAAGATTGTCCCTCTCTGCAGTCTACCTGGGCATCTCCCTTCTGATATAGTTGAACAGGGGGGGGATACTTTGTTTGTGAATATCTCTTAAACCATAAAGGTTTCAGAGATAAGACTTATATCATTCTTCATGTTTTTTTAATGTCTACAAAATAAAATAAAGTTAAAATGAAGTATTACTATCCCTTTAAGGATCACTAACAACAGGGGAATTTTAATGCATGGGCATACCTGGGATTGGGTCCTCCATGATAAGGGAGCTTGTCCTTGGCTTCCCACAGATCTACACCTACCACGTTTCTTTTTTTAAATTACCTGCTTGCGCTAACATTTTCAGAACATTACGGATATGAAGAAAATGTCAGTAAGGTATACCATTTTGACATTCAAATGAGGGGTCACTTGTCTTTTTAGCCCTAGACTAGCGTGCACATCTCTTTCCAGAAGTCGGTATTATAGGAAAAAACACATATCTTTTGACAGTTCAGTCACTTCAAAGCCTTTCAACAACATGAAATTTCCTAGTATATTCAGTACCTAATGGTAGCCCTAAAAAAATGGTATCACTTTGGTACGGGTTGACATACCATAGTGGATGCGAACAGTATGGATAAAAGTGTAACAAGGCTGGGGGAGCTGGCAGAATATGTGTGATGCCATGGCTACCAGTGGAGCAAGGCTGGGGAAGTGAGAGTGCCAGGATCAGTGACTAATAGTGGACAGTAGAACCAGGCTGGGTTGAGGGGTTCAGAGAGTGTAGGTGGGGATCTATGAATTCCAGTGGGCAGTGGAACAAGGCTTGGGCGTCTGACAGTGCATGTGGATATATGTGACTAAAAGCTGGCATAAGAACAAGGCTGGGGTTCAGATAGTTATGTGGGAATCTGGGATTATGAGTAGACAGAAGAACCAGTCTAGGAGGGGCAGACAGGATATGGGGGTAAAACTATCAGTGGAAAGTGGATCATGCGTATATTTGAGGTCCAGAGGGGTGTCGAATGCATTGCAAAGCAATGCAGCAATGCTTTGGACACTCCTCTGGAAAACATCTTAAATACATTAACTTTTTCCATGACTGAAGACCAAGTTGCCTAACACTGCTACAGGCATCTCAAGATCATTTGAAATGCATTGGAGACCACCTAACATTCAAGGTGTTAAAAATCCCATTAAAAATCAAAGTAAATGTTCCCTAACATGTGATTGATTTGCCCCAGAGTTGCTCCTGTTTTACTCTGTGTATGTAGCCTTTAGTACCTTACAAAACAGCATAAGGTAAGATACAAAAACAGTAAAAAGCATTGAAAACAATAGTAGAGAGAAAATGAGTGGAATAAAACATGTGCCTCTCCAGCTCTTGTTGGATTACAGCTTCCATCATCAGCTGACTGATGTTCAACAGCAGCTGTGAGCCACATATTGGCAAAGTCTGGGTACTTAACCCATTGAGGATCAATGGGGTATACAATGTATTGCAAAGCAATGTGTTGCATACTTCACTGGCAATCAAAAGGTTAACTGTTGTTGAAAATAAATGTTACAGTGTAAAAGAGAACTGTCTAACTTGCCAAATTAGGAGTCATTCTTCCAGCAGTCAGGTATATCTATCTATTTACTTTGCATTACATCTGCAGTTCACTGTACATAGTGATTTCTTATGTAGCCTTTTTTTAGATCACACCTCCTCACAGCAAAAAAGTCTTCAATAACCCTGAATGACTCGTAAGGGATGCAAGTTTTTATGAAAATAAACCAATAACAGTGGGCTACATTGGTGACCAAATGCAAAAAATAAATAGGCAAATAATTCAAAATAAGAACCACTGATTCCTAGGGTATTTTTTTTTAAAGGCAGTGAAAGGTAATTGGAAGGGGCCATCTAACTATAAGTAGCTTAGAACTATGAGAACTGAGTTCCAATAGCTTAAAATACATGTATTCAATCACTGGTCACACTGTAGTTCTCTATGATCTGCAGGGCTGGGTGATGTCAGCCCCTTAGTTGGCAATTATGGGAGAGGAAACAGCATCTCCATCATCTCCTCTGAAGCCCCATGTTAGTGAATTCACCAACATTGTGGTTCAAATGAAAAGCTTAGTGAAGTGCTCAGTGCTTCAGATTATGGGTGATGTACATGGCGATACTATGTTCCCATAGCTTTTGAGGTAATTAGCAATGGTTACACCTCTTACTGTCCCTTTAACTTTAAGGATTAGTTTTTTGAAAGTAGACCTAATATTTGACTTGTAGTAACTTTACAGCATATTTGTCTTCTAGAATTGTGCATGTTAAGAAAATTTGTTTTGTTTGAATTAGTCAGGGTTTTTTTTTTGTTTTTTTTTTTTTTTAAAGTTCGGGAAACCCGAACTTCATTAGCCATATAGACATATCATTCGTTTATCCAGAGTTTCATTGAAAGTTTCCATTCCAGATTAAAATTAGTTCATCTCTTTTTTCAATGAGGAGGCCCTTGCCACCTTCTCTGGCAGGGGAGGGCTGGCCTGGGTGTCACTTGCCCCCTTGGCCGGTCATATATCTGGGCTGGTGGCCACACTTGATTTCCCACATGCTGCTGTTAATGGAGCGACACTAATGCTACCAGAGAACTTACAATTGAAATGGAGCCACACAAGTGATATCAAAGAACTACAGTCTAAATGGAGATACACTACAAGCATAACCATTTTCCCTTGTAAGTGCTATGGTCTCACTGGTGTAGCTTTACTTAAAATATACTTAAAATGTAAGCTCTCTAGTATCACTAGTGTAGACTAATTTCAACTGTGATATCATTTGCCTTCCTTCACAACATTAATGCCAATTTTCAAATTACCAACAGGGTGTGGGCAGGTACAGTGGACTGGGATATTAATAGAAATGGGCCACTTGATTGTATTTGCCCCACCCAGGTCACAAGTAGCCAGCCCTCCCCTGGTGTCTGAACTGACATTTGAACAAGATATATTCAAAAAAACTATATAAAACTTGGCCATCCATTCCATCAGGGTTTTCATCAGGGTACATGAACAATAATCAAAATAAATAAATAATAAAGCCTGTATTTTTATTTGGTTTATGTTATATGTGTTCATGCTCTGCCTAAGTAAGGAAAGGAGCATGCCCATGAGCAAAGCCCCACCAAAAAAACATGTACTTTCTGATTTCTGTGAGTAATGAAGCAGCAGCATCTTTGACTTTGTTAGAAGCATGATATGGGAGTTAGAAGGTGATACAAGGGATGCTGGCATTGACATACAGCAGCAGCATGGGTTAGAAAAGGCTATAGAATGAGAAGTACACGTGGCTGTGGCTGTTACACAACCCCCCAAAAAAAAAAAAAAAAAAATAAAGTAACATACACTGTGTCTCTGAGATTAACCATTTGAGTGCCAGAGAGGTATTCAGTGCATTGTGTTGCAATGTGTTGGATACCCCTCTGACACTCAAAGGGTTAAGGAAAGAAGCAGCAGCATTTTTTTTTACATTGTTAAAAGTATGATATGGGAGTTAGAAGTTGATAGGGAAGATGAGAGTCGGCATTGCAGTAAAATCACCACCAGCACCACCACTAGATGAATCTGGACAGTAACGTAAAGCAGCAGCAGTAGCATGGGGCAGAAACGTCTATAGAATGAGGGTAGTAAATGTGGATGTGTCTAACATGAATATAAAGTGTGATCTCTGAGATTAAGGAAGGAAGCAACATCATTTTTTACTTTGTTAGAAGTATAGTATGGGAGCTTGAAGGTGGAGATGGGAGT
The DNA here is from genome assembly GCA_037306005.1 of Rhinophrynus dorsalis. Taxonomy (NCBI): domain Eukaryota; kingdom Metazoa; phylum Chordata; class Amphibia; order Anura; family Rhinophrynidae; genus Rhinophrynus; species Rhinophrynus dorsalis. The sequence continues at coordinate 256,148,282 of CM074722.1, forward strand.
TGACATTGCAGTACCAGCATTAAACCAATCTGGACAGACACATAGAGCGGCAGACTGCTGTATCTTATAACACAAACCCCCACCCAAAAAAATAAATAAAATTATATTATATATATATATATATATATATATATATATATATATATATATATATATATAGATAGATATAGATATATATGCACACACACATATATAGCATGAGCTGTGATCTCTGAGAAATGAGGACAGAAGCAGCAGTATTTTTAGACTTTGTTAGAAGTATAATATGGGAGTTAGAAGGTGATAGAGGAGAAGAGAGTTGCAGTAGCACCAGCACCAGCATGAGACCAGTCTGGACAGATAGACACATACAGTAGCAGCATGGGCCAAAAGGTCTATAGAACTACAGGTGGCTGTGCCTAATAACACCCCCCAATAAATAAATAAATAAATAAATAAACTCTGTGATACCTGATATATAAGAAGGAAGCAGTAGCAATTTTCAACTTTGTTAGAAGTATAATAAGGGAGTTACAAGGTGACAGAGGAGATAATAGATGGTGCTGCAGTACCAGCATTAGACCAATCTGAACAGACAAGTACAGCAGCAGCATGGGACAAGAAAAGTCTACAAAATAAAGAAGTATATGTACCTGTGTCTAACAACATTATAGTGTTTGAGAAGTTAGGAATCTTGTCCTTCTCAGCCCTCATAAGAGACATTTGCTATCAGGCAGGAAGTGGAAAAGCTATTCACCTGACCCCTTACGAACTGGTGTGTGATCAGATGAGCGACTGAGAACATTAGTGGTAGTCAGGGACACATAGCCAAATATTAAGATAGAATAGTTGTAGGCCTTACTGGTCCTTTTTAGAGGTAGTTGATACATATGTGTCAAACATCCTCCAGCTTTGGCCTAAAATGGATACTTTTATCCTGAAACTCAAAGACATGCTGTGAATTTTTAATTTGCTACATTTTAAGCACAGATAGTATTACTTTTTCTAAAAGTCAACACTACATTAGACAAGAGAATCACTACAGGGGGACTGCAATATAGAAGGTAGGGGAATGCATGCGGCCCACAAGCTGCATGTTTCATATGCCAGCTATGGAGTATGATTACTGATTTTTTTCTGGTTAACCCATTGGATATTACAGATGTGTCCAAAGCATTGCTTCTCAATGCATTTGAAAACAAAATTAACAAAAAGAGGTTTAAAACACAAAACAATAAACTGCTGGATGTATTGTTTTCACAGATTCCCTCAGGAACTACTCGTCAACATTTTTACCAACAACTCCATACAACAAACCATTCACCTCGGTGTACTTGTACTCCATCCCTCAGGTCACTGCTAACAAAAATCTAAACAGGACGAAGTTGGGCAGATTCAAATCAGAAACTTCATCATTCTGTCTGTAGCAAAAACAAGTATTTTTCTCCTTGGATTTATAATTGCAAAATATTGAGTAGGTGTTCATTGGCATATAAAAATATCAATCACTGCTCAGCAATACTTTGTGAAACTTTAGAACAAAACCATCAGGAAAAATAAGATAATATAAAAAAAACCTGAAGGAGTATGTCAATTTTCTCAGCTGTTTCTGATTTTCCTATTATGCTTTCTGCTACTGTTTCTTGCATACTTCTTTCAATCGACCTAATTACTTCCTTCCATGGAGTCACTCAGTGGTAACTCTATTATTGACAGACGCCATTCAGCATGGTGCTTTTGGATTCTAGCAGCCTTTTTGTGTGGGAGGGAACACTTCAAGATGGTTAGGAGGTAATCTCCACAAGGAAGTATTCTCAAGTCATAGTTTAGGAGACATCAGGATTCACACTGTGCAAAATGTCATTACCGAAAAGCTTAATTCTGATAAACATGACATAATAAAAAAAAAAATCTGATGTATTGTATTACTTTTATGTAAACCTGTCATCAAAATTATAGTTGAGTTGGTAGGGATGAAAGAAAGATTCTGATGATGAGTAGATCAATTTGAAAACAGAGAACATAAATAGAGTACCAAAAGGGAAATTCATATCTGTGAATAAATCAGTTATTCTGAATGTGCCATTCTTTTCATTTTCTTCGGAATGGCACAGTGAGGCTGATGTTCTAAGAACTGGAGAAATTATGGGGTATATCAACTACACCATAGGGGACAAAGTAAAAATCCCATTGATTTTAAAGGTGTTTTAACCCTTTAAATGCTATTGAGGGAGACTTCTCTAGCATGGATGGAAACAATAAAAGTGGAACTGTTTATGATATATTTAGCTTGATTTATTTGTCATTTTATGCTGGGGTGCCAACAGGGAGTGGCAGTTGGGATGGGGAGCAGAGTGAAATATTAGTATCTTGCTGTCATGCTAGCCATTACTGTCTAATATATATAAACTGACAAAGATGAATATCCCATAAGCTATTGTTTTAATTGAAATAAATGGATAACATAAATTCAGGAGATGTTATAAGCTTTCTAAAAATTAGTTATTTGTTACAAAGTGACAGCTTCACTTTAAAAGCCCTGTTAAAATCATCGGAAGGGGGGTTGTTAATGAGGTAGTGACCCTTTATTATAACTTACATAGTATTCAAGTGCATGACATGTAAAGGTAAATTACCTATGGGGTTTTTTTTTGTTTTTTTTTTACACTTTATGTACTTAATAACAAGTTCTGGTCAGTGAAAATCAAAGCAGGACTTTGATACACTGTAACACTATCCCTGCAGCACTGAATGCTGTGTATGCTGCAGGCTATCTTCTTTACGTTGTGTCTTGGTGATGCAGTTGATTTGACCCAGGATTGCTCTATATCTTCTTAGTAAATTAACCTCTGTCATTGCATGTGCCTGGGAAGGTTCAAGTCCTTGGTTTTTATGGCAGGATGCAATAAATGGGCGCATCTGCTAAAGACATTTTTGTGCGCAGATAGATTTTGTGCATGTTCTAATCCAAGAAGCTGAATATCGAACGCTTCTTGAATTGCGCATGAAAAAATCTTTTTTTACGACAACTGTACACAGAGATGTAATTTTGTTTGCAATAGCACTTCCTGCATTAGGCTTATTCACTATTCCACTCACACAGATTCGTTAATCCTGAGGAAAGGGATGGGAACCTCTACGTGAAAGTGTGACAAAGAGAAGATAAACTCTCCAGTGTAATAACCTGTCAAATTCATAAGTTATTCCCTGAAGCCTTATACATGGTGCTTTATGTTTGAGAGACATTAGTGCATAAACTCCATAGAATACTATTGCAACTGGAGAGTTTATCATACTGGAGAAATTTTCTCTTCTTTTTGACTTTCTCACTCCTGAGTACATAACAAAACATCTGAGGATTTATTATGAAAACATGTTTATTGTAGGGATTTTTCTGTTGTAAAACAGGCTCACTTTTATTTAATCTGGTATGATGTTCTGTTGCATTCGATGGAGTGAACCACTATCTACAGTTATTCATACAGTTGTCAGCTGTGGTTTACTCATCAAGGGAAGCCCTACAATAAATGTTTTTTTACAATAAAGGTTTACTGCTCCTTTAAGAGAATCAGCCCCCTTTTTAGTGTCAGTATTTTATGGGCATCCCTGTATTATTAGTGTGTTCCATTGGTTGTCATATTCAGAATATATTACTGGACAGAATTATGTATATATATATACATATTCAGTGAAGATATTTTACTTCTTACCAAATATATTGTTTTGAAGTAGAAACATACTCATACAACACACTTACACACATGACATGCACACTGCATATGTGTATGTATGTATATATATATATATATATATATATATACTGTTAATTTGCATTAGGGTTCCCTTCACTGGGACCTACACTGCTTCTGCTTTTTATTTTTGTTAATATACCTTTAATACTGCTGCATTGATTGGATTATTATTTCCAAAAAATGTGATGAGCAAGAGTTATTTCCTTGATCATTTTCATAACAGTCAGACAAAGAACAATTTTTTTGTACAACATGGTAATGAATGTAAACTAGAAGTCCTCGCTCCCTTTTTTTTTTTATAGAATAAATCATGTCTGGAGTCTGTTGGACAGCCTGAAGAAAAACACCAGTCCTTGGTGACATTGTCCCTGTACAATAAGGAAGGTTCTCTGTTTTAGATATTAGAAGGACACATTATCTAGGTTATCAGTAGAAAACATTCCTGAATGTCAGACAGGATTCTGATATGCCTTGACAGGCCCGTTGACAAATCTGAGCTCTACCCTTGTGTTTGATACGAAAGCAGCACCACTGCATTTTTTTGCAGTCTGTGTGCATTATATTATAATGCTGCTGCTATTCAGAGATTAACATATTGCATTTTGTTTCATTATCCACAAAACTGCAGCAGCATATCAATTCAGTTTCATAGCAATATATTAAATGGAACCATGTGAAGGCCCAGCACAATGTTTTGGATTACACCTGAAATTTTTATATCCTAAGAGGACTTAGATAAACATGAGATAGCAATAAAATGCACAGCCAAGTAGATAACAGTCAGAATCATGAGTCTTCCCACATTGTCATTTTATGGAAATATTTCAAGAGATAGTCTGAATTATTAGTAGTATGACAGGCTTCTTGTATAGGGAGCTAAATGTGGGTTACTTAAAGGGATAGTAATACTTCGTTTTAACTTTATTTTATTTTGTAGGCATTAAAAAAACAAGAAGAATGATATAAGTCTTATCTCTCAAACCTTTATGGTTTATGAGATATTCACAAGCAAAGTTTCCCCTCCCTGCCCCTTTTACCTAGTGTAAGCCATCTCTTCTCAGATGTGAATCTAGTTGTATGACCAGACAGATAACAGAAGGGGACAATTTTCTTTGTATGAAAACAATGAAAGCCCTTCCCCCCTTGACAAGTTTTTCAGCTTTTTCCCTTATCTTAATTGAAGATTGTCCCTCTCTTCAGTCTACCTGGGCACCTCCCTTCTGATCTGTTTGAACGGGGGGGGGGGATACTTTGTTTATGAATATCTCTTAAACCATAAAGGTTTGAGAGATAAGACTTATATCATTCTTCATGTTTTTTTAATGCCTACAAAATAAAATAAAGTTAAAACGAAGTATTACTATCCCTTTAAACGGATAGTAATACTTCATTTTATCTTTATTTTATTTTGTAGGCATTAAAAAAACATGAAGAACGATATAAGTCTTATCTCTCAAACCTTAATGGTTTGAGAGATATTCACCAGCAATGTTTCCCCTCCCGCCCCTTTTACCTAGTGTAAGCCATCTCTTCTCAGATGTGGAATCCAGTCCATAGACGAGACAGATAACAGAAGGGGACAATCTTCTTCCTATGAGAACAATGAAAGCCCTGCCCCCCTTGACAAGTTTTTCAGGTTTTTCCATTATCGTAATTGAAGATTGTTCCTCTCTGCAGTCTACCTGGGCACCTCCCTTCTGATCTGGCTGAACAGTGTTACATCAGTAAAAGGGGCGGGAGGAGGATACTTTGTCATTGAATTACTCTTCAACTACAACTCTGACAGAATTGAAATCACACTCTCCAAAGTCCAAATGCTATGATGATTTATTAGAGCTGCTTTTATTATGAAACATTACTATCCCTTTAAGCATCTAAGTGCAAGAGGTGTAACCCCTCAAAATATAAAAAGTAAGAAAAAATATTGTTCAAGTAACATTGGGTTAAACACTCTTTTTACCAAAAACTGCACTTTCTATCTCTCCTTCCCCATACTAAGCGACAGTGACTGTTATCAGGGATTTCCAGTATCAGTTATATGCTTTACTAAGAGTCAGTGAGTGTTGTCCTATCTACAATGAGGTATATTAATTGCTGTACTTTTTGCAGTGTGTGAGGTATATCAATTGCTATATTGTTTGCAGTGTATCTGCAGTTTTCTTTATAAAAGATTCTGTTGAAAGTTACCTTTAGTTCACAGCTCTTCAAGATACGCGTGCAGTAGTCTTAAATGGTTGGTGTTTATCAATTGTTTCTATCAGATTTATAATGATAGTAACTAACAGTTAACTATTAAAGAGATCAATCATAGAGAACAACAGTTGTAGAAACACTGGCCATCATACATATGCAGAGGACACATATTGGACATGAATATTGATAAAAAGACCCGAGTCCAAAATTTCATTAACTCTGATGCATTATATCCCTGCACAACATTTTTTTTTAAATCAGTGTTATACAATTGCTATATGAGGGGTGATCTAAGGATGCTTACTGTGGTTAATGAGTCAATATCATCAAAAGGATCAAATGCAGCAGTGTAATGAAACAGGTTCATGTAAAACCTTTGATGTGATTGTATCAAATACAAAATCCACTTTGTTTCGTTCTGCAATCATTTCTTCTGTCTCCATCTCTTAGTAATGGGGGTACCCAGTCTATAGCCATATAATATAAGGAAAGAAGTGTACGATTGTGTTCTGTAAAATATATGGCAGCAGCTTTCTCGGATTTCTGGTTGCTTCTAAAGGCAATTTTATTGCTGAACTATGACTTCTTTCCATAAATGTTTTGGTTTTTCCAACATACATAAGCTTGCAAGGTCATATTATTATGTAGACAAAAAAATTGTATGTTACACTCTACATTGTAATGAATGGGGGGGTCACACCACTGGCATTCAAAGGGTTAAGTACCTTCTGTAGATTCCTAAAATAATTTTCACTCATCATGTAACCGCACGTAGTACATGTACAACATGTAAAGCATCCTTTTATCCCAACCTGTCCCTTCTTTTGATATCAATTCACAGGATCTAATTTTGGCAGAATATCTTTCAAATTCCTTCCCCATTTATACCAAGTCATAGGTGGTTCCTGCATTACATATGGTAACTGGTTATCTTTGGATATTATAGACCACAGATTGATGCATTTTAGAAGCTGCAGGGGTTACTGTTCAGACCCTGAAGGTGACTGATAGAAGCCATACAGTGGTTGCACATTACAGCCCCTTTTTAATTTCTGTCTGCTTCTATGAGGTAGATTTATGGCTGTACGTTCATAAGAAAAGTGGGGTAATTCTGACGCAAACAATCTGTACCAAAAGGGACAAATAAAAATCCCTGTTGATTGGATGTTTTAACTCTTTGAATACTAAAGAGGTCTTCAACTCTTCACAATGCATTGAAGACCTGTCTAGCATTCAAGGGTTTAAAGGGCTAGTAATGTCTAACATTTACTAACCCTAATATTGAAGATATTAAAAAGATAATATTAATGTGCCAAGTGGTATCTCTCAAAACTTTATGGTTTGAGAGATATAAGCGCTGAAAGTTTCCCCCTCCCTCCCTTTTTACAGCTCGTCAGCAGGAGGGCGGAACTTTCAGCACTTATATCTCTCAAACCATAAAGGTTTGAGAGATACAACTTGGCACATTAATATTATCTTTTTAATACCTTCAATATTAGGGTTAGTTAATGTTAGACATTACTAAACCTTTAAAAATTCCAGTTAAATAAACAAGAATTTTTATAATTGTTTTTGTGTCCCCTATGACGCACTTGGTTTGCTCCAGAATTTTTGCACTTTTCTATTGAACATGGGGCCTTAGGGTGGAATATAAGAAACTTGCACAATCATTATTTACAATGTACTTTTGATGGATAATGATTAGCACCAAAATCATACTGGATTGTGCTTGCTTTGTCTGAATTAGTGAACATGTGAGCTTTTAGTAGTGAATGCATTACAAAAACTGGGAGTGTCTAAAATATTTTTGTAAGAGGATAAGCGATTGTGCTTAATTCAGCAAAATAGTTAGTACAAATTTTCAGTCTGGCTAACTGTGCCATTAATTTAGGGGCATGTGCTGTTCAGCATCAAGGTGTCAGTATGTTTCTTGTATCAAAAAGTAACCAATCACGAGTCCTTATCCCCCAGGTTTTTGCATACGCTGACTTCTTGATTGTCTATATTTCATACTTGTTATTATATAACGCACTTTACCTGCCACAATCCCTGCACCCTTTGGACATTAATATGCCATTCTTGCTTGGGATGCAGGAGTTGACCCCGGTTTCCCAGTCAATGTTGCTTTACATATTGATCCTGTGTAGAAGTATGTATTACTTGGATATTACCTGGCCATACCCTGATATTGTTCCTCTTTCCATGCTGGACATTGTTTACTATAAATCAGCTGTTCAACAACATCTTTTTTTTTAATATTTATATAATACTTAATGTGGAATTGCGATACTAGTCTTACTTCTTTTCTAATATCTGATTATTTATCTTTCGTGTATGCAGAGGCTTCCTGCGGATCCTTAATTTATGGTTTATTGTGTATTTCTATACTTTTTTGTATGTCTGAAATTTTGAATAAAGCTTTTGGAAAAAGCAAAAAAAAAAAGAGAAGGAAAAAAAAGTAACCAATCACAAATAGCACATACATTTATGTATTTCAAAAATAAATAATGTTACACTTTCTTGTATTATGCCCTTAGTTTCTGATGATCATTGCTCTTTGACTTGTACAATGCACAACGTAACATATTATTTTCTTCAGAACATGACACCAATAATTACCTCAGAGTGCTTTATATATACATCAGGTATGTTGGGAAAAAGTTAAAAATGAAAGGGTGGAGTTGTACACTAAGGCATGATAAAGAGGTGATGAAGTGGAGATGACTTCTCCAATGACATCACTTCTCCAATTACTGTTATTCTATTGATCCTATGCACTAAGATCTCCAAAAGTGGCGAAATCTTAGTGCATTAGCTCCATAGAATAACATAAGAACTGGAGAAGTGATATCACTGGAGATGTTATCTCTATTTTATCACCTCTTTATCACACCTTAGTGAATCTCTCCCTTGTTAATTCAAAGGTATTTAGATAAAAACACACTTTATTTGCTGACAAGTAACAAAAGAGGAGAAACTATTTGAGCTACTAGCAAGGCGAATGTCAAGGGGAATCTGGACATCTGGGTTTGACACCTATTATATAGGGAATAATTCAGTAGAAACTATCTGCTTCTTTCTGCTGGTGTCCTCCTATCATAGTTAACACAACATGTTACAAATACATATTGGGTTGCTTTGAAACAATACACCCAATCACTATGGACATTGGCCATAATGTCTCACCACATTTAACAAACAGATTTTATTTTCAGTAACAGTTTTTTAGGTCCACCTTCATTTCCTGTATTAACCATTTCTACACAAAGTACATAACATGTGAACTGGAATTGTGATTATCTCTAAAGCTGGGTATTATTGTATGAGGGGAGCTGTATTTTGTAGTAGCAGGCCTATTTTCTTCCACTTTTCTCTTAGTGGTTGTATTACTTCAGTATATGTATATGACATCTAAATGTGTATACAGTTCAAGGAGTTTTTCTGATATAATAAATCTGCATTTTTGTATGTTCAGACTTGTCTGGGATATATTTTTTTGCTCTATGAAATGAAAGGATAAATTCACTATGTGTAATAGCTTATCAAATATTCTAACTGCTATGAAAACTCAGGAATGGTAGAATGTGTCTTTATTTAAAGATAAAATAGATAAAATATGTTTGCAATTCAATTTCTCCAGATGTAGCAAATGTAACCTTTCCAAGTTTTTGGTCTACCTAATTACTCATCTAATCTGTCTTTTGCATCCCTTACAGATAAATCAACAATGCTTCTCCTTTTACTGTGTAGTGATTGAATCCTCACTTAAGTTATTTCTCTTGAGTCTTACAGATTGGCTGTACGGGATAATCTTATTTATATAAAATGGATATCTTTCAACCTTTAAGAATGAGTTAGAGGCTTTATTTTTTTTCGGTATGTAGTACATGTATACTCCACATTGATGGAGACAGACAGAGTACCTTACCTCTTTCAGACTCTGTAATGAAGTGTATATTGAATGGATTCACATTTAGATTACAACAAAATCCTGAAAATGTATAGAATTGCCTTCCCAGACCACCAGGATATAATTGATAAACATATTCCACCCTTGCATGCACATACATATATAGGTTTTGGTAATGGAAAATATATACTGTTCTTTCCATACCCTAAGAACAAATTTGCATAGTTAGAGGGGAGAACAATTTCCATCACTGTACCTTCTTATTGATGGCCATGTGATAATGAAAGTCAATGCACTGTTCATATTGTATAATCTGGCGCTGCAGTGGTAAATTAAGACTCTATACAAACATGCAGTACATTATAAATGTATGGGTGTCTATCACAACAAAATAATATCACACATATGAATAAAATAATATTTAATGTAGCCGTGTATCATGCGTCCATGTACACAATGCCATTGGTAAAACACAATAGCATAATGGTTATGGCAGATACAATGGATACAGCTAAAAGAAGATGGGTGGCCGTCTGCGTCACTACCACAGTGTCTGGGAGGATTCACTGGCAGACCAGTGGGTTTTACAGGTGGTGACGGAAGGGTACAGGATCCCTTTTGTCTCTCTTCCTCCCTTTCTCTTCTTTCCTTCTCATACGCCCCACTGTCTGTTCGATGACGCTATCCAGGCCCTTCTGGACAAGGATGTTCTAGAACTTGTTCCAGTTCAGGACAGAGGTATGGGTTTTTACTCAAACCTCTTTGTGGTCTCCAAGAAGGACGGCAGTTGTTGTCCCTTTTTGGATTTGAAGGATCTCAATTCCTTTGTGATCAGGACTCATTATCACCAGGAGTCCCTAAGGACGGTGATTGCTGCTATGTCCCCGGGGGAATTCCTTGCCTCTCTGGATCTTCAAGATGCATATCTACACATCACCATTCATCCAGAGAGCAGTATCTCAGATCTGCTTGCGACCAAGGGCACTTTCAGTTTTCAGCTCTTCCCTTTGGCCTGACTACAGCTCCTCAAGTCTTCAACCATGCCCTGGGAGCTTTAGTGTCCGTCCTACACCGGGACAACATCAGAGTTACTCCATACATGGACGACCTGCTTCTGAAAGCCCCCTCTGCGGAACTTCTTCATCAGCAGGTTCAGGACTGCATTCATGCTCTTACCCATCATGGGTGGACCATCAACATGGACAAGTCGGATCTTGTCCCATCCCAGCGTTTGGTCTTCCTGGGCCTTCTCTTCGACACTCAGCAGAGCATGGTGTTTCTCATGGACGAGGTAGCTCACCAGATTGCCCACTGGGTTTCTGCTGTTCTGGCTCACGATCCAGTTCCAGCCAAGAACCTGTCCTCTCTAGTGAGGAAATTCATATCCACCATAGAAGCAGTCCCATTTGCCATGACTCATACCAGGGAACTCCAGAGGCTTGTGATCCAGGTGTGCAGGGGTCAGCTGGACCTTCTGAGAACGTCAGTATCCCATCCTCTTCATGTGGAACTGAGTTTGTCGTAGTGGCTCGACCTCTCTAATCTGCTGAGGGGCAAGTCCAGGGCCAGCGCCACCTATAGGCGAGGTAGGCGCCGGCCTAGGGCGCACACGTACTGGGGGCGCGGGCATGCAGCGGAGAAGAGATGTGCCCGCACCCACCACACCGGAAAGCAACACAGTCAGGTCTGTGTTGCTACTGCGCTCCCTCATCGCGGTCGCTCTATAGTAATGCAGAGCGCGCTGGGAGTCATGATCTCCCGGCGCGCTCTGCATTACTGAAGAGAAGACGGCGCGCAAGCTACAGGTATGTAATGGGGGACAAGTTGGAGCTGATGGGGTGCAAAGTGGAGCTGGTGGGGGCAAATTGGAGCTGATAGGGGCAAGTTGGAACTGAGGGGGCATAGTGGAGCTGCTGGGGGCAAGTTGGAGAGGATGGGGGGCAAAGTGGAGCTGATAGGGGCAAGTTGGAGCTGAGGGGACATAGTGGAGCTGCTGGGCGCAAGTTGGAGCGGATGGGGGCAAAGTGGAGCTGGTGGGGCAAGTTGTAGCTGATGGGGGGGCAAAGTGGAGCTGGGGGGCAAGTTGGAGCTGATAGGGGCAAGTTGGAGCTGAGGGGGCATAGTGGAGCTGCTGGGCGCAAGTTGGAGCGGATGGGGGGCAAAGTGGAGCTGGGGGGCAAGTTGGAGCTGATAGGGGCAAATTGGAGCTGAGGGGGCATAGTGGAGCTGCTGGGCGCAAGTTGGAGCGGATGGGGGGCAAAGTGGAGCTGGTGGGGCAAGTTGGAGCTGATGGGGGGCAAAGTGGAGCTGGGGGGCAAGTTGGAGCTGAGGGGGCATAGTGGAGCTGATAGGGGGCAAAGTGGAGCTGGTAGAGGCAAGTTGGAGCTGATAGGGGGCAAAGTGGAGCTGATAGGGGGGCCAAGTGGAGCTGAGGGGGCATAGTGGAGCTGATAGGGGGCAAAGTGGAGCTGGTGGAGGCAAGGTGGAGCTGATAGGGGGCAAAGTGGAGCTGATAGGGGGGCAAAGTGGAGCTGGGGGGGCAAGCCGCAGCTGATAGGGCCAAAGTGGAGTGGATTGGGGCCAAAGTGGAGCTGGTGGGGCAACTTGGAGCTGGTGGAGGCAAGGTGGAGCTGATAGGGGGCAAAGTGGAGCTGATAGGGGGGGCAAAGTGGAGCTGATAGGGCCAAAGTGGAGTGGATTGGGGGCAAAGTGGAGCTGCTGGGGCAAGTTGGAGCTGGTGGAGGCAAGGTGGAGCTGATAGGGGGCAAAGTGGAGCTGGTGGGGGCAAAGTAGAGCTGGTGGGGGGCATCTCTTACAGGCATCTCCAGACCAAGGGCAGACTGGCCCAGGGGGCAGAGAGAGGACAATCATGAATATTGTAATATATAAGTAGGCGGGGTATAAAGGGGTGGGACACAAGGGGCGGAGCCAAATGGGCGGCAAAATTAGGTTTTGTCTAGGGTGGCAAAAATCCTTGCACCAGCCCTGGGCAAGTCCTTCCTGGCATCCTACTGGACCACAGTGACAATGGATTCCAGCCTTTCTGGCTGGGGAGCGGTCCTGGGTCGCCTGAGTGCTCAGGGTCGGTGGTCTCAGGAGGAATCTCTCCTTCCCATCAATGTGTTGGAGCTTTGGGCAATATTTCATGCCCTTCATCATTAGACACTTTAGCTGGAAGACTGCCCAGTCCGGGTACAGTCTGACAACGCCACGGCTGTGGCTTACATCAACAAGCAGGGCAGAACAAGAAGTCTCACTGCTTGGTTAGAGGTCAAGGCTATTTTGTCCTGGGCAGAAGAACACGTTCCTGCCATATCCACAGTGCACACTTCTGGCGTAGACAACGTCATGGCGGACTTCCTCAGTCAACACACAGTGGACAGCGGCGAGTGGGAACTGCACCCAGAGATGTTCACCCTCATCGTTCAGAAGTGAGGTCTTCCTTGCATCAACCTGATGGCGACAAGACACAACCGGAAGGTTCCGAGGTTCTGCTCTCGCTGGAGGGATCCTCTAGCTATAGCGGTGGATACCATGTCCATTCCTTGGTTATTTCCTCTGGCTTACATCTTTCCACCCCTTCCCATGTTGCACAGGGTGTTGCTGAAATTGAGACTGGAGCGCTGTCCAGTCATTCTGATTGCTCCGTACTGGCCTCGGCAGTCTTGGTTTCCGGAACTTCTGGATCTGTCAGTGGCGGAGCCATTCCGGCTCCCTTGCTGTCCGGATCTTCTTCTACAGGGTTACCTGTGGAAGGAGGATGTTCATCACCTAGCTTTGATGGTTTGGAAATTGAATCCTCCGTATTGAAGAAGAAAAGTTTTTCTTCTGTTGTGGTGGCTACTACGCTCAGTGCCCGCAAACCTGTTTCTTCTAAGGTCTACCGTCGACTTTTCTATCTTGGTGTGCTGACAGGGACCTGTCTCAGGAATTTGACCTGCCTACGGTCCTGGCCTGTTTGCAGGATGGTGTGGACAAGGGCATTGAATTATTCCTGATGTCAAGGTTTTCTTTCAGGGTGTTGCTCATACTTGTCCTGTCTTTAAGAATCCCGCTCCTCCGTGGGATCTTAACTTGGTTTTGGGCTTTCTTCAGGGCCCTCCCTTTGAGTCCTTGGCTACTATTCCTCTACTCCTGTTGTTGTGGAAAATGGTCTTTCTCCTGGTGATCTTGTCAGTTCGCCGTGTCGCGGAGTTACATGCTCTGTCCTGTAAACCACCTTTCGTGGTGTTTCACAAGGACAAGGCGGTGCTTCGCACTTCTCAGGAGTTTCTTCCGAAGGTAGTTTTGGTGTTCCACATCAATCAGGAGATTGTGGTGCCTTCGTTCTGCCCTGACCCTACCTCTGACAAGGAGAGGGATCTCCACTTGTTAGATGTGGTGTGTTGTCTCAAGTTTTAAGTCCATCGCACTGAGTCTATCAGGCAATCTGATGCTCTGTTCTTCATTCCTGAGGGTCCCAGTGCAGGAAGACCTGCATCCAAAGTGACTATTGCATCCTGGATCAAGTCCACTATTCTTAAGGCTTACGAAATCAGGAAGAAGCCTGTTCCCTATCGGGGCACGGCTCTTTCTACTAGATCTATTGGGGCTTCTTGGGCTTACAAGAATCAGGCCTCCGCTGATCAGTTGTGCAAGGCTGCCACTTGGTCGTCTGTGCACACCTTTTCGAAGCACTACCGTGTTGATGTGCTGGCATCGGCTGACGCCAGCTTTGTGAGGAAGATCCTGGAGGAAGTCTTACCTGTCTAGGATCTTTTTCGGTTCTTGGTGCTTCCTTCACTTTTGAGCCCTGTTGGCTCTAGTTCAGTGTGCTGTGTAACAGTTTTGGGGTGTTGTTACCCCTGTTCAGTGTCTGTTGATACTTCATTGATTTGTTGGGCTAGCTCTGATCTGATGGTTCATATGTGTTCTGGTGACTTTGGGGCCTTGCTCCTGGTCCACGCCTTACGTCCCGCCTCTGGGTAACTCAATGGTTGGACGTCCCAAAGTTACCAGTAACCTGTATTGGACCACAGAGAAAATAATATTTTAGTCTTACCTGTTAAATCCTTTTCTCTTAGTCCATACAGGTTACTGGTCTCCCACCCTGTCAAGGGACCGTGCTTGGGTCTCCTGTGGCAGACCGTGGGGGTCCTTTGGGGTCATGCTCACAGGCGTCGTCTTTCCCTTCTACTGTCTAGTCAATAGTTAGTGTCTCAAATGTTACTGGAGCTGGTTGGCTAGCTGCAGCCAAAGAGGGAAGGTAGGCTACACCCCCTGCATACAATTCTAGAATTGTTCCTGCCTAATTAAAGGGGCGGATCGCCTACCCAAAGTTACCAGTAACCTATATGGACTAAGAAAAGGATTTAACAGGTAAGACTAAAATCCTCTTTTTGGTGCTAATCATTTTGCCATAATAAGTACACTGTAAATAGTGACTGCACACCAAAAAACATACGTTTGTTGTTTTATGTTTGTTTTTGTTTTTTGTTTTTTTTTGCAGTAAATCCTCTTTGGAATCCTTCAAGAGCTGAACTGGGAATAAAACTTGGATACACTGGGGGTTGTGGTCAGAATCTTTGGAGGCCAATTAGGCCTTTTTACAAATTATGGCAGCCCAGAGCAGCAGAGTCTGGGAAAGCCTATCTGGACAGACAAGGGAGCCTTGCAAATTCCATCCTTCTACAACGTGATAGAACAATGAGCACTTGCAGTGCTATTTCAGGATCTTTTTGAATGTGTCCGAAGATTCCAGAAAAATTCTGTATACATATCGGCTGTAATGGAATGGGAAAGGTCAGGAAAAAAGCCCTTTTCCAACTATTTTGCTTACCAAATTTCAGTACAGCTTTAATGGAAGGCCACAGTTATCTCTGCCTTTTTGCATTCTTAAAAATCCACACCAAATAGAAAATTAAATATATTTACTACCAATGGAAGCCACCAGGAAGTTCAAGCAAACATCTTTCCCCAGCTTCCAAAATAAACCAAATGGCCTTAAAGGATGAGAGCGGGAGGTAGGAAAGTTACATTATCTCTTTAAATTCTAAACAGATCTCCAATGCATTGAGAAGATTAAGTAAAAGGTTCATAAGGGGTTATACATAAACATAGTGTGCGTGTGTGGGGGGGGTGTATAAGGTCAGCAGCACTACTTATTTGCTGCACTTATCCCGTTGATTGCCGGGTGGGGGGCAACAACATGTTGTGCATACTTTAGCATTCAGAGGGCTATATATAAGTTACCAAGTCCAGTCTCTGCACTTGTGCTTATATACAGATGCCCTAGTTAGCCTTGTTTTTTTCTATTGGATGGGGCTGTGTAATCCCCCATTAGGTGGCCTCTTATCTCTTACCTCCTTGATGGTTTGAACCAGAGTGCAGACTGTACAGGACCTGAGTCTGCTAGAGGATGGATTGCACTATTAGCCTTTGTCCTCTCATGTCTGCTTGGCTTGCCAGAGAGAGCATCAATTATTCATTTTTATAGGCGCCTGAAGACTGAAGAGGACTCCACTTTAATAAGTCTTCTTTTATGGGGATTGCTGTGCTTTTAAGAATGGCCATGAGCAGCAGCCATATTGGATGTGATACAAATGGTACTACTGTGTTTCTCGCTGCATTTGGAGGATTTATGTGGGCAAAAAAGGAGTTTGTTTTGCTTTCTTTTACTTTTGCAGTTGAGGGCTGCCCTTGGCTGCCCATTAATGGGGTGGTGATGTTGCGCAGCAGCTGGAGAGCCACTGTACCATTTTTAGTGGCAGGAAATCCAGAACTAATTTTCCATAGGGCTGTTTTTTCCCAGACTCCAGGAAATATGAAAGGGAGGTCTTAAATTTACCCTCTTCCTCATGAGTTGGTTTCTCCCTTATTTTATTCTCTTTTAACCCCTTCAGGCAGATAAGTCTTTTTCTGATACATATCTGTCCTGTATTCTTTATTAGTGGGTCTCCTGGTAATGTCTGAGCACAGTGGAGACATGGAAGAGTCTAATATCACTACGCCCCTGTTTAACCCCTTACTCACTTTCTACAGATTTTCATTAGTTGAGTTTGTGGAGGACCTAAAGTTTGTCTAGTCCTGCAGCCCATATTGTGCTAGGTCAGTCTCCTCTTTTGGGGTCTGTGGGGACTTAATGCCAGCTTTGTGGGTTTATTCAACCTACCATTGTTTTTGGCACCCACCTCTCCTAGAGTACAATTCTCCCCATTCCTTTTTTCAGGCTTCATAGTTGTGTTGGGGGGAGGTTTGTGAAGAGGAGGCTCCTTCTGAGGGGGGGGGGCTTTCTCATTGGGGTTCCTCTGGAGAAGACCCTGGGTTCTCAGTTGAGGATTTTCTTAGGGCAGTTTTGGAGACCCAGTGGTTTCTGCTCAGCCCCTTCTTTGTCTGGTGGGGGTGTGCCTGATAGGATAGTATTATTTCCAGAGGGTTTTCCTTTATTTTTCATTTCGATTATGATGCCCTGCAGTGTTGGGCTATCCTCTGAAGGAGGACTCCCTAAAATGCCATTTTTAGCTTATGGGTCAGAGGGCTAGGCACCTTAAATGTTTCAGCTTCTAATGCTGCCTTGCTCCCAACACTTGCTATGACTTGGGTTACAGGAGCCATTGCTGTTTGAGAGGAACAACACTAATGCATATCTTTTTGAGGAGGCTGTAAGGTCTGTTAGGCTTACTGGGAAGACCTTAGCTCTCTCAGCTGTTGTGCACTGGATACTTTAGTTATAAAAGACTAGTCAGCTAAGCATTCTCTAGTTTTTCTTCTGTTTGTGGAATCACATCTGTTTGGCTCAGCCTTGGGGAAAGTTATTTGCTGCTCTGCTTTGGAGGGGGGTGTCTGCACAGTTGTTTATGGTTCCCCTTATGCCTTCCCTTTGTGGTAGGATGGTGTGTGGTTTCCATTACACCCACTGGTGCAAGTTTTCACCTAGGGTGTCTTCCCTTCACCCTTCTCATTAATAAAAGTGGGCCTGGGTAGGAGATTTATTTGAGCATGGGCCACCATCCGACAAGTCTACCTCTGTAGGACTTGTAGGGGTTTCATTTGACTTGGACAATTAAAAGTCATCAAGGTTCCTTACTCAAAATATGGAACTTTTCTATGACAAGCCAGTGTGTGTGCTCTGCGTATTCTTGGAGACGCATTGTCCATTTTGCATGTATTTTCCTCCAGGTCTTTTCTATCTGCCTTGGGTCCCTTGCTTTCTGGCACAGAACCATTTATTCCCCTATGTGTTTTTTTTTTCCTGTGTGAACATGTAGTGTTCATTTTCTGTTACCTTTTTTGAAGGATTTCTGGTTTTTCCCTCTCCTCCTTTTGGTTCCAGGAAAACATGCCGGCAGTTGCCTTCTTCAGAAGTACATCTCTTTTGTTCTGTTCATGATGCTGTTCTGCTTGGAGTCTTTGAACTCTGTCTTGGTCATGTATGGGACTGCTGTGCTTCCCTGGAGACAAGGTCATCATCTGTGCATTTCATTCTGTGCTCCCTGTGGCTGGTCTTTCGGCATCTTAAAGGGTTTTTTCTAAAAACTTTGCTTTCTCAGCTGTCTCATCATCTTATAGGGTTTTCTCTCCTCTATCTGGAAGACTTTTGATTCAAGTTTCTGACGCTTCAGGCTCAGGGATGTGTATCCTCTTTGCAACAGTTAGATGGGTACTCATTTTTGAGTTGTTCTTTCTGTTTTTTTTTTTTTTAGATTAGAAATTTTTATTGGAGGAAAGACAGTGAACAAGTTCTCCAAGTGTACACAAGAAAAGATATTACAATGTTTAAAAAACATTCAAGACATACAGTATAGTTTTGTATACAATTGATTCATAAACAAATTTGTACTTGGCGTATTCTCTAAAGCCAAAAAAAGGAGACACTGCCTTGTATTTTCAATATAAATACAGAAGGAGGAAGGGAGGGTAGGGAAGAATAAGGGAGGATAGATAGAGGGAAGAAGAGAAACAGAGAAGTGGAGAGGGGAAGATAAGAAAGATCAAGCCTAGAGTCCAATCATGGTATAAACGGACATGAACTGAACAGTAACAAATGTTGTATAGAGGGAATTCTATCCTGAATAAGAAGTAGTTTGAGAAGTCCAGAGAAAAACAAGATCAGAAGAGGGTCTCTAAGCAATGAAATAGTTAAAGTTAGTGTTTGATATGCTAAATACAACAGTCCCAAAAGGGTTGAATCTGTGGGCAATACCACCACAAGTGAAGGTAAGAGCCGTTATGGGTGGAACAGTGCCAACAAAGAGGGCTTTCCGAGTGGGAGATGCCATGTAGCCTAAGAGGAGAATAATACCCTCTATAAAGGAATTTATAATTGGATTCACAGATCTGAGATGATATATATGATGCTGCTGTAGGAGAGCAAACCTCCCTCTAACCATCCAGGGATAAAATATTTCCCAGTTCCTTCTCTCGCGCTGTTGCATAAGATGGCAGTTTTCAACTTAGCTGCCAACAAAATAGAAGTTTTACCTAGGGATCTAGGTGTTGGGCCTCTGATTGTGCCAGGATTCTCAAATGGGGTTAGTGAGCAGGAACCTCCACACTGGATTGATGGATGATCAAGAAAATGTTTATTACAATGGTACCACCAAATTTTGTTGGTAGGAAAGTGAAAGATTGGACTGTAAATTGGGGAAGTTATTTAAAAAAATCTTCCATATTGACTGACCAGAGAGTGACGTGAGTGTTTCTAGAGTAAAACACTAGAAATAAGGGCGTGGGTAGAGGTAATACATGATTGGAGCTGCTCCAAGTACATAAGAAAGCCAATAAAATAAGTTGCATTTTAAGCACGGGATGTCTAACATGATCTGTCAGCATGTCACATCCAGGCAAAACACATCTTTCCATATGGACCCAGAGTTTAGAAACACTATTACAAGGTCAGTCTGGATTAGAGGATAAGAGAGGTGACTGGTAGTAAAGCTTTAGGTTCAGAACACCTAGACCTCCTATGCTTGAGGTGACGCAAGTTTCACGTTTGATTCTAGAATGAGGATAGCACAATATAAAGCTATGGATAATGTGTGACAGGTTTGTGAAGAAGGCCGGTGGGAGATAAATGGGTAAGGTATGGAAGAAGACGAGAAGACGAGGGAAAATGTTAAGTTTTTGAATGCTAACATGCCCTATCCAAGAGATGTATAGGGAATCCC
Source organism: Rhinophrynus dorsalis (assembly GCA_037306005.1). Classification (NCBI taxonomy): domain Eukaryota; kingdom Metazoa; phylum Chordata; class Amphibia; order Anura; family Rhinophrynidae; genus Rhinophrynus; species Rhinophrynus dorsalis. The sequence goes on from CM074722.1 coordinate 256,168,261, forward strand.
ATTTATGGATATCTTAATGGATGGAAGTCAACAAGGGAGGATAATTTGTCAAATAAAATGTCATCTTTGGAGGGAGTAAGTCGAATACTCAGGTATTTAATGGATGATGATGCCCATTTGAAAGGGAATTAAGAATGCAGTGATGCCAGAGTGTCAGAAGGTAAACCAATGGGAAGCTCTTCAGATTAGACATGAAAAAGGGGCCTAGAGATGCCCGTTAGCTTTAACCTTGGCCATAGTATTAGTGTGAAGGGCAAAGACTTTAGACTTTACAAATAAATCCAAATCCAAAGAAATGACCAGTTAACTCTACTGAAAAAAATGTCTGCATCTGTTGTCCTATCTGTTTCTATGCCATCTTCTCCTTGTTGACATATGGTTTGCAGCTCTTCAGGGTTGGGGCTGTCAGCTTGTGGAGGCAGGCAAGATCTAATTGTTTCCTTGGCAAATGCATAAGGTACGTCTACCCATCACTGATGGTGCGGTAGTATATGCAGATGCCTGAGTACCTGATAGCTGCCTTGGTTGTGGTACAGTAATACAGAACACCCTCAGATTCTGTATCTGGAGATTCCTTAGTATTAGTACAGGCAGCAGTGTTGTCCTTGTCTTGTTTCTATCCAACCAGATGTGAGCTGACATTTTTTGGTTGGTTTCCTTCATTCCTTTGATCATTGAGATGGCTGTGGAAATCCTGTATTGATTGCTAGTTGCAATGACTGCCTGCTGGATGGGCTGAGGGATCCAAAGGGGCCTTCAGGTGTCTCAGGGGCTTTGGACCAGGATAGAGAGGTGGGCAGATAGTCTTCTGACTACCTATATGCTAGACCTTCAGGCAATTTCTCTCCCTCTGCTGCATTGGTATCAGTCCCTCCAGGGTTTGCAGGCGCAGATTCAGTCTGGCAAGGTGATGGCATAGCTTTTCTTCAGGAAACCAGGAATGCTGTCTTTCTGGTTTCCTCTGCTGTTCTTCTTCCAGGGGCAGATGACACCATGATGTTTTTTCTCAGCTGTCAATGTCTGTAGCGATCCTGGGTATTGGGACTTAAGCTATATGTGCTCGACTTCATATTCTTTTTTGTGCGGCCTTCCAGCCATGGTTGTCATGGCCTCTCCTCTGTTCCAAATTCCATGATTCTCTTGCTTTTTGTTATGGAAGCGTTGGTCTTTTGGTAGCAGTTTTTCCTCTGTTCGACAGAACCCAAGTGCAATGAGAAAAGTCAGGGTGAAGGGGGACCATGTGGTTCTCATCATCCTTTTCTGGCTCTGGACCTGTTTCTTGGTTCTCTTTCAGCTATCTGTAGCTGATCTTTTTTAGCTTTCACTCCTTCCGGGCTTTCCTTCTCAGGTTCTTTGTGTTTCTGGTAGGTGAAGGTGATTTTGATGGTTTGGGTCTTGAGGCTAGCACCTTGAAAGAGGTTTCTCTGATTCTAAAGTTGCCATTTGTAACGGTTTTTAAAGACTCTCAGACCAGTGTGTGAAATAAAACACAATTTATTTAGAGTAAGGTAAGGCAAAGGTCCGCCCTCTAGTGGCGATTGATATACACCAGCAATGATGACTGATAGATACAAATGTAAATGCACAAATGTATTACATGTACAAATATAAGGCAGTAGAATGGCATATAACCACAGAGGGTTAAGTCCTTGATAACAGTCAATCTCAGATGTGGAGGTTTGGCACGCCCTGGGTGTTATTAAGCTGTGCTGGAGACAACATTCACCATAGACTGGATACAGGACTGCCTCGCCACGGTGTTCAGTAATAAGCAGAACAGGAATCCACTTAGCCCCCTCGGGCTTACCTACTGGAACTGTTACTGCTAGTGCGAGTGAAATAGCCCCACGGGCGTAGCTGGAACCGGCTATCACGGTGCCCGTGATTGCTGCAGTTCCTTGTCTGTCACCAGTAGGGGGCTGCTATTGGCTGTCTGCAGATAGCCCGCCTTTCATTGCCTATTTAAACCTGGATTGGGCACCCTTTGGTTGCCCTTTCGTGTTGTTTCTGACCTTCTTGCTATCACTATGCTAGTGATAGCTGGGCCTCTGTTCCAGTGTTCCTGAGTTCCTGATCTCATATGTTCCTGAGTTCCTGATCTCTACTGTTCCAGTGTTTCCTGCATGCTGAAGTACTTCCAGTCCTGGTTCCGGCCTAGTCTCTGGTGTTGCAGTTCCTGCTGAACTTCTTCTCTGCTGTTTCCTGACCTGACTGATCGTTGCTGGTTCCTGTCATCGCATCGCCTGTCTCCTGTATCCTGGCGACCTCCTGCCTGGTCGCGTCGGCGACATTGCTCGTTACTCCAGTGTGCGGTCACTGGTTTGCTCCATAGCCTATCGGCTGTACTATTCTGTGTTGGTCCCAGCGTGCGGACGCTGGTTTGCTCCTAAGCCTTGCGGCTAGGCAAACTCGCTTGTTACACCAGTGTGCGGTCACTGGTTTGCTCCAAAGCCTATCGGCTATACAATCCTGTGTTGGTCCCAGCGTGCGGACGCTGGTTTGCTCCAAAGCCTTGCGGCTAGACAAACTCGCTTGTTACACCAGTGTGCAGTCACTGGTTTGCTCCAAAGCCTATCGGCTATACAATCCTGTGTTAGTCCCAGCGTGCGGACGTTGGTTTGCTCCAAGGCCTTGCGGCTAGACAAACTCGCTTATTACACCAGTGTGCGGTCACTGGTTTGCTCCAAAGCCTATCGGCTGTACTATCCTGTGTTGGTCCCAGCGTGCGGACGCTGGTTTGCTCCAAAGCCTTGCGGCTATACAAACTCGCTTGTTACACCAGTGTGCGGTCACTGGTTTGCTCCAAAGCCTATCAGCTATACAATTCTGTGTTGGTCCCAGCGTGCGGACGCTGGTTTGCTCCTAAGCCTTACGGCTATACTAACTCGCTTGTTACACCAGTGTGCGGTCACTGGTTTGCTCCTAAGCCTATCGCTATACAATTCAGTGTTGTTCCCAGCGTGCGGACGCTGGTTTGCTCCAAAGCCTTGCGGCTTTACGATTCCCCTGTTAGTCTCAGTGTGTGTACACTGGGTTGTTTACGATCCTGTCAATTTGCCATTACCATCTGACTGCTGCTACTATCCCTGGGCTGCCCTGTCCGGTATTGGTAAGGCCGGTAGAACCTTTTACCACATCCATCTGAGGTTGCCTTACCCGGTATTGGCAGGGCCGGTAGAGCCTACATTATGAATCTATTGAGGCTGCCTTGCCCGGTAATTTGGTAAGGCCGGTAGAACCGTTATGCGATTCCATCTGCAGGTTGCCTTACCCGGTATTGGCAAGGCCGGTAGAGCCTAACATTCTATTACTTCAGACTGTCCTGTCCGGTATATTGACAGGACCGGTAGAGTCTTCCTTCTGTCTTGTTATATTCTGAATATATCTGTATGTATGTGATGCCATCCTACGTTATCATTTTATTATTTCAATAAAATTGATTTTTACAGTACGAAAGGGCCATGACCTCAGACAGCAAAGGTGAAGGTAATGCACAGAATATCCATTGGAGGATGGATGTGCACGAGCAACGTTTGGATCAGTTGGCAGTTGCAATTCAAACGATCCTTGAACGCACGGTACTTGCTGACAAATCTAGCTCTAGCCCGGTGGTCTCGCCAAGTCAGACACCGGAGAGTGATACCAGACCCCTAGGGGGCACTGTTAAAGGGTTAACGGCTTCTGCACCCTTGCCGCTAAGATACAATGGTGACCCTAGTCTCTGCAGAGGGTTCATCAACCAACTCGAGATTTTTATGGAATTGACGGCACACGCATTTCCCAATGATCGTAGTAAGGTGGGGTTTACAATATCCTTGCTCACTGGCAGAGCTTTGGCTTGGGCTAACCCCTTGTGGGAGAATGCTAAACCTTGTGCTAAAAACTTTAGAGAATTTGTGCAATCCTTTCGAAGAGTGTTTGAGCCTCCTGGTAGAACCACCTCTGCTGCCAAACGCCTTATGGAGATACATCAGGGCAGGCGTACAGTAGGCGACTACGCCATCGAATTCCGCACATTGGCAGCAGAGGTAGGTTGGAATAACGAGGCATTATTGGCAGCTTTTTCTCAAGGCCTGAATGACCACATTAAGGACGAAATCGCTGCTAAAGATCTACCTATTGATCTAGATGACTACATTGAATATGTTATGATAATTGACTCCAGAATACGTGAGAGATCAATTGCCAGAGATCGTAAGTTACAGTCAAAGAATAATGAGCCTAGTGGCATGTTTTGCCCACCCATCCCTCCCCTGGCATTGAAGTCTAGTGAACCTGTACGGGAGACAAGTGAACCTATGCAAATAGGCTTCACTAGACTAACCAAGGCTGAGAGACTTTATCGCAGAAGACAAGGGTTGTGTTTATACTGCGGTAAAAAAGGGCATTTGCTAAATTCCTGTCCGGTACGTCCGGGAAACGCACACACCTAGGGTACCTTGGGGGACAGGCCCTAGGTGGTGTACAATCGTCCCCAGTGTCGGGCACAATGAAACCCACCATACAGGTGGTATTATCTTGGGCACAACGCTCTGTGGAGGTTTTGGCCTTGGTTGACTCTGGTGCAGCAGGGTATTTTATGGATAATACCTTTGCTGAATTGCACGGAGTTCCACGCATTGAAAGAGAAAATCCCTTGACTATTGAAGCGATTGATGGCAGACCCTTAGAACCGCCTCAGGTTATGTTTGAAACTATGCCACTGTCTATGACTATTGGGGCACATCACAGAAAAGAGCAGCAGTTTCAACTGATTAATTCTCCGCACCATGCAGTAATATTGGGCTTTCCGTGGTTACAGTTACATAACCCACAATTTGATTGGAAAAAGTGTGAAATTGCTGCTTGGTCCCAGTTTTGTATGGACAAGTGCGTCATCCAGCCTGTTAAGGTCCTGTGCACCTCCTCGGCTATACCGGATGTGTACCAACAGTTTGGCGATGTTTTTAGCAAAGGAGAGGCCAGTTTGCTACCTCAGCATAGACCTTATGATTGTTGCATCGAATTGCAGCCTGGGGCAGTACCTCCGAAAGGACGCACTTATCCATTATCTTGTGAGGAAAATAAGGCTATGGAGGATTACATTTCTGATGCCCTTGCTAGAGGGATCATACAAAAATCTACCTCTCCAGCTGGGGCTGGGTTCTTTTTTGTAAAAAAGAAAAATGGCGAATTAAGACCATGCATTGACTACCGGGGCTTGAATAAACTAATGGCAAAAAACGCATACCCAATACCACTCATCACCGAGCTTTTTGACAGGCTTAAGGGCGCTTCGATTTTTACCAAATTGGACCTACGGGCCGCTTACAATCTGGTGCGCATTCGAGCAGGTGATGAGTGGAAAACTGCCTTTAATACTCGAGCTGGGCACTACGAGTATCTTGTAATGCCATTTGGGCTATGTAATGCCCCCGCAGTTTTCCAGGAACTGATAAACGATGTTCTGAGAGATGTTACAGACATGTGTTGTGGTTTATCTGGACGATATATTGATTTACTCTCAAGACATGGCACAGCACATCAAAGATGTATCCGCAGTATTGCCACGACTCCGTGAGAACAAATTATTTTGTAAACTGGAAAAATGTGACTTTCATAGAACCAGTGTGCCATTCTTGGGGTTCATAATTGGCAATGATGGCATTGCCATGGACAAGGATAAGTTGTCAGCTGTCTTACAATGGCCAAAACCCAAGGGGCTTAAAGCCATACAGCGTTTCCTGGGTTTCGCTAATTATTATAGGCGGTTTATTAAGAACTTTTCTTCCATTGTTAAACCTTTGTCCGATCTTACGCACAAGGGCGCTAATCCTTCTTGTTGGCCGGTATCTGCTGAGAATGCCTTTGAGAATTTGAAGCTGGCATTTGCTGCGGCTCCTGTGTTATCCCACCCCAATCCTCTACTTACATTTACGTTAGAGGTGGATGCCTCAGATATTGGGGTTGGGGCAGTACTTTCGCAACGACACGAGAAAGGTGGTACTCTCAGACCTTGTGGGTTTTTCTCTAAGAAGTTGACTGTCACTCAAGGCCACTATGAGATAGGTGACAAAGAATTATTGGCCATTATCCTCGCTCTTAAGGAGTGGCGTCATTTGCTTGAAGGTACCGAGACTCCCGTATTAATCCTAACAGATCATAAAAATCTGACTTATCTCTCGGAGGCCAAGAGATGGTCCTCCCGTCAGGCCAGGTGGGCACTGTTCCTGTCTCGATTTAATTTCATTGTATCATACTTACCGGGGTCAAAGAATATCAGGGCGGATGCACTGTCAAGACAATTTGAGGCCGACAGTGACAGAGTGGAAGCACCAGCACCCATCATCCAACCTGATAGAATACTGGCTACTATACGCACGAGTATCACTTCTCCTTTAGGGGAGGAGATCCTGGCCTCTCAGGGGTCCGCTCCCCATGAAACTCCATTTCGTACTAGGCTGCTTGAAACCTACCATTCCTCTAAGGCTGCGGGACATATTGGTAGAGACCAATTGTTATGGTCCCTTTCTCAGTTATTTTGGTGGCCCTCCATGAGAAACGATTGTGCCGAATTTACGAATGCCTGTGCCACCTGTGCCCGCGCTAAGACCCCGAGACATCTCCCTGTGGGCTTGCTTCAACCGGTGCCTAATGGCGAACGCCCCTGGTCTCATGTTTCCATTGATTTTATGGGAGAGTTGCCTATGTCAAAGGGGTACTCCTTTATATTCATGGTGGTGGACAGGTTTTCTAAAATGGCTCATTTCGTGCCCCTCCGTGGTCTTCCTTCAGCGAAGGAATTGGCAATGGTGTTCGCCAGAGAAGTATTCCGGTTGCATGGAGTGCCTAGGGTACTGGTGTCTGACAGGGGGAGCCAGTTTGTGTCTAGATTTTGGAGGGCATTTTGCCAACAGATGGGCATACAGCTGTCCTTCTCCTCTGCCTACCATCCCCAGACCAATGGAGCCGCTGAACGAGCTAATCAGGGATTGGAACAATTTCTCCGTTGTTTCGTTACTGACCATCATGATAATTGGTCCGACTTGTTGCCTTGGGCAAAGTTCGCCAGGAACTGTGCGGTCAATTCTTCATCTGGGAGCTCTCCATTTCTGATTAATTATGGGTTCCAGCCCTGTTTGCTTCCAGACTCATTTCAGACGCAACAGATTCCAGCTCTGGATGAGCATATCGAGCAACTCCGTTCCACATGGGCACAAGTTCAGAGGGCACTTGGTCAGTCATTTCAGCGTCATCAGCGCCATGCTAATCGCAGAAGGCTTCCAGCGGTTTCCTTTCAGGTTGGGGATAGAGTATGGCTTTCCTCCAGAAATCTCAAGCTGCAGGTTCCGTCTAATAAGTTGGCTCCCTGGTTTATTGGTCCATACAGAGTTATTCGCAAAATTAACCCTGTCTCCTATGCACTAGACCTACCTGCATCCATGCGTATCCATAATGTGTTCCATGTGTCCCTTCTTAAGCCTCTGGTTTGCAATCGCTATACTACCACACCTGTGGTGCCAGGACCTGTTGAGGTCGAGGGCCAGGAGGAGTACGAGGTTCAGAGCATTACTGATTCCCGTAGGCTTAGAGGAAGGGTACAGTACCTGGTACATTGGAAAGGGTGTGGTCCTGAGGATCGATCATGGGTGGATAGTACGGACCTTCATGCACCTAGGATAACTAGGGCCTTTCATGCCAATCACCACAGAAACCTAGACCCTATTCTAGGAGAGGGGGTCTTTGAAGGGGGGGTACTATCACAGTGCCCGTGATTGCTGCAGTTCCTTGTCTGTCACCAGTAGGGGGCTGCTATTGGCTGTCTGCAGATAGCCCGCCTTTCATTGCCTATTTAAACCTGGATTGGGCACCCTTTGGTTGCCCTTTCGTGTTGTTTCTGACCTTCTTGCTATTACTATGCTAGTGATAGCTGGGCCTCTGTTCCAGTGTTCCTGAGTTCCTGATCTCATATGTTCCTGAGTTCCTGATCTCTACTGTTCCAGTGTTTCCTGCATGCTGAAGTACTTCCAGTCCTGGTTCCGGCCTAGTCTCTGGTGTTGCAGTTCCTGCTGAACTTCTTCTCTGCTGTTTCCTGACCTGACTGATCGTTGCTGGTTCCTGTCATCGCATCGCCTGTCTCCTGTATCCTGGCGACCTCCTGCCTGGTCGCGTCGGCGACATTGCTCGTTACTCCAGTGTGCGGTCACTGGTTTGCTCCATAGCCTATCGGCTGTACTATTCTGTGTTGGTCCCAGCGTGCGGACGCTGGTTTGCTCCTAAGCCTTGCGGCTAGGCAAACTCGCTTGTTACACCAGTGTGCGGTCACTGGTTTGCTCCAAAGCCTATCGGCTATACAATCCTGTGTTGGTCCCAGCGTGCGGAGCTGGTTTGCTCCAAAGCCTTGCGGCTAGACAAACTCGCTTGTTACACCAGTGTGCGGTCACTGGTTTGCTCCAAAGCCTATCGGCTGTACTATCCTGTGTTGGTCCCAGCGTGCGGACGCTGGTTTGCTCCAAAGCCTTGCGGCTATACAAACTCGCTTGTTACACCAGTGTGTGGTCACTGGTTTGCTCCAAAGCCTATCAGCTATACAATTCTGTGTTGGTCCCAGCGTGCGGACGCTGGTTTGCTCCAAAGCCTTGCGGCTATACAGACTCGCTTGTTACACCAGTGTGCGGTCACTGGTTTGCTCCAAAGCCTATCAGCTATACAATTCTGTGTTGGTCCCAGCGTGCGGACGTTGGTTTGCTCCAAAGCCTTGCGGCTAGACAAACTCGCTTATTACACCAGTGTGCGGTCACTGGTTTGCTCCAAAGCCTATCGGCTGTACTATCCTGTGTTGGTCCCAGCGTGCGGACGCTGGTTTGCTCCAAAGCCTTGCGGCTATACAAACTCGCTTGTTACACCAGTGTGTGGTCACTGGTTTGCTCCAAAGCCTATCAGCTATACAATTCTGTGTTGGTCCCAGCGTGCGGACGCTGGTTTGCTCCAAAGCCTTGCGGCTATACAGACTCGCTTGTTACACCAGTGTGCGGTCACTTGTTTGCTCCAAAGCCTATCAGCTATACAATTCTATGTTGGTCCCAGCGTGCGGACGCTGGTTTGCTCCTAAGCCTTACGGCTATACTAACTCGCTTGTTACACCAGTGTGCGGTCACTGGTTTGCTCCTAAGCCTATCGGCTATACAATTCAGTGTTGGTCCCAGCGTGCGGACGCTGGTTTGCTCCAAAGCCTTGCGGCTTTACGATTCCCCTGTTAGTCTCAGTGTGTGTACACTGGGTTGTTTACGATCCTGTCAATTTGCCATTACCATCTGACTGCTGCTACTATCCCTGGGCTGCCCTGTCCGGTATTGGTATGGCCGGTAGAACCTTTTGCCACATTCCATCTGAGGTTGCCTTACCCGGTATTGGCAGGGCCGGTAGAGCCTACATTATGAATCTATTGAGGCTGCCTTGCCCGGTAATTTGGTAAGGCCGGTAGAACCGTTATGCGATTCCATCTGCAGGTTGCCTTACCCGGTATTGGCAAGGCCGGTAGAGCCTAACATTCTATTACTTCAGACTGTCCTGTCCGGTATATTGACAGGACCGGTAGAGTCTGCCTTCTGTCTTGTTATATTCTGAATATATCTGTGTGTATGTGATGCCATCCTACGTTATCATTTTATTATTTCAATAAAATTGATTTTTACCTAAAACTTGTGTCTGAGAGTCATAATAAACCGTGACACCGGCCTACAATGCAAGAGCTCCCAAGCCTCCTCGGACTCAACCGGACACTGGGATATGACGTACAAGAGCCAATAGCCCCACGGGCGTAGTTACCGGATTTGCTGAAGCTGAAGCCTTTGCCTGCCACTACTCGGTATAACGGAATCGCCCAGTATTTGCAATGAGAGAGAAAGAGCCAAAAGCGCCCAACCGGCCCAACGGATGTGAATACTCTGCTAGGATGTACAGAGTTGCCGACGGAGAGCGGCCAACTCAGCAGGAGTATCACCGTGAACGAGGCTCACACTGAGTAGCGAGAGTGGTACCAAGGCAGCACTGCTAGGGTTAAAAGGCACGTTTACTTGAGGCTTTTCAGCGGTACAGCAAGGCTCTGCCGTATGAGTGAGGCATACAAGCACACAGCTCTGCACAGGTAGAATCACTGCACTGATCGGGGTAACACCAGGCAAGACAGTCATACAAAGACTGGAACAGAGGCTAATAATGTCGCGGTGGCGACAACTGGAACGCAGGTCACTGGAACAAGCTGGAAGTCGATCTTCGGAGCAGGAAGTCAGCCAGGCCGGGTCGAAGCACGTAGGAGGTAGTCATACAAGCCGGGTCATACACAAGCAGGAACGTCAGCCAAACCAGGTCAGGATCCAAGGGTGGTAGTCAGACGGACCGGATCATACACAAGCAGGAACACTGGAGAATAGTCACGACAAGTCGAATCGGTACACAGGAATCCGGAACACAGGAACACAGCAATAGTATAACTGGCTCAGAAACACCACGAAAGGGCATCTGACAGAAGTGATAGCCAGGTATAAAAAGGTCACCAGGGGGCGGGCCAAACCAACTCAGCAAATCAGTGTCTGCCATAGATGAGAGTGACAGGAATCACAGGCACTGTGATAGTACCCCCCTCTCAAAGACCCCCTCTCCCTGCCTGAGGCCTGTGTTTCAAAGGATATTTAGAGTGAAAGCTGCGTACTAATCTAGGCGCATGGAGGTCCCCTTGATCCACCCAAGAACGTTCCTCAGGGCCATAGCCGTTCCAATGGACCAAATATTGCAGCTTTCCTCTAAATCTCCTAGAATCAATAATACTCTGAACCTCATACTCTTCCTGGCCCTGGACGTCCACCGGCCCAGGAATCACTGGCGTAGTAGTATAACGATTGCACACCAAGGGTTTCAGGAGCGACACATGGAACACATTGTGAATGTGCATTGAGGGTGGAAGTTCCAGTGCATAAGAAACCGGATTAATCTTGCGGATAATCTTAAATGGACCGATAAACCGGGGAGTCAGTTTGTTGGAGGGCACTTGTAAATTGAGGTTTCTGGATGACAGCCATACCCTGTCCCCAACTTGAAATGAGACCGCTGGAAGACGTCTCCGATTAGCGTGCCGTTGCTGCCGCCTAAATGACTGACTGAGGGACCTCTGAACCTGTGCCCAAGTGGAACGAAGTTGCGCCAAATGCTCGTCCATAGCAGTAATCTGCTGTGCCTGGAAAGAGTCCGGGAGCAGACAAGGCTGGAACCCATAATTAACGAGAAACGGAGAGCTCCCGGACGATGAATTAACCGCACAGTTTCTGGCAAACTCCGCCCATGGCAACAGGTCAGCCCAATTGTCATGATGATCGGTGACAAAGCAGCGTAGGAACTGCTCCAGTCCCTGATTGGCACGCTCAGCGGCCCCATTAGTTTGGGGATGGTAGGCGGAAGAAAATGACAATTGGATTCCCATCTGACCACAAAATGCCCTCCAGAACCTAGAAACGAACTGACTCCCACGGTCGGAGACAATCACTCTGGGTACTCCGTGCAGGCGGAACACTTCTCTGGAAAAGACTACAGCCAATTCCTGGGCTGATGGAAGGCCAGTCAGTGGCACAAAATGTGCCATCTTGGAGAATCTATCGACCACCATAAGAATAAACGTATAGCCCCTAGAGGCCGGTAATTCTCCCAAGAAGTCAATGGATATATGAGACCAAGGGCGGTCTCCGTTGGGCACCGGTTGTAGTAAGCCCACAGGGAGATGCCTAGGGGTCTTGGCATGGGCATAGGTGGTACAGGCTGCTGTAAAAGCGGCGCAATCGGCTCTCAGGGTAGGCCACCAAAATAATTGCGAAATAGACCATACTAGTTGGTCCCTACCAATATGCCCAGCCGCTTTAGAAGCGTGATAAGTTTCCAACAGACGGACACGGAACGGCTCATCTATGAAATACTTCCCCACAGGGGTCTCAGGGGGTGCCCTTGATTGTGATGCCAATATCTCCTCCCCCAGGGACGAGGTTATGGTGGTACGGATAGTGGCCAGAATGCGATCTGGCTGAATGATAGGTACAGGTTCCTCCTCCCTCTCAGTATCAGAAGCGAACTGACGAGACAACGCATCAGCTTTAATATTTTTAGAGCCAGGAAGGTAAGACACTAGGAAATTAAATCGAGACAAAAAAAGTGCCCACCTAGCTTGTCGAGAGGACAGTCTTTTGGCTTCGGAGAGATAAGTTAAATTCTTATGGTCAGTAAGGATAAGTACCGGAGTCTGAGTACCTTCCAAATGGTGACGCCACTCCTTCAATGCTAGGATGATGGCCAACTCATCCAGATCGCTGGGTACATCACGAGCGGCTATCTCATCCTTAATTTGCTCGGAGAGACCCTGGGTAAAGGCAGCCAGTAAACCCTCATCGTTCCAGCCCACCTCTGCTGCCAAGGTCCGGAACTCGATTGCATAATCGCCCAGTGTGCGATCGCCCTGCTGAATTTCCATCAGCCTTTTGGCAGCAGAGGCAGCCCTGCCAGGAACCTCAAACACTCGTCTGAACTTCAACACAAATTCTCTAAAGTTCAGTGTGCAGGGTCTGGCATTTTCCCACAATGGATTTGCCCATGCCAACGCCTTGCCCGTCAACAGAGATATCATAAGGCCGACCTTACTACGGTCGTTAGGAAATGCCTGGGGTGCCAATTCCAAAAATATCTCCAATTGATTAATGAATCCCCTGCAAAGGGAGGGTTCGCCACCATATCTTAACGGTAACGGCGCTGCTGCCGTTAACCCTCTCGAGTTAGCTGAGGGGACTATAGGCGGATTTTCCGGTGTCAGGACTGGGGTGACCACCGGAATTGGACTAGGCTTCTCCAAATGTACTGTACGTTCGAGTAACGTCTGTAAAGCCAGTGCCAATTGGTCTATGCGCTGCTCATGGGCATCCATTCTCCAATGGATGTTCTGGGTATTACTTTCACCCTTACCATCTGAGGTCATGGCCCTTTCATACTGTAACGGTTTTTAAAGACTCTCAGACCAGTGTGTGAAATAAAACACAATTTATTTAGAGTAAGGTAAGGCAAAGGTCCGCCCTCTAGTGGCGATTGATATACACCAGCAATGATGACTGATAGATACAAATGTAAATGCACAAATGTATTACATGTACAAATATAAGGCAGTAGAATGGCATATAACCACAGAGGGTTAAGTCCTTGATAACAGTCAGTCTCAGATGTGGAGGTTTGGCACGCCCTGGGTGTTATTAAGCTGTGCTGGAGACAACATTCACCATAGACTGGATACAGGACTGCCTCGCCATGGTGTTCAGTAATAAGCAGAACAGGAATCCACTTAGCCCCCTCGGGCGTACCTACTGGAACTGTTACTGCTAGTGCGAGTGAAATAGCCCCACGGGCATAGCTGGAACCGGCCTGCAATGCAAGAGCTTGTAACGGATCCTACCTGTTACTGGGAGCTCTTGTCTGGGCATGGCATTTATTCACCCCTGGGCCCAAGGATTATGGATATTGGACACTCCTTTGTGCCCTGGCATACGATCTCTCAAGCCCTTATCCTGGACTAAGAGACTTTGGCTAGCCTTATGTGGATAGGCAGCTGTACCAGAGGAAAGAACAATTCAAGGCTTGGGTGCTGCAAACTCTTCTGACCTGCAAAGGGTTAATCATTTGAGTTTGAGCATATTTACTTTCAATATGTTTTGTAGTCCCCCAAGCCTTTTGCTTAATTACTCAAGTCATTGTATTGAGCACTGTCTTGTGGCCCCCTGCTGTGTGATTAATCCAATCATGTCTGCCCTATTATGTTTCCCTGAATCATTTGTTGTTGGTTCTTGGACCCTTTGTGGTGACTGAATTATCCCTGTGACTACTCCATTGTATTCTGCCCTACCATTTGCTGTGTCCTATTGATGAACTGTGATTGAATTAAGTCTCCTGTACTGTGCTCTAAGTTAGTGTGGTTTGAAACTGTATAAATATGTGTGCTTTGGTTCAATAAAGAGAGTTCTGTTTTGGAGTGAACAAGGAGTCCTGGAGTCTTGTATTGCTTATGGTCTAAAGTATCCACTCTGATACCCATCTGCGCCAAGTATCCTGAATCGCTGACCGCCTGCTGCCAGTTTCCTGCGTCCTAACTTCGTGGACTGTCAGGCGGCGACGTGGACTCTTCCCTGCCTCCCTGCTTCCAGTGATCCTGTGGCTGTTTCCAGTGACCGTCCATACTCCAACCGGTGCACCTGACGGCGCTTATCTGCGTCGAGAAGGAGAGACCCAGGAACGACGGCGGAAGGCGACGCGGTCCCTTCCCAGCTTCCGTTACATTGGTGGCATAGCGGTGGGATTTCTCCTTCATATCGGGTGCAGCAATTGAGACATGGCAGACGAAGCAGTGCTGGCAGACACTCTTGGAGCATATGAGGATCGCTACAGCGCCATCCGAATACAGTGGTGGACCCGGCTGGGCGATGTTATCTATGACTTCGTTCCAGAGTTGGATGTGTGCATTACAGAGGAGCTCAGAGTACAGGAGGAGTACTGGGACTTTGTTAAATACCTGGACCAGGAATATGGATCCGAGGGCCTTTTTGACTGGTGCCCATCCCGCTTGCGATGGGACATCCAAGGGCTGGTATGGAACGCCTACCACATGGACTCTACTTTTGGGTGCCCTGACTCCAGCAGATACTGGGAGATCCGGGACAAAAGAGAGGACCGTTTTGGTGGATACAACCCTGCAGACTGCCAGGGAAATTTGGATATTCTGGCAGGATGTGAATGGGACCTGGAGCAACTATATGCTGGGTTCATTCAAGAGGTCCGGGAATTCCAAAAAGATGAAGAAGAATGGGGGGGTAATGCATCTGAGGAGGACTTCAGCGACTTTGAGGGCCAGGATTGTGTTACCCCTGTTCACTCCACACTGGTGAGTGGGAATTCGTTCCTCACCAGTGCCCCTGTTGTTGCCCCTGCATCAGGAAGTGGCAAAATTGTCCTTCCTGATACCCCTTTGCCCCTGGACTGTGTGTTGCCTGAGCTGAGGAGTGGGAATTCGTTCCTCCTCAGCCAAGAAGATGCCTCTGCATCAGGGGATGGGACAGATGTCTCCCCTGATAGGCATGTTGCCCCTTCCCCTGTCTTTCCAGCTGCGGTGGATGAGATGCAGGTCCCCACCAGCAGCAATTGTATGTCCCAACTGATGGGTAGGAGAGAGCCCATCAGTCCCTGTGAACCCCCTGCTGTGGTGAGTGTGGAAGAGCTCACCAGCTGCCCCAAAGTGATGCCCCCTGTTATTGTGGAAAATGCCCTGGAAGCGGAGCAGTATGTGCTCTCCAGGGCCACAGAGGATGCCGCCTTGAGGGATGGGACTGCGGTCTCCCTCAAGGCAGAGAAGGCCCTGGAAAGTGATGGCCTACAAGAGGAGGACCCCAGCGGACTGGAAGAGAGCAGTGCTGCTGGCCCTCCTGAGGATATGTTGTGTGAACTGATGGGTGGAGAAGAGTGCCCCATCAGCCCCCCTGTAAACCCTGACCTGGTGAGTGGGAGCGAGCTCACCAGGGTCTGGGAAACCCCTGCTGTGGTGAAGGAGATGCAGGTCCCCACCAGCAGCCCCAGTCCGTCCCCTGTTGCTATTGCCCTGGAGAAGGGGAAGAGTGTCTTCTCCAGGTATGTGACTAAGATTGCGAGGAGGATTGAGACTGCCCTCCTCCAGAAGACAAGAGATGGCCCTGATGTGAGGGGCCAAGAAGAAGAGGGGTACAGCAGGCTGCCACTCTGCAGTGCTGCTACTGCCCCTGGAAACCCTGGATGTTGCCCCAAGTTCCTCATGCTGGAGAGTAGGAGCGAGCTCTCCAGTCCCCCTGTAACCCCTGGCTTGGTGCGTGGGAGCGAGCGCACCAGGTCATGTGAAACCTTGGCTGGGATTAGTGGATCAACAGTCCTCATCCCCAGCCCAACGATTGTGTTCCCTTTCCCTGTGACCCCTGGCTTGGTGGAGGGGAGCAAATTCACCGGGTCCTGTGAACCCCCTGCTGTGGTGTGTAGGAGTGAGCACACCACCCCTTGTTTTGCCCTGACACTGGTGAGTGGGAGCAAGCTCACCAGAAGCCCCAAGAAGGCGCTCCCCAACAATTCCCCTTTGGGCCCTGATCTGGTGAGTGGGACCACCGTCCTCATCAGGGATGTTGCTGGGGCCCCTGAATTTCCTGAGCTCTGCCTGGGGGGTGGGAATGTGTCCCAGAATGTTG
The DNA here is from genome assembly GCA_037306005.1 of Rhinophrynus dorsalis. Taxonomy (NCBI): domain Eukaryota; kingdom Metazoa; phylum Chordata; class Amphibia; order Anura; family Rhinophrynidae; genus Rhinophrynus; species Rhinophrynus dorsalis. The sequence goes on from CM074722.1 coordinate 256,184,517, forward strand.
CCCCAGCCCAGGAGAGTGGGACAAACATCCTCTCCTGTTCCTCTGGGGCAGTGGCCCAACTAAAAGGGGGAGATATGCCTCTCTCCCCACACTCTGATGCACAGAAGCCAGAGACACAATTGCCCCAGGAAGATCCCCCTTATAGACTGGCTCTTGACCCTGAGCCACTGGCCCCAGACCCAGAAGGATTTGACTTCAGCACTGCCTGGAGAAGGGCCCAGGAGAGGCCCCCTGTTTTGATGTTTGTCAGGACAAACAGGCATCAGTTCCCCTGGCCCAGGTTTAAGGACACAGGAACTGGCATTTTCTTCACTGGCCCAGGACAAGGGCCCTGTACACCGCTACCGGGCCCAGACAAAGGGCTCATGTTTTCCCCTGGCCCAGGTCAAAAAGACTGCTTCACCCTCTGGCCCAGGATTAAGGACAAAGGGACTTGCAATTGTTTCCCTGGCCCAGGACCAGGGCCTTGTTTCCCCCTACCTGGCCCAGACAAAGGGCTCATGTTTTCCCCTGGCCCAGAACAGAAAGACTACTTTAACCACTGGCCCAGGACAAGGGGCACCTCAGTAGAAACTGGCCTAGGACCAAGGCCTTCGGACTAGTGCACTGTCCAGACAAGTGCCTCACCACCTCCATGCCCTCCTACAGCTCCCAGCCAGCGTTTACTACCGCACCCGCTGGCTTGGAACCAAAAGGGGGAGAAATGTAACGGATCCTACCCGTTACTGGGAGCTCTTGTCTGGGCATGGCATTTATTCACCCCTGGGCCCAAGGATTATGGATACTGGACACTCCTTTGTGCCCTGGCATACGATCTCTCAAGCCCTTATCCTGGACTAAGAGACTTTGGCTAGCCTTATGTGGATAGGCAGCTGTACCAGAGGAAAGAACAATTCAAGGCTTGGGTGCTGCAAACTCTTCTGACCTGCAAAGGGTTAATCATTTGAGTTTGAGCATATTTACTTTCAATATGCATTGTAGTCCCCCAAGCCTTTTGCTTAATTACTCAAGTCATTGTATTGAGCACTGTCTTGTGGCCCCCTGCTGTGTGATTAATCCAATCATGTCTGCCCTATTATGTTTCCCTGAATCATTTGTTGTTGGTTCTTGGACCCTTTGTGGTGACTGAATTATCCCTGTGACTACTCCATTGTATTCTGCCCTACCATTTGCTGTGTCCTATTGATGAACTGTGATTGAATTAAGTCTCCTGTACTGTGCTCTAAGTTAGTGTGGTTTGAAACTGTATAAATATGTGTGCTTTGGTTCAATAAAGAGAGTTCTGTTTTGGAGTGAACAAGGAGTCCTGGAGTCTTGTATTGCTTATGGTCTAAAGTATCCACTCTGATACCCATCTGCGCCAAGTATCCTGAATCGCTGACCGCCTGCTGCCAGTTTCCTGCGTCCTAACTTCGTGGACTGTCAGGCGGCGACGTGGACTCTTCCCTGCCTCCCTGCTTCCAGTGATCCTGTGGCTGTTTCCAGTGACCGTCCATACTCCAACCGGTGCACCTGACGGCGCTTATCTGCGTCGAGAAGGAGAGACCCAGGAACGACGGCGGAAGGCGACGCGGTCCCTTCCCAGCTTCCGTTACAGAGCTCCCAAGCCTCCTCGGACTCAACCGGACACTGGGATATGACGTACAAGAGCCAATAGCCCCACGGGCGTAGTTACCGGATTTGCTGAAGCTGAAGCCTTTGCCTGCCACTACTCGGTATAACGGAATCGCCCAGTATTTGCAATGAGAGAGAGAGAGCCAAAAGCGCCCAACCGGCCCAACGGATGTGAATACTCTGCTAGGATGTACAGAGTTGCCGACGGAGAGCGGCCAACTCAGCAGGAGTATCACCGTGAACGAGGCTCACACTGAGTAGCGAGAGTGGTACCAAGGCAGCACTGCTAGGGTTAAAAGGCACGTTTACTTGAGGCTTTTCAGCGGTACAGCAAGGCTCTGCCGTATGAGTGAGGCGTACAAGCACACAGCTCTGCACAGGTAGAATCACTGCACTGATCGGGGTAACACCAGGCAAGACAGTCATACAAAGACTGGAACAGAGGATAATAATGTCGCGGCAGCGACAACTGGAACGCAGGTCACTGGAACAAGCTGGAAGTCGATCTTCGGAGCAGGAAGTCAGCCAGGCCGGGTCGAAGCACGTAGGAGGTAGTCATACAAGCCGGGTCATACACAAGCAGGAATGTCAGCCAAACCGGGTCAGGATCCAAGGGTGGTAGTCAGATGGACCGGATCATACACAAGCAGGAACACTGGAGAATAGTCACGACAAGCCGAATCGGTACACAGGAATCCGGAACACAGGAACACAGCAATAGTATAACTGGCTCAGAAACACCACGAAAGGGCATCTGACAGAAGTGACAGCCAGGTATAAAAAGGTCACCAGGGGGCGGGCCAAACCAACTCAGCAAATCAGTGTCTGCCATAGATGAGAGTGACAGGAATCACAGGCACTGTGATACCATTGTGATGAAGGCTGACAAGCCGGTGGGGTATGGTCTTTGGTCTTTATAAATGTTTGGAGACCAGGGGTCGGAACAGCATCCTGTTTATCTTTCTGCTGTCTTTGTCTTTCTTTAGGATGGCCTTCAGCAAGATCTTTGTCTTAGCTTTTCTTTCTGTGTCTTTTCTGAGGCATATTGCCTGCTTTCCTGTTTTTCATCATACCTAATCTTTCACTTTCCCACTTCTCTGTGGGTCTTAGCCTTCATCTGAGAGTGATTCAGAGAACACCTTTTTGAGACTATTTTTCCCTTTGAACCTTGACTTTTAAGAAACTACAGGTTCAGGGTTGTAAACCTAACTTTCTGACATTTCTGTGTGGGAGGGTAGTTTTTTCGGAACTTCTGTGTGGTTCCACTTGTTATTGTTATTGAGTTTTTTTCTCATCCGCTAGGGAACAGCTTTTTTCTCTGTCTTTGTTCGGCTCCATATTTCAGGCAGAAGCAGGAGTTATCCTGTTTAGATGTTTTAAACACATGCAGTGTTATGTTCATCACACATGCTGTTTTGCTTCTTGTCCCTTCTGTGGGCCCTTGTGGGGGCCGCATGGTTTTGTTAGGTGACACTGGTTTCCTGGGTTTGACTTTTTGCCAGGACTACATTCTCAGGAAACAAACTGGTTCCCCTTTTGGGTTCCATCTCTTTCCACTTGAGTGAATGATTCTTCCTGGGTCTAGGAGAGCCAGGCATCTGAGGAGTAGTTGTGTAAGGCCATAATGTAGTCGGACTTTCACCCATTTCTTGACCACCACCAGTGAATGTTCTGGTTTGTGCTGAAGCCAGTTTTTGACTGAAGGTCCTCTGGGACATTGTTCAGTGTAAGTCTCCTTCTTGTGATCTTTTACTGGTAACCTGTTTGTTTCCTGTTTCTTGGTTTGCTTGGCAGATGTCTATTCATTTTTATTGTCCCTCTTCATCTCTGTTAGAACACAGTGTAGAAAAGACAGTGACACAATGTTGCCTCTACATACAGATGACTCAGAGCTGAATAAATACTTGTGTATATATCTCTGCTTTCACAGTCCCAGACTGAAAGCTGTCAGGAAACAGAGGACCAGGGAGCTCAATGTCTGTGACATAAAAGTGTAAACAAATAGGTGAATTTAAACAGTTTGACTGGGTATTTGACAGGTATCTTCAGGTCTACAATCTCAATCATAAATAAAAGAGAAAGCAAGCTCCCTGCTCAGCTAGTTTAAAGGGCAACCTGTAAGATATTATGTAGGATTGCTGTTAAACTCTCATTAGAATGCTGAGGATGGAAATGAAAAACCAGACTGAATTTGTAAATATATTTTACGCTGGTGCTATAATGTGACAGATATTACTTTTAATATCTTTATGGGCTATAATCAAATCCTTTTACAAATTGCTTGATCTGTAAGATACAAAAATGCTCATACTTTTTTTCTTGACATTAAAAAAGTAGAGCAGACACCTGTTAGATACTTTTGATTCTGAATAATTCAAGTCCTAGTCATATTTATTAGTTTTCAACATATAAACCCAGAAAGCTTATTATGAAGCGTCATTACTTTGCCAGCTAGGTACTAAATTGCACTATATGGGACATGGTGAAAATAAAGTTTGAATATATGCAACTTTATACCTACCCCTCTGCTTCTTAACAGGCTAATTAAACCTAATATAGTGATGCAAATCAAATCACTTTTTCACTTAAATATACCCAGAATGTACCACTGCCATATCCAACCACACAATCATCTCCAGTCAGAGGAAGAGAAAACAAAATGACCAAAAGTTTTATCCATTGAAATTAAAAAAGTAAAAAAAAAAACTTTACATTTTAACTAATTACATTTTCATTCAAATGAACAAGTGGAAAATTAAGGGTTAAAGTTCTTGAAACATTAACTCTGCACCCATGATTTGCAAATAGTATGTCATCTGTAATCTGGTTAAAGTAAGTATGTGTGGCATTAATGTTCACAAAATATTCACCCCAAATTACCCAGCATTTGTTAGTTCCAATGAGAATTTTAACTGTGGCTTTAACAAACTTTTTTGCCTTTGAATTCCAGTTTGTTTTATCACATTTCACACCGTAACTGAAAAACATTTTTGATTATAAAAACTATGCTATAAAGTGAAGCTGCATTTGATTGTACTCTGCAAATGCTCATGAATTATGAACTTTCCTATTAGTAAAGGGTAACTTTATACATAAATATCTAAAAAGCAGCAGCACCTTTATTTTTGCTTTAAATAAAAGTGAATGTGCATAATTAGGGTTGCCACCCAGCCTGTATTTTACCGGCAGGCCAATAAAAAATTGGCTTCTTTCCAATGTTAAGTCTATGAAGGGAATACCTTGGTCGGTATTTTTTTGAAGAAAAGGTAGCAACCCTATACATAATACAGTTATCTATGGCCTAGATTATGTTGCAGTTGATAAGTGTTTTCACTCACCATGGGAGGAAACCATTTGCAATTACCCTGTTTTCTTGTTACCATCCATTAAAACTTTCATATCCACATAAAACGAACCTAAAAGTGATTTACTCCTTTCCTTAAAAAAGTGTATTTTTTACATATACTTCATGGCAAGTAAACAAATAGAAATGCACACCAACAAACATATATAAATGACTTTTGTGGCAGTACAACCTCCCAACCCCTATGGGACAGTGTGTTCAAAAGATGGCTGTTTTAAAGTGGAACTTTCACTTTGCATAAAGTCGCCCTGCAGTAATTAAGCATATGGCGACTAGTGTCATAATACTTCTATTACCTCTCAGAAGTGGCAGATTCTAATGCAATCCTTAATCTTCAGAGACCGGAAGCCTGACATCAGTGTAGACATCTTGTCTGCGTGCCTGTACTGTCAGTCCCGGTCTCCTCTAAGAAGCATTGCAGTGTTCCACAAGGTAACCGGAAGGGACTGATGGAGCAGGCGTGCAGATGGCACTAACCTGGCCGTCAGTCTCTGAAGATTAAGGATTACTTTAGAATCTGCCACTTCTGAAAGGTAATAGACATATTATGAAGCTAGTCGCCATATGCTTAATTATTGCAGGGTGACTTTCTACAAAGTGAAAGTTCCTTTTTAAAATTAAACCAATGTTAGCATATATATATATATTTTTTAAAGTGAAATGTTCAAAAGCTTAACTCCATATTTGAAAATATGATGCAATTGGTACCGATTTGTCAGAAAATGCAGGAAATAAACATTCTTTATAAAGACAGTTTGGTCCTTATATATAAAGACTAGTGTAAAAGCCTGTGTACACGGGCCAAGGTCCGGGTAATGTTAACCCTTTGAGTGCCAGAGGGGTACACAACACATTGCTTTGCAATGCATTGCTTACCCCTCTGGCACTCAAAGGGTTAAGATGCTGTTACCTCACTGCTCCACGTGATGCAGTCTTGCGTCGCCTTACTCACACAATGTAATCATGCGCAGTAGAGACTGGCCAAACGAGGGCAGTCTCTATGCATCATGACAAACATCCTAGTGAATTATCATATAGGATTAGTGGATTAATTCTGGGGCAAAATAACAGAACTATAGGTGACAAATAAAAATCCCCATTAATTTAAATGGAGCTTTTAACTCCTTGATTGCTAGCGAGGACTTCAACACATTATGCAGCAATGCTCTGAAGACCTCTCAGACCTCTCAAGTCACTTTTTTCATATACATATTAATGTAAAAAACACATTTACTGCAAAAATTCCCATGCATAGAAAATGCATAAAATGTCCACCTTTTCATTACCGCCAATTCATTTCTGGTGAAAACCTTACAGGTTTCCTCCTATCATTTCTATTACTGCAAGAATCCCCTCTGCTGCTGTTGAGGAGTGCTGAAGTGGAGAAATCCACAGCTGAAAATACAAGTTGATAACAGACTGGGGGTTATGCACTAAGGCTTGATAAAGAGGTGATAAAGTGGAGAAGAGTTCTTAAAAAATAACTGCAGCTTATTATATGCAACTGTGCACAATACATGATATTAATTATTTAAAGGGACAGTAATACCTGAAAATAAGTTTATTTTATATTGTAGCCCTTAAAAAACCATGAAAAATGATATAATTCTTATCTCCCAAACCTTTATGGTTTGGGAGGTATTCAGAAGTAAAGTTTCCCCTGGAGTGATTTCATTGCTCCACCCTTCAGATTTGGAATCCGGTCGCCCGACCGGCTGTGCCTCTCCAGAAGTGCTGAGATCATGATCTTTAAAAAGAATTTCTTAATTGGAATGGTCTACAAAGTGTGCTTTCAAGCCAGGCACACTTTGTACACAGTTCCAATGAAGTAGTTCTTTTCAAAGATTGTGATCTCGGCACTGCTAAAGAGCTGCCGGTTGATATGTGGACCGAATTCCAGATCTGTCCACTAGATGGCAGACTTCGCTGAAACAGCAAGAAAAAGTGAACTATACTATATTTTACATATGAATATCTCCCAAACCATAAAGTTTTGGGAGATAAGACTTATATCATCTTTCATGGTTTTTTAAGGGCTACAATATAAAATAAACTTATTTTCAGGTATTACTATCCCTTTCAAGCCTATGTTTTCAACAAAAGAATAGGGCAGCATGTCAACATTTTGGCAAGTTTGCCATTCCACACGCATTATTTTGGAGTATGTTTATGCAGATTTTGGTTTCTTTCTAAGACCTCAGTAAAGGTGAGCTGACAATACACAGAAGGAGAACAATGTAACTTAATTGTTTTATCAGCATGACTACAGTTGTTCGCAAGCTTAGTGGCGTGTTTGGGTATTCAGACTCCTCTGTGCTCTGCGTTTTCAAAGCCGCAGCAGTAGAAGACATGGGTTGTCCCATTTCCTGAGACATCTACAACATTACTCACATGCTGCTGGTGTGTATTCCAATCAGACCTGTGGTTATGGCATCTCAAATAGGATGTGCCTAGATCAGACACTGCTTTCCCCCTGTTCACATGTTTTTTACTGAGACAGATAGCATCATATTTACCTTTTGGATTGTAAGTGAAGTATCTGTATACTGAAAACTGCATAGACTGATGGGTTCATGAGGAACTACTACTACTGCTACTATTACTACTACTACAACTACAGGGGCTAGATGTTGCAGTAGTATTAGCCAGTAGGTGTTATTGGTGCTGTACTTTGAGTAGAAGCAGAGGCACTCATATGGTTGTGAATGTTGACCTGTTTTGCTGAGTAAGTAATAGTGAGTATGAATGCATGGAGGGTGGACTTGGAAGTGGTGATTGTGATGATAATGATGACCACAATTATTCGGAGGCCATAATTATGGTAATGTTGATTTTACTGTAAAGTACACAATAAAGTTGTAAAGATGGGGAGTGTTGCTTTGTTTGCCTGAAAATAATGTATAATGTATGTCACTGTCACTCTCAGTCTCTTCTCGGGCATAGGAATAGACTGTATGTCTCTGTCACCTATTGGTCACATATTGCTTACTTTTTTTGTGCGTCGACAAATCACACTCACGGTCCCTGAAACTTTCCAGAGAATTGTCTAGCATCAATACTCCTTAAATCAAGCAACTTCAGTTCCCCATATTTGCCTATCTGCATGTACACACTCTAGCCTGTGTACCAGTGTATGGGGCCCTGATGGCTCCCTCATTGACTTCATACTTCACATGGGCTGCAAAATGTGCACCAGCATCAGGCTTAGTTGTGCCCCACCCAGTATCACTTTTCACTGCTGTTAAAGAGGGTGTCATGGGAAAGCTGAAGGGGGCCCTGGTGGCCTATTTTCTGTTATTGGGCCCAGGCAGCCCTTTACCATATTCAGTTCAGAAGGCCCATTTACCAGTATCCGGCCCAGGAGGCCCATTTACCAGTATCTGGCCCAGGAGACCCATTTACCAGTATTAGGCCCAAGTAGCCCATTTACTAGTATTAGGACCAGGTGACCCATTTAGTGAGAGTGGGCCCAGGTGGACCTTTTACCTGTATAGAGCCCTGGTAGCCTGTTTGCCTGTATTGGGCCCTGGTGGCCCATATACCTGTATTGGCTCTCGGTAGCCCATTTAACTGGCGGGGGCCCTGGCAGTCCATTTGCTTGGAGTGTGAACTACCCAAGCAGTCCATAAGAAAGGTAGTAAGTGTAGTAAAGGCCCAGTAGCCAGGGTATGGGTGGATCGGGGCGGGGGGGCAGAGCAAGAGCGGGACAGAGGTAGGGCACATGTGGAGCAGGTGATGGGGTGGGAGGCAGAGAAGGTGCTGGGGGTGAGCCTTTAGGTTGATATTGGGCCACAATTTCTGATGCCAGACCTGTACACACTAATAGCTAGTGTTGGACACCCCTAAGGCATTCAGAGGGTTAAGATGTGGTGAGTAGTACAGTCCTGAAGGATGCATCATCCTGAAGGTTCATTAGTTTGTTAAAGTGATAGTAATACTTAAAAAAAATTATATTGTAGCCATTTAAAAACCATGAAGAACGATATAAGTCTTATCTCTCAAACTTTTATGGTTTGAGAGATATTCACAAGCAAAGTTTCCTCCTGAGTGACATCACTTTTCTAGCTGTCAGATTTGGAATCCGGTCCGCAGACCGGCTGCGGCCCTTCAGCAGAGCCGAGATTGAGAGATATAAAAATAACGACTTCATTGGAATGGTCAACAAAGTGTGCCTGGTTTGCAAGCACACTTTGTAGATTGTTACAATTAAGTAGTTATTTTTATCGCTCGATCTCGGCCCTGCTGAACAATAGCCTGCTGCTCTGCAGACCGGATTCCAAATCTGACCGCTAGATGGCAGACTTGACCGTTTTGGTCACTGAGGGGGAAACTTGTGAATATCTCTCAAACCATAAAGGTTTGAGAAATAAAACTTATATCATTTTTAATGTTTTTAAATGGCTACAATATAAAATATATTTTTGGAAGTATTAGTATCCCTTTAATCACCCTCAAATACTACTTTTTCTCTCTTGTTTCTGTGAAAATTCCTGGATATTAGGATAAAAACACATAAGGGTTATTCACTAAGGTGTGATAAAGAGGTGATTAAGTGGAGATGACTTCTCCGGTTCCTATATTATTCTATGGAGCCTACAAACTAAGATCTCCAAAACTTAAGACATCTTAGTGCAGCGGTTCTCAACCTTTCTAGTTCCACGACCCTTTGATAAAATTTCCCAAGTTGTGGTGACCCCAACAGTAAAATTATTTTCGTAGCTCCTTCATTGCTGTAATTACTGAATTACTCCGTTATAAAGAAATCCTTACTGTTCTGAGGCCGGAAGCCAGGCACCAGCGCAGACATCTTATCTGCGTGCCTGCGATGTCAGTCCCGGTCTCCCAGACAATTACAAGTTTTATAGATTAAAATAAACAAAAAAAAAACAATTTTCTGATGGTTTTAGGTGACCCCTGGGAAATCGTCATTCGACCCCTGAAGGGGTCGTAACCCACAGGTTGAGAACCTCTGTCTTAGTGCATAGGCCCTATAGAATAACTTAGGTATTAGAGAAGTTATATCACTGGAGAAGTCATCTCCACTTTATCACCACTTTATCACGCCTTAATGAATAATCCCCATTGTTTGACTCAGGAAGGGAGCTACTTTAGCATATGAAAAGTTTTATATTGGTTTTATATCCCCTTTAAAGGAAACAGCAGGGAAAGTTATGGTAAATATAGGTAAAACAATATGTTTCCATACAAGGATGAAACAACCCTGTTTTATTAGAATAATATTTAATTTGTAGTAGATGGTGGTTATGTTTAAAGGTTGTTGTAATCAGTACACTTCTGCCCATTGGTCTCATGCTGATAATAGATTGAACGTTTCAAAATGTTTTCATCATTAATTCGCCAGGGACACAATCAAGCTACAAAGTCTGACAGATTTTTTTAATACCTTGGGTAAGTCTTCCAGCAGTTAAATTGCCTTTGTTCTTTGCTCCTATACGATCTCTCTTTGCTATGTGCTTGTGCCAGATGGTGCTGCATATTAGGTAGGGAGGAAACTGTTTTATCATTTCAGACAGAGCAATGGATCATCCTGTATACTTTGTTGTGACTCCAGAATCACAGTACCGTGGGTCTGTGACTTGCAATATTGTTCACTGATTTGTGACCATTAAAAAAGTATTGCTTTCATATGGCTAAAGGCATATTTTTATTACAGTGATCTATTTCTTGGATAACAATATATTCAGCAAGCATATATTTAAACACACAGCATTGTGTGCCCCAAATTGTCCATATGTTATTAATAAAATGGTGGCTAAGTCTGTAACACAGTGGTCAAAATACAAACCTAAAACAATTTTTATTCAATAAGCCATGTGTATAAAGACAGAGCTGCAGCAATTCTGAAGCAAGTTAACTGAGTCATGGAGACAAACAAATATGTTTAACTCTTTGAGTGCCAGAGGGGTGTGAACCTCTGTGGCACTCAAAGGGTTAAACTTTGAATGTTAAAGAGTTCTCCATTGCATTCCTTTGCAATGTTTATTAAGACTTCTCTAACTCCCTATGGTGCATTTGGTTTGCTCCTCTTTTGAATTTATACTTATTCGACAATGAGATCGATAGTATTACTTTTTCCATTTAGCATTTAGTGTGCAATGATATATTAGACTGAACCATTAGCATGAGTGTGTGTGCTTATGTGTATGTATGTACAGTATGTGTGTGTGTGTGTGTGTGTGTGTGTGTGTGTGTGTGTGTGTGTGTGTGTGTAAAATGAATCGATCAGAAGACAGAAAAAAGTTACTATGTGGTGAAAAGGCTTCGAACAGTAACTATCCCACATAATGTTAGACACAGAGAAAAGTATATTTTGTTTATATCCTGAGAGATGCATCTTTTAAAGATGTTACAGCTCAAACTGTATTTGTTAGCTCAGTACTACAATATGGGTAGTCTATCTTGTGGTGGCTATTGCTGCCTGGGAATAGTTTTGTCAGCAAAATCAACAGCATTTCCACTAAATAAAAAGGCAAAGAAAATACTGCAGCCAACTTCTCCCAAAGCATTTGCCAGCCAATGGAGTATACTTATGGTGATCAGCAGGACAAGTCTGAAAACATATGCATGACTGTAAGACAACTGATCCAACCATGACCCTCCAAAACCGAAATTATTGCTCCCACGCAAAAAAGCACCCAACCATTAATCAGTGATAGTAAGGCTTTGACTTGTAGACCATCCCACCCCCAATGTCAGCGTAAAGAGTCAGAAAACTTTAATAACACACATAATAAGATACATATAATCATAACAATGAATTCTAACCTGTGACAGCCCCAGATCCAAAGACCATTTGGGGAGCCTACATCATGGCAGTCACCACATGTGGTGAGAATGTATACAGACATTTCTGTACCAGACCAAGCTGGCAAAGCTGGAGGGATGGAATAATGATGTTCTAACTGCCAGCCATGGATTTTTTTATTATTAAGAAACAATATTAAAGCATCTTACAGTAACATACAGTAGAACAATATTTAACTAATAGACAGTCTAACTAAATCAGCCTATCTATAAATATTCTAAACACAGTCAGGTTGATCACCCTCATAATTGATTGGCGGCCAAGATTTTCAATAAGTGATATAGAAGCTAAGAGTAATCAATGTCTCATCTAATGTATCAGAGGAATGAGATTATCAGACTGAGTTCCAGAGACATCATAAATAGATTGTGCTACAATACTTTGGCAACATCCCTGATACTTAAGGAGTTAATGGGAGTTTATCTGTGCTGCCTAAAAGATTGTAGGTGTTATCCATTGACTTTGTTGACTTTTTTTGTTTTTACAAGAGAAAAAATGCAAGGAGAGCTGTACTGTTATCAAATGACTGCACACAGATCAGGATGCGATGAATGTCATATACTCACAGTGGATGATGAACCGGCTACAATAATAAGCAACCGGTTTAAAAGCAAGTAGGGACTTTTGATGCTGTTCTCCCCTCAATAAAACCACATTGATGCACGTGCCCGTTCCAATGTTCAACAGCATATTCAGTAGATATACAATCCAAAAACAGCAGACCAGATGAATCCAAAATATAACATTTATTAAAACATACTAAAATATCCTCAACATGTTTTGTGGTAGGCACACCACTTCATCAGGAGGCAATACAACAATACCACATTACAAAATACAAATTGGTCTGCTTAACAATGTCCCCACATTTATGTCGGTAATGAAATTGGGATTTTGCTATGGTTGATGAATAAAAAATTCATATGAATCAATCCAGGTTTCCAACTTCAAAATTCCCAATTGGATTCTTCCACTAACGTCATCAAGTGGAAATCATTACATATAAAATGCTGTTATCATTAACCCATGATGACGTGGTATGCTACCATGAAATATGATGAGGATATTTTAGTATGTTTTAATAAACATATGTATGTTTCATATAAACATATGCTGGAATGGGCATGAGATGCACATCGATGTGGTTTTATTGCAGGGAGAACCAGAATTAAAAGTCCCCGCTTGCTTTTAAACTGTTGCTTATTATTGTAGCCAGTTCAATTTGACATTCATCGCATCCTGATCTGTGTGCCGTTATCTGATAACGGTACAGCTCTCCTTGCATTTTTTCTCTTGCGTTGTCATTTTAACCCCTATTGTGGGGTGTTGGTCCTGAAGGGTATTTATCCATGACAAAATCTGATTGTGAGAATGTATTCCTTGAATGACCAGGATGTCTGCACTATAAATCTCTCCCCTCTCTCTTGTGTTTGTGTTTTTGTTTTTTTTGTTTTTTTTTTGTTTGTTTTTTTATCAACTGGAGCAATTTGGGGAAAACTAATTGCAGCATGGGAACAGGTACAATTCCCCTTTGATGTTAATTAGTAGCAATGTGTTGTAGATCTCTCTAGCATTCAAGGAGTTTAAAGCCCAGTTAAATCAATGGCAGCTTTGAGAATTTGTATTTGTTCCCTCTGGTGCAGTTGTTTTGTCTAAAATTGATCAGGTTCGTCTAAGTACATCAGCCTTAGTACATTTATGTAAAGATATTTACAAAAATAAGTAACATTAACTGTCCATATTTACACTATTTGGGATATAAAATAAAAATAAGAACATTTTTATAAAAACGTGATTTCAGGTCCAGGAAAAAGATAATTATCAGTACCTGAAATCTGCATTCCTTGAGAGCTTGCGCTGACATTTCTAGTCTTCAGTCTCCGCTCCCTCACCTCAAATATTTGACATCTCAGTGCCGTGTAGCATAAATGTCAAGTCTTAAGTATGTACACATCATTTTTAGAAGGGAACTGTGCGGTGACATTAAGCTTTACGAGTCTATGCCAACGTACATTGGAAATTTCATTGAATGATAATTTGGACTGGAAAGAATTGTTGACAATAGCTCTTACTTTGTGCAGCATAATCCTACAGCAACAGCTGGCTGACAAAGATAGACAATGGGGGGTATACTAATAGGATTCTGGGCTGAAATAGGTACTAGAGCCTTATTCCCTTATACAATGTCTGCCTATCTTCTGTGTACTGTTATATCTACTGTTACTGAAAGTGCAGGGCAGTGCAAGAATGTGTAGTGATTTTGCAAAATTCCTTTCCTCTGCATCTTTTTGAATCTATGTATGTACAAAAAATTCACAGAGAAAATCAGTGTTAAATTACCATACTCAGTTGTTCTGAGCTTGATAAAGGGCTGAGATGGGCAAAATCCGGACAGTGGGATGAGGATTTCTGGCGCTTGGAACCGATTGGCTGTACAGGTACAGCACTTCTGATACACTTAAAATAGTGTAGGACCCAAAGGGTTGATGTCCTTTATTTTTATATAATAACTTCATACACAGCACACCAGGCTTTCACGTTAAAACCTTATCAAATCCTACAAAAATACACAGTTACACATTTTAATAACATAAGGAGTTGTTGGGCTACTCCAGCAGTAACCACCTCCAGTTCTTAGAACACCTAAAAAGCTAGGATTTAATGATATTCCTTATTAAATGAATACTAACACCAAAACAAATTAAATAGGTTGCTACAACTTTATATATCACATACTTACAACTAACGTGAAAAATGTACTTATATGTACCATCCCTAAAATAGAATTCTAAACTTATTTTTTAATGCAAGTGTAAACTTACCTTTTCAGAAAGCATTTATTTCATGTGGTATGTGCTGTTTGTGTCATGCCATAACAGCTAATATCAGTTTATTGATTGTGATTAGAGCCCACTGCCATTCACAGAGAGCCCTGGATAAACAAATTGGAGCTCTAGAAAAGGCAGGAATGTCTGCTCCTTCACAGCATATGTAAGACTAGATTTTAAGCCTCAGGGTATTTGTACAGATACTAGCATTAAAGTGATAGTAATGCTTAATTTTCTGTTTATTTAGTATTGTAGGTATTAAAAAATATTATGAACTATGTAAGTCTAATCTCCCAAACCTTTACGGTTTGACAGATATTCGCAACTAAAGTTCCCTCTCCCTGGCTGTTTCAGTCAAGTCTGCCATCTAGCTGACAGACTTGGATTCTGGTCCACGGTAGTTTAATTAAAGATCGCAATCTCTGCTCTGCTGAAGAGCCGACGGCTGGTCTGCGGACCAGAATCCAAGACTGTCAGCTAGATGGCAGACTTGACTAAAACAGCCAGGGAGTTGCGAATATCTCTAAAACCATAAAAGTTTGAGAGATAAGACTTACATAGTTCTCAATTTTTTTAATGCCTACAATACTAAATAAGCAAAAAATTAAGTAGTATTATCACTTTAAGTACAGTCATTGTATATATAACCCTTGTTCATTTTTAGCTATTAGTGTTCCTTTAACAGTTTGAGTGTCAGGGAGCTATCCTACCTGCTATGTTTGTCAGTGGTTCAGAAGCAAGGTTATCGTTTGCAGCACCAGGCTGGATTTCCACCCCTGCACGTTCTGTCACCCTAGGCCATAGGTAGCATTGTTGACCTGTGCCTCAAACAGGGCCCAATTGTGACCCCAATCTGGACAAATAATGTCTTCACATTTAGGTTTCAACATGTAGACTTAAAGTGGAAGGAACACATTATGACAACTTAGGTTTAGTTGAAAAAGCTATTAAATCATCTATACATCATATTAGCCATTTTATTATATTAAATAATAGTTTAGGAAATATTTAGCTTTATTTGAACAGTACAGACAGGCACAGCAATGTGCCAAATACAACAATCAACATTGCACCCATCTGCCCCTCCCTCATGAGCCGGCACTCCAAGGTTAAAAAGTAAACTTAGTCATATTGCTTAATGAATGAGAGAGGTGTCTTATGAAACACCTTTCTCCAGTTACTAAAATAAGTAGGTGTATGGAAGAAGGAGCATGGTGCAGTTTGGGTGCAAGCCAGTTGCACCACAGGGAACAAGTCAACTGATTTAAATGGAACTTTTAATCCCTTGAATGCTGGAACTACAGTGTTAAAGGCCCCAGTTTGGTGAATTTCTATTTTGTTCCATGTGATGCAGTTGGTTTGTACTGAACTTGCACCACTTTTTCGTAGTACACCAGCCTCACTTTTCACATGTACCAGGCTTAAGTTGGGGTATAGTATCTTAACCCCTTAAGGACCAGAGGAGTGTGCAATTGATTGCTTCTCAATACCCCTCCTACAAGAGCTGAATCACGTGGTGGTGGACACACACTTGGCCATTTGCACTAATACAAAAGTGGTGCAATTCTGGAGAACAACAAGTGCACCATAGGAAGCAAATGAAAACTCCCCAAAATCCCATTGATTTAACCCCTTTAAGACCAGAGGCATGTAAAATACATTGGTTTGCAATACATTGCACACCCCTCTGGTCCATAAAGGGTTATATTGGGCTTTAAGGCCGTCGATTGTTGGACAGCTTTTGTGAAGTAATGCATTGGAGACTTCCGTTGAGTTAAAGGGGCTAAAAGCCACTATTAACCCTTTGAGTGCCAGAGGTGTACGCAACTCATTGCTTTGCAATGCATTGTGTATCCCTCTGTGACTCAAAGGGTTAAAGCAATGGGAATTTGTATTTAATTCCAATGGTATAATTAGTTTGATCCATAATCATTCCACATTTGAGATTGTGCACATGGCCCATGCATAGCTTTATGCTGATCTCCATTGTAATACTGAAGGTGTTTGCCAATCATTAGCCACATGTGAAGAGAGGCTGATAACGGGATCAGATATGCTGCTTTTCTGCCGCTTGTTAAATAGACCCCTGTGACTTCAGGATGGCCATCTGTGTGTGACAGCATGGGACTGGATTCTCTGGAGGGAAGTTACTTATGAGTGTTAAAGCTGTTAAATATAAGAAGAGTTTTGTCCTCTGAATAGAATCCCTCCCCGCTGGCAGAAATGGGGGCCTATCACTTTCCTCGCAGAAGGGTTACATTTTAGTCAGGGACGGATTTGTCAGTAGGCAGACAAGGCACTTGCCTAGGGTGTCCAATTTCAGGGGCACCTGGCAATGGCCTTGTCACACCCACCATTCTGCCTCAGGGTGCATAGTAATAATACTGTGCCACACAGTACTGTACTGCCACTTAATTTGAAAATAATTATGCTGTGCGTGGCTGCACCTGTGCTCGCTCACCCTCGAGGGCGCATGCACTTATACAGTCAGTAGTTTACTGTATGTTCCAGATCCCCCGTTGGTTGCCGTGTACGGGGGCCTCCCCATGTGACCCACAGCTGCGTGCCACTGCCTCCATTCTCATCGGTCACCTCGCCAGGACCTCCTGTGACATCACTAGTCCGCCGCCGCCGATGAACATAGTGTCAGCCGTGCACTTCAGAATAGCTTGCACGGCTGCATAAAAGACACGGGAAGCGGCCTACAGCCTAGAACTGGCCGCTGAGCATAGTGTGTTGGAGTGTCGTGTGTGTGTTTGGCTCAGTGGAGGTACAGAAAATTAACAATATAATGGCAAAAACAAGATTTTCTTTTTATTGGAACACACCGCAGGTCCCAAATACTTATATATAAACAAATGTGTGAAAAGGAATTAGAGGTTGTGGTAGAATAAATTCAAAGGCAACCAAAGTCCATAGTTACCATAAATATATACCACTAACAATGTAAGGGACCAGTCCAGATCAGTGTTATAAATGTTGACGAAATTCAGAGTAACACATATTCAAAGCTCAATGGGTGTGACCACAAGAGGTTGCGGTTAATGGAGAGGTATGGCTAAGTGAGGGGAGTGGTTGGGGTGGGGCAATGGCGGAGCTAGGGGCACCGGAGGGTGTTGTGCCTAGGGGCACCTGAGATGTAAATCCGGCCCTGACTTCTGGGGTTGGCTGCTTCTCTTGTTCAGAGAGGAATTGCCTGTCATTTCGTGTCTAGACTACTGTTATGGCAGGATCTGTATAATATGCTTTAGGAAATTTCCTCTCTGAGAAAGGCAATAGTGGGCTAAAAGAGAC
Organism: Rhinophrynus dorsalis; assembly: GCA_037306005.1. NCBI lineage: Eukaryota > Metazoa > Chordata > Amphibia > Anura > Rhinophrynidae > Rhinophrynus > Rhinophrynus dorsalis. The sequence goes on from CM074722.1 coordinate 256,202,443, forward strand.
TGCACCCTGGGTAGGACACCACTCATAGAGAACCTGCAAATTTGTATTGCAGGCTTGTTCCAAGTAGAGTGTCTCTGGCTCCCAATATAAAGAGGAGGTGTATACAAGAATCACAGTTGGTTAGAGAACAATGCAACTCCTGGAGCTATCACTTTAGCTTATAAAACAAAAATTCAGAGTTACTAGTCAGGAAGTGAAAAGTTACTAGTCCACCGAAAGTTACACATGGGGGGGGGAATACTAGCATAAATGTCTGTTCCTGCCCCAATGTCTACACCTGCACCATAAGATTCCACCAGGTTTCCTTTGCAGCCAGGTGATGCCAGATTGATGGCCCAGCACCATTTTGACATGGTACTATACAAGACCAACAGAGCAATACATTACTAGATGGTAACAGCAGAGCAATACACTGTTAATATATGAGGGGACCTAGTACTTTTATTTTTAGAACATCACCTCGGTATTCCCTCTTCCAGATGGAGATGTGAGTGGAAATGCCAGAGGCCATGTCTGGCTGTTCCCTATGCATCTGATCACACACTACAGCTGTTAATGAAACACCAGAGCAGAAGGGGAGCTTGGGTTGGGAGGGCCTGACCGAGCTGGGCCAGGAAGCAGAAATGAGGTGGTGCAAGATCTACTGGTCGTGGGGAATTATGGTCTCACAGCCATATTGAGAAGAGCAGCTCCATAATTCAGTGTTATGTTCTCATCTTGGTGTGAGTTCTGAGGGCACATGGTGGGTAGGGTAGTGGAGATGAGTGGATGGTGTGGTCTTGTAGGCGTGGTCCTGTTCAGGTGTGGTACATTTTCCTGTCACAGCATGGTGGGTGACAGCTGGGCAAAGCAAAGGCTTTGCAGTTTGGTACTGGTTTATAATCATACCTGGGGACTTCTTGATCTTAGCTCCTCAGAGGGGAGCCTTGTGATGCTGATGAGGTGAGAGAAATTACGCGATTTGCGTCATAAAATTGTGGGGCTTAATTGCAAGTGGGGGTCAGGACTTAAAAAAAATAGAAAAGCCTGGGTAAGGAGGAGAAGAGGCCGGGCAGTGGGAGGAACTCAATGGGTAGAGTGGATATGGGCAGTTTCATCAGAAACTCCCCACATCCAGAGATTCAGACTCTGCTCCGGAGACCCGGTAATTCAGAGTCAAAACCGGAGTCTCCGGGGCAATACCAGAGAGTTCCCAGCTATGTTTATGATTCATTGGCATGGGCCTAAGTGTCAGGGAGTACTGCTGTTGGGCTTCAACATGCCACTTTCTAATAGTTAGGGTTGAATAGAGGCATGGCCCTCAGTCAGGCAGTGTTAACAAGAGAGGCTAAATGCTGGGAAGTGCTAGTCAGGCAATGATGGTGTACTTGCAAGCTCTAGGATGTTATTCATTTGGTTTTGTAAATGTTAATAAGTTGAGAGTATTAATGTTTTCTTAAGTTTGTAATTAAAATGTTGTGGACTTTTTCAACCCACCAAGGTGTTCTCAGTTTTTGGGGAGGAAGTTTGTAAGGTGGTGTTTGGGAAGACTTGGAAATGCTTGTGTCATACACACACCCTCTCTCTGCTGGTTATAAGATTCATTGTATCAATATTGTATTTTGTGATCAAATGTATCACTCTTCCACTACAGATAAAACCAGCAGTGAAATCTTCTACGTTGGCATAGGAGTGGGCAACCTGATGATCTCCAGCTACGGACTACATGAAGGGAGTTGTAGAGTTCCAGAGCTGGAGGGCCTCAGGTTGCCCACTCTGACTAGAACTGCTGCATGTGTACAGCCAACTAGACACAAGCGCCAGATTAATAGGTTGTCCATCTCTGGGGGGAGCCAGCTGGTATAAGGGGCGGGAGGGGGATACTTTGCATTCAAAGGGTTAAAAGCCCCATTTTAAAGCAGTTGGTTTGCCCCAGAATTGTACCGCTTTTTGTGTTCTTATTGCCCTCTGAGCAACCCGTTGGTCCTTACTTATAATTAGCACTATGAAAGAAAAACCTATGCTTAAAATGGAACTTTCAGCTTTATAATATTGCCTCCAATACATTAGTAATATAGTGATAGGCATAGTAATATTTGTTTTATGGTGAAGAAATCTACCTTATTGAAGTAATCCACGTTCTTCGGCAGGAATTCGGGGGACAGAGTTTACAAGAGAAGCTCTGTGCGTCTGCGCAGGCAGCAACTTCCGTTACCTTAAGGTAACCAACGAACATCACCACCAATCCAGGCAGTGCACGGGACAGACAGAGCAGATTCAGAGGTAACTTCCCTCTAAGATGTATGCGCCATTGTCTGCTGGATGTCTGCTGAAGAAGGTGGATTACTTCAGTAACGTAGATTTATTCACCATAATACAACTATTACTTTGTCTATCGCTATATTACTAATGTAGTGCGGGGGGCCAATATTATGAAGCTGAACATTCCGCTTTAACCCTTTGAGTGCCAGAGGTGGGTGTTCAGTGCATTTCTTCACAGTGAGTGGGGCATCTCTCTGGTGTGCAAAGATTTAAAGTGATAGTAATGTTTCATAATAAAAGCAGCTCTAATTAATCATCATAGTATTTGGGCCATGGAGAGTGTTATTTCAATTCTGTCAGAGTTGTAGTTCAAGAGTAATTGAATGATAAAGTATCCCCTTCCTGCCCCTTTTACTGATGTAACACTTTTCAGCCAGAGCAGAAGGGAGGTGCCCAGGTAGACTGCAGAGAGGGACAATCTTCAATTAAGATAAGGGAAAAACCTGAAATACTTGTCAAGGGGGGCAGGGCTTTCATTGTTCTCACAGGAAGAAGATTGTCCCCTTCTGTTATCTGTCTGGTCTATGGACTGAATTCCACATCTGAGAAGAGATGGCTTACACCAGGTAAAAGGGGCGGGAGGGGGAAACTTTACTTGTGAATATCTCATAAACCATAAAGGTTTGAGAGATAAGACTTATATCATTCTTTATTTTATTTTGTAGGCATTAAAAAAAATGAAGATAAAACGAAGTATTACTATCCCTTTAAGGCAGCAAAGCAGCACATTTATTCACTCTACCTAATCAATATGAGCTAATGTTTACTCATAAAACTGTGGCACGAAGTTGCTCCTATCGATTTAATTATTATTGTTCCAATAACAGTTTGCTTTCTTTATTGAAGTAGACCAAGCTGCTGCTGATCAGTTTTTAAAACCATATCCAAATGATTATTTTTCCCTCTGGCTGTTCTGCTAATACACGGAGCGTTTGGTTTTAAATAGCACCTCATATGTTCGGTGCTTGCGACTGCGAGGTCTGTTTTTGTTAATCAGTTGGTGACGCAGACTAGTCATCCCTCGATTACCTTGCAAGAATTACCGTTTCTACTGTTAGCAATGAGGTAACCTCAGAAAACATTTAAAGTGGAACTACCACGTTAAGTAAAGTTGCCCTGCAATACTTAGGCAGGTGGAAACTAGCTTAATAATAGTTATTTTACCTCTCAAAAGTAGCCGCTTATAAAGTAATCCTTAAGCTTCCGAGACTGACGGCCGGATTAGTGCAGTCTGCTCACCTGCACCATTAGTCCCTTCCGGTGCTGTTCAGGCCAGTGCAATGCATCTGTAGGGAGACCGGGACTGACAGCGCAGGCTCGCTGACAAGATGTCTCCTCTGATGCCTGACTGATTCCGGTCTCGGAAGCTTAAGGATTACTTATAAGCGGCTACTTTTGAGAGTTAAAATAATTATTATTAAGCTAGTCACCACCTGCTTAAGTATTGTAGGGTGACTTTACTTAATGTGGTAGTTCCGCTTTAACTAAGATTTACATTTTTAAATGTTAAAGGGAAACTGTACCTAGAAAAAAGAGTCATTTTATATAACAGGTTAACTTAAGTAGGTAGTAGTTATTTTTATATAACAGTGAGGTATATTTATATGTTTTGTGCATTATAGCTTCTGTTTCCTGTATGGAGTTACCTCTCTTCAAGCCTGACCCTTCTCACAACAGACAATGGACTTCCATAGCCCTGAAAGGATATTAACCCCTTAACGACCAGCAGTCCGGGAAGTGACCTTCCCTTAAGGACAGTTTTAATTGATGTCGCTATGCCGGCACAGGGGACTGGTGACATGTACCAGCGTGCCGAAATGGGGTCCGAGAGACTGCTCCTGTGTTGGAGTGGTCAATTTCAGACCCCATTCATACATACAGTGTTCCCGCAGGAGCACTGTAAGCATAAAATATGTGATCTGCCAGGACCGTCATCAGTCCATAAGGGGAAAAAAACGGTGACAGTCCTGGCAGTCATTAGGGGTTAGGGACACTCCTTCACATGGGCAACAGATTTGTTGAAGCCTCCTGCCAGCACCATAGTGCAACATGTTACTTTCCCTACTGTAGAAAGAACAAGCACAGTATCGCTGCATTGATGTTACCCATGTAAAAGGAGCCTAAGGGACACAACTTTTATATGTCTTTAACAGAAACAACCAGCAAATACTAAAATATAAATTAGACTGTAAGCTCTCACGAGCAGGGCCCTCTGATCCTTCTGTTCTCCACATATGATTTGTACTATTTAATACCCCTGTATGTCTATCCCCTATTGTAAAGCGCTGCGGAATAAGTCGGCGCTATATAAATAAAGATTATTATTATTATATATATATCTGACTGCTGTGTGAATGATACTACCTAGGAAAATCATTCTGTTAAAAAAAGTAATATTAATTGCTAAGGTAAATTTCTCCTTTAAAGGGGATCTATCACCCCTTTACAACTTTGTGTAAATAGTTTTCTTATATAGCGAATATGTTTTAAAGTTTTTTTTTTAAACCGCTTATTTGCAGAAATTAGAAGAATAAATACAGCCCCACGCCTACCTCCGCATAGACTGCTCTTGTCGAAGTTTGCCTCTGTGCCTTTGCTCCCTTCCCACTACCCAGCCTCCTCCAATGATGGAGGCTGTCTGTCTTTAAGCTGGAGCGCTCTGATTGGCAGAGATCGATTTCTGGCCAATGAGAGCGCTCCAGCTTACAGACAGACAGCCTCCATCATCGGAGGAGGGTGGATAGAGAGAGGCAGAGCAGTAGGCTGCAGCAAGGATCAGGTAACTGCAGCCTGCCCGGGAAAGTAGGCGCGGGGCTGTATTTATTCTAATTTCTGCAAATAAGCAGTTTAAAAAAAAAAAAAAAAGAATAAACTTTAAAGCATATTGGCTATATAAGAAAACTATTTACACAAAGTTATAAAGGGGTGATAGAGCCCCTTTAAAGAGGACTTACCACCTTTTCAATTGCATCCCTCAGTGGGAGCTTCAGTCTTGGAAGGATCTTGTATTGATCTCGAATATATTTGTAAATGGTAATCATATCCTCCCTTAAACTTCTTTTCTGTAATGTAGACAAACACTGTTTGGCTAGTCTTTCTTTATAACACAAATCCTGCAATCCTTCTATGTTTTATCATGTCTCTGCACTTTTTCCAGTTCAAGTAATGTCTCTTTTATGAACTGTTGCCCAAAACTATACTCTATATTCCAGGTGAGGCCTATCCAAGGATTTATATAGAGTTAGAATTATATCCACACCCCAGGCATCTATAACCCTTTTTATATTTTATTAATAATAAACATCATCTGCCACTTTTTCACCCATGCATTGTTTATCCACATCTTTTTGCAGAGAAAAAACATTATTCTCTGTATGTATTTCCCTACACAGCTTAGTACTATCAGCAAAGATTGATACATTACTTTCAATATTCATTTCTAGGTCATTAATAAACAAGTTAACCCCTTAGTGACGTACGCGGCTGTCACCTTAACGCCCGGCGAACATTTTTTTTTTTTTTTCAAACAAGTCCGGAGTCTCCGAGCGGCGTGAAGCCGCACGGAGACCCGGACTTTGTGACTTACCAAGTACATCCTCTGTCACTAAGTGACAGTTTCTGCAGGACGTACCTGATAAGTCATCCGTCGTTAAGGAGTTAAACACACTGTCCCCAGTTCTGACCATTCTGGCACCCCATTTACAACTTAAGATCATCTTGAAAATGTTCCACTTATAACAAATGTCTGCCAGCTATAACCAGTTCTCTACATATGCACAGATATCTCCTATTAAACCAAAGCCTTTTAATTTATGTAGTAACCTGTTCTGAGACACAATAGCAAAGGCTTTTGCAAAATCAAAGTATTTTAAATAAACAGTAAGTAAATTAGTTCTTACCCTTTCATAAAATGCAAGTAAATTAGTTTGATATGATCTGTTCTTAAAACCATGCTAGCTCCTACTAATAATTTTGTTGGCCATTACATAGTCTATAATACTATCAAGCATTATCCCTTCTGTTATCTTACCCACTACTGAAGTTAAGCTTACAGGTCTATAATTTCCTGGTTTAGATCATGCCCCTATTCTTTCTGTTTTCCATAGCCTGTCATTGATTTTTCAGTTGTATATACAGAGGGAAAGAATGTGTTTAAGGTATCAGTCATAGCCTTATCTTCACTAATTAATTCACCTATCTCAGTTTTAAGAGCTACAATGTAAACCTTCATTTTTTTGCTATTTATATACTTGTACAACTGTTAAGGATTTTTATTTCTTTCTTTTGCAATAATGTTCTAATTTTCAATTGGATCTAGGCTTCCCAATTGGATCTAACATTAAATTCTTTATATCGTTTAAACAATGCATCTGACCTTTCTGACTTTAACCATTTAAAAGCCTGCTTCTTATTTCTCATTGCCTTTTAAACCTCTTTATTAAGTCACATTGGTCCTAGTTTGCTCATTTTGTATTTATTCCCCAGTGGTATATATTGCCACATATATTTATCTAAGAAGTCTGTGATCCTTTTGTTTTCTATGTTCAGTCTGTACTGTTTAATGTCTCTGTATGTGTAGTCTCTATTGTACAGTGCTGCGGAATAAGTTGACATTGTATAAATAAAGGATAATAATAAAACAATAATAGCATTTTAAACAAATTCCATCTTTATAGTGCATTTGTATCTTTGAAGCTTACATCCCACTGAATATACTTTAATGCTGCTTTTAGCATTGTAAATTTAGCCTCTTATAGTTAAATGTTTTGGTTAAACCTTTGTTAATGGACTTCTCATAACAAAATTCAAAGGACACCCTATTGTGATTACTGCATCCTAAATGTCCCTTCCTTTATATTGTGTACCATTTCAGAATTGTTTGAGACCACCAGGTCCAGCAAGGCCTCTTTTCTAGTTGGCTTCTCCACTAGTTGAGACATGAAATTGTTATTAAGCATACTTATTAGATTATTTCCCTTTGTGCTAGAAGTCATATTTCTCCAGTGAATTTTATGGTGGTTGAAATCTCTCATTTAGGTTGTATTTCCTGACTGATAAGCCTTTTCCAATTGCAGTAACACTTGGGCCTTTTCAAACTCCCCAATATTAGATGGCTTGTCATAAATTCCCATTAACATATTTGTATCATATATGCCCCAGTGTGTATTACAACTCAGAGGGCCTCTATATTCTTACTGGATCTCTCATTAATATATTCCCTTATACTAGGCTTTTATGGAATGCATTACATATAGGTTTACCCCTACGACTCATATTAATTCTGTCCTTCCTAAGATGTGAATAACCCTCTAGAACGATTGCCCAGTCATGTGTATCATCTAACCAGCTTTCAGTCACATAAATTAAATCGTACTGCTTATTAATTGCAAAGGTTCCAGTAACCCCATCTTACCAGTCAGACAATGAACATTTACATGCACACATTTTATGTTACTGCCATTCTGAAGAATTGCGTTCTTTGAAATTATTTGTTTTTTTCAGGCTGTAATCCCTGTTAAATGGCCAAGCTCTTCCCCCTTCTCCATCCCCATGCCCCTTCTCTAATCCTCATTTACACTGCCAACCCCATCCTGTGTTGTATCTCCCCTTTCCTAATTTAAAATTTCCCCCAACACTCTAACCATCCTACCCTCTAGCACAGCAGCTCCATTCCACTAAGGTGAAATCCATTTCTAGTATAAATATTGCCCCCTCAGGACAAGACAGCCCAGTGCTCTAGAAACTCAATCACCTCTTAATACACCAAGTCTTTAGCCATGCAATAAACTCCCTGATCTCCTGTTGCTTTTCTGGTGTAGTGCATGGCACATGTAGGATTTCAGAAAATACTATCTTAGAGTTCTTATGCAGTAGCTTACAAGTTAAATCCTTGAAATCTCTCTTAACGGACCTCCATTTCTCTGATTAAAGGGATAGTAATGTTTCACAAAAACAGCAGCTCAATTAATCTTCATAATATTTGAACCATAAAGAGTGTTATTTCAATACGGTCAGTTGTAGCTCAAGAGTAATTGAATGGTAAAGTATCCTCCTTTCGCCCCTTTTACTGATGTAACGCTGCGAAGTGTGTGCAGGAGGGTGGGAGTTGAAAGGTTAAACTGTGATGTATATGCTTTTGTAGTCCCTTCCATGCACTCACTCCATCAACAATATTGAACCGTACTGGGACCCCTGAGTTGTGTACAAAAAGTAATGTAAATATGTAAAGGACAAAAATGGAGTAAAGTGGTTAAGTGTTGGCGATGCAAGAATGCAGTAAGGGGGAAGCAAAATGTTGTAGACTGAATGAGTAGAGGATTTGTGTTTTTGGATAGTGTGTGGGAGCTATTGTCAGCCATCTTTTTTTCTTTCTTCAGCCAGATATGGGGGGCAGGCCAACTCCCTGCAGTGGATTTTCACAGAGCAAAATGTGAAAATCACACCCGTTGTATATGCCCCAGGGTGTCTGTGGCTGGAGACGGAGAATCTGGCACCCTGCCACCTTCTCCTTTTAGTAATTACTATCCCTTTAAGCAGAGATATCTTTAAAAACTGATCTGTTGGTGTGCCCTGAGGATTCATTTTGAGAAATACTGGGCTTGTACCTTGACTAACAATTTTGGTGTTCTATAAAGAGCAAGACAAGCAGACTGAGGGCCTTATTTAACCCGTCTTGTGTTTTGCAATGCATTGCACACCATGTTGGCATACAAAGTGTTAATGTACTGTGAAATCTAGATTTACTTGCATTCGCACAGTAAGCTAGAAATGTGTTTACTCAAAGTGTTTTTGTACCAAGTTCTATGCAAATACAGAATTGATTCAGACTGTATCTAGGATCATTGAAAGATGAGTTATAGTGTATAATTGCATTAAAAAAGCAATTACAAGACTCCTGCTTAATTATTTTGAAATCCTATTTAATGCTCTCTTCTAAGCACATTCTGTTAATATAAAGTTTACTTGTCTTTTTTTTAATCTCACATCTATTTTATAAATATATTAGGGTTTTTCTATATATTAATAGTTTAAATAGCTCTAATTAAACAGTTAACATACACACTTGTATGCATATCACATGGTAGCTCAATGTCTTTCTCAGTCTTTCTGTCTCTGTCTCTCAGTCTATTTAATTCCTCCTCTCTCTCTCAGTCTCTGTCTGTATCCCTCACTCACTGTCTCAATTTATCCATCTGCCTTTCTCATTATTAATATATGCCTGCTTTTTTTTTGTACTTTGCCTCATTCACTTTCTGCCTTTTGTTCTCTGTCTCACTCACTCTCAAAAATGTAACTCACTCTTGCCCTCTTACTTTTGTTCTCACTCGACGCCCACTCTGTGTTTCTCTCACTTTTTTCTATCTTAGTCACAGGATGAGACTGCTTTAGTTTGTGCAAATAATTGCTGAGAATGTTTTATAACAGCCTGGGATATCTGACAAGCTGAAACACTTTTACCAATAAGGTCTCTATTAATTATGGATTGAAGGAAATGCACTATAGGACATACATATAAAATCCCAAAATATCTATTGATTTAAACGGGCCTTTTTTTGCACTTCTGTAGCATTGAAGGAGTTGAAATCCCTATTTAAATCAATGGACAGTTTTATTTGTTCCCCATGGTTCAGTTGGTTTTCCACAGAATGACTCTAATTCTTTTTAGTATATCAGCCTCATTGTATCAGAAATTTACTTTTAAGTGTAGTTCTAATTTCCTTGCCATCCCAGCACATCAACATGGAGCATGCTCCAGCTGTTCAGGTCAGAACGAGTACAGCAAATTAATCCACCCATAAAAGGGCCCTCCTACCTTCGTAATTGCTTTTCTTTCCTGCCACAGGTGGGATAGAGTACAACCTTTTTTGACTACTTATGATCCCTAGGTTTGGATAGTATTTTTGTTGAGCAGCATAGCGGACCGTCTAGGGAAGGCTCTTCTGTTTGGGTTTTCTAGGAATTCCAGATCTGATGGACTCTTGTGAGAACAGGAAGGTCCCCTGTTTTGCACAAAGACAAAGGATTGCTTGGCCTTTCGAGGGATGCTATGTCCATTCTGTGGAACTGACATCTGTCTTATGTGTTTGCTCTGATTTCCCCTCATTCCCAGGGCATTTCAGAAAGTCAGGATGGAGAAAGTGCTAGTCTTCCTGATTGCTCCATTCTGCTCCTGTCAGGCCTGTTTTTGGACCTTCTCAACCTGTCCCTCCAACTGCTGTTCTACATTCTGTCAAGACTGAATCTCCTTCTCTAGGGTCCATCTGGTATCAGGATGAGAAAAGACTAGCATTGACCGCATGGCTCTTGAAAACACCGTCCTAAAACAGAAAGGATTCTCAGATGAGATCAGCTCTGTTTCAGGCTAGAACGCTTGTCTCTTCTAAAGAATACCATAGAAATTGATCCATCATCACAAATGGTATGGACAAGGATGTGTCTGCCCAGACCTATGAGGTTACTAGAGATCTGGCCTTTCTACAAGATGGTGTAAACAAGGGCTCTAGTCTGAGCTCCACTAAGGTATAGATCTCAGCTATTTCTGTCCTCTTTGGGAGTTTAAAACCCTTGTTCAAGGGGTGGTTCATGCTCTCCCTTTTAAGTTTCCTTCAGCTAGCTGTATACTTGCATTATGATACCTCCCTAGAGGTAATCACAATGCCTTCCTGGGCACATAGAGCAATCTGGCTCAAATCTTGGATGGTGGGTGAAAGAAAGAACTGTCTGTTCTCCATGCCATTTGTACTTTTTCCCTCTATGGTCAAACGTTAGTGGCTCTCATTTATAGACTGGAGGATGGTAAGAAACACCTACCACAGAAGCATCTGCTCCAGTCCCTCTGAAGAGAGAGAGGTTTTGCTCTCACACAAGGGATGCCCGTCCAGAGGCAGAGGATACTCCTCCTCAATATTTTCAGAGGCCTTCTTCCTGATACTAAAAGGATGGCAGATATAATTCCCCTGGGCGGCAGACTTAATTTTTTACCCTACCATAATGGGAAAAGATTACTTCAGATCTGTAGTCTTTCAGTGGGTTATGTGCTGAAATGTTTCTGCCTTCCAGAACTTTCATTTTGTTCTACCATAGAGGCTCTGTCATCAGGAGACTTCATGGCCACGATCAACTTACAAAAGGCCTACATGCACATTCTTCTTCATCATTTTTATCAGCAGTTTCCAAGGGTGGTGCCCATTACAAAATATCTTGTTTACTTTTAATTTCAAGCATAAAAATTGGGGTGGTTAATAAACTGGGAAAATTCAAACCTTACTCCCTCCCTGGAGATAACAGTTTTTGGGGCTTCACTTTGATTCTGGGGAAGAAAGACAAGATTGTTCAATCTCCCCCTGAAAGTTTGCATTCTGCACAGCACCAGTCTTTGGAATCTTATGTCTCTGAGGGGTTTGATATCTTCAGCCATGTATTCCATTCTGTGGGCTCTTTGTCATATTGGAATCCTTCAGGCCTTCGTTCTGCAGACATAATACAAGAATCCCCTGTCCTTTTAGCACACTGCATCACTTACAATACATGTGAAGATGTCTTTCAAGTGGTGGCTGAGCAAGAGGAATATGCATCAAAGGATTCCCTGGCACACTCCAGTCCAGCATATCCTGATGATGGATGCCAGCAGCTTTGGCTGGTTAACTCAGTTTATCCATCACTTCATTTAAGGAACCTAGTCCAGTTTCAGATAGTTGCTAGCAGTATAGAGAGCCCTTAGTCACTGGTCCAGCATTTTGCAATGCACAGCTGTTTGGATCCAGTCAGAAAACTACTCAGCGGTGGCCTATCTAAGTCGTCAAGGCCAGCACCAAAAGTCAATCTCTTTCACCTGTGGCAGAGGCTACTCTTCTGGCTTTGATGGTGATTCATCTAAGAGGCAATCTCCATACCCAGATTTTACAGATCCTTATTTTACTACAGATCCTTATTTTACACCCTGAATCCAAGAGACCATCCAAAAGCAGTAAATGCTCTTCTTCGAGTTTGTGATTTTCAACTGGGATATGTCTTCCTTCTGATCCCAATGATCCAAGGGTTTAAAAAATTGATTTGGGACAGTGCAACTGTGATTCTGATTGTTCCCTTTTGGCCCAGGAGGATTTGGTTCTCAGACATTCTCTGCTTCTTGATAGCATCCGGCTTCATCATTGAGTCCTTCAAGATCCAGTGACTGAGACTGCTTCGTAGCAGGAAGAAGGTTACTACCCTGAAGTATCTCAAGCTATGGAAGATATTTTCCAACTGGTGCTTGGCTAGGCAACTTTCTCCTCAAACTGCAGGGGGTGCAAGCGGACCTAGATTTTTGTTTACAACAAGGATTTGATAGAGGTCTGCAACCCTCAACTTAGAAAGGACAGGTCTTGGCTTTAGGATCCCTAAGAAATGATTCTATAGCTGAACATCCTCTCATGTGGAGATTCTTGTCTGCCATGTCCAGGAATAAACCATCTTCTGTACATCATGTTCCCCCCTTGGCACCTCAGCTTGAACCTTTATCAACTAACTGTAGCTCCTCTTGAACGATTGGAGGATGTGTCTTTGAAATTTCTTACCCTAAAAATTACCTTTTCTCCCTCTAGGAGAGTGGGAGAGATTCAGGCCCTCTCTGTGATAGAACCGTACCTGGCGCTTCATACTGCTAAAGTAGTACTTTGACTTCCACTAGAATTAATTTCCAATATGTGGAATTCTGATCATAACAAAAACAGACAGAAAAACATGTGCATGGATGTTGTTTTATCTAGTTTAGTTTTAAATTTTTTTTTTATTTTGTAAATTTTGATTTTATGCTAATTTGGGCTAAAATTAGCTTCCCTAGCCCCTTCGTAGCTCTTTTTTCTCACACCTCCATCTCACTGTTACTAAAGCTCTATCTACAGTGTATTAAAGTGCAACTATCATGAGCATATCATTCACCCCCTATTCATTGTTAGTATACTGGTAATCATGGAAACAGTGTCATAACTTTGGTGCCTGCATTATTTGTAATCATAAATTCATATGGGACTTACATCAACATTACAGCGCAGACATCTTGGCGAAGTGGGATCTGTGCATCTGCGCTGTCCATCCCTGTCACTCATAGGTTATTTGTCATATTTGCCGTATACAAGGTAAGCTTCCTGTAATTGGCAGTTTTAAAGGGGGCATTTACAGAAAATTCATGATGCCGGGTAGCATTCTAACCCTTATTCCATACCCCCTCTGGCACTCATAGGGTTATTGAGTCCACCCTAGCAATGTATGCTATTCATGTGTCACTTTTAGCCCCTTGAAGACCACAGGGGGTGCACAACGTATTGCAAAGAAATATGTTTGCATAACCCTCTGAAAGCAAGGGCTTAAAACAGATTTCTAACTAAACATTCTAACTAAAGTACTAAAAAAGTATGAGTCTTTGTATACAGGCAATACATGGAGAATGTGAACATATACTGGATATATTTATTATGAAAAAGTAATCTTCCCATGAAACCAACACTACCCTAAGGCAAGGAACTTGTGATGTGTTAATAATAGACCTGTCTATGAAAACTCATTTTACCCTTCACAAGTGACAATTTATGGCAGTGCCATGTAAAACACAGATATGAGAAGCTTGCCCTTCACTAAATATCTTGCTAGCAAGCAAGGGACACTACACACAGGACTGCATGTTCAGAAGAGAAGTGGAGGAGTTCTGGGGAAACCATTTGCACTGTATGGGAGAAGTAAACATTCCCATTGTTTTAAATGGGGATTTTATCCCCTTGAATGTTAGAGAGGTCTCAATGCATTGCAAAGCAATGTGTTAGAGACCACTCCTGCATTCAAGGGGTTAAAATCTCCATTTAAATCAATAGGAATATTTGGAATGTTTAGTTCTCCCCTATAGTGCATGTGGTTTGCCCCAGAACTCCTCCACTTTTCTTTTGAACATATATCCCATAGGGCCGTACTCACAAAAAAAAAACAGGAGCCATTCTAGAGCAAAGCATCTACACCATAAGGGAGACATGGAAAATCTTTAAATATATATTTATATAAATGGTTCTTTTAACCACTTAAAGTTTAGAAATGTGTAAAGCAATGTGTTAGAGACCTCTCGATCAATCAAGGCTTGATTTAATATTCTAGATTAAAAAAAAAATGATGTGGAGCAAGTCCCATCTCTCAAACCTTTATGGTTTGAGAGATATAACGTTTTAAAGATCCACCACTCCCTCCCCTTTCCCTGACGTCAGCTGTAAAGCTGACAGAAGGAGATTCATGTTGGCTGACTCCAGGTGGCTCTTCAGCAGAGCCGAAATAGCGCAATCTAAAAAGAAATGCTTAATTGGAACGGTCTACAAAGTGTGCTTGCAAACCAGGCACACTTTGTAGACCGTTCCAATGAAGTATTTCTTTTCAGACCACACTATTTCGGCTCTTCTGAAGAGCCACCAGCTGTTCCCGGGACTGGGATCTCCTTGTATCTGATGTCAGTGCGAGGGAAAGGAGGGGGGACTGTAAACATTAAATCTCTCAAACAATATAGGTTTGAGAGATGGGACTTTCTCCACATAATTTATTTTTTTTAACTCTAAAACATACCATGAAATTATAAGTGGGCATTACTAACCCTTTAACCCTTTGAGTACTAGAGGGGTATTCAACACATTGCTTTGCAATGCGTTGCGTATCCCTCTGGCACTGAAAGGGTTAAATGCAGAGTTAACTCAGTTTCTAAAGAGGTCTCTAATGTATCTCTTTGTTGGAAAGCTCTCTAGCATTCAAGGGGTTAAAATTCCCATTAACGATTTAATGATCAAAAGGGGTGCGTAACTTGCAAATCTGTGGCCCTTAAAGGGTTAAATCAAAGGGAATTTTTTATTTGTTTTCTGTGACTGTTGGTTGGCCCACAAATTGTTCTGCTTTTTCCCATATATATTTGTATTACATTTTCGTGCACTGAATTGCTGAAATGAACTACAGAAAGAACGTGTTAGCATGGTAAGGTGGATTTGGGATTAACAAGGAGAACAGAATTTATCATTTTATATTCAGTCCGCTGTCCTTGATTAAAACTCTACTTTACATGTTCTTTCTAACAAGTCGAATGTAATATACAGCCTTTGAACACTCACCATAAATATTCAGGGAAAAAAAACTAATGCCCTTTTTTGATGTCAGTAATTCAAGTACAGTGAATGCATTAATTTAGCTATTTTTTTCTGTCTTCTGTGTTGCATGAATATTTAAAAGCGGGATATTTATTAAAGTAGTTATTTTTCCCTTCATACAAAAAAAATAACTAGAGCTAATTAAAAAAAGGACATAATGTATCGACTTGGATGACATCGAATTTAATAGTCTTGTCTGTGAATAGTGATGATTTTTTTTTTTAAAGGAGAAGTTACACCTCCTTGTAAGAAACCCCACTTACATTATTTTGGCCAGAAAATCCAAGTCTGTTTTTCCCTTGTGCCTTTTCAAGAGAAAACATCTTCGGTCAGTCCTGGGTTCATGTCCATGGAGGTGGACATGACAGTTGCTGGCAGGTTCCCCCCCCCCAACTAAAGCACACAGAGTGAGGGAGAGGACTTATAGGGGATCTCTCACCCCTACAAAAGTTAGGCTTACTAGGTAGAGTATATATTGATAATGTTGAAAACGTTAATTATTTAAAAAAAAAGCTATTTGGGTTAAAATTATTGCTTATAGAGTGCCCTGCACCCTACTTCCGCATACACTGCTCTTGCAGCAGATTGCCGCACTGCGATCTCATTGGCAGAGATCGATATCTAGCCAATTCGATCGCTCCAGCTTACAGACAGAAGCCTCCGTCATCGGAGGAGGCTGGGTAGTGGGAAGGGAGCAGAGTGGTAAGAGCAGTGTATGCGTAAGTAGGGTGCAGGGCACTCTGTGAGCTATAATTTTAGCCCAAGTAGCATTTTTTTTTTTAAATGAAAAACGATTTCAGCATTATCAATATATACTCTACCTAATAAGCCTAACTTTTATAGGGGTGAAAGATCACCTTTAATCCTTTAAGGATCAGATGGGCTGCACATCCCTCTTATCCTTACCGCTTTGAGTGTCATTGTATTAATTAATATGCTTGTACCTGTTTGTCCACACATTTGTTTTGGGGGGCCCATACCCTGGAGAACTACAGAGCTGAAACCATAAGTACAACTGGGTGAAAAGGCCAATTGGAGCCTGTGAATTCAAATCATGAGAGATTTCATGACCCTTTAGGACAAAATTAGTTTTTCCTTATACATGTTTCTTGTTTAATAATTTATATAAGCAATCCACAATTGAAAATACCGGCCATATAGTCTTTTTCAACATTGCAATGTGGCAACAAGATGGTTAACCCCTTATGGGTCAGTGGGGTGTGCAATACATTGCTTTGCAATATGTTGTATACCCAATTGGTCCTTTAAGGTTTAATAAGCTCTGGCTGTTGCAAGTACAATACATTTAGTACCTTAAGGGCATAATAATGTTTCAAAATAAAAACAGTTCCAATTAATCTTCATAGTATTTGGGCCATGGAGAGTGTTATATAAATACTGTCAGAGTTGTAGTTCAAGAATAATTGAATGATAAAAAATCCCCTTCCTCCCCTTTTACCTAGTGTAAGCTGCCTCCCCTCAGATGTGGAATCTGGTCACTTGACCAGACAGCTCACAGCAAGGGACAATCTTCTTACTGTGTCCATAAGGAAAACCCTGTCCCCTTGACAGGTTTTTCCCTTATGCTATTTGAAGATTGTCCCTCTCTGCGATCCACCTGTACACCACCTTTCTGTTCTGAGGTGAGCAGTGTTACATCAGTAAAAGGGGCAGGAGGGGGATACTTTATCATTCAATTACTCTTGAACTACAACTCTGACAGTATTGAAATAACACTCTCCATGGCCCAAATACTATGAAGATTAATTGGAGCTGCTTTTATTTTGAAACATTACAATCTCTTTATCATAAAAGCATTTATGGTACCAAATACATGTTTTGCATAAAAATGTGTCCAAATATATTACACCAAAATAGTCATACCACAAGGATTAAATTTTTATCTAGCCCAAGGGGGGATTTCTGTACTTTAAAGAGAAGGAAATGAAGGTAATTTATATTCAGACCAGCCTTCTCTAAAGACGCTTTGCCTATAAAGTACTGAGTGAATTTTCATTGCTGTTGCACTAAGTTCTGACAGATTTTAAAAACTGTTGCAGTTTCAAACAACATTATTAAAAGGGACATTTTTAATCAGCTTTCCACCATTTTTATCCTTTTTTTTCCCAGCTTGCATGTTTTAACCCTTTGAGTGCCAGCGGGGTATGGAACGCATTGCTTTGCAAATATGAAGAAAAATGATGTAACAAGAAAGTAAAACAGTGCTAGTATGAAAAATGCTGCATACATGGTGTTTCAACCCCTTGGGTAAAACAAGTAAAGTAAATTGCTGAACCTCCAGCTGTTGGGGGATTGAAGCTCCCATCATCCCCCACAAGTCAATGGCTAGGGTTGACATCTTTTCCTCAAAAAAATACCAGCCATAGTTGTGGGTCAGTGAGGGTGGAGCCACAAAAAGGGAGGAGCTGCAAAAAGGAGGGGCCACAAAAGGGGCAGAACCACTCAGTGTTGCATGACCCTACAAAATTGAGCTTCAGGCTCCTCATTGCAGGTACCGGGTTCTAGGAGCTCAGTTCTCATAAAGCACTCTGGATATCCTGAAGCACATTAGTAGCCCAAACAGTGGTTTGAACCACACTTATTCGTTGCTTCTTAAGATCTAGAAATAAAATAGACACTCATAGATGGATAACTCTAGCCTGTGTGTCTTCTATACAGATCGTTCGCACAATAATTGTTGTATGTTGTATAGTTCATTGTAAGGTCCAATAACTGGATGAAGTATGTTCACAATAATGCTGATGCTACACTGGGCTGGCAATTATTCACACATGCAAACAGACGTGTTTGTCCCTTAGACAGGAAAACAAGAGGTTGCCTTTAAGATTGCACTCCTAAAAATTCCCTATTAGGACTAATACACTGGATATTGCTCACAGCAAATACAATACATTTAAAGAACGGGATCTGTACAGAAGTATTGTATTTGCTGTGAGCAATATCCAGTGTATTAGTCCTAATAGGGAATTTTTAGGAGTGCAATCTTAAAGGCAACCTCTTGTTTTCCTGTCTAAGGGACAAACACGTCTGTTTGCATGTATCTATTTGTTGCCTTGTACCCATTCGCCTGTAATCATTATTGATAGGCTTGATCCCTACTGTTACTGATGTATGGTGCAATCTAAATGCTCTTTTAAAATAATCATTCACACATGTCAAACACATATCATAAACACATGTCATAAACCATATACATTTTAGTTTAAAAAAAAAAAAGAAGAGTATGATTGTCTATATTTCAGGGTTGTAAATGCCCCCCGGCCATAGATTCCATATCCCTGCACTAGAAATAAGAAAACTAGTCAGACCTTACATAAATCACGACCCTCACAAATAAATTGCACTTCCATCTATCACATGTAGTTTAACCCTATGAGTGCCACAGCAGTATCGATAAGCATTGCAATGTGCTGGATAGCTCTCTTGTCATTCAAGGGGTTAACAATAGGAGTTTTATTCTTGGTCTATTATTTTGTAAAGATTACTTTTATAAAACTAATCAGTGTTGCATTAAAATGTTTCAGTCAAGCAATGCACTTAACCCTTTGAGTGAGAGAGGGGTATCAAACGTAATGCGATGGATGACAATCAAGGGGTTAAATGACCTGCCAAACCTTATTCCAGGTTTAACAGTTTGTGATGCAATTACCAATTAAACTAAGAGACCAGTGATTGTATCATGCACCAAAACGCACTGAAAACAGGTTTTGCTGAAGACAATACACAATAAAAAAATGCATGTCTTTAACCCTTTGAGTGCCAGAGAGGTACGGAACACATTGCTTTCACTCACTCAGCCTTCTGCATATCTGCGTCCTCAGTACTCATCTCTGCAGGTCCATCCCCTTCAATCATGTCATAAGGTAACGGGTACTGTGATAAACACAGTAAAAAGTGCCACAGCCAGCTCCCCGGAGAATACATACCTCTACAACATCCTCCTGCAGCTTCCCAAAAACTCCTGCCTTTCCCTAAGGGTGGCCGAGTGCACAAAGACATGTAGGAGTTGTAGTCACCTGACCTCACCCACCGTCACACACACAAATACCGGCTTTTCAGTTGCCAGGATAGTAGTTATACTGGCACCGGTTCTAGTGCGCCAAGTACCGGCTGTGCCTGTAAAATACCGGCCAGGTGGCAACCCTATCAATAGCTAGTTGGGATGATAGAATTGTAGTCCTCAGCAGCAGGAAGTCCAGGTATTGACTACCTTGGGTTAAAGGACACAATGTTTTAGCTTAGCTTTGATTAATGATGTGTTTATAATCAGTCCCTCTGGCCACTCCTGTCAAATTGTCTGTGGGGCCTTCTTTACACACACACACACACACACACACACACACACACACACACACACACACACACTACACAATACAATATACACACACAATAAAAATACACACACAATACAAATACACAAACGATACGTTATATACAAAATGCTACATGCAAAACTCTGTACGATACATGCAATACTCAAAATGCTATATGCAGTGCTCAAAACACTATATGCAAAACACTACACCCAAAACAGTAAACGCAAAACACACACTACATGCAAAACACACACATGCGTTCATGCACGTGCATACTTACATGCTCTTTAGCTCATACATGCTCTTGTTCAAACACACGCACACTCCCACACACTCACGCTCCCAGATAGAGGAGAGTTGTAATCTGTTGTACATTTTTTTGGAGTTTAAAGGGCTAAGCACTGAAAATTCAACAAGCCAGTCATTAAAGGGATAGTAAAGTCCCAAAAAAAGTATGTTCTAAATGGTAGCTGCACTAAAAAAACATTTAATGTGCTTAATCCTTTCTCTCAAACCGTTATGGTTTAAGAGATGTAATAAAATAAAGACCTCCACTCCCTCCCCCTTCTCATGCTTCCGTTGAACAGCGGACGTCATGAGATCCTGCTTCCGGGACCAGACGGTGTCTCTTCAGGAGTGCTGTCATCTCAATATCTAAGTATAATTACTCCATCGGAATGGTCTGCAACGTGTGCTTGCAAGCCAGGCACACGTAATAGACCATACCGATTAAGTAATTGTACTTAGATATCTAGATGACAGCGCTCCTGAAGAGCCACCTACAGTCGGGCGACTGGATTCTGCCTCTGACAGCTTTACAGCTCGTCAGACAGAAAGGCAAGGGACCAGAGGGCTTCATTTTCTTATTTCTCTCAAATCACAACGGTTTGAGAGAAAGGATTAAGCACATTAAGTGTTTTTTTAGTGCAGCTACCATTTAGAACATACGTTTTTTGGGACTTTACTATCCGTTTAAAAACATTGCCTCCTTTCTGGATTAGCCTGGATGTCAGGGGAAAATAGTCCTACATGTAAATCCACTTTTAATTTTTAATCCTATTAGTGCCAGACATTTATTCAATCATTGGGCTGCAATGCAGTGGATAACACACATAATGGCTACTCTTGTTTTGGATGACTTCTGTAGTGTCTGTCTTTATAACACACTTCCTTTATAAAACATTCTTGTTTAGTTATACATATAACTTTATGGCCAGTTATTCTAGCAAATATTGCACGGAGTTGTCCATTTTTTTTAGTTTTTTTATATTGATCATTTGGTGGCTAGGCAATTGTGAAATGTGAAACAATGTGCTAACATGGGCTGTATTAAGCCTTTGAATGCCAGAGAAATGCCCAACACATTGCTTTGCAATGTGCTGGACACCTCTTTGGCATGCAGAGAGTTAAAGGGTGTTAAGCATGTGTTTCTTATAATGCATGTGAGTTTGGCTATGCCATAAAACACTGTTAACAGGTAAACCAAAGAGTTTTTGTATGGATGTAGCTGTCTTTGTAGGCTAAATAAAACACTACCATACAAAGATACAAAAAAGCTTGAGTGCTGACCTCTCCCTTAAACAGGTTGACCAAACTTGCACAGACTTCCTGGTGAGGACCCTTTTCAGGGTGTATGAGAAGGAGCTATTGAATCCCCACCCCCTTTTTCTGGAGACCTGGATGTCTCCGGGGTTTGGACAGGAAATGCAAGCTTAGGGAAGTCTGTGCAAGTTTGTTCAACCCTGTTTAAAGGAGAGGTCAGCGCTCAGGCTTTTTTGTATCTTTGTATGGTGGTGTGGAGTTGGAGGAGAAGCGGGAGAGATTGGACCCGCATTGCTTGTAGCGGCAGACCCGAGTTGGTATAAAATAAAGGGGGACATTGGAAGAACAGAGGCCAGAGAAATGTATTTCCTTGAGTTAACTTGGAGTGTCTGGTGACGGATTTGGAACGCTTCCACGTATCTGTTTTGTAAATAAAACACTAGTAATAGGATACATAACTGAAACCGCCCCCAAGCCCTCTAGACCCTCTACAGGAGAAGAGCTAAATATTCTAGAAAAAAAGAGTAGATAAGAGGGACTATCCAAAAAATAATGATAACCAATACAACTATACAGACAAGAAAACTCTCCACCAAAAATATAAAAAATATAAACAAATATGTAATATGAAGTGTATACTAGTTCACTTATATATCCCACTGAGTCTCATTGCTCTCATTAGTGTAAAAGGATGATAATATAGATGCAGTTAATAAATGGATGGTGTCATAAACATCCAAGTAATATTAGTTGGACAAGAGGTCACTTATCTGTAAATCCAGCAATCAATAGAATGAAGATGGTGATGAAGGAATGATTAATTTATTAAAACCAAAATGTCAATGAAGATGGATGTCTAGTCCTCACCAGAGCTCAATAGACCCTTGTGCTGCAGAACATCATGGGAAAACCTCCATTCTCTTAGTGTCTATGCAAAAGATACAAGAGTGCAAAGAAAAAAGTTTTATTATCAAACTAGTTTAAAAGCCCGTGTACACGGGCCAAGGTCCGGGTAATGTTAACCCTTTGAGTGCCAGAGGGGTACTCAACACACTGCGTTGCGTACCCATCTGGCACTCAAAGGGTTAAGAAGTCGCTACAGCAGGGCTACCTCACTGCTCCAGTCTCTCACTGCAGTCATGCGCAGTAGCAAATGCCTGAACGCTAGCAGTCTCTGCTGAGCATGACTGCATTGTGACAAACATCCTAGCAAATTATTATATAGGATAAGAAAACACACAAGACAAATATAAACTTACAGGATAACCTGCATAAACAAGCCTCTATCCCTCCCGGCCAAATTAGCCACTTTGCTCTGTAGCCTCAGCATCTTATAGACCAGTGATGGCGAACCTATGTCACTCATACTACCACTGGCACTCAGAGGCCTTTATGGTGGCACACGGCCAAGACAGCTGCTTCACTCCATCCCTGCCGTGTTGGCAGATTGCAAAGTTTCCTGTTTAATCACATCTTATAAGGACCAGAGGAGTATGTGACGCTCTGTAATGCATTGCAGAGTAGGGTAGGAAGGAGACGAGTGCTGGAATGGGAAGAGCAGGGTGGGAGGGAGAAGAGTGAGGGAAGTGGGAGGAGCAGGATGGGAAGGAGACGAGGGTGGGAGGTGTGAGGAGCAGGGTGGGAAGGAGAAGAGGACGGGAAGTGTGAGGAACAGGGTGATAAGGAGAAGAAGGTGGCAAGTGTGAGGAACAAGGTGAGAAAGAGGAGATATGAGTAGAGTTTCAGGAGAAACTTATCACCACCAGAGAATCAGCCTCTGTTCCCAGAAGCCCGATAACTCTAATAACCGGAGTCTCTGGAGCTGATCCAGAGTTCCCAGGCATAAGTATGGACCAATGTGATCATTTATTGTTCTCAGAAGTCACCTGGGGCCGTATTTAGGAAGCTAAAGATGAAAAACGCTGCTCTATATGGATAAATACAAATGGGCTTTTAACCCACTGAATCTTATAGGGATTCCCAACACATTAGTTGGAGTCCTCCCTAGCATTCAAGTGGGTACAAGCCCCATTTAAATGACTGGGAATTTGTATTTGTTCCCTAATGTGCAGTTGGTTTGTCCCAGAACTGCTCCACCTTTACTTTTTTCTTGCAGCTATACCCATACTTACTCACTCTTACATTCTATATTCCGTCTGCTGATCAGATCTCCCACTAACCTGTGTCTCTCCAGCTGTCATTGGATTTCAACACTCATCATCCTCAGGAGGCCATCTGATATCCCCTGGTAATGGGATTTTTGTACTGGAATCCCCAGTATCAGACTTTAACCCTTGGATGCTTGAGATGTCTCCAAACGCTTTGCAAATATCACATCTTGCAAGATAATAATGACCTGATTTCATCATTTTATACTGACTGTATTGCCATTATCTTTATACAGGTGTATCCCACATTGGTGTACCTTTTACTTCATCTTCATTACAAACATGTGGAATGGGATTACAGGCAACCACCTTGAAAGTTAATATTGCGTTCATCTGTCATCAGGTTTTACTACCGGGCTAGGCAACCTGAAGCCCTCCAGCTGCTGAAGTCTACAATCAATCCTAGCTCGAGGGCCTCAGGTTGCCCACCTGTATTTTACATAATGCACACCCCAATGGCTTCCATTGTGAACTTCAAGTACAGGATCCATTTTCACATGAATCAGAAGAAGCAATTGCCTAGAGCATCTAACTAAGATCGGAACCTCAGGTGTGCCGGCCACTCCAACAGTGCAGAGTTGTAGGAGTGGCAAACACTTTGCAAGTTATTCTGCACCAGACACCAGCACCTGGTTTATTTAGCAGTTTATACACTGCTGTAAAGTCATGATTGTAATATGCCTCAACTCTACAATGTAAAAGGACACAAAATATAACATAGTAGGAAACTGAGCTTGGCTGTTAGACAATCTCCTCTGATCCCAGCACATTAAGCCTTTGAGTGCCAGAGAGATATCCAATGCAATGTGATGTCGTAATACCAGTCTGGCACTCAAGGAGTTAAGACATCATCAAGCATAACACATAACTGAGAAAAGTCATAAGCTTAATTTGAAAAACCTAGCTTGCACCAGCCCAAAGTCCAAAGACACCTCTGAGGTTAGCATATCTAATGTAACACTTGTGCGCAAAATGGATTCCACATTACCCAAGGCTGACAAGGAGGAAGGAGGAGGCAATGATGTCCTATTCACTAGCCAAGACAAAGGCAAATACAGAGACTGCAATGAAATAAATATTTATCTAACAAACAGTCCACAGGCTAACTCACCACAATACTCTATCTCAGTGGTTCTCAAATGCGGCCGCATTCGGCCACCAGTCTGTTCCCCTGCGGCCACCATGAAAAATGTGGAAATGCCACCGGCCGCATTCAGATGGTTAAATTCTGCACACCAGTGCCAGCCCTGCAATGTTGCAGTTCATATTCCTGCATTTAGCCCAGTTGTACTGCAGCCAATGAGAAAGGAGTGCTTTGATAGGATACTCCTCTCTTATTGACTGCAGTTATGTATCTTGGCCTAGGCACTTTACAAGGGGTGGCAAGGGTGGCGCTGAGGGGGGCTAATGGGGCTGGAGCCCAGAGTGTACCTGCGGGAAGGCATGAATGCTGTGGTCAATTGTTGAACACAATGCAGCCAATGAGAGAGGTGAATTCTTCCAGAATACTCCTCTCTCGTTGGCTGCCAACTGTGTATGACTGGCAGAGAGGAGAAGTGATGAAACACCAGGCTGAGCAGGCCTGGTTTCAAAGCACATCACATGAGGAACAGTCACTGGAAGCCACAGAGGCAAAGAGGTATCGAACGCATTGCGTCCTGAACAGGGGCAGTTACAGATTGGTTCATGCAAGTCCTGTATCACCGGGAAGTTCACTATGTGAGTCACTAGTGTTATATTCTTTATATACATTTTTTTTTTATTAATTGATAACTTTGATCGTTGTCATATCAGCTCCCTCATTATTACATATGTTTGTACAGATAAACCCACACTTTCTACAGGGCCATAACTAGCAACTAATTGCACCTGGGGACTCAAAGGGTTAAAAGCACGTATGATAGGGAGTATGAAAGCTCAGATTCAATGTGTTTCTGGGCTCTACAGGCCCATTCCTCAGCTAATATCAGTGGTATACAGAGGCCCAGCTCAACTCATCTCTGACCCTTTCCTGAGAGACAGCGTGGCATGAGATCTGACGAGCCAGAGGTGGGTAAAGATGTGTGGGTTTGGGGTATGCGGAAAAAATGTATGTATGTGGCACTGGCATGCTTATTCTATATTTCAGAGACAGCTATAAAGGAATACAAAATACAGTGTAACTATCAATTATTATAGATTTGGACAACTGTTGCAGGTTTTTGTTTCTCTTGATAGTGAAAATGCTGGGTTTTTTTTACACGTGCCATATTTTTGACACATGCCAGGATCAATAAGGATGTCTTAGCAGGCTGCATAGACTAGTCAGTTCTTTGTATTGTTCAAGCTCATGCACAGACATAACTGATTTCCTGGTATAAGAGTGTGAACACCTTTAGATTGTAAGCTTTCGGGCAGGGACCTCGCACCCAGTGTTTCACTCTACAAGGCACCTGTAACCCTGTATTGTTTAAACCCTGAAATTGTAAAGCTCTACGTACACTTGTGGCGCTTTATAAATAAACATATTCATTCATTCAACACCATGCACAAGCACAGCAGCAGTTCTGGGACAAACTAACTTCACATTAGGGGAGTAAATTAAAAAATTCTGTTGATTTACATCTGACATTTAAACACATAAATGCATTGGAGACCACGCTATAACTGAAGGGGTCAAAAGCCTCGTTTAAATCACTGGGTAGTTTGGATATTTTTATTTATCCCCTATGGTGCAGTTGGTTTGCCCTAGAATAGTTTTTGCCCCATTGTATTTTTTGTTTGTTATACTGGTTTCATACTGGATGCTAGAGGAGTGTCCAACACACTGCAAAAAACAAAATACAAATTCTCAGTGATTTAAAGGGATAGTAATGTTATAAAAGTCGTTAGCTGAGTCTTCCCACCTATTATAGAACCACTGCTCTGTCTAATAAAAAATTCAGTGTATCTAATACCAGTTATAATAGCTAAAGCAAGAAGCAACAAGCAAATAAATGCATTATACAATTTATACAATGTATCTGAAAAGGAAAGACGTTAAACACTGACATGTTAAACATTCACACAACATTAGCGGGAGGGTGGCATATTGTTCAGGCTGTGCAGGCTTCAGAATGGAAGTGTTAGCGAGGACCACTATTATATATGTTACCCTCCTTTGTCTAACTAGCCTATCCTAGCTCTGGAGGATACCTTGCAACTAACCCACCCTAACTACTCAGACTCTTTCCTGATGGGAGGTCATTTCCTATCAGGATGGCCCTCTTCTTAACCTTTTGAGTGCCAGAAAGTTATCCAGTGCATTGAGCTGCAATGCATTAGATAACTTTCTGCCACTCAAAGTGGATAACTGTTCTCAAGGCCATTCTGCTTTATATCTCTTAAGTGCCCGCAGGGTGTACAATGAGTTGGGATATAATAATGTGGCCAGCTTATATCGTTATGTAGTAGCTAGTGTATTTAATCCCTTAGATGCTAGAGCTTTCCCATACACATCGTTAAGCAATGTGGTGGATCCCTCACTACTATTATGTGGTTGAGTGTGGTGTTGTATGGTATAACAGTATTTTCTGTGACAGGAATCAGTTAATTAGGGAAGAGTTAGGTGAGCTGTGTGTGTGTGTGTGTAGCAATGGGCGGGGATAGGGATGCATAGGATGAATCTTCTACAGGCTTCTGACATTTTTATCTGCCACTGTTCCTGCTCAGTTTTTATCAATCTGTTTTTTGATAGCACACAATGTGGAGTTTCCAGGGCACCCCAGACATCTCGTAGGTTGTTTGTTAAGAGTATATTGAAGGAATAAAGTACATAAATAGTTATTCTTAAGTCCCACAATAAGAAAGAGAATATAAATTCTTAAAATATACACCTGAAACAAAAAAATTGAATCATAGCTGTCCTAGTAAAAAGGTGGCACACCAAAGTGCCACTGCACTCGGGTTAGGAAACTGGTGTTAGGTGCACATTTACACATAGCTAGTCCAAACATGTCACTGATCCAAGACTGAGCAAGGGAGCTGCATCTGCACTTTATTTAGTCAGTGAAGATTTTAGTGTTTATAAATAAAACTTGTGGCACAGTGCTTATGAATTAATTAAGAAAACCTAAAACATAATTTTAACATAGCAGCTGTCAGATTGTGGTAAAAAGATCTAATATTCAACCTCATAGCATATCACTTCCATAAATACTGTCTTGCCTAGCAAGGAGAGCCCCTTTAGGCGGTTCCAGTTAGTATGAAAGCTGAGGTATAATTAAATAGTGCCTAGCAATGAAAGGTTTTGAAGTGATGAAGAGCCAACGCTAATTGTATTGATTTGTTTATCGTCGGCTTAGGAGGCTCATTAAATAAATGGAGTGAAACAATTTCCATATTCTTATCTGCTTTGCAAATGAGGAATAAAGAACACTTCCATATGTCTGTTTGTTGGAGTTATACTAAAACACTCTGGGTTAGATGCTTTCGCTCACAGATGCACCATTATCCTTACAGCATGGTGTCATTTAGGGGTTATAGCGGCTTCCTAGTCTTAAAATGACTGATCTTTATTGGTGATATTGCTTTCTTTTGTGTATTACTACTGCTCTGTAATGGCAAGGAGAACATCACATTTACGAAGCTAGAGTAATAGTTACAATGCTCCACAAGGCAGTTCCAGAAAAACTTAAATTCAATGAGCATTTTAACCCTCTGTGTGCCAAAGGGGTATGCTACGCATTGCAGAGTAATGTGTTGTGCACCCCAATGGTACTCATTGGGGGAGATTCACTACAGCAGTGATTCTCAACCAGGGTACCGTGGCACTTAAGGTGCCCTGTGTTTTCTATGAAAACTGACAAAAATGGACTTTTAAATAAAGATTTATAGAAACTGTTATGCACAGTATGTTTAGTTTTGTTATTATGATTATAAAACCTAATAATAACTGTATATTTATGTACTAGTGTAAAAGCCCGTGTACACGGACCAAGGTCCGGGCGATGTTGACCCTTTGAGTGCCAGAGGGGTACGCAATGCATTGCAAACCCCTCTGGCACTCAAAGGGTTAAGAGCCCGGTCCTGCTCTGCCTCCTGCCGTCGATACAGTCATGCACTGTAGAGACTGCCCGAAAGCACAGAATGCTCCCAGCACAGAACTCCCAGTATTCCTACACCTCCCAGCATTCTATGCGTTCGGGCTGTCTCTACTGCGCATGACGGCTTCTGACGAACATTCTAGCGAATTATTATATAGATTGTACCCTTCTTATTCCCTTGATAAAGTACATTAAATATGTTAGGGGTGCCCCGAATGTTGTAGACTATGTGTTAGGGGTGCCCAGAGACAAAAAAGATTGAGAACCACTGCACTAAGGCATGATAAAGAGCTGATAAACCGGAGATAACTTCTCCAGTGATATCACATCTCCAATTCCTATGTGTTTCTATGGAGTCTATTCACTAAGATTTCTAGATCTTTGGAGATCTTATTGCATAGGCTCCATTGAATAACATAGGAAATGGAGAAGTCTTCAAGTGCTATATTTTATATGTACAACGTCTTTCAACTGTCCATGGACAGTGCCTGGCTTTGGCATCCTACCCCTGGTTTCTTCTGTCCCTGTTTTTCTCCCTGATTTGAAAAATATAATCTTAGTTCTATATTTTGCGTGCTCCCCATTAAAAAGTTAATGGGATATAAGCTTCCTCCATGTTTTTTCGTAAAAGCTTTTTTATTGTTAGAGGCAATACAGATTAATGCAAACAAGTCACATATTATTAATTACATTGTGTCACAGGAGAGTTGAGCCAACATATATTCAGCATACACATAAAAAGTAATCCAGATGCCTCTAGCATTTTATAAGCTAACCTAAAAACTGCACACCCAACCCGTAACCTAAACCCCTCACACAGTGGCCAACGGTACATACCCCCAGCCCCCCCCCCAGGAACGAGCCATCAACCACCCGACATGGCACCCCTCAAACATGGAAACATAGCAACGCTCCGAGAGGGACAACCCCCCAAGGACTATTCATGATTTGACAGCCACGGACACAAAATTTTATCGAAGCCCCCATGAGATCCTCTATGCATATAGGATAATTTATAGAATGGGAGATTATGGGTTACTACGCCCAACCACACTTCGACACCAGGAGGATTGTCAGCCATCCAGGCCATCGTCACCACCTTTCTCGCCATCACATATCCCATATTTTGCCCATATACGTCCGAAGTCCAAATTCCTAAGGTGCAAGAGACTGGCCTCCCCCCAAAGCTCAATATCCGGATCTAAACCATCAAAACCTGTCATGAGCTGTATCTTCTCCCAAGCCGCGTATATTGATTTAGTGGCCGCAATAGGGTCTGTACTTACCTCAGTTCCCAAAAGAATTAGATGTTGCCTCGAATATCCTTCTTTAAGATAGGATTCATCAATAACAGGAAATGTATGCGAGGACTCGGGTGTTACGTAAGCTACAGCATACTGGCCCTGAGCCACTAAGTAGTACCTATAGAAATCTGGAAGTGCTATGCCCCCCTCCGACTTTGGACGCTTAAGAGTTGCTAACTTAATCCTTGCCATCCCTCCCGACCGCAAGAAATTAGACAAGATTGTATCAATAATTTTGAAATAATGCTTGGGAATAGTTATGGGAGCAGCCTGGAATATATACAGGAACCTAGGTAGAAATATCATTTTAACCAGGTTCGATCTCCCCAGCAAGTTAAGAGGGAGTTTCATCCCTATTTAGATCAATGTGAATTTTTGTTTGTCCTCTATAGTGAAAATGGTTTCCTCCAGAATTGTTCCTCTCTGCATTTTCACATTAGGCCCTTTGTATCTCACACATAAAAGCAAAGCAGATGAATTGTGGAACGAGCCAATTGTACCATAGGGGGCAAATCCCTTTTATTTAAACTGGACTTTTAACCCCTTGAATTGATTTGCAATGAACTGGAGATCACAATAGCATTCAAGTGCTTAAACCCTTAAGGACTGCCGATCGTGCATTCGGCCGTGACTTAAAGGGGAACTTTCACATCAAAATATTTTTTTACCAACTCATTAAACAGTTAAACAGTGCTGGGAAAGGTGCTTCTTTTTTATTTTTACATACTTTCTGAGGTGAAAGCTCCCCTTTAAGGACCATGGACCATTTTATTTTTTTTGTGTCGCTTCTGGTTCAGGGCTCCCCCGATCAGCGTGCAGCCGCACAGGGAGCCCTGAATTCCATGACAGGAAAATGGGCAGACTAGATGGGCCGAATGGTTCTTATCTGCCGTCAAATTCTAGGTTTCAGAGTTGCTCCACTTTTCCTTTATATAACTGGTGTAATTCAAGCACAGTAAATTGTCAAACCTTTAGCTGTTGGGCCCTTCAACACCTGTTATCCCTAGCCATCAGCGGCTGGTTGGAGATGACGGGAGCTGTAGTCCCCAACAGCTGGTGGTCTAACAACTGATTAGCCCCGGTCTAATGTATCTTATAAGGCCTTTGGCATGGGAGCTTTTTCTCAATTTCTATCAACACAATTTGATGAAACTTTAGTCCAGCAGTGCAATTTTGCTCTGTTCAGCTTTGTAGTATTGATTTCAGTGGGATCCCAATGGAATCATACTAAAACATTGATAACTGTGTTTTCTGTCTGTATTGAGTGTAAAGGTTACTAGAAGAACAAAAAAGTCATACTACAGATTAAATGTAACTGGCATGTAAACCGCAGTAAAGAAAAAAAAATCACCCAAAATATGTATTTTCCCTTATAATTTCTCTGAAACAAAACAGTTGTCCTTGTGAAAATAGCCTAATATAAGCCTGGTTATTTAGGAGATGGTTTGGTGACTAGCCAGCTCTTGTTCGGGTTCTAACAGCCCATCTGTGGGTCTATAAACAGTCGTCCGTGATTGTTTGTTGTTTCTGCCTTTGATGTATAGAAAGGGAGACTAAGGGCTCGATTTAAAGGCAGCCGTTAACCAAAAAAATCACTAACGGGTGCGTTAAGTGTCATGTTGCAATTCAAAGATCCGTCTAAACAACAGCTAACGGCAGTTGCACAATTCCTACGGCCGATACACTTACGTGCATTCAGACGCATGGAACAACATACCCCAGAGCTATTCAAAGGCTTGCGGTACTGATAACGGCTGAAAAAAAGACACACCTAACGGCTAAAAGTTAAGACCCACTTCTCACACACGTTAGACACTTAACGGCCAAAACTAAACACCCGTTACAGAGGAAAACACACAAAAGGCTTACCGCACAACCATGTAAATGGGAAAATTAACCCGTGCAATGCCAAAACAACACAAAAACATGCACACACAACACAAATCACTACACACAAAACAACAACCAACACCACAGGAACAATGACACACAAAAAAACAACAACACAACATGGCACGGAACAATGGGGGTCATCACACAAAGCGGACCCTGCAAATACAAGCTCACCTGGGAAACATCAACACGCGACCTGCACCCCACAACTGCACGCCCGCAAATGGCACACACAGAACAAGCACAACACACCACATCTTATAACACACACACACCTGCAAACACTTACCTGGACACAAACAACTCACCATTGGTCAGCACTCACCTCATCACCACACCTACACAACGCCCTAGCAAGTACTTAAAGGGACAACTCAACACACTCACTTGTGGCTTGTTTTCCACTCAGGGAGGGAGAGAGAGAGATAGACAGAGAGAGAGAGAGAGACAGATAGATAGATACAGATAGATAGAGACAGATAGAGAGAGCAAACAGTATGTTGGGTTACATATTGTTGCGAAGACTGCGTAGAAGGCGTGCAAGGGAGAGAGCTAGGGAACATCAGCAAACCCCAAGCACGCCTCATCAACAGCCTTCACCTGTTGCAAGTGAGGAGGCTCTGGCTCACCAGCCACACAGGAGTCCATCCCCACCTGGGTGCACAGGATGTATAGACGACCACCAAGGCCCAGGGTATACCGCCCAAGGGTCACACTCTTTGGAATGGCTGATGATGAGGTCATTGATCGCTACAGGTTGAGGCCTGACAGCATCATTGCCTTGTATGAGGTCATCAAGGAGCAGGTGGATCCCATCTACATCCACAACCATGCCCTAACTGGCCTGCAGAAACTACTCTGTGCCATACACTTCATGGCAAGCGGGGCCTTCCAGTCCACTGAGGGTTACGCATCTGGCATGTCACAGGCCACATTCTCCAGAGTGCTGGCCCAGGTCCTGCCAGCCCTCAAAATCAAGGCCAGTACCCATATACATTTTCCCACCACCGACATGGACTGGATACACGTCAAGCAGGCCTTTTACGCAAAGGGAGGCATGCCCAGGGTCATGGGTGCTATAGATTGCACCCATGTCCGGATTAAGGCCCCAGCACGTGACGCACAGATATTCATCAACAGGAAGAACTTCCACTCCATCAACGTGCAGATGGTGTGTGACAGCAACATGAGGATCATGAATGTCTGTGCAAAATATCCTGGCAGCACACATGATGCATACATTCTACAAAACTCCTCAGTCCACAGAGATTTTGAGAATGGAACCTTTACAGGGGGATGGCTACTGGGTGAGTTCACAAAACAAAATCACACCACATACACAGGCGTACACACCACTCAGCTCAGCATGCACCTGACCCACACCTACTACGTCCACCACACAAAACATCATTCACACAACATGTGCTCCCTGTTTCACCATGTCACTCACATTACACAGGTGATGCTGGCTATGGATGCAAGTCCTGGCTACTGACCCCTCTGGCCAATCCCCAAACACATGCCCAGGAAAGCTACAACCAGGCTCATGCCAGAACCAGGAATGCTATTGAGCGGACATTTGGGCTCCTCAAGTCAAGATTCCGATGTCTGGACCACTCTGGGGGAGCACTGCAGTATGCACCGGCTAAGGTGTGTGACATCATTGTGGCGTGCGCAATACTGCACAATATCGCAGTGGACACCAGGCTGCTGGAGCACATCCCGGACCCCCCCATACAGGAAGTGCCCATG
This sequence comes from Rhinophrynus dorsalis, assembly GCA_037306005.1. Classification (NCBI taxonomy): domain Eukaryota; kingdom Metazoa; phylum Chordata; class Amphibia; order Anura; family Rhinophrynidae; genus Rhinophrynus; species Rhinophrynus dorsalis. Next base: position 256,235,948 of record CM074722.1, read on the forward strand.
GACATCGGGCATGTGGAGGAGACCATGAGAGGGGCACAGATCAGAGACAGGCTCATCACGGAATACTTCACCTGTGAGTATAACACAGGCATGCAAACAATCCATGCAAGTCCCCCAGCAGTCCTGTGACACTAACCACACTGCACATTTTGTTCTGTCTCACCCCACAGGAACAGTGACACAGCACTGCACTGGCAGTGGACGTGGAAAATTGTGTGTGTGGACTCAACAACCATCCTCCATTCCACTCTCCACGTTGACATACAGACCCCAAGGATATCACGCACACCCCCAGGAGAAACAAGGTACAACATATTACCCATGTTCATCACCTTACACGGCTTGATTGACAGCAACTAACTGGATATGCCATGATTAGAGCCTGAACAACCATGCTAGCCCAGTAGTGAAAGAGTATTATCTAATGATTTGCATGAGAAGGGACATCAGACTCAATATGGGACCTGTACTGTGCTACAGCTGAGAAGAGCAGCACAGGGGTGGATGTACAGTGGTATGGGCACACAATGTAGAGGTCATGAGACGTAGATCAGATTACCACGGACTCCATGCAGACCTGTGAGTGTGCAGACGTATGTGCCCCTGACATGAATACACACATCAACAAATGTGTCCTAACAGTTCCATGGAACAAATGACATTGGGCTGCCACTGTCACTTTCACAGTGGCAGCACAATGTCATTACTTCCATGGAGCTCTCAGAACACTTGTTAATGTGTGTATACATGTCAGGGGCACATATCCCTAGGACTGATGCACATGTCCTTAGTTCCCCACAGAATTGGTTACAGATGAGTACACAACACATTGTCAAGCAATGGTTTGTGCACTCACCTGTAACTGTGAAAACTGAGGGGATGAAAAAGACTAAATTGTTGTTGCTTGATGATCAGTTCAGGTCTACTGCTCCAAATCCTGTCCTCTTGTCCCGCAGGCATCCATAACATGATCCATCCTTGAACTGAAGATCTTCCATGTGACTGGATTGATGTCTTGACAACACCTTCATGAAGATCACCCCTTGCTGTTTATGGTGATGTTGTTGGTGATGCAAAGTTTGACCTGAGGTTCACACAAACCTCTACTGGAACATTCTCATAGAGACACAGAAAACACTAATTCTTGAGTGTTTTAACCTGTACAGTCAGGATGCTCAGCTACAGAGTTGTCAAACCTCATGGACAACACATGAGCAGGGCAGCAGTGTTACTGAAGTATTACAATTTAGTTTCAAAGTACATTTAGTGTTCTCATACAGGTGTTCAATGCATATAGGCAATACACACACAAAACACATGTACATTCTAATGTACTTTGAGACACAATAAAGATGAACCATCACCATTCTATCTGTGTCTGTAGGAGGATATATTTGAGAACACATATGTCAATGTGTTACCACACCCAGGGTAGAGTATGCCCCATACATGGAAAGGCAACACCCACATCACAGGAGTCCACCACTTGTTTGCCAGTGACTGGACTCTGTGATGTATCCATGCAAACAGATGATGGTGGCAGTGATGCACCAATGTGTTGTGGGAGTGATGAAGAGGTGATACAGGGGACATACTTCCACAGTGAATACCTGTCCACAGTATCTGTATTGCTCAGTATAATCCATGTTCGGAGATTTTGCTCCACTTTGACATATCTCAGTACATGGGCTAACGAACAACCAGACTAAGTGGACATGTGTTATCACTGGTGAAGTCTGTTACACCCTTAGGGAAACAGCAACTCAACTTACAGGAGACCCCAATGCTCAGCCCAGGATATCAATGTGTGTGCTACACGTTGAAATCCTAGGTTAAAAACATTGGCTTCTTCAGTAAGTCAGTTGCACAATGAGTGTGTGAATCCAAGACAACATGGATACATGTCCCATTTATCTATCCTGCTTATAATGTCCCTGCTAAATCACAGAGCTGTTTGTCTGGTTATCCCATTAACCCACTGAGTGCAAGAGTGGTCCCCAACGCATTTCTTGACAATGCGTTGTCTACCACTCTGGCACTCAAAGGGTTAAACACAGCACATGATGTAGACAAATGTTCAGTGTTGTACAATTTGCTGTGCTAAGGGGTATGTTTTGTTGTTCAAATTCAACACACAACACCGCCATATAACACAGTGGTGTAATATGGCTCCAGGGATGTATTACAAGTTGAATTTGTACAACGGTGTGTGTGTGAACCCATGTTGTAGCATCCCACTAACATTTCACATAGGCAGAGGTTGTGTTCACTGCATTGTATGGCAATGCATTGGAGACAACCCTGCCACCCAATCCATAACTGAAGACACAACAGATCAGACTGGAATTAAAAAAAAAATGTTTTCTTTATTGAGGGGAAACTTAACAGGTTGGGCCTTTCATTTTTTCTTCTTTGGGTGGGGGGCCTTAGCCTGGGTGCCAGAGGTGGATGCCCTTGTGGATCTCCTGGTAACCCTCTGCCCCCTAGGTGTTGCTTCAGGGGTAACACTAGAGGGGGTGGTGGTTGCAGTAGACCCCTCAGTGGAACGCAAGTTCTCCCTCTCCATCCTCAGGTTCTCCCTGCGGTTTATCTCCCTCAGCTCCACAAGGACCTGTGTTAACATGTCCATCACACCAGTCCTGAGCTGCTGGAGTAGTGTATTCCCCCTGGACACCTCCGACTCCAAACCTTGGATCCTGCTCTCCAATTGGACAATGTTCCTCCTGGATTGCCTCCTGCTCCTGGTGATATTGCTGTCAGTACTCCTGCTCGACCGGAGTAGTCTCCTCTGAAGGGCCATACACTCCGCCTCCATCCCTGTGAGGCGTGCGGTGCTGGAGGTGGATGTGCCCGGTGTCCCTGGTGCTGCTGTTTCTTCCTCTGCTGCTGAGGGTGCTGTTTCCTCCTCTGCTGCTGAGGGTGCTGTTTCCTCCTCTGCTGCTGAGGGTGCTGTTTCCTCCTCTGCTGGAGGTGCTGTTTCCTCCTCTGCTGGAGGTGCTGTTTCCTCTGCTGCTGGAGGTGCTGTTTCCTCTGCTGCTGGAGGTGCTGTTTCCTCTGCTGCTGGAGGTGCTGTTTCCTCTGCTGCTGGAGGTGCTGTATCCTCTGCTGCTGCTGAGGGTGCTGTGGCTGCTGTTGGAGTGGCTGGTGCAGATGATGGGCATATGCCCACCACATCAAGTGATGCAGAGCTGCCCAGAGATGTGTGTGCTGGTGGAGGTGTGAATATGTCCCTGGGTAGGGGGCGCTGGGGCTCACCAATCAGGCCCAGGTGTGTGTAGTCCAGTGGCCAAGGGTCATATGGCGGCCACTGATAGGTGGTGGGACCCCACCTTGGATCATACCTTGGGGCATGCTGTGGAGCCATCCAGGAGGGTGGGTTGATCTGGGAGGCATATGGCCCATATTGGGTGTTGGCCACTGTCCCTGGCAGCCATTGCCTCCCTGGCGGTGGTGGTGCTGCTGATGGAGGGTAGTAGCTGGTGGAGGTGGATGGATGTGTCCACCTCTCCTCCTGTGGCATCCAGCCACTGTACTGGGGAGGTGCAGCTGGAAAGGGTGGTGCAGCCTGTGGTGGTGCAGCTGGAAGGGGTGGTGCAGCCTGTGGTGGTGCAGCTGGAAAGGGTGGTGCAGCCTGTGGTGGTGCAGCTGGAAGGGGTGGTGCAGCCTGTGGTGGTGCAGCTGGAAGGGGTGGTGCAGCCTGGGGTGGTGCAGTAGGTGGTGATGCAGCCTGTGTTGGAGGGGATGGTGATGGTGGGTAAGGTGACCACCGGCTGGTCCCCTCCTCTGTGTCCTCCTCACTGGGGGGTGACATAGCCTCCTCCACTGTCTCCTGCTGGGCTTGATGGCCGTAAGCTGTGTGGAGGAAGAAGATGTTGTGATTAGTGACCTTAGCCATATGTTTGTGGAGACAATTCTACTTTGATATGTGTTGAAGAAAAATATATGTGTTTGTGTTAATCCCCCTGGGTAAACAAGGGTACTCCCACTGCTGAAAGGTGTTTGAGTTATTATGGGTGAAGGTTTCATTTTGAGGTGCAATATCACAGTGGCCAGAAATAGTACAGTGGGGCTGTTGCTACACCCTCCCATGTAGATATCTGGTCCCTGTACCAGAGCTGTCCATATGATTGTGTAGTAACAGCACCACTGTACAATATCAGGCCACTAGGATATTGCCCCTGACATATCCATGTCTGAGCTGTGATACCTTTTGCATCAACACACCTTTCAGCAGTACGAATACCATTGTTTAACTCGGGGGGGGGGGGGATCCAACAACATATATTTGTCTTCACAACTTGTAGGGATGGCTATCCCTCCAGGGGGGTGGCAAAGGTTAAGTCCACCTTGATGTCAGATTGTAGACATTGTGGGAACAGATGTTGTTCTCTGTTAGTCCTATCCCTCCTACCCTCATGGTTGTTCAGATAATGCTCTATGTGACGGATGTAGATTTCAGTCATTTGTCTACACGAGGGATTTTCAGCAGAGACAAAATCAACCCATTTAGAGAACAATACTTAATTGGAATGGTGTACAGGGTGTGCATGATTTACAAGCACACTCTGTGGACCATTCCAAAGAGGTATTTCTCTCTATATGTTGTGACTTTGGCTCTGCTGAAGAGCCTCCGTGTGGTCAAATGATGGATATCTTCACCTGTCACATGGAGCAATATCTGTATAACCAAGAGTGTTGGAGGGATGGGACTTAGATCAAGACACATCTGTTAACGATGGTAATGATATGACATCATGATGACATTACCCATTGCTATCCCATTACAGTGACACACAAGTAGAAATGGTGATATATGTATGTGGATATGTACCCTTCATATGGATGGAGTAATATCCTTCCAAGATGTGATGCCAGAGAGCATTTCATTAGGTGTGATTGCCTTACTGGCTATGTATGTGCACCCATCCAACAAGACATTGTATGGATATGAACATACCTCGTATATCCCATCTACGTAGGGTGTGATATACTATGTATGTGTATTTGGATGGTAGCAATGTAGGTTGATATGTGATGGGTGCACATATCTGGCCAGTAAGGCAATCACATCCAGTGAAGTGATCTCTGTGTTCACATCATGTTGGAACATATTTAGTAACATTTGAATCCTAAGGGCAACAATCCAGCCAGTAGTGAGGGATATCTTTGATTGAGGCCTGTTTTTTTGTCTGTGTATGAGCCCATCCATCCTTCTGTGTGAGGCAACCGTACTCAGTCCTAGATATCCATCAGTCATGGCCTGTTGGTGACCAAGGTACAATGTTTGCTATTTGTTTCCCATATGTATCCTGCATAGAGATGCTGGTGTACCATCGATCCATGGCATCAGCACCCCTGTGGATCCATGTGGGAATCAGATATGGGATATGTCATTTCAAGTCAGAGTAAATGATTGCAGCCACAACACCAATGCCTACTTTTTCCAGCTTGAATTCTGTAAAATAGTTTTCGGCCTGTGTGTTGCACCTACAAGCATTTATTCTGTGTGACACTGTGATGTGTGATCTGATGCCCCCTTTTGTGATTCAGTAAGCGGTGATGTTGAACCGATGACATGAACATGATGGTGACTTCTCCAGTGATCTCCTTTCCCCATTTCCAGTGTTTTCCATGGAGTCTGTACAATGGGACCCTATGAACTTGATTCTTGTTTTGGCATATTCTCCATGGACTAACACTGGTACTGGTGAAGTGAGGGTGTGTGAGGGTTACTTTGTGTCCACCATGTGTTTGTCACCGCTTAGTGAATGTCCCCTGTGTAGCATGTGATCGTTGTCCTATTGACTTGTTTGTTGGCAGGTTAACCCCTTGAGTCCCAGAGGGGTTGCCAATGCATTGTTGATCGATGCATTGATGATCCCTCTAGCACTCAAGGGGTTAGGGTGGGGGTGGGGACATGGGTGACATTGTGTGTGAACAGTGATGATCTATGACAGTCGACAATTTGAAAATGAAGGTTTGTGTATTGTGTGTAATGAGCACAGCGACAGGAGGGTTGAAGTAGGACTTTGACAGGTTTGTCCCAAGTTGGACGTTGCCATTTGTCCAGGTGTTGTGTCCTTTTTTTAACCCTCATGGTGCTGTGTTGGTGCAGTTGTATGGCTGAGTGATGGCCATGTGTTGAGGTGTGAGTGTGTGTGCAGCTGGTGTTGGTTGCTGTAGTGTGTTGTTCTGTAGTGTTGCACTTACCGGTAGTGTGGAGGCTCCTCTCATCCCCAGTGTCAGTTCCTCCCACGACCCCCTCGATCATGGTCGGGGACATGTTCTGCCGCACCATCTCCTCCCAGCCGCAGAATGTGATGGGCACAGATGGGCCACCTCCGGTGCCTCGGGCTTGCTTGGCCATGTCAGACATCTTGTTCTTGACCACCCTCCGGCAGTCGCCCCATCTCTTCTTCACAGACTCCACGTCCTGCCTGCATGTTGCCACCGCGTTCACCCAGCTGCAGATCTGGTTCCAGGCTGCCTTCCTCCGCGCTGCCAGGCCAGGGACCTTTGCCGTCGGGTGGAGAACACTCTGCCTCTCCAGGACAGCTTCCACAAGAGCCGTGTTCTCCTCCTCACTATATCTGGGATCCCTGATCCTGCCCTCATCAGCTCCGGCATGGGAGGATTCAGAGCCGGAGTGCCCTGCCTGGTCTGACCCTGCCTGTGTGGGGTGCTCCCCAGGAACTACCCCTCGTCCCACTGCAGGTTCTGTCCCTGTCCTGCGTGTTCCTGCTCTGGTGGGCCTGGTCCCCCTCCGCCCTGCAGATCTCCCTCTCCCACCCCTGCTCTGCTGAGGGATCCCCTCCTGACCTTCCTCCTCCTCCACTACTCTCCCCATCCCTCTCTCCTGTCCTCCTCTCCTTGACATCACTCACCCAGTCACACCCAGGCACTCCCACAGGCCCTCACAGACACACTCGATCCAGTCACTCTCTGTCACACACTTTCACTCCCAGATTCACACTGTCAAAATAAAAAGTAAAATGTGTAAGGTGTTATGAAATAAAAGGACTATGTGCATGTATGTGTATGTGTTTGTGTTTGTATGTGTGTATGTAATATGTGCAAAAGTGTGATATGTGTATATATAGTGCACCTCTCTCCTCTCTCCAAACTGCAAAACTCCTCTACCTCCAATGAACGCGCCTCTCTCCCTCTCTCTAATGACTATCCTCCGCTCCTGGGTCCTGATATCTGGCTCTGAAGAACTCGATAACAGACAGTGTGTGGCGGTTATTTTTGGGTATATATAGGTGTATTTGAAGTTATTTGATACATTGGGCCTTTGGGATTGGATGTGTGTTTGAATTTGTTTTGGCATCAATCATGGTTGCTTGACAACGGCAGCCGTTATGTTACATGTTGTTTGGAGCTCAGTTATCGTGTGATTTGTCCGCCCGTTGTGCATTAACATGAGCGACAACGGGTTTTGTGTTACGTGTTTTTTGTGTGCCTACGCTCGATAGCTATTCTTGTAGAGTAGCTATTGAATCTGCCGTAACTCCTGTATTATTTGCGAGCGATGTGCCTTTTTCACTTAGCGGCTGGTTTAACGGTTGCCTTTAAATCGAGCCCTAAGACTTTTATGTCTCAGGCTGCGTTTGTACAGCTTCATAATGAGGGAATATATGAATTCACTCTGGGACATCAGATTATTAATCCTGCACCTGTGTTTTGGGGAATGTGCTAGAGACTGTTATTTCTTTACCACATGCCGGTGTACATATTCCACCATCATTAAGACTTTAATGCATGCAAGCACTGATCACTGTTCCTATAATATGCATGAGAAAATAAAGTAGTGTTAGAGCAGTTTTTCTTGTTCCTTCTTTGCACAAAAGAGTTAAACAAGACACAGAGGGTTGGACCACCACAAAAAGGCCATACAGTTACTACTGTCCTCTCCTTTGGCACAAGTGGGCAGTTATCAGTGTAAGTAGTTTGACATAAGCAGCACTAAAATAAAACAATTCCAGCTCCTGTTTTAAAGCAGAATCGTATACGTGCATATTTTTCTGTACTAGACAAAGTTTCATCTCATTTATTAGGTATAGGATTTGCTGATTAGCCAGCAGGGCAGCTGAATATGAAATTTGAGTGCAGTCACAGTGTTCACTGTGACACCCAGACTTTCATGGAGTGAGTTCCCGATTCTTCACAGAAGCTGTTTAGCTCATAGCTAATTCCTTAAAGCCTTAAGGACTAGAGGTGAAGCAATGCATTGTGCACCACTCTGGTCCATAAGGGGTTAAGGTAGCAATTCTGTGGTTAAACTGAAACAAACCAGCTGTGCAGGGGTTTAGGGAGCAATTCTGGATTATACCAACTGTACCATTTTAGAAAAAAAAAATCCTATTAATTTAAGTAAGGATTTTAACTTTTTAAATGCTAGAGAGGTCTCTAGCACATTGCTTCATTATATGTTGAGGTCCTCCCTAGCACTCAAGGGTGGGGACAGGGACATGCACAGACATTTTGGGGGGCAGGGGCTCAAATTAAAAAAAGGGCACTTCTCATAATTATTTTTTATTGCTAAAAGGGCATGAGGGCGCTTTGGACAAAAAGGGCAGGTGCTCAAGCCCCCCTTGGTGTCTATGTGTGCACGTGCCTGGGTGGGGATTCGCTAAGCAGTGATAAAGAGGTGATAAAGTGGAGATGACTTCTCCAGTTTATCACCTCTCCAATTCCTATGTAATTCTATGGAGCCTATTCACTAAGATCTCCAAAGTAGAAGAAATCTTAGTGCATTGGCTCCATAGAATAACATAGGAACTGGAGAAGTGATAAACTGGAGAAGTCATCTCCACTTTATAACTTCTTTATCACTGCTTAGTGAATCTCTCCCAAGCAGTTAGAAGTCCCATTTAAATCCTTGAGAATTGTTATATGTCCTCTCTGATGCAGTTGGTTTGTTCAATAAGTAATCCAATATTTTTGCAAATGGACTGTTGTCTTACTTAGCATGGGATGTCCTATAATATAGATACTTTTTCCGCTGTCTCTTTTATTCTGGGCTACTTCTTTTCCTGATAATTATTTTCAAGTTAGCATCTTTTTTTATGTATATATCTTTCACTGCCGAGTCGCGCACCATTGCTGACATTAGAGCGAGCACTGCTCCATTCTTCTAATTACACTCGCATATAAAACATAGGTGCAAACTGACCCATCACTAAGCTTCCAGTCTTTCTGTAGCTGGGGTCTACAGCTTTAAGCAGGCATTATGCAATCTTCAGGAATCTGGGTCAACGCCCACCTTCAAAATGTACTGAATGCAGAAAAGGAGTGGTGGAGCATGGAAGGTTTAGTACTTAAAGTGAGATAAAGGCATAACACCCAAGCTGACATATAAGCTGACATTCCAACGGGGGGTGCCAGGACCACAAAACTGCATGGGCCACAAGCTGTCAGTTTTCTTGCTTGATTAATGATATACCTGCACTTAAATGTACAGACAAGAAGAAATGGTAGACAAGACCATTTTGGAAAGAAGACAACCCACTGCTTCAGTAAGGGTTTGGAGTAAAATAGGGCTGGGATAGGAGCTCTTTTAGAGTCCACTTATCTGAGTGTTGTGCAAAAGAAAGTTATGATCAGTACCTGCAATAATCCTTGTTAAAAAGAGGGGAACCCCCCTCTTTTCAACAAGGGTATTTGGGGAATATTGGACCAGGGTAGGGGATGACTGTCTTACAGTTATTTTGTCTCACCTGGACCTCTCCTGCAGCCTGCTCCCTGGTGGTATGTTCAGTCGCCCTTGTGACCTCATCGCATACATGGGTGATGATTTCACTAACCAGAGCTGACCTAGCAACTGGAGGGGATCATCAATGGACCAGAGGCCTACACCAAAATAAGTCTGTGGTCCCCCTATTTACCTCTTGCTGCATCACTGCAGAGGACGTGATGAGCCATGTTCTTAGCAATCTTAGGCTGCATTCTGAGGACATGGCAGCAAAGTGGTTAAGAGAGGCCTCTTTATTATTTATGTTATTGTATGGAGCTTATGCATTAAGGTACAGTTTATCCAACTTCAAAGAATGTTCCATTGAAAAAAAAGGAACCAGAGAATTTATCTCACCTTTTTCTCAACTAATATAATCCCTTTGGACTCTGTACATCATAATACTCTATGGGCAGATGCAGTGAGGTGTGTAACGGTTTTGTAAGACACTCAGACCATGAGTTTAGAATAAAACACAGTTTTATTAAAAGACAAGGAACACTGCCCACTACAGGCTAGTTTGGAATGACAGGTAAATGATATACAGGATATGTATGCCCTCTCAGGCCCAGTATATAGAGCAAGAACAAATACTGTCACAGGGCAGGCATAATAAAGAAGTATCAGTAGTAAATGGGTTAAAGTTCTAGGTAGGTAATCAGTTTCTGTTGTGGTGTGTTTGACAACGCCCAGTAGATGTTAAACGTAGCAAGAGACTGTGGTGCAAGATGTGGAAGCACCTTAGCAGTGAGGCAGAACTGACACACTCCCAGGTCAGGAAAGGAGAGGAGATACACAACACTCTGCAAGAGCTAGCACTACTTTTGAGCCGTGGGCACCCGTGCGGTGCCGTAACGGAGGCAATGCACACTGCTAGAGCTGAGGGACCAGAGCCATTAGCACCCTTCCGGTGCGGTAATGGAGTCACAAACACTGCAAGAGCTGAATGGAACCAGAGCCAATAGCACCCTTCCGGTGCGGTAACGGAAAACTGTACACTGGGAGAGCTGATGAAATCGCCCAATAGCACCACCCGGTGCGGTAACTGATACACTGCGCGTAGTAAGGGTTAAGCGGAAGCACAGTGTTAACGGAGGCCACAATGCTCTGCAAGTGTAACCAGCAGGCTCGGTATAACAGAGGCTGCAATGCTCTGCAAAGTGTAAACGGAAGGCTCAATAAATCGAAGGCAACAGTGCTCTGCAAGTGTTAATGGAAAGGCTCAGTATAACGGAGGCAACAGTGCTCAGCAAGTGTTAACGGAAAGGCTCAGTATAACGGAGGCAAAAGTGCTCTGCAAGTGTAACAGAAGGCCCAATATACGGAGGCAACAGGCTCTGCAAGAGTTAACAGAATGTTCAGTCTTCACAAACACTGCTACTATGAAAGTTCAGAATGTCGCCAAGCGACACAGGATCAGGATCGCAGCTGGAACACTCTCAGGATGCCAGGATAGCCGGAATCAGGTCACGGAGCAGGAACGTCAGCCAGGCCAGGTCAATCACGGAGCAGGAACGTCAGACAAGCCGGGTCAATCACGGAGCAGGAACGTCAGACAAGCCGGGTCAGATCACGGAGCAGGAACTTCATCCAGGCCGGGTCAATCACGGAGCAGGAACCAATGAGAGTAGTCAGACGGGCCAAGTCGGTACACAGGAACGCAGGAACACAGCAACAGAAGCACTGGTACAGGAACACCACGAAAGGGCACCTGTCAGGTGCCAGAGGCCCGGTATATGAAGGCCATACTGGGCGGGCCAAACAAGCTCAGCCAATGGGAGCGCACCACAGCAAAGAGTGACAGAGAGATCATGGGTCAAGGTGAAAGAAAGGTGAGAGAAGTCATTCTGCTGAAATTTTCTTCACTAAGATCTCTCTAACTTGAAAAAGAAGCTTCAAAACAATACAGTAACACAGGAATTAAAGTGCATGTTAGTGCATAACCACAATGAGGTTATGGGCAAGAATGTATGTATATATATATATATATATATATATATATATATATATATTCTGTTAAATAAGCTCAGTTAATAAACCTAGTGAATGAACAGATGAAATGAAACATTTCCATACCTATTTTAGTTTGATACACGATGTTAGGTTAACTTGAGCTAAGCAATTTGGAAAATGATATAGCAGGGTACAGAATCAATTTCTCCTGCAAGCAGAATTGTGTTCATGGAGAATTTGTAGTGCAGATATAAAAATTCATAGACCTAGAACTAGAAGCTCTGCAGGGATTCCAAAAATCGGTGTGGAAAGTATAGATGCAGCTGTATCAAAATAAACATTCATCAGTGTCATCTCTTTGTCCTTCAGTAGATGAACTCTCTGTGCGTATCTTCACACATGAAGGATGATAACAAATGAAACTCTCAAAATCATTTATGTCTTATTGAGTGGGTCAATCCAAATTAAGAACTTTTTGTGTTCTGACATCCTGACCTTCCAACCCTTGAGAATCTACTGACAGAATAAACTTTTTATAAGATATCTGCAGAGAAATTCTAAATAATACTTTTAGAAAATGTTCTCTGAGTTGTCGGTGCTCCATGGAATGAGCGAAGGATGGTCCAGGTGGTAGACTATACTTTAGCCATTTATGGACCAGAGGGATATATAGAGCATTACCTCACAATGAGTTGCACAGCACTCTGGTTATTAGAGTTGAGACACAAAGGCTGACATCTGTAGAGATCTGCAATGGGGTGACCTCTAGAGTGTACTACTGTAAATACTGTACAAGCTAGAGACACAGTGAAACCTGAGTTTTGTTAGCAAAAAAGAAATTTGTGGTCGTGCAGTGATGTTGGTAAACATGTCAAAATATCTAGTTCTACCACTTCCCAGCTCAAACACCCCCATCACAGGATTGTACGTGTACTTGTACTTGAAAATAAATCATATGCAATACTACCTTGGCACTTGTGGAACCATACACTTGGATTAATTAAAAAATATTTTTATTCCTAATTTTACCTCACAAGAAAACATAATAGTGATTAATTCTCTAATTGTGCCCATATATAAAAAAAACAATAAACACATTTCTCAATGTTCAATATAAATTACTTAATCTCAACCCCCCAAGATGAACAATGTTCCATTAATGTACTCAAAAATACACGGGTGTATTTGCTCCTCCTTTTACTGCACCTTACCCAGTCATGCTACAAAAACGTATATATATGGAGTACAACGTTATCCCTTACCAACAACGTCAATAAGGGGTACACAACAAAATGTACTCTACCTGTTGCTGGTATTTATTTGGTCAATGAGTGCTCCAAAATAAATGTGGTACAGCGTTGCTTAGGACCAGTGGCTCTGAAAGGGAATGAAAATACACAGCAATCATTGTCTTTAACTACTGAATCCACAGTCGATCATGGTTCCTGAGCCCCTTAAGGACTGGCCGCACACAGCGTTCACTTAAGGGCCACTAAGCATTTTTTTTTTTGGGAATCCGATTCCAGAACGGAGTGCAGCCGCGCGGGAAGCCCGAAATTCCATTACGGTCCAGGACCGTCATGGGTCCTTAAGGGTATAACAAGCCATGATGGTCCAGGACTGTCATGAGTCCTTAAGGGGTTAATCAGTTTTTTTCTCTATCATAGCAAAATAATAATGTTATATATATTCAAACTGATTTTTGTTACATTTTATTTTTCAGTCAAACTACTCTTTGGCAAGCATGTAAAAGTACTATACATATCAAAATGGCTTCTAACTCAATTTAAGGAAATGCCCTTAAAGGCATAGTCTCACTTAAAGGGACAGTATAGGATCACAACAAGTTAATTTTAGGGACTTGGTCATTGCTTTGTGTTCAATACTTTAGAAGTATTACTCATCCAGAGTCCCAATTTTTCAAGCTGGGGGATAACATAGATTGCTTTGGTGATCACTGGATATTTCCAAAGAGCTCATTGTAATCCTACATTTGCAACTTTCATCTTTTCACAGGCTGTTATAGCAACAACATAACCTGGCTACAAAACAGTTTTATATATATATTTATATATATATATATATATATATATATATATATGTTAGGATTTAACCTACAAAATAAAACAAGGGTACTCCCACTGCTGAGGTTTTATTGAAAAGTTATTGCATCTTAAACATACATGTTTTGGTGTAGTACCACATAGCCGGAAATGTCACAGAGGTGCGCTTGCCACAATAGCCTGTGGAGCATTGTCACTGACAATAGCTATCTGCAGATTGCTGTAGAAACAGTATCACCATAACATTTCAAGCCATGGAGATACTGCATTTGAAAAAAGTTTGAACAGCAATGACTTTTGAAGGAAACATCTATCAGCAGCCTGAACCCTGCAATTTATATTTTTTCCCTATTAAGTGATAATATCCATGCAACCCCTTGAATACTAGAGGTCTCCAACACACTGCACAGCAACGCATTGGACACCTCTTTAGCATTCAAGTGATTAACCCTTTGAGTGCCCTTTTCCCAAGTAAGATTAATTTTTGCAGATAACTTATTTTGTCTGAGCGCGTAATTTTACCCCTTGAATAATGCATGCCCCAGTGTACTGTGAAGCAACACATTTTAGGCCTCTCTAGCATCCAAGTGGGGAAAGGAATAATATATACAGAATGGTTTGGTAGGATGCCCACATAAAGATTAGGACAGGTGTGGATTTTGGGATATTCACAAACTGGCTGGCTATATGTAATTAAGTTGGAGCTAGAAATGGTTCCTTATTGCAGTGTGTGTTATTAACAATTGGCTTTCAGATATTTTGGGAATGGTTATATGTTTTGTGTTCAGCTAACAAGGAAAGAAAGGCACATGTTATTTGTGTCGTGAAAAAAATATTATTGAACATATATTGTATAATACATTTTCTGTGCCAATGAGGATACAATTCTTTTGGGCCACTGGTATGGATGCTTGGCACAGCTGAGCTTTCTCAGTGTGTAGCAAAAAACTGGTCCATGGGAAATCTTCTCCCATATCTAAAATGTTTTCTATCTAAGAGACAAGAGCGATATGGTACAAATGAGATACCAAAGCAGTTTATCATAAGCAGGATTATCAACGCTCACCATGTCTGTATTGAAAAATAAGCTCTTTAACCCCTTAAGGACTGGTGACATATCAGGACTGTCACTCGTGTCCTTGCCTAAAGGCCCGTTGATGGTCCTGGCATGTCACATACTCTGTGCTCACAGCGGGATCTGAAATTGACTGCTCCAAGACCGGAGTGGTCAGTATCAGACCCCCACTGGGGGCACCGACATACGTGTTCGGTCAAGCGTGCCAGCATGCTGAATGTCTTCTACTTGGTCCTTAAGGAGAATCCAACCCCAGGATTACTGGTCCTTAACGGGTTAAAAGAGTTAAAGGAGAATTAATACCAACTGATAATATCCCACACACATATACACATTTAAGTTACTATGGCTAGAAAATCCCAATGGCCTCCATGAATTTTGCCCTTGTGCTTTGCAATACGCTAATTGGCCCTCTGGCACTTAAATGGTTAAGATTACCATTTGCAGTAGGTGGAGTTAATGTTCTGTGGTCCTGTTAGCAGCTGCCATATTCAGGGTGAACATGACATTTAGGACTTCTTGAAGATGTATCTTGAAAAAAAGGCACGTGCAGAATTCATAGGGACAATTAGTATTTTTGGCCATAACAAGTTAAATATGCGTGTGTGGGTTATTATTAGGAGTTGATATTCCTC
Organism: Rhinophrynus dorsalis; assembly: GCA_037306005.1. NCBI lineage: Eukaryota > Metazoa > Chordata > Amphibia > Anura > Rhinophrynidae > Rhinophrynus > Rhinophrynus dorsalis. Next base: position 256,251,407 of record CM074722.1, read on the forward strand.
ATTATGGTCTAATTCACTCAAGTCTGGATTGTTTCTATTGGCATCAAAATGCTCTCGAACAGATTTTGTGTAAATGTAATATCTGCACCATATCAGACAAATACAAATTCCCCTTGATTTAACTTTGACTTTTGACCTGTAAATTCTATATAGGTCTCAATTAGGATGATGTGCAAAGAGATGTGAGCTATTGATTTAATTAAGACTTTTAACCTCTTGAATTGTGAAGCAGTTCACTGGAGAACTCTCTATCGTTCAATGAGTAAAAAGTCCCATTTAAATCAATGGGAAGTTTCACCTCTCTTCACCCTGTGTTGAAGTTGATATGCTCCACAATTGCTCATCATTTCTTCTCTCCATAAGACATTAAATGTAGTTAATCCTGTTGCCAGAGCTACCATAAGAAGCTGGTGAACTCTATACTGGAGTTCTCTTTACTTAAGACTGGATAACAGCTCATACCTTCAGTTATGTACACTTATAATTGTTTAGGACCATTTTGTCAGGACGCCAAAGACAGAGGCTCAAGTACCCGAGGGTTGAGGAAGTCTCTGTGAGAACGAGGCTTGAGATCAAAGTTAGGGATAGTAGTCAGTAACAAGTATACCCTTGCTGCAGCAAGGGGGTGGTCTGTTGTTGTCAACCACAATGTTGAATATGTTGCACCAGTCAGCTGAGTCCAGACCAGAATAACTACACCTCTGAGCTGAGGGATTGCAGAGACAACCAAGATATACATCTTAATGAGCATCGAAGTAGACTCAAGAACAGTCAGAGATCGGAAAGAGACTGGAGCAATCTGAGTTCTATGAGGACAGGCAGGAGATTGAGGAAAGTTGAGTTCCATTATGATAAATGGACAGGCTAGAAGTCAAGGCAGGCTGAGTATAGAAGAATGAAGAGACAAGCAAGAGTCAAAACCAGGTAGTCAAGCAACAGCTAACAGGAACGAGTAATCAAATCAAGGGCTTAACAACTGAGCACAGCAGCTAGGTCCAAAGACAATTAAGTAAGCACTAATCATGTGCAGTTGCTATGCGGACCCAGAAGTTCAAGAAATGATATGCCCATAAGATAGGAGGAAGCTTCTGGCCACAATCTAAACAAATTGCCATACTTCTTCGAATTCCCCTGAACTGGAATGTGATCAGACGTGCATACGCAAATTCGCGAAAGCTAATCACTGTGTTCCCTAAGTCCAAAGGTAAATGGAAATAAAACCTAACTTTATTAAAACTTCTAAAAAAGAAAGATAATCAACAACATAGTATTAATATGCAAAAAATGTATCAAATATACGTGACAGGGCATAAATATTATGTGCTACCGGGCATCATCCGGCTTGCCATCTTAATATGTCTATATGCAAGTGTATATTGTGTATTTAACACTTAACAAATATTGGAGGTCTCAACCACCATTGAAGTGCTCATTCAATGCAGAAATAATGGTAATCACTGACCAATCTAATATCTATTGGTCCCGCTGTTCATTCAAAATACACTTGGGTGATTAAATTCCCTTTAGGAGAGTCATCCGAATTAAACTACAGTAACCAAAAAATGGAAAATATCCGATCTAATAGGTACATGGATAAACTCCCCATAACCCAATCACTTAATAAAGAAAAGGGACATCTGGTGTTAACAGCAAAACTTAATGACACAAATAACCGGAACGTATCCGGATTACCATCATTTCTCACATACTCGTCTCATAGAGAGAAATACCGGAGCATATGCCCGTTAACCAAAAGAACTTCCCAGTATGAATGTCTAACGTAACTACTAAAGTTCACTCAAAATACCGGGGCATATCCGGCTTGCCAATAAATTCCCTCATTGTTACTTAACGTAACTGCTTAAGTTTACTCAAAAATACCGGGGCATATCCGGCTTGCCGATAAACTACCTTATTGTTACCTAATGTAACTACTAAAGTTTACTCAAAAATACCGGGGCATATCCAGCTTGCCGATAAACTACCTTATTGTTACCTAATGTAACTACTAAAGTTTACTCAAAAATACCGGGGCATATCCAGCTTGCCAGTAAACTACCTAATATCAATATCTGGTTAACGTAAGCTCAAATAGCCTCTGAACAAAAAGTACCGGGGCACATCCGGCTTGCCTTAAACCTCCAATATCATTGGGGATATGCTCCCACTATCCTTAATCAAAACCCCTGTCACAAAAGTAACAAATTACATGTTAAAATAAAAGAAAAAAGTGCAACGCGCGTTTCGTATAATAACTTCTTCACGGCATAGTAAGTCACTTACTATGTAAGCGTAAGTCACTTACTAAAGAATCTGGCTCCCAAAACTATTTCTCTGGACTATAGCCCTTCCAGTGCACCAAGTCTTGTATCTGACCTATAAGGCAGTGAGAGATCAACATGGATTTAATCATAGGAGGTGATGAAGCTGAGAGTAGATTAGGGGTTAGATTCAGGCTGACTGGCTTCAACAGAGACACATGAACTGGGTAAATACATAAGTGGTGAGGTATATAGAACTGGAAAGCAGCAGTGTTAATGCTCCTGATAATCTTGTTAACATGCACCTAGCTTCTTTAAGTTGACAGGCAGTTTCATATTTTTAGTAGAAGCCATCATCCACTAGGAGAATTCTACGCAGGTTTCGTCTGGAGTCAGAAGATGATTTGTAGACAGTTTATGGTTTGGCAAGACTGGTTTTCAGAACCTGAAGGCAAATATTCACAGAATAAATTACTGCAATTCCTGGAACGTTGGAATTATGTGTAGAACTAGGGAACCTGTCAGGATAAAACCAACAGTTGGCAAAGAATGGAATCATCATTTAAGAAGAATGAACATGTTTACTGTATGAAAACGCAAGACAACCATATTAATGATATGTTACTGATATGTTTGCCCATATGATTATGCATGAAAGGCTGATGATAGAAATATCTGATAAAAGCTAGGCAGGACAATTTCCAGAATCTGCATGTGAATTGGATTCCATAATCAGAACTCACATAATCGGGGATCCCATGTAGGTGAACAATCTGCTGAATGAGCAGCAGTAGACAACTATTTAGAGGGAATGGCGTAAGCCATCTTTGTAACCCTATCCACCTGAGTGCTCTGTATGGTGTATTTAAGAGACTGGAGGCAGGCTTTTCTGTTGCAGAGAAAATGTTGCATTGTGCCACTATCCCTGCTCTCACAATACCTGATTGAAAGCTCTCTGGAAAAATACATCCAGGTAGCTCACTATCAGGGTCTCTGAATACAAGAACAAGGGGGCACAATCTGAGGCTAGTTGGAGGAAAAATCAAGAAAAACATTAGAAAATATTATTTCACTGAAAGAGTAGTAGAAACTTGGAACAAACTTCCAGCAGAGGTGGTTGATAAATCCACAGTAACACAGTTTAAACATGCCTGGGATAAACATGTATCTATCCTAAGATAACAATAAAGGAATACTAAAGGGCAGACTAGATGGACCAGGTGGTCTTTTTCTGCCGTCAATCTTCTATGTTTCTATGTTTCTTAGGGTAATAATTGTTTTGTAAAAAGAAAGGCGAATATGATTAATAATAATACAATGTGTTAGAAATTTGAATTTACATATTATGTACAATCAGAATATATAAAATCAAAAAGCTAATGTAATGTCACTTTAAACACCCCATTTCAATCAGTGGGAATTCTGGGAATTTTTATTTGTCCTCTGTATTGCCGTTGGTTTGCATCAAGATTACTCCACTTTATTTTATCACATTGGCCTCATTCTGTTTGCAGAAAGTGTGCTCATGAAAAACTAATGCCTGGTTTCCTTCAACAGATTATGTTCGGAAGTGTGTTATGGATTAATGCTATTAATGAAATGCAGCCTTGTAAACAATAGTATTCAATTACTAGCAAAATTATTAAAATATGAAAGCGATCTTGTGGAACAGAGTTAGAAGGATTCATTTTTCTATGTGAGTCAAATGAACGATATTGTTTCAGAACTCTTAATGAGTACTTTGTTTAACTGTTTGAGAGTCAGAAGTTAATATATCTTGCCAACGCAATGCACATTTCGCTGCTCTGATACACAGATGGCGAAACATATTACTATCAGTATAAACAGAAACTACTCATAATTGACTCTGTATCCTTTGTCAATTCTCACATAAATATTGATACACTGTCAGTTTTCTGGTGAAAAATTGAAAATCCACCAGATATTTGTACTTGAAACAGCTGGTCTAAAATATAAAAACATTGTGAGGATAAGGGGGATTGTACACCCCTCTGGTCCTCATGGAGTTAAAAGGACACCATAAAACCAAACTTTTTTCTTCAAGGGTGGAAAAAAGAACAAAGAATCAACAGCGAATCAAGGACCAGAAACTGCTAAATAATAATTTTAAGTGTTAGTAATGTCTGAAAAAAACTTTTTTGCATTTAGAAGAGCTTAAAAAAGAGCTTGAAAACTAGGCACACGTTTTAGACCATTCCAATGAAGGGATTCCGTGTAAGTAACGAGATCCCGGCACTTCTCAAGCGCCAGCGTGTCAACCGACACGGATCTCCTGCTGACAGCTTTACAGCTGTCAGTAGGAGAAATCAAACTTTAAACGCCCGTATCTCTTAAACCATAGTGGTTTGAGAGATATGTTTTTTTGCATTTAGATCAGCTTTTTAAGCTCTTCTAAATTCAAAAACTTTTTTTAGACATTACTAACACTTTAATAGCACAAAATGAGAGTTTATGCATTACATTACAGATTATATGGTTTATAAATTATTTTAAATGTACACAGCATTAAATATCTGCTTCGTTGGTATTGATCACTTAAAGGAGCAGTAAACTTTTTTATGAAAAAATATATATTATAGGGAGTTCCTGTTGCGTAAAATAAGTGTACTCCCACTGCTGATAGATGCATATGTCCAGTTATTACAGTTTAAACCTGTGTTTTTTACATTAGCAGTGCCCTCTAGTGGTCAAATTCCAATTAGTTATTCTGTTACATTCTAATGTAGAAGAAAGTCAGTGACATACATTTCTCAACAGAATGTGACAGAAACTGCTGAGTCACTTCCTGTCAGTTAGAACTTTCAGGAAGTAAACACAGTAAATTCACTTCCTAGTTATTTGAACTGTTATAAAGTTTGAATAAAACAACCGACAGAGATGGGAGTGCCCTTGTTTTACTCAGCAGGAAAAGCTCTATAACATATAGGTTTTCATAAAAAAACAACTGACAGAGATGGGAGTGCCATTGTTTTACTCAGCAGGAAAAGCTCTATAACATATAAGTTTTCATAAAAAAGTTTACTGCTCCTTTAAGGATTTTCATATGAAGGGCTGGCTTTGTGATGCCCAAGGGCCACAAATACCCCCCCATGGCTTGCATTGGACATCATTGCCATTGCACACAGTTACATAGTTGATGAGGCTGAAACATTACCTGAATCAATTCAGTTCAACTTTGCCAGATCTGTTATTGTTAATCCAGAGGAACACAAAAGAAAGAAAACAAAATCCTTCATACTCTAAAACTGCAGTCAGATTTTCCCTGTATCAAAATCCTACCCAAGTTGAAATAAATGGTTATAATACTCTATATTGTTATTTCTTGTTTAAAAAGAATCCACTACATTGAATATTTCAATATCTATGAACACAGCCTCCAGAAGCAAGTAGTTCTACATGCCTACTACCTTTATTAAAAAAATACCCTGCCTTTGCTATAGTACAGATTGACCTTGATGATCTGTTGTTTTTCTCCAGATACCAATATATAGTAATATGTGGATAAGAGCTTAAATCGTAAAGAGATAAAGTGTACACTATATATAGTAAATGATGATATAGAGATGTTTGAAAGTACAAAACTACACTTTATTAGACACAATAAAGTATCAGGTATACCTGCATAAGTCAATTTTTAAAACATATACTAGTTACCAATACATTGTATCAATATGCACAAAGTATATTTATGTGATAATGCACAGAACAACGAATGTCTCAATGGTATTAAAAAAGTGATTGACCAGAAATGAGTATTTAGGATAATTCTTTTGGGGCACTTATGTGATAGATTTCCAATATGTTGCAACTCCCACTAGAAATTAAGGCGGTGATAGTGTGAGTGGGCGGAGTAAGCCTTGATATTATATATATTTTAAAATGCTTTGTACACCCAACTTTTTTTTTCTTCATAATAAGATCCATTATAAATTACAGAAATATTAACAAGAAAAAAATTGTTATTAATAATGCAGAATTTAACCCCTTCAGTGCCACAGGAGTATGCTATGGCACTGAAGGGGTTAAGGGAGGGCAGCTGCTGTCTCTGCTCTTTGTGCTGTGTCTGGCTCCATAGAGAGCTAAAGGGAGATCCCAGCATCGCCAGCCTCAGGTAGGTTATGCTGAGACTGTAAACTCCAACAGCAGAGGCTGCTATTGAAGTTTAGTGCATGTGCAGAAGTGCCATATTAACATATAAACACACCAGCTTGAATGCGATAATGGCTCATTATCCTTCATTTTCATATGGAAATGGCTCATTAAGTTGTATTTCCATATGGAAATTAATCATTGTCGATGCGCTCAGTCCAAAATCATGAACCTTTCGAAGGCAAGGCCGTTTGATGGTGACGTTGGTGGCAGATTGAAGGGTATATGATGGAGAAGATATATTAGTGCATACTGACAATGTGCCTTTGATACAGATCTGACATAACATGCCCATGCCGAGCCCTCATGGAACCTTAGTGCATCTCAGCTCAGGTCTTACGAAGGATTTTTAGAACGGTATAAATAGATTCTCAAGTTTACAAAATGTAAGTGTCCTTAAAAAATGTTACATGGACAGTCCCTCTTTTAGACCTAAATCCCTCTGTCCCTCTTTCCCACCCTGATGTGTGTACATAAGTGTATCACATTGCTCTACAGCAATAAAACTCACATTATTGTTTCTTTAAATGTCAGTATATGTGTTTATAAATTAGTCTGTGTAAATAAAATACTTTGGTCTTGTTCTAAATCATTTATTAGGTTACACAAAGAGGTGACAATAGGTCATGAAATAGCTTAAAAATTCCTGGTAATGCCCCGCCCACCAGCCACGCCCCCAGAAACACCCCCTAAAACACAAGTGGCAATTGAAATGTTGGGAGGTATGAAATATGGGGTTTTGTTAAGGTGTGCAGCCAAGTAATAAATGAGATTTAATATCACTCAGCAAAGGATAGAAATAACTAGTAAGATGAAAACACAAAATAATTATGGAAGAGATGTGTAAAGCCATTTTTAAATCAAAAGTCAATGTTCCTAATCCAAGGCTGGGTTAATATGCAGACCTTCTGATGTTTTGGACTGCAGCTCCTATTATCCTTAAACAGCCAAGAGCTGGCTGAGGGTAATGTACCTGTAGTTCAGCAATGCAGTGAGGCACGGAACTGTCCAACTATGGCTTGGTACTATGCATGTGCTTACATTTACTTGTTTAGGTTGTGTGGTAGTCACTGGTTAAAGTCAACAAATGGTTCAAGCTGTGTTAAACAGCTAGCAGATGATGATTAAAGGTATGTAAATATGTATTCTTATGAAGATGTACATGGCATCAAATATTTTTTATTGAAGAAAAAACGTTTAGAAATAATTGCCAAAATCTCTGAAGAAATAACCATAAACCATCATGGATGTTACAGGATATCATACAGGAAAATATATATTTGCTAACAATTAGATGATGAATCCTAATTTCTCTGACTGGGAGAAAGGAATATCTGGTCATGTGGTCAAATAACCTGGAAGTAGAAATTGTACAAAAAAATTGTGCAATATCTTCTGTTAGAAAACAATCAATCCCCTCACCACCACCAATAGAAATCTACTCACAAGATAGGTGGCTGGAGATGCACTCATTTGCCCAAAAGCAAATAGGCTCATGGAATGGTAAAGCTGTCCCTCAAACAGCTATGTTGTAGTTTCTATCATAAGCTGGCAGCTTTCCCCATAACTCCACTCTCGAAGTCAAACACACGCAACAAAAGAACAGGAGGCGCTAATAGTGCCTTATCACACCAATACAGTACAGAGATATATTGTAATGAAATATATTCCATTCACATTTATCAATACCTGTGTACATACATGCACAGCAATAAAAACTCTGCTCGGTATACACGATGTAGCCACTTCACTTCTCATAGACATGGAAAGAACAGGCCGCTCAAAGTGTAGTTGTACAAAAGTATATTTATTAAAACTTGAATCGTAAATACACAGCTATTGATAAATGTGTAATATATTTCATTACATTATATATTTTCACTGTATTAGTGTAAGCGTTCCGCTTACCTGTTCAAGAGACGGCCGCCGGATACCCGGTGGGCGGCCGGTCTCTTGTAGCTGCCTTGCGGGGTTGCCGTGTTCTGCCTTCCCGGGAGAACCGGTGCACCCTGGTACTTGTCTGGGCGAACGATCTCCTTGCTGCTCCCCCTGGCGGCTCCTGCTGCATCTGAAAGCTGGGCACGCGTCACAGGGATTCCCTTATGACGTTGCGACCCGGCTTTGTTTTTAAAGGCATAGTATCATTATTGCTCCACCTGGCACTCAAAGGGTTAAACTGCCTGGACACTACTTCAGTTGCCCTTTCGTGGTGTTCCAGAGCAGTTGTGTAGTTTAAGCTCTGTGTATTACCCTGGTTTGTCTGACTACCCGATCTGGTGCTGACCTGTGGCTCTGTCTGACTGCCCACTCCGTGTATGATCCTTGGCTTGTCCGACAACCATTCTGGTGCGGACCTGCGGCTCTGGCTGACTAACTTCTCCGTGTATGACCTGGCTTGTCTGACTAACCGATCTGGTGCTGACCTGTGGCTCTGTCTGACTATCCGCTCCGTGTATGACCCAAGGCTTGTCTGATAACCAATCTGGTGTAGACCTGCGGCTCTGGCTGACTAACTGCTCCGTTTTTGACCTGGCTTGTCTGACCATCCTATCTGGTGCTGTCCTGTGGCTCTGTCCGGCTTGCCTCTTGTGTTGCCTCTCTTCCACAGACATCAATCTGGTGCAGACCTGGGGCTCTGGTAGACTATAATCTATACCGACTGCAGGCGTGAGTCCGGTATCTAGACTACCATCTATACCAACTGCAGGCGTGAGTTCGGTATCTAGACTACCATCTATATCGACTGCAGGCGTGAGTCCAGTATCTAAACTACCATCTATACCGACTGCAGGCGTGAGTCCGGTATCTACTCGTTGTTCATGATCAGAGTTCACTGGTTCCAGTTCCTGTTCGAGTTCCTGCAGAAGACTATCTGTGGCTGATCCTGTTCCTGCTTCAGTCCCAGTTCCAGCAGAGACTACCAGTGGCTTTGGCCTAGTCTCAGCAGTGAGATCTATCCTAGACGGCCTACTATTCCTGATAGTAGTGCTAGCTTATCAGCTGACCTACTGCCTGTTCCTATTGTCTGCTGTTTATACCTTGTTCTGTGCCCTGAATACAGGCTATTTTATTATATACGTTCTGACTCATGAGTGTTCTGAGTAACCGTGACAATTAGTGTTATAAGGCACTATTGGTGCCTCTTTTGTTGCATGGAAGTAGAAATTAGATGGCATTTTAGAGCACTGAGTGTAGTGTTTCTCAATAGTAGTCCTTGGGTGCAAATAATGAGAAATGGAAAGAAATGTATTAGGCACACTTACATACCCTATATTATGCTATAAGTAGCAATTCTGATATTAGAACAAAAAGGAGTGGGATGTAAAATAAAAAAATATAACTTTATTATTATTATTATTAAAATAAAAGAAATGGCTGGTGTCGTATGAATATGTACTGTTTTATGGCTACGCTAGAGGGTTGTTCTCTAATGGAGGAACCCTAATCATGTATTGCTCTATAGGTCCTCTGTGTCTTAATAAGAGAGCATGTCTTAAATGCGTCACAGGAATACATGCAGACTTATGGCTAGATGTAACGTACTAGAATACTAGTGAGCCCTGTTCATATTATCTTCATTATCCCTTTGCATCTTGTTACTGTAATTTGTCTTGGATTATCACATAGATACAGACAAACTTGTGGCTAAGGAGGTATTATACTAATACATTGGAGTGGTAATCATTGCAGCCATGCTAATGGGTTTCACCTGTACATGTGGGCTTCATTAGAGACAAATGCTTAATCACATGTAAGTAATCAGAAGATCAGTCATTGTTATTGAGCTGCTTGTGCTTAATTAGAGATAACCTGAAACCTGACCTGTTGTTGTTTCCCAATGACTGGAGACGAGAATCACTGATCTAGTGGTTTCTCTGAGGTCTATCTTTGACGGTGTTCCTTATCATGAGAACTTCATGGCAGTGTACTAAATAATTGAGTTTACATAGCGCTCAGTTCATCCATAAGATTCAGCATATTTCTGTATTGTAACATGACAGTTGTATTGATTACCATTCTCCTTACTAATGCTCTTACAAATGACAACTGAATACCAAATGCTGCACGCAGGCCATGTTTTTGTATTTATAGGAAAAATGCTGTCAACCATGAGCTTTTTGAAGTCAGTTATTGCTTTCATTTTCAGCTTTATCTTTACTATAGCTACAAAAAAAGGAATTTTCCATTTGACAAGTCTCTTAATCATAGGCAAAAGGATGTTGCAGGTATTTCTCTTGTTCTTAACCCGGTAAGAAAATGTTTAAGTATCCTTATAAAAGGATATTTGTCTGTATGACAGGGGAAAGATGAGTGAATTATTTTATACACAAGAATACTTTATTTTTATTTTGCCAACTTTCATTATCAGTAGGTTTTCACTAGAGAAAGAAATATTGCTTAATAACGCTAGCATTTTAAACATGTTTTCTATTATTTAACGGACCAGTAAACATTTTTTATGAAAAAATACACATTGTAGGACATTTCCTGTTGAGTAAAATATGGGTACTCCCACTGCCGAGAGATGTATAGTTCCAGAGTTATTAACGTTTAAACCTGCGTTTTTATACATTAGAAGTGCCTTCTAGTGGTCAAATTCCAATTAATTATTCTGTTACATCCTAATGTAGGGGAAAGTCAGGGACTTACAGTTCTACATAAAATGTGATAGAAACTGCCTGTCACTTCCTCTCAGTTAAAACGATCAGGAAGTAAACACACAGTAAATTCGCTTCCTGATTATTTGAACTGTTATATGTTGGACATCTGTCTTGCATTCAAAGGATTAGTTCTTTAATGCTAGCAAGCACCTAAGTAAATCCCTAAGAGCAAGTGTTTCAAAGAGGAGGGATGTTACACAGACTTCCTCTGCACCTTATGAGTACATGGTGAGAAACATGGAGCAGTGGAAAGGCATACCACAGATCTCTCATACACCATACTGCCCTCCTCTTGGTGCAATCAATGTAATCAGGATGGATCATTCTCCATGTAAACAGCAGCAGGGCCAAAGAGTATTATGCCATCGATTTTCCTTACAGTATTGCAAATTGACCTCTTAGCCCTTTAAAGGACAGCGGGTGTTCAATTGTGTAGCACACCTTTTTGGAACATAAAGGGTAGAAACCACTAGAAAACACATTTAAACTAACTGTAATCAACAGAAATCCATTATTATGACCATAGCACAAAATTACATCTCATATTACTGTCTATGCAGAACTTTTTGTCACAGATAGAACAGTACCACCTGTTGACCAGAGTACAATATTAGAAGACCACTATTTCCACTCTGTGACCTGGGATGAGTTGCACTAAGGTGTGATAAAGAGGAAATAAAGATTTCTCAAGAGCATAAAGGTCACAGAATAACACATGACATGAAGAGGTGATATCACTGGAGAAGTTATTTCCTCTTCATCAGCTTTTTATCACACCTTACTGCAAAACCCCCTGGTGTAACAGAGTGCACAGTAAAAGGGGCAAGTACATTCTAAAGTGCATGTAATTATGGCTATTCTGTGTCTACTGCACTAACCGTGTACAAACAGTCTGGGGCAGAATCATGAAAAGATGTTAGTGTTTTGTTGGCATATTTCTGCTTATTACCTATACTAGTTGAAAAGCCTGTTACACGGGCCACAGTGCCTGCGCCGCAGCTAATAAAGAGCTGGACGCACGCACAGCAGTCTCTACTGCGCATGACTGCGTGTTTACACACGTTTTAGTGAATTATTATATAGGATATAACTAGGGCATATAGCTTTACATATGGTACTAAAAGAAAGCATATTCTATCCCTCCCCCAAAAAAAAAGAATTTGCATGTGTGCACTTCATAATAAAATAGTGAAACATGTTTAACAGACACATACTAGAAACCTGAAATTTTTTACACTAAAATGATGAAAATAGCCTAGTCCTTAAGGTGTTAAATTAAACCTCCATTGCAAAGCCAAACAACATTAGTCATTATCATGAGAGGCAAAATACTGGTATGAATTATATTCTGAAAGTGCTCATATAGGAGTTCACACCATGATCCTGAGCAGTCTGACTTGAATATCAATAGTGGGTACAATGTCCCACGCTACTCTTGCCCACTCAAACCAATAACATTCATGTCAAGCAATGATCTCTTCTAATTTTGTGGCTGTTCTTTGTTGATTGCAGTAAAATGTTCTGAAAGTGTTTTGTAATAAATGTTTTCAGTATTTTTTTTACAAACTTCTTACTCTTTGACGCCAAAAGATAGCAATCATACAAACATACTGAACTCCCTTAGTCCCATCTCTCAAACCTTTATGTTTGAGAGATGTAAGGCAAGACAGACCTCCGCTCCCTCCCCCTTCTCATACGTCCGCTGTATAGTGGACATCATGAGATCCTGCTTCCAGCACCAGACGGCGGCTCTGCAGGAGCGCTGTCATCTAGATATCTCTGTATTATTATTTCATGGGTATGGTCTAAAACGTGTGCCTGGCTTGCAAGCACATGTTGTAGACCATTCCGATAAAGTAATTATACGTCGATATCTAGATGTCAGAGCTCCTGCAGAACCGCTGAAAGTCGGCTGACCGGATTCTGCCTCTGACAGCTTTAAAGCTCGTCAGACAGAACGGGGAGGGACCGGAGGACTGTCTTGCCTTACATCTCTCAAACCATAAAGGTCTGAGAGATGAGACTAAGTGAGTTCAGTATGTTTGTATGATTACTGTATTTTGGTGTCACGTTGTTCGGGGGGGTTACTATCCTTTTAAAGGAATAGTAATACTTAAAATGTAAATAAATATATATATATATATATCAGGGCTCAAAATTTCCACTAGCCACTAGCCAATGGCGAGTGAAGATTTAGCCCTGGCGAGTAGAAATTCAGCCCTGGTTGGTATGTTATGGCTTTCAGTGGCAAGTAACTTTTCAGGTCTGGCTAGTAGCAAAGGACTTCAACTTTTAAGTCCTATATATATATATATATATATATATATATATATAGTAGTGTTTATCCCCCTGAGTAAAACAAGAGTACTCCCACTGCTGAAGGTGTTTTATTCAAAAGTTATTACAGCTCAAAGTTGAATTTTTAGGTGCAGTATCACAGTGGCTTGAAATTGTATAGTGGCACTATTGCTACGCCATCCTATGGACAGCTCTGGTCCCGGGACCATAAATCTCCATAGGATGGTGTAGCAACAGTGCCACTGTACAATTTCAGGCCACTGTGATACTGCACCTAAAAAAATCAACTTTGAGCTGTAATAACTTTTGAATAAAACACCTTTCAGCAGTGGGAGTGCCCTTATTTTATTCAGGGGGATAAACCCTACACTTTAAGTATTACTATCCCTTTAAGGCATTGTACTAATAATGAAAAATAAAAATGAAATTGCTATATGCTATTTATTACATTTTCCCACTACCAGTATCAAATGAAAATTCAATTCTGCATTGTATATCAGAAAGCATTACTTCATATACGTTGAAATGCGCTGGATACCTCTCTGGCACTCAAAGGGTTAAGCATTATGAAGCAACGCTTTAGGCGTCTCCCTGGCACTCAAAGGGTTAAGCATTATGAAGCAATGCTTTAGGGGTCTCCCTGGCACTCAAAGGGTTAAGCATTATGAAGCAATGCTTTGGGGGTCTCCCTGGCACTCAAAGGATTAAGCATTATGAAGCAATGCTTTGGGTTCTCCCTAGCACTCAAAGGGTTAAGCATTATGAAGCAATGCTTTGGACGTCTCCCTGGCACTCAAATGGTTAAGCATTATGAAGCATTGCTTTGGGGGTCTCCCTGGAACTCAAAAATTTAAATGTTCACTGTTGTTGATGAAAAGACTTTGAGTTACTTAAGCATCAAGTATGTTAATACATGTTCAGCATTGTAATGACTCATGAACATGGTGGTGATGCACTAATACAATCCAACTCTAAAATAGGCACTGAAACTGATTTTTTTTGCTCTACAACTTTCTAACACTGATTTACTGATTTACACTAAAAATGATCCTCTTTATGATACTTGTGCCAAGAAGAGAACATTGTGGGAATATATGGTTTTTCTTTTCCTCTGATTCTTGTTTCTCTTCATGTATTAACAAGGGAAAATATATATATTAGCGAACAATTCATCCTTGTTCCTGCATGTGTTATGGTAGAGCTATTTGGGGAGTGGTCACGCTGAGGTCTCAGTGATGGAGGAGTGTGTGCACTAGCGTGCACTAAAGAGTTCTTTAATAAGGTGCAGGCACATGGGGCCTTATACATCATGGTAAAGATGTGCAGTTCTGGAGGAAACCAACTGCATAATAGGGCAAATAAAAATTATAGAATTATAAAAATTCCCATTAATCACTGATAGCCAAGTACATTCTTGCCTACTAGTCTATGATGCTAAAATGCAAATATGTAATCATCTGTCTGTGACAGAACAGATAACATGCATATTTAAATGGGAGCAGTGAGGAGGGTCATAGACTCTGATCAAAGCCCCATTATACTGTAAATGCAGTCCTCTTTGGGGGAGCAGCAGAGGGCACTCACTGCCCTCTTTCTCTCTCTTCCACTCAAGTGGCATTCACTGAACTTCCAGCTGAAGTAGAGAGATCGAGGAAGCTGATGTCAGTGATGAGTGGACCTTCCTGGTCCTGCCACTCAACCCAGACGCTAAGATAATAATGCATGACTGTAAATTTAAAAGCACTAGAAAATATTTCCATTTATATTGTTCTAAAAGTCTTGCTTTAAAGTAGGGCTAGACAACCTGTGACTCTTCAGCTGTTGTATGGCAGCCTTGTCCATTCTGAATTCCCAAAATCCAGAAGAGATGTCACTACTAATTGCCATACCAGGGAACTTTTAATTGTGGACTACCCGGAGGGCCGTCCTCTGGTGCCACTGGGGGAGATGTATGATGCGATTTGCATCAGAAAAGGGGTGGGGCTTCAAAAACCACAAAAAACATTCTGAAAAATAGGCTGGGAAGGAGGGGAATTTGGCTGGAGTGCAAGAGGTGGGTAGAGTTTTATTTAAAACTCTCCACACCCGGAGAATCATCCTCTGCCCCGGAGACCCGGTAATTATAAGACAAAATTGGAGTGTCACGGGCAAATCCGGAGAATTCCCAGCTATTCTAATTGCAATATTCTGTTGTCACCAGATGGGTTCTGTTGCTATCACTTATTATGGAGAGCAATACTCTATGACTTCAGTTAGTGGAAGTACGCTTGTTTCACTTAGTAGGAAAATCACTGTAATGTATATTTTTTTTTTATAAAACAGTTTACTGTACCTTTAAGTACATAATCCTCTGAGTATTTAACTGAGAGAATTGACTCGATAGGGGTCCTTCATACAGAATACTGGTACATCTTTCAATGTATCTGGAGCTACCAGTGTTTAGCGAGCTCCATTTTAGTCTGCATTTAATGTATGCCTGTTGCATAGCTGCCAACTGTCCCGATTTATGCGGGACAGTCCCAATTTTGGGGCCTAATTCCACTGTCCCTCCGGCTCGATAGAATGTCCTGCTTCCCAGTCTTCTGCCCCGCTTCCCAGGCACTGGCTGGCCACTTCAGCATCCATGCAGCGGTAAGGCTCGAAAATTAGACATTGCACATGCGCGTCATAATATGTGCACGAACGCAGCGTGCTCTGTAATATACTCCTTGCCCACCTCTGAGTCCTCTCCGTAGCAACACTTAGCAGCGCTAACTGAATGAGCACGCAGACTAGGCTGAGTCTGGGACTGAATGACTCTAGTCTGACCAGAAGTCATCCCAGTGGTACGGTACTAATTTAATTAAAACTCCACCTTATGTGAAGAATTAATGCTGAGAGAGCGAGGGCGTGTGCTTATACTCAGGCACCAGTGTGGAGAAGTCTCGTTGGTCAGAAAGAGAGACTCCTGCACCAAATCATGTATTGTCGATCAGCCACTTCAGAGAGGAGTCAGTGTGAGAGAGGTATTCGTTTTATACTTATGGCACTCAAAGGGTTAATGTAATCTCACCTTAGAAGCCCTTTCACAAAAGAATCTCTTTATGTAATAGATTTCACATTTAATTTCAGCCCCAAATACTTCTCTTGTATTCTTAACTCCTTCACTTCAGTCTATAATGTAATTTTTTCTTGGTTGTGGCATCTAAGAATGATATATATAATCCTGTTTGACATCCTGTTTTATATAAAGGGATCAAATAAGCTAGGTGTTTTATAATCCTTGCTCCACATATATCAATCATGTTTGGCACTGATAAGAGTCCACTAGTGTATGTAAGACCCTAAGGGAAGCATTCATGGCAAGTTCTGTCCAGCAGCTACTAGAATTCATGTAGGTGTTGTATCCTCAACTGATACTTCTTATTTAGAGCATGTCAACAGCCAGTGTCTGTGTCTTCTCTTTCTGGATCATCATTTGCTGTTCATGTGGGTCCACTTACACTTAGACTTATCAAGCAGTGACAAAAGCTTTTCCCGTTTAATGCAATGAAGCCTATTTATCAAAACAATTTTTGATACATATGCTCCATAAAATAACATGGGTTTTGATTTTTCTCACAACTTATGTAGGAGCAGTTACATTTTTTTATCGAAAAAAATGTATAGAACCTTTCTTGCTGAGTAAAATAATGATACTCCAACTACTGGGAAATGTTTACTTCAAAATCTTTTACAGCTAAAACATTGTTTCTTAGTGTATCACATTGCCCCCCAGTAATAATATTCACATTAATGTTTGTTTATACTTCCATATATGTGTCTAATTAGTCTGTAAATAAAATATTTTGGATATGCGCTGTGCATTTAATCAGTCAGTAGGTCATGAAATTACGTACAAATTCTTGACAATGCCCCGTCCACCAGCCACTCCCCCAGCACCACTCCCTAAAACAAAAGTGTCCCTCTTTCACCATTTGAAATGTTGGTATGGTGTTGTCTATTGTGAGGAAATGTAAACAGTCTGAATGAGCAACCCAATGTAAAAAAGCTGCACCCATGTTTCTTTAGAGTCATGTAAACATTTTCAGATAGTGGAATACCAGCGTCCATATACCATACTGCTGTATGACGGAAGCATACCTAGACAATTCCTTCTATTTATGGCTCAGATGCTAGAGGAGACATCTCTAGTCCATTGGGGGAGATTAACTAAGGAGTGATAAAGAGGTGATAAAGCAGGGATGATTTCTCCAATGATATCACTTCTCCAGTTCCTATGATATTCTATTGAACCAATGCATTTTGGAGGACTTTATCATGCCTTGGTGCATAACCCTCATTGTTTTGCTGTGTGCTGGACAGGTCTCCACCATTTATAGGGTTAAACCAGACAGGAAATTATTATTATAGGTATAATTATTCTTTAACTCTAGTGATTGTCCTGCAATATGTTGGATGTCTCTAGCATCCAAGGGGTTAATTTGTATCATTTTGTGGTGTTCACTCATAAAAGCTAATGTACCAAAAGAATGTGGTGTAATTCTGGAGCAAAGCAATCATCAAAATTTCCATTGTTTTAAATAGGGATTTTAAATCAAAGGGTAGTTTTTATTTGTTCCCTTATGGTGCAGTTAGCAGAATGGTACCACTTTGATTTAGTACATCAACCCCATAGTCAATTGACCTTTACTGTGTGTAAGTTTTAAGTGCTTACCCTGCAATGTAACATGTCTAATTTATGTACAATATCCATTCCCTGTACCCATTCTTAGCTCCATTTCACGATAAGCAGAAGGTACTGTAGATTTATACTACACTAAGCTATTTACTGTATGTTGGCTGCCTTGTCACATTCTTCTTTCACATTATAGTACTTGCATTCAGCTGAGTTCAGCTACCTACACACATAAGTCAATATATCCAATCATGGTGCATAATGAATAGTAACAAATCACAGCATTAAAACTCTGTATCAGTGCAGTTGCTATCAGATGAGATGCATGAGGTAAATATCTTCATTTACTTATATGGCAATTCATGAGGACATCAGAAAAGGACGTGTCTGTATGCATTATTCATAAAGTTCATTGAGGCATATTCAGCAAGCTAAAGAGGTACGGTTCTGGGGGAACCATCTTCACCATAGGGAACAAATGACAAGTTTCCAAATCTCTACCAATATGAAAAAAAAATGTTTTTGATTTTTAACCCCTTGAATGCTGGAGAGGTCTGCAACTGGTTGTGAAGCAATATGTTGGAGACATCTCCATCACTGAAGGAGATAAATGCTGCATTTAAATAAATGGAATTTATTTTTTGTTCTTGCTTCATAATTATACCTCTTTAACCCTTTGAGTGCAAGAGGGGTACACAACACATTGCTCTGCAACATGTTGTGTACCACTCTGGCACTCAAAGTGTTAACCCCTTGGGGACAGGCTTTTTTACACTATTGGACAAGAGCAATTTTGGCCTTTTTAGTATGTCGCTGTCAAACCATATTTTCCTTCATATTCATTTACTTCACCCACACAAATTATATACCAGTCTTTACCCTTTGTGTTCTCTGCAGTGTGTTGCATACCTCTCCAGTACTCAAAGGGTTACAGAATATGAATCTTTTGATGTCATATTTACATAGATAACACATCATTTAGTTCTATTAATAATGTAAAAATATTGGAGTAAATTGAAAAAACAACATTTTATAGGTTTTCCTGTGATGATTTTTACACAATTAGTGCACTGTGCACAAGGACTGAATACAAAGTAAGAACGTTTGTTCATGCCTCCAAAGTGTCCCTTGTAGATGGAATAGTCCCTCCTGATACGCAAATCAGTATGCTCCTCCTCCCACCCTGGTGTCCCTCTTTTTTAGGAGCTCAGACTGTGTGGTGTGTGTATATAAGTGTATCACATTGCTCCACAGCAATAACACTCACATTAAATTAGTCTGGGTAAATAAAATACTTTATTCTTTCTCTAAATCATTTATTATGGTATACAGGGGTGTATATAGGTATTGAAGGAAAGTAAAACATGTTGTACCCACCAGTTCTGCCCCAAGCACCACCACCTAAACAAAAGTACCCCTCTCTTTGGCTATTTAAAGCTTTTTGCCTCTTTCTGACTCACAATCACAGTGAGGAGTAGAGACAGAGAACAGTGACAAAGGCAATGTGTACATGTCACTCCACTTGCACATGTGATCTCTGTAGCCGGAAACACATGTGCAGAACCCCAGAGGAAGGGCTGTAAGTGACTGCTTCTGTCCTGGATAAGTCAGCAACAGCTTCCTCACCTCTATCACAGCTCACCCTGAGGCGAGCTGTGATTATTATCCTGTAACATGCAAGGACTATCATCCCGTACTTCACCTGTCGTTAAGGGGTAAAAGAAGCAGTAAACATTTTTTTATGAGAACCTATATGTTATAGAGCTTTTCATACTGATTAAAATAAGGGAACTGCCACTGCTTTCAGTTGTTTTATTCAACAGTTATAACCGTTCAAATTATCAAGAAGTAAATTTACTGTGTTTACTTCCTGAAAGTTCTGACAGCATGACTCATTGGACTCTGACCACTAGAGGGCACTAAACAATGAGATTAAATTGCAATAACTCTGGAAATATACCCAGAGGCGTAACTAGAAGCCACCGGGCCCTGGTGCAAGAATTGCCATGGGGCCCCCCCGCCCACACTGGTCCCCTCATCCACATTGCCCCTTCCACAATGCCCCCTTCATCTCCACATTGCCCCCTTCATCTCCACAATGTCCCCTTCATCTCATCTCCACAATGCCCCTTCCATCTCATTTCCACAATGCCCCTTCCACAATGCCCCCCTTCATCTCCACAATGTCCCCTTCATCTCCACAATGCCCCTTCCACAATGCCCCCTTCATCTCATCTCCACAATGCCCCCTTCCACAATGCCCCCTTCATCTCCACAATGCCCCCATGTTCACATTTCCCCTACCTACAGTCCCTGGTGGTCTAGCGGAGTGTCTTTACAGATCTGTGCCTCCTTCGGCACAGATCTCTGCACCCGGAGCTCCCGCGCGCCGCTGTAGTAATGCAGAGGCTGGGAGATGATGTCATCTCCCAGCGCTCTGTATTACTACACAGCGGCACGCCGAGTGGGAGATCAGGTAAGTGACTGCTGCGGGCGAGGGGGTCGCAGGCGGTGGCCGGGCCCCTGGAGTGACGGGCCCGGTCGCAGGTGGGACCGCTGCGACCCCTATTGTTACGTCACTGAATATACCTCTCTCAGCAGTGGGTGTTCTCTTATTTTACATAACAGGAAAAGCCATACAATATATATATATATATATATATATATATACATACTAGTTGAACAGCCCGTGTACATGGGCCACAGTGCCACGCAGCCGTCTATACTGCATATACATACATTAACGAATTATTATATAGGATATATATATATATATATATATATATATATATATATATATATATATATATATATACAGGGCTTATAATTTTAAGTCCTCAGCTACTAGCCAGACCTGAAAAGTTACTCACCACTGCAAGCCAAAACATACCCACCAGGCCTAATTACTCGCCAGGGCTAAATTTTCACTCGCTAGTGGCGAGTGGAAATTTTGAGCCCTAATATATATATATTTTTTTTTTTCCTCAAACAAAAGTTTACTGCTCCTTTAACTTGCAGTGTACAGCCCTAAGATCCATATATAGCAAACACAAAGTGTAATTCTTAAGCAAACCAACTTCATCATATGGAATGAATGAGCAGTCTCAAAATGATTATTGATTTAAATGGGACTTTAACACACTGAGTGAAAGAGGGGCAAAACCTACTGAGTGACAGAGGGGCATATACCCCTCTGGCCCCAAAAAGGGGTACACCACTTGGATATTAGAGAGGTCGCTGACGTATTGTGACCCAATGCTTATTAGACATTTTTAGCATGCAAGGGATGAAAAGCTCAATTTAAATCTATGGGAATATTCCTTTGTGTGTATGGTACAGGTGGTTTTGCTTCAGAACTGAAATGATCCTCTTTTGTTTGCTGCCTAAGTCCCTTAGTCCATTTCCATTAACTGGGCTACTTGGTGTAAATATCAGATTTGAGAGAAGAACAGAGATAATAAACTACATTCATGTTTATTTTATGGTAGTTTAATGCTCCCTGGATTTATGTCAGCATTTCCAACACAGAGGTTAAATTGTGGGTGTTAGATGTCACATTTCTTATCTTATAATGTTTATAAGCTGTCAGACTCAGCTTAAATCTCTTGGTTTACTGTTCTGTCACTTGAAGATTATAGGTTCAAATGTGGTCAGATTTTAATGTTTTTTGCTTCTTCAGTATGTATCAAAACACACATCAGCATGCCAAGTGAGCCTGCAAACCAGAGCTACAGGATGAATAAATACAATGTTTAGGCCTCTTTCACATAGCCAAAACCAATGCTGCAATGGCTCTGAAAGGTAACATGCTGGACTATGGTGCGTTTCACTTGGGCGACTATTGCCTTGTATGTTCACATCAGGAAAGCAGTAAAATTGCAGTTAGCAAGGTCTGCCCGGTCCCTTTGGAGGCACTGCAGACTTTTCACACAAGCTGCGTTGGAGGATGCGATGCTCATCGCAACCTCTAATGAATAGCCAACCTACATGGGAACCAGCCAGTAACATCGGCCCACTCTCATGGGGGCAGGTCAGAAGACATGCCTTTCCTGCAGTGGAATGCAAGAGAGAGGTGAGTGAACTACTTGGGTGACAGAACTGCCTCTGAGGACTGCAACAGTTCTATCACCAGTCTGAGAGAGCCCTTGGATTGATTAGTGATAGGCAGGAAAAAGGAAAGAAGAACACTAACATAATTCTGCTTATTTAAAGGAATAGGAAACATTTATTTTGAATGTACATATGCATATACAGGTGTATGTAGTTGCTTACAAGTGTATCTTAAGTCAAATGCCCTATCAATTTTAAATGTCTCTAGAGGGAAATGCTCATCACTGTACTTTATCCTAGACAGTATTCAGGCATACATACATAGCTTTAAAGAGATAGTAAGTTTACTTTGAATGTTCCTGCTTTACATATGCTGCAAGTGCAGGATATATATTTCACTGTCGTCCAATACAGGTCACTGGTACCATGGGATGTGTAGTCCCCTTTAATAGGCAGGAACAATTATGCAAATAATTTGCAAGGGGCGGAGCCTCCCCTCTTACTTAAGCCACCTTCTGGCCAGAGCCACCCATATTGATTTGTTCCTGGTGTGCTTGCACACCAGGCAGAGAACAGCTATGCTTCTTAGAGTTTTATTATTTTTTATTCAAATATGGAATACCACCATTAGGAGGGTGACCATGGCTGTGAATTGCCCTCTTCAAAGTGGCTGGTGCAGCTTCCAGGGATTTCTGTGGACCTATACCTGAAGAGGGGACAGCTTGTGTTAAGCAGCTCCCCTGTTGGGGAAATTACCTCTGGTTCTTTCCCTCCCTATCATGGTCACCTGAAGACAGAAGTCTGCGAGAAAGGTGAGTCACCCATTGAGTGCTGAAGGTCCACTTGTCCCCACAGTGTCCCTTTGATGGGCTTGTATTTGGGAGTTTTAATACACTCCAGCACTCATAGGGTGTTTTTATTGCATTACAACTATTTATGCAATTTCTGTGTTATTCTCTGAGTTTTGGAGCATTGGGTATTCATTTATTTATGTTTCTCATGTATTTCATGCTTGTTTGGGCACTTTTTAATGTTTTACTAAACTTTATTAAAAATGGTGTTCCGCGCCTTTAAGCGCGGCTTTTTCCCGCTCAGCAGCAGAGCTCCTTTACTCTCTATGGGAATTCACAGTTTGGGACGTATCTCTGAAACCGCTTGTCACAGCAACTTCAGAGTGGGCTCATTTTAATGCTAGGCTCCTGCTCTATCATCCGGTTGGTGTTTTATTAATATTGGGGGCTCAGGGGGGCTTCGGGCACTGTTTGGGGTACTTGCAAGGGAAAACTACATTTCCCATGAGCGCCTAGCTCGCGCTCGTTTCTGATTGGCTGTCATGACGGCCGCCATTTTGTGGTACTTTCCCAAGGCGAGTACACTACGCAGGGACCGAGCCTTCTCTCTCCTCACCAGATTAACCCTTCGCTGGCCAGATAAGTCCGTTTTTAGACCTTTTCTGGGGTGAAACTTTAATCTTTAACACTTTTCTGGGTGATAGTGTTTTTTGTGGGGTATATTGACGCTGTGAGCATGTCTACTTCACTGGAGCTAGGGGCTAGACCCAAGACTAAGGAGGCTGGGGGGTCTTCTACCCCCATGGCGTTTTGCTCCTCTTGCCACATTGGGCTAGATTGCGATAATGTGGGGGATCTATGCCCTAATTGTACTGATAAAGATAGCAACCCTGGGCTTCCCAGCCACGCTATTGAGCCATCTTGGGTGAGGGAGTTTAAAGCTGCCACTAGGGATCTCAGATCCACACTTCAACTCTTTCCCTCTCAGGTACAGGGGGCTCTCCAGGTCTGGCAGACCCCCTCTACTATCAGGACCTCCCTGCCTAAGCCACAGGGAGCTCCTGATATCACTGATTCTTCCGAAGAAGAACTTTTACAGGATTCTGATGCTGAGGAACGTACTGTCATTGAATCTAACAGGTCCATTGGGGACCCCTATGAGTGTGACCCTGAAGTTTCGGCTGAGGGTCTGATCAGAGCGGTTCTGAATACGCTCAACCTTCCTCTGACTCAGGAATCCACTTATGATCCTACTGATGTTTTTCAGAAAAAGCCATCTAAACCTGTTGTTTGTTTTCCAACTAACCCTACTCTTGCCCGTCTGGTTTCTGAGGCATGGAAGAATCCTGATAGGTCTTCCTCTGTCTCCAAAAAGTTTGCCAAACTTTACCCTTTTCCCGAAGCGGAGCTGGCAAAATGGGTTCATCCTCCCAAGGTGGATGCTCCTGTGTCTAGACTATCCAAATCTACTGCTTTGGCTGTCTCAGATGCCTCTGCCTTGCAGGACTGGACGGATAAGAAATTAGAGCTCTCTCTTAAATCTATTTTTGCCTCTATTGGCACTGCCATGCGCCCCACCTTTGCTGTGGCATGGGTTAATAGGGCTATTGCAGCCTGGACTGAACGACTGACTGAAGCGGTTCGCCAGGATGCGCCTGTATCTGAACAGTTGCAGCTTCTTGCTAATATCGCTGAAGCTCAGAACTATGTTGCTGATGCTGCTTTTGATGCTGTGCGCATGATGGCGAGGGCCTCCACTTCTTCTGTGGTGGCTAGACGCGCTCTTTGGCTGAAAATTTGGTCTGCTGATACAGCCTCTAAGAAAGCCTTGCTTTCCTTGCCCTTTCAGGGGAATTTGCTCTTTGGCTCTGAGCTCAAAGAAATGATCAGTGAGGCTACTGGCGGTAAAAGCACTCTTCTACCCTCAGTCTTTAAGAAAAAGTTTCCAGCCAAACGCAATCGGTCCTTTCGTTCCTTTCAGACTGAGACACGCTCCTCGGCCCAAACGGGTCCTCCCACTACGCGCTCCTCCTCCAAGCCCAAACAGTCCTGGAGGCCCAAAGTTGCCTCCAAGGCCAAGACCTCCAAGACTGCTTCGGCATGACTCGCCGAACCCGGGTCCGCATCCGGCTGTAGGCGGTCGTCTCCGCATCTTTCGCCGGACTTGGGAGGAGTCAGTGGCGGACCCATGGGTTCTTCAGGTGGTGTCAGAGGGATACAGGATCCCTTTCTCTTCCCTTCCTCCTTTTCGGTTCCATTTTACTCGTCCTTCTCAGGAACCCTCAAAAAGGCGTCTGTTCGACGACGCTATTCAGGATCTCTTGGACAAAGAGGTCCTGGAGGCGGTTCCGCAGGGGGACACAGGTTCAGGATTTTATTCCAACCTGTTTGTGGTAGCCAAAAAGGACGGAGGAGCCCGTCCCATCTTGGATCTCAAAGATCTCAATGCCTATGTGGTGACTTCCCACTTCCGCCAGGAGTCTCTGCGCTCTGTGATTGCAGCAATGTCTCCAGGGGAGTTTCTTGCCTCCCTGGATCTTCAGGATGCTTATCTTCACATCCCTATTCATCCAGAGAGCAGGAAGTATCTCAGGATTGCCTGCCACAGGGGACACTTTCAATTCACAGCGCTCCCCTTTGGACTGACTACAGCTCCTCAAGTCTTCCAGCGGGTGCTGGGCTCCTTGATAGCGGTGCTCCATCAGGATGGGATCAGAGTGACACCCTACATGGACGATCTCCTACTGAAGGCCTCCTCAGCGGAGCTTCTACACCAGCAGTTGCAGAGGTGCATGCACACCCTGAACCGTCATGGATGGATCCTGAATCTGGACAAGTCGGACTTGATTCCTTCTCAGAGGCTTCTGTTCCTGGGTCTCCTGTTCGACACTCGCCAATGCATGGTGTTTCTTCCAGAGGACGTGGCTCACCAGATAGCCGTCAGAGTGGCTGGGATTCTGGACTTGGACGAAATTCCAGTTCCGAAGTTGTCGTCCTTAGTGGGGAAGTTCATTTCCACGATCGAAGCAGTACCATTTGCCATGGCCCACTCCAGGGATCTTCAGAGATTTGTGATCCAGACGTGCAGGAATCATCCAGATCATCAACATCTGTCTGTTTCTCTTCCTCCTCATGTCGAGTCGAGTCTGCACTGGTGGTTAGATCTCTCTCATCTCCTGAAAGGGAAATCCTTTCTAGTTCCTCATTGGACCACAGTCACAACGGATGCCTGCCTTCGGGGCTGGGGTGCAGTCTGGGGTCGCTTCAGTGCTCAGGGGAAATGGGGTCTGGAGGAATCCATGCTCTCCATCAATGTTCTGGAACTTCGAGCTGTCCGGCTGGCCCTGAGGCACTGGGAGTCTCAATTGACCGGTCTTCCAGTCAGAGTAGAGTCCGACAACGCCACGGCGGTGGCTTACATCAACAGACAAGGCGGCACAAGAAGCGGTTCCGCCTGGTGGGAAGTCAAGGATATTTTGTCTTGGGCAGAAGATCACGTGCCTGTCATCTCTGCAGTTCATATTCCAGGCGTGGACAACGTCATGGCAGACTTCCTCAGTCGTCACACCGTCGACAGCGGAGAATGGGCTCTTCACCCAGAGGTGTTTCACATGCTCACTCAACGGTGGGGGATGCCAGTGGTGGACCTGATGGCTACCAGACACAACAGGAAGGTTCCGGTGTTTTGCTCCCGTCTGAGGGACTCCCTTGCTCTAGCGGTGGATGCCTTGTCGATCCCTTGGGACTTCTCCCTGGCTTACATCTTCCCCCCTCTTCCCCTATTGATCAGAGTTATTCAGAAGTTGAAGAGAGAACGTTGTCCTGTCATCCTGATTGCTCCGAACTGGCCTCGCCAGTCCTGGTTTCCGGAATTGATGGCCATGTCAGTGAGGGATCCAATCCCACTTCCAGCCCGTCCGGACCTGCTTCTTCAGGGGTATCTGTGGAAAGAGGATGTTCTCTCTCTCCGTTTGATGGCATGGCGGTTGAATCCTCGATTCTAGCTAAGAAAGGCTTTTCTCCTTCTGTGGTGTCGACGATGCTCAGTGCTCGTAAACCTGTGTCTTCCAAGATCTATCATCGCATTTGGTCAACTTTTGTGACATGGTGCTCTGTCAAGCAGTTGTCTCTTGACTTCCATCTTCCCACTGTCCTGGCCTTCTTGCAGGACGGTGTGGATAAGGGGCTCAGTCTGAGTTCCCTCAAAGTTCAGACATCTGCCTTGTCTGTGTTTTTCCAAGAACGGATTGCCATCCTTCCTGATGTGAAAGTCTTCTTCCAAGGTGTGACTCATGTTCGACCGGCCTTCAAGAGTCCTGCTCCTCAGTGGGATCTCAATTTGGTGCTGGGAGTTCTTCAGCGACCACCGTTTGAATCCTTGGCTTCCATTCCATTACGTCTTGTGACTTGGAAGATGGCCTTCCTTTTGGCTATTGTGTCAGTACGCCGGGTGGCAGAGTTACAGGCATTGTCTTGTAAACCTCCTTACCTGGTGTTCCACAAGGATAAGGCTGTGCTTCGCACTACCAAGGAATTCTTACCCAAGGTTGTGTCTGAGTTTCACATCAATCAGGAGATTGTGGTTCCCTCTTTCTGCCCTAATCCTTCATCTGACAAGGAAAGAGATCTCCATTTGTTGGATGTGGTGCGTTGCCTCAAGTTTTATGTTCACCGCACCGAATCTATCAGGAAGTCTGACGCTCTATTCGTCATTCCTGAGGGGCCTAGGGCAGGAAGACCGGCTTCCAAAGTTACCATTGCCTCTTGGATTAAGGCTACCATCCGTGAAGCCTATAAGTTGAGGAATAAGCATGTTCCCTTCAGGGTGACTGCCCATTCTACCAGATCTATTGGGGCCTCCTGGGCCTACAAGAATCAAGCTTCTGCTGATCAACTGTGCAGAGCGGCCACTTGGTCCTCTGTGCACACCTTTTCAAAGCACTACCGCGTTGATGTACTGGCATCGGCTGATGCCAGCTTTGGAAGGAAGGTCCTGGAGGCAGTCTTGCCTGTGTAGGTCTTCCGCTCTGTGATCCTTAGTGCTTCCTTACTGTTGAGCCCGGTTGGCTCGTATTACGTGTGCTGTGTTAAGTTCAGGGATTGTTCCCTTGGTTGGTGTCCGTTGACACTTACAGTTTGGGCTATGTTATCAACTGGTTATCAGTTCTAGTGACTTGGGCCTTGCGCCTGGTCCTTGCCTTACTTCCCGCCTCTGGATCAGCTCAATGTTTGTACATCCCATGGTACCAGTGACCTGTATTGGACGACAGTGAAAATAGGATTTTAGTCTTACCTGTTAAATCCTTTTCACTTAGTCCATACAGGTCACTGGTCTCCCACCCTGTCAAGGGACCAGTCTTGGCTCTCCTGTGGCATTCAGTGGGGGACCGTTCGGGCATGCTCACAGGAGTCTTTCTTTTTGCTTACCTGGGGTCAGTTAGGGTCTCAAATCAATATGGGTGGCTCTGGCCAGAAGGTGGCTTAAGTAAGAGGGGAGGCTCCGCCCCTTGCAAATTATTTGCATAATTGTTCCTGCCTATTAAAGGGGACTACACATCCCATGGTACCAGTGACCTGTATGGACTAAGTGAAAAGGATTTAACAGGTAAGACTAAAATCCTATTATCAGTGGGCAACTATCTGTATTCAGACTGATACTCGCACTTAATTAGTTTGAATTACAAGATACGAAGGACTACAAATGTATCGAGTACGTGCATATTTATTATAACAACTCAGTTAAATTGAGCAAAAGATACTTAAAAAAGGTTGTTCGTTTTTCGGGGATTGAAGTATATTTGATTGGGGCAACATAATTTAGAGTACAAGATACAAAGTGTATCAATAGTTCCTCTCAGACCATCTTAACCCCTTAGTGACAGACGACTTACCTGGTAAGTCTAGGAAGTCATTCGCTATAATGGGAAAAAAAAATGTCATTAAGGGGTTAATATACTAAGACCCATGAGAATATACATGAATTGGAACCATGATATTAGTGATACTGACTAACCTGATCCCCATTAAGTGTCACTGACATGTACAATTTGCCAGTGTACTAGTCCATCACTTGATAGTTGGAATTTCCTGCAGTACTGTTCCACCCAGGTGTGCAATCTGAAAAACAAAAATTGAATATGCTATAAAACACACTTAAATTCTGCCATAAGACCTAAATAGCTCTCAAAAAACAAGTTGTCATTTTATTTTGTATTTCTATGTTGCTTTAATTCATTAAACTAATTTAATATAGTCATGTTTTACCCAGTCCTGGAGCTATGATTGTTATACAAGTTGACACAAGGAAGGGCATTTCATTAAACATTTGTAAAGCAAGGAACAGTAATGGCTTTCTTATAGTCAGAGCTATGCATTTTTAACTTAAGGATGTGATGGGGCAGGACTGAAAGCACACAAAGATATGAAAGTTTGTTCAGGCTCCCAGTCCCAGTGCTCCATTGAGTAATCTCAGGAACATGATTCTATATCTAAAGGCTGAGATAACAGATGACCCTGTAGAATTTGCCAGGAATACCAGGGACTAAGAACATTATGGGGGAAATTCACTAAGTGGTGATGAAGAGGTGATAAAGTGGAGATGACTTCTCCAATTTATCACTTCTCCATTTCCTGTGTTATTCTATAGGGCCTGTTCACTAAGATCTCCAAAGTTCAATATCTATCTTAATGCATAGGCTCCATAGAATAACATAGGAATAGGAGAACTGATAAACTGGAGAAGTCATCTCCACTTTATCACCTCTTAGGGAATCTTCCCCTGTGTATCCTTGCATTCTCTTTCTGATATTGCATTCTGATAAATATGGAGTAAGTGGATCAGTAGAGGACAACCCAAATGTTAACAAATAAAACACAGCATTTACTCTGTGGAGTTATG
Organism: Rhinophrynus dorsalis; assembly: GCA_037306005.1. Lineage (NCBI taxonomy): Eukaryota > Metazoa > Chordata > Amphibia > Anura > Rhinophrynidae > Rhinophrynus > Rhinophrynus dorsalis. The sequence continues at coordinate 256,281,193 of CM074722.1, forward strand.
GTATCTGTTCTGTGACTAGAAGTGCTTTGTATATGTTTCTTGCAGTAGAAGCACGTGAACCACGTTTCATGCTAAAAACATGGCATTCGGATTTTGACTCATTAACAGGTGGGGGTGTTCAACGCTTAAATTTGCAATCTTTTTGTTAGGGACCAGGAACCAGACAGGACACAAAAAGGTAAAATGCAATACACCTTTATTAGTGCAATAAAAATAGAAGTATGATCGAAGAGCATAAACTAAAAGACACGCCAGGGTCAGGAACCAAGACAGGTATTCAGCCAAGCCGGAGTCAGGAAACCAGAAGTCTGCGATGTCAGGAACAAGCCGAGGGTCAGAAGCACAGAAGTCAGCGAAGTCTGGAACAAGCCGATGGTGTGGAACACAGCAAACAGGAACACAGGAAAAATCCACAGCAGCCAGCAGCAACAGGTCAGCAAACAAACACAAGGACAATAGAGAAGTGAGCCAAGCTACTATAAATACCTTCAGAGGGTTGGCTGATAACAGTCAGGTGAGCAATCAGAGAAGTCAGCTGATTCAGCCTGAGCCAGAAAGTCAGAAAACAGCAGCAGTGGATAACAAAGCACTAGATTAGCTCAGACAGCAGAATCAATAGGCAGGATGGGAGCAGCTCAACAAAACCTTGACAGTTTTGAACAATCCTAGGGACCTTAAAGTATTAAATGTAGCATTTAACTAATATTAATCCAGCTCACAATCAGATTAATGTATGATTCGTAAAATGAGCAAACAAGAGAAAAACTAGCAACTATACAACATTTTGCCACTAAGAGGGTATTTCCAGTGCTTAGCTCCTTTGCAGATTCCTGCACTACTTTTGTATCTTTCCCCCCATGTTCGTAATATTCTCTTAAAAGGACAGTAATGTCCCATAAAAATGCTTAGAGTTTTGTAGAGGTTAAAAAATAAACAATATGACACAAATCTTATCGCTCAAACCGCTATGGTTTGAGAGATATCATCCATTAAAGTTCCCCACACCCTCCTCTTCTCCTGACGTCAGCTGTAAGCTGACAGCAGGAGTTCCTGGTCCATGGACCGACAAGTGGCTCTTCAGCAGAGCCGCAATTGCTCAATTTAAAGGGATAGTAATGTTTCACAAAAACAGCAGCTCCAATTAATCTTCTTAGTATTTGAGCCATAGAGTGTGTTATTTCAATACTGTCAGAGTTGTAGTTCAAGAGTAATTGAATGATAAAGTTTCCTCCTCCTGCCCCTTTTACCTAGTGTAACACTGCTCACCTCAGATGTGGAATCTGGTTGCTTGACCAGACAGATAACAGCAAGGGACAATCTTCTTACTGTGAGAACAATGAAAACCCTGCCCCCCTTGACAGGTTTTTCAGCTTTTTCCCTTATCTTAATTGAAGATTGTCCCTCTCTGCAATCTACCTGGGCACCTCCCTTCTGCTCTGGCTGAGCAGTGTTACATCAGTAAAAAGGGCGGGAGGGGGATACTTTGTCATTGAATTACTCTTGAACTACAACTCTGACAGAATTGATATAACACTCTCCAAAGTCCAAATACTATGGTGATTAATTAGGGATTATCGTAGCTTTAGTGAAGAGATAATCTAAATTTAAATAATGACAGGAGGCGAATATTCGCTTTACTTTCTTTACTTCACCTCCATAGCAGCAACACAAACAGAAACAACCAATCAGTAAAAAAGCAAAAAGCATAAATAGCTCTATAGAACTGCTCCACTTCCTCTTTCTTGAAGTGAACGAACAGGAAACCAGAAACTTAACAGAACACTCGACACGAAGGATAATCACGTACCCAATTCCAAGTGTAGAAGATGGTGATGATGAAAGCAGGAATATCTCTAACTGAGAAGTACTTAAGCCGGTTACGCTGAAAAAAGTAAACAGAGAGTGCCGTAGTATTACATAATGAACTGGAAAATAAGTAAAATATATATGCATAAATTAACTTACAATATGAAAAAAGACAATGCTTCGGTAAATATGCATGCATAAGTTAATAAATAACAGAAAAGACAAAGCTTAAGTAAAAGAGCATGAAAATGATTTCGGGAATGAAGAGGAGACCCAGAGAAAATAGAGAAGGGGTGGAACCAAGATTAGAAACGTAAGGGGGGTTAATATTCGCCTCCTGTCATTATTAAAAATTATATTATCTCTTCACTGAGGCTAGGATAATCCCTAATTTTAACACATGACAGGAGGCTCATGTTTGCTTTTTTAACGCTACATAAGAAGAAATTAACCTGGAGGAGGAGACGGATGAAAATAGAAGATTCTAAACGACCAGTCTGCCGAATGCAGAATATCTGTTAGGAAGCGCCCAACGTCAAAGCCTCAGAGACAGCTGCCCCATGTACAGAATGAGCCCCGAAGGAAACATCAACACCGGCCAAAGACAAGATCCAGCGGACCCAAAGAGCAAAGGTGGGTGAAGAAATAGGTTTGTATGGACTAACGTACGAAATTAAAAGTTGTCTTGCATCCGGAGAGCGTACAGCTGCTGACCTGTTGAGGTAACACGAAGAACATCTGCCACACACAGCTTAGATTCCTCTGGAAAAAAGGAGTAAGAGATGAAATGAGAATTAGGTTTTGTCTGATGAAAGATGGAAAAAACAACACAGTCAGGGGAAAAAACAATACTATCAATATCAAAAGATCTGACGTCTGAGACCTGACGGAAAGAAAGCAAAGGAGAAAGGCAAGTTTAGCGAACAACTGGCAAAGAGAGAGGAGCTCATTCTCAGGCCAAGACCGTAGGAATTGAAGTACAACAGAGATGTCCCAGAGCAAAGAGTACCTAGGACCCGGGGGGGTGGGAAAGACTGATACCTCGCAACAAGCGGCACACATGAGGATCCTTACCAATAGGAAGGCCATGAACCAGGACATGAGAGGCAGAAATAGTTGACCTGTAAACATTAATCATTCTATAAGACTTCCCTTGATCATATAAGTGGGAAAGGAAATGAATTATGAAATGAATAGGGGCAGTAAAGGGATTGACACACCGTCCCACGCACCAGCAAGTCCAGATACCCCAAGATGATGAGTAGCAGTGTCTTGTGCCTGGGGCCCAGGAATCCCAGAAGAGGTGACGAGCTGTGTGTGATAGGTCTCTGATATCCCAGGATACCCAGAAAGAGACCAAGCCACCAGATGTAAACGGTTTATGAGAACGAGGGGATGAAGTTCTCCTTTCGGGTTTGTCAGAAGTTCTAGAAAGGAAGGAAGTAGGAGAGTATCCCGATAAGAAAGACACAGAACCTCGGGAAACCAGGGTTGACTTGGCCAGAGGGGGGTTATCAACGAGATTGCCGACCTCTGTAATCGGAGATGATGAAGTACCCTGCTGATCATCGCAAAAGGAGGGAATGCATATTCCCCCATCGGGGGCCAATCCTGAAGGAATGCATCCACTGATCTGGAATTCGGATCCGGAAGCCAGCTGAAATAATCCGGGAGTTGATGATTCACCCGAGAGGCAAAGAGATCCAGAACCAGAGGACCTCTGAGATGCATTAACTGAAGAAAAACCGACCGATTCAACTTCCAGTCGCTGGCATCCCTCCAGAGACGGGAAAACCAGTCGGCTTCCAGATTTATGTCTCCCGGTAAATACTCCGCTTGTATAGAGATATTCCTCTGAAGGCAACACTGGTAAATTTCTTTGGTCACTTCTGATAAATCTTTTGAGCGAGCTTCACCCAGTCGATTGATGTACTGAACTGCAGAGACATTGTCCATGCAAAGTAAAATACAGCAATCTGTCAGACCTTTGGCAAAACTGCGGATGGCAAAAGAGCCCGCTATCAATTCCAAAGAATTGCTATGGAGACAATCTTCCAAAGGAGACCAGACACCTCCTGTAGAGATGCCTGTGCAAGACGCATCCCAACCCCACAGACTGGCATTGGAATTGATGACCAAATCCGGAGTCATACCAAAAATTGCGCAACCGTTCCACACCTGCATGTGGAGTAACCACCAATTAAGCTCCGAGCGTACCTCCGAGGAGAGGGAAATCAGCTGATCGTAGGAGGGATCCTTTCGGAGGAACTGAGTTTTGAGACGTTGCATTGCTCGGTAATGAGGGGGACCCGGTAAGATGGCCTAAATAGAAGAGGACAGAGGGCCCACAATACAAGCCAGAAAACGCAAGGGAACTGCCGATAAGCGGAGAACTTTACAAAGTTCCTTCCTGATGGACACAATTATGGGGAGAGGTAAACGGAGGCTGAAAGACACTGAATCGACTTCGAAGCCGAGAAAGAGCACCGTCTATATGGGGGAGTAGAGCTGACTTGTCCCTATTGATCACAAAGCCCAGACTCTCCAACAGATAGATAGCGAAGTTTGTCTGAACGGACAACAGATCTTTGTTTGCATTGAAAAACAATATGTCGTCTAAGTAGATGAAACAGCTATCACGGTGCCCGTGTGTTGCTGGCGACATTTTTGACACATGATTTCTGATGCTTTCTTATTGGCTAGCGTGTGATTACTCCACCTAGTGGTAGCCTTTAAGTACTGTGCCCTGTGTCACTCATACAAGGCCCTTTCGTGGTGTTCCCGTTGCTTAGAGCTTGCTGCCGTTAACATGTGATATCCTGTGTATGACCCGGACTGCCGGACTACTCTCTCTGATCCTGTTCCTGATTATAGCTGAATAGGGGGAGAAATGGACAGTAAAAAAGAAGGCACAAGCTAATGCAGGCAAAAGAGATGCGACAGCTGTGAAGGACCATAAGGGAATAAGTTGGCAGAATGAAAATGCCGTCCGAAATCGTGAGAGAGGATACAAAATGCCGATCTCTGATCTAAGAGGAAGAGAAGCGGGCTGAGAGTAAGACTTGGCTATAAAATGGCAGCCGAATAAAACCTTGCGAGAGGTGAGGGAGAAAAGTGATCACATATACAATGAGGGGAGCGTTGCCCAAAGAAGAAAGACAAAATGTAGATGAAGTAAGTATAAAAAGCAAGGCTCAGGAAAGACAGAGAGCCAAGGCAGAAATATGTAGAGAAGGACAAACGGTTTAACAGGAAAGGGCAAACAAAGTCACCCTTTTGAAGAAGTTACTAGGGAAATAGAGTAGTTAAATAGAAGAGGAGACTTTTAGTAATAATATCAATGAATACAATACTGATATAGGTATTAAGCAATACAATGTAGTTAACAATTACAAGCGAGATACTCTGACCTGCAGTGGAGGTGAGCAGCAAGAAAGAGGAAGTGGAGCAGTTCTACAAAGCTATTTATGCTTTTTGCTTTTTTTTATTGGTTTCTGTTTGTGTTGCTGCTATGGAGGTGAAGTAATGAAAGTAAAGTGAATATGAGCCTCCTGTCATGTGTTAAAATTAGAGCTGCTTTTATTATGAAACATTACTATCCCTTTAAAAAGAAATACTTCTTTGGAACGGTCTACAAAGTGTGCCTGGTTTGCAAGCACACTTTTTAGATTGTTCCAGAGAAGTATTTCTTTTTAAATTGCGCTATTGTGTCTCTGCTGAAGAGCCTCCTTGTGTCGGCAGAAATGAATCTCCATCTGTCAGCTTTACAGCTGACATCAGAAGGGTAACTTGAGCGGAGGATATCTCTCAGAGAGATAGGATTTGTGTCATATCGTTTATTTTTTTAACCTCTACAAAACTCTAAGCATTTTTTATGGGACATTATAGGAGGATCAATTGGAGCTGCATTTGTTTCAAGGTATTACGATCCCTTTAATTAGATGCAAACCTGATTGTTTTTTTCCCTTTCAGTTTAAAGGAAACTATCATATTATACCTAATCTGCTCTTATGTGGCGAACATCCTTGATAGAAACCCCTGGCTGCACCCCACACCTCCCAACATTTCAAATGGCCAAAGAGGGACACTATTATTTTAGTTGCTTTTACTGGGGGGCGTGACTGGTGGGCAGGGAATTAGCAAGAAATTTTAGGTTATTTCATGACTGCTTGGCTGTACTTCATGTATGTGAATACATACATGATTTAGAACAAGATCAAAGTATATACATAGACTTATTTATAAACACGTATACTGAAGTTCAAACAAACATTAATGTGAGCTTTATTACCGTGGAGCAATGTGATACACTTATGTACAGACCACACAGTCTGATTTCCTAAAAAGAGGGACACCAAGGTAGGAAAGAGGGACAGAGAGATTTGGGTTTCAAAGAGGGACACTTGGGAAGTATGCCTGAGCCATTTGATGGGTTAGAAAATTAGGCTAAACAAGAGAACCCTATGACTTAAATCATGGGCTTCATTTGATGCACTGCCATCTTCTGTTGACAACAGGTGTCAGATGTGTAAACCTCAACAGCTGTAGCCTATAATGACTACTCTTATAGCACCTATAGACAGATCTGTGGTACTTCAAAGTATCACAGTTCAGTCTCATTGAGTATTGTCCAGATAGTTTTGGATGGTCATATTTGTAACAAAGCCATAGCTTGCACGGTGGCAGCAGCCTTTCTGAGAGGGCAGTATAATTACCCTTTAACACTACCAACAAACAAGATTTACAGCTTTCACTGTGGTAGTCAGCATATTTAGGGCTGTATTGCATTAGTGGCAGTGGGGAATTCAGCCAGTAAAAGAGACAAAGCTGGTATATACTGGATTTGACAGTTCATTATACATGCAAAAGCAGCCAAGAGTAGCATTGCAAATTCCCATTCTGCTATTGAATTGTAGGAGGATGGCCTTTTCAATGCTCAGGGATTCTGAGCCTGGGATAAAGGTCTATATGGATGCAAAATTCTACACCCATCGGAGCTCCCATGTGTCCTCATGTGCACCCAACGTCCTCTCCACACTCACATAGGCAATGCATTGTAACCTGTCTTTCATAAGAGAAGTTAACTGTCCAAAAAATAAACATACACTACCTCAACCCCCCAATGCCTAACCTTGCCTACCATTAACCCCTCCATTACCAGATCGGCTGGTAATGCTTTGCAATCAAATCTTTTAAGCCTTGCCAGCAATGGAAGGGTTACTTTGTTAAAAATGAATCATTCATGGAATGTAAAGCCAAAATGGCCTTAAATTACTTTTTGGGGAATTTTATCCCCAGATTTGCGACCTTTCAAAAAATAAGGGGGCTCCTTGGACCACACATTACCTGTTTTATTAAAAGAAGAGCACTTCCATTCCTTCATTCAACAAACTAAATAGAAAAAAACGTACATTTATGCCACTGTTTTATGTAAAATTAGAGCAAAACAAATTAATACAGGGTATTTATAACAACCCCCCACCCCAAAAAAAAAGAAAAAAAAAGCCAACAAATGAAAGCAAAATGGTATTCTGGGACTCATACACTGAACAAACTTTTAAAAAAATATAAGGAAAATTGGCCAAGGAAGGGGTCCTAGCCCCCATATTAATCCATAGATGTCCATAGTACTCTACCCTCTATTAAGGAGAAAATGCGTGACAAATTAATATGAGGTCCAGGGCAACCTTTTTAATTCTTAAAAGGATAGTAATACTTCATTTTATCTTTATTTTATTTTGTAGGCATGAAAAAATCATGAAGAACGATATAAGTCTTATCTCTCAAACCTTTTAAGAGATATTCACAAGCAAAGTTTCCCCCTCCCACCCCTTTTTCCTAGTGTAAGCCATCTCTTCTCAGATGTGAATCTGGTTGTAAGACCACACAGATAATAGAAGGGGACAATCTTCTTACAATGAAAACAATGAATGCCCTTCACCCTTGACAAGTTTTCCAGCTTTTTCCCTTATCTTAATTGAAGATTGTCCCTCTCTGCAGTCTACCTGGGCACCTCCCTTCTGATCTGGCTGAACAGGGGGGGATACTTTGTTTGTGAATATCTCTTAAACCATAAAGGTTTGAGAGATAAGACTTACATCGTTCTTCATGTTTTTTTAATGCCTACAAAATAAAATAAAGATAAAACAAAGTATTACTATCCCTTTAAAAAAATACTGTAAATTTTGGGATCCCTTACACCCCCCCCAAGTATGAAATGTGTGAGTATTTAGAAACATATACTCACCTTGATGCCAGTGTCCCAGAGGTGCCCGAAACACTCTGGTTACTATTTATTTTAGTATATAAAAAAAAAAAAAAAAATATATATATATATATATATATATATACACATACACCACTGATCATAAAACCACAATAACAGTGTGAGTGAGGGGGGCAGGACCCGAACTGAGCTAGAGATCTTCTTTTAAAAGTGAGGACCAAGTATTGCAACAGGGGTATATATACCTCATATTTCAGCCCTAGCAGTCTACCTGGCACAAGGTAACTTCCCCTGCAGCCAATAGTAAACCAGAGTCAACCCCCAACTCCATGGATCCCTCCTAAATGATAATAATCAGACACAACAATATAAGAATTTCCCTGATGAAGGGATCGAAAGTGATCCCAAAACACGTTGGAAGATATTCAAGATAACTCCTGTTCAACTCTATATACATTACATGAATATGGAACGTTAAAGCTACTTTAGAAATCTTCACAGCAACGGCTTTAATACAGAACCCAAGGCTAAATTTGCAGGACGTGAGTTTCAAATGAACACTCTGAGAACTCTATAATCGGTTTAACATGCATCAAAAGACACTGAAAGACCTCACAAACCAGCAGCTCACAAGAGGAGATACTGTTCTCTCAGTATAAACCACGAGTGATCAATATAGTGTGAGAGACTGACCTTTATGGAATGAGAAGTTGGCCTATTTCTGGTGGTAGAAGGAACACCTGTTGAATACATGGTGTAAAATTATAGAGTTGAATCTACTTGGAAATATACATTGACTGTATCCATAGAGGCAACTAGAAATACACACGCTGGTGAGGTAGACATTTAGCTTGGTTTAGCGGTTTATAAAAGATAATATGTTGATATGAAGAAAGTGTCATGCTGGCAATGGATTTGCACAAGTGTGGTTGAATGGCATCATATGTACTTTTAACTTTTTCATTTTTTATGATTGGTCGTTAAGTTTTCATTTTTGTGAGACTTTGAATATATGTTTTTTGGCCCCTAAGATGTTTTAGAGTATATGGGGAGCTTTATGAGATAACAGTATTTCTTCTTTCGGCTCAAGGGTCTAGGTGTTAACTGGAGCCCGAGAAAGGGATCCTTGTTACCTTTTTAAAGACAAACAGTGCTAAGGAGATAATAGTAACGTGCCTCGGCTCTAAGGTTCACATGTTTACACTTCACAGTAGTTTACTGTGGATGGTTTTATCCTTATTAACAGCCTATACTGGGTATACGTCTGTACTAACAAAAATTATTTGGTAATAGAAACAGTCGTTTTTCTGGACCCATCATTTTAGGTTTCTAGCTTATCAAAGTTTTTCAGAAATATAATCATTTGATGCCTTAATCATAGGTGCATGACAATAAGCATCTAAAAAAACATTTTATAACTTTTTGGAACATATTCTGTTTTTGTCATAGATTACTTGGTAAAATATGTTTGGTGGTGTCTTTCAGTAGTCATCATTGGTAGCGCCAGATGGTATTTTTGTAAATAATTAACTCCCAAGTGACAAATAATAACATCAGGGCTGGGAAATTTCTGAAAACAATAAACTCCTCATTAACCTGGTCCCATATCAGCCCCCTTTTTTTTAATGCTACCAGATTCTGCAGATGTCAGGATGAAATCCTAGATTCTCTGTATACGTACGTACCGTAACCCTTTTCTAAGACCAATAAATATATGAGTGTCCTATTATCCATATTTCAAATGGTCTGACACCAGCAAAAACACATTTACTTACACCTTTGAGGTAGCCAATAATTAAGGATGAATATAAATTCTAAATTTATTACATTTCCATCTTCCCAACCTTTTAATCACTTTATCTGACACTCCCAGTCTAAAAGCCTCCTTAGCAGCCACAATTCTAAAGGAGTGCAAAGAGAATCTATAGAAACACAAAAAAGAGAAGACGCCTTTTGTGCAATATCCTCTAGTCCACTGGAACACCACACCACCACCGCTGAAATAATACTCACTCAGTGTATATTCTGGAGATATACCTACATACACACCAGCAGTAGGAGCTTAGGGAATAATGGCTGCTCCCATGGACAGCATCTGTAATTTCACAAAGCAATGCTTTTTGGCTGCTCACCCGAAAAGTACCCCACTCACGGAGCCAGGAAACATGGAAAAAAGAAACAGAGAACAAGGGGCACCAATAGTGCTTTATCACTAAGGACTACCAATATATAGCGAGAAATAACATTCAGCTCATTGGCTGTGTTGTAGACCTACGTTTACACACAGCTACATGATCATACAGCGATTATCATAACGTCTCCGTTCGGAATCATTCAGGTCCCATCTCATGTCTCCTTCTGTACACAGGAATAGACTCTTCAATATGCATCAAGCTTAAATAAATCTCTGGATTTCTTTTTTAAAAACACTTTAAAATATATGTAACACCACTGCTTTATTTTATACGTTTCGCAGCAGAACGCTGCTTTTTCAAAGAAAGTGGCAACAATATAAAACCACTTGCCACTTTCTTTGAAAAAGCAGCGGTTAGCTGTGAAATGCATAAGATAACTTAGGGTGTTACAAATATTTTAAAGTGTTGTTTATCGAAGAGTTTGTTCATGTATACCGAAGGAGAAGTGAGATGGGACCTGAATGATACCGAACAGAGACGGTATGATAATCTCTGTATGCTCAAGTAGCTGTGAGTAAACGTAGGTCTACAACAGCTAATTTTAAATGTGAGTTGAATATTATTTCTCTTTATATATTGGTAGTCCTTAGTGAAAATGCACTGTTGGCACCCCCTTGTTCTTTGTTTCGTATTTCCAAAGAGAATCTCTAACCACTTAAACCCAATCTTTCCATAAAAAATGAAATAACTTTATCAATTTGATATTTAGATATTGGTGAACCATTTTCATGCATAAATAAACTACCTAAAACCTTAGGCCTAATCTTAATAAAATCTTCCAAACCTTTGACTGAACACAGTGGAGACCCTTCCAAAGCTTTTTTATGTATCCATTTACCTTTCACTTGCTGATCAGGTTTAGATCCCTGGATAAAAACCGACACAACATTTTTACGAATCTTAATATGATGAAATAGTAAGAAATTATGCACTAGTTTATTTCTAGGTACTATTTACCCAACTCAGAGTGCTCTACAGAAATCCAGTAAAAATACCACCTTAAATAAAATTGCTTCAAAAACATCCTTACACACTGAAGGTAAGATTTTTAACAATTCTTGCAGCTGGGGAACAGAAATAGGTCTCCTATTATCTTGAAACGCCTTACCCATGCAATATTCTTTACCTAACTGTTTTACAGTAAAATTATAAGCACAGGTGTTGAAACCCAACAAATGAAAAAAGGAACTTAATACCAGCTAAACACTTTTTGAAGGACGAGCCTGATACTCTATGCATAATCATGTCCTGGACATATAACAGGTAATGGTTTTCATCATAAAACAGTTAATCTATATCACTTTTAGTAGCCCAGTCGAACTACTCATTCCAAGGAGAAACATAACAAGCCCAAGTTGACTTTGCCACTGAATTACCAATATATATATATATATATATACATATATATATATATATATATATATATATATATATACACCCATATCACCTAGATTATATTCCCACTGGAAAAACCTGCCAAATTGGAGACAGGATAAACTATCAGCTAAAATGTTATCATAACCAGGAAGGTGTTTCATCCTTAACCAGATTTTAAAAGACAGGCATTTTAGTACTATGTGTTTCAGCAATATGACCACTATTCCTGACTTAGCTGACAAGTTGTTAAATGCCTGAACTACACTAAGATTATCACAACACATTGTAATTATTTTAGGTAACTGATGGCCCCATAATTCAATAGCTATCAGGACTGGAAATAATTCTAACAATGTCAAGTTCTTTTTTGTAACTTAAAGGGATAGTATTACTTCAAAATTACTATCCCTCATATTGTAGCCCTTAATAAACTGAGTTAAATGACACCAGTGGCATCTCTCAAACCTTTATGGTTTAAGAGATAGTCGCTTTCAAAGTTTCCTTTCCCCTGCTGTTAGCATTCTGCTGCCAGCAGGGGAATCTGGTCCCGGGACAGGCGGAGGCTCTTAAACAGAGCCGATATCTCGTTATGGAAGGAAGAATGATTCATTGAAACAGTCTTCTAGGTGTGCTTGGTTACCAAGCACACGTAGAAGACTGTTTCAATGAATCATTTTTCCTTCCATAACGAGATATCGGCTCTGCTGAAGAGCCTCCATTGATTCAGAGACCAGATTCTCCTGCTGGCAGCAGAACGCTGACAGCAGGGGAAAGGAAACTTTGAAAGCGGCTATCTCTTAAACCATAAAGGTTTGAGAGATGCCGCTGGTGTCATGTAATTCAGGTTATTAAGGGCTACAATATGAGGGATAGTAATTTTGAAGTAATACTATCCCTTTAACTCCCCACATGAATTGGGCCAAGCTTGCATGCTCCACTTACCTCCCAATAAACTCCATAACATCCCGGACCAGCTGCATCAGTAAATACATTTAAATCTGAATTGAAAACCACCCTATCTTGAAATAAAGCCTACCATTATATGTTGTCAGAAAGGAATCCCATACTGCTAAATCATCTCTCAGCAGCCAGTCTACGGGGAAAAACTCTCCCCATTGGTGGAATTTTTGTCGCAAACTTTAACAGCCCCAATGTAGACTGCAGAAACTTTAAAGCTGATTTCCTGCATGACATCAAATACCAAATCTGATGCTTCAATTTACTTACTTTGTCAGTAGGAAGCATAAACTCCATCTCCACAGAGTCAGTCATAATTCCCAAGAAAACAATTTCAGTCGTTAGACGAACAGTCTTCTCATGAGCCAATGGGACTCCAAGTTCCTTTGCAACCTTATAGAACATATTCGTCAATGACCAACGAACAAAAGAGTCTCCAGGGCCCATGAAAAGAAAGTTGTCCAAATAATGCATTATTGAGTTGCTTGCATCCTCTACTGACATCTTCCACTGGCTGTGCAGAAGTCGACAGGGCGACACTCAGGCACTCTCTAAGCCAGTCGCTGTCCCTACATTCCATTACTTTTCTCCGAAGCTACTCCACCAGACTCTCCAACTCAGCTGACATCTCGCCTCCTAATAAAACAGCTCTTTTGACAGCGACAGGACCCGAACTGTGCTAAAGATCTTCTTTTAAAAGTGAGGACCAGGTACTGCAACAGGAGTATATATACCCCATATTCTTGCCCTAGCAGGCTACCTGACACAATGTAACTTCTCCTGCAGTACTGCAGAGCAGTAACAATTACCTGCTTCTAGCAAATTCTAAACTGGGAGTAAATTATTTAAGTTTAAAGGGATACTACCCAAATACCCCTGTGTATCTATAAAGAAATTTATGCTAAATGCATGTTTAATTCAGATCTGAGGCGCCTTGTCATTGGTGCGCAGGTTACATATGCTTTTTGCAGCAAACATGTTACTAAACCTCCTTTTATTATCTGTAGTATGTCAGAGATTATCTTTTGTTAACCCTTTAAGTGACACAGGGGTTTGTATACCTGTCTGACATTCAAAGGGTTAAAGGTTAGGATCTAATGTGCAAGTTTTTTGTTTATTTTATGTGTGTGTTACCCAAATCTAGTTTTTGCAGCTCTCCTAGAATAACAGTACAGCTTGATATGTACTTCAGGAATTCAGAATTTACAAAGCTCCTACCATTTCCCTGTGTTACACTACCTCTTAGCACCATATGTTCATACCAAAAGAGGAGGGATTCTGGGACAAACGAAACAACGTTTCAGGGCACAAAAAATCATTCAGCTGATAATAAAGATCTGAACCACTATAATGGTTTAGAGCTTTTCAAAGCACTGCTTAGCAATACATTGGAGACAAGTCTAACAGTAAACGGGTTAAATCAGTAGAAGTCTGGGAATTTTTATTTTTCTCCTGAGGTGCATTTGTTTTTTGCCAGAATTACTTCACTATTATTTTGAACATGGGGCCCTAGTATGTGCCCTCCAATACTTAGCCATGGTGGAGAAAACTGGTTCTAGTGGGGTGCAATTAGACTGTCAGCGCTAGCTCACATAGAATAGGATTTTATGGAGAAAGGTGAATATGTGCAATTATCCTTCCATTCATATAGAATAAATGCATCAGTGCACTGGCAGTTAGGATGTCAGTCTACTCATACAAAAGGAAGCCTCTGAGAACTGTGCTCTTGTCTGGCTTCTCTGCTCTTACTTCCAACATAATAGTTTGGTACGCTTAACAAATATCATAAAAAAGATTTCACCACTTGAAAATGGCACTATAATTGTAATGATCCTTTCAGAAGAGGGCATAACTTACAAATAATGGCCTGTTCTAAGAGGATTATTATTTAAATATAGACATTCTGTCTTTCTGTCACACAGAGTGAGATATTACCTCTGAGCAGAGTCTAAGACTCACACTGAATGCATAAAATATGACACCATGGCTGTATTACACACTGAGGCTGATGTACTAAGGAAAGGGGAATAATTCTAGAGCCAAACAAGTGCACCACAGGAAACAAACAAGCATTTTTTAGATTGCTCACCAATTTAAATTTTAACCCCTTAAAGGCTAGCGAGGTCTCCAGCATGTTAAGGAACAAAGGTTTGGAGACTTCTCTATAATTCAAGGGGTTAAAGTCCCCATTTAAATCAACGGGAGTTGCTGCTATGCAGCAGTTACTTTGCTTCTAGAATTGCTCCACTTTTCTTAGTAGATCAGCCCCAGTGTTCCAATTGTTATAACATAAAACTACAGAAATATTTCAGTACCCAGTGAGAAAGTGACACTTAGACCATTTAAGTTTGCATGCATTTTACACCCCTCTGGTTCTTAAGGGGTTAAATAATAATTTTAATCACAGAGGTGTGAATCATATTGCGTTGCAAGATGTTATGAGCTCCTCTGGTCCTTAATGGGTTAAAGGACTGTCACTCATAGGCTTTTAAACAGTACAATAATCAGTTTACCATGGCCAGCATTTCCGCTCCAACTGATGAAGGCCTCTTATTGGAGATGGAACATTTGATATTATTGATTTTTGCACAGTTTAAACCATATTAGTGGTAGTCATTTACATTATATTAGACCTGGGCAAAATTATATCTCTCCCAAGTGTCCCTCTATAGGAAATCTGTCCTTTGGGACCCAGATCCTCTGTACTTCTTTCCCACCCTGGTGTCCCTCTTTTTTAGGAGATCAGACTGTGTGGTGTGTATATACGTGTATCACATTGCTCCACAGCAATACAACTCAGATAAATGTTTTTTCAGACTTCATATGTGTTTATAAATTAGTCTGAGTAAATAAAATACTTTGGTCTTACTCTAAATCATATATTCAGTTACACAAAAAGGTGTCGATAGGTCATGAAATAACCTAAAAATCTCAGTAATCCCCTGTCCACCAGACACGCCTCCAGAGACACCAACTAAAACAAAAGTGACCCTCTTTGGCCATTTGCTATATTGTGAGGTATGAAATTATTATTTAAAATGAATGTTTGTATGAAACCAGGAGGTTTATTCACTAAGTTGTGATAAACAGGTGATAAACAAGCAAGAACATCACCAGTGTGAAAACTCTTCCAGTCCTATGTTAGTCCATGGCGTCTGTACATTAACATCTCTCCAACCTGATAGACCGTAGTGTATGGGATTCATAGAATAACACAGGATTTTGATATTTATCACTTTGGAAAAGTTATCTCCTTTTTATCAAACCTACCTTACAGCCTCCTCCCAAGGAGTGATAAACTCTGCTGTTCCTATGTTATTCTATGGAGCCTATGCATTAACATCTCTTCAACCTAGTGCATAGGCTACATTGAGTAATATAGGGACTGATGAGTTTATCACACTAGATAAGTTATTTCCTTTTTATCACCTCTTTATAAAACCTTATTGCATCTCTCCAGAAATATTTTAAGAGGCATAGATCCTACTACACCCTCCTTTTTTCCTAGTCCACTTTACATCCTGTACCGTGTGGGCTTGCTTTCCTGTTTCCACTTCGCAAACCCACATATCTTTGCTCCCCATAAAGTGGAGCATAGCCTTCTTGAAATAAAGCCACAGACAACCTTGTAAGGGGGACACAAGGTCAAAGCTTGTATTTTGAACTATTAACCTATTGAAACCCAGAAAATCCTCCCTATAATGTTGCACTCCTTGGACAGCAGCTGCACCCAGCTAAAGTAGCTCACCTAGGGTAGGGAGCTGCTCCTAGGTATGCTGTGCCCAGCACCCATGCCATCCTACATAGTAACATATAACATAGATGAGAAGGCTGAAAAAAGACAGGCATCCATTAGGGCCAGCCCATGCCAAAAACACCCCTGTTGATCCAGAGGATCCCCTGTTGATCCATCAGTAGCCCATCACTTTGTGTGATACTGGTCTTTGTGAATGGAAAAAGCCTGCACTGCAGAATTATTGTCCTGACAGCAGACCTTAGCAGCCCTTTTATAGACTATCATCCAGGGAGCACTGACATAGTAACATAGTAATACATGGTAATTTAGGTTGAAAAAAGACTTGCGTCCAGATATGTTCAACCCTTTTCCTATTCCTGCTTACCATCGTTGATCCAACAAAGGCAAAAAAAACCCCTCAATACAGCAATTGACCTTGTTTCTGCCATTTTATAGTTATCAATGGGAAAGAAAAATGTTATTTGTTAGTTCACTTGGACTGTTTTTAAACTGCAAACCCATCCCCATGTTTTCCTTCAGTGGAGGTCACGCCCCCACCCACTTCCTGTTGGCGTGTGATGAAGAAGAGATAACGTCTCTAGCTCCTATGTTAGGCTATGGAGCTTATGCACTGAGTGCTATCTTACTTGAGAAATCTTAGTGCATTTGGTCCATAGAATAAAATAGGAACTGGAGAGTTTATTATAATGGAGACTGTATCCCATTTTTATCACACAGTTATCGCCTTAGGGTCCCCCCTGGAGTAATTCAGGGGCAAATTAAGTGCACCACAAGGGCATTATAACTTCCCACAGATTTAAATGTGGAGTTTAAACCCACGAAAGCAATGCATTGGAGAACTCTGTGGCATTCAATGGGTTGAAAGCTGAACTTAACCAAAAGGGAATTTGGGGACATTTTATTTATCCCCTATGGTTTGCTACAGAATTGTTCTGGTTCTGGGGCCACCATTGGGGGGGCAGGGAATACAGTTGTCCCAGTCCTTGTGAGGAGGGGAGGCCCAGCTGGTTAGGTCATTTGTGAAAAGCTTGAGGTGAACATTAAGGAGAATGGCCAGGATGCTCCATTATTGTGGCCCTGTTCTAGATGGACAGACCTGTTACTATGCAAATCCTATATAATAATTCGCTAAGGATGTTTGTCAGAAGCCATCATGCGCAGTAGAGATGGGTGCGTGCTCTGCAGTCATGCGCAGTAGAGACTGCCCGCGTCGCTGCTGATATGGAGCGGGGCACTCTGAATTCAGACTGGAGTCCTCTTTGCACACCTTCCTGGGACTGATTGGTCCCTGGAAGGTGTGCAGAGAGGACTACGGCCGGTTGCTGATTGGCACTGTGACCCGTGTTAATGGGTTTTTCTTCTAGCATTATATAAACAGCAAACCAGTCCGTAAATCCCTCTGCCTTGCTCTGATTATCTCATATCAAGGTGGAGGAATACGTGGGCCAGCTCTCTATTGGTATAGTATTAAGAAAGCAACATTAGATAGACTATAACACATCAATTGGATGAAACAGTGGCACTTAAGAGCCCATGGTATAGGAAGAGGGGAGAAATGTCCACTAGATTTAAGGGATACAGTTGGATAATTATGCTTTCGGTGCAACTGGAATATTAAGTATCTATGTGCAATCCCTGCATTGTGGAACTTGGGGAGAGAATCTAGAGGAGCGATAAGTTCAAATTTTATAACATTGAATTTCCTTTCCTCTTAACATGCTCCACCTTACACTGAGTGCATATGAACACATGATAATCCCAGCCTAGAGGCACTGCTATCACCCCTTAAACTTGTGAAACACAGTGACGAGCAACGAAGAAGAAAAAATGAAATCTCCTGCACTGCTGTAGACTGAAAGGCTAAGTGAGTACAGCTTCCTTCTCATTAGGGTGGGAGGGAGCAGTCTTATTGAGCAGCATGACTGATACCACAAGATGAATGCAGCCTTGCTTGTTGATGAACATGGAGGGAAGTAGTCCATTCATCCTTGATCTCATGAACCTGTATATATGTTTCACTTCAAGTTTTTGTTTCTCCCACATCCTCTCCCACCCTTTTCCCTTGGCACCTATATTTCAAAAGTCTGTTCTCCCACTCTCTCTCCTTTCTCCTCACTGCCAATCTGTCTTCTCAATTATCTTTTTTTAAGCTTCTCTCCCTGGTACACAACAATACATTGTACCCTATACAGTGCAACTGTATTTTCATCTCTCTGCCTTCCTCTACCTATCTGCTCTTCTCTTTCCTTCTTTTCCTCTTCTAAACATTATTCTACCTAATGCATTCTTGTGTATCTCACTCATCTTCCTTTGCCTAATTTATTCTTTATATCCCCTGGCCCTTGAAATTTCTTCTCTGTTGTATTTAATATGCTCCTCTATCTTTGCAACGTGTACCCTTATTACCATACTCCATTTCTTCCCCAACCAAAAACATATCAATATGTAGTAACAACTGAACACACATTCATCATCATTATAAACAGCACAGTGCACATTATCCACACCTTGAGTGTGGTGTGGGAGATATTGGAATCTGTTGGTGAGACGTCTAAGGGTAAACATAGGGGTATGGTTTATCTGGTGGAAGATATATTTACATACTTGATAAAGTAAGTTGCCATTTCTTGATTTGTGTCACCATTTTTCAAACTTCTAGGCAATGTTTTTCATACTGGAGATTCAGAGGTGACAGTTTACTAAACTGGAATAGAATGTCTAAAAACACATTCCCAAATGATATTGTCCTTTTCCCAGCTAGTGTGTCATTTCTTACTGTGGCCTTATCCAGCTAACCGAACTAAACCAACTCAGACACAGGGATATAGAAATATGTCCACATTTTTTTTAACCTTTTTAACCTCTTGAATGCTAGAGAGGTCTGTCCATTGCTTTGCAATGAGTTGGAGATTTATTTAGCATTCAAGGGGTTAAAAGTCCCATTTAAATCAGTGGGACTTACAAGCATTTCATTTGACCCCTATGATGAAGCTGGGTTGCTCCAAAATTGTCCGTCTTCAGATTACTGAATAATGCCTACTTAGCTACAGATTCTGCCTTCCCCTGCATGATATGATAACATCAGCAGACTAGTTTATAACGTGCCAATGATGCACTAAAATCACTAGATGCAACAAATGAATAAGAGTGACGTTTTAACTGGTACAGTATTAAAACCCTGAGTTTGACAGGTGCATTCTAGTATCTAAAGCTGACTAAGGATGATGGGATTTGTAATCCAACAACAGCTGGATGGCTGCAGGTTGTCCATGCTTTCACTGTAACAGGAATGGGAAAAATCTCCAGCTACTGTTGGCCTACAAACTACCATCATCCCCAGCAAGACAATGTTGGGAATTGCAGTCCAACCACTTCTGGAGAGACACAGGTTGTCCTCTCCTAGTCAGAAAGAAAAGTGGTACATTTTGTGCATGGGGAGGCATTGAGGGCCTGCTCCCATTAACCCTGCGTTGAGTGCCAGAAAGGTATCCAATGCATTCTGGAAGTAAAAGGGTTAAAGTCTTAATGATGGTGGCACGTGTGTGCTGGTATGGTCTAAAGCTAACATACTTGCCTGTACATATCCCGAGGTACAGCAGTATGTTTTGTATGCCCACATTGTAGCATAGAAAATGAGATTCACTGACAGATTCATGTATCATTTATCACCTCACATGGGATTAAGTTAAACTCCTTATAGTACATGTCTTAACAACTGTCATGCAAGGACAAACTTCATAGGGGGCCATTGGTATACTATGGCTATAGTAAATATTAGGAGGTGTTAGTTCGCCTTTAAATTACGGTATGTTTCACCCTAGGAAAGATATATTAGTTTGTGTTACAGTTTGACTGTTGTTGAATCTAGGATCTTCCTCACGAATACATTTCTTTTTTGCTGTTAAATTATCGTATTTTTGTATTCGACAACCTTGTCTAAAAAGGAGCTCATTAACCTCCTGAAGCCTCATTTCCCTTGTAGCTGTGTGGGTTTAGGCTTCTAGACATTGATTTTGCAGACTTCCCACCGCTCTCAGCCACAAAACAGCATATTGCTACAGTTATTTATGACTTACTGTTTCCCCATCCCTATTTTTGTAACTCAGAGCACTCACATGACATGCTGAAATAGTTCTCTTCCATGCCATCAAGTAATAGGTAAGAGTACGGTTTGTGGGACAAATTTGAGCCTACCTATTCATGTGTAGAATTTTGATTTCATTTAAAATGAATGTTGTAAACCCAGGGTCGAGAAACTAATGGAATTTCTGCATTTAACTGCTGATCCATAGCCTTCAGGCTAGATTGTGTGTCAGTCGGCAGTCAACTTGTAGACTGAAGCAATACTTTTAAAATATGAAATAAAAAAAACACATTCATTTTACACTCAGAGAAATGTACAAAAACACTCTTTGCACAAGTGTCTTCCTGTATTGAATGACCTCTGACTGTAAAAAAAAAAAGATATAAACAAACTGAGTTTGAGATTTCTGTAAACCCTTTGAGTGCCGGAAAGGGGATGAAATGCATTGTGAAGCAAGTTGTTGCACTCACTCTGGTACTCAAAATATGATTGTTCAAATCTACTACCACAGCTAATTTTCTAGGCTTGAACAAAGGCATAGGAGTCATATTCCTGTACTTCAGGGTCTGTACTAGAGTGGGAGTGGGCAGACACTGTAGTTGTGAGAGTTGTAGTTCTCCACAGTAATTGGGCCCCGGCTTAACACCCCATACGGCATTCACGGTTCCCAGACTTGAATATTGTAGAAAATGTGTAGGTAGATCTCAAACATGCAGAGCATGCCAGATAACCTAAGAATATTTTTGAACATTCTCCAAGGGAGAGTGGAACAATTTTCCTAAAGCTAGAATAGAAAGACTGCTAGCTGGCTACAAGAAATGTTGGGAGGCTGGGATTTCTGCCACAGGAGGTGTTACTATGTACTGACTGTTAGGGAGCCCAAACCCTTGCACATGCCACAATTTCTGTTTTTTTTTTCAGTCTGTTTAATTCAGAAAATAAATAGTAATTCTGTATGAAAATACACTTGAATATGTCAGAGAGCTTTCAGGGACTGTGAAAGCAGGGATAGTGATAAAATGTAAACAAGACACAAGTGAAAAAAAGATAGTGATACATTTTAGAAAAGTGCCTACAATATTATAAATATAGCATACAGATCACTCGGAGCAGCAGGGATAATGTAACATAGTATCACTACTTCTGCTTGACTGAGTTGAAAGCTCCATGGAAACAGATGTTTAAGGAGCTCACTGTCCGGGACATAAAAGTGTAAAAAAATAAGAAAAAGGTGTAGGCAGTTTGACTTTACATATTATACAATCATAATAGTAACGTCAAAATAAAATGTTACTATCACTTTAAGAGTATCAATATTTCTGCCAATGGCATTACTTTTGATATTGTAAAGAGTGCAATTGTGAAGAGGTTTTTGTTTTCCAAGGGGACTATTGCTTCTGTACCTTTTTGTCTCAACGTCAGCCCTTGGGGTGTACTAACAGGGCAGGTTTTTATGATATCCATTATTAAGCACAGGTAAATCAATCATAATGTGTGATCCACTAATTACCCACCTGGGATCAAGCAGGGATATCCTTAAAAGCAGACCTGTTGGTGTATCCAGAGGACTATTTGTGAAGTATTGCTCCAAGACAGTAGTTCCTGAGCAAGATTCTGTGGTACTTTGTTCAGCCATGGACATCTGGTTAAGGTGACCCATGTTTTCAACAAAGACTTTGGAAAGTATATGACAGTTCTTACTGAGCAGAAACATCCATCCTTGGCAGGTTTGGCAACTGGTAAAGTTTGACCCCATTTTTCCCACTTTATTTATTTGTTTATTTTATTTAATTTACAAGTTTCATCCCAAATGCACATAACGGCTGTTATCTCCCCTGTCTCACTGTGACAAGAGAACAATTATTTTGACTGAACATTGTATAATGTGCTGGGGTTCCTTTTGTGGAAGCACTCTAGATTTAAGCATACTCCATGAGCGTGGCGATCATAACACAGGAGTAGAGCATGTTTAAACCTCCAGCTTGAACGCAAACATGCCCATTCAGCGGGACAAGTCAGATGCTGGGGGCAGGTGGGTGTCACCTCTGTTTGGCTAGGCACTATTTTTTCTCAGTGCAGCCTTCTTCCCCACCACTCTGTTCTCTCAGAGGGATGCGCCAAACTTCCTGTTTCTGGGCAGGAGTATCACGAATAGAGTGACGTCACTAGATAGATATACTAGGCAGCTTCTTCAGGACGTCAGGGCACTTTCACTGTGTTCTGTTTGGGTATAGGTCATGTCCTAGTGCGTTTTGAGCCAGCATTTCTTGTATACTGTATTGCCTATCTGTGTATGACCCTTGGATATTGTTCTGACTAGCCCATTGTTTTCTGACTTCAATTAATGTATTCCCTACCTGTGTATGATCCTTGGCTTTCCATTTGACCTAGCTATTCTGTCTACTGATTTCCACTGGATTTATGAACTGTGTATAACACTTGGCTTTCCACTTGACCACTTCTAGTTTCAGATTTATATTATCCACTACCTTTATATATCCTGGGTAGTCTTTGCCTTCTTTGCTCTAAAGTCCTCTTGGGTAGTTTACGCTATATCCTTAGACTATGGACTCTAGCCCCATTCCCTAGGCTCTCCCCTTCAGGAGAGATGGTGCTGTCTGTAGAGGGCTATCCAGGGCTTACCTCCAGCTCCTCTGGGTTTTGACATTCATAGGACCTTTCATTTTCTCTTATGCTTAGTAAATGACCACCTTAAAATCATAGTGTTTTGTGGACAAGTACTCCTGTTGCTGGGGAATGCTTTGGTCTAAAGATATTACAACTTAAACTGTATCTTTTTTCATAATATTATTGCTACGTGGTGTCCACACAGTTATGCTATTACAGTTTTTGGCAGTTCTCCAAAGAATGTGGTAGCAATGTGGCCATCTGTCTGAACTGTTATACCTTTTGGATAAAATATTTTCCTGAAGTATGAACACCCTAGTTTTACTCAGCAGGATAAGTCAAACAATATGTTGTTTTTCCATACTAAAACTTTACCGATATTTTAACGCATTTTACAATCTGGTCATTAACACCTTAAGGACAGCCGATCGCGCATACGGCTGTCACTTAAAGACCACAGACCAGGGCTCCTCGAACGACGTGCAGCTGCGCAGGGAGCTCTGAAATAGATGACGTATATGGGTCCTTTAGGGACATCCACCCATGATGTACACGTACGTCCTGATTCGTTAAGGGGTTAAAGGGTTAAAATGTAATATTTGAAGTGAAAAAATCCCTTGAAGTTCTTGCTATTCTATCCGGTGTTTAATGAGCTACTGGAATATTGTATAGCCTGCTACTCATTCACTTCCTCCTTGTTTTACAGAATTCAGTCAGGTTCATACCTCAGCACCGGCTGGTTCACCCTAATTCTTGCAATGGATGCTTGCTATGGAATTCATGTCTACGGAATGATAAATGACACGTACTGCAAGTAAGTTTACAGGAAATTATTTCTGCACATCTAGAATTCTAAAATATTGTCAACATTTTACAATTCATTTTACTACCATAAATCTAAAAAAAATGAATGGATCAGCATTTCTGCTACTGCTGTCATGATCCCAAAGGATGTTATCATTGTGTTGTGCTAAAGTACTTCCATTGTGAGATTGGTATTAAGATATGAATTATGAATACATCATTTCCGTGCCCAGATTCATGCTAATATTCTCTTTTTGGGGCAAGTTATTTCCTCATATTTACAAATATTTCAGTAAGGAAAATTCTTGATGGATAGGTTGACAAAAATATAGAAAAAAGAGTGAAAATGTGGGCCATATTCAGGACTCTAAAGCAGTGCAATGCTGGGACAAGCCAACCGTACCACAGAATCAAATGACATCTTTTTATTTCTTAACCCTTTATGTGCCAGAAGAGTGTACAGTGCATTGTTCTGCAATGTGTTGCACACTCAAATGGTTAAATGGGTCTTGTAACACTTTAAGCTCTATAGAAGTCTCCGATGCATCGCATTGCTTTGCATTCAAGGAACTGAAAGACATTTAACTCTGTGATTACTAGAGGGGAGTCCAGCGCATTGCTTTGCAATCCACTGGAAACTCAGCTGGCACCAAAGGGGTTAAAGCGGAACTAGCATAAAACTTACATTTTAGCCCCAAATCCTTAATACCTTAGCAATATACATGTAAATACTTGTATCTTGCAACGTAAGTCCGGTATTAGTGCAAAATAGAACTGGTTTGGCAGGAAACAGTGGGGCAACAGAGCAGACATCTTGTAGAGAAGGCATCTCTGAGTCTGCACTGTCCATCCCCTTCACCTCCACAACTGGTGAGTTTGCCTTTGTATTTTAAAGGAGCAGTAAACTTTTTTTTATGAAAACACATATTTTACAGAGCATTTCCTTTTGAATAAAACAAGGTCACTCCCACTGCTGTCAGATGTTTTATTCAAAAATTATAGCAGTTTAAATAATCAGGAAGTGAGTTTACTTCCTGATAGTTCTAAGTGACAGGCAGTTTCTATCACATTCTGTGGAGAACTGTATGTCTCTGACTTTTCTGACTTTCCTCTCCATTAGAATCTAACAGGAAATCTAATTAGAATTCGACCACTAGAGGGCACTGCTAATGTAAAAAAACAATGGGTTTAAACTGGTTTGCAAGCACACTTGTTCCAATGAAGTATTTCTTTTTCAATTCCATTATCTCGGCTCTGCTGAAGAGCCGCCTGCTGGTCCCCGGACCAGGATCTCCTGATGTCAGCTTACAGCTGACGTCAGGGAAAGGGGAGGGAGAGGATAACGTTAAAACGTCCTATATCTCAAACCATAAAGGTTTGAGAGATAGGACTTGCACTGATAGATTTCTTTTTAATTTATCTACAATATGACTTTTTTTAGCAATCTAGGACATTACTATCCAGTGGTTCTGTATCCTCAGGGATACCTTGCAGAGTATTTCCCTGCTTGCGCATGGTTGAGTTAGTCAGAGGCTCAGTCATTTTTTTACTTAAAAAAATGCATTGCTTACCCATCTGGGACTCTAAGGGTTAATTCTTTTGTAAGTTTTGTGGTGCATTTGACTCACTCCATATTGCACTTTGATGAAATACGACCAAAGTGCTGTTTGACTATGCAGAAAGGTGTGGGAGGTATATAGGGAAGCAGTACATACAATACAGCCCTTGTGGGTTGAATACTAAATAAATGAACTGTACCTTTGTGGATGTGCATTAACATTTTTGGATGCTAGAGAAGTATCCAATGCATTGCTTCAGGCATTATGGGATATATGTAACAGGGGATTAGGTGATTGAAGTGCTAATAAATACAGTACATTCATAATTATGATCACTATTTTGTATTATTTATAAAACACCAACATATTTTCTAGTGCTTCAGAACTTGGCAGTAAATATGAGATATTGGACCTTATCTATAAAGAAAAGTGGAGCGATTCTGATACAAACTATAATTACTATAGAGGACAGATACAATTCCCAAAATCCCCATTAATTTAATTGGAGCTTTTAACACCTTGAATGCTATAGAGGTCTTCAACACATTGGGGGAGATATACTAAGGCATGATAAAGCAGAGATGACTTCTCCAGTGATATCACTTCTCCAAGTACTATGTTATCCAAGTATGGAGATCTTAGTACATAGGCCCCATAGAATAACATAGGAACTAGGAAGTGATATCACTGGAGAAGTCATCTACACTTTATCACCTCTTTATCATTTCTTAGTTCGTAACCCCTCATAACTTCACATATACATAATTATTTTCTTGAACACAAACGAACAAAAAACAAATCAAATTTGAGCTGTAATAACTTTTGATTGTGGTATATCACAGCAGTGGGAGGATCCTGTTTTACTCTGAAGGAAAAATATATATAAATAAAAAATACAGATTAAAGTGACAGACAGCCTCCTTTGTGATTGTATATTTTCTGCAGGTGTGTGATATGTAAAGTCAATTTACAAATGCTTTTTTATTTTTATTTTTTTTCAACTTCACCTATGTGTTTGTTTGTTTGTTTGTTTAGGACTGAAGGCTTCAGAAATGTCCCATACCATTATTACGAGCCAGGACGATATGAATGTGATGAATATATTCTACACGAAAATGCACCATATGGAGGTCATAGGTTTATCACTGAAAAGCGAGTATTTGCTAAGTGGGCGAAGCAACACAATATAACCTTCACACATCCTGACTGGACTCTATCTTGATAGTGCTTGCATCACTGCTTTTATGTCTTGAAATAAACGGCAAAGGAAATGGCAGTTAGTGAACATAAGGAGTCTGGAAAGAAAATGAACTAAACTAGAAATCAGGAAGGGCAGTCACATCACGTATTGCCACATACTGTGTATGTATAATGTACTTTATCTTCTAACAGTACATTTTATTAAGACAGGAAATACTTGTGTACTATAAGCCAAACGCACAAAGAATATGGAACAGCTCAGGAGCAAACCATCTGGCCCACAGTGTACTCATAAAACATGCCTAAATCTCCACTGACTTAAATGAGACTTTAAAGGGATAGTAATATTTAAGATGTAAAAAATATATGTTGTAGGGTTTATGTCCGTGAATAAAACAAGGGCACTCCCACTGCTGAGAGATATTTTATTAAAAAAATTACAGTGGCGCTGTTGCTACACCATCCTATGGAGATTTATGGTCTACAGACCAGAGCAGTCCATAGGATGGTGTAGCAACAGCACCACTGTAAATTTTCAGGCTACTGTGATATTGCACCTAAAAATTGAGGTTTGAACGGTTATAATTTTTAATAAAATATCTCTTAGCAGTGGGAGTACCCTTGTTTTACTCAGGGGGATAAATACTATAACATATTTTATTTTACATTTTAAGCATTACTATCCTTTTAAAACCCTTGAATAGTAATACTATGCATTGGAGACCTGTCTGGCACTCAGAGTTAAAAACTCCATTTAACCCCTTAAGAACTGTGCAGTCCAGGGGTGGGGAGCTCTGGAGGACCAAGGCATTTTTTTTCATAGACAAGCTGTGATCACAGTGTGGTGTGCGGCCGCACTGCAATCACAAACTTCCATTATGTGCCAGCTCCCTCACCGGACCTAAACGCCTAGACAGGCGTGACAGTCCTAGCATGCCATTTGTATTTAAGGTGTTAAATAAATATGAATTTGTATTTGTCCTCTGTGGTGAACTTGGTTTGCCACAGAGTTGCCTTTAGCTTTAGGGGCCTTAGGTATAAAAGCAACATGGAGCAATTCTGGGGCAAACCAACTGCCTCATAGGGGACAACTAAAACTTTCTTTTGATGTAAATGGAGATTTTAACCCCTTGTATGCTAGGTAGGTCTCCAGCACTTTGTGAAGCAATGTATTGGAGACATCTCAAGCATTAAATGAATGGGAATGTGGGCAATTTCTATGTGTCCCCTATAGTGCAACGGATTTGCCCAGAATTGCGCCACACACCTTTTATACATAAGGCCTATGTATTTTAGGGTCATGACCAGGGATGGATTATTGAACAGGCAAATTATGCACGTGCTTAGTGACACCCAGAATAAGGGGTTTCCTTCCACTACAGTGCTGAGGAGAAAATTAATAAAAAGGCAAATTTAGGGTATATTCCTTGAGAGGTGAAACCAGTAAACATTGATACTTGTGAGATCTATTGCAATAAATGGCTAAAAGGAATCCAGAGGAAAACAAATGTTTGGACATGGAGATTGGCCAATGGAGAGGAATGGACAGTCAGGTACAGTGAGAGGGGTCATGTACACAACAATAAAATTTGAGGGATATTGAGGTAAACAACTGCACAGAAGGGCTAGTTAATCTTAAACACTGAATATATAGCGGGCCCTTTAACATATTAAATGCTTGAGAAGTATGCTCTTCACAGTGTACTGGACACGGCTAGTGTTCAAGTGGTTAAGACAGGTAGAAAAATCCTGGGAGCCATAGCTCCTATTAATCTACTGTTGGCTTCTAAATTTTGGCTGTCTTTTATATGCACTTCTATGCATGACCCCTTTACCAGCTTTTATGACAACTATAATTTTTACACCACTTGGCCAAAAAAACAATTTATATCAATGGGGGCATACATTTGGTGCAACTGATTTGTCCCAGAATTACTGCAGTTTACTTTGTGTATATGGCCCATGTACTGCAGTGGTGGTTGGTGTACTGAAAGGAACTGGAATAATTCTAAGAAACCAAGTGCCTTATAGGAAACCTCTAAGAAAACCAAATACCCTATTGGGAACTAGTTCCCATTTATTTAAACCAGGCATGTCAAATTCAAATACAATCAACATTTCCCCCAACATTGTCTGCTAGAAATATATGGTTGTCAGATGATCCCTATCAAAGAGGGCACATGCGAAAAATGCCTATACAGGGCTCCAGTATTAGGTTGTTAAGGGGTTAAAGGGAGGATCTGACAACCCTACTACAGATTCTCTGTAATGCCCCACCCACCAATTAATTTAATGAATTAGGGATTTTAACCCATTCAGTTGAAGACCTCTAACATTCAATGGGTTAAAATCTTAATTTATCTCTACTGGAACTATTTGTAGTTCTCTACTGTGCAGTTGGATTGCCCTGGGTATTGCTCCAGCGTCTTTGTGCACGTCTGATTCCATGGGGATACTTGATAGGTTTCTTTTTTTAACCCTATGAGTGCCAGTGGGTGTGCAACGCATTTCTTTGCAAAGTGTTGCATACACCTTTTGACATTCAGAGGGTAAAACTGGTGACTAATAAACAAACGGCAGTACAAGAAAAACTATGAAAGACATCAGCCTGGAGTCAGCCACGTAGAATGTAACATGAAAAGGAACAACACAGAGACAAATATCACAATATTGCCAGAGTTTGGACAAAAGAGATGTCTAAAAGCCAAAGGCCTACTCACATGAACCCTACAATTAGTAGGCTCATCTCTATATGTCATTTGATAGAAACAGTCACATGAGGTTTAAGAGCATAGGACACATTTTAGTTTATCAACTGATAGTTAATATTTAAAAGGTTCATAGTGCTGTAATCTGGAGTAGGTAATAAAGCTTATGTGGAGATGGACCTCCCCTCCACTTCCTGGTACTACTCCACAGAGACACTCCATCAAGCAATCCCCTTGTTTCATACATTCAGAGAGGTGAAGTTCTTGTTTGGAGCGAGCAGTATAAGTTTCCCTGAGCAATCTTGTCCCTAGGTCCCACTTGCTCCCCTAGGGACAACAGGCACAAAAAGAGCATTTTGGGTCATATCCATGAAGAAATACAATTCTGGAGCATACCAATTAAACCATAGTGGTAAATAGCATTTTCCAAGATTTCAGTCTATTTAAATGGGAGCTTGGAAATCTTTCTAGCTTTCATAGTGATCTAAGGATAAAAGTCCCATTTTATTCAACAAGGATATTTATGTCCCCACCCCATGGTGCAGTTGGTTTGCTCTAGAACTGTACAACATTAGCTTCATGCTTATGGCACTTTTGATATATTCAGTAAGACAAAAATGTGCAATTCTGGAGCTCACCAACTGAACATTCTCATTGATCTAAATGGAGATTTTTAACCCTTGAATGCTAAAGAGGTCTACATGTTGGCGACACCTCTTGCATTCAAGGGGTTAATATACCATTTTACGTAACAGGAACATTTCATTTCTTGCCTATGATGTAGTTGTTTGCTCCAGAATTGCACTTGTGTGTAAGACCCTTTGGGATGGGTTCAGCACGTCAAAGAAGCTAAAGAATTCTGAGGCAAACCAACTGCACCATAGAGGACACATTTAAATTTCCCTAATTCCCATTCATGTTAATGGTAATTTTAACACCTTGATTGCTCGAGGCCTTTCCCATAATGCTTTTTCAATGCCTTGGAGACCTCTCTAGCATTCATTGGGTTAAAACCCCAGTGTAAATCAATAGGAGTTTTCATTTGACTTGGTTTGCCCCAGAATTGTACCTATTTAGCTTGACAAATAAGACCATTTGGCCCATATTTATAAAAGCAAATTGGAGTTATTCTAGAATGAACCAACCAACTACACCATAGGGGACAAATAAAAATCCCTGTTAAAATAAACTGGGCTTTTAACTCCTTGAGTGCTTGAGAGGTCTCCAGTGCATTGTGAAACAGTGCATTGGATATCTCTCTAGCTTTCAAGGGGTTACAAACTTATTCAAGTGCATAGAAATTTAGGATTTTTTAATTGTCTCCTATGGTCCAATTGGTTTACTCCAGAATAACTCCAGTTTACATAAATATAGGCCATTGTACCTATGGGGGTTCCTCAGTGATCCTTGTCAGACCCTTGATTCACAAGTGGCACTAAAGGACAATGGCCAATCTCTCTGGTACTATGAATCTGCCTAGACTCCCAGCACTGACGTCTACTCTTCTACATCCCATGGAACCACAAGTCCTAAGTCGTCACCACCCCTAGTTCCACCTCAGGTTTGCACATTATGTACACATCACAAATTGATCCATCCATTGTAATAACTGTTGACCGAGCCAGTAAATACCTTGGATGCACTCTAAAATACTGCAAAATGTGAATATAATGGGGGTTATTCACTAAGGTGTGATAAAGAAGTGATAAAACAGAGAAGACTTCTCCAGTGATATCATTTCTCCAGTTTCTATGTTATTCTCTGGAGCCTATGCAATAAGATCTCCAAAGTTCTAGAAATCTTAGTGAATAGGCTCCATAGAAACACATAGGGATTGGAGAAGTGATATCACTGGAGAAGTTATCTCTGCTTTATCACCTCTTTATCAATCCTTAGTGAATAACACCCATAGTCACAATGAGACACTGTAATAGCGGAAATGTTACGTAGCTTGAACTGTTGAGAAATACACAGTGAACATCAATACTGTTTGCAATGATAAATGCTGTGGAAGAATACTTGACAAAAATATGCTTTAAGGTTCTACATTTACTTCTGCTTATGTATTAACACTTTAAGGACCAGAGGGAAAGGGCAACATATTACTTTGCAATTCATTGTACAACTCTCTGGTCCTGAATGGGTTAAATTGAACACACTCCTTGTATACTTTTATATAGCATGACAAATACTGTATACATATTTTTATACGTATATATTTTTTAATTCAGTTGTCTGTAGGGCACATTTCTTTATTGGGGAGATACTTCCTTTATACCTATCTACTTCATACACCGCATGGGGCTGATGTACAGGCAAGAACTGGCACAAACCAACTGCACCGTAGGGGACAAATAAACATTCCCATTGATTAAATTGGCACTGCTAATCCCTTGAATGCTAAAGAAGTTTTACAGTGCATTGGAGACCTGTCTAGCAGTCAAAGACTTATAAGATTGTTTCAATCAATGGGAATTTGGACATTTTTTACTTTTCCCTAAAGTGCATTTAGTGTGATCCAGAAGTGCTCCAGTTCTCCTCAGTTCCTCAGCCTCACTACCTCTATACATTAGTTATTATGTGTGTTTATCTGTTTATATATATATATATTCAACAAATATGTATGTTCCTTGTATATTTATTCCTAATGTAGCATTAAGAACATGGGGGAGACGGATAAAAACCACTCTTAGGGCTGTATGTTCAAAACAAATGAGGAGAGGTCCTGGGGCAAACCATTTGCACTATAGGGGAGAACTAGGAAAATCCCCAAATTCCAATTGATTTACATGGCAATTTTAACCTATTCACTGCTAGAAAGGTCTCCAACGCATTGTTTAGCAATGCTTTGGAGACCTCTCTAGTATTCAAGGGTTAAAATCCCCATTTAGATCAATGGTCATTTTTAGTTCTCCCCTATCGTGTGAATGGTTTGCCCCAGAACTCCTCCACTTTTCTTTTGAACATATGACCCTTAATTTATATATAAATCTTTGCGTGCCAGAGGAGTAGGCAACACATTGCTCTGCAATGCGTTACGTACCCCTCTGGCATTCAAAGGGTTAAGAATTGTTGCTACATATGTATCTGTGTAAGAATATCCTGAGACATATCTGTCACTATATATACTTCCATTATGAGAAGGTTATACCTTCCGTTAAGATTTAACCCTTTGCGTGCTAGAGAGATACCTCTCTGGCGCTCAGATGGATTTTGTCACTAAAACTGCCTTTAGTTTGGTAAAATGTCTCTATAAGTATGTTGCAACACAATATTTATGTGGACATGAACATTTCTATTCCACTTTTCAAAAAAGTCAACTAACTGGCATTAGTACTGAGCAAAAATGTCTCTAAACTTTTATTATATATATCTTTATATAGCTTTGTGTCAGTTTTACTGTCACATTCTTCATTATTCCAGTTTAATAAGTCTCCCCCTAAGGGCCTTACGTATAAAGACAAAGTGGGGCAATTTTGTGGCAAAGCAGGATAAGCGATAAATAAAAATTCCCCAAAGACTCCCCCTCCAATGATTTAACTCTTTGAGTGCCAGAAGGCTAAGCAATGCATTGCTCTGCAAGGAGTTGTGTACCCCTCTGGCACTCAAAGGGTTAAATAGGGGTTTTAATCCCTTGAATAAGAGAGTTCACCGAGGAATTGCTTTTCAATGTACTGGAGAATCTTTCTAGCATCTATGACACTAAAATACCTGGGGGTTTTATTGGTCGCCTATAGTGCAATTGTTCCACTTTGACTTCACGCATAAGTCTGTTTTTGTCTGTCTGTGACATATATTACCATTGAACATAATGAGGTATGTTTCTGTAATTTAATTTAAAATGTTTTCGTTTTTTTGTTAGCGTTTTTATAGTCTGGAATGAACCCTTTGAGTACCGGAGAGTACCTTTGCGTTGTCCACCTTTACGACACTCAAGGTGTTAAAGGAGGGGTTGGTTTACAGGGCATTACAATCAACCTATATGTTGCTCTAGCCACTTTACGTAAAAACATTTGTTTTTGAGAAATTAGCCGTTATATTTTGATGGCACGTTATGCTAATTTCCTTACAGTAATTATGAGTGGAATGCCAGAAAGTGTAGCATTCTCTATTTGTTGTATGCTAAAATGTATGCTGTCTTTGTGATTGCTCACTTATTGATGCAAGAAACATTCTAATGCCTTGGTGATGAATAGCACATGCTCCTAAACTAAAGGAAAAGTTAGCCAATATCCCTAAATTAAAGGAAAAGTTAACCAGACAAAACATCAGACAATTTAGCCACTCCCCCTTTTTTGAAAGGCATTCATAAAAAAAGTACAGACATATGCTAACTGTGATAAAACGTGCAATTTGGTAACATTTTGGTGCTAATCATTTTGTCATCACAAAAAAGTTCACTGTAAAAAGTGATTGTGCACGTTTCTTGCATTCCACCCTATGTTCCAGGCCAAACTTATCCATCCTTGGCCTATTAGAAATGGCCCCATCCTCTGTTCAGCGCTAATTCATTCACAGCATAGTACATTGTATATTGTCCTAGCACATAAACTAATTAGCTTAAAGTAACACGATGTGCCACAGACAAATAAAGGTTGATATTGCAAAAACTTAGAAGTGACTAGCACAATGTATGGCCAGTTTTTACTCCACTTGAAAACAAAGTAATTATATTTTAAGGTTACTAGTCCAGCTGACAGAACTCTCATCCAGTAGTGGGCAGATATGTGTGCTGCCACAGGTAAAGCCTGGTTCTCAAAGGGGGTTATGCACTATGGTATGATAAAGTGAAGAGAAGTTATCCAGTTCCTATGTTATTCTATAGAGCCTATGCACTAAGATCTCCAAAGTTGGAGAAATGTTAGCTCATAGGCTCCACAGAATAACATAGGACATGGATAAGTGATATCACTGGGAGAGTCGTCTCTGCTTTATGAACTCTTTATCACGCCTTAGTGCATCTCCCCCAAAGTCTTGAGCTTGCATGTAACTCAGGGTCCAAGCTGGGGTCAGTGGTCTGACCTAGATAGTGGATTTTAGGAGCCCAGCAAGGGCTGCACAATACAGCCTACAGCTGAAGTGCTAAATCTGCCTCCATTTGACCTGCATTAGTTTCAGATGATAATTCTCTTTTGCAATATTTTACCATATTGACTCAATTGTTTGGAGTAGATCTTAATGCATTTTGTAATACATTTACATAAAATAAATATTTCTATATTTGTGACATACTGATCTTCTGTGGTTTGGATACAAACATGATTCAAATTGTTGAATATATGTATATTGAATCTCCAGGAAGGCAGCTTGACATGGTTGACATGGTTCAGCATTGGTAAAGAGACGTTAAACACAAGAGAGATGAAGCAGCTCCGCAACATGATAAACCTTCTATATAAAGTCTGTGCACCGCTAAAATGCTCTACTCAAACATCTGTTACTCCCGTTCTTAGATTTGGCTGATTTTCATTATCAATTTTATCCTTATTTTCCTACTTACACACCTTTTAACCCTTTTGAGTGCCAAAGGGATATCCAGTGCATTGCTTCATAGTGTGGTGGACAACCTTCTGGTGCTGAAAGGATTAACACTTTTTAAATGTTATCTGTTATGTTTGTTTTCTTA
This sequence comes from Rhinophrynus dorsalis, assembly GCA_037306005.1. Classification (NCBI taxonomy): domain Eukaryota; kingdom Metazoa; phylum Chordata; class Amphibia; order Anura; family Rhinophrynidae; genus Rhinophrynus; species Rhinophrynus dorsalis. The sequence goes on from CM074722.1 coordinate 256,316,120, forward strand.
TTTATGCCATGTCATTTCTCTTTCACATTCCTAATTTATATACTGGCTATACCAAAGCAAGATACTGTACAGCAGGGGCAAGCAACCTGATGCCCTCCAGCTATGGAGGACTACAACTCCCATCATGCCATCATGCCCAGCCCTTCTCATGACGCAACCCACGCCTCACATCACCTTGCCCCCAGTCCCACCCACTGTTGCATGGCAAAGAAAATACCTTAGTGGAGAGCAATGCTCTTACATTTTTGGCTAATAGAGGGAGCTCCAATTTATTGTTTTCCAATGTGTCTGAGAGTTAGTTCTCTGGTTTCTAAGCTGTTAAATAGCGAATACTAAAGGTGTATGTTAACTGGTAACTAAACTGGACACCATAAAACAGGAATGGATGTGTGGTTCAGAGACATTGGGATAGCTGTGACAATAACTCAGAATGTCTACAAAAGCCTTGTGCCTTTGTCCAAGAGATAAGATAACATTAAACCAGAAGAGAATTGCAGCTTTACATGAAAAACAAAGGCACAGAAGTGGTGGTAAAATCATGGGAGCCAGCATAAACTGACATGCATCTACTACACGCCCACAGACATAAACTAACGTACACTGAAACGCAAATAATATCAGACACACACTGAGTGGTCAATACCACAGTGCTTACAATTACAATGAAATTATCACAATGAGCAACAATCTGGGATAACTTAAAGCGGAACTACCACACTACGTAAAGTCACCCTGCAATAATTAAGCAGGTAGAGACAAGCTTTATAATAAGTCTATTACCTTTCAAAAGTAGCCATTTGTAAAGTAATATTTAATCTTTCGAGACTGGAAGCCAGGCATCAGCGCAGACATCTTATCTGCGCTGTCAGTCCCAGTCTCCGTTAACCCCTTAAGGACAGGCCACTTAAGGAACAAGGAGCATTTTTTTTTTTTCCACGATCCGATTCCGGACTCCCCAAATGGCGTGCAGCTGCGCAGGGAGCCCGGAATTCCACGATGGACCAGGACCGTCATGGGTCCTTAAGGGGTTAAAAAGCATTGCACTGTGCCGAAAGGCACTGGAAGTGACTGACGGCATAGACTGCACTAACCTGGCCATCAGTCTCGGAAGATTAAGGATTACTTTACAATCGGCTACTTTTTAGAGGTAAAATAAACATTATTAAGCTAGTCGCCACCTGCCTAAATATGCAGGGTGAATTTACCTAGCGTGGTAGTTCCGCTTTATTCCTGTCTATTAAAGTCTTGGAACACCAACACAAACATTCACAGATCCACAGATCCAGTCATGCCAGCAAACACACAGCTTCAGACCCTGTCAGCACTTGCCATATAGTAAAATGGACACCAACCTTGCAGTTGCAACAGGCCAAATTAAAGGGCAGAGGTGGAGCCCCCCCTTGGATGCTGAACTCCATCACAAATATGCTCCATACAACCCAGAAAAAATTAAAATGTTAATGTCTCATGTACCAGAACCGGCATCAAAGATAACTACTCACCACTGGAGTAGGAGAACTAAGTAAGCAGTTAGTAGAAACTTTTCTTTTTGTTAATCCAAATCAGTCTCATCAAAGGTATCAAAATCAGACCTTAGGAAAATATCCCTGTATAAATCCATATATTTTCAGTGCTCCGAAGATTAAATATAATTTTTTTTCTAATCTACAGGGAGTGATCTACATGACACCATAGTGCATGCAATTTGCCTTAACCCAAATACTACCAAAGATCTTGGAACCAACAGTGATCCACATAATGTCAGCGAAAACAGTCAACAGAGTGTGACATACATGATACTAGAGAGTTTTCAGTCTAGAGAACAACACACATTGCATGTGAATGTTGTCCATTTTTAGTTCTTCCCTACTGAGCAATTGATTTGCTTGATAATTGATCAAACCACTCTTTGTACAACAGCCTCTTCCTCTGTTTCTTTGTTTCCCTCCCTCTGTCCAGTATTGATTATTTCAAAAATCCCCATGTGTTCAATTGTTAGATAGCAGTTTAAGCAACATGGTTGGCTTAATGTATTGATTCTTGACTAATTAAACGTACATATTGTATTGTCACATTCCGTGGTGCAATGACTGTCCCTTAGGGATATCTGTCTATGTGAGGCCCCTGTTAAAGGTAAGAAGAGTAATTGCAATAGCAGATGTACCCAAAGCAGAGCGCCCAAAAAAGTGGTATTCTTTTGGCCATCTGCAGCAAACAGGGGTTTCCATTTTCCCAGAAACCCCCCTTTCACTCAGAGACAGACAACATTTTAACACCGAATTAGACTAATGATTATGGCTTTTGCAGATATTTCCAGGCCAGGGTTGGGCAACCTTGTGTTCCTCTAACTGTCATTGGAAAACAACTCCAGTCATCCTGAGACTGATGGGAATTATAGACTAACAACAGTTGAAGGAATGTGGGTTATCAGCACATGTTTTAAGCAAAGGAAGCTGGGATTTAGGGTTACCCAATAGGTAGATCATGATCTACTAGTAGATCACTAAGCAGTTACAACAGACAGAGAGAATTCATGCTAGTAGTATTTACCATATCCTTTGAACATTGTAGGAGTTAAACCCCAGAGTGCCAAGGTAGTATGACTTACGGGCTTGGACACCGGCATGCAGTGGCTGCAATTAAAAAGTGTCAGCCCTCGAGGGGTGGGTATCAGAACCCGTCCTGATGCCCCACCAGCTATTGATATCTCAGTCAATTCGGCTGTATAGTAATTGGAGGGATAGGGGAAAGCCTGTTATGTCATATCACCAATGACAAGGAAGGTTTTCCCCGATCCCTCCCACTCTGCCTGCCTGCTCTAAAGTGGTCCTATTACAAATGAAAACAGGTAAGTGTAATTATGTGCTTCTAGCACCCCCTGCTGTATATCAAGCCATATCACTTGGGGTACCAAGTTTCTTGGAGAAGTAGTAGCTAATGAATACAGTAAGAAATACCATAGTTTTCAAAAGTATGGTGCATTTGAAGTGGTGAAAGTTATCTTTGGTACATGTCTTTCTTATCTTTTCTTCCTTTCTGCACTTGGGCCAACCACTTTAGCACAGGTGAGTCATGTCTGAAAAAATGTAAGAAAAATTAGATCTTGCAATTGGTGTAGTAAGTCAACTTATACCAGTGGGATTCCATTTTTCTCATAAGAACAGTAGTGAATGACTGAAGCTGGAAATTCCATAGTTTTCAAAGATTTCACAACAATTGAAGTGGTGGAAATGTAAAAAAATGCATATTTTTTACTTTATCACGACCTTTTGCAAACATCACACTAAGGGTAGAAAGTTAAGTGACCTCTCATTTGATGCAGTGGGATATCTGCTTTCAGGGGAAAAAAAAAAAAAAAAAAAAAAAAAAAAATATATATATATATATATATATATATATATATATATATATAGTTCTTGAGCTGTTTTAGGCTAGTGTTACCATGCAACAAATGGAATGTGCATTTTAGTTCATAAAGTTGAAAATACCATTTTGTGCTCCTATTAATTAGGGGTGTTCACAGGCCATGGTTGTAGGTAAAATACACATTCAGTATTTTTGTACTCAGGGGATTCAAGGCTTTTAAAAATTTTGACTGCCAACATACATGTTTTTACATATTTTTATATTTATGACTTGGATCATACCTAAACAAATAGATAACAAAAATTCTGAAAACATACATTAAATTCCCCAAGCCCCTAGCACTGAAACAGTTAATATGGCCACAGTCTTGTTATTTAAAATTTGTACCATAGGGGACGACTAAAAATTCCCATTGATTTAAATGGGGCTTTTAACCTTTTGAATGGCAGAGAGCTCTGCAACGCATGGGATACCTCAATAACATTCAAAGAGTGACAAGCTACATTCAAATCAATGGGGAATTTCGAACGTTTCACTTGTTCCTTATTATGCAGTTGGTTTGCCCCAGAATTACTTGTTTTAACAGATTTTTTTACAATATTATTTATGTTATTTTGAACCAGCTTTATGATCTATAGACTGACAATATAAGTATATGTATGTTGTGCAACATGTTTGAGTGTGATGGTGAGGAATCAGTTATGCACACTGTTAGTAGTAGTAGTTGTAGTTGTAATAGATCATGTAAGGATGAAAAAAATAGATCCCATGTCACTAAAGTATTGGTACTTTTACTGTAGTGGCTTTTTGATGCTGAAATATACCACTTGCTTGAGAACATTCATAAATACCTTTTGCCAAGTAACTATCATAAATTAGGATTTTACTTTTTATGAACAAAAGCACATATGCATACAGTGTTTGTGTATGTTCCCTTCCCAGTGAGATTAATGGGTTATCGATAAACGATGAAGTAAAATTTCATTATAAATACAGAATAATGGTGCAAGATTGGGAAAAAGATGGAAACAATAAATAGAACATCCTATATAATAATTTGCTAATGCATGTTTGTTGGAAGCTGTCATGCGCAGTACAGATGGCTGTGCGCTGTGCCGTCATGCTCAGTGCAGACTGCCCGCACCACTGCTGATAATGGAGCGGGGCACTCCGAATTCAGACCGTAGTCCTCTCTGCGCACTGCACATGACTGCAGCATGGCCATTGCTGCCTGGCACTGTGGCCCATGTACACGGGCTGTTCAACTAGTAAATAATAATTCAGTCATCCAGCTGCCTAGAAAAGACCTCCACCCCACCAAGTCTAAAAAATATGCTCACTCCAGATGTTTTTGTATATATTAAACAGAATTAAAAGCAGTGGTAAGATGAGATTGCTGAATGTTATCCTTAAACCAATGCTTTCCGTACCCCTCTAGCAATCAAAAGGTCTAAAAAGTCTGACATTAAAAAGTTTTTAAAGCAGAACTTTCAGCTATTAATGTCACCATGCATTCATTAAGCATATGACGACTAGCTTGAAAATACATGTCTAAACTATAAAAAGTGGCAGATTCTAAAGAATTCTTTACCACTTGGAGACCAGAAGCCAGGTAACAGAGCACACATCTTGTCTGCGCACCTGCGCCATTGATCCCGGTCTCCTGTAAAGTATTGCAGCATGCTATATGGTAACCAGAAGGGACTGACGTGCAGGCGTGCAGACTGCAATAACCTGCCCGTCAGTCTCCAAACGGTAAAGATTTCTTTAAAATCTGCCAATTTTTATAGTTTAGACATGTATTTTCAAGCTAGTCGTCATATACTTCATGAATGCATGGCAAATTGTTAATAGCTGAAAGTTCTGCTTTAACTTTGACTTTAAAATTAACATTTAAAAAAAAAACAGAGACTTTTTGTCTTTAAAATGAACGTTTTCAAAGAAGCAAAGACATTTATTTAACTTCAAAACAAAAATACTTTTTTTTTTTAACAGATAACTCCATACTAATGCTTCTCACTCCGATCTGAAATATTACTTTAATTTGTCTTCTCCAAATGTAGACCACTTTTATCTTGTCAGAAATAAATGAAGGAAATCAGACAAAAATGTGATGGCTAAAAGATTTTTTTCTGAAAATATCTTACAATGTAATGGTAGATTAAACCCACAGCCACATGTTTTCCCTTTGTTACAGATGGTGGAATTGAATGGAAAAAAATGACTGTAATATGTCTGAGAATAGAAGGACCAAGGACTTTTTAAGACTAGTTACAGACAATTTCATTTACCAGAACTTTTTTGAATATCTCAAAGTTTATATTAGAAGTTCCAAACTGAGGGCTATAATAGTCACATGTATATATATATAAAATATGTTAATTCATATTTTAATTATAATAACACTTAAAATACAAGGAAATTGTTGAGTTTTCACCTTTACTAGCATTGTAAAGAAAAATCAAAACACATTTGATAACCATACAGTTACAGTTTTGCACAAAACTAGGCACAAGGGCCCATGTGTGTGTCACCTGCCTAACACCAATATACTAAGCTTTTTACTCCAAAATTACCCTTTTATGTCATTTTCATAAGGGGAGGACAGCGGGGGGTAGTGAATGGATGTTTACAGGGAATGTCATCTTTCTGTTCATTGTTTAATGAACTAGTAAGGCACAAGGACAATTGGGGGAAGACATATTTGGTGGATTCTAGCATCCCTACTTAGTTATGTTACAGACAATCATTAGATATATGAGACATGCAAATTATATCATGCTGATAACTATAGAATCTTGCATATGAATATTATACAATTTTTAGAGATACATTTACTGTCTTTTATTCCTGTCTGTCAAAAACAGTCAAAAACATAATGATTCTGGTCACACATATTAATTCTCAAGTCAACTACAGTTCATGTCAGGTGTCTCACTGGACAATCTACATCTGAGTATGTGTAGACGCCTGCAAAGGATACTGGGTAGCATAATAAGTTGCATCCTTTATAAGCCCCATCCATACATGCTGTGAGGATACTAACATGACAGGCAAGGGTCATGTATTGTTTGCAATTTTATTCTTAAAAAAATAATAACCATTAAAGAAATGTAGGATTGTTGTTATTAACCAGCAGTGACATGAAACTGAAAATAATATGGCAAATAAATATTTTTTATCATATTAACACCATTATGTTTTCTGGGGTTCCTCTTATAGTTTATGTATATAAGGAATTAAATGAGCTTATCATAATTTTTCTTCTGTCACAAATTGTGAGCAGACAATGCAATAGGTTTCCATATATCTTCAGGCAATGAATAAGGACATGCCTGCTTGATGTTAAAAGAAGCCCAAGGCCCATTTGTGCCCAATCAATCAAAGAGATTGTTCAATAACAATTCATCCTTAGTAAAATATAGGCTGTGTAATGCTGCCAAGTTCAGTAGCTCCACGGGTTGTTTGCCACAAGTGTATAGCAGATGAGTTAGTGCTTCCCACAAGCAGCAGTTATTTGTATAACAGACTGTATTAAACAATTTGCATTCATGAACTGACATTGAATCTTCCTTTTAAAGTATCTTTATTTCCAAATGTTACCATTTTCTGAATGCACTGTTGTTTACAGTAACAACTTTCATGCTAATTTCCAATAAGTATATCTCTTCAGAATAAACCTTTCCCAAACAAGATTATATTATCAAGTGTTGAAGGAGTAGGTAGCAACTAAATATATATTAAATAAAAAAGTATGTATTTTAACATCATGGACGCTAAAGGGGTATCCATCAAATGTCTGAACAATGTTTGGGAAGCACACTAGCATCCAAGCTGTTGAATTAATTATATTTTACTGTTTAAAAGGCAATACAATGGAAAAATGTGTGCTTGTGCATTCAAACCCTGTGCTTTTGTAATGAGGAAGGTAAGTGACATAACAGGTATAAGAAAATGGACAGACTACATTTTAACAGACTACAACTGCAGGAATGGCAGCAATGCAATCAATCACCTTTCAGTTGAGAACATTTATAGTTTGTCACCAACTAACTAGAAGCACATGTCTCAAGTCAAGACTTCATTTAGGTGACACTATGGGGAATATTTATAAAGGCACAAAAAAGGAAAAATTATTGAGAAAACAAGTGGTATTTTAAGGAAGAAATAAACAATACAGTTGATATAAAAGGAGCTTGTTTTAAACCCTGAAATTCTAGCATTGCACTGGGGACGTATCTAGCATAAAAGGGATAACAGGCACGTTTAACCCTTTGAGTGCTAGAGGGGTACGCAATGCATTGCTTTGCAATGATTTGTGTACCCTCTCTGGCACTCAGTGGTAAAAGAAATAAATCAAAGGACATTTTTATTCATTCCCTACTGTGCAGTGGGATTGTAACCTTTATAAATATGCCATATATATGTGTGTATGAGATATATATATATATATATATAGACACACACACATACACTAGTAATGAAGGCTGCTGTGTCTCTGACTGGAATCCGGCTCGTTCACGCAATCTCTACTGCGCATGTGCAGTTACACACACAGGGAGCTTCGCATTCTAGCTCTTTATGTTATTTAGATAGATACATAATATGTATGTGTGTGTGTAATATATAGATAAATAGATGATAGATAGATAGATAGATAGATAGATAGATAGATAGATAGATAGATAAATAGATTATATGGTGCATGTCTAATACAAACACATACAAATATATTAATTCTTGGTTGTCCAAGTGGACATAGCACACAGTGTTGTAAATAAAGAGGTGTAGCTTTACTCTCTCCAGCCTAATGTTTCTGGTTCAAGCATGCAACTTCCTGAGGGCCCTGTGGAAGGCTAAAACAAATAAAAATGCTATGGATAGGTATTCGGCCTATCAACCAGCTCTTTCCCCTCCAGATAGTTCCCGTGTAAAAGACCACTATGAGATAAAATAATATGTATATAGACTGTGCTTTAAAGAATAAATATGACAATATGAATATATGTCAGGTACCAAGGATATGTCAAGAGCATTTGCATAAAATAATCACATCCACATGGTAAACTAAAAAAAAAGGTATTACAAGATACTTATTTTGTTATTTTACATCTAAAAAAATATAAATATTCAGTATTAGTGCTTCATACTTATAAACAGTATGTATATGTTTATAGAACCTATCAATATATACAACTCAATACTAAAATTGCAAAGTCTAATCTTAATTGTGATCAGTCTATAGTTCAAAATGTCACATTAGATCCAATTAATATGAATGAATGGAATGAAGAAGGTCAGATGATCTTGATTTGCTGATGAGAAGATGATTTTGTTCTTTTTAAACAGCTGTGGTGTCTATCCATAAGTACACCAAAATGATATGCCACTGACCCCCTTCTCCCAGATCACTCTGGGTAAGGAAAGGCTCGAAAAACTAAAATAAAAAATAAGGACGGAGGAAAATAATGTGTGTATATAAATATATATTGGATGCATTTGGAGATAAATATGGCTGGATTTCCCAATAAGCAGAGAAGACAACTGTCTAGAGCTCCATAATTGTGAGGGGTTCCTCATCTGTGCTGGCAGAACCCACATTCTGAATTTTGGATGTGGCCATAGAAATTTCAATACCCCTGCATCCTTTTTATACCCCATTGAGAAGTAATCCGCCGGACATCTGTCTAGCAACCAGGGTGTTAGAAAATGTTTTGTTCTTGTTTGTTATAGACCAAAGGGTATTTTCTGTGGGGGTGGAGCAAGGGAAGAAATGGGGGTGTGCCCATTGGTGGAGCTAAGGGTGCCTAGTGTGCTTTGCCTAGGGAACCTTGAGTTGTAAATGCAGCCCTGGAGATAAATATAAGGAATGAAAATGATATCAATTCTCCAATTCACATGTTATTATATGGAACCTATGCACCAAGATCTCTCCCACTTGGTTTGAGGGAAAATACAATGGGACCCCTGGGGTTGGAGTAAACATGGGGACAGTCGGTAGACAGACTTAGTGGAGCCTCGGGCAATTCAAGTTGGCCGTGTATAACTTTTGGGCCAATGGGATGGGGTGTGACAAGCCTGAGCGACCAATCCGGTGGCCACTGACATTTCCCCATGTAAACCTTTAACTCCGGCGGCCAATCAGAAAGTGGCTGACATTCCTTTTTCCATCCTACTGTGTCTTTTAACCAGGCAGCCAATCATAGAGGGGCCGACATTTTGAGATGTTAATCCTATGCCGGCCCTTTAACTCTCCTCAGCCAAACACCAGCCGGCCGACATTTCAAGCCTGGGACGGCTCCTTCGGGGTGCTGAGTTGTAGTGAATACAGCCCTTTCAGATAGCTTTAACTTTTTGTGGTAGAACAACATAGAAAAAAGTCACTTTGCACCCATAGCCAGAGTTCCAAGTAACGGCCTACAGTCCGTTACAGCATCTCCCCCCCTTGTTTGAACCTTGAATATCCAGTAGCTTTCACATTGTGATAGTAGGTTTATATCTGTCATCACCCCTTGGTTTAAGTGGAATTGGATCAATGTCGAGTACATTTAGGTCTTTACTGTCTTGATTTCATGTAGTTTTGAAGCTATTTCTCTTCATTTACATGATTGTGTGTGTGCTGCCCCACTTGGATAACCAAGGCTGAGTGCGTGTGTATAATATATATATATATAGATAGTTTCTTTGAAACTGATAGTGACACAATGGCAGTAGCATGTTGCGTTTCTTGGGTGCATACTTCTGGTGCCTGCACATGCTGCACACTTCCAGTGAACATCCAGGCCTCAAGGTGAGCAGGTTCTTCCAATCCAGTTATTCTCAGCTCCAGTCCTTGGGACACACCAGTTGGCCAGGTTTTAAAAATATCTATAATTAAGCACAGACTGTTCAATCAAATTGGAAGGGGAGGACAGCGCATATATTCTCTAAGTGTAGTATGTTACATCAACACATGAAATGAAAAATAAAGAATAAAAAATATATAAGAGAGAGAGAGAGAATGTGGAAAAAAGATTCAAACAAAAAAAGCAACAACCATCTCTAAGTGTAGATAGATGACCAAATTGCTTGCAACTGTACGTGTTATGGCACTTGAAATCTCTGATACAAACAGATCTATATTAAAAAAATGAATGAATGATAAATAAATGAATAAAAATTTATTCTGACAATTAAAACTCAATTGGAACAAAAAAATGTGTCCCTAATATTAAAATAAAATATGAGTCCGTCGTAGCATTACATGTTGGAATTTTTGCTTAAAGAAACATATCGGTAGCTATAGTTCAGCAGCTGTATATAATTACCAGATAAATGTGAAATAGTAGCATAAAATTAATCCTTAACAGGTAAAGGTGTATGCTTACAAGACCTCCGGTAATCATGCGCTTGTAGAGAACAATTCTCCGCCTCACTGGTATTCCAGTCCGGGAGCAGGAGCGAAGGTTCCAATGGGTGATATATCCCTCACACCGCTGGTATCGATTGTTCCGATGTTGGAGTCAGAAGCGGGTGATGTATCCCTCACACGGCTGTTCTCAATAGCTCCAAATGTTTGAATCAGAAGCGGGACCGAGACTAGTCACCGCAGTTCTCATAGAATGTCTTGCTTGAAAGACGGCTCGATCACTCGCAAAACTGTTTAGCGTTGGCGTGTTGTCTAACACGTGGAAGTTGATTGACGCGTTTCGGCGCAAAGTTACGCCTTCTTCAGAATAGAGGGGGATGTGTCCTGAACTGACCCTAATTATAGTTGGCTTAACCAATCAACAATTTAAATACGTCTGGTATTATTTAGCGTTGCGAATGCATACTTAGCAATAGCAAGCAAACATCCCCCTCTATTCTGAAGAAGGCGTAACTTTGCGCCGAAACGCGTCAATCAACTTCCACGTGTTAGACAACACGCCAACGCTAAACAGTTTTGCGAGTGATCGAGCCGTCTTTCAAGCAAGACATTCTATGAGAACTGCGGTGACTAGTCTCGGTCCCGCTTCTGATTCAAACATTTGGAGCTATTGAGAACAGCCGTGTGAGGGATACATCACCCGCTTCTGACTCCAACATCGGAACAATCGATACCAGCGGTGTGAGGGATATATCACCCATTGGAACCTTCGCTCCTGCTCCCGGACTGGAATACCAGTGAGGCGGAGAATTGTTCTCTACAAGCGCATGATTACCGGAGGTCTTGTAAGCATACACCTTTACCTGTTAAGGATTAATTTTATGCTACTATTTCACATTTATCTGGTAATTATATACAGCTGCTGAACTATAGCTACCGATATGTTTCTTTAAGCAAAAATTCCAACATGTAATGCTACGACGGACTCATATTTTATTTTAATATTAGGGACACATTTTTTTGTTCCAATTGAGTTTTAATTGTCAGAATAAATTTTTATTCATTTATTTATCATTCATTCATTTTTTTAATATAGATCTGTTTGTATCAGAGATTTCAAGTGCCATAACACGTACAGTTGCAAGCAATTTGGTCATCTATCTACACTTAGAGATGGTTGTTGCTTTTTTTGTTTGAATCTTTTTTCCACATTCTCTCTCTCTCTCTTATATATTTTTTATTCTTTATTTTTCATTTCATGTGTTGATGTAACATACTACACTTAGAGAATATATGCGCTGTCCTCCCCTTCCTTTTTCTTTCTCTTGATTTTGCATGTCACGAGAATCCTTTTGGAGAACCTGAATACATGCTGAATACTTCTGAGGACTAGCAGCAGAAAAGAGGGGGATTATAGAGACTAAATCTTCCTAATTTTAGGGACAGTCTCTTATATTGCTATTTATATTGCTATTATAAACACAAATATTCTGTGCGATATTCTTTTAATGCAAAATTACTATACATCCCCAATTTTCCCCTTTTTTACTCTATACAAACGGTGGAATCTTTGCCTATACTGAGCGCTGTACCCACTGGGTTTTGTGTTCAATCAAATTGATTGGGCTGTTGATTACCCAGCTATGAAAAAGAAGGAATGTATTGAAAATGTGACTTGTTGGTGCATCTTGAGGACACGATAATATATATATATATATTTATTATATTATTTTAAAAAGGCGGAGCAACTTGTTGATCACTGTGTTAAAGGGATATTATTGCTTAATATGGAAAAAAACATATATCTCAAATTTTATCCCTGAGTAACACAAGAGCACTCCCACTGCTAAGAGATGTTTTATTCCAAAATTATTGCAGCAGTAACTTGCATTTTCTTGGTATAGTACTTCCTGAAATGCTATGGTGATGCTGTTGCTGCAGAAAGGAAGGTAACTGTCACCAACAATAGCTGTCTATAGACTTCTGTAACAGCACCACCATAAAATGTTCAGGCTATGGAGGTACTGCACCCAAAAAAATACTTGTCTAAGACCAATCATTTTTGAATAAAATATCTCTCAGCAGACAGACTACCCTTGTTTTACTCAGCAGAATAAACCCTGTAATATATCCTTTTTCCATATTACACAATACTATCAGTTTGGCATTTTATATATATAACATGATTCTTCAGTTTCTATGTACTGTAAATTGGGGTTACACAGGCATGTTTTTTAGCAGAGTAAACTAATATACACTGCAAACAGTTAAACCCAAATAAAGATGTGAGAGGCTCCCTGAGAATGAATAAGAGCAAATATTGCTGGCTCTATGGCTAGACACACTCAGAATCACCATATTTCAGTCCTCTAGTGGCATTACAAAGGAGAAATTTCCAGTTACATATCAAACAACTCCACAGGAATACCAGCTTAACATGGGTTGAAGCTTAGTGTAGGGAGTCTTTTAGGTAGGACACTCTTGAGGAGAAGAAGGGAGAAATGAGGTTGACCCTAAATACCCCAAAATTTGGTTTGAGTGGCAAGACACAGGGAGCCATAATCCAAGCTCCTTCCTGAACTGGCTGTTATTATCTCTGTATCGCTCTGTGCTGGGGGAGTCTGAGGGTATGAGAAAGGAGCAAAGGAGGTTGACCCCAAATACATTTAACAGTTTCCAAAGATATCCTATTTCGTACTGCAAGTTTATAAATTGCTAAATTTATTATTTAGAAAAGAATGGGGACAAAGGGGATAACTACACCCTATACAGTTAAATTTCCTCCCTAAAGGTGCAATACAGACCAGTTCAGTATTTTTCTGTTTGGCTTAAAGTCTTATATTTCAAGTCCGCTTATTATAAGGAATAGAACTATATAAAAGTGTCATCTTTATTAACATTGTTAAAAATCTGCTAATCTTAAAACCATCAAATCAGTGGTACAGTAGTCCACTACTGATTATAAGAACCTCGGTCCTATGAAGAACCTTGCCTGTGTAATATCTGCACCTATTCACAGCAGCTTCCTATTGAGGGTTAATTAATTGTTTATTATAAGGATATAAATACAACTTTACATGAATGTACCTATATCCTTTTTTACAAATATTTACTACAAGTGAGCCTATTGTTCTATGTCTCAATTGATCACTTCTCTGTACTTTGATTTAACTATAGATGTGTATTTTAACAGAAATATATAACGTTAATTAGAAGTGGTTCCTTGCCGAGTCTTTTATTTAATGTCTTAGTGAATCACTTAATGCAACAACGTATTAAATAGAGGCACTCTTGGTTAGTTTAGTCAGATTTCTCTATATTCACCCAGAAGTAAAGGATCATATCTACACTGGGATTAGATTAATTTCTGACCTTCATGAAGATCATATTAGTATCAATGTAACTATGCTCAGTGTTATATTTTGCTCACTGTGTCCGCTTGTATAATCCACAAACGCTTTGTAAAATAGTGATTTTAATCTCTTTTATATTCATATGCCGACAGTGTCACCATTCCATAGTAAATCATATTCCCAATAAGATCAACTACTAGAATGTCTGATCCGGCTATCTAACTCTCCATAGGAATATTACTACTGATCTCTGTTTGAACTGATTGGACTACAAGCTTCATTTCAATTCGGAGATCAAGAGTCTGTCTAATCCTAACTAGAACAGCATAAAGCCCATCCTCAATATTGATTTATAGTTCTCCGCTTTGGTGTAAGTCTTCAAATTTAGTGCAAATATAACTAGGTTTCAACCTAGTGGTAAAGAAGTGGTGGGCAATGCTGAGGATGACCTAATGATGACTGATGTTGATGATGTAGATCTAGGATATATCCCTCCAGCATCCTCCTCTTGTTCAGATACAGATGAAGATGAGAGTGAGAGCGACATGGCCAGAAAGTTAGCTGAAAGGTAAAGGCTCAATTCTTCCACCATTGAAAAGAGCACTGTGCCCATCTATAAACTGTTTGAGAAAACAATTGGAAGGTCTGACCCTGGACAAGCAAATATTCCTAAAAATGCAGTCATCTTGTCTGTAATCATCAGCATCTTCACCGCTTCCAAGTCCAAGCCACACTCAGCCACACACAATTGTGTTGAGCAACCAGCAGCAAAAACAGCATTGCAGTTATTAACATCCACAACCTTAGCTATGATGATTGCCTCTGCTGCTGATGGAAATGCTGCACATTCGATACCTAGTAGTAATAGTAGCAGTAGAATTGCAGCAATATTTAGCCCTAGTAGTAGAAGCAGCCCCACAGAAATGGCAGAATCCATGAAGTACACAATATAAAGATATTTCACTCGGAACCCAAAAACTAAGCATGTTGCTGTCAGTTGTCTGTTAAAAAATACACGTGAGCAGGGTAAAGCCGGCTCACACCTGGGCATCTCCTCAATGAGATCCTGCCTGAAGTACAACCACAGGTCTGATTGGGAGACACACCATCAACATGTCACAGGTGCCACAACTTGCAGCAGCAGAAGCTCTTGGGCAGATAAGAGAAGTAGTGATGTTATTGACGTGTCACAAAATGTTCCACTGCCAACAGTTAGTTCATTCCAAATACCACATGGCTCTTGCTGCAGAGGAGTATGATGACCATTTGTTTGCTGTAGGAGATGACAAGAGTCATACATGCCTTCACATACCCCCCCCCCCATCTCCACAACTGATGGCATTAAAGCAATAAAGTTACACAGTTCTGTTATGTACTGCCATCACACAGTTACCAAGTTCTTATAAAGGAGTCAAGTCCTGCACAAACATAACGCCAATGTATACCTGTGGAATAGTAAATTTGCCAAAATTACATGCTGCCATTTTCTTTTGTTTAAAACATAGGCTTTAAAGAACTGATGTCATGATTTGCACCCTGTTGGAATATCCCAAGCTGCAATTATTTTTAAAGGATGGTTGTGCCAATGTTACATAAGCAGGAAGTTAGTGGTGTGGTCAAAGGACAAAGCCTGCTAATGTTATTGTAGGACTCACAACTTTGACTTTCAGCTATTTATTTCTCCACTTCAGCCCTCAGAGGAAATAATACTGTGGTGGGAAATGTTATAGTTATAGGAAACCTAGGCAACAAATTATTGGCAATGGCAAAAAAGGAGAAAGTATTTGCTTTGGTGAAAAAAAACAACTTTCACATAATAAGAGAAAAATTATTGTTTTTTCACTAAAAGTCATGCAGGAAATGTTTCTGACTTTTAGCCCACTCCTAATCAATACAAGTATGACATTTGTAGTAGACTAAATTAGAATACATTACAAATAATTAAACCCATTAAGTGTGAGAAATAGATTTCCGGGACCTTTACTGAGTGACTCCTGAAACTGTAAAAACATTTTATTAATAGACGTGATTCACATGGACCCTTTCATCATACCGTACAAAGCAAATACAGTGCACGATGCAAGAGACTGTCCTTTTTTACCAGTCATTACAGAGAATCAATAGAAATCTCTTCACAATGAATGACTAAACAGCAGAGGTCTGTAAACCAGCTGCTTTTTTTCTATTGTAGGTACCTGACTGAGGTTGATATTTTATGGTTTCAAGTCAAACAACAATTAAATGGTCATGGACTGGTGCAGAATTCAGTGCTTCAAAATAAATAAGAGGCTGTTAACAATTGGGTACCCTTGGAAAGCAGATTTGTTTGTGTGTCCAATACTTAACCCCTTGGATGCATGAGACTTTTTCAGTAAATTGTGAAACAATGCATTGGAGACTATTCTAGCATCCAAGCCAATTCTTGTATCCAGTGTTTTATATAATTTGTGTTTTTTACCATTGTACGTAGTAAAGCAAAATTAAACTATGTTTTGTTTCCCACTTTTAGAATATTGGAATTTACATTACAATATTCAAAAGGTTTTTTTACACAATATCTGTATATATTGTTGCACACCTCTTTTTTCCATGATTCAATTATATTGGATTTTTTGAAAACACAAGTTCATAATGCATTGGATACCCCTCTTGGAACACAGAGGGTTAAGGCTGAACTGGAACAATTCTGGGGAAACTCAAATATATCATAGGGGACAAATAAAATGTACTATTGATTTAAATGGGGCTTTTAACCTCTTAAATAATAGATAGGTCTCTAACACACTGTGAAGCAATGCTTTGGAGACCACAAGAATTCAAGGGATTAAAAGCCCAGTTGAAATGAATGGGAATTTGAGGAATTGTTATTTGTTCCCTATGGTGCAATTTGGTTTGCTCTAAAATTGCTCTATTTTAATTTGTACACTAGCCTCATTATCAGATGAATTCAGTGAGATAAACTGAACAATGACAACATTCATGTAGCTGGATTGCTAATGATATTCACTAACATTTACTCATTTACTAAAACAAACGTCTTAATGCAAACAGTAGTCTGTATATGGTTTTACATGTTAGTTTATAGTCCATATACTTATCACCTTCCATACATATGCTAGCTCATAAAGAATTACATTCAAATCATGAAACAGAACATTAGCTCTAACATTTGACTGTGCTGATGAAGTTAATCATGCATATCTTGATATCGCAGCACTTCCCATCATATGTGATAAAATATGTCACGTCTGTTATTTTTCTGCAATATTGTGTTGTGTTTCATGACTTTAAAATGATGCAATGTACAAAACTGTAAGCACTGGTGAACAGAGTTCTCAACACTGTTTGTACTGGCCTCCTTTATAGAGTACTTACTGGAACCTGAGGCTACTCTGGCCTCTCAGGAATATATATATATATATATATATATATACACACACACACACACACACACACACACACACACACACACAGTATGTATGTGATCCTGGATACTTGATTACCTGATCTCCTCCTCTGCACCTTATCATTGTGACCACAATATAGAATGGTGGTAAAACAACAAAATCAATAATATCTGGACTATTTAATGGTATTACTACAATCATTTTATTTCTTAAAAAGTACTTTTAAATACTACAATTATTTTATTTCTTAAAAGTACTTTTAAATACAATCACCCAACAAATTTTGTGTGATACACATCCTCAGGGGCATTAATTACATTATGAAAATATATTATCTTTATACCTTATTTTCCCAGCAAGTTTTGCCTGCCATAATTCTCTTCCAGTCCCAAAATGAACATATTACATGCATATAATAAAAGACCATAGAATCCTCAGGTTCCAATAAGTACCCTATAAAGGTGGAATATCTACCAAAGAGTTACTCTTAGAGGCTACTTTGTGCTGTAATTTCCTATTTGTTTGTGCACATTTGCAGAATTTGCAGGTTGGGAGGCAACTGGGTCAGGTAGCCAACAGACATCAGCAATACCAAAAAGAGAAAGATAGAGAATAAAGAAGACAGGATACATATATTGTGGGAATTTAAGAAAGGGAGTTTTTAATTTGTGTACACCTTTATTATTATTTTTAAACAGGATTACTTTTGGACACATTTTACACATTTATAGTTAATATAATATATAATATATAATATATATAATATAGTTAAGTTTGCCTTTTTTATCTAAAATGCATTTGCACAAATGGCCTTTTGTACAGTTATACTGCCTTGGTTCAGTGTCCGTTAATTACAGAAATGTGTTTAGTGGAGTCCTGCGGTTCCACAGGATACAGTTTGAGAACCGCTACTATAGTGTATATGGAACTCTTTAAATAAACAATAACAGCATGAATGTTTTGCCAAATTACGATCAATGCAGCCCCATATTTTCTGACCAGAGATACATTATTTAGTGTTTAATAAGTAGCCATTTATCTTACTCTGTAGCTGTTGTACATATCTGGGCAAGGGTTTTCTTTGAAGGGCAACCCAAGGTCAGTCACCAAGAACAAACAAAATATTTTCAATGTTTCTTTTTTAAAAAACAAATTGACAAAATTCAAGTTAGTACTGAAATATATTTAATAGGTAAGTAAAAGATATGTTTTTTTACTAAACTACTGATCAAATTCTGTTACTTATTAAAGTGCTGTTTTTATATCAAAATGTAAAAACATTTTATTGGAAATGTTAAAGAAAAAACTAGAATGATTACTTTTTTTCCCTGTTAATACTAGAATCTAGTCCTCTGTGTGAAGAAGGCAGTATAACAATTGAATAAAATCCTTATTAGGTGATATTACTTTTATTCTTTTTTAATTATTACTATGTCATGAAATGGATAAAAGAGGAGTGAGAACACAAGAAACATGTCATATATGCAAAAAAGAGGCTTGTAGTGGAGAAATATGGAATGGAATGTAAGCAAAGAGTATGGGAGGTGAAGGATACATTAAAGAAAAGTGGAATAATAATGAGGAGCATAGGACAGAATGAAGAATAGTGTCCAATTACTGGAGTCCATTAGATATCTGGAATTCCAGTCAGCGATGTTTTGCTAATATCGCCAAAGTCCTGAATTTTGTGCCGCCCAGATGGTTGATATAACATATTGCCGACATGTTGTCCATCTTTAGTATGATGCAGCAATTTGCCGTGTTTTCTGTGGAACATTTGATGGCAAAAGATCCTGCTAACAATTCTAAGCAGTTTATGTGCATGTCCAGTTCTGCAAGAGACCACTTTCCTCTGGTGGTGAGGTTTCCGCACCGAGCTCCCCAACCTGAAGAGCTCGCGTCAGACTCGATTATCAGTTCTGGGGACGTTCCGTAGATCGCTCTCCCATTCCACGCCTCCATGTGTTCTAACCACCATAGGAGTTCCTCCCGTGCTTCAGAGGACAAAGGTATGAGATCTGAATAACAGAGTCCTCTGCATAGAAGTAAAGTCTTCAGTCCTTGAAGAGCTTGGTAATGGAATGGTGCTGTGAAAATGACTTGAATTGATGCGGATAGAAGTCCCACTATTCTTGCTATCATCCGAATGGATAAAATGTTTTTCTTCAAAGTGGTTTTGATTTCTCGGCAAATATTTTTCAATTTGTTTTGGGGAAGGCGAAGGGTAGAATTCGTAGAATGTACCACGAAACCCAGACCCACTGATTGGTTGCATGCACTATAAGAAAGGACTGCAGTGTTGTTGATATGGAAACATTACTATCGCTTTACTGCTGTGGAAACAGGAAGTGGGCTATCCAGCCTCCCTGCTGCCGACAGAGGAATCCTCTCGGTGAACCGCATTCCCTGACAATGGACAGGTAGAAGAAAAAGAGGTAGAAAAAAAATACTTGAGGAAGGGGAGAGATGCTGGGACAGAGGCAGAGGTTAGTTATATTTAATACACACACAAATGGAAAAGAATGCCAACTAGAGGGCTATTTTTTATTTTTTTTTTATTTAAATTTTTTATTCAGTATAAAAGACAATATTACAATCAAAAGTGATAATAAATCATTAAAAAAAGAAAAAAGGAGCAAACAAACATAAATACAAGCTTTAGTTTAATTACCATGTATTCGTGTCCAACCGGCAATATTCCAACGGGTTTATAACACTGCCCCGATTTGGTAAGCAGAATCACTTCTTAAAAAAAAGAGGAAAAACTTGAATCCAAATTCAATAAAGAAATATGTATTCTAAAATATACCAAATATAATCAACTTCAATACGTGCCTATATGACGCATTTCGATGTGCTCTACTTCTTTATCAAAAAAGTTAACAGGCATAATATATAAAAAGTAGTTACAATAAAACAAAAAAATAGTTCATTTTTGTGTTTAATTTTTGGAGTGCATCAACTCATCCGGTCAGTAGAACACTTTACCTTGCATCTCAGTGTAAAGAATCGGATGTACTTCACTTCTGAACTTCCGGGACTGGATACCTGACTTGACGCACGAAATTTGGCGTCCTATAGAGTTATGATGTGGAGTTTAAAAGGCTCTCTTGGATGGTGGGTGAGTGACTACCTCTACTTTATTTGCCATTGTTTTATTTTAATTATATTTTGTATATTATGCCTGTTGACTTTTTTGGATAAAGAAGTAGAGCACTTTGAAACACGCCAGATAGGCACCTATTGAAGTTGATTATATTTGGCATATTTTAGATAAAAATTTTTTTTATTGAATTTGGATTCAAGTGTTTCCTCTTTTTTTCAAGAAGAGAGTCTGCTTACCAAATTGGGGCAGTGTTACAACACCGTTGGAATATTGCCAGTTTTTCACACAACCGGCTCTTGTTCGGATAAGTGTGAGTAGAACTGAGAAGTTGACATTTGTAGATTTGTGCAATCAAGATTGAAATATATACTGGTGGTTTGTGCTCCTATTTGGCTCTTCGTTTTTTTGTTTCCCAAAGGTTCTGGATGTCCACATGGGTCTATTTCGGGAAGCAGCATCTGACGAACCTTTATCGATTGACTAAGTGGGGGCAGTCCGATTCCTCCACTGGCATTAGTGACTGCTTATAGTGGTCTGAGAGAATGTGAGTACCCCGGTATTTTTGGTGAAGGTTCATATATCTGTGATACTGCTCTAGGACGCGTCCTTCTTTTCTTTTCTTGTTAGCATAGAAGTGTAACGGTTTATTCAGACACTAAGACCAGAGGTAAAAAATAAAACACAGTTTTACTGAGAACAAATAAAGAACATGGACCCCTAAGGGCAGAAATAGGTAATGACACGTAACTGAAGGCAATATGGTATTATAGCAGACACAGTATGGATAAGGAGCAATACTGTACAAGCAACGGAACAGAGTATAGCAAGGGTTAAAGTCCAATGCAAGTAATCAGTCTCTGATGTGGTGTGTAAGACAACGCCCAGTAGAGGACAAGAGCAGCCAGAGGCTGAGGTGCAAGGTGGAGAGCACCTAGTAGTGAGTCCAAACAGTAGTCCTCAAAGACTGGCAATATGCAAGACCAACCACTTGTGCTAGAGCTAAATGGTACAAGAGCCAAGAGCACTCTGCTGTGCGTAACAGGATAATCCACACTGCGTGAGCTGAATGGGACCAGAGCCAACGGCACCCTACGGTGCTGAATGGGTTAATGACACTGTGAGAGCTGAATGGGACCAGAGCCAGAAGCACCCCTTGGTGCGTCAACGGATACACACACTGCCAGAGCGGAAAGGGACCAGAGCCAGTAGCATCCCTTGGTACGTAAACGGATACCCAACACTTCTAGAGCTGAGTAAGACCAGAGCCAGTAGCACCCTTATGGTGCGTTAATGGAGCGAGTATATTGCAAGAGCTCTCGGTAGCCAGTTAACGGAAACCACCACTGCTCTGAAAGTATAGCGGACAGGCTCAGTAATGAAGGCAGTAAGCTCAGCAAGTGTTAATGGAAAGGCTCGGTATCGGAGGCAACAAGCTCTGCAAGTGTTAATGGACAGGCTCGGTAACGAAGGCAACAAGCTCAGCAAGTGTTAACGGATGGCCCAGTATCTGAGGCAACAAGCACTGCAAGTGTTAACGGACAGGCTCGGTAACGGAGGCAACAGGCTCAGCAAGTGTTAACGGATGGCCCAGTATCTGAGGCAACAAGCACTGCAAGTGTTAACGGACAGGCTCGGTAATGGAGGCAACAAGCTCAGCAAGTGGGAGGTCAGCATATAAAGCACAAGATATTACAGTTCACAATGTCGCCAAGCGACATAGACGAGATCTCGCTGGAAAAGGATCACAGGAAACCGGACACGAAGCAGGAACGTCAGCCAGGCAGGGTCATACACGAAGCAGGAGCGTCAGACAAGCCAGATCAATCACGGAGCAGGAACGTCAGCCAGGCCGGGTCATACACGGAGCAGGAGCGTCAGACAAGCCGGATCAATCACGGAGCAGGAACGTCAGCCAGGCCGGGTCATACACGGAGCAGGAACCAGAAGAATAGTCAGACAAGCCAAATCGGTACACAGGAACGCAGGAACACAGCAACGGAAGCACTGGTACTGAAACACCACGAAAGGGCACCTGACAGGTGCCAGAGGCCCGGTATAAGAAGGCCATACTGGGCGGGCATAACCAAGTTCTACCAATAGGAACACACCACAGCAGAGAGTGACAGGAAATCACGGGAACCGTGATAAGAAGTTTGTGTGAAAAAAGATTTCCCATTGTTCTTTGTCCAAAGAGACGGATAAATCTGATTCCCACTGATGTATAAAGTATAATTTATGCTTATCTTTTATTGCCAGAAAGAAAGAGATGATAGCAGAATGAAATAGGCTTAAGATTTGTCTGGGGTTCGCTCATACTTTGTTCAAATCTCATAAGTTTCCTAGATTTATAACCTCTCGCCATTTCCAAATTGACCCAGTGTTTCACCTGTAGATAAGACCACGATGGCAATATGTTTGCACCAGCCAGTCCTGACGTTAGGCAGTTTGAAATCATAGAGTTTAAAAAATAATAAAAAATCCCACAGCTGAAATTAAACTGCAATTTGAAATATAACTATATCTATAGTTATAGGGTATACTGGCTACTCTAGTTATACTTAAAGTAAAATTTTATAACATACATATTCAACAAATTAAGTGAAATTAAAATTGATTACCCAGGTGTGGCTTTATTATAAACACAACCCCAAAAAGTATTCAAAAGCAACCCAGAAAAACAATATATGTGCTACTCCTGGTACACCAGCATTGAGTACTTATCTTATATGGGTATCAAAAGGGTGGCAAAATGCCACATAATTGCAAATATACCTCAAAAGAAGAGGCAGAAATGGTTTAATAATGATTATTCAATAAATAAATTGATAAAAAATGAGCTGGAACACTCACAAACCATTAGGCAAAATTTTAATTACATATATATATATATATATATATATATATATATATATATATATATATATATATATATACACACACATACACACACACACACACACAGTTTCATTGAGGTTGGAATGCACTCCCTGTATTTGACCTGGGTTAACATCAAATAAAGCAAGTAGTACATGCAGTTTTGAAGTGCCAAGACGGCATTGGTATGTTTAACATTCGATCTATGTGTACCATTTCATGCTCAAAGGAACTAGTACAAGAATTAAATAACATCAATTGGGACATTAATGTCTTATGTGAGACTCATACAAAAGACAAATATTTAGTCAAATTAGAAGATGGACACTGGCTTTACTATAAAGCAACCAATGATTGACAATATGGAGGAATCAAATTCTTAATTAACAAAAGACTGACAGACTGAAAGAATCACTTCCTGTGCTATCAAACTAAACAGTCGCTATGTTATTCAAATCATTCAAGTTTCTGACCCTACAAGAATCCACAGTGATAATGAAGGTGAAGAATTTTATGATGACTTATTATGCCTCTACAAACAGGACAATGACTACTACACATTTATAATGGGAGATTTTAATGCAAGAATTTGTAAGATCTGAACTGGAAAAAGATGATAGATTCAACCAGCTGATGACGTTTCCAGAAGAACAATATTTGTACATCATGAATTAATTTTACAGGAAAAATGCCCAGAGAAAATGGTCATGGAAAGGTCCTAATGGTAATACAAGTGAAACAGACTTCATACTTTTACATCATTTTAAAGCTGGAAACAGCCATCAACTAGTGAGAGCAAAAATCAAAATTGACAAAAGAAAGAAAATTATCAAGTCAAGAAAAAGTGACAGTCGACACTAGCCAGCTATAGAAAAATCATAAGAATTTTGAGTTAGCACTGTCTAATCGCTTCCGTGTGAAATGTTGAAAGCCAAATATCAACCCTTACTCAAGGCCCTAACTAAACTATTTTCAAAATGCCTATAGTCAGCAAAGTGCTTAAAACGTGGAAAAATGCAGAAGTCATCCTACTGCACAAAAACTTGATTTTTTACTTAGTGATAAATCATCATACCATTGAGGTATGCAGGGACCATGGAGTTAAGCAGCCTTCCTATAAGAGGCAGCTGCCCTTGTTAGGTCACTCAGGCATGCAGAAAAAAAGCAGCCAAGGATGATGTATGTATTAAAAAATGTACACCAATGTGTTTCTGGACTAACAGCTTCTTTTCTTCAGGTACCAGACTCTGAACTTACACTATTCTGTCATTATTTCCTTGAGATGTGTATGTTTGAGGTGAACACAGTCTATTGGGGAGCAGCTGTGACCACTGTGGCATCTGGGTGGACATGGGCATCTGCAGACCTTTTTCTTTGGGTAGGCGGGAAAAGCCATAATATTCCTCCAAGGCCAGCCCGCCCCAGCCTTTACGTTTATCATGGAGGAAACAAGTGTAAAGTGACAAGTGCTCCCTCTTGTCCCCCTCTGTAGACACCCATTTGTGGAGCCAGGGTCAATGTCTTCAGCATATTGTACTTTACATTGTTTCATGATATACAGTAGCCTTATCAAAATGTGGAAAAAAACAAAGTGAAAAGACAATCTTTTGCTGCACCATACAAATTATCCAGATGTGAACCCTGTATATAGCCTATATTATGTCAATGTGTTAACTTACTTATTTAAAGGGACAGTAATATCCCCTCCCAAAAAAAGTCCAGTTTTGTAGAGGTTAAAATATTAATCAAAATGCTCCAAACCGCTATGGTTTGAGAGCTATAGGGATTCAAAGTCCCCCCCCTCCCTCCCCTTCTTCTGACGTCAGCGTCCAGCTGACAGCAGGAGATCCCGGTCCAGGCACCAGCAGGCGGCTCTGCAGCAGAGCCGTAATCACGTTATTGCTAAAGAATTCATTCACTGGAAAGGTCTAAAAGGGGTGCCTGGTTTGCAAGCACACTTTGTAGACCTTTCCAATGAATGAATTCTTTAGCAATAACGTCATTTCGGCTCTGCTGCAGAGACTCCTCAAGTCGTACGACTCGATTCTCCTGCTGTCAGCTTTACAGCTGACATCAGGAGGAGGGGAGGGAGGGGGGGACTTTGAATCCCTATAGCTCTCAAACCATAGTGGTTTGGAACATTTTGATTAATATTTAACCTCTACAAAACTGGACATTTTGGGGGGGGACATTACTGAGGGTTTTGTTGTATAGTGTGGCCAAAGTACGTTTAAACTCAATTACCCCACCAAAGTACCCCATTTTTTAAATAAGTAAATCAACACATTGGTATAATATAAATTCTATACAAGGTTCACATTTTCAGATTTGGGTAATTTGTATGGAGTAGAGCAGGATGTTGTTTGGTTTTTATTTTAGGCTTGTTCCTAGTTTGGGGACTTGGAGAATCACTATACAGATTAGATAGATAGATAGATAGATAGATAGATAGATAGATAGATAGATAGATAGATAGATGCCTTTTACTTTAACAGGAAGAAACCCTTAAAATTCAGTAGGTTAAAAGTCCCATTTAAATCAATGTTCATTTTTATTTCACCACTATGAAGCAGTTGGTTTGCCCCACAATTGGTCCCGGTCTTTTTATTATATTACACTCATATTGAATTGAACTACAGTCATTTCATTGTAACATGTGCCAACTGTATGCTTTATGTGCCTATCCGTGCTCATCACTGAGGCATAATATTAGGGTGGATTCAAGTTTTGATTATAGTTAAGAAATGCTTGAAACTTTTTAGAACTAATATACAAATCATTTGAAGAAAAGTGAACATAAGAAAATGCAATACTTTGTGAATAATTGCCTATATTCTATAAACCCTCTGTGGCTTAATTCATCTGTATTAGTAATGCTTAATTCAGAAATTAGCTTGGAGGAATTAGGAACTACTGGTAAAGAGCTTAAGTCAGGCAAATCTCCGAGCCCAGATGGATTTACAGGACTATTATAATAGAAGGACCTTATCAAACACCTAGGGCTGCATCAAATTCAGTTGTTTCATTATATAATTCATGGATCCAAAATCTTATGAAATAATTCTTTCCAGCAATTAAAAAATAGGAACATTGGTGTTTGACAATGAACTACTTGGGTGCTAAAGAAATCTTCAGGACAATAGGGTGAATGGAAGTATCTGACAGCACAGCTTGTTTTATGCAGTGAACTGGAAACTTCTCTTACATTCAAGGAGTTACAGACCTTTTTTAATGGCAAAGTATTGCCAGTATGTAATACTTTGGAATGTACAGATCTCTCAGTGAGTTACCCCTTTGAGACCCAGAGGGATATGCAAAGCAATTTATTGTATACCCCTCTGGCAATCAAAGGGTTAAATCTCCCATTTAATTGATGGGGATTGAGGAATTTTTCTTTGATCCCTATGGAGTAGAACAGGGCTGTCCAAGTTCAGTCCTCAAGTGCCACCAACAGGCCAGGATGTAAGGATTTCCCTTATTAAGCACAAGTGGGTTAATCACCGGCCCATTCATTGTGACTGACTCACCTGTGCTTAATCAGGGAAATCCTTACATCCTGGCCTATTGGCAGCCCTTGAGGATTGAACTTGGACAGCCCTGGAGTAGATGGTTTGCTCCAGAATTACAACACTTTTATTTTAATTAATTTTATGAGCTGCATTGCCACATTGTAGTCTGTGTGCCATAAGTACAAAGTAAAAGTGGAGCATTTTTTTAACCTCTTAATGCCAGAGACCTCTTTAGCATTCATGGAATTAAAAGACCCCTGTATATCAATGGAAATGTTTCCTTGTCCCTTATGGTGCATCTGGTTTACCCGTGGCTTGATCCACTTTTAGTCTGTGCATAAAATCCTGAGTGCCTTATTGAGAAACCTCACTGATCCATGGGAGGTTTATTGTTGCTTGTAGCTAACCAGATGTCTGTTGTACTGTGTGTGGCTGAATGGCACATGCTGCTCATAAGCTAATGCTAGGCTACACAGAGTATTTTTGGGAACATTAGATAGTGAACCATTCATCCAAATTTACAAATTATGGTGGGTTTAGCCAGAAAACTATTCACACAAATATGTTATTAAGGAGATCATGTAGGGCACCCACCACGAGGGAACCAGTTATCCTCTCTCTAATCTAGAGATGCTATTTTCAAGTGAATTGGAGTGGAAAGGGGAGAATGTGATGTTGAATAGAGAAGTAAGGATTCTCGCAGCCTACCCTTTCCATGTCATGTGTGTCTACGTGTTTGTAAGTCACCTTCATGCACAACAAAAAAAAGTCCTACTGATATTGCTAATATGAGCATACAGTGATCACAAAATCCAGCAAAATAATCAAAACACACATTTCTATGTATTCTTTCAAAAGTAAATTCATTGACATGAATGAGTAATCCAGATATTTAGCATGCATTATCTGATATCACAGACAATTTTACATTTATCCATCTACCATAGTCATATCTTAGGCCCAGATTCCATTCCAAATCGATGAAAGTTCAGCCATCAAGAGTTGTTTTGTTTGTTTTTTTTAGCTTTTTATATCTTGAAAGGAGCATTGCTAATGGCCAGTCTGCTGTTACTTTGTAACAGAATGGCCTTTACAATACTCCCATTTGTGGCCAGGCAGGCCTTCAAAGGCTACACATTTCAGGGCTGCCGGGCCTACGGAAAAGGACTATGTAGAGAGATGTAAAAGGTTGCAACCACCACAGTCCCCCTCCTCAATGTCGTTCCATGTACCCAAACACTCTTGTTGCACTCACACAAGTCTCCCTAACGCTTTTGATCCAGACTGCAATGCATTGCTGTGCAATGTTTTGAAGCAGTCTGGCATCAGAAGGTTAACTGTCCAAAAAATAAACTACCTTGCTATCCCCCTTTAGCTTAATTGGGTCCATCAATAACTCCTTCATTCCCTGATTAGTGAGGAATGCTGTGCAAGCAAGGAGTTCCAGCTTGCTCAGTAATGGAGGAGAGAACCATGTCAAAATTTAAACAATTGTTAAATATAAAGGCCAAATGACTTTGAATAAAAGTTTTGGGGGATAACATTACCCACCACTTCTACTTCTTAATCAGATCAGCACAGAGTATGTTCAAAAATTAAAGAGGGTCCTGGGACCTCAATTATCATTTTCTCTAAATGGAAGGTACTTATTTACCACCTTTAACAAATTAAACAAATATAAATATTGGCTACGTTTGTCACACTATACTTATGTAAAAATACAGCAAAATAAATTAATATGGGGCATATATACGCTTTATTATTTAATTAAAAAAGTCAACAAATAAAATCAGTATGAGGTTTGGTTGCCTCATACTGACTTAATCACACTTAAAAAGTGAAAGAAGAAAATATTGATATTGAGTCCAGAACACAAACAGCAATCTTAAAAAATGTCCAAGGGAGAGGAAGTTAAGAAAGAGGAATACTATGTGATCCCCCATACTAATCTATAGAAGCCCATAGGAAGTGCTCAGGACCTCTTACTCTGCCCTCGCTAAGGAAGAGGATGTATTACAATAAATTACTACAGGGGGTTGGAACCTCCATATTCATTTAAAAATAAATTCTGTAAAGGTTCTCCATAACCTCTTCCAACCACCCACATATGGTGTGCATGTGTGCATGTAAGTAAGAAGCAATACTCTCCTGGATGTCAGATCCAGCTATGTGTTCAGTGTCCTGGTCCCCCACTTCAGATAGCTTCTGAAATAAATAAATAAAGTCTTAAAAACTCTTCACCTATCAACAACCAGAAGGGGGTTCTGATCATATATACGGGACTTCTTATCAGTGAATGGATAGTAGGTGAAGTTAGCATGATAGGTGCCTGTGTAACGCCACCTCTCAGACAATGGGAGCATAGGAAAATATTTTGTATATAAGACAATATCTTTTTTTCCCCACAGTGGTCTGAGCAACAGCACAGGCAGGACTGGGGGAGTTTGTAATGACGGCAAAAGTGTGTCTGGTATTTAGGGCTTTTATTTCTTTTATCCAGGGCAGTATGTATTTTTTACTTATACATACAAACACTATACCTGGGGAGATGAAAAGGGTCCAGTGCGATGATCTGGCAATGAAGGTGTTAATTGTAAATGGACAGGATGAGGGAAGGATGCTCAGGGATATTATGGATCAGGCAGATCTCCCCCTCCCCCATTTTCCCATGTTGAATCCAGCCCTAGATAAGTGACCGATACCTGGCCACTTCCTTTCAGCTTCTTGAGCCTTGGTTTGGGGTTATTTTGAAGCATTTTTCTGGAGGGGCATTAAAGGGAAAAATGCAATATGACCAGCCTGAAATATCTGCAGCAGCTAAAATAATCCATTCAGCGTATATATTTCCATTTATAATGGCATTCTGACCTAAAAACCTTAACCCTTTTGAGTGCCATAGGGGTATGCAACACATTACAAAGCAATGCGTTGCACACCCCCTGGTACTCAAAGGGTTAAATACATATCTAAAAATGTTCACAGAGTCAATTTTATCACTGCTAGTTCAAGCATTCACAGTCCTGATGTAATGATAAATGACTGCTCTTAAGATCAATAGCAGAAGATCCACTTACGGAGTCTTGTGACCAGAGCTGATGATTATGTACTGAGTAACAGCGTACTTAAAGAAGCAACAAACTTTTTTTTATGAAAACCTATATGTTATAGAGTTTTTGTTTTGTGGAGTAAAACAAGGGCACTCCCACTACTGTCAGCTGTTTTATTCAAATATTATCAGAGTTCAAATAATCAGGAAGTGAATTTACAGAGTGTTTACTTCCTGAAAGTTCTAACTGACAGCATGACTCAGAATGGAGAACTGTTTGTCATTGCCTTTCCTCTCAGATTGAATGTAACAGAATAACTAATTGGAATCTGACCACTAGAGGGCACTGTTAATTTTAAAAAAAAAAAAAAAAAAAAGCATGAGTTTAAACTATAATAACTCTGGTAATCTGCACCTCTCAGCAGGAAAAGTCTTACAGTATATATTTTTTTCATAATAAAAGTTTACTGATCATTTATGTTATGAAGTATAAAATGTTCTCATCTGTAATTCTCTATACACAATTGAGCTTTTCTGTGCACAATATTGTATGTGGCATGTGAATAAGGACAAACATAAAACAATTCTGTGAAAATGATTGACATCTGCACTGTTAAATAAAATCACTTTCCCACAATGGCTCTGTAATGCAACAGAAACCATGCTGGCATTCAAGGGATTAAACATAATTCTGCATTCCTGGCTTCCTGGTGCTGACATAGTCTCTATAGGTACTTCAGTGCTGGAGGAAAATGCTTGAACACTATGCACATAAACAGACCCAGCAAGAATAAAGGGGTATGCTCCTACAGAGTACTTCAGTGCTAGAGGAAAATGTTTGAACACTATGCATATAAACAGATCCAACAAGAATAAATGGGTATGCTCCCAGTGTTGGAGATATCTATAATACATGATGAAGATCAAGGAAACCATGGAAACTCAGTCACCACCACCTGAAACTCAAAAAAAAAAAAATCACATCTGCCTGATCAAAAAATTAGGAGTGCATGGGACAAATATTTCTCACATTTTCATTTTTTAAAAACAGCCCATGAAATATTGTACATATTTGATGTCACCAAAGCTGGCAGTGCCAATATTGATGCAAGACTAACAAGATCTCCTTTAGCCAAGTCACCACAGGGATGACTGAAGAAGACTGCTGCTCTTCACTAGTGTTACATAGAAACATAGAAACATAGAAGATTGACGGCAGAAAAAGACCACCTGGTCCATCTAGTCTGCCCTTTAGTATTCCTTTATTGTTATCTTAGGATAGATACATGTTTATCCCAGGCATGTTTAAACTGTGTTACTGTGGATTTATCAACCACCTCTGCTGGAAGTTTGTTCCAAGTTTCTACTACTCTTTCAGTGAAATAATATTTTCTAATGTTTTTCTTGATTTTTCCTCCAACTAGCCTCAGATTGTGCCCCCTTGTTCTTGTATTCAGATTCTTATTAATCACACTTCCCTCCTGAACCTTGTTCAGTCCTTTAACATACTTAAAGGTTTCAATCATGTCCCCCCTTTCTCTTCTTTCCTCCAGACTATACATATTTAGATCTCTGAGTCGTTCTTGATAAGTTCTATGCTTTAGACCTTCCACCATTTTTGTAGCTCTTCTTTGAACCCGCTCAATTTTAGTTATATCCTTTTGCAGATGAGGCCTCCAGAACTGTACACAGTATTCCAGATGTGGTCTCACTAGAGCTCTATACAGAGGGATCACAATCTCCCTCTTCCTGCTTGTTATACCTCTAGCTATGCAGCCAAGCATACGATTTGCTTTCCCCACCGCCTGGTTGCATTGGTTACTCATCTTGAGGCTGTCAGAGATGACCACCCCCAAATCCTTCTCTTCTGAAGTCTTTGCTACCACAGAACTGCCAATACGATAGTCAGATTGAGGGTTTCTTGTCCCCAAGTGCATGGAATAGTGGGGAAAGGTCCTGCATATAAAATTATCATTATTCCCCATAGGTACAGTGTTAGTGGTGAAATGCAATAGGTGGGATTAACCTGTATCCTCAGGTTATCTTAGAGCTTTTATAATGGTGTGTGTTGTCTGGGACAAGTAATTATATGATTGGAAATTACTCCATTTGGAAAGGATGAGCCCTAAGGAAAGGACTAATAATCAGTTTATTGTAACACATCCAAACACAACATTAGTAACAGTAAGCATTAAGAACAATGCCAATATCATTTTTTTTGCAGAAACCTCTTAGATTTTTCCACTATCCCAAAATATTCATTCCCTGTCACCACAACCTAAGTGGAAGAACAAGGTTTCAACTTGCACCTATTAGGGGAGCACTTAAGCAGGGGAAAACTCTCTCAAAACAGTTTAGAGGCAGTTACTGGAAAGCTTTACCCTCTAACAATTTCAGTGGCACATTGCAGGACTCAGAAGAAATATTATCTACAATGACACTTGCCTTTATTTATGTACACTTTCTGTCTGGAATAGCAAACCTGTTTCCACTGGAATACTCATACAGGATTGATAACCCCCTGCTATCTGGTTCAAATCTAGGTGCTTGTTGGACTAGAGTGTGTCTTGATATAGCTCTCTCATCTAAGCATCAAGATGGTTCTGGTACATGTTGCTTTACTCTTCTTGCACCAACTCTTCTAGACATATTCTTCGCCCTTAGGGCTCTAAATATCTCAGGGCTGATGCTATATAGCCCACTGGGAGGGAGAGGCAGAGAGGCAGTGTAAGGGATGGGGGTGGGGAGAACTTGGCAGGTAAAATCCTGGGACATTTCAAAGAAGAGATTTCCTTCTATAGTAAATATTCTTTTGCTCATTATTCTTTGTAACCAGACCAAATTAATGCAGGAAACAAAGATTCTTTGAAAAATTAAGAATTGCACGTCTGAAAGTATGAGGTCCCTCTGTTCCGGAGCTTGAGTCTACATGTTCAGTTTTTAAGGGCAATCAAGGACTAGAATGTCAGGAGAATATATGCTACAGAAATATTTCTCAGTGGTAATTTGAGCTACATAAATTAATTAATTGTTAACATGGGAAATACTTCCCAGCGTGTGTTCATCTTGATTTGGGGCTTTTTGTTCCACTGGGCAAACAGACGAGAATTTTGTTTTTGAATGTGTAAATTGCAAAATTTTCCACCCAGAACTAAATGTTTTGTGGACATACAGACCATGGGATTAATTATACACCACAAGTAACACTTCATGAATATTTACCATCCTCATTTATACTTAATGAATAAATTTGCATTTTGACAGTATTGTTTAATGCATTTAAAAGAAATATTGCTCATTGCCTTTCAATTTTGTAGATAAGTTGGATGCAATTAGTAAGATAAGGCAAAGAATAGAACATATTACTTAAATAATTGCCTTTATTATTGTTTTTATAGCTTTTTAGTTAATGAGTGTGCTTCAGTTCCTTATGTAAATCATCCAAATGTAGCTGGTTTCTGAGCAATGTGTCAATACAGTGCAATCTATTTATACCTTCTTGGAAATAAAGTTAATATTTTAGATATTCTGCTTATTCAGAGGTTTAGGCCATATTCATAAAACAAGAGAATAGAAATTCTGGAGCAAACCATCTATAGTAAAGGAATACAAATCCCTTTGATTTAAATTAGGTTTTTAACATCTTGAATACTTGCGAAATCTCCATCTTAATGCAAAGCAAAGCAATGAGTTGGAGACCACACTAACATTCAAGGGGGTAAATAATGCCATTTTAATCTGATTAATTTTCTTGTACCCCATACCTCCCAAGTGTCTCTGTTTAGGAGGGACAGTCCCTCTTTTTAGACTCAAATCCATGTGTCCCTCTTTCCCACCCTGGTGTCCCTCTTTTTAGGAGATCAGACTGTGTGGTGTGTGTATAAGTGTATCACATTGCTCCACAGCAATAAAACTCACAATGTCTGTGTAAACGTCAGTATATGTCTTTATAAATAAGTCTGTGTAAGTAAAATACTTCAGTCTTGTTATAAGTCATTTGTTCAGTTACACAAAGAGTTGCGAATAGGTCATGAAATAGCCTAAATATTCTCAGTAATGCCCTGCCCGCCAACCACACCCCCAGCCACACCTCCTGAAACAAAAGTGTCCATCTTTGGCCATTTCAAATGTTGGGAGGGATGTTACCCTATGGTGCTTTGCTCCAGAATTGCTACTCATTTGTTTCCACCAGTACAGACCGTAGGGCACGTTTGTCAAACACACAGCTCTGAGACCACATGCAGCCCCCAGCTAATAAACTAACCTAAATCTATAGTGCGGCCCTGCTGGTCCAAATTCTATTTTAGATCAGTTTGGTTTACAGTCACCTTCTACAGCAGGGGTAGGCAAACTTTGGCTCTCCAGCTGTTGGCTGGTTGGGGGTGATAGGAGTTATAGTCTCCAACAACTTGACAGCCACATTTTGCATACCCCTGTTCTAAAGGTAAGCTAGATTCTGGTCTGATTATCAGAACAGCCACAGCAGAGCAGCAAAGTATTCACATCACAACCCTCTGTCCAGACCTCCTTAACAAAGTAATAGTGCAGACATCAGAAGTTCTGGCCTTTCTTAGAGGAAATCGATGACTATAAGGCCCTTCGTAGACAGAGTCTTTGAGAATTCAGGCTTCAGCTATGTCTGAGTTTGAAATGCCTGACTAAGGGCTATATCCATAAAATAAAAACGTGGTTTAATTCTGGAGCAAACCACCTACACTACTGGGGGCAAATTGTGCCCTTGTGGTTTCCAGTGCATTGCTTTGGAATATGTTGGAGACCGTTTTAGCACTAGGGATGGGTGAAAAGTCCAATTTTGTCCAGCAGCAATTTTGTTAGGAAAAAAGAGCAAGTTGATGCTTTTTCCCACAAAAATTCCTGTATATAGGAAGCCCCAAAAATATTTTCCTTTTTGCTAACCTCAAGGAAATTTCTAGAGGGAACTTTGCTAGTTCCCATGTGGAGTGGGGTGGGGGATAGATTGAACATGCATACTTCTTGCTATACCAGTGCAGTGGGACAAGGCTGATGGGTCAGTATGGGTAGCTCTGTGGCTACCACTGGACAAGGCTGGGGGGGGGGGTCACAGGAGTGGTGGACAATGTGAGGTCCTACAGCTGCTGCCAGACTACAAATCCCATCATCCCCCTCCAGCCTTTGTCTGTCAAGGACCAATGGGTGTTGTAGTCTGGCAGTAGCTGGAGGGCCAGCCCATTCAGTATATGGGGATCTATGGCTTCTGTGGGACAAGTCTGAGGGTCAGTAAGTGTGATTCTCTTGCGACCAATACAGCAGGACACGACTGTGGGTCAGTATGTGTGGCTTTATAGCTATAACTGCAATGTGACATGGCTAGGAGTCAGTATGTGTGGTTCTGTGACATCTGTGGGACAAAGCTGAGGGTCTCAGTTAAGTGTGATTCTATGTTTTTTGTGGTACAAGGCTGGGGGTCGTATGTGTGTTTCTATCTCTTCTTTAGGACAAGGCTGGGGTTCAGTATGTATGTTTCTATGTCTTCTGTGGAACAAGGCTAGGGTTCAGTAACTGAGGCTATATGGCTTCTGTGGAACATAGCTATAGGTCAGTATGTGTGGTTCTATGCCTACCTGTGCAATGGTACAAGGAGGTCAGTATGGGTGGTTCTGTTGCTACCAGTGCAGTAGCACATGGACAGAGGTCAGTATGAGTGGTTCTGTGGCTACCAGTGCACTGGGACATGACTGGAGGTCAGTATGTGCAGTTCTATGGCTTTTGTGGGACATGGCTGTGGGTCAGTTTGTCTGATTCTAATGCAATGGAAAAAGGTTGGGTGCTGTGGTGGACAAAAGTGGAAAAAATGCAATTTCACAGGCATTACAATTTTTCTCACTTTTCACCCATCCCTATCTAGCACTTAAGTGCTTAATAGCCCCACTTATATCACATTGAAGTTTTAGGAATGTTTATTTTCCATGAGGTGCACATGGTTTGCTCCAGAATTGCTGCTCTTTTCATTTGTGGGTAAGTCCCATACTGCTCAAATAGGCTCTAAATATGAGATGAGATCTTTCCCTTAAAGATTTTCTGGTAATTTTATATTATTTATTTTTTAGAGCAGGGGCACTCAATTGTTGGAACTCCAGCTGCTGGGGATGATGGGAGTTGTACTCCTCAACAGCTGGAGGCTTGACAATTGACTACCCATATCTTAGAGGCATATGTACCACACTCATATATTAGTTTGTAGTTGCTTGTGCTCAATCATATTGGTTTACAGTTAACAAGTTATTATTCATATGAAATTAAAACATTTTCAAAATATATCTCTAGTTACTATTTTGAAGTAAATTTAATTTGTGGAGGTATAAAAGGATGCTGTTATTTTACTCACCTTGAATGATTAAGAGGTTTCCAAACTATTGCTTTGTAATGACTTGGAAACCTCTCTATCATTATAGGGGTAATTTTTGCCAACTCATAACAGAAAGACATGTATGGTATGGGAGATCTTGACTTAGACTAGGGCTCTCCATATTAGGTGACAAGAACAGCTCCATCTGGTGACCACTTTGTAAAAGTGTAGTTTAATGTAAAATAAAAAAAACCCACTTCAATAATATTTTATATTTCTATTTTATAAAAATGGTTTACTACTTCATGAACTATAGTTGCCTTGAACCTGGTGTGTGTGTGTGTGTGTGTGTGGGAGGGCAGGTAGATGCTCCAAGATATGATAAAGAGATGGAAATGTCTCCTGTGTGATAAACTTTACTACTCCTATGTAATTCTGTGGAGCCAAAGCACAGAAATGAAAAGCTTGTGCAGCTGCTTCAGAGCATAAAAAGGAGAGTTTATCACAATTCAGAAGCTACCTCTGCTTTATAACCCCCTGGTCTATAAGATACCATCATGCACCAGTGTTAGACACCCCTGATTTAAACCACGTTTGTAAAATCTGTTTTAAAGTCTCTCCAGCAAAATAGGTATTATGAATTATCTCTTATTAACAAAGACCAAACCATTCTATCACTATCAGAGGAGGAACAGCAGACATGACTGGGCCACTGAATGATTTGCAAGTTCTCATATGAAACAATCCAAAATGAATAGTAATGTTTTATTATGAAAAATAAACATATTTTAGCTCTTTTCCTGCAGAGAAAAGCTAGGGTACTTCCAATCTAGAAATCACCCCATTAAAAATGTGTTACAGATTGAACTTGTTTGATTGTTTTAATCAAAATTCAGTTTATGAAAAGTCACCACTCTCCACTAGGTGGCAATGTTGCTATTTCTTTGTTTTGAGAACTATAGTGAGACAAGTCAAAGACCAGTAATTCTGAACTGCAATCATTTTTAAACAAAGAATCTCTAAGGAGTGTTGTGCAGGAAAATCTCTACAATATTTTTCCATAACAAGACACTATTATACTATTATACTATTATTATACTTACTTAAATCAGCAATTGCTGCTTGAGGATGGAGTTTGAAATGTATGATCCAGATTGAGACTTTCCAAATTTAGAAAATCTATTCACAAAGAACCCCACACAGTGTAGACTTTAAGGAGGTTTTTCAATAACCATTGGCTCTTTTCAGAAGATCCCTTGTGCTCATGACAGAACCAGCTGAGCAGATAAGATCCTGAAGCTGATGTACCAAGTAGAACTGGATTAATTCTGGAGTAAACCAACTTCATCCTAGTGGACAGAAAAAAATGTCCAAAATTCATATGAATTTAAAAGGGGCTTTAATCCACTACAAGGGTCTCCACTTTATCTTAAGCCAGCATGTTGGAGACTTCTAGCATTTAGAACATTAAAGTAATAGTAATACTTCCTTTTATCTTTATTTTATTTTGTAGGCATTAAAAAAACATGAAGAACGATATAAGTCTTATCTCTCAAACTTTTATGGTTTGAGAGATATTCACAAGCAAAGTTTCCCCTCACTGACCAAAACGGTCAAGTCTGCCATGTAGCTGTCAGATTTGGAATCCAGTCCGCAGATCAACTGGTGGCTCTTCAGCAGAGCCAAGATCGCAAGATATAAAAATAACTATTTCATTGGAAGGATCTAAAAGGTGTGCTTGCAAACCAGGCACACTTTGTAGACTATTTGAATTAAGTAGTTCTTCTTATATCTTGCGATCTGTAGAGCCACAGCCGGTCTGTGGACCGGATTCCAAATCTGACAGCTAGATGGCAGGTTTGACCATTTTGGTCAGTGAGGGGAAACTTTGCTTGTGAATATCTCTTAAACCATAAAGGTTTGAGAGATAAGACTTATATCCTTCTTCATGGTTTTTTAATGCCTACAAAATAAAAGAACGATGAAATGAAGTATTACTATCCCTTTAAAAGCCTCATTTAATTGAATGGGACATGTTTTTTGTGCCCTATGATATAGTAGCTCTGCCCCAGAATTGATTAATTTCTTAATATATTAGCCTCAATGTCTCAAGAACAGTGAGGTCTTTCCATTTCATTAATACTGTACCTTTCTTCCTGCTGCTAAAGGGAATTTTTATTCTTGTTCTATGATGCAGTTGGTTTGCTCCTGAACAGCTCCATTTCTTATTAATCAGCATGATCACCCTATCCTGAATATCTGTAATGCTGCTGAAGTTTGAAGACTAGGTTTAAACATTTATGATTTAGACCGATGATTCTCAAGGTTGGTCCTTAAGCATCACCAACTTTATAAGTAATCCGATTATCTACATATGAGCACAGGGAAATCACTTCCATGACTGCCCCCTGATAAAGAGTTCTGCACCTACCTAATGTCAATTTATTAGGTTACTAATGCCAGTAAACTCTTCCCTTAATGCTTCCTACATAAAGGGCTGTGGGGAAGTGCATGCATTTTTCTGGGGGTTCTTTTCCTCTTAGTCTTGTTTTAAGCTATGTATTAACCCTTTCAGTGCCAGAGAGGTATCTAACGCAATGCAATGCATTGGATACCTCTCTGGCTCTCAAATGGTTAACAACGTGCTGAGGAAAGTGGCATAAAGGTACTACATTTTCTTGTGTATTTATAGGGGTGGCATTCAGGGCGTGTTGGCATTAAAGTCTTGGTATTGCAACAAATCTGTCTCTGAAATTACTCTCATGTAAATAGCAAGATCAGGTAAGATTAATCAGACTTGCACATAGAGAGAACATCACTATCTAAATTATAGACACTTATACATCGCTTCATATAGCCATCAAGAGAACAAATTAAAAAAACAAAAAAAATCATAAAAAAATTATAATTATACAAATTCTATAAATAATACCAGATAGAAAAACTGGGCCATCATACGTCTCTCTCACACAAAAAACACTAGAATGGAGCTGTCTTAAAAGTGCCAAACAATGCTCTAAAATTATTATGTTATATATATTTTATTAGTATTATTATTTTTTTTTTCTGCTGGTGCTGGGACTATGAGGGTCCATAAAAATCCTCAAATGGTACCAGCAATGAGAATGTAAAAATGTAATTTGTAGTTACATTTGAGGATTTTGCATTTGTATGTTAATTTACTTGCTGGAGTGCAGTTCTGGTTTGATTAATCAGAGTACCCATAAAATTATTCAGGTGAAGATTAAAGAGGAAATAACACAAGCTAATAATCTTGCCATTTACCTTACCATGGACAGAAAATCTTGATGGTCCCTATGAATTTTGCCTTTGTGCATATTTCCAGAGTTATTACAGTTTAAAGTTCGGTTTGTATGTTTTTTGCTTAGTTTTTCTAACATTAGAACTTCCATCTACTGATCAGATTGTAATCAATAATTCTGTTGCATTAAATGGGAGAGGTGAGGCTCCTACAAACAGTTATCATGTGATAGAACCTGCAGAGTCACTTCCTGTCAGTCAGAATTTTCAGGAAGTGAAGTCATGACTTTTAATTTACAAAACTTTACTGCTCTTTTAAAGGGTTAACTATACTATATTAAGTAAACGTAGTTTTTTTCCATTTATAAAAACTACCAGAAATGGTCATGTTTTCCTCAATGGGGATGACATGCAAGATTGGCTAAGTTATTCCTTAGTCAGTCAATCATGGATGTCATGGCCATTGAGGCCAGGCAGAGGCCAACCAGTTTGCAGCAATTTTTTCCAAATTGAAGCAAGCAGGGTACATGAATCTACTTAACCCTTTAACCCCTTAGTGACGGCCGCGTGCAGACGCGGCCGTCACTTAACGCCCGTCTAACATTTTTTTTTTCATTAGAATCCGGAGTCCCCGAACGGCGTGCAGCCGCGCGGGGATCCGGATTTCCTGGACGTACATGTACGTCCTCTGTCACTAAGTGACAGCCACAGAGGACGTACATGTACGTCCATTGTCGCTAAGGGGTTAAAGGAGTAGTCATTTTTTTATCCAAAATCTATATGTTCTATGGCTTTCCCTGGAGACCTGCTGAGTAAAACAAGGGTACTCTGCTGCCAGTTGTTTAGACTATCAGAAGTCAAGTAAAATCATGATATCACTTCCTGAAAGTTTTAATTGACAAGGAGTGACTCTGCAGTTACTTCCTATGACATCATACAGAGAACCGTTCCTCGGTGATTCACCTCTCCCATTGAATGCAACAGAATAATTTACTAAAATCTGATCACTAGATGGCAGCTCTAATGTAACCCCCCATAAAAAAACAGGACTTTAAATTCTGATAACTTTGGGAATATGGATCTCACAGCTGTAAGAGATCACTGTTTTACCCAGCAGAAAAAGACCTACAATATAGATGTTAAAGGTTACTGCTCCTTTAAAGACTAGAGGGGTGTGCAAAGCATTGTGAAGCAATGCATTTCACCCCTCTGGTCTTCAAAAGGTTAAGATTACCATGTTCAATTGGCAGAGATATCCACATACATGTACATATGGCATCCTAGACTGATTGATGATATTATTTCTTGAATCAAGTAGCATGGAACAAATTCAGAAGGGCATTAGGATTTTTTTGACCATAGTAAGGTAAGTGGGACATTTTAGGTGGTGTTACGGTTTCTTTAAATATATTCCTCCAGAGTTCTATAATAATAATTAGGAATGATGTACCTGCAAATGCTATGTTTCATCTTGACTAAACAATCAGAGGTCATCATGGATAAGGTCATGTGATATACTAGGATATAAAAGCTATACTTGTGCATTGTTCCAGTTTCTACATAAAACACCTTTACACAGTAGACTCATATGGATAATGCGAGAGATGAGACTCTTTCCTGGTAAGTAGCAACTGTTATAAAAGAAACTTAAAATATAACTGTTTTCATTAGGCACTTTCCAATTAACATGAGCCCTAGTCACCTGCTGTGCTCCAGTGTGCAGACTCTGTAAGAGCGGTGCTGGATTGAGCATTATTACAATAAATCTAATTTACCAACCTAGCTTGCAGAACACTACCTCTTTTTTTTGCAATGTGGAAACATCAATTTAGAGTCTGCACAGGCAGAATAAATGCATACATTGCAGGAACCGCAGGGAATGAGGTGGAAATCATCACCTATTACCCCCATTAAAGAAGACGTTGTTACTGCAGTCCGATTCTCTTTTATAGTCTCAGTATATTATACATTTAATATTGATACAGGACATCAATAAAATATTTTTAGAAATTCTGCTTATGAATATTTTCTATGTTGTCACTGCAGGCAACAATATTAAGTCACAAAAGAGACACCCGTCCATTTACAAAGTAATTATAACCTGTCATAACACAACACAGCTCACTAGAATGTCAGGTGAGTGCAGAAATCAAGAAAGGAGCCATAGAGACAGCAAGGGGAGTGTGCGAATGCAGTTCCACTGTAAAAGAGATGCAAAAATAAATTTTTGTGTGCGATTCCTGCCTAACAATTATGCACTAAACTATTTATTTTGAAACCTCTTTTGCTAAGGGGACAGAGTGTGTAAGAGTATACTGGTGTTTTGCAGCTGGCCATTATGCAGCGCCTTATTATTTTCCTTGTACTAAAATGTGTCGGAGGAAATCAGTGTAAAATTCTTCCATTTTACCAACCATGCTATAGGGCAGACAGTCACTGTGGAGATGTATACACTGGTAGCCACTAGGGTGTTCAAATGTAGGCAGAGGTATTATTATTATTATTATAATTTTTAAGCTATCATATAACACACACAATATCAGCTGTGCTGGCAAATTTGTACATTCCCTCACCCCAAACACACTTTCTCAGGGGACTGCTTTCTACTTCACAGAGGAGTAATTTAAATGCAAACAATACTTATATTTTTCTCAGAACACTTCTCAATACCTCATATAGCCACAATTGCTTTAACATCACTTTAAAAAAAGAAACTAAATGAACATAAATCTTCCAATAGGTTAACCTGGGTGGGTTAGGGACTGGGGGTGTGAAGTAATTTTCATTCCCTACACATTGGTATGTGACTCTCATTTAATTATACAAGGGCCTTCTAAAACGGACTCTTGTGTGCCACCCTGTATGCTTTGGGTGAAGGAGCATATTTTTGGAGAGAATTTATGGCGGGGGGATAATTGAGGTCAACAAACCATCAAAGCCCCAAGTGCCATTAGATTTTGTGTAAAATATAAATGTTATGCACTTAGGCTAATACAATCATAACAGGTGCCATTGGCAAAGGAAAGAAAGAGTTACTATATCTAAAAAGGTTTGTTTTACAGAAATGTCATTTACACAATAAGTAGATGGAATATTTAGCTCTATCAAATTAGCTAAACTCATTTAGGTGACAGGTTCTTTTTAAATGGTCCAAGACATTTGCATAATTACCATCATTAAGTATCATGTTTCAGGAGCTGTATCATGAAAGGGAAGGAAACAGGATCATTTTGAAGTATTTTGGTTGAGCACAGCACCACATCTTGTTTGTTAAGGTGAAAAACAAATTACCATCAAAAATTGGATAATTATGCTTATTTCCAGTCACTGATATTCCAGCAACAGTTGTGCCAAGTATGACTCACTGAGGCTGATATACCAACAGGAATTCAAGAGACAATAGACTATAGGGAATACATAAAATGCCCAAAATCTACATTGATTTCACTCTGAGTGCCACAGGGGAGTGCAACGCATTGTATAGCTCTCTGGCACTCAAGGGGTTAAAGTGGACCTTTCTCCTTTACTCAAGTTTGCATATTTTAAAATACTATTAAAAGCTGCCTATGTGTCATGGTAACTAAAAGACCAATAGATTTACAGTTAAGGAGATGGTCATACTTGTTACCATATGCTAATGTATTCTAATTGCAGTACCTGTGCGGTTCCAGTGACACTTCATATGCCAATGAATTATTTTAAGTGACACGTCATATGCTACTGAACATTTTCAGTGATATGTCACACATTACTGAATATTGTCAGTGATGTGTCATATGCATAGCTGGGAACTCTCCAGTTTTGCCCTGGAGACTCCGGTTTTGACTTTGAATTACCAGGTCTCTGGGGCAGAGTCTAATTCTCTAGATGTGGGGTGTTTCTGATGAAACTCTGCCCACATCCGCTCCTCCCACTGAGTTCCTCCCACTCCCTGGCCTCTTCTCCTCCTTCCCCAGGCTAGTCTAGCTATTTTTTTTAAGTCCCGCCCCCCCACTCGTGATTAAGTCCTGCCCCTTTTATGATGCAAATTGCATAATTTCTCTCACCTTATGCACACAACAGGGCTCCCCTCCAGACCATGAAGTTCCCAACTATGGTCATATGCTACTGAACATTTTCAGTGATGTGTCATATGCTAATGAACCTTTTCAGTGATATGTCATATGCTAATGAAGCTATGTGCTGTACCACAATATTTATCCTTTCCTATTACCTATTGTGTATACCTCTTCCTAACATAACCTTACTCCTATAATTTCCCACATAAAACAATTATAAACAATGCCTGTTGAACATCCCAATTCCTAAATAAAATCCTATGAATCTGGGTCCCATACATGCTAAAATGCACTAATACTCAATATAGACTAATGTCATTGTACCTACACACAGCCCTACTATTGGATATCTCCCTATTGCAGCAGATTTAAAGAAACCCAAGTAGCTACTGTATAGTTCTGAATTTAGAGCAAGTGGTTATATAATCTTCCTGCTGAAAATCCATTCGGACTCTTTTCTTGAATCTGT
Organism: Rhinophrynus dorsalis; assembly: GCA_037306005.1. NCBI lineage: Eukaryota > Metazoa > Chordata > Amphibia > Anura > Rhinophrynidae > Rhinophrynus > Rhinophrynus dorsalis. Next base: position 256,360,245 of record CM074722.1, read on the forward strand.
TCCTATTTTCTCTATGTCTATAAATAAAATCTATTGGCCTTCTGAATCAATTTTCTTCTTGAAATATTGCTCCAAGCTGTGTTTGATTTCTCCTTTTTAATGTAATTAACATTCTCTCTGATTCTCTTTCAAATACCTTTTAATGCAACCAATATATAGTTTAGGACAGGTGCACTGTAGAAGGTAGATTTCACACTTTGAGCTGGATTTAAAGGGATAGTAATATTTCACAATAGAAGCAGCTCCAATTAATCTTCATAGTATTTGGGCCTGTCACAGTACCTTGTTTCCAGTGCCGCCGCTTCAGCGACGCTTGGCGTCTTTCCACACGTCATCTGCAGGCAAGAGGCTTCAAGCATGCTGCAGGCCTCTGTTTTATGTATGTTTGTTCTCTGTAGTCTACTCCTACCTACTTCCTCCCTCTAGCTGTTCCTCCTACCTACTTCATGTGGAGGGGATTAAAGGGCAGAATACGTTGTTGTTCGGAGCAGTTCCTTTTCTGGTATTCCTGATTCCAGTGTATGATCCGGCTTGTCTGTCCATCCATTCTGGTGTTGACCTATGGCTCTGTCTGACTATTCTCCTTGGCGTTCCGATGTGGCTCAAATATCCTTTCCGGTGCAAACCTCTGGCTCTGGCTGACTAGCTGATCCGTGTATGACCTAGGCTTGTCTGACTACCCACGCTGGTGTTGACCTGAGGCTCTATCCACTGCGCATCCAGCATACATACGCTCCAGTGGATATCCTATCTGGTGCAAACCTGTGGCTCTGGCTGACTACCTGCTCTGTGTATGACCTAGGCTTGTCTGCCTACCCACTGTGGTGTTGACCTGGGGCTCTATCCACTGTGCATCCAGCATTCCATCACTTCAGTGTATATCCTTTCTGGTGCAAACCTGTGGCTCTGGCTGACTACTCGCTCCGTGTATGACTTTGGCTCGTCTGACTATCCTATCTGGTGCTTACTAGAAGGCTCTGTCTGTTCGCTCAGTTTGTTGGTTCTGTTATTCAGACATCCTTCCTAGTACTGACCTGGGGCTCTAGCAGACTCCTAGCTACTGACTGCAGGCTGAGTCAGTATATCTTGGGTGTTATCTTACCAAGAGACTCCAGTGGGCTAAGGCCTAATCTCAGACAGTGTGGTGCAGAGATTGGGAGGTTGCTATTCCAGATACAGTGCTCGCCTTTTCAATCACCCACTGTGTGTTTATTTATATATTGCATTACTGTCATTATTCTCATAATAAAGGTTCTATTAACTATACCGTCTGACTCCTGGTTTTGTTTGCCAGCCGTAACAGGGCTATGGAGAGTGTTATTTCAATACTGTGAGTTGCAGTTCAACAGTAATTCAATGATAAAGTATCCCACTCCAGCCCCTTTTACTGATGTAACACTAGTCACCTCAGAGCAGGAAGACTGTTCAGATGGATCTCACAGAGGGACAATCTTCAGTGAGCATAAGGACAAACCTGAAAAACCTGTCAAGCTGGCAGGGTTTTCCTTCTGCTCACAGTAAAAAGATTGTCACTTGCTGTGACATCTCTGGTCAAGGGACCAGATTTCACATCTGATGGGAGGTTGCTTACACTAGGTAAAAAGGGCGGGAGGGGGATACTTTATAATTAAATTACTCTTGAACTGCAACTCTGACAGTATTGAAATAACACTCTCCATTTCCCAAATACTATAAAGATTTATTGGAGCTGCTTTTTTTGTGAAACATTACTATCACTTTAATGCAATTTCATTTCATAGGGTGAAACAGAACTGAACATTGTGCTGGCATGAACCTGGAGAGCAGTTCCTATAACCTATGCAACTTACACATCTCTGGAAACCATTTATGCCTACACCTAATCAAGATTATTAGCATTGTGTGGTATCCGAGCCCCCTTGCTGTCCTAGAACCCAAATTAGGTGCTCTTTATACACTATTTTGGGATGATCCAGCAGTATTTTAGAAATAATCAATGGCTTGTACTAACTGAAGTGCATTTCCCTCATTTATCCTCCACTTCAGCATTACCCTCTTTTAACACAGTTCTCCACATCTGTAATAACTATCAGATTTTCCACTTTTTTGAGTTCTTAACAGATCTCTCTGTTAATAGGTTAGCTTGTTCTCTATATACTTCTCCCTCCATCCAGTTTTATCCTTTTCAATGCTCCTTGTGGAATATTAATCAACCACTTCTCAAAATGAGCAATAGGTATAGTTGTTTGATATGACCTGATGTTGCCACAAACCCATCAGTATGTTTGTGCAGCTCTGCTCAAACCTGGAACCCAGCAGAGCTTTTCAACTGCAAAGCATTTTTCAGCAATGCGTATCATGTTGCTGTGCATCATACCAATACTTTGCACACTGAATCTTATAAATATATTTAGTTTTTATAGATTGGAGAATTCACATTGTGGGGGGTGATGCAGAGTACATTTATTTATTGCAATAGGTGTGTAGTAATAATGGTACTACTGTATGGTATCTCATAATAAAGCCCATAGTACAGTGATAGTCTCATTATACTTGGGCTTTATTATGAGATACCACACAGTACAGGCTGATTGTCTAACCATTGGAACAACTCTGCAGCAAACCAAATTCATCATAGGGGACAATTCAAAATCCCCAAAATTTTCATTTATTTAAATGGGTCTTTTAAGCAATGGGATGCTAGAGGTCTCAAAATATTGTTTCACAATGCATTGGAAGCCTCTCCAGCATGTAAAGGGTTAAAAGCCCTATTTAAATGAATGAGGATATTATTTGTACCCTATGGTGCAGTTTGTTTGTCACAAAACCGGTCTAGTACATCAGCCTCAGTGAGTGTTACAGAACCCTCTAGTCTTTAACCCTTTGAGAGCCGGTGGGTAAGCAAAGCAATGCAAAGAGTTAATAGTATGATCCTAATAACATTATACAAAATGTGCATTACTATGATTCTCAATGAGGTGTATGCACAAAGTAAAAGAACAACACTCATGATACTAACTATTCCACAGAGAACAAATAAAAAGCAACAACAATATAAACTGAATGTTATAGAGATCTCCAATGCATTTCTTTCTATTAAAGAGGGAATGCAGGGATGATATCAGTGTTCCCTCTAAGGTGTGCACATGTGAGGACTATTTATGCAGAGCTGCAATGGATTTACAGATGCATCATTCAGTCCTGCCCAGTTTTCATTTCATTTTTTTTAACTGTTTCAGAGCAGTCTCTCACGTCTACTCACCTTAGAGGGAAAACTGGATGCAATATACGTGTTATACATCTACCTTACATAGGAAGCAGAAAAAGGTCTTTGGAATATTAGCGCTCTATTAGATTAGTGTAAATATGAACCACATTCAGAAAGACAAATGAGAAGCAACTTTGGGGCAAGTCAACTTCTCCGTAGTCATCAAACTGAAATTCTCCAAATTAGTCTGATTTCATTTTTACCCCTTGAACGCTGGAGATGGCCTCCCCAATTTAAACTTTGGGTGTCAGAGGCAATCCAGTTTAAAGTCTGGGTGCCAGAGGGATGCCAAAAGCAATGCAAAGCAATGCATTGGACACCCCACTGTCACTCAAACTCTTAAATCAATGGGATTTTTTGTTTTTCCCTATGGTGCAGTTGAGGTGCCTCCAGATTGCACCCCTTTATCTTAATACCCCTGCCTCAGTAAATGAATACAGGCACACTGCAATAGCTCTGTTCTGTTGCTTTCCTTTTATTGGAAGGCCACTACAGTGTTATCCCCAGACACAAAGTTTCTGGGTCTTTAGACCCAAGACTCAAAAAGTTCTGTGTGGGGACAACACGCTATACAATTTTTATTTATGCATTTCAGGTCACGCTGTGGTCCCAAATATTACAAAAACAAACAAAAAACAAATAACAAACAAGAAAACAAGAAATCTTTCCCCATTCATCCATTTTACTTTGATAATGACTGATCACTTTGAAAGCTCAGCAACTCTAACCAAACCTCTATGGCACTATCTGTGCCCCACTATTGTGCTCTTTCATATGATCTGATAGAACTCCTGTGTGTGATCTGGGTGACAGGGGGCAGCAACCACACAACTCCCCAAGTCCATGTGGGGGCGCTATACTCTCCACATGTTGTACTTTTTTGTTGGCTTTGAACCACAAAGGTTAAATGTGAGTGCCCTACCTCTTGTTTCCTATGTGGATATATATATTGATTTGGGATTTGATTGCTTTAGAAGGTGCCCTACTCTGTCTTTCTACATTCCCATACATGTTGCCTTTATTATCCATTTGAGCAAAAGGGTGGGCAACACAGCCTCGTCTAGTAGATGTGCTGAGGCATGCATTGCTTTTGCCTGTGTGTGTATGTGAGATCACCTTAGAATGCACACACATGTTGAACTGAACCTTGAATACCTTCACCACAGCACTGTCCAAACCTGCCTAAGTGTGTATAGAGGGGACTTCACAAAGGAGGAGAATGAAAAATTATAGACTGGACAGGATGGGTAACAGCTGGCCAGGGGACAAGGAGAAAATGTTCTCCTGGTCTGGATCTGTGAGAGTTCACTTTACTAAGCTTCTTCGCGGTCTATACCAGTGGTTCTCAAGAGAATGTTTCCGGTGGCTGCCAATATGGCCACCATAATGTTCTGGTGGCCGTCACTGCAGCCACAGTCATGTTATGGTGGCTGCACCATGTCATTACTTGAGCAAATGGTATTCAGCAAGCTAAAGTGGTGTAACTCTGGAGCAAACCAAGTACACAAAAGGACAAGTGAACTGTTCCTTGGATCAAATGGTCACTGTAACCCCTTGAATGCTACAGCAGTCTACAATGCATTGCAGACCGCTCTAGCATTCAAGAGGTTAAAAAGCTCCATTTAAATTAATTTTATCCCCTGTGGCACATAATGGTTTGCTCTGGTATTGCACCAATTTAACTTGTTGAATTAGGCCTTAACTAACTTGCAATCCTCACCACATCCATGTCCCCAGACCACCTCCCACCACAAATCCCATAGCTCCCTCTATAACACATCACAGCCCTCAGCTATCATAACCATCAATCACCAGACTGTTTTGCTCCCAGTTATAACCCCTGTTACAGCAATCAGCCCCATCCCTTATCAGACTCCTCCACTCAGACTCCCTCAACCATAATCATCACCCTCTCTCATAATCATCACCCTGTCCCCAGAGGAGCTATCAGCCACTTTCCCTCCACAACAGCTCCAAATACTACAATGCCCTCTGCAATCCCCACCCCATTTGAACTTGCAATCAGTAATTGCCCCAGTCACATTTGCAGGGTCTATGTGGGAAACTCACTACACAAGATGTTTGCATAACAAGCTTTACTGCAGCCTCCTTGGCCTTGTGATAACGTATTATTTCTTGAAACAGCTTTTTCTCTTAACGTGCTTCAATATGGAACAGTCATTCAAGGTTTTCTCCATAGCGATTTTTAAAGCACTTCTGTGCCAAGTTCATCTTTCACTGTATCATCCAAGCACTCCAGCTGCTCCAGCCAAAAGTTGCACCACACAATATCAAGTTGCCCCACACAGGTTTTCAGAGACGTCTTGCCTTAATCATGTCATCCCTTCTCTCCATCAAAACTCCACACAAGCCATCAGATGTCTTCCCTTAATCATGACATCCCCTCCCTCCATCAAAACATTTATACTGACTTATACAGCCCGCCTTTAGTTTCGATTGGCTGGATGAGGTCACAATAAGAAGGACCCTCAGTCCAGCCAACCGGAAGCATGAAAATATAAAAATAATGTTCCTGCCCCTAGTGTCCAAGTCCCTCATTGACTGGATGGCAGCCATACTCCTCAAGAGGAGCCGGCCCCTCCATTTAACCTACTGAACAAATACCATGGTAGGACAGTTACACTCTACACTGGTACGAGTTAGGTACCAGAGGGGTGCACAACCACAGAATAATACTGTAAGGACCAATGTTGAACTTGCAATTATTAACTTTGAGTGACAGAGGGGTACACAAAGCATTAAACAAATCAGTCTCCTTGGCAGCGTGCCACCATGAAGGCCTCTGCGTGCCAGTGGTGACACTCGTGCCATAGGTTCTCAAGATATGCGGGCAAGGGATTAATAGTATGCAGGCAGGCTGGATAATTGAAGCATTTCTACCCTTCAAACAAGGTATGCGGGCAACAGGTTAATGCGGGGACAAGGATCTAGGTCACACTTATAGCACTCAAAGGGGTAAACACTCTGCTTATGTCACACAGCGGGACACCACATGCTATGCAGAGTTCCAGTTTAAAGCGGAACTACCACCCGACACTATCTTTAGCTTCACTAAGTCCCCATCTGGCAACTAGCTGCTTAGTAGCGCTAGTCGCCAGAATAATTACCTTATTTAATAGATTTCTGCTCTCTTCCATGGGTGACAGGCAGGATGGAGCGCAGACATATTGCCATTGTGAAGTCCACGTGCCTGCGCTGTCAGTCCCAGACGGAGCCAAATGGTTCCTAGCAACGCCTACTAGACCCACTGGTCTATACAGTGCCAGTCATGTAATAAATGGTAAATGCCTTATAGGGAGCATATTGTGGGCTTTAAACACTTGCAAACTAGTGGGATGATAATGTTTTATACATCCTCAAGGAGTTAAATTGAAAGATTTAATACAATGTTATTGGTATTATCTAGCAGGGAAAGTACTTCATTGTCTCATGATCCCTCCTTTTCTGACTAGAGATGGTCAGAGAAGGGCTCTCGCTTTTACAGACATCTAATAAAAAAGCCTTGAAGACTCATCTAAAAGTGTTCAAAAAATAAGTGAATATGAAACATAAATAAATAAAATATATAGGTAATTATGGTCAACTATTATCCACTTGCATAATAGGTAAAGTTGAAATAAGGTGGAACTGTCCCTTTAATATTGCAGTGTGCTTGTATTTCATGGATATTCCCTATGACAAGTGAGGTGGTGGGGTGAGTCTCTGAATATATGAAACAGATAGGATTGCAACACTGTTGAGTACCTGAGGCCTGATTGCTTGTTCACTGTATAATGGTGCTGCTTCTTTAAAATTCCCTTTTGTCTGGGCAATAAAGTTGCTCAGTTTTTAATGATTATACGCCATTTCCTACATGCTCTAGCAGCAATCTAGGTCTAATAGTAGCCTTTGGAGAATTAATGCATGTTAATCATTAGTAAGTTTGTGGATGAACTAACCACAGATTAAACATAAACATGCAAAATACATTTGCGTATAAGCTCCAAGGAAGAATCTAATTTTAGGAAATTAACTGAATTATTTCTGTACTATACTAGCTCCAATAGTGCTTTGTTTATTATTCTGTTTACGTTTAAACAGGTTTATTATGCATTCAAATACATTTAAATTTAGAATTGTGATATGAGGTTTGTGACAGATTAAAGCCATTAACGTTATAAAGTTCCACATCTTTGGGGCATTTTAATTACAGACTATTCCCAACGGTCAATAACTGTTTTCTCCAGTTGAGTTGAAGTGAAATGAAATAACAAGTATGCTGTGCTGCAATGAAGGCTTTAAGTCTTTTTGCTTTACAATTATTTGTACATACAGCTGACATTGAATAAATTGAATCAACTATATTATAGAAATCATTTTCAAAGTTCAATGTCTATCTCGCCCTGTAATATGTGTATTATTTTACAGGCTTATTTAATAAACCAGCTATAGCCTTGGGGGAGAAATACAAAAATATATATTGATTTAAATAGGGATTTAACCCCTTGAAATCGAGAGAAGTCTCTAATGGATTGCTTTGTAATGCAGCCTTTAAGGGGCTAAAAATCCCATTTAAAACGAAGGAAATGTGGGGCATTTTTATTTGTTCCTATGGAGTTGTTGGTTTGCTCCAGACTGTATTATTAAAGCAACTTCTTAGATTGTGATTCATGTACCTAATTTTAGATTAAGTACAAATCTTCGATCAAACAGCAAATATCTAAAAAAAATAGAAAGCAGGTAAATACAGTGGGTTGGAGACATCAACATTCAAGTAGTTAATACCTATTTTTCGTGTAAAAAACATGATGTTTCCATGAAGTGAAACACAATGCAAGCAGCTAGAGCAGGACTTAATATTTGAAGTCCTTTGCTACTAGCCAGACCTGAAACATTACTTGCCACTGCAAGCCAAAACATACCCACCAGAGCTGAATTTCTACTCACCAGGGCTAAATTTTCACTCGCCATTGGCTAGTGGCGAGTGGAAATTTTGAGCCCCGAGCTAGAGAGAGCTAAAGGGTGCTAGGCTGTTGTACTGTGATTTATTTAGCGAAATGTAGGCAAGAGAGGCTTATAGTGACTGCTATCACTATGAACACCTGGGGGCTTAAGAACTAAGTGGTGATAAAGGGGTGATAATGTAGAGATGATTTCTCCAGTGATATCACTTTTCCGGTTCCTATGTTATTCTATGGAGCCTATGAACGAAGATCTCCCAAACTGGAGAGATGTTAGTGTGTTGGCTCCTTAGAATAAGAGAAGTGATATCACTGGAGAAGTCATCTCCACTTCATCACCACTTAGTGCATCTTCCCTCTGGAATACATATAAAAGGAGGAGCTGGAAGGACCGTTATGCATCCAGTGAGTCAGACGAGGAGGAGGAAGTGACCACTACCTGCATTGAAGGGTCTGGATACCTTTATTCCCCAGACCCAAGGACAGCCAGTTCCCTACATCAACCCTAGGGTGTGCTGACCACACATGGCAATGTGGTAGAGGATAATCACAACCAGGGCATCAAGCGGCATCTGAGGCAATTCCATCCCACAGAATATGCTAAGCTGGTGGCAGGGAGGGTTCATCATTACTACTAAAACTGCAAGTGGTCACATGTCCTTAGCGGGGAGCGGACAATCGGTCTAAGTCCTACAAATCAATGATTCCCCAGGAATTGGACCTCAAACAACAAGTGCAAGTCCTACAAATCAATGTTTCCTCAGGGCTTGGGTTCTTAAAACAAGTCAAAGCGATATAAATCATCATCTATAAAATATTGTATCCTGAGAGTATCAGTCTGCCCCAGTCACAGCTAGCTTCAGGGGGTCCCTGTCTCTATCATGTCATGTACCAATTTTCTTTGAAACTGTCCCCCAATCCCAGTCAATCCCTGTTCAACTGATTCTTTCTCCAAACTTCACCAACACAAACACCCTCCTCAGACCCCTTTTGTACTGTATCTTTTTTTTTATTAACTGTACCCCCAATCTATGTCAACAGCCCCGCTCCCCAAAAACTCCCTGTTCAGCCTATTCTTTCCCCACACTCCACCAACACAGGCATCCTCAGACCCCATTTATATTATGCCTCTGGGAAATAAAATAAAATGTGCTATGTGTTGTGTGTAAATTGAGGAGCAAAAACCATGGCTAAGCAGTACCTGAGAGAGCACCACACCTAAGAATAAACTACTTTATTTGCTCTCATTTTTTACCAACTCATGTTTTGTAGCCTCCCTTAGTGAAAGGAAATCCCGGGCATGGGCCCTTGCTCACCAACAAGGCGCACTAAAGGCCATAATATGTCTTGGGGTTTTGCTGTTCCTTTTGTGCAGAGAAGATTTGCCTGACATTTTGTTGCTGGACCATCTGTGGGCAGGACCAGATTGATATGAATATGGAATTGTGCTTCTGCCATAACAAAAGGAAATGAAAGGCGTACTTATGCAGCACCTGTGTGGAATTATCATCCTCAAGAATAAACTATTTTGTTTAATTTGGTCTTCATGTACGCTTGTCCCACTTCTTTTGTTTTGTTCCCTAAGTAGAAGAGTATCCCAGGAGCTGCACCCTTGTCCTCCATTAACCTAGGGAATATCAGCTGTACCTCATGGACAAGGCCCACTAAAGGCTGAAATGTACATTTGGGTTTTTTTGGTTTCTTCCATTTAGAGATTTGCATAACATTTCAGTGCTGAATTGTTTGTGGCTGTGAACAGACTGATGTGAGTGTAAACATTTCTTCTCTTCATTGAAGTAAAACATCATGACTGAACAGCACCTCAAGGGGCATCATCTCCTCAAAAAAATTGTTTTCAGTCTGCTCTTGTCACACCTTTTTTAAACAACAGCCAGAACCACAGCAGCAGCAAACATTTCTCATTATTGTGGCTCTGAAGCTTTGTCTCTCTCCAGTCTTATAGGTACACTATAGTTCAACTGGAACACTATGGAAACTGCAAATCTCCTCTTGGTTTGTCCTTAAATATGAACATGTAGGGAAATGCTAGTATATTTCTGCACATCTATTGCATTTGCCTGTTAATAAATTTCTCTGTTCATACTACAAGCAAAGAAAGCAACACCTTCATTGGCAGTTTAGTTCATTGAAGTACCCTGAAAATCTGGGATGTTGCTAACTGGTTCTGAACCAGAGCGCCTAGATTCACTACTTGCCCAGTAAGCATTCCAGATCTCTCAGGGGAATTTCAAAGCATAGGCATGATGGGCATTCACCAAGTGTGTCCTGTTTCTGGGAGCCTAACATTGTCCCAGTTTTACAGAAAGGAACCTATTTTCTCATGTGGTTAGATGATCAGGGCTAGAGTAAGTTTGGCTGTTATGGGTGCACAGCAAATAGACGTGGCTGCTTTTCCAACAGACAGGAGTGGGAAAAGGAAAGCTACAAGAAAACTTAAGAGGATCATAAATGTTTACCTCTATATCAGACCTCCATTCCTAATTCCTTCAGCACCCTATATCTTAAAAGTGACATGTGGCTTCTTGTACAGGAACCGATTCCAACTTGACAAGGAGCTTCTCTGCTAGTTGCTTCATGTTTTTCTGATTATCCTATGACCTAAAATGAGATATGAAACATTCCAAAACTCCTAGTTCAAAAACATGTTTCATAAATTACAAAACAGCACAATTTTACACCCTCCGAAAAAAAAAAAAGATTAAAAAAAAACAAACAAAAAAAACAAAACAGTTTAATTAACCATTAGAGCGCCAGCAGGGTATGCAACTATTTGTGAAACAATTGGTTGGATACCTCTCCAAAACTTAATGGGGTTAAAACAGATCACTCATACCTAATGAACTGCTACAGGAGAGTGTGAGAATACATTTTTTGTTTAGAGTGGAACTAGCACTTTACAACAGCAATGTGGCTTATTTTAAAAGAGCTTTCAAAGTCACCCGTATTTATGTTAGCCATTTTTGAAATTTAACCCTTTGAATGCTGGAAAGGCATCCAATGCATTGTGCTGCATTGCACTAGATACCTCACTGGCACTCAAAGGGTTAAAGCAATAGCTTGAGATATTTAGCTTTATTGAGTTGTTCATTTATGCAAAATATACAATGCTTCCTGCCATGACAGTCAGATTCTAATATTGCACACTACTCTCCCTCCCACCTGATACTCCCTGCTGACTGGTGCAAGCTAATTTACATAAAGTGACAATCACCTAGATCCTGTTAGGATCTATTCTCCCTGTGACAAGAGAATATGTACATGTGACAGATCAGTTTTAACCTCTTGGATGTATTGAAGAAGATAGTGCCAATACCTAAGTTTTTTACTATTATTTTATCTACGAACTGCACTGGCATAATGATTAAACCATGCTTAATAGTGCTTGTGAGGCTTCTTTTGACTATAAAGACTGAAATTTGACATTAAAGGGATAGTAATTTTGTAGGCATTAAAAAAACATGAAGACCGATATAAGTCTTATCTCTGAAACTTTTATGGTTTGAGAGATATTCACAAGCAAAGTTTCCCCTCGCTGACCAAAATGATCAAGTCTGCCATCTAGCTGTCAGATTTGGAATCCGGTCCGCAGATAAACCGGTGGCTCTTCAGCAGAGCCGAGATTGCAAGATATAAAAGTAACTGTTTCACTGGAAGGGTCTAAAAAGTGTGCTTGCAAACCAGGCACACTTTGTAGACTATTCGAATGAAGTGGTTCTTCTTATTTCTCGTGATCTCGGTTCTGTTGTAAAGACACGGCTGGTCCGTGGACCAGATTTCAAATTCCAGACCAGGAGGACTTGCAGGGATCAGCTGCAAAAGAGAAAACTACAGGTCGCTTGGCTACCAAATAAATTCCATATTTCAGCAAAGCTTACCTCAAAGACCTGTGGCAGTATTTACAATGGGACCACTCCAATGCTGTTGCTACCTTATGGCAAGGTTATATCTAACCTAGTGTAGAGATGACACACACTTGAAAATAGACGTGAAGAACTCAACTCGCACTACTATACCATGGGCTTACACTGCCAATAAATGAAAAAAAAAAAGAAAATGAATGACCAGCTTATAGTTAAGGTCACAGACATACAAGACAAATTCAGAAGGAGTAACATTAGATGCAGGAATATCCCTGATTCTATAAAACCAAAATTGCTGGAGATCTTCACTTCTAAGCTGATCAGGGAACTATAGCTGGACCTGGACTGGAAAGACACACTAAATAAGGCTCATTTACAGGCTACCTAAGCCTAGATTTCTACCAAATGGCATGCTAAGGGATGCCCTGACCAGGATACACTACTTTATAATTAAGGAAAAATTGTTGGAAGCGTCACCAAGAAAACCTCCACTTCCAGAAGATTTTATTACAATATCACATTTTGCTGATTTATCCTCAACTACTTTTCAGTGAAGGAAGTAGTTTACTTTGGGTACCAGGGCAGTGAGGAGAAAAACAACATATTCTACAAATAGGGCTTCACAGTTAAACTAATAAACAGAAACACTGTGCAACCCCAAATGATGCCTTTTATGCACTAAATTCTTGGGGGAAAAGATCGGCCACTCTCCTACAATTTCCCTAATTCAGGTCAGGTTTAATGTATAGAAAAATAGAATGTGGGGAGCTATTATATCATCTTAGATCAAATACTGGAAAATCTTGCAGCATAACCCCTTGGTTAAGAGGGGATTCCACATACAGGTGTCCCAAATTTAGTATGCAAGTTCAAGCATTAGGACACCTGGGAAGAGATGCATTAAGGCATGTTAAAGCTGTGATAAAGTGGAGATAACTTCACCAGTGTTATGACTTCTCCAGTTACTATGTTATTCAATGAAGCAAATGCACTAATATTCCTCCAACTTTGAAGATCTCGGTGCAAACGCACCATGGAATAACATAGGAACCAGAGAAGTGATATCACTGGAGAAGTAATCTCTACTTTATCACCTCTTTATCATGCCTTAGTGCATAACCCCCCTGGAGGTCTTAGCATCCTAAGTGTCCGGGTTCTAGCTAGCTTCGGCCTTGTGTGATTCCTCTCAGCCTCCTTACCTGAGGGTGTCTCTATTCAGTTGCTATTGGTGCTTGAGAGCCCTTACCTTCCTCACTCGAGTATTCGTGCTCAGAAGTTGATTGTTTCCTGTAGGCTATTTTTGGTTCCTGACTTCGGCTCATTTGACTTGGCTTCTGTCTCCGTCCTGGTTTCTCACCCCCCTGCTTTGTCTCTGGGAGAGAGTGGGGCTTTTCTCTCTATTTGCTTGGGCCGTGTTTTCCTGGCTACTGTTCCTTTGGCTTTGGGTACAGTAATTAGGTAGGATTTCCCTGCTAGGATTCCTACCAGGGGTTCAGTCTTGAGGCTCACTTGTGTGGCGGTCTTAGCCTGCCGACGTGCACCCATCCGGTTGCTTCCTTTGGGGGGCCTTTTCCTTCCTGGTGTCCTTCCTTCAAGGTCTGGGGTTCTTCTCCTTATTTGACCTCTTTTGGGCTTTAAGAGGTGGGAGTAGCTATTAGGGCACCTGCCTCTGCTTGACTCTCTCCTGGAGCCTGCTGATTTCTCCTGTTGGTGTATTTGGAGGTAGACTGGGTTTGTGGTTAAGTCTTAACCCTGAGTCATAGTGGTCCTAGCCCACTTCCTCTGGCCCTTGCGTCCTTTCAGAGCCTGGCGTACTCAGTTTCCGGTCCGCTGGTAGATGGGTTTCTTCCTACCATTGCCATGCCGCTGGGGTATCAGGTACCCGGCTTAGGGGTTGTCTCGTGGCCCTGTCTAGTTTGTGGGGGTCTTATTCCCTGGAGTTCCTGGCATCCAGCTTTTCTGCTCAAGAATCCACTTTGCATAGGGGGACTAGGCTTGTACAGTTTTCCCTCACCTCCATCCTTGTCAGGGTCCTGGCTCAACCCGGGATCGGACATCTGACTTCACAGCCAGCACCTTTAATTGGGCTTCGGCCACAGCAAGGAGACAAGGGCGACTGTCACCGCTCCAGAGCATTATTCTCCAGCATTGCTCCCCAGGTGCCCGCCTAGTCCTTCCGTCTTGCCCATGACACTAAGGATAAGGAGTTTCCTTTCTTCTCAAAACCACACTTCTAATATTAAAACATAGACATTCATAAGTTCAAAAGGACATTCTTCATGGAGTCTTCCATTCCTATGTCGGTTCAAAAGGACGTTCTTCATGGAGTGTTCCATTCCTATGTCGGTATAAATTCATGGTTTGAACATGCCTCAGTAGGAACAAGCATATCTGGCCCTCTGGCTATGAGTGGTAGAAGGAGGTAGAAACAATGGATAATAACATCTTGAACAGAGAGAGTTACCACCTCAAATCCTACCAGTCCCAATATGAATCTAGAAAAAAGTTCAAGGGAAAGTTCCAATCCTCCTGGACTGCGGTGCTGCTCTTCAAATGGAACCTCTGGCAATACGGCTTCCCACGTACATGTAAAAAAGGACAAAAGAGAGAGAGGAGCGCACATACTCTAAGTGTAGACTGTAGAACCTTTTTTGAACAGTCACCTCTGATCATCACCTTTATAGTGCTCAATGATTTTACTCACATGTTTCAGAGGCATAGACTACCCTCTCAGTATGATTGACCCCCGATGAAGTGGCATTTAGCTACGCAACGCATAGGGTAGAACTGAGGTCTGTTTTATTTTGTAGTGTATGTGCATATATATATTTTATTATTATTTTTATGTGTATCTGATTTTTTGTATAACATTTCTAAAGGAACTTTGAGTCCTATTATATATCGTATTTTTGAAATAATGGTGATTTGGCTTGGCTTCAATAATTATATTTAGTGAGGCCTATTCCCTAAAGAGTTTTTATTTCCCTATAAGATTGGGCCTTATCTATATCTCCCATCTAGGATATCCGTTCATTGGGACTCTGTAGATATCATGCTCCTAGCAATAGAGATCCAGGATATCTTCAATTAGGTGTGGAGCAAAGATCTCACCCAGAGGGAAGAAGGACAAGGATGGGGATTGAGCCTTACAGATAATTGGACTGGGTGTAATCCAGTGGATACAGTCATACTGAGAGGCTAGTGTATGCCTCTGGAACATGTGAGTAGAATCATTGAGCACTATAAAGGTCTTTGAGCGTGTGCACTCCTCTCTCTCTTTTGTTCTTGAACAGAGAGTACTAATTTCTGAGGATATACAGTTTGAAACAGAAATTATTTTGCTCTAAATGATAAAGATGATATGAAAATCACAAACCTCTAGTGTGCTAACAAGGCTGTCCTGAGAAGGTATCTGATTAGTGTTTCTTCTTCCCAAAAAATGATCTTATTTAAATTGTAATTTTAACCCCTTGAATGTGAGAGGTCCAAAATAATGCTAGAGCAGTGCATTGCAGTTTGGTGGGAGAGGACTGTGGAATTTACATAAACATACACTCTCAACAATTCCAGGGGTTAAAACCCATGCAGTTCAGCTAGTTTACTCTATAATTGCTCCAATTCCTAATAGTACATCAGCCTTATTGTGTTCTGTAGTACTGAGCTAGCTATGAGTGTGTGCTTAGAATGCAAGTGATGCACTGCAGCCTGTCCTTCTGGGGCTGGATAATGAAAATAGCTCAGTCATATGTAGCCAGACTATGAAAATGTATTTCTGACCAAGGCTATAGTAATACATTTCAAGGCAGGCAGTTATCAATGTACATTTCTTAGAGAGGCCTGGGGATGTATTTATACCTCCTGTCATCATCAGACATATTCCTAAGAGGTATTCACTTAAGATAACATTGTCTAAATAATACTTACAAGTAAACGCATGTCACAGTTTTTAGGATTGCAGATCTGTCATAGGGAAACCAGCCAGGCATTAAAAGAGGCATTTATTAAAACATATAGGGCTTTATGTATAAAAGCAAAAATAGACACATTCTGAGGCAAACTAACTACACCACAGGGATCAATAAAAATGGTCAAAATCCCCTTTAATTTATATAGGACATTTAACCCTTTGAATGCCAGAGAGCTCTCCAACTCATTTTATAGTGATGCATTGAGACCTTTCTAGCATTGAAGAGGTTAACAAGCCATTTAGGCCAATGAAAATGTTTGTTTGTAAGGTGCAGATGATTTTGCCCAGAATTACTCCAGTTTGCTTTTTATAGAAGGCCTATAGGACCTGATGTATAAAGTCAAGATGTGGCAATTCTAGAGCAAACCATCTGTACCATAGGGAACAAAAAGTGCAGTTTTCCCACTTTTTTTTTTTTTTTTTGCCTAGCTTATTGCATTGAAATCAATGGGAAGACAGAATTTCTCCCCACCACATGGCAGTTTTCTCTTCTTTTGCAGCAGGCATATAAAAGGGTGTCAGGCTCTCACATCGTGCCATTCTGTGTTTGTGTGTTTGGCTGACTACCTGCTCCGTGTATGACCCAGGCTTGTCTGACTACCCACTCTGGTGTTGACCTGGGGCTCTATCCACTGCACATCCAGCATTCCATCACTTCAGTGGATATCCTTTCTGGTGCAAACCTGTGGCTCTGGCTGACTACCCGCTCTGTGTATGACTTTGGCTCATCTGACTGTCCTATCTGGTGCTTACTAGAAAGCTCTGTCTGTTCGCTCAGTTTGTTGGTTCCATTATTCAGACATCCTTCCTATTACTGACCTGGGGCTCTATCAGACTCCTAGCTACTGACCACAGGCTGAGTCAGTATCTCTTGGGCGTTACCTTACCACGAGACTCCAGTGGGCTGAGGCCTAATCCCGGACAGTGTGGTGCAGAGATTGGGAGACTGCTACTCCTGATACAGTG
The DNA here is from genome assembly GCA_037306005.1 of Rhinophrynus dorsalis. NCBI lineage: Eukaryota > Metazoa > Chordata > Amphibia > Anura > Rhinophrynidae > Rhinophrynus > Rhinophrynus dorsalis. The sequence goes on from CM074722.1 coordinate 256,377,267, forward strand.
CTCGCCGTTTCAATCACCCATTGTGTGTATATTTATATATTGCATTACTGTCATTATTCTCATAACAAAGGTTCTATTAACTACACCGTCTGACTCCTGGTTTTGCTTGACAACCGTAACAACATAGTAGCGAACTTTGTAAAAGTAAAAATACATTGTTTGACATCTCTAAAAGCTTATAGCAATATAAGGATAGTGGGCAAGAAGCGGCGGGCAATGCTCAGGATGACCTAGTGATGACTTATGATGATGATGTAGATATAGAATATATCCCTCCAGGATCCTACTATTCTTTAGATATTGATGAAGTTGAGAGTGAGAGTGATGATGACATGGCTAGAACGTTAGCTAAAAGGCAAAGGCTCAATCTTCCACCATTTGTAGAAGGGCATCATTACATGGTAACAGTAACATCGTTGATGAGGCTGAAAAAAGACCATGCCAAGTTACACCTGTTGATCCAGAGCAAGGCAAAAAATAAACCAAAAAAACCCATTGAAGCCATTTCTAATTAAGCCCCAAGTGGGTAAAAAAACAGTCAGATATTTCCCTGGATCAGCATCCTATCTGCATTGAAGCCAACTGTCATAATTCTCAATATTGTTTTGTGCCAGACAGGTATCCATTACTTTTTTAAAATCACAGTATTTGCATGAACAGCATGCCGAGACAAAGAATTCCATAACTTTAACGCTCTTACTGTAAAAGAAACCTGCCTTTGTTTTAGTCAAAAGCACCTTTCTTCTAGCTTTAATGGATGACCTCTTGTCTTAGCTCAGCTCTTTGCATAAAGGTCATATTTGTATATGGTACCCATATCACCTTCTCTAATGTAAACAAACCCAGTTTGGCTAGCCTCTTTATAATTCAGATCTTCCAATCCCTTTATCAGTTTTGTTGCAAGTCTCTCCAGTTCAATAATATCTTTTTTTAAGATCTGATGCACAAAAATGCATGAGACCTTACAAATGATTTATATAGAGGCTGAATTATATTCCAATCCCATGCATATATGCGCCTTTTATGCAGAATAGTACCCTATTTGCTCTTGCAGCAAATGAATGACAATGCACACTGCGGTGAAGTGTGTAAACAGTATGCTTAAATCTTTCTCTAATGAGGATTCCCCAAACTGTTTCCCCTTTAGTGTATATGTAGCATTTTTTTCAGCCCAAATGTATGTTTATCTACATTAAACCTCATCTGCCACTTTTGTGCTCATTCTATCAGTTTATCCAAATCCTCTTTTTGCAAAGAAAAAGGCCTGCAAACCGCTTTATTAAGTCTTAAACTGCTCCTGTTTTACTTATTCCCCAATGGTATATATTGACATTTATATTTATCTAAGAGTATTTAAAGGGTTAGTAATGTCCAACTAAAACTTTTTGCATTGTGTAGAGCTTAATAAGTAGAACTAAATGCAAAAAAACATATCTCTCAAAAGTCTATGATTTGATAGATACGTGCATTAAAGTTTGATGTTTCCTGCTGTCAGCTGTAAAGCTGTCAGCGGGAGATCCGTATTGGCCTACACGGAGGCTCTGCAGCAGAGCCGCAATCGCGTTATTTAAACAAACGGCTTCCTTGGAATAGTCTAAAAAGTGTGCTTGCAAACCAGGCGATTGCGGTCTGCTGCAGAGCCTCCGTGCTGGCCGACACGGATCTCCTGCTGACAGCTTTACAGCTGACAGCAGGAAACACCAAACTTTGAATGCATGTATCTCTCAAACCATAGTGGTTTGAGAGATATGGTTGTTTGCTTTCAGTTCTACTTATTAAGCTCTACACAATGCAAAAAAAGTTTTAGTTGGACATTACTAACCCTTTAAGCTCTACACAATGCAAAAAAGTTTTAGTTGGACATTACTAACCCTTTAATACAAATTCCAATGCACGCATTTTGTGCATTTTTATCTTTGAAGATTACATCCTACTGACTGTCCTTTACTACTGCTTTTATCATTGTAAATTTTTTAAAATGTAGTGTTTTGGTTAAACACGTGCTAATAGGTTTCTTATAACAAATTTCAAGATACCATATTCTGATCACTGCTGTCTAAATGTTCCCTTATCTGTATACTGTTTACATATCAGAGTTGTTTGAGAAAACTAGGTCCAGCAAGGCCTTATTTGTAGTTGGCTCCTCTACGAGTTGGGAAATGATATGATCATTAACCAAAAGCAGTTTACATTCCAGTTTCTACACACTCCCCAGTATTAGGTGGCTTGTAGCAAATCCCCTTTAATAATGTTTTATTATATATGCCTCTCAAGTGTGTATTTCAAACCACAGGGCCTCTCCATTCTCACTGGACCCTTCATTAATATCTTCCATTATACTAAGTCTTAAGGCAGTGGTTCTCAACCTTTCTAGTGCCGCGACCCTTTGATAAAATTTCCCTAGTTGTGGCGACCCCTAACAGTAAAATTATTTTTGTTGCTCCTTCATCGCTGTAATTTTGCTACTATTATGAATCGAAATATAAATATCTGATGGCTTTAGGCGACCCCTGGCAAATTGTCATTCGACCCCCTAAGGGGTCCTGACGCACAGGTTGAGAACCACTGTCTTAAGGCATGCTTTACATAGGCATACCCCTATATTAACCCTATCCCTCCTAAAAAGTGAATAACCCTCTAGATTGACTGCCCATTGATGTGTATCATCTAACCAGATTACAGACACACTAATTAAAAGCTACTACTCATACAATGCAATCAGTTACAGTTCCCTATTTTACCAGTCAGACTACAAGCATTTACATGAATACATTTTGTTATTGTCTTTCTGAAGAATTGCGTTCTTTGAAATATTTATGTAACGGACCATAGCCCAATATTAGAGGCTCTTTTAAGAGCCATGGGGAAAACATAAAAGACTGGAAGGCACTGGGTGAAGTCCCAGCTCTGGGTGGCTGGACAGCCACAAAATACAACCAGGCATGTTAAATTCCACTCCAGCGGAATCCCCAGCAGATCTGTTGCCCCTGCCCTGGGGAGTGGGACCGAAGTCCTCCCCAGGAGCTCTGATAACCCTAGCCTGGTGAGTGGGATTGCATAGCAATGGCATCTGTCAACTGACCTCAATCTTTTAAGAACTCTTTGGTCTAAAAGAAATGACACATGAGTGATCTCATATATGAAACAATTTCGAATGCATACATACTTACAATACAGTTTCAACCAGTATCCCTATGATTTTGGTACTGTTAAGATTACTGTACATTTATTTTTGCACTAGTCTGCTTGTAGCCCTCACTAGCTGTAAGCTAAACTATTATAATTTAACACTCTCTGTCTCTACTTTTCCCCCCTTTCACAGAGGAATGACCCTCAGCTGTATGCTAAAAACAAAACCTTGTCAAAAGGAAAAATAAAATTAGCATAACATTTTCAGAGAATCATCAAGCAGCAATTCATTTGTTGACGAGATATGTTAGAATGTTAGTGGGGAACATACATGCCACACAGACAGACAAAAGAGAGAGAGACGTTTCACTGAAACAAAAGAAGACAATAGAACCAAACATGATAGTCATTTGGACAATCAAGAATACTCATCCATCCGATGATTGAATTAGGATCCTTGTTCTTCTTCAGCTTATCCCTCTATGATCTGAAACTGAGATTTAGGGTTACAAGCACGCAGTTGGTTTATTTGAACCCACTTCTCTAACGTTTCACCATTATTAGGGATAGAAACCTTGTAAGCAACCGGAGCTAATTTATCAATACTGATATATAGCCCTCTCCATGAGGGTAAGAATTTCTTCTCTCTTACCTGGTTTCTTGCAAAATTGTACAGATAAACATGATCATTTACCTCATACTCACTTTTGGTGGTCTTTAGGTCATAGTAAGTCTTATTACTAACCACTGCTTTCTCCAGATTTTTCTGTGCAAATGCAAATGCATGTTGTAAATGCTATGTATTGGTGTATTGTGGAGGCATTAATTAGATTTTGATCAGATGTACGGTATAACAAATGCTGGGGTAGGACCATCTTTCTACCTGTCATTAATTCAAATGGTGACATTTTCGTGGCTGCACTAGGAGTAGTCCGAATAGCCATAAGAACTAGGGGTAGTTTAAGATCCCAATCCTTACCTGATTCCTTAACAAACGTCTTGAGAATGTTAACAATGGATTGATTATATGGCTCCACCCCCCCACTTGACGCAGGACGGTAAGCAATATGTAATTTACGTTTTACCCCCAATAATTTCCATAGTTTGCTCATCACTTCGCTGGTGAAATGGCTACCTCTATCAGATTCAGTCCACTGTGGTAGCCCAAACCTGGAGAATATATGGTTAATTAACAATGCAGCAGCGGTTTCTGCCGTATTATTGTTCGCGGGTAAACACTCAACACATCTGGTGAACAGACAATTAACAGTTAGCATATACTTGTTCCCCCTTGCTGTCTGGGTAACCGGTCCTATAAAATCTATTTGAATATCCGACCATGGTAATGACATCCCCCTCTTCTGTAGTGGTGCACGATGAGTGGGGCCAGATGGCTGGAATTGGGAACACACCAAACAACCGTGGCAATAGGTTTGTACATCTTTAAGCATGAGGCCAATATGCATACTCACGGAGAATCTCATACGTGATTTTATCTCCACGATGACATGAAATAGGTGCATCATGAGCATGTTGGAGCATTAAACCTCTAAATGCAGTTGGTACAACCCACTGTTGTATTCCATTCTTAGAGGTTCTGATTAACAGATTATTTTGTATATGGAATTGGGCCTTGGATCTTATCAAGATCCTCAAGTTTTCCTTTCCCACCCTGTCCTCCTCAGAGATTGGGTGGTTTAGGGGGTCTTAAATATGTTTATAGAATATACCTATGATAGGGTCCCCCTTCTGAGTTGTAATCAAGTCCTCACTAGGTGAGTCTTGAATCCACTGTGCTACCGGGGTGTCTGCTTCATTACGGGCCTGTTGCCTAGTAACAGCATTTACCTGTATAGGACCCAATAGATGTGAGATATCTATGGCATCTCCCTTAAGGGCGCCTTCTTTAGCCAATAGATCGGCTAGATCATTTCCCTGTTTTTCAGGGCCTAAGGCCTTGGAATGACCCTTGGTCTTTTTCGAATTGATGTAAGGCCATTTGATGTCACGAGATTGTCAACCTGGCAAAACAATTTACCATGTTTCACTGGTTTATTATTGGATCTGAGCATATGGCTCCTTTTCCAACCTGGGAGGTATTCTACAAAACTATGGCGAACATAATTAGAATCAGTGATAATGACAAATTCCTTAATGTTATGCTCTATAGCATATATACTGCACAGAGTTCTGCCACTTGACTAGTCTGTGGTCCTAAGCTATACCCTTTAGATTTAATAGGGCACTCACCTGTCCAGGTAATCCAGATACCTGCCACCAGTTTCTTTCATGACATGGTAGGAACAACCGTTAATATACGCGGTTGGCAAGGTTGTACAATAATTCTCGTCAAATGGCTTATAGTGGGAAAGCAATTGTTCCTCAAAGTAATCATCTCCACTGGTAGCAGTCTCCATAGGAGGTGCTGAACAATCATGGAGCTTGGCGAGTCCTTGAGCTACAGGATTCTTCCTGTCTTGTTTATAAGTAATCTCCATTGGCCATCCCTGTAGGGATAAAGTCCAAGTGGTAATCCTACTATAGGAGAGGTGCCCTTCTTTTATCCGATCACTTTGCAAATACTGCAAAGGCTGATGAGTGGTTTCAATGATGATCTTCTCACCACAAATAAAACTACGAAAGTTCTGTAATACCGAAACAGTAGCCAATAAAACTTTCTCACAGTCATTGAATTTTATTTCCATGGCAGACAGGGATTTACTTGAATAAGCAATAACCTTATTCAGGTTGTCCTGCTTCTGATATAAAACCCCCACTGAGACTAAGATTAGTGAATCCTGTCTCAAGAAAAAATGGCTTACCTCCTTCTGGATATGCCAGACAAGGAGCCTGGGTGAGTTTACTCTTGAGCTCAGACACAGCATGTTCGTGAGCTGCACCCCAGATTCACAGTTGATCTTTCTTCAATAATAATAACAATGGTTTGGTAATTTCTAAATAATTTTCAATGAACGTCTGGGAATAATTCCTCATGCCTAGGAATGATCTCAATTCATTGAGATTAGTGGGTGTTTTGGATTTGACTGTCGCTTCAACTTTCTTTCTTTGCGGGTTTAACCCTTCAGTGGTCACCCCATGACCAAGAAAGTTAACTTTGGTGCGGCACATCTGTGCCGTTTTGAGTGACAGTTTAACACCTGCTTCCTTTAGCTGATTAAATACATATTTAATCTCTGTGATATGCTGTTGGAAGGTAGTACTTTTAATTATTGGAGGTTAATTATATGGGGTTATTATATGAGCTGTGCACTGGCCGAATAATGCCCCTCTCTTTGAGGTTCCTTATGATTTCTGCCAATGAGTCATAGGACGCAATTGGAAGACGGTACAGTTTGACATATACAGGAGGTAATTTAGGGTCCATCTGCATGCGGGCGACATGTATGCTTGTTAAACCACAATCATATGAATCTTTCGTGAACAGCTCTTGAAATTCCATAAGGATTTCCCTTAGCTGTTGGCGTTCGGTCATCAGCGCATGCATCGGCTAGAAAAATTTGCTCCTCTATGAGATCATTAAAACCTGGAAATGCTTCAGGCCTACCTAACTCATAGGTTTCCTCAAGCTGTATAGATAAATCATGAGCATTTACTCTTACCTTATCCACAGCCTCCTGATATTCTTGGGACTCTGGTTCCTCCATCTGGTGTTCAAATACCAGAGAGGATTCCTCAATCCAGCATGTACCTGTAACAGGGCTGTATGGATACAGAGACTAAATGGAAAACAGTTCCTCTGGGAGGGAGTAAAACAATTGTTCAACTAGTTGCTCCTCAGACAGATAATTATTAGGCAGTAGGCCAATGACTTGATTCTGAAACCTGAATGTATAGTATTCTGAATCCAGTGCATAACCTATTACAGTTCCCTTCTCTAAGGTAATACTGTGTGGGGTTATGTTATTGACCACAATGTGGACTGGTGTTCTATGAATACTCACCATAGTTGAATCCTATTTGAGGCATATTAATGCATCAGGATTCTCAAGGTTCTGACCACTACGAACCTGCAAGGATATGGGGACCGGACTTGTTCCACCAGGTATAGTGACCTCACTAGCTACCTCTAATTTATCTGCATATGGCAACAGCTGCCATGACTTCAGGGATCTTAAGTCATCCTGAAATCCACAGGGGTTCCCTTCTAACCTAGTCCATAGGTTATTATTCACCAGATCAATCTGGGCAGCAAATGATGTATTAAATTATTGCCTATCTAGATCTGGTGTTGGGGTTCCTCCACTACAAGAATGTGTATTGTAGACCTATCACATATAGATATAGATAACAGACACCTAGCAACAATGTTATAACTAGTAGCATTGTCATCTAGGTCCCGTACCAAATTATCATATGGCACCAGATACTTAGTATGGATAGGATCTCTTACCTTCATCAGTAGGCTGTTACTAATGTAACTGTTTTCCAGTTTCAGATTCAGTTTGGCCCATTTGATCCTCCCCAAGTCTTTAACCTGTAAGGAAACAAACAACTCACCCCCTGTATTGTCAGTGGAAGTCATATATTGACAATGATTCTCTGGATCTGTTGGCTCAGAGGGCGATCTGTGAAGAGAGATGGTTAAGACATTGCCTTCTAGCTTCACATTCTGAATCTGTTCTGGTAACGCCTCGATGGAGAGGTCACCTTCCATATTTTCAGCACTGGTATCAGGTATCTGTAAAACAGTGAGGTTAGAGTTCTGGCTATTGACAAAATGGATTTCAATAGTATCCCTAGTTTCCTCTATCACATGATCATTTCTTTGGGGGTGGTGCAATGCCCGCTCATATTTGATTGGGCTTTTAACTTGTAACCAGATGACATTATTCACACAGTCTATGAAGGGACTTAATCGCCGTAGCAGATCTGCACCTATAGTTAATCTGTTATAGGGAACTTCAACTACTATGACTTTATATCTGAATGATTTATTACCGATCTTAAATTTTAACCATGTGGTTCCAAATACATTTAAGAGGTTACCTCCTACGCTTATTAGTGATCCATCAAATGTTTTCAACACTGGCTTTACAGTAGCATCCTCCATAATTTGATAATAATGGGAGCTAGATAAGAAGGTAGCTTGAGACCCGGTGTCCAGAAGACTGGAAATAAATAGCACAAATTAAATAGACAAATAGCAGTTAAAGGGTTATGTTACAGGAACTACCAGGCCCCTGGCTCCTGGGGGGGCCTGACGGCCAGCCTCCTGCCCTCAGACTATGGACTTAGCCCTGGAACAAGGTATGACCTACCCCTGAGACTAATCTCTGCCCTGTTTGCCCCTTGCCATGGAGGATCCTTTACCAGATCACCAGTGCCCTCTTGGGGCTAAGTCACTCTGTACTTATTAGCATACTTGGGAACTCTCCGGATTTGCCCCGGTGACTCCGGTTTTGGCACTGCTTTATCGGGTCTCTGGGGCAGAGGCTGAGTCCTCCGGATGTGGGGAGTTTCTATTGAAACTCTACCCACTTCCACTTTTTTCCCCCGGTGTAGCTTTTTCGCCCCAGCCTTCTTTTAAGCCCTCCCCTGGCACTCGCGTTAAGACCCACCCCTTTTTGACAAGATATGCGTCATTCTTCACACCACCCATGGCAGCAGAGGACTCCCCTCTGGGGAGACAACAATAAAAAGTTCCCAGGTATGCTTATTGGGGATACAGGGTGACCAAGAAACCCAGTGAGCACTTTTTCCCGGCATTGTCAATCCAAAGCTTACCAGACCTCCCAAAAGACTAGTATGTAAGTTATGTTTCAGTACCTTAACCTGTTCTGTGTATTGTGGCCTCTTTGTAACACTTGTACCCAGCCCTATTCCTTTGTCCCATTGTATAGTTAACTCACTCAGGTCTGGCCCATTGTATCCTGTTGTCACCTACCCATTGTCTTATCACACAGTATGTTTACACTCCCCTTGTGCTCATGTACTCCATGGTTATACTGAAACCACCCTCCACCCATTGACCCTTTTGTGAAGATGTGTATCCCTACTTCACCATTGTGCCTATTTGTATTCTGTGCCCCTCCACCAACAGCCCCATTGTATTGCAGTATCTGTGTCCGACTGGATCCCAGAATGGGTGGATAACTTGTGATGTGTGTATTTATACCCTGTATGTTTCACAATAAAGCAGTTCTTGTCTTAACCTTCACTGGTGTTGTCTGGTGGGGTAAGCTTGCTGTATCCAGAGTGTGTTCACCCTACACTGAGTCTTGCCTAAGTGACTGGGTGATTGGCTATATGATCCTGGTTCCTGATTGGAGGAGATCCTGAGTGTCCTGGGTTAAGGAAGCACCATTTTGGAGGTACAGGTATCCATCACAGGTTAATAACCGAATTCAAAGAATTCCCCAGATCAAATATTAGCTATTATAATCTTTCCAGAAACACAATATTCTAGAAATAACAGAAATTATATTAATCAATATATACAAGGATAAATAGATCTCACTGCTACCGCTATTTTATTATCAGACAAAATGTAACAATTTACCAATTAATTAATGGATTCTGCTTAAAACAGAATTAATAGAGCCAATATAGCTTATTATAATTGGTCACAATTGGGTGGCCAGTCCGATTAAGACATTTATAAGAAAAAATAATTTTCTTCAAATAAGGAAGAAATAAATATTTGATTCTGAATTTTGCAGAATTATAGTAAGGAAAGATATAGTTACCAGTCCAATAAGTGTGAATTTCTTAGGATTTCTATGGCAGTCAGCAAGAATGTGAGCAGGAATGTAACCAAGACCAAAAGAGCTTTTTTTTACCTTCTATCATAGTATTTTATATGATAAAATCACTCTTATCAGCACTCTCTCCGCCCATCCCCTCTGATTAGACAGAGATCCATCTCGTTATACAGTGACATCATCAGTATTATCTGATTGGGTTCTTCTAACCCTAAATTTCCATATTACATCATGCATAAATTATGATAATAATATGAGTAATTTCAAGGCATCAGTAATAACACTACACATCCACAAGATGGCGCTTTCACCCCACGTTAAAATTTTTCTTGATAATTTGAGAAACACTAGTAATGACAAAAAAGGAAATATCATAAGTTGATCAGGAACCCTATAAACATGTAATTCTACCAGCCTTTCACATAGGAGTACATCTTTCTCAGACATATTGTCTACAACTGAATGTCAATCTGCCATTAAAGTCGCTCAAATATTTTACTCCCATATTGAACAAAGAGGCCTCCTTTGTTTTAAGGATGAAGTCATTTACACACATCTAAAAACAAAATTTCAGTTAATTTTGTTTTTAAAATTGACCCTCTACTCTTCACCAGGGTAAAGTCTTTGACATTCCTTGTCTTATCCCAAGAGCTAATCTAATCCTCCTATAAGGGTGGAGGTAGCTGGAGTTCATTAATATGCAATAACGGAACATAAATGTGTGAACGTTGCTTAATCAGAGGATTCTGGCTGGGGTACGCCCTCTCCTAAAATTAGGGGTCGTCACCTAGAACAGTGTCCACTGATCACAGCTGTGAACCGCTCAGATGGCAATAGTGTCAATGCCCTATTGGACCCATAGGACAGGGACATTCTAGGCCATCAAGCGTAGCTGTAATTAGAGCATGCAAATCCATATACAGTTTCAAGCACAGGGAACGCATGGAATGGAGATGATGAGAAGAAATGATGAAGAAACTATGGTCAGAATCTACTACATCATCAAAACTTAATGACTGGCAAACTGTGAGTACGGGGAATATACCCTCAAGTAACCCCACAGACATATCATGTGTTGTTCAGTATCCAAGGGACCAGATAAATACTACTGGAGATACTCTATAAATGATGGAATAAAATACATTATATTACACAGACATGTTACAGTGAATTATCACTGCGTGACTTAGGTACATCCCCCCAACCCGAGGTTCCAGGTGGGTGTAGCAGATATGTTATGCAACTGTGTAAATTTAATGGTACCGAAATAATAGTTGTAGGGTCAAGCTTCTTTTTCATGAATGAAATAAGAAATGTACTATGATCTCATTCAGTAGCAGGTCCAGCGATACTGTATTTATATATGTTGTATCTAATCACACTATTTGTTTTGGGCACTTACATAGAGCGTTAAATGATTGGCCCATTGTATTAAGGATAGATGCATCTACTGTGTGATGTTAAGGACATCTGCAAGTATATGACCCCTCTCTAAATGTATGATACAGCTCAGCTGTGATTGTGAATTAAATACAAGATTACCTTCTGACACTAATGCTGTTAACGGTGCGATGAGAAGGTGACCCACTGTGGGGATATACTAAGGTACTGAAATAAGCATCTCAAAGTAGATACATTGATTCAGCATATTTGTATAGTTACTATTGTAATCACCAAAAGTTAATTGTAACGATGATTCACAGGCGAGGTACTTGCAGGCTGCACAATGCGAGGGAGACCCGCTTTGGGAATCAACTTAGATGCTAGAAGATATTATATCTAAAGACATTAAATATGATATAATCCAGTTTGCTAGATCGTAATAGACTTTTGAATCCTTGTATCTTCATGTATAAATTTCATGTTCACATTTTTTATTCGAAGTGGTGCATTAATTATGTAAAGGGTGGTTCTTTTGGTGGTCTCCTCACAGGCAGCTAGGGGTTAACTCTCTGCAGTCACGTAGCAGATAAACAACAGAGAAGCCAGTTGTGCAATCTTCGGTTGCGCAATATTCTTTGTTATATAACATATTAGTTGAGCGTGCATATTGATAGCTGTATAGCATACCTTTTAGGGTGTAGTCTGTATTTACCCCACAATAACAAGTTGCAACACATCTCTAAGTTCAGAGCCATCTTGGGACTTGGAGAGTGTGTATCTGATCTCAAGCCTGTGCGCAAAGGTATCACTGTGGGATTCGTGTGGAGGGCTCTCCCACATTGATGAAAAATCCAGTTGGTAGCTAAGTATCTCTCTGATTTATATCACTTGTATATTTTTGATGTATGCATGTTTCAATAAACAATAGTTATAGTTTTCACTACCACTGTGTGTGTCTCTTTATCTTTAGTGGAATTCAGGAACCTAGCTTAACAAATTAATTGACATTGGATGACTTCAGAAGGCTGTACTAAATCCATTAATTAATGTTGGGTGTTTTATCACGCAAATTCACTAAGGTAATTTATATGGATGTATGTACTAGGTATAATCAATTCCTAGATATGTTTTAACTTGTTTTATACACTTGAATGTTATCTTTGTTGCACACCAAATAAGGCAGGATTTCTTCACTGATCACAGGCTATGAAGCGGGGCTGTTTGTCTTATTTGTCATCTTGATAAAGATCCCGGTGTGGGATTGAAACGTTAATCCAAATAAAGCAGTTTGTTGTTTTCTAGAAGAGCTGTCCTGAGAGTGCTGATTTCAACAAAAGGATTTAAAAATTTTTATTGGCACCCAGGCATTTACATTTGATATTAAGAGTGCGTCCTTTTACACAATAATATATATTTGAATAAGTATATAAAGAAAGAAATGGTAACATACCATGGAGCCAGTGCACTCACAGGACTTGTAAAAAAGTGGATTTTATTCTGTCAACGTTTCGACCCCCTGGAGGGCCTTTATCAAGACAAGTAACATAACACCTAACTGACCATTTATACAGTGATACTCGCTCATTTGCGATCCCCAGGTGACGTCACAGACATGTGACGAACAACTGTGAATCCAGCTGAGCATCCTGGGAGTTGTGACCCACATCTGGATTAAGTGCTACCAATATGACAGTGAACAAATAATAAGACAATGGGACAGGGATACTTACACATATACATGATGATTCATGGGGATTCAGTAAAGGACTGGCATCAGAAGGCATGGATCGCTAACTATTAAAACAAATGCTACGATCGTAAATATAACATTTCACGGCCAAGCTACATCCGGCCGTCAGCAACCTCATTCGGGTCCTGCAACTAACGGTGCCTCTATGCAGTAATATCTAATGTTATCCATATCCTCTGTGCCAATCCAACAAGAAGGAAAGAAAAGTTATGTCACAAAACGATCAAGATCGGTATGGTTTAATGGTGACCATTACTCCATGGTATGTTACCATTTCTCTCTCTCTCTCTCTCTCTATATATATATATATATATATATATATATATATATATATATATATATATATATATATTTATGTATGTATATATAAATATATATCTGACTGCTCTTTTTTCCCCCCAGAATAATAGTTCCTTTATCTCACCTTGGTACATATCACTGCCTGAAGGTCTCAGACTCCACCCATCTCTGACCTACACTCTCAGCACACATTGATACTACCTCACCACCTCTGATCCAAAACCCCACACCACCTAGAGCTCTCACATCACCTTAACCCTGGCAGATAACCAGATGACCCTCAGTTCTTCCCCTTACAACTTCCTGAATTGTGCCCAAGGTGAAACTTCACAGTCTTCATGTATACTATAAATGGAAAATATGCTTTATGTTTATGCTACTCTCCTTACAGTATCAGTATTATAAAATATTAGCAATATTGGCAGAGCTTTATTTGCGTGGTTAGTAAAACATTTAAAAAACAAGAGTAACATGCAGTTATATGTATGACTAAATAGATTGTTTTACAAAAGGAAGTGTGTCAAGATAAACCTACAGAAGACATGCTAAACATGAGTAGCCATGTGTGCTCTCCATTGCATTGGATACGTGTTTGGCACTAAAGGGTTAAAAAATTAAAAGTGGATTCATATGTAGGACTATTTTCCCTTGACTTCCTGGTGAATCCAGACAGGAGGCAATGTTTTTATTGACTGGCTTGTTTTCAATGCTTAGCCCTTTCAGCTCCAGAAAAAGGTGTTATACAACTCTCCAGAAGCGAGCTTGTGAGTGTGGGAGCTGAGTAAGCATGTGTGTGTTTATGTGTAAGGTGTATTGTGCGTGAGTGTATTGTTTGGATGTTTCGTGTGTGTATGGTTTGCATGTATCATGTGTGTTGTGTGTCTATTGTGTGTGTCTGTTGTGTATATGAGTTGACATACTACACTAACTACAATCTCTCATTTTTCTTACAGTTTTCCAATATGACTTGCCTGTACTAAAACAGTTGTAAGAATTACAGAAATGAAGAAAAGGTGAACAAAGCATGCCGTTTTGGAAAGAAGATAACCCACTGCATCAAATGAGAGGTCCATTGCTTTTCTACCACTAGCCTGTTGTACAGAAGGTGCAGACCACAGATGTGAATCACATATTTCTTTTTCACTGCAGGATGCGACAATGCCTATTTACCCACAGCTAGGAGGCGCTTTAAACATGTCAGGAATTATTGGTGTTAATGTGATGCACATCTGCGGTCTGTGGGAATGGTGAGGCATTTCTGGGGTTTATTACCCTGGATTTGAGGGATTGCTCTATTGTTGCAACGGTGACCCTTCAAAAGTAGATGCGAGTCTTTATTTATGTCTCATTTTTTATGCGATGTGCACTGTTGGAGTGGTGTGGAATTGAGACGCGACATGAGAATCTCGTGCTTTCATGCAGGGTGAGATTCTCATGTCGCCCTTTTGATCATGGTGACATGTTTAACGTGCAGCCTGCAAGACCTTTTAAAAGTGAACCATTTAACATTATCTAATACCTTTATGTGAATAGGAAATCAGAATTATTTTCTCCACTCAACATGCTACAGTACTTATCTCAAATTCACCCTAGGAGGTGCTGCACCTTTAAATGCTTGGAGCCTTTCTCTTCTTCAGATCTGATAGTCAAAAGTCACATTATGTTTAGAAAGAAACACAGTTTGTTTCAGTGTAAACACTCCACATTATCCCATTTAATAACTATCCTTAAGTATTCTGCTGTATTACTTCTTCACAGCTGTATTCCAATAAGCTTCAGAGTAATTGCCAATTCTCCCATCTAATAGGTTCATTATTCTTTTGGCATAATTGCAACCATTAAATGTTAAGTTAAATTTCCACTCCTACATTTACTTAGAGCAACATTTTATAATGGGATATGCCATTATTGTACCTTAGTGGCAGTGCCTGTTATTGAAAATGTTTCTAAAAGTCAATGAGAACCATTTGAAATATGACTTTCCTCTTTATTTTAATACAATTTCACCCATTCCCTTGTCTTTTCTGAGTATTTTTCGATATGGATGGTGGATTTAAGGCAGAACATTAGCAATAAAAGAGTAAACCTTATTTCACTTGTTAGATAAATGCACTGTCAACAATCTGAAGCTGCACTTGTGACTCAGATGCAATGATTCACATATAACAAGGTGACAGTGCAACATTCACAAAGAAAGTATCCCATGTTGCCATCAGTTGTTCCAGAGCATGATTTTCTGCTTCCATTTACTAAACACAATCGGGGAGATGTACTAATATGATCCTGTGATAAAACAGGTGCCAGAACTGTATTTCTTGTGCTGCCCCAGCCTATCTCCAAAACATACCTGAGCACCTTGAAATCCAAAGACAACAGAGTAACAAATGGCAGGGCTTAATGGGGGTGGACAAGATTGGCTAGATAAACACCAGCTTTTGCCCTGTAAAGTAACAGAGAGTGGGAGGAGTCACCAGGGAATTAATTTACTTGGAATATAACCCCCTGTCCCTGAGACTTGGTAATTAACTCAGAAAAAACTGAGGCTCTGAGGCAGATAGCTCTCCTAAGTATTAAACTATCTACAAAAACATTTCCTTTCACTTGTGCCAAAGGGCAGTGTACCGTATGGAAGTAGAAGGGCATTACTCTACCCTTTCAATGAATTAATATATTTATTTATATAGTGCAAAAAGTGTACACAGCACTTTACAATGTAAGGGTTTTGACAACACAGGGTTACAAGTGCTTTGCAAAGAGAAGCACTGGAAGTGATGTCCCTGCCTGAAAGCTTACAGTCCAAGCTTAACTCTATGTACTCACAAAGTGCTGAGGACATCTGTTAAATGACTCCATTTTCTTGCGCCTGCAACAGACATGGCATTTGGAGTCTATTTGCATTAAAGTCTGAACTCTGGCAGAATGTGTGTGCTGCTATGGACTAAAGCAATTACAAGCTCTGGATCATACTTCGGGGTGCAGTTTCATGACTTGCATAAATATGTGTGGAAAATGGCCAGGTTAGTAGATTCATACATCCCCACCTCACTGAGGCTAATCTACAAATAAGAACTGGATCAATTTGAGGGCATACTAACTACACCATAAGAGAATTTTTTTCTATTTCTTAAATCCCCATTGAATTAATTTGCGTTTTAAATCCATTAAATGCTAGAAAAGCAATGCGTTGGAGATGTTCCTAGCATTGAAGGGGTTAAAAGCCCCATTTAACCCTTTGAGTGCCGGAGAGGTACACAGCACATTGCTCTGCAATGCGTTACATACCCCTCTGGTACTCAAAGGGTTAAATCAAAGGGAGTTTACATTTTTACATGTCCCTTGTGGTGTAGCTGGATTGCCCCAGAATCGCTCCAGTTATTCTCAGTACGTTGGCCTCTTTTTTTTTTTTTTTTTTTTTTTTTAATTAGAATTAACCCTTTGTGGGCCAGAGGGGTGTCCAATACACTGTAAAGCAATGTGTTGGGTACCCCCTCTGTACTCAATGGGTTACGATTATTCCTTATAAAAAACAATAGTGATTGTCAACATGGACCTGTCATTCTAATACAGGTTTTGTATTGTGTTGCGCACGTCTCTTGGCACTCAACGGGTTAAAGTATTTCAAATGTTGTACTAGCCATTTGAATGTAAAATAGTTTTTGAGAAATAATGGAAAAGAAGACAGTGGGATATATAAAAGCACACTCACATAGCAGGGAAGCTTGTTAAAGGGATAGTAATGTTTCAAAATAAAAGCAGCTGCAATTAATCTTCACAGCATTTGGGCCATGGAGAGTGTTATTTTAATACTGTCAGAGTTGTAGTTCAAGAGTAATTGAATGATAAAGTATCCCTCTCCCGCCCCTTTTATTGATGTAACACTGCTCACCTCAGAACAGAAAGGTGGTGTACAGATGGCTTGCAGAGAGGGACAATCTTCAATCAGCATAAGGGGAAAACCTGAAAAAACTGTCAAGGGGGACAGGGATTTCATTGTTCTCACAGTAAGAAGATTGCCCCTTGCTGTGTGAGCTGTCTGGTCTTAAGACCAGATTCCACATCTGAGGGGTGGTGGCTTACTCTAGGTAAAAGGGGCGGGAGGGGGATACTTTATCATTCAATTACTCTTGAACTACATCTCTGACAGTATTGATATAACACTCTCTATGGCCCAAATACTATGAAGATTAATTGGAGCTGCTTTTATTTTCAAACATTACTGTCCCTTTAATGTTTGTCTCTTCTATCCTTAGCATGAAAACTCCTAGACAACCTGTAAAACTATGTAGGCTATTATAGATATCAGATGTCCAAAAGGCTGGTGTCCTATCCTGATCACAAGGCACTCTAGGGCAGGCCAAAGCTAACAGGGATGCAAAATGATAAGACAGGACTATGTAATCTTACGAGTTTTGCATATATACATGAGATATATCCGCTGGGATGCAAAGAGCAAATAGAAATGCGCCAGTGTGCCCACTAGGGTGTGTCTAGATACATCCATAGCACAGCGTGATGTAATGTTGCCCCAGCACATAAGCTGTGCCACATGGTACCACCATATAAAAGCTTCATTTCCCAAAAACTATCTATACAAAGAACAAATATCACTTATCAATTCTTTTTTAAAGTAAATGATCATAAGGTGACAGGTCCAGATTACAACTTCCATTATACTCATCCAGTCTCTGGCCATCTGAGGATAATGGAAATTGTAGCCTGGTAGTAGTTAGAGAACAACAGGTTGCCTAAATCACTAGCTTTCCCCTTGTATTACACCCAAGGGAATTTATGAATAAATCCAGTAGTGTCTGATATTTAATGGTTATTCAACCTCTTTGATGCAGTTGCTCTTTAGAACCAACCTTTGAACCTTGATTCTTCTAAGCCCTGCAGTACTTACAAGAACAGTCACACAATACCCAGCATGTTTTCCTGTAAATGGCAATTTTAGATTAAAGTTTCTAGGTGACCTCATTAGCTTTTGTCTAAAATTGTAAAGTTCTTTTCTATTTATGGAATTGGGACACTTCTTGGAAAGGACTTAATTGCTATGAAACAAATACATCACACAGTAGCATTATCTTTTTTTAAGTTGTAGGGATGCTTAATGTCACTGAATTCTTTTGATGTTTCATTGTAATTGCTGTTTACATGTGATAATAGAAATCCATAAACTGTATTTTGTCTTAATTACTATCAAAATTTGAAATTAATCAAAATAAGCAGTAGAAATGGAAACAGTAAGATAATATATGATTCCTTTAGATCACTGAACATATGGGACCTGACACCATGAAAACATAATATTATGATTACGGCTTCTTATATCTAATTGGTCTGAGTACTGAACTCGAGGGAGGTTCTATCATGAACAGTTAATAAGATCTTCTGCTATGAAGTTATTGCTTAGAGAGCTTTTTGGCAAAAATCTTCATAATGTCAAGGTAGTTTTATGTACTCTTGTTTAACCTTGAAAATGAATGTTTGATCTGGCTGTAAGAAGAAATTAGGGATATGTATTACATATTCTTTGTTTTATTTATATAAGACAAAAAGTGTATGCCAGGCTTCAGACAAAACAAAATTAAACGACTTCTAATTTAAAAATTGGGTGCTTTACATTAAAAAAATGGATGTTTTAATAAAAAAGGAACACAAAATAAGACTCTTAATGTAAGAATCAAACCAATCATACATTGTTTGTGTTCTTTCTATAGGTTCTGTCTTGTATCTGCCACACCACTAAGAACATAAAATTGTATTCTCCTTGAATGATATAAAACTCACCAATGAGACAAAGCTGTTAATTGGAGGACCTGGAAGTCTGGTTTTATCCAGATTAATCCAGAACAAAATGCAGAATGACAGAGGGAAATGGGGAACGTGTGAGGAAGGACCCCATAATCACCATGTCTTGTCAGTTATACCTGACGTATCTAAGTTCATTGTAAGGGATATTTCTTAGCCAGGAATGATTTCCAGTATTTTGAATGACAATTAGTCTCTTTTCTAATGAAGCAACTAGAAAACACAAAATTCAAAAACTCTTCTGTTCTTCTCCAAGCTATAATATCATTATCAGTGTAGCCTTTATAGAATACCGGGAGGGAGATGCATTAAGGGGCGATTATATGGCGATGTATGGGGAGCACATCAGCTTGGCAATGAAGACACATACTGCCATAGGCACTAATAATTAAGTATGCAAGGGGAGGGGAAGAGAATTTAGTTATTAGCAGTTGTTAACCCCTTAATGACCAGTGGTTCGGGGATGTGACCATCACTTATGGACTGCTTTGATTGTCGTCATTGTTGGTGCTCTGGCATATACGTGACTGATGACGTGTACCAGCGAGCTGAACGGGGGTCTGGAGCAGTTAATTTCAGACCCCAAGAAGGGAAACGAGAGGGGCACCCCTAGTATAGTAATTCTATATAATATGACCATGACCAATAAATCACTGTACGCACAATATATAAATGCACTAGAAGATGTCAGTTGAATGGGTGAGGGATTCAAGACTGCCCTCACTCAGTCAGTCATCAAATGAAAGATGGATGTCACTTCCCAACATAGAAAAGAACCTTTCCAGGATCCTTAATGAAAAGACAAATGACAATAACCAGAAGTGGTGCAAGCCAAAAAAACATTTATTTCATCATTCAAATCATTAATACCACAATTTATCTATATACATACTGTATTTATTTAAATTCTTTTTCACTAAATCCTTCTTATCTTTGAGATCACCATATATATATTCACTTAAATTCCTTTTAACTAAAGTCTCCCCATCTTTATCACATCTTTATTACACCTTTATTACATTTTATTTTTAATTTTATATTTTAGCTATTTTTATTTTGTATTTTTATTTTAATTCATTTTTATTTCATTTAACTTCAGTTCCAGTTATTATATTTTTTATTTTATTCTTTATATATTTTTGTTAGGTGTGTTTTCTTGTCACACATTTTATTTTATGTTTAAACAATATCGGTATCAATAATATTGTTATTTGGTTTATTATATTATATTGTATATTGTATTTTACACATTTATTATATATTGTATTGTTATCATCCCTGATGTACTTTGTATGCCTGGTTTTTATGTTATTTCTTTATGTTAGTTATTATGGTGCATGTAAGCTTCGATCCTTAGCTTCGAACCGTTCCTTTTCCCCCTTGTTTTGGTAGTATGTTATATTCCTTTTATGACCTCAAAGTGTGCAAGTGTCAGGTGGTATTTTGACTCTTCCATAGCTATTATTACATTCATGCTTGCGTTCCATAGTTGAAATGTAGGATTCCTTGTGTGCTTAAGTGCATGTGCTGGCATTCACGCACTTCCTGGACACTTGAACACAATTGTTTGGCAGACTCTAAAAGACTTGTGGCTGGATGGTAAGCGATTATTTTATTTTATTATTATTTGTAAAACTATTATTATTAGTATTTATTGCCTTTAAAGCTCCTGATGAAAAAGCTGTAGCTTTGAAACACGTTGAGTGTAAGGTTTTATGCACTATTGGTTATGTTGGATTTTATTAAAGAAGGATTTACATTTTACAACTTTAGAAGATCCAGAATTTTTCTCATTCAATTATGGGAGGTGTATCTCCATAGCAGGGAAGACTTTAATACCCTGCATGCCTCAACCCTGTTGCTTAATACCAGCTGGCTATTGACTCACTCTGTTTCTATTTCAGACCCCGTTAGTGCTTACATCGTTCCTGTTGGAGCACTGTAAGCACAAAATATGTGACATGCCAGGCCCATCACCAGTCCTTCAGGAAAAAAATCTGGTGACGGTCCTGACACATAACCAGTCATTAAGGGTTTAATCTGCTGGCTATGTGGACAAAGATGAAGTCTGAATGCTTTCTCTCTGCTCCTCCACCTGTCCACTGGGGGAGTGGAGAGGATCCTCTCAGAGTTTACCACCACAAATGGCATCACTACTATAACCCTTTCAGTGCCATAGTGATGTGTATTGCACACCTTATGGAACTGAAAGAGTTAAAAGCTGCACTATTACCAATAATTCCCTTTGTACTTGCCTTATTTACATGAGTACAATATTTTTCCTCATTTTCTTGACTGAAAAGCAATTGGATAAACCTGCCACCTTTAGCAGCAAAGAACTGCTACAGCTTTTACATCGCACTGCATTAGTGTGTGAAGCCCAAAGTTCTAGGAGATGTATTTTTCTTTAATATAAAATTTTAATTGTAATAGTGAAGTAAAAGGTGTGGGGGAATTTAAGTAAGTAAAGTGTGACTTTTTAGTAGTAAGTGAGGGTGTATGATGAGAGAAAAATTAAAGATGAGTCAGGAATATACAGTGGAACGTGTCTGAGGGGGTGAGGAGTGATAAATGACTTAAAGGGATAGTAATACTTCATTTTAACTTTATTTTATTTTGTAGGCACTAAAAAAACATGAAGAATGATATAAGTCTTATCTCTGAAACCTTTATGGTTTAAGAGATATTCACAAACAAAGTATCCCCCCCTGTTCAACCAGATCAGAAGGGAGATGCCCAGGTAGACTGCAGAGAGGGACAATCTTCAATTAAGATAATGGAAAAGGCTGAAAAACTTGTCAAGGGGGGAAGGGCTTTCATTGTTTTCATACAAAGAAAATTGTCCCCTTCTGTTATCTGTACTGTCATACAACCAGACTCACATCTGAGAAGAGATGGCTTACACTAGGTAAAAGGGGCGGGGAGGGGAACTTTGCTTGTGAATATCTCATAAACCATAAAGGTTTGAGAGATAAGACTTATATCATTCTTCATGTTTTTTTAATGCCTACAAAATAAAATAAAGTTAAAACGAAGTATTACTATCCCTTTAAGGTGTGAGCTAAATTAAACAGGATCTGTGAGTGAGGTGGATCCTGTCTTGTGTGAGACCCTCTTGGTTTCTTCTGTCAGTGTTAGCTGACTTAATGCTAGACATCCCTGTGGTTTGCTGTTAATTATTATAATATGATTGTGCTTCACACAGACACATCTGTATAAATAACATGAGCAGCAGGAAGAGACCCCACTTGGTGATGTATTCGCTGCCACTGCTCACCTCGCCAGTCGCTGGAGCTACCAGGAACCCATTTTTAGCAAAAGGCCATTGCAATGTTATCCAACAAAGGGTTTGATTCTATTGTGCGCAATAAAACTTTTACTAGGGACAAAATGATTTCCAGCCGGTACACATATCATTATACATTTGGAATTCTATTCCTTGGTCAGCATCTTCTGCAGCTAGTGTTGGTTGCATTAACTCACGTTGCAACCTAACGCTCATCACAGCTTTCTTTTCCCACAACTCAAGCGAAATAGTGTGGGTTGTGAAACATCAATGGAAACTAGCCAACAATTGATGTTTGACGTAGTGTCAAATGTTGACATTGTGCTTGTAACACAGTCATAGAAAGGAAACAAACAGGAGGGTGCCCAATTGTGCCTGTTATCCCAAAATCACAAGTATATAAATAACAAGAAATATACTCACAGAATCAGTTGTTACTTGAGGGCATATACCCACAAATAACCACACTAATAACCACACATTTGAGCATTTTTTATTCTTTGTCAAAATTTTCTTTTACTTTTTGCATTAAAGTCTTATAAACTTTGACTACAGCACGTTGTTTGGACTCCTTCTACCAACGTGGACACCTGAGCAGAGACAGGTTTATATCTCTGCAAGCGAGTGTGGTTATTTGTGGGTATATGCCCTCAAGTAACAACTGATTCTGTGAGTATATATCTTCTTATTTGTATTCTTGTAATTTTGGGATAAAAGGCACTATTGGGCACCCTCCTGTTTGTTTCCTTTCTATGTATTGACTTCTTTCGAGTTGATGTGAGGAGTAGCCCCAGTCCTGATAAGGAATTTCTTCTGTGAAGACAACACTGCGCCTCAATGCCCATTGTTTGGTAGGTGCTGAATCTCTGGCAAAAAGGCTGTCCCTTAATATGTGTTAATAGCCACTGCATGCAATACAATGGGAAAAGGATGTGCTCTAATTTTGCACCTGTTGTTCGTTTGTCATAACATAAAATATCAAACTGTGACTTAAAACTACTTCTGTTCTTTTCATTTCACTGAGATAATAGATACATTTGTTGAGGTCCACATTTATAACATTTAATTTGTTGGAAAATTGCCTTGCATTCAGGGGAGGGCTGGCAACTTGTGGCCCAGGGGGCAAATACATTCAAGTGGCCCATTTCTATATCGCTCAAGCCCACTGTCCCAGCCATTAATGTTGTGAAGTAAGGCAAGTGATACCACATAGCTTACAGCTGAAATGAGGCTACACTAGTGCGCTCCTACAAAGCTTACAATTTAAGTAACGCTACACTAGTTATACTTTAGAGCTTACAAGGGAATGGGTTATGCTACTAGTGTAGCTCCATTTGGATTGTTCCTCTGTGGTGTCGTTTGTGTAGTTCCATTTCAATTGTAAGCTCTATGTTATCACTAGTTTAGCTCCATTTACAGCAGCAATTGGGAGATTTAGTGAGGAGCAGTGGCCCACCGGCCCAGACATATAACCGGCCCAGGGGGCAATTGCCCCTCTGCCCCCAAAGCCAACCCTCCCCTCCCCTGCTTGCAATCAAATCGTTAAAAGCTGTATATAAATCAATGGACATTTTAGGAATTTTTATTTGTGCCTTATGGTGCAGTTGGTTTGCTTCAGAATTGCCTCAATGTCACTCATCATAACCCAGCCAGATTTTTCTACAATTTGCTTCTTCTCCATCTGAGTTTTTACCATTCTGCTACTCTGTGGATTAAACTATATAGAAAGCCATAAAACCTCAGGAATATATAAATTGTGCACTAGTGACTGTTTTATTAGCTAAAATAATGAAAGCTAATGTATCAGCTAGGCAATTAAGTAAATTTAAACATTTTTAATGGCTTTCAATAGTACAATAAGCTTTGATTTCCTTTTTAAGTGAACAATATTTTAAAAGCTTACTAGGCATGGATACAGTTTTCTGAGGACTAGAAAATTCCTACATTTTCCATTTATTTCTCCTTTTCTCCCCACATGTTCCCATCTGACTGAGAGTCATTCTGTTCTATTTTTGAACAGTTCTTAAAGCAAAGCCACAGTATTAAGCCACTTCTAAAGGAATTTTAAATAATCTGATCAATACGGTGAAAGGGTATTTTTCAAAATGTCAAGAACACACCAGGGACATTGTTACCAGAGTTCTTTTCTGACAGTACAAAAGCCAAACTTTATATAATTATCTAAAATGATGCTTCTTTTATTGTTTACAAAATGTATGCTATGCTTTACAGGAATGCAAGGGGTAGACATAATCGAATGTTCTCTTTAATCGATTTTGCTTCTTTGGATAAAATGTTCTTTTCTGTATTATAGAGTTTCACAAACTAAAATCTAGCAGCCACAGGGGGTTTTTATGGATGATAAGTGTTGCTCTTTTTCACTGACAGTTTTTGAACATTACAATGTGATGCAGTCAGGCAGAGCTTTGGCCTTAGGTTGAAAGCAAGAGAACATTTCAACGACACCCTTGATACATTGTTTATGTATGGCATGTGCCCGAGTTGAATTGTTTATTGTTAGACATGAAGTCCTTTCTTCCTATCTACCAGATACTTTGCTTAAAGGGGCGTCAGAGCATTTTGTGAGCTGAACCCTCATCTCCCAGCTGTAGCTCATTTTGCCTAAGCACTTTGATTCTGGAAAGCCATTAAAAAATGCATAGCAAAGCACTTCAACCACTTGAGCACTGAAGGGGTTAAAGGGATAGTAATACTTCATTTTAACTTTATTTTATTTTGTAGGCATTAAAAAAACATGAAGAATGATATAAGTCTTATCTCTCAAACCGTTATGGTTTATGAGATATTCACAAGCAAAGTTTCCCCCTCCCGCCCCTTTCACCTACTGTAAACAATCTCTTCTCAGATGTGGAATGCAGTCCATAGACTGGACATATAACAGAAGGGGACACTCTTATTCCTATGAAAACAATGAAATCCCTGCCCCCCTTGACAAGCTTTTCAGGTTTTTCCCTTATGTTAATTGAAAATTGTCCCTCTCTGCAGTCTACCTGGGCACCTCCCTTCTGCTCTGGCTGAACAGTGTGACATCAGTAAAAGGGGAGGGAGGGGGACACTTTGTCATTGAATTACTCTGGAACTACAACTCTGACAGAATTGAAATAACACTCTCCAAAGTCCAAATACTATGATGATTAATTAGAGCTGTTTTTATTATGAAACATTACTATCCCTTTAAAGGAGCAATATTGTTTTATTACAAATATATGTATATTGTAAGTCTTTCCTGCTTAGTAATACAGATTTAGTACCACTGTTGGGAGATGAGTTGTACAAAGCTTATTACAGCTGAAAACGTTGCTTTTTAATACTGGACTCAAATTGCAATTACGTTTTATTGCAGTCTGTGAGACAGCTGAGACTTAGGAAGCAGCACTCTACATAAAAGCATAGTAGCATCGCCATCTCATGATAACATTTTGAACTGAAATAATATTTAAATGAAGCATACATCAGTATTGGGATGCTATCTAAAATCCTTAGTTACTCCATGGTGTAAAACTGTAGTTACCAGTCCCCTTCGTATGGACATGTTATTTGTCTAGTTGTATTGTGTAAACATTTGATACTTCATGTACTTTTGTACATGTACTTTTGTACTAAACAATTAATAGGAATTCTTGGGTAAACCATCTGCATAAGGGGGCATATGCTAATTTCCATTGATTGGGATTTCTGAATGGGAGCATATTGTCTTTATTCTTTTAATAGGAAATATGAGCCTTTAACCCAATGTGGTAAAATGGTTGATGAGGCTAAAAAAGACATGCCTTCATCAAGTTCAGCCTTTGACATATAAAAAAAAGACAACCTATTGAAGACATTTTAAACCCTAAGTGTTTAACCCCTTAAGGACTGGGAAAATCTGAGTTGGATTTCACTTAAGGACCGGAGCAATTTTGACTTTTTTCACTATGTCTTTGTTCAACCACATTTTCTCTTTAATTTCTTTTGTACACCCACACAAATTATATATTGTTTTTTTAAGCACAAACATGGCTTTCTTTTAATACCACAATTATATGAATACCTCATTGTTTAATTTGAATAAAACAGAAAGAAAGGAAAAAAATTTTAAAAAATGTTGTATTATAAAATGATAAAAAATAGTGTCTGTCCGTATTCCCTTGCTGTAGCAAACCCTGCAGTGCTTCTGTGGTTTGTTCTTTTGGGGAGTGGGGGGATTTTATAAATAAAGTGTGCTACCCGGGTCTTGCTGGAAAGATTTCTGGCGCAAAAATAGTGAAATGAGTTGTAGCTGATACTGTAAAATACTACATTTTGGATTGGGGTTTGCCAGTTTGAAAAGTAAAAATGGATTGTGTACTTCAGTCTGCATCATATAGATAGCAACTTTTTCGTACCATGCCCTACACTTTCTCATAGCAAGGGATAGATGCAATAGTTGATCACACGGATCAACTCCACCCCTGTTCTTGTTGTAGTCCCTGATGCAGACTGGCTTTCTCAGTACCCCTCTCCTGCCACGAACAGTAACTGCCACAGTTCTGTCCTCATGCATGGTGGTCAGCATGTAGACATCTTTTTCGTCCCTAAACTTAACTGCCTGCAGCTCATGTTGGCACAAGAAGTTCCAGTTTTTAGTTTGGTATCTACAAGTTTTTTGGGCAACTCCCTGCAATTGTGCCTAACAGTGCCACAGACCACGGAGTCAAAACAAAAAAGAGACTTAAATAAAAAGGGGGCTGATGTAATAGTTATCAAGAAACAACTGATAACCTTTATTTAATAAGGGATAAATTAGATCCCAAACAATTTTCCTATTTTGTTCCCAGAAATTCGGGGCAACCAGGAGGCTCAAGTTGGCTGTCCTTGCCCTCATAATTTAGAAAAACCTGGGTATAGCCTGTGGCACTTTCACACAATTTATAAAATTTTACACTAAACTTGGAGCTCTTGGAGGGGATGTATTGCTTGAACCCTAACCTGCCTTTATATTTCATTAGGGATTAATCTATATTAATTTGTTTTTGGGGCATACATACTTGGGCAAGCTTTTTCTGTAAATGATTTATTAGGGGGTGAATTTTGTACAGTTTGTCATACTGGGGGTGTTCTTTTGGGAGGCACAGGGTATTATCAATAAATTGCATAAAGTGCAAAATTACTTCAAATCTAGACCTGTTCATTGTCTTGGAGAATATAAGGGTATAACATATGGAGTTTTTGCTCCAGTAGGATCTGATATTTGGCTTTTTTATTATCCCCATTGCCATTATTAGGGCCCAGAATTGCTTAAATTCTGCGATGTCTGTGGGTTTCCATGCTTCTTGCTTAACAATGAAAGCTGAAGGGTTTGCGGCAATATACTGGGCTGCATACAGATTGGTTTGGGACACAATTTCTCCCAAAATGTCTTCTCCCAAAACAAATAAAAAAAATTATCAATGGTAAATCCTTCCACATCAATTTGAATTCCTGGGTTGCCTGTGAATTCTGGGATTTGTGGGCATAAATTGGTTGGTGATACCCATTCATTAGGATCATGATTGGCAGGTGTTGGGGCATTTCTTGGGGCAGGTCTTTTGGCAGGTGCTGGGGCAGTTGCTGGGGCAGCTCTTGGGGCAGTGCGTCTTTTTTTCTCAGAAGGCCCAGCATCATCACTAGAGCTGCTCTTACTGCGTTATGTCAAAGTATGACACAGTGTCTGTGGCTTCTGAATCAGAAACCAAAAAGGCATATGCCTCTTCTACACTGTACATCTGCTGCATTATGTACACTTACCCCCCAAAAAAATTTTTTCCCTAGGCTACCCCTAAACTTAACCCTAAATCTTACCCTAACCCACATATACCCTGAACTTACCTAACCCAAGTCAACTACCTATCTAAACTATATTTATTCTAAAAATCAATTTTTTAATAAAATAAACTTTTTTTTTTTTTTCTCCTTACCATACTCCTAAACCTAAATCTAACCCTAAATCTTACCCTAACCCACGGATACCATGAACCTACCTAACCCAAGTCAACTACCTATCTAAACTATGATTTTTTTTTTTTTTGTGCTTTTTTTTTTCCACTACATCTAACCCTAAACCTTTCCCTAACACAGGTAGACTAAACCTACCCAACTACCTACCTAAAATACACTAAATAATCATATTTTATTTTAAAAAATAAAAAAAACACAAACGGGATGGGGGAAGTACCACAGAGCAACAAAAAGCTGATCTGCAGAAACTGATCACTATTAAAGTGATCAGAGGGAGGGAATTTATTGATCACTGCAACACTAGTGATCAAAGGGTTGATGTTGAATGAAACTTTTTTTTTTTTTTTTTTAACACAGAAACGCTCTGGAACACAGGACAACTATCTCTCTGTGTCTCTCTCCACCTCAGAAGTGTGTAAGATGGAGAGAGGCAGAGAGATGTGACGGACAGTATTTATAAAAACTGTCCCTGACATTCGGCTTTTGCAACATGTGATTCACTAATCAAGAGAATCACATGTTGCAATAATGTTGTTACTGGCTGTAACTAAGTGCCCTTGTATCAGAGCGCTTAGTTACAGCCAGCCTGCTCTCTCCCATCGCTCCGTGCAGTGGCGATGGGAGCTTTTAACCCATGATGTTCCGGGACCACCATGAGTCCTTGTGGCAAATCTACCCGTGAAGGTCCCGGTATGTCATGGTTCGTTAAGGGATTGAAAAAAAAAATTGTAAAATAAAAACTACCTTTTTTTAGTCTGAACTGTGTCTTAAAGGTGTCTTAAAGGTTGACCCTTTGTTTTATGTTCAGTTTTCTCAGTAAATATTTCCTCTGAGAGATATTTGTATTGGATTTTAATATATTTGTACTATTGTAAAAGCCTGTGTACATGGGCCCAGCATTCTGTGCGTTCAGGCAGTCTGTATTGCAAATGACTGTATGTTCGGGCAGTCTGTACTGCGCATGACTGCATCGGACAAAGTGTAAAAGCCTGTGTACATGGGCCCAGCATTCTGTGCATTTGGGCGGTCTACTGCGCACAACTGCACGTTCGGGCAGTGTCTATTACTCATGACTGTATCGGATAAACATACATCTGGCCTTTTATATTATAGGTTGTATATTTTATTTATATAGAGCCAACAGGTGTACTTAGTACTTTACATTTAGTACAGGAGGGGTACAATGTGTGCAGTAATTAAGTGGTTATATAGACAATCATAGGGGTAACACAAGGTGAGTATACATTAGGATATGAGGTCCCTGCTCTGTAGAGCTTACAGTCTAAGTATAGGATGGGTGACATACAGATACAAGCAGAGAGAGGAGGAAGTACAATTTTTGACATATGAGATAATGTTTCTATATTACGGTAGTGCTACATTTAAAAGGTGCTCTTTTAGCTTGGATTTGAAGTTGTTGAGGGTCAAGGCTTGGTGAATACGAGGAGGTAGGAAGCAGTGAGGGAAAAAACCTTCAGTCATGAAACAGCGTAGTGGTTAAAGGAGCAGAGAGTCTTTCACCATGCATGGTAATAGAGGATGTGCTGGTATATGGGGGAATATCAAAAATGAAATATAAGGTGGGGACAGCCTTGAAGAGGAAGAGGATTTTGAAAATAAATTCTAGAGCAGGAGTTCATGATCTAATGTTAGAGGGTAAAAAATGCAAAAGTAATACTTCACTGAAAAGATGATAGACTCATGGAACAGCCTCCCAGCAGAGGTGGTAGGAACAAATTGTGGTATTCATAAAATTATATTCTGGGAATTATGTTAGAGTGTATATTTTAGGCATATGGACAGGCTGGATGGGCAGACAGGTTTTGTTTTACATCAAAATTTAGGTTTCTATCTTTGCTAATTAATTCACTTGTTTCAGTTTTAAGAGGCCCAATATAAACTTTATGTTATGACATGGATATACTTGTCGACAATTTTAGGATTGTTTTTTGTTCTCTTTTGCATTGATATTTTCACTTTCAGTTCGAATTAGCCCAATTGCTTGTTTGCAGATTCTATTGAATTTTTTTGTATTTTTAAATACTGACCCTCCTGACTAAATTCAAATCTTGCTTACTTTTTACTAATTTCTTCTTTTGTTAAGTTACATTGGTCTTAATTTATTCCTCTTAAATGTATTCCCCAATGAGATATATACTGATGGCTATATTTAGGAAAAGTATTTGCATAAATTCCATGTTTCTTTTAAATGTTTTTCTGTGAAGATTACATCACTGAATTTCATCTTAATACATCTTTTAGCACTCTAAAATTAGTCTTTTTAAAGTTGAAAGTTTTGTTCATAAAAAATTTAAGAGGATACCATGTTATGGTCACTGCTCCTTACTTGCATATTGTATTTTCTGAATTGTTTGAGATGACAAGACCACATTTCTAAAAGGTCAAGAGTATATATCCCCAAGATGAGCACTCCTGAACTTATAAACTTGACTCAGAAGTTACTAAACAGCAGTGTGAAAAATGATGAAGATAAAAATAAAAAACAGAATATATATTGCCAAAAAAATAAGAAAAAAACATATATAAAAAAACACCTACATGAAACCAATTGATAAAACATACTTAAAGTTCTTACATTATAATCAGTTACCAGTCTCTTTTGATGATGATGATGATATATATATATATATATATATATATATTGATGATGATGGAGAGGATGAGAGGATAATCAGAATTATTTGAGTTGCAAATGTAAATGAATGAAGTCTTAGTGGACAAATCCACTGTTTACCTCATCCTGCTGCATTTCAAGTTGAATACCTCTGAGTAAGGTAAACTGGGTCTGTGACAACTCAAAAACAGCACAAAGCAAGAGGAATAAATCTAAGTGCAGAAATGTTTTAAAACACAAGTAGTAATAAAAACAGGTATTGTAGTCACATGCACCCTTCTTGGTCCCCTTCCTGAATAAGTCCTCCATAAATGCCCACAGGGTCCTTAATCTGATGTTGTAATATTGACATAGAGGAAATATTCCAAGATTCAGGGAGCCAAGCTGGACAACGCTCTACACTGAACACTGCCTCATAGAGAGACTTGAGTAGGCACCAAAGGCTACCAGAGAACCAGGACGTCTTAAAAGTGGAGCAAGGAACCTCACAGGGACATGGAAGGGAACCGATACACTGCAGAGTGCTGAAATACCTAACCCTGTCAGCTTCTTCAGGGTTAATGTAGGAGTGGTCTGGTAATACTTGTATATTTATATGCTCAATGTTCTTTTATAAGCCAATTAAATCAATTTATACAATTACATACAATTATGTATGGCATTATTAAATGTGAAGCAGAAAAAAGCTATGTGGGATAATATAAAATGAGTTAGAAATGGAATTACGAATTACGAAGAATGAGAACCGATGAATAAAGTGAGTGGATGAACCAAAAGGGAAGGGATATGAATAAAAGTTTGGGAAAGTGTAAAAATGTCTGATGTGAAGAGGAAAAGTCTATACTGGGGTAAAAACTGAAAACTAAAAATTATATATATATATATATATATGTATACATACATTTAAAAGTAGTGAATGAAAAATTCATTAAGTGAATAAAGTAAATGAGCTAGCATGAATCCTCTTGGCTGTCTGAGAGGCATCCGACATCCACCTTGCGATGTGAGGAACAGAGTAACATCTCCCCACACCAGTGGCAGCTGTAGTGGGTATTAAAAAGGAAGCACAAAAGGCTAGCAAGAGGAAGAAATATTTGATAATGTGTGTCAAACAATGTGTCAAAGAAATGTGTTTATAACATGACAAATTAAAGAGGAACTTCTGCTCAAATTCAAGCTCCCCCAAATCATTATGTACATAGAGATACGCATATCAGTACTAGTATCACCCTGAATAAGTCCAACGTTATTAAGAAATCCAACTTGTTCCGAGACACACAGGCAGGCATCAGCACAGACATGTTGATGAAGAGACACATGTGCGCCTGAGC
Organism: Rhinophrynus dorsalis; assembly: GCA_037306005.1. Lineage (NCBI taxonomy): Eukaryota > Metazoa > Chordata > Amphibia > Anura > Rhinophrynidae > Rhinophrynus > Rhinophrynus dorsalis. The sequence continues at coordinate 256,409,587 of CM074722.1, forward strand.
TGTCCATCCCAGTCTCCTCTAGGATTGGTGAGGGGGTGTTGCCTTGTGCCTTAATGTACAGGAAGGGACTGGCGGCACAGACACACAGATGCCTCTACAGCAAGATGCCGGCCTGTGTGTCTCAGACCAAGTTAAATTTCTCAATAATGCCAGACTTCTTCAGGATAACTCTAGTATTGATATGCATATCGCTATGTGCATAATGATTTGGTTGGCAGTTTAATTTAAGCGAAGGTTCCACTTCAAGTGCAATGAGTCGAACAAAAAGGAAGACAGACCTATTTGAGAAGAGAATGCCAAAAGATACGAGAATAATAGATTGCTGGAATTGGCATCAGCAGTACTGCATCACAATGCACCGAATGCCTACCCTGCACTTGTAGGACAATGGAGAAAATATTATATAGATGAGCAATGTTATACGATTTCTAGTAAGCATCTCTACTAGATGGATCATGACGTTGTTATTAAGCATATGTATATAATAATTTCCCTTTGTTTTTCTGGGAGTCTTATTTCTCCAGCCAGTTTCAGGGTACTTAATATCTCCCATTCTGATTGGATTTGTTAAATAAGAATCCTTCATATTTGCAGTAGCAGTTGAGCTTCGTTAATTTCCCCCAAATTAGGTGACTTGTAGCAAATTCCCCACAGTGTCTTTTTATTATGTTTTCCACAAGTGTGTAGATCAACCCACAGGTCCTCTACATTCCATGTACCTTTCAGAGGCAGATTATTTGGTTGGGCGTGCCATGTCACCGTGGAACGATGTGCTGTAGGTCAGATGTGGATGACAGCTCTCTAAATGCAATTGCCCCCTAGAACAGGATTCCCAGTTTTTTGGGCTGTCCAGGAAAAATATAATGAATGACTGGCCTTGCTCTCCTCAGTGGGTTAATTTAGCACTGTTTACTGGTCTATTTTGGCTGAAGGTACAGTACTGTTGAGGTTGCAATATGCGCATAGGATTGATGGTGCCTTTACGTTTTCCAATGGCCCACGTGTAATTGTCACGGTTTGTTAAGACTCTCAGACGCAAAGTTAGGTAAAAACACAACTTTATTGAAAAGTTTAAGACAATCCCATAGGATCTCATACATATACATACACATACATAGAAATGACAGGAAAGCGGTAATAATAGCGAGTAAGGCTCTACCAGCCCTGCCAATATACCGGGCAAGGCAGCCTATCGGAATACAAGAAGTATACAGGCTCTAAGGGCCCTGACAATATACCAGGCAAGGCAGCCTGGGCAATCAACGAAATATAGGTGGCTCTACCGGCCCTGCCAATATACCGGGCAAGGCAGCCTATCGGAATACAAGGAGTATACAGGCTCTACTGGCTCTGCCAATATACCGGGCAAGGCAGACTAACGGAACACAATATGTATACAGGCTCTACCGGCCCTGACAATACCGGGTAAGGCAACCCAAGATGAAAAATGAAAGGAAGGTTCTACCGGCCTTACTAATATACCGGGCAAGGCAGCCTTATCGGAGAGGGTGGTAACCACTGAGGCCTCAATGACCGTCAGATGACAACGACAGTCATAGAGATGATATATGGAGGCTAAATGAGCATAAGTGGTAAATCAAGGCAACACAGGAAACGCCAGTACCCGCGTACTGGGCAAACAACTAGCTGTCTAGGACTTGACAGCAACCAGCGTGGAGCGAACCAGTACCCGTGCACTGGGAACCAACAGTATCAATGCAATGTAAGCCGTGAGGCAGTGGAGCGAACCAGTACCCACGTACTGGGAACCAACAGGAGCAATGGCAATGTAGGCCGTAAGGCCGTGGAGCAAACCAGTACCCGCGCACTGGGAACCAACAGTATCAATGCAATGTAAGCCGTGAGGCAGTGGAGCGAACCAGTACCCACGTACTGGGAACCAACAAGAGCAATGGCAATGTAGGCTGTGAGGCCGTGGAGCGAACCAGTACCCGTGCACTGGGAACCAACAGTATCAATGCAATGTAAGCCGTGAGGCAGTGGAACGAACCAGTACCCGTGTACTGGGAAGCAACAGGAGCAATGGCAATGTAGGCCGGGATGCCGTGAAGCGAACCAGTATCCGTGCACTGGGAACCAACAGAATCAATGCAATATAAGCCGTGAGGCAGTGGAGCGAACCAGTACCCGCGTACTGGGAGCAGTCACATGAATGTAAAACAGCCGGATGGCTGTGGAGCAAACCAGTACCCGCGTACTGGGAGCAACAGTATCGGGGCAGCCGTAGCCGTACAATAGTGGAGCAAACCAGTACCCGCTTACTGGGAACCAACAATAGTAGAAATGTCGCCTGGGCGACCGGAGATCAAAGCAGCCACAGATGAGTAGGAAACTGGACGCTGCAGGCGAAACAGGAACCAGCACTCCGATGGTCAACCAGATCAGGAACGGCAACGAGAACTGGCAGCAGGAATCAGCAACGTCGGGCGACTCCAACCGGATCAGGAACGGAACCTGGAACCGCTGAACAGGATACTCAGGAACTGGACGATCTCAGGATAGCAGGAACACAGCTATGGCCCATAGAACTTCAGGAACATGATGAAAATACAAGCAGCCTGGAGACACCACGAAAGGGCAACCAAAGGGTGCCTAGATTCAGTCTAAATAGGCAAAGTGGGGCAGGCTGAAGGCAAACAGCCAATGGGAGACCCCTACAGGTGATAGACACACAAAGGCAGCAATCACGGGCACCGTGATAGTAATGCATCACTTGGGAGACTGGAGCAACCAAAGGGGCAGAGCATAGGAAATTGTGGGTTGAAGGTCAGTACATTTGTTTCCCCCATGATGAATTATTGATAAGGACAGTGGAGCAGGCAGGACTTCCAGTGTGGCACAAGACCACTCATGCGAATGAGAGTACGGATATTTAAAGTAAAGAAAGTCATCTAGGCTTCATATCAATGGGCTGTTTTTTTTTGTTTTTTTTTAAGAAATTGCAGATCAGTGACTATGATATGCGTGGTTTTGTGAGTGGGATCACAGTTTGTGTGCATGTGTGTGTGAGACAGAGAGAATGACAGTATGAGTGTGCGTGTGTGTGTATGTCTCTCTCATATTATAGATAGATAGCTCAATACGATATTGTGACAGGAGTGTTTGCGTGTGTCAATGAAGTGGAGAATTATGCCCTGGGGAGCATATTCTCCTGGTGGGTCAGACCAGTAGGTAAAATAAAACAATCTTTTATTGAAAGAAATAAAATACAAAGGATTGCCCTCTACAGTTGACAGCAACAATTGCAAGCTATTACACAGTACACATAGCTTTAATATAATATACAGAAGGCACCCAACATAGGAACAGAGAATAGGGAACAGGACCCTAAAGGGTGTATGAGAACAATTTGTCAGTCTCAGCTGTGGGGTTTGGCACGCCCGTGTGGTGTAGAGATAAACTGAGCAAATGTGCACAGCACAGAGTTCATATAAAGATGAGTAGTAGATGTTCAGTGACCAATGTAAGTTATAGCAGCACAGGAACCCAAGATAGCCCCCACGGGCATTCGTCAATAGACCAATGAGCCTGCAAGTGCAAGAATATGTAGCCCCCACGGGCGTGATCGAGACTAGCCTGAGATGCGAAGCTGGCGTTTTAGCCCCCACGGGCGTATAACTGGAGACCACTGTAAGCACAACATGAGCCAAGAGCCCCCGCGGGCGTTTACCTACGGATTGAGCAAGAGCTTGGAGCCTAACCTTGCCACCAATAGCCGCACCGGACACCTCCGTCGTTAACCGTGAGACCAAGAACCAAGAACGCCCAACCGGCCTAACAGGATTGACTACTCTGCAAATGTAACCGGGAGTTGCCGTCCAAGTAGCGGCCAACTCAGCAGCAGTAGACTTACAAGGTAACGGTTCTATATTTAGAAAGGAGGTCCGGTCAGAGAGAAGCGGCAGTGCAAGGGTTAATAGGTACATTTGAATCTCCCAGGCTCGGTATGGTAACTTAGCTCTGCAACGTGTAAAGGCTCGGTACAAGAGGCACAGCTTATGCAAGTCGGCAAGGAACTCTGCACAGATGGATGGGTTACCCAGGAGGGTAATGGTCACACTAGCTCGGCACAGCAATGCAGGATTCAGAATGTCGCGGCGGCGGCAACAAGCCAGGCAGCCGCGAAGATCTTGAAGCAGGAAGTCAGCCAGCCGGGTCGTAGCACGTAGAGGGTTCTCAAACAAGCCGGGTCGGAGCATGTAGAGGATTCTCAGATAAGCCGGGTCGTAGCACGTAGAAGATTCTCAGACAGGCCGGGTCGTAGCACGTAGAGGATTCTCAGACAAGCCGGGTCATACACGAACACAGGAGAGTAGTCAGAACAGGCCAAGGTTGGTACACAGGAATCCGGATTCAGGAACACAGCAACAGCAAGTCTGGCTCAGAAACACCACAAAAGGGCATCTGACAGATGTAAGCGTCAGGTATAAAAAGGTCACCAAGGGGCGGGCCAAACCAACCGAGCAAATCACAGTCTGCCACAGATGAGAGTGACAGAAAGATCACAGGCACTGTGATAGTACCCCCCTCTCAAAGACCCCCTCTCCCAGCTGGAGGCTTAGGTTTCTGAAGATATTTAGAGTGGAAGCCGCGCACAAGTCTGGGCGCATGGAGGTCCTTCTGGTCAACCCAAGAGCGCTCCTCCGGGCCATAGCCCTTCCAGTGGACCAAATATTGCAACTTCCCTCTAAATCGCCTAGAATCAATAATGCTCTGAACCTCATATTCCTCTTGCTCCTGGACGTCCACCGGCCCAGGAACTACCGGAGTGGTCGTGTAACGATTGCAAACCAGGGGTTTTAACAGAGACACATGGAACACATTGTGAATGTGCATAGACGGTGGAAGTTCCAATGCATAGGAGACAGGATTAATTTTGCGAATAATTTTAAATGGACCAATAAACCGGGGAGCCAGCTTATTCGAGGGAACCTGCAGGTTGAGGTTTCTGGAGGAGAGCCATACCCTATCCCCAACCTGGAAGGAGACCGCTGGCAGCCGTCTACGATTGGCATATCACTGCTGCCGCTGGAAAGACTGACTGAGGGTCCTTTGTACCTGTGCCCAGGTGGAACGGAGCTGCTCCATATGCTCATCCAGAGCCGGAATCTGCTGAAACTGGAACGAGTCCGGGAGCAAACCTGGCTGGAACCCATAGTTGATTAAGAACGGGGAGCTCCCGGACGATGAGTTAACTGCACAATTCCTGGCAAACTACGCCCATGGCAACAGGTCGGCCCAATTGTCATGATGATCAGTAATAAAACAGCGCAGGAACTGTTCCAGTCCCTGGTTGGCACGCTCAGCGGCTCCGTTGGTCTGGGGATGGTAGGCGGAGGAAAAGGACAATTGAATGCCCATCATGCCACAGAATGCCCTCCAAAACCTGGATACGAATTGACTCCCACGGTCGGAGACCACCACGCTAGGTACCCCGTGCAAACAAAACACTTCTTTAGCAAAGACCTTAGCCAATTCCTGAGCCGATGGAAGACCCCTGAGTGGCACAAAATGAGCCATTTTAGAGAACCTATCGACCACCATAAGGATAAATGTATACCCCCTCGAGATAGGCAATTCTCCCAGAAAATCGATAGATATGTGAGACCAGGGCCGGTCTCCATTAGGCACAGGCTGAAGCAAGCCCACTGGGAGATGCCTGGGGGTCTTAGCACGGGCACATGTGGCACAAGCGGCAGTAAAAGCGGAACAATCGTCTCTGAGCGTAGGCCACCAGAATAATTGTGAAAGAGACCAAACCAGCTGATCCCTGCCGATGTGCCCGGCTGCCCTAGAAGAATGATAGGTCTCCAATAGACGAGTGCGAAAAGGCTCATCTACAAAACATTTGCCAACTGGAGTCTCAGGTGGGGCCCTAGCTTGAGACCCCAAAATCTCCTCTCCCAGAGGCGAAGTTATACTAGTGCGAATAGTAGCCAATATACGGTCGGGCTGGATAATGGGTACCGGTGCTTCCTCCCTGTCAGTGTCTGACACGAACTGACGAGACAATGCGTCTGCCCTCACGTTCTTAGATCCCGGGAGGTACGATACTACAAAGTTAAACCGGGACAAAAAGAGTGCCCACCTGGCCTGTCGAGAAGACAACCTCTTGGCCTCAGAGAGATATGTCAGGTTTTTGTGATCGGTCAGGATCAGTACTGGGTTCTTGGTACCTTCCAACAGGTGACGCCACTCCTTCAGTGCCAGAATAATAGCCAATAACTCCCTGTCGCCAATCTCATAGTGGCTCTGTGCGCTGGACAATTTCTTAGAAAAAAACCCACAAGGTTTCAAGGTACCACCTCCCACAGGACGCTGGGAGAGTACTGCCCCAACCCCAACCTCAGAAGCGTCAACCTCCAAGGTAAAAGGCAGGGAGGGATTGGGATGGGACAGTACTGGGGCAGACGTAAAGGCAGATTTTAAGGTCTCAAACGCATTTTCAGCAGCCTTGGACCACTGAGAGGGAGTAGCGCCCTTATGAGTCAAATCCGACAAAGGTTTCACAATAGTAGAAAAGTTACGTATGAATTTTCTGTAATAGTTGGCAAACCCTAAAAAGCGCTGAATTGCATTTAACCCTTTAGGGCGAGGCCATTGTAATACAGCTGCCAACTTGTCCTGGTCCATAGCGATTCCATCTTTGGAGATTACGAACCCCAAGAATGGTACTTGTGAGACATGGAATTCGCATTTTTCAAATTTACAAAACAGCTTATGCTCCCGGAGTCGCAACAGAACTTGCGTGACATCTTTAATGTGTTGGGAAAGAGTGGCGGAATTAATCAATATATCATCCAGATATACCACCACGCAGGACTGAAGCATGTCACGCAAGATATCATTAATCAGCTCCTGGAATACCGCAGGTGCATTACATAAGCCAAACGGCATTACCAGATATTCGTAGTGCCCAGTTCTGGTATTAAATGCCGTTTTCCACTCATCACCTTCTCTGATTCTAATCAGATTGTAGGCGGCCCGCAAATCAAGTTTGGTGAAGACAGAAGAGCCCTTCAATCTGTCAAATAACTTGGTGATGAGTGGAATAGGGTATGCGTTCTTGGGCATCAGCTTATTAAGCCCCCGGTAGTCAATACATGGCCTAAGTTCGCCATTTTTCTTCTTTACAAAGAAGAATCCGGCACCAGCCGGAGAAGTAGACTTGCGAATAATTCCCCCGCTAAGGGCGTCCTCAATGTACTCCTCCATTGCCCTGTTCTCTTCACATGACAGTGGGTAGGTTCGTCCCCTCGGGGGGATCACATCTGGAGGCAAATCAATAGCGCAATCATAGGGTCTATGCTCGGGCAATGCGCTAGCCCCCCCCTTGCTGAATACGTCACTGAATTCCCCATATTCAACTGGCACAGCAGGAGAGGTACACATAATTTTGACAGGAAGCGATAGACAGTTTTCTTTACAGTAATCGGACCAGGAACTAACCTCACATTTTTGCCAATCAAATTGAGGATTATGCTGAAGCAACCATGGAAACCCCAAAATGACTGCATGGTGAGGTGAACGAATAATTTGAAACTGAACCTCCTCCTTGTGGAGTGCCCCAATTGACATAGAAATAGGGATGGTCTCCATTGTAATAAAGGCAGGTTCCAATGGTCTGCCATCAATGGCCTCTACTGCCAATGGAGATTCTTTTTTGCATAGGGGAATATTGTGTGAAGCCACAAAAGATTGGTCCATAAAGTACCCGGCTGCTCCAGAGTCCACCAGTGCCAAGGTTTCTGCGCCCTTGTCGGCCCAAAAGAACGTCACCTGGATGGTGGGTTTAGCAATGTTAGATCTAGGGACTGTTGTACACCACCTAGGGCCTGTCCCCCAAGGTACCCTAGGTGCTTGCGTTTCCCGGCCTCACCGGACAATTGCGCAAAAGGTGCCCCTGTTTGCCACAATATAAACATAGGCCTTGCCTTTTAAGAAAAGACCTTTCTTCTTTGGAGAGTCTAGTGAAACCCAGCTGCATTGGTTCTGCTGCCTCTCCTGGATGCTCAGTAGGAAAGGGTGGAGAGGGTGGGTCAAAGGAGCTGTCCTGCCCATGTTTTCTGGAGGTTGCCCTTCGTGCCAACCGTCTTTCCCGGATACGAGAGTCAATGAGCATTACATAATCAATGAATTCGTCCAGGTCACTAGGTACATCTCGGGCAGCTATTTCATCTTTAATTGGTTCAGAGAGACCCTTAGTGAAAGCTGCCAATAATGCCTCATCGTTCCAGCCCACCTCCGCTGCCAGGGTCTGGAATTCTATTGCGTAATTGCCCAATGTACGTTCGCCCTGCTGTATCTCCATTAGCCTTTTGGCAGCGGAGGCCACTCTGCCAGGAACCTCAAACACACGGCGGAACTTCTTTACGAACTCATAAAAGTTCAGCGTGCAGGGTTTGGCACTCTCCCACAAGGGGTTTGCCCAAGCCAGAGCTTTGACTGTTAGTAGCAATGTCATGAATCCGACCTTGCTTCGGTCGTTAGGAAAAGCCTGGGGCGTTAATTCCAAATAGATCTCTAGCTGGTTAATAAAACCCCTGCAAAGAGAAGGCTCGCCATCATATCTCAATGGTAACGGCGCCGCAGCCGTTAAGCCTCTGACACAAGTAGGAGGAGCTAGAGGCGGATTGTCCGGTGTCAAGACTGGGGGGACCACTGGATTCGGATTAGGCTTGTCTAGGTGTACCGTACGCTCAAGTAGGGTTTGTAGAGCCAGTGCCAATTGATCTAGGCGCTGCTCATGGACATCCATTCTCCAGTGGATGTTTTGTGCGTTACTTTCACCCTTACTGTCTGAGGTCATGGCCCTTTCGTACTGTAACGGTTTGTTTTGACACTCAGACCAGTAGGTAAAATAAAACAATCTTTTATTGAAAGAAATAAAATACAAAGGATCGCCCTCTACAGTTGACAGCAACAATTGCAAGCTATTACACAGTACACATAGCTTTAATATAATATACAGAAGGCACCCAACATAGGAACAGAGAATAGGGAACAGGACCCTAAAGGGTGTATGAGAACAATTTGTCAGTCTCAGCTGTGGGGTTTGGCACGCCCGTGTGGTGTAGAGATAAACTGAGCAAATGTGCACAGCACAGAGTTCATATAAAGATGAGTAGTAGATGTTCAGTGACCAATGTAAGTTATAGCAGCACAGTAACCCAAGATAGCCCCCACGGGCATTCGTCAATAGACCAGTGAGTCTGCAAGTGCAAGAGTATGTAGCCCCCACGGGCGTGATCGAGACTAGCCTGAGATGCGAAGCTGGCGTTTTAGCCCCCACGGGCGTATAACTGGAGACCACTGTAAGCACAACACGAGCCAAGAGCCCCCGCGGGCGCTTACCTACGGATTGAGCAAGAGCTTGGAGCCTAACCTTGCCACCAATAGCCGCACCGTACACCTCCGTCGTTAACCGTGAGACCAAGAACCAAGAACGCCCAACCAGCCTAACAGGATTGACTACTCTGCAAACGTAACCGGGAGTCGCTGTCCAAGTAGCGGCCAACTCAGCAGCAGTAGACTTACAAGGTAACGGTTCTATATTTAGAAAGGAGGTTCGGTCAGAGAGAAGCGGCAGTGCAAGGGTTAATAGGTACGTTTGAATCTCCCAGGCTCGGTATGGTAGCTTAGCTCTGCAACGTGTAAAGGCTCGGTACAAGAGGCACAGCTTATGCAAGTCGGCAAAGAACTCTGCACAGATGGATGGGTTACCCAGGAGGGTAATGGTCACACTAGCTCGGCACAGCAATGCAGGATTCAGAATGTCGCGGCGGCGACAACAAGCCAGGCAGCAGCGAAGATCTTGAAGCAGGAAGTCAGCCAGCCGGGTCGTAGCACGTAGAAGGTTCTCAAACAAGCCGGGTTGGAGCACGTAGAGGATTCTCAGACAAGCCGGGTCGTAGCACCTAGAAGATTCTCAGACAGGCCAGGTCGTAGCACGTAGAGGATTCTCAGACAAGCCGGGTCATACACGATCAGGAACACAGGAGCGTAGTCAGAACAGGCCAAGGTCGGTACACAGGAATCCGGATTCAGGAACACAGCAACAGCAAGTCTGGCTCAGAAACACCACGAAAGGGCATCTGACAGATGTAAGCGTCAGGTATAAAAAGGTCACCAAGGGGCGGGCCAAACCAACCGAGCAAATCACAGTCTGCCACAGATGAGAGTGACAGAAAGATCACAGGCACTGTGATAGTCACCTAAGATGGACATCTCAAAACGAAGACACTAGACTTAAACAGTTTAACTGATAGGTGACAGACAGGGACCCTGATACTAGAAGGCATAGATACTAGAAGGCATAGAGTATTTTGTAAAGGGCAAAATGTCACATACAATCAGTTCTATTGTGTTCATAACTGTACAAATACACACTGTAGTTTAATAATGTCCAGCAAACATACTAGGGAAAGGGGGAGGGTGAAAGGAGTAGGAGCAATACAGGGACATGTGAGCAAAAAGTGGTAGTCCAAAAACTGAATGCAGCCTTGTTTGCTGCAGCGTGTGAAATAAATGATGATGTTGATCCTTCTCAACATGAGGAGGAGGCTTGTAAAATTCCCATAAACAGTTCTACTACCAACAGTAAAATCAATAAATCATCTAAGAACACTGAAGATGACAACAAGCCACATTCTCGTGCTGATGGCATAATGGATAAAGGTGTAGCAGATCAACCAACTGCTGCATCTGGCAGTGAGACAAACAAGTATAACACCTGTCCTGGAAATTGTAGTGAACGGTGTGAAAATCCCTGTAAGGGAAAAGTAAAAAAATGTGTAAGACTTCAAGTAGCCTACAGGAAGTAGTGGAGAAGAAATGACAGATGATGCTGAGGATGACCTAATGAATTAATGATGATGATGTAGACCTAGAATATATCCCTCCAGCATCCTCCCCTTCTCTATGTGCAGATGAAGTTGAGATAGAGATGATGACATGGCCAGAAAATTAGCTGAAAGGCAAAGACTCTGCCTTCCACCACTGAAAAAGAGAGTTGTGTCCATTTGTAAACTGCTTGAAAAATCAAATGGAAAGGCAGGCTCTGGACAAAAAATACACAATCATCCTGTCAGTCATCATAAGCATGGTCACAGCTTCCAAGTCCAACATCCACTCTGCCACACACACTAGTGCTGAGTAACCAGCAGCAACACACGTTATCTCAGTATCCACAACCCTAACTATGATAAGTGCCTCTGCTGCTGTTAGAAGTGCAGCACCTTTGACACCAAATAGTAGTGCAATTGCATCAACATCTAGCCGCAGTAATATTAGCTGCCCTTCAGAACCCAGCAGTCTATGAAGTCCACAGTATGGAGATACTTCACTCATGATCCAAAAGCTAAACATGTTTCTATCTGTTGGATGTGTAAGAAGCATGTGAGCAGGGGCAAAGCAGGCTCACACCTAGGCACTTCCTCATTGAGATCCCACCTGGAACACAACCACAGTCTGACTGGGAGACACACTATCAATATGTCAGATGTGCCACAACTAGCAGCAGCAGAAGCAACCCAAAAAGTTCCCTGGGTTCTGGGACACATTATAGAAGTATTGTTGATGTGTCAGAGTACATGCCAAGATTATCTTCATTAGAACACCTATGACTCCTGCTTCATAGGAGTATGACTCAGAGTTTTTTGGTGATGACAAGAGTCAGACTGCCCACACATGCTGCTGCCACCCCCCACCTCTTCTATTCATGTTGTTAAAGCAATAAAGTTACACAGTTCCTCTGTTATATACTGCCAACTCACACTTACTGAGTCATTGGGAAAGTCAAACACTTCACAAAAACAACCCAAACTGCACCCATGGAAAGTTGCCACATGATATGCTGTTTTCATGCTAAAGATGTCTCCAATGCATGGAGATCACTCTGGCAGCCAGTAGGTTAAACTGCCGCACTTTTATCCCAAAATCAGCACTCACAACTAGTGGATCTGCACATGGGAAGCAAGAAAAGCAGAAAGGGGGTGAGACACAGTGAGGCAGGTAAGAAGAGTGGCACCCATAGTGATACCAGAGAGAAGGTGCCAGGTCACAGAAGAGTGGCATCATTTCAGAGTTCCTCTGTGTCTCCACAACCTACTCAATACAGAATGGCTGTGGCATCCCAGTGGCACCAGCAGCTCTCCCAGCACAGAGGTGGCACTGTATAGTAAGTTAGTTCCTTCCATTTTGAAATGTGGGCTTCATGGCTTAACTCTTTGAGATTCAGAGGGTTCCCTTCTGGCATTCAATGGGTTAATAAAGTGAGCAGCTCATCATCTGCTAGGTGTCTTAACTCATGCACTGCCAAAACGTTTCATCCATGACATAACAGTTAACCTTTTGGGTGCCATATGGGTTTCCAGCAGAAGTGTTGGGCACCCCACTTGGCATTCAAAGGGTTAACCTGCCTAGCAGCCAGTTCTACCTCTTAATTTAAATTCGTGTACATTTGTGTAATGATTGGTTATGCCTTATATTAAGTTGGTGTATGTGGGTAAGGCTGCATGTAGATGCCAATCACTGTTATCTGTTCTGTCAGGATTATGGAACACAGGGCAAATCCTTCTATTTCGCGACCTTTAAGGCTGCAACATCAGAATGCTGCTGTTTTGATTGGAGAAACATTCTGATATCGCAGTTTTAACTCCAGCGACATTTTTTCCTCACTGTATTGTTGGTCGCCAACATATGGCAACATTGCAATAGAGAACCGTAAAACTTTATTGTTCTTTAATCTCTTGGATGCTATAGATGCCTCCAATGCACTGTAAAACATCACTAGTATAAAATGGGTTACAAAAAAAACTGTAATTATCTACTAGTTTTATAGGGGTAGATTTAAAGGCAGCCGTTAGCAAAAAAAATCACTAACGGGTGCGTTAAGTGACATGTTGCAATTCAAAGATCCGTCTAAAGAACAGCTAACGGCAGTTGTACAATCCTTACGGCCGATACACTTACGTGCATTCAGACGCATGGAAAAACATACCCCAGAGCTATTCAAAGGCTTGCGGTACTGATAACGGCTGAAAAAAAGACACACCTAACGGCTAAAAGTTAAGACCCACTTTTTTTAGCCGTTAGACACTTAACGGCCAAAACAAAACACCCGTTACATAGGAAAATACACAAAAGGCTTACTGCACAACCATGTAAATGGGAAAATTAACCCGTGCAATGCCAAAACAACACAAAAACATGTACACACAACACAAATCACTATACACACAACAACAACCAACACCACAGGGACAACGACACACAAAAAAACAACAACACAACATGGCACGGAACAATGGGGGTCATCACACAAAGCGGACACCTGCAAATACAAGCTCACCTGGGCAACATCAACACGCCACCTGCACCCCACAACTGCATGTCCGCAAATGGCACACACAGAACAAGCACAACACACCACATCTTATAACACACACACACCTGCAAACACTTACCTGGACAAAAACAACTCACCATTGGTCAGCACTCACCTCATCACCACACCCACACAACGCCCTAGCAAGTACTTAAAGGGACAACTCAACACACTCACTTGTGGCTTGTTTTCCACTCAGGGAGGGAGGGAGAGAGAGAGAGAGAGAGAGAGGTAGAGAGGTAGAGAGAGAGAGAGAGAGAGAGAGACAGATAGAGACAGATAGAGAGAGCAAACAGTATGTTGGGTTACATATTGTTGAGAAGACTGAAGAGAAGGCGTGCAAGGGAGAGAGCTAGGGAACATCAGCAACCTCCAAGCATGCCTGATCAACAGCCACCACCTGTTGCAAGTGAGGAGGCTCTGGCTCAGCAGCCACACAGGAGCCCATCCCCACCTGGAGGGCACAGGATGTATAGACGACCACCAAGGCCCAGGGTATACCGCCCAAGGGTCACCCTCTTTGGAATGACCGATGATGAGGTAATTGATCGCTACAGGTTGAGGCCTGACAGCATCATTGCCTTGTATGAGGTCATCAAGGAGCAGGTGGATCCCATCTACATCTACAACCATGCCCTAACTGGCCTGCAGAAACTACTCTGTGCCATGCACTTCATGGCAAGCGGGGCCTTCCAGTCCACAGAGGGTTACGCATCTGGCATGTCACAGGCCACATTCTCCAGGGTGCTGGCCCAGGTCCTGCCAGCCCTCAAAAGCAAGGCCAGTACCTATATACATTTCCCCACCACCGACATGGACTGGATACAAGTCAAGCAGGCCTTTTACGCCAGGGGAGGCATGCCCAGGGTCATGGGTGCTATAGATTGCACCCATGTCCGAATTAAGGCCCCAGCACGTGACGCACAGATATTCATCAACAGGAAGAACTTTCACTCCATCAACGTGCAGATGGTGTGTGACAGCCATATGAGGATAATGAATGTCTGTGCAAAGTATCCTGGCAGCTCACATGATTCATACATTCTCCAAAACTCCTCAGTCCACAGAGATTTCGAGAATGGAACTTTTACAGGGGGATGGCTTTTGGGTGAGTTCACAATACAAAATCACATCACATACACAGGCGTACACACAACGCTGCTTAGCATGCTCCTGACCCACAGCTACTACGTCTACCACACAAAACATCATTCACACAACATGTGCTCCCTGTCTCACCATGTCACTCACATTACACAGGTGATGCTGGCTATGGATGCAAGTCCTGGCTACTGACCCCACTGGCCAATCCTCGAACACATGCCCAGGAAAGCTACAACCAGGCTCATGGCAGAACGAGGAATGCCATTGAGCGGACCTTTGGCCTCCTCAAGTCAAGATTCCGATGTCTGGACCACTCGGGGGGAGCACTGCAGTATGCACCTGGAAAGGTGTGCGACATCATTGTGGCGTGCGCAATACTGCACAACATCGCAGTGGACACCAGGCTGCTGGAGCACATCCAGGCCCCCCCCATACAGGAAGTGCCCATGGACATCGGACACGTTGAGGAGACCCTGAGAGGGACACAGATCAGAGACAGGCTCATCACGGAACACTTTACATGTGAGTATAACACAGGCATGCAAACAATCCATGCAAGTCCCCCATCAGTCCTGTGACACTAACCACACTGCACATTTTGTTCTGTCTCACCCCACAGGAACAGTGACACAGCACTGCACTGGCAGCGGACGTAGCAAATTGTGTGTGTGGACTCAAAAACCATCCTCCATTCCACTCTCCACGTTGACATACAGACCCCAAGGATATCACGCACACCCTCAGGAGAAACAAGGTACAACACATAACCCATGTTCATCGCCTTACAGGGCTTGACTTGACAGCAGCTAACTTGATTTGCCATGAGCATAGCCAGAGCAACCATGCTAGCCTTGTAGCGAAAGAGTGTTATCCAATGCTATGCATTGGATAATACTCCGTCACATCAGGGGTTAAAGGGCCATTGGACTCAATATGGGACCTGTACTGTGCTACAGCTGAGAAGAGCAGCACAGGGGTGGATGTACAGTGGTATGGGCACACAATGTAGAGGTCATGAGACGTAGATCAGATTACCAGGGACACCATGCTGACCTGTGAGTGTGCAGACATATGTGCCCCCGACATGAATACACACATCAACAAATGTGTCCTAACAGTTCCATGGAACAAATTACATTGGGCTGCCACTGTCACATTAACAGTGGCAGCCCAAATTCATTACTTCCATGGAGCTCTCAGAACACTTGTTGATGTGTGTATCCATGTCAGGGGCACATATCCATAGGGCTGGGGCACATGTCCTTAGTTCTCCACATAATTGGTTACAGATGAGTACACAACACATTGTCAAGCAATGGTTTGTGTACTCACCTGTAACTGTGAAAATTGAGGGGATCAAAAAGACTAAATTGTTGTTGCTTGATGATCAGTTCAAGTCAACTGCTCCAAATCCTGTCCTCTTCTTCCACAGGCATCCGTAACATGATCCATCCTTGAACTGAAGTTCTTCTATGTGACTGGATTGATGTCTTGACATCACCTTCATGGAGATCACCCCTTGCTGTTTATGTTGATGTTGTTGGTGATGCAAAGTTTGACCTGAGGTTCACACAAACCTCTACTGGATCATTTTCATATAGACACAGAAAACACTAATTCCTGAGTTTTATAACCTGTACAGTTAGGATGCTCAGCTACAGAGTTGTCAAACCTTGTGGACAACACATGAGCTGGGCAGCAGTGTTACTAAAGTACTATTTTTTTGTTTCAAAGTACATTTAGTGTTCTCATACAGGTGTTCAATGCATATAGGCAATACACAAAAAACACATGTACATCCTAATGTACTTTGAGACACAATAAAGATGAACCATCACCATTCTATCTGTGTCTGTAGGAGGATATATTTGAGAACACAGTTGTCAATGCGTTACCACACCCAGGGTAGAGTATCCCCATACATGGAAAGGCATCACCCATATCACAGGACTCCACCACTTGTTTGCAAGTGAGTGGACTCAGTGATGTATTCACGCTAACAGATGGTGGCAGTGATACACTAATGTGTTGTGGGAGTGATAAAGAGGTGATAAAGGGGACATACTTCCACAGTGAATTCCTGTCCACAGTTAATGTGTTGCTCAGTATAATCAATGTTCAGTGATATTGCTCCACTGGGACATATCACAGTACATGACCAAGTGGACAAGTGTTTTCACTGGGGAAGTCTGTTACACCCTTAGAAAAAACAACAAGTCAACTTACTGGAGGCCCCAATGCTCACCCCAGGATATCAATGTGTGTGCTACACATTGAAATCCTAGGTTGAAAACATTGGCTTCCCCAGTCAGTCTGTTGCACAATGAGTGTGTGAATCCAAGACAATATGGATACATGTCCCATTTATCTGTCCTGCTTGTTATCTCACCGCTAAGCCGTTTGTTTGGCTATCCCCTTAACCCTCTGAGTGCCAGAGTGGTACCCAACGCATTTCTTTGCAATGCGTTGCCTACCACTCTGGCTATCAAAGGGTTAAACACAACATATGATGTAGATGAATGTTCAATGTTGTACCAAATGTTGGGCTAAGGGGAATGTTTTGTTATGCAAAATCAACACACAACATTGCCATATAACACAGTTGTGTAATATGGCAACAGGGATGTTTTTACAGTTGAATTTGTACAACGATGTGTGTGTGAACCCATGTTGTAACATCCCACAAACATCTTACCTAGGCAGGAGTTGTATTCACTGAATTGTTTGGCAATGCATTGGAGACAACTCTGCCACCCAAATCTATGACCAAATTCAAAGCAGATCAGACAGGATTCAAAAGCACAATGTTCCTTTATTCAGGGGAAATTTAACATGTTGGGCATTTTATTTTTTTTTCTTGGGGGGGGGGCTTAGACTGTGTGGCAGAAGTGGATAACCTGGATGATCTCCTGGTCACCCTTTGCCCCCTAGGTGTGGCTTCGGGGGTCACATTAGAGGGGGTGGTGGGGGCAGTGGATCCCTCTGTGGAGCGCAGGTTTTCCCTCTCCAAACGTAAGTCCTCCCTGCGGTTCAGCTCTCTCAACTCCACCAGTAGCTGTGCAAGCAGGTCCATCACCCCCGTGTGTAGCTGATGGAGTTGAGTGTTGATCCTCATGACCTCCGACTCCAGGGCATGGATCCTTGCCTCTATCCTGTTAGTGTTTATACGGGATTCCCTACGGCTCCTGGTGATGTTGTCATTGGTGCGGAGGCTTGACCTGAGTAGTCTCCTTTGCAGAGCCATACACTCAGCTTCAATCCCCGTGGGCCGTTCACTGCTGGTGATGCTTGTGCCTGGTGAATCAGCTGCTGCTGTGTCCTCCTCTGCTGGTGCTGTATCCTCCTCTGCTGGTGCTGTGTCCTCCTCTGCTGGTGCTGTGTCCTCCTCTGCTGGTGCTGTGTCCTCCTCTGCTGCTGCTGTGTCCTCCTCTGCTGGTGCTGTGTCCTCCTCTGCTGGTGCTGTGTCCTCCTCTGCTGGTGCT
Source organism: Rhinophrynus dorsalis (assembly GCA_037306005.1). Classification (NCBI taxonomy): domain Eukaryota; kingdom Metazoa; phylum Chordata; class Amphibia; order Anura; family Rhinophrynidae; genus Rhinophrynus; species Rhinophrynus dorsalis. The sequence goes on from CM074722.1 coordinate 256,427,581, forward strand.
GGTTGTGCTGCAGATGGGTATGTGCCCACCACATCAATTGACCCACTGCTGCCCACCGATGTCTGTGCTGGTGGAGGTGGTGGGGTAAACACGTCCCTTCGCATAGGCTGTTGGGGCTCCCCAAGCAGGCCCAGGTGTTGGTAGTCGAGTGGCCAAGGGTCAAACCTTGGCCACTGGTATGTGCTTGGCCCCCACCTAGGATCATACCTGGGGCCATGCTGGGGAGCCATCCAGGAGGGTAGGTCAATCTGTGGGTATGGCCCGTATTGGGTGGTGGCCACATCACCGGGCAGCCATTGCCTCCCTGGTGGTGGTGGTGGTGCTGCTGCTGCTGGGGGATAATAGCTCCTGGAGGTGGTGGGGGGCATCCAGTCACTGTAATAAGTCGGTGCAGGCAGAGTTGGTGCAGGCAGAGTTGGTGCAGGCAGAGTTGGTGCAGGCAGAGTTGGTGCAGGCAGGGTTGGTGCATCCAGCTGGCCAAGAGGTGTGGATGTCGTTGGGTACGGTGCCCACTGGCTGGTCCCCTCCTCCAAATACTCCTCCCTGGGTGGTGAGGTGGCCTCCTCCATGGGCTCCTGATGTGCTGGAGACACATAACCTGTGTGGAGGATTGAGATTGTGTGATCAGTAAACTTAGCCATGATGGTGTCAAATTGATATTAATACTTGAAATGTGTAAAGGAACATATATGTTGTATGGTGTATCCCCCTGTGTGAAACAACGGTACTCCTACTGGTGATGGGTGTTGTATTCTACATGTATTGCAGCTCAGAGTTGAATTCCTTTGGTGCCACATCCCAGTGGCCTGAAATTGTACATTTGCGCTGTTGCCACATCATCCTTTGTGGATATCTGCTCCCTGGACCAAAGCTAGCCAGAGGATGGTCTGGCAACATTGGCATAGTACATTTTCAGGCCACAGTGATATTGTCCCTGGAATATTCAACTTTGAGCTGTTATACTCTTGTGATGAAACACCTTTCAGTAGTGGGGATACCCTTGCATTACCCGGTGGATCAATCCTATGACATGTATTTTTCCTTTCACATTTTAGGTATTACTATCTCTTTAACGGGATAGCAATGGTTAATTTCACCTTGATGTAACATTGCAGGCATCATAGAGAGATGTTTAGAAAGATGTTGCTGTATGTGACAGCTGGAGATGTCAGTCATTTGACCACACGGAGGCTCTTCAGCAGACTCCACATTGACCCATTTGGAGATAACTACATCTTTGCCATTGTCTACTAAGTGTTCCTGGTTTGTAAGCACGCTCTGTGGACCATGTCAATGATGGATCCATCTCCAATTGTTTCAATTTTGGGTCTGCTGAAGAGCCTCCGTGTGGTCATATGACTGACATCTCCAGCTGTCACATACAGTAACATCTTTCTAAACATCTCTTTATGATGCCTGCAAGGTTACATCAAGTGAAATTAACCATTGCCATGCCAAGGTACACAGTGAGGAATATGGTCTGATATGTGTGTATATGTACCTTTCATACGGGTACAAACATATCCTTGATAGATATGAACCCAGAGATCTGTTCAGAACATGTGATTGTCTAACTGCCTATATATGTACAGCCATCACAAATGAACTTTCATAGATACAAGTGATACCCATCAAAGTAGGTGTAATATACTGGGTATATGTACTCTGATGATGATATCAATATGAGTTATTTTGTTGAGGGTGCACATATATGGGCAGTTGGACAATCACACGTACTGAACTGAACTCTGGGTTTACATCTTGTTGGGACCTATTTGTAACCATTTGAAAGGGACATATCCACATACAAATCTGGTTGTTTTTCTTTCTGTACATATCTTTTTTGAATAGATCTGCAGTGTGATTCAAGTAGTATTCATCCCTATGTTATCAGTTCATCCCGTACAGTGCTGGATTTTGTCAGATTAGACATGTCCCTCTCTGGTTGTCATGATGGTATCCTATGCATAGCATTGTGATGCATGGGATACCACCGTGGCAATCAGGGATTGATGTACATTACAGGATTCTGTCCATGAGGTCTGTTCAAGCTGAATCCTGAGGGGCAACAATCAAGCCAGTATTGAAGGATATCATTGATTGAGGCCTTTTTTTTCCTGGATCAGCCCATCCATCCTTCTGTGTGAGGCAGCCAGACCCGATCATAGATATCCATAATCCCTGGCCTGTTATTGACCAAACCTCAATGGTTCATATTTGGTTCCCATATGTATCCTGCAAATAGTGTCTGGTGTACCATCCATCCATGGCATCAGCACTCCTGAGGATCTATATGTGAATCAAATGTGAGCTATGTAAATTGAAGTTAGAGTAAATGATTGCATACACAACACCAAGGCCAACTTTTTCACCTTTACTTATGTGTGATTGTTTTTGGCCTGTGTGTTGCACATACAAGCATTTATTCTCAGTGGCACTGTGATTTGTGACCTGATCCATCCTGTTGGTGATTCAGTAAGCGGTTAAGTGGACCTGATGAACTGATTATGATGCTGACTTCTCCGCTGACCTCATTTCACCATCTGCAATGTTTTCTATGGAGTCCACACAATGGGGCCTGTGCAGCTTGAATCCTGTTATTGGATGTTCTCCATAGACTAACATTGTAATTCGTAAAGTGAGGGTATGCAAGTGTCAAATTCACTACATCAGCTCTTTTTCACCGCTTAGTGAATGTCCCCTATGTGTCATGTAATTGTTAACCTATCGACATGTGTTTGTTGTATGGTTAACCCTTTGAGTACCAGAGGGGTTGCCAAAGCATTGTTGATCGATGCATTGATGATCCCTCTCGCACTCATGGGGTTATGTGCTTGATTCCCTGTGTGAACATGGGTAACACTGTGTGACAACAATTGTGATGTTTGACATACAACACTTTACTGAGCATGGTTTGTGTGTATTGTGTGTGATGAGCACAGCAACATGAGGGTTAACCAGGGAGTTGGACAGGTTTTGGCCTTGTTGAACATTGACATTTGTCCTTGTCTTGATCCCTGTTTAAACCCTCAGGGTGCTGTGTTGGTGCAATTGTGTGGTTGAATGAAGAGCAGATGTTGGGATGTGAGTGCTTGTTTGTGATGGGTGTGTGGTTTGGGGTGGTGTGTGGTTTTGGGGTGATGCACTTACCGGTGGTGTGGAGGCTCCTCTCCTCCCCAGTGTCTGATCCTCCAGGGACCCCCTCAATGAGGGTAGACGACAGTGTCTGCCGCAGCCTCTCCTCCCATGCGCTGAAGGTGATGGGGACAGGTGGCCCACCTCCGGTGGCTCTGGCGTGCAGGGCGGCATCCCCCATCTTCCTCTTCACCTGCCTTTTGCAGTCGCCCCATCTCTTCTTTATTGAGTCCACATCCCGTCTGCAGGTGGCCACCGCATTAACTCTGCTGCAGATTTGACTCCAGGCAGCTCTCCTCCTCGCAGACAGGCCAGGGAGTCTGTCCCCCGGGAAGAGGACACTCTCCCTCTCCAGCACAGCCTCCACGAGGGCCGTGTTTTCTTCCTCGGTATATCGGGGATCCCTGAGCCTGTCCCCCTCAGCTCCGGCATGCGAGGAGTCAGACCCGGAGTGTCCTGCCTGCTCTGCCCCTGCCTGTGTGTGGTGGTCCCCAGGCACTACCCCTCGTCCCACTGCAGGATCTGTCCCTCTTCTTCTTTGTGTGCCTGCTCTTGTGGGCCTGGTCCCCCTCCGCCCTGCGTATCTCCCTCTCCCACCCCTGCTCTGCTGAGGGATCCCCTCCTGACCTTCCTCCTCCTCCACTAGTCTCCCCATCCCTCTCTCCTGTCCTCCTCTCCTGGCCATCATTCACCCAGTCACACCCAGGCACTCTCACACGCCCTCACAGACACACTCGATCCCACTCACTCTCTGTCACACACTTTCACTCACGGATTCACACTGTAAAAATAAAGTTTAAAATGCGTAAGGTGTGATGAAAAAAAAAAGACTATGTGTATGTATGTGTATGTGTTTGTATGGATGTATGTGCTATGTGCAAAAGTGTGCTATGTGTCTATTTAAATGTAACTCTCTCCTCTCCAAAATCCTTCTACCTTACTCCTCTGTATGCTTCTCTCTCTCTCTCTCTCTCTCTCTCTAAATGCTATCCTCCACTCCTGGGTCCTGTGCTCTAGCTTGCTGAAACTCGAAACACAGACAGGGTGTAACCGTTATTTTGAGGTATATATAGGTGTATTTGAACATTTTTGATACTTTGGGGCCTTGGGATTGGCTGTAGGTTTGAATTTTGTTTGTGCATCTATCAGGGTTGCTAGACAACGGCAGCCGTAATGTAACATTTTGAGTTAAGTTGTGTTTTAACGGGTGTTTGGGACGCACGGTGATGCAAAATCAGGTGCGACGCTGGTTTTTGTTTAACGTGTTTTTGTAGTGCCTACGCCCGATAGCTATTCTTGAACGCTTACCTTTGAATCTGCCGTAAACCATGTGTTCTTTGCGGCCGACGTGCCTTTTTTACTTAGCGGATGGTTTAACGGCTGCCTTTAAATCTAGGCCATAGTCGGGTGCAGTGCCATTCTGCCACATACATGTGGGGACTTCTGCTGGTCCCGTGAAGGTAGAGTTTTCAGCTGCCCCCTGGGTAGTTGTGGTACTGGAAAGCATTTTAAATGTTTGACTGCTGTTGTGTCAAATTTTTCAAAAGTGGAGTAGAAATGGTTTAATCCAGATAACAATTGTGTGGCAAAAATTTGCTAAATGTGCCAAAAATAATGGTAGTTGTAAGTATTAAATCTTAACACCAGGTATAACCTATTCTTAATGGAATTGTATAGTGGTAGTTATGTATTCGGGAAAATGTTCTCATTTACAAATTTTCTGCAAATTTTCTCAAAATATTCTCAGGTAGACATAATTAAAAGAACAAACAATGAAGATGTGTTAATGGGGTACTAAAGCTTCAATCGAACGTAACTAAATATGTCACCTCAGTACATTCATTATTAACACCGGAGACCAGTTCAGTGCCAGTGAGTGTGATCATTGCTAGATGTGATCAAATATAAAAGAAAATTATCAGTCAGAGAGACCTCTTTTGGTTAGAGGATAGGGATGGGTGAAACTTTCCACCTCAAACTGAAATCAGCGAAAAATAGCACTTTCCACTTGGCGAAAAATTTCCTGTGAAAAGTGTAGATTTTTTCGCCCATTGAAATCAATGGGAACATAGAAGTTACACACAACACATTACAAATAATATTTTATTTCCCAAAGGCACAGCATAAAAGGGGCATGAGGGTGCCTGTGGTTGTGGGGTGTGGGGAAAGAATCAGTTGAACAGGGGATGATTTTTGGGGGGTTGTTTACTGGAATTGGGGGGCACTTAATAAAAAAGAAATCCCAAATAAAATAAAAACCATAAGACATGGTATAAAGGGGTCTGAGGAGGGTGCCTGTGTTGGTGAATGAATGAATCATTTGAACAGGGAATTTGTTTTGGGGGGGGTCTTGACTGCTATTGGGGGGACAGTTAATAAAAAATGAAATCAATAAAATAAGACATTTGTATGTAAAGTGATAGAGACAGGAACCCCCTGGCATAAGCTGCCACTGGGGTGGACTGATACTTGACTTGATAGATTATTTTGTAGAGGATGAGTTGTTTGATTTGTCGTTAGAGGCCTTTGTAGGACTTAGACTTATTAGAGGCCCAAGCCCTGAAGAAAGATTGATTTGTAGGACTTAAGTTTGTTTGGCACAAGCCCTAAGGAAACATTGATTTCTAGGACTTAGGCTTGTTAGAAACAAACCCCCAAAAATGGTTTATTTTTTTGTAGGACTCATTTTTATTTATTTATTAATTTTTTAAAACACAAGTCCTGTGAAAAAAAATAAAAATGCCCTACTGGCCTAATTCCAGAAGGTCATGTTGGCCAGTGGCCACTGTCAAATGTCCTCCTGAGTCCTGAGTTGCAACTGCTGTTCGTACTGCTGCTGCGGAGTTGTTTAAGCAGTAGATGATTAGGCAGCTGAAAGGGAATGGAATCAATAGCAGTAACATGGAAGATGGATGATTAAGATTCCACTTCCCACGACTGGCTCCATTGATGCCCCTGAGGCAGCAACAGAAGAATAAGTAGCCCCCAGTATATGTGGAAAAAAGAAAAAGTTGGCTACTAAATCTTCTCCACCTGCCCCTCTTGAACCCTCCCTGCCACCATCTTAGCATGCAGGATGGATTCTCCTCAGATACCGCTTGATGCACTTATTGCGATTCTCCTCCACCACACTGGCATGTGTGGTGAGTGCACCACACAGTGTGCAATGGGTAGAGACGAACTGCCACATCCTAACATCAATAGAGTGACTATCATTTGGTGGGGAGATAATGAACGAGGAGGATTGGCAGAAGATGTAGTTACCCTAAAAGGTGATGGCGAGCTAGTTGTTTCATTCGTCCTGGAACTTCCAGTCTCTGCCTGGGCTGTTCTATTTCTCCTCCTCTTTGAGCTCCACCTCGCCTCTTGCTACCTTTCTGGTGAGTCAGGGACAGCAAAAGTGGTGCTTGATTTCTGTGGTGGGTGTTTGGCTTTAATATGTTTGGAGCAAATGTCATGGTGTCTGTGTTTCATGTGTGATATGAGGGTGCTTGTGCCAAGGTGTGTTCCCTCCTTTCCTCTTTTCATTGACCTGTCACAAATTGTGCACAGTGCCGTTGCTGATGACTGTACTGTGCCTGCCCCAACAGAAAAATAGTCCCACACCCATGATGACTTCAGAGGGAAGGGGAAAGGTGAAGAAGAATGGCCTCTTTCTTCTTGTCCTCCACATTCCCCTTCATTGCATGTGGCAGTGGATAATGTTGCTGCTGTTGCTGCTACTGCCTCAGAGTCAGCACTGCAACTAGGATCATAAGTATTGCTATTGCTGGCAAGTGGAACCTGTCCTAGTCCCGCTTCGCTTGTTGACCCCATTACCACTGTGTCCTCAGTGGTCTGTGGCACAATAACCTGCTCTTCAGCATCCTGCTGCCCTTGCATCTCAACATCAGACGGAATTAGTGCAGTTGCAAATTCCTCTAATTCCAAGATGTCCTTGCTAGTGGTGGTGGTGATGCCCATCCTCATTCCTGTCTCCCATTCCTTCTCAGTTTCTGCTAAAAAGGCCATCAATGCCTCTTCCACCCCAGCTTCTCCAGCATCATCACCACCACTACCACTAGTCACTACATGCTGTTGTTGCTGCTGCTGCTGCTCTATTCCAGATATCTCACTGCTGCTTGGAGGAGGTGACGAGCAATGTGACAGAGGGTCCCCTAATGCCACACTTGTCATTGCCTTTTGACCTGAAGAAGAAGGCAGACTAGCACTAGCAGAATAGCAGCAGACACAGGCAGCTGATCTGTGCTCCTGCTGGTGGTGGTGGTATTAATTCTCAGCCTGCTCTCCTCTCCCAACACCAGTTCTGGCCTCTTCAGGTTCATGTTCCACCTGGACACTGTAGTGAAGAGAAGGGGAGGACTCCCAGTCCCAGGGTCAGGAGAATGGTGTAGGTTCCCTTGACCGCTAGTCTGGATGCTTCAAAATGTTTCCCCTACCACTCTGGCTGCTTCACCATTAGTGCTACTACTAACACCAACCACAATGAGTTCAGCCGCAGAGTCTTCCTCCTCAGTCTCACAGTCACTAGTAATATCAGGATATTGTTGATTACTCCCTCCTTCACTCCTAAGGCTAATAAGCTGCTGGACCTTAGTAGTAGTACTAGCAGTGACAGGACTGCTTGGGAATGGCAAGTGTGATTTAGGGTCCCTTGCTTTCACACTTAGCATCATCTTCTCCTCCTCCCCCCGAGTACTACAAGAAACACTAGCAGCAGGCAAAGTATTGGTGGCAGCAGGTTCAGCACTGGCAGCAGGTTCAGTACTAGCAGCAGGTTTAGCACTGGCAGCATGTTCAGTACTAGCAGCAGGCTCAGCACTGGCAGCAGGTTCAGCACTGGCAACAGGTACAACACTAATGGCTGCAGGATCAGAAATGGTGGCACTGGCAGCAGGGGTAACACGTCTGGCAACAGGTACAACACTAGTGGCTGCAGGTACAGAAATGGTGGCACTGGCAGCAGGGGCAGCATGTCTGGCAACAGGTACAACACTAGTGGCTGCAGGATTAGAAATGGTGGCACTGGCAGCAGGGGCAGCACGTCTGGCAACAGGTACAACACTAGTGGCTGCAGGTACAGAAATGGTGGCACTGGCAGCAGGGGCAGCATGTCTGGCAACAGGTACAACACTAGTGGCTGCAGTTACAGAAATGGTGGCACTGGCAGCAGGGGCAGCACGTCTGGCAACAGGTACAACACTAGTGGCTGCAGGATCAGAAATGTTGGCACTGGCAGCAGGGGCAGCGTGTCTGGCAAAAGGTACAACATTAGTGGCTGCAGGATCAGAAATGGTGGCACTGGCAGCAGGGGCAGCACGTCTTGCAGCAGGCACAGGCATCTGACCTGTCCTGCTCTCACTATCCTTTTCTCCCTTCCTTCCCATTCCCTTTTCTCCCTCCCTTCTTATTAAATTCCCCAAGGTCCCTTGGGGTGATTTAGGGGGACTGGACAGCATTGGTTGAGTACTGCTAGGCACTTCCTCCTCCTCAGACTCAGTGGACACATAATAAGGATCCTTCCAGTTCCTCTTTTTGCTGCTCATAGTGATAGGAGTCACTATGAGCCTCTGCTTCCTCAATTTTTGCTAAATATCACAAGAGAACAGCACGTCTATCTCGCTCTGTAGCTGCTTCTATTGTGTCTGACTTCAGCGAAAATGTCATGTTTTTATAGTGGAAGTGCGAAAACAATGTAAATCAAATTTCCTGCGAAAAAGTGGAAAATTTCCCGCGGGAACATGGCGACAATGAAACAATTAATGTCTCAGTTTCATTAAGTAGAGAATCAGCTGTAAGTATGACAGATATGTCACATATTTAACGCCAAGAGACAGTGGTGTACAAAACTTGAAAGACTAAGCCATGACCAAGGGCAATTTATTGTAACACAATAGGGTAGATTCACTAAGAGGTGATAAAGAGGTGATTAAGTGGAGATAAATTCTCCAGTTTATCACTTCTCCAATTCCTATGTTATTCTATGGAGCCTATACACTGATATTTCTTCAACTTTGGAGATCTTAGTGAATAGACTCTATAGAATAACATAGGAACTGGAGAAGTGATAAACTGGAGGCATTATCTCCACTTTATCATCGCTTTATCACCACTTTATCACCAGTTAGTGAATCTCCCCCAATGTGTTTAGAATATTTTATGCTGAGAAGCATGTAATATAAGATACATGGTTTTTCTTGATCTGTTCTAGCACATTGTTTATAGGTTTTCTTCCATACATGACAATCATCTATGTCAGAAGGCCAGATACTAGTTAACTACAAATTATATACTTAATGAGAGAAGATGATGATGATTTTAATATTCTGTATCCCTTGAACTAGGGATCTGGATTTTAATTCTATTTCAGATTAAGTAATTACATTTTATTATTTTATATTTGGTTGATAAAAGTTAGGTTTTATGATCACTGGCACTGAACTGGTCTTTGGTGTTAAAGTGTTAGTAAAGTCTATATTTTACAAACACTAATATGGCAGCTATTATAAAATGAAACTAAACAACCCCAAGTCCCATCTCTCAGACCTTTATGGTTTGAGAGATATAGAAGGCTAAAGATCCCTGCTCCCTCCACTTTGCCTACTGTTAGCTGTAAAGCTGACAGAAGGAGATTCGAGTTGGCTGACTCGAGGCAGCTCTTCAGCGGAGCCAAAATAGTGCAATGTAAAAAGAAATACTTCACTGGAATGGTCTACAAAGTGTGCTTGCAAACCAGGTACACTTTGTAGACCGTTCCATTGATGTATTTCTTTTTACATTTTGCTATTTTGACTCTGAAGAATCGCTTGACGTCAGGGAGGGAGCGGAGTACTTTACCATACCATAAACGTTTGAGAGATGGTACTGGGGTTGTTTAATTTAATTTTATAATAGCTGCAATATTAGCATTTGTAAAATATAGAAATGACTAACACTTTAATAATGAATGTACTGAGGTGACATATTTAGATATGTCAGGTTGAAGCCCGGGAACTCCATTAACACATCTTCTTTGTTTGCTCTTTTCAGTTTATTGTTAGACTTGCGGTGCTTAATATATCACTTTGACAGGATCTAAATTTATTATTAAGACATTTATAAACTTTGTTTTACTTTATAAATATGACTGTTCGTTGTGAATTTTAGTGACAATTCTTAAAGCGGGACTACCACCTCCACTAAAGTAGCCCTGCAATACTTAGGCAGGTGGCGACTAGCTTACTAATCATTATTTTCCCTCTTAAAAGTGCTCACAAATAAAGTTATCCTTAAGGTTCAGAGACTGACGGCCAGGTTACTGCAGCCTGTGAGCCTGCTCTGTCAGTCTCTTCCGGAGCCGTCCGGGCCAGTGCAATGCCTGTGAAGGATGAAGAGGACTGACAGTGCAGGCATGCATTCAAGATGTCCGCGGTGATGCCTGGCTTCTGGTCTCGGAAGCTTAAGGATAACTTTATTCATGGGCACTTTTGAGAGGTAAATAATGATTATTAAGCTAGTCGCCAACTGCTAAGTATTGCAGGGCAACTTTAGTGGAGGTGGTAGTTCCGCTTTAGACATACACTAAGAATGTTTTTTCTGCATTTTTCCCATAAAATTCATATTTATAAAAGCAAACTGAAGTAATGCACTGGAGATCTCTATAGCATTCAAGGGGTTAAAAAGCTCTATTCAAGTGCATGTGAATTTAGGAACTTCTACTTCTTCCCTAGGGTGCAGTTGATTTAATCCAGAATAACTCCAGCTTCCTTCTATAAATATGGGCCTTCAGTCTGCTATGAAAAAGACTACATCTTGAGCAAACCAATTGCACCATAGTGGACCAATTAAATGCTCCACTGAATTGTAGATTTTAACCCCTTGAATGTCAAACAAGTCTCCAACACATTGAGAAGTACGGCATTGGGTTGGCAAAGGGTTATAAGCAACATTAAATCACATTCAAGTTGTCCACTATAGGGCAGTTGAAATGCCCCAGAATTGCAGCTCTTCAGCTTACTGAATAAGGAAGTTTGGTGGTACATTTGGTCTGGTATATGCCCTCAGCATTGTGGAAGACCGTGATCTCTTGAGTGAGCCAGCGGGTTATGTTCCACAGCTTGAAATAACACAATAACACAATAACACAAGGTGTGGCCAAAAGATTTCTTATACTTGAAAATAAGACCAGAATAAAACTGCAGGTATTTGGCATTCTGTATTTCTATTATAGAAAGATGTGCAGAGTTAATATATACATTCCGATATCTGGAGCTGCTGAGGAACTGTTCACAATAAATGTTATACAGTTAAAATTCATTGCAATTTTCCACTAGCTATGACTAGAAAATGCACCCACGCATGAAATTTTCCTCTGGGCTGCCCCAGACACTCACATCAGGAAGCCTTGGTGTGTGGCTCTCTAAATAGAACTGCTCTCATCATACTTTATTTTTCTTCTGACATATCCTGTATGTCAAATATAATAAATATAATAATCTAAATCACACATTGCCTACCCTGTCATTTATACAGTGCACATCTAACATATGGCGGCTTATGTACTAAGAGGAACTGGAGAAATTGTGGGACAAATCAATTACACTATTGGGAAAAATAAAGATTCCCAAAATTCCCATTGGGTTAAATGGGGCTTTAAACTAATTGAACACCACAATTCATTAGAAACATTTATAGCATTCAAGGGTTTAAATTATTGGGATTTTTTTATTTGACATTTGTGGCACAGGTGATTTGCTCCAGAATTGTTCTAGTTCTTAGTAGATCAGACTCATGAATTTTTTTAATGTAAATTTACCATCATACTGGTAGCTTGTGCTAATTTCTTCTGTTCTAGCTGAAGAGACAAATACGTCTATAATCAATTGTTCTTCTTGCACTGGAAAGGTGAAGGGACAGGATGGCCCTCTGCACCCAATTTACATGATGACAGCAGTTTCATCACCTGTGCAACTCTGGCCAGACTGGGGGGAGATTCCATAAGTGGTGATAAAGTGGAGATGACTTCTCTAGTTTATCACTTCTCCAGTTCCTATGTTATTCTATGGAGACTATGTACTAAGATTTCTTCAACTCTGGAGATCTTAGTGAATAGGCTCTATAGAATAAGATATGAACTGCAAAAGTGATATCACTGGAGCAGTCATCACCTCTTTATCACCTCGGTATCACCGCTTAGTGAATCTCCCCCCCAGAATTAGTGGTAAATGCATAGCTCTCTACTGACTGACTGGTTCAGTGTGATCCCATGTTCTACCAGATACAGTTCAGCAACCAGCCTACTACCTCTGTCTCCAGTCTGCAGACCTGATGCATTTTCCAATGTGGCTACAGTTTTCTGCAGTTACAATTTAGTGATAAGACACACATTTTATATAACTGGAGCATACTGGTTGTGATCTGATCTAGGGATTCTGTTCTGATGTGTGAGGTATCCCATTGAGTGCCTGAGGGGTGTACAACATTCTTTTACATTGCCTTAGGCACATTTTTTGGAACAAAAAACTTAATCACATCCTCTTGTTTATATTGCTTGTTTTAACTTTGATTGTTATTGCAGAACATCATTTTTTTTAAATCTTCCAGATATAGGCCTCGATTCAATTCCCCCCCGACACCAAAATAAACCCCACCAACATTTTTTTCAAGCACGGTAAGCAACTAAATTACCTATGCTATGAAAAAAAATACAGACAAAAAAAAAACTTCCACTGGCAATAAATTTATCGCCCATTTGACCCCATGGAAACACATTCCAAACATTGGAATTTGTAATTCAATTGTCCGTGTTAGCAGTAAGATGCATTAAGGGACCCACTGGATCACTCTCTCCATGCCTAAGAGGCCACTTGGAAGCTGCTTGGCCTACACTTGAGCCCTCAGGGTTAAAAAAAAAAAATCAGATTTGTGAAACAGTTCTGTGCAATGAATATAGTATTGTAGAAAACTAACATCATCCAAGAAGTGAAGTTTTTGTGTACAGTCTCATATTGTAAGTGATATTTTATTAATACTAATCTTCATGCCCAGGTGCACAATCCCATGGACAGATACAGACTAAAAACACAGGGCGGACCGAAACGTTGACGATTTCTTTGTGCATAATACATTTTGTGAAGATTATTAATAAGACCCACGGGTGCTGCCCTTTTCTGTTTTTAGTGTATATATGTCTCTCTCTCTCTCTCTCTCTCTCTATATATATATATATATATATGTATTGCGTTACATCTTCTTCGTTTATTTCATATGTATATGAAAGGAAGCCACCTCCTCTTCCTTTCCCTGAAACCTGGGGTAAAAAACAGGCCTCAGAGAAACCTAGATGTGCACAATGGCATGGTGGCTCCCCAGTTGCCAACACTGAACACCAACTGTGTCATGAAGGAACCCTCCAAAAGGGTCCCTTAGGGACGCCCCAGGCTAGCCATACAGCATCCGTGGACTGGTGCCCACACAGCACTGAAGGAGAATGAAGACAAAGAGACAAAGCTTTTTAAGTGGATTCTTTAAGGTGCTGTGGCCCCATAATCACAAATGTTATGTTCCATGTGAAAAACACCTTGTCCCCATCAGAGAGACAAGGAAAACAGTAAATGAACAAAGGCATATAGAAATAACTAAATAAACTGGACCAAGTGCAGCTAAAGTTGCAGATAAAACGATAAGACATACTCAAAGGACCCATGGACTTCAACTCTAACTCCTCTTCTGTCTTCAGGCTCTTTTGAAGTAAAGAAAGGAAAAGTGAGAGCTGTTGTGAAAGTCATCAGCCAACCCCATCCAGACCCCAGGTCCTGGTAAAGTCTGCCCAATACTAAAAGCAGAAATTGCATTTGATTGTTTTTAATAAACTGGGTTACATATATGTCCAGTTTGTTTGTACTACTGACAGTACCACAGAGATTATTGGATCATATCTGTGTATTTTTTATAAGCTGAGTCATAGAGAAAAAGCCCTCTCCATTACTTTAAATAAAAAATTCTATTAAGTAAAATGTAATTTTTCACTACACAGAATTGTAATGCAAAAACTCTTTAAAGGACCAGCGGGGTGTGCATCATATGGTTTTGCAAACGTTGATAATTCTGATGGTCCTTAAAGGGTTAAATAAATTAACAATCGTCACACAGCCACTGCAGTACATTGAGCTCCATAGACACAGCATTGGAAACAAATTCAAGATGTGTAAAGGTGATCCTAAGAAACCAAGAGGAAAAATGTTCTCCTGTGCTTATTTTGTGCAAACTTGCAGAGAGGAGCACAAGAAGAAGCATCCTGATGCATCTGTAAATTTCTCTGAGTTTTCTAAGAAATGTTCAGAACGGTGGAAGACCATGTCTGCCAAGGAAAAGGGTAAGTTTGACGATATGGCAAAGTCTGACAAAGTTCGCTATGAAAGAAAAATTAAGTCTTATATACCTCCCAAAGGTGAAACAAAAAAGAAGTTTAAGGACCCTAATGCACCAAAGAGACCACCGTCAGCTTTCTTCTTGTTTTGCTCAGAGTTTCGTCCTAAAATCAAAGGGGAGCACCCTGGTCTGACTATTGGAGATGTTGCAAAGAAACTTGGAGAGATGTGGAATAATACTGTGTCAGATGACAAGATACCTTATGAAAGGAAAGCTGCCAAACTAAAGAAGACGTATGATAAGGACATTGCAGCATATAGGCCTATGGGTAAGCTCGAACCAGCAAAAAAGGCTCCTGCTAAGGCAGAGAAGAGCAAGAAGAAAAAGAGGATGATAAAGATGATGATGAAGATGAAGAAGAGGAAGATGATGATGAGGAAGAGGATGAAGATGAGGATGACGAATAAATGTCTCCTGCAGAATTGTCTATATAGCATTTCACCCCCTCCTGTACACAGCTCACGTTGTAAGATTTGTTTTTAAACTGTACAGATTTTTTTTGTTTTTTTTTAAGTTGGCACACTTCCAAATGTGTCTTTAGATAGTCTTGTTTTTGTTTTGTTTTCTCCCCCCCTTCCTTCCTTTTTAGTGGCTTTTCAGTTGCCACTAACCCTGCCTTGTACAGTAAGGGTGTTGTAAATTGGCATGGAAATGTAAGCGGGTTCATGTTTGGTGCACAGCAAAAATTAGTTTGTATGGGAATGTACTTCATTTTTTTCCATCAGCAGTTGTCTTAGCATCATATTTGTGGCTCTGTTAACTGAATACCACTATGTAATTGCAAAATTTGCCAACTGTTTTTTTGACATTCTGACTTGCTTCTAAGTAAATACAATTTTTTTTATTAAAAAAATAAATAACTAAATAAATTAACAATCACTTTCTTCCAAAAGTATACTCCCCCTTCAAACACTATCAAATGTAATCCCTGGATCATGCAAACATTTGTACTGTATATAGAATGCTCTGAATCCAGCTTTTACCCAGATAACTGGACTATGCATAAATGTGCGTAAAATCAAATGTATATAAAGCTCCTTTATAGTTAGTAATGTTCCATATGAAATAAATAAAGTAGGGAAGCAATAATTTATTCTTAAATTTTGTTTATTGCCATACATAATATTGTTGATTTTATTAGCTAATTGAAGTATATCATCTGAAATATGCCATTTCTATCACTGGATATTCTTCTGTGTAACATTTAAAATCTTCAGGCATCAGTACAACCATAAAATAATAATTGCTTGATGCAGCAAAGTAAATCAATGGTTATCTCTATAGAGGATAAAAAATCCAGAATATTGTAAACCTTAGAGAGCAAGCTCAACTCAACACAAATCTTATAACCATAATGATAGATCTGTTTACCCAAACCAGAAGGGATTCATCTCCAGCGTACAGACCATTGATCAAGGAAGGATAGGTAATTTATTGTGCAAAAATTACTCTGTCTCAAGCAAAAGGTTTTTGACCAATGTTTCCTCCCAGTCCTTAAGTATGGGTTTGAAACATGGACACTGAATGCCAAAAACATAAGATTACACAGAAGTATAGAGCAACGAATTTTAAACATAACTAAATAAGACCTTACTTATCAGTCAAAAATATTTTTGGTGGTGTTAGCTCTCCCTTTTCTCTTCACACCCACACCTGGCTACACCAATACTCCTATCAAGCAACTCTAGCTCCCTCTATTTGCTGCATTCTCTGTCTTTACCAAACTCAGACTGACAACATGTAGTTAACTGAAAGCACCTGTTTTTCTGTAGCATAATAGGAATATATGGGGGGAAATGCTTCATGTGAGAGGAAAATGCTTTATTACCAGCAATTTCATTTTATTATCCGTATTCCACTTCCTCCTAAGCTGCATATTTCAGGGTCCTGTCGTGACAATGATCAGGGTTTATCATAATGTGGCTCTCCAGCTGTTACTATACTACAGCTCCCATAATCAATAGCAGCTGTGGATGATGGAGGTTATAGGCAACAGCTGGAGACTCAGAGGTTGCCAAGCCCTGAAAAACATGGTGACAAGTTTAGGAAGGGGCAGGTAACTGTCATACTGTATGGGGCAACCCCTTACCTCCTATCCTCCCTGATCTTATGGTCAGCTGTTCTCTCACACAAAGATATAGTGGCAGCTAGATCCTATCCTGCTGATGCACAGTGTTTTCTGGATACTGCCTGGACTGCAAGATCACTTCCCAGGTTTCAACCTACAATTCATGCCTCCTGGAGGAAGAGACACATTGATTCAATGGAGGTTTCCCCCTAGTCTGCTATAAAATATCTGCTTCATTGTTTATGTATGCTGCACTGTGTGTGCTCATATTAAATATGCACAGGGAGTTGGGGGAATAATTTAGCTATTTAAAAATTACCAACATATTCCTTTTTTGCTGCACAAAAGGGAGGGGGATATAGAAACAAAACAATGTAACATGTACAAACCTTAAAAGAAATTATGCCGCCTTTTTGCAAGCAGTGTTTAACCATTGCAACATGTAATTGGATGTCAATCCCAATAAAGGTCTGTAAGAGAAAGGGACACAGTTTATTTATGTCTAAAGCCTGGTAACATGTTAGCCATAGAAAATGCAGGAGACTAGTAGATTAAAAAGGTATAATTTTTACTCTACAATGTATTAGGCTTACTGATTGTTGATCACTGTGAAGGTTAAACATCCCTCAGCCTTCATTGTACGCCACCTATGATTGGAGACCTCCATTTAACAATCTGATTGCATTGAATTGCTCAGCAGGACAATGTGGTTTGGAATGATAAGGGACTTTTGCTACAAGTGTTCACTTCCAATCAAAAAAACGCTTTACTAATAGCCTGTTGAATGGAGATTTTCTTTCCTGTGCTAGTCCCACATAAGCCTCACAGAGTGAAAATTAAACCAAGTACAGGAGGCTAATGTATTCCCTTATTAGCCTGAATACTGGGCAACCATTAATGTAAGGTGACCCCTCCACCACCTTTTAAATTACAACTTAAGAAAAAAGAAGAGAGCACTGAATGTAAAGTGCCTGTCTGTCTCTCCACCTCCCCCTTGGACACAGCCCGATAAAGCTTCATAGAGAGAGTGTGGTAAAAGTTCCATTCCAGTGTGGTAAAAATTCCAGGTATGTTTGGATATGCTACCAACTTCTTTGTTGCTTCTCCTTGTCCTTTGAGGTCTTGCAAGGTCCTGTCTTCCAGTGTGGAGACTCACATCTAGCTGTTTCAAGCAAGTCTGTGAAGACAGGACCTGGAGAAGCAAACAGGAGGCAAATAAACATTCCACCCGCCATACTGAACTTCTTTTGGGCTGACTTCATGGAGGTTTAGTAGGCTGTGTGCAAGACAGAGAGATGGTGGGATGGAGAGACACAGATGTTAAAGGATTAGCTATCGGGCAGCCCGTGTGATTGGATTGTCTACTGATCTGATGGGCAGCTTGATTAAAAAGTGACCTCATATATAAGGCAAAGTAATTTTTTCATGCCAAAATATCTGGAAAATAAAAATCTTGCTTTATATATACAACTGGACTCATTCTGGGGCAAACTCTACACCAGAGGTAGTTGATTGTTGGACTTTCAGCTAGATGTCACAGTATGACACCCTTTTTTTGTCATCTTTTTTATAGATACCATGCATGGTTGATATTTATATTACCATTTATTCTATATATATGTTGATGTGCACATAGACCATTTATTTAGATGTTTGGTTTAGTATAGGAATTTTTTGGGGTTCGCATGTATAGCTAGTTTGTATCTGTGCGGGTAATTGTGCACCTATTTTTTCCTTTTGGTAACGGTGCAGTGTTACGCGTACAGATATCTCTACATTCTCACTGGCTTATCCAGCAGGTCTGAGGTTGAGGGTTTTTTATGTATATGGTGGTGTTTCAGATGTAGACCTTGTGTCTGGTGGATCCAGGGGGATAAACCCTACAACATATTTTTTTTACATTTTAAGTATTACTATCCCTTTAATATTTGTATTTGATATTATATTATATTTAGGTCTGAGTGCCATTCTAATAATCTACTTTTCCCTATGTCCCTTTTCCTTTTCTATTTCTGTTCTTGGTTTGATATTTATATTATGGATTCATGGCACCCCATATGTATTTCATGTGGTTATGACTACTTGGAGTAATAATTATATATATGTGCTCCCTATAATTGACATTTTTTAAGTCCGTTGTGGGTACCTCTGAATATTCCGGCCAACCATTTTATGGTGAGAAAAGAAGAAAAGGGGAATGTTATGTAGAGCCACAATGGGGAGCAGGAAGAATAGGTATACTCAGTACAGGGTATAGAATCAGGGGGAGCACACATGTTTCATTGAAGAGGGAGAATATGCATTGGGGAGGAGGGCTGTGTGTCAGGATTACCATGTTTTAGCCATTTAGACCATTTATGGAAGAAGAGTCGCATGGTATCAGTGGAAATGGCATGGCATTTCTCCATCGATAGAAAGCCGTCAACTTTAGAGACCCATAGGGTGGAGGGGGGTTTGGTCTCTCTTGTCACAGAAAAGGGATATTACTGCTTTAGCAGTGTTGAGAAGGACAGGCAAGCAGGACCAAACAGTAGTGGTGTGTAGAGGAGAAATGTTGTTTGAAGAAGAACAAACGTACAATTGGATCTAGGGGAACTGGAAGGCCTAGGGTGTTCTGAATATGTCGCAGAACTGCGGACCAATACAAGGAGAAAATTGGGCATGACCACCAAATGGAGCATAGAGCCAATGTGGGTAAGACATCTCCAGTACTTATTGGAGGACGAGGGAGAGAAATGAGAAATACATTGTGGAGTGAGGTACCAGCGGCAAAGCAGTTTGTAGTTGATTTACCTTGTCTTGATATCCCGAGAAGTTTCATGCACGAAGCAGAAGATTGAGGATTATTGAGCCATATCGAATGATATCCGCAGTTATTTCTCTAGCGAAAGTGAGGTTTAGAGTCAGGCAATGCGAGGAGGATGAGAGAGAGTAACAATAGGAGTGGGGCCATATGGAGGGGGGAGGGTCGGCGATGGCCTTCTCACAAGCTGTAAGTTGTCAGGAAAGGGAGCAAGTCCGGCTCTCCGTTTGGAACCAGTGGTTTATATGAAGGAGTGGCCACCAAGGGTGTATCCCCACATTTTTCTTGTAGGAGAATGCAAAGAATGAAGGCTGTTTATCGTGTTAAGGATTGCAACTTATCAAGAGATTTCTCTTTCCAGAGTAAGAAACTTTGGGAGTCAAGGCCCACGAATTAATTAAAGGAGCAGTAAACTTTTTTTTATGAAAACACATATTTTATAGAGCATTTCCTGCTGAATAAAACAAGGGCACTCCCACCACTGTTAGATGATTTATTCAAAATGTATAGTAGTTCAGATAATCAGGAAGTGAATTTACTGTGCTTTACTTCCTGATAGTTCTAACTGACAGGAAGTGACAAGCAGTTTCTATCATATTCTAAGGAGAACTGTATGTCTCTGACTTTCCTCTCCATTAGAAAACAGAAAAACTAATTAGAATTTGACCACTAGAGGGCACTGCTAATGTAAAAAAACATGGGTTTAAACCATAACAACTCTGGAAATATAAATCTCTCTGCAGTGGGAGTACCCTTATTTTACTCAATATGAAAATATCTACAATATATATTTTTTCATAAAAAAGTTTACTGCTCCTTTAAGCACAGGGGGAGGGGTGACAAGGTGGAGAGTGCTATTTATGTCAGTCTATAATCATAAAATGTGACCAATGATTGGATGATCTATGTAAGTAGAAGAGGATGAGATGAGACAGTTGATGTGAAGCATGGTTGAAGGAGACTTAAAGGACCTAACATGTCCGAGACAGTACCTGTCCACCTTTTGGGGAAGGGAGTGAAGAAATCAAATAATTTAGCAATGACTGCAGCTCTGTAAGATCTGGAAGAGACATACCAACTTTATCAGTTTTTTGGGATAGTATAGATAGGCTGAGCCTCAGTTGCTTATGGGACCAGATAAAGGACATTATGGTTGAGTGGAAGGAGTCAAGAAAACATTTGGGGATGTGGATAGGAAGGGTGTTGAAGATGTACAGAATCTTGGGAAGTATAAGTTTTTATTAAGTTGATCATACCTGTCCAGGATAGGAACAGTGGGTCCCAAGTGGGAGGGGGAGGATCTACCAAAATAGAGTTCATAACTGGGAAGAGGTTAATGTCTTGTAGAGTGGACAGGTCCAGAGAGATATGACTACCTAGGTAAAGTATGGAGGAAGCAACCCATTTGAATTTAAAGGTGCGTTGTAGAGAAGAGGACATGGTGAGGGACAGCCCTATGTTGAGCACTTCCGATTTGGAGTAATTGATTTTGGTTTGAGATAGAAAGCAATATTATTCCACAGTCCTAACCAAAGATGGGATGGAAGAGTGTGTAGGTCTCACAACCAGAACTCAGGCCATGGATCGGTGGGCCGTTTTGCATGATACACAGTATTGGTTCTAATGTAAATATGAAGATGAGAGGGGAAAGGGTGCTGCCTTGTCTAGTGCCATTGGGGATGGGGAAGGGATTGGAGAGGGCCCAAGACTCTCACTGAGGGGTGGGAGTATAAACTCATGATACCTGAAAGCATAAGAGTGCCTATTCCAATATGTTTAAGTATCTCAAATATGTAGTTCCAGTTCACCCTATCGAAAGCTTTCTCCACATCTGTTGATATGAAGACACAAGGGATGCAATGGTGAACCACTCAATGTGTTAGGGGAATCACAGTTGTTGTGTTGTGTCATGCTTCCCTGCGGCTGAAACTACTTTGGTCTGGGAGTACGAGGTAAGGGAAAAGAGGTCTGATGTGAATAGATAAAATGTTTGCAAAAATTTTCAGGTCAGCATTCAGTGAAGATATTGTACTGTAATTGCTGCAAAAGGAAGGGTCTTTTTTAGGCTTGAGAATAACAACTGAGTGTCTAGGGTTTGCGGGGGGCAAATGTTGGTCCGGCATGACAGATTTGAAGGCATCTCGCATGTGAAGGAGTAGTGAGGTACTTAATTTATGGTAGTATATAAAAGTGAGAAGCCATCTGGCAGGGGTTTCCTAACCATAACTTGATTTAGACATAAATAAATATTCATCCATATATTCATTTATTTCAGTCAAGTTAGAAATGATGGCGGATGTAAGAATCCACTGGTGCAGCTGATTTTCTGTACTAAAATGTTGGCCTAAAAATCACATGGCTGCACTGTGGGGTATGTAATAAAGTGTATGATCACATTGTACATACCTGCGCATGCACTCTGCCATCATTAATACTTTAATATAAGCAAACCCTGAACACCTCCCCTTCATCCCAAGCAAAAAAAATATAGAAAAGTTATGCCACTTTATTTTGAGTTTTGTTAGTACACGTGTTAAAGGGGCAGAGGATCAGAACCTCCACAAAGTGTTCTCTATTTCCCCACTGTCCTCCCCCTTGGAGCAAGCAGCATATAGATGGCAAGTTTCAGTAAATTGGTGATAGCCAGGCATTTCAATAAGGAGTTGATTTTTGTGCCTAGTCTGGAATCTTACAGTATATTACCCACTGATGTCTCTGCGAGCTGAATTCAACTGTAGCTGAGAAATTAATCACTGATTTAATTTTCAAATATTCCCATAAATTACAATAAAGGTTTTAGAGATTAATGCATTTCTGTATTTTATCATCTGCATCTGAATCCAGCCCTGTTTTTTTCCATTCTTACTACTAATGAACTGATGGATACCATTATAGAACTAAATGGTTTCTAAGACGCTCTTTATATTTTCATTTATAGCATTACGGATTACTTAGTAATTAATCCTTTCACCGCAATGTGTTGGAGACATCTGTTATGCTCAAAGAGTGGAAATTGAAGACATTCTGGGGTAAACCAATTGCACCACAGGGGGAAAAATAAAAATCTCAAACTTCTCATTGATTTAACTGATTACTTTAACCCCTTGAATGCTAGAACATTTTCCAGTGCATTTCAGATCAATGTGTTGGAAACCAGTCTAGTGTTCAGTTCAAATACCCATTTAAATCATTGGGAGGTTAGATTTTTTTTTTTTTTGTTATCCCCTACAGTTCAGTTCGTTTGCCCTAGAAGGTCTCTACTTTTTCCCCCAACACATGGCCCAAAGGGTTAACAGAATGCAGCATTTGAAAGCTAGATTTTTGTAGACTATTCATTACAATAATGCCTTTTTACTGGGGCTATATGCCTGTTAGGTTTCACCTGTAAAATATTGCTAGCACTTCCTTACACATAATGGGGTAATACAAAAGAAGCTAAAGCAGTTAAATTAATGTTTCATAAGTTAAAAGGTATTGAATAGTTTTGAGTATTTAAAGCCAAAAACTGTCATTTGAATAGCAGAAAATAGCATAACATTGATTCAAGATGTCACAGCTCCCAGCACATCCCTGACTAACAATAAAAGAAAAGCTCCCATTTTATAGACATTTCATGAGTGCTTGTAAAATGGAACGCATTGTGCTATGTTTAACCACAGACAGCACAAATTAAAGCAAAAGTATCCTATATATTATTTTAAAAAATAGCACAGATACTAGTCATACTACAGGTAATAACTTTATTAACAAGTTCGTAATCTTTATTCTGCTTCTTCTTTTTTTATGAGATCTAGGACATACACTTTTTTCCCCAATCCATCATGGTGTCAGACAGTACTAGATGTTTGTTATGGATGGGCAAAAAGTCACATCCATAAATATTGTTTTTACGCGAACGCTTGAAATGTTCTCACGAGAGGTTTGATGTTTCCTTCTTATGTTTCTCTTTGGGGTGGGATTTTGATCCATTATAGAATAAAAAGCCTGAACTTCCCACTTTTCTGAACATTGTTTAGAGTTCCATACAGCCATATAAGCAAATATACAGAGGAAGAAAAAGATAAAAAAAATTGAAATATGAAACACAGTGGCCAGGAGACGTTAGAGGGGTGATGCTCCTGTTGATGTGGAAGATGATTCTTCCACAAGAAGAGCAGCAGCAGTGAGTGTTGAAGCCCAGAGAGTTCCACAAAGGCTTCCCATGTAAGCAGTGCTGCCCCCATTGCCAGCAACAGAATGCCAGCAGTGAAGTGGGATGATATATTGAAGAAAGATTAGCTGAGTAATGTGTCCCCATCCTCACTACCATGTTCCAAGCCTACTTGGAGTCCCCCATCATGTCTAAATCTGAGTTCCCCAGCAGCACCAGTATGAGCACAGTGCAGCCACCTCAGGCTGATACAGCTGCACTGTGTGAGGACGTTTCACCTCAGCATGTGTGCCCCACTACCACCACAAAAGTGCAGCTGCTTCATCCTGAAGCAGGTTAATTGCTGTTTAGTAATGTGAAAGTGGGCTAACCACCAGTACAGGAGATTGTGGGGAAACCATGAAAGTGTTTTAGAAAAGACATGTCAAGATTGGAGGAGAGATCTCAAAGGGGATGTATCGCCTTATAAAAAGGTGTTACCATCCCCTTTGTTATTAAAAGTTATTTTAGGAACGCTGTATGTTTTTTTTTTTTTTCTAACTTACTATTTTTAGATATAATGCATCTTCTGTGCTGTGCACTTCCGCATTGTGCACAGCACAGCTCTTCAGTCCATCCTATTTCTCCTCCCACCTCCCTCCCATCTGCCCCAGGGAGCATGTTCACGCTTCCCTTTGTGTGCTGTGAATGGCTCCTAGAGTGACTGCGAGCTGCAATTAGCATTATACTGAGGTTGCAAACATGTCATTCCTTCAGCATACAGACATACATCTATCCACAAAAAGAAATGAAATGATAATACACTTTATATTCATCTGAATACATACTAGAGGGTCCTATATGCTAAAATAAACTGGAGTCATTCTTAGACAAACTAAACTACACTATAGTAGGACATAAACATTTCTATTGATTTAAATGGTATTTTGGGCATTGGGGTGCTCTGTTTGTTGGCAACATTTTTTAATCATTCCTATTAAATGTTTCACAGGAATACCCATGTGAATGGGGTATCTGCGTGTTAGGGAATTAAGGAGTCTTGGTTCTAGGCAGAGAAAGATTTTTTGATGTCGTGGGCTTGTGGAGTTTGGAGAAGGAGACCAAGCTGAGGGAATAAGAGACGGTGAGAACAGTGGTAAAGTAAAAAGAAGCGCGCGTGTGTGTGTGTGT
Source organism: Rhinophrynus dorsalis (assembly GCA_037306005.1). Taxonomy (NCBI): domain Eukaryota; kingdom Metazoa; phylum Chordata; class Amphibia; order Anura; family Rhinophrynidae; genus Rhinophrynus; species Rhinophrynus dorsalis. The sequence continues at coordinate 256,452,316 of CM074722.1, forward strand.
ATGTGTGTGTTATGGTTTGAAGGATGTGGATAGAGAGACCTGGTCAGAGGCAGGGGGAAGACACTTGGCTGGGTGTTAGAGTTGGGAAGACATGTGATTGTCAGAGCAAAAAGAGAATGCTAACTGCTGTATGATGGACTCCTACCTGGAGCCAGTGCAACTTCTCACCTAACAAGCATGTGTGCTTTCAACTCCTTAACCCTTTGAGTGCCAGAGGGGTAAGCAATGCATTGCAAACCAATGCTTTGAGTATCCCTCTGGCACTCAAAGAGTTAAATAGAGGAGAGGTAGGAGATACACTGCAGCAAATTCATGGGGTTAACCCTTTTAAGTTCCAGTCCCAGAAGGGACACCCAATACATTGCCCACTGGCACTTAATAGGTTAAAAACCCTTAACTCATTGTATCTGAAAGAAACCTGCAATACATAGCTCTATAATGATTTGGTTACATATAGCAGTTAATGGGTTAAATCAATGGGAATTTTGTTTCTTTGTTCCTTTTAAAGCGGAACTACCACTCGACACTATCTTTAGCTTCACTAAGTCCCCATCTGGCGACTAGCTGCTTAGTAGCGCTAGTCACCAGAATAATTACCTTATTTAATAGATTTCTGCTCTCTTCCCCGGCTGACAGGCAGGATGGAGCGTGGACATCTTCCCACTGTGCCGTTCGTGTGCCTGCGCTGTTAGTCCCAGCCGGGTCTAGCAGGCACTGCTAGGAGCTATTTGGCTCCGGCTGGTACTGACAGCGCAGGTGCGAGAACATCACAATGGCAAGATGTCAGCACTCTGCCCTGCCTGTCAGAATAGAGCAGAAATCTATTAAGGTAATTATTCTGGCAAGTAGCGCTACTAAGCAGCTAGTCGCCAGATGGGGACTTAGAGAAGCTAAAGATTGTGTCAGGTGGTAGTTACACTTTAATGTAGTTGGTTTACCCTAGAATGACACCACTTTTGATTGCACGTGTGTACATAGCGGTGTTCATAGACTTACCTGTGTATTATATGTTAGCATGTTTAAGAACGGAGCTGTACACACATATGCATGGGCAAAAGTAGAGTGGAACAAACAAACCACACTATAGGGAGCAATTAAAATACAGTTTGGGAAATAGGACTTTTAACCAGCTACATTGTAGAGAAATGTACCATTTCAATTGTAAGTTCTATGGTATCAGTATTGAAGCTCCGTTTCAATTGCAAGTTCTATGATATTACTACTGTACCACCATTTTAATTTTAAGCTGTATAGTATCAGTAGTGTATGATATGTACACAGGGAACGGTCATGTATTAACTGGAAATTTTTCTCTTTGCGTTGCATATAATTAAATTATCAAAATAAACAGTTATTTTGTATGGGGATAACCCACTCCTGATACAGAGTCATCCATGAGCTGCAGGCTTGCTGGTGAATTTTGCCATGGGCTCTAGCCTCAGATCTTTTTGGAACCTATCAATGCCCCTGCAATCCAGTACACTTTTGAATTATCGTCCACTAATGGGCGACCAACAAAACAGAATAACTATGTTGCCTGGTTGAAAAGGGATTACATTCTAATGTCGAGACATCAGAATGTTGAATAACCAGGCAACATTTCTGTATGCAATGAGGGAGGAGAGGTGAAGGGGTTAAGAAAACATTAGCCTTTTTCTCACCACTAACGTGCGCCTCCATTTAGCTCCGGTTATATATCACACCCCAGACTGACACTCACGATATGTAAGAGTGGTATTTTTAATGCACAGTATGTGACATATGTATAACAAATTTTCAATGACTCACCTCACCCATGGAATACAACAGAATAACTATTTGAAATGTGACCACTAGAGGGCACAGTTAAGTTTGTAGAAGTGTACCACTCAGTGTACAAGTACCATTGTTTTATACAGTACAAATAACTGTAAAATAAATGTTTAGTTTTCTTAAAAAAATGGTTTGCTTCTCCTTTAAAATCAGGGGAAATATGTATTTGTCCTCTATGGTGCTGTTGGTTTGATCCAGAATTACACCACTTATCTAAGTATGTGAACTTCACTCCACTTCATTCCAGTCTATTAGGGTGGCAGTTTATAGTTTATCTGTGGCTTTTTTACATAGCAGCTCATTCTCTGATTCCTGGGATGCCAGAGAGAGAGATCTCCAAAGCCTTGTATTAAACTTTTAGGCACCAGAGGTATGTGCAACACATTGACAAGCAATGCATTGTACTCACCACTGGTACTTAAAGGGTTAACCCTTTGAGTGCCAGAGAGGGAACCCCATGTCATTCAAAGTGGTAAAGACCCCCTAGTATCAAAAGATCTAATATTCCAACTGGACAATAGCAGGATAGTTTTTTATTTTAATCTCTTGTGTCTTATTATAACATATGGCAAATATCCAGATGATCTCTTATGTGACAAGTTTATTACACTGATTATATTCAAAGTGTAGGGCCATATTTAGGAAGCAAAGACTAATGGTGCAATTGTGGAGCAAATCAACTGTACCATAGGGTTGAAATGAAAATCCATTTTGATTTCAATGAGACTTAGGGCTAGATTAAAAGGCAGCTGACTCAAAAAAAAAACCAAACCAGGTGTCGGCATTTTTTCAAGACCAGTAAGCGATTTAAAGACCTGTACTATGAAAAAATGCCGGCAAAAAAACCCCTGCTGGCTGCTAAATTGAGATGAGTTTTGGCCCATTGAAAATAAAAAAAAATGCTACAAGTTGCCATTTAATGGACTGCATTAGCACTAAAGATACAATAAGGGACTCACTTTAGCTCATAAAATTTAAGAGACAGCTTTTTTTTTTGTTTTTTTTTACTGAAGTCCCTTATCGGAACTTAGAAAGTGTTCAGTGCTGGTACAATTAACCCTATGAGTGCCAGTGGGGTATTATTACCCCGTCGGCATTCATGGGGGTTAACCCGATAATTAACAAAGCAACATCCCATTACAAGTAATATTTACCATAAATCCTGATGTCCAGTGGAGTCCCCAGCATGCTCTCCTTTCCTGTATCTTCTTTCTTCTCTTCATCCTTCTTTCTTCTAGCTGTAAAAAAAATATATATATATATATTTATTAATATAAGTTTGCAGAAATATTGGACAATCATACGTCATTTAACCCCTTGAGTGCCAGACGGGTAAGCAAAGCAATGCATTGCAGACCTCTCTGGGGCTCCAAGGGTTAAACTCTGCATTAGTGCCCGGTTCCATAGAAATATGCCACAATTATTTTAGGTCCAAATAAGCCATTATAGCAGGTGAAAGTAAAGCCATTATAGTAGGTCAAAGTTGTGCATTATAATATGTCCCGAAATGAAATAATAAAAAAACTTAGCTTATTAATTTGTCTCCACTGCTGTGTGAGGCCTCAGAGGTGGTGGCAGTGGAGACAGTACTGTGTTCCACAGCCCCACAAGTCATGTCCCTCACAGTGCGATGTCCATTCCACACTGAGAAAATTTGAACAGAGACCACCATATATATATATGGGCAGTCTCTGTTCAAATGCCCTCACAACCATTGGCTGAGATGTGCTTACGCACATCCCAGCCAATCAGTTTAAAGCACAGCCGCTCAAATCTGTTTGGCTGGGATGTGCGTAAGCAATGGCTGTGAGTGAATCTGAACAAAGACTGCCAATATATATGCCTATATATAAAGGCAGTCTCTGTTCAAATTTCCTCAGTGCGGAACAAGCATCGGCCCGTGAGGGACAGGACGGGGGGGGGGGGTAGTCTGTGGCACACAGTACTGTCTATGCTGCCACCGTCTCTGCAGTCACACACAATGGCAGAGACAGATTACTAAGCTAAGTTTTTTATTATTTAATTTCAGGAAATATTATAATGCACAACTTTCACCTACTATAATGGCTTATTTGGACCTCAAATAATGGTGGCATGGAAGAAAGAGGATGAAGAGAAGAAAGAAGATTCAAGAAAGAAGAGAAGATAATACAGAAGGAGGATAGGAGGAGACAGAAAGTGGATGACAGATGAGTGTAACACATTTAAGTTAACGATCGGTGCTTGGCAGTATGTTAGACACCGATAGTTACCTTTTTTTTTTTACTTGCTGCTATTTAGAGGCGTTTTGGGCACTTAATACACAAAACAGACGTTTGGCCACAAGGCCGTTTCTGTGGCCCAATGTCCATTGTGCTTTTAGTTGGTAGGGCCTTTAAATACTTACTTAGACATTTAATTATATCGGTCAATACTCACTTTGGCCCTACCACAAGTTTTTGCGCATTACTTTAAATAGAGCCCTTAATCCCTTAGACAGTAGTCAGTTTCCAACAATATTAAGCAATGTGGTGGTGATTCCTCAAAGTATTCAAGGGGTTAAAAGCCAAATTTTGATTAATGTGAATCTGAGGGCTTTTGATTTCTCTCCTATGGTGGAGTTGGTTTGGCACTGTATTGCATGTCTTTAGAGTTACTCCACTTTCTTAGTACATCAGCTAATGATTCTGTTACTTAGCCCATGAAAAGTAATTTTTTTTTTTTATCTGGGATTACATTGTGCACTAGAATATTGTCCTGACATTTATTCTCCTGGTTATAAGGTATTTTCTCTATTTCTACTATGAACTAAAATCCACAGTTTAGAAAGGTTAGCACTGGCTGATGTCATATCTTTATTGCCTTGCATTACACAACACCCACAAGTACAATATCTGAGTAGGATTAGGAATGTCATTTCTATCAGTGCAGTGTCTTAATATATATCCAGACATGTTGGATTCTGTTCCAACGCATTTCAGGTATGTAATGCTTTCCTACATATATTTTTAATCCCTTCACAGATACAAGGGAACATAATGCATTATTCTGAAAGTACTGCAAGGCAACTGGAGCAAGATGCACTGAGGTTTATGAACTAAAAATCAGTACTAAAATAGAATGATTTTATATGTATGTGCATACCTATATATGTATATATGTAAATGCAATGAAGCAGAGGTTCTAAAAGTAGCTGTACTAAAATGATATATATTTCACACAAATACACAGTCCAAAAACGTACTCAATGGTTGATCGATACATGTTTAGTTAAATTAGTTTTTGCCATAATTGGAACCTTTATCAGATTACAGAGGACTAAATTATTGCATCTATGTGCCCTATATAAATAAGCATTCATCAAAATATTGGTGCACCTTTATTTACTCAATTAACCACTGAATAAGTTCTTAAAGTGCTTGCATTATGTTAGACTTTATGTATGCTAATTACATTTTGTCTAGCACTTAGGCCTATGTTCAATTTATAGTTTGCAGATGTCCAAATCAGGGGATCAATAATTTTGTTCAGGTTTTTCAAGGCATCCCTAAAATGTTATATCCTTTGTCAAGGGTGTTATGACAAATAAGTAATATATAATTCTTTGGTCTCAATCAGAGTAATAAAAAACAAACATATACTGCTTAAAAAAATCTCCAATAATATACAATTGAAACTCAGTCACATTTTTATCAAACTCTTTACAGAAAACAGGGGCACCCTATGTGGATGTCTGTGGCACACTGAAGTACCACAGCTCCCTGGCTGAGAACCACTGGTCTAAACCTTTTGGACTAGTAGTAATTACATTAAAGTCTACCCTTTAGATTAACTTCCAAGACCCATGCGTGCCTCGGATAGTTTGATTCTCTCTCTCTCTCTCTCTCGTGTGTGTGTGTGTGTGTGTGTGTGTATGTGTGTGTGTATGTGACAGACATGGGAAAGACTAATAGATAAGAGGTACACAGGATTCAAAATATTACAGCATTTTCCCAGAGAGAGAGAGTGAGTTTTGGTTTGAAAAGGATATTACTGCCATACACTTGTTGTGGATCCCTGGGGTAGACTACTTTGAGAGCAGGGAAAGCCAGTACTCAAAAACATTCCAGCACTGTATTTCAGGTTTACTGCTGGTTACAGTCTCTCAGGTAGAAACCAGATCTAGCTCAAAGTGCCAGAACTCTGCAGATTTATTTAATTAATTGCACCACTTGGGGAAGCAGCTCAACAGAGGGTACTAACATTTGAGAGAAAGGAGTTTAAATATATAAAATTCTAAGTGTTTCTGGTTCGCTGTCAGGGGGCATGGCACAAAATGCTGATTGCCTGAGGAGAAGGCAACCAACCATCATGCTTAGGAGGCGGGATTAGGAATGAGAGAGTTAAATACAACATTAGTTTTCTAATGATGGTTTTCCTTTAAATTCACAAGTCGGAGTCTTCTTTAACATTTAAATTAAATCAAATTGGAGTTTTTCGTTCTCTCCTATTGTGTTGTATTTTTGTGCATAAGGCTCAATACCGGACCTTAAGTATCAATGCAATCCCGGGCAATTCTAGAGCAAACCAACAGTATGGGGACAAATAATATAACCCATTTGATTTAAATTGTGTTTTTTAAACACACTGAATGCTAGCGAGGTCTCCAACACATTGCTTAAGCTATAAACCTCCAGATAGGGATAGGCAAAACTTTTCAGCGCAAACTGAAATTGGCAAATAATGGCACTTCCCACTTGGCAAATAATTTCCAGTGAAAAGTGCAGATTTTCTGCTTTTTTTCATCTAGATCATTCATTTGAAATCAATGGGAACATTGAATTTATACACAACACATAGCAAATGCATTTTTATTTCCTACAGGCATAGTATAAAAGGGGCAGGAGGGAGCCTGTGTTGGTGGGATGTGGGGAAAGAATCAGTTGAACAGGGAATGTGTTTTTTTTTGGGGGGGTTGTTTACTGGGATTGGGGGGCAGTTAATACAAAATAAAATAAAAAAACCCATAAGACATGGTGTAAAAGGGGTCTGAGGAGGGTGCCTGTGTTGGTGGGTGGAGTCTGGTGAATGAATCAGTTGAACAGGGAATTTGATTGGGGGGGTCTTGACTAGTATTGGAGGGACAGTTAATAAAAAAAAAAATAAATAAAATAATGAACTGATACTTGATAGAGTATTTTGTAGAGGATGATTGTTAGATTTGTTGTTAGAGGCCCAAGCCCTAAGGAAACATTGATTTGTAGGACTTATTAGTCTAGACCCAAGCCCTGAAGAAACATTGATTTTTGGGACGTAGGCTTGTTAGAAACAAACCCCCAAAACTAGTTTATTGTTTTGTAGGACTATGTTTTGTTCTGTTTTGGTTTTTTTTAAAGCACAAGCCCCGAAAAAAAAAACCCTGAGGAAGAAAAAAGTGCCCCCCTGGCCGAGTGCCAACATATGACGTCCTGTTGGCCAGTGACTACTGGCCATTGTCAAATGCCCTGATGTAGATGTGGAATTTGCAACTACTGTTCTTGCTGCTGCTGAGTTGGATAAGCAGCAGAATGATTAGGCAGCTGAAAGGAAATGGGATCAACAACAGCAGTAACATGGCTGATGGAGGGAGTGGGGGAGGTAACGATGAATGAGGTGGAATGGCAGGAGATGTATTTATCCTAGAGGAAGAAGGTGATGGTGATGGTGAGCTAGTTGTTTCGCTCGACATGGAACTACTAGCCTCTGCCTGGGTTTCTCTATTCTTCATCCTCTTTGATCTTTGCCTCTCCTCTTGTTGCCTTTCTGGAGAGTCAGGGGGTACAGTAACAGCGGTACTTGATTTCTGTAATGGGTGTTTTTCTTTAACATGTTTGACATAAATGTCATGGTGTCTGTGTTTCATGTGTGTTATCAGGGCAGTTGTGCCAAGGTGTGTTCCCTCCTTTCCTCTTCTCACTGACTTGTCACAAATTGTGCACAGTGCCGTTGATGATAATGCTGTTTTACATTGAGGTCTATTAAACTGTGGAAATATTTGCCTAAAGATATGGTAATGACAATAGATACATTTGAGATTAAATGCATAGATGCATTACTAGCAGGAGGCAACATACAGGGTTATACTGCCAAAATATACCAGAAATCAGACAAAAAAAGATTCAAGTGGAAATCTTTGGTTACACATGTGCTTATGAATACTAGGTGTAGGTATACATTTTTACCGTATTAAGTTAAATAGCATATGTAAGCCAGAACTTGGCTGACATGAAAATATTGTATTTCAGGGGTGTATTATATATCTGTTTTGATAAATGGGGGGATAGAAAACCACTGGTAAATATGTGAATGTCTGAAAGCAGGGAAATACTAGCCATTTGCACATTGACACAGTTTTGCCCAAAACTCTCCAAGCTGAACACCCCTCTGGTTCTTAAAGAGTTATGAGAAATCTGGTGCTAAGTAGATTATAAATGATCCCTGTGGCAGCCATAGCTTCCTTATGAAGCACCACTGTGTTTCCATGTCAGACACTCTGCAGAGGCTAGAGACCATTTTTCAACAAATTGTTTGGTTACAGATGGCTATACCACTGGGCCTAACAGTGAATAGTGGGTAATCTGTGAACCCCCACTTTGGTAAACTATGGTGGCTACAATCTGCCAAAATATACTATTTTTGATATACTGACACTGATGTGCTAAGAAAGTGGAGTAATTCTGCAGTAAATCCATTGCACCAGGGGAACAAATTAAAATTCCCATTGACTTAATCTGGGTCTTTTAAACCCTTGAATGCTAAAGTGGTTGCTTTACAATGCGTGAAATTTTCCATATTAAATGGGACTTTTAACCCCTTGAATGTTAGAGATGTCTCTAACACATTTCAAAGCAATGCACTGGAGACCTCTTTAGCATTCATGGGGTTAACAGACTCAATGGGTACTTTTATTTATTCACTAACGTGCAGTGGGTGGTTGCATCAGAATTGCTCCACTTTCTTAGTACATCAGCCTCTCCATCCTTTCAAAACTATTTTTAGTGGTGAATTGTGCCTCTAAGTTTAAAGGTTGCTAAGCAATAACATGAAAACTTTTTTTAAAAATATATTGCAATAAAAAAAGGGTACGTTCAATGCTGGGAGATTTTTCAACCAAAAGTTATTATACATAAAATATTTTTCTTCATTAAACAGCAGTATTCCTTTGTAGTCACAAGGTAGTGCCGTTTCTACTATTTACTAAGGAGAGAGTAATCTACTGGTATGATCCAAAAATATATATATAGATGTTATACTTGGCTGCTGTTAAAAGCACACCCACCTAGGTAAGTCAATCTGTTAAATAAATTAAGAATCACATATTCCTAGGGTATAGTTTCCCTTTAACCTTTTAACTACCGATCAGTATTGTCACCGGTAAATGTGCCTAAAAGGCCAGTGAAGGTCCTGGCATGTCACATATTTTGTGCTTACAGCTCACCTGTGGGAGTGATATAAGCACTAGCGGTGTCTGAAATTGACCTCTCCAAGACCAGAGTGGTCTCTCTCAGACTCCCATTTGCCGCTCTGTTACATGTCATCAGTCACGTGTGCTGGCACGCCGACCAACTTCAAAGCAGTCCTTAAAGGGACAGTAATGTCCCATAAAAAAAATCTACTTATTTTGTAGAGTTTAAAGAAATAAATTATGTGGCACAAATCCTCTCTTTCAAACATCTAAAATTTCCCTTTTACTGATGTCAGCTGTAAAGCTGACAGCAGGAGATTGGAGTAGGCCATCACGTTATTTAAAAATAATTACTTTATTGGAACGGTCTACAAAGTGTGCTTTCAAACAAGGCACACTTTGTTGACCTTTACAATGAAGTAATTCTTTTCAAATAATGCGATTTCAGCTCTGCCGCAGAGCCACCAGCTGGTCTCCGGACTGGGATCTCCTGCTGTCAGCACAGTGCTGACGTCAGGAGAAGGGGAGGGGGGGGCTTTACATGCGAATATCTCTCAAACCGTAAAGATTTGAGAGATAGGATTTGTGCCACATAATTTATTTTTTTAAACTCTACAAAACAAGAAGATTTTTTTATGCAGCATAAGGGGAGTTCACTTGCTGTATTGCTAGTCCTTAAGGGATTGAGAGAGAGAGAGGTCTCAAGTAGAGAAGGTGGTTTCCAAGAGTGACATCAAAATGTGTAGGTTCATTTTAACCCTTTGAGTGCTAGAGTGGTACGCAACGCATTGCAAAGCAATGCGTTGCATAACACTCTGGCACTCAAAGGGTTAAAGGGATATTAAAGCTAATGTACAATATCAAGCTCTCTGATATGAGGTTAATGCATTCGGAGAGCCAGGGGGGTATCCATTAATTGTGAAGCAATGTGATGGACACCCCTTTGGTACTCAAAAGGTTGGTATGGCTGCATTAAATAGATAAATAACAATCAAGCTTGAGCAGTTTCAAAGTTTGAGTGAAAAATCTCCCATCAGTGTGAGGACTCTTGTTTTACACAACAGGCACCAGACATAGCAGGCCAAGTCGGGGAAAGGAAAAAAGGGAGGTTGTGACTATAGGTGGGCAAGGAGATATGAGCAACAGGCACTAGGAGACAGAGGAAGGCTTGGAAGGGACAGAGGAAGGCTTGGGAGGGACAGAGGAAGGCTTGGGAGGGAAGAGAAAGAGAAAAAAAAAGGTGGGAAGAAAATGTTTTGCTATTTATTTTTCTGCCTACAAATAAAATGAAGCAGATAGGATGCTAATAAGACAACATGTTGAAGCAACATTTTAGTTCTTGTATATTCTGGTTTCACATTTTCCCCCCTCACAAAATGATTTCTTACTTACAGTGATTACTTTGTACTTTTGTATCTTCTGAGCAAAAAAAAAAGAATCAATAGATGGATGTATCATCCCTGTGCTTGAATGCTTTCATCTAGACACTTTAGAGCTTGGGTTATTAATTGATGTAAGGCTGGATTTACAGATCAGAAACCCCTAGGCAATACATGATATTAGGTGCCTTTAGCTCCACCCTTGGTCACACCCCCACTCCTCACATGGCCCCTCCCCAGTATATCCACTATTATCCAGCACAATAAATACCTTTGGTTTATAACAAGAATTGACAAAACTCCTTGGTTGCTGGAGAGACCTCAATTTAATTAACAGTTGAGTGTTCTAGCATTCACAGGGTTAAAAGTAGTCTTTGAAGGAGCATAAAACTGGTGTAGAGACACTGAGATTGATCTGGCCACCCTCAGAATGTGGTCATCTTCAGCACAGCTTAGCTCCACTCAAAATTTGGAGCTCTAGGCAGTTGCCTACTCGGACTATTGGGCTCTGAATTGATGGACCTCCAGCTGTTGCACACTGCAAGTCCCACCATCACCTACCATCCAACAGCTGGTTGGGGATCTTAGAAGTTGTTCTCCAACAGCTGGAGGACCGACAGTTGGCTACCAACGATTTGGAGGTAGTGCCTGGACAGTGCAAACAGTCTGACAATTAGTCCTGTATCAACTACATATTTTACATAACCATCAACTATCAATATTTTGTTAATTTACCGTAATTGGAAATAAACACTAATATACTTGCCATTTGCTTTGTGCTCCAGGATTGAACATTTCAAATTACAGTAAATTAAAATATTTACAGGCCCTGCATCTGGTTACTTACAGAAAATAAGACTGTTGAAAAATGGTGTGCACATATTGGAAATTGTTATTCTTGATGCCTTAAAGGCAAAAGTATGGGACAGCCCTTCTCAAACATTCAGTTGGTTAAACATATAACAACATTTAAATCAATGGGAATTTGGGGAATTTTTAATTGTGCCCCATGGTGCAGTTGGTTTGCTTCACTTTGCCATCTAAATGTTAAATGAGCAGTATTTATGGATATATGTAATATATTATACACATATCACAGGTATTTTCCTGTTAAGTACAACAAGGATACTTCCTCTGCTGAGAGATGCATGTTTCCAGAGTTAATACAGTTTAATCTGGTATATACATATTTTTTACATTAACAGTGCCTTTTAGAAATCAGATTTCAATTAGTTATTCTGTTACATTCTATGGGAAAGGTGAGTCAATAATATTCAGTTCTCCATCAAATGTAACAAAACCTGTTGAGTCACTTCCTGCCAGTGTGAACTTCCAATCATGCTGATCCTTCCTGACAATTTTAACGGTTATAACATTTGAATAAAAATTTGACAGCAGTGAGAATACGCTAGTATTACTCATCAGGACAAGCCCCAACATATAGGTTTATTTTAAGAAAATTACTGCTCCACTAAGCAATAAATTTGTATGAACAATTGGCTAAAATCTAATATTTTAATTCTCTCTTTTTAATGCTTTAGTTTTTTTGCATTAATTTCTCACAATGGTATGAAAAAGTGTAGTTCAATATTTAGGGCATCTAATTGCTGGGATTTTTTATATTTGTACCAGTAGCATTTGGGATCTATGTGTAAGTTTTTAGGCCTTGATTCAATTCTTGGCAGAAAAACAGCCGGTAGGGCAATATTGGCTAACGGCCCATTAGAGAAAAGTGCTAGTGAGCTATTCAATTGCCCTACCAGCTGAAAGCACAATGGACGTTAGGCCACAGAAAAGGACTTGTGGACAAATGTCCATTTTGTGTGTCAGGTTCCCAAAACGCAGCTCAATAGTGGCAATAATAGGAACATCACAGGAAAAAAGCTAATGATTGGTGCATAACATACTGTCACGCACCAACCAATAGCTCAAATACACAGTCACCCTCCCAAACACTAACCCTACACTACCTCTAACAGTAAAGTGCCACAATTCTACCCCTAACACTAGACTAATCCAACCTCTGTGCTCTCCGCTGCTGTTAGCAGCAGCAGGAATAGAAGACAGAGCCCCCTGCTAAGCAACTCACGGGCCGATGCCCATTCCAGTGTGAGGGAATTTTGAGGAGACACTGCCTTTTTATTTCGGCAGTGTCTGTTTACTGTGACTCATAACCATTGGCTGGGATGGGCGCTTACGCACTTCCCAGCCAATCAGCTTCTAGCAGGTCCTTCAATCCCTTGCGTAAGTACACATCCCAGCCAATGGCTGTGAGTTATTTTGAACAGAGACTGCACATATGAAAATGCAGTGTCTGTTCAAAATTCCCTTATACTGGAAATGGCATCAGCCCATGAAATATTAAGCAGGGGGCTCTGTCTTCTATTCGTTCTGCTGCCAACAGCAGCGGAGAACACAAAGGGGGCATTTTTATAATTATACATTTTTCGCCCAAAAGTTTAGTTTTCAGCATTGATTTTTTTGTTTTTGTTTATGTTTGGCATCTTCTCCTCTTTTAACTCGGACATATCTGCAGTGTGTTATATACCTCCCTGGCACTCTTGCACACATTTGATATTTCTCTTTCTTTTACAGGAATGTGAATGTGAGAAGGAACAGAATAATATGGAAGAAAGAAGACACAGAAGAAGAAAGAAAGAAGATGGAAGAAGAAGACAGACGGTAGCTAACCAGGGTGCTGAAGACCCTGCTGTACATCAGGATTACCAGTAAGTGTTTCTTTTCAGGGGCTGTTGGTTTTTTTAACTTAGTTGGATTAACCCCATGAGTGCCAGTAGGGTAAAATCCCCCACTGGCACACATAAGCTTATTAGACTAACATTTGACTCATTTTGGGTGTGCTTTGGATGTATTGATATGGGGCTTAGGGCCCCATATAAATACATCCACTACAGACTTTTTTAGGCTTTTTTGCATGTTCAGTTGATGCTTCTGCTGTTTAAAGTTGCGTTAAAGGATTCTGCTCCTAAAAAATCTGGTTGCAGATTTTCCCACGTTAAAGTGGGTCCCTTAGACATCTTACCATTAATGTAATCAATTAAATGGCAAATTCCAACGTTTGTAGTATGTTTCTGTGGGGTCAAATGGGTGCAAACTTTAGCTCCCAAGATGTTTTTTTTCTACCGACATTTCTTCATAGCACAGGTAATTGATTTCCTCACCGTGCTTGAACAAAATGCTGGCTAGGTGTTTTTGTCTAACGGGTACAATTGAATCCACGCCCTAAACTTGTAGATAAGCAACAAAAACAGCAAGGATTACATAAAATGAAGTCACCTTGATATTCTAAATTGTATTTCAGAGCAGACTCAGTTAGATTCACTTAGCTAGGGACATGAAATTCTGTGCAAAAAAACTGCACCATGAGGACAATGTTCCCACTAAGGTGAATATAGCTGAACAACCCAGCACTGAAGTAGTTAGAGGACAGTTAATGCAGAGCTGATGCACCATGCATCCCTGGAATAACATACACCATGAAGTCCTGCTCAATTTAATTACTTTTTAACTTTCTCATTGCTGGGTCGCTCACTAGTTCACACCTCAGAGGGAACACCTGCCAGAGGACAAATATAATGTCCCTTTAATTGAAATGAGATATTTAAAGGGATAGTAATGACAGAAATAAAGTTTATTCAGTATGGTAGATTTTACAAAAATAAAGTATTTGGAGAAAATCCTATCTCTCAAACATTTACAGTTTGAGAGATATTCACCACTAAAGTTCCCTCTCTGACAGCAGGAGATTTGAGTCGTGCGACTCGAGGCAGCTCTTCAACAGAGCCAAAATGACGATCTTTAAAAAGAACTACTTCCTGGGAATGGTCTACAAAGTGTGCTTGCAGAAGATCGCCATTTCGTCTCTGCTGAAGAGCCGTCGGCTGGTCCCAGGACTGGGATCTCCTGCTGTCAGTAGAGCACGGATGTCAGGAGAAAGGGAGGGAGGGAGGAACTTTAGCACAGAATATCTCTCAAACCATAAAGGTTTGAGATATAGGACTTTCTCCAAATACTTTATTTTTGTAAAATCTACCATACTGAATAAAGTTTATTTCTGGTATTCCTAACCCTTTAACACTTTGAATGCTAGTAGTCTCAATTGTTTCACGACGCATGTGAGGCATCTATAACATCTAAGGAGTTAAAATCCACATTTATCATAGTAGAAATGTTTATTTTATTTGTTCCCTGTGGTACAGTTGGTATGCTCCAGAGCTGCATCTCTTATTTATCGAAAACAGCTCTTCGCCTTTACAAAACTGCAAAAAGTTCTAAAACTAGAGGGACACAGGTTTAGAAGTAATGTAAGAAAATTTGAATTCACTGAAAGGGTAGTATTTAAGTGGAATAGCCTACCAAAAGAAGTGGAAGACGTTAATACAGTGATGGAATTTAAGCATGCATGGGATATGTATAAGGCTGTCCTGAACATAAGGCAAGACCAAGAACCAAATAAGGTTTGAGGTTTTTACAGTAAAAAATGGGCAGAATGGTTCTTATCTGCCGTCAAATTCTATGTTTCCAAGTTTAAATGTTATTTTGACAGCATCTAAGAACGTGAAAAAATGATAATGCCTCTGTGATAGGGCTGGTGTGGGGGTGTCTCAAATTTCCCCACTCAATTTAAATGGCATAATGATGCAGGGGTATGATTAAGCTGGAGCCTTTGTAGGAGGCCATGAAACTGATGCACTAAGTAAAGTGGAGCAATTCAGAATCAAACAAACTGCAACATATGGTATAAATATGTTTTTTATTTAAATGGGGCTTTTAACCCCTTGAATAAAGAAGTTGTCCAACTCATTGAGAAGACCTCCCTAGAATTCAGTTGGTTAAAATCCACATTTAAATAAATCACAAGTTTGTGAATTTCTGTTTGTTTTCCTATGGTGCAGATGGTTTCCTCCGATTGGCCCTACTTCCTTAGTGCATTACCCTCAGTGATCCTCTGTTTAGTGGTGGGATAGTCCTGTATATCTGTCCACGGGGGCAGGTTGAAGGAACTTTACTTGCTTTAAACTATAAAGACCTCCGGAAGAAAACAAACCTGTTCTTTGTAGAATGTATCATTTTGGGGACCTTTAACCCTTTGAGTACCAGAAGTGTCTGCAACACATTGCTTTGCAATGTTTTGTGTACCCCTCTGGCATTCAAAAGGTTAATAAGGACCAAAGAATCTCTACGTTCACTCCCCAAAAGACACTGATGCACCTTGCTGGAAATACAAGATAGAGGACCTGGGGCCAGATTCTATCGTGGGTGCTGATTTTATCTCTGCATTTATCTTCCCCATAGACTTCAACAGAAAAATGTTTGATAAAACGGGTGTTAACATTTAGCCCCTGCAATAGAATCTAGCCCCTGATATTCAAATGAAATAAAGTGAGTCGGGAGCATTAGCTGGACAATAGGGGAAAATATGAATGTTAAATTAATTTAACTGGGGCTTTTAATCTCTTGAATGCTAGAGAGGTCTCCAGTGCATTGCATGGCAATGTGTTTTGGATCAATATGCTTAAAAAAATAAAATAAATATCAGAGAGAATGTGGAGAATTTATATTTGTCCTTTAAAATTTCAGTTTATCTGCCACTTATTACTTGACTTTTTCTTAATACAGGGTTCAGAGCATGCCAATAGACTTATCTGAGTAACTAATACAGAGATATACAGTGCGTGCAACAGGGGAGTGCAACTCATTGCAGAACAATGCATTGCACATCCCTTGCTAGAAGCATAAGGTTAGCTCTGCCTATTTTCTTTGGGAACCTGATTTCCTTATGAAAACTATGCCTGAAGCACATTTAGCACACAATGGCAAAAGCAGCATGCCCTTAGTCTGTTTCTACTACTACTGCTTCCTCTAACCATTTCACTGCTTCCTGGAGTGACCCACTTTTATTACTGGGCCCTCGAAAGAATTTTGTTTATTATTTGACCAACAAAGGAACTAGGAATTTATAATGAATAATATCTTATAGGACCCACACTGGTAACACCTTGAGGTACTGGACCAATGTAGAGCATCTTACATGGTGGAAAATAGACAGATATATCTAGAACAGATGATGTACACAGGGAGTAAGGACTCTTTCTCTTTGCATCTCTGTGGCCCTGCCTCTACACCAAGTTTGGAAATGCTAGTCTAAGCATCAACATGGCATGGTACGAATCACTTATCAAGTTTTGTTCAGTCTCCATGATGTAATTGGTGAGATTAACATGGAAATGAACTGGGCACTGGTACTTTACTAGCAATAGGACCCATGAAAACATCCAGAATTGATGGCATATCCAGGGAAAGTACTCATTTGGTTATATGGAGTACTTTCTAGATGTCTGAATGATAAAGAATTTCCTGTACATGCAATATTATGTATTTTGGTGTATTGTGTGTCTTACAGTTAGGGAAAAAATTATTTGATCCCCTGCTGATTTTGTATGTTTGCCCACTGACAAAGAAATGATCAGTCTATAATTTTAATGGTAGGTTTATCTGAACAGTGAGAGACAGAATAACAACAAAAATACCCAGAAAAACGCATTTCAAAACAGTTAGAAATTGATTTGCATTTTACTGAGTAAAATAAGTATTTGACCCCTTTGCAGAACATGACTTAGTACTTGGTGGCAAAACCCTTGTTGGCAATCACAGAGGTCAGACGTTTCTTCTAGTTGGCCACCAGGTTTACACACATCTCAGAAGGGATTTTGTCCCACTCCTCTTTGCAGATCCTCTCCAAGTAATTAAGGTTTTGAGGCTGACATTTGGCAACTCAAACCTTCAGCTCCCTCCACAGATTTTTCTATGGGATTAAGATTTGGAGACTGGCTAGGCCATTCCAGGACCTTAATGTGCTTCTTCTTGAGCCACTCCTTTGTTGCCTTGGCCATGTGTTTTGGGTCATTGTCATGCTGGAATACCCTGTAACAGGCACCAAAATACTGAGTCGGTTCAGTTACGTGAGGATAGTTTATTAAAGCAAGTTAAGTAAAATGTGAAACTCAGCAATAAACACAATATGAAACAATAATCTTGATCCGAAGTACTGGCACAGGAACTGAAGACATCAGGAGAACAGCAGGCTGCTGGAACTGAGGAAATTCAAGAGAATGGCCAGAACCCATATAAAAAGGAACTACTATGGAAAAGGTATGGAAGGTAACCCTGCCTTAGGTAAAAAAAGCACACCAGACGCAACACTGAACCAATGATAGACCCATAAGACCTGAAGACTTGCTATATGGAATATATACCAGCACCACAGTCGTCAATAGCGGACTCAAGTTCCAGCAGTAATGCCACTCTTTATGCTGAACGCAGTCCATCAGTCCAGCAGGCCTTATTGGCAAACGTTAAGCAACACACCCTTAAGCTCTCAATTATGTCGCCAGTAGGAAAGCAGCTAGCGGAATGCGACACTGAGCAGCTAGGTAAATGGAATGAATATGGCCACAGGTAAGGCCAGGATAGCCAGTGACAGAAACAGGAGTAAAGGCACAGGCAGAATCACATATATATAGGTGCGCAGCGAATCAGAGCAAGAGTGCAGCGGACACGCAAGTCAGGCCGGGTCATCAGTAGGGAAGGCACAAGCCAAACCTTGGTAATGCACATTTAGCGCACAATGGCAAAAGCAGCATGCCCTTAGTCATACACAAACAAGTTCGCAGCCAAGATCGGGTCATACACAATCGGGTTCGCAGCCAAACAACCTGGGTCATGCACAATCTGGGTTCACAGCCAAAACCGGGTCATATACGGAACGCTAGCAGAAGTAATACGGCCAGGTAGCAGGTACTGAGCGAGCTCAGACTACACCAACGCAAGGGCGACTAGGAAACCAGTGAGCCAGGCTTAAGAAGTCAGCACAGCCAGAAACAGCAGAGCGGGGTTAGCTTTCAGAAGTCGATATAGAGAACGATACAGAAACGAGGTAAATATCTTTCAAAAGCCCCGCACTATGCTGCTCCAGTACTACAGCCCCTCACGCGGACATGGACTCCACGGGAACACCGTGACAACACGGCCAGGAATCCAGCAGAACGCTCGCAATGGATGAACACCCACAGCAAACAGGAACTGGGTAATTCGCCGCCAAGAACGTTCCGCTGGAAATTAGGTACCATGACAGTACCTCCCACTCAAAGACCCCTTCTCCTCGGAGTCTCCTTGGGTTTGTCAGGAAATTTGTTATGGAATCTACGCACCAAAGTGGAAGCATGAACATTCTCTGCCGGAACCCAAGAATGCTCCTCAGGCCCGTAGTCTTTCTAGTGAACCAGGTAATAGAGCCGCCCGCGGACATTTCGAGAATCCAGAATATTTTGGACTTCATATTCCTCGTGATCTGCAACTCTCACGGAAGTGGGACGAGACGGGACAGAAGTGTACCGGTTGCAGACCAAGGGTTTCAGCAGAGATACATGAAAGATGTTGTGAATGTGCATATGAGCAGGAAGTTCTAATGCATATGCCACTGGATTAATTTTGCGCAATACTCTGAATGGACCAATGAATCTTGGGTGAAATTTGTCACATGGCACCTGAAGATGGAAATTACGTGTGGACAACCAAACTCGGTCTCCAACCTGAAAAGTAGGAGCTGGAGGCCGCCTTTTATCTGTTTGTCTTTTTTGTCTTTGAACTGACACCTGTAGAGTTTGCTGAACACGTCTCCAAGAGTCTCGAAGAGACCTTAGATGCTCATCCAGAGCTGGAATAGTCTGGATCTGAAAGGATTCTGGAAGAACTGAAGGTTGGAAACTGTAATTAATCAGAAACGGAGAAGACTTTATGGAGGAGTTAACTACAGAGTTTCTGGCAAATTCTGCCCACGGTAAAAGCTGAGCCCAATTATCATGATGATTGGAAATATAACAACGGAGAAACTGTTCCAATGCTTGATTGGCCCTTTCAGCTGCCCCATTCGACTGTGGGTGATAGGCAGAAGAAAATGCCAATTGAATGCCCAATTGGGTGCAAAAACATCTCCAAAATCTTTATACGAATTGGCTACCTCCGTCAGATACAATAACCTTGGGAATACCATGTATCCGAAATACCTCTCTGGCAAAGATCGCTGCCAATTCTTGAGCAGAAGGGAGGCCCTTCAAAGGTACAAAGTGAGCCATCTTAGAAAACTTGTCTACGATCATAAGAATAACCGTATAGCCCATAGATCGAGGGAGCTCAACCATAAAATCAACGGATAAATGAGACCAGGGACGCTCCCCATTTTCCACAGGTCGTAGTAGGCACACCAGCAAATGATGAGGAGGGATCGCCACCAGTACCTTTGAATAGTAAATCGGAAGCGCAACAAAACCGGGTCATACACAATCGGGTTCACAGCCAAACAACCTGGGTCATACGCAATCGGGTTCGCAGCCAAGATCGGGTCATACACAATGGGGTTCGCAGCCAAACAACCTGGATCATAGAGAATCGGGGTTCGCAGTCAAAACCGGGTCATACACGGAACTCTAGCAGAAGTAATACGGCCAGGTAGCAGGTACTGAGCAAGCTCAGACTACACCAACGCAAGGGCGACTAGGAAACCAGTGAGCCAGACTTAACAAGTCAACACAGCCGGAAACAGCAGGGCGGGGTTAGCTTTCAGAAGTCTATATAGAGAACGATACAGACATGAGGTAAGTATCTTTCAAAAGCCCCACACTATGCTGCTCCAGTACTACAGCCCCTTACGCGGACATGGACGCCACTGGAACACCGTGACAACATGGCCAGGAACCCAGCAGAACGCTTGCAACGGACGAACACCCACAGCAAACAAGAACTGGGTAATTCACCGTCAAGAACGCTCCGCTGGAAATTAGGTACCATGACATACCCATCCACAACCCATTTTCAATGCCCTGGCTGAGGGAAGGAGGTTCTCACCCAAGATTTGATGGTACGTGGCCCCATCCATCTTTCCTTGGATGTGGTGAAGTTGTCCTGTCCACTTAGCAGAAAAACACTCCCAAACCATAATGTTTCCGCCTCCATGTTTGACGGTGGGGATGGTGTTCATGGGGTCATAGGCACCATTCCTTCTCCTCCAAACACGGTGAGTTGAGTTGATGCCAAAGAGCTCGATTTTGGTCTCATTTGACCACAACACTTTCACTCAGTTCTCCTCTGAATCATTCAGATGTTCACTGGCAAACTTCAGACAGGCCCGTACACGTTCTTTCTTGAGCAGGGGGACCTTGCGGGCACTGCAGGAATTCAGTCCTTCACGGCGTAGTGTGTTACCAATTGTTTTCTTGGTGACTATGGTCCCAGCTGCCTTGAGATCATTGACAAGATCCTCCCGTGTAGTTCTGGGCTGATTCCTCACCGTTCTCATGATCATTGAAACTCCACAAAGTGAGATTCTGCATGGAGCCCCAGACTGAGGGAAACTGACAGTTTTGTGTTTCTTCTATTTGCGAATAATCGCACCAACTGTTGTCTCCTTCTCACCAAGCTGCTTGGCGATGGTCTTGAAGCCCATTCCAGCCTTGTGTAGGTCTTCAATCTTGTCCCTGACATCCTTGGACAGCTCTTTGGTCTTGGCCATGGTAGAGAGTTTGGAATCTGATTGACTGATTGCTTCTGTGGAGAGGTGTCTTTTATACAGGTAACAAGCTGAGATTAGAAGCACTCCCTTTAAGAGAGTGCTCCTAATCTCAGCTTGTTACCTGTATAAAAGACACCTGGGAGCCAGAAATCTTGATGACTGATAGGGGGTCAAATACTTATTTCACTCAGTAAAATGCAAATCAATTTATAACTTTTTTGAAATGCGTTTTTCAGGATTTTTTTGTTGTTATTCTGTCTCTCACTGTTGAAATAAGCCTACCATTAAAATTATGGACTGATCATTTCTTTGTCAGTGGGCAAACATACACAATCAGCAGGGGATCAAATAATTCTTTCCCTCACTGTATAACATGTTGAGATTCTCATTCCCATCATTCAGCTGCATATTTCACCTCAGATGGAAAATTCCATCCTGCATTTTCATTAACTCGTCATAAAGAAACAGTGTCATAGGGCACTGGTTGGCTCATCTTTTTTCTTTTGGGATACACTGTGGAAAGAAAGACTTCTTTCCTTGTAAAAGACATTTATCCCCAAGATTTATTGCTGCTGTTTATTTTAATATGATTTTACAGTAAGAATCTCCCAGTGTAGGAGGTGGGAAAAATGCTATATTATGACATTTTGTGCCTTATGCAGAAACAAAAAAAAAGGAGGTGCAATTCTGGAGCAAACTAAGGGTACCATAAGGGTCTAAAAGATTCACATTTATTTAAATGGGTCTTGTAACTTATTGAATTATATAGAGGCCTCTAAAAGGATTGACAAGCCATGTCCTGGAGACCACTGTAGCATTCTAGCGGTTTCAATGTGTACATCAAAATACTGAAGTGTTTCGAACACATCAATAAAATAATATCGCCACTGCATCGACTAGTGAATCTAGGCCTAGATGTTGATCCAGGGAAATATTCAAATGCCTTTTGGTCACAAAGCAATTCTTTTTTATCCACTTGGGGCTTAATGGGAAATGAATTCTATATAGGTTTTTTTTTTGCCTTCCTCTGGATCAACAAGGATGATATGGCAAGGGCTGAACTTGATAAACACGTCTAAGCATCAACAACTAAATTAAAAAAAATATTTCTGTTATTTCAACTGCTGGTGCTTCCTTCTCTTCAATATCATCAGCTTTCTAATTACAATGGGGCCCATAAACACCATCTCCAATTTCACCAAAGGAGGTTTTTGGAGTTATTTTTAAAAGGTATTCCCCCAGTGCATTTCATTGTTAATTGTTTTTATTTAGATCAGAGGCATTCAGAATTTTTCAAGTTGTGTGCCACTTGATCAACACAGTTTGTGTGAGGGCTGTATTCATTTTTATTGATTACAACTGTAAATTATAACTGGTTATCAAATAAAGGGAACCGGTCACCTTGCTTCAAGTTTGCATATCTGAAATCTTCATTAAAAACTGCCTGTGCATCATGTTAGCCAAAGGAGAAGCAAATTTATATTTTTTACTAATTTTTCTCAAAAATTGCAATAAATATAAAGTAAAAAAATATTTATTTATTGATATACAATCTCAGAAGGCTCTCCCTGTGGTTAGGCATGCTGCATTGGGCTTACGCGTAGCATGATGAACACCCATGTTATAGGTCAGATTTGGTTATTCCGTACAGATATGTTGTTACACATGATTTGCATTGTAGGAGATGTGTGTTTGTATGTGTATTTAACTGTCTAAACAGAAAAATGTATCTGATAAAATGTCCAATCTGAGTGTGATTTGATTTCTTTAACCCCTTCATGTTCGATGACCTACCTGGACCGTCACGTTGGTCCGGCACTGACCAGTGACGGTCCTGGTCATGTACTTTTACTCACTGCACTCCTGCAGGAGCACGATAATACCAGGGACTGAAGTTAATCGCTCCAAGACTGGAGAGATCTCTTTCAGTCCCTCGTTTGGCGTGCCGGCACACATGATCAGTCACGTGGGGCGGCACGTCGGACTTCCCTATCTGGTCCTAAAAAGACCACACAACCCAGGACCGCTGGTCCTTAAGGGGTTAAGGAGTATATAAAGACTTTAATTATTGCTATGAAAATGGACAAACACTCCTGAAATTAGATGAAGATGATAAAAATGTTGCTTAGGTTAGTCAAGATGAATATTTTAATACATACATAACATTTTTCATACCATTGTTTTACACTGTAATGGGGAATTGTTAATTATAGGCAAGCTATATAAATTTAGAGTCATTTGTGCAGATTATGAGATGCTCACCCAGTGCACTAATTAACATGAAGATACAATAAATAAAAGTAGAAATTAACAAGCTTGTTATGTTTCCCCTGCTTTTACCTCCAGTAAAAAGGCAGTCAGATGTTGATTCAGTTAACTAAAACACAGTAAATCAGCAATTCGCAAGAGAAAGTGAAAACCCTCAAAGTTTTTCCTTCATGACAAACTCGGGAGTTGAAAATAACACTTTGCTGAATTCACAGCAAACCAAATGCTGCTTAAAATGCCACACAGTGGGGCTCGAATTTACATATGTTGTTGCTGTAATGGGGCAATCAAGTTTTGTTAGTACATTTGTCTTCCTGCATAGATATCAACTGATTAGAAATGGATTTCAAACAGAATTAGATGAGAAGCCTAATCAGAAACAAAAAAAAAAAAAAAAAGGAAAAAGTTCAGAGGCACTGGAGCATTCAGACTGAACTGTACTAAAAAGTAAATGCCATTAAATGTGTTGTTTTACCTCTCTGGGTTCTAAAGCTCTCCAATGTTCTGTTAAACAAAGTGTATCTGTACAGTATATATTAGCTGACTTTAGAAAATTAGGTCAATGAAACGGTTTTGTTGTAGATTTTTTTAAAAATATTTAACCCCTTAATGACCACCCAATCCAGGTGCAGGGGGCCATAGAGCACCACGGCACTTTTGCACAAAGAATCCTGGGAAGGCAGTATGGTGTGCATCCATCCCAGAATTCCATCACTGGTCCTTAACGTCCAGACCGACCATCAGCAATGAGATTGCAGAATTTGCGGCATTTGCAGCTGCTGTCATTACTGCTGCTGCTGAGTTGCAAAGGCATCAGGAAGGCTGGCGTGCTAAGTGGACACAGTGGGAATGGGGTTTAGCAGTAGCAATGTCCTACAAATCACTGATTCCTCAGGGCTTGTGACATTAAAGGGATAGTAATGTTTCACAAAATCAGCCTCTCCAAATAATCTTCATAGTATTTGAGCCATGGAAAGTGTTATTTCAGTGCTGTCAGAGTTGTAGTTCAAGAATAAGTGAATGATAAAGTATCCCCCCTCCTGACCCTTTTACCTAGTGTAAGCCACCTCCCCTCAGATGTGGAATCTGGTCTTGAGACCAGACAGCTCACAGCAAGGGACACTCTTCTTACTGTGAGCATAAGGAAAACCCTGGCCCACTTGACAGGTTTTTCCCTTATGCTAATTGAAGATTGTTCCTCTCTGAGATCCATCCGGGCAGTCTTGCTGCTCTGAGGTGAGCATTGTTACATCAGTAAAAGGGGAGGAAGGGGGATAATTTATCATTCAATTACTCTTGAACTACAACTTGGACAATATTGAACTAACACTCATGGCCAAATACCATGAAGATTAAATGGAGCTGCTTTTCTTGTGAAACATTACTATCCCTTTAACACGTCTAATTGATAAAACTTATCTGTGATTCCACAGGGCTTGTGATGTTAACAAGCCTGATAGATAAAATTTATCTCTGATGTGGTTCCTCAGAGCGTGTGACACTAACAAGCCAAAGGCCTACAAATCAATTTTTCCCTCAGGGCTTGGGCCAAAAATTGTAAATCCCATACATCAATTTTTATTCTCGGCTTGGGCCTCTAACAACAAGCCTAAGTCCTACAAATCATCCTCTACAAAATACTCTGACCCATCAAGTATCAGTTTGCCCCAGTCACAGCTGGTTTACTTTTAAAAGGTCACACGCAAAAGAACGTGTGTCCAAATGCCAGTGTTACCATGTCGCCTGGATAAAATTGTCGACATGAGAATCTCGGACTGCATGACAGCGCAAGATTCTCATGTCGGTTACTAAAAGGTTGCATCAAATACCAAGATGTTACAGAAGGAGAGTGATCTCCCTGGCAGTAACATTTAAGTATTGTCATTAAGGGGTATAGCTGGATGATCTTACAGCTTCTAGTATATGAATCTTATGTTATATAAAAAAAGAAACTAGTCACAGGGTTTATCTTTCAATAGATAAACTTAAGGAATATGAGAAACATTGCATGAGCTGAAAGATGTACTCTATCCCATCATGCTGCCCGGGCGCTTTTACACAGCCTGTTTCAAGTAGTTAAAGCAGCATGATGGGATAGAGCAACTCTGCAATTTGAAACAGCTTTTTTAGCAAGATTAAATTATTGCTTTCCACTGTTAAAACACAACTATCCAGGAATATTGAGTGAATAAAATAAGATTTCAAATATAGTGAGTCCCAATCTTTTTCCTCTTTGTATTTGGTTGGCAAATTATTAACTTATTTGGAGAGTATAGCTTTGGGATGAAGAGACTGTACCAGCTGATGGATCATCTTATTAGTAGTACTAGTGGTGGGACTGTTTGGGGATGGTGTGTGATTAGGATCCCCTGCTGTCACACTTGGCATCATCTCCTCCTCCATCCCACTTTCTGAGAATCACAAGATACACTGGCAGCAGACACAGGTAGCTGGCCTACTCACACTACTACCCTCTTCTTCCTCCGGTGACACAAATTTCATCAAGATCCTAGGGATTATGTAGGGGAATTGGCCATCATTGGGTCTAGGGAACCAGGGCATCCAGAACCTCTCATGTTGGTGATTTCCTCCTCCTCATTCTCACTGGGTACATAACGGTCCTACCGTAAAATCTCGCGTATAATAGTGCATAGTGTGCTTAGGAATTATGGTATTCCCCTGAGAGGACCTTGCAGTCCTCGCAAGACATTACCCATTGGCTGCAAAGGAGAGGTCCTGACAGGACCATGCTGGAAGAGGGCGACGGATGCAAGCATACCGCCCGCTGGCACCCTGTCAGGCTGAAGCAAACAGAGGCACTTCAGAAGAGGAGATGGGTAAGCCGGGAGAGAGGGAGGAAACCGGTGGCAATGGGATTTTTTTTTGTCTGGCATGGGAAAACAAGGGTGCGTATTATACATAGGCACTCTTGTTTTGCCTGAAAAATCTTGGCTATACTATGCACCTGCGTATTATACACAGGTGCATATTATACCTGAGATTTTACGGTACTTTTATTATTAAACTCGCTCATAATGATAGCAAAATTGAGGCAGGAGAGGCTGATATTAGCTCACAGCAGAACAGCCTAGCACCTCTCATTCTAGCTGTGTAGCTGCTTGTATTGTGTTTCACTTCCTGGAAAACAGCACATTTTTATAGAGCAAAGGTGAAAAACGTGATTAAAGGGGCACATTTTTGGCAATGGGTAAAAAAAGTCAAAGATTTTAATCATTTTATTTATTTTACTTAACCCTTTGAGTGCCATATAGGTATCTAGTGCATTGCAGTGCAATGCATTGGACATTTCTGGCACTCAAAAGGTTAAAGTGGATTTTCCAGTGAAAAGAGGACATCTACTTGTTTTTTCACAAGAACACAACAGGAACTTTTGTCCACCCCTACTGACTACCCAGCCTGGTTTTACTTACACTGATTCCACTATCCTGGGTCTGCTGGAAGATGCAGAGCCCCACATCCCCAGACTGATTCCACTGCCCCTTGTAGCTACAGATAACCCACATTCACTGCCTGACACCCCGACCTTGTTTCACTGGCAGTCACAGAGCTTCACATACAATGTCTAACCTCCTAGCCTAGATTGACTGCTAGTCACAGATCCCCATATCCGCTGTATGACCTCCCCCCTACCGCCTACAGCCTGGGTCCACTGGTAGCTACAGAGATATACATTACTCTGATACTCCAGCCTTGTTGCACTGGCAGACAAAGATTCACACACCTTTTTTTAAGCAAATTTTTTTATTAAGATTTACAGGAATTAAATATACATAAAAAAATACAATAACATTTACAAAATAAAAAGAAGTTAAAACTTGAAAGTAATTAATCTTGCAGATGATGTCTATATACCTGACCATATATACTTTGTAGCCAAGGAGACCGAATACGAAGAAATTTGTCATAGGAAGCACCCTCAATAAATGACAAATATTCGCAAAAACAAATACGGGTAATTTTTTGTAAAACATTTACCCAAAGGATTCCATCCTATTTCCACACATCTGACACCACCATTATTACCTATAGAAGCACCAGGGTTAATCATTTATTAAGATCCAATTTCCTTTTACCTAAAAGGGCTTCCCAGATAGTTAACCATCTGAGTGCCAGAGGGGTACGCAACACATTGCTTTGCAATGCGTTGTGTACCCCTCTGGCACTCAAAGGGTTAAACTATTTTTTTCTTAAAATTAAAAGATAGAATATTATTAACGTTTGCCCAAACTCTCTTAACCTTAGGACATTCCTACCAGATATGTTCAAAAGATCCAAGCTGTCCACAGTACCTAAAACAAAGATCAGAGTTCTCCGGATACATTCTATGAAGTGTCTGGGGAACCAAGTATAAACGTTACAACATTCGAAACTCCTGCACCTGAAGATTATTATTAACTGAACTTTTGGAAATCCCCACAAGAATATCAGGCCACTCTATCCTGCAAAAAACTCCCCCACCATTTTTTACCAAAGATCCAGCCCAGAGAATCTTAAATCATCTTGAATTAAAAATGTGTATATTATTGAGATACTGGAATTATGGACATAAGAGTGTCTAACCAAGTGTTCAAAAGGACTCAGAGGAATACCCAAATAATTACGTAAATATTTTTCTAAAACCAGGTTAATTCTTTGATAAAAAGGGATTCATCACACAAGGACAATTTCCTAACCTTCTCCCAATCTATGTATTCCCTTTAAAAATTAAATCCCTTATAGAGTCAAGGTTCCCATTGGCAATTAGCCTAACCTTCAACTCCACATTATCTTAGTTAAAAAGTTTAGTATTAGTCAAAGGAAGCATTTTGAACGAAATTCTTTCGTTCCTTGGTACTAAACAAAATCCTATGAGATATATATATATATATATATATATATATATATATATATAATCACCCTTGTTTACCGGTAGCCATGCTCCTGGCAACCACTATGTTATGTCAGTCACAGCCAGTGAAGTACCTTTTTTCTTAAGCTGGCAATAAGGTAATGTATATACTACAAAATTCTATGGAGATCAAATATTTTTCTATCTTTGGAGTGACTGAAGGTTAAAAATTAATGTTTTTTTTTTCTCCTGTAGAGGTTAGAAGGCACCCATCATTTCATGCAGGTGAATATCTACTTTCCAAAACTGTATGCCTTGCTTATCTTTCCATCACATATCTAATAGTTATGCCCATTTTAGTTCCAGAAGATAATGTAAATTAAAAAAAGGGTAGGTGTAGATTAGTGCTCCTGTCACTCCATACAGTATGTTAACCTATACAAATGGGGAAAGATTTTTGTCAGGCTGGTGGCAGATACTGAATACAGTATAAAATAAAATTCAATTTTTTTCAAATATTTTAATACCTTTGAAGTGATGGAAATGTAGAAACAACATTTTTTCCTAAACCACCAAATTACGAAAATATTTGTGCACACCAGCCTAGGGGTAGAAAGGCAAACAACCCCTCATCTGATGCAGGTAAATATCTATCATCCAAAATGGAATGACTTGCATACCTTTCCTTCATATCTCTAATGGTTAGGATAATTTTAGTACAGACATCCTATTTAAAAAAAAGAAAAACAGGTAGGGAATATTTTGTACTTTAGGTATCCCCTACAAATGGGGGTATTATTTTAAATTGAAGTACTAGCTAATGTGTGTAGTAAGAAATTCCATAGTTTTGAAAGATTTCTGTATATTTGAAAGGGAAGAATTGTAAAAAGTAAAAAAATAAAAAATATATATATTTTTTTCTTTTCATGCCAAATGTTTCCCTATCAAGATAGACATAGAAAATGTAAGTGAAACCTCAACTGATGCTATGGGTTGTCTTATTTCCAAAATGGTATGTTTGTCTACCTTTTCTTTAATTCTGTACTTGTAACAACCACTTTAGTACAGACAAGTCACATTTGAAACAAATGAAAGAAAAATTAGAGACTGCACATAGTGTGGTTTTGTACTTCTAGGACCACCTACAGTTGTTCAGTTCATACCAATGGGATACCATTTTTCTCAGAAGAGCAGTAGCTAATGCATACAGTAGTAAATTACATGTTTTTCAGATATTTCAGTACCTTTGAAGGGGTGGAAATATAAAAATATTATATAAAATAACGTTATATAATAATAATAATAATATTATAAAATAATGCCAATTTTTAATTTAGTACCACATTCTAGAATACATTTGTATACATCAGGCTAGGGGTAGAAAGGCAAGTAACCCCTCATTTTATGCAATTGGATTTCTATTTCCAAGAAATATATGCTTTTAGGGAGTTATTTTGAGGTTATGGGTTCATTATTATTGTTTTCAAGACATATGTTGTGTAGGACTCTGCCTGCTCACAACTTTCAGGTGTTGGATTTCTCCACTTCAGCAATAACAAGCAGTAGTACTGAGGCAGGAAATATTGCATACATTAATAGAAAGCATGGAAGAAGAATGGCAAAGTGCCCCTGAAAAATGTATTGGCATTGGCAAAAAGGTGGAAATTGTATTTTTATAGGCAGGAATTTACAGAAAAAATTCTAGAGGATTTTTTCCCACTTTTCTCCCAGAAGACTTTCCTGGCCTAAAAGGCTTAAGCCCCAACATGAAACATTATTTTGTGAGTATTTATCATTAATATTGACTGCCATACGAATAAACTATAGGTCAGCATGTTATTTTAAAGGTTATACAAGTCATGTATATTTGGTAAGCCATATTTTAAAACAGATGTTGAACAAGCCAATTCCTAAATTATAAATATGAGACTTCAGTATAG
The DNA here is from genome assembly GCA_037306005.1 of Rhinophrynus dorsalis. Lineage (NCBI taxonomy): Eukaryota > Metazoa > Chordata > Amphibia > Anura > Rhinophrynidae > Rhinophrynus > Rhinophrynus dorsalis. The sequence goes on from CM074722.1 coordinate 256,482,554, forward strand.
TATGACACAGTATCTCCCCAGAGACATAGCTATATGTGGCAAACTGCATAGAATGAGCCAGAAAGCTTGTTCTGCAAAATGCATCAGCTCCCCTTTGTAGTCTATTGCAGAAGCACTGGAAAAGCAGATAATGCACTCTCAGCGATTCATCAAGTTTCTTCATTGTGCTTCTAATTTGAGCGTCAAGTGCAACCTCAAGATGAAAAATGACCAGGCTCAAAATGTTTGGAACCACTTTTTGAATATTTAAAGATCTAATGATGTAATTTAAGCCAAAAATAAGGATTCTGTAATAAACTGCAATAATGTATCTGCAAGGGAAAAAAAAAGTCTCAAGAATCAATTTGCTGCTGTTTATCACATACAATCACTCAGACATATTTTTCACAGTTTGGTTTGCTGTGCGGCCTTGATGTTGGAGAAACAGGGCAAGAACTTGACTCCTGTTCTATATCATCATGAGGTAATCAATAAATAGCAACCAATTTCAAAGTCTAAAGGTAATTCCAACATATTGCATTCAAAGACAACTTGACCTTAATGGCCCCATCTCAAGAGCTGGTTTTAGGTTGTGCATAGGTGTTTTTGGGTTTTTTTCATCTTCTACATGTATATCCCTACAAATATAGAATTTGCTAAATATATATTTTTAGTCCACGGAATTCTGGAGAGGTCACCAGTGCTTTGCTTTGTAATGCGTTGGAACTAAAGTTGGCATGAAAAAAATAGCTTTGTTTTTAATATTGGTTTGTTCCTTTAGATCTAAACTATGAAGAATTAGAGCGATTTTAACACCTTGAATACTAGAGAGGTCTGTAAAGCATTTTTCACAATTCATTGGAAACCTCTCAAGCAATTAATGGGTTTAAATATGTATTTAAAAAAAAATCAATCAATGGGAATGTTTTTGTCCTCTATGATGTAGCTGGTTTATTGCAAAATTGCTTATGTTCTTAGTACACCAGCCTCAGTGACATTTCTAAGAAATGCATAACAATGACACAATCACTACAGCAAATTAAACCTGCTGAGGAATAAAACAGACCAAATGGAGTATTTATGGCTTTAAAATAAGAAATTCCTGCTTTAAGGGAGTCTTTCTGAAGCCCAGCGGATATCCTGTCTATAGAAAAGATTGAACCCACTTGTCCCGAGTTCCCTAGCAATCTATAAACTTCTGCAGGCGACCCCCTACCTGCTCCTGAGACAGGACCCGCTGATCTTCATAATTCTTTCTTAAACGAGGTCTTCCTACGGAATTCTCTTCTAAAGGAACCCCTTTTGTTTTGGCTAAGCTGTCTCTTGGATTCTGCCTGTCTGTTCTGGTATTTCTCTTGCCCTCGAAAGGAATAATTCTTAGATTTATAATGAGAGGAGCGAACAGGAGATGGTCTGTTTCTTCTGGCTTAGGGCAGAAAAGCACTACGGCCTCCTGTAACTTTTATTATCTCTACTAAATGATCTCCAAACAATTTTTCCTCTTTGAAAGGTAATGAAATAAGCTTATTCTTAGAAGGTATATCTGCTCCCCAAGATTTCAGTATCCTTGAGGATACTGCCAGCGCCGAGGCCTTTGCTGCCAGTCTGACTGAATCCAATGATGCATCGCATAAGAAGATATTTGTCTCTTTGATAACAGCTACTTCTTTTACCAGCCTAGCTCTTGATACTGATAAATCTATTTTTTCTTCTAATGCACTTAACCAGATTCTCATAGTTCTGGAGTTGGAAGCAACAGATGTAGTTTCTTTAATATTGTTTCCTATTACCGACGCATCTTCCAGAGGAATAGTTGTGTGCTTTGCCAAATCTGACACAGCTGCGTCAATCTTGGGAGGGGTAGACCACAGGCTAACATCCTCTTCTTGAAATGAATACATCCTTGAAAATCTTTTTGTTGTACCAGATCTCTTGTCAGGCTTTTCCCATTCCTCCTGTACTATAGCTGCGATCGAATGATGTACAGGAAAAGTAGGAGCTGTCTTTTGATTTCCCAAAAAGGCTGTATCCATAATGCCAAGTTCTTTCTGCTCTTCTTCCATACCTAGTGTTTTCCTTATATATTTGACAAAGTCGTCAATCTTCTCTAAGGCAAAGCAACCAACTCCCTCAATGATTTCACTTTCCTCTTCCTCTGATGTATAAAATTGGATGGTTCCTGGCTGTTAGATTCACCCATATCTATATCTTTTGCAGAAGAGGTACCTTCACCTGGATCCTCTGTTCTTGCTCTCTTTTATGGGTTCACAGCTTCCTGCATTGCTACAAAAGTTTCCTTCATAGAGTTCTACATCCAAGTCTGGAAATTCTAAAACTGCTGTGGAACCTCCTGCCCACTAGCCTTCTTTAGACATTCAATGCATAACTTAGAACCTTCAACAGGCAGATTTTTCTTGTCACAGCCCATACAAGATTTAACCTTAGCAGCCTTAACTTCTGAACCAGTACATTCTTTGGGTAAACAGGAATCAGACTTATCTTTAGAACCACTACTCTTAGCTGGGGTAGACATTCTGGCTAACTGGACTAGAAAATTTAAAATACAAAATTTATTAAGCGAATATTAAAATTCAAAATTTCAACAATTCCTACCTTTCCAATGATGGATCTGCGTTTAAGTAACTGCTGTGTTTCAGCGCTGGAACGTACGCCGTTCAAACGGGTTCTTTCCGTGCAGGGATAAATTCTATGCCAGCAACAGCTTCCCCCTTCCATTCTGCTTGTCCCCACTGATGACGCTACCTCCGCTGACATCATTCTGATGCGTCCGGTACCACGAAGGAAGATGCTGTCCGACATAGGTATCTTGGTAATGGGGGGAAACAGAGAGCTACAGGCATATTCTTTTTCTCCAAAAACTCCTATCCACATACACATACATACATATACATGTGGGGGAAGGAGTAAGTAAGTGTCTGGGAGCAGATGATTAAGATAAATAAAAAATAAGAGAAGAATCGGGTTTGCATTATTTTTTTTAATGGGAGAGGCACTACTACACATCCTCCAGCTAGGAGTGCCGAAGATAACTGGAAATGGAAGGGGAGGAGTAGATTTATATCACAAATTCTTCAGTCCTACCAGCTGAAGGTGGAGGATAAAACCCTATGTTAATCAGTGCTGGGGAGTACACAGAAGAAAATGGTGTTTTTTTTACAATTTTCTTTAATTTTACAAAACTAAACGGTGGGTTATCCATAAAAGTATGGTAACAAAAGAAAGCCCTAATTGTGTGAGAAAAAGCTGAATATATTTTGCATGTGTAAAATAAAGTATTTAGAGGGAAAACACTGTTGAACAAAGACATAGTCAAAAAGGACAGAATTACTCCGGTCCTTAAGTGAAATACACCTCAGATTTTCCCAGTCCTTAAGGAGTTAAGTGCCACAGGGGTATAGAATGCACATCCATATGGCACTGGAAGGGTAAGGGAGGGCAGATGGTGTCTCTAGTAGAGGCAACAAACTGTCCTCTGGCTCCATAGGGAGCTACAGGAAGATCCAATCGCCACTCTCAGGTAGGCAGAAGCTGCTATCAGAGTTTAGCGCATGTGGCAAACAGCCACATAACATATAAATACACCCACATGAATAGGACAATGACTCATTAATCTGCATGATAGTTAGAGCATCATACCAAAATAAAAATGGTCTTTGTCCAGGCAGACATCCAATCCAAAGCAGACTGCACTGTCCTTTGAGCAACTATTCCTGTTATTCCTGAGTATGTTAAAAAATAAATAAATAAAAAACCCACAGACACTCCACAGCTGTCTCCAGTAACAACACCTTTTGTTCCTTTTTTAATTAAAATAAGAACAAAGATGATTTGTTTTTCAAACTTAAAGGGATAGTAATGTTTTACAAAAACAGCAGCTCTAATTAATCTTCATAGTATTTGGGCCATGGAGAGTGTTATTTCAGTACTGTCAGAGTTGTAGTTCAAGAGTAATTGAATGATAACGTATCCCTCTCCCGTCCCTTTTACCTAGTGTAAGCCACGTCCCCTCAGATGTGGAATCTAGTTCTGGAACCAGACAGATCACAGCAAGGGACAATCTTCTTACTGTGAGTCTAACGAAAACCCTGCCCCCCCTTGGCAGGTTTTTCATTATACTAACTGAAGATTGTCCCTCTCTGCGATCCATCCGGACACTCTTGCTGTTCTGAGGTGAGCATTGTTAAATCAGTAAAAGGGGTGGGACGGGGAAACTTCATCATTCAGTTATGCTTGTACTGCAACTCTGACAGTACTGAAATAATACTCTCCATGGCCCAAGTACTATGAAAATTAATTGGAGCTGCTTTTACTTGTGAAACATTACTATCCCTTTAAGTGCACAACTAAACAAATAGGCACTAGCTTTCACAAGCAGTGTTTCAGACATACCAATGCTGTCTCCAGCAACTGTCCCTATTGTTTCTGATCCTGAGTGTTAAGGTAAAAAAAAAAAACACTTAAGCAGTTATATGTTTGATATAACTTTCTGGTAATTGAAATGTCTGGGCATGCTTCCACTTCTCGTGGTGTGGCCAAAGGTGCAAATGAGAAAGACATATGAACACAACCAGTACATGAACCACCTTTAAGCCAAAGCCTTCTTCCTCAGCAATAACATCAGCCACAGGCAGAAGCAGCAGCGAACATCCCATCCCTAGTGGCGGTGGAAGTGAGCCTTACTCCCACCTCTGGCCAACTGGATCACATCCCTATTCATGATGAGTGATTTGATTATGAGCAAGAGGAGACTGAGGGAGGGGAGAAACACAGCCTGTCATCTACTCCTTCTACAGCATCTGTAACTATTTCCCCTACATGTGTTCCAACCACCATCACCACCAGTACAAGCAATGAGAAGTCTTGGTGTCCACCAAGACTCAGACTGTTTCCCAGAGACAGGTGTGACGGGGACATCAGCACTAGTCCACTCTTGAACATGTTGGTGCTTTCCAGTCAAGGGGTAAGTCCAAGCTGAGTTGACTCGGCTGCTTGGGCAGTTGATCGACGAGAGAGGCGCTTCCTTCACCATGATTTACATGGAGTCCTTCAGGTAGGTGTTGGAGGCTCTCACATCCCCAATACTGCCTCCAGTCATGCGCCACCTTCAGCAGGAATAGAGTGCCCTCACATGTATTATTGTTGAAGGATGATGATCTGTCCAAGGCTGACCACACACTCTTCACCGGTGACACATGGAATGCCCCCAACTCACAGCATGCCTTTCCTTTGCAGATGGCAAATTAGCACCACCCTCCAAGACTTTGGGTTGCTTCCACTGTTTCTGCTGCAGGCAAATTGGTGACAGGAGGTGTGGAACTGGTTGTATTGTTTTTTTTTCTTCTGCATGCCAAGGTTATAGAGGAGCAACACACGTGAGATCACATTTTGGAACCACTTACAGAGATGGTAGCACTGTGGGTTTTGATGGCAGGCATGCACAGTGATGGAGATGGGATTACTGGTGACTGATGGAGCAGTAAACCATACCTTCCAACATTTCAAATTGCCAAAGATGGACACTTGTTTTAGGGAGTGTTGCTGGGGCATAGATGGGGGGTGGGACATTACTGAGGATTTTTAGGTAATTTCATGACCAATTGACACCTCTTTGTGTAACAGAATAAATGATTTAGAGCAAGACCAAACTATTTTATTTACACTACCTAATTTATACATGTTAATGTGAGTTTTATTGCTGTGGAGTAGTGTGATATACTTATCTACTCACCACACAGTCTGATCTCCCAAAAAAAGAGGGACACCAGTGTGATAAAGAGGGACAGAAGGACTGACCTTCCTAAAGAGTGACACTTGTGAGGTATGGTAAACATGGAGAAAGCAGACTGGGACTTAGTGGGTTTGCTCTGTGCAGCACAAATACTGTACCTTGTGGTAAGGGCAGCACTTCCAGGTGAAGGACATTGCCAGCTGTCAAATATTGATCAATGTTATAAGATTACCAGACAGTTCCACAGCAAAGTAAAATCAAGCCAGCAGCTGAGAGAGGAGCAGGAGAAGGTGGATCTTCCATGGCACCAGCTTTGACAAGGTGTCACCTGTTGCAATGCCAACATGGAGACAGACAGGATCCTGGATTAGCAACGAGCACTTCACTCCATGTCCTCTGAAAAGGACATTGGGGTGTCCTGCGCACTGGACAGAGAGGAATGACCATTATCCACAGTGAATGAGAAACATGGAAACTTCCTGCAGCAGTACCACCAGGTAGCTCCCTTACTCCCCCTCGATACCACGCACCATAGCAGCGGCAGGGATAGAAAAATCATCCAGAGCACTAGGGTTTTTCTCTTTTGCCTAGGCCACTGATTCTTTGGTGGGTATAAGCGAAGCAACCCAAAGGGAGAGTAGCGCCGCTGACATGGTTAAAGCCTACCTCAACAAACTTCCACTGCTGACCTCAAAGCTGTTATCTCACCATACCTCTCCTTAATGGCCCAGGAGCTGCATTCATGTCCACCAACCAGTGTCCAAAGTGAGAGTTTTCTCGGTGATAGGCTACATCCTCAACCCTCAGCTCTCCCCACACCTGGTGTAAAAGGTGGTCTTCTTAAAGAAGAATGTGCCCAAGCCTAGATACCCAGCTCTAAATTTTCTGTTAGACAAGGCCACCTGTACTTCCACAGTCAGACGTTCCTAGCCCATACCATCATGCTGCTGGTGTATGGCTCTTTTCAGATTAGTCTAATGCTGCTGGTGGTGGTAACGCAATACCAAATCTCTTCTCGATCGCCTCCTAAAGCCCAATTTTCTGCTTGTAACAGAGTCAAAGATGCTGTGGCTTCCTTCCTTAGTACTTTCAGAGATCAGGGTATCCTGGGTGCCTGTGTTTAGACAGTCACCTGTACTTCCATAGGCAATAGAATTGTCTAGCCCATATACCGTGCTGCTGTATGAGTCGGTCCTTTGGTCTAATGCTGCTGTTGCTGAGTGAGTACTGAAATGCAAACCTCCCTCCTCTATCACATCCAAAAGACCAATATTGTGCTTCTAACAGTCACAGATGCTGTTGCTTCCTTCATTACTCAGAGATCAGTGTATGCTATTTTGGGGGCTTTGCTAAAGGGCATGCTCCTGATACACACTAACTGAACAGAATAATAAAATAAAAATGCAGGCATTTAGGATTTATTTTTAATTCTCATTATTTGTTCATGTACCTGATGGAATGGATGACCAGGTTTTATGTAATGTATTTGAAAGAATCTTGTTCAAATGTCAGTCCACAGAAGGTGGCAGGAGCCTTCCTCAATAAAAATAGTGTTGATAAAATATACTATAGAATACATTGCCTTTGTAATTGGTTCCACTGGCACATGTGATCACTGTAGCAGTGAAAACATGTACCAGATTATCAGGGAAACACTGACACTGATTGCTCCAGTCCTGCAGTCAGTTTCCGCCTTCCCGGCATGATCACAGCTCGCCCTGAGGCATTCTGCATTAATTTAAAATGGGACATGCAGGGACCATCACTGGTCTTTAAGGGACCTAAATCTGTGATGGTCCTGACACATCCTTGGTCATAGGTGGTTAAACATTTGGGACAATCATAAGTGATCATGGCTGTTTACATTCTGACAAGCGAGTGTGATATTCGAAAATACATTGAGATTTATGTTCTAAGAACTGGAGCAATTCACCAGCACCACAGGGACAAACGTTCCCCAAATTCCTGTTGACTCAAATTAAAAAGCAATGCATTGGACATCTACCTAGCTTTCAAAGGGTTAAAAGAATCATTTCAATCTAGGAATTTTTTTATTATTATTAGTCCATTATTATGCAACTAGTGTAAAAGCCCGTGTACATGGGCCAAGGTCCTGGTGATGTTAAGAGGCCGGTCCTGCTCTGCGTTCTGCCGCCAATGCAGTCATGCACTGTAGAGACTGCCCAAAAAGCATAGAATGCTCTCAGCACAGAACTCCCAGCATTCTGTGCATTCGGGCAGTCTCTACTGTGCATGACGACTTATGACAAACATTCTAGTGAATTATTATATAGGATTAGTATGCCACAGAATTGTTTTAGTTTTCCTTAGCACAGTTACTTCAGAGAGTGACGGTCATATGCTTAAAGACAAGAGGAGAAATTCTGGGGTTAATTTACTCTATCATAGGGGAGAAATAAAATGTCCAAATCCCTGCTGGTTTAAAGGGAGTTTGTAACGCCTTGAATGCTACAAAAGTTTTAAACAACTTTCCAGGGCCGGATTTGACATAAGACAGAGTAGGCACCTGCTTACAGGCGTATGCCACAGAGGCGCCTGTCATTGTGAATAAAAAAAAATATATATATATTTCAGTGCTGCGCACAGGAACCCACCGCCTGGCCCGCACCTCACATGCTAAGATCTGTGTCTTCTTCGGCACAGACCTATAGTTGCTGTTGCTCCCCCTCGTCGGCTCTAATGCAGAGTGCTGGGAGATGACATCTCCCAGCACTCTGCATTCCTAAAGAGAAGACAGCGCGGGGTGCAACAGCAGCTGCAGGTCTGTGCAGAAGGCGGCACAGACATCTCCTGCCGCTGGACCACCAGGGAGGTAGGAAACGGATACGGGGGGGCAATGTGGAGCTGATGGCAATGTGATGGCAAGTTGGAGCTGATGGGGGCAAGTTGGAGCTGATGGGGGCAAGACAATTGGAGCTGATGGGGGCAATGTGAGGGCAATATGGATATGGGTGCTAATGTGGAGATTTGGAGCACTGTGGAGATGGCCAATTGGGGGGGAGGGCAGAGGGCGCTTCAGATTTCTGTGCCTATAGGCTCCCGAGATGTAAATCCGGCCATGCATCTTTCATTGCAAGGAATTAGAGCCCTTTCTAGCATTCATGTGGTTAAAAGTTCTGTTAGAAATCAATAGTAATGTATTGCTCTCCCCTGACGTTGCAGATGGATTGCCCCAGAATTACTCCACTTTTCTTTGTCCATAAGAGTTCACTGACATTCCAAAAACCAATCATAGGAAACCAGAGGATCAAGTGATTTTCCCCAAGATCCCACAGTGTTGAGAACCATGTCAAAGCATTACAATAACCACTACGCCATCCTTGTAGTAAGCTATTGAAAAAGATTACAGTTTTACCTCAGCTTTATTTTTTTCAAAAATGATTTCCAGTCCCAGCTTGAAATGACTTGCAAATATAGGTCTCTTGTCTTGACATTGCGGCTGTGATGTTTCTTGCTCTCTCCTCTGTATCTGGCACAGAAAACTCATCCTTTTTCTGTAAAGTTGAAAAAACAATTTTAAACCTATTTCAGGAGAATTGCGATGAATATGTTCTACTAAAGCCAACATTTTTAACCAATATTTTACAAGCCTCTTTTTAGTATGGAGGTTCTGCTGTGAATTGTTCACCTGATAATTGGTTTTTAAATCCATGCCTGGTATAACAGAATATTCTCTTCTGACTGCAAATATGGGAAACATTTGATGCAGATGGTAAAAAAAAAAAATACTATCATTGACTTTACAGTGTTGTTACACTCACAATATGATGAGTCTCTTGCTGTTGTTTTTAAATCAAGTACTTAGTACATGATATATGAAGACATATTCCCAGCACTCACACCAACAGAATCTGCAATATGGTTAGATAATGGAATTCTCCAGTGCACACAAGGCCAAGATTTACATATACCAATTAAGTTAGGCACTAGTGGGTCTTTTAAAGGATTTTATTAACACGCAAACACCATCAATGTTACGGTCCAAGTCTCAAATCTTTTTCAAAGAAAGGTCCATGGATTTAACCCTTTGATTTCCAGAGGGGTATCCATCACGTTGTGAGGCAATGCATTGGATAACCCTGTGGCATTCAAAGAGTTAAAAAGACCTGCACAAACCAATTGCACCATAGGGAATAAATAAAATTTCTCAAAAACTTACCATTTATTTAAATGGGAGTTTTAACCCTTTGAGTGACTGAGGGGTAGATAAAATAAAAATTCCCTAAATTCCTGTTAATGGGGTTTTCAACCCCTTGAATGCTAGAGAGCTCCCAAGTGCAATTGTAAGGCAATGTGTATGAAACCTTTGTTGTTGTTTTTTTTAAAGGGATAGTAATATTTAAAATGTAAAAAAAAAAAAAAAAAATATGTTGTAGGGTTTATCCCCCTGAGTAAAACAATGGTACTCCCACTGCTGAAAAGTGTTTTATTCAAAAATTATTACAGCTCAAAGTTGAATTTTTTAGGTGCAATATCACAGTGGCCTGAAATTGTACAGTGGCGCTGTTTCTACACCATCCTAGGGAGATTTATGGTCCTGGGGATTTGTTCCCAAATACTAGTTATTCCAGACTAGTTTTTCTTTTTGTTTGAGCAGCCTTCTGTCTGTCTTATCTGGGTGCTGGCGCCATTTACTTTCACTATTGGGAGTTCTAGGCCTCCTCTTTTTCTGTATATGCTGAATAGACTGAGGGATCGGAATACGGTGGAGCCATACATGCTGAAACGTGTAGAACTGCTTTACCATGCAGTGTTTTACTTCCTAAAATAGGGTATGGCTGGTCACCACCTCATAGGAAGCCCAAGCGAAGGATGGGGGGTGCTTAAACTCTATTTGATCATACAGGCTGCTCTAAAACAAACAAACAAACAACCACCTATTGAATGTGGTGCTATTCTATTAACACAATAATCTGATCTTACTAGATATCACTTTATATTCTTACACTTATATTCACTCAAAGAATAGTGAGAGTCTCTCAATAATTTCCTGCTTGATGATGCCGCCAATTCTCCCTTGAACCTCTGGCCACAGTTCTCCACCGATATGCAAAAAAGACAAAATAGAGAGGGCGCAAACAATCTCTTAAATTGCTCTTAAAAAAAGCCTATGTATATAATCAAGGAAGACCCCAAGATGTTCTGACAATAAAAAGAGGGTTCAGCCTTATAAGCTTAACAACCTATGTCCAAAAAGTCCAACACACAGAAAGATGAGTCACAGAACAACCAAAAATGAATTTCTGTCACTTGGCATGATGCCCACAGAATGTAACAAAGTGCAGGTGTCTCAGACTATTAGTTGAACATTTCTAGCCACAATGTAGAGACACTAAAGCAGGGATGAGAAATGTGTGGCTCTCCAACCTTTTTTGAACTTAAACTCTCATTAATCTCAGGCTATTGAGAATTATGGTTATTGACCAACAACAGATGGAGAGCCACAGATTGCTTACTCTAGGACCAAATTGGCTTTTCTGTGGACCAGTCAAATCATTATGTATCTGAAGTGGTTGTATTGAACAGAAAAATAGTGTAGGAAATCCAATAATAGGGAAATGGACAAATGAATGATATAAACTTTAACCCCTTAAGGACCATAGGGGTGTGCAATGCATTGTGAATCAATGTGTTGCACACCAACCTGGTCTTTAAGTGGTTAGGTGCCAGCAGTGTGTGCCAATCCATAACCTACTTTATGACACTCATGAGTTTATGGAAAGTATTAAGAATAGCAACCATTATATTTACATTACATATAAAAATATTATACATATTTAAAAGGGTCAATAACTGAAACCAGTCCCCAAGGAAGTGTGTAATAGATGGATTGTAATAATGGTCCATTTTATTAAACTCATTTATCATTTAAAGAAAATAATGCTCCAATCTGCGAATTCTCATAATAATTTCTCTTACAGAGATCATTAAACGGATAAATTACATTTGGAGCCATTCTGTGTGGTGAAGGACACATAAAAGCATAATTAACCCTTTTAGTGCCAGGGAAGTATCCAACTCATAGCGGACCTATAGTAAACCGTATTACCAAAAGAACCTGTCTTATTTTTATTGTTTTATGTATTACTAGTGTAAAAGCCCATGTACACGGGCCACGGTCTTGGTGATGTTAACCCTTTGAGTGCCAGAGGGGTACGCAACGCATTGCTTTGCAATGCGTTGCATACCCCTCTGGCACTTAAACGGTTAAGAGCCCGGTCCTGCTCTGCATCCTGCCGCTGAAGCAGTCATGCACTGTAGAGACCACCCGAAAGCACAGCATGCTCCCAGCACAGAACTCCCAGTATTCTGTGTGTTCGGGCAGTCTCTACTGTGCATGACGGTTTCTGACAAACATCCTAGCAAATTATTATATAGGATTAGTCATTATTTAAGCACATTTCATTGGATGTTGATTCCAAAAGAAGGGAAAATGCATGCAGTCTTGTTCTGCCATGCGTTGTGTGCCACTATGGCACTCAAAGGGTTAATGGTATAATTTGTTATTTATTTATTTTTATTTTTTTTTTTAAGCATATTTACTCTGTGTGATTAATAAATTTGATATTTTAAGCCATTATGAGCCAGGGAGCTGTGCAAAGCATTGCTAAGTAAGGCATTTTACACCCCTCTAATCCTTAAGGGTTGAATACAGAATAGAGATATGTAAGGGTTTGACTTCCTCATTCAGTTGTGCCAATATGACTTTTATTAATGAGTTGATATTGTTTAGAAGGCTAAAGAAAAATAAGGCAGAAAAACTGAGATTTGGGTTTTTCTGTCTCTCACTCATTTAATGATATGACATCAAATGCCATACACACTAAAGGAAAGCGGAGTAAGCTTGGGTTAAACAGTACATAGACGCCAAGTGCCGGCCGCCCGCCGGTCCTTAAGGGGTTAAACTATAGATTGTGTCTTCACAAGTAAAGGAACAGTTCCATAACTTCAAATGATCCTTTTCCCCTCTACGTTACCCTGCAAATCTCCATAATCTGTACGGCTGGGTGAACGGGATACCCATTTTATTTAGGTATGTGTCTTTATACATATATTATATATAGGTCTTAGACAGGTGTGAAAAAATGCTGTAAAGTAAGGATCATTTCAAAGATAGACATGTTAATAGTTAATTTTTATCAATTAACAAAATGATAGTGAGTGAACAGAAGAAAAATCTAAATCAAAATCAATAGTTGGTGTGACCACCCTTTGCCTTCAAAACAGCATCAATTCTTCTAGGTACACTTGCACAAAGTCAGGAAGTTTGTAGGCATATAGTCAGGTGTATGATTAAGCAATCATACCAAACAAGTGCTAACAATCATCGATTTAATATGTTGGTTCAAACACAAACATTAACTGCAACAGATGTTTAGGAGGAATACAACTGGGTAAAGAACAGCTAACAAGGTGAGGTTGCTGAAGACCGTTTAATGTCAAAAGTCATACACCATGGCAAGACTGATCATAGTAACAAGATAAAAGGTAGTAATACTACATCAGCAATGACTCTCCCATGCAGAAATTTCAAGGCAGACAAGGGTTTCCAGATGTACTCTCTTTTGAAGAAGACCAAAGAAACAGGCAACATTGAGGACTGTAAACTCAGTAGTCGGCCAAGGAAACTTAGTGCAGCAGATGAAAGACAAATCATGCTTACTTCCCTTTGCAATCTGAAGATGTCCAGCAGTGCCATCAGCTCAGAATTGGTATGAAAATACAGGAACTGGGGTGCAGAAAAATGGCAGCGGGTGCTCTGGATTGATGAGTCAAAATTTGAAATATTTGGCTGTAGCAGAAAGCAGTTTGTTTGTTGAAGGGCTGGAGAGCGGTACAAGAAAGAATGTCTGCAGGAAACAGTAAAGCATGGTGGAGGTTCCTTGCAAGTTTGAGGCTGCATTTCTGCAAATGGATGTGGAGATCTGGTCAGAGTTAATGATATCCTCAATCAGATCAGTGCAAGCAGATACTTATCCATAATACAATACCATGAGGGAGGCATCTGATGGGCCCCAAGTTTATCCTGCAGCATGACAACGACCTCAAACATGCAGCCAAAGTCATTAAGAACTATCTTCAGCGTAAAGAAGATCAAGGTCTCCTGGAAGTGATGGTATGGCCCCCCCAGAGCACTGATCTCAACATCATTGAGTCTGTCTTGGATTACATGAAGAGAGATAGCAACTGAGGCTGTCTAAATCCACAGAAGAACTGTGGTTAGTTCTCCAAGATGTTTGGAACAACCTACCTACCGAGTTCCTTAAACTGTGTGCAAATGTACCTAGAAGAATTGATGCTGTTTTGAAGGCAAAAGGCAGTCACCAAATATTGATTTGATTTAGATATTTCTTCTGTTCACTATCATTTTGTTAGTTGACAAAAATAAACTATTAACATGTCTATTTTTGAAGGCATCCTTACTTTACAGCATTTTTCACACCTGCCTAAGACTTTTGAAAAGTACTAATTTTATATATACATACATACATACATACATACATACACACACACACAGTTCAAAAGTTTGGTGTCACTTACAAATTTTCTTGTTTTCCATCAAATAAGTTGCAAAATGAATAGAAAATACAGTCAAGATGTTGACATTAGAAATAATGATTTTTAATTTAAATAATAATTGTGTCCTTCAAACTTTGCTTTTCTCGAAGAATCCCCCATTTGCAGCAAGAACAGCTTTGCAGACCTTTGGCATTATAGTTGTCAATTTGTTGAGGTAATGTGAAGAGTTCACCCCATGCTTCCTGAAGAACCTCCCACAATTTGGATTGACTTGATCGGCACTTCTTACCTACCATCCAGTAAAGATGCTCCCATAACAGGAACAAGGCAATTTCTAAGTGACCCCAAACTTTTGAAAGGTAGTGTATATCTATATATACACACATACATACAATCACGTGTACTTTGTGGGAAAGGGTGTTGATGTATTGCAAACACGCACAGTTCAATAGCATAACTGTATGAATAGGTCTGTGCACCAACTCAAGCCCTGAGCACTGGAAATGATTTTCAGGACCTATGGCTACTTGCTAAACTACATAGTAACATAGTTGATGAGGCTGAAAAAAGACATGTGTCCATCAATTCCAGCCCATGCCAAAAACACCCCTGTTGATTCAGAGAAAGGCAAAAAAAGCCCTCTGGAGCAATTTCTAATTTAGACCTGCATACTAAAAAAAAAGTCTCCACTTAACACAAGTTGGCGGGGAAGATGCACCAAAGTGTGATAAACGGGTGATCAGGTTGGGATAACTTCTCCAGTAATATCACTTATTGAATTCCTGGGTTATTCTATGGAGTCTGTGAACTAAGATTTCGCAAGTTGGAGAGCTCTTTGTGAATAGATTCCATAGAATAACATAGGACTTTGAGAAGTGATATGAATGGGGAAGTTATCTCCTCTTTATCACACCTTCATTCATAACCCCCCCTCAGTTGTGTCAGTGAGAGGAAAATGGGGCAGTCGGTGGG
Source organism: Rhinophrynus dorsalis (assembly GCA_037306005.1). NCBI lineage: Eukaryota > Metazoa > Chordata > Amphibia > Anura > Rhinophrynidae > Rhinophrynus > Rhinophrynus dorsalis. Next base: position 256,497,795 of record CM074722.1, read on the forward strand.
AGATTTTGGTGTGCTTTTTTTTCTACTCCTTGTTTAATGCTGTATACTAAACAAAGTGTAGAGGAAATGTGATTTTACTCCATTTCCCTGTGCATGCTATGGGGTAGGGGTAAGTGGCTTGCTGGTGCTAAGATCATATCGAGAGTGGAGTATGTGTGTGCTGGTATATACTACACTAATCATACACTGTATTGCATACCCTGAAGTGCAGCCACTGGCATCGGAGGATAAAACCAATAGAAACAAGCTGGTGTAACTGCACATACACCCATTGTTTCAGCTGTCCACAGTCTTAATAAAGGCTCTTCTAAAACATTGACTTTTACATGTTGCTAATAAATACTCTACTTCATAAATAATATGTTGACAAACACACCTAGACTGGAAAATAGGAACCAAGGGCTAACCCAGGATGTGACAAAAATATACTAATTAGCACAAGGAGAAAGTGCGCTACTATCCCCCAATATCCAATAGTGGCAGTGACATTGCACTTATTTGCAAAGCAAATCTCTGCCCGCAAGTAGAAGTATTTCTTATATAGGCGGGGGAGATGCTGAACCAATAGTCACAACACAGTTGGAGGATTGATCTCTGCCTGCGAGTTGAAACAAACGGAACAAATTTTAGCCCTCAAGTTGAAGTATCCTTTACCAATTCCAAAGATGGGGGAGACTGAACAATAAGTTACAACATATCTGAAGGACTGATATCTGCCCACAACAGAGCAAGTTAGAAGTCATCCACCACAGTTTGTGAAACGGGCTTGTATCCATCAGCTGTTGCATCAGTCTATCTTAGCTCCATTACATCTCTAGACGGGGGAGACACAAATAGCGTATATTTGTCTCTACCCATGATAGGAGCAATGAAAGAGCATACATCTCTACAGCCACAAAGCTCTGTCTTTACAGGAGACTTATTATTTTATTTTATGATCCTTTTGGCTGCCATTTTTTTGGCCACTCTTTGTTTGCACTTTTTTTTATTTGGATAATTCTGGATGGTATTTGTTTTTATACTGTGTACTTGTTCTTGTGAATTCTAATGTTTTATAAAAATAGGGGTGTTTTATTTGAATAAAACTATTTAGCTTATAGAGAATTTGCACTCTCCCTTCATTGTTTTTTCTTAATAATATGTTATTCTGATTGATTCATACATCAAGTGGAGTTAGCATTATTTTCTGTGCAATTTGCTATATAGCCAAATGAACTCTAAAATATAAACACTGAATTGTGGCAGTTACTGTGCAATTTATACCTGCTTTTCCAAAGTCTTTTCTTATGTCAGTACATCTACCACCAGGAAATAAAGGAATTGTTGCTAGGTTTTGAGAAAACTTGCGATATTTAAGAAGCAATGCAAGAAATTTTGGTATCAAGATGACAAATGAAAAAAGGCTAACAGTAACAATAATAATCCCAGCATCTCATAAGGCCAACATTAACATCTGCCAATGATTTCTATATCCTGCATTTTATGGTGACTGCCAAGTAGATGTAAGAAAGACAAAAAACATGTAGCAAGAATATAGTTTGATTAAATCTGTTGACTCTAGACATGTCTTAACCCTTTGAGTGCCAGATGGGTGCACAAAGAATTGAAAAGCAATGCACTGGAATGGCAACAGCTCTAGCATTTAAGAGCTTAAAGGGTTAATAATACCCAACATAAAGTTGATGCTATATGTTAGATTTTACAAAAATAATGTATTTGGAAAAGTCCTATCTCTCAAACCTTTACGGTTTGAGAGATATCCTCCGTTAAAGTTCCCCTCTTCCTCCTCTTCTCCTGACGTCAGCTGTAAGCTGACAGCAGGAGTTCCTGGTCCAGGGACTGATAAGCGGCTCTTCAGTAGAGCCGCAATAGTGCGATTTAAAAAGAAATACATATTTGGACTGGTCTACAAAGTGTGCCTGGTTTACAAGCACACTTTTAAGACCATTCCATAGAAGTATTTATTTTTAAATCGCGCTATTGCAGCTCTGCTGAAGAGCCTCCTCATGTCGGCCAGCACAGATCTTGTTCTGTCAGCTTTACAGCTGACATCAGGAGAAGAGGATCTATAAAGGTTTGAGAAATAGGACTTTTTCCACTATGATATTTTTGTAAAATCTCACATATAGCGTCAACTTTATTTTGGGCATTACTAACCCTTTAACACATAACATTGTTGGGAGCACTTCAGTGGGTGTATAATCAAAATCAGGAGAGGGCTAAGGATGATGGGAGTTTAACGGGATAGTAATTTTTTATAAAAGTAATTCGCTGGGTCTTCCTTATATTAAAAGTAACACATTGTGCTATGTATCGGAGCTTACTTGTTTGAAGTTCAAAAGTTATGAAGTGGAGAAAGATCCCCTCCCACTGTCCACATCACACTGAAGTTGCAGTCTGGATGCAGCGAGGGACAGACTTCAGGATGCAAAGGGAAATCCTGTCCTCCTTGGTCAAGGGAGGGGGGGGCAGGGTTTTCCTTACACTTATTTACTGAAGTTTGTCCCTCACTACATCCGTCCGGTCCCACGATTGGATTCCAGATTCAGTGGGATGTGGCTAGGATGGGCGAGCGGGCGATCTTCCTCCACTTCATAACTTTTGAACTACAAACAAGTAAGCTCCTACACAGAGCACAATGTATTACTTTTAATAGAAAGAAAACTCGGCGAACGACATTTATAACAGGCATTACTATTCTTTAAGTACAGTCCAATAGCTGGACGGCTGCAAGTTCCCCACCCCTGGGCTACATAAAACGAGATACAGTATATTGAAGAAGTACTGTGTAGAAGAATTTAGGTATATGTGGAAATTAAAGCATTCAGGAAGATGAGAAGAGACATAGGGGAAGATTTATAAAGGAGGAATTATTGGAAAAGAAGCATTAAAATGGCTGTATGATTGTCCCTGGTAGTTATAAAAGTATTAAGGACAGTTTAGGAGGACATTACATTGCATAGTACTTTTTTTTATAAAATGGCGTAAGGAAGTTTGTAAAAAGTGGCTCAGCAAATTTAGAAAGAAATGTCGCTATTTACGACAATTTAGCAACAGAATTTTCATCAAATATTTAAAGGCCATGTCGGACCTGCTCTTATTCTTTACAATTGCCACATTTTTAAATGTATCAAGAATACTTTATAAATACCAATACTAATAATAAGGACATTGTAAGGATTAGTTCTCAAAAACTAACAAGAACACTTTTTATAAATCGCCCCCATAATAACCTAACCAAAGCACCAGCATGATGTCTGATAGAGTGGGTACATACATCTTTAGTTCATCAACTGAGTATAGCAGAACTGGAGTGGTGTCAGGTTTATACCTCTGATATGTCAGATAAAAGCAATACATGGCTTACTCTTCTATGACTTTAAAGGGATAGTAATGTTTAATAATAAAAGAAGCTCTAATTAATCATCATAGTATTTGGACTTTGGAGAGTGTTATTTCAATTCTGTCAGAGTTGTAGTTCAAGAGTAATTCAATGACAAAGTATCCCCCTCCCCCCCCCTTTTACTAATGTAACACTGCTCAGACAGATCAGAAGGGAGGTGCCCAGGTAGACAGTCTTCAATTAAGATAAGGGAAAAACCTGAAAAACTTGTCAAGGGGGGCAGACCTTTCACTGTTCTCATAGGAAGAAGATTGTCCCCTGCTGTTATCTGTCTGATCTTACAACCAGATTCACATCTGAGAAGAGATAGCTTACACTAGGTAAAAGGGGCCAGAGGGGAAACTTTGCTTGTGAATGTCTCTCAAACCATAAAGGTTTGAGACATAAGACATATCTTTCTTCATGTTTTTAATGCCTACAAAATAAAATAAAGATAATACGGAGTATCACTATCCTTTTAAGGGGTTAATCCTTTGAGTGCCACAGGGGCGTGCAACTCATCATAGCTTTCTGGCAAGCAGAGGCTTAAAATTGTTTCAAGTTAGAGGTTAATGTCTAAGGACGTGTTTATATAGATATTTAAGCTCATTCATACACACACCTGTTAAACCCTTGATGACCAGAGTGCTGAACGATCCATTGCATACCCCTCTGGTCCAAAAGAGGTTAATCCTAATTAAATGGAGTAGGTCTGTTCCACTATTGCACCACTTTATACATATGTTGCTAAGTGTGTATTTTGTATCAGATCCAAGGTTAATTTCTCTGAGTGCATTGTTCAACCCTCTAGCATTTAAGGATTACATTTGTAACAACGATCTTTCTTGAAAATCAGATGTGCTCTCTCTCTCTCTCTCTATATATATATATATTTATACACAGTAAATACTTGCTTCAGTCCATTATTTACTTATGATATGAATATAAACATTTCTCGCCTTTCCAGTGAGCATTTTTTTATTTTTGCATTGCAAACGATGCGTATTTGTATAATATTAATCCTTTAAGGGACCAGTACGGTGCGCAACGCATCTAGAAGCAAAGCGTTACTCAGACCCTGGTCCTTAAATGGTTAATCCGTTAGTTTCTAGAGACAACGCTAGTCTAACCTGCATGCATTTGCAGGATTTTTTTGTGCTCTGCATTGGAAATCTTGCTGACTATAGGACCCAGCGGAATCCAGACAGAGAGCAGTTGTGTAGATCAGACAGACCAAGAGGGTCCAGTTTAATTCTGTCTCTAATCTCTGCAACAGCAGCTCATAGTGGGAAGGCTCTTGTGTCTCTCCAATTACTACCTCTTTGCTATCCCTCCCCACTTTCTCCTGTCTCTCCCTCTCATAACGGAGATGTCAGGGTGTCTGCACAATGGAAGCAGCACATAGGAAAGTGTCGGGTTACCTAGATGCGAACGCCTGATCTTCCCTGGAGAAAGCAGGAACACAAGATGAAGACACTGCTGGTGAGTCAATTGGTGAAACTAATTGTAGAATCCTACGGGGGTCATCAGTGATGTGTTAGAGCTTTGGCACAGGTACACTGCCCAGAAGCACCCTTATTAATCCGTGGTGTGCTGGGGATTGGAGAACTTCCTAAAGGCAAATACTAAGTACTATGATACCTGCAACTATAGACATCAATGGGCATGCACCTGTCTCATGGGGAGCACTAACCTGAGGATATTCACTTGTGGAGAAAACTTGCAGGCTTAGAAAACAAAGTAAGGTTTGGTTACTGACAGGACTCTGCTTTTCTTTACTTGGCAAAAAGTAGTGGAACTATCACACCTGCTAGGACCAACATGCTGTCTGATCATGCTTTAATTAACGCCCCAAGTAATAACCCCTGCTTACCTTACTTTATGACTGCATATCTCTTTAAATCAGGGACCTTATGAAAATGTCATGCTTCAGGGCTGCACAGGAATTATTAGAATCTTGCAGTGTGTGTTTTATATGGATATGTAGTCACTTACTATGACCAGAAATCCCAGTGCACCTTATTTACTTTAATTCAGGGTTATTCTTAGTAGTTGTTCCTTCTCCCTTAAAACCCTGGGGAGGAGGTGCATAGCTTGGATGATAAGACAGCATGGAGACTTGATGTCATCATGATGATGGGAGTTGTAGTCCAATAACAGCTAGAGGGCCACATGTTGGCCACTCTAATAACATACTGATATAAAATTGACTATGCAGGAAATATGTATAATGACAAACGTGGGACAACTCTGGGGCAACCCATCTGTACCATAATGAACAAGTACAAATTCTGGTTAATTTAAATGAGACTTTTGACCCCTTGAATGCCATGGAGGTTCCCAATGCATTGCTTTGCAAAACATTTGGATACCTCTTCAAAATTAAAGGGACTAAGAAGCCTGTAAAAATAGTTAACCATTTGAGTGCAAGAGCTGTATCCATCAGGTTAAATCTATGTGAATATTATGAATCCATATTTGTTCCCTATGGTGCAATTGGTTTGCCCCCCTTTTGCCTTTAATCCAAATGCACCATAGAGAAGAAATGTAAATGTCCCAAATCCCATTAATTTAAGCGGGGTGGGGTGAATGCTAGGGAGATCAGTGAACATTTTCTAGCATTCAAGTGGTTGAATACTTACAGTTATAGATATGTAAGGTGAATATATATCCTGTTAAATGCTGGATGCCTATGAAAAACACGCACTGCAGGGTTACACTGATTCTTGTGTAGTCCTGCAGAATGAATTTTCATAAGCTGCATGTCAATGGATATCTAGTCACCTTCGAGATGTGATCCAATGTTCCACAGGGTTCTGTACCACAGTAACTGTTCTGAACACAAACATCAGCTCTGAACACGTGCAGTGGAAGTTGTATTGTGGTTCACTGTAATACTGTACCATACATTTTATTAAATTAACTCAAAAAAGTACTGTAACTGTAGCTGTATCTATATAAAGTTTATGTACTGTAAGAGGCTAATGTACTAAAAAAAAATAGAGGAAACCATCTACATCATAGTGGGCAAATGAAAATTACCACTGAGATAAATGGGTCTTTTAACCTTTAATGCTAGAATGTTTCCAAAGCATTGTTTTGCAATGCATTGGATACCTCTCTAGCATTCAAGGGGGTTAAACGTCCCATTTAACTCACTGGTGATTTGGGGAAATCGTGATATGCCCTCTGTGGTGCAGTTTGTTTGCTCTAGAATTGCTTCATTTCTTGTTATTAAAGAGGATCTATGCCTGGATATAAGTGGTTCTTAGCTTGTGTAACACATTGACTTTGGTAAGCATCCTTCATTCAGGTGTATCTCTGTACATATGTTACAACATGGATGCAGTTATATATATATATATATATGTCATCTCTATTGATGTCTGCCTCTAAGCCACACCTCTTTACAACGTGGCTTTCAATAAACCTAAATGACCCGCAAGGGACACAAGCTGTTATCAGACTGAAACTGAAACAACTAACAGTAGACTAAAACAGGGATCAAATGCAAACAAAAACAGTGCATAGCGATTAACTGCTGCTGTTTGAAGGACTCCTGCCTAGTAAAATCCTTTTGATAAAGAAATTTAGAGCCACTTATTTTTGGGGTCTATTTCCCCTTTAAATCAAACTAAGAGTGTGATGGTGACTATATGCTTCCTCTGTGTACAGCGCCACGGCCTGGCAGTGTTCTTAGCTCTCAGCACCATGTGCACCAGCTTGTTGATCATGTACAGCAGTATGGGCAGTGTTAAAGAGCAGAGTCACAATCATCCAGCACATAGCAGGAGAGAGACCAATCACAAGGAGCCCTTCTCCAGCCCTGTCTTGGAAGGGTATATCAGCGTCTCAGACCACAAGGCAAGTAAATAATGCTTGAAAATCCCTTCTCGGTGTTGGTACCCAGCCAGGTAAAACACAGTGATTCTCATTGCTTTTATAATGATTGATAACCTTATCTGGTACTTTTTTGGAGGAATGGGATGGGGCACCGTTGTCTGAACAGGAGCTGTATAACAGCATTGATTTTCTTTTTTTTATACATGTTGAGAAATTTGTTCTTGTGCTGTTAGATTATCTTGGGGGTTCTTGCTGATAATGCTTGATGAATGTGCACATCAGTGGTTCAAGCTCAAGTCCCTGGTGCTTTCAGAACGTCACATTCTGTGTCTGTGTGTGACTGAGTGCTGGAATAAGGATGCAGCTTGTGCTGCCGATATTGACCTTTAACTGGAAGGCATATACTACATTGATCTATTGAGTACCAGAGAGGGATCCAATACACTGCATCACTGGCACTCAAAGGGTTAAAGCCCATCAATAAATAGCCAGGTTAATCTCTCCAGCAGGGCAATACACACAGTATGGGGTATGAGAGAAAAAACAGGAATTTCTCAACCATATATTTCAATGTCCTTTTATTCTGCTTCCTGCTATTTGATTTTCTCTGCCTCTCTCTGGTGGTGACCTCTGGGACCAGCCGTACTCATTACTGAATGTGACAGCTTTTTTGCACAGAAGTCAGGGGGATCCTGTAACTGAATGAAAATCACTACTTTTATTGCCCAGTTTTTGACAGAACAGTTATGTAACAATTGTTTCCTGATTTTAACCCTTGGATGCCAGTGAGATCTCAAGTGCATGAACTGGAGACATTTATATTATCTAAGGAGTCAAAGAAGTGTGTGGAAATATTAAACACACTTACTGTATTTTTAGGTTGAAGTAATGTAGAAATTACGTTTATATTTTCTGCATATTCCATTTATTTACTTGGCCTTAAATACATTCAGAATTTGCAGGGTTTTTTTTCTAAAGTGACAAATTATTGCAAAAGAAGTGCCACAAAGGAAGGAATTTAGTAAAACTGTACATGGGAACACCTATCTGTTTTAAAAGTGTAATATATACTTTCTTTGCCCCTTATCACAAAAATATTTTTACAGGCATAACTTGGACCTATCGGACCCTGGGGCAGATGGGGACCTCTTGGATTTTGGATCCCAGAACAACTACACCATCTATAGTTATTGATCTATGTGTTTAGAGCTTTAGCAAGTTTACATGATTATCAGGCAATGTAGAAAATCAGAGGCACTGAAGTTCAGTGACTAGTTCAGGGTAATGAGCACAGCAGTTTTGGTCCAAAGACCGTCATCAGAACACAAGACTAGCACAATATAAACTGACTAGATAAGCACAACATAAATTGAAAAGCCATTACAAATGAAAATCCATCTGTACCAGCAGCTGTGATATGAAAAGCCTTGTCACATAGTTTTTATATCTGTAGCGCATTCCATGTTACTTACTACAATGCATTCCACAACACCCCAAGTACCTCTACAAGTATTTGTACACTGAATCATTTATTGCACATAATCAGTTTTATAAGTATACATTTCCTACTGTGATGGCTGTGGACTTCTCTAGCCAAATTACTGGTTACACTATAATCAACAACAATCATAACTGGAAACCAAAGAAATAACCAAAATTGATAGTTAACCTTGTGGTAGCACTAAGATGATAATATAGAAAATTAGTTACATAATTTACTAGTCCCTGAATCAATAAATATAAAGTCTAATGTATCTTAACACTTTCAGTGCTAGAGGGTTATGCAACATATTGCTTTGCAATGCGCTGCATACCCCTCTGGCACTGAAAGGGTTAAATGTATTCAAAGCACACATACTCAGTGAAATAATGCAGATATTTAATATCCCACACCATCACAGATTAAAGTGGCAACTTTCATCCCTACTAACGACTTCTTCAAACCCATATTGCCTTCAAGAAATCCCTTGGAAAGATGACACATTGACATTATGTTGTGGCACATCTAATAACTTCATCATTTCATTGTGTCCATGTGCTGTGAATTCCTATTACATTTATATAGTGGGATTTGGGCATACAATTTTATTCAACATGTACTGGCCCAGACACCAAGAGAGAGGAGTGGTTGCTGTCCACACAGTGCTAATGTGTCTTAAAAGGACAGTAAATATTATACATTAAAGTGTATAAACTAAAGGGTATGCTGCACTGAGTTTAAGGGCTTCTATATAAACATTTAAAACTGAGTACTTGATTTCTAAATCACGTGAACCCTCAGTGTCTTCTTGAAGGGTTGGTATACACTGTCATCTTTAGTCTTTGATTTTCAAACTGATGATATAGGGACTAAACAAGGTCTGTTGTCCTCCCTCTCAGATTTCTGGAATCCATCTAAACGTGCACAAAGCCAATTCGCTTGATTAGCACATTCTCAGGTAGACTACAAGCTTTAGCAAGGAGAATGTTTGTTTTTTTTTTCCCATGATTTACTTTACCCGTCACCATACCTCCCAAGTATCCCTCTTTAGGAGGGACAGTCCCTCTTTGAGACCCAAATCCCCCTATCCCTCTTTTTAGAAGATTAGACTGGGTGGTGTGTAAATAACTGTATCACATTGCTCCACAGAAAACAAAAAAAAGCCACATTAATATTTTTTTAAGTTTTTAGTATATATGTGTTTATAAATCAGACTGTGTTAATAAAATATTTTAGTCTTGTATTAAATAATTTATTCAACAAATATTAAACAAAGAGGTGTCAACAGGTCATGAAATAACCTAAACATCCTCACTAATGTTCCACCCACCAACCACATCCCCAGCAACCTCACCTAAAGCACGTGTCCCACTTTGGCCAACCCTTATGTTGGTAGGTATTCATCACATCAGGAATACACAGAGGGACTGGGTCATTTATGAAATAAGAGTTTGGTTTAAAGGGTATATTCAGCAGTAATTATTTATTTAATTTGTAAATTAACTAACCTCTTGAGGAATTCCTGAGAGATTGGATGAAAGCATTCTCAGTCAGGTAAAACAGGATCTGAGCAGGGACACACTTCCTCTCTCCTCAAACAGTCGAGTTCATCTGAGTATGTGCAAATAGTGTAAAATGCCTTTGCTCAGTTGGACTACATAGTTTGAGCAGGGAAGAAGTTTGTGCTTGCTCAGACCCTTTATTAACAAGCTAATGACCAGAAACTGAAGGCTTCAATGTCATTAAAACCCATTGCGATATGCAGATGGATTTGTTGTTTTAAAAGCTAAGTTCTTAGGGCTGTATTAATAAAGCGGTGCAATGTGGAAGCAAAACAATTTTATGATAAGGGAGAATAGGAATTCTCCAAATTCCCATTGATTTCAACCTGGTTTTTAACCCCTTAAATGCTAGAGAGGACTCCAAAAGATAGAGAAGCAATGCTGGGTGGCACTGTGGCCCGTGTACACGGGCTCTTCAACTAGTACTATATAATAAAGTTGTTTCTATAATTTTTTGCTATACACCTAGTTGTGTGCCTCATTTACTAGGTTTTCTTTTTGTAGAGCATATTTAGGCATCTATACCCTTCTTGCTCTCGTTTGCATCACTAAGTTCCGCACAGCATGCACTTTCATTTCTAGGGTTTACTGTCCCATTACCAAACTGTATAACAAAACAAGTAAGTAAGTAATATCCAAACGCCTTCCAGATAAAGTGTCCAATTGATACTATTATTGCTACTTGTGGAACAAATCTTGGGATATAAATTAAGTTGTTGTTTACCAAACATTTTGCCTTTAGTTTCATGTGAAATTTCCATGGAAACCCAATAAAGCTTTTTAACCCTTTGAGTACCAGAGTGGTACATGACACATTGCATACCTCTTTGGAACTCAAAGTTACCCGTTGGTGCTAAAAAGCACTTTGCAGAGTAAGATGTTTTATACCTTTATGGCATTATAGGAGTTGAAATTCTATGGATATCAAATGTGTTTTGATGCTAAATTACACTGGTATCTTAACCCTTTGAGTGCCAGAGTGGTACACAATGCATTGTAATGCGTTGCGTGCCACTCTGGCATGCACAGGGTTTAAATGAAATTCTCAAGCTAAAAATGTTCAGCTAACAATATCTGTATGATTTTTTTTGTTTTTTGTTTTTTTTTTTTGGTTTTTTTTTGTGTGCTAGGGTTTAATCCTTTGTGTTCCAGAGAGGTATCTAACACAATGCTTTGGATACCTCTTTGACACTCAAAAGGTTAAGAGAAGTGTAACAGAAAACAAAATGACAATGTATGAAATATTTCACTGGTTGTCACAGAATGACACTTAAAATAATGGTCACCCCAGCCTTGTTCGACTGTCCCTAATTACTTACATTCTGCTGTGCAATCCCTTGTACTCCTTCAGCTACCAAAGGGTTATGGGAAACATTTTAATGACCACTGAATGCATTCCAATTTTTGGTGCAATTCTGGAGCAAACCACCTGCACCATAGGGAAAAATATGTCACCAGATCCTCACTGATTTAAATTGGGCTTTTAACCTTTTGAATGCTGGAGAAGTCACATTAAGGAGCAAAGTGTTTGAGACCTTTGTTGCATTCAAAGGGTTAAAATCCCCACTGAAATCAACAGGAATGTGTATTTGTTTCCTATAGTGTTTTGTGGTTTACCCAGAAGTGCACCACATTTATCTAGTGCAGTGATTTTCAACCAGAGTGCCATGGCACCTTGGAGGCGCAATGGATATCCACTTAGGGCCTCCGCTTTTTTAGCTATAAAGATGTTGACAAAAAATGTGAAATTGACTTAAAAATGTATATTTATATGCACAATATAATTTTTTTTAATTTTCTGATTGTGAGCGCTTACAATAATTATATAGTTCTAACTTTCATTACACTGCTGACAAATGACATATAATGTGTTCCAGATTGCGTGCTAGTGGTGTCTTGAGTAATAGAGGATTGAGACTACTGGTCTAGTACAAGCTCCTCCATGTTTGTTTGTTTATTTATATACTGCATAGTTAGAGAGCTTTCTCTCATTCTAGATACTTCTCTCACCTCAATTTATGTTCCTTATGGAGTTTAGCGCAGGAATTTAGGGCAGAATGCAAGAAACGTCCGCAAGCACTATTTACAGTGTACTTTTAATTGCAAAAAGATTAGCATCAAAATGTTACAGAATTGCAATTTTTTTTTTTTTCACAATTAGCGAACGTTTGCACATGTATTTGTGAATGCATTTTCAAAAAGTGGGTGTGGCTAAAATGTCTGCCATTTTGTGAGACGATCAGCGATTGAGCCTAATTCAGCATACTGGCATACATTTTCATACTAACTTTACCTTTTAAAGGGACACTAATGTCCAATAATAACTTTGTTTTATAGATTTTAATAAAAAGAAATATGTGGTGCAAATCCCATCTCTCAAACCTTTATGGTTTGAAAGATATTCGCCACTAAAGTTCCCTTTCACCTGATGTCGGCTGTAAAGCTGACAGAAGGACATCCGTGTCTGCTGACACGAGGAGTCTCTTCAGCAGAGCCACAATAGCGATGTTTCTTCTCTGCTGCAGAGTCACTGGCTGGTCTTAGGACCGGGATCTCCTGCTGTCAGCAGTGCGCTGATGTCAGGAGAAGGGGAACTTTAGTGGCAAATTAGAGATGGGATTTGTGCCACATAATTTCTTTCTTTTTTTTTAATCTATAAAACAACATTACGTTATTATTGAACATTAGTATCCTTTAAGTCACTAAGCTTGCCATTAATTTAGGGCATTTGCTAAATTGGCAGTCAGTTTAGGAACATGTGATATTCAGTACCAAGGTGTTAGTGTGTTTCTTGCATCAAAACATGAGAAATCACAAATAACTCATACATTTATGGCGTTAAAAAAACAGCAAATTCTCTCCTTTCTTGCATTCCACCTTTTAGCTCAAACTTCATCTGGTTCCACTCTTCATTCAAAACATGAAGATACATAATATCAGTTTATTAAACAATTTTCACCTTAAAGGGATAGTAATGTTTCGTAATAAAAGCAGCTCTAATTAATCATCATATTATTTGGACTTTGGAGAGTGTATTTCAATTCTGTCAGAGTTGTAGTTCAAGAGTAATTCAATGACAAAGTATCCCCCTCCCGCCCCTTTTACTGATGTAACACTGCTCAGCCACAGCAGAAGGGAGGTGCCCAGGTATATTGCAGAAAGGGACAATCTTCAGTTAAGATAAGGGAAAAACCTGAAAAGCTTGTCAAGGGGGGCAGGGTTTTCATTATTCTCAATGAAGAAGCTTGTCCCCTGCTGACATCTGAGAAGAGATGGCTTACACTAGGTAAAACGGGCGGGAGGGGAAACTTTGCTTGTGAATATCTCTTAAACCATAAAGGATTGAGAGATAAGACATATATCATTCTTCATGTTTTTTTAATGCCTACAAAATAAAATAAAGTTAAGATTAAGTATTACTATCCCTTTAAGGACCAGTTATGTGACAGGTCTGTCACTGGTGGATTTGCATTAAGGACAGGTGATGGTCTTGGCAAGTCATGGAATTCTGGGATGGCGGTGTTGTCCATAATTGCCACCCGATGGCGGCTCATGTGATCGTAAAATATGGAATTACTCCAATTGTAAAAACAAAATTGCCAAAATAAGACATTCTGAACACGGCTATTTTCTTTTCTTTAGAGCATTAATCCCTTAAATTTTCATCCAACCTGCAAAACTCTGCACAGCCAATTTTACATATAATGAGTTGTATCAAATCTTTTACAAAAACATTTGTGAATATCATACTAAAGTGGTTAGCGCTTTTCTTATGAGAAAGGTACGAGGTAAACTCGTGCTTTACTGATCATTAATCTGTAATCCCAGATACAAAAGGTACCAGGACATAAAGCATAGTTGGGCACTGTTCAGCACTACAATTCCCATCACCACGGAGATGATGGAATTGTACTCCTGAACAGCTGGAGGACCTCAGGATGCCCATATTTGGTATAGACCTTGAATAATCAATTGAGTCATTGTATGAAATATGTTCAGTGCCATATATATGGGATTTCAGACAACCATACAACATTTATACTATGTGAGAGGAACTATCGTTGTTGATATTCACCATTTGAGTTGTTTTGCAGTGCTTTGGACTCCCCACTGGCACTCAAAAGGTTAACTGGGAAGTAGTAATCATAAGTGAAATCACAAAAGCGACTCTAACCTGACAGTCATTTTTTCCCAATTAAAATATTCTAAATATAGAACGATAACGACAACTCCAGTTTAACCATTTAAGAACCAGAGGGGTGCACAACACCTTATTTAGCAATGCGTTGCTGACCCCTCTGTTCCTTTAAAGAGTTAACTCAAAGCATTGTGAAGCAATGAGTTAGAGACCTCTCTAGCATCTGAGAGTTTAAAAATGAATCACAAAGGGATTACATCAAGTGACCGTCACCACTAATAACCTTGTGGTTTTTAACCCCTTCAGGACCAGAGGGCTGTGCAACACATTTACCCATTGAGTGCCAAAGGGTCACGCAAAGCATTGCTCTGCTCTGCCCTGTTAAGGGGTTAACCAGCTGTGATGGACATGTGTGCTTATTGTACCTTATTTGAATGTGTAGATATCTTTTACATGTGAAAGTCATTGTAATGGAATACTGGCTCAGTTGATCCAAAGATGGAAATCCTGCTGAAAGCTTTAGAGCAATTCATCAAGATGTTTGTTACAGATTCCAGGACTCCTGAGAGAATCTGATGCATGACCCTGTAATTATCAGTGAGGTTGATGTAAAGTGGAGTCATTCAGCAGCAATTCAACTGCACCATAGGGGAGAAAGAAACTTTCCCCAAATTCCCATTGGTTTAATGCATTAAGTGCCAGAGAGCTTTCCAAACACATTGTTTTGTGATACGTTGGATTCCTCTCCGGTGCCCAAAGGTTTAAACAGGGATTTTTAACTCCTTCAATCTCTAGAGAGATCTCCAACACATTATTTTGCTGTGCATTGGAGACTTCTCTGGCATTCAAAGAGTTAAAAGTCCCATTTATCTCAGTGGGAATTTGGGGAATTTTTATTTGTCCCCTGGTGCAATTGTTTTGCTTGTTTACAAATTGCAATCAGAGGAGCTACTTACTGAAACAAAACAATAGTATTGAAGTAAGTGTTACAAGGTTAGTACACATGATTAACCCTTTGATTGTCAGAGAGGTACGCAACGCATTTCTCTGCATTGTGTTTTAGACAGTAAAAGCTTGGGTATAATTCGCACATTTTTACCCCATTTCACCTTATGTGAAGTGGGGGGCTGCGTATTATACATGAGTGAAAAAGAAAATGTAAATACCCCCTCAATCGCCCTTCCCCTTCCCAGTCTCCCCCACCTCAATATTAGTACTTGACTGCCCCCTTTTCTGCAATCAGACCCCCCCTCCTTTACGTGTCCCCCCCCACAATCTGGAGGCAGCGGGCAGCATTCCTGCGCCCACCAACTGCTTCCTCTATGCTGCCTTAATCAGAAACATTTTAAAGCCCATCTTTATAACCAGGATCCCCCCTCCGGAGGCAGCCGTGAAATAGGAGCAGCAGGCGAAATTCTTGCATTCGCTGCCCGCTCCTTCCAGGTCCTGGAACTCCTCTGAGCATCCGGGTTACCTTGTCAGGACCTGCTATAGATTCAATGCGCACGAGCATGAAAGGGGTTAAAGAAAAATAAGCCCTGCAAGAAACACTAATTCAATATTTATTAATAACACAAAATATTACTTTTCCTTTAAGCAGGGGTTCTCAGCCTTTGTGCCGTGTGAGATGTACTAACTATGAATTTTGGTATTTGTAGCCTTTATCGTGCCCTTGCCAAATGACCTATAAACATTAGGTGTGTCTTGAGAATTCCATGCTGTGTGTTAGATGTGCCCTGAGGCAAAAAAGATTAAGAACCACTGCTTTAAGGGTAAGTTCCACTATGCATGAATAACACTTAACAGTAGAGGCGAATTACACATGAATGAATGACACTTTTCTACCATAATTTGACAGTATTTTTCAAATCCCAATATGTGAGCTGAGTCTGTGGAGGCGAAAACCAGAAAAAAAATTATATATAATGTATAGGAAACTCGTTCTAAGCCCACAGGATCTAGTCGTAAAATAAAAAAGAAACCCCCAAAAAACACCCACCTCAGGTGGGATATGAACCCAACTCTAAATATAATACTAGGAGAGGTCAAAGCATCCCCCCTCACCCAATAAAAAAGGGGGCTACGGCACTAATGGAATGTGAGAAAATAAAATATGCATTTTAAATTCACAGCCACATTAACCCTTTTAGTGTGCGCCCCTCTGGCACTCAAAGGGTTAAGCCCGTATACACAGTTGTATGCAAAAGTTTGAGCATGCCTGACTAAACTACATGTTTTGTTGATATTGTAAGTGAAAAACGTTAACACAACCTCTGCAGAAATTAAACTTTAACTTGACCTATTTCTGCACATTGTAATGCAGAGTTACTGTTTATTTGCTGAATTTAGTAGATTAAAAAAAATACACTAGACAGTGACGTGTAAAAGTTTGGCCTTCCAGGTGATCCACTAAATGTTTCCTGCTTGCAATTTCCACTGTTCGAAATGTCATTAAGAAGTGGAAGTTAAGGTGAGTGGTTGGAGCAAAGACTAGATCTGCTTGAAGACTGGTCAGGAATGCAAAGTAAAAAACCCATATCACAGAAAAGGTCTTGTAGGAAATTTTAGCAGGTTCGGGAGTAGTGGTGCACCAGTACACTGTGCACTGTTAATTACATAATGTGCATGGAAGAGTCATTCGAAGGAAACCTTACCTATGATCTCATCACAAAAGTTGATGTCTGAAGTATGTATCACAAAACATAGATAAACCAGAGGTATTTTGATACCAGGTTCTGTGGTCTGTTGAAGTTAAAATTGAACTCTTGGGTACAAGAAGCATTTGAAGAAAAGAACACCTTGCCAACTGTTAAGCTTGGGGGTGGATCTGTTATTCTTTGGGGTTTTGTGGCAGGCAGGTATTGTGTGAGTCGAATGAAGAATGGATTCTACTAAATATCACCAAATCCTGGAAGCTAATGTCAACAATCTGTGAAGATACTTAAAGGGGTAGTAATGTTTCACAAAAACAGCAGCTCCAATTAATTTTCATAGTATTTAGGCCATGGAGAGTGTTATTTCCGTACTGTCAGAGTTGTAGTTCAAGAGTAATTAAATGATAAAGTATCCCCCTCCTGCCCCTTTTACCTAGTGTAAGCCACCACTCCTCAGATGTGGAATCTGGTCTCTTGACCAGACAGCTCACCGCAAGTAACAATCTTATTACTATAAGAACAATGAAAGCCCTGCCTCCATTGACAGGTTATTCAGTTTTCTCCCTTATCTTGAACATTGTCCCTCTCTGTAATCCATCTGGACACCACCCTGCTGCTCTGAGCTGAGCAGTTGCATCAGTAAAAGGGGCGGGAGGGGGATACTTTATAATTCAATTACTCTTGAACTACAGCTCTGACAGTATTGAAATAACACTCTCTATGGATCAAATACTATGAAGATTAATTGGAGCTGCTTTTATTATGAAACATTACTATCCCTTTAAACTGAAAAGAGGTTGGATATTACAAGACAATGCTCCAAAACATCCCTCAAAATCGTTAGTGAACTACTTCAACAAACAACTACTTCTGGTCTTGGAGCAGTCCATTTCATATTCCCTTCTGATCACATCGCTCTTGTGATCCTGCTTGGACCGTCACCGGGGAGGGGGGGTAGTAAAGGTTTTGGAATGGCCTTCACAGCGCCCAGGCTTGAATATTATTGAAAATCTGTGGATTGATGTCAGACATGCAGTGCCTGCAAGATGACCTAAGACTATTTCTGAAATAGAAGCATTCTGCAAGGAAGAGTGGAGAAAAAACCTGAAGCTGGAATACAAAGAATGTTAACTAACTACAAGAGAGGTTTTGGGGCTGTTACCAAGTACTGCCTGATAGGGTGCCCAATCTTTTGCACCTACTACATTTTCTGTTTTTGTTTTTTCAATCTGTTGACTTCAGCAAAAAAATATAGTAACTGTGCATTACAATTTGTAGAAATATATCAAGTTTACATTTGTTTGTAGAAATATAGTTTACTATCAGGTAGATATAATTGACCCCCAAAGTTATAATGTTTATTAAGTGCCGGTGTTATTTGGAATCGTAAGTTCGTATGAGACTCACTTCAACACGACAGAGCAGACATCTTGGAGAAGAGGGATCTGTCAGTCCCTGCCTGTACGTGCGGCACAGTGCAACTCCCCCTTTGGAAAATAACCTATCCGTATCCATTTAAAGGGGAACTTTCACCCCGCAATAACTTAACGTTGACTTATTGCTCACCTGGCGACTAGCTGCTTAGTAGCGCTAGTCGCCAGCAATATTACCCGGTTCTTCAGATATCGGCTTTTTGCCGATGGTGACAGGAGCAGGAAGCACGGACGTCTCTTCACAGTGACGTCCGTGCGCCTGCGCTGTCAGTCCCTTTTGCACCGTGTGGTGCAAAAGGGACTGACAGCGCAGGCGCACGGACGTCACTGTGAAGAGACGTCCGTGCTTCCTGCTCCTGTTGCAAGCCGATATCTGAAGAACCGGGTAATATTGCTGGCGACTAGCGCTACTAAGCAGCTAGTCGCCAGGTGAGCAATAAGTCAACGTTAAGTTATTGCGAGGTGAAAGTTCCCCTTTAAAATCACAGAGAAAACATTGTGTAAATGGCGCATTAAACCTGTCGCTGTTATAAAAAGGGCAACATGAGACTCTTGCCCTGCATGAAAAGTGCAAGATTCCCAGAAGTGATAGAAATTAAAAAAGACAAAAAAGATAGTGCACAATGGTGTAATACAGTCATCAATGAATGATTGATGCATAAATCATAAATTGCACTTACATGTTCAGATGGTCAGAGAGCCGGTATCTGTCAATCTGACAAGGAGACGTGTAGAGAAATTGCTTCCGTCTCCACTCAGAGGGCTGGGAATCATCAAGAAGAGGCTCCGGACACACAAACCAACGGCTAATTCCAAGTATCAAAATATTTAATGAAATTATTCACATATAACAAAAACAATAAAAAAATGTTAAATGGCTTGAACGCTAACGCGTTTCCCAGCAACTGGGCTGCTTTCTCAAAGCACAAACAAGCCAGAAAGCAAACAAGCATTCTCTTGTAGACTCCTTAAAAGTCGCTTCAACCCGCATCCATTAGTGTCACCTATGCGTATTTATATTTCACGGCGACATGCTTAATGTGCAGTTTACTTTCACGCTGTTTTCTCAGTGAACTTTTAAATGGATACTGATGAGGACAGACAGCTCAGGTGCACAGATTCCTCTTCACCAAGATGTCTGCACTGTCTTATTGAGTTGATTCTCATATGAATTATTCCACATAATGCCAGCACTTAATAAACATTATAACACTATTTTCATGATTACCGCTATGCTAGCAATTAATTGGGGGACAATTATATCTACGTGATAGCTCAGCTGTAATGTCTTCACCTAGAAAATCAACAAAATGTACTTTGGTCAGGGGTGCTCAAAGTTATGCACAGCTGTAAGGTAGGTGTGTGCTTATGTATGAGGTGTGTATATGTGCAAGTGCACACCCAGTTTCACAAACTGCAAGTATTGTAACTCTATTGTAGATTATAGCTAGTCTCTTTATTTTCAGAATCCAGTCCTTTCTTCTTCTAAAGGACCACAGGTGAGGTTTATATCGGTAAGATTTCTCTTTCAGTCTCCTCTCAGTCCTTCTGTTAAACAAACTGAACTATTTACATCTATAGGTATAGTTCCACTTTGAACAGCTTATATTACATTGCTCATTTAGTGCTCTGCCCAATTTTTGGCAGTCAGTGCAAGTGTTGGTCTTGGGACCTATAAAAGAAATGTATTTATCTCTGAAATGTGTTTTTAGGGGCCTTTCACTGAGCAAATGTATATGAATTTGCCAGCGCAGACACACTGGCACCTAAGGGTATACATTACAATGTGTTATCACTGTATTGAATACTGGCGGACACGCAACATCAGTGTTGGTCTACATACCAAAAATATGGATTTCAACCACTCACAATGTTATAAAATGTATAACTATATATTGATGTTACTGTTTTTATAAAACAAACATTTCAAAAACACTTACGACCCTAATGCTAAGGGGAAACCCGCTACAAAAACATGTAAAGATTAGTGTTAAACTACATAAGAATACACATACACACATCCTATAACATAAAGTGATAGAATGCGTCGCTCCCTGAGAGCGTAACCACACATGTGCAGTAGAGACTGTGCATGTGTGGTTTCGCACACACGGAGCTTCGCTGTGAGCCGTCTGGAGCTCCCCATTGAGGATCAGCACGTTCGGCGAGAGACTTGCCGAACGAGCTGATCCAGAGCAGGGAGCTCCGGACGGCTCACTGCCTGTCTCTGCTCTGGGGCAGCAGCCAGGGCCACTGGGTGCACTTTAGCCCGTGTATACGGGCTTTGATACTAGTACACTATGTTGCCCTTACCTAATTCAAAAACTGAACGTACATGTCTCATTGGAGCAGTGTCATCTAAACTTTGAGATGCATATGTCACAAAAGTGTTCACATAGAATACCTCTAAGGTAGAAAAATAACACGCATGCATATATGGGAATAAATTCACTACTTTTCATTTAACCCCTTAAGGACTACATGATGTATTATGACCATCATGGTCCTTAAATACTTAAGGACCAATGACGGTCATAGTATATCACATACTTTTTACTTACAGCGCTCCACCGGGAGAGCGGTAAGTAAAAACGGGGCCTAAAATTGACCACTCCAAGACTGGAGTGATCTCTTTTTAGGCCCCAAAGCGGTGTGCCGATATACGCAACAGGTCACGTGTACTGGCACGTCAGCAAAGATCAAAGCGGTCCTTATGGGACGGAAACGTCCCAGGACCACTGGTCATTAAGGGGTTAAGAAATAAACTTGTTAACGCCAAACCATTAATAAAGTTGAAAAAAATATGTTGCGGACAGCAGATCGAGCTGTTTCTAACAGTCTGATTTGTAATAACTTTTGAATTAAATATGTCCCTGCATGGGAGTACCTTTAATTGGCCGTAAAAACCCTATAACATTTTTTGTTCATTTGAAAAGAGGTTTATTTATCAGTTAAAGGAACATTATCAACTAAGATAAAGGGCTTTCAAAAGACCTGTTCATTAACAGAACAGTACACAGGACAAGGGGCCACCCGCTTAGACTTGAGGAAAGGAGATTTAGTCTACAACAGCGGAAGGGTTTCTTTACAGTAAGGACAATAAAGGTATGGAATGCACTTCCGGAGGAGGTGGTGCTATCAAATACATTAGATGCCTTTAAAAGGGGCCTGGATACTTATTTAAAAGAGCATAATATAGAGGGCTATGCACGTTAGTATTGGGATTAATATTTAGTTAGGGCTTGTTGATCCAGGGAGAAATCTGATTGCCATTTGGAGTCAGATGCCTTCTTTTGGGTCAGCGATGGTAAACAGGAATAGGAAAAGGGTTGAACTGGATGGACGCAAGTCTTTTTTCAGCCTAAATTACTATGTAACTAAGATTCATAGGGCAGAATACAAGAAAGTGGAGCATTCACTATTTTTCGAAAGACAGAAAAGTATGTTCTGTTTGCGGTTGTTTTGATGCAAGAAACATACTAATGCCTTGATGTTGAATATCATATACATAAGAAGAGGCTCGCACTAGTCATATATAACCAGACTGAGTATATGTTGAAACTACAATAGTCCAGTGCTCTCAAAGGACAAAAAAGTTCAATACAAATAATTCGAGGAATCAAAAAGAGCCCCCAACAAAGAAGTCCTATTCAAAGACGCACACGACTCAGAATATAACAAAAATGTCAAAAAGTTTATTACATCTATTACAAATCAATATAATAACAAACTGACATTTAAAACATCATTAAAAACAATAAGTAGCTCCCCGGAGGGTGGGTGTACTCAATGGTAAAGGAAGACCCCTAAAAAATGTAACTAACAGATCTAAATACAAAATCAGAGTACATAGAAAGACAGGGTCTCTAAGTAGCGTATTATATATCCTGAATAGGAAGGATGGAGGAAAGAAAAACAATACTATCTGGTGCTATAAATAAACACCACTTGGCAAATAAATATGTAGTGATAAATCTGCAAAAAGTGCAATCAAGTGTGTAAAATTCCACAAAAAAGTGCAAGTGCCAAAAGTCTGTATATGTATGTATATGAATAAATAAGGTAAATACAAAAAACTAGGGATAATTAGTCCAACATCCAAACTGCCACTAAGGTGCAGCAGTCACCCCTCCAGGAGAAGCCACATATCCTGACGCGTATTGCCGCAAGGCTTCATCAGGATATTTATTCACTAGAGAGAATTTAGTATTGTTTGTGTATGTATGTGTGTGTATATATATATATATATATATATATATATATATATATATATATATATATATATATAATATACTTTTGGCACTTGCAAAAAAGCTAAAGTTTATGAATGATATTTTTAGGTGCATAAGCCCCAAATATGTGATATGTGTGTGTGTGTTTCTTTTAGGCAGCTATCATGACCATTTAATCCCTGTTTTTATACAGGTTCTATAATTTTATAAGAGAAAGGAACATAGAAAAGAAATGGATAACAACCCTGTATAGAATTGAGTCACTAATATAAAAAATGAATCATGCCATAAAACACATTTTATTTGTATTCTCTTGAAAATAAAAACATCTTAAACTATACCCAGTCCTGACCTAACTTAATTTGCCAGACCACTAAAAATGACACAATCAGATGACAATGAGACTGTCCATTAATATATTACCCGTGTGTGTGTGTGTGTGTGTGTGTGTATATATATATATATATATATATATATATATATATATATATATATATATATATATATATATAAATAAATAAATCTCTTAGAGGTCTGGATTTTTATGTTCTATCACCAGAGCTCTTATAATGTCATGTTTCCAAAACCTGGGATAGCTTTAATGAAACTGTGAGAGTGCTTGATGTGTTGATTCAACTTTTTTTACCACTAAATTGTATGCGGCTAAACACAACAAGTTTCTAAGGAGTTCAGTAGGTACTTGTTTTTGTTGCCATGGCACATCTAATAATGCATTTGTCCTCCTTCAGCATACTCTTGTACCGATACCCATCTTCTTCCTTCTGCGTCTGCTTATATTTCTTAAATGCTTCTTTTTTTCTCCTTTACTATATTTGCCACTTCTGCTGAGTACCACAGTGGTTTTCTTTTTCTTTTACCCTTGCTGACATGTCTAATGCAATGTTCTGTTGCGTTTAGTAAAACACATTTCAGATAATTCCATTTCTCCTGGACTGTATCTAAAGATCTCCAAGTTGTTAAAGACTGATATAAAAATATTTCCATTTTAGATAAATCATCCTTTCTAAAGTCTAGAACCTTTGTTTTTGTGTGGTGCAACTCAGCCTCTTTATATTAAACCACACAGATTAATGATCACTGGAGCCCAAACACTCTCCTACAGCTACATCTGATACCAAGTCTCCATTAGTAAATAATAAATCTAGTGTGGCTTCCTTCCTATTCGGCTCTTCTACTAACTGACTAAGAGCTAATCCTTGTAAAGAATTTAGGATATCTCTACTCCTGGCTGAACCTGCTGCTTGGTTTTTCCAGTCCATATCAGGAAGATTAAAGTCCCCCATAATTATAACCTCTCCTTTCACAGTCATCTTAGTTACTTCCTTGACTAGCAGTTGATCCAACTTCTCTGTTTGTCCTGGGGGTCTGTAGATCACACCTATACGAGTGAACACCTTATTCCTATATTATAAAGTTATCCAAACAGTCTCTGTGTTCTCCTCCATACCCTGTTTAAGATTAACCTTTAAGCTGTTTTTGACATAAATGGCAACCCCTCCTCCTTTTCTGCCTTTCCTGGCTTTTCTAAATAGAGAGTACCCTGGTATTTCGACATCCCAGTTGTTTTTTCATTGTACCAGGTCTTGGTAATTCCCACTAAGTCCACATCTTCACTAGTTATTATTGTAATGAGTTCAGGGATCTTATTCCCTAAACTGCGGGCATTTGTACACATGGCTCGAAGCCTACTGGTTTTTGACCTATGTGCAACAGACATACCTTGATCAAATTCATCTGTACAATGCTGTGGCGGGCAATTGGTTTTATCCTGTACCATTCCATTGCCCCCCTCTACTAGTTTAAATACCTGTTAACAAAACTTCTGAATTGCTTGCTGAGAACCTCTGTTCCCTTTTGAGAAAGATGCAAACCATCCTTTTTGTACAATTCCTTGTTACACCAAATAGGGTTGGTGTGAGAAACAAAGCCAAATCCATGTTTTTGGTCCCACTTCCCTAGCAATGAATTAAAATCTCTAATTTGCTGCATCCTACCATCATCTTTCTTATACACTGGTAGAACATCTGAAACAGATACAGTGGAAGCAACTTGCTGCAGATCCTTACATAGCTTCTTACAAACATCTTTTACCACACTCACCTCATTACAAGCCAAATCATTTCTCCTTAAATGGACTATGACATCCAACTCTCCATTTTGTCTTGCTTCCTTAACAATTTTTAAAATTCTTCTTCTACCTCTGTGAGCTGTAGCACCAGGAAGACATCTGACTTGTTTGCAACCACCATGCCATTCCTCCAGAGTCATGCCTCTTAATATAGAATCCACCAATAATAGTTGCTTCCTCTCAAAGTAGTTTTCACTTCTTACCTATGTCAGTTTATCAGTGGTTGCAGTCTGATTTACCTGTGGATTACAGACTGGTGAACCAGTAGTCTCTGCTTCTGGAGTTGTTCCAATATTAAGGCAGTGTTCTGAAAGTGCAGCAAAAGAATTATGAAGAGGCACAGACTGTGGGACATGTCTCTTATCCACAACTCTTACCCTTCCAGAACCAACTGTAGTCCATCTGCCATTTCTTGGTAGTCTCTGAGGCAGTGGCACTTGTTTCTTTTGTATTTGTGTGGCACTTACAGACATCTAGTAGATTTCAGCCTTCAAATTATCAATCTCCTGCTGTAAAACAGAAAATTGCTGACAAATTGGACAACTTCTGAACCTCCACAAGGTTTCCTGGGGGGAAAAAGCAAAACATCCAGTGCACTGCATCATGCCTGACATGTTAACAGCTCTAATGTAATCAGGGGACAAAGAGTAAAATACCGTCAGATTTTGCAGTTGTTTTCTAAATTTAATCACCACAGATCACCTCCAGATTATCTACAGAATATCTCCTTGTACACTTACAATTGCTCACTTTCAATTGATGTACTGCCCAGCTAGTAATCAACCCAGCTAATAACAAATCTACTTTTATACACAGAAGGCAACTCCCAGCTTACTGAGTGGTTATGAGTTGGTCAATCCCAATTTCAGCTTTGGGTTAATTTTAGACTCTGGGGGAGAGTTGGCACGAGACCGCTGTCCACCCTAATAGAGTCTACATATATAAGGAAGAAAGCGCTTACTCAGGTCCCTGTTTTGGGATGACTGAGAAGCTTTAGTACCTCTAATCAGTGGTCTCCCCTATTGGTCGTCAGTAGCCAAGGTGTTAACAAACCATCTAAGAAGATAGGTATTCATTGTATCAATAGTTTACACAATTTTCAGTGCATCCTTCAGCTGTTGTGTTTCGTGTTTATTGATAGCGGGCAAACTATAGATAATTGATCTTCTGAGATTCTCAGCTGTAATCTAGCTTTATTTGAATCATTGGGGTAGAGTTGGCACGAGACCGCTCTCTGCCCGATTTAAAGTCTTCTCACTCCGGATCTGTGTATTCCGGATGAAGTGAGAATGGTTAAATGCATTAAAGGGATGGCAGTATTTGAACTACAAACAAGGCTGGGCCGTCGTTCATTATGTGTTTAGCGATCGCATTATACAGCTCACTTGAATATTGAAATAGTTGTTACGCTAAATTATTTCATCACGAAAAATGTAATAAATCACTGAGGGAAACACTTTAATGACCCAGGTAGTCTGAAGGTTATGAAGCACACTAAATAAACTTTTATATATGGTACATGGCAACAAAACAGTACCAACTGAACTCCACAGAAAGCTGTTGTGTTTAGCCGCATATAATTAAAAAAA
Organism: Rhinophrynus dorsalis; assembly: GCA_037306005.1. NCBI lineage: Eukaryota > Metazoa > Chordata > Amphibia > Anura > Rhinophrynidae > Rhinophrynus > Rhinophrynus dorsalis. The sequence continues at coordinate 256,524,257 of CM074722.1, forward strand.
AAGCTTGAATTAACACATCAAGCACTCTCATAGTTTCATTAAAGCTATCCCAATTTTTGGAAACATGACATTATAAGAGCTCTGGTGATAGAACATAAAAATCCAGACCTCTAAGAACATATTTATTTATGTTTACACACAGATAACATATTAACGGACAGTCTCATTGTCATCTGATTGTGTGACATTTTTAGTGGTCTGGCAAATTAAGTTGGGTCAGGGTCTATTTTAAGATGGTTTTTATTTTTAAGAGAATACAATAAAATGTGTTTTATGGCGTGATTAGTTTATTTTTTCATATTAGTGACTCAGTAATATACAGTATTGAACTGGTCTTTTCCTCTATGGGTTGTTACCCATTTCTTTTCTATCTCCCTTTCTCTTCTAAAATTCTATTCTATTTGGAAGACCTGCAATACGTCTGCATGTAATATTTTTTCTTTTTGGCCAGTTTTTATACATGTTCCAAATATGCGAAAATTGCATTGTGTGTTATAACTGAGGTAAACTGAAGAGATACAATTACCTGTGAACCAAAACTAAGGTTCCTTATCTTTGAACAGTTTTGTTTAACCCTTTGAGTGCCAGAGTGTTACGCAACGCATTGCAAAGGAATGTGTTGTGTACCCCTCTGGAACTGAAAGGGTTAATGCTTAATAAATTGGTTTTGTTTTAACAACATTGGTAAAAACAAAATTCCCCACTATAAGTGTCCTGTGTTGGTGTTCCCAAGGCAACTGTCACTATAGTAGTTTATTTTAGATGTCATAAGTGGGATTTGGTGAGGTTGTCTGCTGATTGAGGTTTGTCTGTTAGACTGCATCATTCTTGACACTAGTTGATGAAGTCTGTCATTAACAAGCTGTCTCTCGATTGCTGTTAACTGCATGTTTGCTGGTAGATGGACCATTCACTACACATAACACTAGTTCTGCCTATAATGATATGTATAAATTTCTTAGAGCCTAATGTTGTCCCATTCTCTTGCTGAAATATACACACTAACTCTCCATATCTGACCACCTGCTTTATATAACCTGATCTCAACAAGTGATACTGTCAATGACCAAGTGGTCATTTACTTGGAGGAGAGGGGTGTACCTGCTTTAATGTATATACCAAGATAAAAATGGAACAGTTCTGGGGCAGAATTCAAGGGGCCTGCCTGAAAAGGAGAAAATGTGTGGGGTGCAGTGAAACCTCTCTATGGTCTCAAATTCCTGCACAGTAAATTATTTCTGTATGTTGATTTTACATTGTCCGCTTTTCTAAAAACTATTGCACATCACAGCAAATTTTAAAAATACCAGTTTCTCTGATTTGCCTAGCTATAACATCATCTGGGTGGATGATTTCTTGGTTTGAATGCCATATGCTTGGAAACATGTTACTAAGAGAACATATGTATATATCCCTTGGTATATATCCCTTACCTTTTATTGGCTAACTAAACAGATTTAAATGCATCAAAAACTATATTTGCCTCCTGTATTACATAGTTACATAGTTACATAGTAATTTAGGTTGAAAAAAGACTTGCGTCCATCCAGTTCAACCCTTTTCCTATTCCTGTTTACCATCGCTGACCCAAAAGAAGGCATCTGACTCCAAATGGCAATCAGACTTCTCCCTGGATCAACAAGCCCTAACTAAATATTAATCCCAATACTAACGTGCATAGCCCTCTATATTATGCTCTTTTAAATAAGTATCCAGGCCCCTTTTAAAGGCATCTAATGTATTTGATAGCACCACCTCCTCCGGAAGTGCATTCCATACCTTTATTGTCCTTACTGTAAAGAAACCCTTCCGCTGTTGTAGACTAAATCTCCTTTCCTCAAGTCTAAGTGGGTGGCCCCTTGTCCTGTGTACTGTTCTGTTAATGAACAGGTCTTTTGAAAGCCCTTTATATGGGCCTTGAACATATTCCTAGCCAAACACCGGAAAATCACAAAACTTTTTTTCTTTTATCCTGGTCATGCTTTGGGGGTAATGTCTGTTCTCTTGATTTAATTTCTTAATGATGGCAGAGTATGTGCTCCAGTATGCACTAAACTATCATACATACCCTAGCCACAGGATTTTTAAGCCAATGAATGGGCAGAGAAAATGAGATACTCTGACATATTTTTGCATTTCCTCTTTTGCCATCTATTTGCATGTGCCAGCTGAAAAGGTACTGAACAGAGAGAGAGCGACCTACAAGGACCAGTGATTTTTATGATAATAGGCAGATATAGTTGAGTCACAGACTTTTTTACAGACTACAGGTAGATGGGGTGTTCACATCACTGAAAATGGAAGAGAACTGAATCCGTTGATTCAAGGCAACTATGCAGTATTAAGCAAAATAAAAGCCTCTAAGTAAAGTAAACTAATAAATGCTACTAAGGTAACAATTTTAAAAGAATTACCTGCTTAATGACTAAAGGGTAGTGTACCCCCTCTCCCAAGTGACCCAAATCCCTCTGTACCTCTTTCTCCACCATTATGCCCTTAATTTTGGGAGATCAGACTGTGTGGTGGATATATATAAGTGTAACACTGCTCCACAGCAATACAACTCACATTAATGTTTGTTTATACATTAGTCTAAATAAAATACTTTGGTTTTGCGCTAAATCAATTATTCAGTTACACGGAGATATGTCAGTAGATTGTGAAATAATGTAACATTTATTGGTAATGCCCCTGCAACCACCTAGACACCAGACACCATCCAAATCAAGTATGTTCCTCTTTAGGAGGGTCATTCCCTCTGTGAGACCCAAATTCCTTTCCTTCTTTCTCCACCATTATGTCCCTCTCTTTTAGGATCATACTATGTGATGTGGAGCAATGTGCTACACTTATATATACACAACAATAAAACTCACATTAATGTTTGTTTAAACATCCGTTTATGTATTTATAAATTAGTCTATATAAATAAAATATTTTGGCATTGCTCTAAATCATGTATTCAGTTACAGAAATATATGTCAGTAGGTTGTGAAATAATGTAAAACTTATTGGTAATGCCTGACCCACTAGCCACCACCTGGACACCAGACACTATGCAAAACAAAAGTGTCCCTCTTTGGCCATTTGACATGTTGGGAGGTATGCACCATTGGCTGAAGATGAGACCTATAGTCCAGCTACAGCTGGTGAACAACTGCTTGCCTCCTGCACTAGAACATTGGAGGCCATGTGCAAAAAGTATAAAAAATATAGGGGCAAACAAACTGCACCTCAGAAGACAGATAACACTTCTGATGGATATAAATGGGCTGTTAATTCCTTCAGCACTAGAGCATTCAAGAGGTTAAAACCCATAAAACTGCTGATAATTCTGGGAATTGTTATGTGAGTGTATTAAGGTAATTGTTGTGTGTGGGTTAGAAACGCAAGGTATCAAGATGAAAATGCTATTCTCTCTATAGAATCATACTTCACTAGCTGTGTGCCTGACATTTTAATCAACATTGCCAATATAAACAATCTATGATATTTGCTATGCAGAGTCTATCGACAGAGTTCTATTCTACCTAGACATGCAATTTATTTCCGTGCTGAACCTTGCAAAGTAAGAGGAACCAAAATGATTTAACACTTTAAGGTCCAGATGGTTGCTCAGTATGTTGAACACCCTTCTGGCCCTTTTTAAATAAAGAGCAAAAGCCAGTTCCAGTGAGTAGAAAATGATTGCAAACCATTCACTGTACACTACACTGCAAAGAAGGCCTTTTATAAGGTTAAAGCGGAACACTTCTGAACCAAACTAATTACCCCACAGAGGAAAACTAAAAAGGTACACTGATTTAAAAGGAGCGTGGCAGTACATTGGCTATCTTTCTAGTGTACAAAGGGATACATTCTCCATTGAAATCAGTGGAAACATTTGAAATTTTAATTTGTCTCTTATGGTTGTTAGTTTGCTCCAGAATTCTGCTATTTTTGCCTTTTATATGTAAGGCTCTATGAGTTTTATTTAACCCTTTGAGTGCCAGGGGGTACGCGACACATTGCTAGCATTGTGTACCCCTCTGGCACCCAAAGGGTTAATAAAACATACGTATTGAAGAGTTGTAAAAAGTATTAATTCAGCTTGTAGATGTTAGTCCCCCTGCATTGTTCTTACAGTCCCACACAAGCAGACATCACAGACCTGCACTTTCAAACCGATCTTCAGGAACCATTAAGAGGCCAGGATTCAATCATGTGACTGGGCCTTTGATTAAGCCCTTGAATTTTTGGGAGGTCTTCAACGATTTGCTTGGCAAATGTTGGAGGCCCCGCTAACATTCAAGGAGTTAAAGACGCACTTTCTCCTTAAAAATTATGAAAAGGGTTCACACTCTTTCAGATACCATTTGTAAAGTCTTTTTTGTATGTGCCCGAAAGTCTGTTTTGACCTCCTGTTTCTGATCATTTAACCGATGATTGATAATGCTAGTGTGTAATACACAGGTGGGTAGCGTGAGGCCCTACAGATTAAATTCCCGTCATTCCTCCCAAATGAGGGGCATTGTTGACTGGCAGCAGCTGGAAGGCCTCACATCGTCCTTCGCTAATCTTATAAGTGATAATTGCACTGTATCTCCTTCTGTGCTATGAAACAGTGGATGGATGTGAGGGGTGTGGCCATTGGCAGGAATAGTCACCAAGGGTGGTGCCTTGCCTAGGGACAACTGAGGTACAAAGTTCATAGCTGTTTCCACACTCGGGGAAAGATACATTTTTAACTATCTTCTAGAGCTCTTATACCATAAAGAACATATTTGCAAAATGCTGGCTAGTAGTAATATATCGCTTTTACTGTAAATGGATAGTTATGTTGCCTTTTAATTGTAGCTGCTATTTTCCTTTTACCTCACCTGGAAAATCCTTAACTCTTGAACTGTTGATGAATGATCTGTGAAAAAAGGTTTCAGGACTACTTCTCTAAGGGATCTGTGCGAAGTGGGAGAAAGGCAATATGATAGAAGTGCTTAAAGGAATGCAAATGCCTCCCAGTGATAAACCCTTGCTTACCTTAACCCTGTCGGGAAATCCTAATGGCAATTCTGTCCAAAATAAATCTTTAATTTGTACTGCACATCATGTCCATGAAGGCAGATATTATTCTTTTTGCAGGGCTCCTGGGCTTAATTAATCCTACCAAAGTCATCTTCGGGAGCCTTCATTGGGAAGAGTTTGGCTTCTAGGAGTCCAGTTTGCCTCCATCCAGAATTAAGCTGTAGTGGCCATTTGGATTTTCTGGCCAGAGTGAGGTGTGAGAAGATTTAAGATTAGAACGAGTCAGTATTCCTTTAATTGCTTGGACTCGCCCATCTCATTTCTAGCTGCTGTAATAAAAGAGCATATTATGGAAATCATTAGAAATTCAACTGGGACATGTAGATACACTAAGAAATGGATTTAAAAGTGATTAGTAAAGTTGTTGTGGTGAAACAATATGTAATCACACTGTTGGTGGGTATTGCTTTCCAAAGTTGTTCTAGCTTAAACTGTTTTCTTTTTAATCAACTCAACTAATGAAGGTCACAGCTAGGTGGGGCTTCTACTACAGTTGTCTCTGAAAAATGAATTGCAGGTGTCAGAATTGTCCAATGACAATGAAAAAAATACATGCTGTAGTCTGGTTTGTGTTTTAATAAGTCTTGAATGAAGCATTTCCCTGAAGTGAAAGTACCCTGGATTTTATATTTTTTAAATTACTCAGCAGTAAAAGAGCTTTGATATATAATATTTTCATAAGACAACATTACTATTCCTTTAACAATAACTCAAACATCTGGTTTTAAATTAGCATGAACGGTAGCAACGTCCATATTTCAAAGCAACGTGCTGGATAGATCTCTACCAGTGGCAAAAATTGGATTTTTTTTCTAACACATGTTTTTTTATATAAACAAATCCTAGATAAAGAATTGTGCTGGATTTTAGTGATGGCTTTTAGTACAGATTCTACACTGTGCCTCTTATACTATGGTTTGTAAATGTGGTGGAGAGCATACTCCTCATTAGAATATCTATTGGTTAATGTTGTACTCAGGAAATGTTAGCAATGGAAGGCATTTTGCATAGCTGAATACAGATACAATAGCACTGATCCGTCTACTAAAATTGGCATTCTAAGGAGCTACCATTGTAACTGATTCATCTATTTCTAATATTAATTAAAAGTTTGACAGTTTCAGGGTAAAATATGTGCTCTGGATTTAGTATAGTTATTACTGTTTACTAGTGCTCAATTGGAACACCAATAATTCACTGTGAATGTTTACAGTTTAATTATCTAAATTTCCAGTAGAACAGCAAAGCATAGAGAGTCCAATAGAACACACATAGCAGAAGTGTGTTCCTTTGTGGGAAAAAACATCATTGTCAAACCTCAAGTTTGCCAACTGTCGGTAAATCTGACCATTCCTAAAACTGTGAGGTGTCTGAAACAAATTGTGATGTTATTAAAGGGGAACTATCAGCTTTGCACATGTTACTCTCATATGAAAATGGGAGCAAAAGACAATGATAAAAAGTAATGTCCCTTTTTTTTTTTCACTTCGTATTGTGTAAAAATGTACCTAATGCATCCTGCCTGCAGCATGGCTTCGGCACTGCGGCACCACATCTGGGCATGTATGTCTGCCCACTAACTTCCCCTTTTCGTCCAGTAGTTTGTCTAAACAGCTGCCTGCAGGCAGCATTGAAGTAAAGGAGCAAGATGGGCAATGAATACACTGTAAACAGCAATGTCCTGCACTGATAAGTGCAGAACATGGCTTTTTACTATGCATTCATTGCCCGGCTTGCTCCTTCACCTCGATGCTGCCGGTAGGCAGCTGTTTACACAAACTGCTGGAGGAAAAGGGGAAGGCAAATGAGGGGCAGATCGCAGCACATCATTAGATGGAGGAAAAATGGCTGCGCTCTCACTCTTCTAGGCTCAAATTTTAGTTAACAGTTTCACCTACAGTGCAGTACTATAGTAGGTGAAACTGGGTTATTTATTATGTCTACCTTTATAAGCAATTGATTCAGGGTGACCGCTCTGCTTTAAAATCTGTTCAGAGAAGGTGTCATTTTATTTATGTATGTATGTATTTACATTTTCAGCTAATGGCAGTGTAAACCACTTTTCTGGGGTTGGTAATCCTGCTCTATGGTATCGGTATTCCTCTTTAGTCATCTGTCAGTGTTATAACAAATATGTTAAAATATATATCTATAGCTGTACTTGCACATAGGAATTAAATCCATAACTGAAAACATACTAGAAAAAAACTGTCATTGCTTAATATGCTAACTTAAAAGATGAGGGGTGGCATTTTTGGCCTTGCTTACTTATTGGTAAATGAGATTATGCATACGGCAGTCTTAACCCCAAAAAGTATTCCCCTGGTCTGAGCAGGCATAGGTAATGTAGGTTATTCAGTGTGGATGGGGGCATCCATATGCAAATTGTGCTTGAACCTGTTCATACGACTTTATCATGACTAAAGACCTACTAACACACTGTCATGACTTACTGGTCCTTCCCTGAAATGCATGCTCATCCGGTCATGTTACAGTTCGGAGGGTCCAAGATCAAATGGCAGGTCATGCAGGCATACTATCACATGCATTTGCAGATATATCGTCTGCTCCTGTATGGTTTTTAGCACCTATTTAAGTGTCAACAGAGCTAGCTTTAGTTCCTAGTTATTAGCTCTGTTGGTGAGAGCTAGGTCTTGCTGTTTGCTGTTGATCTTTCCACTTCTTACCTTTGCTTGTTCTTTGATCCTAATCTTTCCCAGTCAGCCTCGGCCTCCAGCTTGCTTATCGACTTTGATTGGACTCTGTCTTCCCTGATCTTCCAGCTTATCAACTGACTACTCTCTCGGAATTCAGTTTGGTTTATAGCTCATGGTTGGCTGTGCTTTACCCCAGCCTTTTGGTATTCTCATCCTGATCTGACCACAGTTCAAATCGAGTCAGATATGTGGCTGGCTGCAGCAAGACTATACTTGTGGCTGGCTATGCACTTGGACCTCACTCGTTAGTCTTATTCTCAAGCATCCTTTCAGCAGAGTCTTCCTTACTCTCATGCTCTGGTTGCTGTCACTGGCTTTCTCTCATTTCCTCAGGGTCCAATTCTCTTGTGATAGAGTGAAAACATAATCATTTATACAAATGGAAAGGATTTACGGTATTATCATATACCCGTGTATCTGTAGTATGGTTTCTGTTTTGCTTAATAAATGGTTCCCGTAGTCAATCACATTTACAAAAACTGAGTGTATTTAAAAAAACAAAATAGGTTAACCATGTACTTAATTTCATTGCTCTATGGACTGTACTCTGGAAGCTAAAGGAACAATTCCAGACCTAAGTAACTGCACCAGACTGTGTAAATGAAATTTTACACTTATTGAAATGAGATGTCTAAGCCTATAATGCTAGACAGAGCTTAAGTGCATTTTTTTGCAACACATTGGGAAGTTCTCTACCATTAAGATGAAAAAAAAACTCATTTATATCAGTGGTCGTTTTGGAGATTTTTTATTTGCTCCAAATGGTGTAATGAGCAAGCACCAGAGCTGCATCATCTTTAGTTTTTCAAATGCAACCCTTTGTGCTAAAATCGCAGTTTAGAATTCTGTAATGAGGATACAATCTTATTTACTTGTATAGACACATGAAAAGAATCAATAGGCAAACCAGCATCAATTGGTAATAAATAGCTTTTCATACTTAATTTATCCATTCAAGCTTCTTCCATTGAGTAAAATGGGATTACATCCTGAGCTAACATACCAATGACAATACAGGAAAACAACTGAGGCTTTGTGTAATCTCCTTTGTAAATCCCTTCAGTAGGAAATTGGTATAATATCCTGGTCCTTGGAGTCCTGCTCGTCTGTGATTTTGTAGCTCTGCCTATTTACATCCACTCTACTTATCCCTGTTCATTATTTACCTGTGATTCTGTCTGCTTTCCTGGATTTACCCCTGAGGCCTGTATCAAGTACCAAAATGCACACTTATAGTGTCTTTCTGACTAGCATTCAATTTCATTATTTTGTGATTGACCTTTGCTTTTTAATCCAGCAAGACTTGTTTTCTACCTGCTGTCACCTTAGGTACGTTCCTATCCTGATCTTGCATGCTGATTTGTATCTTGCAGCCTTGGTTAGTTTGTGAGCTCCTTGTTCTTTTACTTACCTGCAGGTGCCCCTCTTTGCTGCTGCTTCCATGGATGAGAAACTGAATCTATGCTGATCCTATTCCAACTCGGCTGGTTCTGACCTTGCTGTCAATGACATTACCCACAGTTTTTAGCTACACAAAACTCACACTTGCAGTTGACACAGTTTACCTCCTACAAACCCAACCTCCCTCCCAAGCTGCTCTTCAGTGACAACTTTAACAGTTTGGCAAAAATAGCAATCAGTGGCCATCCTATTCTAATCTATCAAGTGCGTAATTCGTTTTCTTACACTGCTTCAACCATTACTGGCTGGTATTTGTGTCTCTTGTATCTAGTTGTACTCTGGCCTACAGGTCTGACTCTTGTACTGTTAGTCAATGACATCTGGTGAACAACAAACCAAAGAGCATGTTTCCACTTGGGAAATAATGACAAATGAGGCATATGTATATGGGTTAGAAGAGATGTCAAAAGTGTAAAATTACATATGGCTGATAATGTGACCCAAGCTTTTCACTTTTATACATGCTTCTGCGTGGGCATTTTGTAGTCTGTACTAATAAGGCTGTTCCAAATGAGTACTAACTGACTTGAGAGACTGCAGCCTGGCTTGTCTTATGTAGATCATTATCCATTGACTTGAACTCTCTACTTGCATTTTGTGATGTTAAGTGTAAATATGTTAAGGTTGTCTTTTTCATATAGGGGTAACCCCATCCATTGTTTGTTCTCTGTTTTAGTTAAATTAAGACATATATTTGCTGAGATTTTTCTTTACTAGGGCAGTAGTGTGTCCATTGTACATTTCTGTGATTCTGTACTTGGGGCATCTTTCCAGTTTCTCCAGAAACCTCAGTACCTAATACAGACCTGCATTTGAATCAAGGAAGAAGTGTAATAAATGAGACACAACACAATTGCACCAAATGACTTAGAAGATAAATAACATCTTGAAACATATTGAAACTACAGATTGATTTAAATAGGGCATTTAACTGAATGCTGCAGAGATCACCTCTGTATGTTGGATACCTATAGCACTGAAGGGGTTAAACGTTCTGTTTAAATCGATGGTAATGGTGAGATTTTTTTCATGCTGGTACTATCCTCCAGAACTGCGCACATTTTCCTTTCTGCATAAGGCCCCTTGTGTCATAAAATAAATGCAATGTACTGAGAGATGAACCTGTATGAAGAGAGTAGTAGCAGTGATTGCTTGAAGATAGTAAGAGATATTGTTTTTTGGCGAAAATGAGAGAATAAATGGCTGAAAGAAAAGTGACTGGAATGTGACTTTGTAGTGCTGTATTAGAGGATGGATGAAAACAGTTGTGTAAAGTTTATGAAGAGTCAAATGATGACAAGAAGCCAACCTTGGATGCTTCAGTATGTGTGGTTCTATGGTTACTAATGCAGTAGAACAAGGCTGTAGGGCAATATGTGTGGTTATATGACTATGAATGCAGGAGAGCAAGGCTGGGCGTCAGTATGTGTGGTTCTATGGTTACTAATGCAGTAGAACAAGGCTGTAGGGCAATATGTGTGGTTATATGACTATGAATGCAGGAGAGCAAGGCTTGGGCGTCAGTATGTGTGGTTCTATGGTTACTAGTGCAGTAGAACAAGGCTAGGGGACAGTATATGTGATTATATGGCTACAGAGTAGAATAAGGCTGGGGGTGCATTATGTTTTGTACTATAGCTACCACAGGATAAGGCTGGAGGTCATTATGTGGGGTTCTATGGCTTCAATTGCAGTGGGAGTTAAGGTGGGAAAAAATATAAAAAGTGCACTTCTTGCAGGAATTCCTACCAAAAGGTTAAAAGTGCTGTTACCCTACTATGGACACTGGCTTAAATTCAGCCACTGGTTACTGATCTGAAAAATAAATTACTTCAGTGACATGTTTATATTAAAAATATATACCTTTTAAATTTTGATGTTTGCAGCTGAGAACTGTAAAATAAACAAAAGGTACTAGTAGCAAATGGAATAATTGTATCTTTTGTGGAAAAAAAAAATCTCCCTTCTACACTAGTCTGTGGGGCTCTGTTTTCAAGCAATGATTTGTTTACACACCTTGACAGCTCTCATCCCCTCTATACACTAACACCAGCACACAAGTGAAGATTCTCACAAGAGAAAAGATAACACCAATTGATATACACAACGCAATGGTACTAGAAAGTGTGTTACAAAATACCACTATTTAGTAAATACTGGACTATGGACCTTGCTGTCTAGAAATTGTCTTCTTGTCATTTTTAACTGATGTTTAACTTTGTGAGGACCACAGTGGTGTGCAGTGCATTGTGCATATTTCTGTTCCTCAAATGGTTACAATTGTACTTCTTTTCTAAAAGAGGAATTGTACCCAACAAAAGGCTACATTGCAGGAGATAAATGCCATCACTGGTTATACCCGCCCAGATTCCTGCTGGGGGGCTCTGGACATCAAAACAGTGAGAAATGTATCACCCACAGTTGGATGTAGGCCAAAGGTAGGGTTAATTCCTTTAGAAATTATGACTGTCACCATTTCTCTGTCCTCCAATACAGGTTACTGTTAACTTTGGATAGGCGATCCACCCCTTTAATTGTTGGCAGGCACAATTCTAGAATTTTATGCAGGCAGTGGAGCCTACCTTCCCTCCTTGGCTGCAGCTAGCCAACCAGCTCCAGAAAGATTTGTTTCTTGGTGAAGACACAGGCAAGAGAACAGTTCTATAGTTTTAGAATTTTTTTTATTTTTCTGTTAGAAATGGAATACCACCGTTAGGCGGATTACCATAACTGACAATGCCCTTAGATGTGGCTAGCTCAGTAACCAGGTGCTTTTTGTGGACCTTAAGCCCTGGGAGGAAATATTGGCTACAAGTTATTTCCTCGGGAGTTGCCCACTGAGGCTTCTTCTTAATACATGGTAGTCTGCAGAAGAAGAAGATCTGCAGGAAAGGTGAGCAACCCTTTGAGTGTTGCAGGTCCACATGTCCCACAGTGCCCACACAGGGGTTTTACCTTTGGTGCTCCTGCACTCATTGGGTCTATCTGTATGTCTGTTGTGTGTTTTGGAGCAGGTTTATGTGGTACTTTAGCCCTTTAGCTGCTGGTTTTGCAAATTTTGGGGGTTGCTCATACTCCCTCTATTTGAGTCCTTGGCTACTATTCCTCTATGCCTGTTGATGTGGAAAATGGTCTTTCTCCTGGCGATCGTGTCAGTTCGCAGTGTCGCAGAGTTACATGCTCTGTCCTGTAAACCACCTTTTTTGGTGTTTCACAAGGACAAGGTGGTGCTTCGCACTTCTCAGGAGTTTTTTCAGAAGGTGGTTTCTGAGTTCCACATCAATCAGGAGATTGTGGTGCCTTCTTTCTGCCCTGACCCCACCTCTGACAAGGAGAGGGATCTCCACTTGTTGGATGTGGTGTGTTGTCTCAAGTTTAATGTACATCACATTGAGTCTATCAGGCAAATCTGACGCGCTGTTCCTCATTCCTGAGGGTCCCAGGGTAGGAAGACCTGCATCCAAAGTGACCATTGCTTCTTGGATCAAATTCACTATTCGTAAGGCTTACGAACTATCGGGTCACGGCTCATTCTACAAGATCTATTGGGGCTGCTTGAGCTTACAAGAATCAGGCCTCTGCTGATTACTTGTGCAAGGCTGCCACTTGGCCTTCTGTGGACACCTTTTCGAAGCACTACCGTGTTGATGTGCTGGCATCGGTTGACACCAGCTTTTGGAGGAAGATCCTGGAGGTAGTCTTACCTGTCTAGGATCTTCTTCTGTTCTTGGTGCTTCCTTCACTTTTGAGCCCTGTTGACTCTAGTTCACTGTGCTGTGTAACAGTTTGGGGTGTTGTTACCCCTGTTCAGTGTCTGTTGACACTTCGTTGTTTTGTTGGGCTATCTTTAATCTGATGGTTCATATCTGCTCTGGTGACTTTGGGGGCCTTTCGTCTGGTCCTTGCCTTCCTTCCCGCCTCTGGGAAACTCAGTGGTTGGTTGGACATCCCAACGTTACCATAACCTGTATTGGACGACAGAGAAAAGAGGATTTTAGTCTTACCTGTTAAATCCTTTTCTCTTAGTCCATACAGGTTATTGGTCTCCCACCCTGTCAAGGGACCATGCTTGGCTCTCCTGTGGCAGACCGTGGGGGTCCTTCGGGGTCATGCTCACAGGAGTCTTCTTTCCCTTTCACTATCTAGTCAATAGTTAGTGTCTCAAATCTTTCTGGAGCTAGTTGGCTAGCTGCAGCCAAGGAGGGAAGGTAGGCCCCAGCCCTTGCATACAATTATAGAATTATTCCTGCCTACAATTAAAGGGGTGGATTGCCTACCCAAAGTTACCAGTAACCTGTATGGACTAAGAGAAAAGGATTTAACAGGTAAGACTAAAATCCTCCTTTTACACCCTTGAATTATATCAGTCCTCCAATATTAACACCCAATGAGATAATGTTTGTTTAGCCCTTTTGAGAAACAGGCCTGTTTTACACCTGAGGGTCACATTTCCTTTTATATTTTTTATTATATGCTTGCTGAATTTAGTTTCCACATTTTCATTTTTAATACACTCCTGCAAATTATAAATATACAGTTTTTTTCAGAATAGTCTGCTTTGTTTTTAATAATAATAATATCCGTATTTAATAATTTCACTTTTTTTTTTTTTATTATATGCTTAAAGGGGTGGAATTTTTATCATGGTTCTGCTTCTGATTGTTTGTACACAACAGTACAGTTGTAATAAAACTAAACACAAATTAAGCCAATTCTCCTGTTTCTGGAAATGCCATATATAAATACATATATATATATATATATATATATATATATATATATATATATATATATATATATCTCATATATTGTATGTGCATGTGTTGAATATATTTGCACTATGACAGCACAGTACTCACTTTCTATGTGTTTTATTTAAAACAATCATTTTGTGCCATCACTTACAACTTCCCCCATATGTACTCTCTGGAGATATTTCACATGAAGCTGTAGGGAGACATTCTTGGTGTATGTTCCTGCTTGGGACCTGGTGAAACAATGAGATGTTTTACTGGAGGAAGTATCAACTATAAAGGTCTGATGGTAAGAGAGGCACAGGGAATCTCTCCTTGCATCTTCCTGATAAATGTCCCCACATCATATGTATGGGGGACGTTCTAAGCATCGGTGCTAATTGTTTTTTTATACAATAAAGAGCACCAATAGTCTGTTCTGCTCTATCATAGCACAAAGCTATTAAAGCGGAACTTTCACTTATTAATAAGTCACTCTTCAATCATCAAATATATGGCGACTAGCTTGATAATACGTTTATTACCTTTCATACGTGGCAGATTCTAAAGAAATCCTTAATCTTCGGAGACTGATAGCCAGGGTAGTGCAGTCTGTGCACCTGCGCCGTCAGTCCCTTACGGTTACCATGTGGCACACTGCAATGCTTCTTACAGAGACCAGGACTGACAGCACAGACGTGCAGACAAGATGTCTGCGCTGATGCCTGGCTTCTGGTCTCTGAAGATTAAAGATTTCTTTAGAATCTGCTGCTTTTGATAGGTACCGTAAAATCTCAGGAATAATAGTACCTGTGTATAATACGCAGGTGTATATTATACCCAAGATTCTGGGGAAAATAAGAGTGCTTATGTATAATATGCACCCTTGTTTTCCCCCTTACTTAACTTTTTTTTTTTTTTTATGTTTGGCAGATGCATTCCCTCCCTGCCCCAGCACAATCTGCTCTTAAAGGGATAGTAATACTTCGTTTTAACTTTTTTATTTTGTAGGCATTAAAAAAACACGAAGAATGATATAAGTCTTATCTCTCAAACCTTTATGGTTTAAGAGATATTCACAAGCAAAGTCTCACCCTCCCGCCCCTTTTTCCTAGTGTAAGCCATCTCTTCTCAGATGTGAAACTGGTTGTAAGACCAGACAGATAACAGCAGGGGACAATCTTCTTTGTATGAAAAGAATGAAAGCCCTGCCCCCCTTGACAAGTTTTTCAGCTTTTTACCTTATCTTAATTGAAGATTGTCCCTCTCTCTGCAGTCTACCTGGGCACCTCCCTTCTGATCTGACTGAACGGGGGGGGATACTTTGCTTGTGAATATCTCTTAAACCATAAAGGTTTGAGAGATAAGACTTGTATCGTTCTTCGTGTTTTTTTAATGCCTACAAAATAAAATAAAGATAAAACGAAGTATTACTATCCCTTTAAAATAAATCTTACTAGGTTTAATGCAAGTCACACTGAAGTCTCCATCCAAGATATTCTGAAACCTTACTATCCCTTTAAATAGACTTTAATGTATTTTGGTAGTTTATATTGTTAGAGATTGGTGTACTACGCCTATGTCTAAATAAACAAAGAATATCAAAATGTATATATGTTTGGAATGTTCACAACCCAAGGTATTTCCATAGGTGAAGTTTTAGATGTGTAACCAGGCATGGTTTTCAAAAATCTATCTTATACCTATTGACTGGATAAGGATGATAGGACACAGGGACTACATGATAGAGATTCATATTAGATATATAGATTATACAGCTTGGCTCCACTGGGTCTCGGTGAGATCACTAAGATCACTCAAGTGACATACTGAATATAATATAGATTTTTTAATTATTTTTTTCATATTCATATTCCATCTGTGTGTTTGTCAGATCTTCTGACCTATGGAATATGTCAGTGGATTTTCACTTTATATTTGGATTGTCTGTGGTGATATTATGCCTTTGGGCACCTTCTCGCTATCTTTTGTTTATGTTGCCACATTTGGGGAGTGTGTTCACTGAGAAAAGCTGCAGAAAAATATTTGGATATAAAGATACAAGTAATTTAACTTGTGAAAAGCGATATGTATTGGGAATTACTTATGTAATAGCCTAGCATTAGCTTGTATGAGTATCCACCTGGAGATGTCTTTTTGGTGGTGGTCTACACAGTATTCCGGGTTAATGTGCACTAGGGGCACATGTTTTACTCATTTCTTCTTCCCACTGCACTCCAAAATTTTACCTTTTTTTTTTTTTTTTTTTTTTTTTTAGCTTAGGCCCACAATTACAAACAGAAAAATGAAGCCATATTCCGCTGTAATTGACCAGAGAACTGTCCTTTTTCTATGAAAACAACGCAAAAAGTCAGAAAAAACAGCTTTTCACCCCCTACGCATCAACCCAACAGATCCACTTAAGTGTCATTTGCAAAGCAGAGCCATCTGTTTGTGCTCCCCTCAGGCACTCGAAGTGTTAACTTGATATCAAGCTTATGCTTGGAAAATCAGCACTATAGCTTTTGCACTGATGACTATAGGAATGGCTTGCTAACGGTAGCATTTTCTGCAGGTCAGTGTCATTTTAACAAAATAGCAAGCCATTTTTCTGTGTATAGCTTATTCTAATCACTTGCCAGCGATACACTCCATGTGTTGAATTGCTTTTTTTATGCCAGGTAGGCATATTTCCATTTCTTTGGTACTTTCTCTGACAGCAGAATGTGACATCTGGAGGCAGCCATATTGGCTGTAATGTTTGCAATTTTTTTCTAGACTAGGAAGCTTTAACCAATCAAAAATTAAAGAAACTTAAGCCAGGTACTATTTGAAAAAAATATTTGAGGAAAAACTGCAATGTTTCTCTCTCTGTGTTTGTGTGTCTGTGTGCCCCTCTCTCTCTCTTCAGTGTCTCTGTATTTCTTTATCAGTCTGTATCTCTTTGTCTGCTGTGCACTTCCACATAATTTGCATGGCACAGCTTGTCTTCTCCTCCCATCTCCCTCCCAGCTGTCCCAGGGAACACGTTCACACTTCCCTTCTGTGTGCTGCGAATGTCTTCTATCGTTATAGCAAGCTACGGTAAGCATTATACTGAGGTTGCAACCTCCGTATAATGCGAACCGGAGCTTGATATAATGATAGAAGCCATTCACAGCACACCAAAGGGAAGCGTGAACGCGCTTGCAGGGGGAACAGGGAGGGAGGAGAAGACAAGCTGTGCTGTGCACATTATGCGGAACTGTACAGCACAGAACATTAAGGGCTGGATTCAAATGCAGGTGCTAATTTTATCTCTGCTTTTATCTCCAGATTTCCCCATAGACTTCAATAGGAACATGTTTTATAAAACAGGAGATAACCTTATCTCCTGCATTTGAATCCAGCCCTAAATATCTTTAAACTTAGTTACATTACAAAAAAAAAAAAAAAAAGCTTTCCTATTAATACTTTAATAACAAAACCTATGGTCCCAGTTTTTCTATGGGGATGTATCACCTATGCACAACATCCTCTAAATAGTTAGCTGATACATCCAATAGCATTAAAACATTATTATTTGTTTTTAATATTCCATTTGGTTTAAATGTGAATTATAAAAGTCGGGGCTGCAGCCACTTCTGCAAAGACTGCAGCCCAACGCTCTGTCTCTGCTCTCTTCCTTCCTCTGATGACGGAGGCTTCTGTCAGTAAGCTACAGCAGTCTCATTGGCTAGATATTGATCTCTGCCAATGAGACCGATGCAGTTTACTGACAGACGCCTCTGTCATCGGAGGAGGGAGGGGATCAGAGGCAGAGCCCTGTAACCGCAGAGAACTGCAGTCACCCGGAAGTGGCTGTGGCAGATACTTTTGTAACTTAGTTTAAAACCAAACGGAAGCTTAAAAAAAATAATAATAATGTTTTAATGCTATTGGATGTATCACCTAACTATTTAGAGGATGTTGTGCATAGGTGATACATCCACTTTAAGTGCTGATCAAGTGGAGATGACTTCTTCAGTTCCTATGTTTATTCTTTGTAGACTATTCACTAATTTCTCCAAAGTTGAAGAAATCTTAGTGCATAGGCTCCTTAGAATAACATAGGAATTGAGAAGTGATAAACTGGAGAAGTCAGCTCCACTTTATCACCTCTATATCATCGCCTAGTGAATCTCCCACTTAGTCTCAGTAGAGGTTCAGGAAGGCTGGGTTCACCTACCTGTCTGACAACATGTTGGAACTGACAGCCCTTTTATAGGTCACACGGTTTGAATACATATGAGGAACTCCACTTAGGTGGTGATATCTATCTATCTATATATATCTATATCTATCTATATATATCTATATCTATCTATATATACCTATATCTATCTATCTATATATATATATATATATATATATATATAATCGTGTCATCATTGATTTAACTGAAAAAAGTGGAAAAATATATTTTTGTCGGAATTCACGCAAGGTGAAAAGTTGTGTTTTCTACATGTTTTTCTTTTTGCAGCTAAAATTTTCACCCTTCCCTCATGGCACACACAGAACTAGATACTTTAGCATATGAATTTAATTTTTAAATATGTAAAAGTTACCTTTTCCATACTTTGATAGATCTAGAGCGAGCATGTCTGTTTTCAAGCCCAATAAGGGAAGGAAATTGTCCTTGAACTTCTCATTTCCATCTGTATTTTATAATACAGTCTCCTCATAGGTGACATGATTAACCCTTTGATTTCCAGACTGGTATGCAGTGCATTGCTTTGCATACCCTTCTGGCATTCAAAGGGTTAAGGGAAATGAATCCCCTTTGCTTGTTGAAAAATACTAAGGGCCCTGTGTTCAAAGGAAAACTGGAGTAGATCTGGGGTGAACCAGATGTGTCATAGGGTCAACTCAAAAATAGTTACAGATTTAAACTGATCTTTTAACATGCTGGCAACATATTGGAGACCTTTCTTGCTTTCATGTGGTTAAAAGCCCAGTTTAAATCAGTGGGAATTTGCTATTGTCTCCTGTGTTGTGACTGCTTGCCCCAGAATACCTCCACTCTTCTTATGAACATAGGGGTCCAAGCGAAGATATGAACAGTTTGTTACAGGATAGTAACACATATTATGAAAAACATGCATTTTGTAGGTTTATTTCCTGCAGTTTAAAAAAAAGTTTGTCCCCATGTCTGGGAGATGTTTTAGAAGTTATTACTGCTTAGGCTTGTATTTTTGTGTTAGGATGAGTGCATTGATATTCATGGCTTGTCATTTTATATTTGCACTGTTGCTATTGCTTGGAGGAGTGTGGTCTCTAAACAAACCAAAGAGCTATACACACAGCAATAATGCACTATAAAATGGTAGGTTGAGAAAAAATGATTCACTCATTGTAACACAACTCTATTTTCTGGGGGTGTTTAATAATTTTGAATGAAGCATCTTCTGTCAGTTGGTACAATGTGATTCTCTTCTTGTAGCGAAAGGGTTAATTGTAAGATATCCCAAAAAAGCAAGAGTTGTTGTTTTCTATACAATGCTCCATAATATATTCATTCAGTGTTTAGTTTATTAATGAAGAGCATTGCTTACTGCATAACTTAAGAACAAGTCCTACTGTCCTAATCTGCTGCCAGGAAGATCTTGTTGACTCTGAAAGTTAATGCAATTACTGGCTTCTCTGTACTGCATAATGGAGGATTGCATTATGAAAATGCAAAATCTTAAAATTGTTCATCTATAAGAGAATCACTCTTCCACTTCTTATTTGACAATAGAGAAAAAATACTTGTAAAGTGACCTTCCTTGGACACTTAGGAGAGGAAGGGAACGACTGCTGGGCCCAGACCCATTCTATTGGAGCACAATATTTGTTTATTTGCTTTTGGTAATTTTAGTGTTTCTTTTATCTTTTGGGCTGGAGTTTCCCTTTGAGATTGCCTGCTCCTTACAGATGTGTGTCTCAGTCAGTAAAAGGTGGACTGTTAATTTGACCCAACCGTGGGCTGTTAATTTGAACTAAGCAGGCTTTGGGAAGTTACTTTCCTACTCTTAGGCTAACCGCATAAGTGGGGCCAGATACTCTTAGAGCAAGTGTACAGTACTGTGCCTTCAGGGATGTACCTGGAATGTGTCACTCCATTATTTTCATAATTGGGAACTCTCAGGGTTTGACCTTGAGACTCTGGGTTTTGACCCAGGTCTCAGGGTGAAAGGCCAAATTCTCATGAAATAGTCCACTGTTACTCACTGTATGATCGGCACCAATTGATTTCTTCTTTAGTATCTAAACTGATGCCATTTGTGGCAGAAAAGAATAGGGAGATGTTTTGTGTGGGTTCAAACAGTGATATCACTAAGTTGTGGCCTTTAAATGGTTCCTTAAAGGCTGATAGAAGAACCTCTGAGGTAGAGTGCGGTGGGATATATCACCTATAATGTTTGTTATGAGGTATTTTAGGGGTTAATATTTCAAATATCTCCAGGTCAGCTGGCCTGTAAATGGTTCCTTAAAGGGACAGTAATGTCAGAAAAAAAAGTATTAACTATATGGTAGATACAATTAAAAGAAAGTACTTGCACTTATTTGTATTTCTCAAACCGTTATAGTTTGAGAGATATAGGAAAATAAAGTTCTCCGGTCCCTCCCCTTTATGCTTGACAAGCTGTAAAGCTGTCAGAAGCAGATTCTGGTTGCTTGACTAGACGCGGCTCTTCAGCAGCGCCAATATAACACTATCTAAAGATAAATACTTCATCAGAATGGTCTACAAAGTGTGCTTGCAAACTAGGCAAATGTTGTAGACTGTTCTGATGAAGTATTTATTTTTAGGTATCACTGCTGAAGAGCCACTGTCTGATTCAGGAACCAGAATCTGTTACTGACAGCTTTATAGCTCGTCAAGCAGAAAGGGGAGGGAGAGAGAACTTTATTTTCCTATATCTGTCAAACCATAACGTTTCAGAGATACAATTAAAAGAGAGTACTTGCACTTATTCGTATCTACCATATAGTTTAATACTTTTTTTCTGACATTACTATCACTTTAAAGTCTGATAGGAGAACCTCTGGGATAGACTGCGGCGGAACATATCACCTATAATGTATGTTATGAAGTATTTTAGGGGTTAATATTTCAAAGATCTCTGGCTCAGCTTATTTTGAAATGTATCAGGTTGATTTTCAGTTGTTATTTAACCCCTTAAGGACTGGCCACACACACATGTGGAGGTAACTTAACCCCTTCACGTCCGGCACTTAAGGACCAGTGACGGTCCTGGTATGTCACGTACTTTTACTCACCGCGCTCCTGCAGGAGCGCGGTGAGTAATACCAGGGACTGAATTTGATCGATCCAAGACTGGAGCAATCTCTTTCAGTCCCTCTGTTCGGCGTGCCGCCCCACGTGATCAGTCACGTGGGGTGGCACGCCGAAATTCCCATTCTGGTCCTTAAAGGACCACACACCCTGGGACCGCTGGTCCTTAAGGGGTTAAGGATCACAGAGCATTTTTTTGGAATCTGATTCATGGACTCCCTGAATGGTGTGCAGCCCCTTGGGTCCAGGACCGTTATGGGTCCTTAAGGTGTTAAACTGTTAAATATTTTCTAAATGCTGTGGCCTTTTCTTTCCCAAGCAAGTCGTCTTTCTCTTTTCCTGGGTGGGAGATGGGCTTGTGTGGGTTTTGGAGTTATTATGGGTCTGTGACTAAAAGTGAAGATAATAACAAACATGTCTCCTTTAAAAAGGTAGTGTCTTTTCCTAAGTACTAAAAACAAATTAAAGGTCCCCAAGCTTCTTCTGTAAATATTTTATTTTGTAATAATGTTAACATGTTAATAATAAAATAATAATAATAATAATAATAATAATAAAAAAAAGGGTGTGACCTCCCCCCCCTTGAAAGACTGATGGCGTAACAGGTTTTATTTAAAGGAGAACTATACCCCTTAACAGAAGCACCTGCCGGTAGGTGCCCTTCATACATAAATCATATATAATTATTTATATATTTAGTGCATATATCTTCAGTTGTATGTTTTTCTTTGTGCACTATTTTAGGTCTGTATTGAGTTTTTTCTCAACCACACAATTTTCAGTCTGAATGGCTTTACCCATACAGAAGGAGAGCCCTGCCAAGGATTCTAATGGGGCATGAAGACATTCATAATGTAGTAATATGTGCCTGTTATGTTATAGACTACAGCAGAGTTCAAATTCAAGATGCAGTGAAGTTATTTAATGGACTACTGTATAAAGGACACATACTGAGAAAATAATTCTGTAAACCACATTAAGAGCTAATTATTTCAAGGGCACAATTCCCCTTTAAAGGTTCAACCACTTGGATGCTTGAGATGAAGACTTTAAAGATAATTCTTGCATCCAAAGTTTTAAATTGCAAGAGACATTGGTGGACTATATCTGTAACAGGGGAGGAACTACTAGCAGTATAGCCAGTTCAAGGCACTGAGTCCCACAGAGGGGCATTTCCTACATGCTGACCACACCCACCATGCTGAATTGTGGGTATAACCTGAGTAATTCCAGTACATTTTAGAATCTTGTGTGTCTTTTGTATGTTATGTAAGGAGATTTTCTGTGAAAGGGAACCATTGCTAAGTCTGGGTTGAGGACATGAGTGAGGGTGTGGTAATGAGTGATGTTCGTGTCATCAAGGGTGACTTTCTTATGGGTGACAGTGCTGGAAATGTGTCTTGTGTGTGAGTTCCTTGAGAAAATAAAGGTTAACCCCTTGAGTGCCAGAGGGGTATGCAACACATTGCAAAGCAGTCCCCACTGGCATTCACAGAGTTAAAAACCACATGCAATAGTCTCTCTGTTGGAGACTACAACACTCAGGGGAATGTTTGGAGGTGAAGTGTCCAATAGGCAGTGGTACAAAGATTGACAACCCTTGCTTTAAGGGGTATCAAGGTTTAGCGAGTGACCTAACTGTTTTCTGTGCTAGTGTAATCATCATAGCAGTTTGTTGCAAGAGAAATGAATTAGCAAAGTAATGTATTATTTTTGCCTTTCATTTGGCAAAGGAACGAATGCACATAAAGTGCATCAAACAATTCCCTAGCCTTGTATGCACATCCAGAAAAAGTATTTTGCCATATAATTTCTTTCACCCCTGCTAAGATGTAATGCTGCTGTAAATGGAGAACATACAATTTATAATGACTGGTGGAGCAGCACAGTTAATCAGCTGCATGAAGAGCGAGCAGTGAGTCAGTGATTTGCTGTATGTAAAATCACTCAGCAGGCCATAATTAGGTTGTGCAAATAAAATGATGTTTTCCTCTTTTCTTTCCTGTAAACAAAGTTATTTTTTAAGCCAGGGATACATAGGACACACTGTTTACAGGTCCTCATTATATGCTGATCTTGCTGTCAATCAAAATTTGGGTAGTTATTTCAAATATAAATGACACCTTTGCTTTGCAATGCACTGGAGACCTCTCGAGCATCTAAGTAGTTAATTTTATTTGGCTTAAAGGAGAATTAACACTTCATAATAATAACCTCCTTCTTATTGTACTATGGTCAGAAAACCCTAATGGCCCCTATGAATTGTGCTGTGGTTGAACAGGTAACCTCTTCAATCAGTCCTGTATGTCATGTTCATGGAGACAGCCATGACAGTTGCTAGCAAGGCCACAGTTTCAGTTTCTTAAACTCTGTTCACTGTACATGGTAATGTTAACTCTTTAACCCCTTAACGACCAGTGACTTGTCAGGACTTTCGCTGTTTCTTTTCCCTGAAGTCCTGGCACGTCACGTATTTTGTGCTTACAGTGCTTCTCCAGGGGAGCAGTACAAGCACTAGCAGGCTCTGAAATTGACTGCCCCAAGACTGGAGCGGTCTCTCTCAGACCCCTGTTCGGAGCGCCAGTAGACTTCATAAGTCACGTGTGTCGGCGCACAGACAATAATCAAAGAAATCCTTAAGGGAAAGTTACTTCCCCAGACCTCTTGTCATTAAGGGATTAAGGGCCAGTGAGATGTTCAACATGTTGCTTAACAGTGCTTTGGGCAAATAGGATAGAAGGTGCACCACCAATGTAAAGTTACCTAAAAGGTGAGGGTTATGTGCTAAGGTATATATGATGAGAAGAGCAAAGAAAAGAAGAAAGAGAAAAACCCACTAAATCATTCTCTTTTAATGACAAACAGGTCCCAGAGATTATGGAGAAGCAAAAAATTAAAAATGTATCCAGTCCTCAAAATTCAGAGTAACCAGAACTGGCAGATATTACTCAAAGGTTATTTATTTGCTCAGACTCCATCATATAAGTGGTGTGGCTACTTGGACATGGTCTCCACTGGGAACAAGACTGCTGTCAAAAAATAACTGGGTAGCAGGACAGTCCTGTGGTATAACAATCATCCCAACTGAAGATGAATACTATGGTGATAAAAGAACAGTATCAGATTGGTCAGAGAAAAAACAACTGAGAGTGCCATTTGTATGTGTGTGGCCACCTGCATATCCTGACATAAGTTTCACTTGTTTATACCCTCTGATCCTGAAAGGGTTAACTTTCTCTGTCTGCTTCAGTTTAAATAAAGTACAAGCAATTGTCCTATCTGTCTCCATGGACAAAGGCACAAACAGAGAATTAATTAGGATTTTATGGTTATTATTAGGAGGTGTTATTTCTCCTTTAAATCACTGTTTTCAAGTATCTAACAACTTGACTGCTGAAGGCATTTCCAATGCCTTGCTTCACTTGGCACTGGAGATGTCCTAGCATAATATATGATATAGTAATTTCAATGAAAAATTAATAATTACATTAGCTTTGAAATCCAGGCATAAAGGAACCCTTCAGAGTGATTTTTTTTTTTCAAGCAACGTTGACTAGAAAGGAAACTGGATTCTTTTTCATTTAAAGGGATAGTAATACTTCGTTTTAACTTTATTTTATTTTGTAGGCGTTAAAAAAACATGAAGAATGATATAAGTCTTATCTCTCAAACCTTTATGGTTTAAGAGATATTCACAAGCAAAGTGTCCCCCTCCCGCCCCTTTTACTGATGTTACACTGTTCAGCTAGAGCAGAAGGGAGCTGCCCAGGTAGACTGCAGAGAGGGACAATCTTCAATTAAGATAAGGGAAAAACCTGAAAAGCTTGTCAAGGGGGGCAGGGATTTCATTGTTTTCATAGGAATAAGAGTGTCCCCTTCTGTTATCTGTCCAGTCTATGGACTGCATTCCACATCTGAGAAGAGATTGTTTACAGTAGGTAAAAGGGGAGGGAGGGGGAAACTTTGCTTGTGAATATCTCAGAAACCATAAAGGTTTGAGAGATAAGACTTATATCATTCTTCATGTTTTTTTAATGCCTACAAAATAAAATAAAGTTAAAACGAAGTATTACTATCCCTTTAAGCCAATCAGGCAAATGTACCCACAGCTTGTAGTGAGAGTCTGTCTTATGGCAGTATGAGCGCCTGCAACTTAATACCTGTATGTCTGTATTTGTGCCCATAAGTACATATGCACTCACAATCTGGCAGGCGTATGCCATCTATCCTAGGTAAACCTTGAATTATAATCCATGACCCTTGGAATGGGCATAGAAAAAACAACAGTTTTTGTAAATTGTAATGCTGCTCCCAGATAGTAAAAAGACTGAGCTTGATCCATATGAAAAGCATACCAACAAGCTCCAACCCATTGGCACGTACTGTGTGAAACAGCCCTTTTTGCCTTGAATGAGCTTTGTACATAGGAGCAAAGACCCTCTTGGATCATATAATAGAACCAACCTTTTGCACCATTGTGTGTGAATGCATTTGTTTGAAAGTAAAAGCTCTGTCCATTTAAATCATTAGGAGTTTGGAGGAAGTTTTTGTTGTCCCCAACGGTGTGTTTGATTTGTCCCAGAACTGCACAAAATGTTCTTTCTGATTAGGGCCTAGATGCCTAAAATGTAACCCTAAACTTACTTTTGTAATGACGTATAAAAAGCTGCACTATAAACCCACTGATTGGTTAATTGTGTGCATTCAAAAATAAGTATTGAAAGCAGTTCCATCCCCTCTTGTATACAGAAAAGGCTGTTTTCTTAACCCTTTGAGTGACAGAGGGGTATGCAATACATTCAAAGGGTTAACTCCTGACATTTTATACACACTACTGTATTTTTGTGGCTCCCAGGCTAGATTTTAAAACTCTCATGGAAAATAAATTATTTTTTACAGTGCCTAGCTTGGAGATCACAATATTCCAATGTATGCAATCCTTTCATTGTAGATGTTCATTTAGGAGTTCCAATTAGATCATATATCATTTTAAATTGGCATTTACTTCTAGCTACCATTTGTAAAATGTAGTTAAGTTTGTTCCTAACATCTAATTCTAAACTTGCAATTTTAATGCATGTGTAGACTATCCTATAAAGACACATTTTGGTTGCTTTTGGAGAAATAAGACTGTAATTAGTGAGATTAGCATCCATTGTTCTCATATTCAGAAAGGGTGTTGCATTAGCTCAGTCCATTTAAAGACCCTGCAGAGCAATCACTTCTTAGATGCCCTATAAAAATAGCTGTGGTAATGGAAGATCTGATGCCTTGGAAAAGGCAGAAATGGGAGCCCCCCAGAGAGCATATTTAAAAGTAGATTTTAGGCCGCATAAAAAAAAGAAACAGTATGTTTGCCAAGGCTAATATGGAGTACATCTTATTTAAAGGGATAGTAATGTTTCACAAAAAAAAAAGCCGCTCCAATTAATCCTCATAGTATTTGGCCCATGGAGAGTGTTATTTCAATACTGTCCGAGTTGTAGTTCAAGAGTAATTGAATGATAAAGTATCCCCTCCCATCCTTTTTACTGATGTAACACCACTCACCTCAGAGCAGCAAGACTGTACCTCTCTGCGATCCATCTGGACAATCTTTAGTGAGCATAAGGAAAAACCTGTCACGGGGGCAGGATTTCCCTTATGCTCACAGTAAGAAGATTGTCCCTTGCTGCGACCTGTCTGGTCCCAGGACCAGATTCCACATCTGAGTGGAGGTGCTTTACACTAGGGTAAAAGGGGCAGGAGGGGGATACTTTATCATTCAATTACTCTTGAACTACAACTCTGACAGTATCTAAATAACACTCTCCATGGCCAAATACTATGCAGATTAATTGAAACTGCTTTTTTGTGAAACATTATCACTTTAAGTGTGTATAACCAAAGGCTGTTTTATTTGGTGGTTGAATGGATTCCTTGTGTAGACATTTTGTACTTGGCTACATAGTATTGATTGTTATAGTGCAACAATAGCTGGAGGGCCTCAGATAGCTGACACCTGTTTTAACCTCTTTAACCAGCTGGCTAGGAATAGTAGGAGATGATGTCCCCTACTGCTGGAGGTACAGTAGTTGAATGTCCACTGCCACAGAGATTTGGAACCACGGGCTGTAAACAGGCCCTCTTTACATAGACACAGGCATCTATGACAAGAAATGTGCAGAGAAGTTTTTGGGCGAGATGTTCAGAAAGTTGCCGTAATGAAAAAACTGCTAGATCACGAGTTGGTGGTAAAAGAAGGACAATATTTTCAGAAGTAAATGCATTGTGTTTGAAAATGTGTCATAAAGAATTAAAAAGACAGTAAGAAGATTCCCCTTTAAGCAGTCTAGACAAGTGTCTATTTTGATGGTTTTGTCAGGACTTTTGGCCACTCGAACAAAACCAAGTTTTGGGATTGGCCAGTAAAGTTCCAGTGCCTCTGAACCTTACCCCTGCTTCTGGGTGTTATATATTGCTTTAATGTGCAGTTTATATACTGATTTGTGTAGTTAATTTAATAGCATAACCTCATACAGGTCATTTGATTTAGAAGCTTTTTTTAGGTTGTGGTAGGTTGTATTGGTATGCTATAGGCTTATGTGTATTATCAGTGTCAGGAAGGGCTGAAATTGTGGTCATATGAAAAATGGAGGTGGACACCTGAGGAACAAGGTCTAGGGGTGCTTGAGATATAAAGCTGTCAATGTGTCTAAAACAGGGGCATGCAAAGTCGACAAAACAAAAAAGCAGCACTCTTCTGTACAAAAAACATAACATAAAGTCAATATAAAATATCTTGTAAAAAAGACTTAAAGGGGAACTATCACTCCAAATAAGTGCCCCCCAAATAATTATTCATATAGCGGTAAGCATAGAAATACTAGTATTATCCAGAATAAGTCCAGTGTTATTAAGAAATCCTACTTGATTCGAGACGGACAGGCAGGCATCAGTGCAGAAATCTTGCATTAGAGACATTTGTGTGCCTGTACTGTCCATTCCTTTCTCCTCCAGGATTGGAGAGGAGGCGTTGCACTGTGTCTTAAGGTACAGGAAGCGACTGATGGCACAGATACGCAGATGCCTGTAAAACAAGAAGCCTGCCCATCAGTCTCGGATCAAGTAGGATATCTTCATGACGCTGGACTTATTCTGTATGATACTAGCATTTCTATGCTTATCGCTATATGAATAATTATTTGGGGAGGCCATTTATTTGGAGTGATAGTTACACTTTAATAAGTAACACAGAAAGCATTTTCAGAGTTGCAGTTTCCTCACGTTGTCTCCAGTCTCACTTTTCAAATCTAATGCAGTATAAATACATAAAAGAAGAGCACAAGCAAATCTGAGAGTAGCATCTGTGTAGGAACATCAAGTCCTATCTGGTGTGCTTTTACTTACAAAACAAGCGTAGAATACTGGCCCAATAAGTACATACGTTGGTGTCCATGATACGTAGATTCTCCTATTGGGAAACGATAAATGCATCCTTCTATGGTAGTATCTCTCTTTCATGATCCCCAGTAATCTTAGACAACAAGCACAACACACACAGGGTGCACCGGCCCTCTAGATATTACGACAAACACAGAACTCCCCGCTTGTCTTTCCATCTGATGTTGAACAACAATTCCCTTCATCCTCAATTGCCTGTTTATGCAAAAATTAATGATAGCAGCTTTGTTCTATGGATATAATTCACATGACTTTAAGCTACACCAGAAATCATAAATGGTTGCAGGTAGTTTGAACCATAATGTTGCAGAAAGTCTATGATTCTTATCCACATTACTAGACTATATATGTTTGCCAAAGCCACATCCTATATAATAATTCGCTAGGATGCTTGTCAGAAGCTGTCATGCTCAGTAGAGACTGCCCGAACACACAGAATGCTGGGAGCATTCTGTGCTTTTGGGCAGTCTCTACAGAGCGTGACTGCGTCGGCATCAGGATGCAGAGCAGGACCGGCCTCTTAACCCTTTAAGTGCCAGAGGGGTACGCAATGCATTGCAAATCAATACGTTGCGTACTCCTCTGGCACTCAAAGGGTTAAAATCACCCGGACCTTGGTCTGTGTACATGGGCTTTTACACTAGTTTACAATATGCTCCTGGATTAGTTTTATAGACCCATTTAAAAAAACAATGCTCTATATTTTATTGCTGTGTTTTCATCCTTTCCTTACATTAATGTATTCATTATAAAATGAATTATGTACAGCAATATTGGCATTCTGTAAGCAAGCAAACACCAGTGTTATGTAATGTATAACATCTTGCAATGTCACAGGTATTTATGTTCATATGCAGAATAGAAAAAGATGATTCAGTCAATGATTTCTTCAGTTCCTGCAATCCATGCATTGTGACATGATGGATATACAGATATAGTGGTGTTCCAAAGATTGTATTATTTCCTTCAAAACAAGTGTTTCTGAAAATGCATGGAAGATGGTTACTTTTTTTTAACCCTTTGAGGACTAGAGGGTGTCTGCAATGCATTACAATGCATTGTGTCCCCCTCTGCTCCTCAAAGGATTCAATGGTTAATGTATAAATGGTTTAAATGGGTTGGCTGTATTAAACACAGTTAGCCTCCTGCTTTCCAACCATGGTATTACTGGTCCAGTAGAGCGATTTGTTCATTATGAACTGTTCTAGTCAATGGATAATGACAGATGTACTCAGATTTACTGCACATTACAAGTTTACGGGATTCAGTTTTAATAAAATGTAACAAAGAGAACCATTTACTTTTTGTTCTGCGATTAGCCAGTAACACATTGAAAGATTTCAATTTTTCAGTGTCATATACACATTATTCTGTATTCTGTTTTTTCAATTCCTGTTTCAATAGGGGATTTGCTTTAGATATTTTTACCTTGCAGAATCCAGTACAAACCACAAAAGACTGAATTGCACGTGTATTTTGTATGGATTTTTTTTCACAGAATCTTCTGTGCTTTTACATAGGATATTCATTGCAATGAACAGCCAAGGTATCCCTCACAAAAGGATAAAATGTATCAAAATGATCCCGGCACATAAAAACATTAACACATTTTCATCAGGCATTTCAATAGGACCATGACTGTCCATGTTTCCTTGAATCTGAGAAGGAATAAAGCTTACTGAATTGTAGGCAGTCATGGCGCTTAAAAAAATGACTTTTTTTTTTTTTTTTTTTTGTGTGCCAGAGATAATTCCACTGAAATACAATGAAGAACTCTCTAGCATCCAAGGGGTCAATGTTACAAAGCTATGTAGAAAGCATTGTTAAAACCATGATCATTAAAAGAAAACAAAGAGGGAGACATAAAAGGGAAATACATAAAAGTAACACTAACCACTAAAATGAACTGGGATTATATACATTTAAAGGGACATTATTACCAAAAAATTAAAAGGGCTTAAATCCATTAAAATATTGGTGTATGTAAAATCTGTACATTAAAGAGGTAAAAGTGGACACTCTTGAACACTTTTATCAATCCTGTAAAACAAATTGATAAAATCATAACCTGCAGTAATTATTTTGAGATAAGAACCCACCCAGTGCAGATCATAGAAAAGGATCTGTTATTTACCTATTTCATGCCATACATTGCCTGTATCACTTGTTTAAACAAAGAAGGGTCATGCACAGCAGTCTAGATGAATAGGAAAAAGAAAATGTATAATATACTTTGGGATTTATGTGCTTAACCCCTTAACGACCGGCCATGCAGACGCGTTGAGATCACTAAAGGACCACAGAGCATTTTTTTTGGCGATTCGGACTCCAGACTCCCTGAACGGCGTGCAGCTGCAGGGGGAGCCCGGAATTCCATGACGGTCATAGTACGTCATAGGTCATTAAGGGTATAACAACTCATGACGTGCTATGACTGTCAAGGGTCGGTAAGGGGTTAAAAATATTTTTTATAATTGCTGTCTAGCAGCACCCTTTGATTGCCAGATGGGTACTCCAAAATGCATTGGATACTCCTCTGCCACTCAAAGGGTTAAGATTATTTTTAAATAAAACAAAATATCTAGTATTGTGCAAAAAATGGATTCATATATAAATGGACAGCTGTAGAATATTTGAGACACCACCACCAAAACGTGTAAAAGTGTATCTACAAACTATAAGAAAATAGATATAACAGCACTCAAAATGTATAAACTAAATAACTATCCCTAAAAAGGATACATATAAAAAAAAAAAATACAACAAACCTTTGAAAAAAGGATAGGAATGTAATACCAATGCCAAACAAATCAGCCCATTACATACAGTATCTCTATTTGGAGCAGTATAAGGACTTAAGTATATACATATAACAGATGGGTTGCGTAAAGCTGGTACTTAAATAAGGGGAGAAACGATAATGTCTTGTGTATATAATATATACTTATAGAGTATTTTCTAGGGTTTGTTGTATTTTTATATATCTATCAATTTTAAATACCCTGTACTCAGGGCCGGATTTGCACTCCAGGCTCCGCTAGGCAAGTAACTCTGGGCACGCTTGACTCCGCCCATAGTCACACCCCACTCCTCACAAAACCATGCCACCAGTCTCATTCACGTTTTCCTGGCACAGAATATACCTTTGGCCTATAACAAGCAAGGACATAAAAGCTCTAACCCCTTGTTATCTAGAGAGATCTGTGTTGGAGATCTCACTAAGATCCAAGGGTTTAAATAATATCCTGTAAAAGGTTGTATAAGCTATTGCATGTATACAGAGATCGCTCTGGCCCCACCCACAATTCAGAATGTGGGTGGGCCATCACAGCTGAGGCGCCCCTCGAAATTTGGAGCTCTAGGCAGGTGCCTAGTCTGCCTATTGGAAAATCTGGCCCTGCCTGTACTCCATGCTAGCATCTGTAAAAACTGTTTCTTTTCTGAGGCCTAAAACCTAGTTTAACAGATGCTCAAGGGGAGCAAACATTCCTACCTTTTCCATGGCTCTTGGACTTCCATTATCATAGTAACATTGATAGGTGTCTTAGAAGTGATAGTGATGTATTATCTATGAATGGGCAGATATGAGACATGGGGTTTTCTGTATAAAAAACAGTAAACTAACAGAATTAGCTCATCTTATGTCATCATTTGCAAGCAAAATTAACCAAATGGAGTCTGTATTGGACAGTCTACACATGCATGGAAACCTTAATGCGGAACTACCACTGCTACAAAACTTCATCTCCAATAATTCCACATCTGGCAACTAGCTGCTCAGTAGCGCTAGTGGCCAGAATTATTACCTTGTTAAAGGGGAACATTCACTTAAAAATTTTTGAGCAAGGGTTGTAAGGCAAAAAGTAATGTTGGCGCTGTTTTTGTTTTTTATTTTTACTTGCCAGACAGTGAAAATATCAGGTCTTCTAAACAGACACTTCCACAATGTGTGGCACACAGTATGTACGGCACGCCTCCTCAGGACTTCCCACCTCCCTCCCAGCTGCCCCAGGGAGAGTGTTTACAATTCCCTTCATAGATGTCTTTCTGTGTTGTGGCGTTACAGCAAGCTCGGTTTACCATGCTACTGAGGTTGTTGAATTTGTATGTGATTTCTGTGGTACAGTTGGTTTGCCCAAGAATTATACCAGTTCTTAATACACCAGCTTCAAGATCTTAAATTCCTTTTAATATGTACAATGTATTTATTTACTTTATTAGGATTTGGCAGAATCCTAGCTAAAAAGATCCTGTCAAATGCTAAACGGAATTCTGAAACCTATTAAAGGGATTATAATATTTAATATATAAAAAATATTTATTGTAGGGTTTATCCCCCTGAGCAAACAAAGGTACCCCTACTGCTGAAAGGTGTTTTATTCAAAAGTTATTACAGCTCATACCAGTGCAGTATCACAGTGACCTGAAATTGTACGGTATTTCTGTTACTACACCATCCTATAAATCTCCATAGGATAGTATAGCAACAGTGTCACAGTACAATTTCAGGCCACTGAGATACTGCTCCTAAAAAAATCAGGTTTGAGCTATAATAAAACATCTTTCAGCAGTAGGGTTACCATTGTTTTATTTAGGGGGATAAACCCTACAACATATTTTTGTTACATTTTAAGTATTATTATCCCTGTTAAAATTTTAAGACAACCAAAAAATTACTTGGAAACGAATGGCTCTGGATGTATGTTTGCCCACAACTGATTGAGTTGATATGTTAATCTGCAGCTGGAAATATAGGAATTATATCTGTGTGTGTGTATCAAGCAGAAATATTAGTAGATGCGCACCTATAAATTATACAAAAAGAAGTTACAAATTGATAGCTGCTGGTGCACGTCCCATAAAGAAATGGATATACAAATACCTTTTACCTGCGTGTCCAAGGAAGAAGATGAGGACCGACATGCAAGGACCTTCCTCAGCCGTGAGGAAGGTCCTTATATGGACCAAAATGTTTTGGTAAATAAACCTGAATCTTTTACCAGGTTTGTGTGCTGCCCCTCACTCCTGATGAAGGAGGCCTGTGCTTCTCTGAAACTCATTACTGTCGTGATTTGTATATAAGTCCTGTTTTTTGCTCTATTTTTATGCTACGTGTCAAATAAATATCTTGTTTGTACTTTTGATCCCCTTGTCATCCGAGTATTTTATGTGGGATGTCGCACATTTGGAATGCAGATTTTTTAGTAGCATAAATGTTTGGCTATTGAAGTTTGGCGGTGCTGTGGGTAACGCCATGCAACTAGGCCTCAGTATACTTGATTCATATGTGGAGTGGATTTCTCCAGATGTTTACAGTTCATATTTATGCACCTAGAGAGGGATCCGATTGTTTGCTTCTGGAAAAGTGTATTTTGCCCCTCACTCTCTAACTGGGTGTCCAAGGAAGAGGATATCTGTGTGTGTTTATGTTTACTATAAGTATGTATATAATATGTACATGTTATAATTTCCCTTTAATGCTCTGCTTGTAAAGGCATATGAACATTCATTTTCTCATATCATTTCCATTGCTTCTTTTGATGTAATAGTTGTTACTTCTGTTTCCAGTAAGTATACTGAAAACTTTGGCTCTGTTGTGAAATGAGAATTTATTTTGCCCTTGGCTACAAAAAGGTCAGCAGTAAATAGAATAACAGTAATTAGGTAGACACAGAACATCAATTTTAACTGTATTATCCACAGAGGGAAAAGCAGTCATCTGTTTACTATAATGACGCGCATATATTGAACTAGGGGGAATGGGAGTTTTATTTAAAGGAACTCTGTCACCAAAAGTTAAGTTTGCTTCCTTGAAAAGTTCCATTTTTTTTTTTAGCTTCAGATGGTAGTTTAGAACTGAACCAAAATGAATAGTTAACCAGACAGAATACCTTTATTTTCTTAACATGGCACTTGCATGGCAGAGCAGACATCTTATAATGTGGGCAGGCCCCAAGCCCAGTGAAACAGCACAGTGTCATATGCTGTCATGTGTCTTTATCGTAATCGCATCTACAGGAAAATCTGTTCGAGGTCCTCAAAGTTTCCATGATTATATATTTTTATGACAATATCAAACTGTCTAATAAAATAGCGATTATAAAGTACAACTCAAGCTAATCAGTATATAACTAAAGATGCAGGGAGTTGTCGTTCTTCCTTTCTTGTTCTTCCTGTAGTGAGGCTTCCACAGATTTAGAAAATGTGGGGACTATATACTGGCAAAGTATAAATATATATTTTATATTTTTTTATGTACATTTTGATATATTTTGTATGTATCCCTTTCTCCCTCTGTCCAGTTTTAGCACTCACACAGTTAATGGTGCACCTTTTATAGTTAACTAGTGTAAAAGGCCGTGTACACTGGCCAAGGTCCGGATGATGTCAACCCTTTGAGTGCCAGTGTTAAACACCCTTCATAACAAAAAAGGTTTTTTAACACCGAAAAAAAAACATTTTTCCTCCTAAAGCCGGAGTAAAAAAAATTAAATAAAAATGGAATATTTTTATTTTAATATTCTGTTTTCATTTTTTTTTTTTTTCCTCTGGAGTGCAGACCGCAGCCATCTTGGCAGATTCATTCCATTGCGCATGCGTGAGTTGTCCCTGGGCCTGTCACTCATCAACAAAGTCTCTGCCCACAGCCATCTTTTTTTTTTTTTTTTTTTCCCCGTGCATACTCAAGCGGAGCCAGGTCATGTGGTGCTGAGGGCTATGACTCAGGAGGGATCGGCCAGATGGTGGGAGGAACAATGGAGCCTTTAGGCTCTATAGCAAACATGCGTAGTAAGGCTTCTACTGGGACAGATGTTATCCTGTAAAAAAGTATTATACTGTTTAGCCTGTATAACGCAAAAAAACTACACATCGCTTTTAAACGTATGAAGATAAATTGATACAGGCTAAATCATCTTGGGATGGTCATTCTGCTTTAAAGTATATATTGACCCTTTAAGATTTTTACTAGGCAACAGGGGAAAAAATCTCTCATACTCACAATGATAAATCATAAGTGTGTGCTTCTGGTTCACTGTCAGGGAGCATGGCTGTAACCAACCAACCACCACTGCCACTGTTTAAAAAACAAAATAAAAAACAAACCTTACCTGGCTTAGCACCCCATGCCTAATCAGCCAATCGGTTACAAAAAAAGTCATACCTTTTGTTGGGGCGTCAGGACCCCCCTAATGCCCATCAGCTACTGATCTCCCAGCAGATTTGGCTGGAAGATCAGCAGAGGCGACCCAGGGGAGCAAGAGAGCTCCCCTGCTTCCCTTCTACCCTGAGCCTGGTAGGCGTGGGGGGATCGAGAAACCCTCTCACATAAATGAGGGAGGTTTTCCCTTATTGACATCAGTTTTTCCGATCCTGCCAACTCCTACCCGCGTTCTGTGTGTAGAATAAAATCAGGGGAGACCCCCTGTGTCGCCGTTATTGATCTCCCAGCCGAATAGGGGGAGGAGGGGTCCTGTTAGATACCACTCTGGTACTGAAAAGTTAAAAAAAAAAGTTCACTGAAGCCGTGCCACACCCCTGCTAGTTTCATTAGAAAAGATTGACTTCAATGATATTTGAGAACCTTCGTTACACTCTGTAAATTGATTTTTGTACTCTAATATATATGACAGTGTTTGGTATTAAGCTAATTATTTCCTATTTTTGTAATTTTCAAAACAATAGCCCATTATGAAAGAAAGTGTATTTGACAGTGAGAGTGTATGTGTGACAGATTTTTGTGTGTGTGTGTGTGTGTGTGTGTGTGTGTGTGTGTGTGTGTGTGTGTGTGTGAGAGAGATGGGGGACTGTATATGTGCAGTGGGGATTGTGTGTGTGAGAGACAAAGACTGTGTGTGTGTGGGGGGGGTCGTGTGTGTCTGTATAAGAGAAACTATGTATGTGTGGGTGTATGTGAGAGAGAGAGAGAGACTATGTAAGGAAAGACTGGCATTGTGGTTGGTTGGATGGCACTAAAGCATAGGACAATTTGTTACCTATCCAGGACAAAGCACACATCGGAGATAACCAGACATGCCTCTCGTAAGATGGTGTTGTGGTATATTCATTTGACTCTCTCGGGTTATATAAGCAAGGATCCATTGTATGAACAAGGAGTTTGTCTGTACAGTTGTATGACTGGATTGTAATTATATGAGGATTTCTTCTGCACACACTTAGCATCTGGCCCTTTCACTAAGTTACAGGAGGTGCAGTTCTTCTTTATTATGTTTTGTTGAACTTTAAAACATGAAGGAAATCAGAGTTTTATACAGATTATAACACATCCTATAAGCTTGTGAAACTCTATATGTCTAGGTGTTAACACCATGAGTGACACTGTCCTTCAGTATCCAACCATGTATATTGGGAGGAAGTCTGCACTACCTTGCAACGCTTGACTTGCGGTCTTTAATTTGGTGCATGCTGCATGCTGTAATGGCTCAATCTTGATTAATTAGGAACATGCTAAATTGATGTATATACCATGTGTATTTCTGTCTAGGTTTGCCAGTGTGTAGTTATCTAGACAACCCGTTATTGGCTTTGTATGTTTTTTTTTAATCTGTATTTAGCAATTTTGGACAGTTACAGCAGTTAGAGACTGGTCTGGGGGCAGTTGCTTTAATGTGTGTTATTGGTATTGACCATGGTGCGCATTAGTGCTGTTCAGTTGGCAAAGTGTTAATGGTTAATGTACTCCTTTTGTTAAGGAGTATTAGCGCTGGCTACTAGTCCTTCAGCAGCGATTTCGTTCTGCCTTTGAGATTTGCAATGTCCTTATGTCACTGAGATGTGTTTATGGTGATTGGGTTGATGTGTTGAGATTACGATTAGATACTTCCTCTGGGGATTGACCGTTCCCCAGAATACTGGAGAGGCTGTCTTGGAATCTGTGTCTCCAGCGCATTGCAGCTCTTCACTGTTTTTTGAGGCAGGAAGCAGAGCTGGATTCGCCTGAAATTTCTTACCTTCTTGACAATTTTATAAATATCCCTACAAGGTATTTTGTTATTTTTTGTGTACTTGATCATCCAGCTGAGAAATTTTCCTCATTAGTGTTATATTGTCTGATTTTTTTTTTCTTATGTGATATTTTATGCTTGAAGGTTTTAGGTTCCTAGATGTTTATTAGTAATATTTTGTTCAGTACACCAATGTTTTATGTTACAAGTTCCTGAAAGTGAACTTAATAATACAATTTCTCTGGCATATTTTTTTTTACCAGGTGGCCGGGATATTGTGACTATATTTCAATTAAAGGGATAGTAATGTTTCATAATAAAAGCAGCTCTAATTAATCATCATAGTATTTGGATGTTGGAGAGTGTTATTTCAATTCTGTCAGAGTTGTAGCTCAGGAGTAATTCAATGACAAAGTGTCCCCCTCCTGTCCCATTTACTGATGTAACACTGCTCAGCCAGATCAGAAGGGAGGTGGCCAGGTAGACTGCAGAGAGGGACAATCTTCAATTAAGATAAGGGAAAAACCTGAAAAACTTGTCAAGGGGGGCAGGGATTTCATTGCTCTAATAGGAAGAATATTGTCCCTTGCTGTCATCTGTCTGGTCTATGGACTGCATTCCACATCTGAGAAGAGATGGCTTACTCTAGGTAAAGGGGGCGGGAGGGGGAAACTTTGCTTGTGAATATCTCTCAAACCATAAAGGTTTGAGAGATAAGACTTATATCGTTCTTCGTGCTTTTTAATGCCAACAAAATAAAATAAAGCTAAAACTAAGTATTACTATCCCTTTAAGCCCTCATTAAACACAATTATCCATTTTCCCGCTCAGAGTGGGTTTGAATCTGTGGGTACATAGGAGTTTGTTGTGTTCACTAATATTAGAGGGTGGAGCAGCATGGGTGGAATAAACATTAACCCTTTGAGTGCCGGAGGGGTACGCAACTCATTGCAAAGCAGTGCGTTGCGTATCCCTCTGGCACTCAAAGGGTTAATGTCCTTTTTATCAGAAAGTGAAAATGAATGAGAGACAGATGTGCAAATACGGAAGGGCATCATCACCACTACTAGCAGTGAGATTGTGAAATTTGCTGTTTGCTTCTTCTGTAATTCCTGCTGCTGTTTCTGAGGTGCAAGGGCTGCAGGCTGATGAGGAGCATGCTAATGTGCCATAGATCACTGTAGCCACTGTGGGAATGGGGTCCAGCAGTAGTTATGATTACACTGTCCAGCAATATTCCTGGTCATAGTTTTAGTGCTGATTCTGAGGAGGCGGCAGCAGAAGCATCCCTGCCCCAGCCAGTGAAGGGGATTGTGGAGAAGAAGAAGACAGACGCCATTCTTCTCTACCTTTCACCTTCCTCCTAAGGTCCTGAGTAGTGATGAGCGAGCATGCTCGGCCGAAGCTCGGTTCGGCTCGAGCATCGCTCTGCTCGGCACATGGCGGTACTCGTACGAGTACCGCATGTGCTCGCCCGCCATGTTCGGGTCTCCTCCCCGCACGTTTCGCGGCTGCTGCGCAGCCAATAAACGTGCGGGGAGGCTCTGACATCAGTGTAATGCCAGCAGCCATGTTGGCTGCTGGCATTACACTGATTGGCTGGCCAGAACCCGTGATCGGGTGCTGTATAGCACCTGACCAGCGAGTTCGGCTCAGTCTTAGCCAGGGAGAGATGAGGATAGGAAGGGAAAGTCAGTGCAGGGAGAAGAAAAGCGAGTTTGAAAAAAAAAAAAGACCCAAAAGTCCTTTTTAGGACTACTGTGTGTGGGGGCAGCAGATATATTTTGTTTTGGGGGGCAGAGTTTAAAAAAAAAACGTCACATATTCCGTTCACTGTGCCTAGCCACAGATTAGCAGCACATTCTGTTTAGTGTGCAAAGTTTCAGATTAGCAGCACATTCTGTTTAGTGTGCAAAGTTGGAGATTAGCAGCACATTCTGTTTAGTGTGCAAAGTTGCAGATTAGCAGAACATTCTGTTTAGTGTGCAAAGTGTAAAAACTAAAAGTCACATATTCCATTCACTGTGCCTAGCCGCAGATAAGCAGCATATTCTGTTTAGTGTGCAAAGTTGCAGATTATCAGCACATTCAGTTTAGTGTGTAAAGTGTAAAAATTAAGTCACTTATTACGTTCACTGATCCTAGCCGCAGATAAGCAGCACATTCTGTTTAGTGTGCAAAGTTGCAGATTAGCAGAACATTCTGTTTAGTGTGCAAAGTGTAAAAACTAAAAGTCACATATTCCATTCACTGTGCCTAGCCGCAGATAAGCAGCATATTCTGTTTAGTGTGCAAAGTTGCAGATTATCAGCACATTCAGTTTAGTGTGTAAAGTGTAAAAATTAAAAGTCACTTATTACGTTCACTGATCCTAGCCGCAGATAAGCAGCACATTCTGTTTAGTGTGCAAAGTTGCAGATTAGCAGAACATTCTGTTTAGTGTGCAAAGTGTAAAAACTAAAAGTCACATATTCCATTCACTGTGCCTAGCCGCAGATAAGCAGCATATTCTGTTTAGTGTGCAAAGTTGCAGATTATCAGCACATTCAGTTTAGTGTGCAAAGTGTAAAAACTAAAAGTCACATATTCCATTCACTGTGCCTAGCCGCAGATAAGCAGCATATTCTGTTTAGTGTGCAAAGTTGCAGATTTGCAGCACATATTCCGTGTACTATGAAGAAGGCGGGTAAAAAGGGACGGGGAAGTGGACGTGATCCTGATAGTTCAGGGCGCGGGTCAGGACGCGTAGAAACTGTGCCTGGTGCCAGAGCACAAGAAAGAAAGACATCCACCATACCTAGCTTCATGTCTCAGTTTACAGGGCGTCGCAGGACATCACTCTCGAGGTCAGACCACTGCGAACAGGTGGTCGGTTGGATTTCAGCTGATACTGCTTCCAGTCGGTTAAGCACCACCCTGTCTTCCACCAAGTCCACTCTCAGTAGCCAAGAGTCTGGTCAACATAATCCTCACCCTGATCATCCTTCCTCCCACCATAGAGGGTCTGGTCAAAGAAGTGATCCCACACTGGGATATAGTGAGGAGCTCGTCTCATCACCAATCCTTAATTTGAACCTCTCTCCAAGCACGCTTGCAGAGGAACATGAAATCTTGTGCCCTGATTCACAACCTCTAGAGGGTACCCAATCACAAGAAGATGACAGAGGGGAACGGCATTTAAGGTCAAAGGAAGTGGATGATGATGATGATGAGACACAGTTGCCATCAAATCAACCACTTTTACTGTCTCAAGACCTTGATGAGGAGGATGATATACAGTTGTCAATGACTGAGTATGTGGTGGGATCAAGACATGAGGAGGATGATCAGAGTGAGGAAGTGGAGGAGGACTTGGTGGACGATGAGGTGACTGACCCCACCTGGGAAGGTGGAGAGCCGAGCGATGACAGCAGTCCTGAGGGTGAGCCATCTGCAGCACCGCAACAGGCTGGAAGAGGCAGTGGTGTGGCTACAGAAAGAAGGCAGACCGCACCAAACCGGCCCGCAAATGTTCCACGGAGCACCCCCTTGCGTAAATCTCCCTTGCCAAGGGGTAGGTGTTCCGCGGTATGGCGTTTTTTTAAGGAAAGTGCGGACGACAAAAGAATTGTAGTTTGCAACCTGTGCCACAACAGAATGAGCCGAGGCATGAACACTAGAAACCTCACCACCACCAGCATGATCCGACACATGGCATCCAAGCACCGTAATAAGTGGGAGGAACGCCCGGATCGCCAATCTGTGTCTGCAGGCCACACCACTGCCTCCTCTTCCCCTGTTTTCAGTGCCGGCCAATCGCCTGTCGAAGGCGCAGGCCCGCATACCTCCCGCCCTGCACCTGTACCATCTGAAGCACCATCAGCGACCACATCCACTTCCCTGTCCCAGCGCAGCGTCCAAATGTCGTTACCCCAGGCATTTGAGCGCAAGCGAAAATACCCAGCCACCCACCCACAGGCCATAGCACTAACCTCACACCTTTCCAAATTACTGGCCATCGAAATGCTGCCATTTAGGCTTGTGGAGACTGAGTCCTTCCGCAGCCTGATGGCAGCAGCTGTCCCTCGGTACGCAGTCCCCAGCCGCCACTACTTTTCCCGGTGTGCCGTCCCCGCCTTACACCACCATGTGTCCCGTAACATCACCCGTGCCCTGACCAACGCAGTTACTGGGAAGGTCCACTTAACGACTGACACATGGACAAGTGCTTGTGGCCAGGGACGCTACATTTCCCTGACGGCACACTGGGTGAATGTCGTGGAGGCTGGGAGCGACTGGGACCCTGGGATGGCACAGGTGCTACCCACTCCGAGGATTGCGGGCCCTACCTCCATCAGGGTTTCCGCCAGCACCTACGTTATTGGCTCCTCCTCCTCCGTTTCCACCTCCGAATTCTCTGCGCGCAGTGCCACTCACCCATCAGCCGGTAGCTGGAAGCAGTGTAGCACTGCAGTGGGGAAGTGTCAACAGGCCGTGCTGAAGCTGATCTGCCTTGGGGACAAACAGCACACGGCCTCAGAGCTGTTGCAGGGGATTAGTCACCAGACCGAGCAATGGCTCTCGCCACTCAACCTGCAACCAGGCATGGTTGTGTGTGATAATGGGCGTAACTTGGTGGCGGCTTTGGAGCTTGGCAAGCTCACACACGTACCGTGCCTAGCGCATGTATTTAATTTAGTGGTTCAGCGATTTCTAAAAACCTACCCCAATGTGCATGATCTCTTGACCAAGGTGCGCCGCGTGTGTGCACATTTCCGTAAGTCATCAACAGCTTCAGCCGGCCTGTTGAAGCTGCAGCAGCGCTTACAATTGCCAGCTCACCGGCTGCTGTGTGACGTGAGCACGCGCTGGAACTCCACCTTCCACATGTTGGCCCGGCTTTGTGAGCAGCAGAGGGCAGTAGTGGAGTACCAGCTGTTACACGGTCGTCGCCTCTCCGTTCAACTTCCTGTAATCAGAAGTGAGGAGTGGGAATGGATGTCAGACCTCTGTGAGGTTTTACGCAATTTTGAGGAATCGACACAGATGGTGAGCGGCGATAACGCTATTATCAGTGTAACCATCCCACTTCTGTGTCTACTGAAACGCTCGCTGCTCACAATTAAAACAGACGCTTTGCATGTGGAAGAGGTGGAAATGCGGGAGGAAGAGCTTACACAAGGTGATAGCCAGAGCACCCTCACTTCGTCTTCTCAGCGACAATTGGAGGAGGCGGAGGAGGAGGAGGAGGAAGAC
The DNA here is from genome assembly GCA_037306005.1 of Rhinophrynus dorsalis. Lineage (NCBI taxonomy): Eukaryota > Metazoa > Chordata > Amphibia > Anura > Rhinophrynidae > Rhinophrynus > Rhinophrynus dorsalis. The sequence goes on from CM074722.1 coordinate 256,567,170, forward strand.
ACGGTTGCCTCCGCTACAGAGGGTAGCCATGGAACTTTATTTCCATCTCTTCAGCGTGGGTGGGCAGAAGAGGAGGAAGAGGATGAGGAGATTGAGAGTCATCCTCCTGGTGAGGACAGCGAAATCTTGCCTGTTGGTACTCTGGCACACATGGCTGACTTTATGTTAGGCTGCCTTTCCCGTGACCCACGCGTTATACGCATTTTAGACAACACGGATTACTGGGTGTTCACCCTTCTGGACCCCCGCTACAAAGAGAATTTCTCATCTCTCACTCCTCCGGTGGAGAGGACAAGCAAAATGGTGCAATACCAGAAGGTTCTTGTTGAAAAATTGCTCCAAAATTTTCCATCTGACAACGCTGGCGGCAGAGTACGTGCTACCTTGGCCAACCGAGAAGGGGAGAAAAGGGGAGCACACAGCAGTTCCGACAAAGGCAGGGCAACACTCTCCAAGGCGTGGGACACCTTCATGACACCCCGCCAGCACCCTCACCCTGATGCGCAGCCTAGTGTCACAAGGAGGGAAAAGTTTTGGAAGATGGTGAAGGAGTACGTAGCAGACCGTGTCAGCGTCCTCAATGATCCCTCTGTGCCTTACAACTACTGGGTGTCCAAGCTGGACACGTGGTATGAACTGGCACTCTACGCCTTGGAGGTGCTGGCCTGCCCTGCCGCCAGCGTTCTGTCTGAACGGGTATTTAGTGCTGCTGGTGGCATCATAACAGATAAGCGTATCACCTTTCCACCGAAAATGCTGATAGGTTGACACTTATAAAAATGAACAAGGCCTGGATTTCCCCTGACTTCTCCACTCCACTGGAGGAAAGCCCCGGGTGAACATAAAGTCACTTTATATATGTTATTTACAATGATGGGAATACTCTGTATTCCCATTCACCCCTTCCACCCAAAAAATGGGTATATGGTTGACTCTCTTCCATATACCCTGGGATATAATTTTTATATAGGGCCAGCTCACCAGCGGGCCCTGTGATATAATTTTTATATAGGGCCAGCTCACCAGCGGGCGCTGTTTGTCAATTTTTGTATAGGTCAGCTCACCAACGGGCCTTCTCATATAATGTTTTATTGGGTCAGCTCTCTAGCGGGCCCTCTCATATAATGTTTTATAGCGTCAGCTCACTAGCGGGCCTTCGCATATAATGTTTAGGATGGTCAGCTCCGCAGCAGACCCTCACCCATAATGTTTTAGATGGTCGGCTCAGCGCACGTTTCCCTCTTAATCATGGCCCCAGTTCAGAAAAATCGAGGAAATTTTTGGGAGAATTTGCCTCTGCGCACGTTTCCCTCTTAATCATGGCCCCAGTTCCGAAAAATCTAGGAAATTTTTTGCAGAATTTGCCTCTGCGCACGTTTCCCTCTTAATCATGGCCCCAGTTCCGAAAAATCTATGAAATTTTTTGCAGAATTTGCAGATGATATACAAGTAAATATACAGCAAATACTGTTTGGTAACAATTTTTCGCCTAAAGTCGTTTTTATCTTCCTTTTTGTGTGTTTTACGGTCAGTCTGTAAAAATGGCGTACTACGGGCGAAACATCGTTCCCAGCAGCGACGTTGGAGTCCAAGATGCATCCAGACATCCTCCCTATGCTGTCCCTGAACCATTTCTGTGGTGTTTCCATCATTTTCTGCCCTTTTCCTATGGACCAGGCACCCTCCCCTCATCAGAGCAGGGGGTGCCTGGTGTAATGCTCGAGTCCTCCCATTGACTTCAATGGGGCTCAGGTGCTCGGCCGAGCACTCGAGCCTCCGGGGGCGCTCGGTCAGAGCACCCGAACACCCGAGCATTGGGGTGCTCGATCATCACTAGTCCTGAGTATGGTACTACATTTCTCTTGGGGCAGGCACAGTGCAGTCATCAGTGACAGCACTGTGCACTATATATGATAAGTCAGTGATAAGGGGAAAGGCGGGGACACACCTTGGCACAACTACCCACACACATGAAATACAGACACATGACATTTATGTGAAGCATGGTAAAGCCAAACCCTTACAAAGGAAACTGTGAGACACTGTTGCTGTACCCCCTGTCTCTTCCCAAGGGTTCCAAGAGTTGAGGCGGAAATCAAACAGGAAGAAAAATAGAGCAACTCAGCCTGAACCTGAAAGTTCAATAGCGAGTGAAACACCTGACTTGCCATCAGCTTCTGACACTAGGTTCTGGGCATGGGAAGATGTAGCAACTAGTGTTGAGCGAGCACCCCGATGCTCGGGTGCTCGGGTGCTCTGACCGAGCACCCCCTGAGGCTCGAGTGCTCGGCCGAGCACCCGAGCCCCATTGACTTCAATGGGGCGACACGAGCATTACACCAGGCACCCCCTGCTCTGATGAGGGGAGGGTGCCTGGTCAATGCCCCCCTTCATCTCCGCTATGCCCCCTTCATCTCTGTATGCCCCCTTCATCTCCGCAATGTCCCCCTTCATCTCCGCAATGTCCCCCTTCATCTCCGCTATGCCCCTCTTCCACAATGTCCCCCTTCATCTCCGCTATGCCCCTCTTCCACAATGTCCCCCTTCATCTCCGCTATGCCCCTCTTCCACAATGTCCCCCTTCATCTCCGCTATGCCCCTCTTCCACAATGTCCCCATTCATCTCCGCTATGCCCCTCTTCCACAATGTCCCCCTTCATCTCCTCTATGGCATAGAGGAGATGAAGGGGGACATTGTGGAAGAGGGGCATAGCGGAGATGAAGGGGGACATTGTGGAAGAGGGGCATAGCGGAGATGAAGGGGGACATTGTGGAAGAGGGGCATAGCGGAGATGAAGGGGGACATTGTGGAAGAGGGGCATAGAGTCTATGCCCCTCTTCCACAATGTCCCCCTTCATCTCCGCAATGCCCCCTTCATCTCCGCAATGCCCCCGTACCTCCAGTCCCTGGTGGTCCAGCGGAGCGTCTTCTGATCTGTGCCTCTTCCGGCACAGATCCCCGCCACCCGAACATGGCGGGAGAGCACATGGCGGTACTCGACGAGTACCGCCATGTGCCGAGCAGAGCGATGCTCGAGCCGATCCGAGCATCGGCCGAGCACGCTCGCTCAACACTAGTAGCAACGTCTTCTGTTGATCCCCCTCTGTCATCATTACCTCCCCCGCCAGCTTATAGTGACTTGTAATACAAGTTAACCAATTCAGTGCCATAGAGGTATGCTGTTGGATACCTCTCTGGCACTCAAAGGTTAAAAAAAAAAAAAAAGGTTCACCGAAGCCTCCACACACCTGATAGTTTCATTAGAAAAGATTGGCTTCACTGCTATCCAAGTACCTTGGTTAAACTCTGCATATTGTTTTATGTATATATTAATTTAATATGATGGAATAAAAAAAAATAGCTCACAGCGCTAACTCACCTTAGTTTATCGTAAGATATATATATATATATATATATATATATATATATATATATATATATATATAAATATATATAACATTTGTGTAATATTAATGTTGATTCTGACTTTAAAGGGGCAGTGTATCTCCAAGCTGGCTCACCCAAAAATGACTATGTATTTATTACCACTTTCACATTTTCTTTTATTCTGCATTTTAGTGTTGGGATTCACTCATTCTCTCTTTCTTCTATTTTTGCTGTTCATGGGAACTGCACTTGCTACCCCATTGTTCCTGTGTTTCACAAAGATTAAGAGAAATTATTTATCAGTAAATACTCCCAAATCTCCTTATGTAAAAGAATTCAGAGAGTTGTTGTAATTGGAACTTTTTCAAGCTGATCCATAATTGTACAAGTTTCAGTCCTTGGCCCAATGCTTTTAATTTGTTTGTTAATGATCTTGAACTGTGTATTGAAAGTAATGTCTCCATCTTTGCTAATAACAGTAAACTGTGCAAGGAAATATATACAGAACAAGATGGGGTTTTTTAGACAATTTTAGATAAATTGAGTTAATAGGATTGCAGAAACAAACATTCTACATGTACACTAAATGAGAAACTACTTGGGAAATCCTTGTAAGAAAAATGTAGAAGTACCAGTCGGCAACAGATTCACAGCATTGTGCAGTGTCACTCAGCCACTACAAGAGTTAAGGGGTTCTATTATATATAAAAAGGGTATAAATGCATGAGATGGGAATATAATTCTACATCTTTAAAACCCTTGATAAGTCTTCATCTAGAAGATGGTGTACGGTTTTGGGTACCACTTCTTAAAAAAAATACCTTGTATCACGGTGCCCGTGCTCCCTTGTTTTTGTTTTCCTGTCAGTTATCCTATGTAATGCTCTCATTGTCTGTCCTGTGTTGATCCCGCCCAGTATGGCCTTTATATACTGGGCTCCTGCACCCACTCGGTGCCCTTTCGTGGTGTTCCTGTACCAGTGCTAGCCTACTGCTCAGTGTTTCCCAGTTTACCAACTTGGCCTGCCTGACTACTCTTCACTTTCCAGCTCCTGTGTACCGACCCAGATTGCCTGACTTCTCTTCAGTTCCTGCTCCAGTGTACCGACCCGGATCAGCTGACATTCCTGCTCCAGTGTACTGACCCGGACCGGCTGATGCTCCTGCACCTGTGTTCTGACCTGGCTTGATTGACGTTCCTGCTTCTTCAGCTATTGTGGCCTCGGTGACATTTTTATTCAGCAGACAATCCGGTTGCGTCCCCTGTTCCATTACTGCTCCTGCAGGTTGCCAATGTTGTCCCCGTTACTGCTCCGGCAGTGTGCCTTTGGCCTTGTCCTCTGTTACTGCTATACCGGTTGCAAGTGTTGCCTCCGTGATTGCTCCGGTAGTCGCCATTGGCTTGTCCTCCGCTACTGCTCCTGCAGATTGCTAGTGTGTGCCTCCGTTATTGCTCCGGCAGTGTGCCTTTGGCCTTGTCCGCCGTTACTGCTATACCGGTTGCAAGTGTTGCCTCCGATATTGCTCTGGTAGTCGCCATTGGCTTGTCCTTCTCTACTGCTCCTGCAGGTTGCTAGTGTGTGCCTCTGTTACTGCTCCGGCAGTGTGCCTTTGGCCTAGTCCTCCATTACTGATACACCGGTTGCAAGTGTCTGCCTCCGTTATTGCTCTGGTAGTGTGCCATTGGCTTGTCTTCCGTTACTTCTATACCGGTTGCAAGTGTCTGCCTCTGTTATTACTCCGGCAGTGCTCATTACTACATCTGTTGAGCTCTGGCAGTTCACGTTATTCTGCTAGCGATTGGGAGACCTGACGCTTGGTATAAGTGCTATCTCAGTACCTTCACACATGGGACTGTTTGCAATCATTGATGAACTCCTGCAGTACCAGAGTCCTGGGAAACTTACTCCTCTTGCCTGACCTGTGTCAGTATATACTGTCTGTACCTTCATTTTATACTGGACCTGTGTGGGCATTGTATAATTAACCCGTCTTGTGCCTGTATACAACTTAAATTGCAGAATAATTTCCATAAATATACAATTGAAATTCAGCATTCACATTTTTGTCAAAGTCTTTAAAGCAGAATTACCACCCAATAATAAAACTGCAGCTCATAATTGCCTCTCTGGCAACTAGCTGCCGCCAGAATTATTACCTGATTAAAGAGAAATTGCTATTCTTCCAAGACTGACAGCAGGATGGCGCGCAGACATCTTGTCATAGTGACGTCCACATGCCTGCTCTGCGCGCAGACGTCACTATGGCAAGATGTCCGCTCTCCGTCCTGCTGTCAGTCTAGGAAGAATAGCGATTTCTCTTTAATCAGGTAATAATTCTGGTGACTAGCGCTACTGAGCAGCTAGTCGTCAGAGGGACAATTATGTGGTGCAATTTTATTATTGGGTGGTAGTTCTGCTTTAAAGAAAAGAAGGACACCTGAAGTGGATGTCCACAGCACATTGTTTAAGAACACTGACCTAAGGGGTGAGGTGATTACCATTTACAAATATATTAAAGATCGATATAAACAAGGTCCTGATGCACCAAAACATCCCCAAACAATTTCATTGCTACCACCATGCTTGACTACTGTTATGAGGTTCTTCGTGTTCTTCTGTTCCAGAACTCTTGAGGTCACTCAGGTGCTTTTTGGCAAACTCTAGAGGAGCATTCATGCTCCTCTTAGTGAGCCTTGGCTTCCACCTTGCCACTCTGTCATGAATTCCTTGTTCGCATAGTGTCTTTCTGATGGTGGAGTCATGAACACTGACCTTGGCTGAGGTAGGAGAGTCTTACAGATCCCTGGATGTTATTCTGAAGTTGTTTGTGACTTCCTGGAAGATTTTACACCTTGCTCTTTGGAAGATTTATAAAGATGGCCACTCCTGGGAAGATTCATTACTGTCTCCACCGTTTTCCCTTTGGTCATTGTAGCTCTGACTGTGGTTCTGTGGAGAACCAGAGCCTTAGAAATGCCATTGTAACCCTTTCCAGATGGATTTGCATCAAAATCTGTTTTAAATAGGTGTTCAGGAATTTCTTTTGATCGCGGCATGATGTGACTTTGTTACCTGGGTAAAGACTATTGCAATCTGATGGCAAGAGACAAAGTTAGTCAGGTTTATATTGGGCCTGACTCTTTGCCAGGCATCATTTGAACACCAGGCCCTAGTAATCCCTTTAATTGGCCTGAGGTAACTGGGGAAGGGGCAAAACATTTTCACAACTGAAGATTGCATGCACACCAAACAAATGAAACGCGTCAAACTTTGATGTCATTTTCATTTTTTTTTTCTTGGATTCTCTCTATATTTTACTATAACATACAAAATGGTCTGATAAAATGCCAAGTGAAAAATAGGCAGAGAATTAGACAAGTGCCAAATACTGTTTTGTAGCACTGTGTGTATGTATGTATGTGTGTGTGTGTGTGTGTATGTGTATGTGTATATATATATAATATAAAATATATAGTAACATAGTAAATTAGGTTGAATAAAGACACAAGTCCATCAAGTTCAACCTCCTCATACCCCAGTAACTTTATAGCTTTCCTGCTACCAAATAAGTTAGTCTTGATCAGACATTCCTGATCTGCCAACTAATAAACAGTATAACTCTGTATGTTCCCTTTGGAAAGAAATGTATTTTATCTTCTCTTGAATGTATCCATTGTATCTGCCATAACCACCTCCTTGGGCAAAGAATTCCCCAATTTAACAGACCTCCCTGTAAAATAACCCTTCCTTTGCTGAAGTCTAAACCTTCTTTCCTCGAATCTCAAGGGGTGTCCCCTGGTTATCTGATCAGGCCTTGGAATAAATAGCTCACCGCAGAGATCCTTGTATGGACCTCTCATATATTTGTACAATGTGATAAGGTCTCCTCTTAGTCGTCTTTTCTCTAGAGTAAATAAACCAAGTTTGTCTAGTAGTCCCTCATACATCAAGTCCTCCATTCCCTTAATTCATTTTGTTGCTCTTCGCTGTACCCTCTCTAGTTCTAGTATATCCTTTTTCAGAACTGGTGCCCAAAACTGCACTGCATACTCAAGGTGGGGTCTTACCAATGATTTGTACAGTGGCAAAATAATGTTATCCACTCTTGCTTCAATAACTCTTTTTTATGCAAGAGAGTATTTTCTTTGTCTTTGCTACTGCTGTTTGACACTGGTCACTGTTTCCAAGTTTGTAGTTGACAAGGATACCGAGGTCTTTCTCTAGCAACGAGTCCCCTAAAGTGATTCCATTAAGTTTATAAGTAGCCTTGGGATTATTTCCTCCCAAATGCATGACTTTATACTTCCCCACATTAAACTTCATATTCCATTTGTTTGCCCAGTCTGCCATTTTATATAAATCCCTCTGTAGAGAGCAATTGTCCTGTTCTGAATGAATTACCCTGCATAATTTAGTGTCATCTGCAAATATTGATAATTTGCTTTCTATATCTATTTCTAGGTCATTTATAAACATGTTAAAAAGCAGCAAACCTAATACTGAACCCTGAGGTACTCCACTCTCCACCTTAACTGTATTGGAGAATTGTCCATTTACAACCACACACTGTTCCCTATCCTTCAACCAGTTTTGTATCCAATTGCAAAGGTCATCTCCTAGCCACGATTTCCTTATTTCATACCCCAGCCTTCTGTGTGGCACTGTATCAAATGCCTTTGCAAAGTCTAGATATACTACATCAACTACCTTGCCATATATATATATATATATATTATATATATATATACATATATAATATGTATATAATATTTAGAGATGTTAATGTCTAACGAATATATAAGTGGTTTTATTAAAAAGTACCCTAATCTTGTTCTCAGCACTGTCTGAGTATTTATCCCAGTCTTGTCCTCAATAGTGTACATGTGTAATTGGTGACACTCTGAAGGAACAACCTGTTAATCCCTGTTAACATAGGTTACGTTGTCCCTTTAAGTGGCATATGCAATGATAAATCTACTTTCAGGTGGCAGGTAGTGGTTTTGCCAGAAACCTGGAGCCTGGAACTGCAAATAAGAGGACAACCAGGCTACAAAGTGAACTAAACACTGAAGAGAGATATCAAATCACAAGACTGAAGGGAAGGTCAGAAGGAGGTCTACCCAGTCAGGAAAAACTAAATACATGGATCAGGAATGATGACTGCACACCTGAATACCAAAATTATAATCGTGCAAGGTGGATCCAAAGGTACTTGGTATTTAAACCTGGAGTAGCCAGTCTCACAAGTCCAATGCAGAACTGGCAGGTGGCAGGCAACAGGTGACTGTAGGTGGAGCAGACAGTAGATGGACTGGAGAGTCTTGACATCCAATAGTCCTAATCCAAGGAAGAGCTAGCAGGTGAAAGGCAACGGATAACTATTGGTGGGGCAAACAATTGATGAACGGAGGGTCGAGTCAAGAAGAGAATGTAGGTGGAGCAGACTAATGATTAACAGGAGGGTTGTGACCGTTATAATCTGTGGACCTGAAACAAAATAATCTGATTACTATAAGAGAGGCGGATAATGGGGGTGCGCTGGTAATACAAGATCCTGCTAAATATCTTCAAGAGGGTATTAGACTTTTAAAAGATACAAAAGCATATTGTCAATTGGATGCAGACCCAACTAAAACCTTCTTAAAGTCTTTTAAAGTTTTATTACAAGAAGCTCTTAATAAAAATATTATTAGTAAAGAGGAGTTTGATTATATTTTCATTCCATGTCCTAGTATAGCATTTTTTTTATCATATACCGACAATAACAAACCCTCCAGGCCTGCCTATTATTTATGGCATTAACAATTTAAGTTCCAATCTATCCTCATTTTTATATTTTTTTCCTCCAAAGATACATGGTTAATCAACGATGATCTATAAGAGACTCATAACATATCAGCTCTTGGACATTGTTTGGGATTCAAAAGCCTATATATGGGCTACACTGGATGTGACATCTCTATATATTTCCATAGAACGTCATTTTGGGTTGGAAGCAATAACGTATTTTTTAGATTTAGATTCCAATTTACCGGATTTACAAAAGGAATTTATCCTGAAGGGTGTTCATTTTATATTGAATCACAACTATTATACCTTTCAGCATGATTTCTTTCTTCAGACTCAAGGTATGGGCACCAGATTCGCCCCATGGTATGCTAATCTATTCATGGGTTATTGGGAGGGAACTGCAGGTATGGACCAATAACCATTGTGGGGGGCAAATCTGATGTACTACAGACGTTATATAGAAGACATTATTATTATCTGGAAAGGGGAAATTCTTGAATTGAAAAAGATGATTTATTTTTTCAATATGAATAATAGGGGTATACAATTTGCTTCTGAGATAGATCAATTATCAATTATATGTTTTGGAAGATAAAATACAAAGTACAGTATATATGAAACCAGTGGCAAAAAACAAATATCTCCATGCCCTGAGTTGTCATTTAGATAAATGGAAGAGTAATATTCCATTTGGGCAATTAGTTTAAGAAGAAACTGCAGTACTCTGGAGGAATTTGATTTCCAATGTAGTGAGATGAAGAGGAACTTCATGGAGAGAGGATATGAAGAACTCCTTTTAGATCAGGCTATTTCTAGTGAGGCTTTTAGATAGGAATCTTCTTCTTCAACCACAAACAAAAATGACTGATAATAGGAAACATCAGTCAGTCTTTATTACTCAATATAATTAATCGGCTGGAAAGATACAGAATATCATTAAGAAAAATTGGGATATCCTTAAAGAAGACCCATTGCTGAAAGATGAGATAACAGAAAATGGCAGAGTAATTTTTCGAAAAGCCAAAGATTTGATATTTCATATTGCTGAAAGTAAACCAAAAAAATTGCTTGATATGTCCAAACCCATTATTGATAGCAACATCAAAGGGAATTTCAGATGTGGTGTAATATCTTGTTTAAACTGTCCATATATGGATCAGAGAGCCAAAACTTTTAGAGGTTTGGATCCGAATGCAGTTTTTAATGTAGGACATTTATCAGTTGTGGAACCTCGTTTGTGGATTACTTAATCACTTGTGCCTGTGGTATCAATTATGTTGGACGAACTACAAGGACATTGAGGGAGAGATTGGGCGAACATAGACGCAATACTATGAAACAATCACAAGAACATAGCATCTCAAGACATTTTAGTGTATGTCCTGAAGGTGATACTACTAATTTCCTGGTAAAGGGCATAGATTTTGTCCCTTGTTATGTTCCTAATAGATTTTCTTATTATGTAAGAGAGAATCCTTATGAGTCTGTTTAGTTGGGAACGCTAAGTCCAGGAGGACTAAATGAAGAATTAGATCTATGGCAATTACCATAAGAGATTATATCTTAGGCCTATTCTTTTGAATATGCAGATACAGTACATGATAACGAATATATTTTATTTATTAGTGATACATATTCTTTAATTTTGGTAGAAGGGTTTTATAAGTATTTTGAGGGATTCCTGGAGGTATTTGTTTACATATTTTTTATCCAAATGAAAGAGTTTAATTCTATATTCAGTAATATTTTAATTTTTGAGAGGAATTATTTATAATCAATGTATTTGTATGTGTGTGTGTATGTGTGTGTGTGTATATATATATATATATATATATATATATATATATATATATATATATATATATATATATATATATATATATATATATATATATATATATATATATAATATATATACAGCAGGAGTAGGTGGGCACTCCGATAACCAAAATGCAATGTAAAATGCCCGGGTGCTTCCCAATCATTTCATAACAAGCAAACTGTAGTCAAAGAATGACGGAACAGAAAGGAGCACTCCAGGGACTTCAAAAGATAAAATTGCTAGTTTATTAGTTCATCTTATCGTCAACGTTTCGGCCCTCACCGGGGCCTTCCTCAAGACAAAAAACAAACGCTCAAAATGGCCATTTATAGAGTGAAACACGTCAAATGCAAAGCGTGAAGGCTGACCCTAAGGGTCAGCCATGACGTCAAAAATGACCTTTCAACTTAACCTTTGGGCGAAATTAACCCTCAGGCCGCCTCTCATAATAAAACCCAAAAAAATGAAACACAAAAATACAAGACTTTGTGTATGTGAAACACACTGTACAATAATGACATAAACCCGCAACCGCTTTTTGTCCGATGGTAGTGTATAAGAAAAAATAATGAATAATGATTAATCATCCAAAATGCAAAACATTGGAAACTGAAAGGACAGCATATATTAGAAAAATAATTATATTTGAATAGAACAGCTGATACAAATTGAATGAAAAATTATAGTACCTATTGTCCTTAATGAATAGAGAGAGCAAACACGTTAATCCGTCTTCCGGTGGAGTTGGTAATGATGCCCAGTCCTTGAAGATACACAGTAACAATAAAAACAAGCATCCTACCACCATCCGTACTGATTTCCAACCAATTAAGTGGAATAGGTATGCAATCCCTGGCTCCACGTCTACTGTGATTCCAAACGAGTTTAGACGGAGTCCACACATAGGGTAGTAGTCCGTGCCTCATCAGTTCCATATTGATGGGTCGCACGCTCCGATACTGTAACAAGCAAACCTTTAATTCCAACCCCTGGCTCTACGGGTGCTACACTGTGTAGACATCCCGGAGTCCTATTACAGGGTGTATTGGTGGATCTTATGATCAGGTGGTGTAGCCGCTTATTGTGTCTCAATCGAACATCTGGGGCTTCATAGTATTATATGTAAATTAACCAACACAAGGATTAACCATAATAACATGATATCACACAGCGGTAAAGGACACGTTTAACTCAATTTGTAGCAAACCACTGTTCAATCAACATTGATCAGCAAAATACAATGAAACAGTTGCAACAGTAAGTGTAAACCTTTGTACATCGTTGGTGCACTATGGCACGTCACCTAGAATCATAATGCCGAGCGGGTAGCAGAGCGCCCCACTATACAGGCACAGTTAATATGCTGCAATCAGAAGACAAGTGTTAACTGCAAAAAAATACAAAAAGATATTCATTTAAGTTAAATAAACTACCATCGGACAAAGAGTTAGCAGAGGAACAGAAAAACCACCGTAGGAATCAAGATGATATATACAATGAAGTAAAAGACAAGAGTAATTATTATATCACACTAAATATCACAGAAGAAATCAAGCCAGCAAACTAAATTAGTTTTCCAAGGCACAAAAATAAAGAAGTTCCATAAGATTGTGCTGTAGGAGGCAGATTCAAAATTAAGAAATCACAAGTTCATAGAAAACAGTGTAATGACAGTCTGTCGTTTAATACTTTAGGGGTCACTGTATCTAAATAGTGGATCCATTTAGCTTCTTTCTGCAGTAGTAGTTTAGATCTATCTCCACCTCTAGGCAATGGAGGTATACAGTCAATCACCATATATCTTAAAGTAGGAAGAGGGTGTTTTGCTTCAGCAAAATGTAAAGCCACTGGTTGGTCTTTGATCTTAGACTGTGATTGTTTCAAAGGATTTTTTGTAGATTCTATCGCAGCTTTTATAGCTGCACGATGGTTGCCCATTCGTTCTTTAAATGTAGTGGTTGTTTTGCCCACATATAATAGACCGCCAGGACATGAAATGATGTAAACCACAAATTGACTTGAACAATTCAAATCATGTCTTATATAGATCTTATGACCCTTATGTGGATGATTGAAATAAGTACCCGTCATCATGTAATTACAAGTAACGCATGAGACACATTTAAAACAGCCTTTTTTAAGTTCCAACTTAGATTTCACATAACACTGGCTGGGATCCGTCTTAACTAGAAGATCTTTAAGGTTTTTTCCTCTTTTATAGCAAAACATAGGATCATCTTTAGGTATATGATTGAGTTGAATATCCGTGGATATTAATGGCCAATGTCTTTGTATACTCTTTTTCAAAATGTCACTTGACGTGCTGTATGTGGTATGAAACCTCATTCTTTCAGACTGTGACTTAGGTTGTTTAGCAAGACAATCCTTGCGTTTAATATTTAGAGTGTTTCGTTTGTGTTCTTCAATGAGTGATTTGTTGTAACCTCTCTCTAAAAATCTATTGCCCATAGCATCCAATTCACAACACAGTGTGTCATCTTGACTGACAATTCTGAGTCTAAGCATTTGAGACTTAGGTAGCGAATCTTTCAAATGTGGAGGGTGATGGCTACTGGCGTGGAGGAGATTATTCCTGTCTGTCGTTTTTTTATAAAGCGTTGTTTCTAACTGTCCTTCAGTGTATTGTACTAACACGTCAAGGAATGGGATCTGTGTTTGACTATGGTTGAGGGTAAGAAAAACATGTTGATGTTGGGTGTTTAAATCACTGACCAAAGTCTCAAGTTCTGTAACTGTGCCTTTCCACAAGATGAACATATCGTCAATGTATCTAGTGTACATGACGGTATGTTCCTTAAATAATTGATGTATCTGTAAAAAATCTTTTTCATATTGATGCATGTATATATTTGCATATGAGGGGGCCATACATGCCCCCATGGCTGTACCAGTCTTCTGTAGATAAAATTGATCTTCAAATTTAAAAACATTTTTGGAAAGGCACAGTTCAAGTAACATCAGCAGAAATTCAACAGGTGGTCCATGGTATAAGGAATTATTAGTTACGAGGTCACGCACTGCCAAAATACCATCTTTATGTGGAATAATAGTGTATAGTGATCTCACATCCATAGTCCCCAATATCAGATGTTTATTATGTAACTCTAGGGTTTCGAGTCTGTTCAAAAAGGTAGTAGTATCTTTCAAATAAAAAGGTAGAGCTTGAACACAAGGCTGTAATAGAGAATCAATGTATTGACCTAGAGGATGTAATAGAGATCCTATTGCTGAGATTATTGGCCTTCCTGGAGGATTAACCAGGGATTTGTGAATCTTTGGTAGAGTATACAAAATAGGTCTAACTGGATGCTCAGTTCTAAGAGAAGAGGCTAACTTACCGCTAAGCCAGCCTGAAGATTCACCTAGGTCAATCCATTTGTCAATTTCTTGTTTGAATCTAATCGTTGGATCTGATATTAACGCCTGATAGGTATCACTGTCTGAAAGTTGTGACAAGATTTCTTGTCTGTAATCAGAGTAATTAAGAATGACTATTGCACCCCCTTTGTCTGCAGATCTAATAACAATGTTTTTATCTTTAGATAAAGTCTTGATTGCATCACATTCACTTTTGGAGAGATTGGAATAATGTCTCCTATTGTGTGTGGGTGCCATTTTAATGTCATGTTCAACCATCCTCTGAAATGTTTTGATGGATGGATTCAAAGTTGGTGGATCAAAAAGTGATTTAGATTTATGCATTGTCGTATGTTCAGTCGTAGGTATGTCGTTCTTAAAGAACTCTTTAAGGCGCAAAGAACGATTAAATTTATAAGCATCAATCTGCCAGTCAAATTTAGAGTAAACTGTTGTTGGAACAAAAGATAATCCTTTTTGTAACAGACTATATTCACCCTGAGATAATGTATGTGAGGACAGATTGTAAATTAAGTCTTGGGAAGGGGTGGTTTTGTGCCTATCTCTGTTTTTGTTTTTGCCCCCCCTCCTCCTCCGCATCCACGTCCTCTTGTTCCTCCTCTGTTTGATTCTTGTGACCGGGTTGTTACGCCCAAAAAAGTAGTCTCAGTACTACTGAATTCAGTTTCAAAATCAGGAGAGGAGGAAAAAGTGTCCTCTTTATCTGTTAATCCCTGAACCTGTGGTCTTATTCTAGATCGTCTCCTAAAGTGAGGTCTTTGAGGATATTCAGCAGCTCCTGTGAGCCATCTGTAAACTTTATGTTCTTGGTAGTCACTAACTACTTTGTTAAATTTATCTCTTTTATATTTAGCGAGTTTACTCTTATATGTCTCAACCTGACTGTCAAGTTTTTTTAGCCAATCGGTTGCGGGTTTGTCATTATTGTACAGTGTGTTTCACATACACAAAGTCTTGTATTTTTGTGTTTCATTTTTTTGGGTTTTATTATGAGAGGCAGCCTGAGGGTTAATTTCGCCCAAAGGTTAAGTTGAAAGGTCATTTTTGACGTCATGGCTGACCCTTAGGGTCAGCCTTCACGCTTTGCATTTGACGTGTTTCACTCTATAAATGGCCATTTTGAGCATTTGTTTTTTGTCTTGAGGAAGGCCCCGGTGAGGGCCGAAACGTTGACGATAAGATGAACTAATAAACTAGCAATTTTATCTTTTGAAGTCCCTGGAGTGCTCCTCTCTGTTCCGTCATTCTTTGACTACAGTTTGCTTGTTATATATATATATATATTATACACATATATATATATATATATATATATATATATATATATATATATATTATACACATATATATATATATATATATATATATATATATATATATATACACACAAGTCCCCCCCCTCTTTTTTTTTCTATCTTGTTTTATCTTTCTTTCTCCCCTATTTGGTTTAAAAAAAGCGCTAAGGGGACAAGTAAGAAATGTAAGAATATGTAGATTTTTCCTGGAACAGTCAGAACTTAATCATTATTTTCACTTTTTAATATATATATATTTATATATAATTTTTTTTTATTATTCATTGTATTTATATTCACATATCGTTTATTTATGCATTGAATCTTTTTTGTCATATCCTGTTTTGATTTCATTCTGACATGTAGACATACGTAAAAATATTAATTATGTTTAATATATTTTTTACAAAGCTGGAATCTATGTTGTATCTTGGAACTAACGTTCAGAGCGAATATCCATTGGAGTTCTTCTATAAAATCTTTTAGATTTTTTTTATGTGGAATCTTTGAGTACGTGTGATGTGTTCCATGTTTAGAACGCAAGCTTTACACACACGTGATTTCGTTCTAAAAGGAGGTGCAATTGAATATTTGATGAGCCTTCTATATACAAGTATCTGGTGAGCCTTTCAATATTGGGGGTTTACAATATAATTGCATATACAAATGTCCTCTTGGAAGGGTCTGCGCCCTTTCTTTGTGTTCTGTTTTAGTTACCTTGAGGGAGGTGCACTACACCGGTGCATAAAAGGGCAGGGAATTTCGGAGGATTCTTTTGTGCCTTCAGACTGTTAAGAATTGATAAAGCAATATAGGAATTTGGTGCTCTGTGTGTGACACCCTGGGATATCTAGTAGAGAATGGTCTGCATGTATCACTAACACCAGTTATAGTATTGGTTATAGACCTAACAGTAACTAGACATTCAAGTAGTGTACCTTAGATCCTCAATAAATACATAATATATAACAATACAATTGGTGATAGTAGCAATAAGTATCAAACAAGCAATAATCAAAATAAATAAGACACCTGATCTTAATGCTCAGTCCTTAAGTCCATAAGGATTGGACCAGTTCTATTAGGTAGTCGATAATGGAATGAAGATGAAAATGATGATATTAGTAGATGAATCAATTGATGATTGATGATGGGGTTAGTTGAGGAATAGTGAGTGGTTGAATTTAGTCTATGATTACTATTATTCACACTAGTCCTCTGTGCTGCTGTCAATTGCTCTGAGTCTCCTCGATCCGGTACATATAATGGTAAAAGAAAAGAAAAGAGATCTAAGTGTAGACTGTCTTTGTTCAATGTGATAAAAAATAACTATGCATATATATAAAACAAATATTTATTCAGTTCGAGGTAAAAGGATGACAATAGTATGTAGAAAAAAATATATAAAACAAAAATTAAAAAGGACCATATATCAAGAAATACAGACTAAAAAGGCCTAACGATAATTTAAAAGTCAAACAAATGGATGTAAAATGTAATAAGAATAGGGGAAAATATAGTACGGGTGGGTACATAGGTACACATGTACTTGGAACGAGGGAGGCTATCCAGAATATATATACAACGGGATAAGTTTGGGAATATTAAATATCCCCCCAACGACAGAATGCTCACTGGAAAACTACTTGTAATCAGACATGTAATAAACAGTTAAATTATCAAGGATGGAATTAGTCTGTCCTTCAATGGATACAGTATGTCTCGTCCTGGTCCGTGAAGTTGTGCTTAGTGGGCTGATCTCCGTTCTGTGGTGAATCTCGATTTTTGATGGCTGGTCTTCCAACAAACTTTTTCCCTGCAGAAGGAGTAGTTCGCTCCTTGGAAGACCAGCCATCAAAAATCGAAATTCACCACAGATCGGAGATCAGCCCACTAAGAACAACTTCGCGGACCAGGACGAGACATACTGTATCCACTGAAGGAAAGACTAATTCCATCCTTGAGGTGAGTCACGGGAGTGGAGCGACTTGCTCAACACCCGTTATGTGATGTTCAATACAACAAGAAAGGGTCTGGTGAGCGGATAATTTAACTGTTTATTATATGTCTGATTACAAGTAATTTTCCGGTGAGCATTCTGTCAGTGGGGGATATTTAATACCCCCAAAATTATCCCGTTGTATATATATTCCGGACAGTATTTATTTTCTACCTCTATTATTCACCAGAAACCTCCACCGATTACTTGACAGCCTCCCTTGTTCCTAGTACATGTGTACCTATGTACCCACCTGGACTATATTTTGCCCTATTTTTATTACATTTTACATCCATTTGTTTGACTTTTTAGGCCTTTTCAGTCTGTATTTCTTTTTAGACCTCCAGTCCATTGCAAAGCAATACTTGGGAAACTTCTATAATTCATAAGGTTAAACACCTCTTTTAAATCAAGGAGATTTGCAGATTTTTTTTTGTTCCTTGTGTTTGACTTTGGGTTGCTGCAGAATTGTTACTTTCTTGTATTGTGCATACAACCCTTACTTTATAACACGTATTGCTTTAAAACACAGTTAATAAGCTGATGTCTGTATAATTGGTTCTGTATGTATTCTCACTCAAGCACCAGATTTGCCATATATATTAATAGTTGGTAAATGAACCAATCTGTAATATGCATGGCTTAAGACTCTGAGTGCGTGCAAAACAGATGTTCAAGTAGGGTAAAGAATTTTTACCGTGGATGCCTAACTGTTAAAGAGCTGTAAACAATGTTTAAACAAAGATACTTAATTGCAGCTTGAATCCTTTCTGTCATCAATCAATAGCATAATTCTAATTAGCCTTAAAGTTATTATTGGCTGTACACATGCTGAGGAAGTGACAGCAGAGTATTTCCCAGATGTGTACAGTACTAATATAACTCACAGAAATGTCTGAGATAAACGCCAGGCACTGATGATAAGTTTATCACTAATGCAGGGCTCATAACAGATGAACAGATCTCGTTTTGTACATCCACATGTAGCAAACAAGTGCAAATCTCATGCACCTTAATGTTTTAAAGGTATATGATCAGTTCCTGTAAACATTGTATAGTATTGTGAAAAATAGTGCTGTATTAACCCTTTGAGGACCAGAGTGGTGGTGCACATCCCTCTGTTCCCTAACGGCCTAAAATGTTTTCTCTTAAAGTAGCAGTAAAGCATCAAAAAATACCCTTTTAATAGCTTGGCAGTACATACACCCGTGGGTACAGAATTCACATAGCTAAGGACACCACTATTCTTATTCAGTGTGACATGCAAATCATGGAGATGTGCATAGCTGGGTAACTACAGCAACATTCAGCACTCATGAGAGATTTCTCTCCTTTGTATAGAAGACCATAGGATTTCTGTGGCAAAGGGAACAATGTGTTGCATCCATTTGGTCCGTAACTGCTTAAAGGGACAGTAATGTCCCATAAAAAAATATTCTTGTTTTGTATAGGTTAAAAAAATAAAATTTGTGGCACAAATCCTATCCCTCAAACCTTCATGGTTTGAGAGATATTCGCCTGTAAAGTTTTCCCTTTTCCTGCTGTCAGCTCTAAAGCTGACAGTAGGAGATTTGAGTCGGCTGACTTGAGGACGTGTTACTTAAAAAGAACTACTTCATGGGAATGGTCTACAAAGTGTGCTTGCAAACCAGTAATTCTTTTTAAATAACGCGTTCGGCTCTGCTGCAGAGCTGCCGGCTAGTCCCCGGACCAGGATCTCCTGCTAACAGCACAGCGCTGACGTCTGGAGAAGGGGAGGGAGGGAGGAACTTTACATACGAATGTCTGTCAAACTGTAAAGGTTTGAGAGATGGGATTTGTGCCAAATAATTTATTTTTTAAACCTCTACAAAACAATTTTTTATGGGACATTAGTGTCCCTTTAATATTTATAGCTTGGATGACAGATGGAAGACAGGTGATGTGATTGAAAACTTCAAGTATATTAAGAGATATAATACATTTCAAAAGGGATCTATTTTTCAGAATAAAAGGGATTACTAGAACTAGAAAAAGAGGGCATGCCCTAAAATTTGAGGGTGTTAAAATAAGAGGAAATGAGAGGAAATATAAGAAAAACATATTTTATGGAAAGAGTGATAGATAAATGGAATGACCCCCAGCAGAAGTGGTTGAGGCTAAAACAGTAAATTCATTTAATCCTTTTAGTGCCAGAGGGGTACGGAACGCATTGCTTTGCAATGTGTTCCTTACCCCTCTGGCATTGAAAGGGTTAAGAATTCTGGCCATAGAAATATGGCTATTCTAAGAAAAAAATAAGTCTGATGGGGAAATGTGCAGATTAGAATGGCCAATTGGTTCTTATCTATGTATAATAAGGGGCTTGGGTTGTCCTTTGTTTAATGTATATAGGTAGGTTAGGCTAACTGCATTGAATAAACAAATAAATAATTCTCTGTAAGGCATCTCTTTACCATCATCTATGCATAATAAAAACACGGCAGTAGATTTCCCCACAGCTTTTGCTCTCCTGCGGTCGTATTACTGATCTCCCAGCACAATCGGCTGGGAGATCAATAACTGGGGGACACCAGGAGGAGTCCTGATGTCCACCACGAGGTCTGATAAAGAGGAAAAAACATAAAAAAAACCCCAAAAAAAACAAAACAAAAGTAATCCTGTGAGTGCCGTAGGGGTCCCCAGTGCATTGCTTTTTTTGGGGGACATATTTTTTTCTAAGACCTCACTGGGGGGATTAGGAGGAGGTCCCCCCCTCCTGTGGCACACACAGGGCTTTTATCATTAGTTTGTTTTCAGAGATTGTTGGGGGGGCCACCAGGAGTGGTCCTGATGGCCCCCCAACAAGCGCTGATTACAAAGTAATGATTAAAAAAAATTAACCCTCTGAGTGCCACAAGGGTCCAATGCATTGCTTTGCAATGTGCTGGAGACCCCTGTGGCACTCACAGGGTCACTTCTTTTGTGGATATATATATATTTATTTTTACGAAGACCTCATTGGGGGGGATCAGGAGGGGTCCTGATGCCCCTCAATGAGGTCTATAATAAAAATTAACCCTGTGTGTGCCACGGGGGGGTTCAATGCAGACCCCCTTCCTGTGGAACACACTTTTTATCATTACTTTGTGATCAGAGCTTGTTTGGTGGGCATCGGAATACAAAGTAATGATAAAAAAAATATATATAATTAACCCTTTGTGTGTCGCGGGGGTCAAATGCATTACGTTGCAATGCACTGGACACCCCTGTGGCACACAAAGGATTATTTATTTTTTTCCCCCTTTTATTTTTTTATTCAGACCTCATTTTGGGGTTCTGATGTCCCCAATGAGGTCTACACAAAAATATTAGGGTGAAAAAGCCCCAAAAAGCTGCACATGCCACGGGGGGGGGGTCCAACACAGTGCTTTGCAATGCGTTGGACCTCCTGTGACACACACAATTTTTTTTTTTTTTTTCATTATTTTTTTTTTTAGACCTTGATGGGTGGCACCAGGAGTGTTCCTAATACCGCCTCCCCAACAAGATATGAATGAACAATAAAAAAAAATAACTTTGTGTGCAACAGGGGGTCCAATGCATTGCTTTGCAGTGCATTGGGCACCCCTGTGGCATGCAAACAAAATGCCTCCAGTCCCCCCACCCCCATGTACCCTATCCCCCTGCCTGGTTCCACAGCCAACTGACAGTCCCATTCCCCAGCCTGTTTCCACTGCCTATTGGTAGACTCATAGTACCAGAATGCACTAGATTCAGGCTGGGAATCAAACTTTGTATGAGGGGGGATATGCAGTGCACACTGGTAGTCACAGATCCCCCATATACACTATCGGACACTGCCCCCTCCACCATCCTTTGTCCACTCCCCACTAGTAGACATACCTACATACACTGCGTAACCCCTCACCCCCCACACACTTTGTTACACTGGTAGTCAGAGGTCCGCACATACACCGGCTGACGCCCTAGCTTCTTTCAGCTGTTAGCCATAAAATCACACATACACTGTTTGCTTTCCCATCCCACGCTGCTGTCACCCAAATTGGTATGTCAACCCACAGCAGTGGGGTACCATTTTTCTTAGGCTGGCAAGAGGTCCTCCTAGGAAATACCACGGCGTCGAACCATTTTAATATCTTTGAAGTGACTGATATGTAAAAAAAATATTTCGTGTTTTTTTCTTCCTGCAGCACCACATTCTGGAAATAGTTGTGCAAACTAACTTAGGGGTAAAAAGGCAAATAACCTGCCGCATCGAATGAGGGGTTATCTTCTTTCTAAAATGGTATGGGTTGTCTACCCTTTCTTCACTTTTGTTATTACTATTTTTTACAGGCAAGTCCTGCTGGAGAAAATTTTAGAAAAATCAGATGTTGTAGTAGGTGTAATTTTGTGCTTCTAGCACTGCCTAAGGTATGTCGGCTCATACCAATGGGGTGTCATTTGCCTCCTAAGAGCACTAGCTAACGAATACAACTCATACAAATGGGGTGACATTTGACTCCTAGGAGCACTAGCTAACGAATACAGTTGAAAATTCTATGGTTTTCACAGATTTCAATACATTTCAAGGGGCAGAAATGTAAGAAAATGCCATTTTTCCCTTTAGTGCAAACCTTTGGAAACATTTGTGCACATCTGGCTTGGGGTAACAATGCAAGTGACCCCTCAGATGGGGCAGGTAATCTTCTTTCCAAAATAGTATGGTACGTCTACCCTTTCTTTACTTCTGTAGCTGTTATAACCATTTTTGTACAGGCAAGTCCGGTTTGAGAAAATGTTAGAAAAATCATATGTTGTAGTAGATGTAGTTTTGTGCTTCTAGCCCTGGCTAAGATATGTCAGTTCATACCAACGGGGTGTCATTTGACTCCTAAGAGCACTAGCTAATGAATACAGTTGAAAATTCTATGGTTTTCACAGATTTCAATCCATTTCAAGGGGCAGAAATGTAAGAAAATGCCTTTTTATTAGCACCACCTTCTGGAGGCATTTGTGCACACCAGGCTTGGAGTAAGAAGGCAAGTGACCCCTCATTAGATGTGGCAGGTTATCTTCTTTCCAAAATGGTATGATTTCTCTACCTTTCCTGCATATCTATAACAGTTATGACACTTTTCGTGCAGGCAGATAATTTCAAAAACAAAAGTGTCAGGTGTAGGTAAGTGTTCCTAGCACCCACATATTGTATGTTATCCCACACAAATGGGGTACAATTTTTCTCATGTTGGTAGCAGGTACTGAATACAATAGGAAATGTTATGGTTTTCAAAGATTTTAGTATCTTTGAAGTGGTGGAAATGTAAAAAAACTTGTATTTATTCCAATAGTGCCACCTTTTGGAAATAATTGTGCACTTCAGCCCAGGGGTAGAAAGACAAGTGACCCCTCATTTTATGCGGGTGAATGTCTACTTTCCAAATTGGTATATATATTTTATACCTTTCATTCATGTATCTAAAAGTTATGAGCATTCTAGTACAAGCAGCCATTTCCACAGAAGAAAACAGGTAGGTGTTGTTATGTGCTTCTGGCACCCCTACAGTATGTCAACTCATACCAATGGGGTGCATTTTTCCCCTAAGTGCACTAGCTAATGAATACAGTTGGAAATGCCATGGTTTTCACAGATTTCACTACATTTGAATGGGCAGAAATGTATGAAAATGCCTTTTTATTTTCCTATAGTGCCACCTTCTGGAAACATTTGGGCACACCAGGCTTGGGGTAAGAAGGCAATTCACCCCTCATTAGATGCAGCAGGTTGTGTACTTTACAGAAATATATAGTTTTATATAGGTTTAGGGTAGCTTTACCACAAAAACACTAGAACGCCCATATTGGTTCATAAAGTTGAAAATGCCATTTTGCGCTCCTGGTGATTAGAGCTCTATGCTAGCCATGGACGTAGGTAAAACTATACAAATTTGGTATTTTTTTTACTCGGAGGACTCAAGGCTTTTTCAAATAATTGAAACTTTCGCAATCAAGGTAAGTGTTTTTGATACATAGTATGTGATTTTAGCAAAATAAGTAAAATTTCACTTTTTTGTCATTATGACATGATAGCTTTTTGCACGATACAAAATTCTCTTCATGTAAGGTACCATGAAAAAGCTCAATTAATTCTGAAAAAAACAATATATTGATTTCCATATGTAACTAAAAATCCCCAGAGGAAATCAAGCCTAAACAGAAGGATAGCAAAAATGCTGAAAATGTGTCTGGCCTACAGGGTACAGGAAATGGCCCAAGCAGCTGGCACTGAAGGCTTAAGTGGCAAATAAAAGACTGGTTCGTCTGCTAAATGGCAGTCCCTGAGGTGAATGTCGGATGGAGTTAGTATGTTGAATATTTGAAATATATGGTGACATACTAAGGGGGGATGTCGAAGGGGAGGGGGGTACATTGTGTAGTACTTGGTGTACTAGTTCTGTTTATTGTAACCCTTTAAATGCCACAGGGGTGAGAAATGCACATCTCTATGGCATTCATTGCTGTCCATGGTGCTGAAAGCCTTCTCTGTGTTCCCCTACTGGCTGGGTAGGAAGGCACAGAGAATGCTATTCAGAATTGTCGTAGTGGTGGTGATGTGTGAGGGGAGGAGATCCCTTCCTCCCCGACAGAACTTCGAAAATCCTGTATGCTAAGAGGGACCTTCTCCTACCTTCCCCTTCCATCCGACAATTTTTGTGAATATTTCGAGGTGTGTGCAAATCGAATTGTCGGAGTGATATGAACACATCGACCATATCATACCGACACCACATCGAAATGAATGCATCTAGACCATTGTATCCCATGTGGGACTCAAACTGTTTAAACTGAACACATGCAGCAGTGCTACCATTGCTATGGAGAATGGTTGCCAGCATCTCTGAAAGTGGTTGATCTTGCCACAGTAAAATATTTTGTCTAAACTATGTGATCATATTGTTCTGCTATTCTCAAGCAATTGTGTATTGCTTTGCTGGTCTCTTCTATTACCCATGAGAGTAATGTATTTCAATCCCACATTATGATATATATTAATTTTGGTCTCCTATAACACATTGCGTATCTGTGTAAAATATGTTTTATGTATTGCACAGCAAGGCTGAGAATCAGCACTGTTTATGGTTTTGCTTCCAGATCAACAAAATTGTCCAAGGAGAGAGTAATATGTTGTACTTTATTGGGTGGAGAGGTGTCTCCTGGTACCCTCACTTGTTCATGCACTTTGATAAATTCCATCCACACTTAGAGATTCATATTACAGAGTGAGTGGGGGTAGGTGGTTGTGTGGTGGGAAGAAGAGAACAGCTAAATAAAATAAAAATAATGCAAACTGTCTTAGCATCAAAATGTAATGCTGTTTTGAAACATTGTTTGATTATACACAAATATAATGACCATTTCTCTTTAACTTAGAGCAAGTATAATACATTTTAGTGTTTGTTTGTTCTCTATCCCTGAAGAGATTATGAAAATCTATCACTATTCGTTTTATTTTTATTTCTTCTAATGCTGCAAGTGAAACAGACGGAAAATGTTCAAAATTTCAGGACCATTAAATCAAGATGTGCATTTGGAGACAGCTTATTGAGATCTAGATGGGGGAATCGTAACCTTGTACACAACTTTCAGAAATTATCATTCCACAACATTATTTACTATACCAGTTTTTTCTTTTAATATATCTGTAATTACTTTTTCAATATGTTACAAAAAAATTCATAAAAACATTTACCAGTTTATTTTATGAAAGTACCTGGCACAAGGCAGTTAACTTCTTGGACTTGTTTCCAATACATTACAAAGCTAGGTATTGGAGGCATCTAAGAGTTTAATTTAACTATTTTGTTTAACCCTTTACAAACACTTTATACATTTTACAATGTAGAAGTACAACCCAAACTAACAAAGCACAATCTTAAAGGAAGAGGAGATGAAAGGAGGAGAAGGGGGGAGGAGACGCCTACAATCAACAGGTCCACCCAGACATCTCCAGTCTTTATGTAACACAGGACATTGCAGACATCTCCAGTCTTTAAATAGTTAATAGTATATAACTATCTACAGAATAATTGCATTTTTATATCTGACTAGTTTTAAAGCCCATGTATACGGGCCAACACTGGCAGCGCTGCAGTCATGCGCAGTACTGACTGCCTGCACCACAGCTGATACGGAGAGGGGCACTCCAATTTAGACCTTAGTCCTCTCTGAGCACCTTCCTGGGTCCGCTTGGTCCCAGGAAGGTGCTCAGAGAGGAGTTCGGTCTGAATTTGGAACGGCCTGGTCCGTATCGGCCACAGCGCAAGCAGTCTGTATTGCACATGACTGCAGTCTACGCAGCCATCTCTACTGCGCATGACAGCTTCTGACAAACATCCTTAGCGAATTATAATATAGGATGATCTGTTAGATAATATAGATGCGGATTTGATTTTGAAACAATTATGGGGCAAACAAACTACACTATAGGACACAAATTAAAATTCTCTAAGTCTCTCTTGATTTAAATGGAGCTTGGAGCTCTTTAAAGGCAAGAGAGGTCTCAAACACTAGCATTCAAGGGCTTAAAAGAACAATTTCAACATGTGGTATGTTTTGGAACATTTAATAGTACCATGTGGTTCAGATGGTTTATCCCAGAATTGTCCTGCTTTTGGTGTTTGTGCATATGACCCGCTTTCTGACTCTGCAAACTTTTTTTTCCTCTGGCCATAATTCCTTATATCCAGTCCATGTAAGTATTTGTACTTCTTAAGGGAACCTGGAGTTCCAAGGTACCCAGAGCCATATTCATTTATCTAAAGAGGTTCAATTCACAAGCAAGGCAATTGCAGTGAGAAAATGGGCTGATTATACGTATATCCTTTTCTCTTGGTGACTAAGGGATGCAGGGACTATGGCTATAGAGTCCTCCCCCTGAAGGCAGGGAGCTCCAAACTGAAACTCCTCCCTAGCTCAGTTTACCCCTAGCAAAGCAGAGAAGAGGTAAAGACACAAGGGCAGGAAACCAAAGAAAAGGCAGAACACCCCAACCCAAAACAATAGAGGTTTTCTTAGGGTGGAATGACCTGCATCCTTCAATTGACGAAGATAATGCTTTGTGCACTCCTCTGGTCCTTAAAAGGTTAAATACAGAGTGCATTTAAATCGTTTAATGCTATGTATATCTCCAACCTATTGTTTCTGAATACATTGTAGAAGTATACAGCATCCAAGTGGTTAAATCAGAACACTTCTGGATCCTGACCAAACCTTGTATCATTTGTAGCTGCTCTGTGGGATTTAAGAACATGAACATTTTCATAACTCGTTCAAAAAGGTAAGAATGACAAACAATCTATCATCTGAAACTCAGATTATATCATGAACTTAAGTTTCGCACTGAGGTGTCCTCATAATCCATCTTGTGCTGTAAATTCTCTAATAACGTTATATGAGCACGGGCATTCACTTGGCCTTCTCTCTGTATTTTTATCTCTACCAGTAAACCACTGTGTTATGATGATGGATAATTTCATTCACAATCTAGTTTTGTAGATAAAAGAGTTTCTGCAAAACTGTCACCACACATTGACTCTGGAATACTATTATTATGGCATAAAAGATCTACAGAATATGTAATTGCTCTATAAGATGATAGACATTAGTAGAATTTATAGGCTCCGTTAAGTGCTCCTGAGTAGTCTTAACCTCACTTGACAGACAAAAATAAAATGTTCCCTGCATTTTTGTTTTTAAAATGAATAATTTAATTTAGAAGCCTTTAATTAGCAGATATACCAACATAATCATTTCATATTTGACTTTGCCTTTTATATTACAATCCAAAGGTAACAAAATGCATAAATCATAAAGTTCAACACAATGCTAATACTTAATCTGTCATAGCTTCTGTTTGTTCATTAGATTTAAAATGATTAGTACCTTTTAACATGAGGGTAGCTTATTTGATTTCCATTTTCTAGCCATGCTAAGTCTGTTGGTCATTAGAATATCAACTATAATTTAGCTGTAAAGTGAGGAAGAGCTTCCAAATCAAGGTTAAACAGTGCTATATCAAGCGGAGCGTGAATGTCAGATGGGTAACATTAATTTTTACAGTAGGTCTGTAGTTCTGAGCAATTCTACCCAATATACAGAAATATATCTCCAATAGATACTGGAACAATTTGGGTCCATTACCATCTGCAGATTACTTTACAGATAGATTCAATGAGATTAGAGCGAGTGGTGACTTTCAGCCCCAGCTACTGATCAGCAATAGATCTATTGAAGTCCATATATTTCCTGTAGGTGGTATTTTCCCATTCTCAATGGTTGGTCAAAGTACCATGATGTACTTAATCCTAGGTTAATATGTAGCAATCATACTGTCAAATAAAGATTTAGGACTAATATTCTCATCTATGTTTTTATCTGAAGATTTAAGTATGCAAATAATTTGAGAGCAAAGTACAAATTCTGAGTTAGGCAGGGTATATTATTTTTGCAGCTCAAAGAAACCCTAAGGAGTGTTAACTATAAAGCGACAATCAAGTTTGGTTATCCTTCTTTAACTCAAACAGGTGCTAACATGATGAAATATATGTTGTAAGGAAGAAAGAGGCATTTGTGGAGAGGTACATTTTGCAAGATTTTTAGGGCTTAATTTAAAGAAGGCTGTTAAATCAGTTGGTAGGGCAAAATTCGATAACATACCATTAGCAGTGCT
This sequence comes from Rhinophrynus dorsalis, assembly GCA_037306005.1. NCBI lineage: Eukaryota > Metazoa > Chordata > Amphibia > Anura > Rhinophrynidae > Rhinophrynus > Rhinophrynus dorsalis. Next base: position 256,595,554 of record CM074722.1, read on the forward strand.
AACGAGCTATTCAATTGTCCTACCAGTTGAAAACACAATGAACTTTAGGCCACAGTTCCCAAAACATGGTGAAATCAAAAGAAAAAAGCTAACGATCTGTGCCTGACAAACTGTCAAGCACCGATCATTCTCTTATCTGTGTTACACTTACCTGTCATCCATGGTGCTTCTTCTTCTATCCTCCTTTTTTCACTTATCTTCTTTCTTCTCCATATTCTTTCTTTCTCTGGTCCATCTTCTTTCTTCAATCTTCTCATCATTTCCCTGAAAGAAAAATTGAGATATAAATAAATATTCCATAAAAGAGCACTACATACCTCTCTTGGACTCAAAGGGTTAAACAATGCTTAGATATGCGGATCAATATTTTAGAAAATGTCCAAAGTCAAAAACATTTATCCCCATCATTATCCTGTATTGTGTGTATGAATTCTAAAAATGCCGAAATCATTTTAAACAAAAATATTATCCCCTTTTTTCCTCCACTGCAGAGGGTGGTGGTGGAGAAACTATGTAGGAGCACCCCCCAACCCCTTTGTACCTTATGGGCTGATGCCTGTTCTGCTGTGAGGGAGTTTGAACAGAGGCTGCCATGGGCAGGCTCTGTTCAAAAGGACTCACAGCTATTGGCTGGGATGTGTGCTTACGCACCTTAGAGCCAATCAGCTTCAAGCATGCTTCTGTAATCCCCCACCTTCGAGCTACCTTTCTGGCCATTTCATCATCTCTCTCACTCTCAACTTCATCTGTATCTGAAGAAGAGGAGGATGCTGGAGGGATATAATCTAGATCTGTGTCATCATCATCATCAATCATCTTTAGGTCATCCTCTCTATCGATCGCCGCTTCTTGCCCACTACTTTTATATTCCTCTAGGCATTTAGAGGTCTCAAAAAATGTCTTTTTACTTTAAATTTTCATAACATTTGCTACTACTTTCAGGAGAGGTGGTTTTGTGCTTATTTGTCCCACTGTCAGATACAGCAGTTAGTTGAGCTTCTACACGTTCTTCCATTATCTCAACATTAGAATGTGACTTGTTGTTGTCTTCAGTGTTCTTACATGGAACTTTTGGTAGGATTTTGACAAACTACCTCCCCAGGAGAAGGATCATCATTGTGTGATGTTTTGTTTTGGCCCTCTACAAAATACCCAATCTCGTTTAGTATCTGTCTGCCTCAGTCACGCAGCTCAAGTCAGGATCCCTGTCACCTATCAATTTTTTTTTTTCTTCATTTTTATTTATTTTATATATTTTTAACTGTTTGCCCCCCAACCCTATCACTATCAACAAAAAATAAATAAAAAAAAAAAAACATGTTCAACTACTACTTTCCCCAGACTCCCCCAGTACAGAGATAATAATAACAGCCAGATCAGGAAGGAACTTGGATCACAGCTTCCTGCGTCTTTCCAGTCAGTCACTCAAAACGTTGGGGTATTTGGAGTCATCCTCCTTTGATCACTTCTCACATGGTAGGGACTTGGATCACAGCTGCCTGTGCCGTCACAGTAAATCACACATAATTTTGGGGTATTTGGGGTAAGTCTCCTTTGCTCCCATCTCACTCCCCCCAGCAAAGTGCTAACAGCCAGATCAGGAAGAAACTTGGATCACGGCTGCCTGTGTCTTCCCAGTCAGTCACAAAGAAGTCTGTGGTATTAGCCTGTCTTCTCTAGCTCAAAAATTTGCTACTTTCTCTTCTTCTCACAAACACAAAATGGCATACTGTGGGAAAGTGATACCCCTTTTATACTATGCCTGCAGGAGAAGAAGGGTGGTCTTCCCATTGAGTTCAATGTAGTGATCTTGGGAAAAAAACAGCAGAAAAATAGCACTTTTCTTGAAAAAGTTGCAGCTTGCTGAAAAGTGCCATTTTCTCCTGTTTCACTAGTAATAATTTTTTAATGGCCACTGTTCTGCCTAGCCTGGACAATTAGTTTACCACATCATTGGAATAAACATCTACACAAAGGTATGGCGTTTGGTCTGTAGAGGGTTTTTGCATGTCAAGGTTTTTGATGGATTGATCTTTCCACTCAGAAAAAATACTTTTTGAGATTTTCTATAATGTGTTACAACCTATTTCAGTAGGTTAATTATAGAATAAGAATTTCAGCCATAGCAAATTCCTCTGTAACTTCCTCCAGGATTATAAATTGGATTATTAGTTGTGGCAGTTGAAGGAAAAAAAATCCAGAAATAACTTTTTAAGACCTAAGACGAATGGCAAGAAGTCTATCAGCTTTAATTTATTTTGTATAGAATTTCTGTACAAGGAATAGCAAATGCAATTGGGCTCTTTCTAGCAAACAAAAAAAAATCATGGCACATTGTATTTATTTTGATTTTCATTTGTAATTTGGAGGACTTTGAGTGATTTTCCTCCCTAGCAGTTGGAGATTTCAATTCATCAAGGCTAAGCTTTTGTTTGTTTGTTTGTTTATTTATTAAGCTTTGCTTCGAGTTTAATGAGCTAATGTAATATAGTATTATGGACACACCAAAGAGAGCTGATGTAAATATATCCTACATCATTTAGCTCCAAGTATTCTGATATCATTATCTGAATATCTGTGATGAGGGGACCTTTTGTTTAAATGAAAATTATTAATTGTCAAGTGCTCTTGCCAAGACCATCTGTAGGCTCAGAAAGATGTAAAGTTGTAGGGCATGTTTCGGCCATGGTATTAAACAAAACTTGGCGTTACCTACTCTTTGGAATGTGTCTTTCTGATGTAAAATGAAGCCTATTCTTGAAAAAGAGCAGCAAGATTTTGAAAAAAATATATATTCACAGTCACTATACCTTGGATAGAGTATTGGTTTTAGTAATAATTTTTCTTGGCTAATGAATCCATATTGTGCAAATACACATTTACTATTGCATAAGAGTGGTTGTTGTTTACAACATATAAGAGAAGAAACCTGCCCTCCACATCATAATGGTGTCATCATTGTTACTCCATTTATTTTACCACATGGGATGAAATGGGTGGGATGAAAAGAAAACATGAGGACCTTGTTTAGAGTTGGGATGTAGGGACTTGAAACTGGTCTGTTGTAGGCATATAATGTCATGGACGTTAGTGCAATTTTTCGCTTACTCAAGGTATTTAGACCTTTGACATTTTGGGTTTAGGGTGTGGATTTAACTAGCTACAAGGGAGGAGCATAGCTAGATTACCAGACGTAGACTGGTCCAGCAGACCTTGGAAGTATTTGGTTCCAGAGCCCAGCACAGTACAGCAAAAACAGACTTGAGAAAGGTAATTGCAGGTTAAGCATGGCTCCATTCAGTATTCCTAGTATGAGTGACATTAACATTGTTATGATAGATACTGAGTAAACGGTGGAAAAATCTGAAAGCAGAAAAAGACATCTTTTTCTTAATAAACATGCACGTAGTTCCCATTATTATATAGAAATTCCCCTGGGGAAATGGGAATGTAAGGGTGGGCAAAGGATAAAGAACAACACTTGAACAACAGATGCATGGTGAGAAAAATTGTAACACAAACTAGTGTGGGTGTAATCAAGTCCAAACAGCATATGGAGCTCTGGAAAATCCTAAAAAAAAGTTCAGTATATAAGTTAAATTAGAAAATAATGAATTTATGTAAAATAAAGTTTGCAAGAGAGTTGAATTATTCTTCTCACTGAATGTAAATTTCTCAACAAGTGAAGATTTGCACCATGGCACTAGTCCAGTGGATCAAAAGAGGCATTTATCATGAACAAGCCTCTGACACAGAAAAAAACAAAGTATACCTTGTGTAAATCATGTCACATTTTTCAAAACTTGAATATCCATAATCCAGTCAGTAATAGAGAAGTTAGGTATCTTTCAAGAAGAATGTATAAATATCCTTTGGAGATCAATCATCTGGAAGTCCCAAGGATGAGGGATGGAAACACTTTTTGAGCTTTGCTTTGAACTGTGGATCACTCATATGGCCTAAAGCTTGGTTTCAATGCAGCTGGGTGAGCAGGGAAGTAATAATTTAGGACACAGGCTTTTAAGGTTTCATTATCTGCATCTGGCATCTGATTGAAATTTTGTAATCCATTTCAGGTGACAGATTTTCACAGGGAAGTCCAGCGGTAGGTTATGCCATTTTCGCACAGGGACTTGATGGCAATTAAGAATTGTTGCCTCTTAATCATGGTAGTTTGATAATGCTCAGGGAACAAGGATGTACCCACAACATTATTTGGTAGGTCTGGGCATCCGGCTGTAGCCTTCACTATTTTCCCTTAACTCTGAAAAAGAGAATGCATTCTGGCACATTTTTAGGCACGTCCGAATGGTAATTTACTAGGCTTGTGCGGTCTATGAATATGAAATGTTCTGTTCAGCCATTTGCTAAAGCTAGTGACAAAAGTTTCCAGCAATTTGGGCTTAATGGACTCAGGTTTTCCTGTGAAGTGGATATTATTTCTTTGTGCATTTACCTAAAGTCTACTAGTTTTCTGCTGTTGATACCTAAATCATTGTCAAGTGTATTTATGTAAGGTGAGAACTTTTTTTCTGAGCTGTAATGTCTTCCATTTTAGTCCCAAAGTCATCTATCTGTTGCCCAGCTCACCTATATCATGATGGAGAGTGGAGACTGCCATGACTAAATCTTGCTGAATTAATGATTGCCTTAGCTCTTTAATAAAAATGTCATGGCTGAAATGTCTAAAGCTGAAGCTGAGTTCGTGTTTACCTCTCTTGCAGGAGAACACGGAGAGTCAGCATGGGCTTGCTCCCTCGTGTTGCAGCCATCTTGTGTGAGCTTTGGCCACTGTTTGGGCATGAAGAGATTGATATCACTTGATACATCTTTTTTCTGCACCTTGGTGGACTTCATTATGCCCAGAATGTATTCAGGTAAGGACGTGATCCAAAGCAAGAACCCTTATAGCCATTCTCAGCCGTTGTTAATCCTCCATGAAACAGAGCACCCAGACTAAGCATCCATACTGTTCGTCAGTTGACCATGCTCCCTCTACCACTTATAACCTTTGAACCGTTTGATAAAGTTGAAAGTTGAGAAGTCAATACAAGTTCATATAAGCCCTACAAATTTGGTCTAAACCCATGTTAGAAAACATTTCTAGGCTGTCCAAAATAGTCTCTTCCCTGCCATAACTTGTTATACCTTCATAAAGCTTTCATCAAGGCTATAGCCAATTCTACTGAATGGATGACAGAGAGAGGTCATGCTTTCATTTACTGCTTGAAGTTTGGTGATCTTGGGCCTTTACAGGTTTGCAGATACTTATTACATTTGGCACACTGGGATGTTTTCATGCCCTTGTTACATAGTTACAAAGTACACAATCATACCGTTATTAAAAAAAAAATTGATAATGCAAACAAATCACACACTGAGACAAAGAAAAGTTCTTTGCAGTCATGTAATGCTCCAGTTAAGAAGGGCTGCATTGTGCCTCTATAAGAATCATAAGTCTGACCCCAGCTTTCTACAGATCCACTGCTAAATGGAGCCAGAGATGTACACCTGCTGATTTTCTTAGACACGAATGGATGGGAGTCAGCGATCATCCATTGAGTCTTTGGGACACAAAAACAACCACACATGAGCCGGATCATGCAAGTCTAAGGCACACCCATTACTAGCAGTGGAGGATCTACAGCATGAGTCCATTTCCAGGACCACAGAGCAGCTTGACTTCATTTTGTATCCCCTGCTAAATCTTTAAAAATGAAATGTACCAAGTAGATATGGAAGAGCAGCAGATATGATGTACTCCTTACTGCCACTACTCAAGAATAGCTAGTACAGTCCTGCATCTTTGTCAGACAAATCCTGGTAAGTCTCAGTACATAGAATGCTGGGGCAGTGCTTTGGGACAAATCACTGCAGGGAGAACCCTCCACCTATCCATCTCTCTCCTCACACAACATCCAGCACCATACTTTCTGCTTCCTGTATACTGTGACCCATCTGTCCCTTCCACATGCTACACTCTCACACCATGCACTACCAGATTGTGCCCCCCCCCATTGTGACCAAATGTCTCTGCTCCACTATACCACATTTTGACTCTCCCATCCTTATCCCTCACATCTCTGTACTCACTTAACCCTTTGAGTGTCAGGGGGTGAAAGCTTTGGGCACCCCTCTGCCACTCACATTTACAGGTTTTCCAGTCTCCTACACCGGCCCTCTCTCTCCTCACGCATAGTTTGAGCTTTCAACCATGATGTGGTTGCACTCCTGCACAGCCGCTACTGTGTGTGAGGAAGGCCGAGAGTGTGTCTGACATTGTGTGCCACTAAATGCTGTTACTGCCAGTGCAGAGGCTCAAAGTAACATCATTTAGTGGCACACACGTCAAGCACACTCTTCATCTACTTCACACAATAGAATCAAGTGGGGAGCAGAAGGGATTGGGAGGAGAGAGCATAGCGGGAGATTGTAGATAGGGTATTTGTAGTTCTGTGTCTTACCAGTGAGAAAAGAATGAGGAAGCAGACAGTATGTGTAGTTCTATGGCTACGAATGGGACAGTGGAACAAGAGTGGTGGTTCAGACAATGTATGTTGGTATCTGTGATTACCAGCTGGCAGTGAAACAAGATGGTGGGCCAGATAATGTACGTGTGGATCTGTGACTACCAATGAAGCAGGGCTACCAGACAGCGTAGTATAGCTCTGTGGCCAAGAGTAGACCAAGGCTGGTTTTGCAGACAGTGTATGTGTGGGGAAATGTGTCTACCATTGGATCAAGGCTGGGCTGGCAAGTAGTGTACTATGGGTCTGTAGCTACTAGTGGAACAAGGATTTGATGGCAGACAGCATATGGAGCAAAGCTGGGCTTCCAGACAATGTCTGTAAGGATGGGAGAAAAGTCATGTTTTTTTCCTATGGGAATTTTCGCGTAACAAAGCATGATTGTTTTGCTTTCTGTGCAGGAATCCCACCTATAGAAAGCCATATATTTTACATCATTTCGCCGATACCAAAGATTTTCCTGAGAAAATGGTTCCACTTTCTACCTATGTTTTCAATGGTGGCAAAACTTCTGTCAACTTTTGCACCTCCATTAGTTGGAAACGAAAACTCCCATCATCCCCAACAAGCAGGGGTCTGGTTGGAGTTCATGGGCTTTCTAGACTACAACAGTTAGAGATCCAAAGACTGATGTCTTCTGCTTTACATATTAGTTTAAAGGTGCAGTAAACTTTTTTTTTTTTTATTAATAACTTAAGTTATAATGCTTTTTCTTCTGGGGAAAGCAAGGGTAGCCACTCTGCTGGGAACTGTGCTTATACAAAGGTTCTTACAGCGCAAACTAGTGTCCAAAAAGGAATTTTTAGTATGAAATCTATAGGAGAACTTTAAAGGGATACCATAAAAGCAGCTCCAATTAATCTTCATAGTATTTGGGCCATGGAGAGAGTTATTTCAAAACTGTCAGAGTTGTAGTTCAAGAGTAATGGAATAATAAAGTATCCCCCTGCCTCTTTTACCTAGAGTAAGCCCATCAGATGTCGAATCTGGTCCCTTGACCAGACAGCTCGCAGCAAGGGACAAGCTTCTTACTATGAGCATAAGTAAAACCTTGTCCCCCTTTACAGGTTTTTCAGGGTTTTCCTTATGTTCACTCAAGATTGTCCCTCCCTATGATCCATCCAGACAGTCTTGCTGCTCTGAGGTGAGCAGTGTGTTACATTAGTAAAAGGGGTGGGAGGAGGATACTTTATCATTCAGTTACTCTTGAACTACAACGCTGACATTATTGAAATAACACTCTCCATGGCCCAAATACTATGAAGATTAATTGGAGCTGCTTTTATTCTGAAACCTTACTATCCCTTTTAACCGTCGACTATAGATCTCCATAATAATTTGGTAGGAACAGCACCACCTAGTATCCACAATATAATAATGCAGTGTAAAGTTTTTTTTTTTTTTTTAAATTGAGCTGTAGTAAAACATTTGGGCCAAGATGTTCAAAAAGTCGTCATAATGAAAAACTTGTCAGATCATGAGTTGGTGATAAAAGAAGGACAGTATTTTCCGAAGTAAATCTGTCACGTTTGAAAATTCATCTAAAGAATTAAAAATGACGGTAAGAAGATCTCATTGAACATTGCTGTTAAAAATTCTTATCTTAAAAATTGTCTTTGATTTTGTCTTTGAAACGAAAATTTTCAAAGAAACGAAGACACTTTTTTTGTCTTTGAAACGAAAAATTGCTTCTCAGTACTTTAATTTTTCTTCTCCAAGTTTGACCATTTTTATTATGTCAGGAACAAATTACGTTAATCAGACAAAAAAATTACGTTCAAACGAATATTTTGTATGAAAATACCTTAGATTATGACTAAAGATTAAACCATACCCACTTTTAAGACTGTTTTTTCTCTTTGACGGAGATGGCGGAATTTGATGCAAAAAATGAAGGAAACATGTCTGAGAACTGACAGATCATGGTGTAAGAAATTTTTTTATTCTGATTACAGACAATTTCAGTTAACACCACTTTCTGAAAATCTTGCCCTTGAATGAAAACAATCTCCCAGCTGTGGAAAGGTCGTATAACATAACATGTTTGTTTTCATAAAATCTTAACTGCTCCTTTAATTAACCCTTTGAGTGCCAGGGGTATGCAACACACACAAAAGGTTAAACCTGTTTATTCTTTTCTGTTAAAAAAAAAATAGAGTAATATATTTCATTGGACTAATCTAGATTTATTATAGGGTATTATAATACCTGTTTTTTTTTTCCTTTTAGACAGATTGTTTACTTCCGTTTTGCAGGCAGGAGACTTTGATAAATAAATCTGATGGTGTGTCGCTTCACTTCCCACAGCTTCTATACTGCGGATGATCGTAGCCTTCAAGTCGTCACATGCCATTACTTCTAATATTTTCTGTCACAGAAGGAAAGTGTTGTACAAGTGACCCCCTCCTTAGCACTATAGATGAGCAGTTCATTGCCAATTTTCAAAGAAGTGCTTACCATAGCAACAGCACAGCGGACCCCAAATGACCCACAAAGTTTTCAATTCTAAATGTGACTGTTCAAGGTTATGTTAAAGTTTGCAAAGCAAACAACATTTGGAGATAGTCTGTGGATGCAGACATCAATATCCTGCATTATAAAATAGGCATTGCTTTTTCAGAGCATTTCTTTTGCCCATCACTCTGCTAGAAGTTAATTCGTAATCCCAATGGAACTCTTTAGGATCTGTCAGGAAGTGGAACAATCTCTACATGTATCTAAGTGGAGATTTAACAGCCCCAATTCCAAATACTCATTTTCCTGTCTTAAGCAATCTGTGCAAGCACTGCTCTGCAACATCACAGGGGACGTGTACTGATGGTCAGGGCAGGACAAGGGCATACCTTTCAGCAAACTACTGAAAATGTTTTCTGTGAAGTAAAAGCTTTTGAAATAGAATTTAGATTTCAGTACTTTCCAGGTATGATATTGTTGTTGTTATTATTATAATTGTACAACGGATACTTTTTATCGGTTTTGAAAATGTTAATATTTCTAAAATGATGTTTTTTTCTTGAGTGTTTTATTTTATTAGAAAAAAGTAAATTTAAATGGTCAGTTAGACCAGTAATGCTTTACTCCATCGATTGATCCAACTTTTTCGCATCACTTTGTGAATGAATTTCACACCACTCTAGTCCTCAAGGGGTTAACTTGACATGTCTAGGATATATGTGTTTAAATTGAGTGGTGCAACAAAGTACAAAATGGCAAATGGTCAGATGGAGTTTTTGAGAAACCAGTTAGTGGCGGGATAAGGTGAATTGTTGGGGTGCTGGTGATGGACGGGGCTTGGTGGTTTGTGGACATTAGGGATAACTATGTACTTTACACATTTTTAGTGTGCTAAGAGTAGAGTAGTGCAGAATTACAATCAAATATGTTTTTACATCAATATGTAACTCCAAATAAGGCAGACAAAGAGACCAATTACCCCTCACAGCATTGGACAAATTCACGGGAATAGTTGTGTCATTCTGTTACATAGCTTGGCAGTGATTTGCCCCATTATATTATATAAGAACATCCCATCATACAGGACTCCAGAAGTGCATCATCACTTGGACCCAGGAAAACATTGCACTGTTAAATGATATGAGACCAGCAGACCATCAGTTCAGATCGTCAGGGTGTTGCATTACTACATGTGACTACGAAACCTTTGCACTATTACATGAGACCAGCAAAGCATTATGAGACTAACAGACATCATATCATTCTAGGAGTAAATGGCAGAAATATTCATTAGGGAGATAGAGCGAAGGGATAGCTTTAGGGTGAAGAGTAACAGGGATATGTTGCAATTTTGGGGCCAGTATATTCCTCCTATTAGGTTCCCTTTTCCCACAATTTCTCCTTTATAATAGTTTCTTAGTCTCTGACCATCTGTCTGTAGTATGTAGGTATTGGTGATACCTTTTTAACATGAACTGTTAATATTTTTCAGATAAGCTTTCAGGAGAGCCTCTCACTTCCTTACCTATGGAAGTGAGAATATCTCCAGAAACTCATCTTATAAATAATAATTGTCCAAATTTCAAAAAGGTTTCACCAATACCAGAGTTCTCACACACTTGAATTAGTATGTCCTCACACACTTGAATTAGTATGTCTCCTGTATCCTCTGTTATCTTGTCTCTTCTCACTACTGGAAATGGAACCTGGGTGTGGGAGGGGATACGAGTCCATTAGAGGAGATAGGCAGATCTAAGTATGCTGGGGAGACTAAGAACATCTGTGCATGTGCTCCAAGAGTGACAAGGGGTCAGAACTCGACACTGTTAACAGGGCCACAGTTGTTTAAATAAATGCAAATTGTAATGCTCTCAGTGGTGCAATTGGTTTACCTCAGAATAATTCCACTTTCACTATTATGACATGACAATAGTGTGAATGTGGTCTTGATTCTTTAAGGAGGATTATTTATCTTTGATAAAGGACCTTGGGGCACATATATAGGGTGTAAAAATAAAGGGGAGCAGTTCTGGGCAAACCAACTTCACCATGGGGAACAAATAAATAAAATCTCTAAATTCTGATTCATTTACCTGGGGTGTTTATCCCTTTTGAATGCTAGAGGGTATGTTGAGGACACACTGGCATTCAGTTGGTTAAAAGTCCATTTAAGTAATTGGGGTGTTTTAAATTGTCCCCTGTAGTACAGTGTTGGTTTACCATAGAAGTGTTCCTTTTCATTTGTGTATAAGGCCCAAGAGAGAGATTTATAAACGCTGAATGAGAATAATGGCTATAATCTGTGCCAGATCTTATGGTTGGCATCTCTAAACTTGCCAACGGCAGTTTTGGAAGAATTAATGATCTCTAGTAGAGTTTTTGTTGAACTGACATTATTGTGGGCAAAAAATATGGTGCAACATATTTATAAAGATAGAAATTTTATTTCAAAGAAAATATCCATTATTTTACACTGTTGTGTTCTTAAATTGTGGAGGTACTATATGTATAAACTTGCCGAATAACAACCTATCTATAAAACAGCCGTCGCACCTTTATAAATATCACCACATTGAATGAACATTGACGATTAATTAATGACCGTCATTATAATACGTTCTAGAATTCTTTTTATATATCTCCTCAAAAGTTTGTAAAATATGCCCAGTAATGGGCTGAATTCAGTTACAGGTGATAGGTTTAACAATGGATTTAATCTAAATCATTTGCATTCCACTATATGGGGACATTTGGAGAAAAAAATGTGATAAATAGAATAAATTTATACCAATTCCTTTTGCAAAGTTCTATTTTTTTCAGGGAGAATAGGGTGCTAATGTTTATACAATTATTATTGCAGGTATACTAGTGCAGAAGTGATTATGGTTTATTAACTGTTGACTTCTTTACATTTTCTTCCAAGAGTAAATTACACCAAATTGGGGTAAACCTTTAGAATATCAGTGCACATTAAAAACCAACAGGCTGGAAATTACCATTAGTCCACTAGTCTGTGACATGTAAAACAAGCAAAAAAATCCAACAGACGAATGTGATATTGAGCTGTTCACTATGAATTCCAATGTTTGGACTAGTATATATTCAATTCTTGGCTTGTAACTTTTCTTTATTGCTGGTAGCCTCACTGACGCATTTCAATCTTTGCCTATGAGACAGACTAGATGTGTCATTTACTGGCAATACTATTACAATTGCTCTTCGTTTACACTTATATTATATATATTTCAGAACACTTTTAAGTAGCCCATAGTGGAATAATGGCTCTCACAGGTTTGTGGCAAGATTCATTCCTATCATTAAAAAGTATAATATACCCACTAAGGGCCTTGTGATTAAAAAAAAAAAAATAAAAAACTGGGGGAAGATGCACTAAGGTTCGATGCTGTGGCAGTGTATGGGGAGTATGTCACTTTTGTGATGAAGATTCACATCTCCAAATGTTGGCGTCGGCAGAAGAAACTGGTGAGGGTGGTTTTGTACGTCAAGTAAGCAATGCAAATGTTCCCACTAGTAAGAAATAACGGCAGTTGTAAAACAAACATCGCCCGTCTCCAAAACATCAAAATCTCGCCCATAAAGGACAATGTAGAAGTGAAGCCCAGAGCCATTTAAATGTTGGAGTTAGGTCTAACACGAGTTAAATTGCAACATTTTTCTCCAGAAATCTAACACCCATATTTTTGGCGAACATCACACAACTCAGAGTAGAATACCACCGTCAAGGAAAATAAAACAGAGAGTTAGGGGTAACAGGAGTCTGAACAGCATTCTCTGTGCTTCCCTACTGTAACGGTTTTTCAGACTCTCAGACCAGAGGTAAAAAATAAAACACAGTTTTATTGAGAACAGATGAGGAACACGGCCCCCTAAGGGCAGAAATAGGTAATTACACGTAACTGAAGGCAATATGGTAATATAGCAGACACAGTGTGGATAAAGAGCAATACTGTACAAGCAAAGGAACAGAGTAAAGCAAGGTTTAAGTCCAATGCAAGTAATCAGTCTCTGATGTGGTGTGATAGACAATGCCCAGTAGTGGACAAGAGCAACTACAGACTGTGGTGCAAGGTGGAGAGCACCTAGTAGTGAGTCCAAACAGTAGTCCTCAAGGACTGGCGATATGCAAGACCAACCACTTGTGCTAGAGCTAAGTAAGACAAGAGCCAAGAGCACTCTGCTGTGCGTAACAGGATAGCCACACTGCGTGAGCTGAATGGGACCAGAGCCACAGCACTCTGTGGTGCTGAATGGTTTAATGACACTGCGTGAGCTGAATGGAACCTGAGCCAGTAGCACCCCTTGGTGCGTCAACGGATACCCACACTGACAGAGCTGAAAGGGAACAGAGCCAGCAGCACCTTGTGGTGTGTAAACGGATACCCCAACACTGCTAGAGCCGAGTAAGACCAGAGCCAGTAGCACCCTTCCAGTGCGCCAATGGAGCGTGTATATTGCAAGAGCTCTCGGTAGATAGTAACGGAAATCACCACTGCTCTGCAAGGGAAGTGGACAGGCTCGGTAATGAAGGCAGTGAGCTCAGCAAGTGTTAATGGAGAGGCTCGGTAACGGAGGCAACAAGCTCAGCAAGTGTTAACGGATGGCCCAGTATCTGAGGCAACAGCACTGCAAGTGTTAATGGACAGGCTCGGTAACGGAGGCAACAAGTTCAGCAAGTGGGAGGTCAGCATAAGAAGTACAAGTCTGACAGTTTACAATGTCGCCAAGCGACATAGATGAAGTCACACTGGAACCGGAACACAGGAAGCTGGATACCAAGCAGGAAAGTCATCCAGGCCGGGTCATACATGGAGCAGGAGCGTCAGACAAGCCAGATCAATCACGGAGCAGGAACGTCAGCCAGGCCGGGTCATACACGGAGCAGGAACCAGAAGAATAGTCAGACAAGCCGAATCGGTACACAGGAACACAGCAACGGAAGCACTGGTACAGGAACACCATGAAAGGGCACCTGACAGGTGGCAGAGGCCCGGTATAAGAAGGCCATACTGGGCGGGCATAACAAGTACTACCAATAGGAACACACCACAGCAGAGAGTGACAGGCAATCACAGGAACCGTGATAGTACCCCCCCTCTCAAAGACCCCCTCCCCTGGTCGAGGGTCTAGGTTTCTGGGGATATTTAGAGTGGAAATTGCACAATAATCTTGGGGCATGGAGGTCCCCGTGGTCGACCCAAGAGCGTTCTTCAGGACCATAGCCTTTCCAGTGGACCAAATATTGCAACTTCCCTCTAAATCTCCTGGAATCAATAACGCTCTGAACTTCATACTTCTCTTGGCCTTGAACATCCACCAGCCCAGGAACCACTGGGGTGGTAGTATAACGGTTGCAAACCAAGGGCTTTAACAGAGACACATGGAACACATTATGAATGCGCATAGAGGCTGGGAGCTCTAGTGCGTAAGAGACAGGGTTAACCTTGCGGATGATCTTAAATGGACCAATGAATGGAGCCAACTTATTAGATGGTACTTGTAAGTTGAGATTCCTGGAGGAGAGCCATACCCTATCCCCAACCTGGAAAGAGACCGCTGGGAGCCGTCTACGGTTGGTATGCTACTGATGTCACCGAAATGACTGGCTGAGGGTCCTCTGAACCTGTGCCCAAGTGGAGCAGAGCTGCTCCAAATGCTCGTCCAGAGCTGGAATCTGCTTCGACTGAAATGAGTCCGGGAGCAGGCATGGCTGAAACCCATAGTTAATAAGGAACGGAGAGCTCCCGGACGATGGATTAACTGCACAGTTCCTGGCAAACTCCGCCCACGGCAACAGGTCGGCCCAATTGTCATGATGATCAGTCACAAAACAGTGCAGGAACTGTTCCAGTCCCTGACTGGCACTCTCAGCTGCCCCATTGGTCTGGGGATGGTAGGCAGAGGAAAAGGACAATTGGATGCCCATCTGGCCACAGAATGCCCTCCAGAATCTAGACACGAACTTTCTCCCTCGATCTGACACCACCATTCTGGGAACCCCGTGCAAGCGGAATACCTCTCTAGCGAAAACCACCGCCATTTCCTGAGCCGTCGGAAGACCAGAGAGGGGCACGAAATGAGCCATCTTAGAAAACCTGTCAACCACCATTAGGATAAAAGAGTACCCCCTGGACACCAGCAATTCTCCCAGGAAATCAATAGATATATGGGACCATGGGCGTTCCCCATTAGGAACCGGTTGTAATAAGCCCACTGGGAGGTGTCTGGGGGTTTTGGCACGGGCACAGGTGGCACAGGCTGCCGTGAAAGCAGAACAATCGGCTCTAAGAGAGGGCCACCAAAAGACTTGAAACAGTGACCATATTAATTGATCCCTCCCTATGTGCCCAGCTGCTTTAAATGAGTGGTACGTCTCTAGGAGACAGGTACGGAATGGCTCATCCACAAAACACTTGCCCACTGGGGTCGCAGGAGGTGCCCTAGCTTGGGATGCCAAAATCTCCTCCCCCAGCGGCAAAGTGATACTGGTACGCACTGTAGCCAGGATGCGATCTGGCTGA
Organism: Rhinophrynus dorsalis; assembly: GCA_037306005.1. Taxonomy (NCBI): domain Eukaryota; kingdom Metazoa; phylum Chordata; class Amphibia; order Anura; family Rhinophrynidae; genus Rhinophrynus; species Rhinophrynus dorsalis. The sequence continues at coordinate 256,611,074 of CM074722.1, forward strand.
ATAATAGGTACAGGGTCTTCATCCCTCTCAATGTCAGGACTGAATTGTCTGGATAGAGCATCCACTCTAACGTTCTTAGAGCCTGGCAGGTAGGACACTACGAAATTAAATCGCGACAAGAACAGTGCCCACCTAGCCTGGCGAGAGGACAGTCTTTTGGCCTCTGAGAGATAAGTCAAATTTTTGTGATCAGTAAGGATTAACACCGGGGTTCTTGTGCCCTACAATATATGGTGCCATTCTTTCAGTGCAAGGATAATGGCCAAGAGTTCTCTGTCGCCAATCTCATAATGGCTTTGGGCATTAGTGAGCTTCTTAGAAAAGAACCCACAAGGTCTCAGGGTACCACCTCCCGCAGGACGTTGGGAAAGTACTGCCCCTACCCCAACTTCGGAAGCATCAACCTCCAATGTAAATAGCAGGGCGGGGTTAGGGTGGGACAGTACAGGAGCGGATGCAAAAACAGATTTTAAGGTCTCAAAAGCTTTACCAGCTGCCTCGGACCATTGAGAGGGATTAGAGCCTTTATGCGTAAGGTCAGACAGGGGTTTCACAATTGTAGAGAAATTCTTGATAAATTTTCTGTAATAATTGGCAAAGCCCAAAAAGCGTTGAATAGCTTTTAACCCTTTAGGAGGTGGCCATTGTAGGACTGCTGCCAGTTTCTCTTGGTCCATAGCAATGCCGTCTTTGGAAATTAAAAACCCCAGAAAGGGTAATTGGGATCGGTGAAACTCACATTTTTCAAGTTTACAAAACAGTTTGTTCCTTCGTAAAAGGAGTAAAACTTCAGACACATCTTTAATGTGTTGGGTTAAATTGGTAGAGTGAATTAATGTCATTGAGGTATACAACCACACAAGATTGAAGCATATCACGAAGGAAGTCATTGATAAACTCCTGGAATACGGCAGGAGCATTGCATAACCCAAATGGCATAACTAAATATTCGTAGTGCCCAGACCTAGTATTGAATGCTGTTTTCCACTTATCTCCGGCCTTAATTCTGATCAGGTTGTATGCGGCCCGGAGATCAAGCTTCGTAAAAATAGAGGAGCCCTTCAACTTGTCAAATAGCTCCGTAATGAGTGGGATAGGGTAGGCATTCTTAGACATGAGTTTATTCAAACCCCGGTAATCAATACATGGCTCGCCACTTTTCTTTTTTACAAAAAAGAAACCGGCACCAGCCGGTGAGGTAGACTTGCGTATGATTCCCCTCCTGAGGGTATCCCCAATGTACTCCTCCATGGCCTTGTTCTCCTCACAAGACAAAGGGTACGTCCGGCCCCTAGGAGGCACCACGCCCGGAGGCAAATCAATAGCGCAACCATACAGTCTATGCTGCGGCAATGCGCTAGCCTCTCCCTTACTGAACACGTCACTGAACTCCCTGTATTCAGCTGGCACTGAGGGAGAGGTACACAAAATCGTAACCGGCAGCGACAGACAATGTTTAGTACAATACTCAGACCAAGATTTAACCTCACATCTCTGCCAGTCAAACTGGGGATTATGCAATAGTAACCAAAATCCCAAATCCTTTTCATTAGTAGATTTCCCCAGAGAAACACCATTTAAACTATATGTTGCATTTTTATTATTATACCCAAAATGCATAACTTTACACTTGTCTATATTGAATCTCATTTGCCTGCCCAGTTACTCAATTTGTCCAAATCCTCTTGTAATGAAGACACATCCAGTCCAGACTTTATTACCTTACTTAATTTTGTGTCATCGGCAAACACTGATACATGGCTCCCTATGCCCTCTGGGAGGTCATTAATAAACAAATTAAAAAAAAGAGGACCCAGGACAGATCCCTGAGGTACTCCACTTATCACATTTATCCAGTTGGAGAACTTGCCATTTACTACCACTCTTTGCATTCTATCTTTCAGCCAATTTCCAATCCACACACAAACATTTTCCCATAGGCCTATTTCATTTAATTTGTACAGTAACCTCTTGTGTGGAACCGTATCAAATGCCTTGGCAAAGTCTAAATAGATCACATCAACCACCGCTCCTGCATCTATATTATTACTCACTTTTTCATAAAATGCGATCAAGTTAGTTTGACAAGACCTGTCTTTCCCAAAGCTATGTTGGCTATTGCTAATGATATTCCTGTTCCAGCAGAATTATTGAATATATTCCCTTAGCAACCTTTCAAACAGCTTCCCTACCACAGATGTCAAGCTTACAGGTCTGTAATTTCCTGGCTGTGACTTTGATCCCTTTTTAAATATGGGCACCACATCTGCTTTACGCCAATCCATGGGCACCATACCTTAAATAAAAGAATCCCAGAAAATCAAATATAACGGTCTGGCCAGGGTCTGGCTTAGCTCTTTAAGTACCCGTGGGTGTAGAGCTTTGTCTACCTTAACACCATTCAATTGTTTTAACACTTTTTCTTGTGTTAGCCAGTCCCATGCTTGCTGTGACTGTTCTGTAAAAGTAGTTTGCAGATTCTTGTCCATTGGTTCTTCCTTGGTAAAAACAGAAGAAAATAAATGATTTAAAATATCTGCCTTCTCTCTGTCCCCCTTGACCATCTCACCCGTTTCAGATAACAAGGACCCAACATTATCAGACTTTAAATTTTTGCCATTAATGTATTTAAAGAATTTCTTTTATTAACATTTTTGAATTCTTCAAATGCCTCTGCTGATCCCTCAGCTTTGTAATGTTTAAATGCAATGTTTAAATGCTGCTTTCTTGTTATTTATTTCATGAATTACTTTACTGGTTAGCCACATTGGCTTTAATTTGCTTCTTTTGTATTTGTTTCCAACAGGGATAAATTTATATGTGTATTTTTGCAATTTTATTTTGAATGCATTCCACTTACCGTCTGTGTTTTTTCCTGAAAATATTTTATCACAGTCAACGAGACCAAGGGATGAATTAAACCTGCTTAAGTTGGCCTTTTTAAAATTCAGTGTTTTGGTGGAACCCATACCAAATTGCTTTTTTGAATTAATCTCAAACGATACCATGTTATGGTCACTATTCCCCAAGTGCTCCCTAACTGCTGTGAGGATTGCTTTCCTCTTTCTCCCCTTTTGCCCACCACTGCATTACCATCCATCTCCCTTTTTCAGAAACCTCCGCATTACCCTTTCACTTAATCTCTGTCCCACCTCCCTCTTTTGACGAGGGCCACATTGCCATCATCTCCCCCATTCACTTCACCTACTATGAGCATGACCCAAACTGCAAACTGTAGCATGCACAAATGTCCTTTTGGTTCAGAGGACACTCTGCTGCCTTCAGTGAGGAGTGTGTGCTATTTACATGAAAACCTACAGTAAAATCTCAGGTATTAAAGGCACCTGTGTATAATATGCAGATGTATATTATACCCAAGATTTTAGGGGAAAATAAGAGTGCCTATGTATAATACGCACCCTTGTTTTCCTCTCAAGAAAAAAAAATTAAACCTGCCAGATCCCTTCATTCCCTCCCCCGGCACTATCCGCTGCTAAAATACCATTTACTTCAAAATTCAAGTCCCTGCATTTTACCCATTAGTAGGCAACATTTAAAGGGATAGTAATACTTAAAATGTAAAAAAATATATGTTGTAGGGTTTATCCCCCTGAGTAAAACAAGGGCACTCCCACTGCTGAAAGGTGTTTCATTCAAAAGTTATTAATTTTCAAAGTTGAATTTTATAGGTGCAATATCACAGTGGCCTGAAATTGTGCAGTGGCGCTGTTGCTACACGATCCTATGGACAGCTCTGGTCAGTTGACCATAAATCTCCATAGGATGGTGTAGCAACAGTGCCACTGTACAATTTCAGGCCACTGTGATATTGCACCTAAAAAATTCAATTTTGAAAATTAATAACTTTTGAATGAAACACCTTTCAGCAGTGGGAGTGCCCTTGTTTTACTCAGGGGGATAAACTCTACAACATATTTTTTTTTACATTTTAAGTATTACTATCCCTTTAACAGATGTCAATATTCCCTGCAGGCGGCATGCTTCCATTCGCCGCCCTCTTCCTTCCAGCTATGGTATTGCCCTGTGAGGATGTAATGGACTGACATAAATCTCTAATTTAACACAATTAAACAGGCATCCAATTTACTGGATAAAATGGACTTGGCTTAGTTACCATTAGAGAGTAGTGTGCAATACGTGATACATTTGGCTGGTTTACCAAGTTCGGGTTGACCGAATCTGCATTAAATACAATTAAAATCAATGAAAAATTTGGCAGAGTAATTATCTTAAACTGAGAGATTACTGAATGGCCCACTGGTTATACTCAGCCTAATGTAGACCTTGATTCCATTGCAGTTGATAACTTAATCAAGGGTTATATCTACCAATGTCTTCACAGACCTCAGTCGGAATCCGTTAAATAAAACCAGTGATAATTTCTCAACTACTGTGTAATCTGTCATATTTTTCTGCAGATGGTGAAGGACTTGGATGAAGTAAGTTCTCTAAGGAAATTACACTGCTGTTACCAGTAATCTTGTTGACCTTGTTTGGCCCAGGTATATCTTCAGTCCTAAGTGTTCTATGTTTAAAATAAAATGCAAATATTATAAGGCAAAGCAACTGCACAATAGGGAAAAATACAAATGCCTTTAGTCATCATTTCAAATGGACACAAAAAAGTGTACTTTTTTTTTAACTGGTGCTGCTGCTGGTGACGGGACTTGAGGTGGGGTATTACTGAGAATTTTTAAGCTACTTCATTCCCTATTGACAGCTCTTTATATAGAGGATTTTATGGTAAGTTGTACCCTTGGAATCTTACTCACTTGTTTCATCCACTAATGGGTTATTATTGCCCTACCCTCCAGTCCTCCTCACTGCTACAGCTCACCCCTTACATTGGCATAGGAGTAGTTGTGGCTCATTAACCTGAATTTCCATATGGAAATTAGCCATTCTCGAAGTGTTAAGTGCAAAAATGTAAACCTGTTGAAGACATGGCTGATTTATGACGATGATGTGGAGGATTTATTGAGATGTGGAGGTGAAGACACATTAGTGCATGCTGACAATGTGCCTTCAATACAGATCTGACATAACATCGCCATCCTAAGCTTATCTAACCTTATTGCATCTCCCCCTGGAGTAACTGAGTGAAACCAACTGCACAATAGTGGAGGAGGATTTTAACACCTTGAAAACTAAAGAGGTTTCCAACAAAATCAATAGGTTAAAAGACCCATGTAAAAATCTGTGGGAATTTCATACCTCCCAAGTGTCCATCTTTGACACCCAAATCCTTCTGTCCCTCTTTCTGGTTAAAGTCCTGAAAATGTGTTTAGTTTCTGTAAATAAAATACTTTCGATCTTGTTTAAAATTATGTATTCCTCTATATAAAGAGGTGTCAATAGGGCATGAAGTAGCTTAAAAATTCTCAGTAATACCCCACCTCAAGTCCCGGCACCAGCAGCAGCAGCACCAGTTAAAGAAAAGTGCACTTTTTTTGTCCATTTGAAATGACGAGTAAAGGCATTTCTGTTTTTCCCTATAGTGCAGTTGTTTTGCCTTAGAATATTTGCATTTTATTTTAAACATAGAACACTTAGGACTGAAGATATACCTGAGCCAAACAATGTAAACAAGATTACTGGTAGCAGTGTAATTTCCTGAGAGAACTTACTCTGGACCAAGAACTTGCATTCTACATCCTGGTCCTTCACCATCTGCAGAAAAATATGACCTAGATTACACAGTAGTTGAGAAATTATCACTGGTTTTATTTAACAGATTCCAACTGATGTCTGTGAAGACATTGGTAGATATAACCCTTGATTAAGTTATCAACTGCAATAGAATCAAGGCCTATATTAGGCTGAGTATAATCATTGGGCCATTCAGTAATCTCTCAGTTTAAGATAATTACTCTGCCAAATTTTTCATTGATTTTAATTGTATTTATTGCAAATTCGGTCAACCCGAATTTGGCAAACCAGCCAAATGTATCAGGAATTTCACAGTGACTGGATCACTACTCTCTAATGGTAACTAAGCCAAGTCCATTTTACCCAGTAAATTGGATGCCCGGTTAATTGTATTAAATTATATATTTGTCAGTCCAGTACATGGAATATAATGCAGTCAGATTATGTACTACCATCCTAACAGGACCATATGCACAATGTAGAAGAACAGCAATGCTGAGGCTAACCTACTGCGCCATTGGGAAGAAATAAAAAAAAAACAAATAAAAAACATTTATTTAAATGGGACTTTTAACACACTTATGTGAAACAGGTCTCCAGGTCATTGTGAAACATCTCTCTCTAGCATTCAGTGTTAAAGCCCCATTTAAATAAATAGGAATTCATCTTTCTCCTCTGTGGTGCAATTAGTTTTTCCCCAAAATGATTGCATTCTTTGCGCATATGGCTCAATGCATGAAAATTAGATGGACATCATCAAATTTTAACATTAACCATTTGGGTGCTAGAGAGGTATACTACGACTCTGGCACTCAAAGGATTAAATGCTATAGCAGAAATTTGCAGCAAGTTTATACTGTTCCCTTTAATTTGATTTAGGAAATATAACCTGTATCTCTATTATTGTTATATTTCATTTTTTTTTCAAAAATGTGCTATTCAATGTCTGTGATGCATTGATCCAATAATTGCAGTCTGTGGATGATTTATTGAAGGGTTAAGGTCATTATTTTTGTTGCTAATTAAATTGGGCTTGGCCAGACAACTGTGTTTTTCCAGAATATTGCACATGAAGAATAATAATTTCAGTTTTGGATGCAGAATTGTAATTCCAAGTTATTGATTGAAAATTAAAAATGATTTTGATTGTAGCCTCAGCTTGGTACTGCTGTGCGGGAATCCACAGATACACATCATTTGGTGGCATTTTGTGCAGGATAAGGTTCTCCTGAGGTAAATACAAGAAGATAAAATATTTCAGAATCTGTCTGATATCCCCACAGCGAGCAGCAATAAGATATGGTAATTTTACACCATGAACACCACAGATTTTTTATTGAACTATTTAAAGTTGTTTGGGGATTTGCTAAGCATTTTCTTGCACACTATATCGTTTCAAATATTCCCATCTGTGATTAATAACAAACATTTTCAACATTAGACAACACTGTAAAACAAGTTTGCTAAACAAGTGTGCTAAAGCTTCTGGCCACACTTTTGAAGTGCAGCTGTTTGCTTTTTTAGGAGCCAAACTGATTTGTGCATATTTTGTGCATATTTATTAAACAATGTGAGGGTCAATGTGTCTATGAGACCTGTGAAATAGGAAGTGCAAAATATTGTGGGGTAGTAGCATGTTTGTTCCTTCTCCTAGGAAATGCAGGTGATAACTAGCAAGAGCTTTTGATGTTGGTTACGTTAAAGTAAAATTCAGCTTCATTAGATCCCCTGTGACAATAACAAGCTGCAGTTCCAAGACATTTCCATGGTTGGGATGTGGGACATACAGCTTTGGGAAGTCTTCTTACCCACACTGGTCACTGGTTATATTTGGGGAGATAGGGAAATTAAACTTAAATACATTTATAATGAGTTTTATAGCAAGAAATGAGTGAATCACCTGATGATGATATATAATATTTGTATACTTAACAGTTGTATCATAAAAAATATGTATGATAAAATGCAAGCACTGACAGGACATTTGAAAAAAGTATTTAGTTTATTGTGACAAAAAAAATTGGGTGGTTCAGCCCCAGGTTGGGAAACATCAACATCTGACACAATAAACTGAAGAATTTTTTGTTGTCAGTGCTTGCATGTTATCCATATTTTGAGTGATACAACTGTTGAGTATTTTGTATGTACACGCAGATTGTACATTGAGTATTGGATGGCCAATTGCTTCCTTTCAAGTTTAGTTGCATAGTTTGTCCACAGTATGTCCAAATTGGCCTGCCACACCAAGGCATTCTGACTTTAATCTGTTGAGGACTAGAGGAGTCTGAAACACATTTCTTCTCAGTGTCTTCAGTACCCTTCTGACCTAACTAAGATCACTTTACCATATGAAATGGTTTAGATTAGAAGCTGAACTTTCTATAGACTTTAAATGACCTTCCACTAGGGGAACACCTGCAGGGAGAAAATATTTATAAATGGCCAAGGCTTTCTGCCTGTATATTTTAATCAAGTGATGTCCTCTTTACATATACATTTTGCAAAAGCTTGCACTCTCATTCACTTCAATATGATTTGACAGAAAGGACATGATATAGGAAACAGCACATTACTGTAGGGTAACTTTGCACTCTCTGTATTATACTAGGACTGAAATAGCTTACAAAACATAAAATAAAATAACTGGTATTTGGTAAGCCTCAAAATCAGCTTGGAAAAGGTAGATGTTATTCCATGACAACATGGCAATGTAAAATGTATTTTACCAAAATTTAAGTAATTTTACTAGCGTGTCACAGTTTATAATAATGAATCGGGTCGTTTTCACCTGTAAAATAGCCACTCATGTTGAGCCTGTAATGCAACTCTCCCAGTGTTATCAATGGAATTTGACCAAGTAGTGTAAAATGTGAAGCTAGCCCAGACTAGACACAAAATCACATAACAGATAGCAGAGGTGTAAAGCAGATGGGGGAGGGGGACTTTACTGCATTTAAAATTAAATATATTGGTAAACTTTTGCTACCCCTACCTTTAAACCCAATAATGCAGCTCCATGTATATATTTTATTTTATTTTGTAAACTAAAGCAAAAACTGGTTTATGAAATACCACAACTAGGTGGAGCTGTTGCTTTCTAGTTAGAACCACAACCAGGAATTGGAATTTATCCTAAGTCTGTAATAGAAAAATGCATTTTGTGGTGGTGTTTGATCTAGAATAATTTTTGGAATAAAACCTCTCCCAGCAGTGGTGTGGCATGTTTTACTCAGCAGTAAAGAAGCCAATATACATCTGCATATTTTTTAAGTGTATAATATGAAAAATCAAATTGTCTGTACATTATAATGTTATATTTTCCCTGAGTGATTTCCAGACAGTAGACCATAAAAGTAATGTAACACTATCTGCAGCACCTTAGTGCTCTGTATGTTTTTTTTTTTGTTTTTTTTTTTTACTATACCATCTTTCACAGTCCATTACAGTAAGTACTCTACAAACGAATCTAGGAAGATCACTGTCAAGTATGTAACACTGTAAAAAAAATTGTAAGTGATGTTTGAAAAAAAAAAAAAAAATATAGGCAATTTGACTTTACGTATTATACATTTGCTGAAAATGTAAAGTCAGTATAAATGTTTACTATCACTTTAACCCAGTGGTAACCAAGTCTGTTTTCATGTACCATTATTAACAGGACAGTAGTAAACCATTTCACTGATTGAACTCAGATATGCGAATAAGCAAGAGTGTGTGTCTGATTTACTCAACTTGGCTCAAGTTGTCAAAAGCCATTGCTCCAGCTGCCTAAAACCTTACAGAGTACGTCTCTGGAAGATTGAGATGTGCTGAACAAGGCTGGCAGTGGCACAGCAACTTGTCATTGATGATTAAATCCTGAGAGGCCCATTCCCTGACAAAATAACGGTGAGTTATTGCCTTATGGTTAGGCTACATAAAAATACAATAATGTTGTCATCACAGTGTGGGATAGGCAGGGCTAGATTTCCCAGTAGGCAAACACACTGGACCTCTAATTTTACTGGGTGATTAAGTCATATTGGCCATGCCCATCACATATTGCACATATTTTACCTGAATAAGGGTTTATCTCAGAATGCTGGCTTGGGAATTGTAGAAGTCACACTATTATAATAAGCATTTGTGGGATCTGATACCCTGCACCAGACACCCGCTCCTAGATTGTTAAGCAGTATATTTACTGGTAGATATATTGTTGTAATGTCCCTTTTATATACTAATTTGGCAAGATTAAATACTTATTTGCTGGCCAGTTTATTAAGGGCTTTTTTATGTTTTGTTTTATATAAGCCAAAATGCGTAAATATGGAGGGTGCTGACAGCACATAAGGTGCATTGGTTAGGGTGACTGAGAAGTAAACCTGACCCTAAAGATAGGGATATTTTCTGTTATAATACTGTGGCACTGAGTGGCTCAGTGTGACCAGCTATACACAGTGCAAGCACTAGCTTTGCTTGAGCACAACAGAATTCAATCTGAGCCTGTAAAATGTGGATGATTCTTCTATTCACTGCCATGAGGATTTTCTGTAATACTTTACCATACATTGATTAGCCCCCTTGGATGCTAGAGATGAAAGCGTGAATAAAGGCACAATGATGTGCACCGCATGTGTAGTATCTAGTTCAGCAGTTCACAGATAGAGTGCTGTGGCACTTCAGTGCACTGCTGACATCCACTTAGAATGCCCCTTCTTTTCTATTAGGACTGTAACTGCATTGAATTAAACTGGATTTTAACAATTTGGATGCTAGAGAGGTCTCCAACACATAGTGAAGCATTGTGTTTGAGGCCTCTTTTGCATTCAAGGGGTTAAAATGACCATGGGGATTTATTATTTTCCCCTATGGTACAGTTGGTTTTCTTCTTTTACTACATCTGCTTCCTTTTATGACACAGTGTAAGAATACTTGTTGAATATAGAATTAGAAAATACTCAAAAGTCATGATGAGCAATGCACTGGATACCTCTCTAGCATTCAAGGGGTTAAAAGCTCCACAATGGGAATTTCTATTTTACCTCTGTGATGTCGTCGGTTTGCCCCAGAATTGCCCCCACTTTGTGTTAGACTGGTGCAGTACACAAATCGGTATTTCTTATTTCAGCAAAGGCTCTGTGGGCCTAATGATTAAAGCAGAACTTTCACTACAATAACACAGCACCACAGCTGATAATTACATTAGTGATATGCGCACGCTTAGATTTATTTTCAAGTATAATTGCTGCTTTAATGAAAAATATAACCTTTTATGCAGACAGGAACTGGGGAACAGCGCAGACATCCTGTAGAGCTGGCATCTCTGTGTCTGCGCTGTCCGTACCCTTCAACTGCACGACTGGCACCAGAAGGGACTGACAGCGCAGGTGCAGAGAGCGCCGACTGCAAGATCCCAGCCAGTGCCTGCTCACATAAAAGGTTATATTTTCGTTAAAGGAGCAATTATACTTGAAAATAAAATGTGTGCATATTGCTAATGTAATAATCATTTGCGGCACTGTTATTGTAGTGAAAGTTCCACTTTAACCCCTTAGTGACCGGCCTCGCGCACACACGGCTGCCGCAAAAGTTTTTTTTTTATTTTTTAGAAAGAATCCGGAGTCCCCGAACGGCGTGCAGCTGCGAGGGGACCAGGATTTCCGGGAAGTACATGTACGTCCTCTGTCCACAAGGGACATCTGCTTGGGATGTACATGTATGTCCTCGGACTGTAAGGGGTTAACCCTTCTGAGTGCCTGACAGATGGGCAACTGATTGCTTCACAATGTGTTGCCCACTTCCTTGGCACTCAAAGAGTTAATCATAAGGCCCACAGAGCAGTACATACAAGTAGACCTCTTTGCTGAAATAAAGGCAACATATACTACTTTTGTGTACTGCACCAGTCTAACTCCTATGTACCAAGCCATGTTTGTGGAAGAAATAATCTCTATGCACCACTTGCACCAAAGGGCAGACATTACAATGTGGATGTGTATGGGCATATCAGGGTGCGCTGCTCCTCTACTCTTTGTGTAACTTTATAAGGATGCTTCTGTTTCTTAACTCTTTGCATGCTAGAGAGGTATTGTGTTGGATACCCCTCTGGCACTCAAAGGTTAAAGGGTAAACTTCATGTACTAACAGGGCGCCAGGGAAATGAGAGCAAAATTCTTAATTTACTTACACCGGCCATTAAGGGCTTGTTAACGCTGCACAGAGCTGCATGTACTTCACTGATATTTACTAAAGGCATCTGTTCATGAACACAGTCTTCAGATTTGTGAAAGTATGTATAAATTTAGAACAGGCACTGCTCTGGTTAATTTGTACATAGCCCTTACAGTCTGTTTCAGTAGCTCTTTCCAGCTGTTTGAACATGTGCTCACACTACCACAGAGCTGCTCCTAGCGTCCCCCTGGCCAATTTTGAAAGCTTCTCTGCTCCTCATTGGCTTCTGTTGTATTCCCAGCAATAATGTACTCTTAGGACCTGAGAAAACTGCGCATAGGTGGAGTCGTGGATGCAGTGCTTTGGAGGTGTCTAATATCCAAGAGCTTAAATATCATCCTCTTTTAGGGCTCTTTCACATGGGAGATAGAACTGTTGCAGCCCACTGGATGCTGCATAGATGTGTCTGACAACTGGCCCACGTGAGCTCCAGATGATGTTACTGCTCATCACAGTCTCCAACAACAGTCATGTAAAAGGTCTGCTGGAAGCACCATATTCCACTGTGCAGACCTTCCTGCATCTTTACCTTGTTCCTGTGTGAATGCACTAAAGATGTACTGTGTCGGACTTTGGTGAATCCACACTAGGTAATATTCACCAGAGTGAAAGGCAACATAGCCCAGGGTGTAACATTCAATAGCAAGGATTCTCAAATGCAGCCACAGTGGCCACATGCGGCCACCAGAGTGTTTCTGTGTGGCCACCAGCAGCATACTAGTGGTTAATTTGCCCCTGCTGCACTGTTACTGTGCAGAGATTTTGTTTGAAATGCTGTGTCTGACTGACTGAGGCTTCCCGCTCAGCCAGCCAATGATTTTTCAGCCTGCCCCAGCCTCAGCTCCGTAAGAATGCATGCCTCTGCGGACAAGCACGCAGAAGAGCTTTGGCAGTGTAGAGGAGTGATTGTTGGTGGCCGGCGGCCAGCTTAACCCTTTGAGTGGACGGTGTGCAGAGAAAACAAGCCTGTATAATTGAGTAGATCAGGATGCTTAATGGTACATAATATTCCCTTTGTGTACTACTTTATGTAAGAGTGTAAATACACCCAATCCAGAGACGATACAATGATGTATGGTAAAGAAACTTGCTGAGCTTGATCAGCACTATGTAAACTTGTGGTAAACCATTATTAGTGTCAGGCAAACTCGGCTAGACAATGGGGCTATGGCAGGTTCTATGAGTGGTAAAGAAACAGAAAGCACCCCTTCTATGAATACCTAGTTGATAAACTACCTGAAGGCATTATTATGGCCTTTCCCCTTCCCCCCTCCCCCCAACTAAGTTAAGCATTGGAACCAGGACAGATAGGAAAATGTAGCTGAGGTGATGAACACACACACACACACACACACACACTCTCCTAGAGATGCGTGCGGGTGAGAGAGCGAGCCGCATCTCCAGAAAAAAAAAAAGGGGCAGCAACAAGCCCTGACCACCCATCTCTCAGGGTATCGTCACTGAGATGAACTGGATTCAGGACCCTTTGGGCCTTGTCCATCATTAAAAGATCCATATCAGTATCTGGCAGAAGTGACGTCATGTATTATAGCATGAAGTGCAGCAGATCAGATTTGTAGATGTCCTTCTTATAGCTGCATATTATTTCTTCAAGACCTATCTTCCTGGTCCGCTAGCTTACTTTCAAGGAAATCATAATGATGTCCCATTCTCAAATCAAACCATTCTGATCATTGATGAGGTCATCTGTGAGGGTCTCTAGGGTAGTGATTCTCAGGCTGAAGAGAAGGCAACTCTGGAGGTTGGCAGACAAGTAAGCAGAGTCAGGCCGGGTCATCAAGTAGATACTGAAGAGAGGTAGTGAGTCGGAGGACAAACTGCGGGTCACAATTTATACAGGTCAGAAGCCGGCTAGTAAAGGGTTAATTCGCCAATAAATAGATTTCATGTTTGCCAGTTTAATGAGAAGGTCCTTATTTCTACCTCTATTCTCTGATCAAACAGAAGGAAGCCCTGCTGAATACATGACATTCTTGTGTACTCAAGGAGAATATCATCCTCGGTAAGAATCAAGGGAGTTGTCATAGTGTGGCCACAGTGATGGCCACCAGGACATTGTGGTGGCCGCATTGGTGGCCACCAGAAAAAATCCCTTGAGAACCACTGTTCTATAGCCTTTGTTAAAGGGGCCCTAATTATTGCTACATATTCCATTTTAAAAGCAAATGTAACTAAGTAGAACAATACATTTTGTCACCACCATTTGGAAAGACCCTTTACATTATGTTATAAATTCAGTAATATAATTACAGATGTATGTTTTAAGTTATTTCTTTGCATGAGGACATTTCAACAGAATATAAAACTATAATAATAACCTGCCATGACTGCTTGTAATTCAGATCAAATACTTTCAAGGTGCATCCATTTTCCTTGGTGAAATTAATTCAAGATTTCAGATTAACCCAAGGGTACTGATATCTTATATATGTGAATATTGATTCATATTTATATCTTTGCAGTAGGAAAAAAAGAGTTATTGTATTTGAAAACCAGGTGCAATTCAATAAGATGAAGAAGTGCAGTATTGGAGCAAACCAGTGCTAATTTGTGCATTCTATATTACATCTGAGACAAAATATTTTTAACCCTTTAAGAACCAGGTGGATTTGCATTGTGTGCAAACCCTGTGGTCCATAAAGGGTTAACATCTTACATGCTAGAATTAACCTTTTGTGCCAGGGAAGTAGAAATGTATTTCTTCACGCTCAAAAGGTTAACATAAAGCTGAAGCGGGCAATATTTGTCATTTATTGACTAGCTAAGAATGATGAGAGTTCCAGTCTAACAAGTGCTGAGCAGCCACATGTTGCCCACCCATGTTTAATGTCATAGGTCTGACACTTGTTGCTTAGAATGTGTAAGGTGACAGCAGGGCAGTGTCAACAAGACCATACATTTCCACTGTCTGGTAGAATAAGGTAGGCTTTATTAAAATTAACATTTGTGTGGCAACTTTAAAGCCACAGCAATGTTGCCCAATTCAAGGCACTTTTGTAGCTTATCCACTTCCCCCAGTGATCCTAATGGGTGTGTGGCCTGTTGTATGGCCAGCCCACACTGATGGCAACCATACATGACTTGCTGACTCCCAAGTGGGTCTATCATTCATTTGATTGGTGCAACAATCATTCTCTTTTTAGGCCCTTCACACAGCATTAGACTAGCTGCAATATGTTCACCCATTTGATCAAACCCTAAAGCGGAAAACATTTTAGTGCTTGCTCTCACCCCTGACGAAGCCATGAAGTGGAGATGCACGTTGGGTTTGGGTTAGGAGGTTTGTCACTCTGTTCCCTTCATGCTGCCATAACTTCGTTTTTGTGATGGATATGTATACTGTTTGTTTTTTTACCCCTTCTTGAACAGTTATTATTTGACACTGATTGAGGACATACATTTGTATACTTTATATACTTGACCTGATACATTTTATTGATATATAGCACCTTATTAGGTATACTTCATGTTTTATTTTATTCTAATATTGTGCACTTTTTTGTATTGATTATGCTATAACTAGACAGTATAATTGTCCTGTTGTTATTTTTTTTAGCATGGTTACTTTAGGGAATCTATACTGTGTAAATATTCCAGTGTTGGATATATTTTTTGATACTTGATGTACACTGAGGATTTGATTATATCAGAACTAGTGTGAAAGCCCGTGTACACAAGCCAAGGTCAGGGTGATGTTAACCCTTTGAGTGCACTCAAAGGGTTAAGAGGCCAGTACTGCTGCCACCTCACTAGCAGCACACGCGATGCAGTCATTTGCTGTAGAGATTGCCCGAACGCACAGAATGCTCCCAGCACAGAACTCCCATCATTCTATGCTCCCAGCATTCTGTGCTTTCGAGCAGCCTTTACTGCAAATGACAGCGTCAGACAAACATTCTAGTGAATTATTATATAGCTTGGGCTTATCGGTCATGTTTTTAAAGCTATCAATATGTGTATTTTTTGTTGAATAAAGCTTTTCTATATTTTGTAACCATTTGTGTGCCTCAGTTTATTATGCTTCTTGTTTCCATGCTTTCTTTCAAGGAAAAACTATTGTAAGCCGTCTCATACGAAATGGTCTTGATTTTGTGGTGGCTTATGCCTGGGGTGATGTGAGGAAACGATTTAGCAGATAGCTAAAATACTTGCTGTATAGGTGGTGCCCAAGGGGGCTAGGGGTTTATGTCTGTCATTTTATATCTTTGCTGTGCAGTCTATATGCCATCTGTTTGTGTTGAATAAAACTGTAAACAGGCAGATTTAACATTACCTCTTCTTATAAATGTCTTTTCTGACAGAGTTTGTTATTGAAAACTGCCACCAAGACAGGCTTCCTCCTCATGAGTGGTATGGCAGAAACCATTTCAGTGCCAGAGAGGTATCCAATGCATTGTATTGCTATTCATTGGTTAGCTCTCAAGAACTGGAAGGATTAAAGGGATAGCAATACTTCCTTGTAAAAATGTCAAATATTGTAGATATTAACAATAGAAGTACAACAACCTACCTCCCATCTCTAAAAACGTTATAGTTTGAGAGATCATAGCATTTAAAGTCCCCCCCTCCCGCCCCTTTCAGAGACGTCAGTGCTCTGTGGGACAGAAGCAGATCCTGGTCATTTGACTGGCCAGCGGCTCTTCAGCAGAGCTGAGGTAGCCCTATTTAGAATTAAATACTTCATTGGAACAGTCTACAAAGTGTGCGTGGTTTGCAAACAGATGAGATTTGGTACCGTGTTAGCCGTATAGATACAGGAGGCAAATATAGTTTTTGATACCTTTTATTGGCTAACTAAGCAGATTTAAATGCAAGCTTTCAAGACCTTAGGTCTCTTCCTCAGGCATGTTATACAGATAAATATGAAAACATCTCTCTTAAATACAAGTACACATCACATTGTTTAGCATGGAAATCAGATAACAGAATGCAGTCCAGATCCAGATATCTTTGATCAGTCAATGGTAAATTGCACTCTTCCTCTGAGGCTTTAGAGGTATTTACAATGCTCTTGGGTCTGTTGGAAAGGTCAGTCAACTAAATTATATTTTGCAGGGTCGGGCCTGGTTAGTACTTGGATGGGAGACCGCCTGGGAATACCAGGTGCTGTAGGCTTTTGCTTAGAAATTATATTTTGACATAAATTCCTTATCCCTGTTCAAACCACTACAAATTGCATTAAATTTTAACATTAATTTTACCTCCCATACCTTTCTGTCCCTCTGAGTGCGAAACAGTCCCATCAATACAGTTAACTTAATATCCTTGACACTGTGCCCATTTTGGCAAAAATGTTCTCCCACTGGTGTCTCTGTCTTTTTGTTATTAACACTGGATCTGTGGGAATTAAATCTCCTATGTAGTGCTTGTCCAGTTTCTCCCACATACAGAGCTGTTGGGCATTTTGCACACATGATAAGGTATATTACATTGGATGATTTACAGGTGAAGGTACCATTGATCTTATGGTGTAACTGGGTGTTTGGAATTGGTATGTTGTCCGTGGTGTAAATGTGTGCACAAGTTTCACATCTCTTTTGTAGGCAGGGAGATGTGCCATTTTTTGTATTTTTATTCAGGGCACTCCTCACCATCAGTTCAAAAGAAATTACATACAGATGAAAGACTCAAGAACATATTCCCACAGCCTCCCTTACTCTCCTTCAGACAGCCTCCAAATTTGAAACAACTGATGGTGAGGAGTGCCCTGAATAAAAATACAAAAAATGGCACATCTCCCTGCCTACAAAAGAGATGTGAAACTTGTGCACACATTTACACCACGGACAACATACCAATTCCAAACACCCAGTTACACCATAAGATCAATGGTACCTTCACCTGTAAATCATCCAATGTAATATACCTTATCATGTGTGCAAAATGCCCAACAGCTCTGTATGTGGGAGAAACTGGACAAGCACTACATAGGAGATTTAATTCCCACAGATCCAGTGTTAATAACAAAAAGACAGAGACACCAGTGGGAGAACATTTTTGCCAAAATGGGCACAGTGTCAAGGATATTAAGTTAACTGTATTGATGGGACTGTTTCGCACTCAGAGGGACAGAAAGGTATGGGAGGTAAAATTAATGTTAAAATTTAATGCAATTTGTAGTGGTTTGAACAGGGATAAGGAATTTATGTCAAAATATAATTTCTAAGCAAAAGCCTACAGCACCTGGTATTCCCAGGCGGTCTCCCATCCAAGTACTAACCAGGCCCGACCCTGCAAAATACAATTTAGTTGATTGATCTTTCCAACAGACCCAAGAGCATCGTAAATACCTCTAAAGCCTCAGAGGAAGAGTGCAATTTACCATTGACTGATCAAAGATATCTGGATCTGGACTGCATTCTGTTATCTGATTTCCATGCTAAACAATGTGATGTGTACTTGTATTTAAGAGAGATGTTTTCATATTTATCTGTATAACATGCCTGAGGAAGAGACCTAAGGTCTTGAAAGCTTGCATTTAAATCTGCTTAGTTAGCCAATAAAAGGTATCAAAAACTATATTTGCCTCCTGGTTTGCAAACACACTTTGTAGACTGTTCCAATGAAGTATTTCATTCAAATAACGCTATCTTGGGTCTGCTGAAGAGACACCGGACGGTCAAATGACCAGGATCTGCTTCTGTCCCCTAGAGCGCTGACGTCTCTGAAAGGGTGGGAGGGCAGGGGGCTTTAACTGCTACAATCTCTCAAACTATAAAGTTTTTAGAGATGGGAGGTAGGTTATTCTACTTCTATTGTTAATATCTACACTATTAGAAATCATTAAAACAAAGTATTACTATCCCTTTAAGTGAAAAAGATACAGACTAATAGCGGTGTGTTCAAAAGGAAAGTGGAGGCATTCTGGGTCAAACCAGTTATGTGATAGGGGAGAACTAAAAAGCCCTCCCTTTTCCATTGATTTATGTGGGGGTTCTCTCTAGCATTCAAGGGTTTAGAAGCCTCATTTAAATCAATGGGAATTTTATTTCTTCCCTATATATATATATATATATATATATATATATATATATATATATATATATATATTTTCTAAATAAATAAAATATATATATATATAAGGCTCTTGGATGTACTAAAAGAAAAATGGACCAATTTTGAAGCAGCCCAACTACACAAAACGAGGGACATGTCAGAGTTGTTCTTACTGCTTTTCACGCAAATTAAAGTGCCCCCCCCCCCAAATCATTATGCACATAGCGATACGCATAGCAATACTAGTATTATCCTGAAAAAGTCCGGCATTACTGAGAAATTCAACTTGTTCCGAGATGAACAGGTAGGCATCAGTGCAGACATCTTGCTGAAGAGACATCTGTACGCCTGCACTGTCCTTCCCGTTCTCCTCCAGGATTGGTGAGGTAGAGTTGCATTGTACCTTAAGGTACAGGAAGTGACTGACGCTGCAGCCGCACAGATAACGTTATAGCAAGATGCCTGTCGGTGAGTCTCCCAACAAGTTGGATTTCTCAATAATGCTGGACTTATTCAGGATAATACTAGTACTGATATGCTTATCGCTATGTGCATAATGATATGGGGGGCACTTTAACTTGAATGAAAGCTCCGCTTTAACCATTTGAATGCTAGAGAGATCTCCATGACATTGCTAAGTAACCTGCTGGAAACCTCCCTAGCGTTCAGTGAGGTAAAAACCCTATTTAAATCATGTCATTTTTATTTGCCCCTGTATGGCATTTGGTTTGCACCAGAACGACTTCCCTTCATTTGTGAGACAAAGTAAAACCGTGTGATGAATATAAAATGTGTTTTTCTACAATGAAAATACCCAAAATTCAGAAACATTGCTTTTATTGTTATAAATAGTCACTATCCTTTTATTGCAAGCAGAAAAATATAGCCAATTTTCTTGATATTGATATTTTATGCTGATGTAACAAGCAATTGCAAATGTAATACATGAAAATTGCTGTAAGATAGCTAATTGCAACTACTTCTCTGACATGACATATAGGCAGTGCTTGGATAGACGAATATCATTAAGACAACATAAAGTTCACATTAGCTGCAACCCTATGATAAATATAGAAAAAATAAATTACCAGGGACAGGTGAGCAATGAATTCTGCCCAAAGAACAAAAGGAAGTAATTGATCCATCTGCAGTGCTAATTTTTCAACAGAAAAATGCAGGCATGTTACCTAATTTTAAATGCTACATTCAAAATAAAAATTACAAATTGGAAAAAATAAATTAGAAAAAAATACAGAGGAAATACATTTTAAACATGCTAGCCCCTTCTAAAGGCTAAACAACTCTCCAACATATGGCATATCTTCTCTAGCCTTCACAGTGTTAAAGGAGAAGCAAAGATTTTTAGTTTTATTGTCGTAGAGAGAGATTTACACAGATTACATGCGGTGCAGAACAGCTCTTTAGGTGGACTAGGAAACAAAGGGCCAGATGCAGAAAGAAAAATGGAATTGTTCTTGGGAAAACAACTGCACCCAGCAGACAAGTAATATTTTCCAGAATTCCCATTGATTAAACTGGATTTTTAACCTTGTGAATGTTAGAGATGGTATCCAAACCTCACTAGCTTTGAAGAGTGTTAAAAGCCCTATTTAAAGTGCAACTACCACACGACGCAATCTTTAGCTTAACTAAGTCCCCATCTGTCGACTAGCTGCTGAGTAGCACTAGTCGCCAGAATAATTAACTTATTTAATAGATTTCTGCTCTCTTCCATGGGTGACAGGCAGGATGGAGCACGGACATCTTGCCATTGTGACGTCCACGCGCCTGATCTGTCAGTCCCAGCCAGGTCTAGGAGACGTTGCTAGGAGCCATTTGGCTCCGGCTGGGACTGACAGTGCAGGCGCGCAGACGTCACAATGACAAGATGTCCGCGCTCCGTCCTGCTTGTCACCCATGGAAGAGAGCAGAAATCTATTAAATAATGTAATTATTCTGGTGACTAGCGCTACTAAGCAGCTATTCGTCAGATGGGGACTTAGTGAAGCTAAAGATTGTGTCGGGTGGTAGTTACACTTTAAATCAGGCAGTGTTTTTATATGTCTTGGTGCTTACATATTTCTTGGGTCCTCTAACTAGAAAATATATTCCATGGGGCATAACTAGTCTATTGAGCTTTAGGGCTGATGAACCCCCTTGAAGGCCATGAAAAGAAATGAAAAAATAAAAGGGTGCCAATTGTGCCTTATCACTCAACAAACCTCATAAAAGGTGATGATCAATTTTTTACCAGTCTGTTACAAAAATGCACAGATCAGCCTGTAACTGTTTTAATCTTTTATTTAAATCTGGGCTGTCCAAGTTCAGTCCTCAAGGGCGACCAACAGTCCAGGATTTAAGGATTTCCCTGATTAAGCACAGGTGAGTTAATACGTGGCTCATTAAAGGGATAATAATGGTTAATTTTATGTTTCTTTCCTATTGTGGGCATTAAAAAAATATTAACAACGATGTAAGTCATCTCTCAAACCTTTATAGTTTGAGAGATATACTATGCTAAAGTTACCTATTCCTGGCTATTTGAGAGAAGTCATCGCTCTAGCTGACAGCTGCAGAATCCGGTCATTTGACCAGATGGAGGCTCTGCTGAAGATCCTCCTTCCGGTCAAATGCCCGAATTCTGCAGCTGTCAGCTAGAGTACTGACTTCTCTGAAACAGCCAAGAAGAGATAACTTTAGCATAGTATATCTCTCAAACTATAAAGGTTTGAGAGATAAGACTTACATTGTTGTTAATATTTTTTAATGCCTACAATATGAAAAAAACATAAAAATAACCATTACTATCCCTTTAATTTTGACTGGCTCACCTGTGCTCAATCAGGGGAATCCTTACATCCTGGCCTGATGTGGTCCTTGTGGAATGAAATTGGACAGCCCTGATTTAAATAAATAACTTTGTCCTACCTGGTGGTGTGAGAGGGTTTCTTCGGTCTAAGACAGCACCTGATCAGAGATGGGTTTTACATCTCCGTCTGCATATATATGTGTTGGAGGATGTCATACATTACTCTCAACCATCAGATCAAGTGTGTGTATTGATTATTACTTTTTATGTGGTGTTTGTTGAGTGATGATGCAAAATTGGAGCAATCCATTTCTGTATAATGTTGTTGGGACAGTCTCAAAATCTCTTTAGTATAATTTGCTGGGCAACATATGTGTTTAGTTTAGCCATCACTTTTGTGAGTAAAAACCCTTGTGGTGGTGCTGTTGAAAGCATTGCAGTCTACATATTACTTTGTATGTATTACACTAGGTGTGCCTCCTCTTTTTCTTTCACTTGGAGTTTACACCCATGGGTCAAACCTTGAGAGTTCCCAGCTATGTGTTTGTGCACTAAAGTGTTTAATACCTTTCCAAATACCTCCTTTTTGCTTTCTCTTGTACACATCCTACGTTAAAAACTGGCTGTTTAGAAATTCTATGTCCCACAAAAAATTTTTTAGATTTTGTAAAGGAGAAGACCATAAGCTGAATGGCACAAACCATATCTCTCAAACTGCTATGGTTTGAGAGATACAGACGTTGAAAGTCCCCCCCCTCTCTCCCCTTCTCCTGACGTCAGCGTCTCGCTGACAGCAGGAGATTCTGGTCCGGGGACCAGCTTGTGGTTTTTATGGGACATTCCTGTCCCTTTAAAGTCCATTTTACTAACACTTTTTTAGATACAAGTGTTGAAAAACAAACCACCACTTTTTAAAACTGGACAGTAGTAGCAATGTTTTGATCAGAAAATGGGAATATTACATGAAACAATGGTGTTTAAACAGATGTTCTGTCAACATTTTTGTACTGTAATTTTTTTTTAGGTAAAACGATTTAATGCTATTGTGTTTTTTAACGTATGATTTCTTGTGATGCTAGGCCACACCCACTTTTTCAAAGTGAAACTAACACTTTATAATGACTTGGGTCATTTTTTTAAAAAGCTTTCAAAATCACCTATAAACGTTAGTTAGGGATAGTAATGTTTCACAAAAACAGCAGCTCCAATTAATCTTCATAATATTTGTGCCATGGAGAGTGTTATTTCAATACTGTCAGAGTTGTAGTTCAAGAGTAATTGAATGATAAAGTATCCCCATCCCGCCCCTTTTACTGATGTAACACCGCCTCACCTCAGATGTGGAATCTGGTTGCTTGACCAGACAGATCACAGCAAGGGACAATCTTCTTACTGTGAGAACAACGAAAACCCTGACCCCTTGACAGGTTTTTCAGCTTTTCTCTTATCTTAATTGAAGATTGTCCCTCTCTGCAATCTACCAGGACTACTGCTCTGAGCTGAACAGTGTTACATCAGTAAAAGGGGCTGGAGGGTAGGGTTGCCACCCAGCCGGTATTTTACTGGCAGGCCAGTAAAAAATTGGCTTCTGTCCAATGTTAAGTCTATGGAGGGAATGCCATGGCCGGTATTTTTTTTAAAAAAAGGTGGCAACCCTACTGGAGGGTGATACTTTATCATTCAATTATTCTTGAACTACAACTCTGACAGTATTGAAATAACACACTCCATGGCCCAAATACTATGATGATTAATTAGAGCTGCATTTATTATGAAACATTATTATCCCTTTAAAACTATGATTTACAAGATATTTAGCTTTATTTATTTGTCAGTTTATTCAAATTAGTCAGTAGTGACTGGTAGGACGTGGTAGCTGGGAGGGAGAGTGGAATGTTTGTATCTGACACACCAGGTTATGGCGATCAGTGCGGTTTAATTTTGCATAAACTGACAAATAAATAAAGCTAAATATCTTGTAAACTATAGATTTAAATAAAACATGGCTGACTTATATAGATGTGAAACCTATTTCAAAACCACACTTCATTATAAAGTGTTATTTCCACTTTAAGATCAGTTCTTTAAAATTAACTTTCATTGTCCTAACTAGACTAAAAAATTATTTATTTTAAAGGGGAACTTCCACATGTAAAAAAGTTTTGGCCAGGTGCTTAAATTATTATAACTATATTTTAAGATGATTTTAAGATATGCAGACTTCAGTTTCTGCACTTCCTCATTCTGCAACACAATGTATCTTCAGCACAGAGGCACAGGACTTCCAGTCATGTAATTCTCCTCCCACCTCCCTCCTAGCTGTCCCAGGGAGCACGTTCACGCTTAAAGCTCAGTATAATGGTGCAGTGCACAGGTTGCATGCCTGTCCCCCAGCAGTCAGACAGGGTTCAGAAAGAGCGTCATGCTCCCCCACCCATCCCATACAACTTGTGCTCGTGTATGTCATCAGAGATACTAGTGAGTAGTCAGTCTCAGTCACTAATTCATTGTACCTGGTCAAAGGAGGACAGACAGCAGGATGATCAGGATGAGAAACTTGGCTTGGATCACTTGGGTGCATCGCCAGCATTGTCTCATGCTGCTCAGACAAAGCACTCAGGACTTGCTCTGAGACAGAAGGCAACCAAAGGTGGAATACGGTGTGAACACTGTGTACATGCACAAATATACACAGTAGTCTCACTGCCCAGCTCAATACGGCTGAGGGCTCACTTGATGAACGTGACGTAAAAATAAATGTGTTAGCTGTCAGAGCAGCACATGCATACTTGGGAAGCAGGGAAGAGGCCAGGAAAGCGGGATATAATCTAAATGCGTCAGGACAGCATGACGCAGGTTTGGGCCCTAAAATTGGGACTGTCCCGCATATATCATGACAGTTGAAATCAGGATATAATCTAAATACGTCAGGACAGCATGATGCAGGTTTGGGCCCTAAAATTGGGACTGTCCCACATAAATCGTGACTGGTATTTTGTGATGTGACACCCAAGCTCACTGCCAATAGGAATGAGGCTGCCAAAGGAATACTATAGATATTAGTAGTGATTAAATGATGAGATAAATTCCTTTGAATCTATAAATTTGAATGAATATGAATATATTATATATGCAGCGCCTTATAATTTAACCCTATGAATTGCAGAGGGGCATACAACACATTGCAAAGTAATGTGTTGCGTACCCCCTGGCACTCAAAGGGTTAAGTATTTTTAAACAATACACAGTGACAAGTGCTTTGCAAAGTGAAACACTGGAAGTTTGGTCCCTGCTTGAAAGCTTACAGTCTAAAGTGGTAAATGGAGACATACAGAGTACATAAGGGTCAGGTGCGTATTACAGGGCTACAGTTCTAGTTGGGACATTTAGTATGTCAACCTTTTTTCCCCCATTAAAACTTTAGTAACCTGTATGATTAATGCTAATGGTCCTTCCACATTTCCATACCTGGGAACTTTCTGTTATGGAATCTGGTGCCACTGGGGGTAAAGTTGATGCAAATCTTGTGAAAAAGAGGAATGGGGCTTACTCATGAGTTAGGATGGGGCCTAATGAACACATCACAAAAGTGGGAGGAACAGGGTGGGGAAGGAGGAGAAGTGGGAGGGAAATGGGAAGAACGAGCTGGGAAGCAGCAGAAGTGGGCAGAGTTTCAGTAGAAACTCCTCACATCCAGAGAATCCGCTCTGCCCCGAAGACCCGGTAATGAAGTGTAAAAACTGGAGTCTCCGGGGCAAATCCGGAAAATTCACAGGTATGCCCATTTCATTATGTTAAATATAGGGAAGTATGACATTAACTTGAAAAGGATAGGAATAGATTTTAAGCCTTTAAGTGGTGTGCAATGCTTTGTACATGCCTCTGATAAACAAAGGATTTAAAGGGATAGTAATACTTTGTTTTATCTTTATTTTATTTTGTAGGCATGAAAAAAACATGAAGAATGATATAAGTCTTATCTCTCAAACCTTTATGGTTTATGAGATATTCACAAGCAAAGTTCCCCTCACGCCCCTTTTACCTAGTGTAAGCCATCTCTTCTCAGATGTGAGTCTGGTTGTATGACAGTACAGATAACAGAAGGGGACAATTTTCTTTGTATAAAAACTATGAAAGCCCTTCCCCCTTGACAAGTTTTTCAGGTTTTTCCATTATCTTAATTGAAGATTGTCCCTCTCTGCAGTCTACCTGGGCACCTCCCTTCTGATCTAGTTGAACAGGGGGAGATATTTTGTTTGTGAATATCTCTTAAACCATAAAGGTTTGAGAGATAAGACTTATATTGTTCTTCATGTTTTTTTAATGCCTACAAAATAAAATAAATATAAAACGAAGTATTACTATCCCTTTAACAATTTGTGTAATGGAAGGCTACTCGTATTGTTTTTCAATGTGTTAGACATCCATTTGGCTCTAAAATGGCTAAAGAATGCTAATGCTACAATGTGTCATTATATTTTATTTAAAAACAACAAAAAAAAAATGGTTGCTTATAGTTCTATGATATTGCACACACACTGCTTTTCAGCAGAGTGGGGGAAGCAATACTCCTTACATTGTTCATTTCCTGCCGTGTCTTACACAGTACAGTACTGACTTCTGCCCAGGAATGGAGGCGTGCCAAGGAAAATTGCTTCCAAACAGCCTGTGTAAACCCACCCATGCAATTTAAAATATCATAAGATCATAATAAGGAAACATATATACAGTGTATGGAAAGGTTACCTTATGCTCATTCATCTAAGATCGAGTTGTATTTTGTATTAGTGTTCCTATAACAAACAAAACAATCAATAACAACCAGAAAAACATATTCAGTTGCCTGAGAAAAAAGATAATTTATTTTAATTTATGTTGTGCTATCCCTTGCAAAGAGAGCCAATTTGGTTCAAATACAGTTTGGTAGAAAAAAAAAGCAAAGCTGTCCAAAAATTAATCCTTTTATAACTTGTTAGGCCATCACAAAAAAATAGACAAAGCTGCAGCAAAATTCGGTGAAGGGATATGAAGAGAACTCTGGCACTGAGATTTTAAACATGCCGCTTTCTCTTACTGGTTATATATTGTTGGTCCTGTTCCGCATTAGACCAAAAAAGGTTGATCATGTACATGAAGTTTGCTCGATCCTAACAAAGCAGATTTTATAAGGATGATTGAGTGAGCAAAATGTTCTCTATCAAACAAAACATGTGTATGTATGTATGTATATGTATGCAAATTGTGATCTATCATAAACATATTTGACAAAAAAGGTTGCTTGTGTGCTCAGATGAAAAAATAGAACAATTCTGCTTGCAGTGTGTGTGCTCAATCAAACCAAACATTTGACACAAAAAGTTGATTGTGTACTAGAATTGCACTCAGTTGCACAAAACAAAAAAGGTTATATTTGCAAGTAATATAGTAAGGCTTAAGTGTGACTGATGTAAATCATACTCTTTAAAATGCAGCCCTTCTGAAGCTTTTATAGTTTTTTTTTTATCTCCTTTTTCCCCTTTCACTGGCATCAACTGACTTATAGACAAGCATGCAAGAATGAAATTCCTTCTCTGAGCCATTTTACTATAGCCTCAACACCAAATACAATGCAGTTTCTGGTTAGGACACAGTAAAATAATTCATAGAGAGAGGATTTCTCTCTTGATCTGTTTGTACATTAGGGTTGCCATTGGCAATCTTAGCTTCATCAGTGGAGACACTGTCTGAGATCCTTGGCCAACCTCAGGAGAAGGAAAGAGGGAGAGAATAAAACTTTAATAACCGGAGAAGGGCTACATTTTAAAGAGTAACACTGCTATACTTTACAGTCTTAAGTGTATAATAGCAGATTTAAATGGTTATTTTTGGCATTAATATTTCTTTAAAAAGGACTAGAAATTATATGGCAAAAAAGTAAGTAAAAGCCAAAATTAAAATTTTTATTTACTCAAGTGATCAAAAATATAAAAAATGAACGTTATTGCTCAGATAAAAGTGAACTTTAACTCCATGACCCACTTTTGATTTTCTCATTGACTGTATATTAAATAACCAACAAAGCACAGGGAACCACAGAGTTAAAGTTCTTCTCCCTGAACTACAACCAGCTTTTTCATACTTTAATCTTTTTAGTGAGAACTTTATCATCAGCCTTAATGATGGCTGGCTACAAAAGGGCAAGTAACCTTAGAGACCTACTGGTACAAGGAGATCTGTAGAATATTCTGTCAAGAAAAATGTTCCTTCAGTGACTGTCTGGGTTCTTTTGATCAGATGGGTGTACGACTTGCAATCAAGTGATAATCACATCCAGACATCTGTAATGTGGAAAGGGATTAAGGAGAGATTGACTTGTGAATTGGACTGGGTCATCTATTATTAAATGCCATTGCAGCCTATTGTATGTACCTTCTTTCCTGTTCTTGTAATTTGCAGTACGTTGGTAGGACCACCCAATGCTTTAGAATTAGATTTGGACAACAGGTGTAATCTCAAAAAGCGTTTTATGTTACATAGTGTCTCTAGACACTTTGCAGACACACATGGAGGGGACTCCGAGTCTTTGAAGGTTACTCCATGGGTGAGTCCTTCCTCAAAACCCAATAGACTCCAGCGACTCATTATGCGCAAGTCCTACTGGATCTATAGACTAGACACCATGCACCCCAGGGGCTAAACGAAACCATTGAGATGGCTCGGTAAATCCTGTTACTGCTATAATGACAGTCCAAGATTATAGGGACAATCCTCGGTATCATGATTTGGATATTTTTTCACTTTAGATCTCCCAATAAGTCCATATTATCTTGATCTGAAAATACTCACTTTGGATATCTCAATTATTCCATATATTATTTGCACATAATATATAGTTACTTTTTATAGCAATGTCACATCACCATTCACTCACCATCACATATATCTTAATTTTAGTTTTCAATTTATATTATATTTATACAAAGATATCACTATCTCACAGATTATATATCTTATATTCCGCAACATTCACTAATACATTTTATATTTTCACATAATATTACATCAGTCATATTAGAGATTTCTACCATTTTTAGGACACATAGATAGTTCACTGATGTATATCCATATTACCTACGGTTGATGGGTCCATTAGTATTTATAATCACTTAACCATCTCGGGTGTTTGATTTACCTCTGGGGTGCATGGCTTTTACATTTATTCACTAAATGTGGTCCATTAGGTCAACTAGAGTAATTATATTAGTGTTTGATCTATTTTTAGAAGACTAGTGTTTTGAGCTATATCCATCATAGAACTCACTGATATTTTTATATGAGGGCAGCTTAGTTGGACCGCACTGCCATTGTGCGTTCCATTTGATGTAAACATACACCCCCAACCTTTCATATACCAGCATGTCTAGGCTCATATTGATGCCATGCCTGAAATGACGTTTGGTCCGCATGGAGATTCCAATACGTTCCACACGCATGAATAAAGACCTCGAGATAGATCCGGATAGGTAAGATTCACAATAAGCTTGAAGTGAGGTTAAGATGCTGAATTATGATGTGCTGAGCATTAGACAAGCCATAGAGAGGTAATGTTTTGATATATCATCAAACACTAATCTTCATGTGGATATAAAAATAACATCGCATGATAATGTTCTCGGGTCATAACAGCTCTGTATTGGGTAGATTTACTTCCGATTTCGATATAAAAATCATCAAGATTTCCTGTGTTTATATTAACTTATAAATCAGGTTTATGACTTTCTGTAGTTGAAGGAAAACATTCTAAATAAATGAGACATACATTGATCATTGTATAGATAATATTGAAATTTTATTTTTATACTGTTTGGTCCAAAAAGGTGAACATAAGTTAAGTACCTAAATACAATGATTGGAAGGGTTTTTAAAGGTTGTTTGTGAGATGCTGCTTTAGCCATTGTTTTGGCTGAGGCTTGTTCTGAAGAAGTAGCCAGAAGACCACGAAACGTTATATATATATCAGCCTTGTTTTTAAGTATTTTATACTGAAAATATTTTCATTATTTTTATTTTGTATATGATTTATTTATTAAAAATTATTATTATGGGGGCGTGCCCTGGCTGTTGTTGAGATGACAGCGTGACTCCCGAGCTCCGATAGACCCACGTTTTTAATGCTGTTTTAAGTGAGGAATTCACCCCTGAATGCTACAGATCATTTGGTGACTGGTTCAAGTACCATGACGAACCGAAAGAAGACCACCAATACTCAAAAATCTACTTTGACTCGATATTTTTCACCAGAACAGGCCGACGCGTCAATCGAGGGAGTGCCCTCCCCTTCCTCTACATCATCTCCCGCGCGAACGGCAGGCTTCTCTTCATACTCGGCTAGTGAACAGGCAGTGATGGCGGACGAGCAATCTACTACTTCGTGTACTCTCCCTACGCTGGGATCTGATGTCCCGATCACAAGAGCAGATCTCCATGACCTGTCCTCATCCTTGATGACCGACCTCCGAGGGTTAATGGAAGAAATCAAATTAACGCTCAAGACTGAGGTTGCCACTATTACAGCGGACCTATCCTCTCTTAACCAGCGTGTTCTCTCTCTGGAAGATACGCAGTCTACCCTCGCTGGGCAGGTCAAGACTCTGGAGACTACTGTACAATCTCAAAGGGATCACATTTACCACCTCACGTCTAGACTCAACGATTTGGACAACCGAGGAAGGCGGTGTAACCTTCGGATCAAAAACTTACCAGAAGCGATTCAACCTCAAGATCTGAGGGGTGCAGTTACTACATTTTTTAAGTCCCTGTTAGGAGACGCCTATACTGGCCCGATTCATATTGAAAGGATACACAGGGCACTCAAAGCTAAAGATAATAACCAGCCTAGGGACGTCATCATGTGCTTCTTGCAATATGAGGTCAAAGATCTTATCTTTCGGAAATGTAGAGATTCTGCACCTCTCCAATATGAGGGAGTGGAAATATCTGTCTACAATGATATATCCCCATACACGTTGCAGCAAAGAAGGGAGATTAAGCCCTTGACGGATCACCTGAGGTCCCTTCAAATATGGTATAGATGGGGATTCCCGTTTGCCTTGCACGCATCTTTCAATGGCAAAACAGCGTCTCTGTATTCAACGGATGATATAACTGCATTCTGTACCACTCTGGGTATATCTCTCCCTCAAGCAATATCTCATCCCTCTACACCACCTTCTGCCAAATCCCAGCGACGCCTCGAATGGTCCCCAGGCTCTCCAGCACAGCGCCCTAAACACCGCAAACTGGACTTGCCCCGGAATCCGACCCCCCAAGGCCAAGAACAGTCTGCCTGGACATGAGAACTGTCCACCCAATGTTATATGGGTTGCCAGCTCACATTCCGACTTGGATGAGCGTTTTCCCGGACTTGTTTGATGGACTGTTGTGGGTAACCACCTAAACCCCAGTTGGCCTGTCAAGTGTTTGCCTACTCCACTTTTGCAGTCTGTCACGGTCCGATATGGAAGTTTTTTCTTTTTTTTTTTTTTTCTCTTCGCGTGTGATATGCACGCTCTGTTATGCTTGGACTTACCTTGTTCAGAGACTGCCTTCTGCTGATACTCTAAGGTTGGGTAAGAAGTTTTTAGTCTACCCTACCTTGGAACCCGTTTATGGTTTTTATGTTAATGATAGTATTGATAACCCTGGGCCTACTTCTGGGTCGTTCTCATTGCTCCCCACTAGCTTTATTATCTTTGCACCGAGTACTCCAGTGATTCTGTTATGCTTCTCCTGGAGCCGCTACGGGCCCCCTTTGATGTGGCTCTTATGTCCTGGAGTACTCGGTTCACTGTGATAAGATCTCTTACGAGAATGAATGATATGCCTTGCAATGTTCTTGTCTTATTCCAATATTAGACTGGATGTATCGATCCCGTTACATTAGTTATTGTTTTCTATATTGTTTCAGAGTTTGGGAGATCTAAAGAGGACAGTTTACAAAAGATGACGCTTCCCTACGTCCTTTAGTTGTAATGGGATTCTGTGGTCCTTTTTGTCTCTCTCAAACCCGTGGGTACTCTACCTTTATTTTGTTGCAGTAAACGTCCTGCTCCTATACTGATCCACACCAGACGTATGGGGGGGTATATGTCTCAACACAGTTCTATGCATTGATGGTACAGTCGTATACTTCCCTGACATTTGTTGGGGCTACATACTTGGACTGTGTTGTGACATTGACACTCCCATAGACTGCGACGGTGGATCCCACAGGTTTTGATACCTAATGTTTTTATTAATTGCCCGTTTCTATTTCAGAACTGATGATGCACAGTCCTGTACTCAAATGTTACTAGGTTTATGTATCATGTTATTATGCTTTTCATAAGGGTCTTGCAGCCTTTTTTTAACACAGTCCCTTAGTCATAGACTTCTATATTAAACACCTTGTGGCCACTTGTACACCTAGTCAACCACTAGATCCCTTAAATGGCTAATCTGATAAGGCCTTGTCTACTCCTCCCCTGTGTTACACCTTACCTACTTTGATTCTCCCTACTCATATCCTCACATTCCTTTATTATTCCTCACTCACCTGATGCCATCATCGTTCGTGGTGACTCGGACACATCACTCCGAATCCTATAGATTCTCCGTACAGATACCACACCTACACCCCACAGACTTATAGTCACATAGACCATCTAGTTCTCTCAGTGTAATGTTTCTACACTCTCACCAGTGGGTCATATACTATCTGGCACTTTTTGGTGCCTGATTTTTCTTTCCTCCACTTCTCCTCTCTTGTTCTTCTCTCCTCATCCTTTCTGTCGGGTTTCCAGAGAGCCAATCATGTCTGACTGGTCATCTATATGTGTACAGCTATGTCTACCTTGAAGATTTTGTCGCTCAACACCAAGGGCTTAAACATTCCCGAAAAGCGGTCACATTTATTCCGTGACTGTGTTAAACTTGGCTCTGATATAGTATTCCTCCAAGAAACTCATTTTAAATCTTCAACACACCCCCGCCTACTTTCTAAACATTACCCAACGACGTATTTTGCCTCAGCGTCCGAAAAAAAGAGGGGTGTAGGGGTTCTTATTAGTTCTAGGGTGCCATGGACATTACTAGATAAAGTGTTTGATGAAGAGGGTAGATACCTTTTCCTTAAGGGCCGGATACATAACCAAATGTACACTCTAGTTAATATTTATAGTCCGAACAAAGCTCAAATTTCCTTTATCACGAAAATCCTGGATAAATTGGACTCCTGGGCGGAAGGTCATATTATATGGGGAGGGGATTTCAATATGGCTTTAAATCCGTCGCTAGACACTTCTTCTGGTAATACCCCCTTTAAGCTATCCCATTTGTCTCAACTTAAGAAACGACTCGCATACGCACAATTGGTTGACTCCTGGAGACTACTTCACCCTTTGGACCGTGATTACACGTTCTACTCGAGTCCTCACAACTCTTATAGCCGCATAGATTACATACTGATCTCTCCGTTTCTTCTCCAGTATGTCACCTTGGCAGAAATTCACTCAACTACGTGGTCCGACCACTCGATGACTTCGCTTTCTCTTACCTTCCCGAATCAACACTCCTCATCTCGTGCCTGGAGGCTTAATGAAACTTTACTACAGAACGATGACATTAAAAATAAAGTTGCAGCTGCCATTTCTGAATATTTTCAACTCAACTCCACGGGGGACACCACTGTCCCGATTGTTTGGGAGGCCCACAAATCTGTTTTGAGGGGGCTTCTTATACAGTTGGGCTCCCATAAGAAGAAACTGAGGGAGAAGTCCTTGAATAGAATCCTCACTAGAATCCAGACTCTTGAAGCTTCATATAGAGGCAACACCGCAAAGGCAGTAGATGAGGAACTCAAGACACTTAGAGTAGAAGTTAACAACCGTCTGAGAGCATCTTTTCAAAAGTCCTATATGTGGAAAAAATACCAGAGCTTCTTGCACAATGATAAATGTGGCAGAAGCCTCGCCAACCTAGTCAAACTTCGACGTAGAATGACCCATGTCACGAACGTGCGAGATCCAACGGGGCAATTAGTGTCCTCCTACCCACTTATAGCGAACGCTTTTCGAGACTTCAATGAAAACCTCTACAATCTTCCACATTCCACTGCACCCTCTGACTCTGTTCTCCCCAACATAGCCTCCTATTTACAGAAGGCGAATGTCCCACGAATACCTCTCGAGATCAGTCAAAACCTAGATCAACCCTTTAGTGATGTGGAAGTTTCGCAAGCCATTCGTAGCCCATTTCCTTACTTAATATTGATATCAAATTATTCGCAAAGGTTATAGCTAATAGACTCCAATCCCACCTACCCTTTCTCCTTCATCCTAATCAGGGGGGGGTTTGTACCGGGTAGACAAGCTTGTCACAATACAACAGCTGTTATTTCACTTGTTTACTCGACTCTCAAGAACAAAGTGCCCGCTATTCTTCTGAGTACGGATGCCGAAAAAGCTTTCGACCGAGTTAATTGGTCTTATCTCAAAGCAGTGCTTTATAATGCAGGTCTCGGCCCATCCTTAGTAGATTGCATTATGAGCTTGTATAATTCCCCCTCGGCACGAATCCAAGTCAATGGTACATACTCAGACCCTTTCCCGATAAGCAATGGCACTAGACAGGGATGCCCGTTATCCCCACTCCTCTTCAATCTGACACTATAACCTCTGTTGCAATCAGTTCGTACTGACCCCTCCATTAGTGGCATTAAGGTTGGAAGGGAGGATTATAAGATCTTAGCATTTGCAGACGACGTCCTCTTTACACTAACGAAACCTACCTTGTCACTCCCACGTGTTATGGACGCCTTGAATTCTTACTCTCAGGTGTCAGGGGCGCAGATCAACCTGTCGAAATCTGAAATTTTGAATATTAACTTGGCACAACACCACTGTTCCCCACTCCAGAACAAATTTCCCTTTAAATGGGCATCCTCACACATTACATACTTGGGGGTGAAGATCTCCCCCAATTTAAATGAAATGCCGCACATAAATATTCTTTCCCTAACGGACTCTGTGAAGGCTGACATCCGGAGATGGCGTCCATTATTTACATCTTGGATAGGTAGGATCAACATCACAAAAATGATGATTCTTCCTAAATACCTCTACCTCTTCAATACCGTTCCAATCCATTTTCCTAAATATTTGATAGAGGATCTCCAATCGGAGGTAACTTCTTTTATTTGGGCACGTAAGCGCCCAAGGATACGACACTCTATTTTGATTAGACCCATACCTAAAGGTGGCCTAGGCCTTCCGGACTTTTATACCTACTATCAAGCTTCAGCCGTGTCTAAGGTTGTAGACTTTACGACCCAAGGACGCATGTGGTGGGTGGATACAATTGGTAGCTCTATTTTCCAGATAGACCCACTTCAGCTTTTATGGCTTGACAAATCTCACATTCCAGCCGAATATAAATCTCATCCGGTATTGGGCCATATCTTCTCCTCCTGGCACATCCTTAATTCCGTACATGCGTTAGCTCCTCACCCGTCCCCCTTGATCTCTATCATTGGTAACCCAGATTTTCCCGCTGGTCTTCATCCTTCCCCTTTGTTGCCATGGAGGACTAGTAATTGTGATACCCTGGGATTTCTACTTACCCTGCCACAACCTATCACCAAGTCTATGCTTCAATCCCATTTGGGTACTACGCGAATTCCATGGTGGACCTTTTTCCAACTTAGGAACTGGGTCCGACGTTACTCCACGAATTCTTTAACTCCTAGGGATTTAACTAAATTCGAACCTTTCCTAACATCTTCTGCATCTCAGAAACATTCCTTATCGTTCATGTACAACCTGCTGACTGATAGCCCTAACCTATCTAAACCTTATTTTTTGTCACTGTGGGAAAACGAGCTCTCTCAATCACTGGATATGTCAGTATGGATATCAATCTTCACTACCAATTTCAAATTCTCTAGATCTTCCAAACTTAGGGAAATGAACTATAAACTTATTTCTAGATGGTACCTTACACCTCTCAAGCTTGCCAAGATCTACCCGACCTCTTCGCCAATTTGTTGGAGATGCGGTGTAGACATTGGTTTGATGCTACACATATGGTGGTCTTGTCTGCTCATTCAGCAATTTTGGGAGGGAGTGAGATCACTGATCTCTCAAAAACTTGATTTTTCTATTCCTATGGACCCTCTGATTTTTCTCTTCTCATACTTTCCTAGCACCGCTACGGCCGATCTCAAAAAATCCAGGAAGTTACTGATTCCCCTACTTACGGAAGCTAGAGCTCTTATTCCATGTATGTGGAAAACTCAAGATGTCCCATCCACTCGACTGTGGCTCCAACGGGTAGACTCTTTGCTTACTCTAGAACGTTACCATGCGGTTGCCACTAATACTTTGCAGAATTATACCCACACTTGGAGGCAATGGCTTTCTCCCCCCACATCTGATCCTTTGCCCTCTTTAAGCTCTGGTACTTACCGGGGTCCCCTAGTGCAGCCAAGCTTGTCTGGTTGATTTCTACTTCCTGGGGCCTGATTCCTTTTCCCTTGATGTTGAGTTCACTTCTTCATACTTGACCCAATCTCTTGGTGCACTCTATACTTATTATGGAG
The DNA here is from genome assembly GCA_037306005.1 of Rhinophrynus dorsalis. Lineage (NCBI taxonomy): Eukaryota > Metazoa > Chordata > Amphibia > Anura > Rhinophrynidae > Rhinophrynus > Rhinophrynus dorsalis. Next base: position 256,647,397 of record CM074722.1, read on the forward strand.
ACATGTTTTTTGGCTCTCTGGTTTCCCGACCGCTTCTTTTCTTTTCTTTTCTCTCCCACCTTGATCTTACTCCGCCTCTTTCCCACATTCCTACTCTCCACCCTATTCACCCTCTTTCTTTTTCTTCTTCTCCTCTAGCTTTTGTTCCTTACATTCCATTCCAACTCTCTTGTTTTCTTGACCTCATTCCCTCATACGCTTATTGACACTACCTCTTGTACTCCAGAGGTTCCTACCACTTTTCCCTTTTTTGATAATAGCATGTACCTTTTACAACTGAATATAAGGTCTGAGGATTACTCTTTGCTCCTTTAGACAGGTGCCGGACGGGTTTCCTTTAGCCCTTGAAGTCCCTACTCTAACACACAATAGCTTATATTACTGTCTCTTCATGTTCTACCTAATGCTTACTGTAATTTGTTTGTCCGTCCGATCTTTATTTTAAGTTGTTGTACTTACCCTCTTTCGGAATGGAAATGTTTTCCCTTTGCTTATTGACATTGTTACAATCCCTATTGTACTGTTTTTCTTTTTGTTTTTTCATGTCTTATGTATTATATGTATCTTACTTCAATAAAGCATTTGAAAACTCAAAAAAAAAAAAAAAAAAATTATTATTATCAAGAAGAAGCAACTTGTGGATTCCATTACCCCAGAGTACAGTTACCTGAGCAGGGCAATATCGCTGCAGGCTTGGTTTGTTGTTGTCGGGCATATGCTCCTCCACAACCATCACGTTTGTGAGTACATTTTCACATTTTAAATCTATCTTTGATATTAAGATAACAGGCACTATTTAGCATCCTCTTTTTGTTTCTTTTACATAGGTATAACCATGGTGTTCATTATCAGTGGGTCAGAACATTCACTATAGCTTATATCACTTGTTCTGCTGTTGTAAGTGGGATGCTATGAATATTGCTTGCAGCAGCACCCAAGAAGCACTATCTTAATGTACCACAGTGTCAACTGAAATCTCAAATTGTATGGTGTGATAAGCCATCTGATACCTTTTAGTGGAAGTATGGGTTGCCATGGCTACTGGCTAGGTTTTAGGTTTCACATCACCACATCGGTCTTTACTGCCAGGCAACTCTAGATGTGCTCACTGATCTACCTCAGTCAATATATTGTTGTTGACGCTGTGCATTTCATTCTGTTTTTTTTAATGTCTTTTATTTTAATTTTTTTGCTTTTAGGTCAACGTTTCCAGATATGTGGGTAGTAAATTCTGGGTCTTTGCTCCATGTACTTTACTGCTTCCCCATCTTTTCACAGTGAGCTTTTTTCTATGTACATGACTTTGATGAATCTATTTTCTTTGTTCCCTCTCTTCTTGTTACATATGGATGCTCTGACATTTTATTTGCACTAAAATGTTATTGTGCCACATTGGGGCCTTGGGGGACATGTTTGTTTTGCATCTGGTGCCATTTTCGGATTTCTTTCTATATAAATATGTGCGGTTTAGTTGCTGTGTAGTTTGCTTTTGATAAGTACTCACCTGGAATCTGAAACATTGAGCATAATAAATCCAGTTTGATTTGGAAGTTGATTGGTGTCTGCATTTATGTTACATTTCTCTGACCTAGATATGTGGTGGAAGTAAAGGGTCAATATAAGACCCTTTTAAACTATTGGCAGTACAATCTCAGCTATGGGAACTGAGTTTCTATATTTTAAAACTCACCTGTTCCCTCTCTGTTACCCTGCAGGGCTGGGAGACGTTATCACCTCGCTCTGAGTTTATGGGAGAGGAAGCAAGAGTGCTATCCTCTCCACAGAAGTCCCATGTCAATAAATGGAGAGTATAGAACTATCCCCATATGTGCAGAGCGAGGAGATGACATCACCCAGTCCTGCAGATCTTCATGACCTGCAGGGCTAACAGAGAGACAATGGGTGGTTTTAAGATATGGGAACTTGGTGGTGCTTTAAAGTGGTGCTTTTGCTGTCTATAGCACATTTTGGTTACTGAGCAGGACTCCCTACAGGTGGCTACACCTGTATATAAGCAAATTTAACACAGTTACCCCCAGATCCTTAGACATTAATTACCAGGTGCCATCCCAATTGAGCAAGACTTCTCTGACTCTCTCACTGCTCCGGGGTCATTTTTCCAGCCGTGAGCCCTGCATGAAGATGTGCCAGTGTACGTGTGAAAATAACTTTGGAGCCAAACATCCAACTATATTATTAAAGGTGCAGTATACCTTTTTATGAAATCATGATGTAGGAGTTTTACTGTTGCATAAATCAAAGGTAGTCTGCTTCAAGAATTTTCATTAGAATTGTATTTAAAGGGATAGTAATACTTAAAATGAAAAAATATATCACCTGAGTAAAACAAGGGTACACCCACAGCTGAGAGGTGTTGTAGTCAAACAAAAATTTTTTTAGGTGAAGTATCTCGGTGGTCTGAAATTGTACAGTGGTGCTGTTGCTACACCATCCTGCTGTTGGCACACCATCCTATGGAGTGTTATGGTCAGCTGACCAGAGCTGTCCATAGGATGGTGTAGCAAAAGTGCCACTGTACAATTTCAGGCCAATGTGAAACTGCACTTAAAAAAAAGATTAAGCTGCAATAACTTTTGAATAAGAGACCTTTCAACAGTGGAGCAGTGGGAGTATCCTTGTTGAGTAAATAATACAATATATATTTTTTCACTTTAAGTATTACTATCACTTAAAAAAAAAAAATACTAATTAAACTACAATTTTCTGTTGTGGTTACTAGGGGGTGCTGTTCCAATCACTTGTGTTGGTCTTTTTTTTTTTTTTACTAAAAAAAGTGCCATTTGGACACCAGATAGCACTTTTGCTATCCCCTTGGATGGTATAGATGTCTTCAGTGGTTAATTTTAAAAATATTTTAAAAATATCACAATAGCAACACTATAGAAGCAGAAAACTGCAGCACATGCTGCAATGGGAGACGTATTAGCCTCTTCCTTTAACCCCTTAAGGACCAGGAAAATCTGGGGTGGATTGCACTTAAAGGGATAGTAATAGTTCGTTTTAACTTTATTTTATTTTGTAGGCATTAAAAAACATGAAGAATGATACAAGTCTTATCTCTCAAACCTTTATGGTTTAAGAGATATTCACAAGCAAAATTTCCCCTCCTGCCCCTTTTACCTAGTGTAAGCCATCTCTTCTCAGATGTGGAATCTGGTTGTAAGACCAGACAGATAACAGAAGGGGAGCTGCCGGGAGTGAGCGGTGCTTAGCAACCAGCCGACAGCAAGACGGAGGCTGCTGGGAGAGCGGATACAGGCAGTGTAGCGCGGACCGTGAGACTGGGCGGTCATGCAGTAGAGGAGCTCCCAATAGCTGGCCGGGACTTGCACCTTCCAAAACCCCCACTATTTCAATAAAAGGAGTGTGCCAGTTGCCACTCCGTTATCTACAGCCTGGCTCCAGTGTGGTTTGTGACAGTACACTACAGTGGCGACGAGTCTGGGGACTTTGCTACTATACCCACCTCTGCGATCCTACGTGTTGAAGACAGCCCTGTTTGATGTAGTGACCCAGGGTCTGGCTGCTCTGGAGTGTTGCCGCGGTGCTCTTCCAAGAGGTCTCTCAACTTGCTGAACTTTTACAGTTGCCTGTGTGGCCTGGACTTTACATCTTTCTTTCAACTTTCTTTTATCAGTGCTGCCTGTGGATTTATATCTTCTGGCTTCATTGCTGTTCCTGTGCACCCACCTGAATTCCCTGTGTTTTCTTGACTTTCTACGAAACAAACAAACAAAAAAAATTTCTATGCTTCTTTCCTTTACTTCTTCCTCTGCTTTCCTGGGCTTACACACTGGTACAACATGGCGGCGATGGTTCCTTCATTTGGTTCCTTACAAGAGTTTCAAGAAGGGGAGGAGACATGGCTGGCTTACGCAGACCGGTTGGAACAGTTTATGGCAGCTAATGATATACCACCGGAGAAACAAACGTCTGTTTTCCTCACAGTGGTTGGTCGGAAACCCTTTGCCACGTTGAGGGATTTATTAGCTCCGGAGAAGCCTGGTGACAAACCATTTAAAACATTGCTGGACACTTTAACCAACTACTACCAGCCAGCCCCATTACAAATTGCTGAAAGGTATCGATTTTACTCTTGCAAACAGAAACCTGGTATGAACGTTCAATCGTTTATGATGGAACTCAAACGTCTAGCTGTAACATGTGATTTTAAACTCCATCTAGCTGAAGCTCTCCGGGACCAGTTTGTCATGGGACTGTTGCAGAAGGGAATACAAAAACGGTTGTTGACAGAAAAGGATTTGAAGGAGAAATCAGCCTTAGACATAGCGGTGGCGATGGAGATGACTGAGAAGGATGCTTCTCATCTTAATGCCGCAAACTTACAGGCCGTCCCGGAGACACTCAATGCTACTCCTGTTTATCAAGTTACACCTCATACTCCAACACCGCACATTGAGGAAAAGGCCCGTCGCTGTTATAGATGTGGATCTGCTGCTCATACGGCTGCGTCTTGCAAAATTAAAGATGAAATTTGCTTTAACTGTTCGAAGAGGAGTCACCTTAGTAAAGTCTGTAGGAGTCAACGCTCCCAACCTTCTGTCCGCAGAGGCATGAGGCGCCAGTCTACACATTTCTTAGAACACCGACAAGATCTGGAGGATATGTTTGAACCAGGTGAATGGGTGGCGCATCTGAGTATTCATGACCTAGGGGATCATCGGGATGCTTTATTAGTACATGTGAGCATCAACGGCCGAAAGACTGTGATGGAACTAGACACTGGTTCGGCAGTCTCTGTCATGACTTGGGTTCAAGTCTGTCGCGCAAAGATCCCGGTGTCCCTACAGAAGACGTCAGTTCAGCTACGAACATATAGCGGTCAAGTCATTAAACCCCTAGGGTATGCCTGGGTCACAGTGCAGTATGATGGAAAGGACTTCAAAGTACCCTTGTATGTTGTAAAGCAGGGCGGTCCTCCTTTGTTTGGTCATTCTTGGATTAAGAAAATGGGTATGCCATCCTGGACTATGCCAGTGCATGCTGTTGGGGATGGTCTTCCGGCACAGACTCAAGCATGGGTGACAGAATTGTGCCACACTTTCCAAGACGTTTTCCAGCCCGCTCTGGGAAAAGTCAAAGGCATGATGGCGTCATTGGCTCTCAAACCAGGGGCCACACCAAAGTTTTGTAAAGCACGAACAGTACCTTTTGCTCTCAGGGGTCGTGTAGAGCAAGAGTTGGATCGCCTGGAACAGGAAGGGATCATTTCCAAAGTAGCCTATAGTGAGTGGGCGTCTCCCATCGTGCCTGTCGTGAAGAAGTCTGGGGACATCCGCCTATGTGGTGATTTCAGAGTGGCTGTGAATCAACAACTCCACGTAGAACAATAACATCTGCCACGCTTAGAGGAATTATTTGCATCATTGGCTGGTGGCATTATGTTCACAAAATTGGATTTACGTCAGGCCTACTTGCAACTAGAAGTCCGTCCTGAATGTAGGAAATTGCTAACCATCAATACCCATAAGGGGTTATTTCAGTATAACCGTATGGTTTTTGGCATCGCTTCCGCACCGGCCATCTGGCAGCGGACTATGGATACAATTCTGGCAGATATTCCGCATACTAAGTGCTTACTTGATTATATGATCATCACAGGTACTACTGAGAAGGAGCATCGTCAAAATGTCACCAGGGTGTTGCAACGCCTTCAAGAGTATGGCTTACGGGCAAATCTAGACAAATGCCAATTCTTTCAACCCAAATTGCATTTCTGTGGTCATGTCATTGATAAAGATGGTTTGCATACTCAATGAGAGAAAGTCCAAGCATTGTTACTGGCTCCACCTCCTGCGGATGTCTCACAACTGCTTTCATTTTTGGGACTTTTGAATTATTATCACAGGTTCTTACCGAACTTAGCTCATGTCCTACATCCTTTACATCATCTGTTAGAGAGTAAGTCTACCTGGGCTTGGATACCCGCCTGTCAGGAAGCTTTCCAGCTGGCTAAGGACATGTTACATAAGTCGCAGGTCTTGGTGCATTATGATCTGGCAAAACCGGTGTCCCTGGCTTGTGATGCTTCCCCGTATGGTCTGGGGGCAGTCCTGTCTCACATCCTTCCTGATGCTACTGAGCACCCTATTGCATTTGCCTCCCGCTCCTTGACACCGGCTGAACGAAATTATGCCCAAATAGATAAGGAGGCTTTGGCTATCATTTGGGCTCTACAAAAATTTACTCACTATCTGTATGGCAGACATTTTACTTTGATCACTGATCATAAACCTTTGCTGGCCATCTTCAATCCACACAAAGGCATCTCTCCTACTACTGCAGCTCGGCTTCAACACTACGCCCTGTATCTAGGGGCTTTTGACTATTCTATTCAATACCGGCCCCAGGCCCAACATGCGAATGCGGATGCCATGTCCCATCTGCCCTTACCTGCTGTTCCCGTTGATCCGTCTGGAGGCTCTTCACAGTTTCTATGTCCCATCGTGTCTGTTCTATGTCTCTGACTACTTTTCAGGATGTAGCCCTGGCAACCAGTCAAGATCCACTCTTAGCTTCAGTTTACAACTATGTTCAATCGGGATGGCCTACTTCTGTCTCTTCTGCGTTACTGCCTTATGCCAGGCGTAAATTAGAACTTACCACGAAGGATGGTTGCCTGTTGTGGGGTACCCGTGTCATTATTCCTCCCTCTTTGCGTACTACTACATTACAGCTCCTACACGATGGCCATCCTGGCATTGTACGCATGAAACAGACAGCTAGAGCTCATGTCTGGTGGCCCTCTCTGGACTCTGATATTGCTTCTTGGGTCAGTTCTTGTCTGGGGTGTAACCAATCACGGAAGCTGTCCTCACCCCCTCCAGTCCTCTCCTGGCCTCCTCCTTCTGCTCCGTGGGAACGCCTGCATCTGGACTTTGCTGGACCGGTCCGGGGTAAAATGTACCTGGTGCTGGTGGATGCTTTTTCAAAATGGCCTGAGGTCTGTGTTATGTCCTCAACCTCGGCTGAGACCACTGTGTCGGCTCTTCGCCGCATCTTTGCTACTTTTGGATTACCCAAAGTCGTGGTAACTGACAACGGTCCACAATTTACAGCGCAAGTTTTTCAACAGTACCTCACATCCATTGGAGTTAGACATTAGACTTCCTCTCCTTACCATCCGGCCACCAATGGCTTAGCTGAACGCTTTGTACACTCTCTGAAGGCCACCTTGCTGGCGTCCTCTTTCTCTACCCCAGTTCCAGATTTCCTCGCATCCTTCTTGTATGCCTACAGAAATACTCCTCATGCTACTACTGGTTTAGCCCCAGCGAAGTTGATGTTTGGCCGTCCTCTACGATCTCAACTGGACTTGTTGCACCCGGCTGCCCACAAGCCTTCCAGGTCCCGCCTTCTGGCCGACCATTCACCCCCTCACTTCATACGAGGTTCCAGAGTATGGGCTAGGTGGTACAGGGGTCCTCTTCGTTGGGTTCCTGCTTCAATTGTGGAAGTGAAGGGTCCTCGTTCCTTTGTCCTTCGCACGGATTCAGGCCTGTTGTGCCGCCGTCATGCTGATCAATTGCGCAGGGGTCCTTCTGTGCTGTTGCCCCACTCTGCTGCTGTTCCCATGTTGGAGGGGGAAGATGGGGAGTTTGACGGCCCGGTACTTCTAAAGAAGACGGAGGTGTCCGGAGGTCACAGTTGTCTCCCCCTTCCTATTTCTCAGTTTTGTTGTGTGTCTGTGTTTGGTTCTAGGGAAAGGAAGGAGGTGTGGTGTCCACTCCTATCGGGGAGCTGCCGGGAGTGAGCGGTGGCTGGTTGCTTAGCAACCAGCCGACAGCGAGACGGAGGCTGCTGGGAGAGCGGATACAGGAAGCGCGTCAGGCAGTGTAGCGCGGACCGTGAGACTGGGCGGTCACGCAGTAGAGGAGCTCCCAATAGCTGGCCGGGACTTGCACCTTCCAAAACCCCCACTATTTCAATAAAAGGAGTGTGCCGGTTGCCACTCCGTTATCTACAGCCTGGCTCCAGTGTGGTTTTTGACAGTACACTACAGTTATGGTGTTAACCCTCTGATTGCCAGAGTGGTATGCAGCAATTGCATGACAATGGGTAGGTCTAAAAATTACCTCAAAATGAGGTCACTTTGGTTACATTAAGGCAGGTGTAGTCTACTGTTGTACCTTCAGGTGTTGGACTACAGCTTCTCTCACCTTATCCAGCTTTTGACTAGTGGGGTTGAATGGGAGTTTAGAGGATAGCGTTGCTATAAAAATGCCAAGAACAGGTGCAGATAGGATGGTATTACAGGGCTAAACCTTATATATGAAAGTACAACATAATATGAGTATACAAATCCAATTGGATTATAAGGCTTTAAATGCTTCTTAGTGCATTGGACACCCCTTTAGCAACTAATCAGTTAAACAGGTTTTGCAGGTTGTAAAGATGGTTTGCAAAGCCCCATTTAAATCCGTGACAATCTGGAGAATTTTTACTTGTCCCCCTGTGGCGTAGTTGTTTTATCACCACGCTGCTTTTATACATACAGCCCATTGAGTCAGCTCTGTGCCTCACCACTTTCCTAGTGACTGGATATTTGACATTTTCCCAAATAGCAGAAAATATGCACTTTCATGCAAGAAAAGCAGCGGGCTCCAAGCTGCAATGCCAAAAGGTTGAACTCAATAGGTCCTATCTTTCCCTTCAGTAGTCGATGATCTCTGTCATTGCTTCTGATTGCTGTCTTTCAGGCTGGCTTCTAGTGTGTCTGCCTCAAACAGCTTCAGGCTCAATGCATCCTTACAGTGCAAATGTTCCAGCTATATAAATGGCGTACAGACATCTGGGACTGATGACCCTTTTAGGCTAATGAGAACATTAAATGTGAGGCATCACCAGGAATTAATGGCTAGTGAATTCTGAAGAGTGGACACGTGCCATTGGTCTTGTCCTTAATGATTCCTTCTAGCAGTGTGGGGTGTCATTATGGTAAAACAGAAGCACTGTGCACAGCTTCAAAAACTGGTCAAACCTTTGGACAGAATCTCTGCAATTATTCTGTGTAGAACACAATGGGGCATATGTATAAAGTTGAAGTGAAGCAATTCCAGGGCAACGCAGTATCAGAATATGTATGAAATCAACACCATGAATGCTGTAGAATAGCTTTACAATGCACTGAAGACTTTTCTTGCAACCAAGGCATCAGCAATCAATCTTTGGCTCCTCCGCTGTTGGAGACTACAACTCCCATCATTCCCAACCAGTGAATATCTGTCTGAGAATGATGGGAGTTGTAGTTCCAAACAGCTGTAGGTCCAAAGACCTGCCTCTATCCTGCCTCCTCCGATGACCAAGGCTGTCTGTCTGTAAGCTGGAGCTCTCTCATTGGCCAGAAATTGATCTCTGTTAATCAGAGTGCTCCAGCTTACAGACAGCCTCCATCATTGGTGGAGGCTGGGTAGTGGGAAGGGAGCAGTGGCAGTGCGGCAAACTTCGGCAAGAGCAGTCTGCACGGAAGTAGGCGCGGGGATATATTTATTCTAATTTCTGCAAAAAAGAGTTTAAAAAAAAAAAATAAACTTTAAAGCATATTTGGTATATAGGAGAACTATTTACACAAAGTTGTTTAAAAATAATCACTAAACTCTCCCCCATCCTAATATCATTTTTATAATCTGCAGAAGATACCAGTCTTTGCTCATAAATAAAGTAAGAGATGTGTTGTCTGCCCTTCGCAAGTACATTGCCGATGCTTCCACGTGATCCACTTTACTTCCAGGTCGGTGGAGCTGATATATAAACATAAGATAAGACACTATTGCGTATGTTTGTTTCTTGGAGCCTGGAAGCCAGAAATAACAAAGTCCATGTGGGCTTATGTTTAATGCACACTGGCATAGCATCTCATTTGTGTAAGCCTTTCTTTGCTGCAATTGGTGTCTTCGCCAGCCCTTGGAAAGTAAGATTAAGCTGGGAAACTGTGCAGACATTATACTTTAATAACCCTTTGATTTTCAGAGGGGGACCCAAGGCATTGCAGAGCAATGCGTTGGACACCCCTCTGGCACTCAGATGGTTAATTGGAGTAGCTTAAATGTTGGGGATGATGGGAGTTACTGGATGTCCAAATATTGACAGTAAACTTTTCACCAAAAAAATACCTTGTGGCTAATTAAAACAAGGGTACACATTTTATGGAGAACTGTTGATAGGTGACTGACCTCTCAGACTGAATGCAACTGAATAACTATTGAAAACTGACCACTAGGGGGCACTGTTAATGTAAAGAAGCAAGGGCTGTATGAAATAGAATTATGCAGACATAACACAATACAAAAACTGGAAATATTTAACATGGCACCAAATTTAATTATAAATGGCACTGATAGCACTACAAAATAAATATAAGTACACAAAGCAGGAAAAAAATTTGACTTGCAAACAAAACAGTGGAAAAACTTGTAAACCTTTCTTTCAATAAATTTTTCTGCTTTGCTGTTTTATTTTCATTGAATAGGTTTCGCGCAGCTATTGCCATTATTTGCATTTTTGTCTACAACACACTATTAAATAGAGCCCCAAAGAGTTCAAACTGTAATAACTCTGGGAAAATATATCTCCCAGCCTGGGCTAGATTTACATCTGAGGAGCACCTAGGCAAAAATACCCATGATGCATTTAGTGCCACCCTTTGCCTCACCCTCTCTTGAAAGACCTCATCCCCTATCCAAATCCAGTTACCTGGTACAGAAAATACTCTTACTCTATAACACAGAGCAGAATGAAAGCTCTTAAGTCCTTGGTTGCTAGAGAGGCCTTCAACGCATTGCTTCTCAATGCATCCAGTCTCTAGAGGGGTTAATTAATGGCCAATAAACCTCCATAATCTAGGAGCATTGGAATTGCTCTGACTGCACCCACAACTCGGAATGTGGGTGTGGTCAGCACAGCTGATGTGTCACTCAGAACTTGTTGCTGGAAAGTCTGGTGTTGCTCACAGCAGGGGGGATACTATTGTTGTATTCAGAAGCCCTGCAATATATTTTCCTTTTTTATGTTCTTGACACCCACTAGATGTGGTTTTCCTGCCTAATTTGCACTTAGTCCTTTCTCTCATTGCATCCCTTGAAATAAAGATGGCTGCTTTTCTCATTAAGGTAATTTATGAACCCTTTAGTGGTAATCTGCCTTTTTGTTGCTCTTTGCTGGGCTTTATCATTTTCGATTGACAGCCTTTACTTTGTTTTTGTATTTTTACATTTCATTATTTATTGATGCTATTTTTAGATTTATTCTTTATTTTCAGTATGTTTTAGTTTGTTACACAGTCTCTTCATGAATGGGAGCTCGCACGATGGCCATCTTTGGTACATGATCAATGGGAAATCTTCTTTGGGACATATTCATTTAACATACAAGGGGCATGGTGGGCTTAATTTAACCACTGGCCAAGCTCTATGGCATGGTCTGCATGCAAAACATGTTCAGACACTTGAATTTCACTGTTTTTTTCACAGCTGGAGAAGACACCAGATAAGAGGCTCTTCCGTAATAAATGTATTTTCAAACTATATTGTTTTTCTGCTGAGGCCTTTGCCATCTGCAGTTGATCCCCCTAAATCTTACTTAGCCAAAAACACTGTTCTACCATTGGCAGATGCCTCAACCCTTAATGACCAGGCTGATAAATGCCTAGATTCCTTATTGAAGGCAAATATTGTGGCCACTAGGGCAGCTGTGAGACCCATCTTTCCTATAGCTTGGGACACCAGTGCTATAGCCATCTGGTGTGTACAACTTTAGAGGCTATCCATGAGGCTGTTCCTAAAGAGGAATTTCTATTTATGCTGACCAATATTTTGGAAGCCAGTGCATATCTCACTGTAGCAGCTTTTGATGCTGCCAGATTATCCGAAGTCCTCAGCTCTGTCTGTTTCCATGAGTCAAGCTCAGTGGCTCAAGATTTGGTTGGCAGACCAATCTTTTAAGAGATCCTTGGTGTGCCTTCCTTTTGTGGGCAAGCCCCTCTTTGGATCTGACTTTCGTAAGGTCATCAGTCATGCCACAGGAGGCAAGAGCACACTTCTTTCTCAGCTTGTTTACAAAATGTATGTTTTTCCCAAGAAGATGCATGGATTTTGTCTCCCCCTCCCCCGACCCCACTGGTTTGGGGCACATAAGGCTCAACCTCCTCACATCTCACAGGCCCACCCTGCCCCAAAGCCCAAGCAGGCTTGCCAGAACAAGAAGTCTGCTCAGAAACCTAAGGCTGACAAGCCCATCTCCACATGACTCTGTGTTCTGATCCATCCCTGCCTGTAGGGGACCATCTCCACCTTTTTCTAGATCTATGGAAGTCTTCTGTGATAGACCAGTGAGTTTTGCAGGTCATTTCTGAAGGGTACAGAATAGACTTCAAGTCCCTACCATCGCACCATTTCTTTTTGTCCAAAATTCCTCAGGACCCAGATCAAGACCCTCTGCTCATAGATGCTGTATCATCCCTGTTGGAAAAACAGGTGTTGGTTCTGGTTTCATCCTAGCAATGGAATGTCTGTGATTTGTCACCAGAGCAATGTGCCCAGGAGAGTTCATAGCCTCTCTAGATCTTCAGAACGCTTACCTCTACTTCCTGATTCATCCAGATCATCAGCACTTCCTTCAAGAAGGTCTTGGTGGCCTAAGTCCATTCTTATGGGATTTCCTTAACTTCTTACTTAGACAAACCTTTCATCAAGGCTCCCTCAGAGGCTATTATGAACTCAAAAGTTCAAGAATGTGTTTGCATCCTGGAGCATCGTGGTACTCAGTCTCAAGAGGTCCTCTGTAGTGCCTTCTCATACTTAGTACTATTTATGCAAAGGATTCAATACCCTCCAAGGGAGAATGTTTCTGCCAGAAAACCAGATCCAGATTCTATTCTGACACGTGTTACATACTCTGTCCTGCTCTTTGGAAACAATAAGGGACTACAATGAGAATTATGTTATGTCTAGTATCTGCTCTGGAAATGGTCCCCTATGCACTATTCCCTACAAGGGAGCGTCAACTGAACATTCTCAGGAGCCGTGTCCCCTAACAACCCTGTGTCCACTAACAGCACAAGGCTGTTGGACCGGGGAGTAGAGTCTCCTTTGAATGAACATCTACAAAATATGGGCCATTTTTTTCATTACTGGTGCCAGATACTGGAAGGAACTCCAGTGAGGATCCAGTCAGTACAACAGCAGTCGCATACATCAACAGTCAAGGAACCTAAAGTGAATCATCTTGAATGGAGGTTTGGGAGCTCTGTCAATGGATGGAAGCCCATATGCTATTCATCTCCGCATTACACATCCCAGGCATGGAAAAATTAGTCACAGACTTCCTAAGTCTTCAAGAGCCAGATCCAGATCCAGGAAACAGGGAACTCAACCAGGAGGTGTTTGAACAGATTGTCCCCCGCTGGGGTCATCCATCAGAGGGCCTCATGGCATCCAACAAGAACAGGCAGGTTCCGTTGCTCTGCAGCAGAGGAAGCATCCCCTAGCCTTTGCAATGGAAGCAATGTCAATCCTATGTAACTTTCATCTGGCCTATGTATACCCACCAATTTGCCTGATTCCCATGGTGGTGTGGAAGATCAGTATGGAGAAGGCTCAGGTCACCCTGATCACATCTTGTTGGCCCTGTTGGGTCTGGTTCTCTGTTCTTCTCAACATGTACTTTGAGGAGCCATTTTGTCTGCCCCTGAGGCAGGATCTTTTGACCCAGGGTCCTCTCTGCTCCCAGAAGGGGGAAAGATTGACTTTGACGGCATAGATCTTGAAGCCAATGTCTTGAAGAGGAAGGGTTTCTTGGACACAGTCACGACTCAAGCTATGAAGCCCATATCTTCTAAGGCCTTTCATGTGATCTGTCTCTCAAACATGTATAGTTTGAGAGATATAAGCTGCTAAAGTTACCCCCTCCTAACCCTTTCACTGACAGCGCTCTAGCTGACAGAAGGCGATCCTGGTCCCAGGGCCAGCCTACGTCTCTTCAGCAGAGCTGAAATAACGATATCTAGAATGGAATACTTCATTGGAACAATCTACAAAGTGTGCTTGCAAACCAGACATACTTTGTAGACCGTTCCAGTGAAGTATTCCTTTCTATATAGCGCGCTTTATGCTCTGCTGAAGAGCCGCTGGCCGGTCCTGGGACCAAGATGTCCTTCTATCAGCTAGAGTACTGACATCAGTGAAAGGAGAGGGAGGGGGGAACTTTAGCAGCATATATCTCTTAAACTATACATGTTTGAGAAATGAGAGGTAGGTCATTGCATTTATATTTTTAATAGCTACACTATTAAACTTTCTTAAAAGTAACTAATACTATCTCTTTACCCAGGAAACTGTTCTTCCTTCCTTTTGCCCTAATTCTTCTACCACGCAGGCACAGGATCTTCACCTGTTTGATGTAGTACAATGTCTTAAAGTGGAACTGTCACCCTATACAACCTCTCCCCCCCCCCCCCCGAATCACTTGCTTTTATAATACTAATGGCATTTCAGTGTAGGTGAAACTGAAATCCAAATTTTGTGCGGAGATGAGGGAGAGCGCAGCCATCATTCCTCCATCTAAGATGACTTAGATCTCTCTCTTCCTGTCACTTGCCTTCCCCCTTTCCTCCAGTAGTTTGTCTAAACAGCTGCATGCAGGCAGCATCGGTTTGAATGAGCAATCCGGGCAATGAATACATGGTAAAAAGCAATGCCCTGCACTCATCAGTGCAGGACATTGCTGTTTACTATGTATTCACTGCCTGGCTTGCTCCTTCACGTTGATGCTGCCTGCAGGCAGCTGTTTAGACAAATTACTGGAGGAAAGGGGGAAGGTGGTAGGCAGACATACATTGCCACAAGTATTGCTGCCGTGCCACAAGCATGCTGTACACAGGAAGCATTTAGTCACTTTTTAAAAAATACAGAGCAAAAAAACAAAAAAGAATTACATGACTTTTAATTACTTTCTTTGCTTTCATTTTCATATTGGAGCAACATTTATATAGAGTTCCCCTTTAAGTACTATCTATAATGCATGCAGTATTTTAGAAAGGCAGATTCTCGTTTTTCATTCCTGAAGGCCATAGAGCAGGTCAGACTGCTTCCAAAGTCATTATTGTTTCTTGGAATAAGGCTACCATATGACAAGCAAAAGAAACCTGTTCCCTTCTGAGTCACAGCACACTCAACCAGGTGTGTTGGTGTCTTCTGGGCCTACAAAAAAACGGCTTCTGCTGAATATCTGTGCACGGCAGTGATGGTGTCTTCCTTGCACACATGCACAAAACACTGCTGTGTATATGTACTGGCTTCAGCTGTAAACATCTTTGGTCAGAAGATCCTTCAAACTGTTGTGCCTGTTTATGGACTCCTTTTACCTTTTTGTATCCTATTCAGAGTTTTTTTTAACCATGCTGGTTTTTGTTTGATGTGCTAGTTCAGTGTCTGTTGACATCTGAGGTTTACATGATGCCAGTTCAGTACTGTGGAATACTGTCTTCTGTGGAGATAATTTTTTTCTCTTTTCCTCCCGGTAATCTTAGTGGGTGCTTTCCTCATGTTTTCTGTGTTCCATATAGAGTTTAAGAGAAATTTTAGTGCCACTTACCATTAAATCCTTATTTCATAGTTGAATGGAACACAGGGCTCCCACACAGATTAAAAAAAAAAAAAAATGTTATTCAACTTCTCAGGCAGAGGAGTCCTCTTGGAGTCTTTGTTCTGTGGGTTTCCTTACTTTCTTCTGGCTTCTTGCTTCCTGTGCTACTTTGCAATACGTGAAGCTGGGGGTGGGCTGTAAAGCTGGAGGAAGAGAGGGGAGTCCCTGCCTCAGAGGTCTTACTTTTATGAAGTGCCCTGCCCTTTGGAGAAGGGGAGCCCATGGTTCCTGGGTTTCATATGGACTAAGAGAAAAGGATTTAATGGTAAGTTTCACTAAGATCCTCTTTTAACGCTCTCCACAGTTAGCGTAGATAGTGCTCTAAGGTAAATTGGTATAAATATGGAGTAAATCAACAAACATTCCTATTGCCCTTAAATGGGGCTTTTAACCCCTTGAATGCTTGAGAAAACTCCAGTATGTTGTGATGCAATGCACTAGAGACCTCTAGCATTCTTGGGGTTAAAATCACCATTTAAATCAATGTGAATGTTTTGTTCCATTTGTGCACCAGTTTTTCATGGTACATCAGCATCAGTGAATCAAATCAACAACTTAAAATATATTGCCATTATTGTTGTTCTTTAGAAATAACTTGTATAATTATCTGGGCTGTCATTAATGCAGTTTTGTAAATGGAAATGGGAAGATAAAGTGAAAGTATTTGGTATGGATCAGAGAATTATTATAAAGCTATTAATAGTGTTGTCAATAAAGCTGTTAGTGGCTGCTGTTAGAGCTTTTGTCTTTAAGCCAAATTATTGCTTCTCATATCCTAATGCATTGGAATAAAGCAGAATGTATTAGGCGTTGTGGTAGTGAAAAGAATGCGCATTAGACACAGTAAAATACATTCCAGTCAGCTGGTAAATCCCCTGCTTTAGACTCTGAAATTAGCAGCCTGCAACAAGGTCTTTTTTATACTTCTTTCAGATGGCCAAAGAATACAAAGCAAAAACATTTCTATCCTACACAGATTATTTTTTCCCCTTTAAAAAAGCAAAGTAGAAGCTGTATGGATTAATTTAAAGAGGCCTATGCATAACTGCAAAACAGGAAGCAACATACCTCTCAACATTTCAAATAACCAAATGTTTTAGGTGGGGTTTCAGGGAGAGTGAATGGTGGGCAGTGCAATGGCGAGAATTTTTAGGTTACTTCATGACCTTTTGACAGATCTTTTTATCTGTGAATAAATTACTTAGAACAAGACCAAAGTATTTTATTTACAAAGACTAATTTATAAAATTGAGTTTTATTTCTGTGGAGCAAATTAATACACACACTTCGCATTCTGAGCTCCAAAAAAAGAAGGACTCTAGGGTACAAACAAATGGGAGGTATTCAGGTCTCAGAGTAGGACTGTCCCACCTAAAGAGGGACACTTGGGAGGTATGGAGCAATTCTTGAGGGGACACATAAAAATTCCCCCAGATTCCAACTGATGTAAATGGGGCTTTAACCCTTTGAGTGCCATTAGGGTATGCAATACATTGTAGAGAAATGCGTTGGATACCCGTTGGTTAAACATTGTGCATGATAGACTGGCCTCCAATGCATTGCATTACAGTTAGTTGGAGACCTCTCAAGCATTCAGAGGGGTTAAAACCCCATTTAAATCAAAGAGAATGGTTATTTGTTCCTATGGTGTAGCTGATCTGCCCCACATTTGTAAAGATGAAAATAAATATATACAAAAAAATCTGTTTCTGGTTTGCTGTCCACCCCAGGGCAGCAAGGGGGTGGTGATTGGTCGGATATGCCAAATATATATATATATTATATATATATAATATGTGTGTGATATATAGATATAAATATAAGAAATCCAGATGTTTGGGCACTCACTAATAGAATAGTCACTTGCCTGGGTGGCAGTCAATTGCAGAGAGTGTGGTAGACCTGAAGAAACAACAGTACTTGCAGGACTTAAAGGAAGATCAACGTTTGTGCTCCTTTATTACCAATGTTTCAACCATCACTGGGTCAACTATGACACAGGCCCCAGTGAGGGTTGAAACGTTGTTAATAAAGGATCACAAATTTTGCTCTTCCTTCAAGTCCTGCGAGTGCTGTCATTTCTTCAGGTCTACTGTATATACAGTATGTGTATAATATATATGAAAAGATGCAGGGGAAGGGAAAGAAATTCCACTGTCCCATTGGTTCACAGAATCGCACATACTGTCTTGCAACCCAGCTTTGTTTCATTGGTGTTATAGATCTACATACACACTATCTGTTTCCACAGCCTTGTTCTACTGTTCACTGACAGTGACACACATATACAATAGTAAATGCCCCCCAGAGACTCCTTTATGGAGGCAGGGCACTCTACAACAAAAGTTCCTCCACTTCAGATCCCATTGAAGTGTAGTTGCCCTGTACTGTGGGAGAATACAATTTACCCCCTGCCGAAAATTTTAATCTCAGAGATCTTATGCTGGAAAAGAACAGACAAAGTAGATACCTGAACCTTAGTCCTTTTTCAAGGCCTGACTGTAAAAATTCCAAAAGGGGTCAAAAGATGAAATTGTAAGGGATCGATGTTGCAATCTTTTCAAAAAGTGAAGTAAATACACCACACTCTATGGTAGATTTTGGCTACACAGTTTGTGAGCTCTTAGCATAGTCTGGATAACCAAATCACTTAGTCCTTGTGGAGCAAGATGTCGACCTCAAGTTCCATACCGTTAAGGCAAGGTAGTGTAGATTGGGATGAAGAGTGAGATTTTAGATGGTCCGAATTTGTAATTAGATGCCATGGAGGTTCCATCGATATCTATATAAGTTGATGAAATCAAACTCTTATTTTGGCCAGTACCCTGGGTATCACGGACAAAGGACTACTGACACTGGGTTTTCAGTGCATCCACTGCTATTGCTCGTGAATCCCGGGCCCTGGTGCAAAACACTGGAAGTTTCATATTGAGACAAGAAGCCATCATCTCTATGTCTTGTTTTCCCCATTTGTTGAAAAATGTTCTGTTTCAATTCCCTTCCACCTGTATCAATGGTTTAGTGAGATAATTTGGCTCCTAGTTTTCTTTGCCCCAGAATGTATCTGGCAGATAGGGCAGGTACATGAACCTCCGCCCATGTTTGAATTTTGTGTATTTCTGCCCATGCGTCCTGCTCTTTGTGCTACCCTAATGATTGATATACACTGCTATTGCACTGACAGAACCCAAACAGGAACACGTCGCAGAAGGTTTCTTGAAGATGACAGGGCATTGAAGATGACCAGAAGCTCCCGAATTTTTATCTGAAATCGAGCCTCAGTGGGAGGCCACAGTCCCTGAATTGAATTATGTCCTCAGACCGCTCCCCATCTGAACTGACTGGCGTCTGTTACCAATGTATAAATCAAAGGCCGTCCACCACTGGAGAGGTATTCTGTTGGCTTTGGATAGAGGCTCCGAATGGTGAAGATGCGCAGGATTTTGAGTCCAGTGTTAAAGCATATTGAGTTGAAGTGGTTTCAAGTGAAATTGTGGTAGAGTGCCCACCAGACTCATGCAGTCCCCGATCAGAGAATTATCAAAGACCAGACCCAGGAACAACAGTTTTTGTATTGACATAAGCTGAGATTTGGGAAAAAGTAGTATCCACCTATATTCCCTAAGAATGGCCATTGTGAGACACAAATGTTCCTGCAGTCGAACTGGACACTATGCCTTCAACAGATGATGATGATGATGTTGAGTGATGCCATGAATTCTTCTGGAGTCATGGCTGCTGTAATAAATCTTATAGATTACATTTTGAATTTGGTACTCAAACAAATTTGTTCAATGCTTTGAAGTCCAATACAGGGCATAATCCTCCATCCTTTTTTGTAACAATGAACAGATTGGAATAAAGTCCCTGGAATCTGTGTTCTGGGGGAATAAGGGCCACTACACCAGTCTCTAAAAGAGTATTCATGCCTTGATGAAAGGCTGTAAATGAGACTGTGTTCTATGGGAATTTGTGAAACAAAATAACGGGCTCGGGTAATCGTGAGAAAAGGTATTTGATATCCCATACACACACACACACACACATACACACACACACATATGACAAGTACTCGTGTATATTTTCAAAGTGACAAAAAAAAGCTTTGTTTACAGTTTTGGTACAGTAGAGACCCAACACAAGACTTAACCGAAACTTTGAAAATACAGTTTTGTTTTTTTTTTACTTTGAAAAAACCAATGGGTGTTTGCCCTCTACCTTTGTGTTGATTGCTTAACACTGCTCCCAGGTGACCCTCTATCTTATGTGTATAGGATCTCTGCTGGGAAAGGTAAGTTATTATTATTATTATAATTCTTTATTATAGCGCCAAAATTATTACAGCTGAAACCAGACCACAAAAATGCATTAATTTATTAATTTGATGTCTGTGTGGAACTAATGTAGTTCTCCAAACTATTATCAAAAATGTCACTTAGTAAAGACTTTCTATACATTTCATGTGCTCTGTAATCATTTTTAACAAAGCGCACACACACAGCAGTGGGATCAATCTAGTTTTACTCAACAGAATATACACTACAGATTGCAGTATTTTTATCATCCATATTTGAACATTATTATTTCTTTAAAAACAAATATTTTGAAATGTAAAGTTCTAGCATTTTTTTCCACATTAAAATGATAAGGTTAGTTTGTATCAACTCTTTGCAATCTGTTTTCATATCTCAGATACTGAGAAATCATTGCTTTTAATTAGTGTGATTAAAACAGTGGCTATTATGTATAAAGGAAATGTACAGCCATTCCAAACTAAATCACAGGTAAAATTCCCAAAAATGTCATTGACTTAAATGGAGCTTTTAACTCCTTGAATGCTGGAGAGGTCTCCAGTGCATTGCTTTGCATTCGAGGGGTTAAAAGCCACATTAAAATCAATGGGATTTTTATGTCACCTATGTTACAGTTGGTGTGTGCCAGAATTCTGCTTTACTGTTAGGGTGACCATGCGTCCTGGAATGCCCGGGACTGTCCTTTATTGGAGGTCTGTGTCCCGGGTCACCCCCATTGGGACAAGCAAGAGTCCCGGAATGGAGCAACAAAGCAGGCACCAACAGCCTACCTACATTAGAGCAGCACCAGCAGCCGATTAAATGTATTTGCTATATGTTCCTCATTGGCTGGCTGAGCCAGCCAATGAGGACCATATAGCAAATACATTTCATAGTCTGGCGCGTGTGAGACAGCTGGGATGGCACCAGTATGCTGGTGCTGCGAGTGAGACTGAGTCCCACGACTGAGGCTCCCGCTGGCACTGTCTATCTGAGGCTGACACAGTAACAGTTCCCAGTAGATTTCATAGCCAGTGATGACAATATGCCTGAAACTGTGACCTCAGCTACATTTCTCTCTGCTTACCCTAGGCTGGGTTTACACTGGTGCTTTATTTTGTACCTGCTATTTTGAGTTGCTTTTCATGCATGAAAAGTATGTGATAACTTAATTACATGTATTTTTACAGCATAAAAAAAAATAAAATAATTCACACTTTCACAGAGGTTTAAATCCCAGTGTGCATTTCAAAGGGTGAAGTAATTATTTTTCCCATTATACCCACATTAGGGTGACCACATGTCCCGGAATGGCAGATTGGAAATGTGGTCACCCTATTTACTGTACTCTATTTGCCTTTCTGCATTAGGTGCAAAGTGTACCTATTTTTATAAGATCTCAATTCAAGAGAATGATTTTGAGATTGTACAAGATGGGCAGATAACTATTGATAACCAATGAGTGTTAAATAAAATGCTATCAACACATTTTTATTTTAGCGCCTGCTATAGCACTTTTAATGCCTCAGTCTGTAAAAGTAAAACCTCACTTAGCAGCTTCTCCTATATTTAGATTTGCAGACAAGTAAAAATTCTGTTATGTAACACCTTATCTAACTGCTAGGATTTCAAGCTTTACTACACAGAGGACAGTGAAACTTTTCTTTACAGTGCAGCGTCTTTCGTCTTTACAGTGTAGGTGAATAATATATACATCCGAGCAAAGCTACTTAGTTGTTTTCCCTGAAGACAGCCTTAACATGCAGTCTGGAATTTCAAAGCACCTTTTAAATTTTAGAGGTCATTTGTCAAGGGTATCATGTAGTGGAAAAAACATTTATATACTTACTAATTGAAGAGCCCATTACACGGGCCACAGTGCCACTGTGTCACGATTTTTTGATGAACACTCAGACCCGTCTGGTAAGGTTAAAATAACTTTATTAAGATAAAGTACATACAGTAAGGTAGGCCCACAAGCCCACAATAACAGAACAGATATGAATAATAACAAGCCAGTCCCAGGAGAGATGGAGGCAACGGCTGGCTGGAGAGAGTTCTGATCTGAATGGAGGCTCACAAGACTATAGGCAACCAAACCCTAGCGGACTAGGGACAAGCAGAGGCTACACAGCCCAAGTACTGGCGGCAGGACCCTATATCACTAGGCAATTTGTGTCCCCGCACACGTGCAAGGTGTAATGTCGCGCAACAGCTGGCTCATGAGCCTTGAGGCTACTGCAGGAAGGAATGGAGCACTGACCCTGCCTAGAGGATCTAGGCACCGAAAGGGTCTTGAGGTAAGGCCCAGAGTGAAGTCTGCAACTCCCACAGGGAGTGAGCCCAGCTATGAAAGCAGAGGAGGACACAGATAGAGATCAGAGTAACTCAGTCAGCGCTATACAGCACTGAACTGGTACTTCGCATGTGCACACCGCCTGCGGTGGTTATCCAGTATAAGCGGCTATAGCACAAATGCTCAACCTACGGTCGGCAAGATAATGGAAGCGCCACGTGGCGCTACTACAGACAAGTGCAACAGGAAGGCAGCAAGTGGAATGCTAGCCAGATAGAGGCAACCGAACGGGTTCTAGCCAGGCACAGTTGGCAACGGAGTGGGTTCTCAGCCAGATACTGTCAGAAACATAGCGGGTTCTCAGCCAAAGCAGTCAGAAACAGAGCGGGTTCTCAGCCAGAGCAGTCAGCAATGGAGTGGGTTCTCAGCCAGATCAGTCAGCAACGGAGCGGGTTCTCAGCCAGAGCAGTCAGCAACGGAGCAGGTTCTCAGCCAGATCAGTCAGCAACGGAGCGGGTTCTCAGCCAGATCAGTCAGCAATGGAAACAGCAACACAGGATGCACAGGAACGTCGTCAGGCAGGCCAGGTCATACACGATCAGAGAAAAAACAGGAACTAACGTCAGGAACAGGTACACCACGAAAGGGTGCCCCAGTATAGACTTAACAGAGTATATAAAGGCTGGCCCTGGGCGGAGTCAGGATCACCAGACCAATAAGAAAGAGGCAATGAACCAGGAAAATAATAATGTTGCCGCCTGCGGCCATGAGCACGGGCACCGTGATACACTGCCAGCCGGTTGCGGGGCAGTCATGCACAGTAGAGACTGCCCACGCCGCTGCTGATACAGTGCCAGCCGGTAGTGGGCGGTCTCTACTACACATGACTGCAGCACACACAGCAGTCTCTACTGCGCATGACCTATTAGGCTTGCATCTGAATGTATGTCTATGAATAACAGAATCATGCTCAGTGTGAGAATCAGCAGCCCTAAGAAGTGCTGGTGAAAGATGTATAGTTATATGTTATACAATCAGCAAAATTAATGGTGAGGCTCCATTGATACTGAATCAGGCAGTTGTTAGTCTGCATCTAAAATAATCTACCAGTAAGATCCTGACGATCTGTCTGCTGAGTGTTCCTGGTACCTGACATGGATTAGCCAATCCACTCAGGGAACTTCCCACTATAATGTGGGTTCAGTCTTCATGTTCCACCTTTGTTAGGTTGCAGGATCCATACAAGACCCCCTGGGAAATCCAAAAAACACAACCCCCTTCCTGAAACCAGATGCTCCTTTACTGGTCCTTTAATTCTGTTTGATGATGTAACCAACCACATTATTTTATGATCGACAAATGACAGTCATCCTTCTAATTATAAACACTGAATTTCAGTAGCTTTTCTGTATCATGTCCCTTTCTTAATTTCTTCATTCCTATTTTATTTTGGTCCTCTCTAGGTATGAATATAACTTGCAATTTCTTTTTCAATCCTTAATATTTTATGGGTGTTCTCTGCAAGGCGAGCGCATCTGTTGTACTTTACATGCCACTTTTCTCTTGCAGACTTGTATTTTGTTATACCAATTTAACCACAAATAACCTTCCAGTTCTGTTCACATATTTATCTTCCCAGGCCAGGGAATGATACAATTAATTGTATGCTTTCACCACACAGCAAATACAAGCCAAACGATAGAAGTGGATTCAGTGCTGAATATAGTGTGCCAGCCTTCATCTGCACATAAAATGTTAGATAATATTGATTTTTGGCAAGACTGAATGCAAAATGTCAGGGACAGAAATTACAAGTCCTAGTTGCTGAGGTTCAGGGTCAGTATAACAGTAGGAACAGTGGAGTCCATCCTCACATTTTAATTTCTCCACTTCATCGTCCCCATTTTCTGCCCACATTTCCCAAAAGGATGACAATTATCACACCCAAGTTTAATTATGCAGTTGAATTGTCCAGTCTGAGCACAGAGCATGACATAAATAGGCTGCAGTGGCAACCATCAGTAGGAATTGTATTTTATACACCCGTACCACTGTAGCTATGCTCCTTACAAGAACTAAGTGAAAATATGGTGCTGGAAATAAAGAATAAAATCCTCTCGAGGGCTGCCTGCACATGCATATATGTCATGCTGTGTGAACAGACACTGTGCACAGAAACTCATCCCCAATTTTCATTTTATCCTCTGTCATCCCATAAAGTACCTTTTTCCTGAAGACCAGGTCACCACCACCACTGTTAATGCACAAGTGCAACCTCTGTGACATCAAACGAGATGACTCCAGTGCATTGCTTTCAGTTGTACTGGAGACACCTCTAACCAGTAGACTAATGGGGTTGCACATATGTGACCACTCAGACATGATCTGAAAGAGAGAGGCAGGATAGAAGCAGAAAAGAGCTCTCTTGTCAAAGCAGGACTGAAATAATCACTGTTCAATGATTTTACACTGTCAGCTGAATAATTTGGTAACGGATTGTATAACAGATATTGCTTCCTACCACAGTATGATGTATTCTGACGCATGGTTTGTGTCTAGATCATTCCCATAATTCTCTCTGGCCCAGAATTAAATCTCCATTCTTTCTCTCCCACCTAATTATCTTTCTTTTCTTCATCATACACTGATTAAAGGGCTCAACTTAAAAGGAAAGGATACCTGAAGGGAGGTGACTGAGGGGCTTACAAAAAGATGAACCCCATGGGAGGGGCTGCAATGGAGTATATATAGGCTTGCAGCTTCTCCCAGAAATACAGGCGTAGCCTTCCCTTTATGAACTGTGCCTTCCTAAAGCTTATGTAGGAGATATTGAGACTTGTATTTGTAGTAGTACTATATGACGATGTATGCTAATAGTTTTAGTGCAGTTTTATGTGTCAATAAAGTTCTGTTATGCACTGAGACAGACTCCTTTCTTTCAGAAATAATAGTATGTGGAGCAGTTCTGGTAGAAATTTAGCTCTTGAGTCGAAATATACTTTCTGTCTCTCTTTCTGATTCACTTTAAACTGCTTAACTTGTTCACCTGCCCCTGTTGCAAGTAGATCTTACTTCATAGGCGGATTGGAATGCAGTCGTCTTCCCATAAGAAGTTGTGCAGGCGAGTAACCACATTCAAGTGGTGTACTGCGATATACTAGCAGCCCTTTGTAGACATCACCTCCACTGTCATCAGCTTTTCGCATTAATTTTTTGACTATTCCAGCAGATTTTACAACCATCCCGCTGGACTGTGGAAAATGAGGACTAGGTGTAGTATGTACAAAGTCCTACTCTTTGGCAAACTTTCTGAAGCTGATACTGGCAAACTGTGGGCCATTGTTAGTAAATACTTTGTGAGGTACACCATGTCTAGAAAAGACTGACTTCATGCATTGAATCACATTCTCAGATGTTGTTGACCTCAATCCACATACTTCTGGATACAAGGAATAGTAATCCATGATGATAACAAAATCTGTGTTGTTACATGTAAACAGATCAACACCGACCTTTTGATATGGGCTATCAGGAACTGGATGTGGCTGCAATGGTTCTCTTGCATTGCTCACTTGGTACTTCAGACATGTAGAACAGGAGGACACTGTCAGAAATATCATGGTTCATTCTTGGCCAAAACATTACTTCTCTTGCCCTTTTCCTGCATTTCTCAATGCCCAAGTGACCTTAATGAATCTCTTCCCGCATAAGCTTTCGTAGACTGTGTGGAATCACAATCTTGCTGCCTTTGAAGATAATCCCATCAACCACAGTCAGTTCAGCTCTGCAGTTCCAGTATTCTTATACTCCAATTATGCAACTCTGTTTGACATCAGGCCATCCCATTAGAATAGCAAGTTTGATTTTTTCCAGTGCAGTATCTTTTTCTGTCTCTTGACAGATCATCTCCATCTTTGCATCAGAGATAGGCATAGCTGAGGTAATCATATTCTACATAAGCCTGAATTTCTTCAGCTACCTTGTCATTTGGAACAGCTGTTTGATCCACAGCTCTGGATAATGTATGAGCCTTATACTTAAGTTTTCCTGGTGTATATGTCCCCTTTAGGGTATAGTGTTGAAATTTGATCATCATTCTCTGAATTCTTAGAGGACAATCATTCAGAGACTTCGTGAATAATGCTATCAGTGGCTTCTGATCAGTTTCAACATTTACAAGTTGTCCTGAAACAAACTGATGAAATCTCTCACATGCAAACGTAATACTGAGAAGTTCTTTCTCTATCTGAGCATATCTTGTCTCTTCACTAGTCATGGAGGGGGAAGCATACGCTACTGGTTGCCAGTTGCTATCATGTTCTTGTAGTAGAACTGCTCCCAGTCCTGTTTGTGATGCATCAGATGATATCTTAATGGGTTTAGCTGTATCATAGAACTTTAACACCGGTTCATGCGTAAGCACTTTCCTTAAGTGTTGCCACGCTGTTTCTTGCTTATGATTACAGTCCCATCTCAGAGGAGCTATCTTCTCAGACAGTTTGGGTGTGAACTTTCCCATGTAGTTGACCATGCTCATAAACCTCTGCACATCCTTTTTGGTTTGCGGTCTCTGTATGTTTTCGATTGCAGATATCTTGCAGATATCTTCACGGGATCAGGTCTGACCCCTTCATTGCTGATGAAACTTTAGTTCTTTTACTCCTATTTGACATTTTTCTTTGTTTATTTTCAAGTTTGCTTGTCTAGTAGCTTCTAGAACTTGTCTGAGTCGAGAATCATGTTCTTCTTTAGAAGTTCCCCATATGATGTCATCCATGAATGATGTCCACACCTTCAGTGTGTTTGTATATCATGTGAATGGTTTTGTGATGCACTTCTGGGGCAGATGCTATGCCAAAAGGTAATCTCAAAAATATGTATCTGGCATATGGTGTGTTGAATGTACACAATTTTGAGCTGGCTTCATCCAACTTCAATTGCCAAAATCCTGAGGAAGCATCCAATTTACTGAAATATTTAGCATTTGCAAATTGTGATATGATCTCTTCATGAGTAGATAATTTAAAATATTCTCTTTTTATTGCTTTATTTAAATCACGGGGATCTAGGCAAATCTGTAATTTTCCATTTTTCTTGTCCACTGTCACCAGAGAATTCACCCACTCAGTTGGTTTATCTATTTTTTTTAATGATTCCCAGGCTTTCTATTCTATTAAGCTCTGCTTTGAGCTGCACTTGCAGTGCAAATGGTACTTTCCTGCAGGGATGTACTACTGCTGGTACTGTTTTGTCTATCCTG
Source organism: Rhinophrynus dorsalis (assembly GCA_037306005.1). Lineage (NCBI taxonomy): Eukaryota > Metazoa > Chordata > Amphibia > Anura > Rhinophrynidae > Rhinophrynus > Rhinophrynus dorsalis. The sequence goes on from CM074722.1 coordinate 256,674,926, forward strand.
ATGGTGTGTTCACCTGGTAGACAACCAAAGCCCTTCGAATAAATCACTGTATTCTTCCATCAAACTGTCATATTCAGAATTACTTCCAATTTCAAGCACTAGTACTATTTTCACCAGGTTCAGTCTCTCACAAGATAACCCTAATATTACTTGAACATTCTTTGGGATCACAATGAATGAAAGAGCATGCACTTCATGTTTATATGACACTTTTACTACACATTTACCTTTTACTGGTATAGCTGCACCAGAGTATCCTGTAACTCTGATATTAGTCTCCTGCAGTACTGGTCTTGGTTTCAACAGATTGAACTCAGTCTCTGATATCACATTAACTTGAGCTCCGGTATCTAACTTAAATGACATTTTAATGTTTTGCACCTGTAATGTGAGGATCCAGACATTTTGTGCTTGCTTATTCTGTAGCAGTGTATCTACATAGAATTCCTCCACAGCACTTTCATTCAGTGTGTGCACTTTACTCTGATTTCCTGTGATTTTGCAGCATCTTGCATAATGATTTAGTTTACCATATTTATTACAACTCTGTCCATATGTAGGGCATTTCTTTGGTGAATGTTCAGTTTCACACCAATTACAAGGCTTTTGTCTTTTATCTAAGTACAATATTTTTCCTTTTGCTGGTTGCATCTGTTTTTTCACCATATTTCTCTTCTGCTCACACTTTCTCAACTTGTCTACAGCGCATGTTTCATTAATGAGCTCTTTGGCCTGAGACTTAGTTTCAGCTGCTCTACACAATGCTAAGGCCTTTTCTAGATCCAGGTCCTGCTCCCTAAGCAGCCTCTCCCTCAGCACATTATCTTTTATACCACATACAATTCTGTCTTTTATCAAGGAATCTGTTAACTCTCTAAACTCACATGTTTTGCTGTGGTTCCTCAGCTCTGTCACGTATTGATCAATTGATTCTCCAGGCTTCTGCATACAGGTAAATAATGTGTGTCTTTCATATGTAACATTTGTTTTAGGTATGCAATATTCTTTAAACGTATCCATTATTGGCTTTAGTTTTAGGTTATCTCCTTCTGGAAACACAAAGTTATTGTACACATCCAGTGCTTCTTCACCCATTACATGCAGAAACAGTGAAGCTTTCATTTATTCACCTTTTCTGTCAGCATCAATGGCAGATATATATAACTCAAACCTTTGTTTAAATCTCCTCCAATTTTCAGCAACATTCGCAGTCAACTGAAGTTTTGGTGGGGGTTGAAGGCCTTCCATACCGCCTCTTACCCTGATTCCGCAGGCTTTTTTCTCCACTCAGCAAAAGTAGCAGACTTGCAGCACAGCAAACTCTGGAGCACTCTCTCTCTTCAACCCAGCACTTCTGACACCATGTTGTGCTTTGTGGGTTCTAATATAATATTAAAAACAGACACACAAATCTTCTTATTCCAGTTTTTACTTATATGCAACTCTGAACAATCAGTCTAAACCAGTTTTGTAACATGGCATCACTGAGCATGAATGCATTACTGGGCATGCTCAGCTTCTTAAAGCAATATAGCCATATAACATAAGACTTATACAAATATCATTACAGTATGCATATTTCCTATACTGTGGACCTGATGGTCTTTTAGCTAACATAACACACAAGTAGTCTTGAATGAAGTTCTCAAATATGCAAACTTAAATTTGACTCTTTAAATGCTAGAGGGGTACACAATTCATTGCACAGCAATGAAAGAGGATCCATCTTTCACTCAAAGGTTTAACCCTTTGACTAAAACAGGGGTGTGCAATGCATCACAGAGAAATGTATTGCGCGTCCCTCTGGCACTCGGCGTTAACTCCTTAAATACTTGAGAGTTCTCCAGTGCATAGCAAAGTTAGAGAGGTCTTCAATGCATTACAAAATGGAATGTTTAACTTCTTGGGTTAAAAGTCCCATTTACAGAAATGGGGATGCTTTGTCCCATATGGTGCAGTTACATTACTTCAGAATTGTCCCTGTTCTTTGTATTGTACCAGTCTACCTATGCACTAATTTTTGTTTCTTTATGCTTGCAAATCTGGTATAAGGTTGGTACAGTTGTGTATGCTAATTTGCATACCCTGATGTCCACAGCCTCCTGAGTAACAACTGGGAGTGGGAGTGTCCAGATTGTTATTTCCTTTCTAATATGTTGGGTTTAACAGGAGTGGGTGGGATTGGAATGAGAAAAGGCAGGGTTTGTCCAGAAAAGAGGTGGGTTGGGGCAGAGAGGGGTGGGGTTATGAAGGAACTCCCTTACCTGGAAAATCACCCCTGTCCCAGAGGCCCAGTAAATAACTCAGAAAACCCGAGTCTCCGGGGCTGAGACAGAGAGTTCCCAGGTATGAAAATTGGTCCTTCTATGCAAAGCATTATAATGCACGATGTTTATAACTTTCGGCACTCAAAGCGCTAATACTAATACACTGAAGTTATGAAGATTTTGTCAGTTCTATACATTTTTATTATTATTTTAAAAAGGTCTTTAAAAGCAGGTAAAGAAAAAACTGTTTTTCCGTGTTTATACAATATTTCTCTGTTGTCCAATGTAGGCTACTGGTAATTTTGGGTAGGTGATCTGCCCCTTTAAGTAGGCAGGAACAATTCTAGAAGTGAGTGCAGGGGTGGAGCTTATCTTCCCTCCTTGGCTGCAGCTAGCCAATCCGCTCCAGTAAGATTTGTTCCTTGGATGAAGATACAGGCAAGAGAACAGTTCTCCTATAGTTTTAGCTAAATTTTTATTTTTATGCTAGATATGGAATACCACTATTAGGTGGATTACCATCACTGACAATGCCCTTAGATGTGGCTAGCTCAGTATTCAGGTGCTTGAGTGAACCTTAAGCCCTGGGGGGGAAATTTTGGTTACAAGTTCTTTCCTCAGGAGTTGCCCACTGAGGCTTCTTCTTGATACATGGTAATCTGAAGACAGAAGATCTGCTAAAAAGGTGAGCAACCCTTTGAGTGCTGAGGTCCACATGTCCCACGTTGCCCCTCTGCACAGGGGTTTTCCTTTTAAGTTCTTATTTCATACTTCTACACTCATTGGGTGTATCTGTATGCCTGTTTTGGAGCAAGTTTTTGTGGTAACTTAACCCTTTGGTTGCTGGTTTAGCATCCTTTGGGGGGCTGTTGGCACTTTCCCAACTGGGTTCAGTATTTATTGGGTTTAGTGACATTGCTCCATTCACTTATATGGGACTTTACAGTTTGGGAAGTATCTCTGCAACTGCTCATCGTAGCGACTTCAAGGATGGCTTATTTTATTTGTCTGCCCTTGCTCTCTTATCAGGTCAACGTTTTGTGTGTGTTGGGGGGCTCAGGGGGCTTTGGGCACTGTCGGGGTACTTTTTCTGGGAAAACTACATTTCCCATGAGTGCTTGCATCGCGTGCTCGTTCCTGATTGGAGATAAGTGTATTTTAGCTATTTCTGGGGTGAAATTTTAATCATACACACTATTTGGGTGATTCCTTATACTTTGAACATTTTGACACTGCGAGAATGTCTATTCTGTTGGAGCTTGGGGCTAGGCCTAAGACTAAGGACGCTGGGGGCTCTGGATCCCCCATTGCACATTGCTCCTCATGTCAATCAGGGTTACCTAGTGAATTCTCAGGTCATTTATGCCCAGCATTTTCTGCTGTCCGAGTCTCCCCCAGGGACCTCCAGCCATGCATTAGAGCCAGTTTGGGTGCAAGAGTTTAAGGCTGCTACTAGAGACCTCTGGTCTACATTACAACTCTTTCCATCCCAGTTACAGGGGGTCTTTCACTCCTGGGAGACCCTTACTTCTGTCAGATCTTCCCTACCGAAACCACAGGGAGTACCTGACATATCATATGTTCTGCAGTGGTCTCCCCTCAGTTCTTTGGGGACCCCTTTGAGGCTGATCCTGATCCCTCAGCTGAGGGCCTGATCAAGGCCATTTTAAACAAGAGGTTTAATCAAGAGGTTTCTTTGGACCCCTCTGATGTGTTTCAGGAGCCTAAGAGGCCCCATACTTGTTTTCCACCTAACCCCACTCTTGACTGTTTAGTGTCTGATGAGTGGAAGTCACCGAACAGAAAACCTTCTGTCTCCAAGAAATTTGCCAAGCTTTACCCCTTTTCTGATGCGGCGCTAGCTCGGTAGGTTCATCTGACCAAGGTGGATGCCCCTGTTTCTAGGCTTTCTAAGTCCATTGCTTTGCCAGTTGCTGATGCTTCTGCTCTTAAAGACTGGACTGACAAGAAACTTGAAGCTACTCTCAAGTCCATATTTGCCACCGCTGGTACCTCCCTATGCCTAGCGTTTGCTGTGGCCTGGGTAAATAGGGCCATTGCAGTTTGGACTGAACAGCTCACTCTTGCTGTTCGTCAGGGAGCTCCTACTCCTGATATGTTGCGGCTACTTGCCAACATTTCTGAAGCCCAGCACTATGTATCTACTGCCTTGTTTGGTGGCTAGGGTTTCCACTATGTCTGTGGTTGCTAGACGAGCTCTTTGGCTCAAGATCTGGTCTGCTGACACTGCTTCTAAGGAAGCACTGCTCTCCTTGCCATTTCAGGGCACTTCTCTGTTTGGGCCAGAACTTAAGGATCTGATTAGTGAGGCCACAGGGGGCAAGAATACCCTTCTGCCTATGATTTTCTAGGAGGAAGATGCCTATCAAGCGTAATCGGCTTGTTCCTTTCTTCCAGATTGAGACATATATATATAGTACTGTGCAAAAGTCTTAGGCAGGTGTGAAAAAATGCTGTAAAGTTAGAATGCTTACAAAAATAGACCTGTAATAGTTTATTTTTATCAATTAACAAAATGTTAGCGAACAGAAGAGAAAACAAAGACAAATCAATAATTGGTGTGACCACCCTTTACCTTCAAAACAGCATAAGTTCTTCTACGTACACTTGAACACAGTTTGTTAAGGAACTCGGTACGTAGGTTGTTCCAGACATCTTGGAAAACTAACCACAGCTCTTCTGTGGATTTAGACAGCCTCAGTTGCTTCTGTCTCTTCATGCAATCCCAGACATACTCAATGATGTTGAGATCAGGGCTCTGTGGGGGCCATACCATCACTTCCGGGACTGCTTGTTCTTCTTTACGCTGAAGATGGTTCTTAATGACTTTGGCTGTATGTTTGGGGTAATTGTCATGCTGCAGAATAAATTTGGGGCCAATCCCATGCTTCCCTGATGGTACTGCATGATGGATAAGTATCTGCCTGTACTTCTCAGCACTGAGGAGACCATTAATTCTGACCAGACTCCACTTGTAGAAATGCAGCCCAAACCTGCAAGGAACCTCCACCATGTTTCACTGTTGCCTGCAGACACTCATTCTCGGACCGCTCTCCAGCCCTTCGGCGAACAAACTGCCTTCTGCTACAGCCAAATATTTCAAAATTTGACACATCAGTTCAGAGCACCTGCTGCCATTTTTCTGCACCTCATTTCCTGTGTTTTCATGCATAGTTGAGTTGCTTGGCCTTGTTTCCGCATCGGAGGTATGACTTTTTGGCCGCAAGTCTTCCATGAAGACCACTTCTGACCAGACTTCTCTGGACAGTAGATAGGTGTACCAGGATCACATTGGTTTCCTTGGTTGACCACTGCTTCTACAATCCTCAACATTGCCTATTTCTTTGTGCTTCTTCAAAACAGCTTGGACAGCACATCTGGAAACTCCTGTCTGCCTTGGAATTTCTGCCGGGGAGAGACCTTGCTGATGCAGTATAACTCTTGTGTCTTGTTGCTGTGCTTAGTCTTGCCCTGGTGTATGACTTTTGATATTAAACAGTCTTCAGCAACCTCACCTTGTTAGCTGAGTTTGGCTGTTCCTCCCCAGTTTTATTCCTCCTACACAGCTGTTTCTGTTTCAGTTAATGATTGTGTTTCAAACATATTAAATTGATTAGCATTAACACCTATTTGGTATAATTGTTTAATCATACACCTGACTATATGCCCACAAAATCCCTGACTGTGTGCAAGTGTACCTAGAAGAATTGATGCTGTTTTGAAGCCAAAGGGTGCTCACACCAAATATGGATTTGATTTAGATTTTTCTTCTATTCACTCACTATTATTTTGTTAACTGATGATAAAAATAAAATATTAACTTATATTTTTTAAGCATTCTTACTTTACAGCATTTTTTTCACACCTGCCTAAGACTTTTGCACATTAATGTATATGTATATAATATATATATGTTTGTGAAAATGAAAAATCTAAAGTTTATTGCCAATGTTTCAGTCATTATAATGGGTCTTCCTCCACACAAAGCAGCAGTATATAGTGAGAGCCATATATACCTCAGCAGCTTATACGTGACTGAGAATTCCTCCATCTGTGCCAGACACATCCTGTGGCAACAGTAAGGAAAAGATATTCTAATCTCCTCCTTATGGCCTGCCCTGTAGATACAGGGTGCGAGATCCCCCATGACCACTTCTATGAAAATCTCTTCAAGGAGTTTGCGCTTACTTTTGCTTGAGTATGGTTACTTACAGAACAATGAATGAATGAATATGTATATTTATATAGCGCCACAAGTGTACGCAGCTCTTTACAATTGTAGGGTTTAGCCAATACAGGGTTACAAGTGCTTTGCAAAGTGAAACACTGGAAAAGAGGTTCGTGCCTGAAAGCTCACAATCTAAAGTGCTAATGGGAGACATACAGAGTACATAAGGGTCAAGTGCTGAATACTGTGCCAGAGTTCTGGTTAGGATAGGGGGCATAAAGTAAATAATTTATAAAGAGCCTAAGTTGTACAGTGTCAGTGCCATATAACATGTTTAAGTTTTGTTAAGGAAGTCTAGTTTCAATCATGATTTCAAAAGTATAATAGGGGGGTATAGCCTGAGCACAACCCCTCTATATCCACGTACCTATATGTGGAGAGAAAGAGAAGATATAAAGAAGAGAGGTGAAACAAATAGGAGAAATCTAGGAAGCGCCCTGTTTGAATCAGTCTTATACATACTACACTTAGTACGCTATTTTTTCTTTTTCTCTCTCTTTTTTTCCCTTTTTCATTGCACTGACCTACACCCTACACTTCAGTCGTGACCCCAGCCTACACATGCTGAGGAGAATCTTCTGCATTGCCCCTCCACGCCTCCAACTATCAGCAGCTCAACATGGCCCTCCTATCTCGCACTCACACCCTTCACTTCCTTCTCCAAATTGCCTCCTACAACACTTCACCTGCTATGACCACAGCCCCATGCATGTCAGTCATTGGCACAGGCCTCAGTAACAGGCAGAAGTGTGTTTGTGTGTTACTTACTTGCCCTGTCAGACTGCTCTGCTTCCTAAGGTTGCCTCACTCTGCCTCCTATCAACCCAAGGCTGACTACAGGATTGTTGTCCCAGTCTTGGTCATAACCCAAATGTTGTATACCTTGATTTAACATGTTGTGCTAGAGATGTATACAGCCACTGGCACCTAAAGGGTTCATAGAAAACAATTAGGCATGTGCATCTATAATAGGAATTAAGTGGACAAAATGCACATGGTAATAATGTGCTTTACTGAAGTAAAAGCAGTGTTGAGGTTTGAACATGGTACTGTGCTATCTTTAACCCTTTTAATGAAAATAGGTGTATGCAATGCATTGCTTCATAGTACGTTGCTCACCTCCCTGGTACTTACAGGCTTGAAAAGTAGTGATGGTGGTACTGTTTTAGATAGGTCTACATCACTACTGGCCATGCAGTTGCCCACATCTTGATTCTACAATACATACATATTCTGTTCAATTAATGTGGGTCTGTCCAGGCAAACAAACAGTGTTTGTAGTTTTTACAACAGGTTTTATATCATGAACAGCTACAATAATCCATGATTTTGGTCAAACCAAAATCTCCAGCTACACTTGTCATTGAGATGCCTTGATAGACTGGGATGAGCATATTCCACATTGCTAACCTCTATACGCAAGCTGAACAAATAAAGCTTGAACGTTTCTGGTTCTGTTCCACTAACGGACCATTCAACAAAATCGGTTGCAGAGAGAAGCGTTCAGATCCCTGAACTGGCTGCTCCCTACAAAGTGCACCCTCTGCTATATTATCAGGTCTGCTAACAAATAACATCAGCTCATTTTTAAAGGGCTAGTAGTGTTTAATGTTGGGAAAAAAATACAAAAATAAAATATATACATATATTTATATAAATATATACTTGTCTCAACCTCATGCAGCTCTGATGGGGTTAACTGTGCAGGCCTTTACTTACCCATAATACATTTCACCACAGCCCCCTCTCTTGCTGTGTACCTGCTTAATGCAAAGGGGCTGTGGCATGTGTAAGAGAGACCAATAGCTATACATGAGATGGCTGCCCATTACGTGTATTAAAGTGTTACTTTTTTATGTGTATATAAGGAAGTGCATATACTGTATTGACCTCCCTCTTAACCTCGTGAATGCTGGATGGGATTCAAAAACATTTCTTAGCACAACAGCCCCACTAACTTTTTATGTGTCCTACACCAAAATAGAGGGCAGCCATCACCTGGAGTACTTAAAATATGCACTTGATTGTGGTTAAGCTACTTTCCAGGAAACATCAAACATGTCCACGATCTATCTAGCTGTCTCTGTAGAGTGAAAAAGAAGTAATTGAAATGTTTGGGTGTTCAAGCCACAGAGACACCCCTGGGCCGGTAGTAGTGGTGCCTCAATGGCAGTGATTTGTTCGGCTGTCAAGACCCTACTGATTGCCTACCCAGTTGTGACAGGTGACCAAATGCACTCACCACCTTCCTACTCTTATATACACAGCTAATGCAGGGATGTCCAGGTTCAGTCCTCAAGGGCCACCAAGAAGCCAGGAGTTAAGGATTTCCCTGCTTAATCACAGGTGAGTCAGTCAAAATGAATGAGCCACTGATTACCTCACCTGTGCTTAATCAGGGAAATTCTTACATCCTGGCCTGTTGGTGGCCCTTGAGGACTGAACTTGAAAAGCCCTGGTCTAGAGTTTCACAAACTTTTTGGTTGACTGGAAGTTTGGAAGGCTCTGGGAAGCCAGCTTGTGTTGTCTCTGGAATCTGATGATGTTCTAGCTTCCACAAGCCTCTTAACGACATAGAAATCTGGGATGTATACAGAGGAGTGTGAAGGCAGCGAATGAATATGCTCCCCTGTTTTGGTAACTTTTCTTGGGTACATTATTCAATAATGGTGGGCATTAGCAGGGTCCTAATGCCCCCAGCAATCTGAATTGAATGTAACTATCTCCAGTGAGTAGATACATTTAGCACAATGCTTTCTAGTGGAGTGTCCAAGGGGGGCCTCTTTGCTATGCACACCACGTGGTCCTAACACAGCTGGTTTTAGAGCTCACTGGGAACAGATCAGGGTTTGACACTAAAATAGAACTTTGATCATCTTTCACTTTCTGATTACAAATTGTGTATGCTCTCACTTTCCTCAAGGCCACAGTAAATTCTTCTGACATCAAATTTCACATAGAGATTTTATAAGAAACTATTTGCTTTTATATAACGTGCACATGTTCCTCAGCTATTTACGTTTAAATTTACTGTTACTCATGAGCAGTGTGTTCTTACATAGAAAATCATAATTCACATCCAGAGCCTGCTTCGGCTCATGCAGCTTACAGTTTAATAGATAAACAGCTCCTTCAACATCACTCAAGCTCACAGACTGTGACTGAACCAATATATTGCTGGGGGGAGGGAATAATAAAATAATTACTGATCCCTGAGCAAAAAAAGCAAAAGGATCACAAACTTTTGGGTGTTTTCATCCATTTTCGTTGATGGACCACACAAAGTGTACTTGTGTAGCCAGTCCCTATCCTTACCCCCCGCGTGCCAGAGTGGGAATACATTGGATGTCTCTCTATAGTCCAAACTGTTTTGGGTCCTCATTTTAACCCTTTTGGATTGTAGAGACGTCACCAAAAGCAATGCAATGGTAACATCTGTATTAACCAAGAGGTTAAACATATTAACCCTTTGAGCGCCAGAGGGTAGGCAACACATTGCCAAGCAATGCATTGGCACTCAAAGGGTTAACATAACTATAGAGCTACCTAAACTCCTTTTTTACATAATATATTCTGAGTCTAACAGCAAAGATTGAATCTAATTCTGGCAGTTCTGTGCATTTAAGTGCTAAGTTATGTCAAAAGCCCTCTAGAAATGTAATGTACCAGCTGGAAAATAATTAGCCACCCTTTATAAATGCAAAACATGGGTTGTGAAAGGGTAGCATCACAAAGATTTCGTATACATGTATTTGGTGTACAGGAGACACAAACGGGTTAAACAAATCATTTTTCAGTGGTTCAATTAGAAATAATCCCCACAGTGATGATAATTGTTTTGTAGTGTATGTACTCACTGCTCACCAAGAAGTAACCATTAAACTAAAAGCAAAGAGTAAATTGATGGGGTGTCTACACTAAAAAGTTTAGTTGGTTGTTGTTTAGATTGTGTAAAACCATACGCATAAACACATATGTATATATAGCAAATGTTGAACGGCTTTGCCCCTGGGAATTTTTTTTAATGGTTGTATTAGTGGATTAAAATGGTGAATGTTTTTGCATGTGTGTGTTTAATATGTACCTCCCTCTGTATAGTGAGGGTGTGATACGCACCTACCTCTGTATAGTGTATGTTATGCACATGTGTGTGTGTGTGTGGTATGTTCCTACCTCTGAATAGTGTTATGCGATATGCACTTTCCTCTGTGTAGAGTAGGTGTTGTGTTATGCACCTACCTCTCTGTAATGTGTTGTGTGATTTGCAGCTGACTCTCTGTATGTGTGTTATTTGATATGCACCTACCTCTTTCTGTAGTGTATGTGTGTGTTATGTCATATGCACTTAAATGTGTGTATTATGTGATATGCACCTAAGTCTGTATAATATGTGTTTTGTGATATGCACCTAGCACTGTGTAGTGTGTGTGAGATATTCATCTATCTCTGTATAGTGTGTGTGTGTGTGTGTGTATGCTATGTGATATTCATCTACCTCTGTATAGTGTGTTTGTATTATGCTCTATGCACTTATCTCTGTATAGCATTTGTGATATACACCTACCTCTGTATAGTGTGTGATATGCCCCTACCCCTCTATAGTTTGTGTGTGTGATATTCATTTACCTGTGTATAATGTGTATGTGATATGCACCTACCACAGTACAGTGTGTGTTTAATATGCATATACCGCTGTATAGTATGTGCAGTAAGTGATATGCACCTAACTCTGTATAGTGTGTGTTATGCATCTGCCTCTGTATTGTGTGTTATTCACCTACCTCTGTATAAAAAACACTGTGCGCAGTACATACTGCAAGCCCAGAAAAATGATATGCCATTTAGTATGAAATTGCATACTGTAGGAGATGCCAGGGGGACAAAACCTTGTGTGACACAATCTTAATTTTTCAAACATGAATGTATATGTACTTTTGCTGGGTGATAATTGATCACCCAGCATACGTATTTTTTAAAAAATACCTTTATCTGAAAGAGAGGCCTTCCCTCTGTGGGTACATCTGTCCTCCTAGTGTATGTACATGTATGTGTATATGTGTGTGCATGCAAGTGTATGTACGTGTGTGTGTATGTATACTATGTGTATGTTTGCGAGTGTGGCAAGAGACTGTAAGATCATCTCTTTTTGTGAGCCCCCCCCCCATACTACACGTGACATTCTAATAACATAGTTCTCCCTCTTGAAAGAGCAGATTCCTCAGTACTCTGGACCCTTTTAGAACAGGGGGCTGAGGTAGACTCTTAAAGTTTTAAAAAAAACCAAAAACAGTTTACATGGCACCTAGTGGGTTCATTGCGAGCAGCAAGGGTCTACTATGAGGGACTGAGGACTTCCCTGAAGGTAACCCTTTCTCTGCAGGACTGTAGAGGATTTTACCATGCACATCATTAGCAGTTTTAGGGTACCTACTGGGGACAGGGAATGGCCAAGTCCTTAGCAATGAAGTGGTTAAACATGTTGACCACGGGAACACTGGGCATCTTGTACATGGTCATATCAGCAGTGAAAGAGGTTATATAGCATAGATGTCCTCTTTCAAACAATGAAATACCCTGGTCTATTGTTAAAACTGTCTGGTTGAGTACTGGCTCCATGTATAGCTACCCAGACTAGATACTTACACTACTGTTTACTGCTATTCAGCTTGTACTCCTTGCCCGCTCATGTACGCATTCCTGTTGTTGCTGTATGTTTTGGTTACTAACATGAAAACTCAATAAAAACGTTTTCTAAAAAAAAAATGTTGTCCAAACTATGAAGCATAACCTCCTTAATTGGTGGTTAATAATGTATGCTATACAGATGGGTCATATTTAAATAATTCAAATGATGTAGCATAGGGTTGTCTTCTGTTTGTTTTTTCTTTAATGTGGTCATTGTGGAGGGACGTCTCATTTTCTGCTGCACTTAACACTTGGCTTACTCGGGTTCCATTTTGTTTATGAAAATTGTGTTCTAGTGCTGTCTTCTCCTTATTCTAGAAGCTTATAATCTGTCTCGGCACATTTCACTTATAAATGACAATATTATAAATGAAATAAAATGTGTGTTTAAATATGCACAGCTATTGATCACAGGAGAGGTTCTTAGTACATGGCATTATTTTAATTATATTTTCCTGCCCATGTTATACTTTAATCACTTGAAGTCATTTGAGCAAATTAAAATAAGACTACCATATACATATTGGAAAGTTGTATTATTCAGACTCCATGCAGTGAATAAAAATGTGTTTGTGTTGGGAGGGTCCATCTGCCGACGTATCACTATATGAGGTAAGCAAAGCTTGTTGTCGTTACAGTGGGAAGGGTTTATGAAAGCTACGAGCCGACAGTAGTGCATTTTGGATAGGCTATCTTCAGAGGCAGTAGGCTAAATGGTTACATGTTCCCACTTCCATAGTATATTGTCACGGTATTCAGGCAAAGAAGGACAGACAGAATATAAAATGTAAGCACCTTTATTAAGAATATATACAGCAATAATTGTATAGCCCACACAACCCCAGACCACAGGATGATAGGACCAAGGTTCCTACCTGAAGCTGCACATTGTGCTGTGCACTGCACTACTCGCGATACCGAGTCTAAGAAAGAGGCTTGAGTAGAACACCAGAGTGAACAATGTATGCGTAAGTCACCACTCCGGGTCTCGCAACAGGAGGAACGGGGAGCGAGAGCAGGCCAGAGCCATGGAACACAGAGGTTACAGGTCTGGCAAAACGGGAACTACACAGAGAGAGTCAGTAGCCAGAGCCAGAGGACAGACAAGCCGAGGTCTACAAGGAGCGAGTTAGTCAGCCAGAGTCACAGGTCAGAACCGATGTGGGTAGTGGGTAGAGTGCTTCATTATCTCGACCCACGGTGGGGGACCCTTTATACTCCTCCAGATACTTTGACTTCATGCTGCCTTCTAGTACTGTGTGTAAGGCACCATTAACAGATCTAGACCTTTTCCTGTCAGGTGTAAACCATCCTCCTAGTACATCCCTTCCACCCATACTCTACACTACAGTCTTTAAGTGATACTAGTCACGAAACACATAAGGAGAATTGTTTCTGTAATCCACATTAACAGTACAGTGTCTCTTTTTTTTATTGTTTGTATAACAACATTAGTATGACTGGTATGACTTTGAGGCAGCTCCACTGAACACTCCCTCTCTGTGTCATCTTGTTTGTTGATGTGTGTACTGGAATTGAAGGAGGTTGCAGCAGAACTGTTGAGGCGAAGCAGCCTTGTTGAGTCAAATTGCTTTTAAAATATACTTTTGCAACTGTAGCAACCCGTACATTGTGATTGATTTCCTCCAATAATCTAATGGTTTTATGACTAATGGTGTACTCATGGCAAGCAGGCAATACATTTGGTCGTTGCAATATTAAAATGTTTCCTTGCGACTTTAATAGCTCTGGACAAGCTGTCTCCTTTCCATTTCTTTCTGGGTGCAATTTTTTTACCAAATTAATTGCTCATAAAGAAAGTTGTTTTTGACTAACTGGCCAAATGATTTGATTTTCTTTATGAGCCTGACACCACAGCATTGAGATTGTTTCTGTCAGCATGCATCATCAGTATATTTGGTTTACCCAACATCAACCACACTTCACTGAATATTTCTTTCATTTGTTCACATTGTAAATGCCGCTTTCTGTGTCAGTTGATCTTCAGTCGCATCCTTGTTTGGCTAACCATTTTAACATATGTGGTTAACTTCCCAGCTGAAATACAACAAAATAACATAACAGAAAACTTGGTTAGTACATGTTGTGAAAGAAGAATCTGTACATATTCAAGCCTAATGCTTTTCCTAAATGAGTTAGATTTCTTATCCCCAGTTGCTTTATGGCACCTGGTGACTGGCACTGCTCAGCCTCCACTGTTTCTTCTTCTAGCCAACTTCAAAGAGACTCTACTGGAGCTTAGGGAATTATAGACAGTACTGATAAGAATATCCACTTCCAGTGGACTTTAAATGTTAAAATAATCTGCATGTGTGTTTATCCTGTTATATATTGTGTATTCAGTGTATTATGTCTGAAGAAGAGACCTAAGTTGTTTTGAAAGCTTGCGTCCTAGAGCCACTCCGTTAGCTAATAAAGGTATCAGCTTTAATCTGTCAGTCTCCTGCTAAACAATGAAGTCTCATACTTAGAGGTACAAACCTTTGGTATGTGCTAAAACAGAGAACAAGTCCCACTTTTCCCTTGTGTTTTCTGTTACTCGGATGTGTTTAGCCTTAAAGAAAATGTTTTATGTCATGCATGTTAATACTTGTTACTACAATCAATTAATGACAGGAAAAGATATAGAGGACAGATTATTGATAGCAAAAACTACCACCATGTATGTTGACCAGAATACCACCTGTTTGTTTGCTAACTGATCCTTCAACAATCTAGCCACTAATAGGATGGGAAAGAGCTCCAAGAAAGCAAAGTTCCTGGCAAGCTCAATGACAGCACACCACCACCCTTGGAAAAAGGTCCAAAAATGAATACTGCTGGATATCTGTGAATATCTACAAGTTTCTCCTTGATACAGGGCTTGAACCCATACCTTGGTAAAATTAGTCATCTTGAAAACCATTCCACACCCTCCTGTCCTCTTTCATCTGAAAAGTCAACCTCACAATATGTATGTTCTTTTCCATACCGATGGTGGTTCACTCTAGTATCCTGCTTAAAACGCCACCCATGGGAATGTCCCTAGATGAAAAGTGTAGAAGACCCAAAATAAACATTCATTTTGTGAGTCCCTAACAATTCTGACACTTTAATGTACTTCACACTACCCCGGGAAGCCTAATGAGATTTTATACTGAATCAGTATCTGTTGCAAGGAATGTAATCCTGTTTGTAGGACGGACAGTTTGTCTCACTCTGGGGTTAGAACCCCAAGTCCTGAAAAGTGCTTCTGTCATGGCTGTCACAATGCTGGAAGCCTTCTGGGCCAATTCTCAACTAATCACCAAAATAGTGAGTTATGATCCATTTTCAACAAGGAGAAAGTGCTATAACGCTGTATTAAAATGTCTGAGAACAGTTGATTGAAGCGTTAACTCACCAGTTTAAAGAGAGAAGTACTACTCACTGGAATCAGCCGGTGCTTCGCCAATCCAGGTTTCCCAAGCCTGAAACATAGTAGCTAACATCAAAGTTGAAGGCGGCACTCTCAAGCAAAAAAGAAGCTTTCAACTCTCCACAAAGTGGAGAGAGCGAAACATGTTAGCCTGTTTTTGTGGTGATCTTATATGCCTGCTTATGTCCCACTTTTTCGATTATGTAAGTCCATGTGCAGTTTTTAATTAATGGAATAAAGATTTTCAGTTTTTTTTACGTTGTGGAGAGTTGAAAGCTTCTTTTTTGCTTGAGAGTGCCGCCTTCAACTTCGATGTGAGTTATGATCCATAACCCAAAGTGTGACTTAAAGCCCAATGCAAAAGGTACAACATTTCTCAAAACAGTACATGGTACTACACAGCCCTTGGGTAAATTCCTGTCCACATAGAAAATGTCCTCAAAGTGGAAGTTTTTGTGTGGATACATGTTTGCACAAGGGTTCTGTGGTACTTGTGTGGCACTGCTTTGAGAATGTGTGCACCTTCTTGTGCTGGCCTTTAAGTCACACCTTGGGCAAAGACCTGTCAACAAAGAAACTACCTAATCAAAAAAGCATCATTATGAGGGCAGTTGTGCTACATTTATCAAAACAGTTCAAGGTATATCACAACCCTTGGGCAAACTATCCACTAGAAACTGCCCTCAAAGTGGCAACCCATAAATCTGAAAGTTTCTGGGTGAAATGGAAGTAGTTTATGGCAGATTCTGTGTCAGCCTTGACCATAAGAGCATTTGGGCCAACCAACTTAACCATCTTTAACTAGAGATCCTTGCATCGAAATGTATATAATGTGTCTTTGACTGATGCACCCTTAGTGTATGAGAAGTGTTGTATAAACCTAATTTTACTTAATCCTCCTTGAAAACTACTTACAGAGGAGACATTTGGAGTAGAGTCCCCATTTTGGAGGTGCTTTAAGTGAACTCTTAAAACTTCCTGCCTGCAATTCTTTACCCAGCTTTTCTTGCTCTACTGGGGGTGTGAGTAAGCACCCGCAACTGAAAAATCTTCTGATAAACCATTGTATAAAAACTTGCCTGATGGTGATGTGGAAAACTGACACAAATTCCTTTAACCATATATTAATTTGGATGTGCGAAAGCTTTCACCTGAAAAGAAAAAAATGACAATTTTCACATTCTGTGGAAATTCCTACAAAAGTGCTTTTTCCACTTTTTTCCACACACACATTGAAATCATTAATAATGTAATTATTATGCACGTGTACAATTCCCCCATGTATTCTTGAGTGAGAGAAAAAGTTGCTGAAAGAAAGAACTCCACAGCCTTATCTCATTGGTAGCTATAGAACAGCATATACTGAACCCCCATGAACTGCGGTGGTAGCCATAGAACCATGCATACTGAGTCTAGCCCCCTCAGTATTTTGGAGGGAATTTCTGGTCCATAGAAAACATGGGTGGAAAACGGCAACTTTCCCGTGGGAAATATTATGGAAAATAATTTTCTGTGTGCTCAAATTTCCAAGGAAAAAGTGGCAAATTGTGGGTTTTCAATGAGGGGAAAAAAAAAGGGACTTTTTGTTCATAGCTAACATTAGGCAACTGGCTTTGTGCAGTGTTGCTATTAAAGGACTCCACTGCTGCCCACTGGCTTGGAAGCCAGCTGACTTGGAAGTAAACACAAGATGGCTGACTCTGCAAGTTGAGAAAGCTTGCTTAACCCCTTAAGGACCGGCCGCACGCATACTTTGCGGTCCCTTAAGGACCATGGAGCATTTTTTTTTTTGCGGCATCCGATTCCAGACTCCCCGAATGGCGTGCACCTGCGCGGGGAGCCTGGAATTCCATGACGGTCCAGGACCATCATAGGTCCTTAAGGGTATAACAACCCATGACGGTCCAGGACCGTCATGGGTCCTTAAGGGGTTAAACATACAAACAAATCATGCCTCTTATGATATGTGTAAGAGCCTGGACTGATACATTGTCTGGGCGCCTATGTAATTAAAATCAAAAGGAAAAGCCATGTTTAACCGTATGATATTTAGAAAGGGTGATTTACTAATGGTATAGGGGTGTTAGTCAGTGGGTCTTTATTTATGCATGTATAAGTGTGTCTGTTTATATATAATTATATTATGAACACAAAATGCATGTGCGTGCCGCCAAATAAATTTTGAAGAGAGATATGGCTTCAGGTTAAAACAAATACACACCCTATCCTAGACTGTCTTACAGGAAACCCCCTACTGGCGATCCTCAAGTGTGACCAAACATCCATATTCCTAGTGCCAACATTAAGGACCTTACTACCTGCCAACTTCCTCCTGAAAGCCCTATAATAGTCAATCCATGCTGTTCCATAGTCAGTCAGGTATATATTTGACAATACTGGCACTCTCCTCTGGCCACTTACACAAATAAGTACTTGTAGACACCAACAAACCCTTCATCCAGTCTACAGTAGTCCTGCCTGTTGTCCTCACCTTATCCTCCTACAACCCACCTTTTTCCACCTCTACTGCCTGGGTCTGACTATTTTTGTAGGAATGTGTGCATAGGCGTAGAGAGAGCACATGAATACATGTCTCCTGCAGTGGCCCTGTCCTTGCTCTCACAAAAACACATTTTCATTTAATTGTACACTTTATCCCTGGCATCAGTCTCAGTCTCTGAGATATTGTCTGTAGAGACTGAGCCTGACTGTGCTACTGACACAGCCCTGAGCAAGTACACAAACAGAATGAATGTTCAAAAGATTAATATTGGTCCTATTTTCTGCTGCTAACAACAACTCATCATCTATTTACTGCTGTTATGTTCTAGATGAAGTGGTTGATTCAGCCTCCTCATCTATCCCATCTCCCCTGAACAATAACTGATGAAACTGATTGCAAAAGGAACCATTAGTGCCTGGGAAAACACTGATCTTACATTGAGCCTGTGAGGGACTGTTGAGGAACACTAGTGTTTGTGGCTGAGTGGGGTTGGACTTGCTGATGATGACTCACAGGATGATTATGTATTTTTTGGAAATTTACTTATTTAGAGTCAGGTTTTCAAATAGATTTTTCAAACATTTTATAAACAGGCACAGTGCTCCTTTTCAGTGGTGGAAGATTGAGTCTTTGCTTTTCAACTAATTTCATGGTTATGCCATCATCTCTCACTCCCAGACTCCCCTAACACAGAGACATCAGCCAACTGGAAGGAACTTGTATCACAGCTGCCCAAGACTTTTGGGTACTTAGGGTAAATCTCATTTTGCTCCTTTTCATGCACCTCCAAACTCCCCTAACACAGAGAACAACCAGCAAAAAGATTCTTGGATCACAGTTGCCTGTGTCTTCTCAGTCACCCAAAATTTTGGGGTGTTTGGGATAAATTTCCTTTACTCCCTTCGCACATCCCCAGACTGCCTTAACAGAGATAACAGCAAGATCAGGAAGGAACTTGGATCACTTTTGTCTGTTGTTACCAGATGGGTTATTGCTTGTGTAATATCTCCATTTCATGTAAACAGATATTGTTGTTATACCAATTCAGTATGTAGATAGATAGATAAATAGATAAATAAATATGTCTGCATTTTATCAAATGTCAGTGGTCAGCTTGTTCTGGGACAGGTGGGCTACAGGAATGCTGAGATGCAGATCTATTTTCTCCCAGAATAACCGTGATCAGCTTGTTTGTGGACAGGTGGACCACAGTCCTGCTGATGTATGGGCCATGGACCTTGTGTAAATCTAATGCTGTTTGAGTGCCCAATGAATAAATATGTATCAGTGATAATCGGATGTACAAGTATGTTTACAGTGCATGCATTATACTTTTACATAATATTTATTCTGCAAATGCAGATGGTATATATAAACAAATCAGATGTATGTATCATCCTTTTGCCTTTGTCCACTCAGAGAGGGTACCACCTGTTCGCTGACAAGCCAAATGGCGTGGGATACACATCTAGCAGTGTGGAGGGGGGTTGCCTCCCTGTGCTGACAAGTTAATGTCTTAAATAATCCTTATTTAGAAGTGTCTTAAAATAAGATTTTGCTAGCAAAGTTAAGCACCCACACCAGTTAGATTTGCATCACAAAGTGCACTGTCATGTGTTTTAGGCCTACTTACATTGGAACAATGGCTAGTAAAGAGTATAAAACAAGAGGTTAGATTCCATTTGGTCAGTGAAGGAGGAAGATGGAGTGAGGGAAATATATTCAGTGAAGGAGGAGAGTAAAGGAAAGAAGAAGGGGCAGTGGAGGAGAGCAGAAACAAGACGCCTGTGCAGGAGGACTCTGCCCTAGGTAATTATGCCAAAACACACAGTGCACTTATGTATATAGAAATGTGTTAATGTTTTGTGTTCTTTTGTATCTTTGTAGTTAGAATGTTAGGTACTGTTCAGTGCTTTGCATGCTTTTATTCCTTATAAGGAAGTATAGATTAACATGCCGTGTGATCTAAGGCTCTAACTGGTGTTCTAATAAACCATCTCTCTTTTGCACTTGAACCCTCATAACTGGAAATATTTATGTATATGTACATGTAAAATTATAATATATTTCTCTGGGTTACATTATTGCTGACCCAGTTAAAACCGGTAACACTGTCAACCAAAATTTTGGAGTGTTTTGCCTAAACCTCGTTTCTCCCTTCACACTTCTTCACCCAAAGTGCCCCAAGATTCCCCAAATATTAGAATAGTTGATAAAGCAACCGTGTGTGTTGCGAAACGCGTCCTTATACGCCTTTTAATGTGATTTACACATATATTTTATTAAATATTTTTCATAGGAATAGTTCGGCTACTTGTTTTATTTTATTTATTACTTTTTATTTTTGGATATTATTAGAAGATATCAGTATTGATTAAATTCAGGACTTTAATCGTGTGAACACCTGAAAAGAAATCCTTGGACTTTTTTTTTTAAGTGGACGGATTTAACCCTAGCAGGGACGGGTAAAGTACCCTGCATGCTCTTTTTGTTGGTTACAGATATATGTTTGTGGTCAATTATTTATAAATGTGAGTTGAATATATAACTGCTTATTGGAAATTTGAATGTCCGTGGGATAATACACTATTGGCGCCCTCTTGTGTGTTTTTTCTTTGATCACCTACCTGCCTCTTCTCAGTCAAGCAAAATTTTGAGGAATCTTGGTTAAATCTCCTTTCTCCTTTCACACTCCCCCTAAACTCCCTTTACACAGAGAAAAAAACATACTTGCCCAACCAACTCCCTAAACTAAACTCCGACTTTTTTGCCTATCATCTTTAGCTCCAAAACTGTGCTGCTTTCCATCTCTCTAACAAACATAGAATGACATGACGCAGAACCTGACATCCCTTTTATGCTATCCTAGAGGGAAAAGTAAGAGAAACAGAATTCTTACCATTGACATAAATCAATGCGCAAGGCAGAGAAATTGGAAAATCAGCACTTTTTGAGAACAATTTTCCACTCGGCAGGAAGTGCCATTTTATGCCTGTTTCGCTTTTGAGGTAAAAAATTTCGACCATCCCTAAAAATGACAACTGACAGTCAAATACTGTCAAGTTGGATGCTTCCACTGAAGTGAGAATATAGACAGGTTAAAGTTCTACTTTATCCTCTCATTTAAATTCATAGGATTTTCATTTGTCCTCTGCAGTGCAGCTGGTTTGTTCTGGATTTACTCCTCTTTTATTCTTTGCATATGTCCCACTATATAACTATGAATGACTTAATACAAATGTTATCCATGCAATTCTAATAAAATCCAGTATTACTCATGCATACCTTACATAAAGAAATACACTGCTAAGTGATATGATCAAATTGTGTGCATATACCTTAGACTTCATATCAATATAAATAATTGCCTTTCTCATCCTGCCCTGCTTTCTATCCATATATATTGTGAATTGTAGAAGCAGTCACTCTACATAAGCTCATCACAGAGTGATCTCGTGATTCAGAGTGTCAGTCAGTTACTGTATCTCATGAAACAAATTCTGCTCTGTTCTGGCAGTTATATAACATTCAATTGATCTTCTGAGTAAAATAATATTTATTATCACCTGAGCTCTTCAAAGGCAAAATCTGATTACAAATGTTGTTTGTTTTTTTGTTTTTTTTAAGTTTGGCCTTGCAATATGCTAGATACCTCTCTGGCACTCAAGGGGTTAACCCCTTGAGTGCCAGAAGAGTGTGCTAAGGTTTATATATTTAATGCTTCAGTCAATTTGTTTCCAACGCTTCAGTCAATTTGTTTCCAAATAACCAATCAATGGGTTAAGGTAGTAGTTAAAAAGTGTGTCCTATGAAGCCACACAAGCCACCCCAGTTTGTGTCTATCTGTACATCAGTACAGCAGAATATTGCCTAAGCATATGCCCACCCCTCTGGAACAGAACAAGAAAACCGACTACTGTCTGAAAGATGCCTGCTTTGGTAAATAACTGATTGATTAAAAAAAAAAAAGTTAGATCCCCTTATTCTTAGTGTATCGTACCACTTTAAAGGGATAGTAATACCTAAAATGTAAAAAAAAATATGTTGTAGGGTTTATCCCCATGAGTAAAACAAGAGTACTCCCACTGCCGAAAGGTGTTTCATTCAAAAGTTATTAATTTTCAAAGTTGAATTTTTTAGGTGCAATATCACAGTGGCCTGAAATTTTACAGTGGCGCTGTTGCTACACCATCCTATGGAGATTTATGGTCCTGAGACCAGAGCTGTCCATAGGATCATGTAGCAACAGCGCCACTGTACAATTTCAGGCCACTGTGATATTGCACCTAAAAAATTCAACTTTGAAAATTAATAACTTTTGAAAGAAACATCTTTCAGCAGTGGGAGTACTCTTGTTTTACTCAGGGGGATAAACCCTACAACATATTTTTTTTTACATTTTAGGTATTACTATCCCTTTAATAGCTACTTAAAAGTGTACACAAACTATCTGCTGTGTTTCATTTATTAATGTATTAGTGCCATTGCTTGAAATGAAAATTATGTTTAGTTGTGACTAAATAAGCATTTAGGGAGTCATCCCCCCTCTCGCATCATTTAAATGCACAGACCTGTGGTACAGCTTTTTTGCTACCCCCCCCCCAATAATTACTTCATTGTAAAGGTCTACAAAGTTTGCAAGCACGCTTTGTAGACCATTCCAGTGAAGTAGTACATTTTAAATAATGGGATTTCGGCTCTGCTGAAGAGCCTCCTCGTGTCGGCTGACACAGATCTCCTGCTGTCAGCATTACAGCTGACATCAGGAGAAGTGGACGGTGGGGGGAACTTTGAATGCATATATCTCTCAAACCATAGAGTTTATTTTTTTACTCTCTACAAAACTAAAAGCATTTTATGGGACATTACTCTCCCTTTAAATATTATTTTTTTAAGCAATACCACTAATATATTCATAAATGAAGCACAGCAGATAGTTTGAGCAGCACTTATAAATATTTGATTAAACAGACCCCTAAACATTATAAAATGATGGTAATAAATAACACCTAGAAGCGTGTGATTACTTGGACACATAGCATTAGTGCTAGCTGAATGGTTGAGTGATATTCCAAAGCTGCATAATGCTCTGAAGCATTATTTAGGATATAATGAATATCTAAAACTAATTAAAGGACTTTACAACTACAGCTGATAAATCCGTATTTTTGTTCCTTATTTAGCATGCTGCAGAGCATGTTACCATGGCAACCCAGCTTTGTTTCAAGAGAGCCACTGTTTTGAGATAGCAGTCTTCTTAGAGAGACCCTCTGGTGTTGTATATAGAATAATAAAAAAATGTTTGTGTTGCTTTACCTGCATTATGATCATACCCATATATGTTTGACGTGTGTGATTAGGTTAGGAAAGGATTATTCCTAGACACTCCTTAAATGAGCAATATTTGTCAGACTTGCAGCATTAATGATGTAATTTTGGGTCATGATCACATATCTTTAGTTAAATAAAATGGGTTAACTAAGTACCCTTTTGCATCCGTGTCTTTTTACTAGTATAATCAAAACGGCCCTTTTTTGGTCCCTGGTTTTAGCATTTAATTTCAGCCCATGTGATATGTCAAGGATGAACAATGTGAGGACCTCCAGCTACTGCCGGATGCTGACTGGCAGAGAATGATGGGATTTGTAGTCTGGCAGCAGTTGTAAGGCCTCACATTGCCTACCACTGTTATGTCCTTGTCCTTAAAAGGTTAAAGCGGAACTATCGCCTTATATAAAGTCCCCCACACACACAATAATTAGGCATATGGCAATATGCTTCTTAGTGCTATTATCGGGCACAAGTACCAAGTTCTGAAATAATACTTCTTCTGAGACCAGAAGCCAGGTGTCACGGTTTTATTGAACACTCAGACAATTGGGTAGGTTAAAAAGCTTTATTAGACAATATAAAGCGCAACAAGGCCCCTCACGGGTCCAAACTTTACAACAACAGTAAGCAAGTTTGACACAGGACAGGGCATACAAATAGCAGTACAATACTGGAGGCTTTACCGGCCTTACCGAATACCGGGTAAGGTAGCCTGAAGGCAAATGCAACAAGGACTTGGGAGACTCTACCGGCATTACCGAATACCGGGTAAGGTAGCCTGTATCTGGTGCAACAAGGAACTGAGGAGGCTCTACCGGCCTTAGCGAATACCGGGTAAGGCAGCCTGTATCTGGTGCAACAAGGAACTGAGGAGGCTCTACCAGCCTTACCGAATACCGGGAAAGGCAGCCTATATCTGATGCCACAAGGAACTGAGGAGGCTCTACCGGCCTTACCGAATACCGGGTAAGGCAGCCTGTAATCTGGTGCAACAAGGACTTGAGCGGCTCTACCGTGATACTGGCAGATAGGAAGTAATAGGCTGGCAACTTAACCACTAGTGACTGGATAGCACTGACCTGATGGACGTAACAGAGGCCACAGAGAATCACAGGCTGGGCGTATAATGGATAGGTAACGTTAACAGCTTAGTGACTGGATAGCACTGACTGGTGTACGTATCAGAGGCCACAGAGATGCACAGGCTGGGTTGATAATGGATAGGCGATGTTAACCGCTTAGTGACTGGATAGCACTGACTGGTGTACGTATCGGAGGCCACAGAGAAGCACAGGCTGGGCGTATAATGGATAGGCAACGTTAACCGCTTAGTGACTGGATAGCACTGACTGGTGTACGTATTGGAGGCCACAGAGAAGCACAGGCTGGGCGTATAATGGATAGGCAACATTAACCGCTTAGTGACTGGACAGTACAGACTGAATGTACGTAGCGGAGGCCACACTGATACACAGGCGAGAGTAATCGGGGCAACGAATCTGACAATAGCGGGAGGAGCACAAACAGCGTAAGTCAGACAATGCCTGGATCAGTATCAGTGAGCGGTAGTCAGCCACAGCCAGAATCTGTTCACAAAGGGCGATAGTAAGCCAAAGCCTGGATCGGTACACAGAGAGCGGTCGTCAGCCCAAGCCTGAATCGGTACACAGGAGCGGTAGTCAGCCAAAGCCTGAATCGGTACACAAGAGCGGTAGTCAGCCAAAGCCTGGATCGGTACACAAGAGCGGTAGTCAGCCAAAGCCTGGATCGGTACACAGAGAGCAGTAGTCAGCCAAAGCCAGAATCGGTACACAGGAGCAGCACAGGAACGAGGTCAGATGAAAACCGGATCAAACACGGAACAGGAGCGCAGGACAACGTAAGGTCAGAGACACCACGAAAGGGCACCGGCCCAATGACGGGAGGGCGTATATAAAGGCTAGCCCTGGGAGGGGCTAGCCAGCTAGCACCAATAAGAGGCAGCCAGGCACAAACCCGGAAGTAAGAATGTCGACCTAGAATCACAGGCACCGTGATACCAGGTTTGCATGCAGACATCTTGGCTTAGAGACATCTGCGCGCCTGCACTGTCCTATCTCCTCTAGGAGGCATTGCATGGTACCTTTAAGGTATCGGAAGGGACTGATGGCACAGACAGCTCTAAAGCAAGAAGCCTGGCCATCAGTCTCACAAAAAGGATTGCTTCAGATTGTGGTACTTGCGCCCAATAATAGCACTGTCAAGAAGCTAATCACCATATGCCTAATTATTTGGGGGGGGGGGACTTTAAATAAGGTGATAGTTCCGCTTTAATAGTCCCTGGCCTACCCTTCATGTTAACAGTTTATTTTTATATGATGTCATATAGTATTTAGGTGCTATAGAAGTGTAGCTATAAGTCTGCTGTAGGAGGTTTTCAGCTGGCATCAAACTACACGGTGCTGTGGACCACTGTCATGTGACTCCCTGGGAGAAAAGGGTCACTGACTTTTTTTTTTTTTAATTTAAATATCACATAATCAGGTTTTTGTTGATAATAATTAGGCATCGATGTTTCAATCATTCTGGTAAATACCGATGGCTGATAGAAAATGGAATTCTAGAGAAAGCTTGTATTCAGTGCCTCTACAAAATGTGTGCTAATTATGTGGCTGTGATGCTAAATAATTAAAATAATCATAGTAACAGTATTTCAAGAATGATAAACAGTCATCTTAAAAGGGAAACCTCTTCAAATGACTTTTTAAATTTAAGATGGCATAACATACTTCTCGTTTTGTAAATTCTATTAATGTTTACAGATGTAATGTGTAATAAAGGGCTATAATTCAAACAACAAACTCATTTTGAATTTCCATGTTCTCTTCAAAGTCTTCTTACAAAAGAAAAGAGAGGCCATTTACAAGCTTACTCACTTTCAAGAAAGCATTTTAAATTTCTACTCACACTGATCATTGTATTCTTATTGGCCTGTTTGAACATGAATTTCACCATAGACGCAACTTCCCCGTATCTATGGCTTGTGCTGGAATAAAATATTAGAACATTTATTCAGAATGGATAATTCGAAGACCTAATAGCAGAAGTCAAATAATAAAACAAGCTTTAAAGGGGCAGTGTAGAATCCACACAAAACCATTTTAAACTGTTAGCTGTGTCCCAAAATCTATGCTCAGATCCGCCCTTTTATCCTCAATGTGCCTTGTAGATCACTGTGATGTGCAAGGCTGGGATATGCCTTTACCAACTGAGGCACTCATTTGAGATTCCCAGTACTGAAGTCTATATAAGCTCAGTGTGAATCTGTCAATGGGCTTCTATAGCAATGAAAGGAATCTCCCATGAGCACCCCACTAGGCTCTGACATTACTTTGCCTTCCAGATCACTGTGATCTACAAGGCAAATGGGTGGGGGTGGTAAATGAAGTCATTTTGAACAATGGGAACTCTGTTCCCAAGCTCTAGGGACACAAATAAAAAATTAAAAGGATCTTGTGTGGGCCTTATACTGCCCTTTTAATGCCATAGTATAACAAGTACATAGCTCCCAACATTTCAAATGGAGAAAGAGGGACACTTTTATTTTAGGTGGTGTTGATGGGGCTGTTGGTTGGCATATTAGCGAACAACCTACAGATACCTTTTTGTGTAACTGAATAAATGATTTAGAATAAGGCCAAAGTATTTTATTTACACAGACTAATGGATAAACACATACACTAAATGAGTTTTATTGCTGTTGAGCGATGGGATACACTTATATACACATACCACACAATCTGATCTCCTAAAAAGAGGGACACCAGGGTGCAAAAGAGAGACAGAGGTATTTGGGCTTCAAAGAGGGACTGTTCCTCCTAAAGAGGGACACTTGGGAGGTATGCGAGTATAACTAAATATATTTTAAAAAGATTGGGTTAAAAGCACACATAATACAACTGATACCATTACAAATACAAAAATCAACATTTTCCTTACTTTATAGCACAAACACCTCCAGCAAAGGCTGTTTTTTTGGTTAGTTTCTCCTTCATACTGCTTTGGGTTCTGTCCATTCTGGCCCCCAATGAAATTCCAGGAAGAAATCACAAAAATAGATGCCTTCTAATGAAACAACTGGCCTATGTAGGTTGAGAAATGAGTAGTGCTAATATTATTAACCAGGGCTCAAAATTTCCACTCGCCAATGGAGAGTGAAAATTTAGTCCTGGCTAGTAGAAATTCAGCCCCGGTGGGTATGTTTTGGCTTTCAGTGGCGAGTGACGTTTCAGGTCTGGCTAGTAGCAAAGGACTTAAAATTATAAGACCTGCTATTAACACTTTGTCACAAGGTGTGCAGTCCTTGGGATGGTGATCTACATGAAAATCATATTAATTTATATAGGAACCATTTTGACCTAGAGTGGTTAGAGGCCAAGGCAACAGAAATGAGATTCTACCATTATCCAACACCAGGCAAGAAATGTCTTTTACAGGAGAATGTTGCTTATGGTGTTTGAAATGGAGATTAATTGCATTTCATAAGTGTTTTTTTAGCCCCTTGAGAACCAGAGCAGTGTGGGACACATTGCTTTGCAATCCATTGCACATTCCTCTGGTCTTTAAATAGTTAAACTTAACTTTTTTATTTAATACATTTTGTAATACTTGTTACAGCATGGTGTACACACTTGTTTTCTTCATCCACATCAAGTTATCTTCCAGTCATTTTCAAGTTTACAAGCCAGCAACCTCATTCTGTTTCAACACAGATTCTGACTTTTGGGATCCTATTCAAATGGTGATACCTACATGGAGAGCGTCATTATAGCACACTCACATTGCAGGCATCAGAATGGTGCCAGGTAAGTATATAAGTTAGGGTCAGTTTGGTTTGTATCTGTTAGTTTACGTTAGGGTCAGTGTCTCTTAGGGTCTGTCTCTGTTTGGTTTGGGGGGTGGTTTAAGTTATTCATTAGGATACGTTGAAGCACTTTAAAGGCAACATCTTCAATGCTCCGTTTTCAAGCCTGCGACTTTTTTAAGTTGCTGTTTTGAAATACACTAGTATGACATTTACATAGTAAGTCCTGGCTTTTAACCCCTTGAATGCTAGAGAGGTCTCCAATGCATTGTGAAATGTAATGAAGATCTATCTATCTATCTATCTATCTATCTATCTATCTATCTATCATTTGCATTTGATCTTTGTTGTAATCCACTGTTAATTAATTCTGGGTAGAGTACAAGATAATTGACTCTTACAAATCACTCAGGTCTGTTGAAGAATATTGTTTGGTATGAGGTATGAATTCAAGGCAAACTTCAACAGAGATCACTATATACAGCAAATTGCAGATAAAAATGCAATGAAGAGAATATGGAGAATACACCAGACAATTGCATGAGGGACACGTACTTAGGTAAATTATTTGTTAAACAAAGTAAATGCAATCAATTCATAGGGAATATTTCTTCTTTAAAAAATAAATACATACAATTACAGCACCAACATTTGAATTGGACTAAATTCACTACCCGTAAACCTAAATCTAACCCTAAACCTTACCCTAACCTACGTATACCCTGAACCTACCTAACCCAAGTGAACTACCTATCTAAACTTTACTTATTATATTTTATTTTTCCCTGCTCTACTCCTAAACCTAAATTTAACCCTAAACCTTTCCCTAACCAAGTTTACACTAAACCTATCAAACTACCTACCTAAACTACGTAAATTATAGAAAATAATCAAATTTTATTAAAAAAATTAAAAAAAATGTTTTTAAAAAATGTAAAAAAAAAATGTAAAAAAATACAAGGGGGATGGGGGATGTACCACAGATCAGCAAACGCTGATCTGCAGCAAACTGATCACTACTAGAGTAATCAGATGGGGGGAACTGTATTGATCCCTGCAGAACAGTGATTATAGGGTTAATTTTGTCTTTTTTTTTTTTTTTTTTTTTTTTTTTTTTTACAGTAACACTGGAACTCGTGGGAGGCAGAGAGATGTGACAGGGACAGTATTTACAAATATTGTCCCTGTCATTCGGCTTTTGCAACATGTGATTTGCTCATCAAGCGAATCATGTTGCAACAGTGTTTCTACTGTCTGTTACTAAGTGCCCCGGGGGAATTAGTAACAACCAGCCCGCGGTTTCCCATCTCTCCGTGCGGCCGCGATGGGAGAGTTTAACCCATTACGTACCGGGACCATCATGGATCCTTACAGCAAATCTACCCATGACGGTCCCGGTATGTCATGGGTCGTTAAGGGGTTAACTTTCCTATAATAACATCACAGCAAAATGCATCAGAGAAGTTGGATGTTTTCAAACAACCTTCTGAAAGGACAATGCAGTCAGGAGGGAGGAAACAATTAACTAAAATGGTTGGGCTACGCAGCACCCAGTGGTGCAAAGCATTGTTTGTTAATGTCTTCTCGATCATACTGTCAATGTTTTTTCTAGTGATTAAATTAAAGATAATATTCAGATATAATTTGTAGTGTGTACACACTGTGATATGCAAGATAACATTTTTTTTTTGTAATTTTTTTTCCCAGTTATACTTTTGTAAGATTAAATTCTGTTAAAGTTCAACGTCAGCATTTTCTATTATGCATATTAAACTGTTTCTTTTGAAAATATTTGAAGCTTTTATTTTGTGACATTCAGCGTGATAGAAAACAATAATGCGATCCTTCAACACTCTGAGTTGTATACCTCACTGGCACACAAAGGTTTATCTTACCATGGGCCTTATGCACAGAGGAAATGGGAGGCAAAAAAGTCCCATTGATTTATCCCCTTAAGGACAGCGCAGCCAGCAGTTAAGGACCATGGGGCATTTTTTTTTTTTTTTTTTTTTTTGGGGAATTCAATTCAGGGATCCCCAAGCAGTGTGCAGCAGCACGGGAACCCCTGAATTTATTGATGTGCCAGGATCATCACTGGTCCTTAAGTGCAGGACGGCTGTGATGGTCCTGGCACGGGATTGGTCCTTATATGCCATTCATGCATTTATTTACTTATTTTTGTTGTTCATACAACATTTTTTGACGTTATCCCTATGAACATGTGGCCTTTAGGACCGTATGTTCAAAGGCATAATGACCAAAAAAATATGCTGTAAAAGAGACAAAAATAAGTCATTGTATGCATGAACAACATATTTTCTATAGAGTATACTACAAAAAACTACTAATGTCCGTTGTGTACGACACAACTCCAGAACTGCAGGACAAAGGGGAGGGGCAAGGGCATGGCTAAACTATTCTCAAGTGTCCTATAGAGGAAAAGAAAATTTGTCGTAAAGAAAGACAAAAAAAAGTCTTGCAAAAGACAAAATTTGTACGTTAAGAAAAAACTGGCAGGAATGTGAAGTTCTGAATGTAACAATTTTTATCTTTAGTTAAGACATTTTTTGTCGTTAACACATTTTTTGTCATTACATACAACAATTTCAGTCAGGACAAATCACATATTTCTGATCACAACTGGCACTCTCTGAAAATATTAATGAGCCCAACGACACTGTACTTTGAAAAGTCGTTGGGATCATTAATATTTTCAGAATGTCGGTTGTGATTGGAAAAATGTCCTGACTGAAATTGTTGTATGTAAAGACAAAAAATGTCTTAACTAACAACAAAAATGTGTCTTAACTAAAGACAAAAATTCTCACATTCAGAACTTCACATTCCCTCCACTTTTTTTTTTTATTAACGTACAAATTTTTTCTTTTGCAAGACATTTTTTTGTTGTTAGTTGCAACAAATTTTCCTTTCCTCTATACAACACTGGAGAATAGTTCAGCCACACCCTTTCCCCGCCCCTTTGACTGGCAAGTCTGGAGTTGTATCATACACAACGGACATCAGTAGTTTTTTGTTGTATACTCTATAGAAAATATGCCGTTTATGCATATAATTACTTTTTGTTGCTCATACAACATTTTTTTGGTTGTTATCCCTTTGAACGTATGGCCCTTAGTTTATAAGCTCCATAGAATAACATAGGAACTGGAGAAGAGATAAACTGGAGATGTCATTTCTACTTAAACACCTCTTTATCACACCTTAGTGCATCTCCCTGAGTTGATTTCTCCAGTAATATTACTTCTCCAACTACTATGTTATTCTGTGGAGCCTATACACTAAGTTTTCTTAGGTTGGAGCAATCTTAGTACATAAGCTCCATAGAATAACTTAGGCACTGGAGAAGTGATATCACTTCATCACCTCTTTATCACAGCTTAGTGCATCTCCCCTCTGAATTACTAGAAAGGTCTCCAACACATAGCAAAGCTGGTTTGCTCCAGAATTGCACCTCTTTTTTGGGCATTACAGCCCAGTGTCTGAGGCACATCACATAGGAGATAATGGAGAACAAAATGCATTGTATACCCTTTGACACTCAAAGGGTTATGAGTTGCAAAATAGTAGCTTCCTTTTCCTACTTTTTCATAATTTAATCAAGCATAAGATGGTCCATTCAGTGGAAAACAAAGTAAAGACAGTTCATATTGATTTAATTTAATTTGAAGTCTACAGTAGCACACATTGTAGACAAAAATGAAGTCAGGATTACTGCCAATCACTTTTGGGCACATGCCGGACCCTCGTCTATCCTGTCTATAGCACGCTCTGCAGAGCAATCAATAAGGTAAAGTTTTTTTTATGTCAAAAGAAAATGCATTGAATTATTTCCTTTAGTTATGTTAAAGACTGAGCATGTTCCCACCATTTTATTTTGTCTACCATCCTCTTGTTGACGTGTCAACAGTTTACTTTCTTTGAGACCTTTTGAAGGAGATCTAAAACCACCTGATAACAACCCCCCAAGACATTCTTAGATAAGATGTGCATTTTGAGGAGTGCAGCCTTGCAGTGTGCCTTTTCTCTTATATCACCTACTTAAGTGCTAATATGGCAATCCTATTACTAACTTTTAAGTATTTTTCATATTCAACCTAATTATTATTTTGTAGATAGTACAGAGTTTACAGTTGACATTTGTATAATTTCTATGACCATCAGTGGGGGAAGAGAGAGGGAAAAGGGGGAAGAATATGGAAAAAGGGGGAGAGGAAGGGGGTAAGGGGGGGTGAAATGCAAGATGTGGAATAAAGCCAAGAAGGGCAATGGGGTTGAAAGAAATTGGAGAGAGATGGGCAATAGGGTGGTGATAGGAATAACAGAGGAGAGAGAGATAATAATGTGGATAGGGTTTTATGAACAAGAGAGAGAAAGGGAAGGGTAAGGTCAGAGAGGACAAGACACATTATATTGTCCTTTTCAGTGCCAGAGTAGGGTCCAAGGGCTGGACACCCTTCTTTCACTGAAAGTATTAAAGAAAAACAAGTTAATTCAGACTTCATCTCCCTTGTCTAACTTCTTACTCCACTATTAACTATTTGAGTGCCAAGAGGAAGTAAAACACATTGCACTGCAATATTGCACACCTCTCTGGCAGTCAAATGGTTAACCAAATATCCTTTTGCACTGGAGTTCAGACTTATTTCTGAATGTATTTTGAGCAGTTTTTTTTTTTTTTCTCCACGTGTGTGTTCTGTGTGCTAGAGTAGTGTACACTGCATTACAGAGCTATGGGTTGCACATCCCACTAGCATTCAGTCAGTTAATGTGGAAATTAGAGAAAGGAGCTATATACTCATCTCACATTCTTCTTTTAACTCTTGAGTATTAGTAGGGTGCAGCATATTTAACACTCCTCTGGCACTCTGAGGATCACTAAATAGATCAAGTGATCTATTCCATGGACCCCATCCCTAACTTCAAGAGAATCCAAAAGGTTGAGGCAGTGTTTTCACTGTCTGTGCCTCCTTAGAGGTACATCCCTAGGTTTGTAACACTTGCTGGGTCCCGTAAAATATAAGTTAGTTAATGAACTGGGATAAATTGTAATCCCTTGGGCACATCAGTTCTGTTTGGTTCCAAGTGTCGAAAGGATCACATTCATATTCATAATCATAAGCTATACTGATTCATATGGGGCAAAGGCCAAGGAACATGTTTTAGATTTGTGGGCACAACAGCCTTATTTCCCTTTGCTCCTACCAACATTTTCTTACTTTTCATTAACAATTAATGTTATTGTTTCTTAAATACAATCTTGGAGTAATAAATACTGTATATAATAATTATATTCAAAATAATAGCAAGAAAACATAGCTGGTTTGAACTTCAGATCCCATCATCCTGAGATGACCGTTGGAGTTTGTATTGCAACAGCTGTAGGTTCCCCATACCAGTAAACACTGACTATATGGATCTAAAGTTGGTGGGCAATGTAAAGACCTCCAGCTGCTGCTGGTGGGGAATGATGGGAGTTGTAGACTGGCTGCAGCTGGAGGGCCGCACACTGCCCACCACTGATCTGGAAAATGTATCCACTGAATAACTTGTGAGAATGCTATTGAAAACAATAGCAGAACTAAAAATATGGTAGTCATTCAATAAAAATAGGACTTCGTTTCAAAAAGCAAAAGTGTGTTTTTATTGATTTTACTACTAGCTCCTCTGAGGGGAAAGCAGTGCTGGAATCAAACCACTGGAAACATATAGACCTATAAAACCTTGAAATTACTTTTCATTTTCTTAGTTTGATCAGTGACAAAGGTGCAGAATGAAGATTGTTTGGTAGTTGACTTTATTGCTCTTTAGTGATAGACTCATTGAACAATGTAAAGCAACGTGGTTTGATGTGTGTCTTTCTGTCATGTTTTAGATAAACAACAGGTCATAACCATTCTTTTAGAGCCTGTATTGTACACACGAGCCCCTGTCCCTTACAACAAGTGTTATACATCATCATAATGTATTCCTTCACATTACTTTCACTTCCTTCTTTTGGTGCAGAAATTCTTTTCTCTCCACTGATTGCTTTTGCTGGCTTGACCATTACTCTGTTTGATAGCTTCAGGTTATCATTATATCTTATCTCCTTCTCCAATAAGGCCATGATTGATACTAATCTACCTCACCGGACACATTTATTGGAAGCAGGATTGAATTTGTTCAGTAAATCTCAGCTTTATATAAGCTAACAATTTACAGGACTGTCCCTTATGTCTATTGCAGGTGCTATACAAAGTAACAGTGCTACCTGGTAATCAACCCTATCAATGAAACCAAGACTTATCTAATATAACTTATCTAAATAACTCTAAGGGCCTTATTTAGGAAACGAAAAAGTAGATATTCTGGGGCAATCCAACTGTGCCGTAAGAGACAACTGCTCTTCTATGGCTTCCTGAATACAGACTTAAGAATGTAAACATGCCACTCCTGGTTCACTGTTGGTATCCTCTATATCAGGGGTAGTGAATAATTGTATCTCCAGCTGTTGGTATCCTCTATATCAGGGGTAGTGAATAATTGTATCTCCAGCTGTTGGTATCCTCTATATCAGGGGTAGTGAATAATTGAATCTCCAGCTGTTGGAGAAAGCTTCATCCCCACCAGACATTTAAATACTGACTAGTAACCATGCACATGTTCTATGAAGAAACAAAAAAAATATAAACTTATATTGAATTTTGAGTTCTTGTGTTCTACTGAATCAAAAGCCAGTAAGAAATATGCATATGAAGAAAGTACTATTCATGAGCGTTGAGCTGACTAACTTACGGAGCTCATCCTAGTACATGTCTCATTGAACTCTGTGTATCTTTTTAGACAGGATGTATAAAGATCTCAGATATTAATACCATTTAATGTGTATTGATCATTTGAATGCAGGATTGATTACAGTATAATACACTACATATTCCATTGAACACATAGAAGTGTTGTGCTAAGATGAACTGGAATAATTCGGAAGCAATCAAACTGCACCACAGGGAATAAACAAAACTTCCCATTGTTTTAAAGAGATAGTAAGTTTGAAAATAAAAGCAGCTCTAATTAATCTTCATAGTATTTGGGCCATGGAGAGTGTTAATTCACTACTGTCAGAGTTGTAGTTCAAGAGTAATTGAATGATAAAGTATCCCCCTCCCACCCCTTTTTACTGATGTAACACTGCTCAGCTCAGAGCAACAAGGCTGTCTGGATAGATTGCAGAGAGGGACAATCTTCAATTAGCATAAGGGAAAAAGCTGAAAAACCTGTCCAGGAGGCCAGGGTTTTCATTGTTCTCGAAGAAGTAAGAAGATTGTCCCTTGCTGTGACTGTCTTTTTTTAAGACCAGATTCCACATCTGAGGGGAGGTGGCTTACACTAGGTAAAAGGGGTGGGAGTGGGATACTTTATCATTCAATTACTCTTGATCTACAACTCTGACAGTATTGAAATAACACTCTCCATGGCCCAAATACTATGAAGATTAATTGGAGCTGCTTTTATTTTGAATCATTATTATCCCTTTAAATGGGACTTTTAACTCCTTGAATGCTAAACAGGTCTCTACCATTCCCAAGGTCATTAGTCCTATTTCAATCTGTAGGGGATTTTGGGGAGCATTTTCATCCCCAATGATGCATTTTGTTTTCTCCAGAATTACTCCAGGGGGTAGATGCAATATATTTCCATAAGGGTCCTGTTTGGTGATATTGTGGTAAATTGAACCTGAACCCATCTGATGGTGTGTACAAATCTGTCCTCGCCTTCTTGTTCCTGTTATTATGTCTCAGGTGCATACATCACATTGCCTTTTCCATGACTTTGCCAGATTTTTGATGTTTTATTGACTCCTTGGCCAATGCCTCATTTTCTTTTTAATATCTTCCTTAGGCCTTGATTCAATTTTGTGTGATAGAACAGCCAGTAAGGATAAATTACTGACCGCCATAAAAAATGCCTAAGTTGTTATTCAGTTGCCCTACCAGCTGAAAGCACAACAAACGTTAGGCTACAGAAAGGACTCTTGGCCAAATGTCCGATTTGTGTGATATAAGTTCCTAAAACTCAAGTAGCATAAATAATAGTTAGATTTTTTTTTTTTTGATGTTCCTATCTGTACTGAAATACTTTCAAGCACTGATAGTTAGCTATCTGTGTTACACTTTCATGTTATCCACTGTTTGTCTTCTTCTATATTCCTTCTTTTGTCTCTAATCTTCACCTTCTCTCTTTCCTCTTTTTTCTACTTCCTCTCAATCTTCTTCTGTTCCATCATTCCTGTGAAATAAAGAAACAGACATATTAAATGTGTGCCCCAAACATAACTCTGACGTGTGCATAGTTTAAATAATGCACAGATGTCAGAATTAGATATATAGAGAATACCAACAGAATAAAATAATTGCCCCATTAATCTGCTGAGAATCAAAAAATGTGCTCCTAAACAAAAGTGAACTTCAGTGCTCAAACAATATTAAAAGTAATATGTCCCCAGCGGCAGAGACAGGAAAAGTGAGCAGATTCCCCCCTTATCACCTGACGGCTGATGCCCATTCCAGTGTGAGGGAATTTTGAATAGAGACTCACTTTTTATATGTTCAGCTATTGGCTAGGATGTGTGTTATACATTAGATTCGAGCAGGTGATTGAAGGAACCTGCTAGAAGCTGATTGGCTGGGAGGTGCTTACGCACCTCCCAGCCAATAGCTGTGAGTCATTTTGAACAGAGACCGCCCATATAAAAAGGCAGTCTCTGTTCAAAATTCCCTCACTCTGGAACGGGCATCAGCCCATCCGGTACTAAGGAGGGGATCTGCTCACTTTTCCTTTCTACTCCTCCACCACCAGCAGTGGAGAAGACCAAGGGGACATGTTAATTTCAATATTGTTTGGGCACTGAAGTTCAGTTTAGTTTGAGAGCACATTTTTTTAATTCTCAGAGAATTAATGGGGCAATTATTTTATTTTGTTGGCATTATCTATATATCTAACTCTGACATCTGTGCATTGTTTAACCCTTTGAGTGCCAGAGAGGTATACAGTGCATTGCATTGCATACCCCTCTGGCACTCAAGGGGTAAAACTATGCACAGAAGTCAGTTATTTTTGGGGCATTTGTTTAATATGTCTTTTTTCTTTATTTCACAGGTATGACAGAACAGAAGAAGATGGAGAGAAAGAAGAAAGGAGAGGATAGAGAGGGGATAGAAGACAAAGATGCCCGGTAGCTGACCAGGGTGCTGAAGACTCCTCTGGACATCAGGATTACTGGTGTTTGTTTTCAGGGGCTGTTACTTTGTATCTTAGTCGTATTAACCCTGTGAGGTATTTATACCTCACTGGCACTCATAGGGTTAATTCTACTAACATTGGACACATTTTTCAAGACTTTGGATATATTGATGTGGGACTTAGGGACCCATATCAATACATACAATGGGGTACATCCAATGGTGTTTTTTTTTAATAACCCTTTTTTTCTTTCAGTTGATACGTCAATGTTTTGAGATCTGATAAGGTATTTTTTCATAGCACAGCTAATTGAATAGCTTACCATGCCTGAACAAATGACGTTGCCTGTTTGGTGTCGGACCTCATTGAATTGAGGTCTTAACCCCTCAACTAATAGCCGCGCGTTCGGCACTTAAGGACCACAGGCCTTTTTTTTTCATTATTCAATTCCGGGGTCCCCATGCGGCATGCAGTCTCTCAGTGCCCCCGGAATTCCATGACGTGCCAGGACCTTCACTGGTCCTTAAGTGCCAGGACCGTTGTGACGGTCCTGGCACATCAAGGTTACTAAAGGGGTTAATAAGCCATTTTTGTATTCCTGAGTGTGTGTTTATATGTTAATGCTGATATTCATCACATGCACTAAGTTCAGATAGCTGGCAATGCTGTTGGAATTCACTTAAAAAAAATCTGCCTGAGGGTGATGAACTGTGGATCATGTCATAGCTTTCAATGCCCACCTCCACCCCCACCCCAGAAATGAATGGTTCTCCTTCCTGATATAATAATATGTGACAGAAGAGAGAACAGTTGGATTACATTATTTAATTAAAAAAGAAGAAAAAACGAAAAAAAAAAAAACAAAAAAAAACCACAGACGTTGTCAGTGTACTACTATGAGACCTACCCGGTGTTATAGGAGGCTTACTTAGCACTTCAACAGCTGAATCAATTTACCATGCATGCTCTGGGATCCCATAGTCTGTCAGTGAGCATGTGGTAATAGGAGAGAGAAGTGCAAATAGTCACAGTCATACCTAGGATGCAAGTGCATGTATAGCAAATTCATTCAGCTGCTGGAGAGCTAAGTAAGCCTACTATGACACAGTACACTGATGGCTGAGGGAATTTACTGTTATATAGTGTATCCCAGCTCTGCTCCCTCCTGTCACTTCTCATATGATGAAAATCTATAATAAGGATTATCAAAGGAAATAGAAAACCCAAGACTCCCCTTAAAAAAGAGCTTATTTAAAGAGAGGCAATCAATTATAAGTCCAAAAAATAAATATAAAAACAGACTTTATTCAAAAATTTTACAAAAATATGTTGGGTGAAGGTTGACAGGCGGGTCTCCAATACTTTATTTCCCTGTGTGTCTGCATTTAGTATATAAGTATACCTCTTTTCACTTTATATATTTATTTTGGTTACTTTTGCCAGAATTATCTCTTTTTCACTATTTTATGAGGCCCTATTACAAGCCTAGCTTTGCATTTTGTTTGGTGTACTGTATCATAAAGGATTCTACTTGCCAGGTAGTGTATTTACTATTATGTACCTGCCTGTGGGGTTTTAATGTTTTTAGCTGTCTTTTGCATATTTTTGTAAAATTTTGGAATAAAGTCTGTTTTTATATATTTTTTTTGACTTATAATTGAGTGCCTCTCTTTAAATAAGCTCTTTTTAAAGGGATAGTAATACTTTGTTTTATCTTTATTTTATTTTGTTGGCATTAAAAAACATGAAGAACGATACAAGTCTTATCTCTCAAACCTTTATGGTTTAAGAGATATTCACAAGCAAAGTTTCCCCTCCCGCCCCTTTTACCTAGTGTAAGCCATCTCTTCTCAGATGTGGAATGCAGTCCATAGACCAGACAGATAACAGCAGGGGACAATCTTATTCCTGTGAAAACAATGAAATCCTTGCCCCCCTTGACAAGCTTTTCAGGTTTTTCCCTTATCTTAATTGAAGATTGTCCCTCTCTCTAGTCTACCTGGGCACCTCCCTTCTGCTGTGGCTGAACAGTGTTACATCAGTAAAAAGGGGAGGGAGGGGGACATTTTGTCATTGAATTACTCTGGAACTACAACTCTGACAGAATTGAAATAACACACTCCAAAGTCCAAATACTATGATGATTAATTAGAGCTGCTTTTATTATGAAACATTACTATCCCTTTAAGGGGAGTCTTGGGTTTTCTATTTCCTTTGATAATCCTTATTATAGATTTTCAGGTTAGTTCAGCTTATGAGTGCACCACATCATTTATTTTGAGAATATTGAAGTCAGTTTATTTCTAGTGTGTGCAGCAGATCTCCTTGTGCGTACTATACTTCTCATATGTTAGGCAGGAAGCAGATCAGGGCCTGTTCAGTGCAGTGAGATCAGTGTGTATAGTTCAGAGTTACTCTGTGTGCCTTGCATCAACTGCTTTATGCCAACATTATATGGAAGGGCTTATAATTTTAAGTCCTTTGCTACTAGCCAGACCTGAAAAGTTACTCACCGCTGCAAGCCAAAACATACCCACCAGGGCTAATTACTCGCCAGGGCTAAATTTTCACTCGTCATTGGCTAGTGGCGAGTGGAAATTTTGAGCCCTGTGATATGGTAATGATAAATGTTTCTCTCCCTCCCCTTACATATGTAATTTTTAATGCATAAGGTGAAGTGTGTCTTATTCTCCAAAGTGAACTTTTCTCATCACATTTCCAAAACAAATTAAACCTTAGTTAGGGTTGCCACCTTTTCTTAAAAAAAAAAATACCAGCCATAGCATTCCCTCCATAGACTTAACACTGGACAAAAGCCAATTTTTTACTGGCGTGCCGGTAAAATACCGGCTGGGTGACAATCCTAACCTTAGTGCCTTTCCCCCAGTTCTTCTCAGTACATCATCCTCACAGTTTATTAGACTTCATGTAACCAAGCTCTCAGACACTGAAATAAAAAGTTTGTGTTGATTACATGACTAATCAGTCATGTGGTGTAGCTGATACATTTTTTTAACAACTTGATGACTGCAGTCCTACCGATTGGGAAAAAATAGTTATGAAATGCAGTGTTAAACCTTACAGAGGCTTCTTGTGTTTTGATTGATGGTGTGTTTGATAAATGAATTTCGTTCAAAGATATTGCTCAAGTGTTATCAGGAGGATTGCAAATGTTATAAATACGAGAGCTTCTTGGGTCTTTGGTTTTGATCAGTCTCGTAAAAATGAATGATACATTTTGGCCAAATGACTGATCGCTCAAATCAAAGTTTGAATGACAAATGAAAATGGTTTCTTGTTCCTACAGGGCCATTTAATCAGGAGCCAAACACAAAAATCTCACTACACCTAAGTCCATTTAAAAGGGTCTATACTACCCCTCACCACTACCAGAATACTGTATACACAGAAATAAATCAACATTCAAAAATATTTGTAGAATTAGTCACAAAACACAAAATCAATAATAAAGTATATACTTCCAATTTGAAGGTATACATGTGGTACATGATTGTGAAAGTTATATCCACTGTCCCTACACAAATTTTAGACCTTTAAATGAAATATAATATGAAATATAAGTACTTCAAGTAAATGGACTTTACAGTTGTGGAAGAATATTTGCAAGTGTGGTAAACAATATGTGAGCCACTGTACACAGACATTGGGAGAGAGATTTGGGCAGAG
Organism: Rhinophrynus dorsalis; assembly: GCA_037306005.1. Classification (NCBI taxonomy): domain Eukaryota; kingdom Metazoa; phylum Chordata; class Amphibia; order Anura; family Rhinophrynidae; genus Rhinophrynus; species Rhinophrynus dorsalis. Next base: position 256,716,149 of record CM074722.1, read on the forward strand.
CAGAAGGAATGTTGAGCGTGGTTTTGTCTCGAGGTACATAAGAAAGATCTTCTATTTGCCTTTGTATTACAATAGACTATGAAAAGAACTGAACCATGAAACAATTTTGGATATTTAAATTAACAACTATGATGCCTTTTGGACTTAATGAATCAATTAAATGCAACCAGTGATGAGCTCATGATAATTATGTATATATGATATTCACTGGTGTGTTTTATAGGTTCAGGTTCTGTGTTCTTTCACAGCTGTGATCCTTTCCATCTCTGTAATTAATGCTGTCAAATTGCTGTTATCCAGCTAAGGTATACAATGTCCAACTGTTGTATTAATCTCAGAATCTGGAGAAGCTAAAACTGCCTGCACTGATCTTGAAGCAGTCAGTTTTACGCCCTCATTGTAGGTATGCTGTAATACTAAGAGGTTATGATGTACAAGATCCGTCACCAGACTTTAACACAGGGAACGTTGTAACGGTTCTGGCACGTCATCTGGCATTAACATGTTTATTCCAATTCCAAACTATACAGTTTATAAATGCCCTTTATATGTGAGATGACAAAGATTTTATTAAATATGGATAAACTACATCTACTGTCCCACCCTAGCATATAATTTAAAGGGATAGTAATATATCAGTTTTACAAACTTTAATGTAGGTATTTAAAAAAGAAATTAAATGCCCCCAGTCCCATCTCTCAAACCTTTATGGTATGAGGGATATTCGCTGTGAAAGTTCCCCCTCTCCTGACATCAGCGCCCTAGCTGACTGCAGGGGAATCCAGTCCCGGGACCAGCGGAGGCTCTTCAGCAGAGCTAAGATCGCATTATTGAAGAAGAAATCCTTCACTGGAACTGTCTACAAAGTGTGCTTGGTTTACAACAGGACAGGATTCCCCTGCAGTCAGCTAGAGCGCTGACATCAGGGAGGGGGGGAACTTTCACAGCGAATATCCCTCATACCATAAAGGTTTGAGAGATGGGACTGGGGGCATTTAATTTGTTTTTTTAAATACCTACATTAAAGTTTGCAAAACTGATGTATTACTATCCCTTGAAGTTACAAAGGCAATAAAAATAACTGATTGTTTGACAAGACTTTCTTGAAATAAATCCATGATACATGGATTTTGAAAATTTGTAGATATTAGTTATTCAATAACTCTTTCAAAAGGGTCTACTTTAATTGAATAATTACTGATGTGGGACACACAGGCCTGTAGTTACCAGAATCTTCTTTACTAGCTTTTTGTAAAGTGAGACTACATTACCAATCATCCAGTTATCTGGAGCTATCCCTGTCAGCGATATCTAATTAACCCTTTCCATAGGGGTGTGCAGTGCAATATTTTGCACATCCTTCTGGCACTTAGAGGGTTAAAAGTTTAAGCTAACGGTGCTGCAAGTATAGCTCTAAGCTTTTTTAATACACAATACAAAATACAAAAGTTTGACATATTAATCTTTTTTAAAGACTTGAAAAAGACTTTCTCACTTCTAAGCAGCAGTATCTTTTCATTTGTCTGTGAGGCTTAACACCATGAACAAATAAAATGAGCAACCCTCTGTGCAGTGTTAGGCGGTTCATTAGGGAATATGTCAAGAGTCCTTTAGAAATGAAAATGCCTTAGCCGAACCTATGTAGGTTGCTGATTGCCAGGACTCAAAGAAAAGTAAAGAAAACATTTTAATTGCAGCGCATTCTCAGAGCTGCTAGAAAAAGACTTGAGAGTGACATCTTTGTGAGTACTGACACGGTCTGTTGAAATAAGGTTTCTTTATGTAGCCAGGGAGTTAGTCTCCGTTTTTTGTGTTTTTTCACAGCAGGCATATTTTTGGCAGATATTCAAAAGAAATAAAGAATATGTTAGAGACTGGTACACAAGGAATCTGAGAAGGCTACCTCACTTTCTCATGTTCCTTAATTCTGTTACTATCAAGGGGACTGCTGTGTATTGGCAGAACACTGGGATGCTGATTTTAACCCCTTAAAGGGATAGTAATGTTTCATAATAAAAGCATCTCTAATTAATCATCATAGTATTTGGACTTTGGAGAGTGTTATTTCACTTCTGTCAGAGTTGTAGTTCAAGAGTAATTCAATGACAAAGTGTCCCCCTCCCGCCCCTTTTACTGATGTTACACTGCTCAGCCAGATCAGAAGGGAGGTGCCCAGGTAGATTGCAGAGAGGGACAATCTTCAATTAAGATAAGGGAAAAACCTGAAAAACTTGTCAAGGGGGGCAGGGCTTTCATTGTTCTCATAGGAAGGATATTGTCCCCTGCTGTTATCTGTCTGTTCTATGGACTGGATTCCACATCTGAGAAGAGATGGCTTACATTAGGTAAAAGGGGCGGGGAGGGGAAACTTTGCTTGTGAATATCTCTTAAACCATAAAGGTTTGAGAGATAGGACTTATATCGTTCTTCATGTTTTTTTAATGCCTACAAAATAAAATAAAGGTAAAACGAAGTATTACTATCCCTTTAAGGGCTTAAGGAACAATGAGAGTGATGTATAAAAAGCATTTTTGTGTATGTTTAAGAATTGTCACTAAAATTTGCAGTGTTGGGTCATATTTATGAAGAAGTAGTCAAGTTGATGCATATAGCTATCTGAGAATATTGCGAGAAAATTTGCAGAAAATTCACCAATGAGAATCTCTTCTGCTTTTATAGCTTATATATACTATCAATATATATATCCATTAAGAACAAGTTATACCTGACATTAACCCCTTAAGGACCAATGACTTACATGTACGTCATAGGGTGAATGTGCCTAAAGGATCCATGACGTATATGTTCGTTATGGAATTCAGGGGTCCTCACACTGCTGCATGCCGTTTGTGGACCTCTGATTCTGCTAAGAAAAAAAAAAAATGCTCCGTGGTCTTTAATTGGTTAAGATTTATATATTTTTGGCACAATTAACACATTTCTTTTTTAAATATGTTGCAACACAATTAGTATTTTGGACACAGCCATTTCTATTCCACTTTTCATGAGATGTTCTTTTGTAACAAATGGCGCGATGCAAGAAATGTTCACATCTGCTAAAGGCATTTTTGTGCACAGATAGATTTTGCGCATGTTCTAATCCCGGAAGCTGAATACCGAACGCTTCTTGAATTGCGCATAAAAACATCCTTTTTACGACAATACTACACAGACATTTAAATTCATTCGCAATAGCACTTCCTGCATTAGGTGCATTCGCTATTCCACTCACACAGATTCGTTAATCCTGGCCACGGCCACAAAAAAAATGTATATTCGCAGCTGTTCGCTAATCTTGATTTTTTTCATGCGCAATTCAACAAAATCATGCACAAACCTATTCCCTAGTGGCTTTCACATGGGAAATAGCAATTGAGCATGTTTCTTGCATCGTGCCAAAAGAACTGACAAGAGTGATGTAAAGGTGATACCTTTTAATGGTTAACAGAGGATATAGAAAGTGCAAGCTTTCAAGACACTAAGATCCATTCTTCAGGTATGGCTTAACATATAAAGCTAGAATAGCACTGAATTTATATTTACATAGTATGACATATATTTGGAACAAATTATAAGAGTACACAGTGGGTGGGGCAATTAAACATCCAGGAAAATCCAGCTGATTGGAATTGGTACTTAGTGAAAATGTTGCTAAACATTTATACATATCTTTGTCACTTTTCAACAGTTTTATAGATACTTTCATTATTAGTCCAGTTTATAAATCTCTTCCAGCCAAGAATATTTTTTCGCATGCATAGCTGTCACTATATATTTCTTTGGTCCTTAACCCTATGAGTTCCAGAGGGGTACGCAACGCATTGCAAGCCATTGCATTGAGCACCCCTTTCGCATTCAAAGGGTTAATTGCCAAAAACTGCCTTTATTTCTGGCCCAATAATCAAATGCCTTTATAAATACATTGGACAAGACCATTTCTATTCCACTGACTGGAGTGGACTTACCAATTAGCAAAAATGCCCTAAACATTTAGAGATATCTTTATGTAGCTTTGCAGCAATTTCTCAAACACTTTTTTCCTAACTCCAGTTTTATGAATCTCCCCCATTGTTCCATACATCATAAACCTGGGGGGAAAAAATCAGGTCCATCAAGTTCAGCCTTTGACTTTGTTTCTCTGTATGTCAGTGTTTGAGATTCAAGGGGCAGTTCCATCTTATTTACACTTTACATCTCTGCAAGTGCTTATTAAGTAAAGACAAATTGCATGTACTTCACCTTGTTTTTCTACACTCCTAAGTCTCTGAACAATGTACAAATGGCTGCCTACAGCATACAGATCAATTAGTGCTGCAGAGAGACTGCAACATTGCATAAATATATCTGCTTATACAATCCCACACAGGAAGCTCTCTGGAAACAGAATTTCAGCTAGCTCACAGTCAGGGACATAAAAATGTCAAGAATAAAAATGAGAAAAAATAATTAAAAGTATAAGAAATTTTACTTGACATATGCACTTGCAAAATAAGTAAATTCTAAATAAGTTGGAGCTGTCCCTTCAAAGATGCCTGCCTGCATGTGCACACGCAAAGCAATATGTATAGTTATTAGGCAGAACACTGTGTTGTGTGTGTGTGTGTGTGTGTGTGTGTGTGTGTGTGTGTGTGTGTGTTTGTCCACCTCTCTGCTTTTTGTGAGAGCTGTAATTGTCTGACAGGTAGCCCTCCAGGGCATTTGAGTGGTCACAAGAAAGAAATCTGGGACTTTTAACCCTTTGACGACCAGAGGGGTATCCAATGCACTGCAGCACAATGCAATGTAGAATAATCTATGGTACTCAAATAATTAATGGTCTTGGTCAAAATTAGCCAGAGGCTGTCATGGGGACTTTTAACCCTTTGAGGACCAGAGGGGTATCCAGTGCACTGCAGCACAATGCAATGTAGAATAATCTATGGTACTCAAGGAATGAATGGTCTTGGTCAAAATTAGCCAGAGGCTGTCATGGGGACAACTGGGGCTTAAGGGAGCCCTAATTTATAGAAACGGTTATTGTTTATTGATTATTAAAAGTAAAATGTGACAAATTATACTACGATTTAAGAGAATAAGAAAATAAAATACCTTTAATGTTTCCCATCTTGTTCATTTTCCTTACACAGCCCCTGAAAATGCACTGCAAGACATGCGCACTTGTTACCAGCTCTGGACACCTGCTGGGAAGTAAACAGGGCAATAAGATCGACCAGACGGAATGTGTAATACGTATGAATGATGCTCCCACACGGGGCTATGGACAAGATGTTGGCAATAAAACAAGTCTGCGAGTGATTGCACACTCCAGCATACAGAGGATACTGAGGAATCGCAATGAGCTGTTAAACATGAGTCAAGGTACTGTCTTCATCTTTTGGGGTCCAAGCAACTACATGCGGAGAGATGGAAAAGGCTTGGTTTATAATAATCTGCAGCTGATTAACAAGATACTACCTCAATTAAAAGTACATATAATTACACGACACAAGATGCTTCACTTTGATGAACTCTTCAAAAAAGAAACTGGAAAGGACAGGTATATTTCTGCTTTACAGAACAATGCTTATTATAGCTTTTTCCTTTGTAGATTGCATGCAAATCAGTGAGGCAAGATGGGGGAGAAATAAACATTCCCATTGATATGAATGCTCGGGAGGTCTCCTGTTCATTGTGCAATGCACTAGAGTCATCTCTAGCAAAGAAAAAAAAATCCCTATTTAAATCATTGGAATCTGGGGGCTTTATTTCTTCATTATGGTTAACTTGTTTTCCTGTAGAATTGCTCCAAGTTTTCTTAGTACATCTTCTTCATGGGGGGGGGGTACTAATAGTATCTGTAATCCACATCTGTCTATTGCTTTTATACTGAGATAGGTATGATGCAAATTCACATATTTACCATATGTGCCAAGTGGAGGACAGTGTGGGAGTGTATAGGCATGTCAGGGCATCTGGCACCAATACACCTTGTTTATAGCTTGTTATTAGCAGGGAGCAGAAGAAATCACAATAAAATTAGTCAATTTACAGAACGGGACATAGGGAAGGAGTTATGGCTTACGCACATTAATGCCTTGAGGAGTTTTTGCTCTAGTGTGTTCAAACGCCACCATAAGCAGTCATGCACACACACACACTAAAATGCAACTGCTTGATTTCTATGCCAACATATAAGCTCAGAAATTAGCTGAGTAGGCAGATTTGTGCATTCACTCTAGTGAGTTAATAACTGTTTTTTATACGTAACATAGTAACATAAAAAATTAGGTTGAAAAAAGACATAAGTCCATCAAGTTCAACCATTGCCTCATAAACCAGAGACATGAGAATTATATAGCTTTCCTGCTGCCAAATAATTTAGTCTAGCAGAACTTCCGGTTTTGTCTACTAATACACAGTATAACCCTGTATGTTCCCTTTTAAAAGAAATGTATCTAATCTTCTCTTAAACATATCCATTGTATCTGCCATAACCATATAGTAGTACATACGCAGTAGACACTTTCAGTTATCTATTTTTACAAATTATTATATTGATGCAAGGAATAACTGAGAAATGTATTGGTAAAATGTTTGTTCATTGCATCTTATTTTACAAGAATTATATCCATATTTTTCACAGTGCAGTTATGAAAAGGGGTAAAAGACATAATTGTGTGCCTCCATTATGAAATGTATCAATTGGAAGAGTGGAATGAGAACTAGAATTGCTTGGCTTCATCACTGTTAACCCATTGTGTGTCAGAGGGGTATCCAATGCAGTGCATTGGATACCCCCTCTGGCACACAAAGGGTTAGCAATCTCTATCTTCTGGTGGATCTCTCTTTCCTAAGATAAGTTTAGTTTGATTTGCAGGGAATACAAATCTGCCTCTATTCTGTACTTGCTCTTTTTCTGTAATATAACTTTTTTTTGAGAAATTGCCCTTCATGTTTTGATGGCAAATGCTGCACTTCATGCTAATTCTTTGCACAGTAAGCTGATCCAGACCAAATTTATCTCTCACTGAACTAGTACAAAGGACCTCAGTGTGTGGGCTTTGCCTAGATTCAGTCATTGCCCAGTGTTCTGTCCTCCTTACACGTAGCTGAGGTATAATTAGACAGACAGTTAAACTATTCCCTAAACAACTTATTGGGGCAGATTCTGGATCCTTTTTCAACTTTTATTGTGGGGAAGTTAGAGTAAAACTTGGAACAAGAAAATAATATACAGTCAGTATATACAGTACATAAAATATACAATCCTAACACTCTAGTCTAACTAGGGAAAGGGGATTTGAACCTACCAGCGATGCTACATATAGGCTGATAACCAGGATGGAGCTGGATGGTTCTGGAGCTGTACTGCAGCTAGTATAATGTTACAAGATAAGATGGCTGCTGACACTGTTCCTGTGACCTCATTTCCTGGCCCACTAAGATGATGGGTAGTTACAGTGACTCACAAGTAACAATTTGTCTGTCTAACTAGTCTGAAACTGCAAGCAGTGGTAGAAAAGGGTCACTAGATGCCGATATTACAATGCACATTTATGGACAATGGGACACACTAAATAACTATAGCTGCATAACATAAAAAACATGTTCAAAGGCATAACACTTCCCGTCTGGTATCTCACGGATACCATATATCATGGTCCTTCTGGGGAGAGTAGCAAAATTAGTTCAGAGACAGGTCTGAGGAAAGGTTTAAGCCAATCTTGTTTGGCGACCTTGACCTCCACTTTCCTGACTTTCCCATCTTCGCTTGGGAACACGTGGGTTACCAACCCCAAAGGCCATTTGTTCCTCCTCAACTGCGAGTCCTTCACAAGAACAAATAGGCCCGGTTCCAAGTTGGGATTGCTATCTTGCTATTTGTTTCTTGTCTGTTCCAGAGAACATCTGCCAGGGCTTGCACTCACCTCCAGTGGCACTTGTACAAGTCTTTAGTGTCAAAATCACCAGGAGGGTCTGCAGTTACACCAACTTTCTGGGTGAGAAGGGTAGAAGGAGTAAGCAAGAAACAAACGCCCTTGATGCTTAGTCTGTACATGGTGATGTTCCACAAGTAAGGAAGCAATATGATTACTTGGAATTATTACTGGGTTGCTTTCATCACTTTCAGGTTTTGCACTGGAAATGCACCCCCCTACTCTCTCGCCTTTAGTCTCTATAAGGGGGTCGAGTTTCTTTAAGGAACTATCTTTGGGAACACACTCTCGATTTTTAAGGCAATTCCAGTGTTTGTGCATAAGTCTCTTGTTGGACACAATGGATGATGATAATCTTAGTATCACGGTGCCCGTGCTCCCCTTGTTATGTTTCCTGTCAGTCTACACTGTGATTGCTCCCATTGGCTGTCCTGTGTTTGTCCCGTCCAGTATGGCCTTTATATACTGGGCTCTGGCACCCATCCGGTGCCCTTTCGTGGTGTTCCTGTACCAGTGCTTGTTTCTGCTCAGTGATTCCCAGTGTACCGCCTTGGCCTGCCGGACTACTCTGCATTTTGTCTCCTGCTCCTGTATACCGACCCGGATCGCCTGACTACTCTTCTGCGCCTGCTCCTGTGCACCGACCCGGCTTGGTTGACATTCCTGCTTCCGTGTACCGACCTGGCCTGGCTGAAGTTCCTGCTCCGTGATTCGACCCGGCTTGGCTGACGTTCCTACTCAGTGATTCGACCCAGCTTGGTTGGCGTTCCTGCTCTGGCTGCCTCTGTGTCGCCTTGGTGACATTCTGATCCTTTGGGCAATCCAGTCTCCGTTACTGCTTCTGCAGAATGCAAGTGTCAGTTCCGTTACTGCTATGGCAGTGTGACATTGGTCTAGTCTCCGTTACTGCTCCTGCAGAGTGCAAGTGTCTTCCTCCGTTACCGCTACGGCAGTGTGCCATTGGCTTAGTCTCAGTTACTGCTCCTGAAGAGTGCAAGTGTCTGCCTCCGTTACCGCTATGGCAGTGTGCCATTGGCTTAGTCTCCATTACTGCTCCTGCAGAGTGCAAGTGTCTTCCTCCGTTACCGCTACGGCAGTGTGCCATTGGCTTAGTCTCCATTACTGCTCCTGCAGAGTGCAAGTGTCTGCTTCCGTTACTGCTACGGCAGTGTGCCATTGGCCTGGTATCCGTTACTGCTCCTGCAGAGTACAAGTGTCTGTCTCCGTTACTGCTACGGCAGTGCTCTACGTTACTCAATTCCTGATATTACTCTGGCAGTTCACGTTTGTTCTGCTAACCTGTTTCTGGGCATTACGTATCCCTAAGCTCTCTATATGGAGAGAGCTCAATCACAGAACTCTCCACACATGGGACTGTTTACACTCCTTGAAGATCATTAACCCATTCAGTACCTTAATCCTGGGAATCCAACATATTCTGCCTGACCTGTGTCAGTATAGACTGCTATGGACTTTATGGTTATACTGGACCTGTGTAGGCAGATGTGTATGTAACCTGTCATGTGTCTGTATTATTCTGCTTGTATACTACAGGACCTGTGAGGGTTATTATATTATTGTGATTTCAATAAAACTGTGTTTTATCCTAAACCACTGTGTCTGTGTGTCGAACAAACCGTTACACTTAGCCTGTGTGAGCTCATCCGTTGTATATACTTTGTGGCAATAGTGCCAACCTCTGCAATGTTTTGATCCTGTAGGTGTGGTTCTAAAGGATCTAGCTATGTGAATTAAACAGGCTATAGCTCTCTGTAGTGACTTCCAGGTGGAGAATCTATGGAAGCGCTTGGATCTCAGCTGTCTGTTGGAAACTGTTGTGTGAAGTGTGGAAACTTGAGGGTGGATCTCTGCATCAGATTCAGGCTCCAACAGTTCTTGCGCGTCTCTTACAGGAATGTTAGGTGCTGATTTGTACAGGAAGGGTGGCCCTGTGAGCCATGTAATGTCTCTAAGGTGAGATGCTGGTACAGCCCTTGTAGTGTGATCTTACTGGGTTGTGATCAGTTTATACATAACACCACTGGGTAGGCTGTGTAGACTTCCTGATTCTCAGGACTCTGTTGTATACATAGACATAGAATATCCTAGTCTTATTATAAATGTAGCCTATCACTACTTTGCTGTCCTTATATAATTCTGTGTCACTGAATTTTACATCTATTTCTGATGGAATCAGTTCTGCCAGCTCTACTGCTAGAACAGCAGCACAAAGTGCCAGTCTTGGTATGGTGGGCTCAGGACATGGTACTAACTTGGTCTTACCCATTACAAACCCAATGTGGACTTGACCTTTTACATCTCTTGCCTTAAGGTAAGCAACTGCAGCTGTTGCTTTTGCTGAAGCATCACAGAATACACATCTGCAGTGGGAATGTGAGCATATGGCCTATGTATGTGTAGGTCGGATAATGCCTTTAAAGAGTCTCTCCATGTCACCCATAATGTCTCTTTCTCAGGGGGAGAGTGGAGAGTCCCAATCACATGTGTCTGCAGTGAGTTCTCTTAGCAGAGTCTGACCTTGGATAGTCACCGGTGCTGCAAAACCGAGTGGGTCATACAGGATAATTGTGGTGGATAAAACACCTCGCCGTGTGAAAGGCCTTGGCTCTTGGTCAACTTGAAAGGTAAAGGTGTTGGACTTAAGGTCCCAATTGAGTCCTAGGCTGCGCTGCATGGGTAGTGAGTCTGTTGCCATGTCTACATCTTTTAAGTCACTGGCATGATCTTGAGGGGGGAAGGCCTCCATAACAACTTCACTGTTTGAAGCTATTTTATGCAGCCTGAGGTTTGAACAGGCAAGAAGTCAGTCCTTCTGAGTAGGCTGATTGCAGCCTCAGGTGATGGAAGCGACTTTAGGCCATCATCTACATAAAAGTCACTTTCAACAAACTGCCTGACATCCTGCCCATATTCTTCCTCACCTTCTTGGGCAGACCACCTGAGTCTGTAGATAGCGACATCGGGGGATGGGCTATTGCCAAAAACATGTACTTTCACGTGGTATTCTATTATGTCCTTAGCGGGGTTGTTATCCCTGAACCAGCACAATCTCAGAAAGTTCCTATGCTCTTCCTTGACCAGGAAACAATGGAACATTTGTTGTATGTCCGCAACTATGGCGATGGCTTCCTTGCAGAATCTGATAAGAACGCCAAGAAGTGTGTTGTTAAGCTGTGGTCCTATTGAGGGAGACTCCTTCGTGCTGGGAGCTGGAGTCAAATACCACCAGGATCTTTACTGGCTTCTTAGGGTGATAAACACCTAAAATTGGTAGGTACCAGCACACTTCCTTTTCCTTCAGGAGTAGAGCTACCTCTGCATGGTTGTTTTCGAATATCGTGCTCATGAATGAGAAGAAATGTACTTTCATATATGGTTTCCATTGAAAGCTGAGCCTGAGTGAAGAAAGACTATTTAGTGCCTGCTCTTTGTTGTAGGGAAGATGGTGTATCTGTGTTTTGAAAGGCAGCAGTGCTACCCAGGAGTTTGCTTCATCTTTGTAGAATCCATGTTCCTATCTCCAAGAAGTTCTTCACTAGATGGGGCAATTTTGTGGTCTTCATTTGTCCTCTGGAAGACTGTGCATCCCATATGATCTCTGCCTTTGTCACAGAGATGATTGCTGGTGTAAATACTTCTTGTAAGGTTAGAATGTACAGCATTAACAGGCTTCTCTCGAATGAGGAATTTTCTAGGACAAGGCTGGAAAAAGGATGGTGTCACAGCTTACCTTGTTTCAGCAACGCTCGGCGTCAGTCCACGCGTCATCTGCAGACGCGAGGCTTCAGAGTGAAGCAGGCTTCTGTTTTATGCCATACTTCCTGTAGTCTCCTCCTACCTACTTCCTTCCTCTGAGCCTGCTCCTCCTACCTACTTCCTGAGGAGGGGTTTAAAGAGCAGTGTGAGTCCTGACTCAGTTGCCTTTGCGTTGTTGTTAAAAGCAGTTCTATTACCTTGGGCTCTGTGTATGACCTGGCTTGTCTTCCATCCAATCTGGTGCTGACCTGTGGCTGTGGCTGACTACCTGAACTGTGTATGACCTGGCTTCTCTGACTACCCTCTCTGCTGCTGACCTGTGACTCTGAATATTCTTTTGGTTGTCCCCTGTACCTAGCAGACACCCTATCTGGTGCGGGCCTGGGGCTCTGGCAGACTAGCTTTGATACTGACTGCAGGCGTGAGTCAGAGATAAGCCTCTCATTCTGACTGCAGGCATGAGTCAGATTTCTCGCTACCTCGGATCAAAACTTTGAGTTCTGGTTCCTGTTCTGTTCCTATTCCAGGTCCTGGTTCCAGCGAGATTACCAGTGGCTTTGGCCTAGTCTCTAGTAGAGTGGTCCTCCGCGGCAGTTTACTATTTCTGGTAGTAGCACTTGCTGGCTGTGACCCTTTGCTTGTACTTGCTATTACCACTGCTTTTACCACCTGCACCTTATTGTTGTTTAATAAATTGCATTTTACTATACCGTACTGACTCCTGAACATCTCTGGGGAACCGTGACAACTGGATGCCCATTCTCTAATGTCATTGTGAAAAGGGAGTTCACAGAGGTTGGTTTGTGAGCATTTCCCAGGCAGACATCGCCCAGCTTCTGGGTATAGGGAGAGTTGTGGGAGCCTTTATTTGATGATATCTCTCCCAAGGAGAAGTGCTATCTGAGCCTGGGGGTCAAGTGTGGGGATGAGATGTGCTATGCTTTTCAGATGTTTGTGATGAAATGCCTCCTCTCTATCGGTTGGAAACTGATTGCACTCGATTAAGGTTGGCAAGGACATGGATGTCTGGCCATCTATGGATTCAATTTGGTAACCGGTGGCTCTTCTCCCAGTTCCTTCACTCACGCCCATACAAGTCTTGAGTGAGTATGTTGAGCTGGCTCCCTTGATTTTGAAGATGTCAAAGAAAGTTGAGCTAGAAAGTGATCTGTTACTTTGATCATCCAGGATCGCGTACAGCTTTACTGCCTTTTCTTTGTGACCTATGGGGTAAACTGTGACAAGACAAATCTTGGAGCAGGATTTGCCATGGAGACCTTCTCCGCAGACTCTGGTGCACTGGGGTGTCACTATGGGAGGCACTATGTCTCGTTCTCCCTGCCGTGCTCTTCAGTCTGGTCTGAAGGTGTGAGAGTCCATGGAGCTGGCCCTGTTTGTAGAGCTGCATTATGCTCCTTGCTGTCACATTCTGAGCAGTTGATGCTCGCTTTGCAGTTCTTCACGAAATGAGAAGTTGATGCACAGCACCTGTAGAAAATACTGTTTTCCATAAGGAAGGTTGTGTAGTCTTGGAGAGTCTTTTCTCTGAAGCCTCTGCACTTCAGCAGTGGGTGAGGTTTTTTGTGTAGAGGACACTCTTTGCCTGGGTATCACGGTGCCCGTGTATTGCTGGTGACATTTTGACAGCATTGTTTCCTGATGCCTTCTTATTGGCTAGTGTGATGTTGCTCCACCCAGTGGTAGTCTTTAAGTACTGAGTCCTGTCACTTCTGCAGGGCCCTTTCGTGGTGTTCCCGTTGCTTAGTGCTTGCTGTCTATATCGTGTGAATCCTGTGTGTGACCCGGACTGCCTGACTACTCCTGCCTACTGCCTGATTCCGTTCCTGCTCTGTGTACTGACCCGGATTGGCTGACGTTCCTTCTCTGTGTACAGACCCGGCCTGGCAGATGTTCATGCTCAGTGTACCGACTCGGATTGGCGGACGTTCCTGCTCTGTGTACCGACCCGGATTGGCTGACGTTCCTGCTCTGTGTACCGACCCGGATTTGATGACATTCCTGCTCAGTGTACCGATCCAGTTTGGAGATCGTTCCTGCTCTGTGTATCGACCCAGATTGGCTGACACTCCTGCTCTGTGTATCTCAGGCCCGGTTCACTATCTCGTCCAGTTATCCGGTTGGGGGAACTTTCCGGTGCTTTGTCCAGGTCTTGCTAAGACCCAGATTGGTTGCCTCGATTGCTGCTCTAGCCATTCAGCTACTGCGACCCATTTATGCTACTGTGCCTTGTATTGCCATACCCCCGGGTATGAGCTATTCCCGGTTGCACACTGTACGCTTGGCTTGTTACTGCACTCCTACTGAGGTTGGTCTCCTGGGCGCCTCAGTTTGTCTCTACCACCTGGCAGTTGCTATTGAGCCTGAGTGTCCGTTAACCCTTGCTGTCTGGTGCCGTTATCCTTGGGTTGCAGTTCCTGCTGGTTCAGTTTGGCGTTACACTGTTCCTCCGGTTACAGTGATACTGTGCTGTCCGGTAGTCCATGATTCCTTCAGGGCCTCGCTCCCCCATTGTGGCAAAGTCGCTATTGTGTCACTCTCTAGTAAAGAGTGCTTCTTGGGCCTTCCGCTATTAGGCACTATAAGCCTCCCGGCGTAATAGCACCATCATATCGTTGTCTCACTAATTCACACGAACTGTAACCTGACCTGTGTCAGTAATATATATTTGCTCTCAGATATATGTACTGGACCTGTGTGGGTTAATGTTATTCTGTAACCTGTCCTGTGTCAGTATTACGTGTTAACTATTGCTGGACCAGCGAGGGTTACTTTATTCTGTCTGGTTTCAATAAAACTGTGTTTTACCAAACAGCCTGCCTCTGAGTGTACTGAAAACCGTTACACTGGGTCCTTTGTTGAAGTCTTTTCAGTCTCTGTAGTGCTGTAAGCTTTACTTGAAGGGTCTGTAGGAGATGCACGTGTTTTGCGTACTGCAACAGATGTGCCTTTGAAGTTGCGGGTTAAGGCAGGCTTACCTGTTCCAGGGTAAGCAGTGTCAAATGATGAGAAGTCAAAATTGGGATCGTTTCTAATCTTTGTTTGTTGGCACACAAAGTCCACAAAGAAGAAGAATGGTGAGAATAAGACATTATGCCTTTGGTTGTAGTTGGAGCCCTGTGTAACCCACTTTTACTGTAGGCTGTAAGGAAGTTTTTGTACTATGGGGCTGATGCCACAGGCTGTGTCAAGGAATGCAAGACCCTGCAAGTCTCCTTTGGCCTTGGCTGCTTGGAGTTCCATCAGCAAGTCACTTAATTCTCTCAGCTTCTGGAAGCCTCTGTTAGAAATATTGGGAAAGTCCTATATTCTCTTAAAGAGTGCATTTTCTATTGCTTCAGGGGAACCGTAACACTCATAGAGTCTCTCCCATATCATGCTCAGCCCTCTGCTTGGATAATTGACGTTGATGTCCCTGATCCATCTTGCATGCTGTACTGACTCATTCCCTAACCATTTGACTAAGAGATCAGCCACCTCACTTGCAGACAGATCTAGGTCTCTGACTGTATTTCTGAAGGGTGATCACCATGCCTCTATAGCCTTCAGGTCGATCATGAAACTTTGAGAGTCCATTGGTCAACAGCTCATGCCGTGCAAGGAACTTGGTCTCTGTGTGAGTGATCTGGAGATGCTTTGCTGTGCGGAGGACTCGGTGGGCAATCATGGTTGTCAGGTATGCTGTCTCTGTGACTGCTACCCTGTGATCCTTCCTTTTTGAAGAGGATGACTGTATCATAGGAGTTTGGTAGTCTGGATATAGATTGCACTGAAGGATGCCTGTGTATGGGATTACTTTCTTGTTTAATGTATGGTGTGCGGTCAGCAGGGGTTAATATTGCAGCACATATTCTGAAATATGCAGCGAATTGTCATAATGATCAGGTTTAATCTCAAGTATGTTGCGGAGTCTCTCACTGGTGGGGTTTGCTAATTCCTCTAAAAATTCTGCCTCAGCTACTGCCGCTGCTGCTTCCCTCTTTACAGTCAGTTTCTCTAATACAACTTCTATGCATGTTTTCTCCATCTACATTTGCATTTTCTCAAATTTCATTTGCATCTCTTTTTCAACAAAGGCAGCCCTCACTTTTGCGGCTTCTGCTTTTGCGCTGGCAATGGCAGCCTAATTGCTGCTCACTGACCTCTTTGAGCTTCTGGAGCTAGCTGAGGTGTGAGATCTTGGCTCAAATTGTTCTGACATGATATCCCTGAGTACAGGCTCAGAAATTGTAGCTATTGCTGGTGTCTTGCAGCAGAGTTAGCCTGTTTAGAAGCTGCTTTTTACTGTTATGTTCTGTTCTGTTTTACGTTGCTGAGGTATAATTAGACAGGCAGTTAAACTCTTTTCCTTTAACAACTCATTGAGGCAGATGTTGGATCCTTTTTCAACTTTTATTGTGGGGAAGTTAGAGTAAAACTGGGAACATGAAAATAACATACAATCAGTATATACAGTACATAAAGTATACAATCTTAACACTCTGGTCTAACTAGGGAAAGGGGATTTGAACCTACCAGCGATGCTACAGATAGACTGATAACCAGGATGGAGCTGGATGGTTCTGGAGCTGTACTGCAGCTAGTATACTGTTACAAGGTAAGATGGCTGCTGACACTGTTCCTGTGACCTCTTTTCCCGGCCCACTAGGATGATGGGTAGTTACAGTGACTCACAAGTAAAAATTTGTCTGTCTAACTAGTCTAAAACTGCATGCAGTGGTGGAAAGGGTCACTAGATGGTGATATTACAGTGCACCTTTATGAACAATGGGACACACTAAAGAACTATAACAGCAAAACATAAAAAACATGTTCAAAGGCATGGCACCCAGTGTATGATAATATTAGACCAACACAAACACTAACTAGCAAAAGTATCCATTTTTTTTCTTCAAACAATGAATATTACAAATAAATGGTTGGAACAATATAGAGATAATTTGTAATTCTCTAAAATTAACTGTATTTATCTTAGAAGACCTATCTCCTTTCAGAAACCTTCCTCTGTGGGAGCTTCCATCTTGAAAGGATTTGTCAGATTATTCCTCTCCAATAATTTATTGTAGCTCTTTGGTGGAAAGCCTGGGAATATGGTGAAAGACAATTTTCTGGACATTAATTATGCAGCTTTATCTGTCCATGTCTGTGAAAACAGAAGACTAGTAGAGTTAATGATACCTTTATTGAATGGCTCTAGGATTCAAGCTTTCGAAGCAACTCAGGGTCTTCTTCAGGCATAATAAGAGACTTAATTTTTCTTGAAAGCTTGCATCCTAGAGCCTCTCAGCAGATAAAGGTATCATTTTTACTCCTCTAGTCTCCTGCATTTTCTATGGATAACACACTTTACCCAAGTCAGGGAACAAAGCCATGTACTTATAAAAGCAAACTGGAGTTATACAGGGGTAAACCATCTGCACCATAGAGGACAAATAGAATCCCTAAATTCCCATACACTTGAATAGAGCTTTTTAACCCCTTGAATGCTAGAGAAGTCTCCAATGTATTGCAAAGCAATCCACTGGACATGTTGCTAGCATTCAAGGGGTTAAAAGCCCAATTCAATTTAAAGGGTTAGTAATACCCAATATGTAAAAAAATATATATATTGTAGTAAAACAAGGGTACTCCCAGTGCTAAAAGGTGTTTTATTCAAAACTTGTTACAGCCCAAACTTGATTATATATTTATTTTAGATCATTTTTATTGGGTTTTATAGTTTTCTGATACAATAAACCAGCCAATAGACGCAAAATAACAATATAGAAAGTCCTACTTCACTCAACATCTGGCTGTGTCGTTATTCAGAAACATGTAAAGATAGGTAGCCAGCACAAACATATAGATCTCACACACACACAAAAAGGGGGGGGGATTTTTTTTTATAAATAACGTATGGGAAGTCTGCAGGATGAGGCCATAGCATTGTCCGATGTCATACAAGTTTACGAGGTGGCTTGGCCTTACAGGTTGGAAGCATAGATGTCAGGGGAGGGCTGGCCTGGGGACAGAGGGGCAATTGCTCCCTGGGCCTGTCACATGCCTAGGCCAGTGGGACACTGCCTCACTCAGTCTCCCATTTGCTGCTGTAAATAGAGCTATACTAGTGATACTACAGAGCTTACAATTGAAATGGACCTACACAAATGATACCACAGAGCTGCAATCCAAATGGAGATACTCTGTAGCATAACCCCTTTCCCTTGTAAACTCTATAGTATCAGTAATGTAACTTTAGTTAAATTATAAGGTCTTTTGTATCAGTAGTGTAGGCCCATATTAACTGTAAGCTACGTATCACTTGCCTTACTTTACAACATTAATGTCAATTTTAAAATTAACAAAAGTGTAATGGTACGGGGTGCTTCAACAATAGTAGAAATAGGACGTTTGATTGTATTTGCCCCCTGGGCCACAAGTTGCCAGCACTCCCCTGATAGATGTTCAGAAATCTGATAATATGGTTGAGTCTAATGCCAGATGCCACTTGCTCCAGATTGCTAGATATTTATCCAGGGAGTCTCTGAGCTTTGAGGTCAGATTTGTCCATTGATTTAATGTGGGAAATTTGAGTCAGAATTTGTGATAGAGATGGAAGGGTATTAGGTTTCCATTCATGTGCAATTACACATTTGGTGGCAGTGAGTATTTGAGATATCAACGCTGAAGTATTGCGTGAAAGGCCAATAGGGGCGGCTCCTAGTACCAGCGTCACAGGGTCAAGGGGTATAGTAATCAAGAAAAGCTGATGGATAAGCTGCACAATCTTGGTCCAAAAGGTCTGAATTCATGGGCAGGACCACCAAATATGGTGGATATCTCCCCTATCACCACATCCCCTCCAACAGAGCTCCGAGCAAGATGGATTAATGGAGTGTAGCTGAGCAGGAGTGTAGTACCAGCAGAATAATATTTTGTAGGCGTTTACTTTACATATAGAAGATTTGGAGGCATTTCGCCAAATTTGAGACCAGGTAGTCTCGGGGGTCTTCAGGCCCAGGTCTCGTTCCCGATCTATCATGCAAACTTGATTATTTTTAAGGTGCAATATCTTGGTGTCCTGAAATGTTACAGTGGCACTGTTACTACACCATCCTATGGACAGCTCTGGTCAGTTGAACATAATTCGCCATATGATGGTGTAGCAACAGCGCCACTGTACAATCCCAGGTCACAAAAAAAAAAAAAATCAAGTTTGAGCTGTAATGACTTTTGAATAAAAGCATTTCAGCAGTGGGACTACCTTGTTTTACTCAGGAGGATAAACCCTAACCCTAAGGTCTTATTTTATTGTAGATTTGCATAAAGTGCAAGACATCTGCAAACATATGGTTGAAGTAACAGTAAAGTTAAAGTGGACCTGTCACCTCATGATACATTTACTTTTAAAAAAAATCATAAAGTGCTATTCATTTGTTTGTAATAAAAATAGTTTTTGATAATTTGAATTTTATTTATTTGTGGCATGTTATGTTCAAGTGGATCTTTCACCTTAAGTTTGCACAGGGTGTTGCAAGACCATTAGATCTCAGGGACAGAGGAAAATGGGGTTACAAAATAACTTACAAATAAATCCAGACAATTTATTAATTTCAAGGAACAAGGGAAAAATGAGATTACAAAATGACTTACAAATAAACTGAGACTTTACAAATTATAAATCTTTCTCAGAAAACACTACACCAACATCATATAAAGTTATAAACTATTGAATGAGTGGATTACATACATCAACTTATTTGGTAGGAAACTACACTTATATTTTTTAAACATTAGTCTAACAAAAACACATTAAACAAAGTAGATCAGAGGCTCTGCAAAATTTGGTATATATGTGAAGAAATCAAACTACCAAGAACAATAACGAAAGGCCCTTTTACAAAATGTAAAAATAATATGAAATTCACTCCACCAGTGAGTACTTCCCTATAGATAAAACTAGTCTCAAAGAGCTAGAAAATCTACAGAGTGCTTCCATGTTTCAAAAAACAACATTCTAGTCTAACATATAATGAACCTAATACCCTAAAAGAATTAATAGAAGATGAAGCAATAACTATAAAACCTTCAGATAAGGGTGGCAATATAGTTATTTTACAAACAGAACTATAAGTTTGGAGTGTAAATGATATAAATTGTTACAAACAACTTCCCAAAGATCCCATGTAGACATATGTTGATGAATTAAAGTTAGTCTAAGACCGGGATTATTAGAAGGCATGATATACAAAAACAAACATAACTTTTTAATAATGGAAAATTCCACCATAGTTACATTCTATACAATCCACAAGAATATAAAAACAAAGTAAACCACCTAGCTGACCCATGGTATCAGGAATAGGCATTTTAACAGAAAAATGTAGCATGTGTGTGCATGCATTTTGTAACTTTTCTACCATCTTACATACGTGGTATAGGTATAGTTTGGAAGATTTCCAATATCTAGCTAGTTTGGATGTTGGTACGCTATATAATAATAATAAAGGGGATCTATCACCCCTATACAAGTGTGTGTTAAATGTTAAAGGGATAGTAATATCAGGTAAAAAATATTAACTATATGTTAGATACAATTAAGTGAGAGTACTTGCACTTATTCATATCTCTCAAACCGTTATGGTTTGAGAGATATAGGAAAATAAAGTTCTCTCTCCCTCCCCTTTCTGCTTGATGAGTTGTAAAGCTGTCAGAAGCAGATTCTGGTTCCTGGATCAGATGGTGGCTCTTCAGCAGTGACGACATAGCGATACCTAAAAATAAACACTTCATCGCAACGGTCTACAACGTGTGCCTGGTTTGCAAGCACACGTAGACCATTCCTATGAAGTATTTATCTGTAGATATCATTATATTGGGGCTTCTGAAAAGCTGTGTCTGACAGCTTTACAGCTCATCAAGCAGAGAGCTTTATTTTCCTATATCTCTCAAACCATAATGGTTTGAGACATACGAATAACTGCAAGTACTCTCTTTTAATTGTATCTGGGTGGATTTATTTATTAATATTTTTTTTCTTAATCCTATTTGGCCGAAAGTTAATGTTTAAAGGGATAGTAATACTTGAAAATAAGTTTAGTTTATATTGTAGCCCTTAAAAAAACATGAACAATAATATAAGTCTTATCTCCCAAACCTTTATGGTTTGGGAGATATTCAGAAGTAAAGTTTCCCCTGGAGTGATGTCATTGCTCCACCCTTCAGATTTGGAATCCGGTCCCGGGACCGGCTGTGCCTCTCCAGAAGTGCTGAGATCACCATCTTTAAAAAAGAATTTCTTAATTGGAATGGTCTACAAAGTGTGCTTTCAAGCCCGGCACACTTTGTAGATAGTTCTTTTCAAAGATCCTGATCTCGGCACTGCTAAACAGCTGCTGGTTGCTCTGTGGACCGAATTCCAAATCTGTCCACTAGATGGCAGCATTTTACTATATTTTACATGTGAATATCTCCCAAACCATAAAGGTTTGGGAGATAAGACTTATATCTTTTTCATGTTTTTTTAAGGGTTACAATATAAAATACAATTATTTTCAAGTATTACTGTCCCTTTAACGAGTGCTCTTCCAGACAGACTGCAGTTACCTGCTCTGTATCACAGTCTGTCACTCTGCCTTTGCTCTCCTCCCTCTATGCAGCCTCCTCCAATGACAGAGGCTTTCTGTCTGTAAGCTGGAGTGGTCTCATTGGCCAGAGATCGATATCTAGCCAATGAGAGCGCTCCAGCTTACAGACAGAAGCCTCCGTCATTGGAGGAGGCTGTATAGAGGGAGGGGAACAGAGACAGGGTGACGGACTGTGGTACAGAGCAGGTAACCTCAGTCTGTTTGGAAGTACACTCTTTAAACATTAACATTTTTTGGCCAAATAGAGTTAAAACAACCAAACAAACAATGAATAAAGAAATACACCTAGTCACTATCTAACTTAACATTTAACACACGCTTGTATAGGGGTGATAGAGCCCGTTTAATAGCTTTGTCCTCGGCTAAGAAAGTTCATACATATTAGACTAAGCATGTTTTGCACATTAATCTTGGTTATGGTTTACCATAGTATTGGACAAGTCTTAACAAGCATTTCTTTATAGGAAAATTAAGAACATATAGTTCACAACAGAATGGGATATATAGAAAAGGTAAACAATATATTCATAAATACATATTACAAATGAAGCTTGTTCATTTTATGAACCAAGTAGTAGTATCGTCCACATCTTCAGCCCCTCACACATATTAGGAGTTGCATTATCACATACACTTTGATGTACTATACACTACTACTGACTGAGGAATTAAGCATTGATAATGTTGGTATGTGAAATGACACATTTTATGCAACATGAATAACCAATAAGCTATACTATTATTGGAGCTGAAGTATTTTTGAATTACAGAATTTTTTTGAAATTCAAATTTTGTTTTCAAACTAATTAAGAATGGCTCATACCTAATGACTGCATATGTATTATTATTTTGAGCATACCTAAATGTAATTAATTATCAATAACTTTAAATCAAAGCTTATTTAATATGGACAACACTTCGAGATATATGGGATTTATTGCTGGTTCTAAATCAAACAGGTTATACTGTGATCTCTCATTGTATACAAAGTATCATATCACTTAATAAATACTATACAACACAAACATACATGCAAAAGGCATGGCTTTAGACACAACGTCAGTTTCACTAATTGTGTTAACAAGATTCCTACACCAGGAAACATCATGACTGGGACATATAATAGCAGTTCAATTATCTTATGGCTCAAGTATCTAAACAGAATACATAGCTTGTCCTGCTTATTTGTAGACAAAAAACACTTTTGTTATACTTGATATAAGAAATAATAATATTCAGGTATTTCAATGGTTAAATCCTGATTATGAACACCAAAGAAATAACTTATTCTGGTCATCTAATTAAATCACTGTGGTGTTATGTGTGCATTTCAGTTCAATAGACTTTGATCTTATTCATTTAATTTCAGAAATATCTATGATTATAGAAAGGGTGATGTATTGAGACAGGCCCACTTACTATTAACAACAGTATTGAGGAATTTGACCATGTCGCATAGGACTAAACAATGACTCTCTAGGGTCCCTACAAAGTTCTAGTTTGAGCTGCAATAAATTTTGAATAAACACCTCTCAACAATGTGAGTACCGTTGCTTTACTCACATGGAAAAAGCCTATATATGCATATTAAGAGTTACTATCTCTTTAACACACTTTAGGGTCTACACTATCCATTCCTCATTTTCCTGATAAATATAGTTACAATATGATTACTATATATATATTGTGGAAGATTAGTACTTTCAGGAATTAAGCTGCCTGGGTGTTCTGAACCCCTAGAATCTCATAGTATCTTAATGTTGGGATGAAAAGGGGGTTATCCTCACTCAACAAAATTGCTTTTATTATTCATATTAGAGGCTGTATGTCATTTTCATTTGTATTAATAAATGTCACATTTTAATTCAGTGTTACTCATTAATTATACAGTGCCTGAAATGTTTCACTAGCGTTGACCTGATTTAATGGCTGTAGAGGTTTTGGCTGAGTCTCACTTTACCAGCCTTATTCTTTCATTTCTGTATTCTGTCATTTCTCTAATTCTGTTCTTATATGTATAAATCTGCAGCACCCTGATTTCTTTGGATTAAGCATTAAAGAGTACTATACATTCAGTGACAAATTTCTTGTGGATTCTAGATTCCAAAGACTTTAGCTATACTAAAGAAAAGCAGTTTCAGGGAAACCAGCCAGTGGCATGTTTAACCCCTTAATGCTAGAGATCAATACAAATCAAATCAACTGGATAAAACACTTGTCAGTTGCTGGATCTCCAACTGCTGGGGACTGCAATTCCAATCATCCTCACCAGCCATTGGCTGTTGTAATGACAGGAAGTTGTAATCAGCAGGATGTTCACCAAATGACTAACCCTGCCTTAGAAAATCAGCTGCACTATCATACACCCAATTTTAAAGAAAATTATTTCATTTGAAAATGATTTGACATTCACACACTTTTTTCTTTAACATTTTTTTATTTTTATGCCTTGTTTGGGGCTATTCAAATGTGAACTTTTCATCGGAATGTGCTATTATTTATTGTGACTTACTAAATTGACTTTACACAGAAAGCATGGCTTATTATACCAAATGTCACAAAGGATCACAGCAGACACAGAAGAGTAGTAAGTGCTGTTGCTAAAGTACAAAATATTACTCTAGTCTTTAGAATTGCCCTTGAGAAATATTATTTTTGACATCATAACATATATATCCATTTCTGTGTTTTATTTCAGTTTTCACCTTGCTAGTGGCTTTTAATATCTCTTTTATCACCCAGAACCATTTTAAACCTTTGGATTCTAAATGTTTTCATACTAATTTACTTGCAAAGGGGCACAAATAGCACTGAAAGATTTGTACAACTATTATAGGCCCCCGTGCTAGGTTTACATCTCAGGAGCCTGTAGGCACAGAAATCTGAAGCACCCCCCCACACACACACACCCGTGGGCCATCTGCACTGGACACCTCCGCAATGCTCCTAATCTCCATGTTGCCCCCCATCATCTCCACATTGCCCCCCATTAGCTCCAACTTGCCACCATCTTCTCCGTATTGCTCTCACATTGCCCCCATCATCTCTATATACCATATTGTCCTCACATTGCCCCCATCAGCTTCATATTGCCTCCGTCATCTCCATATGACCCTCACATTGCCCCAGTGTCCATTTCCTACCTCTTCCCTGGTGTTCCAGCGGCAAGAGAGGTCTGTGCCTCCTTCTAATGCAGAGCTGTAGCTGCTGGAGCTCCCGCGCGGTCTTCAATAATGCAGAGTGCTGGGAGATTATGTAATCTCCCAGCGCCCTGTGTTACTAAAAACCTGACGAGGAAGAGCAGCAGCTACAGGTCTGTGCCAAAGAAGGAGGCACAGACCTGTCTTCATGGCGCCAGGCGGGGAGGTGACTCAGGTGAATTTAATAAAAAAAAAAAAAAAAAACTAACACACACATGATCCCAGTTGGGTGCGCCTGTAGGCAGATGCCTACTCTGCCTAATTCTAAATCTGGCCCTGATAGGCCCTTTAGTGAATATCCCTTATGATTTAATACTATGTCTGTCCAACAGTCAACACATATTTATGTTGTGTAAGTCTATGGAAGGCTGCTCTGACTTTATACTATATAAATATGTTGTTAAACAGCCCACAGTTAAAGGGACAAAAAATGAAAGGGCTCAAATCCATTAAAATAATTATATACACCTAGGCAGCATTTTTTTTTAACTTTTCTTTGATAAAGTTAAAAAAACATACAAATTAAAAGGTAAAAATGGCCACTTTTGGATGCTTTTATCAGGCTTGTTAAAAAACACTGGTAAAATCCATACACTGTGATAATTGTTCTGAGATTAGAACCTACCTAGTTCAGTTCAGTGAAACTCTTGTCTCTCGTTTATTTGTTTACCTAAATAGAAACAAGTTTTGATGACATAAGAGAACATCCAGCCCTTCCAGTCTGCCCATTTGCCTATCTAATAAAATACGCAGAATAGAGATGATTATCCCGGGTATTTTTGAATTTATTAATAGTACTATATTTGCTCAAATGTAAGGTGAGGTTTCTTTTAGTCATTTTACCTGAGGGGAAAAAAGCAACCTTGCCTTATATTCAGAGTTGCCCTTTTTTCGGATTGCCCGCTGGATGGGAAGAAAATCCCATCGGGCAGCCAGTCTGGAACATCTCTCTTGCTCTGTCTTTCAGCTTCAGTGATGGACCTGGCAGTTTTCTTGGAGTTCTGTCCGCCTCCATTATTATGACATGTGTTTCAGAAAGTTCCTTTGAGGACCTTTTTATCAATGTGCAGAAAACATATGCACTGATCGAAAGGTTCTGTGTTGCACATCAGCATAGAGGCAGATGACACAACAAGAAGACTGCCTGGTCCATAATTGATGCTTAAAGGTAGACAGGGAAGAGTATGTTGGGATTTACAGTAGAAAAAATCCTCAATATAAGGAGGTTGCCTAAAATTGGAGATTTTTTCCTTTTATCGCACCAACCTTTAGAAAGTTGATCGTTCGCCATATAATCGGGGTCTACCTATATGCAGGCAAATATGGTATTTGTCCCTACAACCTCTGCTGGTAGACTTCTGTTTCAGTTTATCACCCTTGCCTTACATTGCTCTTATTCCAAAATGTCAGGGTCTCTGAGGACAAACAAAAAACACAGTAGCTTGCTCTATGGCTAGTCATTGCTTAGCAGCATCATGTTTTGTTCTCAGGTGCCATTACAAAGGAGAAATTTCCATTTACATATTAGACAAATCCCATCCAAAAGGACAGTCCAGTTCCAAAATGTTCACCTATTCTACTATTAAGACAACATGCAGTTTGACCTAGGTATGTTTCTTACAAAGACAAGTAATTTAACGTATTACAAATTTACTCTCACACATCCTCTTACATTTAATAGAAAATATTTAATTTGACTAAACAGACTTGAAGGTAGTCCCAGAATTGCCATAAGTAGAACAGTGTATAAACCTATGGCATTTAAAGCAGAACTACCAACTCCACTAAAGTCACCCTGCCCACGAACAAAGTTATCCTTAAGGTTCAGAGACTGATGGCCAGGTTACTGCAGCCTGTGCCGTCAGTCTCTTCCGGAGTTGTCCAGGCCAATGCAATGCCTGTGAAAGGGTGAAGAGGGCTGACAGTGCAGGCGAGCATTTAAGATGTCCACTGTGATGACTGGTTTCCGGTCTCGGAAGCTTAAGGATAACTTTATTCGTGGGCACTTTTGAGAGGTAAAATAATGATTAGTAAGCTAGTCGCCACCTGCTTAAGTATTGCAGGGCAACTTTAGTGGAGGTGGTAGTTCCGCTTTAAAAAAATCCTGTTTTACCATCTCCAGTCCAAACCAATTACTACATCCATTGGATTTTTTTTTATCTAAAATTAAGCTAGGAGCTACAATATATTTTAGATTTCTAGCTTTGGTAAAAATGATTGCAGGGTGTTTTTTAAGAATTTTCTTTAACCTGGGATCACCCCTTAAAGTGTTAGTAATGTTCAGAAATAATTTGTAATATATTTGTAGAGGTTAAAAAAATAATAGCATTGCCACAAACCCCATCTCTCAGACCTTTACGGTTTGAGAGATATTGGCAGTCAAAGTTTCCCACTCCCTCCCCTAGACGCAAGATTGGGTCTGTCGACCTTTCATCTAAGAAATCACTAGTTTCTCTCCCTTTTCAGGGCTAGTCTCTTTTTGGGCCTGAACTTAAACAGATTATCAGTGAGGCCACTGGAGGCAAGAGCAATATATTGCCTCAGGTCTCCAGACTCCCTAACATGGCGAGGAAACAGCATCTTTTTCATCCCCGCCAAAATGACGTGCAAAGGCCGAATCTGAGCGTGTCTCAGCACCCCACGCCCAACCACTAAGCCCAGACAGCAGTGGCACTCAAAGCACATCACCGCCAAGCCCAAGTCTGGTAAGTCTGCCTCTTCATGACTCGCAGAATTCTGGTCCACAGCTGTCTGTGGGTGGGCGTCTGAGCCATTTTGCAAACTCCTGGGCAGCGTTGGTTGTGGGTCAGTGGGTTCTGCAGGTGGTTGCTTAAGGGTACAGGATTCCCTTCAAATAATTTCCTCCATACAGATTCTTCCAATCCAGAACCCCTCTGGGAATGGAAAAGCTGTGTCTTTTCAATGATGTGGTTCAGGCTGTCCTGAATCCAGTTCCTCAACAGAGAGGTTTAGGTTTCTATTCAAACCTATTTGTGGTGGGCAAGAGGGACGGTGGCAGTCGTCCTATCTCTGACCTTAAGGATCTCAAGATGGAGTCCTTGCGCTCTGTCATCTCAGCTATGTGTCCAGGAGAATATTTTTGGCCTCTCTGGATCTTCAGGATGCTTACTTGCATGTCCCGATTCATTGGGAAAGTCAGAAGTACCTCCATTTCTCCTGCGACATGGGGCATTTCCAGTTCACCGCTCTGCCCTTTGGGCTTACCTCCGCTCCTCTGATGTTTACCAGGTTCTTAGGAGCATTAATTGCCTTCCTGCACACCTGGGTGATTCAAGTGACTCCCTATATGGACGACCTTCTGCTGAAGGCTCTGTCCACGGAACTCCAGGATCCGCACGTCCAGGACTGTGCTCAGATTCTCCTCCAATATGGTTGGATCTTAACCACAGAGAAATCTGCTCTGGTTCCCTCTCAGTTCCTGGTCTTCCTTGGACTCAGGTTCAATACCTGCCAAGGGAAGGTCTTTCTGACAGAGGATTCCATCCAGTAAACCATGCATCTGGTATCCTGAGATCTGGAGTGGCCCTCAGCTCCTGTCCGCAAGTCTTGACTCTCACAGGCCACATAATGTGGTGTGGAGTTCCGTACTCCATGGCCCACACCAGGGAGCTTCAGAGATTCACTATCCATGCTTTGCATGGGAATTTGGACCTCTTGGATCTCAGAGTATCTCTCCATCTGGAAGTCAGGAAGGACCTGATCTGATGGCTGGACAGGTCCAACCTGGAGAAGGTGAAATCCTTTGTGATTCAGGACTGGACCTTTGTGATGACAGATGCCAGCCTGAGGGGCTGGGGAGCCATCCTTGGTCACCTGGGGGTTCAGGGCAAATGGACTGCAGAGGAGACCCTGCAGTCCATCAATGTTCTGGAACTCCAGATGATTCGACATGCTCTGGCGTACTGGTCCTCTCCACTGAGGGGCTGTCCAGTTCATGTCCAGTCAGACAACACCACAGCAGTGGCGTTCATCAACAAACAAGGAGGCACAAGAAGCGAGGTTATGTCTATTTTGATCTGGCCAGAAAATCGCGAACTGGACATTTCTGCCATGCACATTCTTGAGGTAGACAACATTCTGGCAGACTTCCTTAGCCATCAACAAATGGACACAGAAGAGTGGGAGCTCCTCCCAGATGTTTTTGACATGGTGCAGAGGTGGGGTCTTCTTCAGATAGACCTGATGGTCACTAGGGACAACAGGAAGGTTCAGCTGTTTTGCTCCAGTTGGAGGGATCCTCTGGTGTTTGTGGTGGATGCTCTGGCGATTCCATGGCACTTTCATCTAGCTTATATATTCCCTCCAATCCCTCTCATCCCAAGGGTGCTGAGGAAGATTATGATGGACGGTCCGGCAGTCATCATGATTGCCCCTTACTGGACCAGGAGGCCTTGGTTCCCAAAACCAGTGACCCTCTCCATTCGGGATCCTTTTCAGCTGCCTCTCAGACTGGATCTCCTCCTTCAGGGTGCCCTGTGGAAGGAGGACATGGAGCACATGGCTTTGACGGCATGGCTGTTGAAGACCTGCACTTGGTCCTTTCCTTCTATTCCCACCCTGGGAACTTAAATATTGGTACATCCCCATGGTACCTGTATGTCATATTGGACAGCACTGAAAAGAGGATTTTAGTCTTACCTGTTAATTCCTTTTCTCTTAGTCCATATGACATACAGGTCATCCACCCAGTGAAAGGGATCAAGCTTGGTCTCAGTTTGCTGGATGTGGGAGTCTTCTTGGGTCTGTTGCTCACAGGGGTTTTCCTTTCTTCTTTCTTGCTGCCTTACTTAGTAGGCTTGTCTCAAGTCTAACTGGAGCGGGGCTAGTGGGATAGCCTGATAAGGAGGAGGGGTGGCTCCACCCATACCCTCTTTCTAGAAATTTACAGCCTACAGGGAGGAGCTGTCACTTCCCCGTGGTACCTGTATGTCATGTGGACTAAGAGAACAGGATTTAACAGGTAAGACTAAAATCTTCTTTTTTAAAAAATAAATACTGGTTAATGAAATCTTCCAATATGGAACAATTTCTTTGCATCTGTCTCATTTGGTCAAAAGGGATATTATCTATCCAAGTTGTGTTGTTACAACTGAACTTTAGGATATAAATGTTACTATCCACCCTTTTAAAAAAAAGTTTTAGGGTGAATTTTATCTCTCGCTATAAAAATAGATACATCCAAAAAAGAGATATCCGGCATACTAATATTCTCAGAAAACTTTAAATTCAAATCACTTTTTTAGTTCAGGACCATCCCAAATGCAAATAATATTGTCTATATATCAATGCCAGAGGACCAGGTCAAAATAAAATGCAGTCAAAAATAAACTGAATTTGTGTACTCTCCAAAGTTCCATTTTGTTACAAAAAAGTCTGCTCACAATCTTAAATTCCAATATCTTTTTTCCAGTTTTTTTGATATATTTGTTCACTGATACAGAGGATCGAAAACTCTTAATAATGTGGTTTTTTTGTTATAGTTTTATTATATTTATGTGTCAGAATATACATGAAGGTCATGAGGTTGGTGGTGGCCTCTCTTACATTGCAGAGGACGCAATGGTGTATTTTGTCTTTGTGATTTATGAAAGTTCATTATATTCTTGCCTGGTCTGTATTGGTAGCTGAAGCACCTCCGCTTGCTTGTGTATTTTATTATGTTATGACCCCTTTCCGTGATCTCTATGATATTTATGATGAAAGTGATTTAATTTGTTTCTAATACAGACTGAAATTCCTATATTGTTTGTATTTTTATATATATATTTTTTTATATAGCATACTTTTTTATATAATCATTCCCTGTGGATACTAAGAATTGAAAAGTATTGTAATATTTCTGGGAATGTTGTTTATTTTAATGTATTTATATTATATCATAGTAACATGTATAGATGCTATGGAGATGGATGATGGGAGCTCTGAGAGCCTTCCTAGTATAGTTGCTACATAGTGGGCACTCAGGAGTGGTTAATTAATATTTGAATTGACCAGTCAGGTGTGTTCCGGCTGGGTGGCTTTTTTGAAGGAAGATTACTTAGGGGACTGCATTGTATATACTATGTTATCTCTGTGACTAAGTCTTACTATGAAACACCTTTCCAAGGGTTGTAAACGTACACTCTATCAGACTATAGAAGGTCTAGTCGGGTGGTAGATAAGTAAATAAGAACTACCTAAAATATATTTATAATATGTGGATGACTGATCATCCATGGAAATCAAAACTGACGGAAAGGTACTAGCTGTAACACTTGATGGAAAGACCTGCCCTGACTATTTGACCCCTGGTGAACATTGCATTGTCCAAAATGCTCCCTTAACAAACTAATACTTTTGGTTTGCATGGCCGTTTGTGAATAGATAAAAAACACTATTCTTCTGATATTTTATTAAATACATAGTTTACTACATTTCTCTTTCTTCTTTTCTTGAGGACCTTGAAAGGAGAATATATTTTTTGAGAGAAGTCAGTTTTTTATTATATTTTTATATATTAGTTGCGCATATGTTTGTTTTTTGCTACATGTAGTATGCCAAATGGTGTATGCAATATGCCAAACCATATACGCCAAATGCTATGCTCAGTACTTAAAATGCTGTACTCAATATGTCAAACGCTATACACAAAACGCCAAATGCTATATGCAAAACTCTATAAATGCTATACGCCATATGCTATATGCAACACGACAAACGCTATACGACAAACGCTATATAATATACGCCAAATGCTATATACAATGTGCCAAATGCTATATAATATACACCAAATGCTATACTAATTACGCAAAATGTTATAAGCCAAAAGCTAGCCAACACAAAACACCATATGCTGTACACTATACTGTATACACCAAATATAATACACCAAATGCACACACCATATGCAATACTCAAAGTGCTATGCTCCAAACGCTACACACTATATGCTAAATAAAATATGCCAAAGCAAAAAACTATATGCAATACACCAAAAGCTATACACCAAACACCGTATGACATACACCAAATACTATACGGTGAAATCTATATGCTATACGCAAAGTGCTATACGACAAATGCTATATGCAATATGCTAAACACCATGCGCTATATGCAATATGCCAAAAGCATACATACATGCAATACACCAAGCGCAAAATGCTATAAGCCATACGCCAAACACTATGTGCCATACAGCAAAAGTTATACACCAAATGCTATATGCAAAAAACACTATACACATACCTTTTTGGAGTTGAAAGGGCTAACCACTGACAATTCAATAAGCCAATCATTAAAGCAGTCATTGTCTTATTAACCGCACAGGCAAAGCCGTGCCAATATTGCTAGTATACTATATGATTGCTTTGGCTTACGTGTTCACTAATGTCAGTATTATCTTTACACTGGCAACTGTTTAGTTGCTCTGGCAATACACAAGTCCAGTGTGATAGAAGGTAAATACAGGAGTTGGAATTGTTAGAGGTCCTTGTCTCGTCTACCTCATATTATCATATGGCAAAGCTATCAGAACCAGAGGGTAGAGATAAAGAAGTGATAAATTGCAGACTACTTCTCCAGTGATATCACGTCTTCAGTTCCCATATCATTCTATGGGACCTGTATCCTAAGATTTTTTTAAGTGGGAGAGATCCTATTGAAAGGGTAGCTAGCCCTGGTTCTCAAAAGCTACCGACCGTGCATAGGGTTGCCACCCAGCCGGTATTTTACCAGCAGGCCGGTAAAAAATTGGCTTCTGTCCAATATTAAGTCTATGGAGGGAATGCCATGGCCGGTATTTTTTTTGAAGAATAGGTGGCAGCCCTAACAGTGCATTTTTGCAGGACAACCCTGATGAGCACAGGTTGATCAATGAAAGTGATTGAGCCACTAAATAGTCCACCTGTGTTTCAGCAGGGATATCCTGAAATCATTCTCTGTTGGTATCTCTGGAGTATCAGGTTGGCTACCCATGTGACTTAGCGCATTGGCTCCATAGAATAACACAGAAATTGGAGGTGTGTTATGAGTAGAAAAGTAATTTTCACATTATCACTTCCTTATCACACCTTAGCACAATACACCAGTTGTTCTCAAACTTTCTGCTATGGTTGTTCTATTACTTTCACGGGAAGCTGAAGTTCTGCAATTCTGGAGCAAAACAACTACACTACACCATTATGGTAGTGTGTGGTAAAGTCATATTAACAAAAGCAAACTGGAGTTATTCTAGAGCAAACCAACTGTGCCGTGAGGGTCAAATACAAATTCCTAAATTCATATGCACTCTAATAGAGCTTTTAACCCTTTGAATGCTAGAGAAGTTTCCAGTGCATTGCCTGTAGTATTCAAGGGGTTAAAAGCCCAATTTCATTTAACAACAATTTTTATTTGTCCCCTAATATGCAGTTGGTTTACTCCAGATTAACTCCGGTTTTCTTTTATAAATATGGGCCAAAGGGTTTTAACACCTTGAGTGCTAGAGGTGGTCAGCAGAGAGAACTCACTAGCATTTTAGGGGTTAAAAGCACCATTTAAAAAACCCTTTACGGGCCATCAGTGTGTGCAACTCCCTTCTGCCATTCAGTGGGCATTTGTCCAATTGTTATTGGTTGTTATGATACAGAATTGAACCTCTTAAGATTGTTGAATAAACGCCAAAATCTCAGTGAAATCCAAGCAAACAAACAAACCGTTTAAACCTCCTGAATGATAGAGAGGAGAAACTTGGGGCTAAATTGTTAAGCTAAAAGTTATAGGTAATGGTTAATGGCTAATTGTATTTTATATTTTTCTGTTAGAGGAAACTACACTATAGTGTTCATTACACAATATGCATCTAACAGGAACAAACCTGCTTGAAATGTTTGTCCTATGATTATTATTATTATTCTTTACTTATGTAGCGCCAACTAATTCCGCAGCGCTGTACAATTGTCCTATATATTTGTCTTCTGGTAGTCAGTCATAAATACATTGTTCTGTGGAACCCATAGCACTTTTCCAGAAGACTCTGGTATCTACAGTCCGGTCGAGTCCCACTTGTATACACAATTAGAATAAATGTTTGGCTCTCATTTTCCTCATTCATAAAACAAAGGCCATCATAGGACTATACCCAGCTTATAACATATAGGTAAAGTGGGTATCCTATCCCATATGCATTCTGGCATTCAATGAAGATTTTAACTCATGGTTCCTGTTTAACAACAGCCCCTGTGATGTAATAGCCCATGCAATGTAACAGCCCCTGACTTAAACCCCTTGAATGCCAGATAGGTATGCAGCACAATTATTTGGATAGCTCTCTGGCATTCAGTGGTATTTTAACTTGCTGTTCTTGTGAAACGTAGTGTTGAAATGCCAGTGATGTGCCTCCTCTACAATGGTCTGCACTACTTTTGCCTGCTGATGTGAGACAGGTCCTGAGTGTAATCAAGTTTTTTTCTGGAAGATAATTTCTCTAAATTTAGAAGCTGTATTTTTGGCTTAGATCTCTGATTGAGAAATCCTAGATCTGTCCATCTGGGAATCAAGTGTCATATCAAAGTTACCTGTAACCCCACTTGCTAGGGTGACCAAATTTACTTTCTGCCATTCAGGGACACACATTTCATGAACAAGTCACGGCAAAGTCAGAACCCATACAAGGGGTATATGTGTTGCCCACCCCTACTCTAAAGTTTATTTTTCACATTTTCCATTTGGAGCAAATGCATCTCAGCTATTTCATACTCGTTCACTGCTAGCAAAAGAGAAACAGCCGGAGAGCCATAGGTTACACAACTCTGGCCTAAACTTTCTTTTTTCCCCATCAGGTGCTAGTGTAGTTCAATTTTTCGATACTGCTGCACTCACATAGCAAAATACACATACAATTTAGATTTAAAGAAACAATAATGTTTTACCTAAACTTTAGATATTCTGCAATGCAGAATGTGTACATTAAAAGTATCTATATCGTACATCCCAAGTATCGCTCTTTAGAAGGGACACCTAACTTCTCTTTGAGATCCAAATCCCTCTGTCCCACTTTCCCACCCTGGTGTGTCCCTCTTTTTAGGAGAACACATTGTGTAGTGTGTGTATACAAGTGTATCACATTGTTCCACAGCAGGAAACCTCACATTGCAGTAACAAGAATTCTCAGTAATGTCCCACAGGGGTGTCAGCAGAAATGTCTGCGGGTGGTGGGGGTGGCAAAGTAATGATATGGAGTTGGTCCTGTCCAGTCATGTCCTGTGACTGCCTGTGCGGCCACTATTGCTCACCCCGCTGCCTCTCAGTCATGCACCAGCCAGCCAATGAGAGAGGAGCATCAACAATACGCACCTCTCATTGGCTGGCCTGGTGTTTCAGTTTGTGTAGTCTCCACACAGTTCAGGGACCGGTGTCTGCCTGAACTCTGCTACCTCAGTGTCTGCGCGTTTCTGAGCGGAATGAGGTAGCAGCCAGCATCAAGCACAGACATATGTTCAAAGAAGGTCGGCTTTGTGTTAGTCAGAGAGTGGAGAACTGCTGTGGCTTCATTCCGGGACCATTAATTGTCCCAGTGGAGGGTGGGTCGGGACACGGGACAGAGATATAAATTAAGGGACTGTCCTGGAAATTCTGGGATATGTGGTCACCCTACCCCTTGCTCTCAGGCTGCTGAAGCTGGATGGAAAGGAGGAGGAGGAGAGATAATTATGCTGTGGTTAGGAAAATACACACTTGCTATAGTACAGGGTACATGATTGGTAGAGCAACTGACAAGTAATGAGCATTGGGACACACCGAAGAGAAGACTAATTTTGCTTATGAGAATGGCTACAACTCTCTTCTTTAACCAAGTGGATGCTAAGTATGAGTGAGGATATTGGGGTTTAGACAAGACACAGCCTATATCTGAATTGTCTTTACAAAATGGATTAAGGGCAAGGGTTTTCTTGCAGGGAGTATTAGGCTCTTTAACATTAATACTAAGGATATTCAGTTGCATGTGCAGTAATAACGGGGGACTGATATTACAACAGTGTGTCCTATAGCCTCAGGGTTGGATGGTCTGAATGATGGCATCCTCTGTGTGAATAGGCACTCATCCCACGGTTACAAATTGCACAACCTTTAGGTAGCATGACAAAGCTGTAAACTTCCATCCATGGCTTGCCAGGCTTCAGGCCCTCTGTCTCTCACTGAGAGTGCACGTGATTCTCTGGGGACCAACGGCTCAGAGATGACACAGCACTGGCATTTCATCTGACTCCTGTCACTGCACTTCACAGGAACATTCTGATATCGCCCTTTTGCTTCACGTGACATTTTAATGCACCATTTTCATGGTCACCCTATAGATGGCAACATTTCAATAGTGACCCAGTAAAGGGTGGTATCATGTTAGCTACCATGTTATTCTAACTTAGGCCTAGATTCCATTGCAGGTGATAACTCTGGCACTGTTTTTTCTACAAATCCCTCCACAGCCTTCAATAGGAATGTGGGAGATATAACCAGTAATAACCTTTATCACCTGCAATGCAATCCAGCCTGTAGTATGACTGGACACACTCCCTTACATAAAGAAAAACAAATTGAAGAAATTGATAATTCACCAAGGAGAACAGCTAGATAGAACTAGTAAAGTCTCCAATCAATATGTATACAAGAAACAAAAACCGGAACAATAAATGATCTGTAGAAAAATATAATTGTGAAAAGCTAATAGCTATCTTGGGTAGGTGCAATTGTAGAACAACATAGCATAATTATTAAAGAAGGCATTATTAGTGGAATAACTGCAGAAATGGTATATCCATAAACTAAGCTAATGTTATTCCATATAAGTGGGAGTCCTGTTAATTGTAATTTAGTGTACATTATAGAAATACCTACGTGCTGTGTTAGCTCATTACAGAAAAGAGAATATCAGATAATTTCTACTAACAAGAGCAGTAGCAGGTTCTGTATCATGTTCAGACTAATTCCTTTACACAGTAATCTCCGTAAATAGGTTTCTCCACTCAGCAGATGCAGTTAGATATGGATGTCAGAGTGTAATGAAAGTCTTAATGGATTCCTCTGATATAACATAATTCCAGTTCTTAATCCATTTCTAATACAGTTTTTGAGTCATGCTGTTTCATAATTAATGTTTTCTGTAACTTCCTGTCATTTATGTGATGAAAGACTGACAAACGACTATTCTGGCAATGTAAAGGGTAGTAACCCATAATTATGAAAAAATATATGTTGAGAAGTGACACACACACACACACACACACACACACACACACACACACACACACACACACACACACACACACACACACACACACACACACACACACACATCTTTGCTGCAGACATTGCTATAAATATAAATTTATATTTATATACACAGCCTTCCTACCAAACATGCATGTATCATAAGAGCAATCATGAATCTTTGAACCAAACTTCATTCTGTGACTGCTTTTCAACCATACTGATACTATTAGGTTGCATAGCAGAGTGGTGCTGTAACAAAGCCTCTTTCCCCCCCCCCACCCTCCTAATTTGTCGGTGGGGTTACTTCTTGACAATTTTTACAGGGATAATGTGACATATTGCTGGAATTTAAGATATTTTGCTTCCAGGCGGTGCTGTTGCTACATCAGTCTATGCAAAGTTTGAGTCTGTGACACCCGGCTTTTCACTGGCAATATAAACAGTGACACCAAGGAGCAAAAGAATTCTTGAATTGAAACTGAAACAAATGTATGTGTGCTCCATAATTACAATGTGCTAGAGACCTCTCTAGCATTCAGTATCTTACAAACCCATTTAAAACAGAACTTTCATGTTATATGAAGTTTATTTGTCTTAGTGTAAGTCCACAATGTGTACCAGAAAATGTATACCAAATAATATATAAATTGATGTATGTATTAAAAAAGCACCTTTAATCTAAGCCTCTGGATCGTGGAGAGCACGGCCATCTTGCCATTGAATAGTATCTGCGCATGCGTTAGGTCTCACTGTGTCTGTCAATCACAGTACAATAGCCGGCCCATAGTAACCTTTTTTTTTTTTTTTTTTTTTTTTTTTATTCTAGTGGCTTGCTCATGTGTATGACGTGCATGCAAATTGGTATTAGTGACGCCTCGCTCCTCCGGCCGCATGCACAATATCCTGCACCGAGCGTTTTTTATATCAGTAGTGCTGAAGTCCAGCTTGGCACTAGTGCTAAGCACCCTCAATATTGCCAAAGATGTATCAACCAACTGCGTGAACATACATAATTAGACTGTGTTGTAAAACATTTGGTGTATTTTCAGTGTGATCATAACATTGTCCTTTTGTCCAGATTTTAAAAAATGTACTGCAGAAGTCCAAATTAGCTCTATCGCTACGAACCAGCGATATTCCCCAATGTATGTCAAGCATTTGACAGGACATACATGACTAGACTGTGTTCAAAACATTAGGTTGTTTCTCATTGTTACTGAAACAGTTGTGTTATTCCAAGTTTTATCATCTTTATTGCAGAAGTCCAAATTAGCGCTAACGGTATGGATGCGAGACTGTTACTGCTGCCTTGCCACTGTATCGTATCTAGTCGTTTCTGTGAATACCAAGCTTTACGTAGCTTGCTTAAATAGTGGGACACTGTTACATGAACACACTCGCACTTTCATTGCCAGACCTGAATGCGCAAGTTTCTTGGAGCATGCCAGATCACGTAGTTTAGATGGGCTTCACAGAGGATTCAGAGACAAGCCCTGTGGGAGTGTCTTCTGCACCATATGGTGCACAGCGGTACAGCTTAAGCCGAACGTTGCATCATCAGGTAGCAAATTCATTTATCTATTGCCAAACTTAGACAGATTTTTAAGTGAAATGAAACAAAACACTAAATACAGGGTACCCAAGGGAAAGGATAAAGACATAATCATATTGTGGTGAAAGCTCCACTTTAACTCATAAGAAATTTTTATCTGCCCCCTATAGCTGGTTTACACCAGAAGTTTAATTTCTTCTTGGAACACCAGCATCACTTCCTCTGGTGGAGCCATTCCCAAACCGATACTTCCGGGGTGGGGTGGGGGGCTGCATGGCTCTGTTTAGGCACCAGCCTCCACCTCTTTCCTATGCAACCTAATAACAGCAGATTTGGAATGCAGTCATATAATGAGATTTAAGGGATGTTGTTCCAAGAAAAGATGGGAAACAGTTGATAAGGGGAGGGGATTGTGGAGATGAGGGGCTGAAAAAATAGTTAGATTCCTTTGTTTGACAATTTCACAATCACATGTACTGTAATATTTAATGGCAACATTTCATTAACTGCATTGTATCCTGTAAAATTAATTAAACAATGTAAGTGAAAATAATTTTTCCACTGTCGTCCGTACCTTCAGTTCATCTTAAATCTGCTATAGGCACCTTGGGAAAAAAAAAAAACAAAGAAAAAAATAACTGTCCAAGTACTGGAGCACCTTGGTGAGCTCATCTGAACATCAACAATTACTTCAAGTGGAATGGATCACACAAATGAACAAGGCATTATCTATATTCAGAATTACTAAGACAACAATGGATAGTCCACCTACCTGTCAGCTAATTTCACCAGCTACTCAGTCTGTGTAAACGTCAGAATAGACTCTGAGGGGGGGGTTGAGCACTAAAGTGAAAGGAACTCTCCAATATGTCTCACCAACACAAAAAAGAGGCTCCCGGAGAGGTTCTCATCTTTGTTTCATCTTTACTGAGCCTCATGTACTAAAAAGAACTGAAGTAATTATGGGGCAAAACAACTGCATTATAAGTGACAAATTAAAATTCCCTTTGATTTCTAACCCTATGAATGCTAGAGAGGTCTCCAATGCTTTGCAATGCATTCAATGGGTTAAAATCCATATTTAAATTAATTAGAAGCATTTATTTTCTTTT
The DNA here is from genome assembly GCA_037306005.1 of Rhinophrynus dorsalis. Lineage (NCBI taxonomy): Eukaryota > Metazoa > Chordata > Amphibia > Anura > Rhinophrynidae > Rhinophrynus > Rhinophrynus dorsalis. The sequence goes on from CM074722.1 coordinate 256,755,602, forward strand.
TTTTAATTCATATTTTAATTAAATGGATCTGCAAAATACCAAGCAGCTAGCAGTATTTAACCCCTTAAGGCCCATCCTGGACTGTCATGGGTTGTTATACCCTTAAGGACCCATGACGGTCCTGGGCCGTCATGGAATTCTGGGCTCCCCGTGCAGCTGCACGCCGTTCAGGGAGTCTGGAATCAGTATGTGCATGGCCAGTCCTTAAGGGGTTAATCACATACATACTTCAGTATATTGTCTTTGCTTTTCTTTATTCTTGGGGCAAGATATACTAGTATATACTTTCTGAATGCCATGCATTTAATGGATGTTACAGAGAACTGATGATTGGGTAATGGAGTTGTATGAATTACTGTCCTTTCACTGCAAGATCAGAATTCCAATTAATATGCTTATTTTAATAAAGGTCAAAAATCCTTATTAGCAATGATTAAGCTCAGTGATAATAATGGGATAATAACAATTATTATGAAAAATGCATACAGTGTAGGCCATTTGATGGTTAGAGTGAACCCATTTCTAGATGTCCCTTTCAAAAGTTGTTATAGAGAAAATTGTCTTTTTTGTGGGGCACACTTTTTTTTTTTAAACATTGTATGGATACGTTGTTACTATTGTGTCCCACACAGAACCTTGGTAACTGAGTAGAGCTCTCCACATACCAAAACAGCAACAGACCCACCATACAATAGAAAAAACAGTGCTCTCATTTTTGCTCAGTAAAAATAACTTTTGACTGAATCATCTCCTACAGTATCAGTGGCATACTCTTCACTTACTCATCAGGAAAAGACTAGTTTTTTTCATAGGTACATTTCTTTGCCGGAGCAGCTAATTTTCTACATTTATAAGTAGGTGCATCTTTGCATTTGTGCAGGAACTGTAGTGCATACCAGCATATATTTCCAACCACTGTTTAGAGATTAATATGAGCAAGCCCAAACACAACTCTAATAGCATAGGCAGAAAAATGGAAGAATTTTACTATGATTTTCTCTGTGCCTTTTTCATGCAGGAAATTAAATAAGGCTCAGAGGGATGGCACACCACAACAATTCCATACACTCCTCCCATCTCCCTTCTCTTGATAAAAGTACCGTAAACTGGTTTCAGCATAAATGGCTTCTAACAATAAAGTCCATATTTGCTAGACCACTTCTAGGACTAGATTTAAAGCAAGCCGTTAACATAGCTGGTAGTGCCAAAGTGAATACCGGCTGTTAAACTAACATGTTTAATGCAGTATTTAAAGGCTCTACCAGCTAGAACTCCAAAGGACGTTAAGCCACAAGAACAGTCTTGTGGTCGAATGTCCGTTTGGTGCGTTTAGTTCCCAAAACGCCGCTAAAAGCAGTGATATTGGGAACTGAACAGTGAAAAACAATTAACTATCGGTGCCTGACATGCTGCCAAGCACCGATCGTTAACTGATCTCTGTTACACTTACCTGTCATCCACTGTCCTTCTGTCTTCTCATCTTTGTGTCTTCTTTCTTCTATCTTCCGCCTTCTCCCTGTAAAATAAAAGACATGTATGAACATTAAGCATGAACGAATACATTCCAGAAACCTTTGAGTGGCAGAAGGGTATGCAACGCATTGCAAAGTAATGCATTGCGTAACTCACTGTCACTCAAAGGGTATAATTTTAGTGTTCCATAGATATACCCACATATGCCTACATGTAATGCCCCGAAAAATACATGCCCATGAATAAAAAGCTCCATATATATACATAAATCAATGTCATTCATAAATGCCCAATATGTAACTTAGCTTTTATGTTGTGTCTCCACCGCTTGGAGTGGCCGCAAGGGCGGCGGCGGCGGAGACACAAATTACAGGGATGCATATATGGGTATATCTATGGAACACTAAAATTACACCCTTTGAGTGACAATGAGGTACGCAACGCATTGCTTTGCAATGCGTTGCATACCCTTCTGCCACTCAAAGGTTTCTGGAATGTATTCGTTCATGCTTAATGTTCATACATGTCTTTTATTTTACAGGGAGAAGGCGAAAGATAGAAGAAAGAAGACACAAAGTTGAGAAGACAGAAGAGAAGGACACGCAAGCTGAGGACTCTGCTGGACATCAGGATTAATGGTATGTGTTAATGCAATGTTGCTTTACTTAGTCGGGTTAATCCTATGAATGCTGGCGGGGTAATTATACCCCACCGGCACTCATAGGGTTAATCCTACTAACTTTGAACACATTTTAGGCACTTTAGATGTATTGATGTGGGGCTTAGGGCCCCATATCAATACATCCACTGAGGATATGGCCCTTTCTATGGCTTCCTACACGTTACAACACCTGTTGGTGTTTTTTTTTTTAGCTTAACGGCTGGCTTTAATTCTACCCCCTAGACCCGCAATGACACATCTCCTGGGACAGCTCTGCTCAGTGACCAGTAATACTTTCCTGTTTGTTGACAACTAGGATTAGGATTACATGACAGTCAGATATAATGATGATGATCAAGTTTTATTAAAGGTAACAGATTATAACAAGATGGCCTCTTACAGTAAAACCATTTTATAACATGTTTATTGTTCCTTTAATTGTTGCTAGAGAGGACACCACTGCAATACAAAGAAATGCAATGAAGATGCCCTTAGCATCCAGTGGATTCAAACACTTCCACTTTATCTCATCTTAAAATTGTCAATCCATTCTGAAGCCAAGATTGTCAAGAATAATAAATTAAGTTGTTTAGATGCAGGTGTATGATAATCTATTTTGCTTTCAGGAAGATCTCAAACACTTGGCTTAGTACTGGATGGTTCACAATGTCTATTGCATTAGAACTCTGCGACAGGATAAATGTCTATGGGATGGTGCCACCAGATTTCTGCAGGTAAATCTATTTTACTTTTCTATCACTGTAACACTCATCTTAAAATATTAACAGGATTTACATCAACTTTGCATAATAAAATAAATTCATAGTTGCTAATGTTGAAAAGCAACCTGTCCATCAAATTCTTCCTTTGCTAGCTCTCCTTTGTTGATTCAGAAGAAGGCAAACCCCACAGAAGCAGTTTCCAGTTTATATCAGGTGGGTATAAAAACAATGGTTCAACATTCTACAAAAAAATACAAAAAGCGGCGCAAAAGATCTTCTCTAAACGTAGTATGGATAATCAACAAAACAGTCCTTCACCAAACACCATAGGATCTCTCTTAAGAATATTACTCACATTTCTTGGAGGCTATAACCTGCCTCCCGGTTCATTCTCCTTCACTGGCTCACACCCAAGTACGGTGACTCTCTCTGATCCAATTGAAATGTGGGGTCAGCTCCTCGTTGTTTCAGCAAAGGAGGATATATTTTTTATGTGGAAACAGCCTCTTGAGCCTATGGTGTTTTGGTGAAGGACTGTTTTGTTGATTATCCATACTACGCTTCGAAAAGATCTTTTGCACTGCTTTTTCTATTTTTTGTATTTTTTTTTTTTTTTTGTAGTTTTCATTTTTTTAAGTGGGGACCCAACACATGGTGAGCGTGCAGCACTGGACTTGAAGCAACACGAAAACTTAAGTATCTATATCTACAATAATCTTGTGGACCTTTCTCGCTTATTATTATATATATATACTTTTTGTCTTGTTTATATTGTACATTTGCTATATTATCCACTATCTATAGTTTTGGGATATTGGGAGTGTACTGTGGGAAAAGGCGCAGCTGTTAAGGAGTAGTGTACATCTATATCTGCTATATTTTTTTCTGGTTTAACATTCTACCTGCACTGCTAATATTTTCAGTATTATTCTTAGCTAAAAGAATGTATCCAATACATTTATGAATATAGCTACAGTATCTGACAAAACAGCCTCCCTATCCAAGGAATTCCCATCTTTCTTATAAAAACCTTTGCTTTTGCTATAGTCAAAAGTACTTTTCTTCTGATCATAATGGTTTCCCCTTTGCTTTTTTTTATTTACTTCTGCTGTCACTGAATATATTTGCATATAGGACTAATATGCCCTCATAAACATAAACATCCCACTAAACTAGTTTGGTTATACTTTCTTTATATGTAAACTCCCTTTGTTAACTCCTTACTCTTTAAAGTTTAATACTTTACTTGTTAAGAATAGGTCCCCAAAACTGTGTTCCAATTTCTAAATAAGGTCTTACCAAGGATTTATACAGAAGTAGAAAGATATTGGGATACTTTTTATTTTTTTTTTTTAATTTGTATTTATTTATATATATTTTTTAAAAAACATGACAGTATCCTACTGGCTATTTCAGTAGGTGGCTAGCATTACATTAACAATAACTTTGTTATGGGGTTAACACAAGAAGCAGTCAAGCGAAGACTGAAAAACAATAAGACAGGCAAAGGATTGGGTCCGGATGGTATTCATCTTAAGTTTCTTCAAGAACTTAGTTCAATGTTGTCAAGACCACTCTTTTTAATCTTCAAAATCTCAATCTGCATAGATTCAGTGCCACAAGACTGGCTCCTTTTATATAAAAGTGAACTAAAACATTTTGTAAGTCATAGACTGAAATGCCTGTGGATTCTCCTGTACAGGAGAAATTTACCTGACATTTTAGTGCTGGACTGTCTGTGGGGGAAGGTAGGCGGCAGATTGATACGGATATGGACATTTTTCTCGTTGTAATGACAGAAGGGAGCAAAAAACTTGACAGAATAGCACTTGAGGGGATCACCACCACATGAATAAAGTTGTATTTTTTTTTCTCACTGTGCACTTGACAATTATCTCATTTTTTTATTGATTCACCATAAGCAATATTATTTCAGGATACATTGGATTATAGATATAATAATCAATTTTGAAGAAGGTGTGAATACACTCCAAATGAACATTGGAAATAATAGTAACTCTGGGGCAAACTGAGTGCATCATAGGGGATCAATACAAATTTTCATCTATTTAAATTGGGCTTTTTTTTAACAGAATACATTTTTATTAATGTTTTATAATGCCAGAGTCTCAAGTGAAATAAAGTATAACTTGAAGCTTATAAGATTTGATCTTCAGTTCTGATCCAATGGATCTGGAAGACAACATCCATTTGCATGAAAACATATGTCCAGTTCAAACCAAAGCCACTGAGTTTAAATAAAATCTCAAAAAGATTATCCTTCACATTCTGAAAACTTGACCCTGAAAAACACGCATGATCCTAAAAGAACTAAAAATATCCTTTCATGACACATTTGACCCAATATAAAACCTTAACTTATAGATGTAAAAGAAAATACACCTAAAAAGAAAATAAAAATAAGTACAGAAGAAAAAAGTATAGAAATAGAGAAAATATGAATGTGAGAGGAGGCATTAGAATGTTACCAGAGCACAGTTATGATCAATAGCTGACTGAACAAATCATAGCAGTATAAACAGTAAAAATCTACAATCAATACACATTTTGCTGCATTCAATAAATGTTTAACTAGAATACCTTCCCTTGAAACTTTATGCATATACTAGTTGAAGAGCCCATGTACACGGGCCACAGTGCCACCCAGCATCGGCCACGGTTCAGTCATGCACAGTAGAGACTGCCCACGCCGCGGCTGAGTGGGGTGTTCTGAATTCAGACCGTAGTCCTCTCTATGGTCTGGATTCTGAACCCTGCTCCGTTATCAGCCGCGGCGCGGGCAGTCTGTAGTGTGCATGACTGCAGCCATCTCTACTGCGCATGACGGCTACTGACAAACACACATTTAGCAAATTTTTATATAGGAGGATGTTCATTGAAGAGAATAAATTGAGGCTTCCTATGCATTGTAAAAGGAAGTCCAAAATAAAGTTATCAAGATATTTATCGCTCCACCAACAAGAGCTGTCAACATGTGGAAACATTTTATATAAGCCATTCAGAGTTTTGTACTATCTTGTTGCTATTTTAAAGTTAATTTCAGTTGCTGATATATTTTTAGAAATAATAAGTGCCTTGCAACCACAAAAAGATAAACCTAGTTCATCCTCCAGCTGGGACCCCTGAGCATCTGTTTCGCATCTAACAGATTATATATTCAAAAGACACAACACCTAGGCAATCAATCCTCCACACACATTTTATCAAATTCTGTGAATAGTCTAAATAAATCACATTTACATGGGTTATTGTTGATGTCATTTATTATCTGTATAAAATTACTTTCATCATTAGAATGTAATCCAAGATGTTTCTGGACAGTTTGAAAAGGGGTAATTTGCCCTTGGGCAATTAAGTGATGAATAAGTAATCCATCCCTTGCTTTACATTGTAAGACATTCTGTTCATTAAGGCCCAGCAGGTAAGTGTTATCCTCTACAGTTATTACTTCAAGATAATGTTTAGTAGAAAAATAAGTAGATGTCTGTATAATCTTTGAATATGTTGAAAGTGTAGATCTAACAAGAGATGTCATGTTTCTGTCTACCAAGTTATGTTTATGAGTACACCATGGAAGATAAAAAAGTTTATGATAGACTATTTCTTCATTTAAATGCCCCCATCTCTTAATGTCTACCGAATTGAACCAGTAGCAGATGTGCAATAACCAAATAGATTGGCAATATTTAATATTTGTTGCACCTAAGCCACCATCAGATTTTCATTTGTAATCTAGCTGGTTTTTGTCCTGAAATAAACTTAGAGACAGCACATTGTAGGAGTTTTAAATACATAATAGAAAAACCTATTGGAAGTCTCTGAATGTGTGTGTATATATATATATATATATATATATATATATATATAATATAGGATTTTTAATTTAATTGATTTTCCTATCCATGATAGTGGTAAATTAGATCAGTTTGTCAATTCCCTTTGAACTTTTACCTTAAGTTCATATAATTGGCTGAAAAGAGTTGGTTGATATGTTAATTGAACTCACAGATATATGATACTAGGGTTGACCACTTAAAGGGTGCTAGTCATTTTTTAGTGAAATTCTAGTATTTAGTATTTCTGATTTATTGAAATTAGGCTTACAATTTACCAAAACGTTTTAATTCACGCTTCTGGTAATGAGACAGTAAAAATGACATCATTAGCAAATAAAGCAAATTTATATTAATTCCACAGTGGATGTATTCCTTTATTCTTGTATTATTTTGAATTTCATTGGTTAATGATTCCATTGTAAGAATGTGATTTAACTGTGAAAGTGGACAACCTTATCTAGTACCATTTTTCAAACTGAATGATGACAAAAGATAATTATTTACTCTGATCTTGGCCAATGGGTTTTTATAAAGTACTATGATAATTAAAAAAAAAAATTGTAGTAAAATGACGAATGTCCAGGAAGTTGGTGAGAGGACCAGACTACACAGAGGCCCACTACTTTCAACGCAGTCATCTGCAAACGGCAACCTCAGCGACCTCTATACAGTCAAGCAATGTCAAGAAGCCAGGCATTTTCATGCAAGACAAGGTCCCAAATAGGAAGCTCTACCAAGTCATCTGTCAGCAATGCGGCCATCATTGCCCGCGCAAAGGCCGAAGCTGCAAAGGCATGCGCCGCCTTTGCAGAACAGGAGATGCAGATGAAAAAAAAAAAGGGAGCTAACCTAGAAAAAGAGAGAGCCCTCCTAGAAGCTAACCTAGAAAAAGAGAGAGACCTCCCGGAAGCTAACCGAGAAAGAGAGAGAGCCCCCCTGGAAGCTAACCTACAAAGGCTGGCAGTAGAGAAGGAAACAGCAGCGGCCATAACTGAAGGAGAAGCCCTGGAAGCAGTTGCATACCCCAACAGTGAGCACAGCAGACGTAGCAATGTGCTTGGCCCAGACGGGGACCGCAAGGATTCACTACGACACACGGCAGAGTGTGTTTATCAACACTCCGGATCAAGTGACAGCCCTCAGCCTGCACAAGAAACAAAGGATGTCGACAGAAAGACAAGTCAAACGTACCATATAAAGCAGCAGATAGCTGACTTTGAATTTCAGAGCTGCAAACAAGGGAATACAGAGCAATGCAACACTGCTCTCAACAACCCCTTTGCACAGCAAGGAACTCCACCTCCATTCCACCATACAGAAATGTCTTTCTCACCAAAACGGTATAACAACAGCTGGCCTAAAGCAGACTCCTAACAGGTATGGTCACACACCACACTCTCACCATGGTAATTCACTGCCAACCTATTCTAGTGCTAACCAAGCCACAATAGACCTTGCCAAGTTCCTTTCACGGTGTGAGCTAATCACCAAAGGACTTGTAAAGTTCAGTGTTCATCCGGAAAACTACAGAGCCTGGCGATCTACCTTTCAGAATGTAATCGGAGACTTAGACATGCAGTGAGGAGTTAGATCTCCTAGTAAAATGGCTTGGGAATGAGTCTGCTGAACATGCTAAGCGAATCAGAGACATTAACACAAATTACCCAGAGACAGGCCTTAAAATGATCTGGGACAGACTTGAAGAGTGTTATGGCTTAGCAGAGGTCATAGAAAATGCATTATTTAAAAGAATTGATGACTTCCCTAGAATAGCTAGTAAGGGTTATCAGAAACTCAGAGAACTAAGCGACCTGCTAATGGAACTACAGGTGGCCAAAGCTGAAGGAGACTTGTTGGGACTTGCATCCCTTGATACAGCTAAGGGTGCGATGGGTCACACATGGCTCTAGGTACAAACTCACAATGTACCATTTCCTCCCTTCAGTGTGTTTGTGGATTTTGTAAACCAACAATCAAAAATTAGAAATGACCCCAGTTTTGATTTTACACTGTCATGTACCACTCCTCCGGGTCTCAAACACCATAAAGCACAAGTGGCGGTTCATAAAACTAATGTTTTCTCTACAGATTCATTTTATAGGTCTTCAACCTGCTCACACCTAGAGGACATAATCAAGGATCCTAGTAGACAGGGGCCCCTGCACAGGAAGCCACATCCTCTCCTGAAATGCAGAGGCTCCAGGGAGAAGCCCATAGAGGACTGCAAAGCCTTCCTCAGGGAGGACAATATCTGCTACAAATGTTGCTCATCGACAGCGCACTTTGCCAGAGATTGTAAGGTCAGTGTAAAATGCACGGAATGTGACAGCACAGATCACAACACTGCTTTGCACCCTGGGTCACCCCCATGGACTATAACCCATACAGACAGTGCCTAAGAGCATGGCGGTAAGGAAAAGAACATTGGTACAGATACATCAGTAGTTACTTCACAATGTACTGAGGTCTACAAAGGACTCATGGGTGGCTATAAAGGTATATGCAATTCTAGATGACCAGAGTAACAAGTCTCTAGCCAGATCTGCCTTCTTTGACATTTTCAGCATTAAGGGCCCCAGCTCCCCTTACTCCCTAAGGACTTGTGAAGGTACTGTTGAGACTGCGGGGAGAAGGGTGATTGGCTACCAAATCGAGTCAATAGACTGTCAGACATGCTTGCCCTTACCAACTACTGTAGAATGAAACCAGATCCCTGGCAATAGATCTGAAATCCCTACACCAGATGCTGCAATACACCACCCCCATCTGAAATGTATAGCTTATCTCATACCAGAACTTGACCCTCAGGCTCAGATAATCCTGCTCCTTGGGAGAGATATCTTATGAGTCCACAAAGTTAGAGGTCAGATTAATGGTCCTCACAATGCTCCCTATGCCCAAAGACTTTATTTAGGATGGGTCATTATAGGGGATGTCTGTCTAAGAAGTGTGCACAGACCCACCTCAGTCAACAACATGCTTACTAGTTAACTAGAGAATGGACGCCCTACCCTTTTCCAACCATGTCAAAATTGTTTCCTCATAAAGGAACTGCCACACAGCACCCATCTGCCCTGCCCCTTCATAGGCCCTTCCTGTAACTGTGACAGTGACCAAGATCACCTAGGGTGCTTAGTATTCCATAGTACTAAAGGAGACAACCAGGTGGCAATGTCTTTTGAGGACAGATTGTTCTTAGAGATAATGAAGCAGGGAATAGTCAGGGATGACTCTAATAGCTGGGTTGCACCTCTACCCTTTAGACCCCAAAGACAATGTTTGCCCAACAACAGGGAACAAGTCTATAAATGCTTTGTATCCCTTAGGCACAGTTTCCGAAGAAAGCCAGAAATGAGAAACCACTTCTTCTCCTTCATGGAGAAAATATTTGAGAATGGTCATGCAGAGATAGCTCCTACCTGTAACAATTTGTTTGACACACAGACACAGTGGTTTAGGATAAAACACAGTTTTATTGAAATCACAGTAATCAAATAACCTTCACAGGTCCTGTAGTATATAAGCTGACTAATACACACGACAGATTTTACATATATATATATATATATATATATATATATATATATATATATACCTACACAGGTCCAGCATAAACATAAAGTCCACAACAGTCTATACTGACACAGGTCAGGCAGATTATAATGGATTCCCAGGAGCAATGTACTGCATGGGTTAATGGACTTCTTTGAGTGTAATTAGTCCCATGTGCAGAGAGGTCTGTGATGGGGATCTCTGCATATAGACAGCTGAAGGATTCGTAACGCCCAGAAACAGATGAGCAGAACTAACGTGAACTGCCTAGGCAACAATGGGAACAGAGACACATAAGGTACTGCCGTAGCAGTAACGGAGACCAGACCACTTGCACTCTGCAGGAGCAGTAACGGAGGCAGACACATGCACTCTGCAGAAGCAGTAACGGAGACAAAGCGGTGGCTCACTGCCGGAGCAGTAATGAAGGCAGACACTTGCACTTTGCAGAGGCACTAACGGAGACTAGGCCCAAGGCAAACTGCCGTAGCAGTGACGGAGACAGACACTTGCACTCTGCAGAAGTAGTAACGGAAGCAAACTGGTGGCTCACTGCCGGAGCACTAACGGAGGCAGACACTTGCACTTTGCAGAGGCAGTAACGGAGACTACACCCTGTTCCAAATTATTATGCAAATTATATTTAAGTGTCACAAAGATTAAATATTTTGTTTTTCAGTTTAACTCATGGATGGCATTGTGTCTCAGGGCTCTTATGATCACTGAAAACAATCTCGGACACCTGTGATAATTAGATTGCCAGGTGAGCCCAATTTAAGGAAAAACTACTAAAGGTGGGTGTTCCACATTATTAAGCAGAGCACCATTTTCAAGCAATATGGGGAAGAAAAAGGATCTCTCTGCTGCCGAAAAGAGTGAAATAGTTCAATGCCTTGGACGAGGTATGAAAACATTAGATATTTCACAAAAACTTAAGCGTGATCATCGCACTATTAAGAGATTTGTGGCTGATTCAGAGCACAGACAGGTTCGTGCAGATAAAGGCACATTGAGGAAGATTTCTGCCAGATCCATGCATTGGATCAAGAGAGCAGCAAACAGATATTTGACGCTGCTGGTGCCTCTGGAGTTCCTCGGACATCAAGGTGTAGAGTCCTCCAGAGTCTTGCAACTGTGCATAAACCTTCTATTCGGCCACCACTAACCAATGCTCACAAGCGGAAACGGCTGCATTGGGCAGAAAAATACATGAAGACTAATTTTCAAACAGTCCTGTTCACTGATGAATGCCGTGCAACCCTGGATGGTCCAGATGGATGGAGTAGTGGATGGTTGGTGGACAGCCACCCTGTTCCAACAAGGCTGTGACGTCAGCAAGGCGGTGGTGGAGTCCTGTTTTGGGCCGGAATCATGGGAAGAGAGCTGGTCGGCCCCTTTAGGGTCCCCCAAGGTGTAAAGATGACCTCTGCAAAGTATGTGGAGTTTCTGACTGACCACTTTCTTCCCTGGTACAGAAGGAAGAACTATGCCTTCCGTAATAAAATTATCTTCATGCATGACAATGCACCATCTCATGCTGCAAAGAATACCTCTGCATCAATGGCTGCTATAGGAATAAAAGGAGAGAAAGTCATGGTGTGGCCTCCATCCTCCCTTGATCTCAAACCTATTGAGAACCTTTGGAGCATCCTCAAGCAAAATATCTATGAGGGTGGGAGGCAGTTTACATCCAAATAGCAGCTCTGGGAGGGTATTCTGACATCTTGCAAACAAATTCAAGCAGAAACTGTCCAAAAACTCACAAGTTCAATGGATGCAAGACTTGTGAAGCTGCTATCAAATAAGGGGTCCTATGTTGAAATGTAATGTGACCTGTTAAAATGTTGTTAAAAGTTTGATTGAAATAGCTTTTGATTTCAGAAAATATGCTGCAAACACAACAAATGACAATTTTCAGGTCTTTACAACCTATAAAGTGTTTTGAAACTTACTGTGCGTAATAATTTGGAACAGTGCATTGTAAGTTTTTTATGTTTAAAAAAAAATACTGTTATCATTAGGAGGTTTGTTCAATAAAATTTGAATTGTACTCTTAATAGTTGAAAACATGAGAATTGTGCTGACTGTTATTTACATCAATTATTTAGGTAAATGAGAAAAATATCATTTGCATAATAATTTGGAACAGGGTGTAGGCCCAAGGTAAACTGCCGTAGCACTAACGGAGGCAGACACTTGCACTCTGCAGAAGTAGTAACGGAGGCTAACCTGTGGCTCACTGCCGGAGCAGTAACGGAGGTAGGCACTTGCACTTAGCAGAGGCAGTAACGGAGACTAGGCCCAAGATAAACTGCCATAGCAGTAACGGAGGTGGACACTTGCACTCTGCAGAGGCAGTAACGGAAGCAAACCGGTGGCTCGCTGCCGGAGCAGTAATGGAGGCAGACACTTGCACTCTGCAGAGGCAGTAACGGGAACAAGGCCCAAGGCAAACTGCCGTAGCAGTAACGGGACTGGCCACTGGTACTCTGCAGGAGGAAATGGTGACACAATTGACAGACAGTCAGAATGTTGCCTAGGCGACACAGCACAGGAACGCCAACCAAGCCAGGTCGAATCACGGAGCAGGAACGTCAGCCAAGCCGGGTCAGATCACGGAGCAGGAACGTCAGCCAAGCTGGGTCGGATCACAGAGCAGGAACGTCGGATCATGGAGCAGGAACGTCAGTCAAGCTGGGTCAGTACACAGGAGCAGAACACAATATGCAGAGTAGTCAGGCAGGCCAAGTCGGTACACTGGGAATCACTGAGCAGAAACAAGCACTGGCACAGGAACACCACGAAAGGGCACCGGAGGGGTGCCAATAGCCCAGTATATAAAGGTCATACTGGGTGGGACAAACACACAGTAGCCAATGGAAGCAAAGCACAGGATAGACTGACAGAAAATCAACAAAGGAGCACGGGCACCGTGATACTACCTTAAATGACTCTGCTGGTACCTACCCATATTTGGAGTATACGACCCAAAGAAACTGGGTCAGATTATGGTAGTGTTTGACTCCAGTGCCGAACATGAGGGTGTCTCTTTAAATGATGTCCTCCTGTCAGGTCCAGACCTTAATAACAGACTCCTAGGAGTACTTCTCCACTTTTGAAAAGACTCTGTTGCATTTATAGCTGACATTCAACAGATGTTTCATTGTTTCCTAATTAAAGAGGAACACAGAAACTTCTTAAGATTCCTTTGGTTTAGAGACAACAACCCCCTCAAAGACATCATAGAGTATCGCATGCAGGTACACATCTTTGGTAACAGCCCTTCCCCTGCAGTTGCTATTTATGGACTCAGACATTCTGCTAAGGAAGGTGAGACAGAATATGGGTCAGACATTAGACACTTTGTTGAAAAAGACTTTTATGTAGACAACTGTTTAAAATCACTGCCTACAGAAGAGACTGCTATCAGTCTCCTTAAGAGAGCTCGGGCAAATGCTCACCTGCTCATATCTGAGACTCCATAAAATTGCTTCCAACGGCAAGGAATTAATGGAAGCCTTTCCTTCCCAAGACCACTCAAATTACTTAGGTACTGACTCTCCCCCTATGCAGCGTAGTCTTAGTCTGCTTTGGGACTTACATCTTTACCTTCCAAGTCAGCAAAGAGGAAAAGCCTTTTACCCGCAGGGGTGTCCTGTCTGCTATAAACAGCCTTTATGATCCTGTAGGATTTACAGCTCCTGTTACCATTCAAGGTAAAGCAATACTCTGAGACTTAACCTGTGAGACATCAGACTGGGATGATCCACTTCCCACTGGAGTGGAAAAACTCTCTAATAGCTTTATCTAGACTTCACATTGCACGCTTATATGCCCCTGTGCCATCTACAGAAGTTCAGACTCAAAACCTCTGTGTTTTTTCTGATGCTTCTGTCAAAGCTATTGCTTCTGTAGCCTATCTAAAGACTGTGGACATCAAAGGACAATGCCATACAGGGTTTGTTATGGGCAAAGCAAAACTTGCACCACTTCCGGAACATACAATACCCAGATTAGAACTTTGTGCAGCAGTGGAGCTAGCTAAACTGATCACTATAGAAATGAACATTGAGATCAAGGACACTATCAGTGTAGAAAGATACTCTAGCGAGCAAGGCTGCACTTAGACTTTTAATCCACCACATTCTTTTCAAATGGGAGGAGCTTGGGAGAGAATGATAGGTATAGCATGTAGAATCCTAGATTCTATCTTCCAGCAAGTGGGTACTGTAAGACTTACTCATGACTACTAACTACTTTCATGGCAGAAGTCTCAGCCATTAATAATGTTAGATCTTTGGCTCCAATCTCAAATGACCATGAAGATCCAGCAATCCTTACTCCCACCATGCTGCTTACTCAGAAGACTAGCACTATTGGTACTCCGGCTGGAGAATTCAGTGCTAAAGACCTTTATAAACATCAGTGGAGACAAGTACAAAGCCATGCCAATACCTTTTGGGACAGGTGGAAGAAACAATACATCTCTACTTTACAACCAAGTAAAATGTGGCAAACCATCCAACCTAATCTCAGACCTGGTGATGTTGTGCTTATGAAAGACTGTCAATCACATAGGAATGAGTGGCCTTTAGGTCTTGTTATTAAGACACTTCCAAGTGAGGATGGGAACGTCTGCAAAGTTGAGGTCAAGGTTTGTAAACAGAATGAGACCAAACTATTCCTCAGACCAGTGTCACCCTCGCTCCCGTTCCGGCTGCAGTGCGGGGCTTACCTCTGTTCCGGTTCTCTTCCGGCTTCTGACGCCGCCGCGTCACGTGCATCATGACGTCATCCCGCGGAGCCTAGTTTTTGAAGCTCCAGACAGACACTGGTGCACTCTGATAGTGTTCCAGTTGTCTCTGTTTAGCCAGCTGTCTTGGAACTCTGCAAGCCACATCTGTGTATGACCTAGCCTGCCCTGACTACTCTCACTGCCAGCCGCTTGGAACTCTTCAAGCCACATCCGTGTATGACCTAGCCTGCCTTGACTACTCTCACTGCCAGCCGCCTTGGAAATCTGTAAGCCACATCTGTGTATGACCTAGCCTGCCTTGACTACTCTCGCTGCCAGGCGCCTTGGAACTCTGCAAGCCACATCCGTGTATGACCTAGCCTGCCTTGACTACTCTCACTGCCAGCTGCCTTGGAAATCTGTAAGCCACATCCGTGTATGACCTAGCCAGCCTTGACTACTACCTTTGGAGTACTCCTTGATCTCACATCTAACCTGGTCCAGCCGATCCAGTTCTAGGACTCTTGCTGCCGTTCTTTCTGGACAGGTCAGTCACTCTAACTCCCTTACTCCTTGTCTCTTACTCCTAGGAGAGTTTCAGCCTACAGGCCCCCGCTCTCTATCTCCGCTCCCCACTCCTCGCTCTCTAGCATTCACTCTCCCCCGCAGGAGAGTAGGTGCTCTCAGTAGGGTACCATCCAGAGCTCACTTCCAGCTCCTCTGGGGTTTGTGATCCAGCCTTGCGGCTGGCACCTTTACCCGGCCTAGGCCGCAGCACGGTACTTGTACTGACAGCCAACGCACGCTGAGCATCGCACCCCACTCTGAGCTCCCTAGCACTCCCTCTCCTGTGGGTTCTGTCCCAACTGGTGTTTCTGCTCTGACAACCAGTAACTGAACTTATTCTACTGTTCTCATCTGGGGACTCTGATAGTGACATTGGTTGACGCCAGGTGGGGAGTGTGCTGTCCTCAGGACAGATGGTTAAGAAATGTTTAAATATTTAATTGAAGGTTTGCTATGTTGCCCTGTTATGTAATGTATAAGTGTTGGCACCATCTAGTGGCCATTTGTTGTAATTGCCAGGGTTTTATACAATACTTGAGGCTATGGTGTAATTCCTTTTACTGCTACTAGCAGAGACTTGTGGGAAGGGGAAAGACATTTTCTTCACCACATGAAGCTGGGAAGTGCTCTTGACTTCAATCTCTCCCCTTATGGAAGCATCGTCGGTAAGAGACAAAAGTTTACCATTTCTTCAGCCACCTTACTGTTTCTAGCTGCTTTAGAGACACTTTGTTTATGTCATATTTGCTGTACATCTGTATTATCAGTCAGCTGCTCCTTTAGATAGTTCTGCAGTCTGGATAATTTCCATATCACCCATCACATTGTCAACATGCTTTGTAACTGTATTGTTGTAATGGTGTGTTATCTTTATGTATTCTGTATTCTTACAGTTTGTATTGTTTTGATTTTCCCTCAGTTTTACCCCATCCCTACGGCTGGTTATTAAAGACACAGACTTCAACCTAGTCTCATTTATTGACCTGTAGGAGGGTGTTTAGCTGCCTGTCGAGCTGGACATAGACCCCCGGGGGTACGTGTAGTGGGGGCAGGACACTCTATGAGAGAATGCGGTCTCTAGAAAATTCCATTTAACTCTATTGAATTTATTTTTTGCATCAATAGTGAGTAAAATAGATGTAATACATGGTTTATGGGCATAATCAAAAAGGCTGATTCATTTCATAGTAGTATCAGTAACTTCTTTTCCTGGTACAAATCCCATTTGGTCTAAATTACCTAATTGAGGAGTACAAGGTTTAAGTCTGTATGCAAGAATTTTGGCATACATTTTTATATCTATAACAGCGAAATGGGTATATAACTATAGCATAATTTAGGATCCTTACTCTGATATACATGCATTTTTTCCCAATATATTCAGGAATCTGATTTTAGTCAATAGATCTTTGATATCATGAAAAAATAATCTATAAAAAAGCTAAGGGAAGACTATCAGGTCCAGGTTTTTTTCCTATTTGTACTTGCCTTATAACCCTTTCTTCCTCCTCTTTTGTAATATTGGATTCTAATGCTAAGGTTTGAAGCGATGATTGTTTTGGGAGATCAGAGTATAAATATATATCTTGCACCATTCTGTAATGAAAAAGAATGAGTAGTATCTACACTGTGTAATCCCTCATAGTACTTTCTAAATGTTTTGGCAATTTCAGGATATTCTTTGACAATTTTATTAGATTGTGTACATCTGGTTTAATCATTTGTGCAAGGTGTTTACTACATTTATTCCCATGTTCATATAAATTACTGTTGGAACAGAGAAAGGATTTATCTATATTTGAAAGGAGTATATTTTTTGCACTTTGTCTAAATTCTTGAAGTTCTTTACGTTTAGCAAAATCATTTGTCACTTTCTTGAATTTATAATTTAGAAATAGTGGACAAGATCTCCTCCAATTCCTTCTTGGTCATTTTCTTTTTATGAGAAGCTATTTAAAAAATTCACCTATAATGATACATTTAAAAGTTTCCCATATTTTAATAACATATGTATCTGCGTTATCATTATCTAATATTGTATTTTCTACTTGCATCACTACTTTATCATCTTTTAATTGTTGTAAATTTTATTGCCATGTATTAGGTTTTGGAAACCTTAGGAAGCTTAAGTTCCAATTCTATGCGGGCATGCTCTGACCACGTTATCTGATTAATGGAAACTGAGTAAACGTAATTCTAGGAAGGTTGATTTATGAAAATATAATCAATTCTTGTAAAATTAAACCCTATCAAGAGTGTATAATTCTCCATGTAGCCATCATATTCTAATTAGAAAATGTTTTCTTTAATTTGGAAAAATGGGAAGGAGAAAAATATGAGTGATCTTATGAGCAAGCAAGAGGGATCAAAAGGTGTATTAAAGTTTAGTTCTGGAAGATTACCTGTGTCATAATGAGTGTCTTGAATTAAACATTTGTAGCCTCTTAAATGCCTACGTTCTTTGTAAAGTAAAGCACTCTTCTGAGGTGAATTAAGACCTTTCGCATTGATTCTCTAATCCTCATCCATCATCAGCCAAGCCAAATGCATTTACTAACTTGTATGTCAGCGCTGTCTAATACTTGGAAAGTATGTGAAAACAGAAAATTCCCATTTTCAAAAATATATATACCTATATAGAAGTGAAACAATAGAAACAAATAATAGAAAACTGCATATAAATGGCAATGTAACTGGGGGGGTCGATTATGAAAAACATGGGAAAGACCCAATATTAAAATTATATGAGAGATTTTGTCTTTAAGGCAAGCTTACAGACTTATAAATAAACAGCACAACAATATATACTTGAACTAAAATAGCATTAATTGATTTATTAAGTCAGTCTGTGAAAATGAAGCAATAACCTCACCCACTTTCCAATAAGATGCGTTCAATGGGGCCCCAAAACATAATATACATAATTAAGCATCTACTTATATCAACAATTTTGCCACTTTCTCTCTTTCTCCCTCCTTCTTTAAATATACTAAACCTAGTCCTTCCATTGCTTAATTATCTCTCATTTAGTTCCCCCTTTTCTTCCCCCCTCCCATATCAATCCTTTACTAATTCAGTTCCTCTCATAAACAGCGAATAGGGGCCTATTACATAAATACTTAGTAATATAGTTGATGAGGCTGAAAAAAGACTCATCCATCAGCACCCATCTATAATTTGCATCAAAAACCCTCACAACCTTAAATATGTGTGTTAAAAATCAAACTGTTAAGGGTAGGGAGAGAAGAACCACCATTTTCCTACTTTCTATTCCCTGTCACTCCAACTCCATTCTTTTCAGTCTCTTTCTCATTCCTTCTTCTTATTCTGTCTTTTCTCTCAGCCCAACATTCCCTCTTCTCATTCCCTCTATCATTACTTTCTCTTTCTCTCCTTTCCTCTTCCTCCACCTCATCATCCCCTTTTGCAACACAAGAATATATAAAAAAAAGCCCACAATTTCAGAATGCTGGAGCCTTTTCCTCTGGAGAAAGACTAGATACTGCTCTGTTCAATCATTACCTGGAGACAACTGGAGTCCACATGATTCTCCGAGAGAAAGCAGATCTGATTGCTATAAACTGTAATTCTTCTAGATGGTATAGTAGAATACTAGGAAATTTAACTGACTCGCAAAAAAGCTTTCCCCTCCAGTGCATTCCTTATTGTAATAGTATGACCAATATGTGTAACTGAAAGTTAGATGGAAAACCCCATTTATGTGAAATATGGAACTGTCTCAAGGCATCAGTCAGATGTTTATAGTGCCTTCCTAGTTGTAGAGTACAAAATGAGTGATCATTGAATAGTTGGAAATCATGACCATCATATGGTAGATTAGTATGATGTCTTACTATCTTCATTATTTCTTCTTTGATGTGAAAAGAATGAAAACAACAAATTATGTCCCTTTGTTTTTCACTTTGTAAAGTCTCTATGTCCATGAGCTCATTAGAACTTAATTGTTTTCCCTCCTGGCAATTGCAGAATTTTTGTAAATATATTCTAAAGAGTTACAGACAGCTATTTAGGCAAGGTGGTTTCAGGAAAGCCTCTCACTCTTTTATTGCATTCTTCTTCCTCTATTCTCTAAGTCATCAATATACAATTTAATTGATTTATTATTCTGGGCCAGAAGCTGTTGAGAAATACAATTTTGTTTATTTAGTATTGTTTCCTGAATGTCTTCAACACTTTTCACATGGTTTTCTATACTGCATACATCAGTCTTTAGTTCAGAAATATAATTTTTATATCCTTTATAATGGAGTAATTTGTATTAGATAAGAGTAACTGTAAATGTTCTTTAGTAGCTAAAGACTTAAGATCATCTTTTGTTAAAAGTCTGTACATATCGATTTTGGTTTCTCTATGCCACCATTAGCCATATTATCTGCAAATGATCTGTCCTTATTATTAGACAATAGTATGTAATCTCTCTTGGTTGTAACTATGTCCTCCAGAGATGAATTGCATTTGTCATTTTTCTTCTTTAATCTCCAGTTATATCCAACTTCATATTTCAACCATGAGGCTAAGTCATGAGTTAAGCTTTTTTATCTTACTCTCCTTTCAAGTAAAATGATCACGTACCTTTAGAAAATGCTGTGGGTCTAGCCCATAAAAATGATTTGCTTTCATTCATCATTAATTTTAGAAGATATCCAGCTGTACAATACTGTATGGAGTATGTGAGAGAAACAAAAACATTCACTGCAGAAACACTATAAATGTATCAATTATGTTGAGTTTTTATACTGCTACTATGCCTTGTGTACAACAGTGCCAAAAACTATCCTCACTCATAAAATGTCTGTCTATAAAATGTGCTTGGTGGATATGCCAATATCTTTTCTCTTCCTTATTTCAAATAGTCTCCTTCTTAACCAGCCTCCTTTTGCTTTTCTATTATATTTTTGACTTCTGTGCAAAAATGAATCTTAGTGG
Source organism: Rhinophrynus dorsalis (assembly GCA_037306005.1). Classification (NCBI taxonomy): domain Eukaryota; kingdom Metazoa; phylum Chordata; class Amphibia; order Anura; family Rhinophrynidae; genus Rhinophrynus; species Rhinophrynus dorsalis. Next base: position 256,776,116 of record CM074722.1, read on the forward strand.
GCCATTGTTACATATTACAGACAGTACCAGTTTATGGGGCCCAGCCAAGCAGGGGGGTCTGCCTCACCGATCAGATGCAGAGGCCCCAGTGATACAGGAAGTGGGATGTATCAAAAGAGGCCCCCAGATGACCAAACTGTCCCGCAGGGATTCTGGAGGATCTCCTGGTGGGCTGCCTTTTAAGGTTTTCTGTGGGCAGACAATTGGAGCGCACCTCTGCCACTCTTTAATAATAATAACTAGTATTTATATAGTGCCTTTTTCCCAGTGGGACTCAAAGCGCTTTCAGTGCATGCTCTTGGAATTAACAAAATCGGCAACTGAATAATCGATGTTATTATTACTGAATCGATGGTACTCATTTATAGACCTTGGAAGGACGAAGGGCTGAGTTGACCCCGCCAGGATTCGAACCTGCAACCTTGCGGTCTGAACAGGGCATTTACCACTGAGATATCTCACCACCACCTCTTTCCCGTATTTCATATCATATCACATAGTGGAGCAGTTCCATAGGCTCCATCTTTACATATTCTTCCAGATTACAGTGCAAATGCGTGGGGTGTGGGGGCCCTGAAGTTATGTTTGTTTTAGGCCTCAAGATTTCTGATGTCAGCCTTGACCTCATTCAGACTTTAGTTAAGCAGTGTTCTGTCTCCTCTTCCCCACTCCCCATGTAGACTGCCTTGCCTGTCACATAGGCAGCTGTGTGCCTTTCCCAGTTTTCCCTTGTAGTTCTTAGTAGCTGCACAGCTACTAATCCTGCTTATACCTGTCACCTTTCCACCCCCGAATGTCTCATTTTTGGAGCTATTCTTCATACCTTGTGCCCCATATTTTTCCTCCACTTCTTGGCTAGTTCCATAATGTCTATCCTCTAGTGTTGGCTGGGTTTCTTTCTGGGTACCTTTATCTCCAGCAATAGCCAAGTGGTTGTAAGTGAGCTACAATCTCAAGCTATGCACCCTAGCTTCAGATGTTATTCATGCAAGAGTCTGCACAGCCGTCCATTCTTTATGTCCATATTTTTTTATCACTTGAATGCACTCCTGTCTGGCATATTAAGTAAAATTTATTAGCTGATTATGTAGAGCATACTTGGTAATGTTATGTTGTACCTTACCCTATCCCTTTGGTAAAGATTTGTAAAAATTATCTGACTTGGCATCTAACTGCTTGAGTGATAGGCTCAATTCATTGTGAAGAACTCAAATGGTTAAAGGGATAGTAATGTTTCACAAAAACAGCAGCTACAATTAATCTTCATAGTAGCTGAGCCAAAGAGAGTGTTATTTCAATACTGTCAGAGGTGTAGTTCAAGAGTAATTGAATGATAAAGTATCCCCCTCCCACCCCTTTTACCTAGTGTAAGCCGCCTCCAGATGTGGAATCTGGTCTTGAGACAAGACCTCTCACAGCAAGGGACAATCTTCTTACTGTGAGAACAATGAAAACACTGCTCCCCCCGGACAGGTTTTTCAGGTTTTTTCCCTTATACTAATTGAAGATTGTCCCTCTCTGCGATCCACCTGGACACCACCTTGCTGCTCTGAGGTGAGCAGTGTTACATCAGTAAAAGGGGCGGAAGGGGGATACTTTATCATTTAATTACTCTTGAACTACAACTATGACAGAATTGAAATAACACTCTCCATGGTCCAAATACTATGAAGATTAATTGGAGCTGCTTTTATTGTGAAACATTATTATCCCTTTAAAAGCAACTCGCACTATGAGGGACATTGCACAGATTATGTAGATGTTTCTATGAGTGCACATCTCCACTCATTCAAAATATGGAGGTGCATCATTTTATATTCCTGGAGCAGCCTACATATCATGGGTATTGCACCTAGTTAATCTGCATCCAGTAAACAGCCTGCACCTGGGTGTAGAGGAATATCACTGCCATACACTACACTACAAATTTCCCCCACCTCTGCGTAGAGTGTAGAGTGGCTATTATAAAACACAAAATAGGTTCATAGCAGGTGAAAATCCACCTGGAGTGCAAACAGTCCTTTGCTCAGCTCCACATTTTTGCTCATAACTCTCCATTTCGGATAATAAATACAACAAATTTTCAACCTGATAATTCATGCAAAATAATAAATAAGGGAAAAGGCAGATGTCCTGGTGCTTCCTTATTAAAATTCAGCACCTGCAATATATCAATGTAGATAGACCAGTTATTTCTTAATATTGTTCTATATGCTTAGCTGCTTCTATATTCATCACTTGCTACACATATTGATTCAGCATGTAAATTTTTAGGTTCAGGATTATGATTAAAACTCGCTGTTATTATACACTTCGACAACTCTTCATTTAAAGCCTTGTACAGCAAGATATTCTATGTCCTGAGGAAATTCAATAGCTATACTCTCTCTCTCGCTCCATATATATATATATATATATATATATATATATATATATAAATATATATATGTATATATATGTAAAAAATAAGAGATTTTTTTTTAACGTTCCCCTCTAATCTACTGATATCAAAGAGGCTGTGGGTATGTCATTCTTTTAACCCCTAGCATCCAAGAGGTTAAACCATATTTCATTTAATTTCATTGCACGGTTATACATGATAATGATATAAAATGAAATGCAATCCAGTGGGGACCCCTCTGGCACTCAGTGGGTTACAGATTAATTGTTTATTATTGTAAAAAAAAAACCAAAAAAAAAAAAAAAAAAACATTTTTAACCCCTTAAGGACCAGGGCTTTTTTTACATGAGAGGACCAGAGCCATTCCATTTGCTGAACTGGCACGTGTGCCAGCTCGCAGGGGGTTAGGCTGAAACTGACTGCTCCAAGACCACATCTACAGGTGCTCTATTATCATTTAACACATGACATACAAGGACCCTCACTAGAGTGAAATCTGTGATGGCACATCATTGGAAGTTAAAGGAGTTAATGTAATAGTATGTGATCTTTATTTTTCATATAAACAAATCTTTATAAACCTTTGAATGACAGTGAGGTCTCCAACGCATTGTACTGTAAGTATTGATAAGAGTTTTTTTAAGAATGCAGGATATCCAGATGGTAGAATAGCTGATATACTGGAGCAAACCAGCTGAACTATAGAAGATGCATTAAAAACTCCCATCAATTCAAATGGGTCCTCTCTAACATTCAAGGGGTTAAATTTATGTGAATCAGCATAGTCCACTTCCAATATATTCTTTATAATGGATTTTACAACCTTGTTTCTCTTATGCCCATTGTGGAACACAGGAACCATGGGGTTAAGCAGCTACCACTAGAAGGTAGGGCTGTTGCAGAAAAAAGCTCTCTGAACGAAGAGCCTCTCTCCCAATTAAGCCTGCACATCTGCAGCAGCAGCGCTAGTTTTTAGTTTATTTTATTTCCTTATGGGGGGAGTCAGCCCCCATATGGTGACTGGTACTATGTGCCCTTTCCACTTGCACGTAGCGCTGATCAGGATTCATAAAATGTACAGTGACTGAAAAGAGTGATGGCCTGCCCTATGGGAAGGTATCTCTCTCCAGATCCACTTCAAAGGAGCCATGCCTCCATAGTTTGAAAGTATTCCTCTATGTCTGTACGTCAGTTGGCTATAATCTGAAATCTGCCTTGTGGTTTACTACTTCTGCTCACTGTTTTCCTTTATTTTATTTAATTTGCCTTAATTCTAATTTATTTAATTAAATTTCTCTACATGTTGGTACTTTTCTTTGTAACATGGGACCCTTTAAAATTTCTAGGGTTGTGGCACTGTTAAGCCTGTGGCCAAAATATTGGTTATGCAGCTGCTATCTATTTCTTCCTCATGGCTCCTGGTGGGCTTCAGACTGTGGGGCTGCCCCAGACAGGACTGTGCTGTTCTTTACATGAGGGGGCCTCCTCTGCAATTGTGGAGTGGCTCTCCAGCTGCTCATGCAGAGCTTCCCTTAGCCACTGGGACTTTTTCTTTTTTTCCCTTGCAAATGACCCAGTTTCCCGGGCTCTGAGGCAGGATGGGGAATGTATTTTCCCTTCCTTCATTTTCCTTGCTTAACACACCCAGGATGCACCTTGCTTCTTAGGAGGGCAGACTGTCTCTTCAGTCCTACTAACCCTCCTCAGTGGTGCATAAAGGTTTTTCATTTATTACTCTCTACCTTCTGTCTATCTGGGCCGGTTATTTATTTATTTTTTTTTTAGCCATGTCAGTTCTCAGAACGGATGCAGGGAAGCCCAAAACCAACAGAACTGTATCCGCTACAGTGGTAAGTTGTCTATATTATAAGGTTAGTCTCCCTAAGGATCACCCAGGGCAGCTATGCCCCTCTTGTGTTGTCGCCCCCACACAGACCATCCAAGGGAAGACTCCCTGGGATCCAAAGCCTGCATGGGCTAGAGCCCAAACCTATTCTCTGGTGGGTCTCCAGGCCCTTGCTATCCTACCTTTGTCTTTCTAATTTATTTCTGAATGAATTAGATCATGGGCCCCCATATTTCCTTCAGAGAAGGACCCGTTCTATGGAGAGTGATTTTATTGCTTCTGGGGTGGATTCCTCACTAGAAGAGGAATCCACTAGGGAGGAGGACCCCAGAGGCTCTGTATAAGGTTTGTTTGGGCAGTGTTAAAGACCCTTCAAATCTCTGAGGGTTCCGCAAGTGAAAGGGGAGATATTTTGCTCTTATCAGGCTTACACATATACTTGCCATAATCAGATATATTTTGCTTTAACACATAAGCTTGCTAAGGGTTAATATAGAAAATTATCTTAACGCAGAATATTAAGGTGTTACATTAAAGATGCAGAAAACAAGTTAGATACTTTCCGCTTATCACTGGAACAAATCTTTTTATAAGTTGTTATTGTACTTTTGCGGTGGGAGGCATTCTGCCAAGTGATGAGCTGATTTCCAGGTGCAGTTTGTCCAAGGCTCTGACCTATACACCAGGCATGTGTGACACTCCCCTCATTTCTTCTTTTTGGTAAAATAAACGACAATGTTTATATATGCTTTTGTATCCGGGGAGGGAAAACAAACCCTCCTTTATTATTATGCTTACTACTCGTTTTTCAGCATTATATAAACTCTCGCGTTATGACAATAAAATCGGCGAGAGATTATAACACAAAAAACCTTGTGTCACGTGTGTAATTCCTTCCTCCGGACATTCGTGCTGAGTAAATCTACAGGAACCAGGTGTTGCGTCTGAGGTCCCCGGGGAAGAGATGTTGAAAGACCAGAGCAGTAAAAGCAAAAGACCTGACAGCAAGAAATCTAGATGTTTTGCCTTTTCTGCTATGGCATTGGAGTTGGGGGACACTCCTCCTAGAGTCGATCCTTCTTTCTCTCACCTATCAAAACACACAGCCGTAACAGTAGCTAAGCAGCATTTAAGGCACGAGTGGATAAACATCTGGGCTCCCTTTAAAATGAGCTTCATGGCTGCAGGGGTTGCATTACACCTAGATTTGGCTAAGGCCTGGGTGATAAGGGCAATGGATATTTGGTGTGAACACTTGCTGGAGTCATTCAAGGAACAGTCTACTAGGGGAGATATAATGCATATGATCTGCAGAATTCAAAAGGCTAATACCTACTTTTGTGTGGCCTTGGTAAGACATCTGCTCTTTCTGTAGCGGTGCTTCACACTCTGCGAAGATCAGGTCAGCTATCTTCTTAACATGGGTAAGCAGTGCTTTGGACTTGAATTAGATAAGGTCATTAGTCACCCTACTAGGGACAAGAGTTACTTTTTGCCCCAGTCCACTGCAAGTTTCAGTTTTCCTATTGGAAGTCTTTATTATTATTTTTTTTTTTTTGTTCACCCTGCTAATACTCACAAGTGACCAAGGCTCCTACACCCTCCATGAGCTAACCCCATTTTCACTCCAAGACCAAACCAGCCTGGATGGGGGAAAAAAGCCTTTATCATTATGATTACTGAGAAGTGTGGGTCATCTCTTTAACGGATCCATGGGTTTTTATGGGTTATTTCACCCCTTAATGACAGGGTTTTTTTTTTCCATTATAGCGAATGACTTCCTGGACTTACCAGGTAAGTTGTCTGTCACTAAGGGGTTAAGTGTGTTATTACACAGACTTAAAGAACCCACCTCTTCACCATTTCTTTATGTCAAGGAAACCCTTGACAAGATCCATTGAGGGCCCTATAGTTCCAGATGGTATTTCAAGTTTTGGTGGACTTGAAGGTCTTTATTCCAGTCCCCATCTGAAAATGTTTCTGTGATTCTACTCTAACCTCTTCATAGTCCCCCAGGAAAATGGAAGCTGTTGGTGCTAGAGCTGAAACGTCTCAATTGTTTTGTGCATATGACAAGATGATATTGCTTCACCAGTGTCTAATGACAGGTTTGCCACTAGTTTTGTCAGCAAATACCGTAACAATAGTGGCTCTGTGGTCTTCTATTCATTCTTTGAGTCGTTGAGGTAAGCTACACATATAGTTTGTTACATGGACAGATAGTGTAGTATATTACGAAACTACCGGTGCATGTCAGTTTGTATTTGATCTTAATAGTTGAACCATTTATCGGGTTTATAAAATGGTCTCTAGTTAGTAGACTCCTTCATGTAGTGCAGTCTGGAAATTTAAAGCACCTCAATTTAGCTTGGCCTAATCATGTGGGCTTTGAATTCTTATAACAATGTGTGGGGTTTGATTTGACTAGCAGGTTTTTTAGGCTAGCTCCTTTTTTATAACTGAGAAAAAGTTTTTTTGTTGAACACATCTGGTGTTGATGTATCTGTGTGCTGTAGTATAGGTAAAGGGAAATGCCATTTTATTTAGTTTTTTTTATCCTTCTGATTGATAGGTTTGAGTAGGTCATCCTGGGAAATGTGTAAAGCTCTTTGTACTTGTGACTCAAGTTCATCATTGAAATATCCAGAGACTGCAAACTTTGGCACTCAAAAGACTGAAAGAGAAATTATCATATTATTGATTTTATTAATACTTCTAGCATGTTAATTTATCCTTCCCAAACATTGAGCATCTCTTTTCATACAAGAATTTCCAGATTATACTTTGTTTCTACTTCCACAAAAGTCTGTACCAATGCTCCAGAAGCAACATAGGGTGGGCTCACAGCAGGCTAGGTTTCCCCTGCCTTGGCTCAACTATTGATATGTTGGCAAGTTGATGTCTGATCTTTCTACTGTATTGCCTATTGTTGTCAGGAATGTCAATACTTTTACATAAGGTTGTAATAACCATCTTTGTTGTATATTAGGTAGAGTTGAAGTTTCTTGGTAGTAATGTTTCACTCTATGCGTGTGTGTGGCATTACTCCCGGTTTACACATCAGCATTTTCATGTCTATAGCACTCCCCAGGATATCACATTTATTTTGTCATCACTTGTGGACCGACTTATGATACTCATTCATCCCTAGTCAACATTCAAAATGTGTTTTTGCCCTCTAGACTACCACCTACTTATTATAGTGCTCCCTTGTGTATTAGCTTGGGATATTAGTTTATCCCTGGTCACCATCCAACATGTCCTCTTGCATTCTTATTTTGCCATTATATCTTCTTGTGGCTTATTATGACATTGTGATTATATAATAATTTCTATTTCAGTAACTGGTCCCTCTCATATGGAGTTTATTTTCTTAAATCTGCTGGGCTGAGCAAGAGAGTTTTTCATAAGCTCATTGCTATTTGCATATCCCATCTTGTTTGCTGCATCTCACTACCCCCTTGGTTGCCATACCCAATGACACATTCCTGATCAGTCTTTGCTCCCCATTACTACCTTATGAGGGAGTACTGGGCTGTGTTTTTGGTTACTGCTTATCTTTGCATTTTGTCTCACGTTGCCTTTTCTTTCATGTAATTTTTAATTTGTTCAATGCATGTTTTCCATACTGTATTTGTTACATGCCTGTGCATTGCTATGCGTGGTGTTATAGGACATGATGGGAGTTCAGTGTTTGCAGCAGCTATTTATTATTCCATGTATCACCTCTGCATATACACATTTTCTCTTTATTTTTAGGTATCATGAATTTGCGACTTGATACATATGGTCCAGTTGATCTAATTTTGGTATATCGAATAATTTTGGCCATTTTTTTGGATCATAGTTTTATTACCATATTCTCCAGACAGTATGATTTACAAGGATTCTGTCTTGATACAATTTCTTTTGGTTCGATTTTAGGAACGTGTAGATTCAGTGTTTTTGACTGTAGTTTATTATGATCCATTGCATCTATTGGTTTTTGTCTAGCATGTGGGGATATAGGATATGTTCACTTGTCATTCCAGCTGTGTCGGACACATTAGGGCAATTGATCTCTACCTGTTAGTTCAATTAGGCTAATGATACCTTGTTATGGAACCTTTTAACCATTTGAATGTTCGCTAAGTATATAAGGATGGTTTGTTTCTGTGATGTGTAATCTTCATAAAGGCCTTCTAAGATGGCTGAAATGTTGATTCAATAAGCATCAACATTATTTACTTGGAAAAGGTCCTGCAAGTGTTGTCTGTCATCATGTGAACTGTATGTATCAATGTTATATTGGTTGTGCACCCAGGTCAGATTATTTCTTATCTACAGTGTGTTCAGCATTTTGAAAACTCTCTCTCTATCCTTCTTCTGTACTAGAGGATTCTTGTTCTACTTAACATTACATTTTTTTTTCATAGTCCATTGGGACACAAGTGTGACCTCAAAGTGCCAAGTAGCAGCACATACAGATAACCAGACATATGTAGAACATCAAAACATTATTTGTGAAAGGAGACATGTATCTGAATGAATATGAAAATATGGTGCATAGGAATACCATAATAGTACTAATTATTGGCCTCTGCATTACAGATCAATTCAGGTTAATGGGACACATGACAGACATAACTGTGAAAGCTATACATAACAATAGATGGCAGTGGCTCACATGGTTAGCCTTGGCAGACATAATTCAGAGATGAATGACAAACTCTTAAAAGGGAAACTACATTAGAAAATTAAAGGCTTAATCCAAATGTTGTCGTTAAAAATGCCGGTAGGGCAAAATTGATACTGACCGACAAAAGAAAATGTCTTGATCGGTATTCAAACGTCCTACCAGCATTAAGCACAATGGACGTTAGACAACAAAAATGGTGTTGTGTCCAAATGTCCGCTTTGTGCGTTAAGTTTCCAAAATGATGCTAAATAACTGCAGTTTTGGGAACGTAACAGTAAAAAAGCTAACGATCGGTGCCTGACATACTGCCAAGCACCGATCGTTAACTAAAGTGTCTTACACTTACCTGTCATCCACTGTCGTCCTCTCCGCTGTCCTTCTCTTCAGTCTTCTCTTCTTTCTTCTGTTCCTTCTTCCTGTAAAATTAAACATTATTAGTATTACAAAGCATTAACAATTATATAATTTAACCTTTTGAGTGGCAGAGGGGTATGCAACGCATTGCAAAGCAATGCGTTGCGTACCTCACTGGCACTTAAAGGGTTACAGTATTATTGTGCCATGAGTATTCTATAATGTAAATGCCTCCATGTATTGTCACAATATGGAAGTGAGACGGCCATCCACTGAGGACTTAGGTTTTTTTTACATTCAAGTTTCTGCATCGGCTGTTTAAACATCCGATAAAAAATAGGTGTTAACTTTCCTGCAATAACTTGAGTTCCTTATCGGGTTTTCATGGCTAACGCAGACATCTGAATTGATATTTACATTGCTTTCATCATTTTCTATGGATGAAAACACCTGACAGCTTTTTTTTTTTTCCGGTATTTTTTCATAGCGCAGGCATTTGAATAGCTTACTGTGCTGGAAAAAATTCCATTGGCAAAAAAAATATCCGTCTCTAACATTTGTTTCATTGAACAATAATGCAATACAAAACTGTACAAGACCGGCAATCAGTATAGTCAAGTTATTTCATCAGTTTTGTTACCACTTCCTATATTTCTATTCTTACAAATGTATCCCTCCTCTCCCTATCCTCTGCTATACTGCTTCAAAGCCTAGTGTAGAAGGTGTCATTTTCTGGTGAACTACACAATGCTTCCTCCATGATAAGATCCTAAGGAACATAGGGGTGTATGTATAAAAAGCCTTCTTAGTGTACCTGAGAATTTTCGCAGCTGCTAATATATTTTTGCACACATAGTGGTATTATGTTCTTCCATTACCTGGTGTTATGATTTAATCCCTAAAATTGTCTTTATTTTTGGCGCAATTAGCAAATTTCTTTATAAATAGACTGGGACACAATTGTTATTAGGCCAAGGCTATTTCTACTCCACTTTTCAAAAATTCAACTAACTGGAGTTAGCACTTAACAAAATGTCGCTAAATGTTTATACATATACTTATGTCACTGAGTCAGTTTTACAGACACTGTCTTTATAACTCCAGTTTTATACATCTCCCCCATAATCCTACAGTCCCTTTCCTTGCTTGTCTACCATTAGATTTTACAGCAGTTGCACAGAGCTGATTAGACAATGGCTAAATTGTTGGTAGTGATGGTGGAGTAATTAACATAAGAGCCTAAGTCCCAAAGATCATAGGCTTATATGTATAAACTGCAAAACACAGAAAAAAAATACCCAAACTAATTTAGTTATTTCAGTATGTTTATTACAGTAAGTACATTTTTTTCTTGAAGTAAGTTTCTCTTTAACCCCTTGGGGTTAATGTGGGTTTATCTAGTTCAGGGATGATGAAGTAACCTCATGGTTCCTGTGGTCCTCATAGGAAAAAAAAAAAAAAAAAGAAATAATATTTATGACTGCTAAATAAAAAGACTCTCTGCCTGCAGATAATACACTCTGTTTCCTGATCTAGTCTGGCTGTTAGAATTCCATTTCCACTCCATTGAACGTTTCATTTAAAAAAAAAACAAAAAAAAAACAAAAAAAAAAACAAAAAAAAAAGTAAAATGTTATTCTCTTTCGAATGAACTGGAGACTCTGTTGAGATAAGCTCATTTCTATAGAATATTGGGCCTTGTGTATAAAGGCCAAACGAGCTTTTCTAGGGCAAATCAAATGGGTTTAAGCCCTCATTTAATTCTAAGGGAATGTTTCTTTGTCCCTATGGTTCAGTTGGTTTGCGTCAGAAAAGCTCATTTGCCTTTATGCATCAAGTCCATTAAACCTTTGAGTGCCAGAGGGGTGTGCAATGCATTGTATTCCCCTCTGGCACTCAAAAGGTTAATCCATACTATATATTAAAATAATAATAATGGGCATCATATATATATATATATATATATATATATATATATATATATATATATAATTTTTTTTTTTTTTTTTTTTTTTTTTTAACTTATCATTATTGCACCTATTAAGACCGTTGTATATCTAGGAGCTGGAAATGCATTATGATGGATAAGAAGAATGCTACAGTAAATGTTATAGTTTTGTAAAAACAGAGTCTTCTTGTTTCCCTAAACAGTCACTGTTTGGTTCCCTCAATTTCAAAAGCATTAAAAAGTTATGTTCACAGTCATTTATGTATTGCTCTTTTTCCACAGGGCTCCCAACCACACATCGGTACCTTATCATTATTATGAGCCAATGGGACCAGATGAATGCACAATGTACATTTCACATGAGCGTGGAAGAAAGGGAAGCCATCACCGGTTTATTACAGAGAAAAGAGTCTTTGCTAACTGGGCACGGACCTTTAATATTGCTTTTTTTCAACCAGACTGGAAACCAGAAACACATTTAGGAAAGCATCCGATCATAAAACCAATGTTCTGAAGACGCATACATCAAGTGGCAATCTTAAGCGAGCACTTTGCAGGAGTAAATGTCTCCAATCCAAACAACCTAAAAAATAAAAACCCTGCAGCATTTTAGAAGAAGCACTGCCCTTTTGAAGGGTTATAGTTCAGGACACTGCATTAAACTTGATTTTTCCCTTGGTATTTAATGTGATGTACTCTTATATGTGTATGTAAATAAGGAAATGAAGCAGACAACTATATTGCACTGGAATAAGTAAAAGCAAGGCTGTTTTCTCTTATGTAACTAAATGCAGATATAGTAGTTTTATATAATTATGCATTTCTTAAATATTGACCTTGCAGATGAGATGAACAGTTCTTACATTTTAGTATATGATAGGTGTTTTATTGGTTAAGTGTATTGTACTGAAAATACAGATTTTTTTTCTTACTATTTGAAGGCTTTTTTTAATGTTAATATTATATACCCTCCTCATCAGAATGACAATCCAAGCACCATTTAATGCTCATGTCTTGAGATAGATTATTACTTTTGGGAATATGGGTTGCTTTAGACCTGCCCAGAAGTTAAACAGATCACTGCACACAATGGACACGTATGGATACTCAAGCAAGTTATCGAATGCAGATGCAAGCAGGAACAATGTCCAGATACTCTGCATGCCATATATGAGTTAAAATTTGGCTTTTAATCCGCATACATAAAAACCCATAAATCCAGTGTTCCGGTTCATACAAGAGACTAGAGATTCACTAAGCGGTAATAAAGTGGAGATAATGTATCCAGTTTATCACTTCTCCAATTCCTATGTTATTCTATGGAGCCTATGCCCTAAGATTTCTTCAGCTTTGTAGTCTTAGTCAATAGGCTCCATAGAATAACATAGGAACAACAACAATAGCAACTGGAGAAGTGATATCACTGGATAAATTATCTCCACTTTATCACCGCTTAGTAAATCTCATCCAAGGACTTCCACTGAAGGATGGCATACATTTAAAATGTTTGATATTTAAACTTCTGCACATTGTGCATGTTTATAGATGTATACTTAACCCTTGAGAATGAGAGCATTATGCAATGAATTGTGAAGCCTTGCTTGGCACACCCATGTAGTTCTTCTCAAGGGGTTAACACACTGGTGTTCAAGACCATGGGAGCCTTACCATTCGTGATTATTTTATAAAAGTAAACTCAGAGGCCTTGTTGGTTAAGGGGTATGGGGAAAACAAATTACCACAGCTCTTGGTGCCAATGTCTTACTTTAAGTTTATACTCTTATTTATAGTTACTTGCATACATCCCTTGCAATATCCATAGAGAGTCTGATTTATTAATAACAACTGGAGTCACAGGTGACTAATCAGGATTTCCACTAACTAAAATTGTGCATTTAACTCTTGAATGCTAGAGCGGCCTTCATCAAATGGCTTCACAGTGCTTTGGAGACCTTGTAGCATTCAAGTAGCTAAAACCCCTCATTTCAATCAATGTGAATTTGGGGAATTTTCGTTTGTCCCATATGACACGGTTCATTTGCTCCATTTTTATATCAGCCACATCAAATAGTTAGTTATATGTTCCAGAATCCAAAGCTTTGAGTGCAAGATGGGTGACACATTACCCACTCCTCTGATACTCCACCAGAGGGAGTGAGTGAGAGATGTATGTATTGGTAATCCAGAGAACAGAGAAACACATTATTCATATCCAGTATCCTGGCACTGCAAGGCTTAAAGGCACAGTGCCTCCTAGTAAAACAAACAAAACTATTTCTTTAATAAAATGTTGGGTCCTTATCTTTGACATATCCAAGTGTCCCCATAAACATTAACCCTTTGAGTGCCAGAGAGGTATGTTGCAATGTGTTGGCTACCTCTCTGGCACTCAAAAGGTTAAACATGCACAGCTAGTCCACTCTTCTCTGAGCTGCCCACAACCACACACACAAGAGTCCTACTCTGATGGATGAAGTGCCAGTCTTGGGCTGGTAGTAACAGGTCACATTAGAGTCCATCTACAAGCACATATGGACACAAGCACTGACATAGCCGCAATAAGGTGCACTATTTACATATATGATGTCAAATCTTCCCATCAATTCGAACATTTCTATAATAAATGGTTCACATATATTTTAAGGGAATCTATTTTTCTTTCTGTACCTTTAAATGTACAATAATGTCACGTATTTCACTGTTTAAACAAAGATTTACTGACCTGGATTCCTATTTAGTAAGGTTAATGTACATCTTCGGCTGGAGTCAGAAGAAAAGAGGTGCAATTCTAGAATAAACAAGCAGGGCCATAAGGGAGAGACGAAAATCCCTATTCATTTGAATGATTCTTTTAACCCCTTCAGGACTAGAGAGGTCTCCAATGCAACTAGAGAGGTCTCCAATGCATTGTAAAGCAAAGCACTGAAGACCTGCTAGCATTTAACCCATTGTGTGCCAGGGAGGTATCCAATGCATTTCGATGCATTGGGCACCTCTCTGGCATTCAGAGGGTTAACGGGTAAAAAGATCCATTTCAATACATGGGCATCTGGGTAAATGTTATTTGTACCCTGTGGTGCAATTGGTTTGCTCCAGAATTGCACTATTTTCACTTCCTGGATGAAGCCCCTTGTCTTTGAATTAGGTATATTGTTACCAATGCTCTGCACGTGCAGTTTACATAAATTCCTTTTTCAATTACTGGTAAGTCCATGCAAATAATTTATACACATATTTTAAAAGGGCCAGATAATAAATTATATTGCATTCGTTTATTTTAAACTTAACATATTATTTAAGGGGCCCAGTGGTGGTGGTGGGGGTGTTTGCTGCTGTAAAAAGAAAAGGGCCCAGGACATCTCTACAGGGGACATAGAAAATTCATGTCAAATTACATAGGGCTTTTAACCCCCAGAATGCTACCATTCAAGGGGTTAAAAACTGTATTTAAGTGCATGGGAATTTAGGAATTTTTATTTGTCCCTTATGGTGCAGTATGTTCTCTCCAGAATAAATCTGGTGTGCTTTTGTAAATGTGGCCCAATATTCCATTTCTATATAAAGTAGTGTAAAAGCCTGTGTACACGAGCCAAGGTCTGGTGAGATAAAGAGGCCGGTCCTACTCTGCGTACTGCTGCCATCTCACTGCCGTCATGCGCAGTAAAGACAGCCCAAACACATAGAATGCTCCAAGCATTGAACTCCCAGCATTCTGTGTGTTCAGGCAGTCTCTACTGCGCATGACTTCATCAGACAAACATTCTGGCCTTTTATATTATAGGATAAGTCTTTTAACCCCTTGAATGATAGATATGTCTCAATTTCTTTGGAAACCTCTAGTATTCAAGGGGTTAAAAACTAAGGGGGTTAAGAAATGCTCCAGCCTATTATAAGAAGGAAAAAGTCCAGCACCACAACTTGGAAGACAACCTTCACAGCATGTATTAAATAAACATGTTTATAGAGATGTGTTCAAAGTGACACTTATGATTTGTGATGCAGAGGAGGCATGCTTGGCCCCTGCATCCATTGCAGGTGAGTTTTTATTTTATGGAGGGGAATGTTTGAAACGGTTATAAAAGCCAGTTGTTTCTTAGTGAACATATATTGGGGATGGGTCAGACTGATATGTACATGTATTTCCTTCTCTATAATGGCACAAGAGAACAGAAATGAAGGGTGGGGTGGGTAGAATAGAAAAAAATATATATATTCATTATCTCCCTTGACTTCCTTTTTGCTTTGGTTGCTTTCAGCTCCTCTATTCTCATTCCTATGAATTCACCCTGTTTAATCCCTTGGATTCTAGATTAGATTGCTGGGTATTGCATCCTGGTGGAGACATCGCTTATGTGTCTCAGAGTGGAGTCTCTTCTAGTGAGCAGACAGGAAATATCTCCATAGTGAAGATATACAAGAGAGACTTTTATAACCACAGATTGCAGACATCATAGTGGAGGTTTCATTTATACATGTAGATATCTGCATTAACCCCTTTCATGCCAGAGTCATCTTTGTAATGCCTTGAAGCCTACTGTAGTATCCAAGTGTTAATCCCATAAGAGGTGTTCATGGGAGCTGAGGCCAATTAAAGCATGTAGGTTGTTCAAATATCTCTGTTTGGTAATGGTAATGTACAGTACATGGCTGCCAGGCCTTGTCTATACTACCCAGTCCCCGAGGATCACCCCAGCAGAGTCCTACTTTGATAAGGTGCCTGAAGGAAAGAAGAAGTGTGAGAGAAGATCACCTGGACCTCCCTGGTCTCCACAGTCTGACATTTGCAGACATCTAAGCCATTACCCTCATAATGCATTCCTGCAGAACAGTAAAAGCATTTTGCTTGCTGCATTTTCCATAGCGCTCGGACTCTCCCTCCATTGCAACTTTATGGTGGAGCATTGTATTTAAAATAGAAGGTAACATAAATTGAATAAATAAATATTTACAATTACCTTTTCCATTTACCATACGACAAACACAAAGAAGAGAGAGAAACTCTTTGCGAGAATCTATCAGTTAATAAGTAATTGTGTCACAAATAGGAGTACAAAGATGTAGGGGCACACATCCCGCCAGTAGGACCTTCAGGGTCAGTGGGAATACACTGTTGAGCAATAATCTGGGAAGCAGGAAATTGGCTCGTCTGAAGATGGATAAGAGGATAATTCTTCAAATTGTCGCAAGAAGATGTCAGTCTTGGAGGTTTTTTTTTTTTAAACTTGTCATACAGGCGATATTGAAATTGAAGTGACTAAAGGATAAGGCTGAGCTGGGCTAAAATGCGTTAACGGGACAGTAATACTTAATACTGAAAATAATGTATATTAAAGGGTTTATCCTGCAGCGTACAACACTGTTCCCACTGCTGAGTGTTGTTGTAGTCTAAATTTCTAAATTAATTGGAGCTCAAACTTGCGTTTTTTTGGGTGGAGCACCTCCATGGCCTGAAATTTTATAAGGATATTGTTGCTACAGCAGTCTATGGTGAACTCACCAGAGTTATACAGCAGCGCCACCATAAAATTTCAGACCATAGAGATACTACACCCAAAAAATATACATTTCCTTTGCACAAACTTTTAAATAAAACATTTCTCGGCGGTGGCAATTCTTTTGTTTTATTCAGCAGGATAAACCCTGCAATAAATATATATTTCATATTAAGCAATAATATTCCTTTAAGTCTTGAGTATTGTCTATCCCTCTCTGTTTATAATAAAGCACCTCATTGGTATCTTTTCATAGGTTAATCATCATTGCACTCCAATATGTCTTTACTCTGTGCTAGAACATTACTTCTATCCTATGGCATGTATTCTATACCAGTATCACTTTCATTATAGCATCTTCTTTCTATCCTGAAGAAACAACCCCAGTCATAGAAAAAATTATTAATAAAGGGATAGTAATACTTTGTTTTATCTTTATTTTGTAGGCATTAAAAAACATGAAGAACGATATAAGTCTTACCTCTCAAACCTTTATGGTTTGAGAGATATTTACACGCAAAGTTCCCCTCCTGCCCCTTTTACCTAGTGTAAGCCATTTCTTCTCAGATATGGAATGCAGTCCATGGACCAGACAGATAACAGAAGGGGACAAGCTTCTTCATTGAGAACAATGAAAGCCCTGGCCCCCTTGACAAGTTTTTCTGTTTTTTCCCTTATCTTAATTGAAGATTGTCCCTCTCTGCAGTCTACCTGGGCACCTCCCTTCTGATCTGGATGAACAGTGTTACATCAGTAAAAGGGGCAGGAGGAGGATCCTTTGTCATTGAATTACTCTTGAACTACAACTCTGACAGAATTGAAATAACACTCTCCAAAGTCCAAATATTATGATGATTAATTAGAGCTGCTTTTATTATGAAACATTACTATCCCTTTAAGCATACAGAAAAGCTTCTAATGCCTTGTGGTTAATACTTTATCTAAAAACCAAAGATGTTCTGTAAACATAATATATGAAGGCTTGCTAGACTCTTTCCTTGACAATGTACTCCATTTTAAGTAAGTCATAGCCAATATGTATTGCTATGTTTATGGCCTACAGCAGGGCTGTCCAAGTTCAGTCCTCAAGGGCTACCAACAGGCCAGAATGTAAGAATTTCCATGATTAGTGGCTCATTCATTGTGAATGACTCACCTGTGCTGAATCAGGGAAACCCTTACATCATAGCCTGTTGGTGTCCCTTGAGGACTGAACTTGGACAGCCCTGGCTTACAGAAATATAAATGACACACTAGTAACTTTAAAATCCTACGCGTGTCCTCAAAAGTAATTTTCACTGGGGCAATGGGTACTATGGCCACACGATGCAACAAAACCCTCAGTTTGTGAAACAAGTAAATTAAAGCATTGGTATAATATATGCTATACACAAGGTTCACATTGGGGTAATCTGTATGTTTCAGAGCAGGATTGTTTGTTTTAGGTTGTTGCTAGTTTGGGGAGTTGGAGAAAACCCTTATTTCTTACTGTTCTATTATTTGCTCATTTCATTTTGTATATATATTCATTTCATTTTGTATATACTTCGTAAATGTTTATATTATGGTGTGCTAGCGCTGTGGTTTTTTCTTTTTTTTCTATGTTTAATATGTCCTTGAAGTTTGCATAACAAGATAAAATGCTAACATATCATGAATATGTCCTCGCTTAAAAAGAAAAAAAAATCAAAATTTCTATGTCATTTTCTATAATACATTTTGGCAGTGAACTTTATACACATAATTGTTGAAAAACAAACCATATTATAAAAACAGCAATTATGAATTTAACCACTGAATGCCCCAGAATTTGATTGTCCATTGCACAAGTACTGCCAAAGTATCAGAGGACCATTTCATCAGTGTCATCTTTCTTACTGGGTACAACAATCTTAGCAAA
The DNA here is from genome assembly GCA_037306005.1 of Rhinophrynus dorsalis. NCBI lineage: Eukaryota > Metazoa > Chordata > Amphibia > Anura > Rhinophrynidae > Rhinophrynus > Rhinophrynus dorsalis. The sequence goes on from CM074722.1 coordinate 256,794,735, forward strand.
GTCTCTTATGAATTGCCTGTAATAGCTGTCAAAGCTAATAAAGCATTCTGAATACTCTTTAACTGCTTCAATCTTCATGGGGTCCATTTCCAGGCTATCTGTAGAGATGCTATATCCCAAGAAGGGGAGATGAGTTTTCTCAAAATCAAATTTTTCCAACTTCATGAACCGTTGGGTATACAACTGGGCATGGACCTGAGCATAATCTTTGGGTCTTTGAAAATTTCAAGATGTAATTGAGGTACATAACACAGGTCACACTAGATGTTTTCAAATGACTGAAACACAGGAATATTATAAAAACCCAAATTGCATCACTAGATATTCATAATTCCCAGAGCGACTTAAATATGGGCTTCCAATCCTCCCCTTCCTATATCTGAAACAGATTGCAGGCCCCATGACACTTTGTAAAGATAGTTGCCCTTAAAAGTCCATCAAACAACTTCAAGGAGTAGTATTCTTTATTTTATTCAGATCATGATAGTCTTTTCATGGCTGTTAAAAGCTGCCCTTGAAAGAATACTGTTCCAGTTGGGGAAGAAGAGGGTCTAATGAAGTCTTGTGCCAGCCTGTCTTTTATATACTTCAGTGGCTTTGTCTCAACTATGTAAATGGGTCAAGTACACCCATTAGGAGGACTGGTTCCTAGCAGGAGATTAGCGGGACAGTCATTTGGCTTGGGAGGAAGCAGACTCTGACCCTTCATTTTGTAAAATGCATCTGCATAGTCCTTGTAGACAGGTTTTAGTTGCTACAGAAGTAAGGGCAATGATACATGAACAGTGTGTTTTACACGAAGAGCCCCATGACTATCAACTCTGTCTTGCAATGAATATGAGAATTATGGTGCTGTCCTCAGGGAAAACCCATAATGAGTGGGAATTCTGTGAGGAGTTGATTTCAAAGTAACTGACCTCTAGTTTTAAAGCACCCACTAGGGACTGACCTATGTTGAGTCCAGCACCACAGGTCTATGACCAATTGTATAACCATTGGTTGTTCATGAAGTTGGAAAAAATTGATTTTGAGAAAACCTATCTCCGCTTCTTGGGATATAGCATCTCTGCAGATTGACTGGAAATGAACCGCATGAAGGCTAGAGCAGTTCAAGTGTGTTCAGAATGCTTTATTAGCTTTGCAGCTGTTACAGGCAATTCATAAGACTTTGCTAAGATTGTTACCCCCATAAGAAAGATGACACTGATGAAATTGGTCTTCTGATACTTTGGCAATGGGCAATCAAATTCTGGGGCATTCAGTGGTTAAATGCATGATTGCTGTTTTTATAATACGGTTTGGTTTTCAACAATTATGTCTATAAAGTTCACTGGCAGCTTCAAGCTTCCTATCAGTTAAATCCTTAAGTGCAGTGGCATCCGACAAGGACAAAGCAGTGGATTTAGACAGTCTGGGAATAGGGGGATCCACCTGAGGAGTTGTAACCCACTGAGCCAAGGCCGCATCACAAAAGGGATACAGCTTAGAGAATCTCTTGGAGAGAGAAAGAGACTTGTTTGGAGTCTTCCACTCATCCAGGTTAACCTGATCTAGAGTATCATTAGGCAGAAACATAATGCAGGACTTCTTGCGCCTTTGAAAGATGTCAGAAGTAGACTGGGCTTCTACAGGGTTAACACGAATGTTAAGGGTAGACAAAACTGCCTTGATGAGACCCTCAGCAGAGGGTTAATGGTCACCATAGGTATGGGAAAAAGACCTTTGGCACACTCACCATCCTCAGACTCTTCAGAAGAGTCCTCCTCAGAGGAAACAGAGAGATCAAGAATACCAGGAAACTTAGGGGCCACAAATCAGAATGAAGTGGGGGGCTTCCAAGACTGAAGAACCCCCTGAAGAAAGAGAGGAAACTGGGCCATAGAGGACATTAAGTCCTTGACCCAATGTGGCTGAAGGGCCTTGGCTGAGAAGCTGGGGCAGGGAGTGGCTGAGGTAGCCTGATATGGAGGACGGGGAGCCACCCCTGCACTTCTTCTAGAATTGTTCCAGCCCACTGGGAGGAGCTGTTGCCTCCCCATGGTACCTGTGAGTCATATTGGACAACAAAGAAATGTATTTTCCAATGAATCCAAGTGGGTAAAAAAACATTACTTCCAGACTCAAAAAAACAATTGGATATTTTCCTGGAGTAAAATTCTATCTGTATTTAAATCAACGGTCATAATTCATAGTATTGTTCTGAGTTAGAAAGGCATCCAATAATTGTTTAAAGCAACTACAGCTTCGTAAGGCAAAGAATTCTATAAACTTAATGTAAAAAAAATCCCTTCCTTTGTATTGTTGACAGTATCATTCCTTTAGTCTTAATGGATGAACCCTTGATTTTCAGTCAGCCTTTGAGTAAATAATTCTCCACAGTTGATTGCATTGGTCTTAAAGGAATAGTAATGTTTCACAATAAAAGCCGCTCCAATTAATCTTTGTAGTATTTGGGCAATGGAGAGTGTTATTTCAATACAGAGTAATTGAATGATAAAGCCCATTTTACTGATGTAACATTGCTCACGTCAGAGCAGCAAGACTGTCTAGATGGATTGCAGAGAGGGACAATCTTCAGGGAGCATAAGGAAAAACCTGTCAAGGGGGAGGGTTTTCCTTATGCTCACAGTAAGAAGATTGTCCCTTGCTGTGAGCTGTCTGGTCCCAGGACCAGATTCCACATCTGAGGGGAGTCTGCTTACACTAGGTAAAAGGGACAGGAGAGGGATAATTTATCATTCAATTACTCTTGAACTGCAACTCTGCATACCTCCCAACATTTCAAATGGCCAAAGAGGGACACTTGTGGGCGGGGCATTACTGATAATTTTATGGTTATTTCATGACCTACTGACACCTCTTTGTATAACTGAATAAATTATTTAGAGGAAGATGAAAGTGTTTTATTTACACAGACTAATTTATAAACACATATACTAACAATTATGCAGACATTAGTGTGTTTTATTTCTGTGCAGCAATGTTATACACTTGTATACAACGCACAGTCTGATTTCCTAAAAATAGGGACATCAGTGTGGGACAGAGGGCTCTGAATGTCAACGAGGGACACTTGGGAGGTATGTACATTAAATTACTGCACTTTGAAGTGCTTCTAGTAAGGGGTTAACAGAGCAGTTCCTGGTGCATCAGAATAACTGACAGCAATGGGTCAGTTAACTGCAATATACACCTCTGGGTCAGAATAGCTGACAGCAACAGGTTAATTACCTGTGCAATACACCTCTGTACAGGAGTAGCTGACACCAATGGGTTAATTAACTGTGCAATACAACTCTGCACCGGGATGGCGAATAAAAATGGGTTAGTTAGCTATGCAGTATGGCATTGCACCAGAATAGTTGACAGCAATGGATTTACAGTGCTTAGCTGAACCAAGATACTGTAGCTGACATCAATGGGTTAATGATATGTGCAGTGCCTGTCAGTACCAGGATATCAACAGTAAGGGGTTAACTTCTTGCAAGTTGTTTCACAGCTGGTAGTGGTTACTGGTATGCTGAGTGACGAGTCAGGCTGATTGTGCACTGATGAAGATACCAGCTGGGCTAAGCTGCTCATCCTGATGGCTGCCGGTGTCATTGGAGGCCAGGCAAGGAAGGCATTGAGCACTGACTGAGTGAGGAAGCATGAACACAGCAGCAGTCAGTGTGCTCAGTGTCCCACTCTGCAGGAATTCAAGCACTGCCGCCATGCCAGCATCAAGACAGTCTCTCATAGCAATGTGACTGTCGCCAGTGACCACTCACACTGACTCCGCTGCGATTCAGGCACCGCCGCTGTGGCCAAGTTACAGATATCAAGACAGCCGACAGCCTACCACCCCTGCTGCACAATGAAAAAATTAACTTAAGTCAGCTGAAGCAGCGCTGGCACTTATTACAAGAATATTTTCACAAAGTCAGATGAATTATTGTGTACCCAGAGATACCAGGTAGGATGAGAGACCAATCTGACCAGGACTCGAAGTAGCACTAGTCTTCTCAGACGTGGCGCCGGCGGGTCTGTTCTTGCTTCAGACTCAGCCGGGTTGAGCCTCACACTCTGACTCCCTTCTCAGGGAGGCAGTTGGAATATGATGCAATTGTGTGTGTGCACATATACAAGTATGGCACGCATGCGCAGTCAGTGAACAGGCGTGATGACACCACTCAGCTGATCACGGAGCGTGGTGCTGTGCGTTTTAGGCTGCTGGAGCGGTAGTGTGTGTATGGGAAAAACAGGGAACAGGCAAGTACAATGGGACAAACTGCTTATGCGGGCGGGACAGCAGGTTTGGGCACTAAAGTCGGGAATGTCCAGTGTAAATCGGGACAGTTGGCTGGTATGACTGACAGTATTGAAATAACACTCTCCATGGCCCAAATACCATGAAAATTAATCGGTGCTGCCTTTTTTGTGAAACATTACTATCCCTTTAAATGTATTGGAAATAGTAATCAGATACCACTTTAAAAGTATATTCCCTATTGTAAACAAACCTATTTTGGCTTTAAAACTCCGATGCTCCAAACCCATTTTCAGCTTTTTATGCACAGCACTTTATCATTTTCCTAAAAATTGATGCCCACAACTGTAGCCCATACTCTAGATAAGGCATTACCAAGGATTTAAGTTCACATTTTATTTCTTGGAAAAAAACACAATAGTACTCAAGAGTGGCCTGCAAACAAGCAACTCCTGTTAAAGCCTGTATCTGCTTCTATAAGGTTTTTGGAATATGCACAAAGGTGAGGGTTTAAGAACTGGAAAAATTCTGGAGCAAACCAACTGCTCCTTAGGGGACAAAAAAAAACATTTGCAAAATAACTATTGATTTACATGGTACTTTCAATTCCGCGAATGCTAGACACGTCTCTAATGCATTGGTTTGCAATACATTTCAGACCTCTCTAGCATGCACATGGTTAAAACCCATTTAGCTCAATGAGATTTTTATATTTGTCCCCTATGGAGCACCAGGATTGCTCCAGTTCTATCAGTTCATTAGCCTCATAGTTTTAATGCAGCTTTTGGAAAACAGCCTGGGTAGGAGTAGAGATTTACTTTAGTCTCACTACAATAATTGAAATTATGAACATTTTTAATTTATGGCATAACATAAAAAACAGACTAGAACGTTTTACAGCAAAATGAAAATGCTACTTAATAATATCAAATCACATAATATGCCAACCAATAATTTACCATTAACCCTTTAAGAACACCGCACGTCCCTATGGTCCGTGAGGGTTAAGCTATTTTATCTTCTTTTTTTAACACCAAAAATCAGACTACAGGCAAGTGTTAACCCTTTGAGGGCCAGAGGGGTAACACAACACATTGCAAAGCAATGCGTTGCATACCCCTCTGGTCCTCAAAGGGTTAATATGTAATGTGATCTCCTGTTGGACATTTCAAGATGATTCGTCTCACTCAGACTTAAAGATCTTGTGATTCTGTGCCCTTGTGTTCTGTGCTTGCTCCCAGAAGCTTATTAGGCATATACAGTCACCTGTTATTTCTGAAAAGTGCATAGTTTGCACTGGGAAATGTCATATTTCCAGAGAGGATTGTAAAATGCTATATACAAACAGAAGCCATAAAAAATGCTTGATAAGGTAAAATATACTGGACACTCCAGTTTGATGAGCAGCAAGTAAATCAACCAAGATTTTTCATGGGTTACTGGGTCTTGCTTTAAACTCTAACTGCTCACCAGTTCCTAGATACATAATTACCTAACGTACCGCATTGATCTGGAATGCTGTACTTAGCATGATAAATCAATGGATCTATTTTTGTTTCTGCTGAGCAAGCTCTCAACACACCATGGCTGGGAGTCTGGAAGATCTCTGAAATCTATACATTGGGTCTTAAGCAGCTTCAGGAGCATACCATCTGGGCTATAGGTGACAAAAATTAACCATATTCCCATTGAGTTAAATGGGGATTTTAAAATCCAAAATGCTGGTGGTCTGTAACACATTGCAAAGCAATAATTTGGAGGCTTCTCTACCACTCAGAGAGTTAAAAATTCCTTTTATATAAATGTGAATTTTTAATCTTCCATACGTTGCAGTTAGTTTGATCCAGAATTGCTCAGATCCCTGAATAAAGCTTATATTTAGAAACGCATGTTGGAGTTATTCTGAAGTAAACCAGTTCCACCATAGGGGACAGAATGAAAAATTCCTAAATCTGTATGAACCTGAATAGAGCTTTTTATCCCCTTGGATACTAGAGAGGTCTCTCAATTCATGGGTGACCTCTCTAGCACTCAAGGGGTTAAAAGCCCCATTTAACAGGGATTTTTTGTATGTCCCCTATGGTGCTATTGGTTTACTTTTTTATACATATGGGACCATGGGGAGATTTATTAAAAACACAAATATTCTTAGTAATGAAATAGGAATTGGCGCAGTGTACCAATCAGGACAGGTCAGATTTATACAAGTGCTAAGGAGATGACTACAAATACAGTAAGAATACCAGCACTGTAAGAACAGGTTATAGCTGGTATGGTTTTGACAAAAGTTTTGTATCACATTTTTCTTTTACTCTTTGAGTACCAGAGGGGCACGCAACGCATTGCTTTGCGTGCCCCTGTGGTACTCAAAGAGTTAAAAAATGTGCTGCCTTAGATTTCTCACTGACATTACCAGTACTTCTTCTTAAACGCATTTTCTGTGTGTTATAATTCCCAAAACTGGCGCTCATAACTTTATAAGAGCCGACCGGCAGATTTAGCACACTTTTCAGCCAATTGTTTGATTAGTCCATTTTTATAAATCTCTCCTCATTGTACTGAAAGGCTGAAGACATTTTTTTTCCAAGAAGTACTTTTGAACCCAAATATATAACATGCTAATAGAGGGTAGTATTCCACTCCAAGTGATAAATGTTATCAGTGGTTTTTACCCCACTTGATCCCCATTCACGTCTATTTATCAACTGTACTGTAATGGCAGCAGAAAGTGGTTTTTTCCCATCTGTAGAGTAATTCTACAGTCCTCTGTATTCAAACACAACACAATCAATGGGGTACACATGTATAAAGACAAAATCAAGCCTAGGTCAAATCAACAGCAAAATATCTATAGCGTTAACCCCTTTTATGCTAGAAACGTCTTCAATGCATTGCAAAGCGATAAACTGAAGACCTCTCTAGCATGCAAGGGGTTAATTTAATAAATACTGTGAAATTTTTAAGCACCAGAATTGCCCCATTGTTTGTCTTTATGCCATCTTCCCAATGTATTTTTCTTAACCCTTCGAGTACCAGAGGGGTGGTCAACTCATTTAGAAGAAATGCTTTAGATACCCTTCTAGTACGCAATGGGTTAATGGCCCAAAAATGTCTTTTGTTGCCTCTCATATGATATAGAAATAAACAGCAGCATCAGAACATGTGCCCAGAAGAACAGTATTCCTCGGTCCGTCAGTGCAGAACACTTCAGAGCTTCAGTAGTCGTCGTGCAGTAAATCTCTGTGTTTAAAGTACGTGCTTCATGTGCTTGAGTCCATACGTTTTGAAGAAAATCATGAGAATCAGTGCCCATAATCCAAGAATAAATCCGCCTGGAGGGTGCCATTCTTTTGGCTTTGGTTTCTGTAAAACAGATTTTCTTTCTTAATTACTATATAATGACATAACGGACATTAGCAAAATAAATACCTAAGACATATATTTTCCTGGTTATCTAGCTGGACAATCATTCTAGAGATAAGCAAAATGTTCTACAGAAGCTCCTGGGCTACAACTTTTAAAAACGTCTGCCAGCTGCCACTGAAAGGATAAGCATGATGGGAATGTAGTCCAATGTCAGCTGAAGAGCCACATATTGCCCAAATGTAATATGTTCCCTTGAAACCACAAAATAAAATATTCCTGCAGTGCCAACGCATATAGACACACAGGCCTGATATTGCTCAACTCCACTGCTCTTATTACTTTTTCAACTGGATCTCAATGGGAAACTGAAAAAAAAATATACAGGTTCTCAAAGTACTGGCAAAAAAACACTGTGTGAGACGGAGAAAATAAAGTACACTGATATGGTATATATATTAAATATATGAGTCAGATTAAAGTGTAAAAAAGATACCCACAGAATGGTATCTTATAATTAGATTGTCAAAAAGGCTACCTAGTCCTAAAGACATCTCAGCATAAATGCCCACTTCACTTGTCTAATGCAGCTAGTCCTAGATGTCTCTGATGCACAGGGACACATTCAACATGAAAAAGAAGAAAAGGAGGGAGGGACTGCTCATAAGACAGGGGCCCTCTAAGTGCAGTAAAATACACAAATACTTAATATACAGCATAGAATTTAAATTATTAAAACAATGTAAAAGGAAATGTGTCACTCACATGTATCCAGCTTATACATAATGAATCTATACATATACTCTGTGTGCAATACACTGCAAATCCAGATGTTAAAAACTGTGTAGATAATATTTCCAGCTATATGGGAAAAAGAAAAACTTCAGAGAGATAAAAGAGGAGTTTAGTCTTACCTGTTAAATCCTTTTCTCTTAGTCCATACAGGTTACTGGTAATTTTGGGTAGGCGATCCACCCCTTTAAGTAGTGAGGAACAATTCTAGAAGTGAATGCAGGTGGTGGAGCCTATCTTCCCTTCTTGGCTGCAGCGAGCCAATCAGCGCCAGTAAGATTTGAGACACTAACTACTGACTAGTATAAGGGAAAGAAGACTCCTGTGAGCATGACCTCGAAGGACCCCCACGGTCTGCCACAGGACAGCCAAGCATGGTCCCTTGACAGGGTGGGAGACAAGTAATCTGTATGGACTAAGAGAAAAGGATTTAACAGGTAAGACTAAAATCCTCTTTTCTCTGTCGTCCAATACAGGTTACTAATAACCTTGGGATGTCCACCCATCGAGTATCCCAGAGGCGGGAAGTAAGGCAAGGACCAGGCGCCAGGCCACCAAAGTCACCAGAGCATATATGAACCATCAGATCAGTGATAGTCCAACAAAAACAATGAAGTGTCAACGGACACTGAACAGGAGTAACAACACCCCAGGAACTGTCACACAGCACACTGAACTAGAGGTAACAGGGAAGCACCAAAGAACCGAAGAAGATCCTAGACAGGCAAGACTGTTTCCAGGATATTTCTCCCAAAGCTGGCATCACCCGATGCCAGCACATCAACAAGATAGTGCTTCGAAAAGGTGTGCACAGATGACCAAGTGGCAGCCTTGCACAACTGATCATCTGAGGCCTGATTCTTGTAAGCCCAAGAAGCCCCAATGGATCTTGTAGAATGAGCCGTGACCCGAAAGGGAACAGACTTCTTCCTTATCTCGTAAGCCTTACGAATAGTGGACTTAATCCAAGATGCAATAGTCACTTTGGATGCAGGTCTCCCTGCCCTGGGGCCCTCATGAATGACGAACAGCGTTCAGACTGTCTAATGGACGCACCACATCTAACAAGTGGAGATCCCTCTCCTTGTCAGACGTAGGGTCAGGGCAGAAAGAAGGCACCACAATCTCCTGATTAATGTGGAACTCAGAGACCACCTTCGGGAGAAACACCTGAGAAGTGCGAAGCACCGCCTACAAGACAGAGCATGCAACTCCGCGACACGGCGAACAGACACGATCGCCAGGAGAAAGGCCATTTTCCACGTCAACATGAGTAGAGGAATAGTAGCCAATGACTCAAAGGGAGGGAGCTGAAGGACGCCCAAAACCAAGTTAAGATCCCACTGAGTAGTGGGAGTCTTGAAAACAAGACGAGTATTAGTAACACCCTGGAAGAAAACCTTGACATCAGGAAGAATAGCAATGTGCCTCTGAAAGAAAATAGAGAGAGCAGAAGTCTGAACCTTAAGGGAACTCAAACTGAGGCCCTTATCCACACTGTCCTGCAAGAAAGCCAGGACCGAGAGCAGATCAAATTTCTGAGAAAGGTCCCTATCAGCACACCAAGAGAAAGGTCAACCAGACACAATGGTAGGACTTAGAAGAAACAGGTTTGCGGGCACTAAGCATAGTAGCCACCACACTAGAAGAAAAACCCTTCTTCTTCAGTATTGAGGATTCAATTTCCAAGCCGTCAAAGCTAGCCGATGAACATCCTTCTTCCACAGGTAACCCTGTAGAAGGAGATCCAGATGGCAAGGGAGCCGGAATGGCTCCACCACTGACAGATACAGAAGCTCTGGAAACCACGCCTGTCGAGGCCAGTACGGAGCAATCAGAATGACTGGACAGTGCTCCAGTCTCAATTTCCGTAAAAACCCTGTGCAACATGGGGAGGGGAGGAAAGATGTAAGCCAGAGGAAATAACCAAGGAATGGACATGGCATCCACCGCTAGAGGATAACTCCAGCGAGAGGAGAACATCGGAACCTTCCGGTTGTGTCTTGTCGCCATCCAGTCAATGCAAGGAAGACCCCACTTCTGAACAATGAGGGTGAACACCTCTGGGTACAGTTCCCACTCTCCGCTGTCCACCATGTGTCGACTGAGGAAGTCTGCCATGACGTTGTCTACACGGGGAATGTGCACTCCGGATATGGCAGGAACATGTTTTTTTTTTTGCCCAGGACAAAATAGCCTTGACCTCTAACCAAGCAGCGAGACTTCTTGTTCTGCCCTGCTTGTTGATGTAGGCCACATGGGAAGGAGAGACTCCTCCGGAGACCACCAACCTTGAGCACTTAGGCGACCCAGGACCGCTCCCCATCCAGAGAGGCTGGCATCCATCATCACCGTGGTCCAGAAGGATACCAGGAAGGACTTGCCCTTCTGCAGATTGGAGAGGTCGAGCCATAACAACAAACTCAGATCCACATGAAGATGGAGGGACACTGACATCTTCAGAAGGTCTGTCTGACCCCTGCACACCTGGATCACAAACCTCTGGAGTTCCCTGGTGTGAGCCATGGCAAACAGGACTGCTTCTATGGTGGAAATTAACTTCCCCACTAGAGAGGACAGCTTCTTGGCTGGAACTGGATCATGAGCCAGAACAGCAGAAACCCTGTGGGCGATCTGGTGAGCCACCTCGTCCGTGAGAAACACCATACTCTGCTGAGTGTCGAAGAGAAGGCCCAGGAAGACCAGACGCTGGGATGGGACAAGATCTGACTTGTCCATGTTGATGATCCACCCATGATGGGTGAGAGCATGAATGCAGTCCTGAACCTGCTGATGAAGAAGTTCCGCAGAAGGGGCTTTCAGAAGCAGTTCTCAGATATGTATGGAGTAACTCTGATGCCGTCCCGATGGAGGACGAATACTAAGGCTCCCTGGACACAGTTGAAGACTTGAGGAGATGTAGTCAGACCAAAGGGAAGAGCTGAAAACTGAAAGTGCCCTTGGTCGCAGGCAAATCTGAGATACTGCCGACTCTCTGGATGAATGGCGATGTGTAGATACACATCCTGAAGATCCAGAGAGGCAAGGAATTCCCCCGGAGACATGGCAGCAATCACCGTCCTTAGGGACTCCTGGAGATAATGAGTCTTGCTCACAAAGGAACTAAGATCCTTCAGATCCAAAATGGGACAACAGCCGCCGTCCTTCTTGGAGACCACAAAGAGGTTTAAGTAAAGACCCATACCTCTGTCCCGAACTGTAACAGGTCAAAAGTGGGGTTAGGTGGAAAACAAGTATGGGGCCTCTTAGGCTCCTGAAATACATCAGAGGGATCTGAAGAAACCTCTTGAACTAAGGGAATGTTTAGGGTGTTTAAGACAGCCCTGATTAGGCCCTCAGCTGAGGGATCACACAGCAGAACATTCCTCAACATCTGCATCCACCAACAGTTCCTCCTCAGAGGAATCTGATACATCAGGTACTCCCTGTGGTTTTGGCAGGGACGATCTGACAGAAGCAGGGGTCTGACAGGAGTGGAAGACCCCCTGTAACTGGGATGGAAAGAGTTGCAATGTAGACCGGAGGTCTCTGGTAGCAGCCTTGAACTCTTGCACCCAAACTGGCTCTAATGCATGGCTGGAGGTCACTGGGGGAGACTCAGGGACAGCAGAACATGCTGGGCATAAATGACCTGAGAATTCTCTAGGTAACCCTGAATAGGCATGAGGAGCAATGCGCAATAGGGGACATAGAGACCCCAGCGTCTTTAATCTTAGGTCTGGCCCCAAGCTCTAACAGATTAGACATTCTCACAGTGTCAAAACGTTTAAAGTATACGGAATCACCCAAATACAGTGTGTAAGAGTAAAGGTTCACCCCAGAAATCTCTAAAAAGCACTTATCTGGCAGGTGAAGAGTTAATCTGCAGATTAGAGAAGGAGAATCCAAGCCCTGCGTAGGATAGTCATTCAGGAAAAGGCACAAAATGGCTGCTGCCAATCAGAAACGAGCGTGCAAAGCAAGCGTTCATGGGAAGTGTAGTTTTTCCAGAAAAAGTACCCCAACAGTGTCCAAAGCCCCCTGAGCCCCACAACACACATAAAACGTTAACCGGATAAGAATGCAAGGGCAGACAAATAAAATGATCTCTGATGATGAGCGGTTGCAGAGATATGTCCCAAACTGTACAGTTCCATAGAAGTGAATGGAGCAATGGTGCCTAGGCGGTAAACACGCGCCAACACAAATTTTGCAAAGTTACAACTGAGTAGTAAATGTGCACCAAACATCACTAAAACATGTCACTAGACCCAATAAACACTGAAACCAGTAGGGAAAGTGCCAACAACCCCCCAAATGATGCAAAAACAGCAGCTAAATGGTTAAGTTACCACAGAAACTTGCCACCCAACAGACATACAAATAAACCCAATAAGTGCAGGAGTGTGCAACAGGAACTCCAAAGGAAAAATCCCTGTGCAGAGGGGCACTGTGGGACATGTGGACCTGCAGCACTCAAAGGGTTGCTCCCCTTTCCTACTATCTTCTGTCTTCAGATTACCATGTATTAAGAAGAAAACTCAGTGGGCAACTCCTGGGGAAAGAACTTGAACCCAAGATTTTACCCCCAGGGCTTAAGGCCCACAAAAAGCATCTGGATACTGAGCTAGCCACATCTAAGAGCATTGCCAGTTATGGTAATCCGCCTAATGGTGGTATTCCATTTCTAACAGAAAAATAAAAAAAATAGCTAAAACTATAGCAGAACTGTTCTCTTGCCTGTATCTTCATCCAAGGAACAAATCTTAATGGAGCTGATTGGCTAGCTGCAGCCAAGGAAGGAAAGTAGGTTCCACCCCCTGCATTCACTTCTAGAATTGTTCCTGCCTACTTAAAAGGATGGATCACCTATCCAAAGTTACCAGTAACCTGTACTGGACAACACAGAAAAAAATATTATAGGAAGAACGAGTCAGAGTGGAGTGGAAAGAGTAGCTTGAGAGGGATTACATGATACCCTTCACCTAAGAGCCCAAAAACAACTACCACAACAATAAAAACAGCTGTCACCACTATAAGAGGACCATTTGAGGCATTTGCAGAGATGGTATTTAGGTACGTCAATAAGATGCCTGAGAATCCATTGCAATAGCTCAACAACCTTACTTGACAAGAAAGAGCTAATCTAAAGTATCTCCCCGATAAACAGAAATTGGTTGACCTTCCTCTGCCTCTAATCATGCTTACATTTACCCTCAGTTCTTTACCTCTGTATGAGGTTGCTGGGCTTCTCTCATCTTCTCGTCTCACTACCTGTTCGATTGACTCCATTCCCTCAATGCGTCTTTGCTTTCTCTCGGATACTATAACTCCCAACACTAACCCACTTATTTAATGTGTCTCTAAATTCTGGTACATTACGATCAGATTTTAAACAATCACTAATCACACCCTTCCTAAACAAAACATCCCTTGATAGCAACAGACCTATCGCCTCCTTTACTTCTCAGATACTCTCTCACACTAACATCCTGTCATTCACCTCATGAACATCTCTGGAATTAAACACTACCCAAGCCCCATTCTCCTCTAATATGTTTCAGGATGACTACTGCAACAACCTCATGGCTTGTATTCCACACCACTTCAGTCCATTATAAAGGCTGCCACTAGGTTACTTCAGTCACTTGTCATACTTACTCTGCAGCAGCACTGTCAAGAGCCACACTGGCCTACTTAATCTGGAGGCAAGGACTTCCTCCCTACTCCATTTTACCCCCACCAGACATGATCGGTTGTAAAAAGGACCTCAAAGCAGGTGTATCAGGGCAAAGATTCTATTAGCTAGTTTTCTCTTAGCACAGGTCCCAAATGTCCCCCCACCCCCAGCATAACTCGCAGCCACTTTCTGAGGACTATGGTAATACTACTAGGTCTGCACTCTGATATTAATTTTTGCCAGCCCCTTTCCTCTTCCCCTCCTTACTGGAGGAGGTCTTCTTAAATGCTTTACTAAAACTGCACAGTTTTAGACACTCTATTACTGGGCTAGAGGTGCCTTTAAGAAATTGGCTCTCGTGGGTTCCATACTGGCAGCAACAGTAAGCCTGCAGCGCCGGATGGTTCTGGTAGGAAGTGGGGGGAAGTCCTAACGCCTAGATTTCATCCTCTTCCCATTGTTCACTAGACCCTTTTGGCCTGATGCTAAGGACATCCATTTCTCCTTTACAGTTTACTTTGGTAGAAGGGGTTCCTCCTGATGAGATGGACTCTGCTGAGGTTTCATACCCAATACTAGACTCTTATTTTTCACCTTCTCAGAGTCAGGAGACTAGGCAACTGGGATAGTCACCTTTCATGCTTCTACAGCTTCCTTCTGCCCAACTTTTGCTACCTAAGATTCTAGAGACTAATGTGCATCTTTCTGAAGTGGTTTTGGTCTTTGCTACTTCCACTAGAAGGGAAGTATTGCTTTACATTGCTGCTCACGATTATCTGATCAACGTTGCAAGCAACCTCAGAGCCCATGTGCAAGCAGTGATCTGACACAGATTTAAAGGTGGAAAACACCATTCTTTTGGGGGCAAGATTGCTCCCCTGCCTCAGTTTACCTCCAAGAGTCCCTTCACTTCTTGGGAGGATGCGCGGTCTTTGTTACCCCACCAGTATGACTATGAGCCCAGAACATCTGTTTCAGTCCTGGACACACAAACAGGCCTGGGCAGACAAGAAGCCTTCCTGTTCACTCCTGCTGATTAGCCTCTCGCTGAAGGGGTCTGGTTGCAGGAGTCTGGTCTGCCTCACATGCTTGGAAGCGTCTGGATTCTGTGGATTATTACTGGTGTTTTTTGAAGAATCTCAGATACATTTCCATTCCCTTCTTCCACTTTGCTTCCTTATGTCCAGATTGTGCTCCTGAAAGGGGCTGCCTAGGCTTCCCTCCCTTGAAGTCAGGCAGGTTCTGGTACCTGTGCCTTCTTAGGAAATATGGTGGTTTGTTTCTTTCAATCCTTTCATAGTTCCCACTATGGACAATGCTTATCACCCTATTCTGTACACGGAGCATCTCAACAATCATGCACTGTGTCCGGGGGAGTTTTATTTTTTTTTAGCCTCCCTGGTTATTTTTATTTTTTTTTTCCAATTGGAAGTTGACATAGGTAATGCTTAATACATAAAGTCATAAGTGACACTGGAAATCTAAAAATACACACGTATTAAAATATTATAAGCAGTACTTCTTTACAAGTCAGGCATCAGGGTTCACTGAAACCTGGATCACAGAAACATAAATGAGTAGAAGGAAAGGAAAAGGAAAAAGTAAGTAATATGTAGAATATGAAATGAACCGACAGATAAAGATGGAAAGGCCTTTTAGAGTGCAGCGGCAATCAGAAAACAATCAATAAACAAAGGTAAATAACCATTTAAAGCCGCTATACAAATGAGACAGAAAATATCCTTTGAACAGATAATGGAAGGGAGATTAAAAAGCAGACAAGAAAGGCGGCAAAGGGCTATGAAGAATAGTATAGTAGGAAAACAATGAAAAGAAATAAGGGTAGAAAAAGAAAAGGGAATATAAAACGTGTACATAGAGCTCAGGTCAATAGAACCTGGTCCTCTGTGTAACAAGCACGTTATGGCCAATGGCCCAGGGGGCGGGGGAACTAGGATATCAATATAAGTATAGATGGACAAAGTACATAATCCACGGCCTCCAACTCAAGTGCTATGATAATAAAAAAGGAAGAAACACGTGTTTAGCTGAAGACTAGATGATAGCTACTGCTAAAGTAGAGGCTGCAACACTTGGTAAGCGCATAGAAGCTGCGGAGCAAGGGCTATAACATGCAGCAAAAGGAGCAGGCCAAAAAGTATAGTCAGTAGTATGTCGGGCTAGTTTAAACGGAATCCGTACGAACGAGGTATACGCCTCAGAAAAATAATATAAAATAGGCAAACGTGGAAGAAGAGGGTCAAAATAGAAGGCTCGAAAAATATAGAAGAGCGTTGCTTACAGAATGTGTAACTAAGTTTACAATGCTTGCTAAACAAAGGAATATGGACCACATATGCAGACATAATGGACATAACTAATAATACACATTGCAGACAGCAACACGATTACAAAAAACCAACTGAACTCGGGATCACGTAAATCCTAGTATAAGTGCAACATCCCCCAAGGTCTGGAAAA
This sequence comes from Rhinophrynus dorsalis, assembly GCA_037306005.1. Classification (NCBI taxonomy): domain Eukaryota; kingdom Metazoa; phylum Chordata; class Amphibia; order Anura; family Rhinophrynidae; genus Rhinophrynus; species Rhinophrynus dorsalis. The sequence continues at coordinate 256,811,300 of CM074722.1, forward strand.
AACATAGCACAAATGCATCATTCACCATAGTGTGAGAGTCACAAGAGCTGATCCCGACCCACGCGCTGGATCAGAATCTGCACCGGCGAGTCCACACACACCCAGTACAAATAATAGCAATATTTAAAAATACGTATTGTGAACTGTTAAGAGTCTGGACATATAAACACATCACAACCCCCGCATACGGAGTATAACATTACAACATAAGTCAGCAGAATATCAGAGGCTACCCTCCCTAGGCCCAAGGAAGGGGACCGTGCATGCTGAGGCCAAAATGCACGTGCAGCATGAATGTCTCAGGAAATGGATTCCTCTACGAGTTATCAGTATATCAGAGAAATAATCCCAGGTCACATTTAACTGCCAGGAAGCGAGTCCAGCAGGTAAGCAGCATCCGAACAGATCTCCAAAATTAGTGATGTAAGTAGATCCCTGGGTCTCATGGGTAGGCCATCACAGCACATAGATCTTTAGCCACAGCAAGTAAGAGAAGTGAATCTGTCCCCGAAGTAATCATGTTCGGACACGTCTTCAGTCCCATGCAGTCCTCCATGGGCTTCCAAATAGCACCGTATGGGCCTTGAACCCTGCAATATCCAACCATGCTTGCAGGATCTGCATCACTACGGAGGATCATAAATCGACCCACTGCTTTCGTTGAATTCATCTTCTGCATTTGCAGATGGTCGGGCTGCAGCGGTATAACCTCTTCCATCGTGTCACCTGCTGTAACATGAGAATCCTGGAGACTAGCTGTAACATGGTGAGTGAAAAATTCTGCGTGCCGCATCTCTCCCTTCAGCACCCCCGCCATGCTGTCGGGCTCCGGATGCACAATCTCACTGTGTATAGCCGCAAATTCCTCTTTTACAGCCGCCAAGACCTCGGCTAGAAATTCTTTAATGTCCATCTGTGATGGGAGGTCTGACAAATCATCTAACGAGAGGCATACCAGAGGCCAAACACCTCCTGCCATGTTGATCAGCTGTGGCGTCTGGTCCAAATAATACCAGGGGAAAAGCGGCAAAAATATCCAGTAACCAATCCCTCAGCTAGCGAAGGCAGTGTTACCATAAGGTAAGGAGCAAAAATTGGCCAGAGAAAGGATGAAAATAGGTCCAATTCAGTATCATAACTGCGGAGCAGACCTAAACACGTCCATTTTGCTTGGCAGATCGCTCCGCCTCCCTGGTTATTAAGGGCGCCTATTTGCATATTCTCAACCATGCAGATCATCTAGGTTTGTCTTTTTCAGTTCACCTTTCTGCCTTTTGAACTTGTATCTATTGTCTATTCCTGAGGCTCTTTTCCACTAGTCTTCGCAGCCTTCCCCTATCTGACCAAGCCTTTGTTATAGGCCGCATCAGGGAGACATCAGGATGAAAAAAGTCACAAGTCCATCAAGTTCAAACTTGATGGCTGCTACTCAGTTTTCAGAAAACTTTCATTTTTTTCTCAGCATGGCATTCAACACTCCTTAGGGATGGTCTCCCTGCCAAAGGTCAAGATTCTTTTAGACACTGCATATTTATTTCAACTGTAAAGGACTGCCCAGAAGTACAGCAGTGTAGTCGAAGAGCATTCGTTTTTCCTTTGTTAAATGCTCTTGTGATGTCTCTCTTTCTGTCCTTCACATTTCAGACAATGTTGAAACGGACTTTCAAAACTATCATCATCTGAATTGCAGTACTTGGGAATGCAGCCAGATGTTGTTTGACTCCACAGTCCATATTTAAAGGGATTGTAAAGTCCTGAAAAAAGTCTAGGCGAAATGATAGGTACAATAAAAAAATACGTAATGCCCTTTATGCTTTGAGAGATATAAGAAAATAAAGTCCTCCGCTCCCTCCCCCTTCTCATGCATCAGCTGTATAGCTGACGGCATGAGATTCTGTTTCCGGGATCAGACGGCGGCTCTTCAGGAGCGCTGACATTGAGATATCTAACTATAAATACTTCATCGGAATGGTCTACAATGTGCCTGGTTTGCAAGCACACATTGTAGACCATTCCGATGAAGTATTTATAGTTAGACATCTCAATGTCAGCACTCCTGAAAAGCCACGTATGGTTGCACATCCACATTCTGCCTCTTGACAGTTTATAGCTTGTCAGGCAGAAAGTGGAGGGAGTGGAGGACTTTATTTTCTTGTATCTCTCAAACCATGAATAGGAATAAGGGCATTACATATTTTTTATTGTACCTACCATTTCACCTAGACTTTTTCTCAGGACTTTACTATCCCGTTAAGATCTTCCAACCATAGATCTAATGGTCTCTTGGTTGAACTACAAGGTTCCCCTGTTTTATGTCGTGACTCTCTTGACCTTGCTGCTGACATGATGGTCATTCCTTGGGAATTTACTCTGGCATATGTTTTTCTTCTATTCCCTCAGGTAATTCTAATCATTCTGGACACCCTGGGAGAGGTTGTCAGATCTTTTCAATATATCCATGGCAGAGCAGTTTTGGCTTCATCTCTTTAGAGCCCTCTTGACTCAGGGTCCTCTGTGTAACCCACGGGTAGAGGAGTTGACTTTGACAGCCTGGCTCTTGAATTCAGCATCCTGTGGAAGAAAGGACTCTCTAATTCTGTTATGCCACTATGATGGTAGTTTGAATACCGGTGTCTTCCAAGGTGTACCATGGAGTATGGCACTTTTTCTTAAAGTAGTTCTATCACATATAGGGAAGTAATGCTCATTAGTTAGAGCATTTAGCAAACAAGTTAAATATGTTAGTCATTTTTGAAAAAAACCTGTTATCTGAGCAAACATTCAAGTTTAAAAGGTGCCCAGCAGCCTACTTCCGCTTGCCGCACAGAGGCTGCTCCAGTTCTACTACCCAGCATTCTCTGATAACGGAGAATGTCTGTCTCTAAGCTGGAGCGATCTCATTGACTAGATATCAATCTCTGGAAGTAGGCTGCTGGGAACCTTTTAAACTTGAATTTTTGCGCAGATAACAGGTTTTTTTTTTCAAAAATCACTAACATGTTTAACTTTTTCACTAAATGCTCTAACTAATGAGAATTACTTTTCTATATGTGATAGATCCACTTTAAAGTGGTGTGAAGACCAGGGTCAGGGCCATGTCCTTTTAGTCTTAAGTTTATTTTAGCTTCAAATATGTATATGCTGGTCCATATCTCTGTTTAGGTCTACCGAGGGACACAATCCCAGCTATGAGTAAACACACAGATGTGCGCCCCCAAGCCCCAAACAAATACACGCCCAACCTGCACACTCAAGAGAGGATGGCTTTCAGAAAGGGCTTAGCTCTATTAAAGTCCAGATTTCTGCTTTATTATTGCCTTATTACCGGATGTGAAGACATTTGTGCAGGGGGTGGCTCATGTTTAACCAGTCTTTCTGGATCCTACTCCTACCTGAGGCTGGAACTTATCCTTGGGAATAACGCTGTCTGTGAGGTGGTTTGCAAACTTCAAACATCAACCCCACTTTCTGACCTTTCATTGGTGGTTTTGAGAAAGCCTGTTGGGTTTCTCTCTAAGGTTATTTGTGAGTTTCACATTGTGCTTCCTTCTCTTTGCCCAGCTGCATCTATGAGACAGGAACAGGAGCTTCATTGTTTGGATGTAGTTAGGAGCTTGAAGTACTACATTCATCTCACAAAATTCAGACTTGTTTATTGTCATCCCTGAGGGCCCTCATGTGGGCCAAATTGTGCCTCAGGTGACAGGGTTTTCCTGGATTAAAAACCATTAGCCAGACCTACTCCGCCATGAAACAAGCCTGTCCCATTTTGGGGTTACAGTTCACTCCACCAGAGGTGGGTGTTTCCTGGGCCTATAAAAATCAGACATCTGAGGAGCAGTTGTGAAAGGCAGTGACATGGTCATCCCTTTACCCCTTTGTTAAACACTACCATGTCTAGGTTATGTTTTTGTCAGCTCAGCTGAAGAGCCACCATGTCGGCCATCAGCTGTCAGCAGGAAATGTCAAACTTTGAATGCAGATATCTCTCAAACCATAGCAGTTTGAGAGATAGGGTTTTTGCATTCAAGTCAACATTTTAATCCCTACACGATGCAAAATTTTCTGGGATCTTACTATCCCTATAAAACTGAGCTTAACAGGTAGGGCTAAAGTGGAAGGGAAGAGGGAATCTTGGACTGCTAAGGAAATGTCAAACTTTGAATACAGATATGTCTCAAACCATAACGGTTTGAGAAATAGGGGTTTTTTTTGCATTCAAGTCATCTTTTTAATCCCTACAAAATTCAAAAATATTTTCTGGGACAATACCATCCCTTTAAAAACAGCAAAGCCAAGAGTTAAGTAAAACAAAAGAGAAAAAGAAAAATGAATCCCCTGAACAGAGAACCTAAGAGGACTCCCTGCCCAGAACTCAATTCTTGAAGGAACAAAACACTCAATGGCTTAAAGAGATCATAATGTTTAGATATTACTGCAAGCTCGATTCTTCAATATACTTTTTAATAACAAAATGTACCTTTCTAATTGCTCATAACGTTGTTGTTTTCCTTTTATTTTAATTAAAAGTATCCCACCCACCCCTTTCCATACGTCATGATGCCTCCCCTAAAAGAAGCATAAGGAAAAACCTGCCCTCCTTTGTCAAGGGGGGGCGACAACAGGGTTTTCCTTATATATACTGATAAAAATATTATCATCCCTTGTTGCCATCTGTCTGGTCAAGTGACCGGATTTCAGATCTAAAAGGATGTAGTGGTACTTATGGAATAAGGGAGGTAAGGGGGACGCAATCAAAAGAAAACAAACCCGACAAATTTATGAGCAGACAGAAAGGTACATTTAGTTATAAAAAGAATAGAAGAGGGCAGCACCCGTGGGACTTTTCAAAAAGCAATAATATTTATTCAAATGATGGCAAACAGCTGGGTCAACGTTTCGGCCCCGGCATGGGGCCTTTCTCAAGAAAACATTGACCCAGCTGTTTGCCATCATTTAAATAAATATTATTGCTTTTTGAAAAGTCCCACGGGTGCTGCCCTCTTCTATTCTACTTACATCTACGTATTGGGGATTGTACACCTGGGCAGGAAAAATTCTTTTATGGAGAGAGTGCTTTCAGCCTTCTTTTTTTATATTTATAAAAATGTATACTGAAGAATCGAGCTTGCAGTAATATCTACACATTACTATCTCTTTAAATTACATTTAATATTTGAATCACCCATTAGAATGAATGGAGCTTCTACATAGCTACAGTGAGGTAAAGACTGTAACAACAAGCAAACTTCCACAGGCTTGTGGTCCTGGAAAATGGACCTGTGCACTGAGCAATTCATTAATGAGGAAGCCAGGAATACAGCCTCACATGCTAAGAAAGAACAATAAAAAAAGACTGATAAAGGAATCACTTAAAACTGAGCTTAACCCTGTGAGTGCCAGAGGGGTACGCAGTACATTGTTCCTCAATGTGTTGTGTACCCATCTGGCTCTCAGAAGGTTAACAGGAGGGACTAAAGTGGAAGGGAGGAGGAAGTCCCCTTGAGGAGGAGACTTAACCAAATGGTTCCTGTGTTCCACATTGGGTGACAGGGAAACTGACCTCTGTAGCATTCAAGGGGCTAATGAAATCAATTTATTTTTTCTTTAATTTGTGCTTTATGATGCAATTGGCTTGCAACAGTTGTTCCTCTATTTTTTATGCATATGGCTCCATGTGTGCCTCTTAAATGCAGTCAACTTCCATGTTGCTGTGGTAAAAAAAAAAATCTACTGAAATGAGCCATGCTGTATACCAGCTGGGTGGGGACGATGGGAATTGTAGTCCCAAACAGCTGGAAGTCTATCACTACCCGTGCTGTATACTTATATTTCAGCTCTTTCCAGACTAACTATTGTCCAATGAAAAGGTCTTGTTTGAATTCCAGTAATTAACCTGCACCAGAATCTGCAGACTGCAGTGTTCATTTCATCAATCTTTCTTGTGCTGGATCTCAGACAAACTTTCACAGAAAGTGGCATCTAACCCTTGTAAACAAATTATTTTCGAGCTAGTGAAATTGAAAGAATTTTTTTCTCAAGCAGGGATTGTTATTATAGAAACACAGATACCTAAAAAATTAAAATTAGTTGATACACCTTAACCCTTTAAGGACCAGTGGGAAGTGCAATGTGTTGCATATCTCTCTGGTCCTTTACAGGTTAACATAACAGCTAGCTAGCGTCTGTAAAATGCTTTATTTTATGTTAGAGCGCTGAACTATAATCCTACACTTTAGTAAAGGGGACAGTAGACCCTACATCTATTTTACCATAAAAACCTTCGACATATGTCCCTGACTACCACTAAGAGCTCTGGAAGCCTGGGGGATAATAGTGATCTAATCGCTCACAATATCCCAAAACAATTTTTGCAAGGTCAGGTGAATGCCTGCTCCACTTCCTGTCTCATCTGTGGCTGGCTTCTATGGGGCTATGAAATATACATCTCCAAACGTCTCAAAACCCATAGTACTACTATCAAGATTAGTAGACACCACTTTTGCTGTCAAACAGGCCATTTATAGATAATACAACAGCATCACTCCTGAGACACGTATCAATTAGATTTTAGGCCACAGAAAGCAAATATAGAATTTTTACGTTCATTTGAGGTGTTAGTGATCATTTAACCCTTTGAATGTCAGAGGATTGTTCAACTCACTGTGAAGTTAAATATATTTTCCCCTTAATAACTGTATTGTTCAGTCCTGGCCCAATCTTTTTTTCAATTAGAACATTTTTTTTATTAAAGTCAGTCATGCATTAACAGTATAGGGCAATGTTAACCAAGTAGGTAAGAAGAGAATTAGGACACAAGAAAGAAAGAATGGGGAATAAAAAAAATTTAAAAAGGGGGAAGGGGGAGACGTGGCATAGGGCATCCTTTGATGCATGCCGACTTGTGGTCCTCCATAGAAGGAAACATTTCAAATGCCCTGCGGCCTAACACCTTCCCCCACACATTATGCCACCCTATTCTAAACAGGTTTCATTGGTCCTTAAAGAGAGTAATTTGAAGGCCACTGAAATGATTCACATACAAAGTATTATTGCAATGGCAAGATTCTAGTGGGCTAAATACCTTTGCTGACATCACCAGTAAGTCACATGACTGCAGTGTGCGGTGAGGGGAGGGGCACAGTATGAGAGAGATGCAGGTCGAAGAGAGTAAAATGGAAGCTGCAGAGGTGCATGTGAGAGCAGATGGTTTTGGGTTTGGTATTCTATAATACAGTGGAACTAGTGCATACTGGTGTTAGAGCAGACCATTCTTGGCACTTTAATCCCTGGTAACATGGGTATTGTACAGCTGTACCTGTTAAATTCTGTATTGCCACTGGATTGGTACAGTTCTGATGTAAAGCAAATGCACCACAGGTAATAAATACAAATTTACCTATGTGCACTTGGTTTGACCCAAAAATACACCTGCAATAATAGTACAGGTCAGAGATGCTCAACTAGGCTCATGAGGTAGCAAGGGTATGTAAAGAGCTCACTAGAACTCTGTCCTGCACCCAGAGTACAATCTCTTTTAGCTCACAAATGCCAGGCACAGAGAAGAAATATTCTGAAGCATTTCATACTGGTCATGCCCATATGACCGTTTAGCTATGTAAATGCCAAACAATTCCTCTGTGAACGAGGGAAGCAGCTAACCCCACATGTAACTTTTGGCCTTATTTGGCGTCACCAGGACTTGTGAGCAAGGAGTCCACATCTGGATTCCCCTATTACTCTTAGGGTGACCAACCCCAATAGCAATTTACATATGCAATAGTATAGGTCAGAGATGCTCATATAGGCTCATGAGCTTGCAAGGTTTCATAACGAATGACCTTGACTTGGGTTTTGAAAATAGAAAGGTTGATGCTATACATGTGCAGTCTTCTCTTAATTTCACATACACTTGACCTTTCCTTTTTTGAAGTGTGCATCTCCTATAATTAGAGTCAGGCAGCAATGACTCTGTAGAAAGCTAGACTTCTGCTTATTATGTTCAACTATACATTTTTACTACACTGAATATTATATTTTCACAGGGATCTGTGTAAAATGACCATCATTAAAATAATCTATAAAAATATAAATGCTAATTTTTTCAAGCTCTATCTTTTGTAGCTAGTATTTAAAACATGCATTAGTAGAAAGTTTTATTTAGCCAGTATATCACCTTTGGGCACTTATAGCCAAGAGTATAGAAGTCTGAGAAGCGGTGGAGGTTCTAGAAGTCAGTGAAGCCTGCTAAAGCTATCCATCAACTTAACATGGGGTGCTGTCTTGCTCATTACCTCCAGACTAAGAAACAGCTTAGGGTAATGACTAAAAAGGCTTTATGCTCATCATAAATATTCATTCTTCTAAACACAATGTTGATAACTAAGAATTCTGAATGTGCTCAGCATAATTCCTATAACTTCTAATTCTCTAGTGTAGATATAGGATTACAATATTCATGAAAAACTGAAATTCAAGCACTTAAATTATTATTTTCAGACCAAATAACTCTAATATTTCAGCACTGTACAAATTGAATACAATAATAGATTTCATTTTCGTGTTACATATAATGAAAATGCATGTGTACAGTCAAATTGTGCGTATGTATGTATGTCTATAGATCGGCAAACAGTTGTGGGTGAAAGCACTCACTCGCTCACTTACTACAGTGTGGATCCCAGGTGCACACTTCCAAAAATTAAGACAGTAGAAATGAGTCAGCACCAGTGGGACTTTTTTAATCACACAATTGTGATTTAAAAAGTCCCAAAGGTGCTGCCCTCATTTTTTCTAAGCACAATCTTACCCATGGATGAAAGCTTTGTTGGATAAATAGGTATACACATACGCACACCATAGTGACACATAGTGAGACATTTATTTGTTTAAAATAGGCATAGCTGGGAACACTCTGGATTTGCCCCGGAGACTCCAGTTTCTGCTGCTGATTACCGGTTCTCCGGGCAGAGGCTGATTCTCGGGATGTGGGGCATTTCTAATGAAACTCTGCCCACTTCTGCTACTTCCCAGTGTGTTCCTCCCACTCCACACCCACTTCTCCTCCTTCCTTAGCCTATTTATTATACTTTTTCTTCATTTTATAAGCTCCACCCCCTTTTGACGCAAATTGTGTCATTTTTCTCCCCCAGAGGCACCACAGGACTCCCCTCTCCAGGGAGTCCGCAACAAAAAGTTACCAGGTATGAAAATAGGCCTTTAAGTACTTGGATTGGTAGAGATGTAATGCAATGGAGTGCTTAGCATGTAGGGGGTTAATAGTCCTATTGACTAAATAGTCCTAAAAAAGGGTTTATGTTCACTTATTTTTATTATAAAAGAGGTTTATGCAGTAACATAGTATCATTTAGTATTAGGGGCACATATAGATTATTTAATGGGGCGTAAGTAGGGATAAGGCTGATGGGAGGAAACAGAAACGAGTATTAACGACACAGACCAGAAATGTTGAGCGTTTCCAGTTTGGAAAGTAATATAGATTAATGCACTTCCTTTATGTTTCTAAAGTAGAGCATACATAATATGGAGGCAAGATCTAGCGCCCCGTGGTGGAACGCACAGAGTAAATTGTAGGAAGGAGGTGGGACCAAAATAACCTTAAAGACCGGAAGAGATTGTAATGAACCGAAAGTTGATAATGCCCCTACTAGATTGGGCTTGGTGGAGATAAACCGGAAGTTGACAGCATTCCACACAGAAACACAATAAAGAAAAACACATTTTAAGTAAGGGATTTGTAATATTGTATGTTTATATTCAATGTTGTATATGGGAGAGATTTCGATATAGGAAAATGTAGTTCTTGCAAGAAAAATTTATGCAACCAAAATGGTACTTATAATGGGATCTGAATTATAAAGTGGAGATGATATATATATCTAACATGATTATATTTGACTGTATAATGTATAATGCTATGCAGATCAAGAATATTAGGGACATATAGATTTGTATGTATGTGAAAGAAATGTTGAATTTTGGTTCAATGAGAATATGGTGTATGTTGGTCATGTGATGAATCTAGGTCCAATGGGATAAAAGAGAGATATTTAAAAGTTGGGAATTCAGTGCTGCTGTTTGTTTGTTTGTAAATCTTTTATACTGTTTGGCCAGGGGCTTAGAAGAAGTGGCTGGGGAGGCCACGAAACACGTTAGCAGGCCATTTATTATATATATATATATATATATATATATATATATATATATATATATATATAATTTTATTTTTTAATACATTATTAACATTTATATATTTTTGAATGCAGTTGGAGCAGCGATTTCCATCATATACATGAATGGGGACTGGAGGCTGGAGGTGATACTTTAGCCAACTGAAAGTGTAAGAGAGTGTGTGTGTGTGATATATATATTTATACACACACATTTAATTACACTTTTTGGAGAACATTATTGGATATACTATACATTTGGGTGCCCTTTTTTGTGCTTCTGTTTGAGAATTTGCTTCATGATCCATGGAGGGAGATGTGATTTGGAAGAAGCAGCCCTTTTGGAAGTCTGTACACGCTAACAAGATAAGGCTTTGTTTGCTGTGGGTTTTATATACATAATTCCTTGGCAAATACTCTTGTGAGTATAATACCACCGGGTGCTTTTGGTGAAGGTTTATACTAAGATGCCAGACAAGGGGCGCCACCCACCCTGGATCCCCCTTTTTTGTCTTCCTTTTGAAATATGTATTGATTTGTATTAGCAGTCTGTGCTGTTGGTTAGCCCTGAAATGCCTCCAATTTTCTTTGAATACCTGGTCCTCCCTTGAGAGGAGTGACAGAACAGAATACGACAATTGAGGTGGCAAGGACCAGGCTGTGTACAATACAGACATAACATATGAACCCTTTAATCCACTGAGTTCCAAAGAGGTATCCAAAGCATTGCAACGCAATGCATTGGATACCTCTCCAAAGCGTTAATCCTTTGAGAGTCAGTGATTTATCCAACACATTGTAATGCAATTGGTACCTGTGTAGTACTCTGGGGGTTTTGGGCCAGCGAGATAAGAAATCTATTGCATTGCACAATAGGTGGTCCATAACACTGAGTGTCAGACAGGTATTCAATACATTCAAACACATTGTCTTACCTGTCTTACATCAAAGGGTTAAAGCAGCAGTCGCTTGTCTATGCTTTGAACAGGAGTAGTCATTGTGTGACTCACAGGACACACAGGCCAGAAGTGTCCCCTGCAGCTACCTTGGTCTGGGTACAGATGGGGGAGTGAACGTTACAGTGGGGAGGGTGGAAGAGAATGAAGCTGAATTGCTTACTCACTACCATCCTGGTAAATGGGTGTGCAGTTCAGAGAGGGTACTGCACTTCCCACAATACTCCAAGAGGAAAACAGGCTAATGACCCCCCCCCCCCCGAACTATTGATGAGCTGCCATTACATAAAGCAGCATTGTTTAGCAATGAAGGAGTTAATTGGAGAGGACTGTATATGGCAGCAGTGGTAAAAATGAGGCTCTCCAACTGCTCCAGTTATCCAGTGGAAGTCAGCAGGATGATGGGAGTTGTAGTTCTGTAGCAGATGAAGGTCCACATATTGGTTATGGCTACTATATAGGAATTAAATTATGTTGTACAGTTGTCAAGTTATCCTGTCAGAATCAGCATCAGTTCCAAGCTGAAGGCTATTTAGGCAGTTTTTTTCCTGCTGGTATGCAGTGCATACAGTGGCACAAATCTGGTAGCTTAAACGTTTGATAAGATGTTCAAAGGAGAGAGGGGGGGGTTCCCCTTCAACCTACCTGTTTCTTTCAGTGCATCTTTTAGACTGATGGCCACATAACCGTTGCCACAGAGACACTATAACAAATCCCACCCCATTGCCTTCGATTCATTGGCTACTCATATTGGGGGGTTGCCATCGATCCAGAGACTGACATTGTCCTTCAAAAAATGCCCTAGCCATAGTATTATTCTTGATAAAGGTCCCTACAGGACCAAAACGTTTTAACTACTTTTGAAGTCCCATGAATGCTTGACTTTGGTTGGTATATTTATAAATATATTTTTATCTTCATCTATTTTTTGTACATTTATGTTCCTGACAATGATCTCCTTCAATCTTTTTCCAGGGAGCTTTCTGTAAGGAACTGTAAAAGCAGGAAAAGTGATACAATGTAAAAAGATATTGATACAGTGTTGAAAATACTGTTTACAGTCTATTATATACCACATACAGAGCACTCAGTGGTGCTTAGTTAATGTTACATTGTATAAATATCACTGCTTTTACAGTTACTGAACTGTAAGCTCTTTGGAAAACCAGATTCAGGGAGCCCACCTTCAGGAACATAAAAGTATAAAACAAAACTAGGGAATGAAGAGAATAATGTTTATAAAAAGGAGTGTCAATTTGACAGTACATATTATGCACTTGCAGGATATATAAAATCAAAATAAAAGGTCAGAATCTCTTAATCCCTGGCTATCATCTTAGCTGAAGTAAAGATGACCTTTAGCATGTAAACTCTAGAGTCCAGTCACACTTCACACTTCTACAGTCTATAAAGCACTTGGGTTACCTGTACACATATGGCTCTACATAAACACACATCCATCAATGGCCTGAGGCATCAATGCAAAGGTCTAGTGCAGAGTATCTGTGGAAGAGTTTACACCTGATTTTTTTTTTTTAAACCCTTAGATGATAGCATACTAACAGCCTTGTGAACAAGAGAAATACTGGAGCAACCCAACCGCACCACAAAGGAAAAAGAATATCCCTAAACTAGCACTGGTTTAAATGGAGACTTTAATCACTTTAGATCTCTCTAGTATTCAATGTGTTGAAATCCCCCATTTAAAGTAAATTACAAATGTAATTCCCCCCTACCATGGTGACTTTAGCTTGCTCCAAAATTGCTTTGCATTGAGCTGGGTAATACTTTGGCACCCAAAGGGTTAAATGTCATTTTAGTGCACAGAACAGTATGGTAGCCTAAACACACAGTGAACATACAGGTCAAGAGACTTTCACTAATCAAGGCTCATGGACAGTACTGCATGCATAAACTGTAATATTTCTGTTCATTTTTTTTTTTTTTTTTTTACAAAGAAGGGTGAAGGGAAGGGACCTTTGTTAGAAAAAAGAAATAAGACACAGGAAGCATGCATGTTTACAGAAGAAGAAGTTCTACGTCAACTCTCTAAAGTAAAAACAGCTAAATCTATGGACCTGATGGGATATACCTTAAGTTAATAAAAGAACTTAAGAGTGCTCTAGCAAAACCTTTAACAGTATTAATCAATCAGTCACTATAGACAGGAGTAGTTGCAGATTAGAAAGTAGCAAATGTCATACAGCTTCACAAAAAAAGGTAGCAGGGAAGAATACGGTAACTACAGACCAATAAGTTTTATGTCAATAGTGGGAAAATTAATGGAAACTATGTTAAAGTAAATAATTGTTAAATATCTGAATTTAAATGAGTTGCAAGACCCAAAACAGCATGGGTTTACTGCAAGGAGAAACACACAATTCTACCAATGGGTAGTAGTGCTTAGGCGCTAGACTCTATAGACTATAATAAAGGTGTAGAGAACTCAATCTCATTCTTCTCTTTTGGGGGCTTCTTGATACAGTTCATTCTCTCACAGACATGGAATCTTCCAGTTGTCTCTACTAGAGGATGCTGCCCTTCGGTACGTTGATGGATAACGTGAATAAACTAGAATGAAGCAAAAGTGAAAAGGGCGCAAACCCTCTGAGAGAGTATCTGCTGGATTTAAACACAGTACACAGCCCCCTTCCAATGAATGCTCACCACACTTAGACAAGTAATAGTCTAGAAGATATTCCTCTTTCAACCATTCACCACTCCAGATATGGAGTATTTGGAGTGGTGAATGGTCAAAGGAGGAATATCTTCTAGACTATAGAGCTTTTACTTGTCTCAGTCTGGTGAGCATTCATTGGAAGGGGGGTTGCGTACTGTGTTTAATTTCAGCAAATACTCTCTCAGAAGGTTTGTGCCCTTTTCTATTGTGCTTCGTTACAGCAGGGAGATCTTGTCAAACTAACCTCATAGATTTTTTTTGACTGGGTAACTAAATAATAGACCAAGGGGGAGCAGTAGGTATTAGCTTATCTAGATTTCAGAAAAGCATTTGAAACTATCCATCATACAAGACTCATTAACAAATTGCAGCGCTTGGATGTGGATGTAAAAATAGTTAAATGGATAAGGCAATGGCTGAGTGACAGGAGACAGAGGGTAGTCAATGGAGAATATTTGGATGAAGGGAGTGTTACTAGTGGGGTACCTCAGGGATCTGTACCGGGGCCCATTCTTTTTAATATTTTTTTTAGTGATATTGCAAAAGGTCTTCAAGGTAAGGTATGCCTTTTTGCAGATGATACAAAGATCTGCAATAGGGTAGACATTCCCGGGGGAATAAGCCAAATGACAAATGATTTAGGTAAATTAGAAGAATGGACAAGAGTATAGCAGCTGCAGTTTAATGTTGATAAATATAAAATTATGCACTTAAGATGCAAAAATCCAAAGGAAAAATATAGAATTAAGGGTACTGTGCAGTTAAAGACAACAGAGGAAAGTGATTTGGGAGCAATTATTGCTGATGGTTTAAGGTAGGAAGGCAATGTAAGAAAGTGGTGGGGAATGCAAGCAGGGTGTTGGGTTGTATAGCAAGGAGCATTAGTAGCAGAATAAAGGAAGTGGTCATGCCACACCATAGATCTCTGCTTAGACCTCACCTAGAGTATTGTGTACAGTACTGGAGACCCCATCTCCAGAAGGATATAGATACTCTAGAAAGAATTCAAGAGAAGGACTACTAAAATGGTGTCTGGTTTAAAGGATAAGAAATATCAGAATACACTAAAGGATATGAACATATATAGCTTGGAGTACAGAAGGGAGAGAGTGGATATGATAGATACATTCAAATACATGAAGGGATTCAACAAAGTGCAGAAGGGAAGTACATTTCAAAGGAGTAAAAATGTTAAGAGGCCATAGCTTAAAACTAGAGGGACACAGGTTTAGATGTAATGTAAGAAAGTACATTTCAAAGGAGTAAAAATGTTAAGAGGCCATAGCTTAAAACTAGAGGGACACAGGTTTAGATGTAATGTAAGAAAGTTTTATTTCACGGAGAGTGTAGTAGATAAGTGGAATAGCCTACCAGCAGAAGTTAATAAAATGGAAGAATTTAAGCATGCATGGGATGGGCATAATGCTGTCATGAACATAAAACATGACTAAGAACCAAATAAGGTTTGAGGTTTTTACAGTAGGAAAATATTCTAGTTATTTCCCTTGCACTGCACTTGTACGTATTCCCTGCATTATATTTCATTGTAGATTTGTAATCATTTGTTTGTTTAATAAAGGAGACTCGTGTCACAGAAGTATAAATGCTCCTTTTGGTTAGCACAGCAAAGTGAACTTTAATAGCTTCATACATCTGAAACATTACAAACCTGTAGAATAATAAATCTTCCTCTAGATTAGATTGCTAATCCCCAAATAAGACTGATACTGTAGCACACAGATGGCACATTTGGTTTATTAAGCTTGTCCCTTTCTCCATATGGCAAACCCTATTAACAAACTAATGACAGCCTGAAAAGTGACAACACTAACTTTAGTGACCTTGAATCACAAATAAGAAACAAGTGAAATAAACAAATTTCCATTGCACTAGCTGTATTTATCTTTGTGACTGTAAAAGAGTCTGGTATTTAAGACAGAGTGGCCGGTCCAGTCCATTTTTCAGCAGAGTAAAAAAAAAAAAAAAAAAAAAAAAAAAAGACCAGTGCATTTCTACTTGTAAGGTCAGCCAACAACACTGACGTACTAAAAAGGATTCAAGTGATTCTGCAGCAAACCATTTGCACTAAAGAGGACAAATAAAAAGATCAATGTTTTAAAATGAAAGCCTGAGCATCAGATCCTGACCTTTACAAATAAATAACCTGCGTCTTACTATCAATAACAAACACTGAGGTTTAGTTGTATGTTTTTGGCCTAAAACACAATAAACTTGCTTGCCCCATCATGACACCCCAGATTCAGACAAGTTCCCATCTGCCTTAAAGGGATAGCAATAGCACATTAAAACTTCATCTCTGATTATTACATACAATTTTTGAAACATGTTGTGTTATGTATGTGTGTGCCTGGTTTGCAAGCACACTTTGTAGACCGTTCCAGTGAAGTAGTTCTTCTTAAATAACGCAATTTCGGCTCTGCTGAAGAGCCTCTTGTAGTCAGCCGGCTTGAATCTTCTGCTGTCAGCTTTACAGCTGACATCAGGAGAAGGGGAAACTTTCAGTGCGAATATCTCTCAAACCATAGCAGATTGAGAGATAGAATTTGTGGCACATAGTTTATTTTTTTAACACCTACAAAAGTAGAAGAATTTTTTATGGGACATTACTGTCCCTTTAAAGAATCCCCCTACCGCCTCTTCTGGCCACCTCCCATTGAATCTGCATTCCGGTCGAGGTACCGGATGGAAGCAACGAGGGACAAACTTCAGTCATTAAGTAGGGATTCACCGATACCGATACCAGCATCAGTGCCGATACCATGCATTGAGCGAGTACTTGTACTCGCTCAAATGCAACCGATCCTAAAACTGATACCGCCTCTGTGCAAATATTCTTCAGCGGCTACAAGGGTGACGTGGGTGGACAGCTTCCGCATTGTGAATTAGCCAATCGGCGCTGGGTGTGGGCGTAAAAGGTCAGAGGCTGGGGATGTGGTTTGCGGGACCAGAGTCGAAATGAGTCTCCCCAGATCACTGGGCGTTGTTTGGTCTGAGGTCCAGCCCTACCCTCGTAGTGCTGAAAGCCACAGTCGGAGGACAAACTGTACTTCAATAGGCTGTTATTGTGACATCTGTTCACAGTGTCTTGTCCTGAGAGTGACACAGTAGGCAATGCATCCAAACTTTAACTTGCAGACGATTAATGTCTGAGTGGCCCCAACTCGCTGAGATAAACATTTTTTAAACTTTTTTCAAGCCAGAACTAAGGGTCTGAGAGGGAATTGGCTCTGCACAATAATACTGAGCATATATCAACAAATTCCCATTATCACAATAATCATCGTCCTCACTGTCCTCAACTTACAACTAATAATGCATTATTAAAAATAAAGTGGTTTCATTTTTGTCAGCTTATTTTAGCTTGCCCTTATTCCCTTATTTTTGTCCTATTTTCCCTTATATTTCAATTTTATTTTATTACTTATTAAAATAAAAAAAGAATTTGCAAAAAAATATTGGTAATTGGTATCGGTGAGTACTTGAAAAAAGTATCGGTACTCGTACTCGGTCCTAAAAAATTGGCATCGTTGCAGCCCTATCATTAAGTATAAGGAAAACCCTTGACGGAGGAGGGCAGGATTTTCCTTATGCTTAGTGAAGGTTGTCATTTCAGTTTCAATAGTGGATGAACTACAGAAGTGTAAGTAAATATATATATTGTAACATGTTACAAAAATTGCATGTAACAATTTGAGATAAAGTTTTATTGAGCTATTACTATACCTTTAAATCTGTGAACATGTGTCTAGTATAATTAAATTAAAATACAATGGCACCAACTTACCCCTGCTATGAACAAAACACTTGTGAGGGAAACAAGGGAGGTATTTATACCTTCTCCAATTCAGTTATAACCTGAATAGACAGGGAGCTATCAACAAAGAGAGTAGGAGCCAAACATTCCAAATTAACTATTAAAAATATACAGATTCCTGGCGAGCTCAAAATGGCAGGCAATCTTATTGTGCATTTGGTCAAAAACATGTAACTAAACCCCACTGTTTATTATTTATAAGTCACAGGTTATTTATTTATAAGGTCAGGATCTGATACGGAGACTTTTCTTTTGTTTACTTTGTATTTGTAGCCAAGATATAGTTCTCTATGCCCTCCTAACTAAATGCATGTAACTATTTGAATACTATTAATAAATGCTTTTTATGAGCTTGCCAGGAACCTTTATATTTTGTATTTCTTTTATATGTAATTTGGGAGGTTTGGCCTCAATTTAATAGACTCTTATGTTCAGTATTGTTTATTAAAACCATACTGTTATAGAAATCAGAATTTTGTCAAACAGTTCAAACCAGTTCTAGGAAGAAACTATGTTGGATCAATTAAAGCCGAACTATCATGCAAATAATATTGGCACCCAATATATTTGTAAACTAGCAATTTGCAAATCCTTACTGTCTTTAAACTCAATATGTCCACGTTATTGCTGAAAAAAAACGATTCTTCTGCAGGAACAAGAGGACAGAGAGCGCAGACATCTTAGAGGAAATGATGGCGCTGTCTGTCCCCTTCACTGCCAGCATTGGTGGTGATGCTAGTTGGTTACCTTAAGGTAACCGGAAGTTCCTGAATGACCAGGCGCACAGAGTTTCCCTTATAAGTTCTGTGCAGCCCGATGCCTTGGAATGAAGTAGTTTTGCAGCAAAAACGAGACTTACAGAGTTTAACGACAGTAAGAATTTGCAAATTGCTAGGTTACAAATATATTGGGTGGCAATATTTTTGCATGATAGTTCTGCTTTAACTGTGCACTTCTATACATGATTCCAAGTATTTAAACAGACTATTACATGCTGTGAGCTCAGTTTGCTCACTAGCATGTGTTAGATGCATATGCTGCTCGTTCCATTCAAATACTTCACCTTTATTCAACTACAGTTACTAAGACCCTCTATTCACTACTAATAGTAGCTATTTGTTCAGCATTCTGTTATTTTGTATTGAGTATTCTGGAACCTCAGGGTCACATGCGAGGATATGAATAAGGTCAGATAGCTTAACTCATCCCCTCTGAAAGCACACAAAGTCCTGGATATTTTCTTAACTTTTATTGGAGAAGTCACAAAAATAAAAGGCATTTGCAGATGGCATATTGTGTGAGAGAGTGCTTCTCTGGGGGAAGGTAAAAACGGATTGCTTTGCAAGGGAGAGGTAAAGTCAGAAGTGTACTCTCAGAGGCAACAGGGTAAAAAGAAACAAGCCAAGTGAGAGGCCTAGCAGGGATAACAGGAAGTGACTAAGGATCAAACTATCTTGTTAGAAAAAGACAGGGGGGATGGAATGGCCCATCTCAGTTATGAGAATAGGAAGGTTGCCATGACAACCAGTTACTAAATAGGGGGGAGAGGGAAATAGCAAATAAAGGAACTTGTTCCAGAACACTCCCCGTCTGGTATCTGGAGATACCACTATATCTAAACATAAGTTGAACATATATAAAACATAACAGCAATGCAAAAAGTCCAAGTTCACATAACAATGAAATGCTGGTTCCAGGGGTTCTCCTGCCAGGGATGTCAGGAAGGTGCACTGATCAGAGAGTGCTCCACAATATCTTTCAGAGTCCGTAGGAAGATGGTCAGTCTTTTCGTGGATGCAACTAATCTCCCCTGCATACATTTCTCTCTGAACGTGATGGAGAACAGTCTCCTTTGCCTTTGTGAGTTCATCTGTAGTATGTAACCTTTTGCAGATGTGCCAACCGTGGCAGCCAATTGTTTTATCATCAGGCATATGGTGGAAAGAGATGGCTATGTGTCTAAGGTTTGCTATTGCTCGCAGGAGGGCTGTCCACCTTGAGAAGCGATGGAATCGTTGTGATCCGAACACGTTTCTTGGCAGTATGTTCGTGAGTAGAACAGATGCTTGAGGTCTTATTTCTATGTCCCTGTCAGGATCTATAAGTTCAAAGTCATCAGCTAAGGTTAACAGCGTTTCATGTGTCAGATACGTTGGTCCTGTAAGCCACAACGAATTTTGAAGACATGCTGCGGGCACTGATCTAGTGGCAGTATGAGCAGGATTCTGATCTGTGGGCACGTGGTACCATTGATCTGGTTGGGTTGACTTCCTGATCCTTTCCACTCGGTTAGCCACATACACGTAGAACCTTCTTTTCTTATTGCATATGTAACCTAACACCACCTTGCTGTCGGTAAAGAACCTGATAGCATTTAGTTTGCAGTCTATTTCATTTTCAATGAGCTCTGCCAGCTCTACTGCTAGTACTGCGCCACATAGTTCGAGTCTGGGTATAGTATGGTCAGGATGTGGTGCCAGCTTAGCCTTGCCAAGGATGAACCTGGCATGGTGTCTACCGTCTGCGCCTGTGGTTTTTAAATAGGCCACCGCTGCTATTGTCTTTGTTGAGGCATCTGAGAATACACAAAGTTCTTTGCTGCATGTAGCAGTGAGGGATGTCGTCGAGTAGGTGCGTGGGATCTGAAGTTGCTCAAGGGTCTTCAAAGAATCCTTCCATGTCTCCCACTCTTGACGCCTTTCTGGAGGTAGTGGGGTGTCCCAGTCCTGTTTTTCAAAGGATATTTCCCTGAGAAGAGACTTTCCTTGAATTGTGATTGCGGCAACGAATCCCAGCGGATAATAGAGGCTGTTTACCGTTGACAGGACTCCACGTCGGGTGTAGGGTTTTTCTTCGATTGACACCTGGAATGTAAATGTGTCTGCCTTGAGATTCCAGCTTAATCCGAGGCTCCGCAGTATGGGAGGTGTGTCAGTCCCCAGATCCAAATACTTCAGGTCGCTTGCATGATCGTCAGTATGAAACGCCTTCATTACTGTGGCACTGTTGGAAGCTATTTTATGCAGTTTTAAGTTGGCAGTTGCTAGCATCCTTTGCGTTCGTTTGAGCAGGTCTATAGCTTCTTCTTCTGTGGGAACTGATTTCAATCCATCATCCACATAGAAGTCTCTTTCAACGAAATCTCTAGCATCTTTCCCATATTCTTCCTCTCCTTCTCGGGCTGTTCGTCTGAGCCCATAATTGGCCACTGCAGGTGATGGACTGTTGCCGAAGACGTGCACTTTCATTCTACACTCTATGACTTCACCGTCTATATCGTCGTTCTTGTACCACAGGAATCTTAGGTAATTTCTGGTGTCTTCTCGCACAAGGAAGCAATGGAACATCTGTTGGATGTCTGCCATTATGGCAATTGGTTCCTTGCGGAAGCGGATCAACACTCCTAGAAGACTATTAGTCAAATCTGGTCCAGTGAGGAGGACGTCATTTAGAGAGACTCCTTGGTATTGAGCACTGGAATCGAACACTACCCGGATTTGACCGGGTTTCTGGGGATGATAGACACCGAATGAGGGGAGGTACCAGAATTCTTCGCCTTCCTTCAATGGGGGTGCTGGTTCTGCATGACCATTAAGGAATATCTTCTGCATGAAGGACACAAAATGATCTCTGGTCTCCAATTTCCTTTGTAAATTACGGCGGAGAGAATTGAGCCTGGAGATGGCATGCTCTCTGTTGTTTGGGAGGCGTCTTCTAGGTGAACGGAAGGGTAACGGTGCCACCCAACTGCCTGATTCGTCTTTGAAGAGCTCCTTGTCCATCAACTTCAGGAATTCTCTGTCTTCCATCGATGGTGCTTGCTTGTTATCATCCCTTGTCGTCTGGAACACTGTACATCCTAGGTTTTCTGTGTGTTTTTCTGACTCAGGAACGTCTCTTTGTGTTTTCATGATATGCCTTTGTCTCTCTTGGTTCCCAAGCTTCTCTTTGACGTGGAAGTGGTGTGGACATGGTTTAAAGAGAGATGCACGATCATTCTCCAGTAGGTTTGTTCGCAGAGTTCTTACATTATCTGGTTTGCGTAGCTTGTCGATACATACTTCGCCCACTATCATCCATCCTAGGTCAAGCCTTTGTGCACACGGAGCATTATGGTACCCATTCCGTTGTTCACGGATTTTATGTGCTCTCATGATGTCTCTGCCGAGTAGCAGCAAGATCTGGGCGTTTCCATCTAATGGTGGGATGCAATCAGCTATCGCCTGGAGATGAGGGTGGTAGCGTGCCGCGTCTGGTGTAGGGATTTCGCTTCTATCCTCCGCCATATGATTGCACTCTATGAGTGTGGGGAGAGGTATCCTTACTTTGCCATCCACTGAACATATGGTGTAACCGTTTACTCTTCTCCCTGTTGTTTCTATCTGCCCTGCGCACGTCCGGAGTGTGTAAATCTAATGGTGGGATGCAATCAGCTATCGCCTGGAGATGAGGGTGGTAGCGTGCCGCGTCTGGTGTAGGGATTTCGCTTCTATCCTCTGCCATATGATTGCACTCTATGAGTGTGGGGAGAGGTATCCTTACTTTGCCATCCACTGAACATATGGTGTAACCGTTTACTCTTCTCCCTGTTGTTTCTATCTGCCCTGCGCACGTCCGGAGTGTGTAAGGGGAGGCGCTATCTTGTATGTTGAATAGGTTAAAGAATTCCGGCCTGACCAATGAACGATTGCTTTGGTCGTCGATGATGGCATACATTTTTATGGCTCTTTTGGGTTGTCCATCTGGGTACACTGATACGAGACATATCTTAGAACAAGATCTGCGATCGTTGGCTTCTCCACAGATCTCTGTACATTTAGATGCTACAGATAGGGGGGGTGTCCTCCGCTCTTCTTCCTCCCCGCCCTGCTCTGTCACAGGGTTCGGGGCCTGGATTGATTTAGGCTTAAATGTCTCTGGATGTAAAGCTGCTACATGCCTGTCACTGTTGCACTCTGTGCATTTTATAACTTCTTTACACTCCTTGAATACATGACTTGTAGAAGCACAGCATTTAAAGCAAACTCCCAATTCTCTGAGTAAGGTCTTGCGCTCCTCTATAGGCTTCATTCTGAACCCAATACACTTGCTAAGCGGATGTGGCCTTTTATGTATGGGGCATTCTTTATTAATGTCCATTGATTTCTTGTTTCGGGTGACCGACAGGTCAGGATTCGTGTGAGTTGTAGAGGACACGTCCGTTCTGTGGACTGAAATGGGTGTTCTAGCGGTACCGTACCTTGCCCCTGATCTTTCATTCTTCAGGTTGCTTGCAGTGGGTGCAGTTTGAGTACCTAAGATGAAGCTGGGGTCGTTTTTTGATCGGGCTGCTTCGCGGATGAAGTTCAGGAAGAACGAAAAGGGGGGGTAGGCAACTTGGTTCTCCCTTTTGTATTTTGAGCCTTGTGAGGTCCATTTTTCTTGGAGGTTGTAGGGTAGCTTTTCCAAGATAGGTTTCACTCCACGAGCGGAGTCTAGGACGTTGAGACCTGTTAGGGATTGGTCTGTCCTTGAAGACTCCAGCTCCTGTAGCAGGTCCCCGAGTTCTCGCAACTTCGTGTAATCTTTGGTTGTAATTCTGGGGAAATTGTCGACTCTCTTGAAGAGTGCATCTTCGACTGCTTCGGGACTACCATAACACTCTTCTAGTCTTTCCCATACTAAGTCAAGACCAAGTTGAGGGTTGTTCACATTTGCTGACCTGCGCCTCTTTGCATGTTCTACGGATTCTTTCCCCAGCCATTTGGTTAGTAAGCTGAGTTCTTCCCTTGCTGAGAAGCCCAGACTCTTGATTGCATCTTTGAATGTGAACTTCCATATCCTATAATTCTCGGGACGGTCGTCAAAGTTGGTAAGTCCCGTCTGCACCATGTCGCGCCGGATCATGTACTTGCCCATGTCAGTTAGGCCTGATGCATCAATGATGTGGTCTTGCTCTGGTGCGGTTTCTGGGAAGGGCCTTGTGATCACCCTCCCCTTGCTGTGGATGTTTGATGCCCGCTGGTCAGTGTGAGGAGCTGTATCTCTTTGCATGGGCGTACTTGAGCTGTGAGCCTGTTGAGGTGCAAGCATATGCGTACTGGTGTGTGGATTGCCGTTGCGGCCTCGGCTATCCCAGCCTGTTCGTACCCTTGAAGGGACAGCGTCTTCTTGTGGGCTTAGCGATTCATTGGCATCTGAGATGTTGCTGTCTGTGTTCTGAAATAGTGCACTGGTATTAGCACTGGGGAGACTCCTCACGTAATTTGCAGTGCGTTGATTTGGATCTTCTGGGGCCATCTGGTCATACATCTGCTCCCCGCCGTCCTGTTGTGCGGCTGCTTCCAAGACTTCAGCTTGGGCTATGGCAGCGGCTGCATCTTCTTCCTTGCTTAGGGCTTCTAAGTTTGCATCCAACTCAGCTTTCCTACGCGCAGAGGTGGCGGCAGCTGTGGCTGCTGCTGCCTTCTCCTCTTCTTCTATGCGTGCTCTCTCTGCCCTTATGGCTGCCTCTTTCCGACCATATTCGGCCCTAGCACGTGCGGCCTCTGCTGCGGCCCGAGCCTTGATGGCATTTGTACTTGCGCTAGACACATTAGATTGCACTGATTTATCTGACCTGGATGAGTGCTTGGATATGCTGGAACGCTGTGAAGCAGTCTCCTGGAGGAGCTCCTTTCTTTCGTTTTGCGCCTCCATGACGGCAGTATGCACAATGCTGTCACGTTCCAGATCGATAGTTTTTTGCAGGTCACGTTCTCTAAGGCTATCAGTTGTATTAGTTCTTGTCAGATAGGTGAAATATGCCTGTGACAGCGCTACATAACGTCTGTGACATGACTTGATCTGAGTTATGGCTCGCTTTATCTCCCTTTCTTGTTCGCTAACATTAGTGACATTAGCCATTTCAATCTCCATGTCTTCCCATGCCTTTTCTAACTTAGAGCGGTGCGCCTCAATGTCAGCTTCATATTTTTCATGGGCCTTTTGTGTCAGTTTGACTATTCGCTTAGGCCTTGCGCCTTCATGCGTCTGCTGCGTAGCGGTGTCAGTGTCTGACCTGTAACTCTCATGGGTGGTGTCTGGTGAGGATCTGAGTTCTTCCATGCTGCAGGTGTATGAAGGCCTTTAGCCAGAGCAAGTGGCGTGCGGTCTGTAGCCTGCGTCAGCAATGAACTACTGCTCAGATGGTACCAGTGGGAGTCCTGCAGCAGTCAGCGCAGAGGTAGCTGTACAAAGCTGGAGCTTTCTGGCAGATCCCATTGCACACAGTATCCGTTTTTACTATTCTGGAACCTCAGGGTCACATGCGAGGATATGAATAAGGTCAGATAGCTTAACTCATCCCCTCTGAAAGCACACAAAGTCCTGGATATTTTCTTAACTTTTATTGGAGAAGTCACAAAAATAAAAGGCATTTGCAGATGGCATATTGTGTGAGAGAGTGCTTCTCTGGGGGAAGGTAAAAACGGATTGCTTTGCAAGGGAGAGGTAAAGTCATAAGTGTACTCTCAGAGGCAACAGGGTAAAAAGAAACAAGCCAAGTGAGAGGCCTAGCAGGGATAACAGGAAGTGACTAAGGATCAAACTATCTTGTTAGAAAAAGACAGGGGGGATGGAATGGCCCATCTCAGTTATGAGAATAGGAAGGTTGCCATGACAACCAGTTACTAAATAGGGGGGAGAGGGAAATAGCAAATAAAGGAACTTGTTCCAGAACATTGAGTGTGTTCAAGATTGGTGTTACATGATTGCCCTTGTAGGATTTTACACATTTGGACACCCTCACATAAGAATGCAAGAACGCTCTAAATATATGGAGAGATTGGTGTTTAACCCTTTTATTACTTGGGGTTTACAGGTTTTCAATTATCCACACAAGGATCTAAAAGAATTATAATCAATGGTGAAGGTTTTGTTTTGCAGTTTTAAAATTATGTTCATGTTGTTGAAAACTGAAACAGGTCTTTTTAATAAATAATCAATAAAAGTATATAGTTTTAATGAGAATGGATTAGAAGCATACTCCGCAACTCTAAAAGCACTGAACGGGTCTCTGAATTCAGAGGAAGGTTCCATGATGTTCGTTAATAATTAATAGGAGATTCATCCTAAACCAAGCCACTTTTCTATCTTATTTCCTAGTCATGTGTTTATTGAACTCATCACTATAATTTTATACACATGACAGTCATATCTGAGACTAGACTTTCTCTCCCAGTAGCATGACAAACTGGTCTCCATATGAACCAGCCTGGACTAGTAATTGTCCTGCATCTTCTAACCCTTCTCAATATTTTGATGATGCAGGTATTCAGCGTTATCATCATCATGGCAGTTGGAGAGTGTATTGCTGTGGTATCACTAGTCTATGGCATCCACTAAGGTCACTTTAGGTCACTAGTTAATGTGCAAAATCTTGTGCTCATGGTGCCCTTTGATGGTTGATGTAGGTTACTGCTGTGGAGTGGTCAGACTGGATGTGAACTGTATGTTTATTCAAGAGTGATGTCCGTGTTGTAAGAGTAATGAATATGGCTTAAAGTAGTAGAATGTGTAAGGAGTTTAATAATGTAGTGCCCTGCCACCTGGAGGAAGTCTCAGTAACCCACTGGCCCCTGCATCCCTCAAATGATGTTTTCACATACTGTCACCATGTTGGTAACCATCAATAAAGGATGCCTTATTCCTATTTCATCACATACAGATTATTTATTGTTTATTTTGACATATATATGTAGAATTATATGTAATTGTTCTCATACATCTATTTTACAGGATTATATAATTTTTAGATACTATTTTGCACTTTGTATATATTATAATAAGTGATATTTAGAAAATTTGTCTAATGTTGTTGAATGAATATGCTTATTTTAAATAAACACAGACTTCTTTTTAATATTTGCAGTATTTTATGGATAACAACATTTCCATAAGCGCTTAGATTTGTGGGTTTTTTTTCCTTATTCCTATTTAATGACCAGTGTCAGTCTTAAAGGGTCAGTAATGCAGAGGGCCTGGGGGTGGGACCAGCTATCTAGCCAAGCTCTGGGAGGCGTCATCAGAAAGGGGACCTTGTGTTCCATGCTAAAGCCCACGTAAGCAATTGGTTAATTTCCAAAGATCGGAGGATGGCAGAACTACCAAGGGATCCCCAGTATGAAGCCTTTCATTGCATATAACATGTGTGGTTAAGACATGTTTCTTTTATAAGTATAAGCATGCATCAGAGGCACTTATGAGTTTCACAGGTGGAAAGCATGATAGAGTATATAAATATGTAGACTGCATTACAGTTTTTTGTTTGTTTGTTTTTTTATATAACTATGCCTGCAACTCCAAAGGAGATCCCTTCTAAAGAGAATCCTGCAATAGTAGGATATGCTGTCACAATTACAAGTATTGCCAAGCTGGATGAAGTCCTCCATGCAGGACACCTATAAACAATGCATGAAGGAGCAATCTCTAGAAAAAGACAGCAAGTAGAAGACCCTGAGGAAGGCACATCTAATAGATATGAGGAGACCGCAGAGTTAGCCAATATCCAAGATATACTGTCAAAATATTCCTCTGAAGAAGAAGGGGAGATAAGATACAGGTACATTTAGCATAGAAAAGACTGATCCCTTTCTGAAAACTATGCATAAAACATTAGGATTAACCAACACGCCTAAAGAACTGGATGTTCTGGATACTGCCATTATGGGGAACCAGAAAGATTCTCCTGTGTATCCCATTATTCAGTTACTTATTTTAAGGGAGATTAATAAATAATTTCAACTTTAGCCAAGTATTTTTTTAACATACTGCGCTATGTATATTTACTTACATATTTGTAGTTCAAAAGCAATTGAAGTGGAAAGGATCCCCCTCCTGCCCCTTCTGGCTGATTCATTGCCACTCTCATCCAGGTCCAGATGGAGAGCGGCAAGGACAAACATCAGTAAGCAAAGGAAAATCCTGCCCTCCTCCTTTAAGGGTTTTCCTTTTACTTACTGACTTAAAGGGATAGTAATGTTTCATAATAAAAGCAGTTCTAATTAATCATCATAGTACTTGGACCTTGGAGAGTATAAGGGATGGTTTTTGGTGTTCTCCTCACGGTCAGTTGGGGGTTAATGCTCTGCATTAGGTTTCGCAACAGCAGAGGGGCAGGCACTGTAAGACGTAGTGTTTACCAGTATCATTTAGAGATGTCTCTATACTCAGTGTTATATAATCAGCGCATACGCATGCGTAGTTTTAGACATCTTAGGCCGTAGTCTGTATTTTAACCTGTAATCAAGACAACAGTGGTCAGAGCCATTTGTGGAGAGGTACAGTGTTGCTGTCTAGCCATTTGGGACGTCTGGTCTGTCGGGCTATTCACCTCTGTAGACTGTACCTCATCCGAACTTGTGTGTTGCTGTTTAGCCATTTGGGACGTCTGGTCTGTCGGGCTATTCACCTGTATGTGATCCTAGGAGTTAGTGTGTACGGCTCTCACACACTGCTGTTTTGCTCCAGGGGATTAGAGATAAGTAACTTGTTTACTTATTGTATGTTTGTTTTGTATGTCTCCTATAAGTAACTTGTTTACTTATTGAATGTTTGTTTTGTATGTCACTCATAAGTAACTTGTTTACTTATTGTATGTTTGTTTTGTATGAACCTTTTTAATTATTGCATGTTTAAATAAACTGCATTTCACTTCAGTGTTTGTCTTTAGTCTGAAATTCCAAACTTCTAATTGAAACACTTGGCGCAGCCGGCAGGATGGAATTTCACTAAAGATAAGGTGTGTGCAGTGAGGAATGTTTAGCAAATTGAAGAAATTAACCCGTACGGGGTGTGGGTGCGAGAGGGCACCATTGGTAATATGGGCAGAGAGGGGACCGTGGTTCCCAAGTGCCCAAGAGGTATATAAAAATGTTGATGGGCACCAGCTGTTGAATTTATCTAGATATGCTGCAGCTGAGCAGACAGCTGCCTTACAGAAGGAATTTGAAACTGTACAGGATGCATGTATTACTATGATGCAACTAAAGAGACTAGATCAAATGGGGGACAGTGTTGCTTCATATGTGGTAAGTGCTGGAAAGGAGAGAAGGAGGCTAAGAGGAGGAAAAAGGGTGATGTCTCCCCACAGCACTGTCCACATATGAACTGTGGTAGTAGAGGATGATTGGGATGCAATTCATCAAGGGGATGGGCTGTCTGATGGGGAAAGTGAATCAGACTGTCACACAGATGCCCCAATATATGGGGCACAACTTATTGTTGATGAGTGGAAGCAGAACTATGTGACTAAGTGCACGCAAACCCCTCAGACACCAGTGGCTGAAGGGGCTGAGGTTGCTATGCATAAAAAACTGTTGGCATGGGTTTTGTGTGCCTGGGATGCTGGTGGTGAATGTGGTACTCTGACCTGGTTGAAATGCTGGAAGAGACTGAAGCAGAAAGGGAAGTTACAAACAGCCAGACTCCAAAGGGTGGCGACTAGTGATGTAGGACTAGGGGGGGAGGGTGACGTAGAACCAACTGACATACTCTTTGTGATACTCACAGCTCCACCCCCACCAATGACAACTCCATACACGGAAGCATTTGATGCATTACATGAACACACACAGACGTGGATGTTTCCTGAAACTGAATGACATGTAGGCCGGTCCCCGTCCCCAAACACTACTGTTTTGTCTATAGCAGTACTGAAATCAGGGGACCGCTGCCCATATGTTTGTGACTGGGGACACTGTAGGCGACTACAAGATGTGACAGCCTTGCTGGATACTGGGGCAGAAGTGTCACTGTGTCACAGCAATGTGAATCAGACAAAGTACACTAAAGGTTGTGCTATGGGTGAGAGAGTGGGAGAACAGAAGATACTTGCGTACCGGATGCAGTGCCGCATACAGATAGGGAATGGTCCCATATTCCCAGCAGAGATTATTCTGGGAATGGGTATTGTGCTGGGACAGATCCTTTACACTGAGACAGGGAGTTACACTTTTGGCGCTGTAGTCCATACGTTGTCTCTTCAGTGCTTCAGCCAATAGTCTGGGGACATACTGACTGGACCCCAGTGTACATCCCACTGCCAGGAGAACTGAGCAAGTACCACAGTCCTGGAGAATATACAGAAACAATAGAGACTATTCAAGGCCTGAGTGTGTTGAGGCCAGCTGCCCGCTCCTACAAGGGTCAGGTCTGGCCTGTGAAGATGCCAGATGGGAGTGGGCATATAACTCTGGACTATAAAGAACTGAACAAAGTGACATCCCCACTAGCAGCCGTTGCCTCAGACCTGATATTGGTGAAAAAGACTGCACTGACTACTGCGCAATGGCATGCTGCCAGAGATGTACAGACTATGGGATACCTCCAGTGTCAAGTATACCGGGACTCCGCTGATGATATGGAGAAGCAAGAGGTCAAAGACATGGATGCAGCACAAGTCCTGCTGGGCTTTTCTATTTTCTGGAGGTGCCTCGTGCCCTATCTGGGATCGTTACTGCATCCCATCTGTGATGTAACCTGGAAAAAGACTGTGTATTACTGGGATGAAGCAATGACGCCAGTCAAAGAGGCTGTAAGTGTCAACAACAATTTGGACCGCATCCCACTAGTGAAATCCGATATCTCTATACGTAACTGGGTGCATCAAGACGGCCTTGCAGCTCGCACAGCAGTTGCGCAGAATCAGACCCTACAGACATGGAAGTGGTGTCTGGTAGAGAGAGGCAACCCGAGTGAACAAGACACTGTTGTTATCAGGAAATGCTTGGCGGGTTGTGTGAATCGTAAAACCACATGTGATGGGACATACCATGAGACAGAAGTGCTGGCACAGCCAAATGAAGAAGTGACTGTCAGGCTGGCAACCGAGCAGCAAGACCAATGCACAATCAAAGAAAACTCCCCATGGGGTGGTACTGGATTATGGCAGATCTTGTGGGCACAAAGCAACAAGTGGCCCATTGCTGATGGACATACAGGTCTCTTGGAAAATGAGATGGCTGACTGTGTGGCACAGATTCCCTTTCAGACTATGAATGGACTGTTGAAGCTGGGGGACTGGGCTCAAGCCAAGGGTGGACACAGAGAAACATTCTACCAGTGGACTGATTTGAAGGGAATCTCTCAGACTATGGATCAAGTGAAAGAGATTGTGATCAAGTGTCTCATTAGTCAGGCTGTACAGAAGAAAAAACCAAAGACCAACTCTGAACAAAGAGATCAAGGCATGACAGGTGGTGAGGTTGGGCAAATCAGTTTCCTTGGGCCCCTACCACAGGAAGATCAAAAGCTGAAACGAGTATCTCTGAGCACCAAGTTCTATGGAACCCTACAAACTGACATGTTGCGGAAGATGTATGCTCCAACATGGGATGTGCACTGGGTGTACCATATCCCTTTTAACCCGCAGGAAGCGGGTATGTTTGAAAGAATGCATGGCTTGCTGAAGGAACAAATACGCAAGATGGTTCCCACACACGCTCTGGGGAAGGGTGTTTTGTTCAGGATGTTACTCCCTTGGAGTGAATGTTGGTTCATGACCCATGATAACACAGGGGGGTGATTATAGTTCAGAAAAGACAGTTGAGGAAGGGGTGTAGTGTGGCATTATGAGTGTTCAGGGAGGTATGTGTGTGGAATGAGATAATGCAAGTGGAATCAGGGACATATGTACGTAAAAAAAAAAAAAAAAAAAAAAAAAGGGATAAGGCTAGTGGAAGGGATGAGGAGGAGGTGTGTACTTGGAATGAGATAATGCAAGTGGCAGCTTGGGAGCTAAGTGGAAGTTTTGTAACTAAACTCATGTATGTTTATCCCATAGGTTACTATGACTGGGAATGCATGTGGGAAACCTGCATCACAAACAAAGGACTTTTGGTGGGATTGCATATTATGGATGCCACGGGACTATGAACTGCTTATACATCCAAGATCTAGTTCAGTTAATCAAGGATATCACTGAACTGCATGTTGATGCTTTTCGCTTAATCGCAGAAGATTTGAGAATGATTCATAGACAATTAGCGCAAATGACTTTTTGTTTTAGATTATCTTACTGCTAGCCAAGGGGGCATGTGTACTCTTGTAGGCCCATCCTGTTGTCATTATGTTAATCAAACTGCTGATGTAGCCAATGCCTTTGAAGCGCACATCCAACAGGTGGAACAGTTGAAGGACCGCTTCGCAGCGGAACACCACACTGACGTGCCAGGCTGGCTGGATTGGTTGAGTAATCTTCATCCTGCCGACTGGTTTAGGGGTGTGGGGGGTTGGTTTGCAGGCATCCTTCAGACCCTGTTGCATGTTTTTCTCATAGTTCGTATTGTGTATATCATATGAAAATGTATTTTGGTGTCTGTTTTCTCGTTGTTGTACCACTTCTGCAGAGGTGCATACCTTACCTATACGCCGTGAGGAGACCAAGGGTGGAGTGTAAGGGATGGTTTTTGGTGTTCTCCTCACGGTCAGTTGGGGGTTAATGCTCTGCATTAGGTTTCGCAAAAGCAGAGGGGCAGGCACTGTAAGACGTAGTGTTTACCAGTATCATTTAGAGATGTCTCTATACTCAGTGTTATATAATCAGCGCATACGCATGCGTAGTTTTAGACATCTTAGGGCGTAGTCTGTATTTTAACCTGTAATCAAGACAACAGTGGTCAGAGCCATTTGTGGAGAGGTACAGTGTTGCTGTCTAGCCATTTGGGACGTCTGGTCTGTCGGGCTATTCACCTCTGTAGACTGTACCTCATACGAACTTGTGTGTTGCTGTTTAGCCATTTGGGACGTCTGGTCTGTCGGGCTATTCACCTGTATGTGATCCTAGGAGTTAGTGTGTACGGCTCTCACACACTGCTGTTTTGCTCCAGGGGATTAGCGATAAGTAACTTGTTTACTTATTGAATGTTTGTTTTGTATGTCACTCATAAATAACTTGTTTACTTATTGTATGTTTGTTTTGTATGAACCTTTTTAATTATTGCATGTTTAAATAAACTGCATTTCACTTCAGTGTTTGTCTTTAGTCTGAAATTCCAAACTTCTAATTGAAACAGAGAGTGTTATTTCAATTCTGTCAGAGTTGTAGTTCAAGAGTAATTCAATATCAAAGTATCCCCCTCCCACCCCTTTTACTGATGTAACACTGCTCAGCCAGAGCAGAAGGGAGGTGCCCAGGTAGATTGCAGAGAGGGACAATCTTCAATTAAGATAAGGGAAAAACCTGAAAAACTTGTCAAGGGGGGCAGGGCTTTCATTGTTCTCATAGGAAGAAGATTGTCCCCTGTTGTTATCTGTTTGGTCTTACAACCAGATTCCACATCTGAGAAGAGATGGCTTAGACTAGGTAAAAGGGGCGGGAGGGGGAAACTTTATCCTTCAATTACTCTTGAACCACAACTCTGACAGTACTGATATACCATTCTCCATGGCCCAAATACTATGAAGATAATTGGAGCTGCTGTTTTTTTGAAACATTACTATCCCTTTAAGTTTGTCTGACACTGCATCCATCCGGATCTGGGACCGAGTTGCAGCTCTAAGGGGAGGCGGATGGGGGATCCTTTCCTCTTCAATTGCTTTTGAACTACAAATATGTAAGTAAATATACATAGGGAAAAGTGTTAAAAAACATGTACTTAATACTCTGAGCTAAAGTTGAAATGCTATATTACTATACACAATGTGGCACTTAATGCTAATTTATTTCGGTGCTCCGCTAATATTACTCCACTGTGCTAGGAATGAATCTCCATAGAAAACACTAACTGGGGGCATTTCTAATAGCCAGTGAGTGGTTTCACACACAGATAGCATACTGTGCAAGATAAATGCAGGTTATCTAGAAAATCATAGATTAGTTTACTCTTCATTCCTAACCTAATTCTATTCATATACTTTGGGGAAACTTCTTGTGTTGTAAGTGACCCCAATATCCTTCCATGGTCTCTGCTTGCTTAGAGTTGAAGTTCTATGGCTAGAAAATCCTAATTGCCCCTAATTAATTTTGCCCTTGTATCTTTGCTCAAGAGATACCATCTGCAAATCATTTCTTGATGTAATGTCCATGGAGGCCATCATTTTAAAGGGATAGTAATGTTTCACAATAAAAGCAGCTCCAATTAATTTTCATAGTATTTGGGCCATGGAGAGTGTAATTTCAATACTGAGGGAGCTGTAGTTCAAGAGTAAGTGAATGATAAAGTATCCTCCTGACCCTTTTACTGATGTAACATTTCTCCCCTCAAAGCAGAAAGACTGTCCAGATGGATCGCAGCAAGGGACAATCTTCAATAAGCATAAGGAAAAAACCTGTCAAGGGGGGCAGGGTTTTCCTTACACTCACATTAAGAGCATTGAGCTGTCTGGTCTGAGGACCAGAGAATAAAGAGTAGGGTAGTGGCGCCCACTGGAAGATAGTAAAAAAGTCTGTAATGAATTCCCTAAACTATGATAGCATGAACAGATTTAAACAAGAAAAAAAAAAAAAAAAAAAAAAAAAAAGGGGTGGATGTAAAGGGAAAGTAATTACCCAATTATATGAGACAACCTTAAGATAAATGATAATGCAACTTATTAGATTCACATGTAATATCCCAAATTGATATATAAAATAATTAAAGATTCTCAATACACACATTCAGCATTTGAAACAATGTCCCCGACATGTAATGATATAATGGATTAGTTAAAGTCCTTCAAAGTTCTTAATGAATATGGAATGAAAAAGTCTTACCTGTTAAATCCTTTTCTCTTAGTCCATACAGGTTACTGGTAATTCTGGGAGGCGATCCAGCCCTTTAAGTAGGCAGGAACATTTCGCTAAATGTATGCAGGGGGGTGGAGCCTCCCCTCCCTCCTCAGCTGCATCCTAGCCAGCTAGCTCCAGAACGATTTGAAACACTAATAACTCACCAGAAATAGGAGAGAAGAAGACTCCTTTGAGCATGCCCCAAAGGACTCCCACGTATTGCCACAGGAGAGCCAAGCATGGTCTCTTGACAGGGTGGGAGACCTGTAACCTGTATGGACTAAGAGAAAAATATTTAACAGGTAAGACTAAAATCCTCTTTTCTCTGTCATCCAATACAGGTTACTGGTGACTCTGGGATGTCCAACCATTAAGTTTTCCAGAGGCGGGAAGAAGGCAAGGACCAGGCGCAAGGCCCCCAAAGTCACCAGGACCTCTATGAACCAACCGGTCAGAGATCCCAACAAAACTGAAGTGTCAATGGACACCAAACAGGGTTAAAAACACCCTAGGAACTTTAACACAGCACACTGAACTAGAGCCAACAGGGCTCAACAGTAAGGAAGCACTAAGAACCTGAGAAGAAGAAGATCCTAGACAGGCAAGACTGCCTCCAGGACCTTCCTCCCGAAGCTGGCATCAGCCGAAGCCAGCACATCCACACGGTAGTGCTTTGAAAACATGTGCACAGAGGACCAAGTGGCCGCCCTGCACAGCTGATCAGCAGATGCTTGATTCTTATAGGCCCAAGAGGCCCCAATAGACCTGGTGGAATGAGCCGTGACCCGAAAGGGGACATGCTTATTCCTCAACTCGTAGGCCCTACGAATAGTGGACTTGATCCATGACGCAATAGTCACTTTGGATGCAGGTCTTCCTGCCCTAGGACCCTCAGAAATGATGAACAGAGCGTCGGACTTCCTGATAGATTCAGTGCGATGGACATAAAACTTGAATCAACGCACCACATCCAATAAATGGAGATCCCTTTCCTTGTCAAAGGAGGGATTAGGGCAGAAAGAGGGCGCCACAATCTCCTGATTGATGTGAAAATCGGAGACTACTTTAGGTAAGAACTCCTTAGAGGTTCGAAGCACCGCTTTATCCTTATGAAACACCAGATAAGGTGGTTTACAGGAAAGAGCGTGCAACTCCGCCACTCGGCGGACTGACACAATCGCCAGAAGGAAGGCCATCTTCCACATCAAGAGACGTAAAGGAATAGAAGCCAAAGACTCAAAGGGAGGACGTTGAAGAACTCCCAAAACCAAATTAAGGTCCCACTGAGGAGCCGGACTCTGAAAGGCAGGACGCACATGAGCAATGCCCTGGAAGAAAACTTTGACATCAGGAAGGACAGCAATGCGCTCCTGGAAAAAGACAGAGAGCGCCGAAGTCTGAACCTTAAGAGAACTCAGACTGAGTCCTTTATCCACACTGTCCTGCAAAAAGGCCAGGACAGTGGGAAGATGAAAGTCATAAGACAGATCCCTGTCAGCACACCAAGACACAAATGTCGACCAGACACAGTGATAGATCTTGGAAGAAACAGGATTACAGACACTAAGCATAGTAGACACCACAGCAGAAAAAAACCCTTTCTTCCTTAAAATTGAGGATTCAACCTCCAGGCTGTCAAATTGAGTCGATGAACGTCTTCCTTCCACAGGTAACCCTGCAGAAGAAGATCTGGATGAGAGGGGAATGGAAAGGGCTCCGCCACTGATAGGGCCAGAAGCTCTGAATACCAGTACTGACGAGGCCAATTCTGAGCGATCAGGATTACTGGACAACGTTCCACATTCAGTTTCTGTAGCACCCTTATCAACATCGGAAGAGAAGGGAAAATGTAGGACAGGGAGAATGTCCAGGGAATGGACATTGCGTCGGAAGCCAGAGCTAGAGAGTCTCTCCACCGGGAGCAGAACGCCAGAACCTTCCTGTTGTGTCTGGTTGCCATAAGATCCACTAGGGGTACCCACCATTTCTGAGTTAGGAGCTGAAACACCTCCGGATGCAGTTCCCACTCTCCGCTGTTGACTGTGTGACAACTGAGGAAGTCTGCCATGATGTTGTCTACGCCTGGAATGTGCACTGCGGAAATAACAGGAACATGAACCTCTGCCCAAGACAGAATGGCCTTGACCTCTAACCAAGCGGCGAGACTTCTTGTCCCGCCCTGTCTGTTGATGTAAGCCACTGCGGTGGCGTTGTCGGACTCCACTCGGACTGGACAGTCCTCCAGTTGAGACTCCCAATGGCGTAGAGCATGAAATATTGCTCGAAGTTCCAGAACGTTGATGGGAAGAAGAGACTCCTCCA
This sequence comes from Rhinophrynus dorsalis, assembly GCA_037306005.1. Classification (NCBI taxonomy): domain Eukaryota; kingdom Metazoa; phylum Chordata; class Amphibia; order Anura; family Rhinophrynidae; genus Rhinophrynus; species Rhinophrynus dorsalis. The sequence continues at coordinate 256,848,009 of CM074722.1, forward strand.
TGGACCACTTCCCCTGAGCACTGAAGTGACCCAGAACAGCTCCCCAGCCCAAGAGGCTGGCATCCGTCGTGACCTTGGTCCAGTAGGGAATCCGGAAGGATCTCCCCTTTAGGAGATTGGAAAGGTCCAACCACCACTCCAAGTTCAACTCGACAAGAGGAGGAAGAGAGATCGATAGCTTCTGATGATCTGGTCGGTCCCTGCATGTCTCTATCACAAATCTTTGAAGTTCCCTGATGTGTGCCATGGCAAATGGAACCGCCTCTATCGTGGAGATGAACTTCCCCGCCAGAGAAGACCACTTCGGAACCGGTATCCGATTGCGGGACAGGATCCTTGAGACTCTTTGAGCAATTTGATGGGCTACCTCCTCCGGTAGAAACACCATGCACTTCTGAGTATCGAACAGAAGACCCAGGAAGACCAGTTGCTGGGACGGGACAAGGTTCACAATCCAACCATGATGTGTAAGGATTTGAATGCAGGTCTGGACCTGCTGATAAAGAAGGACCGCAGATGGGGCTTTCAAAAGCAAGTCGTCCATGTATGGCATCACTCTGATGCCGTCCCGATGGAGGACGGATATCAAGGCCCCCAGAACCCATTGGAAAACCTAGGGGGCTGTTGATAGACCAAATGGAAGAGCTGAGAACTGAAAATGACCTCTGGCGCAGGCAAACCTCAGATACTGCCTGCTCTCTAGATGGATTGGAATGTGCAAATACACATCCTGAAAGTCCAGAGAAGCAAGGAACTCCCCCGGTGACATGGCAGCGATCACTGTGCGCAGATACTCCTGACGATAGTGAGTCTTCACTACAAAGGAATTGAGATCTTTCAGATCCAAAACAGGGCGGCATCTGCCGTCCTTCTTGGTCACCACAAAAAGGTTTGAATAGAATCCTGAACCCCTGTCTGAAAGAGGTACTGGCTCCAGGACATCCTTGTCCAGAAAAGCCTAAATAGCGTCTTTGAACAGATGGCTTCTCTCGACTTCCTGAGGAGAACGAGAAAGATGAAAGCGAAAAGGTGGGAGGGAAAAGAAAGGGATCTTGTATCCCTCTGACACCACCTGTAAAACCCATGGGTTCGCCACCGAATCCTCCCAAATCCCGCGGAAGAGGGGGAGACGACCACCCACAGCGGGATGCGGACCCGGGTTCGGTGAGTCATGCCGAAGCAGTCTTGGAAGCCTTGGACTTGGATGCAGCCTTGGGCTTCCATTGCTGCTTGGGCTTGGAGGAGGGACACTGAGCTGATGGAACCACCTGGTTCGTCGTACATGTCTCAGTTTGAAAGGAACGAAAGGACCGGTTACGCTTAGCCGGCAACTTTTTCTTAAAGACCAAGGGCAGAAGAGTACTCTTACCCCCTGTGGCCTCACTAATTAGTTCCTTAAGTTCAGATCCAAACAAGGAAGTATCCTGAAAAGGCAAAGAAAGCAAAACCTTCTTGGAAGCTGTGTCAGCAGACCAAATCTTAAGCCAAAGCGCACGCCTAGCCACCACAGATGTAGTGGAGGCCCTTGCCATCATGCGGACGGCATCAAATGCAGCAGCAGAAACATAGTGTTGAGCTTCAGAGATATTAGCAAGAAGACGCAATTTCTCAGAAGTAGGCGCATCCTGACGGACCGCCGTAGTGAGTTGTTCAGAACAGACTGCAATAGCCCGGTTAACCCATGCAACAGCAAAGGCTGGACGCATAGAAGTGCCAATAGAAGCAAAAATGGACTTGAGGGAAACTTCAAGTTTCTTGTAAGTCCAATCTTGCAACGCAGAAGCATCAGACACAGGTAATGCAGTAGATTTAGACAGTCTAGATATGGGTGCGTCCACCTTAGGAGGATGAACCCATTTAGCCATTTCTGTTTCAGAAAAGGGATAAAGTTTAGTAAACTTTCTAGACACTGAAGAGAACTTGTCTGGATTTTTCCATGCGTCATAAACCAAACGGTCAAGAGTTGGGTTAGGAGGAAAATAAGTAAGGGGCTTAGCAGGCACCTGAAAAACGTCAGAGGGATCAGAGGGAACCTCCTGAACCAAGGGAATGTTGAGTGTGGTCAATACAGCTCTGATCAGGCCCTCAGCAGAGGGTTCAGGATCACATTCAAAAGGGTCCCCAACAGACCTAGAAGACTCTATAACTGTACCGTCCTCAGCATCTGAATCTTGCAACAATTCTTCCTCAGAATGTAGTTTTTCCCAAAAAGTACCCCAAAGCAGTGCCCGAAGCCCCCCAAGCCCCCCAACACACTTGAACTATAAACCGGATGATAGAGCAAGGGTAGACAATTAAAATGAGCCCACTCTGAAGTTGCTGTGTGAAGCGGTTCCAGAGATAAGTTCCAAACAGTTAGACCCATAGAGAGTAAATGGAGCAATGGCGTCTATGCGGTAAAGCGCGCCTTAAAGGCGCGGTACATAAAGTTAATAAAAGTTAAACCAGAAAGTTAAAACATGAAAAACATACAGTGAACATGTGTGCATAATAAGAAAACACTAACCCAGTAAGGAAAGTGTTAGAAAACCCCATTAAACGTGTCAAACCAGCAGACAAAGGGTTAAGTTACCACATAAAACTGCTCCAAATACCCAACAGACATACACATATATACCCAATGAGTGCAGGAGTGCACAATGAGAACTTCTCAAATACAAGCCCAGCGAAGGGGCACTGTGGGACAAGTGGACCTGCAGCACTCAAAGGGTAGCTCACATCTCCTCTTCAGGTTACCATGTAGGAAGAATTACCTCAGTGGGTAATCCATGTAGAAGCACTTGTACCCAAGATTTTCCCCCTTCAGGACTTAAGGTCCACCAAAAAGCACCTGGACACTGAGCTAGCCGCTTTGAAAGGGCATTTGTCAGTCATGGTAACCCTCTTAATGGTGGTATTCCATATCTGACAGAAAAATAAAAAAGAAACTAAAAACTAACAAGAGATGTTCTCCACCTGGTGTGTTCACACCCAGGAACAAATCATTCTGGATCTAGCTGGCTAGGATGCAGCTGAGGAGGGAGGGGAGTCTCCACCCGCCTGCATACATTTAGAGAAATGTTCCTGCCTACTTAAAGGGGCAGATCACCTCCCAGAGTTACCAGTAACCTGTATTGGACGACAGAGAAAAATGAGAATCGATACACTCCCTCAATGTCCATGATACGTATGGAATGAAATGGTTTGTAAAATGACTGTATGGGATGATCAAGATAATTAATTCCATCTATGATAGAGTCAGCGTACTCAAATTCCTACACCTCCAATAAGCAAACTGGCTGCTGTCGAATTCCCGGAGTCCTCACGGGTAGATGCACATATATAAAACAAAGATAAAAAGAGACAGCACACAAAATGCTCTAAGTGTAGAGGTTTAAAATATAATAGAAGCAAAATATATAATAAAGCTCAATTTATTTATAAAATGTGTGACATAAAAACCAAAACAATAAATATTGGTCCAAATGGGTACTTTATAAAACAATGTTTGTCAGTACCGTTTGAGTTAAAAAGTGGTAATAGTGGACTGCTGAAGAAGGGACCTATTAATAGAGAATACACTACGTAAGTAACATTAACACTGTGTTATAGATGATCTGATTAGATGGTAGTCTAACCCCCACCTCGGGGTTGATCAAAACAATATGTACAGTGATAGTACAACTAGCTGCTCACCGCATGGTTTCTTTGCAATAGGGCCCGTAGCATTATAACCTGGGCGGCGTGTGTCGCTTCTCCAGAATTCGTACCATTCCCCTGGTTCTCAGTCTCTTGTAAATCTGTTCTTTTATGTGAATCCACTTGTATAATCTTGAATAGACCTACGCGTTTCGGGGAAATAATCCCCTTTTTTAAGATGAAGTAGTAATATGTTCAATGCGAAAGGCGCTGTATCTTAGTTGGTTCCTGTGGAAGAGGAAAGCCACCTGCAGAGAAGTTGCTGCTGATACATTGGTCAAGAGCAGTAAACAACTAACATTTGAACTCATCTGTATCCAACTGTGATTGGAGGAAAACCGGATTTTAGTCTTACCTGTTAAATCCTTTTCTCTTAGTCCACAGGTTACTGGTAACTTTGGGTAGGCGATCAGCCCCTTTAATAGGCAGAACAATTCTGAGAAGTGACTGCTGGTTGGAGCCTACCTCCTCTTCTTAGCTTGCAGCTAGCCAATCCTCAACCAGTAAGATTTGCAGATTAACTATTGACTAGGTAGTAAGAAGGTAAAGGAAGACTCATGTGAACCCGAAAGGAGCCCCACATTCTGCACAGGAGAGCCAAGCATGGTCCCTTGACACAGTGGGAGACCAGTAACCTGTATGGACTAAGAAAAGGATTTAACAGGTAAGACTAAATCCTATTTTCTCTATCATCCAATACAGGTTACTGGTAATTTTGGGATGTCCAACCATTAAGTTCCCCAGGGTGGGAAGAAAGGCAAGGACCAGGCGCAGGTCCCCAAAGTCACCAGAGCACCAATGAACCTACACATCATGAATAGCTCAACAATAATCGTGAAGTGTCAACGGACACTGAAAAGGGGTAAAACAGACACCAGGAACTGTACACAGCACACTGAACTAGAGCCAACAGGGCTCAAAAGTGAAAGAGTACTGAGAGACTAAAGAGATCCTAGACAGGCAAGACTGCCTCCAGGATCTTCCTCCCCAAACTGGCATCAGCCGATACCAGCACATCCACACAATAGTGTCTAGCAAAAGTATGCACAGATGACCAAGTGGCCGCCTTGCACAACTGATCAGCTGAGGCCTGGTTCTCGTAGGGTCAAGAAGCCCCAACAGACCTCGCAGAATGAGCCGTGACTTGGAAGGGAACAGGCTTCTTCCGAAGTTTGTAAGCCTTACAAATTGTGCACTTGATCTAAGAAGCTATGGTTACCTTGGAAGCAGGCTTCCCTTCCCTAGGACCCTCAGGAATGACAAACAAAGTGTCAGACTGCCTCAAGGACTCAGTGCGATGCACATAGAACTTGAGACAACGCACAACATCCAACAGATGAAGATCCCTGTCTTTGTCAGAAGTAGGGTTAGGACAGAAGAAAGGGACCACAATCTCCTGATTAATGTGAAACTCAGACACCACTTTTGGGAGAAACTCTTGGGAGGTGTGAAGCACCATCTTGTCCTTGTGAAAGACCAAAAAGGATGGTCTACAAGACAGGGCATGTAGTTCCGCAACTCGGCGAACAGAAACAATCGCCAGGAGAAAGTCCATCTTCCACGCCAGCAGATGCAGAGGAATGGTAGCCAAAGACTCAAAGGGAGGACGCTGGAGTATTCCCAGAAGCAGGTTAAGATCCCACTGAGGAGCAGGGTACTTAAACACTGAACGGGCATGAGCAACACCCTGGAAGAAAACCTTGACTTCAGGAATGATAGCAAGACACCTCTGAAAAAAGACAGAGAGCGCAGAAGTCTAAACCTTAAGAGAACTCAGACTGAGGCCCTTATTCACACCATCCTGGAGGAAAGAAAGAACTGTAGGAAGGTCAAAATCCTGAGACAGGTCCTTGTCATCACACCAAGACAGAAAGGTAGACCAAACTCGATGGTAGGCATTAATGGAAACATGCTTATGCGCACTAATCATAGCAGCCACCACTCAAGAAGAAAATCCTTTCTTCTTCAAAATTGAGGATTCAATCTCCATGCCGTCAAAGCCAGACAATGAACGTCTTCCTTCCAGAGGTAACCATGGACAGGAGGGGAAGTCGAAGAGGTTCCGCCACTGAGAGGTCCAGAAGCTTTGGAAACCAAGCCTGTCACGGCCAGTACGGAGCAATCAGAATGACTGGGCAGCGCTCCAGTCTCAGCTGCTGAAGAACTCTGTTCAACAGGGGAACAGGAGGAAAGATGTAAGCCAGAGGAAACGACCATGGGATCGACAAGGCATCCACTGCCAGAGCCATGGGATCCACCCAGCGAGAGGATGATGAGGTTGAACACCTCTGGATGCAGCTCCCACTCTCCGCTGTCCACTGTGTGTCGACTGAGGAAGTCGTCCAGAACGTTGTCTACGCCAGGAATACGTACTGCAGAAATGACAGGGACATGCTCCTCTGCCCAAGATAAAATAGCCTTGACCTCTATCCAAGCTGCGAGACTTCTTGTGCCACCTTGCTTGTTGATGTAGGCTACCGCTGTGGCGTTTTCCGACTATACCCTGACTGGGTAATCCTCCAGTTGCTGTATCCAGTGATGTAAGGCATGAAATACGTTGATGGGAAGGAGAGATTACTCCTGAGACCACCAGCCCTGAACACTCAAGTGCCCCAGCACCACTCCCCATCTGGAGAGGCTGGCATCCGTTGTTGCTTTGGTCCAGGAGGGCACCAGGAAGGGTCTGCCTTTCAGGAGATTGTTCAGGTTGAGCCACCACGAGAGACTCTGCTCCACTTGAAGAGAGAGAGACAGGGATCTTTCCAGGAGATCTGGACAGCCCTTGCAGGCTAGGATCAGAAATCTCTGAAGTTCCCTGGTGTGAGCCATGGCAAACGGAACTGCTTCCATGGTGGAAATGATCTTCCCCACCAAGGAAGACAATTTCCTGGCTGGAACCGGATCCTGTGACAGCAATGGCGTCTATGAGGTAAACGCGCGTAGAACATAAAGTTAACAAGGTGAACCAAAAGTAAACCACTCAAGAGCCCACTAGAAAAAAAAATTAGACCCAATAAACACTGGACCCAGTAGGGAAAGTGCCCAAACCCCCCCAAAAGGTGCTAACCAGCAACAAAAGGGTTAAGTTACCACAGAAACTTGCTCCAAACACCTCACAGACATACAGATAAACCCAATGAGTGCATGAGTATGTAATAGGAACTCCAAATGAGAACCCTGTGTGGAAGGGAAGCATGGGACATGTGGACCTCAGCACTCAAAGGGTGCTCACCTTTTTCAGCAGGTCTTTTGTCTTCAGATTACCATATATCAAGAAGAAGCCTCAGTGGGCAACTCCTGGGGAAAGAACTTGCAGCCAAGATTTCCCCCCTAGGGCTTAGATCCACAAAAGCACCTGGTAAACTGAGCTATCCACATTTGGGTGATGGGAATTGTCAGTGATGGTAATCCGCCTAATGGTGGTATCCCATATCTAACAGAAAAATAATAAAAAAAAGCTAAAACTATAGCAGAACTGTTCTCTTGCCTTGTGTCTTGACCAAGGAACAAATCTTACTGGTTGGAGATTGGCTAGCTGCAAGCTAAGGAGAGGAGGTAGGCTCCACCCAGCAGTCACTTCTCAGAATTGTTCCTGCCTATTAAAGGGGCTGATTGCCTACCCAAAGTTACCAGTAACCTGTATTGGACAACAGAGAAAAGTGTATTTAAGATACAGCACCGCTGAGGTTATAATGCTATGGGCCCCATTGCAAAGAAACCATCCGGTTAGCGGCTAATACTACTATCAGGAGCGCGGTGAGTAATACCGTGGACTGAAATTGATCGCTCCAAGACCGGAGCGATCTCTTTCAGTCCTCCTTTCGATGTGCCACCCCACGTGATCATTCACGTGGGACGGCACGTCGAACGCGTCTACCTACACCGCAGGATCATCGGACCCTAAGGGGTTAATCAGATCATCTATAATACAGTGTTAATGTTACTCATGGAGTGCATTCTGAATTAATAGGTCCAGTCTTCAGTAGTCCACTATTACCACTTTTTAACCCCTTAAGGACTGGTCACGCACGCACGGTGTCATTACTTAAGGACCAGGGACATTTTTTTTTCTTTCAGAATCTGATTCCGGACTCCCCGAACGGTGTGGAGCCACGCGGGGAGCCCAGAAATTCCATGACGGTCCACGACCGTCATGGGTCCTTAAGGGGTTAACTCAAACAATACTGACAAACATCGTTTTGTAAAGTACCCATTTGGAGCAACATTTATTGTTTATTTTGTTTTTTATGTCACATATTTTACAAATAAATTGAGCTTTACTATATATTTTGCTTCCATTATATTTTAAACCACTACACTTAGAGCATTTTGTGAGCTGTCTCTTTTTATCTTTGTTTTATCTATGGTCTCAGGACCAGATTCCACATCTGAGGGGAGGTGGCTTACACTAGGTAAAAGGGGCTGGAGAGGGGCAGTGGGTGGAGGAGGTGGGCAGTGTGGAGGAGGTGGACAATGTTGTGTGGGCAGTGTGTAATATGTACAATTTAAACTTCCATAAAATAAAGTATTACTATCCCTTTAAATTTATTTTTCAAGATGATATACTGTATACAGTTTGCAAATTTGTGCAACAAATATTCTTGAAAACATAAAAAAATGTTGAGGGTGTTTTTTGCATTGTAAACTATATATATATATATATATATATATATATATATATATATATATATATATATATATATAGTATAGGATCCGCCCCGGGTGCCAAATGCTCTAGGTACACCCCTGGAGGGAGGAACTTTATTATTCAATTACTCTTGAAATACAACTCTGACAGCATTGAAATACCACTCTCCATGGCCCATTTACTATGAAGATTAATCGGAGCTGCTGTTTTTTCAAAACATTACTATCCCTTTAATTTAAGAAACAGTCCATGAGCCTTCTTAAATTTTTTTTTAGGAAGCAAAGAAAGGTGGGATATAGTAAGAACATTGGAGCAATTTTGGAACAAACCAACTGTACCATAAGGGACATATAAAACCCCCTCAATAACTTAAAGGGAACTTTGCAATGTGTTAGAGGTCAAAGGACCCTTTAAACCAGTGTTTCTCAACTCCTGTCCTCAGGACCCACTAACAGGCCATGATTTGATGATTTCTTTGTTAGAGCACAGGTGAGTTAATCAATGTAAATAAGCCTCTGATCACCACACCTGTGCTCTAGCAGAGAAATCCCTACGTCCTGGCCTGTTAGTGGGTCCTTAGGGTAGGAGTTGAGAAACACTGCTTTAAACCCTCTGAGTGCCAAATAGGTATGAAATGCTTTGTATTGCAATGCACTGGTTAACTCTCTTGCACTCAAGGGGTTAAATCCCCTATGGTGCAGTTGGTTTTCCCTAGAGTGGCTCCGGTTCTTAGTGTATCAGCCTCACTGACTATGAGGAGGAGGAACATTCTATATCCTAATATGTTTCTGTACTTGCCATTAAACTGACAGATCAATTTGTCCAACTAAAAATACTTGATAAATTAATTTGCAGTTAAAGCTGAAAATAGCATATGTGCAGCAGATGTGATTTGATGGGGACAAATAAACAGGATAGCTTACAGATGTAAACAACAGCCATTTTTAATGTAGATAAAAAATGTTTCATAAAGCACATTTCCATGCTGCAAGTGCGTAATATGTTAAGCCAAATTGCCTATACATTTTTATTATTGTTATTATTATGTTATACTTTTATGTTCCTGACAGAGAGCTATCTGAATTTTTTTTTTCCAGAAAGCATTCTGTTTGAGACTGTGAAAGCAGACAGAGTGCAACAAGTAAAAAAAAAAAATGCAACGTAAAATACACAGCGAAACAATGTTGAAAAGCCTGCCTCTACAACATACAGAACAGTCCAGTACTGCAGGAAGACTTGAAACACTGTATACATATCTCTACTTCCTCTATAAGACAAAACGCTCCCTGGATTCAAGAATTCAATGATCTCATTGTGAAGATAAATATAATATGGTTACAAGTATAGGCAACTTGACTATGCCTATTTCAGGGCTCAAAATTTCCACTTGCCACTAGTCAATGGCGAGTGAAAATTTAACCCTGGAGAGTAGAAATTCAGCCTTGGGGGGTATGCTATGGCTTGCAGTGGCGAGTAACTTTTCAGGTCTGGCTAGTAGAAATGGACTTAAAATGATAAGCCCTGTCTATTTTCTTGCCGCGACCGGCACTTGAGGACCACAGGCTTTTTTTTTTTCGAATGTCATTTGATGGCAAAATCAGAATATCCCCTTATCTTCAGTATTATAATAAATTTTTTCATCATGCTTCATATTAACATGGAAAGTCATGTTAAATAGTATTGCCAGGGGAGGCTGGCCTGGGGGACCACTCATATATATGTCTGGGACAAGGGGCCACTGCTGCTCCTGCTTGCTGCCATAAAGGGAGCTCCACTAGTGATACCACAGAGCTTGCAATTGAAATTGAGCTACACAAATTATACCACAGAGCTGCAATCCAAATGGAGCTACATTACACATATTTCCATTGTAAGATCTATGATACCATTAGTTAGTTTTACATAAATTGGAAGCTCTGTAGCATCACTAGTGTAGCCCAATTTCAACTGTAAACCATGTGGTATCACTTGCCTTCACAATATTAATGCCCATTTTAAAATTAACAAAAGGGGTGGGCCTGGACAGTGGGAGCAAATGATAGTAGAAATGGGCCACTTAATTGTATTTGCCCCCTGGGCCACAAGTTGCCAGCCCTCCCCTGAGTATTGCTTTACTCCTGCAAGCTAGAAGATAGCAAACCAGTGTTTGTCATTTCTACCTAGGGCCTTATTTAACAAGGATAATAATTCTACAACAAACAACTGCCCCATATGTGATAAATACTATAAACTCTTGGGTATAATACACATCTGTAAATTATACTCTGTTTTGTTGGGAAAACATGCAGTTCATGTGTATTATGTGTGTACTAGTATTGAAGGCCCGTGTACACCGGCCAAAGTGCCACCCAACGGCCTCTTTTGCTGCCCTGGAGCCGGGAGCGAAGACAGGTGGTGGGCCAGTTTCAGGCCCTCACAGAGTGATAGAGCAGCAGAATAAGCAAAAGGCAAATTGCAAGCATGCTGCCCACTGCATGAACTGCCCAGCTGCCTCTAGTGGGGATCATCATAATGGTGGTGGGTAGAGGTAGGGAAAGGGGGAGAGGCCACAATTTTTCCAGTATATTATATGTACCCCCTCACTTCACATAAAGGTCACAAAAGGGTAACCCTGATTATACATTTCTCCAGTGCATTGTATAGCAACCCACTGGAGAAATCCCTAACATTCATAGAGTTAAAATCTCCATTAAAATTAGTGGGAATTTTTTATTCTCCTATGGAGCAATTGTTCAGCTCTAGAAAAGTGAATGTAGCATAGTTAGGGGCATTAGTAGCAGAAAAAGGGAAGTGGTCATGCCACTCTACAGAAGTCTAGTTAGACGTCATCTACAGTATTGTGTACACCCATCTCCAGTAGGATATAGCTACACTAGAGAAAATTCAGAGAAGGTCTACTAAAATGGTGAATGGTTTACAGGAAAATAAATATCAGGATAGACTAAAAGATATGAACATGTATAGCTTGGAGGAGAGAAGAGAGAGAGAGAGAGAAGGGGCTTAACAGAAACATTCAAATTCATGAATGGATTCAACAGGATGGAACAGTGCAGGATGGAAGTACTTTTCAAAGGAGTAAAAATGTTAGGACCAGAGGCCATAGTCTAAAACTAGAGGGACACAGGTTAATAATAATAATAACTATTATTTATATACTACCTTTCTCCCAGTGGGGCTCAAAGCACTTTCAGTGCACATTCTCTGAATTAACCAAATTGGCAGCTGAAATAATAGATGTTATTAGTAGAGACGTAATGTAAGAAAGTTTTACTTCACTGAGAGGGTAGTAGATAAGTGGAATAGTCTACCAGCAGAAGTGGTAGAAGTTAATACAGTGACAGAATTTACACATGCATGGGATAGGCATAAGGCTGTCCATAAAGGGATACTAATACTTTAAATGTAAAAAAAATATGTTGTAGGGTTTATCCCCCTGAGTAAAACAAGAGTACCATAACATATTGAGAAGCAATATATTTCACATCCCTGTGGTCATTATAGGTTTAAAGAGGAAATGGAGGATATGAATAATCAAGGGCACATACGTAACCCTAATCTTAAAGGGATAGTAATGTTTCACAATAAAAGCAGCTCCAATTAATCTTCATAGTAATTGGGCCATGGAGAGTGTTATTTCAATACTGTCAGAGTTGTAGAGCAAGAGTAATTGAATGATAAAGTATCCCCCTCCCACCCCTTTTACTGTTGTAACACTGCTCACCTCAGAACTGAAAGGTGGCATCCAGATGGCTTGAAGAGAGGGACAATTAGCATAAAGAAAAAAACAGTCAAGGGGGACAGGGTTTTCCTTATGGGCACAGAAAGAATACTGTCCCTTACTGTGAGCTGTCTGGTCAGGCAACTAGATTCCACATCTGAGGGGAGAAGGCTTACACTAGGTAAAAGGGGCGAGTGGGGGATACTTTATCATTCAATTACTCTTGAATTACAACTCTGACAGTACTGATATTCTCCATGGCCCAAATACTATAAAGATTAATGGCTTCTTTTTTGTAAAACATTACTATCCCTTTAACTCATTTGTATCTAAATAGTAAGAGAGCTGAACCCTAAAAAAACTAAATATGTCCATCACACAATAGAAAATGAATGGTACCTTGAGAGTAAGATAGTTAAGCACAAAAAATAAAAAAACGCAAGACAAATCCTGTGCACACAATCAATTTGATCAAGATTCAAACTAAATTAATGAACTAAGCCTAAGTAAATGCCACCAACTCGGACCCAGATGTGTTCTTAAATTCATATGCTTGTTGGGGGTAACATAAAAGGTAAAAACTGGGGCTCTCTCTTGAAAGTAACAGACCATATACAAATGATACTGATGAACGAAGAAAACATGAAGCAACCAGCGGTACCATAGTGAAGAAATAAAAACTCCACACAGATGCTAGATGTGCTTTAAGTACAAAGGGTTGTGAGCAGGGGAATAAGGGGTGGGGGACTGTGGCATGGTTTAGAGAAAAATATGGAGGAATGATTAAGGAGAAGTATTGAAAAGTGTCAAGTACAAACAAAAACGGGGTTTCTAGCTGCCCAGAAACCCCACCTTACACTCCTTTGCTCCTGATGGACCAGAGAAGAAACCGTTTTTTACTCTTCAACAATGAGAAATGTTTGAGGCAGTTGTTCATGTCCATGCTAGGGTTAAAGGGATAGTAATGTTTCAAAACAAAAGCAGCTCCAATTAATCTTCATAGTATTTGGGCGATGGAGAGTGTTATTTCAATACTGTCAGAGTCGTAGTTCAAGAGTAATTGAATGATAAAGTATCCCCCTCAGACCCCTTTTACTGATGTAACACTGCTCACCTCAGAAAAGAAAGGTAGTGTCCAGATGGCTTGCAGAAAGGGACAATCTTCAATTAGCATAAGGGAAGAGGCTGAAAAACCTGTCAAGGAGGCCGGGGTTTTCATTTTTCTCACAGTAAGAAGATTGTCCCTTGCTGTGAGCTGTCTGGTCTTAAGACCAGATTCCACATCTGAGGGTAGGTGGCTTACACTAGGTAAAAGGGGTGGGAGGGGGATACATTATCATTCTATTACTCTTGATCTACAACTCTGACAGTACTGAAATAACACTCTCCATGGCCCAAATACTATGAAGATTAAAGGGACAGTAATGTCCCATAAAAAATGCTTAGAGTTTTGTAGAGGTTAAAAAAATAAACAATATGACACAAATCCTCTCCCTCCCTTTCTCCTGACGTCAGCTGTAAGCTGACAGAAGGAGTTCCTGGTCCGGGGACCGACAAGCGGCTCTTCAGCAGAGCCGCAACAGCGAAATTTAAAAATAAATTCTTCTTTGGAACGGTCTACAAAGCGTGCATGGTTTGCAAGATCACTTTTTAGTCTGTTCCAAAGAAGTATTTCTTTTCAAATCGCGATTTGTGGCTCTGCTGAAAAGCCTCCTTGTGTCGGCCAAAACGGATCTCCTTCTGTCAGCTTTACAGCTCAAATCAGGAGAAGTGGATCTTTAGCGCAAGATATCTCTCAAACTATAAAGGTTTGAGAGATAGGAATTGTGTCATATCGTTTATATTTTTAACTTCTACAAAACTCTAAGCATTTTTTATGGGACATTACTGTCCCTTTAATTGGAGCTGCTTTTATTTTGAAACATTACTATCCCTTTAAGGTAACAGGACAGCTAGCAACTTTTGGCCTAGGAGGCAAGTACTCTCTCTCCAGCACACTGTCCTAGTGCAACCTTTTTAAAATGTTATAATTAGCATTCCTGTTGTGAAATAAGGCAAGTATCCAGCAGTAATTAACACTTGTTAACATCATTTTGTAAGATATACGTTTCTTAGAATTGTCTTCTTACAGTGGGCTTTTATTTAATGTACCGTAGCATCATTCTGATTAGTAATATGACAATCCGATAATTAACTTTAAATTATTTTTAATATTTTACTACCACAGAGATTACAATTGAAATGGTGCTATACTAGTATACTAGTGCTTACCATTGACATGCGGTTACACTAGTAATACCACAGAGCTTACAACTGATATTGATCTATACAAATGATCCATGTTGCGTATAAATAAAATAGTGCTACTCAATGACACAACAGAACTTACAATTGAAGTTGAACTACACTTGTGATACAACACTGCTTACAACTGAAATATAGCTACTCTAGTGATAAAGAGTTTATAAGTGAAACTGAGCTACACTTGTTACACCAAAGAGCTTACAATTAAATGGAACTACTCTACAGATATCACAGAGCTTACAAATTAAATCATGTCACACTAGTGATACTGCAGTGTTTAGCATTGAACTTGTGCTACACTAATGACAAGTCAGAGCATTTAAATAAATATAGGAGCTATACTACTGATACTCCTGAGCATACAATGGAAATGGTGCCACACTACTGATACTACAGATCTTACTATGGAAACTGAGCAACACTAGAGATACCACATAACTTACAATTGAAACTGAACTACACTAGTGACACCACCGTGCTTAAAATTGAAATTGAGCTACACTGGTGATTCAACAGTTAATAACTGAAATTGAGCTGCGACTATTACATCACCGAGCTTTCAATTAAATAGATCTGCACTACTGATACCACAAAGCTTACAGTTTAAATAATGTTACTCTAGTGATCTTACAGAGCTTACAATGGAAACTGAGCTATACTAGTGATTCCAAACAACTTTCAATTGAAATTGAGTTACGAGTGTTACAAGGAGCTTACAACTGAAATGGAGCTACACGCTGATACTACAGAGCTTCCATATGAAATACAGCCAAAATCGTAAACCCACAGAGTTTAAAGTGGAACTTTCAGTTCATACTTAGTCGCCATGCATTCATTAAAAGCATGGCGACTAGATTTTAAAACAGCATTTTAGTCTTACCTGTTAAATCCTTTTCTCTTAGTCCATACAGGCTACTGGTAACTTTGGGTAGGCGATCAGCCCCTTTAAATAGGCAGGAACAACTTTGAGAAGTGACTGCTGGGTGCAGCCTACCTTCTCTCCTTAGCTTGCAGCTAGCCAATCCTCAACCAATAAGATTTGAAGACTAACTATTGACTAGGTAGTAATAAGGAAAAGGAAGACTCCTGTGAGCATGAACCCGAAAGGACCCCCACACGTTCTGCCACAGGAGAGCCAAGAATGGTCCCTTGACAGGGTGGGAGACCAGTAACCTGTATGGACTAAGAGAAAAGGATTTAACAGGTAAGACTAAAAGCCTATTTTCTCTGTCCTCCAGTACAGGTTACTGGTAACTTTGGGGTGTCCAACCATTGAGTTCCCCAGAGAGGGAAGAAAGGCAAGGACCAGGCGTAGGCCCCCAAAGTCACCACAGCAACAACGAACCTACAGATCATGAAGAGCTCAACAATAACCGCAAAGTGTCAATGGACACTGAACAGGAGTAAAACAAACCCTAGGAACTGATACACAGCACACTGAACTAGAGCCAACAGGGCTCAAAAGTGAAAGAGTACTGAGAAACTAATGAGATCCTAGACAGGCAAGGCTGTCTCCAGGATCTTCCATGCAAAACTGGCATCCACTGAGGCCAGCACATCCACACAATAGTGTGTAGAAAAAGTATGCACAGATGACCAAGTGGCCACCTTGCACAACTGATCAGCTGAGGCCTGATTTTTGTAGGTCCAACAAGCCCAAATAGACCTCGCAGAATGAGCCGTGACCCTGAAGGGAACAGGTTTCTTCTGAAGTTCGTAACCTTTACAAATCATGGACTTGTTCCAAGAAGCAATGGTTACCTTGGAAGCAGGCGTCCCTGCCCTAGGACCCTCAGGAATGAAAAAAAAAAGAGCGTCAGACTGCCGCAAGGACTCAGTGTGATGCACAAAGAACTAGAGACAATGAACAACATCCAACAGATGAAGATCATTCTCTTTATCAGAAGTAGGGTTAGGGCAGAATGAAGGAACCACAATCTCCTGATTAATGTGGAACTCAGACACCACCTTCGAGAGAAGCTCCTGTGAAGTGTGAAGCACTGCCTTGTCCTTGTGAAAAACCAAAAAGGGTGGCATACAAGACAGGGCCTGCAGCTCCGCAACACGGCGACAGAAACGGTCGCCAGGAGAAAAGCCGTCTTCCACGTCAGCATACGTAGAGCAATGGTAGCCAATGACTCAAAAGGAGGACATTGAAGTACTCCTAAAACCAAGTTACAGTCCCACTGAGGAGCAGGGTACTTAAATACCGGACAGGTATGAGCAACACCCTGGAAGAAAACCTTCACATCAGGAATAATAGAAAGACGCCTCTGAAAGAAGACAGAGAGCGCAGATGTCTGAACCTTAAGAGAACTCAAACTAAGACCCTTATCCACACCATCCTGGAGGAAGGAAAGCACTATAGGAAGGTCAAAATCCTGAGACAGGTCTTTGTCAGCACAACAAGATAGAAAGGTAGACCAAACTCGATGGTAGGCCTTAGAATAAAAAGGCTTACAAGCATGAAGCATAGTAGACACCACACCAGAAGAAAAACCCTTCTTCTTCAAAATTGAGGATTCAACCTCCATGCAGTCAAAGCCAGAAGATGAACATCTTCCTTCCTGAGGTAACCTTGCAGAAGAAGATCCAGACAGGAGGGAAGTCGAAGAGGTTCTGCCACTGAGGGGGTCCAGAAGCTCTGGAAACCAAGCCTGTTGAGGCCAGTATGGAGCAATCAAAATGACTGGACAGTGTTCCAGTCTCAGTTTCCGTAGCACCCTGTTCAACAGGGGAATGGGAGGAAATAGGTATGCCAGAGGAAATGTCCACTGGATCGACAAGGCATCCACTGCCAGAGCCAGGGGATCCGCCCAGAGAGAACAGAACGTTGGAACCTTCCTGTTGTGCCTGGTTGCCATCAGGTCGATGCATGGAAGACCACACTGCTGGATGATGAGGTTGAACACTTCAAGGATGTAGTTCCCACTCTCCGCTGTCCACTGTGCCCCGACTGAGGAAGTCTGCGAGAATGTTGTCTACTCCAGGAATATGAACTGCAGAAATGGCAGGGACATGCTGCTCTGTCCATGACAAAATAGCCTTGACCTCTAGACAAGCTGTGAGGCTTCTTGTGCCGCCTTGCTTGTTGATGTAGGATACCGCTGTGGCATTGTCCGACTGTACCCTGACCAGGCAATCCTCCAGTTGTCGTGGCCAGTGCTGCAGGGCATGAAATATCGCCCGAAGCTCCAAGACGTTGATGGGAAAGAGAGATTCCTCCTGAGACCACCGGCCCTGAACACTCAAGTGCCCCAGTACCACTCCCCATCCGGAGAGGCTGGTATCCGTCGTTACTGTTATCCAGAAGGGCTCCAGGAAGGGTCTGACTTTCAGGAGATCGTCCAGGGTTAAGCCACCATGAGAGGCTCTGCTCCAGGTGAAGGAGGGAGAAATAGGGATCTTTCCAGGAGATTTGGCTGACCCCTGAATGCCAGGTTTAGAAACCTCTGAAGTTCCCTGGTATAAGCCATGGCGAACAGGACTACTTCTGTGGCTGGAACTGGATTCTGAGACCTTCAATGCTATCTGATGAGCCACTTCGTCCGTGAGAAATATCGTCCCTCTCTGAGTGTCGAAGAGGATTCCCAGAAAGACCATCCTCTGGGAAGGAACAAGATCTGCAGTCCTGCACCTGCAGATGAAGGAGTTCTGGAGCAGATGAAGGAGTTCTGTAGAAGAGGCCTTCAGAAGGAGGTCGTCCATATATGCCCTTTTGGTGAAGACTTGAGGAGCCACGGTTAGGCCAAGGGAAGGGCAGAAAACTGGAAATACCCTCGGTTGCAGGCAAAGCGGAGATATTGCTGACTCTCTGGATGAATGGTGATGTGCAGATAGGAATCTTGAAGATCCAGAGAGGCCAGAAATTCCCCAGGGGACATGGCCGCTATCACTATGCGTAGTGACTCCTGTATTGGGACCTGACCAAAAAGGAGTTGAGATCTTTCAAATCCAAAATGGGACGACAGCTGCCGTCCTTCTTGGAAACCACAAAGAGCTTGGAGTAGAATCCCAAGCCTCTCTCCTGAAGAAGAACTGGTTCCAGGACAGCCTTGTCCTGAAAGTGTCGACAGTGCCTCCTCGAAAAGGCAACGCTTTTCCGCTCTCAAGGGAGAATGAGAAGAGAAGGTCCTGGAAGGAGGGAGGAAGGTGAAGGGGATCCTGTACCCCGTATCAACCACCTGCAAAACCCCCGGGTCCACCACAGAGGCCTCCCAAATTGAGAGGTAGTGGCGCAAGCGGCCTCCTACCTGGAGGTGGGTACCCGGGTTCAGTGAGTCATGCAGAAGAAGGTTTGGAAGCCTTGGCCTCCGCGGAGGACTTGGGCCTCCATTGCTGCTTAGGCGTGGATAAGAAGCGCGGAGCCTGAGGGACGGTCTGGGTCTCTTGGGGTGAGTCTGCCTGAAAGGGAGAAAAAGCAGATTCCTTTTGACAGGCACCTTCTTCCTTAGGACCACTGGCAGGTGAGTACTCTTCCCTTCAGTGGCTTCGCTGATCAGATGCTTGAGCTCAGGCCCAAACAGGGAGGTGCCCTGAAAGGGCAAAGACAGGTGAGCCCTCTTGGAGGCCATGTCAGCAGACCAGATCTTGCGCCAAAGAGCACTTCTGGCTACCACAGACATGGTAGATGCCCTGGCTACCATATGAGCAGTGTCAAACAGGGCAACAGAAACATAATGCTAAGCGTCAGCAATGTTAGCGAGAAGCCTCAATATGTCAGCAGAAGGTGCCCCCAGGCGGACAGCTGAAGTGAGCTGTTCAGTCCAAAAAGCCACAGCTCTATTTACCCATGCTGCAGCAAATGCAGGGCGGAGGGCAGAACCAGCAATAGCAAAAATAGCCTTGAGAGAGGTCTCAAGATTCTTGTCAGTCCAGTCTTTCAGAGCAGATGCGTAAGCCGCAGGCAAGGCAGTGGACTTAGAAAGCCTGGAAACAGGGGCATCCATCTTGAGGGGATGGACCCACTGTGTAAGGGCCATTTCAGAGAAATGGTAAAGCTTAGCAAACTTTCTAGATACAGATGGTTTCCTGTCTGGAAACTTCCACTCCTCAGACATTAACCAGTCAAGGATGGGGTTAGGTGGAAAACAAGTATGGGCCTAAAAGGCTCCTGGAACACATCAGATGGGTCAGAAGAAACCTCCTGCACCAAGGGAATGTTCAGGGTGGCCAACGCAACCCTGGTCAGGCCCTCAGCCAAGGGAATGGGGTCAGCCTCAAAGGGGTCCCCAAAAAACTGAGATGAAGGAACAGCTGAACAGTCATCATCATCAGAGTCCACCAATAATTCCACCTCAGAGGAATCAGGTACATCCTGCAGTTTAGGCAGGGAAGATCTGATAGGGGTGGGGGTCTGCCACGAGTGGAAGACCCCCTGCAAGGTGGATGGAAGGAGTTGTAAGGTGGACTGGAGGTCCCTGGTAGTAGCCTTAAACTTTTGCATCCAAACTGGCTCTAGTGCATGGCTGGAGGTCCCTGCAGGGGATTCAGGGTCAGCAGAGCATGCTGGGCAAACATGTATTCTCTAGGTAACCCTGAGTGATACGAGGAGCAATGAGCAATGGGTGACACAGATGCCCCAGTGTCTTTAGTCTTAGGTTTAGCCCCAAGGTCCAACGGAGTAGACATTCTCACAGAGTAAAACGGTCAAAGTATCAGAACACCCACAAAACAGTGTGTATGATAAATAAATTCACCCCAGAAAAGCTAAATAAGATGTATCTGGTAGGCGAAGGGTTAAACTGCTGAGGAGAGTCCGAGCCCTGCGTAGGATACTCGATCTGCGAAGACAGAAAATGGCTGCTGCGGCGGAGGCAAGAATAGAGCGCTCATGGGAATTGTAGTTTCACTAACGGAGTACCCCAACAGTGCCCGAAGCCCCCTAAGGCCCCCAACATGGCCAAAACATTGGCCGGATAACAGAGCAAGGGCAAACCAACAAAATGAGCCATTTCTGACCTCGCTACATGGAGCGGTTGCAGAGATATGTCCCAAACTGTAAAGTCCCATAGAAGTGAACGGAGCAATGGTGTCTATGCGGTAAATGAGGAACAGAAAGTTAACGAGGAGTATACAAAAATGTAAAACCACTCAAAAGCCCAGTAGAATAAATCAGTAGACCCAATAAACACTGGTCCCAGTAGGGGGGGTGCTAACCAGCAGCAGAAGGGTTAAGTTACCACAGAAACTTGCTCACAGACATACAGATAAACCCAATGAGTGCATGAGTATGTAATATGAACTCCAAATGAGACCCCTGTGTGGAGGGGAAGCATGGGACATGTGGACCTCAGCACTCAAAGGGTGGTCACCTTTTTCAGCAGATCTTCTGTCTTCAGATTACCATGTATCAAGAAGAAGCCTCAGTGGGCAACTCCTGGGGAAAGAACTTGCAGCCAAGATTTCCCCCCCAGGGCTTAGGTCCACAAAAGCACCTGGTAAACTGAGCTATCCACATCTGGATGATGGGAATTGTCAGTGATGGTAATCCGCCTAATGGTGGTATCCCATATCTAATAGAAAATAAGAAAAAGCTAAAACTATAGCAGAACTGTTCTCTTGCCTTGTGTCTTGACCAAGGAACAAATCTTACTGGTTGGGGATTGGCTAGCTGCAAGCTAAGGAGAGGAGGTAGGCTCCACCCAGCAGTCACTTCTCAAAATTTTCTTGCCTATTTAAAGGGGCTGATCACCAACCCAAAGTTACCAGTAAACTGTGTTGGGCGACAGAGAAATAGATGTTTTACCTTTAAAAAATAGCCCAGTGTAAAGGAATCCTTCCCATTTGGGGACTGACAAGCAGGTTTGTGTGTCCCGCACCCCTGCGCCATCAGTCCCTTCCAGTAACCATATGGTGCAATGCAGTGTTACTCAATGGAGACCGGGACTGACAGAGCAGGGGAGCAGACAAGATGTCTGCGCTGGATTCCTTTACACTGGGTTATTTTTTAACGGGAAGACATCTATTTAAAAGCTAATCGCCATGCATTTAACAAATGCATGGCGACTAAGTATGTACTGAAAGTTCCACTTTAAATTGGTAGGACTAATACTGGGTAATCATATATGTAAGTGTGGAAAGTGGGGAGAGAAGGAGCAAAGGGGGAGAAGAAAGGAAAGGGGGAAGAATAAACTAAGGGATGAAAAGCAAGGTGAGGAGTAAAGGAAAGAAGGGAGAAGTGATAAAGGAGCAATCGGAAGTACCAGTAGTGTGTGAATGCTGGGGGGGCTTTACTTTGCATTCTGTGTCAGTGTGAGAGATTTAAACATTTTCCATATGACAAAATTTCACACAGCATGTTTGTTTGTTTGTTTGCGGACAAAGAATGCATAGTAAAGCTCCAGCATTTACACACTACTGGCTCATGTCTATGCTCTAATCAGTGATGGTGAGTCAATGCAAATCTGTCTTCTATCCTTATTTGCAGAGCAAACCTACCCTTTAACTTTATTTCCTGTACATAGTGGTTGCACTGTGCTCTGCACTGAGACCTTCTGAACATTATCAGTGTAAAACTGATCTACTTCTGGCTCCACACTGCCTCCTCTGGTAGTTCTGGGTGCACAAGGTCACTGCAGTGTTAAGTGTGACATTGAATAAAGACTGACTCAACACTGTATGTTAGATCCAAGAGGTCAAAGCGTGGAGC
The DNA here is from genome assembly GCA_037306005.1 of Rhinophrynus dorsalis. Lineage (NCBI taxonomy): Eukaryota > Metazoa > Chordata > Amphibia > Anura > Rhinophrynidae > Rhinophrynus > Rhinophrynus dorsalis. Next base: position 256,870,008 of record CM074722.1, read on the forward strand.
ACAATACCACTATCTACATAGGATTAAGAAAATAAGCTTGTGCAATGGTGGGAGATGGCATGAGGCCTGCTGGACAAGACTTAAAATCGTCCTGTAGGGCAACTGCTCTCCTGTCCAGCTAGACCCTGATTATGCTAACCAGAAATTCTCCTCCAGCTGTTGTTGGACTAAAATTCACATATTTCTCCTTGTCCAATTTAATGTTATTTATGAATATTACATTTATCTAATTTCTGAAGCACGTGCATGCACGTTATTTTAAACAGTCTCAATAAAACCACTTTGTATTCTACATAAATAAATTTACATTCAATCACATATGTGTTAGAATAGTGCCTACAGATTCATCAAACTCTTTGAAGTTTTCTACTGATGTGTTTAAGTAGAAATGGACATCAGTTATGAAGTTGGTTAGGTAATATATAAACATTTTAGAATGTGCGAACAGTTACGGCCAAATTGAAAAATTAACATAATAGGCTTTTGACACTTCCATGCTTAAGCAAAATTAATTCTATCTTCCAATTTCTGTGCAAAGTCTTTCCAATTTCTTTAATCTGAAAGTCCCCATGGGAAGGAACAAAATGCTTTCAAGTAGATCATTGTGCTGCTTGCCATCTCCTCTTTTCTAATTATGTGTTTTATTTGATAGAAAACTAAATCAGAAAGCTTTCCTTTGTGCTTACTTTGAGCCATTCTCAAATTAAAGCAAATTAAATTTTTAGAAGGAGAATATACGGTTTTCCATAAAGTGACAGAATTTCCAGTTTAACATGTTGTTCTTTTATGGAAGACAGGTACCATGGGTTTGAGTCCCTTCCTCCTGGAGGGCAGGACACATCTCAAAAGACTGTCTTAAGGGTGGAGACTCCCTCCTCGTCCAGCTCAACCTAGAGGAACTCTTAAGAGTGTTGTTAAGGTCCTCTAATTACTCCCATGTATAGTTGAGATCGGGGAAGCTAAGGAGCGACAGCATTCTTCTTTTGTGAATTTAGAATTAACCCTATCTGTGATCTGCAGGGTAGTCTGGGAGCTAGATAGAAACAATATGTAGAGTGAGGATTCTGAAATAGGTTAATTAGGTATTTTGGGTCATTTAGGATAATTATATTAATCTGATGTTAAGAAGAGCACAAAGAACTATTTTATATAAAACTGGCTGAATCGTTTGTCATACCATCTATTTCCCTGAGAAAGTAACAAGTGTTACAAAATGCGTAGGACATTGTTTTATGTATCTATTTGTTTTATTTTTATTCTATATACAAGGAGTTTCATTTTAAATACATTTGTATGCGATTCTGGTACAATCCTGGTAGTTCATGACCTTTATTGTACACCGCAATCAAACTCAGAATTGAGGAACTGAGGTGAAGAGTTTTTGCCCTGGTGGAATTAGGGGACATTAAGCTCTACGGTGGAGAAATGGAGGCCCAAAGGAACCGGAGAGAGAGACCAGGACTGAGGGTCAGACTCAGTCGATGCACTTAGACCAAGAAGCGGGTTCCAGCCTCAGGACTATGTGAATACCCTGGTGAGGGGGAAAGCTGTATATGGGAATATCTGTATGTGACCTGAAGTAACATACTACGATTCAAGAGGACAGCGCTGTTTCTCTTTTGTTCCAATTTTAGTTTTTTGGCACAAGCTCTAGTAGAGACCATCCAACCTCTACGGAAACTGGCCGCGGATTCCATCTCAGAGGTGGTATAAAGGACTTCGGACATATGGACAATTAGATCTTTGTGAGATTGATAAATAATATTCTTTTTTAAATTCATAAACCTGCTTTTTAGGAATTGTGTGTAAGGAAGTTCAAGTGAAATATCTCTAAGAGGGTAGAGAGCCGGGGAAAAAATATTGCTTTTTAGAAACAGAAAACTAGCTGAATATATTACAGAACAGCAGAGGAAGGGTTAATATGAACACACTACTACAGACATCTGGACATCCAGACTAATACAGAGAATAAGAGGATTTTCATCTTACCTGTTAAATCCTTTTCTCTTAGTCCATATAGCTTACAGGTGCCATGGTGAGGCGACAGCTAATACCAGTAGGCTGGAACAATTCTTCAAAGAAGTGCAGGGTGGAGCTTCCCCCTCCACCATAGCTGGCTAGCTAGCCACTCCCCTTCTCCAGATAGATTTGAGATAATAAACCTACTGAACTAGATAAGCAAGAAGGAAGAGAGGAAAATTCTTGTGAACATGAACCCAATAGGACTCGAACCTCAAGCCACAGGAGACCTAGCACGGTTCTTTTCACTGTGTGGGAGACCTGTAAGCTATATGGACTAAGAGAAAAGGATTTAACAGTTAAGAATAAAATCCTCTTTTCTCCGTCGTCCAATATAGCTTACAGGTACCATGGGTATGTACCAACATTGAGCTCCTGTGGGTGGGGAAAAAGAAGGAAAGGACCAAGAGCTGGTCCCCATGATACCAAAGTTCCCATGGGATAATCAGGACACGGAACAGTCCAAAAAGAAACAAGTGTCAATGGACACTGGATAACTGATAACACAGCACACAAGAACAAGAGACAACAGGGCTCAAAAGTTAAAGAACTATAAGGCACAGGAAAGTGACATCCTAGACAGGCAAGACTGCTTCCAAGACCTTCCTGCCAAAACTGGCTTCAGCTGAAGCCAGAACATCAACAAAGCAGTGTTTGGCAAAGGTGTGCACAGAAGACCAAGTGGCCGCCTTGCACAGCTGATCAGCAGAGGCCTGATTCTTGTAGGCCCAGGAGGCCCCAACTGACCTAGTGGAGTGAGATGTGATGTGAAAGGGAACAGATTTCTTCCTGAGGTTGTAAGCCTTGTGAATGGTAGACTTAATCCAGGATGCGATAGCCACCTTGGATGCAGCCTTACCAGCCCTTGGACCCTCAGAGATGATGAATAAAGCATCAGTGGATCTTAGAGACCACCTTAGGAAGAAATTCCTGGGAGGTACAGAAAACAGCCTTATCCTTGTGAAAAACCACAAGGAGGTTTGCAGGACAAAGCCTGCAATTCAGCCACTCTGTGGACAGAGGCCATGGCCAAAAAGAAAAGCCATCTTCCACGTCAGAAGGCGTAAGGGAACGGTAGCCAAAGACTCAAAGGGAGGCCACTGCAAGACACCCAAAACCAGGTTAAGGTCCCACTGGGGAATGGGAGCCTTATAGTCACGTAAAGCATGAGCAACCCCCTGAAAGAAGACTTTGACATCCGGCAAAGTGGCAACGCATCTCTGAAAGAAGACAAGAGAGAGCTGAGGTCTGCACCTTCAAAGAACTAAGGCTAAGACCCTTGTTCATGCCATCCTGCATAAAGTAAAGGATCTTCGGGAGATCAAACTCCTGCAAGGACAGAACCCTGTCCAAACACCAAGCATGGAAAATGGACCAAACCCTATGGTAGGCCTTAGAGGAAACCGGTTTCTTAGCCTGGATCATAGTGGAGACCACCTCTGAAGAACAGCCATGCTGTCAAAGTCAGATGGTCCACATCCTCCTTCCCCAGGTAACCCTGAAGAATGAGATCTGGCATGTGTGGCAGAGGAAACGGATCCTGAACAGACAATGCCAGGAGTTCTGGGAATCAAGACTGTCTAATCCAATAAGGAGCAATCAGGATAATGGACGCACCATCCATCCGAATCTTCCAAAGCACCCTGAGGAGGAGGGGAAGAGGAGGAAAGATGTAGGCCAGATGAAAGCACCATGGAATTGACAGGGCATCCACTGCAAACGCCAGAGGATCCCTCCAGCGTGAGCAAAAGATCTGAACCTACCGGCTGTCCCTGGTGGCCATCAGGTCTATCCAAGGAAGACCCCACTTCTGCACTAAGATGGAGTTCCCACTCCCCAGGATGCACCGTGTGGCAACTGAGAAAATCTACCAGGATGTTTTCTACGCCTGGAATGTGCAGAGAGGAAATGGCAGGAACAAGTACCTCTGCCCGGGCCAAAATAGCCTTGGCCACTAACCAAGCAGCGGTGCTTCTTGTACCACCTTGCTTGCTGATGTAAGCTACTGTCATAGCGTTGTCGGACTGGATGTGAACCGGTCATCCCGCCAGATGAGAGGACCAATACTTCACTGCGTGGAAAATCGCCCTGAGCTCCAAGATGTTGATGTGGAGTAGGGACTCCTCCACTGACCAACAACCCTGAACACTCAGGTGACCCAGGACAGCTCCCCAACTGAGCAAGTTGGCATCTGTCATCACTGTAGTCAAGTACGGGATCACAAATAGTTTCCCTTTCACCAAGTTGGATGGGTTCAACCACCACTGGAGACCGAGTTCCACCTCTGCAGGGAGGGAGATTGGGTGATCCTAAGGATCACAAACCTCTGCAGGTCCCTGGCATGTGCAATGGTGTATGGCACCGCTTCCATGGTGGAGATCATCTTGCTCACCAGAGAGGAGGACTTCTGTACCGGAGCTGACGAGTCCTCCAACAGATAGACCATTCCCCGAATCGTGTTGAACCAGAGACCGAGGAAAACCAGATTCGAGAAGGATCTAACCATACTGGAGGAGGATCTGAGTACATCTCTGGAGGGAGCCTTCAGGAGACGGTCGAGGTTGTCCATGTATGGAGTGACTTGAATCCCCTTGGTGTGCAGGAAGGCATTTAAAGCCCCTAATACCCTCGCAAACAGATGAGGGGCTGTGGTCAGCCCAAAGGGGAAGGCAGTGAATTGGAACTGCCTGAGGTTGCAAGCAAACCTGAGGTACTTATGGCTGCCCGGATGAATTGGAATGTGCAGATACGCATACTGCAGATCCAAAGGTGACAGATATTCCCCTGGACACACTGCTGCAATGATGGAGCACAAGGACACCATCTTGTACAGAGTATGGACCACAAATTAATTGAGATCCTTCAAATCCAGGATAGGACGGCAGCCACCATCCGTCTTTGGAACGACAAAAAGGTTGGACTAAAAACAGAAACCTCTCTCTGGCTGAGGAACCAGAGCCAGAACTCCCTTGTCCAAGTGAGCCTGTGACTCCCCGTTGAAAATCTGAGCTTGTCCAGTCCCTGAGGGGTGCGAGAAGGGAAGAACCTGAAGGCACGAAGGGATGAAAAGGGAATCCTGTAACCTCCAAAAACCACTTGTAGTACCCACTGATCTGCAACAAAGCCTGTCCAAGTACTTAAAAAGTGTTGGAGGCGACCACCCAAAGGTTTATGCGGAACAGGGGTTGGGGAGTCATGCCAAAGCAGGTTTGGTGGATTTGGTGGAGGTGTGTTTGGACCTCTACTGCTGCCGGGGCTTGGGGGTGGAACATGGGGTGCTGGCCTGCGGCGCCACCGGGTTCATTCTATGAGCTCTGGTTTGGAAGGGATGAAAAAGATGTTGCCTCTGCGCCTGAGGCAGCACCACCAGGGGCTTCACTGACAAGGTTCCTCAATTCAGAGGCAAAAAGAGATGTGCCCTGAAAGGGAAGAGAAACCAGTTCTTTCTTAGATATCAAGTCAATAAACCAAATATTAAGCCACAGCGTACACCTAGCACCCACAGAGAAGGCAGAGGCCTTATAGCCACCAGCCTAACAGAATAAAAGAGAGCATCAGTAACATAGTGCTGAGCCTCAGAGACAGTTATCAAAAGGGATAAAAGGCCACCTTTTTGGACAGCATCAGTTAGCAGTTCAATCCAAACAACAATGGCTCTGTTAACCCATGCAGAGGCCAAGGTGGTTCTCAAGGATGCATCTATGGTAGTGAAATTATCCTTCATGATAGCTTCCAGCTACCTATCAGTCAAATCCTTAAGTGCTGAAGCGTCAGCAATGGGCAAGGCAGTGGATTTGGAAAGCCTGAGGAGGTGTAGCTCACTGAGTTAAGGCTGTGTCAGAGAAGGGATTCAGCTTAAAGAATCTCTTGGATAGAGAAAGACGCTGTCAGTAGTCTTCCACTCGTCTAATTTGACTTCGTGCACCTTTGATAGATGTCAGAAGTAGACTGAGGCCAATACAAGGTCTATAGCAAGAGTGGTTAAAACCACCTTAGTGAGACTCTTAACAGAAGTTCAGGTTCTGCTTCAAAGGGGGTGGCAGGAAATTGGGAAGACATCCCTTCTGAGCACATGCCATCCTCTGACTCCTCAGCTGAATCCTCCACAGAGGAATCAGTTAAATCAGGAATGCCAGGGGCCTCAAACCTAAAGAAAGTGGGGGGCTTCCAAGATTGAAGAACCCCCTGAAGAGAAAGAGGACCATAGAGGACTTTAAGTCCTTGACCCAATGTGCCTCCTGTTCATGGCTGAAGGTCCCTAGCTGAGAAGCAGGGGCCACAGCACATGAGGAGCATAAGTGACCTGAGTATTCTCTGGGAAGCCCCGTTTGGCATGAGGAACAGTAAGGGGTGTTAAAGACACTCCTGAGTCTTTGCCCTTAGATCTAGCCCCATGTTCTAATGGATATGACATCCTAACAGGAGAAAGGTGTCTTGCAATATAATGGAAAACCAAATACTGTCGCCCAGATTAAGGATTTCACCCCAGAAATTCTAAAATGTACTTATCTGGCAAGCGAAGAGTTAACCTGTGGAGGAAAGTAGAGGAATCCAAGCCCTGCGTATAATACTCATGCAAAAGGGAAACGAATAGCGAGCAAACCAGAGAACGGCCCGAGAAACGGGCGTCTATGGGAAACTATGTTTTTCCCTTATAAAGTATCAAAAAACAGAACCGAATCCCCCAGGGACCTCCAAGACGCAATAATAAAACTGATAAAATGAGTTAAACCACATACAGAATGCATAATAAAGAACAAAAAACACATAAACCCAAAGGGAAAATGAGAAAAAATGTATCCCCAACTCAATAGCATGACATGGAATGGGTTAACAACTGCCAACAGTCCAAATGCTCCAAAGACTCAGAACAGAGGATAATAGTATACCAAACATGAGTGCAGGAGTTATGAGAGAACTCCAGAATGCAACCCCTTTGCGGAGGGGAACAGTGAGACAAGTGGGCCATGGCACTCAAAGGGTTGCTCACCTTTTTTGCAGGTCTTCTTACTTTAGATTACCATTGAATGGAAGAAGCCTCAGAAAGACACCTTCAGGAGAGAGACAGGGGTTGCCAGATTCTCTCCCAGGGCTGCAAAGGTCCACAGACAGCACCGTTAAGTGGGCAATCCTCCAGGGGAAGCCAGTAATGGTAATCTGCCTAATGGCGGAATTTTGACACCCCATATCTAAGGAAAATAATCTAAGGCAAATAATAAAAATAACTAAAAACTAAGCAGAACTGTTCTCAGCCTTCCTACCAGGTGATGGAACAAACCTTATCTGGAGAAGGGGAGTGGCTAGCTAACCAAATATGGAGGAGGGGGAGACTCTGCCCTACACTTCTTTAAAGAATTGTTCCAGTCTACTGGGAGAAGCTGTCACCTCCCCATGGTACCTGGTAAGCTATATTGGACGACAGAGAAAACAGCTATGCAGGAGTAAAGAAAACAATCACATAGTGTGTTTGTTTTCTGCATGGGACATACAATGGACCGAGGCACTCAAAGAATTACTCTCCAGTCTTCTGTCTTCAGTATCCCATCTCAAAAGGGCAGAATCTGTAGAAGACTCAGCCACGATGAATAGACTTGTCATAAAGTCAACCGACGCACAGAGAAAAAGGTCCATAAAGCAAATGTAAACTGAGCAGTCCAACTCCAGGGAAGCCATTGATGGGAGCCCGCCTAATGTGGATTATACAGCCGTATAGCTAAGAAAAATAATAAAAAAATAGGAAAAACTAGGATAAATTGCCTGCTCACTATTATCATGGAAGGAAGGACATATGAATCTGGAACTAGGTGTGGGGGGGATTGCTTGAGGAAGAGAAGAGTGTTTCAACCCCAAAGACCCTGTCTTTTTGAAGTGCTCTGTACTCCTGGAGGAGGGAACTCAACCACGTAAACAAAATAGTGATTAGCAATCAACCTATAAGCATATCAATGTGTTAAGCAACTGGCTGATGGGGTGCTGAACGTGTGACAGGTTAACCAAGTCAAAAAGCTATAAAGATGATGGCATTCAGAATCCTGTTCATACCCCAGAATTAACCCCTTGGCGTCCTCGGTCCTGGAAAGTAACCTTCCCTTAAGGACCGATTTGAAGATTCCAACATGCCGGCACATGTGCCCTGTGGTCCAATTCTGCCTTGAATAACACACGGACGTCTACATATCCATTAAAATATGAAGTAGCAGGATTCTTTTGCTCAATCTATTATATTTTCTGAAAATACATATGTTTGGTAACTACTTTTTTAAGTTCAAAGTTTGTAGTCACTACCCTTTCATTAGTCTATTCAATTTATCACCAACAGGATGGAACACATATTTATGAATGTTAAAGAAATCATTTATTCTTACCCGCTTTTATAATTGCAACCTTTTATTCCCACCGTGACAGATTTCCAAGTAATAGACTGTACACTTTTAAAAGCTTTTTCTGCAGACATGTTCTGTGAATATTGACAAGGTCAGAGAGGCAAACACCAACTTGCTCACAGTGTCACTTGGGGCCTTTTAAATCTGTGTCAGTCATTTCCCAAGACAACTATTCAGGAATACCAAAATCACGTACTACTCTACTTCAATATTTCTTAATAATGGGATTTTGAAAAATTTATAAACTGAAACGTTTTAGAAATGAAAAGCCATTTTTTTCTGTTTATTTAAAATTACTTTACCAAATCTCTAATGGCTGCTACAGTAGAATAGCTTAAAATACACAGTTCTGGTTCACAGCTTTCTCTGATGTTCTGTATAGGCTTATTATTTAACCCTTCAAGTGCTAGAGAGGTAATCAACACACTGTTGCAATGCGTTTGATACCTCTCTGGCTCCCAAAGGGTTAAGTTATGTGTATAAACTTTCTCTGTGAAAGTTCTCATTCTGTATGAAAAAGAACTGGGGCAATCTTACAGCAAACCAACTGCACCATTGGGGACCAATAATAAATCCCCAAATCCCTATTGATTTCAAGAGTGTTATAACCGCTTCAAAGCAAGGAGCTTTGTACTAGAGATATCTTAGCCAGTGGTTCTCAATTTTTGCTCGGGGTACCCCTAACTCGTAATCTAGAACATTCGGGGCACCGTTAACAATTTTAATGTAATTTGTTAAGGGCATAATGATGGGTACAATATATATAAACATACAGTTAATATTAGGTCTTATAATCATTATAAAACTAAACATATTGTGCATAACAATTTCTATAAATATTTATTTAAAAGTCCATTGTTGTTAGTCTCAACAGAAAACACAGGGCACCCTAAGTTGATGTCCGTGGCACACCAAAGTACTCAGCACCCTGTTTGAGAATCACTGTCTTAAAGCGAAACTTCACCTAAAATAAAAATGCAACCATGGGTTTTAATCATTAACACAAGAATTGCTCTGGGTATGTTTTTTTTTTTACAACTCACCTACTAGTGGAGATATTTAGCCTTCAAAATCGGGCACTTCAGCATCCTGTGGGACCCTGTATGTTACGCATGACGCCTCAGGACTTCCCAGCTGCCCCAGGGAGCGCGTTCACTTTCCCCTTCGTAGCTGTATTTCTGTGGGCGAACGTTACAGCAAATTCCGTTTACCATGCTACTAACCTCCTTTGCTTACTGTTCCTCATGCAGGTCTGTAGAACCCTGTAGTTCCAATATGCATGGGTGGGTTCTACTGCGGACCAGTGGGTTTTGCTGGTAATTTGGAAAGGTACAGAATCGGGTTCAAATCCCTTTATCCTTTCAGGTTTTTCCTGTCCAGGGTCCCCACAGAAAAGGAACAGCTGCGGATGTTAAGAGAACTGTTACAGTTTCTCCTGGACAAGAGCCTTCTAGTTCCAGTACCTCCTCAAGAGGTTCAGGTTTCTATTCCAACCTGTTTATGGTCTCTAAGAAGGATGGCAGAAGCCGTCCTAACCTGGATCTCAAGCAGCTCAACCTGTATGTGGAAGACTACTCGCTTCAAGATGGAGTCTTTGCGCTCTGTCATTGCAGCTATGTGCCCAAGGGAGTACCTGGCATCTCTAGAACTTCAGGATGCATATCTGCACATCCTGATTCAGCTAAACACACAACAATATCTGTGTTTTGCCTTCAACTCAAAGCACTACCAGTTCACCACTCTGCCATTTGGTAAACACCAGGGGAGCAGAGGGCAGCCCAGAGTCTTGTGGGTCTTGACGGCCTTCTTTCACATCCGGGTATTCAGATGACTCCTTATCTGAAAAGCTCAGTGTGAGGAACTCTTGGTTCAGTAGATGGGTGGATCCTGAATATGTCGAAGTCTTCACCAGTCCCTTTCCAGGAGCCGATATTCCTGGGGAAGGTTTTCTTGCCAGAGGACAAGATCCTGCAGGTCATGCAGGATGTGTCCCAAGCTCTGGAGTGGCCCTCAGCTCCAGTCCGAGAGTACAGGAAGGTTCTGGACCACCTAATATCTACCCTAGAAGCGGTACCCTACTCTCAGGTGCACACCAGGGAACTCCAGAGACTAGTTCTCTGGAGTTGGGCATACAAGAATCAGGCCTGAACAGTTGTGCAAGGCTGCAACTTGGTCCTCTGTGCACACCTTTTCTGAAGCGCTTGCTGAAGCCAGCTTTGGCAGGAAGGTCCTTCAGGCAGTTCTGCCTGTCTAAGGGCCTACTTGATCCTGTGACTTATTGTTGTTCAACTGTGAGCCCGGTTTGGCTCTTGTTCATGTGTGATGTGTTTATTTTTCAGTGTCCCTTGACACTTTATTCAGTTTGGGCTTTTCCTAGTTCTGGATAGTCCTAGGGAACTCCGGTATCATGGGGACCAGTGCTAGGTCCTTTCTCCTACTTCCCACCTCTAGGAGCCTAATGAATATCCCATGGTACCTGTATTCCATATTTCTTATTCTATATGAAATACAGGTCTTCAACCCAAAGAAAGGGACATTTCTTGGTCTCGCCTGTCCGGATGTGGGAGTCCTCCTTTGGGTCTTTTCTCACAAGCTTACCTTCTTCTCTCACTTTCTATACTAGTGAGCTTGTCTCATATCAAAACTGGAGGTGGGGGTGGAGTTTCCCAGTAGAAGAGGAGGGAAGGCTCCACCCTCAAGACCTTGTTTTCTGATATGTTTCGCCTTCCAAAGGAAGATCAATACCCATGGTACCTGTATTCCATATGGAGTAAGAGAAAAGGATTTAACAAGGTAAGACTAAAATCCTATTATATAAATAGGTTCACTGTCAGGGGTGTGGCATGCAACACTTACTGGTGAAGCACCCAACCTCCGCTGCTGAGCCAGTTTGGTTAGGAGGAGACATGGGGGCGAAGCCCCTTTTCTCCTCAGCCAACTGTCTCCTGCCTCCTCAACCAACTACTGCATACCCATGTCCAAAAAAATCTTACTAAAAAAAAAAAAAAAATGTCAGACCCCGTGGTGGGGCATCAGGACCTCTCCTGATGCTCCTAGCTACAGATCACCCAGCCAATTAAAAGACACAATGTGAATGCCCACTATGGGCTATAGAGAATCACAGGAAAATATCAATCATGTACATATGCCCTCACAGGCCCAGTATACAATGGTAGAGAGTTAGATACTGTCACAGGTCAGGCATGACCAGGCAACTTCAGCACAACATGGGTTAAAGTTCATAGATAGTAATCAGTCTCTGATGTGGTGTGTTAGACAACGCCCAGTATGATGGTAATGGTTAGCAAGTGCGAGGTGTGGAAGCACCTAGTCTGTAAAGCAGGACTGAGACTATACTCTGTGCTGAGCAGAAACGGAGGCCACAATACTCTGCTAGAGCTAGCACAACTTGAGCCACGAGCACCCGACCGGTGCAGTAACAGAAACTCTGTACACTGCAAGAGCTGATGGACTAGAGCCAATAGCACCCGACCAGTGCGGTAACGGAGACACTGTACACTGCAAGAGCTGATGGACTAGAGCCAATAGCACCCGACCGGTGCAGTAACGGAGACACTGTACTCTGCAAGAGCTGGTGGACTGGAGCCAATAGCACCCGACTGGTGCAGTAACGGAAGCAACAGTGCTCTGCAAGAGTTAACGAAAGGCTCAGTGTAAACGGAGGCAACGTGCTCTGCAAGGGTTAACAGAAGGCTCAGTGTAAACGGAGGCAACAGTGCTCTGCACGTGTTAACGGAAGACTCAGTGTAATGGAGGCAACAGCGCTCTGTAAGGGTTAACGGAAGGCTCAGTGTAACGGAGGCAACAGTGCTCTGCAAGTGTAACGGAAGGCTCAGTGTTAACGGAGGCAACAGTGCTCTGCAAGTGTTAACAGAAGGCTCAGTGTAACGGAGGCAACAGTGCTCTGCAAGAGTTAATGGAAGGCTCAGTGGGATGGAGACCACAACACTCAGTGTGCTAGGCCAGCACTGCGGAAGTAAGGATGTCGTCCAAGCGACACAGAGGACAGGATCAAAACCGCTGGCCGGGAAAGAGCACGGGCACCGTGATACCCTGCTTCCATCCTATCCAAAATAATAGGTAGGAGCGGGCAGGATCGGGAAACCCTTTCATGTCAATGTGGGAGTCTTTTCCTTATTGAGGTGAAAGGGTTTCCCAATCATGCTCACTCCTACCTGATCATTTTGGTAGGATGAAGCAGGGGATCTCTCTTTCTCCCCCTCTGTTGCCTCTATTCATCTCCTAGCCGATTCAGCTGGGGAATAAGTAGTGGGGAGCAACAGGAGGGGTCCTGATGCCCCACCATGAGGTAAACCTCTCTGGCCCTCAAAGGGTAAAAAAATACAAGGGTTAACAGCACGGGTGAAGCCATGCAACAACTGCTAGTGCATTTATATATAAAGAAAGGGCAGAACCCCCGGACTTATAAAGCAAGTATTTACTAGCAAGAAATACTCAAGAACAATGGTCAACATTTCGGTCAGTGAGATCTTTATCAAGACAACTGACTGAAACGTTAATCTTTGTTCTTGACCATTTTTTTTGCTAATAAATACTTGCTTAGTCCCATGGGTGCTGCCCTTTCTTTCCATCCATATTTGTCACCTCAATTTGGGAATGTGCATCTGGGCAGTCACATAGTAGGAGTGAGTGCTTCCACCCCCTGACTTTATTCTTGAAGATCAACACTAGCCATGCTACTGAAAAATCATAAGAAATTTGAGTTAGCACTGTCTAATCGCTTCATGGTGCTGCAAGACATTTCAGGCATTTCAACCCACAATGAAAAAGTTATCAAGACTATCATAGACACTGCTCATGCTCTTGCACCTTCTGTAAAACAAGAAAAGACAACCCAAATATAAAAAAAAACACTTGCCACGATGAAAAAGCAATGAGAAATGAAGCAAAACAGTAATATTAAAAACATAGCAAAATATGTAGAAGTGTGCAAGACCATAAGGAAGCACATTAAAGAAGAAACGCACAGAAGATGAGGGGATTTATAACCCAACTAGTTGAACAGCCCGTTACACGGGCCACAGTGCCTCTGGCAGCCGGTCGCGGGGCAGTCACACTCAGTGGAGACTGCCCGCGCCTCGGCTGATACAGAGCCTCTGGCAGCCGGTTGCGGGGCAGTGACATGCAGTGGAGACTGGCCGCGCCTCGGCTGATACAGACCTGGACGCTCCTTCGGAACGCCCAGCTCTGTATCAGCCGCGGCGCGGGCAGTCTGTACTGCGCATGACTACCGCACGCGCAGCAGTGTCTACTGCGCATGTCGGGCGTTACACACAACTTGGCGAATTATTATATAGGATGACAGCTGGGCAGGCAGAACTTGTACAAAGTTTGTAGCAATCTTTGCTGGAGATGAACAATATTGTATTACAGGAAGGCAATGATACTGGCCACACCCACATAATTATCATGACAAACTGGTTTACATAAAGATGTGTATATAATGCTACAGCCTTATTCATCAAACTAAAGAGGAGCAATTCTTAAAAAACAAACTGCATATTGATTTGCTTAGGATTTTTAATCCCATTGAATGCCAGGTCGCCACTGAATTATTTTGCAATGCACTGGAGACTTCCCTAGCAGTTAAGGGGTTAAACGTCCAATTTAAAGCAATATGAATTGCACCTTTTTAGATTGATGAATACGACAACCCTCTCCAATGTCTAAAGCATGGGTATTTATACATGTTTTATCAACCACTTTGTTTCTAGTGCAGCTGTACTAACTGCAAAAGAGGGATAATATATATCAAGGGGAACTAGGGTGGAGTTAATGATATTTTAACCCTTTGGGTGCCACATGTGTAGCCAACGCATTGCTTTTCAATGCTTTGGATACCCCTCTAGCACTCAAAGAGTTAAGTGAAATTTACTGCCACGTGTATTATTGATTAATGACAATGTTGCACCTTTGGCAGCTGCCCCTCTAAATCCTTATTTTATTATTTATTATTTTAAATTATTATTATTTTATTATTTTAAAAACGGTCACGGTTTAACATAGGAGATTTTGGAAGCATTGTAAAATAAATAAATAAATAAAATCGTAATTGAAAAAAAAAAAAATGTATTTTAAACAATTTGTGAGTTATTTAGCTTTGTTGGTTTATGCTGATGAACGAGTACTTCATGGTAGGAAGTGGTAGTTTGGATGGGGAGCAGTGTGGCACTGCCTGCCATCTTTGCATTGACTGACATATAAATAATGCTAAATATATAATAAAATCTGGCATTAATAAAAAATGACCAACATAACTATAGGTGCTTTTGAGAGGGCTTTGTTACAGGGGCAGTTCCGCCATGATACCATAATGATACTTACATCTGTTTTTCACCCTGTTGTGCCATATGACTGTACGCTCTCACGAGCAGGGCCCTCTGATCCTTCTGTTCTCCACATTTGACTGTATTATTTAATATCTCTGTATGTCTACTCCCTAATAATATTTATGACATAAGAAAATACTTGCTACACTTTATTTATTTATTTTTTTTTTAACACCAATAGTATACCAGGAATCATAGGTGTGGTCACTAAATTTTTGGTACAGATTTCAAAATTCAGGAAGCAAGTTTAGCAACTTAATAAATTCCCCTGATAGTTTCTATTTATATCACATGTCAAGAGCAAAACAGGTTCTATGAAGAATCTTTGAGAAAAAAACAGTACTATAGCAAAGAAGCTAGCTAGTCACCCTAAACAATTAGGCAGACACAGAGAGATAAAGATAAAACGTTCTATTGTGCTTTTCTAAAGACCAAAGCGGATTAATAGTGTTTTCCATTTCCTTTAACATTTTTTTTTTTTTTTTTTAATACTGGTGCCTCCAAGCTAAAACTGGCGTAACCTTCAGTAAACAACCCATTTACAGAAAAACAGTTATTGTCCAAGGGTATTTTGTACAATCTTCAATGAGAACAAATATCCAAAGGGCATTCAATGCTATTACAAATGCTGATAGTTTCCATTTTCTCTGCTAATCAAAAACATGGTACATCAGCCTTAGGCCACAAGTGAAGTTAATTAACCTAATTCACCATACAGTGCATACATTTCCTAAAGTACTCCCTAACACATGAATAAAACATTGACCAAACACTATCTGAGCAGTGAAAAGGAAAAACAGACAGCCTCCTCATAAAGGAATAATGTTGACTGTTTGCCATCGCTTACATTTGTTTCAACATTTCCTTATTTATGGTATCCGGTAAAAGGCACTTTATCTACTATATGTTTTTGAGGCAATTATTAGCGGCATCATTTGAAACAGACTTTGTTGCAAAATATCACATCTCATTGTTGATATTAACTCATTTGATGCTAGAGAGTCCTCTAAAATTGCTTTGCAATGTGATGGAGATCTCACTGGCATCAAAGGAGATAAACCCCCATAACAATTCAAATCACTCTCTGTGAGCAGCCATAACTATTACATATTTAGTATATGTTCACACAGAAGACCTGGATAAGATCCATTTCAGAGAACACCAAGCAGTTTGTGCTTACTTACAAAGTCCGACATTCCACCTGGGATCCTTTATCACAGGTGAAAAGGTGAAAGTTTGTCATAAGACTGGTCCACATGGGTGTTAGCAATATATGATTCACACATACTCACATGGGCTGGACAGTCATTGGTAGGTGCAAAGAACATCACAACCTCCAAAGTAGCTAGTACAGATCTGTAATGCTGATACTTAGATGTACTTCAGGCATGAGCACATAGGACTTGCTGCAAGCTGCATTAGTGTGAGTTACACAAGAATAAACTTACCATGTGAACAGCAGCTCTGGAAGCAGTGTTTCACAAGGTGAGTTAAAAAGAAGTGTTAAAAGAACACTTTATTTAAGACACTTATGAGGACAGGGCCTTATACTTGGGGCCTAAAACAAGAGAGGTTTTTTGTGTACTTACTGATAAATCCATCTAATCTGGAACACAGGAACAATGGGGATACACTAAAGCATCCACCAAGATTCCAGGGAGGGAAAGAGAACTGGAACAACTTGAACCACAGGTGATGAAGAACACAACACTTTAAACCAAGGAATAAAATCCAACATAGTACTGGTGCAATAGGAATCAGGAATAACAACTACACAGGCACAACAGTCCATTACTAAGCGAACATATTAACACATTAGGGTCTGACAAAACCGTGAAGGGATAACCACATCTTTGCCTTATGCAACTGATCAGCAAAGGCCTGATTCTTGTAGACCAAAGAAGAACCCCCGACCTCGTGGAAAGCACTGTAACAGAAAGGGTACTGGCTTCTTCTGAAGAAAACATGCTTGGTGAATAGCCCTCTTGATTTAAGAATTCACTGCAACCTTAGACTCAGCCAGGCCTGGATGAGGGCCCTCATGAATGAGAAAAAGCAAATCATATTTTCTAAAGGACTACGTGAGATGAACATAGTACTTCAAGCACCTGACCACATCCATGAGATGAAGTTCCTGCTCCTATCTATTAGATGGAGCTGAAGAAAGAGAAGGAAGAACAGTTTCCTTGTTGATTTGAAACACCAAGACAACTCCCACAACCCTATGGAAGCCCAAAGAACCACTCTGTCAGGATGAAGGACCAAGAAGGGAAGTTGCAAAGATAAAGCATGCAGTCATATCATCCACGAACTGAGACGACTGCCAAGAGGAATGTGGCCTTTAGCATCTGAAGATGCAGGAGGCCGAAGACAGTCTCAAAAGCATGCTTCTTATGTACTCCTAGAACCAGGTTTACAAGACAAACAAAAGAAGAGCACAAGGAAGCGCCCTAGAGCAATACTTTTTTAAACCAAAATTCACCACCTTGTAGACACCCCACTAGTAGGTACTCACAAGCGAAAAGGCTGTGAATCACATGTATGAAATGCAGAGAGAAATGCAGTACTGGGTTATATTCCTGACCCAGAACCATGATACAGTGTGCCGCCTCAATAAGAAACAGGGCTGCTCCTCCTCTTCACATCCTCTCCAACTGGCAATGATAATAAACTACACAAGAAAAAAGAGAAAAGGGCACCCAATAATTTAATATTGTAACAATAAGCAGAAGGAATAAAATAATTCAAGGGTACTCATATATAGATGTGGTCAGAAAAGGGGATAACCAAAGCTGACAATCAAGCTTATGGAGAAATCTCCAATACTGTTGCAGCTGCTACACCACATGAAACGGAAAGATTCAGAATGTTTAATAAAAGTATTTAAAATTTTTCCATTTCTCAATCGGTCCATGGAATTGTAGGGATAAATCATGAGCTCCTTTTTGTGCCTCTTAAAAATATCCAGGGAAGAAGAACTAGAATCAGTAGCCTCCAATACCTTAAATGTCTCTACAATAGCCAGGATAAGACCCTCCGCAGAAGGACAGGGAACTTCCTCATAAGAATCCCCAAGTGAGAAAGATATCCTAATTTTTCTGCATCAGTATCCCCATCCTCAGCAGTGGAATCCTAAACAATGTGGGTCTCTCCCACCATAACATCACTATAGCACCTTTTGGGGGTGAAATGTGTTCCATGGACCAAGAAACTCTAACCCAATTTAATGGAAGGGGGGATGGAACCGAGGAAATGAAGGCCTTGACCCATGCATGTTCCTGTTCAACAGTGCAAGAGGGACCAGAAAATTCCCTATAAAGCCCCACTTGGCATGAGGTAAAATGGGTTAAAGGGGCCCCCGTATCCTTAGTAGCCTTGGATTTGCCCATGTCTGCACTGTGGTCTGACATAACCAGAGGACCCTCTGTAAACATTGCCTTTGTCCATGTTCTCTGCTTCTCTCCTCTTCACTGTTAGAATGATGTAGAGAGAGTAAGAGAGCATACCTACCAATGCTTCAAATGGCCAAAGAGGGGGCACTTTTATTTTATGTAGTGTTGCTGGGGGAAGGACTGGTGTGCAGAGTATAAAAATATTTTATAGGTTATTACACACACTAATTTATAAACATATACTGATGTTTTAACAAATATTAATATGAATTTTTTTGCTGTGGAGCATAAAACGAGTAACATCATGGTAGGACAGATGGATATATGGATTGGCATCTCTGAGGGATAGTTCCTCCTAAAAATGGACACTTTCATACTTTGTATCCAGTCCCTGTTAAATGGTGAGCTACTAATTAAATACAAATAATTGCAGGAAAACCTATAAAAAAAAATTTTTTTATTAAAATCATTATACACATAAATATGGCATACAAAGAACCCCTATTTACCCTTTAAAAAAGGAACATAATTTGTGTGGGTGTACCAAATGAATTAGAAGGAAAACATGGTTGACGTACTAAAGACATACTAAAAAGGCCCAAATTGCTTGTGTTCTTCTAGTATAAAAAAAACCTTGCTACTAAGGGGATAAACAAATCTTTTAAACTTGAGTTCAATATGCCAGATTATAAGTGACTGTATCACTTCTCTTTAGAACTTCTAAAAAGAGGCCATAGTCTAAAACTAGAGGGACACAGGTTAAGACGTAATGTAAGAAAGTTTTACTTCACTGAGAGGGTAGTAGATAAGTGGAATAGCCTTCCAGCAGAAGAGGTAGAAGTTAATACTGTGACAGAATTTAAGCATGTATGGGATAGGCATAAAGCTGTCCTTAACATAAGAAAAGACCAAGAACAAAAAAAGGTTTGAGGTTTTTACAGTAGGAAAATGGGCAGACTAGATGGGCTGAATGATTCTTATCTGCCGTCAAATTCTATGTTTCTATCTGCAAGAAAACCTAAAATAGGGCTAAATCCTTATATTTATGCTTTACATTAAAAAATGTTTCCCAAGTAGAGTTTAAAAGGATGTTTCAATACCTGGTGGATAATTTCTGCTACTGGAAGCTGGTTGGCGTACTTCACTGGTTCCATGACCATATCGATAGTAGGATTTCTGAAATAACAAAGAATTTTCATTTAATTGAGAATTACATTGGATAATTCACAAGAAGGCATTTCTAGTGCTTTTGCAGAAGCTATTGCTGCTGTCCAATGCAATACTATCCCTGCAGTACTGAGTAATCTATACGACTGCATACATTGTATCAACATACTTTCACAATTCCTGACAAAAGCTCTCTGGAAAATAGATCCAGCGGACTCAATGTCAGGGACACTAAAATGTAAAAAAAAAAACAGGTGAATATGAAAATATATAATTTTGTAAATGTAAATTCAAAATAAAATTTGAAATAAATGTAAAATCCAAAATTCTGTATTTTTATTTATAAATATGAAATAAAGGTGCAGATAGTAAGCAAAAATATTTGTTAGCCATTAAATATAATGACTGTATTTAATACATTACTAGCAGTCTTTGCACTGGGAAGAAATTCACTGTCAATGACACCTTTTATGGCTATAACAATGATTAAGCTGCAGGTCTGTCAGGAGAAGGTAATAATCCAGGGTATAATTGTGACTGCTTCAGAATGCCATGGACACAGCTAAGTCCCTTGCCCATTCTCCTGGTCAACCCATCATCTCAGGTATTAAAATATTTCTAATTTATTCCAGTTTCTTGATTTTAATTTAATGGGGCTCACTCCATATAAAAGATAAACAACTCAAATATTTGAAATAGTTAGTGAGACTGAATGGAGAATGGATTACTTTGGATGTGGACGCATTATATTCCAATACAGATCATACATTGTAAACTGAAGCAATTAAGCATTTTTGTTACAAGATTATCTTATGCTGTTAAAACAGTCTAAATTCCTAATTAAATCAGTTATTATGTTTATTTTGTCACACAATTATTCTGCTTTTGATGGTAAATTTTACCTACAGATGAAGGGTAATGCAACGGTTAACACATTTGTGCAAGTGTTGCAAACCTTTTTATGTTTTATTTTGAACATCTAGATATGGGGACTGAAACCTTTTGGAATGAACTTTGTACTCTATCTCAGATTCATTGATAATATCCTGATCATCTGGCAGCGTGATTTTTAATGTTCCTTTGGTAAATTATATTAACTCCAATACACTGGACTTTAGATTTTATTGGACGACAGAGAAATTTTGTTTTCCTTCGGGTGTCCTTTCATAACATAGAAAATGGGTTAAATGAGTAGCCCTATTTGAGTGAGTCTTAATATTAATAGATGGATTCAGTCCAGCTTGCTATATGTAGTCGTTTATCCATCTAGCTATTGAGGCTTTGGATGTTACAGTTCCCTTGTATTTGCTAAAGAAGTGCACAAATAAAGTATCCGCACTTCCAAACGCTTTGGTTCTATCCAAATAGACTGATATACATCTGACTACATCCAAATTGTGAAACGTTCTTCCTCCAGTTTGGGCAGAAGTATTGTAAAATGTATCCTGATTAAAGTGGAACTTGGAAACAAACTTTGATCTGAAGGTTGGCTTGGTTCTCAATACCACCTTGAGCTTATGAATAGATAAGTATAACTGTTTACACGAAAGAGATTGCAATTCATTAAAGGGGAACTATCACCCCATATAAAGTAAAATCCCAAGAATTATCCATCTGGCGACTAGATGATCAACAGTGCTAGTTGCCAGAATAATTACCTCCTTAGAGAGAAATTTGATACTGATAGCCAGGAAACAGCACAGATGTATTTGCATAGTGACGTCTGCGCGCCTGTGCTGTCAGTCTCTTCCATACCTTAAGGTACCAAGCAATGCCTTTTACAGCGGACTGGGACTGACAGCGCAGGCACACAGACGTCACTATGCAAAGATGTCTGCTCTGTTTCCTGTCTATCAGTATCGGGAGCAGTAGAATTTCTCTGTAAGGAGGTAATTATTCTGGCGACTAGCACTACTGAGCAGCTAGTCGCCAGATGGGTAATTCTTTGGATTTATCTTTATGTGGGTTGGTAGTTCCCCTTTAACTGGGGGTCGTAAGGACCACGGAGCCTTGATGGCTTGATGGTTCTGGCACGTCATGGGTCTTTAAGGGATTAAAGAGATAGTCTAGATTGGCTCAAAACCATCATGTTTTAACAGCTGTTCCAATACTGTATTCAAATCCCAACAGGTTTCGCTTTATATATGGCATTAATAAGTTAGTTTACACTATTGTTAAATATAAATGGGATGGCTAGTATGGCTGATAAAGCAGACAATTGCACTTTCACTGAAGATGGTTATAGTTCTTTATCATAGCCTTCCTGAAGAAAGTCCAAGATCACAGTGGTTGAAATCATTCCCCTAGGATACCACATCTGAAAGACTGACTGTCATGTATTAAACTGTGGTAGTTGAAGCTATCCTTCCTGCAAATAGTCTGGATGTATGTTTCTGAAAGGCCATTTAATTTTAAAGAGCACCACTCAGTCTTAAAGCTGTTAATTTCACGAAGGACAGGATGGGATATGTAATGGGTTCCTGGGTCAGCAAGTCCTCCTAGTGGCAAGGGTAGAGGCTCCCTAAATGGCACTCTTAATAGTTCCGCATACCAGTTCTTCCTTGGCCATCCAGAAGTTATCAAGATTACCTCTGCTTTGTCCCCTCATAGGCCAGAGCAATGTTAAATCTAAACTTCACCTCATCCGAATATGGAGCTGCCTTCTCCTCCCATTGACAGAAAGCCTGTTTTTTAATGTTTACCTTTGAATCCTTCTGATCCACTGATGGTTCCCCATCTCATCTAGAAAATCTCTGGATTCAGAGACCATTCCCCTTAGTTTAATTTACTTTTGGTGAGGAAATCTAGGGTCCTTCTTGGCTTGATATATGGGAGGCCAATGACACTAGATTTTCTTCTGCCCAGGTTAGGGTTTGTCTTATCTCCTTGATCAACTGACTGGAAGAGTCATGACAACTGAGGCTACTGTCTCCATTTTGAATTTTTTCAGCCATTTTAAATCCAGGATTGTCCTTTATCCTCTAGATGCCTTTGGCTACAAGAAACAGAATAGAATAAATTCTAGAACATTCTTGCTTCTTCAGGACTCTCTCTATATAACTTCTGTTGATCTTGAATATTTTTTCTGTTGGGGACAAAACAAAATTATAGTTGGTAACCCATCTCCTCTATTTGTCTGACCCATTCATCTAGGCTGGCTGCTCACCAAGCTGGTAAAAAAAAAAAGTCAGTCTGCCTCTTTTGGGTACTAGAATGGAGATGGGCCTGCTGATCTTTATTTGTATAACGTTCTAAACTGTGTTCTCCAAGAAAAATCCTTTTTCCATCTCCCCTTGGAGATCTGGGAGAAATTATGCTTGTGGTGATAATACGATCTTCCCAGCTGAAAACTTTTTTAGAGTCTCAAAAGAACTGTAGGCATGATCTGTAACTAGATGCTCAAACTGGTGATATGGTGTTTTCCTTTCTTATGGTAAGAAGGAACTCTTACCTCCTGAGGACTTCTTGACTATTTTTTCTTTTGTTCTAAATGTCAAAACTGGTTGCAACTGAACTACTGATCGCTTGTTCTGGTCTGGAAGCAAAAGTTGTACTGCACTTCATGTAGACAGCTGAAACAATCTGCCTGCAAGTCACTGGTCACTCACACCACCAACCTTTCACCCAGTCAAACTTAGTGACATTACATAATGCAACTATTAATTGTCTTATTGTTTCTGACACCACAAAATATCAAAAACCATCAGCTGTCCCATCTGTTCATCAGTCTCTAACCATCCCTGTTACACTCCCCAATGATTTGTTTACATGAGCTCTTCTGTTACCTCAACTCTTTATGTCCATTCACCAAGAAACAGCCCACACCTCTTCACGCATACAAATCATCCTCTCACCTGCTTTTTCTGACTCAGAACTCATTTCATAGCTGCAGGGGACATCTCTCCCAACCCTGTTCCCACCTACATTTCCACCTGTATCCGTCGTAGACTGCTGCCTACCAGCTGTTCTTGCGGGGTAGATCCCAGAAATCTACTAACTGTTCCCTGCCTCCTTCAATTCCTTCCACCTTTCTCCTGTGCACTATGGAACACTCGTTCTCTACTTAAACTCCACACAACTTATGACCTTTTCCTCTCAAACTCTCTTAATCTGTTCACTATCACAGAAACCTCTCTCCTATGGTGGCTTATCTTTCTCTCATACTCCTCGCCCTGATGGCAAGAGTGGGGGTGTGGGACAACTTCTCTCTCAGCTCTGCCGCTCCCGGCCTCTGTCCCTTCCTCCATCAGTCTTCTTTATGTCTTTTGAAGTTCATGCAGCCCAGCTCTTCTCCCAAGTCCCTCTCTGGTAGTGTTATTTACATTCCACCAAGCAACTTGGCTCTTTGTCCTTCTGTCATCAGACACTCCTGCATTACTCCGTGGCGACTTTAACTTACATGTTGATGATGCATCCTCATCTAGTGCTTCCCGCTTTCTCTCTCTGACCATGCCCTATGAACTTCAACAGTGGACTGCTGCCAGCACTCACAGGAAAGGTTACTGTCTAGATCTAGTTCTCACTAGAAATTGCTCAATCTCTCACTGATCATCATCTTATCTCCTTCACACTCTGTCACATACCTTCCCCTGCCCCCCCCAAAAACACCTTCCCTCTTCTCTCTTACCTACTACTACTAACATAGACTCTCTTGTCCACGAACATAACACTTCATTAACGTCTTCCTTGGACCTGCATGCTTCTCTCAAACTTCAACACTCCTGTCCCAAGATCCCAGACCCTGGTTAAATTCAACAACCCCCATGCTACGCACTTTTGTCAATGTGCAGGACATCTGTAGTAAAAGTCTCATTCTGTTGCCGACTTCAACCAATACGAATTAATTTATGTTGTTTTAATACAGCTCTCACCCAAGCTAAACAGCAATACTTATTACTCACAAATCTAACCCACGTGACATCTTTAAAATCTTTGATTCTCTTCCCAAACCCCCAACTTTAAACTGCTCCTCCTTCTCCAACACCCCAGAATGATTTTGCAGATTTTTTTTTTTTTTTAAACAAGTACAGTCCATTCAAAAAAACATATCTTCCACATACGCTCCTCCAATCCCCCTGATTCCTAGCTCACCTCAAGTAACCCTCAGCTAGCACTTCCATATTACAGAGGACAAGGTATCTCTCTTACTATCCTGCTCTCCACACACTACGTACCCCTTGGATCCCATGCCCTCTCACCTTATTAGGGCTCTTGCAACTACACTTGTTCCCAGCCTAATATCTTTAACGCCTCTTTCTAACAGAACTTTTCCATCCTCATTCATCATACAATAGTCAAACCTATACTCAAAAAAACCCTCCCTCACAATTTGTAGACTGTTCCAATGAAGTAAGTTCTTTTTAGATTTTGGGGTCATGGCTCTGCTGGAGAGCCACTTCAGACCAGCCGACTTGAATCTCCTGCTGTCAGCTTTACAGCTGATAGGAGGGAGAGGGGAACTTAAAAACAATCTCTCAAACCATTAAGGTTTGAGAGATAGGACTTGCACCAATCTATTTCATTTTGCATTATCTACAATGTTATTTCTTCTTCTTTTAAGACATTACTATCTCTTTACTCTCTTTCTCAATTCCAATTCTCTTCATCACCCAATACAGTCAGGTTTCTGTTTCAACTACTCCACAGTGACAGCCCTAATGAAAATTACTAATGACCTACACACAGCAATAGACAATGCATTATACTAATCCTACTATATATCCATCTGCTGGCATTGTCACTGTTAAAGGGTTAAAAGTCCAAAAAAAAGTTTTTTGCATTAAAAAGCTGAGCTAACTGAAAAAAAAAACCAAACAAAAAAAAACAAACAAACTTTTTTTTTGGACATTACTAAAACTTTAACCATGCACTCCTACTGGAGACACTGCATACCCAGGCCATAGTAAGGTAAGCGGAAGGATATCTTTAGGAGGTGTTGCTTCTCCTTTAACAGTGAAGCAAATGGAGATCTGATTCCTGTATTTTTTGCTCACTTTTTATTTTCATAACAAATAGAAAATTAATCTGATGACGAACTGACGATCCAATTAGCACTGAAGCAGAACTGTGCTAGTGGAACTGCTAGAAAGAAGTATTCAAATGGCTGCATATTCACCCCAACCTAAAACAGTTTTTTCTAGCATGGTTTTTAGAGTAGATATTACATATGGTATAGTGTAGACAATTTACATTATCTTTCACTAGTTTTCCTAATGACTGTCTTATTAACTGGATTCGTTATAGACGGATCCCCATTCCTTGTGGTCTTCAGCAATCCGTTCAGCACAAAATAATAACCCTCTACTGAGAATACTATATGCACAGACATTTATAGGAAACAAAAAAACAAACAGCATCACTCATAAACAGCAGATTTCATGTCATTTTGATGTGTGTTGCCTTATACATGCCAATGATGTCTTGTTCTATTAATAAAATAAAAGAAAAAGATGAAAGCAGCAGGGGAGCTTTTAAAAATTCTTCAATCTAAAAATGCAATTTTCCCAAAACTAAATGGTGCATGTACTAAATATCAATTTTGTTGTTATGAAAGCAAGATAGAAATAATTATATCAGACCACAGACACGGAGGCTGATCTACAAAGTATAAATGGAGCAATCCTGATGCACATTGGACACATAAAAATCCCCATTGATGTTATGGGTCTTTTAACCCTTTGAGTGCCAGAGGGGTATGCAACAGATTGTGTTGCAATGCACTGTGTACCCCTCTGGCACTCAAAGGGTTTAATCCAGCGGTTCCAAAACCATGCCCCTCAGGGCCTATTAACAGGCCAGGATTTGAGGATTTCTTTGTTAGAAGACAGGTGAGTTAATTCGAACTGACTGAACCTCTGATCAAAATCGTTGTGTTCTAACAAGGACATCTTCAAATCCTGGCCTGTTAATGGTCCCTGAGGGCATGGGCTGGGAAATGTTAGGTTAACCCCTCAAATGCTAAAGAGTTCTGCTCTGAAAAGTGTTAGGGGTTTTAGCATCCAATTACTTGAAAAAGTCCCATATCATATGGGGATTTTTCATCCATGGTGCAATTGGTTTGCTTCAGAATGGTTCCAGTTCATCTTGGTACATCAGCATTGCCATACATGCAAAATGCAGCTGGCTACAAGTTTTAAAATTAACTCTGCATCTTAGAAGACAGACAATGTTTATCTCAAGATTTTATAATAACTGTTTTTTTTTTTTTGTTTTAAAACGCTAGACAAATATAGGCTCTCTAAATAATATATTTAACCCTTGAGTGCCAGAGGATTATCAAAAGCATTGCAAAGCATTAACATCTTAGACCTAAGAGTTTGACGTATTAAGAACTCGAGAAATATTGGAGTAAACCAACTGCAACCCATGGGGCAAATGAAAACTGAAATGGAGATATTAACCCCTTGATTGCTAGAGAAGTCGCCAAGTCATTCCTGCACAGTGTGTTGGAAAACTTTCTAGCATTCTAGGGGTTAAAAGTCCCATTTAAACCAAATGTTGGTTTTACCCAGATCTGCTCCAGGTCTTACTACATCAGCCTCAATTTATTAAAGTGGCCTTTTTTTTATACATTATCATTGGTTATTATGTAATGACTAACAACTGTGATTCCTATTGCATTAGAGCACTTTTAGGCATGGAGTATAAAATAGGTTCCAATTATGAAGCTTTTTGTTTGACTACTTGTCATTTGAATTATAATCCAACCTTTGGCCATTACATTTGTAGAACACAATCTTGTAATTGTTTAGAAAACCTACTCTGTATAATTGTTTCCCAGAACTGAAACGCTTCTTACAAGAATCATTGACGATTGAGCTCAGCCTTTCAATTACAGTTACTTGATTCTCTCAGACATGATATGGTGGCCATAGGGACGTGATATCTATGTGAGACAGAGTTGTCACCACATGCATTAGCCCCTTGAGAACCAGAGGAGTGTGCAACGCAATATATTGCTCATCCCTCTGGTCAATACAATATAGGGTCATTTGTAAGAAAAACTATTCACAATGCGAAAATTATAACAAAGTACCCCCCTCTTCTCATACCCTACATGAAAATAAAAATCCATATCAAAGTAAGCCTCCAGATACAGTAGGTCAGTGGTTCCCAACCTTCTCTGTAGCAGATACTGAACAGGCAGTGTCTTTAGAATTTCCCTGCCTGTGCATAAGTGTATTAATTAAAAGACTGAAGTTATGATTAACTCACCTGTGCACAGGCAGGAAAATCCCATAGACGCGGTCTGTTTGGTTCTCAGGTGGTTCTCAAACTTTTTCCTGTGATGGAATCTTTGTGGGGGGGGGGGGTTTCTCTTAGTCCAACTGAGGGAAGCAGAGACCAGAGGGCACTGATACCTCTTTCAGGAGGCAGGGCACTTAATGATGATACTCCTCCCATATCCTGCCCTATATAGTTCTCCCAAAAGTCGGATAGTTTACATATAGCAAAGCCGATAAGTAACGACAAAAACTAAAGAAAATTGGTAGGACGCCCCAATTGAAATAAGAGAAAAGGAAAAAAAAATCACTCTTCCCTCAATTGAGGGGTGCAGGAACCAATGGGGATGTCCCAGAGCAGTCTCAAAACACAGGGAGGGACAGGAAACTGAAGAACTGCAGCATGCAAATCATTTAGACTAAAACAGACATCTTGTGATAAAAGGCTCACCTTGTTGAATTTTGTAAAGGTATGAACTGACGACTAGGCTGCCTTGCAGAGTTGTTCTGCAGACATTTGAGGTTTCAGGTCCTATGAAGTAATCAGTGAACATGTAGAAAGGGCTGTAACTTAAATGGGGCTGGCGAGATTTAAGAAGGTAGGCTTGTCTATCAGTCCATTAAGCTATGTTTCAATAGTGGTTTGGTTCTGTTGCTTGTGGATAGTATTTAAGTCATCCAAAGTGTGAAGGTAAGCCTCCTCATTGTTGTGTGGTTTACGGCACAAGGAGAGAAATTTCAATTCTTGATTGATGGAGAAAGAAGAAACAAATTTAGAAACTATTCGGTTTTGATGGTGTAAAGAAATTTGCAAAACAAAGCTCTAAATTCTGAGACTTTCCTACCCAAAGAACTAGCTGTAAGAAACAAAGTTTTACATGCTTGATGGAGACTGAAGAGAACGTCCAATACCAGAGTCATAACTCATGGAGGAGTAGGTGCTCTATGTGTGGGAATAATGTGAATACAACCCTGTAGGAACATGTGAACATCAGGAATCACAACAATCTTCTTTTGAAGTAAAACAGATCAGCAAAGTAAGCCTTTACCAAGAACAGCTTGTAAAAAAGGCCAGAATATGGGGAAGTTTAAATCTGAGGGAATTAATCTTATCGTGATCACAAAATGAAAAATAGATCCTCCAGATTGTATGGTATATCTTTACCGGCACAGGTCTGCAAATTTTCAGCACTGTCTGAATAGCTGGCTTGCTGAAAGCTTTGCATTTCAAAATTAAGGTCTCCAGCTCCAAGCCATCAGTGCAAGACTGGGTAGACTGGAATGCCAAATCGGGCCTCAAGTGAGCAAATCAGGTAGAAGAAGCAGATGACAAAGGGCTGGAGATGATGGAACCATGTCCTCCTTGGCAGAATGAAGATAGGCATAAGGCTATCCTGAACATAAGACAAGAGTAAGGACAAAATAAGGTTTGAGGATTTTACAGTTGGAAGAATGGGCAGACTAGGTGGGCAGAATGGTTCTTATCTGCTGTCAAATTCTATGTTTCTAATTTTGAAGGGGTCTGGGAATCATGTCGATCGGAGGAAATATGTACGCTAGGGTGTACTCATAGTATAACCAAGGCATCCAGTGCCTCAACATTTGCAGCTCTTGATATTGTGCAAAAACTTGGAAATTTCCTGCTGAGAAACATTTTGCTTCAATTCCCACTCAGATCCAGATATAGTCTACAGATATAATCTGCCTCCTAGTAATTCACCTCATGATTGTAAATTGCAGATAGAGCTGGCATGTCTGCTTCTAGCTTTTTGTCATTTCTGCCCATGTACCTTTACTCCTTAAGTACCCCTTGACGGTTCAATGCATTCTTAGACTTGATCTGACCTGAATGCTCCTTCAAGAGGGTTATCCACATTGTAGTAGTGTCAAATATGGTTTTCGCTCCAGAATGTTGATGGAAAGGACCATAGGAAGTGACCACGGGCCTTTAGCCAAATAGGGACAGTCTTCCTCCCCAGCCTAATCAACTGGCATAGGTCATTACCACCTTCCAATCCAGAACTGAGAAGAAGCGTTCACTGGTAAGAGCTGGGGACATCAGCCTCCATGGTGGAACATCATTCCTATCAACAGTTTTTACAAATGGGTATAGCTGGGTCAATATGCTGTGGACCTTTGCTTATATTGTCACTATTTTGCATGATGGCAAGAACACTCTCTGAAGAAATGTGTCAAAGAACAGTTCCAAGAACTTAATTCATTGAGTGTGTAACAAATTAAACTTGTGGACACCCATCGGTGTTGCAGCAGAACTTGCATTGTTAATTGAAGGTGGTCCTATAGCACCTGTGCTGATGAAGCCTTGTTCAGATAAGGGGTCAAGCTTGCCCCTAGGGAGAGGGGATACGCTGCCAGAAGAGCCAGGATTTCCAGGAATACTCTTGGAGCTGTAGCTAGACTGAAGGGAACATCAAAAAAACAGAATATTAAGATTTTAGAATGTGAATGTGAACCTCAGAAATTATTACTGAACTAGACAGCTCTTGAAAATGTGCGTAGCTTATGTCCACAGATGCTAGAACTTCTCCCAGTTCCATGGCATGAATGAGAGATCTAGTGATTTCATCTTGAATTTGGACACATGTCGATACTTGTATAAAACAGGCTGAAACCCTGCATCTCTTTTGGGTACAATAAAAAGCCTCTGAACTTGAGCCTCTCAGGAACTGGAACTACCACCCCTTGAGTGGAGAAGACACTGAACCCCCTGAAAAAAATGGTTGCCTCTGAAGGAATACAGGAGAGAAAATGACAGGAGTAGGTATTCAGATGAAATTCATATTATAAGCCAGAATAACTGCTTGTCGCCCCCCCCCCCATTCTTTTGCGATGGAATTTCTCCACTGTGGCATGAAATACTGTAGTCTTTTGCCTCAGAATGGGAAAATCCATGTGGCTACCTTCAGGCAAAAGGGGGCTTAGTAGCCCCCAACATAGTGGGGGCTTCTTTTGTAAGACAACTTGTCTTGGATTTGCTGAGATAACTGAAGGACAGAAACTACTGTTCCCAACAGTAAATTAATCTTGTCCAATTCTGGACCAAAGAGGAGTTTACTTAAAAAAGTTAATGACACTAAAATTTTCTTTTAAGTAATATCTATATTCAAAATTTTAAGCCATGGGGTACATAATGCCAATATGAATGTGGCTGAATACTTGGTGGCCATTAAGGCAATTTCCAGGACCGCTTGTCCATTATAAGCAATGGCATCCTACAAACGGCCTAAAAAGGAGAGAATATCTTCTTTTGTGGCATCTTCCTTGATGGCTTTTAGGAACCATTCATGATATGTCTCTATAGCTCTACAGCAAATGTAGGTCAGATAATAAATCCTGCCCCTGAAAACAAATACCTTAAAGATGTAACCACAGTTAGCATGGTAAACGGAGCTTGCTGTAATGTTAGCCCATATAAATACAGCTACGAAGGGAAGCATGAACAAGCTCCCTGGGGCAGCTGGGAGGGAAGTGGGA
Organism: Rhinophrynus dorsalis; assembly: GCA_037306005.1. Lineage (NCBI taxonomy): Eukaryota > Metazoa > Chordata > Amphibia > Anura > Rhinophrynidae > Rhinophrynus > Rhinophrynus dorsalis. The sequence continues at coordinate 256,901,057 of CM074722.1, forward strand.
AGTCGTGCGGTGTTGTTTGCCACATACAGGGTGCTGCAGAACATGGAAGTGCCCGATTTGAAGTCTTCATATCTCCGCTCCTAGGTGAGTAAAAAACAGCGCTCATCTTGTTTTATTGAATAAAACCCATGCTCAAATTTTTTTTATGTGAATGATCCCCTTTAACCCCTTAGTGACAACTAACACCCGCCAAACTTTTTTTTTTCCATTAATTAAAATGACTTCCGGGACGTACATGTACGTCCTCTGTCCACCTGGGACATCCACTCAGGGCATTCATGTACGCCCTCGAACAGTTAGGGGTTAAGTGGTATGGGATTCCAAAAATATTATTTTTAGTGGAACAACACACAGTAATATCATCATATGCCTCTACACACAACTGTTCAAACCACATTAATAAACCTGTTATTTAGGAATCTTGAAGGTAAGTAACATAAATATGCGGAAGTTTATGTTCTAGAAAAATATTTTTGTTTTTTCATATGTTAAGTTTTATTGAGGCATGATGAAAAATTCCATTAATAAAGCAAGAAATAGCAATGACAATTAGTGTATTATGATACAGGGTCATGTTATGGCATATTCTAGCAGTTCAGAGCACAATGCAGCTAGAAATGTAAAAATTATATTAATTAGTAGAGATGCCAGTGTCAGACAGGCTATAAAAATGAAAATGGCTCTGGAAGAATCATTACTTCATATTTTTGGTAAACATAATAACCACATAAAATGAGACATTGCAAACAATAAAATCTATGATACAATTAAAATATCTAATTCAGTGGTTCACAAACTCTGTCCTGTCACTCCAGAAGCTCCCTCAATAAGTCCAAGAGGTGAAGCAGAAAAAATTTAAGCAATGGGTGACAGAAGGGTAAGGAGTGAGTAACAGTAAGTATGTCTGGTGCTGTGACTACCAGTGTATGAGTGGAACACTTAAATATTGCAAAAAGTACATTTAAAGTGCAAGTGGAAAATAGCATTGGCAGAAGATGGGGGGAAATGGAGGGTAGAATGGGAGACAGAATGGGCAGGGGACCTCACCCTGGACAATGAAATGTGCCAGAGAGCTGCAAACAGGCATCATGAAGCCCCTTCAGTCTAAACATATTTAAATGAAATACTGAACTCTCCAATTCTATTTCCTCTGTGTATATAAACGCCAGCTGTAGTCCTTAACCAAAGCTAATTTTTTTTTTTTTTTTTTTTTTTTACTCTGGCTAAAGTCCATATCTGAGACAGTTTGTGTATGTGTTGTGTGGGAAGGCTGCCAAGCCCAGGACTGTGGATGGATCATCTCTTTCCTTGGCTCCCACATTGTTACAAGTACATAAAAAGCATGAGGAACATGGATGAGAGCAAAGGGTGGGGTGGAGGAAAAGGTGAATGGGAATGCAACTATGTCATGAGGAAGGATTCAGGGCAAAAGGGTGGAAGAGATGGTAAAAGGCGGTGGAGACAGAGAGAGAAAGCAGGATAAAGAGAATGAAAGATGGGGGCAGGGGTATAACTAGACTCTGCTGGGCCACAGTCCAAAATCTAAGACTGGGTCCCTTCTCCCCAGTATAAAACATAAGACTACCTCTCCATTTGTAAAACCTGAGTCTCCCCACTCAGCCTTTATAAAATCTGAGTCAAAATCTCATGTTCAGATGCATCTTTCTCTCACACACTCAGATGCATACAAACACATAAACAGTTGAAAACAGCCATTGACAATGCTGATGGATCAGTTGCCTGTTGAAAAGGCATGCATATATCTCCATCTAAGAGAATTATGTTACAAAGCACATGTCATGGAGGTAGTAAGTGCTTTCTGTAACTTTAAATATCCGTATAGCATTGATGAGAATAAGTTAGATGCGCTCAGCGACAATTATTTGCCCCAACACCAATTCGAAATTTAAAGGAATAGTAATACTTAAATATTACTAATCCCCATATTGTAGTAATGGTTAAAAAGAATGTAATTGTCCCCAGTGTCATCTCTTAAACCTTTATGGTTTGAGAGATAACCACCCACAAAATTCCCCCTCCCTCCCCTTTCCCTGAAGTCAGCGTTTTAGCTGACTGCAGAGATATCCGGTCTTACGTGCATCAGGCAGCTCTGCAGCAGAGGCGAAATCGCGTTAGTAAAAAATAATTATTTCACTGAAACGGTCTTCTACGTGTGCTTGCAAACCAAGCACACGTAGAAGACCGTTTCAGTGAAATAATTATTTTTTTTACCAAAGTGATCTCGGCTCAGCTGCAGAGCCACCTGTCGTACGTCAGGCTTCCCCTGCAGTCAGCTACAACGCTGACTTCAGGGAAGGGGGAGGGAGGGGGGAACTTTGCGAGCAGTTATCTCTCAAACCATAAAAGTTTGAGAGATGAACCTGGGGACAATTAAATTCTTTTTAACATTGCTACAATATGGGGATTAGTAATATTTAAGTATTACTATCCCTTTAAAGCTACAAAATGCATTTCTCCCAGAGGACACAGCTGTGCTTTATAACATGGTTAAGTCAGTTGGAGACCAATGCAAGCCCTTTCAACAAACTAGAAATGAATGTGTTAGCAGGATAAGTAGTCCTGTGGCAACATATACCTTGAACAAAATGGTAACAAGTTGGTAAGGATCTACAATTTAAGCTGGTGTGTATGATGTGGCAGGTGGTTACACTTGCAAGGAAAAGAATGCACTAATAGATTCCTACAGCACCATAAGCCTTGAAAAACAAAGTTAGCAAGCTGAGGCAGGAGACAAAGATTGGGCAAAGTTACAGTAACAGATTCTATCTTGAGGGATGTTTTCACATTGTCAGCAAATCTTGCCATATGATGTCTCCAGCCCTTTGCCCACTACAAAAACCAACTGCTTGCACAATAACGGAGCTTGTGATATGCCAGCGAGGTGCAATCAATTACATCAGGTTTTTAAAACCTGTTTTCAACAATAACATAGGGTAACATGTCAACCACCAACATTTTAATAAGGTTGCCATTCCACCGGTATACTTTGGGATTTTTTTTTTATTATTTATTTATTTATTTTTTTAACTTCTATTTAAGAGCTCAGTAAGTGTGGGTTGGCAGCACATAGAAGAAAAGAACTATGTGAGTAGTGATAGAGAAGGTATTGGTGTCTGCAGAATATAGGGGAGGAAAGCGGAGGGACACATTACAAATGAACATTATCATCACTAATTAGGTCATCAGCAGCATCTGCTTCCTCTAAACTACTTTCATATATTTAATGTCTGGAAAGAACTAGGATTTCTTTTTAACTTATTGATAAATTATTTTATTTTAGTCTGATTGAGGGATGCAGGGACCAATGGCGTATTGCGACCGCCTCCAGGAGGCAGGATACTCTATAATGAAACTCTTCCCTCATTCTGCCCCTCCCAGCAGCCAGATATATTTCATTTAGCAAAGTAGAGAGGTAAGGACAGATATTCAAGAAAATTGGCAGGGCATCCAAACACAGGATTAAGAAGCAAATTCTCGCAGTGTAAACTGCCCTGTATCCCTCAATTGCACTAAGGGAAAATGATTTATCTTTAGGTTAAAAAAAAAAAAAATATATATATATATATATATATATATATATATATATATATATATATATATATATATACCTTTTCTCTTACATCAACTAAGGGATGCAGGGACCAACGGGGATGTCTCCATGCAGTCCACAAAACACAGGGAGGGAGATAATTGAAAGAACTGAAGAATGCAGAACTTTGCAAACAAAACTGGCATCTTTTGATGAAAATGGTAACTAACATTGTAAAATGTTGTAAAGGTATGAACTGATAAATAGGTAGCTGTCTTGCAAATCTGATCTGTAGAAGTTTGTTGTTTCAAGGCTCATGAAGTACTTGGTGAATGTGTAGAATGGGATGTGACTTGAAATGGAGCTGGGAGAGATTTACGAAGGAAGGGTTGACTAGTAGTCCAGTTAAGCCATGTAACAATCATGGCTTTGGAGGCAAATTTGCCTTTCTTGGGCACTTCATAGATAACAGAGTATCCATTTGATTAAAAAAATTCTATTGCTCGGAATTCTGGCCATAGTGGGATTTTTTTTTATACTTTTGCCCATGTGGCTTTGTTCCAGGTGCTGCCCTGATACATGATGTAAGCTGATGGTGTCTAACTGGACTTGAACTGGATGTCCCTTCAAGAGGGTTGTCTATGTTGTAAGAGTGTTGAATATGGCTCAGAGCTCCAGAATGTTGATGGAAAGGCTAACATCCATTAAGTATCACAGACCTTGAGTCAGATGGTGATTGAACCTTGGTCCCCAGCCTTGTTAAGTGGTATTGATGATTACCACCTTCCAATACAGAACTGAGAAGGGATGGCTGCTGTTAAGAGCTGGAGTGTCTGTTGCGTGACTTGGGAAAGCATCACTTTTGATGAAGATGATGTGATTCCTGTTCCAATATTGAAACACATTTAGCTACACTGGTTTCTCATGAAACTGGGCAAAATAAACTGCCTCCGTTGCTGCAGAACTTGCACTGTTAATTGAGGGTGGTCCTGTAACACCTGAGCTGATGGGATATGTAGATAAGGAGTCAGATTTACCCCTAGGGACTGTAGAAACGCTGTGGGGGTGGGTCTGAATATTCATGAAAATTCTTGGAGCTGTAGCTAGTTCAAATGAAAGAGCAACGAAAGATGCTAGAAATTCTGCCTGTTCAATTGCGTGAATGACAGATCTTAGAAACTCCTATTTGAATTTGGGTACTTTAAGTCCAGGACAGGCAGAAGCTCTCCATCTCTTGCGAAAAGTACTATAATATTTTGAATACAAGCCTTTGAATCTGAGTTTCTTGGGAACTACAACTACAACCCTTAATCGAAGAATCTCTTGTAAGAAGACAGTTGTCAATGAAGGATCCTTTGGCATCTTTGAGAGAAAATAATCGAGGAGGTGGTATCTTGATGAAACTCATCCAATAACTCTAAATAAATCTTTTGTAGTACTCATTCATCTGAGATGAAATTTCATTAATGTGGTAGGACATATTGGAGTGTTCCCCTAGTAAAGTATTTAAAGGAAAATCTATGTGCCCACCTTCAGGCAGAAGGGTGTTCTTCAATCTGCAGAAGTAACGAAAGGAGCAAGAAGATAAACTGGCCTGTTGGAGAGTTGCTTTTGTATTCCCTAGACACACAACACACGCTGTGCATTCCAGACAATCCTAAATGTCTATGTTTATTTTGATGAAACAAGGTGCTCTTCCCACTAGTGAACTGACTGACAATCCTGTCCAATTCTGGACCAAAAAAGAGGTTACCTGAGAATGGTAATGGCAGTAATGATTTCTTTGAAGTAGTTTCTCTGTTCCCTATTTTCAGACAATGGAATGGAATTGACTGAACATTTGGAATTCATCTGGACAATTTCCAGAACAGATTCTGCATTATAAGCAATGGTATCCTGCTAATGACTTAACAAGGAGAAAACATCTTCTTCCATAGCATCTCCCTGGATGGTCATAAGGTGCTGTTCATGCCATCCCCTCCAGATCTCTGCAAGCCATACAGAAGTAAATGAAGGTCAGATAATGGATCCTACTCCTGAAAACAAATACCTCAAAACAGAACTCAATTTCTAATTTGCAGAGTCTTTCAGGGCTGCAGCATTTTGTTTTGGAATAGCAACTAGTATGTTTTGACAGACAAGATTCTCATGAATCCACCATCTAAGGCAATGCCCATAAGTCAACCTGTTCTTGTGAAAAAGGACAGAGACCTGCAAACTTCTTAGGAATGAATAACAGCCAGTCTGGGAAATGCCATTCATTTAGAATGGTTTATAAGCGGGAAAGACGAGCTCCCCTTTTCTGGCTCTACTGAACAGATTATTGGCTGGATTAACCTGTGGATTGGAATCAAATAACTGCAATATATCTAAAATAACTGAAATGAAAGTTTCTATAGAGCCTTCATCATCATCAAAAGCTCAATATTATTCTGACATCTTGAACAAGAACATATCAAAACCAGCCAACTTCTGGAAGGTTAGTAAATAGCTCTACAACCCTCCTAACCACTGTTTCCCATCAACTATAACCATAGGCAAAGAAATGATACAGTGGCCCTTAGCCATAGCTACTGCATTTAACAACTACTTTGCTGGATGTGCTACTACTCTGATTACACAAAACAACATAATTCTGAAGTAGAAACATGCACAGATCAGCTTATGGCACCTGCTAATAGGTCCAATTATGCTAATGAATTTAATTTCATGCCGGTAAATGAGAGTGAAATATATGACCACCTCCTTAACTCAAAAATGAAATCACAATCTGGCCATGACCAACTACCATCAATGTTATCAAAACTTAGTGCCTCGGTCACCCCATTACAAAACGAATTAATGCCTCCCTGTCATCTGGGTCTATGCCCAAAGCCTGGAAAGTAGCTAGAGTTGTGCCTATCCACAAAAGTGTGGATAAAAATGTAGTATCAAATTACAGACCAATATCTCTACTCCCCACATTGGCTAAAATCCTAGATAAATGTGTCCATGTGCAACTATACAAGTATTACTGGCTGACCAGTTTTTTCACCCCCCTTCAATCAGGCTTTCGTTCAAATCACTCTACAGTCACTGCCCTCCAAAAAGTAACCAATTATATCCAGACTGCTATGGAGAATGGTGACATCACTGGAGCTATTTTCATAGATTTTGCAAAGGCCTTTGATACAGTAGACCATAGTATTCTGATAAGTAAACTCCAAAGTCAGGATTGGGTAATAATTCTCTAAATTGGTTCCGATCCTATTTCTCAGACAGAATGCAATATGTGTCTATTGCTGACAATACCTCCCTTCCACTCAAAGTTAGAAATGGGGTTCCCCAAGGATCCATCCTTGGCCCTCTTCTACTTATAAATGATCTGCCCATGATTTGCAAACCATCTTCAGTACACATGTATGCAGATTACACTATAATATATGCAAAAATTCAAACCTATCACAACTGGAGGGCATATTACAGCATGATTTCTCTGATGTTGAAACATGGATAGCAAAGAACAAACTATTCCTAAACACTGACAAAATGGTCACAATGTTATTTGGTACAAAGCATAAACTGCATAGTCTCTGCAATACCAATATATCCATTGTAACAGAGTCTAATCGTAAATTGGCCACAGTGGACTCTTACAAATATCTTGGTATGTGGCTTGACCCCAACCTCACTTTTGGTCTACATATTGATAAATTAACATCCAAACTTTATCCTAAAATAGGTGCTCTATTTAGAAACAAATCCTGTTTAAACCCCCTGGTAAGAAGACGTATGGTACAACAGATGATAATGCCAATCATAGATTATGGTGACGTAGTATATGCTCCCGCACCACAAATCCATCTTGCTAAAATTGACACTCTGTATAACACATTATGCCGCTCTATCCTTCAGTGTAATTATACAACCAATCATTGTGATATGAATGAAGAACTACACTGGCTAACACTCAAATCTAGACTTGCCCTTCACCTCTCTTGCATGGTACATAACCACTTCTAGAAAACTATCAGACTACCTGAGCAGTATGCTCACTCCAGCTCTCCATACTAACTAGAACCTCCGCTCCACTGTTAACAACTCACTGAGTATACCACATTTCAAGAAAAAAGCCAGTCGATCTGCCTTTTCCTTCAGAGCTCTGAAAGTCTGGAATAACCTACCTGAAAAAAATCAGATCTTCTCCCAGTCTAAAATCCTTAAAAATAACTGCTTCTTTATATATAAATAACAATATGCAACTATATATAACATTTTTAGTGTGTGTGTGTGTGTGTGTGTGTGTGTGTGTTTATTTATTTATTTTTTATGTGTCTGTATTTGTGCAAATATGTAACTCTTGCTGTAAACACTCCAGGACATACTTGAAAACGAGAGAAATCTCAATGTATTCTTCCTGGTAAAACATTTTCTAAATAAATAAAAAAAGCTAATCTGGTATAAAATATAAGACATAGCAGGATATTCAGAATAGCTATCATGAGCCAATCCCAATTTATATAAGAATATTATGAATCAAGATAGAAAAAAAAAAAAAAAAGAAGTGCAAGGAGAGCTGTACTACTGATACCAAACTAATATATAGATCTGATTGTATCTGCTGCTTTTTGAATTCCCATCAATTTTCATATGGTTACTTTCTGAACAATCATGAGATTCCCAGCCTAGGGATTCTTTAACAGGGAGAATCTGCATCAAAAAATCCCTGAAATCTTCTATACCTGTTGCCATTGACTGGAACTGGTTGGATATAAATTGTGAGTATTCAATACAATCAGATCTATATATATATATTAGTTTGGTATTGATAGTACAGTTCTCCTTGCACTTCCTTTCTTTGTGTTGTTTTTCCAAGCCCTGCTGTGAGGTGTAGGTCCTCTGAAGGATTGAGCAACGGAATTTGTATCTGTGTGGTGGCAGTTTGAATATCCTCCACAAGTGTTCATGGTCATTGGGAAAATTTCCATGACAAATCTTAAATGTGAATATACAATATCTGTCTGCTGATATTGAAGACAAGATCTTGGATGTCTGCACTATGAGCCTCTCCTCTCTTTTTTCTGTTTTCGTTTTATTATGAATCAAGGACTTTAAAGTCATCCTTTTTTCTGGAGATCTGCAGAAAATGGTCATAACCATTACTGAAAGGTTGACAATATATAACATTTTGGAAAGCAGAAATTCACCCAAATCAAATGTGGGGTCACGACAAGAAGGTGGCACTATAGGAAATTTCTACCTCTTCAGAGATAGCTTTAAAAAACATGGAATCTATGACTAATCATAATATAGCAATCTTCCAAGAAAAATTACACTTGTCGGTATGAGTTGATATACTGTAGAGGTGCCAGAAGCACAAAACTACGTTAAGTACACACTATCCTTTTGGCTATAACAACAAAAGAAATTACAGTGATGGGTCACTTGCCTTTCTACCCCTAAGCTAGTGTGCACAACAGTTTCCAGAATGTGGCTCTATAGGGAGAAACACATACTTTTTTTTTTTTTTTTTTTTTTTTTTAAACACATCAGTTATTCAAGGATAATAAACTGCTTTAACACTAGGAATTCTTACTGTATTCAGGACCTACTGCCAGTCTAAGAAAAAATGGTGGCTTACTTGTATGGGTTGACTAATGCATGGCCACCAGCTGAAGGAGACGGGGGGGGGGGGCGGGGTATTCTGTCACACAGTGTATGTGGGAATTGTAATTACCAGTGGGCAGTGGAACCAGACTGGATTTTTAGACAGCATATGTAGTGATCTGTAACTACTACTGGAAGAATGTTGTGGGGGGGTCAAACATTGTATGTGCAGATCTGCAACTTGTGATACCCAATGGAAGCAAGTTGGGAGGGGGGGGGGGAGATTGTGTACAGTGGGGATCTATGGGTATCAAGGTGTAGTGAAATCAGGCTAGGGGTCTGACAGTGTATGTGGGCTATTTGACTACCAGTGTGAACTTGAAACAGGCTAGAGTACAGCCAGTGTATGTGTGGACCTGTGGCTGCCAGTGGAAGCAGGTGGGGGGGCAGACCGTGTATGTGGATATGTCTGACTACCAGTGCAGAGTGGGACAAGGCTGGGGGTTATATGGAGGATCTGTGATTAACAATGTGCATTGGAATCAGCTGGGAATCAGTGTATGTCCCCCATATACACCATTTTATTCCCAGGCTGATTCCAGAGAAAACTGGTAGTCTGTGCCTAAACATGGGTAGTGGAGCAAGGCTGTGAGCGTGGGGGGTCAGGCTAAGGGAATGTGACTACCAGTGGGCTGTGGAACCAAGCTGAAGTAACAGGGTATGTGGGGAAAGGGATGTCAAGCAATTTGTGTGCATGCCACAGGGGTGTCCAACATGTTGCCAAGCAAAGCGTCCCCTCCCCTATGTGGTACACAAAGGATTAATTTTGTTTCCCATATAATAATAATTAACCATGTGTTAATTATTATTAACACAGGGGGAGGGGGATAACGCATTGCAAAGTGTTGGCCTCCTGTTACACACACACAGAGACACACGTTAATTCCCCACCCCCCGGACAACTCCTGATGCCCCCCAAAAGGTCTGAAAAAAAAAAAATAAAATTGTTTGCTGGAAGCACTCACAGTTCAAGGTACACTGCCTGGGTGCAGTCAATGATGCCAAATAAAAAATAGTATTGTTGAGTCAAAGCAGCACACTCAGGACTTCATAATCACAGCCAAAAATGTATTAGTCAACATTTCGGCCACATAATTTGGCCTTTCTCAAGACAAGTAAACAAGTGAACACTCACCCCTATTAAACGTTGCTTGGCACCAAAGTCGGCTCAGGTCAGCCAGCGATGATGTCATCACCCATATGTGTTACAGTGATATCCCAAAACAAGGTCCCCATTTAAAATTGAACAAAAGTATTCAAGACAACCATGAGAATTATATTTATGTTAACTGCTACACAGAATAAGGCAAAAGATAATGAAACATAATCTTATACATTGTATCAATTGGTGGTCACTTGTCACACCACTAAAGCGCCGACGGAGGGGGCTGATGGGAGTTTAGCTAGAAGTGAAGTATGAGAGCACTAGCTGAGAGATCAATAGTTGGAGTCCTGATGCCCCCCAACAAGGTCTGAAATAAAAACACATAACAAAACCACATAAGAGACACGGGCTTGGCTAAGCTACTGGTGGGCCCTGAAAAAAAAAAAAAAAGTAGTGGCTCCTCCTAAAATTTGCAGAGTGCAAAAGTCTGCTCTAGCATCCAAGGGCTTAAAGAGATAGTAATGTTTCACAATAAAAGCAGCTCCAATTAATCTTCATAGTATTTAGGCCATGGAGAGTGGTATTTCAATACTGTCAGAGTTGTAGTTCAAGAGTAATTGAATTATAAAGTATCCCCCTCCTGTTACTTTTATTGATGTAACACTTCTCAGCTCAGAACAGAAGGGTGGTGTACAGATAGCTTGCATAGAGGGACAATCTTCAGTTAGCATAAGGGACAAATCCGAAAAAAACTGTCAAGGGGGCAGGGTTTTCATTGTTCTCACAGTAAGAATATTGTCCCTTGCTGTGATTGGTCTGCTTTGTGGACCAGATTCCACATCTGTGGGGAGGTGGCTTACACTAGGTAAAAGGGGCAGAAGGGGGATACTTTATCATTCAATTACTCTTGAACTACAACTCTGACAGTATTGAAATAACCCTCTCCATGGCCCAAATACTATGAAGATTAATTGGAGCTGCACTTTTTGTGAACTATTACTATCCCTTTAAGTAAGATCTACACCTATTTTCCCCATAAACCAGAAGGGAACATGCAGACATAATAACACAATCTTAAATATACATTAAACTAACTTCATAGAAAGTTGAGATCACACTAGTGTGTAAACAATGTTGTGTGCTTACACCTATCATAGCTTGAGAAAAATAATGAACATTCATACCTGTCTGCATATCATGTTGTGTTCCCTCACATGGGTTTACACACTGAGCACACTGTATTGTGTGAACCAGAACACATGAGAGAGAGTGATACCAAGTGTTAAAACTGTGATGTAAAAGAATAAAAGGGTTTCTGATTGGTGGGTCTCCCCTCCCTTTGTTGGACCCTGTGAAGCTGCCCGCTTTGCCCTACTGTTAAAACACTTAGCCTTTACACACAAGGTCCAATGTTCTGCATGTAAGCAATTCTGTACTCTGATCCTCATAAGAAATGCAAAGTTGAAAAAAAAACACTTAACAGGAAGGTTGCTTCAATAACATTCTTAACATATTCAGTTTTTAATTACAAGGGAATTATAACCTGGGAATTTGTGGCTCTTAATTGGTTTAACAGAAGGACATAACAACGTAAATGTCCTTCATACTATTGTCGGTTATATCTTTTTACAGCTTTTTTTTTTCCATGTCTCTCAGCGACATTTTAGTATGTTGAGCATGTTTACATGATTCTAAAAGGTCATGGGTGGAGCTTTAGTTCCTTGGTTAATTTCTGTAACAACCAACTGCTTATTGTGAGGAGGTGAGAACTAGACATAAAATGGGCATCAGGAAGCAGTCAATCTATAAAAAGGAGATGTATCTGACTGAAGGGCTCCTACCCAAAATAGATGTTCTGAAAAACAAAATGAATACAAAATTATTCTAATAGGTATAACAATCTCTTTATTTAAAAAATTGGAGCGCCAGCTCCAGATTTCACAGTAGGTAAACTAGGCAACTGCTTAGAGCTGTGCTGGTCACACCCACATTCTGAAGAGTGGATGTGGCCAGATCAATATCAAAGCCAGTTTTATACCCCTTTACAGGTTATTATTTAACCCCTTAGCTGCTACAGAGATCTCTAACGCATTGCGAAGCAATGTGTTGGAGATCTCAATAGCAACCAAGAGATTAAAGCTTTTTAATTTGTTATTGCTTGTTGTAGGCCTAAGGTATTGTTTGTGCTACAAAACAATGTATGTGACTGGGTGCAGGATCATGTAAGGAATGGGGATACTGCCATGGGAGTAGCTAAGGGCACCTAGAATGTCTTGTCTGGGGGCGCCTGGGATGTGGGGAGAAGTACCAAATGTGAATACATTTATGCACGTATGAGTATTTATATATATATATCTTAAACACATACAACCAAGTACTCAAAAAAAACAAAATTGCCTATAAAATGACAAATTAAAGGTGTTCTGAATTTATTCAAAGTTTTCACACTGCTTCAGACTGCTCTCTGATAAACCATAAGGGAAAGATTTATACAGATTTATTGACATGGTTAGGTTTCAAGCACACAATTTAATGAGACTGCTTATGTGAATACGTTGGGTTTTAATTAGGCTCCTTGCGCAGTGAGAACAGCAAACAAACCAAGAGCCTTTACACAGAACTGGGGTAGCTGCTGCTGACTGGTTTCTTTTGGGAGTCAAAGATTTTCCAAACTAAAGGTATTATATAAAAGCAAATAATGGCATGGAGTTTATGAGATGATAAAGTAGATCACAATAAACTAAAACTAAGGTATTAGATTTAATTGAATAGACAGGTTTAAAGGGATATCATTGCAGAATATGGGAAAGGGTACGCCAATGGTTAGGGGAAACTTCACTATGAAGTTATTACAGCTCAAAACTTGCATTTTGTGTCAGCACAGTTTAGAGTGACACAGTTGCTACATCATTCTGTGAAGGATGATATTCTGTGACAACAGTCTTCCATAGGGATCAAATGTGCAACCCTAAATGACAGGATATGCAAGTACTGCAGCCATATAATGCAAGGTAGAGTGGTGATAACATTAAATGAAGCATCTACCCGCAGTGGGTGTAGTCTTGTTTTGGAAAGCAAGACAATCCCTACAATACAAACATTTATGTATTAAGTCTCGTGTTCTAGAGACTCTTCTACTGAATTACATTATCCCTTTAGGTGTCAGAGGAGTGTCCATGCAATGTGGTACACAACGCTGGCACTCAAATGATAAAATGTTCTTGAGTGAAGAACTATTTGCAACTCACGGGGGAAATGAAGAATACAGACACGGTACAGGGTCAATAAAAAAAATATTAAAACCCTGGCAGTGCTATCAGAGCTATAGGTCCCATAGTTTATAAATCATTGGTTCTCTCCTGTTTTGCTGCATGGATCACAGAGCTCTGCAAAATCTGGGTGACGTCAGCACCTTTACCAGAACCTCTCCCCTTCCCACAGATTCCCCAATGATGTCAGACTTTTGTTTAAAAGTAAAAAGTAACATAGTTGATGAGGCTGAAAAAATACATGATTCAGTCAAGTCCAGCCCATACCAAAAACTCCCCTGTTGATCCAGAGGAAGGCAAAAAATAGGATTTTAGTCTTACCTGTTAAATCCTTTTCACTTAGTCCATACAGGTCACTGGTACCATGGGATGTGTAGTCCCCTTTAATAGGCAGGAACAATTATGCAAATAATTTGCAAGGGGCGGAGCCTCCCCTCTTACTTAAGCCACCTTCTGGCCAGAGCCACCCATATTGATTTGAGACCCTAAACTGACCCCAGGTAAGCAAAAAGAAAGACTCCTGTGAGCATGCCCGAACGGTCTCCCACTGAATGCCACAGGAGAGCCAAGACTGGTCCCTTGACAGGGTGGGAGACCAGTGACCTGTATGGACTAAGTGAAAAGGATTTAACAGGTAAGACTAAAATCCTATTTTCACTGTCGTCCAATACAGGTCACTGGTACCATGGGATGTACAAACATTGAGCTGATCCAGAGGCGGGAAGTAAGGCAAGGACCAGGCGCAAGGCCCAAGTCACTAGAACTGTTAACCAGTTGATAACATAGCCCAAACTGTAAGTGTCAACGGACACCAATCAAGGGAACAATCCCTGAACTTAACACAGCACACGGAACACGAGCCAACCGGGCTCAACAGTAAGGAAGCACTAAGGATCACAGAGCGGAAGACCTACACAGGCAAGACTGCCTCCAGGACCTTCCTTCCAAAGCTGGCATCAGCCGATGCCAGTACATCAACTCGGTAGTGCTTAGAAAAAGTGTGCACAGAGGACCAAGTGGCCGCTCTGCACAGTTGATCAGCAGAAGCTTGATTCTTGTAGGCCCAGGAGGCCCCAATAGATCTAGTGGAATGGGCAGTCACCCTGAAGGGAACATGCTTATTCCTCAACTTATAGGCTTCACGGATGGTAGCCTTAATCCAAGAGGCAATGGTAACTTTGGAAGCCGGTCTTCCTGCCCTAGGCCCCTCAGGAATGACGAATAGAGCGTCAGACTTCCTGATAGATTCGGTGCGGTGAACATAAAACTTGAGGCAACGCACCACATCCAACAAATGGAGATCTCTTTCCTTGTCAGATGAAGGATTAGGGCAGAAAGAGGGAACCACAATCTCCTGATTGATGTGAAACTCAGACACAACCTTGGGTAAGAATTCCTTGGTAGTGCGAAGCACAGCCTTATCCTTGTGGAACACCAGGTAAGGAGGTTTACAAGACAATGCCTGTAACTCTGCCACCCGGCGTACTGACACAATAGCCAAAAGGAAGGCCATCTTCCAAGTCACAAGACGTAATGGAATGGAAGCCAAGGATTCAAACGGTGGTCGCTGAAGAACTCCCAGCACCAAATTGAGATCCCACTGGGGAGCAGGACTCTTGAAGGCAGGTCGAACATGAGTCACACCTTGGAAGAAGACTTTCACATCAGGAAGGATGGCAATCCGTTCCTGGAAAAACACAGACAAGGCAGAGGTCTGAACTTTGAGGGAACTCAGACTGAGCCCCTTGTCCACACCGTCCTGCAAGAAGGCCAGGACAGTGGGAAGATGGAAGTCAAGAGACAACTGCTTGACAGAGCACCATGTCACGAAAGTTGACCAAATGCGATGATAGATCTTGGAAGACACAGGCTTACGAGCACTGAGCATCGTCGACACCACAGAAGGAGAAAAGCCTTTCTTAGCTAGAATCGAGGATTCAACCGCCATGCCATCAAACGGAGAGAGTGAACATCCTCTTTCCACAGATACCCCTGAAGAAGCAGGTCCGGACGGGCTGGAAGTGGGATTGGATCCTTCACTGACATGGCCATCAATTCCGGAAACCAGGACTGGCGAGGCCAGTTTGGAGCAATCAGGATGACAGGACAACGTTCTCTCTTCAACTTCTGAATAACTCTGATCAACAGAGGAAGAGGGGGGAAGATGTAAGCCAGGGAGAAGTCCCAAGGGATCGACAAGGCATCCACCGCTAGAGCAAGGGAGTCCCTCAGACGGGAGCAAAACACCGGAACCTTCCTGTTGTGTCTGGTAGCCATCAGATCCACCACTGGCATCCCCCACCGTTGAGTGAGCATGTGAAACACCTCTGGGTGAAGAGCCCATTCTCCGCTGTCGACGGTGTGACGACTGAGGAAGTCTGCCATGACGTTGTCCACGCCTGGAATATGAACTGCAGAGATGACAGGCACGTGATCTTCTGCCCAAGACAAAATATCCTTGACTTCCCACCAGGCGGAACCGCTTCTTGTGCCGCCTTGTCTGTTGATGTAAGCCACCGCCGTGGCGTTGTCGGACTCTACTCTGACTGGAAGACCGGTCAATTGAGACTCCCAGTGCCTCAGGGCCAGCCGGACAGCTCGAAGTTCCAGAACATTGATGGAGAGCATGGATTCCTCCAGACCCCATTTCCCCTGAGCACTGAAGCGACCCCAGACTGCACCCCAGCCCCGAAGGCTGGCATCCGTTGTGACTGTGGTCCAATGAGGAACTAGAAAGGATTTCCCTTTCAAGAGATGAGAGAGATCTAACCACCAGTGCAGACTCGACTCGACATGAGGAGGAAGAGAAACAGACAGATGTTGATGATCTGGATGATTCCTGCACGTCTGGATCACAAATCTCTGAAGATCCCTGGAGTGGGCCATGGCAAATGGTACTGCTTCGATCGTGGAAATGAACTTCCCCACTAAGGACGACAACTTCGGAACTGGAATTTCGTCCATGTCCAGAATCCCAGCCACTCTGACGGCTATCTGGTGAGCCACGTCCTCTGGAAGAAACACCATGCATTGGCGAGTGTCGAACAGGAGACCCAGGAACAGAAGCCTCTGAGAAGGAATCAAGTCCGACTTGTCCAGATTCAGGATCCATCCGTGACGGTTCAGGGTGTGCATGCACCTCTGCAACTGCTGGTGGAGAAGCTCCGCTGAGGAGGCCTTCAGTAGGAGATCGTCCATGTAGGGTGTCACTCTGATCCCATCCTGATGGAGCACCGCTATCAAGGAGCCCAGCACCCGCTGGAAGACTTGAGGAGCTGTAGTCAGTCCAAAGGGGAGCGCTGTAAATTGAAAGTGTCCCCTGTGGCAGGCAATCCTGAGATACTTCCTGCTCTCTGGATGAATAGGGATGTGAAGATAAGCATCCTGAAGGTCCAGGGAGGCAAGAAACTCCCCTGGAGACATTGCTGCAATCACAGAGCGCAGGGACTCCTGGCGGAAGTGGGAAGTCACCACATAGGCATTGAGATCTTTGAGATCCAAGATGGGACGGGCTCCTCCGTCCTTTTTGGCTACCACAAACAGGTTGGAATAAAATCCTGAACCTGTGTCCCCCTGCGGAACCGCCTCCAGGACCTCTTTGTCCAAGAGATCCTGAATAGCGTCGTCGAACAGACGCCTTTTTGAGGGTTCCTGAGAAGGACGAGTAAAATGGAACCGAAAAGGAGGAAGGGAAGAGAAAGGGATCCTGTATCCCTCTGACACCACCTGAAGAACCCATGGGTCCGCCACTGACTCCTCCCAAGACCGGCGAAAGATGCGGAGACGACCGCCTACAGCCGGATGCGGACCCGGGTTCGGCGAGTCATGCCGAAGCAGTCTTGGAGGTCTTGGCCTTGGAGGCAACTTTGGGCCTCCAGGACTGTTTGGGCTTGGAGGAGGAGCGCGTAGTGGGAGGACCCGTTTGGGCCGAGGAGCGTGTCTCAGTCTGAAAGGAACGAAAGGACCGATTGCGTTTGGCTGGAAACTTTTTCTTAAAGACTGAGGGTAGAAGAGTACTTTTACCGCCAGTAGCCTCACTGATCATTTCTTTGAGCTCAGAGCCAAAGAGCAAATTCCCCTGAAAGGGCAAGGAAAGCAAGGCTTTCTTAGAGGCTGTATCAGCAGACCAAATTTTCAGCCAAAGAGCGCGTCTAGCCACCACAGAAGAAGTGGAGGCCCTCGCCATCATGCGCACAGCATCAAAAGCAGCATCAGCAACATAGTTCTGAGCTTCAGTGATATTAGCAAGAAGCTGCAACTGTTCAGATACAGGCGCATCCTGGCGAACCGCTTCAGTCAGTCGTTCAGTCCAGGCTGCAATAGCCCTATTAACCCATGCCACAGCAAAGGTGGGGCGCATGGCAGTGCCAATAGAGGCAAAAATAGATTTAAGAGAGAGCTCTAATTTCTTATCCGTCCAGTCCTGCAAGGCAGAGGCATCTGAGACAGCCAAAGCAGTAGATTTGGATAGTCTAGACACAGGAGCATCCACCTTGGGAGGATGAACCCATTTTGCCAGCTCCGCTTCGGGAAAAGGGTAAAGTTTGGCAAACTTTTTGGAGACAGAGGAAGATCTATCAGGATTCTTCCATGCCTCAGAAACCAGACGGGCAAGAGTAGGGTTAGTTGGAAAACAAACAACAGGTTTAGATGGCTTTTTCTGAAAAACATCAGTAGGATCATAAGTGGATTCCTGAGTCAGAGGAAGGTTGAGCGTATTCAGAACCGCTCTGATCAGACCCTCAGCCGAAACTTCAGGGTCACACTCATAGGGGTCCCCAATGGACCTGTTAGATTCAATAACAGTACGTTCCTCAGCATCAGAATCCTGTAAAAGTTCTTCTTCAGAAGAATCAGTGATATCAGGAGCTCCCTGTGGCTTAGGCAGGGAGGTCCTGATAGTAGAGGGGGTCTGCCAGACCTGGAGAGCCCCCTGTACCTGAGAGGGAAAGAGTTGAAGCGTGGATCTGAGATCCCTAGTGGCAGCTTTAAACTCCCTCACCCAAGATGGCTCAATAGCGTGGCTGGGAAGCCCAGGGTTGCTATCTTTATCAGTACAATTAGGGCATAGATCCCCCACATTATCGCAATCCAGCCCAATGTGGCAAGAGGAGCAAAACGCCATGGGGGTAGAAGACCCCCCAGCCTCCTTAGTCTTGGGTCTAGCCCCTAGCTCCAGTGAAGTAGACATGCTCACAGCGTCAATATACCCCACAAAAAACACTATCACCCAGAAAAGTGTTAAAGATTAAAGTTTCACCCCAGAAAAGGTCTAAAAACGGACTTATCTGGCCAGCGAAGGGTTAATCTGGTGAGGAGAGAGAAGGCTCGGTCCCTGCGTAGTGTACTCGCCTTGGAAAAGTACCACAAAATGGCGGCCGTCATGACAGCCAATCAGAAACGAGCGCGAGCTAAGCGCTCATGGGAAATGTAGTTTTCCCTATGCAAGTACCCCAAACAGTGCCCGAAGCCCCCCTGAACCCCCTACATTAATAAAACACCAACCGGATGATAGAGCAGGAGCCTAGCATTAAAATGAGCCCACTCTGAAGTTGCTGTGACAAGCGGTTTCAGAGATATGTCCCAAACTGTGAATTCCCATAGAGAGTAAAGGAGCTCTGCTGCTGAGCGGGAAAAAGCCGCGCTTAAAGGCGCGGAACACCATTTTTAATAAAGTTTAGTAAAACATTAAAAAGTGCCCAAACAAGCATGAAATACATGAGAAACATAAATAAATGAATACCCAATGCTCCAAAACTCAGAGAATAACACAGAAATTGCATAAATAGTGATAATGCAATAAAAACACCCTATGAGTGCTGGAGTGTATTAAAACTCCCAAATACAAGCCCATCAAAGGGACACTGTGGGGACAAGTGGACCTTCAGCACTCAATGGGTGACTCACCTTTCTCGCAGACTTCTGTCTTCAGGTGACCATGATAGGGAGGGAAAGAACCAGAGGTAATTTCCCCAACAGGGGAGCTGCTTAACACAAGCTGTCCCCTCTTCAGGTATAGGTCCACAGAAATCCCTGGAAGCTGCACCAGCCACTTTGAAGAGGGCAATTCACAGCCATGGTCACCCTCCTAATGGTGGTATTCCATATTTGAATAAAAAAATAATAAAACTCTAAGAAGCATAGCTGTTCTCTGCCTGGTGTGCAAGCACACCAGGAACAAATCAATATGGGTGGCTCTGGCCAGAAGGTGGCTTAAGTAAGAGGGGAGGCTCCGCCCCTTGCAAATTATTTGCATAATTGTTCCTGCCTATTAAAGGGGACTACACATCCCATGGTACCAGTGACCTGTATTGGACGACAGTGAAAAGACTCTGACGCAATTTACAATTTAGCCCCAAGTGGGTAAAAAAAATTCCTTCCTGACTCCAAATGGCAGTCAGATATTTCCCTGGATCAGCAACCTATATGCATTGAAGCCATGTGTCATCATTTTCAATATTGTTCTGTGCTAGACAGGTATCCATTGCTTTTTTGGAAGCAGTTGCATTATCTTCAAGTACAACATTCGAGGCAAAGAATTCCATAGCTTTACAGCCCTTACTGTAAAAAAAAATCCCTGCCTTTGTTTTAGTCAAAAGCGTCTTTCCTCTGGTCTTAATGGATGACCTCTTGTTCTTAGCATAGCTCTTTGCATAAATGATTAATTGACTAGTTCTTTGTACTCATAGTAACATAGTAAATTAGGTTGAAAAAAAGTCACAAGTCCATCAAGTTCAACCTTCACCTCATACCCCAGTAACTGAGAATTGTATAGCTTTCCTGCTACCAATTAAATTAATCTTTATCAGACCTTCCTGATCAGCCTACTGTTAAACAGTATAACTCTCTATGTTCCCTTTTGAAAGAAATGTATCTAATCTTCTCTTAAATGTATCCATTGTATCTGCCATAACTACCTCCCTGGGCAATGAATTCCACAATTTAACAGACCTTACCATAAAAAAAACCCTTCCTCTGCTGAAGTTTAAACCTCCTTTCCTCTAATCTCAAGGGGTGTCCCCTGGTTACCTGATCACGCCTTGGAATAAATAGCTCACCACAGAGATCCTTGTATTGACCTCTCTTTTCTCTAGAGTAAATAAACCAAGTTTGTTTAGTTGTTCCTCTTATGTCAAGTCCTCCATTCCCTTAATTAATTTTGTTGCTCTCCGCTGTACCCTCTCTAGTTCTAGTATATCCTTTTTCAGAACCGGTGCCCAAAATTGCACTGCATACTCAAGGTGAGGTCTTACCAATGATTTGTATAATGGCAAAATAATGTTATCTACTCTTGCTTCAATACTTCTTTTTATGCAAGACAGGATTTTGTTTGCCTTTGCTACTGCTGTTTGACACTGGTCACTGTTTCCAAGTTTGTAGTTGACAAGGATACCCAGGTCTTTGTCTAGCAATGAGTCACCTAAAATTATTCCATTAAGTTTATAAGTAGCCTTGGGATTGTTTCCTCCCGAATTACTTTACACTTCCCCACATTAAACTTTATATTCCACATGTTTGCCCAATCTGACATTGTATGTAAGTCCCTCTGTAGAGAGAAAATATCCTGTTCTGAATTAATGACTTTGTATAATTTAGTATCATCTGCAAATATTGATATTTTGCTTTCTATATCTATTGCCAGGTCATTTATAAACATGTTAAAAAGCAGCGGACCTAATACTGAACCCTGAGGTACTCCACTCTCCATTTTAACTGTACTGGAGAATTTTCCATTTACAACCACACACTGTTCCCTATCCTTCAGCCAGTTTTGTATCCAATTGCAAAGGTTATCTCCTAGCCCCAATTTCCTTATTTTATACACCAGCCTTCTGTGGGCACTGTATCAAATGCCTTTGCGAAGTCTAGATATACTACATCTACTGCCTTGCCATTGTCAAGGTTGATGCTTACCTCCTCATAGAAGCTGAAAAGATTAGTTTGGCATGATCTATTCTTCATAAAACCATGTTGACTCATGCTAATGATTTTATTTTTTGTGTTGTAATCCTGAATATAGTTCCTTATTATCCTAACAGTTTTCCCACTACAGAGGTCAAACTCACTGGTCTATAATTCCCAGGTTCGGTTTTAGTTCCCTTCTTAAATAGAGGCACTATGTTAGCTCTTCGCCAATCCTGTGGCACTGAGCCTGTGGTAATAGAATCTTTGTCCTTGAATGTATTTGTAAATAGTAATCATATCACCCCTTAGACGTCTCTTCTCTAATGTAAATAAACACAGTTTGGCTAGTCTCTCTTATAACCCAGATCCTCCAATCCCTCTACCAATTTTGTTGCATGTCTGTGCACTTTTTCCAGGTCAACAATATCTATAAAACAACTGGCGCCCAAAATTGTACTCCATATTCTAGACTAGGCCTAACCAAGGATTTATATACACAGAGGTAGGATAATATTAGCACCCCTTCCTCCTATATCTCTTTTTATGCAGGATAGTATCCTACTTGCTCTTGCAGCAGCTGAGTGAAGTCTATCGTCCATCAATACTCCTAAATCATTCTCTAATGAGGATTCCCCAAGTTGTTTCCCATTTAAAGGGGATATATCACCCCTTTACAACTTTCCTAAATCATTTTCTTATATATCGTATATAATGAAAAGTGTATATATATATATATATATATATATATATATATATATATATATATTATTTTTTTTTAAACACTTGTTTGGTGAAATTAAAATAATAAATACAGCTCTGTGAGGTGTACACCGAGACTGGAGGATTAAATCCAGTCAAGGCGAATTGACTCATAGGAGAGTTGGCCTCTGGAATATGTGAGTACCCTGAAAGGGATTTGAATGTATCTTTGGATTGAACGTCCTGTATACTACACTTAGAGGGTTGCGCTGTTTTTCTCTTGTTTCTTCTAAATACAGCTCTGTACCTACTTCTGGGCAGACTGCTGTTTCCTGATCCATGCCGCAGTCTGCCGCTCTGCCTTCGCTCCCCTCCCTCTATCCAGCCTCCTCCGAGGACGGAGGCTGTCTGTAAGCTGGAGCACTTTCATTGGCAGAGATCGATTTCTTGCCATTGAGAGAGCTCCAGCTTACAAACAGAAAGCCTCCGTCACTGGAGGAGGCTGGAGAGAGAGAGAGAGGCAGAGCGGCAGCCTGCGGCACAGATCAACTATCAGCAGTCTGCCCAGAAGTAAGTACAAGGCTGTATTTATTCTTTTAATTTGGCCATACAAGCTTTTTTTTTTTTTTTGTATTTATATACTTTTCATTATATACGATATATAACAAAATGATTTAGGCAAAGTTGTAAAGGGGTGATCCCCTTTAAGGGCCTTTTATTTACCCTCATACTTCCAATTTAAAGGACCAGAGGGCCCTTGTACAGCCCTCTGGTCCTGATGGGTTTAATCTGTTAATGTAAGCACTTGAGAAGGTTTTGTGCTTGCCGCCCAAATCATTTGTCAGCAGAACTCTCAAAATCCACCAGTAACCAATAATATGAATGTCTACTTTAGAATAAATGTCCTGACTGCTATTTTCTAACTACTTTGTCAGGCCATTGTTCCATCTCTCTAAGCTGATATAAAGACCAGCTGAAGAAAAGTACATTTCCTAACCTGATATGCACATTCTGGCAGGGATTTTTCTACTGCTGCATCTCTAAACCAGAGAGTAATTTAATGCCATGCCCCTGGCAATAGAAAAGTAAAGCAGCCTCAGCAACTTCTAAATCTTCATATATTAAGGAGATGACCCAGCAAAACTGACAGCTGGAAACATCTCTCTATAGGAGTACTCGCTAATGGGGTCTTACGGCTGAATCAGTAACATTACATATCACAGATAATGATGCACTAACAAGAACAGGTGAAACCAATGCAATATAGGTGATATACACACTCCGCTGCTGTAACCCTCTGAGTGTTAGCACTCAAAGGGTTACACTGGGAAATTTAACCCCTTGAATGTTTATGAGGTCTCCAATCCATTGCGGAGACCTATCTAAAATTCAAAGGGTTAAGAGTCCTCATTAAAATCTATGGGATTTTTTTTTTTAAGGGATAGTAATATTCACAATAAAAGCAGCTCCAATTAATCTTCATAGTATTTGGGCCATGGAGAATGTTATTTCAATACTGTCAGAGTTGTAGCTCAAGAGTAATTGAATGATAAATTATCCCCCTCCCGCCCCTTTTACTGATGTAACACTGCTCCCCTCAGAGCAGCAAGACTGTCCAGATGGATCGCAAAGAGGGACAATCTTCATAAGGAAAATCTGTCAAGGGGGCAGGGTTTTCCTCATGTTCACAGTAAGAAGATTGTCCCTTGCTGTGAGCTGTCTGGTCCCAGGACCAGATTACACATCTGAGGGGAGGTGGCTTACACTAGGTAAAAGGGGCGGGAGGGGGATACGTTATCATTCAATTACTCTTGAACTAAAACTCTGACAATACTGAAATAACACTCTCCATGGCCCAAATACTATACTATTAATTGGAGCTGATGTTTCTGTAAATATTACTATCCCTTTAAATACATTTTTTGGTGCAGCTGATGTGTTCTATTGTTGTTCCAGCACTTCTCTCTGCACAAGCCATACAGTGCAATATAAAATTATGTTAAAGGTAACTTCAGAGAAGAATTCATTAAGCACATTAGAACCAACTGTCCTATCCTACATACAACATTTAATGATACCAAGCGTCTATTTACACAGCAGATGTGATATTAAGCTGATAAGTAAATGTAGAGACCTGCACAATTGTATCTCTTGTATTGATTATCCTCCATGCAGCTGATAGCCATTTCTTAGAGGAATTTAGTAATGTCCTGACCCAGGTCACTGATTTATGATGCTATTAACACAAATTTGTCCTTTCTGCTTCTATGGCTCTTAAACATTCAACAAAATAATGTCATCTTCCAGGACACATCCCTGTGGGGATTATTGATAACTATATCTTTCTTCCTTCCCTGGTCTAAGCAGTATAGTGCACAGTTCACTTTTCACTAAAGCTTAAGCATACATCTAAAAATACATGTAACATTTTTCTTTTCTGGGAACAAAAAAAAAAAAGCGCCATCTGAAAGGAGTTGTTTTTCACTGCACAATAATAAAATGCCAAGCTGCCTGGCTTTGCTACTTTATTAGAACAGGGAACTCAATTATAGTAAATCTCCTAATAAACTGATAACATTTGCAGCTTGCATACATAACTAATTTGCAGGTCAATTGACTTATAGGTTAATCTAGTCTCTTGGACACTGGAGATATCTCCAAGCACGTTGCTTTGTAATGCATTGGAGACATCTCTAGAATCCAAGGGACTAGAAATCATTCACACCTTTTTTAGTGTGTATATATGATATATAGAAGCATAAGTAAAAATAAATCCTTACAAAGCAATGTTAAAGGGATAGTAATACTTATTATGTAAAATAATATATATTGTAGTGTTATCCCCCTGAGTAAAACAAGCATACTCCCACTGTTGAAAGGTGTATTTTTCAAAATTTATTACAGCTCAAACTTGACTTTTTTAGGTGCAGTATCGCAATTGCCTGAAATTGTACAGTGGCGCTGTTGCTACACCATCCTATGGAGATTTATGGTCCCGGGAACAAAGGTGTCCATAGAATGGAGTAGCAACAATGCTACTGTACAATTTCAGGCCATTGAGATACTGCACCTAAAAAAATTCAACTTTGAACTGTAATAACATTTGACTAAAATACCTTTCAGCAATGGGAGTACCCTTGTTTTACTCAAGCGGATAAACCCCTACAACATTTTTTTTCTTTTTTTCTACATTTTAATTATTACTATCCCTTTAATGTTAAAGTTAAGCTGTCACCTTAACCATTTGAATGCCAGGGGGTTGTCCCATTCATCACTAAGCAATGAGATTGTCTGTATCCCTCTCTGTACTATTAGAAATGCCCTCAATGTGTGGGCTCTGTCTAGATCCATTCCTAGCACAGTGAGATTTATGTATTAACCCTCGGAGTGCCAGAGGGGTATGCAACATATTGTTCTGCAATGCACTGTGTACCCCTCTGACACTCAAAGGGTTATGGCAAGATAAGTAATTGTGGGGCAAACCAGCAGCACCACAAACATTCTCCAAATTCCTGTTAATTTAAAAGAGACTTTTAACACCCTTGAATGTTGGAAATCTCTCTAGCATTTGAAGGGTTAAAACAACAATTCTCAGCCAGGGCACCACAGAACTTTGGTATGCCACGCACAACCACTTAGGGTGCCCCTTCTTTTCTGTAAAGACATTAACAACAATGTGAATGCTGAGTTTCAAAAGTATATTTATGTGAATTCTTCTGTACAACATGGTTTGCTTTCTTTGTGATTATGAGACCTATGAATAATATACACACACACATATTATATATATATATATATATATATATATATATATATATATATATATATATATATATATATATATATATATACACACACACACACACACACACACACACACACACACTTGCAGCCATCATTATATCCTTGACAGACAAGATTTAAAGTGTTAAGGGAGCCCCAAAATTGTTCAGACTGCACGTTAGGACTGGCCAGAACAAAAAAGATTGAGATGAATAAGTGGGAAGTTTTTGTCTACAGTCGTGTAGTTTGTTCTAACCAATAATAAATAATAAACCAACTGCATCAAAGGGGACAAATAAATATTCCTACATTTCCATGAACTTGAATAGAACTGTTAAAACCCTTGAATGCTAGTGAGGTCTCCAATGCAAGGCCTCTCTAGCATTCAAGGGGTTGAACACCCCAATTTAATTTAAAATAAAATTGTATTGCTTTTATAAATATGGGCCAGAGTTTATATATATTACAGGGATAGTAATGATAAAGTTTATCTCAGAGTCTCCTTTATGCTTTTTATAGCACTTATTGCCATGTCTAAAGACTTACAGTTCTGTAGTTCAATAGCTATTGAAGATATCCCCTCACACCCCTTTCCCTGCATCACGCTGTAGCTAAGCATTGTCCGGAAGGAGAGTGGTGAGGGACAATCTTCAGTAAGCAGAAGGAAAATCATACCCTCATTCATCAAGGGGGCAGGGTTTTCCTTATACTTACGGACTTAAGTTTGTCCCTCGCGGCATCCATCTGGTCCCACGACCGGATTACAGATCTAAGGGGAGGAAGGCAGAAGGGGCGGGAGGGTATCCTTTTAGCTTGAATAGCTTTTGAACTACAGAACTGTAAGTTATTAAACACAGATGACTCGTAGATAAACTTTAATAGAGATATTACTATCCCTTTAACCCCTTAACAACCTTTGACGGTCAATAGTACGTCAAGGGTCGATCTGACTGAACGACCTATGACGTACTATGACCATCATGGAGTTCCGGGCTCCCCCCGCGGCTGCACGCCGTTCGGGGAGTCCGGAACCGGAAAATGGAAAAAAAAATGCTCCGCGGTCGTTGCGACGCGCGCCGATCCCCCGGTCGTTAAGGGGTTAAAACACTCTCACTTACAATCTCCCAGCATAGAGATCTACAGGAATGGATGACTTCAGCTCTTCAGGGTAGATTTTTCCTCATGCTGACACAATATTGTCCCTTGTTGCCATCTGTCCGGACCGGCTTTCTGCACTGAGCAAAGTCAGCATGACATGATCAAAAGGGGTGGGAGGGGGTAAACTTTTAATTGGATTTTCAAACCAAATATGAAAGTAAGGGAGTTGCAGAACATACTGTTCATTGTAAAAAGTATATTGAACAATTGGGTGTACATTTATTTTTGGAAATGATTATCCCTTTAACTCCTTTGGATAAACACATTCATTTCTTCCTACTGTGTTTGCCACAAAGCAGAATACAGCCTCCTGACTAGAAAAATAAAAGGCATGGAAAATTGCTTTGCTCAGCCTGCTAAATAAGCACAAATCATGTAAACTCTTAAGGACCCAGAAAAGTCTAAGAATATAATGTGTCTTACAGAAGGGAACTCTATCTTGACTTGGAAATAAAGTCAAATAAGTACTTCCATTAAAACACAATACGGTAATGCCCAACAGCTCTCCAGAGAGCTACAGCCCTACACACAAAAGAAGAAAAGAGCAATACATGGAGTAAACCAACTGCGCTCATAGGGGAGAAAAAACATTTTTCATAAAAGCCCTATTTAAATTAATGGAAATTAACAACTGAATGTAGAGGTCTCTGCCTCATTACTTCATGATGCATTGGAGACATCTTTAGAATTTAAAGAAGAATTTAACCCTTTAACGACTGGGGCGCACACACGCGGTCGGCACTTAAGGATCACGGGGCAGGGTTTTTTTGGTGGGGGCAAACAGATTCAGGGCTCCCCATGCATCTGTGTGGGGAGCCCCGAATTCAATGAAGTGCCAGGACAGTCACTGGTCCTTAAGTACTGGTCCACCATGAAGGTCCTGGCACGTCAGAGGACACAAAGGGGTTAAAGAACCATTTAACTCAAAAACAATTTCTATTACCCCATACAGTGCAGTTGGTTTGCACCACAATTGTTCCTCTCTTCTTTTATGTAGCGGGCCCAGACACATTTAAATTCACGGAGCCAACCAAAATTATTTTGTGCGTGCTTAGAATATTCTTAGCAGTCCTAATCCAAAATATTGTCATGTGACAAAATCCAGTTGCAAGTGTTTTTTGGCTTAAAGGGATAGTAATACTTGCAAATTACTAATCCCCGTATTGAAGCTTTGTTAAAAAGAAACTTATTGCCCCCAGTATCATCTCTCAAACCCTTATTGTTTCACAATAAGAGCAGCTCAGATTAATCTTAATAGTATATGGGCCTAGGAGAGTGTTATTTCAATACTTTCAGAGTTTTAGTTCAAGAGTAATTGAATGATAAAGTATCCCCCTCCCACCCCTTTTACTGATCTAACACTGCTCACCTCAGACAGGCCAGATGGATCGTAGAGAGGAACAATCTTCAGTGAGCATAAGGAAAAACCTGTCAAGGGGGACAGGGTTTCCTTACGGTCTCAGTAAGAAAATTGTCCCTTGCTGTGTGAGCTGTCTGGTCCCAGGACCAGATTTCACATCTGAGGGGAGGTGGCTTACACTAGGTAAAAGGGGCAGGAGTGGGATACATTATCATTCAATTACTCAAACTAAAACTCTGACAGTATTGACATAACACTTTCCATGGTCCATGGTTAATTGGAGCTGCCTTTTTTGTGAAACATTACTATCCTTTTAATAATGGGGTCAATAATGCCTAGTAAGTTTATATACTAAAGCAGAGATCTCCGCAGCCTCTGTCACTCAGTGAATTACAACTCTGACTTGTAACTTCACAGGATTACAGTTGTGCACTCTGCTTAACATCTCCTTCTCTGCTAAAGCGTTTGCATGTGCAACACTTTGAGTGCTTGCTTTGCGAAGCAATGTATTGTATACCCCTCTGGCACACAAAGTGTTACGTGAGCATCAGGAAAACAGTAGGTATTCAGCTCTAGAGTGAAGCTACAGTTCTGGGGTAAACCAAATATACTACAGGGGACAAAGACATCTCATTGATTTAAAAGGGCCTTTAAACACCTGAGTGCTATAGAGGTTTGTCCCCTGTATGTACCCAGAATTAGACCAGTACTCCATATAATGTAATCAGATCCATTTTCTTCATTTTTGTTGGTAGTTTGCAGACTTTAGGACAGTGTGCTGCACAGGTCACATTCTATGATATGCTGACAGGACAACTGGTACATGAATAGGAGCAAACGGATATATATTATATTATACTAGTGTAAAAGCCTGTGTACACAGGCCAAGGTCCGGGTAATGTTAACCCTTCGATTGCCAGAGGGGTATGCATTGTGTTGCATACCCCTCTGTCACTCAAAGGGTTAAGTGGCCGCTACCTCACTGCTCTACGCAATGCAGTCTTGCATTGCCTCACTCATGCGATGCAATCAGGAGCAGTAGAGACTGCCCGAACACAGGCAGTATCTACTGTGCATGGCTGCATTGTGACAAACATCCTAGTGAATTATGACATAGGACTGGATAAAAATAAAGGAGTACAACAATTTTGGGACAAAAATTATACTGCAGAGAGATAAGTATCCATATATCCCTACTATTTATTTTCTCTTTCCTACATCTTTTCTTTATTGCATTATAGTTGTATTTAAGAAAAAAAACATAAATAAAACCCTTTCCAAAATATATACATTATCCAGATTATCATTGTTTTAAAATTTGTCTTAACCCGTTAAATACTAAAGGTGTAGACTGCTCTACCATTCAAAGGGTTAAACCTCATTTAAATCAATAGGGAATTTTATTTATCCCATATGGTGTTGGTGGATTGCTCCAGTTTGCTTTTATTCATAAGGCCCATAGCATATAAGGGACAACTAATCAGGTGCACAGAATGGAGGAGAGGGCTGTTGCAGGGTTTTTGTTTTACATGTTCCATATTTTGACATGCAGACACAGAGGCCCATATTTATAAAGCAAACTGGAGTCATTCTGGAGTAACCCAACTGCACCATGGGGGGGGGGGCACATAAAAATTCCTAAATGTACATGCACTTGAATGTAGCTTTTTAACCCGTTGAAAGCTAGAGAAGCCTCCAATGCATTGTGAAGCAATGCACTGGAGACCTCTCTAGCATTCAAGGGGTTAAAATCCCAATTAAATTTAACAGGAGTTTTTATTTGTCCCCTATGGAGAAGTGGGTTTACTCTAGAATAACTCCAGTTTCCTTTTATAAATATGGGCCAGAGTCCCTTATGCATAAAGGCACACTGAAGCAATTATAGGCCACATACAACTTCCAATCAATGTGAATAGGGTGTCTTAACCCCTTGAATGCCAGAGAAATCTCTTACACTGTGGTTAAATGTCCAGCTTCAATTAACTGGAATCTGGGATTTTGTAGTTGTCCCCTAGGATGCAGTCGATTATTGTCCCACTTTCTCTTTATACATAAAGCCCAGAATGTTGCAAATAAAACATGTTTGCTTCACCTGTAGGTGATGTAATTGGTTTGATCTTATATTCGGTCAAGAAGTGATACCCGTTTAATCTGATTTATCTGTAGTTTTATTTAGGACTGAAGCAATACACCCCTCCACAGCCCCTGCTAATGTGACTGATACACTCCAGGCTTGAGAGACATTTCTCAAGAGTCATTTTCAAATACAAAACTACTGTACAAGACATTACAAGGGAAAATATTTCTACACATTACTTGTGCATGCACGCCCCCTACAGTAGTAGATGGGGTGGCACCTCTTGTACATAATATAGAAGCAATGAATTAATGACTTGTACAGCTGCTAAATTCTTAATACAATCGGATATTCTTGGTGTGCTAGAAACAGTAGTCATGATCATGGAAATATACTGTAGTTACTGCAAGGGGACACTGAGCGGTGTGTACAATACATCTGCATGAACATAAAGTGCTGCTTGCAAAAGTGATGCAATATGTTGCGTACCCCTCTGGCACTCAAAGGGTTAAATTGCTTCTTAAGCAAGAAAACATATTGGAGCAATTCAGGGACAAATCAACTGTACTATAGGAGACTAAAAATCCCACAAATTCCACTGGATTTAAATAGTGCATTTAACCCTTTGAGTGCCAGAGGGGTATGCAATGCGCTGCGTACCCCTCTGGCATTCAAAGGGTTAATTACATGAATGCAAGTGAGATATCAGAAATATAGCTAAGCACGTTACAGACCTCTTTAGTATTAAAGGGATAGTAATGTCAGAAAAAAGTATTAACTATATGGTAGCTACAATTAAAAGAGCACTTGCACTTATTCGTATCTCTCAAATATAGGAAAATAAAGTTCTCTGGTCCCTCCCCTTTCTGCTGTCAGAAGCAGATTCTGGTCGCGCGACCAGATGTGGCTCTTCAGCAGCACAGATATATAACAATATCTAAAGACAAATACTTCATTTAGAACAGTCTACAAAGTGTGCCTGGTTTGCAAGAACACTTTTTAGACTGTTACAATTACGTATTTATTTCTAAATAGCGTGATTTCGGCTCTGCTGAGGAGCCTCTATCTGGTCAAATGACTGGAGTCTGCAGCTGTCCGCTAGATGGCAGACTTGAGCAAAACAGCCAGGAAAAGGTAACTTTAGCAAATTATCTCTCTCAAACTATAAAGGTTTGAGAGATAAGACTTACATCGATGTTAACCTTTTTTTAATGTCTACAATATTAAATCAGCTTAAAATTAACCATTACTATCCCTTTAAAGCGGATAAAATCCCCATTTCAAAGCAATGTGTTGTGTACCCCTCGGGCACTCAAAGGGTTAACACAAGAAAAAGATATGAAATATGCCACATCTCTCTTAAGTACACTGATACCCAAAATGTATAGGTTCACAAATGTATTTCTCTTTTGTCAAATGCAGAACACAGGAACCATGGGGTAAAGCTCCCTCCTTCAGATGGCAGGGCACTTCAAAAAAGCAAAGCCCTCTGAGGTGGAGATTCCCCTCTTCTCTCTACTTTACCCCTACCTTCTTCCAGTTTCAAGCAACCTGCCCAATTAAAGTGTGTTTGGGCACTGTTCTCTTAGACTTCTTTATTTTTCTTATTATTAATATGGGGCTGTATAACTCCCCAATTGACAAACTCCGATTAACTTGTTTTCTTGTTCATGGATTGCCCAGTTCACAGGTCCAATCGAGGACATTAAAGCTGAGGAGGTTGACTTGGCTTTATAAGTCTGTACCTAATGGTTGAGCTTCTCAGAAACTCTTCACTTATTTCACAACCTCTAGACTGTAAGCTCTCACGAGCAGGGCCCTCTGATCCTTCGTTTCTCCACATCTGATTGTACTATTTAATACCTCTGTATGTCTATTCCCAATTGTACAGTACTGTGGAATTAGTTGGCGCTATATAAATAAAGAATAATAATAATAATAATAATAATAACTAATTTTAAAGCCCATTTACACAGGCCAACACTGGTGGCGCTGCAGTGATGAGTAGTAATGACTGCCTGAACGCGCCACGGCTGATACGGAGTGGGGCGCTTGAATTCAGACTTTGGTCCTCTCTGTGCACTGGAAGGTAGGGATTGAAAAAATAAACTAATTGCAACAAACCCCATCTCTCAAACCGATATGGTTTGAGAGATATAGGGATTCCAGGGACCAGCAGGAGGCTCTGCAGCAGAGACGAAATAGCGGTAGGAATTAATTCATTGGAAAGGTCTACAAAGTGTGCTTGCAAACCTGGCACACTTTGTAGACCATTCCAATGAAGTAATTATTTTTAAGTACCGCGATTTAGGCTCTACTGCAGAGCCACCTCGAGCCATACGACTGGATTCTCCTGCTGTCAGCTTTACGTCAGGAGAAGGGGAAGGAGGAGGGAACTTTGAATACCTATATCTCTCAAACTATAGAGGTTTGAGAGATAGGGTTTGTTGCAATTAGTTTATTTTTTTCAAGCTCTACCTAAATATAAATATTTTTATGGGACATTACTGTCCCTTTAAAGCTGAACTTTCACCTAATTCAAGTTTGTATATTTGAAAACTGCATTACAAACTGCCTATGTGTCATGTTAATCAAAAGACCAGCAAATGTACAGTTAGTGT
The DNA here is from genome assembly GCA_037306005.1 of Rhinophrynus dorsalis. Taxonomy (NCBI): domain Eukaryota; kingdom Metazoa; phylum Chordata; class Amphibia; order Anura; family Rhinophrynidae; genus Rhinophrynus; species Rhinophrynus dorsalis. Next base: position 256,934,230 of record CM074722.1, read on the forward strand.
ACAGTTAAGGAGATAGTCATACTTATGCTAATGAAGCCTTTTTAGCAGTGTGTCATATGGTAATAATTATTTTCATATTCTAATGAAGCTTTGTGCAGTACCAGGAAATGTTCACATTCATTTTGCCCAGAAATAAAAAGGTGAATATATCCTAAAATATACATCTGCTAGAATTTCGGTTAACATGACATATAGGCAGTTTTTAATGCAGTTTCCAAATATGCAAACTTGAATTAAGGTGAAGGTTCCTCTTTAAATTCTGAGACAGGTGGGTGTCTGTGTGACAAGCATCTTTATTTCACACACAATTTTTTTTTTTTATATAACATACAATTTTATTGGAATTTTTTCAGTAGGTTAACATTGCAGTAACCTAAGAAAAAATCATATTAATAGAATATAAAGATGAGTTTTATACATTTTTAGAAAAGAAGATGAATCAACATTTTGCAATGTCATATAAACGGTCATAGAAGTTGTAAATAAGATTGTTGAAATACAGTTTAATGGAGAGAAGAAAAGAAAAGGAAAGAAGAAAAATGAAGAAACTTGTCATTATATATGTGACATTAAGTTTAGTAATGAAAGATCTTAGAAGATGATGACATTATTCCCAACTGCTCTTACTCGCACAATAGCACTTAATAAAACGATAGGTATATGATTCTTTTTAATCTCTGTGGGGTCTGAGTGGGCTCAAATTGAACCGAGAGACCTACTCTCCGTATTGGTCTCCTAGGGGACCCTTCCAGATCTTTTCATTTTCAAAAGGCTGGAGTACCACTTTTTGCTTTTACAACCCTCAAAATCCCCTATTTCCAGGGTTTTTCTGTGGTGGTCTTTCAGCAACCACCTTTCTTGCTGCTTGCACAAGCTACACAGAGGCTGGTCTTTCCCTCCCTTCTTGCCACTTAACCTTTTGCAGCAGTCAGATAAGTACTTTTACATATTTCTGAGTATTTTTCACTGAATTTCTGTTATTTGGACATTTTGGTCCTCTTTTGGAGGCTTCTGCTGGGCATGTCAGAATCCAGGAAAACATGAGTACAGCTACAACCAAGGATTCTGGGTTCCCTCTAATCCCATTGAACCATAGCTCTTCATGCCAGATGGGGCTTTCAAGGGAGTATACTAGTACCCTATTTCACTCTTGCACTGTGGCCCCCACTCCACACCGCTGGGCACTCATCTATTGAACAAGAACCGGTTTGGGTTAAGGCTTTTGTTTCTTCAGTCTATCCCCTCATCTATTCAGGGTGCCCGACACACTCTTGGTCTGGACACACTGTTCTCCCCCATCAGTTATCTAAACCCTATCCTTGGGGGCCAGTCACAATTTGGCAGGGATTCCTCTGCAGTGAAATGTGAGATTGACAGGGATGAAATGGATTCCTACCTGTCCTGTGTGGATGAAAACGAGGAGGACTCTTCCCCTCAGCCAAAGGACTCCTGAGTGTGGTCCTGGAGACATTTCAGGTCTCACAGGTCTCCGACTCTGGTTCCTCTTCCCAAGACATCTTTCAGAGACATAAAAAGGAGGTACCCATTTTTCCTACACATTCGTTGGACATGGTTCTCATGGAAGAATGGAAGATGACTGACAGAAATACATAATTTACGAAGTAGTCATCTAATTTACATCCCTTTTCAGCTGAGGCTTTGGCACAATCGGCTACTTCACCTAGAGTTGATACCTCTATCTTTTTTCTTGCCAAGAACACTGCTTTGACTCTATCAAATTCTGTGGCTCTTAAGGAATATCCAGATACATTCCTGGATTCTTTACTGAAGGCAAACATTGTGGCCACAGGTTCCACCTTACAGACTATTTTTACTGCTGCTTGGGTCACTAGAGCAATGGCTATCTATGGAAAGCATCTCTAATAGGCCATCCAATAGGATGTTCCCAAAGAGGAACTCTTGTTTATGCCTGTGAATATAATCTTGAGGAAAATGCATACCATCCTAAGTCTCTGCCTTTTCAGTGGCTGTTTGTCAGAAGACATCCTTGGTGTCCCTTTCTTTTATTGACAAGCAACTGTTTGGCCCAGACATAGACAAGATCACTAGTAATGCTACCAGTGGCAAGAGCACCTTGCTCCCTAAAATTCCTCCAAAACGTGCCTTTCCCCCCAAGATTACACATGGTTTTCATTACCCATACCAATATGGGAAGTCTAGGGCTCAGCACTCTTAAGCTTCCCATGTGTGCCCCACCCCAATGCCCAAAGGCTTGGGCAAGCAACAAGACTGTTCAGAAGCCTAAGGCAGACAAGCCAACTTCTGGATGACTTGAGAGTTCCTGGTCTGTCTCTGACCATTCGGGCTCACCTCCGTCTCTTTTGAGACGTGTGGGCGATTTCAGTGATTAACCAGTAGGTTCTGTGGGTAATCTATGAAGGGTACCACATAGACTTCAAAGCCCTTTCGCAACGTTTCTTACTGTCCCAAGTTACTCAGGATCCAGCGCTGAGCCATATTTCTATCAACATGTCTCCTCCCTGCTAAAATAAAGTGTTTGCCCCAATTCCAGCACGGGGTTCTAATCAAACCTTTTCATCATCTGCCCCCCCCCCAAAAAAAAAAAAAAAAAAAAAAAAAGGTGCCCGCTGTTCTATTCTGGACTTAAAGTGCCTCAACCATTTCGTGTTATCTTCATGATACGAAATGCCTCCCTGGACCTCCAAAGATTTCTGCATTTTACCTTTCAGGGTAGTCAATTCCAGTTTACTGCCCTTCCTTTTAGTCTCGCATCCGCCCCAAGGATCTTCACAAAAGCCATGCCCACTTTGGCACATCACATCTGCACTCCAAGTATTTCTTTGACACCTAACCTAAACAACCTATTAGTCAGTGCTCCTTAAGAGGAAACTGTGCTTTCGCAAATTCAGGGGTGTGTTTCTATCCTGGAGCAGCACAGTTGGGTGCTCAACTTAAAGAAATCCTCTTTGGCGCCTTCTCAGGTCCTTCACTTTCTAGTTATGAGGTACGATCCTCTTCAAGAGTGGGTGTTTCCTCCAGAAGACAAGATCAGATCCTTGACTCTTCACATGTCTCAAGTGAAATCCTAGCCATCTGGGATGGTGCAGGAATACATGAAGAATCTGGGTCCCCTAGTCTCTACGCTGGAGGCAGTTCCTTCTGCTCAATTTCACACAAGGGAATTATAGATGGACATTCTCAGGAACTGATCCAAACACCAATCTCATGTCAAGTCTCTGTTCCAAGTGAACATCCGGACCTTGGAAATGGGACACAACCAGAGTGTGTTCGACCTGAATGTCCATTGTTGGGGATTGCAATCAGTGGATCTCATGGCCTCCCACCCGAACTGGAATGTTCTACCGTTCTGTGTCAAGGGGTCACGTGGAACTTTTATCTGGCATATATATCTTCTCCAACCCCTCCCCCTTGATTCCCAGCATGCTCAGAAAGATAAGGATGGAGAGACCTCATGTAATTTTGATCTCTGTGTTCTGGCCCCATCTGGCCTGGTTTTCTGATCTTCTCAGTCTGTCTATAGAGGCACCTTTTTGCCTCCCCTTGAAGCTGGACCTCCTGACTCAGGGTCCAGTATGGCAACCTCAGATAAAGAATTTGGATTTGACAGCTTGGCTCTTGAAGCTAGTAGCTTGAAGAAAAAGGGTTTTTGGGCACTGTCATTTCTACAATTCTCCAAGCTAGAAAGACTGTTTGTTCCAATGCCTGTCATAGGCTTTAGTCTATGACAGGCATTGTCAAAGGCCACTGGTACACGTCATGTACTAGTGGCTTATAGTGGTACATGACCACATCCTTTCAGGTTTTTAGTTCTTAGAAAAGTCATAGACTTAGTTCTATCAAGGGGCAGTTTTTGACTCTTTCAGTCTTCTTACAGCAACACATTGCTTTGTTCACTGATATGAAGGCCTTTGTCCAGGGACAGTTCATGCCTATTCTGTTTTTCAGCATCCCACTCCTCTGTGTGACTTGAACTTGTCATTGGGAGTGCTTCCAAAGGCTCCTTTTGAGATTCTTTCATTTGCGTCTCTGGGTCTCCTGACAGTCAGACAGCCTTTCTTCTGACAATTGTGTCTGTTTGGTGAGTGGATGAACTCCAGGCTTTGTCCAGTACATCTCCTTTTCTGTTTTTCATCAGGATAGTGTGGTCTTATGAACTCTTAGGGGCTTTTTGCCCAAGGTTGTTTCAGAGTTTCACATCAACCAGGAAATTGTTAGAAGGAGCTGGACAGAAAGAAAAAAGGACATACAGGAGCAGGAACTTCATCTGTTGGATGTGGTACATAGCTTGAAGCACAAAGTTCATGGCACACAAGCCATTTTGGAAATCTCTCTCTATTTTTGTCATCCCTAAGGGCCCATGTGCAGGTCAGGCTGCATCTAAGGTTACTACTGCTTCCTGGATCAAGGCCACCATCTGCCAGGAATATGTCATCAGGAAAAAACTGTTCTTTTCTGAGTCACCGTACACTTCACCACATCGGTGGGCATCTTTTGCTCGTTTACAGTTGTTCAGTGTGTACATTTGGTGTTCATAACACTTGAGGTTTATGTTGTACCAGTTTAGTCCTGTGGAAACTGGTTTCCAGTGCAACTTTTTTCTCTTTTAGCCTGCCAAGAGTCTTGGTGGATAGCTTTGGTATCTATTGTTAAGCATCGGACAAAAGAGAAACGTAATATTACTGTACTTACAGATAAATCCTTTTCCATGTGGAACACAGGACTTCCCCCTGGAGTGGAGTCCTGTGGTTTGACTCCACCAGGCAGAGGGGTCCTCTTGGGTTTAGGTGATTTCCCTCCTTCCTTTTACTTCTGTTTCATCTTGGCTTTGCTATACTTAGAAACTGGAAATAGGCAGGACTAAAGTGGAGGGAAGAGAGGAGTTTCTGCCTCAGAAGCCTCTTTTTTTTTTATGAAGTGCCCTGCCCTCCAGAGAAGGGAACTTTACCCCATGATTCGTACTTTCAACATGGACTAAGAGAAAAGGACTTAATGGTAAGTACACTAAAATCCTATTTTCCTTCACCAAGGCCCCAAATTTGTAACAGTGTATAACAGAATTTTATTTGACATTTTCATAGACATAAACAAAATATACTAAATAACCCCTTAAAAGCATTCTATTCCTGAAAGGAGATATCCCACACTACATAAAATAAGGGGTCACTTGAATTATGCTCCTAGTTTACTATGCACAATGATTTCCAGAAAGTGATGCTACAGATAAAGGGATTGTAATGTCTATAATAAAGTTCAGCTCAGAATCTACTATATTGGTTTTAGAACATGCTGCTCTAAGTTTAACAACTTACTGTTATGTAGTTCAAAAGATATTGACACTTAAATGATCTCCCTCCGCCCCTTTTGGCCACCTCTCACTGAATCTGGAATCCGGTCATGGTACCAGACAGATGAAACGAGGGACAAACTTCAGTCAGTAAGTATAAAGAAAACCCAGCCCCCCTTGACGAAGGAGGGCAGGATTTTCCTTTTGCATACTGAAGATTACAGGAAGCATGATGCGGTCAGAAGGGGTGCCAGGGGGAATCACGCAGGCTTCAATGTCATTTGAACTACAGAAAAGTTACTAAACTTACAGCGGCATGTTATAGAACCAATATAGAAGATTCATAGCTCAACTTTACTATACGCATTTGTATCCCTTTAAAACTACATACTTCTCAACAATTAAAATCTTTCAACACAATGGCATTTCTTACTGTATCCACAACATAATGCAAGCCCAAGAAAAATGGCTCCTTATTGGTATGGGTTGGAGTATCGTATGGCAGAGGCATCCAAGTGTTTTCAGTTGTGGGCCACATGATCAGAAAGTTTGAGGGCTGTATTATTTTTTTTATTGATAATGATGGTGTATTATAGCCTGACAGCTATTCCAAAATGCAGATTTATGAATTTATTGATCAAGGCAATGACAATACTGGTATTTAACAGACATCCATTCTTGAACTGTACAGCACTGCTAGACAGGGAATTAGGTCTTAACAGCTTACTGGTGCTAGTTAATTAGGTTAATATTTTTACAAAATCTCAGATGGGCCGCACCGTGGTGTCATGCACACATTTGGCATACTGGATGCCCTTGTCGCAGGAGATCCAAAAGAGCAAAACTACACCAGCGTTTTCTTTTTTTGAAAATTGATGCCTGCACAAAAATGGTAATAACCACTCCAGATCTGAAGGAAAAATATGCAAGTCATACCATTTTGGCAAGTAGATATTCACCACTTGAGAGATACTAAAATCTTTGTTTACCATACAATTTCCTACTGTATTCAGTACCTACTACCACCTGGAGAAAAATGGTACCCCATTTGTATGATGTACCAGCAGCACTTACCTACACCTCTCTTTTTTGAAATTACCTACCTGCACTAAAATGGTCATAACCATTAGAGATGTGAAGAAAATGTATTCTAGGTATGCCATTTTAGAAATTAGACATTCACCTGAATAAATAAAGGTTCATTTGCCTTTTGCTCCTAGGGTGGTGTGCACAAATGTTACCAGATGTTATTGCCTTAGGACAATAACAGAGCGGTTTTAGATTTCTACACCTTAAAGGGGTTGACATATGATAAACAGGACCAGGAGCAAGACTACCAATGGAACAAGACTGTGGAAGCTCAAACTCTATGTAAGGTTTTATGTCTACCAGTGGGATACAGCTGGCGGTAACATCTTGTAATAGCCATTACAATCTAGCACTGTCTAAAGAAAACAATATTCATTATAAGATATAGCTACCTAATATTACATTATTAGGTTAATATTTATTAAGTTTCTGGAACAAATTAGCTTTGACATACATTTTATGCAGATGCTTTTTAACCTGGTAGATGGTGGATAAACATCTACTGCATTACAAAGCAATGTGTTGGTGACCTCTCTAGCATTCAGGGGGTTAACAGGTTTGATTGTTAGCATTCCAAGGGAATTTAATTAGATACAGAAGGGTTCCACTAAAGCAAAAGATTTTAAGTCACTATATTACATTACCAACAGACTCTGTGGTAAATGGATATGGAGTAACAAAGGGAACAAAGTGCTCTCTGATAAGATTCTAGAGATTTCACCACAAAGTGGTCTATAAGTGTTGTCAGTGTTAGTGTGGGGAAACATAGTGCTTACATTTGTAAAATCAAAGATGATGAATTCCTCTCAGGCACTAGAGAGTTAATCCAAGTACGGTAATTTATTTGTGTGAAAACCGGTAACTAAAAAATAATTTCCGCTACTCACAAATCAGACTGTTGACTATGCCTACTTTAAATACAATTATTTTGATGTATCTAGTATACAAGCTGACAATGCACATTTGTAACACAAGAGGGAGCACCTCTACAAAGAAAGAACAGTGATTCTCAGCTTCTGTCCATAGGGTCAGATTTTCCGTGTACTCCCAATTAAGTACTGGCAGCTCAATCAAAATGACTGAGCCACTGGTTACCCACCTGTAATTAAGAAGGAATATCACAAAATGCTAACCTGTTGGTCTGTTTTAAAAACTAATGTTGAGAAACAGACTATTATGTAATGATATGGTACACCCACTTTCAATATACCTTAATGCTCACCAACACAATATAATGCTGATGAACACTGAGTAATGTGTAAGAAATGTAATGGTGCTCAGGTAAAAAAAAATGGTTGCACGCATTAAGCATGTCGCATTGTTAAAAATGGCGACCTGCATTCAAGTGCAAGATTCTCAGGTTGACCTATGAAACATTGCAAGCTAGTGCAGAGGACCGCAGAGCATAAATGCCTTCTAGTATAAGTCACGTCGCGCTCTCAAACATCCCTTTAATAATTACTTCACTGTGAAAATCATAATTTCATACAGTTGTCAGACCTCAGTTCTGTGTCTCCATACTGCAGGGATGTCCGGCAGGGTGGTTAACCAGTGTGGTGACAAGTAACTGAAAGAACCTCCTCCGCACTGCTGTCCCACTGTGCATCGTTTCATAGCGCGACTTGGTACAGATTATCGGGGAACAGTGTGACAGCAGAGCGGAGGAGGACGTTCCTTCGGTGACTTTTCACTGCACTGGTTAACCACTCTGCCGGACATCCCCGCAGTATTGAATCAGGCTGCAGATTGGCGAGTAAACACAGAACCGAGGTCTGAAACCTGTATGAAATTATGATTTTCACAGTGAAGTAATTATTAAAGGGATGTTTGAGAACACAACATGACCTGTAGTAGTACGCACTGCGATGTTTCATAGCGTGACATGAGAATCTCGCGATTTAATGCAGTGTGAGATTCTCAAGTTGCCATTTTGAACAATGACATGCTTAATGCGAGATATGGTTGCACGCTCTTTTGTAAGATCTTTTGCGTGTGACCATTTAAAAGGATACCAGGTAAAATATATACAGATGTTATAATTCCTGTTTGTTCAGATCTTGGTATAATGTTTCATGTGTCAAAAAAGTCAAACTGCTTAACGTTTAAAGGGATAGTAATACTTGAAAATAAGTTAATTTTATACTGTAGCCCTTAAAAAAACATGAAAAATGGTATAAGTCTTATCTCCCAAACCTTTATGGTTTGGGAGATATTCAGAAGTAAAGTTTCCCCTGGAGTGATGTCATTGCTCCACCCTTCAGATTTGGAATCCGGTCGCCCGACCAGCAGTGCCTCTCCAGAAGTGCTGAGAGCACCATCTTTAAAAAGAATTTCTTAATTGGAATGGTCTACAAAGTGTGCTTTCAAGCCAGGCACACTTTGTAGATAGTTCCAATTAAGTAGTTCTTTTCAAAGATCGTGATCTCGGCACTGCTAAAGAGCTGCCGGTTGCTCTGTGGACCAAATCCCAAATCTGTCCACTAGATGGCAGGCTTTGCTGAAACAGCCAGGAAAAGAGAATTTTACTATATTTTACATGTAAATATCTCCCAAACCATAAAGGTTTGGGAGATAAGACGTATATCATTTTTCATGTTTTTGTAAGGGCTACAATATAAAATAAAATTATTTTCAAGTATTACTATCCCTTTAAATTACTTGAGGAATACCAAATATGAAAATCATAAAAAAACGGATCCAAAAATCCAACACAATAGACCATAAAATGTACCCCCCTCATTAACTTTACTGGCTTCTAGGAAAAATGTCATAGTATGGATTATGTTCAAAGAACACTAGAAGAGCAATTCTGGTAAAAACCAACCATACCATAGGGGACAAATAATTCTCAAAATGTCCCAATGATTTAAATGGACCATTTAACACCATGAATTGTACAGATGTCTCCAAAGCACTGTAAGGCAATACGCTGGGGACATCTCTCACATTCAAAAGTTACCAGCTCTACTTATCCCTCTGAGTGCCAGAGGGGTAACCAACTTAAAGTGTTAAATGAAGCTTTTATCACTTTAAATGTTAGAGATGTCTCAAAGGCACAGCTAAGCACTGTTTTGTATTGTTCACAAGTATTCAAGGGGTTCAAGCCCAATTTGGATCATTTTAAGCTTTTCACTATGTTGTAACTGGTGTTCTATAACAATTGCTCTCGTTTTGCTTTCCATATAGGGTCCTAAAACAGTGGAAGAAAGGATAATTTTCCTCAGTTCCTTCACACATCCTATTTTTCCTCCAAAAAATACCTCCCTTTAGACTTACACATTTCCACTTTATCTCCTTGGAAATTAGTGAGGGCTACAACATATTGCAAAGCAACGAATTGGAAATGTCTCTAGTAGGGGGGTTTGCAAAAGGTCCCGTTGTGTTTGCAGGAACAAGAAAAATCAGCTTTAAAGAGATTAAAATCTTTGCCATTTTCACCCATTAGTAAAAAGTTTTCACTATTTTTTTCAGTGGCTAGAAAGTTTTTACCCCTTTAATCAGATTTTTTTTTGCCTTGGCTGTTGTGCGGAGAGTTGGTTTGCAAAATTGAGGCAGTAGAAGCTCGTAGTGACTGCTATCAGTAGGAGCAAGTTTAATAACAATAAAAGGAGGACCTGGAAGGACCGATATGTGTCCAGTGAGTCTGATGAGGAGGAAGTGACCACTACCACTAACACAAAAGTGTCTGGATGCCCTGGTTTCCCAGACTCAATGATGGCCAGTCCCCCTATATCACCCCTGGGATCTTGGGGAAATTTTTGTCAAGGGCAGAGAAAGTAGAGTATAGTAGAGTGAGCAGGACAGGTCAGCTACCTGTGCCTGCTGGCAGCGCTGCCAGTGTGTCTTGTGATTCTCAGGAGGGGGGAGGAAGAGATGATGCCAAGTGTGACAGAAGGGGACCCTAAGTCACACTTGGCACCCCCAAGCAGTCCCGCCACTAGTACTACTACTAAAAAGGCCCAGCAGCTTGTACAGAGTGTTAGGAGTGAAGGAGGGGTGTGATCATATTACTAGTGAGGTGGAAGACTCACGCAGCCGGTGAGACTAGTGTTAGGGGAGTGGTAGGGGACGTAATGCAGAGCAGCCAGATTAGCAGTCAAGGGAGCCCACATTCCCCTGAACCTGGAAGTCCCCTTTTCCCAGTTCCTCACAGCAGTGTCCACATGGAACATGACCCTGAAGAAGCCAGAACTGGCAGCTAGCAGCAATAATGTCAACACCACAAGGAGCACAGATCAGCTGCCTGTGCCTGCTGCTAGTACTGCCAGTCTGCCCTCTTCAGGTCAACAAGAAATGGTATGTGTGACATTAGGGAACCCTCTGTCACATTTCTCATTAACTCCTACAACTAGTGAGATGTCTGTAATAGAGAAGCAGCAGCATCAGCAGCAAGGAGGGACTGGTGATGATGATGATGGTGGAGAACCTGGGGTGGAAGAGACATTAATGGCCTTTGTAGCCCAAACTGACAAGGAATGGGAGACAGGGATGGGGATGGGTATCACCGCCTCCAGTACCAGAAGTGAGGTTTTGGAATTTGCGGAGTTTGCTACTGCTCTAATTCCTGCTGCTGTTGAGTTGCAAGGGCAGAAGGATGCGGAGGAGCAGGCAAATGTGCCACAGACAACGGTAGGAATGGGGGTCAAGTGATGCAGGACTAGGACAGGTTCCACTTGCCAGCAGCAATACTCTCGGTCCTAGCTGCAGTGCTGACTCTGAGGCAGTAGCAGCAACATCATCCCCTGCCCCAGTCAGTGAAGAGGAATGTGGAGGAGAAGAAGAAAGGCCATTCTTCTCCACCTTTCCCCTCCTCGCTGAGGTCCTGGGTGTGGGATTATTTTTCTCATGGGGCAGGCACAGTGCCGTCATCAGCGACTGCACTGTGCACAATTTTTGACAAGTCAGTCAAAAAGTGAAAGAAGGGAACGCACCTTGTCACAACCACCCTGATAACATACATGAAACACAGACATCATACCATTTATGTGAAACATGTTAAAGCCAAACAGCCACCAAATAAATTGGGCACCACTGTTGCTGTACCCACCCCCACCCCACCACAGAGTCTTACCAAAGACAACAAGAGGTGAAGTGGAGATTAAAGAGGTGGAAGTATAGAGAAACCCAGCCAGAAAATGAAAGTTCGATGCTGTTTAAACAGCTCGGCAGCAGCAGCAAGAACAGCAGTCACAAATTCCGCAATTACACCGGGGCATTTGAGAATGGCCAGTGGCCAACACAACATGACCTGCTGGCAACATTTTTTTCTTTTCTTTTCTCAGGTCTTGTTCTTTAAAAAAAAAAAAAAAAAAAAAAAAAAAAAAAAAATTCTGAATTTTAATCATATTATGCTGGCCTGCAGCCTCTGAGTGAATCCGCTTGCCTTTCACTATCCATATGCAGAGGTGGAGCAATTCTGGTACAAACCTTTACCACAGGGAAGAAATAAAAGTTCCTATAACTCATACTGATTTAAATTGTGTTTTTAACCCCTTGAATGCTTAACAGTATTCTGCACGTTAAGATAGTCAGTTACTTGTGGGCTCCTAATACATGTTCTTACTAAAGACATTCTAGATCTACATTTACATATACCATAATGACAACCTTCCCACTTTGAACACCTTCTACTTATGGGAATTACCTTTTCTCCGTTTGTCCTAGATGAGGGTTCAAGCTGACTGTTTCAGTTGTAAGCTCCACTTTCCTCACACTTCCAAAGAAGTCTGTGATTAGAACTGTACTCGGATCCCTCTGAAAGAGGTCGGTTCTGTGTCCAGGTGTAGATACACATAGGCTCTTCGGACACACCTGAAACTGAACACACACAGAGAACAGTTTTATTGCCACATGGATGCACAACATGCTAATTTTGAGTAATGCAAGGATATTCAGCACTCCACCAAAAATCAGGGCTAGGAAAACTAGCTGCTTAGGACTACAATTCCCATCATTCACAGCCACTCAATATGACCAAAAGATTTTACCTAGAACGCAAAATTTTATTTTTTTAATTGAACTTCCAATGAAGTGGATGATGAATAACTGTCCTGGAGTGTATTTTTCCTGCCTTCCACTAGCAAAAGCTAATGGATCTAAGTTAAGCAATAACTCACCTTTCTGAAACATGAGTAGGCCTTCCTAGCAATTTAATTAATTAGCAACTGAGCAAAATGTAAATAGGCCCCTCATCCTTCCTTTTTTACATCATTCTGAATTTCTGGCACAAAACAGAAAGAAATAACCCACGTAACAAAAAATTCCATTTTCATGAACTGGTCCACTTATATTTATAACCCACAGCAGGTTTGCTATGAAACTGCCAGAAGATGGCACTATACTGCAATTCATGAAAAAATATGAAATACCATCTTAGGTTAGGTAGCTAAAACTATGGAATTCCCTACTATATTCATTAGTAACTCCATTCCTGAAAGAACTGACACCCCAGAGGTAAGATCAAACATACAATAGGGGGAGCCAGAAGCACAAAGCAGTAAATACCCACTTTCCAATAAGAGTACTCCTGTTATGATAAGAGATGGTAGAAGCTGAGATATCAGCTCTAAAAGAGAGAAGACCCCCAAGCTCATAACATACATTATATGTATAGGTTTAAACAAGGTATGGTATAAATCCCTTGGTACAGTCCTATCTTGACAGTAGCTTTAAGTCATCCCTTGTTGAAAAGGAGAGAATATCCCCTTCCAACAAGGATAGCCCCGAGTTTCCCTGAGGCAAGATATGAGGTTCATCAGAGATCCCGCATGACTCCATGCTCTAACCCAGTGGTTTTCAACTCCGGTCCTCGGGACCCACTAACAGGCCAGGATTTGATGATTTCCTTGTTAGAGCACAGGTGAGTTAATCATTGTGAATGAGTCTCTGATCACCACACCTGTGCTCTAGCAGAGAAATCCCTAAGTCCTGGCCTGTTAGTGGGTCCCGAGGACCGGAGATGAGAACCACTGCTCTAACCAACAGCCTCTATTGGGCTACAGAACTTGTGTTATCATTAAGTCCTGCCAGATCCTTCAGGTGAAGCTGAAGAGATCCCCCTCCATCATGGCTCCGTAAGGTTTAATATGTGCCCCGTAGCCACTTCTTACTGCTGAGGACATGATGGACAACATCCTCAACAGTTCTGGATGATCTGCCAAAACACAAACTATAACATTATTGGCAGCCAAAAACTTAAATAAACAGTGACCCTTTAGTTTTAATTTATATATACTGTAGAGCATAATATGTACAATCAAATTGCCTATAATTTTTCTATTTTGTTTCCCAACTTCACCTGTTATTTTATACTTTTTTCTTGACAGGGAGCTACCTGGATTTCAGTTTTCAGAATGTTTTCTGTTCAACAGACCATCAAAGCCAGATGTACAAGAATGCTACATTGTTTCTGTAGCTCTGCTTTCTTTTTTACATTGTATCTCTACACACACACACACACACACACACACACAGACACAGACAGACACAGACAGACACAGACAGACACAGACAGACACAGACAGACACAGACAGACACAGACAGACACAGACAGACACAGACAGACACAGACACACACACACACACACACACACACACACACAGACAGACACACACAGACAGACACAGACAGACACAGACAGACACAGACAGACACAGACAGACACAGACAGACACAGACAGACAGACACAGACAGACAGACACAGACAGACACAGACAGACACAGACAGACACAGACAGACACAGACAGACACAGACAGACACAGACACAGACAGACACAGACAGACAGACACACAGACAGACACAGACACAGACACACAGACAGACACACAGACAGACACACAGACAGACACAGACAGACACAGACAGACAGACACACAGACAGACACACAGACAGACACACAGACAGACACACAGACACACAGACAGACACACAGACAGACAGACACACAGACAGACACACACACACACACACAGCATTTGACTGTACATATTATGTACTTGTAGAATATATAAACACAAAATAAATTATTAGCATTCCTTAATCCCTCGGTGACCAGCTCTTTCATGGCCGTTTTTTAGTATGGAATTGTTCAACCATATTTTCCCTTTAATTCTTTTTGTACACCCACACAAATTATATACTGTTTTTTAAGGATCAGTAGGGCTTTCTTTTGATGTCATATGTTTACCTCATCATATCTTTTGAATAAAACATAAAAAAGGTGGAAAACACATATTTACAGGTTTTCCTGTGCTGTTTTGTGATCAGTTAGTGCATTTTTAAACAGGGGGTGCTGTCTCTCTGAGGCGAAAATCCCTATGTCCCACTTTACCACCCTGGTGTCCCTCTACATAGGAGAGCAAACTGCGTGGTGTGTATATGCTCCACAGCTTTAAAAGCACATATTAATGTTTGCACCAACTTCAGTGTATGTGTTTATACATTATTCTGGTTAAATACAATACTTTGATCTTGCTCTAAATCGCCCCACCTGTCTTGCCCCATCAACTCAATACACAATCTTTTTGAAGCTCTGTTCCCTGCTTCTATCTCTTCCTCAAGACCTTAATGAGGAAGAGAGAGGCAGAGAACAGTAACAACTATTGCCTTTGTCATTAGCTCCATGCAGCAGCGATCACATGTGCGGAGCCACCAGGCAAAAAGCTGAACCTGATTGCTCCGGTCCTGGAGCAGTCAGTTACAGCCTCCCCACAATTATCGCAACGGGCCCTGAAGCACCCTGCAATCATTAATCCATGACATGCCAAGACAGTCATTGGTCCTTGAAGGACTGAATTGTGTGATTGTACTGGCACATCATTGGCCCTGAAGGGGTTAAGTGATTAGAGGGACATGCAAATGCACGGCACACCCCTCTGATCCTTAAAGGGTTAAAGATGTTATTGTGTGAAATAAAACAGGAGGAGTGTATGTGTTTTAACAGTTCTTGGACATACCAGATATACTGCAGGGGACAAATACAGATTCTGTTCATTTGAATAGGGGAGGTTTAAATGACCTGTCACTTTAAGACAAGCTTAGTTTATTTTACAGGTAAATAAAATCTGCTATAAATTGTTCTAGCCATTTCTCTGGAAAATAAACAGCTTTTGAGAAACAAACCTTTATGATTTGTTGACGCACTATGCCAATTCCCTGCACACTATGCCAGTGTGGTCTCTTCAATGACCGTTATAATTCGCTGTGCTATTAGAAATACTCCAATGTGTGGACTTGCTCAAAATCTATGAACATTCCAAACAAATGGGTAACACAACATGCAGGTAGCTTTTCATTCTTTTAAAATAACTAAACTTCTATTAATGAGATGGAAGAGAAAAAACATTTCATTTTATAATAACATAATTAAATCCCTTTTCATTTTATAAGAACAGATTTTATAATATATTCACGAATATAAACTTTTTTTTACCAACATTAAGAGTCTTTATTTTGTATTAAATGTATATACATATATGCTCAATTTCTTAAATGTAGATCAAAGAAAATATAAAAATGTCCTTATAAATGGTATTTCCAAAGACTGCCCTTAAATCACTATCAAATTAGTCAACATGGATCTAAATATTCAATGAAAAACATTTAAGGAGTAATTCAACTAGTTTAATTAAATTAACGTTGGCCTGAAATTAAGATAGAATAGGTGCAACAACAGGTCCAGAGCCTAATGTCCATCAAAGAAGCTTCTCTGGTTAGTTGCTGTGATGTACAGTATTTTCTCCCCACTGGGAAGCTCTGGCCTCCAAATTAATTCAATAGGTGAATGCACAGTGCATGGAAAACTCATATATCTGTTAGATTACTGTTCATGATATAACAAATATAAATGAAATCCAAACATGAAATTGTCATTAATAAATGTTACTCCTAGGAGGGACAAACCCATACACATGACACTGTTTTCTGTACACTTCAACCCAAAAGATCAGAATATACTAGTACTATTATTTCAGGAAAAAAGTGAAAGTATTTTACATCAATGTACCATATGCTAATTAAGGTTACACTGGCAGCTAAATTACCATATGGCAACACACTTTGAGAGCTCACTGTACAAAAATAAAAGTATCAATATCTGCAAAACTGTATCTGCTGGACCTTTGACTGACATAACACAAAGGCTGTTTTGAATGGAGATTTCAGATGGGCAAACTAGATTTCAAGATGTGACATGTTAATACTCCACTACAGTACAGCTCTGTAGAATGTTTGTGCTTTATACAAAATAATAGCAGCTGTTTCAGGAACACAAGACTTGTAATGGAAAACTGCCAAACAATGAAAAAGATGTCACCTTTAAAAGCTAAAGAATAAAGCTTTTAAACATGGTTACTTCAAGTGAAAGATTTGTATTTCTTATAGTTAGCAATGATTATCCCTTAATTATTCCTGCATCTAAAATGTTTCTGAAACTATAAAAAATTAATTTCAGAATGGTATAAAGGTGTAAGAGTAGAAGCACTTCATGTCAGACATAAGAATTAAAGACATAAAAGCATTAAGTGCAGTTGCAAAGGTCTTTTTTAACTTCTTTAATTCACACAGTTTGTTCTCTTACAGATCTGTGTGTTAACGTAAAAACCTGTTGTGTGGGCTGGGTGGTGAGAAAACGATCATGCATGCCAAAGTAAGGCTATAACCAGCCTCCACAAACAGGAGAATATTCAGTAGCTCATATTCAAGTCAACAGAGAAATGCCAAATGCACTATGTATTTACTGTTCAGTATTAAAAAAATATCACTGTTATATCTATAGAAATGTTTCCCCTTATATTATTGTCTAATCTTCAATGGGAGATCTGCTATACTTGGGTTGTGAAGGAAAGGAACCACTTATCTGTGGTGTGAGGAGAAAAGCAAGATATAGGCTGGAGAAGAGGTGCACATCCTAAGTTGTGATATGATGTAATGAAAGAAGAGGGTAAAAGTAAGACCTTGGATATGATGTAATAGAATGAAAGGAACAAAGTCTGAGCTGTGATGTCATTTCATGTAATAGAGGAAGAGGTACAAATTACAAGTTGTTATGCTATATGCGAGGGGAGGGAATGTTAAAGAGATAGTAATACTTAAAATGTAAAAAAAAATATGTTGTAGGGTTTATCCCCCTGAGTAAAACAAGAGTACTCCCACTGCTGAGAGGTCTTTCATTCAAAAGGTATTAATTTTCAAAGTTGAATTTTTTAGGTGCAATATCACAGTGGCCTGAAATTGTACAGTGGCGCTGTTGCTACACCATCCTATGGAGATTTATGGTCAACTGACCAGAGTTGTCCATAGGATCGTGTAGCAACAGCGCCACTGTACAATTTCAGGCCACTGTGATATTGCACCTAAAAAATTCAACTTTGAAAATTAATAACTTTTGAATAAAACACCTTTCAGCAGTGGGAGTACTCTTGTTTTACTCAGGGGGATAAACCCTACAACATTTTTTTTTACATTTTAAGTATTACTATCCCTATAAAAGTCTGAGGTGTGATGTGATATGATATGATGGGGAGAGAGGTGTACAATGAGAGTTGTGATGTGATATATGATATGATGGGAGGAGAGGTACAAGGTTTAAGCTGGGATATAAAAGTCTGTGATTTTATATGATGCAAAAATAGGTACAAAGTCTGGGCTGTGATGTGACATGATGGGGAGAGAGGACCATGTTGACCTGTGATATGAGAGGAGAGGTAAAAAATTTGAGCTGTAATGCGATATTATGGGAGAGATGCAAATTCTAAGCAGTGATAGAATACATAATGGGAGGAGAGATACAAAGTCAGAGATACAATGTGATATAATGGTAAGGAAAGGTGCAAAGTCTGAACAGTCATATTGTGAGAGGAGAGCTACAAAGTCTGAGCTGTGACAATTGTGCTCATGAGAGTCTTCATATCCAGAAACACGTTGAGGATTTTGAATTGTTTTTATGTGATATTAATACATTTGCTAGAGTCTACATACTTGTGCACTCTTTTTTTTCCCCCAAGATTGTATCGACGGATATAAGCGTTCCACCAGCAGGGCGGATACAAGTCCCTACAAGCATTCTTATCGGCTTCCACCTTCAGCCGATACAGAGTTATATGGAAGTGACATATCATTACATAATTCTTCTGATACATATTTGTTTTTCTTTATTTACTGATATTGTCTGAATGCTTCTACACGTGGGGATCAGCAGTGATACCAAGACTTAATGAGTGGAGGTAGTTTTGAATCCTCCACCTGAATTACGGACTGCTTTTAAGCTGTATATTAGACTGAGTACCCTGGAATTCTCATGGTGGCCTTTGGATCCTAGGATATATTACACTATAAGCACCCCTCTGTTCTTTTTGAAGGTCAGAGCCATGATGTGATATGATGATAATAATGATGATGATGATGATAACTAGTATTTATAATAGTGTCTTTCTTCCAGTGGGACGCAAAGCTCTTTCAGCGCATGCTCTCGGAATTAACCAGATCAGCAGCTGAAATAATAGGTGTTATTATTACCCAGTCAACGGTACTCATTTATCGACCTCGGAAGGATGAAGGGCTGAGTTGACCCTGCCGGGATCCGAACCTGCAACCTTGCGGTTCGAATAGGCTCCATAGTCAGGGAATTTACCACTGAGCTATCTCACCAGCATGATGGTAGGAGAGGGGTAAGGTCTGAACTGTAAAGCAATATATTTTGTACATTCTAACTGGTACTGTTTGCTGGATCCTTTGAAAGAGGAGCATAGGTACATCTATCCTGCAAGTATCTATGTGTTTTCCTATAATCCTCTATTATCCCATAAGCATTAGGGCTGCAACAACTAATCGATGAAATCGATAAAAATCGATAATGAGAATCGTTGCCAACGATTCTCATTATCGATTAGTTGTGCAGGGGGAGCTGGGAAGAAGTGTGGGGACTTGGCTATGTCTGCTTTTATGACTATCCGGACAGCAGAGCCAATTCTCGATATCCTGCTACTAGGGGCTGTTATCCCCGCGACCCAAGCTACAAGGGGATACCATTATTGCCAGAATTGGCGTTCCCACTCCGGATTTTGCACAGATCGAAGCGGGGCTGCGCAGTATGTGCCGGCGCCCCCGGCTGTGATGTGGATGGACTGTGAGGGTGCCAAGTGCCTCACTGATGCTGCTTTGCGGGGGAAAGCTATTATCCAAGTCGGACGCCTCTGGCATTGGAGGCGGAGAGCACCACATTAGGCACATCATAATACGGGCCTGAGACATGTGGTGGCTCTGCTGGTGCCTGAAGAGGATCGCGGTCACGGAGGTGCCTGTGGAGCAGCTGGGAAGATAGTGGGGCCTCCTCCCGCCTGGTTGGTGCATACACACACTGGTCCCTACCGGTGCCACAGACTTAACACTTCAAGGGATTATCTGCTTAACCCTTTGAGCGCCAGTGATACTCAATGCATTGCAAAGCTATGCGTTGAGTACCACTCTGGCACTCAAAGGGTTACAGGTACTCATACTTCTAAACTGTGAGCTTTCCTGCTGGATGGTTGGGGTTACTTACTGGATGGGCTGGGGGGTACTGGATTGTTGAGGGGTACTGGACGGGCTGGGGGTACTGGATTGCTGGGGGGTACTGGATAGTAAAATAAGAACAATGACACGTTAATGTAAATTTTACGTTTTTTATTCTGCTGTTTGTTTTTAACACTCAGTTTGTTCATTAAATCATTTTAAATAATGAAAAATTAGCATATTGTTTTTTTTTATCCGATTAATCGATTAATCGAACAAATAATCGGCCAACTAATCGATTATCAAAATAATCGTTAGTTGCAGCCCTAATAAGCATACACCTCATTCTTTGTCGACTTTCCAGATGATGCATAGATCACTTTTGATACCCTTCCAATGCTTGTTGCTGTTCTTCTTTAGATAGAATATTTCTACACTTTCCATTATTATAGCAAATACTATCTAGATCTCTACACAAAGTTTGTTTGGTTTTTTTTTGCTTGTTTTTTTTCCCCAAACACCTTAATGTACTCACCCTGACTCTGGACTGGATAGTATATAGAGCCACTTCTTTCTCCCACTATGAATGAAAGATTCAGACAACTGTGTTCCTATGCTTTTTTGCAGCATTTCCAATCTCTTGATGCTGTAAACATTCATTGTTGCTGGGGTATAATTTTCTTTTATAGAGCACTGAGAATTTTTATAGACAAAGATTACTGTAACTGTTAATGATGTAATATTTTTGTACATCAATATAGGTTTCAAGCTTGTCATCCCACTGGAAGGGGGCAAACGAAAGATCTTTCAAAGGATTCTAGCCTCAACGGGTGTAATGTCCCTGCCCGAGAGACTAAAAATTCTGTCTACCAAACTGACTCTTTACTCCTTTCTTATGATCTTGTACTGTTTTCGAACCTGTTTCCCCCCAGGCCGATGTTTGACTCTTCAAAAATTTCTCATTGTTTATCAATCTTTTCAATCTTTGGGGAGTCCACAGTACCAATTCTAAAAAAAAAAACCCACTGGGTCTCTTCCAATCTTACTGCTCTCTCAATTTATAGTTATTTCTACTTCTCCTTTCATTATATTCTGAGAAGAGAGAGCACAAGTGTTAACCCCTTAACGACCGGCGGTCCTGGGACGTTTCCGTCCCATAAGGACCGCATAGAACCACTTGGACGCGCTGGAACATGTGACCTGTCGCGTGTATCGGCGCGTCACTATGGGGCCTGATAGAGATCGCTCCGATCTTGGAGCGGTCAATTTCAGGCCCTATTTTTACTTACAGCGTTCCCGGTAGAGCGCTGTAAGTAAAAAGTACGTGACGTACTATGACCGTCATCGGTCCTTGAGTATTTCAAGGACCGTGACGGTCATAGTACGTCACATGTCGTTAAGGGGTTAAACATTTGTTATAAACTAGAAAATGTTACAATTCGTTGCCAACGGTGTGTGTGTGTGTGTGTGTGTGTATTAAATGACGCCAAGGAGGAGGAGAGTGAGGTACATGGAGGAGATGGAAATAAGAGACATGAGAAGTACATGGAGGGAGGAGAGAGAAAGGGATTTAAACATAAGGGTGAAGATGGATATGAGAGTAGAGAAGGGGGTGAGTCAGAAGAGGAGGGACCTCCATCGCCATGACCAGTAATCACCCAACCCTTCCAGTACATATGAGACTACCAGCTGTCCATATACTATTCTGAGCTTCTACACTGTTCCCTGCTCTCCATGTATTCATCAGAGCCTGTATATGGCCAGTCATTTGAGTGGATCAATGCATCCTCCTCTGAAATAGTTTAGTCTGTGGGTGCAGGGCATCTGCAGGCTCCAATGAATGCACTAAGTGTTATGGATAGTGCAGAAGCACTGAACAGTGTATAGAGAGGCAAGGTTAAATGCTCCAGTATCTGCAGAGAGGGTTACGAACAGTTTCGATATGGTGAAGCATACTGTATATGGAGCTCCTTTCTCTTCTGGTGCATAACATCGCCTCTGTGTGTATTCGGTTGCCATACATGGAACTGTATAGCAGCAAATAGACATTGGCATCACTTTGCAATGGTAGAGCAGTGCACTGTTTAAATCTGTGAGGGTGTGTGTGTGCGTCAGAGTTTATGAGGGTGAGGCTTGGAGAAGAGGAGGAGGGCAGGGGCAAAGAGGTGGACAAAATGGAGTGAAGTACTTGAATGGGATGGTGGGCAGGGACATAGGAGCTGGAGAAATGGAGGCAGTGCAGGAGCAATGCAAGTGGTTTTGAAACAAATTAGTTAAATTTGCTTATGTGGACAGGTGATGTAACTATCTGCACTTTCAGGTCACATTTTGATAGTGGCTGGATTATTTTGTGTGTAGTGGTGAATGGGTTCCACGTTGTGGCCTTGTTACTGGGTTGATGTGCACATTACTGTTGTGATCTGGACATGACAGTCATGAGTGTTAACCAGATGGAGGGAGCAAGAGTGAGAGCCAAGGACACATGTCCTGCCCCCAGCCATCCCATTGGGTGCAGAATGAGGAGTTTTGCATAACTTCTCCTTTCTCACACTGGGGTGTGTCTGACAGAGAACCGGGAACCCTCTAGGAAAACTATTTGATTTTTATATTTATAGAAGATAATATGAACACTTGCTTACTGAAAACTGTGTGTAGTGGCATAACTGCACTGCATGCCTTTATTTTTTTGAGTATGACCGCTTTAAATTGTGACCTAGGTATATTTATGTTATGAGAGAGGGAGGAGAGAGGGAGAGGGAGAGAGAGAGAAGGGAGAGAGAGAGAAAGAGAGTGTGTGTGTGCGCGCGCTAGTGTGTGTGTCTTTGCTGATGAGGTGGTATGGCTTTTAATTTTGCACAGGCACATTAGTTTAAGGGGAGGATTTTAAGGTTGAATGGGATTGTTTTCTGTTGATGAGGCTTTTAATGCTGAATGTAGCTCTTTTGAGAATGGGGAGGTTTTCACTGTTGCACATGGTATTTGATGTTAAGGGTCATCATTTGATGTTGATACCACAAGAATCACTAGTGCAGCTCCATTTAAGTTATAAGATCTGTTGCATCACTAGTGTAGCTCCATTTCAACTGTACCCTCTGCATCGCTAATGTAGCTACATTTTAGTTGTAAGCTATATGGTATCACAAGTGTAGCTCCATTTCAGTTGTAAGCTCAGTGGGATCACCATTTCAGTTGTAGCTCTGCCTAATGAAGACCCATATCAATTGTAAGTCTGGGTATAACTAATATACAAATTTCAATTGTAAACTCTGTGGCATAACGGATGTAGCAACATTTCAGATATAAATTCTGTGGCATTACTAGTGTTTATCTCCATTCCAATTGCAAGCTCTGAGATATGGCTATTGTATCTCCTTATCAACTGTAAGATCTGAGTATCACTAGTGTAACACTAGTTCAACTGTAAGCACTGTGGCATAACAAGTGTCATTCCATTTCAACTGTAAGCTCCATAGTAGCACTAGTGTAGCTCCCTCCATTGCAGTTGTAAGTTTTGTGGTATCATTAATGTAGCACCATTTTATTTGCAAGCCATGTAGTATTTGTAGTATTAGTAGCATCATTTTGTTTATATGCTCTATAATACCAATAATGTAGCTGTGTTTCAATTGTAAGCTCTGTGGAGAGAGACAGACACTGCTTACGGTCATGTCAACTGTGGAAGTGAATGCACATAGCTCAAACAAGTCTGCCATTGCCAATCTGAATGCCTGTCATCTTCTCCCTCAATTTCTATGTCTGGCCAAGAACAAGTGGCAAAGTGTTGATGTTGACAGGTTGGTGCCACCAACACAAGACACTGGCACTGCCAGCACTAGCTGAAGGACTGGATTCCTCCTGGACTGAAAATTGGAAGTAGAGACACATGCACTTTTGCACACCTACCTTCATTAGACACCACTGGTTGATCCTTAGGGTGCTTTGCAAGGCTCTGCGAAGTGTGCGCATCCTGTATATAATGAAATGTACTGTGGTACTATGCCTTCAAGATGGCTCTTCTTGCATGGCCAGTAACGTGCTTATACAAGGCAGGATATTTCCAGCTCCCCCTTTTAACTCACTGTGGAAAGGCTGCCTCCCTGGGTCCTAGAGCAGGGCATGGCTGTGTGTGTGTATAACAGCTCCCCGGCCGGATTCGATAGTGTGTCCAGAGCAGTGCCCCCAGTGTCCCGGTAGCAGCTGTAGATGACCCCGGAGCTCAGAACCGTTCTCACAATTAGTGGTTTAATGGAAGCACGCATCAGAATGTCGACCGCATCTCAATAATTAGTGTGATGCAGCAACATTGTAACGTGGGCTTGTGAGAGGAAGAGAGCATAGTAAATAAGGTTGAATAAAGACACAAGTCCATCAAGTTCAACCTTTGCCTCATACCCTAGTGACATGAGAACTGTATAGCTATCCTGCTACCAAATAAGTTAGTCTCTTTCAGACCTTCCTGATCTGCCTACTAATAAACAGTATAACCCTGTATGTTCCCTTTTGAAAGAAATGTATCTAATCTTCTCTTGAATGTATCCATTGTATCTGCCATAACCACCTCCTTGGGCAAAGAATTCCACAATTTAACAGACCTTACTTTAAAAAACCCCTTCCTCTGCTGAAGTCTAAACCTCCATTCCTATAATCTCAAGGGGTGTCCCCTGGTCACCTGATCAGGCCTTGGAATTAATAGCTCACTGAAGAGATCCTTGTATAATGTGAAAAAGTCTCCTCTTATTCGTCTTTTCTCTAGAGTAAATAAACCAAGTTTGTCTAGTCTTTCCTCATACGTCAAGTCCTCCATTCCCTTAATTAATTTTGTTGCTCTTCACTGTACCCTCTCTAGTTCTAGTATATCCTTTTTCAGAACTGGTGCCCAAAAACTGCACTGAATACTCAAGGTGAGGTCTTACCAGAGATTTGTACAATGGCAAAATGATGTTATACATTCTTGCTTCAACACTTCTTTTTATGCAAGACAGGATTTTGTTTGCCTTTGCTGCTGCTGTTTGACACTGGTCACTGTTTCCAAGTTTGTGGTTGACAAGGATACCCAGGTCTTTCTCTATCAACGAGTCCCCTAAAGTGATTCCATTAAGTTCATAAGTAGCCCTGGGATTATTTTCTCCCAAATGCATGTCTTTAAGCTTCCCCACATTAAACTTCATATTCTATTCGTTTGCCCAATCTGCCATTTTATATAAATCCCTCTGTAGAGAGCAATTATCCTGTTCTGAATTAATTACCCTGCATAATTTAGTGTCATCTGCAAATATTGATATTTTGCTTTCTATATCTATTGCCAGGTCATTTATAAACATGTTAAAAAGCAGAGGACCTAATCTTGAACCCTGAGGTACTCCACTCTCCACTTTAACTGTATTGGAGGATTGACCGTTTACAACCACACACAGTTCCCTACCCTTCAACCAGTTTTGCATCCAACTGCAAATGTCATCTCCTAGCCCTGATTTCCTTATTTTATAGCCCAGCCTTCTGTGTGGCACTGTATCAAACGCCTATGCAAAGTCTAGATATACTACGTCAACTGCCTTGCCATTATCAAGGTTGCTGCTTACTTCCTCATAGAAGCTGAAAAGGTTAGTTTGGCATGATCTATTCTTCATAAATCCATGTTGATTCCTGATAATTATCTTATTTATTGTGTTTTAATCCTAAATATAGTCCCTTATTGTCCCTTCTAGCAGTTTTCCAACTACAGAGGTCAAACTCACAGGTCTATAATTTCCAGGTTCTGTTTTAGTTCCCTTCTTAAACAGAGGCAGTACATTGGCTCTTCTCCAATCTTGTGGCACTGAGCCTGTGGTGAGAGAATCTTTAAAGAGTAAATATAGGGGTTTTGCTAGAACTGCACGGAGTTCTTTAAGAACCCTTGGATGTATACCATCAGGACCCTGTGCTTTGTCAGTTTTAATTTTGTTCAGTCTACCCATGACATCTTCTTGAGTTATCCCAATATCTGATAATTGTATTGCTTTATTAGTTACTTATTGAGGCTCTTCTACCATTCCTTACTCCCTTGTATATACTGATGCAAAGAAAGTGTTTAGAACATCATCCTTTTCCTTATCCTCACTAATCAACTCACCCATCTCATTTTTGAAAGGGCATTACACTCCCTCTTAAGTGTTTTGCTATTTATATATTTGAAAAACTTTTTTGGGATTAGTCTTGCTTTCTCTTGCAATTCGAGTTTCATTTTCTATTTTTGCTACCCTAATTGCCTTTTTGCAATCTTTGTTGCACTCTCTGTATTTTAAGAAAGAATGTTCAGTTCCTTCAGACTTAAATAGTTTGAATGTTTTTTTTTTCTTTGCCATTTCCTTCTTTGCATGTGTAGTTAACCACACTGGCTGTGACTTACTTCTTTTGCATTTGTTCCCCATTGGCATATAACGTTGGGTACATTTCCGCTACCTAAATTTGAATTCTGACCATTTATCCTCAGTATTTTTGTCTTTAAATAATGTATCCCAGTCTATGTGTTGCATTGAAGCCCTTAACAATTTGAAGTTAGCTCTTTTAAAATTAAAAGTTTTGGTTGAACCTATACAGTTTTGCTTTGCCAGACTGATCTCAAATGTAACTATGTTGTGATCACTGTTTCCCAATGTTCACTTACCTTAATATTGGATACCATTTCTGTATTATTCGTTATCACTAGGTCCAATATATTGTTATTTCTTGTCGGCACTTCCACCAATTGTGACATGTAGCATTCACGAAGTATGCTCACAATCCTGCTACCCTGCACTCTGATAGGTCTCATTTTTCCAGTTGATATCTGGATAATTAAAATCTCCCACAATTATAGTATGCCCAACCTGTCAGTTTTCCTTATTTGCAATAGCAGTTGGGCCTCGACATTGTCATCAATATTAAGTGGTTTGTAGAATATACTCACCAACACTTTTTTTTTTTTTTTTTTACCTTTTACACCACATTTAGTCTAAATTTCTACCCACAAGGACTCCACATTTTGGCCAGTTTCCTCACCAATATCACCCCTCAAAATTAGATTTAAAATATAAGCATACACCTCCCCCTTTTCTATTAATCCTGTCTCTCATAAACAGGGAATAGCCCTCTATATTTACAGTCCAATCATGTGCATCATTCCACCCTGTTTCTGTTATACCAGTTGTGTCCAATTGCCCATTAACCTCCAGCAATTCTAGTTCTCCTATTTTATCTACCATACTACCATGCTAGCATACAATTAATTTTGAAGTCTTTACATATATCACTCCCTACATGCCTTTTATCTACATCTTTATTTACTAGGTGTTCCTCCCTATTTACTACATTTTTCCCCACCCTTTCTCCACCCCCCTGATCATTTACTTGGACCCAGTTCCTATCTGCTGTATGTACCCAATTTTTGCTATCTATATTGCTATCTGTGTGTGTCTGTGGTGTAGAAGCGACTGGCAGCCGTTGTTTTTTAACTCAGTTGGATAGTGGTGGGCGGGCTGGATAGTGGGAGCGGGCCAACTCCCTGCATGATTTTTCACAGGAGTAGGGAGCAGTAACTCCTCCTTACTGCCGCCCCTGTGTGTGTTTTGCCAGGCACAAAGTCTTATATATATATATATATATATATTCTATATAAAATTTCGCTAGAAGCCATCATGCGCAGTAGAGACTGCCCGATTGCACAGCATGGAATGTTAGGAGCATTTTGTGCTTCTGGGCAGTCTCTACAGTGCATGACTGCGTCAGTGGCAGGATGCAGAGCAGGACCGGCCTCTTAACCCTTTGAGTGCCAGTATGTGTTGCATACCTCTCTGGCACTCAAAGGGTTAATATCACCCGGACCTTGGCCCGTGTACATGGGCTTTTACACTAGTATATATATATATATATATATATATATATATATATATTATATATATATATATAAGATAACACACTGCTCTATGTTTAAGACCTTACTTTTGTGTAGTTCAAATGTTATTAAGAGATAAAGATCCCTCGCCTGCCCCTTCTGTCTATGTCAGTCAGAAGCTGAAGTTTGGTCAGGACGGCTGCTTACTGCAGTTTGTCCCTCACTGCAAACGGAAATCCTACTCTGCTTTGTCAAGGGGGGGGGGCAGGATTTTCCCATACTTACTGAAGTTTGTCCCTCACTGCAGCCATCAAGTCGCAGAACCCGATTAGAGATTTTGTGGGAGGCAGCCAGAAGGGGCGGGCAGGGGATCTTTATCTCTTAATAACTTTTGAACTACAAAACAGTAAGGTCTCAAACATAGCGCAAGGTGTTATTTTTAATATAAAGAAGATTCAGCAAACAACTTTTAACTAGACATTACTAACCCTTTATCCTTCCACCAGCGAAACAGGCTGTGGTAGTCATTTTCAGTAAAAAGACCACTCATCTTTCTATAGAGTAGTAAAAGTTAATAAAAGAGGGTGGGAGAAATCTATAAAATAATTTTATACAGGATCTTGGTGGTACTAGAATACTTGTCCTATGTACAAGTATTACTTAAGGGTTAAGTAATTTGGGTGCTAGATGTGTACAAACCACCCTGGCAGGTTTAGAACTCCCCAAAAGATCTGCCATGCACATAGTGATAGTGTAATGTTTTGCGGGGCTGGTATTCTGTTTTGTTCCCAGTCTGGCCCTGGGAATACTGCCAACAGACTAGCAGATTTTTTGCGAATTAAATTGCAGATTTTCTACAAAAATGAGGTGGTGTAGAAAATGAACCAAATATCGTTCTCAGATGGGGTAGAAAACCGGTCTCTATGTTTTGTCAGGGTACTTCATCAATTGAATCCTCACGCAAGAGAACAATAATGTTGTTCAGATGTATAAGAGAACTCACCAGGTCATTCATATTGTTCTGGCTTGCTGGATGGATCTCCTCCAAGAATTCTAGTACATAGAATGTATATCTGTCCATGAGATGCACTCCGATTCCCTGATCTGGTTGATGCTGTAGAAGAGGGTCATACAGCATTATTCCAAAAAACAATATGAACACATGCGCTGCAGCAGCCCCTCTATCAAAAAGTCTTCATAAACCTACCTTAAAAGGATAGTAATACTTCGTTTTATCTTTATTTTATTTTGTAGGCATTAAAAAAACATGAAGAACGATATAAGTCTTATCTCTCAAACCTTTATGGTTTAAGAGACATTCACAAGCAAAGTTTCCCCATCCCGCCCCTTTCTCCTAGTGTAAGCCATCTCTTCTCAGATGTGAATCTGGTTGTATGACCAGACAGATAACAGCAGGGGACAATCTTCTTTGTATGAAAAGAATGAAAGCCCTTCCCCCCTTGACAAGTTTTTCAGCTTTTTCCCTTATCTTAATTGAAGATTGTCCCTCTCTGCAGTCTACCTGGGCACCTCCCTTCTGACCTGGTTGAACGGGGGGGGGGGGGGGATACTTTGCTTGTGAATATCTCTTAAACCATAAAGGTTTGAGAGATAAGACTTATATCGTTCTTCATGTTTTTTTTAATGCCTACAAAATAAAATAAAGATAAAACGAAGTATTACTATCCCTTTAAGAAAGGTGGTTTTCCTATGGAAACTTAACCTTTTGAGTACCTTTGAGTGACCTCTGGCACTCAAAAGGCTAAATCTTTGAGTGCCAGAGACTTTTGCAATGCATTCCAAAGGAATGCGTTGCACAATCTCCAACACTCAAAGGGTTAAAGCTTCTATTTTTTTTCTTAAACTCTACACCTTAAAAATAAGGTGCGCAAATCTTACACCAACCACACAGGCTGCATTGAACTCTGGGAAGTCATATTGGTTTAATCTCCCAAAAAGCTTTTAAGGTCTGGCAACCCCCCCCTCAGGGAGCTTAAAATAAATAAATAAGAAAGACGAGAAAAGAAAAAAAAAGTAGTGCCAGATAACAGTAAAAAAAAAACAAAAAAAAAAACGTTAACCCCTCGAGTGTCAGAAGGATGCACAACGCATTGGTTAAGGTAGAGAGTATTACAGTAAAAAAAACTTATTACTGGACCCATTACCCTAAATGTTTGTGCGTTTTACAGAAAATGAAAATAAGCCTATATGTTGTAGTAGTCATTTTTCTATCAAAATACTTTTGAGAAATTAACCTTTATATTTTGGAGGTTATTATACGAATATCCTGCAAGGTATACAATTAGTTCTGTTTAATGTCAAAGGGATCATTTCCTGTGCCATTAGAAAATACCCTGGTGTCTCTGCTTAGATTCATTCATAGCACGGTTTGTGGTAATACTGGCCCAGCACAAACTAATTAGCATAAAGTTCCACACTGTGCCACCAACAAAGGTTAGTTCTTAAAAACTCTTAATAAACTGTGACAAATGACTGGTACAACACATAGGCAGCTTTAATTATTCTAAAAGTTAACAAAACAACTCCTAAGGTGACAGGTACGCTTTAATGCACATGGTAGGACAGTCAGTGTTCTACTTAAATGGCAACTGTCATTTTTTATACTGCCCAGTCAGCAGATCTTCTCCACTGTGTGCAGACAAAACTAGGGCTGCACTGCAGTTTACTGTCCTGCACAATTCAGGTCACCAGAGACCCCCTGTATCAGGCTTAAAAGTGCCACACAGAAGGTCTCTGGGGACAGCACATAAAACCCAGGAGACTGTGATAATAGTATGATAATAGTAACCTGTACTTAAGTCTGCCTCTAGATCACACCTACTCACAACAAATTATAGGTTTGAATGGTTAATAAAGAACACAAGTTTCCAGCTTTGAAACAAACTATCAGTCAGTGATAATAGATATATAAAATATAATACACAGATATGGCTGCTGTTTGAACGACATCTACCTAAGCCACTCCTTCTGTTAACCAAATTAAGAGCCAGTTATTACTAGGACAAAGTTCCCATACAATATGTGGAGGTGGAACATGTAATGAATGGTTTAATGAAGATTAGCTATTTGATACACTGGTAAACAAAATTGGTAATGATACAGTGAAGGGGCAACAAATAAAGACTGAGGTGACAGAATGGTGTTAATGAGATCGCTGGTGAAAGCAACAATTGGGTTAATGATATATATATATATATATATGGCAATAATATAGGGTTAAATGTGGAGATGTGGTATATGAAGGGATTGAGTTAAATAACAGAAAGGAGGTGGAAGCAGTGATGGGTTAATGCAGATTAGAGAAGTGGAAGAACAGATTGTACATCCTTTCATTGCTAAAAAAAAAAATAGGATTTTAGTCTTACCTGTTAAATCCTTTTCTCTTAATCCATATAGGTTACTGGTAACTTTGGGTAGGCAACCTGCCCCTTTAAGTAGACAAGAAACTTTCTTGAATAAGAAGTGCTGCGTTCAGCCTGCCTTCCCTCTCAGCCTGAAGTAGCCAATTAGATTAGCCAATTAGCCAGTTAGATTGAGGACACTAACTACTGACTAGATAGCCAAAGGGAAAAGAAGACTCCTGTGAGTGTGAACCCGAAAGGACTCCCACGTTCTGCCACAGGAGAGCCAAGCATGGTCCCTTGACAGGGTGGAAGACCAGTAACCTATATGGACTAAGAGAAAAGGATTTAACAGGTAAGAATAAAATCCTATTTTCTCTGTCATCCAATATAGGTTACTGGTAATTTTGGGATGTCCAACCACTGAGTTCCCTGAGGTGGGAAGTAAAGCAAGAACCAGGCGCAGTGCCCCCAATGTCACCAGAGCATACACAGCCCTCTAAAAATAAAGTGTCAACGGACACAAAAACCGGTGTAAACACACCAGAAACTAACACAGAACTAGCACCAACAGGGCTCAACAGTTAAGGAGTACTAAAGGTACCTAGAAAGACCCTAGACAGGGAATACAGCCTCTAGGATCTTCCTGACAAAACTGGCGTCAGCCGATGCAAGCACATCAATACGGTAGTGTTTGGAAAAGGAGTGTACTAACGACCAAGAAGAAGCCTTGCACAACAGAACAGCCGAGGCCTGATTCTTGTAAGCCCAAGTGGCTCCGATAGACTTGGTAGAATGAGCCGTAACCCGAAAGGGCACAGGCTTCTTCCTCACTAATGAGGGACTTAATTCAGGAAGCAATGGTAACCATAGAAGCCGGCTTACCAGCCCTAAGACCCTTAGGAATGACAAACAATGTGTCAGACTGACAGATAGACTCAGTACGATGCACATAAAACTTAAGGCAGGGCACAACATCCAACAAGTGAAGATCCCTTTCCTTGTCAGATGTAGGGTCAGGACAAAAAGAAGGCACCATTATTTCCTGGTTAATGTGGAACTCAGAAAAAACCTTCAGGAGAAATTCCTGAGAAGTGCGAAGAACCACCTTGTCCAAACCAAAAAGGGGGGTTTACATGACAAAGCATGTAACTCCGCAACACGGCGAACAGACACAACCGCCAGGACAAAAGCCATCTTCCAAGTCAGGAGACGTAAAGGAATGGTAGCCAAGGACTCAAAAGGTGGACGCTGGAGAACACCTAAGGCCAAATTGAGATCCCACTGAGGAGTGGGACTCTTAAAAGCAAGGTGAGCATGAGCAACACCCTGGAAGAAAACCTTGACATCAGGGATAAGGGCAAGATGTCTCTGAAAGAAAACAGAGAGCGCAGAAGTCTGAACCTTCAAAGAACTCAAACTGAGACCCTTATCAACCCCATTCTGCAAAAAAGACAGGACCGTAGGGAGAGCAAAGTCAAGATCCTTATCAGCACACCAAGAGAGAAAGGTAGACCAAACCAGATAGTATGCCTTAGAAGAAACAGGCTTCTGAGCACAAAGCATAGTAGCAACAACCTCAGAAGAAAAGCCCTTCTTCAAAATTGAAGGTTCAACCTCCAAGCCGTCAAACCCAAACGTTCGACGTCTTCCTTCCACAGGTATACCTGTAGAAGAAGATCCAGACTGTGGGGAAGTCAAAACGGTTCCGCCACTGACAGATCCAGAAGCTCCAGAAACCAAGACTGGCGAGGCCAATATGGAGCAATCAGAATGACTGGAGATTGCTCCAGACTAAGCTTCCTCAATACCCTGTGCAATATGGGAAGAGGGGGAAATATGTATGCCAGAAGAAAACTCCATGGACTGGAGATGGCATCCACTGCTAGAGCCTGAGGGTCGTTCCAAAGGAGCAGAACAGCAGAACCTTCCTGTTGTGTCTTGTCGCCATCAGGTCGATCTGAGGAAGACCCCACTTCTGGACAATGAGATGGAACACCTACTGATTCAGTAACCCATTCTCCACTGTCGATGGTGTGTCGACTTAAGAAGTCTGCCAGGACGGTGTCCATGCCTGGAATGTGAACTGCGGAAATAGCAGGAACATGAGCTTCTGCCCAGGCCATAATAGCCTAGACCTCCAACCAAGCTGCAAAACTTCTTGTGCCGCCTTGCTTGTTGATGTAAGCCATGGCCGTGGTGTTGTCTGATTGGACTCGAACAGGACAACTCTAACTGGACCGTCCAATACCGGAGAGCATGGAAGATTGCTCGAAGCTCCAATACATTGATGGGAAAGAAACTCTCCTCAGGAGACCACCGGCCCTGGACATTCAAGTGACCCAAGACCGCACCCCATCCCAACAGACTGGCATCTGTGGTTACAGTCGTCCAGAAGGGAATCAGGAAGGCCCTGCCTTTCAGGAGATGCGAGAGGTCGAGCCACCAAGACAGACTCAGTTCCACATGTAGGGGGAGAGAGACTGATATCTTCAAGAGATCCGTCTGACCCTTGCAGACCTGTATCACAAACTGCTGAAGTTCCCTCGCATGAGCCATGGCGAATGGGACTGCTTCTATGATGGAAATGAACTTCACCACCAGAGACGTCAACTTCTTGGCTGGCACCGGATCCAACTCTAGGACTTTGCGTGCGATCTCATGAGCTAACTCGTCATTGAGGAACACCATCCCTTTCACTGTGTTGAAGAGAAGTCCCAGGTAAATGAGACGCTGAGATGGAGCCAGATCCAGCTTGTCCATGTTCAAGATCCACCCATGATGGAAGAGAACGTGAATGAATTCCTGGACCTGGTGATGCAGAAGCCCCGGAGATGAGGCCTTCAACAGGAGATCGTCCATGTAAGGAGTAACTCGGACCCAGGTCCTGTGCAAGAGCGATATCAAGGCACCTATGACCCGATTGAAGACCTGTGGAGCAGTAGACAGACCAAAGGGAAGAGCAGAAAACAAAGTGCCCTTGGTCGCAGGCAAACCAGAGGTATTGCCAGCTCTCTGGATGAATGGAAATGTGCAGGTATGCATCCTGAAGATCCAGGGAGGCAAGAAACTCTCCAGGAGAAATGGCGGCGATCACCGTCCGCAGAGACTCCTGATGATAATGAGACTTGACCACAACGGAATTGAGACTCGAGGTCCAGGATTAGACGACATCCGCCGTTCTTCTTGTTGACCACAAACAGGCTGGAATAGAAACTGAAACCCTGTTCTGGTTCGGGAAACGGCTCCAAAACCTCTTTGTCAAAGGATATGAACTGGCCCGGTGAAAAGCCGAAGCTTGTCTGCCGCCTGAGGAGTGTGTGAAAGACTAAACCTGGGCGGAGGAAGAGAGGTAAAGGGGATCCTGTACCCCTCTGTCACTACTTGAAGAACCCACGGATCTGCCACGGAGTCTGTCCAGACAGAGTGGTAAAAGTGCAGGAGGCCACCCACTGATTCGTGGGAACCAGGGTTCAATGGGTCATGCCGAAGAAGGGTTGGCAGTCTTGGGCATAGCTGAGAACTGCTTGGGTCTCCACTGCTGTTTAGGCTTGGAGAAGGCACAAGGTGCCACCTGGGGAACCACCTGGGTCGCTGCGCGCACCTCAGTCTGAAAGGGACGAAAAAGCCAATTCCGTCTAGACTATGGCTTCTTCTTGGGTAGGAAAGGCAACAGGGTGCTCTTCCCCCCAGTAGCCTCACTGATGAGGTCTTTCAGCTCAGGCCCAAATAGAGAGGTTCCCAAGAAAGGCAAGGAAAGAAGCGTCTTCTTGGAGGTAGGTAGACCAAATCTTAAGCCAAAGAGCAAGTCTGGCCACCACAGACACCGTGGAAGATCTTCCTACCAAATGTATGTAATCAAAAATCCCTGCAGACACACAATGATGGGCTTCAGAAATATTAGCTAAGAGCTGCAACAAGTCAGAAGTTGGATCACCTTGACAGACAGCCACTGTTAGCTGCTCAGTCCAAACTGCAATGGCTCTATTCACCCAAGCAGCTGCAAAAGCAGGACGCAAGGAAGTAGTGACTTCAACAAGGCCTCAATCTTCCTATCTGTCCAATCCTTGAGAACAGATGCATCCGCCACTGGCAGAGCAGAGGACTTGGAAAGTCTAGAAACCGGGGCATCCACCTTAGGAGGTTGAGCCCACTGTACCAAAGCCGTTTCAGAGAAGGGATACAATTTAGCAAATTTTCTAGGCACAGCAAGCTTCTTGTCAGGAAGCTTCCACGCATCCAAGACCAGACGGTCAAGAGTGGGATTGGGAGGAAAGCAGGTAGACTGCGTCTTAGGCTCCTGAAACACATCAGAAGGGTCCTTGGTGAGGAAGGCCCTAATCCGGCCCTCAGCAGAAGGGTCAGGGTCAGCCTCAAATGGGTCCCCAAAAAACTGGGAAGACACCGCCACAGAATTACCCTCGTCATCTGAATCAATTAAGAATTCACCTTCAGATGAATCAGACACATCAGGTATCCCCTGCGGTTTAGGCAGGGATGATCTGATGGATCTTTAGTAGTAGCCTTAAACTTCTGTATCCAACTTAGCTCTAAAACATGGCTGGGGGTCCCTGGAGGTGACTCAGGGGCAGCAGCGCATGTAGGGCATAAATGACCTGAGTATTCTCTAGGTAACCCCGATTGACATAAGGAACAATGCGCAATGGGGTTCACAGACATCTCAGGGTCCTTAATCTTAGGCCTAGCCCCAAGTTCAGACTGATTAAACATTCTCAAGGTGTCACAAACATCTCATTATATCTGGTATAGGCTAAACAGTGTTTAAGATTAGAATTTCACCCCCAGAAATCTCTAAAATGCACTTATCTGGCAGGCGAAGGGTTAATCAGCTGAGGAGAGAAGGAAATCTCCAGCCCTGTGTAGGATACTCATGTAGGGTTGAAAGAAAATGGCAACTGCAACAGGAGCCAATCAGTAACAAGCGCACAAAGCAAGTGCTCATGGGAAATGTAGTTTCCCTGTACAAGTACCCAAACAGTGCCCGAAGCCCCCCAAAACACCCAGAGCATGAACCGGATCATAGAACAAGGGTAGACAAACAAAATGAGCCGTCTATGAAGTCGCTACCATAAGCAGTTGCAGAGATATGTCCTAAACAGTAAAGTCTCAGAGGTGAATGGAGCATGGAGTCTAAGCGGTAAAAAAAAATGTTTCAAAATTTATACTGAGGTAAAAAAAAAAATTTAGCAAATACACCAGAAAACATAGTAAAAGTGAAATAAACACTGCCCCCAACCGGGAAAGTGTTGAAACGCACCCAAAACATGTCAAAATAGCATACAAAGGGAGAAATTACCACATAGACACTGCCCCCCAACAGACATACAGACAAACCCAATGAGTGCAGGAGTATGTATTAGGAACTCAAATGGAGAACTCTGTGCGTAGAATAAGTGTGGGACAAGTGGACCTCAGCACGCAAGGGGTTACTCACGTTTTTAGCAGGTCTTCTGATTACCATGGCCACTCCTGGGAGAGAACTTGTAGCCAAGATTTTCCCCTCAGGGCTAAAGAGTCCACCACAGCACCTGGAAACTGAGCTAGCCATATCTAAGGGCATTGTCAGTGATGGTAATTCACCTAATGGTGGTATTCCATATCTAACAGAAAACAATAAAATACTAAAACTAAAGCAGAAGAGCTTCCCTGTCTTTTCTCTTCAAAGGAAACAATCTAACTGGAGAGTATTGGCTACTGCAGGCTGAGAGGGAAGGTAGACTCCACCCAGCACTTCTTACTCAAGAAAGTTTCCTGTCTTACTTAAAGGGGCAGGTCACCTACCCAAAGTTACCAGTAACCTATATTGGACGACAGAGAAAGTTCTATAACACTTTGCAGGCTAACACTCGAGAGGTTATCTTATACTACATACATGAAATGGAAACAGAAAACAAATGGGGAAGGTGAAGGGGTTAACATAGCGAGAGAAATGCAGGGTATTCATGTTGAAGAATGTGAATTATTTTTTTTATAATTTATCTCTCAATCTCCAATAGATGCTGCAGAGCTGTACGATAAGGTAACTAGAGATAAGAACACTTTACAACTAGGGTACTATGAATAGTAAGGTGTTTAAAGTCAAAACTAACATGCAGACAGAAAAATAAGAGGGTCCTGCTCATTACAGCTTACAATCTACAGGTCGCAAGCGTAGAGTTCAATTTGACAAAAAAAAAAAAAAAGCCTGTATTCCATTGCAGCTGATAACGTTATCACTTTATCTGCAAATTTCCTTTACTAGGAATCTGTGAATGATAAAGTTATCACCTGCAATGAAACACAGTGCAAATTAGATTAGATCTCATTGCTTTTGAGATAAATTCTCCACAACCTTTGAATATCAGAGAGTTATTTAATATATTTCAAACTCTACTTGCACTCAGATGGTGGCTGTTCTCAAAAAGGTAGGTACTTACAGAAAGCGAGTCTTCTCCAATCTGGCTACTTGCTAGAGCCATAATATTGGGAGAGTAAAACCGTTCATACATAGAGGCTCCTTGACAGGTATCAATGATAAACAGCAGCTCATTATACCTGAAAACAAACATGGTTCTGATGAGTTATATTGCCCAGTAAATCTTAACCCCGTAATGATGAAGACTTTTTATTTATTTATTTATTTATTTATTTATTTATTTTACACTAGAGATAATTTTGACCTTTTCAGGTTGCCCTTTTACATTCATGTTACCTCTAAGTGCTTTTGTACACTAAAATATAATATACCTTTTTTAAGGACACGTAAGGATCTCTGGATATTTCTACATATATATTATAAAAAAAAAAAAAAAAAAAAAAAAAAAAAAAACAAGAAGTGGGTAAAGTGTATGAAAATTCATATCTCCCACGTGTCCCTTTTTTTTGTGGAGGGTACTGTCCCTCTGAAATGCAAATCCCTACGACCGTCTTTCCTACCATGTTGTCCCTCATTTTAGGAGATTAGATTGTGCGGTGT
The DNA here is from genome assembly GCA_037306005.1 of Rhinophrynus dorsalis. Lineage (NCBI taxonomy): Eukaryota > Metazoa > Chordata > Amphibia > Anura > Rhinophrynidae > Rhinophrynus > Rhinophrynus dorsalis. The sequence continues at coordinate 256,972,288 of CM074722.1, forward strand.
GTGTATAAGTGTATCACATTGCTCCACAGTGATAACACTTACATTGTTTGTTTAAACATCAGTATCTCTATTATATATAAAAATTGAAAGTGCTTCTGGTTCGCTGCCACCCACACCTGGGGCAGCAGGGGGGGTGGTGTTAGCACTTACTGCACCCAATGGGCAGGGGCAGTGATATTGATAGGAGTCCAGTCAAAATTATAGCAAGGACCTGCCACCACTTAGTGGTCCCCCCCTCCGCTTCCTCAGACCCCAGCTTCAACCTCCTCATACCCTCAATAGCTAGGAAAGCGGCAAACTCCATGACTAGTGAAGCAGAGAAGGGGAGGTGACACCCTCTTCCATTCTCCGCATCACCTCCCCCATCTCCTACACTGCCTCTATAACCCCTCTCTTCCACTGCATTTGCCCTCCTCACACACTAAGTGACTAGCTATGCAGAGATGGTGAGGGGCTACCCTGCATCACCTCATCTGCTTCCAACTCGTCTCATTTGCTGCATCACATCCCATTCCCCTGTCACACTGCTTCCACATCTCCTAAATTGCTTGTGACTCCCCTCTGCACCTCTCTCATCTGCTTCTCTGTCTGTCCTTCCCCAGCCCATGGCTTTTGCCTGCCCTGTAGCAGAGGATAAAGGAGGACATGACCAACGTCTTGCTACATAGCTAGTATGTTTATAAATGTCTGTGAAAACTTTGATCTTGCTCTAAATAATTTATTCAGCTACACACAGAGGTATCAATAGGTGATATCAATGAAGTAAACTTAAAAATATATTGTTCTACTCACCAGTCCCGCCCCCAGCATCACCATCTAAAACAAAAGTTCCCCCCTCTTTGGCCATTTGCTATGAGGCATGTTCTCTGCCTCATGATCACAGCGAGGAGGAGAATGGCAGAGAACAGTGACAAGGCAATGTTTATTAACATTTGCATGTGATTGTTTTAGCAGCCACTGGGGAATGGCTGGAACTGACTGCTCCATTCCTAGAGAAGTCAGCAACAGCCTTACCACCATGATCACAAAACAACTATTTTATTTTTAAAAAATAATTTTGCAACGTGTTACACACCCCTGTGGTCTTTAAAGGCCTAAACTGTTAACGGCATCAACTGGTGCTCAAGGCATTTTTATTCCATAATGAGCCACTATGGGAGAGCTTAAGCTATCAGCTATGCTTCTCTGTAGCATGTGATATGAACAGCTTCCTCTGGTGACCTCAACAGAAAACAGCAGAATTTAAAAAAGAAAATAGTTTTGATTTTAGAAAAAAATTCCCAGCAGTAGGATTGCCATTATTTTGTTCAGCAGGAATAAAGTTAAAGTTTAAATGTACCGATCCTATAGTCAATGTAACCCCTCGGATGCTAGAGATGTTTCCAACTCATTGCAAAGCATCTCTAGAACCCAAGGGGTTAAGCCTTTGAAAGCTACCCAAAGGCATCCTTGCTGATGATCAAATTGAACAGAAGAGAAAAGCAGTGCACAAGAAAAATAATTTTCTCAAAAGTATATAAAGAACAGCTGTGTTTTTTGCTATTTAAAATGGCAACAGAAGGAAACTAAATCTGTAAATAAAAGTGGGAAAAAAGAATTGCCACAGCCACTAGCTGCAACGGCCATTAATTTGTGTTTCCTTTGTGACAGAATTATATGTAAGAGCTTTTGTAAAAGTTATGGATTTTGAAAAAGAAAAAAACATAGTACAGTTACACAGAATGGCAGAAGTGATGAGTGAGGTTTTCAGGGCATTAAATAATGGCTTTAAAAGAAAGTATGCCATTAAAATCTGTCAGACTGTGCATTCATTATACAAATAGCACTGCTACATGACAGTTGTGGCCATGAAAAAACCCTAAGGCAAAAACAGAGTGCATCTCCTGCTGAGACGTATTCACATCATGCTGGTCTGTAGATAGACTGGTAAATAAGACAGCAAATCTGTATTACGACATTTGTATCAAGCAGGTGAAGGAGAAGCTTTTAAAGTAGAAGTAAAAATTATAATAATAACCCCCACATATCCTGCTATGGAAAAAAAAATTCCAGTGGCCCCTATGAATTTTCCATTGCTCTTTGGTTAAAGAGAGAACACTTCAATCAGCTCTAGATATCATATCCATGGATGCAGACATGACAGCTGTTTGTAGGACCACAGGACCTCTGCTAACTGTACACAGTAATCTTCACCAGAAGACTGTGCTTCAAACCAAGCTGCACTTAGAGTGCCAGAGAGGTATCCAATGCAGTGCGCCACAATGTGTTGGATACCATCCTGCACTCAGTAGGATCACGTATTCTGCCTCTTTCAGCCAGAAAATAATTGCCACCAACTGTCATGTCCACCTTTATGAACATGAAATACAGGACTGATTGAAGAGGTTATCTCTTGAACAAAGGCACGAGGTAAGTACTCATGGGAGGTGTTAATTTTCCTTTAGCCTCTTGCGTGATAGAGGTACCTAATCCACTGTGAGATCTCTCTGGTACCCAAGCAGTAAGTAGAAGTGGGCATATATATGTTTTCCCAAAAACTTCTCAAATTACAAATATTTAACACCTTGGCTGCCAAAGAGGCCTCCAACACATTGCTTCTCTATGTTTTGGAGAAGTGTTCAGTATGCAAGGGGTTAAAGATGAACAGAGGTCTCCTTTGGTAGTACTAGCACAGGCTCATTGATACCAAGACCTTTTAATCAAAATGCAGCCCCCAGCTGCAGAACATGGGGAGGTGATGTGATAAAGTGAAATGTCTCAGGCATAGATATAGGCCAAGCTGAAGAGGATCAATATGTCTCATATTTCAGAAGGAGAATGTTAAGGCAGGTGTCAAGAAAAATTATCAGCAGCAAAGGAGCAGACAATATTCTTATGTTGCATCAGGAGCACCTTCAAATCAAATAATAGCATGTACACTATTATGCATTATGAAAAAGTTGTACTCACTTCTAAGCTCCCTTGTGAACAGACCTACCTACAGACCTACCGATGAAGCCACAGCAGATCAATAGGGTTTCTGAACAATGGGTGTGAAAAAAGAACCCAAGTGATCCCTTTCTGGTCTACCTCTAAATCCTGCCCTTAGGAATCCAGTTCAAGATTCATGATATTATCCTTGTGATTGTATGCACCATATAAAAGTCTCTCCATATAGATATGGTATAGACGTATGCCCACAGGAGACAGCTTAACTTAGATTAATGCTACAGAGTTAAGATTGTTTAGTAAAATACATTTTTGGTGGCACAGGGTGGCATTTAAATAAGAATATTTGCTTCCATTAATGCAACTGTTTGCCCCAGAACTGATCCAGTTTTTGTTTTTCTGCACATGGACCATCCACCAAGGATGAATAAACCACCTTTACATTTCAAAAATGTATATACTTTTTGCCATGTATACAAGACCACAATACCAGACTCTTTTGCAGAGAGATGAAGGGGAAATAAAGCATAATACTTAACAAATGTTTGCTGTTACAGGACTACATCTTCCACCATCTTCAGCCAGCCAATCGCCCTTGGAGTAAACGATCCCTGAACCACTGAATGATCACATTTGGAATCAAGGGACAAGTAAAGCGCATTTGTCTCTACTGCAGGGATATGTTTCTATATAAATATGCCCACAGAATGCACAAGCTGTTTCTGAATGAGCTTCAGGGCAATATGCAGAGAACAAAAGATGAGCAATTCTGTAGAAAACTAGCTGCACCACAGGAAGGAATTAAAAAAAAAAAACACTGGGTATTTAAAGCGGAACTACCACCATAGATAAAATCGCTCTAGTTATATTACCTTTCAGAACAACGCGATTCTATAGAAATCCTTAATCTTCCGATACTGACGGCCAGGTTAGTGCAGTCTCCGGTGTCTTCTGAAGGGAGACCGAGGCTGACAGCGCAGGTGCGCAGACAAGATGTCTGCGCTGATGCCTGGCTTCCGGTCTTGGAAGATTAAGGATTGCTATAGAATCTTGCCATTCTGAGAGGTAATATATCTATTATTAAGCTAGTCACCACCTGCCTATTTATTGCAGGTCGACTTGACCTATAGCGGTAGATCTGCTTTAATACCCTTGGATGCTACAGAAGTTACCAAATCTTTGCTTGGCAATGTTTTAGATCTCTCTAGCATTCAACAAGATAAAATTCTCGACTTTAGTCTAAGTGAATTTGGGGAATTTTTATTTTTTCCCTATGGTATGCTCCAGAATTTCTCATGCATAATTCTCTGCACAAGGCTGAAAGGTAGGCTGCAGTAAACAAGGAAAGTAAGTGGTTTACACTACTGGCTTCACTTGCTGCAAAGACATTACCACAGCTATTAAGTATCTGGTTGGGACAAAAAATTTTCAGTCTATGGAACCTGATCTGCAAGGCTTCCAAAACACACAGTTCAATTCCATTGGGAAGCAAGATTTATTTCCCCAGACTGAATGTCTGACTCTGGGGTAGGCAAACTGTAGCTCTCCAGATGTTGAGACTAAAACTCCCATCATCCCAAACCAACTGCTGGCTAATTGGGAATGATGGGAGATTTAATTCAAACAGCTGGAGAGCCAAAAAGGCGCCAACTAGTCTAGCTGATCAGCCAGGTTGCACAAAAGTCAAAGCTAGCTTGGCAGATCACTTCCGACTGGAACAGACCTGCCAATAGAGGTCAGACAACAGTTCCCTTTTAATTCTTAAAGGGATAGTAATGTTTCGTAATAAAAGCAGCTCCAATTAATCATCATAGTATTTGGACTTTGGAGAGTGTTATTTCAATTCTGTCAGAGTTGTAGTTCAAGAATAATTCAATGACAAAGCATCCCCCTTCCACCCCTTTTACTGATGTAACACTGCTCAGCCAGAGCAGAAGGGAGGTGCCCACATAGACTGCAAAGAGGGACAATCTTCAATTAAGATAAGGGAAAAACCTGAAAAACTTGTCAAGGGGGGCAGGGATTTCATTTTTCTCACAATAAGAAGATTGTTTCCTTCTGTTATCTGTCTGTCTTTCAACCAGATTCCACATCTGAGAAGAGATGGCTTACACTAGGTAAAAGGGACGGGAGGGGAAACTTTGCTTGTGAATAAGACTTATGTCGTTCTTCATGTTTTTTTAATGCCTACAAAATAAAATAAAGCTAAAAAGAAGTATTACTATCCCTTTAAGGCTAAGGTAGGTCATTTACAACATTTTATGTGAAGAAAAAAAAAAATGCGTAAAATACTAGTTTGTAAAGCAGTTTTGATAATGAGAATTGCACACCTTGCTGACTACATCAATGAATGTTGCTCATCATTTCTTTTTATTTGTTGTAAGATTTATAAAATATGTTTTTTACCTTCTTTTCTGCCACATCTGCTCAAAAGCATCTGCAAGTTCTACATTGGTGATCTCTTCAGAATCCTGAAACTTGAGGAAACCATTTCCACCGTGACCTGTGGACAATGTAAACAGCCATGTATTTATATTACTATTTTAATATTAATTATTTTAATATTAATTAAGGAGGGAGGGAGGGACAAAGCCCTCGCTGTTAAGGAGGGAGGGGCGGAGCCCTCGCTGTTAAGGAGGGAGGGACGGAGCCCTCCCTGTTAAGGAAGGAGGGACGGAGCCCTCCCCGTTAAGGAAGGAGGGACGGAGCCCTCCCCGTTAAGGAAGGAGGGACGGAGCCCTCCCCGTTAAGGAAGGGGGGACGGAGCCCTCCCCGTTAAGGAAGGAGGGACGGAGCCCTCCCCGTTAAGGAAGGAGGGACGGAGCCCTCCCCGTTAAGGAAGGAGGGACGGAGCCCTCCCCGTTAAGGAAGGAGGGACGGAGCCCTCCCCGTTAAGGAAGGAGGGACGGAGCCCTCCCCGTTAAGGAAGGAGGGACGGAGCCCTCCCCGTTAAGGAAGGAGGGACGGAGCCCTCCCCGTTAAGGAAGGAGGGACGGAGCCCTCCCCGTTAAGGAAGGAGGGACGGAGCCCTCCCCGTTAAGGAAGGAGGGACGGAGCCCTCCCCGTTAAGGAAGGAGGGACGGAGCCCTCCCCGTTAAGGAAGGAGGGACGGAGCCCTCCCCGTTAAGGAAGGAGGGACGGAGCCCTCCCCGTTAAGGAAGGAGGGACGGAGCCCTCCCCGTTAAGGAAGGAGGGACGGAGCCCTCCCCGTTAAGGAAGGAGGGACGGAGCCCTCCCCGTTAAGGAAGGAGGGACGGAGCCCACCCCGTTAAGGAAGGAGGGACGGAGCCCACCCCGTTAAGGAAGGAGGGACGGAGCCCTCCCCGTTAAGGAAGGAGGGACGGAGCCCTCCCCGTTAAGGAAGGAGGGACGGAGCCCTCCCCGTTAAGGAAGGAGGGACGGAGCCCTCCCCGTTAAGGAAGGAGGGACGGAGCCCTCCCCGTTAAGGAAGGAGGGACGGAGCCCTCCCCGTTAAGGAAGGAGGGACGGAGCCCTCCCCGTTAAGGAAGGAGGGACGGAGCCCTCCCCGTTAAGGAAGGAGGGACGGAGCCCTCCCCGTTAAGGAAGGAGGGACGGAGCCCTCCCCGTTAAGGAAGGAGGGACGGAGCCCTCCCCGTTAAGGAAGGAGGGACGGAGCCCTCCCCGTTAAGGAAGGAGAGACGGAGCCCTCCCCGTTAAGGAAGGAGGGACGGAGCCCTCCCCGTTAAGGAAGGAGGGACGGAGCCCTCCCCGTTAAGGAAGGAGGGACGGAGCCCTCCCCGTTAAGGAAGGAGGGACGGAGCCCTCCCCGTTAAGGAAGGAGGGACGGAGCCCTCCCCGTTAAGGAAGGAGGGACGGAGCCCTCCCCGTTAAGGAAGGAGGGACGGAGCCCTCCCCGTTAAGGAAGGAGGGACGGAGCCCTCCCCGTTAAGGAAGGAGGGACGGAGCCCTCCCCGTTAAGGAAGGAGGGACGGAGCCCTCCCCGTTAAGGAAGGAGGGACGGAGCCCTCCCCGTTAAGGAAGGAGGGACGGAGCCCTCCCCGTTAAGGAAGGAGGGACGGAGCCCTCCCCGTTAAGGAAGGAGGGACGGAGCCCTCCCCGTTAAGGAAGGAGGGACGGAGCCCTCCCCGTTAAGGAAGGAGGGACGGAGCCCTCCCCGTTAAGGAAGGAGGGACGGAGCCCTCCCCGTTAAGGAAGGAGGGACGGAGCCCTCCCCGTTAAGGAAGGAGGGACAGAGCCCTCCCCGTTAAGGAAGGAGGGACAGAGCCCTCCCCGTTAAGGAAGGAGGGACAGAGCCCTCCCCGTTAAGGAAGGAGGGACAGAGCCCTCCCCGTTAAGGAAGGAGGGACAGAGCCCTCCCCGTTAAGGAAGGAGGGACAGAGCCCTCCCCGTTAAGGAAGGAGGGACAGAGCCCTCCCCGTTAAGGAAGGAGGGACAGAGCCCTCCCCGTTAAGGAAGGAGGGACAGAGCCCTCCCCGTTAAGGAAGGAGGGACAGAGCCCTCCCCGTTAAGGAAGGAGGGACAGAGCCCTCCCTGTTAAGGAAGGAGGGACAGAGCCCTCCCTGTTAAGGAAGGAGGGACAGAGCCCTCCCTGTTAAGGAGGGAGAGAGACAGAGCCCTCCCTGTTAAGGAGGGAGAGAGACAGAGCCCTCCCTGTTAAGGAAGGAGGGACAGAGCCCTCCCTGTTAAGGAGGGAGAGAGACAGAGCCCTCCCTGTTAAGGAAGGAGGGACAGAGCCCTCCCTGTTAAGGAGGGAGAGAGACAGAGCCTATGGTAAGGAGGGAGAGAGACAGAGCCCCTGATGAGGAGGGCCCCTGGTAAGGAGGGAGGGATGGAGGTGTAGGTAAGCAGACAAGGAGTTCTAGAGTGTATTGTAACATTTAAGAGAAAAACACTCAACAGGTTAAAAAAAAAAAAAAAAAGTGTACTTTTACTATGGTGAAATGTAGAACTCCAAGAATTACCAGTCATATAGATGAGAATGTTACTTCTGTCATCTGAGAGAAGGCGCTTCAGTCGAGGAGTGCTTGGTGGAATCCTTCCAGTCAACACGCGAAGAAAATTTTCTACTGTAACCTAGAAGCACAACATTTCTATGCAAGCAAATTCATTGGCAACTCCATTTAGCCCTACTAGCAAGGTTGGGCAACCTGAGGCACTCCAGCTGTTGAAGGGTATAATTACCATCATCCCGAGCAAGCCACTGACTTGCCAGATAATGGGAACTGTTGTCCTCAACAGAAAATAAGGTTGTCCATCCGTGCATCTGAGTGCCATGGGTGCCGCCATTGAATTTGCAAAGCAATTCTCTAGACACCTCATTGGCACTCAGGGTTAAAGACATCAAACTTTAGGTTTCAATACTCAGAGGTATTTTCACTTACAGATTTATACCTGTACTATGTTTTTTTAAGTTTTTGTGTGATGCTTCACATTTAGTTAACTGCCTACACTATGGCAAGATCTATTCTTTCTTAAAGTCAGTTTATCTTAATGATATTAATATTCATCTTAAGTCAAGAAATGGAGTTCTGTATGCGTGAAATAATTAAGTTGTGTTTCACATGGGCTTGTTTCTTAGTAACTGGAGTGTATAAAGATTTATGAAAATCTCTGGACACACATGCTGAGAAACAAGGATTGTAAGTGGAATGTCTGGAGAGAATGTGCGTAATTGGAGACAGCTGGTGATCCCAATTATCACATTTTCCATGATAAAAGCTCTGACTTTGACTTGCCCTATGACAATAAAACATCAATAACTGCTACTTCAACTCCTCGTTTTCTGGTTAAAACCTATGAGATAGAATCTTGCACCACTGGTGCAAGTTTGAGTCATGAGAATGTATTTCTTATTGTATTTCATTGCTGATTCACCCCATAGGATAAAGGTAGAAAAGGATAATTAGAGAAAGATGAAAAGCACCTACGAAAACCATGAAAAGCAGAGGAGTAATGAGCAACTAGAAGACTTACACAGTGTGACATTATTGCAGCGATAATAACACATGAAAAATTAGTTTTATGGAGACATGTGAGGCTGTTCATACTATCACAAGTACATCTGAGGCCAATTCAGCAACTCCTCTCCAACAGGGCATAAACAAATTTACAAATATGTGACATGAGTTTTAACTCCTGCGGAGCAATCCATTGTGATGCTCACCCCTCTGGTTCTCAAGATATAAATGGAAATGCTCAAATATCACACAGTGTTTTCCATGCTATTTTATTGCTGCTGCTTTGTGGAAAGAAAAGGATGCTGGGAGGAAGAAAGAAGCAAACCTTACTACACACTACTACATGTACAACTTACTGGGGCTGATGTATTGAGGGGAAATGGGGAAATTCTGGATGAAATGTCCTCAAATGCCCACCGATTTAAATAGGGCTTTAACCCTTAACCTTTTGCATTCCAAAGGGGTAAGCAATGCATTTGCTCTGGCACTCAAAGGTTTAAATGCTAGAGTAGTCTCCAAAGCACTGCAGAACTACTTCATGTCAAAGGGGTGTCCAGTGCATTGCAGGACACCACTCTGGAACTCAGAGGGTTAAAAGGCTTCAGCTTGGGAGGCAATATCAGTGCATGGATAGAGAAATGGTTATATATTGGTTTGCAGAGTTATAAATTGAACCTTTTCAAGTTGATGTAAAGTTGTAAGTGTGGTGCCACAGGGTTCAGTCCAGGGCCCGATGCTTTTTATTTGTATATTAATGAGTTAGACGTGGGAAATAAAAGTAATGTCTCAGTCTTTGCTGATGTCACTAAGCTATGTAAGGAAATACACACAGAGCAGGAATTTTTTTTTTCTTCTGGGGAAAGATTTGGACAAACGGAGTGAATGAGAGGAAAAGTAGCAGATTAGGTTTAATACGGATAAATGTAAGGTTATGTATTTGGTCTGCAGAAACAAACATGATACATACACATTAAAGGGATAGTAGTGGTTAAATTTAAGTTTATTTAATATTGTAGGCATTAAAAAATAAGTCTTATCTCTCAAACTTTTATGGTTTGAGAGATATAACTTGCTAAAGTTCCCCCTCCGGGCTGTTTCAGACAAGCCAGTGCTCTATGGGAGAGCAGCAGATTCCGGTCATTTGACCGGACGGCGGCTCTTCTGCAGAGACAAAATCACACTATTTAGAAATAAATACTACACTGGAACGGTCTACAACATGTGCCTAGTTTGCAAGCACACTTTGTGTATCGTTTCAATTAAGTATTTATTTCTCAACAGCTCGATTTCGACTCTACTGAAGAGACGCCAGCTGATCCCAGGACTGGAATCTCCTGCTGTCAGCTAGATGGCAGACTTGTCTGAAACAGCCTGGAGGGGGAACTTTAGCAAGTTATATCTCTCAAACCATAAATGTTTGAGAGATAAGACTTTATTTTTTTTTTAATGCCTACAATATTAAATAAACTTACATTTAAACATTACTGTCCCTTTAAATAGGAAACTACTTGGGAAATCCACAGCTGAACAAAAAAAAAAAACAAGAGGTCATCCATTAAGACTAGAGTAAAGGCGCTTTTTTTTTTTACAATAAGGGCGGTAAAGTTGTAGAATTCTTTGCCCTGGGATGCTGTGTTTGCTGATACTGTAGTTGCTGGATATCTTTATAGCACAGAACCATATTTAGAATTGTGAACGTTGGTTTCAAAGCAGTTAGCACATTGATTTAGAGAAATATCTGACTGCCTTTCAGAGTCTTTATATGGAAACGCAGGTTTAGAAGTTTTATGTACTCAACACAGCAGTCTATGTTATAAATATAACCAATTCTACCCTAACGTCTCAGATTTTAGTTTCCCCATATTAAAAAGAATAAATAAAAATCTGCTTGGGTAAATAAAATAATTGATTTCACTGGGTTTTGACTTAAATGGGTAAACCTGTGTGATTCAAAAAGAGCTGGAGAAATTATGGGGCAAACCAACTGCACCATAAGGGACAAATAAAACTACCCATTGATTCTGAGGCTTTTTCATTCATTAAATGGCAGAAAGGCCTCTAGTTCATTGCAAACCAATGCATTGGAGAACTGTCTAACATTCTAGGAGTGAAAAGTTCCATTGAAACTAAACGAAGTTTTGGAAAGGTTTAATTTGTTCCCCCGATGCAGTTGGTTTGCTCCAGATCTTTTTAGATAATCTGCCTTAAATGCTTAAAGACCAGATGAAACTCACAGTTATTTACCAATTTAACAATCAAAGTCCACTGATGATCAGGAAGGTTTTTATTATTTATGCATGTATACCATGTATTCTCCACCTAACAGAAGGTGAATGAAATACTTCTACCATGTAAGCTACATATCTGACAAGCTTCATACTTTTAATAGAGAACATTTACCCAGCTGTCAGACACGACTGTTCATTTGCAAGTATTCCATTAAAGTGGAACCATACCTTAGAATAAGTGGCTCTTAACAAAGACTTCCCTAGATAGGTATCTTTCATATATGAGTCAGGTATGTGTCTACAACAGAATTTTTGTTTTGCATTTGATATCGCATCAAGCCCAGATTCCTAAAATGTTACTTCTGACTTAAGTTTCGAGAAAAATGTTACACACTTCTTTATACAAAACCCATTCTCTGGCTCTTAACCCTTTGAGCTGCTGAGGGGTATGCTATGCATTGAAAAGCAATTAGTTGCATATCCCTCTGGCACTCTCAAAGGGTTAAAAAGTCTGGTTCCAAATATTTTTTGATATGTTTTTGTTCTCCCATGTATAGATAAAAATGTGCCATCATTCTGCTAAGAAATGTTACCTCATATCCTCTATAGTCAACTTCAACATCATCCCCATAGACGTTCAGCTCCATGTTTTTGTGGCTAAATACAGTGGCAGGCTTAGGATTCCTTAGATTGCACGCCATATCGTCAGCAAGCATCAGAACAATGTGACTGGAACATGAAAAGCAAGCAACTCATTATATGAGAATAGCATACATGAAACACTGGTCTATTTTAAAAGAATCATTACACTATTTTTAATTGTGTTTACCAGGGATGTAGCTACTGACCTGGGTGGGCCGTGCACTGCCTAATCTGGATGCAGTCCAGTCCAACCATATGTTCTTAACTCAATTCTATTGCATGTTTAAAGGATAACAAACACCTCCTAATAATAATCCCCATTTCCCTTACTATGGCCAAAAAATTCCACTGACCCCCTATGAAATATACCCTTGCTCCTTGATTCATGAGATAACATCTTCAATTAGTCGTGAATGTTATGTGCATGGAGGCAGACATGACAGTTAACAGCAGAACCACAGAACTTCCAGCGACTGTCATGTTTAAAGGGGAATATTCACATCCCCAAAAATGTTCACCATTGCTTTTAAAATGTAAAACAGTATTAGAGCTGGCTTTATTTTCTCCACTGCCTAAGAGTGGAGATATTAATCGTTGAAATGTGGCACTTCCGCATTCTGGGGAACCGTGTATGAGCGGCAGGACTTCCCACCTTCCCACCCCTCCCAGTAGCCCCTGTGGCGCGCGTTCTCGTTTCCCTTTGAAGCAGCATTTTTCTGGGCCGACATGACACCAAGCTTCGTTTACCATGCTACTGAGGTTGCAACTTCAGTAGCATGGTAAACGGAGCTTGTGGTCACATTAGCCCACAAAAATGCAGCTCCGAAGGGAAGCACGAACGTGCGCCCCAGGGGCTGCTGGGAGGGAGGTGCGAAGTCCTGCAGCTCCATGCCACACATACACGGTTCCGCAAACCCGGAAGTGACACATTTCAAAGACTACTATATATAATATATAAAGCCAGCGCTAATATTGTGTTACATTTTAAAAGCAATGGTGAAAATTTTTGGGGATGTGAATCTTCCCCTTTAACTCCAGGACTGACTAAAAATGTAACACTTTGAACCAAATCACAAGGGCAAAAGCCATAGAGTCCATTAGGATTACTTGGCCATAGTTAAGTACATGGGGAATATTATTACGAGGATTAGTTCTTCTGGTCCAGCTGGTGTAGGGAAGGCCATGCAATAAAAAGTGCTAGGATGTATTCTAGAGGCTTCTGTAATATTGACCAAAGCAGTCACATTACAGCAACAACACATTGGTCCACCATTTGCAGAGATAACCACCACGCAAGATCTTCAGTAATCTGTACCAGAGCATTACATCAATGGCAATTGCATAGTTAACCCTACAAAGAACAAGGCTAGGGTGTGACACAGTCTATATCTGTCAGTATCCTATTGAAACGTTGCCCTCTATTTGGCGAGAAAAACAAGGGCACATTAAAAATGTCGCCTTGTTGAAAAGAATGACATCAGAATGTGGCCCGCATGAATAGTGACATTCTGATGTCGCAGCCATCAATGTCACAATATAATAGTATTAGTCATTCCCTCCCTTCCATTGTAGACCTTGTGTTGGTTTCCAAACACACGTTTTAAAGTTAATACTTCGAATGCCAGAAGATGTGCAACACACTGCATCTTAACTGTTTTTCAGCAAAGGAATGAAGTAATGTAGCTGTACAGGATTGGTGGAATTAATAGCAAAAAGTATTACCGTTTTTCTATTGGAATTCTCTCTGGAATATGAAGGGTTATGCGAAACTGTACCTTATAATGCTGGGCTCTGCCTTCTGATTGGCTGGCACTCTGTACCAGGCGTGGCCCTGTGGCTGTCTGCAGAGGGTGCACCGCAAGGTTCACCATCCTGCACGGTGACTCTTTGCAAATAAAGAAGTGTGGCTGTGAGTCAAACCGGGGGATCAGACTCAGTTTCACATAAACTTTCATTTGTCAGAGAGAACTCCAATAGATAAAAGGTACCACAGCATGCTATTAATGCCACCAATCCTGTACAGATACATTACAAAATTCCTTTGCTGAAAGACAGTTAAGCTGCAATGCGTTGCACATCGTCTGGCACTGTAAGTGTTAACACAGCTTTAATACGTGTGTTTGGAGACCAGCACAAGGGCCACTATGGAAGGGAGGGAAGGACTAATACTATTATATTGTGACACTGATGGCTTTTATTGCGGGCCACATTCTGATCTCACTTTTCAACAAAGCAACATTCTAATGCGCCCTTGTGCTGGTTGCTAAATAGAGGGCGACATTTTAATAGTGAACCATGTCTGACACGTTTTGTTTGCACAGTTCTTTGACTACCAGTAGAAAATGGGATCTCTCTCACTTCTTACAGGCAACATGTTGTTAGTTTGGTGCCTGTCTAGATTAACAATTTTAAACCTTTCAAAATGCTCCCCAGATGATCAAAGGTTCAAAACAGTTCCTGTTAAGTGCTGTTAGCTGTATAATGCTATACAAATACACATACACATAAAATGGAAATGTGTCAAGCAAATTGTATTAACATTTACAAACCATAGTTTTACAATTAAATAAAGTATACAGGTTTTAAATGTATACAATAAAGTATTTCTTACCTATCAGGAATGCCCAGTCTTTTAACACTTCTATACATCGAGAGAGTATTTGCAACATGACGATAATTGAACCAGAAACGAGAGGTGCAAACCTTAAGCAGAAACAATATTCAGTCATATACTATTACAAACACAGACATTTTGATATACAGTAGATCTATAGATATGTGATTAACACTGAAAAAGACCAGAAGGACTGTGAGCAGAGCAATACAGTATCACCTGTCCTGAGGATGTAAATCTATCCGCAATGACTGGGCTTCATTGTTTTGTTAAAGGGATAGTAATGTCCACATGTAAATTTATGCTATATCGTAGATTTAAAAAAGTATGTGGAGCAAGACCCACCTCTCAAACCTTTATGGCTTGAGAGATAAGGTTTTAAAGTTCCCCCCTCCCTCCCCTTTCCCTGATGTCAGCTGTAAACCTGACAGAAGGAGATCTGTGTCGGCCGACTCGAGGCGGCTCTTCAGCAGAGCTGAAATACAGACTAAAAAGAAATACTTAATTGGAACGGTCTACAAAGTGTGCCTTGTATAAAATGACTTTTTTAGACCGTTCCAATGAAGTAGTTCTTTTTAGATATCGGCATTTCAGCTCTGCTGAAGAGCCACCAGCTGGTCCCATAACCGGGATCTCTTTCTGTATGACGTCAGAGCAAGGGGAAGGAGGGGGGAACTTTAAAACCTTATCTCTCAAGCCATAAAGGTTTAAGAGGTGGGTCTTGCTCCACATAATTTATTTTTTTAAAACCTGCAATATACCATGACATTAGAAGTGGGCATTACGAACCCTTTAACCCTTTACTATTATGGAGTAGGGCAAAAGAAAGCCATCTCTTATTAAAATGATAAGGGTTCCTATGAAAATGATTAAGGGTTCCTATTCAAAGGAATGTCTCAAATTAAGATCTGCTACTCCTACGAAAATCATGCAGGGAGTTGACCCGCCCACCACTATCCAAGTGAGGGGAAAAAAAATGGCTGCCACTCACTCCTACACCACAGACACACACAAGCCACACACACCAGCAACTTCTGCCTCACTTTATTTACCATGCTCAAAGATCTGCTATCACAAGGCTCTGCTGCAGCAGTAGTCCTGCCTGGCACCTCTCTCCAGTAAGCCTGCAAATTCCTGGTTTTCTGTTTTGCGCTTTTTACTATTTTTCCGACGGTCAACATATTTAGCCAGTACACGTGTGTGTGTGTGTGTGTGTGTGTGTGTGTGTGTGTGTGTGTGTGTGTGTGTGTGTGTGTGTGTGTGTGTGTGTGTGTGTGTGTGTGTGTGTGTGTGTGTGTGTGTGTGTGTGTGTGTGTGTCTCGCAATGTTGCTGACTGCTGCCCCGGACTCTCTCTCCCACCCAGTTACTCACCAACCTTCATTGCTCTCATTCATTACCACATCTGTTTCACGCACACACTCCCAAAGCCTTCATCTTTCCCCATTTCCCGTGCCTAGCCTGCATTGCCTCAGCAACTCTAACAACCCTTTACCGTCCTGTGACCAAGCTTAGGAGGGGCATTCACAAGAGTGGGGCATCACCTCACAGAGAAACACAGACTGGCCTTCCATTCCTAACACATTGAGCACTGCCACTAATGTCCTCCACTGCATTCTGCCAGTCCTCAGCAACTCAGGACTTGTAATTCTGATTTGTAAACGATTTTTTTTTTTTTTTTTGGGGGGGGATTAAACATTAAACATTAAAAATATGATTTTGTGTCATATCATCGTACATGTTTTCTGAATAAGTCATAACCAAAAAGAAGGTGGTTTCTGGCAAAGAAGCTGATAACATTCATCTCAATATAGTCATTGGAGGCAGTGGAGGATACATCCTCTTCAAAGCTTTCCCGTAGCAATTGCGGATCTTATGCTTATTTTCCTCATCCTTGGATTTGCAATTTAATTGATTGAACCACATAATGAAGGAAAGCCATGTCGGGAAATCGTGAAGAAGAGCGTAGAAAACTGCCCAACATCATTAAAATCATTCAAATAAGAGAGAGAGACCCAGGAATCCCACTCATAAGTCACCCCCTTATGACTCACTTGTGTGTGCGCGCGTATGTGTGTCTCTGTGTGTGCCTGTGTATTTCTTACTGTGTGTGTTACGCTCTGTGTCTGCATGTTGTGCATTGCATGTATGTGTGTGTATGAGTGTGTCGCTCTTTATGTATCTCAGTGCATGTGTGTGTGTGTGTCTCTGTGTGTGTGTCTTGCATCTGTGTGTGTGTATTAATTCCCTATATAACCTGATGGAAAACGCCATCCCAGATTGCTAGTTTGTTATAAAGTAATAGTTTGACTTTAAAGGAGCAGTAAACTTTTTTTTAATGAAAAAATATATATTGTAGGGATTTTCCTACTGAATAAAATAAGAGTACTCCCATTGCAGAGAGATTTATATTTCCAGAGCTATTACAGTTTAAACCCATGGTTTTTTTTTTTACATTAGCAGTGCCCTCTACTGGTCAAATTCTAATTAGATTTTCTGTTAGATTCTAATGGAGAGGAAAGTCAGAAAAGTCAGAGACATACAGTTCTCCATAGAATGTGATAGAAACTGCCTGTCACTTCCTGTCAGTTAGAACTATCAGGAAGTAAAACACAGTAAATTCACTTCCTGGTTATTTGAACTGCTATTAATTTTGAATAAAACATCTGACAGCAGTGGGCGTGACATAGTTTTATTCAGCAGGAAAAGATCTATAAAATATGTATTTTCATAAAAATAAGTTTACTGCTCCATTAATTCTTCGCTGTGACCAGAAACAAATAAGTCCACTGGTAAGAAAACATATTGTTCATCAGATGTTACTTCCAGTCAGATTATGGCTATGTAGAGCATGTTCCCGCACCACAAATACATCTTGATAAACTTGATACACTGTATAACTCATTAAGCCATTTTAACCTCCAATGCAAATTACACTACCCATCACTGTGATATGCTTAAAGAACTAAACTGGTTAACACTCTAATCTAGATGTATAATCTAGATGTATCCTTCACCTTTCTAGCTTAGCACACAACCACTTCTCTGGAACACTACCAGACTACCTGAGCAGTATGCTTACTCCAGTTCTCCAAACCAACTATAACCTCTGCTCCACTGCTAACATCTTACTGAGTATCCCACAATACAAGAAATAAGCCGGATGATCTGCCTTCTCCTTCAGAGCTCCAAAAAACATAAAATCTTCTCCCGGTCTATAATCTCGCACGCGTGTGTGTGTGTGTGTGTGTGTTTCAATGTTTCTCTATTTGCTTTCATATGTAACCCTTTACAGTAAACACTCCAGGATATACTTGAAAAAGAAAAATCTCATTATTTTCTAAATAAAATGAATAAATTTGAGCAGCACTTTGAAGCGCAAACAGAAATACCCAACATAGAAGGAAAAAATACTTTGATTGACAATATTATATAATAAAACTGCATGTCACTACCCTATCTTGATGGAAGGCCAAAATTGGAGTAACACATACCAAGGCCTGATTTTTTTATACGGAGGTAAATATCTTCTTACCAGGTGGTGGTCTGCAAAGGGAGTTGCTAGAACTGCAGAGATTGCAGAGAGCTGGACTTTCAGGGATGCAGGTTCAAGGGCCTTTCAAACCCTACCTGCATAAATTGAAGGATTATTGGAGCAGAGATTGATTTGTGATCCAGATTCTGTGACAGGCACCACTTGTGGAAAATAGATCAGGCTCTGTAAAAGAGGGTCGTCTGCTTCTCAGCATGGTTTGGACGACAGGCTCAGATACACCCTGTAGTCTTAAGGATTCCTGCTCAGCCTCCAGGCCTTGAGCTGGAAGAAAGCTGGATCCAGGAAGAAGAGAACCTGGTCATAACAGGTCTGGGATGCTTGGAAGAGGCATGACTGACAATTAAAGGAGATCGGCATACAAGGGTTTCCTGGACCAGTCCGGGACGATAAGGATGACATTTGACCTGTCTCACCTTATCTTGTTACCTCCATGAGTATAGGAAGGAGAAAACAGGTATGCCAATTGGAAGTCCCAGGACACGAATCGGATTCTGTGCCAGGGCCGGAGGTTCGTGCCATCTGGATAGGTAGGTCTGACATTGTCAGTTCTGAGAGGAGTCCATCATATCTGTTGAGGGTCTCCTAAAGATGTTGTTATTGAAAGAAATGCTTCTTTGTTTAGTGTCCACGCCTCTGGATCCAATTTCTTGCGACTTAGAAAGTCTGCCTGAACATTTAGTTGACCTGACAGGAAGGATGCCGAGAGAGTCAGCAGGTTCATGCTACCCAATAGAGAATCCCCAATGCATGGATGTTGAGTATAGTGCTCCCTGGTGTAGAAGGCAGTATACTGCTGATATATTGTCTGATCTAATCAAGACAGCTGTACTTTGTAGCTCGGCCTGAAATGTTTGACAGACTTCCAAAACATTGATGTGTAGACAGTGTTGTCCAAATTCCTGAATACTGTGCAGATTCCAGATTGTTCCTCAGTCTGTGCTGCTGCTGTCTGTCCACAGGATCAGCCCGTCTGGCTAAATAAGTGGGCGGCCCCTTGAGGGCTTTTCTGGGGAGTCTACCAAGATAACTGCTTACTGGTGGGCCGGAAGACTGAAATCCTCTGGATCAGGTAGGGGGGGTTCCTTTTGTAATAATGGAGATAATTCTCTTGGATTAAATGAGAATGAATTTAGGCCTATGGTAGGATCTGATAAATTGATTAGAGGCATCCCGGTAGTCGTGAAAACTTTATAGCGGTGTGGAACTTTCACTGAAGAAAAGGCCATGATTCTGTTGAAAGTGCGGTGCTGGGTATTTAGGGACAGGGTTACTTGCCCTTGACTGGTATTGATGTGCATCCCCAAGAATCTTAGCTGTTGGTAGGGAGAGAGTTTCTTTCCAAATTGACTATCCAGCAGAGTTTGCTGAGAAGGTCCCAGCAAATGTTTTTGCTGGTAACTGACTGGGGATATGATATCTCACTAATAAGAATGTTGTCTAGATAGCAGGCCACTTTGATCAGATGAATGTTGCAGCATTGCCATTACCTTAATCTTTGTGGAGACTCTTGGGGCTGGCGCCACTCCAAATGGGAAGTCCCTGTACTAATACAGATGACCGAAGATCTGGAATCTGAGGTAGTTCCTGTTTGTTTCCCAGATCAGGACATGATAGTATGTGTCACGCAGATCTATTCAGGTGACTAAGACATGAGGATGTATCAAAATTAGAGTTGATGACTCAATTCTCATTTGAAATGACGGACCTTTAGTACAGAGTTGAGCTTCTTAAGGTCCAGGATGAGGCATAGCTACCCAATAGGTTCGATAACATAAAAAGAGGGGAATGGAGCACCTGAATCTCTGATGTGGTGGGACCCCTCTATCTATTAAGGGAATGTTGGATTTGAGACATGAGGAATGACAAGACAAACCTGGATGCTTTGAGACTAAATGAAAGGAGGTTTAGACTTCAGTAGAAGAAGGGGTTCACAGTAAGGTCTGTTAACCACCTGGGTGCCAGAGTGGTACGGAACGCACCGCTTGCAACACACTCAGTACCACTCCTACACCCAAAAGGTCAAATTGTGGAATTCCTTGCCCAAGGAGGTGGTTATGACAGATACAATGGATATATTTATTGCAAAAGGGAACATACAGGGTTATACAGAATATTAGTATGCAATTCAGGTAGGTCCGATGAATGACTAACGTAATGGATAGCAGGATAGCTATACAATTCTCATGTCACTAGGGTATGAAGCAACAGATGAACTTGATGGACTTGTGTCTTTGACCCAATTACTATGTACCCTGTTTGAAGCAGAATCTCCATTGCCTGTTTCATCTGTAGAGACCTTGTTTTTATATAGATGAACTGAAGCGAAGTATCATAGGGACAGGTTGAAATTCCAGAACCCATCTGTCGTGATGAACTAGACTCTAGGCCTGGTTGGTCTGACTTTAATTGTTGGAATTGCCATCTTTTTTGGAAATCTTTACCATTTCCAGCTCTCTGATTTTGGGGAAGGCCACGCTTCCTCTTGGTTGTATCTCCTGACTTCTTAAAAGACTGATGTCTGAAGTGACCAGTTTTGGCAGCAGAGTATCTGGCTCTTTTCTCCTGGGGTAAAAAGGGATCTTGATGACCTCTTGAAAATCTCTTCTGGCAGGTCTCAGAATAGCTTAGTTGCAGAGAAAGTCAAAGAGACCAGTCTGTATTTAGAAGAAGGGTCTGTTTCCCAGGCTTTGATCATCAAATCATAAGACTAGCTGACAGTCTCTTTGATAGCACCCAGTTCTTTTAAGATATGGGATCTAGAGACTGAATACTCAATTTCTTCTAGTTTGGTTAGCCATATGCGTAGTGTATGAAAGATGCCATGGCAATGGCAGTGGTCAAATTCTGCCCAATTGTTTTCACTCACTCGTAATAATATCTTGTATAGAGCTATGCACCGGTATGTGGGGGCTTCATTTCTTATATCCCACAATGCAGTATCTATAAGTCAAAGCGGTCTGGGCCGAAGATTTTCTCATGGCCTTTACCAGTCGGTTCAGCTGATCAAAAAAATTAAGCTGTCAACTTATTGGGTAATCTCAGCTTCTTCAGCTGAGGAGACTGCAGATTCAATATCAGTGAAACTATCTTCATCATGCATCCTAGAGGGTCCTTCATCTGGGTCAGAAGGACTAGGCTGCCTTCGTGCTGCTTCCTGCAATGTCTTTTTCCAGCTAAGGAAGTCCTGGAACTGAGCAGGTACAATACTAACAGCAGCATGCTAAAGTAGTAGCACAGAGTTTGGCAGGGCCTATCATAGCTATATCCTGATCACACCCTGCACAGGTTTTCGTCTTTGGGTCCAACATCTCTGCCTGGCAGGGTCAGAAGCCTTGGGCTTTTCCCTGTAACATTCGTTAGGGGTAAACATAGTGCAAATGGAATAGCAGCAATAAGCAATAGTTCACCGTAAGTATAGAAGGCACCCACAAACACTTGTATGAATCAGCAAGCAATAAATATATATTTAAGGCAAATGGAACACCACAAGGGTTACTCTCTGTGCCTGCATGCCATCCTGAATGCGCGTTTTGTCCCAGGTCCATTGAACAGCCTGTTTCCTTCATGCGTTTCACCAGTAGAATGCAAAAGTGCTGAACTTCCGGTTTCCGGTCGAGGCAAGGCTGCTCTACATGGGCGCACTTTCAAACAAGCGCTCTGAGCTAGATGGCAAGAAGGGAGGACTGAGCACTGAGCTGTGCATCTGGCCAGAACCCCAGGACCAACTAAATCGGAAACCCATGCGACCTCACCAGGATTCTGAGGTACGAGGTTCCTTTGCAAGGTGATATGAATCATGATTAGGCAAGCCACATGGGAGAGAAAATAATAACATAGTGCTTTCAAAGTTTAAGATGAGAGAGAGGCAAAAAGCCTCCGTCCTCCAGCTTGGTAGGATCAAAATAACTGCAGGGGGAAGTGAGCTCACAGAATTTATATTTTTTGATTGGTCCTACCAGCTGGGAGGCAGAGCCAATTACCCACAGTATGCCGTGGATTGGACACAGGAAAAATTGTTATTGCTGCGTTACATCTAGTCAAAACCATACACATTGTATTTTGGAGGCAACCATTTTCTGCTAAATGAGTCATAATAAAGTCCTTAAGATTTATAAATATTTTGTTACACACATATCCTAATTTGATTATCTCAAAAGCAAAGCTTTGTTGCTGTAAAGCCAAATTATGTGTACAAGATGTAAACTTGTAGGTATCTTTCAAATCAGTGAATGAAACAAAGCAGCAATGCTGCAAAGTGTAATTCCATCACTGCATGGTGGCATAACATAAAAGTGGCTGATGCCCAGGGGAGTCAGCCAGACACTGGAGGCTGAGGTAAGCTTTTGCAATGGCTGTGCTGTGGGATGATCCATAGGCCCCTGTGCAGATCATCTATGCGTCAAGAGATAGTAATACTTAAAATGCATAAATGTATATATTGTAGGGTTTATCCTCCAAAGTAAAACAAGGGTACCCCTACTGCTGAGAGGTGTTTTATTCAAAAGGTACTGTAGCTCAGACTTGATATTTTTCAGGTGCAATATCTCAATGGCCTGAAATTGTACAGTGGCACTGTTACTACACCATCCTATGGAGGTTTATGGTCAACTGATCACAGCTGTCCACAGGATGGTCCAGCAACAGCGTCACTGTAAGATAACTGCAATAACTGCACTGTAACATAGCTGCAATAACCTGTGAATAAAAACACCTCTCAGCAGTGGAACTTTGTTTTAGTCAGGAGGATAAACATTATAATATATTTTTTGCATATTAGTATTATCAACCATTTCAGCGTGCTTACGTTATGATGAATGAGGGCTAGTTGCAGCATGACATATTGGCCTTTACTCACATTAGGCAATAGTCCTACCAGAAAGGCCTTAATTTTAGGCAGTAGCAACACTGTGTAGACATCAGTGCTGGAGGTGAATGTGTAATTAATATCATGTTGATAATTTAACTATTATTAACTATTTAACTAGTCGATAAGTATTTATTTGCTATGCACTATGCATAATGTGCAAGGAGACGTAAAAAAAAAAAAAAAAAAAAATTGTAAAAAATAAAACAAATAGAAAGTTATATGAAAGTATTTAAAAATATAGCTTTCTAGCTAAAACTGTATGTTTGACTAATCTAGCTATAAGCTTGGACAGCAAAAGCTTTATAAGATCATAAAATAAACACAAACATTAAATAAATTCTACATACACACTGTAAATGCAGTTATCTCTGAATATGACAGAAGAAAAATGCATACATTGTCACTTAAAACAGCTATATTGTAGGCGACATTTCTGGGCTAGGGTTAGGTAATTTCTCCTGATGACTTTTCTTCTTTCAAATACAAAATATAACTGCCTCTACAATATGTAGACATTTAATTTGTTTCTTTTAAGAAACTGAATTTCCCCAATCCTGTTCTTACATGTCAGGAGTGCTATTTCTAAGGCTTCCAGATAACATGAACAATTTGAAACTGGGGCTGCTCCAATATTATGAAACTAGTTGAAGAGCCCATTACATGGGCCACAGTGCCACCCCCATAGTGACGCGCCGATACACGTGACAGGTCACGTGTACCGGCGCGTCAAAGTGCCCCTATGCGGTCCTTATGGGACGGAAATGTCTCATAACCTCCGGTCCTTAAGGGGTTAAGAAAGACTGGAAAATGATACAAAATTAGTTTTATGAAATGCTTCCTTTTAAAATAAGCATACAAAATGTGAGAGGCTTCTAACAACGAATAACAGCACAATGTCCTGTCCTACAGCTAGTCTCTGCATCATGTTTTAGCTCTCTAATACAGAGGAGAAATTTCCATGTACATATTAGACTAATACCACCCAAAAGGGTGGTCCAGTTCCAAAATGACAGGCAAGTCCCCCTTGCATGGGAACACCAGCTAACCCACGACGTACATTTCGGCCTTGTTGGGCCCCTTCAGGAGGGTACAGCTGGATTCCCTAGGCAATGAGAGCAAGGGGTCCACTTTTGGATAACCCTTCACTCTTAGGGAGACCACCGAGAGTATTCAAAATCACCATACAAAATGTGAGAGGCTTCGGAGGACGAACAACAGCACAATGGCCTGTCCTACGGCTAGTCACCACTCAGAAGCCTCATGTTTTAGCTCTCTAGTGCCATTACAGAGGAGAAATTTCCATGCACATATTAAACTAATACCGCCCAAAAGGGAGGTCCAGTTCCAAAATGACAGGCAAGTCCCCCCCTGCATGGGAACACCAGCTAACCCCCGACGTACGTTTCAGCTGGATTCCCTAGGCACTGAGAGCAAGGAGTCCACGTCTGGATATTTTGTAGGCTTCCTTTTAAAATAATCAGATTTTTACATTACTGACAGCCTAGATAAACATTTTATGACTCAAAAAGGCAAAATAAATGCATTTAAAGGAGCACAAGGCAATAAAATATTAACCAGAAACAAATCAATGCAGCTAAGAGAGAGAGGAAAAAGAGAGAACAGGGAATAAAGAGAGGGGGAATAGACAGAGAGGGGGAGAAAAAAAGAAACACTTAGAAAGACCGAAAGAAAGTGGATACTGGGGTCATACAAGGCATAGAGGGGGGGGGGGAAGAGAGAAGACTGAAAGAAAGAGTGGATACTGGGGTCACACAGGGCATAGACAGCTCAAACTACAGAGCTGTCCCTGTAAGAACAAATACAAACTCACAGGTGTTATTTTACAGATGGTAAAGATATCTGTACTCAACACAAGAAAAAAAATAAGTCATCCAAGGTTTCCACATTACATCAAAAGAATATCACTGAGGTGAATTAGCCAAAGTGAGACGTTCTACAGACATAACTGGTTTTAAGTTTCCATTCAATTAAGGAAGGTGATTGTTTGGTTACAGAGAAGAAGGATAAGTAATTTGGCAGCGTTAATCAAATGAATATAAAGAATAGTGGACAGTATATCCCTTTTAAGTCATGGATAGTGGAGATTCAGCAATATAAATAGAGGTTTACTGGGCAATCTAATACCAGCAATCTTATTAGTTTCATTCAGTACTTTGTTTCAAAATTAAATGATCACAGAGCAAGACCACCAAATATGCAATCAACTACCCAAACCTTGTTCACACATTCAGCATCTGCACTCAATGAGGGATCAAAAAACTGAAGCTGTTCAGCGGTTCTATACCATATAGTGATAATTTTGTATTACATTTCAATTAATCTTTGAGTGCCAGAGGGGTACACAAGGCATTGCTCCGCAATGCGTTGCATACCCATCTGCCCCTCAAAAAGTTAAAATATTTCTGGAAGACAGCAGGGCAAAGCATAAGATTTGTTTCCAACCACTAGACTCTACTGTTTGTTTGAGATCCCTTTACCACAAAGATTTTCGAGGGTGGAAATTTTTCTGTACCGCTTACAAGTTTATAAGATCGTGAATATAGTGTGTAGGGAAGACATAGACTGCAAGAAGAATTCAAAGGTGGCTAGATCTTACTTTAACCCCTTAAGGACCAGCCGTGCAGAATCCGATTCCGGACTCCCCGAACGGCGTGCAGCCATGCAGGGAGCCCAGAATTCCATGACGGTCCTGGACCGTCATGGGTCCTTAAAGGGATAGTAATGTTTCATAATAAAACAGCTCTAATTAATCATCGTAGCATTTGGACTTTGGAGAGTGTTATTTCAATTCTGTCAGAGTTGTAGTTCAAGAGTTATTCGATGACAAATTATCCCCCTCCCTCCCCTTTTACTGATGTAACACTGTTCAGCCAGATCAGAAGGGAGGTGCCCAGGTAGACTGCAGAGAGGGACAATCTTCAATTAAGACAAGGGAAAAACTTGTCAAGGGGGGCAAGGCTTTCATTGTTCTCATAGGAAGAAGATTGTCCCCTTCTGTTATCTGTCTGGTCTATGGACTGGATTCAACATTTGAGAAGAGATGGCTTACACTAGGTAAAAGGGGCGGGAGGGGAAACTGTGCTTGTGAATATCTCTCAAACCTTTAGACTTATATCGTTCTTCATGGTTTTTTTAATGCCTACAAAATAAAATAAAGTTAAAATTAAGTATTACTATCCCTTTAAGGGGTTACGTTGCTACAGTATGGATGACTGCCTATCAATTCCACAATTCAATTATAGCTGACATAGTCCTCCAATGACAGGTATAAGTGCACCTGAATCATGGAAAAGGGGAGGAAATTCCCCACCATGGATAGATTACAGACTAACAGCATACTGGTAAGACCATAAGGGAAATCTGTATTATTATTTTCTTATCTGAAGAATCAAACCCATGCCAAATATTGCAGAGTTGAATAGCTTTGTAATATTTCAAAATGTCCCAATCCACCCAGATTTTTAGGAGTTCAAAGTCTCAACTCTATACATTTTATATAGGAATTTGATGTCCGGAATACATAAATAAATTTAGGGATCATAATTTTTGCTACATTTATTTTTCCTATCCAAGAAAGGGATTTTAGACCAACCTGAGGTTTCCTTTTTTATAATTTCCTCTACAAGCGGAATCAAATTAGCCTGGAACAATTGTGTGTATTTAGGAGTTAAAAAAGATTCCCATACTATCATTTTTTTAGCTTTCTGTATAAAGCCCTAAGGGCCTTTTTCATCAAGCAAAAGAGGTGAATTTATGGAGCACACAATTGCACCATAATCAGATGATGGAAATTCCCTTTATAACCCTTTTAATGAATGCTTAACAATGCAATGGAGAGCTCTCTAGAATTCAAAGGGTTTAAAAGCCCCTTTTAAATTAATGGGAATTTGCATAATCTTGATTATGATGCCTTGCCTAACTTTTCTTCACATTTCTAGTAGTTATAACAACACAACAGTACATGAATTCATGCCAATGGGGCGATATTTATCTCGTAAGAGCCCTTGCTAATGAATACAGTTGGAAATTCCATAGTTTTCACAGATTTCAGTACATTTGAAGAGTGTGTGCCACCTTCTGGAAACATTTTGCACCCTCATTTGATGAAGTGGGTTATCTTCCTTCCAAAATGGTATGCTTTGTCTATCTTTATTTCTGTAGTTCTTACAGCTACTTTAGTACATGCAAGTCATGTTAATAAAATTGTAAGAGAAACTAGAGATGGTAGTAGGTGTAGTTTTATACTACTGGCACCTCCTAGAGAATATCAACTAAAAGCAGCGGGGTGCATTTTTGTCCTAAGAGCATTAGCTAATGAATACAGTAGATAATTTGAGAATTTTCCAAGATTTTAGTACAGTTGAAAGGGTGGAGATGTGAAAAAGATGACAATGTTTTTCCTTTAGAACTAGATTTTAGAAACATTTCTGCCACGGCACCCTGGTTGAGAACCACTGGACTAACACATTACCAATCTCTACGCGAGTTCATAAAGATAGTCACTTTGTTTTCATATCATTGCATATGAAAATAATCTGCCAGTTACTACTGCATTACCAAACAGGGTTACAAGGTAAGGAATTTCTATCCAGGAGTATCTATCCTTTACAAAATAATACATCAAAATGTATTAAATAAATATATGTTCCCCACAATACTGTCTTGTTCTTCTCTTGTATGTATATCAACTCCTCATTGTATCAGCTGACAGGAGCATCAAATGTTTTCAGAGCATTGAGCTTGTTTACAATGGTGTTGCATTAGTATATTCAGATATGCATGTACATTTGCCACTTCCTCAGTTCTTCCTCATGAGATAGAGTCATGTTCTACTGCAAACTGCTTATTGCATTAGCAATACACAGAACAAAATGGAGGGCCTCAAAGTGATCCATTGCAAGGGTATTATACATATTATGTGTAGAAGTAAATAAATGTGCATGATGAACACTTTTCTTCACAAGCAACAAAAGCTAACTAATTCCTATGTAAATCAGCATGCAATTTATATATGCGTATTTTTAGAAAACATCTGCATATAACTGCTTAACTATTTAACACTTGTTCATATCAAGTGAAATTATTAACAAAAAAAAAAACAGAAAAACCTAATTACTTTGCAAAAGGTACATATGATCCCTGATCGTGTAGCTCAGAAAACAATTTTCCCATATCTATTTCTGGGCAGCTAAGCAATTTCAGTTTATAAACAGTATTTTAGTTATTATACAGCTATTTTTAGCAAGAGAAATGTAATTTGAATAAGTGACAGCTGTCAGTCAGGATTACAGTTTGAACAACATGCAAGACATGCAAATGAAGTACAGAGAGACACACATTTGTAATGTTTCTTATAAACTTGGACAAATGTGTTACAAGAAAAACTGTCATGCAGGCATTTCAGTCTCAAATTAGGCATCTCAAGAAAAAAAGACAGGGACCAAAAACCTCCTCTATACACTGTGATTCAAGTCTGGCAACAAAATGAAATCATTAACATGGAAACTATATATACACAAACACCATAATGAAAATTGATATATTAAAAGCAGTACAAACAAACCCAAGAGTATCTACAATTAGATGCAATGCATTGCACATGCCTGTGGCCATTATTTAGCAAATATGTTTAAAACTTTATTCATTTGTTTTTTAAAAATGCTACTTGGGTGAAACTTAATGTTTAAAGTGTGCCCTGCACCCTACTTCTGGACAGACTATGGTTACCTGCTCTGTACTGCAGTCTGTCACTCTGCCTCTGCTCCCCTCCCTCTATCCAGCCTCCAATGGCAGAGGCTTTCCTTCTGTAAGCTGGAGTGATATCTAGCCAATGAAATCGCTCCAGCTTACAGACAGAAAGTCTCCATCATCGGAGGAGGCTGGATAGAGGGAGGGGAGCAGAGGCAGAGTGACAGACTGAGGTATACAGCAGGTAACCACAGTCTGTCCAGAAGTAAACATTAATTTTTGCTCAAATAGCATTTTTAAAAAACAAATGACTACAGTTTTAAACATATTCGCTAAATAATCTAACTAAGAAGACTAACTTGTATAGGGATGATAGATCCCCTTTAAAGGGATAGTAATGTTTCACAATAAAAGCAGCTCCAATTAATCTTCATAGTATTTGGGCCACGGAGAGTGTTATTGCTATACTGTCAGAGCTGTAGTTCAAGAGTAATTGACTGATAAAGTATCCCTCTCCCACCCTTTTTACTGATGTAACACTGCTCACCTCAGATCGGCAAGGCTGTTTGGATGGATAACAGAGAGGGACAATCGTCAGTGAGCATAAAGAAACATCTGAAAAACCCAGTCGGGGGGGGGGGGGGAAGAGTTATGCTCATAGTAAGAAGATTGTTCCTAGCTGTGATCTGTCTAATCAAGTGAACAGATTCCATATCTGAGGGGAGGTGGCTTACACTAGGTAAAAGGGGCAGGAGGGGGATACTTTATTATTCAATTACTCTTGAACTATAAGTCTGACAGTATTGCAATAACACTCTCCATGGCCCAAATACTATGAAGATTAATTGGAATTCCTTTTTTATGAAACATTACTCTCCCTTTAAAGGGTTAAAGTAACAAGTTATTGTAGGAGGACTATTTTCCTTTAGGGGTTAATTTACAACGTATAGTCCAAGAGAAATCCTTCTGAAAACCCAAGTGAATAGTTTGAAATACAACCCTTTGTACTTCTGCAATGAACCCAGAGGGTCCAAAAAAGCTCAGTTAGTGAACCACATATTTAAAGTGGATCTATCACCACTTTACAAGTTTTGTTCAATATGTAGAATAGCTAGCAAATAAATATAAAACATTTTTTTTTTTTTTTTTTTTTTTTAAAACTTTATTTGAGAGAAAATTACATTTTAAAGTATGCACAGCAGATTACTTACGGCTAAACTGTTCTTGCCGCAGTTTGCCGCTCTGCCTCTGCCCCCGTCACTTTCCCCAGAATCCTCGGATGACGGAGGTGTTCTGTTAGTAAGCTGGAGCGATCTTATTGGCTAGATATCAATCTCTGCCAAGTTTAGCCATAAGTAAGCTGCTGGGCATACTTTAAAATGTAATTTTCTCACACATTAGTTTTTTTTTTTGTTTTTTTTTTAAATAATAACGTTTTATATTTATTCGCCAACTATTCTACATATTGAACAAAACTTGTAAAGTGGTGATAGATCCACTTTAAAGGTTACCTATCAATTCTTACAAATTATACAGTTACTAGTTGAACAGCCTGTGAACAGGTGCCGCAGTGGCAGGCAGCAACGGCCGCGGTACAGTCATGCACAGTAGAGGCTGCCCTCGTTGTGGCCGATAACGGAGCGGGACGCTCCGAATTCAGATTGTAGTCCTCTTTGCACACCATCTGAATTCAGAGCGTCCTGCTCCATTATCAGCCGCGGCGTGGGCAGTCTGTACTGCTCACGACTGCACCATGCGCAGCCGTCTGTACTGCGCATGACAGCTTCTGACAAACATACATTAGCAAATTATTATATAGGATAGGATGGAACTTAAATGCCAGGAGCTCATTAACAAAAAGCTTAATAACCATCCAGTCTGGGGGGTCAGATAGCTGACAGATGGCTTAAACCACAGGATTCACTTCCTATACATGCAGAAAGTGAAGCCTGTGTCTGGTTGAAAAACCAGCACTGGCTGAAAACCCTTCACTTCCAGTCTATGGGGACTGGACACAACCCCAGTAGACAAAACTGCAAGACGTCAAATTATTGCCTTCATTCTATACTGTGTGATCACCCTGGCAGCAACAGTGTAACTCTTCTAACATGCAAATTACTTTCTATCTGAACCACTTGGCTGCACCTCTTGGCCCCAGCAAGTCTGCTCCCAACTGTGTGATACCTGCCCTTTATCAGAAGAAGTTACTTAGGCAGCATTACATCATACAGTAGTACAGTATAATATATATAGATATTCCTGACTGCTATATGAAGGACACTTATCTAGATAAGTTGTTCTGTTAAACAAAGTGAAAGCCAATTAATCTTATGCACAGTTCCCACTTTATCATCATAATAAAAGGAAAGTAACGGTAGGAAAATACTTACTAAAATTGCCCAATTATTTGTGTGTCCACTTCTAAAAAAAGTTTCAGCTTTATGCTAGAATAGAAAATAGAAAAACAGCATGTTAGAATTAGCATTAAAATTAATCTCAAGCAAAATAAAGAAAATCACAAACTGTGTATAGAAGTGTAATGGATGAGAGGTCTACTTCACTTCAAACTGTGACTAATACAGAATCCTGGTTTTGCAGAAAGGATGTATGTTTAAAATAGAAATTAAGTGAAAGTGCTTGTTTCAAAGCAAAATGAACATTTAAATATATTTCTGAAGTATATTTAAAGAAGAATGATAAGTCTATGCTTAATTCATCTATGTTTAATTCATCTAGGGTTTTAAAGACCAGTGAGGTAAAGTACTGGTGTGAAACTATACACACAAACCCACACACACAAATACAATTTTTGTATATATGTACAATATTTTAAGATATATACCAAAATATTATGGATAGACAACACACAGGTGAAGGGCAAATATAGCAGTCATGGGTCTTGACAGAAAAATGCCTATTTATCTAAAGATACAAACTGGCACTTCTCCATAAAGCTCTAGGTCCATAGACTGGAGAGAAGAGTGTATCTGAGGCTGTGATTGAAACTACTTTGTTCTATAAAAACCCGTGAGTGTTTCATTTCTCTAGCTGTGTGTTTCACTTTATTTAGCCACTGGTGGCACTAGGCTTACTCCAGTTTATATATATATACACACATATATATATTCATACAAAACACACACAAAGGAATGTCAGGGCCAGGAAATCGCCAGTGGAAAGAGAACATGTTTTTAAGACTATATCTGTTAAACTGTTCATTACTAGAAAGAAGGACTATAGCTTATTGGACCAAAATAACAAACAGTAAAAGTGTACATTGGGTATCTCTCACATCACCTTCTAATAATGCATTATCTGACACACCAAAAATGTATTATAAAAATGTTCAGCCTCTGAAAAACTGTGGTAAGGTGGCATAACACCCAGTCAGGAGTAGAGGCTGTATGTCCAAAACCCACTTCCAACAAAACAATATTAATTATTATTATTATCATCATCATATATTTAGAAAGTACCACCATACTCCACAGAGCTGTATAATTAGGCTGATAATGGTTGTCATTTTTTCAAAACTTTGGTGGCAGCTTTGTCTGTTTTAAACTTGTATTGTCTATGAATATCACCAACATTACTAAAAACTAGTAGTCGAATCAGGATTCACTGATTGCCAGTTTTAAATTATATAAACCTTGCACATATTAATCAGTAATGTATATCTAAGAACTTACTTCACACACAGCAGCTGTTGTACTAAGAAGAACTGAAACAATTCTGGGGCAAACTAACCGCACCAGAAGGGGGCAATATACATTACTGTTGCTTTAAATGGGGCTGGTAATCCCCTGAATGCTAAAGAGGGTTATGTGTAAAACACAGTACTAACATTTAAACAGACATTATCGCCTACAATGAATAGGGTTCATAACCTTTTAACACCTTAACAAAAGGCCAACGCAATGCGCAGCCAACAGTTAAGGACCACGTGTCATTTTTTTGCAATGTTTCGGGGTCTGCATGCAGCCACATGGGGACCCCAGAATTTCCTGATGTGCCAGGACTGTGACCTATTCTTAAGTACCGGAACCAGCGTGACAGACCCTGCTACATGTTATTTTGAAAACGTTTTTAAAACATTCTCACAGGCCATAACGAAATAAATAAAGATATGCTGTCTAGGAATACTCCTGGGGGATGCATTAAGGTTCGATAAGGGGTCAAGGTGGCAACAGTGGTATCCATTAAAAATGTTGCACACAAAACACTGTGCGACTTCAGGGAGCATTAAACATGTCACCATGTTTAAAAGGGCAATATGAGAATCTTGCCATACAAGAAAGGTGCGAGATTCTCATGTTACACCATTAAACATCACTTACAGCTGATAACATCCTGCCTGTGTTCTTCCTGTGTGTCAGCTCTCCCTTGTGTGCGTCTTACTCAAAAGCTGACACATAATGCATAATTATCCAAATGTGATACATGTAGCAGACTGGGAGGTGCATTAAAGAAGGAAAATACAAACTTTTACATACTGTGGCCACTGGCAAAGGATAATGGGAATTGTAGTTCATCCAAAATGCGTGGCAGGTTGAATCATTGCTTATAATCTTCACTAATGTCAAGAGCTCCACTGCTCTTGCACGTTTCTTCATGCCAATATAAATATTAACATACTCTGGAACAAGGCACTCATCTAAGTACTCATCTATACACAGCGCTGCTCCTGCCTCTCTCCTTCTTTGCGTGCTCTGCTCTGCACTGTTATTCTGCACACAGAGAAGGAGAGAGCCAGGAGCAGCACAGAGTATAGATGAGTGCCTTGTTCCACAGCATGTTAACATCTGTATTAGCATGAATAATTGTGCAAGAGGAGCAGAGCCTGTGACATTAATGATGCTTATAAGCAATGATTCAACCTGCGACGCATATTGCATGAACTACAATTCCCATCATCCTTTGCCAATGGCCATAGTATGTAAAAGTTCATATTTTCATTCTTTCTTTAATGTGCTTTCCAGCCTGCTACCTGTATCACATTTGAATAATTATGCATTATGTGTCAGCTCTGAGTAAGAAACACGAGGGAGAGCTGACACACAGGAAGAACACAGGCAGGATGTGACAGGCAGGATGTTATCAGCTGGAAGCGATGTTTAATGGTGCGACATGAAAATCTCGCACCTTTCTTGCAGGGCGAGATGCTCATGTCGCCCTTTAAACATGGCAACATGTTTAATGAGATGCCCACTTCCGTGCTATTTTTTATGCAACATTTCAAAGGTGAACCTATTGTAGTACATCTACACCAATTACATCTCATCATATGCACTGAGATGTCTTCTCCATTATATCCCTGTAAATATGACACATCCCCACCCCTTCACCAGGTTTACAATTCTGCATATTGAAATGCAGCTTAATGTGCTATTGTAATATTCATGTGGTATGTTTATTACATTAATGTTGCTATTCACCATATGGAATAAACTCTAATAGTTGGCTATGTTGATAGAGTGCCCAGTCCCAACTTCTCCAAATTGAGATGGAGGGTTTGGGATCTTCCCATAGCTTTCTGTGGAGTCACAGAGGACATTTTGCTGCCTCTACTGGAGAGCAGAGATGGCAGCTGCCTTTCCTTAACCATTTCAGAGCCGTAGGTCTGTGAAACTCCTTGCTTTTTAATGAGATACACTCCCCTGTGGCATTGATCAATCACAGCTGTTAACTGTAATAGCTTCTCTGCTAGTTCTGTCTTTACATGAACTGGCTGATCAGCTGTTTGAAATTTGCAGAGGACTATCCTTTCATTACTTGAAGTAGCAGAGTCTTCTGTTTACATGAATTAGCTGATGTGTGGATAGTCTGCTGCAGACTTCAAACAGCAAGAAAGAACCGTCAGATAAGCTGTCCAGCCTCCAAATAGTGGACTTCAGATGTGCCCACAGAGGGAACACCAAACATGAGTTAAGGGACACAAAACAAAAAAGTGGGGGGCACACACTGTATACTGCTGAAAAACTTATGAAAATATGCCTATACTCCCTCATTTAAATCATTCAAATGTCATTATTTTAAAATTCTGAACTCTGCCTTCTTTACGATCATTAAAATGGTGGGGAACGCCATGATCCCTATCACCATTTATAATCTTTCTACGATGTCTGCCAATCCTTTCCCTTAAAAACCTTGTAGTCCTACTTACATATCCTGCACCACATCCACACATAAGCATGTACACAACATATTTGGTTCCACAATTTATACATTGTT
The DNA here is from genome assembly GCA_037306005.1 of Rhinophrynus dorsalis. Taxonomy (NCBI): domain Eukaryota; kingdom Metazoa; phylum Chordata; class Amphibia; order Anura; family Rhinophrynidae; genus Rhinophrynus; species Rhinophrynus dorsalis. Next base: position 257,007,000 of record CM074722.1, read on the forward strand.
TTTCTTTGTGTCTATCTGTGAATGTGAGTGCAGCGATGAAAGGCTTCAGTTAAAGCAACTATCTGCAAACTACAATTTATCAGCTGTCTATCACAGATATCACCTCCCAAACCAAAGCCTTTTAAATGTATGCAGTATCCTGTTGTGAGGAACAGAATCAAAGGCTTTTGCAAAATCCAAATATACGCCAGTAAAAATAATACCCTTGTCCAAGATAATGTGTACCCTTTCGCAAAATGTAAGTAAAATTAGTTGCCATGATCTATACTACAAAACCATGCTTGCTCCCCATAATAACAGAAAACTCTTAATGAATACGGCGAAGTGTGTCATATTCTCCATAGCAAAGTGATCGCCACACACACACTTCATCATTGCACTGGCCATTATGGTATCTCCCCCAACCCCGGGTTTTTTAATATATCAGCACCATTAATTGCATGTCAAAATCAGTTTCATCACAAAAAATATGTGGTCTGTTTTCCTTCCCTCATCTTATACCCACAACCAAGCCTCTTTTGTAAATCCACCTCATACACACAGCTCTAAGTAGATCTTACAGTAAAGATTTAGGGTAATTCGTTTTAACAAATATAACATTATACTTTTACAAACACTCATATAGAGAGAGAGAGAGAGAGATGTGTGTGTGTGTGTTATATATGCTGAGTGTAGGTCCATACGGTTACTTGTATTCTACCTAACCCGTCATATAACACAACAGACAATGCACGATCACAAGTAATATTCTCATCCAGTTATATATATACCTCTGCATACTGAGCTAGAGCTACAAGGCGCACGCTGCAGACTGCTAGAAACACCACAGCTACCGGTAACCAGGAAACAGCCCTGAACGACGCCATGTCTCCCAGTTGACAGTCGGAAGTGGGGAAAATACTTCCGCATCACGTGGTTCATACAACGTAGTAAGCGCATCCTGTTCAAGTTTCCGGCGTTACATTGATATATGAGTAGAATTATTTGGATTCGCTCTGGTTTGCATATGCCGTTAAACATAAGAGTATGGAGTGGGGAAACTTGTACTGGGTAGTTACTGAGGCTGGTGTATTAAAGATAGTGTTGTAAATCTGGAGCAATCCAACTGTGCTCTTAGCATACTTGGGTACTCTCTGGATTTGACCCTGAGACTCAGGGTTTGGAACCAAATCTCAGGGTGAAGGGCCAGATTCTCAGGGTGATCAAATCCAGTGTGTCCTCCTACCTGATTTACACCAATTTACTTCTTGTTTATTGTCCAAATCCTTGACATTTCTACCAGAAAGGCAGGGGGACAAGTTCTGCTTGCCTTATGAGTGTATAAGAAATTATACCTCAGAACTGTAGAATGTGTAAGGTTCCTTAAAAACTGATTGGATTATCTCTGATTTAGAGCAAACATTGACATAACACATAGAATCTGCTTTCTTGTGGGCGTTAAGGGTTAATATTTCAAATATCTCAGGGTGAGCTCATTTCAAAAGTTCCCAGGTATGGCTCTTAGTAACAAATAAAAACTCCATTTGCTTTAAATGGGAGGTTTAGCAATTTGAATGTTAGGAGACATAATTGTTGGACACCTCTCTAGTATTAACGTGTTACAAGCCCAGTTAAAATCAACGTGGATTTTTTTTCTTTATCCCCCTCCAGTTGGTGAGTATTAGAACTGCACATTTTTTGTGCAAGTGTTTTCAAGACTACCCACCAAAACAAGATTTCAGGATCGCCTCAAACTTTTGAGTGGCATAGAGGTAACCAATGCAGTTGCAACACGTAAGGTTTCTCCCTGGCACTCAAAGGGCTAAACACAATCCTTTAGAATGTATTAATGTAAGGAGAGCCTGATAACCTTCACTGTTGCTGCATCTTAAAGGGGAACTACCACCCCATAAAATCTTTATCTAAATTAAGTCTCCATCTGGCGACTATCTGCTTAGTAGCGCTAGTCGCCAGAAATATTACCTGTTTTAACTGATTCCGCAGCTGACAGTAGCAGGAAGCACTGACATCTTGCCATAGAGACGCCTGCGCTGTCAGTCCCTTTTGGAGCCGGCCGTCACTATGGCAAGATCTCCAGAGTTCTGACCACCAACAAATGTGAGTGCACAGAACAATATTGACAAGTTATGACAGATGGCTTCAAAGCAAATAGGATATTGAGCCGGGGAACTATTTGACACACACACACACACACACCCCTAACACTGGAAATTGCTCCAGAGGGCTTTTTTGTTGCCTTCCTCTGGATCAACAGGGGTGTTATTGGCATGGGCTGGACTTGATGGACGCATGTCTTTTTTCAGCCTTATCTGCTATGTTACTATGTAATTTATGTTCATCTAATCACTATTTTCCAGTTACTGTACTTCACTGTTGGTGCCCCTTGTTTGTTCTTGTCTCTTTCTATAATACATTGGTGTTCCCTTAAATTGTGTGTTTGCTGGTTTCTTTGCTCTCTGGCTTCACTTTATTTATTTACTTTTGCTGCTGTTGGTCTGTACCCCTTCCTGATCAGCAGCCCCGTGACACTTTGATTGTCTCGCTACCCAATTGCCATTATTGTGGCACAGACTTTCTTCAGGCTCAGTGAGTGTCATATTTACCTGTAGGAGACCATGCAAATGTGTATGAGTGTATGTATCTAGATGAGAGAATGGGCTTATGTGTCTGTGACAATCTGTGCTTATCTGTGTGTGAAATGTATTTTACTTCTTGCACCTGAGGGATGGGGCTATGCATTCTGAAACACTATACATGATAAGAAATAAACACACAGTTTAGTCTTCTTGGTCACTTTCCTGTATGCGTTCCTTATACCTCTTTATAATTATGAGACTAATTGAGTGCCTAAAAAAGTGTGACAGTAAATGTGTTTGAGTGTGTAGCATGCGAGAGTAGGTGCATGACTGAGTGTGTTTTTGTGTGAGTAAATATGTCTGTGTTTTAGACTGTGTATGTTTGATTGTGTCTGTAAGAATGTGTCTGTGTGTGCATATCTGTGCTAAAGGCATCATGCAAAGGAGAGTCAACTCAATTCCGCTAAACAGCCCATGAGAAATGTTGCTGGGCTGGGCATATACAGTCATGTGAAAAAGAAAGTACACCCTCTTTGAATTCTATGGTTTTACATACCAGGATATAATAACAATTATCTGTTCCTTAGAAGGTCTACAAATTAGGTAAATACAAACTTGGATGAACAACAACACATGACCTATTACAGTGTCGTGATTTATTTAACAAAAATTAAACCAAAATAAAGAAGCCATGTGTGAAAAACTAAGCACACCTTATGATTCAATAGCATGTAGAACCACCTTTAGCAGAAATAACTTGAAGTAATTGTATTCTGTATGACTTTATCAGTCTCTCACATCTTTGTGGAGGAATTTTGGGCCACTCGTCTTTACAACGTTGCTTCAGTTCATTGAGATTTGTGGGCATTTGTTTGTGCACAGCTCTTGTAAGGTCCAGCCACAGCATTTCAATCGGGTTGAGGTCTGGACTTTGACTGGGCCATTGCAACATATTGATTCTTTTCTTTTTCAGCCATTCTGTTTTAGATTTGCTGGTGTGCTTGGGATCACTGTCTTGTTGCATGACCCAATTTCGGCCAAGCTTAACTGTCGGACAGATGGCCTCACATTTAACTCTAGAATACTTTGGTATACAGAGGAGATCATGGTTGACTCAATGACTACAAGGTTCCCGGGTTCTGTGGCTGCAAAACAAGCCCAAATCATCACCCCTCACCCACCGTGTTTGACAGTTGGTATGAGGTGTTTGAGCTGATATGCTGTGTTTGGTTTTCTCCAAATATGGTGTTGTGCATTATGGCCAAGAATCTCCACTTTGTTCTTGTCTGTCTAAAGGACATTGTTCCAGAAGTCTTGTGGTTTGTTCAGATGCAACTTTGCAAACCTAAGATGTGCTGCCATGTTCTTTTTAGAGAGAAGAGGCTTTCTTCTGGCAACCCTTCCAAATAAATCATAATTGCTCAGTCTTTTTCTGATTGTACTGTCATGAACTTTAACATTCAACATGCTAACTGAGGCCTGTAGAGTCTGAGATGTAACTCTTAGGTTTTTGCAATTTCTCTGAGCATTGCACAATCTGACTTTGGGGTGAATTTGCTAGGACATCTACTCCTGGGAAGACTGGCAACTGTCTTGAATGTTTCCACTTTTTAATAATCTTTCTTACTGTAGAATGATGTACTTTAAATTGTTTGGAAATGGCCTTATAACACTTCCCAGATTGATGGGCAGCAACAATTGCTTCTCTAAGATCATTGCTGATGTCTTTGCTCCTTGGCATTGTGTTAACACACACCTGAATGCCCCGGACCAGAAAACTGCTAACACTTTGGCTTTTATAGAGGTGGTCACACTTGCTGATGATCAGTTAATCAAGGGCATTTGATTATCAGGACCTGTCTGCTATTTAGCATCTTAATTACTAAGGAAGCAGTAAGGATGTACTTATTTTTTCACACATAACGTCTCCATTTTGGCTTTATTTTTGTTAAATAAATCATGACATGGTGTAATATGGTATGTGTTGTTGTTCAACTGATGTTGTATGTACCTAATTTTTAGATCTGCTAAGGAAGAGATGATTGTTTTTATGTCCTGATATGTAAAACCATAGAATTCAAAGAGGGTGTACTTTCTTTTTCACATGACTGCAAGCTGTGCACTCTCTTCATCCTAGTGTACAGAAAGAGAATTCATGCAAGGTACATGCATCAGCTATCACTCTGTACCTACACTCCCTGCCCAGGACAAGCCCATGAAAGACACCACCATCATGTGAGGGAGCTCAGAGAGGTAGGGGAAGTTCATTCTGGTCAACTGATAGTCCTATATTGTTAGGAGGACAGTCTCCCTAGGAGTATTGCAATAAAATCACCGAGTAAACTTCTATGAAAACAGTGGACAAACTCATGCAGGTTGGTGTAGGGGGCATGTGCCCCCTGCATGAAGCATTATCTTACAACTGTGAATGCTTCACTTTCAATTACCTTCTTATCAGATTATCCATTCACCACTGAAATTAATGAATCCAGGTTCTGCCCTGATGTATTCCTGATCTCCTCCATACTCACTGTCATTGACCTATCTCTCTTATGCATCAGCTCCATTAAACTGTGCTTAGCCAACTTTTTGGTGCACAGATTGATCAACAAGAGAGAGTATGAAAAAGTCTTAGGAGCATCAAGGCAGAATGTTGGGTCCTCTAATATCAGTAGTGACTGGAATAAGTGGGCAAAAGGGTATTCTGTCTAGGAGAAGCACTCAGTTGTAAGAATCACACCTTGCACTAGGGGTGCACCGAAATGAAAATTCAGAACCGAAACGTCAGGATGAAATCAGCCGAAAACCGAAACTAACTTTTTTTTATTTTATAAGACGATGCCTAACAAAAAATATAGTAGAGCAAGTGCACATTGTGCAGTCAAAGTGAAAGTCCCATGAGCTGAAGGTTACCAACTTGCCTTGAAAATAGTGACCTTTCCATTGCAGTTACATTATCCACAACTCCCATTTTTACTGATGTGCCAAACATATTGATCGAGTCTCTCGCACACACACACGCACAGACAGACAGAAACACAGACACACACACAGACAGACAGAAACACACACACAGGCGCTATATGTGGAGGGTCAAAAAAGGAAATGAAGAAAGCACACAGGAACTACTAAGTGTAGATTTATGAAAACAGAGAAGAGTAATCCCAACACTTGTGTGAACTGAAAATATATTAATAATCAGACTTTGCCTCAAATATTGTGGGGACTATAAAAAAGGGAACGCGAATCTAAAAAACACTGTACTAGAGAAGTGAATGGTACTGGACGGGAAGGGCAGTGAACGTTGTGTCGGGGATCAAAGCGTTATCAAGGCAAATATATAAGCTGTGCTCTGACCATGGATAGTGGAGTGAGGGGGGGGCTAAAACATATATTAGCTGCTAAGATCACGGAGGATTGGTGCTGGAACGGTTAATATTAAATGCTACTCCACTCCAATTTTGTCCTAATGATGTGGATGTAATAGGAACACACAACAGTAGCAAGATTATGCGGTTACCAGACCACTGCTTTGTTATAAAGCCTTGTATAAACGGTCTTTAATGTGCTCCAGCTCCTTTCTCCGATTTCCCCCTCCTCCTTCTTGGTCAGTCTCCAGTAGTGGGTACTCCGGTAGTGGTGGTTACTACCGTGGCGATACTAGAATCTTTAAAAGATGCTACCTTCAATTTAACCACAAGTCTCAACATCCTTACCTTGCCTGACGATGCGATTGCACTTCACAAGTGCTTTCTACCCTGCTTTGCATGCAGAATGACAGGGAGGGGAGAGAGAGCGCTCATTCAAACAAAGCTATGTTCAGCCACTTGTGAAGTGCAATCGCACCACCAGGCAAGGGAAGGATGATGGGACTTGTAGTAAATTGAAGGTAGAGACTTTTAAAGATGTAAGGATGATGGGTCTTGTTCACTGCATATAACGAGCAGCGTACTACATCTGACATCTCAGGGAGAAATGAGAGCGCTTCCCCTGTTTTGGCCATTTTTTTTTATTTCGGCTTTTTCGGCCGAAACATTTTGGCTGCTGAAATTTCTGTGCACCCCTACCTTGCACGTGTCTTTCTCTTAACTCCACACTGATCTTATGTATCCATGATGGAGGGAATTACAGTAATATGTCCAAGTAAACATCTGCGCTGATGCTTCCCAGACCACCTGCATACTCAAGGTCATTGATAGGTCAACCTGGAGTGGTAGATCAGTCAGTCATTCAGTGAACAGAGAACTCGGCTAAGCACAGTCTTATTGAGCTGCCTCATCAGAACAGTGGATTAGTAAGATTAAGTACAGAGGAGTTCTGTTGAGCATCAGGGTAGAATGTGTGCCTTCTAATGTCCGTGCTGAATGGAACAAATAGGCAGAAGGCAATTCTGTCTAAGTGAAGTGCCCACAGTTGTAATACAGAGATCAGTGCATATGAGGGGGCACAAATGTCCCCTACCCCAACCTGTATGTCTCCCTCACTATTATCCCCACTGTGGTTTTACTTCTCTACATTCTACCCTAATTCTCCCCAGATATCCTCCATACTCATTCTTGTTGATCTACCACTTTGGAGCGGTAAATCAGTCAGTCAAAGCACCAAGCTTCTTTCTCCTCCACAGTCTTATTCTCCCTTTGGCCATTTCTCATCTCCCTTTCCCCCCATTTCTAATTGTGTGTGTTTGAAGTGAACAAGGCTGTATATTCTCATTGATTTTAAATGGGATTTTAAAGTGAACCTGTCTTCTTGAATTTTTCTACATATTTGAAAACCGCATTCAAAACTGCCTATGTGTTATGTTAACCAAACTTCCAGCAGATGTATAGTTTATGAAATATTCTCACTTTTATTTGTGGGAAAAGTGAAAGTCTCCTGGTGTGGCACAGAACTTCATTAACCCCTTAACGACCCATGATGTACATGTACATCACGAGTGGATGTCCCTAAAGGACATACATGTACCTCAAGGAATTCCGGGTCCCCACGTGGCAGCACGCCGGTCGGGGAGTCCGGAATCGGAGGAGCAGAAAACAAAAAATGTTCTGTTCGCGTTAAGTGAGTGCATGTGTGGCCAGTCGTTAAGGGGTTAACATGAAATATCACTGAAAACGCTCATTAGCATATGAAAAGTCACGGAAGGCAATCATTAGCAAATGAGAAATCTCTGAAAAGCTTGCCATCACATTCTTGCTCTAGGGTAACTACATCTTCTGGCGATCCAACTCGTTTGTGTTTACCTCCCCCACTAGTTGATAGCCATTCAGTAGATATCAGGATGTGGCAGTCTGTGTCGACCCATTGCATACTGTGGTGCACTGACCACACATGGCAGTGTGGTGGAGGATAATCGCAACAAGGGCATAAAGCCGCATCTGAGGAAATTCCATCAGAATATGCTAAGCTGGTGGCAGGGAGGGTTCATCATTACAATTAAACTGTCTGCAAGTTGTCATGTGTCCTTAGTTGGGATTGGACAAGGGGCATAGTGACAGCAGTAGTACTTGTTTTTTGGTGGGGGGATTTCACATTGGGAACCCTAAGTGCCATGGTATTTGTTGTGAGTGCAGATGTACCCATTGTTCAGAATCCTTCCCTTGTTTACTACACATACTGTGCACATTGCAGTTGCTGATGAGATGCACAGTTCCTGATATCAAGGGAAAAATTTCTATTCTTTTTTTTTTTTTTTTTAAATTAAGAGTTTTATTCAAAGTTGATGAGCTGGTACAGGGTAATACAAACAGCATTACAAACAAGATGGTAAAGAGAAAAAAAAAATCACATATAAAAAATAAATTAAAAAGGTTAACATGTACATCATGCATTGAGAGCCGTCAATATGATGTCCCTTGCCACGTAGGGGTAAGAAGGCCGACAAAAAATATAACTACCACCCAAACTGAATCTAGGGAAGAAAGCCCTACATCCAATGAGGGAAAAGGAAAAAAAAAAGAGAGATGAAAAAAAGGGAAGGAGAGGAAAGGGAGAGAAAATAGAAGAAAAAAAGGAAAACGTGCAGACTGACAGACACCGCCTCCCCAGCAAATCCAAGCAACCAAAGGCACCAAGCAAACTCAATGACTCGGATTGGCTGACATTCCTGCTCCATGTACCGACCCGGATTGGCTGACGTTCCTGCTCCGTGCACCGACCCGGATTGGCTGACGTTCCTGCTCAGTGCACCGACCCGGATTGGCTGACATTCCTGCTACGTGTACCGACCCGGTCCGGCTGACGTTCCTGCTTTGTGTACCGATTGGATTGGCTCGTTCCTGCTCTGTGTACCAGCCCGTTAGGGCTATTGCTCCTGGTATTGGTGCGATCTGTGGTCCCATTCCGGTCCTCGGTCTGGGGTTCCGCTTCCAGGCTCGGTCTCCGGACTACCCTGTTGAGCCTCAGAGTCACTTGTGCAGTCTAGTCTCGATACGGTCAGTATCGCGCGGGCGACATTCCGGTGTCTACTCCATCAGTGCACCACGGTACACGTGACCCTCCTTCCTGCCTTCAGCACATTCCACTTCAAATACCCTCAGAAACCAGGTCCCTCTTCTGGGATAGGGGGCCTTTGAGAGGGGTGTACTATCATGGTCCCCGTGCTTCCTGGTGACATTCTGTCAGTCTCACTCACTGCTAACTCTTATTGGTTGCAGTGACTTGTCCCGCCCAGTATTTGTCGTTAAATACTGGGTCCTGTCACTTTGCTGTTGCCCATTTGTGGTGTTTCTGTTGCCAGCGCTTGTTCCAGTTCTCCGTGTGATCTCTGTGTACTGACCCGGATTGCCTGACTACTTTGCTGTATACGTTCCTGCTCTGTGTACCGACCCAGCCCAGATGACATTCCTGCTCTGTGTACCGGCCTGGTAGGGCTATTGCTCCTGGTATTGGTGCGATCAGCGGTCCCATTCCGGTCCTCGGTCTGGGGTTCCGCTTCCAGGCTCGGTCGCCGGACTACCCTGTTGAGCCTTAGAGTCACTTGTGCAGTCTCGTCTCGATACGGTCAGTGTCGCAAGGACGACATTCCGGTGTCTACTCCATCAGTTCACCACGGTACGCTTGACCCTCCTTCCTGCCTTTAGCTGAGGTTGGTGTTTCGTTGGGCGCCTCAAGCTGTGTTACCATCAGGCAGTCTTTGCTGGTCTTGGCGTTCGTTAACCCCTTCAGGGAAGGTGCTACTTGTCACCGGTCATTCACAGTGCAGTCTCCGTTGGGCACCCATCTGGGCATACTGTCTCAGTCCTCCGTTACTGCTAAGGCAGATCTAGTTATCCTGGGCCTCCATTGTCTCCTGGGCGTTTCTCGCTATTTAAGCACTCCCTGTGCAGAGTGGGAGTTTCAAGGGCCTTGCACTATTAGGGCCTGCTCACTGTATTGGCCTAATAGTAACCCGTTCCTGGCTGCCTCGGTTTGAATTCACATGATCATAACCTGACCTGTGTCAGTATATTGTATGGTCTGTTTGTACATATACTGGACCCGTGTGGGTATATATTGTATTTTTGCCATAACCTGTCCTGTGTCAGTACTGTATTATGTTACCTATACTGCTGGACCCGTGAGGGTTATATTCGCTAAACCTGTTCAATAAAACTGTTTTATTTCATTTACTGAGTCTGAGCGTCATTAAAACCGTAACAGTATGAAAGGGCCATGACCTCAGATGGTACAGGTGAAAGTAATGCACAAAGTTTCCATTGGCGGATGGATTTACAGGAGCAGCATTTGGACCAGTTGGTGCTGACCGTTCAGACCATTCTAGAAGGCATCGCTCATCTGGATAAACTGGTTCAAGCCTCGGTGGTCTCCCCCGTTTCGACACCGGGAGCTCAATCCCTGATGCAAGTAGCCTCGAACAAAGGGCTAACCGACACAGCCCTGTTACCGTTAAGATACGATGGCGAACCTACCCTGTGCAGAGGGTTTATCAACCAATTAGAGATATACCTGGAACTAACTCCTCAAGCCTTTGTGAATGACCGAGAGAAGGTGGGCTTTATGATTTCATTACTAACGGGCAGAGCCCTGGCATGGCCAACCCCTTGTGGGAATCTGCAAAACCATGTATACTAAACCTCAGTGAGTTTGTTTTATTTGAAGTTCCAGGTAGAGCCGCCTCTGCTGCCAAAAGATTGTTGGAAATACAACAAGATTCACGCACGTTGGCGGATTATGCAATTGAATTTCGTACATTGGCAGCAGAGGTAGGTTAGAACAATGAGGCGCTGGTGGCAGCATTTGCTCAGGGACTCAATGATCGTATCAAAGACGAAACAGCAGCTAGAGATTTGCCTAAAGAACTGGATGAGTTCATTGACTTTGTTATTGTGATTGATTCAAAGACCGTAAGATGCTGGCCAGAAATCTTGGACAAACAAGTCAAAATTTCCCACCCATGCCTCCCACTCCTCCTGAACATATTCAAGAGACTAATGAACCCATGCAGCTAGGGTTCACCAAGTTGTCTAAGGAGGAACGGGCACATCGACGCAGACAGGGGCTCTGCTTTTATTGTGGCCAACCTGGACACCTGTTGCGTACCTGTCCTATACAGCCGGAAAACGGACGCACCTAGGGTACCTTGGGGGACAGGCCCTAGGTGGCGTATAGCAGTTCCTAGATCCAGAAATTCAGAAACCCACTATCCAGGCTGTAATCTCTTGGGCAGAAAATTCGGTGGAGGTTCTGGCCCTGCTTGATTCCGGTGCAGCCGGATATTTTATGGACAACTCATTTGCTGCGCTACACAAGATTCCGCTGATTGAAAGGGAATCTCCTTTAGCCATTGAGGCCATCGATGACAGACCCCTGGTGCCAGCTCATATCACTATGGAAACTATGCCACTATCTATGAGTATTGGGGCACTCCACACGGAGAAACAACGGTTTCAGATCATCCAGTCCCCTCACCATGCGGTCATCTTGGGGTTCCCATGGTTACATCTACACAACCCCAAGTTCAACTGGCATACGTGTGAGATAACGTCTTGGTCTGAATACTGTATGAAGCATTGTGTTTCTCATCCAACTAGCATTATGTGTACCTCTCCCACCGTGCCAGCCGAATACCATCAATTCAGTGACGTTTTCAGTAAAGGAGAGGCTAGCGCTTTGCCCCAGCATCATTCTTATGATTGCGCTATTGATCTGCCTCCTGGCGCCGTCCCTTCCCGAGGTCGCACGTACCCTCTGTCGTGCGAGGAGAATCGGGTCATGGAGGAATACATCTCTGATGACCTCAAAAGGGGCATTATTAGAAAGTCAACCTCGCCCACGGGGGCTGGTTTCTTTTTTTGTGAAGAAGAAAAATGGCGAGTTAAGACCATGCATTGATTATCACGGGCTAAATAAGCTTGTGTCCAAAAACGCCTATCCGATTCCACTCATCACTGAACTGTTTGACAGGTTGAAGGGCTCCTCGATTTTCACTAAGTTAGACCTACGGGCCGCTTATAATTTGATCAGAATAAGAGCCGGGGATTAGTGGAAAATGGCGTTCAATACCAGATCGTACACTATGAATACCTGGTGATGCCATTTGGACTGTGTAATGCCCCTGCAGTGTTCCAGGAGATTATTAACAACATTCTCCGTGATGTGCTACAGTCTTGTGTGGTGGTTTATCTTGACGATATACTCATGCATTCATCTAATTTGTCTCAACACATTAAGGATGTGTCGGAAATCTTTCTTAGATTACGTAAGCACAAATTATTCTGTAAAATCGAGAAATGTGAATTCCACAAGGCCATGGTGCCTTTTCTGGGCTTTGTGATATCTAAAGATGGCATTGCCATGGATAAGGAGAAGCTCGCAGCAGTGCTGCAGTGGCCACAGCCCAAGGGACTCAAGGCTATCCAGCGGTTTCTCGGGTTTGCCAATTATTATAGGAAAATTATCCGAGACTTTTCTACGATTGTTAAACCGCTGTCCGATCTTACACATAAAGGCGCTAATTCTTCCCAATGGGCTGAGGCAGCTGAACAGGCCTTTGTGACACTTAAGTCCGCTTTTGCATCCGCTCCTGTGCTAACCCACCCTAACCCCTCCCTTCCATTTACTTTGGAAGTTGATGCCTCTGAAACTGGAGTAGGGGCAGTGTTGTCTCAATGTCTGGCTCCTGAGAGCATACTGAGACCCTGTGGGTTCTTCTCTAAAAAAATTGTCTAGTGCCCAAAGTAACTATGCGATTAGGGACAGAGAACATCTGGCTATTATACTTGTTCTCAAAGAATGGCACCATTTGCTGGAGGGTACTAGGACTCCTGTGTTGATCTTGACAGACCATAAAAACCTGTCATACCTTTCAGAGGCTAAGAGGTTGTCCTCGCGACATGCCAGATGGGCCTTGTTTCTGTCCCGCTATATTTCATCGTTTCCTACTTGCCTGGTTCCAAGAATGTTAGGGCAGATGCCCTGTCCAGGCAGTACGGTCCAGAAATAGATAAGGATGAGATCCCTGTACCCATCATTCAGACTGACCGCATTTTGGCTACCTTACGTACCAGCATCACTTTGCCCCTGGGGGAAGAGATTCTCGCTACCCAGGCTGCTGCCCCTCCTGACACCCCAGTAGGCAAGTGTTTTGTAGCAATGCCATTCCGTACCCGTCTGCTCAAAACTTATCACGCATCCCGAGCAGTGGGGCACATAGGGAGGGATCAATTGATCTGGTCTCTGTCACAATTGTTCTGGGGGCCTTCTATACATGCTGACTGTACCGCATTTGTAGCAGCCTGTACTACTTGTGCCCGTGCCAAGTCCCCTAGACACCTCCCAGTGGGGTTACTTCAACCTGTGCCTAATGGCGAGCGTCCTTGGTCCCACATCTCTATTGATTTCCTGAGAGAAGTGCTAGTATCTAGGGGTTACACATTCATCCTGATGGTGGTAGACAGATTCTCTAAGATGGCACATTTTCTGCCCCTTCCTGGCCTTCCCTTGGCCCAGGAGTTGGCTGTTGTCTTTGCCAGAGAAGTGTTTCAGTTGCATGAGGTACCCAGGGTGCTGGTGTCTGACCGAGGGAGCCAATTTGCGTCCAGATTCTGGAGAGCTTTCTGCGACCAGATGGGCATACAGTTGTCCTTTTCATCTGCCTACCATCCCAAGACCAATGGAGCCGCCGAGAGTGCCAATCAGGGATTGGAGCAATTCCTGCGCTGTTTCGTGTCCGATCATCATGATAATTGGGCCGACCTGTTGCCATGGGCAGAGTTCGCCAGGAACTGTGCTGTCAGTTCATCGGCTGGGTGCTCCCCGTTTCTCATTTACTGTGGGTTCCAGCTGTGCTTGCTCCCAGACTCATTTCAGATGCAGCAGATTCCAGCTCTGGATGAGCATATCGAGCAACTCTGCTCCACCTGGGCACAGGTACACAGGACCCTCAGTAATTTGTTCCAGCGTTATCAGCGCCATGCTAATCGCAGACGGTTGCCGGCGGTCTCCTTCCAGGTTGGGGATAGGGTATGGTTATCCTCCAGAAACCTCAATTTGCAAGTCCCTTGTAATAAGTTGGCTCCCCGGTTCATTGGACCCTTTAAGGTCATCCGCAGAATTAACCCAGTCTCGTACGCCCTGGATCTCCCAGCATCCAAGCGTATTCATAATGTGTTCCATGTATCCCTTCTGAAACCATTGATATGCAACCGTTACACTACCACTCCTGCGGTCCCTGGTCCTGTTCAAGTTCAAGGCCAGGAGGAATATGAAGTGCAAAACATTATTGACTCACGAAGGTTCAGAGGGAAATTACAGTACCTGGTCCATTGGAAGGGCTATGGCCCTGAAGAACGTTCCTGGGTTAACCAAAATTACCTCCATGCTCCTAGGTTGCTGCGCACATTCCACTTCAAATACCCTCAGAAACCAGGTCCCTCTTCTGGGATAGGGGGCCTTTGAGAGGGGTGTACTATCATGGTCCCCGTGCTTCCTGGCGACATTCTGTCAGTCTCACTCACTGCTAACTCTTATTGGTTGCAGTGACTTGTCCCACCGAGTATTTGTCGTTAAATACTGGGTCCTGTCACTTTGCTGTTGCCCATTTGTGGTGTTTCTGTTGCCAGCGCTTGTTCCAGTTCTCCGTGTGATCTCTGTGTACTGACCCGGATTGCCTAACTACTTTGCTGTATACGTTCCTGCTCTGTGTACCGACCCAGCCCAGCTGACATTCCTGCTCTGTGTACAGACTCGGATTGGCTGACGTTCCTGCTCTGTGTACCGACCTGGCCCAGCTGACGTTCCTGCTCTGTGTACCGGCCCGGCTGACGTTCCTGCTCCGTGTACCGACCCGGCCCGGCTGACGTTCCTGCTCCGTGTACCGACCCGGCCCGACTGATGTTCCTGCTCTGTGTACCGGCCTGGTAGGGCTATTGCTCCTGGTATTGGTGCGATCAGCGGTCCCATTCCGGTCCTCGGTCTGGGGTTCCGCTTCCAGGCTCGGTCGCCGGACTACCCTGTTGAGCCTTAGAGTCACTTGTGCAGTCTCGTCTCGATACGGTCAGTGTCGCAAGGACGACATTCCGGTGTCTACTCCATCAGTTCACCACGGTACGCTTGACCCTCCTTCCTGCCTTTAGCTGAGGTTGGTGTTTCGTTGGGCGCCTCAAGCTGTGTTACCATCAGGCAGTCTTTGCTGGTCTTGGCATTCGTTAACCCCTTCAGGGAAGGTGCTACTTGTCACCGGTCAGTCACAGTGCAGTCTCCGTTGGGCACCCATCCGGGCATACTGTCTTAGTCCTCCGTTACTGCTAGGGCAGATCTAGTTATCCTGGGCCTCCGTTGTCTCCTGTGCAGAGTGGGAGTTTCAAGGGCCTTGCACTATTAGGGCCTGCTCGCTGTATTGGCCTAATAGTAACCCATTCCTGGCTGCCTCGGTATGAGTTCACACGATCATAACCTGACCTGTGTCAGTATATTGTATGGTCTGTTTGTACGTATATTGGACTTGTGTGGGTATACATTGTATTTTTGCCATAACCTGTCCTGTGTCAGTACTGTATTGTGTTACCTATACTGCTGGACCCGTGAGGGTTATATTCGGTAAACCTGTTCAGTAAAACTGTGTTTTATTTCATCTACTGAGTCTGAGTGTCATTAAAACCATAACAGCGGCAGAGGGAATGCGGAATGTGAAACTTTCAAGATTAACACATCGCGGAGGGCAGGTATTCTCATGGAAGGATACTGCCTTCGCTAATTGGGCTGCTTTATAATACGTCCACAAATGTGGAACCGAGAGCCCACCCTCCGTGTGATGCTGATATAGAAGGGAAGCACAGAGACAAGGGAGTTTGGATTCCCAGATAAACTGGAGAATACGTTTCTGCAGGAGGAGAACCTCCGACCTCCATACTGCAATAGGAAGAGACCTAAAAAGACAGAGCAACTTAGGGAAAAGAGACATACTATCACGGTTCCCGTGCTACACTGTCAATCAGGGTTTTGCTGTCTGTGCATTGGAGGAAGCTGATTGGCCCGCCCAGGATGTGCCTTTATACTCTGGGCCCTGGGCACTTGTGCTTTGCCCTTTCGTGGTGTTCCAGTATCTGCGCCTTGTTGCTGTGTTCCAGTTCTCCAGTGTACCGACCCGGCTTGTCTGACTCTTCTTTTGATCCTGCTCCGTGTATGACCCGGCTCTGGCTGACGACCCTGCTCCGTGATTGATCCGGTTCTGGCTGATGATCCCACTCCGTGTATGACCCGGCTCTGGCTGACGACCTTGCTCCGTGATTGATCCGGTTCTGGCTGATGATCCTGCTCCGTGTATGACCCGGCTCTGGCTGACGACCCTGCTCCGTGATTGATCCGATTCTGGCTGATGATCCTGCTCCGTGTACGACCCGGCTCCGGTAGACGACCTTGCTCTTTGATTGATCCTGTTCTTCGGCTGCTGTTCCTGCTGTGCTCCGGTTCCGGTTATCGCCTGTTCCAGTCTGCTGTTCCGGTGTACCTGCACGGCCCGGTCGCGTCCGCGACATTCTGATCACTTGGTGTCTCGCTATTACTCTCACTACTCTAGCTGAGATTAAGGTTGCTTTGCCATACTTGGTACGTTGCTGTGTTCTGGTACAGAACCAGTTAACTCCTGCAGTACTTCGTAGTCTCAGTCTTGTGCCTCAGTTCTTGCCAAGCATACACTTATCGTTAAGAGCTATTCCTTCGGTACCTCTGAAACGCCTCATTACCTTCAGCAGAGTATTGCCGGTCCGGTGTTCGGTGTGCACCGTGACCGCGCCTGTGGGCATTGCTATCCGTTCGCCTCTTGCTGGGAAGGTTCCGTACGGCACCGGAGGGGTGTCCTGGCTCCGGCCTACTGTCATACAGAGGTTACTCTATCCATCTGCACTATCCAGTGCTTGGCTCTCAGTGCTTGTGCATTCGATACCATTATTTGACATCCAAGAGGTGTCAGGGCACTATCCATTGGGTACATGCAGAGTTAACTTCCATTTCCAGTTAAGGGCGGCTCAGGTTCTTGTACTACCGTTTGGCAATAGCACTTCCTCATATCCCACGGTGGTGGTATTTACTCAGCTCTGGCACTTGTGCCTTCCGTTTCCATTTGAGAGTAAATCTAGTACAGACACCTTGCTTCAACTTTGTGATTCAAGAACTGTGTTCCAGAGACTGCTACTGAGTTCCAGCTTTGCGATTCAAGAACTATTACCCAGAGACTGCTATATATCCTGGGCATTGGCCAAACTAGGACTTAGTTCTCCTCTTGCACTTGTTAACCCTTTGGGGTCATTTACTATCTATCCATTGTCCAGTATTATTTGCTGTATTGCATTCACTCTGTTCGTGTTTGCTATTTCTGCTATTCCTGTACTGGCCCCTAGGGGCATCATATTACTGTTTAATTCAATAAACTGGGTTTTTACTTTACACCCTGGTCTGAGTGTCAGAAAACCGTTACAGTACGAAAGGGCCATTCAAGATTATACGCAAGATCAATCCTGTGGCATACGCTTTGGAACTTCCTAATACTATGCATATTCACAATGTGTTCCATGTGTCACTATTAAAGCCCTTGGTTTGCAATCGTTATACTACCACTCCGGTGGTTCCTGGGCCGGTGGATGTGCAGGGCCAAGAGGAATACGAAGTTCAGAGCATTATTGATTCAAGGAGATTTAGTGGCAAGTTGCAATATTTGGTCCATTGGAAGGGATATGGGCCTGAGGAGCGCTCTTGGGTCGACCACAAGGACCTCCATGCTCCACGGTTGTTGCGCAACTTTCACTCTAAATACCCTCAGAAACCAAGACCCTCCGGCAGGAGAGGGGGTCTTTGAGAGGGGGGTACTATCACGGTTCCCGTGCTACACTGTCAATCAGGGTTGTGCTATCTGTGCATTGGAGTAAGCTGATTGGCCCGTCCAGGATGTGCCTTTATACTCTGGGCCCTGAGCACTTGTGCTTTGCCCTTTCGTGGTGTTCCAGTATCTGCGCCTTGTTGCTGTGTTCCAGTTCTCCAGTGTACCGACCCGGCTTGTCTGACTCTTCTTTTGATCCTGCTCCGTGTATGACCCGGCTCTGGCTGACGACCCTGTTCTGTGATTGATCCGGTTCTGGCTGATGATCCTGCTCCGTGTATGACCCGGCTCTGGCTGACGACCCTGCTCCGTGATTGATCCGATTCTGGCTGATGATCCTGCTCCGTGTACGACCCGGCTCCGGTAGACGACCTTGCTCTGTGATTGATCCTGTTCTTCGGCTGCTGTTCCTGCTGTGCTCCGGTTATCGCCTGTTCCAGTCTGCTGTTCCGGTGTACCTGCACGGCCCGGTCGCGTCCGCGACATTCTGATCACTTGGTATCTCGCTATTACTCTCACTACTCTAGCTGAGATTAAGGTTGCTTGCCATATTTGGTACGTTGCTGTTTTCTGGTACAGAACCAGTTAACTCCTGCAGTACTTCGTAGTCTCAGTCTTGTGCCTCAGTTCTTGCCAAGCATACACTTATCGTTAAGAGCTATTCCTTCGGTACCTCTGAAACGCCTCATTACCTTCAGCAGAGTATTGCCGGTCCGGTGTTCGGTGTGTACCGTGACCGCGCCTGTGGGCATTGCTATCCGTTCGCCTCTTGCTGGGAAGGTTCCGTACGGCACCGGAGGGGTGTCCTGGCTCCGGCCTACTGTCATACAGAGGTTACTCTATCCATCTGCACTATCTAGTGCTTGGCTCTCAGTGCTTGTGCATTCTATACCATTATTTGACATCCAAGAGGTGTCAGGGCACTATCCATTGGGTACATGCAGAGTTAACTTCCATTTCCAGTTAAGGGCGGCTCAGGTTCTTGTACTACCGTTTGGCAATAGCACTTCCTCATATCCCACGGTGGTGGTATTTACTCAGCTCTGGCACTTGTGCCTTCTGTTTCCATTTGAGAGTAAATCTAGTACAGACACCTTGCTTCAACTTTGTGATTCAAGAACTGTGTTCCAGAGACTGCTACTGAGTTCCAGCTTTGTGATACAAGAACTATTACACAGAGACTGCTATATATCCTGGGCGTTGGCCAAACTAGGACTTAGTTCTCCTCTTGCACTTGTTAACCCTTTGGGGTCATTTACGATCTATCCATTGTCCAGTATTATTTGCTGTATTGCATTCACTCTGTTCGTGTTTGCTATTTCTGCTATTCCTGTACTGGCCCCTAGGGGCATCGTATTACTGTTTAATTCAATAAACTGTGTTTTTACTTTACACCCTGGTCTGAGTGTCAGAAAACCGTTACACATTGTCACCGCAAAAATCCTCCCGATCCAAGAAATATGAAAGCCGCTCCAACGGAGCAAATGTTCCTGAAGCATCTTAAAAAGAGGCAAGAAGTTCACCGCATACAAGCCCGACAAACAACTGGTAATACGAATCCCAAGAGATGTAATGAAATCACGCCGCCATTGAAAATCGAAATTCACTGATAGCAACTTCACCAATGGCTCAGGAACGGAGACGTTCAGGGCCACGCATTTCAAATGGTTAATACAAAACCCCGAAATAGAAGAGAACAAATTCAACAGGGAATACAGGTTCGGAAGGGATGTCATCGGGGAAGTGAGTGTCAATAAAACATCATCGGCAAACAAAATTTGTACGACTGATCGTTAACTACTACACCCCTGATATCAGGATTTAAACACACTGCTGATGCCAAGGGTTCGAAACAAAGGGCAAAGAGCAAAGGTGATAATGGACAACCCTGCCTAGTTCCATTACGTACCAGAAAAGGCGACGATACAGTACCGGGCACAGACACCACCGCCATGGGCGACAAGTAAAGAGCCTGAATACCAGACAGAATAGGGACCCTAAAACCAAAAGACCCCAAAACTTACCACATATAAGTCCAGTCCACTCTATTGAAAGCCTTCTCGGCATCCAGAGACAGTACCATCAAGGGGGTTCCACCGGACCTCCCCACATGAATCAAATTCACTAGCCGCTGAATGTTATCCGGAGCCTCCCGACCGGGAATAAAACCAACCTGGTCCGGGTGAACCAAAGACCTAATCACCAAGGCTATACGCTTCGCTAGCACCTTAGCATATAACTTGATGTCCACATTAATAAGCGAAATGGGCCTGTAATTCGCACATGAAGTGGGATCTTTACCCTCCTTCGGAATCACCACTATCTTGGCATTCAGCATCTCCGGCAGGGGTGCCGATCCAGAAAGGAAAACATTAAACAAAGAGGTCAAAAATGGGAGTAGGATAGGAGAAAAGATCTTGTAGTAGGAAGCCGTCTGGCCCCGGCTCCTTTGAAGACTTCAAAGACGTAAGAGTGGACTCAATTTCGTCACTCGATATGGTGTCATTGAGTCGCGAAAGGGACTCAGGACTGAGGCACAGGAGATTACATGCTCTCAAAAAAGAGGTCAGAGAGGAAGCCACTGCGGGAGAAGATTGAGCCTCATGGCCGTTATAAAGAGATTCATAGTAAGACGCAAAGGCAGCCGCAATTTGAGAAGACTGATATTGAAGAGAACAGGAGCCCACTCGAATGGCATGAATCGACCTCTGGGAAAGCTGATGACGAAGCTTAGAAGCCAACATCGCATCCGGTTTATTCGCCTTCTCAAAAAATTTTTGATCCATCCACTGCATTGCTTGCAGCACGTCGCGGGACACGATGAGGTTCAGCTCACCTCTAAGACGTGTCACCTCCAAGAGGTTAGCAGCCGTAAGATCCCGTTTATGCAACTGTATCGCAGCATGCAAAAGGGAAGAGAGCCGAAGAAGATCTGCCTCCCTAGATTTTTTTCAGTCGAGAAGCTAAACTAATCAACTTGCCATGGATGACCGCTTTGTGTGCCGTCCAGAACAAAGACGGAGAGATCTCAGGCAAGTGGTTGAGCTCGAAATATACATCCAAAGCATCAACAATCTCTGTCTTTATCGATGGATCAAGAAGCAACGTTTCATTAAATCGCCAGGAGGAAGAAAGTACAGAGCCCAAAGGATCTAGAAAAACACCCTCCATGATAGCATGATCCGACCACGTAAAGTCATGAATCTTAGAGCTAGACAGATTGCCCAAGAGTGTACAGGTGGAAGAAATGTAGTCGGTCCTGGTATAAAGATGATGAGGATGAGAATAGAAAGTATAATCACGCGTCGTAGGATGTTAGAGTCTCCAACAATCAAGCAAGGAATGCGCCTGAAGCAGGTTGGCCAAAAATTTCGACTTAGGCGGGACCGACACCCTCGGCAACGAAACCGACCTATCCAGAATAGGATCCAAAACCATGTTAAAGTCACCACCCACCAAAAGTGGGGAAGTCGGGTACTGATCAAGTAAACACGAAAGACGCATCGTAGTCAGTGGGAGCATAGACATTGAGGACCGTCAAGGTGACCCCCGAATGGTGCCATGACTGAGTAGGACAGCAAAAAAAAAAAAAGATGGAGAGGGAGAGAGAAATAGAGAAAGAAATGAAATACCAAGGTGTTGGAGATATAGAAAAGAACAAGTCTAATTTCCTACAACTAAGCAATGTTTCCTCAGGGCTTGTGTCATTACTAATAAGTCTAATGCCTATAAATCAATGTTTTCTTAGGGCTTGAGCCTAAAACAAGTCTAAATCCTACAAATCTTTCGCTACAAAATATTCTATCCCGTCAAGTATCCGTCTACCCCAGTCACAGCCGACGTCAGGGGGTCCCTGTCTCTGTCACGATATGTACCAATTTCTTATTTTGTTTTTATTTTTAATCTTATTTATTATTTTTTTTAACTGTCCCCCTAATACCAGTCATCAAACCCTCCCCAAATTCCTTGTTCAACTGATTCTTTCCCCAGACTCCACAGGCATCCTCATCATACCCTTTTTACACCAAGTCTTATGGGTTTTTTAATTGTATTTAGTTTTTATTTTTGTATTAACTGTCCCCCCAATCCCATTAAACAATCCCCCCCAAAAAACATTCTTTTTTCATCTGAATCTTTCCCCACGCTCCTCCAACAAAGGTACCCTCACACCCCTTTTATACTATGCCTTTGGGAAATAAAATAGCATGTTCTGTTTGTTGTGTGTAACTTCAATGTTCCCATTGATTTCAATGGAATGAGCTAGGCAAAAAAAGTGAAAAAACCCCAGCACTTTTCCTGGGAAATGATTCAATAAGAGGGAAGTGCCATTCACAGATTTTGGTTTGAGGTGAAACTTTTCACCCATCCGTAATGTTTATGTGTCTATCCCTCCAAGGACCAATGTATAATAATGCCAGTGACAGGTTTATGGGTTATTCCTTCTTAGAACTAAAGTGTACTAATGGCAGTAACCTTTTTATGGGCCAGTCCCTCCTAGGACCAATGTGTACTAATGACATATTTATGGGTAAGTCCCTTTTTAGAACTAAAGTGTACTAAAGACAGTGACATGCTTATGCTTCAGTCCTTAGGGCTAACTGAGACAGATACGGAGACGAAGAATGAGAAAGTGTATACAGTATGTATATATCTGCACAAAGTGTTTGCATAGTACACATTGCTTAACCTATGTTCAGTTTTGGCCAGAGTAAAAGGTGGCATCCCAGCAGAGGAGGTCTGGCAGCTTGTGGCCTGGGGGCAAATACAAGTGGCCCATTTCTACTATTACTCAAGCCTACTGTCCTAGTCCACCTTGTTTTGTTAATTTTTGCTCAAGACATCTGGAAACATTAGGTGTGATTATAATCATGATACTGAAGCTATATATCCTCCTTTCCCTCACTCCCCTCCCAACAAAGTCCACATTATTGCACCTTAATATACCTATAATGATATGTTTTACCAACCTATTGTTACGGTTTTCTGACACTCAGACCAAGGTTAGAAATAAAACACAGTTTTATCGAGATAAAATAAGGAACAGTGCCCCTGGGGGCCAGAATCGGTATTGCAGTGAGGTAAGTAATGGATAATATACAGGCCCAATAAAACAGGAACAGGTAGAAAATAGCAGTAACACAGAAAAGGGTTAATGCTCAAAACAGGTATACAGTCTCTGTGGTGGTGATTAGCTAACGCCCGGTGCTATAAACAGTCCCAGTAGTAGTAGTGCAGCAAGCAAGCTCAAGCAGTGCGACTGAACTGAATCACAACCAGATAGCTGTATCGTAATGCCCAACAGTATAGCAAGGACCAACTGGAGCTAGAACCAATACCCCTACTAGGGTGTAGTAACTGTGGAGAGACACTGCCAGAGCCAATGGAGCCAGAGACAGGAGCACCCTTAGGTGCAGTAACGGAGGAAACACTGCATATGCAAATGGGACCGGAGCCAAGAGCACCCTTTAGGTGCGGTAACAGAGGAGACACTGCACAAGCCAATATACCGTGAGCCAAACGCACTTCCAGGTGCGATCTGTTGGAACAACACTGTGAGCGAGAGGAGACCAGAGCCACGGCACCCTTTCAGTGCCGGAACGGAGCAACACACTGACAGAGTACTGGAATGCCCAATAGCACCACGTGGTGCGATAACTCCTAGGGAACGAGCACCTAAAGAAAGGTACTGCTCTGCAGTGGTAACAGATAGGCTCGGTGATGGAGGCAACAGCTCAACAAGTGTTAAACGGCTCAGGATGGGAGGTAACAAGGCTTGGCAAGTGTATACAAACAGGCTAGGTAACGGAGGCAACCAGCACAGCAAGTGTTCTCAGACAGACTCAGTAACCACGGCAATAGCTCGGCAAGTACTCTCGGACTGGCTCGGTAACGGAGTCAACAAACGGGCTCAGTATCAGAGGCCACAGTAACACAGGAGGCGTGATCAGTCAGTGCAAGCTGCGAGCAGGTTCAGAATGTCGCCAGGCAGGAACATCGGTCAGTACCGGCTGAATCACGGAGCAGGAACGTCATCCAGAACCGGGTCAATCACGGAGCAGGAACATCAGCCAGAACCGGGTCAATCACAGAGCAGGAACGTCAGCCAGAGCCGGGTCAATCACGGGCAGGAAGTCAGCCAAAGCCGGGTCAATCACGGAGCAGGAACGTCAGCCAGAACCGGGTCAAATCACGGAGCAGGAAGTCAGCCAGAGCCAGGTCAATCACGGAGCAGGAATGTCAGCCAGAACCGGGTCAATCACGGAGCAGGAACAGCAGAGTAGTCAGACGAGTCGAGTCGGTACACAGGAACACAGCAACAAAGGAACAGGAACACCACGAAAGGGCACCTGACAGGTGTCATAGGCCCAGTATATAAAGGGACACCCTGGGCGGGCCAATCAAGCTCTGCCAATGGAAGAGCACCACCACAAAGAGTGACAAGGAATCACAGGGACCGTGATACCTATAATGTGCTGTTTGAAGTCTAATTTGTGAAAATGAAAGCCTTGCGAAAAAGGTGAGTATGAGTTTCTATGTGTAAGTGTGTTTGGGTTATGTTTCAGTGTCTGGGTGTGTAAATTTGTTTATGAGGGTGTTTGTCTGCAAGAATGTCCCTGTATCCAGTGTCTGCCCTTTTTCTCTTGCATCCATTATGAAAAACAGGAGCCATGCAGTAAAGATGCTACTTCAACACAGTAGACCTCTCTGGAAGTGGAGACTTCCTCCCACTTGACCCACACCCAGCATTAGCAGACTCTGTTTCAAACTGCCTTTCTAAAGAGAAGCAACAGGGTTGAAGATTCTCTTTTTTTCCATAACTTACATGGGGCATTCATTGTCCCCATAAGGCCGGCTCCTTTTCCCTGATCCTTATGGATCTGAGCTCAGACTGGGGATGGCTGGGGATGGCTATTGCTCCTCTCAGCTACTCACCATTACAGGTCGTGTGAGTTTGTCCCATCCCTGTCTGTTTGTCTATCCACCAGCCACAATTTGAGGCCTGTGCTAGGTTTGGGTTATCCCTGCAGTCTGGCCACTTTATTTATTATATTTTTTCCCCTATTTTTCTTGCTTGTTCCATTGTCCCTATATCTGGGACAAGGTTTCAAGAGCCTAGGATACTTTTTAATTAAGGGGGCTGCTGCACCTTTAAGAAGCAGCTTCTGCTCCTTATACATACTTTCCCACAGGGCAGGGTGGGCTCCAGGCTGTGAGAGTGATATGGTGCTTCTGTGAATTCTTTGCACTTTGAGGGACCCCTTTGGGGAGATCCCCGCGAAGTTCAGGTTCAGTGGCTGAGAAGCCAATGTGCCATTTTCTTTGTAAAGTCTATTTTTAACTTAATCCTGACTTTCCTGGGCTTCAGGGAAAGGATGAGGAGGGGATATGGCTCCTTTTCTTCCTTTTTCTGGATTTGTTCATCCATGAGGCACCACAGTAGTCTGACTTGTTTCTCAGGGGGCCAGGTAGCTGTCACAGTTTTTGTAAAGAACACACAGACAGTCAGGTAAGGTTAAAAAGCTTTATTGAGAAATAATAAGCAAGTACCCCACTCAGGTCCAGATAAGGTCCGTATCAAGTACCGTCCACATCTGACACAGGTCAGGGTGAGAAAACACACAGAGAATAATATGTCAGAACTGTAATAGCTAGGACTAGCAGGCAGGATACAACAGCAAGCACAGGAACCAGGAACTCCTCAACAGCCCCACTCCGCAATTGGTGGCATAAGCGAAGGGCAGCTGCAGGGCAAACCCCTAGTGGGCTAGGGGAGTATAGGCAACAAAGACTCTGTCAGAGAACTGACCCTAGATAGGGTGACCGAAGGCAACACGGACAGGACTCTGCAACAAGAGGACCCTAGCACTCTAGGGTTAACGAGGCAACACAGATAAAACTTAGGCAGCGGTACAACCCTAGAACGCTAGGGTTAACGAGGCAACACCGACAAGGCTTTAGGCAGCGGTAGACCCTAGAACTCTAGGGTTAATGAGGCAACATCGACAAGACCAGGCAGCGACTGGGCCCTAGCACGCTATGGGATACTGAGGCAACTCTGGCAGTGGCTTGACCCTAGAACGCTAAGGTTAACGGGGGCAGCAGAGATAGAGAGCTGGCAGCAACTTGGCCTTAGCACGATAGGGTTAACGGGGGCAACGGAAACCAGACACTGGCCGTAACCGGCCCTAGATCACTAGGGTAAGTATAGGCAACTCGGGCAGAAGTCTGGCTTAGACTGGACCCTACTACACAGGGTCACCGGAGGCAACACAGACACTGGTGAGTGATTGGCCCAAGCAAGCTCCAGATGGCTAAAGGAGCAATGGGACAACCGGCGCTATGGAAGCGAGCATGTAATGTAAGCGGTCAGTAATCGGTAGCCCTAATGGACCAATGAGACTAACGACATGTCCCGGTAGTGGCAAGAACAGCAACTCAACCAGGTCAGCACACACGGAGGATACAACCAGTCTAAATGGACGGCCAGAACTAGCCTAGCCAGGTCGGAATACACAGAGTAGTCAGCCAGTCCCAGTAGGTAAGGGAATCAGATTCTCAGCCACGCCAGTTCGGTACACAAGGAGTTAGTCAGCCAGTCCTTGTCGGCAATGGAATCGGTTACTCAGCCAAGCCGGTTCGGTACACACTGGGATAGTCAGCCAGTCCTAGTCGGTAACGGAATCAGATACTCAGCCAACCCGGATCAGTACACAAGGAGTTAGTCAGCCAGTCCTAAGTCAGCAACGGTATCGGAATCAGTAACGCCAAGAACAAAACATAGTCAGGCGAGCCAGGTCATACACGGAAAACAGGAACAAGAGCTTCAGAACGCTAGATACGGGTACACCACGAAAGGGCACCGGTATACTGACAGGAGGGTGTATTTGAAGGCAAACCCTGGGAGGAGCAACAGCCCAGAGCCAATAAGAATGAGGCCAGTGTAAACCAGGAAGTAAGAATGTCACTCAAGGATCACGGGTACCATGATAATAGCCTTCTAAATAAGTTTCCACCTCTGCTTTGCTTCCACTTTTTCTGAGGTATTCTTTGTTTGTCTGTATAATGGCAGATCACACAGGATTACAAAGGAGAAGTGGGGAAGCCAACGACCACCAGAATCACTGTACTCTTTGTATTGGTCAATTGTACATCTTTCCAGACCAGAGTCAAGCCCTTCTTGTACTCTAGCCCCTACAAAGCCAGTTTCTGGGCCTTCTTCCTCTGAGCATTGGTTAAAACCCTAATTTCAAGTATGGCTGGTACTCCTGCTTCCATCCAATGGGATCTGGATAAATTGGACTAGGGTCCCTCAGCTTCCCCCAAGAAGAGGGTCTACTCCGTCTTAGAGAGTGACCTTTTTCCAGATAGGAAAGATTCCTTATTAGAGGAGGGTGAAATGGGAGGAAGATGCAGAAGGGTCCTCCCTTACTTCTGTGGATTCTTTTGAGGAAGACCCTGGGAGTTTGGGTGGAAGTAGAGATGCTTCGGGTCTGTGAGTCCCCACACTCATGGTCATCCTCTGATATTATTATAAAGCGTAAGCTGCTGTACACTTTTTACCGGGTAAGAGACTATTCTCTACTTTATCCTTTTTCTGCTCCATTGCAGCTGTGGGCAACTACTCTGGCAGATGATGCCTCAACTTCTTGCGTATCTAAACACACAGCTTTATCAATTGCTGATGCAGCTACCTTCAAGGATAAGGCAAATAAACACTTGGATTCTCTTCTAAAAATACAATTGTGTGACCTCTAGGGCTGTCTTGCTCCCAGCACTTACCAAGCCTTTCACAATAAATAAACTGAGATATTTACAAGTATAATGTTTGAAAGTTGTATTTAATATGCCATTTATAATCTATTATAGTTGGCAAAATAAATACAATACATATTTTTGTTGTTTTTATTATTAAATGTAATTAAAACATTTTTACTACTTTTGAAGAACTGAAACAGAGTCTTGTTTTTCTACAGCATTCAAATGATCAACTGAGCAAAGACGGGCTGTAACTGGGATTGACCAATTTAAGCCTCCTAGATAAGGAAAACGTAAGCTAAAACACACTGGAAATAACACAGCAACTAGAAAGCAACATCAGGTACATGGTAGAGGAGTCTCCAATAGGCAAGATGCTGGAGTGTGCAGAGTGGGGCACAGAGCTGGCTGGCATTGGTTACCCCCTAGGCTGCCTTGCTGCAGCCAGGGCCGGATTAAAGATGCTGCCAGCAAGGTCAGTTTAATGCAGCTGGCCCGTACCCTGTATGACAGCCTAGGAGATAGTTACTACCTACTGAGGTCAAAGGAGTTGGCAGACAAAGACACAGAATTAATTACCTGTACTGTCGAATTCAATGGAATCAGTAGGATAGTCAGATGATCACACAAGCAGGGTCAGTAAAAGCCGGACAATGAAGCACATAAGTAGCAGGAAAGAGAACAGTTGAATGAGAAAGCTGGGGTCAGAAACGGAATATCAATCACACCAAGACACGCTACCAAATCGAAGAGCAAGAGAGTAGTCTGAAGGCAAACCAAGGTCTGCACACTGGAGGAAGTGCAGAGGGATCTCAGGAACTGGACTAAGAACAACTGGACAACACACTAGAATGCTTTGATTGCACTCCAGCCCTGAGGAACTGGGAAGTGATAAAGGCTCAGGAATGAAACAGGGATCCGGCAAACAGAAAAAGACCATAACCAAAACCAGGCAAGGAATAGGAAAAGGAGCAGAATATGACACAGACGTAATATCTCTTCAAGCACTTTCTGTTGCAAGGTGGCATTTGCCACCTTTCAAGCATCATACCTGTGAGTATCTCAATATGTCTATTTTGAAATCGTTGTCTGGTTGGTAATAAGGCACTAATGGACTGCCTTGTGTGTGTGTTTTTTTCCATATACACTTCTTCCAGAAGGATGTATTGAGGAGCTGCCCACTTAGGAGATCATTGAACAGAGCAGATTATTGCAGATACTGTGGTTGGGTTAGTATAAAGATCCCTTCTTCTTAGTTTCCAGAATACAAATATGTGTTAAATCTGGACACCATCTTTGTGAGATGATCTCTTAGTCAGTGTTGGGAAATGGGGATTCAGTCCTTGTTAGAATAAATTACACTAGGAGTGCTCCCCTTTATTTCTTCTGTTTTTTCTAGTTCTCAGATCTGATCAGTCCCTCAGTAGCTGAGCCATGCTGTGTGTCTCTACTTCTGGACCCCTTGACTCCAGGTCCTTTGTGTCATCCAGATGTGGAGAGGCTAGCATTGACAGGCGATATACTAAGAAAAAAGTGCTTCTCTGACCTGGTCATTGCAACTATGCTTAATTCTTGTAAGCCAGTTTTATCTGGTGTATCATAAGGTCCGGTCTTTGTTCTTCAAGAACCGACCAAATGCTTTTTACCTTCCATTAATCTTGGCTTTTCCCCAGGATGACATCCATAAGGGGCTTAAAGGGGAACTGACAGCGCAGGCGCACGGACGTCACTATGGCAAGATGTCCATACTTCCTGCTACTGTCAGCCTCCGAATAAGTAGAAAATCTTTGAAACCAGGTAATATTTCTGGCGACTAGCGCTACTAAGCAGCTAGTCGCCAGATGAAGACTTAATTAACATACAGTTTTTGCAGGGTGGGAGTTCCCCTTTAATCTTAGTACTATCAAGTTCTACATCTCTGCCTTGTCTGTTCTTTTTCATAAGAGCATTGCCTTGCTGCCAGTTATTTAGACTTATGTGCAAGGGCAAGCCCACTCCTACATGGGACTTAAATCCTGTCTGGAGTGTTTTGTTGCTTGACTGTCAAGACAGATTTCCTTGTAGCAATTGTGTCTGTCTGACACATGGCCAAAATGCAGGCTTTGTATTGTATACCACCCCCTTTCTGATTTTTTTTTTTTAATTCAGATCAGGTGGTTTTGTGTACTTGCTTTGGTTTCCTTCCCAAGATGGTTTCTGATTTTCATATTAATCAGGAGATTGTACTTCCCTTTCTTTGTCATGCTCCATCTACTAGATGAGAGCAGAAGCTTCATTACTTAGATGTATTTAGGTGCCTTAAGTACTATGTTTACCACAGTGAACCTTTTTGTAAACTGGATTTGCTTTTTGTTATTCCTGAGGGTCCATCTGCGGGCCTGGTGATGTCTAAATTGACAATGGCTTCTTGGATCAAGGAGACTATTCAGCAGAACTATGTCATTAGGAAGAGGCCAGTACTCTTTAGGGTGATGGCTCATTCCTCCAGAGTGATGTGTGCTTCCTGGACCTACACAAACCAGGCTTTTTTTGGAACAGTTTGTGTAAGACAGTGAAGGATATGTCACTTTACATGTTTGGTAAACATTACAGAGTCATTGTACTAACTTGGGTTGAGGCCAGTTTTGAAAGGAAGGTACTACAGGCTGTAGTGCCTATGTAAGTGCCCTTCTTTCCATTATTTATAGTAACCTGTCTGCTGTTAATTAGTTTCAGTGTGGCACTGTCCGTTGACACCTGAGGTTCATAATTGTTTATGGTTTGTCTCTGTTGAAATTCATTTTCTTGTCCTGAGATTTTTCTCCCCCTCCCAGGAATCCTGGTGGGATAGGTTCTGTATATCACCATGGTTCCTGTGTTCCACAATGGATGAAAGAGAATGTTTAGTGTATATCTAAAAAGATTGATCCTTTCACAGACATTATTTCAGCTATTCAGCTTCATATTGCAAACTGGATTATAGATCAATTGTTCTGACACCTGAGTTCATGAGTTTGAAGTCAGATTAATCTTTCTTATATCTTGGCCAAGAATGAATTCAGATCCAGTGAGTTATTTCATAGCTATTGGACATAAGCCCTTGTAGCACAGACTGACTAAACAATATATTCATTTAAAGTTAAACTTCCAACAAAGATGTACAGGAACCCAATACAAAATGAATAAACTAAATTTTTTTTTCTGTTCATTATGGATTTTGCAACAAGAAAGTCACACCAATAACAGGAAAATCAGTGATTCTTTAGATGTTATATATTATTATTATACACCCTAATACGATATTTTACTTTTATTAATTCATAGCTAGACTAGGCCAAATTCACAATGTTGGTTTGAACAACATTCAGTGCAAAGCAGTTCAGATCTCCAGGTTACTTTTTGCTGGGGATGTTCGCAAAGTCTCATTTTTTTTTCCACAGGAATTTTCATGGATAATCAGCAATTTGTAGCTTTTTCTGCAAAAAAGGATGGAGCTCAGTAGTGGTTCTTTTGTCACAATGGGATAATGCTGTGAGGTCAGTATATGTGGCTTTGTGGTTACCATGGGGTAAGGCTGGTAAGCTACAGTGGGCTGGGAGTACAGTATATGTGGTTATGTTGCGATAGTTGGACAAGGCTGGAGGGTAGTATGTGTGTTTTTATGGTTACCTTGAGATAAGGCTTGGGGTGTTAGTATGTGTGGTTCCATGGCTACGCGGGATTGGGGTCACATTAGTGGTGGGCAATAGGAGGCCCTCCAGCTGCTACCAGACTATAACTCCCATCATTCCCCAAACCACTCTTCCATGGATGTGTGTTTTTCATACTGATAGGTTAAATGGTTTATTCTGGATCACTGGCTGCCATGATGACAAAGCTCTCTGTTTCCATCATGTCTAGCAATATAATGTTCTTTTGCTTGCTCTTCATGTTACTGATATTTTATCATGCACATAACATGGTATTATTTACTGTGTGGTACATTGATCTGTGGGTGATGGTGTGGAACAATTTATGTGAGTAAATCCATGTTATGTTTAATCAATTAGAGTTTATAAAATCCCTTTGAGCAGCTTATTCCAGGAGTCTTATTCACCATCACTTCTCCTCCAGATTAATGTTTAATATAAGTTACAAGTTTTGTAACTCACATTTTATTTAAAACTTTGTTAGTTGTATACATGTTGTTATTGTTATTACACCAATGTAAGTATGTCTGCATGGAGCTTACAGCATGTTGCTATAGTGACGCCAGACTCTGATGTAGTGTTAGGGACCAGGCAGACACAAAAATGTAAAATGCAAAACACCTTTATTAAAATAACAAAAGCAAACAAAGCAAAATCGCGATCCAGAAGCATAAACCAAAAGACAAGGGGGGGGTTTAGGAACCAAAACAGGTACTCAGCCAAGCCGGGGTCAGGAATATGGAGATCAACAATGTCAGGAACAAGCCAGGAGTCAGGAGCCAGAAGGGACGTCAGAGGAAGCCAGGTCATGCACAGATAATCAGCAACTCAGGAGAACGCTCTTGCAGCCAGAATCAGATACAAGGGCAATTCAGGAAGTGAGCTAAGCTGCTTTAAATACCCTGGGAGGGTTGGCTGATAACAGGTGATTAATCACAGAGAAGTCAGCTGATTCAGCCTGACCCAGAATAGGGACGCAGCAGCAATGGATAACAGAGCTCTAGATTAACTCAGACAGCAGAATCAATTAGCAGAATTAGAGCAGCTCAGGCAAACCTTGACCTGTAGGCAGCCATAGAGAACTTTTGTGAATGCGCATTACTGAAAGGTTTGGATGTAAAGGTATTTAAAGCAAATAAAGGTCTCTTTCTACCGGGAAGACCTCTTAAGAAAGGGATCAGTATTCCAAATATCTGGGACTTTTTTATTTGAATCCAATGTGCTTTTGCTTTGCTACTTTTCAAGTACTGAATATTATAGGGTATATATATGTGTATTGTTTAAATTAAAAAAAATTTTTTGATGTATTGTTTCTTATTGCAAATTTTGGGATGATATTTTTTTACCTATAACTGTAGTATCGATTCCTATTATTGAAAGAATATTAAATCTCTCTCTTTCATCCATTGTGGAACACAGGGACCATGGGGTTAAGTTGCTACCACTAGGAGGCATGGCATGTGCAAACACAGCTTTCTGCAGGAGGAGAATCCTTAACTGCCCCACTTAACCCACCACCCAGCACAGGAGCCTTCAGTTTTAAAGTGTCCTGCAGTGGTGTAGCACTTTCTTTCTTTTCTTTCTTTCTTTCTTTCATTCTCTTGAGCCATCGAGGTGCTAGCTCCATACCTACCTTTCCCCCACATGGAATTTGGCTCCACTTGTGTACATTTCTTTGCCTTTAGGGAAGTTTATAGATGGGACTGAAGATCTATTTCAGCCATATTGGGTTTTATAGTAGTGGGGCCAGGTTGACGAAAGTCTTGAGTGTGGTTGTCTGGCTTACTTGTCCATCTGTCTATCTGTGTTTTGGACACTATCTGAGGCCTTTCCTGTGGGAATCTACCTTCATGTGTACCCTTCAAGATTTATTCATGCCATTACTCCTTTAAATTATGGGCCCTTGCTGCAGCAAGAGCTATAGCAGCAGCCTCTGTACTCTGCTCTCATAACATGAAGGGGGGCTTCAGAGGTCATGGATGGCACAGTAGGGGGCTGGCTGATCTATTACACTGGGGAGCCTTGAGATTGGGGTCCCCAAGTGCCTTAGGGTATAACAAGTGGGATGACTGGAGAGCTATCTCACCAAGTTCTTTCTTTCTTTCTTTCTTTCTTTCTTTTCTTTTTGAGAGACTGTGTTAGAAAGACTGTATAAGTGAGACTGTGTGTGTGTGTGTGTGTGTGTGTGTGTGTGTGTGTGTGTGTGTGCGCTTGTGAGAATGAGATTTTGAGAGACTGTACATTTAGAAGAGAGAGGGAGACTGTATGCATTTGTGAGCATGTGACAGTCTGTTCGTGTATGAGAGAGGAAAAGACTATAGGTGACAGAGTCTTAGTGGCAAAACTGTATTTTTTTTTTACTAGTATGTAGAAAAGCCAAATCTGTACTTAGGCATACCAATAAAATAGAGACAATATTCCCACAAGTGAAAAGAGGAGACATAACCGTATACGCTAGTGTATCTATTTCTTCACAAAGGACAGACTCACACACTGATAATAGCTCAATTCTGGCCACGGACAGCATGGTTCCATCATCTTCAGGCCATGCCCATAGAAGACCTATGGTATATGCCTCTGCTACCGGATCTGATCACTCAGAGTCCCATCCAACATCCCAATCTATCCATGTTCACATCAACGGCTTGGAACTTGAGAAACACATTTTGAAACAAAAATGGTTCAATGATCCAGTTATCTGAACAATTTTGAAAGCCCACAAGATTGCGTCAGCTAACATTTACCACAGAATCTGGAGAATCTATTTCCCATTTTGTGATCTAAATAAGATTCATCCTCTGAAGTTGAAACTTAAACTTAAAAAATGGGTACTCTGTGTGCCTGATATTATACACTAGTCAAAGGAAAATATATATAAAAAATTATCTGTAATATATACTGTATATATTTTTATAGCTAGATACACATAGATTCTAACGATTCCTTTAACTGACTATAGCTGTAAAAATAAACAAAAAAATGCTCACTACAATCTCATGAGCTTAACCCTTTGAGTGCCAGATGGGTATGCAATGCATTGCTTTGCAATGCGTTGCATACCCCTCTGGCACGCAAAGGGTTAATTGTGATATTAAGCCCTACCTATCAAGGACCAGAAGAAAAAAAGATAAACAGGAAAGCACCCCTCTCTACAAATAGAAATATATTTAATAATTATGAACCAATAATAAATACAGCAATAAATAAAAACAAAATTTATAATATAAATTATTAAATAAAGTTCTGTGTGCTTCAGTTGGATAAAACTGTCCAACATATAATGTCCAAATGAACCATCAAAGACTTGAAAAGCAGAAATACAAGTAAATATTTATAGCACAGTCTTAGTGATCAGATATATTGAGTTGATTCATGCTCTCCCATACTCTACATGTATGACATAATAAATAGATGGTGAATTATCACTATATGATAAGGAGATTCATGCAGTGGGAAGGTATACAAATCTTATCTTTCAACATCTATGATTAGGTGATATTAGCGGTCAGAGAGGTTTCCACTGTAGCAAAAGGTGTTGTGTCTCTCCTATCTCCTGAAAACTATGTAGTTGTTAGTTTACATGTGCCGCAGAGTCTTTAAATTGATGTATAATATAAGTAGTTATGATCAGAAGACTGACTTTTAACATCCACTGTGTTTTGTATCTATCCAAGATACTTCATCATGGAATGCATCCCCACTGGCTCCTGCATCCTTAAAGGATTGTAATGTTGTAAAAAAAAAAACTAGATCACCGAGTCTTCTTTATAATATAAGAAACACATTGCGCTATTTCAAACCACTTACGTTTTTGTAGTTAGAACTGCAACAGCCACACACATTAACACCAATAATAGTCAATAGAAACAGTCTTTTGCCGGGTTCTTTTTTTCTCCGCTCCTTAGCTTCAAGCCAGAGCATAAATATCCAGTGCAAAGAAAGAGAAAGTATTATGAGTGATACATATATAGGAATAACACTCAGACCATCCAGTTGTCCTCCGTAGTAATCCGAGAAATGTCTTGAAACTCCATGAAAGGGATATTTATTTATAATATTTCTCCTGTTTGGCCTATACGTGTTCTCAAACATTGTGTGGTACGTCCCACATATTGCAAACCACAACTACAGGAGAGAAGATAAATAACATATTTTGTAGCACAATTCATCATGGACTTAATTTCAAAAACCTCCAGTGTCTTTTTAGAGGTGAAACTTTTTGTGCCATTTGTAATATATTGACAGGTCAGACAATGGCTTTCAAAATGATTTAGTTTACATTAACCCATAATTATTTTGAATTTAATAAACAGATTTATTTACAAATAAAACGGACTGCAATAGGTACCAGGGACAACTGGATGGTCTGAGTGTTATTCCTATTGAGCATATTATTGAGCCTAATTCTGCACATAGACAGAGGCGTTTAAATACGTGGGAATCATATTGGATTTTTATGTTGGGTACTATGAGCCTGGGCGGTCTTAATGAGACTGTGGAGACTTTTTGGTAAAAGTATATAGGTGAATTTATAGAGATTTATATATGTAATCACTCATAATACTTTTTTATGGAGGCGTGTTTTTGAAGTGTTTAGTATGTTCTAGGGAGTAGTTTGAATGTGATTTTTGACCCCTTAAGTAGCTGGAGTGATTGCTTCGGGTTTGGATCCTGGTCATTGGATTGTTGGAGGCAGTTTGCAGTGATGTGAAATGTGTCCTAGTAATATTTGTGAGTTAAGGTGCTTAGTCTTGATTGAGTTTTAGCGATCCACATTAGTTTTAAATATTTTTATTAGCTCCACCGTATGATTCTTGCCATTGGCGCTTAGTGGTTAAGGTTTTGTCTGTTATTATATGTTCCGTATTAATACTTGGGAGATAAACTGTATAGTTCTGTTTCTGTATTTAATGGAACATATTGATTAAGTTGCTTAGTGGTGAAGTGGTTAAGTGGTTAAGGTTTTGTTTGTTATTATATGTTCCCTATTAATACTTGGGAGATAGAACTATACGGTCTATTTTTGTTTTTAACGGAGCATATTAACCCCATGGTGTTATCCTTACCACTAGCGCTTATGGGTTAAGTTGCTAACTTTATTAGCTTTTATATTATTTATAAGTGTGATCTCTAACGTTGATGCCCAGGGGTTAAATAGTATTGTTATGTGTTTTTTGAACATTACAGAATTGTTTTAACTCCTGGACCGCTGCAGGGTATGCATGATAGGCATGTCTTGGGACAGATCAAGGTCTCGGAGAACTCGTTCCAGGAGAGGGGAATAATTCAGAGAAAACAAGTCCCGGGAACATGAAGAGAGATAAACACCCAGATATTTCAGCTTCCTCAGCGCCCAACGAAAACTGGATATCCGCGAAATCCTCTCTCTAAGATCATTAGGAATAGAGACTGCCAACAGTTCTGCCTTGGAGATGTTAGGCTTGAAGTTAGATAGTAAGCCAAAGACACGCAGCTCCTCCAGAACTGCCGGGAGGGACCTGAGAGGGTCAGTGACCACCAGTAAAAGATCATCAGCGAATAGTGCCAATTTGTGCTCCAAGGAGCTGGAAGGGAGCCCCTAATTCCCTGAATTATTACCCAGGGAACAGGCTAAAGCCTCCATGGTCAGGATAAAAATAAGAGGAGAAAGGGGCCAACCCTGTCTGGTACTGTTACGTAAAGTGAAAAAAATCAGAGATACCTCCCGGAAGCCGAACCCGGGCAGAAGGACCAGTGTACAGGGCACGAACAAATGTACAAAAGCGAGGACCAAGGCCCAGATGGCAAAAACAGGCCTCGAAAAAAGGCCCAAGACACTCTATCAAATGCCTTTTTGGCATCGACAGATAACAAGAGAGTGGGGATCTGTTGTATCCTGGCCAACTCAATCAGCTGATTTAAATCATATTTTATTTTGAGTAATCGTATATGATTTTTAAATTTTTGCATATATGTAATTGACTTACGTTTTTAAGAGGTGAGTTATGTAAATTTGTAAATGATATGTACGACTTTTTCGTGAGGAGACAACTTATTCAATAAGACTATTCCGTTTATATAGGATGAACATTGGTGAAAAGAGTTTGTTAGTATAGGAAATTAATCAGAGCACAAAGGGTTAATTATTCCTTATTCACCATGTTATCCATGGTAATAATTACCGATTGATGTGGATTGGTTCATCTGAATCATGAACTGTTGGTCTCCTCTGCATAAATAAAACTAGTGTGTTTTGTATGTCTATTTAGTCTATGATTGAGCACAGTTAGTGCGAAATGAGTGAGAATATTGTCTCTTAGTGTCTTGTGTATTTTCTAAAATAAAGAACTGATTTTAAAGGGAGTACCTTGAGTGCGGTGGATTCGTTTTCTTCCGTAGTAATTACAATGATTTCGGCTCACCTGTCCATCCAGCACCTTGTCTCCATTTCAGATCTGTGATGATGAGCGATACAATTTACTCAATCTGAGATTGGTGCCGCTTTTTCCCTTAAAATCACAAATTCTATAAAAGACATGTTATGCTTTGGAATTATGCTCTATTGTTACCAACTAGGATGGTGTTATGACATTATTAGAGGCTGCATTGAAGATAGATAATTTTGTTTCCAACCAGTATTGTAAACACTCCATTATATAGTCACTGTGAAGCATTATTAAGACCACCTAGAATGATTATATATTTTACTAGCAATGTGGGACGGCGTTGCCCGTCAGTTATGTAGGGAATGTATTAATTGTTTGCATGAATGTTAGAAAACATACAGATTTGATGTAACACTCTTGCAAACTTAGTCATAGTGATATACACAGATGCATGCAACACACATACACACACAGAGTAAGACACAAACACACACAACATACACACAGAGGGGGGCACACACACTTATACCCACGCAAGAAACTCACATAGACAGAGTGAGAGACACACATACATGCTATGCACAACATGCCGATGCATACACAGAGTGTGATACACAGACATGCAAGACACAGTGAGACACACACATACACACACACAAACAAAAAAAAAAGAAAAACCAGGTGTGATGTATAAGGGAGTGAGTTATAAGTGGAGGGTGATTACCATACCTGGAACTTCCAATTGAGGGCTGGCCGGAGGGGAGCCCTCTGTTCAGCAGGGGGTGACAATAATGACGGTAATCGCGTCAAAAAGGGGCGGGGCTTCACTCGAGTTGGGGGGGGCCGGGCTTAAAGGTGTCACATAGAAGGCTGGGGAAGGAGGAACAGCATGAGAGCAGTGGTTGTGCAGTTTTGGCTGAACACAAGCCAGAGATACTTTGGGTAATGTTTAACCTTTGAATGCCAGAGGGGTACGCAAGGCATTGCAAGGCAATGCCTTGCGTACCCCTCTGTCACTCAAGTGTTAATATGTGAGGACAATGAATTGGGCTGCTTTCCCTTACAGGCTGATCCAGCTGGATTGTGTTAACCCCTTTCAGTGGCACAAAGGAAAAAGTAATGTGTGTAGAATACATGATAGATGTGGAACAAGTTGGCCCTCCAAAGAGAAGGGGTCTGAAGATTCTGGGAATTGTGCTACAGAACAGAGAGCATGAAGCAGGGGAAGTGGCTCACTGTGAGATGGTAGAATCTCATATGCTGGACAGACCCAGAAGTAGAAGTGCAATGTGCTGAAAGCAGATGGATTGCCTTGACACTTAACCCTTTGAGTGCAAAAGTGCCCCCTGGCACTCAAATGGTTAAGAGAACACTGGGGTGTAAAGAGGCTGGAGCAATTGCTGTGAGGGGTTGCCTAGCAACCACCCTGTTCCCGTTTGG
Organism: Rhinophrynus dorsalis; assembly: GCA_037306005.1. Lineage (NCBI taxonomy): Eukaryota > Metazoa > Chordata > Amphibia > Anura > Rhinophrynidae > Rhinophrynus > Rhinophrynus dorsalis. The sequence goes on from CM074722.1 coordinate 257,046,115, forward strand.
CAGACAAACAGGGAAAAGGAAGTGATGGCCAGTAGTTAACCCTTTGAGTGCCAAAGGTGGGATACGGAACACATTGGAAAGCAAAATGGGCAAGGCTATGCTCACGATAGAGGTGCACCTGTCAGCACTGTTGTAACAGCACAAAATGAGTCAGGGAAGGCTATCTGTATGTAAGATGCATGATAGCCACCTGGTGGGTAGCATAGTGCTGAGGAATACTGTTAATAGTGTATCGCTCACCTTCACTCTCTCAGTAACCGGGTAGGAGCAGTTCCGTGCCTCAAGGGCCAGTCATCTGGTGGTTTCTGCAGGCCCTCCCACCCCTTGAAAGTAGGCTGAGGCAGCTGCAAATTCACTTGGAGGATAGATTTACAGGCCTCCGGAGGTGTTTGAATGGGAGAATTGTTTAGGTAAGTAGTTTGATCCGATGGGCATAGGCCCGTTGTAGTATGTGCATCGTGCCTTGGTTGAGGGTGGCAGCAGAGTCATCCGCAGAGGCATATAGTTGCTGCGTTGTAGAATGTCCATGGCTCCGTAAAGAGCTTGAAGTAAAGGCATTGTGTGAAATGAGTGCTGGCAGTAGACTCAGGTGCTGGGATCAGTAAAGAGCTACAAGTAATGGCATTGTGTGTTTGTGAAAAGAGTGAAGACCTAGAAGCAGAGACTTATAGTGTGGACGTTGTACGATGTCAAAGATAATTTTTTTGTGTGTCTGTCTTGTGAGTGGGGCATGTGTGTGTGTGTCTGTGTCTTGTCAGTGGGGCTTGTGTACATGTCTGTGGTTTCAGAGCAAATGGCAGCCATTTTTCTTTCCATTACTTGGATGGTGGGGGGGTCTGGATAGTGGGGGTGGGGCAAGTCCCTGCGTGATTTTCATAGGACTAGCAGTTGCCTTTGGCCACTGCAATTCCTATGAAAACCACGCCCCCATTGAATCACCCAATGGGAACAGTAACTCCTCCTTAGTACCACCCCTGGGTGTGTTTGCCAGGCATACATAAGTCTTCTTTTATATATATAGATTTATACACCAGCATACACTAATGTAGAACTGTTTATATTATACACCAAATAATGTATTGATCTTGTAAACATGACAACACTGACAATATCACATAAGTAGCTAGCATGTATATATTCAAGTTGCTTTGGTGTTGCCCATTTTATAATCCTTGGCTCTGGAGTCAGAATGAAACCCTAACATCAGTAAGTGAACTGCTGTTATGAGTGTGTGGGGAAAAAGCATAATGCATTCTTAGGTGAGAACTAATTAAATGGGCTTTGTGAAGAAAAAAAATCTTTAAAGAGTGAAGGTTGCACAGCTTCTTTCTCAGAAACGAAGTAGACATATAATGCAGATCACAATATTTTCATCTCTCTCGCTTCACTGAAGCACAAACATTTTTAAAAGAGGGAATTCAAATTCTGTGCATAGAAATACATGAATTTGTTGCTGCCTTGATTGGTTAGAGCAAACTAAAATACAGTACAAGGCATTATCTAGATTAAGAGCTTATATGGTCATCACTGAGTTTATTTTATGACTGCTTGAAGCTGGCATTCTCAAGGAGGGAGAAATGAGCTAAATAGTATATTTAGTATATGTAGTAATAAGTATGACTTTGTGGAGTTATGTTAATATCTATAGGGGTTTTGAGGCATTTACTGCATTCGGATCCATGGACATATACATGTAAATAGACTATTTACACATGGACTTAAGTACTGCAGTGACTTTCTCTATTGCATAAGCAATTGAATGTGGTAATACACAGTTCTTTTATGTTGGAGCAATTTAACTCATACTAGACTACAAACAGCTATGGGTTATTTTGTTTACAGATTATGTAATTTTCATCCTATCAAATAGTTTGCTATTTTTTCTGATCTACTATAGATTATTTAGCGGCCTACACATATGCCTTGCTCTTGTTCTGATAAAAGCCCAAAGCTTGGCCACAAATATTGATATCGATCTGTAATCAAAAAAGATAATTTGTCCTACAAACTTTCCCATGAGTGCCCATCTTCTTAATTTTCAATGGTGAACTATATTGCTATTTTCTCTGTCATCCAATGTCATCCAGTGTGGAGCACATGAACCATGGGGTGAAGTCTACTCCTACAGTAGGGCAGGGCACTTCAAAAGAGGTCTCTGATATGGAGGTTCCCTCTTCCTTCCACTTTACCTCCACTAAACTCAGTTTTAAATGACTTGCTTATCAAGAGGTTGCATGGACACATCTTTCTTGGTTGGCCTTCTTTTTTAATTTCATTTCTTAGGATATGGGACTATATAATCTCCCATTAGGCAGGCTTCCTCCTTAGTTGGTTTCCCTGTGCACAGGTTCATTTTCCAGGATCACAAACCTGTGGAGGTTGGCTTATTGTTACTGCCTTTATCTCATTATAGCTTCTTAGAAGCTATTTTCATTCATTCTAATGGGTGCTTGAAAGCTGAAGATTACATGTAAGTAACCCTTGGAGTGCTTTGGTCCAGTAAGTGTGGATTGTTGCCTGGCTTGCAGTCTCTATTGTCTAAATATACTTTGTGTGTTTAATCTTGGGCTGCTTGATAAAGATGTGTAATGCTGGTATGGAATTTAATGCTGGGATGGATATTAGCATATGAAACAATAGACACAGAATAAAGACACCAGTAGGGGTGACGCTAGAGAGCGGAGCATAGCTATTGTTGCTGACTAGTGTAGACTACCTGCAGCCAAAGCCAGACTAAAGGCCAATTTAGTGCCAACTAGAGGAACCGTTCCGCACCCAGGATAACTGACTAGGGATAGTAACTACCTGCTGGGATGCAGCGAAACAAAAGGTAACAGAAACAAGGTACCTTCACTTGGTTGAATTTCTAATGTGCTGAACTTTTGACAACTGAAGGTCGTGGAAATCGGACTCCGATAGAACAGGCACTGACAGTCAAATGAGTGGAACACAGAGACAGGAACTGGAGTCTGAAGGTCGAACTCCGACTAACTGGAACAGTGGATCGACTGATGTCCGAATGAGTTGAACCCTGCACCAGATCAGAGAACAGGTGAAAACTGAGTGAATCGTACTTCAACTAAGCAAGAGCAAGAGAGATTTGGATGGTCAGTCAAGCAGGGTCAGCAACAGGACAGCAAAGGAGGCACAGAATTGACAAGCTGAAGAATGGTGAAATGGGATAGCCAGGGATGACAATGGAGTAACAATACTGGAAGCAAAATACAGGAACGACAAGCTGAAAAGTAGTCGATAACAAGGACAGCGTCGGTAACAAGAAATCGCTGCTAGAGTAAGTGAACAGGAACACAGAAACAGGACTGAGATTAACCTGAATACTGTGCAGCTGTCACTTAGTAAAGCCATAGGAGCAAGGGTAAACCTGGATACGGAGTGAAAAATCCATCAAACCAGTGTTACGGTTGGCAAGCAAAACCAGGAGTCAGACGGTATAGTTAATAGAACCTTTATTATGAGAATAATGACAGTAATGCAATATATAAATATACACACAGTGGGTGATTGAAACGGCGAGTACTGTATCAGGAATAGCAGTCTCCCAATCTCTGCACCACACTGTCCGAGACTAGGCCTCAGCCCACTGGAGTCTTGTGGTAAGGTAACGCCCAAGAGATACTGACTCGGCCTTCAGTCAGTAGCTAGGAGTCTGCTAGAGCCCCAGGTCAGTACTAAGAAGGATGTCTGAACAACAGAACCAACAATCTGAGCAAAAAGACAGAGCCTTCTAGTAAGCACCAGATAGGATAGTCAGACAAGCCAAAGTTATACACGGAGTGGGTAGTCAGTCAGAGCCACAGGTTTGCACCAGTAAGGATATCCACTGAAGCGATGGAATGCTGGATACGCAGTGGATAGAGCCCCAGGTCAACACCAGAGTGGGTAGTCAGACAAGCCTAGGTCATACACAGAGCGGGTAGACAGCCAGAGCCATAGGTTTTCACCAGATAGGCGTATGTATGCTGGATGCGCAGTGGATAGAGCCCCAGGTCAACACCAGAGTGGGTAGTCAGACAAGCCTAGGTCATACACGGAGCGTGTAGTCAGCCAGAGCCACAGATTTGCACCAGAAAGGATATCTGAGCCAAATCAGAACGCCAAGGAGAATAGTCAGACAGAGCCACAGGTCAACACCAGAATGAATTGACAGACAAGCCGGATCATACACAGGAATCAGGAATACTAGAAAAGAACTGCTCAGAACAACAACGTAAGGGTGACTGAGTCAGGACTCAGTCTGCCCTTTAAACCCCTCCACAGGAAGTAGGTAGGAGGAGCAGCTAGAGGGAGGAAGTAGGTAGGAAGAGACTACAGGAAATAAACGCACATAAAACAGAGGCCTGCAGCATGCTTGAAGCCTCTTTCCTGCAGATTACGCATGGAAAGACGACGAACGTAACTGAAGCGGTGAAGCTGGAAACAAGGAACTGTGACAACCAGTGCAATAGCAAGAACCCAGAGATGGAGTGGACATGAAACTCCCTGCCAGCAAGGACAGAATGTAACAGGATGGAAGTGGGTTTACTGCTTTTCTGTAACTTTGCAAGGTTATTAACCCCTGTAATATCTTTCTGTTTATGTGGACAGATTTTCCCACTTGATGGAGTGTGCCCTGAAAGCAGTGGGTGTTTCTATTTTTCTCTATTTTAAACCATTAGGCCAAGTTAAAACCGGGTGCTAGTGCGACAGACATTTTGTATTCATAAACAAAACTTAAATGGGACGTATCTTGCCCACTGTTTGCACCTAGGAGGCTGTGAGTGGGCTCATTATGCTCTTTATGATGTATACGATCTAGCAATCTCCTGGGGACTGCTGTTTTTAAATGGCTGGAAAGCCACGCTGCAGGTTTTCTGGCATGGGAAGATGAGGTCTTAAGATAATATTTTTCCTTTTTTGATTCTGCATGCTGTGCAGAGGCTGGTCTCTCCCTCCTGCTTGCCAAATTTACCTCCTGTAGTTAACAGTACTTTAAGGAACTTTTTACCTGTCTTTCTTCTAATTTTGACTGTCTTTTATACTATTTTGTGGGGTCTTCTATGTCAGAATCTAAGGGGCAAGTACAAGGCTAAGGATTCTGGGGTTCTCCTAACTCCTTTAACCCATTGTTCTTCATTCCAGGCTGGGCTCCCTTGGGAATATTCTGGTTTATTATGTCCCTCTTCATAGGAGTCCCTGAAACACCTCCTAATTTGCTGATCAGGAAGCAGTTTGGGTTAAGGCTTTTATTTTTTCAGTTGATAGCTCTGGATTCCTTGAATAGATGTAGAGATCTTGGTCTGTGGGACACCATGCGCTCCCCAGCAAGCAATTGAGGCCCATATTTCCTGGCAACAGAAATAAATTTCTGTTGAGGAAATGTATATTGAGACCATGACTTAGACCCGTCTCTTTCCCTGGGGGATTAATATAAAGATGATTATAGCCACTCAGAAGAGGGGCTTATTCAGGCAGTTCTAGAGATGCATTGACTCAGAGACCTCATATTCCAGTTCCTCTTCCCCTGACATTTTTATGAGATGAAGAAGGAAGTTCCTATCTTTCCTCCTCACCATTCCTTGGACCAGGTTATCCTGGAGGAATGGAAAACTGCTGACAGGACTAGTCTCTGTTCTCAAGGCATTTCTGTTAGCTTAATTCCACATGAGGGAATTGCAGCTGAACATTCTCAGGAAATGGTTCAGGCATCAGTCTCAATTGTCCAGTATCATGTCTGTCCCTTCAGAGGACTTTTGCTGTTGGCGTCAGTGGTCCCATCAGACAGATATTACAAGAGAGAGAATATTTTGTAAAGAGCAAGACATCACATACACAATCAGTTCTGTTGTGTACTATACTGTTTAATTATGTCTAGCAAGCATACTATGGGTAGGAGTAGTAGTTTTACTCATAGAGGTGTGTGCTCAACCTTGATTTCTTTTGGTGTTCTCTTTTTCTGGTCATATGACATTACTACCTTACATACGTTTTAATGGCTTCAGTGATGTTTGGGGGAAGTTGAAAGGATATTTAAACTGCCTCTTTTGGGAAAGTGGCGTTTATCTTTAATGAAGCATAGTTATGGGCGAAACTCGTTAGGCATTTATTTCTGACCAACTAAGGTGTATTTTAATAACTATATTAGCCTAAATGTATTGTTGTATTTGATTGTTGTCTGATTATATTAGCTGCTTTGGTTGTAAGACTGCCTACAGCAGACAAAGCGTTGCCTCTTGGTGTTAACCTTAGTCATAAGACTGCTTGCAGCTGAGAAGGCGACTATCTATATATATACCATCTTCAAGGGGTCTTCTGTGTGTTTTTTTTTTTTTAAAGGATGATATACAACACTGACTTCTCTACGGCAGACTGTCTACAGTGTTAATCTGTTAATATGCTTTGTTTATAGCTAGTATAGCTACTATCTGGAATGAATAAACCACTATTTTTTTTCTTTTTTGGTGAAAGTATTTTACTAGGAAGAATACATTGAGATTGTCTCTTGTTTAGCATTTACTCTGATGGGTGGTTATTTGTGATTTTGTATTGAGCAGACAGATTTTCTATTTGGCTGTTCGATTAGGTCACATTACTACTTTATATTACTTTAGCTTTGGTCATAAGACTGCATGACGACTTAGGAGTATTGTTAATGCTCCTAGGTGGTTACATGTAGCTGTCACGGTTTCCCAGGAACAAACCAGGAGTCAGTGCGGTATAGTAAACAGTCTTTATTGAATAAATATAAATAGAGTAAATCACAGAACAATGAGTAATTAAATCACAGAACAATTACTAGAGGTCCTTCTGGTGGCCAACGACTCTATCAGAAATAGGAGTCTGCCAAAAGTTGGAACGCGCTTAAAGGGATAGGAATACTTAAGATGTAAAAAAATATATGTTGTAGGGTTTATTTAGTAAAACAAGGGTACTCCCTCTGCTGAGAGATATTTTATTAAAGAATTATAACAGCTCAAACTTGTATTTTTTAGGTGCAATATCACAGTGGCCTGAAAATTTACAGTGGCGCTGTTGGTACACCATCCTATGAAGATTTATGGTCTACAGACCAGAGCAGTCCATAGGATGGTGTAGCAACAGCACCACTGTTTTCAGGCCACTGTGATATTGCACCTAAAAAATTCAAGTTTGAGCTGTTATATTTTTTTAATACAATATCTCCCTGAAGTGAGATTACCCTTGTTTTACTCAGGGGGATAAACCCTACAACATATATTTTTTTACATCTTATAACATGGAACCTGGAGGTGCAAGTTTCGGTAAGACAGCCACACTCTAGCTCCCACCTGGAAAGTAGGTGCCGGCAGTCGCCTAGGTCAGCCTGCCTTTTCTGCCACTGTGCGGAACCACGTAGGGTATGCTGTACCTGTACCCATGAAGAACGGAGTGCCCTTAAAAGCTCATCCAGAGCCGAAATCTCTTGTGCTTGGTAGGCCTCAGGCAGAACAGAGGGTTGAAACCCATAATTGATCAGGAATGGCGAACTCCGTGAGGAAGAGTTAAACTCCGCCCAAGGCAACAGGGTAGCCCAATTGGTAGTCAGAGATATAACAGCAAAGAAATTGCTCTAAGGCCTGGTTGGACCTTTCTGCCGCACCATTTGACTGAGGGTGGTAAGCGGAAGAGAATCTCAGCTGAATTCCCATCTGAGCACAAAAGCACCTCTAAAACAGGGACACAAATTGGCTTCCTCTATCAGACACAATAACCCTGGGTATTCCGTGTAACCAAAAGACCTCCATGGCAAACATCACCGCCAACTCCTGCACGGATGGCAAGCCCTTGAGAGGCATGAAATGTGCCATTTTTGAAAATGTATCCACGATCATGCTGGGGGCATTGCAGAAGCCACACAGCATCACCAAATACTCTTAGTGCCCATTTTGTGTATTAAAAGCTGTCATCCGCTCGTGACCCTGCATTATCCAAACCAAATTATACGCAGCTTTTAGATCGAGTTTCGTAAAGATCTTAGACCCCTTGACACGGTCAAAGAGTTCAGTAATCAGGGGAATCGGATAAGCGGTTTTAACCAAAAGTTTGTTAAGCCTGATATATAGACGTAGCTTTCCGTCCTTTTTTTAACAAAAAAAATCCAGCCCCTGCCGGAGATGAGGACTTACGGATGATGCCTCTGGCCAGCGCATCAGAAACATATTCCTCCATGACTCTATTCTGTTCCACCGACAAGGGATAGACACGATCCATAGGAGATGATGTGCTAGGCATGAGCTCCAGAGAGCAATCATATGGCCTGTGTGGTGGTAAGGCTCCGACCAGACTTTCACTAAACACCTCTTTAAATGGTAAATACTCCTCAGGTAATGCTGGAGTGGTAGCATTAGTCAGTCTCACAGGACAGGAGAGACATGATTTTATAACACTGTGGAGACCAGGCCAAAATGTCACACGTGTACCAATCCATCCTAGGGTTGTGCGTCTGCAACCACGGAAACCCCGGAACGATGGCGTAATGTGGGGAGTTAATTACCTAAAGTTTCAGGGTTTCGGTGTGAAGGGCTCCCACCTTCAGGGTTAACAGAGTGGTTTCATACGTAATGTGAGATGGTAGCAGGGGTCTACCATCAATAACCTCCATGGCCAGTGGAGAAGAACGGGACTGCAATGGAACCTCTTTACTGGCCGCAAATTCCGCATCAATAAAGCAGCCCGCAACACCTGTATCAAGTAGTGCTGGGACAGAGACCGACCTGTCCGCTCAAGAGATGCACACCCTCAACATGCGCTATCTGAAAAATTTTCTGGGGACTGAGAAATGCCACCTAAGATCTGTCCCAACAGGATCTTAAGTGCGAGCGTTCTCCTGGACATACTGGGCAGGAACGCAACATTTGTCCTGGTTTGCCACACTACAGACAAAGTCCTTCCCTCCTCCTGAAGGCCCTCTCCTCCTCTGAAAGCTGGGTAGCACCACCTGCATAGGTTCACTCCCTTCAGAGACAAGCCCAGTGTCACGGTTTGTTAAGACTCTCAGACGTAAGGTTTAGGTAAAAACATAACTTTATTGAAAAGTTAAGGCAATCCCATAGGGTTTTCATACACATACAAACATCACATATATATATAAGCAATTGACAATTGAGATAGGTTCTACCGTCCTTGCAAATAATACCGGCAAGGCAACCCAAGCGATACTGAAGGAATAGTGATAAGTAGGCTCTACCGGCCCTGCCAATACCGGGTAAGGCAACCGTAAGATGGTAACGTACTGGTTCTACCGGCCTTACCAATACCGGGCAGGGCAGCCTGAGGAATACACAAGGAATAGGCTCTACCGGCCCTGCCAATACCGGGTAAGGCAACCGTGGAGTGGCAACGTAACAGGTTCTACCGGCCTTACCAATACCGGGCAGGGCAGCCCAGAATGGATACCCAAGGATAGGCTCTACCAGCCCTGCCAATACCGGGTAAGGCAACCTAAAGGTGGCAACGTGAAAGGTTCTACCGGCCTTACCAATACGGGGCAGGGCAGCCCAAGAAGGGAGGCACCACTAAGACCAGTGACTGTCAGAAGACAATGACAGTAGGATGGTAAATAGAGTATACGATCAAGCTGTCTCACCCAAGGAGAGGCTAGTGTCGGTACACATCAGAAACAAGTGCTGCTAGGTGTTACGGTTTTCTGACACTCAGACAAGGTTATAAGTAAAAACACAGTTTATTTTGAACAGAAAATCAGGAATAGCGCCCCTGGGGGCCAGGTCAGGCATAGACAGACTGGTATAAAGCAGTAATAGTACAAAAATATGGAATAGTACTGTATAACAGGATAGACAAGGGTTAAGGAATAACCCACTGATCAGTCACAATGATGGTAGGTTGACAACGCCCAGCTGAACCAATAAGTCTCTGGAAGAATACCCGATCAGTAGTAGGCTTGCTCAAATCACTCTCATATAGCTGTTACAAAAGGACGCCCAAGGAGACTGCACAAGCAACCAGAGCTGAGTAAAACTCCAGGAGGAGTAAATGGAAGAGCCGCTAGCAGAACTGGTAAACGGAACCTGTCAAGCCCTTGAACGTACAGGAGTACTATGGTGAGCCAAAGGAGATCAGAGCCAGGTCACCCACCAGGTGCCAACAGGAGTAACACTATACCAGCCACCGCGAGCCTCGCACAGGAATGCGATGAATGATACTACACACGAGCAATGACTAGCGCCCAGACACCCTTCCGGTGCCGTATCAGTACCAAACAGCGAGAGCAAACGGAGGCCACTGCACCGGGAGATGCATGCATGGTAAACCACGTACCGGGACTAAACTGCTCTGCTTAAGCCACGGACAGACTAGGTACAAAGCGCAGCCTAGACTGTGTAAGCGGCTTGGATAGTATGATAAAGCTTGGCAAGTGTAATCGGCTCTATAATGGAGGCAACACACACACAGTAACTGGATCGGGCAGGTACGGCCACAGAGGGGCAGCTCAGCTAGCATACAACAGCTCGGTAAACGAAGGCCACGGTGTATCGCCAATGAGAGAGAATGAACGGAGCCCCACTACTACAGTTCAGAATGTCGCCATCGGGCGACCTGGAAACACAGGAACTCAGGAACTGATGAGCAACCGGCAGCGATGACTGGAACCAGGACCCTCTCGATCAGGAACGTCAGCCACAGCCAGGTCGGTAACGGAGCAGGAAGTCAGCCACAGCCAGGTCGGTAACGGAGCAGGAACGTCAGCCACAGCCAGGTCGGTAACAGAGCAGGAACATCAGCCACAGCCAGGTCGGTAACGGAGCAGGAAGTCAGCCACAGCCAGGTCGGTAACGGAGCAGGAAGTCAGCCACAGCCAGGTCGGTAAAGGAGCAGGAAACGTCAGCCAGCGCAGGAATCCAATCAGAGAGCAGGAACAGAGAATGGTCAGACGAGCCGAATCGGTACACAGTAACTCAGCAAGAGGCTCAACTTCAGGAACACCACGAAAGGGCACCAGACAGCTGTCACAGGCCCAGTATAAAAAGGAACATCCTGGGCGGGCCAAACAATCTGCACCAATGCACAGGTACCATCAGTGTGACTGACAGGGAATCACGGGCACCGTGATACTAGGACTGGACAGCACCAGAAACCTGACTGCAAGTCATGGAGTAAACCAGCGTCCGCACGCTGGGACCAACAACTGTAACTTGAGCCGCAAGGCAAATGGAGTAAACCAACGTCCGCACGCTGGAACCAACAGGCAGTAGAATGAGCCACAAGGCCAATGGAGCAAACCAGTGTCCGCACGCTGGGACCAACAGACAATATTGTGAGCCGCAAGGCTAATGGAGTAAACCAGCGTCCGCACGCTGGGACCAACAGACAGTATGAGAGCCGCAAGGCTAATGGAGTAAACCAGCATCCGCACGCTGGGACCAACAAACAGTATTGTGAGCCACAAGGCTAATGGAGTAAACCAGCATCCGCACGCTGGGACCAACAGACAGTATTGTGAGCCGCAAGGCTAAATGGAGTAAACCCGCGTCCGCACACTGGGACCAACAAACAGTATTGTGAGCCGCAAGGCTAATGGAGTAAACCAGCGTCCGCATGCTGGGACCAACAGACAGAATGTCGCCGGAGCGACAGGAGAGAAATATCGCCACAGGAACACAGGAAACAGTAGGAGCAAGCCGAGGCTTCAACTGGGACGAGCACAACAAGTCGGCTGGCAACCGGAACGACAGCAACCAGATCCAGACTGGAACTGACAAGCAGGCAGGAACACAGGAACAGGTAAACTCAGGAACTCAGGAACAGGCCCAATAGCTTCAGCAGACAGGCAAAGTGAATGCTGTCAGAGACACCACGAAAGGGCAACTAAAGGGTGCCCAGACTGAGTTTAAAAAGGCAACCAGAGGCAGGCTGACTGCAGACAGCCAATGGGAGCCCCCTGCAGGTGATCGACAGAGAACTGCAGCAATCACGGGCACCGTGATACCCAGGAGGCATGGGAGGAGGGGAAGAATAGGGTGGGCCAGTATTATGAGGAGATAGTCTGCCCGGAGCCCTGCGCAGTGCTCCCTAAACGAGGGTCGTTCTCTGAGTCTGATATCTATTAAGATACAGAATTAAATCAATTCGACAAGTAAATCGTGGGCCTCGATTTCATCCTTCATAGCATCATTTAGTCCCTGGAAGAAGGCGGCTGCCAGGGCCTCGTTATTCCAGCCTACTTCTGCTGCCTGAGTGTGAAACTCAATGGCGTACTCAGCCACACTACAAGCACCCTGGCAAATGGTTATGAGGTTTTTTGAAGCCAAGACCATGCGGCCTGGCATGTCAAATACACTTTTGAATGATCTCACAAATTCCATAAAGTTATGCACAATTGGTTTATCCTTTTCCCACAATGGATTAGCTCAGGCCAACGCCTTGCCTGTACGGAGAGAAATAAGGAAACCGACTTTACTGCGCTCAGTCGGAAAGGCATGCGACTCCATCTCTAAGTATATGCTAATTTGAATGAGGAACCCACGGCAAGACTCTGGGTCTCCCCCATACCGCTGAGGAGGCTAAGTGGAACCAGACAACCTCTTAATCGTGCCCACAACAGGAGAGGTAGAACCCACCAGTGCCAAGGGGGGAGGCCACCGTTTGTGGTTTAAGGAGTTTGAGATGCATAGTGAGCTGCAACAAGGTCTGCAAGGCAAAAGACAATTGATCAATACGTTGATCCTGAGTCTCCATCCTATCCAGGATGCTTTGAAAACTGAATTACTATTACCGTCCGTATTCATGGCCCTTTCGTACTGTCACGGTTTCCCAGGAACAAACCAGGAGTCAGTACGGTATAGTAAAACAGTCTTTATTGAATAAATATAAATACAGTAAATCACAGAACAATGAGTAAGTAAATCACAGAACAATGAGTAGACGTCCTTCTGGTGGCCAACAACTCTATCAGAAATAGGAGTCTGCCAAAAGTTGGAACTCTCTTAAAGAGACTGGCAGAAGCCTCTGGAGTCTCTATATAAGGAAGGCCCAGCTGGAATCCCAGTAAGAGACTGACTCACACCTACAGTCAGCAGGTAGATCTAGGGATTTCCCTAAAGATGATACAGTAAGAGAGAAGTACTGACTCAAGCCTGCAGTCAGTAAGAAGATGGCCGTCTCCTTTCTTAGAGGCACCAGAGCGATCCTGACTCACGTCTACAGTCAGGGAATAAGGTCTTAACCAGAGCTGCAGGTCTACACCAGATTGGGTGTCTACTACACAAAAGGAGCAAGCAGGAGAATAGTCAGACAGAGCCACAGGTCATCACCAGATCGGATGGTCAGACAAGCCATGTAATATACAAATGGGGTAATCAACCAGAGCCACAGGTCTACACCAGATTGGGTGTCTACTATACACAAGGAGCTGGCAGGAGAATAGTCAGACAGAGCCACAGGTCAGCACCAGATTGGATAGTCAGACAAGCCGGGTCATACACAGTTCAGGTAGTCAGCCAGAGCCACGGGTCCGCACCAGATTGGGTGTCCATGACACAATGGGAGCAGACAAAAGAGTAGTCAGACAGAGCCACAGGTCAGCATCAGATTGGATGGTCAGACAAGCCAGGTCATACGCAGAGCCCATGGAAACCCAACTGTGTAGAACAACAACGCAAGGGCAGCTGAGTCAGGACTCGGACTGCCCTTTAAACCCCTCCTCAGGAAGTATGTAGGAGGAGCAGGCTCAGAGGAAAGAAGTAGGTAGGAGGAGACTACAGAAAGCATGGCATAAAACAGAGGCCTGCTTCACTCTGAAGCCTCATTCCTGCAGATGACGCGTGGAATGAGGCCAAGCATCGCAGAAGCGGCATCGCTGGAACCAAAGTAAGCAGTGACAGTAGCAGACAAAGCCATTTGAGTGATCACCATTTAGTAGGTAGCTGATATTTTCTAGAGCAATGGTCATTGAAAGGGTTGCTTTTTAACAATCGTGCAATTCCTCATTTGTCTTGGTTACCTAATCACTTAAGCTATTATACTACGATTAGACTTTATTATCAGTAGGGGCATTCTTCATGCTCTGTAGAGAATATATGCAGCAGACATAGCTATGTTTGGTTCAGTGCTCAATGTGAGTAGTTAGTGACTAAAATAAGTGATATCTTTTGGCATACTGGTCATTAATAGTGTTGCATACTGACAAAGCCGCATCTGGCGACACGCGTTGGAATTGGGTGCTTTTGTCTCTAGTGGTGTCAATGCAGTGCCCTGGGTGTTCATGTATACTTATTTGTCTCTGCACTTGATAAGTATCACTTACTGTGTTTTGTGTGTATTACTGCCTTATTTATCTACCGTTTCACTGTTATTGTATAATCACAGTTTTGAATTGAGATTTTAATGTCTGGCACACTTTAGATTGTGAAGCTCACTATATGCTCTTGATACATTTATGCATCTGGACACCCTTGTTATTTATGGCTTTAGCCTATTTTTTGCTGTTATTATAACTATATTTGTTGAAGTAAATACACTGCTTATTGTTTATTGACACCACTGTGACCATTATTTTTAAATGTTTTTACTGCCACTGTTCTATTGATTTTTTTTATATTTTTGATACATAAACTTTATTTGGATATTGTTGAATGAAGCCTATTGTGTGCCTCATAATGGGGTGTGTTCTTTTTTGGGGGATGTCTGTTGTTCCTCTTCTGTGATTAGTATAGGTTCTATCCCCTGAGTGCCCCAGACTAATATAGTTATTTGTAGTTGCTTTTCATTCTTTACTTGCCTGTGCTAGCCTACCTATGTGTTTGAGCATACTGAGAACAGTGAACAATTCCCTTTTTGCCTTTGTTGTCTAATCGCAGGGTATTAAAGATATAGCTAATCTGCTGGGTGTATCAATATATGACCACCATTCATTATGATATTGTAACATCGTTATGTTGGAGGAAACCTATACTATTATATATAAAGGGATTATTTAAGAGTGCCTTCTTGAGTAATCCTCTCTCCTTTACCTTTCTGATTTGCTATTATAACTACGTGGCACCTCCATCTTTACTTTTAGATTTTATCTTCTTAATTAAATTGTAGGTGGTGCAGCGAGTGGGTGGGGATCTCAAGAACTGAAACATTTCCACCAGTACATTTATATAGGTCTGTCCCACATACTACAATAACCTTCATGTAGCCTGTATAATACACCTTTACAGGAGTTTTTCACTTTCATTTACTCGAATACCTTGGAGTGATTACAGGCAAACATAAGCTTGACAATCTAGTTAAAATAATGCCACTGACTATGCCTTTAAAAACCTCTGATGTAATAATCAAAAATTGTGCATATTTTTTGAATTGCATTATATTCCATTATTATCATTTATAACACTGACATTTACTGCCATATGCTGAAAAAACAGCTAGAATGAGAAAAAGGACATTTTGCTGAAAAAAATGAAAGAAACTCACAGTACTAAAACATGGAAACAAAGCAAAAAAAAACAACAACAAAAAAAATATATATTATATGGAAAAATCATGTGACCACACACAAATTCGGAGGGGGGCAGGAATTAGGAATTATGCAAAACTGCATACTGCCTGTCCCATTGGTCCAACCGTGTGGTGTGATTATGACAGGAGTGGCCAGGTGCATGTAACCTTGCCAAGAGCACTGTAACTGTGTCTAGAGAGTCCTGAGTTCTTATTCAGGGTACCCAGTGACTGTTCCTTTGACTCAGTTTTGCACTTCTGTTGGAGTTCCAGTTTCTGCTTGCATCTGTTTTCTCTCTTCCCAGCTCTTCTTCATGTTTCAGTGGGGTTGACATCCACTATCTTTTCCCTGCTTAGAATTCTTGTCAGCTGTCCACCAAAATCTGTCTTTGAGCTGTTTACCAATCTGTGCCCTATGGTGTCTGGTGTTCTTCTGCCACCTTAATCCCTAGCACCATAAGGAGACACTGTCTGGTACCATGCTTTCTTGACCTCAATACTGTTTGCTTCTTGTTCAATATCAGCTCATTTAAGGAAGCTTGTTCTGTGTGTGTCCCTGGCTCAACCAGGGTATATTGTTCCTGTGGAACTGCCCAACCAGCAGCACTTATTCTAGTACTAGCTCCATCTAGCAACAGCAGTAGGTATCAATCCAGATGAGGAAAAAAAAGTGTTTTTCTTCAGTTCTTCCTATTTTTACCTGTCCATTGTATATTTTAACCCATGCATTCCTAGCAAACTCGGTGCAGAATGCATGCCTATGACCAGTGCTTCTGATGGTCGTATTCGCATATGTATATTGTGTTTAAACTCTACTAAACATATTTATTTTTACCACCAGAAAAGCACTTTTGCTTTTTTTGGTGTTAAAAATAAATATGCTTATTAGAGCTTAAACGCAATATAACTGTGCAGATACATCTTTATTGTTATGCATATTTCTGCATTGAGGGTCCTTCAGTCTGTAAACCAGATAAATGACAGCCTAAAAATATATACACTATATATTCATGTATTTTAACTTTTTGATATTTAATTATATCTATTTAACCCCTTGAGTTCCATGGGTGTGTACAATGCATTGTGGTCATTGTATTGCTCATCTCTCTGGCACTTAAAAGTTAAGTAAATTGTATAAATATTTGCAACGGAGAGTACACACCACTTTTATTTAGATCTATATTTCATCCATGGAATCTGAATATCCATAAAAGCTATTAAGTTTCTGTGAGATCATTTTCAAAAATATATATATTTAAAGCCCTTTGATTGCCAGAGAGGTATCAAAACCAGCAACGAAATGGATTGGCTACCTCTTTGGCACTCAAAAGTTAAATATATTAGTTTGAGCCTGAACACACTTTCTTTTCAGTTACAAGAACCTTCAGCAATACTGATTAAGAATCATATCATATTTTTGCAGACATCACATCATTTACAGTTGAAATGTTTGTCAATTTTTGGAGCAACTGCAAAGTCCAAACAATGAAAATCATTAATCTTTCTGATCCACTGTGATTATAACAACCTACGGGAGCAGGCGTACTTTTCCTCCAAATAGGATTATCTATCAAGAGATGTATGTCCCAACCTTCTTATAATCTCAAGATTTGCAGCCACAGTCAGGAAAGGATAACTGCCTATTGAGGCATGTAAAGGTTATGTACCACTTAGAATGTTTTGTAAATATGATTTTCATGAATTGTTACTAGTTGGACATTCTAAAACTATTTTCATGAAATGCATTCAATATAATTTAAATTAAAATCGCTTTATATGTTATTTAATGTAAAGGAGTCTATGATATAACAAGAGTCAAAACACTCAGAGCATACATGGCTATACCTTAGATCCTGGCTGTTAACAATTGAGTATTTTGTGTCTAGGATTAAAACTGTCATTTTTGAGATAATAAGGCCTGTCTGTTAGTTTGAGTTACAGCAATATCCGGATGGAATTGTTTCGGATACTGATTATGGTATCCAGAAAGTTTATTTGTGTGGGTGAATGGCTGAGTTTAAGGTTGATGATGTTGTAATTTTCAATATCAAGGGCAAATTCTCCTGCAGATTATCTCATGTCGTATACATTATCATGTGCGTGAAATGTCTTGACACAGGATTATATGTCGATGAGACAGGACAAATTCTAATAAATGGAGGAATTCTCACAGGTCCAGTATGAACAACAAAAGAGACACACCACTGGGTCAACCTTTTCACAAAACTGCTTACTACATTAGGTAACTCTGGGTGTGTTTACTGATGGGAAATTTTAAGACACAGGGAGACAGAAAGATCTGGGAGTAAAATTATTGACCAAATTTTTGTCACATTATGCCATACAATGCCACACAAGAAACTTATTTTCTCTCATGTCCAGTATGGAACACAGGAACCATGGGGTTGAGCCTCCTCCTCCAGGAAGGCAGGAACACTAAAAAAGACAGGGTCTTTGGGGTAGAGACTTCCTCTTCATACTGGCAGCTTACGCCCACACCCCCACCGCCAGATTCATGTGTCTTGCATCCAAGATTGGAGCGAGCAGAGCAACTTCTCTTAGTATTTTTACTTAGCTATGGGGTTGTGTAGTCTCCCATTAGGCGGGCTCCCATCACTGGCTTCTCTGGAGTTGGACTGCCCACTTCACAGGTGCTTTGTGGACCCTTTGCCCTGTGGAGGTTGACTTTATGAGAAGTCTGTTCTTCATGGCTGAGTCTCCTGTATGCTTATTTCACAGTTTGTTTTTTAGTGCATGGCTCCTAAAAAAATGGAGCCTGCCCACATCCATTGCTCCATTGACTTTAATGGAAGAAACTTTGGAACATATCTCTGCAATCGTTTATGCTATTTGATACAGTGCCACACAGAAGGCTAGGGTATTAAATTATCACGGTGCCCACAATTGTCTCCATCGTCTGTGTGTAACACATTCGCTGTTCTTAAATGCCTCAGCCTGCCACTACTAGCTTGCCCTTTTCGTGGTGTACCTGTGTGCTTTAGCTCTTGTGATTCCGATGCTTGGTTCCCTTTCTACTCCTGACTGGACTGATTGCTTTCTGGCTACAGCTGATAGTCTATCCTCCTTACCATTGGCCTACTATCTCCGCTTGTCGTAACGCTCTGTAAATTGTAGGAATGTAAGCTGCGTGAAACCAAACTCTAGGCAGAGTATACTGCGTAGAGAACAAGCTTGCAGCCAGAATATTATATACAGATGATACACCCCCACAAAGCAAGTGTGAAGGATACCATTAGCAGGATGAGGACACACAATATATCTACATATAACGGGCAAATATATATATGATATAGACTGTGTACCTGACTACGACCCAGTAAAGCGGACTTCCAGACCCACACAGGAGGGAGCAGGAACATGAGAACTGGAACTGGAGAAAGTTCAGGGAGAAGGCAGAGCTCCAGGAGACAGGCAGCCGGGGTAGAAGACAAAACCCAGAGTGACAGTCAGCAAGGAGGGAGTTGAGACATTCCAAGGACCCAGTATCAGGATGGAGAGCAGGTATGAAGCCAGGAACTAACTTCAGGATGAAGAGCAGGTATACAGCCAGGCACTAAGTTCAGGATGGAGAGCAGGTATACAGCCAGGCACTAGGTTCAGGATGGAGAGCAGGTATGCAGCCAGGCACCCACAGAACTACAGCTGGAGAGCCAGGAGGACTGAACCCCACGGAGCTCAATAGAACACTGAGCACCCTCCGAACCGGGAGCTCAGTATTTATGGAAACTGTGGATGACGTCAGGACGGCAACGCACGACGCCGGCGACGTGGTTGCTTAGCAACGCCACGTTGTGCGGAGAGGCGGCCGCCCGATAACCCGGCACCGTGGCCCGATGCAAGGGCTGACGCCGACACCGCTGGCACTCTTGGTGCCTTGATGATTCCTTTTTGATACTTGCCTACCATCCTGTACAGTGGCATTGGTTACCCTAGCATTCTAGGGAGATTCAGCCTCTGTTGCCTGTCCAGTCACCCTAGCATTCTAGGGAGAGTCTGCCTCTGTTGCCTGTCCAGTCACCCTAGCTTTCTAGGGAGCGTCTGCCTCTGTTGCCTGTCCAGTCACCCTAACGTTCTAGGGAGAGTCTTCCTCTGTTGCCTGTCCAGTCACCCTAGCGTTCTAGGGAGAGTCTGCCTCTGTAGCCTGTCCAGTTACCCTAGCGTTCTAGGGAGAGTCTTCCTCTGTTGCCTGTCCAGTCACCCTAGCGTTCTAGGGAGAGTCTGCCTCTGTTGCCTGTGTAGTAACCCTAGCGTTCTAGGGGAAAAACAGGGGCTTTACAGCTGCTCCTGTACTAGTAGCTACTACCATCCTTGCTACTAGAGCTTACCGGCAGTCAGAGTCGTACTCTATCTGCCTCCAGTCAGGTGATCCGGTCCTTGTCCTAACCTGTCCTGTGAAGGTTAAGGAAGTGTCCAGTAACTGCCCTCACATCTGGCCCTGTGAAGGTTGGGGAAGTGCTATTTATTTTATTATTGTGCTATTCTTAATAAAGATCATTGTTTTACCATATTTGTACTTGTCAGTGACAGTACGAAAGGGCCATGAACTCTGAAAGTACAGATGCTGGTAGCCAACAGTTGCCTAATATCCTTTCCAGAATGGATATTCAGGAACAACGTATTGACCAGTTGTCTATGGCGATACAGATGCTCCTTAACCATACAGCGCATCTTGATAAGCCTGCGCAACTAGCGGTGGCCTCTTCTGTTTCGGCATCGTTAGTGACCACTCAGGTGGAAAACAGAAGTTATAGAGGGTTGTCCGGAGCCACTCCACTCCCTCTAATATATGATGGGGAACCCACATTGTGCCGTGAATTCATAAATCAGCTCGGAATTTTTTGGGAACTAGTGCCTAATGCTTTCCAGAGTGGAAGAAGCAAAGTGGGCTTTATGATTTCCTTGTTGACCGGTAGAGCATTGGCATGGGCCAACCCGTTATGGGAAACAGCTAAACCCATAACATCCAACTTTACTGAATTTGTGGATGCTTTCTGTAAAGTATTCGATGTTCCAGGCCGAGAAACCTCTGCTGCAAAAATATTAATGGCCATTCTCAAGGGTGCCCATACAGTAGCAGAATACGCTATTGAATTTCGTACACTAGCGGAAGAGGTAGGCTGGAACAACGAGGCTCTGGTGGCGGCCTTTTCCCAGGGCTTAGTGATATCATTAAAGATGAGACAGCAGCCCGTGAGCTGCCAGAGGATCTAGATCTGTTCTCCTCCTTTGCTATACTGATTGATACCCGCATTAGAGAAAGATCCCCATTTAAGAACCACAAGACAAGGCTTGAGTCTCGACAGGTAACTAACTGGGAGTTCCCACCCATGCCTCCCTCACCTCCCAAACCACCTAATACTGAGGTCAGTAGGGCTGAGCCTATGCAACTCAGTTTAACACGCTAGTCCAGGGAGGAGCGGTCCTTCCATTGTAAAGAAGGTCTATGCCTGTACTGCGGTAAGGCTGGAAAAATGTTACGGGCCTGTCCGGTACGTACAGGAAACGCACGCACCTAGGATCCCTGAGGGGACAGATCCTAGGTGGTGCAAATCAGTCCCCATACCCAGAACAGAACAAGCCCATCCTACAGGTGGCAATCTCTTGGGCAGCTTCCTCTGTTACGACTCCAGCCCTGATTGATTCAGGAGCTGCAGGCTACTTTATTGATGGCGAATTCGCTAAACGGCATTCTCTTGGTGCCTTGAGTTTCTCCATTGGCTGTGGAGGTGTTACGGTTTTAATACACTCAGAGGCAGGTAGTTTGGTAAAACACAGTTTTATTGAAACCAGACAGAATAAAGTAACCCTCGCTGGTCAAGCAATAGATAACACTTAATACTGACACAGGACAGGTTACAAAATAACATTAACCCACACGGGTCCAGTACATGTATCAGAGAGCAAATATATATATTACTGATACAGGTCAGGTTACAGTTCATGTGAATCAGTGAGACAATGATGTAAAGATGCTATTAGGCCGGGAGGCTGGTAGGCCCTAATAGCGAGGCCCAAGAAGCACTCTCTACTGGAGAATGACACAATAGCGACTATGCACCAAAGGGTGAGCGAGGCCCTGAAGGAATCACGGACTACCGGACAGCACAGTATCACTGTAACAGAAGGAACAGTGTAACACCAAACGGAACCAGCATGAACTGCGACCCAGGATAACGGCACCGGACAACAAGGTTAACGGACACTTTGGCTCGATGGCAACTGCCAGGTGGTAGAGACAACTGAGGCGCCCAAGAAACTAACCTCAGTAGGGGAGCAGTAACAAGCCAAGCATACAGTGTGCCAATGAGAATAACTCCTACCCGAGTGTGCACCAGACAGCAAGGGATAACGGATGCTCAGGCTTGATGGCGACTGGTAGGTGGTGGAAACAAACTGAGGCGCCCAGGAGACCAGCCTCAGTAGGAGTGCAGTAACAAGCCAAGCGACAGTGTGGAATCGAGAATAGCTTCAACCCTGGGGTATGGAGATACAAGGCACAGGAGCGTAAATGGGTCGCAGTAGCTGAAAGGCTGGAGCAGCAATCGAGGCAACCAACTGGGTCAGCACGCTCTAGACAGAGCACCGGAAAGTTCCCTCTACCGGATAACTGGGCGTGGTAGTGAACCGAGCCTGAGATACACTGAGCAGGAACATCAGCCAAACCGGGTCGATACACAGGACAGGAACGTCAGCCAGGCCGGATCGGTACACAGTGCAGTAACGTCAGCCAATCCGAGTCGGTACACAATGCAGGAAAGTCAGCCAGGCCGGGTCGGTACACGAAGCAGGAACGGAGTCAGATAGAGTAGTCAAGCAGTCCGGGTCATACACAGGATTCACACGATAACGACGGCAAGCACTAAGCAACGGGAACACCACGAAAGGGCCCTGAAGGAGTGACAGGGCTCAGTACTTAAAGGCTACCACTGGGTGGAGCAATATCACGCTAGCCAATAAGAAGGCATCAGGAATCAATGCTGTCAAAATGTCACCAGCAATACACGGGCACAGTGATAGTACCCCCCTCTGAAAGACCGAGGAGGGAGCCGGCCCTTCTGAGGGTACTTAGCATGGAATCTGAGCAGCAGTCTGGGAGCATGGAGGTCACTCTGGTCAATCCAGGAACGCTCTTCAGGGCCATAGCCCTTCCAATGAACCAAATATTGCAACCTTCCTCTGAATCTCCTGGAGTCAATTATGCTTTGTACTTCGTACTCCTGACCTTGCACCTGCACAGGACCAGGAACCACAGGAGTAGTAGTGTAACGGTTGCAAACTAAAGGTTTTAGCAGGGATACGTGGAACACATTATGAATCCTCATGGATGCTGGGAGATCCAAAGCATAAGAAACTGGGTTAATCTTGCAGATAACTTTAAAGGGACCGACAAACCAAGGAGCCAATTTATTACATGGAACCTGCAGATTAAGGTTTCTGGAGGAAAGTCATACCCTGTCCCCAACCTGGAAGGAGACCGCCGGCAACCGTCTGCAATTAGCATGACGCTGATAACGCTGTAACGAAGCACTGAGGGTCCTCTGTACCTGTGCCCAAGTGGAGCGGAGTTGCTCTATATGCTCATCCAGAGTTGGAATTTGCTGCGTCTAAAATGAGTCCGGGAGCAAGCATGGTTGAAACCCGTAATTGATGAGAAACAGGGAGCTCCCGGACGATGAATTAACCGCACAATTCTTGGCAAACTCTGCCCATGACAACAGGTCGGCCCAATTGTCATGATGATCGGACACGAAACAGCGTAGAAATTGTTCCAATCCTTGATTGGCACGCTCGGCGGCCCCATTGGTCTGGGGATGGTAGGCAGAAGAAAAGGATAATTGTATGCCCATCTGATCACAGAATTCCCTCCAAAACCTGGACACAAATTGGCTCCCTCGGTCAGATACCAGCACCCTGGGTACACCATGCAACCGAAACACTTCTCTGGCAAAGACAACAGCCAGCTCCTGGGCAGAGGGAAGGCCAGGAAGAGGCACAAAATGTGCCATCTTAGAGAATCTGTCGACCACCATCAGAATAAATGAATATCCCTTAGACACAGGCAATTCTCCCAGGAAGTCAATCGAGACATGGGACCAAGGACGCTCGCCATTAGGCACTGGTTGAAGTAGGCCAACCGGGAGGTGCCTAGGACACTGGGCACGGGCACAAGTAGTGCATGCTGCCGTGTAGGCGGTGCAATCAGCATGTAAGGAAGGCCACCAGAATAACTGTGAAAGAGACCGGATCAATTGGTCCCTGCCTACATGCCCAGCTGCCCGAGATGCATGGTAAGTTTCGAGTAGGCGGGTACAGAAAGGCTCAGCCACAAAACACTTGCCCACCGGGGTATCAGGGGGTGCGGTAGCCTGGGTATCAAGAATCTCCTCCCCCAGTGGTGAAGTGGTGCTGGTCCGCAAGATGGCCAAAATGCAATCTGACTGAATAATGGGTACTGGAGTTTCATCAACTTCAGTTTCAGGACCAAATTGCTGGACAAGGCATGCGCCCTAATATTCCTGGACCCGGGCAGGTAGGATACAATGAAATTAAAACGGGACAGAAACAAGGCCCATCTGGCCTGCCGAGAGGACAATCTCTTTGCCTCAGAAAGATATGTTAAATTTTTATGATCAGTCAAAATCAATACTGGAGTTCTAGTCCCCTCAAGTAGGTGTCGCCATTCTTTAAGGGCTAGAATAATTTCCAACTGCTCTCTGTCCCCTCTCTGTGGCTCTGAGCACTGGACAACTTCTTAGAAAAAAAGCCATATGGCCTTAACCTACTCCCAGGGTCCAGACGCTGTGACAACAATGCCCCTACCCCAGTTTCAGAGGCATCGACCTCTAATCTGAATGGAAGGGAGGGATTGGGGTGGGACAGTACAGGAGCAGAAGCAAATGTGGATTTCAGAGACTCAAAGGCAAGTTCAGCTTCCTGAGACCATTGGGAGGCATTAGCACCCTTGTGCGTGAGATCGGACAGTGGCATTACATTCGTGGAAAATTTCTGAATAACCTTCCTATAATAGTTGGCAAAGCCAAGAAAGCGTTGGATAGCCTTTAGTCCCTTAGGACGTGGCCACTGCAGGACTGCTGCCAGCTTCTCTTTGTCCATTGCAATGCCATCCTTAGACATCACAAAGCCTAGAAAAGGGACCATAGGCTTGTGAAACTCGCACTTCTCAATCTTACAGTAGGGTTTGTTCTCACGGAGTCTAAGCAAAACTGTGTACACATCCTTGATGTGTTGCGACAGATTGGATGAATGTATGAGAATATCATCGAAATAAACCACAACGCATGACTGGAGCAAGTCACGGAGGATGTCATTAATAAACTCCTGGAACACTGCGGGAGTGTTACACAGCCCAAATGGCATCAACAGGTATTCACAGTGTCCAGATCTGGTATTGAAAGCCGTTTTCCACTCATCACCGGCTCTTATTCTATTCAGGTTATAAGCTGCACATAAGTCTGATTTGGTGAAAATGGAGGAACCCTTTAACCTGTCAAACAGTTCCGTGATGAGTGGTATCGGGTATGCGTTTTTGGCCATGAGTTTATTCAAGCCACGGTAATCAATACAGGGTCATAACTCGCCATTTTTCTTTTTGACAAAGAAGAAACCAGCCCCCGCGGGCGAGGATGACTTCCTGATAATACCCCTCTCAAGGGCATCCGAAATGTATTCCTCCATGGCGCTATTCTCCTCGCAGGACAACGGATAAGGCCGACACCCGAGGTGGAACGGCGCCAGGAGGCAGATCAATAGCGCAATCGTAGGCCCTATGCACCGACATAGCGCTAGCCTCCCCCTTGCTAATAACGTCACTGAATTGATGGTATTCAGCTGGCACGGACGGAGAGGTACACAGAATCTTGGTAGGATGAGAGATGCAGTGCATATTACAGTATTCAGACCAGGCCGTGATTTCACAATTTCGCCAGTCGAACCTAGGGTTGTGCGTATGGAGCCATGGGAACCCCAGGATCACTGTATGGTGAGGAGACTGGATAATCTGAAAATGTTGTTTTTCAGTGTGGAGCACCGCAATGCGCATAGACAGTGGTATAGTTTCCTTAGTAATAACAGCTGGTACCAACGGCCTGCCATCAGTGGCTTCGATAGCCAGGGGAGCTTCCCTCTCAATCAGTGGAATTTTGTGTAACTCAGCAAATGAGCTGTCCATAAAATACCCAGTTGTGCCGGAATCTACTAGGGCCAGAACCTCCACTGAGAGTTCTGCCCAGGAAATCACGGCCTGTATAGTAGGCTTTTGATTAGCCGGATCTAGGGACCACTGAACACCACCTAGGTCCTGTCGCCTAAGGTACCCTAGGTGCATTTGTTTCCTGGCCGTGTAGGGCAAGAGCACAACAAATGCCCAGCTTGGCCACAATAAAGACAGAGGCCCTGTTTGCGGCGATGAGCCCTTTCTTCCTTGGTCAACCTAGTGAACCCTAACTGCATTGGTTCACTGCTCTCACGGTTACACTCAGGAGGCATGGGAGGTGAGGGAGGCATGGGTGGGGAATTTTCTTTCACCCGTCCCCACTCTCTTGCCCTTTGTCTACGATCTTTGGCCGCCATTCTCTCCCTAATGCGGGAATCGATTAGTATTGAATAGTCAATAAACTCGTCCAGATCACTCGGCAAGTCTCTGGCTGCTGTTTCATCTTTGATACAGAGACCCTGAGCAAATGCCGCCACAAGCACCTCATCATTCCAGCCCACCTCCACTGCCAATGTGAGAAATTCAATAGCATACTCTGCAACAGTATGGGATCCCTGCTCGATCTCCAACAATCTTTTGGCAGCAGAGGCGGCTCTTCCTGGGATTTCGAATACTCTACAAAATGCTCTTAAGAACTCATTAAAGTTCTTGGTACATGGTTTCACTGCCTCCCACAAGGGATTTGCCCAAGCCAGTGCTCTGCCCGTTAGCAAAGAACTCATGAGCCCGACCTTACTTCTGTCACTAGGAAAGGCTTGAGGAGTTAACTCTAGGAAAATCTCCAGTTGGTTTATAAACCCTCTGCACAGGGTAGGTTCGCCATCGTACCTAAGCGGTAATGTAGCAGTTAACCTTCTATTCGAGTTTGCTTGCGTCACAGATTGAGCTCCCGGTGTCGTACCTGGGGAAACCACTGGGGCCTGTACCAGTTTATCCAAGTGATCGGTACACTCTAGTTTTGTTTGTATGGCCAGTGCGAGCTGGTCCATGCGCTGCTGGTGTATATCCATCCTCCAGTGGATACTTTGTGCATTTCCATCACCTGTACCGTCTGAGGTCATGGCCCTTTCATATTGTTACGGTTTTCAGGCTCCCAGGAGACCAACCTCAGTAGGAGTGCAGTAACAAGCCAAGCGACAATGTGCAATCGAGAATAGCTTCAACCCTGGAGTATGGAGATACAAGGCACAGGAGCGTAAATGGGTCGCAGTAGCTGAACAGCTAGAGCAGCAATCGAGGCAACCAACTGGGTCAGCACACTCTAGACAGAGCACCGGAAAGTTCCCTCTACCGGATAACCGGGCGTGGTAGTGAACCGGGCCTGAGATACACTAAGCAGGAACATCGGCCAATTCAGGTCGATACACAGGACAGGAACGTCAGCCAGGCCAGGTCGGTACACAGTGCAGGAACGTCAGCCAATCCGAGTCGGTACACGGAGCAGGAACGTTAGCAAGGCCGGGTCGGTACACGGAGCAGGAACGTCAGCGAGGCAGGGTCGGTACACGGAGCAGGAACGTCAGCCAAGCCGGGTCGGTACACGAAGCAGGAACGTCAGCCAGGCCGGGTCGGTACACAGAGCAGGAATGTCAGCCAATCTGGGTCGGTACACGGAGCAGGAACGGAGTCAGATAGTCAAGCAGTCCAGGTCATACACAGGATTCACATGATAATGACAGCAAGCACTAAGCAATGGAAACACCACGAAAGGGCCCTGCAGAAGTGACAAGGCTCAGCACTTAAAGGCTACCACTGGGTGGAGCAATATCACGCTAGCCAATAAGAAGGCATCAGGAATCAATGCTGTCAAAATGTCGCCAGCAATACACAGGAACCATGATAGGAGGCGATCGATGGTAAACGATAGTACCATCCCATGTTACTCATGAGACCTGTCCGCTGTCTCTCAGAGTAGGAGCCCTCCACGTGGAAACCCTGCAATTTCAAGTCATTCAGTCTCCACATTACACAGTCATTCTGGGGTTTCCTTGGCTTAAGACACACAATCCCAGAATGGACTGGAAAACCTGTGACATCATATCTTGGTCCGATTACTGTCAGAAGTCTTGTCTACAGCAGTCCACTAAGATTTTGTCTACCTCCCCCTCTATACCCACAGAGTACCAGTCGTTCAGCGAGGTATTCAGTAAGGGGGAGGCTAGCATTTTGCCGGAACATAGGGCATACGACTGTGCTATTGATTTGAAGCCAGGCACAATACCTACTAAGGGTCGCACCTACCCTTTGGTGGAGGAGAACTGAGCTGTGGAGGAGTACATTTCTGATGCCTGCTAGAGGAATTATCAGGAAGTCTTCCTCGCCCACAGGGGCAGGATTCTTCTTTGTAAAGAAAAAAGATGGGGAGCTTAGACCCTGTGTCGAATATAGAGGTCTAAATAAGCTGATGGTAAAAAATGCGTACCCCATTCCATTGATAACCGAGTTGTTTGACCTCTTGAAGGGCTCCTCAGTCTTCGCGAAGCTCAATTTACGGGCAGCCTATAACCTAATCCGTATCAAAGAAGGCGATGAGTGGAAATCTGCTTTCAGTACTCGTAGTGGCCATTATGAGTATTTGGTCATGCCCTTTGGGCTGTGCAATGCGCCAGCAGTATTCCAAGAGTTTATAAACGATGTTCTAAGAGATCTGCTACAATCCTGAGTAGTATTTTACTTGGATAACCTGATACACTCTCCTGACCTTGAAACACATTGGAGAGATGTTTGTACTGTGTTGCAAAAACTGAGAGAAAACAAACTATACTGTAAACTTGAAAAATGCGAATTCCATAAAGATCGAGTGTCATTTCTGGGGTATGTAATCTCTGCTGTCCGCATTGCTGTAGATCAAGAGAAACTCTCAGCAGTACTGCAATGGCCACGTCCAGTGGGCCTGAAGGCCATACAGAGATTTTTAGGATGCGCAAACTATCATAGAAAATTCATACGGAATTTTTCTACAGTAGTCAAACCCTTCACTGACCTGACACGTAAAGGGGCTAATCCCTCGGCTTGGTCCTCTGAGGCCAACGAGGCTTTTGAAGCTTTGAAGTCTGCATTTGCTGTGGCTCCAGTCTTGTCGCATCCAAACCCTGCCTTGCCCTTTACCCTGGAGGTGGATGCATCAGAGACAGGAGTGGGGGCAGTGTTGTCCCAAAGACCCGAGCCTGGTAAGACCCTCATGCCTTGTGGGTTCTTTTCTAAAAAGATGACTAAGGCCCAGAGCCTATATGACACAGGTGATCGCAAGTTGTTGGCCATTGTTCTCTCTCTCCGTGAATGGCGTCACCTCCTGGAGGGGACGAATGCTCCAGTCCTGATCTTGACAAATCATAAGAATTTGACATACTTGTCTGAGGCTAAGAGACTGTCACCATGGCAGGCCAGGTGGGCACTGTTCCTGTCCAGATTTAATTTCGTGGTCTCATATCTTCCAGGGTCCAAGAATGTTCGAGCTGACGCTCTGTCTAGGCTACCGTACACACTAGTATCACACCTCCATTAGGTGAGGAGATCTTTGCGTCCCAGGGTGGTGCTCCAACAGAAAAACCTAGTGGCAAATGTTTTGAAGCTGAGCCTCTCCGTACCAAACTGCTGGAGACTTACCGCTCCTCGAGGGCAGCTGGGACATATTGGTCGTGACCAACTGATCTGATCTGTATCTCAGCTCTTTTGGTGGCCCAGTCTAAGAGCAGATTGTACAGTTTTTGTGGAAGCCTGTTCCGTTTGTGCGTGTGCTAAGACCCCAAGACACCTTCCTCTGGGGTTGCTCCAGACAGTTCCGAATGGTGAGAGCGCCCATGGTCACATGTATCCATAGATTTTATGGTGGAGCTGCCAGTGTCCAAGGGGTGTATGGTCATACTAATGATAGTGGACCGTTTCTCCAAATTGGCTAATTTCATCCCTGTCCAGGGACTACCTTCCTCCAAAGAATTGGCTGTGGTGTTTGCTAGAGAGGTGTTCCGACTCCATGGAGTACCCAAGGTATTGGTCTCTGACCATGGGAGTCAGTTCTTGTCTAGGTTCTGGAGGGCCTTCTGTGACCAGATGGGCATCAAACTGTCATTTTCCTCGGAATACCACCCCCAGATGAATTGTTCTGCTGAAAGATCTTGCGCTGTCTTATCTCTGACCATCATGATAACTGGGCTGACCTGTTGATGAGGGCTGAGTTTGCCAGGAATTGTGCCATAAACTCCTCGTCCAAGAGCTCTCCCTTCCTGATCAACTATGGGTTCCAACCATCTCTGCTCCCGGACTTCTTTCAGGTACAAAACATTCCGACTCTGGATGAGCATATTAGGCAGCTCCGCTCCACATGGGCACAGGTTCAGAATACCCTGTGATGGTCCTCAGAGCGCAATCAGAGGCATGCAGACTGCAGGAGGTATCCTGCTCCTGTTTTCCAAGTTGGGGATAGAGTGTGGCTGTCCTCCAGAAACCTGAATCTCCAAGTACCTTGCAATAAGATGGCTCCACGTTTTGTAGGTCCATACTGGGTCCTTCTCAGAATGAACCCTGTCACTTATGCCTTGGACCTTCCTGTGGGTATACACATTCACAACGTATTTCATGTTTCCCTGTTGAAGCCTTTGGTCTGTAATCGCTACACTTCTACTCCAGTGGTGCCTGGTCCTGTGTGCATTCAAGACCATGAGGAGTAGGAAATCCAAAGCATTCTTGACTCCCGTAGTATCACGGTGCCCGTGATTGCTGCCTTTCTCTGTCAGTTACATGAAGGGGCTTTCCATTGGCTGCCTGCTTACAGCCCGCCCTGTATTGCCTATTTAGACTGAGCTTGGGCACCCTTTGGTTGCCCTTTCGTGTTGTCTCTATGTCGCCTGCACCTGCATTGTGTTCCTGAGCTTCCTGGGCCGTGTTACCACTTTGCTCTCTTGTGATCGCCTGAGTTCCTGCCTGACAGCTTCCTCGGTTCCAGCTTCCGTTCCTGATCCGGTTGGGGTTGCTTTTCCTGCTGCTGTTCCTACTGCGGTTTCTGATCCGGTTGCCTGCCATGGTGATTCAGTTCCTGTCCTGACGGGCTGTGTTCCTGCTCCTGGATTGCCTGCAGAGCGTCTCTCTCTCTCCTCCTGTCGCGTGGGCGACATTTTCACTCTCTTGAAGGTGCACTCCAGTACGCAGGTACTGGTTCGCTCCATCTACAACCGACTGCTTGTTGCACCGGTAGAGGTTATGTTACTCCAGTACGCTGGTACTGGTTCGCTCCATGTAAACCGGCTGCTTGTTCAGTCCTAACAGCACCTGTAGAGATTGTGTCACTCCAGTACGCGGGTACTGGTTCGCTCCATCTACAACCGGCTGCTTGTTGCACCGGTAGAGATTATGTTACTCCAGTACGCGGATACTGGTTTGCTCCATGTAAACCAGCTGCTTGTTCAGTCCTAACAGCACCGATAGAGATTGTGTCACTCCAGTACGTGGGTACTGATTCGCTCCACGTTAACCGGCTGCTTGTTCAGTCCTAGACAGCACCGGTCGAGATTGTGTCTCTCCAGTACGCGGGTACTGGTTCGCTCCATGTACGACCGGCTGCTGTTTGCACCGGTAGAGGTTATGTCATTCCAGTACGCGGGTACTGGTTTGCTCCACGTAAACCGGCTGCTTGTTCAATCCTAGACAGCACCGGTAGAGATTATGTCCCTCCAGTACGCGGGTACTGGTTCGCTCCATATTGAACTGGCTGCTTGTTCAGTCCTAGACAGCACCGGTGGTGTTTGTGTCTCTCCAGTACGCGGGTACTGGTTCGCTCCATTCGCACCGGTGGCTTGTTGTGCCCAGTTAGCACCGGTGGAGACTGTGTTCCTCCAGTACGCGGGTACTGGTTCGCTCCTAGTACACTGGCTGCTTGCTGCACCGGTAGAGGTTATATCACTCCAGTACGCGGGTACTGGTTCACTCCATGTAAACCGACTACTTGTTGCACCAGTAGAGGTTGTCACTCCCGTACGCTGGTACTGGTTCGCTCCATTGTTGCATTGGAAGCTTATTACAGCTTGACAGCCCAGCAGGCTTCTGTTGTCCATCATATGCGACTGGTTGTTATATCTAAGGCCAGTCACTGAGGTCATCTTTGCCTGTGTTCCAGTCTTGCAGTCTAAGGCTGCCTTGCCCGGTATATTAGTAGAACCTATCCTATCCTGTGCAGTCTAAGGTTGCCTTACCCGGTATTGGCAAGGCCGGTAGAGCCTCTATACTCGTTGTACCAGTCTCAAGGCTGCCTTGCCCGGTATATTGGCAGGGCCGGTAGAGCCTCACTACCCTTTGTACCAGTCTCAAGGCTGTCCTGCCTGGTATATTGGCAGGACCGGTAGAGCCTTTTTTTCTCGTGATACTAGCCTTCCAGGCTGCCTTGCCCGGTATATTGGTAAGGTCGGTAGAACCAATTCCATCCTGTACCAACCTATGGTTGCCTTACCTGTTATTGGCAAGGCCGATAGAGCCTGTCCTACATTCTGTTACCACTACACTCTATTATTGTGTTTAAATGTCGAATGTGAACCCTACCCGCAAGGGTTCCCTATAAACTTTTCAACAAAGTTGTGTTTTTATCTTAACTCTGTGTCTGAGAGTCATAACAAACCGTGACACGGTGCCCGTGCTCCCTTGTTTTTGTTTTCCTGTCAGTTATCCTGTGTAATGCTCTCATTGGCTGTCCTGTGTTGATCCCGCCCAGTATGGCCTTTATATACTGGGCTACTGCACCCACTCGGTGCCCTTTTGTGGTGTTCCTGTACCAGTGCTAGCTTACTGCTCAGTGTTTCCCAGTGTACCGACTTGGCATGCCTGACTACTCTTCAGTTTCCAGCTCCTGTGTACCGACCCGGATTTCCTGACTTCTCTTCAGTGTCTGCTCCTGTGTATCGACCCGGCCTGGCTGACGTTCCTGCTCCAGTGTACCAACCCAGACCGGCTGACGTTCCTGCTCCTGTGTTCTGACCCGGCCTGGCTGAAGTTCCTGTTCCTGTGTACCGGCCCGGCTTGATTGACGTTCCTGCTTCTTCAGCTGTTGTCGCCTCGGCGACATTCTTATTCAGCAGACAATCTGGTTGCCTGAGCCTGTTCCGTTACTGCTCCTGCAGGTTGCCAGTGTTGTCCCCGTTTCTGCTCCGGCATTGTGCCTTTGGCCTAGTCCTCCGTTACTGCTATTCCGGTTGCAAGGGTTGCCTCCGTGATTGCTCCAGTAGTCGCCATTGGCTTGTCCTCCTCTACTGCTCCTGCAGGTTGCTAATGTGTGCCTCCGTGATTGCTCCGGTAGTCACCATTGGCTTGTCCTCCGCTGCTGCTCCTGCAGGTTGCTAGTGTGTGCCTCCGTTACTGCTCCGGCAGTGTGCCTTTGGCCTAGTCCTCCGTTACTGCTATACCGGTTGCAAATGTGTGCCTCCGTGATTGCTCCGGTAGTCGCCATTGGCTTGTCCTCCATTACTGCTCCTGCAGGTTGCCAGTGTCTGCCTCCGTTACTGCTCCGGCAGTGAGCCTTGACCTAGTCCTCCGTTACTGCTACACCGGTTGCAAGTGTCTGCCTCCGTTATTACTCCGGTAGTGTGTCATTGGCTTGTCCTCCGTTACTGCTATGCCGGTTGCAAGTGTCTGCCTCCGTTATTGCTCCGGCAGTGCTCATTACTACATCTGTTGAGCTCTGGCAGTTCACGTTATTCTGCTAGCGCTTGGGCGACCTGAAGCTTGGTATAAGTGCTATCTCAGTACCTTCACACATGGGACTGTTTGTAATCATTGATTAACTTTAACTCCTGCAGTACCAGAGTCCTGGGAAACTTACTCCTCTTGCCTGACCTGTGTCAGTGTATACTCTCTGTACCTTCATTTTATACTGGACCTGTGTGTGCATTGTATATTTAACCTGTCATGTGTCTGTATTATACTGTCTGTATATTACAGGACCTGTGAAGGTTCTTACTGTATTGTGAATTCAATAAAACTGTGTTTTTATCCTAAACCACTGTGTCTGTGAGTCGAACAAACCGTTACACGTAGAGTCCGTGGGCACATTCAGTATCTTGTACATTGGAAGGGCTATGGCCCTGAAGAGGCATTCCTGGGTAAATCAGTCTGATATTCACGCTCCTGTTCTGCTACATAGATTTCATGCAAAATTTCCAAATAAAGTTGGTTCTCTTCCGCAGGGGAGAGATCATTGGGGGGGGGTACAATCACATTGCCCGTGATTGCCTCCAGCATCTATGCGTGCAGGCGACATTCTTTACTTGCTGGTTGTTGCACTGTAACACATTCGCTATTCTTAAAGGCCTCAGCCTGCCAATACTAGCTTGCCCTTTCATGGTTTACCTGTGCGCACTATAGCTCTTGTGATTCCGATGCTTGATTCCCGTGTATGACTCCTGGTTTCGTCTGACTTTGGCTCTGCTTGATCCCTGACTGCTCTCCGTTCTGGTGTGACTCCTGTCTCTGGCTGACTACTCATTCCGGTTTGACTCCTGGCTCTGGCTGACTACCTGCTCTGATCTGACTCCTGGCTGACTACCCGCTCCAATCTGACTCCTGGCATTAGCCTACTACGCGCTCCGTTCTACTCCTGGCTGGACTGATTGCTTTCTGGTTATGGCTGATAGTCTATCCTCCTTACCACTGGCCTACTATCTCCGCTAGCACTCTCGGTGCCTTGGTGATTCCTCCTTACTAGCAGTGTACAGTTGCGTCAGTCAGTGATACTGGCCTTCCCGTTGCCTACTATCCTGTACTGTGCCACTGGCACAGTCTGCCTCTGTTGCCTGTCCAGTCACCCTAGCATGTTAAGGAGTGTTTGCCTCTGTTGCATGTCCAGTCACCCTAGCTTTCTAGGGAGCTTCTGCCTCTGTTGCCTGTCCAGTCACCCTAGCGTTCTAGGGAGATTCTGCCTCTGTTGCCTGTCCAGTCACCCTAGCATTCTAGGGAGAGTCTGCCTCTGTTGCCTGTCTAGTAACCTTAACGTTCTAGGGGAAATTCCCTCTGTTTCCAGGGGCTTTACAGCGTCTTCTGTACTAGTAGCTACTACCATCCTTGCTACTAGAGCTTACTAGCAGTTAGAGTGGTACTCTGTCTGCCTCCAGTCAGGTGATCCGGTCCTTGTCCTAACCTGTCCTGTGAAGGTCGAGGAAGCGTCCAGTCACTGTCTTCATATCTGGCCCTGTGAAGGTTGGGGATGTGCTATTTAATTATTGTGCTATTCTTAATAAAGGTCATTGTTTTACCATGTTTGTACTTGTCAGTGTTTGTTATTCCTAAGTCACTCTGTGACATAAATAAGAAAATTGAGGCTAGGGGATAACCTTTGCAATTGGATAGAAAACTGGTTGAAGGATAAGGAACAGTGTGTAGTTGTAAATGGACAATTCTCCAATACAGTTAAAGTGGAGAGTGGAGTACCTCAGGGTTCAGTATTAGGTTCACAGCTTTTTAATATGTTTATAAATGAACTGGAAATAGGTATAGAAAGCAAAATATCAATATTTGCAAATGACACTAAATTATGCAGGGTAATAAATTCAGATCAGCATATTTGCTCTCTACAGAGGGATTTGCATAAAATGGCAGATTGGGCAAACAAATGGAATATGAAGTTTAATGTAAAAAAGTGTAAAGTCATGCATTTGGGAGGAAATAATCCCAAGACTACTTATGGGGACTCGTTGCTAGAGAAAGATCTGGGTATCCTTGTAAACTAAAAACTTGGAAACAGTGACCAATGTCAAACAGCAGTAGCAAAGGCAAACAAAATCCTGTCTTGCATAAAAAGGGGTATTGAAACAAGAGTGGATAACATCATTTTGCCATTATACAAATCATTGGTAAGACCTCACCTTGAATATGCAGTGCAGTTTTGGGCACCAGTTCTGAAAAAGGATATACTAGAACTAGAGAGAGTAAAGCAAAGAGCAGCAAAATTAATCAAGAGAATGTCACCTTAGTTTCTTCTTCTCCACCACCTTCCAATTCAACTGGCAGAGTCATGCGTTGCTCCAATGCATGGGAGCATTTTGTGACACTTGGCGATGGCCTGCTAGCGAAATGCAAATTGTGTGGCAAGGAAGTCAGCCGTGGTGCAGCTAACATGATAAAGGCTCTCCAGGATGGCAGATTTGTGGGTGTACACTGCTCAGTGCATGTCCTGCATCTGATAGTGAAGGCTGCTCTCGAGGATGGCAGTAACAATGGAAGGTTACCAGCACTTCTGGAGTCGTGCCGACAAATTGCTGGCCACTTCCATCGGAGCGTCAAAGATAGCCAGCTCCTCAGGGAGGAACAGAAAAAGGCAGACATCCCAGAGCACTGCCTAAATCAATATGTTGGGACCAGGTGGAACTCCATCTTAGATATGCTAGAGAGTATCTTGGAACAGAAAAAGGCAATTCATGCAATGTCATGTCACTATTTCATTGCAGTAACAGAACACTGGGCAGGGCTGACAGGGCCCTGATGGAACAGGTAGTGACAGTCCTCGCACCTTTCCGTGCTTTGACGGAAATTTTAGGCAAAGAGAAAGCTAGTCTGGCCGAAGTCATTCCACTCTTCACATACCTCTCCTTAAAAATTGATGATTTCCTTGCCCATAGAGAACACTTACATGGTGCTGAGGGTAATATGCTTCCCAATCTTGCTGCCCTTCTACCGAGGCTCAAAAAGGAACTGACTCAGTGCATTGAAGAGCGCGTGGACAATTGTCCCGAGTTAATGCTTGCCATAATTTGCGATCCTCGAATCAAAGGCAAGATGGCACTTAGTTCCAATTTCCTCACCACCTGGAGGGAACAATTGATAGCGCTCCAGTGTTAAATTTTAAAATTCAGTTTAGGATTTTGTTTGAATAATTTGCAGAGTGATAATCTCACAATTGTGTAGGGACTGGGAGGCCTACTACAACCGCAAGGGAGAATCATCAGTGTTCCAGTGTTAAATCTAAATATTCTACTTAGAGTTTTGTTTTAATAATTTGCAGAGTGACAGAATCTCACAGTTGTGTAGGGACTGCAATTGCAAGACAGAATCAACAGTGCTCCAGTGTTAAATTTTAAAATTCAACTTTGGATTTTGTTTGAGTGACACAGCCATTCTGACAGTTGTCGTGTGGCCAGGTTGTAAAATTGTCAAATTATTATAATACACTACCTAGCTATCTGTAATGGATTTGGGTCCTAGTGAACACCCTGATGTTTCTCGTCCTGATACCAGCTGCAGTGACCCAGCAACCACCAATATCACCATAGTGATGTTGCTTTCAAGCAAAGCTAGCAGCAGCAGGCGGGCAAAGAAGATTACTAGTACTAGTCAGACTCAGCAGCAGAATTCAAAACCAAAAAATAAAAATAAGAAGGGAACTGCAGGTCGTTCTACCTCTACTAGTAGGGTTGAGAGGTCCAGGTCCTCCTCTAAGACCATGAAACAGCCGTCACCTATGTCTTGTCAGCTGTTTGTTGATGATTCCCCCCAGAATCACCTGCACAATGACTAGTGCCACTGGCAGTTTAGTCACAAACTCCACTACAGCCAATTGTATAAACCTAGGGACACCTAGCGTTGGTAACAGTACTGGTTGGACAGTGCAGGCAGTATCAACACAGGATTTTTATAGCGAACGTCCATGTAAGCAGCCCAAACGGAAATTATTGCAGTATTTGGATAACATTTTTCCTGCCACCACTGCCATTACCACTGAGAGCATATCTACTCCAGAAAATGTTATTGAGAGAAATAGTTTACCATTTCCCGGTAGTCACCAGGCAGAAGAGGGAATTGAGCACACTTCCACAAATTCAGCTGCTGCTGCTGATGTTTCTTCCTTTCAAAATCTACAAGAGTTAGAAGAAGATTCTGAGGGATCAAAGTCTCCTAAGCTTGATTTGTCCCCTGAACTTAACTTTTCCACTGACCTTCAATATTCCCTTGAACTTAATTTTTCACCTGCTTCCCATAGTACTCCTCCTGTCTCTCCAGTTACACTTGTGTCTTCTATTGAAAACTCAACACCTGCCTCTCCAGTTCCATTTGAGTCTCCCATTTAGGTAGTAGCTGCTAGTGTCTCCACCACCAGTATCACTGTTACTCCACAATCCTCCTCCAATCTGAGTCCCAACAACCCTGCTGCCAACTTTAGGTCTACTGGTATCCCTGTGACGGTACGCAGAAAGAAAAAGCAAAGTGAGGTTGCTCCAGCAGGTGAATATGAAGAAACTGTCATCTCAGTTTCTTCTTCTCCACCCTCCAGGGTCATCCATTGCTCCAAAGAGTGGTACCATTTTGTGTCACTTGGTGATGGCCAGCTAGCAAGATGTAAATTGTGTGGCAGGGAAGTCAGCCATGGGCAGGTGTTGGGTCATCTGACCACCTCTGGGATGAACCAACACCTGAACAACTACTACAAGTCAGTGTTGATAAGTGCAGAAGGTGGCAGTACTAGTACTGCATATACTAGTGTCACACCCACCACCAATAGGCAGCAGGAGAAAGGGAAGGGGGATCATGCCACATCTGGTTGCAGTGAAAGCAGCAGACAGTCACAGCACATCCCAAAATCAATACAGGCCACACTGGAAGACTTTGGTGGGCTTCATTCCAAGAGGATGTGCAGACAGCAGGCCAGCAAAATCGCACGCATCATTGCACAGCTCATAGCTGTTGGGGGTGCTATTTTTAATTTGGTGGATGGGGAGCCCTTCCAGCAAGTTATGGAGGCTGTTGCACCCAGGTATAAATTCCATCCCGCACCACATTCAGTAGAACTATAATGCCCTCACTGTACCGGTTGTGCGTTGATCTTTTGAAGGACCTGCTTGGAAAGGCTGGTGACCAGTCAGTGCATTTTCCCACTGACTTATGGAGTGCTCCGAGTGGCCAGCATGGCTTCCTGTGTTGCAAAACACACCTATAACAACAATAAGTTTGGGTGCAGTAGCCAGGCAGGCAGGGCACCGCTCTTTCCTCCTCCATGCTGAGGTAATAGATCAGCAGAACACCTCAGATAACATTTGCAAAGCACTGCAGAACATGGTGGCACAGTGGCTAGGGGAGCAGGCAGGCACACAGGCGCAAATGGGGTTTGTGGTTACTGATGGTACAGCTAACATGATCAAGGCTGTCCGGGATGGCAGATTTATGTGTGTGCGCTGCTCAGAGCATGTCCTGCATCTAGTAGTGAAGACTGCTCTCGAGGATGGCAGAAACACTGGAAGGTTGTCAGCACTTCTGGATTTGTGCTGACAAATTGCTGGCCACTTCCATCGGAGTGTCAAAGATAGCCAGCGCCTCAGGGAGGAACAGAAAAAGGCAGACCTCCCAGTGTACCGCCTAAAACAAGACGTTGGGACCAGGTGGAACTCCACCTTAGATATGCTAGAGCGTATCCTGGAGTAGAAAAAGGCAATTCACGCTACTTCATGTCACCATTTCATTGGCAGTAACAGAACACTGGCCAGGGCTGACTGGGCCCTGATGGAACAGGTGGTGACAGTCCTTATGCCTTTCCGTGCTTTGACGAAAATTTTGAGCAAAGAGAATGCTAGCCTGGCAGAAGTCATTTCCCTCTTCATGCACCTCTCCTTAAAATTGAATGATTTCCTTGCCCATAGGGAATGCTTGCCTGGTGCTGATGGTAATATACTTCCTGATGTTGCTGCCCTTCTAAAAAGGCTGAAGAAGGAACTGAGTTGGCGCATGGAAGATCACATGGACAATTATCCCAAGTTAATACTTGCCACAATGTGCAATCCACGAATCAAAGGCAAGATGGCACTTACTTCCAATTCACTCACTGCCTGGAGGGAACAATTGATACCGAGGGTGCGTGAGAGGCAAAGGAAAAACAGGATGCAGTCACATGAGGCATGAGAAGATTCCGCAGATGTGCTGGAGGAGTGTGGTGGTCTTCCAGGACCTATAGGTTAGCAGCGCCAGTAGCATGTCACTTTGTTCCAGTGGAGAAGCTGCTGCTTTTTATGAGGAGGCAATGGACAGATTATGCTTTGTACCAAACAAATGTCTCCCAATCAGTAGAAAAAGTGCTTAGTTTGCTGCCTACATCTCCTGTTTTGCTGTCATCCTGAGTCTGCGTCTCACCAGTCATCCTCAGTTGCTGTATCCATCTACTGAGTCCTGCCTGCTTCTGTGTTCTGCAGTTTGCTGCTGGCTATATCTCCAGTGTTGCTGCCATCCTGAGTCTGCCTTGCTCCAGTTTTCCTCAGTTGCTGTATCCATCTACTACTGAGTCCTGCCTGCTCCAGTGTTCTGTGGTTTGCTGCTGACTATATCTCCAGTGTTGCTGTCATCCTGAGTCTGCCTCTCACCAGTCATACTTCGTTGCTGTATCCATCTTCTGAGTCCTACCTGCTCCTGTGTTCTGCAGTTTGCTGCTGCCTACATCTTCTGTTTTGCTGTCATCCTGAGTCTGCCTCTCACCAGTCATCCTCAGTTTCTGTATTCATCTACTGAGTCCTACCTGCTCCTGTGTTCGGCAGTTTGCTGCTGCTTACATCTCCTGTGTTGCTGTCATCCTGACTCTGCCTCGCACCAGTCATCTTCAGTCGATGTATCCATCTTATGACTGAGTCCTGTCTGCTCCAGTGTTCTGCAGTTCTGGCTACATCTCCAGTGTTGATGTCACCCTCAGTTTTGTAGTCTAACTCTATTCTAGAAAAGTTGTATGTCTATGAGTCCTGCCTGCTCCAGGCTCCCTGTATGATTTTCATATTGTTATCCGACGGTACCTCTTTTCGGTGGATATGGGATAAAGTCAAAGACCATATCGTCCCAACACCGGATCCCAAAGACATTTGCCACATGGTGACTACTAAACTCATAC
Organism: Rhinophrynus dorsalis; assembly: GCA_037306005.1. Taxonomy (NCBI): domain Eukaryota; kingdom Metazoa; phylum Chordata; class Amphibia; order Anura; family Rhinophrynidae; genus Rhinophrynus; species Rhinophrynus dorsalis. The sequence continues at coordinate 257,086,659 of CM074722.1, forward strand.
TCTAGCAAACAAATGGCAGCGTCAGGAAACTCCTGCCTGCTCCAGGCTTCCTCAGTTTTGTAGTCTAACTCTAATCTAAGAAAAGTTGTATATATTTATCTACTGAGTTCTGCCTGCTCCAGGCTTCCTCGGTTTTGTAGTCTAACTCTAATCTAAGAAAAATCACATATCTACGAGTCCTGCCTTCTCCAGGCTCCCTCAATTTTGTAGTCAAACTCTAATCTAAGAAAAGTTGTATGTCTATGAGTCCTGCCTGCACCAGGCTTCCTTGGTTTTGTAGTCTAACTCTATTCTAACAAAAGTTGTATATTTATCTACTGAGTCCTGCCTGCTTCAGGGTTCTTTAGTTTGCTGCTAGCTACATCTACAGTGTTGCTGTCATCCTGAGTCCGCCCTGCACCAGTCATCCTCAGTCTTCCTTCTTCCTTCTAATAGCTACATCCATACTTCATCTACAGTACCATAAGGCTAAAGCTCCACCTTACCCTGGAAATGGTTCCACTTATTTTATTTATCTCATTTTGATTTTATTGTTTTTTAAGAGCATGGTGAATTCGGCTGAATAATTTGAATTCCTTCCGAATTTCGTCCAAGTCAAACAGGTTTGGTCCGATTTTCGTATCGACCAAATAGAAAAAAAAAAAAATTAGTCCGAAATCGAATTTTACCAAATTTTTCTCCTGTGCCCAAGTCTAGCTGATGAGACACAGGTGACAGCTGCTTCTTGGTCTCAGAGGAGGAGCTGGACCTTTCTACCCTGCTAGTAGAGGTAGAACAACCTGCAGTTCCCTTCATATTTTTATTTTTTGGTTTGGAGTGCTGCTGCTGCTGAGTCTGACTATGACATTGACTACTATTACTACTGACAGTCCTCTTCTTTAGCCGCCAGCTGCTGCTAGCTCTGCTTGAAAGCATCGTCACTGTGGTGGTGTTGGTGGTTGCTGGGTCACTGCAGCTGGCACCAGGACAAGGAAAATCAAGTTGTTCAGGACTCAAATCCAGTACCGATAGAGTAGTGTACTATAATATCTGAAAATTTTAAAACCTGGCCACATGACAACTGTCACTGTGTCACTCTGAAAACTATTCAAACAAATTCCTAATATTTTTAATACTTTACACAGGAACAAAGGTGACTGTCCCTTGTGGTGTCAATAAGGTATTACTAGGCCTGCCTACACAGCTTTGAGATTGACTATGTCACTCTGTTGCTTCTTTTTTTCAAAGGTTCCTTGGAACCCAGAGAAACTGTGTCTTTTCATAGACACTATCTCCATTCTACTGGAAAAAAGTTCTGGTACTGGTCCCAGCCCAAGAGAATGTTTCAGCTTTTTATTCCAACTTGTTTGTGGTTCACTAAAAGTATGGCGGCTGCTGTCCTATTTTGGACTTGAATTGTATCAGTGCTTCAAGATGGAATCTATGCATTCTGACTTTACAGAAATGTGCCTGGGAGAGTTTCTAGCCTTCATGGATCTTCAGGAAGCATATCTGCATGTCTTGATCCACTCATATCACCATTGCTTCCTGTGTTTTGCTTTCACTTGCAATCACTACCAGTTCACGGCTCTGCCATTTGGCCTTGCCTTGATGCCCAGAATCTCCATAAAGATAATGGCAGCCCTGGCTAGCTACATCCATGCTCAAGGCATTTCTCTGACACCATATATGGACAATCATGGCTCTCCATATCGAAGAATGCACTCACATTATAGTACATCATGGTTGAATCCTCAAACTGAAGTAGTCCTTTCCTCATCTATCCCATCCCAGGTTTCTATGTTTCTGGGCATGTGATTCTACATCATCCAGGGGAAGGTGTTTCTCACAGATGAGAAGATCCAACTCCTATCTCAGGATGTATTACAGGTGCCATGAAAAGGGACTACATTCGAGTCCTAGGTTGTGTCTGTAACTGGTGTCTGTAACTTTCACCTGTCTTATGTGTTTCCTCAGATTCCTTTCATTCCAATGATGATTCAGAAGATCAGGATGGAGAAAGCTCTAGTCATCCTAATCCCCCAATTCTGGCCCTGCAGGATTGGTTTGCAAATCTGATCAGTCTCTCCATTCAAGATTCGTTCTGCTTGCTGGCGAGACTAAAACTCTTGGGCCCTCATGATAAGAGGATATGGAGAAACTGTCCTTAATGGTATTGCTTTTGAGGCCACCATTCTGAGAAGAATAGGATTTTCTGATTAAGTCATCTCCACCATGATCTAAACTAGGAAACCTGTCTCCTCTAAGGCCTACCATAGAGTCCGGGCTATCTTTCATCAGTGGTGTGTTGACAACAATCTGTCTGCTCAGTCCTATGACCTCCCCACGGTGATGGCCTTCCTTCAGGATGGTGTCCATTAAGGTACAGATCTCAACTCACTCTTTCTAAGAGACATGTTGCCATTCTGCTGGATGGTAAGACTTGTATTCAAGAGTTGGCTAATGCCTTCCATTTTTTGGGACCCCATGTCTTTATGGGATTTTGGTTTAAAGCGCCCTCCAGAGGCCTTTGAGCCTCTGGCCTCAATTCCATTGTGCCCTTTGAAGCTCCAAATGGCTTATCTTTTGTCTCATTTAGGAGGATAACTGAGCTTCATGATATGTCTTGCAAACCTCATTTCCTGGTTTTTCACCAGGACAAGGCAGTACCAACTAGGTTGTCTCAAATTTTCAGACGGCATCCAAAAATACCATCTCCTTTTTGATCAAAGCTACCCATACAACAGTGTATGTGATCAGGAAGAAGCCTGTTCCTTTCAAGATCACAGCACATTCAACCAAATCTGTGGGTGTGTCCTGGGCCTGCAAAAAAGGCTTCAGCTGAACATCTGTGCATGTCTGAGACATGGACCTTTTTTGCACACATTTTCCATACTACTGCATCAACATTTTGGCTTCTCATGAGGACAGCTGTGGCTGAAATGTCCTTCAGGCAGTTTTGCCTTTCTTTGAATGCTCTTTTACTTTTTTTTTAGCTACTGCCCAGTTGATGTTCAGCCTGTTGGCTCTTGTTTTGCTTGCTGTGCTAGTTCGGTGTCAGTTGACACCTATGGTTATACAGATACAGTTTAATCCTAGGGAACACTGGTATCTTTGGGAAAAGTTCGCTTCTTATCCTATTCCTTCTTGTAATCTCTGGGATGCTTTTGGTATATCTCCATGGTTCCTGTGTTTCATATTGGATCTAAGAGAAAATATGATTTTAGCGAAACTTACCGTTAAATCCTTTTCTCTTTAGTCCTTATGAAACACAGGACTCCCAAGTGGAGAAAAACCTTCCTGAGGTTCCTTCCTTGGGTAGAAGAGTCCTTTTAGTAGACATGTGCGAATTCATTCGGAGACATTCGGATTTCGTCGAAAATGGGGTCATTCGGAGACATTCGGCCAGTCCGAAACTCAAGGGTCATTCGGAAAAAATGATCCGACTCCAAACAGCCCAGGTCCGAAATTCGTCGAAACTTTCGGAAGTTTCGGCAATCGACACATTTCCAAAAGTTTTGACTACTTTTGACCAGGACATTTTGTACTTCCTGTGCGCGCTCAATTACTTTCCCTCCATAATTTTCCCTCCATGTCTCTAGTCCAATTCCATTCTCCGTTTCATGCACTACTTCCCTCTTTTGTCTGTATTCGAATAGCCTTCTTCGTTTCATGATGGGGGTTGGACTAATGACACAGTCACACAGACAGACTGCCTGCATTTCCTCATTGGGTTGTTGGAGCTCAGAGAGAGAAGAGATTAGAGAGTGTACAGTTGTTGTGTAGGCAGGCAGGTAGCATTAGGCTAGGCATAGGTAGGCAGCCAGCATTAGTTCCAGTTATTGCCACTGCAAGAACAAGTAATATTTGTTCCTGTGCAAAATATAAAAAAATATTAGGTATTTGTTCGAATACAGGGCCGGCCCTTACATGGGTCCCAGTGGGTCCATGGATCCAGGCGGCACTTTGACAGGGGCGGCAATTTGCCGTCCCATAGCATGTTTATTTTGTGCTCTTCCGCCATTTCTGTGTTGCAGGGTGTCCCATCAGTGTGACTGTCAGCAGCCGGGCAGCCCTATGCTCACTCAGTGGTGATGCCTGCTGGCTGCTTCAGTGACGTGAATTATGTGATAGTGAAACATTATGCCTATTTTGTATTGTTTATCGCCCACCTAAAGTCAAGACTTGAGTAAATAGGTCTACCATCCCAGATTTGCTAGAGAGGTTTTACAAATACAGGAGGGTGCCCCCTGTACAAAATGAGTCTAAACATTTGGGATCCCTAGTATGAGTGCACAACAGTGCATGATGTGTCCTGAACAGGATTGCTGTGAGGTGTCTCCACCCAGAAGGTGCTGGCCGGGCTGAGCTTCAACATTGCGACAAGTGACCAACTAAGAGCACCGTGCCGTGCAGCCATAGCATCACCCCCTCCTACTCTCCGGGTCCCGCTGACTGGCAATAACAGGTGAGTCACTAAGAGATCTGAAGCCTTTCTGGAAGTCCTTTCACTTGGAAAGGGGCTAGGTATTACTTGGGGGAGTTGCCTCGTGTGTAAATAATTTCTAGGTGGGAGATGAATGTGCATCACTTATGTGTTTCCTAACAGTAGTTAGAATACAACTCCCATCATCCCCTGATTATGACATTGGGAAATGCCCAGCAATTACCGTAGAGCCCTGTATTGCACACTCACAGAAAACGGTGATATTGCTATACTAAGACAATGCTGTGGACCCCTCTTCAGTATAGATGTCAAGCATTTTTTTTATTTCTCTCCTGTGTTGCAGTTTGTTCACAACAGAATGTCTCAATTTTTCTTTTTAACCCTTTGAATGCCAGAGTGGTATGCAACGTATTGCTTTGCAATGCATTGCGTACCACTCTGGCACTCAAAGGGTTAACACATTACATCTATCACATTACAATCATTGATGTTTATTCTTGATGTAGTATGAAACTCTACAATGTATATACACATAAAGTTATCTGATATGAGGGGAAATCAGGATAGGAAAACGAGAGAGAGGAATTTGGGTACTAAAGAGGGACAGTAGGGTAGGAGGCTGGTACCAGAAAATGAAACCTTAATCTTTACCCATGTACTAACATAGAATGTGACATGTAGTTTGTCCATATTCGAGTCGACCACTTATGTTGAGTAGGATGTGACAGGCATGGGTTTTCGATGTCGAGCATATGCTAAATTGAATGACAGGCATGAGGTTTCGATGTTCGAACATATGCTAGATTGAAGGACAGGCATGGGGTTTCGATGTTCGAACATGATAAATTGAATGACAGGCATGGGGTTTCGATGTTCGACGTTTGCATTGTGACTGGCATCCCATGCTAGAGTAGAGGCATGCACAGACTTTCAATGTATGACAATGTCCGTTTTTGGGATGGATCTTTTTCTAAATGCACACCCTGTCTGCAAATAATGATAGCAGCGTGCACGGAGGCGCACTGCTATAATTTAACCCATGTTAAATTCGGCCGAATAATTCGGAATGGATCAGAATTTCGTCCGAATCGAATAGGCCCGGTCCGAAATTGGGATCATCCGAATTAGAAAAAAAAAAATTCGTCCGAATTCGAATTTTACCGAAAAATTTGCCCGTGCACAAGTCTACCTTTTAGGGTCTTAGTCTTGACACCATCATTTTCTTCTTTCTTCTATGGTTCTTTTCCTGTGGTGCTTATCAAACATGAATCTGGAGGCGGGAGCGGGGTGGGTGTGTTGAGCTGGAGGCATGAGTAGGAAGTCTCCACCAGATGTACTAAAGAAAAAAAGGTTTTATTGGTAAGTTTAACTAAAATCCTATTTTTGCCCCCCGGGTGCCAGTGGGGTTTTCAGTGCATTGAAAGAGATGGGTTGCACACCCATCTGGTACTCTGAAGGTTAACCCATACATTCCATAAACTTAGCCATATTTGGCTGCTGTCACAAACTCTATACACTCTAATTTACTGGAGCAGCAAAAGGGAATTCAATCTTGTACCACTAAGCCAGATACAAAGAGCTGCTGGGGTCCAGGGAATTAATTTCCACTGGAATTTGAATGTAAAAACAATTAGCATGAGTGTATAACCTGTCATGTATTTTGTATTAATATTTCATTCTAAATATACCTGAAGAAGAGATGTAAGTTATCTTGAAAGCTTTCAACCTAGAGTCACTTAGTTAGCCAATAAAGGTATCACTTTTACTCTACCTGTCTCCTGTATATGTTAGGACTGCCTAAAAATGGGTGAAAGTAAATACCTTCTATCACTGTATGGCTGCATTTTTTTCACATGATCACAGATAATTTTTTTTGCTGGCTGTATAACCTGAGATCATTGTATGGGAATATTTTACCAAATAAGCATTGAACATTTCTGCAACAGTATGTGGATTACTTACATAGTAACATAGTCAATTAGGTTGAAAAAAGACACAAGTCAATCAAGTTCAACTGCTGCCTCATAACCTAGAGAAATGAGAATTATATAAACTTACCTGCTGCCAAATACGTTAGGCTTTATATGTACTTCCTGTTTTGCCTACTAATACACTGTATAACCCTGTATGTTCCCTCTTGAAAGAAATGCATCTAATAGTCTCTTAAATGTATCCATTGTATCTGCCATAACAGCATCCTTGGGCAAGGAATAACACAATTTAACACACATTACAGTAAAAAATCCCTTCCTCTGCTGAAGTTGAATCCTCCTTTCCTCCAATCTCATGGGGTGCTTAGTCTGTTTGCAATCCATGCATTTCTCTATTGTTAGATTTGCTTATAAATTGTTAAGAAGTGGGAACTGAAAGTGATTGAAAGTAATGTCTCAATCATTGCTGATGATACTAAGCTGTGTAAGGAAATGTATACAGAGCAGGATGTTTTTTCTCTGCAGAACGATTTAGATAAACTGAGTGATAAGTGGCAGATGACATTTAATGTAGAAAAATGTAAGGTTATGCATTTGGGCTGTAGAAACAAACATGCTAAATGTACAATAAATGGGAAAGTACTTGGGGAATCCTCATTAGAGATTTAGGAGTACTGATTAACAATAGACTTCACAGCAATGTGCAGTCACTCAGCTGTTGCAAGAGTAAATTGGGTTCTATCCTGCATAGGAGGAGGTGTAGATGCAACCTATGCAAATATAATTCTACTTCTATATAAATCCATGGAAAAGCTTTATCTAGAATATGGAGTGCAGTTTTGGACACCATACATAAAACATATTATTGAGCTATAAAGTGCAACAAAACTGATAAAGGGACTGGAAGATAAGAGTTTTCAAGAAAGACTATCCAAACTGGGTTTGTTTACATTAGATAAGAGACGTCTAAGGGAATCTTCATGAGAAGGGTCTACAAAGTGTGCCTGGTTTGAGGCAGACACGCTTTGTAGACCGTTCTCATGAAGATTCACTTTGTATGCCATGCTATTTTGACTTTGCACACTAGCCGTCTCGTTGCAGGGACCAGAATCTAAGTTTGTCAGCTAGAGCGCTAATGTGGATAAAAAGGGCGGGGGGGGGGGACTTTAGAACAATATTACACGAAAACTATAAAAGTTATGGCAAGAATACTAAGATAATTTGCTTTATTTATTTAATATGAACAATATTAAAGCCTATTGAAATAAAGTATTAATGTCCCTTTAAAGTCAGCAGTGTTCTCACCACTTGATGCTGCTTCTGGACTTCTCCATGTATTTACCCTATAGTTGGTGCTTCTATATACGAGCAAGGGAAAAACCAGAAGCCTAGAAAGCCGCCTTGCTCTCTATTGCCTCCATCAGATCAGAGAGCTACAAAGCTTTAGTACCTTAGTAATGAGAAGTTCTGTCTTGCATGTCAGCGCCAGGGTTGGGCAACCTGCAACCCACCTCAGCTATTGTTGGACTACTGCTACCATCACTTCTCAGTTGAGCACCAGCTGTAGTTGGACTGCAACCCCATCATCTACAGCCAGCCACCAGATTTTGTACTGCAGTTCCCATCATACTTAACTGACTACTCTGCAACTCATTCCATACTTATTTTATTTGGAAACTCCTCTCTGGAAGTTTTGGCTTTCTCTCTGCCCCAGTGATGTATAATCTCAGCTTCCAGAACAAACAGGAAGACACCTCTGTTAATGCTGTATATGTTTACAGGTTACATACATACAATGTAAGCAATATGCAATGACTCTTGTTATATTTTGCTGTAGTTACTTATTAGTACTGAATACTGTCAACTTTTTTGCAAAATTTTTATAGCAAAAGATTATATTCCCAGTTTATTTTCCATTCAAATATAAGAAAGTACTTGACATTTTTGGGGAAATTGAATTCTAAGTGACATATTTCTTAGTTTGAAGGTGCACTGTTTGGGCTCTGGTAGCTGAGGGTAATATGTTCAGGGGAGAATGTACTAATCTACCAGTACAACTCATTTCCTTTAGCTTAAAGCAGAAGTAAAACCTCTTAATAATCCACTGTTTACCTGACTATGGATCGAAAATCCTATTGCCCCATGGATTTTGGTCTTGTGCCTTGATTGAAAGGACAGCATCTTCAGTTGTCCTGGTTTTCATTTCCATGGAGAAGGATATAACAGTTGCAGGGAGGACTACTGGACTGCTCACTGGCCATGGCAATCATATAATGACTCATGCACTCTGTCTACTTCTGTTTGAAAAGCCTGAGAAATAGCCATGACATCCAGGACTGGGACAAGGGTAGAATTCACAGGTGGAATTAGAATGTTCTGGCCATAGAAAGGTATGAGGGAGTTATGATTAGGAGGTTTTAGTTCTCCTTAAAATATTATACCCTCTCTAATATATACAGACATATATACAGCAAAATGGTCTGGAAGCGTTGAAAATAAATCATTAACTATTTCAAAAAGTCCTGCATGTGCTGCTTTGAACTACTATTCATATATATATATATATATATATATATATATATATATATAAAACAAATATATACAAATATATATATATATATATATATATATATATATATATATATATATATATATATAATATAGAGAGAGAGAGAAAACTAGCAGTGGCATATGCCCCTGTGATATATTTATTCTATCCGGGTCCTGTTTAAATCATTCATATATACAAAAGTAGGAAAAAACCCACGGTATTTAGACACAAACTTACCCACACAATACCTGTGTATTGATGACCGCAGTACATGTTGTCTTAACATGTTTTACCGTGATTGTAGTTCTATGACATCAGTACACGCAATCATTTGCATTCCTCTTGTGTAGATCTCGTCTCTATAAAGTTGCATGTTATATTGAATGTCATTATAATACACAATATTTTGAGCATGTGATGAATGTCAAGGCAACCACCTGAAACGCAAGCACTTCCGGAGCAACTGTTTCAGATGCCCGGCGTCCTTTGGTTGTACACGGCGGTGGTTTCCTGGGGTTTGGCTCACATGGTGTGTAAGTTTGTGTATAAATATTTTTCACTAACAGACAGCTCTTTTAGCTTGATGAAGGTTCCGTGGAGAGGACCGAAACGTTGTTGCTATGTTGCTGTTTTTATGAAAATGGTGTGATTTTAAAATATTTTTTTTTGATACAAGAAGAACCATGAGTCCATTTTTTTCTACTTTCGTATTTATGAATGGTTTAAACAGCACCCGGTGTGTGTGTGTGTATTGGCACTCAAGTAGTACCCCCAAAACTAGACTAATACTGACCAGACGGTTGCAGTGCCAAAAAAAACCCAAAAACATGTAGTTGTGGTCGGGCCTAGGAGAGATTATGATGATAAGGTGTATGTCGGATGCCTATTGCCCATTCCGACCTGTAAGGTAGGCCTAAGAGTGGGCCCACATGTATAAGAAAAAAAGTTAAATTGATAGAGCTGAGAAAAGGGGTATGGGTTGGGTGGGTAACACAGAGCTCAGTCGGAGCTCTGCGCAGTCCCGAGGAAAGGATTGAGGTTGGTATAAATGTCTCCAACCGGCCCTCCCACAACTCCAGGCTAACCAATAGCCTTAAATTTGTGGTCGGGCCTAGGAGAGATTATGATGATAAGGTGTATGTCGGATGCCTATTGCCCATTCCGTCCTGTAAGGTAGGCCTAAGAGTGGGCAAAAAAAATCATAAATCCACAGTGATCATGACCGTAGATCTATATCCAACGTGAATAAAAATGGGTACTGTAATGACCTGATACTGGATAACCCCCCGTCTGGTAACCCCTGAAATCTAACAGAAGCCATAAGAAAGGTGGAGCAAAAGTAACTAAAAAAGGAGGGCTGATAACCGAAGGGTAGAGAGCTGTCTACCCAACTGCTCCAAATATATACAATCTAAGGTGTCAAGTGAAAGACTACTTACTATACCTCATATGATCAATCGTAGGAGTGTGTGACAGTATAACTTACTGTAGTAGCTGTGTTGGTAAAGAGGTTAGATACCTGCCAAGGCGGATTAACAAAATAAGATAAAATATGCATAACTTGTATATAAATGGCCAAAAACATGTAAAGGCAGAACACCATGACACCCTACCACAGAACAGCTAGTCCAGTCAATAGTTGACGTGTATGGTGGAAACGGTGAGAACCTTGAAATACTACCTCCCATATGTAACTTCATAAACATGGCATGCGTAATAACATTAGGGCCAGGTATGTAACACACGTAGGTCTGAAGGTGTTAGTCTGTCCTACAACTACACCAATGCAACGTCTCTGCCAAAATTAAATCACAACATGACTGCCTTAGCCCCGAACATAAGGCAAATAAAATCCTTCTTCCCCAGACACCCTGTAAAGCCATAGAGCGGTGTCATGGCTGTATCTTACCCGCATGTTCCGCTACCGGATTTTATTATGTAAATTCTTCCGGTAAAGCCACTGGTTCCACTGTGATGGAGCTTCCTTACATATGATGATCCTGTAAACAAACTGATTCATGATATTTAATATATTCCTATAATGCTGCTGGTTCGTGACCCCCTGCCCAGTGAAAAAGAGAGAAAAGAATTAACTTGTATTGGGTGACTAGCGAGTCCCTCTCTAGTGCCAAGTGGCTGATGCGAGACGCTACCTATGATTTGGACCGATGGGCATGAGGCCTATGCGATAGGCTGAGGGGTGTTGGTCTCGCGGTGACAAATAATCTTAAGCAGTAAAAGACCCTATGTCTATAGAGTGGGTGTGACAGGTGAAGCCCTGTCTATCAAGAAAAACTAGGAAGAAGGCTCTGTCTATGAGTTGGGCCGAGGGAAACATGGGACGGGATTTAGCTGTAGCCTTCCCCTAACCATCCTAAAAGACGAACCAGCAGTCTTAACATAAGCTAAACCTAACTCTGCCTCTGAAAGTAACTTGCTCGAGCCTGTATGCGTGTCTCTGAAATGAGGAGACTGAAACAATATACAAGATACCGAGTTTAAAGACAAACCGGATCTCGGTGTGAGATAAAACCCATTGGATTTAATTGTGAACTACCTAGTTTAAGAACATACAAGAACATACCAATATAACCCTAGGAACATAACCATAAAGAATAATGATGAAAGACATGAAGAGATCTCCGTGTGCGACTATCGAAGTAGGAGCTTCATAGATGCCAGAGCTACCTTCCTGCCCCTGTAACCGAAGTAGCTACATCCCCAACTTCAGATTATCTAGATATCGCTGAGATTAGAGACCCGTAATGCTTGATCTAGATGCCCTAGCTCCAAAAGTCAAGATGTAGAATGTAACTATTAACAATAGGGACCTACTGAACAGGATAAAGATCATGCTCAAAGCTGTATGCATGTCCCTGAAATGAGGAGACTGAAATAATACACGAGATACTAGGTTGAATGATAACCGTATCTCTGTGGGAAATACACCTATGTGATTCCCTAGTAGAATACCTAGTTGAGAACATACAAGAACATAACCAATAATACCCTATAAACCTAATCGGGAAGTATCATAGCAAAATGACTTCAGAGATCTCCATGAGTGACCTGAACGTAGGAGCTTCCTAAATGACGGAGCGCCATACCCGCCCTTACCATGAAGTAGCTAAAACCCCAACTTCTGATATCTTAACCCTCTGAGATTGGGACACCAGATCTGTCCTAAATACATGCTATATCCAGATAGCATATTAGATGACAACATAAGATAGTAATCATACTCATACACACTAACTGGCAACATGAAAGCTTCAAATTGACATACCTTACCTTTGATGCTTGAGACCGCCTTCGTGTGTCTTAGACCGGCCTAAAAAATGCAAGGTTTTTTTGTTTTGTTTTGTTTTGTTTTTTACCATGGCCAGAGTCAATAACGCATAGACCTATCTGCTGTCGGTCTCCTGGACATCTATCTCGCTAGAGAAGAAAAGATGTGAAAAGGAAACCTGACTAAACTTGTACCGGGAAGATGAGGCCCTCCCTATGAACACCGAACCAGTGCTATCTATGATTTGGGTCGAGGGGCAGTTGCCTGAACGGTAGGCAGGGATCGTAACTGTCGGTGTAAGAGATGACGCCCTACCTATGATAGACCGGGAGGAGTTGCACTAGCTATGAGTTGGACTGGGGAAATGAACGAGATTTCCCGGGGAACTAACTACTCCTCCCTGCCCTAACTAAAAGACAGGGACCGACAGACTTCAGAAAAATAAAAAAACCTAAAACTCCTAATCTAGATCGACATAAATAAAAGAGTTCAATTAACAGACTGCCCCATATGCTAAACCTGAAAAACATCAGATATTCATAATTGAACATAATAGGAGGCACTAAAAATGTAACTGGTAAGTAATATGCTGGCGTAGACAACCTTTCTCACTCGCGATTATTCAAACGTCAGAAACTAAATACAAAAATAAGTACATTACAGTACTTACAAGTGATGCTGTCGTAGCATATGCCTGAGCAGCTGTACGATCAAGATTACATGTAGTATAAACCAGAGGAATAAGTAGACATATATGAAATCAAACCCGGTGTTGACTGCAGTAAAGTTCAATGCTTGTGGAAAGAAAACCAGCCTGCGGGTGATCGCGTGCTTGACTGTGCGTGGCTGTACACATGGTTGCGTTGTGATGACGTGAACGTGACTTGGTCTAAGAGAATCAACGAGTAACACAGAGCTCAGTCGGAGCTCTGCGCAGTCCCGAGGAAAGGATTGAGGTTGGTATAAATGTCTCCAACCGGCCCTCCCACAACTCCAGGCTAACCAATAGCCTTACATATACAAAAAAAAATGTATGCACTAACGAATCTGTTATCAAAATATGTAGTGTTGTATTGTTAAAATAACATCAAGATATGTGACCTACAAGCAGCAGCAAAGTTTCTGTCCTCTCATTGGGACCTTTGTTAAGATATATACATATATATATATTTTTATGTAGACAGAAAGGACAGCTTTCCATTAGAAAAAATTATGGTAACTGAAGTGTGCAGCAAGGAATAAAAGGGTTCTCCAGTCCCCCAAACAAGTGCAAACATAAAACATACCATAAACCTGCTCTCCTCCAGTATACTAGTGACTAGTGCACCCTGTATTGGGCATATATAATAACACTGTGAATAAGTTTGAGGCATTAGTGCCAACCTTTTTAGCCAAAAAAGAGGGAGTAAGCTCGCCAACCACGCCAAGGTTCCTCAAATGTGGCAAGTATCCTACTATCAACACTTGAAATCCCTATCTAAAAAAAAATTAAAATAAAATGTAAAAATACTTCCTGACGAGATGTTATAATAATGCGTTGGAAGGGGACCCCTTTTCTATGTATTTTGTTAGATGCGTGACGGTCCCCATGTATGCAATTAAAAACAATGAACAAGCAACTGTTTAAAAAAGTGTGAAGGAGGACTTTCCCTGTGTACCTGCATTGGGTAGATATCACCACACAAGAAAGAACTTCAGTCAGTCCTTATAGGTAACATATAACCACCCCCACATGCCACATGAGGAATAATCAGTTGGAAACTCACAGAATGTTTAAAAGCCCAAATTAACCTCTTTAGGCCTAGGATAGGAAAAAAATGTGACGAGATGGAGAGTAAGAAGCTTCTAAGGAAAGCAAATGGAGATAGATAGAAACAGACAAAAAGGACAGCTTACAGAGCTTAACTCACCTAAATAAATACATATATATATGTGTAATACCTTGTGATTTTTTTATTTATATTAAAATGTCCACTAGAAAAATTTAGGGTAACTGAAGTGTGCAGCAAGGAATAAATGGGTTCTCCAGTCCCCTAAACAAGTGCAAACATAAAACATACCATAAACCTGCACTCCTCCAGTATACTAGTGACTAGTGCGCCCTGTATTGGGCATATATAATAACACTGTGAATTAGTTTGAGGCACTAGTGCCAAGAATTAAGTATGCAAGAGGGTAGAATTTAACCATTAGCATGCAGGGTGTTCGTAATGCTGGCAATGTCTGTGTAAGGGATGACCTCCCTTCCACATCACAAGCATTACTAAAACTCCGAATTCTGAGTGCATCCTCTCTACTCCTCCACTTACCCAGAGAGAGAGGACGTGCTCAGGATTCAGGACAACAAACAACATCGCTTCTTTAACCCTTTCAGTGCCAAAGTGGTATTCATTGCACACACACCTGTGGCACTGAAAAAGTTCCAACATGAGTAGACATAATTTGACAACACTGATTTATCATCAGAAGAATAACAGGGAAACTATAACATATCACAGATTATTTGCCATTCTCTACTGACATAGGACTGGATTCTATTGCAGGTGCTAAATGTTAACACTCGTTTTATCAAACATTTTACTATTGAAGTCTGTGGGGAAAACTGGAGATAAAAACAGATAAAATTAGTACCTGCAATAGAATCCAGCACAATATCAGCTGTTGCACATAAACAGTGGATTTACAAGGCACTCCACTAATCTTTTTTAAGTCCAGTGATGTACCAGAACCGTCACAATTTTGACATTAAGGACCAGTGATGGTCCTGGTACGTCACGTACTTTTTACTCATAGCGCTGCAGGAGCACTGTGAGTAATAGCGGGGAATGAAATTGATCGCTCCAAGACCGGAGTGATCTCTAACAGTCCCCTGCTTGGCATGCCGGCACGTGATCAGTCACATGGGCCAGCACATCAAACTTTTCTATCTGGTCCTTAAAGGGCCACACACCCCGGGACCGCTGGTCCTAAACCCCTTAACGACCATCCAATCGTCATGGCGATGCGACTGATGATCGCGGAGCATTTTTTTTTTTCTTTTTCTGGTTCCGGACTCCCCAAACGGTGTGCAACCTTTGGGGGAGCCCGGAACTCCATGACGGTCATAGTACGTCATGGGTCGTTCAGTCAGATCGACCTTTGACATACTATGACCGTCAATTGTTGTTAAATGGTTAAGGGGTTAATAGCAAGTTGGGTTATTATTATTTACCCAGTTTAGAGCAAACTTGCTTTTTGACAAAACACTTTCATGTATTTTGGTCCACATTAATTGTGGCATTTCATTATATCATATACATGTTTCCTGATTTGATACTCTTGTATTGAGAATGCCCTTATTTTGGCTTGAAAAATGTATTTTAAATGCCTTTCATGTGTCACAGCATATTGTCTCTCTATCAAGTGCGTATTGTGCTTGCTATATATACTAGTTGTGATTCACCACCACACTACATTAAATGGTAAATCAGTTACGCAGAGGCAGTCAATATGTAGTTATGCTCAAGTTTAGAAAGCTAACACTGTGTTCCCACCACTCAGTGAAGGACTTATTTTATTCATTGCATTTGGTATGGCGACTGAATACCAAGGAAAAATACATTGATCGTACATTATGATACTAGCTATTGTTTATAACTGCAATGTCTCACAAATGCCTCTAGCCATACAAGTCTTTGCCTTTATAAACAACAGCTAGTATTACATACAATCAGTGTTTTTTCCTTGGTATTCAGTTGCCACACCAAATACAACTTATTTGATTCAAACAATTTTCCAGTGACTGGTGGCAACATAGAGATAGCCTCCTAAACTTCAGTATAGCTACATAGTGACTGCCTATGCATAAATGATTTACCATTTAATGTCATACAGTGGTGAATAGCAACACGTATATATGACAAGCAGAATGTATACCTCATAGAGGGACAATAAAAGGTGATACATGAAAGGCATTTAACATACATTTTCCAACCATAATAGAGCCATTCTGGAAAAAAGCGTATGTAATACATGTAAATGCCACTACGAATGTGGCCTCAGTTACACAAAAGTATGGACTAATTTACACAAAAACAATTTGACAATTGGATAAATAAAAACAGCCTAACTTGCTTTATTATAAGACTAGAGGAGTGTCATGCAAATCATTTGTTTACAAGATTCAGGTGATTGTTGTATAGCCTGCTGAAAGCTGTTTCAGGAGGTAGAGAATTTTAATGTTGTAACCCTTTCACTGCCTCAGATATGAGCAATTCACATCCATATGGCATTGAAAAGGTAATAGTAGGGCATTTTCTGTCTCTACTCTCCAGTGGAAATAGCAAACTGTCCTCTGGTTCCATAGAGAGCTATAGGAAGACCTCAGGTTGGGGAACTTGGGACTGTGAACAGCATAGGCAGCTGTCTGAGCTTAGTGCATGTGGCAAAGTGCCACATTAACATATTAACACATACATATGAATACAACAGTGATGCCTTAAACTGAATTTCTCTTTGCAACTTAGCCCTTGTTGAAATATTTACTACAAAATCATAAATCTGGTAAAAGCATGGCTAATTCATAGTGATGTTGGCATATTTGCAATGGATTCACAGATGGGGAAGACATCTTAGGGAAATCCTTACATCCTGGCCTGTTGGTGGCCCTTGAGGGTGAACTTGAACAGTCCTGCCTTAGTGTATATTTTGAGATGTCATCAGTGCAAATACAAAAGCATATCTCCTTCCTGGTCCATTATCAAATCCATTTTCCCTCACATGACACTGTCCTGGCAGATTAATATAAGAATGTCATGTTTGAACTGTAATATCTTTGTAACAGATCTCCCAACAGAGAGAGTACTCTTATTTTACTCTGCAGGAAAATATCACCAATATGTTTTTTCTTCATAATAAAAGTATATTGCTTCTTTAACCCCTTGATTGGTAGAGGTCGGTAATAAATAACAAATTGGAGATCCCTCTAGCATTCAATAGTGAAAAGACCCATTTAACTTAGACTGCCAGAGAGGAATCCATCATATTGTTTTGCAATGCTTTAGATACCCAGAGAAAGGGTTAAATCAATTGGAATGCTTCTACTTGTTCCTTGTGGTGCAGTTTATTTGCCCCAGAATTTCTAAATTTTTGTGTTTATACATATGCCCCTATGAAATGCTGCCCTTCTTTTATTTTATAATAGCGGTATTATAACTTTCAAGGATCTCCTTGGGAAAGAGAGAAATCACAGTGTAAAATACTTTCTAAATAACTAAAACCGTCAAAATAAATGGAAATTTCTGAGAGAGATTATTCCAGAATATGCAATATTTCCACTCAGAAGGAGAAAGTTGGTCTCATCATGCACTTGCCATTTGTTACAGATAACATCTAATTCACACTCATTCTCTTGTAGCAAAAGCCTTGAAATGGTTTCTTTAGCTGCACAAAACTACACAGATTTTTCATCTTGAAAAAAGAAACTTATCAATGTTCCAGGCATCTGCATCCCATTTCTTGATTATAAAGCCAGACAGTGGTCTATTGTTCATCAGTACTCCTAAATCTTTCTCTAATGAGGATTCCCCAAGTAGTTCCCCATTTATTGTATATGTAGCATGTTTGTTTCTACAGTAGATTATGAATGTACAGTCATATAAATCATAGTAACCACAGAAGGCAACAGCATTTTTAAAGTGAGCCTGTCACATTTAATTTTTTTACATAGTTGAAAACTTCATTCAAAACTGCCAATTAGTTGTGTGAACCAAAAGTCAAGCAGATACATAGTTTAGGAAATATCACACTTTCTCTGTCATCCATTATGACATACAAGTACCTTGGGGAGGTGACAGCTCCTCCCTGTAGGCTTCAAGATTTCTAGAAAGAAGATGGAGGATTGTCCACCTAACAGGTGATGTTGTGGACCCTTGCAAACCCTGTGGAGAAAATCATGCAACCTATGTTTCTCTCTCCTGGCTGGGTCTCTCTGAGGCTCTTTCTTTCAAATGGTAATCTGAAGAAAGAAGTCAAGTAAATTGTGAGTAACCCTTTGAGTGCCATGGTCCACTTGTCCCTCAACTCATGTTCGGTATCTTATTTGGTTTGATCCCAGGGTTTTTTTGGAGCTTGAATAGCTGCATTTATCGAATTAACCCATTACCTGCTAGTTTCTCTGGGTTATGGGGCTTATTTTGACTTTTCCCTTTAGGCTTGTCTGTTTTTATTTATTCCTACATCCCTTTGGGTATTTGGGTACTTTTATTCACTTTTGTAAAGTTTATCATTTTTGAGTTCCGCACCTTTAAGGCACTTTTGCCGCACTTTCTCCATTGACTTCTATGGAACAAACTGTTTGGGACGTATCTCTACAACCGCTTGTCATACTGAGTTGAGAGGTATCAGTCTTCTTTTCTCCTCTTGCCCTACAATCTGGTTCACATCCCCAGTGTATTGGGGGCCCAGGGAGTACAAGTTCAAGCGTTGCTTAGGAACATCAAAGAGAGAAAACTACAACTCCCAGAATGCCCATATTGCGGGCTTTCTTCTGATTGGCTGTTAGTTTTACATACTCCATTTTCTCTCTTTGCTGAAGTATCCTACGCAAAGGCTTGTCTCTCCTTGCTCTCCTTCCCAGGTTAACCATTCACCTGCCAGATAAGTACTTTTTGGGGCTTTCTGAGGGGATATTTTAATCTGAGTTATAGTACTTGGGTTTCGTATACTGTTTAGACACTTTCTCCTGTTAGGATGTCAGATCCAAAAGGACATGGAGCTAGACCTAAAGCAAAGGACTCAGAGTGTCTTTGACCTCCCTTGCTTGCTGTTTTTCATGCCAAACGAGAATATTCAGGACATTTATGCACCTCATGTGCTGTGGCCCCTACTACAAACCCAGGCCCTCCAGCCTTGAACAAGAGACACTCTAGGTCAAGAATTTAAAGTTCACTATGGCACAGTTTCCTCTTTACCTCCAGGGGGTCCACCATTCCTGGAAAATCCCCACTGCTTTCAGGTTTGTGCCCGCTAAGACACCTGGCATTCCTGACTTCACAGAAACCTCTGAGGAGAATTCCTTTGAGGAAGATACAGAGGAGAAGGAGTGTGATGCCTGTGGTGACCCCTTTAAAGCTGACCCCATGTCCTCTGCTGAGGGCCTCATTAAAGGTGTGTCAACAAACCTGCAGAGGGCCAGTTATCTTCTGACATCTTTCGGAGGTGTAAGAAATCATGCACTGTGTTTCCTCCCAATCCCACTCTGGACCAGGTTATTCTGGAATAGTGGAAGACGCCTAAGAGATTTTCAAAGCTGTACCCCTTTTCTGAAGCAGCTTTGTCTCAGTGGGTTTCACTTCCTCAGGTTGACCCCCCCCCCCAATCTCCAGACATTCCAAGTCTACTGCTCTGCCTTTGGCTGACACTATGGCGCTCAAGTATATGACTGATAGAAAGCTGGAGACTGCCATTGGTGCTTCCCTGTGGCTTAACCTGGCTTCCATATTGGTTACCAGGGCTTATCTGGGGTGAACAACTCACTCATTTTGTTAATTGATGAATATAAACACTTAACATATCTATTTTTGAAAGTATTCTTACTTTACAACATTTTTCACACTTGCCTCAAATGTTTTCACAATATAGTATATATAGTCATTCCAGAAAAAAACATCTGCATCATAGAGAACAAATTTCATTGTTGCTATCGATTTAAATTGGGATTTTAAAGTATCAGTAAATATATATTATAGGCTATGACTTTTTCTGCTGAGTAAAGCAAAGGTACTCCCTATGCTGATTGATGATGCTTTCAAAAGTCATTGTAGTTCAAGAGTCACAACAGAATAGAATTACTATAACATTATATGTTGATCTGTAGCCTGAGTCACTCCTCCCCAATGCTATGGCCAGGTGTGTCTAACAATGTGTGTCGATCATTTAGCCATGGAGAATTCAGCATACCTCTCCATATGCTCAAAGAATTAAGTATGCAAGAGGGTGAGGAGAGAATGTAACCATTAGCATACATGATTTTCATAATGCTGGCAATGTGTAAGGGATAACCTCTCTTACACATCACAAGCCATACTACAACTCTGAATTCTGAGTGCATCCTCTGTGTTCCTCCATTTACCCAGTGGGAGGGGGACAGAGAGGATGTGCTCAGGCTTCAGTACCAGAAACAACATTGTTCCCTTAACCCTTTCAGTGCCAAAGTGGCATGCATTGTACACACACGTGTGGCACTGAAAGAGTTCCACCAAGAGTAGACATTATTTGGCAAAACTTATTTATCATTGAGAGAATGACAGGGAAGCTATAACATGTCACAGATTATTTGCCATTCTCTACTGACATAATCTGCTGTTTCACAAAAACATTTGCAAGGCACTCCACTAATCTTTTTTAATAGCAAGAAGATTATTATTATTTACCCAGCTGAGAGCAAATGTACTTTTTGACAAAACTCTTTCATGTATTTTGGTCCACATAAGTTGTGGCATTTCATTATATCATTTACATGTTTCCTGATTTGATACTCTTGTATCAAGAATGCCCTTATTATGGTTTGAATAATGTATTGTAAATTTCGTGTCACCGTATATTGGGGGAGATGTATAGAACTGGAGTTATAAAGAAATTGTCTGTAAAATTGTCTGAAAGTGACATAAGGTTATGTAAAAACACCTAGCAACCAGTTAGCTGACTTTTTTTTGAAAAGTGGAGTAGATATGGGCTTGTCCAAATAAGAATTGGGTCCCAGTAGATTTATAAAGAAATGTGTTAATCGTGCCAAACATAAAAGCAGTTTTAGTGATTGAATCTTAACGGCAGGTATTACCTGTTCTTAACGAAAGTATATAATGACAGCTATATGTGTGAAAATATATTCGCAGGTGCAAATTTTATCAAAATATTCTCAGATAGACATTTATAAACGTGACTGTACTCCTTTATAACTATGAACCGGTGTTGTGAATTTAGCGACAATTCTTACGTAGGAAGGGTTTTTATACACCATCCCCACTGCTCCTCTATCAAGTGCGTATTGTGCTTGTTATTTATACTAGTTGTGATTCACCACCACACTACATTAAATGGTAAATCAGTTACGCAGAGGCAGTCAATATGTAGTTATGCTCAACTTTAGAAAGCTAACACTGTGTTCCCACCACTCAGTGAAGGACTTTTATTCATTGCATTTGTTACGGCAATTGAATACCAAGGAAAAATACATTGATCGTACATTATGATACTAGCTATTGTTTATAACTGCAATGTCTCACAAATGCCTCTAGCCATACAAGTCTTTGCCTTTATAAACAATAGCTAGTATCATTACATACAATCAGTGTTTTTCCTTGGTATTCAGTTGCCACACCAAATACAACTTATTTGATTCAAACAATTTTCCAGTGACTGGTGGCAACATAGAGATAGCCTCCTAAACTTCAGTATAGCTACATAGTGACTGCCTATGCATAAATGATTTACCATTTAATGTCATACAGTGGTGAATAGCAACACGTATATATGACAAGCAGAATGTATACCTCATAGAGGGACAATAAAAGATGATACATGAAAGGCGTTTAACATACATTTTCCAGCCATAATAGAGCCATTCTGGAAAAAAGCGTATGTAATACATGTAAATACCACTAAGAATGTGGACTAAATTACACAAAAGTGTGGACTAATTTACACAAAAGCAATTTGACAATTGGGTAAATGACAACAGCCCAACTTGCTTTATTATAAGACTAGAGGAGTGTCATGCAAATCATTTGTTTACAAGATTCAGGTGATTGTTGTATAGCCTGCTGATAGCTCTTTCAGGAGGTAGAGAATTTTAATGTTGTAACCCTTTCACTGCCCCAGAGATGAGTAATTCACATCCATATGGCATTGACAAGGTTATAGGAGGGCAATTTCTGTTTCTGCTGTCCAGTGGAAACAGCAAACTGTCCTCTGGTTCCATAGAGAGTTATAGGAAGACCACAGGTTGGGGAACTTGGGACTGTGAACTTCTACAACATAGGCAGCTGTTTGAGCTTAGTGCACGTGGCAAAGTGCCACATTAACATATTAACACATGCATATGAATATAACAGTGGTGCCTTAAACTGAATTTTTCTACACACCTTAGCCACTGTTGAAATATTCACTAAAAAATCATAAACCTAGTAAAGGCATGGCTAATTCATGGTGACGTTGGCGTATTTGCAGTGAATTCACAAAGATGTGATGCGGAAGGCATTTCAGTGAAGAGCTGTCTAAATTCAGTCCTCAAGGTCCGCCAACATGCCAGGATGTAAGGAATTCCCTGCTTAACCCCTTAAGGGCTGGTGCTTGCACACGCGGACGGCACTTGACGACCACTGGGCTTTTTTTTTTTAGTACTTATGGTTCAGGGCTCCCGGAGTGGAGTGCCAGGACTGTCATTGGTCTTTAAGTGCCAGACCGCCGTGACGGTCCTGGCACGTCAATGGTCGCGAAGGGGTTAAGCACAGGTGAGTCACTCAAAATGAAAGAGTCCCTGATTAACTCACCTGTGCTTAATCAGGCAAATTCTTACATCCTGGCCTGTTGGTGGCCCTTGAGGACTGAACTTGAACAGCCCTGCCTTAGTGTATATGTTGAGATGTCATCAATGCAAATACAAAAGCATATCTCCTTCCTGGTTCATTATCAAATCCTTTTCCCTCAGGTGATAATGTTGCTGGCAGATTAATATTAGAAAGTCAGGTTTGAACTGTAATATCTTTGGGAGTACTCTTATTGTACTCTGCAGAAAAATATCACCAGTATGTTTTTTCTTCATAAAAAAGTGTGTTACTTCTTTAACCCCTTGATTGCTAGAGAGGTCTCTAATAAATCACAAATTGGAGACCCCTCTAACATGGAGACTGTATGTATGTACCCTTACCTTAATATTTTTTATTTTAAATTATGTAAATTAAACACACAAACACTAGATTGAAAATGGCCTTTTTCAAGAAAGTTCTTGAAAAAGGCCACAATCTTTGGCCGAAACGTTGAAACAACAATAAAGTTTTCTTCACTCTTTTAAGATTACTGTGAGTACTGTCCGACCTTCATCGTTTTATATGCATTTCTAACAGATGGACACGCACTCGGGCTGAAATACTGAGTAACAGTGAGTGCAATCCCTTCTCTCTCAAGATATATATATATATATATATATATATATATATATATATATATTACTGTTTGAAGAAAACCACACTCAACAGGACTTCTAAAAGTGAAATGATGTGCTGATTTATTGAAATCGACGTTTCGTCCCTATCATGGGCCTTTCTCAAGATTACAGTGAATCAACAATAAACACCATTAAATACCCTAACAGAGGTCACCACCTTGGTGCCAAATGACGTCACAAGGTCAAGAAGTGAATAGTGATTAAAGAAAAAAAAAAGAGGAAGAAATAAAATAAATATACATATTTACAGAAGAAAAAACCGATGTAACATAAATAATGTTAAATTACATACCATGAATAAAAAATTATAAAGCGATACAAAGGAACGCTGAACCAACATCGCAAAACTACAATGTACATTTCAATAGATTAAGATGGATGCAGAACACTCATATATCATCTAGAATGATAAATCCACTTGTAGTCATTCACTTAATGATAATCATTAACTTAATATGAAGAGAGTACTAACCTGAAGAAAGTGTTTGTATTACGTAGATGCCTATATGCCGCAGACCATGTATGCATATGTTATCAAAGGAAAAAATCAAATACGTAAACTCTGAACTCTATTTTTAAACAGAACCGGGTATTTACAGTCTATTTTCCCGCCTAAAGCAGACTACCCTGCGCGAGGTAAAACATCACCTGCTAGGGGGGAAAACACACTACTTCCAGCAATTTCTGGTGCCCAAACTATTAATAGCACAAAAACTATTAATAGCACAAAATATTTAAAGGGGAAGGCACTTAAAAACCCTAACTTGACCCCCAAGACGTACAACAGATCCATGGGGTCCTTCCTTAAATATATTGGTCCCTATCATTCAATAGTTAAAATACCCATTTGACTTAGACTGCCAAAGAGGAATCCAACATATTGTTTTGCAATGCTTTGGATACCCAGCGAAAGGGTTAAATCAATTGGAATGCTTTTACTTGTTCTCTGTGGTGCAGTTGCTTTGCACCAGAATTTCTCCAATTTTGTGTTTATACATATGCTCCCATGACGCGCTGTCCTTCCCTTGTTTTATAATAGAGGTATTTTAACTTTCATGGACCTACTTCAAAATAAGAGACATCACAATGTGGTCTTCCTGGTAAAATATTGTCTAAAAATGTCAAAATAAATGGAAATTTCTGAGAGTATTCCAGAATATGCAATATTTCCACTCAGAAGGAGAAAGTCGGTCTCATCCTGCACTTGCCATTTGTTACAGATAACATCTAATTCACACTCATTCTCTTGTAGCAATAGCCTTGAAATGGTTTCTTTATCTGCACAAAACTACACAGATTTTTCATCTTGAAAAAAGAAACTAATCAATGTTCCAGGCATCTGCATCCCATTTTTAGGTTATAAAGCTAGACAGTTCCCTTGTAGAATCCGTGTACACAGCTCTTACAAGAACTACGTTCTGAGTGGTTGCCTTGGAAGTGTCAGTAACTTCATGCATATCAGTGCAATGTTTCAGACAAAGCCTACTGTTTTTCTATTCCTGTCACTGCCAGAAATGCAAGCGTTTTCATACGTGGGCTCTCTAACAAGATAAGCATACTGCAGAATGAGCAATTAAAAATTCTATCCTCATTACCAGAATCACACTAATTAGATCAGATGATCGCTAACAAGTTTAGAAATGGAGATTCTGGCAAACCACTTTTTTAACCCCTTTGGGGTTGATGTATCACTGAAGAATTCTAGGAAGTGAAATGGCTGTCTTTGTGGGGTAACTTTTCAAATAAAAAAATCTGGAGCTTTCAACGACACAGAGCAGAAAGAACTGAGAAAGGTAATACCCACATAATTTTAAGTTAAATAGTTCTAATGTTTTTGGAAAACCCCTTTAATTTTAAAGAAATAAAAACATGCTGACTCCATAGATGCTGGCAACGTCTCCAACGCATTGCGACTCTGAATCAGCAGATCAGAGGATAGCTGGCTCAGCTGCTTCAATCAGTACAGAAGGGCAAATAAGCTGTGATATATAGCTTCTCTGCTTCTCTGCCATTCTCTCATTTTGGAATCCTTTCAGTGCCACAAGGTTGTGCAACTCATAACCTTATGGCACTGAAAGGGTTAAGGGAAAATGCTGTTTGTGTTGCTGAATTCATAGTGGATCATCTCCACTCACCCACTGTGTAAGTGGGAAAGCAGAGAAGATGCTCTCAGGCTTCCGAGTTGTCAAACTGCTGGAGATGTGTGATGGAGGGCATCCTTTACACATCGCCAGCAATTCGGCAACCCTGCATACTAATGAGATCCTCCCACTCTCCCCTTGCATATATACTTCTAAGTACATATGGCCATAGCATCACCTCTTAGTGCATCTCCGCCATGGAGTCTGATATACTAAGAAGAACTGGAGTAAACTAACTTCACCACAAGTAACAATTTCTCAAATTTAAATGGGGCTTTTAACCACTTGAATGCTAGACGGGTTCTAACATGACAAAGCAATATGTTTGTGACCTGTCTATGATTCAAGAGGTTAAATACCACCTTTAAATCAGTGGAAATGTTTGGCCACAGAATTGCTCTTAGTACATCTGGCTTATTGTTTAATTTATTTTTCCTGAATGGTCCAGGTGGTACCTTCAATGTTGAAAAGAGACATAAGGCAGGAGAGCTTAGCGAACCTGAGTCTGGTGTTCATATGGAAAAGAAACACAAAGCACTTTACAACTAAAACAAAATCAATATAGGTTAGAGAAAACACAAGTGAACATGCTGAGATGACAAGAAAGTCATGAAAATCAATCAAATTACAATTTAGTCAATATACTCCAACCACCTACTTGAAATACCACTGTCAAAGTGTTACACAACATATTTGAGGTGAGTCTGGTTACTGTTTATCCTATAGTGATACAGTTATACTGTAATAACATCTACCAGAAGGGCTCCCACTGAGATAACAATGGAAACGTAAATATGAATGGGATCCTTCAAGAGATGGTACTTAATTATGACTCATGCAAAAAAAAGTAAATTTATACACTTGAGTATACCTGTCACCTTGAATTTTGAGTCATATTTTCAAAATAGAATTGTAGTAATTTCAAAGCAAACCAAGATACCACATTTCCTTATTTTGTGGTGGACAAACAGCCAAAAAAAGTACGGTTTCACTAATTAAAGGCACAGGGTCACTGACCTGGCATGACCTGGCTTCTTTCAGAGGAGAAAAAAATCCCATTGATTTATATGAGATCTTTAACTCCTTGAATGCTGAAGATATCTCCAAGCATTGCTTAGTATACGGTGAAGGCCCTTCTAGCATTCAATGGGTTAAACACCCATTTACATCAAAGGGAATTTTGGGAAATATGCTGCACTTTGTTTATTCTAGAAATACACCACATTTCCTTAGAAGAATCAGCCCTGGCGTTGCATATTTGAAAATGTAATTAATAATTGCATTTCATATATTAGCCATAAAGCCCATCAGATGCATAGTTTAGAAGACATTGGCACTTTTATTTCTGAATTAATAAATGAATAGAGTCTCTCAGTGCAGAAGTGATCTTTATTAGCATATGAAAGCACCCTGATGAGAGTCATTAGCATACATGAGCATATGGTATTGCACTCAGAGGGCTCACCATACACAAATGGAAGTCTGAATATCTCTGAAATTATTCATCTCATGGTCTTTTGACTAATATAACATAGGCTGTTTTTTGACATTTTAAACTATACAAACTTGAATTCAAGGTGACAGGTCCACATCAATATATAATCCAGTTCTCTAGATAATAGAGTAAATTATTAAGTGAAACTAAGTAAAGTGAAAACTGCCTGGTGTGATATTAGCAATTCTGGGGTAAACCGACTATACCAGTGGGTACGTATAAAATGCCCCATTTATTAAAATGGGGATTTTATACACAATTCTAGTAGAATGTTCTTTGCTCTTCTAGGCTTTGTAAGTTTATTAGCACGTTGTCTCCTCATGCTTTAATTGCTAGGACAGAAAATAGAATGATCTGGTAAGTGAAGGTATGTGATACCTTCCATCAGTTCTGATGTTGCTAGGAGCAGATTTGAAAACTCTGTACTTTAATTTGCACTTCTCCATCTTAACGTGACCTGCTCTGAACAATCTGATTGCATTCCTTACTACTGGCATGCAGGAATGCTGGCTTTAGATGATATAATGAACACATCTGTTGAATGGGTTTGAAAACAGTACAGGGAAGGTAAATTGGAGAAGAAAAATTAATTTATAGTGTCAATAGAAAGCTGAAGCTATAAGACAGGAATGGGCAACACAAGCCCCTCCAGTTGCTGCCAGACTATAACTCCCATAATTCATCCACTGGTTGGCATGGAATGATGGGAGATGTAGTCTGGCAGCAGCTGGGAGGCATCACGATGTACACCACTGCTTTTGACTATTAGGTTTGTAATTAATACTTTGTGTGTCAGAAGTTTGTGCATTGCAAATCAGTATGATGTACATCGCTCTGACACCTAAAAGTTTAACAATTTCTGCTAATCATAGCTGCCACTTTAGAGCCAGAGGGGTGTGCAGCACACTGATTCACAATGCACTGTGCAT
The DNA here is from genome assembly GCA_037306005.1 of Rhinophrynus dorsalis. Taxonomy (NCBI): domain Eukaryota; kingdom Metazoa; phylum Chordata; class Amphibia; order Anura; family Rhinophrynidae; genus Rhinophrynus; species Rhinophrynus dorsalis. The sequence goes on from CM074722.1 coordinate 257,114,624, forward strand.
CACTCTGGTTTTAGAGAGATTAAATTGTCTTGAAATTATTTCTTCACAATAAATAGTTTCCAAAAGATAACACAAAAGGAAGCTATGAAGAACAAATCTAGCAGAAGTTGAATAAAAAGACAGCATTAGGTGCAAAGATGGAATTCAATGCGCTGGCAGTATATACCAATGTGGGTTGGTTGAATGTTAACAAGGTTTTTTTCCAGAGATAAATGCTAGGAGATAAATGGAGACAGAGTCTGGGACAAACCAATGTCAGGACAGGCATATCTGATAGGTAATAAAAGACAGAAGGGTGGTCAGGACATGCAAGCTTTATTTGTAATAGAGAACAGGCTAGAGATTAGAGCAGGCAGAAGCCGGACGTCAGGGCAGGCAAAAAGGGTTCATAGTAGAAGACAGGATGGACACAAGCAAATATAGACTGGGTCAGCAGTAGAAGACATGTTGAAGATAAGTGCAGGCAGATGGAGTTCATAGAAGAAGACAAGCTAGAGGTTAGAGCAGGCGTCAGAATTTCTAGGTACCCAAAAGTCCCAGGGCTTGGGTCAAACTAATGCATTGCTAGTGCTCTATGCAATCCAATTACACCATACTAGTAGGGCCATTGTATGCACCAAGCTGGCAGTAAGACTCTGGGCTTTAAGCATGCACCCTACCAAATCTCCTTGTAGGCAGATTTGGTTCATAGAAGAAAATAAACTGGAGATCAGGGCAGGGGCAGGCCGATGGAGTTCATAGAGGTCAAGCTAGAGGTTGAGGGTGGCAGCATTATTTTTAGGTTCCCAAAAGATTGAGGGCTTGGGTCAACCTAATGCATTGCTAGTGCTCTGTGCAATCCATTTACACCATATCACTTTGCCCGAGATTCCTTTGTCTGCGACACTGCTACTTCCTGATTTCCACACTGCATTCTTATTGGTCATCCACGCTGACTCCTCCTATCGTGTGCCTTTAAACTCCTGGTGCCGTCATTATGGCAGCGCCCATTCGAGGTGTACCAGTGTCTTGTGTTTGCTCCTGTGGTTCCTGTATATCCTGTATGACCCGGCTAGACTGACTACGTTCCTGATTTATTGTCAGTACCTGACTTCCGTTGTGACCTGTCTACCTCTGTGGACCACCTAGTAAGGGTGTCTGGCAAGAGATAGCATTCCCTGCTCCTACGTTCCAACCAACCAATCCTGACAATGAGATAGGATTCCCTGCTCCTATTCTCCAACCAACCAGTCCTGACAATACACTGGAGCCCTCTATGGATCTGACAGGGATGGTTGATGCGATCGCGTCTCTGACTCAGCAACTCACCACATTATCCCACATGGTACAAGACATGCAAGAAAACCAAGCTGCCTTACAGGCCCAACTCCAAGGATTATAACCAGGTCCTGTTCCACCTCCGGCTACGTATCAACCACCTCCAGTACATGAAGTGGGACCTCCCAGTATTGCTGCTGCTGTTGCTGCTCCAGAACCACATGTTAAACTTCCTGCTTGTTTCTCTGGTGATCATAGCATGTACCGGTCATTCATCACTTCCTGTGAACTGTTGTTCGTCCTTAAACCCAGGACATATGCCACAGACTTTATTAGTGTACTGCCATAACACTAATCACAGGTGCCCCTCTGTCATGGGCGCATCACCTGCTACATGCCAATAGCCCTGTTCTAGACTCTTGGACTGCCTTTTGTCATGCAATGGGGTCCTTGTATGATGACCCTCATGAGATCTCTAGGCCACCATGAGACCTCTACGACAAGGACATCGCCCTGTGGAGGACTACGTCTCAGAATTCCAGAGGGTAGCAGTAGAGACAGAATGGAACGAACCTGCCTTGCGTGACCAATTCCACTTGGGCCTTGCTGATTTATTAAAGGATGAGTTGGCTCGAACTGGCATTCCTAATTCACTGGATGATCTGGTCATCCTGGTAACCCAGATAGATCAGAGGCTGCGGGAACGAAGTATGGACTGAACAACCACTAACCTTCATCTTCGTTCAGCCTCTACACCTCATCCTCCTGCACCTGTTTCCTCTACTTCCGGTACCACTACAGAAGAGCCCATGCAATTGGGTGCTACCTGTAGACCACTCACAGAGACTGAAAAGAATAGGAGGAGACTCATGAACCTCTGTCTTTATTGCGATGGTTCTGGTCATCAAGTCTGTCTCTGTCCTGAATTGGCAGGTAGAGGTAAGCCAGATCCAGTTCAATACCCTTGTCTTACCAAAAAACATGGGCTTCTGTACAAAGACACTCTTCTTTTCGTTCCTCCTGCTGTGCGTACCAATGTGCTTTATACTGTACATGACCATCCAAAAGCTGGCCATGGAGGTATTAAGAAAACCATAGAACTCACACAACTTCGTTTTGGTGGCCTAGTATGAAAAAAATAAATTGAACAATACATACAATCAAGTTATATATGTGGCCGAACCAAAGGCACTAACTCAAGACCCGCTGGGTTATTACAACCATTACCAGTACCAAGAAGTCCCTGGGCCGATCTAACTGTGGACTTCATTGTGGAACTCCCACCATCACAACAACACACCACTATAATGGTGCTTGTAGACCGCCTAACCAAGATGACACACTTAATCCCCACTTTCTGATTACCTACTGCCGCTGAGACTGCAGACTTATTCATCAATGAAATATTTTGTCTTCATGGAGTTCGGCAAACTATCCTCTCTGATCATGGTGTCCATTTTACTTCCCTTTTCTGGTCTGCCTTTTGTTGTGGTTTCGGTATACAAAGACTCTTGTCATCTGCATATCATCCTCAAACTGATGGACAGACAGAGAACTAATTAAACTCTTGAACAGTATTTGCTTTGTTATGTCACCCACCTTCAGGATGACTGTTTTTCCTTACTACCTACAGCAGAATATGGCTATAGCAACCATCTTCACAGTTCTATTGACATGTCACCCTTCAAGGCCAACTATGGCTATCACCCACCATTTATTCCACAATTATCTGCTACGACTATGGTCCCTCAAGTCACAGACTGTATACAGCTCTTACACCATGGTTTTGCTCTATTACAAGAGACATTAAAAAAAGGCACAACAAGCCTACAAGCACCAAGCTGACCGACGACGTAAACCTTTTCCCTTATACCAGGTGGGAGATAAGGTATGGCTGTTCTCAGCCCATTATAAGATGTCTTGCCCTACCAAGAAATTGGGCCCCAAATTCCTAGAACCTTTCACTCTTACAAAAACCATTAACCATGCTGCGGTTTCTTTACAGTTACCTACTACATGGCGTACCCATCCTACCTTTAATGCTGCACTTCTCAAAAAATGGATACCCGATACTACTCAAAGAAGACCGCCTACTTCTCCTCTCCCTATAGTGGTGAATTATGCAGAGAAATTTGCGATCCAAGAAATCCTGCACTCACGTATACGATGAGGACGATTGGAGTACTTGAGATACTGGAAAGGGTATGGACATGAGAAGCGTACCTGGCAACCGATTACTAACATCCATGCTCCAGCTCGCCTTCGAGCATTCCATCGGGCACACCCTGAATGTCCGGCACTTAGACGCACCCGGAGGTAGCTCATAGGAGGTAGACCTGTCATGCCCCTCTAGCCCTTACCTCTGAATCCCAGCCGTGCACCGCTTCTGTGGGCCTCCCGGATGCAATCGTGGAGTAGGCGACAGCCGCAGCCTAAAGTAGTGGTGTCTACCCGCGATCACGGTAGTGAGGTAGGCCAAAGCCACGGCCTAGAGTTGGGGGAGCCCCCAGGGAAGACATCCTGGGACCAGCAGTTAGGGGGAGGCAGAGTCTGCCTCTCTCATCAGCTGCCCACCAATAAATTGCCTCCAAAGTAACAGTGAGACAGGTCCTGTAGTGATACTCCCCTCTGGTGGCCAATTCAGTGAGGTGTTTGTCCAGCAGAGGGGAGGGGTTAAGACCTGCAGCACTATAAAAAAACCCTCAGGCTGTGCTCCAGTGTTCCAGAGCTTTGGTTCCTTTGTGCTCTAAGTCTCTAGTTCTCAGTGACTCTTTGCTTACCTTGTTGCAGATCCTTTGCTTGATCATCCGTTACTTGACCTTTCGCCTCCCTGCTGGACTACCCTGCCTGTCTGTTTCCTGACCTTTGCTGTTCGACTGATTTTGCCTGACTGTCACCTGCCCTGACCTTTCGGACTGCTCCTGACTTCGTACCTGCTTAACCCTTGAACTCCCATGCTGCCATTCCTACCAAGGCGCTCTACCTGTCTACCTCCGTGGACCACCTGGTAAGGGTGTCTGGCAAGATATAGCATTCCCTGCTCCTACGCTCCTACCAGCCAGTCCTGACACACACAGTCAAAGCTTTCCTCTCATGACCTAAGTTATTCCTGTATTCTGACCCAGCTTCCCCCGGACTCTAATTCCGTCTTCTGATTTGGCTCCACGTTCAAGATATCCTGTTATTGACATTGGCTTAGTTTAATCGACCTCTTTCTTGTTTTCTCCCAGTGTACTGTTTCTGCCTGACTGGTTTATGACCTTCGCTTGTTCGACTTCTCTATTGTCTGCCCCCAGTGTATTGCATTGCACACCTATTCCTGACCTGGTCTGTCCAACTTCCCATGTCCCTAGGTGGTATGACTCCTTGTGTCCTTGGTTGACCATCAACCACCGGTCAAACATTGATCACCTTGGCTACCGGTCAAACATTAACCACCTCGACCACTGATCGAACAACAACCATCATGGTCAGTGTTCTCTAAGTCAGTAGGACTTTGTTCATGTATTGTCTCTTAGTTCCAGACCTCTCAGTTTTCAACAACAACCACAACTGTTACCGCGGGTAGGTTTCCTGTTCTGCTGTTCTTGTCTACCTCATTGACTAGCAGCTGTTCCTTAAGTTGTCATCTGAGGTGCGGGCCAGCTCCTCCAGTCTGCACTAATCTGGCCATGTGGTCAGCATCTTTAATCTGGTATAGGCTACTACAAGGCAAGCCAAGAGCAGCCACTGCTAGCCAGCTATGCTCCCTAACCACTGCTCTCCATCATATTGCTCACTGAGACTACTTTGCAGTTTCTCCTGTACTGCTGGTTGTTGTACTCTCTCTTATTTATTTCAGTAGCAGTCTGTTTTATCTTTATGAAGATTACATTTCACAAAGCTCTTACATGCAGCTTGCACTGGATGTTTATCCAGTCTGATCCTCACAACTTCCAGTGGTTGTATGGTCCCAGCTTAGCGTCTGCTGCATTAGTGGTAATTTTCTATTTCTCACAACAGTCAGGGTAAACAGGCTAGAGAAGGGCATGTCATGATATGGCAGATAAACCAAAGGAAAATGAATAAGATCTATAGTAAGCCTGGCATTATCCTAGAGACCTGACAGTGAGTAAGACCTGGCTAAACATATAGACATTTAACAATGATCAGACTACAGGAGAATTACTATACATTAAATAAGGATGGTAATTACAAGAAAGGACACATGGAATTAACCAGGAATTCTTAGTAGCTTGAATTATATTAGCGGTAAAGAGTCCATATGCACAAAAGAAAAGTGGAATAATTTTGAGGCAAACCAACAGCACCATAGGAAAATAATTCATGTTCATTTAAATGGGTCTTTAAATTCCTTGAATTCATTGAGATTGCCAAAACAGTGCAAAGCAATACATTAAATATTTTTCTGGCATTCCAGAGATTTTTAAAGTTTCACTTAAATCTGATTGGCATTTTTAATTTTACTGTTTTCAACCTGAGGAAGGGGAACTGTCTTACATTTGTTTATTGATAAGTCTGGTAAACACAAAATAAAAATTGCTTAAAGGAATTTCAGTGGATGCTTCATTTTTCCTACTTCTGATGCCTGAAATTGTTGCTTGTAGCACTAAAATGATTTCAGCAGTGACTGCTCCATATTATTGAAGTTTAGAAGTTCATCCAATTTGCACTGTGGCCAGGATCACAAATTCCACTTTGATAAAGTTGGCTATCTTGGAGTTGCAGGAAGGAAGGGGGAATGAGTTTTTAAATATGATTGGCATTATTCCTTTCAGTAGTGTGTGTTATACTTGTCCTGAGGAAACAAAATTTACTTACCTCAAGTTTTGGAGGGATGTCTATCATTAAGCAACTTGTGTAGGTCTATTTTGTCTGTCCAGGATATGTCATTGAGCCATTAAAATAAAATATGTAAGAGGAAGGGGTTTGGGGAGGAAAATACAGGCACAGTTAAACCTGCATTTGACTCAAGCTATCTGGCATTGTGATTCCCTGTGAGCAAAATACATTGGGCTCCTTACTGGTGGCATCAGACATGAAAGAGTTCTTATCCTATTTAAGCTTTGGCTTCAAGATTGCCAGGATATAATTCCTTCTATCCCATTGCTCAGCTCTCTGTAGATATCTGCACTGAAGGCGGCGTAGGCAGCAATCTCAGTGTCATTGGGTGATGTGTGAGAGGAGCTGTCAGCTTAAGATGATATAGGGTAAAGTGAGAGCATGCTCCTTGAGCCCTCAACATTGTGATCTGGAATTGAATCTGCTATGATTCTTCAAAAATCACAACCCAGTTTTAAAAAACCTTCATTATTCAGGACACTACCAGATCTGGATTAAGACTCCGTTGGGCCCTAGGCAGGCTACCGATTTGGGGCCCCTTCACCTCACTTCAGCCCCCCCTCCCATTAAAAAGGAATAGCAGGCTATTTACCCATTACAAGAGACCAGAAGAGCAAATTACCCCATTACAGGAGGCTAGAAGTTCATTATGTTACTTCATGAGAGCACCACAGTATAAAAATATAAAGAAGGGAATGAATGGTTGAGAAATGTAACACACATACACAAACTATGCAAATTACTATCAGGTGATCAGATTTTGGCATCTGGGTGAAGCAACTATAGTGCGTAGTCTTGGAGATGAATATGTGAGACTGTATGGACATGTTTGTGTGACAGATAGTGTGCTACTGTTTGTGAGAGAGACAGAGAAAGATAGTGTCACCAGGATAAGATTGGGGATAAAAAAAATACAATAAATTCAGGAGCAGCTCAAACACTAAACTTACAGGCGTATCTCCCACTAGACAAGTCATCACCCCATGCAAGTTAAACAGATATCTGCGTATCCTCTACTCACAGAACTATCTGCCTACAGTGCCTTATATTTTATTGAGATGCAGAAAGAAGGAGTCACTGAAGCACTGTAGATGTACTACCAAGCCAATGGCAAGACATGTTCACTGTCGACAAACCTCATTCTGTATAGAAGGTGTCAGGGGCATCACGTTGTCTATCACATCCGACAGACACCAGACAAATCTGTATTGCTTGCTGAGGTTGGCTGAATACGCCAATCACAGCAATGAACAGCTTAGCATGAAGGACTAGATCATTTGGCAGAAAGTTACTAATGTTGCTGACAATACCACTGCCTGTGTGCTAGAGCCTGCTCTGGCAGCTCCACTGCTGGTCTCAAGTAACTCTCTTAATTCCAGAGGTGCGTCCAATGCATTGTTCCTCCTCTGCTACCTGTCTAGTACTCAAAGAGTTAAATGTAATCTAGAGGGAGTTATCTTCCCTGTCCTCCCAATTTCCTACTCCCATGCAGTTATGGGAAGGAGAGTAACACTGGAGCCTCTACTAATGCCCTCCATTCACTTCTTGGATCACCTTTTTTAACCTTTTGAGTGCCAAAGACATATTTGGTGCATAGCAAAGTGATGTTTTAGATACCTCTTTGGCACTGAAAGGGTTAATTGCATGACAGTATTCCTACCTCACATACTTTACTGCAAAGCTTCCTTAAAGGAATAATCTCACAAACTCCAAGTGCACACCAATTTGTCTGTGTTAATTGTATCTGCAGGCTGCTCTAGTGCTTCTTTATGATGGAGTTAATGTTGCATGATGGCAGATCTGCAACTATGCAAGTCAAGGAATTCTGGGAGAGGACAAACACACAATGAGCACTGTTTTGTAACATATGTTCATTTAAACATTTGAGTGTCAAAGGGGTGTAAAACATCCCTCTGGCAAGCATTGATAAATGCTACTTAAAGTGGAACTTTCACTTTCCTAAGAGGATCATATTAATGCTTTATCCTGCCAAATAAAACTAACTCCATAAGTATGCTGGTTAAAATGAAGAATTAACATACACTATGCAGCACCACTCTGCCCAGGGTGGATGCTGTCATTTTGCTGGTTCATCACAGTTGTTGACATCTCCCTTCATTCTCGTGCTGACTCTCCATACATGAAGTGACCATGTGAAAGGAAGATTACATACTGTCAGTCATCCCGCTCTAGTATATTACACTCCTATATATTGGCTTGTATTCCCTTGCACCCTTCTTCTCAGCATCAACAGCCTTTTGAAAGTTTTCAGATCTTGCTAATCAGTGTCTGCGTCATGGTGGAACAGTTCATGGGCCCCTGCTTAACCCCACTTCTGCGTTGCACTGAGGTGATCTCATTGCAACCTGAAAGTATAGAATGAGAGGGAGAACTGCACCACTACGACCCACCATCAAACCAATTTTAAAGTAGCACAAACCTAGCCTGCAGAAACACACAGTAGGATAAGTTTCTAAATGTTGAAATATTTTTATGTGGTTCAAGGAAATTGTTATGAGACCTGTGTTTGCCGGGAAAATTTGAGGTGGATTTCACTTAAAGACCAGAGCAATTTTGACCTTTTTGACTATGTCTTTGTTCAACAGTGTTTTCCCTCTAAGTACTTTATTTTACCTATAAAAATTATATACAGTTTTTTTACGCACAGACAGGGCTTTCTTTTGATACCATACTTATATGGATAGCCCACCATTTATTTTAGTAAAATTAAAGAAAACGGTAAAAAAAAGTAAAAAAACGCTATTTTTTTTCTCTTAGGACCATTTAGGCGCAATGGGTTAAATGTTTATGGAGACTGCATGAAAGGTAAGACCGGTCAGTCATACCTACAAAATGGGCAGTTTTAAGTGGGCACTGTCCCCCTGGGTGAAAATCCCCATGTCCCTTTTTCCCACCCTATTTTCCCACTTTTATTATTGATTACATTTGGCAGTAGATATAAATGTATTACATGGCTCCACAACAATCAAACTCCCAATTTTGGTAACTGACATATTGTTTTTTTTTTAAATAATTTTTTTTTTTGCAAAAAAAATTGTGTTGTGTCTTTAAAAAAAAAAAAAAAAAAAAAAAAAAGCTGATTTTAGCAGGTCAAAAATGTACCTGCTAACAGCCAGCCTCCAGCACAGCAGTGAAGGGGTTAATACCCCCAGCTGCTGATTTTTTTTCGACCAGTAGATGTCTCCTCTCTACTTCTCTGACCCTTAGTTTGCTGGTAAGGGACAGACGGGTAGAGGAGAGACTCAGAGACAGTGTGTGAATCGCACTGTCTTGATCACTGAGAATGCAGGTACATGTGATCGCTGCTTCAGTGATCACATGACCTGGCCCAACTGAGAAGAGCTGAGACTGAACACTCCTGTACTGGAGCCTTCAGTCTCAGCCTGGATTAAATGATAGCAGCGTGCACTGAGGAATGCTGCTATCATTTATACCATGACGGTCCAGGGTTAAATTAGAAACAACTCACATAACAAAATCCCTGATACCTGAATTAGCATAGTTTATACAGGTTTTGGGGCAGGTATTTATATACAATGCAGCCACCTGTAATATCATTAATTGTATGGAACATTTAACCCTCTCTATGCTGCTGTGTTCAAATATTACTAGAAAAATACTCTAGATACACCTATGTAACGTTTAATCCTGTTTATGCTGGGTAATGTTATTTTGCGATATTGGTTATTAATTTACTGTATGTCAGTTCCTTTAGATATGTCAGCATATGACTAAGTGATTCAGTGTTCACTTTTATTAATCTCATTACAATTTTATATACATATTACATTTTTACTTAAATTATATATTTTTTGCACAAATATTCATAATTGATTATTTTAATCAATTCTGTACTGTGAAGTAGAATGTCAATACCTAGTCTGTTTTTTTTCTGCCGGAATTTCTTCAGTGCACAGGTAATTGAATGGGTTACTGTGCTTGAAAATATGCCTTTGTTTTTTGTTTTTTTTTTTGGTCAAGGGGAATTTGAATCAAGGCCATGAAAGTGTAAAAAAACAAAACAAACACTGAAAATGAACGAAAGAACTATAACGTATGAGTAATTTGAATTTACAGATTATACACATGCAGAATATGTATAGTTAAAATAAGGTGGAACTGTCGCTTTAAGTGCCAGCGGGGTATGCATGCATTGCAGATAGGATGGATAACCCTCAGACATTCAAGAGGTTAGCCTGCATTTGACTCTGGGTGCCCAGTATTGTGGTCCCCCCACCCCCCTTTCTCTGACTCTAGGCGCGCGGCCGGCAGTTGCGGACCATGGGGCATTTTTTTTTTATTAGCGCTTCCGGTTCAGGACTTCCGGAGCGGCGTGCAGCCGCGACAGGAGCCCTGAACTCCATGGCGTGCCAGGACAGTCATTGGTCCTTAAGTGCCAGACCGCCTTGACGGTCCTGGCACGGCAATGGTCCTTAAGGGGTTAAATAAATAAATATATGAAAAATAATTTATTATAATATTGATGTGTTTTTGTGGAGGTTTTCCATGTTTTTTGTTGCAGTATGAGTATATTTAAAGTCGTCCTTAATGGGGGAGGCAAAAAAAATTATACTTTTGCTCTTAAACTTTATGGTTATTATATTTCAGGGCAGAGCCATTGTTTAAGCTATCATGAGTTGAGTTTTACCTATTTGGTGTACATAGCAAAGAGTATGAATGGTTGGCATGTTTATTTATTTAAACTAGCAAATGCTGCATGGGGTTGCCCATGAGATTTGAGAGCACGATGCACTACAAGACAAATGGGATAGGGTGGACTCTCCCCTTCACTGCATGGATGCAGTGCAGGAAAATGGGACAGTGTGGCCCTTCTCCTTTGCTGCATCGCTAGAGTAATGTGAAGGTGGGGGATCACTGACCTGCAGGATGCAATGTGATATAAGTGATATAGCAAATGGGACAGGGTGGACCTGAGCTGCTCTTCTAGTGCTAGAGGCAATGAGGCAAATGGGACAGGGTGGACCTGAGCTGCACTTCTAGTGCTAGAGGCAATGGGGCAAATGGGGAAGGGTGGCCCATCCCCTTCGCCACATTGCTAGAGTGTGATGAAGACAAAGGACAGTGCATTGAAATGCATTAAGAAGGGAGTTGGAAGGTGATGTGGGGGAAGGTCCCTGCCGTGATTTTTACAGGAGTGGCCAGGAATCTCTCTGCAGTGATTAAATGCTGTGAGGGCGAAATCCACCCTCTGCTGCCCCGGCGAAATAGTTTGATTTGTATACATATACATAAATTATTTGGCTTTCATCACCAACCTGGTTTGTCCATGTGTTTATTTATTATATAAGTACATAAATGAAGGGTTTTGTGTTGCTTCTTTTGTGTTCACAGGTACTTCCATGCAACTCATATGATTGAGAAGTATTAGCCTCAAAACTTGATAAAATTGTATACTTTATTGTATTTTGTATTTGTTGGACCCACATACTCCCTAGACTAGTGCAGATTCCAAAGGAAAGCAAGCAATGTGGAGCACCTCTGACGCATAAGAACTGCCAATGCTAATACACCTATTTGTTTAATTTTATATGGTATTGTATCTGCAGCTGCCTTTATCTACCAAGCTCCATTTTAGCATGCCTTTAGTACACCTAATGTGTATTAGGAGACAGTATGAACAGTCTGAATGAGGGAACCCACAGACAGAGCCGGATTATGGGCAAGATGACCTAGGCGCTTACCTAGGGCCCAGTCACTTGGGCAGAGCAAGATTAAGACTTCATAGGGCCCTAGGCAGGATCCTCAAATGGGGCCTCTCCAGCTCTGTCTCAGTTTGCCCATTGTTCTTTTAGATAGAGGTACTGGTACTAACTTAATAATAGACAAAAAGAATGCTTTAACCTCATGGATGCCAGAGATGTTACCAAAACATTGCAAATCAATGGATTGGCTACTTCCCTAGCACCCAAGGGGCTAAATATACTGAAACTGTACAACAGAGCTTGTAATTGAAATGGTGCTATTGGTAAAACATTACATTTAATCACTTGGATATTGGATCCCAGAATTTGGGGTCCAACAATAGCCCACTGTTTTTATTATGGAAACATGCCTTGTAAAACACACCCACTCACACTACAAATATAAATAGTTCTTGCACTTAGGATAGGGGGCTGAGAGAGTGGATGGAGGTCTGGGAGAGGATGGGGCTGAGACTAGACTGAGAAGATTAAAGACTGTAATAAAGAATGGGAGTCTGAGAATATGGATGGAGGTAAGACTAACAGCTGATGCAGGAACCTTTACTTTTGGATCTCTCCCATCTCACTATTAACATGTTAAATGCCAAAGAGATATCCAACACATTGAAATGCGTTTGATACCTCTCTATTACTCAGAGAGTTAAGTAGCTGTCAGGGTAGTGGAAGTCAATGGCAACTGTAGACTCCGCGGTTGCCATTGACTTCCACTACCCTGACAGCTACTTAATGCTTTGAGTGCTAGAGAGGTGAGATGGGAGAGATCCAGAAATAAAGGTTCCAGCATCAGCTCTTAGTCCTACCTCCAAGGAAGCCCCCTGCCCTCATATTCATTATCGTGAGCATTCCAAATTCAGACTGTAGTACTCTCTGCGCACCTTCCTGGGACCAAGCAGTCCCAAGAAGGTGCGCAGAGAGAACTCCAGTCTGAATTCGAAGCACTCTGCTCCGTATCAGCCATGGAGTGGCCAGTCTGTACTGTGCATGACTGCAGCTCACGTAGCCGTCTCTACCTCGCATGACGGCTTCTGACAAACATCCTTAGTGAATTATAATATAGGATGTTTCTGTGGAGATATCACATTTTGTCAACATTTTTATGGTACCAATGTATTAGGATCGTAAATACTGTATCTTATTTTATATTGTTTGCATTGCTATTATTTTAGTGAAGGTATTCAAATCTTGAGCACCCCACTTTTATTCCCTTTTCTTTCACACACAGACACATATATAATATTTATATATGGCCATAAACACTGATGTGGGGTATTTGTCTCTCTGAGGGAGAATACAACTGATGTTCCTTTGAGGTGGTATTGGAATTCACTGTGAAAGGACATAAGGAAGAGTGGAGAGAGCCTTACTATAATATAAAGTGGATACACCTGACTTATTTTGTGATGTATACCTCATATTGAGAGATTTTTTTCCTTTCTCATTGTATGATAACGTGAGAACTTTGAGGTTTGGAGGGTTTAGGGTTAACAGGATAATTTTATCAAACTGTCAGGGTTAGAAAAGAAAGCTACTTTTGCTGTGTTGCAACAAGAATAGTACATAAATTAATATATACATATATATATAAATATATATGCATAAAGCTTATATATTAAGAAAAGGGGATAATGCAAGTATAACTATAAATGCTAGAGCAATAAATCAAATATTCTTATAAAATATCTTAATCTTAGTAAATGTTGTTGACAGCCACTCTAATAAGGTCCATGCAGCTGCTTCTTTATCATTTTGGATCTAAACCTCAAAGTTCCCACGTTATTATACAATGAAAGAGAATAATCTCTTAATATGAGGTATACATCACAAAATAAGTAAGGTATATCCACTTTATATTATAGTAAGGCTCTCTCCACCCTTCCTTATATCCTTTCACAGTGAATTCCAATACCACCTCAAAGGAACATCAGAGACAAATATCCCACATCAGTGGTTATGGCTATATATAAATAAAATATATGTGGTTATGGCCATAATTATTATATATGTGTCTGCGTGTGAAAGAAAAAGGAATAAAAGTGGGGTGCTCAAGATCTGAAAACAGTTACTAAGATAATAACAATGCAAGCAATATCAAATAAGATACAGTATATAGGATCCTATATATAATACAATGGTACCATAACTATTCTGACAAAATGTGATATTACCACAAAAACTTTAATAATAAATGTCCAAAAATCTGCAAATGTTTTATTAGAATATAAATGTAGATCAATGCTCACAATACTGAATATGAGGGCAGGGGGCTTCCTTGGAGGAAGGACTAGCAGCTGATGCTGGAACCTTTATTTCTGGATCTCTCTCATCTCACCTCTCTAGCACTCAAAGCGTTAAGTAGCTGTCAGGGTAGTGGAAGTCAATGGCAACCACGGGGTCTACAGTTGCCATTGACTTCCACTACCCTAACAGCTACTTAACGCTTTGATTGCTAGACAGGTATCCAGTGCATTGAGTTTCAATGTGTTGGATACCTCTCTGGCACTTAACATGTTAATAGTGAGACAGGAGAGATCAAAAAATAAAGGTTCCGGCATCAGCTGTTAGTTTTACCTCCAAGGAGACCGCTTATGCAGTATAGTGAGCATCGATCTATATTTATGTCTAATACAGCATTTGCAGATTTTTGGACATGTATTATTATTTTTTTGGTGATATCACTTTTGTCAGAATTTTTATGGTATCATTGTATTATATAGGATTCTGCATACTGTATCTTATTATATATTGTTTTCATTACTATTATTTTAGTAAAGGTATTCAGATCTCTTATTTTCTTTTTTTCTTTCTCTTTTTTGTATCTCTGAGTCACTTTCACAATTGGACCCATAGGATTGTAGCAGCTCTTGATCATATATAGATGTATATGACCTTCTGCTGTTGATACTTTAGTGGCATTTATCCTCATATCATTGTTGAGGCCTCTCAGCCCAATCCTCAGCTCCAACTCCTCTCTCTGCCCGTGTTCCTTTTTCTCTGCTCCCTCCCTCCACTATTATTTCTCTCTACCCCATCCTTTCTCTCAGACACCTATCATTTATCCCAGTCCCCCAGTCCTGTGCAGTATCCCACCTCCATCCATATTCTCGGACTCCCATCCTTTCTTACTGTCTCTAATCTTCTCAGTCTAGTCTCAGCCCCATCCTCTCCCAGACCTCCATCCACTCTCTCAGAATCACGGGCTCTGTGTACCGACTCGGCTTGGCTGACTATCCTGCTCTGTGTACCGACTCGGCGTGGCTGACTATCCTGCCTCTGTGTACCGACCCGGCTTGGCTGTCTATCCTGCTCTGTGTACTGACC
This sequence comes from Rhinophrynus dorsalis, assembly GCA_037306005.1. Classification (NCBI taxonomy): domain Eukaryota; kingdom Metazoa; phylum Chordata; class Amphibia; order Anura; family Rhinophrynidae; genus Rhinophrynus; species Rhinophrynus dorsalis. Next base: position 257,129,785 of record CM074722.1, read on the forward strand.
CGGTGTGGCTGACTATCCTGCTCCGTGTACCGACCCAGCGAGGCTGACTATCCTGCTCCGTGTACTGACCTGGCGTGGCTGACTATCCTGCTCCATGTACCGACCCGGCGAGGCTGACTATCCTGCTCTGTTCACCGATCCTATTGGCTCCTTAGCCGGTCTGAGTTCCTACTCAGCCCGTTGCCTGTTCTGCTCCATCAGTGCCTGTCCGGCATGGTGTTCCTCCTCCTGAGTCACCCGCATCTGTATGCTTGACCTGGCATAGCTGTCTGCTCTATCTCTCAAGGTTGACTGTCACTCCATTGCACCTCGTTGTCTCGACCTGTGCGGTCGTTCCATCTGCCAGAGGTCTCTTAGCGTCCTTAGCCTGACTAGGACTGGGGCGTGGTTTAGTGACTTCTGTCACTTGTCATTGCTTGCTCCCAGGTTGGTCCGGTTGCCTTGTCACCGCCAGTACTGCACTACCACCTAGCATATTAGGGGTCCGGTTACCTTGTCTTGTCACTACCAGTCCTGCACTACCACCTAGCGTACTAGGGGTCTGGTTGCCTTGCCTTGTCACTACCAGTCCTGCACTACCACCTAGCGTACTAGGGTTCCAGTTGCCTTGCCTTGTCACTGCTGTACTGCGCTACCACCTAGCGTACTAGGGGTCCGGTTGCCTTGCCTTGCCACTGCCAGTACTGCACAACCACCTAGTGTACTAGGGTCTGGTTGCCTTGCCTCGTTGCTGCCAGCTCTCCTCCTCCTCCTAGTGTACTAGGAGTTTGGTTGCTTTGCCTTATCCATTGTCAGCTATCTCTTCAACTGGCCTCCAAGTGTATGGTTGCCTTCACTCCTGTCAATCCTGCTGACCTCCCTAGCGCTCTAGGGATCCAGTTACTCAGTCTGGGCCTCCTCATCGCTCCTACCACCCGGTGGGATCTGCTGTTTCTGTTCCAGTAATTAGCTACTGTTGTAGTATTTCTGATCCTGGGTCCACAGGAGTACCTTTCTGCCTCATTGTATTCTCGTATCTGTGCCTGTATTGCCAAGACTATTATTACTATTGTTTGGCCTGTACTATGTACTTAAATCTTGTTTAATAAAACTGTGTTTTACTAAACCTAACGTGTCTGAGTGTCTGAAGACAGTAACAGTATGAAAGGGACATGACCTCAGATAATACTGGTGAGAGTAATTCACAGAATATCCATTGGAGGATGGATTTACATGAGCAATGTTTGGACCAGTTATCTTCTGGAACGTACCGCTCACCTTGACAAACCAGTGCAAACTCCGGTGGCCACCCCTGTTATAACACCGAGAGATCACTCCCAGGCGCTCAGAACCACAAACCGAGGGCTGTCCACAACCGCTCCGTTGCCATTAAGATATGATGGGGATCCTACATTATGTCGTGGGTTTGTTAACCAGCTAGAAATTCTTTTCGAACTGGCATCACATGCGTTCCCAAGCAATAGAAGCAAAGTGGGATTTATGATATCCCTGTTGACGGGAAGGGTGCTGGCCTGGGCAAACCCACTGTAGGAGATGGCTAAACCCTGTACTAAGAACGTTGCCGAATTTCTGGCCGTATTTCGTAGAGTATTCGAAGTTCCAGGAAAAGCCACCTCTGCTGCCAAACGATTGATGGAGATTCATCAGGGTCCACGTACGGTTGCAGACTACGCTATGGAATTCCGTACATTGGCAGCAGAGGTAGGCTGGAATAATGAGGCCTTGGTGGCAGCCTATTCACAAGGTCTTGATGATAGAATCAAGGAGACAGCTGCTCGTGATTTACCTTAAGATCTAGATAAGTTTATTCAGCTGGCTATCCTCATTGATACGCGCATTATGGAGCACCCCAGCTAAAGGTCGAAGGCAGCGACTTTCCCTTTACCCTCAGGTTGACTTGGGACTCCCACCCATGTCTCCTTCTCTACCCACCCCCCCGGTAATAAGGAGGACGGCGGTGAACCTATGCAGGTGGGGTTTACTAAGCTATCCAGGGAGGAGCGGTCTTACTGCCGCAGACAGGGTCTATGTTTATACCGTGGGAAGGCCGGACACGTCCTGCGCACCTGTTCCATTAGGTCGGGAAACGCACACACCTAGGTACCTACAGGGGACAGGTCCTAGGTGGGGTACAACAGTCCCCAGATTATAATAACCATAAGCCTACGGTGGGGGTTGTGGTTTCTTGGGCCGAAACTTCTGTAGAAACTGCTGCCTTAATTGACTCTGGTGCGGCTGGATTCTTTATGGATAAGTCTTTCACTGTATTGCATAAGATTCCTCTGGTCGAGAAGGAATCTCCTTTGGCTATCGAGGCTATCGATGGCAGGCCTCTCAAGCCTGCACACATTACCCAGGACACAGTACCATTATCACTACAGATTGGAGCCCTTCATAGGGAGACGCAGTGTTTCCAAATGATACAGTCTCCCCATCATATGGTCATTCTAGGGCTTCCATGGCTACGCATGCACAATCCCAGAATGGATTGGCATTCTTGTGAGATTCTGGCATGGTCTGAGTATTGTATGGAGCACTGTATATCGCAACCAATCAAATTGTTGTGTACCTCTCCTTCTTTGCCCACTGAATACCAACAATTCAGCGATGTGTTTAGTAAAGGAGAGGCTAGCGCATTGCCTCAGCACTGGGCATATGACTGCGCTATTATTCTGCGTCCTGGTGTAGTGCCCCCCTGGGGCCGGACGGATCCATTGTCTTGTGAGGAGAACAGGGCCATGGACGACTATATTGCAGATGCCTTGGAGAGAGGTATTATTTGAAAGTCATCCTCGCCCGCGGGGGCTGGATTTTTTTTCGTTAAAAAGAAAAATGGTGAATTACGGCCATGCATCGATTATCGGGGCCTGAATAAGCTAATGTCTAAGAATGCATATCCCATTCCACTCATCACAGAGCTGTTCAATCGCTTGAAGGGTTTGTCCATTTTCACCAAACTGGACTAATGGGCAGCATATAATTTAATCACAATCAGGGCTGGTGATGAGTGGAAAACCGCCTTTAATACTCACTCTGGTCACTACGAGTACCTTGTAATGCTCTTTGGGTTATGTAATGCTCCAGCAGTATTCCAGAAGTTCATTAATGATATCCTGAGGGCTATGTTGCAGTCCTGCGTTGTAGAATATCTTGATGCTATACTTATTCACTCCTGTGATATGGTCCAGCACCAGAAGGACGTGGTGGCAGTATTGCAGAGATTACGTGAACACAAATTGTACTGTAAAATTGAGAAATGTGAATTTCACAGACCTGTAGTGCCGTTTCTGGGTTTTGTGATTTCTAAAGACGGTATTGCCATGGACCAGGATAAACTTTCGGCAGTCTTGCAATGGCCACGCCCCAAGGGGCTCAAAGCCATTCAAAGTTTCCTGGCCTTTGCTAATTATTATAGGAAATTTATCAAAGATTTTTCCAGAATTTTGAAACCTTTGACCGATCTTACACACAAAGGGACTAATGCCGCTAAGTGGTCAACAGAAGCTGAACTAGCATTTGAGACACTGAAATCTGCATTTTTGAAGGCTCCAGTACTGTCCCACCCAGACCCCACGTTACCTTTCACCCTGGAGGTGGATGCCTCAGAAACAGGGGTAGGGGCAGTCCTATCACAGCGGTATGGTCCTTGGAAAATACTAAGTCATGTGGTTTCTTTTCCAAAAAGATGTCCAAAGCCTAGAGCCTTTATGATATTGGGGATAGAGAGCTCTTGGCAATCGTTCTCGCCTCACGGGAATGGCGACATTTGTTGGAGGGCACAAAGGCGCCTGTGCTGATCTTGACTGATCACAAAAATTTAACGTACCTATCAGAGGCCAAAAGACTCTCTTCCCGACAGGCCAGATGGGCTTTGTTCTTGTCACGGTTTAATTTCATTGTGTCATACTTACCTGGCTCTAAGAATATCAGGGTTGATGCCCTGTCTAGACAATTTGGTCCTGAGCTTGAGAAAGACGAAGTACCATCGCCAATTATTCCACCAGATCGTATATTGGCGACTTTGCGTACAAGTATTAAATCGCCTTTGGGCAAGAAGATCCTGGCCACCCAGGCCAATGCTCCAATGGAGAAACCGGTAGACAAATGTTTTGTGGCGGAACCCTACCTTACTCAATTACTTGAAACCTACCATGCCTCTCGTGCGGCTGGCCATGTGTCTTTGTCTCAGTTGTTTTGGTGGCCTTCTATGCACTCTGATTGTGCGGCCTTCACGGCAGCTTTTACCACATGCGCTCATGCCAAATCACCTTCCTGTTGGTTTTCTCCAGCCCATTCCCAACAGCGATCGCCTATGGTCACATGTCTCAGTTGACTTTCTGGGGGAGCTACCAGTGTCTAACGGGTATTCATTTATCCTGATGGTGGTCGATAGATTCTCAAAGATGGCACACTTCTTTCCCCTTCCTGGCTTACCTTCCTCTAAGGAACTGGCCATCATTTTTGCTAAAGAGGTTTTCCGGCTTCATGGAGTACCTAGGGTGTTAGTCTCCGATTGTGAGAGCCAATTTGTATCTAGATTTTGGAGGGCATTTTGTGACCAGATGGGCATACAGTTGTCTTTTTCCTCAGCCTACCATCCCCAGACCAATGGGGCCGCTGAACATTCCAATCAGGGGTTGGAGCAATTCCTGCACTGTTTTGAATCAGATCACCATGACAATTGGGCCGATTTGTTGCCGTGGGCAGAGTTTGCCAGGAACTGTGCGATCAATTCATCTTCTGGGAGCTCTCCATTCTTGATCAATTATGGGTTTCAACCGTGTTTGCTCCCAGATTCCTTTCAGTAGAGCAAATTCCGGCTCTGGATGAGCATATACTGCAGCTCCGCTCCACATGGGCACGAGTGCAGAGGGCTCTTGGTGTTTCATTTCAGCGACATCGGCAACTTGCCAATCATAGATTACCTGCACCTTCGTTCCAGGTGGGGGATAGGATATGGCTGTCCTCGAAAAACCTCCATCTACAAGTCCCTTGCAATAAGTTGGCTCCCAGGTTTGTGGGTCCCTTCAGGGTACTCCGTAAAATCAATCCAGTTTCCTATGCCTTGGACCTTCCTGCCAGCATGAAGATACATAACGTATTCCATGTGTCACTACTAAAACCTTTGATTTGCAATCGTTATACTACCACTCCTGCTGTACCCGGACCAATCCAGGTTCAGGGCCAAGATGAGTATGAAGTACAAAGTATTCATGACTCCCGGAGAGTTCGGGGGCATCTCCAGTACTTGGTACATTGGAAGGGCTATGGTCCCTAAGAATGCTTGTGGGTTCTAGTGTATGACCTGCATTGTTGCGAAGATTCCATAATACGTTTCCCCGGAAACCAGGCCCTGCTCCATGAGGAAAGGGTCACTGAGGGGAGTGTACTATCACGGTGCCCGTGATTCCTAAATTTTGCGACATTGCTACTTCCTGGTCATTTCCTTCTAGCCTTCTTATTGGCGATCAGTAATTACTCCTCCCACTGGTTACCTTTATATGGCTGTCATTATGGCAGCGGCTTTTCGTGGTGTTCCAGTATCTAGAGTTTGTTCCTGTGGTTCCTGGTATCCTGTGTATGACCCGGCTCGACTGACTACATTCCTGAGTATTCCTCTGATCCTGACTTCTGTTGCGACCCGGCTTGGCTGACTCTCCTGCTCTGTGTACTGACTCGGCTTGGCTGAATATCCTGCTCAGTGTACCAACTCGGCTTGGCTGACTATCCTGCTCTGTGAACCGACTTGGCTTGGCTGACTATCCTGCTCTGTGTACTGACCCGGCGTGGCTGACTATCCTGCCTCTGTGTACCGACCCAGCTTGGCTGTCTATCCTACTCTGTGTACCGACACGGCGTGGCTGACTATCCTGCTCCGTGTACCGACCCGGAGAGGCTGACTATCCTGCTCTGTTCACCGATCCTATTGGCTCCTTAGCCTGTCTGAGTTCCTACTCAGCCCGTTGCCTGTTCTGCTCTGTCAGTGCCTGTCTGGCACAGTGTTCATCCTCCTTAGTCACCCGCACCTGTACGCTTGACCTGGCATAGCTGTCCGCTCTATCTCTCGAGGTTGGCTGTCGCTCCGTTGCACCTCGTTGTCTCGACCTGTGCGGTCGTTCCATCTGCCAGAGGTCTCTTAGCGTCCTTAGCCTGACTAGGGCTGGGGCGTGGTTTAGTGACTTCTGTCACTTGTCATTGCTTGCTCCCAGGTTGGTCCGGTTGCCTTGTCACCGCCAGTACTGCACTACCACCTAGCGTACTAGGGTTCCAGTTGCCTTGCCTTGTCACTGCTGTACTGCGCTACCACCTAGCGTATTAGGGGTCCGGTTGCCTTGCCTTGTCACTGCCAGTACTGCGCAACCACCTAGTGTACTAGGGGTCCGGTTGCCTTGCCTCGTTGCTTCCTGCTCTCCTCCTCCTCCTAGTGTACTAGAAGTTCGGTTGCTTTGCCTTATCCATTGTCAGCTATCTCTTCACCTGGCCTCCAGGTGTATGGTTGCCTTCGCTCCTGTCAATCCTGCTGACCTCCCTAGCGCTCTAGGGATCCAGTTACTCAGTCTGGGCCTCCTCATCACTCCTACCACCCGGTGGGATCTGCTGTTTCTGTTCCAGTAATTCACTACTGTTGTAGTATTCCTAGTACTTCCTGGGTTCACAGGCGTACCTTTCTGTCGCATTGTATTCTCGTATCTGTGCCTGCATTGCCAAGACTATTATTACTATTGTTTGGCCTGTACTATGTACTTAAATCTTGTTTAATAAAACTGTGTTTTACTAAACCTAACGTGTCTGAAAACCGTAACACTCAGCCCCCCATCCTAAGTGCAAGAACTATTTATATTTGTAGTGTGAGTGGGTTTTACAAGGCATGTTTCCATAATAAAAACAGTGGGCTATTGTTGGACCCCAAATTCTGGGATCTAATATCCATGTGGTTAAGTATAATGTTTTACCAAGACCACCAGTTCAATTACAAGCTCTGTTGTACATTTGTAATATATTTAGCCCCTTGGGTGCCAGGGAAGTGGCTAATGCATTGATTTGCAGTGTTTTGGTAACATCTCTGCCATCCAAGAGGTTAAATTGATTTTTTGTATTATGAAAGCGGAACTATCACCTTATATAATGTCCCCCCACAATAATTAGGCATATGGCGATTAGCTTCTTAACAGTGCTATTATGGGGTGCAAGTACCACAATTTGAAGCAATCCTCCTGTTTCGACTGACAGCCAGGCTTCTCACTTTAGAGCCGTCTGCATGCCTGCGCCTTCAGTGCCTTCCGGTACCTTAAGGTACAGTGCAATGCCTCATACAGGAGACCGGGACGGACAGTGCAGGCGCTCAGACATCTCTAAGCCAAGATGTCTGCATGCAAGCCTGGCTGCCTGTCACATTAGAAGGATGGCCGATAATAGCACTGTTAAGAAACTAATCGCCATATGCCTAATTATTGTGGGGGACGTTATATAGGGTGATTGTTCTGCTGATTGTTCAGCTTTAAGGTAGTACTAGTACCTCTACCCAAAAGGACAATGGACAAACTGAGAAAGAGATGGGGCGCCCAATTTGGGGATCCTGCCTAGGGCCCTATGAAGTCTTAATCCGGCTCTGCCCATAGAGAAAAGCAGTACCCATGCATCTTTGGAATCATGTAAGCATTTTCAGATAGTCAAATGTTATGTTTAGCAGTTGATTCTATTACTGGTGCAATAGGGAAACAAGCATACCACTATACCAAAGTAGTGTGTGAGGCAACTTCCTAAATAACATAATTAAAATAGAACTGTCATTTATCCACATTCTCACCTCAGTGGGAGGCTGCAACTTAACAGGACTTGAATGATTATCTGTTGGTTAAATTATGCAAATAAGTTAGTACTGGCCAGGTGGGAATGATAGTTGGGAGTGTGGGCAATTAGTATCTGGCTGGTATCTGGCATCAGCACTGGCATAGCTAAGCTGCATAAATTGACAAACAAAATAAATTTAAATGTTTCATATTGTTTTACATTAACCCCTTAATGACCAGCTGTCTGGGGAAGTTCCCTTACCTTAAGGACAGCTTTGATCGTTGTCTGCACACTGGCACACGTGACTCATGACGTGTACTGGCACGCCAAACTAGGGTCTGAGAGAGACCGCTCCTGTGCTGTTAGCACAAAATATGTGATGTGCCAGGACCGTCACTGGCCCTTCAGGGGAAAAAAAGGGTGATGGCCCTGACACCAGTCATAAAGGGGTTAATAAAGGCTAACATAAATATGGTTGATTTTTAAAGCTCTTTCAAATTTGCATATTTGTTAGAGAATGAAAGCTCCACTTTAACAGCAATTAATGCCATGGCTAAATATTCCATTTAATTAGCATGCTGTGTGGTAGACCAGAAACCATTATGAAACCAAAAAGTGTTTATGTTGGTACACAAGAGAAATTTCACAGACTTGTCCATTATATACAGCTGATTGTCTGGTCTGTGCACCAAACCTAGGTTATCATTTTCAACCTCATCCAAACAACTGATTATAGTATTGACCCAGGACACAAGATTTATAAGTGTATAGACTCTTTTCTACATCATATCTGATTTCTCAGCTAGGTAATCTATTAATCTATTATTTACTAGCCATACTATAAGCACATGTCTACAGGGTGCTTATGGTGCAGCTGGTCTTTAAACAATAATTATTGTTACACATTCTTTTCAGTAACCTGTTTTAGCAAAAACCAATGTGTGCACTCCATGTTGGCATAGTTTATCCTTGAAGTGCCAAGACCCATTTGGCACTCAGTTGTTTAATGCCTTGAGAGTGGTACATGCCAGATCCCCTTGGCATTCACCATGTGAATGCCAGTGGAGTGTGCAAAGCATTGCTCTCTGGCACTCAAAGGCATGGGTGCCCAGAGGGGGAGAAGTAGGGAGGGTACCTGCCCCTCCCTACACTTGCCCCCTCCATATAAACATAGGGACTGGGCATACTGGTCTGGTGTCATATTATGGCTTTGCCCCCCCCCCCCCACCCCTGCAAAATTTTCTGTGGACTTCCGTGCTCAAGGGGTAAAAAGCAAATATCAAATGACAATTCTATCAGTAAAATATGTAAAATCTGAGCCTGGCTGGAAAATAATTGGCAACAATGCATTATGCAATTAAAGGGAGCTATCATCTACAACGATCAGAGTGGAGGAGGTGCTGCTACAAGCAGTGAACTGGTTAACCAGAGCTCCTGGCATGTAATCAAAGTGACAAGACTGGCAGTGAAGTTCCAACGCCTCAGAGGGTTGAGACACACTGAGCTCTGCATGCTGTTGCTGAGTAGTGTGCGCTGTGAAGTCATTCAGCAGTCAGCCTGTGTCTGTGTGTGACTGACCTCAGACTCCTCTTCCACTAGAGCAGTGGCACAAGGAACGTTGAGGCTCAGACTCAGTGTGAGAGAAAATCATCAGGACGGAGCCGTTGCATTGGATATGTGTATGCATTAAGTGGCACACAGCTGTTTAATCACTGGTAGATCCAACAGAAAACGGGGGCACCATATCTTCATTTCCACATTAGCTGCAGCAGAGTGAAGGCATGAACAGCAGCGATCCCAAGGAGTACCTAGCCAGGAGAGAGATCCCTCAGCTGTTTGAGGTAAGATCAGCTCCTTTCTGTGCCTTCATGCAGTGCTGGGATATAAACATGCTGCTCTCTTGTGTGGGAAATGAGCTCTGATAGCTCCACGGAAACAGATGGCTTTTCTCTGGGTCCTTAGCATAGAGCTTGGGATTCCTGTGTATAAAGACAAGTGAAATCAGCAGATCAGGCAGAACGTGGATTGATTGTATTGTAAAAATCATAACTAACTGGGAATTGTTTCCCATAAGGCAATTGCACAGCTACCTGTCTGTCACTGAGGGGCACAGTGCACAGAGGTGAAACTGGGTACACGCGTCACAGGGCTAAGACTGAGGAGATTAAAAATGCAGCCCTAATACTGAGTGGGCACAATGTACTGGATATAGATAAAACGGAGGGGACACGGCACAGCTAATAGTGAGGGGATACAATAAATATGGCAAATTTCAGATCATCTCTCAGTCTAAAATCCCTAAAAATATCTGTTATCAAAAACAGCATGTAACTGTATATTTTTGTATGTGTTTATATTGTTATAATTTCTTTATTTTTTGTAAATATGGAACTTCTTACTGTAAAACCTCTCCAGGACATACTTGAAAATGACAGAAATATCAATTTAATCTTCCTGTTGAAACATTTTCTAAATACATTTAAAAATAAATAATACTGTAGATATAAAATACATAAGACAGGGCTAATACTGAGAGAACACTATTTGCATAGCTAATACTGAAGGAACTCTACACAGTACAGATTTAATATGAGTAGCAAATGCACAGAGCTAACACTGGGTACAAGATACAGGACGGAGGTGATACTGAGGAGACAAAATACACACAACAGAGCTAATATAGAGGGGACCCAATATATAGAACACAGCTAACAATGAGAAGAAATAATGCACAAGAAAGTAAAACTGAGAGCATACTGTACATAGGACAGAGCTAATACAAAGGAAAAACAATACAAAGATATACCTAAAAATTGGATAATACAATACACAGGACAGAACTATTACTTAAAAGGATACAACTTATACTGGTATTACAGAATACACAGAAAAGAGTTAATAGTGAGAGGACACAATATGAAGGACAATGGTAACTCTTTGAGTGACAGAGAAGTATCCAACACATTGTGTTGCAATGCATTGGATAACACTCGAGCACTCAAAGGACATGATAAAAGGAGTATAGAATACTGAGAGGAAATAACAGACAGGGAAAATCTAATACTGAGAGGATACAATACACAGGAAAAAAATGAATCCTTATGGGACAGAACTATTTTCAAAGAATACTGAACAAAATCGACTCTAAAAGTATACAGTATACAGAAAATAGCTAATGCTGAGCGGACACAATACACAAGACAGGTAAGATGGGTGGAGATCACACATAAGGCACAGTGGATACAACACACACTAACAGGACACAATACAGAGGACAAATGTAATACCTGGGGAGACAATGCACAGGGCATCCTATATAATAATTCGCTAAGTTGTGTGTAACACTCGACATGCGCAGTAGACACTGCTGCACGTGCGGCAGTCATGCGCAGCAGAGACTGCCCGAGCCGTGGCTGATACAGAGCTAGGCGCTCCGAAGGAGCGTCTCCACTGCATGTGACTGCCCCGCAACCCGCTGCCAGAGGCACTGTGGCCCGTGTAACGGGCTGTTCAACTAGTATTTAATATTGAGGGAATACATTATGAATACAGAACTTTTACTGAGGGGGACTCGCTAAAGAGGAAATAGCCAATACTGAGGGGGAAGCAGTAAAGTGGAAATAGCTAATACTGAGGGGACGAGGTAAAGAGGAAATATCCAATACTGAGGGGACACACTAAAGAGGAAATAGCTAATACTGAGAGGATGCAGTAAAGAAGAAATAACCAATAATGAGGGAACACAGTAAAAAGGAAATAGCTAATACTGAGGGGAGGCATTAAAGAGGAAATAGATATTACTGAGGAGACACTGTAAATAGGAAATAGCTAATACTGAGGGGAAGCTGTAAAGAGGAAGTAGCTAATACTGAGGAAGACACAGTAAAGAGGAAATAGCTAATACTGAGGGATGCAGTAAAGAGGAAATAACTAATACTGAGGGGGACTCAATAAAGAGGAAATAGCTAATACTGAGGGGTCTCAGTAAAGTGGAAATAACTAATACTGAGGGGACGCAGTAAAGAGGAAATATTATCTTTTACTGAGAGGAAGCAGTAAAAAGGAAATAGTTTATACTAAGGGGAAGCAGTAAAAAGGAAATAGCTTATACTAAGGGGAAAGCAGTAAAAAACAAAATAGCTAATACCTAGGGGACCAGTAAAGATGAAAAGCAAATACTGTGGGAGATGCAGTAAAGAGGAAATAGTTGATACCGAAGGGAACACAGTAAAGAGGAAATAGCTAATACTGAGGGGACGCAATAATGAAGAAATAGGTAATACTGAAGAGTATGCAGTAAAGAGGAAATAGCTAATAATGAGAGGGACACAGTAAACAAAAAAAGCTAATACTGAGGGGATGCACTAAAGAGAAAATAGCTAATACTGAGGGGATGTGGTAAAAAGGAAATAGCTAATACCGAGGGGAAGAGGTAAAGAGAAAATAGCTAATACTGAGGGGAAGCTGTAAAGAGGAAATAGCTAATAATGAAGGGAGACAGTAAAGAGGAAATAGCTAATACTGAGGGGAAGCTGTAAAGGGGAAAAAGCTAATACTGAAGGGAGACAGTAAAGATGAAATAGCTAATACTGAGGGGACTCAGTAAAGAGGAAATAGCTAACACTGAGAGGACAAATTAAAGTGGAAAAGATAACACTGAAGGGACACATTAAAGAGGAAATCGTTAATACTGAGTGGACACAGTAAAGAGGAAATCGCCAATACTGAAAAGACACAATACATAGGACAGAACTAATACTGAGAGAACACAATACACAGAACAAAACAAACCATGAAAAGGAACAATACACACATGAAAATGTTAATACCAAGGAGACACAGTACACAGGACAGAACTAATACTGAGACGGTACTCAGTACAAAATGTATAAGACACAATACACAGAACACAGAAGACATTTGTTAGAAGATTTCTTTTTCTTTTTCTTCCCCATCCCATGCTCTCATTATAAACAGTTGATCAAAAAACACTGAAAATTCAACTACCTGCATTTTTAGTGCAATTCCATTTCCAGTCCCATTAAAACCCATACTATAGATTTCAGGTAGCTAAATCATTATGTCAGACCAAAGTTGCAGCAATCTGCATACACATGCATTGAGTAAATAGTCCATGTGAACAGCCACTTGAGATGCAATGTGTCATTTTCAGTAAGGAGTAATTTTGTAGCAAAACTAATGCATCATAGAGGACAAATAAAAGTCCCCATATTCTCTTTGAATTAAATGGGGATTTTAACACTTTTAATACTAGAGAGGTCTCCAGCACACGGAGAAGCAATGAACTGGAGAGCTCTTTAGGATTGAAGAGATTAAAACTCCATTTCAATCATTAATGCAGTTCATTTGTGCCACAGTCTCACCTCTAGCTTATTGAATGCAGTTGACGTTACCCAGACTTATGCTTCTTTCTCATGCATTCAAAAGGCAGCAAAATATTACAGGTACTATTATTAAATATCTCATATTTTGCCTTGAGAGCACACAATATTGTAATTTTCATTCAGTGAGTTAAAATTCTTATTTAAATCAGTGACATTTTAGGAAATTTTAGTTTGTCTGCTACAGTGCAGTCAATGTACTCCAGAATAGCTATAATTTGCCTCTATCCACAAGTTCCAACACATATCGCCCAACATATCAAATTGCCAAAGAAGGGCGCTTTCTGCTTTAGGTAGTATTGCTGGGTGCACAAATTAATAAGAATTTTTTGGTACTTCATTAGCTATTGACAGCTCTTTGATTAAATAAATGATTTAGAACAAGACCAAATTATTTTATTTACACAGTATAATACAGTGATTTTTAACCTGGGTGCCGTGGCACTTAAGGTGCCCCTTTATTTCTGTTTACTAAAAAAAATTTATTTTTTAGTTTCAGATATATGGAAATTGTTATGCACCTGATTTATTTTTGTTATACTAATGGTACGTCCAAAGAATAACTATGTATGGTTTTTGTGAACTTCATTTCGCTCATTACAATAACTTATTTAATGTTAGGGGTGCTGCAAAAGCTCTAGACTTTGTGCTAGCAATGCTTTGACACAAAAACAGAAAAGGTTGAGAACTATTGTCAAATTTCTAACCACATATATACTAAAGCTGAAAAAAAAAATAATGTGAGTTTTATTGCTGTGGAGCAGTGTCATATACTGATATATACACTACACATCCTGATTTCTTAAAAAGAGGGATACCAGGCAGGGAAGGAGGGATTTGGGTCTCAAAGAGGGAAGCTTGAGAGTATGCCCAATGCTCTCTTCAGAGCTTAGAAAATGTTAATGCAGACGTCTATCACCAAACTGCACAACCATGCACTTAGGTCCTAACGACTGTCCCTGGCAGTGGTGGAGTCAGGCCTACTGGGTGCTTATCTACTGAAAACATTCTGAGGGATCTTAGTGACTATGCATGCAGGCAGCTGTCTGTGAACAGGCATCTTTTGTGTGCTGCCATCTGAATCAACAAAGACAATCTGGCAAGGGTCGAAATTGATGGATATAATTTCATCAACCTCAGCAGACAAGTAATTTATATATATACAAGTGTAAAAGCCCATGTACACGGGCCAAGGTCTGGATGATGTTAACCCTTTGTGTGCCAGAGGGGTATGCAATGCATTGCTTTGCAATGCGTTGCGTACCCCTCTGTCACTCAAAGAGTTAGGAGGGCGGTCCTGCTCTGCGTCCTGCCGCCAACGCAGTCATGCACTGTAGAGACTGGCCGAAAGCACAGAACTCCCAGCATTCTGTACGTTCGGGCAGTCTCTACTGAGCATGACAGCTTCTGACAAACATCCTAGCAATAAAAGAATAAGTCTCATTGCATAATTTATGGTACCTCACACAGAACATAATGTATGTCTCCTCAGAAAACAAACATACATTGAACAGAATGCATCATTACATAATTTATGTCTCATTAGGAGACACAACTCCTATTGGGTGATTCAGTGGGGACTTTACTGCTCCCATTGGGGGATTCAATGGGGGCATGTTTATCATACAGGGAGTTGGCCCGCCCCCTCCAGCACGCCCACCGCTATCCAACTGACAAAAAAAATCTAGCTGCCACTCGCTCCTGAAGTAGGGGATATCAATAACTTCTCCCGGTCCACACACATGCTCACTCAGGATCATGACCCCACAAACACACTGTGTCACCTCCCACAGATAATTGTACCCCTCCATACACTCTGTGTCACCTCCCACAGATAACTGTAACCCTCCATACACTCTGTTTCACCTCCCACAGATTACTGTAACCCTCCATACACTCTGTTTCAGTACGAGGTTGTAATGTTTCCATAAAATACAAACTGAGGGATAAACTTAATAGCAACTCTTTTATTTAACTCTTTTCATCTCTTCAGTCAACCTCACTAACTGTCACTCCTCCACTTCCTGCTTCCTGATTCCCGCCCTTTCTCCTTAAAGGGAGAGAAATGCTTTGCTGTATGTTACAGAGGGCAAGCCTCAAACACCACCGCTTTTGTTCCCTCAGCATATTGCTACGTTGCCTCAACAGAAGAGCCACCGTGTGTTATATTGCTGTGTTACCTCAACTTAACCCTTTGAGTGCCAGAGGGGTACTCAACGCATTGCGTTAAGTAAGGAGGAGTTACTGCTCCCATTGGGTGATTCAATGGGGGAGTGATTTAAATCATGCAGGGAGTTGGCCTGCCCCCACTATCCAGCCCACCCACCACTATCCAAGTAACTGAAAAAAACAAAATGGCTGCCACTCGCTCCTACACCACAGACACAAACACATCAGACAAAACACACACACACTCACACTCTCACACACACACACACACTCACAATAATTCACACACACTCACTCACACACTCAATCACACACACACTCACACTCAATCACACACACACTCACAGACTCAATCACACAAACTCACACTCTCACACACACTCTCACACACACTCAATCATACACAATCATAAACACTATCACTCACACAATCACACACAATCACACACACTCTCACTCACACTCTCTCACTTACACTCTCTTCTCTCACTCACACTCTCTCACTCTCACACACTCTCTCACACTCACACACACTCACTAACACACTCACGCAATCACTCACATGCAATCACTCACACGCAATCACTCACTCTCGCACTCACACGCCTTCACACCCCGGGAGCCAGCACGATCCACCTTCCACCATAGTCTCACTCACACTCACACCCCGGGAGCCAGCACGATCCACCTTCTACCATAGTATGTGCAATTACCATATGCATTTCAACTACATGAATGAATGCCACTCACACACACACTCACACCCCGGGAGCCAGCACGAGCCACCTTCCACCATAGTATGTGCAATTACCATATGCATTTCAACTATATGAATGAATGCCACAGTGGAGGCATAAGTACAAACACAAACTCATCAAAATGACACATAAGTCACCCCCTTATGACTTACTTCTGTGTGTGTGTGTCTCTGTGTGTGCCTGTGTGTTCCTCACTGTGTGTGTTGCATGTCTGTATCACACTCTATGTGTCTGCATGTTGTGCATTGCATGTATGTGTGTATGACTGTGTCGCTCTTTATGCATTTCAGTGCATGCGTGGGCATTTGCGTGTGTGTCTCTGTGTGTGTCTTGCATCCGTGTGTGTGCATTAATTCTCTATATATCCTGACGGGCAGCTCCGTCCCACATTGCTAGTATATATATATATATATATATATATATATATATATATATATATATATATATATTATTGAACACAATCTACAAATAGCTTTTTTTTTTTTTTTTTTAGGGGGGGCCCTTTTTGATTCAAAATTATGAGGGCCTCAGACACAATTCCCAGGACAGAGCTGTCACTGAGGGAACATGATACACAGCCCAGAGCTAATAAAGAGGGTACATATAGATATATAGAATATTTAGTTATCAGGCTACTCTTGTTTCATGTGTTTAACCCTTTAAGGACCAGAGGGCTGTACTCCTCTGCCTCCATAAATAGAACTCATTACTACACTTTTCAACACAATGCAAAAGGCTATTTGGTGTGATTGATTTCTAGAACAAACCACCAAATGAACTGGTGTTAATAGATGACACATATGCATCATGCTAATTCTGAGTGTCATTTCTTTCAATATTAGAGGATACAAATGTATATAATGAAACACAACCATCCATTATGTGTTCAGGTGAAAAGTGATGGACAGCTACCAATTACACACTGAGGCTGTTTTTATTAGAACTGTAATCAAGGGAGCTCATCAGTGCTTAGATGGAATCTACGAGTAGAACAGGGGAAATGCCTCCATCACGGAGGTAAATAATGCTCTTTTACACAGGTAGCACAGTCACTGGTTCATATGCACAAAGATAAAAGTGGAACAATTCTTTGGGATAACCAACTGTAATACAAGGATAAGTAAAATGTCTCCAAATTCCCATTGATTTAAGCAGGACTTTTACCTTTTGAGTGCTAGAGAGGTCTCCATTCATTTATCTGGTATTACCATATCCCTAAGCAAAGAATTCCACAATTTAACATACCTTACTGTATAGACCCCCTTCCTCTACTGAAATGGAAACCTTGCATTTACTTGTATAATGTGACAAGATCCCATCTTAGGTGTCATTTCATTAGAGTAAATAAGTCATGTTTTTACCCAAACTTCAGGGTGTCAAAGCGAAGGGCTTAATTTTCAGGCTGAAAGAGTCCACTGTTATCTACTATATGAGCTGCACCAATTAAAGGGACAGTAATGTCCCATAAAAAATTCTTCTACTTTTGTAGATGTTAAAAAAAAAAATAAACTATGTGCCACAAATCCTATCAAGCTGCTATGGTTTATGACAGGGCTTATAATTTGCAGTCCTTTGCTACTAGCCAGACCTGAAAAGTTACTCGCCACTGCAAGCCATAACATACCCACCAGGGCTGAATTTCTACTCACCAGGGCTAAATTTTCACTCACCATTGACTAGTGGCGAGTGGAAATTTTGAGCCCTGGTTTATGAGATATTCACACTAAAAGTCCATCCCCCTCCCCTTCTCTTGATGTCAGTGTCAGCAGAAGATTCAAGTTTGCCGACTAGAGGAGGCTCTGCCGCAGAGCCAAAATTGCATTATTTAAAAAGAATTACTTCACTGGAACGGTCTAAAAAGTGTGCTTGCAAACCAGGCACACTTTGTAGACCTTTCCAGTGATGTAATTCTTTTGAAATAATGAGATTTTGGCTCTGCGGCAGAGCCGCTGGCTAGTCCCCTGACTGGGATCTCCTGCACAGCGCTGACGTCAGGAGAAGGGGAGGGAGGGGGGAACCTTCAGTGCGAATATCTCTCAGATCATAGCAGCTTGAGAGATAGGATTTTTGGCACATAGTTTAGTCTTTTAACCTCTACAAAAGTAGATGATTTTTTATGGGACACTAGTGTCCCTTTAACTGCTTCTTTAGCCTCTAGATTGGTGCAATTTGTACCAGAAAGCAGGAGGTAGAAGTCCCTCTTGTCTTGTATGTGTTCATGCAGTAATATACATACCTGGAAACCTTTTTGTTTCATGCCACCAGAGTACCAGTAAGGCCTGGGGCAGAAGTGTCTAAATGACGCAATTTGAATGATAAAGTGGGTGGGACTTATTCTAGAAGGGCAGGATTGGGAGGAGGGAAGGTGGAGTGGTCAGAATGGGGTGAAACAAAGCAGGGAATGACTGAAAGCGGCTGTGACGTGGGCAGGGTTAGCAGGGAACTCACTGTGCTCAGAGAATCAACCTCTGTCCCCAGGAACCTAGTATTTATGTATAAAAACTAAAGTTTCCAGGGCAGATCCAGAGAGTTCCCAGGTATGGAGATATCTCTAATATGAAGCATTTTAAAGGTTCATTGTGGACTGATTGGAGCACCACTGGGTTAGAGTAAGCAGTAACATCACCTAGAATCTACTTTCTTGGGAACTGTAAGGGTTAATATTCAAGGTATGCTCATGTGAACAAATCCTAATTATTCCTCCCGTGCAGAAAAAATATCACAGAATGTGTATGTTATGTACCCTTAAAGCAGGGGTTGTCAGTAGTTGGATCTCCAGCAGTTGGTGACTATAACTTCCATTATCTCCAACCAGCAGTCGTTTATAGAGCAAACCAGCTACACCGTAGGGGACACACAAGCATTCTCATTGATTTAAATGGGCCATTTATCCCCTTGGAGAGAGGTCTCCAATGCATTGCAAACAAAAAATACTGGAGAAATATCTAACATGCAGGGTGTTAAAAGCTCCATTTAAAGCAATATTTCTGTATTTGCCCACAAAAAGGGCAATCAGAATATAGGGTGACTGCCCAACTTTTAAACTTTGACTGAAAACAGAATGTAAGGTGTCCCCCTCTCTTCCCCCGTCTCTCCTGTTCACTCCTTCCCTTCCTCCCTTTACTCTTATTCTGCAGTATTGGTAATAGGTAAATAGAGACTGGTCCAGCGGGCAGCATGCTTTCATTTGCTTCATGTTTCAATGCTCACTTTGCCCCTCCATGAGCCTGCACATATTACTGCACATAGAAAGGATATTTCTATTAATGTGCATAGAAAGTTCCTGAAATGACTTTTCTATGTACGTTAATAGAATGCACCTTTCTCTGTGCATTAACCCTTTCAGTGCTAGAGGGCTACCCCTCTGGCACTGAAAGGGTTAATGGTGCACATTAATAGAAATGTCCTTCCAGGCCCTTTCTATGCAGAGTAAAGGTCCATTACTCTACTGGAGGCATGTAATTGTGTATTGCATTGCTGGTGGCATGTAATGTTATAGTACACTGCTGGTGCCATGTAATGGATTATTATTCTGCTGGCAGCTAGTAATAGTGTATTGCCCTGCTGGTGGCATTCACTGGTTTACTGCCCTGCTGATTGCATGCAATGGTGTACTGACCTGCTGGTGGCATACAATAGTGTACTTCCCTGCTGGTGGCATACAGTAGGGTATTGTCCTGATGGTGGCATATAATGGTGTAATGCTCTACAAGTGGCATGTAATGGTTTATTGCTGTTAGTAATAGTGTATTGCTCTGCTGGTGTCATGTAATGGGCATTGCTCTTCGGGGTTATGCCCCTTTCTTTTTTATTTCTAGATTGTTTGACAGTGTTTTCTTTACAAAGCACCAGTACAAGTGATATGAAGTGCATAGAACAAGGGCGAGTGCCAACATCTCGAGTACAGAATTACATGATAATTCGTTATCACTCCCATAGAACTCCATTGTGAGCTTGTGTGTGACTGATGCATGAGCATATTTATAAAGTAACAAGTAACCTACAAGGCATGTTATTATGAAGCTAAAGAGGTGCAGCCCTAGAGCAAACCAACTGCACTATAGGGCTGAAATGGAAAATCTGAAAATTACATTGATTTAAATGGGGATTTTAGTATGTTGAGTGTTAGAGATGTATTCAACGTTTTGTGACCTCTCTAGCATTCAAGAGGTTAAAAGCCTCACTTAATTTAACATAAATTTGCCCCCCCCCCCGTGGTCAGGGCCGGATTTATAATAAGGCAGAGTAGGCATCTGCCTACAGGCGCAGCCCACAGAGGGGCGCCTGTCATTGGATTTTTAATTTTTTTTTTTTTTATTTTCACTCCTAATTCACTGAGCATGCGTGCCACACTTGATATATGCGCATGCACAACGCAATCGCGCTGTACTCAGGGTCTGCATGAGCCAGTCAGAAGTTGTTTGATTGTGAGTTGATGGCAGCACTTTGCAGCAAACTGAACGGGCGACAAATCTGAGAAAGTTATGCAAACTGACTGATCAAATCATCTGGTCTATCCTACTGTGACAGGTAGAATACTAATTACTAGTGGCAGCACCTGGCTGAGCTCAGTTCATTACGGGGGTATCATGGCTGACCATGCAGTGCTACGTGGACCGTGCTCAAAGGGTTAAAATTTATTTCCTCTGCAATTTGCAAAAAAAAATTATAAAGAAAAATGTCGTTGTCACAGTATTTTTCATTCATTGTAAACTTCTATGGCATTAAAAGGGTTACAAATCTTTTTGGAGCTTAACCCTCAAAGGGTTAAATTTCAGATCAGCGCTAACCACTTAGCTATGTTTTACTTGATGGAATGTATTTCCAGCGTTGCTGCAGCCCATGCCATCCACAGAGCCTCAGTATGCATGGGTTCTGGATTACAGGTGCCTCACTTACTCTCCTGGCAACTCTGTTCTGCAGGGGATCAGCCAATATCAGTGCCTGCATGGTGATTCACAGCCTGTGCTCCAGATCTGCCCCCCCCCCCCATGCAACTTCCAGCAGCACCTTCCCAGACAGAGTTCAGTTAAGCTTACTCTGTACTGTGCATCTGCACACAAAAACGGAGCTGTAATCCGATCTCAGTTGTGAAGGATGAGGTAAATTTCACTTACCTTGCTTGGAGGTAGCAGTGCTGTGGTGAGACAGGGTGGCTATAAATTTGGTGGGGGTCTTGTGGCATTACAGGTGGAGCTGGCTGCTTCCCACAGGGCCAGTGTTGCAGCCACATGTATCATCTCTAAGGGAAGCAAATCACATAACAACAGGGGGGTGGTGGGGCAACAACAGCTTCACTCTGTACACATAGGACTGTACAGTCAACTGCACCAGGGAACAAACAAAACATCCCTGCCCGTGGTGCAGCTGGTGAGCTCCAGAGTTTCACCTCTTTATCTTTATGAATAGGACCATGGCATCAGAACACATCTTTCAGCTTTTTGACAAGTAAATAGTACAGTAGCACATAATATATATCTTTAGCCACTGGAAGATCAGAGAGGTGTGCAATTCATTGATCTGCAATGTGCTGCACACCTCACTGTTCCTCAATGGATTAATTCCACCTTAAACAAGTCCCATAATCATGCGCATGTGGGGTATATACATCATAACATCATAAAATAATAGGACATCTAGAATAAAACAACGGCACCACGTCAGAGAAAGTATCCCATTAATTTCAGTTGGTTCATAAGGTGCAGTTGTTTTCCAGCTGCATTGGCATTTCTCTTTGATATTTATGCCCCAGTGAAGTTGATGTACTAAGAATAACTGGAGACATTTTAAAGCAAACCAGCTGCACCACAGGGAATATATACAAAAATCCCATGGTTTTAAATGGGGTTTTAATCCATTCAGTGATGAAGTGGTATCCAATGATTGTGTTCATAGGGTATATAAGTGCATTTTTATATGTCATCAGGGACAGATAAAAAGCTCCATTGATTTCAGTGAGAATGTTTATGTGTTCACTGAGTTGCAGTTGGTTTACCCCATACATTAGCATCCAGAATAGCTCAGTTAACCCTTTGAGTGCCAGAGGGGTACTCAACGCATTTCCTTACCTCTCTGGCACTGAAAGGGTTAAATCCTTTTATACCTGAGTAATTCCCCTTTTAAAAATATTGAAATATTGTAGGTCATATATGTAGTATGACAGTCTATAACTAGCCCTGAGCATCAAGCAGGAGGGATGAGAACGCTAATAAGCTTGCTCTATTCAGGTGGGGAGAAGGAAAATAGGAATGTGTGCATGCTGCATTCTATAAGTCCTCCTTACAGCATCAGGGGAACATGAACAACATTGCACACTCCCCTGATGCCTTTTATACATGAGATAATGACATTAAATATAGCATTATGTCAGGAGAATAATGCTAGGGAAGAACTGATGACTGTCACCAGCCTCCTGTATCTGTGGGAGAGTGGATTACATTGTTAGAGTGCACTGTATATGAAAGCAGCTTAGCAGTTTAAAGAGGATAAAGCAGGTTGTGATCACAAGCACACTGTGCAATACAGCAGGTAAGTGACTGATGTTGTCCTTCATTCACAGTCATAAAGCCATGCTTGCTATATGGTCCATAGTGTTTTATGTTTTAAGCACTTGGTTGGTGCAACAAACTAGTTGCACTATACGGAACAAATACCAGTTCCAATTGATTTAACCCTTTGATTGCCAGGCAGGTTTCAAATCCATTGCAAAGCAATATGCTCATTGGTGTCAAAGGATTTTGCAATCCAGCCCACTCCTACCCATTAGTTCAGGTAGAATGGAAGCAGGAGAGCCATGTTGCTTCCCTGCATCGTCTCTATTGATTTCCCATCAGAATCAACTGGGTGATCAGCATACTTGGGAACTTTTGAAACAGGGTTACCCGGAGGGTAACCCTGTCAGTTCCGACATAGGAAAAAAATGACGCGATTCGCGTCATAAAAGGGGCGGGGCTTAGTCGCGGAGGGGGGGCGGGACAGAAAAAAACAAAAAAAACCTGCAAAAAGTCTCTAAGAGGGCGGGGAGTGGGAGGAATTGGGCGGGACAGAGCACAAGTGGGCAGAGTTTCTATTTAAACTCTGCCCACCCGGTAATCCACACATTGCCCCGGAGACCCGGTAATTCAGGCTGAAATCCGGAGTCTCCGGGGCAAAACCGGAGAGTTCCCAGGTATGGTGATCAGTAGCTGGGGGGCATCAGGAGGGGTCCTAATATCCCACCACGATGTATGACTTTAAGAATACAATAATTTAAAAAAACAAAAACAAAACAAGGGTTCACTGCACAGGTGAAACCACGACACAAATGCTAGTGTGTGTGTGTATGTGTAGTTTTTATGCCGATAGATAGCACTCATAGGTTCCTTTGCAGGTGAAACAAATATGTTTTATTAAAACAACATTTGGCCAGCACTCGTGGCCTCTATCAAGATTATAACACGCAATGAATACTCCCCTTATGTACCCACATACATTCAAAAACTAAGTAGTGCAATGGCAATTAGTGGAAGAGCCAACCACAGTAAACAGTGGAATTAATATCTATAAGCCCCACTGACGAATGTGCAAGTGAGTAATTAAGAATTGTACATTCAACAATATAATTTTTTAAAGCGTTGATAATAAACATTATACTTGCATATTCATAATGCAATGGGGTGCTGCCAATGGGAAACATCCTGGATTATAATCTTTCCTTTAAACCAGGCATAATCAAATAGTAACATAGTAACACAGTTGACAAGGCTGAAAAAAGACATGTGTCTGTCAAGTCCAGCCTATGAATAAATAAAAACACCACATACTCATCTACAACAACATAAAGTTGTACTGCAGAAGAATATGTTCACATGAGCTGACATATAAGTTTTGAGCTTTATATGCAGGTGTACATCCCTTTTATTTACTTTGCCCTTCCCCTTCCATTTCAGCCACAGTCCTCATAACTTTATAATGTTACACTGAAATTACAATTACAGTAGAATCACAGTGCACACATAGCCATGCCAAACTTCCCGTTATTTCCATAAACTTACATTTGTTGCACTATACAGTTGCATTACATTTAAGGACAAAGAAGTTGGGCACGTTCACCCTCAACAGATCTTCCCTTACGAATGCACAATGCAAATTACATTGCTTTTTCATTACAATCAATATTGCGGAAAACCAATACAACTTCTGCACACATAACAATTATAATCACTTCAACTACTCTTGTATTCATTCACAAAAAATACTACCTTCACAGAAAGGACTCATACACTTTGCCGCTTCAACATCACATCTACACAACTTAACCCTTTGAGTGCCAGAGAGGTGGTTGCTCACATATCTGGAACTCAAAGGGTTAAAGCACTACCTTCACATTTTCAATCACCCTCCTTTCAAACAACTTCAACAACACATACACAATACATGCAGTAAAACAAAACACACAGGCAATGCTGTGTCCAATTTGCTAGTTAGGATATATTTAGAGATGGGTGAAGAAATATAGAGGGAAGCAGTTTTTTTTTTTGTCTCAATGTTGAAAAGGCCATTGTAGGTTCGTGTTAAGGTTTCAAATTTGATTCTAAGCAGTATATGGAGTCAATACAAGGGTATTTTCTGCGAAGGGCAGCAGCTGACTATTGATGAATACCATAGATGCTTCTGTCAGCAACATTTTGGATTGATTGAAGATATTTGGTTTTAGGAGTCTGATAATAAAATTGAATTGATCAAGGTCAGAAATGTTCATTGATTAAATAATGAATAAGAATTTTGTTGTCATCTTGGGTGAGAAATTAGTTAATTTGGGAACTATTTTTAGATGGAGATATCAAAGCCTTGTTGGGGACTAATGGCCATATGCACAAATGAAAAAGTGGAGTAGATTTAGTGCAAATCAACTACTCCAGAGTGAAGAAATAAAACCCCTATTGATTTAAATTGTGATTGTAACCATTTGAGGTTATACTCTAAGACAGCAGGTATTATAAGTGTAGTACATGTTCTAGTGGAGACGATGTCTGAGTCAGGGGGTGGGGGTGGGGTGTGCATGGAGGAGGGAGAATAATTAGCTGGTTTAATAAGTAGAACTGGAGCAATTCTTTATCATTCAAGGAACTATACATCAATAAGGGCCATATAAATGTGTGGCCATTTTTATTTTCCATTATAGTACAGCTGGTTTGCATCAGTTCATCTCAACACATCAGTCTCTTTGAGTTGTGTTTTGGAGTGCTTATTCCACTGCAACCCAGAAGAGTGGTCCTCAAAGGGTTACAGTTCAGTTAAAGAAGAGACACATAAAAGGAAACGGAATATGTACAGATGGAGACAGGACCAGGGAGAAGTACAGGTTGGTGTAATCAGCCGAAGGGTTAAAGTGGATGTATCACCTTATAAAAAGGTGTTACCATCCACTTTGTTAATTAAAGTTATTCTAGAAAAGCTGTTTTTTTTTTTTGTTTTTTTTTTTTAATATATAGCTACTTATAAAGATATCCCCTCTTCTGTGCTGTGCACGTCTGTATTATGTACACAGCACAGCTCTACAGCACTTCCTATTTCTCCTCCCACCTCCCTCCCAGCTGACCCAGGGAGTGCGTTCACGCTTCCCTTTGGTGTGGTGTGAACGGCTCCTAGAGTTACAGCAAGCTGAGATTAGCATTATACCGAGGTTGCAACTTCAGTATAATGCTAATCGCAGCTTGCTGTAACTCTAGGAGCCGTTCACAGCACACTGAAGGGAAGAATGAACGCGCTTCCTGGGGCAGCTGAGAGGGAGGTGGGAGGAGAAATAGGATGTGCAGAAGAGCTTTGCCGTCAGCAAAATGGGACAGGCTGATTCTTTGACAAAGCTCTTCTGCACTTGAAGAGGGAATATCTTTATAAGCAGTTAGATTTTATTTAGAAAACACAGCTTTCGTTAACAAGGCGGATGGTAACACCTTTTTATACATCCCCTTTAAAATCGCCATTTACATCAATATGAATTGTTGGTTTGTCAATGAATTGCTCCACTCTCTGTGTACATACTGCCCAATGAGTTTACCAAGAGGTCATGAAAACCTGATCTGTCGTGGCACTTGAGAACCTTGGTTGGGAAGTCCTAGTTAGTGTGTTCATAATAAATAAATCATGGTTAGAGATTACCTTGTTGAACACACAGAAAGCAATTGCATCTGGTGCTTGAGAAGGAAGTAGAAGATGCAGGTTGACAGGAATGAGGATGAGGTCACTTTGGCTATGAGTGAGATCAGAGCTAAGTGAGGTCAAGAGTTGTCAGGGAAATAGGTGTGTGTAATAAGGAGACGGCAAGTCACAGAGAACTCCTGTGAATGGAAGAGCCTTGTGCACAAATCTGGCACAAACCAACTGCATCATAGAAGCAAAGTACTATTTCCCATTGAGTTAACTGGGGCTTTTAACCCCTTAAATGCTGGAGAGGTCTCCAGCGCATTGTAGAACAATGGATTTGAGACCCCTTTAGCACTGAAAGGGTTAAAAGGCACATCTAACCCTTTGAATTCCAGAGGGATTTGCAATCCATTGCATTGCAAAATTTCCATTGATTTAAATGGGGATTTGCACTCTAAAAATGTTAGCTAGGTGTTCAGCACATTGCTCTGCAATTCTCTGGAGACCTCTTTAGCTTTCAAAGGGTTATAAGCCCCATTTTAATAAATGGGAATTTGTTGAACTTTCATTTCACCCTGTGGTGCAGATGGTTTGCTCCAGCACTGCTCCTCGTTACCTTATTGAACACAGCCCTTTGTGCCTTTATTTAGGTTGTAGAACTGTGAAATTAATTGCAATGTTGCTGTTATATGCTGTTATTTTTCCATATAACATCAGTGGTGTGTTTTTCAGAAATCTCTGGAAAATGTGTTAATCAGCAGAATACAACCTTTATGTATAACATAACACTGAATGGTAAAAAGGAACCAGGCAGTTACAAATGAGCTTTAAGAATAGTTCACCAGGTTTACAGTTTGCCAGTAATTTATGTAGGAGCTTTAGCTGTACACTACTC
Source organism: Rhinophrynus dorsalis (assembly GCA_037306005.1). Lineage (NCBI taxonomy): Eukaryota > Metazoa > Chordata > Amphibia > Anura > Rhinophrynidae > Rhinophrynus > Rhinophrynus dorsalis. The sequence goes on from CM074722.1 coordinate 257,156,925, forward strand.
CTCCACACCTTCTGTAAACCTTTTCACTTGGAATGGAAGAGAAATGGGCAGGGGGCATTTTTTAGTGATGTGAATGGGGTATGGACACAGAGCCTCTGTCTGAAGTGAAACTTGCCTGTATGGCGCTGTTAGCAGCAGCAGTAACATAGATAGGAGTTTTGTGTGTGTGTGTGGGGGGGGCGTTCTTCATATGGGTGGGTACATAACATTCTAGGGTTTTAACTTTTAAAGTACATGTTCAGTAAAATAATGTTACTAAAAGTTGGGTACATAGGTCTTCATCCAAACTAGATGGATCGTAACCCACCTGCAGCACTGTCAAAGATTTGCAGAGCTCATCACTCTGCTTCTATAATGCTTGAGTTCACTGTCTGGGTCACAGAGTAAGACACTATCACCAGTGAGTGGAACTAGGTCAGTGTACCTTTTTCTTTAATAAGAATGTACAATGATGTCAGTGCATGTCTTTTAGAATATTTTTACAGACAGTACTGATTTTCCACAGCTGGCTAGGACACCGCTATTGGTGAAGTCAGTGTGGAATCAAAATAAGCATGTGATAAAAATAGGGTACAGATTACAGATTTACTAGGCTGCCCTTGTGTAGTCTACACAGGTAAAGTGAAAGTAGGTATGATTGTTTGTAACTGCTGCTATTTCAGAGGTTGGAGAGATGAAACTGGTGACTCAGTGGAAATGAAAAGGTCAAGAACACAGGGCAGATGGGAGTTAAAGGGATAGTATTTTTTCACAAAAACAGCAGCTCCAATTAATCTTCATAGTATTTGAGCCATAGTGAGTGTTATTTCAATACTGTCAGAGTTGTAGTTCAAGAGTAATTAAATGATAAAGTATCCCCCTCCCGCCCCTTTTACCTAGTGTAGCACTGCTCACCTCAGATGTGGAATCTGGTTGCTTGACCAGACAGATAACAGCAGGGGGCAATCTTCTTACTGTAAGAACCAAGAAAACTCTGCCCACCTTGACAGGTTTTTCAGATTTTTCCCTTATCTTAATTAAAGATTGTCCCTCTCTGCAATCTAACTGGGCACCTCCCTGCTGCTCTGAGTTGAGCAGTGTTATATCAGTAAAAGGGGAGGGAGGGGATACTTTATCATTCAATTACTCTTGAACTACAACTCTGACAGAATTGAAATAACATTCTCCAAAACCTAAATACTATGATTATTAATTAGAGCTGCTTTTATTATGAAACATTACTATCCCTTTAAGGTACAATGTACAACATATAGCAGAGTAGTTCTGAAAACTGTTATCAGGGACCGCTAACAGGCAGGACTTGATGATTTCCCCACTTGCACAAAGGTGAATTAATCAGTGGCACAATTATTTTGATTAACTGAACCAGATGAATCCTTAAATGATCAGCAATGTCTCCTCATAATATATTTTAGCAGAAAAGCCTAATGGCCACTATTAATCCATTGTGCGTGGATTGCTTCTCCAAAATGAACCTCTCTTTTAATAACTGATGTTATATTGATGGGGAAGACATAGTTCTTTGTTGCTGGATTCCAAACTCCAACCACTCAACGCTTCCTAAGAAGACTTCTGTGGGAGGAGTCCAAAGCCCTGGAATCACACAAAAATAATCATGTCTGCCTCCATGGAATATCTATATTAATTCAAGAAGATGCTGACAAGTGAAGGTATAAAAAGAAAAACAGAAAAAGAGGAGGCGCTCATAGAGTTAATACTTACTAGCACATGGAGATATAAAAATAAAAATATTGCACTCACATTATAAAGTGGCTACTTCTAGATGGATAGTGGCTACATAGACATATTGTTCTGCCCACTATGTAGAGGTGGTGCTTTTTCAACAAAATAATGTCATGGAGCAGGCTGGTCAGGAAGAGGTGCTGACCATAGTAAACAACATAAATAAAGTGGAACCCAGAAAGCAAGAAAATCAGTACACACACAAATTAAAGGGGGGAACCAATATATTATACATATATACAATGAACATGAAATAATAATGCACAACAGAACATTCAATGAAACAGAAAAGAGCAGGATCTCTGGGCACAGGGAACAGGGCCTCTGGGCACGGGGATGAAGCTAGCTCAGGAACACAGGAAAACAACCAGCTCAGGAACACAGGAGTGCAGCCAACTTAGGAACACAGGAAAACAACTAGCTCAGGGGAGCAGCTGGATCACGGAACTCAGGGGTGAAGCCAGATCACAGAACTCAGGGGTGCAGCTGGCTCAAGAACTCAGGGTGCAGCTGGCTCAAGAACTCAGGGTGCAGCTAGCTCAAAGAGCTCAGGGTGCAGCTAGCTCAAAGAGCTCAGGGTGCAGCTAGCTCAAGGAACTCAGGGAGTAGCTAGCTCAAGGAACTCGGGGTGCAGCTAGTTCAAGAACTCAGGGTGCAGCTAGCTCAAGAACTCAGGGTGCAGCTAGCTCAAGGAACTCAGGACCCAGGCCCAAAAGATTTTCTGTCACTCTCTGCTGTGGTGTGTTCCTATTGGTGGAGTTTGGTTATGCCCGCCCAGTGTGGCCTTCTTATACCGGGCCTCTGGCACCTGTCAGGTGCCCTTTCATAGTGTTCCAGTACCAGTGCTTCCGTTGCTGTGTTCCTGCGTTCCTGTGTACCGATTTGGCTTGTCTGACTATTCTACTGGTCCCTGCTCCGTGTTTGACCTGGCCTGGCTGACGTTCCTGCTCCGTGATTGATCCAGCTTGTCTGACGTTCCTACTCCGTGTATGACCCGGCCTGGCTGATGTTCCTGCTCCATGATTGATCCGGCTTGTCTGACGTTCCTGCTCCGTGTATAACCCGGCCTGGCTGACGTTCCTGCTTCATGACCGGTTTCCTGTGATCCTGTTCCAGCAAGATCTCGTCTATGTCGCTTGGTGACATTGTGAACTGTTTATTTGAGCAGTATATGCTGACCTCCCACTTGCTGAGCTTGTTGCCTCCGTTCCCGAGCCTGTCAGTTAACACTTGCAGTGCTTGTTGCCTAAGATACTGGGCCTATCCGTTAACACTTGCTGAGCTTGTTGCCTCCAATACCGAGCCTCTCCGTTAACACTTGCTGAGCTTGTTGCCTACTATACCAAGCCTCTCCGTTAACACTTGCTGTGCTGGTTGCCTTCATTACTGAGCCTGTCCGCTATACTTGCAGAGCAGTTGTGGCTTCCGTTTACTGTGATACCAATAGCTCTTGCAATGCATTTGTTCCATTTACGCACCGGAAGTGTGCTACTGGCTCTGGTCCTACTCAGCTCTGGCAGTGTTGTGTATCCGTTAATGCACTAAGGGGTGCTACTGGCTCTGGTCCCATTCAGCTCTTGCAGTGTGTGTATCCGTTAACGCACCAAGGGGTGCTACTGGCTCTGGTCCCATTCAGCTCTCGCAGTGTCATTAACCCGTTCAGCACCGGAAGGGTGCCGTTGGCTCTGGTCCCATTCAGCTCACTCAGTGTGGTTCATCCCGTTACGCATGGCAGAGTGCTCGTGGCTCTTGTACCATTTAGCTGTAGCACAAGTGGTTGGTCTTGCATATTGCCAGTCCTTTGAGGACTACTGTTTGGACTCAATACTAGGTGCTCTCCACCTCGCACCTCAGTCTCTGGCTGCTTTTGTCGTCTACTGGGCATTGTCTTTACACACCACATCAGACACTGATTACTTGCATTGGACTTTTACCCTTGTTATACTCTTTTCCTGTTGCATTGTACAGTATTGCGCCTTATCCATACTGAGTCTGCTATACATCATATTTGCCTTCAGTTACGTGTCATACCTATTTCTGCCATTAGGAGGCCGTGTTCCTCATTTGTTCTCAATAAAACTGTGTTTTATTTTTTACCTCTGGTCTGAGTGTCTGATAAAACCGTTACAGTACGAAAAGGCCATGACCTCAGACAGCAAAGGTGAAGGTAATACACAAAACCTTCACTGGAGGATGGATTTGCATGAGCAACGCTTAGACCAGTTGGCACTGGCTGTGCAGACATTACTTGAACGCACAGTACACCTTGACAAACCGTATCTGAATCCGGTGGTCCCCCCAGTTCTGACACCGGATAATCCTTCTGGGTTGCCTTATGCTTCCCCTAGAAGTCTAACGGCAGCGGCGCCGTTACCATTAAGATACGGTGGCGAACCTACCCTATGCAGGGGGTTTATCAATCAGTTAGAGATATTCCTGGAACTCACACCTCATTCTTTTCCCAATGACCATAGCAAGGTTGGGTTTACGATTTCATTGTTAACGGGCAAAGCTCTGGAATGGGCTAATCCCTTGTAGGAGAATGCTAAACCCTGCACTCAGAACTTCAGCGAGTTCATAAGGAAGTTCCGTAGAGTGTTTGAGGTACCTGGTAGAGCCGCCTCTGCTGCCAAAAAAATTGATGGAGATACAAATGGCCGATCGTAGTGTGGGGGCGATTATGCCTTAGAATTTCGGACATTGGCAGCAGAGGTAGGATGGAATAATGAAGCGCTAGTGGCAGCCTTTGCTCAGGGGTTGTTGCTATTAAAGACGAAATAGCTGCCAGAGATGTACCCAGTGATTTAGATGAATATATCGATTATGTCATGCTTATTGACTCTCGTATCCGTGAGAGGTGTCTGGCTAAAAGTGCAAGAGCCAGAGGTTATGGGCACGGCAGTCTGTTAAACCCACCCTCGCCTCCCATTCCTCCTGATCGAACACCTGAACCGAGTGAACACATGCAGGTTGGATTCACTAAACTTACTAAGGAGGAACGGGCGCACCGTAAGAGGCAGGGGTTATGCTTATATTGTGGCAAAGCTGGGCACGTTTTACGCACTTGTCCGGTATGGCCGGGAAACGGACGCACCTAGGGTACCTTGGGGGACAGGCTCTAGGTGGTGTACAACAGTCCCCAGACTCTTGTACACAGAAACCCACCATCCAGGTGGGATTTTCCTGGGCTGATCAGGCTGTGGAGGTGTTTACTCTGGTAGACTCTGGTGCGGCAGGGTACTTCATGGATCAGTCTTTTGCCTAACTGCAAAAAATTCCCTTGGTCAAGAGGGACACTCCACTAGCCATTGAAGCCATTGACAGGAGACCCCTGGAGCCGGCATTTATCACTTTGGAAACGACTCCTATCAATATGACTATTGGGGCTCTCCACAGGGAGAAAGTATGTTTCCAAATAATTCATTCGCCCCATTATGCGGTCATTCTGTGTTTCCCATGGTTACTATTGCATAATCCCCAGTTTGATTGGCAGAGATGTGAGGTCAAATCTTGGTCTGAGTATTGTACTAAACATTGTCTGTCGCACCCGGTCAAGATTTTGTGTACCTCTACCTCAGTGCCAGCTGAATATCGTGAATTCAGTGACGTGTTCAGTAAGGGAGAGGCTAGCGCATTGCTACAGCATAGACCGTATGATTGCGCTATTGATTTGCCTCCGGGCGTGGTGCCTCCCAGGGGCCGGACATACCCTTTGTCCTGCCAGGAGAACAAGGCCATGGAGGACTACATTGAGGATGCCCTCAGGAGGGGAATCATACACAAGTCTACCTCACTGGCTGGTACCGGTTTCTTTTTTGTGAAAAAGAAAAGTAGCGAACTAAGGCCATGTATTGATTACCGGGGGGTGAATAAACTCATGTCTAAGAATGCATACCCTATCCCACTCGTTATGGAGCTATTTGACAGGTTGAAGGGCTCTTCTATCTTTACGAAGCAGAAACATCAGCCAGGCCGGGTCATACATGGAGCAGGAGCGTCAGACAAGCCAGATCAATCACGAAGCAGGAATGTCAGCCAGGCCGGGTCATACACGGAGCAGGAACGTCAGACAAGCCGGATCAATCACGGAGCAGGAACGTCAGCCAGGCCGGGTCATACACGGAGCAGGAACCAGTAGAATAGTCAGACAAGCCAAATCGGTACACAGGAACGCAGGAACACAGCAACGGAAGCACTGGTACTGGAACACCATGAAAGGGCACCTGACAGGTGCCAGAGGCCCAGTATAAGAAGGCCACACTGGGTGGGCATAACCAAGCTCCACCAATAAGAACACACCACAGCAGAGAGTGACAGAAAGTCACGGGAACGTGATAACTGATCAGTATAATCTGGCCCAGAAGAAGGGGAAAAACTGAACTAAATAGGGAGGAGGTGATTGCAAGGTAGGGCCAACTGGGAACAGAATCAGATCTCTTTAGTCTGAGTGCAGCAGCCTACAACAGCACCACAGAAAGATAGTGGCACTGTGAGGAACTGTACCAGGTGGAGGACAGGACAGAATAATGACAAATAAATAGTGTACAATCCATATAGTAATAATGGATAGAGGTAATCTTGTATTCACAATTGATATTCCACCGGGTGATGAGTATGCAACTGGAATGTAGCAACAGGGGTTAATCCTGCCCCTCTATAGGTACTCCAGGACTCAACTGCAGGAATCCGCTGTAGAATTTTTCTGTAAGATCCAATTTATTCTATTAAGAGCACTCAGCAACAAGTTAAAATATAACAATTATTTATTAATAAAAACAAAAACAATTATAACAGTATCCACCAACACGTTTCTAGACCCAAAGGTCCTTTCACCAGGGTATCTAAATCTCTAATGAATCGGCCACCACAGGACAATGTATCACGGTGCCCGTGATTGCCTCCAGTGTTTAGTTGCTGTAACAGTGACCTTGTTACTTCCTGGCTGTTGCTCTATGCAAGTCGCTGTTCTTATAGGTCACTGTTTTAGTGATGTCATCTCTCCGCCCACCTACTAGGCCTTAAAGGCCTCAGCATTTCCAGTTACCAGTGCTCTTTCATGGTGTACCTGAGCCTAGTGCTGTGCTGGTCTATTTGCTAGTTCCTGTGTATTACTCCAGGCTTCGTCTGACTACCCGATCCGGCTCTGACTCCTGGCTTTGTCTGACTACCCTATCTGCCTCTGACTCCTGGCTTCATCTGACTACCCGATCCGGCTCTGACTCCTGGCTTCGTCTGACTACCCGATCCGGCTCTGACTCCTGGCTTCGACTGACTACTCTTCCTCTGTTGCGCTCCGGTTTGTTTACTTCTAGCCTCGGCTACCCAGTCCCAGCTATTGATATCCTTTTTGCCCGGGCCTACCGTTATCACCCTGCTCGCTACCCCTGTAGCAGTGCTTGCTGGTCAGTCCATGTCACTGACCTCCAGTGGTCTGAGTCCGGTTGGGTTGTTGCCTCACCTCGTATTCTAGGTGCTGTTTTACCTTGCCTTTTGTATACCCTAGTGGTAGGGTACAGTTGCGCTATCCTTAACCTGCCTGGTGAAAGATCGAGGAAGTGCTGTGCACTGTCCTCCTATCTAGTCTTGTGAAGGTTACAAAGGGCGTCTGAATACTAGCTACACCTGCCTAGTGAAGGGTTGAGGAAGTGTCTTGCACTGTCCTCACACCTGTCCACGAGAAGGTGGTGGAGTTTGAGTCGATACAGTGTTGTTCCAGTGTTCTGGAGTTCCTCGCTCCTGTTGCCTAGGTTTACCCTAGCATTAGGGTACAGATGTGGGTCATTTCACACTTGCCTAGTGAAGGGTGAAGAAAGTGTGTGCACTGTTCTTCCCTGGTCTCATGAAAGTGTATTATCATTGCTACTACTATTGTGTTTAAATAAATTTTATTTAATTTTATTTATACTCGTCAAGTGTCTTTATTTCTTTAGTCACTCCGTGACACAATGCTCTTATAAAGACTATTGCCAACATAATTAGCCAATCCAACAAGGAATGTAATTAATCAACTACTAGCTTCCTGTGAATTACTAGCCACATAATTCCAAACAAAAGATAACATATCAGATTTAGAAACATATTGGGCTCTCCATTACTATATATCTAGCTGACCAATGTAAACGTTAAAAATCTAATAACACTTTATTACCACATACCTAAAATAATCTATCTAATAATAAAGATATCTGACTACATTTCTAATTAACCCCTTGAGCTCCACAGGAAACATGCAACACACTGCTAAAACATTCACCGGTTGAACCCCACCGATTGTGGTACAGGGACAGGATTATCCCCTGTTGCCACATACTGGTTGCATACTCATCAGCTGGTGGAATACCATTTCTGAGTACAAGATTACCTTTATTCATTATTACTATTCGAATTGTACACCATTTATTTTGTTGAAAAAGCTTCCCCGTTGTGTTTTCGTTTTCCTGTCACGTGAAGGAGAATCCATGTACCCCACATCTCAGGGTGACAGTAAGGAGGAGATACACAAATCTCATCCATACTGCCACTCTCTGACATTCACGGGGGTGGGATTTTGGCCACTCTGTCCTATCAAAATCTCAGCAAGGAGTTTCATAGCTCTACACTGTTCCACTTCACTTCACTAGTGCCTTCTTTGTACATTGTTCGCATTCTACTGGCTCCTTTTGCACACTGTCCAAAAGCACATTAGTGGAGTGCGGACAATGTACAAAGAAGCCATCACTGGATTGAGGGGGGACACAGCTCTGAACCTGCTACAGCCGCTTTGCCTGTGCATATTGTTCTAGCCACACTTTCCCTGCACAAAAAATAATGCCTACCCACCCTTTCCCCACATCAAAATGGCCACCAATTCACATGTCCATTTTCTTTGCCTCATCAACTTAATATACTCCTAAAACTTCTTCTTCTCATCCCAGTTCCACCCAGCACCACCATTTTTTCTATCTACAAATGTGCCACAGTTTCAAAGCACAGGGTGGGGTGGGGGGTATTCAGGTACTGGCACTGTTTGTGTGTAGGTGTCACACATCTGCCCTCCGACCATTTTGCTACTGCAAAAATGACTATCCATCCACTCTTTATCAACATCCAAATGGTCTGCAGGTCAAAAATTATAAAGTATATTCAGCTACTCATTATATTGAAGAAATATGATTACCTTATGTTTTGAGGACAGGAGTGGAGTGGTGGGTGGCCATGATAGAAGAAGCAGTGCGCCGGGGATGGGTGGCTGCAAAATAGATGGGGGAGAACTTCTGTCTGCTTATGAAAGAGGGAGGTGACAGAGGTGGAAGGGAGGACAAAGACACACAGCAATCAGCATACACATCAGAGGGGTAGGTAAGAGACTGTGGCACACAAATGCAATATAGTAACATATATATATGCATAGTAATAAGTAATAAGATATAATAATATATCTTATTAAATTCTGTTTCCAACACAGGGAAAAGCCCAAGAAAATGCACTTACTCATTATGTCTACTTACCAAATGGTCACAACACAGTACTACTCTGTGTGTCACCACATCTTTACCTTTCTTGCTTAACAACCGATTACACACACATTACCATCCTATGCTACTTAAAACTCACACACAATACGACACTTAAACACTGGCCATCTTAGTTTACTAAAATACCAATTTTAAAAATGCAATCACGAGCAAAGCAGTGCAACATTTGATACTCCACTACTAAATAAAGACTATGATTATGGTGAAGCAATCAAATGTAGAATTAATCCATCTTAGATTTTAGGATTTTCTGCACAGATTATAGTATGTGGTCAGTTATTATTAGGTGTCATTTGGATGCTAGAGATGCAAAGAAATGTGCTGGAGATGAGTCTAGTGGGCATGGTTAAGTTGTGGGATACTACTGATACAGAGGGTGATACAGAAGATGAAAGCCTGGTGAGGAGAGACCTAAAAGGGAAGTGAAGAGCAAAACACTATGCCTAGATCAATGAACAGGAATGGGAAATGTGAGGCTGCCAGAAGCTGATGGGAGTTGTAGTTCAGCAACAGCTGGACAGCCTCACATTGCCCACACCCTCATGGTATTTGAACAATAGCCTGCATGATGTTTGTTTCACTTAAGTGTGTTCTCCTATTTTCCTTTTTTTTATATAAGAGAAACTGTTGTCCAAATCCTCACCACAGTGGGAGCATCCTTGACATGATTACATGATTATTCCACATATTAATTTATTACACTCGATTGGTAGAAGCTAATATGTTCAGGCATTGTCAAAAGGTAGTGAGGAGGGTAGGCACCTTCAGGACAGGTGAATAATTAATTATGCCGACTCGTTTCTCATGCCAGGGAACACTGCTTAGCTGAGGTTAAAGAAAGAGTCCGTACTTCTAAACCAAAAACCTCTAATATCATTGCACTGAAAAACAAACAACATTAAGTATGGGCAGTTTAAATACATACCTTTATTGGGGCTAAAATCTGGTAGGTGATAGATCCACTTAGACTCCTGCCTTTCAAAGAGTAACACTTTGATTTAGGAGTTTGTCTAAGTCAAGTTGGAACTGTTTAATTATATAAATACTGCATTGTATGTTGTAGAAAACACTTGTGAAGGAAATAAAGATTCATTTGTAAATTTCACTAGTAAAATGGACATGATACATCATTTGAATTAGCCTGGATTTATTGGGCCAAGCATCCTTCACAATTCTGTGGAATATATAGTATTATAGTTGTACATGGCATTTCACGATCTGAAGTGCTTACAAGGCTTTAAAGGACCATGAAAAATTGGAGATGAATTATGGAATTTAACCCCTTAAAGACCACCCAACCTGGAGTCAGGCGGCCGTTAAAGACCACAGCACTTTTTTTTTCTTCGCATGGAATTCTGGGATGGTGTTGCTATCCTAGAATTCCATGATGTTCCAGGACCGTCAGTGATCCTTATCGTCCGGACTAGCATGACGAGCCTGGCACATCAAACGTCCTTAAGGAGTTAAAGAAAACCTATAGCAGCAGATTGCCTTGCAAGTCCTGTGTTTACCTGAATCAGCCTACTGGCAGATAGCCCACTCAGCTGGTTCAGTCAGTACAGAAGGGCAGAGAAGTTGTGATATATAGCTCATGTTGTAACTCTTTTAGTGCAACAGGGGTGTGCAATCCATATATGTATGGCACTGAAAGGGTTGTGGGAGTGTAGTTGCTGTCTCTGCCCTTTAGTAAAGACAGGTAACTATCCCCCTCCACAGAGACCTAAAGGAAGATCCCAACATCGCTATTCTCAGGTTGGTGAAGTTGGGTCTGTGAACTCCAACAACAAAGGCTATTGGGGTTTAGTGCATGTGGTAAACAGCCACATTAACCCCTTAAGGACCATCATAGGAAAACTTGCTTTAAGGACCCAGTGGTCCAGGCATGCCATGGAATTCAGGGGTTCCCACGCAACTGCATGCAATTGCAGGACCCCTGAATCCACTGGGCAAAAAAAAATGCACCGTGGTCCTTAATGGTTGTCCGGCCACTGCCAGATCGGGCGCTCGTTAAGAGGTTAAAATATAAACACATCTGTATGAAAACAAAAATGGCTCACTAGACTGCATGTCTATATGCAAATTAGTTATTGTCTAAGAAAACTGTAAACGTGTATAAGGTCTGGTGGATTCATGGTGATGTCGGTGGATTGTGATGGATTGGTTGGCAGATTCACAGGGATATGATGGTGAAGACATCTCAGTGTATACTGAGACAAATTCACTACCATATCGCCATCCTGGCCCCTTATCACCCTTTAGTACATCTCACCCCAGATGTTTCTTTGTGCCCCAGAATAGAACACATTATCCATTGTTTTGTAGATATCTCTATCGCTGAAAGAGTTAATGTTCAAATTAAAGTATTTCCAAATAGATTAAATTTTTTAAATGGTAAGATGTTTCAAATAAAAATTCTTCAACTAGCAGTGCTATCATCAGAAAGGCAGATATCCAATGAGGGAATCAGCAGGGCTTCAAACTGAGTCAGTAGTACGTATGTGTGAGTGTACCAAAAAGTCACCAACTGTGTTTTTGACTCAACCAGATAGTTATAATTTCCTATTAATTTCCTATTCCCTATGCTGCAGCTATCAGCAGCCCCTTTCTCTGTCGTCTTTTATTTAAATAGTGGAGAAATCATGTTGTGTGATGATGCACTGATTCAATGCTTCAATCATGTGACTTGTGATATTTATTTCTGTTGGATGGAACAAAAAGTGAGACGTATGCAAACAGATTTAGTTTACTGTTCCCATACAAACCAAAGTGGCTCACTGTATACCAGTGGTTCTCAATCAGGGTGCAGTGGCACTTTGGTATGCCATGGTCACTCATTAGGATGTCCTTTGTTCATACAAAGACTTTGACAAACTGTGAAAGTTGAGTCTCAAATGTATATTTAGGCAAAATGTTATGCGAGGAATGTTTATGCTATTCTGATTGTGAGAACTAAGAATAACTACATATTTATGTATTTTTCTCCTCATTACACCCTTGACATATGGCCTCTAATATTTTAGGGCTGCCTTGAGTAAAAAACATATTTACAATCACTGCAGTTACTCAACATTATATGAAACAATTTCATCATTTTTATTAGTGGATAAATCTTTTCAAGTAATGGCTGTTATTAATTAGAACTTTTCTATAATCTTAGATATATGTGCTTTATGTGTTGGCTTTCTTTCCTATAATTATGTAGACTCATACCTGGGAACTGTCAGGGTTTGACCCTGATACTCAGGATAATGAACCAAATTTCAGGGTGAATGGCCAAATTCTCTGGGTTAGAGAATCCAATGTTTCCTACTATAGGATTTACACCAATTTACTACTTATTTAATGTCTAATTTAGTGACATTTCAACCTTAAAGGTAGGGGGAGAAGTCCTGCAGGTCTTCTGAGTGCATCAGAAGTGATATCTCAGAACTGTCACATGGTAAATGTTCCATGAGGACTGACTGGATCATCTCTGAGTTAGAACGAACATTGACATAGCACCTAGAATTCAATTTCTTGGAAGTGTTATGGGTTAATATTTCAAAGATCTCAGGGTGAGCGCATTTCAAATGTTCCTGTACATCTCTAATATCTTTCAGCCAGTGTCCAATGTAGTCTGGTAAAATGAAAATGTTTAAGTGTCCATTGTTGGAGAAGAGGATGGTGAGGAGACAACCAATGTATGAGAATGCACTTCAGAGCCACCATGATTGCAAAGTCCACCAACCAAACCTGGCAGGCCGTCAGATTGGAGAAGGAATCATATACTCCCAAAAAGAGTGCAGGGGAGATTGTGTCAATTGGAATTCCAATTTTTGTTGTGATGTAAGAAAGGACCTTAGACCAGAAGGAATAAACCTGGGGACAAGAATATAACATATGAAGCAGAGGACAGGGTTCTTGACACTTAGGACATGCCAAAATCGTAGCAAGACCAATGCAGTGGGCAACCTGAGGGGTCAATGGGGCTTTTAACCCCCTGAATACTAGAGAGGGCTCAAACACATTGCTAACAAAGCATTGCAGAGTTATATAACACTAAAGTGGTTAAAGACCCCATTTACATCAATTGGGTTTCTTATTTGAACCCATGGTGCAGTGATAGCCAGGGTGTCCGCAGAAAATTTTCCGTGGGCTTGGGGGGGCAAAGCCATAATGTTCCTCCAGGCCACCCCACCCAGCCCCTATGTTTATCCAGGGAGGGGGAAAGTGTAGGGGGAGGAGAAGTGCCCCCTCTTGCCCCCTCTGCTGATGCCAAAGTGATAGCTCAGTTGGTTGCTACACTAGCTGTAGAAACTGCTCAAACCTCTGGTTCCTGGTACAGTGAACTCACCATTTCATCTTGCTGAGGTAGATAAATACAAGAGACAATCACAAGGTATCCTTCCTGGTAGAATACTTTCACTTAAAAAAGTTGGTTTGCTCCAGAATTACTCTTCTGGCTTTTGCATATGGCTAGATACTGTTTATACTTTTTAATAACATGTCTTCTATCCTTAAGCAGAATTGTAACCTTTTGATGCTTGCAGATTTAAGCAAAGGTTAAAGGGATAGTAATACTTCGTTTTATTTTTATTTTATTTTGTAGGCATTCAAAAAATATGAAGAACGATATAAGTCTTATCTCTCAAACCTTTATGGTTTAAGAGATATTCACAAGCAAAGTTTCCCCCTTCCGCCCCTTTTACCAAGTGTAAGCCATCTCTTCTCAGATGTGGAATGCAGTCCATAGACCAGACAGATAACAGAAGGGGACACTCTTCTTTCTATGAAAACAATGAAAGCCCTGCCCCCCTTGACAAGTTTTTCAGGTTTTTCCCTTATCTTAATTGAAGATTGTCCCTCTCTGCAGTCTACCTGGGCACCTCCCTTCTGCTCTGGCTGAGCAGCGTTACATCAGTAAATGGGGCGGGAGGGGGATACTTTGTCATTGAATTACTCTTGAACTACAACTCTGACAGAATTGAAATAACACTCTCCAAAGTCCAAATACTATGATGATTAATTAGAGCAGCTTTTATTATGAAACATTACTATCCCTTTAAACCTATTCTAAGGCACTTTTTGAGGACACTTGGGGGGGGCAAATGGGCCACTTTGGTTAAACCAAATGCCTGTCACTGCTCAATCAGCCTCTGTGTAATCTTGTTTTAAAGGGGATAATTATGCATAACAGATTAGTGAATGCAAAACAATTAGAAGGAAGATAAATGAACAACATCAAAGTAAGCTTAATTAACTCCTTGAACGCTAGAGAGGTGTTCAGTGTTTTGCAAAGCAATTAGTTGGTGGCCACTGTGGCATTCAAATGGTTACTGCTGGATTCAAATAAGAGATGACCAACTATTTAAACTTTAAGATGTCTGTGGTATATACTTTAGTACACATGGACGATTGTAACCGTGTCAGTCATAGTTACAGTGTCAGGTTTGTCATGTTCAGATGCAATGTCAGATTCATAGCAACAACATTTTTGTATTGGGTTCAATTTGAATTGCATGGAAATGAGATGAAGTACTGCTACCGTGATCAGGGGCTGAATTTCCCAGGTTTACTTTTAAGAGGTTGCACGCAAAAGAGCGTGCAACCTTTTCACACAGTAACCATTTTGCCATAATAAAAATGGTGACATGAGAATCTTGCACTTCATGACAGAGCAAGATTCTCATGTTGCCTACTGAAAAGTAGCGGATATGAAGGTCTGCTGGTCTGTGTTACAATAAACATTGTTGGATGTGTGAGTATGCGCTTCCTTGAAAACAGCAAGTAGCATGCAGTAAGCCTCTTTCCACTGTCAATGGATTGTAGTCCCTCCTCCCACACTGTGCCCATTCTCTATTGTTTTCTCATTATCCTCAGTAGTGTAGGACCGGAGATGCAGAGGACTGTTTGTTTCAAAGGAGGCAGTGAGACGGAAACAATAGAGAACGGGCAAGGTGCGGGAGGAGGTAATACAATCCGTTGACAGTGTAAAGAACCTTGCTGCATGCTATTTGCTGTTTTCAAGTAAGCACATACACATCCAACAATGTTTATTGTAACACAGACCAGCAGACCTTCTCATAAGGTACATTTCAGTAGGCGACATGAGAATCTCGCACTGTCATGCAGTGCGAGATTCTCATGTCACCATTTTTATTATGGCGACGTTTACTGTGTGAAAAGGTGGCATGGTTCTTTGCAAGTGATCTTTTAAAAGGATATCAATTTCCAGATTAGACAACTGGCAAGACCATTACATTTTGTGAGGTGCTTCTGCTATTAGACCACACCCATACACCATGTTATAGGTGTGTCCATAACATTCTAAGTGTTCCTGAACCAATCAGCCACTCATGTTTTTTGAAAGCCAGTTTAATTACCTCTCAGCAGCCAAGTGGTTACAAACTTTTTTCAGTGTTATAGGACAAAGCTATTTTATGTGCAATTAAAAAAGTAGTTGTGACTGGGAGTGGAGTCAAGTGAGGAGTGAAGGTGTGACCATGGGTGGGGCTAAGGACACCTTGGGTTCCTTGCCTAGGTTTTCTTGAGATTGAAAGCCTAACTGTGATGATATCAGTAACTGTAAATATAAACAAAGTCTGATCAAAAATGGCTTCATAGGAAAGAAAAAACAAAACAAAAATACAGCAAGATCTCATGTTCTGATAGCAATTTTGCTGCAATAACTATAGTTTATTTGTATTTACCATAGAAGCGAATGTGACTATCAAACATTTCCCTAAATTAATCACAGCATTTCCTTGGTATGAATGCTTTCAGGGGAAAACAAATCAATATAATGTGTACACGATGCAAATTATTCTCTGAAACAGTAAACTGAATTCACACTGAATATAACTATTTATTACTATTTTTCAGGGGCTTTTAAATGGTTTGATGTGTTATAGACCGGATGATCCAGTGGATTACTTGGAAAACTGTTTACAAAAAGTGAAGGAATTGGGAGGATCAGAGAAAGTAAAATGGGACACGTTTGTAGGTCCAGACAAGAGGAATTTACCTCCTCTTAATGGAGGACAAGCTCGAAGATCATTTTTCAGAAATGGTAAAGTATATAGGCATTCTATATCCTATTGTGGGAAGGGTTAAAATTAAAGGAAACTGAACCCTTTGAGTACCATAGGGGTATTAAATCACATTGTTTTTGCAATATGTAGGGCATATATCTGGTATTTAAGTGGTTATTAAAAGGGTTAATCTCAATTTAAATACTTTTTATAGGTAGGCATACAAAATGTGAGAGACTTCTGAGTAAGAACAACAGCACAATGGCCTGTTCTACAGCTAGTCACCACTCAGAAGCATCACGTTTTAGGTCTCTAGTGCCATTACAGAGGAGAAATTTCCACATACATATTAGACTAATCCTGCCCAAAAGGGCAGTCCAGTTCCAAAATGACGGTCAAGTCCCCTCTGCAAGGGAACACCAGCTAACCCCCGATGTACATATCGGCCTTGTTGGTCCTTGTCAGGGAGGTGCAGCTGGATTCCCTAGGCACTGAGAGCAAGGGGTCCACGTGTGGATTACCCGTCACCATCTCCCCACTATGTTCCACTTAGTTCCTGCTCAGTTATGCCACCTTTAGGGATAATTTCCGCCTTTTCCCCACTGCACCACCTATTCAGTTTAAGCCCCACCACTGTTATAATGCAAATTGCATGACTTGGGCACTCCCATCCCAGCACTTTTCTAGTTCTGAAGTGGCGTGGCTGAGGAATAAAACATTCGCCCTTATGCATAATGGTAACCTATACCTGACCAGAAAGCCATTTGCATTCTGCAGAACTGGACAGGAACCAGTGTAACCCTGCAGTGTTTGTTTTTCCTTAGCATCCCACAATAAAATAGTAATCTGCTCAAACTATCTATTCACTAAGCAGCATTGCTGTAATAAAATGAAAGCAATACAGTGACTGAGGCAAGAAGAGTGATGGCCAAGCTAATACTTGCTATGGACAGAATCCTGCTTAAATGACAGACAAATCCTGGTGCTTTTTTCATTAACCTTAACCCTTTGAGTGCCAGAGGGGTACACAACGCCTCTGGCACTCAAAGGGTTAAAAAAAATCTAAATTATTTTTCTTTCAGTCTCCACATACACGTGTGATTATTCAGTATTCTTTACTCTGGACAGCATGCAATTGTTAATTTTCTTATTAACCCTTTGAGTACCAGCGGGGCTAAATGTGCAAGGTAATTTACTTGACACCCTCCCACCACATGAAGGATTAACTCTTTGAGGACTAGAAGATTATGCAATGCAATGCTTCTTAAAGGGATAGTAATACTTGAAAATAATTGTATTTTATATTGTAGTCCTTAAAACATGAAAAATGATAATAAGTCTTATCTCCCAAACCTTTATGGTTTGGGAGATATTCACATGTAAAATGTAGTTAGATTCTCTTTTGCTGACTGTTTCAGCCAAGTCTGCCATCTAGTGGACAGATTTGGAATTCGGTCCACAGAGCAACCGGCAGCTCTTTAGCAGTGCCGAGATCACTATCTCTGAAAAGAACTACTTAATTGGAACTATCTACAAAGTGTGCCTGGCTTGAAAGCACACTTTGTAGACCATTCCAATTAAGAAATTTTTTTTAAAGATGGTGATCTCAGCACTTCTGGAGAGGCACAGCCGGTCCCGGGACCGGATTCCAAATCTGAAGGGTGGAGCAATGACGTCACTCCAGGGGAAACTTTACTTCTGAATATCTCCCAAACCATAAAGGTTTGGGAGATAAGACTTATATCATTTTTCATGTTTTTTGAGGGCTACAATATAAAATAAACTTATTTTCAAGTATTACTATCCCTTTAATGCGATGCACATCTCTCTGTCTCCAAAGGATTAATCCTTTCTTTTCAATGCATTGTGTACCCCTCTGGCCACTTAAAGGAGCAGTAAACTTTTTTTATGAAAACACGTATTTTACCGAGTATTTCTTGCTGAATAAAACAATGTCACTCCAATTGCTGTCAGATGTTTTATTCAAAATTTATAGCAGTTTAAATAATCAGGAAGTGAATTTACTGTGTTTACTCCCTGATAGTTCTAACTGACAGGAAGTGACAGGCAGTTTCTATCACATTCTATGGAGAACTGTATGTCTCTGACTTTTCTGACTTTCCTCTCCATTAGAATCTAACAGGAAAGCTAATTAAAATTTGACCACTAGAGGGCACTGGTAATGTAAAAAAAAACATGGGTTTAAACTGTAATAACTCTGGAAATATAAATCTCTCGGCAGCGGGAGTTCCCTTATATTACTCAAAAGGAAAATCTGTACAATATATATTTTTTCACAAAAAAAGTTTACTGCTCCTTTAAGGACCCTTGACATGCCCGGAACGTCATGCCAGTCCTGGCAGGTCATCCCAGAATTCAAATTGCTAAAAAATAAAAGCTCTGTGGTCCTTAATGGCCGCCCAAGCACCAGATCGGGCTCTCATTAAGGGGTTAAAGGGTTAATAATGCTTTACAGGCATATACTTGGATAATAAATACATGAAATCGAATATGAATTACATGTCCTTTAACATAATTCTAGCAGGTACAGCCTTCTTATTACCCTTTTTTCAAATTAGATTACATATAGTTAGTTTTAGAATAGTCTGTATATCGTTTTACACAATTTACATTGTATCAGTAATAAATTGTGGATATAAATCCATTGGACCGTTGCATTCTATACAGCAGAGCTACATCATCCAGTTATAGTTTTACCTATCTACATCTCAATATGTCTGACCTTCCCATATTTATTTTCCTTTAAAAACAATGTTTCTAGATAAGGTTTTAACCCTTTGAGTGCAAGAGAGGTACGCAGTGCATTGCTTTTTAATGCGTTGAGTACCACTCTGGCACTCAAAGGGTTAACTAAATGCAGTGAAGAAATGAAGGCTTCGCTGGCTTAAATCATATTTTTGTGCTTAGATCATGCTGCGTGTTCCATGGTGTCTGCAGTATCTGTAGACTATCCATGGTAACCACATTTTCTAAAGAGTTATGTGAGATGTAAAAAAAAAACATAGGTTGTAAAATGTTCAAGGATAAACTATTCAAGGTCTTTGATTTTTATGTTATTTTTATTTTGCAACCAGCCGGCCTAGCATGAAAGGTATATTTTATTAAGATTACAAATGATGTATCCATTAGAGTTGGGGGTAATCAATGTTTGACCCTCCAGCTGTTGCGGATTATAACTCCCATTATACCCAAAGAATCAGTGGGAGTTGTAGTCTCCAGCAGCTGGAGTACCAACAGTTGCCTATCAGTGCCTCTGTGTATCACCACTATTTGCTTATACAAGATCCTAATGAGTTAGTGAACCATACATATAACACATGAATGCGATATTCACTAATTGTTGATAATGTCAAAAGTAATATCCAAGAAAGGGTTAAACAAGAGAACCTATTAGGTTGGATACCTTTACATAAAAAGATAAAATTAAATTTGAGAACTTTACACTATATTAAGTATTAACATGCTACTTGACAGTAAAGAATTGATAAAATAATCAATCCCGCATATTTTTGCAAATATATATATAATTTATTTAAGTAAAATATATATAAAGTGTAAACAACAATGATATAAATGAGTGACCAGCAATTACAATAGATATACAGTAAATCAAACCACAATTATCACCATTAGGATTACCAGCAATTAAAGTGATAACCACACAAAGGTATATTCAGAGATATTAAATAACAATAATTGAACTCAGCAGCATAGAAAAGGATAATTGATCCTATAATTAATTAAAATACAGTTGGCAGCAGCATATATGAATACCTCTGCCCCAGAAACTTTATAAACTATGCTAATTGAGGTTTAAGGTAAGTTGTCAGATGACAAACTTTAAAGCGGAACTTTCAGATAATAGCCAGTCGCCATGCATTCATTAAATTCATGGTGACTAGCTTGAAAATATATGTCTTACCAAAAAAAAAAATACTTGTGTCTAAAGGAATCCGTCCCATTTTGGTCCCTTCCGGTGAACATATGGTGCAAAGCAGTCTACTCTATGGAGACTGGGACTGACGGCGCATGCGCACAGACAAGATGTCTGCACTCTAGCCTCAGTTCCAGTCTCCAAACAGGATGGATTCCTTTAGATACAAGTATTTTTTTTTTTTGGTAAGACATATATTTTCAAGCTAGTCGCCATGTATTTAATAAATGCATGGCGACTTTCTATTATCTGAAAGTTCCACTTTAATATTAAGCCAAGTCCTCTGACAATTTCCTTATACCATATATAATAACCAAATTTAGAGAAACTAACTGTAATAAAATCCCAGATTTAGATCACTAAAATTTAATTATCTACCAATTTCAAAAATTGCATATCTTGTGAATAAAACATATAAATTGCATTTAATATAGTGAGTAATAGATTATACCAACAATATACTCCGTATCAATCTAATAATATATGTATAGACAGCATACCAAACTTCATGCAACATACTTCATACACATGACCATAGCAATTGTATGTGAAACCTGTATGGTACTTTAAGGGTTAATCCACTTAGAAATATAAGATGCCACACCCAGGATGGCGACTTCTTTTGTCTAGTGTGAAGTTAAATAAACTTATCACTGTACAAAAGTTTAGACCCAAAACACACACAAAGAAATCCAAAGAAACACCTCAAATTAAATAGACAAATAGCAGTTAAAGGGTAAATAAATTAAGTCAAAGAATTCCCCAGATCAGTATTAGCTATATAACCTTTCAGAAACACAATATATTATTCTAGAAATACCAAGAATTATATTAACTAATATATAAACCAAACTATTGAACTATATTACACTTATCTGACAAAATATAACAATTTACCAATAAATTAAATAATTCCGCTTAACTCAGAATTACTACAGATAATATAGCTTATTATAATTGATCCCAAATGGTCGGTCAGTCCAATTAAGACAAATTATAAGTGTCTTCAAATATAGAAGAAATATATATTTGTTTCTGAATTTTGCAGAATTTAAATAAGGAAAGATATGTAGTTACCAGTCCAATAAGTGTGGATTTCTTAGGATTTCTTTAGCAGGCAGCCAGGTATATATCAGGAATTGAAGATCCAGGAACCAAGAGGAAAAAGCCACCCAAGACCCATTTTCTCTCTAAACTTACATATTTATAATGTAAAATCACCCTTATCAGATTCTCATCTGATTGGATAGAGATCCATCTCATTATGCAGTGACAGATTTTGAGATTTTCTCATAAGATAATAATACTGCTTGAGACTGTGGATGTCTGCAATTCGATATCAATCACTATAAAAGTCACCTAGATATTTTTCACTCCCATCTAGGTAAATAGAGGCCACTTTTGTCCAGAAGAATGAGCTAATTTAAACACATTTTAAACACAGATTTTTAGAGAATTTGGTTTAAAAGAAAAATTAACCATTTCCTCCCCATCATGGCAATGTCTCTGATAATAAAGAGGTGATAAAGTGGAGATGACTTTTCCAGTGATATCGCTTCTCCAGTTTCTATGTTATTCTATAGAGCATATTCACTAAGATCTCCAAAGTTGAAGAAATCTTAATACATAGGCTCCATAGGAATTGAAGAACTATTATCACTGGAGAAGTCATCTCTGCTTTATCACCTCTTTATCAATGCCTAGTGAATCTCCCCCATGTTTTGTACTCAATTTATTATAACATTTATGGTAGGGAGGTCCAAAGATTGGCTACTCCCACATTAGATTAATAAACCTACTATGTGATTACATAAAGTATGTATATAATGCAACAAAACAGCGACTGCATATTCTAGTGTTTCTCAACTTTAGTCCTCAGGGTATGGTAAAACGTCCCCATAATTTTAGTATTTCCCGGATTGATCACATATATGTATTCAGCAGATCAGTAATTGTGATTAAACTGCTTATGCTTAATCAGCGATGTCCTTAATAACTGACCTGTTGGCATGTAATGAGGACTGGAGGCGTGAGACCCATTGGTGTATTTTGGTGACTAAAAAGGAGGCCTGGGATAGTATTGCCATGTATTCATAAATATTAATTTTGTAGGCATTCAAAAATAAAACTTAATGCCCCCAAGTCCCATCTCGCAAACCTTTATGGTGTGAGAGATATTTGGGACCAAAGTTCCCCCCTCCCTCCCCTTTCCCTGACGTGAGCACTCTAGCTGACTGCAGGGGAATCTGGTCCCGGGACCATCGGGCTCTTCGGCAGAGCTGAGATTGCGAATGGTCTACAAAATGTGCTTGCAAACCAAGCATGTCTGCTGAAGAGCGACAGTGCCACCCATCAACGGGCACACTGCAGTCATGCACAGAAGAGACTGCCCGCACTGCGGCTGATACGGAGAAGGGCGTTCTGTTATCAGCCGCAGCGTGGGCAGTCTGATGTGTGCATGACTGCAGCGAGCGCAGCCGTCTCTACTGCGCATGACGGCTTCTGACAAGCACACATTTAGCTAATTATTATATAGGATATATATATATATATATATATATATTTATTTATAGCCATATACATTTTAGGATTGTTATAGGAGCTATCTAAATGAATCTACAAATAAAAGCTTCTATCCTACATTACTGTTGTTTTTTAGTGACTCGTTATTGGTAGACCCTGGGATTTTGATGCATCATAAATAATTTACCACACGGGGAGCAGCCAACTTGAAAAATATGCCAAAAACACTTTCATTCTAACCTAGTCTATTGACTCCTAAATGTGAAAGTAAAATATTATAAACAAATGTACAGATTTGCTATTTGGTCATATTGACTATGTGAGTACCACCATGGTACTCACATAGTCAGTATGAGTACCCTGTTGGTGTTGAAAGCAATAATTCACAGTGTTGCTTAACTCTCTGGCATTCAAGTGGTTAAATAAAGGTAACACATTATCCCACAGGTGCACAGGCCTGTTCTCATGTCCCAGAAGTGGAGGGTTTCAGGTTTTCTTCAGGTGAATCAATCAGTCTCTCGTTCATTCTGAAGGATCTGCCTGTGTTAATGATATTTACTTCTGTTCAGTTGAGGACCTGCACTGTTAGAGGGGGAGGTGCATCTAGAGGACAGGTTTGAGCACCTTATGCATAATACCCTTACAAGTGCTTTCTAATGCATTTGCATGTTCAGTATTTACGGTTTGATGTTTTAAGGAGCACGTTTTGTAGAGCTTGTATAACCCACTTATTACAAGTTATTTGAAATGAAGAACTGTTTCTCTTTGTGCTTACTGAAAGGGAAAGGGCCATAAAGACAACGTGTGTGCCTTTAAGGCTTGTGTTTTCTAATGGAACTAGTTGAAGAGCCCGTTACATGGGCCACAGTGCCACTGCCAGCCGGTCGCGGGGCAGTCATGCGCGGTAGAGACAGCCCGTGGCGCAGGCCGTCTCTACTGCGCATGACTGCCACACGCGCAGCAGTCCCTACTGCGCATGACTTTGTCGTTACACACGTTTTAGCGAATTATTATATAGGACGGGTTAGTTTTTTAACCACTTAGATGCTAAAGATATCTGCAACATACTGCAGACAATGCCATAGCTATTACTAGGATTAACCCTTTGAATGCCAGAGGGGCACGCAACACATTGCTTTGCGTACCCCTCTGGCACTCAAAGGGTTAAAGAGGTTACAGAAGGTTTTTTTTTTTTTTTTTTTTTATAAATTTGTATTTATGTAGTGTAGGATTTTTGGTTGTCTGCATATTGGTACTCAGAGCAGGTATCATTTACTGTGGTGTAATTCTGAGGGGACCAGATATTCCATTAATCCTTTGCATGTCAGAGAGATACCAACATGTAAGGCAATACACTGGTTATCTCTCTGGCACTCAAATGCAGGACACTTATGAAAATGTCATTCTGCAGGACTGCACAGGAAGCTGTGCAACCCTGCAGTGTGTGGTTTTCATAAGCTTTCTTCGTTTAAAGGGATATCTCATACCTCCCATGTATCCCTCTTTGAGACCCAAATCCCTCTTTCCACCCTGGTGTTCCTCTTTTTAGGAGATCAGACAGTGTGGAGTGTATATGTGTATCACATGCCACTCTACAGAAGTCTAGTTAGACCTCATCTACAGTATTGTGTACGGTACTGGATACCCCATCTCCAGAAGGATATTGATACTCTAGAGAAAATTCAGAGAAGGGTTACTAAAATAGTGACTGGTTTACAGGAAAATAAATATCAGGATAGACTATAGGATCTGAACATGTATAGCTTGGAGGAGAGAGAAGGGATATGATAGAAACATTCAAATACATGAAGGGACTTCTCAAAGTGCAGGAGGGAAGTACATTTCAAAGGAGTAAAAATGTTAGGACAAGAGGCCATAGTCTAAAACTAGAGGGACGCAGGTTTAGATGTAATGTAAGAAAGTTTTACTTCACTGAGATGGTAGTAGATAAGTGGAATAGCCTACCAGCGGAAGTGGTAGACGTTAATACTGTGACAGAATTTAAGTATGTATGGGATAGGCATAAGGCTGTCCTTAACTTAAGAAAAGACCAAGGATCAAAAAAGGTTTGAGGTTTTTACAGTAAGAAATGGGCAGACTAGATGGGTCGAATGGTTCTTATCTGCCGTCAAATTCTATTTTTTTCCATTGCTCCACAGATTAATGTTAATGTATTAACTTCACTATATATATTTATAAATTAGTCTGTGTAGATAAAATACTTTTGATCTTGCTTTAACTCGTTTATTTGGTTACAAAAACAGATGTCAGTAGGTTAGGAAATAACCAAAAACTTCTTGCCCTGCTCACCAGTCACACCCCCAGTAGCACCACCTAAAACACACGTGTCCCTGTTTAACCACTTGACATTTTGCTAGGTATAATATGTGGTTATCTTATGTAATTTCATGTGTGATATTTACAGCTACCATCATCAAAACAGCTGAAGATAAAATATAAGAAAAAAAGAATAATAATTGAGTAGGCAAAATACTTTTATGCAAACTACCAGTGCACCATATGAAAGAGAAACATATCCTACACCCCATTTATGGTTGGATAAAATAATATACAGACATGCTTCCTTTAAAGTGAGACTAACCTAAAGCATGATAAAGTTGTCTTTAAAGGGATAGTAATACTTAAACTGTAAAAAAAATGTTGTAGTGGTTAAAACAAGGGTACTCCCACTGATGAAAGGTGTTTTATTCAAAAGTTATTACAGCTCAAACACTATATTTTTAGGAGCATTATCACAGTGGCCTGAAATTTTACAGTGGTGCTGTTGCTACATAATCCTATGGACACATCTGGTCAGTTGACGATAAAGCAACAGCGCCACTGTACAATTTCAGGCCACTGTGAAACTGCACCAAAAAAAATCATGCTTGAGCTGTTATAACTTTTGAATAAAACATCTTTCAGCAGTGGGAGTACCAATGTTTTACTCAGTGGGATAAACATTACAATATATATCTTTTTACATATTAAATATTACTATCCCTTTAATGTTCACTGCTATTCCCTCTCCTCTGAGTAGTAGAATCATAATCTTACAGTCTTAATAGCAAAAAAAACTCTTGTTCTACTTCCTGCAAGAGATAAAGCTGCCTGTAGCAGTCTTTCCCATTTAATGTATCAGTGGTGGATGTGATGATATAGCAACCAATGACAGTCATCTCTGCTGCCTCTCTGGTGGATGAAACGTCTAGCGAGGACGTGCACTGAGGTTGGTACGTATATAATGTTGCCATTACTAGAGATGGAAGTAGCCCTTGCCTTACAGGTATTCAGCTATTTCTATGAACTGTTTTTTTGCAATGATCTCAGTTTCAGTCCACTGCTAGCTGTTGTGGAATACAAATTGTGTCCCTTATGAGTCACTCAGAACTATTGCATCTCATTGTTTGCTTTGAGGAGATGTGACTTATTAAATAGATTCAATTGATAGCTACACTTGAAAGCTGTATGAAGGACACCTACTAAGGTAGTTTAATTTGTTAAATTTAAGTAACTCATTACTAGGAAATAATTCCATTTTTAACTAGTGAAAGAAAAAAGCTTTATTATTATTATTATTATAATTTTTTTATGTTGGCTACCTTTTAAGCAGTGTATGTAGTGAACATGTTTAGGAAAACTAAAGGAAATATAAAATTTATAGTTGTAGGCCTTTTGTAGTTTTTATAATGTTATGTTCTTTCTGTCTAACAGTGTTGCCTGAAGGCGGTAATTTTCCATATCGCCGCTATGACCGATTACCACCTATCCACCAGTTCTCCATAGAAAGTGATACTGATCTTTCAGAGACGGCAGAGTTGATTGAAGAGTATGAAGTTTTTGATCCATCCCGCCCTCATCCAAAAATCATACTTGTCATAGGTATGTGAAAGTTATATATAATTATTGCTATTAAAGGGGAACATTCACCTCTTAAATAGTTTTTAGCAAAGGTTCAGTTGTTAAAGTAGTTTTAGGAAATGTTTTTTTTTTCACTTACTTACTTACTTTTAAAGATCTTTAATCTTCTGTACTGTGTGTCCGCATAATGGGCAAGGTGAATCTTTTGCACAGCTCTTCTTTTCCTCCCACCTCCCACCCAGCTGCCCCAGGGAGTGTGTTGACGATTCCCTTCTGTGTGGTGTGAATGGCTTCTATCAAGCTCCAGTTAGCATTATACTGAAGTTGCAACCTCAGGATAATGCTAACCGGAGCTTGATGTTACGATAGAAGACATTCACAGCACACAGAAAGGAAGCATGAACGCGCTCCTTGGGGCAGCTGGGAGGGAGATGGGAGGAGAATTAGGAAGTCAAGAAGAGCCGTGCCAGAGATTCAGCGTGCTGCATTATGCTGACCGGCACAGCTTGAAGATTAAATATCTTTAAAAGTATGTAAATAAAAAAAAACACACACACACATTTCCTAAAACTACTTTATTAACTAAACCTATGCTAAAAACGTTTTAAAAGGTGATGGTTCCCCTTTAATGTGCAACAAATGTCAACATCTGATCAAAAGGCTTTGTTTTGTTTTTGCAGAGAAGAATATGTATTAAGAGCTTTGGGCTGTACTCTGTATGCTAAAGAGCAAATCATCTACAGTGTAGGGGAAAGATGAGCCCTTTGAGTGCCAGAGGGGTACACAACACATTGTGTGACTATGCATTGCGTACCCCTCTGGCATTCAAAGGGTTAAAATGTTCACTGCTTTAACCCTTTGAGTACCAGAGATGTATCCAATACATTGCAAAATGGGGCTTTAAACCTAGGGTTTTCAAATTTTTAATTTAAATTGTGATGTATATAAAAAATGCATACTGCAGTGACTGCCTTCCTGCAGTGGCAACCCTGCAATCTGCATTGTTCAGGTATCCCATTTTAAAGGAATTATCTGATAACACTAAGTTAAACGCCCATTTACCTCAGTGACAATTTTGTGGATGTTAGTTTATCCCCCATGGTGAATTTGTTTTGCTTCAGAATTCCACCTGTTTAGCTTATTGAATACAGCCCTTTGTACTGCAATGCTGTGCCATATGTATTTCTAGTTTAAAAGATTCATAATAAAAATGTAATGAGGTATATTGAATGAAATATTCTGTACTGTCTCTAAGCTAGTTACCTGTAAAAATAATACATTCTCTAGCATGACAGGTCTAAAATATGTCTTGTTCAGGGCCCTAGCACCTCTTCGTAAGTGAGCTTGAGAGGAATAGTGTAGTTATGTCTATACAAACATCAGATAAGATGAGAACAGCTTTTCTGTGTAGAACAGTGTTTTGGATCCTTAATTCTGAGGACAAGCCATAGTGTTTAACATCTTAACGATGCAGGATGATCATGTATGTCATGGGTGGATGTCTCTAAAGGACCCATGACTTACATGTAATTCATACATTTCAGGGCTTCCCACGTGGTTGCACACCGTTTGGGAGCCCTGAAACGTAATTTAAAAAAAAAAGGCTCCATGGCCCTTCAGTGCTGGCCGTTTCCTTGCGCGCCAGTCCTTAAGGGTTTAAGGGGCCAGGTGCAAAATAATTTGTGGGGATGGTTTTGTTTTGAAGAGAAATAAAAAATAGAGATCTCCCCTGCAATGTCTTTAATTAAACATAGATACACACATACCTACTCTTCCGCAGAGAAACATACATACTCTCTCACTCCTGCAGTCTTTTTTCGCCCTCCTTTCTCTCTCTTGAACCTCTCCCTCTTGTTTACCAATAGAAGGCACGTGAGGGGGGCTTTAAGATGATCCCTGTGGTGCAACGGCATTTCAAGCAAGAGGTTTGTGCCTCTTTCAGTGTAGGCCTGTATATCCAGCTCTCTTATACGCCTCCATCTTGCTAATAATACAGCATGCTGAGATATGACATAATATCCCAGCGCTCTGCATTAATTGACCTTGGGAAGCTGGATATAGAGGTCTCTGATGGAGAAGGACAGACCTCTATCAGATGACATGGCGTAGACTGACCAGATCTCACCTTTAACTGGGGACTCATAGGAAATAGTCATTTTTCAGTACTTCACTGATATCAAAGCAGTCCTGCAGTATGCATTTTTCCTATGCGTCCCCGGTTAAAGGTGAGGTCTAGTCAGCCTAGCATGGAGTGAGATTTTTTACCTTGTCAACAGGCACTGGTGTTGTGGGGCTGGATGCACTGCACCCTTGACATTCGCATAAAACTAGCTCTAGCTTTTCAGTATATCGCTGCTAAATCACAAGTAAGTAATCAGTGGCTCGGTCATAGTGACAGTTACCTGTTCTTGATTAGCAATAGCCTGAAAACTTGATCTGTTGGTGTGTCTGAGACTGGAGCTGAGTATCAGTGGTATAGAAGATACTAATCTTAAAGGGAGAGTAATGGATCAATTTAACTAAACTGAATATTGTAGCTATTAAAAAAATAAAATAATTGAGGCCATTCCGATCTCTCAGACCTTTATGGTTTGAGAGATATACGATTATAAAGTGTCCGCCCCCCCATCCTTTCACAGACGTCACATTCTATCTTATAGCAAGAGATCCTGGTCCTGGGACCATCCTGCGGCTATTCAGCAGAGCTGAAATAGCGAGATCTAAAAACAAATACTTAATTGGAACAGAGATGCAGGACAGTCCCGGGACCAGGATCTCCTGCTGTAAGATAGAGCGTGACGTCTGTTAAAGGGGAGGGAGGGGGGAACTTTATAATCGTATATCTCTCAAACCATAAAGGTCTGAGAGATCGGAATGGCCTCAATTATTTTATTTTTTAATAGCTGCAATATTAAGTTTAGTTAAATTGATCGATTACTATCCCTTTAATACAAATCAGTATGTCATTTAAAGTTCACAAAATAATGGAATAAAAGTTCTTTTAATAGTGACTGCAGCATGTTCATGAGTTTAATACTCATTAAATAAAATGTTAATAATGGGTCACAATTTGCAAAGAAAACACATACTTCCCAACAGTTCAAATGGCCAAAGAGGGACACTTGTATTTTAGGGGGTGTGGTTTGGGGTGTGGATGGTGGGCGGGGCAATACTACAAATTTTTAGGTGATTTCATGACCTACTGAAAACTCTTTGTGTAACTTAATTAATTATTTAGAGCAACACCAAAAGTATTTTATTTACACAGACTAATTTATAAACAAATATAGTGAAGTTTACACAAACATCAATGTGAGTTTTATTGCTGTAGAGCAGTGTGATACACTTATATATACACCACACAGTCTGATCTCCTAAAAAGAGGGACACCATGGTGGGAAAGAGGGACACTTTGGGAGGTATAAAAACCAGTTTGAATCACTATTTAGTAGTTTACTGTGACAAACACTTGCTTTAATGTTATGGTGTCAAGTCTTTTTATGTTCTGTATTTTGTCTTTATTTCTTGCAGTATATTTAGTGTAACTCAGGGTCACTAATGCATTTTTGAGGTTCACTTTTGATATCTCTCTGGTCACTAATTTTTACATTTCGTTCGCTATCTTGTTTAACACCTTGAGGACCAGAGGTGTGGAAACACATTGCAAAGCAATACTTTGCACACATTCCCTCTAGTCCTCAAATGGTTAATAACACCGCAAATCAATTTCATTTTAACCCTTTGAGTGCCAGAGGGGTATGCAGTGCATTGAAGAGCACTCACAGGGTTAATGCATATCCTATTTTTGAATTGGTGACACACTCATACATATGTCCCTAACAGCTTTTAGATTTTTTTTTTTTCACTTTGCAAATAAAAGCAACCAATCAGTGAGGGGGATGTGTGAAGAGCTTGGAGACAAAATAAGCACAAAGAACTGTTTTTTTTTTGCATGTAGTCTGCCTAACACTGATGTACAAAGCCTTGTTCTAATTTTGGAAAATTAAACCAAAAAAGCTAGTATACACCACATATACTAAGGAGTGGTCGGTGTGTGTGGTGGTGGGGTAGTGTTTTTCATGTAGTAACAGGTTACAGAGGGACCCAATGCAGTTCTTTTTGCTTATGCCTGCTATTGGGGTAGTATCGGGAGGGCTTATTTGCATAGAACTTATGTGCTGGTTGAGCTGTGTGCCAAAGTGCACTAATGCATCTGTGTATAGGCAGAGGCACAACTACTACATTAGCATATCTGTTTGTAATTAGAGCTCATGCCCTCCATAGACCAACTTTCTACGTGTGCATTAGAAAATCAAGGTTAACCCTGTAAGCACAAGGAACATATACAAAACATTACAAGGCAGTAGGGTGACCACATGTCCCAGAATGCTCAGGACAATCCCTTAATTTATGTCTCAGTCCTGCGTCCTGGCTCACCCCCCACCGGGACAGTTAATGGTCCCGGAATGAAGCTGTAACCTGCAGTGCTCATAAATTATGCTGAATGCGGCCACCAATTTTCCCCATGTTAGGAGCAAGCGAAGCCAGCAAACGAAGCAAAAGAGCAGGCTTTAGTTTGTTCCCCTGTGTTGGCTGCCACCTCTGTACTAGATCCAGATGCAGAGCTTGCATCAGTCAGCTGCACATAGTGAGTCAGTGTGGAGTCTGGGGTGACATCACATAAAGCCAAGCAGCTGCGCGGGCTGCTTAAAAACTGCAGGTAGCACGTGCTTACATTGTAGTGTTGTGACCAGTGCTCTTCCTGTTGCTGCCTCACTGCCTGCCACCTGTCTGCTAGCCTGCCTTACTACGAAGAGGTAATAAATGATGAAAAAAAAAGTAAAAATCCAGTAGACGTAACCCTTTGTGTGCCAGAGAGGTATCCAATGTACAGGCACTCAAGGGGTTATGAGGATAATTTTATCAATACTAAGGTTTAAATATATGTATCATGAAAACTTTTGTTTTGGGTGACAAAAAGGGAAAACACCTTGGTCAGGTTTGGGCAAACATAAGACTAATTCCTGTACTAAGCTTATGTTATTGTAAAAATGAGATTCTTATTATTGCCCAACCCTGACCAAAAAAAAGTTTTTTAACATTTTACCTGTTGTGCCTACTTGCACATTATTTTTTTTTCTTCTGAGGGAAAAAAAAAGATTCTCTCCTGCTGATGAATGATGTTTTATTCAAAACATATTGCAACTCAAACTTGAATTATTTAGGTACAGCATTTCCATGGGGGCAGATTCTCACATGGACAAAAGACAGGCGCTGCACCATTATATTGATTTAATAGCCTATTTTAGATAGGAATTGTATTTGTACGGGCCTGACTTGATCATTAAAGGTGTGTCCCTGAATGGCAGAAAGTGAATGTGGTCACCTTACAAGGCAGGGATCCAACTACAGGGGAGGTGCAGCATCCAACTGTGGTACAGTAGGTTCTATTTATGCATCTCTGTGAGTATACTTTTGTGTCGGGGCCCAAAAAAACTGTTTATATCAGGCCCTTCCAATCACTAAAGTTCTGCTGCCACACCATTCTGGTTGTTGAAGGAACACATCTTCACGTAACATCCCACACACACACACACAGTTGTTACTATAGTTAGAAAATTACACCTGAATTTGTCTTTGTTAAAAAAGCACGTTTAATCAGGCCTGAATATCATGTCCATGGAGGTAGATATGATTTTTTTATTTAACTGAAGCTGTTGGTGTGAATGAAAACTGTTGTGGGTGGATTATGAGGACCAGGGCTCATGACATCCAGAGTCATGGACGTTCATGGACACAACTGATTGAAGATGCACTCTCCTGAACCCTGGCACAAGGGCAAACTTCATAGTGGCCATTAGGGTTCTCTGGCCACTATAAGGGAGGTGGGAGGTTGTTATTCTTCAGAGGTGAGAATGTTCCTTTAATATTACAAAATCTGTACAGATGTTGAAGGGGAGTAAAGGATATTAATATGATATGGCACAGTTGTCAATTTTATGCATTCATTTTCATTATCTGATCTGCTGCTGACAGAAATGTAGATGCAACTCACTAAAGTTGTTCAACTCCAAACTTTGAACTGTAACACTGAAACTTCTCTGGCAGTCTCCTGTCTTATGATGCTGAAACACAGATGTGTTTTATGAGCCTGTAAATGAAGTCATTTGCGTGCATGCATAAACTGTATTAAGAAAAGGAGAAGTATTCTGTCTCCAGCCACACACACACCCTATGACGGACAAACACACCCAGGGGCGGAAGTAAGGAGGAATTATTCAGGTCTTCTGTATACTGCCTGTCCAGGACATACAGGGGGGGGGGTGATTTTCTCTCACTGAGTTGCCCTCCCCAACTGTTTCCTCTTCCAAAAAATCAAACATGCCCTTTCCACCCCTTGCCACTCCTGTTATAGTCTATGTAAGGAATTGAAGGGACCTTCAATACACAGACACACAACACCTTCATGCAAAGCACAAATACACATGCACAACACACATGCCCACAATACACACTTGCACACAAAACACACACAATACACACATGCACAAAACATGCAATACCCGCAGACACACAATACACACCACTCCACAATGCACACATACAACACATGTGCTACACACATGCCCACAAGACGCACAACACACAGACAATACACACACCCACAAGCTCATCAAACATGCCCGCAATACATACATGTGCACGCAATACACACACACACATACACGCATAACATACCACAACACTCAAGCACAGTACACAACGCACAAAATATACCACAACACATACGCGCAAAACACACAAACAGTACACACATGCAATACATGTACAATATACACTCACATGCAATGCACACTCGCAATACACACATGCACAACACACACACCATATGAACACACAAGCACAATACACCACTACACACACATGCACCACACACACACACAACACACATCCAGTATATACATTCACAATAAAACTCGCATACACTCAAGAAACAAAAAAACACACCACAACACGCATACAATACACACATACACAATACAAACACGCAATACAGACATGCACAAAAAAAGCATGCATAACACATACAAGCAGTATACCACAACACAGACAACACACATACACAAACCAACAACACACACGCAGTACATACATGCACAATATATACATGCAATACACCTGCACAACACATGCACAAAAAACACACATAAACACATGCACAACAAACCACAAAACACACAAACAATACACACATGCAATACACACTCACATGCAATGTACACACACACATAATAAATAAACACAAAACACACAAGTGCAAAACACATGCACACATTCAAAACACACACACACACAATACACATAGAAATGCAATACACACATACATGCACAGCACACATCCCCACAATACACACAAGCACAAAACCACACACAAACACCCATGCAATATACACATGTACATATAAACACATGCACAACACACCACAAAACACACAAACAATACACACATGAAATACACTTGCACAATATACATTCACATGCAATGCACAACACACCACACACACATGTGCAAAACACACGCACACATTACACATACAATACCCATGTACAACACAATCCACACATACAAAACATACACATGTACAACACA
Source organism: Rhinophrynus dorsalis (assembly GCA_037306005.1). Classification (NCBI taxonomy): domain Eukaryota; kingdom Metazoa; phylum Chordata; class Amphibia; order Anura; family Rhinophrynidae; genus Rhinophrynus; species Rhinophrynus dorsalis. The sequence goes on from CM074722.1 coordinate 257,191,182, forward strand.
CATGAAAACACTCACACAATACACATGTACAATACACATACACACATGCACAACAAAATATACAAACACACAACACCCACACGCAAATTCAACAATCCAGACATTAAGAACATTGTCTGGCTTTACCAGGGTGTCAGGAGAAAATAGTCCTACACGTAAATCCACTTAATTTTTATTAACCCTATTACAACCGGACAGGTATCACATTCTGTGTTTATTTAGTCATGCATACAACTGCACAACTGCATGATTTTTTTATTGCTAATATATACACATATATATATATATATATATATATATATATATATATATATATATATATATATACACATACACACACCACAACTCGCTTCCTGGCAACCGTTATATACAGTATATATCCGTGTATACTAGCAAAATGGGATTAAGTCCTTTGAATGCTTCAGAGGTATTCATCGCATTGCAGTATATGTACATGTAATAAATATGCAGGTCGTTGTATATGTACATTTGAATACATATCCACTATACCTACCTGCATATTTATTACTTCTACATATACACACCAATGCGATGAATACCCTTGAAGCACCCAAAGAATTTAATCCCCACGGGCAACGCTGTGCCACTTTTGCTAGTATTAATATAAAAATTATATATATATATATATATATATATATACACATACACACACCACAACTCTCTTCCTGGCAACCGTTATATACAGTATATATCCGTGTATACTAGCAAAATGGGATTAAGTCCTTTGAATGCTTCAGAGGTATTCATCGCATTGCAGTATATGTACATGTAATAAATATGCAGGTCGTTGTATATGTACATTTGAATACATATCCACTATACCTACCTGCATATTTATTACTTCTACATATACACACCAATGCGATGAATACCCTTGAAGCACCCAAAGAATTTAATCCCCACGGGCAACGCTGTGCCACTTTTGCTAGTATTAATATAAAATGTTTTTATTGTGTGTGTTGTGTGTTTGTGTGTGTGTGTTGTTTTTTTTTTTTTTTTTTTTAAATGTCTTCTTAACCCTTTGAGTGGCAGAGAGATATCCAGCACATTACATTGCAATGTTTGGATACATTTCTGGTACTGAAAAGGTTAAAATGCAAGCTACTTGTTGTCACAAGATTGTGCTGCTCACAGACTTTGATGAAAGCTCTCTCAATATATATATATATATATATTTTTTTTTTTTTAATTATTTTTATTTTTGTTATTTATTTATTTTTTCCAAGCATCCTGTAAAAATGGGTATAGGTCACCTACCTACAGCTGGTAGTACCAATCAAAATGCCTAAAAGGAAGCCTTATACTTCTCTGGGCGGTTCTGTTTGGTTCTACATCAGCTGGAGTGGGTCACTTGGGTAGTTAGATCCTACCAGTCTGAGAAGCGTGTTTCTGGCTGCGTATCCTGCTGCCCGTTTCAGGGGAGAGCCTCCTGAAGCCTTGGCTCTGCTTTGTCCTGGCCAGGGAAACACTGCTGCTTTGACTCCCTCTTACTAGTGAGGTAGTAGTGAGGCAGTGAAGAGAAGGATGCACAGGATCAGTGTAGTCACATGGCAATTATGTGTTCCACTGTGGAATACAAGAAAGAGTGGCAGCGCTAATGGATACAGATCAGCCTCTTTCAAACTTGGGACCAATATCAAAGCAGGTAGGAGCTTTACACACTTCCTTTAACTTTATGGGATGTAATTTCTGGGAGGGCCTCTGTGTTTCATGCTGGAATGCATGCCAGTTATTGCCAGTATTTACAGGAAAAAAATGGGCTTGCAAGGCATCCTATTTTCTCTGTCGTCCAGTATAGGTTACTGGTAACCTTGGGAAGGCGACCGCCCCTTTAATAGGCAGGAAACAATTCTTAGCTGGTCCCCAGCCAATCCCCTCCAGTTAGATTGTTTCCTAACTAACACTTACTAACACTTCAACCCTTCAACTGCCAGATAAGTGCATTTTAGCTATTTCTGGGGTGAAATCCTTAATCTTAGACACTGTATTTGGGCATAACTTATACTTTCAGATGTTTTGACCATGTGAGGATGTCAACTCCGTTGGAACTTGGAGCTAGGTCTAAGACTAAGGATACTGAGGTGTCTGTGACCCCCATTGCGCATTGCTCCTCATGTCAGTCAGGGCTAACTAGAGAATACTCAGGTCGTTTATGCCCTTCATGCTCTACTGCCCCTGCATCTCCCCCAGGGACCTCCAGCCATGCACTAGAGCCACTGTGGATGCAAGAGTTTAAGGCCACTACTAGAGACCTAAGGTCTACCTATCACGGTGCCCGTGATTGGTGCTGTCCAGTGTCAGTCACTTGCTGAGTATCGTGATTGGCTGTCTGTGATTAGCCCTCCTCACACAGCCTTTTTAAACCCAGGCTGAGCACTTCCAGGTTGCCCTTTCGTGGTGTTTCTGACTCCACTCTGCCTGACCTGCTTGTCAGGCTTCTGGGCCTGTTCCTGCTGTACTGGCTGATCCTGTGTTCCCGTGTTCCAGTGTTCCAGTGTTACTGTATGCTAGTGTTCCTGTGTTCCAGTGTTCCTGTGTTCCAGCACCTCGCGGGTTAATCCTACTGAGTTCCTGAATCTCCTGCTCCAGCCGTCGCCCTGGCGACATTGTTCTTCTCGCTGCTTATCATACTTTGTTGGTTTACTCCACTAAACCTGGTTGCGATATACTTTGTTGGTCCCAGCGTGCGGACGCTGGTTTACTCCACTAAACCTGGTTGCGATATCCATTGTTGGTCCCAGCGTGCGGACGCTGGTTTACTCCACTAACCTGGTTGCCATATACATTGTTGGTCTCAGCGTGTGGACGCTCGTTTACTCCACTAAACCTGGTTGCAGTATACATTGTTGGTCCCAGCGTGCGGACGCTGGTTTACTCCACTAAGCCTGGTTGCCATATACATTGTTGGTCCCAGCGTGCGGACGCTGGTTTACTCCACTAAGCCTGGTTGCTATATACATTGTTGGTCCCAGCGTGCGGACGCTGGTTTACTCCACTAAACTGGTTGCGAGATACATTATTGGCTCCAGCGTGCGGACGCTGGTTTGCTCCACTAAACCTGGTTGTGATATACGTTGTTGGTCCCAGCGTGCGGACGCTGATTTACTCCACTAAACCTGGTTGCGATATACATTGTTGGTTCCAGCGTGCGGTCGCTGGTTTGCTCCATTAAACCTGGTGGCGCTATTACCATTAGTCCCAACGTGCGGACGTTGGTTTGCTCCTGAACATCCAGTACTGTGGTCAGTCGCTTTCCACTTCCTTGCAGTTGTCTGAGTATCCCTGGCAATAGACTCCTGCTGAGTAGACCTCTATACTTATGCTCTTTGCTGTCTTAGTCACCTGACAGCTGGTCTACTCGCTCAGGCTGCCCTGCCCGGTATTGGTGAGGCTGGTAGAACCTTGACGATACCATCCTGTAGGTTGCCTCACCCGGTATTGGCAGGGCTGGTAGAGCCTACTCCAGTCTCCTTTGGGCTGCCCTGCCCGGTATTGGTAAGGCCGGTAGAACCTTGTAATTCACCATCTTTAAGGTTGCCTTACCCGGTATTGGCAGGGCCGGTAAAGCCAACATTCAGCATTCCGTGGGGGCTGCCTTGCCCGGTATTGGTAAGGCCGGTAGAACCGGTATACGTCATCTCACGGTTGCCTTACCCGGTACAGGCAAGGCCGGTAGAGCCTGTCATTAAAACTGTCACTTGGGTTGCCTTGCCCGGTATTTAGGCAAGGCCGGTAGAACCTATTATATGTTATATTACTGTTATATTGTTATGTATGTTTACCCTACGGGGACTGCCTTTAACTTTTAATAAAGTTAAGTTATTTTACCAAACCTTAAGTCTGAGAGTCTTCAAATCCGTGACACTACCTTACAACTCTTTCCATCTCAGCCTTTTTAAACCCAGGCTGAGCACTTCCAGGTTGCCCTTTCGTGGTGTTTCTGACTCCACTCTGCCTGACCTGCTTGTCAGGCTTCTGGGCCTGTTCCTGCTGTTCCTGCTGTACTGGCTGATCCTGTGTTCCAGTGTTCCAGTGTTACTGTATGCTAGTGTTCCTGTGTTCCAGTGTTCCTGTGTTCCAGCACCTCGCGGGTTAATCCTACTGAGTTCCTGAATCTCCTGCTCCAGCCGTCGCTCTGGCGACATTGTTCTTCTCGCTGCTTATCATACTTTGTTGGTTTACGCCACTAAACCTGGTTGGGATATACTTTGTTGGTCCCAGCGTGCGGACGCTGGTTTACTCCACTAAACCTGGTTGCGATATCCATTGTTGGTCCCAGCGTGCGGACGCTGGTTTACTCCACTAACCTGGTTGCCATATACATTGTTGGTCTCAGTGTGCGGACACTGGTTTACTCCACTAAACCTGGTTGCAGTATACATTGTTGGTCCCAGCGTGCGGACGCTGGTTTACTCCACTAAGCCTGGTTGCCATATACATTGTTGGTCCCAGCGTGCGGACGCTGGTTTATTTCACTAAGCCTGGTTGCTATATACATTGTTGGTCCCAGCGTGCGGATGCTGGTTTACTCCACTAAACTGGTTGCGAGATACATTATTGGCTCCAGCGTGCGGACGCTGGTTTGCTCCACTAAACCTGGTTGTGATATACGTTGTTGGTCCCAGCGTGCGGACGCTGATTTACTCCACTAAACCTGGTTGCGATATACATTGTTGGTTCCAGCGTGCGGTCGCTGGTTTGCTCCATTAAACCTGGTGGCGCTATTACCATTAGTCCTAACGTGCGGACGTTGGTTTGCTCCTGAACATCCAGTACTGTGGTCAGTCGCTTTACACTTCCTTGCAGTTGTCTGAGTATCCCTGGCAATAGACTCCTGCTGAGTAGACCTCTATACTTATGCTCTTTGCTGTCTTAGTCACCTGACAGCTGGTCTACTCGCTCAGGCTGCCCTGCCCGGTATTGGTGAGGCTGGTAGAACCTTGACGATACCATCCTGTAGGTTGCCTCACCCGGTATTGGCAGGGCTGGTAGAGCCTACTCCAGTCTCCTTTGGGCTGCCCTGCCCGGTATTGGTAAGGCCGGTAGAACCTTGTAATTCACCATCTTTAAGGTTGCCTTACCCGGTATTGGTAGGGCCGGTAAAGCCAACATTCAGCATTCCGTGGGGGCTGCCTTGCCCGGTATTGGTAAGGCCGGTAGAACCGGTATACGTCATCTCACGGTTGCCTTACCCGGTAGGGGCAAGGCCGGTAGAGCCTGTCATTAAAACTGTCACTTGGGTTGCCTTGCCCGGTATTTAGGCAAGGCCGGTAGAACCTATTATATGTTATATTACTGTTATATTGTTATGTATGTTTACCCTACGGGGACTGCCTTTAACTTTTAATAAAGTTAAGTTATTTTACCAAACCTTAAGTCTGAGAGTCTTCAAATCCGTGACACTACCTTACAACTCTTTCCATCTCAATTACTGGGGTTCTTCCAGTCCGGGTAGCCCCCTACTGCTATCAGGTCTTCCTTACCGAAACCACAGGGCGTACCTAATGTATCAGACTCCTCTGAGGATGAGCTGTTGGTGGACTCGGATGAGGGGGAATGTTCTGCGGTGGTATCCTCCCAATTTTTTGGGGACCCCTTTGAAGCTGACCCTGATCCCTCAGCTGAGGGCCTGATCAGGGCAGTGCTTGCTACGCTGAACATTTCCCCAGTCCCTGAGACTCCCAAGGACACGTCTGATGTATTTCATGAACCTAAGAAGCGGTGTACCTTCTTCCCACCTAATCCCACTCTTGACCAACTTGTGTTAGACAAGTGGAAATCTCCTGACAAGAAATCTACTGTGTCTAGAAAGTTTACTAAGCTATATCCTTTCTCTGAAGCAGCGCTGGCGCAGTGGGCTTATCCTCCTAAGGTGGATGCCCCAGTTTCTACACTTTCCACTGCTCTTTTCAGACGCTTCTGTCCTTAAGGACTGGACTAACAGGAAGCTTGAGACCTTGCTGAAAACTTATTTGCTGCTGCAGGTACTTCATTGCATCCCTCATTTGCCCCTGCTTGGGTGAACAGGGCCATTGCAGTTTGGACTGAACAGCTCACTGTCGCTGTCCGCCAGTGTGCTTCCACTGCTGACTTGCAGCAGCTTCTGGCCAACATCCGGTTGGTGGCTAGGGTTTCTACCATGTGTGTTGTCGCCAGGTGAGCTCTTTGGCTCAAGGTCTTAAGGCCTTACTTTTGTTACCCTTTCAGCGCACATCTTTGTTTGGACTGGAGCTTAAGGACCTCATCAGTAAGGCCACTGGGGGTAAGAATACTCTGATACCCTTGGTCCCCAAGAAGAAGCCTCTGGTTAAAAGGAATCAACTGTTTTGTCCCTTTCAGGCTGAAGCGTGTCCCTCGAACCAGGAGGTTCCCCAGGCCCCGCTCTCCTCCTCCAAGCCCAAGCAGCAGTGGAGGTCCAAGCAGTCCTCCACGAAGCCCAAGGCCTCCAAACCTTCTTTGGCATGACTTGCTGAACCCTGGTCCCCACTCCCCAGTGGATGGTGCTTTGCTCCACTTCCTCAATGTCTGGACAGACACTGTGGTGGATCCGTGGGTCTTGCAGGTAGTCTCGGAGGGGTACAAGATCTCTATCACTTCTCTTTCTCAGTTCAGGTTCTTTCTCTCTCGCACTCCTCAGGGAGTGGAGAAGCACCGGCTTTTCAACTGCACCATCCAGACCCTTTTAGACAAGGAGGTTTTGGAACCAGTTCCCATCCAGGAAAAAGGTTTAAGTTTCTACTCCAACCTGTTTGTGGTTTCCAAGAAGGACGACGGCTGTTGTCTGATTTTGGACCTCAAGAATCTCAACTCCTTTGTGTTCAAGACTCATTATCACCAGGAGTCCCTGAGATGATCGCAGCCATGTATACTGGAGAATTTCTCACCTCCCTGGACCATCAAGATGCATACCTGCATATTGCCATACATCCAGAGAGCCGACAGTACTTCCGGTTTGCTTGTGACCAAGGGCATTTTCAGTTTTCTGTCTTCCCTTTGGTCTGACTACAGCCCCCCAGGTCTTGAATCATGTCCTGGGTGCCTTAGTGTCTGTTCTACACAGGGACAGCATCAGAGTCACTCCATACATGGACGACTTGCTTCTGAAGGCCCCCTCTCCGGCACTCCTTAGCCAGCAGGTAGAAGACTGCATTCATGCTCTCACCCATCATGGATGGATCCTCAACATGGACAAGTTGGATTTGACGCCATCCCAGAGACTGGTGTTTCTGGGTCTTCTCTTCGACACCAGACAGGGCATGGTGTTTCTCACGGACGAGGTGGCCCACCAGATCACCAACAAGTGGTATCTGTGGTCCTGGCCTCCGATCCAGTGCCTGCCAAGAAGTTGACCTCCTTAGTAGGGAAGTTCATATCTACCATAGAAGCGGTCTCATTCGCCATAGCTCACACGAGGGAACTACAAAGGTTTGTGATTCAGGTTTGTCAGAGCAAGACGGATCTCCTGCGAATGTCTCTCTCTCTGTCCGTACATGTGGAGCTGAGCCTGTCATGGTGGCTCAACCTGTCCAATCTCCTGAACGACAGACCCTTCCTGATATCCTTCTGGACAACAGCGACAATGGATGCCAGCCTATCCTGCTGGGGTGCAGTCTTGGACCACATGAATGCCCAGGGTCGGTGGTCTCTGGAGGAATCTCTCCTTCCCATTAATGTCCTGGAACTTCAAGCAATATTTCATGCTCTCTGGTACTGGACGTTCAAGCTGGAGGACTGCCCAGTTCGAGTACAGTTCGACAATGTCATGACCGTGGCTTACATCAACAAGCAAGGTGGAACAAGAAGTCTTGCAGCTTGGTTGGAAGTCAAGGCTATTTTGTCTTGGGCAGAAGAACATGTTCCTGCCATATCCACAGTTCATATTCCCGGCATAGACAACGTTCTGGCAGCCCTCCTAAGTCGATACACAGTGGACAGGGGAGAGTGGGAATTGCATCAAGAGGTGTTCAGCCATATTGCTAGGAAGTGGGGACTTCCTTCCATCGATCTGATGGTGACGAGGCACAATCGGAAGGTTCCGTTGTTCTGCTCCTGCTTGAGGGATCCTTTGGCTCTGGCAGTGGATGCCATGTCGACCCCATAGCACTTCACTCTGGCATACATCTTTCCTCCCATTCCCATGCTACACATGGTGTTGCGGAAACTGCGTCTGGATTCTGATTGCTCCGTACTGGCCTTGTCAGGTTTGGTTTCCGGAGCTTCTGGATCTCTCTGTGTCAGAGCCCTTCCGGCTTCCCCAAAGTTTGGATCTTCTTCTACAGGGGTACCTGTGGAAGAAGGATGTAGACAGTCTGGGTTTGACGACATGAACATTGAATCCTCAATTTTGAAGAGGAAGGGTTTCTCTTTGGGTGTGGTGGCCTTTATGCTTAGTGCCCGCGAACCTGTTTCTTCTAAAGTGTACCATAGAGTCTGGTCCACCTTTCTCTCTTGGTGTGCTGATAGGGATCTTTCCCATGATTTTGACCTTCCCATGGTCCTGTCTTTTTTGCAGGACGGAGTGGACAAGGGGCTCAGCTTGAGTTCCTTGAAGATTTATACTTCTGCTCTCTCTTTTTTCTTTCAGAGGCGCATTGCCATCCTTCCTGAAGTCAAGGTTTTCTTTCAGAGTGTTGCCCATGCTCATCCTGCCTTTAAGAACCCTGGTTCTCCTTGGGATCTTAACTTGATTTTGGGTGTCCTTCAGCATCCCCCAGTTAAGTTCTTGGCTACTATTTTTCTGTGTTTGTTGACTTGGAAGATGGCTTTTCTCCTGGTGATTGTGTCTGTTCGCCGAGTCATGGAGTTACATGCCTTGTCTTGTAAACCGCCCTTTTTGGTGTTTCACAAGGACAAGGTGGTTCATCGCACTTCTCAGGCGTTCCTTCCGAAAGTGGTTTCTAACTTCCACATTAATCAGGAAATTGTGGTGCTCTCTTTCTGTCCTGACCCTACATCTGACAAGGAAAGGGATCTTCATTTGTTGGATGTGGTGCGCTGCTTAAAATTTTATGTGCACTGCACTGAGTCTGTCCGTCAGTCTGTTGCACTTTTCGTCATTCCTGAGGGTCCAAGGGCAGGTAGACCAGCATCCAAGGTTACCATAACTTCCTAGATTAAGTCTACTACTCGTAGGGCTTACAAACTGAGGAAGAAGCCTATTCCATTTCGTGTCATGGCTCATTCCACCAGGTCTATTGGGGCCTCTTGGGCCTATAAGAATCAGGCTTCAGCTGATCAGTTGTGCAAGGCGGCCACTTGGTCATCTGTGCACACCTGCTCTAAACACTACCATGTTGATATCCTGGCATTGGCTGATGCCAGCTTTGGGAGGAAGATCCTGTAGGCAGTCTTGCCTGTCTGGGGTCTCCCTTGTCTCTTCAGTACTCCTTAACTGTTAAGCCCGGTTGTTACGGTTTTTGCGACACTCAGACCAAGGTTAAAAATAAAACACAGTTTTATTGAGGTAAAAATAAGGAACAGTGCCCCTGGAGGCCAGAATAAGTAATCACAGGTATAGGCAAGTAATGGATGTAGTACAGGCCCAATATAATAGGAGCAAATAGCACTCAACAGAATCAATGAAGGTAAAAGGGTTAATGCCCAATACAAATAATCAGTCTCTGTTGTGGTGATTAGCCAACGCCTGGTGAATATAAATAGTCCCAGTAGTAGTGCAATAGGCAAGCGCTAGCAGTGCGACTGAACTGGATCACTACCAGATAGCTGTATTGTAATATGCCCAATAGTTTAGCAGGGACTGACTGGAGCTAGAGCCAATGCCACCACTTGGGTGCAATAACGGGGAAGAGACACTGCAAGAGCCAATGGAACCAGAGCCAGGAGCACCCCTTAGGTGCGGTAACGGAGGAGACACTGCATATGCAAATGGGACCAGAGCCAAGAGCACCCCTTAGGTGCGATAACGGAGGAGACACTGCACAAGCAAATATAACGTGAGCCAAACGCACTTACTGGTGCGGTATGATGGTTCAACACTGTGAGCAATAGGAGACCAGAGCCAAGACACCCTTCCAGTGCCAAAACGGAGCAACACACTGCAAGAGCTAACGGTCTGCCCAATAGCACCACACGGTGCAACGTCTGCAAGGAAACGAGCACTGTAGTTGGAGATATTGCTCTGCTAGTGTAAACGGATATGCTCGGTGATAGAGGCAACAAGCACATCAAGTGTTAAACGGCTCAGAATCAAAGGCAGCAAGCTTGGCAAGTGTACACAGACAGGCTCGGTAACAGAGGCAACAAGCACAGCAAGTGGATCTGACAGGCTCGGTAACGGAGGCAACAGCTCAGCAGGTATTCTCTGACAGGCTCGGTAACGGAGGCAACAGCTCAGCAGGTATTCTCTGACAGGCTCGGTAACGGAGGCAACAAGCTCTGCAAGTGTACAGACAGGCTCAATAACGGAGGCCACAGCTCAGCAGAGGAAGCTTGATCAGTCAGTGCAACACTACAAGCATAGTTCAGAATGTCGCCAGGCAAGCGATCCAGATCTCGCAGGAACACTGGAAGCAATCACGGAGCAGGAACGTCAGCAAGAGCCGGGTCAACCACGGAGCAGGAACGTCAGCCAGAGCTGGGACAATCACGGAGCAGGAACGTGAGCCAGAGCCGGGTCAATCACGGAGCAGGAACGTGAGCCAGAACCGGGTCAATCACGGAGCAGGAACGTCAGCCAGAGCCGGGTCAATCACGGAGCAGGAACGTCAGCCAGAACCAGGTCAATCACGGAGCAGTAACAGCAGAGTAGTCAGACGGGCCAAGTCGGTACACAGGAATGCAGGAACACAGCAACAATGGCGCAGGAACAGGAACACCACGAAAGGGCACCCGACAGGTGCCATAGGCCCAGTATATAAAGGGACACCCTGGGCGGGCCAATCCAGCACCGCCAATGGAAGAACACCACAACAGAGAGTGACAAGGAGTCACAGGAACCGTGATACTGGTTGACTCTAATTCTGTGTGCTGTGTATAGTTTTTGTGTCTGTTGACACGTTATTGCTGTTTTTTGGGCTACCTTATGATCTGATGGTTCATATATGGTCTGGTGACTTTGGGGACCTGCGCCTGATCCTTGCCTTACTTCCCACCTCTGGGACACTTAACGGTTGGACATCCCAGATTTACCAGTAACCTATATTGGACAACAGAGAAAAGAGTATTTTAGTCTTACCTTTTTAAAGCCTTTTCTCTTAGTCCATATAGGTTACTGGTCTTCCACCCTGTCAAGGGACCATGCTTGGTTCTCCTGTGACCGAACGTGGGAGTCCTTTCGGGTTCAGGCTCACAGGAGTCTTCTTTTTCCTTCTTGCTATCTAGTAAATAGTTAGCGTCTCAATCTAACTGGAGGTGATTGGCTGGTGACCAGCTAAGGAGGGAAGGAAGGCTCCACCCTGCAAATTCTTTCCAATAATTGTTTCCTGCCTATTAAAAGGGAGGTCACCTATCCAAAGTTATCTGTAACCTACATGGACTAAGAGAAAAGGATTTAACAGGTAAGACTAAAATCCTCTTATTTTTATACATAACTTACTAAAAGTTAAGTTTTAGCCTTTTTTAGTTTTCAACAGTATGAGCTCTATGCCTAAGGCTATTCCTGACAATGATAAGGAGAGTTCTGAAACAAAGGATAAGGCCCCACGAGTTTTAAACCTTATTTGGGGTATGTTAATAGGATTTCAGCATCAGATGTAGCCGAGCTTTGACCTGATTGCCTCAGGAAGGCTGCTTGTAGCGATGTGCCACCACAATTTCAAGACATCCAGGATACATTTACCTCCATGCAGGTATCCAATGTCCAAGAAGCGGCCTAAGTTGGCGGATTCAGAGGAGAGCAAGTCTAGTAGAATATTAGACATGGAAGACAGTAACATCCAGGAAAATGTATCTTAATATTCATCTGAAGAGGAGGGTGAAATTGTGGAAGATGAAGGTACATTCAATATTGATAAAACTGAACACTTTCTTTAAAAAATGCACAAACCCCTGGATATTTGAAGAACCTAAGTAACAAGGAATCCTTAATACTGCCTTTCCTGGTAACAAGAAGGATGTTCCAGTATTTCCAATCCACCATTCAGTAGAGTGTATATATATATATATATATATATATATATATATATATATATATATATAATATTCTTTTATTCTTATAATATTCTTTTATGATATACATTTTTATTAGTATTCCGACGATCCAAGACTTGAGTAATTTAATGAAATCTGAATGGAAGAAGAGGGAATAAAAGGATGTGTTTTTCAAGAAGATTCCAAAAGATGTATCCATTCAAGGCAGAAGAAACTTCTCCTTGGATGGTACCCCATAAAATTGACACCTCTATTGCCCAGCTAGCTAAAAGGGTGTCACGGTTTATTATGACTCTCAGACACAAGTTTTAGGTAAAAAAAATCAATTTTATTGAAATAATAAATGATAACTTAGGATGGCAATAACATACATATATATCTATACAGAATATAGCACAGACAGAAGGCAGACTCTACCGGTCCTGTCAATATACCGGACAGGACAGTCTTTAGGCTCTACCGGCCTTGCCAATACCGGGTAAGGCAACCTGCAGATGGAATAGCATAACGGTTTTACCGGCCTTACCAAATTACCGGGCAAGGCAGCCTCAATAGATACACAATGTAGGCTCTACCGGCCCTGCCAATACCGGGTAAGGCAACCTCAGATGGAATGTGGTAAAAGGTTCTACCGGCCTTACCAATACCGGGCAGGGCAGCCCAGAGATAATAGCAGCAGTCAGATGGAACTGGCAAATTAGCAGAATCGTTAAGCAGCAAGGCTTTGGAGCAAACCAGCGTCCGCACGCTGGAAACAACACTGAATAGTATAGCCGTTAGGCTTAGCGAGCAAACCAGTGACCGCACACTGGAGTAACAAGCGAGTAGTATAGCCGCAAGGCTTAGGAGCAAACCAGCGTCCGCACGCTGGGACCAACACAGATTAGTATAGCTGATAGGCTTTGGAGCAAACCAGTGACCGCACACTGGCGTAACAAGCGAGTTTGTATAGCCGCAAGGCTTAGGAGCAAACCAGCGTCCGCACGCTGGGACCAACACAGATTTGTATAGCTGAAAGGCTTTGGAGCAAACCAGTGACCGCACACTGGTGTAACAAGTGAGTTTGTATAGCCGCAAGGCTTAGGAGCAAACCAGCGTCCGCACGCTGGGACCAACACAGATTTGTATAGCTGAAAGGCTTTGGAGCAAACCAGTGACCGCACACTGGTGTAACAAGTGAGTTTGTATAGCCGCAAGGCTTAGGAGCAAACCAGCGTCCGCACGCTGGGACCAACACAGATTTGTATAGCTGATAGGCTTTGGAGCAAACCAGTGACCGCACACTGGTGTAACAAGCGAGTTAGTATAGCCGCAAGGCTTGGGAGCAAACCAGCGTCCGCACGCTGGGACCAACACGGAATTGTAGCAATGTCACCAACGCGACCAGGCAGAAGGTCGCCAGGATACTGAAGACAGATGATGAGATGACAGGAACCAGCAACGATCAGTCAGGTCAGAAAACAGCAGAGAAGTTCAGCAGGAACTGCAACACCAGAGACTAGGCCGGAACCAGGACTGGAAGTACTTCAGCATGCAGGAAACACTGGAACAGTAGAGATCAGGAACTCAGGAACACATGAGATCAGGAACTCAGGAACACTGGAACAGAGGCCCAGCTATCACTAGCATAGTGATAGCAAGAAGGTCAGAAACAACACGAAAGGGCACTCAAAGGGTGCCCAATCCAGGTTTAAATAGTCAATAAGAGGCGGGCTATCTGCAGACAGCCAATAGAAGCCCCCTACTGGTGACAGACAAGTAACTGCAGCAAATCACGGGCACCGTGATAAAGGGCCACAATAACGATGGAAGACAGGTCATCATTAAAGAATCCTATGGATCAAAGAATGGAGAGCACCAGTAGAAAACTATTTTCTGTGTTGGGGCAGAATATGAAAGCTGCTACAGCTCTAGCCTGTATATCTAGAATCGTCAGGATATGGCTTGCTGAGCTTGAAGAAAAAATAGAATTTTCTATATCAAGGTCCAAACTTATGAACGTTGAATCAATCAAAGAGGCAGTTGGATTCTCATGTGATGCCTCCTGGAACATCGTTCTATTAGGGGCCACATCCTCCTAACTTTCAGTCACTGTTAGAAGGGCACTTTGGTTAAGATCCTGGGGAGCTGATACTTACTCCAAAAGCAAGCTGGTCTCCCTACCATTTCCTGTCTCTATGCTGTTTGGAGATTAGTTGGATGAAATTATCTAGTTGCTGGCAGAAAAAGTTCCTTTCTTTCCCAGTTGAAGAGAGGGCAATCATCATCTTCAAGCCCCAGGGGTAATCAGTTTAAGAGAGAAATGTTATGACCTTCAGTGGACCCCTGCTTCCAGTTCCAGTCGGTGGTAGGCTGGAATTCTTTCTCCAGGCTTAGGAATGGTTAACAACCATAGACAGATGGGCATACCAGATATTGAAAGCAGGTTGCCTGCTAGAATTCGACCATTTTCCCCAAAGCAACATATTCAGGACATCAAGAATTCCATAGGATCTTGTGAAGGCCAAGGATCTAAGAAAATCTATCCAGGGCCTAGCGCTAAACAAGGCCATAGAGTCTATCACAGAGGATCCTGAGAGGATTTTATTCAGTGATTTTCACAACAGGGGTTTCAATACCATCTTCGACTTGAAATCTCTCAACACATTCATAAAGCAGAAGAGTTTCAAGATGCAGTTGTTGGGTGTTGACCTCTTCTCATCAGGTAGTACCCTGGGCGAGACTGCATATGAGACTACTTCAGAACAGGAACATAGGTAACACATCTCAGATGATATCTCTCTCCTCTTGTAAAAAAAAACAAAAAAAAAACAGACAAACACAAAAAATCTAAACAAAGGCACTCTGCTAGAAGTCTTTAGTAGCAAAGGATCTAAACAGATGCAAGTCTAACAGGATGAGGTGGATGTTGGAACAGCATGATAATCCAGGGAGTCTGGTCCAAAGAAGAGAACTTGAACTTAGAAGCCAGAAAAATCTTAAGGTGGGCAGAGAAAAACCTACCACTCACCTCGCAGTAAGTATAAATCACCAAGCACACTGTCTAAGCAGGAGCAGATTAGATCCAGGGGAATGGTCCCTCAGCAGAGAGTTCTTCAGTCAGATTGTCATAAGATGGGAGAGACTTGTGATAGATTTAATGGCATCCTGGATGGACAAGAAACATGAGAAATTTATTATAAGAGGAAGACATCCAATGGCTCTGGGTATGGATGCCATGTGTCATGTGTGGGACTTCTTTCTGGCATATCTGTTCCCTCCCATCTCCATGATATCAAGAGTTTTGAGGATGATCAGGCAAGTTGGATGCAATGTTATCCTCATAGTCCCAGACTGACCAAGAAGGATATGATTTTCAGAATTGGTCATTCTGTAGACAGAGGATCCTTGGTCTTTCCCTGTCAGAATGGACCTGCTGTTCAAGGGTATAGTGCTACACCTTTTTTTAAGTTAATGGTTTGCAAGCTGATTTGAATTCATTGAGATCCTGGGGTCTCTAAGAAGCAGTAATAGATACTATCATTTCCATAGCTGGTAAGTATCCAGATACTCTGGTTTTTAAGCAAACTCTGGGCATGTATTTTAAACCCACCCACCACTTGCAATTAAGCCCCACCCCTTTTTATGCAGAGCTCGTCATTTTTCTACCCCCAGTTGCATCACAGGACTCCCCAGCAGGAAGTCCACAATAAAAAGTTCCCAGGTATGATAATTTATGGCAGGACATCATCTACTTCTATAATCTATTGTAGAGTGTGGAAGATGTTCAGGAATTGGTTAAGGAAACTGGTATAGAAAGATCCTCTGTCTTATCTTAGATTTTCTGCAGTAAGGGTATGAGGTTGGTCTGCGTCCAGCTTTATTAAAAGTTCAGCTTTCAGCAGTACCCGTCTTGGTAAAACAATTTGCAGAAGAAGACTTGTTTAAAAAATACTTAAGAGCCATAATCAAAGTTAGACTGAGGCTAAAACAGATAGTACCTTCTTGGGACTTAAATGTAGTCTTAACCAGTTATCATCTTCATTGAGATTCGAGCCTCTGGATCAAGTTCTTCTAAAGTTGCTCATCTTAAAAACAGTGTTCATTACAACTATTACCTCTGCTTGGAGGGTATATGAGATTCAGGCTTTATCATCCAAGTTTCCCTACGTTATCTTTCATCAGGACAAGACAGTGTTGAGGACTAGACCAGAGTTTAAGTCTACGGTTGCATCTACCTATCATTTAAATCAGGACGTCCTCTTACCATCATTTTGCCCTAATCCCAAAGATGAAAAAGAAGAGAGATTACATAATTTTAGATTTGGTCATATGTGTTTCTATCTACCTAGTAAAAACCCAAAGCTTCAGGAAGTCAGACTCCATGTTTGTTCATTTTCAGGGAAGATTTAAAGGTTCCACAACCTCAAAGTCTTCCATTGCTAGATGGATAACACAGTGCATTAGGATAGCATACCTAGAAGCAGGAAAAGATACACCAAAAATACTCAAGACTCATTCAACCAGAGCAATTTCTACATCGTGGGCTTCTAAGGAATCCTGCTTCGACAGAGGATATTTGCAAAGCAGCATCATAGTTATCTATTTCCACTTTCATCAAACAATATTTGATGCCTCAACCAAGGTGAAATTTGGTAGGAAAGTCTTTCAGGCATCTGTCTACTCAGAACCGGTAAAACCTTGCATGGAATGTTCCTTTTGAGCATGTTATGCGTTATATTAATTGCGTAGCAGAAAGGGCAGCTACGCAGTTGGGAGAGGTTTCTATTTCTGTTCTATGGGTTTGGGCTATTCTTCCTTCCCGCTCACTGACACTGCTTTTGTATATCCCACTTTGTTTCTATCACAGTGGATAGGGACACAGAAGAAGTTTGATCAGTACTTCTCTTTTCTTCTGTGTCCCTCCACAATGCTCCCTGCCCTGTAACTTTCTCTATATTATATTTTCCAGCTATGAAAAAAGATGACTGCTCAGGGGAGTGTGAGGCTTCCTTTGAAACATTTTGATTGGTCATTACACCAGCTGAAGCGAAGTGACCTATACCCACTTTGTCTCTATTACCATGGAGGGACACAGAAGAAAACAGAAATATCAGTAAGGAAAATGTCTCCCTTTTGGACACCCTCTAACGCTTTGAATGGCAGAGGGGTATGCAAAGCATTGTAAAGCATTGCGTTGCACACCCCTCTTGCACTCAAAGTGTTAAAAATAAATGCATTTCAGCTGGTTTAGCTTTTTTGAATGAAAAAGAGCCCAGCAGGGAAAGCACCCTTGTTTTGCTCATCAGGAACAGCACTAGAACATATATTTTATATTAATTTAAAAAGTTTACAGATCCTTTAACCCTATGTTTGTTGCAAGCCCTTCCCTCATTTGGTACCCAAAGTCTTAATACATATTCATTAGAATTCTGGATTCAGCCACAAAGTGACAAGTTTTGCAATTTATCAAAGAGCAGCAGATATGCCCGATAGTTTAAAAGATCCATCATCATGCAATAGGGGAGTACTTACTACTGAACACTGAGATTTCTTCCTTTGCATCATTACAGGGTTGTTTAGAACATATTCCCCACTGAGCTTGTGTGCGACAACGTTCCCCAAGAGAACTCCAGATCTGCTTTCTGTTTAATCATATATCATGTAATACATTTTGTGCTGACTTTCATTACTGTTTACACAAAATGCTCTGCTGTGAAAGAAAGAAATAACCTGATGGATATTAAAGTCCTGCTGTGAATATATGTGTAATCCAAATTTATGTAGCACTGAGACTGCAGGCAACTGTGTAATTTTTAAGCTAGCTGCATACCTTACTATTGCAATAAACTTGGGTATAAAATTAACCCATGTATTCTAAATGGGAGGCATTTCCCAATGATAAAAAGATGGGTTTAGCCACTTTGGGGGACATATACAAAAGTAAATCTAGATGAAACTCTTGGATACTAGAGTGGTCCCCAGTGTATTGCTTCAAAATGCATTGTTTAACTCTCTAGAAGCTATGTTAATCTTGCTTTGTGATACAGAGTACATAGGCGTTCATCCGCTTGTGAACCTTGGAGCACACTTGCAACCAAACTAAAGTTCAAACAGATACAAGGTAAACTGCAACCTTATCCTCTTATCACCTTAACAGAACTATAGTTGCTTTCCTTCTGCTTTAGCAGGCCTTGGGGGGGGTTAACTCACTTTTGGGCACTTGCAAATATTCCACTTTCTCTTCTGCCTTTAGACAAAGGGTACCCTCACTTTGGATCCAGGGGAGGAATGTTTGACAATTGAATGCCCCCCCAAACGCATTTAATGTGAGTTTTGCACACTCCAAACGTAATTCCACATGTAGATATCTAGTGGGACTGATGTACTAAAGTAAAGTGGGGCAGTTCTGAAGGATACCAATTGAATTGTTTGTAACAAATAAAAATTCTCAAAATTTCCATTGATTTTTAAATGTGCTTTTAACACTTTGCAGGGGAAGGAAGTGCTTGCTTAACCCCATATTCCAAGCTACCCTGCTTATTCCTTCTGCTAAAGGCATCAATTGTCTTTGGCTAATACGCAGTGGGACTCAAATGTGAGTGTTCAAATCTGCTCCCTCAGAGTTCTACTGCTGTCATTAGCTGGTCGATGCTTGCTCTCGGTAACAACATCTTTAAGCTCAGGACATACAGCTAGGAGCTGGAAGTGAAGGGAGTCATTAAATGTTTAAAGTAGGTCTCTACTGATAGACTTTTATTTTTGTCAACCTCAACAACCATGTAACTATATAAGGTCCTACGAATACCACATTAGTAAGGCATATGTTAAGGAGGGAGCCACCATGTTGCAGTTGAGTCACAGGAGACATCTGCCCTTAAACATCACTATTTGTGCTATCCATTTTCTAACAATAACAATGTGGTTGAGTTGCTGTTGGGCTGTTGGGCCTTGGTGGTCCCTCTCCCTTTCTGGTTTGCAGCAGTAGTGGTTACTCTCAGTTTTTTTTGCTCACAGCAACTTGGTTATGAAGTGGAAAAAGGGTCCAGTTTAATCTGCTACAGACCATATTGATACTTTTTGGGAAACATGACTCTTTTTTAATTGTTTTTGGACTATAACTGACACCTTTGTTCTTAGAACGCTAATGGTTGGCAGGAGACAATATGACTTTTAGCTTAACGACAGAGCCATGTGTTAACCATCCCTGATGCTTAGGCTGCTCCATTACTATTTAAATGTTCTAGTGGATGTTTCAATAGAAATAAGTTTGGCTCTATATTTTTACAACTGTAGGTGGCCCTGGCAGTGGAAAGGGGACCCAGAGCCTGAAAATAGCAGAGCGCTATGGCTTTGAATACATCTCGGTGGGCGAGTTGTTAAGAAAGAAGATCCACAATACAAGCAGCAACAGAAAATGGAGCCTAATTGCTAAGATAATAACAACAGGAGAACTGGCTCCACAGGTACATCATAACTATGTAATAAATATATGATATGGATGTTTCCAAACTTTTTTAATTGGCATCTGTTGTAGTTCACTGCTAGTTGTTTCATATTAAAGTCAGATAAATACTTGTAACCCTTAATATCCATTTATTTCTGTTGAAGTACATTGTCACATCCTCTCATCCAACATAGATCATGCTACAGGAAACAGATATGCAGAAATACAGGTACACCTCATTGTTGTATCAAGGATACCAGTAGTGTATCATATCCCCTTCTAATTAAACCTATTTTTCACATGTGCCTCACCTATTTTTGTTCATATGGTAATACTCTCTCCCTCCACCCCTAACATCTTGTACCCACCCATGAACATCCTGGAGAATCCACTCCCATTCCTGTTTTCTCATATGCCTTCGAATTCCTCTATATGTGTCTATGATGTCACTTCCCATTCTTTGTTTGTGATGTCACATCTTCATATTCTCAACTCCCAACCTCTTTGTTCTTTTTTGAGCATGTTCAGACGGCCATGTTAATAAGATAAGTTTAAGCATGCTCAGAGTTGTTCATGTTAGCTGGGTAAGTACAGATTTTTCCAACATGGCTGCACCTGAGCAAGTAATCGTTGTGTTGAACAGAGTCTGACAGGACAACTATTGCTTACCACAAATTACCATCGAAAATTATACTTATGAGTGTGGCTGTT
This sequence comes from Rhinophrynus dorsalis, assembly GCA_037306005.1. NCBI lineage: Eukaryota > Metazoa > Chordata > Amphibia > Anura > Rhinophrynidae > Rhinophrynus > Rhinophrynus dorsalis. Next base: position 257,211,448 of record CM074722.1, read on the forward strand.
TTCAGGACTCCCATCCTACAGTGGAAATGATATGGGTTGGAAGAAGCTGTGAGAAGATCTGTTGAGATGACCTCTCTGCTGTTTATAAAAGCTGAATATGCACACATACATATAATCACATGTAGTCAGTTAACCATGCAGTGTAAGACTTAAAGATTTATCAAAAGGTTGATATTGCAAGTAGAAAATAATTTATATTCATATATCTAAAAGGTCAACCAATGTGCAGGTTCAAACCATAAATCAGGTCTTTCGTATATTAAATAATAAAACTTGTACTAAGTAACGTTTTAAAACACAAGGTTGTATGCCTTTTTGAGCTAGTATGTGATGTAGTTAGTGGTGATTTGGTTGTGTCACAGAGTTGGATTTGTATTTGATCAAGGAATCCTCTATTATTATTGTTTACAACCAAAGTGGATGGTATTTTCATCTGCCACACCACACATAAACATTTGAAAGCTTGGTGTTTTTTTTTCTGATAGAGAAGTTATTACTTTTTTTGTAACTCTACAAAGAGTATCCAGTATATTAGAATATAGTATAACCTTATCTTTGTAACCAAATTTACATTTGTCATTCCATGTAACACTTTGGTCTGTGACATTTTATGTGGTAACAGATTATCATTTTTCTTAAACTGTTTATTCACATTCTTAGCACTCCCTTGTGTTATAGTAACATCATTACCTAGTGCATTATTCACCTGCAAAATTTCCTTGACGCCCTTAGGAAACATTAAAAGTTTTAAGGTAGAATTCTTAAATAGCCATGTTAGTAGGACAAGTCTGAGACTAATATGTTTGACAAGTCTGACAGTCTGTTTTAATGAAAGTTAAACAAACTGTGTTATACTCCAGTGCTATGGCCAACTTTATTACAATTTCCAAATCAAAAAAGATTTTCTGCTAAAACATTCTTTTTGTTCTGTGAAATGAATAAACATGTTGTGGAAGCAAAGCCATTCCCACATCCCATGGATTTCTGTGATGCCCTTAAATTGGTTGTAAAACTCAATTAAATTGTTCCATAACGTTGCACTAGGTGAAAGCGTTCACTATTATTTTACCAATTTGTATCCCTTGGTCTGTAAGGACATTGGATACGCTGAAATAATTTTATGAGAACTTTAATTATTTCAGGTGTTACTTTTGACAGTTACTTGAGGATTTTTTTTTCTTTTTCCACTGAGTGGGATAGTAATGTTTCATAATGAAAGCAGCCCTAATTAATCATAATATTTTACTTTGGATAGTATTATTTCAGTTCTGTCAGTTGTAGTTCAAGAGTATTCAATGACAAAGTATCCCCCTCCCGCCCCTTTTACTGATGTAACACTGCTCAACCAGAGCAGAAGGGAGGTGCCCAGGTAGATTGCAGAGAGGGACAATTTTCAATTAAGATTAGGGAAAAACCTGAAAAACTTGTCAAGGGGGGCAGGGATTTCATTTTTTTCATAGGAAGAAGATTGTCCCCTTCTGTTATCTGTCTGGTCTTACAACCAGATTCCACATCTGAGAAGAGATGGCTTACACTAGGTAAAAGAGACAGGAGGGGAAACTTTGCTTATGAATATCTCTCAAACCATAAATGTTTGAGAGATAAGACTTATATCGTTCTTCATGTTTTTTTTTAATGTCTACAAAATAAAATAAATAATAATAATAATAATAAAAAACAAAGTATTACTATCCCATTAAGTTTTCTGTTCATCTTTACAGTCAAAACCAATGTTTTCACCATGCCTCACAAACAATTTGGTGACACAGTGCGCACATAATGACAAAGAGCTTGTGTTACCAGTAACATGGTGTATGACAGAGATGGAATTGGCTATAAAGAAGGTCACAGACTGAAATTTTTTAGTTTGTTGGCAACGCTCATTTTTATCAGTAAAGACTGAGCGTGGAACCCACCTCTAGGAGTGGTCACAGACAGGACAAACTATTTATAGAATGTTCTGCATTCCCCAAAACTTACGATTACAGACTATCCACTGGTAAAACCGTTTTAAAATCCAAGGACATCATTCAGAATGTGGCCAACAGACAAGCAATTATCTTGACAGCCTTAAAGAATAAACGCTGGACTTTCCATTAACTATGATGAAAAGGATAGCAATTGATCAGGTGGACATTGTCAGAGCTAAAAAATAACTTGAGACAGGGCTATGACAGAAGATATTAGAGACATTACAAGGTTTTGCCATGTTACCATTTGGTTCTAGGCTACTTGTATATGATGGACACATAAATGCAACAACCTTTATCTTGTATTCTAGCAGGGCATTCCAAAAACTATTTTGTTAATTGTCTATTGCTAAATGCAGATGCACACTTGTCATACAAGCCTGATATTGTTTGCGTTTATGCATGTAGGCAGAAGCTTTGATGGATAACGTTCATTTCCACAGATAATAAAAGTAAAAGAAAATCCCTCTGCAACACTTAATGATAATCTCTTTCCTCCGGATAAAATTAATGACATGTTTGTGGATGATCTATTGGCTATAGCATATGAAAATTCAGAGAGAGAAAAAACCTTTACCAAGTATTTGCATTGCAGGAATCTTAGCATTTTGTAAAGTAGATAAAATGTGTTAAAGCACATGCAAAAAAGGGAACAGCACAACCAAGGGATTAAATCTGAATCTAGTATTGATGAATGAATCCTTTGGTTGCTGTGTTGCTTTTTGCATGTTCCAATATGACTACACCTTGGGATCCTGGTGATTTTGAATTCATGCACAACTAAGGAGTATAGCTATTTTCATGAAACTGTTATTCTTGTTACATCTGCCAATTACCATACCTTTGAACTACACATTATGTTAATCTCATTGATTGTTTTCATCTAAAGTTGTTACCATTTTCTGTTTACATTATGGGGGAAACATTGAGGAATATTTCAATAACAGAGAACTAGCCAAGTACCATTGTTATATTTCTTGTTTTTGAGACTCATTCAATGAAGTTGTCATATTAACACTTATGTATAAGAATTTCTAATTATTTTTATTTTAAGCATATTTATGTATATTGTGTAGACATCCTTAGTCCAAGTCTTTCGATTGTATTTGTAACACAAAAGGTAGTGGTATCAGTACCCTGGAAGAAAACACATGATATTTGTATGAACTGTACTTCGGAAATAAGAGCTGTGTGATTTTAATATCTTACAAAATGTTTTGTCAGGGTAAAATGAGAAAAACTGTGCTTTTAAAAACAAATTATATGGTTCTTTTTAAAAACCTGCAAGATAAAATGCAAGTAACTTCTTTAGCACCTCAGATATACCCTAGCAGAACACATCGTTTCAAAAGATGTACTCAGCTGCACTTATGGTTAGTTTACTGGTGGATTTGAACCTGAGGAATACCACTGGATACAATCAACAGTTCTTCCAACTCTAAACATGTCTAATGGGCTACAATGCAATTGGACATGAAGAAAGTCTATACTCCATGGTGCCACTAATGATTTAGTGTCTGCCATGTGCAAAATAGCACTTAAAAAAAGGTGACATACACCACACAGTGTAGAAATTGCAGCCATACTAAAAAGAAATGTATTTATCAGGTAACGATTAAATAAAGCGGTACACGACGGTATTGCAGCAGTACTTGGTTTTTGCTAAACAGAGTTCCAGAAACCATGATTTGTTAAGACTTTTAAGGTCTCCTGAGGGTGTCACAGAAAATTTACATGTGAATAATGCAGGTGATAATGACTAATATTTATTCATGAAATTGTTAATAATGTGAATGAAAGATTTAACAAAAAAACACTGATCTGTAAAATGCATTACATTCATTAAATGACAAGGGTGAATTTGTTTACAAAGACAAGGTTATATTGGGTTGTAATACGTCTGGTTTGTAGAGTTACACTACATAATGTCTTACCATAAAAACACAGCTAGGGTGGGTAATGTTTATACAGTGTTTGTAAATGCTACTAACAGCAGCCTCCTGGATTGCTTAATAGCCTAATTCACCTGTGACTGCGCCAGGTTCTAGCTCCAAAAGACATAAACATTTTTAAAACTTTACCTAGAGCAGGACTCGTGGTTATTTTTTTACCAAAGAAAGACCTAATGTATTGTTTTTAACCTGCAGAGTGGTTGATCTTTTAACTATATGAATACTGAATATAAATACATTTCTACTTGTAATCTCAACCTTTGATAGATATTTTGTTTGTCTTACCATGTATCGGAGTTCAGCACATGTGGCGAATAGCCACATCACCTTATAAACACGCCCACATGAATACAGCAATGGCTCATTATCCTGCATTTCCTTATGGAAAAGAGCCATTGCTTATTGTGTTCAGTGAAAAATCATAAACCTGTTGAAGGCATGGTGGATTGATAGGGATGACGGTGGGTTAGTGATGGAATGAGGGTGGATTGGTCGCAGGTTGATGGGGATATGATGGCAAAAACATATTAGTGCATGTTGGCAATGTGCCTTTGACAACGATCAGACACAACATCGCCACCCTGAGCCCTTATTGAATCTTTTTGCATCTCTGCCAAGGCGTTACTACATTGCAAACACTGTGCTGTAGTGTGTTTCACAATAACAACAACCACTATGTATTTTTATTATCCTGTAATAAAATCGCTATAGGGATGTCCGTTACAACAATGTGTACAAATATAAATTCATGACTCAGCACATTACTAATCTTACTTAGGTAAACAGTAACTCAAAATTATTTGAATTAATATTCTACTACTGTGCTTATCCAAAAATAAAAAATAACAAAAATCCTTATACGTAATCTGTTTCAGTAAAGGTTTGTTGCATAATTCCTCATTGAGCCACATAGAACCCTGATATGTTTATGAATCTGTCTGGATTCCATTTGTAATAACCTGTTATTTAAAACCCTCTTACTTGTCACCATTTAGTTGGTCCAAACCCTGGAAATAAAATGTAATCTCATTATCATGCATTAAATTGAAATGTCATCCCAATGGTGTTAAAGGATTACTAGCAAGAATATAAATTGTATGTTAATACATCCTGCTAAGAAGCAGTTTAATTATTTTGTCTATATACCTAGCTTCACATTCACAGTACAACATGTAGACTGTGAATGAGGTGCTACAATTAAACAGTCTCAGACTATAAAACCATTGCCTAAAGAAACATCAACTGTTACCATTTTTAATAGACCTGTACTAATTACAGTGCCTGCATTGATAGGTGTCTTTCACACGACAGCACTTCTGATCTTTATCTCTAAAATGAAATGTGTTGAGTAATTGCTGTAAGTGAATAATGATCATATCAGAATAATATCCTTATGTTATTTTGTCTTATTATTGACCAACCTGTGGAAATGATTTCCTTTATCCGCTCACTTTTATGCATTAAATGTGGTAGTGATGTACAATGTGCCAAAGTCTCCATCCACGGAGTTCTTCTGGGTTCCAAATTTCATCCAAATATTTATATAGCTGTTCATGTTTATTACCATTTTTGATGTCTGGTAGGCCCTGCCGAGATAGATGTTTATGTTTGTAATCTCTTTGTTTAAAGTTATTGCAAAGGATTTATGGTTCCTTCTCCAATTCAGCTTAATTAGTACAGTTACACCTAGCTACAAGGCAGTGTCCAATAGGAATACCTTTTAATTAACAGTTTTAGATGAGTAGTCACACATAACACATTTAAATGATGTGTAGCTTTTCTAAATAACTTAGTGGTGATATGAACTGTATTATTCTTCATAATACTAACATCCAAAAACTGAACAAATTCATCTACTGAGCTACTCACATTAACAAAATATTATCTGTATACCTGTGCCACATACCTACATGTCACAGGAAACCAGTGAGAGATTGCTAGGATAAATCTGGTGTTCCTACCACACCAGGTACAGGTTCACATACGAGAGTGACAATGTGTCCCCATAGTAGTCCCTATACCTGAAGGTAGTGTATACCATTAAAGATGGGGGATTCTGTGTGAACACAAAAGATCATTCCAGAATCAACTGATCATGTAAAGTCAATGAGCTAGGTCTTTTTAAAATATATATATAGCCTCCAACCATCTCTCATGTAGAATTTTTGAGTAAAGTGCCTGTACATCTAGACAAACAAGTAGTACATATATGTCAGTATACCTGAGATGATCATTCACTGGTATCCTGGATCAACAAACTTAACTTTACTACATGACAGGAGGCTTCGTATTTTGCATTTCTTTCTTTACTGAAATCTCCATAGCAGCACAGTAACCAATCAGAGAACAGAAACCGAAAGCATAAATAGCCTGGTACATCTAACTACTTCCTCTTTCTTGCTGCTCCAACAAGCTGCACAGGTCAGAGTGTCTGCTTTTTCTCCCTTACTTGATTTTGGGGGTTTGGGTTATTGGACAGTTTAAATTGTTACTGTTTTACTGTGTTTCCTAAAATGTTCTATCTATATGGGCTCTTTTAGGAATGTGTTTTACATTTAGCTTAATCCTATTAGTTACTGAATAAATGTTTTAGCCTGTCTTGCTCTCTTTTTACATAGACCCATTTGTAATCTAGCATGGTACATGTTCTTTTTTTCCCTACTGCACCTAAAGCTTTAAGTGTATCTTGTTTATATGTGGTTTCCCCTGACTGCCTGGTTCCCTGCCCATCCGGTATATCGTTCCTAGTATACTGGTTTGGCGTGGGTTTTAGTCTTGCCTTGTATAATTGGTTGTCTCTCCCTGCCCGGCAGGGTTCGCGGCAGCCGTGGGTTTCTCACTGTACATCTACCTCTTGTTTGTTGCGGCGCCGGTCCGTGGACCGGAGTTCTCGGTGCGGCGGCCATCTTGGATCTCGTCTCGCGAGATCCTCGGTGGCCATCTTTGTTGAGGGCTCCGCTCCGTGGCTGGGCTGCTCTGGCCACGGAGGAGAATCCTCCTCTGTAAATTCCTTCGGGGGCTTTGGCCAATTACTGTTTTAGGTTGGGACTGGCTCCTGCGTCTTCCTGCCCTATTCTGTGGGGTTTCCTTCCTTGCGGTGGTTTTCTATTGAGGCGGCTGGTTGGCCTCTGGTTGCTAGCCGCTTCTTCTCCTGTTTGCTACTGTTGCTTAGCGGGGTGAGCCCCCGTGGTACAACTGGGGTGAGCCCCCTTACATATTCTGCAGCCTCCTATTGTTGCCTGCCTCTGGCTATTGTGGGTGAGCCCCACTGTTACTTGGGGTGAGCCCCCTGTTCATTTACTACTATTATATAGTCATGGTGCCATGCCTTGCATGGGTGTTCCCCTAGAGGGGTTTCTGTAGGCTTTGCTGGGTTTTGGAGCATTTGTCCAGCTGCTTTGCCAAGTTCAAAAAAAAAATAAAAATTCTTTGTCAGGAAAGCAGTGGTTTTACGCTGCTACTTGTTACCGGGGTGAGCCCCCGTTCATATATCAGTTTTGGCTTGGTTACACCATTCCTTTTAGCCCGGGTGAGCCCCAGGTTGTACCTTGTTGAGACTCACCCCTCCTGTTCTGGGGTTGCGTCTCGCTTCCTGACAGTGCTTTTTCTGTCTCCCTTTAGATTGTTACCTACGAGGGGTTCATAGCCATTTCATCATGAGTGATTCTACGCCTGACTTCAAGGCTCTTATCGATGCTGCTGTTGCGGCTTCCGTGGAGAAGGTGCTCTCCAGGATCCTGGCCCGGCTTTATCATCCAGGGGCGCAACTCCCTCTGTTTCCATTGAGTCCTCTGAAGGCCAGGTTGTTGGAAAATGGTTGGCTCCTGGTTCTTTGAGTTACGCTGGCAAAGGGAAGACTCCGTTGAAACGGCCTAGGCGTGAGGATTCTATGCCTACCATTCCTTTGTCCCCACGATCTTCAGACGAGGATGCTCCTTCTGCTAAACCCCTGAAGGTGGTTGATGAGTGGTGTGCTTCCGGCTCCGAGGACGACTGTTGGGATGCCTATCCTGGGGAATCTTCCAATTACGTTAGAGAGTCCATTGGGGCTCTTCCTCTTTCCGATTCCAAAGAGGGCTCTCTCCCGGGAGATGCTTTCCGTGACGCAAGAGGGATGCCTCTTTTTGATCCTCGGACCATTCGCCATCCCAGGTCTTTGGAGTGGTGCCTGCCGGACCATGTGGCTCGTTTTGTCCATTTTTGGTTACGTCAGTCCTTGGACCGGGAGGTTCGAGGTCGACTGCGTGCGGAGTATCCTCAACCAGTACTGCCAGACAAGGTGGCCATCACGCCGTAGTTTGATCAGACAGTCCTCACTTTCATGGCTTGTTCTGGACGCGACCCGCGGAAGGGTATTGAAAAAGGTTTGAAGTCCGCGCAGGACAAGATATTGGATATTGGCCCCCTTACCAAGATTTTGTGCTTTGCAGACCAAGCACTTGAACATGGTGATCCTTTGGATGCAGAGGCTATCCGGGAATGGGCTCAGCGGGCTGTCTGCTTGCTGGGCAATGCCAACGCAGCTATTTCATCGGAACGGAGGAAAGCGGCTTTACTCAGAATCGATCCTAAGTTGGCTGACCTAGGGGCTAAAGAGCTTGGTCCTTCTGCCAACGGCCTGTTATTTGGTGAGCCTTTCATAGCAGAACTCAAACAGCATGTCAACCTCTTCACCACGCTCAACAAGGCTCAATCTTCTATGCGCCAGGTGTTTCGCCCCACACCGTCAAGAGGTGTTTTTTGGGAGAGCTGGTCGGCAGCGGGGCCGTGCCACCAGCAGATTCTGGACCTCTGGCCCCCACACCATGCCTTCATCGCCTGGATTTTTCCCCTCCACTCTGTTCCGGAACACCAGTTTCTCCAGAGGAGCGGACAAGTCCAGACCTGCCAGAGGCAGAGGGCGTGCCAAGTTTACAACAGGTAGGACTGCCACTGTTAAGTGTTCGCACTCCCATGCCTTTTACTGCAGGAAAAATTGCTTCTCATTTTCAGGCTTGGCAGGAACTCTCTTCGGACGTGTGGGTCCTTCAGTGTGTTCAGGGCTATGTGATAGAGTTCCAGTCTCCTCCAGTCCAAAGGTATCCGCCCCCGCCTGCGATTTATTCGGCGAGGGACCAGGAGTTGATAGACGCCGAGATCGTCTCTCTATTTTCCAAAGGCGCAGTTCAGTTCGCGCCAGACGAGACCGGGTTTTTCAGCAATATCTTCTTGGTTCGCAAAAAGACCGGAGACTATCGCCCGGTCATCAACCTCAGGTCTCTCAACGGATTTGTGGTGTATCGCCACTTCAAGATGGAAGGCATCCATCTTTTGTGAGACCTTTTACTTCAGGGAGATTGGTTTTCCCGTCTGGACTTGAAAGATGCTTACCTGTCGGTGCCGATTGCTCAGTCTTGTCGTCAGTATCTTCGCTTCCGTTGGAAGGGTCGTCCATGCCAGTTCACTTGCCTTCCATTCGGCCTCAGCTCTGCTCCTTGGTGTTTCACCAAACTGCTGAAGCCAGTGGTTTTGCGTTTTTGGTCTCTCGGCATTCGTTGCTTGATTTACCTCGACGATCTTTTGCTGTTTTGCAACGATGTATCGAGGATTCGATCTCAGACGCGCTTCGTGGTAAGCTTCCTGGAATCCTTGGGATTTGTTATCAACGTCGAGAAGTCGGCGCTGGAGCCTTCGCAGGTCGTCCAGTTTCTGGGTTTCGAAATCCATTCGGTTCGTTGCCTGCTACGCCTGCCTTTGACGAAGGTTGCGGCTATACGCAAGGAGATCCGTCGCATATTTCGTATGCAGCAAGTTCCTCTGCATTGGTTAGCTCGCATCGTAGGTCTTCTCTCATCTTCCATCCAGGCAATCTCTCCGGGACCGCTGCATTATCGGGCGATGCAACGTTTCAAAGCATACCATCTTCGGTTGGGGAGATCTTACGATCATTTGGTGGAGTTCCCTCCGGAGGTTCGGTTCGAACTTTGATGATGGCTTCTGCATATGCAGGCCTGGAATGGCCGAGCGGTGTTTGGTCCATCCCCAGATTTCATTATGGAGTCGGACGCCAGTCTGTGGGGCTGGGGCACCCATTGCGCAGAGCAGGCCACGGGAGGCCCTTGGTCGGAAGCAGAAGAGGGCCTTCATATCAATTGCCTAGAATTGATAGTGGGGTCCTTTGCGGTTCGCAGTTTTGCCAGAGACGAGTCAGACTGTTGTATTCTGCTCCGTATGGACAATCTGTCCGCAGTCCAATACATAAAGAAGTTGGGAGGTGCCAGATCTCGGGACCTGACAGAGGCAACGAAAGACCTTTAAAGGTTTTGCTTCAGGCGCAACATTTCTCTAGTGGCGGAGTATCTTCCGGGTGTGTCCAACCTGACAGCGGATTGGTTTTCTCGTCATTGGAGAGACACCAGCGACTGGAAACTGGACGAGGCAGTGTTCCAGCAGCTGTGTCTCCTCAGAGGTCCGTTCCATGTAGATCTTTTTGCTTCCAGGACCAATTGTCAGCTTCCTGCGTACTTCAGTTGGCTTCCGGACCCAGATTGCGTGGCGGTGGACGCGTTCCTGCAGACGTTGCCACAGCAGGGAGCATATGCGTTTCCCCCATTCGTGATGCTGGCACGAGTTCTACACCAGGTGAGAGTACAGGAGGTAAGTATTCTTCTGGTAACTCCATTGTGGCCGAGTCAGCGGTGGTACCCGGACCTTCTGGAGTTATCGGTGGAAGATCCTCTTCTCCTCCCTGTGTCGCCTCGCCTCCTGTTGGATCTTCACGGCAATTCTCATCCTCTCATCCTTCAGGGTCGGCTTCGGTTGGTGGCCTGGGCGATTTCAGGGGTGCCTGGTCAGTCGATGGCTTATCGCAAGAGGCCAGGGATCTTTTGTGGGACTCCTGGGCCCCTGGTACGAGAAGATCTTATTTGTCCGCCTGGAGGGCCTGGTCTGGCTGGTGTCTGGAGAGGGATTATGATCCCTTTACTGCAACTGTGACGGCCATCCTCAACTACTTATCTTTTCGGTTTTCTTCTGGTCAGTCTTTTCGTTCTCTGAATGTTATTCGTTCTGCTATTTCGGCCGCGCCTACTCCAGTTTCTGGCTTACCGGTGGGCCGTGATCCTTTGGTCTGTCGGTTGTTACGAGGGATCAAGTTGTCTAGACCTCCAGTTCCTAAGTACTCCAGTTTTTGGGATGTGGAGGTGGTTCTGCATTCCTTAAAGAATTGGCCTTCGAATGATTCTTTGACGCTTAGACAGCTGTCAGCTAAACTTACAGTCCTGCTATGTCTGGTCTCTTTCCGCCGAGTTTCGGATGTTCGGGCTTTTGATGTGGATGGATTTTCAGTACTTCCGGACGGGGTTTCCTTTTCTATATCCCGTCGTACTAAGTCAGACTCTGTTTCTGTTTTTTATCCCTTTTTTAGGGAAGTCCCTCAACTTTGTGTGGTGGAAGTTTTACTTCGCTATGTTCAGGCTACTGCTTCCTTACGTTCAGCTCCTTCGGGGCAACTCTTAATTTCTTATGTGAAACCTCACAAACCCGTTTCGTCTATCACCTTGGCTAGGTGTATTTGTTGGGTTTTATCTTTGGCGGGCGTTGACCCTGCTTTTGGGGCTCATTCCGTTAGAGGGGCGTCTGCGTCCGGTGCGGTCTCGGCCGGGGCATCGGTTGTTGATATTTTGCGTTCGGCTGATTGGTCTAGGGAGCACACGTTCCGGCTCTTCTATTTTCGGCCGCAGGTTCATGCATCGAATTTTTTGGTTTCTTAGTGTTAAAAATGCAAAATACGAAGCCTCCTGTCATGTAGTAAAATTGTAGATTATGCTAGCTTTAGTGTACTCATAATCTTAATTTTAATAATGACAGGAGGCGAGTATTTTCTCTCCCTTCCCTCCCATGTTCTTTATAGGAGGTCAGTATGTAAGTACTGTTCTGGGGGGGGGGGGGTTATCTGATGCTACATGTTGGTTATGTTGTTCTTGTGTTTTATTAAGTGATTATTAATGTTTTATATTGTGCTGTAATGTTTATACTTATGTGTTGAGACGGTCTGTTTCTGTGTCCTTTCACGGAGTTTCCATGTTTTTCAGTGTGACCTTCTCCCAAGGATCGTCTGGAGACCTGATGAACGAAGAGTGAATGCTGTTGCTGTTGGTTGACGGAATCTGGATGTTATCTTGTTCCTGCATAGTTCTGTTTGCTTGTTGTTTATACCGCGAAAGAGGAAATAGTTAGATGTACCAGGCTAGTTATGCTTTTGGTTTCTGTTCTCTGATTGGTTACTGTGCTGCTATGGAGATTTCAGTAAAGGAAGAAATGCAAAATACTCGCCTCCTGTCATTATTAAAATTAAGATTATGAGTACACTAAAGCTAGCATAATCTACAATTTGAAGCGGAAATGTTGTAACTGTATATAAATCTAAGTGCACTCATTATTACTGATCATTGTACCAGTCTGGATTTATTGTTACATGATTGTGTCTTGGGACCATTGTTTAGCCATATTGTTCAAGAGGGGTTAATACTGCCATTTTATTACAGGAGGTGTTTGTCTTATGATATTATTTTACTTTAATAGAAACTAATGCCTTACATGCTGTATATTCCACCTCTGTAGTGGTCCCATCTATTTGTTTAGTTTTGAGCTGCTTAGTACATTGTATATGATGGGACTTAGACTCTCATACAGTTCAGATATTGGAATTTGCTTTTTTTAGAATATCATTTATCTAGAGAAGTCAATCTGTTAAACAAATTAATAGCCATGATTTCTTACAGGATATCTCCCCATAACAGTATCTAAAGGATAGCCAATCTGTATCTCCTCAGTTGTTGGACTACAGCTCCTGACCACCTCCGATAATCAATATTTCCAGCAGAACTCGGGCTACTACTTACCTAATTCTCAGCTGACTAATAACTGGTTGAGGATAAGAGGAGTTGTAGTCCAACAGCAGATGGAGAGCCACATGTTTTCCTTGTCTTAATAATGACACTAACTAATGACTGTGACCTTTTTTTCTCTTTTCTATAAAAGGAAACCACAATCACTGAGATAAAACAAAAGCTAATGCAAATTCCAGACTCAGAGGGCATCGTTATAGATGGATTTCCTCGAGATGTAGCACAAGCGCTCTCCTTTGAGGATCAAGTAAGGACTTTATTCATCCTTGTATATTATACAAGTGTATGATTTTATTTCAAGTAAGAACTTCACTTCAGGAAGCTATTAGCAACATTGCAAGGCTCTTGGTTGTATAGCTCCTTTGAAAACTAAGGAGAAAATTGGGCTGATGTATTAAGAAGGATTTGATTAATTCTGGAGTAAACCAATTGCCTCACCAAGGAGAAATTTACAACATTTAAATTTATATAAATAGGTCTTTTAACACCCTTATTGCAGAGAGGTCACCAGTGTTGTTGCTTCTCAATGCACTGGAGACCTTTCTAGCATTAAAGGGGTTAAAAGCACAATTTAAATGAAGGGGAATTGTATTTCTCTTCTATAGTACATTTGTTTTACTCTGGAATTACTCCAGGTGAGACATGCACCAAGACGTGGAGGAGAAAACTTCTTCAGCAAGATAATTTCCTTTAATTCTAATGTTATTCTATCGAGTCTTTCACTAACCTCTCTCAAGTTGGACAGATCTAATTACATAGACTCCATACAATATAGGAACTGAAGAGTTTATCATGCTGGAGAACTTCTCACCTTTATCATACCTTGGTGCATAAACCCCTCAAGCCTCAATATGGTAATTATAATTATTTGTATTTTTTATTAGTAACTAGTGTAAAAGCCCATGTACAAGGGCCAAGGTCCGGGTAATGTTAACCCTTTGAGTGCCAGAGGGGTACCCCTCTGGCACTCAAAGGGTTAAGCGTCCGCTTCATGCGCAGTAGAGACTGCCCGGACGAGCGCAGTCTCTATTGCGCATGAGAGCTTCTGACAAACATCCTAGCGAATTATTATATAGGATTGATTATAGTTTTATATCCTGCTGATGAGTGTAGATTGTAAGCTGTTGGACTATACAAAATCAGTTTAACCTCTTAACAACCACCCAATCCGGCGCATGGGTGGCCGTTAAGGACCATGGAGATGGCTGCCATGCCAGAATTCCATGAAGTGCCAGGATCGCTACCGGTCCTTATCGTCCGGGACTGTCATGGTGGTCCTGACACATCGTGGGTCCTTAAGGTGTTAAAGGGATAATAATACTTCAAAATTACTATCCCTTATATTGAAGCCCTTGTAAAACTGAATAAAATGCCACCAGTGGCATCTCTCAAACCTTTATGGTTTGCGAGATAGCCCCTTTTAAACTTCGCTCCCCCTGCCTCTCCACTGATGTCAGCGTTTTTGCTTCAGCAGGGAATTCTAGTCCCGGGACCGGCGGAGGCTCTTTAGCACAGCCGAGATCTCGTTATGAAAGACAAGATCCTTCACTAAAATGGTCTTCTACATGTGCTTGGTTACCAAGCACACGTAGCAGACCGTTTTAGTGAAGGATCTTTTCTTCTAAAACGAGATCTGGCTCTGCTGAAGAGCTTCCACTTGATTCAAAGAAGGGATTTGTCTTCTACAGCAAAAACGCTGACATCAGCAGAGAGGCAGGGGAAGCGAAGTTTAAAAGCGGCCATCTCGCAAACCATAAAGGTTTGAGAGATGCAGCTGGTGGCATTTTATTCCGTTTTACAAGGGCTTCAATATAAGGGATAGTAATTTTGAAGTATTACTATCCCTATAAGAGTTTGATTAATCTCATGCTTTCACGCAGTGTGCCTCTTATGTGTACGATGTTGGTTTATTGTGAATGACACACCTTCTGTTGGACCAGATTTTCCATTAGTCACAGTAAGAAATTTCTTTGAGTGCTAATGTCCAGTTTAGTCTAAGGGTGTTTTGTTTGCTTCCCCCTGAATTAAAAGACAGGATATCAGGCAAATGTAGGTTCAACTTTATTTTGCCTTCTCAATAATTTGAGTGTGGAGTTTTTGGGAGGAGTTTTCATGAGACCGTGAAGTTGACTATATTTACTGAGTTATAAGTCCTTTTGTACAAAATAAAAATGCAGTAATTCTGGGGCAAACCAACAGTACCATGGGGACACACATACATTTCCATACATTCCCATTGACTAGCACCCATTGGTGCTAGTGATAATTATGAACTTTATGGTTTCACAGATAAAAGTTAAGCAAACACACCCAGGTTGGCTATAAGCATTTAGCAGAAACACCCCTCATAAACATATCATCCAAGTATAACATTTAACATACAATTAAGTACAACTAAGGGTTTCCTAGATTCACCCCTAAGAAACTTCAAGCAAAAGGGTGCATAATTCCAAATTATAAACAAGCTATTATAAAAATATCTAGCTTTCTAAACACATATAAAGTCATACTTTCTGTCACAGTTACACACAAGTTTCGAGGGGGGGTGTCCTGTACCCTCCCAAGTCTACAGCTGCACTTGTCACACAAAGACTGCCAGCACAATCTACGAGGTAATCCCTTCCTAACTCTGCAGCTAGCTGTTAGACAATCGGGTATACACAAATAGGCTCTCAGAAGGCTTCTGTTCATTGATAATTATGATCAACATTTGAGTGGCAGAGGTGTATACAACGCATTGCCACTCAAAGGGTTAACACTGGTTCACTTCCAGCTAACATCAGTAAAATCTATTTATTTTACATTAGATCTTTAATTAATAATTCTAAAATTGCATTTAATGCATATAGATGCTATACTATTTAACATCCTTTGGATAATTTTGTTTGTGTGTGTTGTAAAGAGAGGTAAAAGCCAGGCAATTTAATTTGCCATTAGTACACACATCTATTTTATTTATAAAAGCTATTACCTTGTCTCAGGCCATTACATGGCGGGTGCTTTCACATATATGACTAGATTTTAGGCCTCAGGAAAGACGCCAAAAATGTTTGCATTGCTAGAATGAAGTATAGGTACAAAAGATCTGTTCATTTTAGTTTTTAGTATTCCTTTAAGCCAGTGGTTCCTAAGTGCAACCTCAAGGGCAACGAACAAGCCTGTCTTTGGGATTTTACTGCTTGTGCAAATGTGAGATAAATGACTGAGCTTCTAATTAATTCATCTGTGCACAAGCAGGGAAATACAAAATATATGGCCTCTTAGGTGTACCTGAAGATTGAGTTGAGAACCATTGTTTTAAGTGATTATGCTATATCCTTTCCTGGGACATGTACTGTTAGAAAGTTAATTTATATTCAGTTTTATAGGTCTCTTTGTAAAGTAATTGGTCTCATCTTTCAACTTTTGCTTTGACCTTGCCTTAAAAGGATAGTAATATTTAAAATGGAAATAAAACTACATTGTATGGCATACCCACCATGGGTAAAACAAAGGTACTCCAGCTGCTGAAAGGTATTTTACTGAAAAGTTATTACAGCTCAAACTTAAGTTTTGTATGTGCCGTATCAATGGCCAGTGTACAATTTCAGGCTACTGCAACTAAAAAATTCAAGTTTGAGCTGTAATAACTTTTCAGTAAAACACCTTTCCTCAGCAGTGGAAGTACCTTTGTTTTACTCAGGGGATAAACCCTACAACAGTTTTTTGTTTGTTTTTTCAACGTATTAAGTATTGCTGATAATTTTAATATGTAAATAAAACGATTATCATGATAACTGAATAGTTTGGTCCCCCTGTTCTAGACTAGTAAAAACACAATGCACAACTACATTATAATCATGCTTTTATTTATTACTGCAGTGAAACTTAGGTCAGGGGTGTCCTACATTTTACTTCAAGGCCACACTGAGAAAAGGTCAGTGATTCGAGGGCCACATAATTCCAGATAATGAAATGGGATTAAAGACCAGCATGTACACAATGAAAGTTTATATTGACTCTTAATTGCAGTCTGTTACTAGCCTGCAGTTTGCTATATAAATTCACATACTAAGCTTTACATGCATGCTCGTTAAACTAACAATAACCCTCTATTCTGACTTTACATATTCTGCCAGTATATAATATTTACACACAAACTGATTTTATTTTATTAATTTACTTTTTTCTAAACTTTAATGTCCCTGACAATAAGCTACCTGGATCTGTTTGCAGAGAGCTTTTTCTGTCATGAAAGCAATGTGTAGTGATACAATGTAAAACAGGAAATGCAGTGCTGCAGAGAGACTAAGACTGTACGACATCCGGATTTATGGTCGATCAACCAGACAACTCTCTGGGAACGGATATCCACACAGCTCACTGTCAGGGGCATAAAAGTGTAAGAAGAAGTCAAGATAACCACATTATAAAACCTATATTGTGTGTCGCTTGATCAGACAGATCGCAACGAGGGACAATCTTCTTTCTATCATTATAACGAAACCCCTTCCCCCCACCTTTACGAAGGAGGGCAGGTTTTTCCTTATGCTGACAGAAGATTGCCCCTCATCGCAATCCATCCGGACTGGCTTGCTGCTCTGAGGGGAGACCTCGTGATGTATGGAAAAGGGGCAGGAGGGGGACACTTTTAAGTAAAATAAAACAAAGACAATGTTATGAGCATTGAGTAAGGTACGTTTTGTTATTACAAAAAAAAACCTAATTGGTAAATTGCATATCGTAATTTAATGAAGAAATGGGGTTTAATCATGGGCTGGCACCAAAAAATCAGTAACATACACTTGACATTTAATGAAAGTAACAAATGTAGTTTCTGACTCCAAGAGATAAAAAAAATCAAATAGCATTGTCATTAATTGCATGCTTTTAATGGCAGCCCATAATAATCACTGCAGCAGAGTACAACTGGTGTAGTCTGTGTTTAGCATGCCATGGGTTCTGCCAGAGACTGACTTACTGAATCTCATTCCAACAGATGGATGCCAAGCTATGTTTTCTCTCATCTTTGCTACACTGAGCGTGCCTGGAATTTCAAGATATTTCAATTTATTTTCAGTCCGTGACAAACAAGATCATAGGGCACTGCTGGAAATTGGGTTGATAATGGGTCTCTTCCAACACTCAAGGTGCTAAATTTGCAATAGATCTACCAAATATTTGCAATATTCTGCTTCTCTGCATGTTGGAATGAAATGTTTTATTCATATGGTACTGGAAGTATGTGCAATCAAGATTTAGAATTTTACTGGATATTCTTTACTGACAACTCAATTCTAATAGTTATCCCTTGTGATTGATTCAATAGGCAGTCATTCATATGAATTTCTATATGTGATCTCTGTTTTATCTATGGTTGTTATAACTCTTCCAAAGGAGCGAGCAATGTATTTTCTCTGTCGTCCAGTACAGGTTACTGGTAACTCTGGGAGGCGATCCGCCCCTTTAAATAGGCAGGAACATTTCTCTAAATGTATGCAGGGGGTGGAGCCTCCCTTCCCTCCTGGGTTGCATCCTAGCCAGCTAGCTCCAGAATGATTTGTTCCTGGGTGTGACAACACCAGTTGGAGAACATTTGTAGTTAGTTTTAGTTTCTTTTTTATTTTTCTGTCAGATATGGAATACCACCATTAGGCGGGTTACAATGACTGACAAATGCCCTTCAGTGTGGCTAGCTCAGTGTCCAGGTGCTTTTTGGTGGACCTGAAGCCCTGAGGGGAAAATTTGGGTACAAGTGCTTCCCCATGGATTACTCTCTGAGGTAATTCTTACTGCATGGTAAACTGAAGATAGAAGATCTGCAGGAGAGGTGAGCTACCCTTTGAGTGCTGCAGGTCCACTTGTCCCACAGTGCCCTTTCGCTGGGCTTGTATTTGGGAGTTCTCATTGCGCACTCCTGCACTCATTGGGTATATATGTGTATGTCTGTTGGGTATTTGGAGCAGGTTTATGTGGTAACTTAACCCTTTGTCTGCTGGTTTGACACGTTTTGTGAGGTTTTCTGACACTTTCATTACTGGGTTAGTGTTTTCTTAATATGCACACATGTTCCCTGTATGTTTCTCATGTTTTTACCTCATATGTTAACTTTTATTAAATTTGTGCACCGTGCCTTTAAGGCGTGCTTTACCGCATAGACGCCATTGCTCCATTTACTTTCTATGGGTCAACACTGTTTTTGACGTATCTCTACAACCGCTTCACACAGCAACTTCAGAGTGGGCTCATTTTAATTGTCTACCCTTGCTTTATCATCCGGTTTATACTTCAAGTTTGTTGGGGGGCTTCGGGCACTGTTTGGGGTTCTTTTTGGGAAAAACTACATTTCCCATGAGCGCTTGTTTCGTGCCTTTTTTTCTGATTGGCTCCCGTCGCGGCAGCCATTTTGTGAGCTTTTCTCAGCAAGTATCCTACGCAGGGCTTGGACTCTCCTTCTTTCCTCTGCAGATTAACCCTTCTCCTGCCAGATGAGTCTATATTTAGCACTTCTGGGGTGAAATATTAATCTAACACACTACAATTGGGTGATTTATTGTACAGTTGGTTATTCTGACACTGTGACAATGTCTATACTGCTGGAGCTGGGGGCTAGACCTAAGACTAAGGAGGCTGGGGTATCAGTATCCCCCATTGTGCATTTGTCTTCCTGTCACACAGGGCTACCTAGAGAGTTCTCTGGTCATTTATGCCCAGCATGTTCTGGAGTTCCTGACAGCAACCCAGGGCCTTCCAGCCATGCTATTGAGCCAGCTTGGGTGCAAGAGTTTAAGGCTGCAACTAGGGACCTTAGGTCCACTCTACAACTCTTTCCATCCCAGGTACAGGGGGCTCTTCAATTATGGCAGACCCCATCTACTATCAGATCCTCCCTGCCTAAACCGCAGGGGGCACCTGATGTGTCAGATTCTTCTGAGGAAGAATTGTTTCAAGATTCGGATGTTGAGGATGGTACTGTTTTAGAGTCTTCTAGGTCCCTTGGGGACCCTTTTGAGTCTGATCCTGAACCCTCTGTTGAGGGCCTGATCAGGGCTGTATTGACCACACTCAACATTCCCTTGGTTCAGGAGGTCCCTTCTGATCCCTCTGATGTTTTTCAGGAGCCTGCAAAGCCCCTTACTTATTTTCATCATAACCCAACTCTTCACCGTTTGGTTCGCTTCTGTGTCCAGGAAATTTGCTAAACTTTATCCCTTTTCTGAAACAGAACTGGCTAAATGGGTTCATCCCCCAAAGGTGGACGCACCCATATCTACCACCTTACCTGTTTCTGATGCTTCTGCTCTGCAAGATTGGACTGACAAGAAACTTGAAGCAATGGAAGCCTAAGGCCGCATTCAAGCCCAAGGCTCCCAAGACTGCTTTGGCATGACTCAACGAACCCGGGTCCTCATCCCACTGTGGGTGGTCGTCTCCGCCTCTTTCGCGGGATTTGGGAGGATTCAGTGTCGGACCCATGGGTTTTACAGGTGGTGTCAGAGGGATACAAGATCCCTTTTTTTCTCTTCCACCTTTTCGCTTTCATCTTTCTCGCTTTCCTCAGGAAGTTGAGAGAAGCCGTCTATTCGAAGGCGCTATTCAGGCTCTTCTGGACAAGGATTCCTGGAGCCTGTGCCTCCTTCAGACAGGGGTTTGGGGTTTTACTCAAACCTCTTTGTGGTGACCAAAAAGGACGGCGGATGCCGCCCTGTTTTGGATTTGAAAGATCTCAATTCCTTTGTGGTCAAGACTCCCTATCGTCAGGAGTCTGTGCGCACAGTGATCGCTGCCATGTCTCAAGGGGAGTTCCTTGCTTCTCTGGACCTTCAGGATGCGTATTTGCACATCCCAATCCATCTAGAGAGCAGGCGGTACCTGAGTTTTGCCTGCGACAAGGGTCATTTTCAGTTCTCAGCTCTTCCATTTGGTCTGACAACGGCCCCTCAGGTTTTCCAACGGGTTCTGGGGGCCTTGATATCCATCCTCCATCGGGACAGCATCAGAGTGACTCCCTACATGGACGACTTGCTTTTGAAAGCCGCCTCTGCAGACCTTCTTCATCAGCAGATCCAGACCTGCATTCAAATCCTTACCCATCACGGTTGGATTGTCAACTTGGAAAAGTCAGACTTTGTCCCATCCCAGCAACTGATCTTCCTGGGTCTTCTGTTCGATACTCAGAAGTGCATGGTGTTTCTACCGGACGAGGTAGCCCATCAAATTGCCCAAAGAGTCTCAACGATTCTATCCCGGGATCGGATCCCAATTCTGAAGTTCATTTCCATGATAGAGGCGGTTCCATTTGCCATGGCACACACCAGGGAACTTCAGAGATTTGTGATACAGACATGCAGGGACCAACCAGATCATCAGAAGCTATGGGTCTTAATTCCTCCACATGTAGAATTGAGCTTGGAGTGGTGGCTGGACCTTTCCAATCTCCTAAAGGGGAGATCCTTCCTGATTCCCTAGTGGACCAAGGTCACGACGGATGCCAGCCTCTTGGGCTGGGGAGCTGTTCTGGGTCGCTTCAACGCTCAGGGGAAGTGGTCCATGGAGGAGTCCCTTCTCCCTATCAACATCCTGGAATTTCGAGCAATATTTCATGCTCTCCATCATTGGGAGTATCAACTGGAGGACTGTCCAGTCCGAGTAGAGTCTGACAACGAAACGGCAGTGGTTTACATCAACAGACAAGGTGGAACAAGAAGTATCGCCGCTTGGTTAGAGGTCAAGGCCATTCTGTTCTGGGCAGAGGTTCATGTTCCTGTCATTTCCGCAGTGCACATTCCAGGCGTAGACAACATCATGGCAGACTTCCTCAGTCGTCACACAGTCGACAGCGGAGAGTGGGAGCTACATCCCGAGGTGTTTCAACTCCTAACTCAGAGATGGGGGAATGCCCCTAGTGGATCTGATGGCTAAGAGACACAACAGGAAGGTTCCGGCATTTTGCTGTCAGTGGAGAGATTCTCTAGCTCTGGCTGCCGACGCAATGTCCATTACCTGGACATTCTCCCTGGCCTACATTTTTCCTCCTCTTCCAATGTTGATAAGGGTGTTAAAGAAATTGAAAGTGGAACGTTGTCCAGTAATTCTGATCGCTCCAAATTGGCTTTGTCAGTCCTGGTATCTGGAGCTTCTGGCCCTATCAGTGGCGGAGCCTTTTCCGCTCCACTCTCGTCCAGATCTTCTTCTGCAGGGTTACCTGTGGAAGGAAGATGTTCATCAACTCAATTTGAAGGCCTTGAGGTTGAATCCTCGATTTTAAAGAAGAAAGGGTTTTCTTCTGCTGTGGTGTCTACTATGCTTAGTGCCCGTAAGCCTGTTTCTTCCAAGATCTATCACCGTGTCTGGTCGACATTTGTGTCTTGGTGTGCTGACAGAGATCTGTCTCATGACTTTGATCTTCCCACTGTCCTGGCCTTTTTTGCAGGACGTTGTGGACAAGGGACTCAGTCTGAGTTCTCTTAAGGTTCAGACTTCGACGCTTTCTGTCTTTTTCCAGAAACACATTGCTATCCTTCCTGATGTCAGGGTTTTCTTCCAGGGCGTTGCTCATGTGCGTCTTGCCTTTCGGAGTCCGGCTCCTCAGTGGGACCTTAATTTGGTATTGGGAGTTCTCCAACGTCCTCCCTTTGAGTCTTTGGCTACTATTCCTTTACGTCTCTTGACGTGTAAGATGGCCTTTCTTCTGGCGATTGTGTCTGTTCGACAAGTTGCTCTGTCCTGTAAACCACCTTATCTGGTATTTCATAAGGATAAGGAGGTGCTTCGCACCTCTATGGAGTTCTTACCTAAAGTGGTCTCCAAGTTTCACATCAATCAGGAGATTGTGGTGCCCTCTTTCTGCCCTAACCCCTCCTCTGACAAGGAAAGAGATCTCCACTTGTTGGATGTGGTACATTGTCTCAAGTTTTATGTCCATCACACTGAATCTATCAGGAAGTCTGACGCTCTGTTCGTCATTCCTGAGGGTCCTAGGGCAGGAAGACCTGCATCCAAAGTGACTATTGCGTCATTGATCAAGTCCACTATTCGTAGGGCCTATGAGTAGAGGAATAAGCATGTCCCCTTTCGGGTCACGCTCATTCTACCAGGTCTATTGGGGCCTTTTGGGCCTATAAGAATCAAGTGTCTACTGATCAGCTGTGCAGGGCGGCCACTTGGTCCTCTGTGCACACCTTTTCGAAGCACTACCGTGTGGATGTGCTGGCTTCGGCTGATGCCAGCTTTGGGAGGAAGGTCCTGGAGGCAGTCTTGCCTGTCTTGGATCTTCTTCTCAGGTTCTTAGTGCTTCCTTGCTGTTAAGCCCTATTGTCTCTAGTTCAGTGTGCTGTGTAACAGTTCCTGGGGTGTTTTTACCCCTGTTTGGTGTCCGTTGACATTTTAGTTTTGTTGGGATCTCTGACCGGTTGGTTCATAGAGGTTCTGGTGACTTTGGGTTCCTTGCGCCTGGTCCTTGCCTTCTTTCCGCCTCTGGGAAACTCAATGGTTGGACATCCCAGTGTTACCAGTAACCTGTATTGGACGACAGAGAAAAGAGGATTTTTGTCTTACCTGTTAAATCCTTTTCTCTTAGTCCATGCAGGTTACTGGTCTCCCACCCTGTCAAGAGACCATGTTTGGCTCTCCTGTGGCAATACGTTGGAGTTTTCAGGGCATGCTCACAGAAGTCTTCTTCTCTCCTATTTCTGGTCAGTTATTAGTGTCTCAAATAATTCTGGAGCTAGCTGGCTAGGATGCAGCTGAGGAGGGAAGGGAGGCTCCACCCCCTGCATACATTTAGAGAAATGTTCCTGACTACTTAAAGGGGCGGATCGCCTCCCAGAGTTACCAGTAACCTGTATGGACTAAGAGAAAGGGATTTAACAGGTAAGACTAAAATCCTCTTATTCCTTTCTGAGACTCAGCTGATTTAAATGACAGATGAGGTGGAAACCAATCTCAATTATTGAATCATTTGATCTGCAGGCACAAAAGAAAAGTGGGGCAATTCTTGAGTAAATCAGGTGTACCAAATAATAGAATTAAAATTCCATGGATTAAATGGGCCTTTTACCACCTTGGGGAACATGCATCAGTGGATGATAATGACGTGATAAAGTGGAAATGACTTCTCCAGTGATATCACTTCTCCAGTTTCTATGTTCTATGGAGCCTAGGAAGCAAATATAGTCAAGTTGATACCTTTTAATGGCTAACTAAGCAGATTTAGGATGCAAGCTTTCAAGACCTCTTAGGTCTCTTCCTCAGGCCTGAGGCAGATACCTAAGAGGTCTTGAACGCTTACATCCTAAATCTGCTTTGTTATCCAGTAAAGGTATTGACTTGACTATATTTGCCTCTTGCATTTCTACAACTAAAACAGTACCAACTCTCATATTTTTTCACTATGGAGTCCATGCCCTTGAGAAATCTTAGTGCATATGTTCTATGGAATAACACAGGACTTGGAGAGTGTCATTTCCACTTCTACTTATCACCTCTTTATCACCCCTTGAGTTTTTGTACTTGTCTTCTATGATGCAGTTGGTTTGCTACATTTTACATGGTTTAATTAAGTTCTGTAAGACTTACAGGGAACAGATTGTGGATCAATGGAGATGGAGTGAGGGTAGAAGTAAGTCCATTATGAGCTGGGTTTTGGAGTCAGACATGGATGTTTTATAGAAATCATTCATGGTTGATACTATGGGATGATTGCCACATAAAATATTTCTATTTTCAAAGTATTACAATGACAAACACTAATTGGTTGCATGACCGTGAAGCACATTTAAAGAGGATATGACCCAGGACTATTCTGGTACAAAGAAAAAAACCTGCAAATCAGTGGATAGTCTGGGGTTTAGAAAATTGCTTGTCAGGGAGATTTTTTTTTTTTTTAGCTTCTACAGTAATTTTACCTATAGGAATAAGTCTCTTAACTTGTTTAACAGATTAATGTAGGTAGAAGTCATAATTCAGTCTGGTAAGTCTTTTTGTAGTTTTTAACCTTTTATCAGAAGTTGCTTGTATATACAGAGACCCATTTTTATTCCAATTTTAGTTCAAACTTCTTCATAACAGACAACAGGCATCCACAGTCTGAATGAGAAATCAAGTAGAGGAATTCCCAAACTATTTTTCTTCACAATCTTGTAAGATTTTTCAGATGGTGAAATATCACTGTCCATGCAAAGACTGCAGCAGAGTTCCAAAATAAAGTTAGAAAAAAAATCAATATACCTGACTGTTATATGAAGGACCTGGGGAGGTATTTTGTGAACCTAATTAAGAGGATACTTTTTCCTATAGTAGGTATTATTGTCACATATTTCAAAACTATGCGCTGCACACTCCCTCTGGTCATTAAAGTGTTAATTCTGATAACAAGGAATTAAGTTGGTCCCCCCTGATATCTTTAAGTGAGTCCATTAAAGAAGCTCTCTGACTATTTAACCCTTTGAGTGTCAGGCAGTCAAAGGATTAAAAGCTTTGCTTTGTACTGTGTTGAAGATCTCGCTAATAGGGGTGGGCAAAAAGTGTGAAAAATTTCCCGCCTGACTTTTCGTGAAAACTTGCCGATTTTTTGCTTTTCCAGTAAATTTCGCCTTTCCACATATGCAAAAATGTCCCCCTTTTCACCTATTTTAACACATTTTTCACCTATATTTCCTATAGGTACTACATTCCCACTGTAATATTACTTCTGAGGGCTGAAGTTTAGAAGTAAGTGGCTGAAAGTCAAAGTTGTAAGTCCTACAGCAACATATGGCTTAAACAGCGTGTTAGCATGCAGAATGCATTTGTCCTTTGCCCACAACACTAACTTCCTACTTAAGTGACACTGGCACATATTCATGATGATATCAAGTAATAAAAATATATATATACAGTACAGCCTACAATGTGGCAGATGTGTATGGTAGTGATGGTGTTGGGGGACTGGTATGGTGTGATTTGTGTATGTATATTGTTTTTACCATTGTCATACACTATTTTCCTTCTCAGATTATTGATACACATTACTTATCGGTCATAGCAGTATTCCCAAGTGGAGTAGATGGTAGAAACCCTTCTTCACATCCCTCCTCCACCTCCTCATCTGTGCTGCTGTTAATATATTTGTCCTGGCTTTGTCTGTCATGCGTGGTTTCTGCTACCTGATACTCAGATGGTATGAGATATTGGTTCGTTTAAGAATGTTAGTCTCCCAACATTGCTGCTTGATTGCAGCGTCATTTATTGCACACGCTGACACGTTTTTGAACTACTACTTTACTTTCACGTCTTTACACTGCTCCACCCCTTATCCATGTTTGTTTGCTGGATGTTCCACAACTTCACTGTGTGTTTTTACTGTACGGTACACAACACACCTGATGGAGCTGTATGATGCCTTGCCTAAGCCCAGTCAGCTGTCTGTCACTGTCACCTAATATATGTAGTTCTTTATTCTTTTTATTTATTTATATTTTTATTTAAGCTATCCACCCTGCTGTCTTATCACAATCTGTCACAAAAAAATTATAACTGAAAAACAAAATCAGCAACTTCTTTCCCCAGACTTCCCCATCCAGAACAGAGACAATAACAGCAAAATCAGCAAGCAAATAGGTCCCCAGCTGCCTGTGTCTTGCCAGTCAGTCACATGGAATTTTGGAGTATTTGAGGTCAACCCCCAGAGTGCTCCACTGACTCTCCTAATAAACAGAACAAATGTCCTACCTAAAAGATTCCTTAAACTAAACTTAAATTCTCCTATTTTCTCTAGCTCAAAAAATGTATTGGTCTCTCCTCTCTCAAACACAAAATGTCATGTTGTGAGAGCCTGACAGCCT
Source organism: Rhinophrynus dorsalis (assembly GCA_037306005.1). NCBI lineage: Eukaryota > Metazoa > Chordata > Amphibia > Anura > Rhinophrynidae > Rhinophrynus > Rhinophrynus dorsalis. The sequence goes on from CM074722.1 coordinate 257,238,060, forward strand.
TTTATATGGCTGTAGAAAACTTTTTCGTGTGATGGAGAAATATTTTTCTTCCCATTGATTTGGGTTTATCTGTGTCTGTTGGGTGTTTGGAGCAAGTTTTCTGTGGTAACTTAACCCTTTGGTTGCTGGTTAGCACCTTATTTAACAGGTAAGACTAAAATCCTCTCTCATTTGCTACAAGAGTTATAAATGTTGTCATAAACTACTGCATTAGCTAGACAGAAGCTACATATGCTATCAAGCTTGTTAGAGCAATTATCTGTTTTATCACTATTTTTAGCTCCCTTCACTTATCAGTTCAGAAATTAGCTTCAATTTGTATGGTTACCTCAATGTTAACCCTTCGAGTGCCAGAGGGGTACGCAACGCATTGCAAAGTACCCCTCTGGCTCTCAATGAGTTAATTAATAGTGAACTTATCACCTATTAAAGAAGACTGTGTAAACAAAGAATGGTCATTCATTAACGGCCTAGATACCCATATGAAACATGCATTCATTCAATTTTAGAGCTCATGAACTAATATATATATATATATATATATATATATATATATATATATATATATATATATACACAAGTAATAACTAGTAATAAATGATCTTTTTAAAGGGTCATGAAAATGAATTGTTTATATAATCTGCTTTAGCTATCTGTGTGCAAAGAGGGATATACTTGAAACTTGGACTGTTGGTAGCTTTTGAGACACAGAGGTTACCTACTCCTTTGGTGTAAAAAGTTAAAAATAAGTTTTTGACGCCTCGAGAGGTTTTTTCACTGTGTAATGAAGTTACTGTTTTGATTGTAAAAAAAGTCACCCTGTATTTTTCATGGCAACAATTAAAATACAGTCTTTGATCAATCTGATCTTAAATGGCCATTTATTTTTTCACATCTAGGGTAGTTATTTTTTTTCCCATCTAGGAGACACTGCCCCTTTAAATCAGTGAAAAAAAATATGATTTGCCATTACACAACCTACTTTATAACCTACTCTGAGCCAATATTCTCACTAATTCAGGGGCAAGCAATTTCATTCTTCAGCTATTAATGGACTACAATTCCAATGGTCATCTGATCATCATGGAAGTTGTGGTGGGCTATCAATAGGAGACCTGCAGGTTGCCCACCCCTAAACTGTTGTGTGAATTTAACCATGTGATTACCTATTTTATAACAATTATGTAATGCATCCACAATGCATGTAAGAAACAATACAATATGCAAGTGTGAACTAAAAGGAGAAGTAAATATTTAATATTTAACATTTAAAAATATATATGTTCTAGTTTTTTTTTCCAACCAAAACCGCTTTCCCTGAGCAATACAAAGACAACGAAAGAGGCACCCCATAGGGTAGCAATGTCCAGTGAGTTTTCTCATACAATGGCCCGCAACTCAGATGTGTAGAGGACACTGTTCCCACTCAGATGATCCAAGTCAGCTGCTCCACTCTATATTCAGTAAATTCTCTAAAACAGAGAAACAATTAACCAGTACACAATTGCCACACAAATAACTGTATCTGGGGATATTTAAGATTCAATATTAAACATCAGACTTTATTTGTGCTTGATATCTACTGGTATGTACAATACCAGTTTGAGGCAACAGGGACACAAACTGCTGTATTTAGACCAAACACTGTGTGTTAATTGTATGCCTAAAGAAAAGGCTTTTATATCCTAGAACATATTACATCTATACTTTTGTTTATTTGAATAAATAGATTTTGCCATACCTTTTTCTCTTTCTTGTTTGTTCAGTGGTCTGTGCTAGAGTTACCAGAACGTTGAACTGCTTATACTGTTGTACATAAAAGTGGATATCAAACTTGAGTAACAAACTTTGATGATTTAATATTTAATTATGTAAATCTAAAGTGCTCCCTAATCTATTTATTTGTGTGGATATTCTCTAAGCAGTCTTGGTATTTGAATTATAAATTGTCTTGCCATTTGTCCCCTATGGGTACAGTCTGTTTGCCTCAGAATTCCTCCACTTCTGTTTTGCATCCAAGTCTTACTGTGTTATATTTTCAGCTCCTGGATACAATGTTATTTTTGTCTTGATTAACCCTTTGAGTGCCAGAGGGGTACGCAACGCATTGCTTTGCAAAACGTTGCACACCCCTCTGGAACTCAAAGGGTTAAAAAAGTTTTTCCTGTAATATGGATTTATGGATAAAAAATATGGATTTGTGGCTGCACTTTCCAGGATATGAAAGGCTATTGCTTTCATAATGGCTATTTATTCATTGAATGCATTGCAAAGGCATAAGTATATGAAGATTGTCATGACTATCCTAATATGAATAGTTTTCCATACAAATGGGGACAATGAAGACCAGTCTGTATTGAGATAAAATAATAGCTCCCAGTGAATTCTTGCAATTGCTAAGATTATTGTAGCTCCTTCAGACTTATTTCCTTAACTAAAAATAAAGCCAGTGTTTCATGCCATCATGGTATGGTCTTGCATACAGGTATTTGTGGAATTGTACACCTAGGTCATTTTATTCAAATACGTCTGGAGAATTCTGTGTCCTGGTTACCCCTCTGTGTAGTCACTCTCTGGTGCTCATCTACCCACATGCATGCTGTTGGTCTTCTGTGAGTAAGCACATTGGATAAAATTATTTGGAACACTGTTGGCCAATGTAATTACACTTATGGCCTGGTTCTATGCTTAATTGTCTTAGGGTTTACTGGCAATCTTGATTTATGTTTGGATTGCTGCTGTGGACCTTGAAAATGACTCTGCCTGAACTTAGCTTGCCATGACCTCTGCTTAGAACCTGACTCTACCTGCCCTGACCTCTTTTTCTTGGAACCTGACTCTGCCTGAACTCTGTCTGCCCTGAACATTGCCTGCCCTGACCTCTTTTTCTTGGAACCTGACTCTGCCTGAATTCCGCCTGCCTTGACCTCTGCTTGCAACCTGACTCTCTGCCTGAATACTGCCTGGTCTAACCTCTGCTTGGAACCTGACTTTGATTGAACTCTGCTTGCCCCTAACTTGGCCTGTCCCTGTAACTTGTCTGCATCTTTCTTGTTAGCACTATTCTGACTTAATTCTCAGTCCTCTGGTGTCTACACAATTCATGGGGCTCAACTCCTTGGTGCGAACAGGTGACACTATGTGGGTCTGTTTCTTCTGAGTGTTTCTGTTGGTCAGCGATCACTAGTGTTTGCCTAAACACTGGGGATCAGCCTCTGGGAGCAAGCAAGCTCTATGGGGCACACCTGTTGACCTGCTATCAGGATTCCAGTATTACCTTGACATTCTGGGCCAAACCAACTGCACCATGTGGGACAGATACAAATTTGGGGCTTCTTAACCACCTAAATGATAGCGAGGTCCCCAATATATGTATCACAGTGCCCGTGATCCTGGCTGCTGCTTGGCAACATTCCTACTTCCTTGTTTACTATGCTACATTCTTATTGGTCCCTGGACCTGACTCCACCCAAGGCCAGCCCTTTTATACCCTGTCATGTCAGTATTCGGGCGCCCTTTCGCGGTGTACCTGAACCTTACGCTAGTTACTGCTTTTTCTCTGTCCGTGTATGACCTGGCCTGTCTAACAACGTTCCTGTGTATCCTGAACTTCTGCCGCATCCGTTGCTGCCCTGACTGGTTGAGAACCCACTACGTTGCTTACTGGACTGGCTGAGAATCCGCTTCGTTGCTGACTGGACTGGCTGAGAAACCGCATCCGTTGCTGACTGGACTGGCTGAAAACCTGCTATGTTGCTGACTGGACTGGCTGAGAACCCGCATCTGTTGCTGACCGGACTGGCTGAGAACCCACTTACGTTGCTGACTGGATTGGCTGAGAACCTGCTTACGTTGCCGACCTTTGGCTGAGCACCCGCTGCTCTAGCTGTGCTTACTGGTATCAACCGCCTCTGGCAGTGTGCACATATGGAGTACCTGTTTCCGTGCTGTGAACAGTCAGGCTGTGTTACTCATTTCCTTGCTTACGTGTCCATTGTTACCACTGTCACTAGCTGGGCTCACTCCCGATTGGGAGTTATAGGCATTCCGCTGGGTGTTATAACACCATTGTTGTACCTCTCTATCACCCTAGAGTTCTAGGTCTGGTTCACTGTCTTGCCCTGCCTACCTTACCGCTGTGGCCTTAGGGCTCAAGAGCCAGCTGTAGTGTTGTGGTCCTTCTCCTTTACCTTACATACTACCGGACACCCATTGCCTTCCATGGTCTGTTGTCTCCGTATCACCCCTAGCGTTCTAGGGTCTTTGCTGCAAGTAGCTGTGGGTCTTGGGCCTCTTACTACCCTAGCATTCTAGGGTCCTTGCTGCCAATACCTGTTGGTCTAGTGCCTCTTGACAACCCTGGCATTCTGGGGTCTTTGCTGCCAGTGTCTGTGAGTCTTGGGCCTCCTTACTTCCCTAGCGTTCTAGGGTCCTTGCTGCCAGTATCCGTGGTTCGTGAGTCTCTCTACATCCCTAGCTTTCTAGGGTCCCTGCTGCCAGTAGCTGTGAGTCTTGGGCCTCCATTCTACACTAGCGTTCTAGGGCTACAGTGACGCTACCAGCAGGTTGCTGCTTCCATCTCACCCTAGCACTCTAGGGCTCCTGCTACCTGACCTGTGTAAGTTGTGGGCAGTACCTGTACTGTCTCCCTCTGGGCCTGTGTGGGTTGGGAAAGTATTTGCTGATTGTACTTTATATTCAATAAAGTTCTTCAAAACCGTGACAATATGCTTTACAATGCTTTAGAGACATCTCTAGCATTCCGTGGTTGCAACTGATTTAAATTGATACATATTTATACCCTATAGTGCATTTGTTTTCCCCAGAAATATTTCAGTTTACTTTTGAGCACAGGTCCCATAGTTTATTTCCAATATAGGTGTAGAGTACATTGTAGTTGTTATGTTTTTATCACTGGTTTTAGCTAACAGATTCCGACTGAAATCTACGGAGTAATTTGTAGATGAAATCTCTGATAATGTTACAAACGTCAGTGAACTGTAGAAAAGTGCTGTTTATATGTGATATCTGTCTCAGCCTGTATATTTCCTCATCAGATTGTAAATGAGAAGTAATAGTGGAGGCTTAAAAGGTTAGTTGCCCATGGACCCTAGCCAAAAATATCCCAAATTCCCATGGATTTAAATTAGGAGTATAACCCATTGAATGATAAAGTGATCTCCAGCAAATTTCTTCTCAATGCAATGGAGACCTCTCTATAGTGCAAGTTAAAATCTCCATTTAAATCATTATTCATGTTCATTTTTTACCCTGTGTTGCAGTTGGTTTGCTCCAGAATATCACCTTCTATGCAAAAAATTCACTTGTATCACTTATATATCTGAGTTTTCTTCTAAATAATGGTGAACAAAGGGAAAAAAACTGAAAGCGATAGAACACTATAATGAATAAATATTAGATATACAAATATAAGGATCTGTGTAAACAAGGTATAGAGCTCAGCAATGAATGAAGGGAATTCTCAGAGTCCCCCTAAGGAAAAACCTAGAATGAGCAAAAAATAAAACAAACTTGTGCTGCTCCATAGAAATAATCCAGATTGTGAACCCTGTGATAGACATTTATCATACCACTGTGCTAATCTTACTAATAGAAAATAATGAGGGCTTTAGTTGCACTTCTTGGCCGTAGGTTTTTTTTCCCTTTCTTTTTAAATAATGGTGCACACTTGTGAAACGCTCAGCCCATTGGAGTAAATGATCTCTATTAATGATCTCTGTATCATCCATTGAGTTCATTAGTGCAACTATGTACAGGTTCATTTCTCATTTGCATCCTTTTCATGGGATATAAAATTCATATTTTTTTCATCAGTTTTAAGTGCCCTTAAAGGCACACTAATGTCCCATAAAAATGTTTTGTTGTTTTGTAGATTCACAAAAATAAATTATATGGCGCAAATCTCATCTCTCAGACCTTTATGGTTTGAGAGATATTTGGTGCTAAACCCCCCCCTCCTGACTTCAGCGCTCTTCTGAAAGCAGGAGATCCCCGTCCTGGGACCAGCTGGTGGCTCTGGTTTGCAGGCATACTTTGTAGACCGTTCCAGTGAAGTAATTATTTTCAATATCGCTATTTAGGCTCTGCTGAAGAGCCGCATCATGTCGGCAAACACGGATCTCCTTCTGTCAGCTTTACAGCTGACATCAGGAGAGGGGGAACTTTAGATGTGAATATCTCTCAAACGATTTGCGCCACATAATTTATTTATTTATTTTTTTAATCTACAAAACAACAAAACATTTTTTATGGGACAATACTGTTCCTTTAAAAAAAGGAAGAGTGAAATGTTTGTATGAAATACAATGTTTCAAAACGCTTTTTGTGAAATACGTGTTTCATTTCCCATTTTATCCAATCAGGTAGCAGGCAAAATAATCACATGTCTAGGCTCGCTTACTTGTCGAACTCAATCACAACAGGCTCCTGTCCTGGTGATGCATATGAACAAGGTCTACTGTACATCTCCTCCTGCCCTTCTCTCTCAAGCTCCACTGCTTGCGCTCACTCACCACCCCTCCCTCTCTTCCCATCCCTTCTCCTACTGTTCCTCATTCTCACCTCATTCTCCTCACTTGCAGGCCCCATTCCTAGTTGATCCCTCCTTCCCTCCTACGTTCAGGGCCCCCTTCCTCTCTCCTGGGTTCACCTACTCCTATGCTCTCTGCCTACTCTTCCTTAATTCTACCACCCACTTTCTCCCATGCTCATCCACTCCTGCCCCTCTTTCTCTTCAGCCCTTCTCCTGCCTCACCCTGGCCCTCCTTCAGCCTTTCCCTCTGGGATTTGTTCCAGATGGATTTGAATGGACTCTGAACTTTTTCAAGGTTCTCAAACTTGATCAGCACTGAGGGGTCAATCATCTCTAATTTTCAACCTGAACTACAGGCAAGGTATGACAGCACTGTGTGCAGCAATTAGTATGTGTGTACCTCCAGTCCTGACCCCTTTTTACTCTTACAACTATGCATTTCCTCTTTAAAAAAACAAAACAAAACAAAAAAACGGTACTTAAATTCTTATTAAAGAAGAAAAAATGAAGCTGGCATTTTCAAAAACTGTTCCATGTTATCTTTAGAGTTGAAGTGAAACTAAACACATTACCCTACTTTTATCAAGATGACAGACACATAACTATGAATATCCTGGTTTACCTTTCTAGCATCCAATGGATTAATTTGGTTTGTATGATGTTCACTATCCTGAGAGTAGGATGAAGAAAACCTTCTTAAATCTCTCTTGTTCTTGTTAAGCTAATGTAAGAAAATTAGAACAGTTTTGATGCAGTTAGGTTTCAATTACACGCTTGACACTTTAAGTAGAGTAAGGCCACTGGCCTTGTTTATTTAGACTGATAACCGGCAGGAATTGGGGACACACGATCTCTCTGCAATGTCTCTCTGGGTTTGCACCTCTTGTGTATATCAGATACAGAGACGGTCCACCTCGACAGCCGGCTGGATGCCAGATGCCTCTGTCCTGTTCTTGTGGATGTGCAGCTGGGCACGTCCACAGGGGCTGGAGTGTCCAGAGGAGGATGGTGCCAATAGGAAGGGGGACCTGCTGGCAGGGGGGGGGGGAGGCTTGGTTGGGGGTTGTAAATGCAGGGCAGGAGTGCGCACTGGGGGAAAGGTAGCAAGTCCTTGTGACCGGCTGCCTGGGGTCTGGATACCACATCTTCTTTCCTTCCTCTAAGAAGTGGGTTGACTCATCACCGCCTGTAGTCTCTCAAATTCTCCTGGCATTCCCACCTGACTGGTGATCTCCGGTCTCTGGCTGGTCATGGTGAAGGTGGGTGGTTTGTCAGATGTGGTGTTGGGCTCTGGTTTTACATCCGGTGGTCTTCTGCCAGTCTTGGAGTCAATTGGGCGGCTGGAGTCAATTGGTCAGCTGTCTGATGCAGCACCTCTGGTGGTTGGTGCTGCTTGGAAAGTAGAAATCTTCTTCCTCCTCCCCTTGTCTTTGTGACAACTGGTTTGGCGGTGTTGTTCCATGACTGTTGTGATGCGAGAGTGTTGCTCGTATTTGATCAACATGTCTGCGCCAACATTGTCCATTGTCTAGCTGGATGACATAGGATTGTGATCCAGTCTGTTGTCGTACTGTGCCAGCTTTCCATTTATTGGGCCCAGTGTAGCATCTCGGCCATATTCTTGTCCCTGGATGGTATGTCCATAGCGTCGCGCCTTTACTCATTAGTTTTTGGTGCTTCCGTACCATTTCTTGGACATTGGTTCTCAGTGTATCTAACTTGGTGCGTGTCTGGTTGCACCCAGGGCAGGCTTTGATGAATTCGTCTTTGTCCTTGTCAAGTGAAGGCCACCATAATGTTGTTCTTGCACTATTCTGGGGTAGCCTTCGTGTAGTACTTTCAAGGTGCTGAGTCGTAGATCCGTGGGGACTATTAGTCTGTTACCCCAAAAGATGCAGCCATCTTGCATTGTCAATTCCCAACGCCTCCTGACATATGGCTGGAGCTGCTGTGGTGAGTTGTGGGGCATTCCGTTGTAAACTTGGTATAGCACTTGTGCTAGCATCTCATCCTTTGCTGTGGCTTCTGCTATCGTGTTGGAGGTGAAAGTGTTTGTAAAACAGACCTGTTGTGCCTCTGGAATGACATACTTGTCTTGTTGGTGTGTTGTCTCTTTTAGCGGTAGACGGGACAATGCATTCGCATTTGGGGGTTCCTGGTGTTTTCTGTACTGAATTTTAGAGTTGAAGGCTCCCAAGTAGAGTGCGTACCGTTGTAACCTTGCTGTGGTCATGGTTGATATCCCTTTTTCCGGATTAAAAATAACGAGGAGAGGCTCACATACAGTGTGAATTTCTGGAATGCCCAGATGATTGCAAGTGCTTCCTTGTCAATTTGTGCGTAGTTCCATTCAGCGTGACTTGGTGTCCTGGAGGCAAATGCAATCGGCTGTTCCAAGCCATCTGGCATGATATGCGATAGTACCGCTCGCAAGCCGCATGGGAAGGCATCACATGCCCCTGTTAGCAGTTTCTGCAAGTCATAGTGTACTTATGCTTTGGAGCAGAGAACTAGGTCTTTTGTGTCCTGGAAGGCCTTTTTGCATTGTTCTTTCCATCTCCAAGGAGTCTTGGCTTCCAACAGCTGATGGAGAGGATGAAGGGTTTGTGCGACATTGGGTAGAAACCGGTGGTAGTTGTTGAGTAGGCCTAAGTATAATCTAAGTTGCGTTACATCCGTGGGCGTTGGTGCTTTTGCAAGTGGTTGCACCTTGTCAGGCTGACGTGTGCAGGCCTTGTTTGTCTACCATGTGGCCGCAGAAGGTTAAGGATGGTTTAAAAAACTCCCATTTCTCTAGGTTGATTTTTAGTCCATATTCCTGCAGGCGCTTGAGCACCGTTTTTACATTTTCTCTGTGCTGTTCATTGGTTGTTCCTGTGATTAGCATGTCATCCAGCAGACACTCTGTGTGTGGAATTCCCGACAGAATGGTATCCATTTGTTCTTTGCCATATGGCTGGTGCTGAGGCCTTGCCAAAAACCATCCTGTTGTATTGGTAAAGTCGCTTATGTGTATTTATAGTGAGTAATTTGCGGCTGTCTGGGTGCACTTCCAATTGTAGGTATGCTTGTCTCAGATCTGTCTTTGAAAAAGTTTCTCCACCCGCTAGTGAGGCAAACAACTCTTCCAAGCGTGGAAGTGGATATTGGTCTACTTCCAGTTGAGTGATGAGTGTCATTCGGATGTCTCCGCAGATCCTGATTTCCCCCGTTTTCTTTATGACTGGTATTATTGGAGATGCCCAGTCATTGTGCCGTACTCGGGAGATGATTTCCTGAGCTTCCAATCGTTGTAGTCCAGTCTCTAGTTTGGCCTTTAGTGCAAAAGGAACAGTTCGGACCTTAAAGAATTTTGGTACCACTCCTTCCCGCAACTGTAGATGAGCTTCCATGTCTTTGACTTTTCCCAATTCCGATCCAAATACCTCTGGAAATTCCTGCTTCATGGCCTTTATCCAGTTTTGGGTCTCCATATTCTCTGTTTCTACTGTGCATATGTCACGTATATATGCTGGCATCCCCATCAGCTTGATCCATTCTCTTCCAAACAGAGGTGGTCCACCCTTTTTAACGACGTATAACTTTGCCTTGCATTGTTGTTTGTTGGTTTTGACTTCCACCCATGTGTAGCCCAAAGGGGTCATAAGATGGCCACTATACGTCTTAAGTTTGACTTCCGTCGGTAGCAGCTTGAGGTTAAGTTCCTTGTTCTGCAGGTGCTCCTGTGTGATGACGGAGATTGATGACCCCGTATCCAAATCCATGAGCATATCCTTTCCGTTAATTTCCAATTTGACTTTCATGGCGTCTGTCCTGGGACCCCTTGATTCAAGGTGAAATGTGCGAGCCAACCATCCTTCTCAAATGGTTCGTCTTCCTCATGAGGGTCTGGTATGTAGTCTCGCTCAAATGTTGTGAAATATATTGGACGTCTATTTCCCCGCATGGGTGGTCTTTGACGTCATTGGCTCCGGCACGCCTTTTGTATATGTCCTCATTTACCACAGTTAAAGGACGTGTCGTCCTTGAAGCGACATGTTTGCGCGTCATGATTCAGGACCCACATCAGTAACATTTACGATTGCCTGTGGCCTCCTGCGTTGGTGATCTGTTACCTGAGGCTTCTCTTGTGAGTGGTCTGGTAGTAGTGTTTAACTTGAACACCTCAGATGTGTCCTGTGTTCCCGTGGATCCGTTGTGGGCCTTTAGCTGTGCCGCATCCTTGTCCCACGTTTCCGTGGCTACTGCCATGTCCAATTTTTCGGTGATGGAGCTTTCTGAAAGTAATTTCTTTTGTATAGATTTCTTGTTTAATCCACATACAAAATGATCTCTAAGCTTTTTAGATAGGTTTAATTTAAAATTGCAAGTGGCTGCTAGGTGGCGTAGTTCCACCATGAAGGCTTGTATGGACTCCCCTGGATTGTGTTTCCTGGTGTAGATTTGGAATCTATCGGCTATTTCCAAGGGTTTGAGTTGATAAAACTGGTTTAGGGCCGCCACCATCTCTTTGAAATACATTTCTGAGGGTGCCACTGGGGATATCAGGTCTTTTAAAATGGCATAGAGTTTGATTTCCACTACTGTTATGAAGGCCGCTGCCTGTTTAGCCTCAGAGATTTCACTGACTTGAAAATATTGTACCATCCGGTCAATATAGGAGGACCATGCTTCCTCTCCTTCTTTGAATTCATACAGTGCGCCAATAAGGGCCATTATGTTTGTGTGACTGTATGCTGTGCTTAATGGACTGTAATTTTTTCTTGTTTATTTATTTAGGTTCCTAGCGTTTGGTCACACTCTTAACTGGGAATCCCTGTGGCTTTGTCTGTCTGTGCAGTCACTTTGTCTTTGTCCCCTGTGAATCTTTGTCTTTAATTGTATTGTCTGTCTGTACCTCTTTATCTTTGTAATCCATTGTATCCTCTTTGTGTGTGTGTCCTCTTGAATGCTCTGTACCCTTTTTGTCTTTTCTGTGCCCTTTGTATCATATTGTATCCTCTTTGATTATCTCTTATTGTATCCTTCTGTGTCTTTGTAGTTTTTTGTTCAACTAATCTTTGTATCTGTTTGTTCTGTGTCAGTTCGATTCGTGTTTGTAGGCTTTAGAGGTGGTGTATCCCTTTGTCTCCTTTGTCCCGTTCGTCCCGTAGTCAGTCCGCGTGGAATGTTTCTGTCACTCTTTGTATTGCTGTCCATTTATCCTTGTAGCCACTGTTATGTTTCAGTTACACGCTTGACACTTGAAGTAGAGTAGGGCCACTGGCTGCGTTTATTTAGAATGATAACCAGCAGGACTCTCTGGGCTTGCGCTGCTCGTGTATATCAGATACGGCCCACCCCAATATCCGGCTGGATGCCAGATGTCGCTTGTGTCCTGTTCATGCGGACGTGTATCTGGGCGTGTCCAGTGGGGGATGGTGCCAATAGGAAGGGGGACCTGCCTGCTGTGGGGGTGGAAGGCTTGGTTGTGGGTTGTAAATGCAGGGCAGGAGTGGGCACTGGGGGAAGGGTAGCAAGTCCTTGTGACCGGCTGCCTGGGGTCTGGATACCACACAAACCAACTGCACCATGAGGAAAAAAACTAAACATATCTAAGAAATGCCATTCTTTTAAGAGGTCTTCAAAAGCATTGTATTTCAATATGTTTGTGATCTCTCTAGAATTCAAGGGTACAGTGCTTTTGGTTTGTCCCAGCAAAGTGCCAATTTTCTTTTGAACCTGCAGCCCTTAGAAGACAACCCATTTCTAACAATGATTTTACAATGTTGAGTAACAAATGTTAAAAGTATGGCAAGAGGCTTAACTGTTAGAATAATACATACTGTAATTTACTGAAGAAGGCGATGTTAACCCTTTAAGTGCCAGAGGGTCTCTGGCACTCAAAGGGTTAATAATCGGCAGACTTTGACAAGGAATAAACATACATTTGATAATGAAAAGGAAATAAGTCATGTCTGGCTTTTTTTCTTAAATTCTGAGTGCATATCTTTTCACCACCTGCATTCACTGGTATATGTACTTATCTACTCCTCATACATTTTGTTTCACCTAGCTTTTGAAATGTGAAACTCTTAATCAGTCAACTGTGCCTTTTTCTATGTCTCCACTGACTTGGTATCATAATATTTAATGCCAACATTTGAACTTTATATTATCTTGTTTCAAGCCAATGCATTTTGAGGGGGTCACTTTCATTACATCCAAATACCTATGGGTTGTAACTGCCGAAAAACCAACATTTTAAAGCAGTATTGTATATTTTTATGGATGTACTTTAAGATGTAAAGATATTCATAACTGCTGTGATTGGTCAAATTATGTGGCATTTGTTTATATTGAGCAAGAAAAGTGTGTGCAGTATATTTAAATAGAACTCTGATATTTTTACATTTAAGGCTTTTCTTGTGGGTGTACACAATGGTACTTCACACTGGAGCTCCTTTTTTATTTAATCCGTAGAATGTAACTCTTTGAGTATCACAAAGGTGTACCATGTTGGATTCCCCTCTGGCATTCAAAGGGTTAAAATAGAGATAAGCATTTTCATACTGTAAACATTTAAGATGTTTGGATTCCTTGAGAGCTTCAGATCATCAAAACATGGTAAACTTAACCCTTTGAATGCCTTTTGAGTGCCAGATTGATGAGAAGCACTTAAGTTCTCTGAATCTGCAAACACTCGTCAATAATAGAATAGTAATGTTTAAAAACAAAAGTCTTATTTGAAGTAGAACACTTTTATAGTAATAGGTGAATATGTAACACTACCTGTTCCTCTCTAATATTTGATATTTCTTAAATGCTATACTGACAATTAAGCTGATAGCATGTTTAGTGGGTTGTAGCCAGTGATCAGGATTCATTAAAGCTGTTCATATGGATACAAATATCTCCTTGTTATTGAGAGCCAGGTTAGCTATCCATATCAATCGAGATCTGCTGGTGGACCAACCGTGTCAACCCTTTCCCTGGATAAGTGGTGACATCAGATAAATTTTGGGGGGGGATATTTATTTTACTAGTGTGTATTAAAGAGTGATTGACAGTCATTCATTAATACTTTAGAGTGCTTTCAAATATAATGCATTACTATCCCTTACTCCTGTACTCATTTGGAAGATGGATATAAACATCTTTCATGAAGATGTTTTTTTAAGCAGCTCATGGATCCAGAAGATCTAGTGGGGTTATGCACTAGGGTGTGATAATGAGGTGATAAAGTGAAGATGACTTCTTCAGTGAGATGTCTGAAGAGACTATGCACTAAGGCAGTGGTTCCCGACCTATACCATCAGGGCCTGCTAACAGGTCAGGATTTGAGAATCACATGCAAGTTAATCAAACTCATTTAGCCTCTAATTAATGTGTTCTAGCAAGGAAATCTTTAAACGGGAACGATCACCCCAATACAAGTTTTACCTTATTGTAATCCTTAGCTAGCGATAAGCTTAACTCGTTGGTTATATTTGTAAAATGTACATTATTGGCAAAATGTACATTATTAAAATCTAGTGTAAATGCCCAGACAAATATACATCTGGCCTGCATTCAGGCAGTCTCCACTGCGTATGACTGCATCGGACAAACATACATCTGGGCTTTTATTATTAGTGATGATGATAAATCTGTGCCTTACTTCCAGACAGACTGCGGGTACGGCTCTGCACCTCAGTCTATCAATCTTCTGTTCCCTCCCCAAGTTTGGTCGCGTTCCAACCAGCTTACAAGGAGAAATCCTCCATCATTGTAGAATGAGACCATACTTGGGCAGGAACAGAAGAAGATTGACAGACTGCGGTACAGAGCCATACTGTTACGGCTGGCAAGCAAAACCAGGAGTCTCACGGTATAGTTAATATAACCTTTATTATGAGAATAATAACAGCAATGCAATATAAATATATACACACAGTGGGTGAAGGAAAAGGTGAGTACTGTATCAGGAATAGCAGTCTCCCAATATCACCACCACACTGTCCGAGACTAGGCCTCAGCCTGCTGGAGTCTCATGGTATGGTAACATCCAAGAGTGATACTGACTCAGCCTGCAGTCAGTAGCTGTGAGTCTGCTAGAGCCCAAGATCTATACTCGGAAGGATGACTGAATAACAGAACTAACGAAGGAGTGAACAAACAGAGCCTTCTAGTAAACACCAGAAAGGATAGTCAGACGAGCCAAAGTCATACACTTAGCGGGTAGTCAGCCAGAGTCACTGGTTTGTACCAGATAGGATATTCGCTGAAGAGATGGAATGCTAGATGCACAGTGGACAGAGCCCCAGGTCAACACCAGAGTGGGTAGTCAGGCAAGCCTAGGTCATACACGGAGCAGGTAGTCAGCCAGAGCCACAGGTTTGCACCAGAAAGGATATCTGAGCTAAATCGAAATGCACAAGGAGAATTGTCAGACAGAGCCACAGGTCAACACCAGAATGGATGGACAGACAAGCCGGATCATACACAGGAATCAGGAATACAAATGATGAACTGCACAGAACACCAACATAATGGTAACTGAGTCAGGAATCAGTCTGCCCTTTAAACCCCTCCTCAGGAAGTAGGTAGGAGGAGCATCTCAGAGGGAGGAAGTAGGTAGGAGGAGACTACAGGCCTCAAACACCTAAACTAGAGGCCTGCAGCATGCTGAAGCCTCGCGCTTGCAGATGAAGCATCTAGCATTGATGTGTCCAACCGCTCCTGGAAATGACACTGGAGCATCATAGTAAGCATCGCCAAAAGAGGTGACGCTACAAGGTACTGTGACGCATACCCTCAGTCTGTCTGGAAGTAAGGCCACTGCTCGCTTTTAATAATGTACATTTCTCCACAGCATGCTTTTTTTAAACAAAATTAACCAACAATTTAAGCTTCTCGCTAGATAAGGATTACAATAAGGCAAACGTGTATACGGGTGATTGTTCCCCTTTAAATCCTGTCCTGTTAGTAGGCCCTGAGGGCATGGGTTGGGAACCACTATACTAAGATCGCTAAAGGTGTAGAGTTCTTAGTGCATTGGTATCATAAAATTACATAGGAATTGGTGAAGTGATATCAATGGAGTGATATCCACTTTATCACCTCTTTATTACGCCTTAGTGCATCTTCCCCATCGTGTTACAGATGACTTTATTTCTCAAAAACAATCCCAATATGAGACCTTCTGGATTTATACATTAGTCTTTGATTCCAAAAAGCTGTTAATAAAGATACGGATGAAAATGAGGGAAGGTAGAACTCGCTGTAATAGGACAATTCTCCTAGGTGTGCATTCAAGTTGAAATAGATACGAGGAAATAGGATGCAGATTTCCAGATGATGTATTTTATGGTGTCAACATTTTGCTAAGTCAATTGATTTTTAAATACATGTTCTGCACATAGTGTCTGCTGGGTAGTGCATTTTAACATTCATTTCATATTCACAGGAATAATTAGGAAATTGTTCATGCTAAGACACTAAGATTTTCCTTTGATGGATAAGGTGTTTTTCAAAGGCTAAACCAAAGTAGCTGCTGAGGACAGTAATAAACCAACAAGATTCTGTAAACTGTACAATATGCCTCCTCTTAAAGCAACTGCATTGCTAAAAACATAAGCTACCCGCCTGTACTAGAGTATGTGAAAACTATATAATGGACCCTGTGCTCAAAAGAAAACTGCAGTAATTCTGGAGCAAACCAACTGCAGTTTAGGGGACAAATTAAGAAAAAAATTATCCATTGCTTTAAGTGGGGCTTTTAAGAGTCTTCCAATGTATTGCTTTGTAATGCACTGGATAAATTTCTTACATTCAAATGGTTAAAATCCCCTTTAAAGGGTGTAGCGCCACTTAGGATAAAATTAAGATAAGATTAAGATAAGTACAGTAGCGTGTTATCCACTTTGCTGCTAAGCATGTTTTCATACTTTTGTTTACTGTTAAATGACAATTTTTGGTGCTTTTCTGTGAACAATCCATACATGTCATAGACCGTTTCTTTTCAGCAGAACCTGTACTTTCAAAAGATAAAAAAATAAAAGGAGTGCGCTCCTCTAAATGTACTCTATACATATAAAGTACAAAGTAAAGAGTATACCACAAATATAAAAATATTCAAATATAAATATCGTATAAGGGTCCCCAATGCTGCGAAAACAGTATAACTCAACAGTCTTAGTGCGGTATAGGCTAGATGTTTAGGGTACCTCTCCTGTTCTCATCATGTGAAGCAATCCTATATCAATGATGTGTCTCAATATAGGATACAAATTTGAAAACGGCATGATATAAATAATGTAATAGTATCATCTCTTGTCTCAAGCAACAATTAATGATACTCATTATTTTTATTCCTTGAAATTTCCAATTTAGGATAGAAATTTTTTGTTCCCCAATCTATACATCACTGAGCCAATATTCTGCTTGGCTATATACACACAATCTCTGCCCATGCATGTGTCTGTTTTAAGAGTGCATAAGAGACACTTAGATGAAGAGACAGATGGTGCTCTATTAAAGTGTACAGCTTATATCAATGAGCTGGCAAACTTGCCAGCCTCCTATACATTTATTTAATATCTGCCCACTATGCAGTGTGAATTCAGATCTGTACTAATTTATGAGTATTATCATTGCTTGAAACAAGAGAGGATACAATTAAATTATTTGCATCATATCTCTCTTGAAATTGGATCCTATATTGGTACACATCACTGATATGTGATTGATTCACATGCCAAGGATAGATGAGTTACATACACATCTTACCTATATAGCAGTAAGACTAATGAGTTATAATATCAGGACCAGCATAGGCACACATGTGATGTTTATATTTTGAATGTTTTTGGTATACTGTTTTTATCTTGTAATTTTATATATTACTCATTTTTGTAAAGTAATGTCTTTTTTGTATATTTTATGTCCAGTGTCATACTCACTATATTAGGACAGAAGCCTGTCTCCTCTTTTGTGACCCATCATTTTTTTATCCCCCACACACATATATATATATATATATATATATATATATATATATACAGGGCTTATAATTTGAAGTCCTGTGCTACTAGCCAGACCTGAAAAGCCATAACATACCAACCAGGGCTGAATTTCTACTCGCCAGGGCTAAATTTTCACTCTCCATTGGCTAGTGGCGAGTGCAAATTTTGAGCCCTGATATATATATATATATATATATATATATATATATATATATATATATATAATATTAATATTGAAAAGTGGTGGGTTGACATCTACATTATTATTTGGTTTTGGTGCTACGCGTATGTGCATAATGTTTCTAGAAGGTGGAGTTATTGGGAAAAATGGCCTCTTGGTGTGTTGTGAGGATCGGAGCAGAGAATCATTGCCATAGGGGTTTCCAGGAGCTTAAAGGGATAGTAATACTTCGTTTTAACTTTATTTTATTTTGTAGGCATTAAAAAAACATGAAGAATGATATAAGTCTTATCTCTCAAACCTTTATGGTTTAAGAGATATTCACAAGCAAAGTGTCCCCCTCCCGCCCCTTTTACTGATGTAACACTTCTCAAACAGGGCAGAAGGGAGCTGCCCAGGTAGACTGCAGAGAGGGACAATCTTCAATTAAGATAAGGGAAAAACCTGAAAAGCTTGTCAAGGGGGGCAGGGATTTCATTGTTTTCATAGGAATAAGAGTGTCCCCTTCTGTTATCTGTCCAGTCTATGGACTGCATTCCACATCTGAGAAGAGATTGTTTACAGTAGGTAAAAGGGGCGGGAGGGGGAAACTTTGCTTGTGAATATCTCATAAACCATAAAGGTTTGAGAGATAAGACTTATATCATTCTTCATGATTTTTTTAATGCCTACAAAATAAAATAAAGTTAAAACGAAGTATTACTATCTCTTTAAAACTACACTTCTATTTTGAAGTTGCCAGCCTGTCTGTAAATAAAACAATTTCAGAATTAAAGGAAAGGTAGAAAATTTTGGAGAGAAGACAGCACACTGCATCACTTGCTTTCTGAATTTTAACCCTAGCCCAGTGTTTCTAACTGTTTCCAGAAGTTTTCTTTTCTTCAATTTCTGCCACTTCAAAGATACATGAATGTCAGAAAACTATGTAATTTACAACTGTATTAGCAGCTCTTGTCCTGAAATGAGAATAGTGAAGGAACTGATAAGGAGCCAGAATTAATTTGTTTGAATATTGCTGGTTTACAGTCACATGTGTGTGCTACAATTTCAGATTCTTTCTGACCCATGGATAAATGTCATGCTCATAACTAGCTTATACTTATTGGAGGTTACTTTTTTACAGCTATTTCATTAGATTAAATGTTTAATAAAAGGAACCATTTTCCCAACCATTTGTGGTATTTTCCCACTCTAGGCAAACTGTAACTACTATAAAAGTGTGCCCCCTAAGCCCCCTTTTTGTCATAAGTGCATGCAGGTTCAGAATAAGAGTGCAAGCAAACAGTGTTATTATACATAATCTAAATCAAAACATAGAAAATAAAATCAAACATTATCTATAAAAGGGATAGTAATACTTAAACCCTACAACATTTTTAGTTTTATATTTTATCACCTAAGAAAAACAAAGGCACTCCCACTGCCGAAAGGTGTTTTATTCAAAGGTTATTACACCTCAGATATAATTGGTTTATGTGCAGTATCACAGTGGCTTGAAATGGTACAGTGGTGCTGTTGCTATAACATCCTATGAAGATTTATAGTAAACTGACCAAAGCTGTTCATAGGATGGTGTAGCAACAGCACCACTGTACAATTTCAGGCCACTGTGATATTGCGCCTAAAAATTCAAGTTCGAGCTGTAATAACCTTTGAATAAAAAAAACCTTTCAGCAGAGGGATTGTCCTTGTTTTACTTAGGGAGATAAACACTACAATATATAGTTTTTTACAAACTATAAAACCAATTAAAACAGCGACAGGAGACAGGGGGACAACCAGCAAACATAACACCTTGAATGCTATTGTTTCTAGTGCCTTGCAAGTGAATGTGTTTCTAACAAGCAAAGATTTTCTCCACAACAGATTAGTTATGTCTCATTTAAGTTGACCTCCCATAAAGCTTGGTTCAACACAATTTTATTTGAACTAGTTATCAGAAAACAAAATATCAAATGATACATAATTTGGCTACAATACATTTATATTAAATCTATTTTCTTAACCCAGGGGTATGCCTTTGTGAGTATTTTAATATAGCTAGGATACTATTTCAGAGCCTTGATAACTTTTAGATAAAACGTATATCACACAATAACTTTCAGTTAATAGACTGCACTACTTGATCATAGGTTCTTAAAGGGAATCCATACCAATTAGAATAACTAACTTTTGATTAACATAAAAAATTTTACCAAGGTAGGTGTCCTTCATAAAGCAATACAGGGTGTGTGAGTGAGTGTGTGTTTTTTCTTTTTTTTTTTTTTTTTCATTACAATGCTGTTCTGTAGATGGATAATGTCATTTTACAGTCTGAAGATGCTTAGTGAGGCTTCTCTATAGGATTTTTCATTCATACTTTCTAAACCATTATCAGATGGGAAGTAAAGGCAGACTGAAACATACCTTGGTAATTACCGTCAAATTCAGGTAATACATAGAATATTTCTATAAATGGATATATTGGACTGTTGCATCAGGAGTTCCTACCTAAATAGGTTAACAAGGTGAGACATTTAATTCCTGTATGTATAGTTGTGCTTTATAATAGAGAGGATATCTGAAAAATAGGTTTGATGCTGTAATATTTTTTTCATGATCATTTCTTTAAAAGACACTCTTCAATTCAGTTGAAAAATGTTTAATTCAAATAATGCATTGTTTTTGTTTTTAACAGATCTGCACCCCAGATTTAGTGGTATTCCTGGCCTGTGCCAATCACAAATTGAAAGCGCGCTTACAGAATCGTGCAGAGCAGCAGGGGAGGCCAGATGATAATCTCAAAGCTATCCAGAGGAGACTAATGAATTTTAAACAGAACGCTGTCCCACTGGTCAACTACTTCCAGGAGAAAGGTCTCATCATCACGGTAAGTCATTCAAATACTCTGGCCTGCAGGGGTGTCCGTAGAAATATGTCCAGGTGGGGCAAAGCCATAATATGACCCCCAGGCCAGCTCATCCCCTTTGTTTATATGGAGGAGGGTAATTGTGGGGGGGGGGGGGCAAGTGCCCCCCCCCCATACGCCCATGCTGGCCTGAAATATTTACTTTCCTAAGTGAAGAACTGGATTTTATGTATGTATATGTGTGTGTGTGTGTGTGTATATATATATATATATATATATATATATATATATATATATATATATACAGAGAGAGAGAGAGAGAGAGAGAGAGGAATAATGGTCCGGGGCTGTTTTTTTATGGTTTGGGCTAGGCCCATTAGTTCAAGTGAAGAGGCATCTTAACACTACAGCATACAATGATGTTCTAGATCAGAGCTGTCCAAGTTCAGTCCTCAAGGGCCAACAACAGGCAGGATGTAAGGCTTTCCTGGATTAAGCACAAGTGAGTTAATTAGTGACTCATTCATTGTGACTGACTCACCTGTGCTTAATCAGGGAAATCCTTACATACTGGCCTATTGGTGGCACTGAAGGATTGAACTTCAACAGCCCTGATCTAGATGATTCTGTGCTTCCAATCTTGTGGCAAAAGTTTGGGGAAGGCCATTTCTTGTTTCAGCATGACAATGGAGAAAGTGAATGTCTTTACATAAAGGCCAGGGAGCAAGGAAAAGTGACATCACAACAAACCATCATGGAATCAAAATAAAACCTTAGGAGATATATTCAAATAAGTTAAAGATGAGCAATGTTGGACACCCCTCTGACAGTCAAAAGGTTAAATCGGGGATGCTTCTAAAGACTTCATTCAGCAGTACTGGACATTAATCCGTGCAGCCCTGCAGTGTGTGTTTTTAGGAGTCCCTGATTTAAAGGGCTATGCGGTCACCTTAATTGTAGATCTTGCTAGCATCCAAGGGTTAAGCTAGTCAATGGATGGTTCCATTATAACTCTAGTGTTTTATTTATAAGACGCTGTCAGAGATTTTGAAAATAAAACCTTTAGATAGGAGGAGGATGTGTAAAATTCTATGCTAAATGTGCAGTACAGATTCTGCTCTGTCATGGAAAAGAGCCTACTGAGTTCTGATTCATTTGTATGTCGTTATTTCGCACCATCTGTTATGTGGTATGGTTTTAAAAATAAAAGTACATTCTGTATAACTGTATAACACAGGGATGGGCAACGTTTGGCCCTCCAACTGCTGCCAGACTGCAACTCCCATAATTCCCAGAGACAGATTATGGTTCTGTAGGCAAGGTACCAGTTTGGGCCCCACACTTCTTGATCAGATGCTTCTGACACAGAGAGCTTTCTTCAGGTACTTTTATTATGGCTTTAATGGAGGTGGGAGCAACTGGATGATGCTGGTCTCTTTAAACAAAAAGGGCATCTTACACAAGATGTTAGTGGCAACAACAGGAGGGCCTCTGTGTGTTACCCATCACTTGCCGCCAGGACCCCTCTTCTTGCATTGGGCCCTAGGCGGTAGCCTAGGTTGCTATAATGGGTGATCCGGCTCTGATCACTCCCCAAATTGTAGTAGTTTTATTCTGGAAGCAGCTGGAGAGTATCACTTTATCTACTACTTGTCTGTGATTTGTATCATGTAGGCATGAAGCAGTTATATTGAATAGCACTATCACAATGTCTCTTGTGCTGTGCTGTAAGGTTCTAGTGCCTTATGGGAGAAAGTGAGAAGGGAAAAGTTCTGTTGAAAAGTGAGTTTTATATTGTAACCTAAAATTAAACAGAAAAATGTCCTGAAAGGAAAAAAGTTTAGATTTGTGTCTTTACTCCATGTGTAGCATCATATCAAGTAGTATTGTTGTTTTTTGACCCTTTGAGTGCCAGAAGGGTATCCAAGTCCTTGTAAACCAATGTGTTGGATGCAACTCCCATACTCAAAAGAATATTCTGGAATTTTATGCTAACTGAATTTAGCAGAGCTGTGATGTTGCTTTGCTAAGGACAGACACCTGTTCAACCTACCTGTTCTGATCTACTTTCTCCGAGCAATCCCATTGCTGGAGTTGTGTGACAGACTGTTGTCCCACATCTGTCTTATCCACACTTGTTTGGCTGATGCCCGAGTGTTTTTGACCATTCACTTGAAATTGCATTGAGAGTTTTCCTGATCAACAGATAGTAATGCTTTATTCATGTAAGGCTTTATTCATGAACTGCCCTAAAAACTTCCATAGATCCTTACTGTCAATATATCTCCATGGGTTGAGCCAAGCCTTCTATTGTTTATATAATCTAGATAAACTGTTCAGATATTTATTTAGCAGAGTGGTATAGAGAAAAAAAAAAGCATGACCATTTCTCTTTAACTGTTTCATTCTGTAACAGGAAATGATACTGTGTGGTGTGGGAATTTTAGGAGGTAAAGAATGACCATAAGAGCTTTCCATAGGTTCAGTTTATCCAGATCTTTTCTATCTCTATTGGTAGGAAATCTATAAAATATAAAGATAATTTGTGCATGTAGCCCTTTGGTCAACACTATGCCTTTGTCAACCAATCCATCATTTGAGCTGCAAATCATTTTAAGCTACAAAAAGTAAAATAAATGAGTGAATGGGTGAATCTTGTATTCAGTTAATGGAAAAATATATGTTTAAGAGCGAGTGAGTAGCTCTTCATTTGTTTAATAGAAGGACATAAAGTGCTGTTCATATAGCAACCAGTTATGCCTCTAACCTGGTTTTTGCACTGAATTTAATATAGAGCACAAAGTGGCAGTTCATTATTTTAATGGACTTTTTGCTACATGAGTTCTTGTTTTGACTGTTGAACCCTGTTGTCTAATGTGAGGACTAAATGCTAACTACAATGCAGCTCAGTAATGCACAGAACTGCAAATACAATGTAAAACTATAAATCAATAGATATAGCAGTCTCCTGTATGAAGGACTCCTGAGATGCATTTTCATGTTCAAGTACTGACCATTAATGATTGCTCTAGAAAATGGATAGAAATACCTTCTTTGAACT
Organism: Rhinophrynus dorsalis; assembly: GCA_037306005.1. Classification (NCBI taxonomy): domain Eukaryota; kingdom Metazoa; phylum Chordata; class Amphibia; order Anura; family Rhinophrynidae; genus Rhinophrynus; species Rhinophrynus dorsalis. Next base: position 257,261,688 of record CM074722.1, read on the forward strand.
TTGGCCATTATGTGCTAGAAGATGAAAATAGCTTTTGTGCTAGTTTGTATGTTTTTCACAGCTTCCTATGATTAAAAAGGGTAGAATATTTCTCTTTTTTTTACGAGAAAGCGTGAGAGAATTTATCTAAGCCAGTGATTCCTAATGTTAATACTCCAACAAGTCAAGTATTAAGTATAGCCATACTTGATCAAAAATGGTCAATGAATGGCTCAGTCATTTTGATTGCCCTTCTTGTTGTTAAGTAGGGATATCCATAAAATCTGAATTATTGGTCTGTCCTGAGAACTAGAGTCCTGAATCAATCTAAATCAAGAGGCGCAAAGAAAATTCTGTGGGGCCTCCAATATTCTCAGTTGCAACAGCAAGAGATGAATTTTCTGAGTTTAGCACCCTTGCAAAAATCAGGTCAATGGAGAGCCTAATGCCATTGATTAATATGATTTTCACCATGGAATGGAGACCCACACACCCTGGAACAAGTTTCTCTGCTCCAGAGAAAATATGTATTGTAAATACCAAAATAGATAACGTAGGTAAGATGCTCTCAGTTTGCCTCCTTTATCACAGCTTGAGGTAAAATACATGCATTCGTAAATACCACTCTTTGTGTTGTGTAAGAAAGAAGTCCTCTCTAAAGAACCTGTGCTAAAGAGGATTTTTCTTGTCATAACTATTTTAATAGGGAAATTGATACTTTACTGGTTCATAAATCTAACATGGGTAATACTAGGATTTTATTGATATTTTCTGTCCCTGCTCAATCACTTCATCATGAAAGATAGAAAAAAAAGTAAAAATCACAACTAATATAGCTTAAAATTTTGAATGCCAGAAGGGTTAACCTTTTGAGTGCCAGAGGGGTGCACAGTGCATTGCAGAGCAATGCGTTGTGTACTACTCTGGCACTCAAAGGGTTAAACTGTCAAGTTAAAACTTCTTAAGCAGTTTTAAAACCAAGCAAGTACCAAAGCTGTCCAAAAATTAGTTGAAGAAAACTAATGAAACAATGACCTCCAGAAGTTTTTGGCCATCTTGAGATGCAAAAATGTTAACTTTGTATAACTTTGTATAACTTTGTGAGATGACCATGTAGCTACTTTGCACAACTGGTCAACAGTAACTTGGTTCTTCAAGGCCCATGAAGTACTGATGGACCTAGTAGAATGAGCTATGATTCTGAAAGGTGCTGGAACAGACTTTAGCCTGTATACTTGTCTGATAGTCTGTTTGAGCCATGTGGCAAAAGTTGTTTTGGATGCTGGCCTGCCATTCTTTGAATCTTAAGTTCTATTCCATCAAAGCAAGATTGAGTAAGTTGTGGTGGTGAACTGGTCCTTGAGAGATGAGGTCTGGAATTGGAGGTAAATGCCAAGGCTCTCTCGACAACATGCCTGAGGTGGTGAAATCAATATCTCCTGGGCCAAAAATGGAGTGCACCTTTTATTCCTTGATTTTGCAGAGTATTCTGGGAATCATAGCTAGTGGAGTGCAGATGTATACTAGTCTGTAATGCCATTGAATAGTTAGGGCATCCACTGCTATTGCTTGTGGATATAGTGCTCTTGAACAGAATGTTGGTAATTTTCTGTTTCTTTTTGATGCCATCATGTCTATTTCTAGAACAGGGGAGATAGATCCCCTTTAACATAGTAGATACCAGCCCTTTTTTGTTGGAGAACCACCCTGTCACCCATTATCAAATTGTGTGTATTATTAACTCCTTCATTGCCAAAGAGGTGCGCAACTTTACACACTTATCTGACACTAGAAGGGTTAAACATGTATTTATCCATTTGACTCAAATGCTTTTGAGTGCCAGGGGGGTTTGCACACACTTGGCACACAGAAGTTTTGTAATTATAAAGCATTAGTAGGACAAATCTTTTAGTACCACCAGAATCCTGCATATGTATATTTTTTTATTGATTTTCCTCACCCTTTCTTTCACTGCCCCACTGAAAGATTATTGCTCTTTTTGCTGCAAATTAATACTGTAGTCTGTTTGGCAGATGGTGGGGTTAACTCATAACAACATAGTTGATAAGGCTGAAAAACAACTTGTCCATCAAGTTCAGCCCATACCACACTACCACTGTTGATCCAGAGGAAGGGGAAAACATCCTATTGAAGGCCATTTCCAAATAAGCCCCAAGTGGTAAAAAAATTCCTGCAAGAGGTTTTAAATGTATCAAAGAAGAAATGAAGACTTACATTTGAATATATACTGGTTGTTGCAGTTTACTGCACCATCTCTGTGATGCTCAGAGGGTTAACAATCCTCTATTTAAAAACTTGTCTTTAAAATATTATTGTGTGTACTCTGAATCAAGGGCCACACACACAAACTTAAAGCGGAACTACCACACTAGGTAAAGTCACCCTGCAATAATTAGGCAGGTGGCGACTAGCTTCATAATAGTTATATTACCTCTCAAAAGTAGCCGATTGTAAAGTAATCCTTAAAGGGATAGTATTACTTCAAAATTACTATCACTCATATTGTAGCCCTTAATAAACTGAGTTAAATGACACCAGCGGCATCTCTCAAACCTTTATAGTTATATAGAGATAGCCGCTTTCAAAGTTTCCTCTCCCCTGCCTGTCAGCGTTCTGCTGCCAGCAGGAGAATCCGGTCTCTGAATCAAGAGGAGGCTCTTCAGCAGAGCCGATATCTCGTTATAGAAGGAAAAATGATTAATTGAAACAGTCTTCTACGTGTGCTTGGTTACCAAGCACATGTAGAAGACTGTTTCGATGAATCATTTTTCCTTCCATAATGAGATATCGGCTCTGTTTAAGAGCCTCCGCCTGTCCCGGGACCGGAGCATTCTGCTGCCAGCAGCGGAGAGGAAACTTGGAAAGCGGGTATCTCTTAAACCATAAAAGTTTGAGAGATGCCGCTGGTGTCATTTAACTCGGTTTATTAAGGGCTACAATATGAGGGATAGTAATTTTGAAGTAATACTATCCCTTTAAAGGAATAGTAATAATTATTACTAATCCCTATATTAAAGTAATATTAAAATAAATGTATTGCCCCCAGTGTCATCTCTCAAACCTTTATGGTTTGCAAGATGCTCGCTCCTAAAGTTGCCCTCCCCCTTTCCCTTCCCCGAAGTCCGCATTCTAGCTGACTGCAGGGCATCCTGTGGTACGACTTTCAGGCGGCTCTGCAACACAGCCAAGATCGTGTTAATAAAAAAGAAATCTTTCACTAAAACAGTCTTCTATGTGTGCTTGGTTTGCAAACACACGTAGAAGACCGTTTTAGTGAAAAAAATTTTTTTTATTAACGCGATCGCGTCTTCTGCATAGCCGCCTGATGATTGTAAGACCGGATTTCCCTTCAGTCAGCTACAACGCTGACTTCGGGGAAGGGGGAGGGAGAGGGCAACTTTAGGAGGGATCATCTCTCAAATCATAAAGGTTTGAGAGATGACACTGGGGGCAATACATTTATTTTTAACCCTTTGAGTGCCAGAGGGGTACGGAATGCATTGCTTTGCAATGCATTCCGTACCCCTCTGGCACTTAAAGGGTTAATATTACTTTAATATAGGGATTAGTAATAATTAAGTATTACAATCCCTTTAATATTTAGAAACCACACCTAGGCATCAGATCAGACATCTTATATGTGCTGTCAGTCCCGGTCTTCTCTAACAAGCATTGCACTGTGCCGAAAGGCACCGGAAGGGACTGATGGCATAGACTGCACTAACCTGGCCATCAGTCTCGGAGGATTAAGGATTACTTTACAATCGGCTCATTCAGAGAGGTAATATAACTATTATTAAGCTAGTCGCCACCTGCCTAATCATTGCAGGACGATTTTACCTAGGGAGGTAGTTCCACTTTAAAGTCGATTAATTCAGGGTCAAACCAGCTGGCACCATAGGGGACAAAACAACCTTATAAAATTCCTATTGGGACAAACGTTACCAGGTATTACATCATAGGGCCATATGTACAAATAAACTGGGAGCAATGCTAGAGCAAATCAACTGCACAGTGGTGGACATAAACATCCCATTGATTTTAAAAACATTTTTTTTTTTTTGCAATGTGTTTATTTATAAATACAGTAGTGTTAACCCTTTGAATGCCAGTGGGGTATGTAAGGCATTGAAAAGCAGTGTTGGGTATTCCTCTGGCATGCAAAGGGTTACAAAATGTCCAGAATAAAAAAACAGAAAATAACAAAAACTTCCCACTGCTTTTATTACTTGAAGTTACAGCAATGATAACTCTTCTGAGCATATCCCCATATTTTTACAGTGAATATCCCCAGCACACTGTTTTTCCACAGTAGCTGGAGACTCTTGCTGTTTTAATATCTGCCATTATACAGCAGAGATATGCATACAGGGACTCGTGTGATTGGACGCAATGTAAGAAAGGCAAAACTAGTAGCTCTTATTAGCATATGATCTCCTTGCGAAGCAGTGTTATTAGAACTTGGTATGCTGGGAATTTACTAAGGTACCTGTATTTCTCTTTTTTTCTTATTCTGCCCATAACACTCAGCAGCTGATAGGTCAGAAAACATAACTTTTATATTAACCCCTTCATATTAACTCTTTGATTGCCAGAAGAGTGCCTTGGGCACCAGTCTGCCAATTGATTTTATTTTATTTATTGAGAAAGTGTTTTACCAGATTTTTTTCATGTTCAGGTGTGTCTTGGTCAAAGGGTTAAAGGCCCCCTTATATATTTCTTCCACATAATGTATATTTTACCCTCATTATTTATTTATTTATTTATTTATTTATTTATGTTTAAATAGCTCTTCACCAGAGAGGCATCTCTTTATATTCTGATCACCAACACAATTTTTCCCTCACAAAGTTATCGGAGTCACAAGCACAATACACACAAAAGTTTAGAAAATATCTTGTAAAGAATTGAAAACAGTAATAAGGTCATTTGAGAAGGACAAATTGAATGGAACAAGTGTGTGCGTATCTGTATAGTTTTAGAGGCATTCACAGGTTTTTTAGTAATTGCCATCGTACATGTTCTGTTGTTTTCAGTATACAATAAGTTTGGGGAAACGGCACTCATAAAGGTGTAGAAATCCACCTTTATGGTCAATTATGGTCAATTTTTGGTCCTGTGCTGAACCTTTCTCCACACCATATATACAATGTAATATAATATATAACCCACATATAACTAGATATTCTTAGGTCTGAAAATCAGAATGACAAAGAACATAGTGGACTGTATTCAGGAAAGAAAAGAAGAGCAATTCTAGTGCTCACCAACTTCACCACTTTAAAAACAAACATAAAAAAAATACAAGATTTCTTATTAGTTTAAATGGAGCTTGTAACCTCTTGAATGTTAATTTTCCAAAACATTGTGATGTGACCTCTCTAGCATTCAAGGTATTAAAATCCCCCATTTAAATCAATGTGACTTTTGTATGTCTCCGCTATTGTGCATATAGTTAGCTTGAGAATTGCTACTCTTTCGCTCTGTGAATATAGCTCATGGTGTATAACCTTTTCATAAAGAAACATTTAGAATGCAGGATTCACATTTTTGTTGTCCTCATATTAAAAAAGTGACAACCTGAGCTGGAGCACATGGCACACTGAAGTGTAACAGCACATAAATGAGAAATACTACTCTAGGGAAATTCCCCTGTAGTCTATGGTAGTCAGTATAGCATCTACTGTAATATGACATTATCTCCTGGAATCCATTGCAACTGACAACTTTATCAATGGTTTTATCTGTTCCACATCGACTCAAATGGGATTCTTTTACATAAAACCAATGATAACCACTTAACAACTATATAATATAGGCCTATTCTAGTTTTTTTATCACCAAAATGATTATAAATTCTATTAAGCCAGGTTTTTGCACAGTTTGCAAATTATGTTGGATGCTTTCTGTCATGGGATGTTTACAGAATAGCTAAATGTGGACATCTCTGTGACATGGGACGTTAAAAGAATAGCAAATGTGGACATCTCTGTGACATGTGACTTTAAAAGAATAGCTAAATGTGGACACCTTTGTGACATGGGACATTTACAGAATAGCTAAATGTGGACACCTTTGTGACACGGGATGTTTACAGAATAGCTAAATGTAGACACCTTTGTGACATGGAATGTTTACAAAATAGCTAAATTTGGACACCTTTGTGACACGGAATGTTTACAGAATAGCTAAATATGGACACCTTTGTGACACGGGGCGTTTACAGAATAGCTAAAAATGGACACCTTTGTGGCATAGAAAGATTACAGAATATAGCTAAATGTGGACACCTTTGTGACATGGGACATTTACAGAATAGCTAAATGTGGACACACTTGTGACATAGAACGTTTACAGAATAGCTAAATGTGGACACTTTTGTGGCATGGAATATTTATAGAATAGCTAAATGTCGACACTTTTGTGGCATGGAACATTTACAGAATAGCTAAATGTGGACATTTTTGTGGCATGGAACATTTACAGAATAGCTAAATGTGGACACTTTTGAGGCATGGAACATTTACAGAATAGCTAAATGTGGACACCTTTGTGACACAGGACATTTACAGAATAGCTAAATGTGGACACACTTGTGACATAGAACATTTACAGAATAGCTAAATGTGGACACTTTTGTGGCATGGAACATTTACAGAATAGCTAAATGTGGACACCTTTGAGACACGGGACATTTACAGAATAGCTAAATGTGGACACTTTTGTGGCATGGAACATTTACAGAATAGCTAAATGTGGACACCTTTGTGGCATGGAACATTTAAAGAATAGCTAAATGTGGACACCTTTGTGGCATGGAACATTTACAGAATAGCTAAATGTGGACACCTTTGTGGCATGGAACATTTAAAGAATAGCTAAATGTTGACCTGCCACTACAGAACATGATGTAGCAAAGCTGTATGAAGCTTATTACATCTGGCTGCAGACTAAGACTTGATGCCACTTCTGCAACAGTAAGGCTGAGGTACGAAGAAAACTTTGGGCCAAATCAGCTGGATCATGGGGGCCAAATAAAAGTTTATAAAATGCCTATTCATTTAAATGGGGCTTTTAACCAACTGAATGCTAGAAAGGTTTCCAAATCATTTTGAAGCAACAGGTTAAAAGCCCCATTTAGAGCAATGTGAATTTCCTTGTCCTCTGTGGTGCAGTTGGTGTGCCCCAAAATTGCTTCAGTTCTTCTTGGTTTATTTTCTTTAAAATGTCTGGCTACAAAGGAGGGAACCATTGAGAAGCAAACCTTGGAGCATATTTTTATCTCTGAGGTGGATATAATGTCAGCTTTGTAATGTGTACTATGCCTTAACACTCTGCAATGTATTACTCACACCCTATGGTTTTTAAAAGGTTAAATATGCCATTTGTTTTTCAGTTCCTATAGCACACAGTTTTTGAACTTTAGCCAGACATTCTGGGAAATGACATTCAGATGTACTTGCTTTACTGTGCTTTATACGCTTTTACATGCAGCAGGCATAAGAGTACATTGATCCATGCCAAAGCAGATAGAAGAGGAAATGGTGCATTGTGGGTGTTACCCATTGGCACAGCTCACGGTTGCAGTAGATGTATAGCTATATCCATAAAGAAAAAGAAGCAAATTTGGAGCAAATCAACTCCATTGTAAGGAACAGAGAAATTTTCCCAGCATTCCAAATGGGGCCCTTAAAATGTTGAATTCTAGAGGTCTCCAGTTCTTCCCTTCCCAATATGTTAGAGTCCTGTCTGGCATCCAAGGTTAAAATTCCTATTTAAATAACTGTCAGGGGTATTTCCATGTACTGTCTCAAGGAGCTAAAGCCCCAGGGACCATTTGTTCAAAAGAAATGTAGAGCTATTCTGGGGAAAACTAACTAAGAAAATGCAAATTCAAAAAAATGCCCATTGATTTAAATGGGGATTTTAAACCTTTGCATACTAGAGGTCTCCAGTACACTGCAATGCAATGCGCCCGAGACCTCCAGCATTCAAGGGGTTCATTCAGTGCTTAAATCAGCTGAAAGTATGGAGTCATACTTACAAGTCTATAATTTCCTAGTTTAGATCTTGCCCCCATTTTAAACAATGAAACTACATCTGCTTTCCTCCAGGGAATTATGCCTTTTGAAAGTGAATTAATAAATGTTATGATTAATGGCCTTGCTATTGCTGAACTAAGCTTACAATTAGTAAAACAGTTGATGAGAGTAAAAAGACACAAACCCATCAAGTACAACTTTTCCGTTGATTCATGAACCCTTGGGTGTATGCTAGCAAGATCATGTGCTTTATTCACTTTGATATTTTCTAGTCTTTTCTGGACATTGTACTCAGTAAGGGTGGTGGAAATGCTATGCTTCTCCTTTTGGCCAATGTGTTATTGTTTCTTCCTTTGTATATATAAATAAAAATGTAATATAGCCTTTGTTACTTTTCCCTGACTAATGCAATTGTCTTAGTTTTAAGGGGCCCAAAATCAACATTTAGCTTTTTCTATGCAAATACTTGTAAACGTTTTAAGGCTTTGTTTTGCTATCTTTTCAATTCTTCTCATTTTCAGTTTTACCTTAATTTTAACTTAATTGACTGACTGAAGATTTTTATCTGATGCATCTGACTCTTCTGCTTTAAACATTTTAAAAGTCTGCTTCTTCCTCACATCTTCTTATAAATTTCATTGTTAAGCCTCATTGGTCTTAATTTCTTCTTTTTGTATTTTAGTATTTATTGCCCAATGTTATTTATTGATGAGTAAAATGTACCCAAAGGCATTTGAACAGCTTTCTTTATAGTCCAGTGTCACATTAAGACCATAGTCCAAGCCACAGAAAAAAAAGTATGTTGGTAATATCCTATCCTTAATCATTCTCCTTACAAGTCCTTTGCCAGTTCAGGATTTATGATGTCAGTCTTATGCCATGTCACTAAATGCCTCTATTTTGCAGTCTATAGTTAAGTTGCTTGTGACAATCAGTTTTAGTATAATCAAGTGTAAGTATCATCAGGTATCCATACAGTGGCATAATGATAAAATCATGGATTTTTGCTTGTTTTCTGAACTGGTGCATTGCCACCTGCCATTAAGTTATTGAATTGAATGCCTCTCTGGGCCCTTACAACTGGAATAAAAGGACATATTTGCCTTGGGGCTATTCTGTTTGGAGAGTGTATATGAATGAATGAATGTTTATATAGCACCACAAGTGTACGCAGTGCTTTACAATTTAAGGGTTTAAACAATACAGGGTTACAGGTGCTTTGTAGAATGAAACATTGGGTGGGAGATCCCTGCCTGAAAGCTTATCTAGGCTTCTTGACTAAAATGAAAAGAGGAATTCTGGTGTAAAACAAACACACCAAATAGGGACCAATAAAAATCAATTTGAACAGCTTTCTTTATAGTCCAGTGTCACATTAAGACCATAGTCCAAGCCACAGAAAAAAAAGTATGTTGGTAATATCCTATCCTTAATCATTCTCCTTACAAGTCCTTTGCCAGTTCAGGATTTATGATGTCAGTCTTATGCCATGTCACTAAATGCCTCTATTTTGCAGTCTATAGTTAAGTTGCTTGTGACGATCAGTTTTAGTATAATCAAGTGTAAGTATCATCAGGTATCCATACAGTGGCATAATGATAAAATCATGGATTTTTGCTTGTTTTCTGAACTGGTGCATTGCCACCTGCCATTAAGTTATTGAATTGAATGCCTCTCTGGGCCCTTACAACTGGAATAAAAGGACATATTTGCCTTGGGGCTATTCTGTTTGGAGAGTGTATATGAATGAATGAATGTTTATATAGCACCACAAGTGTACGCAGTGCTTTACAATTTAAGGGTTTAAACAATACAGGGTTACAGGTGCTTTGTAGAATGAAACATTGGGTGGGAGATCCCTGCCTGAAAGCTTATCTAGGCTTCTTGACTAAAATGAAAAGAGGAATTCTGGTGTAAAACAAACACACCAAATAGGGACCAATAAAAATCAATTTTTTAAATCAAGGAGTTAAAAGCCACATTTAAATCAGAGATGATGTCACCTCTTTACTTCATACAATTTTGGAGACCTATCCAACATTCCAGGGATTAAAATACACATTAAACTCTGTGGGAATTTGTATTTGTTGCCTGTGGTGCAGTTGCCCCAAATTGCTCTATTTTCCGTGGGCCTTGACGCTTTTTCTGCTTGGACGCTGACCTGTCTGTGTGTTTTGGTTCCTTTGTCTCAGCTACTTCCTGTCGCTATTTCCTTTTCATTTGGATTTACAATTCTTGTCACCTGTTATAACAAGAGGATCAAACCCACATTGAAATCTTTGTCTTTGTTACATTTAAATGTTTGTCTTGTATGGTTCACTTGGATTGACTCATTAATCCTCTTTAGCTTCCTGAATATGTCCTTAATCCTCATTTTAACTCTTTGAGTGGAAGAGGGGTAATCAACGCATTGCTTTGCAATGCGTTGCATGCCCCTCTGGCATTCGGAGGATTAATAAACGTTTCAGAACACTGTCATTCCCCCTTCTGAAATGCTTCAAGCAGAGATTAGCCGCTTAAATCTTCAGTGATGAGATCCACCATATATATATTAATAATAAAAGCTGGCCAAAGCCTCTTTGATCGAATGGTTCTCTGTCAGTGCTGTTTTTAAGCAGGGCGCTAACAGCTTCTTTTGATGTGACCTGAGATTCTTGTCTCAGTTGTAACACTTTAAATGTTAGAAAGATGAGAGGTGCATTGTAGTGTAATGTGTTGAACGCTTCGCTGGCATTCAGATTGTTAAAACCATTATTTCTAAGCAATGAAAAGTAACATTAAAACAGTTTTAAAAACTTGAGAAGATTATGTAATCCTTAATAGGCATATTTTGCATGAATCCAATTGTGTGCAGTAAATGCAAATAGTCATCATTAACTAGATGTGTATTTTCCCTTTAACATGAATCTGTTAACTTGGCTCTGTGTTAGCCAAAAACGTGAGAGATAAACCGTTTAGGAGGTGTTAATGCTATTATTTCTCCATGTTCATCTCTCTTCATTGTGTCACATAATGAATAATAAATACTTCATTTATAAACAAATTTATTTTCTATTGTGCATATTTGCTTCAGAATTTCCCCTTCCAGCTTGAATATAACACATAATTCCCTCCATTTCATAGATCTACATTGTAGCCTGGATCTCTTCTAGCTTATTAGGATCATTTTGGGCCTATGATGCACAAACATGATGATTTGATTGTGATTTCAATAAAAAATATGTAGTATTTGCTAAAACAATCCATTTAGGTTGTCAAAAAATTGTAGAAATTGCTTGAGGTTAATTAACTAAAAAGAATGGAGTAATTCTGGGGCAAACTAACTGTGCCATAGGGGAAAACATTCCCTTTGGTTAAAATGGGGTTTATAACTCCTTGAATTCAGAAGCAATCAGGAGAGATTTCCCAAAATCCAGTTCTGAGGGGCACCTCAGATGTGCTTCCTACATTGTAACCCCAATGTTTCTGCACCAGTTTCTATAACCCTTTACAGGCTATTATTTAACCCCTTGTATGCAACAACGATCTCCAAAAAATTGTATCTCTCTGGCAAACAGCGAGTTTATGGTTGGGTTAAAGGGATTTTTTTTTTTTTTTTTTTTATAACCTTGCTTGTTACGGGTTAAGGATATTTTCTGTGCCAGGAGTGGATGGGACTGGAGTCATGCAAGAAGTGGCTAGATGGTTATGGGTGGAGCTAACAATATCTTGCCTAGGGGAGCCTGCGAAGTAAATCTGGCCTTGAAAGCAAAACATTGGAAACCACCTTGAGAAGCGGTTCAGTCTTTTGTGTTTTTTTGTTTTTTTTTGCACAAGGCACCCCTAACACACAGTTGTGGTATAATATTTTGTCGCTAGTTTGAAACCTATATACATAGTTAATATTTGGTCCTACTGTGTAAGAATTTGAATAAATATACACGAGAAACTCCATGTTTGCAATTTTATTTCTCTTCATAGAACAAAACGTGGCACCCTAACTGGGTGCCCAATGGACACTAAAGTGCCACAGCACCCTGCTCTATTACATTCAGATTAAAAGCCTCATTTAATTCAATGAGGATTCGGGGGATTTTTTATTTGTCCCTTATGGTGCATTTGGTTTGCTCCAGAATGACTCCAGTTCTTAGTACAACATGCTCCTTCTGTTCATAGAGTAAGAATCCATGCAGCATATGAATCAATAAATTCTGTCTCGTAGCAGTGTCGGACTAAATGTCACTAAATATTGCATGCTCAAGTACAGTTTGTAAATATAATGCAAATTCTTCATTAAATGTAAATAGGTGGAAAGCTTAATGTTCTATTTACAAATATGGGCAAACTAATTTAATGAGCTGTATTTGCATTTGTTCAATTAAAAAAGGCAATACAAATTATAATAGGAAATGCAGAAGACAAAATAATTTGACAGTTATGCACTTAGTGTGATATGCTTATGTTGTTTTCCTTTTTGTAACAAAACATCTATAGTACAGTCACAATTACAGTGTGGTGTTATGAAGGGAAATCTAAACTGAAGATCAGTGAGCAGAGGTATTTTGTGCTCATTGCAAGATAATAAACGATTACTGTAGGTGAAAAATCACTGGGAGATGTCTTCTGTAATTACTGTCAAAAGCCCATCTGTTGTCACTGATAACAGCCTACTAACATCACATTCTTTAAGACTTGCTTAATAATGGGGTGAAGAGAAGAGGAGTTTCAGTGTGTCCAGTTTATTTAGCAATCCGTACAATCAGGGCTACTGCAACCATCAGGCAAACTAGGGAGGCAGATTAATTCCTTGGATGCTAAAGATGTCTCCAGCATATTGCTTAGCAATGCACTGCACTCCAAGGGGTTAATGGGATAGTAATACTTTGGTTTAAAAATGTCTAATATTGTAGAGACTAACAAAAACCAACCCAAACCACATTAAAACCAACGGAAAGCCAACCCAAAACACAGTAAACCAACCCAAAACCCACAAAAACCAACCCAAAACACACAAAAACCAACCCCAAAACACTCTAAAATAACCCAAAACCAGCCCAAAACCCACATTAAGACCAACTCAAAACACACTAAATACCAACCCAAAACACACAGAAAAACCCCAAAACAATGCCAAAACACTAAAACCAACCCAAAACACACATAAACCAACCCAAAACACACAAAGGCCAACCCAAAACCCAACCCTAAAACACACAAAAACCAACCCAAAACCCACGAAAACCAACCCAAAACCAACCAAACCACACTAAAAACCAAGCCAAAACATACAAAAACCAACCCAAAACCAAGCCAAAACACTAAAACCAACCCAAAACCAATTCAAAACACAGTAAAACCAACCCAAAACCCACAAAACTCAACCCCAAACCAAAACACAATAAAACCAACCCAAAACCCACAAAATCCAACCAAAAACCCAGCAAAACCAACGCAAAACTCACAAAACCCAACCCAAAACCCACAAAAAGCAACCAAAAAAGACACTAAAACTGACCCAAAACACAGTAATTTATGCGTCATTATTGAGCCCTCTATGCATCACTACAGCTTCCTTAATGTGTCATTATTGAGCCCTCTATGTGTCACTACAGCTTCCTCAATGCGTCATTATTGAGCCCTCTATGCGTCATTACAGCGTCCTCCTTTTTTGTAATGTGCGCTGTTAATGCACCCTTCTTGCGACTTTAAGCCCTGGGACCTAGCAAATGCAACATTTTAAGATGTGCGACATGTTAAATTTGCAGCTGTTTAACATGCGACATTGCAAATGCGCCATTAGCATTGACGCGACCAAACAAATGAGACATTTTAAAACACATGATGCTGAGTGCGACATTTCCAAAGGATACAGAATAAACTACCTCCCATCTCTCAAAACTGCATAGTTTACTAGTTCCTAGCATTTAAAGTTCCCCCCTCCCACCCCTTTCTCATACGTCAGCGCTCTAGCTGACAGAGGCAGACCATGGTCCCGGGACCGGCAGAGGCTCTTCAGCAGAGCCGAGACAGCGCTACTTAAAATTAAATAATTAATTGGAACGATCTATAAAGTGTGCTTGCAAACCAGACACGCTTTTTAAGTAGCTGAAGAGCCTTCGCCGGTCCTGGGACCAGGATCTGCCTCTGTCAGCTAGAGCAGTGATGTATGAGAAAGGGGACGAACACAAAAACTATGAAGTTTTGAGACATGAGAAGTAGCTTAATCTAATTCTATTATTAATATCTACAATTTTAGAGATTTCTAAAACAATGTATTACTATCCCTTTAAATACCCAGTGAATCAAACAAATGTTTATTTTGTTCCTGTGCTATAGTTGATTTACCCTAGAATTGCTGCTACCTCTTAGTACATCAGCCTCTGGTTATTTGCTCAGTGTAAGCCAAATCCGTGTTGGGTAATCGTTGGCTCTCTAGTTGGAGAGCACGATTGCCATCATTCTCAATCAGCTGCAGGCTAGTTGTAATACTTGTAATTGTACCTAATGCTGTAAATGGCCTCTAAAAGATTAGCTCAGTGGTTCACAGTCTTTTTATTCTTCAATGCACCCCTAACATGGAATCTGGAATTTTCAGGGTACTCCTAGTATTTTATAAGTAATTTAGCAAGATCTTAATGAAGGGTACAATACATAATATAGTTCTTATGTCTCATTGTCAGAATGACAACAGAAAGCATATTGTACATAATCATTTTATAAAAATATACATTAGAATCTCAACTTTAAGTAAAAAGTGGGGTACCCTGAGCTGGTACCCTTGGAACACCAAAGTTCCCCAACACCTTGTTTGAGAAACACTGGATTAGCTGTTCCTTTTAGAGATGAATGTGAGGTGAACTGGCATTACACAAAATAGCTAAAGTTTAAAGTAGCAGTAATGTCACATAAATTGTTCTTGTTTTGTAGAGTTAAAACAATTAAATTATGTGGCATAAATCCTATTGCTCAAACCTTTACGGTTTGAGAGATATTCGCATCTAAAGTTGCCCCTCTCCTGATGTCAGCTTTACAGCTGACAGAAGGAGATTTGAGTCGGCTGACTTGAGGTGGCTCGTCAGCAGAGCCAAAATTGCTTTATTTAAAAAGAACTACATAAGTATGCTTTGTACATCAGGCACATTTTTTTTTAGAGCTTTCCAATGAAGTAATTATTTTCCAGTATCGCTATTTCGGCTCTGATGCAGAGAAGCTGGCTGGTCCCAAGACCGGAATCTCCTTCTGTCAACAGAGCGCTGATGTCAGGAGAAGGGGAGGGGAACTTTAGATATGAATATCTCTCAAACCGTAAAGGTTTGAGAGATATGATTTGTGCCATATAATTAAAAAAAAAAAAAAAATTATGGAACATAGTGTCCCTTTAAGGAGGAGGGGGAAGTAATTCTGCTGAACCGCTGAGAAGCCCAGGCTTAAAGGTCCCCAGCAATAACACAAGCAATAGGGAAGAGCGTGGTAATGATAGATCTGTTATTTTGTTATGGTTAAGACTTAAAGGGTGGGAACTTTGAAGGTGTGGTTTGCAGACCGCGTTTAGGTATAGGGTATAATGGAGATACAGAAGCTAAAGCATAGGAGAACAAATGTTGCTGACATAGTGCCTGCTGTAAGGAATGGGTTTAAACTAAGCAATGTAACTTGAATTATGGCCAGAATCTTACCTCAGCAATGTGAGTAATCCAGGCACTTCCTCATTGTCTGATATTGGGCTGTATCCAAGTTCTGTGGACTTATAGAAAAATAGAATTTGATGGCAGATAAGAACCTAGTCTAGCCTACTCATTTTGCTACTGTAAAATCCTCAAACTTTATTTGGTCCTGGTGTTGTCTTATGTTCAGGATGGCCTTATGCTTATCTCAGTTATGATTAAATTCTGTCACTGTATAAACTTCTACCACTTCTGGTAGGCTTTTCCACGTATCTACTACCCTCTCAGTGATGTAAATCTTTCTTATGTTACATCTGAACCTCTGTCCTTCTAATTTTACACTATGTCCTCTTGTCCTAAAATTTTTACTCCTTTGAAATGTACTTCTCTCATGCATGTTTCTATCATATTCCCTTTCTCTTTTCTCCTCCAAGCTATACATGTTCAGATCCTTTAGTCTCTCCTGATATTTCTTTTTCCTGTAAACCATTCACCTTATATCTTATGTGTTGTTTTTGAGTTATGCGAAAAATATTTATGTTCAAAAGTTAACTGCAGTAAATGGTTTCAGTGCTGCACCTAATACCCTTGCACATGTGTAGAATTCCTGGGAACTTTCTTGTCCCAAGTCCACTAAGGTCTAGGCTTGGGATGGTCCAAAATGATGCAATTTGTGTCATACAGTAGGTGTGGCTGTATTGGGGTTGTCAGTATTGGGAGGGAGGGTTTGCCCATAAAATGGTTGGAAAGAACAAGGTGAAGAGTGCCCGGAACTGGCAGTGAAGTGGGAGGAGTTACATTTGAATTCACTGAGCCTTGAGATTCAGTCTTTGTCCCTAGAGACCCAGTCTGATCCAAAGAGATCCCGGGTATGCCTCCGTACAACACAATATAAGTAACACAGCTCTACAGGCCACATAAATATATTATATTCTATCAGCATCTCTGAAACAACATGGTTTTATATTGACTCCCAAAAAATAAAAGTTTGAAAGGGGTGCAATTTACTTACATCCCAAATAAAGGTTAGTGGGTTCCATCAACATACTTTGTTGAATTAATAATAGGTGAAATTATTAAATGTAAGTTGTTGTTTCACAAACCTTATTAATATAGCTTTGTATATGGAAAGTTTGTTTCTACATTGTTTTTTATTTGCTTAACCATTTGAGTTCCCTTTGATACCCCTCTTGCGATAGTATTGCTTCACATAATGTTTAGCTTAGTGTACATGTAATAAAAGTGCTGAGCGATGCTCCTACATGTGAAAACTTGCTAGTTACAGTGTAATGATAATTTGAAGTTGATCCCTCCAATACCAAGCCACCTCCCCATAGATCTGCAAACTGGTCCTGGGACTTGACAGATCACAACGTGGGACAACCTTCCCGCGTTCAGTATAAGGAAACCCCTGCTCTCCTTGATGAAGGAGGTTAGGTTTTTCCCTAATACTGCATGAAGATTGTCGCTTCTTATCCACCGTCTGATCTGGGACAATGTTGCTCACTTCAGGTAAAGGGGCGGGAGGGGTCAACTTCAAAATATTATTACACTGTAACTAGCAATATTTCATGTGTAGGAGCTTCGTGCAACACTTCTTTTACATACTATTGTAAAAGCCTGTGTACACGGGCCAAGGTCCAGGTGATGTTAACCCTTTGAGTGCCAGAGGGGTACGCAACGCATTGCAAAGCAATGCGTTGCGTACCCTTCTGGCACTCAAAAGGGTTAAGAGGCCAGTCCTGCTTTGCGTACTGCCGTTGCCTCACTGGCAGTCATGCGCTGTAGAGACTGCCCGAACGCACAGAATGCTCCCAGCACAGAACTCCCAGCATTCTGTGTTCAGGCTGTCTCTACTGCGCATGACTGCATCAGACAAACATTCTAGCTATTTATTATATAGGAGGATGCTCAACATTCTGAGCAATACTATCTCTTTAAAGGGTAAAAGCAATGCACACACAACTTTAAAGTCCACATGCAATGTAAATTCCCTCTGAACAGCTGAGTAAATTTAACATTTGCAGAAAAATGTGTGAATTTGTCTAAAGCCGATCTGTCAGAACAGTTTCCAGATTAATTAAAAAATGTGCATTTCTCCAATTAACTGTGTGGACTAAATTATGCTGGAATTGCCCTCTGTGCCATTTTCATGTACTTAGAGCTGATGCGTTCTTATTTGATTTGCTCTTATGGTTAACTCTTTGGGGTAGCTATTCCCCTAATGCATTGTGATGCAATGTGTTGGCAATGTCTGTGTAGCATTAAAGGGGTTAATTATAATGCAGGAGCAATTATGGAGAAAACCAACTGTACAATAGGGTTGCCAATTTTTTTTTTTATTGGACTAATTGGCCCTTTTAACCCCCAGAGTTGTAGAGAGGTCTCCAATACATTTCACTGTCAGGGGAAATTAGCACCATTACATGTCCCAGGCTGTCAGAAAGATGGGGGACATGACTGATTTTCAGCTAAGTTAATAACCAATACCTTTTGTACCTGGTATTTCATGAGGGCAATATATAATCACTGAATTAGGTTACCTGTGGCGTGATACTGGAAACGTGCACAATCTCTATTTCCCGTGTGAAAACCACTAGGGAACAGGTTTGCGCATGATTTTGTTGAATTGTGCATGAAAATTCAAGATTATCAAACGGCTGCATATATTTATTTTTTTTGTGGGTGTGGCTAAGATTAACAAATCTGTGTGAGAGGAATAGCGAATATGCCTAATGCAAGAACTGCTATTGCAAATTAATTTATACGTCTGTGTAGTGTTGTCGTAAAATGGAATTTTTTATGCGCAATTCAAGAAGCTTTTGGTATTTAGCTTCCTGGATTAGAACATGCACAAAATCTATCTGCGAACAAAAATGCCTTTATCCAATGCGAACGTTTCTTGCATCGTGCCACTGGTACCTTTTTTTAAGAAATCTACTCTGACCAAGGACTTTAAGCATGAGATCTGGGGCTCCAGCCTCCTCAGCCAATATCTAGCAATGCCCCAGGGCTCAATTTAAGGAACTGGACCAAGTCCAAGGAGTTAATTATTTGAAATGAACATGATATATTTTAAACTTAGCACAGCTATCCAACTGCAGAAAACTATAGCATGTCAACTGCACCATAGGGGGCATATAAAAAGTCACATACTCCCCTTTGTGTTAAAAATGCATCTAGAGTTCAAGGGTTTATAAGCGTCATTCATTCAATGAGGATTTTTTATTTGTTCCTATGTTTCATTTAGCGTGCCCCAGAATTGCCCCAGTTCTTCTATATTCAATTTTTTTCCCCTCTCCCTTCCTCGTGGTGCCCAGGCAGTTTTGCATGGGTTGCCCTCCACTCTGATGGTCCTTCTTTCTTCCTGCTCGGGATCCCCCTCGCTGGGAGAGATCACAGACTTCTCATGTACTCTTCTATCCAGAAAATTTATTGTGTCATGCTCATAGACACATAACAATCAATCTCACTTTAATCTCATGCCATTAACATCACCTCCTGGAATGTGGGAGGGTTATATAATCCTGTCAAATGCACATAACTACTATGCACCTTAAAAAAACTGGACACCCACAGAAGCTTTTTTTTCCAGGGAACCCAGTAGAGACTGGGTGGAGGAGTAATCGATCTGACTATTGACTGCAGCAAACCCATGTCCGGATTCCCCAGGGCAAATAAAGACCCACTTGTTGTCCAAAAACTGCTTCCCCTGACTGATATATGGAAACACTTTCACTCAGTAAATACAGACTATAGCTTTTTTTCCCATGTTCATTACACATTTTCCAGAATAGACCATTTCTTTGTCTCAACCCCTCTAATGACACGTCTAACGACGCACAATACGAGACATTATTATCTCTGATCATGCTCCCATCATTTTGTCTCATTCAAACGGCTTCCCCCGATTTCCTTTAATTGGCAAATGATGGCTTATTTGCACCAATCCTCTGATCTTACTTCCAGCCTTAGAGCCTCTTGGCTAGACTTTGAGTGAACTAACACCCAACACAAAACAGACCCGACATCTTCTGGCAGACAGCAAAAGCCATCCTCAGAGGACATATCATTTCTTGTACTGCCAAACTAAAGCAGGAAACCACTAAGCTAATGACTAGATCAACTAATGACTGCACAATGGTCCCTAACCAAAGCTTGTTTCTGTCTTCAAACAGCTCAGAGTAAATCCAAATACCTTAACACAAAACAAGGCTATAACTTTCTTTTACACACCACCTCCCAATTTAATGTACTGAGGCAGGTGGTGATCTTCATTTTCATGAAAATAAGAAAGGTAGGTTGCTGTCTCATTTTATCCATATGGAAAGGGGACAACTGACATCACTTCCATACGTCTTCCTGATTCCTAAATCATGGCCACCGCATAAACCATTAATGCAGCTTTTGTACAGTTTTATAAGGAACTATGCAACAAACAACCTGATGACCCTTCCTAGGGTACCAGCTCTTTTACCTCTGTGGTCTCTCCAACACTATCTGCTGACCAACAAACTACCTTAATGGCCCAATCTAACTGGAGGAAATTAACTATCATTAAAGAATTTATAAATTAGAAAACTCCTGACCCTGATTGTATCAGGACAGAATTCTATAAATTCCTTAAAGATCATCTCTCTCTCAACCCATTCATGCTCTTTTCTCCTCAATACTTCAGATCCGACAGCTCTCAGATCACTTTACCCTAGCCAGAATAATTGTACTCCCCATACCAGGCAGAGATTCAACTCTAGTTCCCTCACGTCTCTATATTTCTCTACTAATTACAGACCTTAAATTGATTCTCAAAATACTGGCCAACAGAGTAAATCCTCTTTTGCAGTCTCTCCTCGCGCTGGAACAAACAGGAGTTACAGTGGGTAGACACTCTGTAACTGCCATACACACTACAATAGCATTGCTTACTGCTGCATGAGATAACCCATTGGCCCATAACCTAATTATTAATTTGGATGCTGAAAAAGTAGCTGACAAAATCTCTTGGAATCACTTGTTTAGACTTTTAGAACATTAACAATTTGGGCCCCAATTTAGATCATATGTTCGTCTTATGTACTTTACCCCACAAACCACTATCACCATAATGCATTTAATTCTCTCACTTTTTTCACTGCACAGGGCACAAGACCAGGCTTCCCACTCTCCCCATTACTCTTTAATTTGGCTTTAGACCCCCTTATTTGACACCTCATCCTATTAAGACTGATGACGTGCCGGTGGGACCAGTAGAACGCAAAATATCACCTTCTCATAATATGTTGCTATATATCCATAACCCACAAACTGCGCTTCCCAATACTGTTGATATGCTGCATGTCTTTGGAGGGTATCTGGTTTTCAAATTAACTTAAACAAATCCGAACCATTGTGGCTAACTCCAAATCACCTGGTTCTGGCCATCAGGGCATTTTAAATGGGTATCACTGTCCCCAGAGACCCTGATGATCTGTATTGCCTGTATATCTCCCCAGGTTTAGAACAACTAATGGATGAATTGCACTCTTAATATTACTTTCCTTTGAACTTCATAGGCAGGATCAATCTAATAAAGATGATCTTTCTCAAGACTTTCTAAAATGCCCATGTTACCTTTAATGTCTGAGTTTAGCAAGTATAAACCCATAAACTGTAGTTTTCAGGGATATATTTGGATGGGGCGGCGACCCACAATAGGCATTTTTAAAAATTGCACTAACAAAAAACTACTAGGGGATATGGGCTGCCTGTTACGGTTTCCCAGGAACAAACCAGGAGTAAGAACGGTATGGTAAAACAGTCTTTATTGAATAAATATAAATACAGTAAATCACAGAACAATGAGTAGAGGTCCTTCTAGTGGCCAACGACTCAGAAATAGGAGTCTGCCAAAAGTTAGAACGCTCTTAAAGAGACCAGCAGAAGCCTCTGGAGTCTCTATATAACGAAGGCCCAGTAGGAATCCCAGTAAGAGACTAACTGACTCACGCCTACAGTCAGCAGGTAGATCTAGGGATCTCCCTAAAGATGATACGGTAAGAAAGAAGTACTGACTCAAGCCTGCAACCATTAAGGAGCCTTCCATCTCCTTTCTCAGAGGCACCAGAGCGATCCTGACTCACGCCTGCAGTCAGGGAGTAAGGTCTTAACCAGAGCCGCAGGTCTGCACCAGACTGGGTGTCTACTACACAATAGGAGCAAGCAGGAGAATAGTCAGATAGAGCCACAGGTCAGCACCAGATCGGATGGTCAAACAAGCCGGGTAATACACAAATCGGGTAGTCAACCAGATCCAGAGGTCTGCACCAGATTGGGTGTCTACTATACACAAGCAGCGGGCAGGAGAATAGTCAGACAGAGCCACAGGTCAGCACCTGATTGGATAGTCAGACAAGCTGGGTCATACACAGCTCAAGTAGTCAGCCAGAGCCACAGGTCCGCACCAGATTGGGCGTCCACTACACAATGGGAGAAGGCAGAAGACTAGTCAGACAGAGCTACAGGTCAGCACCAAATTGGATAGTCAGGCCCATGGAAACCAAACTGTGTAGAACAACAACACAAGGGCAACTGAGTCAGGACTCAGACTGCCCTTTAAACCCCTCCTCAGGAAGTAGGTAGGAGGAGCAGGCTCAGAGGAAGGAAGTAGGTAGGAGGAGACTACAGGAAGCATGGCATAAAACAGAGGCCTGCTTCAGTCTGAAGCCTCTCACCTGCAGATGACGTATGGAATGATGCCGGCAACGCTGGAACCAAGGTAAGCTGTGACAATGCCTAATATTAGGCTCTATAACATGGCTAGCTTACTTAGATATACTAAAGACTGGATCTGTCAAACCCACACATGCTCACATCCACACAGAGATCAACACTTTACTCCCCCTTACGTACTTACTTCACACACTACTGGCACAACTACACTGACATGCAAGAAGAATCATTAACTGTTTGATACTGTCAAAGCTTGGCAAGTAACACAGCAACTTTTGGGTAACTTGGATTTCCAAAATGGAGGCACCGATCGTAGATTTGGATTGTGAGTTTGACTTCTATTGGTGACCTAATCAACTCTGTAAATAACTTTTTTACTCCTTTGAAGAGATGCGGACCAAGTTTAATCTCCCGCACAACAGAACATTTTCTTATTTGCAGGCTAAACACTACTCTCACTCCATCTTGCTTATGCTATGGAATTGCTCCCCTGGTAAGTCTATAGATTCACTTCTTTGACAACCCCCTGCAATGTCTGCTAGCATGTCCTGCTTCTACAAATGTCTTCAGCCACTTGACTATGCTTCTACAATGACAGCACCACGTAAATGGCTCATAGCTGTGCCTGCCTTTTCTCTTAAACACCTATTCCATCATTTCCATAGCTCATTAGTTCCACAAACTTCTTTTTAGGTTACTACATAGGACTTACCCCCCGACTGTAGCCAGATAGACTGGTCTCTCCACCACAGACAGCTGCTATAAGTGTCATTCAGAGGGAGCGTACCTCATACACATGTTGTACAATTGCCCTTCTATCATGAAATTTTAGCAACCAATCCACACATTCTGTTCGTCACAACTGCACCTGACCTTCTCTCTTGAGGATGTCACTTGTTTTCTAAGCATTTACAAACCACATGTAAGCTACATAGACCCTTCTGTTGGATAATCGTATTTTACTAGAAATTAAATGTATTTCTAACATCCTCCTTCTCAAACCCTTAAACACTTTAAAGAGAAAGTATTACATTTTGTCAGGCTACACTGGAATATATCTCTACAGAATAAAGAACTAGATGGGAAAACATTCTTCACTCTGTGGGAACCCTTTTTTATGACACTGACGGTCTCTGAAAGTGTGGTGTCCTATGACATTTCCCTCCTAGGCAGATGTGTACAATGTTAACAGAAAATGTTGCTGTAGAACAAAAATGTAGATTTTAATAACATTTTTATAACATTTTATAACATTTGATGTTATCATGCACATGTGTGATAATGTCATCACCATGCACAGATGGAGGAACATCGGGCTACAGGCCTATAAGGATGGCATTACCTGGACCCCCAATTAACACCTTCGCTGACCCTCTGCAGAGTACATGATGGAATGCATCTTTAACCATTTTTGAGGGTATGCTGAGGACGTCCCTATAACATCCCTAGCAACAAAGTGGATAAAAGTAAGGCCCTATTCCCAGAATTCTGGCACATGCCCTAATAACAACATTTTGGCCATATAACCACCATTGTGCTGATTAGGAAATTCTACAGTCACTTGCAGTTGGTTAATATATGGTTGATACCATTGTAATAAACTACCATACAGCTAAGGTGTCCATGCCACTGTCAGTGTTGATAGTGTGTCAACCTACAGGGTTAATGTGGTACATCATGAAGCAGTCAAGATAATTAACACAAAAACGTAGAATTTTTTGGCTTAATTAATACTATTGTAGGTTAGAACTACATCTCAATGACCTGTTGTCTACTTCTGTCTCCTGACCAATAGCAACAGATTGGAAGTGCAGTTAATCAACATGACTGCCTTTCTTCTATCATTCTTTTGTGTATTGGGTTTAGCAAATTATCAGGTTTTGCTTTTTGGTTTATGTGATGAGTTGTATATGAGTTAGACGTAATGTAAGAAAGTTTTACTTAACTGAGAGCATAGTAGATAAGTGGAATAGTCTACCAGCAGAAGTGTTAGAAGTTACTATAGTGATGGAATTAAAGTATGCATGGGATAAGCATAAGACCAGGGACCAAATTAGGTTTGAGGATTTTACAGTAGGAAAATGGGCAGACTAGTTGGGTCAAATGGTTCTTATCTGCCATCAAATTCTGTGTTTCTATGTGGTAGTTTATCCCTACGAGTATCAGAAATGTGTGCAAAGCATTTCTTTCCATTGAGTTATGCACTCCTCTTGTTCTCAACGGTTAATATAAGTTTCTTTATTGTTGTACATGGTTTTGTGGTATTTTAATAAGGTTTGGTTGTACTTAATGGGTAAGTGAATTTTGTTCTTAGTGACATGACAAATTAGATGTGCTTTTTGTTTGCTTTTCTAGCCAGGAGCAGAATGATTACTGAAGTATGACAAATTTAATACAATAAGAGCGAAACTGCCACTATGAAATGTGTCTTCCTGCATAGTAAGAGAGCATGCTTAACCCCATTGGATACCATAGATATTCACCATAATGGAGTTAAAAGGGCAACTAACATAAACATAATGAAATTGTCATTTTTTAATTCCTTAATAATCCACCTCTGATATTAGCAGCATTATACACTTACAGCCTTTAGTGTAGTGCTCCCAATTACACCCCAAGGTTCTCTCCCCAGATCTGATGTCATGAGGGGATATATGAGAAGTGGGACAGAGGCAGATGATTGCCGTTTCTTTCAGTGATTTCACATTTACCTGCTCAGCCAGTCTGAATGAGACTGCTACCAGCAGCTTCCCATGTTTCAAGAGGTGGAAACAGAAGCTGGGGTGGAGCAAGTACACTGAGGGCTATACGTTAATAATATTGTAATATTGTTAATTGTATAATATTGAGTTCTCTTTGGACCTACATCCCACGGTTACCAATAGTGTGGGAATTAAAAAAAAATTACCCTTTTTTCACTTGAGGTATTTTAGTTATATGTAAAAAAACACTGTTTTGTGTGTGTGTGTGTGTGTGTGTATGTGTGGGGGTAATATTTTTTAGGGATTGGCAAACTTCCTATATTATCAGTTGAAGAAACTGTATACTACAAAGTGACAGATTTTATGCAGCCCAACAGACATTTTTCCACATTATTGCTTTGATTCCATGCATTTTTCCCCAACATCTGAGTCTGAGTATTGGGTACAGAAATTGCATATCTGGGAACTCTCTGGATTTGCCCCGGGGACTCCTGTTTTTGCTGTGAATAACCTGGTCTCCTGGGACAGAGGCCAATTCTCCGGTGGTGGGGAGTTTCTTATGCTCCTTCCCAAGCTGTTCCTCCCATTTCCCGCCCACTTCTCCTCCTTCCACACCCTGTTCTGCCCACTTTATCTCTGGACGGATATAGCTACTCTAGAGAGAATTCAGAGAAGGGCTACTAAAATGACGACTGTTTTACAGGAAAAGAAATATCAGAATAGACTAAAGGATCTAAACATGTATAGCTTGAAGTACAGAAGGGAGAGAGGGGATATGAGAGAAACATTCAAATTCATGAAGGGATTCAACAAAGTGCAGAAGGTGAAGTATATTTCCAAGAAGTATAAATGTTAGGACAAGAGGTTATAGTCCAAATCTAGAGCAACAGAGGTTTAGATGGAGGTAGATAAGTGGAATAGCTCACCAGCAGAAGTGGTACAGGTGAATGTAGTGATGGAATTTAAGCATGGATGGGATAGGCATAAGGCTGTCCTGAACAAGACCAAGGACCAAGTAAGGTTTGAGGATTTTACAGAAGGAAAAGTGGGCAGACTAGATCGGCCGAATGGTTCTTGTCTGCTGTCAAATTCTATGTTTATAAGTTTTGGTCTTTTCTTCAGCCATGGTTTAACCTTAGAAGGGACCTTAGTATATTGAAAGCTTGCACTTTTTATGTTCTCAGTTAGTCATTAAAAAGTATCACCTTCACATCATCCCTGTGAGTTCCTTGTTATAAAAGTAAGTTAAATGCCATCTACTGTACAAGCTAACACTTTTTTCCCTGTTTTAAGATAAAAAACTAAAGCCAAGACAAACAGATTGGTTTCAGTTTTACAGTAAACCGCATTATATCAGTTGTGTTCTGTGGAAATTATTCTGATAGTTGGGTTGGTCTGATCTGCTACCGAACGGGCATCTAATTAACACATTTCTAGTGAATGGAAAATAATAACTTGCCCTCAGTGCACTGACATTCTTGTACTCCGTTCTATTTAGGACTGATGTTCGGTGAATACATAAAACATATTTACTGTATCTTAATAATGTTCTGCAGTTTGCTTTATTGTCTGACTTGATTAGTGACCTTTTCTTTTGTTGATGTCTTTATCTGCCTGTGAATTGCACTGTACTTTCATTGTCTAGCCTCAGATCTACAGATCACTCTTATCTCAACAAACATAATTCTCTTCATGATCTCAAACCTCCGGAGCTTGTACTTCTACACTTCCTTCAGAAGTGTTATCATTGTTAAACAGTTAAAGGCAGTTTTATTTTAGCCCTGTTATGTTACCAAAGCAGACATGACTGTTTAATATATCATCAATCTATTGCTGGAATGTATTAAGCTCACATAAGCATCTGATGGATCATCTGTCATATGAGTTATTTTAAACTCATGCAGAAGAACATAATCCTTCAAAAAATGTCAGAGTACAGTTCTTGATCAATGATATGTAAACACTTCTAAGGGATATTAAATGATCAATATGGGGCACAGTCAACTACTTATCCAGCTGTCCACTATGCCTGAAAGGTATCTGTTGTCTTCAAACTTCCAGATAGTTTATTTCAAGCAGTTTTTGCCTCTCTAGATCACTGGCTTTATACCAGTTGTTTCTTGTTTACTAATATAGATTGATTTTCCTTATTGGACATTGTTCTGAATTGTGGATCTGAAGAGCAGCGTAGATAGTATTCGCAAGTGTAATATTTCCCCATGTCAGTAATTCAAAGTTCAGCTCTTTGGACACCACCAGAGCATATAAGGGGTTAATGGAGAAGTAAACTTTTATTATGAATAAAGGTGTCAAATATTGTTTTATTGCTGAGTAAAGCAAGGGTATTCCCACTGCTAGGGGATTTCTCATTCAAACATAACTTTTTTTATTAAACAGCGCCAGGGCCGGTGCAAGGATTTTTGTATACACAGGCGAAGGTGCATTTTGATGCCCCCACCCCCGACACAATCCACCTGCCCCCCCGACCTTGCCACAGTCCCCTGCCCCGCCCACATATTCACCTCCTCAATGCTCCCTTCATCTCCACATTGCACCTTCCACAATGCTCCCTTCATCTCAACATTGCCCCTTCCACAATGCTCCCTTCATCTCCACATTGATCCCTTCCATAATGCCCCTTCATCTCCACAATGCCCCCTGATCCCCTACCTTGAGCTGAAGCTCCCAGCCCTGTTCTCAGTAATGCAGAGCGCTGGGAGATGATGTCATCTCCCAGCGCTCTGTATTACTACAGAGCCTGGGTCCTCTGCGTTGTGAGCGTCCCATGGACGCCGCGAGGGAGCGCTTGGTAGTGTAAATGAGCGCTCACTCGCGGCAGATATATTTAAAAAAAAAAAATTCTCAGCTTCTCCCTTGTCGGTGCCCCTCCGTTGCGGCGCCCTAAGGCAGCTGCCTGTGCTGCCTTAATGGTAGCGCCGGCCCTGAACAGCGCCAGCTAGTATCCAAAAAGGTGCTTTATATTTTATAATCCAGTCAAAGAGAGCTTGAGTCATCTTCTACCTGCGTCCTATAGAAAGTGACAGAAACCGCTCACTTGGTGACCAGAAGATAAAATTGCAGCTTTATTTATTTAATTTAAAAAAAAAAAAAAAAAAAAAAAAAAAAAAAATATATATATATATATATATATATATATATATATATATATATATATATATTTAACCCTTTGAGTGCCAGAGTGGTATGGAATTCATTGCAAAGCAATGCATTCCGTACCACTCTGGCACTCAAAGGGATATAAATAGAGATATATATAGATCTAAAACTGCATTGCCCACATAGATGGCATCCCCCATATTTCCAAATGTTGTGTGAGGGGAAAAAAATCCCCAATATAAGGTGACCCCCCCTTTTCTTCCTGCCCCTCCCCCCCCATTCTCTTCCTTCCTCTACCTTTAAGCCTCAGTGATGGAAACAGCAGTCCTCCTGGAGTTCAGTCTGCCTGCACACTAACTTTGCACAATGCAGACATCTCATTCAAGGTCCTTTCTATCAATGCTGATCCAATAAGCATTAATAGGTCCTGGAATTAACTTTCTGTGTTGCACGACATTAGTGTATAGGCGGGTGACAAATTCAAACATACCACCTGCCAGAAGATGGCCATTTCAATTACTGCAGATTGAAGGTAGAGAGAGGGAAAGGATACCATGGGATGGAGATTTATCATGCTACCCACTGGATGGGATTTTCTTATCCGGCAGGCAGCCTGAATAAGTGACGACCCCAAATATAGGAGAAGTTGCTATATTCAAGCAAATATAGTAATAATAATTAATAATAAAGTGAGCTTTAATAACATTTCAATTAAAAAAACCTTTCGCCAGTGGGTGTATACTTGAATTACGTAGCAGGGAAAGACATAAAATATTACATTGTTTAATGTGAAAAAGGAATTAAGCAACAATGTTATAATTGCTGATTACAGACAATTTAAAGTGTTAGTATTGTCCAAATTTTTTATTGATTTGTAGAGGCTTAAAAAAGATTATCATTGCCACAAACCCCATCTCTCAAACCACTATGGTTTGAGAGATATTGGCAATGAAATTTCCCCTTCCCTTGATGTCAGCTGTAAAGCTGACAGAAGGGGATCTGTGTCGGCCGACACGATGAGGCTGTGTAGCAGAGCTGATATCCCGTTATTACAAAATAATTACTTCATTGGAAAGGTCTACAAAGTGTGCTTGCAAACCAGGCACACTTTGTAGACCTTTCCAATGAAATAATTGTTTTGCAATAATGGCATTTCAGCTCTGCTGCAGAGCTGCCGGCTGGTCACTGGACAGGGATCTCCTGCTGTCAGCTAGATGCTGACTTAGGAGAAAGGGAGGCAGGGGGAACTTTCATTTCCAATATTTCTCAAACCATAGCGGTTTGAGAGATGGGGTTTGTGGCAATGATAATATTTTTTAAGCCTCTACAAATGTATTAAAAATAATTTGGACAATACTAACACTTTAAACCAGCACAGTCAGCTTTCTGATGTCATGACTGCCAAAATGTGTTTCATATTTTCAGAGCATGTCTTATTTCGATCACATAATTTATGTTGTGATAAAAATAAGAAAGCATTTATGTGTTCACTGCTATAGGGATGATTTGATCCAATGTCCTGAAAATGGTTTTATTGGACAAACCTTCCAATTACTAGTGAGTTATATAGTCTGTCTAAAAATAGAAATTTCCTTTTGGCAAACTGTTTGTCACGGTAGTCAAGCAAAGAAGGACAGACACAGTAATAAAATATAACCACCTTTATTAGAATATACAGTGATAATAATATGAGATATAGCGATGATAATATCCCACACAACCCAAGACCACAGGATGATAGGGCCCAAGCTCCTACCCGGAGCTGCACACTGGGCTACGCACTGCACTACTGCGTAGTACCGGAGACTAAAGGCAACAGGGAGCGAGAGTCGGACAGAGCCACGGGACACAGAGGCTAACGGTCAGGCAGGCTAGGAGTGTACGGAACAAGTAGTCAGCCAGAGCCACAGGTCAGACAAGCCGGGGATACATGGAGCGAGATAGGAGCTGGAGAACAGACAAACCGAGGACTACACGGAGTGAGTCAGTCAGAGCCACAGGTCAGAACCGATGTGGGTAGTCAGACAAGCCGGGGTCATACACAGAGCGGATTTATCACAGTGCCTGTGATCTAGCTGTCACTCTCTTCTGTGTACAAGGGTGATTTGTTCACTTAGTTTGGCCCGCCCCTTGGTTTCCTTTTTATACCCGGCAATTCCATCTGTCAGGCGCCCTTTCGTGGTGTTTCCGAGCCAGTTGTTCTGTTGCTACGCTTCTGATTCCTGTGTAACGATTTGGCTAGTCCTGACCATTCTCCAGTGTTCCTGCTTGTGTATGACCCGGCTCGTCTGACTATCTCCTCCGGATCTCGACTCTGCTTGGCTGAAGTTCCTGCTTGTGTATGACCCGGCTCGTCTGACTATCTCCTCCGGATCTCGACTCTGCTTGGCTGAAGTTCCTGCTTGTGTATGACCTGGCTCATCTGACTATCTCCTCCGGATCTCGACTCTGCCTGGCTGACGTTCCTGCTTGTGTATGACCCGGCTGGTACGACTACCTCCTGCGTGCTCCGATCCGGCCTTGCTGACTGCCTCCCGCAAGATCACCTCCAGCGTGTTCCAGAAGACCCACGTTCCTGTTTGTCGCCGTCGCGACATTATCATCCACTGTTCCAGTACTTGTGTGGCTGTCTTGCCTGGTGTTACTTCGTGCAGTGCAGTGTTACTATCATGCAGAGCTGTGTGCGCCTCCCTCAGACCGCAGTGCTGTGCTACCACAGAAAAGCGTTGTGTAAACGTGCCTTTTAACCCTACCAGTGCTGTCTCGGTCCCACTCTCCCTACTCCAGTGTGAGCCTCGTTCATAGTGAAACTCTTGCTGAGTTGGCCGCTCTCCGTCGGCAACTCGATACCATCCCAGTAGAGTGTTCACTTCCTAATAGGCCGGTTGGGCGCTTTGGCTCTCTATCTCTCTCGTTGTATACACTGGGGGATTCCGTTATACCAAGTGGTGACGGGCACAGTCTTCAGCACTAGCATTCCGGTACTACTTCTGTTGGGCTTTGTGCCCTGTCTCTCTATACTCAGTCCGGTAGAGTCTGAAGAGGCTTGGGAGCTCTTGCACTGCAGGCCGGTCCGATACACGCCCGTGGCGCTAAGATCACTTGCACCAGCAGTAGCCATTCCTGTAGGTACGCCCGTGGGCGGCTATTGGGCTCTGCTATACTACACACCGTGGCGAGACAGTCCCTATCCACTTGTGGGTGAACATTTCTTCAGCACAACTTATCTACACCTTGGGCGTGCCAAGCATCCACTTAAGAGACTGATCATAATCAAGGACTTAACCCCTTGTGGTTACCTTAAGCGTAACCTACTCATACCCAGGGCGTGCCAAACAGTTCCTTTGAAACTAATATTTATAAAGGACTTAACCCTCCGGGGTTATACCCCCTCCTTGGTGGTAAATGTGTACTTGCTTTCCGTTTGTGCATTAACTCTGTATTTTCCAGTCACTATCGTTTATGTACAACCAACCGCCACTAGAGGGCGACCTTATGTGTTATTATTGCTAAATAAAACTGTGTTTTATTTTTACATACTGGTCTGAGAGTCTTTAACAAAACCGTGACAGGATTCTCAGATAAGTACAGGTCACAACTGAGCAAAAGAGTAACTAACAGGAACACCACGTAAGGACAATGACTCCTAGACCCAAGGAGGATTATAAAGGAGCAGAAGGAGGTGAGGCCCAATTAGGCCACCCAGAATAGGCCCATAAACAGGTGTCCTTGCAAGTGCCTGTTACCTAATGTCAGAATGAAGGAGTGGCCGGAGACCATACAGAGGTAGGAAGCACAGGAGTGCTAGGCTGCCTAGGGATACTGTGATACTGTTATTATGTACATGTAGAATTGCTGTGATAGATGAAAATGCACAATTCTAAATTGGATAAGATCAGAATCTGCTTAACCCTTTTAGTGCCAGTGGGTATCCAACACATTGTGGTATACGGAATATTGAAGATCTCTCCAATGATATAAATATTTAATTGAGTTGTAAAAGCTTAACCTATTTATAATCTTCCTTTTCCCCAATTTTCTTAGTACATTATTCCAATCAGAGAAAGTTTATAACTCTATGCTAAACTCTTTCCTTTATTATTTTATTTTGCTTGCATTTTATAAATCTTTTTTGATGCCTATAAACCTTTTTATACATATTTATGCTTTTAAGGTGGATCCTACTCCTGTTCTTAATGCTATGAAGAACAGACTCTAGTTCCAGATCTTTTAATTTTCCCACCCTTCCAAAAGGGCACACACAATATTTAGTAACAAAACATTTCTCAGCATCTTCACAGGTATTATCACCACCTTTCACTTCAAAACAGCCCCCTGCTACATTACAAAAATCCCAAGACAGCACCAAGGGATCATAATTGCATTCTATAAACCTCCCAAAGACCTCCACAGATGAGGACAGAAAATTATAATCCAGGGAACAGTTTCTTTGAATAAGGAGAAACTGCCACTAGCTAACCGCATTGGTTGATGGCAACTGTTCATAGGAATACACATATTTTGATCTCCTGACTATTTTATGTATCTTCCAATCCTTTACAAAACTATCTTAAGTGTATCTGGGATGTGCTATATTCATGTTCACATTTCAAACTCAAATTATTATAATTCAGTCGAATACATTCAGTCAATGATTTAATATCACCCTCTCACACAATCTGGACATAATTGATGTACATGCTGTACAAGATTAATTATTTAGGGGACAGTCTTGCTGCTACTCACTGTCATCCTGTTGGCTACCGAAACATAACATGGCATAGCTGAGAGCACAATGCAGCCCCATGGTTGCCCCTTAATTTTATAGTATTGCTGATAGTTGAACACAAATAGTTGAACACAAGATAATTGTTCTGCACTTCAAACGTCATACTATCTGTCAAAACATGTCTATAATCTATATTGGGCATTATATTTTGTAAGCACATATTGCACCTTTGTAAATCTGTTTCATGTATAATAGACATGTACAGAGCACAGATATCATTTGTCACCAGAAAATATCCTTGTTTTCATTTTTTCAAATCTTATCTAACACAACTTGAATCCTTCAGGTAGGATGGCATTAATGACAAGTGCCTGTAGGAAGAGATCCACAAATAGTGACAAATTAGAAGATAAAAACTCAAACCCCAGATACTATTGGCTATCAAGAGAATCTTTTATTTTTAGGTAGATAGTAAGAGGCCACTATATGTTGATCCCTAACCTACAGATGCTTATATTAATTTTTGTTTCCTTTCCACAATGCTGTCTGTAATAATATGAACAATTCAGCTTTATATCTACATGTTAGGTCTTTATCCATCATCTCATAGAACTCCTTGTAATAAAGGAGTATCATACCCACCTTCATATAATCATTATAAGACTGTACAACTACCCCACCCTCCTTATCTTCTTGTCTAATAATGAGTTAATAATCACCAATTATTTTATAGCTCTTCTCTCCATGTTATCTTAAATATTTATAAACTTACTGCCCTTTAGGATGCTAAATAAGTCTTCCTATTCTGTATCTGGAAATACTGAAATGAATGTTCCCTTTTCAAAAATTGGCCCAAAATTTGACTGAGGTTTTAAATTTGTTTTAAATTTGTAATACTCCGTCCTGATCAACATTACTTTCTCTTTCCAATCCGAAAAACCATTGGAGCTCATCATTATCTAAGCTGACAATAGTTGTAGGATCTCACAGATGTCTTTTGTCATTTTTTTCAAGAAATGGCTTTTGATGGCTTTCTTAACAGCTTTCCTAAAATTTACGAAGATCTGAAACATTTTTACTTAATAGGTAGGAGCAAAGACTAGTGCCTTATTTGGCAGACTGGTTGTCCCAAAATCAGAGTTTCCTCTGACATATTATAGATACCTAAATCTCTCAATATACACTGTGGTAATTGCCTGATATAGTGTGTTTGATGTTTTTCTTTTGCTATTCCATCGTGTTCTCCTTCTTTTAATGTTCAGGTTTTTTTTTTTCCGCCTGGCTCCTCTCTGTTGGTAATATGTAGCCTTTGTGTTCTAATAAAATTAATTAACTAATGTTTAGCAAACCAGTTTTTAGTTATGAGACACACCTGGGCTTAAAGAGACTGCACCCTGGGTAGGACACCATTCCTAAAGAGCCTGCAAATTTGTATTGTAGGCTCATTCCTAGTTGAGCGTCTCTGACTCCCAATATACACGACACCCTGCCAAACTAAATGCTCACACATCTTCTTGTATAAGTATATTAACAGAAAAAGTTACCTTATCTTTTCTTCTTCTGTAAAAGTAATATATTATAAACTCTCAATCAATATATTTTATTATATTACAGAAACCTATTCTAATTAAGTACTTAATTGAACAATTATAGTCCTTCATATAGATGTAGCATAGACGTTTTATGTTAAATGTTTTTGTGGATCTATCTGGTGCAATATTTACATTCTGATCAGTCAATTAAATATATTTATTGCGTTGGATAAAAAAACTTTTGCTATTGGCATAATGTAAGCTTGAGTAGGGAAGGTTCCTGTATTAGCACTGATTTAGTAATACCCTAGCCATTTCCTGGATTAAACCATAAAATGTCATAAATTGTTTTCCCAACAACATGTTCTTAACCTTTGTGTTAAAGGGATAGTAATAAAAGCAGCTCTAATTAATCATCATAGTATTTGGACCTTGGAGAGTGTTATTTCAATTCTGTCAGAGTTGTAATTCAAGAGTAATACAATAACAAAGTATCCCCCTCCCACCCCTTTTACTGATGTAACACTGCTCAGCCAGAGCAGAAGGAAGGTGCCCAGGTAAATTGCAGAGAGGGACAATCTTCAATTAAGATACGGAAAAAAACTGAAAAACTTGTCAAGGGGGACAGGGCTTTCATTGTTCTCATGGGAAGAAGATTGTCCCCTGCTGTTATCTGTCTGGTCTAGCAACCAGATTCCACATCTGAGAAGAGATGGCTTACACTAGGTAAAAGGGACGGGAGGGTGATACTTTATCATGCAATTACTCTTGAACTACATCTCTGACAGTATTGAAATAGCACTCTCTATGGCTCACATGCTATGAAGATTAATTGAAGCTGCTGTTTTTGTGAAACATTACTATCCCTTTAAGGTAGCTTTTTGGCATAGATCAGTAATTTCATAAAAATCCTCTCACCCAATATATTATAGAATATCGACTAATAGTCACAAACTACAAATAAATAGATAAATAAAGTGAGGCAGGAATTTCTTCTTTGTTTTTTTTTTTGTATGCAAAGACCTTGTTGGCAGATAAAAACATTTTTGGCGTGGATAGCTGAGGTTGAGTGTATAGAAGATTGAGAGGGTAAAAGTAAGTAGATCCAAAAAAGACACAGTAATTAGTAGATTTTCTACAAACAACCTCTGCTTTTAAACACTACAATCCTCCCAGTTTTGCCCTCCTTACACCTGGTCCACCTTCACCCAGCTCTCTTGAAAAACATTTGTTTGCAGACCTCAGGAGGAGGGGGGTGAACACCACCCAGCACAGAGGGGAAGAAGGCAGGGGCTCCCTGCCATCTTAATGCACCTTGTGTATAGCTTGAACCTTTGGTCTTTTTTGTTCCCCTTTGGTTTGTCACACAATTGCCTCACTTTCTTTTGAGTATAGGCCTCCAAATGATTATCCAGAGGCTTCAGAAGATCTTACAACTCTTAATTGTTCAGATGTTTCTCTAAGAATATTTATAATAGAATTATGGTGACTTCATTTAACAGCTTCCTGTTGCTTTCTCCGAGGTTATGCATTGCTTACAATCTTTTTACAGTCCACTTTCTCCTCTTCAAACCCACCTCTTCAAACCCATGCAGCAACAGACAGTTATACAGTATATTTATAAGCAGTTAAGCAACCATACATCTTCACATGTGTGGACTGTTTACCTCAGCCTTGTTTTCTTCATACAGAGATAATGTGACTGTGTCATTTTCAGAATAACTTTACAATACAATGAAGCTTTCTCTGTGAGCAAAAAAAAAATAATACTATATACTATAAAATACTATATATATATACTATAAAAATATAATTCAGGCTCTTTTCACATTGACAGTATTATCACAGTGGTTTCTAAGCTTCAGCATGGCTATATCCTACAACATAAAGCTCAAGCATGGTACAGCAGGCTTGACCAGCACAACAAACTATGGGCCTCAATGTAGATAGTTCAAATTGGCACTACTGGAGGTTAAAATGCTCATCATAAAAATGTCTAAATTTGTGCCAACTGATGAGCAGCAAATGTCTGTGGAATCAGATTCTGTGAAAGCATATAAACATATGCTTATAGATCTAGTGGAGGGTTGCATGGAGGAGGATGAGAGAGAGAAAAGTAGGGGCAAAAACCAGCAGAAAATATAGTTAAAAGAAGAAGTAAGCAAAGGGTTTATACCATCCGCAGTGGATGTCTCAGTGGGTTTTCAGTGCAGCTGATTATATTGTAAATGACCTAGAACACAGCTAACCAGCAACAGTGTTGTTAGACTTACATTTCTACATATTAACCAACATCCAATACCATCTGAGTATCAGGTAGTAGAAATGGACAAAACCGTACATGAAAGGGAAACCCATTTCACGTGTACTATTAGCATCAGCACTGAAGAGATGATGATGATGAGGAGGGATCTGAAGGGTTTCTACCATCTAGCACTTTTGGGACCACTGCAATGACCAATGATTAATGTCTGACAACACTCTGAGAATAACACAAGCTTAAATCAGACTCAAAGATAATGCAAATACTTGTTCCAGCTTTGTTCTCTGTATAATGAGAAATAAATATATATATAATATAAATAGAAACTTCAGTCCTACCACACAAGTCCACCATACGCACCTGCCACATTCACTGTAAGTGGAAACCTTTTTTTTTTTCTTTCCCACTCATCTCTTTAAAAATAATGGTTAGCTAGCATAACAGCAGGTTTACAGAAAAAAAACTAGAAAATATTTGTTTTGTATGCATAGAGAGCATTAAATATTCAAAATATTACTGCAAAGATTGTGTGCTTCAAACTAGTCCTGAAAAAAAATGTTCAGGCTCCAGGCTTGCCAAAACAAGCCCTGAAAAAAAAATCATGCCTCGCTGTCCCAGCGCCAACAGTGCATGATGGTATTGTTGGCAAATGCTACTTGCAACATTCTGGCATTTGCTACTTCTGTAATTGCTGCTGCTGAGTCTTCTAAGCAGCAGGAGGATTAGGCTGCTCCCTGGGACTGGGATCACTCATCAGCACTGATTCAGTTCATCTACTTACCACTATCCCTAGTGTTGTTTTAGGTTCATCTAGAGAGAAAAAGTTGGCCTATTATGCTTCTCCTGATCTTCTCCTGCACCTCCTCTAAAATCATGGGTGTGGTGGAAGCAGGAAGGAACTGCTGCTTTCATTCATAGTGTATGCATGGAAACATTGTGATATAGGGGAAAGACTAGAAATTATCACAACTGACAAATCTGCTCTCATATTAAGCAACAGGCACAAATGTACCAACCACCTTGATGCTTAGGACAGCAGTGTTAAGCCATCCCCAAAGAAATAAAGTGCTGTGCTGTCACTATATCCTTTTGTCTGCTCCTCTAAGGAAACATTGTGTCAAGAAGACTTGACAAAATAAATGAATCTTCCCTGCCACTAGCTTAGCCTATTCATCTGCAGATGTTCCTTGATACCATTAATTTGATTGGTCTCCACCATTTGTCATGTGTGGTCAGTGCACAACGCAATGTACAATGGGACGCCCTCTCTGCTGTGGAGGAGGCAACAGAGGCAAAGATGGTACACCAGAGGAGGGTGCTGGGGCATGGAAAATGGGTAAATGTTTCCGTACCCTGGCCCTAACACAAGAAGATGATGATGATTATCCAGTTGTTATGCTCATAATCATATTTCCAGTCTAGGTTTCTCTTGTCTTCCACTGAAATTTTCTCCTTCTTTCTTTGTTCTCTTAGGGAGTGACATTGGGCATGGGGTCTATGTTGCATGTGCTTTATGGGGGAAGATGTGCAGAGGTGTGTCCTTTCCTTTACCCTTTTTTCTATCCTATCACACATTGTGACGGTGCAATCTGAGAAAAAGAGTGCAAAAGAAACCAAATCTAAAAGTGGTGTGTATTAGAAAATCGCATAAAGAACATAAAAATTGCACTTACATAATTGTAGCAAATCACCCTCCTGGATACCACAATCTCATCGCTGTATCTTGCTATCACAGTTCGCCTACTTCTCCTAGATCTGTCCAACTCCTTGACTGTTTCTGGCTTGCTTGATGTTACAGACAGTCTCTCAGTCAAAGTGGTGAAAGTCCAAAGTAAAGCAGGTTTCCTCAGCATTCTGGAGGGATGTGAGAGAGCCATACCTATGGTATACTTGGGTTATCCCAGAATCATTCAGTTCTCCCCCTTTCTTTGGAAATGTGGATCCAGAGAATCTGGCCCTAAACCCTGATATTTGAGACAAAACACACAGTCTCCAAGTCAAACCATGAGAGTTTCCAACTATGCCTCTCTTACCTTCCAGGGGCTCATTTATGATTTATGGAAATTGTAGAACTGCCATTCCTCATGTCACTTGTGCAAGGGAAAGGATAGTAGTTTAGCCAGTAGATTAGCCGCAATGTTCGAGAATAAAAACACATAGGAGGAAAATGGAACCTTTCTAGCGGGAAAATCTGTGGTGTCCTTGAAACAGTGGAAAAACTATGGGTTCCTCTATGGGTGGAAATTCCTGCAGAAAAGGGACCCATCCCTACTTGTGTTTTACTTCAAAGACACTTTAATAGTACACACAAAGAATTGCACTTACATGCTGTATAAGATAAACAGGCAAATCCAATTTTTTTTATTTAGCATATATTGTACCAGGAAGAATACACTGAAATATTCTCTCTGTCTCAAGTATGTCCTGGAGAATAGCAGTCTTGATAATGCTTGGCAGTAGTTTCATCAGAAGGAATTTGCAGGAGGAGCTTATAGCTGGTTGAGTGTTTTCGTGAGACTACATATATCATCTTTTAGTGATTTGATGAACAAATTCCTGTGACAAAAATACTGCCAACCATGCTCTAGATTCTTAATCTAATCTACCTGTCTCTTTTATGCAGTCCGTAAGTGCAATTCTGTGTGTGTGCTATTATTTTTGAAGTAATACATGATGGGGGAGATGCTCTAAGACGTGATAAAGAGGCGATAACTTCTCCAGTAATATCACTTCTCCAGTTCCTGTGTTGCTTTATGGAGCCAGTGCACTAAGATTTCTCCTACTTTGGAGATCTTGGTGCATAGGTTCTATAGAATAACATAGAATCTGGAGAAGTGATATTACTGAAGACTTTATCATCTCTTTATTACCCCTTAGTGCATAACTCCTGATAAGTGTTTGTACGCTGTCTTCCTTCCCTATAGCTCTGTTGTTTAGAAGCTCAGCTGAAGGGTACACATTGGGGGTTATCCACTAAAGTGTGATAAAGAGGTAATAAAGTTCAGATAACTTCTCCAGTGATATCACTTCTCCAATTCCTATGTTATTCTATAGAGCCTATTCACTAACATCTCCAAAGTTGGAGAAACCTTAGTGCATTGGAAAATTGGAGAAGTGATATCACTGGAGAAGTTATCTCTACTTTATTGCCTCTTTATCATGCTTTAGTTCATAGCGCTGATGCTGACTTGTGGATCTGTCTGCTTACTCTGCTTGTGGCTCCGTTACCCACAGACACCCATCCTGGTGTAGACCTGGGGCTCTGGCAGACTCCGGCCTTACTGATTGCAGGCGTGAGTCAGTAGCCTCCATTGTTGCCATCCTTATTGGAGATGAGCTTTTCCATACTAATTGCAGGCGTGAGTCAGAAGTCTCCTCTGTTGCCCCTTACAGGAGACTGTAGGTTCAGTGTTGCGTTCTTTTCGATTCCTGAGACTACCAGCTGGCTTCGGCCTAGTCTCCAGCAGTATGGTTGACCCATCAGCAGGCTCCTATTGCTGATAGAGTCTCTAGCCTTTCCAGTTACCCTCTGTTTGTACTGTCATAATATCGCTTATTTTTATTATTATTATTATTATTAATATTATTATTAATAAAGGTGTTGTTAACTATACCGTCTGACTCCTTGTCTTGTTTTGCCAACCTTAACAGTTGCACGGAGGGGACGAATCTCCTTATGGTCTATATTGAGCGAGCTCTAACCGCTTCTCCCAGGAAGAGCCTGTTCAGGTGGAGATACCAATATTATCCCCTGGAGGACTGGATAGAAGTTTTGTTTTAGGACTCCAGTGACTACACTGTCTTCTGTTGATTCACCTGTGTTTACACATATTAGGGCAAACATGAGGAACATTTTTGAAACATTTTCATCATTTCTTATAGTATTTCAGTACCTCCTTACACCCCCCCCACACACTTTTTTATATATTTTTTCTATGTTCAGAATTCAAAGGGACACCTTCTGTGCCAGTTTTAGTTTGATTCCTGATAGCCTTCCTTTAAGGCTACTTCTTAAATAGTTTCTTGATTGCCTAACTAATATAAAAAGTGTCTGAAAATATAACGAACATATCTTTGCACTAATAACATTTAAACATAGTTTTTGTTGAACATATGAACTAAAATACCTTACATAGCACTGGATTCCATTACACATGATCACTTTTTCACTGGTTTTATTTCCACATAGACTTCAGTATGGATCTGTGAGATAATAGCAGTGCTAACCTTTATCACCAGAAATGTAATTCAGATCACAGATAGTAATGTAAAGCTTATCACAATTATATATAAAATTACATACATTATATGACTTTATATAATCTATTTGCATCCATTCATTGTAACGTGCTGCAGTGCAGTCTATTGGAATAATTAAAAAGATTAAAAATTAGCTCTAATCAAATGTGGAAATGACTTTGAACAGCACCTCATGCTACTTGTAAATTAGTTTCTTCACATTGGTAAGGTTCCAACTAATAATTAACATTAATGAGCTGAAAGGCCACATCCACCTGCCTAGAAACTAATTTTGTAGGAAGGAATTACAGAACCATCTTCAGATGTTTGGTCTTGGGAAAATTATGCTTATCTGTTTTTCAAATGCACATTTTTTGTAACCATTATAACCTTTCAAATGACTAGCTCTAGGTGGTTTTCTGGTTTGCTTGCGTGTATGTTAAGGGAGCATTAGCAAAGTAGGAGCCGCAGATTGAGAACACTGTCATATTGTGATCAACTTTCTTGACGCTATATGTACATTCTGAGCACGCACACGATTATATACTTGTTCTGCAAGATGCACTTTGTGGCACAACATAAATGCATGTCAGAGAATCACACAAAGGCTTATAAAACCCACAGAAACTGCTCATCAACACCCATGCAAAAGGTTTTCTTTTGGTTCTATGGGTGTGCTTCTCCTGCCTTATTGCTAATTTACTTGTATCTGAAGTTCTGATGCCCATCTTGACTTCTGATTTGCATAACTGTCTCATTCTTTCAGCTTCTGTACCTACCAGCTGAATGGGACACTGTTAAAGTCCCAGTGGCCACATGTACATGGAAGCTTAGTACCTGGGATGGAAGAGTAGGTGCTGTGGTCAAGATATCCATCTGTATTCGGAACTTGACATAACCCAGTTTTGTCTAAAGTTGTTAACTCTGTACTTCTTGATCCATGCATATTTGGAGGGGATTTAACCCATTTGGTGCTAAAGGGGTGTCTAAAAGGTTAACTGATTAGCCTTCTCTTAACCCTTTGAGTGCCCCTCTGGAACTCAAAGGGTTAATTTTAGGAAGAATTTAGTAGCACAGTAAAGATTTGCAAGATTTAGTCCTAATAAAATGGCATTTAACCCATTAAGGACCAGAGGAGTGTACAACTTATTGCTTAGCAATGTGTTGCGTACACCTCTGGTCTTTTAAAATGTAAAGAAAATCTTGGCCTAGATGCACTAAATGTTGGTGTGGTGTCGGTATGATATTGTCGATGTGTTCGAATCACTCCAATAATTCGATCTGCACACACATATTCACCAAAATTGTCGGATGGAAGAGGAGAGTTGGAGAAGGTCCCTATTAGCATACAGGATTTTCGAAGTGCTGTCAGTGTCGAAGGGATCTCCTCCCCTCACACATCACCACCACTATGACAATTCTGAATAGCATTCTCTGTGCTTCCTTACCCAGCCAGTAGGGGAATACAGAGAAGGGTTTCAGCACCATGGACAGCATTGAATGCCATAGAGATTTGCATTTCTCACCCCTGTGGCATTTAAAGGGTTACAATAAACAGAACTAGTACACCAAGCACTACACAATGTACCCCCCTCCCCTTCGACATCCCCCCCTTAGTATGTTACCATATATTGCATATATTCAACATACTAACTCCATCCGACATTCACCTCAGGGACTGACATGTAGTAGTCTAACCTGTCTTTTATTCCACACTTAACCCTTTGAGTACCAGAGAGGTAGGAAAGCATTGCTTAGCATGTGTTTCCTACCCTTCTGGTACACAAAGGGTTAATAGGCAAAGTATGGACATACCTTGCCTGTGTGTGTGTGTTTATTAAAAAACTGTTTAACATTAATAATATACACATTAGACCTCAAGGGGGGTATCATGACCCCTCATAACACCCCCCCAACATGAAGCTGACAATTGCCCTTTAATATCATTAAAGGGATAGTAATACTTAGTTTTAACTTTATTTTATTTTGTAGGCATTAAAAAAACATGACGAATGATATAAGTCTTATCTCTCAAACCTTTATGGTTTCACAAGCAAAGTTTCCCCTCCCCGCCCCTTTTACCTAGAGTAAGCCATCTCTTCTCAGATGTGAATCTGGTTGTATGACCAGACAGATAACAGAAGGGGACACTTTTCTTTGTATGAAAACAATGAAAGCCCTTCCTCCCTTGACAAGTTTTTCGGCTTTTTCCCTTATCTTAATTGAAGATTGTCCCTCTCTGCAGTCTACCTGGGCACTTCCCTTCTGATCTGGTTGAATAGGGGGGATACTTTA
Organism: Rhinophrynus dorsalis; assembly: GCA_037306005.1. Taxonomy (NCBI): domain Eukaryota; kingdom Metazoa; phylum Chordata; class Amphibia; order Anura; family Rhinophrynidae; genus Rhinophrynus; species Rhinophrynus dorsalis. Next base: position 257,304,958 of record CM074722.1, read on the forward strand.
TTTGTGAATATCTCTTAAACCATAAAGGTTTGAGAGATAAGACTTATATCATTCTTCATGTTTTTTGAATGCCTACAAAATAAAATAAAGTTAAAACAAAGTATTACTATCCCTTTAAGCGCATATAAGCTATGTGAAGCATAGCTTATATGTGCTTTTCTTGTGCTATTACACGATCAGACCTCAATGGGGGGCACCAGGACCCCTCCTGATAGCCCCCTACCATGGATCAGCTATCCAACCGCCCGCAGCACCAAGAAGTGACTGAATGAGCACTGCGATCCCATCATTAAATCAGTCACCGGGGTCAAACTGGGTGACCCCAGTGACTGATTTAATGATGGGACCGCAGAGCTCCCTTTATCTTATATGAACCCACTGACCGGGTTCATTCATTCAGTCAGTTCTTGGTGCTGCGGGAGGTTGTAAAGTCGACAGCGTCAAGAGGGCTGTAAATGGCTTTGGGGTCGCCCCATGGATCAGCTATCCTTTTGGATAGCTGATCCATGGTAGGGGGACTATCAGGAGGGGTCCTGTTGCCCCCCATTGAGGTCTGATCATGTAAATAGCACAATAAAAGTGCATATAAGCTATGTTTCACATAGCTTATATGTGCTTAATGATATTAAAGGGGGGGTGTCATGAGGGGTCATGATACCCCCCCTTGAGGTCTAATGTGTATATTATTAATGTTAAACAGTTTTTTTTTTTAATAAAAAAAATAAATGTTTAACACACACACACACACACACACACACATACAGGCAAGGTATGCAGTCCGTACCTTGCCTATTAACCCTTTGGGTACCTGAGGGGTAGAAAACATGCTTCACAATGCTTTCCTACTTCTCTGGTTATCACGGTGCCCGTGTATTGCTGGCGACATTTTGACAGCATTGTTTCCTGATGCCTTCTTATTGGCTAGCGTGATGTTGTTCCACCCAGTGGTAGCCTTTAAGTACTGAGCCCTGTCACTTCTGCAGGGCCATTTCGTGGTGTTCCCGTTGCTTAGTGCTTGCTGACTATATCGTGTGAATCCTGTGTAAGACCCGGACTGCCTGACTACTCTGCCTGATTCCGTTCCTGCTCTGTGTACCGACCCGGATTGGCTGACATTCCTGTTCTGTGTACCAACGTGGCCTGGCTGACGTTCCTGCTCCATGTACCGACTCGGATTGACTGACGTTCCTGCTCTGTGTACCGACCCGGACTGGCTGACGTTCCTGCTCTGTGTACCGACCCGGCCTGGCTGATGTTCCTGTTCTGGGTATCGACCTGGATTTGCTGACATTCCTGCTCAGTGTACCGACCCGGTTTGGAAGACGTTCCTGCTCTGTGTATCTCAGGCCCGATTCACTACCTTGTCCGGTTATCCGGTTGGGGGAACTTTCCGGTGCTCTGTCCAGGTCTTGCTAAGACTCCGTTGGTTGCCTCGATTGCTGCTCTAGCCGTTCAGCTACTGCGACCCATTTACGCTACTGTGCCTTGTATCTCCATACCCCCGGGTTGGAGCTATTCCTGGTTGCACACTGTACGCTTGGCTTGTTACTGCACTCTTACTGAGGTTGGTCTCGTGGGCGCGTGAGCGTCCGTTAACCCTTGCTGTCTGGTGCCATTATCCTGCTGGTTCGGTATGGAGTTACACTGTTCCTCCGGTTATAGTGATACTGTGTTGTCCGGTAATCCGTGATTCCTTCAGGGCCTTGCTCACCCATTGTGGCAAAGTCGCTATTGTGTCACTCTCTAGTACAGAATGTTTCTTGGGCCTTCTGCTATTAGGGCCTATCAGCCTCCCTGCCTAATAGCACCTTCATATCGTTGTCTCTCTGATTCACACGAACTGTAAACTGACCTGTGTCAGTAATATATATTCTGCTCTCAGATATATGTACTGGACCCGTGTGGGTTATTGTTATTCTGTAACCTGTCCTGTGTCAGTATTACGTGTTAACTATTGCTGGGCCTGTGAGGGTTACTTTATTCTGTCTGGTTTCAATAAAACTGTGTTTTACCAAACAGCCTGCCTCTGAGTGTACTGAAAACCATTACACTGGTACTCAAAGGGTTAAGTGTCGAATATAAGATAGGTTTGACTACTACATGTCAGTCCCTGAGGTGAATGTCGGATGGAATTAGTATGTCGAATATATGTAATATATGTCGACATACTAAAGGGGGGGATGTCTGGGGGGGGGGGGGACATTGTGTAGTGCTTGGTGTACTAGTTCTGTTTATTGTAACCCTTTGAATGCTACAGGGGCAAGCAATGCACATCCCTATGGCATTCAATGCTGTCTATGGTGCTGAAAGCCTTCTCTGTGTTCCCCTAATAGCTAGGTAGGGAAGCACAGAGAATGCTGTTCAGACTGTTGTAGCTTCCCTGCTGTTACTCCTTAGGAAAGTACAGGGGAGATCCCAGCTATGACAGCCTGAGTTAGGTGAAATGGAGACTGTGACCTCCTACAACAGAGGCTGCTATCAGAGTTTACTGAATGAGTCGAAGTGTCACATTATAATATCAACACACCCCCTTGCATACAAATGTATCTCATTATGCTTCATTTACATATGGAAATGAGCAGTTGTGGATTCGAAGAATCCAAATTCGTAGACATGGTGAAGGCATGTCGGATTGATATTGATGTGGGTATTTTTCTGTCGGAGTTCTGGTGAAGTGATGTTGTAGACACTTTGTGAATATGGAGGATGTGCCTACGACACTTCTCTGACAGAACATCGACATTTGTAGCCCTCTTTGACCTTTAGTGCATCTAGGCCAATAACTCTTAACGAAATAATTTGTACATCTCTTCAGATTACTGAATGTAGCGATACTCTGTACTTTATTATGAGTCTGAATGGGCACCTTGGATGCAAAAATTTCTCCAGTGTATTGCTTTAAAATATATGCTTTATCTTTATGAAGTCTGCAGCATGTGCTTCCATCAGACTTAATGCTTAGCTCAGTTTTCTGCCTTTCTCTGGCTGTCAGAAATGGTCTGTGTTCTTCTTCATAAATCCCAGGAGGGCAGGCTCAAGTAGACAAAAAGTACATCACTGAATTACAGATGTTACCCTGACTGGTGTTGATGATACATTTGGAAAAAGAGGAACAGAATGATGACTTGAAGAAAAAGAAGGATCTGTGATTTTCAGGAGTATGATTAAGGTTTTAAAAGCCTTTAAGCTAATAATTGTGATTAGATATCCAAAAGTTTAAAGAGAGTCACTTGGAGGCACTCAACAGTCAATAAAAAGTTAGCAGATGTATTTATTAAAAGCAAAACTATTATACCACAGAAAAACAGCTTACCTGCTTCTATAAGCTGATGTTTAGTCATTGTGGGATTCTGGCTCTGCACAAGTACACTGGCACTATGGGTGCTTGAAACGTGACTCCCAGCTCCCATGGCTGAAGTCGCAGATCACAGGCTGAAAGAATAGCTTCCTTCTCCTTAGTTTTAGGGAATTAGTGCAGTATTGCAACCCCCTAGGCAATCAGAGCAAGTACCCAAAGGCACATGACATAGCCATCATTTTAGTTATTTAATGAGGATTTACTGTTCCTTTAAATATGCAGCTAATGAGAGCTGGTTATTGGTCTAATCCTAGGGAAGGGTCAGAGAGATGTACTTATTGGTGCAAAGCAATGATTCAAAGGAGCAGTAAACTTTTATTATGAAAAATATGTTTTAGTGCTTTTCCTGCTGTGAAAAACAAGAGCACACCCACTGCAGGCGGATACATTATTCAGATGTTACAGCTTGACCGTATCATTTTACTTTTTACTATTCAACAGCACTATGTAGTGTCTAAAATGCAACTGTATTTGTTTATGTTGCATTCTGTCAATGAACTTGAATGACAGAGTGTGGCTTCCCATAGAAAGTGATTGGAAGAACAACACATAGTGACCAGAATTGAAAATGGCAGTTTCTTAACTCTTCGCGTGCCAGAGATCTATCCAGTGCATTGCAATGCACTGGATACATCTCTGGCACACAAATTTGAGCTGTTTTGTATTACATTTCTCCCAGCAATGGGAGTAACTTACATTAATAATACATGTTTTTAAGGGGTGTGCAATGCATTGTAAAGCAATGTTTCACACACCCTGGAATTCAATGGGATAAAGCAAGTTTACAGTTAATTTAACTCTTCAAATGCTAGATTTTCTAATGCATTGCTAAGCAGTACATTGGAAGCATCACTATCAAGATGTTAATGCATCTATGATAACAGAAGGGTTAAGTTCCACCTGTGCAACTCTGCTATATGATTTACAGAAACTTAGACATCATCTTGTGGTGTCCTACATTTTCTCTGGTTCCTGCACTGAATATTTTAATTGGAAGTATCCTTTCTAAACTCACCATAGAAGCTCCAAGGGAACTTGGCAGGTCATATAGCTGGATATGCAGTATATTTTCTCTTTAGTACAGTTATTATTTTGAATCTTGACAGTGGAAGTAGAAACTACCAGAATTGTTTCCCTGGGATTCAAAAAGAATGGCTTACACACTGAAAATTGTATATTGACAAACTGCTTTTAGACACTTCTCATACAATTCAGATGTTATAGAATAATAATGAGGTAGCTTCATATTGCATTCATAGATAAGCACTCCACAGGTGGTTATGGACTGCTGAGAATATGTTTAGTCACTGGCCCTCCATCCCTCTTCTACATTGCTTTGTAACCCTATAAACAACTGATAAAGATGACAGCCAATAGGGAGGATGGATTTACAAAGAAGAACTCATTCTGGGGCAAATCAACTACATCACAGAGGACAAATAAAAGTCTCCAGTCATTTAAAAGTGACTGTTAACTCTTTGAATGCTTGAGAGGTCTCCAGCGCATTGCAAAACAATGTGTTGGAGACCTCTCTAGTATCCAAGGAGTAAAAGGCTTAATTTAAATCACTGGGAATATTTATATGTTTATGGTGCTTTTGATTTGCCCCAGAGTTGCTCTAGTTCTTAGTACATAAGCCTCAGTATTGGGTAGACCTCTCAGACCAAGGTTACACATCATTAACCCATTAAATAAGGATAGAATGGGCCACATTTAATGCCATTATGCCTGAATACCACAAGTCAGGTAATTAATAGCGCTGACTGCATTAAATATGGTTTTGGCATTTAATATCAGCTGTTTGGCCATATGCATAAGAAAAGTGGAGCAATTCTGGGTCAACAACGGCATCATAGGGAACCATTGCAGGTGCAGTGGAGATCTCTTTAGCAGTGAAGGGGTTAAAAGCCCTATTTAACTAAATGACAGCATTTAATTGTTCCCCTGTGGTGCAAGTCATGTGTCTTAGAATTGCTCCATCTCTGTTACATGCCTCTGGTTCATCACATAGAACATGCCAGGAGAGATTCCAGTAGCACTGATACATCTGTCTTAGAAACAATGCACATTTGTCCATGAACTATGAAAATGTTCTATGAGATATGCTTAAACATCAGTCTATGTGTTTATAAATTAGTTTGCTTCAGTGTTGGTCTTGCTCAAAATCATTCAGTCACACAAGAGGTGGCACTAGGTTATGAAATACCATAACAATTCTTGGTAATGCCCCACCCAGCAGACACACCCCCTAAAACAAAAGTATCCCTCTTTTGGCCATTTGAAATGTTGGGAGATATGCAAAACACCCTTTTGGCAATCAAAGGGTTAAAGAACAGGTTTCATCTATGTTCCACTCCATGAGAGAAATTCAGACTTCTGATTATGAACTGATTTCACTCTCCCTCTATAGCTTTCAGTAGGCTAGGGATTAGGATATTTAAATTCATTATCCTAAGGCTTGTGAAGCAGAGCTGAATTGGCTTTCAACCAGTAGTACCAATTAGTTTGTCTTTCACTGTCGTCCAATACAGGTTACTGGTAACTCTGGGAAGCGATCCGCCCCTTTAAGTAGGCAGGAACATTTCTCCAAATGTAGGCAGGGGGTGGAGCCTCCCCTTCCTCCTTAGCTGCTTCCCAGTCAGCTTAACACCAGAATGATTTGTTCCTGGGTGTGTACACACCAGGTGGAGAACATCTCTCTTCAGTTTTAGTTTTTTATTATTTTCTGTCAAATATGGAATACCACCATTAGGCGGGTTACCATTACTGACAAATGCCCTCTCCAAAGTGGCTAGCTCAATGTCCAGGGATTTTTTGGTGGACCTTATGCCCTGATGGGGGAACAACTTGGCTTCAAGTACTTCCCTGGGGGATTATCCACTGAGGTAATCCTTCTTTGCATGGTGACCTGAAGACAGAAGACCTGCAGAAAGGTGAGCCACCCTTTGAGTGCTGAAGGTCCACTTGTCCCACAGTGTCCCTCTTTGGGCTTGTATTTGGGAGTTCTTATTGCGCACTCCGGCACTCATTGGGTGTTTATATATATACTTATTTAATGTATATGAGTGTTTGTCTGTGAGTTTTGGAGCAGTCTATGTGGCATTTTAACCCTTTGTCTACTGGTTTGACTTGTTTATGGGGGTTCCGTTACACTTTATTTATGGGATAGTGTTTTCTCATTTTAACCCTTTGTCTACTGGTTTGACTTGTTTATGGGGGTTCCATTACACTTTATTTATGGGATAGTGTTTTCTCATTATGTACATGTGTTTCAAATGTGTTTTTACTCCTTTTATTGTTGGGGTTAAATTTCTTAAATTTTATGTGCCGCGCCTTTAAGGCGCGCTTTTACCGCATAGCCGCCATTGCTCCTTTACTCTCTATGGGTTTACACTGTGTGGGACGTATCTCTGGAACCGCTTCACCTAGCGACTTCAGAGTGGGCTCATTTTGTTTGTCTTCCCTTGCTCTTTCATCCTGTTCAATAGTCAAGTGTGTTGGGGGACTTGGGGGGCTTCGGGCACTGTTTTGGGGTACTTTGTGAGAAAAACTATGTTTCCCATGAGTGCTTGTTTCACGCCTTTTTTCTGATTGGCTCCCGTCGCGGCAGCCATTTTGTGAGTTCTTCTCATCGAGTATACTACGCATGGACCGGACCTTCTACTCTCCTCCGCTGATTAACCCTTCGCTTGCCAGATAAGTTTAGTTTTAAACATTTTGGGGTGAATCTTTAATCTTTCACACTTTAATTGGGTGATTTCTGTCAGTGGGGTATATCTGACACTGTGAGTATGTCTACTCCGCTGGAGCTTGGGACTAGACCTAAGGCTAAGGAGGCTGGGGCATCAGTTTCCCCCATTGCGCATTGCTCCTCCTGTCATTCAGGGCTGCCTAGAGAATTCTCTGGTCATTTATGCCCAGCATGCTCAGAAGGTCCTGACAGCAACCCAGGGCCTTCCAGCCATGCTATAGAGCCAGCTTGGGTGAAAGAGTTTAAGGCTGCAACTAGGGACTTCAGGTCCACTCTTCAACTCTTTCCCTCTCAGGTTCAGGGAGCACTGCAGGTATGGCATGCTCCCTCTACCATCAGGACCTCCCTGCCTAAACCACAGGGGGCCCCTGACGTGTCTGATTCTTCTGAGGAAGAATTGTTGGTAGATTCTGATATTGAGGATGGTACGGTTATTGAGTCTGCCAGGTCTGTTGGAGACCCCTTTGAATGTGATCCTGAATTTTCTGCTGAGGGCCTAATTAGGGCCGTTCTGTCCACCCTCAATCTTCCCTTGAGTCAAGAGGTTCCCTCTGACCCAACTGATGTCTTTCAGAAACCGGCAAAAGCTGTTACTTGTTTTCCTCCTGACCCTACTCTGGAACGTTTGGTTTCTGATGCTTGGAAAAATCCTGATAAGTCCTCTTCAGTCTCAAAAAAGTTTGCTAAACTTTATCCCTTTTCTGAGGCTGAACTGGCTAAATGGGTTCATCCTCCCAAGGTGGATGCTCCTGTGTCTAGACTGTCTAAATCAACTGCTTTGCCTGTTTCTGATGCTTCTGTTTTGCAGGACTGGACGGATAAAAAGTTGGAGGTTTGCCTCAAGTCTATTTTTGCGTCTATTGGCACTGCTATGCGACCGGCTTTTGTTGTGACGTGGGTTAACCGGGCCATTGCGGTCTGGACCGAGCAACTCACAAAGGCGGTCCGTCAAGACGCGCCGGTTTCAGAGCAGTTGCGCTTGCTTGCCAATATTTCTGAAGCGCAGAACTATGTTTCTGATGCTGCCTTTGATGCTGTCTGCATGATGGCTAGGGCCTCCACTTCTTCTGTGGTGGCCAGGCGTGCACTTTGACTTAAGATTTGGTCCACTGACACTGCATCTAAGAAGGTTTTGCTTTCTTTGCCTTTCCAGGGTACTTCCTTGTTTGGTTCTGACTCAAGGAGCTAATCAGCGAGGCTACTGGGGGTAAGAGTACCCTTTTGCCTTTGGTCTTCAAGAAAAAGTTGCCGGCTAAACGTTACCGGTCTTTTTGTTCCTTTCAGGCGGAGGCACGTTCGTCCTCCAAGACAGTTCCGTCCGATCCTGGTACCTCCTCCAAGCCCAAGCAGTCCTGGAAGCCCAAGGTGGCCTCCAAGTCCAAGACTTCCAAGCCTGCTTCGGCATGACTCACCGAACCCGGGTCCGCACCCTGCCGTGGGTGGACGCCTCCACCTCTTTTGCAGGGTTTGGGAGGAATCTGTGTCGGACCCATGGGTTTTACAGGTGGTCTCAGAAGGATACAGACTCCCTTTCTTTTCCCTTCCTCCCCTTTGTTTTCATCTCACTCGTTCTCCACAGGATGCAGAGAAACTGCGGTTGTTCAACTGCGCTATTCAGGATCTTTTGGACAAAGAGGTCCTGGAGCCAGTGCTTCCTATGGACATGGGTTCAGGGTTTTACTCCAACCTTTTCATGGTATCCAAGAAGGATGGCGGGGACCGTCCTATTTTGGATCTCAAGGATCTCAATTCCTTTGTGGTGAAGTCTCACTATCGTCAGGAATCTCTGCGCACTGTGATTGCCACCATGTCTCCAGGGGAGTTTCTAGCTTCTCTGGATCTGCAGGATGCGTATCTGCACATTCCCATTCATCCAGTGAGCAGGCAGTATCTGAGGTTTGCCTGCGCCAGGGGTCATTTTCAGTTCTCAGCTCTCCCATTTGGGCTGACAACTGCTCCCCAGGTTTTCCAAAGAGTTCTGGGAGCTTTGATTTCCGTCCTCCATCGGGATGGAGTGAGAGTGACTCCATACATGGATGACTTGCTTTTGAAGGCAGAGTCTGCGGATCTTCTTCACCGGCAGGTTCAGACCTGCATTCAGGTCCTCACTCGCCACGGTTGGATAGTGAACTTGGACAAGTCGGACTTGTCTCCATCTCAGCGTCTCGTCTTCCTGGGTCTACTGTTCATAATAGATGGGAGTTGGTACCGTGTTAGCCGTAGAAATACAGGATGCAAAATTTTTTTGTAAAGTTGATACCTTTATTGGCTAACTAAACAGATTTAAAATGCAAGCTTTCAAGACTTCTTAGGTCTCTTCCTCAGGCATGTTATACAGATAAATATGAAAACTTCTCTCTTAAATACAAGTACACATTACATTGTTTATAATAGAAATCAGATAAGAACGTTAGTCCAGATACCAATTCCTTGATCAGTCAATGGTAGAGGATGTGATTTAAATAGCATTCTTCCTCTGGGTCCAGGTATTTATGATTCCAGAGGGACTGTCGTAAAAGTTAATTCACCATTAAGTACTGTGTCAGGAATTCTCTGTCCCTGTTCATGCCATAGGTCAAAGAGTCAAATTGTAACATTAATTTTACCTCCCATAACTTTCTGTCCCTCTGATTGCGAAATTGTCCCATTAGTACAGTCAATTTAATATCCCTGATACTGTGCCCACTTTGGCAAAAATGTTCTCCCACTGGTGTCTCTGTCTTTTTGTTGTTAATGCTGGATCTGTGGGAATTAAACCTCTTATGTAATTTCTGTCCTGTTTCCCCCACATAAAAAGCTGTTGGGCATTTTGCACACATGATAAGGTATATTACATTGGATGATTTGCAGGTGAAATTACCATTGATCTTATGGTGTAACTGGGTGTTTGGTATGGGTATCTTGTCTGTGGTATAAATGTGTGCACAGGTTTTACACCTACTTTGTAGGCAGGGTAATGTGCCATTTTTTGTGTTTTTGTTCAGGGCACTCCTTACCATCAGTTGCTTTAAATTGGGAGGCTGTCTGAAGGAGAGTAAAGGAGGCTGTGGAAATATGTTCTTAAGTCTTTCATCTGTGTGTAAGGTTGCTTGAAGTTCTCTTGATATTTTGCGCAGAGCTTCAACCTGGGGGTGGTAAGTGACAACAAGTGGCACACGGTTTCCCTTATGCTGTTCTTTGTAGCTCAACAGATCTTTTCTTGGTATATGGGTAGCTTTCTGTATCTGACTGTCAATAATCCTTGCACTGTAACCCTGTCTTATAAAGTCCCCTCTGAGTTTCTGGAGGTGCTTGTCACGGTCCGCCATGTCAGAACAGATGCGATTATATCTGATGGCTTGGCTGTATATGATGGAGTTCTTTGTGTGTTTTGGGTGAAAGCTATCATTCCTCAGGTAGGTTGGTCTGTCTGTTGGTTTACGGTACAAGGATGTGTGGATGGAGTTGTTCTGAATACTGATAGTCGTGTCTAGGAAGTTAATGTTTGTGTGTGAGTGACTGAGTGTTAGATTGATACTGGGGTGGAATGCATTGTAATTTTTGTGGAATTTGAGAAGTTCCTCTTCACTGGCGGTCCAGATGATAAGAACATCATCTATGTAGCGGAGATAGACCAGGGGTTTTGTCTGGCAGGTGGACAGGAAGTCCTCTTCTAACTTTGCCATGAACAAGTTGGCATATTGTGGTGCCATTCGGGTACCAATTGCAGTCCCCATTTTCTGGAGGTAGAGGTCCTGTCCAAATTTGAAGTAGTTGTGGGTGAGTATAAAGTGTATGAGTTTTGTTATTGGTTCCGTGGCTGTGTTATTTCTTTCTAGATATTCTTGGCATGCTGCTATGCCATCTATGTGTGGAATGTTGGTATAAAGGGATTCTACATCCATAGTGGCAAGGATGGTGCTCTCTGGAATGGGGCCCAAGTCTGCTAGTTTGTTCAAGAGATCCGTGGTGTCTTGAAGGAAGCTGGGTGTTCGTTTTACCAGGGGTTTCAGGGTATTTTCTACCCAGCCAGAGATATTTTCTGTGAGTGTGCCAATTCCGGAAATGATGGGTCTCCCTGGGTTTCCTTCTTTGTGTATTTTTGGTAACATGTAGAAAGAGCCCGCTTTTGGATCTGTTGGTATTAGGGGCCTTATCTGTTCTACAATGTTGGAGGGCAGTTCTTTTATGATCATGTTGAGTTGTTTTGTATATTTTTTTGTGGGATCCTCTTGTAGTTTCATATAGTATCTTTCATCAGAGAGTTGCCTATTTCCTTCTTGAATGTAGTCTGCAGTATTCATAATAACAACAGCTCCCCCCTTGTCCGCAGGCTTAATAATAATGTCCTGGTTATTCTTTAGTGACTGTATGGCTTTCTGTTCCTTGTGGGTTAGGTTGGGTGTTGGTTCACACTGTTTCTCCAGTATGTCTGTAGTTACTCTGTTTCTGAAGATACCTATGTATCTGTCCAGTGTAGGGTTACTACCTGGTTTTGGAGTCCAGGTGGATCTTTTTGTGGGTGCATTGATATTGTGATGTTGCTCTGTGGTGTTGGCATCATCGTTATCCATTTTGTCATGGAAGAATTCCTTGAGTCTGAGTTTTCTCAGAAGGGCATGGTGTTCCTGCCGGAGGCAGTAGCACATCAGATTGCTCAGCGAGTATCGAGGATCCTGGCTCTCGAGTGGATTCCAGTCCCGAAGTTGCTTTCCCTGGTGGGGAAGTTCATCTCCACGATAGGGGCGGTGCCATTTGCGATGGCACACACCAGGGAACTTCAGAGGTTTGTGATCCAGACGTGCAGGGATCGTCCAGATCATCAGAAGTTGTCAGTATCTCTTCCTCCTCATGTAGAGTTGAGTTTGAAATGGTGGTTGGACCTTTCCCATCTCTTGAAAGGGAGACCTTTTCGGATACCCTACTGGACCACGGTCATGACGGACGCCAGTCTCTCAGGCTGGGGTGCTGTCTTGGGTCGCATCAGCGCTCAGGGGAAGTGGTCTTTGGAAGAGTCCCTTCTCTCCATCAACATCCTGGAACTTCGGGCGATTTTCCATGCTCTACGCCATTGGGAATCTCAGCTGGAGGACTGTCCGATCAGAGTGGAATCCGACAACGCCACCGCCATGGCTTACATCAACAGACAGGGCGGGACAAGAAGTCTCGCCGTGTGGCTAGAGGTAAAGGCCATTCTGTCCTGGGCGGAGGTTCATGTTCCCGCTATTTCTGTGGTGCACATTGCAGGTGTAGACAATGTCATGGCAGATTTTCTCAGTCGTCACACAGTCGACAGCGGAGAGTGGGAGCTCCATCCGGAGGTGTTCCAGCTTCTAACCCAGATGTGGGGTGTACCTTTGGTGGATCTGATGGCAACCAGACACAACAGGAAGGTTCTGACGTTCTGCTCCAGGTGGAGGGACTCGCTGGCTCTGGCGGTCGACGCCATGTAGATTCCTTGGGTGTTTCCCCTAGCTTACATCTTCCCCCTCTTCCAATGTTGATCAGGGTGATCCAGAAGCTGAAGGTGGAGCGTTGTCCGGTCATCCTCATTGCTCCAAATTGGCCTCATCAGTCTTAGTATCTGAACGTTCTGGCTCTGTCGGTGACAGAGCCCTTTCCTCTTCCCTCTCGTCCAGATCTTCTGATACAGGGTTATCTGTGGAACGAGGATGTTCATCATCTCCATTTGATGGCCTGGAGGTTGAATCCTCTATTTTGAAGAAAAAGGGGTTTTCTTCTGCTGTGGTTTCTACCATGCTCCGTGCTCGTAAGCCTGTTTCTTCCAAGATCTATCACCGGGTCTGGTCGACCTTTCTCTCTTGGTGTGCTGACAGGGACCTGTCTCACGATTTTCATCTTCCTACTGTCCTGGCCTTTCTGCAGGACGGTGTGGATAAAGGACTCAGCCTGAGTTCTCTTAAGGTTCAGACTTCGGCGCTTTCTGTTTTTTTCCAGGAACGCATCGCTATGCTTCCTGATGTCAAGATCTTCTTTCAGGGCGTTGCTCATGTGCGTCCTTCTTTTCGGAGTCCGGCTCCTCAGTGGGATCTTAATCTGGTCTTGGGAGTTCTCCAGCTTCCTCCCTTTGAGTCCTTGGCTACTATTCCTTTACGCCTTTTGTCATGGAAGATGACTTTTCTTCTGGCTATTGTGTCTGTCTGCCGGGTGGAGGAGTTACAAGCTCTCTCCTGTAAACCACCCTATTTGGTGTTTCACAAGGACAAGGCGGTTCTTCGTACTTCCATGGAGTTCTTACCTAAAGTGGTTTCCGAGTTCCACATTAATCAGGAGATTGTGGTGCCCTCTTTCTGCCCTAACCCCTCTTCTGATAAGGAGAGGGATCTCCATTTGTTGGATGTTGTGCGTTGTCTCCAGTTCTACGTGCATCGCACAGAATCCATCAGGAAGTCTGACGCTCTGTTCATCATTCCGGAGGGTCCTAGGGCAGGGAGACCGGCATCCAAAGTGACTATTGCATCTTGGATTAAGTCTACCATTCGTAAGGCGTACGAATTGAGGAACAAGCATGTTCCCTTCAGGGTTACGGCCCATTCTACCAAGTCCATTGGGGCCTCTTGAGCCTACAAAAATCAAGCGACTGCTGATCAGCTGTGCCGGGCGGCCACTTGGTCCTCTGTGCACACTTTCTCGAAACACTACCGTGTGGATGTGCTGGCCTCGGCTGATGCCAGCTTTGGGAGGAAGGTCCTGGAGGCAGTTCTGCCTGTCTAGGGTCTTCTTCCTCTGTGGTTCTTAGTGTTTCCTTACTGTTGAGCCCAGTTGGCTCTTGTTCAGTGTGCTGTGCTACAGTTCCTGGGGTCCGTTTGCACCCTTAGTTGGTGTCTGTTGACACTTCTGTTGTGTTGGGATCTCTGTCCAGTAGGTTCATAGAGGTCCTGGTGACTTTGGGGGGGGGCCTTGCGCCTGGTCCTTGCCTCTTTCCCGCCTCAGGGTAACTCAATGGTTGGACATCCCAGAGTTACCAGTAACCTGTATTGGACGACAGTGAAAAGAGGATTTTAGTCTTACCTGTTAAATCCTTTTCACTTAGTCCATACAGGTTACTGGTCTCCCATCCTGTCAAGAGACCATGCTTGGCTCTCCTGTGGCAATTTGTGGGAGTCCTTCGGGGCATGCTCACAGGAGTCTTCTTCTTCTCTCCCTTTTCTGGTCAGTTGGTAGGGTCACAAATCATTCTGGTGTTAAGCTGACTGGGAAGCAGCTAAGGAGGGAGGGGAGGCTCCACCCCCTGCATACATTTTGGGAAATGTTCCTGCCTACTTAATGGGGTGGATCGCCTCCCAGAGTTACCAGTAACCTGTATGGACTAAGTGAAAAGGATTTAACAGGTAAGACTAAAATCCTCTATTCTCCATATATAGGGCTGTTTACACAGGTGACAGTCTGGGCAACAGTAATTGGTTGAAGCAGTATGCCACAACTTTCTGGTGACAGGTGTTGGTCCCTAGGGTGTTGCAGCATGAAATCTTCATGCTAGTCTATGGGGCCTCTGGGCAAATATTGGATTGTTGAGCTGCAATACGTAAAGCCCAGTCTGTTAGGGCCACATTTGGGCATCAATGTATCATGGCCTGAGTTTCGTTGCAGAGCCATTGCTCCTGTGCCACAACATAGTCAGCCAGCCTCCAAGAATAACTGTGCACGCATAATGTCAAGTAATGTAAGTGACAGTGATCTGAGCACCTCTGCTCCCACACTTTCAGAGGCAGCAGGGAGCCACACTAGACTGACCAACACCTGGACACACCTGTGATTTTCATTCTGACATTCACCACCAATCAGTCCAATGACAGGAAAGTACTGTTAGTGATGCTCCTCTGTCATTGGCTGACTGGTACGCACTGTTTAAGAAGGCAGAGGCAGCGGTGCTCTATGACTGAGAGGAATAGGAAGCAGACACACAGAATACATCTGACTAGGTCTGGGAGCGGCAGTCACCTGAAACAGGCTCTGAGTCACTGAATGAATTAAAGTTTATTAACCTTCATCACCCCCCCCCCCCCAGATGAAAACAGAATGCATTGCTTCACAAAGCAATGGAGAATTATCTAACGTTCAAGGGATTAAAAAGCTCTGTTCAAGTTCATGGGAATGTAGGAATGTTTATTTGTCCCCTGTGGTGCAGATGGTTTCCTCCAGAATAACTCCAGTTTGATTTTATACATAAGGGTCACAGGCCTTATGCATGCACTGTAGGGAACAAATGAATACCAACTGGTTTAAATTACACAGTTACCCCTTTAATTTTGAGTTCACCAGTGCATGGCAAATCAATGTTTTGGAGACCTCTCTAGCATTCAAGGGGATAAACACCCATTTAAATCAATGGGGATTTTGAGAATTTGTATTTTTCATATGGTGCTGTTCATTTGCTTCAGATTTACTCCTGTTTTAGTCTGTACATACAGCCTGTTGTTTTTCTTTAACCCCTTGAATGCTAGTGAGGCCTCCAATGCATTACGAAGCATTGTTATGTAGACCCAGCTTGTGTCCAAGGCTTTAGAACAAGCATTTGGCATTTACTGCTTAATCCAGTGGTTCTCAACCACAGAGCTGTGGCATTTAGTGTGCAGCGCTCACCAGCTCAGGGTGTCCCACTTTTTATATGAACATTTTGACACAAATGTCAAGAAATGTATATGCTCTTTGTCATTCTGACAGACCTAAGACTAACTATACCTTTGTGTACCATACCTTCATTAAATTCTTAACCCATACAATGCTAGGGGTGCCATGAATATTCCAGATTGCATGTTAGGGGTGTTTTGATCAAGAAAGATTAACCCTTTGAGTGCATATGCGTTGCACACCCCTCTGGCACTCAAAGGGTTAAGAATCACTGGCTTAATCCAATGGCTGCTGCTCACTGATGGAGCTATTGGCAATTCCCATTGTTCCTGGTTGATTCACATAAGCCCCCCCCCCCAATATCTGCAAAGCACAACCTATTAAACTATTGAGTGTAAAGCAAGGGATTACTTTCAGCTTTCTAACATCAGAAAGGTCAGCTCATATCTCTGTCAGAACTGAAATGTTGACCTTATTACTGTATTCCCATCAACAAGACAGTGAAAAAGAGAAATCTCACTACTTACAAAAAGCTCAGAGGTGGGTCTGAATCATAACACAGAAACTTATAATTTCTTCTTCTATTTTTCTGCCTTCAGTGTAATTAGCTGTCTTTCACTTCCCATGCATATTCTTTATCCGCTATTCCCTTCCATTCAGACTGATTTCTATAAATTTTCATGGTGAAATAGCTGTATCCGCTAACACATAACTTTAATAGCTACAGCTTCTAAATCATAAATCATGGCAAGCATGCTGATTTTGCTTGCTATTTTTTTCGACCACCAACCTCTTGTTTGTAAGCTGCATCTCTCCACTTTATTAGCAATTTCTGAATCTAATTTATGGATGAAGTTGGTAATATTACTCAAGAATTAAAATGATTTTCAGATGTCACTATGTCAAAACACTTGAAAACAATGCAGGGTGAAGATAAATAGTTTTGTGGTTTTAAATTGTGTAGGAAATAGGCAATTGTTTGGAATGAACAGCTCCTGCTTGCTATCTGTCACCAGTTATATCATAATTACACTAATTCTCATGGATCGATGATGCATACCTCCCAAGTGTCTCTCTTTAGGAGAGACAGTCCCTCTTTGAGACCCAAATCCCTTTGTCCCTCTTTTCTACCCTGGTGTTAGGTTAGGTTAGTCTGGCCATGTTGATGGGTCTGGAACTGATCTCTACTTCCATCTGTACTATGAAGATGTGGATATCTGGCAATTCAGTTTACAGTAGAAATCAAGATGTGATAGAATAATTTCAGCATTCTGCACAGTGTGAACATTTACTGTATCGGTGGTCCTCTCAGGATTCTGGTGTTTAATGTATACTAATATTACAAATCTGATGACAGTCCCAAAAAACTCAAAGGATGGGGACAGCCCAGCATGTTTGCTCTGGGCAAATATCCTCCTAGATAATAAACCTTAAACAAGTACCAGTGGGGAAGTGTGAGTGAGCGTCTGAGTGCGTAGGAAACAATTTCATTACTGACTGACCCAGAGAGCTTGCAATCAGAGTTTGTCTTCCCACCCCAAGTTTAGGGCCCCAGAATAAAGCACTGTGTATACATCATGCAGTTAACAATCTTACAAGAGAATGCTTCCTAAAAATAACTCCCCACTCACCTTCCTATGGACAGAGAATCCTAATGGCCCTATGAATTTTGCGCTTTTGCCTTGGTTGAAGAGATAGCATCTTCATTCTGTCATGACTATCATATACATGGAGGCAGACATGACATTTGCTGCAATTTTTGCAAACTAAAGCAAGCAGAGTGCATGAACCTACTTAACCCTTTAAGGACCAGAGAGGTATGCAGTGAATTGTGGACCAATGTAATGCACTTATCTCTGGTCCTTAAAGGTTTTAGAGTACCATGTGTTGTACACAGAAGTGCAAGGTCCTTTGGTCCTACTAGCTACTGTCACGTCCACTTGAAGGGCGTGACCTCCAGGACTGCTTGTAGATGGGATCTCTTGAACAAAAGCACCAGGCAAAATCTATAAGGGCCATTAATATTGTATGCCCTTATAGATTAGTGGGGAGTTATTATTAGGTATGCATTTTCTTTTAACCCTTTCAGTGCCAGAGGATTACACAATGCATTGTGTACCCTCTGGCACTGGATGGGTTAATATGTTATACTAGTTAACAACTTGATTCCAATCAATTTAATTATTTTTTCTTTCAACAGGTATTCTAAAGCTGGTGTTTTACTAGAAATCAGTAAAATCTGTATACAGTTTTTACTAGAGACCTAGCGATTGTTGGAGCTGTGTAAATGCTCATTATAGTCTAGTCTTGCTCTATGCTAGCTGTACTCTACGTGCAGAGAATGGAGGAGCAGGCAGCATAGCCAACACTTCAGTAAGTTCTGTAATGTAAAGTGACATGAAAGTTTTATCTGCAATAGAGCACAGGGTTGTCAAGCTTTATTTAATATTCTGCCAGAACTCTTCTGCGGCAAGTGACAACATGGAATTACTTACCAATATGCAAGCTGAGCTATGTAACAAAATATTTTTGCAAGAAAAAAGGAGAAGAATGTTGGAATTCATCTTTTCCTAAAAGAGCCTCAGCCAATCCTAACTTTGTTTTAGATGTTGCTTGAGAAATTTGTTTCATTAGCAATGGAAAAGGGTAGGCCACAAGGGGTCATGACTCATCAATTTTATGGCCCATTCAGAGCCAATGAGGCTGATGTTCTAAGAGGAACTGAAGTAGTTATGGAGTAAAGTAACCGCACCATACGGGAGAAGTTAATAAGGATTTTAACCTCTTGGATGACAGAGATTCTTTAGCAATGTGTTGGAGACCTCTTTGGTAATAAAGTGGTTGAAAAGTCCATTTAAACAATTTGAGAATTTGGGACATTTTTATTTGTTATCTATAGCACACTTGTTCTTTAGTGCAGCACCCTCAGTGTTCACCCTTATCAAGAGGTGGGAAAACTACATTTTCCATCTGCTGTCGTACTACAATTCCATCGCCTTCAGCTGTTAAATATTGATGTTTATGATTTACAGTAGTTGTATTACAACAAGAATGTATGTAAAAACAGTAGAAAATAGTGCAAATTTAAAGTAAAAATTGTTAAAGGGATAGTAATGTTTCATAATAAAAGCAGCTCTAATTAATCATCATAGTATTTGGACTTTGGAGAGTGTTATTTCAATTCTGCTAAGTGTCTGATGTCTACTGTAATTCTTGGCACTCAATGTCCTTATAGATACACAGTTATTATAACTTCATATCATAGGTGGCAAGCCAGTCTCTGTGTCCCAGGAACTGTCTCTTTCACATATGCACACTTCTCAAGTTAGCACAGTGATTTATCACAACCTTATGTACATTGGTTTATAGATTCTCATTTATATATATGCATTATATCTTTTATTTATATTGTGTAGTGATCTGCTATTGGCAGACCTGTTCTTAAGCCCAGGCAACTTAGCTATTGGGTATTCCTTTGAAGGATACTCACCCACTTTTTACTTTGATACACTAGTGTGACTTTATACACCATCATCATTTAGTTTGCAGTCACACTCATTAGCCCACACTGATGGACTCTCTGAGGCATTCATTTTATATTTAGTTCATTAAAAGATAAGTTTTATTTTTACATGTTCTCCTCCTCGGATTATCCTCCTCGATATGAAGTACTATCTTGAGTGCTAGTGTAGCACCTGATACTTCCCTAAAAGAATTGTAGAGTTCCCAAGGTTAAGTGGATTTTGCAGTGTGTGTCAGGTTTCTGTGCGTTGTACATATCCCTGTATGGTGATAGCTTTTTTGAGCTTTGTGGAAACCATAGAAACAATATAACACAAGTGCTTTTTCCCGGGCTCATTCAATTGTAGCAAAGAGAGCGGAGTATTTAAATTTATGTTACAGAGCTGTTTCATCCTTTTGTTTGTTGTATTGCACATTCGATAAAGTAGTGTTAGCTGTGAAATGTGCAGTATGATACCAATGTGTTTTTAATAATATACTGATTTTTTTACATTGGAGGAACAGTTTCTATTGTGATCTCTACATATGTTTGGGAATGCTGATGCAGTGAGCCTGAGCAAAGATGGGAATATGTTCTCCGCATACCTGTTAGCTGTTTATAGACATACGTTCTAGTACAACCACCATCAAATGTGAGTGCAATTTATATTTTTATATTTCCATTGTATATTGTTTGATAAGGGACTATTGGCACCCCCCCCCTTTTTTCCATATATCTTGCTTCATGGGTGGAGAGATTTAAGGTGAGCAGTTGTGTACAGTGGTGCAGGTGAAGATCTGTTGATACTGTTTAAGGCAGCAGTGACTCATTCCCTTATGTCTTTTTGGCTGGTTCACACATACCTATGTGAGTAGTATCTCATTGGTGGTGATGTGATTTCATTGCTCAATTGAATAAGAAGATACTACACTAGGAGCGCCTCTTGTTTTTTCTATTTTTTGTTTGATACATATCCGTGTTCATCATTATCAAATCTAGTGTTGCTTGCAAACTGGCTCCTTCACCAACTGTATAAGGATGCCCTAAGCAAGGAATCCAGAATGTCCCTATTTCTCGCTGATACAGCAAATAGAACCTTTTAGTCCACATCTAGTATATTAAAATCTTCCATAATTATTACATCACCTCTCATTGATATCTTTAGTTTTCCCTCCTTTGATGCTTTGTTTCATCTTGTCTTGCAGGTCAATAAATTATTCTCTCTGAACAACTGTATCGCCAATTTCAATAGTTACTCAAACACGCTCTAATTTTTCCTCAGTACTCTGTATTAATTTAGACTATTATTCTTCAGAGGAGGGAGGAAGTGCTGTGTGGAATGTTCATATCTGGCCGGCAAAAATGAGAACTATTACACTTTCTCTATGCTTTTCACTCTAAGAAATGAGAACAGACTGTTAAATTATATTTTAAAGTTTGGAATGCCATTGGATATTGATTACACCTACTTGCAATGTGTTGAAAAGCCCTATGGTGCTGAAAGAGTTAAATATGCATCTCTTCATTAAACTTGTGGATGCAAGAGACATCTTCAGTGCAGAATTTCCCAATTGAGGAGAGACATCTGTAGCATCCAAGGGGTCAACCTAAGATTTAGTATTTTATTGTCAGTGAAGTTAGTCAGTTCATAGTTTATATATCTCAGTTCCTAAAGTTGCAAAACGAAGTTTTCAAGTTCCTATACTTTAGTGACTATAGGCCTATGTTCAAAAGAAAGGGGCACAATTCTGGGGCAAACCAGCAGCACCATGAAGTTGGGAGCGTTTCAATTCTAGAGACATCCCCAATGCCTTGTGAAGCAATGTGTTGGTGCTCTCGGTAAAATTTAAGCGGGTAAAAGTCCCATCTAAGTCAACAGGAACTTTAGCAATTTTAACTTTTCCCTCTTGGTGCCCTTGGTTTGCCCCAGAGTAACTCCTCTTATGACCATAATGCCTTAGACTTGCAAACAAACAAAAAGAACACACCCATTTTTTTTAATCATGCATAATTAATGCTGTACTCCACTGCAGTTGATGGCTATCACTGGTTGTATGTGCAATTTGCCCCATAGATGTCCATAGGAATCTGTGAGGTAAAACCAGTTATACTGTCACCCGCAATGGAATCAAGCCCTAACCTTGGGCAGGGTAGAAAAACATGCAGTGATTGCAAATCCTGCAAGATTGCTACATGTAAAAAGTAAATACATACAAATAAACATAATATTCAGATTTTCTTCTAAATTGAAAATAAATTGCCAGCTATTTAACCCTTTGAGTGACAGAGGGTTACATAATGCATTATCTGGCAGTGCAATACATACCGCTCTGACATTCAAAGATTAAAAGAACCAACATATCATTTTTTGCTCTTAAAGGTAGCATTTATAAGGGAAATTAAACAGAAAAGATTCGTGCAACCGAGAAAAGAAAATGGAAAATATCTAAAATATGATGAATAAAGGTAAAAATCGAATAGAATATAGAAACTTATCTAATACAATATAATTGTAGAACTCAAACTGAAAAGGGCATGGCAAAATTGTTCAAATGATCTGCTCAATATTCCTTGTAGAAAGGCCAATTAAAGGCTGAAAGTGGCAAGTACTAGAAGCAGAACATGAATCTTGCTAACTTTGGAATTTCATATTCTGTTAGAACCACAAAAATGTATCCTACTATGTCAGGTGCAAATTAATGGGTAATTTAGTATGACAGTGTTTTTCCCGCTCACCATCTATTGCCATAATAGCTCAGTGCTTCAGTAAAGATAGCAGTCTATCCTAATTATGTTTTCATTTTCCACATCACTGCTTGTTATACTTCAGCTCTTATAGTGTTTGCACCTACAAAGCCCCAATGATTTTTTTAGAAGTAAAGAGTATCAACAATTTTAAAAAATCATGTTATAAGCACAGATGCAATTATGTATTTTTTTTTTTTAACAGAATGACTTGGCAAAATTGATGCCTATCAAAAAATAGTCAGTTATATCTATTTATTGTTTTTTGCTTTTGACCCCTGTTGTAGCCTGCTGATAGTTAGATTCAGTTTACAATCTGATAAAGACACCTGACCCTTTACAAACTATTCAGGAATATTGAAGCCCTTTTGTTTGTTGTGGTAACCAAAGGCAGACATCGTTATGTAAGGCAAATATATGTAAATATTAATAACTAACTGCTATATGAAAGGGATAGTATTACCATTTTTTAACAAATATGTATCTTGTAGGTATTAAAAAATAAAACTAAATGCCCCCAGTCCCATCTCGCAAACCTTTATGGTTTGAGGGATATTCTGCAACTAAGTTTCCCGCTCCCTCCCTTTTCCCTGACATCAGAGCTCTAGCTGACTGCAGGGGAATCCGGTCCTTGGACAAGCAGAGGCTCTTCAGCAGAGCCGAGATCACGATCTTGAAAAAGAGCTACTTCATTGGAATGGTCTACAAAGTATCCTTGGTTTGCAAGCACACTTTGTAGACCGTTCCAAATGAAGTAGCTTTTTTTCAAGATCGCAATCTCTGCTCTGCTGAAGAGTCTTGACGGTCCCAGGACTGGATTCCCCTGCAGTCAGCTAGAGCTCTGACGTCAGGGAGGGGGAAACTTAGGTGCAGAGTATCTCTCAAACCATAAAGGTTTGAGAGATGGGACTGGGGGCATTTAGTTTTATTTTGTAATGCCTACAAGATACATGTTTGTTAAAAAATGGCAATACTATCCCTTGAAGGAACCTTCCTGGATGATTCATTTAAAGTGGACCTGTCACCTTGAATTATTTTTTTATATATTTGAAAACTTCATTCAAAACTGCCTATGTGCCATGTTAACCAAAAGTTCAATAAATATATCGTTTAGGATATATTCACACTTTTAATTCTGGGGAAAGTGAGAGTCTCCTGGTGCAGCACAGCACTTCATTAGCATATGGAAAGTAAATGAAATGTTAATTAGCATATGCAATGTCACTGGTAATGCATGGATACTCCAATTACAATACATTAGTATATGATACAAATGTAAATTCTTCTTAACTGTGCATTTGCTGGTCTTTTGGCTAACATGACACATAGGCAGTTTTTTTTTTAAATATTCAAATATGCAAACTTGATTCAAGGTGACAGGTCCTTTTTAAACAAAATGAATAACTTATTCCTATAGTATAGTTCCTTTTAAGTAGTGAGGTGTTTTTTTAGTACCATAGATGTTAGAGGTATCCGAGGGGTTTGAGAGAAAATTAGGAATTTAAAAAATTGACATGGAAACATTTCCTTGAATTTAAGGAGAGGTTAATACTTTTGAACATGTGTATAAATTTAACTTTTTGAAAAACAGGTAACTGTTACTTCCTTACCTGTCTGATGTGCATTTTCACCACACCAGTGTGGTTTCCTGGCTACCTGCTAGCTTATGAATGGCTGCTGAGGGTTTTTAGGCCTTCCGTCTCCTCCCACTGACTTCTGTTCTTCGAGCCATTTTCAGTAGTTTCATTAGTGATCCTGACCTCTGCAGTATTGCTGACCTCAGCTTCTCCTGATCGTTCTTCTAGATCTTTCTTTTGTCCCTTGCTATGTGGATTCCTGGTTCCTGACTCCCAGCTCTGTTTTTGACTCTTCTTCTGGATCTCCCATTTTACTGTGCTCCTGAGACCCTCTGTCGATGACTTGGCATGTTTTGACCCTGCTCCTCCTATCGATTGAGTTCTACGTCCAGTTGTAGCAATACTAATCCTGGCAGCTGTTATGGAACCTTCTTCCGCACCCTGAGGGCTTCCTACCAGCACTACACATCACCCGGCTTCCTCTGCATACTCCTCCATCTGTTCATCCAGATTGTGGGCAGATACCTCTTGGCTGGTGTTTCACTATACAGCAGGTCAACTGTACATCCCTAGGCTGTCCTATGTTTGCAGCCCGTCGGCCAGTCACGGCAATTCTCCTCTGGGATTTTGCCTTGACCGGCTTTATTTATTCCCTGTAGTCCACCAGCAGCTGCTATTGTGGCTCCTTCTGCTTATTCCCTATAGCCTGTTGGCTGTCATTCATTGGTATCTAATTTTTTCAGCCTCACTTTTAGGCAGATTCTTCTCCTCAACAGATAGCATGTTTGTTTCTTCCGGGCAGCCGGGTTGGCAGAGATTCTCTCTATCTCCCTCTCTCCTTGCCTTCTGGCAGTTCCTTCAGGGCTTCTTTTGGTGTTATTACAGGTGCTTCACAGAGGGTTACAGTACCCATTGAGGCTAGCCCTCATCATAACGTTTCTGATTCTTGACCTGCTATGTCCGCACCCAGGGATCCATCTCCGCCAGTATACAGCTATTCAGCCTAGCTAGAAGAGGTGTCCAACTTAGTCTGATTCCCATCTCCACTGGGGATGGATATCTGGCTTCTCAGCCAGCACCTTTAGTTCCAGCTTTGACTGCAGCATGGATATCCCAGAAGGCTCCTCCACTCACAAGCTCCACTTTCAAATCCGCAATCGCCAGCTTCAGTTAGATACTGGTAAGCTCCAGTCACTGAGCCTATTGCAGATCTTAAGTAATAGTAACAGTAACAAATGCAATTGTGAATAATTTGTGCATAGTTATTAAACAAAATGATGGAAGAAATGTTAGTTACTCATGCAACAGCTCTGAAGTGAACTCCCAAAAAATGCAATGGAGATATATGTATCAGATATATTGAAAGAAATAGTAATAAAATTATGAGCATAACAAAAAAGATTTCAGACATAGAAATATACATTTCACAATTGCAGATGGGGCTTATCTGCAAAGTGTGACTAGTTCTCAATGTTTCCTGAAGGATGATACATATGGGTGTCTTGCAGTCGCTGTTAAAGATTTTTGTATTCTATTAAATGATAAAATCTATGTGTATATTGCTATCTGTATCCATACAGAGCACCCAAAATGTATTCAGGATTTTTAAAGGGTTAGTAATGTCTATTTTTAATAAAATCTAATATTATAGATATTACAAAAATAAACTAACTGATGCTAGTCCTGTCTCTCAAACCTTTATATTTTGAGAGAAATAAGGTTTTAAAGTTCCCCCATCCCTCCCCTTTCACTGACTTCAGCTGTAAAGCTGACAGAAGGAGATCCTGGTCCCAGGACCAGCTGGCAGAGCTGAAATACCACAATCTAAAAAGAAACACTTCGTTGGAATGCAAACCAGGCATACTTTGTAGACCATTCCAATTAAGTATTTCTTTTTAGATAGCAGTATTTTGGCTCTGCTGAAGAGCTGCTGTCGAGTCGCATGACTCGAATCTCCTTCTGTCAGCTTTATAGCTGACATCAGTGAAAGGGGATGGAGGGGGAACTTTAAAACCTTATATCTTTCAAACTATAAATGTTTGAGAGACGGGACTTTCATCAGTTTATTTTTGTAATATCTACAATATTAGATTTTATTACTAACCCTTTAAGAAGGAAACAAAACAAGCTGAAGTATAGAAAGTGCTTTACCCTTTGAGTGCCAGGGAGGAATTCTATGTATTGCGTTGCAATGCGTTGTACACCTTCCTGGTACTCAGAGTTAATTAAGTACATTATATACCTTTAGGATTGAGTCACGGATCTAGACAGATTATATTCTAAATCAATAGATACCATCCTATAATATAAAAGGTGTTTTTTTCAGTGCTTTGCCCTTTTATGTAGCAGTCTCATGTAATGAGGTTGTGCTGCTAGTCTTGGCTGCTTTCAGTGTATTTATTTTGGGGAACTATCTTGCCCAATTCCATATGTACAAAGAAAGTGGATCAGTTTTGAGACAGACCAAGGGCACTGTAAGTAACAAATACATCTTCCCCAAGTTCTCATTGATTTAAATGGGGTATTGTGACCTCGCTAGCATTCAAGGGGGATAAAAGATCCATTTAAATCAATGGCCATTCTGGATATTTTTATTTGCCTCCTATGAAGCGGTTGTTGAATAAGGCCCTGTATGTGATTATGTGAAAAAATTATCACTTCCCTATAACAATTTACTAATCTAACAAAAGCACTACTATCAATGGATAGGCTATTAAGCTGTTCAGCATGTGGAAAAACAACTATAACTTAACCCCTTAGATGCTTAAGAGGTCTCCAATGCATTGGATACTGCTCTGTCATCCAAAAGATCATGGAATATTTCATAGTTTGCAATTTAAAATAAATGAATGCAGCATATGGAACCTTATGATTTTGCAGTTCTTGGAAACCATATAGCAAGATAATATAACACTTTCTTTGTCATTGCTATTCTTTGTTAAATGTGATGCATGTATGTAACAGTTCTCACCCATTCTCCACACATACCTTACAAATGTTTAACATGTTTATTTATGCAGCAGCTGATTAAGAAACAAGTAAAATCAAGCCCAGGAAATGGCAAGTGTCTCACCTGCTACCAAACAGGAATGAAAGTGTTGACTAAGAGTGAGAGAAAAAAATAGCTGATTTAAACCTATTTTTCACTCTGATAACTTGTTGATGATGCCCTTTACAAGCATACCATTTATATACCATTTCAACCCAATATCTAGAGCAAAATGTTTTAAACATCAAGTCTTTGATGTTTTTTGCAGCCCTATTCATCTTGAATGTAATTGAGCTGAAACGGTTGGAGATCTCTTTTGAATTGGCAAAGGCATTCGAGTTTTCTCATGGAAACTATTTGAATTCAGCCCTCAATAACTGTCATTTCTGATCTACCTGCTGCAAGTGAAATAAGATTATCCACTTGGGTCCTTTTTGGTTGATTCTCTCTCGCTTTAATTGAAAGACAGTTTAGTAATTTTCATGCTTTTTTGATAACTTGAGATGCTGATATTTATTCATTTATTAATGTTCTAGTGAAGATTCAGAAGCATATTGCAGGGATGTGCAAATCCGTATTGAGTAGGCTGAGATTGTAAATGTGATAAATTGTGTATCTGGTAATTGAATATTGTACCTAAAGGAATAAGTGGTTCTTAGTTTGTTTAATAAAGGATTTTAATACAGCAGTCCATAATGTTTCCAATGCACCATGGGGTTAAGTTGCTGCCTCTAGTTGGCAGGGCACTTGCAAACTAAAGCTCTCTGGCAATGGAGACTCCCACTGAGGTCCACTTAACACCCACCCTGCAGAAACAGCCTTCTGTTTTAAAGTGCTCTGCCTTCAGGATAGCAACAGAGATGATTCTTCTCATCAAGATATACATTTATTTTATTACTCATGGGGTGTTCATTTTCCCCATTAGACTGGCTCGTTATATTTACCCATCCATTTGCAAACAGAGCAGAAAGAGGAGCATAGTGTAGAAGTGAACAAGAGGTTGCTCTAATACCTGTAAGTGTTTGAAAATAAATACCCTATATCAAAAATATAATGTTTCATCAAAATTAAATATAATGGAAAAGCAGTGCATATATACCACCAGTACTGTACTCAAAGACACCAGTGGTTACGATACACAAAATATACAGGGTGTATGTCTCCAGGAATCAAATTATCCCCACATGCCCTCATACTGAGTTTGGCAGAAGAAACCTTGGGTTACATCCCTATTTCTAATGTTTGATCTGGAGGCTCTTTGGATATGTTGTAGCTGACTGAGTGAGGACAGTTCATATATTGTTTGACTGGTGTGTCAGTCAAGCAGTGACCATAAAAGTGAGTTTCCATACTGATGAAAGATTTACTTTTCTTTATTAAGAACATCCTTTGAGGAGCCCCTACTTGGGATTCTATTGGACTTTAGTCACTTTAATCACACTATGGGCCATATGTTCAAAGAAGTAGTGAAATAGCTTTTATCGTTTGTAACAACTTTTCAAAGTCCAGTGTCGTTGGGATAATTAATATTTTCAGAGAGTGTCGGTTGTGATCAGAAATATGTTGTTTGTCGTCACTGAAACTATTATATGTAACGACAAAAAAAAAAGTCTTACCTAACAACAAAAATGTCTTTAAAAATGTCTTCACTACCGACAAAAATGTCTTCACTAAAGACAAAAAATTCTCACATTCAGAGCTTCACATTCCCTCCACTTTTTTCTTAATGTACAAATTTTGTCTTTTGCAAGACATTTTCTTTTCCTCTATACAACATCAATTATGGAGTTGTGTCATACACAGCGGACATTACTAGTTTTTGGTCATATATTCTATAGAAAATATGTAGTTCATGCACACAATGACTTATTTTTGCCTTTCGTACAACATTTTTTTGTCGTTATCCCTTTGAACATACGGCCCTATGTGCATATTTCCAATTTTTTACATGACCATCAATTTGATCCCTGGAGACTTCCAACCTGAATATTTCCTATATCATTGTAACCATTGGGGTCTGTGAGTACAGTATTGATGGTATATATACACTGTTTGCTTTTACATTTATTGGTCTGTAGCGCTCACCTAAATTTATGTACGTTTAGAAGGCGAAGCAGACTTTTAACTTGGACCTGTATCATATGTTTTCTTCCCAAGGGATGGCCAACACCTTGGGAAACCACAGTTTTTCCATCTTTAACAAAAGCCAGAAGAACCAGGAGGACCTGAATATTTGCAGGAGTGTCATGTTTCTCCAGGTTTACCCTCTCTCCTATCCTGATCTAACATCTCTCTAGCTAGGTTCCGTCCTCCCCGCCCTGTTCTTGGCCTATTTTAGGCACTGGCTCCTTCCTGTCGGTGCATGATCTAAGTGTTCTGTAACCTGAGTTCTGTTCCAGTACCTTTGATTCCTTTTTTCGACCCAGCTATCCTTGACTTTCCTACCGTCTACTGCTCCTGTATTAGCCAACTCCGGCCTGTCCTTGACTCTCCTCTTGCCTTCCAATTTGGTACCGTGTTCCCCGCTGGCTTTTGACCCTGGCTTGTCCGACTCCTTGCCTTGTCTACCCCTTAGGTTGTGTTGCTGCCCGCTTGTTGCCGACTCGGATCTGTCGCCTATTCTTGTTCGTACTTCCTGGCACTCAGTGTCGAGTCCTCGGTGTCGTCGACCTCATGTCGAGTATCCTCGATGTATTGACTTCTGGTTGGTTGGTTGTTTGTATCCACAGTGTCATCCCAGCGCTGCGTGTCGAGTCGTCTGTCTCGTCGACCTTGTGTCGAATATCCACGGTGTATCGACTTCTAGTGGGTTGTTTGTTTGAACACCAGTCAAGTTATCATCATATGACCTCTTCGCAGCTTTCCAGGTCTTCAACAAAAATACTATACCACTAGTAGGTCCTTCTAGTTGATTCCAATCTTGGTGAGTAGTTGTCTGTCTCCTAGGGGGTTATCCAGCCATCAGGCTTCGTGGCCTGCTACCCCACCCGGCCTCTGCTGCAGCAAGATTCCCTAGGATCAGCCTCCAACAGCTAGCACCGCTCACGACTCTCCGATCCCTAGTATCTGGCTCCCAGGGTCCTATCTAGTGATTATCCTCCTTTTATTTTTGTCGATCTGTTTTGCCTTGTTTTTCTCCCCTCCAGGGGCTCTCTGGTGGCTCACATTGGGTGTTGGGTCGAGACGCTAACAAGGAGGCCCAGGTCTTTTAAGTATGACCTGCCCCCGTCTGCCTGCTGATGTTACAGCGTGTAATGAAGCTGGGTTGAGAAACAGGGTAGAATCCCAAATGCAGTACTTGTTGGCCTGATAGAGCAGCTAAGTCACAGAGAAGGCAGAAGAACAGTCAGAAGGAAACAAGTTCAGTGCAGGTGGCGTAGAAATATAGAAAGTGTGCAGGTAGCATAGGATCAGAAAAGGTGGTCAGGCAGAAGATCAGTGCAGGAGGCTAAGTGCATAAACAATAAAGCAGTCCAAGGTCAAGTCCAGAGGATAAATCAGACTACAAAATGGCAAGTAGCATTCTAAGAGCAAAAATTGAGCGTTGGACCCATGGCACAAGGAATAAATAGAAACAGTAAGGTATAAGAGATAAATGCAGAGGAATCCTACCATGCGTGCTTGAGGAGGAACTGGAACTGGAAGGAGAAGATGTGGCTAGACTCCAAGGCAACGTCCAACGGTGTCAAGCTGAGGAACTGGTATGAGAGCTGGTAAGGACTGCTTCTGGTAAATGACTTATTCTTGTATTTTCTTTTATTTTATCATTTTTGTTTTTTTCTCTGTCCTTTTTACTTTATTTGATTGTCACTCTAAGTTGAAGGAAAAGCTTTTCTTGAACAATAAAACTAAATGTTATGGAGACACCTTTAAAGATCACTGCCTGCAGCTGCCATGTTTATTATGCAGCTGCATTGTTCACTTATCCCATTGCTCCAGGTATGCGCCAAACTCCAAACAAAAGATGTCATCCGGTTTTAGACCTGAAACATTTCAATAATTTTGTTCAGTTACAAAGATTCAGAATGGAATATTTGTGCTCCGTCATATCCTCTATGTGGCCTCTTTCGACATGAGACATGATTACTTTGCTACACTTTTTAAGATCACTATTTACAAGTCATGGCCCTTCCCTTTTAGAATGGCATTTTACAGCCTATTCAGACTTAGGGGCCTTATCTTGAAGACCTCTGGTTAAAGGCACTCTCTGTGGAGTTCTTGCTCCTCCATCTTCAGAAGTTTGTATCTACTCAGCAACATCATGGCTAGGCAATCAACTTTAATATGTCTTCTTCGATCCCGTCTCTGGTCTTTCTATGCATGAGATTCAGTATCCTTTATGGATGTGTGTTCCTGCCAGGGAACAAAGTTCAGTATTGCCCTGCCATGTGTCTCAGGCTTTTGCTTATCTTTTGGCAACTGGTCTCCATACTGGAGGAAGTTCTGTATGCCTATTTCCACCCTCAGGTCTGTCTTTCAGCTGAATAGTGTCAGGAACTGGTCTAGGCAGCAGTGTTATCTTCACTGGTGGCTTCAGGTCACCAGCCTGACATTGGGTCTCCATTTTTCATGGCAGACTGGTCCATAGTAACAATCAATGCTAGTCAGGTTGAGGAGCCACTTTCAGTCCCTAGGTGGCACAGCGCCTCTGTTCCAACTGTGAGAGTTAGATTTCAAGCAGTGTGCTGGAGCTTCAGATGATTTGTTTCAGACCTGGAGCCACTCACTTTGCAGCCTCACAGTTTGGATTCAGCTAGGCAGTTCACAGGAGATGGCTTATGTCAACCTACAACAAGAGACCAGAAGTGCAGCAGCATGGTCTGAGGTTCAGCTGATTATCTCTTGGGTTGAAACTCACATTCAAGCTCTCCTGGCCATTCACATTATAGAGAGAGACAATGTTTGATGGTGGACTGCCTCAGTTATCAATGCCTGGATCCCAGGAAAAGAGAACTGAAGCAGTCCATGTTTGACTCCATAGCCAAACATGGGGCCAACTAGTTGTGGACCTGGTGGGATTTCAACAGAACCACAAGATTCTTCAGGGATACTCTGGCCTTCACAGTAGACCTGATGAACATTCAGTGGTAGTTACCTCTGGCATATGTATTTCCTCCTCTCTCCTTGATCTCCAGGGTGTTGAGAAAAGTCAGGATTGACTCAGCAGATGCCGTTTTGATTGTTTCTTATTGGGCTAACAAAGCATGGTTCTCAGATCTGATCAATCTGTCAGTACACTAACTGCAGCATCTCCCTCTTCTTTCAGGGCCCTCTGTGCCATTCAGAAGTGAAGAGGCTGGCCTTGGTAGCATGACTCTAAAAGTAGATATACTTAGGAAAAGTGGTTTCTCTGAGCTTAGGGACCATAAGCTGGTTACCCCAAGTAGGGACAGCTCTAAGTTTTTGGAGAACCTGAATGAAAAATTCACATGGCCTTCCTATACTCCCATATTGGTATCTATAATAAGACACTGCCATCTTATTTTGTTTACTTGTGGCTTGGTTACTATACAAGCGGGGGCCCTAAAAAGCTTTTATTCTGCTTATATGTATCACCCTCACTGTTTCTAAGATGAATCATAGGGTCTGGTCATTCTTGTTCCAGTTGTGTAAGGAACAAGACTCACTTCCGTGTGCTTTTGTCTTCCATTGGCTTTGGCCTTTTTAAAGCATGGCCGGCACAATGTACAGATCTCAGCCTTGTCAGTTCTATTTTAGAAGCATTTTTATTTGTTGCCAGGTGTTCCAACTTTGTACAAGGGTGGGCATGTGCCTACCCCAACTTTAAGGATCCCACTTCATAATGGGATCTAAATCTGGTACTTGGAATAGTGCAGAGGCATCCTTTTGAAACATCAGCTTCTGTATCACTTAGTTGCTTCTAGTGGTCGACCTAAAGGTCTTTGTCTTGTCTTTCTGATTTTTTTCATGTAGATACAATGGTTCCACGTACTCACTTTGAGTTTCTTTACAAGGTTGTTTCTGTTTTCATAGTAAACAGCAGATTGCTCTTCCATCACTTTGTCCTGCCTTGTATAATAGATGAGATCATACTGGTCGAGGCCAGTTTTTGGAGAAAAGTCCTCCTCTACTATTATTTAGATTTTGTTATAGCAGTGGCAGTTGACACCTGAGGTGTATGGTTGTATCTTGTTTGTCTCTGTTGATAATCTGATTTGGATAACTTTGGTATATCCCCAAGGTTCCTGTGTTCCACAGTGCAAAGGGATTTTTGTGTACTTGCCAATTAAATGCTTTTGTCTTAGTCCTTGTGCAACACAGGACATCCCAACCAGAGAAAACATGCTGTTTGAGTTCTGGGCAGGGATGTGCTTTGTTTCTTTGGGTGGTGACCACCCTCTTGCTCTTGTTTCTTCAATCTTTGTTAAACATTGAAACTGAAGGCTGATTTAGCTGTTTAGGGGTTAAGTGGAGCTAGGAGGAAAGGAGCTTTAGTTTGCAAACACCCTGACTGCTAGAGGTAGCAACTTAACCCCATGTTTCCTGCATTCCACAAAAACGAAGAGAATATAATTTATCAAGAAGTACAGAAATATCCCCTAATATGAATATTCAAAGATACATAGGTATATGTATGTTTATTTAACATAATGTGGAAAGGAATCCCAGCACATCCATAGACTGCCCTGTTGTCCTCCAACTGAGTGGATCATTTTTGGTTTAGCTTAGTGAATTGGATTTAAGCAAATGGGAGCTAGAAAATCTGTAACATGGAGTTGTATTCTTACATTCATTCATTGTTCCTCCAGCTCATGTCCAGACACAGGAGAGATGGAAGTTGTGGGGAGAGTCAGGAAGAATGGGGAATGACTAGGACATAAAGGAGGGGGGAATGAGGGACAAGGTGTAGCAGTGAAGAGAGGAACACCTAGGGGGACATGTCACATGATAGAGGAGAGAGACACATGACAGGATATGAGTTGTTCTGGGACTACCAGCAGATAGCAGCACTGTCAAGTTTTGGCTGAGCTGCTCTAACTCTGCCTATTGATGCTGCTGTTTGAACTATCTAGTGCTCTGCTATCCATTGCTGCTGCCTTCTGAGTTACTCTGTCAGGCTGAATCAGTGTCACGGTTTTTGAAGACTCTCAGACTTAAGGTTTGGTAAAATTTAACTTTATTAAAAGTTAAAGGCAGTCCCCGTAGGGTAAACATACATAACAATATAACATCAATAGAACATACAAAAGGTTCTACCGGCCTTGCCTAAATACCGGGCAAGGCAACCCAAGTGACAATATTAATGACAGGCTCTACCGGCCTTGCCTATACCGGGTAAGGCAACCGTGAGATGATAATTCCGGTTCTACCGGCCTTACCAATACCGGGCAAGGCAGCCCAATGGGATGCTGAATGTAGGCTCTACCGGCCCTGCCAATACCAGGTAAGGCAACCTTTAAGATGGAGAGTTACAAGGTTCTACCGGCCTTACCAATACCGGGCAGGGCAGCCCAAGGAGGTACTGTAGTAGGCTCTACCGGCCCTGCCAATACCAGGTGAGGCAACCTACAGGATGGTAACGTCAAGGTTCTACCGGCCTCACCAATACCGGGCAGGGCAGCCTGAGCAAATAGACCAGCTGTTAGGTGACTAAGACAGCAGAGAGCATAAGTCTAGAGGTCTTACTCAGCAGAAGTCTATAGCCAGGGATAATCAGACAACTGCAAGGAAGTGGACAGCGACTGACCACAGTACTGGATGTTCAGGAGCAAACCAACGTCCGCACGTTGGAACTAATGGTAAATAGCGCCACCAGGTTTAAGGAGTAAACCAGCGTCCGCACGCTGGAATCAACAATGTATATTGCAACCAGGTTAGTGGAGCAAACCAGTGACCGCACTCTGGAACCAACAATGTATATCGCAACCAGGTTTAGTGGAGCAAACCAGCGTCCACACGCTGGAACCAACAATGTATATTGCAACCAGGTTTAGTGGAGCAAACCAGCGTCCGCACGCTGGAACCAACAATGTATATCGCAACCAGGTTTAGTGGAGCAAACCAGCGACCGCACGCTGGAACCAACAATGTATATCGCAAACAGGTTTAGTGGAGCAAACCAGCGTCCGCACGCTGGAACCAGCAATGTATATCGCTAACAGGTTTAGTGGAGCAACCAGCGACCGTACGCTGGAACCAACAATGTATTACGCAACCAGGTTTAGTGGAGCAAACCAGCGTCCGCACACTGGAACCAACAATGTATATTGCAACCAGGTTAGTGGAGCAAACCAGCGACCGCACGCTGACCTTTCTGATTACTCACCTGATTGTTATCAGCCAACCCTTTCAAGGTATTCAAAGCAGCTTGGCTCACTTCCTGATTGTCCTTGTGTTTGTTGTTACTGACTGCTGTGGATTCTACTGAGCTCCTGTTTATCCGTGTATGACCTGGCTTTCTCTGCTGATCCTGATGGTTCCTGACCCTTGGCTTGTTCCTGACATTGTGGACTTCTGTGCTCCTGACTCCGGCTTGGCTGAGTATATGTCTTGGTTCCTGACCCTGGCTTGTCATTGGTTTATGTTCCTGGATCACAATTCTCTTTTGTTTAATTTTTGTTACTTCAATAAAGTTGTTTTGCATTGTTTCCTGGTCCCCACCAAGCACATGGCTGGAGGTCAGACAGTCTATATGGGGTTTTGGGACTACCAATGGAACATTAGAACAAGGATGGGGGGGTCCACACAGTTTATGTGGGATTCTGGCACTGCTAGTGTGACGGTGTCTGTGTGGGGTTCTAGGACACCCAAGGGGATTGCAGTACAAGGCTAATGTCAGACAGTATATGGGGGATCCTGGGACTCACAGTAGGACAGTAGGACAAGGCTTGAGTGTGTATGCTTGATGAGTCCAGTATGAACAAGAAAAGAGACAACCCAGCTGGTCAGCATTTTTGCAGAACTGATCACAGCATTAATTATCTCAGAGTGACTGTACTGATAGGAAATTGTGAAAGACAAAATGATCTGGAAGTATGAACTTGATGACCAAGTTTAACACCCTGAACTGTGGCAAGGAATTTGTCACATTATTCCACACAATAAACATATTTTTTGCCCTTTCGGTGCCAGAGGGGTGTGTAATGCATTGCTAAGCAGTGCGTTGTACTTCCCTCTGGCACTTGTAGGGTTAAGCCATACATTTCAAATACCTGGCCATCTTTGGCTGCAAATCACAATATCTCTACACACTAAATTTGCTGGAGCTATTCAAAAGGGAATACATTTTGTACCGCTTAGCCAACTACAAAGAGCCGACTGTACTGGAGTCTAACGAATAATATTCCGACAATGTTTCACCTCTGCTAGAATTCAAAAAGAATGAGCATGAACGTATAACCTGCCATGTATTTTTTATTCAGCATTCATTCTAAACATAAACCTAAGTTGTATTGGAAGCTTGCATTGTAAATCTACTCAGCTAATAAAGGTATCACTTGTTCTATAAAAGTCTCCTTTTTTTTGTAAGGCTAGCACAGTACCACCTTTTACCTACATACCAGTAGGCAGTGGTACAAGGTTGGGAGTCTGGTAGTCCCATGAACCCACATACACTTTCAGGCGTGCAACCTTGTATAACTGTCCACTGGTAGCCCCAGAACCAAAATATACTGTGTGGCCCCCAGCCTTATTCTACTGTCCTCTGGTAGTCCCACAACTTCACATACACTGTCAGAGGACAGTGGAATAAGACTGGGGGCCACACAATTTATGTGGCATTCTGGGGCTACCAGTGGACAGTGGTAGAAAGCTTGGTATCACACAGTGTATGTGGAGTTCTGGGACTACCCATGGAGAGTGGTATAAGGCTGGGGTGTCATACAGTGTATGTGGGATTCTTGGGCTTCTAGTAGATAGTGGCACAAGTCTGGGATGTCAAACAGACTGTGTGGTTCTGTGATTGTTATCAGCCAACCCTTTCAAGGTATTTAAAGCAGCTTGGCTCACTTCCTGATTGTCCTTGTGTTTGTTGTTGCTGACTGCTGTGGATTCTACTAAGCTCCTGTTTATCCGTGTATGACCTGGCTTCCTCTGCTGATCCTGATGGTTCCTGACCCCTGGCTTGTTCCTGACATTGTGGACTTGGGCTTCTAGTAGATAGTGGCACAAGTCTGGGATGTCAAACAGACTGTGTGGTTCTGTGAGTATCAGTGGGACAGTGGTAAAAGTGGTACATGGATTGGTGTCAGGCAGTGTATATGGGGTTTTGGGACTAGTAGTTGACAGTGAGTAAGACCAGTTGTCAAAGAGTGTATGTGGGAGTCTGGGACTTCTAGTTACACTGACACCAGCCTTGTACCACAGTATCTAACAGTGGGATAGTGTTTCAAGGATGTGTGTCAAAAGTGTGCAAGGTTCTGGGATAACCAGTGGGGATGTGGATCCAGGCTTATTGTCAGACAGTGAATGTAGGTCATTTAATGTCCTGAACTCTAGACAGGTCTCCATTGAGACCTCTCTAACATTCAAGGGTTTAAAAGCCCATTGGAATTGTATTTTTTATGCATCTCCTATGGTATTTGATTTGCCCAGTCATCTTCCTACTTTTGTTTAATACATCAGCCTGTCCATAGAGGGGAGCCTTGTGTTCATCAAGCAGACCAGGACATCAGTTAGCTCAGTGTTTCTCAATTTTAGTCCTCAGGGCAAAATGTAAATGAGTAAACATAAGAAGTATGTAAATAAACCAATGTACACTTAGGTAAATGTATGTATGTCTATATAAAAAAGAAAAATACATATATAAATTGATCATCTCATACACAATGCAATTATACATGCAGGTATACCAGTAGCACAAGAATACACACAGAACAGTACAGTTACCCCAAAAAATATATATCCATACCGCACTGTTTATCCCCATTCTGCAACAAAAACCTCTAAGACACCACCCTTCTAACATTAAACATTGACAGTGCTCCACGAAAATTGCACATTGTTATAAAGCACTAAGACTGAATCAAAAGTCAAAAACAGAAAGACTGACACTGCAGATTTTCAACTATCCTTTCAGCAGTGGCATTGCATGAAAACCACTACACCAAAAATCTACTTCTACTACTACTACTACTGCAGCAGCTAGTAGTACAGACAAAGCACTGGAGTCAATTTTCCTCTTTTAATACCCACACTTAAAAGGATACACACTTCACCTAAATGCTCATCTGGAAACACCGCTTGTCACCCAGTAACAAACCTACACTAAAATACCAGCATGAAATGTCTGCAAATCCCAGCAAAGCAAGAGCACTGCACATCACCCAGCACTTACATTATAACTTTAAGAAAAATTGATATGTCATATAATCTGTCATATAATGTAAATGCCACTGATGAGATTTTGTGATGTCACCAGTGATGTCATTGATATAATTTGTGACTTAATAAATTAAATAATCTTGAAAAGCTGACCTTTTATAATAATATAATTTATGTATGTCATAAATACAATATATCTGTGTAATAAATAACAATATGACAATAGGGGCACACAGGTCTTTATGTAAAGTGATGTAAGATGTTGATATAATAGTCATTGTTTTATCCCTGCTTCATGCCTTTATCAAGACCTGGATAAAATGTAATCCACTTTGTTTTTTCTTTTTTAATTGGTACTTTGATTGCCTACATCAATGATTCTTAACATTAGTCCCCGGGGGCCACTAACAATGCAGGTTTTCAGGTTATTCCTTCTTACTCACAGGTGAGTAATTAGTGGCTCAGTCATTGCGATTGATTCACCTGTGATTAATTAACGATATCTTGAAAACATGATCTGTTGATGTGCCCCAAGCACTGGAGCTGAGAATCACTGGCCTGCATTGATCATGGTTTATTATTGCTTCTACTTATATATTTAAATGATACAGGAAAAGAATATAAAGATGCATTAAACGTTTTGGTACAAGATATACCAAAGCAATGTGCATGCTACTTACTGTGAATTAGTAATAGAAATTCTAGTGCACTCTCTCTGCAAAACTTTCTGCCCAGGTTTGCAATACCCTAAATAGAGAATACTAAAGGACGGTGCTACAGGGAAAATAGAAATATGTAAAAAGAGAAATAGAGAGAACCCTGCTGTACTAGCACTCAATCACTAATATAAATATTCTCTAAGGTATATTTCTTCTTGGAGTATAGTATCACATTTTTTCTTTAAAACTTAACTTTTATTGAACAATAAAATAACTCAATGCGAATTAAAAATGTATCAAGCAGTGCTTAATAAGACTTATGATGTACTGCCGGGGCTTTTCCGGCTTGCCTTAGAAAAATTGTAAAAATACTGTATCACTTTAAGAGGCCGACTAATCAAGACTCAATAAGTAATATCATGAAAAATGTAGCCATCTAAATCTTGCAACTCAACTGGTGTTAAAAATATAAAATCTAATTGAGTGATGTGCTATATGATTAAAGAACTAAAGATCTAATTACCGGGGCTAATCCGGCTTGCCAAATATCTGCTAAATGTCTATCTGAAAATGCTAGTTACACTAATACAGGAGCCTCTCCGGCTTACCAAATAATCTAAATACCAAGGCTACTCAGACTGCCTAAACTAATCTAAGTGCCGGGGCATGTCCGGCTTGCCAATTGGTATATATGCCGGGGCATATCCTGCTTGCCAGCTAATCTAAATGAAAATAGAAAAAGTCGATCAGTATGCCGGGGCACATCCGGCTTGCCAGCTAATCTAGATATAAATATAAAGAATCAATTAATATGCCGTGGCATATCCGGCTTGCCAACTAATCTAAGTATGAAAAGTCGGTCAGTGACCTGAAATTTACAAAAAAATACATCAAATGTCAACCGCAACTGCTACAATGAGGAAGAATCTCCTCTAAAATGCTGACGCGTTTCGCTTAAGTGCTTCTTCTTTCAGGGCTAAACAAACCGAGTCTCCATTTCCCGGATCTTTTTAAACAACATACTCCTCCCACTAAGGGGAGGTAATTATGACCTCATTTATGATGTCAGTTCAACCCGAAAAACCGAAATGTTAATTAACTCCTTCATCACCTTATTATGTATTGTATGTTGTTCAACAAAAAGAAATGCATTATATCAATTGAAAAAATTCAAAATTGAAATATTAGTCCTAATGATATCAATTATCCACCTATGGACATAATTCTCAGAACAAAACAAATACAAGTGAAATGTATATTTCATAATCTGACAATGAAAAACTTGACACATATGTTTTAAATAAAGAAAAAACAAAACAAAAATAGAAGTGAATATATGTTAGAGACATCGGAATGTTTAAAATAAAACAATTTAATATATATAGCCCGTTATAAAACTAATATAACTCAAAGATGAACATGGAGCTGGAATTCTTCATTCATGCCCTTGGGATAAAGGCAATTAAGACGAAAAATCCACTGATTTTCAATTTTAAGGAGCAAATTATCCAAATTACCTCCTCGAATACCCAATTTGGGGTTTTGCAATCCCCAAGCTTTCATTAATTTAGGATTGTGTTGATGATGAATCAAAAAATGTTTGGCCACAGGTGACATTTTCTTACCTAATATTTTGGAATCTCTTAATGCATATCTAATATTAAGTACATGTTCTTTCAGCCTGTCAGAGAACCTACGAATCACCGAAGGCCACAAGGGCATTCAAGGCAATACACTACACCTTTAGTGTGACATGTAATAAATGATGAAATAAATATGCATTTTCCAAATCTATCATGAATACTTTTCACAGTACTCATGTATTTACACATTACATAATTTCCACAGGGGAAAGAACCTTGAACAGATTCCTTTTTAGGAGTGCTTAAATGGCTGCGCACTAACATATCTTTAATATTAGGTGCCCTTTTGCAGCTAATTTGTACACGATCACCTAACCTGCCTTTAAGATCCTCATCAGTTAATAATAAATGCCAATGTTTATTGAGAATGGAAATCAAATTATTCCATTGACAATTATACGCTGTAATAAAACGAATACTTTGATCTCGTTGTACACGATCCTTATTATATAATAAATGGGGTCGTGAAGTGTACAGGGCTCTTTTATAAGCCTTTTTGACACAACTGGCACTATAACCTCTATTCAAAAAATG
This sequence comes from Rhinophrynus dorsalis, assembly GCA_037306005.1. Lineage (NCBI taxonomy): Eukaryota > Metazoa > Chordata > Amphibia > Anura > Rhinophrynidae > Rhinophrynus > Rhinophrynus dorsalis. The sequence goes on from CM074722.1 coordinate 257,345,570, forward strand.
GAGCTTTAACTCCTCTGATCTTATTTTATAAGTTGTCACATCACTGCAATTGCGTCTCAAACGTAAAAATTCCCCAACTGGAATATTACATTTCATATGAGGAGGATGGTGACTCTTAAAATGCAATAAGCTGTTAGTAGCTGTCTCTTTCCTATGGAGGTCAGTTTTCAATACATCTCCTGGTCCCTTATAAATTGTAATGTCCAGAAAGACCACCTTAAACAGATCTCTCTCCATCGTTTGATTTAAATGCATATCATTAACATTTAAAAAATCAATAAACTCAGCTAACAGAGTCAGATCCTTCCCATAAAATAAAAAGATCGTCTATATAGCGAAGCCAAAGTAAAATATGACTGGCATATCTGAAATTCCCATCAGTAAAGACCATCGTCTCCTCCTGTGAATTAGTGTTTGTTTGGTTCATCACTAATGCTGTGTGTTATTTTGAATAGAATCAATTCTTTATTTTTTGTAATTATTTGTTGTAAGTAGGGAAATATTGGAGAATAAAACAAAATCTATTTTATTAGATTGAAACACCCTATTCATTTTATTTCATTCCATTTATTATATGGTTTTTCATAAGAAATTGTGCATGCTCAAAACCTATACATAAAACCAATGGTGAGTCAGTTCTAACAATTTGAATGTAACATAAATAATTAATTGGTTTTGCGAAATAAGCTGGAAAACTAATTCTGGCCACTACGTTTAGATCAGTGGCCTGAAACTGCATTCCTAGAGACATTGCTGGTTTTAACCCGCTCAGTGCCAGAGAGGTATCCAATGCATCTAGCACTCAGAGGGTAAAAGATGGCCCTACCTTTGCACAGGTATCTATCATTTATTCAGTGGTTTTCAATGAATTAACTGTGCAGAAAACACTGTCTTGGCCCTTTATGGATGGAGATTAACCCTTTGAGTGCCAGAGGGGGTATGCAACGCATTTCAAAGCAATGTGCTGCGCACCCCTCTGGTACTCAAAGGGTTAAGACCAATGATTGTGCCCCTTGTAATGTTCTTTCAGTAAATGAGAAACTAATTAAAATAATTACTTATTATTTTACTTATAGTTAAAGGGGATCTATCACCCCTATACAAGGTGCTCTTAAATGTTAGGTTATGTGGCGTTATGATGAATACTGTATTACTTTCTTATTGTAAAACACTATTTGGCAGAAATTTAATTATTAAATACTGCCCTGTACCCTACTTCTGGACATGTGGTTACCTGCTCTGTACCGCAGTCTGTCACTCTGCCTCTGCTCCCCTCCCTCTATCCAGCCTCCAACGACAAAGGCTTCTGCCTGTAAGCTGAAGCACTCTCATTGGCTAGAGAACACTCCAGCTTGCAGACAGAAAGCCTCCATCATCGAGGAAGGGGAGCAGAGGCAGAGTGACAGACTGCGGTACAGAGCAGGTAACCACAGTCTGTCCAGAAGTAGGGTGGACTGGAGGGCAATATTTAACCCCTTACCGCCCGAGGACGTACATGTATGTCCCGGGCGGATGTCCCTTGTGGACAGAGGATGTACATGTACGTCCCGGAAATTCGGGTCCCCTCGCGGCTGCACGCCATTCGGGGACTCCGGATTCTTTTAAAAAAAATTAAACAAAATGTTCGGCGGGTGCGAGCGGCCGATCACTAAGGGGTTAGTAATTAAATTTCTGCCAAATATCATCTTAAAATAAGAGTAAGTAATACAGCATTCATCATTACCACTAAATAACCTAACATTCAAGAGCAACTTGTATAGGGGTGATAGGTCTCCTTTAAAAAGCCCTATCAATTTGCTACGTGATCATTGTTCAATAATAAAGCTAAGCAATGGGTTAACCTGGAGATAGCCAAGCTTTGGACTGTAAACTGTTGGAGACATCCACTCACATCATCCATAACAGCTATAGGTTCAAACATTGACTTGTCTTAACCCCTTAAATCCTTGAGTGGTCTCCAGTGCATTGATTTCTGTTAGATTAAAGAACTCTTTAGCCTCAAATGAGTTAGAATATGCAATTTACATTTGAAATCCACCAGCAAAAATACAGTAGACCACTTAGGGTGACCATGTGTCCCGGATTGCCTGGGACAGTCCCTGATTATAAGTGTGTGTCCCTTGTCCCTGGCAGCCCCCTTCTGGGACAATACAGAGTCCCACAATGAAGACTGCGAATTGCCTACTGTGACTGGAAGTGATGCCTCTGTTGGGTTACAAGAAAATGGCTTTTAGACAGAGCTCTAAACATTAGAGAGCTGAGCGTTGATCCTGACATCAGTCAGGAGATGCAGTGCATTTTTTGTTGTAGTGTAATGCAAGTCTAAGGCTTTGAGCTTGATGTATATTTTCTTGTACCCCACCACAGGCATCGCTTCCTGTCACAGCAGTCAATAGGCAGTTCTTCCTCTAGTGTTTAGAACTAGACTAGACTAGAACTCTTCTCTCTGCAGTGCCCCTGAATGGCAGAACTGAAATGTGGTCACCCTAAGAATACTTCCTGTATTCGTGCATTGTGAAAACAGACATTATAGGCTCTTGGCAGTAACATAGATGCTAGAAACATATCCAATACATTGATTCTCAGTAGAATCATTCCGGGGCAAATCATCTGCACCATTGCAGACAAATACAAAATGGAGGATTTCATATCTTAAATGTTAGATAGGTATCCAGTGGACTTTAAATCAATTGGAATGTGGGGATTATTATTATTATTATTTTTTTTTATTTGAACCCTATGGGGCAGTTGGTTTGCCCTAGAAATATTTCACTTTTGTTTTGAACATGGGGTCCTGGCTGTCATCTTTATATAGGGTGACTACGTTTCCATTGAGCCATTAGGGGACACTTATGAGATGAGAGCTTCTTCTTGGCTGTAATGGTGTTGTGCACAGAATACATCACTGGACCATTGCAGAGCTCTAACCACTAGAGCATAGGGCTGTATGTTCAAAGGGATAACAACAAAAAATTGTCATATGAAAGACAAAAATAAGTCATTGAATGCATGAACGACATAGTTTCTATAGAGTATATAACAAAAAACTAGTAATGTCCATTGTGTACAACACAACTCCAGAATTGATGGGCAAAGGGGCGGGGCAAGGGCGTGGCTAAACTATTCTCCAGTGTCGTATAGAAGAAAAGAACATTTGTCGTAACTAACGACACAAAAATGTCTTTCAAAAGGCAAAATTTGTACGTTAAGAAAAAAGTGGAGGGACTGTGTTCTGAATGTGGGAATTTTTGTCTTTAGTTAAGACATTTTTGTCGTTAGTTAAGACATTTTTAAAGACATATTTTGTCTTTAGTTAAGACATTTTTTGTCGTTAGTAAAGACTTTTTTTTGTCGTTCCATACGACAATTTCAGTCAGGACAAATGACATATTTCTGATCACAACCGACACTCTCTGAAAATATTAATGATCCCAATGACACTGTACTTTGAAAAGTCATTACAAATGACAAAAGCTATTTCTCTACTTCTTTGAACATACGGCCCATAGTCATGCCAGGTTAGGGACTCTCTGCCTTTTGTCAGTGATCCAGTACGTTTTATCAGTGACTCTGTCTGTCTGTACATTTTTTGGGGGCAAATTGTCAACCAAGAATAAGGCAAACTGGTAGAAAATCAGCACTGCACTAGTGGGAGAATGACCCATTGACTGCTTTAACAGAAAGATAACAGTGCTAGGCTAGAAGAAAATGGATGTCAACTGGCATAGCCTTACAATGCAAGACAGTGCTACTGTAGCTCTTGTTTAACATCAGAGACTAGGGCTTAGCTCTCTCTGGTGTTCAGGAATCTGTGCTGATGCCATTTTCTTGTAGCCTTTCACAGATGTAATTCCTGTTACAAGAGTCAATGGGTAGTTCTTCCTCTAGGGTTCAAAACTCTGTTCTCTGAAGTCTTTATTCCAGGACTTTGTATTGTCCCATAATGGAACAGCCCATTACACACATTTAAAGAAGGGACTGTGCTGAGCAATGCTGGACATGTCACCCTACCTACACATACAGTGTAACAATACTTGTTCTACATAAATATCACATTTTCAGACTGGAAATGTAAAGCTATACTAAATTACATATTACAGCAAATGTATTAATCATCCCTACCAAAATTTTATTTAACCCATTAAGTGACAGATGGGTGCATAATGCACTTCACATTTTTTTTTGCATGCAAAGGGTTAAATACCAGCTTGAATTATCTAATCTAATCGAAAAAAATTATGAAAAAATTATACAGTCATCAAATGAGTCATGCAATAAATTACACTTGGTCAACCCTAATACTCTGTGACCTTGAATCAAATCAGGCCTATTTCTTCCCTCCCCCTGTCTGTTTAGTGGGACAGCAACCAACTTCTGCCTATAGGATTTGTACTGGATGCTGGGAAAATGCAGAGTGTTGTTTGTATAAAGATCACTACATAAATGCAAATAGTTATCACCATGGAAACCTGCTGTGAGAAGAAGACCTTGAAAAATAATACCCAGACTTATTTAATGTCAAACTACAGTAAAGTTGCACTAAAAACAGGGCATCCTTTGTTTACTTCAAAGGAAAATGTTAGCTCCAGAAATTTGGCTTTAACCCCTTGGATGCTAGTGACCTCTTTGGTGCCTTGCTTTGCAATGTATTGGAGATGTTTCTCGCATACAAGGAGTTTAAAATACAGTTTGTTTCTTTGCCTAAATGCAACATTTTTGGTGAGGCTGATGTAGTAAAAAAGTGGTGCGGTTTTAATTCAAAGCGACTGCACAATAGGGAACTTTGATTTAATTAAGTCTTTTTAACCCCTTCAATACCAGAAAGGTCACCGACACATTGAAAAATCCAATATAGGCAACTGAAAATTGGGGGAAGTTTTATTTGTTCCCTGTGGTTCAACTGGTTTGCTCTAGAATGGTACCAGTTCCTAGTACATCAGCCCCAAAAAGTGCAGTGCTCAGCCACCAACTGGGCATGGTGCTTTATGACAAAGGTAATAGGAATGGATCCCATGAAGCAGAGGCTGAAAGCTTACAGTGGAAGGGGCTTAAGGGGGTAGGGAAGGAGAGGACTGCACCTGCTGGAGAAGCGTGACTGGCAACCATTGGCTGACTGCGAGGAAGGGGAGCCCCAAACATGGTCATGACCCCAGTGGTATACCTGGACATTTTCTGAAATATGAAAGTAGTTGAAAACCTAAAGCTGGCTCTCACCCAATTAAAATAGCTTCTTTATTAAGCTGCACATGGGTAGATGGTGTTCCCGCATTACATTACACCTGGTTTGTGTCTGTCACTTTGTCAAGGCATTAGCTAAAGAGCAGAGCACTTCTTCTTGATGCCAATTATAGGGTACTGCATCCAACCCCAAGGCCAAAATGCTTGGTTTAAAGGTACAAAATACCCATTGTCATTAATACAGCATAAATGTTATTATATCAGCATAAACGTTATTATATATACATGTTTAAAATAGAATCCCTAATCCTCGCTATAGCAAAAACATAATTTCGAACCTAAGGAGGAAAATAGTGATGCCTGCAGTAATGACATTATACAGGGAAGGCCTCAGGGGGATTCAGGGAGTGCCCATGTATGAGGCCTGGCCAAGCAGTGGGGCCCACCTCTCCAATCAGACATGGAGTCCTCCATTGCTGTCTTGATAGGGTTTGAGGCATGTGTCAAAAAGGACCCCCAGATGACCAGTCTGGCCCATGGAGGATTCTAGGGGATCTTGTGTTGGGCCCCCTTCACAAGTATCTTCTGTAGGTAGTGTAACAGAGAACAGTATGGTGGAGCTGTTCCATGGGCCCTGTCTTTATGATACTTTTGGGATGGAATATGTAAATGTATGAGGTGGGGGTACCCTGGTATAATGTTTGTTTTGGGCCCCAATATTTGTAATGGCAGCCCCAGATATATATATATAGTAAAACTATAAATCGCTGCAAAAAAGGGTAAGTTAATTCCATTGTTAGGGTCCAGTGCGTTAGTGGATTGTAGCCTTATAATCCATCTTGATTCTCTCTTTAACAGGTCATTACTTCTATTCTTCCAAACCTAAGTACATTAGCATCTTTGTTATGCACCTTTCTAAAGTGAGATTTTAATCCAGTGTTCATTTGACCCTTTTTAACTGCTCTTAGATGTGAAAGTATGCTGTATTTGAGAGGAACTTTAGTCTTACAATATTTACAAGTACAGTAAAAACATAATCTTCCCAGTTCCTGATGTTTGCATAAGTGGGAGCTACTGTTGTTCCCACATATTTCCCCACCAATTGGTTGAACCAATTCTCTGGACAGTAAAATTCCTCTAAATGCTGAGGGAATCTAAGGTATCCTCTACAAGAGTGAGAACCCAGGAAGTAAGCCTAAATCCATATATAATATTTGGAGAGGTTCAGTAAATCAACCCTGGAGACAATCGGCCTACCTGGTAGATGATCAATGCTCTTTAAATGTTTGGTAACCAATAGCATACTGGTCTCCAGGCGTGATTCAAAACCAACATCTCCGCTTTATATTATGATATATCTCGCTTTTCTATGCCTTTGCATAGCAATGCTCTCCTTTTCTTTGACATACTGAGGCCTAACAAGAGGGGTTATAGTGGTTACTGTCTTGACATTGGCAGCAAGCTTCTTACTGACATCACCACTATATTTGCCCTTGTTGTCTGGTATTATAATAAAGTTTTTTTTTTTAAACATATGGGGGTCCGGAGGGGAGGGAAATGGGGTTCATTCACGTTCCCCCCCTTTAGACACATGCCCCTTCATATAATTATAGGGGCTGGTCAGGCTGGCCTGGAGGATCAAATTATGGCTTTGAGCACCCCTGAAAATTTTTCTGTGGATGCCCATGACGGAACATGTATAATTCTTGAAGTTATAACACAATAATTGGTCTGATGGAGATTTAGTGGAAAGTCAGAAGCCCTATGTCCGAGATTGTTGAGTAGAGGACGTGAGAAGATGACTTTAGATCAGGCATTTACAATGGCTAATACATGCATCAAACATATCTACTGATAAAGAAATGTAAGGATAGATGCAGCTTGCCATTTGATTATTCTCCCATGGCAGACTGCATTAAGAAAGTAATTTATGACAACTGACATATCCTATAAAGGGACCCTCACTTGAGAGAATTGTGTCAAGAAAAACCTGGGATTAGTTTCCAACAAGCCAGGAATTTAAAGGATAAAGTGGTAAATATTGAATATAAAGGATCTAACCCAACAGTAACCTTGGTGGATGAGGGTAGTAACCACTTGACATGTGGTAACATGATCACATGTAGGTGTACCCTTCCAGTATATCCCTAATATGTCCAAAAATTGATCATTTGTCATACTGCTTTTGTAGTTCATGCACTTTTCTTTCCATGTAGGAGATTTTATATAGGCAAAACTAAACATCTCAAATATGTAATATCTTAACATAGAAGAGAAATTAGTAAGGGTTGATGTAACACTAGATTAGCATCACACTTTAGAGAGCTGCATAATAAAGATGCTAATGTAACTAGGTGTGGGGGAAAAGAAATAATTTTTCTACGTTCTCAGAATGTAGAGAATTATGATGGATTATAAGGCTACTAGCACTGGAACATTGAACTTTAATCATAAAAATAAAACAATAAATCACTACAAAAAGGGTAATGTTGTATTATGTTGCTATTACATCAGGCAGCACTTCACACATCTTTTGGATTTTATCCCTTAGCTACAGTGTGATGTTTTTTCTATAGAGAGCGTTAGTGATTCTGTTTTTTCCATGTATGTATAACAAAATTTGCACACTGGTGGATATTCTATACTTTTGTAAACCCAACATTTCAGCCTTGGAAGTGAGATGCAGTGCACTATAAATGGAGGAAATTATCTGTTCTTAAATGAAAGTCTTCAAAAAGTGCTGGAGAGGCTCAAAACAGGTATTTGCTTGTTTGTAATGTGGGAATGCCAGCTACCCCCATATCTGCAGAGTATGTGCCTAATATCGGATACCAGCTTTATGATTTCTTCTACTATTTCTGCTTTACTGTATTACTAGTTTTAAAGCCCGTGTACATGGGCCACAGTGCCACCCAACAACTTCGGTTGGTGGCCGGAGCCTCTCTTCTCACTGGCAGAGCTGCAGTCATGCGCAGTATTGACTGCCCAAACTCGCCGTGGCACTCTGAATTCAGACCATAGTCCTCTCTGCGCACCCTCCTGGGACCAAGTGGTCCCAGGAAGGTGCTCAGAAATGACTCGTGTCTAAATTCAGAGCGCCCCGCTCCGTATCAGCAGTGGTGCGTTCGGTCAGTTAGTACTGCGCATGACTGCAGAGCAGGCAGTCTCTACTGCGCATGACTGCACTGTGAGCAGCAGTCTCTACTGCTCATAACACCTTCTGACAAACATCCTAGCGAATTATAATATAGGATGAGTGGATCAGAGCACCGAGTGACTGAAACACACAGAAAGAATGAATCCATTTAATACAGCATTATGTACATGCACTGAGTTTTTAAATAGTCTTACTCATGCCCCTTACACTATAGAACTGCTGTAGAATCTCCTGGGACAACAAAGTTCTAATGAGCTATGTACCCAATTGTCTCTTTCTACATTCTATGACAAGCAAGTAGGAGACTCACATTTATCCACTTTCCACTACTGAATAATGCCATACACCAGGGCTGGATTTCCCATTAGAATGGATAGGCAATGAACTAAGGTGCTGAATGTTTTGTTGACTACAAGTGATCAGTGCAGAAACATGGTTATGGTCAGCAAATCCCATTCCCCCCGCTTAAAAAATAGCTACTGGTTTACAGTGGTCAGTGTATTTATATGGTTATATATTGCTGAATCTTCCATTTTATATACTCTTTTGGACACTATTTTCTAATGTATATAGCACTGTACTGGCCAGTAGATATTTTTTGCATTTCAGTTTTGTTAATTAAGGGTACTTCTGTATCAGACAACACCGGATGGCACTGGGGTAATGAGAGGACTGGGGGTGTGGCCATACATAAAGCTAGTGACTGCTGGGGTGCTTTGCACCAGAGTGTTTCAAATACACTTCTGGCCCTGATGTCTGCTTTACAACTTGTGGCTCTAGAGCTGCTTTTTGATGACAATATTTATTGGCTGGCTTAGGATGATTGGCTTTATAGTTCAGTGTTATCTGGAGAGCCACAAGCTTCCGCTCCCCTACAATAGAAGTATGGGTTGTTATTGTATTCTGTGTTCACCCTATACACTTGTTTTGCTTTGCTTGTTATGTTGCCTTTTTATAGTTTAGAGTATTGTTGCTTTCTTTCAATTTATTTTTTGTTGTAGTTTCCTTAAACATAAAAAATGGTATCTATATAAAATATCTAAAAGGAGAAATGAAATAGCTATAAATCGTAGAAGATAGCAGACACTGAATCACCTTTGATACATCTTAACAAATAAGGATTTCCAATATCAAGACACTGCTATCGGGTGCATCATTATCAGTCTGGTAGAGCTTTTATAATGTTGCCCAATCATTGCTATAAAAAGGGATGTTGATGAAAAATACAAGCTGCAAGGCTCATTTTTATTGGGCTGCAGTGGTTCTTGTGAATCCATGTAACATGTATTTTTCATAAGCTTTCCTTTTTAAATGGATGATGTTCTGGCAACACTTTTATAAAAAGATTCCATGGCTGTCTCACAGAAGAATCTTTTACTATTCAAAGTGAGATTAAACTTAGTTTTTTAATATATTCTGCAGGTGCTTATTATATATTGTTCTATTTATGCTATTTATTTTTTCCAACTTAATATATATTTTTTCAGCTTTTAAATCCCTGACAATAAAATCCCTGTATCTCTTGTTTTCATTTACTAGTCTGGAACAGTGAAATCTGGGAGAGTGATAAAATGTATTGTTATTCCTGCAGAAGAAAATACTGTAGGACGGATTCCTGCCTCCTGTGTTTTCTGCTGGAGCGACAGTGTTCAATTGTATCGCTATCTTTGATTTGACTCTTCTTAACAGACTGGGGGAAAAAGTATAGGTAGAATTACATGTTAGTTTACTTTAAGTGTCAGATGACTATCCAATACTTTGTGAAACACCTTCCAGATTCAAACAGTTTCAAACATGTGATGTAATATTTTATCATATTTATGGTTCTCCAAGGAGCAGTCACATTTATGAGGAATTAACACCATTGATCATCATTTTATAAAAGCTGTTTGCGCTTTCTTTTGATTTGATTCTCCTACACTGACAAGGCCCACATAGGTAAAATCTTACGTCTGTGGTTCTGCTGATTCTCTCGTGCAGAGGATTTGCCTGACATTTTGGAGCTGGACTGCCTGTGTGTGGGACCAGTCTGACATGGAGATTGATATTTTCTCTATGTAGTGGTACATGGGTTGTGAAAAACTGGACTTGTAGTATCTCTGAGTGGCCACCATGCCTTAAAACAAAACACGTTATTTTGTTAGTTCTTGGTGAATGAGCGTCACAATCTTTCTTTGTATACTTCTTTGTATGAAATTGTACAGTGGTCCTGTTGCTACACAATTCTATGGGCAGCTATGGTTAGTTGACCATAAATATCCATAGGATGGTATAGCAACAGCGCCACTGTACAGTTTCATGCCACTTTGATACTGCACCTAAAAAATGCAAGTTTGATCTGTAATAACTTTTGAATAAAGCACCTTTTTTGGCAGTGGGAGTACCCTTGTTTTACTCAGGAAGGATAAACCCTACAACATTTTTTTTTAACATCGTAAGTACTACTATCACTTGAAGCCAGCATACAATCTCAGAGCAAAATAATTGGCTTAATTGAGATGGGCTTAATTATCTGGCATGTGGTTTTTACTTTCTTGATTAGGCCCACCAACTCTATGGAGGTGAGGTCATAGTCCCCTGTGTAAAGTACCAATGCCTGATTGAACATCTCCTCCATCTGCTCCCATTGTAAACTCCACTTGCCTAGCCCGTTGCTTTTTATCCACTTCTAAGCCAAGCTGACTGTCTCCACATCTGACCCAATATAAGTATCTTGTCTGGTAACAAACTGTGACAAAGTCAGACAGATATATGTTAGCCATCAGTTGCAAATAAGCATTTTATACAATGACACCAATGACACAATGACACCATATTCGTTGAATATATTTTTAAATGTATTTGAACTCCATCTTCCCAGCTGTTTTATGGCTTCTTCTAACTGGCCTTGCAAGGCTGAGACCAAAGCTGCCCCTGTCCTGAATGAATTCATCCCATAGCACCGTTGATCCAGCCCTACTTTGCTCGATGCTTGGTGCGTAACAGTTCTAAATTCATAACACGATAAGGTAGGAATATTCTCCCGTAATGAGCAGACACTCAAAAGCTATCAACAACCCTTACAGGGCACACCTAATCCTTTATCACACTCAATATCACCCACTGACCTTGCCTGTTCTTTTTGCTTGTGCCAAGAAACCGCACACAGCCTTCTTTAGATTAAACCACTAGTCGCAACAAGCTGACTTAACTCAAAGAATATATCCATACAACATTCTTGTTATCTGTCCAAAATATGGCTGCTTTATTTATCAACCTGGAAACTGAAGCCCAAAGCAATCCTTCCTGAAGCATCATGGTACAACTGCATGTGTAAGCTGGAAATAGGGTGGTCCCTCCCTTACCACATATACCTGTAAAGCCTCCTTTAATGGCTTAGTCCCTGTGCCTATGTATTTAATCAGTTTCTGGAGGGTACACAAATACCAGTTGACCAAGGGAGTAAACATTTAACGAAAGAAAAAGGTGATGGATACATGAAATAAAATTGAAGTGGTAGGGGCTTTGAAACAGGAAATGATTTGGCCTCTCCGACTAATACGTGACAATATCAAAAGTCCTAATACAGAAATTAACTGTTACACACTCAGGGACAAAGCACACACTTTTTGACTAAATTTGAGGGTGGGTCTACCTAAATTAACATACACACACATTTTATGTCAAATACAAACATGTTATATAATCCTATTGTGTGATAATTCAGATTCCACTACCTACCTGGGCATAGTTCTACATCTCTGTGTCACCTAGACTATATTTCTAGTATTTATTTATCATATTTGCTTTTAGCAAAATATTCCTGCTTGATTATAACATTGCTTTTTTGTAAAATTCCCAGATTCTATGTAGAACATTGGTCTAATAATTGCAGCAGTATTTATGTATTGAGAGAATTGTATTGATTTGTTATATTACCTGTCACGGTTTTTTGATGAACACTCAGAACAGCTTGGTAAGGTTAAAATGACTTTATTGAGATAAAGATCACACAAGTAGTTAGGCCTATGGGCCCACACAGACAGAGCAGAAATACATGCAGATATATACAGTAATAGCAAGCCAGTATAGCAATGTATGTGTGAAAGATGACAGTCTCTGGCAACTGAGGTTCTGGCTTGAATACAATGGGCAGCAGACAACACACTCCGAGAACTGATCACAGGACCTTGATAGCAGATGGTCCAGGAGGAAGTGACTGGAACAACCCAGACGCCTGGGAGGCAAAGAACCCAGAGGAGTGAGGCAACACTGCTGGCACAACCCAGACGCCTGGGAGGCACAGAACCCAAAGGAGCGAGGCAACACTGACCCTGGCACCGGATGCCAATAGACCGAGATAACTCTCCAAAGCAGACCCTAGAACGCTAGGGGTGGATCGCAACACAGTGAAACAGCATATATATATGTAGGCAACCAGTGTCCCCTCTACTGAGGATGGTACAACGTAATGCTGGCTCTTGAGCCCAAGGCTACTGCAGATAGGAATATGATCAACCCTACCTGGACTGTCCAGGCACGCAAGGGTCAATAGGTAATGCCCTGTGATATACTGCAACTCCCCAAGGGAGTGAGCCCAGCACTGTAAGGGAGGTGGACACAGAGAGATCAGAGTAACACAGTCAGTGTTATGAACACTGTACCGGTTCTTTGCGTGTGCACACCGCCAACGGCAGTAAGGAGAGTAGCTACAGCATGAATGCTTAGCTAATGGTCGACAGAGTAATAGCGCCACGCGGCGCAACCGACTAGCATAACGGCAAGCCACCACAAGTATAGCAGGAGCAATACGGAGACCACCAAGTGGTATGCTAGATACGGAAGGCAACAGTGTGTCAATACGCTAGGCACGGGATAAACTCACAGCCAGGTATGGTCAGAAACGGAGTGGGTTCTCAGGCAGACAGAGTCAGCAACGGAGCGGGTTCTCAGCCAGATACAGTCAGCAACGGAAGCGGGTCCTCAGCCAGATACGGTCAGCAATGGAGCGGGTTCTCAGCCAGATACAGTCGGTAACGGAAGCGGGTCCTCAGCCAGATACGGTCAGCAACAGAGCGGGTTCTCAGCCAGATACAGTCAGCAACGGAGCAGTGGAAGTACAGCAAACTCGGGAACGTCGTCAGGCAGGCCAGGTCATACACGATCAGCAATAGTGGAGCAAAAGTCAGGAACTAGTACATCACGAAAGGGCACCATAACGTGGATATGACAGGGTATATAAAGGCCATCACTGGGCGGCTACAAAGGTACCTGGCCAATCAGCAAGAGGTAATGTAAATAGCAGTCAGAATGCCGCTGCCCGCAGCACAGAGCACGGGCACCGTGATAATTACCCCAATTAATATTATACCTCAACTAAACAAATTATAAAATAGAGAATTACTTTCCATATTAATAACTTGATCTAGCCTTGATGATGTAAACAACTAGATTTCAGATTAATAAGGCATAATTATTTAACCCCGTAACGACCCTTGACGGTCATAGTACGTCATGGGTAAATCTGACTCAACGACCCATGACGTACTATGACCGTCATGGAATTCCGGGCTCCCCCCGCGGCTGCACACCGTTTGGGGAGTCCAGAATCCAAATCAGAAAAAAAAAATGCTCAGTGGTCCTTTAGTGACTGCCGTGTGCCTGCGCGGCCGGTCGTTAAGAGGTTAAAGAAAACCAAAACTGTAGCAAGATGTGAAATATGGGAAAATCAAAATGTTAGCACACAACCTAGACATATACATAAATATGTATTCTATATATGGAACATATGTGACATGATAAAATGACAATGATTTCAACATGGAGATTCATATAATATCACATTTCTATATCTTTATCAAGGAAACAATAACTACAGCATAACACCAGACACATGAATAAATGGTGTAACTTTGTAGGAACAAAAAAAGGAGTAGAATAAATGAGAATAAAAAATATATTGACTTCTGTAGCAGTTCTAATTAACTATATGAGTTATGAGACACAATATGACTGCCTGTAAAATAAATGCTTACACCTTTTCTTGCATATGTATAATAACAGAAGAAAGTTATTCATTTTTTAACAAGAAAAGAAAGAAAAATGTATAATAAAAGCTCAGTGATCAATATGAAGCATTTAGTTATATTATGTTAACGTCTCAATATCAATGTAATAATCTGAGTCCGATGTAAGTAGCAGGAGACTGGTAGAGTAAAAGTAGTACCTTTATTAGCTCTAGGATGCAAGCGTTCAAGAAAACAGGCATAATAAGCATGGAGGCCGAATGCACAATACATGATAAGTTAAACAATGCAAAGTATTTTAACATTTAAATTTCACTGGTGTTGAATAATCTTCTCAATATTGTCTTTAATTCATTCTCTAGGCTCCAGTAGAGTCTCTCTTTGTAGTTAAATGATACAAACAATATTTATTACCTTTTTTGATACTCCAGTTATTTTTAGTATTTAGCCAGAGTTGGCTAAGTCTTTAGAATGTATAGTACTGTGTATTCAACCGTCATTCCTATTATGACTGAAGAAAAACCTAGTTATCTTGAAAGCTTGCATCCTAGAGCCAGTCAGCTGATGAAGGTATAATTTGTACTGTACTAGCCTCTTGCTTTTTCTATGGTACCAGACTTTACCTTAGAAAGTAGATAGCATAGTCATGTTACAGCAATTATTTCTGTATGGATTTTAGTGGTATAATATGTTTATTACAAGGAATTATACTATATATCAAGTAGTACAGTTAATCATGTTTTTCCACCTTGCTCATTACATTGAAATAAATGGTCAGACTACAGACTGAATCCCCCCCCACCCCCCCAATGTGGAATATTTCCCATAATTTTCCCTCTGGGGTAATAATAAAAGGTGTGTCAGGTTATTGAAGAGAGAGAAAGCAGTGCAATTTTGGAGCTACTTAAATAGATTGGAGTTTAGTTCAGGGAGTATTTGGGGCTGACAATTTGTTCGTTGTGTTAGGGGAATCTGAGGGACTCTGAGAGAGTGTGAAGGGAGAAAAAAGATTTATCCAAAATCCCCCAAAATCTTGTTTACTGACTATCAGGAGGTGACAGAAGTTTGTTCTAAAGCTGGCTGAACCTCTGTTTTAGGGGAGCCTGGGGTGTTTACAGGGAAAAGAAATGTGCCTGAAATACTCCAAAATCTGGCTTGACTGAGAAAAGACAGTGAGGTGATTTAAGTTCCTTCCTGAGCTGGCTGAGCCTCTGTGGTAGGGGAGTCTGTGGGTGTGAGAAGGGAGAAAGGAGATCTACCCAAAATACTCAAAAATCTTGTTTGAATGGGAGGAGCCAGGCAGAGGATTAAAGTTCCTTCCTGAGCTGGCTGAGCCACTGTGTCTGACTGACTGACAGGATAATTTGAAGACTGTCAATAAATAGATAGACACATTCAACTGCCACTGACTCCTACAACAGCTAGAAGAAGAAGGTCCATCATTTTGAGTAAGGTCTGTCATCTGTAGTGTTAAAAAAATGCAGTGACAATGGAAGAGAGAGGAAGTAGCAGCTGAAATCCTCTTTTCATTAGCTACAGGCAAAGAGTGGAAGAAGCAGCTGCACATGGAGTGGTATATATAATTATTTTTCAGTTGATAGGGTCAGTAAAAAAAAATGGCAACGATACATCACACTCAGTCAGGTCTGTTGTGTACCAGTAGTATTAATAAACCATTTACTGATTGGATTTACCAATAGGCAGACTAGGCACTTGCCGAGGGCTCCAGATTCTTAGAGGCGCCTGTCATGCCCACTGACCCAGCCACTGATCCACCCACTGGCCCGCCCATCCAACTTGCCGCAGTACCAATATAGTAATATGTTAATTAATGTTATCCACCTTGTGCCAAGCATCATGTCTCAGACCAGGCCAGTCTTTTAAAAAAAAAAAAAAAAAAAAAAACAGCTTTCAAACTTCCAAGTGTAATATCAGTGATGCCGTGTCGTATGTGGGCAAATGGGAAGCACATTAGACATAATCTGAAGTGTAGAGGCACTAAAACTGTAGCATAGCTGCCAGCTGCACTTTACAAGGTAGGGATGGCAGAGTCCTATTATAGCAATCTTATCACATTGTGCAGCTTGTGACTTAAATTGAAATAGGAAAGAAAGTGCTAAGAGTTCAGAAGCTGTTTAGTTCATGCCTACCAAAATGTAGCCAGCCATAAAACCCATTCAATGTTGTATCTTTGTTCTCACTTTTACAGTTGCATACAATTTAATTCCCGAAGAGTGTTAAAACTCAACTTTTATTAGTTAATTTGAAATTAATCTTTATTTGTTCTCCTTGTTTGTGGTGTCAAAGGAGAATTTATGAAAAATACTATAAAAGCTGCAAGCCCACTGCAGTTATTGCATTTAAAACTCAGTAGTAAACAGTTCTGATACAACCAAAATGCTAATTGTGTATAGATTTCTAAAGCTTTTGTTATAATGACAAAGCCTTGAATAGGTAATTAAGCTTATTAGCAACCCAGACAGAATTTTGTTTTTTACATAGCGTAAGTAAAGTACTTTATTAAATAAATGCATGTGCACCGTCCTTAGCTCCATGTGGGAACTAATGATCAGGATATACAAGGAGTACAAGGAGGGTTGGGATAACTAACTTGATGAGACAATTAGATTTTAAATAAGTATTTGATTGCCTTGTTTTAAGCTCAAAAAAGAGTAGGTATTTTTTTCAGATGTAATGGTAAAAAGAGCTGCAACACTGTAGCCATGGATGAAGCTGCCAATAGCAGCAGCAAAATGTATTGGGGAATGTAGGGGTTAAATCTGATACCACACCACTCTTCTTTTTCTCGCTACGTCTGTTTTTTTTTTATATATTTAAATTTATTTATATTTATTTAAAGTGGAACTTTCACCTTATGTAAAGTTGCCCTGCAATAATTAACCCCTTAACGACCCTTGACGGTCATAGTACGTCAAGGGTCGATCTGACTGAATGACCCATGACATACTATGATCGTCATGGAATTCCGGGCTCCCCCCACGGCTGCACGCCGTTCGGGGAGTCCGAAACCAGAAGGAGCAATAAAAAAAAATGCTCTGTGGTCCTTAACTGACCGTGCCGATCGGCCGGTCGTTAAGGGGTTAAGCAGATGGCGACTAGCTTTATAATACGTCTTACATCTCGGAAGCAGCCAATTGTAAAGTAATCCTTAATCTTCAGAGACTGGCGGCCAGGTTAGTGCCGTCTATGTCTCTGTGCTGTCAGACCCTTCCTGTTAGCTTGCAGCACAGTGTAATGCTTCTTTTGGAGGAGACCGGGACTGACAGAGCAGGTGAGCAGACAAGATGTCTGCGCTGATGCCTGGCTTCCGGTCTCCAAAGATTAAGGATTACTTTACAATCGGCTGCTTCTGAGAGGTAATAGATGTATTACAAAGCTAGTCGCCATCTGCTTAATTATTGCAGGGCGACTTAATATAATATGAAATTCAGCTTTAAAATCTAATTGTCTCACTGAGCTGGTTACCCAAACCCGTCTTGTACTTGGATATTCTGAACGTTATTTCTCACATGGAACTAAGAATGGTGCACAAGATTGATTTAACAAGCTACATTACTTACAGGGTATATAAAAATCTGTCTGTGTGTCTAACACTTAATTAAAGGCTTTATCACATTATAACAAGAGGTTTAGAAAATTATAAACAGTTAACATTTTTGTTGGTATCAGAACTCTTTACTAACAATTTTTAAGGGAAATGAATATAGTGAGTTTGCAGTTGTTGCAGTATTTTTTTTTATTTCCTTTGATACCACAAACAAGTAGAACAAATACCAAAAGTTACGTTTTGAAATGAATAATAAAAGTTGAGTGTTAACAGGCTACATAACTAGTAAATATCACGTATGGTTTCTGTATGTGTGCTGTATATACCCTATTTCTAGCTATAACATTTTCATCCAACTGTGAAAACTTACTGTGAAGAATAAATCTAAAACTGGGTTTTATCACAAAAGAAGGTGTGGTTAAATTATGGTGTGTGGTTATGGGTGTGACCGAGATGAGTCTAAGGATGCCATAGGATGCTGTGCCTAGGGGCACCTGAGATGTAAATATGGGCCTGATAATAGCTTGTAATTTATATAAATCTGCTGCAGGGACATTGAGAATGTTCTGGCCACACTCAAAATTCAGAATGTGGGTGTGGCTGGCACAAGAGTAATATTGTAGTGCAGAAAATAAGAAATCCATCAGTGCTATTCCCATCTCTCAAACCTTTATGGCTTGAGAGATATTTGCAACTGAAGTTCCCCCTCCCTCCCCTTCTCCTGATGTCAGCTGTAAGCAGACAGCAGGAGTTCCTGGTCCGGGGACTGACAGGTGACTCTTAACCCCTTCAGGTCCGACGATCCCGCGCTGTCTGGTCCTTTAAGGATCAGATAGACTAGTTCGACGTGTCGTCCCACGTGACTGATCATGTGGGGCAGCACATCGAAAGGAGGACTGAAAGAGATCGCTCTGGTCTTGGAGCGATCAATTTCAGTCCACGGTATTACTCACCGCGCTCCTGCAGGAGCGTGGTGAGTAAAAGTACGTGACGTACCAGGACCATCACTGGTCCTTAAGTGCCGGACCAGCGTGACGGTCCGGGTACGTCACAGGACGCGAAGGGGTTAAGCAGAGCCAAAATAGCATGAATGAAAAATAAATACTTCATTGGAATGGTCTACAAAGTGCGCTTGGTTTGCAATCACACTTTTTTTAGACTGTTCCAAAGAAGTATTTATTTTTCATATGCGCTATTTCGGCTCTGCTGAAGAGCCTCCTTGAGTCGGCTGACTCGGATCTCCGTTGGTCAGCTTTACAGCTGACATCAGGGAGGGAGAAACTTTAGAACACTCTATCTCTCAAACCATAAAGGTTTGAGAGGTAGGAACAGCACCTATAGATTTCTTATTTTATGCACTACAATATTACTTTTTATATAATTAAGACATTACTATCCCTTTAATGCTTCCTCCACCTTCATCCAACAAAAGAGATGATAATTTGCTTTGTAATCATATTAAACTGTTCACAAATTAATTAAGCCCTTATGGGTCAGATGGTTGTGCAACTATCTGGTTCTTAAAGGGTTAAGCAAAGAGGAGTTGATAAATCAAACCTCACAGATTACAAAACCTTGCATTTACCTTGTAATCAAGCAGAGAACATTATGAGCCAATATTAGAAGCAATTCTGCAGCAAACCAAGTGCACCATAGGGAACAAATAAAAATAACCATCAGATTAAAAGGGGCCCTTAACCCTTGAATTCTTTATGATGTATTTGAGACCTCTCAAACCGTCAAGGGGTTAAATATTGCCATTGAAACGGACAGTAATTTTGGAAATGTTTATTCTTTACAGTTCAGTTGGTTTGCTCCAGACTGTACATATGGTCTTTAATTCCTCCTCCCATGTGACATCAATCACTAATGTATACCGCACAATGTACTTCTCACCCTTGATGAGCCCTTCAGGGGCAGCTTCTCTCAAAAACTATTCAGAGAAGATTGAAGAAAATTTGTATGCTGAAATAGTCTTGTAAATATTAATATTTAAAGAAAATACTCATTTCTGCAACTGTGTTATAGCCTGTGGACATTTTTTGGAATAAAAAAAACACAAAGGTTTTACCCATTGAGTACCAAAGAGGTATCCAACACATTGCAACACAATGTGATGAATACTTCCCTGGCACTCAGAGGGTTAACCGGTTTTAATGCTAGAATGGTGTGCAACATATTGAGAGGCATGATAAAAGGTATTAGCAGCTATTTCCATGCAAAAAATCTACGTGGGCAGGGGTATCCAAGTTTAGTCCCCAAGGGTTATCATCAGTCCAGGGTTTAAGGATTTCCATACTTAAGTACATGTGGGTCAGTCAAAATATATGAGCTCCAGACCCATGTTTAATCAGGGAAATCTTTAAATCTTGTCCTGTTGGTAGCCCTTGAGGACCGAACATGGATACCCCTGTACGTAGGTATTAAATAAACACTAACCGCTCCTAATAATAGTCCTCAACTTACCTGACCATTGCCACAAAATTCTAATGGCCCCATTACTTTTTTATGTACTGTTAAGAGTAAACCTCTTCAATCAGACCTGGATGTCCCATAGAGGCAGCCATGACAGTTGTTGGCAGCCTTTTCAAACTGAAGTCCGTGAGCCTACTTAAGACAGTTGCAAAATTCACAGGGGTAACTGGAATTTTCTGGCCTTAGAAAGGAGGAGTTATTGTTAAATATCCTTTCTCTTTTAAAGGACAAAATTACTTACTGTTTTTCTTTAAAAAAATTGCTAAGTAAAATAGCAATGTCTTGCACACCCCTCTGGCACTCAAAGGGTTAAAAGATTGAGGCTTCCATGTGCAGTCTGAGATCCTGTAGACCTGCTAGCAGGTGTTATTTCCACTTTAATACGGAACCCATCTAGGGCCTATGTACAAAGCTCTCTTGCTCAGCAAAATGGCAGCTATAAGTCAGTGAGAATACTGGATTTTTTCATTTGTTCGCTATAGTGCAATTGTTTTGCTCCAGAATTGCTCCATATGCTTAGTACATCAGTCTATATAGCTTAATTGTTTGTTTTCTGCTCTACAGGTTATCATAGTATTAGTCTTAATTAATGTTTTTGAGCTGATAGACTAAGAAGAACTTGAGCAATTCTAGCTTAAAGGGATAGTAATGTTTCAAAATAAAAGCAGCTCCAATTAATCTTCATAGTTTTTGGGCCACGGAGAGTGTTATTTCAATACTGTCAGAGTTGTAGTAAGAGTAATCGAATGATAAAAGTATCCCCCTCCTGCCCCTTTTACTGATATAACACTGCTCATCTCAGAACAGAAGGGTGGTGTCCAGTTGGATTGCAGAGAGGGACAATCTTCAATTAGCATAAGGAAAAACCTGTCAAGGGGTCAGGGTTTTTATTGTTCTCACATTAAGAAGATTGTCCCTTGCTGTGAGCTGTCTGGTCTTAAGACCAGATTCTACATCTGAGGGGAGAAGGCTTACAGTAAGTAAAAGGGGCGGGAGGGGATACATTATCATTCAATTACTCTTGAACTACAACTCTGACAGTAATGAAATAACACTCTCCATGGGCCAAGTACTACGAAGATTAATTGGAGATGCTTTTATTTTGAAATATTACTATCCCTTTAAAAGGTTAGTAATGCCCAAAATAAAGTTGATTCTATGTTAGATTTTACAAAAACAATGTACTTGGAAAAAGTCCTATCTCTCAAACCTTTATGGTTAGAGAGATATCCTCTGTTAAAGTTCCCCTCTCCCTCCTCTTCTCCTGACGTCAGCTGTAAGTAGGAGTTTCTGGTCCAGGGATCGACAGGTGGCTGTCCAGCAGAGCCGCAATAGCTCGATTTAAAAAGAAATACTTCTTTGGAACAGTCTACAAAGTGTGCCTGGTTTACAAGCACACTTTTTAGACCATTCCAAAGAAGTAATTATTTTTATATCGTGCTATTTCAGCTCTGCTGAAGATCCTCCTCTTGTCGGACGACACAGATCTCCTTCTGTCAGTTTACAGCTGATGTCAGGAGAAGGGGAGGGAGGGAGAACTTTAGTGGAGGATATCTCTAACCATAAAGGTTTGAGAGATAGGACTTTTTCCAAATACATTATTTTTGTAAAATCTAATATATAGAATCAACTTTATTTTGGGCATTACTAACCCTTTAAGCCAAATGCACTATAGAGGACAAATGTTAATGCCTATCTTTTTAAATTGTGTTTAACCCCCTAAATGTTAGAAATATCTTCAACACATTTGGGATTTGGGGGATTTTTTTCCAGTGTGGAAAAGTTGGTTTGCCCCAGAATTTCTCCATTTCACAGTACATAAACCTCAATAGTGGAATTCATCAAATTGAAAATGGGTCATTGTGCAAGGAAATCAGAGAATTTCTTTGCTCATTAACAATGTGTTGTTTCAGCAATGGCCGGTTCTTACCTGGTCATCGCTTATTCTTCAACAAGTGATGGCCAGGTAGATTGCCAGTTACCATCTCCCAGCTTCAAGATATTAGAATCCCATTATATCCAATGAGGGTGAACACATACACCTATGTGTATCTTCAGAAATGGCTGCAATTACTTGGGTTTTCATCATAATATTTCCCTGCTTCACATATGCAAGGCAAGGAAATTTGGTTTATTATTGAGGAATGCAAGAAGGTATCCATTAATGATCACATTAAAGTATGAGTAGTGTATTTGATACACTGCTTTTCCCACGCCTTCTAGTTCTGCATTTAAACCTTTGATTGCCAGAGGGGTACACAAAGCATTGCTCTGCAATGTGTTGCACACCCAGGGCCGGATTTGCCATTAGGCAACGTAGGCACCTGCCTACAAGCGCACGCCACAGAGGGGCGCCTGCCATTTGTATATATATTTTTTATTTAAATATTCTTTTTTTAAAAAAAAAAAAAAAAAACACTAGCCACCTCGCTGACTGCGCCGGCGGCACCCACTCACATTGCCCGCCCCCCCAGTCTTGTACCTGATGGAGCTCCCTCGTCGCCTCTTTAGGAATGCAGAGCGATGGGAGATGACATAATCTCCCAGCTCTCTGCATTCCTGAATAGGAGACCGCGCGGAGCTCCATCAGGTACAAGACTCTGCCAAAGGAGGCACATACAGATCTCCTACCAGGGAGGTAGGAAACAGGCAACGGGGGGAGGCAATGTGAGGGCAATGTGGAGCTAATGGGGGGCAAGTTGGAGCCGATGGAGGGCAATGTGGAGATGGTGGGGGCAAGTTGGAGCTGATGGGGTGGGGGGCAATGTGAGGGCAATGTGGAGCTGATGGGGGGCATTGTGAGGGCAATGTGGAGCTGATGGGGGCAATATGGAGCTGATGGGTGGCATTGTGAGGGCAATGTGGTGCTGATGGGGGCATTGTGAGGGCAATGTGGAGCTGATGGGGGGCAGTGTGGAGGCAGTATGGTATATGGAGATGATGGGGGCAGTATGGAGCTGATGGGGGCAATGTGGAGATGGTGGGGGCAAGTGGCAGCTGATGGGGTGGGGGGCAATGTGAGGGCAATGTGGAGCTTATGGGAGGCATTGTGAGGGCAATGTGAAGCTGATGGGGGCAATATGGAGCTGATGGGGGGACATTGTGAGGGCAATGTGGAGCAGATGGGGGGCATTGTGAGGGCAATGTGGAGCTGATGGGGGGCAGTGTGAAGGCAGTATGGTATATGGAGATGATGGGGGCAGTATGGAGCTGATGGGGGCAATGTTAGGGCAATATGGTATATGGAGCTGATGGGGCAATGTGAGGGCAATATGGAGATGATGGGGGGGCAACGTGGAGATTAGGAGCATTGTGGAGGTATCCAGTGCAGAAGGCACACGGGGGGGGGGGGGCGCTTCAAATTTCTGTGCCTACAGGCTCCTGAGATGTAAATCCAGCCCTTACCTGGATATTTCATATTATATAACCCAGTTTTACTTATAGGTGTTAGTGTCCCTTTAAACTTGTTTTTACTTTGTTTATCCACATTTCCCCTGTGTTTCAATATCTTTAAAAAAAGAAAAAAATGTATTTCCATTAGAAATTAGTTTATACATTATTGTCTTAGTAATTAACACTTAAATGCATAAAAAGCTTACACTTTTAACCCTTTGAGTGCTACTGAATTAGTTAAATATTAATGATTGTCAGTTGTCAGAAGCATAGACATCACTTTGAGAATTAAAAAACAAATGAATTGATGAGGAGTCCAATATTTTACATTTCATGATCTTTATTTATTTGATGTTACAGTAGGTTTCTCAGTAGGGGCTGATGTTGTGGACGATCTGGACTAACCATCTGTTCCATATGGGGGTTGATCCCATTCTGCTACATGAGAGATTTAGTCTCTACAATATCTGGATTTTGCAATAGAATCAAAACCAAGATCATCCACCAAAATCTACCAAAGTCTTTGCAGAGGCTGCTGTTGTACTTGCAGCTTTTTGAAGCTTTGTGTGGGCTGCTGTTGGCCTTGCAGCGTTTTGCAGCTTTGCGGCGGCTGCTGTTGTGCTTGCAAATTTTTGTGTTCTTGCATGGGCTGCTGTTTGATTTGCGGATTTTTAAGGCTTTGTACCAGTTGGCGTAGGATCGTGCCTTCTCCTGGCGTCCCTCTTTCCTTCCAAGTCTGACAATCACAGCAGCAAGAATCAATGCAATGCACAGAGCAGAATAAAACATTATTTCTGTGTCATATTTAGGCTGTGGATGAACCATCTGGGGGTTGATTCCATCCTGCTTCATGAGACCTCTAGTCTCTCCAATCTCTGTTTTTTCCATTAGAATCAAAACCACAATCATCCACCAAAATCTACCAATGTCTTTGCAGAGGCTGCTGTTGGACTTGCAGCTCTGTGATGCTTTGTATGGGCTGCTGTTGAACTTACAGCGTTTTGCAGCTTTGCGGCGGCTGCTGTTAGACTTGCAGCTGTTTGTGTCTTTGTTTGGGCTGCTGTTGGACTTTCGGATTTTTAAGGCTTTGTACCAGTTGGCATAGGATTGTGCCTTCTCCTTGCGTCCCTCTTTACTTCCAAGTCTGCCAATCATAGTAGCAAGAATCAAGGCAATGCACAGAATAGGGGAAAAAAAAGGGATTTCTGTGTCATATTTAGGATTCGGATGAACTATCAAATCCATCTGGGAGTTGATCCCATTCTGCTTAATGAAGCTGTTAGTCTCTCCAATCGCTGGGTTTTGCACCAAAATCAAGATAAAGAGCATAAACCAAAATCTTCCAGTTTCTTCCGAGTGCCCTAGTGAAGCCATGACTTTCCACCGGTAAGTAATTCTCAGAAGTGTTTGAAATTATCTGAGAACTGCCCATAAACTGATTCACAAGGCTTGCATCACAGTGGCCCTACAGTTAAAGTAAAGTTCCATCTGAGCACATAGGTTCTGATGTCATAGAGTTCTGTAAACTAGAACAGGAGCAGGTAATATCTGGCTCCCCAGCTATTGAAGACTATAACTGTCATCATTCCCAAACAGCCAATCTCTGGCTGAGAAAGATAGGGCTTATATCCAAAACAGCTGGAGAGGCCATCTCCTGCACTGTATGGTAAAACTGAGCCTTGCTGATGGAGCTTCACTTCTATTTTGTGGAGACCAAGGTTGCTGCAGGTTTATTAACTGTCACTGTACTATGATCTGCAATATCACTTAAAGCACATGGAAACATTGGTCTTTAGTACATAAAAAAAGCTCTAATAATAGTTTGCTTTTAAAAATCATGGATTTTTGTCAAAATAGAATTAATAGGATTTATGTGTCAGTATAATTTAAAGTGAAACTTACACTTTATTATAATGTAGGTGATTCTGACAGAGCTTTCAATGTCATCTATATTTATGTTAGTCATCTTATAGAAAACAATAGTTTAGGAGATATTTGCTTATTTGCTTTGATATTTAGGTTTCATTGTATTCTAATTAAGTAGAAAAGACGAATCCTCTGCACTTTTTTTATTGGGAACCACGAACACCAAAGAGACACAGTCTCACGCGTTTCGCACATATAGTGCTTCCTCATAATTAAGTAATACTGGCCAGCACAGCCTGGTGTTTCAGATACTAACATTACACTCTCACTCCCAACTGCCACTTTTTACCGCCAGATACTAACATTCCACTCTCCCTCCAATCTGCCACTTGAGACCAGGAAGCACTGGCTAATTTGTATAAACTAATAAATAATGCTAAGTATCTCAAACTATAGATTTAAATAAAGAATATATCAGATGATTTTGAAGCAGTGGCATAATAACAGGGGTAGTAACTGCAACTGGGCCCAGGGCTGGATTTACATCTCAGGAGCCTGTAGGCACAGAATTCTTAAGCGCCCCCCCCCCCCCAATTTGCCAACTCCACTGGACACCTCCACAATGCTCATCAGCTCCATATTGCCTCCCATCAGCTCCATATTGCCCCCCATCAGCTCCAACTTGCCCCCATCATTTCTATATTGCACTCACATTTCCCCCATCATGTCCATATCTCTTCACATTTCCCCATCATGTCCATATTGCCCCTCACATTGCCCCCATCATCTCAATATTGCCCCTCACATTGCCCCATCATGTCCATATTACCCCTCACATTGCCCCCATCATCTCAATATTGCCCTTCACATTGCCTCATCATGTCCATATCCCCTCACATTTCCCCCATCATCTCTATATTGCTCTCACATTGCCCCATCATGTCCATATCCCCTCACATTGCCCCATCATCTAAATATTGCCCCTCTCATTGCCTACATCATCTCAATAATGCCCGTATCATTTTAATATTGTCCCTCACATTGCCTACATCATCTCAATATTGCCCCTATCATCTCAATATCGTCCTTCACATTTCCCCCCATCATCTCAATATTGCCCCATCATGTCCATATTGTCCCTCACATTGCCCCCATCTTCTCCATATTGTCCCCCCGTTTCCTACCTAGCTGGAGAGGAGAGGTCTGTGCCTTCTTTGGCACACAGCTGTAGCTGCTGGAGCCCCCGAGCAGTCTGTAATGCAGAGCTCTGAGAGATGATGTAATCTCCCAGCGCTCTGCATTATTACTAAAGAGCCGATGGCGACGAGGGAGCTCAGTAGCTAGAGGTCTTCGGCACAGACCTCTCTTCTCCATGTTGTTGCGGGTGCCAAGTAGGGGTGGGCAGGAGTGACTGGCGAGGCTAATAAAAAATAAAAAAAGGAAGCCAAAAAACTATCCCAATGACAGGCGCCCCTCTGTGGGATGCGCCTATAGGCAGGTGCCTACTCTGCCTTACTGCAAATCCGGCCCTGTATATATATATCCCTTTCAGTGCCAGAGGTGTACGTAACTCATTCCTTTGTAATGCGTTGCGTACCCCTCTGGCACTCAAAGGGTTAAATATATATATATATATATATATATATATATATATATATATATATATATATATATACATACAATGCACACATTTATACAATATAGATATAGAAATAGATGTATATAGATTACTAGATTAATTCTAATAAATCAGCCAGATGTGAATAGTTTAAATATACTCTTCTTCTAATTTATCAATACTTTTCAAAGAATATATGTTTGAAACTATTGATACCAAATGTAAATGCAATCAGTGACTCGATACATAAGACTACAGGTATATAGTTTTTAAGCTAATGTAAGCAAAGACAAAATGAGCTGCATTGGGGAATTTGTACATTGCCCCGTTCAAGTTAACAAATGGATATAAACATGGATTTACAAAGGAATGAGCTACCCCTTATGTCACAATAGAGGAAGTGAGCTAGGGAAATCTCACTCACTTCCTCTCTCGTGGGTTTTATTACCATGGTTTCCACCAGAGACACTTGCGTGAACTACCATATTACTGCACCCGCAGTCTCTGATATAATGCTTCCCTTAACAAAGTGGCAGAGAAAGTCACTAGAATCAGCTTTCATACTCAAACAGCACCGTATTCCATTAAAGAGTGGTTCTCGCTCAGGGTGCCATGGCACTGTCGTGTGCCACAAGCCCCATTTTTCCATGAAGACTTTGGCAAAAATATAATATTGAGTTTTATATATATATATATATATATATATATGTGTGTGTGTGTATTTGTCCTGATTGTAAGAACTAAAAATAACTGTATATTTAAGTAATTGTCTACTTGATTACTCCCTTGACAAATACTTAGAAAACATTAACATTGAGTACCAGAGGAGTATGCAACACTTTTGTGCCGGTCTGGTATTCAAAGGGTTAAGGGTGCACTAAAAATACCTAATTGTGTGTTATAAGTAAGTAAGTAAGATGCTCTGCACTCATTTATACTAAAGAACACAATCAAATGGTAATGCAGAATACATTCATGCCTTTACTTTGTGCTTTTTCAATACTTTTACTGCCACCTCCAATGTTACAACATTTTTTACTAATTGTCAATAAATTTACTGACAGTTGACAGCCAAATGCTTCTTGAATTGCGCATGAAAAAATTTACAACACTAAACAGGCATATAAAATCATTTGCAAAAGCACTTCCTGCATTAGGTGCAGTATCAGACTGATTAGTTAATTCTGACCACACTCACAAATAGAAAATAAGACCTCCCCAAAACTCACGAGGGGAGACATGTCTGTGCTGGGGGAGGGTGAAAGGAAATTAAGTGGGGGTGGTACAGGAAGTGTAGGTAGAGGACGTCACAGGGGTATAAAGACAGGGTGACTACTTCCTGACTTGTGGCAGATCGGGTGAACCGGGTAAAGCAGCAGGCTGAGGATAGCCTGTAAAAATTTGGCTACTGGCAAGGGCTTAAAGTTGTAAGTGAATGTTAAAATAAAACGGGTAATATGTATTACAAAATAAAGCTGCGGCCTGAGTTAAACCCATACTGTGTGTTATGTGCATTTCTTGAACCAATACCCCATGCATAAGACATGCGCAATTCAACAAAATCATACATAAACCTATTCACTAGTGGTTTTCACACTAGAAATTGCAATTGCGCATGTTTCCTGCATTCCAGCCTAAGTGACTTGTTTTCTGCCAGGGTGATGATCATGAAGAGCTCTACTTCACACACATAGCAGCTAAATACAATTTTCTTTTCTGCTTTTGGCGCACCCATGGAGAGTCATAAGACATGACAAAAAAGGACATGGACCGTTTTCACCTATAAATGTCACATTCTAAAATAGTAAACACATTATTGTTAGACTTGCCTTAAAATGTGTGCGTATCATTTCAAACACTTGGGGCAGCACTGAGTTATGGATCAAAGAAAAGAGGAGCAATTCTGGGAAAAATGAACTGCAAAATGCCCATTCACTTAAAGGGATAGTAACACTTCGTTTTAACTTTATTTTATTTTGTAGGCATTAAAAAAACATGAAGAATGATATGTCTTATCTCTCAAACCTCTATGGTTTATGAGATATTCACAAGCAAAGTTCCCCTCCCCGCCCCTTTTACCTAGTGTAAGCCATCTCTTCTCAGATGTGAGTCTGGTTGTATGACAGTACAGATAACAGAAGGGGGCAATTTTCTTTGTATGAAAACAATGAAAGCCCTTCCCCCCTTAACAAGTTTTTCAGCTTTTTCCATTATCTTAATTGAAGATTGTCCCTCTCTGCAGTCTACCTGGGCATCTCCCTTCTGATCTGGTTGAACAGGGGGGGGATACTTTGTTTGTGAATATCTCTTAAACCATAAAGGTTTCAGAGATAAGACTTATATCATTCTTCATGTTTTTTTATGCCTACAAAATAAAATAAAGTTAAAATGAAGTATTACTATCCCTTTAAAGAGGAACTTTCACCCTCTTGTGACTTCATGTCACTGAATTAGTTGCTTTGAAAGGATCGTGATGTGTTGTTTTTTTTAATCTTTCTAAAACAGAAGATATTTGACTTTAAAATTACCATAAAATCTTGCGTCTAATATGCACAGTTTTGCCCCACTTCTCCTTATGTGGAGTGGGGGGTGCGTTTTATACACGAGTAAAAAAATGTAGCAATTTTTGCTGCACATTCATTCTCTCTCTTTACCAAGTAAGCACAATCTACTGTCCTGCTTAACTCAACCGCTCCAGAGCCAGCTCCCTGATGCTCCCTGATGAAGTACTAAGATCAGTACGAAACACGTTGGAGAACTCTGTTGTATGACGTTTATGTCACTTTACGGATGATACAGCTTGAGACTAGTCCACATATGTAAACTATTTCTATTGAATCAAGTGGCTGAAGTGGTATGATAGAGATTGGACAGTGCTTATACAGAGACGGGAGATTTCAGCGGAGGCTAGTGGAGCCGTTTGTCCATTATATTGCATTTTATGTTGCTGAAAACATCCGGTTACAGCTACATTGTTGCATGAAGACAGCGGAGATATAAAGACGGGAGGTTTGGAAATAAAGCAACTCTAGTCCTCTGCCCGCGACATCAAGCCACAGGTAAAATTTACCTATACTAATTAAATATTAAGGGCTAAGAACGAAGAGACGGGGGAGAACAATCAGCCTCAAAAGGAGTGAATATAATACATCTTAACATCTATGACTCAATGGAGTGGACGCAGGGACTGAAAACAAAACGACCGATTAACATTGTATGCTCATAGTGAATACAACCTTGCATGGCAATATCAGGCATATAGTCACGTGAGTAAAAAAAATACATAAAAATAAAAAGAATTAATGCAAAAAAGTAAAGAAATAAGAAGTACTAGGCATAACATCCTGTATCAGTAATTATAGATTGTATACATGAAAGATGCAGCTCCATCAGGGATTGTATTAGTTAGTCTTATGATTTAATAAGTCTCTACTGGATACAGTCATATGTATGTAAAAAGATTCTGTAACCGGATAACTAATACCTGTGGCTAGCATAAGGGGTTAGTACCCATATCATTAGATGAGAAATCCATGTAATGTCCATAGTGAACAACATTGCAGTGATAAACGAAGTCCGTGCTGCAATTAGTAACCCAAACTGGGGCCCTTTCCTGTGAACAATGCACAAGGAGCGCCCTCCATGATTGTACTGGGTGCGTTGGAGCCTCAACTAACCGGAGACTCAAATATATCCAAAGGTGAATCAAATCCAGATAATTCCAAATTGTGGGGCCCATTCTTGTGTTGTGTACATAAGGAGTGCTCTCTCTCTCTCTCTCTCTCTCTCTCTCTCTCTATATATATATATATATATATATATATATTATCACGGTGCCCGTGATTGCTTTCCTGTCATGTCAATTACCAGTAGGGGGCTCTCCATTGGCTGTCTGCTTTCAGCCCGCCCTGCATTGCCTATTTAAACCTAGCCTGGGCACCCTTTGGGTGCCCTTTCGTGTTGTCTCTATGCTGCTCGAGTCTACTCATCGTTCCTGTGCATCCTGGGCCCTTTGCTGTGTTCCTGCTACCAGTATTCGTCCTGTTCCAGTGTATACTATCCAGTAGTTCCTGCTTCCGTCTGATCCGGTGTGAGTCTCCGCTTCCTGCTGCCAGTCCCCGCGGCCGTTCCAGATTCCAGTTGATCGTCTGTATGCTGGTTCCTGCTTCCACCTGCTGGTCTCCATCCAGTCCTACCGCAGACAACTGACGTTCCTGTACCGCCTTGGCGACATTTCTATCTCTGCCGGCTATTCAGTACGCGGGTACTGGTTTGCTCCACAGCCGTCCGGCTGTTTTGTGTGTTACCTGTAGCGTTCCACGTACTGGGTACTGGTTCGTTCCACTAGCCACCCGGCTGTATTGTCTCGATCATTTAGCGTTCCACGTACAGGGTACTGGTTTGCTCCTCTAGCCATCCGGCTGTATAGTCACGCTCATTTAGCGTTCCACATACTGGGTACTGGTTCGCTCCACAAGCCACCCGGCTGTATTGTCAGAATCGTTTAGCGTTCCATGTACAGGGTACTGGTTCGCTCCTCTAGCCATCCGGCTGTATTATCACGATCATTTTGCATTCCACGTACTGGGTACTGGTTCGCTCCTCAAGCCACCGTGCTGTATTGTCAGAATCGTTAGCGTTCCACGTACAGGGTACTGGTTCGCTCCACAAGCCACCCGGCTGTATTGTCAGTATCGTTAGCGTTCCACGTACAGGCTACTGGTTCGCTCCACAAGCCACCCGGCTGTATTGCATGATCATTTAGCGTTCCACGTACTGGGTACTGGTTCACTCCTTAGCCATCCGGCTGTTATGGTTCAGCGTTCCAAGTGTGTGGGCACTGGTTCGCTCCACAGCTCCGGCTGCTTCCACTTATGTGTATAGCACTCTTCAGTACTAGGTACAGACTCGCTCCTTAGCCACCCGGCTGTCATTTGGGATTGTTTGCGTTCCAGGTACAAGGTACTGGTTCGCTCCTCAGCCATCTGGCTGTTACCACGTTTATGTATATTGGCAGGGCCGGTAGAGCCTTTCTCTCCTGAGTACCTACTTCCTGGCTGCCTTGCCCGGTATATTGGCAAGGCCGGTAGAGCAGATTCATTTATTGTACCAATTCCCTGGCTGCCTTGCCCAGTATATTTGGCAAGGCCGGTAGAGCCGCATCGCTATTGTTATTATTGCATTCCTATTAATAAAGATATACTGTATTTGTGTATGTGTATGTTACCCTATGGGGTTGTCTTTAACCTTTCAATAAATGTGTGTTTTTACCTAACTCTGCGACTGAAAGTCTTAACAAACCGTGACATATATATATATACACACATGGAGTGGGTCGGATGTGGTGTTTGTTTGGGGATGTATGTACATATATAGCTTAGGTGCATGTGCATCTTGAATTTGATTGGATAGGATGTGAGTTTAGTTTATTTCAACTACTTATTTTATTCTGTTGATATACGTATTGAGGTATATGTTGATGCTTTATATGACGAAAGCTAACCACTTAGACATGTCTTTATATATATATGCATAAATTGATATACTTTTATTTCTGTGTCAAGTGTGTGTGTCGTGATGTACATATTTGGGTGGTTGGATTTTGATATACCCGTAGGTCATTTGAGGGTATGGATTTTGGTATATCTTTCAGGGATTCTATCCATCAGGTTAGCAGATGTGGACTTTGAGGTGTTTAAGCCATTTTTTCTATCTACATTATACATTTCTGTGCAATGGATCAGAGTCTTGATTCCCGGATTTGTATATCAGATTATTTAGTCATCGGATATGTGTGTAGCAAACAACATAGATTCAGATATACCTTTTGTATATGTGTATATGACATTTTAACCTGTTGGACCCTACAAGGTCAGTGGGATGAACTTTATGTATCTGCAAGTGTATATGCTTTGCAACACTGTTTGTATTTTATGGGCTTCCGTAGAGCCTATTTATGGGTTTTTCATTGCAACTTTGAATTGGCCAATCAAAGCTGCATGTTAAGCTATTTAACCGCTCCAGGTAACAATGTCTCTGTTTGACCTATGTATCTTGATAAGGCAGCATCCCCTGCTGCTAAATGCTTTTGAATTGTAGGATATAGATACTATGTTTTTATTATTATAATAAATTTACAATTTCAAGAGATTGGCTGGAGCGGTTTCTTTCTTTTATATACATACATTTGTTTCCGGTAGCCGCTGGATCTATAAAGACGGGAGAGAGGTCCGTTCAAGTTAGCAAGCTTTTTTTGCTGTGGATGTACATATGTATATACACAATGCCATTAGAAAGTATGAGTTTATTCCTTGTGGGAATATTTATACTTTGAATACATCAGTGTGATATAGGCAATATTGGCACCTCTGTGAGTGGAGTTTGGGGAGAGTAGGCGGTCGATTAGCAAACCAGGAAGCTGGGGGGATACAGCTATATTTATCCTATGTGCAAATAGCTGGCTGGTATGTATATGCACACCCAGCAACTTATTTTGTGAGTACCATTCTGATGGTGGTGGTGTGGTGAAAAACATTATTAGAAGTTATTGCACAAAGAAGCGCCTGTTTCTCTTTTCTTCTATGTTTGTGTTTGGATTCTCCCCTATTGTTCATTCATACTTTAGAAAAGTGGAACCTCCCATTCAAGTAACTGCACAGGGATATTGGCTTTATCTCCTTAAAGGGATAGTAATGTTTCATAATAAAAACAGCTCTAATTAATCATCATAGTATTTGGACTTTGGAGAGTGTTATTTCAGTTCTGTCAGAGTTGTAGTTCAGGAATAATTCAATGACAAAGTGTCCCCCTCCCGCCCCTTTTACTGATGTAACACTGCTCAGCCAGAGCAGAAAGGAGGTGCCCAGGTAGATTGCACAGAGGGACAATCTTCAATTAAAATAAGGGAAAAACCTGAAAAGCTTGTCAAGGGGGCAGGGCTTTCATTGTTTTCATATAAAGAAGATTGTCCCCTGCTGTTATCTGTCTGGTCTTACAACCAGATTCACATCTGAGAAGAGATGGCTTATACTAGGTAAAAGGGGCGGGGAGGGGAAACTTTGCTTGTGAATATCTCTTAAACCATAAAGGTGTGAGAGATAAGACTTATATCGTTCTTCATGATTTTTTAATGCCTACAAAATAAAATAAAGTTAAAACAAAGTATTACTATCCCTTTAAATGCAGCTGGTTTACAAAACAATGCAAAAAGCACGTGTTACAGGAGTGATCAGGGCCCAACTTGGAGACCACTCCTGTAGTCTATCTACATCATGCCTCTTATAATATTAATGGAGCACACTCTTCCCCATTAATATTATAAGAGGAATGATGTGGACAGCGTGCAGAACTTCAGAAATAGCTTCAGTCGTCTCTGAGGTTGTTGCTTATGGAGAAGTCCGCTGGCGGCGGGTGCCCGACATCACTCCCAGCAGGCAGCATTATTTGCAGCCACTTGCAACTGAAAACCTTAAGTGTCGCACTACTACAGGCATTGCTGGCCAGTGCTAAACAATTGTTTGGCGTCATAACATCCCTTTCAGTGACACATAAGTTACTAATAAATTGCTCTGCAATGTATTCTTAACCCTTTGCCACTGAAAGGGTTAAGTGTCAAACAGCTGTCACAGTAGGATACCAGGCATTGGCTCTTATA
This sequence comes from Rhinophrynus dorsalis, assembly GCA_037306005.1. NCBI lineage: Eukaryota > Metazoa > Chordata > Amphibia > Anura > Rhinophrynidae > Rhinophrynus > Rhinophrynus dorsalis. The sequence goes on from CM074722.1 coordinate 257,380,484, forward strand.
GTCATAATAAATCATCTTTCTCTCCCCACCCTCCCTTACAGTGGCCTAAAACACGGGCCGGTGCTGGTGGTTTTGACAGCCCAGTTTGCTATACTATTAACTGCAATGTCGACAACCGCCACCGCTCAAAAATGTCCAACTGGTGCAAAATATGCGCCCACTGGACATCATGTAAAATAAGTAGAATTTGCCATTCTGTTCCATTCAGAGGATTTACTGCATGTTAAGGACCGTACTTTTCATGACAAAAAAACTGCACCATGAAAAGGAGGCGCAGAGTCCCAAACGTGCTGTGAAAACCACCACTGTGTGTTAGAAAGCTGGTTTCAAACATACACTTGTTTAAAAAAAAAAATAAAAAAAAAAAAATCCTGTGAGCGCCATACCCCACTGGCACTCATGGGGTTAATCTACCAAGTTGTAACACATTTCCTGAAAAATAAGAACTTACCGGTATTCTTAATGGAAGGTTCCTCGGAACCTTGAGCAGCTACTGATCATCTTGTTCTTTAATCTTATATTTTCTTTCTTCCATTCTTCTTCTCTTCTTTTTTCCTTACAATCAGAGGCGTAACTAGAAGTCAACAGGCCCTGGTGCAAAAATTGCCATGGGCCCCCCTCCGACCACATTGCCCCCCCCTTAGCCACCTCCACTGAACATCTCCACATTGCACCCCCCCATTGGTCACCTCCACATTGCCCCCAATCTCCACATTGCCTCCACATTGAATCCAGTCTCCATATTACCCCCACATTGCCTCCAATCTCCACATTGCCTCCACATTACCCCAACCTCCACATTGCACCCCTTTGCTTCCACATTGCCCCTATTGACCCCACCCCCGGTGTCCATCTCCTACCTCCCTGTGGCCCAGCGTCATGGCAGGAGACATCTGTGCCTCCTTCTGCACAGACCACTATACAGATGGAGCTCCTGTGATGTCATCTCCCAGCGTTGTGCATTACTAGAGTGCTGAAGAGGCCAGCTTAGCTGCTAGAGGTCTGCGCCGAAGACGGCACAGACCTCAACTTGTTGTTAGCTGTGGGCACTGGGTGGGGGCGGATGGGCCCCTGGAGTGATGGGCCCAGTTGCAGGTGCGACCCCTGCAACCCCCATCACTGTGAGCAAATTAAAATTCCAACTGCGTTAAATGGAGTGTTTAACTCCATAAATGTATTGCAGACATCTTTAGCATCCAAGGGGTTAAATGGAGTCATTTGCACACAGTTTTTCTTCTCACTAGCTCTGAAAATCTATGATGCTTGGCAGTGGAAAAAGTTTTCAGACACCACAAAAAATGTCTGAAGTTTGATTAATCTCGCCTCCAAGAACCAAATAGGAATCACCAGGAATAAAAGTGCAAATTGGATGTTAACACCAGTGATAAGTGTCTTGATTATGCAAGGACTGGGCATATCATCATCATTTTTCAGTCAATGTGTATCTTTTTATATACCTTTAAGTGCCAGAGGGGTACGCACCCATCTGGCACTCAAAAGATTAACATTTCAAAATGTGTTGCAGACTTCTATGGTCTGGTGGGCACACCTCTGGCACACAAAGAGTTAAAGGTTTAAAGAATTAACCTTTCAACTGATTGTAATGATCTGACACATCTCTTTCAGGCTGCAAGTGTAAATCAGACAAGCTGTGGTTTACCACAAAGGAAATAATATACAGATTTTCATAACATTAGGAACTCAGTGAGAGCTTCCATTACTGATACAAGCATCAGAGCTCTTTTTTATGAGTTTATTCAATTCTACTCAGTACTGGAAACATTTTTCCCAGAGATTAAAAAAAACTGTATTATTATAATATATATTACCTTTCTCCAAATAAATACTAATGTGCTATATTGTACCGGCACATTTTTTTTAAAAGAAAAAGAACCTTGACTAGCATTGTGGGTAATTGCAGTATTCTCATTGACTGGTGTACTAATAAGAATTCAGTCAATTCTGGTGCAAACAAACTGCTATATACAGGGTCTTATGTTCAAAACAAAACTAGAGTTCTTCTCTGCATACCTGGGAACAACCTGGAGGGGGGCTCCTTTGGTGCTGCTGTGGGAGATATATGACGTTATTTGTGTCAAAAAGGGGAGAGACTTAACTGTGAGTGGGGACGGGGCTTCATGGACCTGCTAGGAATACGCTGGGGAAGAAATGGGAGAGAAGGAGAAGAAATGGAAGAAACAGACAAGGAAGGAGCAGACATGGGCAGAGTTTCAGAAGAAACTCCCCACATCCAGAGAATCAGCCTCTGTAAAACCAGAGAGTTCGCAGCTATGCTTCTCTGTAAAACCATAGAGTTCCCAGCTATGCTTCTCTGTAAAACCAGAGAGTTGCCAGCTATGCTTCTCTGTAAAACCAGAGAGTTCCCAGCTATGCTTCTCTGTAAAACCAGAGAGTTGCCAGCTATGCTTCTCTGTAAAACCAGAGAGTTCCCAGCTATGCTTCTCTGCAACTCAACTGCACCACATGGGAAGAATTCTCATTTATTTAAATTGAACTTTTAACCATCTAAATTCTATGGAAGTCCCCAGTGCATTTACACAAATGGGAGTTTGTATTTACCAGCCTATAGTGCAGGTGGTTTGCTACAGGATTGCTCTATTTCTTTTTAAGACAAAGAGGGCGCCCAATAGTGCCTTTTATCCTTATTAGGAAATCAGAAGAGTATATTAAATATTTATACTCACAATGATAGTGGCTGTGGACAGATTTCCATCCCACCACAGCAAATCCAACATACAGAGAGTATTCCCCTGTCTCTGCTCAGGGAACCGGATACTGGATAGGTTGATGTCAAAACGCTGCTTCTTAGTTGTTCAATCTTATATTTTTATTTAAAAAAATTTATATCTAACAATAGGACTATATAAAGTTAAAATCCCATCTTATATAAAAAACAAATATTCAATAGGCTTGATATTGAGAGACTAAATATTTAACTTTTTTTTTTTTTTTTTTTTTTTTTTTTTGTTGTTGTTGTTGTTGTTTATAGTGTTATAAGATATGCTTGGTTACAAAGATAGGATTTCTGTGCGTAGCCAATTGTCGGAGGAACTCTTTTGTGGTAATTTGGGAGATAATTCACAAAAAAATAAAGATTTGAAATTCAATGTCCAAGGTGCCTTTAGAGAGCTGGAATCCCTCCTTAAGGATGAGTGTAGACATTGGTGGGACACCATGCTTTTAAAAGGGTACCTTGAGAGAAAAATGATTCCAAGGGGACTCAGATTTGTGATGAATCCCACTTTCCCAGATGAGAGTTTTGCCAAAAAGTGGTATGATATTTTGGATGCCTGCTCCTTCAACCTCATGTGTCTCCTGATAGAATATAGGGAAGAAAAATTGGTAGAGATTAATCGAATGATAGATAGTAAAAATGATGAACTTATCAAATTTAAACATTTGGGGGAATATGGGAGATTGGAGGAGCAGATAAACAATAATGTTTCTAAATATCAGAGTGAAATTGTGGAGAGAAAAAAGAAAAAATTATCAAGGGATGAGGTGGATTATACAAATAAGTGTGTTAGAAATTGGTCAAGACATTTGAATCCAAATAAGAGAAATTCTGGTGGCCTAGTTTCACGTGATAACACAAAACAAACTCTTGATAGAGGCAATAGATATATATATAAAGAAAAGAAAAATATATCTAAACGGACAGAGAGTTCGAAGACCAAAGAGTCGGATTCTAATTCTAAATCAAATTGTGAGGGGGAAAGCATTAAACCTCAAAATAAAAAAGTGACTAACAAGAAAGATGGTAGAGTTGTAAATGTTGTTTCTGATGAGTTGATAGATCTGAGCTCTAGTTATTTGGATCCAGAAGAGGGTACTTCAGCAGGACCTTATAAAGCAACGAAAGAGACAACATCTAGTACGGTTCCTTTTTTAGGGACCCGGTGTTTAAGTTCACCGGGTCCATGGTGGCGACACCAGAATCGTTTTCTACCTCTCAGGGAGGAAAGTATTTCCAAAAGAGGAAACACAGAGGAAGAAGAGGTAGAGGTCTCTCAGCCAAAAAAAACCAAAACAGATCAAAATTGAGTAGTATATTCAATTTGTCGAGTCATTCATTGACACCAGCTGAATCTAGAGTTTTAGAAAAAGGGTTGTCTTTTTGTCCTACTTCAAATCCAAATATGTATGATTTGTTTGTTGATTTACAACGGTTTATACGGAAATTATCTTTAAAACGATATTTTGCTTGCAAAAATTTGAAAGATAGACAACATACCCCTATTGTGATGGATCGGGATTTTATGGATGAAAATGGTGAGGTCATCATTCCTTTTGTAGATGACATCGCTAGTTTCGTCTTGGAGAAGCCTGTTCCTTCTGGTTTGAAACCACAATCTACATTTTTTCCAATTGAATATAAAGGGGAACATGTTAATGTTTTCCAGACAGTGGTGATGGATGATTTTAGAAAGATGAGTATTAAGAAGCATGTCAACCAAAATAATCTGACTAGAGAAGAAAGACAAGCAATTAGAAGTTTAAAAGAGAATCCACAAATCATAATCAAGTCTGCAGACAAAGGGGGAGGGGTGGTGATTCAAGATCGTGAGGATTACCTCAAGGAGGCATATAATATTTTGTCGAATAGAGTCTATTATAAACCTTTGAGTAAAGACCCTACTTCTGAGTTTTCAGTGGAATTGAGAGAGTTGTTGGACAATGCAGTCGAGGGGGGCCTACTTGGGGTTTCGGAGAGAGACTTTATCTTTCAGTCTGATCCTCAGATGGCTATTTATTACCATCTTCCGAAGATTCATAAGTCTCTCTCCGAACCCCCAGGCCGACCTATTATTTCTGGAATGGGGTCACTCACTGCGAATCTTTCGGCTTATGTCGATTTTCATCTTCAGAGGAGGGTTTTAGGGTTGAGGTCATACCTCCGTGATACTACACATGTCCTGTCTCTTATGGAAAATTTTAAGTGGGAGGAGGATTTCCACTGGGTTACTTTGGATGTGGTGAGTTTGTATTCAAATATACCACATCAGGGAGGAATAGAGGCAGCTAGATTTTTTCTGATGGAGGATCCCCTTATGCCATCCACTCAGGTGGATTTTATAGTTCGGGCCATCGATTTCACCCTTTCACACAACTATTTTGAATTCAACAATCAAATTTACCTTCAAGTTAAGGGTACTGCGATGGGCACCAAGTTCGCGCCAAGTTATGCGAATCTTTTTATGGGATATTTAGAACATCTTAAGATCCATCAGGATTGTCCCTTTGGCGCGAACTTGGTGCTTTATCGCAGATTTATAGACGATATTATAGTTGTGTGGAAGGGTGATAAAGATGATATAGGACAATTTGTTACCTATATGAATGACAACCCATGGGAGATGAAATTTACTTGTACGATTGGATCTAACGTTGTACATTTTTTAGATTTGGAACTTATAGGTATACCTTCTAAATTGGTTTGTACACGTACACACTTTAAGACAGTTGATTCTAATAGTTTTTTAGACTTCCAGAGTTGTCATTTTAGACCTTGGCTTAGAAATATACCATACAGCCAGTTCCGACGTATTCGGAGAAATTGTACCACTCTGGAGGACTATGAAGCACAATCGGATGTTTTAAAGATGAGATTTTTGGAAAAGAATTATCCTCGTCAATTGGTGGAGGATTCTTTCTCGAGGGCCAAAAATTTTAATATCCGATCTAAGAGTGTGAAGAAGCAAGATAAATATATGGGTTTTCCAAATTTCATTACTAATTATAATTCACAAGGGAAAGAAATTAGAAATATAATGTCCAAACATTGGACCATTTTGAAGAGTGATGTCTTTTTAAAAGATATCATTCCTGGAACACCTAAAGTGACTTTCAGGAGATCTAGAACTATAAAGAATATGGTAGCACCTAGTAGATTTAAGGATAATGGCAGAGAGTATGGTTTCTTGAAAGGCTCTGTGGGTGGATCAAACTCGATAAATGTAGGGGCATACAAATGTTTATCTAATCGTTGTTTAACATGCCCATTTATTGTTAATAAAGTAAAAAACTTTAGCTCGGTGGTTACGGGAGAAACATTTGAGATCACTACTCTTATGACTTGTGCTTCACGTTATGTAGTCTATCTCTTGTCTTGTGAGTGCAATTTACAATATGTTGGACGTACTACACAGTGTCTCAGGACAAGATTTGGACAACATAGAAGCAATATAAAGAGGAAATTTTTGTTACATAGTGTTTCCCGTCACTTTACCGAAAAACATAATGGTGATCTAAAAGGTTTAAAAATTATTCCCATAGAATGGGTTAGTCCCACTGTTAAACCCAGTAGATTGAAGAGACTTATCATGCGTGAGTCTTATTGGATCTATAGACTAGAAACATTGAGCCCCAAAGGTTTAAATGAAAGTATTGAGATGTCATGGTAATTTAGTTTATTGTGGTAGTATATATGGTTTTTGAAACAGGTGTTTATCACTATGGCACATGTTTGACTATTACAAGTAGGTAGGATTAGGAGATTCTTGTATATTAAGAATAGAAACAGATACACTTTTATTATTTACTATTACATATATGGTTTAGGGCATGGGTTAGAATCTATGAGTTAGTTCCGTAGTTCAAATATGAATATTGAGACGTTACGGCTATTATGGGAATTAAGGTAGTACATATCTATTAAGTAGTATATTCATTCTACATGGGTGTATCTCACAGAATTATTCATATGGGTCTATCACTCAAGTAGTATGTTTTCTAGAGTATTGATTTAGCTATTCACTAGTTTCACATAGGTAGGATCATTTTAGATACCAATATAATATTTTGGTTATATTTTTTGATATTTATATAATATCACCAATATGGGTAATATTTGGGTTCAATTTATGAGTTACCATGGCTGGAGTTTGAGATGTCTTGGATGGGTGGTTGGAGGAGTGTAAGGTCGTGTTATGAGAGAGTGTGTAGAGTTTGAAAATTGGGTTACGTTTGTGAAGGGTTGAGTGAATTTGAAGCGTGCAGGTTTGGTAGTTGGAAGGTGGGGTTATTGCTGAGGACATATGTTGGATGTGGTGGAGGATTTACAGTGGGTGTGAGAAGAGTGTGCGAGATGGATTAATGTTGTGAAGGTTTCGGGGTATGAGGTGTGTGTCTTTGGGTTGAGTTTAAGTGTGTGGTGTAGTTGTTGGGTCGTGCGGCTTTATGTTATGTATGAGTATGGTGTTTGGAGATCGGGTTGTACTGTATGGATGCGAGATGGGTCTGAGTCGCACATGCGTGGTGGCTCTGGAGATATTTTTGCACTGCGCATGTGTGGGATTGATTCTGTTGCGCAGAGCCCGGGTGTGTGCCGTTGATTCTGCTGCGCAGAACCCGGATGTGTGCCGTGTGAGTGCACATAGGGGATTACCGGATGGATGAGCTTTATGGTGTGGAGGAATCATACTGCGCATAACCCGAATGTATGTCGGAGGTGGAGTATAACATCCGGGGTCATTGAGTTGATTTAGCTATCATTTCGGCACCCATTATGGGATGTTTGACATAGATTTGTTTTACTTCCGGGCTCCAACGGCTGAGGTGTAATGAGTGAGTACTATTGCACTTCTGAATTAATATAATTGTATTTATTTTTTAAGTTGGAGGGATGATTATATTTCTTACTTCTACAATTATCAGTAGACAAATAGTTAAATTTAAATTGGTTTTCAAGCTGTGTTGACATGTGATGACCATTTAGAAAAGGAATCAAATGTCTTTGACCAATAGATTTAAATTATGAGTACCAATGGGGAATGATGAAAGGGTATTTAATTAAGGATAGGTGTATAGCTGCTTTGTTTGTGATTGAATTTAGGCTTTATTCAAGTCTGATGAAGTGGTCTGTGAACCACGAAACGTTATTTTAAGCCTATTGAATATTTGTTTTTTATATAAGATGGGATTTTAACTTTATATAGTCCTATTGTTAGATATAAATTTTTTTAAATAAAAATATAAGATTGAACAACTAAGAAGCAGCGTTTTGACATCAACCTATCCAGTATCCGGTTCCCTGAGCAGAGACAGGGGAATACTCTCTGTATGTTGGATTTGCTGTGGTGGGATGGAAATCTGTCCACAGCCACTATCATTGTGAGTATAAATATTTAATATACTCTTCTGATTTCCTAATAAGGATAAAAGGCACTATTGGGCGCCCTCTTTGTCTTTTTCTGTTGCATGTATTACATACTCTTGGAGTGGTTTTGAGGAGCAGCCCTATAGAAGAATTCCTGTACTGCTGTAAGGGGGACAGCGTGAGAAATATCCCTCAAGCTTGTATGTCAACCAACATATAAGTGTTGTGTTGACTTCTTTATATTGTGAGTATACCTGATAAGGGAAAGTGAGGATTGATCCCAGAAGTTTTTTGCACTAGGAGCGCCTTCTGTTTTTTTGTCTTTTCTATTTCTTTTTAGCCACAGTGTGTATGGCAGTGTACTGTTGCATATTAACTGAGCACGGCTGCCTCCAGTAAATGGGGGCAATTTAGGAATCCGCTGGCTGAGCTCATTTTTTTCACTGGCTTCCTTCTCATGCACCTGTATTTTAGGGAATGAGCTAGAGTATATAAACACTGTCATTATCACTTCAGAAGGGGAATGGTAACCTAAGAATAATTAGCGATTAATTTATTTAGCAGGAGGACCTACCTAGATAAGCAGTCAGTTATGTCTACTTCATGTTTTTGTTTACATTGGATCCATACCTCCCAAGTGTCCCTCTTTAGGATGGACAGTCCCTCTTTTAGACCCAGATCACTCTGTCCCTCTTTCCCACCCTGATGTCTCTCTTCTTAGGAGATCAGACTAGGTGGACACCCCTCTGACACTCAAAGGGTTAAATGTTCATATATTGCTTGGCCAATTCTTGGGATCCAGTGGGCATTTTGTGTTTCAGATGTGGATAAATTATTTCTTCGTCAACCCACGTATGTTCTTTCATCTAAATGACGCACGCAAATCTGAGATCACCGAAAAGCACAACAGCCTTTTATATGTGCCAAATGTTATAAGGTTTAGAATTTTAATAAATGTTATTAATCATTTCATTTCATTAGTGATGTTCATTTGGTAAAACATACAGGATTTTTTGATTGGATATTACAAAAAAGGAAAGCATACTTTAAAATCATCCTGCAAATCTGTTGATGACCTCTGGCATTGAAAAGACTGAAATATCAAACTTTTTCCGTAGTAAGTCCTCAGGAGTAGTAGTTTGGAATCTTTTAGACCTTATTTATAAAACGGAACTGTTTCAAACAATCTGCATCATAGGGGCACATAAAAATTTGCCACATTCCCATTGATTTAAATGTTCTTTTTAACCCCTGAAATACTGAAATATGTCTGTGAATGTCCCTTTAAGGACCCTAATGTCATTAATAAACCGGTGCGCGATTTGCCTTTGTGCTGTGTATTAATAGCATTGGCTTTCTGCTCTCCAAGTCTGTCTGCAGGAGACTATAACAGGCTGTCTCATGACAGCCCAGAGGGCAAATGCACTAAAGGTCAATAAGGGTTCAAGGTGAGGATGTTGTGTCGAAGCAGCATCAGCAATATGCATTAAGATGTTTTCACCATTATGTCCCTGTTAATCCACCCCCAATCCCCCGTCATTTCCATGAATCCAACGTTCCATCGATGGTTTAAGATCTTGTACATAACACATCAGCATTGGCTCGTTTCCATGTGGAAATGCAGGTTAATGGGCCATTGTCATATTCATGTGGTGTGTTTATATGTTAAAGGTATAGTATTGTCATATTTGTACAAACATTAATCTTGTAGGCATTAAAAATTAAACCCCCAGTCCCATCTCTCAAACCTTTATGGTTCACGTTATTGAGAAAGAAATCCTTCCTTGGAAAGGTCTCAAGCCAAGCACACTTTGTAGACTGTTCAAGTGAAGGATTTCTTTCTCAATAACGCAATCTTGGCTCTGCTGAAGAGCCTCCAATGGTCCTGGGACCGAATTCCCCTGCAGTCAGTTAGAGCGCTGATGTCAGGGAAAGGGGAGGGAGGGGGAACTTTGGTCCCGAATATCTCTCAAACCATAAAGGTTTGAGAGATGGGACTGGGTTATTTAGTTTTATTTTTTAATGCCTACAAGATTAATGTTTGTACAAATGTGACAATACTATCCCTTTAGTGTGGATAATCACCACATATACTAAGCTCCAGTAGCAGCCTATGTCATACCTTCCAAGTGTCCTTCTTTGAGACCCAAATCCCCCTTTCCCTCTTTTCTACTCTGGTGTCCCTCTTTTTAGGAGATGAGACTGTGTGGTGTGTGTGTATATATTTGTATCACATGGCTCCACAGCAATACAGCTCACATAAATGTTTAGCTGTTCTTCAGAATATGTGTTTGTAAATGAATCTGTGTAAATAAAGTACTTTGGTCTTACTCTATATCCTTTATTCAGTTACACAAAGAGGTGTCAATAGATCACAAAGTAACTTAAAAATTCTCAGCAATGCCCTGCCCACCAGCCACACACCAGGAAACATCACCTAAAACACAAGTTTCCCTCTTTGGCCATTTGAAATGTTGGGAGGTATTCTATGTTGTTGAAGTTCACAGTCCCATCATCTCCAACATGGGGCTGGTGATGTTGGAATCTCCTTGTAGCTGTCTATGCAGTCACAGACTGACAAGGTCCTCCCTTAACTCTTTGCGTTCCAGTGGGGTAAGCAGCACATTGCAGAGCAATGATTTGCTCATGCCTCCTAATGCTCAAAGGGTTAAATAATAAAAACATAATATTTTACAATAAAGTTTATTATGACAAATATTGTAAAACTCCCCTTATGTGAATCATCTCCTGTCTCACTACACATTACAGCCCTGAGTTATCAGCTGCAAGGTGCAATGTCAGTATTGCCCTAGGGGGAGTCATGAGCAGGTCACAAGGTTGCTTATCTATCCATGGCACAGGAGCTCAGAGACCACTGCAGACTTAGAGACTGCAACAATGAGGGCATGGGGGATCGCTCTACAAAGCAAGGACTCCTTATTCTTTACTTGATAATAAGGGCAGAAGAACCTTGTGACTATGATTTGGAAAAAAAGAAAAGAATATTTCTTGCAGATTGGGTGAAAGCACTCGCTCGTATATAATTTTTTCCCAGAGTTCACAATCCCATTTATGAATACAAACACAACAAGACCCATCCATGGGTCTTTTAAATAGAATCCTAGGCAATTTATTCTAGTCAAAGTTTTGGTCCTCGCACATTTCAGCCCCCATGTGGCTAGGGTCAGGCACTGGCACTGTTGGCTTTTTCATCTTGAAATGTAGGAGTTGATGCAGACTACTTTGAGACTTGATGTCTGCTTCCAGTGTGCCATGGCTTCTCCTGACCATCTGGTTGTGTTCAGAATGGCCAGGCAAACTTGTCCCTAGCCACAGTCTGCATCCACTTTTAACTTTGATTATTTCAGCTGCATTCACTTATTCTGCTTATGATTTTAACCATGTGTCCCTCCATGGACTTGGTATCAAGTACTAGTTAAAGATTACTTTTGAAGGACCAATAGACACACACACCCGCACACATACATTTTATGTTACAGAAGTTAAAATGTAATAAATAAGACTATTTGAATTAGCATATCATTGGTCAAAAGCAAATCATCTCAAAATTAGCAAGTTGATGCTGTATAAGTAAAAAGGAAAGATTCAGAAGAAAATGTACTCATCTCAGTGGTTACAAGTCAAAATTAATAATTCGACTAGGGAGGCAACACATATCCTTAGGGACGCTAAAAAACCAATGCACACATACACACGCACTGCGGGTTTGCACTGATTCCTGCAAACTGACATTTTAAGAAATAAAAATGTCCCTGATTTAAAGTGATATGTGGTCACCTTTATTTCATCTACATAAAACTTGATACATATGCATATACTGTACTGATCTACACTCTCAAACTGAGAACTGCTATATGCACCATTAAAGGGGAGCAAGTCAACATCACTATCAGGGACATATAAACATTTTCAGAGCAGTTCTAGAACTGAAGGGGTTAAAAGTTCCATTTAACTCAAAGGGAATTGTTACTTATCCTCTAGATGCAGTTAGTTTGCCCCAGAATTGCTCATAGATTTAAAACTATGGACCGTGTTATACTTTCCTGAAAACATCTATCTGTTATACCGAGAACTAATTCTTCTTAATACCCCCCCCCCACACACACACACACACACTTACCTTACTATGGCCAGAAAATCATAATGGCCTCTATGAATTTTGCTTTTGTGCCTTTGTTTAAGTGAAAACAGTCTTGGGTACCGTGGTGATGGAGGGAGCCATGACAGTTGCTGGCAGTTTTTTCAAACTAAAACAGAAACAGAGTACGTGAGCCTACTTACCCATTAAGGATTAAGATTACCATTGCAGTGAGCAGGGTTTCATGAGCTGTGGTCCTGTGAACAACTTTTTCTGTGCACCTCCATAGACATATCTCTTCAATAAAGGCACCATTCAAAATTCATAAAAGCATTCAGATTTTTTGGCCATTGTAAGGGGGTTATTATAAGGAGATGCTAATTTTCCTTTGATGGACAAGTGAACCTTTGCATTATAAAAATGTTATATGGTTTTTCCTGCTGAGTAAAACATGGGCACCCCCTTTGCTGAGAGATTTTACATTCAAATTTTATTGCAGCTCAGGCATATTATTTTTATATCTGACTGTTAGCAACAGTGCCAACTAGTGTACAAAATTCACATTTTTTATAATACACTCTATAAGAAAGCATGGATCATAAACGATAGCTCTTCATAGTAAGTGATAGAAACAGCACCACCTGGTGATCACAGTAGAATATTGCAGCTTAATGCAAAAAAGATGAGAGTGAGCTGCAATACGTTTTTCATTGAAATTGTCCAAGAAGTGGGAGTACCCTTGTTTTACACAGTAGGAAAAGACATATAATGAATATTTTTTGGCTAAAAATAGTGTACTGCCCCTTGAACCCCTTAAGGACCAGAGTGGTGTGCAATGCATGTTACACTCTCTGCTGATCCTTAAGGGTTAAATGTTACTTTTCAATAGGTTATACAAAAAGAATATATAACCACAACTACCTATATGCGCTTTATTTATCCATAATGAGTAAGTGATGTGAGTGATGCTGTAAATAAGCAAGCCTTTGGAAACTATGCCAGTCTCTGTCTGATAGGTGGAGCTAGATGAGATCAAGAGCAAACTTTTGGTTTGGACTACATTGCAGATGATTAATGTTATCACTAGTTTTAGCTCCAATATTCCTATTGGAATATCTGTGTAAATTTGTAGATAAAACCAGTGTGAAAGTTAATCCTTTGAGTGCCAGAGTGGTATGCAACGCATAGCAAAGCAATGCGTTGCTTACCACTCTGGCACTCAAAGGGTTAAAGGGTTAGTAATGTCAAAAAAAGTTTTTTTGCATTTAGAAGTGCTTAAAAAGTTGAGCTGAATGCAAAAAAACGTATCTCTCAAACCGCTATGGTTTAAGAGATACAGGCATTTAAAGTTCGACATCTCCTGCTGACATCTGTAAAGCTGTCAGCAGAAGATCCGTGTTGGTCAACACGGAGGCTCTGCAGCAGAGCCGCAATCGCGTTATTGACAACAAATCCCTTCATTCAAATGGTCTAAAATGTATGCCTGGTTTGCAAGCGCACTTTGGAGACCGTTCCAGTGAAGTATTTCTTTTTAAATGTCGCTATTTTGAGAGCCTCTGCCTGTCCCAAGACCAAGATCTGCCTCTGTCAGCTAGAGCGCTGATGTATGAGAAGGGGGAGGGACTTTAAATGCTACGAACTCACAAACTATAAAGGTTGGAGAGATGGGAGGTAGGTTAATCTACTTCTATTGTTAATCTCTACAATATTAGAAATGTTTAAACCAAAGTATTACTATCCCTTTAACAGCTACAATGGAATTGAGCACTCTGAAAGCTAAAAGATAGAACAAATGTACAGTTTTGTTGTAATCAACCTGCTTGTCTTGTCACACTCACTTGTTACTGCTGACCAATTTAACTGCAGCATTTAAGCCATAGATATAAATAGCAGTACTAGATAGATTAGGCTGCATAAATACAATGTGGGAAGGACTCTGCTGTGCGTTCTTAAAGGGGAACTAAACTAAAGAATAGGTAACCCTTGACCCTGTGAGTGCCAAAGAAGTATCTGACGCATTGGATTCCTCTCTGGCACTTAAAGGGTTAATTCGTTTAATGGGAATATCCTTGGCAGGTCTTTCATACAGCACTTAGATATAGCTATTCATTTGTCTTACATTGTATTTTATGTGAATACCTTTTTCTTCTGCATTTCATTCACACCTAACAGGATAGGTAACAGACTTTCAATGGCTAATCTCATTCAGAATGATAGAATCCCATCCATGGCCCTTTAGAATAATGTAAACATTCTCAATATAGTAAACTGTTACTAACGACAGAGGTAAAACGCAAAATAAAAAATATATATACCAGACTGCTATATGAAGGGCTGTTGTCTACGTTACTCCTTTTGTTATTCAAATTAACCCTTCTATTACCAAAAGAGTAACCAATGCACTGTACACCCTTCAAGTGCTTAACCCTTTGAGTGCCAGAGGGGTACGCAATGCGTTTTGTACACCTCTGGCACTTAGTGTTAAAGAGTCATTTCTAAGGCCATTGTTCCCCTTTATCCGTTTAGGAGCTAGAGTTGCTTTGTACTGCAAATGAGATGTCTCTAGTAACCAAGAGGTTGCAAGTAAGGATGGGCACTAAATATGCTAAAAAATATAGTACTTCCTGCATGCAGGGTGAATTCCTATGAAGAATGCAGTTTGTTTGTTTTTTTTCATGGCATTGAAATCAATGATAATAATAATGCATTTCCACCATGTGGAGAGTTTCATTCATGTATTCCCGCCATGCTAAAGTATAGAAGGAGGTGCCAGTTTCCCTCATGTTATCATTCTGTTCGTGGGAGAGTAAAAACTACAGCATTTCTGATGCTAGCTAGTGTAGACAGGAAAAGAGGTAGTGGGAGTCACCTGATTGGTATTGGTGGTAATAGGTGTGGGTGTGAAGGGAGAAAGGAGCATTAAAGGCTTAGTAATGCCCAAAATAAAGTTGATGCTATATGTTAGATTGTACAAAAAAAACATATTTGGAAAAAGTCATGAGATATATCCTCTGTTAAAGTTCCCCTCTCCCTCCCTTGTAAGCTGACAGCAGGAGTTTCTGGTCCGGGTACAGATAGGTGGCTCTTCAGCAGAGCCGCAGTAGCTCAATTTAAAAATAAATACTTCTTTGGACGGTCTACAAAGTGTGCCTGATTTGCAAGCACACTTTTTAGACCATTCCACAGTTTTTAGATCGTTCCAAAGAAGTAATTCTTTTTAAATCGCTCTATTGCGGCTCTGCTGAAGAGCCTCCTCTTATCAGACTTCACAGATCTCCTCCTGTCAGCTTTACAGCTGACAACAGAAGAAGGGGATCTTTAGTGGAGGATGTCTTTAATCATAAAGGTTTGAGAGATGGGACTTTTTCCAAATACTTTATTTTTGTAAAATCTAACATATAGAATCAATTTTATTTTGGGCATTACTAACCCTTTAAAATAAACAAAAGAACAGGCAGGTGAAGGTATCCTTCCTACCTGGTTTGGTTGGCTAAGCCCAGGATTCTACTGAGACTGAGTGACAGATACTACTCAGACATACAAATTCATAATACATTCAAGAAAGACTGGTGTGTCTTACTTACATTTCCAGTCCTACATCCACAAGAACAAGAGGGATATACTGAGGTCTGGTGTTTCTTTAACACCTGCTCTGTACTTTATTGGAAGCTGCTGATTCTGAAGATAGTATATCTATCCTTCACTGTACTGTAAATGGTAACACTACAGTCCTTGGGAGAGAGAGAGTGTTTCTGAAATCTTGACACTGGCTTCTAGTGCGTAGAGTCAGGTAGGCAAAGAAGGGGAGATGGAGTTGCTTGTTTTTAAGAGCATTGGTGCTAAGCAGTTCTGTGTACAGTTGCAGGGAGTATGGGTACTGAGAGGAACAGGGTCAGTTTAAAAAAAAAAGTTTCCTCCGTAACACCTCTTTTAAACTGCTGCTGTTGTGCAAATGCAAAACAAGAAGATGGATGACTTTGTGTTAGTTGGAGGTGTCCACACCCACCGTCAAGCCAGTCACCACCACCAATAGTAATGCTATTAAAACAATTCATTTACATGGTTCTTTTTCCTGTGTTCTACCAACCCACGCTTTGCGGAAAGGCAAAATTACTAAAAATGTTTGCGGTTGACACACTGCCCTATTCTTGTTGAAAACAGAGATTTTAAAGACCTGACTAGAATATCCAAAGCTGAGCTTATTTTTTAAGAATGGCTGTGCCAGCGATTTACCAGCAGGTAGTTAGTATTATGGGTAACGAGACTCGGCCTGGTAGCAATTTTGTTAAGACTTATGTTGCTGTAGGGCTCAGCCTGCTATCAACTTTTCCTTTCAACTGTTGTTTTTTCTTCTCCTTTTTTTTTCACTTCAGCACTTAGAAGCCGTAGTATTGCAGTGGGATTTCTCATGGCTGAAGAAAGAATAGGACGAGATTCTATGTATTTTATATGTGAGGGAATTTCCTTGGAAAAAGCAGCAAATGGTCTTTCATTTTTTCTTCCCCATGAAAATGTCTGCAAAAATCGTACCTTTTGCCATCTCTATTTACAAGGAACTGTTGATGGATTATTACTCATCACCGCTGATTGCATGTTTTTTTCTAATTTGAAATTATATTGTTTTCAACTTTATAGCCGATAACTGTACATGAAATACATAAGGGAGTTTAAAATTGTTCCTTACAAATGTTTCTATTATCTGAAGAGGCAAAGTATGTCTAAAATAATGACTTAGGGCCTTTTGCAGAAATGCCTCCAACCCTTTTCTTTTCTATTATTCTGCATTACTCTTTGTATACAAATAAAACCTTTTTTCATAGGAAGCCATATTAAAGGGACAGTATTACTTAAAATGTAAAAAAAAATATGTTGTAGGGTTTATCCCCCTGAGTAAATCAAGGGTACTCCCACTGCTGAAAGGTGTTTTATTCAAAAGTTATTACAGCTCAAATTTGAATTTTTTAGGTTCAATATCACAGTGGCCTGAAATTGTATAGTGACGCTGTTGCTACACCATCCTATGGAGAACTCTGGTCCCGGGACCATAAATCTCCATAGGATGGTGTAGCAACAGCGCCACTGTACAATTTCAGGCCACTGTAATATTGAACCAAAAAAATTCAACTTTGAGCTGTAATAACGTTTGAATAAAACACCTTTCATCAGTGGGAGTACCCTTGTTTTACTCAGGGATATAAACCCTACAACATATTTTTTTTTTTTTTTACATTTTAAGTATTACTATCCCTTTGATACTGGACAAACAGGGAATATTTTATTGAAACAAAATGTTTCAGATTGACAGACCAGGGACAACAGGGAATGGACACAATGATCCAAAACCAGCGACTGTCTTTAAAAATCTTTAGCATTTATGTCTATATCTCTCTGCCTCCTTTTCCCTGTACATGCAGTAACTGCACTAAAACAGATTAATGTTATATTAAATGCAAACTATTACACAAGAATAAGATTCTCACATTTTTGTAAAGTAGAGAGTCCAGACGCCCACTCTAAAAGTTTGTTTTGATACCAGACCCTAAAAGTTAGTCCAAAATAAGGGTCCGTCTGCTGTGAGGACACATTGCTCCTAAGGGACTCTAAGCTCCTATAGTTATTTTTTCAGTAAAAAGACCCACACTTGGTTCTGTAGAACATTTTCAAGTAGATAGTAACTGTCAAGTTATAGAAAGAAACCCCATTCCAGTGCAAATAAAATATAGACAGAGATACAGTAAATTACTGTTGCATGGAATAGCATTCCAAGGTAAACCCTACTGTTTAATTATTTAGACATACAATATTAATTCTGTTACCCTTATGGCAAATTTGCATTGGCCTGTCAATGTCTTGCACAGGGTCTAAATTGTCACTTCAGTGAGGGCATCCATCTTGACAGGATTTGCATAGTTGATGCTAAAATCTGGTAGGTGACACGTGCTCTTTAAAGGGATAGTATTACTTCAAAATTACTATCCCTCATATTGTAGCCCTTAATAAACAGAGTTAAATGACACCAGTGGCATCTCTCAGACCTTTATGGTTTAAGAGATAGCCGCTTTTAAAGTTTCCTCTCCCCTGCTGTCAGCGTTCTGCTGCCAGCAGGAGAATCCGGTCTCTGAATAAAGAGGAGGCTCTTCAGCAGAGCCGATATCTCGTTATGGAAGGAAAAATGATTAATTGAAACAGTCTTCTACGTGTGCTTGGTAACCAAGCACACGTAGAAGACTGTTTCAATTAATCATTTTTCCTTCCATAATGAGATATCGGCTCTGTTTAAGAGCCTCCGCCTGTCCCGGGACCGGATTCCCCTGCTGGCAGCAGAACGCTGACAGCAGGGGAGAGGAAACTTTAAAAGCGGCTATCTCTTAAACCATAAAGGTTTGAGAGATGCCGCTGGTGTCATTTAACTCTGTTTAATAAGGGCTACAGTATGAGGGATAGTAATTTTGAAGTAATACTATCCCTTTAATGTTTCCCTCACTAAAAATGTCAGATTTTACTAGTGTGTTTTTAATCATTTTTTTTCTAGCTAGGAATATTTGATACTTAACTTATTTTCATCAAGAACATTTTTGTAGCATTACAGTGCAAGGTATATTCCTATTATTTAGGTTCATGCATAACCAAGCAGCACATTAAGGGTTAGCTATATATATATATATTGGTAGATACAATGTTAAACAAAAATATGACACACCAGTCAAGCCATAAGACTTGCTTTTCCCACAGAAATCTCCCATTTGCAGTGTTACTACTGCAACGGATGTAGTTTAACAAGGAATCACCTTTTTGCCTCAGATTCCACTTTATACATGGATTCCTTAGAGTATGTGTATGCTGAGCAACAGCTTTAAAACACAACTTAGGAAGAGATGCATAGCCAGTGAACCACTCATGGACGGCCATTTCGTTGTCAATACAACTCATCAGCATGAGGTTGGTTTTACTGGCTTGCTATTGAAACTTGGTGCACATGTGGAACACAAACTGAAAAGGTTATGGTGGGGAAAAAAGTGAATGAAAACCCCTTCCACCTGAATTTGGTGGAAGCCCTTCTCTAGCTTTTATGGGGGCTGGGCAAATAGCCCAACAATACTGAAATGAAAGACCTCAAATTGCTCAGTTCATTCTGTCTTGAGGACCAGTGAGAGAGCCCCATTCTGCTCACCCAATGATCTGCCAAGGTTCAGCATGTGGCTCCAGCTTCATCTGCACATCTGATCCCAGGAGAACAGATCTGCTGATAGGACACTATCTTTGTGATATTTGCACTTTAAGTTTCTTGTAAATGACAATTATTACATTTCTGAACACTATGAAGGAGACCACTACTAAGAAGAACTGGATCAATTCTATGATAAACCAGTTGCACCATAGGGGATAAATAAGCATTTCAACATTCCCATTGGTTTAATTGGGCTTTTAACCCCTGAATGATGCTGGTATTTGTCTACTCCTAATGTATATATGAAGATACATGTGTGACAGATATATCTAACATTAAAGAGATAAAAATCCCCATTTATATCAATGGAAATATTGTATTTTTCTGATATGGTAAGGTTGGTTTACCTAAGATTTGTCTTCATGACCTACTCCTAAGAGATTTCCTTTTATTGCTGATTGCCACTTTAGGAAATGACATGTTAGAAGTTTTTCATTAGAGTGAGACCAGGAAGGCACTTTATCCTAATCAACAGCAGAAGAAGAAAGAGGAAAATGCTTAACCCTTCAAGGACCTGGAGGGTGCACAACACATTGCAATGCAAAGTGTGCACACCCTTGTGGTCCTTTAAAGGGTAGAGGCTGAGGTTAATTGTCCCTTCAGAAGTATGTACAATAAATGTGAAAAAGTATGAAGTGATGAGCCATTGCTTTATACACAGGTTATTTAGGATTACATTAGCAGAAATGGCTCAGCATTGCCTAGGATAGACAGTGGGAGAGAGGTGCTTCTGTCTCCCCTTACAAAGCCTATTATCCTTAGATGGCCAGAATTATGTTGACGTTACTGAGAGCTGTAGTTCAACATCAGCTGGTTCACAAATACACTGACTCCTAACCTAGCTTTATTCCCCTGTCCACTGAGTTGCAAACCCACACTCAAACTGCCTGACAGGCCAGCCTTGTCTCACTGGTAGTCACAGACCTACACATACACTGTCTGGCACTCCCAGCCTTGTTCCACTGAAGTGTTAAGGGCCACACAATCTGTGTGGGGGGGGGTGTGAGTGTAACTGGTAAGCAATGGTGTAGGTGAACAGGCTAGGCACAGTGTGAGGAGAATGAGGAATGTGGTCTGGGCACAGTGGAACAGAGTGGTCAGACATAGAGTGGGATAGTTAAGGGGAGTGGGCAGGACAGAGTACATGGAGGTGGAGGCGAGTGGACAGGGCAACAGGTGGGACACAGAATAGGATGATGGAGGGGATGACATAGGACACAGATCAGGGAGATGAAGGGGAGTGATCAAGACAAAAGTTGGAGAGGTGGATGGGAGCAGGGCAGGACACAGTGGGAGTAGGGTTCAGGGATGCTTATAAAAACATAATCTATGGTTGCAGAATGACATTTTCATAAGCATACCATAATTAAAGGGATTTGTGGTCACCTTAGCAGGAAGATGGAGGGGAGAGGCAAGACTTAGAGTGGGAAGGAGAAAAGGAGTGGCAAGACAAAGTGAGGAGGTGGAGGGGAGTGGGCAAAACATTGGGCTGAGAGGTGGAGGGGAGCGAGCAATACATAGTCTGGCAAAGGTTCTGCAGAGATTTAGACAGTGATTTGGACAGGAACCCAAATTGCCACCCCAGCCGGGTCTTTACTCAGACATTGCTGTGCACAAGGCTAGTTGCAACACGCAACAAAGGGGAGAAATTTACATTACTCCTACTTTCTGCCACTCCTGGGTGTATCCAGCAGGGATACACACCCCTCTGGTCATTAGAGGGTTACATACTTTTATTCCCATAGAGGATGATGTACTAATAAGAACTGGAGCAAGCAAACTGCACCATAGGGGACAAATTCATATCCCCATTGATTTAAATGGGACTTTTATCCACTTCAGTGCTGTAAAGGTTATTTGTTTAGTAGCTATTTCTAAACTCTCTCTCAAATGAGGCATGACATTTGGTGCCATATCATGGTAAATAATATCATATTAACATAACAATCATCTATACATTGTTTTACATGATTATTTAACATAGAGGAAATGTATAAGGTATATAATATAATAAATCCCAGGCCGGGCAACGTGAAGCCCTCCAGCTGCTGTCAGACTAAAACTCCCATTATCACCTGACAGCAGCTAGAGGGTCACATGTTGTCCCTCCTATAATCAGTCTGTGAACTAGGGTTGCCACCTTTTCTTAAAAAAAAATACCGGCCAAGGCATTCCCTCCATAGACTTAACATTGGAAAGAAGCCAATTTTTTACCGGCCTGCCGATAAAATACCGGCTGGGTGGCAACCCTACTATGAACACTCAGAGGCTTTTCTGCTGAGGGTAACTGGTGACATTGTGGGGAAAACCAATTGCACCACAGGACACAAAAAACTCCATTTAAATTGGATTTTTAACATACTGAACAATAGAGTGGTCTCTAGCACATTGCTTCCCAATGTAATGGAGAGCTCTCTAGCATTCAGTGGTGTGTGGGAATGCTTGTCCCCTATGGTACAATTGGTTTGCCCCATAATCAATCAATTTCTTCTTAGTTCAAAAGCCTCACATAGCAATGCATTTCTATTGTCTTCATTCCTGTCGTCTTATATATAACTGACTTTAACACTTCCCTCTGACACTGTGATAAGCACCTTCCCATGATTATCACTTACACTTCAGCATCCTCCTATATCGCTCCCCCATCTTTTTGTCAGGGCTGTTATCAAGAATCAAACATGTTGTATCTAGGCTAAGGGAGCACTAAACCAAAACCAGGCAAATAGAAAAAACAACTGGAAAACTCCAGTTACATTTATTGTTGCTCAGTCACCAGTTTTTAACCCTTTACATGCCAGAGAGGTATGCAACGCATTGTATTGCTTTGCAATGTGTTGCATACCACTCTGGCACTCAAAGGGTGAAAAATAATTGTTTCAGGTGTCATGGTGATGTGTGTGATGAGGACATTTTATTTCAGCTTCTATTACTGACTGGAAATGAAAAAGAAATTATTAGACAAACCTTCTGCGCCAAAGTGGGCAGATAAAAATCCCATTGATTTAACCCTTTGAGTCCCAGAGGGGTATGCAATGCATTGCTTTGCAATGTGATGCGTACCCCTATGGCACTCAAAAGGTTAAAGGGATAGTAATGTTTCAAAACAAAACCAGCTCCAATTAATCTACATAGTATTTGGGTCATGGAGACTGTTATTTCCGTACTGTCAGAGTTGTAGATCAAGAGTAATTGAATGATAACGTATCCCCCTCCCGCCCCTTTTACCTAGTGTAAGCCCCCACTCCTCAGATGTGGAATCTTGTCTTAAGACCAGACAGCTCACAGCAAGGAACAATCTTCTTACTGTGAGAACAATAAAAACCCTGCCCCCCTTGACAGGTTTTTCAGGTTTTCCCTTATGCTAATTGAAGATGGTCCCTCTCTGCGATCCACCTGGACATCATCTTGCTGCTCTGAGGTAAGCAGTGTTACAACAGTAAAAGGGGAGGAGGGGGATACTTTATCATTCAATTATTCTTGAACTACAAGTCTGACAGTATTGAAATAACACTCTCCATGGCCCAAATAGTATAAAGGTTAATTTGATCTGCTTTTATTGTGAAACATTACTATCCCTTTAATGTACAGCATCCTCATTCTATAAAATCACATCATTACACAGACTGGCATTACACAGACTCGCACTGAGCATTATCAGTGTTTAAAGACCCTGCATCACTACACAGAATAATGTGCAGCATTATCATTACACAAACTAGGATACATTGTTATAGTATATAAACACCCTGCATATACATACAGACTAGAATGCAGAATTATCTGTGTACACCCCACATCGTTATATAGACTAGAGTGCAGTATTATCATTTGTGTAAACACTCAGAATCATTATTCAGAACAGTGTGCGTCCTTATCATTTTTTCGGTAGCAAAGGAAGCCTGTGGATTATCTCTTTCTCCAGGCTCTACATGACTCCTCACCTACTGGGCAGTATAAGTGGAGAGTTAACTACCAGGAGGTGGGCAATCTGGGGCCCTCCAGCTGTTGTAGAGTGAAATTCCCAACACCCACAGCCATTCCTGAAATTTTTCAGATTGAGCTGACCCTGAGATCTTGAAAATAATTTACCCTTAAAGTGTTAGTAATGTCTCATAAAAAGAATCTCAATTCCACAAACCCCATCTCTCAAACCGCTATGGTTTGAGAGATATTCACAATCAAAGTTCCCCCCTTCTCTCCCCTTCTCCTGAAGTCAGCATCTAGCTGACAGCAGGAGATCACAGTCCGGGGACCAGTCGATGGCTCTGCAGCAGAGCCGAAATCCCTATATTAGAAAATAATTACTTCTTTGGAAAGGTCTACAAAGTGTGCCTGGTTTGCAAGCACACTTGGTAGACTGTTCCTATTAAGTAGTTGTTTTCTAATAATGGAATTTCGGCTCTGCTGAAGAGCCTCATTGTGTCGGCCAACACGGATCTCCTTCTGTCGTCTTTACAGCTGACATCAAGAGAAGGGGAGGGAGGGGAACTTTGATAGCGGTTTGAGAGATGGGGTTTATGGCAATGTGATTCTTTTTTACTCTCTACAAATCTATAAACAATTTTATGGGACATTACTAACACTTTAAACCTTTTAGTTCCAGAGAGGTACGCAACACATTGCTCTGCAATGTGTTGCGTACCTCTCTGGCACTCGGAGGGTTAAGGTAGATATTCAGCAATGGGTCACTACTTGCTCTAATCCAGAGATGCTCCAGTCAGTCTTTAATGAATGTTTAACATGCGACACATTATAGATTTTACAGATTGAACATACAAGGACAAGCAGGACTTTTCCCCCTGCATTTTTGGTATATATGGCACCAGTTGCGCAACTGAAGAATCAGTTAATCAGTGCAAATCACATTGAAGGTATTCTGGACCGGTTCGTAGGGAGAATTTGGCCCTTTGCCCTCAGACCCGGATATATAGGTCAAACCCTGAGTCTCAACATGTTATAATCCATGACAGCTGAAGGGCCTCAGGTTGCCCAACCCTTTCCAGCAATTTAATATGAGGAAGAATTTGTATTCCACCTCACAAAATAACATTGCTATCAGTGCATTTTATATATAATACTTATTTAGTAGCAATTAAGCTCAAACATCAGTATTTTTCTTTGTTTCATATACAGAATTGAATTTTACCTTATAACCATTAAGAATGATTTTTTGAAACAGAAATCACATTTACATTCTCCTAAGCAGTATTATGATATTGGAAGTTTTCTAGAGATATTATATTTCCTACCTCCGTTAGAATCATTCTTACAATTGTCCTTGATGGAATAATGGCTGCAGAACTAATGTTCAAGCTCTTAAAATGTCAGCAAATGATTTCTATAATAACACTAACAGAAGAAATTAGTGGAATGTGTCTGTAAAGCTGTAGGTAACATTATTGTACTGAACTATCCACTGTGTAAATCAGCCATTCAAAATCATGTAGAGCCATGTTAACCACTTGACTGCTAGAGAAGTCTAACATTTTAAGAGTTAACCTATTAAAGGCTATGGGCAAAGTACACAATAGATGGTCCCTTCAACCCCTTGGTTGCCAGAGTGAACTCCATTGCGGTAACCTCTCTGGCAGGTGAGAAGTTAATTAGATTTTAATTGTCTCCATTTTAAAGTGCTAACTTATAGGTAAAAAAACAAAACCATGTTGAGCTCATGTTTCGCTTCATGGAGAGATGTGGGCTCAAAATGTCTTATTTTAATAACATGAAATATTGTAGATATTAAAAAAATAAACAAACTGGTCCAAGTCCCGTCTCTCAAACATTTATAGTTTGAGAGATATAAGGTTTTAAAGTCCTCCCTCCCCTTTCACTGATGTCAGCTGTAAAGCGGACAGAAGGAGATTTGAGTCGTGCGACCCAACGGCAGCTCTTAAGCAGAGCCGAAATACTGCTATCTAAAAATAATTACTTCATTGGAACAGTCTACAAAGTGTGCCTAGTTTGCAAGCACATTTTGTAGACCATTCCAGTGAAGTATTTCTTTTAAGAGTGCAATATTTCGGCTCTGTTGAAGAGCTGCCGTTTGGTCGCACGACTCGAATCTCCTTCTGTCCGCTTTACGGCTGACATCAGTGAAAGGGGATGGAGGGGTGACTTTAAAACCTTGTATGTCTCAAACTATATATGTTTGAGAGACGGGACTTGGACCAGTTTATTTTTTTAATATCTAAAATATTACATGTTATTAAAATAAGATATTACTAACCCATCAAGCCTAGCTTAATCCTTAATGGAGCAGATGTGTACAATGCATTCCTATGCACACTCCTCTAATTTTTAACCCTTTAATCACCAGAGGGATATGCAACGCATTGCAAAACACTCAAAGGGTTAAAGGATTAACAAAACATATATTCAAAACATATTCACAAATCAAGAAGACATTCTGGGGCAAACCTACTATACCATAGTAAACCTTACCCAAATTCATATTGATTTAAATAAGGCTTTGCCTCTTATCTATTGGATGCTAGAGATGTATCCAGGATATTGCCCCATTTAAATCAATGTGAATTATTTTTGTCCTCTATGGTGCCTTTGGTACATCCTACACCTGCTCTGCTTGATTTGGGTGTATTGCCCACTGAGTGTTCCCAGTGTATTCATACCTCACGTCACACAACATGCCGGCTGATGTACTAAGAAATGGTACAGTTCTGGAACAAACCAACTGCACATAGGGAACAAGGAGAAAAAAGTGTTTTTTTAACCTTTCGAAGGCTTGACAGGTCTCTAGTGCATTGCTTTGCAATACACTGGAGACTTCTAGCATCCAAGGAGTTAAAAGCACAATTCAAAATATTGAGGGCTTTGAAAATTTTTATTTGCTCCCTATGGCACAGTTGGTTTGCTCGAGAATTGCTCCACATTAACTTAGTACATCAGTCTCACTGGGATTTCACACATTGATCAAAGTAAAGCAATGCAATGGAGTCCTTTTTAGCATTCAAGCGGTAAAAAATCCCATCAATGGGAACTGGTGCAACTAGATGACAGGAGTAGTAGTTCTATGTCACTGTGCCGTGTATGAAGAGCCTGATATAGAAGGAATTATGTGGTGCTGCCATGTATGAAGAACCTGGGATAGAATGTGGTAGAATTATCTGGGGGCTGCATCTGGTATGCTAATGTAACAATCTGGTTTGTCTTGTCTCCAGTTTGATGCTGACAGGGAGGAGGAGGAGGTATTCTACGATATCAGTGTTGCAGTTGACAATAAACTATTTCCTGCAAAGGAACCTGTGGCAGGTGAGTGACTCAATAAAACATGTATACATTTACCTTAATGCACCGGTTTGTTTCTCATTCAATTCATTCCATGACAGTGTTCCTGTAAATGTGTAAATACAATTCCATTTGTTCCTTTCCTTTTCTAATTGATTTCCTCTGGATACAGTAATGAGCACATTGGTATTTCCACTGCTTGGAAAAAGCTATTACATCTCATACTTCAATTTCTTTAATCAAACTGTTAGCAACAGCACCACACGGTGTTCAAAAGGCAAATGCAGTTTTTTATTATCCACCAGCTGATGACACAATGCAAAATTGTAGTTTAAGTAAAAAAAACATAACTTTTAATCTATTATGTTAAGGAAGCACTTTGCCCTTGTAATTCTGTTTTTTCTCTTTTTTTACATGAATCTTTTTGACATATTTTATCTAAGGAGGAGAAGTGGGGCTATTAAAATAAATAAATCAACAGTCATGCACCTAGGAGCTTCACTAGGTACTGTTTGAGGGGGCTCATGTCCTGGGTCTGATGATTAATGAGATAATAATACTTAATATGTAAAAAAAATGTTGTAGGTCTTGTCCCCCCACTGCTGAAAGGTGTTTTATTCAAACGTTATTATAACTGAAAATTTATTTTTTTAGGTGTAGTATCTCAGTGGCCTGAAACTGTACAGTGGCGCTGATGTGGAGATTTATGGTCAATTGATCAGAGCTGTCCATGGAATGGTGTAGCAGAAGCACCACTTTACAGTTTCAGGCCACTGTAATACTGCACCACAAAAAAAATCAAGTTTGAGCTGTAATAATGTTTAAATAAAACACCTTTCAGCAGAGGGCGTATCCTTGTTTTACTCACAGGGATAAACTCTACAACATATTTTTTTTTACATAATACGTATTACTATTCCATTAAAGAGTCTTTTTGTTAATATGTGGCATGTCATGGAGGAGAAGGTCCCCATTATCATACAGGATTGTCGAAGTGCTGTCGATGTGAAAGGGATGCCCTCCCTCACACATCACCAGCACTACGACAATCCTGAAGTCGGAAAGCATTCTCTCTGCATGTCCACTCCCCTACTGGCCAAGTGAGGAAGCAGAGAGAATGCTCTCCAACTTCAGCGTTGTCTGCAGCTGGTTACAGCAGTTCACATCCCTCCCTTCTTCTGATTGATTGAGGGCTGTTACTGCATAGGAAACTACAGGGAAATTCAACCTCAGGAAGGCAAAGTTTAGATTGTGAACTCCGACAGCTGAAGCTTGTATCAGAGTTTAGTGAATGTAGTTAAGCGCCACATTAACATTTAAACACACCCTCTTGCATACGATAATTGCTCATTATCCTACATTTCTATATGGAAAGGAGTTATTATGCTTCATTTCCATGTGGAAATAGGCCATTGTCGATGTGATGAGTGGAAATTTGTAAACGTGGTGAAGGCATGTAGGGTCGATGTCGATGTAGGGAGATTTTTGTTGGACTGATGGGGATGTGAATGATGTGGAAGACACTTTAGTGCATACCATCGATGTGCCTTCAGCATTGCTCCAACAGGACATCGACATTATGAGCCCTCTTTGACCTTTAGTGAATCTCCCCCAGATCTCCCTAATGGTGATGAGTAGCACTCTTTCAATAAAATACATGGGCCAAAGCTCTAGGTCATTTAGAAACCTAGCAACACAGTAATGGGCAACCCAAGGCCCTCCAGCTGTGCAGGACTACAATTAGCATCACCCCCAGCTTAGCCAGTGGGGAAATAAAAATTCCCACTGATATTAAAATGTAACTTGTAACCCCTTGTATACTAGAAAAGTTTCCAACACATTGCTTTGCAATAGTATATAGCTTTCAAGGGTTTAAAAATATGAATTAAATTAATTAGAATTTGGGGAATTTGTATTTGTTCCTTTTGGTACAGTTGGTATCTTCCAGAACTGTACCTCTTAGAGCTATATTCAATAAGCTAAAGACGTGCAGTCCATGAACAAACCCACTACACCATAAGGGAGAAGTGAAAATCCTCAAATATTTACATGGGGTTTTAACCACTAAATACTGTATACACTTTATAATGCTTTGGATACCTCTAGCATTCAAGGGGTTAAAAAGCCAATTTAAATGCAGTGATATATTTTTGTCCCCTATGGTGCAGTGGGATACTGGAGCATTGCACCTCCTTAGCATGTTCAGTATGGGCATAATTCTCTCTCCTGCACAGCAGTTAATATCAGTGGGACACTGGCTGGTGGATGCAGTCCTTATGAGAATGTCTAGTCCATAATGGAGGGGACAGTTGTGACCTTGCCAGAAGCGGTATGCTTACCCATATGGACATAATTGTGTTATTAATGTTGGTCTGGACAAGTTCCCATGAAGCTGGCAGCTGTTAAGTGAGACTTCCACGGTCATCAATAAATTGACAAAGAGGGCAAAATTCAGTTTAACCCCATGGATGCTAAAGGCATTTCTATTTCCTGTCTTTTACAATTAATCAGATATATCTCTAGTAACCACGGGGTAAAACTAGAATTACAAAAGTTTCTATATGTCTTTAGCAAACTGCTTCTGTGTGCTACTTTTCTGTATAAAATGTTTGTAAGACTCATTTAAAATATTGGGCAATAACAAGGTTAATGTACTAAGAAGACCTTGATAAATTATGTGCAAAATGGACTCCATCATATGGGAGGTAAAAGGATTTCCAGGGAGAGGTTTAATGACTAAATAAAGCAGGGGAAGATGCATTAAGTTGCGATAAAGCAGTGATAATGACTTTGAGATGACTTCTCCATTATCCAGTTCCTGTGTTATTCTATGGAGTCTATGCACTATGATTCCTAAAGTTTGAGAAATTAGGCTCCATAGACTAACAACGGAATTGGAGAAGTGATATCACTGGAGAAGTCCTCTCCACATTATCACCTCTTTATCTCATGGCAGTGCATAACCCCACTATAATTTGTTTTGCATAATTCTGCTTCCAAAATCCTTTCCAAATGCCGGCGAATAGACATGGGATGGGCAACCTTAATTTCCCTGTCTGGTGCTGGACTACAAATACCATCATCCTCACCTAGCCAATGGCAGATATGAGGGACGTCAGGCTGTCAACCCCCGGAATAGACATGTAGCATACATCTAGCACCATATTGGTAACAAAGTAATATAGTAAATTAGGTTGAAAAAAAATGCAAGTTAATTAATTTTAAAGCGGAACTACCACCTTTAAGATGATGTCTCCAAATAATTCCTCATCTGGCGAATAGCTGCTCATTAGCGCTAGTCGCCAGTATTACTTCCTTAATGCAAATGATCCACTGCTCCGGGACTGACAGGCAGGATGCAGCGCAGACATCTTTCCATAGTGACGTCTGTGTGCCTGTGCTGTCAGTCCCAGACGGCTCTAGGAGGTGTTGCTAGGAGCCGTTCAGCACCAAAAGGGACTGACAGTATAGGCGCGCAGACGTCACTATGGAAAGATATCTGCGCTCCGTCCTGCCTGTCAGCCCCAGAGCAGGGTATAATTTGCATTAAGGAGGTAATAATTCTGGAAACTAGTTCTACTGAGCAGCTAGTCGCCAGATGAGGAATTATTTGGGGACATCTTTCTTAAAGGTGGTAGTTCCACTTTAACTTTTGCCTCATAACACAGAGAAATTAGAATTATATTAGCTTTCCGACTGCCAAATAATTTAGTTGATGTTAAAGCCTTGTTTATGTTGGATCTGATAAGGGCAATAGAGTGCAAAAGAGGGCTGTCGGGCAATTGGAAACCCCATCTTGGTTTGCCCTTGGTTATGGCCATTTTTAGGCAATACAGCTCCCAGTGTGAAACTATAAATATGCATGCCTCCCCCCTTTTACTGATATCCAGGAAAGGAAAATGTGTTCCAGTTGATGACACATACAATAACACACCCCAGCTTTGTCCCACCATCTACAGGTATTCACAGAACCCAAAAACCCATTGACACTCTGACCTTCTATCACTGTACCACTGGCAGCCACAGAATCGAACATACAATGTCTGACACTCCATCTTGATCCCTGTTCACTGGTAGTCACAGAATCACATATACACTGTGATGCCCCAGCTTTGTTCCATAGTTCACTGGTAGTCAGATAATCAAAAATACACTGTATGACATACCAGCCTTGTTTCACTGTCCACTAGTAGCCATAGAACCTCACTGTCAAACTGCCATCCTTGTTTCTTTGTCCACTGGTGGCCACAGAACCAAACTGACTCCCTAGCCATGTTTCACTCTACCACTGGTAGCCACAGAATCACACATACACTGTCTGATAACGCAGAATTGAACACTGTCTGCTGGTAGTCAAAGAACCACATTTACAATCTATCACCCCAGTCTTCTTCTTCTTCCACTGTCAGACACAGATAACATATACACCCTCTGACACCTCAGCCTTGTTCGGCTATCCACTGATAGCAGCAGAACCCCCACTGAGACCCCATTATTTTACCACTAGTGGTCTCACATACACTGACCGGCAAGCCTTGACCACTGTCCACTGGCAGTCACAGAATCACACATACACTGACACTCTAATTTTATTTATCTGCCCACTGGTTGACAAAGAACAACACAAACTCTCTGACAACCACCCTTGTTCCACACTCCACTGGTAGCCACAGAATAACACTGTCTGACACCACAGCCTTGTTACACTCTGTACTGGTAGTCACTGAACCACACATATATTGTCTACCACCCCAGCCTCGTTAAACTGTTCACAGACCCAAACATGCACTGTCTGCCACCACAGCCTTGTTTCATTGTCAAGTGGGAGCCACAGAACACTGCATGTAAAAGTAGTATTAGCAGGGATTAGATAATGCTCAAGTGGTAACAGCAGGAGGGGTGAGCAACAGTGGAAAAGAGTGCTTGTGCAATGATATCCACTATTAAATCATAGCATTATAGCCTGCCCAAAATATTGTTATAGTGTCAGTAGTTGAAAATATAGGGCCTGTATTGAAACAGCTGTTATGACACTTTTGTCTTTTCTGCACTCCTGATCTCTCTTCATCGCATCTCCATGGCCGTGCGGTATGCCATACTCTCCTGCATTCTCTCTGGCTCTGCCACTTCCATTTTCTTTAGTTACATTATTCAGTGTGATGCATATATTTCATCTGGCCCTTCTGTTTTGGTGTGATGGTTTTGGTGCTGTAAACTCAAACATGGTGTCTCTACAGGATACTTCATTAGGTGCAGGGGGTTGTCTTGCTAACCTACCTTCTTCTACGAAGTCTGTTTAAAATAAACCACATCTCATTTAATGCAAACATCTCCAGTAAGAGACACTATTCTATGTCCTCCCTGGGAACATGGAGGCCTACTCAATGTATACTATAAAACATTCCTCAATGTCATTAATACCCAAACCACCAGAAGGGCCCTACCTTCCAGACTGTACTCCCAGATGTCTACAGGGTCAAATGAGCATAAATCTATTCAGGCACACGTCAATGTAGTATGATATTTTTTTACATCTGGTAATAAACATTTCCATGCTCTAATGTTTCCATTAACCTCAATTTCAGAGAGGGTGAAAGAGAGAGCGGAGACACTCCCATGGCTCTCCCAATGGCACACAATCCCTAAACGGTAAACATATCCCACACGTGTCTTTAACCCCATCCCCAGTGTCCCAGGGGCCAAATGAGAATATTGTAAACTTGCTTATTACCATCAATAAAAAAAAATGATAACTCTTCTTAGATTAGAATTTAACATAATACAACAATTTCTATATTAAATTATGCTTATCATATTTATTAAAGTTTATTATTTCAAAATATTCTTTTATCTTTCCAATCGAAGATAAAATGCATAAGAAGGCTTACAGTACTTTTTATATTTTGTTTATTTTTGATAGTTCTTATCCTTGGAAAACGTAATCTCGGAACACGTCTGTATTTTGTGGCACATCTTACGCATTCCACATTGAGAAGGTCCACTAGGAACAGAAATAAATAACGGTTCTTTCCTTCTTTCATCGGATTTGTTAATATAATTGTGGCATTCAGACCTTTAACACTTTGGTTGCATACCTCTCTGGCACTCAAAGGGTTAAAGTTGGAGATTTTTATATTTATCATTAACAATCCTTTTTAGGACTTTCTCATGCATTAAGTGGTACCAATTCTTCTGAGAATGTTATACATGTATTCAATGCAGTAAATTCACAGACAAAAGTCAGCTTGCCTTACCATTTATTAGCCTTTTTTATTTCACAACCAACAATTTATCTCAGCTCAGTTTATACCCCTTGGTTTTGCCTTCTGTGATCATTCACTATACCTCCTCTTTTAATCTATCAAGGACATTCTCCACTTGATTTGTATAGTCAATCTCTCTATAGCAAGTTCTTCTTATTATGACTATCTGGCACAATAGAACTCAAGGATTAAATTTATAATCTTGTCACTCACTACAGAGCCCTCCTCAACATATCTTTACTGTTCCATACACTCGGTAAACGATATTCACATTGGTTTCTCCCTTACCACCACCTCTCATTCCCAGCTCAAAAATGACCCCAGAGCGGCTCCCTATCTCTACAACTCACTGACACTCTCCATCAGATTTTCCAATAGCTTTCACTCACCCAAACACTCTCTCACAACATATATTCAAAGATGCTTACACCCAATATCTCTAATTGTCCCAAAAGCTCCTTCTGTAGCAATTTTACATTGTTTTGGCCCTTTCTGGTCAATCTAGGGAATCAACTCTGCAGTTCACCCAAATCAATCCCTTCTCTATGACAAAACAGAATCCCATCTTAATGTACCTTGTGTTTCTCTTTTCCTTCTAGATTGCAAGCTCTCTCAAGTAAGGTCCTATCCATCATTTTTATCCAGATGTGTTTGTAATGAGCTCTCTAAATGTACAGCACTGAAGAATATAATGGCTCTTTATAGATTAATACAAATAGTAAAAAGAACAGTTTCGGTGTATGCCCTCTTTGTTTTCAAATACTGATGTTGAAACACAACCTATAATGCTATGATTTCACAGTGAATGACTCCTTTCCAAAGCTACCTTTATTCTACTTCAATACACACACACATACACACAACACACACACACATACACACCACACACACACACCACACACACAAACTGCTTACCTCATTATCTTAACCCTGCTTACACAACTTTTACATGGAGTACTTTGTGATTGCATGCAATAGTGGAACTGTTTCCTTATCCACACACACACACCAACACTGTTCTTGTGAATACATTTTAATTGTGGCTGAACATTTAAGGAGACAGTACATATTCTCTATTGCTTATCTGTAATACATGGTTAAGAACTTATTTGCTATGTTACAGGTCTTTTTTTGGCACTTACTATTTTTTTTTTAACATATTTTATGTATTGTGTTATTGTTTTATTTTGTGACTGTCCAGTCATAGTGTATATAACATTTGTTTGTCTATTTACTGACACTACCACCTTTTAATATGTATATACATCGCAAGCTGTGCACTTCTTATCTGTTAATACATTTTTGCTGATTTGTACGTTAGACAGTTTGAGGTTAGTTTGCTGCTTTTGCATGGTTAGAATTTTGTTTGTAATGTATATTGCATTGTGTATTTTCTCTTGTAATTGTAATAATTTGTGACACAACTGGAGGTCAGTTTATGCCCCTTGTTAGTAGTAATATGACTTCTGTATGTGGTCTGTCTAGGCAACCCACACGTAGATTGACCTCTGATTTGTATTCTGCTACATAATCGCCATGTTGCAGTTGACTGGCATAGGGATGCACTCCAGCCCAATCCTGGCAGTGGGGGCTGGTTCATTTTTACTTACAGGGTTGCCAATTTGTGGTGATTATATTAAGAATGGTTTTGGTTTCTGGCTTGGAACATTAATTGGCTAAAAGCTGTGACCTTTTACCTCCACATCACCTGAATATCTAAGTCATGCATTCTACTTATTACAGTTGCCTCTAACCCAGGGGTGAGTGCCCTGAGTCCCTAAAACTGTTACTGAGCTATTGATTCACTGAGGTTGAATGACTTTATCAACATCTAGAGAGCTGTTACTCACCCTTGCTCTAAAATCATGTATTATTGATGCTGTCAAAGTGCTGTAGAGATTTAGCTTTACCATTGTTTAAATGTGTTAAAGGGATAGTAATACTTAAAATGTAAAAAAAAACATGTTGTAGGGTTTATCCCCCTGAGTAAAACAAGGGCACTCGCACTGCTGAAAGGTGTTTCATTCAAAAGTTATTAATTTTCAAAGTTTAATTTTTTTAGGTTCAATATCACAGTGGCCTGAAATTGTACAGTGGCGCTGTTGCTACACCATCCTATGGAGATTTATGGTCCCGGGACCAGAACTGTCCATAGGATCGTGTAGCAACAGCGCCACTGTACAATTTCAGGCCACTGTGATATTGCACCTAAAAAAATTCAACTTTGAAAATTAATAACTTTTGAATGAAACACCTTTCAGCAGTGGGAGTACTCTTGTTTTACTCAGGGGGATAAACCCTACAACATATATTTTTTACATTTTAAGTATTACTATCCCTTTAAATGTATTGAAACATCACATTATAACATTAACAATGACCTTCAGCCTTGTCAGATATTGTTTGTCATACATTTAGAGTGCATTCATATTGTGGAATTATTTTATAACCTTTATGTTTCTATTACTCTTATCCTTCAGCGAAAGATGCATGTCATTGGCTTTCAGTCATTTTGTAATAGGGAAAAACACTATTTGCTACTACTGATTACCAGAAGGTTGAAAGGCCTTGGACTTTGCAGAGTTAAATATATTTGAAGCTACCTGTGTTACAAAGAGAGAGAAAATCTATTCGTTGGATTCTTGTTTTGGCGCTTGGCTTTGGTAGTATTTAAACACTGTTGCTAGGAGCAACAATTACAATGTAATGATATTCCAGTATAGTTGAGCACAAAATTAATTCACTTATAACTCTATGTATGCTAGAGAGGTCTCCAACACATTGTGATGCAATGTGTTAGGGACATCTAGCATCCAATGGGTTAAGTGATGCATTGGATACTTCTCTGACACCAAAGGCTTACGTTCCAGGTAGTTTATTGAATTATATTTCCAAAAGTAGAATAAAGTGACTCTTCATGTGCGTGCATAAAGTTAATTCCATATATTAGTTGAAGGTGCTCCACCTGTATTTGTGGGAGGGGCTGCAGGCCTTAAATACAG
This sequence comes from Rhinophrynus dorsalis, assembly GCA_037306005.1. NCBI lineage: Eukaryota > Metazoa > Chordata > Amphibia > Anura > Rhinophrynidae > Rhinophrynus > Rhinophrynus dorsalis. Next base: position 257,416,440 of record CM074722.1, read on the forward strand.
GCAGCAGCCCCTTCCACTGGAGCTCAATTCGCGTTGAGCCCCCCATATACCCCCCCTTCTTTCAGGGGTTTCATTCAGGTTGGCCCTCTTACAGGTTAACCGTATCGACGTACCCACATGGCCCCGATAGGCCATGGGGGCTGGCAACCCTACACCAAGCATCTCCTCAGCATATCACAGCCGTAAGCCCCAACCACAATAGTAATTATGCTTTTTGACAAAGCATAATTACTATGCTTCAGTGCCAGAGTTGTGCCCACCACATTGGGAAGTGATATGTTGGACATCAGTCTTGCACTCAAATGGTTATTAACCCTTTGAGTGCCAGAGTGGTACGCAACACATTGCAAAGGGTTCAAGCACTTAGGACCAGGGCCATCCAAGGTCAGACCTCAAGGGCCACCAACAAGCCAGGATGTAAGGATTTCCCTGATTAACACTCTGAGTGCCAGAGAGGTACGGAACGTATTGCAAAGCAATGCGTTCTGTACCCCTCTGGCACTCAGAGGGTTAAGCACGGGTGAGTCGATGAAATGAATGGGCCGGTGATTAACTCAACTGTGCTTAGGAAATTCCTTACGTCCTGGCCTGTTGGAGGCCATTGACAACTGAACTTGGACAGCCCTGATCTAGCTAAAGAGGTGCACTTTTGGAGTAATCCAACTGCGCTATAGGGCTAAAATTAAAATTCACCAAATTCCTATTGATTTTAATGGGGCTTTTAACCCCCTGAATTCTAGCAATGCCTCCAATGCATTGTGAAGCTTTGCACTGAAGACGTCTCTAGCATGAAGTGGTTAAAATACCAATTTAAACCAATGGCATACGAATTTACATTTTTCATCTAGGAGGAGTGGGTTTACCTCTTCTTCTTGAAGTTTAAGGCACAAATAGACTTATTTAGTAAGAAGAACTACAGCCGTTCTGGAGCAAACCAACTGCACCAGAGGGGACAAATAAAAACATATATTCATTTAAATTGAGCTTCAAAGTGTGTTGGGGAACTATCTGGCTTTCAGGAGGTTAAAATTCCCAGTTAAGTGAATGGTAATTTGGGAATATTGTTTTATCCCCCTATGGTCAAGTTGGTTTGCTCCAGAACTGCTACAGCTCTTCTAATTAAATCAGCCTCAGTACACACTTAACTATTCAATCAATTCCCCAAATGATTATACATTTAATTTGTTCCACGATAGTGTCAACCCTATTATAAGTCTTTGCCTACAAAAAGGCAGACCTTCATTGAATGTCATATTTGTGAATCCAGATTGAGTGCTGGATTACATTGCAGGTGATATCTGTTATCACTGGCTTTATCTCATAACTTCTGGAACCACTTCTCTCAACAGTGACTAATTGAAAAGCTTACCTAAGATTTCTGAAAGTACCAACCAAAGCTAGTTTAACCCCTTGAGCACCAGAAGGGGGTCAATGTATTGCACTGTGCACCTTTTGGTCTTCAAGGGGGAAATACTCTTCGCCAGCTCCATCTGGACCAACAGACATATTTACTGTCAATTTTGAAATTATGTCAGCGCTGTGCGCTTATCTGGCACCCGGGCGGTGGAGAGCCGGGGTGCTTCATTCTCTTCTGTGGGCAGCCGGTCAGTAGCTTCTCCTCGCGGCTGTCATGCCACTTCTTCTATGGGGGGTTCTTCCGCATTCGGCAGCAGCAGAGCGGGTGCGTGTCATTGGGGAATTCCTCCAGTGACGTCTCGCTCCTCTCTTAAAGGCATAGGAGCTAGTTGTGTGCTCCACCTCCTTGCTCTTGTGGATGCACATAAACTGCCTGGACACCACTTTAGTTGCTCTTATGTGGTGTTCCTGTTCCGTGTATGACCCTTGGCTTGGCCTCTGTTGCTCCCTGTGTCCAGTTGTTGTGGCTTGTCTGACTATCCGCTTGGTTTTGACCTGTGGCTCTGGCTGACTACCTGCTCTGCTATTGACCCCTGGCCTGTCTGACTACCCGCTTGGTCTTGACCATTGGCTCTGGCTGACTACCCACTCTGCTATTTACCCCCTGGCTCTGTCTGATTACTCGCTTGATGTTACCTGTGGCTTGGCGTTACCTGACTATAGGTCTAGTCTGTCTGATACTCCATTGGTTGCAACCTGTTCCTATGGAGGGATTTGGCTGTGTCCTAACCACGGCTCTGGTGCTATCTCCATTTGTTGTGACCTGTTCCTGTGAAGGAACTTGACTGGGTCCTAACCCCAGCTCTGGTGCTATATCCATTTGTGGCAACCTGTTTCTGTGAAGGGACTTGGCTGGGTCCTAACCCCGGTTCCTGTGCTATTGCACGGTTACCTCCATATTGAGACCTTTCCTTAGCAGTCTCCTATTCCTGGTAGGAACCGCTTGCTCTGGGTTAGGATCTCCTTGCACTCTGAGGGTATCGCCTGGCATTGCTCTTGATTATGTGTGGCTCATTAATAAAGGTGGTGCTTCATTACTGATCTGGCTCCTTGTTCATTATTAGTTACCGTGACAAATTATCAGTAAAACAGCATCCTTGATAAACACTTTTGTACATTATTATTATTTATTACTAATAGGGCTTCCATTTGGTTTCTACCTCACCATAGTCTGCTGGAAAACATTAGCAGAAATAGCTATTTAGATGGTTATTTTCTTATGTGCCCTCCCCACACATATACAGACACACTCACATATATCAGTTTCTGACATCAGTCTTATTATACTTAAATTATGTTTTCTCCTTTTGCTAATATACTTAAGGAAAGGTTGCTTACTCTTTCCCTTTTTAGTAGATTGGGCTGATGTATCTTTTACTTTTAATTTGTTAAATATGATTACGTACTTTCCCTCCTCTGTTTAATATTGTTTGTCTTCTACCCTGTATTCCTCAGAGTTTACCAGTAGTTCCTATATTTGTGGCTTTTTTTTTCTTTGCATTACCTGCCTCTTGATTAGACAACCAGTTTGTCTTTCTTTTTCTTTTCTGTTTGTTAACATGCCTGATGCATACATCTCTGCAAGTGAAACTCAGTGTTTCAGTTGTTCCATCTGTTCATGCATAGTATAAAGCAGTTGGCTTTCTGCTAAGGAATCACTTGTGTATTCGCTCAAAAGAGAAAACCAGCCCTTTACTTGAGTCACTTAAACCTTGGAATGCCAAAGGGTAACGTTGTGAGCCCCTGTGGCATTCAGAGGGTTAAAGGCTGCCCCTTGCAAGGAATACAGGAGGTCCCCACTCTTCTCTGATCCATTAATGTTAACCTTTCAGTTTACAACCAGAAATTTACCATTTCCCATTACTATTTTTTCTTACCTCATTGTTATTTTAGTTAATTCCAATAATTCTTTATCTAGTTCTTCAGCTTTCTCTGGAGGTCTGAAAATGACTCCAATCCAAACAGCACTATCTCCAGGTCCAAGGTTCTCTACTGTTCCTCAATATTTTGTATTAAGGTAGCCCACTGATCTTCAGAGAGAGCAACTGCTCCCACCTTTTCTGTTCACATTGTATCCAGGTATAACTATGTCCCAGTTTTGATTTTCATAGCATCAAGGCTCAGATATAGACCCCATATCCAAATAATCCCTAGTGATAAATTCGTTTAGGAACTTTATCCCCTAAAATACGAACATTTGTATACCTAGCAAACATTTTCTGGTGTTTTTCACTGACATTTTAGATTTCATATACCTTCTACTTCTATTACTGATTTGATGGATAGTACTGTTATCTTTTAACGCTTTGAGTGCCAGAGGGGTATGCAATGCACTGCTCTGCAAATATGTTGCGTACCCCCTCCAGCACTCAAAGGGTTAATATATTGGTGTATATCATCATCAAGCACTGTCCATTATCGTTGTCACCTCATAGTGGGTATATCTAGTGTAAATAACTGCTAATGAAGAATTATATTTCTGCCTTTAAAAAAATATGTTTTTAGAGGAATGTACACGTTCTCTTTTAAAATGGGACACATTAAGAAGAACTAACACATTAAAAAAAAAATCACTATTTATAAGCGAGCTAGGAAACTACCTTTTCATTCGTCAGCCCTTTCACTACTGCCAATGGTGCTCATTCTTTTACTTCAAATTTTGTCAGCTAGTGGTTTAAATCCAAGATTGTGTTGACTGCTGTCTCCTAGTTCAGCTGCAGTTACTTAAGTGTTCTTGTAATTATACCATCAGCTGGCAGGAATCTATACACTATTGATAAGCATTTTGGTTTCCCGTATAAAAATAATGTTGCAAGTTTTTGTTTGATATGTGTTGCAATTTCTATATGAAATAGGGAAAATCGTAATATAGCAAGTGGGGTATTACTGCTGCACATAAGAACAGAGTAGCTTGGGTAACCGCTTTGCCCAGCCAATCAGCACCAGAGCCACATGTGGACATAGGGAGAAGAGACCTGGTGAAACCCTCTGTCCCTGGATCAATTACAAAGTGTATTTAGCCACTTAAGTGCCAAACAGATGAGAAATGGGTTGATATGCATTGTACACATACATGAAATGCAAATGGTTAAGGTTGTGCTTGGGTTGGAATGGGTAAGGGAGAGGACCACAAAGGTGGTATATCGGGGGAGCTAGGGGAAGTCATCTGTGGTGTCTGTGCCGGTAGGGGACTGAAGAGCACAAAAAACATGTTATTAGCTTGAAAACAATTTTAATGAACTAAACACATCTAACACAAAATATAAGTACATTTTCAAAATGTTTTAAAATTGCCCAATGTTTTTAAGGTGACAGTGCCACTTTAAAGATTTCCTTAGCACAAAAAACACTGCCATGACCAATTAAACTAACTCTCTCTTTACAACTACTTAGCCATGCATTATAATACCGGATTTGTAATGCAAAATATCCTGCCCTTTTCCTGCCTGCACAGGTAAATCCCTAGAAACCTAGAGATGATCTCACCTAGCTAACACCATGACCTGGATGACAAACCTCCTACTGCAATGCTCTGGCATTATAAAATCCTCATTTCAATTGAAGGAAGTTTGTGTAATTGCTTTATTAGTCCTCTACAGTGGACTTGGTTTGCTCCAGTTCTTCATAGTACATCACCCTCACTGAGTAGTTCACCTCTGTACTTTTGTTCTTTTTTCAAGTACAGAATAAATGAATTGTGCAAAAGTACAGTTTGTGATCCACAGCCCTCCTTCTACCCGAACCAACAGGTGATCAGGCTGCATTCCTCCTAGCAGACACTGATCTATACAGACATTTACTCACTTTGATATAGAAATATATGAAATTGTATGCTGTAAGACACATTCTTACAGATACTTAAAGTGATAGTAATACTTCAATTTAGCTTTATTATATATTGCAGGCATTAAAAAAACTTTAAAAACGAAATTAGTCTTATCTCTCAAATCTTTATGGTTTGAGAGATATTCCCAAGTAAAGTTTCCCCCTCCCTGGCTGTATCGGTCAAGTCTGCCATCTAGCTGACAGACTTGGAATCCGGTCTGCAGACCAGCCAGCGGCTCTTCAGCAGAGCCGAGATCGCAAGATATAAAATAACTACTTCACTGGAATGGTATACAAAGTGTGCTTGTAAACCAGGCACACTTTGTAGACCATTCTAATGAAGTAGTTATTTTTATATGTTATGATCTCGGCTCTGCTGAAGAGCCGCCGGCTGGTCTGTGGACCAGATTCCAAATCTGTCAGCTAGAGCGTTGACGTCAGTCAGGGGGAACCTTTACTTGCTAATATCTCTCAAACCATAAAGGTTTGAGAGATAAGACATATCATTTTTAATGTTTTTTTAATGGCTACAATCTAAAATAAAGCTAAATTGAAGTATTACTATCACTTTAAACCATACCATACAAGATGATGTGTTTATATGTAAGTACGTAAGTATTCTAAATAACATTGACATTGCAGCAGCAAGTAAAATCAGTCGAACTTCAACTGCAAACCTATTTCAGGCTTGTATTCTCCTAGCTTCAGGGGACAAGAAGAAAAACAAACATGGCTGCTTCAGAGAAGTAAATGTAAAGGTAATTGCAGTTGCTTATATCTGTAGTCAGACCACAAGTATAGGCTTCCACCACATTCAGACTGCAAATGGATTACTGAGGATGATAGTAATTGTCTTAACCCTTTGAGTGCTAGCGTTGAGCAATGCACTGAGAAACAGAAGGGTGTGCAAAGCTGAAGAGAAATCCCAGCAATAAAGAACAACGAGATACATATACAAAAAGGAACAATTCTGAGGTTGACTCCCCTGCACTTTAGGGAACAAATAAACATTATTTTGATTTATTTTAGGATATTGACCCTTTTAGTGCCATAGAAGTATCCAACACATTGGGTTGCAGTGCATGGTTATCTCTCGTGCACTCAAAGGTTAACCCCTTGAATGCCAACAAGGTCTCCATAAAAAAAATAGTAGTGGTTCCAAGGGACAAATAAGCTTCACCCTTTCAACTATTAGTGTGGCTGGAAGGGATGTTTAAAATGTTCTGGAGGAAACAGAAGATTCTGGAACATGTTGATCCCCCATAGCGTCCCCTTACAACTCACACTGAAGTGCTTCATAAATTCAGTTGTAAAAACACATCACATCTGTATGTAGATGCAAAGTGACAGAGTTTGTCACTTGGCACTGGGATCAGATCCGACTGAAGTGCTGTTTTTCAGGTGAGGTGTCAATCCTAAAGGTCATCTGTAATCCTTAAGTGAAAAATCTACCAGTTTTTATTAAACTTCTTTGCATACTCATGTCATCATGTATTAATGTTTGTGTGACTGCAGGTAACACTTGACCTTCACATACAAACATAGGCAATATTTCTGTTCTAGCACCACCTGGCTTTCTTAGGCCCAACACTACAGGGCATTCTTAGGCCCAACTACAGTAGATAATCCCTGCATGTAAGATCAGAAGGGTAGATCGTCTGCTTCAAACGCAACGTCTTATTAAACTCCTAAATGTAATATGAGAGGCACCCAGGAATAAGTCTTGTGTGTGTGTTGCTTCCAGTCTGCTGCAGCATTGCTCCTTAAATGCAATGTATGTCAATTAACTCCTTGAATGCAAGAGAAACTCTAATGCATTGTTTCCACGAAGCATTAGGGACCTCTCTAGCACTGAAAGTGAAAAAGGCACAAACAGTAACATAAGCTCATTTCCTGTGTGAATGTGTGTGTGTGTGTGTGTATATATATATATATATATATATATATATATATATATATATATATATGCACGGCCATGCAAACCTGTGCTTGTGCTGATGTTGCTTCCTGAGGCAGTTTGGAACTCTATGGTGAGTGATGCTACAGAGAACAGCCAATTTTATATGCTCTCCAGCACCCGGTGGCCCAGCTCTGTGATATAGAGAAATAATAAAGACATAGCCTAGTTGTGGTCTCCAAGTGCAGATTTGAGAACCTTTGTACTGATTATGAAAATAGATATGTTGCGGGTCTTTTCCTTCTGAGTAAAACAGGGCTACTACCAATGGTGGGAGATGCTACTTTCAAATGTTCTTACAGTTATTGCATTTCCTGATAGCTTGTGTTCGAGATGATGTGCTTGAAGTTAGCACTGTCAGTAGTGTAATCTAGGAAAACCTTGTGTCTGCAGCACACAGGAAATAATAGCAACAGCACCAGGTGGATGCAAAAATTCTTGAACTCAAACTCTCAATAAAGTGCATGTTTGTTCTGTAATTTTTATCTTACGTCCAAAATGGAACACAGGTACCCTGGGGTTGAGTCCCTCCTCTTGGAGGGCAGGACACATCTCAGAAGAGTCTTATGGGTGGAGACTCCCTCATCCTCCTCCAGCTCAATCCTTCCCCTGCCCTGCAAGTACCCAGAATTCATGTGTCCTGCACTGAAGAAGGAAAGCAGGATACACTATCATAGTTTTTTAGTTTTTCTATTATTTTCACTTTAGCTGTGGTGCTGTATAATCCCCCATTAGATGGGTTACCATTACTGGGCTTCACTAGAGTAGACTGACCAGTATGCAGGTGCTGTGTGGACCCTTGAAGCCCTGTGGAGGGAATCTTGCTGACAAATTTTCTTACCAGCAGAGTCTCTTGGGGCTCTGCTTCTAACTACAATGGTAACTGAAGACAGAAAACTGGCGAGTAATCCTTTGAGTACCTTGGTCCACATTTGTCTTGTATCTCTGCCACCATTTAAGGGTGATATTTCAGTCTGGGATTTATTCTAGTATTTATACTAGTGTTTGGGACAGTTTATTTTCAGGATGCCAGACTCTAAGGGATATGGAGTAAATCTAATGGATTCAGGGGCATCCTTACCCCCCCTCACTTACTGCTCCTCATGCCAAACGGGGCTCCCATATTCAGGATCTCTCTGTCCCTCTTGCGCTGTGACCCCCACTACTCTTTCAGGGCCCTCCAACATTGATCAAGAGCCAGCTTGGGTCAAAACATTTCTTTTATCAGTGGCCCAAATCCTCTTCTCTCTTCAGGTGGTACTTTAGTCATGGAAGCGCCCCACTACATTTAAATATGTGGTCCCCATATCTAAAAGTGTTCCTTAGATTCTAGGGCCCTCCTCAATGGATGAATGGTCTGAAGCAGAAGATGAGGAAGGGGGGATATGAAGGTATGGACTCTTCCTTCTCCTATGGGGACTCCTGTGAGGCTGACCACCTACCCTTTGCTTAGATGCTCATTAGAGACAATGCCGCAGAAGTGGCATACATCAATCGCCAAGGAGGCAATCGCAGTGTGCTTGGTTCAAAGTGAGGTACATTCTTTGTTGGGAGGAGGCCCACATTCCGGTCATCTCAGTAGTTCACATTCCTGGGGTAGAAAATGTTCTGGTGGACTTTATTGCTAAGATGTAGCTCCAGACAAGTGGGAACTCCATCCAGAAGAGGTCTACCTGATTTTGCAACAGTGGGGTGTGCCAAAGATAGATCTTATGGCCAAGGGGGAAAACGGGAAGGTGTCGACTTTCTGCTCCTGGTAGGGAGATCCTCTGACCTTTATCATGGATGCGATGCTGTTTATGCGGAACTTCCACCTCGCTTATGTGTTTCCCCCATTTCCTCTCAATCCCAGGGTACTCTGGAAGATCAGTATAGACAGTGGGATAATTATTTTTGTCACCCCTTGCTGGACCAGAAGGGAGTGGTTTGCAGATCTGATCAGTCTTTCAATTCAGCATCTGCTCCACCTTCCTCCCAGGCCAGATCTCTTACTGCAGGGTTACCTGTGGCACAAGCATGTGGAGAAAATTGCTTTGACTGCATGGCTCTTGAAGCCAACATCTTGAGGAAGAATGTTTTTTCTCTGCTGAGGTCGCCTCCAATATGATGCAGGCCAGAAAAACCTGTCTCTTCCAAGGCTTACCATAGGGTATGGTCCATTTTTCATTTGTGTTATGTGGACAAAGTTGTGTCCTCACAGGAGTTTGACCTCTCTTTGTTGTTATCCTTTCTCCAGGATGGAGTGAACAAAGGGCTCACTTTGAGATTCTTGAAGGTTCATATTTCAGTGCTTTCTGTGTTTATCCAGCCACCATTCCAGATGTGAAGGTTTCTCTTTAGGGGGTGGCTCATGCCTTCCCTCCCTTTAAGACTCCCACACCACCGTGGGATCTTAACATCTCGGGAGTCTTGCAGAGGCCTCCCTTTAAGCCCCTTGATTCCATTTCTTTGCGCCACTTGATGTCCAAGACGGTCTTTCTTTTGGCAGCGGTCTCTGTCCACAGAGTTAAGTTACAGTCTTTGTCTTGCCTTCCAAACCACCTTTCCTGGTTCTACACAGGGATAAGGTGGTCTACCAAGAGTTTCTTCCTAAGGTGTTCTCTGAGTTCTGTATCAATCAGGAGACTGTTGTACTTTCTTTCTGCCCTGACTCTGAGTCTGACAAGGAGAAGATTCTCCATTTATTGGATATTGTACATTGCCTTCAATTTTATGGAGGCAAATATAGTTTTTGATACCTTTTATTGGCTATCTAAGCAGATTTAGAATGCAAGCCAATAAATGGTATCAAAAACTATATTTGCCTTCTGTATTTCTATGGCTAACACGGTACCAACTCTCATCTGTTAAATTTTATGTGCACCGTACCAAGCATTTTAGGAAAGTTGGCTTTCTGTTTGTAATTCCTGTGGGTTCTAGGGCAGGTCAGGCTGTGTCAAAGGACACTGTTGCCTTTTGGATCAAAGCTACCATATACTGGACATATGAAATTTGGAAGAAACTTGTTACTTTCAAGGTCACAGCACATTCCACTAATTCTGTGGGGGCCTCCTGGGCCTACAAGAATCGGACCTCAGCTGAGCAGTTGTTCAAGGCAGTGACTTAGTCCTCCTTGCACACTTTTGCTAAACACTACTATGTCAATGTTCTGGCTTCAGCTGAAGACAGCTTTGGCTGGAAGGTCCTGCAGGTGGCCCAGCCTGTCTAGGGACCTGCACACTTGGTTTCCATACTCTTGTTCAGTTGTTTGAGCCCCATTGGCTCTTGTTCTTGTATGCTGTGTAAGTTCAGTGTCCATTGACACTTAATGGCAGGTACTGGATGGTCCTAGGGAACTCCGGTATCATGAGGATGGGTGTGAGGTCCTTTCTTTTTCCCCACCTCTGGTATCCCACCCAGGAACCTTTTGTTTTGGTCTTGCTTGCCTGAGCTGTAGAGTTCTTTTATAGTCTTTTCTTGTACATTTTCTTCTTCCAAAGATAAGAATAAGCATACAAATGTCGGCAATAAACATGCTACGAAATGTAAAAACATAGACATTGAGTATAGCATAATAGTACCTTAAGAAAATACAATTGCAACAGGAAATAATCCCAATCCCCTGGGATAAGGTTGTTTATGTGCCAAGCAGACTGAAACTGCAAGAGTCCAGAGGAATGTGGCATGAATATTTGGTGTAAAAATTCGGGAGAGGGTGAGAGAAGAGTGAAAGAGGAACAGAGAGGACAGGTAAGAGGAGACGGAAAGAAGGGGGGACATAATCAGGGGAGAAGGAGAGAGGTGCCCCGATGCGGTCTTGTGAGTAAAATGTTTTTTAGGTAAGTGGAATAGGTGGAAGTTTCACCTAAGCAGAAAAGTGGGCGGGGGAGAGTGCTGCTGCTCCTTTGCTTCATGAGGACTTGCTATGGTGAGATCAGAGTTTTTCCAATGTGATCAGGTCTCTCTGTATGCCCCCAAGTGGATGTTGTGTAGCCTCTCCGTATCCCTATACTTGTTGATTCTAGAGAACCATGAAGAGAGGGTGGTGGATGACCTTTATAATGTATTATAATGTATAATGTATTTATAATGTTTTTTTAATGGCTACAATCTAAAATAAAGCTAAATTGAAGTATTACTATCACTTTAAACCATACCATACAAGATGATGTGTTTATATGTAAGTACGTAAGTATTCTAAATAACATTGACATTGCAGCAGCAAGTAAAATCAGTCGAACTTCAACTGCAAACCTATTTCAGGCTTGTATTCTCCTAGCTTCAGGGGACAAGAAGAAAAACAAACATGGCTGCTTCAGAGAAGTAAATGTAAAGGTAATTGCAGTTGCTTATATCTGTAGTCAGACCACAAGTATAGGCTTCCACCACATTCAGACTGCAAATAGATTACTGAGGATGATAGTAATTGTCTTAACCCTTTGAGTGCTAGCGTTGAGCAATGCACTGAGAAACAGAAGGGTGTGCAAAGCTGAAGAGAAATCCCAGCAATAAAGAACAACGAGATACAAATACAAAAAGGAACAATTCTGAGGTTGACTCCCCTGCACTTTAGGGAACAAATAAACATTATTTTGATTTATTTTAGGATATTGACCCTTTTAGTGCCATAGAAGTATCCAACACATTGGGTTGCAGTGCATGGTTATCTCTCGTGCACTCAAAGGTTAACCCCTTGAATGCCAACAAGGTCTCCATAAAAAAAATAGTAGTGGTTCCAAGGGACAAATAAGCTTCACCCTTTCAACTATTAGTGTGGCTGGAAGGGATGTTTAAAATGTTCTGGAGGAAACAGAAGATTCTGGAACATGTTGATCCCCCATAGCGTCCCCTTACAACTCACACTGAAGTGCTTCATAAATTCAGTTGTAAAAACACATCACATCTGTATGTAGATGCAAAGTGACAGAGTTTGTCACTTGGCACTGGGATCAGATCCGACTGAAGTGCTGTTTTTCAGGTGAGGTGTCAATCCTAAAGGTCATCTGTAATCCTTAAGTGAAAAATCTACCAGTTTTTATTAAACTTCTTTGCATACTCATGTCATCATGTATTAATGTTTGTGTGACTGCAGGTAACACTTGACCTTCACATACAAACATAGGCAATATTTCTGTTCTAGCACCACCTGGCTTTCTTAGGCCCAACACTACAGGGCATTCTTAGGCCCAACTACAGTAGATAATCCCTGCATGTAAGATCAGAAGGGTAGATCGTCTGCTTCAAACGCAACGTCTTATTAAACTCCTAAATGTAATATGAGAGGCACCCAGGAATAAGTCTTGTGTGTGTGTTGCTTCCAGTCTGCTGCAGCATTGCTCCTTAAATGCAATGTATGTCAATTAACTCCTTGAATGCAAGAGAAACTCTAATGCATTGTTTCCACAAAGCATTAGGGACCTCTCTAGCACTGAAAGTGAAAAAGGCACAAACAGTAACATAAGCTCATTTCCTGTGTGAATGTGTGTGTGTGTGTGTGTATATATATATATATATATATATATATATATATATATATATATATATATATATATATGCACGGCCATGCAAACCTGTGCTTGTGCTGATGTTGCTTCCTGAGGCAGTTTGGAACTCTATGGTGAGTGATGCTACAGAGAACAGCCAATTTTATATGCTCTCCAGCACCCGGTGGCCCAGCTCTGTGATATAGAGAAATAATAAAGACATAGCCTAGTTGTGGTCTCCAAGTGCAGATTTGAGAACCTTTGTACTGATTATGAAAATAGATATGTTGCGGGTCTTTTCCTTCTGAGTAAAACAGGGCTACTACCAATGGTGGGAGATGCTACTTTCAAATGTTCATACAGTTATTGCATTTCCTGATAGCTTGTGTTCGAGATGATGTGCTTGAAGTTAGCACTGTCAGTAGTGTAATCTAGGAAAACCTTGTGTCTGCAGCACACAGGAAATAATAGCAACAGCACCAGGTGGATGCAAAAATTCTTGAACTCAAACTCTCAATAAAGTGCATGTTTGTTCTGTAATTTTTATCTTACGTCCAAAATGGAACACAGGTACCCTGGGGTTGAGTCCCTCCTCTTGGAGGGCAGGACACATCTCAGAAGAGTCTTATGGGTGGAGACTCCCTCATCCTCCTCCAGCTCAATCCTTCCCCTGCCCTGCAAGTACCCAGAATTCATGTGTCCTGCACTGAAGAAGGAAAGCAGGATACACTATCATAGTTTTTTAGTTTTTCTATTATTTTCACTTTAGCTGTGGTGCTGTATAATCCCCCATTAGATGGGTTACCATTACTGGGCTTCACTAGAGTAGACTGACCAGTATGCAGGTGCTGTGTGGACCCTTGAAGCCCTGTGGAGGGAATCTTGCTGACAAATTTTCTTACCAGCAGAGTCTCTTGGGGCTCTGCTTCTAACTACAATGGTAACTGAAGACAGAAAACTGGCGAGTAATCCTTTGAGTACCTTGGTCCACATTTGTCTTGTATCTCTGCCACCATTTAAGGGTGATATTTCAGTCTGGGATTTATTCTAGTATTTATACTAGTGTTTGGGACAGTTTATTTTCAGGATGCCAGACTCTAAGGGATATGGAGTAAATCTAATGGATTCAGGGGCATCCTTACCCCCCCTCACTTACTGCTCCTCATGCCAAACGGGGCTCCCATATTCAGGATCTCTCTGTCCCTCTTGCGCTGTGACCCCCACTACTCTTTCAGGGCCCTCCAACATTGATCAAGAGCCAGCTTGGGTCAAAACATTTCTTTTATCAGTGGCCCAAATCCTCTTCTCTCTTCAGGTGGTACTTTAGTCATGGAAGCGCCCCACTACATTTAAATATGTGGTCCCCATATCTAAAAGTGTTCCTTAGATTCTAGGGCCCTCCTCAATGGATGAATTGTCTGAAGAAGAAGATGAGGAAGGGGGGATATGAAGGTATGGACTCTTCCTTCTCCTATGGGGACTCCTGTGAGGCTGACCACCTACCCTTTGCTTAGATGCTCATTAGAGACAATGCCGCAGAAGTGGCATACATCAATCGCCAAGGAGGCAATCGCAGTGTGCTTGGTTCAAAGTGAGGTACATTCTTTGTTGGGAGGAGGCCCACATTCCGGTCATCTCAGTAGTTCACATTCCTGGGGTAGAAAATGTTCTGGTGAACTTTATTGCTAAGATGTAGCTCCAGACAAGTGGGAACTCCATCCAGAAGAGGTCTACCTGATTTTGCAACAGTGGGGTGTGCCAAAGATAGATCTTATGGCCAAGGGGGAAAACGGGAAGGTGTCGACTTTCTGCTCCTGGTAGGGAGATCCTCTGACCTTTATCATGGATGCGATGCTGTTTATGCGGAACTTCCACCTCGCTTATGTGTTTCCCCCATTTCCTCTCAATCCCAGGGTACTCTGGAAGATCAGTATAGACAGTGGGATAATTATTTTTGTCACCCCTTGCTGGACCAGAAGGGAGTGGTTTGCAGATCTGATCAGTCTTTCAATTCAGCATCTGCTCCACCTTCCTCCCAGGCCAGATCTCTTACTGCAGGGTTACCTGTGGCACAAGCATGTGGAGAAAATTGCTTTGACTGCATGGCTCTTGAAGCCAACATCTTGAGGAAGAATGTTTTTTCTCTGCTGAGGTCGCCTCCAATATGATGCAGGCCAGAAAAACCTGTCTCTTCCAAGGCTTACCATAGGGTATGGTCCATTTTTCATTTGTGTTATGTGGACAAAGTTGTGTCCTCACAGGAGTTTGACCTCTCTTTGTTGTTATCCTTTCTCCAGGATGGAGTGAACAAAGGGCTCACTTTGAGATTCTTGAAGGTTCATATTTCAGTGCTTTCTGTGTTTATCCAGCCACCATTCCAGATGTGAAGGTTTCTCTTTAGGGGGTGGCTCATGCCTTCCCTCCCTTTAAGACTCCCACACCACCGTGGGATCTTAACATCTCGGGAGTCTTGCAGAGGCCTCCCTTTAAGCCCCTTGATTCCATTTCTTTGCGCCACTTGATGTCCAAGACGGTCTTTCTTTTGGCAGCGGTCTCTGTCCACAGAGTTAAGTTACAGTCTTTGTCTTGCCTTCCAAACCACCTTTCCTGGTTCTACACAGGGATAAGGTGGTCTACCAAGAGTTTCTTCCTAAGGTGTTCTCTGAGTTCTGTATCAATCAGGAGACTGTTGTACTTTCTTTCTGCCCTGACTCTGAGTCTGACAAGGAGAAGATTCTCCATTTATTGGATATTGTACATTGCCTTCAATTTTATGGAGGCAAATATAGTTTTTGATACCTTTTATTGGCTATCTAAGCAGATTTAGAATGCAAGCCAATAAATGGTATCAAAAACTATATTTGCCTTCTGTATTTCTATGGCTAACACGGTACCAACTCTCATCTGTTAAATTTTATGTGCACCGTACCAAGCATTTTAGGAAAGTTGGCTTTCTGTTTGTAATTCCTGTGGGTTCTAGGGCAGGTCAGGCTGTGTCAAAGGACACTGTTGCCTTTTGGATCAAAGCTACCATATACTGGACATATGAAATTTGGAAGAAACTTGTTACTTTCAAGGTCACAGCACATTCCACTAATTCTGTGGGGGCCTCCTGGGCCTACAAGAATCGGACCTCAGCTGAGCAGTTGTTCAAGGCAGTGACTTAGTCCTCCTTGCACACTTTTGCTAAACACTACTATGTCAATGTTCTGGCTTCAGCTGAAGACAGCTTTGGCTGGAAGGTCCTGCAGGTGGCCCAGCCTGTCTAGGGACCTGCACACTTGGTTTCCATACTCTTGTTCAGTTGTTTGAGCCCCATTGGCTCTTGTTCTTGTATGCTGTGTAAGTTCAGTGTCCATTGACACTTAATGGCAGGTACTGGATGGTCCTAGGGAACTCCGGTATCATGAGGATGGGTGTGAGGTCCTTTCTTTTTCCCCACCTCTGGTATCCCACCCAGGAACCTTTTGTTTTGGTCTTGCTTGCCTGAGCTGTAGAGTTCTTTTATAGTCTTTTCTTGTACATTTTCTTCTTCCAAAGATAAGAATAAGCATACAAATGTCGGCAATAAACATGCTACGAAATGTAAAAACATAGACATTGAGTATAGCATAATAGTACCTTAAGAAAATACAATTGCAACAGGAAATAATCCCAATCCCCTGGGATAAGGTTGTTTATGTGCCAAGCAGACTGAAACTGCAAGAGTCCAGAGGAATGTGGCATGAATATTTGGTGTAAAAATTCGGGAGAGGGTGAGAGAAGAGTGAAAGAGGAACAGAGAGGACAGGTAAGAGGAGACGGAAAGAAGGGGGGACATAATCAGGGGAGAAGGAGAGAGGTGCCCCGATGCGGTCTTGTGAGTAAAATGTTTTTTTAGGTAAGTGGAATAGGTGGAAGTTTCACCTAAGCAGAAAAGTGGGCGGGGGAGAGTGCTGCTGCTCCTTTGCTTCATGAGGACTTGCTATGGTGAGATCAGAGTTTTTCCAATGTGATCAGGTCTCTCTGTATGCCCCCAAGTGGATGTTGTGTAGCCTCTCCGTATCCCTATACTTGTTGATTCTAGAGAACCATGAAGAGAGGGTGGTGGATGACCTTTATAATGTATTATAATGTATAATGTATTTATAATGTTTTTTTAATGGCTACAATCTAAAATAAAGCTAAATTGAAGTATTACTATCACTTTAAACCATACCATACAAGATGATGTGTTTATATGTAAGTACGTAAGTATTCTAAATAACATTGACATTGCAGCAGCAAGTAAAATCAGTCGAACTTCAACTGCAAACCTATTTCAGGCTTGTATTCTCCTAGCTTCAGGGGACAAGAAGAAAAACAAACATGGCTGCTTCAGAGAAGTAAATGTAAAGGTAATTGCAGTTGCTTATATCTGTAGTCAGACCACAAGTATAGGCTTCCACCACATTCAGACTGCAAATAGATTACTGAGGATGATAGTAATTGTCTTAACCCTTTGAGTGCTAGCGTTGAGCAATGCACTGAGAAACAGAAGGGTGTGCAAAGCTGAAGAGAAATCCCAGCAATAAAGAACAACGAGATACAAATACAAAAAGGAACAATTCTGAGGTTGACTCCCCTGCACTTTAGGGAACAAATAAACATTATTTTGATTTATTTTAGGATATTGACCCTTTTAGTGCCATAGAAGTATCCAACACATTGGGTTGCAGTGCATGGTTATCTCTCGTGCACTCAAAGGTTAACCCCTTGAATGCCAACAAGGTCTCCATAAAAAAAATAGTAGTGGTTCCAAGGGACAAATAAGCTTCACCCTTTCAACTATTAGTGTGGCTGGAAGGGATGTTTAAAATGTTCTGGAGGAAACAGAAGATTCTGGAACATGTTGATCCCCCATAGCGTCCCCTTACAACTCACACTGAAGTGCTTCATAAATTCAGTTGTAAAAACACATCACATCTGTATGTAGATGCAAAGTGACAGAGTTTGTCACTTGGCACTGGGATCAGATCCGACTGAAGTGCTGTTTTTCAGGTGAGGTGTCAATCCTAAAGGTCATCTGTAATCCTTAAGTGAAAAATCTACCAGTTTTTATTAAACTTCTTTGCATACTCATGTCATCATGTATTAATGTTTGTGTGACTGCAGGTAACACTTGACCTTCACATACAAACATAGGCAATATTTCTGTTCTAGCACCACCTGGCTTTCTTAGGCCCAACACTACAGGGCATTCTTAGGCCCAACTACAGTAGATAATCCCTGCATGTAAGATCAGAAGGGTAGATCGTCTGCTTCAAACGCAACGTCTTATTAAACTCCTAAATGTAATATGAGAGGCACCCAGGAATAAGTCTTGTGTGTGTGTTGCTTCCAGTCTGCTGCAGCATTGCTCCTTAAATGCAATGTATGTCAATTAACTCCTTGAATGCAAGAGAAACTCTAATGCATTGTTTCCACAAAGCATTAGGGACCTCTCTAGCACTGAAAGTGAAAAAGGCACAAACAGTAACATAAGCTCATTTCCTGTGTGAATGTGTGTGTGTGTGTGTGTATATATATATATATATATATATATATATATATATATATATATATATATATATATGCACGGCCATGCAAACCTGTGCTTGTGCTGATGTTGCTTCCTGAGGCAGTTTGGAACTCTATGGTGAGTGATGCTACAGAGAACAGCCAATTTTATATGCTCTCCAGCACCCGGTGGCCCAGCTCTGTGATATAGAGAAATAATAAAGACATAGCCTAGTTGTGGTCTCCAAGTGCAGATTTGAGAACCTTTGTACTGATTATGAAAATAGATATGTTGCGGGTCTTTTCCTTCTGAGTAAAACAGGGCTACTACCAATGGTGGGAGATGCTACTTTCAAATGTTCATACAGTTATTGCATTTCCTGATAGCTTGTGTTCGAGATGATGTGCTTGAAGTTAGCACTGTCAGTAGTGTAATCTAGGAAAACCTTGTGTCTGCAGCACACAGGAAATAATAGCAACAGCACCAGGTGGATGCAAAAATTCTTGAACTCAAACTCTCAATAAAGTGCATGTTTGTTCTGTAATTTTTATCTTACGTCCAAAATGGAACACAGGTACCCTGGGGTTGAGTCCCTCCTCTTGGAGGGCAGGACACATCTCAGAAGAGTCTTATGGGTGGAGACTCCCTCATCCTCCTCCAGCTCAATCCTTCCCCTGCCCTGCAAGTACCCAGAATTCATGTGTCCTGCACTGAAGAAGGAAAGCAGGATACACTATCATAGTTTTTTAGTTTTTCTATTATTTTCACTTTAGCTGTGGTGCTGTATAATCCCCCATTAGATGGGTTACCATTACTGGGCTTCACTAGAGTAGACTGACCAGTATGCAGGTGCTGTGTGGACCCTTGAAGCCCTGTGGAGGGAATCTTGCTGACAAATTTTCTTACCAGCAGAGTCTCTTGGGGCTCTGCTTCTAACTACAATGGTAACTGAAGACAGAAAACTGGCGAGTAATCCTTTGAGTACCTTGGTCCACATTTGTCTTGTATCTCTGCCACCATTTAAGGGTGATATTTCAGTCTGGGATTTATTCTAGTATTTATACTAGTGTTTGGGACAGTTTATTTTCAGGATGCCAGACTCTAAGGGATATGGAGTAAATCTAATGGATTCAGGGGCATCCTTACCCCCCCTCACTTACTGCTCCTCATGCCAAACGGGGCTCCCATATTCAGGATCTCTCTGTCCCTCTTGCGCTGTGACCCCCACTACTCTTTCAGGGCCCTCCAACATTGATCAAGAGCCAGCTTGGGTCAAAACATTTCTTTTATCAGTGGCCCAAATCCTCTTCTCTCTTCAGGTGGTACTTTAGTCATGGAAGCGCCCCACTACATTTAAATATGTGGTCCCCATATCTAAAAGTGTTCCTTAGATTCTAGGGCCCTCCTCAATGGATGAATTGTCTGAAGAAGAAGATGAGGAAGGGGGGATATGAAGGTATGGACTCTTCCTTCTCCTATGGGGACTCCTGTGAGGCTGACCACCTACCCTTTGCTTAGATGCTCATTAGAGACAATGCCGCAGAAGTGGCATACATCAATCGCCAAGGAGGCAATCGCAGTGTGCTTGGTTCAAAGTGAGGTACATTCTTTGTTGGGAGGAGGCCCACATTCCGGTCATCTCAGTAGTTCACATTCCTGGGGTAGAAAATGTTCTGGTGAACTTTATTGCTAAGATGTAGCTCCAGACAAGTGGGAACTCCATCCAGAAGAGGTCTACCTGATTTTGCAACAGTGGGGTGTGCCAAAGATAGATCTTATGGCCAAGGGGGAAAACGGGAAGGTGTCGACTTTCTGCTCCTGGTAGGGAGATCCTCTGACCTTTATCATGGATGCGATGCTGTTTATGCGGAACTTCCACCTCGCTTATGTGTTTCCCCCATTTCCTCTCAATCCCAGGGTACTCTGGAAGATCAGTATAGACAGTGGGATAATTATTTTTGTCACCCCTTGCTGGACCAGAAGGGAGTGGTTTGCAGATCTGATCAGTCTTTCAATTCAGCATCTGCTCCACCTTCCTCCCAGGCCAGATCTCTTACTGCAGGGTTACCTGTGGCACAAGCATGTGGAGAAAATTGCTTTGACTGCATGGCTCTTGAAGCCAACATCTTGAGGAAGAATGTTTTTTCTCTGCTGAGGTCGCCTCCAATATGATGCAGGCCAGAAAAACCTGTCTCTTCCAAGGCTTACCATAGGGTATGGTCCATTTTTCATTTGTGTTATGTGGACAAAGTTGTGTCCTCACAGGAGTTTGACCTCTCTTTGTTGTTATCCTTTCTCCAGGATGGAGTGAACAAAGGGCTCACTTTGAGATTCTTGAAGGTTCATATTTCAGTGCTTTCTGTGTTTATCCAGCCACCATTCCAGATGTGAAGGTTTCTCTTTAGGGGGTGGCTCATGCCTTCCCTCCCTTTAAGACTCCCACACCACCGTGGGATCTTAACATCTCGGGAGTCTTGCAGAGGCCTCCCTTTAAGCCCCTTGATTCCATTTCTTTGCGCCACTTGATGTCCAAGACGGTCTTTCTTTTGGCAGCGGTCTCTGTCCACAGAGTTAAGTTACAGTCTTTGTCTTGCCTTCCAAACCACCTTTCCTGGTTCTACACAGGGATAAGGTGGTCTACCAAGAGTTTCTTCCTAAGGTGTTCTCTGAGTTCTGTATCAATCAGGAGACTGTTGTACTTTCTTTCTGCCCTGACTCTGAGTCTGACAAGGAGAAGATTCTCCATTTATTGGATATTGTACATTGCCTTCAATTTTATG
The DNA here is from genome assembly GCA_037306005.1 of Rhinophrynus dorsalis. Taxonomy (NCBI): domain Eukaryota; kingdom Metazoa; phylum Chordata; class Amphibia; order Anura; family Rhinophrynidae; genus Rhinophrynus; species Rhinophrynus dorsalis. The sequence continues at coordinate 257,437,398 of CM074722.1, forward strand.
GAGGCAAATATAGTTTTTGATACCTTTTATTGGCTATCTAAGCAGATTTAGAATGCAAGCCAATAAATGGTATCAAAAACTATATTTGCCTTCTGTATTTCTATGGCTAACACGGTACCAACTCTCATCTGTTAAATTTTATGTGCACCGTACCAAGCATTTTAGGAAAGTTGGCTTTCTGTTTGTAATTCCTGTGGGTTCTAGGGCAGGTCAGGCTGTGTCAAAGGACACTGTTGCCTTTTGGATCAAAGCTACCATATACTGGACATATGAAATTTGGAAGAAACTTGTTACTTTCAAGGTCACAGCACATTCCACTAATTCTGTGGGGGCCTCCTGGGCCTACAAGAATCGGACCTCAGCTGAGCAGTTGTTCAAGGCAGTGACTTAGTCCTCCTTGCACACTTTTGCTAAACACTACTATGTCAATGTTCTGGCTTCAGCTGAAGACAGCTTTGGCTGGAAGGTCCTGCAGGTGGCCCAGCCTGTCTAGGGACCTGCACACTTGGTTTCCATACTCTTGTTCAGTTGTTTGAGCCCCATTGGCTCTTGTTCTTGTATGCTGTGTAAGTTCAGTGTCCATTGACACTTAATGGCAGGTACTGGATGGTCCTAGGGAACTCCGGTATCATGAGGATGGGTGTGAGGTCCTTTCTTTTTCCCCACCTCTGGTATCCCACCCAGGAACCTTTTGTTTTGGTCTTGCTTGCCTGAGCTGTAGAGTTCTTTTATAGTCTTTTCTTGTACATTTTCTTCTTCCAAAGATAAGAATAAGCATACAAATGTCGGCAATAAACATGCTACGAAATGTAAAAACATAGACATTGAGTATAGCATAATAGTACCTTAAGAAAATACAATTGCAACAGGAAATAATCCCAATCCCCTGGGATAAGGTTGTTTATGTGCCAAGCAGACTGAAACTGCAAGAGTCCAGAGGAATGTGGCATGAATATTTGGTGTAAAAATTCGGGAGAGGGTGAGAGAAGAGTGAAAGAGGAACAGAGAGGACAGGTAAGAGGAGACGGAAAGAAGGGGGGACATAATCAGGGGAGAAGGAGAGAGGTGCCCCGATGCGGTCTTGTGAGTAAAATGTTTTTTAGGTAAGTGGAATAGGTGGAAGTTTCACCTAAGCAGAAAAGTGGGCGGGGGAGAGTGCTGCTGCTCCTTTGCTTCATGAGGACTTGCTATGGTGAGATCAGAGTTTTTCCAATGTGATCAGGTCTCTCTGTATGCCCCCAAGTGGATGTTGTGTAGCCTCTCCGTATCCCTATACTTGTTGATTCTAGAGAACCATGAAGAGAGGGTGGTGGATGACCTTTATAATGTATTTTCATAATAAGGTTTTGCTGTCCTTTTAATGAAAGTGAATTAGTATTGCACTTGGAATACTCCCTTGTATCTATACACATTTTCATTCAGAATACAATTAATTGTTGTAAAGAAATACAAGGAAGATCACCTTTTGTTATGCAGTGTAATTAGTGTAGCTGAGAAGAATAATGCATCATTGTCATACTGACAGGAAGAAGCCACCATGGAGACACATGATATATGCTAATGAACCTTACTGCTTGCCCAAAAATGTATTTTGTACCAATCCTCCATATTTATTAGGGGATATTTTATAATCTTGACCCCAATTAGGTTTTTGCATAAATAAGTAATGCTCATGCATTCATACATATTCTATTCAGGTTAATCATAGTACAGATCTATTTTTGCATTATTACTACTTTTGTCATTAGTCCCTGTACTTAGGGGTAATTACTATGGTGGTTTAGGGCTGATTTAGTGTGGTTAAGTGGTGACTCATGGAGGTTATTCACAAAAGAAAACAGTAGTAGTTGTGAAGTAAACAAACCGTACTATTAGGGATAAATAGAACTTATTTATTTAACCCTCTGAGTACCAGAGGGTACTCAAAGGGTTAAACCCCTTGATCACTAGAGAGCTCTCCAGTGAATGCGTTGGAGATCTCCCTAGCATTGAGAGAGTTAAGAGAGATACATTTGCAACATGTTGGAGACCTGTTTAGCATCTAAGCAGTTGAAAGTTCATTTTAACCCTCTGAGCTCCAGAGGTATCCAATGCACTGCAACACAATGCATTGGTTTCCCCTCTGGAACTCAGAGGGTTAAATAAGTAGGAAGTTCTATTTATCCTTAATAGTACGGTTTGTTTACTCCACAACTACTACTCTTTTCTTTTGTGAATAACCTCCATGAGTCACCACTTTCAGTGCCAGAGTGGTACATTATGAATTGTGTGCCCCTCTGTCACTCAAAGGGTTAAGCCTTCAAGTGCCAGAGAGGTATTCAACACATTGCTTTGCACTCAAAGGGTTAAGACCCCCATTCAGTCAGTGGAGATTTCTAGCTCACCCCCTATTGGCCAGTTAGTGTATTATTAAAAGGAGAGTTTACAGGATCACAGCTTGGTGTATAGACCAGCCAAGCACATAGTCCTACATCAGTCCAAACTATGACATACTAGAGCAAAGAAAAGAAAAGCTCACAGCGCTAACTCACCAGAATATTTACATATAATTAATAAAGTGTAAATGAGAATAAAGTAATGAATATATAGATAGCAGCAAGGAATGAGAGGGTTCGCCAGTCCCCCAGATATTAGGCCAAAATCTAAAGTGCAAACACAAAACAGAAAAACAGACCTGTGCTTCTCTATACAAAGTGAAAATAGGGAACACATTTTCACTTTGTATAGAGGAGTGCAGGTCTGTTTTTCTGTTTTAAACTATTACATACATTCACAATTCTACCAGTGTAAAAGGTGATACAGACTCTTGTGCTTACAAGATTACAGCTTATTGTATAGCATTTCACTTCCTCCAGAAAAAGGAATCTTCAGCATCTTAGAAAGGTGTGACAGAAAAACATGCCTTAAAATGCACTGAACTCATCATACTGAAACTTCACGCAGCCCAGTGGAATAACCTTTTCATATTTTTGGGTGCAAACTAAAGAACTATTACATAAGGGTACAGCCATACTGTTTTTTTATTATGTGTGTGTAAGTTTCACTGGCCTACGCTTGAAAGAACAATTGAAATTCTACACCACAAGCAATGATCTTGTAAGCACAGTATCGTCCTTAAAGAAGAAGTTAGCATATTATAATAATAGACCCTCATTTATCTTACTATGGCCAGTAAATCCTAATTGCCCTTATGAATTTTTCCCTTTTGCTTTTGGTTAAGAGATAACAACTTAATTGAGTCCTGGATATCCTGTCTGTGGAGGTGGACATGACAGCTGGTGGCAGTTTTTAAACTGAACGTGCATAAGCCTGCATAACTCTTTAGTGTCCAAAGGGTTGCATAACGCATTGCACACTTCTCTGGCCCTTAAAATGTTAAGATTACTTTGTCCAGTGGTCAGAGTTTGTCTTATGGTACTGCTAGCAACTGTCATGTCTGCCTCCATGTACATGACCTCCAGGACTGATTGAAGATGTTGCTGTTTTTTTGTTCAAGAAATAACAAAAAGTGGTGCACGTCTCTAGAGTCTGGCTACAAATTGTCATGCACACAGGCTGTCACATCTGATGATCACTGTACTCACTGCATCATATTACAAGTGTTCCCGTAAGGGACTGACACATGTGATAATATATATGGGAGATAGTGGCACCCACTCCCGCTCAAGTACTCCTTCCTGCTTGCTACTACAGACAACTGGGGGACAGGAATGTAGATATAAACTAAGCATTTATTATTAACTCAAATCTTGTTAAAAACAAAATCTCTGCATTTCATGGTCTTTCATTGACCAGTGTTGCAAGGGCAATGTGTCTGGCTGGTTTACAGCCTATCTGTGGGAAATAAAGAAGTAAGGACAAGAGGTCTAGTTCTGCACTCCAGGATCTAAAAAGGCTAAATGGAGGCATGTGTGTACAGGGCACACATTTTCACTTTGTATAGAGGAGCGCAGGTCTTTTTTTCTGTTTTGTGTTTGCACTTTAGATTTCTTCCATTCTCCAGCTTTTCTTCCTAGCTCATTCCATTGAAATCAATGGGAAGAAACATTTTTCCCAACCACATAACATATTCTCGACTTTTCTACAGCCATATAAAAGGGTGTCAGGCTCTCACAGCGTGCCATTCTGTGATTGTGAGAGGAGAAAGCAGCACGTTTTGAGCTAGAGATGACAGGCAAATAAAGGGGAATGAAGCTTAGTTTAGGGAGTCTTTTAGTTAGGACATTTGTTCTCTGTATTAGGGGAGTCTGGGGGCACTCTGGGGGAGAAGGAAGGAAGGAGGTTGACCTCAAAATTCAGTGTGACTGACTGGCAAGACACAGGCATCTGGGGTCAAATTTGCTTGCGGATTTTGATTTTATTGTCTCTGTGCTGGGGAAAAAAGTTGTTGATTTTGTTTTTTTTTTTTTTTTGGACTGCTGTGATAAGATAGGGTGGACAACTTAAAAAAAATAAATAAATACAATGTTGAGGGCCAAGGCAAGACACCATACTCCTACACATGAGAGGGCAGAGGGGCAAATCTCTGTAAGGACTTCACCCTCCACCACAGTACACACCTCCTCCTACACCCACCCATCCATTCACCATGTACAGGACTTCTCCCTCCACCACACTACACACCTCCTCCCTCTACACACTCCCTTTCCTTCACCTCATCACCTCAGACTCCCCTTCACCTGATTGCCTCGCAAATGTTATACACAATACCCCAAACTCACCAAACGCAAAATGCTATATGCAATACCCCAAACGCAAAACGGTATACTCCAAACACAATATGCAATCCACCAAAAGCAATACGTGAAACGCAACACGGCAAATTCTATACGGAATACGCCAAATGCTTAATGCAAAACACTAAGCAATATGTCAAATGCTATACATCAAAAGCTATATGCCAGACACCATACACCAAACACAGTATGCCAAATGCTATATGCAATATGCCAAATGCTATACACAATACGCCTAACACTATACGTCAAATGCAAAATGCCAAATGCAAAACGCAATATTCAATTCACCAAACACTATACAACATATACTATTATCACGGTGCCCGTGCTTTTTCTGTCAGTCTCTGTGTGTTGCTCTCCTATTGGCTGAGCTTGGTTTGACCCGCCCAGTATGGCCTTTTTATACTGGGCTCTGGCACCTGTCTGGTGCCCTTTCGTGGTGTTCCTGTACCAGTGCTGACTTGAGCTGCTGTGTTCCTGTGTACCGACTTGACCCGTTTGACTACTTCGCTTCTAGTTCCTGCTCGGTGATCCGACCCGGCCTGGCTGACGTTCCTGCTCCGTGACCTGACCCGGCTTGTCTGACGTTCCTGCTCCTTGATTCGACCCGGCCTGGCTGACGTTCCTGCTCTGTGACCTGACCCGGCTTGTCAGACGTTCCTGTTTCATGATCCGGCCCAGCTCTCCAGTTCCTGATTCATCACGTCGCTGGGCGACATTATTACTTCCGCCTAGTCTGGGCCTACCAGACAGTGTGTCACTGTTGCCTCCGTTACTTCTCCGGCAGTGTACATTCCGCTGAGCATCCCGTTAACTCTTGCAGAGCTACTGTTGCCTCCGTTACTGCTACGAGCCTTCCATTAACTCTTGCAGAGCTACTGCTGCCTCCGTTACTGCTACGAGCCTTCCGTTAACTCTTGCAGAGCTACTGTTGCCTCAGTTACTGCTGAGCCTTCCATTAACTCTTGCAGAGCTACTGTGGTCTCCGTTACTGCTCCGGCAGTGTGCCCCTGCGTTTCTGCTCAGCTCTTGCAGAGTACTGTGGCCTCCGTTACTGCACCGGCAGGGTACCATTGGCTCTATTCTATTCAGCTCTTGCAAAGTACTGTTGCCTCTGTTACTGCACCGGCCGGGTGCCATTGGCTCTATTCAATTCAGCTCTTGCAGAGTACTGTTGCCTCGGTGACGGCACCGGTCAGGTGCCATTGGCTCTATCCAATTCAGCTCGTGCAGAGTACTGTTGTCTCCATTACTGCACCGGTAGGGTGCCTGTGGCTCTATTCCTACAGCTCTTGCAGAGTGTTGTGTGGCCTCCGTTACTGCTACAGCAGGGGGTAGAAGTCTCAGCTCTTCTCCAGCAGATCTAAGTGCTTTGTCTCCATTCTAGCACTACAGTCTCCTTATCGCTGTTCTTCCATCAAACTGGGCATTACTGAACACACCACATCAGAGACTGGTTATATCAATTGGACTTTAACCCATGCAGTGCTGAGTTCTCCTTGTCATGCCTGACCTGTGACAGTACATGTACACTCTCTTACTGTTATACGGGGCCTGTGTAGGCATAAGTCTATATTACACCTGTCTATTCTGCTGTGATACTCTATAACCCGCTAAGGGTATTTTCATTGTGTTTTTTAATAAAACTGTGTTTATCCTAACCTACTGTGTCTGAGTGTTGAACAAACCGTTACAACTATACAGCAAACTCTATGCTCTATATGACAAATGCAAAACAACTCCAAACACTATATGCAAGTTGCTATAAGTAAAACACCAAATGCTATACACAAGACGTTAAATACAATAGGAAAACCGCTATATGCAATAGATGAAGCACAGTACACAATAGGCAAAATGCTATTCGCACAATGCTATAGGCAATACACTATACGCAGTACACACAAGACACACAAGTTCACACACGAGCACTCATGCTTACACACGTTCCTGCTCAAACATGTTCAAACACTCACATGTTCACCCACACACCTATGGAGAATTCTGTAATGCAGTGCTTTGCAATGCATTGCACATCTTTTTGGAGCTGAAAGAGCTAAATATTGACAATTCAACAGGCCAATCATTGTTTTATTACAGTAAGGCGGAATTCCTTGCCGAAGGATGGGGTAATGGCAGATACAATGGATAGATTTGAGGGAAGATTAGTTACATTTCATTCAAGAGGGAACATACAGGGTTATACTGTGTAATAGTAGGCAAAACAGGAAGTTCAGATAAAGACCAACTTATTTGGCAGCAGGAAAGCTTATTTAATTCTCATTTCTCTGAGTTATGAGGCAAAGGTTGAACTTGATGGATCTGAGTCTTTTTGCAGCCTAATTTACTATGTTACTAATTTACTATGTGTATGTATATATCTATATATATATATATATATATATATATTAATATTCACATAATTGATAATGGATAGGGGGGCCCATCAGGCTTTTTGGCCATAATAATATAAGTGGGGATATTATTAGGCATTATCAGATCTTCTTTAAAGGCTGGTCTGTGTCATCTTCCATGTCCCTTTTTCCTTTAAAGTTGATAATGTAATTAATATTTTGGATTCACATATGATTGTGCTTGGGTGGTCTATATACAAAGTAGTGGTTGTGTAATACACTTATTCAGCCTAATTTTTCCTGACGAGGATAAGGCAGCTTCCCAAAGGATCTAGGACTCTTATTTTGGAAAAGGGTTCCGATCTTGGAGAATAAAGTGCATTTAAGTGATGCAGGGACAGTTAAAACTGACTCATACTCCTTTGTGATAAATATACCTACCTAAGCCTATGTTGAATTTGTGGCTGGAAGGTGAGTACCATAGCTCCAGTATGACTTATTCCAATAGGGACTTTAAAAGAGGGACTGCACCTTGTTTCTGACACACAGAATCCTTGAAATACAGGCAACATTCTTCAAACTTAACTCCATACTCTCATGTACTTTGCTGATGACATCAGACATGACATCTCAAATGGCCTCTGTCACTGATGAAATAATTTGTTACCAATATTTATGATGTCACCAGTGATGCTATAGATGAAGTCATTTGTGATGTCATGTCTAATGTCATCAGCAAAGTACATGGGATTGTGGAGTTAAGTTGGAAGAATGTAGCCTGTGTTTACTGGTCTTTGTACATTTGAGTGACTTCAAATACATTTTTTTTGTTTGTTTCTTTTGCCTTTTGTGCTATAAAACAAATATTTTCTCTTTTGCGTTCTGTAGGTCCAAGTGAGCTTGACCTTAGTCTTATTATAGACAGCGGGGAGATTGCTGATACAGAAACAGATTTCGAAGACCAGGTAAACACATTATTATTTTATTATTTCACTGACTTCAATTGTTAAGGGAGCAACAGTTTTACTGTGAACAAATATATATTTTGTACTTTCCCTGCTGGCTAAAAGAAGGGAGATGTTTCAAAATGATGTCTCAAACTTTTTTTAACCAAACTGGAAAATCTAGTTCTAGCTTGTGAATTTCCTATTTCTCTCTATGGGAGTGCTTGAGTGTTAATGCTTTCACACTGGCAACATTGTAGCATGACTTTTCTTGTAGCATCTAGAAATGTTGGTGTCTTTTTAGTTCTACAGTGTAGCATGTTTTTATAGTGTAGCAAGTTTTCGCCAAAGGGTTAATCCCAGTTTCAGCTGAAAAGACAAAAGAAAACTCCCCAGTCTTATAATGCCTCATGCCCTTTCTTTTTTTTTTCTCCTGTCTCCAGCTGAAATGGGATCTCCATTTAGTGTGGCTTTCATTTTTATTTTGTCTTACTTAGGGCCAAGGTGCCTCACTCCTTGGCAGTTATGGCTCTTCATTCACTCCTTCCGACAGGGTTGCTGATAAAGAGGTTGCCCGAGTGGTGGGAAGCTTTGGCCATGGTCTTCTGCCTGTCTTCCTGCCTCCCATTGATGCTCCCATCCCTTGTGTTGTCTGGCTTTGGTGGCATTGAGATGATGAGTCCTGTTTGTGATGCCAAATATACTATTTTAGTCTGCTAGTCAGCAGGTTTTGTCTTAACAATCCACTTTGCTGCTAAGTGGTCTCTGGTAAGGACAGTATCTGTTTTGTAGTGCTGATGTGATTGAGGTGTGTGTGTGCTGCTTCTACTTGAGCATAGTTTTCTTCTGCCTCTTGTAATTTATTTTTAAATATTCTTTTAATTTGTTCCTTCTTTTTTTCTCTTCTATGTGTTAGTCTGTTGTTTTCATGTTGGGCTTTTGGTGATGCTTTTTGCAGACACGATGGCTGTTATGGATCTTGACACCTGTGCCCACATTATCTCACTCAAAGGTTCTTAAAAACGAGTGATAGTTGGCTGATGGGACTATATGTGTCTTTCCAGCCAGTCCAGCAACAAGAGAATTTGCAGTTCCTGCTGGTGACAAATGTCCTCTGGCACTCCATCAACCTCATCCCAGATTGATATGGCCACCTTGATCAATCAGGCAGTTGCCACATGATAGCAGGAAGCTTATCAGACTGTAAAAAAGACCTAGGATCATGAAGGCAGATGAACAGATCTTTTTGATAAATTTACTCCAATGTCTTGGTGGTATGGCACCCTACAGACTGCCTGCTTGCTTATTTCATGTTTTTGAATGTCTAAGGGGTACAAAACATATTGCACACCCTTGGCACCCAGATGATTAAGGAAAATGTGTGCCACCTTTCCTCTTCATGAAGTTATTAGGGAAGAAATGTTTGCAGAGTGTCAGAAATCAGAGAGAGAATCAAAAATGTCATCCCAAACCACTTAGATATTTTCCTTCCAAGGAATCAATGTTTTACTTTAGAAATGTGGACACTGGTATAGTTAAGTTGGCTAGAAAGACCATCTTGTCTCTGGATGAAACTGCTTCATTTAAAGGTCCATTAGATAGAAGGCAGGAAAGTAATCTTAAGCATATTTTCCCTTCCATGGGCTAGGCTTGCAAACCTGCAGTGAACTTGACTTCCAGCTCCAGGGCCATGAAGGTGTGGAACAGTACATTATCAAGAGGAAAGAAGATCCTATCTAGTTGATTCCTGTGTGTAATTCAGACTGGCAATTGAATTGGTAGATGTGGTGAGGATTCATACAAAAATGGCTTTAGCATTATCTGCTTGTAGAGCCCATTGACTAAAACCATAATGTTTCAAAACATTACCTGTGTGCTCTTTTCTTCTCACAAAGCATGTTTTTCAGTGATCATCTCAACAATATTATCAAGAAAGCATCAGGAGGGTGGGTTGGGGGGTAAACCTTTAACTTCACCAAGAGAGAATAAAAATTGCATGCCATTAGGTACAAGAGGAGACAGTCCTTTTGAAATCCATGTTCATACAGACAAGGGAGAGAGTCTTTCAGAATCCAAGCCTAGAATGGTGGTAAAGGAGATCTATCACCCCTTTACAACGTTTCCTAAATCGTTTTGTTATATATTGTATATAATGAAGTGTGTAAGTTTAAAAAAAAAAAAAAAAACGCTTGTGTGGCAGAATAAATACAGCCCTGTACCTGCTTCCAGGCAGACTGCGGATAGCTGATCTGTGCCGCATGCTGCCGCTCTGCCTCTCTCTATCCAGCCTCCTTCGATGACAGAGGCTTTCTGTCTGTAAGCTGGAGCGCTCTCATTGGCCAGAAATCGATCTCTGCCAATGAGAGAGCTCCAGCTTACAGACAGAAAGCCTCCGTCATCAGAGGAGGATGGATAGAGGGAGGCGAGCGGAGGCAGAGCGGCAGACTGCAGTACAGAACTGGTAACTGCTCTCTGCCCAGAAGTAGGTACAGGGCTGTATTTATTTTTTTAATTTTGCCAAACACGCTTTTTTTTTTGTTGTTGTGGTTTTTTTTTTTAATGAGACACTTTTCATTATATACGATATATAACAAAACAATTTAGGCAAAGTTGTAAAGGGGTGATAGATCCTTGAAAAAATGACAGACTTAAAGGGGATCTAATTCCTGTGGTACAGGTGCCAATCAAGTCTCCTCAAGATTCTGATGTGATCAGACCCACGTGTACAAAAACTGAGGTGGTTCAGGGCTGCTTGGGCCAAAGCTATGTCAGACAGATGTGTCATTGACCGCTTCCAATTGACATTTTCTGGCATTCAAACACCTTCCTCCAAAAGGCAAATTCATAGAGTCTCTGCATCCATCAAACATGCCAGCCAAAAAAGCCAGCACATTAAAAGTCTTAAAGGATCTTGTGCATATCTAGGCAAACATTACAGTCCCAGGATCAGAGACATTTCAGGGTTATTATATAATCATATTCTTCACGCAAAAGCTTCTGGGGTACCTCAGACCTGTTCTAGACTTAAATGATCCTAAGTAAGATTGACTTTTTGGAATACTGATTGTACACCCAATGGACTAGAGCTTCAAAATGCATATCTGTAATTTTCTTTAATTTTTCTTTCTTCTAAAGTATGATCTGCACAGGAGGGCAGATACTTGCCTTAAAATTTTCTCTGGAGGTGGAGGCTTCCTCTCTACTCCACTTTACCCCCACCAAACATTCTCATTTTTGAGACATCAAAGGAATGCATCTGGACAAATATTCTCTTAACTTGCCTTATTTTCTTAACGTACAATCCCCCATTAAACAGGCTCCTATCCCTGGCCTCCTTGATGGATACAGGCAAGAGTGCAGGCTTTTACAGGACCTGCATCTACTTGTGGATGATTGTTCCTTTCTGCCATTTTATTCTTTCTCTGCTTTGCTATGTATGAATATAATTATATACAGGAGACTGAAAACTGAAGAGATTACAGTTTCAGAGTGCAAAGGTGCCATGAGTATGTCCTCATGTATGCCTCTCTGTCTAGCAGCCGCTTTCTGAGGTCAGTGGTAAAACTGCTAGTTCTGCCTCTGTTCTTCTTTCTGTCAGCCCCATTCCACTTCACCTTGCACAATTTTGGTCCGTTATGGGACGTCAACTCCTTAAAGATACCAGAGCTCATAGTAGCCATACTGGATAGGGCTTTGGCAGCAATGGTAAGCTGCCTCACCAGGTGGCTACAGTGGGTAGGAGGAAATGTGAGGGAAATGCTTACTTCTAAGTTTCATCTTCTTCCCACTGTTCACAGGACCCTTCCTTCCTGGAGCAAGGGCTGACCTGTTCCATCTTACAGTTTACTTACTCGTTACATGGGAGGGGAGGATTCTTCCATGGTGGAAAAGGTTTCTCCTTCAGAGAGGAAGTCTGCTGAGGTTTCATCCCTTTTGCATGGGGATTTGTCATGAAAGACTCTGGGGCTCCTGTTTGGGGTTTTTCCTAAGGGTTGCACGGGAGACCTTGAAAGTCTCTGAGATCACTACATCCAGATGCAGGAGGGATTCTGTGCTCTTTCCTCCCTGTCCTTCCTTAAGTCTATTGGTTCTGGAGGTATAATAGCTGTCTGTTTTTTTAAATAGACTGGTTATTTCACAATACATGTTTCCCCTTTACCCCATTTTCCCTTCTTTCATCTAACTCTGCTCTTATGATAATCTCTCCAACAATTTTTCACCTTCCCAGATTAAGAGCCATGTGAATAGGCACCTGTTATGTCATCTTAAGGTGACCTTTTAGAGCGTCCCTTCTTCCATTTCACCTCCTTATCTCCAAATTACACACCAGCAAACCTGCCTATTCTAGACATCCCTCCCTTGGGGTTAGGCAGGTTGTGGTACTTGTGCCTTAGGAGAGACAGAGGGTTTTTCTCTTTCAATCCTTTCATAGTTCCCACTACATATGACAGTTGTCTCACTATTCTGGATCTAGGGTATCTCAACCATTTTATTCATGTATTGTGTCTGACAGAGTTTTCTTTAGCTTCCTGCCCATAAAAACATACTCTCATCCATGCAGATCATCAGTGTTTCCTACAATTTGTCCTTCACAAGACTGTCTTTTTTAAGTTCGCAGTCCTGCCTTTTGGTGTCTGCTCTGGAGGTTCTTTTCCACTAGTCTTAGCAGCCTTGTCATATCATGTTACCTTGGGATATCATGTTCTCCCTGTCTCGTGAAGCCTATATTGTAGGCCCCTTCAAGGAAGATACTACCCCTCCACTTTCAGGTACTCCTTTTTCAGAAACTTTTCCTTTTTTCTCAGCATAGAATTCGACATGCCTCAACTCTGATCTCTCTTCCGGAGCTCAAGATTCAATCATTCTTAGCAACACTATTCAACACTCTGGTACTGCAGTTGGAGATTCTTGGTAATTGGTCCAGACAGCAGTGTCACCTTCCGCATGAAATCTCTCTATTAATGGATGAAATCAGATTTTGGTCTGATTACTTCAGGTGTCCCATGTGACTTTGGGATGACCATTGGTCATTTGGCTTTTGGTGAAAGCCATGACTTACAACAGCCTGACAGGTTGGGGTGCAGTCTTATACTCTCAGGTGGAGAGAGAGAGAGAGAGAGAGAGTGAAAGAAAGTTAAAGAATATTCTGTCTATCAGCAATTGTCTTTCTCAGTTGTGCTAGTATCAGCTTCTCCGCAGTTTGCCAGTGCATTTTCAGTTCAACACTGAACTAGTGATGACTTACATCAACCACCAAGGAAAGCCTAGAAGCTCTGCCGTGTGGTTCGATGTTTTGTGGCTTCTTGCTTAGGAGAATGCTTTACCGACTGTTCATGTTTCAGACCACATTGGGTGGACTTTCGCTGCCATTAATGTCTGGATTCTAGCACCTGAGAAATCAACCAGCTAGTGTTTGACTGCAGAGTCTATCTGTAGTGTTTTCCGACCATGGCTTCTTGGTCGAACTGCAAGGTTCCCCTGTTTTGTTCAAGATCCCAGGATTCTTGCATTTTCTGTGGACTTGCAGGTCATTCCATGGCAGTTCGCACATGGCTTGAGAAAAGTTAAGATGGAACAGACTCTGGTAATTCTAATCATCCCATTCTGTCCTTGCTGGTTTGGTTCTCGTATATTCTCACTTTGTCCTTGGTAGAGCCATTTTGGCTTCCACTCCTTCTGGACCTGTTGAATCGGTGTCGTCTGTGTCTCCCAAGAGTGGAGGGAGCTGGCTTTCCCAGTTCTGCTCTTGAAGCCAGAATCATGTGGAATAAATGTTTCTCTGATTGCCAGTGTCTTGCAAGGAGTATGGTCCTTGTTCTACAAGTTGTGTGAAGACCGGCGGTTGTGGCTACATCCCTTTAATCTTCCAGCTATCTTAGCCTTTCTTCAAGATGGCCTTTAGAAAGGTCTTAGTCTTGTCTGGTCCATATTTCTGCTCTTTCTGTATTATTTGTAGTCATATTATTTCCAGATATTCAGAGCTTCGTGTATGGGGTGACTCATGCCTATCCAGTGTTTTGGGATCCCACTCCTCCATGGGACTTCAACTTGGTCATCCTTGTGTTTAAAATATAACTTCAGGCTTTGTCCTATAAACAATACTTTCTGATTTGTCATTTTGATAGGGTGGTCTTGAGAACTTCTATAGGATTTCTCCCTGAAGTGGTTTCTGAATTTTACATTAACCAGGAAATTTTTCTTCCTTCTCTTTGTCCAGATTCATCTAACAGACAGAAACAGAAGCATCATTGTTTGGATGCAGGTAGGTTCTTGAAGTACTACGTTCATCACACAAAGTTTTATGCAACTTGGACTCTCTTCTTGTCATTCTGAGGGACCTTGAGCTGGCTAAGGTGATAGTGGTTTTGCTGGTTAAGGCAACGATTCACCAGGCCTACACCCTTATGAAACAAACCTGTCTCCATTGAGATTACATCTAATTCCACAAGAGAGGTGGACAATTCTTAGGCCTACAAGAACCAGGCTTCGGAGTAGCAGTTGTGCAAGGTGCTGACAGTTCCCCTTAACACATTTGTTAAACATTACCATGTCTATATTCTGGCTTCTGCTGAAGTCAGTTTTGCATGAAGGTTCTAAAGGCTTTTATGTGTGGGTATCTTTCTTCTCTTCACTTGGGTTAAGGCAACCATTCACCAGGCCTACACCTTCATGAAACAAGCATGTCTCTATTGAGATTACAGCTCATTTCATCAGAGAGGTGGGTACTTCTTAGGCCTACAAGAACCAGGCCTCTGAGGAGCAGTTGTGCAAGGTGATAACATCGTTCCTCCTTCACACATTTTTTTTAAACACTACCATGTTTATATTCTGACTTCTGCCCAAGTCCATTTTGAATGAAGGTTCTACAGGCTTTTATGCCTGTATGGGTATCTCTCTTCTCTTTACTTCCAATATCTTGTGTTTTTCCTGTTACATTGTTTGGTGTGTAAGTTCCCTTTGACAACTGAGGTTATAAAACTTTGTTGTCCATAAGATGGTGTAGCAACAACGCCACTGTACAATTTCAGGCCACTGTGATACTGCACCTAAAAAATTCAAATTTTAGTTGTAATAGCTACTGAATAAAACACATTTCAGCAGTGGGAGTACCCTTGTTTTAATCATGGGGATAAACCCTACAACATATTTTTTTTCTACATTTTAAATATTACTATCCCTTTAAGACTGGGATCAGGCAGCTTTTGTGTCATCAATTTCTCACCTTCTCCTTTGTTCAGAGAATGGGGTGGCTGATCAACCACAAGAAGAACTGTCTTTCACTAAATGGACTATCTGGGAACCTACTATGATACCACTCTAGCTATGATAACCCTGCTGGTGGGGAAAAGGCAGCAGCTTATGTCCAAGGTGAAGATATTCAGGAGGAAGTTGTGGTGGACAGTAAAAGAATGCATGAATCTAATGGGTCTGCCACCATTCCAGTTGTGATGTGGGCAAAGTACAGACTGAGACTTCTCTAGCTAAACCCCATTCATTGGTGGGAGTGTCATCTATCTACTACAGTTTTTTCAATCCACATTCATCCAGATGTTCACTAAGCCTTAGGCTTGTGGGAGCAGCAAGACAATCTCCTCAAGGGATTCAGTTTGGAAATTATTGATTGGCGCATTCTTAATAGAAATGCCAGTGGCTCAGCTTGGTGAAGTAGTTCAAAGATTATAGAAGATTCCCTGCTCTCATGTGCCATCCAATATCCTAGAGTTAAGAACAGTGGAAAATGCACTTTATTTTCTTATTTCATTGTATCTTTTCTTGTGCCTTCCTATCCTTTTGAGGTACTGATTTGGTACTTCCTTTTGATGAGGGAGCCATTTCCTGAAAAATGTATAATTTTGGGGAGAATTTCCTGTCCTTTCAGCTGACAGTGGGGTCACCCTTAGGTGGCTGCCAACATATTATGACCAGAAAAATAATGGTAAGATGAAATAATTAATTTCTTTCCCAGAATTACATTCTGTCAATATAAGCAGAGTAGCAAACTCTTGGAAAATACAGCTACCTGTGATAGTTATGTGATAATATGATTCCACTGAAACTTGTACTTCTCTCTGTTAGAGGAAAGTTGAAGGCAGTTGCATCTCTCTGTGTGACATTCTCAGTACATGTTACCTGTGTGAAAAACCAATAGGTTACATCAATAATACTCACCTTATGCTTTTTTTTAAATTAGTTGCTCTAACTGCAAAAGTAACTTCTGCAAATTGGGACGTAAAGGGATAGTAATGGTTGTTTTTATCACATTTTATTATTGTAGCCATTAAAAAAATAATAAAATAAGCTATTTCCCATGTCTCAAACCTTTATAGTTTGAGCAATTGAAGCATCAAAGTGTGCCTGGTTTGCAAGCACACTTTGTAGACCGTTCTAACGCGGTATTTCTTTCTATATACAACTATTAGAGCTCTGCTGAAGAGCCTCCACCGGTCCCGGGACCAGGATCAGCTTTTGTCATCTAGAGCTCTGACGTCTCTGAAAGGGGGCTGGAGGGGGGAACTTTAGATTCTTCAATCGCTCAAACTATAAAGGTTTGAGACATGGGACATAGCTTATTCTATTAATTTTTTAATGGCTACAATATTAAAAAGGTGATAAAAAGAACCATTACTATCCCTTTAAGCTGAACCCCTTCATGAAAAAATTGATAGCAGTAACTCTATCACAATAGAAAATTGCAGTTTCATTGAAATAAAATCAAATTTGATCTGTAATAACCTTTTGAATTAAACATCGTCCAGCAATAAGGGTACTTTTTTGTACTTGGCAGAAAAAGGTCTGCAATATACATTTGTCCCTATAAATGTATCCCTTTTTCCTTTTACTCAATTATTTTTATATATGCTTTAACTCCTTGGATGTTCATATTCTATTTTAACCCTTTGAGTGCCATTGGAGTACCCAATGCATTACCCCTCTGGCATACAAATGGTTAATATTTCTATTTTGTAAAATGCAGGTATAATTATGTGATAACATTGTATTTGTTCATATTACATACATAAAACTTTATTTTGAAGCAACTATTCCATATATATATTGCCTTTCCAAAATCTTGTCTACCCCTTTTAACCCTTGGAGTGCCAGAGGGATGAACAATGCATTGCTTACCCCTCCTGTATTCAAGGGGTTTAGAATACCTGAAAATGAAGATGGTATAGAAGAGTTGTCATGGCAACAAGGCATGCTAAGGAAACTAGTACATCTTGTGTCATGTAAGATCTTTCCATTTGGAGGTGATGCAGTGAGTTTTTTTTCTGCTCACATGAAAAAAAGGGATTTACAGTATGGAATAGTTACACTAATTGAGTACCAAAAGGTTATTACTGTAACAAAGAGCAAGGGTCCATAATTAGAGCAATTGAGTCATAATGTAGACTAGGCATCCTCACTGAAGGGCGATATTTATCAGAATAATTACATGTTAGTTTGTTCAAACAGACATTTGCCCTTATATATAACAGCAAACTGGTGCAGTTCTGGGGCAAACCAACTGCACCCCAGGGGACATACAGATATTCCCATTGCATTGAATTGGACTTCTAACGCTTGGGTAAATGACCAAAGAACTGACTAATCTAACTGTGTCTAGAACATAGGGGGGCTGAAATGTTAAAAACAGTTGACAATCTACCATTCACTCTGTAATGAAAGCCCGCTGCCTTGGTGTTTTTCTGGATTCTCCCCCGTATCCAATTTGGCATCAAAACCTGCTGCTTTTTCCTTAACCCCTTAAGGACCACACGGTCCATGGGTGGGAAGCTCTGGAGGAACATGGCAACATTTGTGTTTATATTTACACTGAAGTGACCTGTGATCATGCATGCCGTGCTCCGATCACAAACTTCCATGAAGTGCCAGGTCCATCACCTGTCTATAAAGCTCGGACAGCCATAACTGTCCCGGCACATCATTGGGCATTAAGGGGTTAAAAATATTGGCAAAGTATTGCCCTTACTTTGTTTGCTAACTTCCAAAAGTCTCACCAAGGCCCTCATTCTCTCCAAACTAGATTATTGCACAATTCTACTCTCTGGTGTTCCCTCCTTACGTTTCTCAACTTCAGTCTATAGTTAATGCAGGTACTGATTTTGCTCCTAGATACCTTCCCTCTTATTTCTCTTGAAACTTCTCTTTCAGCAACTTACAAGGTTTTGTATCTCATACAAAATCTTCCTTCTCTCCTTACAGTGTTTTAATTCCTCGATTTACATTTTTGCTCTTAACATTCATAACAAGCCTTCCCATCACCTGCGTTATGCACAAGGTTTCTTTCTGTCCGCTCCCTATACAACTTGAGCCAGCTCTCAGCTGCAAACATTTTCATTGCCTACCCTCCACTTTGGATTGCAGTCCCTATCAACATTCACCCACATTTATCACTTCCAAGTTCCTCCTAAAATCCCACCTGCTCAAGAGACATCTCAATAACTACATTTTCTTAGTGCACACTGACATTCACATCACAATTATTCCGCATTTCCCTTACAAAAACCTGGTATCTGCAATAGTCATCCTCCTCCTACCATCTGTATGTTGTCAGTATTACTAATTGCTTGTAAGCTCTTCCGAGTGAAGTGCAGTGATCACTCTTTAGCTTGATGCTTTTATCCCTGTTTATTATTTTTAATTGTACTATTAATACTTTCTCTGTAAAGCACTGTATACATGTATGACACATTATAAATAAAGATACATACATACAAACAGCCCATATATAGTGTAATTTTATGGTACGTCTGTGTATTTAACCCAGAAATGCCAAATAAGGTATACTTTCTGCCATATACTTGTAGTGAAGCAACATTCTACCAATAGATGTTCCAGTATATCTAGAATGCCACAGCAGGTTGCTCTAGGGAAAAAAATACCGGCACAAAAAAGAGCCATGGGGTGATAAAGTTAAGAGGTGTTTTCATCCAATGAAAAGAATAAAAACACCGTAAATATCAATTCAAATGTCTGCGTTATCCATGAAAAGCCGATAAGGGACTCAAGTTATTGCAGGAAAGTTAAGACCTATTTTTTTAGGGCCCCATATCAATACATCCATTGTGGACATTGTTTTTTTTTTTTGCCATTTAACAGCTGCGTTAGCTGGCAAAAGATCTGATAAGGGACTTTACGGCTAACAAAACTGGGTCTTAAGTTTTGTGCGGTAAGTAAGTAAGTTTATCGGATTTTTTCAGCTAACGCAGTCCTTTAAATGGCATAATGGAGCGTTGTTTTTTTTTTTTTTTTTTTTTTTAATGGGCCAAAACACAAGTTGGTGTCGCGGCCGGCATACTGGATGAACTGCCGTTAGCAGTTCATTACATGGTCCTTTATATGGCTAACTACACAATAAAACACCCGCTGGTGTATTTTGATCTTAACGGCTGGCTTTAAACCTACCCCCTAATCTGTACAGATTTTAAATTTCTGTTACCAGTTGACACTGGCTTAATTTATTCTTTGGGAGTTATTCCCAGAATTGTTAAACTTTCATTGGCCTCTGTAACATTTGCATGGGGTAGAAGTTGGACTTCTAGCAGACCAATCCATAACATCTCATGCATAATAACATTCATAATGTTTGAATACCTGTTTACATTTATTTTCAGATGGCACACATACAGTTATAACATAAGCATAAGCAATAGACAGTAGGCCCCATTTTCACACCATGTCCAATTTCAGAATCATTCTGAATAACTTCAAGAGAGGTCAGTTGTAAAAATATATAGTAAATAGTTTAAAGGGCACTCCTGGCCTCAAATGGCCATTCACTAATGGTATGGTAATGCAAAAGGTATATATCAGTTGTAGCCACAATATTGTTTACAGGAATCCAATATAAAAAATTTTTGTTGGTCAAGATTCAGAACATAACCCTTAATATTCCCTTTCTGTGCACTCCTATAGTTCTCTGGTTCTTGCCAGTTCATTCAATGTATTCCTGCCTGAAATACAACAGTACTGGTGGGGGCTGATCACTTCCCAAGAACTTGTCCACACTTTCTACACATTACTGTAGCTAAGTTTTTATAGTATAGATTTATTAGTGCTATGTGCTGTCAGTTCTTAATATCAGTACTTCTCCTTTTCAAAAGTAAATGTTAATAGGGGATTCATACTGGGAGGAAGGGCCTCTATCTTCAAAAACCTCATTATATATATAATTTACACAAAATTTGCTCAGAGTATCAGACATAATCTTGTAAAATTCTGGTGTCTTTATACCTATTATTCAGTAGTATAACTAGTCATTGGAGGGCACTCCAATGGGTCTCCTAACATACAGATATTCTTATAGGGATGTATCTAGAGTATATTGGAGTCTAGAGTTTCCTTGGATGATGGGCCCTAGAACAACTGCATCCTCTGCATCCTGTAGTTTTAGCCATGTGACTATTATATGCAATCCACAATTACCTTAGTAATCAGCTACTGTCCACAGTAAATGTGGAATGATTTAAATGAGGCTTTTAATACCTTGAATGCTAGATGTCTTGGAAACATCAATAGCATTCAGGGGGATAGAAGATCCATTTAAATCAGTTGGATATTTGTCCCCTGTGGTGCAGCTGATTTGTTCCAGAATTGCACCTCTGAATGCTACAGTTGCTCATGGCAAGAAAATTTGTTTCATTTGAATCGTTTGTGAAAAAATGTTTCTACATTCAGCAAAAACCACCTTTGTGTTTCGTCAAGAGAAATTTTACTGGACGAAATTTGTTTGAAATTATTTTCAATGGGAATGGCCCCCTGCTGCCTTCTCTATACTGACATTTGAACAAGATTCATTCAAATAAGTAATATAAAACTTGCCCCACTTTAAGACCTCCCCCAAGACATTCCCACACAAAAATTCAAAGTCATAATGAGAGGACATTCAGTTTACAGGGTCACAAATATGCAATGTATTAATGGTTTTTGTACCTTTTTGATGAGGTATGATTTTTTTTTTTTTACTTTGACTAGTACTAGTAGAAGTGAAAAACTTAAAACATCCAATGTATTATACACATCTATAATCTATAATTATTAAATAACGAAAAAGAGAGAGGTAATAAACAGGAATAACAGGGCTGACCTATAAAACTTCAAGTACAAATGAAAAAAGTCTCCTTATGTGCACTCATTCAAATGAAAAAAATGTGTATTACGTACATGTACCAGAATCACCAGTATTTTAACCCAGTTTCATTAGGGTTTTCATCAGGGTACATGAATAAAAGAAGATTTTAGTTTTACCTGTTAAATCCTTTTCTCTTAGTCCATATAGGTGACTGGTAACTTTGGGAAGGCGACCGCCCCTTTAAGTAGGCAGGAACAATTCTGGGAAGAAATTGCTGGGTGGAGCCTTCCTCCTCTGCTTAGCTGCTTCTCAGCCAATTCCCACCAGTAAGATTTGAAAACTCACTATTGACTAGGTAGTAAGAAGGGAAAAGAAGACTCCTGTGAGCATGAAACCAAAAGTACTCCTACTTTCGGTCACAGGAGAACCAAGCATGGTCCCTTGGCAGGGTGGGAGACCAGTAACCTATATGGACTAAGAGAAAAGGATTTAACAGATAAGACTAAAATCCTCTTTTCTCTGTCATCCAATATAGGTTACTGGTAACTTTGGGATGTCCAAACATTGAGTTTCCCAGTGGTGACCCAGGACTGCACCCCTGCTGGATAGGTTGGCATCTGTCATCACTGTTGTCCAGAAGGTTATTAGAAAGGGTCTGCCCTTCAGGAGACTGGATAGATTGAGCCACCACTACATGCTCCGCTCCACATGTAGAGGTAGAGAGACTGATATCCTCAGAAGATCTGTCTTGCCCTTGCAAACCTGGATCACAAATCTCTGCAGTTCCCTCATCTGAGCCATGGCAAATGAGACCCCTTCTATAGTAGATATGAAATTCCCCACTAGGGAGGTCAACTTCTTGGCAGGCCCTGGATCGGAGGCCAGGACTGCGGACACCTTGTTGGTGATCTGGTGAGCCACCCCGTCCGTGAGAAACACCATGCCTTGCCTGGTGTCGAAGAGAAGACCCAGAAACATCAGTCTCTGGGATGGCATCAAATCTGACTTGTCCATGTTGAGGATCCATCTATGATAGGTAAGAGCATGAATGCAGTCCTCAACCTGCTGGTGAAGGAGTTCCGGAGAGGGGGCCTTCAGGAGTAAGTTGTCCATGTATGGAGTGACTCTGATGCCATCCCCGTGTAGGACAGACACTAACGCACCCAGGACATGATTGAAGACCTGGGGGGCCGTAGTCAGATCAAAGGGAAGAGCAGAAAACTGAAAATGCCCTTGGTCTCAAGCAAACCTGAGGTACTGCCGTCTCTCTGGATGTATGATGATATGAAGGTATGCATCCTGAAGGTCCAGAGAGGTGAGAAATTCCCCAGGAGACATGGCCGTGATCACCGTCCTCAGGGACTCCTGGTGCTTGAGTCCTGACCACAAAGGAATTGAGTTTCTTGAGGCCCAAAATCAGACGACAGCCACCGTCCTTCTTGGAAACCATGAACAGGTTGGAATAGAAGCCCAAACCCTGTTCCCGGTCGGGATCCGGTTCCAGAACCTCCTTGTCTAAAAGGGTCTGGATGGAGCTGTGGAAGAGATGGTGCTTCTCCACTCCCTGAGGAGTGTGAGAAAGAAAGAACCTGAATGGAGGAAGAGAAGTGAAAGGGATCCTGTACCCCTCCAAGACTACCTGCATAAGCCACGGATCCACCACGGTGTCAGATGGCCACCTACCAGCTCGTGGGGACCGAGGTTGAGCGAGTCATGCCAAAGAAGGTTTGGAGGCCTTGGGCTTGGTGGAGGACTGCTTAGGGCCTGGGGAACTACCTGGTTCATGGTACACGCTTCAGCCTGAAAGGAATGAAAAAGCAGACTCCTTGTAACCAGAGGCTTCTTCTTGGTGACCAAGGGTAACAGTGTACTTTTACCCCCAGTGGCCTCACTGATGAGGTCCTTAAGCTCTGGCCCAATCAAGGATGTTCCCTGAAATGGTAAAGAAAGGCCTTCTTAGAGACCATGTCAGCAGAACAGATCTTGAGCCTAAGAGCTCATCTGGCGACAACAGACATGGTAGAAACCTTAGCCACCAACCAGATGGCATCAAAGATGGCTGCAGAAACATAATGCTGAGCTTCAGAGATGTTGGCCACAAGTCGCAGCAAGTCAGCAGTGGGAGCACCCTGACGGACAGGGACAGTGAGCTGTTCAGTGCAAACTGCAATGGCCCTGTTCACCCAAGCAGCGGCAAATGAGGGACGTAATGATGGTCTTCAGAAAGGCCTCAAGCTTCCTGTCAGTCCAGTCCTTAAGAACAGAAGTGTCCACAACAGGCAGAGCAGTGGACTTAGAAAGTCTAGAGATGGGGGCATCCACTTTAGGAGGATGAGACCCACCACGCTAGTGCCGCCTCAGAGAAAGGATACAGCTTAGCAAACCTTCTAGACACAGTAGATTTCCTATCAGGAGACTTCCACTCATCTAACACAAGCTGGTCAAGAGTGGGATTAGGTGGGAAGAAGGTACACTGCTTCTTAAAATGAAACACATCAGAAGGGTCCTTGGGAGTCTCAAGAAATGGGGAAATGTTCAGCGTAGCGAGCACTGCCCTGATCAGGCCCTCAGGTGAGGGATCAGGGTCAGCTTCAAAGAGGTCCCCAAAGAATTGGAAGGATACCACCACGGAATATTCCCCCTCATCCGAGTCCACCAACAGTTCCTCCTCAGAGGAGTCTGATACATCATGTACACCCTGCGGTTTTGGTAAGGAAGATCCGATAGAAGTAGGGGGCTACCAGGACTAGAAGACCACCTGTAATTGGGATGGAATGAGTTGTAAGGTAGACCTTAGGTCTCTAGTAGTGGCCTTAAACTCTTGCATCCACAGTGGCTCTAGAGCATGGCTGGAGGTCTCTGGGGGAGACGCAGGGGCAGCAGCGCATGAGGGGCGTAAATGACCTGAATATTCTCTAGGTAGCCTGATTGACACGAGGAGCAATGTGGCCTAGCCCCAAGTTCCAATGGAGTTGACATCCTCACAGGGTCAAAACATCTGAAAGTATAAGGCATACCCAAATACAGTGTCTAAGATTAAGTATTTCACCCCAGAAATAGCTAAAATGCACTTATCTGGCAGGCGAAGGGTTAATCTGCTGAGGTGAGAAGGAGAGTCCAAGCCCTACGTAGGATACTCAGGAAGGAAATTCAGAAAATGGCGTTCACGACGGGAGCCAATCAGAAACGAGCTCGCGAAGCAGGCGCTCAAGGGAAATGTATTTTCCCTTGAAAAGTACACCAAACAGTGTTTTAAGCCCCGAGTCTCCCAAAACACTCAGAACCAGATGATAGAACAAGGGCAGATAAACAAAATGAGCCGTCTCTGAAGTCGCTACATTGAGCGGTTGCAGAGATATGTCCCAAACTGTAAAATCCCATAGAGGTGAATGGAGCATGGCATCTATGCTGTTAAATGCGCCTTAAAGGCGCAGAACTCAAATAAACCAAAATTACAAAGAGTGTGAAAACAGTGCAAAAAGCATCAGCAAATAGTAGAAAGATTAAATAAACACTGGACCCAGTAGGGAGAGTGCCATAAAAAGCCCTCAAATGTTCCCAAACCAGCAGTTTAAGGGTAAATTTACCACAGAAACCTATTGCTACAAAACCCCTCAGACATACAGATAAACCCAATGAGTGCAGGAGTATACAGTAGGATCTCCAAGAGAGACCCGTGTGCGGAGGGAAAGCATGGGACATGTGGACCTCAGCACTCAAAGGGCCGCTCACCTTTTTAGCAGGTCGTCTGTCTTCAGATTACCATTGCTAAGGAAGAAGCCTCAGTGGGCAACTCCCAAGGAAAAAACATGCTACACAAGCTTTCCATTTGGGAATGTCAGTAATGGTAATCCGCCTAATGGTTGGTATTCCATATCTAACAGAAAAATAATAAAAAAGCTAAAACTATAGCAGAACTGTACTCATGCCTTGCTTCATCAAGGAACAAATCTTACTGGAGGGAATTGGCTGAGAAGCAGCTAAGGAGAGGAGGAATGCTCCACCCAGAAATTTCTTCCCAGAATTGTGCCTACTTAAAGGGGCAGTCGCCTTCCCAAAGTTACCAGTAAACTATATTGGACGACAAAGGAAAGTAAATATAAATAAAGGCCCATGTTTTTATTTTCTTTATTTTATTATTTGTTCATGTTCACAACGAGTATGCCTATTAGAAAAGCCTCTAAAAACATGCAATGACCTCTGAGAGTAAGTAAACAGCAGCATATTTGACTTTGTTAAAAGAACAATATGAGGGTTAGGAGGTGATAGAGATGAGAGTTTACATAGTAGTACCACCATCAGCAGCAGCATTAGATCAGCAGATAGACACATACAGCAGCAAGGTAAATGGGCTACTAAATTATATTTACTGAGGAAGTACTAGTGGCTGTCTAACAAAGGAGACCAACCCCCCCCCCCCCCCCCCCGCTATGCTGATCTCTGAGATTAAGGAAACAGCAGCATATTTGACTCTGTTAGAAGCACAATTTGATGTTAGGAGGCAACAGAGACAAGAGTTTCCTCCCTCGTGTCTGGAATACCAGCGCTAGCATCATCATCCAAGTCTTTGGGTTGCCACCAGTGTGCCTTCAGTGAAAGAAAAGCATGCTGTTCACTAGGGTCACTCCATATGTCAGAAGCGAAGCAGGTAGTCTGCCAACAGCCTTGGCAGCTCGTCCTTCAATAATAATATACAGGAGTCCTATAGTGAGGGCACTACATTCCTGCTGAAGGTGGTTCAACAAGTTAGGGAGTTTGGTGAGCAAGAACCTCTAAACACCTGCCTGACGGGTTATCCTTTAGTCATGGAGCAGAAAGAGCCTCGCCCAGGAATCAGCTGCCCATGCAGACGTGTTAAGTTATTGAACTGCTGCTTCAACATACCTCTTAAATGGAAAGCCCATAGTGTTCAAGGGTAGGTTGGTGCTAATGTGCAGGTGTTGGCTGATACCAGAACTGGGGGGATGTCTCAACACTTTCCTCCGGCTCACTTCCATACGACACAACTTACACATCGTAGTGCAGCCACTTCCCACACACTCAGAATGATCCCATACTTTACTCAGATATCTAGGACAGCCACAGCCCAGCACAAAATTGACAAGGTACTGTTTCTATGAATGGTAGTCCGAGTGGAGGTGGTAGCAGATGAGCAGATGTAGGGGAAACACCAGCACAGCTGTGGCTAGGCCACTTCCTCTGCTGAGATGAAGGAGCACCAGATTTAGGAGACTGTGCAGAAAGGGTAGATGGGTTGCATCAATCTCCTCTGGCTCATAATTCAGTTCCTCATCATAAATAGGGATGCAATTTAGCACTTGAGCAGAGATGAGAGTAAGGCTCACTTCCACCTCAAGGTTATACAACAGCAAACTTCCCTCCTCTCCCTTTCTTACTTCTGAGACAAAAGTAGACCAGTTGCTACCATCAGCCTGCCCATATTTGCTCCTGAGAGTTTCAAACATCACAGTGCTAATCATGCTTGTGGTAGTGGTTGCAGTGATTTTGGTAGTAGGGGCACTGATGGTGGTAATCATGGCACTGGTGGCACTGGAGGTGGTAATGTTTGTGGTCTTCTGTGGTTGGCCATGACTATGGAACAGTCTACGTGTAAAAGTAATCTTAGTCATCTTCTGTAATCCAATCAAAGTACCGGTAATTGACTACTCCTAATGGCTTTGATAGTAATTGAGCCTTATTTTGGTGGGAGGGGTGGAGGTTTTACCACTAGGGCCAAAATGTTCTCTGCTGCCTGCAGCTGATAGTATTGCAGAGGAAGACATCTTCTGCTTAGAGGGGGCTGATGTACTAGTGTTCATCTGTCTGCTGCTTTCTTGTAGCCACCTGCTGGCTCTGGCCATAGCACGAGAAGTGGATGCAATTCCATTTCCACGAATCAATAAAGTTATTAAATAAATATTTAACTATTTATTTTTTCTTTTATTTATTTTATTTTAATTTATTTTTAATCAAAACAATCAGGAACAGGGATAGATGCTGTAGAGAGAAGTGGCGTGTATGGAGCACTGCACGTGCAAAGTGCCTATGTGCACTTTTGTGGAACAGTAAACCTACTTTTAACCTTTTTTTTAATTAAAACACTGATCTAATTTAATTTAATTAAAACACTCATCTGCAAGACTGCGGTGATGTTTCTAGACAGACACATTAATTGGTTTTGATTTTAAAAAAAAACTAAATCCAACAGAACAGTGGCAAAAAAAAGTGTACTATGGGTACTTTAAGTTTAGAGTTAATATATTAACATTATTAGTCACTAATAAGAGCAGCAGTAAGGCACTGGAGTGGACTAGACAGTGGACAATATGGCCAGTCAGCTGTGGATTAGACAAACAACTTTTTGGCGTACTGCGTGTGGAGGCATAGGCTTGCCCACTCAGTGGAGCCACTCTGTGGGTTCTTGTACTCAATTATCTAGATCAGGCAGGATACAGGAACAGATGGCCACCACTTGCTGGTAGACTAGCAGCTAGTGAATTTAGTTGTAGAGTCCAGGTTGGACTTCTCAAGAGACGCACACACACACCAGTAGACTGGCTGGAGAATGTGAATTTCCTCTTGCAGTGGCTGGGATGAGAATCACCAGCCAAATCCGCTCCAGTTATACAGCCAAAACTTGTATTAAGGCATGTAGAATAGAACAGCCTTAACTGAAAACACACTACTTTTATACACTTCCAGACACAATTATCAAGATCGGAATCCAAATAAGGGTTTAGAACAGTGTGTTCACAATCAGGGGAAGCCCAGGGGGACCAATCAGGGACTGTTTAATTGTTTAATATCCACTCAGTGTGCCTATTTTCAAGCCATTCTGATGAAGCACAGCAGGAGTCCATCAGCATTCCAACCATGCTTTTGTTGTTTTATCTGAGGATGCAGGGAAACAGAAAAAGCGCCAAATTATAACAGAGGGGACACATAATACAGGGGTCATAGTAAGAGTGACATGGCAGTCTGGAACAGAGTGCTGAGCTTAACCTTTATTTACTGGGCATTATTTTTCACCACTGCTAACACAATATACATGTCTTGCAATACCACACACACTGTTAAATCATGCCTTATTAGAGCAATCACATTTTGTGATATAATCACTTCTTATAAATAGCATTGGGGGTTAGTACAAGTGGAAAGAGGAACACTTCTAGAGCAAATTAGCTGTACTGTAGGGAGAAATAAACATTCCAAAAGCTTTCCGTGAGTTATAGAGCTTTTTAGCCCTTGAATTCTACAGAAAACAATAAATGTTCCATTTAAATTAATGGGATGACCCAATTAGATTGAGAGCAGTGAGGAATGTTAGTATCTGGCCAGCACACCAGCCAGTAATAAATAAAGCTAAATATCTAAAATAAGGGCTTTAAATAAAAAATGGCTAGCTATCACGGTGCCCGTGATTGCCTCCAGTGTTGCTTTGCTATAACAGCTACCTTGCGACTTCCTGGCTGTCGCTCAATGCAAGTCGCTGTTCTTATTTATAGGTCACTGGTAATTGCTGTCATGTGTCTGCACACCTACTAGGCCTTAAAGGCCTCAGCATTTCCATTACCCAGTGCTCTTTCATGGTGTACCTGAGCCTAGTGCTGTGTTGGTCCATTTACTGATTCCAGTGTATTACTCCTGGCTTCGTCTGACTACCCAATCCAGCTCTGACTCCTGGCTTCGTCTGACTACCCGATCCGGCTCTGACTCCTGGCTTCGTCTGACTACCCGATCCGGCTCTGACTCCTGGCTTCGTCTGACTACTCAATCCAGCTCTGACTCCTGGCTTCATCTGACTAACTCCTCTTCTGTTGTGCTCCCAGCTTGGCTTTCTGCCAGCCTCGGCTACCCAGCCCCTGCTATCGTTATCCTCGGCTTCCTGGGCCTACCGTTAATTCCACGCTTGCTACTCCTGTAGCAGTGCTTGTTCAGTCAGTCCATGTCATTGACCTCCTGCGGTCTAGGTTAGGGTGGTTTGTTGCCTCACCTAGCGTTCTAGGTGCAGTTTACCTTGCCTTTGGTATACCCCAGCGGTAGGATATAGTTGCGCTATTTTAACCTGCTATTACCTGTTTCTCCGGTTCCTCCGCTCAGGTCTCCTTTCTGGCCGATGCCGCTGTGCACTGTGCGAGGCTCCGTCGGTCCGCTGACATCTCTTATTCTGGCCCATTCACTCTGCACTTCCTTTTGACCTATGCCGCCGTGAACGGGCGCGAGGCACTGTCGGCCAGGCTTACTTCCAGCTTCTCTGGGGTTCACCATCCAGCCTTGCTGCTGGCAACTTATGTGGCCGTAGCCACAGAAAAGCCTGATAATAGCAGCCTACGTTCGACTAGCCGCATACCCCAGCGATGCTCCCTAGCACTCCCTCTCTTGCAGGATTCCTGCATTTGGGTGACATTAATAATAGTGCCAAACACACAGCATGTTGGTCGATCCGAAGGAGTTGTCCCAAGCGGTGGTCCAACAGGCAGCTGTATTGGAACAGCACTCTTCTCAAATACAGTGCCTGGACCAGAAACTGGACTCAATAACATCCATGTTACAGAATTCAGCAACGTCTGGAGGCTCCTGGACCCGGGTCCCCCTCCAGCAGTCCCAGGGCCTGTCTCTCCCTCTGTTTCTAATGCCTTCTTGCCTGCTCGTATACCTCTACCTGACAAATTCGAGGGAGATGCTAAGCTTTTGCACGGGCTCTTAAACCAGTGCTTCCTTCACTTCAGGAGTCAGCCCGAGACGTATGCCTCGGATCATTTCCTTACTACGAAGTCAAGCCTTGTCTTGGGTTTCTCCACTGATGGACCGCCAATCTCCTCTCCTTCAGGACGGTGATAACTTCATTGCTGCTTTTCGTTCTGTATTTGACATACCAGGAATACTCACTATGGTGGAGGCATCCCTTTTGGACCTACAACAGGATCAACAGGCGTTTTCACATTACGCCATTGAGTTCCGCACTCTGTTATATGAGATGGATTGGGGTGATGGAGCCCTAAAGGCTGCTTTCCGTCGAGGTCTTTCTGAACACCTGAAGGACGAGTTGACCACACGACCTATACCAGACTCCCTAGAGGGGTTAATCTCTCTATGTTCTTCCCTGGAGACCCGCATACAGGAAAGATGGCAAGAGAGGGAACGGTCTCGGCACCCTCTGGTGCGCCCCATGGTTTTCCTCGCGCCAAGTTACACAATCCACCTACAACAACCCACGAGCCTGTCCCTGAACTTATGGAGATAGGCAGTGTCATTCGCATTACGGATGAGGAGAAGGCGAGATGCCGCACTTAGGGTCTCTGTTTATATTGTGGGCAGTCGGGACACATAGCCCGTCTGTGTCCCAACAAGCCGGGAAATGGCAGGACTTAGGGGGACTGGAGGGGATTCTCCTAAGTCATACGTCCTTCCCCTCGATGAGGACTCAACGCCTGACAGTTCCGTCCTCCCTTGCATGGCACTCCTGGTCCCTTCCACCAGGGCCTTGGTGGACTCTGGTGCTGCCGGTTCCTTTCTTGACCGCTCCTTTGCTTACCAACACAACATACCTCTGCTTCCCAGAACTCGTTCTGTCTGCATAGTCGTGGTTGGTGGTTCCCCCCTGGGCACGTGACGTATCACGCTCAAGAGTGTTCCATTAAAGCTACAACTCGCTCCCGCAAGACTGTGGAATTCGACATCATCCATTCTTCTTTGACTCCGGTTATCGTGGGGTTTCCCTGGTTGGTGAAAAACAACCCGAGGATCGACTGGGTAATGGCTTCGGTAGCATTCCCACAGGATACCCCCTCTGCTCTTTCCATCTCTTCCCTGGGTGTCAATTCCTTCCCCACAGAGGGGTCTCCCCAGGTGCCTGTGCCCTATCGGTCTTATTAAGATGTGTTCTCCAAAGCCAAGGCAGAGGTCCTTTCTCCACACCGTGGGTACGATTGTGCTATCAATCTGTTGCCTGGCTCCATACCGCCGAAGGGACGTACGTACCCCCTTTCCTTTCCGGAGACTGCTGCATTTGAGGCCTATATTCAAGACAAACTCGCCAGGGGGTTCACCAGGCTCTCTTCGTCCCCTGCAGGAGCGGGATTCTTCTTCGTGAAGGACGGCACTCTCCGCCCATGCATTGACTACAGGGGCCTCAGTGCAATCACACAAAGGAATTGCTACCCCCTTCCACTTATACCTGAACTCCTAGAAAGGCTACGCGGCTCCACTGTGTTCACCACATTGGACCAACGTGGGGCTTATAACATGGTACGCATATGCAGGGGGGACGAGTGGAAAACTGCCTTTAATACTCGTTTTGGGCATTACGAGATACTCGTAATGCCCCCACCATATTACAAGAGAAGTACATCATAGACGGCATCCTTGATTCTCGCAGGATCCGTGGCCAACTCCACTACCTGGTTAATTGGTGGGGTTATGGCCCACAGGAGAGGTCCTGGGTCCGCTCTTCGGATGTGCATGAGCCTGCCCTGGTCAGTGCATTCCACCGTTCTTTTCCTGCTAAACCTGCTGCTTAGGATGCGGAGGTGCCCCTTGTGGGGGGGGGCAGTATCACCCGTTTCTCCGGTTCCTCCTATCAGGTCTCATTTCCGCTGTGCACTGTGCGAGGCTCTGTCGGTCCGGTGACACCTCTTCTTCTGCATCACGGTGCCTGTGTTATTGCTGGCGACATTATTACTATGTTTCATCCTGAGTCAGTCTTTTTGGTTACATGGTGTTGCTCCACTCAGTAAATACCTTTATATACTGAGCCCTGTCACTTCTGCAGGGCCCTTTCGTGGTGTTTCCGTTACCAGCGCTTGTTCTTGAATTCGTGTGTTTCCTGTGTATGACCTGGACTGCCTGACTACTCTGCCTGAATCGTTCCTGCTCTTGTGTACCGACCCGGCCCGGCTGATGTTCCTGCTCTGTGTACCGACCCGGATTGGCTGACGTTCCTGCTCTGTGTACCGACCCGGATTGGCTGACGTTCCTGCTGTGTGTACCGACCCGGATTGGCTGACGTTCCTGCTCTGTGTACCGACCCGGATTGGCTGAAGTTCCTGCTCTGTGTGCTGATCCGGCCCAGCTGATGTTCCTGCTCTGTGTACTGACCCGGATAGGCTGACTTTCCTGCTCTGTGTACCGACCAGGCACAGCTGATGTTCCTGCTCTGTGTACCGACCCGGCCCAGCTGATGTTCCTGCTCTGTGTACCGACCCGGCCTTGCCTCTACCCATCCGGTATCTGGTTGTGGGCCATACGGCAGTCTCTCTCTCTGTCCACGGACAGATCCTCTGTTGCCTCTGTTGCTGCTCAGGCAGCCAGTTGCTGTAACCCGATCAGTATTGTGCCTTGTGATCTCATCCGGTGTCGCGTGTCCCGCTGTAGCACCACGGTATGCTTGACCCATACTGCCTTAGCTGAGGTTGGTCTCCTGGGTGCCTTACGCTTTCTCCATCTGGTACTCGATTCTGGGTCTGAGCATTCGTTAACCCCTTGTGGGTTGGTGCCTGGCACATTGGGTACAGCGTTATCAGTCACTGATTGGCGTTATTCCGTGCTTCTGTGGCAGTCCTCCTCTGGCAGCTCCGGTAGTCAGTCGTTGTCCAGGTCCCTCGTTGCTGTTGCTGTCTTGGTCGTCAGTGTGTCACTCTCTGCGTAGAGAGTATATTAAGGGCCATTGCACTATTAGGGCCTACCCGTCCTCCCGGCCTAATAGTAATCAATATCTGTATCATGTGGACTCACACGAATCATGCCTAACCTGTGTCAGTATAGTATTGTATATATATACTGGACCTGTGTGGGTACTGTTAACTGAAACCTGTCCTGTGTCAGTATAGTATTGTATTGTATATATATATACTGTGTGGGTATTTTGTACTACTACCTGTCCTGTGTCAGTAATATACTGTTGCATACATACTGGACCTGCGAGGGTTATTCATTTACAGTTTTCTTTAATAAAATTGCATTTTACCCAAACCTTCCCTGTCTGAGTGTCAATAAAACTGTTACATTCTGACCCCTTCTCTCTGTGCTTCCTTTCGGCCTATGCCTCCATGTACAGGCGCGAGGCACTGTCGGCTCTGCCTTTTCTACCTTGTGGTCTGACGTCACGTGAGGATGACGTAGCACACAACGCCCATATCTGGCTTCCGGTCCCTGGCTTCGGCACACTATCATTGTGTTCCTAAAGCCAGTAGGACGTGTTCCTGTGAGCTCCCAGCTTCTAGTCTGTGTGTCCAGTCCTCCTTGACTTTAGTCTAGTCCTGGTCCTTTCTGATTACCTGTGTATGACCCTGCTAGCCAAGACCACTCTTCTGCCAAGTGATATACGTTAATGACCAACCTGTGTATGATCCTGCTAGCCAAACCACTCTCCTGTCAAGTGATATATGTTTATGATCAACCTGTGTATGACCCTGCTAGCCAAGACTACTCTTCTGTTGTCGTCCAAGTGTTGTCACTGTTCTGTTACTCTGTGCCTTATCCAGTCTTCGTCTCACGAGAGTTTCAGCCACAGCTGTGGCCTTCGCTCTCAATCCACGCACCCTACCCCTCATACCCAAGCCTGCACTCTCCCCTGCAGGAGAGACTGTGCTGTTTATTGTCAGTCTATCCTGGGTTCGCTTCCAGCTTCTCTGGGGTTTACCATCCAGCCTTGCGGCTGGCAACTTATCTGGCCGTAGCCTCAGCAAAGCCTGATAATAGAAGCCTACGTTCGACCAGCCGCGTACCCCAGCGACGCTCTCCAGCACTCCCTCCCTTACAGGATTCCTGCATTTGGGTGACACCTGCCTTGTGAAGGATTGAGGAAGTGCCGTGCACTGTCCTCATATCTAGTCTCATGAAGGTTACTACGGGCCATACGTATACTAGCTGACACCTGCCTAGCCTAGTGAAGGGTTGAGGAAGTGTTGTGCACTGTCCTCACACCTGGTCTCAAGAAGGTGGTGGAGTTGGAGTTGCTACTTTGGTGCTCCAGCATTCTTGAGTTTCTTGTTCCTGTTGCCTGGGTTTACCCTAGCGTTAGGGTACAGACGTGGGTCCATCTCACACTTGCCTAGTGAAGGATGAAGGAAGTGTGTGCACTGTCCTTCCCTGGTCTTGTGAAAGTGCGAGGTACATTGCTACTACTATTGTGTTTCAATAAAATGTATTCATTTTATCTGTACTGGTCAGTGTCTTTATTTCTCAAGTCAGTCCGTGACAGTGACATGAACCCTGACGGTACAGATACCAGTAGTGCGCAGCCGCTTAACCCCTTACCGCCCGAGGGCGTACATCTATGTTCCGAGCGGATGTCCCAGGTGGACAGAGGATGTACATGTACGTCCCGGAAGTCATTTAAAAAAATGAAAAAAAAATGTTTGGCGGGCGTTAAGAGCCGGCCGCGTGCGTGCGCGGCCGGTCACTAAGGGGTTAATATCATGTCCAGGATGGATATGCAGGAACAACGTCTTGATCAGTTGTCGGTAGTGTTGCAGACACTCCTAGACCGAATTGTGCATCTTGATAAGATTGGACAACCACTGATAGCATCCTCAGTATCGGCATGAGTAACAACCACTCAGGTGGAGAATACGAATTATAGAGGGCTGTCTGGGACCGCTCCACTCCCTCTAAGATAAGATGGGGATCCCATGTTGTGTCGTGGGTTCATAAACTAACTCGGAATTTTTTTGGAACTGGTACCCCATGAGTTCCAAAGCGAAAGGAGCAAAGTAGGTTTCATAATTTCCTTGTTGACAGGCAAAGCATTGGCATGGGCCAATCCGTTGTGGGAGACGGCTAAACCCATAACTTCTAATTTCACTCAATTTGTTGAGGTCTTCCGTAGGGTTTTTGATGTTCCAGGCCGGTCAATCTCTGCAGCAAAAAAATTGATTATTCAACAGGGCGCCCGTACTGTAGCAGAATGTGCTATAGAGTTTCGTACACTAGCTGCAGAGGTAGGCTGGAACAATGAAGCTCTGGTGGCAGCCTTCTTGCAAGGGCTGAATGACGTGATTAAAGATGAGACAGCAGCCCATGAGCTGCCAGTGGATCTAGATCAGTTTATTTCCTTCATCATACTGATCGACACCCGTATAAGAGAAAGATCCACATGTGAAGGCATGAGTAGCGATTGGCACCAGACTGGGACTTCCCACCCATGCCTCCCTTACCACCTAGTGTGGAGGTTACTAAGGTTGAGCCTACGCAGGTTGGCTTTACACGTTTTGTCCAGGGAGGAGTGGTCCTTCCATCGTAGAGAGGGTCTATACCTATATTGTGGTAAGGCTGGACATATGTTGCGGGCTTGTCCGGTATGTCCGGGAAACACACGCACTTAGGATCCCTGAGGGGACAGATCTTAGGTGGAGTCAGTCAGTCCCCAGATCAGGAACAAAGCAAGCTTATTTTATAGGTGGCTATATCTTGGGCTAACTCCTCTGTGGCTACCCCAGCCCTGATCGATTCTGGTGCTGCAGGCTATTTTATCGATGGCGAGTTCGCTAAAGTACATAATATTCCTTTAGTGCTCCATGAATCCATTGTTTGTAGAGTCTATTGATGGTCGACCACTAGAACCATCCCATGTCACACATGAGACGTGTCCACTATCTCTGAGGGTAGGAGCTCTCCATGTCGAGACTCTGCAATTTCAGGTTATTCAGTCTCCACACTATGTCGTCATTTTAGGATTCCCTTGGCTCCAAAGGCATAATCCCAAAGTGGACTGGGAGACTTGTGACATATTATCCTGGTCTGGCTATTGTAAAGGGGCTTGCCTACAGCAACCTATTAAGATATTGTGTACCTCCCCCTCTTTACCCTCAGAGTACCAGTCTTTTAGGTGTTCAGTAAGGGGGAGGCTAGCACTTTGCCGGAACATAGACCATATGATTGTGCTATTAATTTAACGCCAGACTCGATACCTCCTAAAGGCCGTACCTACCCCCTGTCGGTAGAAGAAAACCGGGACATGGAGGAATACACTTCTGGTGCGTTATCCAGAGGCATAATCAGGAAATCTTCCTCGCCCGCAGGGGCTGGATTTTTCTTTGTCAAAAAAAAAGATGAGGAGCTTAGACCCTTCATTGACTATAGAGGTCTTAATAAGCTTATGGTGAAAAACGCCTACCCCATCCCGCTAATTACGGAGTTGTTTGACCACTTGAAGGGTTCCTCTCTGTTTACAAAGCTTGATTTAAGGGCGGCATATAATTTAATTAGAATCAAGGAGGGCTATGAGTGGAAGTCCGCTTTTAACACTCGCAGTGGCCATTATGAGTATTTGGTCATGCCATTTGAACAATGCAATGCCCCAACGGTCTTTCAGGAGTTCATAAACAATGTTTTGAGAAGCCTGCTACAGTCCTGTGTAGTGGTTTACCTGGACGATATCCTGATACACTCTCCAGATATCGAGACTCATAGGAGAGATGTTACTACAGTATTACAAAAACTGAAAGAGAACAAACTGTATTGCAAAGTCAAACAATGTGAATTCCATAAAGACTGAGTGCCCTTCCTGGGTTATGTTATCTCTGTAGAAGGTATTGCCATGGATACAGAGAAACTCTCGGCAGTCCTGCAGTGGCCACGTCCTGTAGTTCTAAAGGTCATACAAAGATTCTTAGGATTCGCTAATTATTATAGAAAATTAATTTTACATTTCTCTACAGTAGTCAAACCGTTGACTGACTTAACACATAATGGTGCTAACCCATCGGTTTGGTCCCCGGAGGCCAACAGTGCTTTTGAAGCCTTGAAATCTGCCTTTTCGGTGGCTCCAGTATTGGTACATCCTAACACTGCATTGCCTTTTACCCTGGAGGTGGATGCATCTGAGACAGGTGCTGTCTCAAAGATCCGAGCCTGGCAAGACTCTGATGCCCTGTGGATTCTTCTCTAAAAAGATGACTAAAGCTCAGAGTCTGTATGATATAGGTGACAGTGAACAGTAAGCCATTATCCTCGCTGTTCGTGAATGGCGTCACCTCCTGGAGGGGACTAAGGCTCCTATCCTGATCCTAACTTGACATACCTGTCTGAGGCCAAGAGACTGCCACCTAGACAGGCCAGATGGGCACTGTTTCTGTCTAGACTCAATTTTGTAGTCTCGTACCTCCCTGGATCCAAGAATATTCATGCAGACGCCCTGTCTAGACAGTTTGGCCCAGAACGTGAGAAGGAAAGTGAACCCATTCCGATAATTTCCCCAGATCGCATTTTGGCCACACTCTGTACTAGCATTACATCTCTGACTCCTGGCTTCTTCTGACTACCTCCTCCTCTGTTGCGCTTCCGGCTTGGTTTACTGCCAGCCTTGGCTACCCAGCCCTGGCTATCGTTATCATCTGCTTCCTGGGCCCACCGTTATCGCCACGCTTGCTACTCCTGTAGCAGTGCTTGTTCAATCAGTCTGTGTCACTGACCTTCTGTGGTGTATGTTCGGGTGGTTTGTTGCCTCACCTAGCGTTCTAGGTGCAGTTTACCTTGCCTTTGGTGTACCCTAGAGGTAGGGTATAGTTGCGCTATTTTAACTTGCCTTGTGAAGGATTGAGGAAGTGCCGTGCACTGTCCTCATATCTAGTCTCGTGATGGTTACTACAGGCCATACTTATACTAGCTGACACCTGCCTAGTGAAGGGTTGAGGATGTGTTGCGCACTGTCCTCACACCTGGTCTCAAGAAGGTGGTGGAGTTGGAGTTGCTACTTTGGTGCTCCAGCTTTCTGGAGTTTCTCGCTCCTGTTGCCTGAGTTTACCCTAGTGTTAGGGTACAGACATGGTCCTTTTCACACTTGCCTAGTGAAGGGTGAAGGAAGTGTGCGCACTGTCCTTCCCTGGTCTCGTGAAAGTGAGAGGTACATTGCTGCTACTATTGTGTTTCAATAAAATTTATTAATTTTATCTGTACTCTGTCTTTATTTCTCAAGTTACTCCGTGACACTAGCCTAAATATAGGTGATTTAGAAAGCTCTTTCAGAATCACTTGCATTGTTACATAGTTACATAGTAATTTAGGTTGAAAAAAGACTTGCGTCCATCCAGTTCAACCCTTTTCCTATTCCTGTTTACCATCGCTGACCCAAAAGAAGGCATCTGACTCCAAATGGCAATCAGATTTCTCCCTGGATCAACAAGCCCTAACTAAATATTAATCCCAATACTAACGTGCATAGCCCTCTATATTATGCTCTTTTAAATAAGTATCCAGGCCCCTTTTAAAGGCTTCTAATGTATTTGATAGCACCACCTCCTCCGGAAGTGCATTCCATACCTTTATTGTCCTTACTGTAAAGAAACCCTTCCGCTGTTGTAGATTAAATCTCCTTTCCTCAAGTCTAAGCGGGTGGCCCCTTGTCCTGTGTACTGTTCTGTTAATGAACAGGTCTTTTGAAAGCCCTTTATATGGGCCTTGTACATATTTATATAGTGTTATCATATCCCCTCTAAGACGCCGTTTCTCTAGTGTGTACAAGTTTAACTTTTCTAGCCTCTCTTCATAACTAAAACTTTCCATTCCCCTTACTAGTTTTGTAGCCCTCCTCTGCACTCTCTCTAGTTCCATAATGTCCTTCTTCAGAAAGGGCGCCCAGAATTGAACAGCATATTCTAGGTGGGGTCTTACCATGGACCTGTAAAGCGGCATAATTATATCTTCCTCCCTTGAGTCAATACCCCTTTTAATACATGCCAATATCTTATTGGCCTTTGCAGCTGCCAGCTGGCACTGCATGCTACTGCTAAGCCTATTGTCTACCATTACTCCTAAATCCTTTTCATTAGTAGATTTCCCCAGAGAAACACCATTTAAACTATATGTTGCATTTTTATTATTATACCCAAAATGCATAACTTTACACTTGTCTATATTGAATCTCATTTGCCTGCCCAGTTACTCAATTTGTCCAAATCCTCTTGTAATGAAGAGGTATATGGTATTAGTTCCTGTTTAAAAATAAATTCAAATAAACTTGAACATACACTTGTGTTCTCAAGTAATCAAACTTCTACGGTAGAATGATAAAAAAGAAATGATCAATATGTAACTAAGTACTGTTCCCTCTGAAATTCAGTGTCCTATTTTCTGAATAATACATTTAGTTTTGTTACATTTGTGGAATAGCAACTGCTGATAAATAGATAACAGCAGGGCAACTTTTCAAGTTAATCTGTGCCAACAGACACAATAAATTGTGAATTATATTTTAACATCATATTGATGATGTCATTAGCTGGAGGCAAATTTAGTTTATTATGTGTTCCCGCAATATATTAATTATTTAATCTGTTCTAATTGCTCAGTGAGCCTGAATAATATATTACAAAGTAATGAAGTCCAGCTAAATTAGCACTTCAAAAGAAAAGTGACACATTCTCTCAGAAGTGGAACTACTCAAAATGAAAATCTCTACAATATATATTTATATATTTTCATAGTAAATGTTTACTGTTCGTTTGAAGCACAATGATCATGTAGTAGACTGGGGCCTGTAATCCATGTGGTGGTCTAGAAGCAGACAGGAGTGCATCCCAGAAGTAATTAACTTTTGTCAACAGGGTTGCTCATTATGCCTCCTTAGAACCTCTGTGTCTAACTTTCAAGACCGAAAGAGCCTTTGGAACCCAGTGAGAATGCACTCAGTCTTGCAGTTCAGTCTCTTCTCACAGGACCAACAACGGAGCTTTGGGGGTCTCTTTTCAGACCTCCTTTCTGCTCACTGTTGATCTGCCAAGGCTTACAATGCAATCCCAGCTTCATCAGTAGGACTACTCCAAGGGAAAAAGAACTATAGGTTAGGCACTACCCACATGACAGTTAATCTTTAAAGATTCCAAATCTTGGCTCTACCTAATCTATAGAGGGACAATTAATCTCTTATATGAAAAGCAACAGCACGCTTAAAACTAGGATACTGATTAGCCTAATAATGCTAGATGTTTGCATGAAAACAAGTGTGTGTGAGCATTTAGAAAGAGGGAGATTTCTAGTTCTAAAAGAGTGCATCTTGTCTTCTAATGCCTCTATAAGTACCAATGTTCTTGTTTGAAGGAGGAGACACCTTTCTCTAATACTGTGGTATGAGGATACTTGTGCCAACCGTGTATTTTTGAATACAGGGAGAAAGTGTAAAACAATGTAATTAATGGATGGCCCACCGCCATCTTAAACTTAATATGGCTAAGACAGAGCTGGTCTTGTTCCCTCCTAAAACCCACCCACCAACCCCCTTCTCCATCACAATAAAAAACTCTGCCATACACTCAGTATCCAAAACAAGCTGTCTTGGAGTCATACTTGATTCTAAATTAATTTTCTCCACCCATATCCAAGCTGTCACTGGAACATGTTGTTTCTTCCTAACAAATATTGCAAAATTACGTCCTTTCCTCTGCATATCAATGGCAAAAACACTATCTCAGGCACTCATTTTCTCTAGACTTGACTACTACAATATTCTACTCTCTGGTCTTCCTGCTTCTCATCTCTCTCCACTTCAATCTGTTATCAGTTCAGCCGCAAGAATCACCACATTTGCTCCCAGATACCTTCCCTCTCAACTCCTCCTGAATTCCCTCAATTGGCTACCTATAAAGCATCGTATTTCTTACAAGACTCTCCTCCTCTCCTGTACATCATTCTGTTCTTCAGCACCCTCTTACATTTCTGCTCTTATCTCGCTCTATGCCACTTCCCGTCCCCTACGGTCTTCTCAAGGGTTCTTCCTGCCTCTCCCTACACAACTTGAGCCATCTCTCCACTACAAGCTTTCTCACTTGCTGCCCCTTGACTCTGGAATGCCCTCCCTATCACCATTCGCCAGTTATACACACTTATCACTTTCAAGCATCTCCTCAAAACCCACCTACTCAGGGAGGCATCTCAATAGCAATATCCTCCTCTTGCACGCAGATAGTCACACCAGAATCCTTCTACAATTCTTTCACCACACCTTGTACCTGCACTTATAATCCTCTTCCTACTCTCTCTGTTTGTTGTCATGAATTCTAATTAGATTGTAAGATCCTTGGGGCAGGGTCCCTTTCTCAGTCTATGATTCCCTTGCTACACTTTTCACACAAATAATTTAATGATTGCACTTTAGCTTCATGCTCTTAACCCAGTTCTGTATTTTTTTATTGTATTATTTCAACTTTTGTTAAGCACTGTGTACATGTATGGTGCTAAATAAATAAAGATCCATACATACATACATAATTCTGTCTGTACTATATGTTTGGTAGGGTTTTGTGCTCTTATCCTTCTATAGCGTATCAACCCATAAAAGATTGGTACAGTTTTGAAGTGAAGCCTGTAATGATCTAACATACTTGAAAATGTTGTGTATGTCCAAAATTGCTGTATCTTTGGGATAGTAGTTTTGTTGTTTATGGCTATCTTTCTTGCTATTGCTTTATTTTTTTAGAAGTTTTAGACAATCTACACTAAGGGTAGAATTGCCTTTATATTTAATTTTGCTAGCTGTGTAGTTCCCATAATTATAATACAGACATACCTTAACTTTGTAATGAAATTACCTATTTCAAGGGGATTAGAAAACGATACTAAAAACTGTAGACTTCTAGTGGTAGTGCAGTTGTATGTCATCCCATGCCAGTGTGGCACTGTTTCCATAAGATATGAAACAATGCATGGCATACTATGTGGTGGGGATGTATGTCATGAAGGAGCAGCATACACTATGTATATTATTTTACACACAGCATCTATAAGCACACAACCTATTTATGCCACCCCTAGAACTGATGGAAAGAATGTGCATTATTTTTATTTTCTGTGCTCCCAGTTTGTATGTGGTCCATGCCAAAGCAGTAAAATGATATGTCTATAAACACCCTCACACTCACCCTGTCTACCCCATGGCGCATAAAGCACAAAATGGTACGTTTTATGTGCAGAAAACTTTGAACGTAGATGCTAAGCAGAAAAGGGCCCCACTGGCTTTTGGGGAGTTTGTAAAAAATAATTTGTGGAATCTTAAGTAATCAAATATGTTCTATATTGCTCTCTCTTTTAAAAAAAATATCAGGACAATCCAACTTAGGAGAATGAAGATGTGGCCCCCTCATTTGATGCAGATGTTTGTGTAATTATAAATGCTAAATGTCTTGAATACCTAATATATATCACTGGACTATGATAATTTTAGTTCAGGAATATCATGTTTCCCAATAAAAGTAGGAGGTAGTGTAGACTGTATTATGTGCGGTTTTATAGTCCTACCCATAACAATGAAACTACAATTTTCTATTGTGTCCTTATCCGCTATTGAACAATACAACATGTTTCTTGAAGATATCAGTATTTATGATAGTGGAGTCACAAAAAATTGCTGTAGAATCATTTTCTGGAAACCTCATCTCAAACCAAACTCCAGGTGGAATTGGAAATGCTAATGACTTCTGTGAAACAGAAATTTGTGTCTTTCGATAACGTTACAATGTAGAATTCCTGCTCATTTTCTGGCGCAAACTATAAAAAAAAACAGAAATATGCAGCCACTTTCAATTACTAATTTTTATACACATGCTCACCAGGTGAGGTGTCAGCACCAAATGAGTTATTATAGCTTGGAGCAGAGGAACATGCACTTGTCTATCTAATACCAGAAGAATGTCTTGTTTTTACTCTGATGTGTTGCAAAAATTCATAAGAAATATGCATAGTAGAACTGCTCATAATAAAGTCCTACTAAAGGCTTTGAGACAAAACATGCTTATACATAGTTTGCATGTAACAGAGCCTGCATACCAGGCAAATGATTTATTTATGTCGTATCTTAGTGCTGTATTCTTGTATTCATTAATTGGAGACTTATTAAACTAGTTATCATCAGCTGATCATAGAGTCCTTTATGTTCATTCTTAACATAACACTTTGTTATGCGTATAACTGTGCTCTGTCTATTCAATGAGTTTGACTACCAAAAGTCTCTTCTGAGCCTCAGTCATTAAATGTTCAGTTTTTAATGATTACTGTTTGGGAAAAATACATAATTGTCCACAATAAACATGATCGGAGAATATGTTTTGCATTTATTTTTAATTTGTCGTAGAAAGTTTATTAAAGGGATAGTAAGCTGTCACAAGCAGGGCCCTCTGATCCTTCTGTTCTTCACATATGATTTACTATTTAATATCCTAGTATGTCTGTTCCCTATTGTACAGCGC
Source organism: Rhinophrynus dorsalis (assembly GCA_037306005.1). Classification (NCBI taxonomy): domain Eukaryota; kingdom Metazoa; phylum Chordata; class Amphibia; order Anura; family Rhinophrynidae; genus Rhinophrynus; species Rhinophrynus dorsalis. Next base: position 257,480,685 of record CM074722.1, read on the forward strand.
TGCGGATTAAGTTGGCCCTATATAAATAAATAATAATAATAGTAATACTTAATATGTATGAAATATGTGTTTATCCCCGAGTAAAAAAAAGGGTACACTCACTGCTGAAAGGTGTTTTATTCAAAAGTTATTACAGCTCAAAGTTGAATTTTTTTAGGTGCAATATCACAGTGGCCTGAAATTGTACGGTGGTTCTGCTGTTACACCATCCTATGGACAGCTCTGGTCCATAGACCTTAAATCTCCACAGGATGGTGTAGCAACAGCGCCACTGTACAATTTCAGGCCACTGTGATATTGCACCTAAAAAATTCAACTTTGAGCTGTAATAACTTTTGAATAAAACACCTTCCAGCAGTGGGAATTCCCTTGTTTTACTCAGGGGGATAAACCTTACAACAATTTTTTTTTTTTTTACATTTTAAGTATTACTATCCATTTATAGTAATTATGTACATTTAGATGCTTAACCCCTTAGCGACCCTTGACGTACCAGGACCGTCAAGGGTAAATGTGCTCCAACGACCCTTGATGGTCCCGGTACGTCAAGGGTTAAATTCTTCCATCGCGGCCGCACGGAGCGTTGGAAGAGTTCAAACCGCTTGTTACTAAGTGTCCCGGTATCGGGACACTTAATAACAAGCGGTAGAAACATTGTTGCAACATGCGATTCGCTTCAAAAGCGAATCACATGTTGCAAAACCTGAATGACAGGGACAGTATTTGTAAATACTGTCCCTGTCAGATCTCTATGCCTCCCTCCACCTTGCATACTGCTGAGGTGGAGAGAGACATAGAGACATAGTGTTACAGTGTTCCTGTAAAAAAAAAAAAGTCAAAAAAAAGTTTAAATAAAGAAAATTAACCCTTTGATCACTGTTCTGCAGTGATCAATAAGTTCCCCCCATCTGATCACTCTTGGAGTGATCAGTTTGCTGCAGATCAGTGTTTTCTGATCTGTGGGACATTCCCCATCCCCCTTGAATTTTTTTAGTTTTTTTTAAATTTTTTTACATTTTTTTTTTTTTTTTTTTTTTATAGTAAATATAGTTTAGGTAGGTAGTTGGGTAGGTTTAGTGTAGACGTGTGTTAGGGAAAGTTTTAGGGATAGATTTAGGTTTAGGGAAAAAAAAAAAAAACAACCCCCCCCCCAAAAAAAAATAAAAAAATATATATATATAATAAGCGCAGTTTAGATAGGTAGTTCAATTGGGTTAGGTAGGTTCAGGATATACCTAGGTTAGGGTAAGTTTTAGGGTTAGATTTAGGTTTAGGGATAGCATAAAAAAAAAAAAACCCCAAAAAACCCCCAACCCCCCCCCCAAAAAAAATATATATAATAAGTGCAGTTTAGATAGGTAGTTCACTTGGGTTAGGTAGGTTCAGGATATACGTAGGTTAGGGTAAGTTGTAGGGTTAGATTTAGGTTTAGGGATAGCGTAAGAAAAAACAAAAAAACCCCCCAAACCCCCCCCCAAAAAATATATATAATAAGTGCAGGTTAGATAGGTAGTTCACTTGGGTTAGGTAGGTTCAGGATATACGTAGGCTAGGGTAAGTTTTAGGGTTAGATTTAGGGATAGCGTAAGAAAAAAAAAAAGTTTTTTTAGTGGGCAAAATGCAGCGCAGGTACAGCGTTGAAGAGGCATATGCCTTTTTGGCGTCTGACTCTGAGGCAACAGACACTGTGTCAGATTTTGACATAGCGCAGTTTTCAGAAAGTGAGAGCAGCTCTAGTGATGACGCTGGGCCTTCTGTCAAGAAAAGACGCACTGCCCCAAGAGCTGCTCTGGCAACTGCCCCAGCACCTGCCAAAAGATCTGCCCAAAGACCTACCAAAATACCTGCCCAAAGAAATGCCCCAAGTGCTGCCCCAAGAGCTGCCCTGGCAACTGCCCCAGCACCTGCCAAAACATCTGCCCAAAGACCTACCAAAGAAATGCCCCAAGTGCTGCCCCAAGAGCTGCCCTGGCAACTGCCCCAGCACCTGCCAAAAGATCTGCCCAAAGACCTGCCAAAAGACCTGCCCAAAGAAATGCCCCAACACCTGCCACTCCGGATCCTAATGAATGGGTATCAATTTATGGCCACAAATCTCAGAATTCACAGGCAACCCAGGGATTCAAATTGATGTGGAAGGATTTACCCATGATCATTTTTTTTATTTGTTTTTGGGGGAAGACATTTTAGGTGAAATTGCGTCCCAAACCAATTTGTATGCAGCCCAGTATACTGCCGCCAACCCTAAGTGTGAAAAACGCTGTTTTTTTTTTACTTACGTCATGGTTTACGAGGGATTGGTGGTAAAATGGCTGTGTACAAAATTGGAAAACACACCTAAAACGAGAGCCTGGGGTGTCTACTTTCCAAAAATATACACTTTTGGGGGGAAATCTTAAAAAAGAGCACTGTTACACAGCCCCAAATGAGACATGGCACCAGTAACGCAAGCTGTGAAGATTCAAAGTGTGAACCTGGAAACGCGCATGTTCCAATTTGGCCCCCGTAGCTCCCCCAAACCATGAGAAAGCTATGCATATGGGGTATTGCCGTACTCAGAAGGAGGAGCTGAACACTAATCAATTCAGTTTATAAAATCACCTATTCTGTACTTGAAATTCACATCAACATTGAAGGCAAAGTGTGAAAAATGTTGAATTTTTTTTACTTACGTCAAATTTTCACAGGATTGGTGGTAAAATGGCTGTGTAGAAAATTGGAAAACACACCTAAAACGAGAGCCTGGGGTGTCTACTTTCCAAAAATATACACTTTTGGGGGAAATCTTAAAAAAGAGCACTGTTACACAGCCCCAAATGAGACATGGCACCAGTAACGCAAGCTGTGAAGATTCAAAGTGTGAACCAGGAAACGCGAATGTTCCAATTTGGCCCCCGTAGCTCCCCCAAACCATGAGAAAGCTATGCATATGGGGTATTGCCGTACTCAGAAGGAGGAGCTGAACACTAATCAATTCAGTTTATAAAATCTTCACCTATTCTGTGCTTGAAATTCACATCAACATTGAAGGCAAAGTGTGAAAAACGCTGTTTTTTTACTTACGTCAAGTTTACGAGAAAGTGGTGGTAAAATGGCTGTGTAAAAAATTTGAAAACACACCTAAAATGAAAGCTGGGGGTGTCTACATTCCAAAAATATACACTTTTGGGGGGAAATTCTAAAGTGCAGCACTGGAACATAGCCCAAAATGAGTAATGGCACCAGTTAACCAAGATGTGAAAATTCAATATTTGTTCAAAATTGGGCCCCGTAGCTCCCCCAAACCTTGAGAAACCTATGCATATGGGGTATTGCCATACTCAGAAGAAGGAGCTGAACACTAAACAATGCATTTTTAAAAATCTTCACCTATCATGTGCTTGAAATTCACATCAACATTGAAGTGCAAGTGTGAAAAACGCTGTTTTTTTTAACTTACGTCAAGATTTACGAGCGATTGGTGGTAAAATGGCTGCGTAAAAAAATTGAAAACATACATAAAAAGAAAGCCTGGAGTGTCTACTTTCCAAAAATATATACTTTTGGGGGGAAATCTTAGAGTGGAGCACTGTTACACAGCCCCAAATGAGACATGGCACCAGTGATGCAAGCTGTGAAAATTCAAAGTGTGAAACTGGAAACGCGCATGTTCCAATTTGGGCCCCATAGCTCCCGCAAACCTTGAATAACCTATGCATATGGGGTATTGCCGTACTCAGAAGAAGGAGCTGAACACTAAACAATGCATTTTTAAAAATCTTCACCTATCCTGTGCTTGAAATTCACATCAACATTGAAGTGCAAGTGTGAAAAACGCTGTTTTTTTAACTTACGTCACGATTTACGAGCGATTGGTGGTAAAATGGCTGCGTAAAAAAATTGAAAACATACATAAAAAGAAAGCCTGGAGTGTCTACTTTCCAAAAATATATACTTTTGGGGGGAAATCTTAGAGTGGAGCACTGTTACACAGCCCCAAATGAGACATGGCACCAGTGATGCAAGCTGTGAAAATTCAAAGTGTGAAACTGGAAACGCGCATGTTCCAATTTGGGCCCCATAGCTCCCGCAAATCTTGAATAACCTATGCATATGGGGTATTGCCGTACTCAGAAGAAGGAGCTGAACACTAAACAATGCATTTTTAAAAATCTTCGCCTATCCTGTGCTTGAAATTCACATCAACATTGAAGTGCAAGTGTGAAAAACGCTGTTTTTTTAACTTACGTCAAGATTTACGAGTGATTGGTGGTAAAATGGCTGCGTAAAAAATTGAAAACATACATAAAATTACAGCCTGGGGTGTCTACTTTCCAAAAATGTATACTTTTGGGGGGAAATCTTAGAGTGGAGCACTGTTACACAGCCCCAAATGAGACATGGCACCAGTGATGCAAGCTGTGAAAATTCAAAGTGTGAAACTGGAAACGCGCATGTTCCAATTTGGGCCCCATAGCTCCCGCAAACCTTGAATAACCTATGCATATGGGGTATTGCCGTACTCAGAAGAAGGAGCTGAACACTAAACAATGCATTTTTAAAAATCTTCACCTATCCTGTGCTTTAAATTCACATCAACATTGAAGTGCAAGTGTGAAAAACGCTGTTTTTTTAACTTACGTCAAGATTTACGAGCGATTGGTGGTAAAATGGCTGCGTAAAAAAATTGAAAACATACATAAAAAGAAAGCCTGGAGTGTCTACTTTCCAAAAATATATACTTTTGGGGGGAAATCTTAGAGTGGAGCACTGTTACACAGCCCCAAATGAGACATGGCACCAGTGATGCAAGCTGTGAAAATTCAAAGTGTGAAACTGGAAACGCGCATGTTCCAATTTGGGCCCCATAGCTCCCGCAAACCTTGAATAACCTATGCATATGGGGTATTGCCGTACTCAGAAGAAGGAGCTGAACACTAAACAATGCATTTTTAAAAATCTTCACCTATCATGTGCTTGATATCAACAGTAGTATTGAAATGTAAGTGTGAAAACTGCAAAAAAACAAAATATTACCACAATTTTGAAATTTTTTTCTGGAAAAATAGCTGCATGAAAAACTCCAAAATTCTCCTGATTATTTACTTTATGTTGTGTAGTTTTCAGAAACATATACCTTTGTGGGACATTTTTGGTTCTGGCACCGTCAGCTAAGCTATGATGCTCACATGCCAATTGTTGAAAAATCACAAGTTGGAAATAACGGCAGCCATCTTGTAATATTTACCTTGTAAATGTGAGTAAAGGACTAAAATACTAGGCATATGGGGTACTCTTATATTCAGGAGAAGCAAATGAATATATTTAGGGGTATTTTTTTTTCCATTAACTAATAGTATGCAAATCCTGACAGAAAAATGTAAGCAAAATGTTGTTTTTTTTCAATTTTTTTCCTCTTTTTTTCTATTTTAATCAAATTAAACAATGAGGTATTCATATAATTGTGGTATCAAAAGAAAGCCCTACTTGTGCTTAAAAAAACAGTATATAATTTATGTGGGTGCACAAAAGGAATTAAAGAGAAAATATGGTTGAACAAAGACATAGTCAAAAAAGTCAAAATTGCTCCGGTCCTTAAGTCAAGTCTAACTCAGATTTTCCCGGTCCTTAAGGGGTTAAAGGGATAGTAATGTTTCATAATAAAAGCAGCTCTAATTAATCATCATATTTGGACTTTGGAGAGTGTTATTTCAATTCTGTCAGAGTTGTAGTTCAAGAGTAATTCAATGACAAAGTATCCACCTCCCGCCCCTTGTACTGATGTAACACTGTTCAGCCAGATCAGAAGGGAGGTGCCCAGATAGACTGCAGAGAGGTACAATCTTCAATTAAGATAAGGGAAAAACCTGAAACACTTGTCAAGGGGGGGCAGGGCTTTCACTGTTCTCATAGGAAGAAGATTGTCCCCTTCTGTTATCTGTCTGGTCTATGGACTGGATTCCACATCTAAGAATAGATGGCTTACACTAGGTAAAAGGGGCAGGAGGGGAAACTTTGCTTGTGAATATTCTCAAACCATAAAGGTTTGAGAGATAAGACTTATATCGTTCTTCATGTTTTTTAATGCCTACAAAGTAAAATAAAGATAAAGCGAAGTATTACTATCCCTTTAAATGTAATTGTACACACACTTGACCGACCTTTTGAAATCTATAATTTAAAATGTGTTTTTAATGTATAACCAGACACAGAGTAACATGGAGAGTCTTTCTTTCAGAATTCCCTCACCTGGCACATACTAGCCAGGGAAATTCATAAAGCTTCAACAGTATGATCACAGTCAGGAATTCTGTAGTTGGTAAAACACTTAATACACCAGAAATTCAAATATGTCACAAGATATGGTTTCCTTCTATTAAATATGGAATATCCCCTAATTACCCTAAATCGGGGCTGTCCAAGTTCAGTCATCGATGTCCACCAATAGGCCAGAATTTAAGGATTTCCCTTCTTAAGCTCAGGTAAATCAGTCAAAATGAATGAGCCACTGATTATCTCACCTGTGTTTCATCAGGGAATTCCTTAATTCCTGGTCTGTTGGTGGCCCTTGAGGACGGAATATGTACACTCCTGCCCTAATTAATCCAGTATGTCTACCCTATTTGGCTAGTCTCATCTTGAGGACCCTCTTGGAATGTCTGTGAAATATTCTGTCCTCTGTATAAAAATATTTTTGGCTATGCATGGTTACTGTTAATTACTGAATAAAATATCAAACTTGTTTAGAACGATTATATAAAACAATGAATCCTCTTTTCTTAAAAAAACATTTTTGTAGAACCAGTGATTTCATGGAGAAGGACCTCATTTCTGTATATAACAAGGGCCTCATGTAAAGATAATTATTCTCTCCTTCAGAGGAGCGATCAGTGACTGCAGTATATCATTTGTAGCTTTAGGGTGAGATGGATTGGGTTGCATCTGTCAACCTTGACCATAAAATCCCTTAAAATTATAATTATGAAACTTCTGGTTTACACCACTTCAGACTCTTAATGTTGCTGAATAAGATTCAGGCCTTTCTCTTCACATTGAGGAAAATCACAGGCTCAGAAGTACCCTACATGTAAAGGAAATTGTCAAATTGTAAAAACCTGCAAAACTGTGCAAATGAAAAACACAGAACCTGGCATCAAAAGCCTCAAGAACACAACAAGATCTTCGGGGAGATTCACAAAGCGGTGATAAAGTGGAGATGATTTCTCCTGTTTATCACTTCTCCAATTCCTATGTTATTCTATGGAGCCTATGCACTAAGATTTCTTCAACTTTGGAGATCTTCGTGAATAGGCTCCATAGAATAGCATAGGAACTGGAGAAGTGATAAACTGAAAAAGTCATCTCCATTTTATCACCTCTTTATCACCACTTAGTGAATCTCCCCCCTTGTCTGCTTGTGGATGCTTGGATATGAGCCAGACAAGCCCACCAAGTACTCATTTCTGTTGACTCAGACATAGAAGAAATATATATTGTTTACTAAAAAGCAGCTTGTCTCTAGCTTTAACTTGGTTACTTGTGTACTGGGTGCATGATCTTGAGGGGAAAAACTGAAGGAGGAGATTTCGCTTCCTGATCAAAGTTGCATGATTCCAGACAGAACTCTGCTTGACAAAAATGGAAACAAGGAGATACTATCCTTCATAATCACTCTGTTAGTACCATAGCACTCTTCTGATTAATTATTAGATGACATAAAGAGGACATTCAGTCAACAAACTCCAGGATATAGGCACCTAAATCTTCTAGGATATGCTGATATATATATGATTGTCCTAAGGGTTCTCTAAAACTTTACTGGTGATTTACTTTGCCGTTGACACTGGGAAGTTTCTGATGTGTTTAGCTGGTAACTTTTCAGTTATGAGATTATACGAGAAGGTTGAAGACTGAAAATGCTGGAAGACCAACAACTGTATAAAGTCCATTATAACCCCCTCGAAAAGAGGCACAAACATGCTAGGTTGACAAAACAGGCATTGGCTTAATTGCATAGATGTCTTGGTGTAATATACTGGCCTAGAAATGGAATTATTGAAATACGTTAGTTTTGTTAACAGTTTTGTTAAAGGACCACTAATACCAAAAAATAAAACAGGTTGAAATAACTTTAAATATTGCATACTTACAGCTAGCATATGTAAAAATCAATTATCCATGTTACATACTTAAGATACAATCCTCAAGTTACTGTTTAAAGCATGTCTTGCTCAAAGAGCATTGATTTTAGGCCTCAGAAAACAAACAGATAAAATTTACAGATGCTAGCATGAAGCATAGGGCATTTCAGTGTGTATAACCACAGTTCATTTTTAAGTGTTAGCTTTCCTTTAACCCCTAGAATGCCAAGTGGGTACATTGTACAAGTTTGGACAATGCCAAGCTCGTACAATGTACATTTAAAATGCGATCACTGCATAAGCCGGTATTACCGGCATGCGGTGGCCGCATTAAAAAAAAAATTCCTGGCACTCTTGGGGAGGGCATGAGGATCACTCCTCATGCCCCCCCCCCTTCCAGTTATTGATCTCCCAGCCTATAGCACTGGGAGATCAATATCGCCAAAGGAGAAGTGCAGCTTCTCCTTCCCCCTCTCTCCTAACCAAACTTCCGGGTAGGAGTGGGTGCGATCAGGGGGAGCCTCCTAACTTCATCAGTGACATAGTCACCTGTGACCTTAGGAAACTTTCCCCGATCTGATTCACTCCTACCTGAGGTAGGAGAGAAGGGCAGGAGAGAGCTGCTTGCTTTCCTGCATCGTCATACTGACTTCTTAGCTCAATTGGCTGGGAAATGAATAACTGGGGGGACAATAGGAGGGGTTCTGATGTCCCCCCACGAGGTCTAATTCTGAAATCAATAAAAATAAAATTATAAAAAGTAACCTTGTGAGTGCCGCAGGGGTCCAATGCGCTGCTAGGGTTGCCACCTTTTCTTCCAAAAAATACCGGCCATGGCATTCTGTCCATAGACTTAACATTGGACAGAAGCTAATTTTTTACCGGCCTGCCAGTAAAATACCGGCTGGGTGGTAACCCTATGCGCTGCAGACCCCTGTGGCACTCACAGGATAAATTATTTTGCCCCTTTTTTTTTTTTTTTTTTTTTTTTTAACTAAGACCCCATTGGGGGACTATATGCTACACACTGGATACAACAATGCTTTATTGCCTAATCTCTTTAATAGTTTATCACTAGCTGCTACGTAACCAAGACTGGGACCCAAATACATGCACTGTGAGTACACGTGCTAGCCTTTTTTCACTTTGTGAAAATGCATCACTTTTGTTGGATTGATCCTCATTTTTTTCAGAGAATATTATTATTTTCCTTCATTTAATGAGCAATAACACATTCTGCAACTCTGCACAAAATAGGGATGAAAACATTCAATGACTTTCTGAAGCTGATTAAATCAAATTGTAGTGAGATGCCAGCTCTTGAGAGCTTACATTATAGAAAAGCATCACTCAAAAAGCACACCACAATGCCTGCTAAAATGTGCACAGATCAACAAAAGCAGTATCAAACAATTAAGCGGGCAAGTGTACTTACAGGTACTAAGGACTACACACTAAAGTAGGTTGCAAGGATGGATTGTTTGAGAGACCTTACCAACATTTCAGCCACAGAGGATTTGATCTTTGGGTGTTCTGAATCATTCACTTTTCTGTATCCTACATAAATATTTAGGGCCTGCTCAAAATGTGCAATGATTAATTTATGATATAAAAAAAGAAAAGTGCACATCTATTGATGCTATACTTTTATATACTGAACTAGTGTAAAACCCCTGTACACGGGCCAAGGTCCGGGTGAGGTTAACCCTTTGAGTGCCAGAGGGGTACGCAACGCATTGCTTTGCAATGCGTTGTGTACCCCTCTGGCACTCAAAGGGTTAAGAGGCCGGTCCTGCTCTGCATCCTGCCGCAGATGCAGTCATGCACTGTAGAAACTGCCCAAAAGCACAGAACACTCCCAGCACAGAACTTCCAGCATTCCAGCATGTTCAGGCTGTCTCTACTGAGCATGACAGCTTTTGACAAACATCCTAACGAATTATTATATAGGATATGATCTACAATGTGTTAAACCTTACTGTTTCTTGCATAATATTACTTAACCCTTTGAATGCCAGAGGGGTATGCAACGCATTGCAAAGCAATGCGTTGCATTCCCCTCTGACAATCAAACAGTTAATATCAGCGGTTAAGTACATATTTTGTTAAGGACTTGGCAACATTGGTTTTGTGGGCAAAATCTATGTAGTTCAAGCAAAATCTATTTTATTAGACAAAATTAATGTTATCAAGTTTCTTAATAAATGATGTAGTCACAACTATTTTTTACACCACTGGGACTCAAAGGATTAAAAGCCACTTTTATGTTGTATTAACCTTTTTATAGTTACAATGTTATCACTTTTAACTACTTTTTTGTTATTTAGATTCATAATTTATACTAATTAAAGCATGCCGTATGGGCACTTCCTGTTTTTGCACTCCCCCACTTACTGACACTTAACCCTTTAAGTGCTAGGGGTGGACTGCATTGCTGAACCTTTCTGTGAGTGTGGGAGGTCATGTAATGCTAATAAGTAGCTCAAAACTAGTTCACTAAATTTTAAGAAATGGCTCTTTCAATTCTGTGGAAAAAATATAAGGCTGAAATGCAGTATCCTGTGCGTGCGTGTGTGTGTGTGGGGGGGTATATTGTGCACATGCACATCTATTAGCTTTACAAATACTGCTTCTATTTCTCAGCTAAAGAGGAGGATTGATACTTTCAACTTTTCCAATTATGCAATTCGTGTTATAGATTGGTATGTGTTGCAGCTACTTGGTGACACTAATTACTGCACAAATACTCTCATCTTTTAGCTTAACTTCAAAGAAGGCTGCATCGTACTCACAGGTTCCATGTCAACTTGCAGATGATTATTGCATTTATGTATGGAAGCAATGTTAAAAATAATGTGAATGGAGCAAACGTGCTATGTAATTACAAGCAGTTAGCAAGAATAATGTAGAAGCTTAAAGTATATGGCTTTGTATAACTAATGCAGAATTTCTTCCTAAGCACACGCACATTTGTTAATCATAAATAATTTGTTTCATGCTCTCCAAAGAATGTATTACAGAATACGTGCAGGTACATTTTAACAATACTGGGAACAATGGCATCTGCCTAAAACCCACTGATGGGGAACCCCCCACCCCCACCCCACTGACAAAAAAAAAAATTTGGAACCTGTGATGTATTTAGGCCTAGGCCAGTAGATTGACAGGGGCAGCATACTGGCCATCTTTGTGGCTATGTGCATATATCAGTTTTTAAGGAAAATGCTGTGCAAAATTAGTGTGTGGCAATATGTTATGGTAGAGGGTACATGCACTTGTTTGGGCCTAAGGCAGCACAAAGCTTAAGTTCATCATTGCTTGGAATACTGTGGTTCTCACTCTTCCTGTCGATGTGGGTATCAGTACAGTCTGACAGTATGAAGCCTAGTGTAAAACCTGGCATTTTGTGAAGTGTTTCATGAGACTTCTGTGTATATATAAGTGCTTAACACTGTGTAAACCTAGCTGTGATAAAACAACATTCTATGATGTTAATGTAAGCACAAAATTGTGTGAAAATACTATAACCATTTGAGTGCGAGAGAGGTGCACAACGCATTGCAAAGCTACTATAAAAAAGATAATATTGCATTTAGGGAAAATCGGGTGTAGTTATTCCTTAACCGTTTGGATACCAGTGAAGTATCCGATGCATTGCAAAACATTGTGAGAAACCTCTCTGGCAGCCAAAGGGTCAAGGCCCTGAGAATATATTTAAAATGTTTCCAATATGTCATTACTGCATTTGTAATTTCAGATATGTGTCCCTAAGTATGTAAGACCAGATGGTGGAACATTATGTTCACAGTAGCTTCAATTTTAGTATGATTTAGGAATTAAACTATGACCTACATTTCTTTTATGTTCACTTATAGTAAAACTGCTTGATCTTTGTGCACTGTCAAGAAAAGCTGCAGATGACACTTTCAAATCTGCTTTAATTAAACCCTTCAAGGACCAGAAGACAGTGCAACTAATTGGTGGTCCTTAAAGGGTCAAAGCATTTATCCAAAATATCTGTACTATCTTTATGTAATTGATGTGCTGACCTCTACATAATATCATAGGATTCATCTCAGTTATCCTATATAATAATTCTCTAGGATGTTTGTCAGAAGCTGTCATGCACAGTAGAGTCTGCGCGCGTTTGTGCAGTCTCTACTACGCATGAGTGCATCGCGTGGAGCAGTGAGGTAGTGGCCGCTTAACCCTTTGAGTGCCAGAGAGGTACGCAATGTACTGCGTACCCATCTACCCATCTGGCACTCAAAGGGTTAACATTACCTGGACCTTGGCCTGTGTACACAGCTTTTACACTAGTATGTATACTGGATTTGTATGTCATTTGTTTATATATGTAGGTAGTAAAAATAATGTTGATGCATTCATACTTATTTGCAATAAAACATGAGCCTAACACCAACAATAAAAAGTTCCTGTCGTCTAGACCAGATAGACAAATGCTACTCTTAATTCAAAATACGGTTGGGAACATCTGTATTTATTCAGCGTATTTCTTTACAGCACAGATGCAGTCAGTGCCAGATTTACGTCACATGTGCCCCTAGGTAAGGCACACTTGGGCACCTTTGTGGTTACTGTCATAGATAGTGTACAAAATGTGCTCCATATAGGGTATTATTCAAAACAATTTCTTCTTCATCTAACAACTATTTTGGATTAATTGTATATGATTTATTTTGTTTTCCATTGGATTCATTATGCCTATCTCTTTAAATACCAGAGGGTTGTGAAGGAGAAATTCTTGTACAACTGAATATTCTTTGTGTATTCCACAGCAGGGATGGGCAAGTGAGTCCCTTCAACTGCTACCGGGCTACAACTCCCATCATTCCCCCTCCAGTGTACCAGACTAGAGCTCCCATCATTCCCCTCCAGTTTGCCAGGCTAGAGCTCCCATCATTCCCCTCCAGTGTGCCAGGCTAGCACTCCCATCATTCCCCTCCAGTGTGCCAGGCTAGAGCTCCCATCATTCCCCTCCAGTGTGCCAGGCTAGCACTACCATCATTCCCCTCCAGTGTGCCAGGCTAGAGCTCCCATCATTCCCCTCCAGTGTACCAGGCTTGCGCTCCCATCATTCCCCTCCAGTGTGCCAGGCTAGAGCTCCCATCATTCCCCTCCAGTGTACCAGGCTTGCGCTGCCAACATTCCCCTCCAGTGTGCCAGGCTTGCGCTCCCATCATTCCCCTCCAGTGTACCAGGCTAGAGCTCCCATCATTCGCCCTACAGTGTGCCAGGCTAGCGCTACCATCATTCCCCTCCAGTGTGCCAGGCTAGCGCTCCCATCATTCCCCTCCAGTGTACCAGACTAGAGCTTCCATCATTCCCCTCCAGTGTACCAGACTAGAGCTCCCATCATTCCCCTCCAGTATACGAGGCTAGAGCACCAATCATTCCCCCTCCAGTGTGCCAGGCTAGAGCTCCAATAATTCCCCTCCAGTGTACCAGGCTGGAGCTCCCATCATTCCCCTCCAGTGTACCAGGCTAGAGCTTCCATTGTTCCTCTCCAGTGTGCCAGGCTAGCACTCCCATCATTCCCTTCCAGTGTACCAGATTAGAGCTTCCATCATTCCCCTCCAATGTACCAGACTAGAGCTCCCATCATTCCCCTCCAGTGTGCCAGGCTAGCACTCCCATCATTCGCCTCCAGTTTACCAGGCTAGAGCTTCTATCATCCCCCTCCAGTGTACGAGGCTAGCACTCCCATCATTCCCCTCCAGTATATGAGGCTAGAGCACCAATCATTCCCCCTCCAGTGTGTCAGGCTAGAGCTCCAATCATTCCCCTCCAGTGTACCAGGCTAGAGCTTCCATTGTTCCTCTCCAGTGTGCCAGGCTAGCACTCCCATCATTCCCCTCCAGTGTACCAGATTAGAGCTTCCATCATTCCCCTCCAATGTACCAGACTAGAGCTTCCATCATTCCCCTCCAGTGTACCAGGCTAGAGCTTCCATCATTCCCCTCCAGTGTGCCAGACTAGCGCTACCATCATTCCCCTCCAGTGTGCCAGGTTTGCACTCCCATCATTCCCCTCCAGTTTGCCAGGCTAGCGCTCCCATCATTCCCCTCCAGTTTGCCAGGCTAGAGCTCCCATCATTCCCCTCCAGTGTGCCAGGCTAGCGCTCCCATCATTCCCCTCCAGTGTGCCAGGCTAGAGCTCCCATCATTCCCCTCCAGTGTGCCAGGCTAGCGCTCCCATCATCCCCCTCCAGTGTGCCAGGCTAGAGCTCCCATCATTCCCCTCCAGTGTACCAGACTAGAGCTCCCATCATTCCCCTCCAGTATACGAGGCTAGAGCACCAATCATTCCCCCTCCAGTGTGTCAGGCTAGAGCTCCAATCATTCCCCTCCAGTGTACCAGGCTAGAGCTTCCATTGTTCCTCTCCAGTGTGCCAGGCTAGCACTCCCATCATTCCCCTCCAGTGTACCAGATTAGAGCTTCCATCATTCCCCTCCGATGTACCAGACTAGAGCTTCCATCATTCCCCTCCAGTGTACCAGGCTAGAGCTTCCATCATTCCCCTCCAGTGTGCCAGACTAGCGCTACCATCATTCCCCTCCAGTGTGCCAGGTTTGCACTCCCATCATTCCCCTCCAGTTTGCCAGGCTAGCGCTCCCATCATTCCCCTCCAGTGTGCCAGGCTAGCGCTCCCATCATTCCCCTCCAGTGTGCCAGGCTAGAGCTCCCATCATTCCCCTCCAGTGTGCCAGGCTAGCGCTCCCATCATTCCCCTCCAGTGTGCCAGGCTAGAGCTCCCATCATTCCCCTCCAGTGTGCCAGGCTAGCACTACCATCATTCCCCTCCAGTGTGCCAGGCTAGAGCTCCCATCATTCCCCTCCAGTGTACCAGGCTTGCGCTCCCATCATTCCCCTCCAGTGTACCAGGCTAGAGCTTCCATCATTCCCCTCCAGTGTACCAGGCTTGCGCTCCCATCATTCCCCTCCAGTGTACCAGGCTTGCGCTTCCATCATTCCCCTCCAGTGTACCAGGCTAGAGCTCCCATCATTCCCCCTACAGTGTGCCAGGCTAGCGCTACCATCATTCCCCTCCAGTGTGCCAGGCTAGCGCTCCCATCATTCCCATCCAGTGTACCAGACTAGAGCTTCCATCATTCCCCTCCAGTGTACCAGACTAGAGCTCCCATCATTCCCCTCCAGTGTGCCAGGCTAGCGCTCCCATCATTCCCCTCCAGTGTACCAGGCTAGAGCTCCCATCATTCCCCTCCAGTGTACCAGACTAGAGCTTCCATCATTCCCCTCCAGTGTACCAGGCTAGCACTCCCATCATTCTCCTCCAGTGTACCAGGCTAGCGCTCCCATCATTCCCCTCCAGTGTACCAGGCTAGCGCTCCCATCATCCCCCTCCAGTGTACGAGGCTACTGCTTCCACCATTCCTCTCCAGTGTGCCAGGCTAGAGCTCCCATCATTCCCCTCCAGTGTACCAGGCTTGCGCTCCCATCATTCCCCTCCAGTGTACCAGGCTTGCGCTCCCATCATTCCCCTCCAGTGTACCAGGCTAGAGCTCCCATCATTCCCCCTACAGTGTGCCAGGCTAGCACTACCGTCATTCCTCTCCAGTGTGCCAGGCTAGCGCTCCCATCATTCCCCTCCAGTGTACCAGACTAGAGCTTCCATCATTACCCTCCAGTGTACCAGACTAGAGCTCCCATCATTCCCCTCCAGTGTGCCAGGCTAGCGCTCCCATCATTCCCCTCCAGTGTACCAGGCTAGAGCTCCCATCATTCTCCTCCAGTGTACCAGGCTAGAGCTTCCATCATTCCCCTCCAGTGTGCCAGGCTAGAGCGCCCATCATTCCCCCTCCAATGTGCCAGGCTAGAGCTCCCATCATTCCCCTCCAGTGTACCAGGCTAGCGCTCCCATCATTCTCCTCCAGTGTACCAGACTAGAGCTTCCATCATTCCCCTCCAGTGTACCAGGCTAGAGCTTCCATCATTCCCCTCCAGTGTGCCAGGCTAGAGCGCCCATCATTCCCCCTCCAGTGTGCCAGGCTAGAGCTCCCATCATTCTCCTCCAGTGTACCAGGCTAGAGCTTCCATCATTCCCCTCCAGTGTACCAGGCTAGCACTCCCATCATTCCCCTCCAGTGTACCAGGCTAGAGCTTCCATCATTCCCCTCCAGTGTACCAGGCTAGAGCTCCCATCATTCCCCTTCAGTGTGCCAGGCTAGCGCTCCCATCATTCCCCTCCAGTGTGCCAGGCTAGCACTCCCATCATTCCCCTCCAGTGTGCCAGACTAGAGCTCCCATCATTACCCTCCAGTGTGGCAGGCTAGCACTACCATCATTCCCCTCCAGTTTGCCAGGCTAGCACTCCCATCATTCCCCTCCAGTTTGCCAGGCTAGAGCTCCCATCATTCCCCTCCAGTGTGCCAGGCTAGCGGTCCCATCATTCCCCTCCAGTGTGCCAGGCTAGAGCTCCCATCCTTCCCCTCCAGTGTGCCAGGCTAGCGCTACCATCATTCCCCTCCAGTGTACCAGGCTAGTGCTCCCATCATCCCCCTCCAGTGTGCCAGGCTAGAGCTCCCATCATTCCCCTCCAGTGTGCCAGGCTAGTGCTCCCATCATTCCCCTCCAGTGTGCCAGGCTAGCATTCCCATCATTCCCCTCCAGTGTGCCAGTCTAGAGCTCCCATCATTACCCTCCAGTGTGCCAGGCTAGTGCTCCTATCATTCCCCTCCAGTGTACCAGGCTAGTGCTCCCATCATCCCCCTCCAGTGTACGAGGCTACTGCTTCCACCATTCCTCTCCAGTGTGCCAGGCTAGAGCTCCCATCATTCCCCTCCAGTGTACCAGGCTTGCGCTCCCGTCATTCCCCTCCAGTGTACCAGGCTAGAGCTCCCATCATTCCCCTCCAGTGTGCCAGGCTAGCGCTCCCATCATTCCCCTCCAGTGTGCCAGACTAGAGCTTCCATCATTCCCCTCCAGTGTACCAGACTAGAGCTCCCATCATTCCCCTCCAGTGTGCCAGGCTAGAGCTCCCATCATTCCCCTCCAGTGTACCAGGCTTGCGCTCCCATCATTCCCCTCCAGTGTACCAGGCTTGCGCTCCCATCATTCCCCTCCAGTGTACCAGGCTAGAGCTCCCATCATTCCCCCTTCAGTTTGCCAGGCTAGCGCTACCATCATTCCCCTCCAGTGTGCCAGGCTAGCGCTCCCATCATTCCCCTCCAGTGTACCAGACTAGAGCTTCCATCATTCCCCTCCAGTGTGCCAGGCTAGCGCTCCCATCCTTCCCCTCCAGTGTGCCAGGCTAGCGCTACCATCATTCCCCTCCAGTGTGCCAGGCTAGTGCTCCCATCATCCCCCTCCAGTGTGCCAGGCTAGAGCTCCCATCATTCCCCTCCAGTGTACCAGGCTAAAGCTTCCATCATTCCCCTCCAGTGTGCCAGGCTAGAGCGCCCATCATTCCCCCTCCAGTGTGCCAGGCTAGAGCTCCCAACATTCTCCTCCAGTGTACCAGGCTAGAGCTTCCATCATTCCCCTCCAGTGTACCAGGCTAGAGCTCCCATCATTCCCCTTCAGTGTGCCAGGCTAGCGCTACCATCATTCCCCTCCAGTGTACCAGGCTAGAGCTCCCATCATTCCCCTTCAGTGTGCCAGGCTAGCGCTACCATCATTCCCCTCCAGTGTGCCAGGCTAGAGCTCCCAACATTCTCCTCCAGTGTACCAGGCTAGAGCGCCCATCATTCCCCCTCCAGTGTGCCAGGCTAGAGCTCCCAACATTCTCCTCCAGTGTACCAGGCTAGAGCTTCCATCATTCCCCTCCAGTGTACCAGGCTAGCACTCCCATCATTCCCCTCCAGTGTGCCAGGCTAGCACTCCCATCATTCCCCTCCAGTGTACCAGGCTAGAGCTTCCATCATTCCCCTCCAGTGTACCAGGCTAGAGCTCCCATCATTCCCCTTCAGTGTGCCAGGCTAGCGCTCACATCATTCCCCTCCAGTGTGCCAGGCTAGCACTCCCATCATTCCCCTCCAGTGTGCCAGACTAGAGCTCTCATCATTACCCTCCAGTGTGCCAGGCTAGTGCTACCATCATTCCGCTCCAGTTTGCCAGGCTAGCACTCCCATCATTCCCCTCCAGTTTGCCAGGCTAGAGCTCCCATCATTCCCCTCCAGTGTGCCAGGCTAGCGGTCCCATCATTCCCCTCCAGTGTGCCAGGCTAGAGCTCCCATCCTTCCCCTCCAGTGTGCCAGGCTAGCGCTACCATCATTCCCCTCCAGTGTACCAGGCTAGCGCTCCCATCATCCCCCTCCAGTGTGCCAGGCTAGAGCTCCCATCATTCCCCTCCAGTGTACCAGACTAGAGCTCCCATCATTCCCCTCCAGTATACGAGGCTAGAGCACCAATCATTCCCCCTCCAGTGTGTCAGGCTAGAGCTCCAATCATTCCCCTCCAGTGTACCAGGCTAGAGCTTCCATTGTTCCTCTCCAGTGTGCCAGGCTAGCACTCCCATCATTCCCCTCCAGTGTACCAGATTAGAGCTTCCATCATTCCCCTCCGATGTACCAGACTAGAGCTTCCATCATTCCCCTCCAGTGTACCAGGCTAGAGCTTCCATCATTCCCCTCCAGTGTGCCAGACTAGCGCTACCATCATTCCCCTCCAGTGTGCCAGGTCTGCACTCCCATCATTCCCCTCCAGTTTGCCAGGCTAGCGCTCCCATCATTCCCCTCCAGTTTGCCAGGCTAGAGCTCCCATCATTCCCCTCCAGTGTGCCAGGCTAGCGCTCCCATCATTCCCCTCCAGTGTGCCAGGCTAGAGCTCCCATCATTCCCCTCCAGTGTGCCAGGCTAGCGCTCCCATCATTCCCCTCCAGTGTGCCAGGCTAGAGCTCCCATCATTCCCCTCCAGTGTGCCAGGCTAGCACTACGATCATTCCCCTCCAGTGTGCCAGGCTAGAGCTCCCATCATTCCCCTCCAGTGTACCAGGCTTGCGCTCCCATCATTCCCCTCCAGTGTACCAGGCTAGAGCTTCCATCATTCCCCTCCAGTGTACCAGGCTTGCGCTCCCATCATTCCCCTCCAGTGTACCAGGCTTGCGCTTCCATCATTCCCCTCCAGTGTACCAGGCTAGAGCTCCCATCATTCCCCCTACAGTGTGCCAGGCTAGCGCTACCATCATTCCCCTCCAGTGTGCCAGGCTAGCGCTCCCATCATTCCCCTCCAGTGTACCAGACTAGAGCTTCCATCATTCCCCTCCAGTGTACCAGACTAGAGCTCCCATCATTCCCCTCCAGTGTGCCAGGCTAGAGCTCCCATCATTCCCCTCCAGTGTACCAGACTAGAGCTTCCATCATTCCCCTCCAGTGTGCCAGGCTAGAGCTCCCATCATTCCCCTCCAGTGTGCCAGGCTAGCGCTCCCATCATTCTCCTCCAGTGTACCAGACTAGAGCTTCCATCATTCCCCTCCAGTGTACCAGACTAGAGCTCCCATCATTCCCCTCCAGTGTGCCAGGCTAGCGCTCCCATCATTCCCCTCCAGTGTACCAGGCTAGAGCTCCCATCATTCCCCTCCAGTGTACCAGACTAGAGCTTCCATCATTCCCCTCCAGTGTACCAGGCTAGAACTCCCATCATTCTCCTCCAGTGTACCAGGCTAGCGCTCCCATCATTCCCCTCCAGTGTACCAGGCTAGCGCTCCCATCATCCCCCTCCAGTGTACGAGGCTACTGCTTCCACCATTCCTCTCCAGTGTGCCAGGCTAGAGCTCCCATCATTCCCCTCCAGTGTACCAGGCTTGCGCTCCCATCATTCCCCTCCAGTGTACCAGGCTTGCGCTCCCATCATTCCCCTCCAGTGTACCAGGCTAGAGCTCCCATCATTCCCCCTACAGTGTGCCAGGCTAGCACTACCGTCATTCCTCTCCAGTGTGCCAGGCTAGCGCTCCCATCATTCCCCTCCAGTGTACCAGACTAGAGCTTCCATCATTACCCTCCAGTGTACCAGACTAGAGCTCCCATCATTCCCCTCCAGTGTGCCAGGCTAGCGCTCCCATCATTCCCCTCCAGTGTACCAGGCTAGAGCTCCCATCATTCTCCTCCAGTGTACCAGGCTAGAGCTTCCATCATTCCCCTCCAGTGTGCCAGGCTAGAGCGCCCATCATTCCCCCTCCAATGTGCCAGGCTAGAGCTCCCATCATTCCCCTCCAGTGTACCAGGCTAGCGCTCCCATCATTCTCCTCCAGTGTACCAGACTAGAGCTTCCATCATTCCCCTCCAGTGTACCAGGCTAGAGCTTCCATCATTCCCCTCCAGTGTGCCAGGCTAGAGCGCCCATCATTCCCCCTCCAGTGTGCCAGGCTAGAGCTCCCATCATTCTCCTCCAGTGTACCAGGCTAGAGCTTCCATCATTCCCCTCCAGTGTACCAGGCTAGCACTCCCATCATTCCCCTCCAGTGTACCAGGCTAGAGCTTCCATCATTCCCCTCCAGTGTACCAGGCTAGAGCTCCCATCATTCCCCTTCAGTGTGCCAGGCTAGCGCTCCCATCATTCCCCTCCAGTGTGCCAGGCTAGCACTCCCATCATTCCCCTCCAGTGTGCCAGACTAGAGCTCCCATCATTACCCTCCAGTGTGGCAGGCTAGCACTACCATCATTCCCCTCCAGTTTGCCAGGCTAGCACTCCCATCATTCCCCTCCAGTTTGCCAGGCTAGAGCTCCCATCATTCCCCTCCAGTGTGCCAGGCTAGCGGTCCCATCATTCCCCTCCAGTGTGCCAGGCTAGAGCTCCCATCCTTCCCCTCCAGTGTGCCAGGCTAGCGCTACCATCATTCCCCTCCAGTGTACCAGGATAGTGCTCCCATCATCCCCCTCCAGTGTGCCAGGCTAGAGCTCCCATCATTCCCCTCCAGTGTGCCAGGCTAGTGCTCCCATCATTCCCCTCCAGTGTGCCAGGCTAGCATTCCCATCATTCCCCTCCAGTGTGCCAGTCTAGAGCTCCCATCATTACCCTCCAGTGTGCCAGGCTAGTGCTCCTATCATTCCCCTCCAGTGTACCAGGCTAGTGCTCCCATCATCCCCCTCCAGTGTACGAGGCTACTGCTTCCACCATTCCTCTCCAGTGTGCCAGGCTAGAGCTCCCATCATTCCCCTCCAGTGTACCAGGCTTGCGCTCCCGTCATTCCCCTCCAGTGTACCAGGCTAGAGCTCCCATCATTCCCCTCCAGTGTGCCAGGCTAGCGCTCCCATCATTCCCCTCCAGTGTGCCAGACTAGAGCTTCCATCATTCCCCTCCAGTGTACCAGACTAGAGCTCCCATCATTCCCCTCCAGTGTGCCAGGCTAGAGCTCCCATCATTCCCCTCCAGTGTACCAGGCTTGCGCTCCCATCATTCCCCTCCAGTGTACCAGGCTTGCGCTTCCATCATTCCCCTCCAGTGTACCAGGCTAGAGCTCCCATCATTCCCCCTTCAGTTTGCCAGGCTAGCGCTACCATCATTCCCCTCCAGTGTGCCAGGCTAGCGCTCCCATCATTCCCCTCCAGTGTACCAGACTAGAGCTTCCATCATTCCCCTCCAGTGTGCCAGGCTAGCGCTCCCATCCTTCCCCTCCAGTGTGCCAGGCTAGCGCTACCATCATTCCCCTCCAGTGTGCCAGGCTAGTGCTCCCATCATCCCCCTCCAGTGTGCCAGGCTAGAGCTCCCATCATTCCCCTCCAGTGTACCAGGCTAAAGCTTCCATCATTCCCCTCCAGTGTGCCAGGCTAGAGCGCCCATCATTCCCCCTCCAGTGTGCCAGGCTAGAGCTCCCAACATTCTCCTCCAGTGTACCAGGCTAGAGCTTCCATCATTCCCCTCCAGTGTACCAGGCTAGAGCTCCCATCATTCCCCTTCAGTGTGCCAGGCTAGCGCTACCATCATTCCCCTCCAGTGTACCAGGCTAGAGCTCCCATCATTCCCCTTCAGTGTGCCAGGCTAGCGCTACCATCATTCCCCTCCAGTGTGCCAGGCTAGAGCTCCCAACATTCTCCTCCAGTGTACCAGGCTAGAGCGCCCATCATTCCCCCTCCAGTGTGCCAGGCTAGAGCTCCCAACATTCTCCTCCAGTGTACCAGGCTAGAGCTTCCATCATTCCCCTCCAGTGTACCAGGCTAGCACTCCCATCATTCCCCTCCAGTGTGCCAGGCTAGCACTCCCATCATTCCCCTCCAGTGTACCAGGCTAGAGCTTCCATCATTCCCCTCCAGTGTACCAGGCTAGAGCTCCCATCATTCCCCTTCAGTGTGCCAGGCTAGCGCTCACATCATTCCCCTCCAGTGTGCCAGGCTAGCACTCCCATCATTCCCCTCCAGTGTGCCAGACTAGAGCTCTCATCATTACCCTCCAGTGTGCCAGGCTAGTGCTACCATCATTCCGCTCCAGTTTGCCAGGCTAGCACTCCCATCATTCCCCTCCAGTTTGCCAGGCTAGAGCTCCCATCATTCCCCTCCAGTGTGCCAGGCTAGCGGTCCCATCATTCCCCTCCAGTGTGCCAGGCTAGAGCTCCCATCCTTCCCCTCCAGTGTGCCAGGCTAGCGCTACCATCATTCCCCTCCAGTGTACCAGGCTAGCGCTCCCATCATCCCCCTCCAGTGTGCCAGGCTAGAGCTCCCATCATTCCCCTCCAGTGTACCAGACTAGAGCTCCCATCATTCCCCTCCAGTATACGAGGCTAGAGCACCAATCATTCCCCCTCCAGTGTGTCAGGCTAGAGCTCCAATCATTCCCCTCCAGTGTACCAGGCTAGAGCTTCCATTGTTCCTCTCCAGTGTGCCAGGCTAGCACTCCCATCATTCCCCTCCAGTGTACCAGATTAGAGCTTCCATCATTCCCCTCCGATGTACCAGACTAGAGCTTCCATCATTCCCCTCCAGTGTACCAGGCTAGAGCTTCCATCATTCCCCTCCAGTGTGCCAGACTAGCGCTACCATCATTCCCCTCCAGTGTGCCAGGTCTGCACTCCCATCATTCCCCTCCAGTTTGCCAGGCTAGCGCTCCCATCATTCCCCTCCAGTTTGCCAGGCTAGAGCTCCCATCATTCCCCTCCAGTGTGCCAGGCTAGCGCTCCCATCATTCCCCTCCAGTGTGCCAGGCTAGAGCTCCCATCATTCCCCTCCAGTGTGCCAGGCTAGCGCTCCCATCATTCCCCTCCAGTGTGCCAGGCTAGAGCTCCCATCATTCCCCTCCAGTGTGCCAGGCTAGCACTACGATCATTCCCCTCCAGTGTGCCAGGCTAGAGCTCCCATCATTCCCCTCCAGTGTACCAGGCTTGCGCTCCCATCATTCCCCTCCAGTGTACCAGGCTAGAGCTTCCATCATTCCCCTCCAGTGTACCAGGCTTGCGCTCCCATCATTCCCCTCCAGTGTACCAGGCTTGCGCTTCCATCATTCCCCTCCAGTGTACCAGGCTAGAGCTCCCATCATTCCCCCTACAGTGTGCCAGGCTAGCGCTACCATCATTCCCCTCCAGTGTGCCAGGCTAGCGCTCCCATCATTCCCCTCCAGTGTACCAGACTAGAGCTTCCATCATTCCCCTCCAGTGTACCAGACTAGAGCTCCCATCATTCCCCTCCAGTGTGCCAGGCTAGAGCTCCCATCATTCCCCTCCAGTGTACCAGACTAGAGCTTCCATCATTCCCCTCCAGTGTACCAGGCTAGCACTCCCATCATTCTCCTCCAGTGTACCAGGCTAGCGCTCCCATCATTCCCCTCCAGTGTACCAGGCTAGCGCTCCCATCATCCCCCTCCAGTGTACGAGGCTACTGCTTCCACCATTCCTCTCCAGTGTGCCAGGCTAGAGCTCCCATCATTCCCCTCCAGTGTACCAGGCTTGCGCTCCCATCATTCCCCTCCAGTGTACCAGGCTTGCGCTCCCATCATTCCCCTCCAGTGTACCAGGCTAGAGCTCCCATCATTCCCCCTACAGTGTGCCAGGCTAGCACTACCGTCATTCCTCTCCAGTGTGCCAGGCTAGCACTCCCATCATTCCCCTCCAGTGTACCAGACTAGAGCTTCCATCATTACCCTCCAGTGTACCAGACTAGAGCTCCCATCATTCCCCTCCAGTGTGCCAGGCTAGCGCTCCCATCATTCCCCTCCAGTGTACCAGGCTAGAGCTCCCATCATTCTCCTCCAGTGTACCAGGCTAGAGCTTCCATCATTCCCCTCCAGTGTGCCAGGCTAGAGCGCCCATCATTCCCCCTCCAGTGTGCCAGGCTAGAGCTCCCATCATTCCCCTCCAGTGTACCAGGCTAGCGCTCCCATCATTCTCCTCCAGTGTACCAGACTAGAGCTTCCATCATTCCCCTCCAGTGTACCAGGCTAGAGCTTCCATCATTCCCCTCCAGTGTGCCAGGCTAGAGCGCCCATCATTCCCCCTCCAGTGTGCCAGGCTAGAGCTCCCATCATTCTCCTCCAGTGTACCAGGCTAGAGCTTCCATCATTCCCCTCCAGTGTACCAGGCTAGCACTCCCATCATTCCCCTCCAGTGTACCAGGCTAGAGCTTCCATCATTCCCCTCCAGTGTACCAGGCTAGAGCTCCCATCATTCCCCTTCAGTGTACCAGGCTAGCGCTCCCATCATTCCCCTCCAGTGTGCCAGGCTAGCACTCCCATCATTCCCCTCCAGTGTGCCAGACTAGAGCTCCCATCATTACCCTCCAGTGTGCCAGGCTAGCACTACCATCATTCCCCTCCAGTTTGCCAGGCTAGCACTCCCATCATTCCCCTCCAGTTTGCCAGGCTAGAGCTTCCATCATTCCCCTCCAGTGTGCCAGGCTAGCGGTCCCATCATTCCCCTCCAGTGTGCCAGGCTAGAGCTCCCATCCTTCCCCTCCAGTGTGCCAGGCTAGCGCTACCATCATTCCCCTCCAGTGTACCAGGCTAGTGCTCCCATCATCCCCCTCCAGTGTGCCAGGCTAGAGCTCCCATCATTCCCCTCCAGTGTGCCAGGCTAGTGCTCCCATCATTCCCCTCCAGTGTGCCAGGCTAGCATTCCCATCATTCCCCTCCAGTGTGCCAGTCTAGAGCTCCCATCATTACCCTCCAGTGTGCCAGGCTAGTGCTCCTATCATTCCCCTCCAGTGTAGCAGGCTAGTGCTCCCATCATCCCCCTCCAGTGTACGAGGCTACTGCTTCCACCATTCCTCTCCAGTGTGCCAGGCTAGAGCTCCCATCATTCCCCTCCAGTGTACCAGGCTTGCGCTCCCATCATTCCCCTCCAGTGTACCAGGCTAGAGCTCCCATCATTCCCCTCCAGTGTGCCAGGCTAGCGCTCCCATCATTCCCCTCCAGTGTGCCAGACTAGAGCTTCCATCATTCCCCTCCAGTGTACCAGACTAGAGCTCCCATCATTCCCCTCCAGTGTGCCAGGCTAGAGCTCCCATCATTCCCCTCCAGTGTACCAGGCTTGCGCTCCCATCATTCCCCTCCAGTGTACCAGGCTTGTGCTCCCATCATTCCCCTCCAGTGTACCAGGCTAGAGCTCCCATCATTCCCCCTTCAGTTTGCCAGGCTAGCGCTACCATCATTCCCCTCCAGTGTGCCAGGCTAGCGCTCCCATCATTCCCCTCCAGTGTGCCAGGCTAGCGCTCCCATCCTTCCCCTCCAGTGTGCCAGGCTAGCGCTACCATCATTCCCCTCCAGTGTGCCAGGCTAGTGCTCCCATCATCCCCCTCCAGTGTGCCAGGCTAGAGCTCCCATCATTCCCCTCCAGTGTACCAGGCTAAAGCTTCCATCATTCCCCTCCAGTGTGCCAGGCTAGAGCGCCCATCATTCCCCCTCCAGTGTGCCAGGCTAGAGCTCCCAACATTCTCCTCCAGTGTACCAGGCTAGAGCTTCCATCATTCCCCTCCAGTGTACCAGGCTAGAGCTCCCATCATTCCCCTTCAGTGTGCCAGGCTAGCGCTACCATCATTCCCCTCCAGTGTACCAGGCTAGAGCTCCCATCATTCCCCTTCAGTGTGCCAGGCTAGCGCTACCATCATTCCCCTCCAGTGTGCCAGGCTAGTGCTCCCATCATCCCCCTCCAGTGTGCCAGGCTAGAGCTCCCATCATTCCCCTCCAGTGTACCAGGCTAGAGCGCCCATCATTCCCCTCCAGTGTGCCAGGCTAGAGCTCCCAACATTCTCCTCCAGTGTACCAGGCTAGAGCTTCCATCATTCCCCTCCAGTGTACCAGGCTAGAGCTCCCATCATTCCCCTTCAGTGTGCCAGGCTAGCGCTACCATCATTCCCCTCCAGTGTACCAGGCTAGAGCTCCCATCATTCCCCTTCAGTGTGCCAGGCTAGCGCTACCATCATTCCCCTCCAGTGTGCCAGGCTAGTGCTCCATTCATCCCCCTCCAGTGTGCCAGGCTAGAGCTCCCATCATTCCCCTCCAGTGTACCAGGCTAGAGCGCCCATCATTCCCCCTCCAGTGTGCCAGGCTAGAGCTCCCAACATTCTCCTCCAGTGTACCAGGCTAGAGCTTCCATCATTCCCCTCCAGTGTACCAGGCTAGCGCTACCATCATTCCCCTCCAGTGTACCAGGCTAGAGCTTCCATCATTCCCCTCCAGTGTACCAGGCTAGCACTCCCATCATTCCCCTCCAGTGTGCCAGGCTAGCACTCCCATCATTCCCCTCCAGTGTACCAGGCTAGCACTCCCATCATTCCCCTCCAGTGTACCAGGCTAGAGCTTCCATCATTCCCCTCCAGTGTACCAGGCTAGAGCTCCCATCATTCCCCTTCAGTGTGCCAGGCTAGCGCTCCCATCATTCCCCTCCAGTGTGCCAGGCTAGCACTCCCATCATTCCCCTCCAGTGTGCCAGACTAGAGCTCTCATCATTACCCTCCAGTGTGCCAGGCTAGTGCTACCATCATTCCGCTCCAGTTTGCCAGGCTAGCACTCCCATCATTCCCCTTCAGTTTGCCAGGCTAGAGCTCCCATCATTCCCCTCCAGTGTGCCAGGCTAGCGGTCCCATCATTCCCCTCCAGTGTGCCAGGCTAGAGCTCCCATCCTTCCCCTCCAGTGTGCCAGGCTAGCGCTACCATCATTCCCCTCCAGTGTACCAGGCTAGCGCTGCCATCATCCCCCTCCAGTGTGCCAGGCTAGAGCTCCCATCATTCCCCTCCAGTGTGCCAGGCTAGTGCTCCCATCCCATACTTAATTGCTGGATGTCTAGGGACAGAAGCTGATTCTCAGGGCTCAGGCCATTCTCTTGTAACTCCACCCTCTTCTGTGACTGTTCTAATCACTCTCCACCCTGTTCTTTCCACATTTTAAGGGTAAATCCCTCCTCCAAGTACTACCCACCCCAATTAATCCCACCTACTTTGATGTGAGATGCATCATTTAGACATCCTCACCCCAAACCTTGTGAACCTCTGAAGGCTTGGGACAAGAATGTTCCCACACCAGACATTGGCTGGAGGCTTTTCAGTGTCCACCACTACTTGAGAGTTTAGATAGATTGATAGATAGATAGATAGATAGATAGATAGATAGATAGATAGATAGATAGATAGATAGATAGATAGATATTGCTTTGCAGTGTGTTGCATACCCCTCTGGCACTCAAAGGATTATAAAGGTCCCAGAATTCTCATTATGATATTGTGCTACTGAGGTTCAGTGATGCAATGGCAACATGGCCTCCATATTATGACACAGGTCAGATTCAGGAAGCTAAAGAACTGCAATTCAGGAGCAAACCAACTACACAATAAGGAACAAATACAAATTCACACACTCCCTTCGATTTAAAGTGACATTTTAACTCCATGAATACGAGAACATACCTCCCAAGTGTCCCTCTTTAGGAAAGACAGTTGCTCTTTGATACCCAAACCCCTCTGTCTCTCTTTCCCACCCTGATGTCCCTCTTTTTAGGAGATCAGACTGTGGTGTGTATAGAAGTATATCACATTGCTCCACAGCAATAAAACTCACTCGATGTTTGTTTAAACTCAAGTATATATGTTTATAAATGTCTGTGTAAAATATTTTTTGGTCTTGTTTTTAACCCTTTGAGTGTCAGAGGGGTATGCAACTCGTTGCAAAAGGTTGCATACCCCTCTGGTACTCAAAGGGTTAATCATTTATTCATTTACACAAAGAAGTGTCAGTAGGTCATGATATAATCTAAAAATTCTGGGGTTCTCCCACCAACCAGCCCTGCCGCAGCCACAACACCTAAAACACAGGTGTCCTACATTGACCATTGGAAATGTTGGGTGGTATGCTAGAAAAGTCTCTATTACATTGCATTGGAGACCTGTTTAACAGTCAGAGGGTAAAGAGACCCATTTAAATTCATGAGGATATACATTTGTCCCCTATGATGCAGTTGGTTTGCTCTAGAATAGCAGCTCTGGTGTTGTGTTTCTTTGCCCTGCAACTGAAACCACAGATCATAAACACAAAGTCCCCAAACTCTCATAGATCTAAATGGTGCCTTTTTTTCTGTTAAGGCTAAAGAGGTCTCCAATGCAGTGCTTCACAGTGTCCTGGATAACTTTTTAACATTCAAGGTGTCAAAATCCCTATGTAAATGAAAGACATTCTCATTTGTCCCCTATGGTGCAGGTGATTTTCTCCAGAACTGCACCTCTTTAACTTCCAGTGTCCTCCCCATGTTCCTTATTTTGATTACACTGTGCAGTCAATCGTTGGCTCAGTGGAAGCAGAGTGAAATCAGCCATGTGAAATAGAGTGGAAATATGCTGCATGTACAGTCTGGCAGCCACTGTTCACTGCTCCACTACACAACATGATTCCCATTAGGTGCAAAAAGGGAGAGGTGGAGTAATGCATGAGGCCAAATGCATGTATTGGATACATCTCTGGATTAAGACCACGTTAACATTCAAGGGGTTGAAAACCTCATTTTATTTACTTAGACATTTTATTTGGATCATCCAGGATTTCTCCATTTTCCCTTATATGGCCCCATGTGCATCTTCTTGCCTGCATAAACCAAGACTGCTTAGGCTCATGGGGGGAGATGTACAAAAGCCGTCTTATTTTAGTGTATCTTAAAGAACTGTCTGTAAAGTTCACAATGTTGGGTCATATTTATAACAAAGTAAAGTCAAGTTTATAAATATTTGAGATGTTTCTGAGAAAATTCACAACTGTGAATATTTTTTCACATGCGTAGCTGTCAGTTTATACTTCCATTAAGAATAGGCTATATCTGGCGTTACGATTTAATCATTAAACTGCCTTTATTTTTGGCACAATTAACAAATTTCTTTATAAATACATTGCAACACAATTCTTATTTGGACAAGACCGGTTCTACTCCACTTTTCAGAAAAGTCAGTTGACTGGAGAAAGCGATTACCAAAAATGTTGCTAAATGTTTATACATATGTTTGTGTTTTTTGTCGTTCCCAATGTATAAAGACAAAATGGAGTAATTCTCGGACAAACTATCTGTGATACAGGGTACACATAAAAATGAATTGATTAAATGGGGCTTTAAACCACTTGAATGCTAGAAAGGTCTCTAATGCCTTGCTTCACAACAAGTTGGAAACGTCTCTAGCAAGCAAAAGATTAACCCCTTAATGACCCTTGACGGTCATAGTATGTCATGGGTAAATCTGACTGAACGACCCATGATGTACTATGACCGTCACGGAATTCCGGGCTCCCCCCATGGCTGCACGCTGTTCGGGGAGTCCGGAATCAGATTTAAAAAAAAAATGCTCCATGGTCCTTTAGTGACCGCCGTGTGCCTGCACGACCGGTCGTTAAATTAATGGTATTTGGGGGGGGGGGGGTTGTTATTTGTTTCTTATGGAGAGTTGGTTTGCCCCATAATTGCTCTACTTTATATATACATATATATATATATATATATATATATATATAGTCCACAGTATCACAATTCACTGCCTTGCCAATTCCAAGCTAGAAGGAGAGGAAGCGGTAGAGTAACATACATATTAACCTACTTTAAAAGGCTGAAAAAGCTAGGCATCCATTAGATTCAGCCCTTTGCCATATCACACTTGTTGATTCATGTGATACACCTGTCTCCAAATGGCTGCAGTCCTCTAGATTTCAGTGAACGTTCATTGATAAATACCACTTAACATAATCAACAAGTATATATTAATGCAATGGTTCTCAGCCATGCTTCTGTGCTACGAACCACTTAGGTTGCCCCTTTTTTCTATGAAGGCTTTAACAAAGATGTGAATGTTGAGTTTTAAATGTGTTTGTAGACATTGTTATGCAAATTATGCTTATTATTATTATGATGATTGAGACTAGTGATGAGCGAGCACCCCAATGCTCGGATGTTCGGGTGCTCTGACCGAGCACCCCCTGAGGCTCGAGTGCTCGGCCGAGCACCCGAGCCCCATTGAAGTCAATGGGAGGACTCGAGCATTACACCAGGCACCCCCTGCTCTGATGAGGGGAGGGTGCCTGGTCCATAGGAAAAGGGCAGAAAAAGATGGAAACACTACAGAAATGGTTCAGGGACAGCATAGGGAGGATGTCTGGATGCACCTTGGACTCCAACATCGCTGCTGGGAACGATCTTTCGCCCGTAGTACGCCATTTTTACAGACTGACCGTAAAACACACAAAAAGGAAAATAAAAACGACTTTAGGCGAAAAATTGTTACCAAACAATATTTGCTGTATATTTACTTGTATATCATCTGCAAATTCTCCCAAAAATTTCATCGATTTTCTGAAGTGAGGCCATGATTAAGAGGGAAACGTGCGCAGAGGCAAATTATCCCAAAAATTTCCTTGATTTTCAGAACTGAGGCCATGATTAAGAGGGAAACGTGCGCAGAGGCAAATTCTCCCAAAAATTTCCTTGATTTTCAGAACTGAGGCCATGATTAAGAGGGAAACGTGCGCAGAGGCAAATTCTCCCAAAAATTTCCTTGATTTTCAGAACTGAGGCCATGATTAAGAGGGAAACGTGCGCAGAGGCAAATTCTCCCAAAAATTTCCTTGATTTTCAGAACTGAGGCCATGATTAAGAGGGAAACGTGCACAGAGGCAAATTCTCCCAAAAATTTCCTTGATTTTCAGAACTGAGGCCATGATTAAGAGGGAAACGTGCGCAGAGGCAAATTCTCCCAAAAATTTCCTTGATTTTCAGAACTGAGGCCATGATTAAGAGGGAAACGTGCGCTGAGCTGACCATCTAAAACATTATGGGTGAGGGTCTGCTGCAGAGCTGACCATCCTAAACATTATATGCGAAGGCCCGCTAGTGAGCTGACGCTATAAAACATTATATGAGAGGGCCCGCTAGAGAGCTGACCCAATAAAACATTATATGAGAAGGCCCGCTGGTGAGCTGACCTATATAAAAATTGTCAAACAGGGCCCGCTGGTGAGCTGACCCTATATAAAAATTATATCACAGGGCCCGCTGGTGAGCTGGCCCTATATAAAAATTATAGCACAGGGCATATGGAAGAGGAGGAGGAGGATGAGAAGATTAAGAGTCAACCATATACCCGTTTTTTGGGTGGAAGGGGTGAATGGGAATACAGAGTATTCCCATCATTGTAAATAACATATATAAAGTGAGTTTATGTTCCCCCGGGGCTTTCCTCCAGTGGAGTGGAGAAGTCAGGGGAAATCCAGGCCTTGTTCATTTTTATAAGTGTCAACCTATCAGCATTGTCGGTGGAAAGGCGGATACGCTTATCTGTTATGATGCCACCAGCAGCACTAAATACCCGCTCAGACAGAACGCTGGCGGCAGGGCAGGCCAGCACCTCCAAGGCGTAGAGTGCCAGTTCATACCACGTGTCCAGCTTGGACACCCAGTAGTTGTAAGGCACAGAGGGATCATTGAGGACGCTGACACGGTCTGCTACGTACTCCTTCACCATCTTCCAAAACTTTTCCCTCCTTGTGACACTAGGCTGCGCATCAGGGTGAGGGTGCTGGCGGGGTGTCATGAAGGTGTCCCACGCCTTGGAGAGTGTTGCCCTGCCTTTCTCGGAACTGCTGTGTGCTCCCCTTTTCTCCCCTTCTCTGTTGGCCAAGGTAGCACGTACTCTGCCGCCAGCGTTGTCAGATGGAAAATTTTGGAGCAATTTTTCGACAAGAACCTTCTGGTATTGCACCATTTTGCTTGTCCTCTCCACCGGAGGAATGAGAGATGAGAAATTCTCTTTGTAGCGGGGGTCCAGAAGGGTGAACACCCAGTAATCCGTGTTGTTTAAAATGCATATAACGCGTGGGTCACGGGAAAGGCAGCCTAACATAAAGTCAGCCATGTGTGCCAGAGTACCAACAGTCAAGATTTCGCTGTCCTCACCAGGAGGATGACTCTCAATATCCTCATCCTCTTCCTCCTCTTCTGCCCACCCACGCTGAAGAGATGGAACTAAAGTTCCATGGCTACCCTCTGTAGCGGAGGCAACCGTGTCTTCCTCCTCCTCCTCCTCCTCCTCCTCCTCCGCCTCCTCCAATTGTCGCTGAGAAGACGAAGTGAGGGTGCTCTGGCTATCACCTTGTGTAAGCTCT
Source organism: Rhinophrynus dorsalis (assembly GCA_037306005.1). Classification (NCBI taxonomy): domain Eukaryota; kingdom Metazoa; phylum Chordata; class Amphibia; order Anura; family Rhinophrynidae; genus Rhinophrynus; species Rhinophrynus dorsalis. The sequence continues at coordinate 257,513,325 of CM074722.1, forward strand.
TCCTCCCCCATTTCCACCTCTTCCACATGCAAAGCGTCGGTTTTAATTGTGAGCAGCGAGCGTTTCAGTAGACACAGAAGTGGGATGGTTACACTGATAATAGCGTTATCGCCGCTCACCATCTGTGTCGATTCCTCAAAATTGCGTAAAACCTCGCAGAGGTCTGACATCCATTCCCACTCCTCACTTCTGATTACAGGAAGTTGAACGGAGAGGCGACGACCGTGTAACAGCTGGTACTCCACTACTGCCCTCTGCTGCTCACAAAGCCGGGCCAACATGTGGAAGGTGGAGTTCCAGCGCGTGCTCACGTCACACAGCAGCCGGTGAGCTGGCAATTGTAAGCGCTGCTGCAGCTTCAACAGGCCGGCCGAAGCTGTAGATGACTTACGGAAATGTGCACACACGCGGCGCACCTTGGTCAAGAGATCATGCACATTGGGGTAGGTTTTTAGAAATCGCTGCACCACTAAATTAAATACATGCGCTAGGCATGGTACGTGTGTGAGCTTGCCGAGCTCCAAAGCCGCCACCAAGTTACGCCCATTATCACACACAACCATGCCTGGTTGCAGGTTGAGTGGCGAGAGCCACTGCTCGGTCTGGTGACTAATCCCCTGCAACAGCTCTGAGGCCGTGTGCTGTTTGTCCCCAAGGCAGATCAGCTTCAGCACGGCCTGTTGACGCTTCCCCACTGCAGTGCTACACTGCTTCCAGCTACTGGCTGATGGGGGAGTGGCGGTGTGTGTAGAGAATTCGGAGGTGGAAACGGAGGAGGAGGAGCCAATAACGTAGGTGCTGGTGGAAACCCTGATGGAGGTAGGGCCCGCAATCCTCGGCGTGGGTAGCACCCGTGCCATCCCAGGGTCCGAGTCGCTCCCAGCCTCCACGACATTCACCCAGTGTGCCGTCAGGGAAATGTAGCGTCCCTGGCCACAAGCACTTGTCCATGTGTCAGTCGTTAAGTGGACCTTCCCAGTAACTGCGTTGGTCAGGGCACGGGTGATGTTACGGGACACATGGTGGTGTAATGCGGGGATGGCACACCGGGAAAAGTAGTGGCGGCTGGGGACCGCGTACCGAGGGACAGCTGCTGCCATCAGGCTGCAGAAGGACTCAGTGTCCACAAGCCTAAATGGCAGCATTTCGATGGCCAGTAATTTTGAAAGGTGTGAGGTTAGTGCTATGGCCTGTGGGTGGGTGGCTGGGTACTTTCTCTTGCGCTCAAATGCCTGGGGTAACGACATTTGGACGCTGTGCTGGGACAGGGAAGTGGATGTGGTCGCTGATGGTGCTTCAGATGGTACAGGTGCAGGGCGGGAGGTATGCGGGCCTGCGCCTTCGACAGGCGATTGGCCGGCACCGAAAACAGGGGAAGAGGAGGCAGTGGTGTGGCCTGCAGACACAGATGGGCGATCCAGGCGTTCCTCCCACTTACTACGGTGCTTGGATGCCATGTGTCGGATCATGCTGGTGGTGGTGAGGTTTCTAGTGTTCATGCCTCGGCTCATTCTGGTGTGGCACAGGTTGCAAACTACAATTCTTTTGTCGTCCGCACTTTCCTTAAAAAAACGCCATACCGCGGAACACCTACCCCTTGGCAAGGTAGATTTACGCAAGGGGGTGCTCCGTGGAACATTTGCGGGCCGGTTTGGTGCGGTCCGCCTTCTTTCTGTAGCCACACCACTGCCTCTTCCAGCCTGTTGCGGTGCTGCAGATGGCTCACCCTCAGGACTGCTGTCATCGCTCGGCTCTACACCTTCCCAGGTGGGGTCAGTCACCTCATCGTCCACCAAGTCCTCCTCCACTTCCTCACTCTGATCATCCTCCTCAAGTCTTGATCCCACCACATACTCAGTCATTGACAACTGTATAACATTCTCCTCAACAAGGTCTTGAGACGGAAATAGTGGTTGATTTAATGGCAACTGTGTCTCATCATCATCATCATCATCATCCACTACTTCCTTTGACCTTAAATGCCGTTCACATCTGTCATCTTCTTGTGATTGGGTAGCCTCTAGAGGTTGTGAATCAGGGCACAAGATGTCATGTTCCTCTGCAAGCGTGCTTGGAGAGAGGGTCAAATGAAGGATTGGTGATGAGACGAGCTCATCACTATATCCCAGTGTGGGATCACTTCTTTGACCAGACCGTGTATGGTGGGAGGAAGGATGATCAGAGTGAGGATTATGTTGACCAGACTCTTGGCTACTGAGAGTGGACTTGGTGGAAGACAGGGTGGTGCTTAACCGACTGGAAGCAGTATCAGCTGTCATCCAACCGACCACCTGTTCGCACTGGTCGGACCTCGAGAGTGATGTCCTGCGACGCCCTGTGAAATCAGACATGAAGCTAGGTATGGTGGATGTCTTTCTTTCTTGTGCTCTGGCACCAGGCACAGTTTCTCCGCGTCCTGACCCGCGCCCTGAACTTTCAGGATCACGTCCACTTCCCCGTCCCTTTTTACCCGCCTTCTTCATCTTACACGATATATATGACTTTAATATATATGAGTTTGAAAACTTAACAGTATTTCTTACTATTCTGCAACTCTGCAGAGTACACAGAATAGGCTGCTAAACTGCGGTGACACACACTGAATGGAATAAGTGACTTTAATATTTGAGTTTGAAAAATTAACAGTATTTCTTACTATTCTGCAACTCTGCAGAGTACACAGAATAGGCTGCTAAACTGCGGTGACACACACTGAATGGAATATGTGACTTTAATATTTGAGTTTGAAAACTTAACAGTATTTCTTACTATTCTGCAACTCTGCAGAGTACACAGAATAGGCTGTTAAACGGCGTTGAAACACACTGAATGGAATATGTGACTTTAATATTTGAGTTTGAAAACTTAACAGTATTTCTTATAATTCTGGAACTGTACAGAGTACACAGAATAGGCTGTTAAACGGCGTTGAAACACACTGAATGGAATATGTGACTTTAATATTTGAGTTTGAAAACTTAACAGTATTTCTTATAATTCTGGAACTGTACAGAGTACACAGAATAGGCTGTTAAACGGCGGTGAAAGACACTGAATGGAATATGTGACTTTAATATTTGAGTTTGAAAACTTAACAGTATTTCTTATAATTCTGGAACTGTACAGAGTACACAGAATAGGCTGTTAAACGGCGGTGAAAGACACTGAATGGAATATGTGACTTTAATATTTGAGTTTGAAAACTTAACAGTATTTCTTATAATTCTGCAACTGTACAGAGTACACAGAATAGGCTGTTAAACGGCGGTGAAAGACACTGAATGGAATATGTGACTTTAATATTTGAGTTTGAAAAATTAACAGTATTTCTTATAATTCTGGAACTGTACAGAGTACACAGAATAGGCTGTTAAACGGCGTTGAAACACACTGAATGGAATATGTGACTTTAATATTTGAGTTTGAAAACTTAACAGTATTTCTTATAATTCTGGAACTGTACAGAGTACACAGAATAGGCTGTTAAACGGCGGTGAAAGACACTGAATGGAATATGTGACTTTAATATTTGAGTTTGAAAACTTAACAGTATTTCTTATAATTCTGGAACTGTACAGAGTACACAGAATAGGCTGTTAAACGGCGGTGAAAGACACTGAATGGAATATGTGACTTTAATATTTGAGTTTGAAAACTTAACAGTATTTCTTATAATTCTGCAACTGTACAGAGTACACAGAATAGGCTGTTAAACGGCGGTGAAAGACACTGAATGGAATATGTGACTTTAATATTTGAGTTTGAAAAATTAACAGTATTTCTTATAATTCTGGAACTGTACAGAGTACACAGAATAGGCTGTTAAACGGCGGTGAAAGACACTGAATGGAATATGTGACTTTAATATTTGAGTTTGAAAACTTAACAGTATTTCTTATAATTCTGCAACTCTGCAGAGTACACAGAATAGGCTGTTAAACGGCGGTGAAAGACACTGAATGGAATATGTGACTTTGATATTTTAGTTTGAAGACTTAACAGTATTTCTTCCTATTCTGCAACTCTGCACAGTACACAGAATGTGCTGCTACACTGCGGCGAAGCACACTGAATGGAATATGTGACTTTGATATTTTAGTTTGAAGACTTAACAGTATTTCTTCCTATTCTGCAACTCTGCACAGTACACAGAATGTGCTGCTAAACTGCGGCGAAGCACACTGAATGGAATATGTGACTTTGATATTTTAGTTTGAAGACTTAACAGTATTTCTTCCTATTCTGCAACTCTGCACAGTACACAGAATGTGCTGCTACACTGCGGCGAAGCACACTGAATGGAATATGTGACTTTGATATTTTAGTTTGAAGACTTAACAGTATTTCTTCCTATTCTGCAACTCTGCACAGTACACAGAATGTGCTGCTACACTGCGGCGAAGCACACTGAATGGAATATGTGACTTTGATATTTTAGTTTGAAGACTTAACAGTATTTCTTCCTATTCTGCAACTCTGCACAGTACACAGAATGTGCTGCTAAACTGCGGCGAAGCACACTGAATGGAATATGTGACTTTGATATTTTAGTTTGAAGACTTAACAGTATTTCTTCCTATTCTGCAACTCTGCACAGTACACAGAATGTGCTGCTACACTGCGGCGAAGCACACTGAATGGAATATGTGACTTTGATATTTTAGTTTGAAGACTTAACAGTATTTCTTCCTATTCTGCAACTCTGCACAGTACACAGAATGTGCTGCTACACTGCGGCGAAGCACACTGAATGGAATATGTGACTTTGATATTTTAGTTTGAAGACTTAACAGTATTTCTTCCTATTCTGCAACTCTGCACAGTACACAGAATGTGCTGCTAAACTGCGGCGAAGCACACTGAATGGAATATGTGACTTTGATATTTGAGTTTGAAGACTTAACAGTATTTCTTCCTATTCTGCAACTCTGCACAGTACACAGAATGTGCTGCTAAACTGCGGCGAAGCACACTGAATGGAATATGTGACTTTGATATTTTAGTTTGAAGACTTAACAGTATTTCTTCCTATTCTGCAACTCTGCACAGTACTCAGAATGTGCTGCTAAACTGCGGCGACGCACACTGAATGGAATACGTGACTTTGATATTTTAGTTTGAAGACTTAACAGAATGTGCTCTAATCTGCAACTTTGCACACTAAACAGAATGTGCTCTAATCTGCAACTTTGCACACTAAACAGAATGTGCTCTAATCTGCAACTTTGCACACTAAACAGAATGTGCTCTAATCTGCAACTGTGCACACTAAACAGAATGTGCTCTAATCTGCAACTTTGCACACTAAACAGAATATATATATTTTTTTTTTTTTTTTTTTGTTTTTTTCCCCCCACACCAAATAACCTGCTGCCCCCACACACAGTAGTCCTAAAAAGGACTTTTGGTTCTTTTTTTTTCACAATTTTTGTTTTTTTCCTCCCTACACTGCCTTTCCCTTCCTATCCTCAGCTCTCCCTGGCTCAGACTGAGCCGAACTCGATGGTCAGGTGCTATACAGCACCTGACCACGGGTTCTGGCCAGCCAATCAGTGTAATGCCAGCAGCCAACATGGCTGCTGGCATTACACCGATGTCAGAGCCTCCCTGCACGTTTATTGGCTGCGCAGCAGCCGCAAAACGTGCGGGGAGGAGACCCGAACATGGCGGGCGAGCACATGCGGTACTCGTACGAGTACCGCCATGTGCCGAGCAGAGAGATGCTCGAGCCGATCCGAGCATCGGCCGAGCATGCTCGCTCAACACTAATTGAGACCTAAGAATAACTGTATATTTAGGTAAAGTACTGTTCATTAGCCCCTTGATAAATTACATAAAATATTTCGAGTGCCCAAAAAATACCACATTGCATGTTAGGGATGATTTAAGCATAAAAGATTGAGAAAAACTGTATTAATATTTTGAGTGCCAGAGTCATAGACCACATATCATTGCAATGCACCAGACATCATTCTGGCACTAAAAAGAGCTAAGTACCCAAGTGATTTCAGGGATAGTCAGTTTTTGAACCTCCAACTGTTAAGGGCCACAACCCCCACAATCCCCAGTCATCTGTAGGTCTAATAACTGTCTGTCACTGGTGTAAGTTATTGCAGGGCATATGCTAAATAAATACTGTTGTAAATCAATGCACTTCAATTTGACACTTAAATTCACAGTTCCCCTTAAGGCAATGATGGAAGCTGTTCCATCAGTCCCTCATCCCTCAGGGGAGGGCTGGCCTGGGGGGCAGGGGGGCAACTGCCCCCTGGGCTGGTCATATGTCTGGGCTGGTGGGCCACTCCCGCTTGTTGCTGCAAATGTAGCTGCACTAGTGATACCACAGAGCTTACAATTAAAATGAAGCCACAATCCAAGTGACGCTACGCTAGTAACATAACCCATTTCCCTTGTAAGTTCTATGGTTATCACTAGTGCAGCTTTACTTAAAGTGTAAGCTCAGTAGATGCACCAGTGTAACCCCATTTCAATTGTAAGCTTTGTGATATTGCTTGCCTTACTTCACAACACTAACCCTTTGAGTGCCAGAGCGGTATGCCACCCATTGCAAAGCAATGAGTGGCATACCCCTCTGGTACTCAAAGGGTTAATGGCAATTTTAAAATTAACAAAAGGGGGTGGGCTGGCACAGTGGGCTGGAACGATGGTAAAATTGGGCCACTTGATTGTAACTGCCCTCCAGGCCACAAGTTGCCAGCCCTCCCCTGTCCTCCCTTGTCTGGTGATATTAGCGGTTGAAATCCCACCCAACACTCTCTGCACATACTGCTCTTTTACATTTATTTCAGTGGCCTTGTCCTGACCATCAGTGAGGTATCAGAGGATTGAATGGACCAAAGGAAAGAAGTGGCCAGTTGAATTTACCTGACCTGGAGGAATTTAGAGAACAGGGAAAAATATCTAAAGCTAAAAAACATTTTTAAGTTTTGAAGGTCCATTTATGAGTGGTAGGGTCCACAATGCTGTATGTATTAACCCTTTAAGGCCCAGAGGGGTGTGCAGTACATTAGTTTGACATCCCTACTCCCCTCCTCTGGTCCTTAAAGGGGATGTATTACCTTAAGAAAAGTTTGCCTTACTCTTTCTTTTAGCTATTCTAACAGTGCTGTTTGTTGTTTTTTTAAACGCTATAGAAATGCAGTTTGGGAGTGTTGTTTTTCCCCTTGACGTCTTCTCTTTCTGATCGGCAGCACGCTTGGCGATGAGAATACAGGAGAGATCCTCCTCCACGCTGGTCTGTTTCATTGGCTAGATATCGATCTCTACCAATGAGAGTGCTGCAGCTTACAGACAGACCAGCAGGAAGGAGGATCTCTCCTGTATTCTCGTTGCCAAGCGTGTTGCCAATCAGAATGAGGAGAAGATGTCACGGGGAAAAACTAAACTCCCAAACTGCATTTCTATAGCGTTTATAAAAAAAAAAAAAAACACAGCATTGTTAGAGTAGCTAAAAGAAAGAGATTAAGGCAAACTTTTAGTAAAGTGATGCATCTCATTTAACCCTTTGAGCACTCAAAGGGTTAAAGTGTTGGGACAAGAGTTTTTGCTTTTCTTCTGTAGGAGAATGCACTATATTTTAGTTTCACACAGTACCCGCATGACTACTTTACCACACTTGCACATGATACTTAACCCTTTGTGTTCATGCACTTGATTAGAGAGGTACACAAGCTAGTTGTCACCCTACTGCTAAGGAAATGCACATACAGCTTACAGCTCCTCAATGGATGAACTGGGACCAGCTCATTCTGTGGGCATGTGTACATGTAGTTTGGGTGTCAGGGAGGTATGTGGAGTCAGGTAATGTGGCTCTTGTATGTGCTTCTATGGCACTTGAGGGGTTAAGTTTTTTTATTTATTTATTATTTTTTGTTTGTTTAGTCAATTTATTTTTTATTTATTTTGTTTATATGGGGTTATGATTTTTGTGTTATATGTATATTATATATTATGTATATTTATGCTGTTTTTTTATATATGTGTTTTTATATACATTATATATATTTTGGTCTGCATCACTTGGGGGTTGTGGATATACGCGGAGACTGGGGTTTTCGGTCTATGGAGTGTTTCTGGGTCTCCCGGAGGGATGTGGAGGGATTTGGATGCTGGGGATAGGCTCGGAGTCCGCAGATGCGGTACGTTTGTTTGTTTCCCCGGCACTCGAATAGTTAAATTTTATGTTTATGTGGTTCATTTGGGGTTATAGTAGGTGTGAGAAGGATTTCTTTTGATTAATTGGGTCTAGATGATATCGATGTTTGAGGTAGCTACATTGTATCCTAATTGTCATGATAGATGGGTATCCAATCGGATACAATCATGTAGTTTTTAAATTTCGTAATTTTGTAGCCGTTTGCTTTTTTCCTTTTTACTGAGGCCAGATTGGTTGATAAAGCAGCCGTGGGTGCTGCGAAACGCGTTCCCTAGAGCATTTCTTGCCATTTGACATTTATTTGTTTTTAAAGAATAAATACTTTTATATTGGAAGATTACGGCTACAAGTTTGTTTATTTTGTATATGCTGGTGATTGAAAATACGTCCTTCTCACCTGGATTCCGGAGTTGGAGGTCGTGTAACCCAAGCAGGGACAGGTAAAGTACCCTGCAAGTGTTTATTGTCGGTCACTGACATATGTCTTTGGATCAACCTATTGCTAATGTGAGTGGGTCTGTATATTGTTTACTAATAACTGGTATATCAGGATAACGCACTATCTGCGCTTTTTTCTCTCTTTTTTTGTCTTTTTTGATGTGTACACATCTGTATTCTCTCATACTACACAACAGGAACAATTCAATAAACTAAAGACGAGCAAAACAAACCAACTGCACCATAGGGACACATAACATTTTTCTAAATTCATATTCATTTAAATGGGGTTTTTAACCTGTTTAATGCAAGAGATGCCTTCAAGGGGTCAGAAGCCCCATTTAACCCTCTGAGTACCACAGAGGTATCCAGTGCATTGTGTTGTTAAATCATTTGATATTTTTATTTCTCCCCTGTGGTGCAATTGATTTATTACTTTAAGCATCTCCTGGCATGGGAATGTGTATTGTATGGAACAGCACCATTTAGGTCTCTTTGGCCAGAAAAAAACAACTGCACCTTAGGGGACAAAGACCGTTTCTCCAATTCCCTTTCATTTAAATTGGTCCTTTAAAGCGATAGTAATGTTTCACAAAAACAGCAGCTCCAATTAATCTTCATAGTATTTGGGCCATGGAGAGTGTTAGTTCAATACTGTCAGAGTTGTAGTTCATGAGTAATTGAATTATAAATTATCCCTCTCCCACCCCTTTTACCTAGTGTAAGCCACCTCCCCTCAGATGTGGAATCTCGTCTCTTGACCAGACAGATCACAGTAAGGGACAATCTTCTTACTGTGAGCATAAGGAAAACCCTGCCCCCCTTGACAGGTTTTTCCTCATGCTCACTGAAGATTGTCCCTCTCTGTGATTCATCCAGACAGTCTTGCTGCTCTGAGGTGAGCAGTTTTACATCAGTAAAAGGGGCTGGAGGGGGATACTTTATCATTCAATTACTCCTGAACTACAACTGTGACAGTATTAAAATAAGACTTTCCATGGCCCAAATACTATGAAGATTAATTGGAGCTGCTCTTATTGTGAAACCTTACTATCCCTTTAACTTGAATGCTAGAAAGGAATTTGGATTTCTCTCCTATACAGCAGTTGGTTTACCCCAGAATTTTGAACATAGGGACTTATTAGTGTTATCTTAAGTCTTCTAGAAGTAATCTTAATAAATGCATTGCTTAACCCCTTGGATGCTAGAGAGGGTTCTAACATATTGCAAAGTGTTGAGCTGGAAACCTTTATAGCATCCAAAAGATGTTATTTTGTGTTAGCATCATGCAGGAATGTCTGTACCATGCACCTTATGTCTTTCTATTTCATTATGCTTCTCAGACGCATGACCTGATGCATCCATTTGGAGATCAATGCCTAAAAGGTACGTTGTTACTAAAATGCTTATACCCTATCATTTTGTCTCACATTTAATTTGACTCAGATCACAGGACAAGAGAGGATATTAAAAATAGATGTTTTCGTCAATTTAAGAAAACCGCAGGACTTTATATCAAAGGGATAATAACAGTTTATTTTGAGCTTCACATTTTCTGCAAGAGCATTGTTAGGAGCTTGGAAGTGTGAAAAAAATGAAATCATTTATAGGCAATGTAGGCAATTGGAATTTGCATATTATGCACTTGCAGCACTTTTCTAAACTTATCTAACAATGAGTACTCTTTCTTTCATATTTTTATTACATTTCAGAGTCACATATATTGTTCTTTGAAAATTTCCTTCTTACCCACAGAAACTAGATTAACCAGTATCCACCCTCTTAAAGCGGATTTTTTAGATAATAGCCAGTCGCCATGCATTCATTAAATGCATGGCGACTAGTTTGAAAATCTATGTCTTACCAAAAAAAAAAATACTTGTGTCTAAAGGAATCCGTCCCATTTCGGGACTGACGGGCAGGTTAGTGCGGTCTGTGCGCCTGCTCACAGACAAGATGTCTGCACTCTAGCCTCAGTTCCGGTCTCCAAACGGGATGGATTCCATTAGACACAAGTATTTTTTTTTGTAAGACATACATTTTCAAGATAGTCGCCATATATTTAATGAATGCATGGCGACTTGCTGTTATCTGAAAGTTCCGCTTTAAAACAACATATATTGGTATTTTAACAGTTGAGATAAATTAATACTAATAGCTTAACCTTTAGCAACAAGTGAAAAATAAATCCGTAACATTTATCCACATGCTTCATGTCATTATTTTTATGTTTTACAGAAGAGTTGAAGAAGTCAAGAATCATTTTTGTAGTAGGTAAGTTAATCATTGTATTGATCACTGCTTGGTGTTGTAACTGCAAACTAAAGGTCTTTGAAAGTATTTATCCATTTTATATGTATTTGTCTTAATCACCTATTTTTGAGATGTTAATGGGAATCAAAGTACTTTTGTATTAAAGAACTCACAAGAGATATGTAATAGTGACACAAGTTACATTCCAAAGTGAAGTTTGTAGTGCACTTTTTTCAGTAACCATGCAAATTCACATCACCAACTAAAATTGAAACTCTTCTAAGAGGAAACAATTCAATTGCCTAATACAAGGATTATTCAATAGGGGACAAAGCCAAATCTTGTATTCATAAAAACTGGGCTTTTATCTCCTTACATCAGGGATTTCCGGAGCTATTTTCAGCCCTCACGCATAGACAATCTGACCTCAATGCAAATGCTATTAAACTGTAAAAATGTGACCTGCTGTAAAATAGAATAATCCTTAAGTGAGCAATGAGACAGACATTTAATGCTCGGTATGTAAATTGATGTAGCAAAACATAAGGTAAAGCAAATGGAAAGCAAATCTGTCCTACTTTAATATAGCTTGCTTAAATGGGGGAAGTGTATAACATATTACTACTCATAATACCCACATATTAAAGCGGAACTACCACCCAAAAAGTATATTGGCCCTCATAATTGCACATCTGGTGACTAGCTGCTCAGTAGCTCTAGTCGCCAGAATTCTTACCAGATTAAAGAGAAATCTCTATTTTTCATGGACTGACAGCAGGACGGAGTGCAGACATCTTGCCAAAGTGATTTTCGTGCACCTGAATACAAGCTGAGCAGTGTATATGTACAACTTCTATTACAATACAGCACAGGTGGAAAAAAGGCCAAGGGTGTCACACAGTATATATGTTTGGTTCTGTGGCTACCAGTGGGTGGAAAAAGGTTGGGGTGTCAGAGAGAGCGTATGGTTTATTCCATAGTTTTCACTGGGGCAGTGGAATAAAGTTGGGGTGTCAGAGAATGTATGTCTGGCTTTGTGACTACCAATGGGACAGTGGAACAAAGCATGGGGTATCAGACAGAGTGTAGCTCTGTGATTACCAGTTGAATAAGCCTGCATTGTTTTTAACAACAAGTTGTGGGACAGTGTCGCAAGGCTGGGTTGGCAGACAGTACATATGTAATTCTTTGGTTACTAGAGGTACAATAGAACAGTGCAGGCGTGATAGTAAATTTGTGGTTTTGTGCAACTAGTGAGAGAGTTGAATAAAACTGGGGTGTTAAAGTATCTGTGGTTCTGTGTAGGGATCAATGAAAAGTTTTAAAAAGTTTCAGTCGCAATTTTCATTTAAAATAAGCAATTACTAATTTGTCCTGTGAAAATTCTAGTCCATAGAAAATATATAAAAACTTCTTCTGCATTTTCACCAATCCCCATACATTTCTAGTGAGACTGTTGCCATTTTTCACCTATGCTTTCTATGGCTGCAGTATTTCTTGCCTCAGGACTATAGCTGCTGAGGGCTGATGTGGTGAAATCAGTACTGAAAATATAAGTTGGATCCTACGGCAACATATGCCTTAAAAAATAAGGCACTTTGTCATTTGCCCATGACACTAACCACCTGCTTGTACAACTTTGGCACAGACATCCTTCAGAAATAACTAGGGCTTGGGATATGCTAGCAGGGTTCAACACATGACATCAGTTCTTCAAAAGCAGCCAACATTTTGGTAGGTTTATTATACCGTAGGCAGGTCTTAAAATGTGAAGTCCTTTGCTACTAGCCAGACCTGAAAAATTACTCGCCACTGCAAGCCATAACATACCCACCAGGGCTGAATTTCTACTCGCCAGGGCTGAATTTTCACTCACCATTGGCTAGTGGCAAGTGGAAATTTTGAGCCCTGCCGTAGGTGTACTTTTGGATTATTTTCATGCAGGTTTTGACTCCTTTCTAAGAACTTGGTACGTGTGGGGTGGCAATACATAGTGGAAGAAATATGTTAACTTTATTGCTTTAACAACATAGTTTTGTGGCAGTGGAGGTGGTGGCATGTGTTGTGGCATTCTATTCTTGTCATCTCCAAAAACAAACTGAGTCATACTCATCCATGTTTTATATTTGTAGAGTAGCAGGAGCTACTCTAACACACTCCCTAATGCATCTACAGCACTACAGTTTTGTACTACAGAGCCTCAGGAAATTTTAGTAGTGCTTTTATTGCTGCTAGTCATGGCACCTTTATCATGTTGATGACATGTCTCCCAATCATACCTGTGTGAGGCTTCAGGTGGGATCTCAATGAGGATGTGTCTAGGTGTGATCCTGCTTCTCCCTGCTCACATGCTTCTTACACAAACAGACAGCAAAATGTTTGGATTGTGAATGAAGTATCTCCATATAGTAGACTTCATAGACTGTGGGGGTTCCTGAGGGGCCACTACTACTAATTGGGCTAGATGTTGCAATTGTACTACTAGGTGTCAAAGGTCCTGCACTGCTGAAAGCAGCAGAAGCACTCATCATAGCTAGGTTTGTGGATGTCGATGACCTATGTTGCTAATTACTCAACAATAGTGTATGTGTATGTGGCTGGGAGGGGGCTGGACTTGGAAGTTATGACAATGCTTCTGATGATGATGACTGACAGGATGATTGTGTATGTTTAGGCATCTTGTCTAGATTCAGACTTTTTCCATTTTTCTCAAGCAGTGTGGCGGAGATTGAGTGTTTTTCTTTCAGCTAATTTTTTGGCCATATACCATCTGTTTCATTCACTAGAGCGATTACGAGAATATTAGTTGCTACTTTCAGGACAGGTGTTGTAACATAGTAACACAGTAATTTAGGTTGAAAAAAGACTTGTGTCCATCTAGTTCAACCCTTTTCCTATTCCTGTTTACCATCGTTGATCCAAAAGAAGGCAAAAAAAACCCTCAATACAGCAATTTCAAATGGCAATCAGATTTCTCCTTGGATCAACAAGACCTAACTAAATATTAATCCCAATACTAACGTACATAGCCCTCTATGTTATGCTCTTTTAAATAAGTATCCAAGCCTTTTTTAAAAGCATCTAATGTATTCAATAGCACCACCTCCTCAGGCAGTGAATTCCATACCTTTATTGTCCTTAATGTAAAGAAACCCTTCCGCCGTTGTAGATTAAATCTCCTTTCCTCAAGTCAAAGCGGGTGGCCCCTTGTCCTTTGTACTGTTCTGTTAATGAACAGGTCTTTGGAGAGCCCTTTGTATGGGCCCTGAACATATTTATATAGTGTTATCATATCCCCTCTAAGACGCCGTTTTTCTAGTGTGTGCTTTTCACTCTTACTGTCTGATGAAGCAGTTGGTTGAACTGCTACACCTTCTTCCCTATCCCCTAAACAACAGAATGAAACTCGTCATAATCTTCATTGTTTGTACATGGATGTGGAGGAGCATGTTATATCACTTTCACAAATAAACTAGTCAGGAGCAAAAGGATATCATTGTTTATTACACAACCCACTGCAACCATGGCTGCAGTACCTTTTTGGACTACCACTTTACTCACACATCCCTGCATTGCTCCTACTCCTTTCCCCCTACCCCAGTTATGTTTGGTGGATATTATCACAGTAAAGTACCAAGCATAACTGTGTGTGAGATGCCTTCCCCTTTTCAAAATAATGTATCATTTATGTCTATATCTCACTATTTAAAAAAAAAAAACACATTCCCTGCAAGTGCAACTACTTGAGCCCCTCTTTGCCTGTAGTTAATGTCGAGAGGTTTTCAGCAGCTGCTTTCTCATGCTCTTTACCAATGTCACTGCAGTCTTAATTCTTACAATACAGGATGAGGCTAGACCTTAGTCAATAATATGCTTGTCCCTCTTCTTGTGGCTTTGGAAGGAGTCAATTAACTTGTACCTATGAGTCTCTTGGGTGTCAGTCGATAAAGTGTATCTGTCAGTCTCATAAGCTCAGCAAGCACAGGAAGGAATTTGGATCTCCTGCCTTTCTCTTCTCAGCCATACAAGACTTTGGCATATTTTGGGTAAGTTTGTTTTCTCCCTTCACACTTCCCCAGGCTCAACTAACACAGAGAACAGTTTGCCTGCCCAGCATATTCTCTAAACTAAACTCCAACTCCACTTTATTTGCCTATCTTCTCCTGCTCCAAAATTGTGCTGCTTTCTGTCTGTCTCTCTCTCTCACACAAACACAGAATGACATGCAGCAGCGTAATGAGAAAGGTGGATAAAAGCTGAAAATCTGCACTTTTCGCTAGAAATTTCCCACTCGACTTGAAGTGCCATTTTTTGCCTGTTTCAGTTTAAGACAAAAATTTCACCAATCCCTAGCTCTGTGACTACCAATATAACAAGCCTGGGACTGTCAGTGTATGTGTGGTTCTGTTATAACCAGTGAGCAGCAGGACATGGCTGTCTGTCAGACAGTATATGCGAATTCCGTGGCTACCACTGAGACATTAAAACATGTAGTTTAATGTAAATTATGAATTTGCACTCAATGTTTTCCTTATCTGTGGTTATATATCGATGGGATTTTTTTCATTGAGACATGGGTATGTGAAACATTGATGCTGGTGGGGGGCTAACTTTACAGTGTGCAGACATAAGACTAAATAAATACATTCACATAAGGCTGGGTCACACAGGACACCACTCTTCTGAACAACTATGAATTCCCCAAATTCCCTTTTAAATGGGGCTTATAATGCCTTGACTGTTAGAAAGGTCTTCAAATGCCCTGGAGACCTATCTAGCATTGAAGACATTAAAAATACAATTTAAATCAGTGAACATTTTTATTGTTTCATTGGTACATCAGCCTCACCTTGGGTGGGAATTTTTTTCTGTGGGATTTCCTAATTCAGAATGTTGTCTATTGTGTGAACTAAAGACAGCATTTCAGTTAACTGCCG
The DNA here is from genome assembly GCA_037306005.1 of Rhinophrynus dorsalis. NCBI lineage: Eukaryota > Metazoa > Chordata > Amphibia > Anura > Rhinophrynidae > Rhinophrynus > Rhinophrynus dorsalis. The sequence goes on from CM074722.1 coordinate 257,529,129, forward strand.
ATATAATGCTAACAATATATAAAACAAGTACTAAACTGATATGCAAAGGGCATCTTCTTGTGTAAGTCTTTCTGTAAAACCAATTTAGAACCACTTAATCATATAGGTATAATTTATCTTGATAATGGTAAGGTCGCTCAGTCTAAAACATGCTTTTCCACATCTGTTTAATTACTGCTCAGACCATAGTTCAGTTGTATTCCCATCAGTATGCTTGACAGCTGCTTAGATATTCTTAAAATCTGGGTAGCTGGCAGCAATGGTGTGAATACCACTGGCTTAGCGAGAAACATGTCGGGTCTGTGAACCTTCCATGCAGAAGTTCTGTTTTGTGTCTCCTCCCTATCCCTCCACTGCTACGTGTGAGCATTTACATGTCTGCTTTTTATACATCGAAGAATAAAGGTTGGTGTATTTTATGCCATGAATGCTCCACGTATTTATTCGATCTGTGTGCTAATGACTCTTTGAATTTGACCACTGGCTTAGCTGACTGTAATTAAGTCTTATTAATGTTATTTAAGTCTGACTTATGTTCAAAACTGCGATTAGGTTTTTAAGTGATGGTATGCTTTGTATGGGTTCTTTATGGAATCATATTTTATATTCTCTTTAATAATTTTGATATATACTGATCAACATTGAAATTGTGGTACAAGGAAAGAGGAAACCCAGAGCTATGAAAACAATACAAAATACAATGGACTGAGATATGAAAACTATTACAGTTTCACAACAATGTTTTTTTTGTGAGTAATAGGATAGATGAGTATGAACTGTGTTGGCTTTACAGACATATGCTAAGATCATTTCTAACACTATTTTTTGCTGTGGGATGATTCTTTTCTAGTGTGTACTGATGTGAAGCATATTGCAAAGTGACAAACTTGGAAGGGACAGGATCACTGGTAAAATGTATTGTCCATACTAGCCATTACCACATGGGTTAGCCATGATGTTGGAAATGTGCAATGATGTTGGGCCCGATAGTTTTGTGAACACCAAATCACTCGTTGGTCTCGGACTGCCACACAGTTCAGCACAACAGCTCATGTAAGACAGTTGGTCTTAAAGCAAGATGGCCAGGCCAAGGACTACCACTATTGTCATTGTCATTCAGAATGGTGCCAAGCCCAATGTCACTGCAGATATGGAGAACTCCGCTCTGTGGCCCAGTTCTGTCTATGATGGCAGACTAGTAGTACTCCTAGTACAGAGTCAGTGATGTATTTTGGCAACCAAGTCCATGCACAAACATACTCACTTTGCCACACCCTCTTTTTATCCAGGCCATGCCACAAATATGCAGCCCTGATTAAAATGGCTAATTTGCCCTTTGGGTCCTAGAAGTCTCTAATGCATTTCTTTGGAGATCTCTAAATATGTAAACTGTATGTATACACACACTATATTAGCATGTACGTGTGTATAAGTTACATATACCTACAGGATATTATTATATGTATAATAGCTTTGGGGGGATGCACTCCAAAATGAAAAAATAATAAGAAATAAGCTTGCCTGGGTGCTACTTGAAAATAAGCATATGCAGGAAAAGTAAATAGAAAAATATACCATATACAAGAGCACTCACAGGTCTTATTTATTAGGTTATTTTAAAAATCTCCATCATAGAGCCTTTCTCAAGACTTGAGTGCTCTTGTATATGGTATCTTTTTCCATTTACTTTTTATGATATATATATATATATATATCATAATTGAAAATTGTTTAGATCCATTTTACTGTAATTGTTATTAATAAAAATTAAAGATAGAATTTAATGCCATAAAGGTTTTTAGTGCAGAGCTTTTCACTGAAACCTCTAGCACCCGAGGAGTTAAATTAATCAGTGGCATATATGGTATTCAATATTGGCAATAGTGTCTAAAGTGCTTTGCTTTAAACTTTTGGATCCAACGATGTTGCACTCTTGCCTCACCTGACAAAATGAGTGCTCTCTGTTGAAGATGCCTGCATTTGGCTCCTCCAGAAGAATATGGCATGCTATTTGCTGCTGCAGGGTCTCTAATGCTGGGTGGCAAGCTTGAATCGCTTGACTCTCGCTGTGATGTTATGATGTAATATAAGCAATCAGGTGGGACTAGACTGGGAACACAATGAGCCGAATGCTGTGGACATTATACAAACATATAATATGGAAAAAAGGCAATTTTTGTCACCCTTATCATGCCACCTTAGATCCAGGCCTAACTGGCATGCTCAAAGCACACCAATATATAGAACTGGTTGTACCACTTGTCTTAATATAATTTCACCAGAAAACTCCTGATATTTTACTGCAGTAGGACACTATGTACATTATCATAGACAACCTAAGTGCCATTGTTACACTGCCTTGGCCTTTCATATTCTCCAGACCTCTCCCCCCATTGAGAATGTATCCCATCCCCCCCACTGAGCATGTGTGGGACCTTATAGGTCATCAACTCTGCAAGAATCTTCTGAGTGCAACCTGCAGGACATGAATATCCAAATCGATGCTGCAGGGACTAACATTCCTCAACTAAAGATTGACAGTATGCTTCATGGTCTAGACACCTGACTTACATACTGAGGTGCGCCTACCTTTGTTCTTTTTTTGCACATTTTTTTGCTCAGAAAATTAGTCATTTGTTTCTCATGTTGTCCCTCATGCAGTATACGATTTCATGAGAATCTGGTGTCAACTTCATAATGTTGCAATTTCAGTGTAATTAAGATAACTATTTCAGTTCTGATTTGTGTTTCTATGTACAGTTTTGACACACCACCATATGCGCTAAGAATTAAGTATGGAAGGGTTGGGGGAGAAAATTCATTAGTTAACATGAAGGGATGTCGTACTGTTAGCAATGTGTAAGGGATGCCTTCCCTTACACATTAACAGCTTCATGACAACCTTGAAGCCTGAGAGCACACCTTCACCAGGAAAAACAAAGGTGGCAGAGAAAGGGAGAGAAGAATTCCACCCAAGGGTGCAGACCAGCTGTAATCCTCTGACACTCACTGACAGGCTGCATGAGCTCCACAGCACCTAAGGGCTCTCAATCAAGGCATATTTAATCTGCAGTCTTCTTTTCAGAGCTAAATTATATGCATTAAAGAGTATATGGAAACATGCCACTGACATTTCCAGAACTATGATTCGTGCATGGAGGAGATGCGTAGTGAGTTGTAGGTCAAGGAACCTGTTAGAATAAAGAAGTGTTCTCTGATGGTCAGTGGCAAATGTAATTTTCGTTACAACTTGTTTAAAAGTATTAGGGCTAGATTTAAAGGCAGGCGTTAGCATAGCTGGTAGGGCCAAAGTGAATACCGTCTGACAAAATAAAATGTCTAACGTGGTATTCAAAGGCCCTACCTGCTGTGATCACAAAGGACATTAATCCACAAAAACAGTCTTGTGGCTAAACGTCCGTTTTGTGAGTTAACATCCCAAAACGCCGCTAAGAGCAGCGATATTGGGAACTTAACATTAAAAAACAATTAACTATCGGTGCCTGACATATTGCCAAGCACCGATCGTTAACTGATCCATGATACACTTACCTGTCATCCACTGTCTGTCTCCTTCTGTTCTCTACCTTCGCTTCTTTTGTCGCTTCTTCTATCTTCTCTTCCTTCTTATGTTCTCTCTTCTTTCTTCTCTTGCTGTCCTGTAATAGAAAATAGAGTATAAGTACATCTTTGAAACAAGATATAGTTCAACCCCTTGAGTGCCAGAGGGGTATACAACGCATTGCAAAGCAATGTGTTGCGGACCTCTCTGGCCTTAACGGGTTAATTAAGTGCCACAAAATAAAAATATACAGTGCCATATTAAATTGCCAAATAAAATCTGCCCCCCAGAGAACATGTGCGCACATATGATCGCAGAGGCTGTGGCAGCGGAGACAGTGCCGTGAGCCACTGCCCTATATATGCTGACACACACACATCCCAGCCAATCAGTTTGAAGCACAGTTGCTCGAATCTGATTGGCTGGGATGTGTGCGTGTGTCAGCACATCTCAGCCAATGGCTGTGAGGGAATTGGATCCGAGGCTGCCCATATATAGGGCAGTCTCTGCTGTGGTTCCCTCATTGCGGAACGGACATCGCCCCGGAAGGAGGGAACCAGTGGCTCACGGCACTGTCTCCGCTGCCACAGCCTCTGCGGCCACGCACAGCTTAAGGACATAGATTAACTAGCCACAATATCCATATACTGAGAAATACTAATTGCCAGGAACGTGGCAGCACAATCCGATTGGCCTTCATCCATATACACATTGGCCATGATATTCTTTATCCCCGGAGGAGTTAAGGTAAACCTTTGCCCTATTGGACATATAGGAACAATTTGCACAAAGTGTACTATTTCATCTAACGTTGCCCTTAACTTCTTCGGTGCTGAATATTTGTTTTTTAATTCTTGTTTTTATCATCTATTATTTTGGGTCTACCGCGTGCTATGTATGATCTAAGATTCTTACCTCTACGATATACTGTCTGGGCTTTTTCCTGTAAATTAGATGACAAAGTGGATCTTGTTTCAGTATTTCACAATATTTCTGCAAGTTTTATTTTGTTTGTTTTGAAAATAAATCAATTTGGCTTACTAAAGGTAAATTAAATTCCTGGCTAGCAATTGTTTCTTTTGGTTTAAGCAAATCTTTTATCTCTAGAAAGAGCTTTTGTGAATGCATTCTGTACTTCTTGATTATATCCTCTTGCCGCCCCAATATGCAACTCTGCTGCACAAAATCTTCAGTGCTGCTACAGTTGTGTCTGAGGCGGCAAAACTGTCGATAGGGGATATTTTGCAAACATTTTTTAATATGGCAGCTATCTGCCCTCAAGTACTGATTTGCTGCTAGCCCCTTTTGATATATTGAAGTAATTTAATCAGGGTTATTTAGATAGGACTGCACGCTAGTGATAATTGGTTAGAAAGCGAGTGATAAACTTTTAGAGTTCTAGTATATAAGACATAAGTAAGAAGTCAAGCAATTAATATGATGCTGAAGCAATTGATGATTGGCCAAGAATGATGAAGCTTTATGTGCAAGATTATACCTATCCTAATTGAGAACTATTGGTGGAACGGAACATCTAACATTGCAATGCATGATATTCAAGATCAAAGGAGATGCCAGAAGAGGAAAACTTAAGGGTGTGTTGAAAGTCTGTATAAATTACCAAATGGATTTTGCACAATTATGTATGAAACAAATCATTTAGCATTGCGTCTCACCCGTGGTGATTGGTAAAATATATAGTGCAATGACTAAGAGTTTAGGTATGTAGAAATTGGCGAAGCATGAAATACAGAGCATGACACGCAATGATAAATGTGTGGCGGTATGTTGAAGATGACCAATGTGACATGAGAGTTATCGGCACACATTAAATAAATCTGATTAGATCACAAATTTTGCAACTTTTTGCATTAATTGAATAAATAATTGGTTTGCATAAGGAAAATAAGGGAATTTAATTTATAGAATTTAAGTCTATAAGGTTTTTAAATCAAAGTTTTCCAATAGGACAGAAGTAATCATGTAATTTATCTATCACATCTCATGTTTCTAATTGGTCAGTGTCAAGCATATGACTTGTAGAACTGGAATTTGGATTGGGTATTGAGTTTTTCTTCTGGTAATTGGGTGTCCAATCCTACAGGAAGTTATAAATATATGGTTTGTTGCAGACACAGGGATCATAGTATACATTAAAAAGAACACCAACCAGAAGACGAGCACACCAATAGGCGTAATAAACACAAATATAATGTAATTAGTAAGATTTGGATATTCCTACTTACATTCTCCACAATGACCGGGTGTAACTCTTCATATGCCGGTCATAATAGTGTACAGAGAATTTACAGTGTTAGTCCTCCCCGTTCAAGACCTTTTGTGTAGAACACCAAGCTCTTTAACAGTATCCAATTCAGAATATATGGCATCCACCGCTAGATCTAGAGGATCCCTCCAGCAAGAGCAGAACCTCGGAATCTTCCAGTTGTGCTTTGTCGCCATCAGGGCGATGCAAGGAAGATCCCACTTCTGAACATTGAGGGTGAACACCTCAGGGAGCAGTTCCCACTCTCCTCTGTCCACCGTGTGTCGACTGAGGAAGTCTGCCATGACATCTACACCAGAAATGTGCACTGCGGATATGGCAGGAACATATTCTTCCGCCCAGGACAAAATAGCCTTGACCTCTAACCAAGCGGTGAGACTTCTTGTTCCACCTTGCTTGTTGATGTACGCCATGGCCAGGGCATTGTCGGACTGGACCCGGACTGGGCATTCTTCCAGCTGGGGTGTCCAATGGCGAAGGGCATTAATTATCACCCGAAGCTCAAACATGTTGATGGGAAGGAGAGATTCCTCCGGAGACCACCGACCCTGAACACTCAGGTGACCCAGGACCGCTCCCCAGCCGGAGAGGCTGGCATCCATCGTCACCATGGTCCAGAAGGATACCAGGAAGGACTTGCCCTTCAGCAGATTGGAGAGGTCGAGCCACCACGACAAACTCAGTTCCTCATGTAGAGGGAGGGATACTGACATCTTCAGAAGGTTCGGCTGACCCCTGCACACCTGGATCACAAACCTCTGGAGTTCCCTGGTGTCAGCCATGGCAAATGGGACTGCTTCTATGGTGGATATGAATTTCCCCACTAGAGAGGACAGCTTCTTGGCTGGAACTGGATCGTGAGCCAGAACAGCAGAAACCCTGTGGGTGATCAGGTGATCCACCTCGTCCGTGAGAAAACCCATGCTCTGCTGAGTGTCGAAGAGAAGGCCCAGGAAGACCAGACGCTGGGATGGGGCAAGATCTGACTTGTCCATGTTGATGATCCACCCGTGCTGGTTGAGAGCATTAATGCAGTCCTGAACCTGCTGATGAAGAAGTTCTGCAGAAGGGACTTTCAGAAGCAGGTCGTCCATGTATGGAGAAACTCTAATGCTGTCCCAGTGGAGGACACATACTAAAGCTCCCAGGTCATGGTTGAAGACTTGAGGAGCTGTAGTCAGACCAAAGAGAAGAGCTGAAAACTGAAAGTGCCCTTGATCACAGGCAAATCTGAGATACTGCACACTCTGTGGATGAATGGCAATGTGTAAATACACGTCCTGAAGATCCAGAGAGGCAAGGAATTCCCCCAGGGACATAGCAGCAATCACCATCCTTAGGGACTCCTGGTGATAATGAGTCTTGATCACAAAGGAATTGAGATCTTTCAAATCCAAAATGGGACGACAGCCGCCGTCCTTCTTGGAGACCACAAAGAGGTTTGAGTAAAAACCCATACCTCTGTCCCGAATTGGAACAGGTTCCAGAACATCCTTGTCCAGAAGGGCCTGGATAACACCATCAAACAGACGGTGTTTCTCTATGCCATGGAGCGGTATGAGAGGAGAAAAACTAAAAGGGAGGAAGAGAAGCAAATGGAATCCTGTACCCTTCCACCACCACCTGTAAAACCCTCGGGTCCGCCACTGAATCCTCCCAAACTCTGTGGCAGTGACGCAGAAGGCCACCCACAGCCAAGTGGGGACCTGGTTTCGGTGATTAATGCCGAAGAAGGCTTGGAAGCCTTTGTCTTGAAGGAGACCTTGGGCTTCCATTGCTGTTTGGGCTTGGAAGAGGAACGCGGAGCTGAGGGAACCGCCTGGTTCGCCGGACGTGTCTTAGTCTGGAAGGAACGAAAAAGCCAATTACGCTTGAGAGTCTTCTTCCTGGGGACCATAGGCAGAAGGGTACTCTTGCCCCCTGTGGCCTCACTAATCAGATACTTAAGATCTTGGCCAAACAAAGAGGTGCCTTGAAAAGGCAATAAGAGCAATGCTTTCTTGGAAGCAGTGTCAGCAGACCAGATCTTGAGCCAAAGAGCTCAATCACAGACATGGTGCAAACCCTTGCCAACAAATGGATGGCATCAAATAAGACAGCAGAAACATAGTGCTGGGCCTCAGAAATGTTGGAAAGAAGCCGCAACATATCCGAAGTAGGAGCACCCTGACGGATAGCCAGGGTGAGCTGTTCATTCCAGACCGCAATGGTCAGGTTCACCCATGCCGCAATGAACGCTGGATGCATGGCAGTACCAGCAGTGGCAAAAATGGAATTGTGGGAGACCTCAAGTTTCTTGTCAGTCCACTCTTTCAGAGGGGACACATCAGCAACTGGCAAGGCAGTGGACTTAGATACCCTGGAGACAAGAGCATCCACATTGGGGGAATTAACCCACTGAGTAAGCGCCGCCTCAGAGAAGGGGTAAAGCTTGGCAAATTTCTTAGAAATAGAAGGTTTTCAGTCCGGAGACTTCCACTCATCATACACAAGGCAGTCAAGAGTGGGGTTAGGTGGAAAACAAGTATAGGGCCTCTTAGGCTTCTGAAATACATCAGAGGGATCCAAAGAAACCTCCTGTACTAAGGGAATGTTTAGGGTAATTAAGATGGCTCTGATCAAGCCCTCAGCCGAGGGATTAGGGCCAGCCTCAAAGAGGTCCCCAAAAAACTGAGAGGAGCCCGCAGCAGAACATTCCTCAACATCCAAATTCACCAACAGTTCCTCGTCAGAGAAATCTGATATGTCAGGTACTCCCTGCGGTTTCGGCAGGGAAGATCTGAAGGAAGAAGGGATCTGCCAGTAGTGGAAGACCCCCCGTAACTGGGATGGAAAGAGTTGCAATGTAGACCGAAGGTCTCTAATAGCAGCCTTGAACTCTTTCACCCAAACTGGCTCTAATGCATGGCTGGAGGTCCCTGGAAGAGACCCAGGAACATCAGAACATGCTGGGCATAAATGACCTGAGAATTCTCTAGGTAACCCTGAATGACATGAGGAGCAATGCTCAATAGGGGACACAGAGACTCTAGTGTCCGTGGTCTTAGGCCTGACCCCAAGCTGTAATGGATTAGACATTCTCACAGTGTCAAAATGTTTAAAGTATAAGGAATCACCCAAATACAGTGTGTAAGATTAAAATTTCACCCCAGAAATCTCTAAAATGCACTTATCTGGCAGGTGAAGGTTTAATCTGGAGAGAAGGAGAGTCCAAGCCCTGCTTAGGATACTCATTCAGGAAAAGGCATAAAATGGCTACCGTGGTGGGACCCAATCAGAAACGAGCATACGAAAGAAGCGCTCATAGGAAATGTAGTTTTCCCAGAAAAAGGACCCCAACAGTGCCCTAAGCTCCCTGAGCCCCCCAACACACACAGAACATTAACCGGATGACAGAGCAAGGGCAGACAATTAAAATGAGCCATCTCTGAAGTTACTACGTTGAGCTGTTGCAGAGCTATGTCCCAAACTGTACGGTCCCATAGAAGTGATTGGAGCATTGGCGTCTATTATCATTATAATTATTATTATTTATATAGCGCCAACTAATTCCGCAGCACTGTACAATTGCGGTAAAGCACACGGAACACAAATTTTGCGAAGTTGCATCCACTTCTAGAATTGTTCCTGCCTAGTTAAAGGGGTGGATCGTCTACCCAAAGTTACCAGTAACCTGTATTGGACGACAGCAAAATAAATATTGTAGTGTTTATCCCCTTGAGTAAAAAAAGGGTACTCTCACTGTTGAAAGTTGTTTTATTAAAAAAATATTACAGCTCAAAGTTTAATTTTTTTTTAGGTGCAATATCACAGTGGCCTGAAATTGTACAGTGGTGCTGTTACTACACCATCCTATGGACAGCTCTGGTCTGTAGACCATAAATTTCCATAGGATGGTGTAGCAACAGCACCACTGTACAATTTCATATGTGATATTGCACCTAAAAAAATTCAACTTTGAGTTGTAATAACTTTTGAACAAACAACCTTTCAGCAGTGGGAGTTCCCTTGTTTTACTCAGGGGGATAAACCCTACAACATATTTTTTTTTTACATTTTAAGTATTACTATCCCTTTAATTGCAGTTTTAACGCAAAAAAGTACTAGCCAGGCCTGAAAAGTTACTCACTACCAGTTTCCACACCTAGCCTCATATCCACGCCTTTAACCCCACCCATCTCAAGTTCTCTTTGATGAAATTACATTGTTCTATGTTTTTTTTCAGCATAGGGGACAAAAACTGTGCAAAATTCCAACAGTTTTAACCCCCTGAATGCTAGCAAGGTCTACAATGCATTAGCCTCTCCAGCATTATAGCACTTAAATGCTTCATTTAAATAATGTGAAAGTATTTTGTATGAGAAAGAAACACACACACAGATACATAAACACACACATACACACACACGCACACTGATGGAACAAAGCAATACTATGGAACGTGCAAGTGTCTTCATGTTGGTAACTAGGTTGCGAAGCTTAACATTTCTGGAGCTGACTGAGAACAACTGAATCATTTACCCTAGAGCCAAACAGAGACATAAAGCCTCAGAACCTATTTATCGCAGAGGAGACACTTAAGCTTTGTAACGTGGTGCTGTCATCAGACCCATCAGACCGATCAGACAGCAGAGAGGGAAGCCTAGTTATTTTGAAAGTGGCAGGAGTGACCATAGTGGATAAATTAGTCACAACATGGGGAGTTTTTATATTTGTATTGTAAATTGATTATGCTGTTTGTGCACCAAACTTAGTATTTCTATTATAAATTGATTATACCATCTGCCCACTATACTCAGTCCTGCCTACTCCTTGTTATAACAGGATAAGATTTAGTTTAGTGTGAATGGTATAATGCCCCACTCTGTGACTAATTCATACCCTCCGTCCCCTCCTGCTACACATAATAGCAGCAGGAGGAAACTATTATATACTGTGGAAACAATGGAGCATGGTCAGGAAAGAGAACTAGAGAGCTTAGTGGCAGCTAAATCCAGACCAGCTCCAAAGTGGGTAGAAGCCTAAAAAGAAATCCCCCCAAAGGTTTTCTTTAAAAAATGGTACATGTTGTTTGGTCTGAATAACTTTAATTTCAGGGACTATTTAATATGTTGGTTTTATATAACTTATGACTTATATGTATAGTCATATCTGGGAACTCTCAGGGTTTGATCCTGAGACTCAGGGTTTTGGCCCAGATCTCAGGGTCTCAGGGTGAAGAGCCAAAATCTTAGGGTGAGAGAGTTCAGTGCTCCCTGTTATATATTCTGCTCCCGTTAAACGCTTCTTTAGTCACTAAGTTGGTGCAACGTGTACCAGGAAGGTAGAGGGAGAAGTCCTGATTGATTTATGTGTGTTCATGCAGTGATATCTGTAAGTTGTTGTGTATTAATGGCTGCTTGAATGCGGATTGGAGCGACTCTCGATTACAGCGATCAAGGACAGATCGCTGATAATGTATATTATCGGAAATTTAAGGGTTAATATTTACACAATCTCAGGGTCAGCTCATTTTGAAAGTTCCCAGGTATGTGTATAGTGTGAGGGTCTGCACATCTGTATTTTAAAAATATATCAACCTATAGCACACTTAAAAATAGTAGCTCAGGGGTGAACTCTATGAGTATCACACATAGGGTGCCTACAGATCCATAAATATACAGATAATAATAAAAAAAAGAAAATATCTAGTGGATCATAAAGCACTCTAAATTCTCCGTATTATCCACACCTAATCCATAATTAAATGGAAAACATAAATAAATACCTCCCAAAAGGAGATCCACATCAGATAAACCACTCAGATTCCCCCCAATACCAAGCTCTAAAAACACAAGGTTGTATTAAAATAAACAAGACCTCATCCCTGCTACAAAATATCTAACCCCAAAAGATTTACTAACAATGGAAGCAGAAAATAAAAAGCATGGGTAAATATATTGGGTGTTCTGTAGAACGTCTCCTGAGAGATAGACAGCTCTAAAAGTCCAGTGACAATGGAAAATATAGCATGAAAATCAAAGTAATTAAACATGGAATGATGATGTTAGTCATGTTCACATTCTAAACATCGATCCCAGTGTCAATGATATGACAGATGATGTAACACATGAAAGACAGATGCAATTGTCATGTTGGCTGATCATACAGCTCCATAAAGTCATCCCAGACATATAACAGAACCAATGGTAATAATGTTCGTGAGAGACGTATGAGAGATTGTAACGTAGGCTGTCTAAGCTGTTCCACAGAACTGTTCTAATAGTACAACAGAGCCATGGCCTATGATGATCACGATTAGCCCCACTTTATAAACTGCCAGACACACTATTGTTTAACATAATTATGTGCACCATTTGATCTCACAGTGTTATGGATCTTCTTATATTCTGAGTACCTGGTTAATACTTGACTTTTGTTCTCAGTGATGTCTGATACAGGCCCTCTGCTGTACTCACTGCTCCCATATGTCCACAGCAAAACCGGACATGCTGCAGGCATATGGGAGCAGGGAATACGACAGAGAGCCTGTATCAGTTCAATCACCATTGATTAAAATACACTGTTACTTCAGCCACTCCATACACCAAGGCTGATGGTCAAGTGAACTAACAGGCACATCACATGGATTGTAGCAGATGACAGAGGTCCAGATAGACCTATGTGTTTCACCCGTTATACATTGGCTTTGATGTGACAATCACATATGTCTCTCACATATATTATTACCATCGATTCTGTTTTATGTCTAGGTTGAATTTAGCCCCTCCTGCACTCTTGATGCCAGCCTATCTCATGTTGCTGCCAAAGTCCCCTGTGGTTTATTCCCATTGGATCCTTAGAGAAGCGGGCCATTCCTTCTGTTGTCACACACTACCTTTCAGTTTAAGGGCACTGTTCACATCAAGAGACAGGAAGTGTGTGACAAGGGGAGAAGCGACACTCTGTTCTATTCTTCCTGGTCATGTGAGTGGCCGTCTCAAGTTACAGATTACAGTGCCGCCCTGTATGCCTGATACCTGGCTGCATCTAGTCTATGCAATCTGCTGAATTTCCACTCGTCTTCACTCAATTTCTCCTCGCCAATGCAAGGAGGTGAGTGGAAATTTTGAGCCCTGTTCTATATTGTCAAGGATTTTTTCTGTGCTAATATCATCAACTTTCAAAAGAGACTTTATGCTTTATGAGCATTCCTGTTAAAGTGGATTTTAAATTTATATCAAAAGCATTTTTGACCTGAGGGATAATGAGGCCAAGATATTTCAGGGATGTATTACAGGACAAGTAACATCATCTAATATAACCTCCCACTTGCCTTATGGCCAAAAAAGTCATAACGGCCCCTATTAATAGTTCTCTTGCTCAAGAGATGACCTCTTCAATCATTTCCACATGTCATGTCTGTGGACATGGTCATTTTAAGCTTTCTAAGGAGATGGTTGTGCAACCCATTTCTTCTCAATGTGCACCCCCATGGTCCTTAAAGGGTTAAATATGCTTATTTTGCAATGGCAAAGCATGGCACTAAAAATTATCTATGCAAGGGGAGTGGGGAATACTTGAATCATTAGCATTAGTAAGTAGGGTTGTTGTAATGCTGGCAATGTGTTAGGGAGTACGAGTAGGGGGGTTGGAGAGGATGCACTCAGATATCAACAAACCTGGGAACTTTTGTGTTCTGGGACTCCTGTGGTGCCTCTGCAGGATAAAAAAATGTCCACATTAGCTTCAAAAAGGAGTGGGGCTTACTCACAGGCAGTGGCAGGGTTTAGCAGGAGTGTCACAAAGTGAACAGGAAGTGGGAGGAACATTCTGTTAAAGAGCGGAAGTAGGCAGAATTCTATAAAAAAACTCCTCAGCACCTGGAGAATCAGCCATTGCTCCCGGAGACCCTGTAATCAGCTGCAAAAAACAGTCTCCTGGGCAAATCCGGAGAATTCCCAGCTATGGACATTTGCACTCCCAGCTATGGACATCTGCACTCTTAACTTTTTAAGTACGATAGGGATGTGCATTGCATACCCCATTGGCACTTAAAGGGTTATAACATAAAAATCCATTACCTAGCTTCACAGTTCATTCATAAACTGAGAGAACCGGCAAGTGGTTACATATAACAGTTTTTCTGCTGGTTCTGTCTTGATAAGAACTGTGAAGCTGGGCAATGGTTTCTTAATTTTATGACCCTTTCAGAGCCACAGAGATGTGCAGTGCATATCTCTATGGCACTTACATGGTTAAAGGAGGGCAGCTGCTGTCTTCTCTCCAGAAATCTCCACAGAGAGCAATGGGAAGATCCTAACTTCACAATCTCAGTCTGGCAAAGTTGGAATTGTGAACTCCCACAATATAGACAGCTATCAGAGCTTAGTGCATGTGGTAAATAGGTACAATAACATATAAACACACACAGGAATGAAAGAATGGCTCATTAAGCTGCATTTCAATATACAAATGTGCCTTTTATTGAACCCCAGTGCATCTCATCCCGCGCCTTTAAGCGCGCTTTTACCCGCATAGATGCCATTGCTCCTTTACTCTCTATGGGTTTACACAGTGTGGGACGTATCTCTGGAACCGCTTGTCACAGCGACTTCAGAGAGGGCTCATTTTGTTGGTTTTCCCCTGCTCTATCATCCGGTGGCTGGATTCGGTGTGTTGGGAGTCTGGGGGGGCTTCGGGCACTGTTTTGGGGTACTTCTGAGAAAAACTAAGTTTCCCATGAGTGCCCGTTTCACACTCGTTTTCTGATTGGCTACCGACGCGGCAGCCATTTTGTGGTGTTATTCTCAGCGAGTATACTGCGCAGGGACCAAGACTTCTCTCCTCTCAGCAGATTAACCCTTCGCTGGTCAGATAAGTTCGATTTTAGACATTTCTGGGGTGAAACTTTAATCTTTCACACACTGACGCTGTGAGCATGTCTACTCCACTGGAGTCAGGGGCTAGACCCAAGACTAAAGAGGCTGGGGTGTCTATTTCCCCCATTGCGTTTTGCTCCTCTTGTCACTCTGGGCTGCCTAGAGAATTTTCAGGTCATTTATGCCCAAAATGTGCAGAAAGTCATGACAGCAACCCTGGGCTTTCCAGCCACGCTATTGAGCCAACTTGGGTGAAAGAGTTTAAAGCTGCCACTAGGGATCTCAGATCCACCCTCCAACTCTTTCCCTCTCAGGGTCAGGGGGCTCTGCAGGTCTGGCAGACCCCCTCCACAATCAGGAACTCCCTGCCTAAGCCACAGGGGGCTCCTGACATGTCTGATTCTTCTGAGGAAGAACTTTTGCAGGATTCTGATGCTGAGGAAGGCACTGTTATTGAATCTAATAGGTCCATTGGTGACCCTTATTAATGTGACCCCGAAGTTTCTGCTGAGGGTTTGATCAGAGCTGTGCTAACCACGCTCAACCTTCCTCTGACTCAGGAATCTACTCATGATCCAACTGACGTTTTCCAAAAACCATCTAAGGCTGTGGTTTGTTTTCCTAATAATCCTACTCTTGCTCGTTTAGTCTCTGATGCGTGGAGGAATCCTGAAAAATCCTCTTCTGTGTCCAAAATGTTTGCTAAACTTTACCTTTTTCCTGAGGCTGAACTGGCAAAATGGGTTTATCCTCCCAAAGTGGAAGCTCCTATTTCTAGGTTATCCAAATCTACTGCCTTAGCTGTATCAGATGCCTCTGCCCTGCAGGATTGGACGGACAAAAAGTTAGAAATTTGTCTTAAATCCATTTTTGCCTCTATTGGCACTGCCATGCGTCCAACCTTTGCAGTGGCGTGGGTTAATCGGGCTATTGCGGCCTGGACTGAACAGCTGACTGAGGCGGTTCGCCAGGATGCACCAGTGTCTGAGCAGTTACAGCTTCTTGCTAACATATCAGAAGCTCAAAATTATGTTTCTGACGCTGCTTTTGATGCTGTGCGCATGATGGCAAGGGCCTCTACTTCCTCTGTGGTGGCTAGACGTGCTCTTTGGCTGAAAATTTGGTCTGCTGACACTGCTTCTAAGAAAGCTCTGCTTTCTTTAGCCTTTCAGGGGACCTCACTGTTTGGATCTGAACTTAAGGAGATGATTAGTGAGGCTACTGGTGGCAAAAGTGCTCTTCTGCCATCAGTCTTCAAGAAGAAGTTTCCAGCCAAACGCAATCGGTCCTTTCGTTCCTTCCAAACTGAGACACGCTCCACGTCCCAGGCAGGTCCGTCCTCCACGCGCTCCTCCTCCAAGCCCAAACAGTCCTGTAAGCCCAAAGTTGCCCCCAAGGCCAAGACCTCCAAGACTGCTTCGGCATGACTCGCAGAACCCGGGTCCGCATCCGGCTGTAGGTGGACGTCTCCACATCTTTCGCCGGGTTTGGAAGGAGTCAGTGGCGGACCCTTGGGTTGTTCAGGTGGTATCAGAGGGATACAGGATCCCTTTCTCTTCCCTTCCTCCTTTTCGGTTCCATTTTACTCGTCCTTCTCAGGAGCCTACAAAAAGACGTCTGTTCGACAACGCTATTCAGGATCTTTTGGACAAAGAGGTCCTGGAATTGGTTCCACCAGAGGACACAGGTTCAGGATTCTATTCCAACCTGTTCGTTGTGGCCAAAAAGGACAGAGGTGCTCATCCTATTTTGGATCTCAAGGATCTCAATTCCTTTGTTGTGAGTTCCTACTTTCGTCAGGAATCTCTGCGTTCTGTGATAGCAGCAATGTCTCCAGGGGAGTTCCTTGCCTCCCTGGACCTTCAGGATGCATACCTTCACATCCCTATTCATCCAGAGAGCAGACGGTATCTCAGATTTGCCTGTCACAAAGGCCACTTTCAGTTTTCAGCTCTTCCCTTTGGTCTGACTTCAGCTTCTCAGGTCTTTCAGAGGGTATTGGGAGCTTTGATAGCTGTGGTTCATCGAGATGGAGTCAGGGTGACTCCCTACATGGACGATCTGCTCCTGAAAGCCTCATCTGCGGAGATCCTCCACCAGCAGCTGCAGTTGTGTATACAAACACTCAATCGCCACAGCTGGATTGTGAATCTGGACAAGTCAGACTTGGTTCCATCTCAACAGATCCTCTTCTTGGGTCTCCTGTTCGACACTCAGCAGTGCATGGTGTTTTTACCGGAGGAAGTGGCTCATCAGATTGCTATCCGGGTGTCCAAGATCCTAGAGCTAGACAGGGTTCCAGTACCGAAGTTGACCTCTCTGGTGGGGAAGTTTATTTCCACGATAGAGGCAGTGCCATTTGCTATGGCACACACCAGGGAACTTCAGAGGTTTGTCATCCAGACGTGCAAGAATCATCCAGATCATCAGCATCTGTCAGTATCTCTGCCTCCTCATGTCAAGTTGAGCCTGGAATGGTGGTTGGACCTGTCTCATCTCCTGAAAGGGAGATCCTTTCGGGTTCCCTATTGGACCACAGTCACGACGGATGCCAGCCTCCAGGGCTGGGGGGCAGTGTTGGGTCGTTTCAGTGCTCAGGGGAAATGGGGACTGGAAGAATCTCTACTCTCCATCAATGTTCTGGAACTTCGTGCCATCTTTCTTGCCCTGAGGCACTGGGAATCTCAGCTGGAAGGTTGTCCAGTCAGAGTGGAGTCCGACAACACCACCGCAGTAGCCTACATCAACAGACAAGGCGGCACAAAAAGTCTCACCGCTTGGTTAGAGGTCAAGGCCATTTTATCTTGGGCAGAAGCTCATGTGCCCGTCATCTCAGCAGTACACATTCCAGGCGTAGACAACGTCATGGCAGACTTTCTCAGTCGTCACACAGTCGACAGCGGAGAATGGGCGCTTCATCCAGAGGTGTTTCACCTTCTAACCCAGATGTGGGGGGTACCTGTAGTGGATCTGATGGCTACCAGACACAACAGGAAGGTGCCAGTGTTTTGCTCTCGGTGGAGGGACCCTCTTGCTCTAGCAGTGGATGCTTTATCAATCCCTTGGGAGTTCCCTCTGGCGTACATCTTCCCTCCTCTCCCTCTGTTGATCAGAGTCATCCAGAAGCTGAAGATGGAGCGTTGTCCTGTCATCCTAATCACTCCAAATTGGCCTCGTCAGTCCTGGTATCCGGAACTGCTAGCCATGTCTGTGGCGGATCCCTTTCCGCTTCCTGCCCGTCCAGATCTACTTCTTCAGGGATATCTGTGGAAGGAGGATGTTCAGCATCTCCATTTGATGGCTTGGAGATTGAATCCTCAGTTTTAAAGAAGAAAGGGTTTTCCTCTTCAGTGGTGTCAACGATGCTTAGAGCTCGCAAGCCTGTGTCTTCCAAGATCTATCATCGCATATGGTCCACCTTTGTGGCATGGTGTACTGATAAGGATCTATCTCTTGATTTCCATCTTCCCACGGTCCTGGCTTTTTTGCAGGATGGGGTTGAGAAGGAACTCAGCCTGAGTTCTCTCAAGGTTCAGACTTCAGCTTTGTCTGTGTTTTTCCAGGAACGGATTGCTATTCTTCCTGATGTTAAGGTTTTCTTCCAAGGTGTGGCTCATGTTCGGCCTGCCTTCAAGAGTCCTACTCCCCAGTGGGACCTCAATTTGGTGCTGGGGGTTCTCCAGAGACCCCCGTTTGAATCCTTGGCTTCTATTCCTTTGCGTCTCTTGACCTGGAAAATGGCCTTTCTTTTGGCTATTGTCTCAGTTCGCCGGGTAGCAGAGTTACAAGCTCTGTCTTGTAAACCTCCTTACTTGGTGTTTCACAAGGATAAGGTAGTGCTTCGCACTTCCAAGGAGTTTTTACCCAAGGTTGTTTCCGAATTTCACATCAATCAGGAGATTGTGGTTCCCTCTTTCTGCCCTAACCCTTCCTCTGACAAGGAAAGAGATCTCCATTTGTTGGATGTTGTGCGTTGTCTTAAATTTTATGTTCATCGCACTGAGTCTATCAGGAAGTCTGACGCCCTGTTCGTCATTCCTGAGGGGCCTAGGGCAGGGAGACCGGCATCCAAGGTAACTATTGCCTCTTGGATAAAATCTACCATTCGTGAAGCCTACAAACTGCGGAATAAGCACGTTCCCTTCAGGGTTACTGCTCATTCCACCAGATCAATTGGGGCCTCTTGGGCCTACAAGAATCAGGCATCTGCTGATCAACTGTGCAGAGCAGCCACTTGGTCCTCTGTGCACACATTCTCGAAGCACTATCGTGTTGATGTACTGGCCTCGGCTGATGCCAGCTTTGGGAGGAAGGTCCTGGAGGCAGTCTTGCCTGTTTAGGACCTTCTACTCTGTGGTTCTTAGTGCTTCTTTGCTGTTGAGCCCTGTTGGCTCTAGTTCAGTGTGCTGTGTTAGTTCGGGGGTTTGTTTTTCCCCCTGGTTGGTGTCCATTGACACTTCTGGTTTTAGGCTATATGATTAATTGGTTCATAGCAGTTCTGGTGACTTTGGGCCTTGCTCCTGGTCCTTGCCTTACTTCCCGCCTCAGGGAAAGCTCAATGTTTGTACATCCCATTGTACCAGTGACCTGTATTGGACGACAGTGAAAATAGGATTTTAGTCTTACCTGTTAAATCCTTTTCACTTAGTCCATACAGGTCACTTGTCTCCCACCCTGTCAAGGGACCATGCTTGGCTCTCCTGTGGCATTCAGTGGGAGACCTTCGGGGCATGCTCACAGGAGTCTTCCTTTTCCTTCTTACCTCTGGTCAGTTTAGTGTCTCAAATCAATCTAGCTTGGCTCTGGCCTGAAGGCAGCTTAAGAGGGAGGGGAGGCTCCACCCCCTGCATACATTTGAATGAATGTTCCTGCCTACTTAAAGGGGCGGATCGCCTCCCATTGTACCAGTGACCTGTATGGACTAAGTGAAAAGGATTTAACAGGTAAGACTAAAATCCTATTATAAAATAGGCACTGAAACAGATTCATTTTGGAGCTGCACCTTTCTAGCCCGTTTTTACTAAACTATTTACTCTGAATATACTCCTCTTTCTGCTACTTGTAACAAGGAAGGGCTTCAGGGTCATAATGGTCCATCTGGGTGCTAGAGTAGTCTCCAGTGCATTGAGAAGCAATTTGTTGACGACCTTTCTATTTAGAATCTGGTAACCTATAACTCATCCAGTACCAATGTTATTCTATGTAACATATACACATACTTCACAGCTGTTCCAATTTTTTCAGAAATCCATATGTCTGAGGGCAACATTATTATTATTTTTTTTTTACTGATAACTGTGATTTATAACTGTTAGCTACTAGAAAGGTTGTATTTCTTTAGCAGTAGTTCATAGGTGATACAAAGGAAAAACTAACTTTACAGACAACAATGTGCACAGCTATAGGCTAAGTGCTAGTTATTGATCAATTTTGTTCAAGTCAGTGTCAATAATGGTATTTAACAAACCAACCAGTTCTCAAGTACTATAGGGTTCTGTTACAACACATGGCAGGCAAATATCTAGGCCCTACCAGCTTACTAATTCATTTGTGTTAGCTAATTAGGTTAAAAAATCAAAAGACCAACACCCTAGAGTCAGACAGGCCACATTTGGACTACAGCTCTGGTCATCAAGGTCTACCAACAGTACATGTTTTCAAGATATCTCTGCTTCTGTACAGGTGGATTAGTCAGTTGCTCAGTCAATTGTAGGTAGCTCTTAATGACTAGGGTTAGCTACCCCTGAACAAACTTTTCTCCAGCTTGGAAAAAGAGACTTCATAGAATAACATAGGAATTAGAGTTTTTTTCTCGCTTTAATATCCTATTTCATATTTATATCAGCTTTGTATATAACCTCTACCCCCGAATACCTCTGTTAGATTTTATCCTTCTCCCTGCTACTGACTTGTACCTTGAACTTAATGGGTCAGTTGGCCTGTTAAAAGCAAGGCAGAGAGAATGTTAACTAAAATTAATTAAATTGGTTTAAAAAAATAAAAATTAGACAAGCGTTAAAATAATATGCATATTAACAGTTTTTTTTATCAGATTGGGTAAATGTTTGTTTTTATTAGGAATGACTATTGTTGCCATAGTTATATTGGGTGGAAATAGTAATTCCCAATGAGAAGGCATTAGTTGTCACCAACATAAAGTGACAGCTGATCTGTGCAACCTGTCACTTTACATGAATTCTCTAAATTCCAGTCCCTTACACTTCAACCAGTATTTCAACCACCAAGTCGTCCATTGACCAGTACAAGTCAAGAGGACCAGCCATGCCATCTCCATCAATAAGGTGTATATATAGTGAATATTAGGCCCTTCATATTGGTACTACTCAAAATCTCCAGAATCTAGTTGCCTGGGATATTGGCTCATTCTACCTATTATGATTTGTGTCAGCTACTAGTATTGTGATTCCTCCCACTCGCTCATGCTGTTTTCATCTCTAAAGTCTTTCCAAGAACAGAAGCTTCCACCTCTTGTAATGTGAAATACTGGAACCCAGTTTCATTGACCTCTGCATAGTCTGAAAGGCTGGGGAAGCAAAAGAGACCATGAGGGCTCTATACTGTGTGCCACCGCTTAGCAGTGATACTAGTGAGTTTACAAAGAGCAGATAACCTGCGGTGGATTGAGGGTATCCAGAAGACATTGTGGCATGGATTTGGTTCAGCAATGTCCTTTCCAATGTAGCCAACATTGTTGAGGTCAGAGTGTAACAATTCCACCATCTGAGAGAGTCTGACCACTTAGTAATATATGTGAAAGTATGGTACTAAGTGACCTTCCTCACCAATATGCCTTGTAGACCTCTCTAGCATTCAAGGGAGAGATGCACTGAAGTGTGATAAAGAGGAGATAAAGTGGAGATGACTTCTCCAATTATATCACTTCTCCAGTTCCTATGTTATTCTATAGAGCCTATGCACTAAGAGCTCAATCCAAATGTTGACATCGACAGAAAAAAACTGCGATGGTGGTTTTGTAAGTCAAGTATGTGATGCAAATGTTCCTACAAGTAAGAAATAACGACAGTTTTGAAAACACAACGCTCGTCACCAGAATATCAAAATCTCGCCCATTGAGGACAATGTAAAAGCTAACCCCAGAGCCATTCAAATGTTGGAGTTAGGGATAACGTGAGTTAAATTGCAACATTTCCCGACAGAAATCTAACACCTACTTTTTTAGGCGCACAGCACACAACTCAGAGTAGAAAACCACAGTAGAGGAAAACAAAACAGAGAAGCAGGTCATTCAAGGACATAACCCAAGCATACAGAGGTCAAATATTAACCCCTTCAATGCCAAGCAAATAAAACCACAAGGCCTAGACCAGTGGTTCACAATCCCTCCATCCAAGACACCTCTAACATGCAATCCTGATGTTCCAGGGCACCCCTTGAAGGCACAAGGAAATTCCCAACAAGAAAATAACATATGCTTAACATCAGGTCTCACTGTGTCAATGACAATGAGGAGAACATAGTGCATTATATGTCCAATACACACATCTCCCCAAAAAATGTGTAAAATGAATATTACAAATCACTAATGCAGAATATAGCATCATGGGAAAAGTGACGCGCCCTGAGCTGATTCACATGGCATGACACCTGGGTTGTGAACCACTGTCCCACACCATACAAATAAGAATATAAGCCATCACAACACACACTGGAACAACAGAGGTTAACACACACCACAACATGCACTCCTGGCACTCAGAAAAACAAATCAAGCTCACCTATGTAACCTCAGCGGCCAATGGAGACAAAACACACACCTGACAGATACATACCAATTACAACACATCACACCACCAACCACAGACACACCAGCAAACAATTACTTATATAACACACACCTTACCATTGGTCTATTGAAACCACATGGCTGCTTATGGACAACACCTTACTGCTGTTGAAAATTGACAGTCCACCCTCCCCAGATGTAGTGTGAGAGAGAGACTGGCATGTGCCCCAATACATGACATTGATGTGGATATACATCTTGTGGAGGATGTTGAGCCACAACAGCCCATGGAGGACCCTGTTCCCGTTGATGGAGAGGAGGTTATGTTGAGCGGGACACAAATGTGAACCGGGATCATCAGGGACTACTTCACCTGTGAGTAACATGCATGTGTGAGCATGGTTGTGCTTGTGGAATGCATGTAAACACATGCACACCAAAAATAACCATCTGTTCCACTCCACAGGATGACCCACTGCCACAGCCCTAGCATGTCAAGGACATCATTCCTCAACCTTGGATCAAAGGTACACCAGATTGTCCATGTACATCGCATACTATGTTGTACTGATGGCAAACTCCATCTACCAGTTGTAACCTGGTCATGACACTGGTAAAACCCTTTGAGCCACAGAGGGATATCCAGTGCAATGACATGCAATGCATTGGATACAACTCTGCAATTATATGTGTTAACCTATTGATTGCGAGAGGTGTACACAAAACATTGCAAGGCAATCAGTTGTGTACCCCTTCGGCACTCAAAGGGTTTGGGGGATAATGGACTTACCCTGCATGTGAGCAATGGTTGGGCAATGCCCAGTGGAGAAGAATGGGGATGGTTATGGTGTGTGGTATTGCCAACGGTATCAGAGTAACGATCTGTGAATCAGGTTGCAAGGCCCACCATGCTGACCTGTTTGTATGTGTGTAGCACAGTGAATATGCCTCACCATTGCTTGTCAATGTGTTGTCCAAGCGTCATGAACACATGATGTTCCGATCAAGGGAATGGCAAGCAGACATATGTATGTGTGTCACGTGAACCCAGAGCACACACCTCATCAGTATGTAAATCGAGATCCATTTAATAGATCCACTGATCCTTGGGTCTTAGTTCACACACTGATGTGGTTGGCCAGTCACACATACATATGTCTGCTTGCCATGCCCTTCATCCAAAAGTCATATGGTCATGATGCCTACACAACACATTGACGAGAAATGTATTGTTTACTCCATGTCAAATGACAAAAGGTTAACCCGTGGAGGAAGCTTCTCAAAACATAGCACAGTTTACAGTCTTGTTTTCACCTCCTGCAGGCATCCATGGAAAGAACCCCCATGGGTCAGATGTTTATCTCAGTCACACGTTGAATCCACGTCCATGAGGATCACCTGTTATTGTTGATGTCAATAAAACATGTGAGCATACATGACTGTCTTGTGTCATTGATTACCTCTCCCTTATCAGGGTATTGAAGAGAGTAATACTTAAAAGGATTTAAAAATGTATGTAGTAGGGTTTATCCCCCTTAATAAAACAAGGGAGCTCCTACTGCTAAAAGGTGTTTCATTTAAATGTTATTACAACTCCAGATTTAATTTTCAGATGCAATATCTCAGTGACCTGGAATTGTACAGTGGTGCTGTTGCTACACCATCCCACGGACAACTCTGGTCCCAGCACCATAAATCTCCATAGGATGGTGTAGCAACAGCACCACTTGACAATTCCACGCCACTGTGATATTTCATCTATTACATTCAACTTTGAGCTGAAATTACTTTGGAATAATACACCTTTCAGCATTGGGAACTCCCTTGTTCTACTCCGGGGGATGAACCCTACTACATATTTGTTTAAACATGTTAAGTATTACCATCCTCTTAATTGTGTTCATGTTGTTGATCCGTTGATCTATATAATGTGTTCATGTTGTTCAAGTTCAAGTCACATCGTGGAACTACACCCTGATGTTGTTTGGCTTTGATATGTATGTGAGTTGAACTTGTACATACGTTTCTGTATGTGATGTGTGTGTTCACCCCTGCTGTAAAAGCTTGTGATGCCATTCATCGTGCATGAATGGTGTTCACTGCTTAGCTGTGCAATGCATTGGAGACAACTCTGCCCTTAACCGGGTCTGATAAAAACAAACAGACATGGACATGTGTTGAAGCAATAACTGCACATTTATTGAGTCAACAATGAACCCCTATTTTTTGTTCTTGAGGGGTGCTTTGGGAGGGGCTGCAGGGGTGGCCTCCTCCACTCGACGCTGTGAGGCCCTAGTGTGTCTGGAAACTTTGAGTGGCGGTGGTGAAGCACTGGCAGGGGTAGTGGCAGTGGAACTGGAGGCCTGGGCCTGGCATAGGGTCTCCAGCCTGTTGCATTCCCTCACCTCGATTACCACCTGGTCCATCACAGCTGACATTCTGTTGGTGTAGGTGACCAGGTGTTTGGTCAGGGTCAACTGCCGGGCCTCCATTGCCCTCATGCTGGCCAGGATGTGTGCTATGTGGTTCTCCATCCTGGTCAGGGACCTAGCACACCTCCTGCCCACGCGGAGTTGCCTTGTCTGAAGTCCCAGGAACTCCCAATCCAGGATGGCGGTGTTGGTTGTGCATGTTGTGAAGGGAGTAGAGGCCAGTGTTGGTTATGCCATGTAAGTGGCATCTGGCTCCCCCTCAGGCAGTGGAGATCGGGGTGAGGAAGCACGGTGACCCTCAAGGGGGGGAGAGCCACCCTGGAGGCACTGTGGGGACATCTGTAGCCCTGTGTCTGCCCCTTCACCTCCCTGCGATCCCCCCAGAGTGCATTTATGGTGTGGGTGATCATGGCGGGGTGAACACCTTCCTTGTATGTGGGCATGTTCATACCCCAGGGGCCATTGAAATGTGGACCCCTGGGTGTCCTCCTGCCACATGTGTCCCCGTGGCTTGGGGGTTGACCCAAATCCTGCCTGCTGCGGCATGGCCACTGTCTCAGGCATCCAATGCCTACCTGTTGGTGGTGGGGAGACCTGGTATGCCAGCTGCTGCTGATGTGGCAGTGGGGCCTGGTAGGCCATCTGCTGCTGCTGACGAGGTGGTGGTGGTAGAGGCCGGGATGTGGGTGGCTCATCAGGGGAGCTTGTCCCAGGGTCCCCCACAGATGAAGGCATGTATGCTGTGTGGGGAAATTACATGATATGATCAGTGATGTGAGCCATGACAGGAGTGCTGCAAGACCATGACATTAACATGTGAACCGCTGAGTGGCAGGGTGGTATACATTGCATTGCTTTTCAATGCATTGATTACCATCCTGACACACACTGACTGCTGAACCTGACAGGATCTAATACATGGATTCATATAACCTACAGTGGTGTAGCTTTAGTCATCAAATGTATCCTGGGGTGTGGTATGGCAAGGCATCCCCATACATCTGGATACATGTGGTGAAAAAACTGGACCAACACACCTTGAGGGATCCAAGCCCATTGCATGTACATCACCTAGACCTTGACAGCAAACACACTAGGGCCTCTGTAAACATCAATGCACCGGTGATGACCAATGACCACGGAGTCCAACCAATGATGTCAGCAACACTAACAGGCACAGCAAGCACACCAACAAATATGTACTGTGGAACCCAACAACACAATCAGCTGGAGGACACATCAAACAGACCCCAGGACAGCTAGAATCCAAACACGCAGCAGACATGGGCTGGGTTATGCATTACGATTGGAGATTACTTCTACTTTTTTCTATGTTATGCTATGGAGCCTAAGCAATGAGATTTCCCAGGTTGTTTAAATAGCAGTGCATTGGCTCCACAAGCTAACATGCAGTTGTCATGTACACATTGTCACCTCTTTCTTCCACCCTAGTGAATATCCCCCCCGTCATGGTTGAGCCTTGTGAATCACATATGTCCTGCAGAGTGGTGATGGCGGCAAATGCCCCCTGGCCATCCACATTCTGCAGGCTAGATATGATGCAGAAAGCTAATCCTTAACTATTCCTCTTGGACTAACTACCTACATGTACAATGCCTAGCCCTGACATGTAGTACCAATACTTCAAACAACACGTCATATCCCCTCCTTGCTATCTCCCATAACCCTTTGATTGCCAGGGGATTAGCCAATGTATTGTGAAACAATGCATTGCTTATCCCTGTGGCAGAAGCGTAACACAAAATGGAGGCCCCCCCCTGCAAACTCTAACAAGGGGCCCCCATGCCCCGCCCCTAAATATGCTACACTCAAATTGTGATTCCCCCCCCCATTCCAATTGCCCATCTTTAACAATAAACAACAATATAAAATAGTGCAAGAAGTATCCAGATTTGTTTAGTACACATATACTAAATATGTACTGTTTTTTTTAGACATAATTGCTTACATAGGCTCTAAATGTGTAAAATACAATACAAATTGTCCAGAGGGCATCTCCAAAATTAAAATGTTAGACTAGTGTTTCTTACAGTTTGAAGAGCATTATCACATTCAAGTCAAAGGAGGGACAGCATCTAAAAATGAACATGCCTGGGTTTAAATATACTTAAATATAATAGACATCATGCTAAATTCTTTTGTTTTTTTGTGGCCTAGAATCCTGTCTTACATATGCTCTGAGGGAGCAGCTGTTACCACCCTTTCCATTGCTTCAAATTATTGTCAATTGATACTGAAGACATAAACAAAAATCAAACTTATTAGACTTCTCTTGATTAAGCCCTTGGATTCTAGCGTTATCTACAGGAGACGTCTCTAACCTCCAAGAAGTTAATACAGAAAAGCATACAGGATCTCCTTCCTGTAGACTGGCATATCAAACAAGTTGAAGGCAGTTGCAGAACTTAAGTAGTTAAAGGAACAGCATCTAAACGTGAACATGGGGACATATATGCTTAATTTCCTTGAGTACCAGAGGGCTCAGTAATGCACTGAACAATAGTATGTTGCTCAGTTCGATGGCACACAAAGGCTTTAATATCTCAGAGCTCTATGACAAACTCAGAAAATGGCTCTGTTTTCTAAGGCCTAAAATGCAGTCTTACACACATGCTCTGAGGGAGCAGCAGCCATACTCCCTTCCGTCCCTTTCCATTGCTACAAATAATGGGCTAAGGGGTTAACCGGATACAAAAATACATAATAAACATTTCTGTATTAACTCTTGAGTGCTAGAGAAGTCTCTATACTCCAAGGACTTAATACAGAAAAGTTTATTTGGTGTATTAGACAAGTTGAGGGCATTTGCAGCACTTAAGGTGTTAAAGTAACAACAGAGGGGCAAGCGATGCACTGGAAAGCAGTGAGTTGCTCAATCCTCTGCTTAAATATATGTGTACTTAAAGGGATAGCAAAACTTAAAATGTGAAAAACACTATGTTGTAGGGTTTATCCCCCCAAGTAAAACTGCTGAAAGGTGTTTTATTGAAAAGTTATTACGGCTTGCAAAGCGATTTAACTACAAACCTGTAAGTAATGAAATATGTTTAAAAAAATAAAGAAAGAAAGAAGACTCAGACATCAACTTTAATAGAACTATTACTATCCCTTTAAAGCTGGACAGGGATGGGCTGATTCTCAGCCTCATGTTTGAGAATCCTCTTGAGTATCAAAGGCATGCACAGTGTCTTGCAAAGTAAAGCACACTGAAAATACATTTTGTATTCAAGGGGTTAAATTGTGCCAAAATATAAATTGTCATTTGCTACTGGGTTAAAATTGAACCTTTTAACCATTTGAGTGCCAGAGGGGTACATAACACATTGCAAAACAATGCATTGCGTACCCCTCTGGCACTCAAAGGGTTAAGCCTGATTAAAATTCCATAGGTAAATAGGCAGGATCCTAAGTTGCCCTCCCCCCACCGCAAACCTCTAATTTGACTGCTGTTCTTGTGGGTAGAAGTACGAGTACCAACTTAATAAAAGACAGAAAATTATTTAACCCTTTGGATGCCAGCGTATTCTCCAAAGCATTTAAATCTATGATTTGGGTACATCTTTGACATTCAAGTGGTTAAATATATATAAAAAAGTGTACTGCAGGGCTTATCATTGAAATGGTGCTAGACAAGTGATTCCACGGAGCTTACAAATGTGGCTATAAAATTACGCCACCCAGCTTACAACTGATATGGAACTACTCAAGTGCTATCACAAAGCTTGCAATTGAAATGGAGCTTCCACTTGAAATATATATCTACACTGTTGATACCGCAGAACCTACAACTGATAAGGAATAATGCACAAAATAGATATGATACATAGCTAACTTATAGGTAATGAATTCCTGTGTATTATATACATAACACATTCATTACATGATACTTTTCTATATATTGCAGTGTGACATATGAAAAGCAGATATGACACATATATACCATATAAGTATATTATCTATACAATGTCATATCATATCTTCTGTACATATGAATGATACATAAGGGGGACCTTATAAACATTAATTAAACATTTGTAAAATTGTATGTGTGTCCTATAGTGCAGTTGGGGAACCCTTTTAGCGACAGCAAGGTGTAGAAATAGATACCCCTGCAGAACTAAAACAGTTAATCAATTACATCCCTTTCTCTGTCTGAAATACAGGGAGTAACAATGTGTTTTCCAGTTGTCTCCGGACAAGCTGACATTCACTAGAATTCCATATCCAGTGAGCTGATACTGTATTTAAGTGATTCAGGATTCAGCATAGTGATGGCAGCTGGCCTTGGGATATACCACACACATTGAATGCTATTTTCTATATTTCACATTAATACTTTTAATTGCCAAAGGGGTGTCGAGGACTACGGTCAACAGTTAAAATGATCTGGGAGAAGAAAGAATCACTCACCATTCTCCTTGACTCTTCCATCAAGTGGCCAGAAGTCGTGGTGATGGCATTGCAAGTTCATGCTTTCTCGGTGACCCTCCACAGTAACTGAGAACGTTGTACTTGGTGCTCTGATACGAAGTCCAGTTATTCTCGTTGTTTCTGCTACAAGTTTAAACTTAGCAACTACCCCGATTCACTGACAAAGCATGAACTAGCAGTGTCATCCCATACTGTGTGTCAGCTGTGGCTGAACAATTCACATTGCCATGGCCCAGGTGTTTTAGTTAAGCCCCTTGAATTTCTCATAGGGTCCTGTTTTAACCCCTTAAGGACCGGGAAAATCTGAGTTTGATTTGACTTAAGGACCGGAGCAATTTTGACTTTTTTGACTATGTCTTTGTTCAACCATATTTTCTCTTTAATTCCTTTTGTGCACCCACATAAATTATATACTGTTTTTTTAAGCACAAGTAGGGCTTTCTTTTGATACCACAATTATATGAATACCTCATTGTTTAATTTGATTAAAATAGAAAAAAAGAGGAAAAAATTGAAAAAAAAACAACATTTTGCTTACATTTTTCTGTCAGGATTTGCATACTATTAGTTAATGAAAAAAAAATACCCCTAAATATATTCATTTACTTCTCCTGAATATAAGAATACCCCATATGCTTAGTATTTTAGTCCTTTACTCACATTTACAAGGTAAATATTACAAGATGGCTGCCGTTATTTCCAACTTGTGATTTCTCAACAATTGGCATGTGAGCATCATAGCTTAGCTGACGGTGCCAGAACCAAAAATGTCCCACAAAGGTATATGTTTCTGAAAACTAGACAACATAAGGTAAATAATCAGGAGAATTTTGGAGTTTTTCATGCAGCTATTTTTCCAGAAAAAAATTTCAAAATTGTGGTAATATTTTGTTTTTTTGCAGTTTTCACACTTACATTTCAATACTACTGTTGATATCAAGCACATGATAGGTGAAGATTTTTAAAAATGCATTGTTTAGTGTTCAGCTCCTTCTTCTGAGTACGGCAATACCCCATATGCATAGGTTTCTCAAGGTTTGGGAGAGCTACGGGGCCCAAATTGGAACATGCGCGTTTCCAGTTTCACACTTTGAATTTTCACAGCTTGCATCACTGGTGCCATGTCTCATTTGGGGCTGTGTAACAGTGCTCCACTCTAAGATTTCCCCCCAAAAGTATATATTTTTGGAAAGTAGACACCCCAGGCTTTCATTTTATGTATATTTTCAATTTTTTTACGCAGCCATTTTACCACCAATCGCTCGTAAATCTTGACGTAAGTTAAAAAAACAGCGTTTTTCACACTTGCACTTCAATGTTGATGTGAATTTCAAGCACATGATAGGTGAAGATTTTTAAAAATGCATTGTTTAATGTTCAGCTCCTTCTTCTGAGTACGGCAATACCCCATATGCATAGGTTTCTCAAGGTTTGGGAGAGCTACGGGGCCCAAATTGGAACATGCGCGTTTCCAGTTTCACACTTTGAATTTTCACAGCTTGCATCACTGGTGCCATGTCTCATTTGGGGCTGTGTAACAGTGCTCCACTCTAAGATTTCCCCCCAAAAGTATATATTTTTGGAAAGTAGACACCCCAGGCTTTCATTTTATGTATGTTTTCATGATAGGTGAAGATTTTTAAAAATGCATTGTTTAGTGTTCAGCTCCTTCTTCTGAGTACGGCAATACCCCATATGCATAGGTTTCTCAAGGTTTGGGGGAGCTACGGGGCCCAATTTTGAACAAATATTGAATTTTCACATCTTGGTTAACTGATGCCATTACTCATTTTGGGCTATGTTCCAGTGCTGCACTTTAGAATTTCCCCCCAAAAGTGTATATTTTTGGAATGTAGACACCCCCAGCTTTCATTTTAGGTGTGTTTTCAAATTTTTTACACAGCCATTTTACCACCACTTTCTCATAAACTTGATGTAAGTAAAAAAACAGCATTTTTCACACTTTGCCTTCAATGTTGATGTGAAATTCAAGCACAGAATAGGTGAAGATTTTATAAACTGAATTGATTAGTGTTCAGCTCCTTCTTCTGAGTACGGCAATACCCCATATGCATAGCTTTCTCATGGTTTGGGGGAGCTACGGGGGCCAAATTGGAAGATGCGCGTTTCCAGGTTCACACTTTGAATCTTCACAGCTTGCGTTACTGGTGCCATGTCTCATTTGAGGCTGTGTAACAGTGCTCTTTTTTTAAGATTTCCCCCCAAAAGTGTATATTTTTGGAAAGTAGACACCCCAGGCTCTCGTTTTAGGTGTGTTTTCCAATTTTATACACAGCCATTTTACCACCAATCCTGTGATAATTTGACGTAAGTAAAAAAAATTCAGCATTTTTCACACTTTGCCTTCAATGTTGATGTGAATTTCAAGCACAGAATAGGTGAAGATTTTATAAACTGAATTGATTAGTGTTCAGCTCCTTCTTCTGAGTACGGCAATACCCCATATGCATAGCTTTCTCATGGTTTGGGGGAGCTACGGGGGCCATATTGGAACATGCGCGTTTCCAGGTTCACACTTTGAATCTTCACAGCTTGCGTTACTGGTGCTATGTCTCATTTGGGGCTGTGTAACAGTGCTCTTTTTTTAAGATTTCCCCCCAAAAGTGTATATTTTTGGAAAGTAGACACCCCAGGCTCTCGTTTTAGGTGTGTTTTCCAATTTTATACACAGCCATTTTACCACCAATCCCTCGTAAACCATGACGTAAGTAAAAAAAAAAAAAAAAAAGATTTGTGGGCATAAATTGATACCCATTCATTAGGATCCGGCAGGTGTTGGGGCATTTCTTTGGGCAGGTCTTTTGGCAGGTCTTTGGGCAGATCTTTTGGCAGGTGCTGGGGCAGTTGCCAGGGCAGCTCTTGGGGCAGCACTTGGGGCATTTCTTTTGTAGGTCTTTGGGCAGATCTTTTGGCAGGTGCTGGGGCAGTTTCCAGGGCAGCTCTTGGGGCAGCACTTGGGGCATTTCTTTGGGTAGGTATTTTGGTAGGTCTTTGGGCAGTTCTTTTGGCAGGTGCTGGGGCAGTTGCCAGAGCAGCTCTTGGAGCAGTGCGTCTTTTCTTGACAGCCCAGCGTCATCACTAGAGCTGCTCTCACTTTCTGAAAACTGCGCTATGTCAAAATCTGACGCAGTGTCTGTTGCCTCAGAGTCAGACGCCAAAAAGGCATATGCCTCTTCAACGCTGTACCTGCGCTGCATTTTGCCCACTAAAAAAACTTTATTTTTTTTTTCTTACGCTATCCCTAAACCTAAATCTAACCCTAAAACTTACCCTAGCCTACGTATATCCTGAACCTACCTAACCCAAATGAACTACCTATCTAAACTGCACTTATTATATATATATATATATTTTTTTTTTTTTTTTTTTTTTTTTTTTTTTGGGGGGGGGGTTGGGGTTTTTTGGTTTTTTTTTTTTTTCTTACGCTATCCCTAAACCTAAATCTAACCCTAAAACTTACCCTAACCTACGTATATCGTGAACCTACCTAACCCAAGTGAACTACCTATCTAAACTGCACTTATTATATATATATTTTTTTTTTTTTTTGGGGGGGGGTTTGGGGGTTTTTTGGGTGTTTTTTTTTTCTTACGCTATCCCTAAACCTAAATCTAACCCTAAAACTTACCCTAACCTACGTATATCCTGAACCTACCTAACCCAATTCAACTACCTATCTAAACTGCGCTTATTATATATTTTTTTTGGGGGGGGGGGTTTGTTTGTTTTTGTTTTTTTTTTCCCCCTAAACCTAAATCTATCCCTAAAACTTTCCCTAACACACGTCTACACTAAACCTACCCAACTACCTACCAAAATACCTAAACTATATTTACTATAAAAAAAAAAAAAAAAAATTTTTTTAAATTTAAAAAATTTAAAAAAAAATCTAAAAAAATTCAAGGGGGATGGGGGGTGTCCCACAGATCAGAAAACACTGATCTGCAGCAAATTGAATCTGGTTGTAAGACCAGACAGATAACAGCAGGGGACAATCTTCTTTGTATGGAAACAATGAAATCCCTGCCCCCTTGACAAGCTTTTCAGCTTTTTCCCTTATCTTAATTGAAGATTGTCCCTCTCTGCAGTCTACCTGGGCACTTCCCTTCTGATCTGGCTGAACAAGGGGGGGGATATTTTGCTTGTGAATATCTCTTAAACCATAAAGGTTTGAGAGATAAGACTTATATCGTTATTTATGTTTTTTTAATGCCTACAAAATAAAATGAAGATAAAACGAAGTATTACTATCCCTTTAAAGAATAATAAAAAAAAATACTGGGAGGTGAAGAGGCGGCCTGGGTGCAGCTGCATCCCTTGTAGGTACACCCCTATCACCAGTTGAGGTTAACCCTTTCCATGATGTCTCCCCAGGCCCCTGCCAACACAATATGAGATTGAGTGTATTTTGCCTATATTATTAGCAGCACCGGCCTGGGAATAAAAACCAGCCCTGGAAGAAATAGGATACCAGACCCAAATTTCATCAAGTAGTCCATTTCTGCAATCTTTCCAGCCCATTAAAAATGTGAAGTAAGGCAAGGGATACCACAGAGCTTGGAATAGGATTACCTGCAACTTGCCAGCTTGGCAGTGCTACTTATACCCTTCACCAGCCATGAGTAACAATGCACTCTAAGGATTTAAACCACAATAAGTCATGTAGTTTTAAGTCCCTATGGCATTTAAGTGCCACGGTAATGCGTGGGTTTTACTGGTATCTGACACTCAAGGGGACTAACCCCTTAAGGACCAGCACGCACGTGCATGGCCGGCACTTAAGGACCACAAAACATTTTTTTTTTTTAAACAATCCAAGTCAGGGCTCCCCAAATGGTGTGCAGCCGCACGGGGAGCCCTGAAACCCATGACATACATGTATGGCATGGGTCCTTATCGCACGTTGGACCCATGACGTACATGTACGTTCTTGGACCTTAAGGGATTAACATAATCTCAACACCAATAGTTCCTAAAACTTTGTTAGTCCAGTATGCCCAAATCTACATTTATTTCCAATGTAATGAGCCTTGGCTGAGCCCCGGGCTTATATTCCGCTTCTTATTGCACCCAAAACATTGGCACACTGCTGCACACCTTCCAACATTTCATATTGCCAAAGAGGGACACTTTTGTTTCAGGTGGTGTTGCTGTGGGAGGGGCATTACTGATAATTTTTAGGTTATTTCATGACCTTTCAACACCACTTTGTGTAACTGAATAAATGATTTAGAGCAACTCCAAAGTAATTTTTAAACACATATGCTGAAGTTTAAACAAACATTATTGTGAGTTTTATTACTGTAGAAAAATACAATACACTTATACAAAATAGTGGCGATAGATGAGGGAAGGTGAAAAAAAAAACAGTAACTACTGCCAAGAAAAAAAAAAGACTGTTACTCCAACTAGTCCAAAAAATAAGCGTAAATTTTTATATATAACTAGTGTAAAAGCCCGTGCACACGGGCCAAGGTCTGGGTAATGTTAACCCTTTGAGTGCCAGTGGGGTACGCAACGCATTGCTTTGCACTGGCCACTATCTATGTTTGATATCTGCATAATATCGACACAAGTTCAATAAATCAAATTGGACTCACTGTAGCTGTAAATCATTTGTGTTTAAAGTGATGATTGAAATGTTAGCATTTAATGTTAAAAGGTTAAAGTATCCTACTTAAATAGCAATCCAACTACCAAATGCAGTGTGGAATTGATCATGCAGCAAGTGGCATTTCAAAGATTCCGCTTCAAAATGGTTTTCTAAATATAACATTTGGCTGCAAAGTACTCTTGAATAATAATTAGTTATTTTTAATGCCAGAATTAATCAAATCTGATGTTGACAGTCAACTGTTTAATTTCTGGAATCCATGGACAAGATATCTCATTCATTATGTGTTGGATACCCCTCTAGTACTCAAAGAGTTAATATTACGTCCAAATGTGTATTAAACATTAGCAATATATTTTAATATCGTTGTGGGCAAATATTTAGGTACAAGTATTACACATTCATAATGTTTACACTTGAAATACCTCCCTTAAGAAAGTAATGAGGCCCTACATAAGGGCCATTCACACTACTAATCCATTCTGCTCCTTCATGGAATTCTGTTTGTATTTACTGTTATGGCTCCGATTGCTCAATTTATCCATTCCGTCATGAAATTGTAACTCATATTGAAAATATATGGTTGATCTTTCTTCTACTGTTTACTTGTCATCAATGAAATGTTCAGAAAAAAAAGCAATGAAGCTGTGGTACTAAGGCTGAGAAACAAGAATTGTACAATTCAGGAACCTGGCACTAAAGTGTATTTGGATAGTGCTTCATCCAGCATAATGGCCTCAGCACTCCAATTTGTTTGTTTTTTTTTTACACTTTGTTATGGAGAGGAATGATAATTTTCAAGGATATAGGCAAACACTAAACATTATGTACAAACCAACTGCATCATAGCACACAAATAAAAATTCCCAAATTTCCCATTGGCTTTTAACTCCGTGAGGGTTATACAATAAGGCATGATAAAGTGGAGATAACTGCTCCAGTGATATCACTTCTCCAGTTCCTATGTAATTCTATAGAACCTATGCAGTAAGATCTCCAAAGTTGGAGAAATCTGTGTGCATTGACTCCATAGAATAACATAGGAACTGGAGAAGTGATATCAGTGGGGAAGTCATCTCCGTGTTATCGGCTCTTTATCACGCCTTAAAGCATAACCATTTTTGAATGTTAGAAAGATTTACAATGTATTGCTTTGCAATGTGTTGGAGACCGCTCTCGTATTCAGTGAATTAAAAGCCCAAATTTAAATCAATGTTATTTTTTAATTGTCGCCTGTGGTATAGTTGGCTTGCCCCAGAATTGCTCAAATTCCTCTTTGTACAGAATTCTCACAATATACTATTTATAAAAGAGGGCAATTAAGAGAATAATCTCATTATCCCAACAGTACCCAAGATGTAATTTGCACATAATGTCTAGTGATTACCTGTACACTCGCAAATGTTAATTCTCCTCCACTCTTTGACCCTCTTTTTCATTCTCGTCTAAGTACACCCCTGCCCTCTCTTAGATTGTGGATACACCTATAGACCTCAAAAGAATCAGAGGGTGAAATCACAAAGACCAACATGGCATCTCCACAAATAAATATAATAGTATAGCACAGTATGAGAAAATATATACAGTATGTCCAGTGGACAAATAATTCACATACATAATGCTCAAGTTTACATGGGATAAAACTGAATCTGATGTTCATGGGCAATTGGGCGTGATTGTACAGGGTCTGAGGGAACATAAGCCATAATGCCAGTAATGCCACATTACAGTGCATTTTGATTGTACAGACAAACACACCATACACTGCAGGAAGATCACCTGTATTTTGTCATGTGTTGTATGTGTCCACTGACCACTATACAATCTTCCTGCAGTGTATGGTGTGTGTTGTTTGTACAATCAAAATGCCCTGTAAAGTGGCATTACTGATATTATGGCTTATGTTCAGTCTGTGTACAATCACGTCTAATCACCTATGAACATTAGATTTAGTTTTATTCCATGGTGAGTTATGTATGTGAATTGTTTCATTATTTGGCCACATAGTGCATCTATTTGTGACACATGAAAACCTTTTGTACACTGATATGATATGTTATATAAAAAAACAATGTTGTTTAACTTAGGCAAGTAGCGGTTTCTCACTAAAAATAAATCACATTTGTTTGGAATAATTATGACATTAATAACATTAATGTCACCACACATGGCAAAATTAATGATTACTTGATGAAGAATGGTGAAACTTTATTATAGTGTGCTCATCATGAACACATTAGACAGTATAGAAATAATAATTGTGAGCAACACAAACAAGCCTGATACTGCACTTGAGGCTGTTGGGGGGGGGGCTACTGTGTGCCGATCCTGCCACCTGTCCGCCAACACAACTGTTGTGGCCTGCTCTGTTGTCTCTGTTCTGTACCCACATAGCCAACCACTCCAACTCTCAGCCTATAGCCACCAAATCTAAGGCGTAGGCTGCTTCCCGTGGATTGTATGTTGTGCACTAGTTCGACTGCCTTTGACTATGTGCGTTGGCAGCAACATCGTGATGTCACAGGAGGTCCCGAGGTGACCAATTAGAATGGAGGCAGAGGCACGCAGCCGCCCGCTGCCCTGGCAGTACAGGCACAGCCACAATACAAAATACAACCAATTGGGATCGGGAAGGATTAAAGGAATACAAACAATGGGGATCAGGAATGATTAAAGGAACATACAACAACACAACACACTAGTCGGTTACTGTAGAATCGCACTCGAGGGCGCACGAGCACAGGCGCACCATGCACAGCATAATCAAATTAACTGGAAGTTTGGGGCACAGCCGTACAGCATTATTATTTAATACGCACCCTGGGAAGGAATGGTGGGAGTGACAAGGCCATTGCAAGTCGCCCCTGAAAATCAGGCGCCCTAGGCAAGTGCCTTGTCTGCCTATTGACAAATGTTTCAGTAATGAGATTACACCTCCTTAAATTATCCCCATTCTCAGTGGCTACTGCCAACCTTTTGTACCCTATTCTTCTCCCTCTTTGGCAGAGCCGAAATAGCATGATCTAGAAACAAATACTTCATTGGAATGGTCTACAAAGTGTGCGTGCAAACCAGGCACACTTTGTAGACAGTTCCAATGAACTATTTGTTGCTGCCTGTCTGGTTTTGACCAGGACAATCCTGTTTCAGGCTCTTATGTCCAGTTTTATCAACCCTGCCAGCATTTCAGAGGTTCTAAAACCTAAAAAAAAAATCTGGTTCTGATGCTTTCATTGATTAGGGCACTCATCTACCATCAGAGCACTAATTGTAATTGGCTAGTTGTGCAGCTGCGTGTTGAGTTAAATGGAGCTTTTTACCCTTCAATAATAGAGAGGTCCCCAATCCGTTTTTCTTTTCTTAAAAGAGGCCTGCGGACAAAAGTTTAACTTCCCACTGGAAAGCATTATAAAGTTAGTATTAATTTAGAAACTGACCACCATAAGTGTGGCATTTAGATCTCCAATAAGCACAAAGCAATATACCTTTGTGCTGTTTTGGCAAGAGTAAAAAGTGACAGCCTTATAATGATTTAATTTTCTTCTGTTCACATTTATGTCTATGTAAGGATGAGGTTGATCTGTGTCTGTAGACAAGGTTGCACTTGTCTTTGTGTTTTATGTGTCATGTTGATCTATGTATGTAAGTAAATCGAATAGAAACATGACTGATAGAGTCTGGCATCTGCATGATTGTACTTTAAACCCTGAGATACTAGAGAGGCCTGTGTCACATTGAAAAGCATCTAGAATCCAAGGGTTAACCTAGGTTACATACTACCAAACCATTTTCTATCGAAAATAAGCATAGTATTTATTGACATGCACCATGCCCTATGGAGAAATCATCTGTCACATTGCATTGCCTTTATACTTATATAGCACTGACAGGATCCTTACAAGTAACTTGAGCGGCATGATCTAATATGCCATATCCCTTTTGCAACACACCATAAATTAAACCATTTAGGGTTGATGGAGATGTCCTGGTCATAGTAAAAAAAATACATCTACCATTGATAAATAGTCTGTTATCAGCATGGTCCATTGTCCAGAGTTCACTTTAAATACAGTTAGGATTAAATAATGGAAATAAATGTAAAATAGAAAAAGAACTGATCATGCTCATTTCAGTCCATCTAGGATCAAAAGGTGCAGTGAGTTTATACAGTAGTACAAACTTCACATACTAAAAAAAAGGAAGTATATTTTGAATAGAAACAAACTGACCATGTGCAATTCAGCTAGTTCTGAATTTAGCCCATATCTGTCAGAGGGGAAATTCTGGGGCAATCCAACCATGCCATAATGAACAATTTAATCTGTGCCAAATGACATGAAAGTCACATCCATGACATATGTCATCAGGACTAGGCAATTATATCACCTGCACTGGAGCTCCCTACTAAAATCCAGTCTCTTCCCGAGATGAATGTACGATTGCAATTCTACACTTTCATGATCTGAAACTGACTTTCAGTCCCTACACCTGCTAAAACTGATAGTGCCAAGGGGTGGGAAGTGGGGCAGTTTAT
The DNA here is from genome assembly GCA_037306005.1 of Rhinophrynus dorsalis. Lineage (NCBI taxonomy): Eukaryota > Metazoa > Chordata > Amphibia > Anura > Rhinophrynidae > Rhinophrynus > Rhinophrynus dorsalis. The sequence continues at coordinate 257,568,657 of CM074722.1, forward strand.
AAGTGTTTCTGTGGGGATTCCTTTCCTCTACCCCTTATGTTAATGTTTTACTTAAAGGCGTAGAGAAAACACATGAGTATTCACAATACAATGCTTGCTGGTATTAACTCCTAAATATGGCAGCGACTGATCTCCGTTATGCACTAGTTATTTTCCTCATTAATCTTTGTGACACACACCCACAGCTAATGTATTCAGGATTTCCCAGGTTGAACACAGATGGGTAATCAGTGGCACAGTCATTTTGATTGATTTTACCTTTGCTAAATTAAGGATGTCCTTAAAACCTGTCGGTATTTCCCAAGAATTGGAGTGGAGAATTACTGGTGTGTACTACCAGTCATATGCTGTAGTGCATAACCTGCAGTGCAGTCACTGATGTTAGAGGCTAATGCCAGTGTAACTAGCAAATTCATAGATCCACCCCACTGTGTCCTACTAACTCTCCCTTTTTAACATAGGGTTACTACAGTGATGGCCGCCTGTGGCATTCTAATCATAGACATTGGCCATCTTATATGATAAAACATATTCCCATACTCCCTTCAAACTCTGCTTTTCTTTTCTATGGGTAGGGTATTATCAGCTCCATCCATTATATGGTGCATGAAGCTGAATCCCCAGCTTTGAAGAAACTTTATTATAAGATGTATTTTGTGTCAAGGCAGTTTCATGCTCCTATCATTCCCAATAGTATATCAACCCATACCAACAGGATATTGATCTCTCTTTCTCTCTTAAGACAAATTTACCACTCTGCAAAGGACCAGTGTGTCCAGTTCTTACATATGGCTGTCAAATATGGACAATGAATGCCAAAGCCATACAAAAAGTTAGGTTACACAGAGAAGTATGGAGCGGCAAATTCTAAACATAAGAGTAAAGTGCCTGAAATGGAAAGGCCACATTGAAAGAAGCGCTGATGGTAGGTGGACCAAATTTATTTTGGAATGTATTCCACATAATACTAAATACCCAAGAAAATGACCAAAGTCAAGATGGGTAGATGAAATTACCAAATTTGTTGGTACACAGTAGCAACAAATGGCACAGGACTGAAGCTGTTGGGAGGCTTGCTGAGGAAGCCTTCACCCTGCAGTAGACCGACAATGGCTGAAGATGATGATAATGATACATATTAATTAGCAGTTTTGCTTCAGCCTTCAAATATTATATAACCTTTTGAGCGTCAGAAAGGTATACAATGTATTGCTTTGCAATGTGTTAAATACCTCTGTGGAACTGAAAGGGGTAATTGGATGCTTGGATTGGATGCTTTCTTATCTGTTATCTACAAAGCATCCTGAAGTGCAAAATTCCACACCTCACACTTGCCTGCATCCTAAAGAACAGGACAATGTGACCATCACCCACAGCTGACATCCCTGTAAAACTCAGAGGCTATTTTAACCCCCTCACTGCTGAGGGAATGATCACCTATTCTGCCTCATATCTGTTTTCCCTACAACCCCAAAAAGTGGTCTCTCCGCTCAGCCCCTCGCAAGTGGTTACCTTAAAATCGCTTGGCATCTTCAAAGGCACTCACAGGGGCTGCCGTGGTGGAAAATCAAAACTTAAAGTTCAATCTCCTGACACTCTCATAGCCACTCAGCCACTTCTACCTGCAAACCCAATTGAAGTGATTCAATCCAGAAGCCACAAAAAGCGCACATTCAAATCAAGGAAACCTCTTTGTGTGATCCCCATAAGAAGATGCATTGTTTCCAAAGTACAGAGCAAGAACCCAGAACCCCAAGACTGTCCTATCAGATCAATCCTGTGCAATGCCAGATCAATAAAGAACAAAACAGCTATTATCGCCAACCTTATTGAAACATGTGAATTAGCGTGCATTACAGAATCTTGGCTAGATGACAATGCGGAGCCTATCCTAGCAGCAGCTGTTCCAGGCAACTATACAGTGTTACACCGACCGAGACAAGAACGCAAGGGAGGTGGAGTAATGATTTGTGTCAAATCATCCTTAAACCCCAGGCCAATATCAGTCCACACACCCCAATCTTTTGAATGTGTAGCTGCTAGCATCTCAATAGATAGAGGATTTCGGATACTGTTAATATACAGACCCCCAGGAGATGGGAAGAGATTTCTTCAAGAGCTCTCAGACCTTTTGACTGGTTTAATCCTTGAACATCCTAGATGGATTATATTGGGAGACTTCAACACTTGGATTGATGACACACTAACCCAACTGGGGCAGGACCTCCTCAGCCTGATGAGTGCACTCGGTTTCATACAAATAGTTGCCACTTCCACCCACAGAAAAGGTCATACACTTGATCTAGTGTTCCAGTGTGGACTAGAAGTGTCGCCAGTAACTGTAAATCCAGTTGTATGGTCAGACCACCACTCCATACACTTTTCCATTGGATCACAATCAGCCAAACCACAGCCTCAGAACCTGGTCAAACACCGCTCATTAAAAGGGGTGACCCCACTAGACGTAACATCAAATATGGATCTAAGTAAACTGATGGACACCTGTGAAGACCCTGGCTCCTTAGTCCAACTCTACAACAAAACCATAAGGGACACCCTAGAAAGCATTGCACCATCACGCATATGCACTATCAAAACTCACAATAATGCACCTTGGTTTGATAGCACCATCAGAGAACTGAAGAGAACAGGCCGTAAACTCGAGAGAAGGTGGCGCAGGACACATGACCCAAAGGACAAAGTTGCTCTTATCAATCACTTAAATGAATATCAAGTTAAGATAACTCAGAAAAAATCCTCATTTTTGTCACGCGAAATCACACTTTCCCGCAACAGACCCAGGCAACTGTTTCGCACAGTAGAAAGGCTCTGCAAACCAGCATGCATGCATATACCCAACAACTTTTCTCAAGATAAGTGTGAAGAATTTGCAACCTTCTTCACAGACAAGATTTCCTCCATCCGAGCCTCCATCACAGCAGGCCAACCAGTTACCCACCAGAACTACTACAGTGTAAGACCAGATTCCCCCAGTTTATGGTCTACTTTTACAAATGTGGATATAGAGGAAGTTAAAAGAACCATGCAAAAGTTGCGCCCCACTACATGTGACTTAGACCCTGCCCCAACTCGTCTTATATCTGCATGTACTGAAACCCTTGCCCCAGCCCTCACAAAAATAGTGGAGTGTTCACTAAAAACTGGAATCTTCCCAGATCCTCTAAAACAAGCAGTGGTAAAACCCCTCCTAAAGAAACCCTCACTAGACCCAGACTGCATAGCAAATTACAGACCAGTATCCAACCTTCCATTTCTGGGAAAAATCATTGAAAAAGTAGTGGCAACTCAACTGGAGGCCCATCTATCAAGTTATAACATCTCTGATCCTTTCCAGTCAGGTTTCAGATGCCGCCACAGCACGGAAACAGCGCTAGTCCGAGTGCTAAATGATCTCCTTTTGGAAAGAGACAAAGGTGATTACTCCATCCTAATCCTCCTGGATCTTTCAGCTGCATTTGACACCATTGACCATGGGACTTTAATAGCGCGCTTGCAGCACATCTGTGGTCTAGGAGGCACAGTTCTTAACTGGTTTAAATCTTTCCTCACTGGTAGATCACAGAGAGTAACATCAGGATCTTGCTCATCGGCACCAACAGAATTAGCCTGCGGAGTTCCACAAGGTTCCATCCTGTCTCCTATGCTATTTGCAATTTACTTACTACCACTGGGAGACATCATCAGAAGACACGGCCTAAGATATCATTGTTACGCAGATGACACACAACTCTACTTCTCCTTTGCTCCAGATACTAAAGACCCAACATGCCTCATCAACAGTTGCTTAGCAGACCTCATAGAGTGGATGAATGCTAGTTGGCTTAAAGTGAACCCTGACAAAACAGAGTTACTCTTGGTGAGGGGACTCCGGGCAACAAGAATATCTCAGTATCACCCAACTGGCCTGGAACTTGGAGGCTCTGAACTCATTAGTTCAACAGAGGTGCGAAGTCTCGGAGTGATGATTGACTCTGGACTGTCATTTAAACAGCAGATCTCTTCTGTAGTAAAATCTGCCTTCTTTCATCTGAGAAACATAGCCAGGATACAACACTTAATTCCACCAGATGATATGCCAACATTAGTCCATGCATTTGTGTCTTCTCGTCTAGATCACTGTAATGCACTCTACTTGGGCCTCCCAGAAAAAGAACTCCATCGCCTACAAACCGTACAAAATGCAGCAGCCAGACTACTGACCAATAAAACTCGCTCATGCCACATAACACCTGTTCTCCACTCCCTGCATTGGCTTCCAATTAAATGGCGAACATATTTTAAAATTGGCCTGCTGACCTTCAAAGCCTTAAATAATCAAGGCCCACAGTACCTGAAAGAGCTCCTGACACCCTATATTCAATCCCGCTTACTGCGGTCAGCCAACAGATCCCTCCTGTCAGTGCCCAGAATAAAGACAACTTCAGGTTCCCGGGCATTCAGCCACGCTGCCCCCACATTCTGGAACTCTTTACCACCCTCAATCAGAGAGGCGCCATCATTACAGACTTTTAAAAAAAAGCTAAAGACCCATCTCTTTTATCAGGCATTCAGTCACCTCATGTAACCATAAGGAACTCTACATTTTATGTCTGTTTATAGAATTGTAAAGCGCTTTGAGTCTCACAGGGAGAAAAGCGCTATAAAAATCACAAATTATTATTATTATTATTATTATTGTATTAATGAGAGCAGACCTTGTGGTGGGACATCAGGACCCCATCTGATACCCCAGCTACTGATCTCCCAGACGATTTGGCTTGGAGATCAGTGAGAGCAATGTAGGGGACACATCCGACCCAAAGTACCGGGTAGGACATTTTCATTGACATGAAAGGGTTTCCTGATCCTGCCCACTGCTGTATGGTACTTGTGGTAGTATGGAAGCAAGGTAGCACTTTTGCTCCTTTGTGTCACCTCTATTGATCTCCTTGGCTGGGAGATCAGTATCTGGGGGAGAATAGTTTATCAGGTCTAGCCACTTTGTGATTTTTCATTGATTTTATTGCAGCTTCTACTTCTACCAAAACAGTTCGGGAACAGCTTCAGCCTCTGACATTACATTCAGTTGTTGTCCTTCATCTTTATAAAAATTTGAATAAAATTCTTCCACTAGTAGTATTTGTTGTTGCTTTTTTGCTGTTGTACCATCTTCAAGCTTTAATGCAACAGTTTGCCTCCTGTGTGTGGCCATCATTTGTTCTGCTTTCTTTAGTCTTTGATTTTCTTCCGCTGTCCTTTTGATGAGCTCAGCATAGAACTTGCGTGTTTCATCTTTTAGGCACTTCCTTATGGCCTTGCACATTTCTACATATTCTACCTTGTTTCTAATATTACCATTTTGCTTCATTTATCATTGCTTTTTTCATATGGAAACCTGTTTCTTTTGATATTCGGGTTGTCTTTTCTTGTTTTACAGTAGGTGCAAGAGTATGGGCAGTGTCTTTGATAGTCTCAATAACTTTTTCATTGTGGGCTGAAATGTCTGTGTCTGGAAGGTCTTGCAACACAATGAAGTGATTAGTGCCATCTCAAAATTCTTATATTTTTTTAATAGATGGCTAGAGTCAATCTTCATGTTTTTTGATCTGGTCATTTTCTTTCCTGCAGTCAGTTTTGATTTTTGCACTCACTAGACTGTGGTCATTTCCAAAGGTATAACAATTTAAGACAGCAGCCAGTAAAAAATTGTTTTATTATTTGCATGTATGAAGTCGATTTCGCTTGTATTATAATTAGGGCTTTCCACATCCATTTTCTGTGGGCCTTTTTCCTGTAGAATGAATTCATCATGCACAAATTTAGTTCTTCTGCAATTCGATCAGTTTGTTGCCTCCATTATCTTTTTTCCAGTTCCATTTGGTCCGATTGATTTTTCTCTATTTTGGATCTTACCAGTTTTCGCATTGAAATTTCCCATTTCAAATTGGTAGTGGTAATTGTCGTGTTTGTAGAGGCTTAATAAATCATCATAAAATTCTTCAATGTCATCATCACTGTAGCTACTTGTAGGGGTATAAACGTGAATGACTTGAAGAGCATACCCACTGTTCAGTTTGATAACAAAGGAAGCAATTCTTTCTGAAATACTTTCTACTTTTATGACTAAGTCTTTTATTAATCAAGAATCTGATTCCATCATTGGTTACTTTATAGTATAGCCAGTGTCTATCTCGTAAGCCGACAACATCCCAGTTGATGTGATTTAGTTCTTGTACAAGTTCCTCTAAGTGTGAAACTGTATTCCTAGATCGAATGTTAAGTATTCTAATGTATAAAGACCAAAGGCAGCCTGGTAGATCCTGGTGATTCTTAGTACTCTCTGCCATTGAGCTGGAAGAAGCTCGCAAGTCTCTGGGGAATGAGGGCTATTATTTTTAATGTAAAGCCATGCTGAGGGAATGAACCGTAATCTACCAATCTGGTCCAGTGTGAGTGGGCAGATTTTGGATGGATTTAGTCTGGCATCTTAGCTTTGATCTGTCTAACTTGGGTGACCCTGCCAGGAGTATATGCTCCCGATGGCACAGTTCTTGGTTTCACTGACACACACAAATACTCCTGCCAAGATAAGGCATCAAACCATGGGAGTGATGTGTGCTTTGCTCTCTACCCGCCTCTCTCTCCTCTGTATGTGGATGACTCTGTTTACATTGCTTAGACATTTCTATAGCACACAACACTACAGCACTGTGCCCTGCTTATCCATCACCCTCCACTGACCTCCCACATCCAACCACTGTGTGTGTTCTCCATGCCACTATAGCACCGTAATGATCCACTTCATTGCAAGACAATGTGTTGCCTGCCCCCCCCCACCACAAGGGTTAACTATTGTCTGTTCACTATTGTGTTGTAACACTGCATTAGGCTCTCTTTGGCCCACACGTATACAGGGTTCACACCTTTATGAGCCATACATGACCTCTTTACCCTCACTGTCCAACATGCATGTCCCCTTTTTCTCATCCCACCTTGCCCTCGGGTCACACAGGTAGGTAGTTATGTCTTTATGTATGTCTATATATGTATGTGTGTGTGTATATGTGTGTGACTATGTATGTTTATGTGTGTGTCTATGTCTGTCTGTATCACGGTGCCTGTGATTCTTGTGTGACATTCTGACTTCTGGGTTTGTGCCTTGCTGTCTTTTATTGGTGCAAGCTGGCTAGCCCCTCCCAGGGCTAGCCTTTATATACGCCCTCCTGTCACTAGGCCGGTGCCCTTTCGTGGTATTCCTGACCTTACATTATTCAGTGCTCCTGTTTTGTGTTGATCCGGTTTCCTTCTGACCTTGCTCCTGTTCTGATCCTGTGTACCTATCCAGGCTTTGGCTGACTACCGCTCTCTGTGTACAGACCCAGGCTTTGGCTGACTACCACTCTCTGTGTACCGACCCAGGCTTTGGCTGACTACCGTTCTCTGTGTACCGACCCAGGCTTTGGCTGACTACCGCTCTCTGTGTTCCGACCCAGGCTTTGGCTGACTACCGCTCTCTGTGTTCCGACCCAGGCTTTGGCTAACAACCACTCTCTGTGTACCGATCCAAGCTTTGGCTAACAACCGCTCTCTGTGTACCGATCCAGGCTTTGGCTGACTTCCACTCTCCATGTACTGATCCAGGCATTAACTGACTTACGCTATCTTGTTGCCCTCACTATTATTGTCAGTGCTATCCGGTCACTAAGTGGTTACTGTTGCCTTCCCACTATACGCTCAGCCTGTGACTATCTGTGGCCTTTGTTAAGCTAACCCAGTCAGTGCTATCCGGTCACTAAGCAGTTACTGTCGCCTTCGTACTATACGCTCAGCCTGTGACTATCTGTGGCCTCCGTTAAGCACACCCAGTCAGTGCTATCCTGTCACTAAGCGGTTACTGTTGCCTTTCCACTATACGCTCAGCCTAGGACTATCTGTGGCCTCCGTTAAGCACACCCAGTCAGTGCTATCCTGTCACTAAGCGGTTACTGTTGCCTTTCCACTATACGCTCAGCCTGTGACTATCTGTGGCATCCGTTAAGCACACCCAGTCAGTGCTATCCGGTCACTAAGCGGTTACTGTTGCCTTTCCACTTATGCTCAGCCTGTGACTATCTGTGGCCTCCGTTAAGCACACCCAGTCAGTGCTATCCAGTCACTAAGCGGTTACCATACCTTCCCACTATACGCTCAGCCTGACCCGGTAGAGCCCCCTCAGTTCCTTGTTGCACCAGATATCAGGCTGCCTTACCCGGTATTCGGCAAGGCCGGTAGAGCCTCCCCAGTTCCTTGTTGCACCAGATATCAGGCTGCCTTACCCGGTATTCGGTAAGGCCGGTAGAGCCTCCTCAGTTCCTTGTTGCACCAGATAACTGGCTGCCTTACCCAGTATTCGGTAAGGTCGGCAGAGCCTCCTCAGTTCCTTGCTGCACCATATAGGTTGCCTTACCCGGTATTCAGTAAGGCCGGTAGAGCCTCCTCTGATCCTTGTTGCATTAGAATTAGGCTGCCTAACCCGGTTATTCGGTAAGGCCGGTAGAGCCTCACTATTGTATTGCTATTTTGTATGCCCTGTCCTGTGTCAAACTTTATTACTGCTGTTTGTAGAGTTTGGACCCGTGAGGGGCCTTGTGCGCTTTATTCTGACTAATAAAGCTTTTCTATTTTATCCTACCCAATTGTCTGAGTGTTCAATAAAACCGTGACAGTCTGTATGTATTTACATATGTATATGTGGTGTGTGTATGTATGTGTGTCTAAGTATGTGTAGAAAATTACATTTTACAATACTAAATACAACCATTAAAAAAGAGGGGCAACTCCACCTCACATTGCTAGTATGTATGTATGTATGTATGTATGTATGTGTGTGTGTATAATTATATAATATATACAGTTGTAATCAAAATTATTCAACCCCCATTAGAAATCAGGTTTATTGTCAAATTTTTCAGCTGTTTGCAATGAACAAATCAAACAAAAGCAATTGAAATAACTCAACACAAATGCTTCAAGTGGTTTCCCCAAATTCAAATGAAAATGCAACTTATAATGACTTCTCCAGTTTCAAAATTATTCAACCCCCTTCATGGCAAGCATCTTTAGTACTTAGTAGAGCACCCTTTTGCTGTTATGACCTGCTGCAAACGAGATGCATAGGCAGACACCAGTTTCTGGCAGCTATCATGAGGAATCTTAGCCCATTCCTCATGAGCAATAGCCTGCAGTTCAGTAATATTCTTGGGTTTGCGTTCTGCAACCACCTTCTTCAAATCCCAACAGATTTTCTGTGGGGTTCAAGTCAGGTGCCTGTGATAGCCACTGTAGAATCTAGGACTTCTTCTGCAACCAAGCCTTGGTGGAATTTGAGGTATGCTTGGGATCATTGCCCTGTTGGCGTTTTCTCCTAGGGTTTCCTGACACTTCAATGAATCCTTCATGCCTTCCACGTGCTGCAGGTTTCCAGTGGCACAGTATGCAAAGCAGCACCAGAGCATCACTGAGCCACCACCATGCTTAACTGTAGGTAGAGTGTTCTTTTCAGCGTATGCTTCATTCTTCCTCCAGAAATACCGCTGATCCATTGGGCCGAAAGGTTCCAGTTTTGTTTCAACGCTCCACAGAATAGAATCCCAAAACTTCTGTGGCTTAGTTATATGATTTTGAGCATATTGGAGCTGACTTTTCTTGTGCTTTTCAGGCAGTAGTGGTGTATGTCTTGGAGTCCTTGCATGGAAACCTTCTGCGTTTAGTACGCACCTTACTGTGCTCACTAAAACCTCAGTGCCTGTTGCCACCAAGTCTTGCTGCAGGTCTTTAGAAGTCACTCAAGGGTCAACCTGCCTTCTCAGAAATCTGGTTGCAACCGTTGATAGCTTCCTTTTTCTGCCCCATTCAGGTAGTGTAACCACTGTTCCTTTCACTTAGAACTTGCGAACTATGCTTCCAACAGTGTATCTAGGAACATTCATTGTCTTTGCTATCTTTTTGTATCCTGTTCCTTGTTTGTGACGGGTGATGATCTCTTCTCTTAACTTTTTGGACCACTCTTTTGACTTAGCCATATTTCTACCATGCAGTCAAACGTGACACTCAACAAACCCCTAGCCAGTTCAGGTATTTCATGTGTTCTAGTTCAAGCACACCTGGTGCAACTAATGAAGCCCTTGATTAGTTGCATCAGGTGTGCTTGAGACAACATCTGTTTTGCATATTTGTGCTATTGTGAGAGATTCTATTCAGGGAGTTGAATAATTCTGAGACTGGAGAAGTCATTATAAGTTGCATTTTCAGTTGAATTTGGGGAAAAAGCGCTTGAAACATTCGTTGTGTTGAGCTATTTCAATTGCTTTTATTTCATTTGTTTATATATATATATATATATATATATATATATATATATATATATATATATATAAAGAGAGAGAGAGATATTATACAGTAATGTGCAAAAGTTTTAGGCAGGTGTGAAAAAATGCTGTAAAGTAAGAATGCTTTAAAAAAATACATAGTTTTTATTTTTAGCAATTAACAAAATGCATTGTGAGTGAACAGAGAAAAATCTAAATCAAATCAATAATTGATGTGCCAACCTTTTGCCTTCAAAACAGCATCAATTCTTCTAGGTACACTTGCACAAAGTCAGGGATTTTGTAGGCATATAGTCAGGTGTATGATTAAACAATTATACCAAACAGGTGCTAATGATCATCAATTTAACATGTAGGTTGAAACACAATCATTAACTGAAACAGAAACAGCTGTGTAGGAGGAATAAAACTGGGTGGTAACAGCCAAACTCAGCTAACAAGGTGAGGTTGCTGAAGAGAGTTTAATGTCAAGTCATACACTATGGCAAGGCTGAGCACAACAACAAGACACAGTGTAGTTATACTGCATCAGCAAGGTCTCTCCCAGGCAGAAATTCCAAAGAGACAGGGGTTTCCAGATGTGCTGTCCAAGCTCTTTTGAAGAAGCACAAAGAAACGGGCAATGTTGAGGACCATAGATGCAGTGGTCCACCAAGGAAACTTAGTGCAGCAGATGAAAGACATTTCATGCTTACTTCCTTTCACAATCAGAAGATATCCAGCATTGCCATTGGCAGAAAACAGTGAGACCCTGGTAGTCCTATTGTCCAGAGAAGTCTGGTCAGACGTGGTCTTCATGGATGAATTGTGGCCAAAAAGCCATACCTCCGACATGGAAACAAGGCCAAGCGACTCAGCTATTCATGGAAACACAGGAACTGGGGTGCAGAAAAATGGTAGAAGGTTCTGTGGACTGATGAGTCAAAATTTTAAATATTTGGCTGTAAAGAAGGCAGTTTGTTTGCCAAAGGGCTGGAGAGCATTACAATAATGTGTGTCTGCAGGCAACAGTGAAGCATGGTGGAGGTTTGTTGCACATTTGGGGTTGCATTTCTACAAATGGAGTTTGGGATTTGTCAGAATTGATGGTCTCCTCAATGCTGAGAATTACAGGCTGATATTTATCCATCATGCAATACCATCAGGGAGGCATCTGATTGGCCCCAAATTTATTCTGCAGCATGACAATGACCTTAAACATACAGCCAAAATCATTAAGAACTGTTTTCAACCTAAAGAAGAACCAAGGAATCCTGGAAGTGATGGTATGCCCCCGCAGAGCCCTGATCTCAACATCATCAAGTCTGTCTGGGATTACATGAAGAGAGAGAAGCAATTGAGGCTGCCTAAATCCACAGAAGAACTGTGGTCTTGTCCTCCAAGATGTTTGGAACAACCTACCTGCTGAGTTCCTTACAAAACTTTGTGCAAGTGTACCTAGAAGAATTGATGCTGTTTTGAAAGTAAAGGGTGGTCACACCAAATAATAATTTGATTTAGATTTTTCTTCTGTTAACTCACTATGCATTGTATTAACTGATAACAATAAACTATTAACATGTCTATTTTTGAAAACATTCTTACGTTACAGCATTTCTTCACACCTGCCTTAAACTTTTGTACTTTACTATGTGTGTGTATACATTTATAGTTTGTAGTTCAAGAAACACACACAGGACTTACAAATGATGACAAAAAAGTTTCGGCCCTACCTTGGGCCTTTGACAAAAGCCCAGGGAAGGGCAGAGACATTGATTTAATAAATTGCACAATTTTTTTCATCTTTGGAAGCCTGTGAACTACAAACTGTATGCATATCTTATGGAACTTGTATAAAAAGTACATATACTAAATTAATGAGTATTTTGGTCTCTACACCACTGGACTAACACGGCTAACCTAAATTAAATATATATAATATCCCTATGGTGTTGCCTTTGAATTCTGTAATGGCTGTTCATTATTGATAGTGGAGACTTATGTACTTTGGATGCCTGAAACATAGAAACATATGTACTACATATATACATATAAGTGTATATACATAATATAGTCAAATGCTCTCTATAGAAATCTCTCTCTCTACGACAATCAAAATAAATGACTCCGTTCTAGAATGGTAAGACCAGACCTTTTGCCTCTTGCCAGTTCAGTCTCTGATTTAACTTATTTGAATCAAATCTAAACATGCCTCCAACCCATTCCCATGCAGTGCACTTGTCGTCAAGAGCTACCTACAGTGCATGTTTTCAGGATATCCCATCTCGAGCACTGGTGAACTAATTAATGGCTCGGTTCTACCTGTGTTTATTCCGGGATGTCCTGAAAACATATACTGTTAGTACCTCTTGAGGATATGTTTTGAGGACCAGTACTGACATCCTTAGTTCAGAATGGTTTGCTCACCTGAAATCATAGATGAAACATATATCAACTCATCTAAACAAATCAAGTCTTAGACACTTTAATTGATAGCCATTTAGTCTCTCAGCTTAACCCACAATAAAAAAAATGCATATTGTATAACCCTCCAATAAACACAATTTCAAACATGTATACGGACATAGTCTAAATACAAATTCTAAAAAGTAAGTACAGTGATAAGGCTGTGTGGTTATTTTAAGGTAAAGTATTTCAATATTAAAAGCCTTTTAATTAAGGTTGGATCAGACATCTCTATTATTTTATTTTCTGAATATCCGGGGTTGTTATACTATTAAAAATGTATCCTCTAGAATAGCCATCAATTTTTTATGATAGAATAAATTCTTCAGGGAAGTTTTCAATCTTGACTGCGAAAATCTAATTTGCAGCAGAGGTTAAGTCTTTAAATACACTTTTCATATCAGTTTTACTGAATTTTTCAAGGTTTAAGCAACGTCAAACAGTTTTCAGTAGAATAAAGAATGAATAAACTCTGAAAAAAGTCCCAGACACTTGCAATAGCACTTGTAACTAGGTTTTGCAAATGTAATGTTCACAATATTATCAGCATATGTTCTTAGCCAATTGTTTGCCTTTTAAGTTCTTCCATTCCTCAACAGTTAGCCAATCAGAAAATCGTAAGAGGTGAGTATTATCATCATGCTTAATTTATCAAGTGTCAATTGATTCCACAACCCTGCACAATGGAGTGTTAAAACATAAAAATACTTTACAGTTGAGGAAAATGAATACTAATGTGTTTAGAATCATTATTAAAAAAACATAGAAGTTGATGTACTATGAAGAAATGGAGCTGTTTTGGAATTGCCTAAATGCACCATTATTACTATCAGAGAAGCATAGAATTTGGTGGCAGAAAAGAAAAAATTAGGCCATATAGTCTGCACATTTCCCTATCTAATTAGATCAGATATTTTCTTTTTAGAATAAACATGTCTAGCCCAAATGTTATTAAATTAATTTACTGGTTTAGCCTCCACAACTTATGCTGGTCTTTCTTGATCCTTCCTGAATTGTGTTAAATCTCTTAATGTATTTTAAGGTTTCAGTCATATCACCTTTCTTGCTTCCATTCTGTAGATATTAATGTTATGGAGTTTTTCCTTGTGCATTTTGTTATTTTAAAAACATACCATTTTTAGATGCCTTCTTTGAATTGACTCTAATTTATTTATGTCTTCTTGGAGATATGGTCTCAAGAACTGTACGTATAGCCTAGAGAATGTCTAACTTGTGATCTGTAAAGGGGCATTAGGACTGCTTATTCTGCTGCTAGTGCCTCTTCCTTTACAGCTCAATATCTTGCTAGTTTTCCAATGGCTTTGCTGCATTGTTTGCCTACCTTTTATAATTTTATGTCAGTACGCCCAAGTCCATTTCCTATATATTCTGCCTTATGGGCTTTCATGTCCTACAGATGTTATTTTGTATTTGCATTACATTTTAAATTCCATACTTTTGTCAATTCCGCTAACTTTTTAAAATCACTTTTCATTTGAATTACACCTCCAGGAATGCCAGCCCTTTTACAAATCTTGGCTTCATCTGCAAAAAGGTACACCTTCCCTTGACGCCCACCAGTAATCACTAACAAAGGTAGTAAAGTCTATTAGTAGCCCATCCTTCCTCTGAACATTTTCTATTAACTATTACCCTAGTTAAAGGGATAGTAATATATTATTTTAACTAGATTTAATATTGTAGGTATGAAAAAAATAAATCCATTGATCCCAGTCCGATATCTCAGACTTGTATAGTTTGAGAGATATAACGTTCCAAAGTTCCCCCCTCCCTACCCTTTCATCAACATCAGCATCTAGCTGACAGAAGCAGATCCGGGTCCCGGGACCAGCGGAGCCAAAATAGTGCGATCTGACAATAAATACTTCAATGGAATGGTCTTCAAAATGCAATTAACCCCTTAACGACCCTTGATGGTCATGGCACTTCATGGGTTGTTTTGCGTTAATGACACATGACGTGCCAGGACCGCCATGGAATTCTGGGCTCCCCGTGTGGCTGCACGCCATTCGCGGAGCCTGGAACCAGAAGCAAAAAAAAGAAAAAAAAAAGGTCCATGGTCCTTAAGTGCCGGCTGGTCCTTAAAGGGATAGTAATACTTCGTTTTAACTTTATTTTATTTTGTAGGCATTAAAAAAACATGAAGAATGATATAAGTCTTATCTCTCAAACCTTTATGGTTTAAGAGATATTCACAAGCAAAGTGTCCCCCTCCCGCCCCTTTTACTGATGTAACACTTCTCAGCCAGGGCAGAAGGGAGCTGCCCAGGTAGACTGCAGAGAGGGACAATCTTCAATTAAGATAAGGGAAAAAGCTGAAAAACTTGTCAAGGGGGGCAGGGATTTCATTGTTTTCATAGGAATAAGAGTGTCCCCTTCTGTTATCTGTCCAGTCTATAGACTGCATTCCACATTTGAGAAGAGATTGTTTACAGTAGGTAAAAGGGGCGGGAGGGGGAAACTTTGCTTGTGAATATCTCATAAACCATAAAGGTTTGAGAGATAAGACTTATATCATTCTTCATGTTTTTTAATGCCTACAAAATAAAATAAAGTTAAAACGAAGTATTACTATCCCTTTAAGGGGTTAAGCACAACACAACAGCACTGTCCAGTTCACAATGTATATAACTGGAATAGGTTGGCACTAATTAAATAAAACAAACAAGGGAATATATTTAATACATAAACAATTCAGTAAGCATAAATAAGCATGTATATATCCTTATAAAATAACAGTCCTATTGTGCAGTGTGTATGGTGAAATCAGTGTTAATAATAATAATTGTAAACACAAGCAGAATATAAAAAATTCACATAAGAATCAATAAATGTATTAGTTAAATACATTACCTCATAGTTTTATTTAATAAACACAAACCTACTTAACTTATACGCATTTTGTGCTTTTTTAATGTTAAAACTGGTTTGGGCAGCCCTTTCATACAAAGTTTTCCAAACACTTGCCATCCCAATTTTATTTGTCGATCAATTTCCAACCAGGTGTTTCCATCTGTTGACATTTCCTGTCCAATATAAACATACATATCTTCTAGTTCTCGTCCATCTGCTGTGTGTTTCCTAGTTATGATAAATTTGTTTTAACCGGACTTGTGTTTTGTTGATAGTCACCATCACACCAAAGCATTAGCTTTTCTTTTGTAGTTCTTCAATGCTTCCTTGCAGTTCTTCAGGACTACTGACAAAGAGTATGATATTGTATGCAAAGTATAAGTGATGTTGGTAATCTCCATTGATCTTAAGTGCCTTTTTTCCCCAATTTAGTTTGTGGAATTTTTTTTTTGTGATCCAACTTATCACCTTTTTTTTGTATAGTAGGATAACTTCTGCATTTTTACATGTTGCAGGCACTTTGTTGAGTATCAGGTATTGTGAGAATAGTTTAGCTAGGGTTTTGAATAAGAGTTGACGTCTGGCTATCAAAATTTCAATAGTAACTTTATCAGGTCCTAGCCATTTTCATTGATTTTATTGCAGCTTCTACTTCTTCTATCAAAACTTCTGGCACAGCTTCAGCCTCTGGCACTGAATTCGGTTGTTGGCCTTCATCCTTATAAAGATTAGAATAAAATTCTGCCACTTAGCATTTGTTGAGTTTTTGTTGTTGTAACATCTTCAAGCTTCAATGCTTTAATGTTTTGCTTTCTTTAGCCCTTGATTTTTTTTCAGCGTCCTTTTGATGAGCTCAACATTGAACTTGCGGGTTTCTTCTTTTATGCGCTTCCTTATGGTTTTGTGCGTTACTACAAATTCCACCTTTTTTCTAATGTTGCCATTTTGCTTAATTTTTAATCTCTTTTTTTCATCAAGGTAACTGTTTCTTTTGATATTCTGGGTGTTATTTCTTTTTTCATAGTAGATGCAAGTGCATGGGCAGTCTCTGACAGTCTCAATAACTTTTTCATAAGCAATTGGACAGTGCTAATTCAAAATTCTTATGATTTTGTGAATTCAAAAGCTTATGATTTTTCAATAGCTGTGGCTAGTGTTGATCTTCATGTTTGTTGACTTGTTGATCATTTTCTTTCATTCTTTCTTGCAGTTAAACAATTTAAGACTGAGCTTTTGTTGCATATTCTTTAACGATTTTCAAGTATGAATTTGATTTTACTTGTATTGCCATCAGGGCTTTTCCATGTCCATTTTCTCTGTGCCTTTTTCCTGTAGAATGAATTCATGATATATCGTCTTTTTCCAGTTCCATATGGTCCGGTCACTTTTTCCACTAATAGGTTAATAGAGGTGTGTGTATGTATGTATAGATATATAATCATATGATATGTATGTGTGATATATAATGTATACAAAAGTTTGGGCACCCCTAAACAAGTTACAGGTTTTGTTTTTTCCTATGTGAAAAGAAGTTAACATGACCTCTGCAACAAGCAACCTTAAACCTGACATATTTCTGCAAATTGTAATGCACGGTTACTATTTATTTGCTGAATTTAACAGACTGAAAAAACTGTATATGTGGCATGTGCAAAAGTTTGGGTTGATATCAAGTTGATCTACTAATGTTGATTTTTGTAAGGACTCACAACTGAATTGACTCAGTCATCAGACCTTAATCGAAGTCAAGTGATGACAATTCCAGAGCTTAATACATTCTCTCACTCTTCTAACCTCTCCAAGCATTGTGCATACACATAACCACCATGGGCTGACTGAAGAGCAGAAAATAAAGATAATTGACTCTTAAAAAGATATCTAAATGCTTCCTGCTTGAAATTTCCACTGTCCAAAATGTCATTAAGAAATGGAAGTTAATGGGAACTATTGAAGTCAAGATAAGATGATGGCAGAGGAGTTGCAAGGAAGCTTATCTGGCACAAGAGTAGTGGTGCAATAGTCCATTGTGTAGTGGTGCTTGAACAAACAAGATATGCATGGAAGATTCATTAGACAGAAGCCTTACCTGTGATCCCATCACAAAAGTCAACATCTGAACTATGCAACACAACACTTAGGTAAGCCAGAGGTATTTTACAATCAAGTGCTGTAGACCAATAAAGTTAAAATGTAACTATTTGGCCATAAACACCAAAGGAACATTTAGAGAAAAAAAGAAGCATTTGAAGAAAGGAACACCTTGCCAGCTGTTAAGTAAGTATGTGTGTGTGTGTGTGTGTGTGTGTGTATGAGGGGGGGTGACGATATGGCCCTGGCGTCTCTGCCACAGAAGGTATACCAGTTCTGGCACGATATCATTCATGGGTTTCTTTCGCTAACCTGCACAGCTAACCACTATACTAAGCACTAAGACCCGGTACTTGGAGTCGTGTATCCACCGGCAATGCAGGATATACTGCACTGATAGATCAGTTTCTTACAGAATAGTCTATCTATCTAGTGCCCTGGCACTTCGATATGAATAACTGCTCTATAGTGGACGACAGAGAGACAAGCACGCTCCTTCTTGTTAAATCATGAACTGCCTTTATTTTCAAACAACACAACATTTTTCTACAGTTCAGAAGAAAGAGGGCGGTCTCCACATTGACATTAAACAAAGGTTACAAAAGGGGAAGTGGACACTTTCAGCCTGGCAGCCACCCTGTATACATTCTCAGTGCGTAGCTGTAACCATAAAACTTCCCGTAGGAATCTCAGACAAAGGGGGAAGGGAAGTGGACAATTTCAGCCTAGCAGCCCCCTTCCAGAACCATAAAACACTCAAGTTGGCTATAATCTGCAGCTCTGAGCCTCTGAGTGGGGAAGGTATTCTCTCTATACCATTCACTATAAATGTCCATGTGATCCCAGCCAGGGGGAGGAGAGGCTCCGCCTCTTGCAGCGTGTGACCTGTGACAGTCCTGTTCATCACAGAGGGGTACTGTTATACTTTGGGGATGTGTGGCAGTCAGTGGCACAGGAAGTATTGTGTGGGTAGAGGGAAGAATGGATTCTGCTAAGTATCAACAAATCCTGGAAACGAATGTCCTATAGTGACAGAACATCCCTCCACATCACCACCTCCTTTTCTCCCTGGAATGAGCAAAGCAATACTGCTCAATGTTGTTCACCCCCTGGCTCTCAAACTGTTATGTAAGCTCTGTCATGGTTTATGGAGGGGAGAGCCTCGCTGTAAATAACTACCTTCCATGTGACAAACTGATAACTGGAGCAACAGAGTCACTGGTCTCCTGCCTAGGAAATATGCTCAGAAACCTCCACTCATACCAACTGAAGGCACTCACACACTTAACCTTTTCATAGACAAAGAAGTGAGAACCACAATGAAAAGCAGTGCTTTGCTCATCCCTCTTCTACTCAAAAGGTTCATTGCTGCATTCATAATCTACCATAGAAGAACTATGGGAGAGGAGAGTCGCTGGATGCAATTCACCATAGAAGAAATACTAACAGCTGTATCAGGTTACACCAGTGGTTCCCAAAATAAGGAGAGCATTCAGCGGGCCCTTCCAGGAGGGGCACAAGGCCTTGTTTTTGCACCAGACTTCTGCATTGCTATATAACATGACCATATCCATACTGTTGAAAAGTGATTGGAAGTCTAGGAAAATGTGGATGAAAGAATGATTGCGAACAACAGTCTGTCATATTTGTTCTTGTGGTATTCATATATTAAAAATAAATAAAATGCAGATAAATAATTAAAAATTATGTTTAAATAGTTAAAAAACGAAGGTGTTCCACACTTATACTTCTAAATAAAACATGGGCACTTCATATGCTGAAAGGTATTCAAAAGTTATAACAGCTCATACTTGAATTTTTTAAGGGCTGTATCACTGTGGCCTAAAATTGTACAGTGGTACTGTTGCTACACCATCCTATGGACCGTTCTGGTCAGTTGACCATACATCTTCTTAAGTATTACTATGCCTTTAATTTGGGGAGTAGCTGAGATTGCCAGTGGAACATTGAGGAATTATTCTCCTTAAGTAAAGGAGCTGTAAAGTTGTATATTTCTTCCAATGGGAGGCCTTTGCCCACCTCTCAGAAGACATACTTTGCCAGCTTCTCAGAGCAGTTTTCTTAACAAGATACTATTCTAGGGATTATTCCAAAAATGCCAATGTTGAGTAAGGATTGAGTTTACTCCTGGAATGGGATAATCACTGGGTCATATTTATCAAACTAAACAGATGCAATTATAGAGCAAACCAACTGAGTCATCTTTTTGGAGAGTGGATGACTATGATAATGAACTTGGGGAACTGGACCCCGTTGTTATAACTGGATTGCCTATCTTACAAATTCCTGTGTGCAACAAATGGAACAGGGAACAGAGGACCCAGAAGCAGTTGAACAGGACACCTGTGCCACATAGAGACACCCACTTGCATCTGATGATTGACTTGTGGATGTCGGAGGTCAGAAGAGAAATACAGGTTGAAGCAACAAAGGATGAAGATGAGTGTGTGCTAAAGACAATTTCAGGGCAGCCTGAGTTCAAGCAAAGTTAGTGGACAAGCCAATGGTCAGGGCAGGAAATCAAAAGTGGTGGTAAATCAAACAGGTGTCTGGGTATTGAAGAATCAAACCAGAAACATAAGTGCCACGTTTTAGGCTTAACATCTACACAGGTTGTTGCAGTCAGAAGTCAAAGAACACTTAAATAGATAGACCAATGTGCCAATGCATTAACAACCACACATGAACATTATCACAAGAGCACACACATTACTCCTCATATGAACTGGATTGTGTGTATGCATAAGAAGTAGATTACAAGACAAGGGCCATGTATGCATAGTAAAATATGCTTGCATTTGTCTGTCAGTGATCACACTTACAAAAGACTTATAAGAACATAAGCACATACTCAAAGCCGGAGTTCTGGCCAGGACCAGATAAGTCATGACTAATTTTTTTGCTACTTTTAAGAAAGTGGTAAAAATACATTCTGCTGTTGCTTTTACATCTGCAGTAACTTACAAAGGGGCTAAATCTTCAGATTTGGTGATTGGAAGAAACCCCTGTTTGTAATGTTCTGTGTCTTATACAAGGGGGTTCATACATTAAGGAACTAATGTCCGAAAGCCTAAAGATATGCCCTGATTTTCTTGCACATTTGCCAATTCACGAAAGGCAAGATCATATCTGGTATTCTCTAATTCATAAATGAGCAAGTACTAGGTGAATCTACCATTCCCATCCCTCAAGTTCAGGCTGACAGATCTCATAAAAATATATGGAGTGGACACATTCATGCACATACAATGTGAGGCTGATTTTAAAAGGAAAACTTTTGCAATTCTGGAGCATGCCAACTGCACCACAGGAGAAAAATAAAAAAGCAAAGCAATACATTGGAGACCTCTTTAACATTCAGTGGGGGGAGATACACTAAGGCGTGATAAAGAAGTAATAAAGCGAAGATGACTTCTCCAGTGATATCGCTTCTCGAAGTCCTCTGTTATTCTGTGGAGCTAATGCACTAAGAGGTCCCAGCCTTTGGAGACCTTAGTGCATAGTATCTATAGAATAATCTCCACGGTATTACATTACCCATTTAGTCTGGGGTTAGCTATTTTTCCGTGCCAAGGGGACTTGCCTATCATTTTGGTACTGGACCACCCTTATGGGCGGGATTAGTCTAATATGTATGTGGAAATTTCTCCTCTGTAATGGCACTAGAGAGCTAAAATGTTATGCTCTTGAGCGGTGACTAACCATAGAACAGGCAACTTTGCTTTTGTTTGTGCTCAGAGCCTCTCACATCTTTTGACTTGTTTCTAAGAAACACTTAGGGACTCACCCTAAGTTTAAAGGGTAATCCAGATGTGGACCCCTTCCTTTCAGCTGCATCTCACAGACGAGGCCCAAATAAGGCCGAAACGAACGTCTGGGGTTAGCTGTTTTTTCCATGCAGAGGGGACTTGCCTATCATTTTGGTACTGGACTGCCCTTATGGGCGGGATTAGTCTAATATGTATGTGGAAATTTCTCCTCTGTAATGGCACTAGAGAGCTAAAATGTGATGCTGTTGAGCGGATTAGCCGGAGATCAGGCAACTTTGCTTTTGTTCGTGCTCAGAGCCTCGCACCTTTCTGCTTGTTTCTAAGAAACACTTAGGGACTCTCCCTAAGTGTAAAGGGTAATCCAAACGTGGACCCTTTGCTCTCAGTGCCTAGGGAAGCCAGCTGCACCTCACTGACGAGGCCTAAATAAGGTAAAAATGTATGTCTGGAGTTAGCTGGTTTTTCCATGCAGAGGGGTCTTGCCTATCATTTTGGTACTGGACCGCTTTTATGGGTGGGATTAGTCTAATATGTGTGTGGAAATTTCTCCTCTGTAATGGCACTAGAGAGTTAAAAGGTAATGCTCTTGAGTGACGACTAGCCGGAGAACAGTTAACTTTGCTTTTGTTTGTGCTCAGAGCCTCTCACATCTTTTGGCTTGTTTCCATTTAGTTTCATGAACATTTAGATGTTCTTATATCTTCCCAAAGTCCGAGATAATTTGGACAGAATTGCTCTTCTTAGTAAATCAGCCTCTGTGTGTATTTGTGTGTATATTGCTGGAATGGTCAATGATTGCAGCAAATTGCAGCTTATCAGATGAGCCACTCTTCCAGCACTTTGATGAATTTCAGCCATAGTGTTTATTTTATTATGAATACTAAAGCAAGGATAAAAGTTTCTGTTTTATGGTAGTTCTCAAAGCCTAAACCCGGCATAATGCAGGACTCACAAACCATTTATAAACCCCTGCTGTTTATTTGACCATGGTTCACTCTGAACTTTTAAGTACGCAAAGAAAAATCAATGCCCCATTTTCCTCCATTGTTTGAATACCTAATCCTTTTTCTCAGTCCAGTGTAAATCTCTGCTTCTTAATAACAGGCAGCAAATAACTCCCTCTGAAGTCAGACACCACCCTGAAGAATGCTTTGATTTAGGAACACTGGGAAACAAACTGGCTGTGCAGGCAAAGTCTGTCATCTACCCCAGTGGTCTTTTTAATCCCTTGAGGACCAGGGGGATTTTCAGTGCATTTCTCACACCTTTGGTCCACAAGAGTTTAAAGGGACAGTAATACTTTATATGTAAAAAATATATATTGTAGTGTTTATCCCCCCGATAAAACGAGGGTACTCCCACTGATGAAAGGTGCTTTATTCAAAAGTTATTACAGCTCAAACTTGAATTTTTAGGTGCAGTATTACAATGGCCTGAAATTGTACAGCGGCACTGTTGCTACATCATTCTGTGAACAGCTCTTGTCAGTTGAACATTAATCTCCACAGGGTGGTGAACAGCGCCAATGTACAATTTCAGGCCACTGTTGTACTGCACCTAAAAAATTTAAGTTTGAGCAGAATTAACTTTTGAATAAAACATCTCTCAGCAGTGTGCTCAGGAGTACCTTTGTTTTACTCGGGGGGGATAAACCCTTTTTTTTTTACATTTTAAGTATTACTATTCCTTGAATATAACACTTTTTGTTCCTGACGGAAGCCACTGCCATCAGTCAAATATGTTCAATATTGTGCAGGGACTAAGGCCCCGGGCCTTATGCTCTTGTTGCCAGGTCACTTTTAAAAGGTCGCACACAAAAGAGTGGGCGGCCAGATAACACATTAAGCGTGTCTCCATGGTTAAAATGGCGACATGAGAATCTCGCACTGCATGACAGCGTGAAACTCTCATGTCGCATAGTCAAAGATATCATTTTCCATTAAAGAGGCACCCATGTAAGTAGTCATGTATGCTCAGCGCTGCTCCGGGCACTCTCCCCTTCTCTGCACGATAGAGCGGAACACTCAGAGAAGAGGAGAGAGAACCCGGAGCAGCTCTGAGCATACATGACTGCTTACGTGAGTGCCTCGTTAATGGAAGATGGAGCATTACAGATCGCATTCACAGGAAGTTTATTTGGAGTAATAACCTATTGTGAGTCCAGTCCTCTTTATCTCCCCAACCTGACTATGCTTGTGTGATGTAACCGGGGCATCGGATATTTCTGCTGTGCAATCTATGACTATGCATCACTGTCATGCAGTGCGAGATTCTCATGTCGCCATTTTAACCACGGCGACATGCTTAATGTCTTATCTGGTCAAGGATACCCTTGTCGCCAGCTTGAGACATGAAAAGGTGCTGATTGCAGTACTAGTAGAAGTGGTGAAATTGGGCTGTACAGTGTACTAATCAGGCATTAGGTTGGCCCAAGCTCTGGATCTTTTGGGAAACTAACAACTTCCCTGGCATCACAACACAATGAGCATGCTAGCATTGAAAAAAAGAAAAAAAACAAAAAAAAACATTTTTCATTTATTTATTCATTTATTTTTTTTGAAGACAATAATAATAGCTGCCAAATTAAAATGTGATATTGGAAGATTTTGGATTCCAACGTACAATAGGTTAATCCTTTAGATGCTAAAATGCTGAAATCTCTCAGCATTCAAGGGGTTAAGTAAAAATAACTAGTATTCCTAATATAAAGGAAATATGTTAAATGAGAAAAAATAAATTTCCTTAAATAGCATTCAATGATAACATTTTAGAATTACTCTAGGCTACAAACCTAAAAATATTATTGGATTTAAAAGCTGTACCATGTACCACAGAATGACAACAAGCACAGAATACTTGTTTTACACATAATAGTCTGCCACTGATTTCTGGTTTTCTGGAGTTTTAATAGAAACAGGAAAGCTAGAGGCAGTAATTTTCTACTGTCATCCTCAAATTCAGTTAGTAATAGCATAATTTAAACTTTTAAATTGTCAACAAAAGAGCTGTACGCAAACAATAACCCAATTTTTCACTTCATCTGAGCAGACTGAATTAGATCTGAAAAAAAACGGGTAGGGAACGTTTGACTTCTTTGTCTGCTCTCAAAGCAAACCATACCATGGAAAGTGTATTATACAGGATTTCTTTAAAGGAGCAGTAAACTTTTCTATGAAAAAATAAATATTGTAGGGATTTTCCTATTGAGTAAAATAAGGGTACTCCCACTGCTGAGAGATTTATATTTCCAGAGTTATTACAGTTTAAACCCATGTGTTTTTACATTAGCAGTGCCCTCTAGTGGTCAAATTCTAATTAGTTTTCCTGTTAGATTCTAATGGAGAGGAAAGTCAGAGACACACAGTTCTCCAGGGAATGCGATAGAAACTGCCTGTCACTTCCTGTCAGTTAGAACTTCCAGGAAGTAAACACAGTAAATTCACTTCCTGATTATTTGAACTGTTATAAATTTTGAGTAAAACATCTGACAGCAGTGGGAGTGACCTTGTTTTATTCAGAAGGAAATGCTCTAAAAATGTGTTTTCATAAATAAAAGTTTACTGCTTCTTTAAGATTCAGATACCGAAAGGCCACATATTAACCCCTATAAAAGGGCTGTTCAATGGATTGCTTCACGATGTATTGGACACCTTACTGGCACTCAAATGTTGAAAGGGAATAAATAAATATACATGTAGAAAGGTTAGGGTTAATTATTACAAAATGAAAAACATAACTTTTTCTTACACTGTCCTCACATTTTTAGAACCTACATCTCACTGGGGCCCCTAAATTCAAAGAAATACTGATGTAATTGTAAAGTTTATTTCAAAGGGATAGTAATAGTGCAATAAAATTTGAGCTCAGAATATTACTTTTTAGAACATTTTGTTCTCTATATAGTTACTCACTTTTCTGTAGTTCAACTGCTATCGTAGCTGAAATGATCCCCCTCCCACCCCTTCTGGCTATGTCACTGATCCACTCATGCAGGTTCGGACCGATGCAGCAAGGTACAAACTTCATTAAGCATAAGGAAAACCCTGCCCTCCTTCATCAAAGGAGGGCGGGGTTTTCCTTATACTTAATGGCTGATGTTTGTCCCTCGCTGCATCTATCCAGTCCCACGACCGGATTCCACATCCAATGGGAGTCAGCCAGAAGGGACGGGAGGGGAATCTTTTCAGCTGCAATAACGGTTGAACTACAGAAAAGTGAGTGACTATATATTGTGCAAAATGTTCAAAAAATTATAAGTAATAATCGGAGTGCAGCTTTTATAGAACTATTACTATCTCCTGTTAACCCTTTGAGTGCAATACTTTGCATACCTATCTGGCACTCAAATACAGGCCTTATGCACACAAGGGAAGTGTAGGAATTCTGAAGCAAGCCAACTGCACCATGGAGAAGAAATAAAATATTGCCCAAGTTCCCATCAATTTAAGTGGGACTTTTAACTTCTTGATTAGTAGTGTGGTCTCCAACACATTGCTTTGCAATCAGTGTACTGGGTATCTTTTTAGAATTCAAGTTGGTTTGCCCCAGAAATCCTCCACTATTCTTTTGAACGTAAGGCCTTTTTAGAAACTGTCCAGGTGATCAAAGAATTGCCATTTAGAAATTCTGATACATTTGGTTTCAGTCTCAATTTATTAATACCAGAATGTTTGACTTTAGAAAGTTGATATTTTCTCAGTTTCGACAGAAAAATGACAGAAAGATTAATCGAAATGTAAATGTAACTATGCTGTTTATACAGATGTTTTAACTGAGTTTTGTTAGTCACTTTTACAGTTTAATCAATTTTTTAAAGTGGGACTTTCATCCGGTATAATGTTGCCCCCTGCAATAATTAAGCAGGTAGTGACTAGCTTTATAATATATATATATATATATATATATATATATATATATATATATATTACCTCTGAAATGTAGCAGATTATAAAGAAATCCTTTATTTTAGGAGACCGGAAGCCAGGCATCTGTGCAGACATTTTGTCTGCGCACCTGCGCTGTCAGTCCCGGTCTCCGTTGAGAAGCATTGCAGTTACCACAAGGTAACCGGAAGGGACTGACGGAGCAGGAAAACAGCCTACTCTAACCTGGCCATCAGTCTCCTAAAATAAAGGATTTCTTTATAATCAGCTACATTTGAGAGGTAATATATATATTATAAAGCTAGTCACTACCGGCTTAATTATTGCAGGACGACTTTATATTGGATGAAAGTTCCGCTTTAACTGTACAGTATTTGTTTGCTCTAATGCTGTAGAGCTTCTCTCATTCACTTCCTCAAAGAATCATGGATGCACAATCATGGAGGTACAGTCTTTCCTGATTGACAGGGGGAATGTTTATAGGGCAGTGCAGAGACTACAACCACAATGGGCACCAGGCAGAATAGTGCACTAGATGTTTGTTTTGGATAAGATTACTTTGCTAGCCCAGCACAAATCTGCCACGTAGATGTAAGTTTGGAATAGGATAGTCTTCCCTTTTCAGTAATACCAAGCATGTGGGGGTTTGTGCATGGAAGAGCATGATATCTGCTCTGAAAATAGACCCCCAGAACAAATACACTTGCTATTTAAAGTGGAACTACCAACCCAAGTAAAGTTAAACCCCAAAAATTACCCATCTGGCGACTAGCTGAACAATAGTACTAGTCTCCGGAATAATTACCTCCTAATAGCTAAATTCTACTGCTCCCAAGACTGACGGCCAGGCAACAGCTTTTAAAAGAATCTGCCCGCCTGCGCTGTCTGTCCCTTCCGGTACCATAAGGTACCTAGCAACTCCTCCTAGAGCAGACTGGGACTGACAGCACTGGTGCGCAGACATCACTATGCAAAGTTTTCTGTGCTGTTTCCTGGGAGCAGTAGAATTTCTCTGTAAGGAGGTAAATATTCTGTCGACTAGTATTATTGTTCAGCTAGTCACCAGATGGGTTATTTTCGGGTTTAAGTTTACTTGAGTTTGTAGTTCCACTTTAAGAACCTAAATTGCATGGCAGCAGAACAAATTCCAACACCATGCCTCTTTGTATGCCCCAGAATGCAAAAAGCGCTGATTTATTTTATCAAAGTTTCGGCCCTATTTGGGCCGAAACATTGATACAATAAATCCGCTCTTTTTGTTCATCAATAAGACCTGTGAGTGCTGTTCTTTCCATTGGATATCCACACATCCTTGAGACTGGTACCCAGGTGAGTCTACCATGTAGTTTTAGTGAGTGCTGTCTAGGATATACGCAAGGAAAGGGTTAACAGGAGACCCAATTATTTTTGTATTCCTCACATAAATAAAAAAAAAAAAAAGTGGGTAAATTAATTTAGATCTTTACACAAACTAGGTATGCTACTTCACAGGACATAATTGATTAAAATAATCAATTAAAACTATTTGTACAAAAAAATATATAATTTATTTAAATTATATATATCCTATATAATAATTAGCTAAATCGTGTGTAACGCCACAGCCATGAGCAGTAGAAACTGCCCGTGGCGTGGCTGATACAGAGCTGGACTGAGCATGAATGCCCCGTGACTGGCTGGCAGTGGCACTGTGGCCTGTGTAACGGGCTCTTCAACTAGTATGTATATGTATATATATATATATATATATATATATATATATAATGGTAATCAGTGTGATAGAGATGTAGGTGAATAGAAAATGACTTAAGGATATATCTGCTAATATAACTTAGTCATATACTAAGATATAGCTAAAGAAATTGACATACAGTAAATTAATAAACAATATCACATATTAACATATCCAACATAAACAGGATTAAACCTTACATAGGTGTATCCAGAGGTATAATATAGCCAAATTAAAAACACAGCAACATAACAAGGGTTAATTGCTCCTTATAATTAACCCTTTGCGTGCCAGAGAGGTATGCAACGCATTGTAAAGCAATGTGTTGCATACCCCTCTGGCACTCAAAGGGTTAATGATAATACAGTTGGCTTCAGTGTATACTTGCCCCAATACCTGTATAAACTATTCTAATTAAGGTAGAAGGGATTTTGTGAGTTGGGCCTAATTTTAGCCACGCATCTCATAACAAGTCCTTTTACCACAGACAAAATATTTCAACATTTAGAAACTTATCTGGAAGACAAAATGTCCCAGATCAGATAAATATAATTTCTCTGTCGTCCAATACAGGTTACTGGTAACTCTGGGAGGTGATCCGCACCTTAGTAGGCAGGAACAATTCTCAAAGTGTATGCAGGGGGTGGAGCCTCCCTTCCCTCCTTGGCTGCAGCTAGCCAATCAGCTCCAGAAAGATTTGTTCCTCTGTGAAGACAACACCAGGCTGAGAACAGTTCTGCTATAGTTTTAGAATCTTTTTTATTTTTCTGTTAGATATGGAATACCACCATTAGGCAGATTACCATGACTGACAAATGCCCTTAAATGTGGCTAGCTCAGTATCCAGGTGCTTTTTGTGGACCTTAAGCCCTGAGGGGGAAAATCTTGATTTCAAGTGCTTCCCCAGGAGTTACCCACTGAGGTACTTCTTGCTCCATGGTAATCTGAAGACAGAAGATCTGCAGGAAAGATGAGCTACCCTTTGAGTGCTGCAGGTCCACTTGTCCCACAGTGCCCCTCCACACAGGGGTGTATTTCTGGAGTTCCTATTGCACACTCCAGCACTCATTGGGTATATCTGTATGTCTGTCGGTTGTCTGGAGCAGGTTTATGTGGTAACTTAACCCTTTAACTGCTGGTTGGCACTTTATTGGGGCTTTTAAGACTCCTTTCCTACTGGATTAGTGTTTTCTGGGTATCCTTACATGTTCCATTGATGTTTTGCATGTTTTTATGTTTTACTTTTATATTTACCAAAATTGAGTACTGCGCCTTTAAGGTGCGCTTTACCGCATAGACACCATTGCTCCATTCATGCCTATGGGACTGTACTCATTGGGACGTATCTGTGCAACCGTTTAACCTAGCGACTTCAGAGATGGCGACTCATTTTACTTGTCTTCCCTTGCTCTATTATCCGGTTCGTGTTTCTAGTGTGTTGGGGGGCTCAGGGGGCTTCGGGCAATGTTTAGGGTACTTTTTGGGGAAAACTACATTTCCCATGAGCACTTGCTTCACGCCCTTGTTTCTGATTGCCTACTGCCTCAGCAGCCATTTTGTGAACATTTCTGGGCAAGGATCCTACGCAGGGCTTGGAATCTCCTTCTCTCCTCTGCAGATTAACCCTTTGCCTTCCAGATAAGTTTATTTTAGCGTTTTCTGGGGTTAACCTTTAATCTTGCACACTATAACTGGGTGATTTATTATACAGTTGGTTATTTTGACACTGTGAGTATGTATATACCGCTGGAGCTTGGGGCTAGACCTAAGACTAAGGAGGCTGGGGTCTCTGTATCCCCCATTGCTCTTCCTGTCACTCAGGGCTACCTAGAGAATACTCAGGTCACTTATGCGCAGCATGTTCTGATGTCCCTGACACAAATCCAGGGACCTCCAGCCATGCCATAGAGCCAGCTTGGGTACAAGAGTTCAAGGCTGCGACTAGGGACCTTAAGTCCACATTACCACTCTTTCCATCCCAGTTACAGGGGGCCTTTCAGGCTTGGCAGGCCCCCTCTTCAGTCAGATCTTCCCTGCTTAAACCTCAGGGAGTACCGGACGTGTCAGATTCCTCTGAGGAGGAACTGCTGGTGGATTAGGATGTTGAGGACTGTTCTGTGCTGGAATCATCTCAGTTTCTTGGGGACCCTTTTGAGGCTGATCCTGAACCCTCCGCTGAGGGCTTAATCAGGACTGTTTTAACTACGCTTAACATTCCCCTAGTTCAGGAGGTTCCTTCTGATCCCTCTGATGTATTTCAGGAGCCTGTTAAGCCCCTTACATACTTTCCACCTAACCAAAATCTTGACCGCCTTGTGTCTGAGGAGTGGAAATCCCCAGACAAGAAAGTTTCTGTGTCTAGAAAGTTTGCTAAGCTTTATCCCTTTTCTGAAGCTGCGCTTGCTCAGTGGGTTCATCCCCCCAAAGTGGAAGCCCCTATTTCCAGGTTGTCAAAATCTACTGCTTTGCCAGTCTCTGATGCTTCTGTTCTTAAGGACTGGACTGACAAGAAGCTTGATGTCTCCCTCAAGTCCATTTTTGCCACTGCTGGTTCCGTTATGCGTCCAGTGAACTGGGCCATTGCGGTCTGGACCGAGCAGCTCAACAAGGCTGTCCGTCAGATAAGTTGTGCCTCTTCGCCAATATTTCTGAGGCACAACTCTATGTTTCTGCTGCCTTATTTGACACCATCTGCATGATGGCCAGGGTTTCCACCATGTCTGTGGTGGCCAGACTAGCCCTTTGGCTCAAGATTTGGTCTGCTGATACGGCTTCTAAGAAAGTCTTACTTTCCCTGCCTTTTCAGGGTACCTGTTTGTTTGGGCCAGATCTTAAATATCTGATAAGTGAGTCCACAGGGGGTAAGAGTACTCTTCTACCCTTGGTTCCCAGGAAGAAGTTCCCGCTTAAGCGTAACGGGATTTTTCATTCCTTTCAGAATGAGACACGTCCGGCGAACCAGACGGTTCCCTCAGCTCCGCGTCCCTCCTCCAAGCCCAAACAACAATGGAAGCCCAAGGTCTCCTCCAAGCCCAAGGCTTCCAAGACTTCTTCGGCATGACTCGCTAAATCCGGGTCCACACCCCGCTGTGGGTGGACGTCTGCGACACTATCATAAAGTTTGGGAGGAATCTGTGATGGATCCATGGGTTTTACAAGTGGTAATGGAAGGGTACAAGATCCCTTTCATTTCTCTGCCTCCTTTTCGCCTTCGTCCTTCTCATACTCCTCAAGGTACAGAGAAACGTTGTCTGTTCAACAGTGCTGTTCAGGCTGTTCTGTACAAGGATGTTCTGGAGCCAGTGCCTATTCAGGACAGGGGTTCGGGGTTCTGCTCAAACCTCTTTGTGGTAGCCAAAAAGGACGGCGGTTGTCACCCTGTTTTGGATCTGAAGGATCTCAATTCCTTTGTGACCCGGACCCATTATCGCCAGGAATCTCTACGAACAGTGATTGCTGCCATGTCTCCGGGGGAATTCCTCGCTTCTCTGGATCTTCAGGACACGTATTTACACATTGCCATTCATCCAGAGAGCCGGCAGTACCTCCGGTTTGCCTGCTACAGGGGACATTTTCAATTTTCAGCCCTTCCGTTTGGTGTGACGACGGCTCCTCAGGTCTTCAACAGTGTCCTGGGTGCCTTGATTTCCATCCTTCACTGGACAGGCATCAGAGTTACTCCATATATGGACGACTTGCTTCTGAAAGCCCCCTCTGAGGAACTCCTTCATCAGCAAGTTCAGAAATGCATTCAGGCTCTCACCCACCACGGGTGGATTATCAACTTGGACAAGTCAGACCTTGTCCCATCCCAGCGTCTGGTCTTCCTGGGCCTTCTATTCTACACTCAGAAGAGCATGGTGTTCCTCACAGACGAGGTGGCTCACCAGATCGCCAACAGGGTTTCAGCGATTCTGTCTCAGGATCCAGTTCCAGTCCAGAAGCTGTAATCTCTGGTGGGAAAACTCATATCCACCATAGGAGCGGTTCCGTTTGCCATGGCACACACCAGTGAGCTCCAGAGATTCATGATCCAGGTGTGCAAGGGTCAACAGGATCCCCGGAAGTCATTTGTTTCCTTTCCTCTTCATGTGGAACTGAGCTTGTCATGGTGGCTCAACCTCTCCAACCTGCTGAAGGGCAGGTCCTTTCTGGTGACCTTTTGGAACAAAGTGATGACAGACGCCAGCCTCTCTGGCTGGGGAGCAGTCCTGCGCTGCTTGAGCACTCAGGGTTGGTGGTCTCCAGAGTAATCTCTCCTTCCAATCAACATTTTGGGGCTACGTGCAATATTTCATACACTGCGACATTGGACATCTCAGCTAGAAGACTGTCCAGTCCGAGTGGTCAGACAACGCCATGGCCGTGGCTTACATCAACAAGCAGGGTGGAACAAGAAGTCTCGCTGCTTGGTTAGAGGTCAAGGCTATTTTGTCTTGGGCAGAAGATCACATGCCTGCCATATCCGCAGTGCACATTCCAGGCGTAGACAACATCATGGCGGACTTCCTCAGTCGACACACAGTGGAAAGAGGACAGATGGAGTTGCATCCTCAGGTGTTTCACCTCATTGTTCAGAGATGGGGTCCCCCTTACATCGACCTGATGGTGACGAGACACAACAGGAAGGTTCTTCTGTTCTTCTTTTGATGGCGAGACCCTCTGGCTCTGGCAGTGGACACAATGTCCATTCCTTGGGCATTTTCTGTGGCTTACATCTTTCCTCCCCTTCCCATGTTGCACAGGGTGTTACAGAAGTTATGACTGGAGCGTTGCACGGTCATTCTGTTTGCTCCATACTGTCCTCAACAGTCTTGGTTCCCGGAGCTCTTGGATCTGTCTGTGACGGAACCCTTTCGGCTTCCCGACCGTCCAGATCTTCTTCTGCAGGGTTACCTATGGAAGGAGGATGTTCATTGGCTAGCTTTGACGGCTTGGAAATTGAATCCTCAATTTTGTAGAAGAAAGGCTTCTCTTCTGGTGTGGTGGCTACTATGCTCAGTGCTCACAAGCCTCTTTCTTCCAAGATCTACCATCGTGTCTGGTCGACCTTTCTGTCCTGGTGCACTGACAGGGACCTGTCTCAGGACTTTGATCTACCTGCGGTCCTGGCCTTTTTGCAGGACGGACTGGATAATGGCCTCAGTTTGAGTTCCCTCAAGGTTCAGACTTCTGCTCTATCTGTTTTCTTTCAGAGACGCATGGTCATCCTTCCTGATGTCAAGATTTTCTTCCATGGTGTTGCTCATACACAGCCTGTTTTCATGTCTCCCGCTCCTCAGTGGGATCTTAACTTGGTTTTGGGCGTCCTCCACCACCCACCCTTTGAGTCTTTGGCCTCCTATTCCTCTACGCCTGTTGATGTGGAAAATGGCTTTTTCTCCTGGCGATTGTGTCAGTTCGCCGTGTTGCAGAGTTACATGCTCTGTCCTGTAAACCACCTTATTTGGTGTTTCATAAGGACAAGGCGGTGCTTTGCACTTCTAAGGAGTTTCTACCAAAGGTGGTCTCTGAGTTCCACATCAATCAGGAGATTATGGTGCCCTCTTTCTGCCCTGACCCCACCTCTGACAAGGAGAGGGATCTCTACTTGTTAGACGTGGTGCGTTGCCTCAAGTTTTACGTGCATCGCACTGAGTCTATCAGGCATTCTGACACACTGTTCATCATTCCTGAGGGTCCTAGGGCAGGAAGACCTGCATCCAAGGTGACTATTGCGTCTTGGATCAAGTCCACTATTCACATGGCTTATGAGTTGAGGAAGAAACCTGTCCCCTTCTGGGTCACGGCTCATTCCACTCATTCTATTGGGGCCTCTTGGGCTTACAAGAATCAGGCCTTGGCTGATCAGTTTTGCAAGGCGGCCACATGGTTGTCTGTGCACACCTTTTCGAAGCACTACTGTGTGCTTGGACTCTATAACCCGCAGCTGGTGGCCACCCCAGCTTCTCCTTCAACACCAACAGCTGCTACCATCTCTGATGCAGGATTGGTCAGAGGGTTAACTGGATCTCCTCCACTCCCACAACGCTATAGTGGGGAACCTGAGCTTTGTTGCAGATTCATAAACCAGTTGGGCATGTTGGGCTGATGATTTCACTCCTTTCTGGCAAAGCATCGGCTTGGGCAAATCCATTATGGGAGACGGAGAAACCCATAATATACAATTTCAGTGAATTTGTGGCCTCCTTTAGACACGTATTTGATGTGCCAGGTGACCTCTCAGGCTAAACCCTTGCTTGAAATAGTCCTATCCTGGGCTAATGAGACTATTTCTGTGTCTGCCCTGAGACTCTGGCGTGGCAGGTTATTTTGTGGACGCCTCTTTTGCTGAATGTTATGGCATTCCATTACAGCCACGTGACTCCCCTTTGGTTGTTGAAGCTATTGATGGCAGACCCCTGCTGCCATCACACATTACTCACGAGACTGCCTCACTTACCCTGAGTGTGGGAGCCCTGCATAAAGAAACCCTGAACTTTCAGATGATTAACTCTCCACACTATGCCATCTTTCTAGGGTTTCCGTGGTTGCAGAAACATAACCCTTAGATTGACTGGAATACGTGTGAAATTTTGTCTTGTGGAACTCACTGTGATGAGTCGTGTCTTTCTCTTCCCATCAGACTGGCTTGTGCCGAGTCTTATGTCCTACCGGAGGCCTATTCACAGTTTACTGATGTATTTAACAAGGTCCAGGCCGGAGCATTACCTCCTCATAGGCCATATGATTGTACGATAGAGTTACTTCCTGGTACTACCCCTCCTCAGGGCCGTTTATACCCTCTATCTGTGGAGGAGAACAAGGTCATGGAGGAATATGTTGCCGATGCCCTGGGGAGGGGTATCATTTGAAAATCCTCATTCCCTGCTGGTGCGGGATATTTTTTTGTCAAAAAGAAAGATGGAGAATTGCGCACATGTATCGATTTCCGTGGCTTGAATAAGTTGATGGTAAAAAACACTTATCCTATACCACTGATTACAGAATGGTTTGACCGTCTCAAAGGCTCTAAGATATTCACTAAGCTGGATTTGAGGGCGACTTACAATCTGGTTAGGATAAAGGAGGGCCACGAATGGAAGACAGCTTTTAACACCCGGAGCAGGCATTATGAATACCTGGTCATGACCTTTGGCCTGTGCAATGCTCCTGCTGTCTTCCAGGAATTTTTAAATGACATTCTGAGAGATCTGTTGCAAAGTTGCGTTGTGGTATACCTGGATGGCATCCTTATTCATTCTCCTATGCTGGAGACTCATTGCTTAGATGTATCCAGGGTCCTTACGCTATTGAGAAAGAACAACTTGTTTTGCAAGTTGGACAAATATGAGTTTCATAAACCTCAAGTTACCCTTCTGTGGTATATAATATCCTCATCAGGGTTGGCCATGGACCACAAAAAACTATCCGCAGTGGTACAGTGGCCTTGTCCGGAGGGACTGAAAAAAATTCAAAGATTCCTGGGTTTCACTAACTATTACCAAAAATGTATAAAAAATGTTTTGACTATTGTCAAACCAGGGCTTATAATTTTAGGTCCTTTGCTACTAGCTAGACCTGAAAAGTTACTCGCCACTTCAAGCCAAAAACATACCCACCAGGGCTGAATTTCTACTCGCCAGGACTAAATTTTCACTCACCATTGGCTAGTGGTTTGACCAGGGCTCAAAATTTCCAATTACTGATATGACCCTTAAAGGGGTCAAAGTTTTGGAATGGTCTTTCAATGTGTTACTAGCCTTTGAGAACCTCAAGGCAGCATTTACGGCTGCTCCGATTATGGTGCATCCGAATCCCTCCCTACCCTTTACCCTGGTGGTTGATGCGTCAGAGATTGGAGTAGGCGCCCTTTTTTCTTAACGTTCGACTCCAGGGGACGCCTTCCGGCCTTGTGGTTATTTCTCTGAAAAACTGTCTAAGACGGAGATGGTCTATCAGATTGGTGACAGAGAATCACTGGCTATCATTTTGGCATAGAAAGAGTAGCGACACCTCCTGGAAGGTACCAGTTCCCAAATTCTGATTCTTACTGACCACAAGAATCTTACATATTTGTCTGAAGCTAAATGACTGTCTTCCCGTCAAGCCAGATGGGCATTGTTCCTATCCAGGTTCAATTATGTAGTTTTGTACCTTCCGAGCTCTAAGAATGTGAAGGCTGACTCCCTGTCATTCCAGTTTTGCAAACTGTCCGAGGAGGAGGTTCCTCCCACTCCGATCATTCCAGCTGATCGTATCCTTGCTACCATACGCACCTGTATTACTTCTCCTCTGGGAGAGGAGATATTGGCCGCCCAAGCATCTGCCCCAGCAGAGACTCCCAGCAGGAGATGTTTTGTGCCAGCTCAGTTCCATATAAAGATTCTAGAGACATACCATACCTCCAAAATCACTGGTCATATTGGGTGAGACCAATTGATTTGGTTTTTGTTGAGACTATTTTGGTGACTGAGCCTTCACTCAGATTGTGCTGCATTTACAGTGGCCTACTCCACGTGTGCTCAAAATAAGTCACCCAGAAACCTGCTGGTAGGCTTGCTCCAGCCAGTGGCCAACGGGGAACGTCCCTGGTCACACTTGTCCATCGATTTTATGATCGACCTTCCTAGGTCCATGGGCTGTACAGTCATACTGATGATTGTGGACAAATTTTCGAAGATGGCTCACTTCATACCACTTAAGGGCTTACCATCCACGCAGGAATTGGTGGTGGTATTCGCTAGGGAGGTTTTAAGACTCCATGGCATACCTAAGGTGATCATGTCCGATAGAGGAAGCCAGTTTGTGTCCCGACTCTGGAGATGTTTCTGTGCTCAAATGGGAATTCAATTGGCTTTCTCCTCCGCATACCACCCACAATCCAACGGTGCGGCAGAAAGGTCGAACCAAGCCTTAGAACAGTTCCTCCGCTGCTACCCTGTTACCGTGGGCAGAGTTTGCCAGGAATTGTGCCATAAACTCTTCTACTCAGAGTTCTCCATTCTTGGTCAACTATGGGTTCCAACCCTTGGTCCTTCCTGAGACCTTCCAAGCACAAGCAATTACGGCTCTTTATGAGCATTTACGGGTTCTCCGTTCCTCTTGGGTTTGGATACAGCATACCCTACGTGGTTCCGTGCAGTGACAAAAAAGGCAGGCTGACCATAAACGACTGCCAGCACCTAACTTCAAGGTTGGAGACCCGTAACTTGCACCTTCAGGTCCCATGTAACAAATTGGCTCCTAGATTTGTTGGTCCTTTCCGAGTGTTGCGCAAGATTAATATCACAGTGCCCGTGATTGCTGCATTTCCTTGTCAGTTACCTGTAGGGGGCTGTCCATTGGCTGCCTGCCTTCAGCCCGCCCTGTGTTGCCTATTTAAACTGAGCTTGGGCACCCTTTGGTTGCCCTTTCGTGTTGTCTCTATGCTGCTTGCACTTGCATTGAGTTCCTGAGTTTCCTGGGCCATTTCTCTGTTCCTGCTCGGCTGTGATCGCCAGAGTTCCTGCTTACCAGTTCTCTGGTTCCTGCATCCGTTTCTGATCCGGTTGACTGCCCGTAGACCTGTTTCCTGTCCATCCTCGGCTGGGTTCCTGCTCCTGGATCGCCTGCAGTGTGCTGGTCTCCTTCAGTCGCCCTGGCGACATTTTCATTCACTTGTTCCTCTCTCCAGTACGCGGATACTGGTTCGCTCCACATACAACCGGCTGCTGTTGCAGCGGTAGAGTTCTAGGCTTACTCCAGTATGCGGGTACTGGTTAGCTCCACGTATAACTGGCTGCTGTGGCACCGGTAGAGTTCTGGTTACTCTAGTACGTGTGTACTGGTTTGCTCCATGTTAACCGGCTGCTGTGGCACCGGTAGAGTTCTAGGTTACTCCAGTACGCCGGTACTGGTTCGCTCCATGTATAACCAGCTGCTCGTTGTCATCTGTCAGCACCGGTGGTGACTGGGTATCCCCAGTACGCTGGTACTGGTTCGCTCCACATACAACCGGCTGCTGTCACACCGGTAAAGTTCTAGGTTTCCCCAGTACGCGAGTACTGGTTCGCTCCATGTGTGACCGGCTGCTTACTATCATCTGACAGCACCGGTGGTGTTTGAGGTTTCTCCAGTACGCGGGTACTGGTTCGCTCCACATACACCCGGCTGCTTACTATCATCTGACAGCACCGGTGGTGGTTGGGTACCTCCAGTACGCGGGTACTGGTTCGCTCCATTCAGCCGGCTGCTTGTTGCACCGGTAGAGTTTCCTCCTCCAGTACGCGGGTACTGGTTCGCTCCATACATAGCCGGTGGCTGTTCAGTCCTAGACAGCACCGGTAGACTTGTTGTTCCTCCAGTACGTGGG
Organism: Rhinophrynus dorsalis; assembly: GCA_037306005.1. Lineage (NCBI taxonomy): Eukaryota > Metazoa > Chordata > Amphibia > Anura > Rhinophrynidae > Rhinophrynus > Rhinophrynus dorsalis. The sequence continues at coordinate 257,607,170 of CM074722.1, forward strand.
TACTGGTTCGCTCCATGTATTAACCGGTTGCTTGCTGCGTATTCCTCAGCAGCAATAGAGATTGTGTTCCAGTCCAGGCTGCCTTTCCCGGTATTGGTAAGGCCGATAGAACCTATTCCACATTGTACCAACTTAAGGTTGCCTTACCCGGTAGTGGCAAGGCCGGTAGAGCCTATTACTATTTGTTGTACCAGTCTCCAGGCTGCCTTGCCCGGTATATTGGTAAGGCCGGTAGAACCTTTTCCATCTGTGTCATCTAAGGTTGCCTTACCCGGTATTGGCAAGGCCGGTAGAGCCCGTGTTACATTCCGTATACCACTACTCTTGCTACTGTGTATTGACATGAAATGTTATATGTGTATGCTACCCACATGGGTATCCATTAAACTTTTCAATAAAGTTGTGTTTTATCTTAACTCTGTGTCTGAGAGTCATAACAAACCGTGACAGTACGAAAGGGCCATGACCTCAGATAATAAGAGTGATGGTAATACACAGAACATCCATTGGAGGATGGATGTACATGAGCAACGCCCGGATCAGCTAGCGGTAGCGATCCAAACTACTCTTGAACGGACAGTACTCACGGACAAGTCTGTCCCAAGTCCGGTGGTCTCCCCAGGTCCGACACCGGAGACCGATACCATGCCCTCAGGGGCCTCAGTTAAGGGGTTAACCGCTTCCGCCCCTTTGCCACTCAGATATGATGGTGATCCTAGCCTGTGCAGAGGTTTTATCAACCAACTTGAAATATTTATGGAATTAACCTCGCATGCCTTTCCTAATGACCGCAGTAAAGTTGGGTTTAGGATATCCCTGCTGACTGGCAGAGCCCTGGCATGGGTCAATCCCTTATGGGAGAATGCGAGACCGTGCACAAAGAATTTCAGGGAATTTGTGCAGTCATTTTGAAAAGTGTTTGAGCTCCCTGGTAGAACCGCCTCTGCCTGGAGATAAAGCAGGATAAGCGTACTGTAGGTGATTATGCTATTGAATTCCGCACATTGGCAGCAGAGGTAGGTTGGAACAATGAGGCGTTGCTGGCAGTGTTTGCTCAAGGTTTGAGCGACCAGATTAAAGATGAAATTGCAGCTAAAGAATTGCCTACTGATCTAGATGAATATATTGAGTATGTTATCCTAATTGACACTCGGATCTGTGAAAGATTGATGGCTAAAGATCGAAGGCTAAGGTTAAAAAACAACGGTTCTAGCAGTCCATTTTGCCCACCCATCCGTCCCTTGGCATCTAAGTCTAATGAACAGTTACGGGAATCAGATGAACCTATGCAATTGGGCTTCACCAGACTAACCAAGGAGGAGAGAACATACCGCAGAAGGCAGGGGTTGTGTTTATACTATGGCAAAAATGGGCACCTGCTAAGATCTTGTCCCGTACGTCCGGGAAACGAACACACCTAGGGTACCTTGGGGGACAGGCCCTAGGTGGTGTTCAACCGTCCCCAGGTCTGGTCACACTGAAACCCACCATACAGGTGGTACTTTCATGGGCAGAATGCTCAATGGAGGTTCTGGCCCTGGTTGATTCCGGCGCAGCTGGATATCTTATGGATAATACCTTTGCTGAATTGCATGGGATTCCACGGATTGAGAGAGAATCCCCTCTCACTATTGAAGCTATTGACGGCAGACCCCTAGAACCTGCACAGGTCACCTTTGAAACAATGCCTTTATCTATGACCATTGGGGCACTGCACAAGGAGGAACAGCAGTTCCAGCTTATCAATTCTCCACACTACTCAGTCATTCTGGGATTTCCTTGGTTACAGCTTCATAATCCACAGTTTGATTGCCAAAAGTGTGAAATCTCTGCTTGGTCTCAGTATTGTATGGAGCATTGTGTGTCCCACCCAGTTAAGATCCTGTGTACCTCCCCTTCACTCCCAGACGAGTATCAACAGTTCAGTGATGTATTCAGTAAGGGAGAGGCTGACACCCTACCCCAGCACAGATCTTATGACTGCGCTTTTGATTTGTCTCCGGGGTGGTGCCCCCTAGGGGACACACACATCCATTGTCGTGTGATGAGAACCAAGCTATGGAGGAATACATTTCTGATGCCCTTAAGAGAGGGATCATAAGGAAATCCACCTCTCCAGCCAGGGCTGGATTCTTTTTTGTAAAAAAGAAAAATGGCGAACTGAGACCATGCATTGATTACCGTGGCCTAAACAAGTTAATGTCTAAAAATGCTTATCCGATACCTCTCATCAGCGAGTAATTTGACAGGTTAAAAGGGTCCTCAATCTTTACTAAACTGGACTTACGAGCTGCTTATAACCTGATTCGGATCAGAGCTGATGATGAGTGGAAAACTGCCTTTAACACTAGATCTGGGCACTTTCTTAGATACTCACATAAGATACAGAAGCAAATCCCAGACTACAAGACTAGAATCCAATTATTAATAACCATAAATGTCACTTAAATATTTAAACCCCAACTCAAGCAATGGGGCCATTGTCTCTTTTAACACACACAGGTTTAAGAAATAAGTTCAGCAGTCCAAATGGTTTCTCCAGAAGATGTTAACCATTTGCTATCCAGTATAGGGCAGACCCTCTGACAGTGCCCTACCACATAATGCTTTTATATACTGTACTGTGCAAAAGTCTTAGGCAGGTGTGGAAAAATGCTGTAAAGTAAAAAAGCTTTCAAAAATAGACATGTTAATAGTTTGTTTATCATTTAAAAAAATGATAGCGAACAGAAGGAAAATATAAATCAAATCAATATTTAGTGTGACCACCCTATGCCTTCAAAATAGCATACATTCTTCTAGGTACACTTGCACACAGTTTGTTAAAGGGATAGTAATACTTAAAATGTAAAAAAAAATATGTTGTAGGGTTTATGCCCCTGAGTAAAACAAGAGTACTCCCACTGCTGAGAGGTGTTTTATTCAAAAGTTATTAATTTTCAAAGTTGAATTTTTTAGGTGCAATATCACAGTGGTCTGAAATTGTAGAGTGGCGCTGTTGCTACACCATCCTATGGAGATTTATGGTCAATTGACCAGAGCTGTCCATAGGATCGTGTAGCAACAGCGCCACTGTACAATTTCAGGCCACTGTGATATTGCACCTAAAAAATTCAACTTTGAAAATTAATAACTTTTGAATGAAAGACCTCTCAGCAGTGGGAATACTCTTGTTTTACTCAGGGGGATAAACCCTACAACATATTTTTTTTTACATTTTAAGTATTACTATCCCTTTAACTTGGCAGGTATGTTTTTCCAAACATCTTGGAGAACTAACCACAGTTCTTCTGTGGATTTAGGCAGCCTCAGTTGCTTCTATCGTTCATTTAATCCAAGATAAACTCAGTGTTGTTGAGGTCAGGGCTCTGTGGCAGCCATACCATCACTTCCAGGACTCTGTTCTTTTTTTATGCTAAATATAATTCTTAATGACTTTGGCTGTATGTTTGGGGTCGTCATGCTGCAGAATAAATTTGGGGCCAATCAGATAAGCATCTGCCTGTACTTCTCAGCACTGAGGAGACCATTAATTCTGAACAACTACCCACCTCCATTTGCAGAAATGCAGCCCCAAACTTGCAACGAACCTCCACCATGCTTCACTGTTGCCTGCAGACACTCATTTTTGTACCACTCTTTGGGGAACAAACTGCCTTCTGCTACAGCCTAATATTAAAATTTTTGACTCATCAGTCCAGAGCACCTGCTGCCATTTTTCTGTACCTTTTTGTGCATAGTTGTGTTGCTTGGTCTTTTTTCCACATCAGAGGCATGGCTTTTTGGCCGCAAGTCTTCCATGAAGACCACTTCTGACCAGACGGGGTGTACCAGGATCCCACTGTTTTGTGCCAATTCTGAGCTGATGGCACTGCTGGACGATTCTGAAGGGAAGTAAGCATAATATGTCTTTCATTTTTTTGCACTTAAGTTTCTTTGGCCAGCCACTGCATTTACAGTCCTCAATGTTGCCTGTTTCTTTCTTCTTCATCAAAAGAGCTTGGACAGCAAATCTGGAAACTTCTGTCTGCCTTGAAATTTCTGCCTGGGTGAGACCTTGCTGATGCAGTATTACTACCTTGTGTCTTGTTGCTGTGCTCAATCTTACCATGGTCTATGACTTTTGACATTAAATGGTCTTCAGCAACCTCAACTTGTTAGCTGAGTTTGGCTGTTCCTCACCCAGATTTATTCCTCCTACCCAGCTGTTTCTGTTTCCGTTAAGGATTGTGTTTCAACTCACATATTAAATTGCTATTAAATAGCACCTTTTTGGTATAATTGTTTAATCATACACCTGACTATATGCCTACAAAATCCCTAACTTTGTGCAAGTGTACCTAGAAGAATTGATGCTGTTTTGAAGGCAAAGGGTGGTCACACCAAATATTGATTTGATTTAGATTTTACTTGTGTGCACTCGCTATGCATTTTGTTAATTGATAAAGATAAACTATTAACATATCTTTTTTTGAAAGCATTCTTACTTTACAGCATTTTCTCATACCTGCCTAAGACTTTTGCCCAATACTATGTGTGTGTGTGTGTGTGTGTGTGTGTGTGTATGTATATATATATATATATAAAAAACAAAAAGTTAAAAAGTTGAAAGAACCAAAACTCACAGCAAAATGTAGCGAATAAGTGATTTAATTGAATATAGTGTCAACGTTTCAATCCATCCTAGAGCATTTTCATTATATATGTGTGTGTGTGTGTGTGTATATATGTATGTATATATATATATATATATATATATATATATATATATATATATACTAGTTGAACAGCCCGTTACACGGGCCACAGTGCCTCTGGCAGCCGGTCTCGGGGCAGTCACACGCAGTAGTGTCTACTGCGCATGTCGGGCGTTACACACAACTTAGCGAATTATTATATAGGATATATATATATATATATAAACATGGTACAACCACATCATGAGTTATATTTTTCGGTTTCCTGCTCTTTTGCATATTTTGTTATTTCTTGCCTCTCTTCATTCATCTCCATTCTTTCCCATTCTGATCCTGTTTTTCCCCACTTCTTGAAGGGACCTGGAGGTTAGAAGGAAGGATGCAATAGTTTGTATGCTGTAGGTGGTAGTAAAACAATCTTACACTGGGGCCATCTACTAGCTAGTTACACTGCTGCAGAGAAGAGTAACCAGAGCAGTTGCACAAGACACTTGGAGGGGCGGGGGTCACTCATGGGCCACTTAGCTTACAGCCCTACTGTAGTTATTATGGTCAATCCATGTATCCATGTTATAACATCTATATTTCTGGAAGATCACAACTACCTCCTTGCAGTGACTATTATGTGGCAGATTTATTGGCCTGCAGTAATATTATAGTTAATATGGTTAATCTATGTATCCATGTTAACTCATACAGTTCTGGAAGGTCAGACGTACATCTGCAGAAGTAAAGTGATGCATGCTCTCTAGTATTTAGTGGGGTAAAAACACCATTAAATCAATAGAAATATTTATTTGTCCCCAATGGTCCAGTTGGTTTGCAACAGAATGGCCCTACTTTGCCTTTATACAGAAGGCCCAAAGAATCATAAAGATAAGAAAAAAAGGTTTCTGAGCATGGATACTCTGGATGCTCTCCACTGGGAGCAGATATAGCAAAAAAGCCTGGTGCTGCTCTGTACAGCTCCAGAAACAGCTCCTATCAGTTGTTTGATTGGTCAGAAAAAGAATGACCTTAGCTAGAATGCAAGCCAGAAGTTTGTTGCTCTCAGCCACAAACTCCTGGGTTATTTGCACAGTCTCCATATACCTGCTTCGTTGGGCTTTCAGCCCTGATACAGTGGGTCTGTGGGGCCCTGCACCACATAGTACAGGAAATTGGCTGGCACAATGCAGCATAGATACACCAGGAGAGCATCTTGGGTCTCCTTTCCTAAAGCTCACCAGCTGGGGTGCTGGATCTCCCAGTGCAGCCCCAGCATATTTGTTAGGTCTACTTCCAGGTAAGCAGATCTGACCTGATGATATTTTCCATTTAAATATCAGCCATTGCTTATTAGAATGTTGATAATGTTTTCATGTAGCAAAGGATGTTCTGATTTGGTCATCACATGTGCATGACAAAAATTAATGTGAGACAAAGTTGTCAAAGCCTAAACTAAGATACCCTGAGTAATGAGTACTAGTAGTGAGTTAATATTCTGATTGTTCTCACAGTGGGGCTAGAGAATAAAGTTACAACAAAAAGAAATAAGTTAAAAGAAGTCAGATGATATCTGTAATCCAGTTTATATAAAAACCCCAGTAGACTAGTTCAGTGATGTGTGCTACTGTACTTCTTTTTGTTGCAATGTTATAAACTCAGTGAATGTGTACAACAGATTATCATATGAACAGTGAAAAAAAATTATATATAATAATCTTGCACCTCATATCACATTTTGATGGAAACACAATAAATAATATAACACAAATTAGATAGGTGTTGGAAGCAAATCTTATTAAAGTTCCATAATGGTTGCAGGATAATATAGTGAATTGGCTGCTGAGTTTGGTAATTGGATTTGCATTTAAAGCATTAACATAAATTGCTGAATATTCATCCACCTCCTGGGAATATATTTTAATATGCAGAATTATAGAATAACTAGCAGCAATAAGAAAGTCCAACTCGTTTTTTTTTCTTTTTCAATTTACACATTTTTTTCCATTGTAACCCCACGAATGCCATAGATCACTTACTTTCAAGGTGTTAACCTTTTTTTCTCCTAGAAATGTCACTTGGCAATCAGACACATGGAGGAAAAATATCCAGAAGAGCATCAGAAAAAAAGATGCAGCAAATTAATCAGATTTAATTTTGACCTGTCCCCATGAATTTGAATTTGCATATACTATATAAAAACATTTCAAAACTGTCTCTTCAGGGGTGTATCTAAAGAGCACCCAGCTTCCAAGCGGATCCATCTGCCCCAGAGTCCACTAGCGTCTAGTTAAGGCTCTGTAATAATACTTTTATGTTTGGGAGCCCAAAAATGTTTGCAACAGGGTGCTCCATTGACTAGTTACCTCACTGTCTATGTGTTATATTAGACATAAGACCAGGTGCATATCTTAGGAAATTCTAGTACTAAAGGATGATCTTTCTGTGTGCAGAATTTATTAAACTCTCAGTGCAGAGTGGACCTTACCACGCAGTTCAGCATGGAAAGAGTCTTTCACTTTTCAGAAACAAAAGTATGAATATACCTTAAACTATACATCTGCTGGTCTTTTGGCTAACATGATACATAGGCCGTTTTCAATGTATATTTCAAACATGCAGAATTGAACTAAAGGTGACAGGTCCACTTTAACTAGTGCATATTGCTATAATGTGTCTGGATATATCAGTCATAATGCTCTGTCATGTACAGTTGGCTAGGGTAATTGTATATTCGAAACATCTGAAGAAACAGATTGACGCATGCACACAATCGCCTCACAGCAAAAAGGATAAAAATATCAAATTGTAGAACAATGCAAAAAATGAATAGTCCTTATGTGCTGCCAGCTGCTGTTCTTGAACTGTTTTTAATGACAATTTTATATTCTTCTCTTTTTCTATCTGATGATGGTAAACCTGTCCTCACCTATAGACTGACCATGACAGTTACCCAGACTTGTGTTGTCCAGTTTATCCATGAGCAAGGCTATATTATTATAATATAAATTATAATTTCTGAAAGTACTTTCATGTTTAGACAATCTACCACATAGCTGATTGACAGATGGTGCCTGTTATCCTTCTTTTTAGTTGTATTTATGTTGTAATGTAGTTGCACATGCTAATAGAGGAGGCAAAGTGTGGGGGGGGTGAAAAAAGAGAGTCTCTGGGAAGAAGTGAAGGAGAGGGGCATTGGAGAGCTGCAAGAAGCAAGGCTCTGGGTATTGGTGAAGGAGGGAATCACTGGGGAAGTGTGAAGGAAGCGTGTAGTCGATGTGAGAGGCTTTATTTGATATGCAGCCCACTTTCCTCCATCACAACTTGTAAATACCTGTGATGTCTTATATGCTGAGTGGAATGATAACTAAGCTTACATAAAACAAGGATAAATAAGTTTCTCTTAATCCATGTGGAACACAGGAACCATGCAGTAAAGTAACATACAGACAGGAAGGCAGGGCACTTGCTTAACAAAGGCCATCAGAGTTTAAAGGCACAGACTCCCCCCCCCCCCCCAATATGTTCAGTTTTAACATGTAGCAAATATGAAAGAATAGAAACAGAATGGAACAAAAAAGGTAATCCCCTGAACTAGAGATTCCAAGAGGGCTCCTCTAACTCAGATTTATATTGTATTTTTCTTCTGGAGGGAAGTCCTGTGTTCCACATAAGCTAGAAAGGATTTATCAGCAAACACACATAAATCCCTTTTTCCCTTATGTCCTATGTTGAAAATGGGAACCATGGGGAGATACCAAAGAACCCACTAAAATTGCAGGGAAAGAGGAAAATCTGACAATACACAGACCAGTGCTAACCAAGACAAACTAGTAACAGACACCAACACTGCACTCCAAAGAAACTAACAGGTTACTTGCCAAAGGAAATTCAAGAAGGACATCTACACGGGCACAGCAGCCTGTAGGACCTTCATTCCAAAACTGGCTTCAGCCGAAGCTAGCACATTAACACAGTAGTATTTGACAAATATGTGAAGAGATAAGCAAATCACCATCTTGCACAGCTGTTCAGCAGAGGCCTGATTCTTGTAGGCCCAAGAGGCACCCATTCAACTGGTAGACTGTGCTATAATCTGAAAGGGCACAGGCTTCTTCCTGAAAGCATATGTCTGGCACATATTCTTTTTGATCGGAGAAGCTACTGTTAACTTAGACGCAGCCTGGCCAACATGAGGGCCCACAGGGATGATAAGAAATGTAGAGAAACTGAAGACAAATTGCTCAAAAGGAGCCTTCTGAAGCACTCCCATAATCAGATTAAATTCCCACAGGGGAGTGAGACTCCAAAAGATTGGGTAAGCATGAGTCACCCCGTGCACCACCATCTGCACATCGGGCAATAAAGCGATATACTTATGAAAAAGTACAGAAAGAGCTGAAATCTGTCCAGAATGGGGCTATCAGAATGACATGAACCCTCGCCATCCTGATTTTCCTAAGGCTCTTTCCAGCACCACCCCCTGACAATGAACCAGACTATATATAAAGAAACCTGTGAGTCTGGCCCACACATGTCACGGTTTTCAAGACACTCAGACCAGCAGGCGAAATAAAACACAGTTTTATTAAGACAAAATAAATGACAAAGATCGCCCCCTATAGGCAGCACTGCGTAGCAGCAGGAAGGCAATAGTATGACCAATATGCAGGTATAGATTTAAACAGCACAGGCAAATGACAGATACTGAGTACAGAGATACAAGGGTTAACACAGTAATCAGTCCGTCTCAGTTGTGGTGTTTGGCACGCCCAAGGTGATAAAGGCATTAAATGGTGGAGAGGACTCAACACCAAATGTTCATAATACTGAGATAACTGTCCAGCAAAGAGGAACCTGCAACCCAGAACCTGCTGCACTTGAACAGTAGCCCGCACGGGCGTAATAACGGAGCAAGTAGACTGCCAGAGCTTGAGCCAATAGCCCCCACAGGCTTGATAACGGAAGCAACTGGATTGCAAGAGCTTGAGCCAATAGCCCCCACAGGCGTAACGGAAGCAACCGGATTGCAAGAGCTTGAGCCAACCCCCCCCCCCGGGGTGTGACAACGGAAGCAACTGGATTGCAAGAGTTTGAGCCAATAGCCCCCACGGGCGTAACAACAGAGACTTGCACAGTAGCAGCCAAAGCCGTGGCGCCTACCGGGCGCAGTAACGAACTTTACTATACTGCAAGGAGTGATATGAACCGTCGCCTACAAGGCCTACCGGACCGGCTCAGCGGTAATAGTGGTATGAGAGAAACGGCTCAGCACAATGGCAGCACTCTGTACCAGACTGGAGGCTCAGGACCGGGAACACAGCTCTGCATGGGTTAATGGCTCGTTAGTTGGAACACAGCTCTGCACGGGTTAACGACTCAATAGTTGGAACAGAGCTCTGCACGGGTTAACGGCTCGATAGTTGTAACACAGCTCTGCACGGGTACAGCTCGATAGCAGGATCTCAGCTCAGCACAGGTTAACAACTGCAGCCGATAAAGGACCGTAGTAGGAGGAAGTCAGAATGTCACCTCGGTGACAAAGGAAGCTGGAACGTAGTCTAGGCTGAAGTAACCGGTGCAGGTCACGGAGCTGGAACGTAATACAAGCAGGGTCAAATCACGGAGCAGGTTCTCAGACAAGCCAGATCAGGATACGAGCAGGAACGTCAGCCAGGCCGGGTCAAATCACGGAGCAGGAACACAGGAACGTAGTCAGAGCTAGCCAAGTCGGTACACCGGTAATCAGGAACGCAGGAACACAGCACAGCAAAACTGACTCAGGAACACCACGAAAGGGCACCAGACAGGTGCCAATGGCCCAGTATAAAAAGGTCACCAGGGGTGGGCCAAACAGGCTTAACCAATCGGTGCGCAGCACAAGTGAGAGTGACATGAGGGGGAACACTGCATTGTGATACACACACACCCAGTGGTAGGAGTAATGAGGAGTTTTTCAAGTATCCATACTGCTTGACCAGTACATACAGGGAAGCATGATTTTGACAGGAGTGGTCAGGGGGCCCCCTGGCCACTCCTGTCAAAATCTCTGCAAGGAGATCGCCCGTCCTCAAGTTCCTTCTGGGGGAAAAGAAAACAACATGGTCGACACACACAAACACACACAAAATGCCCTCACCTGCACCTGCCCTAAGGACTACACCCACTCCCATACACACTCCAAATGTGCCCTCACCCAGACCTCTTCCACCTCCCCACTTTCTTCCTCTCCCGGCAAAGCAATCCCTCATCTGAGCCATCAGTTTCTGCTTCCCTACATCTCCCAAGCTGAAAGGCAGCTATCATTCAGCTGGTTAGTTACCAACACTTCATTTCACTATTCCAAGACAGGCAGAAAGGTACATGAATCAGAATCCAGAGTGTAGAAAGGGGGAGTCTCTCTCAGTCCCCATGAAAAGGAGGATGGGAATGGGATGTATGCAGAAGATATGAACAGTGCCTGGCTTCAGTGCTGAGTGAGTAATAATCAGCTTAATGCAGTGTTTATAACTCTCTAATCCGAGGAGCAGCCAACATGACACTTTAACTGTTTCAGTACAAAGGCAATAATACTATGCTGTGTTAATGCCTGCAGTAAACTAAGTACTGGAAAGTCACAGGTTGCTATTTCTATATCCTCTACCTCACTCTTAACTCTTCAGTAGGGGGTTCACAATGCACTGCGGTCCTATGCTGCAATCACATTTACTCTCCATTGATCCATTGAGTTGTGCTGTTACTTCTCTGTCATGCAGCCAACCACCCAATCACCTGCTACGCATTATTAAAAGCATAACGGTTAACCCCATGAGTGGCAGATGGGTACGTAAAGCATTGCAAAGCAATGCATGCGTATCCCTCTGGCACTCAAAGGGTTAATTGAATCTACTCTCCATTGGGCTCTTACTCCTCTGCTATCCCGGTGTGCCTCTCCTTCATCCATCCTCCTAAACACCTACTACATCATTATTATTATTAAAAACATAACCCTTACCCTTTGAGTGCGGGGTACGCAATGTATTTCTTTGCAATGCATGCCACTCAAAGGCTTAAGGACAGGTATCCTACCACCACACGTGGAAATAATTTTAGATCAAGTGGGTGTGCTGTTTGTACTCTCTCAATAAAATATATATCATTACACATAAGTAAAAGCTGATCGCTTTCTTTCAAGAAAATTAGAACATTTTCTACAGCTGTTATGACCATATGTATATCCCCAATGCATGTCTCACACATTGTGTGTGTGTGTCTCTCACACACTGTCATCTGCCGTCTCTAAAAAGAATCTAAGACACAACTATATCTCTGACTGTGTGGTTCACTCTGGTCACCCGAACAGCTATTGCATCTGAACAGAGAGTGAGTCACAAAAACAGATTTCATGATGCTTTGCTGATACATTTTATATAGACTGCAAGTAGAGGGTCCCCTCATATTTAAAGTGGATATTAGAGAAGAAGTGATATAGATGATCCATGTTATGTATACATAATTAAAGCAAAAAGTCTTAACCCTTTGAGTGCCAGAGAGGTACACAATGCCTTCTAAAGCAAAGCGCTGCGTGCCACTCTGGCACTCAAAGGGTTAAAGTTAAAACACTAAGTCATATTCAACATTTTAAAGAGTTGGAGTTATAGAGCAAACCAGTTGCACCAGAAGGGAGACATGAACATAACCAATATACATGTTGTTGTTAACCCTTTGAATGCTTTTAATGTTTTGCTCATTAGCAAGGTCTCCCACACATTACAAATAAGCTGGTTAAGTCTGTTCAGGACAGGCCGCTGCACCACTCTTCCCCTCCCCAGTTGTTACCAGTTATCACCTCCTCCTCATGCTCCGACTCACATGCTGGATTCCTCCATCACAGGAGGAAGTGTGATAACTGGGAACCACTGGGTAGGGGGAAGAGACGAAGATTGACAGACTGTGGGGCAGAGTAGTGCCGAATTCTGTCCTAACTGACATCACTGGCTTATTTTTAAAAGGTTAAAACTCCGGCTATACTTCATTAAATAAAAAAAATGATAATGAAAAAAGGATTAAAGTTTATCTCAAATGCAATATTAAAATAAGGGGAACTTTAATAGAGGTGATAGTTCCCCTTTAAAATAAGGCATTACTATTCCTAATCCTATATAATAATTCGCTAAATCGTGTGTAACGCCACGACATGCTCAGTAGACACTGGTGCGTGTGCTGCAATCATGCGCAGTAGAGACTGCCCGCACCACGGCTGATACAGAGCTGGGCGCTCCTTCGGAGCGTCCAGCTCCGTATCAGCTGTGGCGCAGGCAGTATCTACTGCACGTGACTGCCCCGTGACCGGGTTGGCCTTTGTAAAGGGCTCTTCAACTAGTTTATAATGGTTACATACAATTGTCTCTGTAGTCATGACCTTTCACCTAGGTCAGTGGTTCTCAATCTTATCTGGCTCAAAGCACCCTTAATAGGGAGCATGTAATGCTCAGGCATATCTGCTTTTTATAGTTCATTTGTCAAGTGTTTAATGAGAGGTTAAAATTCTAAAATATAGAGAGTTATACTTAGATCTCACAATCAGAAATACAAAAATGAGCATAGTTAGCATAACAACAGAAATATACATTTGAAACAGGAAGTTCACTTTTTTATAAAAGTCTTTATACAAAAACAGAGGCACCCTAAGCTGGTGCCCATGGCACACCAAAAGGCCACAAAACTCTGGCTGAGAATGACTGATCTAGAGAAACATCGCTGAACTATTGTATAAGATGTACAATCATGGTGGTTGTGCCTAAAAAAAAAAAAAAATCTACAGTATTACCAGTTTTGTTTTAATGTTTGCTGATGAAATGGTATAAAACAGTTGATTTGTGTTTAGGGTTGCCACCCAGCCGGTATTTTACCGGCAGGCTGGTAAAAAATTGGCTTCTGTCCAATGTTAAGTCTATGGAGGGAAGGCCATGGCCGGTATTTTCTTGAAGAAAAGGTGGCAACCCTATTTGTGTTTATGTGTAATTATGTCTGAGTGATCCTGAATGAGTCATTTAATTCTAGGATGAGGTATACATCATTATTAACTGCTGTATGAAAACAATCCCATTCTTTTCCTTTTTTCTAAATTATTCTTTGTGAATGAATTCATTACTCAGTCATGTACACATAAACCAAAGAGCTGACCTAAATCTTAAATTGTGTTGGCACTGAAGAAATATGGCTTTGCTTGAAATTTTAGTCAAAAAATGCTACTGAAGTAACTCTCTAAAACATAAGGATTCTCAAAGGTTGTTGGACTACAACTCCCATTTTCTGATGACCCCAGATAAGTGGTAGGTCACCAGATCTGCCCCACCCACTTTGACCAAGTCATAGCCAATATTTCCCCTAATCATTTGAGGATTACGGGAGTAGTATTCCAATAACAGCTGGACTCCATTAATTTAAACTACGGTGTGAAATTTATCTCTTCAATATTCTATAGGCCCTTATGTGCAAGGCAAAAGATTAACAATTCTGGGTCAAACCAAGTGCACCATAGGGGACAAATAAAAATTTGCAGTATTCCCAATTATTTAAATTGGGCTTTTATCCCCTTTAATGCTAGAGCAGCCGGCCAATGCATTGCTTTTCAATGCGTTGAAAGCCTCTCTAGCATTCACAAGGTTAAAAGCCCCATTTAAAGGGATAGTAATACTTAAAATGTAAAAAACAATATGTTGTAGGGTTTATCCCCCTGAGTAAAACAAGAGTACTCCCACTGCTGAAAGGTGTTTCATTCAAAAGTTATTAATTTTCAAAGTTGAATTTTTTAGGTGCAATATCACAGTGGCCTGAAATTGTACAGTGGCGCTGTTGTTACACCATCCTATGGAGATTTATGGTCCACTGACACAGCTGTCCATAGGATGGTGTAGCAACAGCGCCACTGTACAATTTCAGGCCACTGTGATATTGCACCTAAAAAATTCAACTTTGAAAATTAATAACTTTTGAATGAAACACCTTTCAGCAGTGGGAGTACTCTTGTTGTACTCAGGGGGGTAAACCCTACAACATATTTTTTTTTATATTTTAAGTATTACTATCCCTTTAAGTCAACTGAAAGTTTTATTCACCTCCACCCTCGCGATGCAGTTGGTTAGCCCAAGAATTGCTCCTCTTTTGCTTCCTACAGAAGAATCTATTGTATTATGGCAGGAAACAATGATGTATTTTGGTTTAATTTTTGATATAACAACAGCTGAAGAATATAGGCTGACCACCTCTAGTCAAATATATCATCATAATCAATGACTCTGCAGGGTCTGGCAATCTCTGTTGATGGAGTAGTCACTTATTACACCTATGTTTTCATTCCAATGCATTTTTTGATTTGACTTATTAGTAAAAAGGGGATTTTTGTGTGCTTACCAGTAAATCTTTTTTTCTTCGTTCATGTGGAACACTGGAACCATGGGGTAAAGTAACTTCTGGTCAGTAGGGCAGGACATTTGCCTAAAAGAGCTCTCTGGAGCTCCCTCCTACTTTACCCCCTCCCGACGTGTTAAGATTTATCATATAGCAAATATGAAAGACAAAAGAGAGGCAGGAAAAGAGGTCACTTGAACCAGGGAACCCAAAGGAGATGCCCCCCACCCCCACGACTTAAACCGAAGTGGAACAAAGGAACTAAGCTATCTGTTGAGATTTCAGGGATGGAGAGAAAAACTCTTCAAAACAGAAACCAGTTCCAACAGAAACAAACTAGAACAAATAAGAATGTCAGGTGTCAATGGACACCTATATACCAAACCAAGTAAAAACATAAAAGGTTATGGGAAGAAATTTCCAGAAGGAAACCTACTTAGGCAAAATAGCCAGCAGTACCTTCTGAATAAAACCAGCTTAAGCTGAAGCCAGGACATCAATTCAGTAGTGCTGAGCAAATGAGTGATGAGTCAACAACACTGCTGCCTTGCGCAACTGCTCAACAGAGGTCTGGTTCTAGTACGCCAAGGAAGGACCCACCACTCTGGTGGAATGAGCCATGACCCTGAGGGGTATGAGGAATCATATGAATGACAGAAAAAAGTCTGCTTTTCACATAGGTTCCATGCAATGAACATATGCCTTCAGGCACCTAACCACATCCAGACAATGCAGTTCTTACTCCCATCTCATAGACTTAGCTGGCCAAAGAAAAGGAAGGACAGTTTTTTGGTTAATGTGAAACTCCAAAACAACCTTAAGGAGAAACCGTACAGGAGTTTGTAAAACCACCTATGCAAATAAAAAAAACAGAAAGAAAGAGAGTTTTACAAGATAAAGCCTATAGGTCAGCCACACCTTGCGCACAGCTGCCAGCAGGAAAGCTGTCTTAAAAGAACAGAACCACTTGGAAATAGAAGTTAAACAGGTTAACAGGTTGAAGAACAGGTTAAACAGGTTGAATAACTCCCTGGTCCAAGTTCAAGTCCCACAGAGGAGTGGGATCCCGAAGGACTAGGTAGGCATGAGCCACCCCCTGCACAATGGTTTACACATCCACCAATAAAGCAGATAGAGCAGAAATATGGTCTTTAAAATGGATCACCCTATATCAAGTCACCCCACAATAATTTGGCATATTGTGGTTAGCTTCTTAACAGTCATATTATCGGGCAGAAGTTCCACAATCTGAAGTAATCATCCTTCTTCTGAGACAGGCAGCCAGGCTTGCACGCAGACATCTTGGCTTAGAGACATCTGCACACCTGTGTTGTCCATCCCCGTCTCCTCTAGGAGGCATTGCATGTTACCTTAAGGTAACCAGAAGGGACTGACGGAGCAGGCGCACAGATAGCTGTAAAGCAAGAAGCCTGGCCGTCAGTCTGAGAAAAAGGATTACTTACGATTGTGGTACTTACGCCGGATAATATTATTGTTAAGAAGCTAATCACAATATGCCTAATTAATGTTGGGGAGACTTGATATAGGGTGATAGTTCCATTTTAATAGAAGACTAAGCACCTTTTGAAGCCTAGCCTTAAGAAGAGCCTAAATAACTGGAAGATAAAAAATATGTGGCCACAACCCCTTGTTGTAAAACAAGGACTATAACATGTGATTCGCCTTGGATGGAATTGGTTTGCTGGTCTTCATTATAGTGACAAAAACAGAATCACAGAAAAGCTAGTTTGAAAAGCCAACATCTCCATCTCTGAGTGACAAAGAGGGCCCTAAGTTAAGAAGTGCAGAAGGAGCAGAAGCCAAAACAGCTAGCGAAGAATAGATTGAAAAGATGTGAGAAATATAGCCAGAATGGGGTGGTCAGAATGACATGCACCCGCTCCATTCTAAATTTCCTCAATATTCCAGGAATCATAGGGAATGGTGAAAACATATACATGAGGGAAATACTTCCACAGAATGACAGTCATGTCCACGGAAAGAAAGAGGCTCCCACGATCTGGAACAAAACAGATGAACTTTTCTCTTCAACTGAGAACTCATCAGATTCAAATATGGAAGACCCCCATAAAATATGGAGTTGAACATCATCTGGTTTTGTTCCAAATTCCCAGGATACAGCTTAGAAAGACTTCCATAATTCCTGGGATACAGCTTAGAAAGCTTAGAAAGTCTGCCATAAATTTGTCTACACTTGAAATGTGAACACGTGACATTCCATCCAAGCGAAAATCTAACCACACTCCTGGTCCCTCCTTGGTGACTGACTTATGTCTACACTGTTGCATTGTCAGACTTAATCTGTACCAGCAGAACTTGGGAAGTCTGAGACCAGTGCAGCAGAGCAAGGTGGATCACCTGGAGATCCAAAACATTGATGGACATAAGTCTCTCTGTCTTGGACCAAAGACCCTAAGATGTCTGCAAGCCCAAGGTGGCTCTCCAACCTGTCAGGATGGCATCTGTCATGAGTATCGTCCTATTCAGTATAACCAATGGCTGTCCCAGAGAGAAATGGGACACCAGAAGCGACCCACAGAGTTCTGACTTTATCCAGCTGGAAAGAGACATGGCACTGGAGATATGTTACTGTTGTCTGGGCAAGTTCCCCAGTATATTCAGCTGCAAAGGGGACTGCTTTCACAGCAGAGACCAGATACCCTGGCATCATCATGTATTCACTTACTGTCTCTGATGGGTAAACTAAGCATGTGGCATCTGCCTAAACAACAACTGAATCATGTTACCTGGGAGAAAGATTAATTTGATGCTGAGGGGAAAAAAAGGGCCTGGAACAGAACCAAAAAGAGGACTGAGTACTGCTCCTGCATTTGAATCTGAATGTACTAAGCCTCCGCTGTAGGAACATTTAACAAAAGGTTGTCCAGATAGGGAGCAAGAGAAATCCACAGAGCACAAATGTGTAGCAGCCAAAGCTGACGAGACCTGTGCCGAAGCCCCATGGAGCAGAAGCCAGGCCAAAAGGGAGGGAGCTGAACTGGAAAAGGGGTCTAGAATGATAAACTAAAGGAAGTGGATGGTCATATGCAGATTAGCTTCCCTAGAAACATAGAAGCAATAATGGAGCACAAGTACTGCATCTTGAACTGGGGCATATGCACATAAATGGATAAGACACTCCAGGTCCAGAATAGAATGACAGTCACTGAACTTTTTTGGGAACTATGAAGAGATTGGGAAAGAATCCCATGAATCTTTTCCTGAGGAGGAACAGGTTTCAGAATCTTCCTGTATACCAGGGAAGAGACCGCTTTTAGGAAGAAACAACCCTGCACTGATCACAAGCTAAGGAAGCAACTACGAGGATGATTCTTGAAAGCCATGGAAAACTCTTCCCAGATCACTTGAAACACCCGCTGATCTGCCACAGAGAAGACGAGCTCTGAGGTGGACCGGACCTGCCAGCATTTGGCTTTAGAGAAGGTGTTTTGCCCACTGGACCAGTTTGGGTGTATAAGAGGGATGCATCTAGGCATCAATAGATGCTCTGGGCACATACCTACACTGGCAGGGGTAACAAAAAGCTAATCTTTTGATAAAAGAGGCAATGCGTGGGGGGAAGGCTGAGGCAACCAAGCATTCATGCCCCCAGAAGCACAACAAAGAACTTTCTCGAAGCCTGGACCAAACAATTGTTTGCCTAAGACCAGGAGAGAGACCAGGGATAGATTTGAAAAATGATCTGCCAACCAAATGTTTTTTTCAAAATTTATTGAAGAAAATAGTAGGATAAAATCAAAATATGTCATATACATAAAAGAGTCCAGTACACAGCAGTACAACAATGTTGTCTTAGTAATGATAGCCGAGAAAACTTAAAAACATGTATAGAAACAGTTGCAAAGAGCCATCACTAAGTAGCCTTCTAATATCCCATTAAATATAGCTGTGGTGGGAGGAGGTTCAGCGAGCATCCTATGTAAGGATAAAATTGATACTAGATATCAAAAACTCAACATCTAGTAGAGAAGAGAAGAAAGGAGAGTAAAGAGATATAGGGGGCAGAGGGAAGAAAGAAAAAAGAAAGGAGAAGGGAAAGGGGGAAGAGGGAGAGGAAATCAGGGTTATACGGTGAAAATACCATGGTATTAGGGAGATGAGAATCAGCCTGATGCAAATATCATTCAATCGCTTATTTGTTGTTGAAAACAAGAGGAGACCCAATAGACCTATAATAAAGCTTAACCATCTGCCAACCAAATTTTTTAGCCAACGGATACGATGTACAGCAACAGAGAACCTTAATACCTTCTCAGTAAGCTTGGCAGAATCTAAAGCTCCTTCAGCCACAAATATTCTAGACACAGCAGCAGCAACAACAATCTCTCTAGACAAATCTGTGTGCATTATCCCTAAGAACAGCCCCCATCCCCAAACAACAGTAGTCTTTGTAACCCAACCAATAGTGAAAGTTGAGAGTAAAGAGGCACTATAGGCTGTGAAATTTTCCTTAATGAGACATTCCAGGTGCTTGGCTCCCTTGTTCTTAAGCTGAGAGAGGCAAAACATCTGTGAGTCTACTGTTGGGGGGATAGCCCATTCTTATAATGCAGCATGAGAGAAGGGATATAGAGAAAAATAATGTGTGGGAATAAATAGTTTATCAGGCATTTTCCATTTCTTCAAAACACATGGTCAAAAGAATGATGGGGAGGAAACAGTACAGAATCCATACCTGGAAATGAAGAATTCAAGATCAGAGGTTCAGATACCTTCATGGTCCCAAACTCCCCTGATAGGGCCCTCAGAAGGGGACCCAGTTCTTCCACAGCTGACACCCCAGGAGGAGGGGTATAACCTTAGTGGAGTCCCACTTCTCAGAAGCCCTACACACACACACAAATTTCTCCCCACAAAATAACTAAACAATCTAAAAAGGAAACAGGAAAGACCTTGCTCCAGGATGGAAGGGATTGGTGAATAATGTGAAGAAGATGAGACATCAAAGTAATGGCTTCAACCCACACATGCTCCTGTTCAAGAGAAGGGCCTGGTAAAACATGTGTAGGGGGCCCAAAACAAGAGGGGCATAGATTATCAGTTAAGTCCTTAGGAAAATCAGTCTGACATGAGGAACAAGGGGTTATTGGAGAAGTCAGATAGAACAGTAGACCCCCAAATAAGCGATACAGGAAAGAAATAAAATAGAGAATACTTTCCTGCCTGAAAGAGGTTACAGGGTTCAAGGAGAGAAATTCAAGCTTTGAGTCATATGCTGTGAGAGAAAGGAAGTGGAAAGGCATAGTACCTCCCTTCCCTATACCATGAGGCCTGCATAAAAAAACAGGCCTCATGGGAAGAGTATTTTTTTTGAACGGCACAGTGGCTCTCCAACCACCATATCTGTTTGCTGCCCTGGAGACAGGGGGATCCCCTAAGGGTGTCCTCTCTTTTAAGAATAAAAAGATAGAAACATAAAGCCCTTCTTTCACACTGGACATCACAATGTGCAGCAGGAACTGTAATGGTAATATGGCCGCCATAAACTCCACTGACCCATAATGGAGTAGGATTAAAATAATATGAATTTTAGTAATGAAATGAGAGATCTCATCTCTGATAAGGTGTGTGGGGGATGGGGATTACAGAAATGAATAACAGAGGGCAAAACTAACAATGTCACCACAGATCTCAGAATGTGGCTGCTAGAGAGACAGAAAGAGAAAGGGACATAGGGCCTGTGCACTCTGAAACTGGAATCCTCTTCATGCTTCTATACATAATAAGCAAGAGAGAGCAAAACTGCTAACAGACCCAGATTGCTTAAAAGTCTGCACCCAAGTCCATATTCATCAAGGAAGCACAGGGATAGGAGCCTGCCTAATGGTGAAGTGAACAGACCCAAGTAAGTTAAGTAAACAAAACAAAAAGTCTAGCTAAGAGGATGTCCTTTCCTTTGAGGTCACTTTTAAAACCAAGAATGTCTGGTGGGGTAAAGTAGATAGATTGGGAGTCTCCTCTTCCAGAGAGCTCTTTTAGGCTAGTGTTCTACCCTCTTGCAGGAGGATATTTTACCCCCATGGTTCATGCGTTCCACATTGGATGAGAGAGAACACATTAACTAATAAAAGGAGCATAATAAAAGATTCTCCAGTCAACCTAACACATTGATTTTAGCCAAAAAAGGAGTTATCAACAGTATTATGCTTCTAACTAAATGAGTGTTGTTGCACAGGTGCATGGTTGAAGAGACTGAAAAAAAATTCCTTCAAGTTCAGCCTTGTACCAGATTCCCTGCTGTTGAAACAGCCATAAAAT
Source organism: Rhinophrynus dorsalis (assembly GCA_037306005.1). Lineage (NCBI taxonomy): Eukaryota > Metazoa > Chordata > Amphibia > Anura > Rhinophrynidae > Rhinophrynus > Rhinophrynus dorsalis. The sequence goes on from CM074722.1 coordinate 257,628,544, forward strand.
CCAATTGAAGCTATTCACTAAATGTGTAGTTGTGTGCAGTTCCATGTAGTTAATGGAATGTGTAGTCCTTTTTATTGTAGCCTATCACCAGCTTATTCAAGTAGTTTGAGGTTTACTTGGCTAACTTGTTTACTTCTATCCTGTGCATAAAAGGTGGTCCAGGTTCTGGTAAAGGAACCCAATGTGAAAAACTGACGCAGAAATATGGATTCACATACTTATCCATTGGAGATCTCCTGCAGAGTGACCTTGCCACATTAACCGAGAGAGGTAAACTAATCAAAGATCTCCTGGAGCATGGTGATCAGGTTCCAATGGTAAGTGGTAAATGGAAATGCCTTTAATGCAATCTGTCAGGATTCTATAAAATAAAGTATTATTATCACCTATGGATGGCACTGATCATAATGTTCCCAAATATGACCAAGGTTCTCCATAGACATTAATAACAGCATCTCTGTAAAACAAAAAACATTTGCTTTCTTCCTCTAAAAATCCCATCCCTAGCAGAGGGAGAGCATTGGGTTTACACAGCAGGAAATGCCATATAATATACATAAATAATTTTATTGCCAGAAGGGTTAAAGCAATAACAACTCCTATTATTAAAACGAGATATAGTTTGCAGTGCTTTTCCTTCTGAGTTTATAAAAAAATAATTGAGATTGCGTCTTGTTTTCAAGCATGTCCTGGGTTTTATCTATCTCAGAATGGTGAAAGACTGAGTTGACCTTGTCAGGACTAGAACCCTAAGGTTTGAATAGATTCTACAGCTGGTGTGGTCTGTAATAACCTGAATGAGGCATTTCCCAGCAGGAAACACAATATATGTATATAATTAATACTTTCCCTTTAACATTTGCTATATTTTACATTAAAATGCAATATAGGTTATGATAAGCAAGACAGTGAAAAATATTCTTCTACCTTTACTGGATTCAGTACCTAAATAATAGACTTTTGTGTACATTTACATTTATGAAAAACTTCCATACCTCACAACATTTCAAATAGCCAAAGAAATACACTTTTGTTTTATGTGGTGGGCGGGGCATTACCAAGAAGATTTAGGTATTTCATGACCTACTGACACCTTTATGCATAAATGATTAAATGATTTATAGGAAGACCAAAGTATTTTATTTCCACATAAGGCTAAACAAACATTAATGTGAGTTGTATTGCTGTGGAGCATTCCCAGAATTCCATTCAGCAACATACAAATTAAAGCACTCTGTGTAGTCACTTAATAGATTCCAAACCAATATAAATGAGTCCCTTCAGTTAAACATGGGTGGTATACCAGACAATCTATAAAAAAAAGTCAGTTCGCTAATAATACCTTGCTTTACAGAGTGGTCTGCAATGCGGTACAGATGTGGAAGTAATATTCTTAAAATTGTGGTTCCAGTCTATTTTCAATAATGCATTTTCAGGTCTGTTTTTTCATCATACATTTAATTAAGGCTCTAGTTAACAGAAATGTCTGAGATTAACCCAATAATAAATGGAAAGGGAGAATTCTTATACACCCTTGAGTGCCAGTGTCAATGATGCAGATAAGATTTTATTAAACCCCCCAGGATATATAAAGAACAACTAACATGAAAAGGTGTGTGTGTACATGTATATATATATATATATATATATATATATATATATATATATATATATATATATATATATATATATACAGGGCTTAAAATTTGAAGTCCTTTGCTACTAGCCAGACCTGAAAAGTTACTCGCCACTGCAAGCCATAACATACCCACCAGGGCTGAATTTCTAATCGCCAGGCTAAATTTTCACTCACCATTGGCTAGTGGCAAGGGAAAATTTTCAGCCCTGTATATATATATATATATTATAAAATACACGGATACTCTACATATTGTACAGCGCTGAGGAATTAGATGCTCATCCATTTTATATATATAAATATACATAATTATAAAATTAATGAGTCTGTTCATTTGGCATCTACGTCACTGGACTAACACGCCTTTCCTGAATTATATATTTTATATATCCGTCAGGCTATATAGGGAATTAATGCACACACACGGATGCAAGACACACACACACAGAGACACACACACAAATGCACATGCATGCACTGAGATGCATAAAGAGCGACACAGTCATACACACATACATGCAATGCACAACATGCAGACACAGAGTGTGATACAGACATGTAACACATACAGTGAGGAACACACAGAAGTGAGTCATAAGGGGGTGACTTATATGTCATTGTAATGAGTTTGTGTTTGTACTTATGCCTCCACTGTGGCATTCATTCATATAGTTGAAATGCATGTGGTGATTGCACATACTATGGTGGAAGGTGGATAGTGCTGGCTCCCGGGGTGTGAGTGAGTGTGTGCGAGTGCACGTGAGTGAGAGTGCGTGCGGTGAGTGTGTGCGCGCGAGTGAGAGTGTGAGTGAGTATGTTAGATGGAGTGAGAGTGAGGGAGAGTGATTGTGTCTGGATGTGTTTGTGTCTGTGGTATAGGAGCAAGTGGCAGCTATTTTGTTTTTTCAGTCACTTGGATAGTGGTGGGCGGGCTGGATAGTGGGGCCGGGCCAACTCCCTGCATGACTTAAATCACTCCCCCATTGAATCACCCAATGGGAGCAGTAACTCCTCCTTACTTAAGCTGAGGTAACATAACAATATAACACACGGTGGCTCTTCAGTTGAGGCAAAATAGCAATATGCTGAGGGAACAAATAGAAAGTGGTGTTTGAGGCTTGCCCTCTGTAACATACAGCAAGGCATCTCTCTCCCTTTAAAGAGAAAGAGCAGGAATCAGGAAGTGGAGTAGTGACAGTTGAAAACAGTTAGTGAGGTTGACTGAACAGATGAAAAGATTTAAATAAAAGAGTTGCTATTAAGTTTATCCCTGAGTTTGTATTTTATGTAAACATTACACCCTTGTACTGAAACAGAGTGCATGGAGGGTTACAATTATCTCTGGGAGGTGAAACAGTGTGTTTGTGGGGTCATGATCCTGAATGTGTGTGTGTGTGGACCAGGAGAAGTTACTGATATCCCCTAATTCAGGAGCGAATAGCAGCTATATTTTTTTTTTGTCAGTTGGATAGTGGTGGGTGGGCTGGAGGGGGCGGGCCAACTCCCTATATGATAAACATGCCCCCATTGAATCACCCAATGGGAGCAGTAAAGTCCCCACTGAATCATCCAATAGTAGCTGTGTCTCCTAATGAGACATAAATTATGTAATGAGGCATTCTGTTCAATGTGTGTTTGTTTTCTGAGGAGACATAAATTATGCAATGAGGTTTATTCTTTTATCTATATATATAAAAGAATAAGCCTCATTGCAAAATTTATGGTACCTCACACAAAGAACATAATTCATGCAGGGAGTTGGCCTGCCCCCACTATCCAGCCCGCCCACCACTATCCAAGTAACTGAAAAAACAAAATGGCTGCCACTCGCTTCTACACCACAGACACAAACACATCAGACAAAAAACACACACTCACACACACACACTCACAATAATTCACACACTCACACTCTCTCACTCACACACACTCAATCACACACACACACTCAATCACACACTCACTCTCACACACTCACACTCTCTCTCACAATCACTCACACGCAATCACTCACACCCCGGAAGCCAGCACGATCCACCTTCCACCATAGTCTCACTCACACTCACTCACACCCCGGGAGCCAGCACAATCCACCTTCTACCATAGTATGTGCAATTACCACATGCATTTCAACTACATGAATGAATGCCACTCACTCACACACACCCCGGAAGCCAGCACGATCCACCTTCCACCATAGTATGTGCAATTACCACATGCATTTCAACTATAAGAATGAATGCCACAGTAGAGGCATAGGTACAAACACAAACTCATTACAATGACACATAAGTCACCCCCTTATGACTCACTTCTGTGTGTGTGTGTCTCTGTGTGTGCCTGTGTGTTCCTCACTGTGTGTGTTGCATGTCTGTATTACACTCTATGTGTCGGTATGTTGTGCATTGCATGTATGTATGTATTACTGTGTCACATCTCAGTGCATGCGTGTGCATTTGCGTGTGTCTCTGTGTGTGTTTGTCTTGCATTAGTGTGTGTATTAATTCCCTATATATCCTGACGGGCAACTCCGTCCCACATTGCTAGTATGTATATACACACACACATATACTGCACAAAAGTCTTAGACAGGTATGAAAACATGTAAAGTAAGAATATTTTAAAAAATAGTCCTGTTACCAGTTTATTGTTATCAATTAACAAAATGCATAGCGAGTGAACAGAAGAAAAATCTAGATCAAATCAATATTTGGTGTGCCTTCAAAATAGCATCAATTCTTCTAGGTACACTTTCACACAGTTTTTTAAGGAACTCGGCAGGTAGGTTGTTCCAAACATCTTGGAGATCTAACCACAGTTCTTCTGTGGATTTAATCAGCATCAGTTGCTTCTCTCTCTTCATGTAATCCCAGACAGACTCGATGATGTTGAGGGGGCCATACCATCACTTCCAGGACTCCTTTTTCTTCTTTATGCTGAAGATAGTTCTTAATGACTTTGGCTGTATGTTTGGGGTCATTGTCATGCTGCAGAATAAATTTGGGGCCAGTCAGATGCCTCCCTGATGGTACTGTATGATGGATAAGGATCGGCCTTTAATTTTGAGCACTGATGAGACAATTAATTTTGACCAAATCCCCAACTCCTTTGCAGCGATGCAGCAGACTTGCAAGGAACTTCCACCATGTCTCACTGTTGCCTGCAGACACTCGTTCTTGTACTGCTCTCCAGCCCTGCGTTGAACAAACTGCCTTTTGCTACAGCCACATATTTCTGATTTTGACTCATCAGTCCAGAGCACCTGCTGCCATTTTTCTGTACCCCAGTTTCTGTGTTTTTGTGTATAGTTGATTTGCTTGGCCTTGTTTCCATGTCGGAGGTATGGCTTTTTGGCCAAAAGTCTTCTATGAAGACCACTTCTGACCAGACTTCTCCGGACAGTAGATGGGAATGGGTATACCAGGATCCCACTGCCAAAGACTTTTGCACAATAGTCTATATATGATAATGTTCAGTATTTGCTAGTTAATTGCTGCTCCAACCTCCTACATTAGCATCATAATAAACTTCATTGTACAAGTTGAATTGGGTACCTTCTTCTCCCCACATCTGGTACTGTGAGCTCTGGAGAGGCAGCTGTGCAATGCTTTCAGCTGCTTTGACATCACATCCACATGCAGAGCCAATAGAAATGAGGCAGCCACTGGCAGCTTTAGCACTTGCAGAAGGTGAAACAGGAAAGTTAGGGTAAATCTGTTCATCACTGAATATTTATAATGCACTACTCCAAGAAGTGAGAGTAACAGTGATTATCTGGTAAAAGAATCAGCATTGAGTCATTTGCCATGTTTTCTTCCCTTTAAAGTAGAACTGTCACTTTAAAATAAAGGACGTTTTAAAACATACTTCAAAAATAGCCCACTTCTACTTATACACCATTAAAGGAGCAGTAAACTTTTTTAATGAAAACACGTATTTTATAGAGCTTTTCCAGCTGAATAAAACAAGGCCACTCCCATTGCTGTCAGATGTTTTATTCAAAAATTATAGCAGTTTAAATAATCATTACTGTGTGTTTCCTTCTTGGAAGTTCTAACTGACAGGAAGTGACTGGCAATTTCTATCACATTCTATGGAGAACTGTATGTCTCTGACTTTTCTGTCTTTCCTTTCCATTAGAATCTAACAGGAAATCTAATTAGAATTTGACCACTAGATGGCACTGCTAATATAAAAAACATGGGTTTAAATTGTAATAACTCTGGAAATATAAATCTCTCAGCAGTGGGAGTACCCTTATTTTACTCAATACGAAAATCCCTACAATATATATTTTTTCATAAAAAAAGTTTACTGCTCCTTTAAAACTTTACATGCAATAAACAAATCCCTTCATATAAATGAACAAGGAAGCTGTCATAGTACTATTAGCATAGACATTTCCTTCATTTGTTGTCAGAGAAATGTCCTAGGGGTTATGCACTAAGGTGTGATAAAGAGGTGATCAAACAGAGATGACTTCTCCAGTGATATCACTTCTCCAGTTCCTATGTTATTCTGTAGAGCTTATGCACTAAGATCTCCATATCTGGAGAAATCCATAGAATAAACGAAGATTTGGAGAAGTGATATCACTGGAGAAGTCATCTCCACTTTATCACCCCTTAGTGCATCTCCACCTCTGTCTCTCCAGCTTATCATAAAATTGTCTCTGTACACAACCACAGTGTAGTTAACACTTTGATTGCCAAGGGGTTTACAACTTTATGCACATACTAATCTATTACTCAAAGGGTTAGACATGAATTTAACCATTTGGCTCAAATCCTTTGAGTGTCAAGGTGGTTTGCACACCCTTTTTATGTTTCTGACTTATAGGTATAAAAAATATATAGGGCAAACATAGTACTACCACCATACCTGGGAACTTTTTATTCTGGCCTCCCTGGAGTGCAAGGCCTGTGGTACCAAATGACGCAATCTGTGTCAAAAGGGGTGGTGCTTAATCACTACAGTGGGGCGGGGCTTCAGAAACATGTTAAAAATATACACAATAGACTGGGGAAGGAGAAGAAGTGGGCGGGGAGTGGGTGGAACTTACAGGGAAGGAACGCCAATGGGCAGAGTTTCTTAAGAAACTGCCCACTCCCTGGAGAATCAGACTCTGCCCCAGGGACCTGGTAATGCAGAGTCAAAACTGGAATCTCCGGGGCATATCTGGAGAGTTCCCAGCTATGACTACCATGATCCAGTGTATAAGATTCTTTTATTGATTTTCCCCACCCTTTCTTTTAGTAAAAAATGCAGATAGCTGCTCTAGCCTGTATGGCATTGTATTTACCTCTCCTATGAGTCTGCAGCAGTTCACTTTAGTCTTTGTATATTATGTGTTGCAATTTCTATGTGAAATAGGGAAATTAGTATTACAGCAAGTGTGATAGTCACTGATGCACATAAGAGCATTTTCACTCTCCAGATTTTCTTAGAACCTTTGAGTGCCATGGACTGACAAATGTACACAGATCTGCATGTGGCGATACAGAGATTGGGCTTTGGGGAAATCTCTCCCCCAGATATACATTAAACCCTTTGACTGCCAAAGAGATGTAAAATGCATTGCACAAATAAATAGAACACAAGGGTTAATGTTGCACTTGGGTTGGAGATGGGAGAGAGGACTTCACAGGTGGTGGATCACGTGGGCTAGGGGGAGTCATTTGTGCCAGCAGGGGACTGTGTAGCACTAAAGGAAAATACTAATAGCTTGAAAATAATTTAAATAAATAACATGCATCTGACACAACATGTAGGTAGTTTTTCAGAATTGGCAGTTATTTTAAGGTGGCAATTCCACTATTGTAGATGAGTTTGATTTCTCTTTTATTGCACAGTTATTTTCCAAAGCCTATTTCAGACCTCTCTAGTATCCAAGAATATATTTAGAAAGTAATAAAACATTTATCATTGTCCAGCTTTAACATTTTTGCACTCGTAGTAACAGGCATGAAGAGTATATTAGGGAAATATCTTGACTTGCAAGCAGACCCTTGGCCTTCCTGCAACAAAGCTTTTGTCAGGAATGTCAGTAGCACAATGTAATGCCTTTTATTAAAATCCTCACATCTAGATATGAGTGTTGCAAAGTCACATAAACACGTGTCCTTGTTATCAAAAGGGAATGATGCAGTGGATGTTTTGCAAAAGTAATAAATCAGAGCGAAACATATGACCCTTTGAGTACCAGAGGGACAGGGAATGCAACGTGTTGTGTACCCCCTCAAAGGTTTAAAACAGGAGTAAACAGCTACTAATAAAATAATAAAAAAAATAGTCTTCAGAAGCTAAAAGATAAAGTGTTTCTAGAACAAATTTATTTCAAGTAAATGATGTATAAAAGTAATAGCAAACTATTATTTATATAGATATTTTGCAGGGTTTTCACTATTGTGTTACAGAAGGGTACTCCCATTCATGGGACGTGCTTCAGGTCAGCAGGAGGCAATTATTTTTTACTGCTATTTGTCGGAGAGTTTGAATATTAGACTAATTCTCAAGATGATGCCTCGAGTGAGGATTCAAAGTCCTAAAAGGTCCTCATCCTCAAACCACAAGTTGAGGAGGGATGTAAGAGAAAATAGTAAGTGCCCTTGAGGTTGCTGTATTGATGGCCTCTCACAATTAATATCAGGATGCATCAGGAAACGTCCTTATGCTCCACAATAGGGTCTGGAAAACAAAATCATATAAGCCAGAGGAATATCCAACACATTGCTTTGAAATGAGTTAAACACCTCTCTGACACCCACACATATAGTGTTTTATTCACTAGAGGTGAGCAAAAGGTCCAGCTGTGTTCCCGAGAACAAATCAGCGAAAACCACATTGTTGTCTGCTTTTTTGTAGAAAAAATCTGCTTTAAAAATAGTGATTAAAATCTTCTCGTTTTTTGCCTATTGGCCAAAATTCTTTGCCATCTTTTCAATGACTAGAAAGTTTCTGCCCATTGATTTACATGTTTTTTGCCTTTTTGCTATAGAAACATGACGTATTCCAGGAAGTGAAGCACAATAGAAGCAGCTACAGAGCGAGGTAGATGTGCTGTGCTGTTCTGCTGTGATCTTTTAGCAAAATTGAGGCAGGAGAGGTTTATAGTGACTATCACTATGAGAAGGTTAATGTATCCACTGAGTCTGAGTCAGAGGAGGAAGAGAACACTAAAGAAGCAATGCTGGCCAGTTCCACTAAATTACCTCTAGGGTTTTTGGGGAAATTAATGTCAAGGGAAGAAGAAAATGGTAGTAGTGAGAGCAGGACAGGTCAGCTGCCTATGCCTGCTGCCAGTGCCACCAGTGATGTGCCTGCTGCCAGTACTGCCCCTGCTACCACTAGTGCTGCGCCTGATGTCAGATGTGCTGCCAGTACTGCCACCAGTGCTGTGCCTGCTGCCATTGCTGAACCTGCTGCCACCAGTGCTGTGCCTGCTGTCAGTGTATCTTGTAATTCTCAGGAGGGGGAGAAGGATAAGATGATGCCAAGTGTGACAGCAGGGGATCCTAAGTCTCACTTGCCATCCCCAAGCAGTCTCGCCAGTGCTAGTACTACTGTTAAGAAGGTCCAGCAGCTTGTTTACGTTAGGACTGAAGGAGCGGGTAATCATCATATTACTAGTGACTGTGAAGAAGAAGACTCAGGGACTATAATTGATGTGGTTGGTGTTAGTAGTAGTAGTAACAGTGATGGTGAAGCAGCTGGTGGGACTAATGTCAGGAGAGTGGTAGAGGAAGCAATTAAGAGCATCCAGACTAGCTGTCAAGGGAGCCCACACCATTCTCCTGACCCTGGGAGTTCCCTTCCCCCCATGGCATGTCCATGTGGCACATGGTCCTGAAGAAGGCAGAATTGTCACCATTGCAATAATACCACCACCACCACCAGGAGCACAGATCAGCTACTTGTGCCTGCTGCCAGTCTGCCTTTTTCACGTCACCAAGAAATGGCGAGTGTGACATTAGAGGACCCTCTGTCTCAATTCTCGTCACCTCCTCCAACCAGCAGTGAGCATTTGGAATTTGCAACTGATCTAATTCCTGCTGCTGAGTTGCAAGGGCAGCAGGATGCTGATGAGCAGGCTAGTGTGCCACAGACTACTGTGGGCACAGTGGGAATGGGGGTCAACAAGTGATCTGTGACTAGGGAGGGTTCCACTTGCAGCAGCAGAAATACTCCTGGTCCTAGTTGCAGTGTTTGTTCTGAGGCAGTAGCAGCAACATCATCCTCTGCCTCCAACAATGAAAGGTCATGTGGACGAGAAGAAGAAAGAGGCCATTTTTCTCCACCTGTTCTCTTCCCCCTCCCCTGTGGGACTATTTTTCTTTTGTGGCAGACACAGTGCAGTCATCACCAACAGCACTGTGCACAATTTGTGACAAGTCAGTGAGAAGGGAAAAAGGAAGGAAGGTGCCTTGGCACAACCACCCTGATAACACACATGAAACACAGACACTATGATATTTATGTCAAACATGTTAAAGCCAAACACTTACCACAGAAATCAAGCACTGCTGCTGCTGTACTCCCTGACTCTCCAGAAAGGCAAGAAGAGACAAGGCGGAGATCAAAGAGGGGGAAGAATAGAGAAACCCAGGCAGAGACTGGAAGTTCCATGACAAGCAAAACAACTAGCTTGCCATCACCTTCTTCCTCTAGGTTAACTACATCTTCTGCAAATCCACCTCTTTCATTGTTACTTCCCCTGCCAAGTGATAGCCACTCTGTAGGTGTTAGAATGTGGCAGTTCGTGTCCACCCATTGCACATTGTGTGGTGCACTGACCACACATGGCAGTGTGGTAGAGGAGAATCACAAGCAGGGCATCAAGCCACATCTGAGGAAATTCCACCTGCAAAATATGCTAAGATGGTGGAAAGGAAGAGTCATCATTAGTATTAAACTGTCAGCAAGTTGTCATGTGTCCTTAGCGGGGTGTGGACAAGGGGTATAGTGACAGTGGCAGTCCTTGGGTTCTGTGTCATGGTGTTTGGATACAGTTGTACCCCCCAGGTGTTATTTACCACACACACTGTGCATATTGCAGTTGCTAATGAGAGGCACAGTTCCTGCTCTCAAGGGAAAAATTATATTCTAATAACAACATGATTTTGGAGGGGTGGCAGGTGGAGAAGAATTATGGGCCAGCTACTTCTTTTCTCCACATATACTGGGGGCTATTTATTGTGCTGCTACTACCTCAGGTGCATCACTGGAGCTAGTTGTGGCAAGTGGAACCTTCATCATCCATCACCCAAGTTACTATTGTTGATCCCATTCCCTTTCAGCTACCTAATTATCCTGCTGCTTAACTCCGCAGCAAGAACAGCAGTTGCAAGTTCCGCAATTATGGACTCAGGAGGACATTTGACAATGGCAACTGGCCAACATGACCTGCTGGCACTAGGCCAGTAGGGCATTTTTATTTTCTCAGGGCTTGTCCTTTAAAAAAATAAAAACTTAATAATAAAAAAACATAGTCCTACAAAAAAATAAACATTTTTGGGGGGTTTGTTTCTAAAAAGCCTAAATCCTACAAATCAGTGTTTCCTTAGGTCTTGTGCCAAACAAGCTTAAGTCTTACAAATCAATGCTTCTTCAGGGATTGTGCCTTTAATAAGTCTAAGTCCTACAAATCAATGTTTCCTCAGGGCTTGGGCCTCTAACAAATCATCCTCTACAAAAATACTCTATCAAGTCAAATATCAGTCCACCCCAGTGGCATCTTATGCCTGGGGGTTCCTGTCTCTATCACTTTACATACAAATGTCTTATTTTATTTATTTTTTTTTTTTGTTAACTGTTCCCCCAATACCAGTCAAGAACCCCCCCCCCCCAAAAAAAAAAATTCCTCTTCAACTGATTCATTCCCCAGACTCCACCCACCAAAACAGGCACCCTCCTCAGGCCCCTTTTATACCATGTCTTATGGGGGTATTTTAATTGTATTTGGATTTTTTTTTTATTATTATTATTATTATTATTATTATTATTAACTGACCCAATTCCAGTAAACAAATCCTCAAAATTCCCTGTTCAACTGATTCTTTCTCCACACCCCACCAACACAGGCACCCTTTTATACTATGCCTTTGGGAAACAAAATAAGTGTTATGTGTTGTGTGTAAATTCAATGTTCCCATTGATTTCAATGGAATAAGCTAGGCAAAAAAAAGAGAAAACAGCACTTTTCACAGGAAATTATTCGCCAAGCGTGAATTTCTATTATTCACCGATTTCAATTTGAGGCAAAAATGTCTTCACCAGCCTTATTCCATCATTCACTGGTACTCACAAAAGCACATGTTAACTGTCTGACATCCCAACCTTTCCCCCCGGTATACAAAAACCTGGTGAGCTGTAATTTGCTTATCAATAGTGTTCAAATAATTACGTATATGTGCATAGTTAGAACAGTAGCAAATTCTATACTTTGGATATATATACAAAAACAGTCTGTGCATTGAATACTAATCTTTACCAGTAAATAATCCATGACTTGCTACAGATAATGAACAGTGAGGTTTAGTTATATGTGTGTGGTCAAAAGCATGTGTAGTTTGACCTCCAACATCAAGACACCTGAGATTATTAGCCAAAGAATCACACATGCACGGTTTGATACCTCAGCCTTGCCCAATACCCCCTGGTAGGCATCGAAATACACATGTACTGTTTGCCTTTCCTGCCTTGTTTCACAGGTAGCATCGGAACCACACATACACATTCCAGGGTTTAAAAGTTGAAGTCCTTTGCTACTAGCCAGACCTGAAAAGTTACTCGCCACTGAAAGCCATAACATACCAACAACGGCTGAATTTCTACTCGCCAGGGCTAAATTTTCACTCGCCATTGGCTAGTGGAAATTTTGAGCCCTGCACATTCTGATACCCTAGTCTTGTTCCACTGTATCCCTGGTAACCAAAGAACCATACATACACTGTCTGCTTCCCCAGCCTTTTTCCATTGATAGGTTTGATCCTGGCATCACCTAGGATATGGGGTACCATTTTTCGCAAGCTGAAACTAGGTACTGAATTGACCGCAGTATAAAAAAGGCATTTTTTTTTGCACTGACTGACTATCATTTATCAGATGTGTCTCCTCAGGCAAAACTAGTGTAAAACATCCGAACCACAGAAGAATTCCTACAGAAGAAAGCACACAGTTATTTTTTCATAATATACAATAGTTTTGCCCCAGGTTTACTAGTTTGATCAGTGAAGATGAGACTTGAAAAAGTCATCTGGCTTTTCATAAACATTTATGTTACTTACATATATGAAGCACAAATACAGATATGAGCCACACATATTTATTAATTCTTGTTTTTATCTGCCATCAACAGGATATTATTCTTGAAATACTTAAAGATGCAATGACTTCCTGCATTGGGAACACAAAGGGATTTCTCCTTGATGGCTTTCCATGTGAGATCAAGCAGGCAGAAGAGTTTGAATGCAAGGTAAGTATCTAAAATAGTGATGGCAGACATTTTTCGAAAGCCAACTTTATATAGTTGTGTGCTCCCTTATGCTATCAGATAGATGCAATCTGTGCTTTCTTCTAAGAATAAAAACACATGAAACAAACTTCAAACTGGCATTAATGTTATGAAGGCAAGTTGATGCCAAAAATCAATAAAGAAGATTTTAATTTTCTACTATCATTATCCTCTCAATATTTTGTGTGCAGCCGAATCGTTATATAAAACTGGAATTGAGCTACTCTAGCAATACCAATGGGTAGTCACACAACTGCAAGCTCTGTGGTATCACTAGTGTAGCTATTTATTTCATCTGGGGAAAGAGAGCAAAGGTGGGAGGAGAAAAAGGAGGAGAAAAAAGTGAAGAGGAAGGGCACAACAGGGAGCATCTTTTAATCCAGTGCTGTGTGCTTGTTATTTGTAAGAAAATATCTGGCAGCAAATGATCCCTACGGAAATAAGACATAGACCTTAAGGCACAAAATATTACTGGTCCTTAAGAGATTAATGACACCCCTGTGTGGCAATTGAAAAACATTGGTTTTCAAAGGTTTAAAACCTGTCTAACGGTTTTGAATACCTAACACTTATTTCCAAAGTGTTAATCTCCTTTAACACAACTCTTTGAGCCCCAAAAGTGGTTTAACTGTTTGAGAGCAAGAGGCAACACTTTGCAATGCATTTATCACCCCTCCCCTCTCTGGCATTAATGGGCTAAAGAAAATGTGGGGCTTATTTCAAGTCTACCCTTACCAAGGAAGAGGAAGACACTTGGACTAATGACTGCAGCAGCTGGCCAGAATTGAACTCAGTGATGAGGCTCTTCAACGGCCGCTAGAACTTGTTCAGGTACAGGCTACTCACATTACCAGGGCAGTATTTGATCAATAGAGGAGGAGGCTGCTCCTCCCCTTCGTACACACTTCCTTTCATTTTAGGCTCACTGGTCACATCAAGATATGAAGTGTGTGACAAGAGGAGGAGCAGCACTCTGTTCCAATAAGATCAGTGCTTCCCTGGTCATGTGAGCAGCCTTCTCCTGTGACAGGATCCAATGCTGCCCTGTCTGCTTAAGCAACCTGCACAAATGCATTATGATGCTGCCATGGCCGCATGCCACCACCATAAAAGCTTCTGCGTGCCAGTGGTGGCATGGGTACCATAGGTTCGCCATCACTGTACTAAACAATGTAACGGAGAATGTGAACACTGAAGAGGTTAATCCCTTGAGTACCAGTGAGGTATGCAACGCACGGCTTTGCAATGCAATGGCTAACCCTCTAGCACTAAAGGGTTAAACCCCTTATTTAAATCAATGTGAATCAGTTTGCTCCATATTTGTTCCTGTTTTGTTTTCTGCATAAGATCCTTAATCTGCATTATACATGAGACTTTTCATGTGCAATTCATTAAAGGAGCAGTAACTGTTTTTTTCTTAAAAATACAGTATTGTGTTTTTCCTGCTACAATGGTACTCCCACTGCTGGGAGATTTTTTAATTCAAAAGTTATTATAGCACAAAAAACACATATACTTTTTTTCATAATAAAAATATAAGCACATAGGAACAGTGAAAGTCAGAACTGCCAGTATTTCCTATAAGGTTATGATATTTGTTTAATCATCTGTCATGTTTGAATCATCCAAAGGCAAACATTGCACCACCTAAATGAATGCCAGAGGGGTAGGCAATGTGTTATGCAACCCTCTGGCACTCAAAGGGTTAATCAGTCACACTGGAGGCAGCTGGGTATAATTAAGGTATGTACTGGAATCACAAAAATAATCTCCCCTGCTTTCTACTTGGCTATTTCACAGTAGGAAAGACTACAAAATGCCTCAACTGCCAAACACACTATCTAGTTATTAATACAGGAATTATTAGCGGGGATACCTCTCAGTCATATTCAGGAAGCAAAGAGAAGCTATTCTGGGTCAAACCAACTGTTTCATAGTGGACAAATTAAAAGCCCCAATGATTTAAATGGGGCTTTTAATTAAAGTGATACTGTAACATTTCAAAATCCCCCCCATTATTTTATAACCCCCAAACAAGCATAAAACCCCCCATATAATGTAAATTATTGATGACCCTCCCAAGAGTTTTCCTCTGAATCAAGAGGGAGAGCACTGCCATTCAGAATGACTGGCAGTGCTTTCCCTCTGTGAAGCTGCCAGCCACCCTCTATAAGCCCACCGAAATGTTTCCTGGGTTGGGGCATTATGTTGCACTGGCCCAAAATCCTGCAAGCCTGAACAGTGACTTCATGAAGTCGTCTGCATCATAATGTTACCTGAGTGTGCAATGTCAGATTTCCTATTCAAATGGAGGCATAATGTAAGGCTTAAAACTGCACCGGTGCAGAACATATATGTACTGTTTACTTGTTGTGGGCCATCATTGGTTACCAAGCAGTTGTTGGATTAAAACTCCCATCGTACCCAGCTAGCTAAAGGCCTAGTGAGTATGATGGGATTTGTGGTCCAAGAACAGCTGGAGAGCGAAGTGTCTCTTATCCATGCTTTATATGAACCTGGAAGCTTTCAATATATGCATACACTGCCGTACTTGAATATAACAATGAGCAGTAAAAAAAAAAAAAAATTACAGAATTCATACCTGTAGCTGCACTGTCTTGGTATTCCACTCGGGCAAAACTGTACTTGGCACAAAGGGCAATATCCTCAGAAACTAACACGCCCTCCTGCACCCAAAACATTCTTATATTTTAACATTGAGCTAGTGACTAGGGGCTAGATTCTATTACAGGTGTGAATTTTATATCTGCTTTTATCTCCAGCTTTCTCCTTAGACTTCAGTAGGAAAATGTTTGATAAAACAGATGTTAACATTTAGCACCTGCAACAGAATCTAGCCCTAGATGTTTTTTTACCTGTCACTCCCTGAGTTTAAAGGGATTGTAATGTTTCACAATAAAAGCAGCTCCTATTAATTCATAGCGTTTGGGCCACTGAGAATGTTATTTCAATACTGTCAGAGTTGTAGTTCAAGAGCAATTGCATGATAAAGTCTCACCCTCCCGCCCCTTTTACTGATATAACACTGCTCAGCTCAGAGCAGCAAGACTGCCAGAATGGATCTCAGAGAAGGACAGTCTTCAGTGAGCATAAGGAAAAACCTGTAAAACCTGGGGGGCAGGGTTTTCCTTATACTCACAGTAAGAAGATGGTACCTTGCTGTGATCTGTCAGGTCAAGAGACCAGATTTCATATCTGAGGGGAGGTGGCTTACACTAGGTAAAATGGGCAGGAGGGGTATACTTTATCATTCAAATACTCTTGAACTACAGCTCTGACAGAATGGAAATAACACTCTCCATGGCCCAAATATGATGAAGATTAATTGGAGCTGCTGTTTTTGTGAAAAGTTACTATCCCTTTAACATGACTGTTAGCAGAGTATAAACACTTCACTACAAAATGGGACAGTGGGTGATTAATACTGAATTGTAGGTGTTCCATAGCACAACTTATTGTCTGGATCACCACCTTGGAGCACTTGTTATTCAGGCGGAAGAAAGTAAAAGACGACATATTAAACAACACCATTTGTAACATATGTAATGATGGGAGAGCTGGGAAGAGAATTTCAGAACAGGGGACGTCGTGCATAGCTGTGCTGTACAGCTTATACCGCAGCAAGAGGAACTGATGACATCACTGGGTACTGTTTAAATGGCTATATCTCTTAAAGTATTGTGATTAAAAAATAAAAAAAACCTGTTTACAGTAAAAGTTCCATTTTAAGCTGACTGGACCTCACCTTTAAAGGGACAGTAATGTTTCAAAATAAAATGCAGCTCCAATTATTCTTTATAGCTTTTGGGCCATGTAGAGCATCATCATTCTCTACGATGTGTAGTTCCAGAGTAATGGAATCATAAAGTGACCCCTCCCCCCCTTTTACCTATGTAAAGCTGCACAGCAAGACCGTTCAGATGGATCACAGCAAGGGACAATCTTCTGTCACCACAAGGAAAAACCTGCCCTCCTCCTTCAAAGGGGACAGTGTTTTCTTTCATGCTCACAGCCAGAAGATTGTCCCTCGTGCTGAGCTGTTTGGTCAAGAAACAGATTCCACATGTGATGGCAGGTGGCTTACACTAGGAAAAAGGGACGGCAGGGGAACACTTTATAATTCAATTACTCTAGGACTACACATTATAGAGAATGATAATACAACTCTAGATGTCCTAAAAACTATAAAGAATAATTGGAGCTGCATTTGTTTTGAAACATTACCATCCCTTTAACTGTGGACATAACAGAATTGTAGACTGTATGTTTTATATCCCTAGATAAAGGTGAAGCCTGGCCAGCCTACTTGTAACCCCATGAATGAAAGACAGATGTCCCGTGCATTACTTTGCAATGCATTGGACACCTCTCTATTACTGAAGGGGTTAAAAGCTTTATATAAATTAGTACGAATTTGGGGGAGTTTTATTTGTTCCCTATGATACAATTGGTTTGCTAAAGAATTGCTACTCTGTAGCTCCTTAAACTGTGATGATTTACAGCATTCTTTCCAGATTCAGGCAGTGCGAGAAAGATTGGATAAAGTGGCTATGGTGCCATTCTTGGTGTATTCAAACTACTGCTCACTGTTACTTTGCAGAAGGCTCATTCATTTCAGTATCAGTTGAATCTGTAGTAACAGTTTCCACTAATAATTGGGTGAATATCCATGTGCAATTGTAAGTCAGATGTGTCACCTCATGGATTAAAGTGAACCTGTTACTTGATAGAAGTTTAATTTGTTTTTAAGAGAATTAAAATCTGCCTATATATTGTACTAACCATTTTTTTGCAAAGTAAATTGTCTTAGAGTAATTAACCTTAATGCTGCTCATTATGTTAATTCCCTGCGTAGTATGTCAATTTGTCCTGCTTTAGGCCAAATGCACTTTATTAGAAATGTCCTCAGTGTGTGCTGGTTCTGCCTCAATTCATTAATCACAGTATGTAATAATACTGGAACAGCACAGGGTCTAATTAGCATACAGAGTCACACTGTACCATAAATGAATAAAGCTTAATTTATCGCAATCTATTTATATTGCAAAACAATCACTGGAACAACATATTGGCAGCTTTTATAATAACTAGTATTTATATAGCGCCTTTCTCCCAGTAGGATTCAAAGTGCTTTCAGCGCATGCTCTTGGAATTAATCAAATCGGCAACTGAATAATAGGTGTTATTATTACCCAATGGTGCTCATTTATATCGACCACGGAAGGAGGAAGGGCTGAGTTGACCCTGCCGGGAATTGAACCTGCAACCTTGAGCAGGCTCTGCAGTCAGGGCTTTCACCCACTGAGCTATTTCAAGGCACTAACATCAATTAAACCTATATTATGGTGAAAGATGCACTTTGAACACATGTATAAAAAAAAAATGCACTCACACTAACAGACTCCTTAGTGGGCAATAAGTGCCAGCGAGATAACAATGCATCTAAGAAAAAAAATAAAAAAACATAATGTAAAGTAAACTTTTCATTTTTAATTAATAGGTAAAACTGTTTTTAAAGTGATAGGTCCCTTTAAAAAATGTTGCTTAGGAACAGGACATCTTAAAGTGGTATTGCATATGTTTGATGCCAAAAAATTCCTAGAGGTACTGAGCTGGTGTACAAAGAATTGGAGCGAACCAGCTGTACCATAGTTCAGTGACGTTAAACAGGGCTTTAACCCATTGGTGAAGCCATAATTTGGTTACCTCTCTAGCGTGCAATGGATTAAAAGCTCGGTTTACATCAATGATGATTTGGGGATTTATTTGCCCCCTATGGGGTGCAGTTGGTTTGCTCCTTTACTTCTCAGTACATTATCCTGATTGAGGATGATGTACGTAAAATAATTGAGGTAATAGTGGGGTAAGCCATCTGCCCCATAAGAGGCAAATACA
The DNA here is from genome assembly GCA_037306005.1 of Rhinophrynus dorsalis. Classification (NCBI taxonomy): domain Eukaryota; kingdom Metazoa; phylum Chordata; class Amphibia; order Anura; family Rhinophrynidae; genus Rhinophrynus; species Rhinophrynus dorsalis. The sequence goes on from CM074722.1 coordinate 257,647,611, forward strand.
AATTATCTTTTGATAAATACACAGTGCCATTTGTTTAAATGGACTAGCAAGGTCTCCAATGCATTGTGTTAGTTGGTGTCCATGCCGTTAAAATGTTCAGTTTAAATCAATGGGTATACGTAGAATATTCATTTGTCTCCTTTGGGGCTGATGATTTGGCCCAGAACTGCACCTCTTTCACATGTTGAATTCAACCGTACATTCATTACTGGGGAAAATGGAGTGTTTATGTGACTGACAGAAAAGCAGGAAACTTGTATTATTATTGGCCAGTTCAATGGAAAATGCCTATATAGTTTAACCCTTTGAGTGCCAGAGGGGTAAGCAACGCAATGCAAAGCATTGTGTGCCCCTCTAGCACGCAAAGGGTTAATTGCTAGTATGATGAAAAAATTGATGCATCCCAAAAAAGAATCACATGTTGGTTGATGTCTTTGAAGAATGTGTTGATAAGGCAACAGTAACACAAGGAGCTCTGCAATCCCAATGGATTCAAAGTGGAGCCAGTAAACATTCATTATTTGAGTGGTTGGTCCAGGGGTGGGCAACCTGACGCCCTCCATCAGTTGAGGACTACAATTCCCATTATGCCCTGACAACCAACAACTGGTGTGGGGTGATAGATATTGTAATCCTTAACAGCTGGATGGCCTCAAATTGGCAGACCATGGGTTAAATTGCATGAGCACCAAGGGACAGTTACTGATGGATGATGCCTTCCATTCTATCACTCATGGGTGTGCAGTTTTCAACAAAATTAATCTAAAAACAAATGTAGTGATTTTAAAACACCTTTCAGAATCACCTTTATATTGCATCATTAATGTTTTTATTTGGAAAACTTTTTTTTTTAATGTATTTATTTAGTTAGTTCGTTTTATGCCTAGTTAAGGCATGATGTGCTGGCACTTCCTGTCTTAGTCCTACATTACCTTTCCCACTCACTGACACTGCTCAGCCATCCATTGCCCACCTTCCCTAGCACTGAAAGAGTTACGTGTCAGTTAGTTGGGGAGGTAATGTAGGGTATAGATAGAAAGCGATTGCACAGCATGCTTTAATTAGCATAATCTAGAGAGCTAAACTGAATAACTCGATTTTTAAATAAAAATTGCTAAGTTTTTAAATAAAAATGGCTAAGCTTTTTCAAAATCAATGCTAAGTTGATATTTTCTTCTGCGATATAAATGTTTTATTACATAATTAAAGATTTATTGTATACATTTGTAAATTTCAATCAACTGTGACAAAAATATATACATGAAATCATAAGGGATGTTTGTGTTCCTAAAACACATCCGGGTTTTGTCCATTTAGTGCACCAAATGCACTGAATGTAGATAATTAAAATGAAAATAGGCAATCAGACTAATGGTAATAAGTAAACAGCTGGTCGCACTCCTCTTTTGTGTTCGATGTTGAGTAGTAAACACAAAAGTGTGTTAGCTGACACAGGAAGTGATTTAATGGAGACAGAAATGTATTCTATGAAGAGATGGCTGCAATAAGTAATAATGAGCAGAACTTCAAGGTTCATTCAGGGCTTTATTCAGGAAGCTTAAAGGAGAAGTAACACCACACAGTAAAACCCCTCCCACATACTTACCTTACTATGGCCATAAAATCCTAATGAACCCTATGAATTCTGTTGTTATGCCTTTGTTCAGGAGACATCTTCCATCATGATATCATGTCCATGGAGGCAGATATGACAGTTGTTGTCTTAATTCTAGAGCAAACCAACTACATCATAGGAGACAAATGAACATTACCCAACTTTCCATTGATTGAATTGGGGCAAGTTATTCACAGAGACCTCCCTAAAGGTTAAAATCTCATTTTAAAGGGATAGTAATGTTTCACAAAAAAAAAACATCTTCAGTCTTCATAGTATTTGGGATATGGAGAGTGTTATTTCAATACTGTCAGTGTTGTAGTTCAAGAGTAATCGAATGAGTGTAAGCCAACTCCCCATAGATGTGGAATCTGGTCCTGGGACCAGACAGCTCACAGCAAGGGACAATGTTCTTACTGTGAGCATAAGGAAAACCCTACCACCCCTGACAGGTTTTTCTTTATGTTTGCTGAAGATTGTCCCTCCCTGTGACCCATCTGGACAGTCTTGCTGCTCTGAGGTGAGCAGTGTTACATCAGTAAAAGGGGTGGGAGGGGGATACTTAATCACTCAATTACTCCTGAACTACAACTCTGACAGGATTGAAATAACACTCTCCATGGCCGAAATAGTATGAAGCTTAATTGGAGCTGTTTTATTGTGAAACATTACTATCCCTTTAAAGTACTGGGAATTTTTTATTTTTTTTTTTATTTGTCTTCTTTTCATAGGCATCAAATAATGGCCTAGCTTACATTGCAAGGTTATAGATGTTATACTGGTTTTATCTCACATATTCCTATTGAAGTCAGTGGAGAAATGTGTAGATAAAACCCTCTGATGGAATCCAGACCAATATTAGCTACACTTTTCAGGATAATTTTGCTAAATTAAGAAAGAAATTCCAAATATTGTGGCATATGAAAGCAAATAGTCTCTAAGATTCTCATATTTGTCTGATTCTAGAAGAGGTTAGAATTTGACATTTTACACAATATTAGACAGAAAGAAATGGCCATCTATCTATTTTTTTGTGATTTTTGTGAGCTTTTGTTACATAATTATATAGTGGAATGCCATACAATGCAGTTTCTTATGGGGAAAAAAATGTACATTCAAGCTGGAAGGCAATTAGGGGCATATTCATCAAAATAAAGCCAAGTTCACACTGGCAACTTTCTTTGCAAAAAGTTCACTGAAAATATATCCAGTCTTGCATAAAAAGGGGTATTGAAGCAAGAGTGGATGACATCATTTTGCCACTATACAAATCATTGGTAAGACCTCACCTGTAATATGCAGTGCAGTTTTGGGCACCAGTTCTGAAAAAGTATATTCTAAAACTGGAGAGAGTATAGAAATGAACAACAAAATTAAGGGAATGGAGGACTTGACACATGAAGCCCAACTAGACACACTGTTATTTACACTACAGAAAAAATTACCGGCACTGTATAAATGTGAGGTCAATACAAGGATCTCTTTCAAATAACTAGGGACCAATCCATAAGATTAGAGAAAATTAGGTTTCAGCTCCAGCACAAGAAGTTTTTTTTTTTACATTATGGTCTGTCAAATTGTGGAATTCATTTCCCAAAGATCTGGTAATGGAAGATACAATGGATACAGTTAAGAGAAGATAGATACTTTTCTTTCAAGGTAGAAGATACAGGGTTATACTGTGTATTAGTAGGAAAAACAGAATGGACTCATACTCATTTTGATTGCAGGAAGGCTTATACAATTCAAATTTTTCTGGGAGGCAAAGGTTGAACTTGAGGGATTTGTGTCTTTTTTTTTTAATCCTAGTTTACTGTGTTACTATGTGACAGTTCACATAGGTGACCATTTCAACTACAGTTCTTTTCAGTGGCAATTTGTGTTTCTGCACCATCTTTCAGCAAAATGGATGCAGCAAAGGCACCATACCTAAAGTGGTGCAATACTGGAGTAAACCAACTGCACCATAAGGGGAAATGTAAATTCCCTTTGGCTTCAATGAGCCTTTTAACCTCTTTGAATGCAAGAAAAGTCTCAGACTTATTGCACTCTAGCATTTAAGAGGTTTGAATGTCCCTTTAAATCAATAGGAATTGCAGAATTTACTTTCAACCCTATGGTGCAGTTAATTTGCTCCAGAACTGCACCTCTTTAGCATGATTAATTCAGCCCATCATACATTTCACCACAACAGGAGACCAGCAAGGCAATAAACTATGAAATGACACTAGCATAATATTACACAAATCAACATTATAATACACAATTAGAAGAGACTAGCAGGAAATTATCCCTTGACATTAGACCAGCAGACTATTTCATGAGACCAGAAGAGAAGTGCAGAACTACTGAAAATATTTAGTGGGCAATACACCAGTACATTATATTCATGGAACAATATACTATTACACGAGACAGACTAGTAGGGCACTAAACTATTACTTGAGACCAGCATGGCAATAAATTGTAATACAAGATAATGAACAGCCACATAATCCACCAGCACGAGATAAGTAGGGTGATACACAATTACGTGAGACCAGTAAGTCAATGTACAGTAACATTGTATGAGCCTAACATAATATTCTATAAGGCCAGCCCTAGCAGGGCTGTACACAAGACAAACGGAATATTATCAGTAGGAAAGTACACAATTATATGAGACCAGCAAGGTGTACATTGTTACAAGAAAATAGTCACCAAAGTTTACATTTAAACCTTTGACAAAGGGCAGATGAGGCATGAAACAGCAAATCCTATGTAGGCTGACAGCTATCAACCCCCTCCCCACCATCATGCCATTGCAGTAATTGTGCTTAGTAAATAAGCTTTTGTCAGGTGGATGCTAGTTTTCTTCTTCTTTTTTCTATTATTGCTGATTGTACATTGTTACAGTTGATCAGTAAAGTATGATACTAGTAGGGTAATACACAAGCACTATAATTGTGCATTGTCCCTCTGGTCTTGTTCAATGCCATTTCAAGAAACTAGCATGGCAATACAGTATATAGTAAGATGGTGTCGAGCTAGGATAATGATTAAGGCTGAAATTCATCAAAGGACAAATGGCTAAACACTTAAGGGAATACTCCTATTTCCTTGTGTATGTGCCATTCCCAAAAGTATCAGTTGCCAAATTCTGTTTGTTACTCATTCATCAATAAACAAGTGCCATGTAAATGTGCTAATTTCATCTTCCAGGTTCAAGCTGGCATACTCTTTAAGCACATTCACCAAGATTGTGGTGGCATTTATGACAATATTCCATATTTCAATGCTTTGCATATGCCAGTAAGGTAAATATGGACTGTGGCAGACCCTTAGATAACTCAGCTAAAGAGCACCCAATAAAGGTGTACACAAAAATAAGGGGGAACTCTTTAACCAGTGCTGATGTTCACTAACCCCTACAAGTGTGGCCATTATGTATCTAGCAACCGTAAAGTGGGAAAATTAGTATGCGGGTATAACTTTGTTTCATGGTAATGTAGGAGGGGTCAAGGATAGCTCTCAGTCTCTGCAACCAAGGCTCAAACTCAGGACTGGGATCAACTAACAACTATACTGACAAATAAATAAGGCTTAACCGTTGTGTTGCATAAAAAAATGGCTAACATAACATATACGTGATTTTGAACACTTCCAATATCCTCTAAAGTCATATAAGGCATTGGTTCTACTTTAAATGCAAGTGCCTATAAGCTTGCATACTCCAGAACTGGGTCATCCATTATATCAACATAGTCTACTGCCTAGGTCCCAAGGCAATATGAAGGACCCTGGCTGCAAGTCATGGGTCACGAACAGTGACCAGCTGCAAGCTGCTCCCACTTCCGTTAGAGCCACAACTCCAGAACCTGCTATTGTAAGTACTCTGTGTCAGAAGCACCGGATAAAGAGATGTGAAGCCCCAAATTGATACTATGCATAGGGCCCTATGGAATCTTAATCTGTCTCTGGTGTACACCCTTTCAGATAGAAGGAACATTTTATATAAATATTATTAAACTATTTGGGTGCTAGAGTTGTCCCCAAAGCAAAGCATTGAAGACCTCTCTAGCATCCAAAAGGTTAGGTGTGTCACAAACCCGTCTGCTCCTCCTCCCTTAAGGCGGTCTCACTACTGATTTCAGAGCTCATACACCTGTCCATAACCTACTTATACCCAGGATTTTCCTATTATCCCTGCCCTCGGATGGTCTGTGCTCAGTGTCCTAGTACCTGTGTATCGAGCTTACCTGTATTCCTGATTCCTGTTGCGACCCTTGCCTGAACTCCGTGTATCCAAATATCTAGCTTCCTGACCTTGGCTTTGTCTGCGACCTCTCTTCTTGTTCCTGAGATCCAACTGTTTGCTCCAGACTTCTGTTCGACCCTTTATGTACAGACTCCAGCTAGCCTGACCACTCTTTTCATTTCTCCAGTTTGTTTCAACTCCTTGTGTACCGATTCCGACTCGACTACTTTCCGCTTCTCGACTCACCCTAGGTACCGACTATCCCATTGTGTACCGGACCCGGCCTGCCTACAACTTCCATTTGTCTCGACTCTGTGTTGTTGACATCCAACTCTACTCGACTACTTGTCGACTTCTGCTCGATCTCAACACTCCTGTATTCTGCGACTTAAAGACATCTGCCTGCTCTGTTTGTCGACTCACGGCCTTCTGCAGTACGGTTCCGACTCTGTGTCGGAGCTTGTGTGTTTTCCATCCAACACACAATCTAAAACTTCGTCAGGCTGAGAGACTGTGATAGTATCCGAGGGCCAGTAACATGGAACCCGCAGAGGTCGGACAAAAACTCACGTACACGTGAGGCCAGGCCACCGTATGGATCAGCTTGCTCAGGCCTTACAGACTTTGCTACTTTGTAGTGATCCTGCACGCCATGCTCTCCTGCTACTTCTGCTCTTGTTCAAGTAGAGACCTCTACCTCTGTTCCTACCATGAGACTACCACCTCCCCCTCGTTATGGAGGTGACCCTGCTGCATGTAGAGGTTTCTTAAATCAATGCTCTATCCATTTTGAGACTCCCCACTTGTTTCCATCTGACAGAGCTAAAGTGGGATATGTGATTTCTTTCTTAACTGACCGTGCCCTTGCCTGGGCTTCTCCTCTATGGGAGAGAGGCACTCCATTGGTTATCAACTATTCAGAATTTGCCCACGATCTTCGCCAAGTCTTTGACCTTCCTGGCAGAGCAGGGACTGCTTCGTCATCTCTATTCACCATCAAACAGGGCTCACGTTCATTATTGGACTATGCAATAGAATTCTGTACCCTTGTGGCAGAGGTTAATTGGCACAATGAAGTCCTGGTCTCTGCATTCAATAATGGACTGACCGTTTAAAGGATGAACTAGCTGCCAGAGGTCTACCCTTGTAATTGGAGTATCTTATTGCCTTTGTTTCCCGCATAGATCTGAGACTCAGGGAGAGACAACTCCAGTGGGATCGCATCCGGAGACCTCCTGTTAAATTGGCACCTAAATTCTCTCCTCCGGAAACTCCAGTTGTTCCCCCTTCTGAGGAGCCCATGCAAATAGGGTCCATGGGGTAGAGAAAGGAGGAAAAGCAGAACAGAAGGAGACGAAACATATGCCTGTACTGCAGAGGAGAGGGACTTTATGGCCAAAATTGTCCCAAGAAGAAGGGAAACTCCCTTAACCTAGAGGGATCAGGGGACCTGCTCTAGGTGTAATAGCTCATACCCCTGAGTCACAGGGAGATCTCTTACTGGTTCCTGTGCAATTGTCTTGGCAGGATCTTCATGTTTCTACTACTGCCTTAATAGAATATGGAGCCGCAGGCTCATTTATAGACAAGACTTTCTGCAAAAACCAAGGGATACCATGTCTTGTCAAAAATCAACCTCTGTTATTACAGGCCATTGATGGGAGGCCGCTTCATCCCTCTACTATAACCCTAGAGACTCAATCCTTGCAGGTTAAAGTAGGACCCCTGCATTCTGAGACACTGAGTTTTCACATCATTAATTCTCCTTCCTGTCCAGTCATTCTGGGATACTCCTGGTTATCGCTACACAATCCACATATTAACTGGCCAAGTGGCCACATTGTTTCTTGGGATTCTTACTGCTTTCTTCATTGCCTGGAGTCTGTGAAGCCTTTATGTATTCAGTCAGTCCAAGTGTCTGTTCCTGAGACTCGTGAGCACTACCGAGAATTCACAGATGTCTTCAGCATAAAGGAGACTAACAAATTGCAGCCTCATAGAGCTTTAGACTGCCCTATAGCTCTTCTGCCTAGCACCATTCCTCCACAAGGTAGAGTCCTGAGACTGCAGCTATGAAAGAGTATATCCAGGAGAATCTTAAAAAGGGTTTCATTCAACGGTCCACTTCCCCGGCAGGAGCGGGGTTCTTCTTTGTCAGAAAAAAGGAGATCTTCGTCCTTGCATTGATTATAGAGGCCTCAATAAGATCACAATAAAAACACTTACTCTCTACCCCTTATATCTGAACTGTTTGACTGACAAAAGGGGTCTAAGGTGTTTACTAAACTGGACTTAAGTGGAGCTTACAATTTGTTCTGGATAAGACAAGGAGACAAGTGGAAGACAGCATTTAATACTCGCTTGGAGTATAAAGTCATGCCCTTTGGCCTCTGTAATGCTCCTGCCATCTTTCAGGAATTTGTAAATGAATGCCTCAGGGATTTTCTGCAGCAGTTTGTCATAGTCTACTTTCATGACATACTAATTCACTCTCCTGATCTCCACACTCATCGCTTCCACGTCAAGCAAGTCTTACTCTGTCTTCGAGAAAACCATCTATTTGCTAAGCTAGAAAAATGTCTGTCTGAAGTCTAAAGAGTGCCTTTCCTAGACTATATTATCAGCTCTCTTGGTTTTGAAATGGATCCCTCAAAATTGGAAGCCATCCTTAACTGGCCTCAACCCTCTGGGCTTAAACCTCTCCAGAGATTCTTGGGGTTTGCGAACTATTATCGCAGATTCATCCGGAACTGTTCCAAGATTGCTGCTCCTCTCACAGCTTTTACTAAGAAGGGAGCAGATCTGGTTAATTGGCCTCCTGAAGCTGTCAAGGCCTTTGTACTCCTGAAACAAAAAGAAATTCTCCACTGCTCCAGTTTTGAGACATCTGGACCCTACTCAGCCCTTCATACTTGAAGTTGATGCTTCTGAGATTGGTACAGGAGCTGTCTTATCTCAGAGATGCACTCACAACGTCCCACTTCATCCCTGTGGATTCATGTCCAAGAGATTCTCTCCAGCGGAGAGAAATTACAATGTCGCTAATAAGGAGTTATTGGCCATCATTCTCGTTTTAGAGGAGTGGAGGGAGGGGGCACATACACCTATAATGATACTCACTGATCACAAAAACCTTATTTACATCAGTGATGCTAAAAGAATGAATCCCAGACAGGCAAGATTGGCACTGTTTCTGACTCTATTTAATTATGTGCTGTCCTATCGACCAGGAACTAAGAATACTAAAGCCGACGCACTCTCCATAATGTACACAGAACCCACAGAGGAGACTCAACTCATGGAACCTATTGTTCCCCCAAGCAGGGTACTGGCCAGTATATGCCATTCCAGTTTATCCTCCCCACTTCTAGAAGAGATCCTAAGTAGCCAGAAAAAAGCCCTGGATACCGTACCTCCCAGAAAGCTATTTCTACCATCAGAAAAAAGAGAGGAAGTCTTGAAGTCCCACCAATTTGGATCCGTGGCTGTTCACCCAGGAATTGCCAGTACTAAGGAGTTGATCTCCAGACTCTTTTGGTGGCCTGGATGTAAAAGAGATATTCAGGACTTTGTTTCAGCATGTCAAAGTTGTGCCTCTTCCAAAACTCCTAGGCCCCTTCCTGTTGGATTGCTACATCCACTGCCAATACCGTCACAGCCCTGGTCCCATACCTCTATGGACTTTGTGGGTGAATTGCCACCCTCAAAAGGAAATACCACCATACTTAAAGTAGTTGACCGTTTCTCCAAAATGGTACATCTTATCCCTCTACGCAAACTACCCTCCGCTGCAGAACTGGTTCAGATCTTCATCAGAGAGATTGTCAGACTGCATGGGGTACCCACCCAAATTGTAACTGATCGTGGCAATCAATTTATTTCAAAGTTTTGGAGGTCATTCTGTGAGAAACTGGGAATCTCCTTGGCATTTTCTTCAGCTTATCATCCCCAATCTAGTGGAGCCACAGAATGAGCTAATCAGGAGATGGAACAATACCTCCTGGATGTTCTGCAATGAAAGCCAAGATGATTGAGCAGAACTTCTACCTCTGGCAGAATTCGCAAAAAACAATTCACTTCAGGAATCCATTCAGATGTCTCTGTTCTTCTGCCTTTACGAAATTAATTCAGTAGTTCTTCCCACAACATTCACTGAGTTCGGTATACCTGCTTTAGACACTCATCTGGATAAAGTCAGAGAGCACTGGACTTCTGTGAGGAAAGCCTTGTGTTCAGCCACAGCAAGGCAAAAAAGAACTGCTGACAAAAGCGATCTAGTGCTCTGACTTATACCCCTGGTGACAGGGTGTGGCTTTCTACTCGTCATCTATGCCTCAAGGTATCCACCATGAAGTTGGCTCCCCGGTTCATAGGTCCATTCAGCATTAGTAGGAAGATTAATCCTGTGGCCTGTGAACTATCTCTCCCTAGAGCACTCCGTATTCCCAGGGTTTTCCATGTTTCCCTTCTGAAACCTCTCATCTGCAACAGATACATTAAGAGAGTTGTTGCTCCTGGTCCAACTGAGGAAGTCCATGAAGATGAGTTTGAGGTACAGGCTATTGTGGACTCCCGCTTTCTCAGAGGTTCCCTGCAGTACCTCGTACATTGGAAAGGGTATGGCCCAGAAGAGAGGGCCTGGGTGTCGGTCCATAATGTGCTTGCCCCCTGCCTAGTCCAACAATACCACAGTATTGCCGGTTACAGCCTTCCAGGGGTCGGCCCTCGAGTAGGGGGTACTGTCACAAACCCATCTGCTCCTCCTCCCTCAAGGTGGTCTCACTCCTGATTACAGAACTCATACACCTGTCCATAGCCTACTTATACCCAGGACTTTCCTATTATCCCCACCGTCAGATGGTCTGTGCTCAGTGTCCTACTAGTATCGAGCTTACCTGTATTCCTGATTCCTGTTGTGACCCTTGCCTGAACTCCGTGTATCCGAATATCTAGCTTCCTGACCTTGGCTTTGTCTGCGACCTCTCTTCTTGTTCCTGCGATCCGACTGTTTGCTCCAGACTTCTGTTCGACCCTCTGTGTAATGACTCCAGCTAGTCTGACCACTCTCTTCATTTCTCCAGTTTGTTTCGACTCTACTTTAAATGCAAGTGCCTATAAGCTTGCATACTCCAGAGCTGGGTCATCCATTATATCAACATAGTCTACTGCCTAGGTCCCAAGGCAATATGAGGGACCCTGGCTGCAAGTCATGGGTCACAAACAGTGACCAGCTGCAAGCTGCTCCAACTTCCGTTAGAGCCACAACTCCAGAACCTGCTAATGTAAGTACTCTGTGTCAGAAGCACCGGATAAAGAGATGTGAAGCCCCAAATTGGTACCATGCATAGGGCCCTATGGAATCTTAATCTGTCTCTGGTGTACACCCTTTCAGAAAGAAGGAACATTTTATTTAAATATTTATTAAACTATTTGGGTGCTAGAGTTGTCCCCAAAGCAAAGCATTGAAGACCTCTCTAGCATCCAAAAGGTTAGGTGTGTCACAAACCCGTCTGCTCCTCCTCCCTCAAGACGGTCTCACTCCTGATTACAGAACTCATACACCTGTCCAGCTAGCCTGACCACTCTCCATTTCTCCAGTTTGTTTCAACTCCTTGTGTACCAATTCTGGCTCGACTATGATTCTCCTCATATCGACTCCCCCCTGGTACTAGCTATCGCATTGCTTAAAGGGATAGTATTACTTCAAAATTACTATCCCTCTTATTGTAGCCCTTAATAAACTGACTTAAATGACACCAGCGGCATCTCTCAAACCTTTATGGTTTAAGAGATAGCCGCTTTCAAAGTTTCCTCTCCCCTGCTGTCAGCGTTCTGCTGCCAGCAGGAGAATCCGGTCTCTGAATCAAGCGGAGGCTCTTCAGCAGAGCCAATATCTCGTTATGGAAGGAAAAATGATTAATTGAAACAGTCTTCTAAGTGTGCTTGGTAACCAAGCACATGTATAAGACTGTTTCAATGAATCATTTTTCCTTCCATAATGAGATATCGGCTCTGTTTAAGAGCGTCCGCCTGTCCCGGGACCGGATTCCCCTTCTGGCAGCAGAACGCTGACAGCAGGGGAGAGGAAACTTTGAAAGCGGCTATCTCTTAAACCATAAAGGTTTGAGAGATGCCGCTGGTGTCATTTAACTCAGTTTATTAAGGGCTACAATATGAGGGATAGTAATTTTGAAGTAATACTATCCCTTTAACTCTCTGTGTACCGGACCCGGCCTGCCTACAACTTCCGTTTATCTTGACCATGTGTTGTTGACATCCAACTCTACTCGACTACTTGTCGACTTCTGCTCAATCTCAACACTCCTGTATTCTGCGACTTAAAGACATCTGCCTGCTCTGTTTGTCGACTCCTGGCTTTCTGCAGTAGGGTTCCGACTCTGTGTCGCAGCTTGTGTGCTTTCCATCCTACAAACAATCTAAAACCTCACCAGGCTGAGAGACTGTGATAAGGTGTTGTCTCTACTTTATTATTTGCCTGGAGCCCTAACACTTCTTACTGCTTGATGAATCCCCTTCTAAAGATCCAAAGCATTTCACACAACAACATATACACAGCTTGTCTGTAGAAAAATCTCAAACATTGATTACTCAGAACAGAGAGAAAAGTTATAGTTGTCAGATGTTCTACACTCCTATATTTTTCCAGCCACTGGCACATTGATCAGAGTTAGTATCCAGCAGAGCATCTCTCCATGCTTCATCCTGCTCTAACAGCAGGGACTGAACAACTCATATTTTTTAGATTAACAGGAAAACGGTTCTGAAGATCTAGAGTGTAACTGAAAAACATTCATATGCTCCCAGCTGTCATTTTTTTTTAACATCAATACATTTCACATTGGTAGAATTATTCTAATTAATTCAGCAAAGTCTAAAAAGTGTTATTTTCTTCCAGGCACTTTTTATTTTAATTGAAAAAAAAGGACAAGTGTGACTGAAAAATCACACTTTTTTTTGTTTTTATAATCTATATTTATTGGTAATTCTTACTTCTGTAGTGATAGTGAGGCTATTGTATTAATAAGAATAGGGGCAATTCTGGGGTAAACCAACTACACCATAGGAGACTAAACACATCTGCTGATATGATTTTCCATGTATTTATCACCTTTTACATTACCTCTTCTTTTCCACCTTCATTTTCAGCTGTAGTCCATCTTCTTATTCTAATGTTCTTTTTATTTTGAAAACTGTCTCTTTGCTGAACATTAAGGGTGGAATGCAAGAAACATGTTCATGCACTATTTCCAGTGTGAAAACCACTAGAAAATAGCTTTGTGCATGATTTTGTTGAATTGCACATGAAAAATCAAGATTAGCAGACAGCTGCACATATAAATAATTTTTTTGTGGCCATGGTCAGTATTAACAAATCTGTGTGAGGGGAATTACAAATGCGTTTAATGCAGGAAATGCTATTGCGATTGATTTTATCTGTCTGTTTATTGTTGCCGTAAAAGCTAATTGCTGTAAAAAATCACTGTATCGGACACAAAAGTGTAAAAAACAAAACAAAAAAGATGCATGTAAAAACTCAATGTATCGGACACAAAAGTATAAAAAAACAACCAAAAAAAATGCACATCCAGTACTTAAGGTCCTGGGGTTTAAGTACTAAGGTTTGATAGCAGTGAGATAAACTCTCTACTCCATGTTACTCTATAGAGCCTATGCACACAGGTGTGTAAGGCTGGAGGTATATTGGTGCATAGGATCAATAAAATAACATAGGAAATTGAGTTATCTCTCCTTTATCACGCCATAGTGCATGTCCCTATGAAGTCCTTCCAGATATGTTGTGTATACCATGCACAATTTTGGGAGTTGTCATTTGAGATATGGCATCCAGAACTGTACACTGTACTCTACGTGGTCTAATCTGCTATCTATAATGTGGCATTAGAACCTGTTTCTTTCTGTTGTTATTGCCTTTTATACAACCTTGTGTCTTTATGGCTTTCCCCATGGTTCTGCTGCATTGGCTGGTACATTTAAAAATGACATATAATTACTTCAAATTCCCTTTCATCTCCTGCTGTCATAATCAGAGTACCATTAAGTGTATATACTGTCTCTAGATTTCTGTGTCCTGAGTTATTTTGCATTTTATGTTATATTTTTATATTCCATACAGTTGTCCATGCCCCTGACTGTATACATTTTGTCTTTATGCAAGCACTCACTATATTATCACTCCAGATTTGAGTCCCTCTGAATGACTTGTCCATTGTTTGTACTCATGTGTTTGTTATAACAACAGGCTTCCATGTATTTGAACATAAACCATTTGTTTTATTTCTTTTTGGAACACCCCTTTTTAATATTTATTAATACCTTTGCTGCTCTGAAGTATATATTCTTTGTCACAGACATATATCGTCATTGGATTTTTTTGACGATTGTTTCTGCACTAACTGCAACAAGTGCGTTTCTTTGTTCACATAGGACCACTATAGTGAATGTCTACAGTTTAATTTTGCACTGGCTAATCTACTTCTTAGATGTCTGAGCTAAAGTAACAGTATAAAGGAGAAGTAACACATTCCTAATACCCCCCCCACAAACACACCACACACACACACACACACACACACACACACACAAACACACACATTCACACCCACACGTTCCTTACTATGTCTAGAAAATCCTAATGGCCCATTTGAATTTTGCCTTCTGCCTTTCTCCAAAACATAACATCTTCAATAAGTTCTGGATGGCTTGTCTATGGAAACGGATATTACAGTTGCTGGCATGTTTCTTTAAACTGAAGCACAGCCCTCTGGTCCTGAAAGGGTTAAGCCTACAATGTGCACTGGGCAGAGTTTGTGTTCTGTGACTCTGCTTCCATCTCAATGGACATGACATCTAGGACTAATTAATGATGATTACCCTTGGACAAAGGCACACGTGCAAACTTAAAAGGGGCCATTAGGATTTCCTGATCATAGTAAGGTAAGTGGGCTGTGGTTATTAGGAGATTTTACTTCTCCTTTAATATGTTTTACATATGCCTTCTAAACATGTGGGTTCAACTAGGTAACCCTGAAAGATCAGATGTCTCAATTTCATTTTAAATTTCCAGATCAACAAGCCCGACACTGTGCTCTATCTGGACTGTTCTACAGAAACCATGACCACACGTCTCCTAAACCGAAGTAAGTCCAGCCATCAGAGCAGTTTCAGCATTGAACCCATCAGGAGGAGGCTGGAGACCTACTACCAGACAACAGAACCCGTAATTACATATTATGAAAGAAAAGCTCTTTTATGTAAGGTAAGTATGGCAAAGTGCCTCATATGATTCTATATAGGCTGACCATATGTACCGTTTTAAACAGGACACTACCATTTTTTCATATTTCCAGACCGTCACGTCTTTTTTAATATAAATGTAAATTTTGTCCCGTTTTTAATATGTTTATATATATATATATATATATATATATATATATATATATATATATATATATATATATATATAATAAATGTCTTGATAAAGGCTACTGTGATAGCCGAAACGTCGATCTGAATAAATTGTAACAGTATCTTATACCGCATTGAAGTCCTGTGAGTGCGATCTTTCTTCATGAACTGTATATATATATATATATATATATATATATATATATATATAGTTTTTAATTTTTTGTAAAAAAAACTGAACGCGGCTTATTTATTTCTCATAAAATAAAGTAAATCGGAACTTCCTTTCATCACACTAGTGGCTTTACTGTACACATTGATTACCATAGAGTCTTATGACTCGAGTGACTCATAACGGTCTAAGACTCTCGAGTCTATGGTAAATTACCATACAGTCTCTTAGACAGTGATATCAATGCATAGAGTAAACACAGTAAAACCATTAGTGTGAGTGACGAAGAGAGGAAGTTCTGATTGACTTCAGGGGCAGGCTTTTTGGTCAGAGAGAGACAACACCGCTAGTAAGAGACTGAGCAATTGCGTTCTCGCTGCTTGCAGCTTACTACAATCGGACTTGGAATGATGGAGTCCCACTGTCCGTTTGTCCCACACCCCTTCCCGTTTTTATCTCAAGGAAATATGGTCAGCCTAATTATATATGATCACTTTCTTAACCCTTTAAGTGCCAGAGGGGTACACAACGCATTTGCTTTGCACTCAAAGGGTTAATGGCTATATAGTAATGAAAGCTAAATGTATAAAAACTGAGTATTCATGTGTACTGTAGTTATGTTAGCAAGTACAAAAGAAGGACTTCATTCTGGTTGTTTCTCAATATTATATTAGAGATCTGTATCATATATTGTGCATTTGAGCCAAATAGTATACGTTTAGAGAATATAGACACAAAGTAACACCAATGTACTCAAAAGAACTGGGGTGATTGTGGAGCAAACCATCTACACCGTAGGGAAAAATAAAAATTCACCATTTATTAAAATGGGACTTTTAACCCCTCAGTGCATTGCCACACAATGTGTTGGAGACCTTTGTTGTATTCAAGGGGTTAAAAGCTCAATTTGCAGGAATACGAACACCAGAAAATGAAATGGGTTCATATAACCAAATATCAAATAGTTAAAGCTAGCATAAGTAAACAATAATTATACATATGTTACATCACTAAAATACAATCCTTCATTTGCCTTTTAGCATATGTGTGGCTTCTCGGGGCTAGATTCTATTACAGGTGCTAATTTTATATCTGCTTTTATTTCCAGTTTTCCCCATAGACTTCAACAGGAAAATGTTTGATAAAACGGGTGTTAACATTTAGCACCTGCAATAGAATCTAGCCCTTGTTCAGATATTTAATGATGTTTATGCTGTTTTGTATTGAGAGAAAAGCTAATGTCAGTTAATTGATTATGCTTAGTGCTCTTGTATTCAGAAAGGTTGCTCTTATCTCGGCCCATTTACAGATAACCCTGCACAACCATGGGAGCCACGGAGCCCTGGATTAGGCAGAAGTTTCTGCTTCCTCTGAGCAAATGTAGACTAGATTTTCCAAGTACCATGCCAATAAGCCCCACCCCCTTTAGGACACAAATCACGTAATTTACTTACCTCTGGTCGCAGCATATGAGCCTTCTCACGGGGTTTAAGCAGATGAAGTTCCCAGATATGATTATAAGGTGCTATTGTTTCTTTATTGTTCATGTATAGCTTGGAGGAGAGAAGAGAGAGAGGGGATATGATTGAAACATTCAAATACATGAATGTATTCAACAAAGTGCAGGATGGAAGTATATTTCAAAGGAGTAAAAATGTTAGGACAAGAGGCCATAGTCTAAAACTGGAGGGACACAGGTTTAGATGTAATGTAAGAAAGTTTTACTTCACTGAGAGGGTAGTAGATAAGTGGAATAGCCTACCAGCAGAAGTGGTAGAAGTTAATACAGTGACAGAATTTAAGCATGCATGGGATAGGCATAAGGCTGTCCTTAACATAAGAAAAGAACAAGGACCAAAAAAGATTTGAGGTTTTTACAGTACGAAAACGGGCAGACTAGATGGGCTGAAATGGTTCTTATCTGCCGTCAAATTCAATGTTTCTATGTTTAAAATTAGTGGAAATATGTACCTCTTCCCTATGGTAAAATTGGTTTGCCCCAGAATTACTAGTTTTTTCTTATATATATATTTTTATTTTTTAGTACATCAGTTTCAGTATGTACAGGGACATTAATTCCCATGATCTGTTACTCTGGTGGTGGGCAGTTTTTCTTAGATGAGAGATCATCAACTTACTAGAAACAGGCTTGACAGACATTTATTTAAAAAAAAATCGGTATTCCAAGAAAGCTGTTGTATAAATTAGTTACTCTTAGTATAGGACAGAAAGTATAGGACAGAATGCATCTGTTTTGGCTTGGAAAACCACAGACCATTAAGTTGTCTTGAAATGTTTTAATAATGTGACTCACTGATTTGTTTAAAAAGTTCAATAAAATTCAGTTGTGTGAAAGGAATATAAGAATATCTCATTCAAAAGAACCCAAATCTGATCATACTGACAAATCCGTTATGCAAAGCTCCATTACCAGAAAGGCTAAAGTATTTCACCTACAAAGTCTACTTATATAGGATGCAGATTCAGAGAAGTAGCTCTACAAATCATTTATCTGAAACAGCTTAGTCCTTTTTACATCCTGTTCTAAGATTCTCTCTCCCTCTGTCAGTAACATAGGTAAAGAATGGTATAGTGTTAAATGTAAATAAATTAGTAGAGTAATAGATATACCTTTTATTGGTTAACTGTCCAGCAAAGGTACCATTTTTACTCTTACAGGCTCCTAATGCCTCTCTCTGTCTCTCTCTCCTCTAGTCTTTGTTCCTCACACTCAATTTATTTTATTTTCCTCTTCCCATTGTATAAGCTGTCTGTAAATTAACTTTCTCTGTCGTCCAATACAGGTTACTGGTAACTTTGGGTAGGTGACCGCCCCTTTAAGTAGGCAGGAACAATTCTTGAAGAGAATGCTGGGTGGAGCCTACCTCTTCTCCTTAGCTGCATCTAGCCACCCCTCTCCAGAAAGATTTATTCCTTGATGAAGATACAGGCAAGAGAACAGTTCTGCTATAGCTTTAGCTTATTTTTTGTTTTCTATTAGATATGGAATACCACCATTAGGCGGATTACCATTACTGACATTCTCTAGTGGATAGCTCAGTTTCCAGTTCAGGGTGAACCTCTTAGCCCTGATGGGAAAATCTTGTTCTTTCCCTAGGAGTTGCCCACTGAGGCTTCTTCTTTATACAGAAGAGCTGAAAAGGTGAGCAACCCTTTGAGTGCTGAGGTTCACTTGTCCCACATTTCCTCTCCGCACAGAGGTCTCCTTTGGAGTTCCTACTACATACTCCTGCATTCATTGGGTTTATCTGTATGTCTGTTGGGGGTTTGGAGCAGAGTTTCTGTGGTAAATTTAACCTTTTATCTGCCAGTCTGCATTCTTTTTGGGGGGTTTCACACTTTTCCCTTCTGGGTACAATGTGCAATTGTCTTTTAACATGTTTTCTGGTGTTTTTACAACTTTTTTTTACCTCACTGTAAAATATTGTAAATTTGAGTTTGCTTTAACGCATGGTTGCCACGCTTCATTCACCTCTATGGGACTTTACAGTTTGGGTCATATCTCTGCAACTGCTCAACGTAGCAACTTCAGAGATGGCTTGTTTTGTTTGTCTGCCCCTGCTCTATCATCCGGTTCTGTATGTTTTGGGGGTCTCAGGGGGCTTCGGGCAGTGTTGGGGTACTTTTTTAGGAAAAACTACATTTCCCATTATCACTTGCTTCTTGTGCTCATTTCTGATTGGCTCCCATTGCGGCAGCCATTTTCTGCTTTCCCTTCATGAGTATCCTACGTAGGGCTTGAACTTTCATTCTCTCCTCAGCAGACTAACCCTTCGCCTGCCAGGTAACTGCAAATTAGAGATTTCTGGGGTGAAATTTTAATCTTAAACACTGTATTGCAATACTTGGAACATTTTTGACACTGTGAGGATGTCAACTCCGTTGGAGCTTGGGGCTAGGCTTAAGACTAAGGATACTGGGGTGTCTGTGTCCCCAATTGCGCACTGCTCCTCATGTCAATCAGGGTTGCCTAGAGAGTACTCAGGTCATTTATGCTCAGCATGCGCTTCTGCCCCTGCATCTCCCCCAGGGACCTCCAGCCACGCACTACAGTCAGTTTGGATGCAAGAGTTTAAGGCCATTACCAGAGACTTAAGGTCTACCTTACAACTCCTTCCATCCCAATTACAGGGGATTTTCCAGGCTTGGCAACCCCCTACTCCTGCCAGCTGTTCCCTACCTAAGCCACAGGGCATACCTGATGTCTCTGATTCCTCTGAAGAGGAACTTTGGGTGGATTCTGATGAGGGGGAATGTTCTGCGGTGGTCTCTTCCCAGTTTTTTGGGGACCCCTATGAGGCTGACCCTAATCCTTCTGCTGAGGGCCTGATCAGGGCGGTGCTAAACACCCTAAACATTCCGTTGGTTCCAGAGGCTCCTGTGGACCCATCTGATGTGTTCCAGGAGCCTAAGAAGCAGTCTACCTGTTTTCCACCTAACCGCACTCTTGACCGTCTGGTGCCTGATGAGTGGAAAACTCTTGATAGGAAACCTTCTGTTTCTAAAAAGTTTGCTAAGTTGTACCCTTTTTCTGGAGCGGCGTTAGCTCAATGGGCTCATCCATCCAAGGTAGATGAACCAGTCTCTAGACTTTCTAACTCCACTGTTTTACCTGTGGCAGACTCTTCTGTCCTCAAAAACTGGAATGACAGAAAGCTTGAGACATCTCTAAAGACCATCTTTGCTACGGCTGGTACTTCGTTGCGCCCGGCGTTTGCCGCTGCTTGGGTGAACAGGGCCATTGCAGTTTGGACTGAACAGCTGACTGTGGCTGTCCATCAGGGAGCTCCTACCGCTGATATGTTGTGACTTTTTGCCTACATTTCTGAGGCTCAGCATTATGTTTCTGCTGCTATTTTTGACACCATCCACTTGGTGGCTAGGGTTTCTACCATGTCTGTGGTAGCCAGATGGGCTCTTTGGCTCAAGATCTGGTAATTTACACCCCATTTATCCAATGTATAAAACTATACTAAAAGGACTTGGAAACTTAGGATTTGTGACAATTTGTATATACACAAGATAATCAGAGAAAAATATAAACTAAAAGTACCATTATAGTTCAAAACGGACAATGATATTTATTATTATAAATCCGCATATAATGCAGATATTGTATATAATAAATCAATGTTATCATACATCTTCATAAATTAGTTGTTATATAATTGGGTATTATCCCTATGATGGAATAAACATAAAATTAAATATAACAGATGACGTCATATTCCTTGTTGAGACCACGTGGATATCTAGTCTCCAACTCAAAAATCCAGACGACTTCTCTTCTGGATAGTTTATCATCAAGGCAACCTCCACGCGGTCCCAAACTGACAAGCTCAATACCCTGTACAGTAAAACCAGCATTATTGCACAGACCAACCTTGAAATGGGAGGATACACCAGAGAGAAAATCTTTACTCCTTATGTCACTCTGATGTTCATTCATTCTTTCTCTCATCGTTCTAGTAGTTTTACCCACATATTGTATGTGACACACAGAACATGTTATAAGATAAATAACTCCCTTTGTAACACAATTGGTGTATCCTCTCATTTCATAAGCTTTGTCAGTGACAGTAGACCGGAAGGTTATACTCACATTAATCAGTTTACAGCAACCACATATCGAACTACCACATTTATAAGTGCCAGTAATATCAATCCAAGTGGACTTTCTAGTATTCGTTGTAAACAAACTAGGTGAAATTCGAGAAGAGATTGTTGGAGCTTTACGTGACACAAATTTAAATCCATTTTCTAAAGCTTTATGCAGTTCTGAATCCGCATACAGGATTGGCAAATGCTGTTTAATTACCCTGACAATATCATTGAATTCTGTACTATATGTAGTGGAAAAAATGACCTTCTCAAATGACAAGGCCACCGTCTCTTTAACTGAATTATCAACGACATTGTCTTTCTGTGACTTGTAGTACAAAAGATCATGCCTATTATGCTGTCTGGCACGTTCTATCTAATATCCAAGTGGGGTATCCTCTTTGTAGGAATCTATAATACAGCTCTCCCGCTCGTTTCTCAAAAAGTGCATCCGTAGAGCAAATGCGTCATAGGCGGAGAAACTGTCCCACTGGGATACCCCTCACAGTGTGCTCAGGGTGACAACTGTCAGCCCTGAGCAGACTGTTTCCTGAGGTAGATTTTTGAAAAACATCAAAGGAAATTATTCCTGTTAATGGATTGCCTGACAAACTAAGATCTAAAAAAGAGATAGAGTCAGTGGAAACCTCCGAGGTGAAGATCAAATTTAAATCATTTTGATTCAGGTATGCCAAAAATTCACATACCCCACCAATAGGGCCTCACCATATAAATAAAAGGTCATCAATAAACCTACCAAACCACACAACCTCATTCCTGCAAGGGTTCACATCTTGTAACGGTTTTTAGGACACTCAGACCAGTAGGTAAACTAAAACACAATTTTATTAGAATATCAATAATGCAAACGATCGGCCTCTAGTGGCGGTAGAAATAGACACACAGTGAAGACTGATATAGTACAAAGAGATAATGCACAATATTATTGACATACAAGATCTCTATGCAGAGAATGGTGTTCTATAACCCAAAGGGTTAAGAGCATAAATCAGTCAGTCTCAGATGTGGTGGTTTGGCACACCCTGGGTGTTAAAAGGAGGTGCTGATAGAGACAGTCCACAGTGTACTGGAAACGTAAATGCCTAGCCAAAGTGACCAAGTTGTAAAGCAGAACAGAGATCCAAATAGCCCCCGCAGGCGTACCTACAGGAAGACTGCTTCTGCAAGTGCAAGTGAGTGTAGCCCCCATGGGCGTAACGGAAACCGGCCTGCAATGCAAGAGCTGATAATAGCCTCCTCAGACGTAACCGGATACCAGCAGTAATAGTGCTAGAGCCTATAGCCCCCACGGGCGTATACAACGGGAACTTGCCGGAGCTTGAGCCTTCTCTCTGCTGCCACACTACCACAGTAAACAACGAGAAGTGAGAGCCAAGGACGCCCTACCGGCCCACATAAAGTGACTACTCTGCAGTAGGATAGATAGAGTCGCCGACGGTGAGCGGCCAACTCAGCAGACGTAGCACAACGAAAGAGGCTCTATACTGGGAATCGAGGTAGCGAGAGTAAAGCGGCACTGCAAGGGTTAATATGCATGTTTGCACAAGGCAAACTGATCGAAGGCAACATAAGGCAGGATGGTCACACGGTGGCTGGCAACAGCGGGTGCAAAATGTCACGGCGGCGACAACGGGAACGGAGGTCACAGGAACAGGCTGGAACTTGATCACGGAGCAGGAAGTCAGCCGGGCCGGGTCGGAGCACACAGGAGGTAGTCATACAAGCCGGGTCATACACGAACAGGAACGTCAGCCAGGCCGGGTCAAGACACAGAGGTGGTTCGCAGACGAGCACGGGTCAAACACGATCAGGAACACTGGAGCGTAGTCAGGACAAGCCAAGTCGGTACACGAGAATCCGGAACACAGGAACACAGCGACAGCACTACTGGCTTGGGAACACCACGAAAGGGCATCTGACAGATGTCTGGGCCAGGCCTAAGAAGGTCACCAGGGGCGGGCCAAACTGGCTCAGCAAATCAGAGCGAACCACAAGTAAGAGTGACAGAGAATCACAGGCACTGTGATACATCTCCAAAGACGCGGGACTCCTCCCACCAACCCATATAAAGGTTGGCATATGTGGGGGCAAATTTAGCCCCCATTGAAGTCCCGCGCCTCTGGAGATAAAATGAACCATCGAACATGAAGAAGTTGTGTGTAAGGAGGTACTCTATAACCAGTAAGATAAATTCAATCAACACCTCGGAGAAATGACTATATTTTGTTAAATGATATTCCACTGCTCTCAAACCCAACTGAAGTGGAATACAAGAGTATAATGAATTTACGTCACAACTAATCCAAACATACTGTTCCAACCACTCTAAATCCTTCAATTGTTGTATCACCTGGGTACTGTCTCTAAGATAGCTATCTAAACGCAATACAAAAGGTTGTAACAAAATATCCACCCATTCACCAAGTGTCTCATTCAGGGACCCTATTCCGGAGACAATAGGTCGGCCCTCCGGGTTCTCCAAGGATTTGTGTATCTTAGGCAAGTGATGAAAGATTGGGACAATAGGAAAAGGATTAGATAAAATATCAGCCTCCTCACTAGTAATAAGTCCCAATCTTACCCCTCGTTCCAATAAAGAACCCAGAAGGCCAAGATACTCTCCAGTAGGGTCCCTGGATAGTGGAATATAGGACTCCTTATCATTGAGTTGTCTCAAGGCTTCATCCTTGTAATAACTAGCGTTGAGAACAACTACTGCCCCACCCTTATCCGCAGCCTTGATTACAATGCTGGAATTCTTTGATAAAGATAATAAAGCATCATATTCCAGTTTGCTCATGTTACATTTGGAGCACTTTTTATTCTTACTCAATAAGATCAAATCCCGCTCCACTAGACTCTGAAAAGAGTCCAAGACACTTCCCCTCGCAGACACTGGGTAAAACGAAGATTTTTTTTCTCTTAAGTTTAACCGAGGCACGATGCAAACCCATAACTTCCTTAGTGCAACTCTCTGAACCCAATGCTTCCAAATCATAAAGTGCACATACATCTCTAAAAGTGGTAAATTGGGAAGGAGCTGCCTGATGGGATGTTATAGATAATGGAACAAAGTTAGAAGGGGAAGAATTAAGTAAGGTGACATCATTTGGACTCAACTCCTCGTCTCGCTCTCCACTAAGCTCGACAGCACCAAAATGTTTTCTCAATGCAAGTTTACGTGTAAATCTATTTAAGTCAACTAGGAATATGACGTCATCTGTTTAAAGGAACAGTAAACTTTTTTTATGAAAAAATATATATTTTAGGGATTTTCCTATTGAGTAAAATAAGGGTACTCCCACTGCCAAGAGATTTAAATTTCCAGAGTTATTACAGTTTAAACCCATGGTTTTTTACATTAGCAGTGCCCTCTAGTGGTCAAATTCTAATTAGATTTCCTGTTATATTCTAATGGAGAGAAAAGTCAGAGACATAACAGTTCTCCATAGAATGTTATAGAAACTGCCTGTCACTTCCTGTCAGTTAGAACTATCAGGAAGTAAACACAGTAAATTCACTTCCTGATTATTTAAACTGCTATAAATTTTGAATAAAACATCTGACAGCAGTGGGAGTGACCTTGATTTATTCAGCAGGAAATGCTCTATAAAATATGTGTTTTCATAAAAAAAGTTTACTGCTCCTTTAATTTTATGTTTATTCCATCATAGGGATAATACCCAATTATATAACAACTAATTTATGAAGATGTATGATAACATCGATTTATTATATACAATATCTGCATTATACGTGGATTTATAATAATAAATATCATTGTCCGTTTTGAACTATAATGATAGTTTTAGTTTATATTTTTCTCTGATTATCTTGAGTATATACAAATTGTCACAAATCCTAAGTTTCCAAGTCCTTTTAGTATAGTTTTATACATTGGATAAATGGGGTGTAAATTACTTTGTAATTATCTATGATTGGAGTTATCCATCTAAAGGGAACATGCATTACAAATGTACTCTCCATTGGTTCATCTTTGTTATAAGTTTAAATACAGCTCACAGGGTTAACATCTTTCCGACAAATTGGTTTTTAATTTTAATTCTATTTTTGTTTCTTTTATTGTATTGTACAATGCAATAAGTTGTCCGGTCTGGGCTTTAATTGTGTTCCAGCGTTTGTACTTCGTAAAGTTAATATTTGATATGAATATATCCTTCGCGATTGATCTCATGATCTTATTATTTGACCTCTTTCGGTGTCCGGGGTGTTGCCTTATGTCACGGAGAAGATTAGATTATAAGATATTAGAGCTTTGTCTCTTTTCTTTTGAATTTGAGTGATTTTACTCTGTATGTGACATGGGGGAGTACTCATTAGGGCACTGGAGGGCTTAAAACTTCCATTTGAAATAGACATGAGAACTTTGGGTTGTATGGATTTGAATCGCAATGGGATTGGTTTTAGATGATTGATATAGTGAATTGATTGGCTGGAACCAGTTTAAAAGACGACACCATAGTTTGAGATCATGATTAAGCGCATACAGCATGAAACGCGTTGATCTGTGAGGTCGGGTGCAGCACGTTCTGCTGAGTATTTTTGAACACCTCCCGAGTCTCTCCTCCATTTCTTCTCTCATATCGGTATGTTAAGGATTTCATTATTTTATTGTTTTTCAATAAAGTTCATATTGATTTTAATAACACTTGCAAGTGTGTTTATAAGAGCGAAAGTTTTTTCTACATGAGTTACATTGTGTTAAGGAGCATATGGGGAAGCTCTTGTGTCGCTCTGATTAACACTGCAAAGCGTCATCTGGATTGCTACATTTTGCTTCATTGTGACTCAGCTGGAGGAAGATTCATATATTGTAGAAGTATGAGCAGCTAAAAAGAATTTGTTTGAAGTACCTCTCTGTTTGGGCCGGAGCTTAAGGACATCATCAGTGAGGCCACAAGCGGTAAGAGCACTTTGTTGCCCTTAGTTCCTAAGAAGAAGCCTCCAGTGAAACTGAATCAGCTTTTTCATCCCTTTCAGGGTGAGGCACGTTCCGCGACCCAGGTGGTTCCCCAGGTTTAGCACTCCTCTTCCAAGCCCAAACAGCAATGGAGGGCAAGCAGTCCTCCACTAAGTCCAACACCTCCAAACCTGCTTCGGCATGATTCGCCGAACCCCCGGTCCCCACTCTCTGTGGGTGGTCATTTGCGCCACTTCCTCAGTGTCTGGATAGACACCGTGGGGGATCTGTGGGTTTTGCAGATTGTGTCAGAAGGGTACAGGATTCCTTTAGTTTCTCTTCCTCCATTCAGTTTTTCTTTCCATCCCACAACCCTCATGGAGTGGGCAAGAGCATCTGTTCCACGGTGCTATCCAGACCCTTTTGGACAAGGAGTTTCTGGAACCAGTCCCAGTGCCAGAAAGAGGTTTGGGGTTTTACTCCAACCAGTTTGTGGTTTCCAAGAAAGACGGCGGCTGTTGTCCAATTTTGGACCTCAAGGACCTCAATTCCTTTGTGGTCAAGACTCATTACCACCAGGAGACCCTGTGGACTGTGATTGCAGCCATGTCTTCTGGAGAAATCCTCGTTTCTCTGGACCTTCAAGATGAATACCTGCATATTGCCATCCATCCAGCCAGCTGGCAGTATCTCCGGTTTGCTTGCAACCAAGGACATTTTCAGTTTTCTGCTCTTCCCTTTGGTCTGACTACAGCTCCCCAGGTCTTCAATCATGTCCTGGGTGCATTAATGGCTGCCCTCCACCTGGACAGCATCAGAGTCACTCCATACATGGATGACTTGCTTCTTAAGACCCCCCTCTCCGGAACTCCTTCATCAATAGGTCAAGGACTGCATTCATGCATTGACTCATCACGGATGGATCCTCAACATGGACAAGTCGGACCTTGTACCATCTCAGAGACTAGTCTTCCTGGGTCTCCTCTTCAACACCAAACAGGGTATGGTGTTTCTCACGGATGAGGTGGTTCACCAGATCCTCCACAAAAGTGTCTGCTGTTCTGGCTCACAATCCAATCCTGGCAAAGAAGCTGACCTCACTAATGGGGAAGTTCATTTCCACCATAGAAGTAGTTCTGTTTGCCATGGCTCACACCAGGAAACTTCAGAGGTTTATGATCCATGTATGCAGGGGTCAGCAGGATCTGTTGAAGATGTTAGTGTGATTTCCTCTTCACGTGGAGCTGAGCCTGTCATGGTGGCTCAATCTCTCCAATCTACTGAAGGGCTGTCCCTTCATGATAACTTTCTGGACTACCTTGATGACGGATGCCAGCCTCTCAGGCTGGGGAGCAGTCCTGGGTCACAGCAATGCCCAGGGTTGGTGGTCTGTGGAGGAATCTCTCCTTCCCATCAATGTGTTGGAGCTTCAGGAGATATTTCATACTCTTTGCCACTGGACACATCATCTGGAGGGATGCCCAGTCAGAGTCCAGTCCGACAACACCACGGCTGTGGCTTACATCAACAAGCAAGGCAGTACAAGAAGTCTCGCTGCCTGGTTGAAGGTCAAAGCTATTTTAACCTGGGCAGAGGAATATGTTCCTGCCATATCCACAGTTCATATTCCCGGAGTAGACAACGTGCTGGCAGACTTCCGAAGTCGACGCACTGTGGACAGCAGAGAGTGGGAACTGAGCCAAGAAGTGTTCAACCTTGTTCAGAAGTCTGGACTTTTATGCATTTATCTGATGGCAACACGGCACAATCGGAAGGATCCGTTGTTCTGCTCTCGCTGGAGGGACCCTCTAGCTCTGGCAGTGGATGCCATGTCAATTCCATGGGACTTCCCTCTGACGTAAATCTTTCCTCCCATTCCCACTCTGCACAGGGTGTTGTGAAAACTGCATCTGGAGGGCTCTCCAGTCATTCCGATTGCTCCGTACTGGCCTTGTCAAGCTTGGTTTCCAGAGCTCCTGGATCTCTCCATGGCAGAGCCCTTTCAGCTTTTCCCTCCATCTGGATCTCCTTCTGCAGGGGTACCTGTGGAAGGAGGATGTGGATAGTCTGGGTTTGACAGCATGGAAACTGAATCCTCAATACTGAAGAAGAAGGTTTTTCTTTGGGTGTGGTGGCCACTATGCTTAGTGCCCGCAAGCCTGTCACCTCTAAAGCTTACCATAGAGTCTAGTCCACCTTTCTGTCTTGGTAAGCTGATAAAGATTTTTCCCAGGAATCTGATCTTCCACCGATCCTGTCCTTTCTGCAGGATGGAGTGGATAAAGATCTCAGTTTGAGTTCCCTTAAGGTTCAGACTGCTGCACTCCCTGTCTTCTTTCAGAGATGCATCGCTATCCTTCCTGATGTAAAAGTTTTTTTTCTCATATGATACAGTGTAAATATGACAGAATGATACTTATTAGGCCAAGGACAGTAGTTGGCCCTAATAGTGGAAGGCCCAAGGTAGCTCTCTACGCAGAGAGTAATAATAGTGACTGGAATCACAAGGAACAGGTGAAGCCAGAATAGAACTGGCTACAAGGCACCATAGGAGGGTGGCTGCCAACAATACAGTGAACGCTCACCGGAGACTGCAAGGACAACGTAACCCAGTGCTTAGCACAGTACGCAGCAACGTACGCCAAACTGATAGTACCGATACAGCACTAGTGCCCAGCACCACCCCTCAAGGGGTTAACGAACGCTCCGGTCTGCAGATGTGAAATAGCCTGAGGCGCCCAACAGTAGTAACCCAACCTCAGGGACAGCAGTAACAGACCAAGCGATTGTGGTGCAACCGGAAACTACCGGGATGGAGCAACAGGCACAGCGAGCGAGCGGATCACAGACTGGACTACTGCACAGAACTGAGGCAACTGGAGGTCTGGTAAGACCACTGAAAGCGAGAGCAACTCGAGTACACAGCAGGAGCAGCAAGCAGGAACAGTACAGGGACAGGAACTTCAGCCCAGCCGGATCGGTACACGGAGAAGGAACGTCAGCAAAGCCGGGTCAGTACACGGAGCAGGATCGCCAGTCAAGCCGGGTCGGTACACGGAGCAGGAACGTCAGCCAGTCCGGGTCGGTACACAGAGCAGGAACGTCAGCCAATTCGGGTCGGTACACAGAGCAGGAACGATAAACAGGTAGAATAGTCAGGCAGTCAGGGTCATACACTGGTATCATATGAGAGTAACGGAACAAGCGCTAGGCAACGGATACACAATGAAAGGGCAGAGCATAAGTGACAGCCCAAGGTACTTAAAGGCTGTCACTGGGAGGAGCAAAGACAGCATAGCCAATAAAAGATATCAGGAAGTAAACATGTCAAAATGTCGCCTGTATATCCCGGGCACCGTGATAGTCGGAGAGTTGCATGCCCTGTCTTGTAAACCTCCCTTTTTGGTGTTTCACAAAGATAAGGCGGTTCTTCGCACTCCTCAGGAGTTCCTGCCGAAGGTGGTCTCTGACATTAATCAAGAGATATTGGTGCCATCCTTCTGTCCTGAACCTACATCTGACAAGGAAAGGGACCTTCACTTGTTGGATGTGGTGCGATGTGTCAAGTTCTGTGTATACCATACTGAGTCTATTCACCAGTCTGATGCCCTGTTCGTCATTCCTGAGGGTCCTAGGGCAGGGAGACCTGCATCCAAGGTGACCATATTGTCATGGATTAAGTCTACTATTCGTAAGGCTTACGAACTGCAAAAGGAGCCTGTCCCTTTTAGGGTTTCGGCTCATTCCACTAGATCCATTGGGGCATCTTGGGCTTACAAGAATCAAGCCTCAACTGATCAGTTGTGCAAGGCTGCCACTTGGTCTTCTGTGCACACCTTTTCTAAGCACTAACATGTTGATGTGCTGGTGTCGGCTGATTCCAGTTTGGGACAGAAGATCCTAGAGGCAGTTTTGCCTGTCTAGGTTCTCCTTTTGTCTCTTCAGTGCTCCTTCGCTTTTGAGCCCAGTTGGCTCGAGTTTTTGTGCTGTGCTATGTTTCTGGTGTGGTTATGCACTGGTTTTGTGTCTGTTAACACTTCATTGTTATTGTTGGGCTGTATATGATCTGATGGTTCATACAGGCCCTGGTGACTTTTGGGGCTCTGCTCCTGGTCCTTGCCTTACTTCCCACCTCTGGGAAACTCAATGGTTGGACATCCCAAATTTACCAGTAACCTATATTGGACGACAGAGAAAAGATGATTTTAGTCTTACCTGTTAAATCCTTTTATCTTAGTCCATATAGGTTACTGGTCTCCCACCCTGTCAAGGGACCATGCTTGGCTCTCCTGTGACTGAACGTGGGTGTCCTTTCTGGTTCATGCTCACAGGAGACTTCTTTTCCCTTCTTACTACCTAGTCACTAGTTCAGTGATTCTCAGCTCCAGTCCTTGGGGCACACCAACAGGTCATATTTTCAAGATATCCCTAAATAATACCGGTGAATCCATCTCTATGACCGAGCCACTAATTACTCACCTGTGATTAAGCAGGAACAACCTGAAAACCTGCACTGTTGGTGTGCCCCGAGGATGAACGTTTAGAAACACTGCACTAGTTAGTGTCTCACATCTTTCTGGAGAGGGGTGGCTAGATGCAACTAAGGAGAGGAGGTAGGCTTTCTCTTCAAGAATTGTTCCTGCCTACTTAAAGAGGCGGTCTCCTACCCAAAGTTACCAGTAACCTATATGGACTAAGAGGATTTAACAGGGAAGACTAAAATCCTCTTTTCATCCCTTCTCCTCTATTTGCTATTCCTGCTCTTTGTCTCCCATTTATAACTCCCCCTTTCTTCTCTTGATTTCATTTTCCATCTGCAGCTACTGTACATTCTTATGTTCCCATATACTCAAGCAGTATTTTACATGCACCTTCTGCAAATTGTGGTGCTTCAAATCGCGTTCACACGTGAACGTCAAGAAGCACATTAATGAATGATAACCCAAGTGCTAATTCATAGTATGTGTTTAGGCACATTGGTACCCAAATCAGCCTATTTCAGTAGTAAGCACCCTTCCACTGCTTCTTGGCTTTTTGGACCCTGTTTCTGTTGATTAGACTCCTATGTGGCTTCCAGTGTTTTGACCTTGACTTGTTCCTGACCTCCACGGTTTGTCAGCTGCCCTAACTTTGTACCATTTAGCAACTATGAATCTTCCTCAACCCTGGGCCTGCTTGACTATGTCTCAGTCTCATCCTTTGGAACTCCACTATTTGGCTACTCTGTGTCCACTGGATCCATGTAATATCTCTGTTTGAACTGGACTCCTACGTCTGGACTCCACCACTAGCTTCATTCCTATGGTGTCTGGTGACTTCATATTCACTAACTTCCACACAACATCCTTTAGTGGGTGCTTCTACATCTTGGGCTTATCTCCTGTTGCTGGATTCCACCAACAGCACCATGATAATCTCTTTTATTGTGCATCATTTTTCTTGCCTTTCATCCCTCCTAGTCTCATCTCTACCTGATTCTACCATTCTTCTCTCTATATGTCACTCTTTGAGTGCCAGGTGAAAGTTCAATTCATTGTTTTGCAGGATAAGTGTATTTTCAGAGGATTTACACAAGACCTCCATCTTCGTGAAGACATTAGTAGGATGTGCGAAGAGGAACTGGAGTAATTCTGGCGCAAACTAACTGCACCATAAGGGACAAATAAAAAAACTATCAAACTCCTATTAGTTTAAATGGAACTTTTAATTCTTTAGAGTTGTCTCCAACACATTGCAAAGCCTTTAAAGGGATAAAATCCCATTGAAATCAATTAGTATTTTTATGTATTTTTCATGGGACAATTTGTTTTCTGCAAAATTACTCCAGTTCTTCTGCAATCATTGTGTCATATTTATTAGCAATCCTTTGTTTCTCAAAGCTGGTTTGCTGGATTTCCTGCAAAACAAAATGTACACGTTGGCTCTGAAATCAAGTTGATAATCTCTATAGTGCAGAAACATCTGCACAGTATTCCATAGCAGCTGAGCAATAATTATGTTATCCTCAGGCAACTGTGAATGCTCACTGGTTACTTATTGATCAGCGAGGCATTAAGAACACCATGACCAGATTTAAAATCAGTCCTACGTATCGTAAGCAGCCATGTACAGATCCTTTAGAGTTAAAGGGGAATAGACACAAATAATGTAACCTGAAAAATGCAAAATAATTATAGCAAATCGTCATATGCTGAATTTCTGTTGGGGGATGAGAATTTCAAGTAAAAAGGGGTTGCACTTAAGAGTCTCATCCAGTTTACAAATCATCATGTTCATTTGAAACACTGACTTACTAAAATAAATATATTCTTTCAGGCTCCTTTTTTATACAGGAGGTTTCAACTCTCAAACTGGAACTGGTTTCTGCATTCCTATTGACCTACTTAAACAAAAGGCTTCCCCACCTAAGCACATCTCCATTGTACCAAGACACAAAAATATTGATAGGGTTATTTAGTGGGTAGGTGTTGGTCACATGATAATCATCATAACTGGATTTAGCAACTAGAAATTAACCGATTAAACAAACCCTTTTTTACTCATGAAGATCACAGAACTAGAGCACTGGCACAGTTAAACATTATGTAACAAAGACCATGTAATTTTAACAAAAGTATTGCCTTCCAAGTTGTTTTAAATCTCCCAAATGTGCTCTATAATGGAGCAAGTCTGCTAAAGGTAACAATAGACTAGTACTAGCTAAAAGACACCAGTCAATTCATACAAACAGTGAGAGATCAATCTATGAACATGCAATTAAACTTCGGACACCTGCTACACTCCCTCTCCACCAAACTCCCCCAACATATAAAAGCAAACATTCTGATTAACGATATCTGCAAAAACTGTCAAACCTTACATCACGGACTCTCCAACTCCAGCTAGGTCTCATTCTGTCAGTCCTTCTCAGGAAACATGGGCCTAGATTCACTAAAGTTCGAAGAGGGCTAGAAAGTCTATGTCCTGTCGGAGCAGTGTTGAAGGCACAACAACCGTTTGCACTAAAGTATCTTCAACATCACATCACCGTCAGTCCAACAAAAATCTTTATTTTATTATACTCATCATTGTGCTCTGTATATTTGTTATCTATACACTACATTTGCATTGTATCTGTGTTTTGCTTTAATACTACAGTCAGTACGCAATTACTTGTCTCAGTTCTTCTTTTTTTGGTTGCACTGACCCATACTTCACCCTCAACAAAAATCTGCCCACATCAATATCAATCCGACAGGTTTACAAATTTACACTCATCACATTGACAATGGCCTATTTCCATATGTAATTGACGCATAATTACTCATTTCCATATGGAACTCCTGGATAATGAGACCATTTCGTATGCAAGGGGGTATGTTGATATGTTAATGTGGCACTTCAACACATTCACTAAACTCCAATAACATCCTCTGCTGTCTGACTTCACAGTCTCAGCTTTTCCTACCTGAAGTTGGCAAAGTTGGGATCTCCCTGTACATTTCTATGCAGGTAACAGCCCTCAATCAATCACAAGCAGGGAGGGTTGTGAACTCTTGTCGATGTAGAAGGAATTTCCACCTCCATTTTCATAGATGGTGCCCAAAACTGCACTGCATATTCAAGGTGAGGCCTTACCAATGATTTGTACAATGGCAAAATTATGTTATCCACTCTTGCTTCAATACCCATTTTTTATGCAAGACAGGACTTTATTTGCTTTTGCTATTTCTATTTGACACTGGTCACAACAATTCCCGGGTCTTTCTCTAGCAACGAGTCCACTAAAATGATTCCATTGATTTCATAAGTAGCATTGGGATTTATTCTTCCCAAACGCATGACTTTACACTTTCCCACATTAAACTTCATATTCCATTTGATTGCCCAATCTGCCATTTTATGTAAATCCTTATGTAGAGAGCAAATATCCAGTTTTGAATTAATTACCCTGCATAATTTAGTGTCATCTGCAAATATGGATATTTTGATTTCTGTATGTAGTTCCATGTCATTTATAAACATGTTAAAAAGCAGTGGACCTAGTAATAAACCCTGAGGTATTCCACTCTCAACTGTATTGGATAATTGTCCATTTACAACCACACACTTCCCTAGCCTTCTACCAGTTTTGTATCCAATTGCAAAGGCATCCCCTAGCCCCTTTTCCTTTTTATACCCCAGCCTTCTGTGTGGCATTGTATCAAATGCTTTTGCAAATCCCAGATATTCTACATCAACTTCCTTACCACCATTATCTAGGTTGCTACTTACTACTTCATAGAAGCTGAAAATATTAGTTTGGCATGAGCTATTCTTCATAAAACTATGTTGATTCCTGCTAATAATCTTAATTTTGGTGGTGTAATCCTAACTCTAATCGCTTATTATCCCTTCTAGCAGTTTTCCCACTACAGAGGTCAAACTCCCAAATTCCCAGGTTCTGTTTTAGTTCACTTTATTGATTCACTTTTCCATTGTTCAAAAAGGGGGCAAGATCCAAACTAGGAAGTTATAGACTGTGAGATTGACTTCCATAGTGGTTAAGATATTAGAAGGGTTAATAACAAATAGTATTCAGAAATATGTGAAGACAAACAATATTATTAGTAGGAGTCAGCATGGTTTTATGAAGAATAGATCATGTCGTATTTGCATTTTACGAAAGGGTAAGTAGTAATTTAGACAAGAGAATTGCTGTTAATGTAGTATACTTGGATTTTGCAAAAGCCTTTGGAGTAGATTCACTAAGAGGTGTTATGACTTCTCCGGATCCTGTGTCGTTCTATGGAGCCTATTCACGAAGATCTCCAAAGTTGAAGAAATCTTAGTGCATAGGCTCCATAGAATAACATAGGGATTGGAGACGTGATAAACTGGAGAAATCATCTCCACTTTATCACCTCTTTATCACCACTTAGTGAATCTCTCCCTTTGATACAATGCCTCACAACAGGTTACTGCATAAATTAAAAGGCTTCGGTTTGGACAGTGTTACCTATACATGGATTGAGAACTGGTTAAATGATAGATGGCAGAGAGTTGTTGTGAATAGAACCTTTTCAACTGGGTCTTAAGTTATAAGTGGGAGTGCCACGGGGTTCAGTCCTGGGCTCAATGCTTTTTAATTTGTGTATTAATGATCTAGAAGTAGGATTTGAAAGTAGAGTCTCAATCTTTGCTGATGACACCAAGCTGTGCAAGGAAATACATACAGGGCTGGATTTTTTTTCACTGCAGAAGGATTTAAATAAACTGAGTGAATGGGCAGAAAAGTGGCTGATGACATTTAATGTAGAGAAATGTAAGGTTATGCATTTGGGTTGTAGAAACAAGCATGTTACATATACTCTAAAGGGGAAACGTCTTGGGGAATACTCATTAGAGAAGATTTAGGAGTATTGATAGATGATAGACTTCGCAGCAGTGTGCAGAGTCACTCAGCTGCTGCAAGAGCAAATAGATGGTACTAGCCTTCATAAAAAGAGGCATAGATGCAGGGGATGCTAATAATATTCTATCTATATATAAATCCTTAGTTATGTCTCATCTAGAAAATGAAGTACAGTTTTGGTCAATTTGGTCAAGGGCAATACAAAGAGCTATCTAATGAATTATATGCGCAAAGAGCTGAGCAATGAATGAGAGGTCATCCATTAAGACTAGAGGAAAGGAGCTTTTGACTAAACCAAAGGGAGAATTGTTTTACTGTAATGGCAGTAAAGCTATGGAATTCTTCTCTTTGGGATGTTGTGTTTGCAGATACTGTAACTGCTTACAAAAAAAGCAATTGATACCTATCTAGTACAGAACAATATTGAGAATTATGAGAGATGTCTTCAATGCAGATAGGTTGTTGATCCAGGGAACTATCTCGCTGCTATTTGGAGCCAGGAAGGGATTTTTTACTGACTTGGGGCTTAATTGGAAATGGCTTCAGTGTTTTTTTGTTTTGTTTTGTTTTGTTTTTTGCCTTCCTTTGGATAAACAGGGGTGTTTTGGCATGGGACTTGATGGGTGCATGTCTTTTCTTCAGCCTCCTCAACTATGTTGCTATGTAAACCTCTTTGCAACAAAGTGGTCTTCAATAGACTGAATTGTTTGCATGAGTCAGTTGTCTTTATCAGATTGTAAGCCAACAGTAGCCTACAATATGGATCAAATGCAAAACGAATTAAACACATTTTAAAAATGTGACACATATTCCTAGGGCATATTTTCCTTTAATGGAGTGTTTGGATCCAGATGTTAAGGAGATTTAGGAGGACTTAAGCCTAATGGATTTGTCTGTGAGGATAGGTATTTTGAAATTAATTCAGAAGGGAACAGAAATCAGCTAAGTCTTGATGCTGCATTCCATGTGGGTTACGGCGGGGACAAACCGGTTAGAGGGATGCCAATTATAAGGAAGTTGCTGTAGTTGAGGTGACAAGATGTGTGAGTGGATTAGAATGTCAGTAGCGTCTTGAGGCTGAAAAGAACGTATTTGACAGATGCTTGAAAGAACAAGGAGACAAGACTTAGACAGAAAGGCAAGTAACGATTAAACGATGACACCCTAGGCGACAGATCTGACTTGAATGTTTATTATATCATACATTGCAGAGCTTGGGTAAATATTTACATATTTTCCTACTCGTCAGATGCTGTTATTTTTTTTTATTATCTTGTTGATGTCCATCAACTATGGCAATGTGGTGCCATATGCACAAAGAAAAAGCATCAGCAATTATGGAGCATACCATCTACTCCTTAAGGGTCGAATAACTCCCCAAATTCCTTTTGATTTAAATGGGGCTTCTAACCCCTTGAATGCTAAACAGGACTCTACTGTATTGCTTTGCAATGTGTTGGAGTCCTTGCTTGCATTCAGGGGGTTAAAATATCACAGGGCAATGCATTGCGTACCCCTCTGGCACTCAAAGGGTTAAACAAGTGTGAATTTGCATTTGTTCCCTGTAGTGCAGCTGGTTTGAATCAGAATCGCCCCTCTTTACTTGGTGGCTGGTATTCGTTTTCACATTGATTCTGTACACTTTACCAGATATGAGGTGCTTTAGCTGCTGTAATGTGCTCTGAACATCCCTGAGAACCCTATTATCCCTGGCCCCTGGAGAAACACACAGGGCTGGGGAAAGGATTGTCCAAATAATACAGTTATAATCATAATGTGGTATGCATTGGATGCCCCTCTGACACTCAAAAGCTTAATCCATGGTGACAAAGCTATATATATATGGTTAAGAGGTAGGGTTTGTACTTTAATGGGTGGGGAAGTGGGTGGAAAAGGGTGGGAATGGGGAGAATGGGTGGGAAGGAGTGGGGGTAACCTCTTAACTCCCAAAACCAGAGATTCCGCCTCTGTCCCTGGAGACCCTGTAATCCATTCCGAATACTGGAGGTTCCATGACAGATCTGGAGAGTCTCCAGGTATGGTTCTGTGGCTTTTTGGCCGATGTACCAAGAAAAAGTTGATCCCTTAATATTTATTTGGATTTAAAAAAAACTGCGTTTCTTTAATTCAACCCCTTATGGACAAGAGGGGTGGCCAATGCATTGATATGAAATGTGTTACACACCCCACAGTTAGTTAAAGATTTAACACTTTGAGTGCCAGACAGGTGTCACAACCCTCTGACACTCAAGGGGTTAGGACATGTCAGATACAAATACACGTGGCAGATGCTTCCCAGGCCTAAGGCCAAACTTTATTCTGTCTAGCAGAGACTTCTACATAGAAAATCAATTTCTGACCTATCACCATATCCTTCTTAAAAGGACCCAATGCTGTGAAAGTGTTGTGTCAATGAGAGGAGAAGGTAATTTAGGACTAATACTGGAAGTGCCTGCTCAACAAACCTTAACCATTAAGGTCCAGAGGGGTACACAGCACATTGCAAAGAGTTTCTCACCCTTCTGCTACTCAGAGGGTGAAAGGATTCCTTTATGTGAGGCCCACTGTGTTTTCATATGAAACTAAAGGGTTCCATCAAAGCAAAATGTGTGCTGGATGAAAGAATATGAGTGCAGACTGAGATTTGTTCTAACATAAGGCAAGCTATTTACAATGTGGAAGTGAAAGTCTGTAGAATGCAGATAAATGCTCATGCAGCATCAAATTTTACTAATTTATATAAATTTAAAAAAATAAAAATGGTAAAGAAATCACCAATTTTAGTAAGGTCAATATTTGCCATTTCCCCTTTTCCTCTCCCTCCAGCCACCATTATTACATACCATGCAAAACATAACCCACCACCCCCTCCCAATATTAAAATAAACATATGGACAAAAGAAATATAGTGTCAAATTGTGAGGTCACAGCTTTTATTAATTGTGGTTTTAACTATTTAAGGGAAGCCCCAGAAGTACCCTCTACTATGTGGCACCCCCAGGGCCCTAATAGGTTAGGCCGCTCCTACACCCAGCTTGTGGCCATGGGAAGTAAAGGGCGAGTCCTTTCAGGCAATCATTGCCTTCCCACCTCTTGTCCATCTCCATGGACACCAATCCCAAACTATACCAGGGGAAACGAAAAGGTCCCAGTGTCGCTTCACCGCAATACTACCTCCATACCTCCCCTCCGATAGTGCTTTATGGCAATGTCCTTCCCTTTGTGCAAGCTGACATGCCACAAAGCACAAGCCTGCCCGCCCACCATCTTGCATGAGTGATATCATACAAATGGTCAGCGCCAACAACTCTCACCTCATCTCAACTGTGAATCAACCAAAGCTGAGCATAGCTAAGGAAAATGGAGGGTAATGGTGGCCATTGTAAATGAAGGCAAACAACAATCCAATTTTGACCAGAAAGAATGCTGCCAATTTTGTTTGTTTTATTTGTGTTGCTTCCACCTCCTGGAAGTGCAGCTCAGGAATAAAGAGATTTCCAACCTACCGTGCATAGCTGCCCGGCACGGAATCCTAGAAGTCTAAAGAAGCCAATTGGAGGCAGGCAGTGATAACGTCAAGAAGAGAGATGGGACGAATGTGGGAGAGTCACTTCCTGCTTACCATGCACATTTGCACAGTACTGTGCATACATAACTAGTGCACAGGGCTGGCAGTAGTCATCTGTCAGCTGATGCTTGTATGATGTGATTAAAGGGGCCGGTCCAGCCAAGGAGAAGCATTGTGATAGAGGGCGCTGAGAATGGGACGATAATGTAACGTTTGCCTGCCCCATACCCACATAGGCAGACTGTAAGAGAGGTGGTCAGAAGTTGTACTTTTTTCAGCTGGTAGAACTGGGACATTCACTGTGCATGGCTAGACAGCAGGATTGTGCTCCAAAATTGGGACCGTCCCTGGTAAACCCAGATAGTTGGGAGCCATGCAACCATGCAGAATTTTGTTCCCATTTAGGAAACAATTGACTTGTTAACTTTGCCCAAATGTAAAAGTTCTGGTTGGGATAAGGGATACATAAAGTAAATAACTTATAAAGTCTTGGATGTACTAAGTCAGTGCATTCTAGCATTCAAGCTTTGTTGAGGAGGTGTCATTTTAAAGGAAACTTGAAGACTACCAGAGAGGTCTAGTGGCGCTGTGCGGGAGGTAGAGCATGCCACAGATAAAGAGCAATGAGAGAAAAAGGTTTGATATTAGAGAGGGCTGTAGACACAAAATGATCTGAGAGAAGAATGTTGTTGGTTCATTGTAAGCATGTGATGGGAAATAGCGGGTGGAAATGTAGGACAAGGTAGAGAGAAGCAGTATTATATAAGAGAGGCAGCCATTGTAGGGGCTGGAGGAGAAGGGGCAGGGACAAACCTAGGTGACAGTATGGTAACTATCATTCTGTACGGACTGAAGTGTATGGAGTTGAGATGCGGGAAGACCAGAGAGAGAATTACAGTAGTCCATGCAGGATAGGATGAGTGCTTGTGTAAGACTTTTAGGTGTGGAGGAACATAGGAAGGGATGGATTTTTGCTACGTTACACAAGAGAAGGCTGCAGAATTTAGCAATAGCATTAATATGGGGAAACAATGAGAGAGCAATGTCAATTATCACCCCTAGGCACTGTGCTTCTGATACTCTATTAATGATAGTGCCATTTACTGTCACCTTAAAGGGCAATATTGGGCCAGGTCTAGCTGGGATGAGGATTAGCTCAGTTTTAGAAATGTGGAAACTTGAGATGTGGATAAATAAAGCTGGGTATCATCTGCATAGAAGTAAAATTTGAGTCTGAATGAGTTCACCAAGTGTTATTGGGTAAAGAGAGAACAGAAGCAGTTCTAGAACAGAACCTTGAGGAACAACAACAGAGATGTTGTTGAAGCAGAAATTGTTCAGTCTGGAAGCCAAACTCACAGGTAATCCTGATCAACTGCATTGTAATTTTAGAACGGATACTTTTCAGTGATGTTCTATGGTTGTTTAATCAGGAGCTAATCAGCCCAGACATATGCTCCTGAAGATGTTGAACTCCCGTATTGTAATGGGTTGAAATGAATAAAGTCTCCCAATTGTTGTTTTCAAGGAATTATTTTCCCAATATGATATTTGTCTCAAATGGAATCCATTGTTAGCAATGTTCCTGCAACTGCCATTACTAAATAAATAAATGTAAATATTGTATAAAAAGCCTCAGGTACCCATACTAATGTGCGAAAACAATAGAGTAGCAACTGTTTAATTATAATTTGTAATGCATGAACCAGTAACAACCTTCTTCTATTCAGAAAGCAAAACAAGATTCTTGCCAACAAAAAATACCAGCCAAAAGGTAATCACGTTTCAAAGTCCACACACAACAAAGAACAGACACATATTTTATTCACCCGCTAACTGGATCCATCTGCCAAGGTTACAGTCTTATTGTGAGATTTTCTGCTTGTGTGAGAAAGGAACCAAAATAACCATCTTAACCAATTCATCAAAATAATAGATCTTGTGACTGTTCACACATATCTAGATTAAATCTGAGGTTTTAACGTCCTCACAGATAGGCGATGAAATATGAAAATTCGTTTCTGGAAATTTTTTTTCCCTAAACCATCTTTTTCCTGCAACCTAGATAACCTGTTTCATGGGAGCCTGTGACAGCCACTGCAGGTTCTCCAATTGGAGATTATGGAATTGTATTTGACCCTATGGTGCAGATGGTGTGTCTCACTTATTTTGTACATATTGTCCAAAGATATTTATCTGTAGAAAGAAAGAGGAGCATATAGAGGGGAAATTAACTCTATGTGCCAAGTGGGAATGTATTTAAATAGGACTTTTAACCGCTTGAGTGCTAGAGAGGTCTATAGTGTATTGCTTTGCAATGTGTTGGAGACCTCTCTAACATTCTAAGAGTTAAAATCACCATTTAAAGCAATGTGGACTTTAGGAATTTTTTTATACATCTCCTCTGTGATGCAGTTGGTTTAGGGTTACCACATGTCCCGGAATGCCCGGGACATTCCCTTAATTTATGTCTCTGTCCCACATCCCGACCCGGGCAATTAATGATCCCGGAATGAAGCCACAGCGGCTTGCCTCTCTCGGACTA
The DNA here is from genome assembly GCA_037306005.1 of Rhinophrynus dorsalis. Lineage (NCBI taxonomy): Eukaryota > Metazoa > Chordata > Amphibia > Anura > Rhinophrynidae > Rhinophrynus > Rhinophrynus dorsalis. The sequence goes on from CM074722.1 coordinate 257,689,132, forward strand.
ACACAAAGCCGACCTTCTTTTAATATATGTCTGTGCTGCAATGCTGGTTGTTACCTTATACCGCTCAGAAGCGCACAGCCACTGAGGTAGAAGAGTCCAGGCAGACACTGGTCCCTGAACTGTGTGGAGACTACACAAACTGTACCGCCAGGCCAGCCAATGATAGGTGTGTAATGTTGATGCTCCTTTCTCATTGGCTGGCTGGTGCATGACTGACAGTCAGTGGTGGAGTCTGGGAGCGAGAGCGGCAGCACAGGCAGTCACAGGACATGAACCGTGACAGGCAGGGCCGGTGCCACCTATAGGCAAGAGAGGCGCCGGCCTAGGGTGCACATCTACAGGGGCGCAACCTCACAGAGCCGCAGCCTTGCAGAGCAGAGCTGCATGCACCTCGGCGGCTATGAGGAGAGAGAGAGAGGCATTGCTCTGAAAAGTGCGAGCGCCTAGAAAGCCTCCTCCTTCCACCTTCAAGAAGCGTAGGAGGCATGCAGGGAACATGCCATGGACCATCCTATTTTAGTGACTGAATGCCCATTGCCTGGGTAGGCAGAAGCAAGGGGCTGCTCTAATCAGTATACCCTGTAGGACTTGTACTGCTGCAGAGCCGGCACCCTGGCTGAGGTGAGGCCGCAACTGGCGTTGTCAAGGGCGGGTGGAGACTGGAGATGTTTGTCAGATGGGGTTCCAATTCTGTTACCTAATGTGGTGCATAAGGGGCGGGACACTAGGGCAGGGACTAGCCAAAGGGGGCAGCAAAAGGAGGGTTTGCCTAGGGTGGCAAAAATCCTTGCACCAGCCCTGCAGACAGGACCAACTTCATTTCATTGCTTTGCCCCCACCCACCTGGAGACATTTCTGCTGACACCCCTGTGGGACATTACTGAGAATTCTTGTTACTGCAACATGAGTTTTCCTGCTGTGGAACAATGTGAATCACTTATACACACTACACAATGTGTTCTCCTAAAAAGAGGGACACACCAGGGTGGGAAAGTGGGACAGAGGGATTTGGATCTCAAAGAGAAGTTAGCTGTCCCTTCTAAAGAGGGATACTAGGGATGTATGGTATAGATACTTTTACTGTACACATTCTGCATTGCAGAATATCTAAAGTCTAGGTAAAACATTGTTTCTTTAAATCCAAATTGTATGTGTATTTTTGCTATGTGAGTGGTGCAGCAGTATCGAAAAACTGAACTACACTAGCACCTTATGGGGAAAAAAGAAAGTTTAGGCCAGAGTTGTGTAACCTATGGCTCTCCGGCTGTTTCTCTTTTGCTAGCAGTGAACGAGTATGAAATAGCTGAGATGCATTTGCTCCAAATGGAAAATGTGAAAAATAAACTTTAGAGTAGGGGTGGGCAACACATATACCCCTTGTATGGGTTCTGACTTTGCTGTGACTTTTTCATAAAATGTGTGTTCCTAAAAGTAAATGTGGTCACTCTAAATTGGTTTTCTCTAGAATTGATCCGATCTTTCTTTGTAAATATGGCCAAAATGAAAAGTGTTGTGTGGAAAGGTGCCTCCTTTTTAAACCCTAGAGTGCCAGATACTTACGGCGTACAAGTGGACACAGCGGTACTGTGAAATGCGGTCACTGCATAAGCCAGTATAACCGGCATGCAGTGGCCGCATTTAAAAAAAAAAAAAAAAGCCTGGCACTCGTGGGGGGACATGAGGATCACTCTGATCGTGCTGGGAGATCAATAACGCAAGAGGAGGAGAGCAGCTTCTCCTCTCCCATCTCTCCTACCCGAACTTCCGGGTAGGAGTGGGCGGGACCGGGGGAAGCCTCCAGCGTCATTGGTGACATGGTCACCGATGACGTTAAGGAAGTTTCTCCGGTCCCATTCACTCCTACCGGTGGTAGGAGAGAAGGGCAGGAGAGCTTTTGCTCTCCTGTGGTCGCCTTATTGATCTCCCAGCCAATCGGCTGGGAGATCAATAACTGGGGGGACACCAGGAGGGGTCCTGATGTCTCCCACGAGGTCTGAAAATGTAAAAAAAATAAAAATAAAAAAACGGAAAGTAACCCTGTGAGTGCCACAGGGGTCTCTAGCACATTGCAAAGCAATGGGGGGATTTTTTTTTTTTTTTTGGAAAGACCTCATTGGGGGGATCAGGGGGGATCCTGATGCCCCTCAATTAGGTCTATAATAAAAAAAAAAAAAGTGACCCTGTGTGTGCCACAGGGGGGGTCCAATGCACCCCCCCTCCTGTGGCACACACAGGGCTTTATCATTATTTTGTTACCAGAGATTGTTGGGGGGCCATCAGGATTGGTCCTGATGGCCCCCAACAAGCTCTGATTACAAAGTAATGATTAAAAAAAAAATTAACCCTCTGAGTGCCACAAGGGTCCAATGCATTGCTTTGCAATGCGCTGTAGACCCCTGTGGCACTCACAGGGACACTTTTTTTGTTAACTTTTTTTTTTTTTTTTTGGTAAGACCTCACTGGGGGGATCAGGGGGGTCCTGATACCCTTCAATGAGGTCTATAATAAAAAAAAGTGCCACAAGGATCCAATGCATTGCTTTGCAATGCGCTGGAGACCCCTGTGGCACTCACAGTGTCACTTCTTTTGTGGACATATATTTTTTTTTTTTTACTAAGACCTCATTGGGGGGGATCAGGGGGGTCCTGATGCCCCTCAATGAGGTATATAATAAAAAAAAAATTTTTTTTAAATATTTTAACCCTGTGTGTGCCACTGGGAGGGGGGTTCAATGCAGACCCCCTTCCTGTGGCACACACAGGACTTTTTATCATTACTTTGTGATCAGAGCTTGTTTGGTGGCCATCTGAATACAAAGTAATGATTAAAAAAATTAACCCTTTGTGTGCCACAGGGGCCCAATGCATTGCTTTGCAATCCACTGGACACCCCTGTGGCACCCAAAGGATTTTTTTTCCCCCTTTTATTTTTTATTTAGACCTCGTTGTATGGGTTCTGATGCCCCCAACGAGGTCTACACAAAAATATTGGGGGAAAAGCCCCAAAAAATGCACGTGCCACAGGGCGGGTCCAACGCAGTGCTTTGCAATACGTTGGACCCCCTGTGACACACACACACTTTTTTTCATTATTGTTTTTAGACCTTGATGGGAGACACCAGGAATGTTCCTAATACCGCCTCCCCAACGAGGTATGAATACAAAATAATAATTTTTGCAGTGCATTGGGCACCCCTGTGGCATGCACAAAAAATGCCTCCAATCCCCCCCCCCCCCAAGTACCGTATCCCCCTGCCTGGTTCCACAGCCAACTGACAGTCCCATTCCCCAGCCTGACCCCTAGCCTGTTTCTACTGCCTATTGGTAAACTCAAAGTACCAGTATGCACTAGATTCAGGCTGGGAATCAAACTTTGTATGAGGGGGACATACAGTGCACACTGGTAGTCACAGATCCCCCATAAACACTATCAGACACTGCCCCACCATCACCACCATCCTTGCTCCTCTGCTCATACCCACGCAAACTGCCTAATCCCTCACCCTCCCACACTGTTACACTGGTAGTCACAGGTCCGCACGTACACTGGCTGACTCCCTAGCTTCTTTCATCTGTTAGCCATAAAATCACACATACACTGTTTGCTTTCCAATTCCTGTTTCACTGGTAGCTATGCTCCTGTCATCCAAATTGGTATGTCAACCCACAGCAGTTGAGTACCATTTTTCTTAGGCTGGCAAGAAGTCCTCCTAGGAAATCCCACGCCATTGAACTATTTTAGTATCTTTGAAGTGACTGATGTCTAAAAAAAAGTTTGTTTTCCTGTAGCACCACATTCTGGAAATAGTTGTGCCAACTAACTTAGGGGTAAAAAGGCAAGTGACCCCTCATTAGATGCGGCATGTTGTCTTCTTTCCAAAATGGTATAGTTTATCTACCTTTTCTTCACTTCTGAAGGTGTTATAGCCATTTTCGTACAGGCAAGTCAGGTTTGAGAAAATGTTAGAAACATCAGAGTTTGTAGTAGGTGTAGTTTTCTACTTCTAGCACCCCTAAGGTAGTTCAGCTCATACCAATGGGGTGTCATTTGACTCCTAAGAGCACTAGCTAACGAATGCAGTTGAAAATTCCATGGTTTTCACAGAGCTCCATACATCTGAAGGGGCAGAAATGTAAGAAAATGCCTTTTTTTTCATTAGCGCCACCTCCTGGAAGCATTTGTGCATACCGGCCTTTGGGTATGAAGGCAAGTGACCCCTCATTAGATGCGGCAGGTTGTTTTCTTTCCAAAATGGCATTGTTTTCTACCTTTCCTGCATATCTATTATGGTTATAACCATTTTAGTGCAAGCAGATAATTTCAAAAACAAAAGTGTCAGGTTTACGTACGTGTTCCTAGCACCCACATATTGTATGTTAACCCACACAAATGGGCTACCATTTTTCTCATGTTGGTAGCAGGTACTGAATACAGCAGGAAATGTTATGGTTTTCAAAGATTTTAGTATCTTTGAAGTGGTGGAAATGTAAAAAAACATGTATTTATTCTCATAGCACCACCTTTTGGAAATATTTGTGCACTTCAGTCCAGGGGGTAGAAAGGCAAGTGACCCCTCACTTGATGTACGAGAATGTCTACTTTCCAAAATGGTATACCTTTCCTTCATGACTCTAACAGTTATGAACATTTTAAAGGGATAGTAATACTTTGTTTTAACTTTATTTTATTTTGTAGGCATTAAAAAAACATGAAGAACGATATAAGTCTTATCTCTCAAACCTTTATGGTTTAAGAGATATTCACAAGCAAAGTGTCCCCCTCCCGCCCCTTTTACTGATGTAACACTTCTCAGCCAGGGCAGAAGGGAGCTGCCCAGGTAGACTGCAGAGAGGGACAATCTTCAATTAAGATAAGGGAAAAACCTGAAAAGCTCGTCAAGGGGGGCAGGGATTTCATTGTTTTCATAGGAATAAGAGTGTCCCCTTCTGTTATCTGTCCAGTCTATGGACTGCATTCCACATCTGAGAAGAGATTGTTTACAGTAGGTAAAAGGGGTGGGAGGGGGAAACTTTGCTTGTGAATATCTCATAAACCATAAAGGTTTGAGAGATAAGACTTATATCATTCTTCATGATTTTTTAATGCCTACAAAATCAAATAAAGTTAAAACGAAGTATTACTATCCCTTTAAGACAAGCAGCCATTTTCGAAGAAGCAAACAGGTAGGTGTAGTTATGTGCTTCTGGCACCCCTAAGGTATGTCGATTCATTCCAATGGGGTGTCATTTTTCTCCTAAGAGCACTAGCTAATGAATACAGTTGGAAATTCCATGGTTTTCACATATTTCCATACAGATGAAGGGGCAGAAATGTAAGAAAATGCCATTTTTTTCCTATAGTGCCACCTTCTGGAAGCATTTGGGCACAACAGGCTTGGGGTAAGAAGGCAATTCACCCCTCATTAGATGCTGCAGGTTGTCTTCTTTCAAAAATGATATGGTTTGTGTAGCCTTTCTTCAGTTCTCTAGTTGTTATAACCATTTTTGTACAGACAAGTAATGTTTGAGAAAATGTTAGAAAATTTAGAGATTGTAGTAGGTGTCTTTTTGCACTTCTAGCATCCCCTGAGGTAGGTGAACCCATACCAATGGGGTGTCATTTTTCTTCCAAGAGCACTAGCTAATGAATATAGTTGGAAATTCCATGGTTTTCACAGATTTCCGTAAAGTTGAAGGGGCAGAAATGTAAGAAAATGCAATTTTTTTCCTATAGTGCCACCTTCTGGAAGCATTTGGGCACAACAGGCTTGGGGCAAGAAGGCAAGTTACCCCTCATTAGATGCAACAGGTTGTCTACTTTTCAGAAATAGTTTTATATAGTTATTCCACTGTTTTAGGGTAGTTTTACCACAAAAACCCTAGAATGCGCATTTGAGTTTATAAAGTTGAAAATGTCATTTTGCGCTGCTGGTGATTAGGGCTCTACGCTAGCCATGGACGTAGGTAAAACTATACAAATTTGGTATTTTTTTACTCGGGGGACTCGGGGCTTTTTCAAATAATTGAAACTTTTTCAATCAAGGTAAATGTTTTTGATACATTGTATGTGATTTTAGCAAAATGAGTAAATTTTCACTTTTTTTGTCATTATGACATCATAGCTTTTTGCACGATGTAAAATTCTCTTCATGTAAGGTACCACAAGAAAGCTCAATTTGTTCTGAAAAAAACAATATATAGTTTTCCATATTTAACTAAAAATCCCCAGAGGAAATCAAGCCTAAATGGAAGGATAGCAAAAATGCTGAAAAAGTGTCTGGCCTGCAGGGTACAGGAAATGGCCCAAGCCTCTGGCACTGAAGGGGTTAATATACATATCAAAACCCATCTGACACTATAAAGGTTACATCAAATATTAAAAAGAGCAGAATATAAATGGAACATTAATTCTTTACCGAAGTCCACAGACTGGAAATCACAAGAAGATGAAGCCAGAATTGATGATCATAGCTTTGTGATTAACTGAGGGGTTTCTGTTTGTAGAATGCTGTTTTGAATCCAATCTTCCACCGCACAGACTGTGCCAGCTGTTAGTAAGAGAGCAGATTGCTTGAGCAAATGACACCTGTTCCACAATCACATATTGACATTTAGAACACATGTGCAATTCAGAAAGGAAAACCTCTTTGGTTTGGGAGAGTCTGTGCAGCTGACTACCACTGGGAATTTTATATGTGAGTGGACAGACGCAGTCATCCGCACATACTTGGATTAGCTAGTGTCAGGTCCTCAAATCTGTCAGTTGCTACCTGTGAGAATATCTTTGCATCAAGTAACTATAATAATACCTTATCTAACCCAGCCCCAGATTCCTGATCCACAAAATGGTTGGTACAAGCTGTTTTGGGGCTGTCCTATTAGTTCCGGGAATTTTATTAACCCTTTGAGTGCCAGTGGGGTACGGAACGCATTGCAAAGCAATGCGTTCAGTACCCCTCTGGCACTCAAAGGATTAAGTGAATTGTCCTAGAAACAGATAGTAAAACACTATATTTGCCGTTTAACATATGTATTATGATATAATGAGCTGGTTTCAGTTGCAGGTGAAAAATATATTGCTGTATTTTATCTTTGTGAAATGTATACAGACAAATATATGGTTAATTACCCTTTAGTCTCTTTCTTCACATTGTTCCCTGATACAAATGGGAGCTTTGTGTGCCCTTGTTGACAAGCAGTGTTGGCTACCCATGCCTATGGTTACAGCAGTGCAACAAATGAAGTTCCTGGTTCTACTCATGGATCTGACATGGTTTAGACCAACAATCCATTTTTTTGTACATTAAAATATATGTTGGTAGAAGGCTGCAAGAACAGCCTTGAACATAATTAGTATAACAAGTTAAATACTGCTTTTAACAAATTAGAATCAGAGGGGTTTGCAGTATGTTTTGCAATGAGTTGTCCACTCCTGCAGTCCAAGGTTAAAGGGAAAGTATAACAAAAGTAAGTTGGTTTATTTAATGTTTTAAAACTTGTTAAGTTGTTACCGTTATTTCTTTCTTCTGCTTCATTGCAGTCTACAATGTAACTAAAATAAGCAAAGTATTATTGATGAATCAATGTGCTTTTCTAAACTGCAACGTTAGGACAATTGTTTGGCATCCACCGATCAATATGAAACAAGCAATTTACTGTTTTAAAGCAATAGCACCCCCTAGTGGTAAAATATAATATAATATAATACAAACATGCACAAAAATCCTAATGTAAGAATGTCTGTTTTAACTTTATGTGCTTATAGGAAATAAGTAATATAGGCTGATGTACAAAGAAGAACTGAAGCGCATTGGGGGGCACCAACTGTACCAAAAGGAAGAAACAAAAATTGACCAAATTATGATTAACCCTTTGAGTTCCAGAGCGGTATCCAATGCATTGCAACACAATGCATCTCTGGCACGCAAAGAGTTAATTTAAATGGGGCTTATAACACACTGAATGCAAGAGGTTCATAATCATTGCTTGGCAGTAATTTGGGGACCTCAGTGGTGGTTTTATTTGTCCATTATGGGTTGCTCCAGAATTGCCCAATTTCTTCTTAGTACATCCACTTCTGGAAAAAAGTGCATTGTATATAATGAAAGTAAAGCTAATATCTGTAACCACTGAGTGCCAGAAAGGAAACAAATGCATTGTGAAGCAGACAGTGCAAGCAATCAGGCCACAGAGGCATTTACCAGAAGCTAAATATATGTACTTCTGAAGCAAGCCAACTACACCACTGGGCATAATATATAAATAAGGCTTTTAACATCTTAACCCTTTGAGTGCTTAAAGGGTTAAATGCTAGAGAGATTGCAAACACATTCATTTGTCTATGTAGTTTTGCATTGGATGTGCAGTTTCCTACATACAGTCCCGTCTACTGAAGTCTGCCTCTATGGCACACACCTCCTCATAACAAGCTATGTAAGGACATACACACAGAGAAGGATGGCTTTTCTCTGAAGAAGCCTTTAAATAAACTGAATGAATGGGCAGAAAAGTGGCAGATGACATTTAACCCCTTAAGGACCTTTGATGTGCCAGGACAGTCATGCAGATTCTGGAACATCATGGAATCCTGGGATGGCAGCGTGGCTGCATACCACTCTGCCATTCTGAATTCAAATTGCAACAAAAAAAAAAAGATCTGTGGTCCTTAACAGCCACCCATGCCAGATTGGGTGGTCGTTAAGGAGTTAATGTAGATAAATGAAAGGTTATGTATTTGGTCCGTAGAAACAAACATGCTACATATACACTAAACGGGAAAGAACTTAGGGAATCCTCATTGGAGAAAGATTTAGGAGTACTGATAGACTCCACAGCAGTGTGCAGAGTCACTCAGCTGTTGCAAGAGCAAATTGGGTACTAGCCTGCATAAAAAGAGGTGTAGATGCACAGGATGCTAATATAATTCTACATCTACATAAATCCTTGGTAAGGCCTCATGGAGTACAGGTTTGGGCACCAGTTCTTTAAAAAGTCATTATTGAACTGGGAAAAATGCAGAGACATGCAACAAAACAGACTGAAGGACTAGATAATAGACAAACTGGGGTATGTTTACATTATGGAAGAGATGTCTAAGGGGTGACATTATTACAATTTACAAATATATTCAAGGTCTATACAAAGAACACACCAACGAACTATTTACTCAAAGAACTTAGCGAAGAACAAGAGGTCTTCCTTTAAGACTAGAGGAAAGATGCTTTTGACTAAAAAGGCAGGGATTTTTGTTTACAGTAAGGACAGTAAAGTTATGGAATTCTTTGCGTTAGGGGTGCTGTTCTTGCAGATACTGTAACCAATTTTAAAAAAAGTAATGGGTACCTAATTAGCACAGATCAATATTGAGACTTGTGACAGCTGGCTTGAATGCAGATAGGTTGTTGATATAGGTAACTATCTGACAGCAACTCTGAGTCGGAAAGGACTTTATATTCACTTGGGTCTTAATTGAAAATGGCTTACACTGGATGAACGGGTGAATTGGCATGGGCTGGACTTGATGGACTCATGTCTTTTTGCAGCCTCATCAACTGTTACAAACAATGGACTTTAATAGAGCTGAGTAGATAGATGGGTAACTAGTTATATTAAGCAATTAACAGAGGATTACAAGAGAGATCAGATGCAAATGAAAAGATAAACAGATATAACTTACTGCTGTTTGAAGGACACATACCTATGTAAATCTTCCTGCTAAACATATTGAACCACTTATTCCTTTAATTGCACAAAGTGCCCTTTCTAGCCATGCTCTCTCTCTGTGCTAACACATTCTGTATTTGGGGAACTACTACTACTCCTACTACCTCCTTCCTTCCTCACAGAGTGAGTTATTCCAAAAGGGGTGGCAGGTCAATGCATGGTGTATGAAAGAGCAACAATCTAAACATACTAGCATCTACTCATCAGCAATATTAGAATCTTTAGGGAAATTATGGTAATTAGTCAAGAAGAACTGCAGTAAACAAACTTTCTCCGTATACCAAAGGCTAAATAAAGAGGAACCAAACAATCATAATAGCTCAGTTTTTGTGGAACTGTGTGTTCTTGTAATCTTCAATTTAGGGGTGTTCATTGCACCACCTGCTAATTGAAGTCCTGTGGGGATTACCTTTAATTTATATGGGGTGGTATATTAATTAGGTAGAGCAGTTCCATTATTGTGTCTTCCTTGCTTTTGGAACCTTTTACTTTGTCTGCTTTAAAGGCTCTTTCACACAACGAACTGTAGCAGATCCCTGCTTTCACCTTTTTCCTGTGTTCCTTTCTGATACGTCAAGGTTGATGAGCAGAGCATGCGAGTGTCAGGTGAATATTATTAACCGACACCCATTTGAGTCAGCCATTCATTGCACATTGCAATGATAATTGCAGCCTTCAGCATGGCTTGTATGAATGGTCTGCTGGGGGCCCCGCAGACCTACAAGTTTATATTCCCTAGTGCTTTCACAGTACACTGATCAGAGCTTCCCTTAAAGGGATAGTAATACTTAAAATGTAAAAAAATATATATGTTGTAGGGTTTACCCCCCTGAGTGAAACAAGAGTACTCCCACTGCTGAAAAGTGTTTCATTCAAAAGTTATTAATTTTCAAAGTTGACTTTTTTAGGTGCAATATCACAGTGGCCTGAAATTGTACAGTGGCGCTGTTGCTACACCATCCTATGGAGATTTATGGTCCCGGGACCAGAGCTGTCCATAGGATCATGTAGCAACAGCGCCACTGTGATATTGCACCTAAAAAATTAAACTTTGAAAATTAATAACTTTTGAATGAAACACCTTTCAGCAGTGGGAGTACTCTTGTTTTACTCAGAGGGATAAACCCTACAACATATATTTTTTTACATTTTAATTATTACTATCCCTTTAAACAGGGAACACATAGGAAACAGGCATATATCAGGACTGCACTGAAATCAAAGCAGCCTTGCAGTATGCATTTTTCATGTGTGTCCCTGGTTAAAGGTGAGGTCTGGTCACCCTATTTCACAATGAAATGATGTAAAGATGCAGCTTAATTTTTTTTTACTTGGAGCATTCATGTAAGGTAATAGTTGCCAATTTTCTTTTGTCATCAGGTGGTGATGTTCCTACAATTTACTAAAGACTGACTCCTAAAATAAAATATATGCTTTGAACAAAGTTGGCAGTGAGAGTGTCTGTATCTTACTCTCTTTTTCTCGTAAAGAGATTTCTCAGAGATAAGGACAGGAAAAAATGGAGGTTCATTAAATATTTCAGGAGTTTAGGTTATAAGCTTAAATGAAGGACCACTAACTTGGTATTTTCTCAAATAATACCTGTGCCATGAGTTACATCAGAAAGACAACAGGAGATTAGGGAGTTAAAGGAGTAGATAAAGACTTGGTATAAGCAGGAAAAGCTCTAGAGCACTGGGTTGTCTTTTACTTGGTGGTGGGGTGGCAATCTTTAGAGTAGAGATGGATTGCACCTTAGTGGAAAGGGGGTTACTGTGCTCGGGAAAGGATGGTTGGAGAGGAGTGTTTAAACTACGAAAGTTGGAAGGCTGATACAACACAGAATGGGGATAGGCTGTGAAAATCGGATTAGAGAAGGGGTATGGGGTGGGAGAGGGGGGATGGACTAGCTCATCTAATAGAGAGGTCCCAATGTTACAGCATGAAAAAAAGCAAATACACATTTCAAAGAATGCAATTCTTTAGTATGGCAGTAACATAAAATGTATGCATGTAAATGCCCATAGTTTGATTGGTAAGATGGAGGAACCGGAACAAATTGCAGTAAATGAGAAGTATGATCTAATTATTGCGAAAGAAACCTGGCGAGACGATGCACATGAAAGGGCAGTCACACTAGAAGGTTATTTATGTTTTAAGAGGAATATCTATCTATCTATCTATATATATATATCTATAAAGACTTCTGTGTGCCTGGCAAACACACCCAGGGACGGCAGTAAGGCGGAGTGACTGTTCCCATTGGGTGATTCAATGGGGGCGTGATTTTCACAGGACTTAGCAGTGGCCTTCGGCCACTGCTAAGTCCTGTGAAAATCATGCAGGGAGTTGGCCCTCTCCCACTTTTCAGCCCGCCCACCACTATCCAAGTTTGCAAAAAATAAACACACACATAAGACTTCCTTGCCTGTGGGATCCGGTCCATTGTTATGTAGCCACTCGCTCTGTTATCCCCAAAGGCCCTGCAGCCGCTTTTATTAGCGCTTCGCCACATACCACCCCCTGCCTCAAGGCGCGCTGACCCACAATACCAAACCCTGCGCCCTACACCCCTCTTGCTGCGGTACTTCTGCTGCGGAGTACCAGGTAATCGCGCTCCTGCACTTCTCCAACTAGCTTCACAACTAACTTGACAGCTTGCCCTGTGGCTACAACTCACACACATACAAAAAATAAAAAAACAGTGGCCTGCACACACACTTTTATTGCCCGTGTGTCTGGGGAAGGCAGGGGACAGCTGCAGAAAGTGATGGAAGGGTGGCATCGCATGCACTGCTAAGGCAAAGAGCCCTGCTTCGTTGTGCCGGGCTCGTGGTGGGGCCTGTGGTACAAAGTTTGTTTTTTATACCAGTGTCTGTGTGCCGTACAGTTGTTGATATCGGGGTGGAGCGGGAGTAGGAGGTGTCAAGAGTGCGTCTCTGACTCTCTGTTTCTGCTGCTCATTTAACCCTTTGAGTGCCAGAGTGGTATGTAACGTATTGCAAAGCAATGCGTTCTGTACTACCCTGGCACTCAAAGGGTTAACAGCCAGCCCTTCCTCTTATTGTCTCTGTGGCCTCAGCTTTACCACTTTTCTGTTTTATGCCTGCCAGCCCTGCTGTTCAGTTACCTCCTGCAACCGTCCCCTGCCCTGACTACATCTCCCAGACTCCTTCCTGTCACTGACTCCTGTCACCTCCCAAGTTTCAGCAAGGTGGCTGCTGTAAATTTGGAGGTGACAAGAGCCGCTGGCAGGAAGGAGCCTGGGACATGGAAAGCCGCTATTGCACTAATATGTGCCGTGCCGGCACCGAATGTAAACTGTCCCTGTCGCATGTTTCCTGATCTGGGGCGGGGACACCTCCCCTCAGTTCTCGGTCTGTGTTGCCAGGGATCCTCCTGAGTGGGGCTGCCCTTGTGAGGAGTGGGGAACCGAGTTTAGTGGGAGGATGAAGGTGAAGTGCAGGAGGAAATATATGAGGGAGAGGGCAATAAACTGAAAGAAATTACACTGGACGTGGTATGGAGGAAGAAACTGGTATTGAAGGACAGAAAAGGAGGTATCACTTAGGCACTGAAGGGGTGTACTCTCAGCCCGCTGCTTCTTTATTGTGGACTCTGTGCAAGTGATCCAGCCATCATGTGTCTCTCTTCCCCTTCTCCATCATGTGTCTCTCTCCCCCCTTCTCCATCATGTGTCTCTCTCCCCCCTTCTCCATCATGTCACTCTCTCACCCTTCTCCAACATGTCTCCCTTCTACGTCTCTCTCCCTCTCTCTATCCCCCTTATTCAGCATGTGTGTCTCTCTCCTCCCTTCTCCAAAAGGTCTCTATACTTAACCCCTGCTGCAAACATACCCAAGCACTCAAACTACTTAATCCCCACGGGCAACGCCGTGCCCCTATTGCTAGTAGTTAATACAAATATATGGTGTTTGTGCCTATATGTAAAGCATGCATTAAAACCTAACATAAGGGAAGATCTTCATGAAGGGACAACTGAGAATGTAGAAGCCCTTTGGGTTGAAATACACACTGGGGGCATACAAAATGAAAAAGTGTTAATGGGAATTTTCTACAAGATACCTAATATTGAGTTGTTTAATGAAGCCCAACTGATCCTGCAAATGGAAAAAGCTTCTCAGTCCGTAAATATAATTATAATTATAATGGAAGACTTCAACTATTCCTTAAACTGATTAGAGAAATATGACTTCCGGGACACAACAATAGGAAATCATTTTATAAGTATGATTAATGACAATTTCATGTCCCAACTAGTAGAGGTGCAAACTAGAAAATACACCTTGCTGGACCAAGTGGTCTCAATTCTAAAATGGTGAACAATATATGGGTAAGGAAACATTTAGGCAGCAGTGATCACAATATGGTGTCCTTTGATATTTGTTTTGAGAAACCCATTAACCCCTTAAGGACCGGCAGCGCATGCATGCGGCTGTCACTTAAAGACCATGGAGCAGTTTTTTTTTTTCCTGATCCGATTCCGGACTCCCCGAAAGGCCTGCAGCCACACAGGGAGCCCGGAATTCCATGACGTACATGTACGTCCTTGGTCCTTAAGGGACATCCACTCATGACGTACATGTATGTCATGGGTCATTAAGGGGTTAAGAAGGTTTTAGCCAAAATCTTAAACTTTACAGCTGCTAATTTTACAGTGCTAAAAGCAGCATTAAAGGTCCTTTAATAGGATATAATTTTTGAAGCAAAAAAAAGCACAAAAAAGATGGAGTTTGTTTAAAATGCTCATAGATAAATATAAGTGTCAATATATACTATGAAGCAATATACTGGACAATAAATACAATAGGAGCAAATTAAGACCAGGGAAATGAGAAATAAGAAGCAGGCTGTTAAACTAAATCAGAAGGGTCAGATCCATCATTTAAAAAAATATAAAGAATGTAATAGAATCTGAAAACAAGCAAATAGACTTGCTAAATTGAAAATGACAAAAATATTGCAAAAGAGAACAAGAAAAATCCTAAACAGTTCTAAGAGTATTTAAATGGCAAAAAAGATTGATATTGGTCCTCTTAAAACAGAGAGAGAGATTAATGTATTTGCAAAGATAAGGCTATGGCTGACATCTTAAACACATTTTTTTTCTGTATATACAAAGGAAGCAACAATGGCAGGCTATGGACAAACAGAATCACCAGATTTCCTCGCTCATATACATGGCTTGCTGAGGACAAAGTACAAAAGAGCGTAGGAGTTGACGTGTGGGTCAGTGCAGAAAAAAAAAAAAAAAAAAAAAAAAAAACATAAAAAGGTACTAAGTGTAGTATGTCAGGGAATGAAATAGCAAATATAGTCCAATATTTAATATAACACAGTATTTATACATAAATCACATATAAACTGTATTCAGTTAGGTGGGAGAGAGGGGTACTCTTGTAGACATTCTTCCACCTTATTGAATATAGTTTACCTTATCATATATATGTGATATGTGTATAAATACTGAGTTATATTAAATATTGGACTATACTTGCTATTTCATTCCCTGACATACTACACTTAGTACCTTTTTAAGTTTTTTCTTTTCCTTTCGCTGTGCTGACCCACACTACACCCCCTACATTCTTGTCTGAGCATTTGGGAAGAGCTGCAGCAATAAGAGACTATAGAACTATTTCTTCAGCAGGGTGCTTCTATGATCATCACCTACACTATACTATATTATATTATATATATATATAGATAGATATATATAGATAGTATTTTCTATTGATTGGTATATATCATTCATTCAATTGTACTTGGTGACCCACTGAGAGCTAGGGATCAAGCGCTGGTATTGTTTCTAAAGTACAAAATAGACTGCAAAATATTATGGTGAATAAAGCACCTAGGGGAGTATACGCTAAGGTGTGACAGAGGTGATTAAGTGGAGATAACTTCTTATAAACTCTTCAAGTCCTGTGTTATTCTATGGAGCTAATGCAATAAGATCTCTAAAGTTGGAGAAATATTAGTGCAATGGCGCCAAAGAATAACATTGATAAGCAATCTCCACTTTATCACCTCTTTATCATACCTTAACCCTTTGAGTGCCAGAGGGATGTGCAACGCATTAGAAAGTAATACGTTGTGTACCTCTCTGGCACTCAAAGGGTTAATGCATCTCCCACCTGGACCTGATGGCATACACCAGAGGGTACTTAAGGAACTTAGTTCAGTAAGAGCAAGACTCATGCTTCATATTTATTGATTTACTATCATCAGGAGCACTGCCCTGTGATTTGAGGAAAGCAAATGTAGTACCATTATTCAAAAAAGGGGGCAAGATCTAAACCAGGAATTGTGTACCTGTGAGCTTGACTTAAGTAGTAGGTAAGTAATGGGTAAGAAATTAGAAGGCTTATTAACTGATAGTATTCAGGACTATGTTACAACCAACAACATTAGTAGTAGGAATCAGCACAGTTTTATGAATTACTTGCATTTTTACGAAAGGTAAGTAAAAACTTGTAGTATACTTGGGAGAAGATATGTGTGGCTAGAGAACTGGCTAAATGATAGATGGCATTGTAAATGGAACCTTTTAAAGTTGGTCGAAAACTGCGAGTGCCACAGGGTTCAATCCTGGGTCCAATGCTTTAAACTTATTATTGATCTAGAAGCATGTGTTGAAAATAGTGTCTCAATCTTTGCTGATGACACAAAGCTGTGTAATGGAATACATGCAAAACAGGATGGTTTTATTCCTCTTGAAAAAGATTTGGATAAACTGGGCAGGAAATTGGCAGATGAGGTTTAATATAATTAAATGTAAGGATATGCATTTGGGCTGCAGAATTAAACATACTACATATGTATTAAGTGGGAAACTACTTAGGGAATACTTGGGTGTACTGATGGACAATAGACTGTCAGTGTCAATCAGCTGCTGCAAGAGCCAAGAGGGTAGTAGTAGTTTGTGTGTGGGATGTAAATATAATTCTGAGTTTTTATAAGTTCTTGGTTAGGCCTCACCTGCATTATGTTGTACAGTTATGACCATCAGTTCTTAAAAGATACATTATTGAACTGAAAAAATACAGAGACATGCCACAAAACTGATAAAGGGATTGGTGGGTCCTAGTTATGAAGAGAAAATAGCCAAAATAAGTTTGTTTACATCAGAGAAGACACATCTAAGGGTGATATGATTACCATTTACAAATTTTTTTTAGGTCAATACAAAGAACTGTCAAATAACTATTTGCTATAAGAATGTCTAATTAGCACCATTTACTTTGGCCTATTCTCTGATTTCCAGACTTAACATTTAGGCTATGGCTAGATGACTAGTGTGTTTACTCCCCTATTAGGCAACTGATGTCCTCACTTAACAAATTCAAGTGCGCATGTCTTTATTTTACACTGAATAGCATCTCTACATGAACTTTTTTTTTTTTAGCATAGTTAGAATGCCTTGCAAAAAAGACTATTTTTATTATAGTTTATAAATTAACATGTTACATTGCTATAGATCCAGGTTACAAAATACTGACATATAAACGCAATTTATGTCAGAACATCCTTGCTTGTTAGAGTTCTCAATATACAGCAGGTATCGCAGCATGCAAAGCTACAGGGCTATTTATTGGATTATACCTGATTTTCCAAGGTGTTTGATGACAGTGAGTCAATAATTGTACTCAAAGAACAATTAGAGAACAAAAAATAGTAGTAAAGATTCAACGATCTACTTTTCATACAAGTTTAAAAAAAAAAAAAAAAGTTATTAATGAGCATGCAAAGCAAGGGAGGTTTAAACATCAGTATTCTCTAAGAAAAAAGTGTAGGGTTACAAGTACTTTATCGGGTACATGGCAATGGCATGTACATATTAAACCACATTGTATAACTGCAAGTCAACTTATTTTGTTTTAAACCAGCTTTGCTTGATGCACATACTTAATTTTTGTTTTGTCAGCTAATAATTGTGACAAACAAATCACATATGCCAAAAACCTGCACTCTTAGCTTTTTATAAATACTGTTTGAGACCCCTTCTGTAGTGGAAATAATGATGTTAGGTACATATGAATAACAATGGTGGTAGCAATCCTACATAAAAAATATACCGCAGTGGCCTTCTACTTCCATTACATGTCCTGTGGACATCTTGTTTAAATAGTTGATGAGTACAGTTGGAAGAAGGGGGGAGACGCTAATGCTCAGCTGTTCTTAGATATACAACATGCTTTTAATAAATGTTTCAACACCATATATCTCCACCACTGTAGATGAAAGCAATATAAATCATGGAAACATTGCATAAAAGCAGTTTATAATAACAGACTAGAGTGCATCGGTTTCTACAGCCGGAAACATTTTATTACTTTTTTTCAAACACTGGTGGGTAGCTGGCAGTACTAGGCAATGGAAGTAGTGGGGATTGGAACAATACAGATAATGTTTACAATTAAAAATGTACAGTTTACAAGAGGATAGAGTTGAGATGTATTGCTAGACCACATGATACATTGAATAAACATAAAACTGTTTACACTATGCTGGAAAGGTTGAGAGTCTGGTGTTAAACTTCCATTTATTGTGTATTTACCAGTTAAATAATTTTCTCTTAACACATGTGGAATACAGGAACTATGGGGTAAAGTATCTTCTTCCTTTAGGAGGCAGAGCATTTGCATAAAAAGCTCTCTGGAGCCAGAGACCCCCTCCCGGCCCACTCTACCACACCAGTAATACTCAGTTTTAACATAAAGCAAACACGGAATAAAAAGAAGTGGGGCAGGAAGGTGGATACCTGTACCAAAGAACCCAAAGGACACCCTGCATCAGATGATTTGCTCTGGGAGGAACTCCAGTATCATGGGCTTATACCCAAACTATGCCACAAAGATTCCAGGGAGAAAAAGGAAAAACCTCTCAAAATACATAACGCCAAGCCAAGTCTCCGCAAAAAAAAAAAGTTATTAGAAGTAAAGCATGTAGGACCTTCTGTCCAGAATTGGCTTTAGAAAAAGCCAGAACTGACTCAGAAATATTTAGCAAAAGAGTAAAGCGACAACTTTGCCACCCCCTTCTACAACTGCTCCACAGAGGCCCGGTTCTTGTAGGCCCAGGAAATGGCCACTACTCTAGTGGAATAAGCAGTAACCCTAAAGGGCATACACTTTTTCCTAAGGATATAGGTGGCCTTGAGCCAAGAAACCACTGTTACCTTAGTCACCACTTGGCCCGAACGTGGGCCCTCAAGAATAACAGGAAGTGAGTTCAATTTGTGGAAAATGTATGTCCCATGAACATAGGTGACTGAAGTACTATGTCCAAACAGTGAAGCTCCTCTTCCCATCCATTAGACAGATCAGGACAAAGAAAAGGAAGAACAATTTCTTGGTTAATATGAAATTCAGAAAAGGAAACGGATTTTGCAAAGCCACCTTATATCTGTGAGAAAAATCAGAAAGGGAGGTCTGCAAGGCAAAGCCTATAGTTCAGCCACATGCCGGACAGGCAAAATCAGATCCTTCTGAAGCATTCTCAGGATGAGGTTCAAGTCCCATGGGATCACAAAATACAAGGTGAGCATGTTCCACCCCCTGCTCATCTGGCCTCTAAAAAAGGAGAGAGCGAGAGAGAGAGGGGGAGAGAGGGAGGGAGGGGAGAGATGGAGGGGGGAGAGAGAGAGAAAAAGTAATCTGGACCTTGATAAAGCCAAGACAAAGTATTTTCTGAATCCTGTTCTGAAGAAAGGCCAAATTAACTGAAAGACAAAAGGGAAGTAGTCTTGACCCATGGTCTTCACACTACTTGTAAAACAAGGACCAGACCCTATGAAATACCTTAGATGAAACAAACTTATGGGCTTTCATTATGGCTGCGAAGACAGGTTTATAAAAACCTGTCTTCAAGAGTCAAGCCATCAATTCTAATCTTTCTCTACCTCTGGGTGACACAGATGACCCAATTTCAAGAGGTTGGAGAGGAAGAAGACTTAGAGGCTCAGCAATGGATAGATTGAGTAGATATGAGAAACACTCCAGGAGAGGTCAGTAAGGAGCAATAAGGAATACATGTGAACTTCCTTAATACTCTGGGAATCGGAGGAAAAGCAGGAAACACAAATGACAGAGAAAACTGCCATGGAATTGCCATCATGTCCACAGACTGAGAAGGGCCCTGATTCCAAGAACAAGGGAACCTCGCAGTTTTACCAAGACCCCATACCTGACCTACAGAGTTGGACACCATCTGGTTGAGTCCCAATTCCAAAGATTCTGATGCTGGAACACTGGAGCCATGGGGATGTACCAAAGCTACCAGGAAGGTAAAGAGGAAAAAATCCCTCAAAACAAAGACCACTTGTAAAAGAGATGAAATGGACAAATCAACCTCAGCAAATCAAGGAACAGAGAAAAACAATACAGAAAACAGTTACAAAAAAAAAAAAAAAAAAAAAAAAGCTACACAGGAACAATAGCCTGTAAGACCTTCCAACCAAAACTGGCTTCAGCTGAAGCCATCATATTGGCACTGTAGTGTTTCACCAATGTAAAAAGGTGACCACAGATGCCTGACACAATTGTTCAGCAGATGCCCGATTCTTGTGGGCCCAAGAAACATTCACTGACCTGGTGGAATGAACTTGTAACCCGAAAGGACACTGGCTTCATCCTGTGAACATAAGCCTGACAAATGTTAGCCCTAACCCTCTGAGTGTCAGAGAGGTATCCAATGCACTACTGAAATTAGTTTTCTATCCTCTGACACTCAAAGGGTTAATACAAGTAGACACGCACCCTAGACACAGCATGGCCTGCACAAAGGTGAGAGAGAGAGAGAGAGAGAGACAACTGGACTTTCTTAAGATGAGTGCAGTGAACATTCAAGCACCTAACCACATCTAAAAGATGAAGCTCCTTCTTTTTGTCTGTTAGATGGCACAGTTGAGATAATTATTTCCTGACTGATGTGTAGCTTGGAGACAACCTTTAGGAGAAAACCTTGAGTGGAAAACCAGAAGGGAGGCTTACAAGACAAAGCCTAAAATTTGTAATTTCCCATGGAAATTCAGTCCCATGGAGGAGTGTGAGATCCCAATAGACTGGGTATGCAGGAGGCAAGCCTTGCACAAAAGTCTGTAAATATGGCAGTAAAGCAATAACTCCTCTGGAAAGGTATATAAAGAGCTGAAATCTGGAATTAAATATCTCAGACCAAACCTTTTCTGAAGACCATCCTGAACAAAGGCAAAGATGACCAGAAGATGAAAAGGTGACAACAACCAGATCTTCACATTAGTTATAGAACAAGCACCATACCCTAAGGCTTTGGAAGAAACAACTCAGGATGCCATCTTCAAGAGCCAGGCAGTCAAAGCAAATGTATCCAAATCTGGATGTCACGGAACCAGAAGTGAAAAGGTCTGGAAGCAGAGTAAGTTCAAATGGCTTTGCCATGGATAGATGGAGAAGATCTGACAATCTAGCCTGAATGGGCCAGAATGGGTTAGTCAGAAAGACATGAGCCCGCTCCATCCTGATTTTCTGCAGCACTCTGGGAATCAGGGGAAATTGAGGAAATGTGGTAGTGCAGGAAAATTACCACTGGATGACCATCATGACCACCACAAGAGCTAGAGGGGCCCAGGATTGGACAGAGTACTGAGGAGCCTTGTGGCTCAATGCAGAGGTCATTAGATCAACTGCTGGAAGACCCCATAGACTAACTAGTGTGTCAAATATAGCCTGTGTGAGCTTCCAATACCTGGGATCCAGGTGCTGGCGGAGAGTGCCAGCAGGTAATCCTCAACCCACACAAGGTTCAGTCAAACCTCTGACCATGTGGGCTGCACTTCTGGTCCCTCCCTGGCAGTTGATGTTAGGCACTACGCAGCATTGTTTGGACTGGATCTGCACCAGAGATCCCTGGGGGGACTGAGATTAATTCCACAGGGTAAGATGAATCGCCCAAAGTTCCAAAATACTGATGGACAGGAAACTCTCTACCCTGATCCAAATACCCTGAGTGTCTGAGGGCACAAGGTGGCATGCCATCCTGCCAGACTGACAACCATTGAGTATATCACCTAGAGACAGGCTTGACAAGGGAGAGATGACACTAATGCATGGACCAATTCCTGAGAATTTACAACTGCAACTCCTGTAGGAAACGGGACTGCTGCCAGGGCAGAAACTATATAGCCCAACACCTTCATAAACTCCTGCAATGTCTTCAAAGCGTGAAGTAGGGCTTGAGACATCTTGTTGACTGACAGATGAGTGTTGAATCTCATGCAGATAAAGTTTAGGACCTGGGACAGAACCAGAAAAGATTTTTGTAATTAATAACCCAACCATGTTGTTCCAAAGCAGACACGCAAGTCTGACTCTAAAAGAGCCGA
This sequence comes from Rhinophrynus dorsalis, assembly GCA_037306005.1. NCBI lineage: Eukaryota > Metazoa > Chordata > Amphibia > Anura > Rhinophrynidae > Rhinophrynus > Rhinophrynus dorsalis. Next base: position 257,711,239 of record CM074722.1, read on the forward strand.
GTTGCCTCTAATATACTTTTTAGCAAAAGGTCATCCAGAAAGGGAGTCAGCGAAATCCCTATAAAGTGGATGAGAGCATCCAGGCATGTCAGGACCCGGGGATCAGAGGCCAACCTAAAAGAAAGGGCGATGAACTGAAAAGGAGATTATGCATATAAGCATCCATTATGTTCAGGGTTAACAAATTTCACCCAGACACACAGCCACAATGATGGAGAGCAAGGACTCCACCATGAACCAGGATACAATAACATGTTTAAAAAGCTTTGCTGGTGAGATAGCTCAGTTGGTTAATGCACCAGCTGTAGAATGTGTTCAAGCAGTAAGGTTGCAGGGTCTAGACCTGGCAAGGTCAGCTCAGCCTTTCGCCCCTCTGAGGTATATAAAATGAGTCCAGGACATACTTGAAAACAAGAGACAATCTCAATGTAGTCTTCCTGGTATGTGCCATCTTTTGTGGGTACTATGAAATGGTTGGGCTAGAAAACATGTGACCCCCTTCATTAGAAAGAACATAGTCCAAGACCTGCATAGCTACCATAGAAGAGACTGTGTCTAAGATGAAAGACTCCATACAAGATTGTGAAGAACTCTGGATATGAAGAAGCAACATGGAGGAAGGCACTTAAATGTGGTACCCTTCTGATCCTCTATAGAAATGGCCCATGCACGCTGATAAAGGTGCAAAGATCTATTTCCTAAGGTGGACTAGACTACCGCAAGTCATGCATAGGTAGATTTGACAGCTGTGGGATTTCTGCCTGTCCAATTATGTTTGAGTTTTGGGGGAGGGTATGCCTGGGCTGCTGGAGTAGAAACCTTGGGTGGAGACCCATATTAGCAGAGGTAATGAAAAATATGCTTCTTTTGTAGAAAATAGGGATGCTTGGGAGTAACCTGTGAAAATAACATACTGATGACTGAACTCTGGGACAAACAACTGTTTGTTCACAAATAGAAGGGACACTAAGGATTTCTTGGCAAACTGGTCCACTGACCAGATCTTTAGCTAGATAGAAAGATGTGCAGCCGCAGACAAGGCCTAAGCCTTCCCAGAAAATCTGTCGGTATTGAAGGACGCCTCTGCAAGATGAGCATTAGCCTCAAGGGTTTTAGTGATAGCCAACACAAGAGCCTCTTTGGGAAAGTCCACATGGAGCCTCCAAAAGCAGATTCACCCCCCCTCCGACAGCCATGGCCCTATTCACAGAAGCAACAGAGAAAGTGGGATGTAATGCAGCAAAGTTTGCCTGCAAAAAGAAAACATGTTTATCTGCCTGGTCCTTGAGCGTCACTGCATCTGCAAGCAGCAAGTTAGTGTTCTTAGAAAAACAAGAGATTGGAGGGTCTGAAGTGGGTGGGGGGCACCCTCTGTGCTAATGTATCATCAAAGAAAAAAGGGGGTTCAAGAGATAAACATCTGGGATGGAACAGCCTCTTGTCAGGAGGATTTAGATCAACCGAGTGAATGGGCAGAAAACTGGCAGATGACATTTTATGTAGATAAATGTAAGGTTATGCATTTGGGCTGTAGAAACAAACATGCTACATATACACTAAGGGTGAGATGTTCAAAAAGATGTCATAATAAAAAAAAATTGTCAGAGCATAAGTTGGTGGTAAAAGAAAAACATTTTCAGAAGTAAATCTGTGACATTTGAAAATGTGTCTAAAGAATTATACATGACTAATATCTTGATGAACATTGCCCTTATAAATTTTGCTGTTAAAAATGGTCTGATTTTGTCTTTCGAAACGAAAATTTTCAAAGAATCAAAGACTTTTTTTCTTTGAAACAACAAATTGCTTTTCACTCCTGCTAACAGTACTTTAATTTGTCTTCTCCAAGTTTAGAGAATTTTTATTTTGTTGGGAAAAAATTACGTTAATCAGACAAAAAAGTGATGTTGAAACGAATATGGTTTTCTGAAAATAACTTACAATATGATGGTAGATTAAGCCACGCCCACTTTTAAGACTGCTTTTTCCTTTTGACGGAGATGGAGTAATTGGATGCAAAAACTGATGGAAATATGTCTGAGAATTGGTGGACCATGGAGTAAGACCTTTTTTTATTCTGATTACAGACAATTTTGGTTACTGCTATTTTCTGAACATCTTGCCCTAAATGGGAAAAACTTGGGGAATCCTCATTAGAAAAGGACTTAGGAGTACTGATAGACTTCACAGCAGTGTTCAGTCACTCAGGTGCTGCAAGAGCAAATAAGGTACTATCCCGCATAAAGAGAGGCATAGATGCACTGGCAGGTTTTTTTTTTTGTTTTTTCAGTACGGGCAGTAAAGTTTTGGAATTCTTTGCCTCAGGATGTTGTACTTTCAGATACTGTAACAGTGTAAAAAAAAAAAAAAAAAAAACAATTGATACCTATCTAGCACAGAACATTATTGAGAATTATGACAGATGGCTTTAATGCAGATATGTTGTTGATCCAGAGAACGGACTGCCATTTGGAGTCGGGAAGGATTTTTTTTTTTTACCCACTTGGGGCTTCATTGGAAGTGGCTTCAATGGTGTGCATTTTTGTTTTTCCTTCTTCTGGATCAACAGGGGTAACTTGGCATGGGCTGAACTTGGACACTTTTTTTCAGCCTCATCAACTATGTTAAGTAAAACGGAATACAATGAAAACTTGAATGAGAGAGAACATTTATTTATTGACAATACATTGACATTGTCTTTCTCTTTCAAGTATGTCCTGGACTTATTTTAACTACCTTAGAAGGATGAAAGGCCGAGTTGACCTTCTCGGGACTAGAACCTGCGACCTTGCGGTTTACAAATTCTACAGCTGGTGCATTAACCAACTGAGCCAATATATTAACATAAATTAAAGTGAAGCAAAATGAATTAATTTACCATACTTCTAACTGTGTATCCATGTCCCTTTGTCCAAAAGCAATCATAGGACCTATGTACTCTCAATGCAGAAAAGCTAGTTTTCTTCAGGCTCCTATGTACCATAAAGTCATGCTCAGACAAGCCAAGTAGAAAGGAGGTGATAGTGGCTTAGAATGCAAACCATCCTCTAGGAGACCCAGTCTACACTTCATATCAAACAGACAATGGAGGCCAGGGGTAGAAGATCGCCTAATGGGCCATTACACAGCCCCATAATGTAGGCAGAAAACAGGATTTTAGTGAACTTACCTTTAAATCCTTCTCTTTAGTCCATATGGAACACAGGAACCATGGGATTGAGCTCTCCCTCCTGCACGTGGGAAGAGAACTTAAAGGAAAAACAGAAAAAAGGGTGTTTGGGGTGGAGACTAACTCTTCTTCCTCAAGGTCAACCCCCACCTGTTCCAGATTCATGCGTGACAAATGCCACAGAAAAAAACTAACCTAAGCTCATATGAAGAAAAGGAAGCTTCAAAGATGAAGACCCTAAGAAGAAGGAAACTCAGGTAGATTTTCTCTGGGTGGGAGCCCTGTGTTTCATATGGGCTTAAGCAAAAATTATTTAATGTATATTTTCTCTCGCATCCACAATGGAACACAGAAACTGTGGGGATATATCAAAACATCCCAAAGATTCCAGTGAGAGAAAGGAGAAAAACACGCTCTTCCCCTAGGATACCAGTACTAAAAGGACCAAACAATCTGTATATCCCCAGGTGTCAACTGACTGCAAACCAGAGCCAATGGGGCTCAAACTACTGAACAACCTGGGAATACATTAAAAAGAATGAGAACCCTCAAGTACCTTTTGGCCAAAACTGGCCTCAGCCGAGGCCAGGACATTGACAAGGTAGTGTTTGGAGGACTATTATACAGCTTTGCACAGCTGGTCAGTTGAAGCCTGATTCTTGCACGCCCAGTAAGAACCCATAGATCTGTAGGAGTGCTGTGCTCTGTATAGGAACAAGCCTTTTCCTGTTCATTTAAGCTTGGAGTAAAGTAGCTTTGATCCAAGAGGCAATGGTAAGATTGAATGCTGCCTGACCTGCCATAGGTCACTCAAGGATGATAGAATGAGTCAGCCTTACAAAAGGCTGAGTGTGATGTAGACATCTCTCTCTTTCTCGCACAAGTTTGGAAGGACACAATGATTTCCTGATTAATGTAAAAATGTGATACTCTTGGGTAAGAACTACTGGGTGCTATGAAGCACCATCTTGTCCTGGTGAAAGACCAGGTAAGGAGATTTGTAAGAGAACTTGCAACTCCGTCATCCTCCTAACAAACAATGGCCAAAAAGACAGCCATATTGAGTGTCAGGGGAAGCAATGGAATCAAGGCCAGAGGCTCAATGTGAGATCTCTGAAGGACACTTAAAAGCAAGTTATCACACAGAGGTGGGATGCCAGAATGAAGGGAAGGCATGTGCCTCCACTTGGAGGAAGGTCTTAACTTCCAGAAGAAAAGAAAAAACTGAAATGGCCGATATCTGTACCTTACTGGAGCTCAGACTGTTCACCCCATCTTGAAAGAAGACCAGGACCATGGTAATATCAAAGATCTAAGCCAATGTATTCTTATCCGTGCATCACTGGTGGAAGATGGACCAGACTCTATGGTATGCCTTAGAGGAGACTGGCTTCATGCATGGATCATGGAGACTCCCTTTCTACTCAGAATGGTAGCTTCAAGATCCATGCTGTCAAGGCAAACCTCACCACATCCTCATACCATATGGGACCCTGGAGAAGGAGATCCAGTCTCGGTGGGAAGCGGAGTGGCTCCTAAATGGACATGTTGAGAAAATACACAAACCAGGGCTGCTGGGGGCAAGAAACGAACAATCAGAATGACTAAAGCTTTTTCCATCCTGATCACTTTGGGGATGAGAGGAATAAACATACAGGACAGGTGGAAGTTCCACAGGATGGCCATCACGTCCGTCACAATGGCCAATGGATCCCTGGCTCGCATGTAGAACCTGGGGGCCTTCCTATTCTCTTGGAACACTGTCATCTGATGGATGGGATACCGCAGTGTTGAACTATCTGGTAGAACAATTCCAGATGCAACTACTAGTTTCCTGGATCCACCTCTTGACAGCCGTGAAGGTCTGCAACCATGTTTTCCATTCCTGGGATGTGTAATGCTGGCTGGCATGTGGGCTTTTGAACAAAGCAGGAAGTCTTTTTCCCTTTTTACCACTACATCTTACTGCAGGTTCCACCCTGGTGGTTGATGTAAGCCACGGTAGTGTCCCATCCTCTCTGGCTCACATTTGTCATTAAAGGTTCCACTCTGGAATCACGGACGGTCACCCCTAAGCCGGGTGGAGGCAAAAAAGTCACCAGTGGAAGTCCTCCTTCTCTTGCAGGGAGAGGGTAATTTGGTGAGATGTTAACACTGATGGCACCACTTTATGAAAATGCCCTGTTGCATTTCGCTTGTGTGGAACAGAGTGTAGAGGACTGCTTTCAGCAAAGACAACAGCTGACGCATGGAGTCCCTTATTGCTGCAGAGGGCCCCTCCAGCTTCCATGACCGATCCTGAGAGCAGAGGCCCTTGTGTTTTGATTCTGGCTGCAAGTGTGTTCTCCTGATTTGCTGATTCTGTGCATGACCTGGCTTCCACTGATGTCCCTTCTGTCTCCTGACATCACTGATCTCCGTATTCCTGACCCCAGCTTGTCTGAATACCTGTCTTTGTTCCTGCCCCAGGCTTTTGGTTTAAGCCATGGATCACGATTTTTGCTTTTTTTATTTTACTAAAAGATGTTTTGCATTTTACATTTTTTTTGTGTCTGTGTGGTTCCTGGTCCCTAATAATATGAAGATAACGAAGTTTAAGGCGGCTCAAGGTGTCCCGATGAATATATTCACCAACTAGCCAATTCCCAGGTGTAGAAAAGCATATGGTTGTGCTAAATGGATTGACAACTCTTCCAGGACTGATTCAAAATTCCAATACAAAAAAAATCCATAGCACTAGACATAACTCCGATCTGTTAAGCTAAAATATCCAAAAAAATATTTATTAATAATATAATAAAATAGACAAATACTTCACGTTCACATGCTCGTACATTCAGACCCCCTCAGACAGCCGGAGAAGTAGAAACATCAACGCGTTTCAAGTGTCACCGCTTAATCATGATGTCAGGATCCAAGAGATTAGAACACAGATTTAAAATTTGCTCCAACCAATCAATTCAAAGTGTTAATTGTTCGCATAATATGGTGGGATATAATGGCCAAAAAGCTCATTCCCGCCACTTAATACAAACAGGTATTTTAACTCCTTCAGTGCCGATATCGGCACAGGAGTCAAAACATCATTCTCTTAAAGAAACTTGATAAACAACCAATCAACCATATAGTGAATATATAAACCATCAGGAGGAGTAAATAAATGAATAAACCACAGATATAGATCTATCACTCTTCAAATCCACATCCATGTGAACTAATAAATCAGATCCCGTATGCCAAACATTAATGCAAATAGACAATACATATATTATAAACATAACAAAAATAATGAAAGAAATAACAAAAATTGTACAAAAATTTGCATCCAATATAAACAGTGAAAGACAGATTAAAAAATAGTTAAAATACTCACTGAATTCCACATTAATTAGACTCAATGGTAATACCTCACATAGAGCTCAAAAAATTGTGTATCTCAATAATATTGAAAGGTTTCTAAGCTATTACACCAAATGATCCTCATGATGTTATAATCGAAACATAATAGGTAATCAGAAGGGCCAAAGTGTTGTCAGTGTTATAAAAAAATACCAAATGCCGTGATTGCACACGCTCATGTCAAAAACATTAAATCTATAACTGGCAAAATCCCTTGACTAGAATAAGCATTACCTCTCACTACACATGAATTAAACATAACCCGACACATCGTATTCACGATTAAGCCCCTCTGGAAACCTAGTCCTCAAGTGAAATATCCAGAAGACTTCCCTCTTCGATAAAGAATCTTCAGTGCTACCACCTCTTACTCCCAGGCTGACTCTCTCAATCCCCTGGAATCGTAGAGATGTGGTACATTTATTATGATAAACATCAAAGTGGGAAGCCACCGTGGACTTTAAAACTCCACAACGTATATCACTTAGATGCTCATTAATCTGCTGTCTCAATGGTCTACTGGTCTTCCCTACATATTGCTTATCGCATGCAACACACGTTAACTGCAATACAAAAAATGTTGTTTATTTAATGTACTGCTTCATTTTGTAGGTAACCCCAGTCACACACGAGCTGAAGCTCTCAGAAACCGAAATCTCAGTACACATCTTACATCTTACTCCTCCACATTTGTACATACCAACTGTAGTTAACCAAGTTCTATTCACCTGCATATTATTAACTCAAGTACAAACTAGGGGATAATCTGCCGCCAATCGTGTCTGCCTTTTTTGGTACACACTTAATACCTTTGGCTACCACCCCTTGAAGCTTTTCATCTGCAGCTAACATTGGAATATGTTTATAAAGAATCTTCCTGATTTGGAAGAAATCTCCACTATATTTAGTAGAGAAGACCACCAAATCTTCACCACTGCCACCTTTCCCAATTACAGCTCTGTCTTTATCTATAGCAGGTGAAGGCCCCAAAAGGTCCATTCTATTTCGACTCCTGGTCCTAGCTAATGCACGATCCTATATGGCACGAGAATATCCTCTGTCCAAAAATCTATAATAAAGCTCAGCCGCCTGTGACTCAAATGACCCCTCCGTAGAACAGTTCCATCTCAAACGGATGAACTGACCATAGGGGATACCCTCAACTTGTACATGCATTAAAACAAACATATGAGAGAGAGAGTCCAATCCTCCATAAATGCCTAAAATAAGGAAAATAGCAGTTAAAACCAAAAGCTACTACAACCATCTGTGAAACAAGGCTAAGAGGGAGAGCAAGAGTACTCCTTCACAAAAAAGGGAGCAGGGAAGAGTATGGTAACTACAGACCAGTAATTCTTACATCAGTAGTGGGAAAACTAATGGAGACTAGGCTAAATGAAAGAATTGTTGAATATCTGAATTTGAATTGCTTGCAAGATACCAAACAGCATCTGTTTACGACAGGGAGATCTTGTCAAACTAACCTCCTAGAGATTTTTTTTTTTTTTTTTGACTGGGTAACTAAAAGAATAGGTCAAGGGGGAGTAGTAGATATAGCTTATTCTAGATTTCAGTAAAGCATTTGACACTGTCACTCATAGAAGACTCATTAATAAATTGCAGTGTTGGGGTCTGGATGCAAAGAGAGGATTTTAGTCTTACCTGTTAAATCCTTTTCTCTTAGCCCATACAGGTTACTGGTAATTTTGGGTAGGCAATCAGCCCCTTTAAGTAGGCAGGAACAATTCTGAGAAGTGACTGTTGGGTGGCACCTACATCCTCTCCTTAGCTTGCAACTAACCAATCCGCTTCCAGTAAGATTTGAAAACTATTGACTAGGTAGTAAGCATGCACCTGAAAGGACCCCCACATTCTACCACAGGAGAGCCAAGCATGGTCCCTTGCCAGGGTGGGAGAACAGTACCTGTACGGACTAAGAGAAAAAGATTTAACAGATAAGACTAAAATACTCTTTTCTCTGGCATCCAATACAGGTTACTGGTAACTCTGGGATGTCGAACCATCAAGTTCTCCAGGGCCGGAAGAAAGGCAAGGACCAGGCACAGGCTCCCAAAGTCACCAGAGCACCAGTGGATCATGGATGGCTCAACAATAACCACAAAGTGTCAACAGACACCGAACAGGGGTAAAAAACAGACCACAGGAACTGTTACACAGCACACTGAACTAGAGCCAACAGGGCTCAAAAGTAAGAGAGTACTGAAGAGACAAAGGAGATCCTAGACAGGCAAGCCTGCCTCCAGGAACTTCCTCCCAAAACTGGCATCATCCGATGCCAGCACACCCACACAATAGTGTTTGAAAAAGGTATGCACAGATGACCAAGTGGCCGATGGTAGGCCTTAGAGCAAACCGGCTTCCGGGCACTAAGCATAGTAACCACCACACCAGAAGAAAATACCTTCTTCAAAATTCAGGATTCAATCTCCATGCCGTCAAAGCTAGATGATGAACATCCTCCTTCCACATGTAACCCTGTAGAAGAAGATCCAGATGGGAGGGAAGCCGAAGAGGTTCCACCACCGAGAGATCCAGAAGCTCCGGAAACCAAGCCTGCAGAGGATGGTACATAACAATCAGAATGACTGGGCAGCGCTCCAGACGCAGTTTCCGTATCACCCTGTGCAACAGGGGAATGGGAGGAAAGAGGTATGCCAGAGGGAAATTCCATGAAATCGACAAGGCATCCACTGCTACAGCCAGGGGATCTGCCCAGTGAGAGCAGAACGTTGGAACCTTCCTATTATATCTTGTTGCCATCAGGTCGATGCACGGAGGACCCCACAACTGGACAATGAGGCCGAACACCTTTTAATGCAGTTCCCACTCTCCGCTGTCCACTGTGTGTCGACTGAGGAAGTCTACAGAACGTTGTCTACACCAGGAGTATGAACTGCGGAAATGGTAGGGACATGCTCCTCTGCCCAGGACAAAATAGCCTTGACCTCTAGCCAAGCTGCGAGACTTCTTGTGCCACCTTGCTTGTTGATGTAGGCTACCGCTGTGGCTTTGTCCTACTGTACTCTGACCAGGCAAACTTCCAGCTGATGTGTCCAGTGTCGCACGACATAAAATATTGCAAAGCTCCAGGACATTGATGGGAAGGAGAGATTCTTTCTGGGACCACCGGCCCTGAGCATTCATGTGCACCAGGACCGCTCCCCATCCAGAGAGGCAGGCATCTGTCATCACTGTTGTCCAGAATGCCACCAGGGAGGGCCTGCCTTTCAGAAGATTGTTCAGGTTGAGCCACCACGAGAGTATCAGCTCCACGTGAAGAGGGAGAGATAGGGACCTCTCCAGGAGATCCGGTCGAATCCTGCATGCCAGGATTAGAAACCTCTGAAGTTCCCCGATATGAGCCGTGGCAAACGGAACAGCTTCTATGGTGGAAATTAACTTCCCCTCCAGTGATGACAGCTTCTTGGCTGGAACCGGATCCCAAGACAGGACAGCTTGGACCTTCAGTATGATCTAATGAGCCACTTCGTCCGTGAGAAACACCATCCCTCTCTGGGTGTCGAAAAGGAGGCCCAGAAACACCATCCTCTGTGAAGGAACAAGGTCCAACTTGTCCAGATTGATGATCCACCCATGCCGGGACAGAGCACGAATGTAGTCCTGCACCTGCTGATGAAGGAGTACCGGAGAAGATTCCTTCAGAAGGAGGTCGTCTATGTACGGGGTAACTCTGATGCCGTCCTGATGGAGGATGGAAATCAATGCTCCCAGGACTCTGTTGAAGACTTGAGAAGCCGTGGTCAGGCCACAGGAAGGGCTGAAAACTGGAAATGCTCTTGGTTGCAGGAAAAGTGGAGATATTGCTGACTCTCTGGTGATGTGCAAATAAGTATCCTGAAGATCCAGTGAGGCCAAAAAATCCCCAGGGGACATGGCAGTGATCACCGTGCATAGTGACTTCTGGAGACCTGATCACAAAGTAGTTGAGATCCTTCAAATCCAAAATGGGACGGGCAGCCTCCATCTTTCCACAAATAGGTTGGTGTAGAACATCAACCCCCGTTCCTGAGGAGGAACAGGTTCCAAGACCGCCTTATCCAGAAGGGCTTGAATGGCTCCCTCGAAAAGGCAGCGCTTTTCTGCTCCCAGAGGAGCGCAAGAAGAGAAGGTCTGAGAAGGAGGAATGGAGGTGACGGGGATCCTGTACTCTGTAGCCACCACCTGCAAAACCCAGGGGTCCGCCACAGAGGCCTCCCAAGCTGAAAGATAGTGGCGTAAGTGGCCACCTACGTTCGGGTGGGGACCTGGATTTGGCGAGTCATGCAGGAGGTTTGGAAGCCTTGGGCTTAGTGGAGGACTTGGGCCTCCATTGCTGCTTAGGCTTGGATGAGGAGCACAAAGCCTGAGGCACCGCCTGGGTTGCCTGGCGAGAGTCAGCCTGAAAGGGACTAAAAAGCCGATTCCTTTTGACAAGCACCTTCTTCCTCTGGACTACTGGAAGGTGAGTACTCTTCTCTCCAGTGGATTCACTAATCAGATCCTTGAAATCAGGCCCAGTGAGGTGCCCTGAAAGGGCAAGAACAGGAGAGCCCTCTTGGAGGCCGTGTCAGCAGACCAGATCTTGAGCCAAAGAGCACATCTGGCTACCAAAGACAAAGTTGATGTACTGGCTACTATACACACAGCATCAAACAGGGCAGCAGAAACATAATGCTTAGCCTCAGAGATGTTGGCAAGAAGCATCAACCTATCAGCAGTAGGAGCCCCCTGACAGACAGCTGAAGTGAGCTGTTCAGTCCAAACAGCCACAGCTCTCTTCACCAACGGGAGATTAGGGAGTTAAATGCGTGGATAAAGACTTGGTGTAAGCAGGAGGGGTTTGGGTTCCTAGAGCACTGGTCAGTCTTTTCCCTTGGGAACAATCTTTATAGTAGTGATGGATTGCACCTTAGTGGAAGGGGGGCCACGGTGCTGGGTGATAGGATGGTTAGAAGGCTGGAGGAGACTTTAAACTAGAAAGGGGGGGGGAGGGAGCTGCAACACAGGCTGCGGAAGATAGTATAATTGAGGGAATGGGATTACAGAAGGGTCATGGGGGTGGAGAGGGGGAATGGGCTAGTTCATCGAATAGGGAGTTGCCATTGTTACAGCCTGATAAAAGACAGATACATCTGAAAAAGAACGAAATCTTTAAGAATGGCAAAAAGATAAAATGTATGCATGCAAATGCTCGCAGTCTGGCTGGTAAGATGGGGGAACTAGAAATGATTGCAGTACATGAGCAGTATGATCTGATTGGAGTGTCTGAAACCTGGTTAGATGATACGTATGACTTGGCAGTCAATCTAGAGGGTTATTCACTTTTTAGGAGGGACAGGGTTAATAAAAGGGGAGGAGGGGAATGCCTATATGTAAAGCAGGCCTAGTTTAAGGGAAGATATAAATGAAGGGTCCAATGAAAAGGTAGAGGCCTTGTGGGTTGAAATACACACTGGGGGCACACATAATAAAAAGATATTAGTGGGGGTTTGCTACAAGCCACCTAATGTTGGGGAGTTGGAGGAAGCCCAACTTTTACTGCAAATGGAAAAGGCTGCTAGGTCAGCAAAGGTAATTATAATGGGAGATTTCAACTACCCTGAAATTGACTGGAGCAATATGACTTCAGGCACAACAAAGGGAAATATTTTTCTAAGTATGATAAATGATAATTTTATGTCCCAACCAGTAGAGAAGCCAACTAGAAAAGAGGCCTTGCTTGACCTAGTGCTCTCAAACGATTCTGACATTGTAAACAATGTGCAGGTAAGGGAACATTTGGGCAGCAGTGACCACAATATTGTATCCTTTGAAGTTTCTTATGAGAAACCCAATAGCAAGAGTTTAACCAAAACATTCAATTTCAAAAAGGCTAATTTTACAAAGTTAAAAGAAGCTTTAAAGGATATCCAGTGGGATGTAATTTTCAAAGATAAAAATGCACAAGAGTTATGGAATGTATTTAAAATGCTCTTGGGCAAATATACACATCAATATATACCATTGGGGAATAAGCACAAGAGAAGTAAAGCAAAACCAATGTGGATTAATAATGTGGTTAGCAGGGAAATGAGAAATAAAAAGCAGGCTTTTAAGGTGTTTAAGTCAAATGGGTCAGATGCATCATTTAAAAAATATAAAGAATGTAATAAAATCTGCAAACAAGCAATTAAGCTAGCTAAAATAGAAAATGAGCGAAACATTGCAAATGAGAGCAAGAAAAACCCTAAACAATTCTACAAGTATATTAACAACAAAAAAGTTAAGGTTGATATTGGTCCTCTTAGGACTGAAACAGGTGAATTGATTAGTGAGGATAAAGCTATGGCTGACACCCTAAATACGTTCTTTGCTTCAGTATATACAAAGGAAGCAGAAATGACAAGCTGTGGGCAAACAGACAAAACCATGGAATTTCCTCCAACATCTACATGGCTTACTGAGGACAAGGTCCAAAAGAGACTGGAAAGGGTTATAGTGAATAAAGCGCCTGGACCGGACGGTATACACCCAAGGGTACTTAAGGAACTTAGATCAGTAATAGAAAAACCATTATACTTAATATTTATTGATTCGCTTTCATCAGGCATAGTGCCCTGTGATTGGAGGAAAGCTGATGTAGTTCCATTGTTTAAAAAGGGAGCAAGATCCAAACCAGGAAATTATAGACCTGTGAGCTTGACTTCCATAGTGGGTAAGATACTAGAAGGGTTATTAACTGACAGTATTTAGAACTATGTGAAGACAAACAATATCATTAGTAGGAATCAGCATGGTTTCATGAAGAACAGATCATGTCAGACTAATTTACTTGCATTTTATGAAAGAGTGAGTAGTAATTTGGACAGGGGAATTGCTGTTGATGTAGTATACTTGGATTTTGCAAAAGTCTTTGACACAGTGCCTTACAACAGGTTACTGCATAAATTAAAAGGCTTCGGTTTGGGTGGTGTTATCTGTACATGGATTGAGAACTGGTTAAAAGATAGATGGCAGAGAGTTGTTGTAAATGGAACTTTTTCAAATTGGTCTAGGGTTATAAGTGGGGTGCCGCAGGGTTCAGTCCTGGGCCCAATGCTCTTTAATTTGTTTATTAATGATCTAGAAGTGGGAATTGAAAGTAGCATCTCAATCTTTGCTGATGACATTAAGCTATGTAAGGAAATACATACAGAGCTCGATGTTTTTTCCCTACAGAAGGATTTAGATAAACTGAGTGAATGGGCAGAAAAGTGGCAGATGTCATTTAATGTAGATAAATGTAAGGTTATGCATTTGGGTTGTAGAAACAAACTTGCTACATATACTCTAAATGGGAAACAACTTGGGAAATCCTCATTAGAGAAAGATTTAGGTGTACTGATAGACAATAGTCTTCACAGCAGTGTGCAGAGTCACTCAGCTGCTGCAAGAGCAAATAGAGTACTAGCCTGCATAAAAAGAGGTGTAGAAGCAAGGGATGCTAATATAATCCTACCTCTGTATAAATCCTTGGTTAGGCCTCATCTAGAATATGGAGTACAATTTTGGGCGCCTGTTCTAAAAAAAGACATTACTGAACTGGAAAAGGTGCAGAGACGTGCAACAAAACTGATAAAGGGATTGGAGGATCTGAGTTACAAAGAGAGACTAGCCAAACTGGGTTTGTTTACATTAGAAAAGAGACGTCTAAGGGGTGATATGATTACCATTTACAAATACATTCAAGGTCAATACAAAGAACTATCCAATGAATTATTTATGCAAAGAGCTGAGCTAAGAACAAGAGGTCATCCATTAAGACTTGAGGAAAGGCGTTTTCGACTAAAACACAGGCAGGGATTCTTTACAGTAAGGGCGGTAAGGCTATGGAATTCTTTGCCTCGGGATGTTGTGCTTGCAGATAATGTAACTGCATTCAAAAAAGCAATGGATGCCTGTCTAGCACAGAACAATATTGACAGTTATGATAGATGGCTTCAAAGCAAATAGGATATTGAGCCGGGGAACTATTTGACACACACACACACACACACACCTACACTGGAAATTGCTCCCGAGGGCTTTTTTGTTGCCTTCCGCTGGATCAACAGGGGTGTTATTGGCATGGGCTGGACTTGATGGACGCATGTCTTTTTTCAGCCTTATCTACTATGTTACTATGTAAAAGACCAAGGACCAAAAAAGGTTTCCTGTTTTTACAGTAGGAAAATGGGCAGACTAGATGGGCCGATTGGTTCTTATCTCCCGTCAAACTCTATGTTTCTAAGAGCTAGAAATGAGTATCAACAACACATTCAGTGTGGAGGGCTCAGAATGAACATACAGTGGACCGCTGCACACAGAGGACTACTCATCAATCTTCTTTATTCAGACTCCCACCTCAACAGGGCAGAATCTCTAAGACTCAGCCATGAGGAACAGATTCATCATAATGTCAACCTCCACAGGAAAAAGGGTCCATAAACACCTGTTAACTAGGCGATCCACATCCAGGGGACCCAGTGATGGGAGCCTGCCTAATACAGGATTATATAGCCTCATATCTAAGGACAACAAAAATACCCCCCCCCCCCAAAAAAAAAGAAAAAACGAAAACGATAAGTTCCACCGCACCTCCATTTTGGGCGTAGAATACATTAATTCGGAGTAGGTGGGTGTTAAAAAGCAGGAAGATGTAGTCTCCACCCCCAAAGATCCTGTCTTTTTGAAGTGTCCTGTTCTCCTGGAGAAGGGAGCTCAACACCATGGTTCCTGTGTTCCATACTGGGCTTGAGAAAACAAAAAAGAAGGCAGAGAGAATATTTGCCCCCACACACTCTCCATGAGGTCGCTTAAAATTGAGCATGTCCAGTGGGGGGTAAAGTAATGCAGGGAGGGAGTCTCAGAGCCTTTTACAATATTTTCCCTGCCCTTATCATCATAAGATACTTTACCCCATGGTTTGTGCTCCAAAGATGACAGAAGAAAAGGGTTTATTTTTCTCATTATAACAATATAATTCCCAATAGCTCTATCCTATATCAAAGTAGTTAGCATAATCAGATATGACCTGACCTTTTTATTTTAAAGTAACTATTCGGATAATAGATCTTTCCAACATAGGAAAAAAAAAAAACCTGGAATGACATTTGGTGCTGTGACCAACAGAACTGAAATAACTTGAAAGTTAAACATTCAAACTAGGACATTCTAAAACGGTTCAATAACAATTAAAAAATGATGTGCCCTTTATGGTACTTGCCCAACCCAAAAGGTCATGTGCATAAGTGGATAAATTAATTCAGACATTTTTATAAAATGTAACCTCTTGTGTGCCAAAATCACTCCAAAATATGCTGTCTATTAGAGGTCCTTATTATCCCAAGAGGGAAATATAGTAAATAACAAATCATTTATGGATTGTAGTTCTTTTTTTAAAGATTTGCCAGTTGAGTAAAACAAGAATATATATTAACATACACACATATATATATATATATATATATATATATATATATATATATATATATATAAATAAAATATACACACAGTACTCCATTAGAGTGGTTGTGTCAGACATTGAGAGCATAAATCCGTCATCAACCATCCAGCCCCCCTTCAGGTTTTCTGACTCTCCTTGATTAAAGGGATAGTAATTCTTATACCTCGCTAAAGTTACCTTTCCTTGCCTGATTGAAAGAAGTCAGTGCTTAACTGACAGCTGGAGAATCCGGTCATTTGACCGGATGGAGGCTGTTCAGCAGAGCTGAAAAAGCACAATCTAAACATTAATACTTAATTGGAATGGCCTACAGATTGTGCTTGGTTTGCAGGCACACTTTGCAGACCATTCCAATGAGTTATTAATGATGAGATTGTGCGTTTTCAGCTCTGTTGAACAGCCTCCATGCAGTCCAATGACCGGATACTGCAGCTGTCAGATACAGCGCTGACTTCCTACAAACAGAAAAATAGAGGTAACTTTAGCAAAACATATATCTCAAACCATAAAGGTTTGAGAGATAAGCATTACATAGTTTTTCACAGTTTTTTAGGTCTACACTATGGAGTACACTTAAAAATAAGTATTACTATCCCTTTAAATACAAGTGAATGTCCTTAAATTAGACAGATACTTCAGAATGACTGACGCCTGTCTGCATGTGAGGAGATCCTGAAAACCACTGGAGGGACTGAAGACAGGTTTAAGAGACCTGCTCTATGGCTCTCCAAATGAATAATACGAACAGTACCATGTACTGACCACAATCCACAATAAAAAATTGCAGTGGAAAAATGGAGCTGTAACGTTTAACTAAAATAAAAATCTTCCAGCAGTTCACTGTCTTCTTGTACAAAGCAGTAACCAATAACAATATATTTTTTCATAAGTTCACTGCTCCTTTAAATAAAATGGCACTGTAATCAAATGAATAATTGTGCTATTTTTTTTCTCCCTAGATCAATGCAGAGAAATCTCCAGAAGAGGTATTTCTTCAAGCGTGCTCATCAATTGACTCAATTTTCTGAGAAAAAAAAGTGTTTTGTGTAGATATTGTAAATCAGGGGTGGCTAATCAGTGGCCATTCCACTGTTGTTGAACTACAATTACCATCATCCTTTGCCAGTTAGGATGATGGGAATTGCAGAAGCAGGAGGAAAAGTTCAGCCACTGCTGTTGTAAATACTCATGTGAGCACCATTTGTGAAACAAGCCAACTAAAGCTGTTCTATACATTTAATGCATGGTATCTCAACAGTAGCAAATGCTATGTGATTCCTGCAGTGCACAGTATACACAGTTCAAATATTTGAGCACAGGCTTTTACTCCCTGCAAAATCATTACACCAAAAAGTTAATAAGGATGTCTGTATGTAGTTCAAAAGCATGATTTGTTCAAACAGTCGCATTCTTTTCAATACATTGGAATATGTTTACTTAGTGAATGTACACATAGTGTTTGGAGAACCCATAAGCATACCTATGCATGGTACTATACCTCAGAAAATTGTGAGCCCAGGGGCAAACCATTAAAGCCTTTAATTTGTTTTGAATACATCTACCAATATATGAAGTGCATAAACATAATAAATGTATTATTTTTTACATAGTACTGACCGCAAATCAATATAGGAGACATTTTTCAAAGTTCAGTACCAGGTCACCGGGGACCAAGCCACTTGTGCTGGCTTGGAGAATTCCCAAACAAACAAACACTTAAAATGCCACTAAATAGGCTGACAATAGAAAAAGAGGATTTTAGTCTTACCTGTTAAATCCTTTTCTCTTAGTCCATACAGGTTACTGGTAACTTTGGGTAGGCTATCCTCCCCTTTAAGGAGGCAGGAACAAGTCTAGAATTGTATGAAGGGGTGGAGCCTACCTTCCCTCCTTGGCTGCAGCTAGCCAATCAGCTCCAGAAAGATTTGAGAGACTAACTATTGACTAGATAGTAGAAGGGAAAGACGACTCCTGTGAGCATGACCCCGAAGGACCCCCACAGTCTGCCACAGGAGAGTCAAGCATGGTCCCTTGACAGGGTGGGAGACCAATAACCTGTATGGACTAAGAGAAAAGGATTTAACAGGTAAGACTAGAATCCTCTTTTCTCTGTCGTCCAATACAGGTTACTGGTAACTCTGGGATGTCCAACCATTGAGTTTCCCAGAGGCGGGAAGTAAGGCAAGGTCCAGGCTCAAGGCCCCCAAAGTCACCAGAGCATATATGAACCATCAGATCAGAGATAGCCCAACAAACAATGAAGTGTCAACGGACACTGAACAGAGGTAACAATACCCCAACTGTTGCACAGCACACTGAACTAGAACCAACAGGGCTCAAAAGTGAAGGAAGCACCAAGAACCGAAGAAAATCCTAGACAGGCAAGACTGCCTCCAGGATTTTCCTCCCAAAGCTGGCATCAGCAGATGCCAGTACATCAACATGGTAATGTTTCGAAAAGGTGTGCAAAGACGACCAGGTGGCAGCCGTACACAACTGATCAGCAGAGGCCTGATTCTTGTAAGCCCAAGAGGCCCCAATAGATTGAGTAGAATGAGCCTGAAAGGGACAGGCTTCTTCTTCAGCTCATAAGCCTTACGAATAGTGGACTTGATCCAAGAAGTATTAGTCACCTTGGATGCAGGTCTTCCTGCCCTAGGACCCTCAGGAATGACGAACAATGCGCCTGTTTCCTTGATAGACTCAGTGCGATGTACATAAAACTTGAGAAATGCACCACGTCTAACAAATGGAGATCCCTCTCCTTGTCAGAGGTGGGGTCAGGGCAGAGAGAGGGCACCACAATCTCCTGATTCATGCGGAACTCCGAAACCACCTTGGGAAGGAACTCCTGAGGGGCGGAGAACCCCCTTGTCCTTGTGAAACACCAAAAATGGTGCTCTACAGGGCAGAGCATGGAACTCCGCGACACGGCGAACAGACACGATCACCAGGAGAAAGGCCATTTTCCATATCAGAAGGATATTGAGGACTCAATTTCCAAGCCATCAAAGCTAGACAATGAACATCCTTTTTCCACAGGTAACCCTGGAGGAGACGATCCAGACGAGAGGGCAGTCGGAAAGGCTCCACTACTGACAGATCCAGAAGCTCCGGAAACCAAACTTGTTGAGGCCAGTACGGAGCAACCAGAATGACTGGACAACTCTCCAGTCTCAATTTCCATAAAACCCTGTGCAACATAGGAAGAGGAGGGAAGATGTAAGTCAGAGGAAATAACCAAGGAATGGACATGGCATCCACTCCCAAAGCTAGAGGATCCCTCCAGCGAGAGCAGAACCTTGGAACCTTCCGGTTGTGTCTTGTTGCCATCAGGTCGATGCAAGGAAGATTCAACTTTTGAACAATGAGGTTGAACACCTCCGGATGCAGTTTCCACTCTCCGCTGTATGTTGACTACGCCTGGAATGTGCACTGCGGATATGGCAGGAATGTGTTCTTCTGCCCAGGACAAAATAGCCTTGACCTCTAACCAAGCGGCGAGACTTCTTGTTCCGCCCTGCTTGTTGATGTAAGCCACAGCCGTGGCGTTGTCGGACTGAACCCGGACTGGGCATTCTTCCAGCGACGGAGGGCATGAAATATCGCCCAAAGTTCCAGTACATTGATGGGAAGGAGAGATTCCTCCGGAGACCACCGTCCCTGAGCACTCAGGCGACCCAGGACCACTCCCCAGCTGGAGAGGCTGGCATCCGTCGTCACCGTGGTCCAGAAGGATATCAGGAAGTACTTGCCCTTCAGGAGACTGGAGAGGACGAGCCACCACGACAAACTCCATTCCACATGGAGAGGGAGGGATACTGACATCTGCAGAAGGTCCGGCTGACCCTTGCATACCTGGATCACAAACTGCTGGAGCTCCCTGGTGTGAGCCATGGCAAAGGGGAGTGGCTTCCATGATGGAGATTAATTTCCCCACCAGAGAGGATAGCTTCTTGGCTGGAACTGGATCTTGAGCTAGAACAGCTGAAACCCTGTGTATGATCTGTTGAGCCACATCCTCCGTGAGAAACACCATGCTCTGTTGAGTGTCGAAGAGAAGGCCCAGGAAGACCAGACGCTGGGACGGGACAAGATCCAACTTGTCTAAGTTGATGATCCACCCATGAAGGGTGAGAACGTGAATGCAGTCCTGAACCTGCTGACAAAGAAGTTCCGCAGAAGGGTCTTTCAGTAGCAGGTCGTCCATGTATGGAGTAACTCTGATGCCGACCCGGTGGAGGATGGACACTAAGGCTCCCAGGACACGGTTGAAGACCTGAGGTGCTGTAGTCAGACCAAAGGGAAGAGCTGAGAACTGAAAATGCCCTTGGACGCAGGCAAATCTGAGATACTGCCGGCTCTCTGGATGAATGGGGATATGTAAATATGAGTCCTGAAGGTCCAGAGAAGCAAGAAATTCACCCGGAATCATAGCAGCAATCACTGTCCTTAGGGACTCCTTGTGATAATGAGACCGGATCACAAAGTAATTGAGATCCTTCAAGTTCAAAATTGGACGACAACCATCGTACTTCTTGGACGCTATGAAGAGGTTTGAGTAAAAACCCGTACCTTTGTCCTGATCTCGAAGAGGTTCCAAAAAATCCTTGTCCAGAAGAGACTGGATAGCGCCATTGAAGAGATGGCGTTTTTCCACACCCTGGGGCATATGAGAGGGGAAAAAGCGAAAAGGAGGAAGAGCGGTGAAAGGGATCCTGTACCCTTCCGCAACTACTTGTAAAACCCATGGGTCCACCACTGAATCCTCCTAAATGCTGTGATAGTGATGAAGACGACCACCCACAGCTGAGTGGGGACCCAGGTTTGGCAAGTCATGTCGGAGTGGTCTTGGAAGAGACCTTGGGCTTCCATTGCTGTTTGGGCTTGGAGGAGGCACGTGGAGCTGAGGGAACCACCTGGTTCGCCCAATGTGTCTCAGTCTCAAAGGGACAAAAAAACCTGTTACACTTGAGAGGAGGTTTCTTTCTGGGGACCAAGGGCAGATGAGTACTCTTACCCCCCTGTGGCCTCACTGATCAGATCCTTAAGATCTGGCCCAAATAAGGATTTACCCTGAAAAGGCAAGGACAGCAAGGCTTTCTTAGAAGTGGTGTCAGCAGCCCAGATCTTGAGCCAAAGAGCTAGTCTGGCAACCACATACATGGTGGAAACCCTTGCATCAAATAAGGCAGCAGAAATATAGTGCTGGGCCTCCGATATGTTGGCAAGAAGTCGAAACATATCCGAAGATGAATCACCCCGACGTACAGCTAGGGTGAGTTGTTCAGTCCAGACCTCAATGGCCCGGTTAACCCATGCCGCAGCGAATGCTGGAAGCATGGCAGTACCAGCAGTGGCAAAAATGGACTTGAGGGAAATCTCAAGCTTCTTGTCAGTCCAGTCCTTCAGAGAAGGTGCATCAGAAACTGGTAAGGTGATAGGCTTAGATAGCCTTGAGACAGGAGAGTTCACCTTAGGGGGATGAACCCATTGAGCAAGCGCCACCTCAGAAAAGGGGTAAAGCTTAGCAAACTTCTTGGAGACAGAAGGCTCTCTGTCCGGAGATTTCCACTCATCAGCCACTAGGCGGTCCAGAGTGGGGTTAGGTGGAAAACAAGTATGGGGCTTTATAGGCTCCTGGAATACATCAGAGGGATCTAAGGAAACCACCTGAACTGGGGAAATGTTTAGCGTGTTTAAGACGGCCCTGATTCAGCCCTCAGCCGAGGGTTCTGTATCAACCTCAAAGGGATCCCCCAAAAAATTGAGGAGGAGCCCACAGCAGAACATTCTTCAACATCTGAATCCACCAACAGTTCCACTTCAGTGCAATCTGAAACGTCAGGTACTCCTTGCAGTTTGGGCAGGGAAGATCTGACTGAGGAAGGGGTCTAACAGGAATGGAACACCCCCTGTAACTGGGATGGAAAGAGTTGCAACGTAGACCTGAGGTCCCTGGTAGCAGCCTTGAACTCTTGCATCCAAACTGGCTCTAATGCATGGCTGGAGGTCCTTGGGATAGACTCAGGGACATCAGAACACGCTGGGCATAAATGACCAGAGAATTCTCAAGGCAACCCTGTATGACATGAAAAGCAATGCGCAATGGGGGATACAAAGACCCCAGCGTCCTTAGTCTTAGGCCTGGCCCCAAGCTCCAACAGAGTAGACATTCTCAGTGTCAACAACGTTCAGAATAATTAATCACCCAATTTACAGTGTGTAAGATTAAAATTTCACCCCAGAAAATCGCTAAAATACACTTATCTGGCAGGCGAGGGGTTTATCTGCAAAGGAGAGTCCATGCCCTGTGTAGGATACTCGTTCTGTAAAGCTCACAAGGTGGCTGCCATGACAGGAGCCAATCAAACAAGAGCGCGAAGCAAGCACTCATGTGAAATGCAGTTTTCCCATAAAAAGTACCCCAACAGTGCCTGAAGCCCCCTGAGCCCCCCCAACACACTTGCAATGTGAACCAGATGATAGGGCAAGGTCAGAATTAAAATGAGCCATGTCTGAAGTCACTAGGTTGAGCGGTTGCAGAGATATGTCCCAAACTGTACAGTCCCATAGAACTGAATGGAGCAATGGCGTCTATGTGGTAAAGCCAACTCAATTTTGTCAAAGTTAGAACTGAGAAATAAAAATACATATAACATCACTAGAACATGTAATCAGACCCAGAAAACACTGAACCCAGTAGGTAAAGTGCCAATAACCACCCCAAAAGATGCCAACCAGCAGTTAAAGAGTTAATTTAACACAAAGTTGCTCCAAACACTGACAGACATAACAGAAAGAGCCAGTGAGTGCAGAAGTGTGCAATAAGAACTCCCAGGAATAACCCCTGTGCGGAGGGGCACTGTGGGACAAGTGGAACTACAGCACTCAAATGGTTGCTCACCTTTCCTGCAGATCTTCTGTCTTCAGATTACCATGTAGTAAGAAGTAACCTCAGTGGGTTGGCATCAAGATTTTCCCCCTCAGGGCTTAAAGGGATAGTAATACTTGTAAATAATTTTGATATTGTAGCCCTTAAAAAACATTAAAAATTATATAAATCTTATCTCCCAAACCTTTATGGTTTGGGAGATATTCACAAGCAAAGTTTCCCTCTGAGTGACGTCACCGTTCTAGATCTCAGATTTGGAATCTGGTCACGGGACCGGCTGCAGCTCTCCAGAAGTGCCGAGATCACGATCTTTAAAAATAATTTCTTCAATGGAATGGTCTACAAAGTGTGCTTGCAAGCCAGGCACACTTTGTATACAGTTCCAATTAAGTAGTTCTTTTTAAAGACCGTGAACTCAGCACTGCTAAAGAGCTGCCGGTTGATCTATGGACTGGATTCCAAATCTGTCCACTAGATGGCAGACGTGGCTGAAACAGCCAGGAAAAGGGAACTTTTATTTTACTTGTGAATATATCCCAAACCATAAAGGTTTGGGAGATAAGACTTATATCATTTTTAATGTTTTTTTAAGGGCTACTATATCAAAATTATTTTCAAGTATTACTATCCCTTTAAGGTCCACAAAAAGCACTTGGATACTGAGCTAGCCACATCTAAGGGCATTGTCAGTTATGGTAATCTGCCTAATGGTGGTATTCCATTTCTAACAGAAAAATAAAAACAATTCTAAAACTATAGCAGAACTGTTCTCTTGACTGTGTCTTCACCAATGAACAAATCTTTCTGAAGCTGGTTGGCTAGCTGCAGCCAAGGAGGGAAGGCAGGCTCTACCCCCTGCAGTCATTTCTAGAATTGTCCCTGCCTACTTAAAGGGGCAGATCGCCTACCCAAACTTTCCAGTAACCTGTATTGGACGACAGAGAAAATGCATTTTATTCCATACCGATTTGTCATGGAAACATATCACTAAAAGGGGAAGTAAAAACCAGTAACTCAGTTTCTTCTAGTCTGGTAATGTCAGATGTTGAGCTCCCACACATGCTACACTCCTTTAAATCCCCTTCAGCTTGGCTGTTTTGTTTTTTCAATGGGAAATTTAACCCCTTAAGGACCGCAGGGTCCAGGGGTGGGGTGCACTGGTACACAAGTGATCACATGTACTGGCTCTTCTCTGGAGAGGCCAAAACAGACCGATCTAATCTTGGAGCAGTCATTTTGAGGCTCTCCCAGTGATCACAGCACTGTAGGCATGCTGGGATCAAAAAATAATGACATGCCAGGACCGTCACCAGGCCTTAATGCAGTCGTGATGGTCCTGGAAGGTCATCAGTCGTTAAGGGGTTAAAGAAAGAATGGGACAAAAGAAAGAGAAAAACCAGCTGACAGCAGACTTGGTAAACAAAAGCCTTGAGCTGTTCTGTGCAGCATCAAAATACCCAGAAAAGTAAACCCCTCATATGGAACACAACCCGAAGTCTGTGTCCCGCAGCCACAAAATAGTGGGTTGTGTGCCCATTGCCCATATAACCCATGCGTTTGCAGTCAAAGAAGATAAAGTCCCCCAAAGTACCATGGTAAAATGTGCAGGAAACTGTCCTGTGCTTTCCAAGAGGAGATATACCATTGGAACATCTACATTCAGATTCCTGCTGGTCCACCAGAGATCACAAGGCAACCTCAGATTAATTGTCAGGTCTGCTCCATCTGTCAATACGGAAATGTCACATGATTCTCTCTCTTTAGGAGTCACTGCCTCTTTAAACTTTAAACCATTAGCTGCTGCAACCGACAAAGGTTTAAGCATTTTTTATTCTGAGTTTCGGGAACCAAATCTTTACCTTGCTGTGTCACTACCAACGTCTGAAATTTGTGTGACAGGGCTTATTTCCTTTGCTTTTCCTCTTTTATGAAGCATTTGTACACTGCTACTCTATGAACACTGTCACATGGGAACATACAGTGTTGCTATTTTGTGATTTCAGTGACACAACATCTTTAGCGATATTGCATTCAAAGTATTGTAGCTCACCGCTGAATTTCATCTTGTTTGCATGACTGATCTAACAGGAATTGGACTATTTGTATTTTGTAAAATAAAAACAAAAAAATGCATATTATATAATATAATGAATATATTGCCAACATCTGTATATATAAATAAAATATAAATTCTATGTTTGGTATGAATGAATATTTATTGCATATTGGCGATGACCCCATTGGCTGTCAAGGCTGGATTTTGACTGAGCCATGACAAAACTGTTGGAAACTTTGGTTGAACTGTTCTCTAGCAGTATCACTTAAAGTGGTATCAGAAATCAAAGCTTCAAGAAGACATCAAGAATGACTATGGAGCTTTGATGTATTATAACAGATGGTACTCACACAGTTTATTTGTCACATTCTGATGACAACTGATTATTAGGAACATACCGTCTACACATAATGAAAAAAAGAAAACAAAACATACAAAATGTGTCACCCACAAGAGTGCCCTAAGGATGCCAAATACACTGTGAAAGCAATACATTGGACACTCCTCCAACACTCTTGTGGACCCCCCCCCCCCCCCGGCAATTAATTTGCCGTTAAGCCCAGCCAGGCAAGATGCTTAACTCCTTGGGTGTCAGAAATAGTCAACAGTTTGCAAAACCTGGAGAGGTTCCAAAGTATTAACCCTTAAAAGGCCAGAGATGGGTCCAACTCATTGGGCTAGACAATTACAGCCTTATGTTGATAGCAAAAGATGAGCAATTCTGGATCAAACCAACAGCACTTTGGGGTGGATAGGCATTTAAAGGGACAGTAAAGTTTCAGAGTAAAACCAGCTCCAATTAATCTTCATAATATTTGGGCCTTGGAGAGGGTTATTTCACTACTGTCAGAGTTGTAGTTCAAAAGTAAATGAAAGATAAAGTATCCCCCTGCCGCCCCTTTTACTGATGTAACACTGCTCAGCTCAGAGCAGCAGGGAGGTGCCCAGGTAGATTGCAGAGAGGAACAATCTTCAATTAAGATAAGGAAAAAAGCTGAAAAACCTGTCAAGGGGGGCAAGGTTTTCATTGTTCTCACAGTAAGAAGATTGTCCCTTGCTGTGCAGATTCCACATCTGAGGTAAGCAGTGTTACACTAAGTAAAAGGGGCGGGAGGGGGATATTTTATCATTCAATTACTCTTGAACTACAACTCTGACAGAATTGAAATAATACTCTCAAAGGCCCAAATACTATGATGATTAATTAGAACTGCTGTTTTTGTGAAACATTACTATCCCTTTAAAGTGATAGTAATGTTTCACAAAAACAGCAGCCCCAATTAATCTTCATAGTATTTGAGCCATAGAGAATGTTATTTCATTAATGTGAGCATTATAGTTCAAGAGTAATTGAATGACAAAGTTTCCCCCCTCTCGCCCCTTTTACCTAGTGTAAGCCCCACTTCTCAGATGTGGAATCCAGTCCATAGACCAGACAGCTCACATCAAGGGTCAAAATTCTTACTGTGAGAACAATGTAAACCCTGCCCCCCTTGACAGGTTTTTCAGCTTTTTCCCTGATCTGAATTGAAGATTGTCCCTCTCTGCAATCTACCTGGACACACCCTGCTGCTCTAAGGTGAGCAGCTTTACATCAGTAGAAGGGGCAGGAGGGGGATACTTTATCAATTACTCTTGAACTACAACTCTGACAGTATTGAAACAACACTCTCCAAGGCCCAAATACTATGAAGATTAATTAGAGCTGTTTTTATTATGAAACATTACTATCCCTTTAAATGGGACTGTTAGCCCAACTCCTTGAGAGCACAGGCACGTCTCTCTAGCATCAAGGGACTTAAAAAGCACCATCTAAATGAATGGAAATTCTGACCTCCCTTCATGGTGCAGCGGGTTTTGTTCTATAATTGCCGCAATTAAGCTTCCAGAATACACCGATATAGCACGGGGTAGGCAGACCGTGGCTGGCTAGGGATGGTGGGAATTGTAGTCCTAAACAGCTGGGGGCCTCAGAACCATTTGCACCACAAGGAAAAATATCAATTCTAACTTAACCCTTTGATTGCCAGTGGGGTCAAAGGGTTAAATTAGGTTTTTACATCCCTGAATGATAGAAAGGTCACCAGTGTGTCACAAAGCAATACAATGAAGACCTGTCTAGAATTTATGGGTCAAAATCCCCAATTAAATAAATCATACTCCCCCATGACATAGTTGGTACACTCTAGCATTGTTCAGATTTTGCTTTCTGCATAAGGCCTGCTATCTGGCACTAAAAGGGTTAAAAGATGAGCGCAAATGAAAATAACCAAAACAGCAGTATAAAATATAGCATGTGAACAGATCTAGCCCACTGCTCAGATTCTATGTAATCACTTGCTTAAATATTAATAAAAATACAATCTTTCATGGATTTTGTGCAGACTACAAAAGAGGAAAATTACAATACATATATGATTTACATTAAGCAGTTTTTTTTGATAAACTGCTGTGACAATCCCCAAAATATTCAGAGGCAGACGGGTGTGTATTTCATCATTTTTTTTTTCTTTTTCTTTTTTTTTTTTTTTTAAGAAAGGACTCATAAGGAAGGTTAAAGTGTTAGACTTTACAGTTACTACAACTGGCACTTTTTTCACCATATTTTTGTACACATCACATGATCATCTGAACATTACATTTAAAAAATAGATTTGAGTGAAAATCTTGACATTCACACACACCACAAGCTGGTTAAAGAAGCAGCAACAGACCCCACTCTGTAGTGCTTCACTGTAAGGGAAATATTTTGTGTCAAATGTGATTAAAAGCAGCTCATAATCAAACAAAGACCTGCAATGAATGGTCCGTACGTGGGTAAGTAATTGGGCTTTAACAGTAGATCCTCTAAGCAAATACTGTGATTGGTTAAAACCTTTTTGAAATGTCAGTTTCTGCTCAAAAATTATTCCACAACAAAATTGCAAGCTAGTAAACTGGTTTTAATATAAATAGTTCACATTTTTTGACTGATTCCTTTTCGGAAGCCTTTGGAACAAACATATCTTTAGCATGTTGTCTAATGATCTTTAATCAACTGTGCCCCGATATGTACCATGTGAAAAACACCACTGTGATACGGAAACTCCCAATGAGGTCACCTTTTTACGCACTTGGAATGTTCAGCTGCTGTGCGGGGGACCCAGAACAGATACAGCGTGGGGGCTGCAATTTGATGGCTCCTTCTGGAAAGGTATCATGCTTGTGAGCAATTTTTCAAAGAAGGTTGTGTATCTTCCCACGCTGAAAACTGAACTGACAATTTTGCCCATGCGCTTCTGGAGAAAATCTCAAGCTCATTTCATCTGTCCAGGTCAGGTCATCTGTTAGCAGGAAAGTAGTTTGGATCAAGGTAATTGTAACTGGTGCTGTGGGACATGCAGTAGTCTCTGTCTAGGAATGTCTCTGCTTTATAAACGGGCTCCAAATGGTGGTCCTCTTTGTGGGTTTCTGTTTCATATAAACTGTAACACAAAAAGAAAATAAATTTATATTTCCTTTTTTTTTTTTTTTTTTTTAAATAAAGGACCTTTATTATTAGTGCTGCAGTCAAATACTGTAACCTGGTAGGACCAGAGGGGTGTGCAACGCACTACAACAAATGTGTTGCATAGCCTTCTAGTGCTTAAACTGGACCAGTTACCTATACAACTTTTAGTCATATTAAATTATATATTTGAACTGCCTACAACTTGTGCTTTTTGTTTAAAAACAATCAAAGACATTCTTACGCTGCTGATACCTAACAGTTTCCATGAAAGGTGTGGAATAAAGTGATAAGGAGGAATAAAGTGAGGAATAAAGTGATAAGGAGGAATAATCATGTAAATCCTTTCAAGATAGAAGATCCCACTGAGAAGAGGACTTGGAAAGGTGACAAGCCCTCTTTAAAGAAAGTTAAGAAAACCGTATACTTTATAGAAATAAATTAAAAAAAGGAAACTATCTTCACATTAATGTGCAGAAGTTTTTAAAATGATAGGTCTGCTTTAAAGGGGTTTACAGATTGAAACTCCAAACTAGTCTGTGTTCCACAGTTCATTCTAATACTTCAGTATAACCCTTTGAGTGCCAGTGGGGTAGGCAACGCAATGCGTTGTGTACCCCTCTGGTACTCAAAGGGTTAACACCATTATATGTTACAATTAAAGGCAGTAATCAATAAGTTAAAGAGGTGTCATTCTAGAACACTCTAACTACACCAAAGGTAACTTAAATGGGGCTTTTAATGGATTGAATGCTAAAGAGGTCTACAGTGATGCAATGCAATTCTAGCATACAAGGTATAAAAAGCCCCACAATGAATTTTCATTCCTCCACTATGGTGCACACTTAAATTGCTCCTCTGTAGCTTGTCAAATACAGCCGTTAAGCCCAAAATTGACACTATTACTGTTAATGGACAGGTGTTGTTAACAGTTAAATACCACCTACTTAAAGGGATAGTAATGTTTCATAATAAAAACAGCTCTAATTAATCATCATAGTATTTGGACTTTGGAGAGTGGTATTTCAATTCTGTCCGAGTTGTAGTTCAAGAGTAATTCAATGACAAAGTATCCCCCTCCCACCCCTTTTACTGATGTAACACTGCTCAGCCAGAGCAGAAGGGAGGTGCCAAGGTAGACTGCAGAGAGGGACAATCTTCAATTAAGATAAGGGAAAAACCTGAAAAACGTGTCAAGGGGGGTAGGGTTTTCATTATTCTCACAGGAAGAAGAGTGTCCCCTGCTGTTATCTGTCTGGTCTATGGACTGCATTCCACATCTGAGAAGAGATGGCTTACACTAGGTAAAAGGGGCAGGAGGGGAAAACTTTGCTTGTGAATATCTCTCAAACCATAAAGGTTTGACAGATAAGACTTATATCTTCATGTTTTTTTTAATGCCTACAAAATTAAATAAAGATAAAACGAAGCATTACTATCCCTTTAAACCTAAAATGAATGGACTGTACTTGGAGCTTTACACATTACAGTGAGCATGTGCAGTATGGTCTTTATTAAACGAAGAATGCTTAAAATGTCACTGAACAGAGAATCCTCAGATTACTGTCGCTATATGTACCTGGTGACATGGATGACAGCTGCTCATTATCAGTATTACACTATTTCAGGCTTTGATTTGCAAAGTATAAGAGAAAATTCATCCAAAAAAAGTATATAAATGACGCATACTGGAACATACCAAGGTGTTTGATTTTACAGTATACTTTTACATCATCCTCCCCAGTTCAGTTAGTTTACCCCCAGAAGTGCTCATTTCTTTTGTGCAGAAGGGCCCTATTTTGGGTCTTATCCACAAAATGAAAGGAAATTCTAGATCAAACCAACTGCATGGGTGGATAGGGGAGAACTATCCCCAAAACTCTCGTTGATTTACATGGATTTTAATCCCTTGAATCCGATGCATTGGAGACCCAGCATTCGATGGGTTAGTAACCTCGTTTCAGGAAGTGGAAAGTCTTATTTGTCCCCTATGGTGATGCAATTGGTTTTTCCCAGAATTGCTGCGCTTTTCTT
Source organism: Rhinophrynus dorsalis (assembly GCA_037306005.1). Lineage (NCBI taxonomy): Eukaryota > Metazoa > Chordata > Amphibia > Anura > Rhinophrynidae > Rhinophrynus > Rhinophrynus dorsalis. Next base: position 257,741,763 of record CM074722.1, read on the forward strand.
TTGAAAATGGACCCTTAGGAATTTATACAGGAAACAAGAAAGAAAAGCAATTCTGGAGCAAACCAAGTGCATTGCCCTAGGGACAAATGTAACTTCCCACTGATTACTATGGGGCTTTTTAACCAGTTGAATGCTAGACTCTTCCACAAGAAAGGTGTTAAAAGTTCCATTTAAATTTATTTTGGGACCTTCTATGGTGTAGTTGGTTTGCCCCAGAATTGCTCATCTCTTGCTTTCTGCACAAGGCCCTAATGGACTATATACAAAACAAGGAGAGGAGCATTTCTTAGGTAAACACAGGGAGATAATTAAATTCCCATAGATTAACCTGGGACATTTAACTCCTTGAATGCCAGGAAGGTGTGTAGTGGGTTGCTTTGCAATACCTTAGAACAGTGTATAATTCATAATAAAGGTCCAAAAAGGTATCCTATGCATTGCAATTCTGTGGAACTCTAAAGGTTAAATTAATGAAAATTGATACTTGTGCTTATCTATGGCAAAGTTGGTTTGCCCCAGATTATCTCCACTTGTCTAGTCATAATGTGCATGTTTCCCCACTTAGCTACTTACAGTTTATGAACCTTTCCTTAAAGGGACAGTAATGTTTCACAAAAACAGCAGCTCCAATTTATCGTCATATTATTGGAGCCATGGAGAGTGTTACTTCAGTTCTGTCAGAGTTGTAGTTCAAGATATAATTGAATGATAAAATATCCCCCCTCCCGCCCCTTTTACCTAGTGTAAGCCACCTCCCCTCAGATGTGGAATCTGGTCCCGGGACCAGACAGCTCACAGCAAGGGACAATCTTCTTACTGTGAGAACACTGAAAGCCCTGCCCCCAATGACAGGTTTTTCCCTTACGTTAACTGAAGATTGATCCTCTCTGCAATCCACTTGGACTCCACCCTGCTGCTCTGAGCAGAGCAGTGTTATATCAGTAAAAGGGGTGGAAGGGGGGATACTTTATCGTTCAGCTATTCTTGAACTACAACTCTGACAGTATTGAAACAACACCCTCCATGGCCCAAATACTATGAAGATTAATTGGAGCTGCTTTTATTATGAAACATTACTATCCCTTTAATGATTTAAGGACCAGTGGGGTGTGCAGCAGTCTGGTCCTTAAAGGAGTTAACTTTTTATATATATATCAATGACAGATGTTTACTACATTTATACGCACCAGTCTGAGCAGGAATCACAGAAATCCACAGACATTTGAGGAGGGCAATCCTGGCAGTGCCACCGAATACCCTGAATGGGTTCTGTTTCGCAGTTGTCACACTGTAATGCACATTACAAGAAATTAATTTCTGTTCCAAACCTTTAACGCAATATCACAGCCCTACTGAAACAATTCACAGATACTGCTTTCTTGAATACAGAAAAAATATTTATGGTGATTGAACAACTAACACAGAATTATGGAATATAAGCCCAGATGTTAAGTCACATTAACTCCTTAAATAAAAGAGAACTTAAAGGGATAGTAATGTTTCACAAAAACAGCAGCTTCAGTTAATCTTCATAGTATTTGAGCCATGGAGAGTGTTATTTCAATACTGTCAGAGTTGTAGTTAAAGAGTAATTGAATGATAAAGTATCCCCCTTCCGCCCCTTTTACCTAGCGTAACACTGGTCACCTCAGATGTGGAATCTGGTTGCTTGACCAGACAGCTTACAGCAAGGGACAATCTTCTTATTGTGAGAACAATGAAAACCCTGCCCCCCTTGACAAGTTTTTCAGCTTTTTCCCTTATGTTAATTGAAGATTGTCCCTCTCTGCAATCTACCTGGGCATTTCTCTGCTGCTCTGAGCTGAGCAGTGTTACATCAGGAAAAGGGGAGGGAGGGGGATACTTTATCATTCAATTACTCTTGAACTACAACTCTGACAGTATTGAAATAACACTATCCATGGCACAAATACTATGAAGATTAATTGGAGCTGTTTTTATTTTGAAACATTACTATCCCTTTAAATGTACAAGGGCAAATATAATTTGTTTGTGTTCCAACAATGGGAGAAGATCTGCGGATGCAGCAGGGGCTGCATTGTCAGCTTCAGCAGATCAATGAGGAAGCAGAATGTGGGCCTGAAGAGAGAATCCTGATGTTCCCTTGTTAGTCCCATGATACACTCTGAACTGTAAGACACCTTACTGCAAATTCTCCATATACTGTGCAGTTATGGTGGCCAAAGCAAAGTGAACCTGTGTGGTGCATATGAAGTATATATCAGAAACTTACTTTAAAACCAACATGTTGCACAAAACCACTTGCAGTCTGCATCTGATGGAGCTTTTGTTTCTTTAACTTCTTCAGCTCAAGGAGCTCTTTATACTCCACTAGGTCATGGCAGGTAGAGGGAATACCTTCTTCATCCTGAGAAATAAAGCACTGTAGTAAACTTCCTATTTCACAATTCAGAACAGGGTTAAACACAAGGGCAATCCCACAATTGGGGGGGGGGGGGTTTCAAGCAAAGCTTTATCATCATATTGCTGCTCTTATACATATGACTGTGCTATAGGTGGGTAACATGTGGACCTCAACTTATCTTTGCACGAATATCCTCGTCATTCTTAGTTGACCATTGGAAAGGACATATTGTCTACCTCTGGTCTATGCCACAGACAGCTTGCATAGAGTTCATTTAGATTAAAAAAAACTGCACAACATTTTTTTTTTTTTTTTTTTTTTTTACAAATTGCTAATGCACACTTAATTTTTCTTAGAAAACCCTCTGTCCACAGAGATTTAAAATAGATTAAAAAAATTTAAAGACACTCAAACTGGATTTAGGGAAAACAAGAACATTTGTGGAATCATTAGGACCTAGTGATTGTTTCAGTTCTAACTTGAATGTTCTCAAGACCCTGTTGAAAACCAGTCTGCTTTTTGTAATCAGCTTTAAACCTGACAACTGCATGATATATATATTAAAATACTATAGCTAATATGGTGCTGCATGAAGGTCTCCTAAGCAAGTTCTTCTTATAAACAAAAATGATCAGGAATAGTTCCTCTCCAGTTAGGAGTGCACACACCCTTTTGTATCCTGTTAAATACAGTGGTGTCATATCATTTTACCCTTTGACTGTCAGAGGAATAAGCAAAGCATTGCCTTTGTGATGCATTGCTCACCTCTCTGACACTCAATGAGTTAAAACTGGGATAGGGGTTGGGTGAATGGATCGACTTTAGTAGGTTAAACTAACACTACAGCACACTAGATTAGACTGCCATATAAGGAAATAAAAAAAAAAATATGAAAATGAATGAAGACTATGAAAGAAAAAAAAAAAACAAACAAAAAAAAAAAACACACACACACACACAGAAGGGCAAGTAATAGTTGCTAAAGCTACAATTACCGATATGTCTTCATCACCAGCAGCATCGAGGTCCCTGCTATTGAAACTTGAGCGATCATCCTCCTCATCCATATAGACAGGTGGTTCATGGGATGTCATGAATGTAGAGGGTCTGAAGAGGTGTTTGTTAAGGGCATGTTGTCGTTTGCTTGAAGACTATACATAGGAAAAAAAAGAAAGCAATAAACATTACTAAAAGTTATTGTGTAGAATGGAAACGACAACAAAATATCAATCAAAATGCCTTTTACCCTCTTGAACGCTAGGTGCCAAGAGCAGTGCTTCACAATGGATTGTATGCCTCTAGCACTGAAAGGATTAAAATCATGTTTTTCAAAGTCAGTCCTCAGACAGTTTTCATTATATCCCTGCTTAATCTCATGTGAGTAATCAGTGAGTTATTGTGAGTGACCTGCCTGTGCTTAATTCAGAATATTCTGGAAACATGAACTGTTGACATACCAAGAGGACTGGAGCAGAGAATTACTAGGTTAAACAACAAAAAATAATAATCTGAATGTGTTAATGAACAGATGAACAATTTTAAAAATAACAGACCACTACAGTCTGGAAGCCACACAAACATGGTTATCTAATAAATAAATACTACTGTTTTAACAGTATATATACACGCATTAATTTTACAAGAAGACTTTTCTCCAGTTTTGTGCATTTACTTGGTATCACCGAATCCAGTTCTTTCCTTGCTCTTTCGGTAATGTGAATACCCTTCAGCTGCAGTCTTTGGGAAGATTGCCACTGCTAATATCAGGAGAACAGTGTACAGGTGTCACTCTTTAGTCACATGCAAAAGCTTAAGCAAGAGGGGCATAAAGGGCTTTATTCGTCAAACTAAAGATGAGAAATTCTGGGGCAAATCAACTGCACCATGGTGGGGAAGGGGGGCAACTGAAAATCCACACTGGATTAAATGAAGATTATAATCCCTAGAATGCATTTAAAAACTTAGAAGCCCATTTCAATAAAATAGGATTTTAGTCTTACCTGTTAAATCCTTTTCTCTTAGTCCATACAGGTTACTGGTATCCTTGGGTAAGTGATCCGCTCCTTTGAGTAGACAGGAACAATTCTAGAAATGACTGCAGTGGTGGAGCCTACCTTCCCTTCCTGGCTGCAGCTAGCCAACCAGGTCCAGAAAGATTTGAGACACTAACTATGACTAGATACAGGAAGGAAAGAAGACTCCTGTAAGCGTGACCCTGAAGGACCCCCACGGTCTGCCACAGGAGAGCCAAGCATGGTCTCTTGACAGGGTGGGAGACCAGTAACCTGTATGGACTAAAAGAAAAGGATTTAACAGGTAAGACCAAAATCCTCTTATTTATTTATTTATTAAAATTGAGTTTCCCAGAGGCGGGAAGTAAGGCAAGGACCAGGCGCAAGGCCCCCAAAGTCACCAGAGCAGATATGACCCATCAGATCAGAGATAGCCCAACAAAACAATGGAGTGTCAATGGACACTAAACAGGGGTAACACCCCCCCAAATTGTTACACAGCACACTGAACTAGAGCCAGCAGGGCTCAAAAGTGAAGGAAGCACCAAGGACCAAAGAAGATTCTAGACAGGCAAGACTGCCTCCAGGATTTTCCTCCCAAAGCTGGCATCAGCCAATGCCAACACATTCGAAAAGGTGTGCACAGACGACCAGGTGGCAGCCTTGCACAACTGATCAGCAGAGGCCTGATTCTTGTAAGCCCAAGAGACCCCAATAGATTGAGTAGAAGGAGCCGTGACCCTGAAAGGGACAGGCTTCATCCTCAGCTTATAAGCCTTATGAATAGTGGACTTGATCCAAGAAGCAATAGTCACTTTGGATGCAAGTATTCCTGCCCTTTGACCCTCAGGAATGACGAACAGCGCATCTGATTGCTTGATAGACTCAGTGTGATGTACATAAAACTTGAGACAATGCACCACGTCTAACACATGGAGATCCCTCTCCTTGTCAGTGGTGGGGTCAGGGCAGAAAGAGCACAATCTCCTGATTGATGTCGAACTCCGAAACCACCTTGGAAAGGAACTCCTGAGAGGTGTGAAGCACCGCCTTGTCCTTGTGAAACACCAAAAATGGTGGTCTACAGGACAGAGCATTCAACTCCGCGACACGGAGAACAGACATGATCGCCAGGAGAAAGGCCATTTTCCATGTCAGAGGGCGTACAGGAATAATAGCCAAGGACTCAAAGGGAGGGCACTGAAGAACACCCAGAACCAGTTTAAGATCCCACTGAGAAGCAGATGCCTTAAAGGGATAGTATTGCTTGAAAATAATTTTATTTTATATTGTAGCCCTTAAAAAAACATTAAAAAGTCTCATCTCCCAAACGTTTATGGTTTTGGAGATATTAGCAAGTAAAGTTTCCCCTGGAGTGATGTCACTGCTCAAGCCTTCAGATTTGGAATCAGGTCCACAGACCGGCCGCGGCTCTTCAGCAGTGCCGAGATCACAATCTTTAAAAATAATTTCTTCATTGGAATGGTCTACAAAGTGTGCGTGCAAGCCAGGGACACTCTGTAGACAGTTCCAATGAAGTAGTTATTTTCAAAGATCGTGATCTCGGCACTGCTAAAGAGCTGCCGGCTGATCTGTGGACTGAATTCCAAATTTGTCCACTAGATGGCAGACTTGGCTAAAACAGCCAGGAAAAGGGAACTTTGCTTTTATTATTATTATTAAATTTACTTGCTAATATCTCCCAAACCATAAAGGTTTGGGAGATAAGACTTTTTAATGTTTTTTTTAAGAGCTACAATATAAAAATATTTTCAAGCAATACTATCCCTTTAAAGACAGGGCGAGTATGAGCAACACCCTAGAAAAACACCTTGACATCAGGAAGGATAGTAATGCTCCTCTGAAAGAAAACCGAGAGACCAGAAGTCTGAACCTTAAGGGAACTCAAACTGAGTCCCTTATCCACACCGTACTGCAAGGAGGACAAGAACGTGGGCAGATCAAATTCCTGAGACAAGTCCCTATGGGCACACCAAGATAGGAAGGCTGACCAGATACAATGGTAGGTCTTTGAGGAAACAGTTTTCCGAGCACTAACCAAGCAACAAGACTTCTTGTTCCGCCCTGCTTGTTGATGTAAGCCACAGCAGTGGCGTTATCAGACTGAATCCGGACTGGGCATTCTCCCAGCTGGGGCATCCAGTGATGAAGGGCATGAAATACCACCCGAAGTTCCAGTACATTGATGGGAAGGAGAGACTCCTCCGGAGACCACCGTCCCTGAGCACTCAGGCGACCCAGGACCGCTCCCCAGCCGGAGAGGCTGGCATCCGTCGTCCAGAAAGATATCAGGAAGGACTTGCCATTCAGGAGACTGGAGAGGTCGAGCCACCATGACAAACTCAGTTCCACATGAAGAAGGAGGGATACGGACGTCTGCAGAAGGTCCAGCTGACCCTTGCATACCTGGATCACAAACCGCTGGATCTCCCTGGTGTGAGCCATGGCAAAGGGGGACTGCTTCCATGGTGGAGATGAATTTCCCCACCAGAGAGGATAGCTTCTTGGCTGGAACTGGATCTTGAGCTAGAACAGCTGAAACCCTGTGTGCAATCTGGTGAGCCACATCCTCCGTGAGAAACACCATGCTCTGCTGAGGGTCGAAGAGAAGGCCCAGGAAGACCAGATGCTGGGACGGAACAAGATCCGACTTGTCCAAGTTGATGATCCACCCATGATGGGTGAAAGCGTGAATGCCGTCCTGAACCTGCTGACAAAGAAGTTCCGCAGAGGGGCTTTCAGAAGCAGGTTGTACATGTATGGAGTAACTCTGATGCCGTCCGGTGGAGGACGGACACTAAGGCTCCCAGGACACGGTTGAAGACCTGAGGCGCTGTAGTCAGACCAAAGGGAAGAGCTGAGAACTGAAAATGCCCTTGGTCGCAGGAAAATCTGAGATACTGCCAGTTCTCTGAATGAAGATATGTAAATACGTGTCCTGAAGGTCCAGAGAAGCAAGAAATCCCCCCGGAATCATAGCATGGTGGTGATAAGACCGGATTACAAAGGAAATGAGATCCTTCAAGTCCAAAACTGGACGACAACCGCCGTCCTTCTTGGGAACTACAAAGAGGTTTGACTAAAAGCCCGTACCTCTGTCCTGAACTGGAACATGTTCCAGAACATCCTTGTCCAGAAGAGACTGGATGGCGCCGTTGAAGAGACATAGTTTTTTTCTACGCCCTGGGGTGTATGAGAGGGGAAAAAGCAAAATGGAGGAAGAGAGGCGAAAGGTATCCTGTACCCTTCTGCCACTACTTGTAAAACCCACAGCTGAATGGGGACAAAGGTTCAGCGAGTCATGCCAGAGAAGCCTTGGAGGAGACCTTGGGCTTCCATTGCTGTTTGGGCTTGGAGGAGGCACGTGGAGCTGAAGCAACAGCCTGGTTCGTCGGACGTGCCTCAGTCTGAAAGGGACGAAAAAAAACCTGTTACACTTGAGAGAAGGTTTCTTTCTGGGGACCAAGGGCAGATGAGTACTCTTATCCCCCAGTGGCCTCACTGATCAGATCCTTAAGATTTGGCCCAAATAAGGATGAACCCTGAAAGGGCAAGGACAGCAAGGCTTTCTTAGAAGCGGTGTCAGCAGCCCAGATCTTGAGCCAAAGAGCTCGTCTGGCAACCACAGACATGGTTGAAACTCTTACCACCAGATGGATAGCATCAAATAAGGCAGCAGAAAAATAGTGCTGGGCCACAGATATGTTGGCAAGAAGCCGAAACATATCCGAAGATGAATCACCCCGATGTACAGCTAGGGCGAGTTGTTCAGTCCAGACCGCAATGGCCCGGTTAACCCATGCCGAGGTGAATGCTGGATGCACGGCAGTACCAGCAGTGGCAAAAATGGACTTGAGGGAAACCTCAAGCTTCTTGTCAGCCCAGTCCTTCAGAGAGGATGCATCAGAAACTGGTAAGGCGGCAGACTTAGATAGCCTTGAGACAGAAGCGTTCACCTTAGGGGGATGAACCCATTGAGCAAGTGCCGCCTCAGAAAAGGGGCAAAGCTTAGCAAACTTCTTGGAGACAGAAGGCTTTCTGTCCGGAGATTTCCACTCATCAGCCACTAGGCGGTCCTGATCAGGCCCTCAGCCGAGGGTTCTGGATCAGCCACAAAGGGATCCCCCAAAAATTGAGCCCACAGCAGAAGATTCCTAAACATCTGAATCCACCAACAGTTCCTCTTCAGAGGAATCTGAAACGTCAGGTACTCCTTGCGGTTTGGGCAGGGAAGATCTGACTGAGGAAGGGATCTGCCAGGAATGGAAGTCCCCCTGTAACTGGGATGGAAAGAGTTGCAATGTAGACCTGAGGTCCCTGGTAGCAGCCTTGAATTCTTGCACGCAAAATAGCTCTAATGCATGTCTGGAGGACCCTGGTATAGACTCAGGGACATCAGAACACGCTGGGCATAAATAATCTGAGAATTCTCTAGGCAAACCCATATTACATGAGGAGCAATGGGGGATACAGAGAACCCAGCATCCTTAAGTCTTAGGCCTGGCCCCAAGCTCCAACGAAGTAGATATTCTCACAGTGTCAACAACGTTCAGAATAATTGATCACCCAATTTACAGTGTGTAAGATTAAAATTTCACCCCAGAAATTGCTAAAATACACTTATCTGGCAGGCGATGGGTTAATCTGAAAAGGAGAGAAAGAGGGTCCAAGCCCTGCGTAGGATACTCGTTCTGTAAAGCTCACAAAATGGCTGCTGCAGCGGGAGCCAATCAGAAACGAGCTCGTGAAGCAAGCACTCATGGGAAATATAGTTTTCCCAGAAAAAGTACCCCAATAGTGCCCGAAGCCCCCTGAGCTCTTGCAATGTGAACCAAATGATAGAGCAAGGTCAGGCAATTAAAATGAGCCATCTCTGAAGTCGCTAGGTTGAGCGGTTGCAGAGAGATGTCCCAAACTGTACAGTCCAATAGAAGTGAATGGCGCAATAGCGTCTATGCGGTAAAACGCGCCTTTAACTCAATTTTGTCAAAGTTAGAACTGAGAAATAAAAATACCTGAAACATCACTAGAACATGTAATCAGACCCAGAAAACACTGAACCCAGTAGGGAAAGTGCCAATAACCACCACAAAAGATGCCAAACAGCAGATGAAGGGTTAATTTACCACATAAAGTTGCTCCAAACACTGACAGACACAACAGAAAGAGCCAGTCAGTGCAGGAGTGTGCAATAAGAACTCCCAGGAATAACCCCTGTGCGGAGGGGCACTGTGGGACAAGTGGAACTACAGCATTCAAATGGTTGCTCACCTTTCCTGCAGATCTTCTGTCTTCAGATTACCATGTAGTAAGAAGTAACCTCAGTGGGCAACTCCTGAGGAAAGAACTTGTAGCCAAGATTTTCCCCCTCAGGGCTTAAGGTCCACAAAAAGCACCTGGATACTGAGCTAGCCACATCTAAGGGCATTGTCAGTTATGGTAATCTGCCTAATGGTGGTATTCCATATGTAACAGAAAAATAATAGTTTCTAAAACTACAGCACAACTTTTCTCTTGCTTGTGTTATCTTCACCAAGGAACAAATCTTTCTGGAGCTGGTTGGCTAGCTGCAGTCAAGGAGGGAAGGTAGGCTCCACCCCTTGAAGTCACTTCTAGAAATGTTCCTGCCTACTTAAAGAGGTGGATCGCCTACCCAAAGTTACCAGTAACCTGAATTGGATGACAGAGGAATGAGGATAGGGTGAAATTTACTTACCGATATTTCCTTTTCTTCTGTGTACCTCCCCGACACAGGAAACAGTGGGCTTTATCTCCCGCCTCCAGCTGGTAGGACCGAATTTTTTTCTATATAGTTGTACTCCACCCCTTCCGCTTCAGTTATCTTTGTGTTAGCCAAGCTGTTTATAAAATAAGAATTAATAGAATTAAGGGTGGGTGTGTCGGGGAGGTACACAGAAGAAAAGGAAATATCGGTAAGTAAATTTCACCCTTTCTTCTGTGTACTCCCCGCCACAGGAAACAGTGGGATATAACAAAGCCACTTATAGGGAGGGAACAATCAGACTACTGCCCTCTTAAAAGCTTATATGTAAATAACATATTGTATGCAATAAGAAGATCTCTTACCATAATCATGAAGAGATCACCGCCTGAAGTACTTGACGCCCAAATTTGGCTTCTGCTGAAGAGCCTACATCCAATCTGTAATGTCTAATAAAAGTAGACATGGACGTCCAAGTGGCAGCTTTGCAAATCTCTGCCGGAGAAGCATTTGCCTTGAGAGCCCAGGAGGTGGAAATTGCTCTAGTAGAATGAGCTTTCAATTTAATGGGTGGAACTAAATTCCCCTCTTTATAAGCAGTAATGATACACTGCCTGATCCACCTAGCTATGGATGGTTTGGAGGCAGCTGATCCTTTCCCTTTCCCTTGGAAATGTACAAACAGGGAATCGGAGGACCTAAATTCCCTAGTTCTGTCCAGATAAGAGGAGATACATCTGACTAAATCTAGGGAATGAAGCCTAGCTTCTTTACTACCTGATGGATTTCTACAAAAGGAAGGCAAGATGATTTCCTGATCCAAGTGGAAATTAGAAACCACTTTGCCCCTAAAACTGGGTTTCATTTTTAGTACTATTTTATCCTGATGGAAGGTCAAATATGGACTCTGACAGGAGAGGGCTTGGAGTTCGTTAACCCTTTTGGCCGAAGTAATGGCTGTCAAGAAAACCGTTTTCCACGTTAGATGTTTTATGGAAATCTGATCCAGAGGTTCAAATAGATGGGAATCAATTAGTTGATTTAATACAATATTTAAATCCCAGGATGGGATTATTTCTCTAATCCTCGGACGGGTTCTCTCGACTGCTCTAATGAATCTTTTAACTATGTCTTTCTCTGCCCAATGTTTCACAAATACTGCTGAGAGGGCTGATATTTGGACCTTCAGGGATGCCGGACTAAGACCCATATCAAAACCCTTCTGTAAAAATTCCAGAATGGTTCCCGTGGATACTTCTGACTTCAATATCTTGTTTTTAATACACCAACATCTGAAAGATCTCCAGATTCTATCATATATCTTATTAGTGGAGGATTTCCTACTGGAAATAATAACGTTTGCTACCTTTTCTGAGCAGCCTTTAGATATTAGATTTTGCCGCTCAACCTCCATGCTGTTAAGTGGAAAAATTCTGGATTCTGATGTAGGAATGGACCTTGATGTAGTAGGTCCCTCCTGTTTGGGAGCATCCATGGCTCCTGGCATGATAACCTCACTATTTCTGATAGCCATGTTCTTCTTGGCCACCTGGGGGCAATCAATATGATTTCTGCTTTGTCCATCTTGACTTTTCTTAGTACCTCCCTTATCAAAGGGATGGGTGGAAATACATAGGCCAAGGAGAATGTCCATGGGTGCTTCAGTGCATCTTGGGCTACTGCTTTCTTGTCCTCCCATCTGGAGAAGAACTTCTTGCATTTTGAGTTCTTCTGCGTCGCCATGAGATCTATTATGGGGTTTCCCCATCTTTCTATAATCTGTTGAAACACTTCTTGATTTAAGGACCACTCTCCTGGATCCATTCTTTCCCTGCTTAGATAATCCGCCTTGATGTTTTTGACTCCCGCTATGTGTGATGCTGAAAGGGCTATCAGGTTTCTTTCTGCCCATCTGAAAATTGAATAGATTTCTTCGTTTAAAGTTAGGCTTTTTGTTCCTCCTTGGTTTTTCATGTACTGGACTGTTGACATGTTGTCGGATCTCACATGGACAGCCTTGTTGTGAAGAAGCTTTTGAAAATAAAGGAGCGTGTTTTTTACCGCTCTTATTTCCAGGATGTCTATGTGCAACTTCTTTTCTGCCGGTTTCCATCTTCCCTGCACTATTCTTCTGTTCCAGGTTCCTCCCCATCCTATGGGACTTGCATCTGTATATATGATTTCCCATTGATAGTCTATTAATGGGGTACCTTTTAACAGATTTTTCTTCTTTGTCCACCATATCAGACTTCTCCTGACCTGCGGTGGAATGGATATTGTTTGATGGAGATCCTGCTGAGAATTCCAATGTCTTAGAAAATGAAGCTGCAATCTCCTCGTGTGGTATCTTGACCAAGGCACTATTTGTATGACTGATGTCATTAGCCCCAAGATTTCCATTATCCTTTGAGCCGTGTGTTTCTCTTTTCTCTTGAATTCCAGCGTCTTTTTTATAATGTTCTGGATTCTTTCTTCTGAAAGTGTCGCTAATGCCTTCCAGGTGTTTAGTCTTATTCCTAGAAAGACAAGGTTTTGAGTGGGAGAGAACTGGCTTTTTTCTGAATTTATCAGCCATCCTAACTCTGTTAGGTGGCTGACTACCGTCTGAGTATGGAGATTTGCCTCTTCTTCTGATTCTGAGATTATAAGAAGGTCGTCTAGGTAAGGAATAATCTGAATTCCTTTGTGTCTTAAGGTTTCCAGAGCTGCTGCTAGTATTTTTTTAAATGTTCTGGGTGCTGTTGATAGACCAAATGGTAGACACTTGAACTGAAAATGGTCTCCTTCTATTGCAAACCTTAGAAACCTTCGATCTTCTACCCTTACTGGTACATGGTAGTAGGCCTCTTGGAGGTCTATCTTTGTTAAAAAGTTGTTGGGGCATACCGACCTGATAACTGTATTTACAGTTTCTATCTTGAAATGTTTTGTCTTCATCAGGTTGTTGAGAGCTTTCAGATCTAGGATAATCCTGTGAGCTCCTGAAGGTTTCGGTACTGCAAATAAAATGGAATAAATTCCAGAATACATCTGTTCCATCGGAACCTTCTCTACCACTCCCTTGCTGAGTAGTTGCTGAATTTCCAATCTGAAAAGTCTGGCTTTTTGAGGATTCTTTGGCATTTTTGATCGTCTGAAACTTTGCTTCAGGGGATATTTTCTGAATTCTAGCGGATATCCTGTCTCTAGTATGTTGGACACCCATCTGTCCTCCGTCTTCCAAAGATGTCTGTAGTTGTGAAGACGGCCCCCTACTTGATCTAGAGATAGGACCCGCTGAACTTCAGAATTCTTTCTTAAAATGCGTTTTCTTGGGGAATTCTCTTCTGAATGATCCTCTGGTAGCTTGGTTAGATTGCTGCTTTCTTCCTTCATTCTGCCTATTTTGATGATATCCCCTCTGGTTACGAAAGGAATAGTTTCTAGCTCTATACTGGGTAGAACGTACTGGGGATGATCTGTGTTTTCTTCCCTGTGGTAAAAAGGCACTACGTCCTCCTGTCAACTTTTTTACTATTTCTTCTAACTGATCTCCAAAGAGCATATCTCCTTTGAAAGGTAAGGAAATAAGTTTATTTTTTGAGGGAATATCGGCTCCCCAAGATTTCAACCAGAGAGCCCTACGTGATGAAACCGATAAGGCTGAAGCTTTAGCAGCTAATCTCACCGAGTCTAGTGAGGCGTCACACATGAAACTATTTGCCTCTTTAATAATGGCTAACTCCTTTAATAGCTTAGATCTAGATACAGAGGAATCTATATTTTCCTCTAAGGTGTTTAGCCATATTCGCATGGTTCTAGACACTGAAGCCAGCGCTGTGGCTACTTTAATATTATTACCTATAAGAGAAAATTGCTTCTTTAGCACTGACTCCATTCTCTTCTCCATAGGATCTTTTAAGGCAGATCCATCCTCCAGAGGAATGGTTGTAGGTTTAGCTAAACAAGACACTGCAGCATCTACTTTGGGAGGATTTGACCATATTTTCACATCTTCTTCCTTAAAGGGGTACATTCTAGTGAATCGTTTGGTTGTTGAAGATCTTTTTTCTGTCTTTTTCCACTCATCTTGGATAATACTGGAAATGGAGTGATGAACTGGAAAAGATGGAGTACTTTTCTGGTTTCCCAAAAAGGCCGTATCCATAATGTTTAGGTCTTTTTGTTCTTCCTCAATACCCAGCGACTTCCTAATATATTTAACAAAACCGTCTATTTTTTCCAGTGAAAAAGCGCCTGTTCCTTCCACAATCTCCCCTTCTTCTTCTGATGAAGAATAATCAGAGACATCCTGACTATTTTCCTCTTCCACCTCTTTAACAGATGAAGTACCCTCTCCTGGGTCTTCCAACCTCATTCTCTTTTTTGGATTTGCAGCCTCCTGCATGGCTGTAAAAGTATCTTTCATGGAGGTCTGCATCCATGAAATGAAGTTTTGAAACTGTTGTGGGATGTCTTGTCCTGATGCCTTCTTTAAACATTCTAAGCATAACTTTGCTCCTTCTACTGGAGGAGCCTTCCTGTCACAGCCCATACAGACCTTCACTTTGGGGGATTTAGAATCCGTAGTAGAAGACTCTTTAGTCCCTGAATCTCCTTTCTCCTTAGAAGAGCTGCCTTTAGCTGGGGTTGACATCCCTGAACTGTTCTGTCCCTTTAAAAAACTCTAACTTTATTATAAATATTTAAAATACTATAAATATTAGCAGAACTTCTCCTACCTTGTCTTCATCCGGTTTCTTTATATATCCTCAGGAAAACCACCGGTGGAACGCACGCCAGATGGCGCCGCTTGATTGCTGAAGGGATAAAGCCATATTTGCTGAGCCCTTCTGCTTGCTTTCTCCCTCTCCGTGTGCAGCCCAGTGATGATGCGCTCTGGACCTGACGTCATCTTGCCGCGTCCCTCTCTGTGTCTTGCTTCCTGGAGGACTGCCCGGTAAGGAAGTACATGTCTTGGGGAGAGGGGAGAACAATTGCCCGGATCGGCTTACCGGTACCTCCTATTCACATAAAATGTGAAGGCAGGGGCACCGGACGATTCCTTTGTCACTCTTCACACTTTCTTCTTCTGCCCAGCGCAGGAAACATCGAGGCTGCTCGCCTCGCGTCCTCCAGCTGGTAGGACCGAAATAACTGAAGCGGAAGGGGTGGAGTACAACTATATAGAAAAAAATTCGGTCCTACCAGCTGGAGGCGGGAGATAAAGCCCACTGTTTCCTGTGGCGGGGAGTACACAGAAGAAATTGGGAATTTTCATGAAGTTGCATCTCTGTGGGGAACCAGTGGCCTTAAATGACGTGATGGATGCAAACAGCTCCTCACTTGAACAAACTAGCGCCCGTTGTCAGCAATGCCCAGTCCACGAGAAGGAAGGGCTGACCTTGGGACAGAGGCTGAGAGTACAGTCCTGAAGCATATTGAGCTGAAGGGGACTCAAGTGAAATTGAGCAAAGGGAACAGATTTGATTGTGGACACCAGAGCTCTCATCAGATACATACAGTCCCTGATGGAATGTCTCATTTGTCCCAAAAAGTGACAAACCTTCACCTGCAATTCTGAAAGGATTTTTGAAGTATCTGCTTTCTACATCTACAGCCACAAAGTGCCATGGAAAAAGCTGAACATTTAGCCTCCCCATAGTGGAAATGCCCAAAGCAGCCTCACCATTGGAAATCATTGAATCCTGAAGGAAACTTCCTCCTGAGGAGCGCGATCCTGAATCGCCCACAAAGTTGACCCTGACAGGCTTTTATTGCCCTGCAGGCACAGGCTGAGGCAAAAGCACAACAAATGATAGCTCCCTGTCCAGAAAAAGAGCAAAATCCAGTTTATTACCTGTGGAATGCTAGACAGCAGCACAACTTTGACCAGCCAAAGTAGTATACTTAGAAATGCGATAAACAGCGGAATCCACCACAGAAGAGGGGAAGACCTCAAGTCAACCCTATCTCCAGGAAAAAGATAATGTCTTGAAAGCTTTTTGGAGACAGAGTCTTGTCTGGATATCACCACTCCAGAACTATATGATCCAATTCCGTATTAGCCGGAAAGGATATGTCGCCTTTTTCATATATTTTAACAACGACACCTGGCAAGAATCAGTAGCAAGCCCCTCAGAAACCTGGACAATCTCTAAATTATCCCTAATCAAGGGCTCAGATTCCTCATCCACTTCATCTCTTGAAGAGAAATTTAAAAAGGAACGAGGGGCTTCATTTCCCTCACTTAAAGAGGAACTTTCACCTCCAATACACTTTGGATCATATGATTAAGATGGTAAAATGGTATGTGGATTGTCTTTTTTTTTCTTTTTCCTAGCAACATACTTTAGTAGAGATTCGCTCTAAAATGTAGGCTTCGTGCGGGCACTTCCACAGTCTGTGGTACAGGACAACGTCGGCACAGCAGTGCAGGATATCCCAGTCCTCAAATTCTACTCCCACCTCTCCCAGGGAGAGTGTTCACGCTTCCCTTTGCATTGACGTGCATGTATATTAGAACAGCAAGCTCAGTTGTCATTATACAGAGCTTGCAAACAAGTGGCAATGGACACTGAACTCACGCAGCATTTTAAAACAAGAGCCAGCAGGGCTCAGAAACCACTGAACAACTGGCAGACAGAGAGTGTCCTTAAACAGGCAAAACTGCTTTCAGGACTTTAGGGGCAAAGTTGACCTCAGCCGAGGCCACGACGCATTCAGGTAAAACACTTCCCGATGGAGTTCCCAGTTTCCTGCATCTGCGTCATGCCGATTTAGACACTCCACCAGGAAGATTTCTACCCCTGGAATGTCAGTGGTTGTGACGGCAGAAATATGGGCCACTGTCCAACAGAGGAGATACTTCACTTCCCTCCAAGCCTCCTCTCTGAGTTCCTCTGCTTGATTCATGTGCGCCAAGGCCGTGGGTTTGTCTGACTGTACCCTCACCGGAACCCCCCAAATGAACCGGGACAGGGGTCAAATGAAGGATGGCTAGTCGAATCACAGAGATACAGAATGCTTATGGATAGCAGACTCTCGCCTGGACTCCCATCACGGGCAAACCACAACCAACTCAATAAGCTCATGAAGCTTTTGTTTGTGGCTGAGGCCTACTCCATCACCCCAGTCACATCCTGAGACAGAAGCAGAATCTCCTCCACCAGGAGGAAGATCCTCTGACGGGTGTCAAACCTCTTACACAGGAAAACCAGAACCTGGGAGGGAACTGGAGAGGACTTCTGCAGATTCGGAATGCACCCATTGTGGACTAGAATGCAGGTGCCGTACTGAACATGACGAGCCAAGAGCTCCTCTGAAGGTGCCTTGATGAGAAAATTTAACAGATAGGGAGTCAACGAGATGCCCTGTGCATCGATGAATGCTGCCAGGGCCGCTAAGATCTTTAACCCCTTCAGTGCCAGAGGCTCGGGCCATTTTCTGAACCCTGCAGGCCAGACACTTTTTCAACATTTTTGCTATCCTTCCGTTTAGGCTTGATTTCCTCTGGGGATTTTTAGTTACATATGGAAAACTATATATTGTTTTTTTCAGAACGAATTGAGCTTTCTTGTGATACCTTACATGAAGAGAATTTTACATTGTGCAAAAAGCTATGATGTCATAATGACAAAAAAAAGTGAAAATTTACTCATTTTGCAAAAATCACATACTATGTATCAAAAACATTTACCTTGATTGAAAAAGTTTCAATTATTTGAAAAAGCCTCGAGTCCCCCGAGTAAAAAAATACCAAATTTGTATAGTTTTACCTACGTCCATGGCTAGCGTAGAGCCCTAATCACCAGCAGCACAAAATGACATTTTCAACTTTATAAACTAATATGCGCATTCTAGGGTTTTTGTGGTGAAACTACCCTAAAACAGTGGAATAACTATATAAAACTATATATTTCTGGAAAGTAGACAACCTGCTGCATCTAATGAGGGGTGATTTTCCTTGTTACCCCAAGCCTGGTGTGCACAAATGCCTCCAGAAGATGGCGCTAATGAAAAATAAAGGCATTTTCTTACATTTCTGCCCCTTCAAATGTACTAAAATGTGTGAAAACCATGGCATTTCCAACTGTATTCATTAGCTAGTGCTCTTAGGAGAAAAATAACACCCCATTGGTATGAGTTCACCTACCTCAGGGGGCGCTACAAGTACAAAACTACACCTATTGCAACCTCTAATTTTTCTAACATTTTCTCAAACATTACCTGTCTGTACAAAAATGGTTATAACAAATACAGAAGTGAAGAAAGGGTATACAAACCATACCATTTTGAAAAGAAGACACCCTGCCGCATCTAATGATGGGTGACTTGCCTTGTTACCCCAAGCCTGGAGTGCACAAATGTCTCCAGAAGGTGGCGCTAATGAAAAAAAAAGGCATTTTCTTACATTTCTGCCCCTTCAAATGTACTGAAATGTGTGCAAACCATGGTATTTCCAACTGTATTCATTAGCTAGTGCTCTTAGGAGAAAAATGACACCCCATTGGTATGAGTTCACCTACCTCAGGGGGCGCTAGAAGTACAAAACTACACCTATTGCAACCTCTAATTTTTCTAACATTTTCTCAAACATTACCTGTCTGTACAAAAATGGTCATAACAAATACAGAAGTGAAGAAAGGGTACACAAACCATACCATTTTGAAAAGAAGACACCCTGCCGCATCTAATGATGGGTGACTTGCCTTGTTACCCCAAGTCTGGAGTGCACAAATGTCTCCAGAAGGTGGCGCTAATGAAAAAAAAAGGCATTTTCTTACATTTCTGCCCCTTCAAATGTACTGAAATGTGTGCAAACCATGGTATTTCCAACTGTATTCATTAGCTAGTGCTCTTAGGAGAAAAATGACACCCCATTGGTATGAGTTCACCTACCTCAGGGGGCGCTACAAGTACAAAACTACACCTATTGCAACCTCTAATTTTTCTAACATTTTCTCAAACATTACCTGTCTGTACAAAAATGGTCATAACAAATACAGAAGTGAAGAAAGGGTACACAAACCATACCATTTTGAAAAGAAGACACCCTGCCGCATCTAATGATGGGTGACTTGCCTTGTTACCCCAAGCCTGGAGTGCACAAATGCCTCCAGAAGGTGGCGCTAATGAAAAAAAAAAGGCATTTTCTTACATTTCTGCCCCTTCAAATGTACTGAAATGTGTGCAAACCATGGTATTTCCAACTGTATTCATTAGCTAGTGCTCTTAGGAGAAAAATGACACCCCATTGGTATGAGTTTAACTACCTCAGGGGGCGCTAGAAGTGCAAAACGACACCCACTACAACTTCAAATTTTTCTAACATTTTCTCAAACATTACTTGTCTGTACACAAATGGTCATAACAACTACAGAAGTGAAGAAAGGGTACACAAACCATACCATTTTGAAAAGAAGACACCCTGCCGCATCTAATGATGGGTGACTTGCCTTGTTACCCCAAGCCTGGAGTGCACAAATGCCTCCAGAAGGTGGCGCTAATGAAAAAAAAAGGCATTTTCTTACATTTCTGCCCCTTCAAATGTACTGAAATGTGTGCAAACCATGGTATTTCCAACTGTATTCATTAGCTAGTGCTCTTAGGAGAAAAATGACACCCCATTGGTATGAGTTTAACTACCTCAGGGGGCGCTAGAAGTGCAAAACGACACCCACTACAACTTCAAATTTTTCTAACATTTTCTCAAACATTACTTGTCTGTACACAAATGGTTATAACAACTACGGAAGTGAAGAAAGGGTACACAAACCATACCATTTTGAAAAGAAGACACCCTGCAGCATCTAATGATGGGTGACTTGCCTTGTTACCCCAAGCCTGGAGTGCACAAATGCCTCCAGAAGGTGGCGCTAATGAAACATAAAAGGCATTTTCTTACATTTCTGCCCCTTCAAATGTACTGAAATATGTGCAAACCATGGTATTTCCAACTGTATTCATTAGCTAGTGCTCTTAGGAGAAAAATGACACCCCATTGGTATGAGTTTATCTACCTCAGGGGGCGCTAGAAGTGCAAAACGACACCTACTACAACTTCAAATTTTTCTAACATTTTCTCAAACATTACTTGTCTGTACACAAATGGTTATAACAACTACAGAAGTGAAGAAAGGGTACACAAACCATACCATTTTGAAAAGAAGACACCCTGCCGCATCTAATGATGGGTGACTTGCCTTGTTACCCCAAGCCTGGAGTGCACAAATGCCTCCAGAAGGTGGCACTAATGAAAAAAAAAAGGCATTTTCTTACATTTCTGCCCCTTCAAATGTACTGAAATGTGTGCAAACCATGGTATTTCCAACTGTATTCATTAGCTAGTGCTCTTAGGAGAAAAATGACACCCCACTGGAATGAGTCGACCTACCTTAGGGGTGCCAGAAGCACATAACTACACCTACCTGTTTGCTTCTTCGAAAATGGCTGCTTGTACTAAAATGTCCATAACTGTTAGAGACATGAAGGAAAGGTATAAAAGGTATACCATTTTGGAAAGTAGACATTCTCCCGCATCAATTGAGGGGTCACTTGCCTTTCTACCCCCTGGGCTGAAGTGCACAAATATTTCCAAAAAGTGGCGCTATGGGAATAAATACATGTTTTTTTTACATTTCTACCACTTCAAAGATACTAAAATCTTTGAAAACCATAACATTTCCTGCTGTATTCAGTACCTGCTACCAACATGAGAAAAATGGTAGCCTATTTGTGTGGGTTAACATACAATATGTGGGTGCTAGGAACACGTACGTAAACCTGACACTTTTGTTTTTGAAATTATCTGCTTGCACTAAAATGGTTATAACCATAATAGATATGCAGAAAAGGTAGAGAAACAATGCCATTTTGGAAAGAAAACATCCTTCCGCATCTAATGAGGGGTCACGTGCCTTCTTACCCAAAGGCTGGTATGCACAAATTCTTCCAGGAGGTGGCGCTAGTGAAAAAAAAAGGCATTTTCTTACATTTCTGCCCCTTCAAATGTATGGAACTTTGTAAAAACCATGGAATTTTCAACTGCATTCATTAGCTAGTGCTCTTAGGAGTCAAACGACACCCCATTGATATGAGTTGACCTACCTTAGGGGGTGCTAGAAGTAGAAAACTACACCTACTACAACCTCTGATGTTTCTAACATTTTCTCAAATGTGACTTGCCTGTACAAAAATGGCTATAACACATTCAGAATTGAAGAAAAGGTAGATAAACCATACCATTTTGGAAAGAAAACAACCTGCCGCATCTAATGAGGGGTCACTTGCCTTCTTACCCCAATACTGGTGTGCATAAATGTTTCCAGAAGGAGGCGATATAGGAAAAAAATTGCATTTTTTTACATTTCTGCCCCTTCAAATGTATGGAGCGCTGTGAAAACCATGGAATTTTCAACTGCATTTGTTTGCTAGTGCTCTTAGGAGTCAAATGACACCCCATTGGTATGAGTTGAACTACCTTAGGGGGTGCTAGAAGTAGAAAACTACACCTACTACAACCTCTGATGTTTCTAACATTTTCTCAAACCTGACTTGCCTGTACGAAAATGACTATAAAACCTTCAGAACTGAAGAAAAGGTAGATAAACCATACCATTTTGGAAAGAAGACAACCTGCCGCATCTAATGAGGGGTCACTTGCCTTTTTACCCCTAAGTTAGTTGGCACAACTATTTCCAGAATGTGGTGCTACAGGAAAAAAAAAATTTTGTTTTACACATCAGTCACTTCAAAGATACTAAAATGGTTCAATGGCGTGGGATTTCCTAGGAGGACTTCTTGCCAGCCTAAGAAAAATGGTACCCCACTGCTGTGGGTTGACATACCAATTTACGCTACAGGAGCGTAGCTACCAGTGAAACAGAAATGGTAAAGCAAATAGTGTATGTGTGATTTTATGGCTAACAGATGAAAGAAGCTAGGGCGTCAGCCGGTGTACGTGCGGACCTGTGACTACAAGTGTAACAAAGTATGTGGGAGGGTGAGGGATTAGGCAGTGTGTGTGGGTATGAGCAGAGGAGCAAGGATGGTGGGGCAGTGTTTGATAGTGTATATGGGAGATCTGTGACTACCAGTGTTGATAAAAAGTCCTGTGTGTGCCACAGGAAGGGGGTCGGCATTGAACTCCCCTCCTAGTGGTACACACAGGGTTAATTTGTGTTTTAATTTTTTTTTTTTTTATTATATACCTCATTGAGGGGCATAAGGACCCCCTGATCCCTCCCCAATGAGGTCTTAGTAAAAAAAAAATATATATATGTCCACAAACAGGGGACCCTGAGAGTGCCTCAGGGGTCTCCAGCGCATTGCAAAGCAATGCATTGGATCCTTGTGGCACTCAGAGGGTTAATATTTTTTTTTTTTATCATTACTTGGTAATCAGAGCTTGTTGGGGGGCCATCAGGACCAATCGTGATGGCCCCCCAACAATCTCTGATAACGAAGTAATGATAAATGCCCTGTGTGTGCTCCACAGAAGGGGGGCTGCATTGGCCCCCCTTGTGGCACACACAGGGTTAATTTTTTTTTCTTTACTTTTTTTTATTATGGACCTCATTGGTGGGTATCAGGACCCCTCTGATTCCCCCCAATGAGGTCTTAAAAAAAAAAAAAAAAAAGGAATCAAAATAAATGTCCCTGTGAGTGCCAAAGGGGTTTCCAGCGCATTGCAAAGCAATGCATTGGACCCTTCTGGCACTCAGAGGGTTAATTTTTTTTTTTTTCTTATTACTTTGTAATCAGAGCTTGTTGGGGGGCCATCAGGACCAATCCTGATGGCCCCCCAACAATCTCTAGTAACAAAGTAATGACAGAAGCCCTGTGTGTGCCACAGGAGGGGGGGGGGTGCATTGGACCCCCCCTGTGGCACACACAGGGTTAAAATTTTTTTTTTTTTTTTTTTTTTTTTTAATAATAGACCTCATTGAGGGGCATCAGGATCCCCCCTGATCCCCCCCAATGAGGTCTTTAAAAAAAAAAAAAAAAAAAAACCCAAAGAAAAGACCCTGTGAGTGCTACAAGGGTCTCCAGCACATTGCTTTGCAATGTGCTGGGGACCCCTGCGGCACTCACAGGGTTACTAAGGATTTTTTATTTTTATTTTTTTTTATTTTAATATTTTCAGACCTCGTGGGGGACATCAGGACCCCTCCTGGTGTCTCCCCAGTAATTGATCTCCCAGCCGATAGGCTGGGAGATCAATTTTGCGACTGCAGGAGAGCAGAAGCTCTCCTGCCTTTCACTCCTACCACCGGTAGGAGTGAATCGGGTAAGGGAAACTTCCCTAACGTCATCGGTGACCATGTCACCGATGACGTTTGGAGGTTTCCCCCGGTCCCGCCCACTCCTACCCGGAAGTTCGGGTAGGAGAGACAGAAGAGGAGAAGCTGCGCTTCTGCTGCGCTTCTCCTCTTCTTTTATTGATCTCCCAGCGCGATCGGCTGGGAGATCAATAACAGGGGGGACATGAGGAGTGATCCTCATGTCCCCCCACGATTGCCCACCTTTTTTTTTTTTAAAATGCGGCCACTGCATGCCGGTTATACCGGCTCATGCAGTGACCGCATTTTAGTGGGTACATCGTACGAGCTTGGCACAGCGGGTACAGCTGTCCAAACTCGTACAATGTACCCACTTGGCACTCAAAGGGTTAAGAAGATGCATGGCACCAAAGTCAGGCCAATCAGCAGTCTCATGAATTGGAAGTGATTGGAACCGAAAACAAAGCGTACGTAGCGCTGGCTCTCCGGGAAAATTAGGATGTGCGCGTACTCTTCCCAAAGATCAAAGGATGCCAGATACTCCTCTCGGGCACACCACCACTATGCTGCTATGACAGAACACAAAGTTTCCGTCTTAAAGTGCATAGAGACTATATACTTGTTAAGGCATTTGAAGTCCAGAATGGGCAGGCAGCCACTGTCCTTCCTTGGGACCACAAACAGGTTGGAAGAGAAACCTGAAGAGCGCTTGGGAGCCAGGACAGGCACCAGAAGCTGTTTTTACAGCAAAGAGTCCACAGCCTCCTGGCACAGCCTGGACTTGTCTGAATCTTTTGGAACCTTCAACAAAAACAACAAATATGGTGGAAGGGATTTGTAATCTATGCGGTACCCTTCAGAGATTACCCACTTGTCCATTAAGAAAGATGCCTAGGCATCATGAAAAAGGTGGAGCTGGCCCCCTACATGCAACAACTGACCAGGATTCCTCTACTCATTCGGAAGTGGGTTTGTCAGACTTAGCCTTTGAACCTGAGCACTTGGGTGCCAGGCTTGGCTGGGGTTTTTAACAAGGAGCTCTTTAGAGGTCTGCAAACCCTGAGGCCTCTGCACCCCTGTTTGGCAAGGGGGATGAAAAATACATACACTCTTCACCAGAAAGGAATGCATGGTGGAGATCTGCGGCAACAGATCTAGGTCTTAAAGCTGCCCTGGTGGCAGCCAAGAAGGCCTAGAGAAGGAAATCCAGCCTCTTATCTGATGACTCACTGAGCCCCGCTGCATATGCCAGCGGGAGGGCAGTGGTCTTTGCTAGCCTTGAAATAGGGGGGGGGTCTGCGTGGGGGCGGGAAGAAGCCCACTGCACCAAAGCCTCTGCCAAAGAAAGAAAAAGCTTTTCTAAGCTATTCCATCAGAAGTTTTCCACTCATCCATAAGGACCTGATTAAGAGTGTATTGGGTGGGAAAATGGGAGAAAACTTCTTACGCCTCTGGAAAATATCCGGCGAGGGAGCTCCCTCACATGAGATGTATCAGAGACCTGAATGGTCTCCAAAAAATGCCCTGCTGAGCCCCTCAACAGAAGGGAGTGGATCAGAATCATAGGAATCTCAATACGAAAAGGAAGAAACCATTGCTCTCATACTCTCCATCATCATCCTTTTCTGAGGGCAATTCTTCAGCGGAAACCCCAATGACCTGCAAATGACTCCTATATATGGAGGCAATATGCTTAAAGAAAGTATAGGCTTCCATTAATGTAGTGCCCCTTTGACAGATTTGGGCCACTGAAGACAGTAATGTCTTGACCCATGCTGGCTCTTGAGCAGAGTGCACAGGAGGGGCATAGAGACCCTGAATACTTTCTAGGTAGCCCTGTGTGGCAAGAGAAACAATGTGTGTGTGTGGGGCGGTATGAGGGTAGCCCCTGAATCCTTTGCCTTGGATTTATCCCCATGTCCCTTAAGAGTCCAACATACTTCCCACTAAAAAGTGTCCCAAACACTAGTAAATAATAGGTAATGTCCCCAGAATAAAGGTGCACCCTTAATAGACAAGAAATACACTTATCTGTCAAGTGAATGGTAAATCTAGAGAAAGAGCAAGGAGAGTCAGCCTCTGCATAGGATATGTAAGAGAGAAGATGGCCATTGCAAAACTTTCATCAAATCGGAAGAAAGTCCTCAAAACGGCCATTCTGGGTGCTATAGACTTCTCTATTGCTTGTAGCCTAGAACATTCTCAGAAAGTGGACCAGATGATAGGGCATGAGGACACAAGAAGATAGAGCCTTCAGTGACCAATGTAGCTGAAACTGTTGCAGAGATTTGTCCCATAGACATTTTCATCACAGAAGTCAATGGAGCAAAGATGGCCGCAGGAGGCCTCAAGTTCTTAAAAGGGCTATTGCTATAAAAAAGGTTGCCAAAAGACCCAAACAAATAAACAAGTAGTGGGAAGGGGAAAATAAACCCCCAAAAGCACCAAACAAGGGTTAACCCCCAAAGAAAAAAAGCAGCAATCTTAACTCCAAAGCTCTCAGAGAAAAATATAGATAATAAAGATACCCATAGCGAGTACCGAGTCTACTAAGGCTCAGTCCTTATATGGCGAGGCAACACAGTTTGGGACAAAGTTGGCCAAGGCATTCAAAAGGATTACTCAACAGGCTTCAGTCTACCATCATAGAAAGAAAACAGAATCTCAAAAGATGCTGTCATGGGTGAAAACTTGGTAGCAAAAATCCCTCCACAAGGCTGAATGGGACAAGAAGGCACCTGTGAACTGGTCAGTTAAAGGGATAGTAATACTTCATTTTAACTTTATTTTGTAGGCATTAAAAAAACATGAAGAATGATAAGTATCATCTCTCAAACCTTTATGGTTTAAGAGATATTCACAAGCAAAGTTTCCCCTCCCCGCCCCTTTTACCTACTGTAAGCCATCTCTTCTCAGATGTGAATCTGGTTGTAAGACCAGACAGATAACAGCAGGGGACAATCTTCTTTATATGAAAACAATGAAAGCCCCGCCCCCCTTGACAGGCTTTGCAGGTTTTTCCCTTATCTTAATTGAAGATTGTCCCTCTGTGCAATCTACCTGGGCACCTCCCTTCTGCTTTGGCTGAGCAGTGTTACATCAGTAAAACAGGCAGGAGGGGGACACTTTGTCATTGAATTACTCCTGAACTACAACTCTGACAGAACTGAAATAACACTCTCCAAAGTCCAAATACTATGATGATTAATTAGAGCTGATTTTATTATGAAACATTACTATCCCTTTAACTACATGGAAGCTCAGTTATGGTAACCTGCCTAATGGGGGATTATACAGCCCCATATCTAAATAAGAAAAAAAAAAAAAAAAAAAAAAAAAAAGAAAGAAATCTAAGAGGCTGGCCATGCCCAAGTGGCTCCTAGCAAGACACATGAATTCTGGGAGTTAGTGGGCAGTTGTTCTGGTGGTGGGAGCATCCACCCTGTCTTTTGTGATGTGCCCTGACCTCCAGGAGGAGGGACTCAACCCTATGGTACCTGCATTCCATGTTGGATGTAAGACAAATTGTTATTCCCCCCCACCACCATCCCATAGTACAGCTGATGTACTCTGGAATTGCATCTCTTTAGCTTGATGATTAACCCTTTAAGTACCAGAGAGATCACCGTACACGTTTAAAAGGGAAAAAAAAAAAAAAAAAAAAAAAGAGTAAAGTGTGTGCTAAGATAGCAATGCTCTGTTGACAATGTGTAAACATGTTTTATAGATATTACGTTAATAAATTAAATCTAAAATCTTACCTTTTTAGAATACATATACATATTTGGTGTTCGTCCTGGTACTGGTATGCCAGCTTTAGTCAATTTTATGAAGTATTTCTGCACCCGACTAGCCACCTATAGACACAGTGTTCATAGGTTATTTCACATCGATAAACACAAAACCATAAATACAACAAACCAGCATCAAGTCTACAAAACACCCAATTAAGTTCACCCTATGAGTGCCAGTGGGTTGGAAAGCAATGCAATGGTTACCATTCTGGCACTCAGAATGGTCTGTTGTAGGCTTGGGTCTCAGCCATTGTACAAACAAAGTGTAGCAAGTGATAAAATGTACCAGAGATCTCACTGGTGCAAGAGTTTCTTCAGTT
Source organism: Rhinophrynus dorsalis (assembly GCA_037306005.1). Lineage (NCBI taxonomy): Eukaryota > Metazoa > Chordata > Amphibia > Anura > Rhinophrynidae > Rhinophrynus > Rhinophrynus dorsalis. The sequence continues at coordinate 257,769,280 of CM074722.1, forward strand.
AAAATACTGTGGAACATATACCAAAATATAGGGGCACACGTATCAAGATACACGTGGAGCAATTGTGGGGCAAACTAACTGCAAAAATATTTCCATTGATTTAAGCAAAGGTTAATTATGTTCTACCAAGTATTCTGCTATGAAAATAGACTTAGGAGAGATTTTGGGGCTGGGTTGCACACACAATATCCTTAGACCTTCTTTCAGGTTTTCACTCCCAAAACAGAGGGCCCATGAGAACCTCCACTGTGCAAGACAGAAAACAGAACTGCAATACTGTAGTCATGTGGGAAGAAACTGAACTGTGCATCTCATGGCGGTACACTGGGAGGCACTTTACAGGTCCCTGTTGTGCTCCACTCATTGGGCTCACAAAGCAACCCAGGCTTTACTGGCAGGTCTGCTCCCAGGGATGGGGCACTGAGTGATAGCTGCCCTTTAATCCTCCTGAAGTATAGAGAGGTCTCCAGTACTTTGAAATGGGATTTTTATTTTATTTCTCCTCTATACAGCTATGTTTGTATCAGTTGTTTGTCTTTGCACATATGACCCCTAGAGCTCTAACATGGATACTTTTGCAGCAAAAATAAGTTGTAGTACAAAAGCAAGAGAAATTTCCTCACGCTTGCATGCAGCAACTGAATGTATGTAAAATGCATGGTAAGATAAGAAGTCATTAAGGGAGTAATCGTCCCAAACATTCTGCATGCCCTATAGTACTCTATATGTGATGTTTAATGATAACTGGAAATACCTGCTTTGCAGTCCTGTTTCCCAACTCGTCAGCAATTTTTTGCCATCGTTTGGACTCCACCTCCTCAGGAGGAAACTTCAAGAGAAGCAGCTCCAGTTTTTTCTTTTAAAAGTAAATACAAATGTAAAAATTAGGGACTTATTCAACAATCAAAAGAAATGCAATTCTGGAGCAAACTTGGGGGGTGAGATTGCACATTGATTAATATATGCATTTTAACTCCTTGAATGCTAGAGGGATCTCAAATGCAATGTGCAGCAATGCACAGGATACCTCTCCAGCATGCAAGGAGTTTAAATCCCCATTTTAATCAATGTAAATTTGTAGAATTTTCACTTCCATCCCTACGGCAGAGTTGGGTGCTCCAGAACTGAACCTGTTAAGCTTGAGTAGTTAAATACTATACCAAAACACGTTTTTCAGCTTGACAATAGGACAGACTCCTCTGTCACAGCAGGGTAAACACAAAGGCTCCTATGTTTGACAGACAATTTGGGTCATTCTGGGTCAAACCATCAGGAATGTACATTCCACTCTCTCACTGGTGCCGTTGGTTTGTCCCAGAATTGCTCCTCTGCAAATATTATGCCTGCAGTATACATACTGCATATTAAAGGGATAGTAATAGATTGTTTCCAGCTCAAGTTATCATAAGGAATAGTTCTACTGGCTGATTTTCTTATTGTCCACAATTGTTTAGTTACAATGTTATTTTTTATTTTAAGTTGATCCCTCCCATCCCTTTTCCTGAGGTCAGCATTTTACTCAGATCTGAAAGCATATCACAATGAGGGACAATCTTCAGTTAGAATTAGGAAAAACCTGTCCTTCGACAAGGAGGGCAGGTTTTTTCTTATACTGATTGAGGGAAGATTGTCCTGCCAAGTGACCGGACATTAGATCTAAGGAGACAGCATCAGAACGGGAAAAGGGGCAGGAGGAATCAACTTTAGCATAAAATAACATTGTACTTATACGGTTGTGGACAATAAGAGAATGAGCTGGCAGTACTATCCCTTATGACAAACAAACTGAACTGTACTGGAAACTATCTATTACTATCCCTTTAAAAAACAAAACTTCTTTACTTCTGGCATGAAAGACGCCTGATATAAAGATGGTGCTTCAATAACAAACTTCAACTGTTTAACCATTTATGGGCAAGAATGTTAAAAAATCCACTGCTTAGCAGTGCATTCATCTGGCCCTTAAAGGGATAGATGTTTTAACCTCACAACTATTCTAAGTTTTTGTCTTATGTTCTATTTTTGCACTATATGTTGTTTTACTCATTCACTGGTGAATTACACTAATTTCAGACATGAATATCTATTACATTTTAACACCATTAGGGTGAAAGTCACTCCAGGCATAAATTACTTGATTTGCTATCTTTACTATAAGAACATTACTGAATATAAATGAATTCCCATTTAGTTTCTTATATCTTCCACACATCTTGTACCTTTCTTTTTATATATTAAGGTAGTAGAACCAACGTTCTCAAATCCCGTAACTAAGCAGTGAATTAAAAGAACATGTAAAAGGGGGATTTTTGCCATGACAGATTATTCATATTCTTTTCGTCCATTGGGGGGAAAAGTATCTTCCACCAGAACAGTACTATGCTTCCTTTGCCCTTCCTTACCCCCTCCTACTCCACTTATTGGCTAGTTTCTATTCTTATACTTGGCTATACATAAAGTCACCAGAACAGAGACGCCAAGAATTGCCAGGGCACACCAACTAAATGAAGAAGCGTTTTCTCAGAAGAGGACCGGCATCAAGTCCTCTTCTTCTGAGAAAACGCTCCTTCATTTAGTTGGTGCCCCCAATAGACTAAAAAATATATCTGCAACTATAAAAATCTTCTTTTCGCTTACATCCAATGGGCGACACAAGAACCATAAGGGCTTTGAAATAAAAAGAAATAAAGTAAAGGGAATAATAGAATAGAAGTGGAGAACCACAAAACAGACCTTAGAATGTGGTCATCTACCAGACAGATATGGGGGACAAACTTGCAAAAGCTGGACCCTCTGAAGTGGGGCTGTATAGTTGCCTTCTTGCAGTACAGGTCATCACACTTGGCAGACATAGATTTTAGTCTATTTTTCAATGCATTAGCCTGAGTCTTGTTTTGCATGCAAGAGCAAAGGACATTCAGAATGAGGCAACCATATGAGGGAATGACTCTTCCCATAAGGAAATAAAATAAGTAGAAAATATGAGAAACTTTGAATAATTGTATCAATATCCCTTACTCTTCTGTAGGCAGGACACTTCAAATGTAGTGATTCTGCAGATGATCCAATTGGAACAGTTATGGTGGAAACAAACTTTAAGGGAACTGATTTTCAATCCTTTCGCCAAACCCACCTGAAGAAAATTAAAATACAGGGTCCAATTCTTTAGTTTTGCAATAGGCAAAATAGATCTTCCAGCCTCTGCTGTATCACAAGGAAGAAACAAGTTTTCTATATTTCATCATTTTTCAGTTGACAGCTTCAAACACTTACATCTAAAGATGGAGGCCTCAAGGTCCTTGCCATTAATGCAAAATTGTCTGGATTGCCTCAATGTGTGCCAGTTTTAGCAGATATGTTGAATGAACGGACACATACTTCTAGTGTTAAATATTAACCGTGACGGCTCGCACATATATCATACCCGGTGCAGAATCTCCACTGGATGTCCTGTATTCTAGACACAAAAAGAGCATTAATAAGGAGAACACAAGCAAAGATAACACGCAAACATCACTAACCTCTAAGCTTTATTCCATAAATGCAGGAAATGTGCATTTCTTTTGCACTTACGGAAATAAAAAGCTCAGCTTTCGCTGATATTTGCACATTATCTTCAAGTGTGTTCTTCTTATTAATGCTCTACCCATTTCATCTTCTTTGTTCTCCTGAGATTATCCAACTCCAATTTTTATACACCTGGGAAGCAAAAGGCCAGTACTTCTGGAACATGTACATCCCTCGACAGTAAAATCTTTGACTTCCCACCCGACTGCCTTACTTCTGCTAAAAGGGAAGAAAAATAACAGGGGCACCCCCTGTGTATATCAGATTTTATGAGACTTGGCCACCACCATACACCCCAAGGTGTGAACTCACAAGAAACTTGTGTTGGAGACTGCTTATGCCGGGACCAACAATATCAAGAAGCTGGAGATTTATAACTGCTTCCAGATACAGTATTCGCCTCCAATTGAGGAAAGAGGTGTTATGCTGCTCCCTCCACAAATCACGTTCTCCCTCAGCAGCAAAAATTATCAATCGAAAAAAGGAGAGAGGAAAGCACCATAATAGTGTTATAAATTCTCACACTATTTCATAAGGAAAGTAGGAAATGCGCTCAAATTATACATTGGTCAGGACTCTGATAGCAAAGTCATCTGACAACAAAGCATACGGAGAATATAACCCGTCTCCGTTCAGGTGACTCACAATATTCCCGAGACATTTCATGATCTTCAAAACAGAGCAGACGGAGGCTTCAATTGTAAAAATGTATTAAGATAGAAATGAATAAATGATCAGGCTTAAACGCTAATGCTAACAAGCCGTTTAAGACACACAATGTATACAGCTTTACTTCTGGTTCCTCCCTGATGGTTTATGTAAGCAACTGTGGTCAAGTTGTCCGACTGTATCCAAATAGGATGGCCCGTCGAGCAGATCGTCCAGGTCATAATGGCTTTTAGAACTGCCCACAACTCCAGTATGTTGATGGGAAGAGTTTATTCCAGCCTTGACCACAATCCCTGAGTGCAGAGCTGGGCATATCCTGGTATCCAGCCTTACAGTATGGCAATAGTGGTGATGACTTTTCACTAACCAATGGAGAATACAACTCCTTATTCAAAATTCCTCCTGTTCAGCCTCTGTGAATAGAAACGAATGCCAAGAGAAAAGCCATCTTCCAGGTCAGGATACGAAGAGGAATGGTAACCAAGGACTCGAAGGGAGGCTGCTGCAAAACCCCCAGAAACAGATTAAGGTCCCACTGAGGAGTGGGATGTGTAAAGGCAGGGAAAGCATGAGCGACACCTTTAAAGAAAACCTTGACATCTGGAATAACGGCAATACGTCTCTGAAAAAAAAGACAGAAAGAGCGGATGTCTGGGACTTCAAGGAACTCAGATTAAGTCCCTTGTTCACTCCATCCGGTAAAAAGACAGGACAGTCGGCAGATCAAATTCCTTTGAGGACAGGTCCCTGTCCACACACCAAGAGTGGAAGACAGATCAAACCCTGTGGTAAGCTTTTGATGAAACAGGCTTCACAGACAGAATAATCATGGTGGCCACCACCTCAGGAGAAAAGCCTTTCTTCCTCAAAAAAGAGGATTCAATCACCAAGCAGTCAAACCCGGATGCGCCACATTCTCCTTCCACAGGTAACCCCGCAGGAGTAGATCCAGTCTCTGTGGAAGCCGAAACGGTTCGCACACAGACAGGTCCAGTAGCTCCAGAAACCAAGGTTGCCGAGGCCAGAAGGGAGCCACTAAGATGACCAGAGTCTTCTCCATTCATAGCTTTCACATCACCCTGGGGAGCAGGGGAAGAAGAGGGAAAATGTAGGCTAGAGGAAACTGCCAATCGACAGAGCATCCACTGCAACAGCCAGAGGATCTGACCAACGAGAGAAAACACTGGAACTTTACTGTTGTGTCTGGTGGCCATCAGGTCAATCCATGGAAGTTCCCATCTCTGAACAGTGAGGTTGAACACCTCCTGGTGAAGCTCCCTTTCATGGTTGTCCACAGCGTATCGACTCAGGAAGTCAGCTAAGATGTTGTCTACTCCTGGAATATGTACAGTGGAGATGACAGGAACATGTTCTTCGGCCCAGGTTAAAATAGCCTTGACCTCCAACCAAGCTGTGAGACCTCTGGTGCCGCTACGCTTGTTGATGTAAGCCACGGCTGTGGTGATGTCTGACTGGACACGAACTGGACAACCTTAGAGGTGAGAAGACCAGTACCTCAGAGCGTAGAACATTGCCCGGAGTTCCAGAACGTTGATGGGTAGGAGAGATTTGTCTACTGACCAACGACCCTGGACATTCAGGTGACCCAGGACTGCTCCCCAACCGGATAGCTGGCATCCATCGTCACCATGGTCCAGAATGGGATCACAAATGGTCTTCATTTCTGCAGGTTGGAGAGATTCAGCCACCAAGGAAGACACAGCTCCACATGCAAGAGAAAAGAAACAGAGAGCTGCAAGAGATCTGGGTCCCCTTGGAAACCTGGATCACAAACCTCTGTAGTTCCCTCGCGTGAGCCATCGCAAATGGTACTGGCTCTATGGTGGAAATCAACTTCCCCACCAGAGAAGTCAGTTCCTTGGCTTGAATGGACTTCAAGGTCAGAACTGTGGAAACCTAGATGGTGAACAGTGGAACCACGTCCTCCGCCAGAAAAACCATGCCCTGCAGGGTGTCAAATAGAAGACCCAGAAAGACCAGTCTCTGCGATGAGACTGTTTCAGACTTGTCCACGGTCAGAACCCAAAGAATGTCTAGTGTGTTTAAAACTGCCTTAATGAAACCCTCAGCAGATGCTTCAGGATCTTCAAAGGGGTCGTTATAATAGAGGGGAGAAGCGCCTAGTGAACACACACTATCCTCTGAATCCTTAGAGGAAGCAGATAAGACAGGAATGCCAGGAGCCATAGGGGCCACATGCCTGTACAAAGACTGAAGAACCCCATGAAGAAAAAGAGGAAACTGCTCCACAGAGGACCTTAAATCCCTGACCCAATGTGGTTCTTGTTCTTGAATGGAAGGCCCTGGTGGAGATGCAGGGACCATAGTACATGAAGAGCATAAGTATCCTGAATACTCCCCTTTGGCATGAGGAACAATAATCAATGGGGGTCAAAGATGCCCCAGAAACATCAGTCCTAGGTCCAGCCCCAAGTCCCAAAAGGTCTGACATCCTGGTAGGAGATAAAAGTGTCTAACAGTACAAGGAATAACACAGTACTGTGCCCCAGAGTAAAGAAATCACCCCAGAAAAAGCTAAAATACACTTATCTGGCAAGTGAAGGGTTAACCCGAGGAGGAGGGTAGAAAGATCCAAGTCCTGCGTAGGATACTCGTGAGAGGAAAGAAAGAAAATGGTGACTGAACTGTAAGCCAATCAGAAAATAGCCCGTGAAATGGGCGATTGTGGGAAACTTAGTTTCCTCTCAGAGTAACCCAAAAACAGTGTCTGCATTCCCCAAGACACTAAGGATGTGCACTGGAGTGTAGGGCAAGGGCAGACAAGAAGAATGAGCCGTCTTTGAACTCGGTACGTGGAGCAATTGCAGAGATATGTCCCACGTAAAACTGTCCCATAGAGATCCTTAAATGAGCAGAATTCAAATAAACAAACATTTCTAAAAGTGTCCCAGAAGTCGTAAAACACATAGGGAACACCTAAACGACAGAATACACTGTACCCCAAGGGAAATTTGTGAAAAACATCCCCCAAAGCACCTAACATGACAAGGAAGGGGTTAAAGTACCACAGAAAATCCAAAACGCTCCAAAGACTCTAAAGAGACAGGAAGATAAAACCCAATGAGTGCAGGAGTATACAAGTAGGAACTCGTAAAGGAGACCCCTGTGCAGAGGGGAAACAGTGGGACAAGTGGACCATGGCACTCAAAGGGTTGCTCACCTTTTTAGCAGGTCTTCAACCTTTAGATTACCATTGAGAAAGGGAGATAGCTCAGTGGGCTTCAAGGGAAAAGACATAGCACACAAGGTTTCCCCCAGGGCTGGAAGGTCCACAAACAGCACCTGTTAATGGAGCAATCTACCACGGGGAAGTCAGTAATGGTAATCTGCCTAATGGGGGATTTCTACACCCCATATATAACAAGAAAATAACAAAAGAAACTAAAAAGAACTGTTCTCTGTGCCTCTCTGTACATGGAACAAATATAACTGGGAGGGGACTAGCTAGTCACCAGCTAAGTAGGAGAGGAAGGCTCCACCCTTCATTCTTTCCAAGAATTGTTCCAGCTGACTTAAAGGGGCTGTCGCCTTCCTGGAGTTACCTGTAAGCTATATTGGAACCATGGACAAGGGAAGCTTATGGTTCCTGTGTTCCATACTGGAAGAGAAAAACTTACAGAGAAAAGCTCTTGCAGAAGAAAAAGCTCTTACAGAGTTCCTGAAAACAAGCCAGCCCAGGTTAAGAAAGTAGTGTACGAGGGGGTGCTGATAAGTATTGAGCCTTACCCAGAAAAAAGTAAGCTAGGAAGCTATAAATTGCAGGGTGTACTGGCCAATATGTCTATATTCAACTACCTATGATTTTAACTTATCTTTATTTTTAGTGTTAGTAATGTCGAAAAAAAACTTTTTTGCATTTAGAAGAGCGGTTTGAGAGATACTTTTTTTGCATTTAGATCAGCTTTTTAAGCTCTTCTAAATGCAAAAAAGTTTTTTTCAGACATTACTAACACTAAGGTCCAAAGTGAACATGGCAGCACCTCCTGAAAAATTAAATGTGGAAGAGCATAGGACCATAATAATGTTCCTGTTTCTCCAAGGGAAAGGTGCGAAGCAGATCCATGAAGAAATGTCACAAACTTTCGGTGACAGTGGCCCTACATATGCAACAGTTAAACATTGGGTTGTCAATTTCAAAACAGGCCGTTTCTGTGTTGAAAGTGAGAAACCCAGTGGAAGGCCTGTTTCTGTCTCTGCCTGCAAATGTGAAAGCAATCCATGAGATGATCATGGAGGACCGCCGAATATCAGCCAAACATATTGCTACATATCTGGGAATATCACAAGAGAGAGTTGGTGCCATTATCCACAACAACTTGGAAATGAGAAAGCTTGCAGCAAAGTGGATCCAAAACTTTTGACAACCGAACAAAAGAGGAGACGTGTGGAGACATCGGAGGCTGTTTTGGAACATTTTGCAAGAAGTGAATTATATTTCCTGGACAAACTGGTAACTGGTGATGAGACATGGATCTACTGTTATGATCCTGAGACAAAGGAACAGTCTAAGGAATGGAGGCACAGTGGTTCCCCCAGGCCAAAGAAGTTCCGTGTGCAAGGGTCAGTGCAGAAGCAAAAGGCAACAGTTTTTTGGGATAAGAAGGGAGTTCTGCTGGTGGACTACCTCCAAAGGGGTTGAACGTAGAGGCAAACTCTCCAAAGGTGTCATCCTGTTGCATGACAACGCCTCATCACACACTGCAGGTGACACAATGGCAAAACTGACCTCCTTAGGCTTTCAAGTGATGCCCCATCCACCCAATTCACCCGACCTGGCTCCTTCTGACTATCATCTGTTCCCCAATCTCAAAAAACACCTAAAGGGACAACGATTTGGGAGTGTTACGGATGCAACTAATGCTGCAAATGAGTGGTTACACCAGCAGTCGGAAGAATTTTATTTGCAGGGACTTAAGAAGCTGCAGGATAGATGTCGCAAGTACATTGACTTCCTGGGGGAATATGTAGAATAGTGTGGCAGTTGCAGCTTCCTAGCTCAATTTTTTCTGGGTAAGGCTCAATACTTATCAGCACCCCCTCGTAGTATGATGTAATGTCTGTGCTAATAGCAAGGGAACAATAGCAAAAGAGAAAGCTAGGGAACCACAGTAAATGCTACCCCACTCTTATACATCTAGCAAAGAGCTACAGAGTCAACATTATCAGACTGGAGAAGTGGAATAGTGAACTGGGCTTATAATGCAGAGCTTCCAAAAGTAAGTAACTCCAATGGAACGTCTAGTATATTGAGCCACTGGGTTATCATTGGAGAGTGATGGAAGCACTCTCCATGTCAGAGCACAGGGAAGACAAGTGTGTACTACAGAAAGGTTGCTGGAAATGAGGAGAAAAACCCTCCTCCCTTAGAAGAGCATTTCGACCCTGTCAACATGATGGCCCTGAGTATGCTTTGAAATGCCATTCCCTTCAGCCAGCCAACAATAAAAAAAAATAGAGCAAAACACTAGTAGGTGTAAATTTATCCCTACAAGCCTTATTGTCACTCAATTCTCCCATGGTTTGTTCATGTATTGCCAACTACCACATAAGTATCCTTTGTGTGTTGCACAGCTATGTTGATACTATTGTCTAACGGCACCATGAATAAAGAGCTGTGCGCAATTTTTCTGCCAAAGACAAGAAAGCATATTCCCCCAGTCATATTCCCCAAACTGGATCAGGACTATACACAGGAAAGAATCATACATACAATTTTCCATAGCGAGAGAGAGCAAGGTTACACCATTCAAGATACCAGGAGACCATGGAGAATGTGACCATTCATCAGAGTAGACCACTAGTCTAGCCCCCATTCACATTCTTTTTCTCTTCAGGAACAATCATGTGGGAAGGAAGACCAGGAGATGAAAGTCTAGCTGTCTCGGTTATAAAAACATAAGAAAGTAAACTAGAAATAGGTCTCCATTAAAGTGGATCTTAGTTAATGTGGCCCTTCAATAATCAGGCAAATGGCGATTAGCTTAATAATAGTTATCTTACCTCTAAAAACTACATGATGCTCAGAAAGCCTTAATCTTCCAAGACCGGAAGCTAGGCATCAGCGCAGACATCTTGTCTGCACACTTGCACTGTCAGACCCGGTCTCCCTTCAGAAGCATTGCACTGGCCCGAACGGCACCGGCAGGAACTGATGGCACAGGAGTTCAGACTGCACTAACCTGGCTGTCCGTCTGTTTTCTCTAGCATTGTGTAGTTTTTAGAGGTAAGATAACGATTATTAAACTAGTCGCCATCTGCCTAATTATTGCAGGGCGACTAAGTTGGTAGTTCCGCTTTAACAGAATAGTCTATCAAGGACCCCACAAAAAGTGTCCTGTAGGTTCAGTAGGGGGGTAATGTAGAGCAGAGGAGTTAACCGTTTAAGTGCCATATCTTCTGTTGGAGGATCTACTCCCCCATGGTCCCTGTGTCACTCCACTGGAGGCAGAGAAAAAAAATACAGATATGGATCAAATTAAAAGCCAGTAGTAAATTCCAAATAGAAAAAAACAATACATTATTTTGCAAAACCAATTACCTGTTCTTCTACACTCCACAACTGATTAAAGGTTCCAGGCTTGCTCTCTGTACATAACCTGCCTCTTATCTGCAACACACACATTGGAGAAAATAGAATGAAAACTAATCAAGGGAAGGAAGGAAAAAAGTCTGATTAAGACTATCTTAAAGGGATAGTAACCCCCCCCCCAACAACTTGATGCGAAAATACAGCAAGCATACAAATATAATGAACGCACTTAGTCCCCATCTCTCAAACCGTTATGGTTTGAGAGATGTAAGGCAAGACAGTCCTCTGGTCCCTCCCCCTTCTGCCTGACGAGCTGTAAAGCTGTCAGAGGCAGAATCCGGTCGGCCGACTTTCGGAGGTTCTGCAGGAGCTCTGACATCTAGATATCGCCGTATAATTACTTCATAGGAATGGTCTACAACATGTGCTTGCAAGCCAGGCACATGTTTTAGACCATACCCATTAAGTAATAATACGGAGGTATCTAGATGACAGCGCTCCTGCAGAGCCGCTGTCTGGTGCTGGAAGCCGGATCTCATGACGTCCGCTATACAGCGGACGTATGAGAAGGGGGAGGGAGCGGAGGTCTGTCTTGCCTTACATCTCTCAAACCATAACAGTTTGAGAGATGGGACTAAGTGCGTTCATTATGTTTGTATGCTTGCTGTATTTTCGCATCAAGTTGTTGGGGTGGTTACTATCCCTTTAACTACATTCTAATTGTCTGTCTTATAAAACTGAACAGTAAAGTGAATAATTTTCCCAGTTAGATATTTGATTCCAGTTAATACTTGCTTTGCACATACTGCTTACAGCTACCTAATGTACTGGATTCCATTGCATGGCATTTGATAAAGTTGGCACACCTTTTATCTATATATTTAATCGCGGACTTACTTTATCTGCGAGATACCATTATTACCCCTTTGTCTCCTGCAGTGTAATGCAGTCCCTTACCTACTACTAAATATGCAGTTTTCACAGCACTACATAACCAGAAAATGTGACAAATACACACCAAGAAAGAAAATGTGGACATGTAAATATCCTCTCTGCAAAGGCAATGGGAGCAAAAAACATGACTTTTAGCACGCCAGACAGTACAGCTCCGAAATGTCAGGCCTGACATTTTGGAGCTGGACTGCCTGCAGGTGGGAGCAGTCTGATATGGACATGGAAATTTCATTTCTGCAATGGCACATGGGGAGCAAAAAAACGTGACTTGTGGCACCTTTGAGAGGCCACCATGCATTAGAACAAAACACTCAATTTTGTTAGTTCTCGGTGAATGCTCGTCACAATCTTTCTTTGCTTGTTTCACAGCACTATAAGAGGATTTTAGTCTTACCTGTTAAATCCTTTTCTCTTAGTCCCTATATCTTACAGGTACCATGGGGAGGCGACAGCTCCTCCTAGTAGGCTGGAACAATTCTTCAAGAAGTGCAGGGGGAGCCTCCCCCACCTCCTAGCAGTCTACCTAGCCACTGTCCTCTCCCAGATATATTTAAGACAAGAAACCTAATGAGCCAGATAGCGTGAAGAAGAGGAAAACTACTGTGAGCATGGACCCAATTGGACTCCCACGTCCACCCACAAGAAACCAAGCATGGTCCCGTTACCGGGTGGTAGACCTGTAAGCTATATGGACTAAGAGAATATATAGCTTACAGGTACCATGAGGATGTACCAACATTGAGTTCCCACGGGGGGGAAAAGAAGGAAAGGACCAAGCACCGGTCTCCATTTACCAGAGTTCCCAAGGACTATCCAGGACAAGGAACAGCCCAAACATAACTGTCAACGGACACAGAATAACAGTACACAGCACACAAGAACAAGAGCCAAAAGGGCTCAAAAGTTAAACACTATAAGCCACAGGGAATTAAAGTCCTATACAGGCAAAACTGCCTCCAGAACTTTTCTGGCTCCTTTGGCAGGAGATCCACACTATAGTGTTTGGTAAAGGTGTGCACAGAAGACCAAGTGGCCGCCTTGCACAGCTGATCAACAGAGGACTGATTGTAGGCCCAGGAAGCCCAGAGAGACCTGTCAGAATGTGCTGTAATGCGGAGGAAACAGGTTTCCTTCTCAGCTCATAAACCTTGCAGATGGTAGACTTCATCCAGGATGCAATAGTCACCTTGGACGCAGGCAAACCAGCCCTGGGACCCTCAGGGATGACAGAGCATCAGTCTCCCGAACAGACTCTGTGTGGTGCACATAAAACTTAAGGCAGAGCACCACATCCAACAAGTGGAGATCCCTCTCCTTGTCAGATTTAGGGTCAGGACAAAAGGAAGGCACAACAAGCTCTTGATTGATTAGGTACTCAGAGACCACCTTAGGAAGAAATTCATGGGAGGTACGAAGAATGGCCTTATCAGCAAAACTATGTACAGAGACCACACCCAAACGAAAGCCATTTTCCATGTCAGAAGACGTAGAGGAATGGTAGCCAAGGACTCGTAGGGAGGCTGCTGCAAGACTCCTAAGACAAGATTAAGGTCCCACTGAGGAGTGGGAGCCTTATAAGCAGGGAAAGCATGACCTTCACATCCAGCAACATGGCAATGTGTCTCTGGTAAAAGACAGAGAGCAGACGTCTGGACCTTCAAGGAACTAAGGCGAAGGCCCTTGTTCACACCATCCTGCAGAAAGGATAATAATGACAGAAGGTCAAATTCCTGTGAGGACAGATAACGGTCTACACACAAAGAATGAAAAGTAGACCAAACCCTGTGGTAGGACTTAGAGGACACATTTCCAGTTTTAGATCATGGTGGAGATCACCAAGAGAAAAACCTTTCTTCCTCAAGTCAGACTGTCCACATCCTCTTTCCAGAGGTAACCCTGGAGGAGGAGATCTGGTCTGCGTGTTGAAGGCCTCTGCCTTCTCTGTGGCTGCCAGGCGCACATTTTGGCTTAAGATTTGGTCTGCTGACCGAATCTCCAAGAAGTCAATGGTCTCCCTTCTTTTTAAGGTACATCCCTTTATGGCCTTGAATTGAGGATCATCATAGGTGAAGCCACTGTTCGTAAGAGCACTTTGGAACCTGCGGACACGGCGTTCCTTTTGTTCTCGCCAAAGCGAGGTGCAAAGGCCGAATCTGGTGCTGCCTCAGACCAGCACCCCGTGTTCCAACCCCAAGTCCAGGCAGCAGTGGAGGTCAAAACACACCCCCAACCAACATACTTTGGCATGACTTGCAGAGCCCTGGTCTGCATATGCCTGTGAGTGGTCACCTTCAACACTTTTCAAGTACTTGGACAGGCTCTATTGTGGATCAATGGGTATTACAGGTTGTCTCAGGAGGTTACAGAATTCCCTTCACATCCCTACCTCCCCTTCAGATTCTTCCCTTCTCGCTTCCCTCAGGGACAAGAAAAGCTCAGGCTTTTCAATGGGGCGGTTCAAACTCTCTTGGACAAGAGGGGAGTTCTGGCTCCGGTTCCGCAGCCAGAGATAGGTTTAGGTTTTTATTCCAACCTCTTTGTTGTTCCCAAGAAGTATGGCAGCTGCCGTCCTATCCTGGATCTGAAGGATCTCAATTAATTTGTGGTCCGTACTCACTACAAGATGAAGTCTTTGCTCTCTGTCCTTGCAGCAATGTGTCCAGGGGAATATCTGGCTTCCTTGGTTCTGCAGATGCGTTTCTGCACATTCCAATACATCCGGACAGTCAAAAGTACCTCAGGTTCTCTTGTAACTTAGGGCACTTCCAGTTCACCACCCTGCCCTTTGGGCTCACCACGGCTCCTCAGGTGTTCGCACGGGTCTTAGGGGCATTGATTGCCTACCTGCACACAAAAAGAATTTGGGTGACTCCATATATGGACGATCTTCTGCTGAAGGCTCGTTCCAGGGATCTCCTGGATTGTCAGGTCCAGGAATGTGCTCAGGTTCTCCTCCAACATGGGGGGATCCTGAACATGGACAAGTCTGGTCCAGTTCCTTTTCAGGACCTGGTCTTCCTTGGTCTTTGCTTCGACACTTGTCAGGGCATGGTATTCCTGACAACACTCTGTGCAGCAGATCTTGTCCAAAGTGTCTTGTGCTCTGGAGTGGACTTCTGCTCCAGGAAGGAAGTTCTTGTCTCTGGTGGGCAAGATGATATCTACCATGGAAGCGGTTCTGTACTCCATGGCTCACACCAGAGAGCTTCATAGATTTGTGATCTGTGTTTGCCGGGGGGATCCGGCCCTTCTGGATCACCCTCTCTCTTTTCCTCGTAATGTGAGACTAGCTATCCACTGGTGGTTGGACAGCTCCAGCCTAATGAAAGGGAGGTCATTTGTGATTCGATATTGGACAATACTCATGACACATTGCGTGTTCAGCTGGGATGCTGTTCTGGGTCATCTGGGTGTTCAGGGTTGCTGGGCAACGGAGGAAACCCTCCTTCCACAGCTAACTAGGGAACTAACTAGACTAGATAGTAGAAGGGAAGAAGAATCCTGTGAGCATGCCCCGAAGGACTCCCACATACTGCCACAGGAGAGCCAAGAATGGTCCCTTGACAGGGTGGGAGACCAGTAACCTGTATGGACTAAGAGAAAAGGATTTAACAGGTAAGACTAAAATCCTCTTTTCTCTGTCTTCCAAAACAGGTTACTGGTAACTCTGGGATGTCCAACCACTGAGTTCCCCAGAGGCGGGAAGTAAGGCAAGGTCCAGGCTCAAGGCCCCCGAAGTCACCAGAATCTCTAAGAACCAACCGGTCAGAGAGCTCAACAAACTGAAGTGTCAATGGGCACGAAACAGTGGTAAAAACACCCCAGGAACTGTGACACAGCACACAGATCTAGAGCCAACAGAGCTTAACGGTAAAGGAAGCACGAAGAACTTAAGGAGAAGATCCTAGATGGGCAAGACTGCCTCCAGGACTTTCCTCCCAGTGGCGCTGTTGCTACACCATCCTATGGAGATTTATGGTCCTGGGACCAGAGCTGTCCATAGGATCGTGTAGCAACAGAGCCACTGTACAATGTCAGGCCACTGTGATATTGCACCAAAAAAAATTCAACTTTGAAAATTAATAACTTTTGAATGAAACATCTTTCAGCAGTGGGAGTACTCTTGTTTTACTCGGGGATAAACCCTACAACATATTTTTTTTTTTTTTTTTACATTTTAAGTATTACTATCCCTTTAAGAGAACTCAGACTGAGTCCCGGAGACAGAATTCATGTCAACACACCAAGACAGACATGTCGACCAGACACGGTGATAGATCTTGGAAGAAACAGGCTTACTAAGCATAGTAGACACCACAGCAGAAGAAAACCCTTTCTTCCTTAAAAATCGAGGATTCAACCTCCAGGCCATCAAATTGAGCCGATGAACGTCTTCTTCCCATAGATAACCCTGTAGAAAAAGAGCTGGACGAGGGGGAGCTGAAATGGCTCCGCCACAGATAGGGCCAGAAGCTCCTGATACCAGGATTGACGATACCAATCCAGAGCAATCAGAATTACTGGACAACACTCCAATTTCTGTAACACTCTTATTATCATTGGGAGAGGAGGAAAGATGTAGGCCAGAGAGAATGTCCAAGGAATGGACATTACATCGGCAGCCAGAGCTAGAGAGTCTCTCCACCGAGAGGAAAAAGCTGGAACCTTCCTGTTGTGTCTCGTTGCCATCAACTCCACTGGGGGTATTCCCCATCTCTGAACTAGGAGTTGAAACACCTCGGGATGTAGCTCCCATTCTCCGCTGTCGACTGTGTGACGACTGAGGAAGTCTGCCATGACGTTGTCTACATCTGGAATGTGCACTGCGGAAAATGACAGGAACATGAACCTCTGGCCAGGACAGAATGGCCTTGACCTCTAACCAAGCGGCGAGACTTCTTGTTCGGCCTTGTCTTTTGACGTACGCCACTGCAGTGGCGTTGTCGGACTCCAGTCGGACTGGACAGTCCTCCAGTTGAGACACCCAATGACTTAGAGCATGAAATACTGCTCGAAGTTCCAGGATGTTGATAGGGAGAAGGGACTCCTCCATGGACCACTTCCCCTGAGCTCTGAAGCGACCCAGAACAGCTCCCCAGCCCAAGAGGCTGGCATCCGTCGTGACCTTGGTCCAGTAGGGAATCAGGAAGGATCTCCCCTTTAGGAGATTGGAAAGGTCCAACCACCACTCCAAGCTCAACTCTACATGACGAGGAAGTAAGACCGACAGCTTCTGATGATCTGGTTGATCCCTGCATGTCTATCACAAATCTCTGAAGTTCCCTGGTGTGTGCCATGGCAAATGGAACTGCCTCTGTCATGGAAATGAACTTTCCCACCAGAGAAGACAACTTCGGAACAGGAATCCGATCCCGGGATAGAATCGTTGAGACTCTGTGGGCAATTTGATGGGCTACCTCGTCCGTTAGAAACACAATGCACTTCTGAGTATCGAACAGAAGACCCAGTAAGATCAGTTGCTGGGATAGGACAAGATCTAACTTGTCCAAGTTGACAATCCAACCGTGATGGGTAAGAATTTGAATGCAGGTCTGAACCTGCTGATGAAGAAGGTCCGCAGGAGAGGCTTTCAAAAGCAAGTCATCCATTTAGGGAGTCACTCTGATGCCATCTCGATGGAGGACGGATATCAAGGCCCCCAGACCCAGTTGGAAAACCAGAGGGGCCGTTGTCAGACCAAATGGAAGAGCCGAGAACTGAAAATGACCCCTGTCGCAGGCAAACCTCAGGTACCACCTGCTCTCTTGATGAACTGGGATGTGCAAATATGCATCCTGAAGGTCCAGTGAAGCAAGAAACTCCCTGGAGACATGGCAGCAATCACTGTGCACAGAGACTCCTGACGATAGTGAGTCTTGACCACAAAGCAATTGAGATCTTT
This sequence comes from Rhinophrynus dorsalis, assembly GCA_037306005.1. Taxonomy (NCBI): domain Eukaryota; kingdom Metazoa; phylum Chordata; class Amphibia; order Anura; family Rhinophrynidae; genus Rhinophrynus; species Rhinophrynus dorsalis. Next base: position 257,786,943 of record CM074722.1, read on the forward strand.
CAAATCCAAAACAGGGCAGCATCCTCCGTCCTTTTTGGTCACCAAAGAGAGGTTTGAGTAAAACCCCGAAACCCCTGTCTGAAGGAGGAACCGGCTCCAGGACATCCTTGTCCAGAAGAGTCTGAATAGTGCCTTCGAATAGACGGCCTTTCTCGACTTCCTGAGGAGAGCGAGAAAGATCAAGGCGAAAAAGAGGAAGAGAAAAGAAAGGGATCTTGTATCCCTCTGACACTACCTGTAAAACCCATGGGACCGATTCTGAATCCTTCCAAATCCTGCGAAAGAGGCGGAGACAACCACCCACAGCGGGATGCGGACCCAGGTTCGGTGAGTCATGCCGAAGCAGTCTTGGGAGTCTTGGGCTTTGATGCAGCCCTAGGCTTCCATTGTTGCTTGGGCTTGGAGGAGGGACGTGGAGCTGATGGAACCGCCTGGTTCGTCGAACGTGTCTCAGTTTGCAAGGAATGAAAGGACCAGTTACGTTTGAACGGCAACTTCTTCATAAAGACCAAGGGCAGAAGTGTACTCTTACTCCCTGTGGCCTCGCTAATTAGTTCCTTAAGTTCAGACCCAAACAAGGAAGTACCCTGAAAGGGCAAAGAAAGCAAGACGTTCTTGGAAGCAGTGTCAACAGACCAAATCTTAAGCCAAAGAGCACGCCTGGGCACCACAGAAGTAGTAGAAGCCCTTGCCATCATGCAGACGGCATCAAAGGCAGCAGCAGAGACATAGTGTTGCACTTCAGAGATATTGGCAAGACGACGTAATTTCTCCGAAGTAGGTGCATCTTGACGGACAGCTGTAGTGAGTTGATCAGTGCAGACTGCAATAGCCTGTTAACCCATGCAACAGCAAACGCTGGGTGCCTAGAAGCACCAAATGCAGCAAAATATGTACTTGAGGAAAACCAAGTTTCTTGTCAGTCCAGTCTTGCAGCGCAGAATCATCAGAGACAGGTAAAGCAGTGGATTTGGAAGCACCCACCTTAGGAGGATGAACCCGTTTAGCCATCTCTGCTTCAGAAAAGGGATAAAGCTTAGCAAATTTCCTGGACACAGAAGCAGACTTGTCTGGGTTTTACCACACATCAGAACCCAAACAGTCAAGAGTGGGGTTAGGAGGAAAAAAAGTAAGGGGCTTAGCAAGCTCCTTAAAACATGAGAGGGATCAGAAGGGACCTCCTGAACCAAGGGAATGTTGAGTATGGTTAATATAGCCCTGATCAGGCCCTCAGTAGAGGTTTCAGGATCAGCTTCAAATGGGTCCCCAAGAGACCTGGAAGATTCCAAAATAGTACCAACCTCAACATCCGAATCTAGCAACAATTCTTCCTTAGAAGAATCTGACACATCAGGTGTGCCCAGCAGGTGAGGCAGGGAGGATCTGATAGTAGAGGGGGGTCTGCCATAATTGAAGTGCCCCCTGAATCTGGGATGGAAAGAGCTGTAAAGTGGACCTAAGGTCCCTAGTCGCAGCCTTAAACTCTTGCACCCAGGCTGGCTCAATAGCATGGCTGGAAGTCCCTGTGTTGCTGTCAGGAACTTCAGAACATGCTGGGCATAGATGACCAGAGAACTCTCTAGGTAGCCCTTCGTAACAGGAGGAGCAATGCGCAGTGGAGGATACCGATACCCCAGCCTCCTTAGTCTTAGGTCTAGCCCCAAGCTCCAGCGGTATAGACATTCACACAGTGTCAAAATAACCAACTGTACAGTAAATCACCCAATTGCAGTAAGATTAATATTTCACCCCAGAAACGCTAAATATAGACTTTTCTGGCAGGCAAAGGGTTAATCTGCAGAGAAAAATAGGAGAGTCCAAGCCCTGTGTAAGATACTCATTGAAAAAAGTTCCCAAAATGGCTGCCGCAACAGGAGCCAATCAGAAATTAGGCGTGAATCAAGCACTCATGGGAAATGTAGTTTTTCCCAAAAAGTACCCAAAAACAGTGCCCGAAGCCCCCCAACACACTTGAACTATAAACCGGATGATAGAGCAAGGGTAGACAATTAAAATGAGCCCTCTCTGAAGTTGCTGTGTAAAGCGGTTGCAGAGATACGTCCCAAACAGTGTTGTCCCATAGTAAATGGAGCAATGGCGTCTATGCGGTAAAGCGCGCCTTTACACAATTTTAATAAAAGTTAAACTACAAGTTAGAAACATGAAAAACATACAGGGAACATGTGTGCATACTGAGAAAACACTAACCCATTAAGGAAAGTGTCAGAAAACCCCCCAAAACATGACAAACCAGCAGACAAAGAATTAAGTTACCACATAAACCTGCTCCAAAAACCCAGACATACACATATATACCAGATGAGTGCAGAAGTGCGCAATGAGAACTCCCAAATACAAGTCCAGCAGAGGGGCACTGTGGGACAAGTGGACCTGCAGCACTCAAAGGGTAGCTCACCTTTCCTGCAGAATTTCTGTCTTCAGATTACCATGGAGCAAGAAATTACCTCAGAGGGTAATCCCTGGGGAAGCACTTGTAACCAAGATTTTCCCCCACAGGGCTTAAGGTCCACCAAAAAGCACATGGATACTGAGCTAGCCACATTGGAGGGCATTTGTCAGTCATGGTAATCCACTTAACGGTGGTATTCCATATCTGACAGAAAAATAAAAAAAACTAAAACCAACGACAAATGTTCTCCACCTGGTGTTGTCGCACCAAAGGAACAAACAATTCTGGAGATTGCTAGCTAGGCTGCAGCCTGAGAGGGAAGGGAGGCTCCACCCCCCTGCATACATTTAGAGAATGTTCCTGCCTACTTAAAGGGGCGGATGCCTCCCAGAGTTACCAGTAACCTGTATTGGACGACAGAGAAAACCTCTTTTGAAATAGTGAGATGCTTGTCGGGAATCTTCCACTCATCCAGGATAATTTGATCCAGAGTGGGATTAGAAGGAAGGACCGTGCTGATCGTCTTGCATCTTGAAAAGACATCTGAAGGAGCCTGTGGCTCTACAGGAATGTTAAGGGTAGATAAAACCGCCTTAATAAGACCCTCAGCATAGGGTTCAGGATCAGCCTCAAAGGGGTCATCATGAAACTGTGAAAAGCCCCTTCTGAACACACAACATCCTCAGACTCAAGTGATTCCTCCTCAGTGGAATCAGATCAATCAGGAATGCCAGGAGCCTTAGGGGCCACAATTCTGAAGGAAGTGGGGGGTTTGCAAGACTGGAGGACCCCCATAAAGAGAAAGAGGTAACTGTGCCATAGAAGACTTCAAGTCCTTGACCCAATGCGGCTCTTGTTCATGGCTGGAGGGCCCTGGCGGAGAAGCAGGGGCCACAGAGCATGAGGGGCATAAGTGACCTGAGTACTCTCTGGAAAGCCCCGCATGGCATGAGGAACAATGAGCAAGAGAGGTTAATGATTCCCCTACATCCTTAACCTTAGGTCTAGCCCCATGTCCCTTATGATCTGACATCCTAACAGAAGAATAGTGTCTACAGTAGTGGATAACCAAAATACTGTCACCCAGATTAAAGTGTTCACCGTAGAAAGCCTAAAAAGTACTTATCTGGCAAGCTAAGTGTTTACCTGTGGAGGAGAGCAGAAGAATCCAAGGTCTGCATAGGATACTTGTGTAAAAAATAGAAATAAAATGGTGACCGAATGAGAGCCTATTAGAAAACAGCCTGCTAAAACGAGCGCTTATGGGAAATGTAGTTTTCCCCAAAAAAGTATCAAATGCAGAATTCGGGCCCCCCAGGGACCCCAAACATACTGAGAATAGTAACTGGAGTGTAGGGCAAGGGTAGACAAGAAGAATGAGCCATCTCTCAACTCGGTACATGGGGTGGTTGCAGAGATATGTCCCCAAGCAGCCTGTCCCATAGAGATCAAATGAAGAATTGCGGTAAAGCGTGCCTTAAAGGCACAGAATTCCAATGAAGTGAATAAGAATAAACAAATTCCGGAAATGTGCCAAAACTCCTACAGAACACACAATAAAGTAACACATTAATCCTAGGGAAAAATGGTAGAGAAGGTACCCAACTCAAAATAATATGGCAAGGAAGGGGTTAAATGTTACCACATAGCTTAAAATGCTACAAAGTCCCCACAGATATAATAGTAAAGTACCCAACATGAGTGCAGGAGTTATGAATAACTCCAAGAAGGACCCCAGTGCAGAGGGGATTAGTGGGACAAGTGGACCAATGCACTCAAAAGGGTTGCTCACGTTTTTTTGCAGGTCTTCTTCCCTTCAGATTACCATTGCATGGAGGGATCCTCAGACAGACTCCCTCTGGAGAGAGTTCTCGTCAAGGGCTGCAAGGGTCCACAGACAGCACCTGTTAACTAAACAATCCTCCAGGGGAAGTCCATAATGGTAATCCACCTAATGGGGGATTTGTACACCCTATATCTAAAGGAAAATAATAAAATAACTAAAAAACTAAGAACTGTTCTCAGCCTTCCTTCTAGATGATGGAACAAATCTTATCTGGAGGGGAGTGGCTAAGTAACCTGCTAGGAGGAGGGAGGCTCCACCCTGCACTTCTTGAAGACTTGTTCCAGCCTACTAGCGGAGCTGTCGCCTCCCCATGGTACCTGTAAGCTATACTGGACGACAGTTAATTATAATTTAACCAATAGCATTGTCTTGTAAATACAGGGCAAACAGTATTAACAGGTGACCTAATGTCCCCTGTTCTCCAACTCACAAGTGCAATTCTGACTATTCCTCATTACTAAATACTCAACTTGCGTTTCACAATGGCCCTTTTTTCTTCTTGTCTAGATTTCTAGAATGCAAGATCCCAGGAGCAGACCCACATAACACCATGTATGTCAGTGTACATGAATGTGCATCATTATAGGCCAGGCACAAAAAAGTGGAACACTTATGGGTTAAGCCAGCTTTACCATAGAGAACAAAAACATTCAGTTTCCACCGGACAGATGGAATAAATTAATGGAGAGGCATAATTATGCAAAATCCTTTAAAGAAGGAGGCTTCTTCTGTGTGGAGTATTTGAAAAGGTGAGTTTTCTTTAACATAAAAAATGAGACACTGCACTGGTTGCTGCAAGGCAACCTAAAGCAAAACATCTTTTCATGCTTTCCTTCCTTATAGTTTTACTTTTTGGGTTGATTTTGCAATATGGAGTTTATCATCTTTGAATCTAGCAAACTCTTCAAAGTGAAGTATAAAGATCCTTAGTTGGAGAAACTCCTTGGATCCTTCACCCACATACACACTTAGCTGTGTTTTCAATGTCTTGACATATAATATGCCAAATATAGCAGGATTAGGGATTTGAATAATCTTAATTTGATCCCTATGGTGCATAATCTGTTTTCCCCAGAATTGCTCCACTTGTGTCCTTGTACATATGACTCTAGATTTGTAATTATCCCCCCCCTTACCATACAAAAGGTAATAAGGTGTTACCTGTGACTGGCTGCTTGTACTGCCTTCCTGGCTATCACTCTGAGGCAGAACAGAGTACGAAGCAGACTCTCCATCTTTGCTATTTTCTCCAGTTCTCTGAGGGCTGGCGGGTAAGCCAGCTGCAATGAAACAGACAAAAGATCACACAAATAGGTCCAAAATAGCAACATTCACAGTTATACATTATTTAACGTACCTTTATCAAATATCAACTTTACTCTTCTTGAGTTGCGCTTTCGGTTTCTCAGTTCTCTTTCAAAGTTTCCAAGACTTGAAGTATATTGGTCCCAAGCAATGTCTGGCAACTGCACAATCCTTTGTGGATAAGGTATACCAAGATCCACCTACAGTGAATAGAGGACTAAGTTAAGTGAGGCTGATGTACAAAAGAGAACTGGACTAATTCTGGCACAAACCAACTTTCCTCTCTGGGGATATGAAAAGTCCACAAATTCTCACTCAATTAAATGGAGCTTTTAACCTCTTGAAACTCAAGGATTAAAACGAAACAAAACAAAAAATAAAACTAGTTGAATTGGAATTTTTATTTGTACCCTTTGATGCAGTTGGTTTACCCCATAAACTGCTCCACTATGTCTTTATAAACAAGACCCAGGATAAAGAAGTGAATCCATATTTCCTAAGCATACCCATTCACATAGCAGGCAGTAATTAAGTTGTTTCTTGGCATAGGATGCATCCAATGAAACACCGTTTCATGACATATGTACCCCCGTATTAAAAAATAAATAAATAATAATAATAATTACAACCTTGTAATAAATGGCTTTTAATCTGTTTAACAGAATAACCTGTGTATGTTTCATGCACACAGCATTCAGGTGCATCTAGAGTTTTTTTGTTTTGTTTTATTTTTTAATTTACACTGTGGTAGTCTATAATTTAACAGGGACATTTTACTAAATTAAAATGTTTACACTGCCCTTTGGAATCATTAGTGTAGTTACCAAAAATACCCCTACATTTGCCTACTTTTCTGCTCTCTATATATGTGTGTAGCTTCTGTGTATTTGGCAGTTTTGCAGTTAAAAGTTAAATACTCTCCTAATATTTTTGTTTCAACTTTTTATATTTTTACAAGGACTTTAACGGTCTATCACCTCAGGCCTCTGCTCCTTCCAGTGTGAAGCAAATGGCTGCTTTTCGCATGATTTACATTTAGGTATTTTAGATTTTACTGCTAAAAACCAAATGACAGTCTGGTTTATTTTCTTAATAATGGCTTGCTCAATCTTTTTGCAAATGAGCACACAGTAATTACTAACAGTGTGTCCTGTTCACTTCATTATTGTGATCCAATGGATTGAAAATAGTTAATTGAAATCAAAATTGCAGATAACAGACTGGAAGAGAAAGGACTATGGCTGTTACAGACAGATGTCTTGAGTCTCATGAACAGAGGTTTTCTCCAGGTGCATCAGTCAACTAAATGAAAAGGATTCATCAGTAAGTATAAACACCACCTTCTCTCGTGTGTCTACTGAAGGATGCAGGGACCAAGGGATCATTCCAAAGCAGTTCCAAAAACACTGGGAGGGAGAGAAAACTAGAGAAATGAGGCCAAAATCTTACATCTTGGAATGCAAAAACATCAACTTTGTAGTACTTCATGAAGATAAGAAACTATGAACAAGCAGCTGCCGTTCAGATTCGATCATTAGAAGATTCAGTACCCATTAAGTACTCAATGCATATGTTTAATGGCCAATAATCTGGAATGGGGCTGGATGAGACTTGAGAAGTTAAGTTTGTCTTATAGTCCATTTAAGCCATGAAGCAACTGTGGCTTTAGAAGCAAGTCTACTCTTCATAGAGTCTAAAAGACTCTGTAGTTTGAACATGGTGTTGAAAACATCTGACAACATCCGAAGTATGAAGTACTTCTTCCTTGTGGTTGCTTGCGTTTAGACACAAGCAGGGCAGAATAAACTCTTGCCTGATGTGAAAAGAAAACTTTTGATTGAGAAATCAATCCTCATGCAACTTTGTCTTGATGACAAGAGTTCTGCAGTATAGAGAACCAAGTTCAGAAACTAATTACCTGGAAGAGATATCAGTAAGCTTAACAGTCTTACATGTCATATGTTTGACAGAAGCTGAAACTAGAGGCACAACATGAAAAGACTGAAGTATTCCAGTATTAGATTCACAAAGTGAAGTAGAATCCAGATATGGAAGAATTGTACGAGTTACACCTTGGAGAAATATCAGTCTCAGAAATATCAGCAATCCTCTTCTGGAACAAGACTGATCAGGCTGAGATTTGGATCTTAAGGAGAGCTAGTTCAAACCTTTTTGAACATAAGTCTCAGGAAAACCAGCAATCCTCTTCTGGAACAAAATTAACAAGGCTGATATTTGGACCTGCTCTTAAACGTTTTTCATAGCCAGCTGGGAAAAAAAAATCCAGAACATAGGGAAGATTGATGTATATAGGAACAATGTTACGCTGATGACAAAAGACAAAGTGCTCCAGATCCAATGATTATTTTTACAGACACAGGTTACAGACCTTTGTGCTTCAGAATTTCAGTCTCCATTCAAACTAAGATTTGGCTCGACAAAATGGAATGTTGAATGGGACCTTGAGTAAGAATCTCCAATACAAGAGGAAGGCACAAGGATCTTCTCTACTGGCATGTTAATCAGATCGTGAAATCAAGGTCTTCTTGGGCAAAATGGAGCCATGAGGAGATCCTGTGCTAGTTGAGTTTGGCAAATCTCACAGGTAATCATGGCAATTGGAAGAAAAACAGATACTACATTGTACTGTAAGGGAACCACAAAGGCCTCCACCGTCACGGCCTTTGGAATTCTAATGCTTGTGCAAAACACTGGAACTTTGGGTTGAGGCGGGAGGCTGTCTGATCCATTTCTGGCATTCTCCAGGAAGTTGCAGGTTGAACAAAGATTGCCTGTTTCAACTCCCATTCTCCAGGATATGTAAGGCTATTTGTTAGCCAGGAGTTGTGGGAGGGCCGGTTGGAGACATTTATACCAACCTCAATCCTTTCCTTGGGACTGCGGAGAGCTCCGACTGAGCTCTGTGTTAATCGTCAATTCTCTTAGACTAAGTCACGTTCACGTCATCACAACGCAACCATGTGTACAGCCACGCACAGTCAAGCACGCGATCACCCCAAGTGCTCCTCTTGCAGGCTGGTTTTCCTTCCACAAGCATTGAACTTTACTGCAGTCAAGACCGGGTTTGATTTCATATATGTCTACTTACTCCTCTGGTTTATACTACGATGTAATCTTGATCGTACGGCTGCTCAGGCATCTGCTACAATAGCCAACACTTGTCTTACTGTAATGCATATATTTTTGTATTTAGTTTCTGATGTTCGAATAATCGTGAGCGAGATAGGTTGTTTAGACCAGCATACTACTTACCAGTTAAATTTTTAGTGCCTCCTATTATGTCCAATTATGGATACGTCTCTCAATTTCCCCTGGGATTGAGGTGAGGGTAGAGTTAGAATTAGGATAAGCTTAGCTGGATAGGAATTATTTAAGCCGGTCCGGTCTTCGGGGAAGGTTGTATGGTTCAGTAACAGTTTAATCAGTACTTTGTTATAATCACTAGTCCTAGGTACAGGTTGACCGTGTAGGTACTGATGTTTATCAGGTTTAGCATATGGGGCAATCTGTTAATCTTGCATTTTTTAGGCTTGTCTAAGACACAAGAAGGCGGTCTCGAGCATCAAAGGTAAAGTATTTCAATTTGAAGCTTTCATGTTGCCGTTTAGTGTGTATGAGTACGTTTACTAACTTATGTTGTCATCCAATATGTAATCTGGATATAGCATGTATTTAGGACAGATCTGGTGTCCCAATCTCAGAGGTGTTAAGATATCAGAAGTTGGGGCGTTAGCTACTTCTGGGGTAAGGGCAGGTATGGAGCTCCGTCATTTAGGAAGCTCCTACGTTCAGGTCACTCACGGAGATCTCTGTAGTCATTTTGCTATGATACTTCCCGATTAGGTTTATAGGTTATTTTTGGTTATGTTCTTGTACGTTCTGAACTAGGTATTCTACTAAGGAATCATATATTTCCCATAGAGATACTGTTTATCATTCAACTTAGTATCTCATGTATCATTTCAGTCTCCTTATTTCAGAGACAGGCATACAGCTTTGAGCGTGATCTTTATCCTGTTCAGTAGGTGCCTATTGTTATAGTTAAGTTCTACATCTTGACTTTTGGGGCTAGGGCATCTAGACCAAGCATTCCGGGTCTCAAATCTCAGAGGTATCTAGATAATCTGATGTTGGAGATGTAGCTACTTCGGTTACAGGGGCAGGAAGGGAGCTCTGGCATTTATGAAGCTGACTCTACTAAGATTAGGTAGGGCAGGTTTTTCATTTTTCGAAAGTCTGTCGGTCCCTGTCTTTTAGGTTAGGAATGGAGGAGTAGTCCAGCCCCCCGGGAAATCTCGTGTATTTCCCCTCAGCCCAACGCATAGTTAGCGTACCTCCTCCTGGTCTCCTTTAGGTAGGGCGTCACGGACAGCCAGGTTTTTATTTTGAGATAGATAACACCGCCAGTCACGTTCCCGCCTACCGCTTAGGCAATCGCCCATCGGTCCTAATCACAGGTAGTTCTGGTTGGTGTTTATATTTTAGGGCCTCACCTTCCCCACATATATAGCTCAGTTAGGTGCTTTTGATCTATACTTTTCTCTAGTCAGTTAGGCTTTCAGGTGACCGACAGCAAATAAGTAATGTTGGCGGAACTTTTCATTTATTCCTATGTTGATAGTCGCACACGGAGATCTTTTCATGTTTTTTCATCATCATTCTTTATGGCTAGGTTCCTAGGGTAATAGTGGTACGTTCTCGTTTGTTCTTAAACTAGGTAGTCCACAATTAAATTTAATGGGTTTTATCTCACACCGAGATACTGTTTGTCATTAAACTCGGTATCTTGTATATCTTATTCAGTCTCCTCATTTCAGAGACACGCATACAGGCTCAAGCAAGTTACTTTCTGAGGCAGAGTTAGGTTTAGGTTATGTTAAGACTGCTGGTTCATCTTTTAGGGTAGTTAGGGGAAGGCTACAGCTTAGTCCCGTCCCACGTTTCCCTCGGCCCAACTCATAGACAGTGCCTTCTTCCTAGTTTTCTTGATAGACAGGGCTTCACCTGTCACACCCACTCCATAGACATAGGGTCTTATACTGCTTAAGATTATTTGTCACCGCGAGACCAACACCCCTAAGCCTATCGCATGAATCAGTTTTGTTTACAGGATCATCATATGTAAGGAAGAACCCTCACAATGGAACCAGTGGCGTTACCGGAAGAATTTACATAATCAAATCCGGTAGCGGAACATGCGGGTAAGATACTGCCATGACACCGCTCTATGGCTTTACAGGGTGTCTGGGTAAGAAGGATTTTATTTGCCTTATGTCCGGGGCTAAGGCAGTCAAATTGCATTATTGTCATAGCAAGACAGACTACAACCTTCAGACGTACATGTGTTACATACCTGGCCCTGATGTTATGATGTGTGCCATGTTTACGAAGCTACATATGGGAGGTAGTATTTTAAGGTTCTCGGTTTCCACCATACACGTCAACTATTGACTGGGCTAGCTTTTCTGTGGTAGGGTGCCACATGGTGTTCTGCCTTTACATCTTTTTGGCCATTTATATACTAGTTATGCATATTTTATCTTATTTTGTTAATCCGTCTTGGCAGGTATCAAACATCCTTATCAACACAACTACTACAGTAAGTTACACTGTCGCACACTCCTACGATTCATCAGGTGAGGTATTGTAAGTAGTCTTTCACTTGACACCTTAGATTGTATATTTTTAGAGCAGCTGGGTAGACAGCTCATTACCCTTCGGTTATCAGGCCTCCTTTTTAGTTACGTTTGCTCCACCTTTCTTATGGCTTCTATTAGATTTCAGGGGTTACCAGGTGGGGGGTTATCCAGTATCAGGTTATTTCAGTACTCATTCTTTATTCACATTGGATATAGATCTACGGTCATGATCATTGTGGATTCATGGTCCTTTTTGCCCACTCTTAGGCCTACCTTACAGGTCGGAATGGGCAATAGGCATCAGACATACACCTTATCATCATAGTCTGTCCTAGGCCCGACCACAAATGTAAGGCTATTGGTTTAACCTGCAGTTGTGGGAAGGTCGGTTGGAGACATTTATACCAACCTCAATCCTTTCCTTGGGACTGCGCAGAGCTCCGACTGAGCTCTGTGTTACCCACCCAACCCATACCCCTTTTCTCAGCTCTATCAATTTAATTCTTTCTTATACACATGGTCCCACTCTTAGGCCTACCTTACAGGTCGGAATGGGCAATAGGCATCCGACATACACCTTATCACAGTCTCTCCTAGGCCTAACCACAACTATAGTTTGTCTGCCTAGATAGTCTACTTCACATTTGTCTATTTCTAGGATGTAAATGGCTGAGAAGGCAGGAACATGATTTTACACTCAGTGTAGTATCATTTCCATTTATGCCCAAGATGCTTTGCTCTTGGTGCCTCCTTGATGGTTTAAGTAAGCCACCATTGTGGCATTGTTGGATGGAATCTTAATCGGAAATCCCTTCAAGTGTGCTGTCCAAGTATTAAGAGCAATGACGATAGCTTGCAGCTACAAAATGTTGATCTGGAAGGATACTTCTAAATCGGTCCCGAATTGAATGAACAGTACTACGGCTCCCCCAACCAAACAGACCAGAGTCAGTTGTTACCAACTTCCAGTCCACTACCAAGAAAGAATAGCCAGTGGCCAGGGCTGGACACAACAGCCACCTCTTCGGTAACGGATATGAGGATTGAGAGATGATCAGTTAGTGGTAAAGATGACAAGGGTTCTTGCTCCAAATCTGAAGCAAATTCAGCTGCAATGGTCTCCCATAACTGGAGCCGATCCAAAATGTTAATAACTCTGTTCTTTAAGGAAACACTGTTGCCTGAAGGTAGGATGACCCGCTGAAGAGCCATGTTAAAGACAAGGGCCAGAAACGCCAGCTGTTGAGTGGACATTAGGTGAGATTTGTGTACAATGATGAACCAGTCATGCAGTTATAGAATCCACATGGAGAGCTATACATGCCCCTATAGTAAGTGAGGGGAAGAAGCTCTGAGGAACAGGTCACCAGATAAGGTGTTAGTTACTGACTTGGAATTTAGGAAGGCTCCCAGACTGGAAACTCAGGGCTGTCGCCAGGACAAATGTCAGGGCCACATTATGATAATAGGGATTCTGAAAACTGAACTGAAGGAACCGGTAATGCATTAGCCAGATGGGCAGGTGGGAATGTGTGTCATCTTTTGGAATTAAAGCCCCTTAGTTGTTTGCTCCTGGGTACTGAGGACAACACTCCTATAGACAGGACGGAGTACACTTCCTTGAAGCACCCAGTAGTTTGAAAAAGAGTCCCTCCAGTGGAGGATGAAATGTTGGGGTCTTCACCGCCAATGGAAGAGAGGTGGGAAGCTCTGAATTCCCATCTTCATGCCAAGGGCAACTTTGGTGCTGGTGGCTTGGGAGTAGATTTATTACTCTGACAACTTGAGTTAAGCCCTGCTGGCTATCGAAAGAAAATGGAAGAAGAGGAAGCATCTCATGGACACGAAGAGGAACTTCTCTGATCCTGGAGAAAAAGAAAGTGGTTCCTTTTCGCGGAAATCCAACTGATGTGGCTTGAGGTGATCCAAACAAACTTGCCAGTGAATGGTAACGATACCCAAGACTTCTTAGATGAAGCATCAGCATTCCAGATTTTAAGCCATAAAGATATGGCGGGCACATACCAACATCACAAAGCATTTGGTCACCATTTTGGCAACTTCTAAAGCCGCTTCTCAGTTATAAACAGTAGCATCTTTTAACATGGACAACATCCTTAGGAGTGTTCTCTTGAGTCTGATTTATCGGATCTTGTTAAGTCTCCATTGCTCTGTGAGGCTGGGCTGAGGCAAGTGTGGGACACATGATGGCCGCCAGCACCCAAAAACAACCACTTCAGGAAAGAATCCAATTTTTTACCTGATGAATCCTTGATCGCAACCGCACGCTGCAGAGGAATGACAGTATGACTGAAGAGACCAGAAACTACTGAATCTACAGCTGGAGAAGTGTATCAGAATTACTGCATATCCTTAGGGAAGGGGTACAAAAGTGAAAATGTCTTAGGAATAGATAAAAGTAGCAGTATAATTGGGTCTTCTATTTACATTTAAAAGAGGATTTTTGTGTACTTACCAATAAGTTGCTCTAGCCAGAAGGGATATGGACTTGCCTTAAAAGGCTCTATGGAGGGGGAGACTCCCTCCCTACCCCCACTTTACCACCAACAGTAACATTCAGTTTTAATGAACAGCAAAGATTAAAAAAATCAAAGGGAGTCATGACAAGGGGACTCATCTGAGCCAGAGAACCCAAAGGACCTCCCTGCTGGGAACCCAAACAACGTTTCTACTCTGGGAGGAAAGAACGTAACCATAACCACGGATATATGCCAAAGTATCCAACAAGATTTAAGGAGGGGATAAAAAAAAAAAAAAAAAAAAAAAAAAATTTAAAAAACATACACCAGTCCCAAAGGAAACAAACAATATGAACCTCTGGTGTCAAGGTAGACCTATACAACAAACCAATTAACAGGAAAGTAAACAGATTATTAGCAAAACAACATGAGGATACCTACATGGCACCACTGCCTGTAGGACCTTGCTTCCCAAACTTGCTATAGCCAAAGCAAAAAAAAAATTGACACAGTTGTGTTTCAGACATTTGTGAATGGGCAACAAGGTTGCCGCTTTACATAGCTGCTCTGCAGAGGCCTGGTTCTTGAAGGACCAGAAGACACTCATTAATCTGGAGGAATAAGCTGTGACCCTAAAGGGCAAAGGCTTCTTTTTATTGAGAACATAACCCTTGAGAATGGTTGCCTTAATCCAGCAAGCCACGGTCACCTTAGATGCGGCATGGCCCGCATAAAGGTATTGAAGAATGACAAAACGAGAGTTGAACGTCTGCGTGTAATAAAAATAGTATTTTAGTGTTCTTACCTGTTAAATCCTTTTCTCTTTAGTCCATGTTGAACACAGGTCTACCATTCAGAGAAAACGTCTTCCTCATTTGCTGTCCTCTTAGGGTCAAGGGAGATTTTTTTCTTGCCCGTTTATTTTCTTCTCAAGTTGCTCTTTAGTCATATTAATTCTGGGATACTGTAGGTGGGAGTTGAGCTAGAAAAGGAAATCTCCACCACAAAGACCTCCAGGAGTTGGGACTAAGCCCAATGGTACCTGTGATCCATATGGACTAAAGAGAAAATGATCCCATTTCTCTTAAGTTAATCTCTTAAAAAGAATTTCTATTACACATTGCTGTCAGAACGCACAGGCCATTTCAAATTTTATTTAAAATTATATTTATATAAAGGGGACAGGCCCAGCTTTAAGAATACTGAGCCACAGCTCAAGACCAGGTGGTCATTGACAACATCTGCTATCCATTCTTAAAATGTACTTAATCAAGATCTGAAAGAAAAAAATAGAAGTAGTCTTCACTACAAAAGTAAGTTGGAAGGATTGAAAGGTTGTACAATTACATATCCAATTTCCTAAAATAGATATGTTACAGAGGTCTTGGATTCTGATCCAAAAAGAATTAACTTAGAGTATCTGCCTTCTATACAGCAGCTTTTTATTTTCTCATCTTATTTATTAACTTCTTGAATGCAGAATACTTCCCATGAATTGACTGGCAATGTGTTAGAGAAGTCTTTAACATCCCAGGAGTTAGTAGCAGTGCTTGTATAATTATGTTTTGTTCAAGGAGCTCCTAAAACACAATATGAATTGTTCAGGGGCCCACAAACATTTTATAGATCATTTGTAAAGGGTGTAATGAACGGTATAGTCTTAACTGGTCGTACATCTGGCACCCATCTAAAACTCCAAGGCTTAAAAGAAAGCATGGGGTAAAGAGTAAGCAGACAAATATGCTTAAAAAAATAACAGAACTCTTGTATATACCTTCTTCTGAAGCTTTTCCACAAATCCAATGGGATCAGCCAGAGCTTCCCTCTGGTGTTGGCCTAACCTTTCTAGGTCTTGAATGGCTTGAGCACGCTGAGCCTCTAGCACAGAAATAGTCTGTAATAGTCTCTGGTAACTGGAAGGACAAACAAGTAAATCTTCACTAAATGATTTTTCCAGCAACAAACAAACATCAAGAGCACAGTTAAGCCAGTGTAACAGCACAACAGATGTACCTGCAAGGACACAAATCATGCAAAAGAAATCCATTTAAATGAATAACTAAAGAGCTCTCCCCCTTATATAACACTGATCTCTGAATATTAGTATAAATCAAAGCTTGCAGTACTGGCACATGCAGATATCTGAAAACAAGATGTGGGGCTTCATTGTAGGTTTTCAGGCTATTAATCCCAAGGGAAAACACAGCCCCAAAATGTTATACTGGGTATGATACAAGTCCCACAACAAAACCTCAGAAACTTGCTTTCAAATATCCATGTGTTCCTACAGTATTTCAGAAATTATATTTACTCCACTTGTGACATACACTAGGGAATGAGATGCAATATGGTGAGAGAAGTCAATTCAGCGAGAGAAGCTCTCCAATTCCTACTTTATTCTAGAGACATAATGAAAAGTGTAATCGGTCTTTGGATGTCCAGCAGCTGGAATAAGTTCTCACTAGAATCTTGAAGAAAAAAAATATATAAAATTTAATACTAAAAGGGATTTATAGGTATGAAGTGGGCTGTGAGGAAATTGTGCAACCATATATGGTACATTGAGTTTATAAAAAGGACCATGCATTTAAGTGAGACTCCATGCAGTTGCAACTACACACGAAAAATATGAAAACCATGTTAACAGGTATCCATTGAAATCCACTGTACACTTCTGAAGTTACATTAAGACACCAATGCACAGACTCTTTAGCAAGTGGAGTTGGCCTACATAGCTGGCTCCAGTTAATTATAGTCTTAGCCTCATACGATTCAATCTGGATTTTCTTTGTGTTGAAAAAGCTGCATTGAAAATGTCCAAGTGGAATATAGTTCAAGTCCAATAGATTTAACTGGTTTCCATGTCCTCTCATTGGAGCCTTTAGCGTAAATAAATTAGGGAAAATAACAGAGGGAATAATCGTTGGTGATGAGACATTTAAGATTTCCCTATTTGTGGATGACATCATACTAGCTATGAGCAAACCTACTTCTTCAGTTAAGATTTTGATGGAGGACGTTAAAAAGTTTGCGGATATGTAGAATTATAAACTTAACATAGGGAAAAACCAGGAGCTGAGATATGGGATCGAAAGTAAGGAACAAAAGATCTTGGAGGGAGACTATGATTTTCAATGGAAAGACAAGTCAGTGATCTACTTTGTAATTAGAATAGCTTTTGAATTTGAAAAATTAATAAAAATAAATTATATACCATTGTTAAAAGATATTTTGGTAAAATTAAATGAGTGGAAAAATATTTTTATCTCTTGGGTGAGGAGGATAAATGTAGTAAAGTACTACGTCCTTCCAAAATTACAGTTCCTACTAAGATCTTATCCATTGAAAGTGAACAGGTCTTGTTCGATACAGTTTCAGAGGTGTTTTAACAAATTTATTTGGAAAGGGAAATGACCCAAAGTTTCATTTGATCTACTAACGAGGAATATGGGACAGGGGGGGTTGGCAATACCTGATGTAATTAAAATACATGATGCTTCAATGTTAACACATATAGCGAAATAGCTGTGTAGAAAATAGGATTTTAGTCTTACCTGTTAAATCCTTTTCACTTAGTCCATACAGGTCACTGGTACTCTGGGAGGCGTAAGTCCCCTTTAATAGGCAGGAACAACTATGCAAATAATTTGCAAGGGGCGGAGCCTCCCCTCTTACTTAAGCCACCTTCTGGCCAGAGCCACTTTAGATTGATTTGAGACCCTAAAACTGACCTCAGGTAAGCAAAAAGAAAGACTCCTGTGAGCATGCCCGAACGGTCTCCCACTGAATGCCACAGGAGAGCCAAGACTGGTCCCTTGACAGGGTGGGAGACCAGTGACCTGTATGGACTAAGTGAAAAGGATTTAACAGGTAAGACTAAAATCCTATTTTCACTGTCGTCCAATACAGGTCACTGGTACTCTGGGATGTACAAACATTGAGCTGATCCAGAGGCGGGAAGTAAGGCAAGGACCAGGCGCAAGGCCCAAGTCACTAGAACTGCTATGACCAGTTGATAACATAGCCCAAACCGTAAGTGTCAACGGACACCAACCAAGGGAACAATCCCTGAACTAACACAGCACACGGAACTAGAGCCAACCGGGCTCAACAGTAAAGAAGCACTAAGGATCACAGAGCGGAAGACCTACACAGGCAAGACTGCCTCCAGGACCTTCCTTCCAAAACTGGCATCAGCCGACGCAAGTACATCAACTCGGTAGTGCTTTGAAAAAGTGTGCACAGAGGACCAAGTGGCCGCTCTGCACAGTTGATCAGCAGAAGCTTGATTCTTGTAGGCCCAAGAGGCCCCAATAGATCTGGTGGAATGGGCAGTCACCCGGAAGGGAACATGCTTATTCCTCAACTTATAGGCTTCACGGATGGTAGCCTTAATCCAAGAGGCAATGGTAACTTTGGAAGCCGGTCTCCCTGCCCTAGGCCCCTCAGGAATGACGAATAGAGCGTCAGACTTCCTGATAGACTCGGTGCGATGAACATAAAACTTGAGGCAACGCACCACATCCAACAGATGGAGATCTCTTTCCTTGTCAGATGAAGGATTAGGGCAGAAAGAGGGAACCACAATCTCCTGATTGATGTGAAACTCTGACACAACCTTGGGTAAGAATTCCTTGGTAGTGCGAAGCACAGCCTTATCCTTGTGGAACACCAGGTAAGGAGGTTTACAAGACAAGGCCTGTAACTCTGCTACCCGGCGCACTGACACAACAGCCAAGAGGAAGGCCATCTTCCAAGTCACAAGACGTAATGGAATGGAAGTCAAGGATTCAAACGGTGGTCGCTGTAGAACTCCCAGCACCAAATTGAGATCCCACTGGGGAGCAGGACTCTTAAAGGCAGGTCGAACATGAGTCACACCTTGGAAGAAGACTTTCACATCAGGAAGGACAGCAATCCGTTCCTGGAAAAACACAGACAAGGCAGAAGTCTGAACTTTGAGGGAACTCAGACTGAGCCCCTTATCCACACCGTCCTGCAAGAAGGCCAGGACAGTGGGAAGATAGAAGTCAAGTGACAACTTCTTGTCAGAACACCATGTCACGAAAGTTGACCATATGCGATGATAGATCTTGGAAGACACAGGTTTACGAGCACTGAGCATCGTCGATACCACAGAAGGAGAAAAGCCTTTCTTTGCTAGAATCGAGGATTCAACCGCCATGCCATCAAATGGAGAGAGTGAACATCCTCCTTCCACAGATACCCCTGAAGAAGCAGGTCCGGACGGGCTGGAAGTGGGATCGGATCCTTCACTGACATGGCCATCAACTCCGGAAACCAGGACTGGCGAGGCCAGTTTGGAGCAATCAGGATGACAGGACAACGTTCTCTCTTCAACTTCTGGATAACTCTGACCAATAGAGGAAGAGGAGGGAAGATGTAAGCCAGGGGGAAGTCCCAAGGAATCGACAGGGCATCCACTGCTAGAGCAAGGGAGTCCCTCAACCGGGAGCAAAACACCGGAACCTTCCTGTTGTGTCTGGTAGCCATCAGATCCACCACAGGCATCCCCCACCGTTGAGTGAGCATGTGAAACACCTCTGGGTGAAGAGCCCATTCTCCGCTGTCGACGGTGTGACGACTGAGGAAGTCTGCCATGACGTTGTCCACGCCTGGAATATGAACTGCAGAGATGACAGGCACGTGATCTTCTGCCCAAGACAAAATATCCTTGACCTCCCACCAGGCGGAACCGCTTCTTGTGCCGCCTTGCCTGTTGATGTAAGCCACCGCCGTGGCGTTGTCGGACTCCACTCTGATTGGAAGACCGGTCAATTGAGACTCCCAGTGCCTCAGGGCCAGCCGGACAGCTCGAAGTTCCAGAACATTGATGGAGAGCATGGATTCCTCCAGACCCCATTTCCCCTGAGCACTGAAGCGACCCCAGACTGCACCCCAGCCCCGAAGGCTGGCATCCGTAGTGACTGTGGTCCAACGAGGAACTAGAAAGGACTTCCCTTTCAGAAGATGAGAGAGATCTAACCACCAGTGCAGACTCGACTCGACATGAGGAGGAAGAGAAACAGACAGATGTTGATGATCTGGATGATTCTTGCACGTCTGGATCACAAATCTCTGAAGATCCCTGGAGTGGGCCATGGCAAATGGTACTGCTTCGATTGTGGAAATGAACTTCCCCACTAAGGACGACAACTTCAGTACTGGAATCTCGTCCATGTCCAGAATTCCAGCCACTCTGACAGCTATCTGGTGAGCCACGTCCTCTGGAAGAAACACCATGCATTGGCGAGTGTCGAACAGGAGACCCAGGAACAGAAGCCTCTGAGATGGAATCAAGTCCGACTTGTCCAGATTCAGGATCCAGCCATGACGGTTCAGGGTGTGCATGCACATCTGTAATTGCTGAAGGAGAAGCTCCGCTGAGGAGGCCGTCAGTAGGAGATCGTCCATGTAGGGGGTCACTCTGATCCCATCCTGATGGAGCACCGCTATCAAGGAGCCCAACACCCTCTGGAAGACCTGAGGGGCTGAAGTCAGCCCAAAGGGGAGCGCTGCAAACTGAAAGTGTCCCCTGTGGCAGGCAATCCTGAGATACCGCCTGCTCTCTGGATGAATAGGGATGTGAAGATAAGCATCCTGAAGGTCCAGGGAGGCAAGAAACTCCCCTGGAGACATTGCTGCAATCACAGAGCGCAGGGACTCCTGGCGGAAGTGGGAAGTCACCACATAGGCATTGAGATCTTTGAGATCCAAAATGGGACGGGCTCCTCCGTCCTTTTTGGCTACCACAAACAGGTTGGAATAAAATCCTGAACCTGTGTCCCCTTGAGGAACCGCCTCCAGGACCTCTTTGTCCAAGAGATCCTGAATAGCGTCGTCGAACAGACGCCTTTTTGTGGGTTCCTGAGAAGGACGAGTAAAATGGAACCGAAAAGGAGGAAGGGAAGAGAAAGGGATCCTGTATCCCTCTGACACCACCTGAAGAACCCATGGGTCCGCCACTGACTCCTCCCAAGTCCGGCGAAAAATGCGGAGACGACCGCCTACAGCCGGATGCGGACCCGGGTTCGGCGAGTCATGCCGAAGCAGTCTTGGAGGTCTTGGCCTTGGAGGCAACTTTGGGTCTCCAGGACTGTTTGGGCTTGGAGGAGGAGTGCGTAGTGGGAGGACCCGTTTGGGCCGAGGAGCGTGTCTCAGTCTGAAAGGAACGAAAGGACCGATTGCGTTTGGCTGGAAACTTTTTCTTAAAGACTGAGGGTAGAAGAGTACTTTTACCGCCAGTAGCCTCACTGATCATTTCTTTGAGTTCAGACCCAAAAAGCAAATTCCCCTGAAAGGGCAAGGAAAGCAAGGCTTTCTTAGAGGCTGTATCAGCAGACCAAATTTTCAGCCAAAGAGCGCGTCTAGCCACCACAGAAGAAGTGGAGGCCCTCGCCATCATGCGCACAGCATCAAAAGCAGCGTCAGCAACATAGTTCTGAGCTTCAGTGATATTAGCAAGAAGCTGCAACTGTTCAGATACCGGCGCATCCTGGCGAACCGCTTCAGTCAGTCGTTCAGTCCAGGCCGCAATAGCTCTATTAACCCATGCCACAGCAAAAGTGGGGCGCATGGCTGTGCCAATGGAGGCAAAAATAGACTTAAGAGAGAGCTCTAGTTTCTTATCCGTCCAGTCCTGCAAGGCAGAGGCATCTGAGACAGCCAAAGCAGTAGATTTGGATAGTCTAGACACAGGAGCATCCACTTTGGGAGGATGAACCCATTTTGCCAACTCCGCCTCAGGAAAAGGGTAAAGTTTAGCAAACTTTTTGGAGACAGAGGAAGATCTATCAGGATTCTTCCATGCCTCAGAGACCAGACGGGCAAGAGTAGGGTTAGTTGGAAAACAAACCACCGGCTTAGATGGCTTTTTCTGAAAAACATCAGTAGGATCATAAGTGGATTCCTGAGTCAGAGGAAGGTTGAGCGTATTCAGAACCGCTCTGATCAGACCCTCAGCCGAAACTTCAGGGTCACACTCATAGGGGTCCCCAATGGACCTGTTAGATTCAATAACAGTACGTTCCTCAGCATCAGAATCCTGTAAAAGTTCTTCTTCAGAAGAATCAGTGATATCAGGAGCTCCCTGTGGCTTAGGCAAGGAGGTCCTGATAGTAGAGGGGGTCTGCCAGACCTGGAGAGCCCCCTGTACCTGAGAGGGAAAGAGTTGAAGCGTGGATCTGAGATCCCTAGTGGCAGCTTTAAACTCCCTCACCCAAGATGGCTCAATAGCGTGGCTGGGAAGCCCAGGGTTGCTATCTTGACCAGTACAATTAGGGCATAGATCCCCCACATTATCGCCATCCAGCCCAATGTGGCAAGAGGAGCAAAACGCCATGGGGGGGGAGCAGACCCCCCATCCTCCTTAGACTTGGGTCTAGCCCCTAGCTCCAGTGAAGTAGACATGCTCACAGCGTCAATATACCCCACTAATAACACTATCACCCAGAAAAAGTGTTAAAGATTAAAGTTTCACCCCAGAAATGTTCTAAAAACGGACTTATCTGGCCAGCGAAGGGTTAATCTGTTGAGGAGAGAGAAGGCTCGGTCCCTGCGTAGTGTACTCGACCTAGGAAAAGTACCACAAAATGGCGGCCGTCATGACAGCCAATCAGAAACGAGCGCGAACCAAGCGCTCATGGGAAATGTAGTTTTCCAGTCCAAGTACCCCAAACATTGCCCGAAGCCCCCCTGAACACCCCACATGAATAAAACACAATCCGGATGATAGATCAGGAGCCTAGAATTAAAATGAGCCCTCTCTGAAGTTGCTGTGGCAAGCGGTTCCAGAGATATGTCCCATACTGTGAATTCCCATAGAGAGTAAAGGAGCCCTTGAGTCTGAGCGGGAAAAAGCCGCGCTTAAAGGCGCGGAACACCATTTTTAATAAAGTTTAGTAAAACATTAAAAAGTGCCCAAACAAGCATGAAATACATGAGAAACATAAATAAATGAATACCCAATGCTCCAAAACTCAGAGAATAACACAGAAATTGCATAAACAGTAATAATGCAATAAAAACACCCTATGAGTGCTGGAGTGTATTAAAACTCCCAAATACAAGCCCATCAAAGGGACACTGTGGGGACAAGTGGACCTTCAGCACTCAATGGGTGACTCACCTTCCTTGCTGGACTTCTGTCTTCAGGTGACCATGATAAGGAGGGAAAGAACCAGAGGTAAATTCCCCAACAGGGGAGCTGCTTAACACAAGCTGTCCCCTCTTCAGGGCATAAGGTCCACAGAAAATCCCTGGAAGCTGCACCAGCCACTTTAAAGAGGGCAATTCACAGCCATGGTCACCCTCCTAATGGTGGTATTCCATATTTGAAGAAAAAATAATAAAATACTAAGATGCATAGATGTTCTCTACCTGGTGTGCAAGCACACCAGGAACAAATCAATCTAAAGTGGCTCTGGCCAGAAGGTGGCTTAAGTAAGAGGGGAGGCTCCGCCCCTTGCAAATTATTTGCATAGTTGTTCCTGCCTATTAAAGGGGACTTACGCCTCCCAGAGTACCAGTGACCTGTATTGGACGACAGTGAAAGAAGGGTTATTTTACCTGGTTATGCTGTAACAGAATAGCAGTGAAAGTAAAATTGTTAATGCAATTATTTGGACATCATCGAGACTAAGATGTGACATAAAATAAGAACCAAGTATGTAGCTGGGTACAATATTGATCGTCAGATGCCGGTGGATAAAGTTCAAAGGAAGATGGAAAACTTGGTTTTAACAAGGTGGAGGGAAAATGGAATAAAAATGTTAGTCAAATTTTAGTAGGTGAGAAGGTAATGCCATTTCTGGGACTGGTAATAATAATAATAATTAGTATTTATATAGCACCTTTCTCCCAGTGGGACTCAAAGCACTTTCAGCGCACGCTCTCGGAATTAACCAAATCAGTAGCTGAAATAATAGATGTTATTATTACCCAATCATTGGTACTCATTTATCGACCTTGGAAGAATGAAGGGCTGAGTTGATCCTGCTGGGATTTGAACCTGCAACCATGAGATTGGAATAGGCTCCATAGTCAGGGACTTTACCCCTGAGCCATCTCATCAGTTCGCCAGCTCTGGTGACAAAATATGGACTAAGTTTGAGAGAAGAATTCAATTATTTACGAGTCAGAAGTATTTTGGAGAGGGACATGTTAGACTCTAAACATATGGATGATGAAAAGATGGATTTGTTTCTTCTGGGCTTATGGGAAACTAAACTTGAGAGTAGAGTTACAAAGTTACTAAGTGGTAAGGATGAGTTAAGAATACAGGCAGTAATTAAGCGATGGGAGGTTGGCCTGCTGAGTGAGTTTGAGGAATCAGTTTGGATAAAAGCGTATAAAAACTACTAAGTCGGCTGTCCACTGTTTAAATCTGTTAGAAACATACTAAAAATTCTTTATAGTTGGTATATTACACTGAATAGACTAAGGAAAATGTACCCGAATAGTGAAATAAGCTGTCTGAGATGCGGGAGTATAGAAGGACACATGAAACATATGTGGTGGGATTGTAAGAAAATTAAGATGGGGTGGAAAAAATATTTCAAATTATATCTATTTTAATTGTAAAAAAAGATCGAACCAGAACTGGCAATACCCCACTCTGGGATTTCAAAGTTTCATTTGGGAAATCAATACCTGATAGTCCATTTGTGTCTAGCATATACAAATGATTATTGCAAGAACATGGAAAAACGTGGCAGAGATAAAAACAAGTACCATAGGTGACCAGATTGACTACCAGGCTTCGATGGAAAAAGGATTCTATATGAACCAGTGTGAGTCATTGGAAGATTATAATAAAGTATGGTTGCCATGGTACAAAAAAAGGGAGCAAGTTTGATTTAAAGGGATAGTAATACTTCATTTTATCTTTATTTTATTTTGTAGGCATTAAAAAACATGAAGAATGATATGTCTTATCTCTCCAATCTTTATGGTTTAAGAGATATTCACAAGCAAAGTATCCCCCCCCCATTCAACTAGATCAGAAGGGAGGTGCCCAGGTAGACTGCAGAGTGGGACAATCTTCAATTAAGATAATGGAAAAAGCTGAAAAACTTGTCAAGGGAGGAAGGGCTTTCATTCTTTTCATACAAAGAAGATTGTCCCCTGCTGTTATCTGTCTGGTCTTACAACCAGATTCACATCTGTGAAGAGATGGCTTACACTAGGAAAAAGGGGCGGGAGGGGGAAACTTTGCTTGTGAATATCTCTTAAACCATAAAGGTTTGAGCGATAAGACTTATATCATTCTTCATGTTTTTTTAATGCCTACAAAATAAAATAAAGTTAAAACGAAGTATTACTATCACTTTAAAGAATTTGCTGAGGAATGGGGATATGAATGAGGTGTGTATGGGGATGAAGGGGTAAGGATAAGGAAGAAATAAGAAATTATGTTGAAATAGGTTTAATTCTTTATTTTTATATAGCGCACACAGATTACGCAGCGCTTTACACTCATATACTTTGTTAAACTGTGGATGTTTTAAACTATTTGGCATGTGTAATTTTTAAGAGATAAAATAAAGAACAAAAAAAAAAAAAGAAAAAAAGATTTAACTGCTTTCTGTAAAGAGGTAAAAACTAACTACAAACTTAAAACGACGATCAGCAAAAACAGGAGAAATCTCCCAAATATCTATCTATTTATATATATATCTCAAAGAATAAGCCTTATTGCATAATTTATGGTACCTTGCACACAGAACATAATTTATGTCTCCTCAGAAAACAAACACACATTGAACAGAATTTATGTCTCATTAGGAGACACAACTCCCATTGGGTGATTCAATGGGGACATTACTGCTCCCATTGGGTGATTCAATGGGGGCATGTTTATCATACAGGGAGTTAGCCCGCCCCCTCCAGCCCACCCACCACTATCCAACTGACAAAAAAAAAAATATATATAACTGCCACTCTCTCCTGAAGTAGGGGATATCAATAACTTCTCCTGGTCCACACACACAATCAGGATCATGACCCCACAAACACTCTGTTTCACCTCCCACAGATAATTGTAACCCTCCATACACTCTGTTTCAGTACGAGGGTGTAATGTTCCCATAAAATACAAACTCAGGGATAAACTTAATAACAACTCTTATTTAAAGGGATAGTAATACTTCGTTTTAACTTTATTTTATTTTGTAGGCATTAAAAAAACATGAAGAATGATATAAGTCTTATCTCTCAAACCTTTACGGTTTAAGAGATATTCACAAACAAAGTATCCCCCCCTGTTCAACCAGATCAGAAGGGAGGTGCCCAGGTAGACTGCAGAGAGGGACAATCTTCAATTAAGATAAGGGGAAAAGCTGAAAAACTTGTCAAGGGGGGAAGGGCTTTCATTGTTTTCATACAAAGAAAATTGTCCCCTTCTGTTATCTGTCTGGTCATACAACCTGATCCACATCTGAGAAGAGATGGCTTACACTAGGTAAAAGGGGCGGGGAGGGGAACTTTGCTTGTGAATATCTCATAAACCATAAAGGATTGAGAGATAAGACTTATATCATTCTTCATGTTTTTTTAATGCCTACAAAATAAAATAAAGTTAAAACGAAGTATTACTATCCCTTTAACACTTCATTTCTTCAGTCACCTCACTGTCTCAACTGCCACTCCTCCACTTCCTGCTTCCCGCCCTTTCTCCTTAAAGGGAGAGAGATGCTTTGCTGTATGTTAGAGGGCAAGACTCAAACAGCACTTTTTATTTGTTCCCTCAGCATACTGCTATGCTGCCTCAACTGAAGAGCCACCGTGTGTTATATTGCTATGTTACCTCAACTTAACCCTTTGAGTGCCAGAGGGGTACACCAGGGGTGTTTGTATGTTCCAAAACGATCTGGGGCTAGAGCCCACAGCAAAATTCAACAGAGTGCCTGCCATCAGTGGTAGCGATGATAACACTATAGTGTGGAGTGAGTTATCCTTACACAACATATATGTTTATTTTACTAATCTATATATAATGCAATGCAGAGTTAAGAAGTAAACCATTTTATGTTCAACTCTTTTTGTTCTAACTGAAGTTATTGTGGTGTAAACCAACTGTACCACAGGGAACAAATCAAAATTCCTGTCACATTAAATGGGGTTTTAACTCCATGAATGCTAGAGTGGTCTTCAATACATTTCAAAGCAATGCATTGGAGACCTCTCTAGCATTCAAGAGGTTAAAAACTCCATTCAAGTGCAGTGGATTTTAAGAACTTTTATTTGTCCCCTATTGTGCAGTTGGTTTACTCCAGAATAAAACCAGGTTGCTTTAATACATATGAGCCATTGATTTAACTGAATAAATTATCAAGAGCAACACCAAAGTTTTTTATTTACATGGATAATGTATAAACAAATACAACGATGTTAAAACAAACATTAATGTGAGTTTTATTGCTGTGGAGCAATGTGATACACTTACATATACACCACACACTGATCTCCTAAACACAGGGACACCAGGGTGATACACATATACACACCACACAGCCTGATGTCCTAAACACAGGGATACCAGGGTGTGAAAGAGAGACAGAGGGATTTGGGGCTCGAAGAGGGATACTTGGGAGGTATGCTTATACCCAGCATTGTTGCATAGCCCACTGGTAGCCATAGAACCCCTCATACACTGCCTGATAACCTTGTGCTTCTAGCCCCTATTAGCCACACATCCACTGTATGATATTCCAGTGGTTTGCCACCAGTAGCACCAGGCCCACACAAGAACTGATATCTCAGTCTTCTTCTACTGGCAACTGGTATCCATAGAACCATACATACACTGTGTGATACCCCATCATTGTTCCACCGGTTACCTGTAGCCAATCATACACTGTCTGATTGACGGCATTTTTCCATTGACCGCTGGTAGCCACAGAACACCACACATAAACCTTATGATCCCACAGGCTTGTTCCACTGGCCACTGGTAGCCACAGCCATGTTTCTTTGCCCAGATTCCCCAAATACACTGTGTTACCCCACCAGCCTTCTACAACTGCCTACTGGTCGCCACAGATTCCCCTCATACATTGTGCATCCCCACCAGCCTTGTTCTCCTGCCCACTGGTATCCACAGACTCCCCACATACACTGCGTGTGCCCCCCCTGCCCACTGGTATCCACAGATTCCTCACATACAGTATGTGATTCCCAACTGCATTTTACCCCTGCCCACTGATAGCCACAGATTCCATACATACATTATGTGACCCCCCACCCCCCCAACCTTATTCCCCTAACCGCTGGTAACCACAGATTCTCTACATACACTATATAACCCCCCTGGCCTTGCTCCCCTGCCCACTGGTAGCCACAAATTCCTTACATACAATATGTGACCTCCCCCAGCCTTATTACCCAGTCCACTGGTAGCCACTGATTCCCCACATACCCTGTGGACCCCACCAGCCTTATTATCCTGCCCACTGAAAGCCACAGATTCTACACATACACTATATGACCACCACAATCCTTATTCCAATACCCACTCGTAGCCACTGATTCCCTACATGAACTGTGTGACCCCACCAGCCTTGCTCACCTGCCCTCTGGTAGCCAGCCCACAAATTCTCCACATATACAATGGGACACCCACCAGCCTTGTTTACCTGCCACTGGTAGCCATATATTTCCCCCATCTATACTGTCCCTCATACTTTCTCTTCTGCTCTGCCCCATGCTGCTTTCTGTTTCAGTGTAGAGCCATGGGCTCCACACTGCCTCCTCTGGTACTTCAGGTGCATGTTGATGATCTCATTGCAAAGCACCAGGAAGTGCTAGAAGAGCCAGTGTGGAGCGGATGGCTGTGGGCTGAAGCTGAGAACAAAGTAAGGCAGCAGCCTGCTGTTCCAAGCTATATATGCCCAGAAGATGCTGGGCAGCAGCCAGCCAGCCAGCCTCAGGATAAACAGCAGGAGGAGTGAGTCTGATTGTCTGACATTCGGGGCTGCCCACTGAAACACTCGGGGCTTCAGCCCCCCTTAGCGACGCCCCTGGGGTACACAACACATTGCAAAGCAATGCGTTGCGTACCCCTCTGGCACTCAAAGGGTTAAGTAAGGAGGAGTTACTGCTCCCATTGGGTGATTTAATGGGGGGAGTGATTTAAATCATGCAGGGAGTTGGCCCGCCCCCACTATTCAGCCATCCCACCACTATCTAAGTAACTGAAAAAACAAAATGGCTGCCACTCGCTCCTACACATGAGACAAAAAAAACACACTCAGTTACACACACGATAATTCACACACACACACACACACACACACACACACACACACACACACACACACACTTTATCCCACCCACACACTCTCTATCCCACACTCATACACCCTCACTCACTCTCGTACTCACACCCCGGGAGCCAGCACGATCCAACTTCCACCATAGTTTCACTCACACCCTGGGAGCCAGCACGATCCACCTTCTACCATAGTATTTGCAATTCCCACATGCATTTCAACTACATGAATGAATGCCACTCACTCACACCCCTGGAGCCAGCACAATCCACCTTCCACCACAGTATGTGCAATTACCACATGCATTTCAACTATATTAATGAATGCCACAGTGGAGGCATAAGTACAAACACAAACTCATTACAATGACACATAAGTCACCCCCTTATGACTCACTTCTGTGTGTGTGCATGTGTGTCTCTGTGTGTGCCTGTGTGTTCCTCACTGTGTGTGTTGCATGTCTGTATCACACTATGTGTCTGCATGTTGTGCATTGCATGTATGTATGTATGTATGACTGTGTCGATCTTTATGCATCTCAGTGAATGCATGTGCATTTGCGTGTTTGTCTTGCATCCGTGTGTGTGCGCATTAATTCCCTATATATCCTGACGGGCAATGCCGTCCCACATTGCTAGTATATATATATTCATAAATCAGATCTGACACCTACCTAGTTCAGTCATTCTGTAGCAAGATTAAAAGCCACATATAGTTACAGCTCACATTTAATGTTCTGAGAAAATGTATCCAACTGGAACAAGTTGGTACAGCAGTTTAACAAGATCACCACTTAGTGTTTATCAAACAAAAAATACTCAAGTCCTGCATAAAATGAAATGGAAGTAACAACTGTAATCTCAATAAATATTCTATATTTATTAGATGTATATGATACAAGAAATGAAACTTTTAAAAAACATTTTTAAAGGATATGTAATGTTTCATAATAAAAGCAGCTCCAATTAATCTTCATAGTATTTGGACCATGGAGAGTGTTATTTCAGTACTGTCAGAGTTGTAGTTCAAGAGGAATTGAATGATAAAGTATCCACCTCCCACCCTCTTACTGATAAAACACTGCTCACTTCAGAGCAGAAGGGTGGTGTCCAAGTGGAACTAGAGCCAACAGGGCTCAAAAGTGAAGGAAGCACCAAAACCGAAGAAGATCCTAGGCAGGCAAGACTGTCTCCAGGATCTTCTTCCCGAAGCTGGAGGCAGCCGATGCCAGCACATCAACACGGTAGTGCTTCGAAAAGGTGTGCACAGGTGACCAAGTGGCAGCTTTGCACAACTGATCAGCAGAGGCCTGATTCTTGTAAGCCCAAGAAGCCCCAGTAGATCTGGTAGAACGAGCCGTAACCCGAAAGGGAAAGGGATTCTTTCTCAACTCATAAGCCTTACGAATAGTGGACTTGATCCAAGATGCAATAGTCACTTTAGATGCAGGTCTTCCTGCCCAGGGCCCCTCAGGAATGACGAACAGCAGGTCAGATTGTCTAATGGACTTGGTGCGATCTACATAAAACTTAAGACAACGCTCCACATCTAAAAAGTGGAGATCCCTCTCCTTGTCAGAGGTAGAGTGAGGGCAGAAAGAAGTCACCACAATCTCCTGATTAATGTGGAACTCAGAGACCACCTTCGGGAGAAACGCCTGGGAAAGTGCGAAGGACCGCCTTGTCTTTGTGAAACACCAAAAAGGGTGGTTTACAAGACAGAGCATGTAACTCCACGACACGGCCAACAGACACGATCGCCAGGAAAAAGCCCATTTTACACTTCAGCAGACGTAGAGGAATAGTAGGCAAGGACTCAAAGGGAGGGAGCTGAAGGACGTCCAAGACCAAATTAAGATCGCACTGAGGAGCGGGCGTCTTAAAGACAGGATGAGTATGACCAACGCCCTGGAAGAAAATAGCAATGCGCCTCTGAAAGAAAACAGAGAGAGCAGAAGTCTGAACCTTAAGGGAACTCAAGCCGAAGCCCTTATCCACACCGTCCTGCAAGAAGGCCAGGACCGTAGGAAGATCAAAATCCTGAGAGGTGTACCTATCAGCACACCAAGATATGAAGGTCGACCAAATACGATGGTAGGCCTTAGAAGAAACCGGTCTGCGGGCACTAAGCATAGTAGCCACCACACTAGGAGAAAAACCCTTCTTCTTCAGTATTGAGGATTCAATTTCCAAGCCGTGAAAGCTAGACAATGAACATCCTCCTTCCACAGGTAACCCTGCAGAAGACCATCAGGACAGCAAGGGAGCTGGAATGACTCCGCCACTGACAGATCCAGAAGCTCCGGAAACCAAGCCTGCCGAAGCCAGTACAGAGCAATCAGAATGACTAGACAGTGCTCCAGTCTCAATTTCCATAACACTCTATGCAACATGGGAAGGGGAGGAAAGATGTAAGCCAGAGGAAATAACCTGACGTCTTCAGAAGGTCCGGCTGACCCCTGCACACCTAGATCACGAACCTCTGGAATTCACTGGTGTGAACCATGGCAAATGGGACCGCTTCTATGGTGGAGATGAAATTCCCCACTAGAGAGGACAGCTGCTTGGCTGGAACTGGATCGAGAGCCAGAACAGCAGACACTCTTTGGGCGATCTGATGAGCCACTTCCCCCATGAGAAACACCATACTCTGCTGAATATCGAAGAGAAGGCCCAGGAAGACCAGACACTGGGATGGGACAAGATCTGACTTACCCATGTTGATGATGCAGAGGGGATTTCAGAAGCAGGTCGTCCATGTATGGAGTAACTCTGATGCCGTCCCGGTGGAGGACGGATACTAAGGCTCCCAGGACACGGTTGAGGACTTCAGGAGCTGTAGTCAGACCAAAGGGAAGAGCTGAAAACTGAAAGTGCCCTTGGTCACAGGCAAATCTGAGATACTGCCGACTCTCTGGATGAATGGCAATGTGTAGATACACGTCCTTAAGATCCAGAGAAGCAAGAATTCAACAGAGGACATAGCAGCAATCACCATCCTTAGGGACTCCTGGTGATAATGAGTCCTGATCAAAAAGGAATTGAGATCTTTCAAATCCAGAATATGACAACAACCGCCGTCCTTCTTGGAGACCACAAAGAGGTTTGAGTAAAAACCCATACCTCTGTCCTGAACTGGAACAGGCTCTACAATAGGGCCTGGATAGCACCAATGAACTGACGGCGTTTCTCTGCACCCTGGGGCGTATAAGAGGGAAAAAAGCGAAAGGGAGGAAGAGAGACGAAAGGGGTCCTGTACCCTTCCGTCACCACCTGTAAAACCCATTGGTCTGCCACTGAACCCTCCCAGACACTGTGGTAGCGACGCAGATGGCCAACCACAGCCGAGCGGAGACCTGGATTCGGTGAGACATGCCAAACAAGTCTTGGAAGCCTTAGGCTTGGAGGAGACCTTGGGCTTCCATTGCTGTTTGGGTTTGGAGGAGGCACGTGGAGCTGAGAGAACCGCCTGGTTCGCCGGACTTGTCTCAGTCTGGAAGGGACGAAAAAACCTGTTACGCTTGAGAGGAGTTTTCTTCCTGGGGAACAAGGGCAGAAGAGTACTCTTACCCCCTGTGGCCTAACTAATCAGATCCTTAATATCTGGCCCAAATAAGGATGTACCCTGAAAGGGTAAGGAAAGCAAGGCTTTCTTGGAAGCAGTGTCAGCAGACTAGATCTTGCGCCAAAGAGCTCGTCTGGCAACCACAGACATGGTAGAAACCCGTGCCACCAAACGGATGGCATCAAATAAGGCAACAGAAACAAAGTGCTGGGCCTTAGAAATGTTGACAAGAAGCCGCAACATATCTGAAGGAGCAGTACCCTGAAGTACAGCCAGGGTGAGCTGTTTAGTCCAGACCGCAATGGCTGGGTTAACCCATGCTACAGCAGATGCTGGACACATGGCAGTGCCAAAAATGGACTTGAGGGAAACCTAAAGCTTCTTGTCAGTCCAGTCTTTCAGAAAAGACACATCAGAAACTGGAAATGCAGTAGACTTAGATAGCCTGGATATAGGAGCATCCACTTTAGGGGATGAACCCACTGAGCAAGCGTTGCCTCAGAAAAGGGGTAAAGCTTAGCAAACTTCTTGGAAACGGAAGGCTTTCTGTCTGGAGATTTTCTCTCATCAGACACAAGACGGGCAAGAGTGGGGGGTTAGGTGGAAAACAAGTAAGGGGCTTTTTAGGCTCCTGGAAAACATCAGAGGGATCTGAAGGAACCTCCTGAACTAGGGGATCAGGCCCTTAGCCGAAGGCTCAGGATCAGCCTCAAAGGGGTCCCCAAAAAACTGAGAGGAGCCCAAAGCCGAACATTCCTCAACATCCGAATCCACCAACGGTTCCCTCCTCAGAGGAATCGGATACATCATCAGGTACTCCCTGCGTTTTTGGCAGGGAAGATCTGACAGAATTAGGGGTCTGCCATAAGTGGAAGACCCCCTGTAATTGGGATGGAAAGAGCTGTAATGTAGACCGAAGGTCTCTGGTAGCAGCCTTGAGCTCTTGTACACAAAACTGGCTCTACTGCAAGGCTGGAGGTCACTGGAAGATACTCATAACATGCTGGGCATAAATGACCTGAGAATTCTCTAGGTAACCCTGAATGACATGAGGAACAGTGTGCAATAGGGGACAGAGAGACCCCAGCGCCCTTAGTCTTAGGCCTGGCCCCAAGCTCCAACGGATTAGACATTCTCAGTGTCAAAAAATGTATAATATAATGAATCACCCAATTACAGTGTGCAAGATTAAAATTTCACCCCAGAAATCGCTAAAATACACTTATCTGGCAGGCGAAGGGTTAATCTGCATAGGAGAGAAGGAGAGTCAAAGCCCTGCGTAGGATACTCTTTCTAGAAAAGGTACAAAATGGCTGCCACGGCGGGAGCCAATCAAACAAGCGTGTGAAGCAAGCACTCATGGGAAATGTAGTTCTCCCAGAATAAGTACCCAACAGTGCCTGAAGCCCCCTGTACCCCCCCCCAACACATTTGCAATGGTAACCGGATGATAGAGCAAGGTCTGACAATTAAAATGAGCCCTCTCTGAAGTCGCTACGTTGAGCGGTTGCAGAGATATGTCCCAAACTGTACAGTCCCATAGGAGTGAAAGGAGCAATGGCGTCTACGCGGTAAAGCGCGCCTTTACTCAAATTTTGTCAAAGTTAAAACTGTGAAATGAAATTGCATGAGATATCACTAGAACAATTAGAAGACCAAAAAAACACTGAACCCAGTAGGGAAAGCGACAATACCCCCCCCCCCAAAAAAAGATGCAAACCAGCAGCTAAAGGGTTAAGTTACCACATAAACCTGCTCCAAAACACCCAACAGACATACAGATAGACCCAATGAGTGCTGGAGTGTGCAAGAACTCCCAAAGAAAAAAACCCTGTTCGGAGGGGCACTGTGGGACATGTGGACCTGCAGCACTCAAAGAGTTGCTCACTTTTCCTGAAAATCTTCTGTCTTCAGACTACCATGTATCAAGAAGAAGCCTTGGTTGGCAACTCCTGAGGAAAGAACTTGTACCCAAGATTTTCACCCAAGATTTTCCCCCCAGGGCTTAAGGTCCACAAAAAGCACCTGGATACTGAGCTAGACACATCTAAGGGCATTGTCAGTTATGGTAATCCACCTAATTGTGGTATTCCATTTCTAACCAAAAACTAAAAACATTTCTAAAATTATAGCAGAACTGTTCTCTTGCCTGTCTTCACCAAGGAACAAATCTTTCTGGAGCTGGTTGGCTAGCTGCAGCCAAGGAGGGAAGGTAGGTTCCACCCCTCGCAATCAATTCTAGAATTGTTCTTGCCTACTTAAAGGGGCGGATTGCCTACGCAAAGTTACTAGAAACCTGTATTGGACTACAGAGAAAATAGCTTTGTAAAAATCTGAGGCAGGCCAAATTTGGTTCACAGCTTGGATGCCCCTGAAGTAAGGAGTTAATGAGGTCCCAAAGTATCTCTGCACTGGTTCCCAGGAAGTCAGGGAAACCAGGAGGACCAAGGAAACAGTCTTTGCCTTCATGTACCTGGAAGGCCTTTCAGTGCCAGAGGGGCACTACAAAAAAGCATCAAGTACCTCTCCGACACTCAAGGGGTTAACACTATTTAATCAAACGATATAACTAGTCACAGTACTAAAACAATTTCATAAAAATGTAGCAACAGTAAAGGGACAAATCAAAGGAGTATAGATCAGTAAAAGCGGATTTGCTTCATTTGATCACTGTAAAGTACAGTGGTGTGTATGTAGTTATTTTATGACAGGGGACGTAATGGACACAATGTTCCAAGGATCTCTGCCTCACAATCACATCGAGAAGGGGATAGCATCAAAGAGACCCAGAGTACATATATCCTTTAACTCGTTCGTGATGGGTAAAGTGCGATGATTGTCACACATTCCCTTCCTTTAAGGAAGGGTGACAATCCTGGCATTTCAAAGTCTTCATGATCACAGTGCACCTCAGGGGTGCTGTGATCATGCCAGGGAGGCTGTAACAGACTACTACAGGAAAGGAGCAGTCAGTTACAGACTTTACCCGCTGAGCCGGTACATGTGATCACGGATACAGTTTGGTTGAGCCAATGTATTCTATATATTTCCTTTGTCAGTGTTCTCTGCCTCTCTTCCTCACAGTGACAGTGAGTGAGAGAGAAGCAGAAAGAACAGAGCTCTCAGTGCCTCAAATAGCCAACAATTAGCAGAATTGGGGGGACATGAAAGAAGGAAAAAAAAATATATGCTATATATAGGGGTTAAAAGTTTAAGTCCTTTGCTACTAGCCAGACCTGAAAAATTACTCGCCACTGCAAGCCATAACATACCAACCAGGGCTGAATTTCTACTCGCCAGGGCTATATTTTCACTCGCCATTGGCTAGTGGCAAGTTTGAGCCCTGCTACACACACACACACACACACACACACACACACACACACACACACACACACACACACACACACACACACTGATTCTGTGAGAAAGAAAATATACCTATGTAAACTATTAAAGAGAACAGAATACTGTTTGTTGTGTGAGGGCTGGGATTAAAGGCATACTCTTTGCACATACCACAGAGAAGAGCTTCTTTATTCTTTTGTGTCTTACTGTGTAAAATATGACCTGACAGCAGCTTGTGTAAAACTCAGCTGGCTAGTGCAGGAGGATCGGGTGAGGTGTTGAATTATAGAAAGTGTGCTGGTGAGGATGTGAGAGGGAGATTAAGTGCAATTAACCCCTTAAAGGGATAGTAATACTTCATTATTATTATCCCCCATGTTGTAGCCCATAACATTCTGAATTCAACAATACCAGAGGCATCTCTCAAACCTTTATGGTTTGAGAGATATCCGCTTTCAAAGTTCCCTCTTTTCACCTTTCCCCTGTGGCTCTGCAGGAATCCTGAGATCGTGTTATAGAAACAGAAATCCTTCACTAAAATGGTCTTCTACGTGTGCAGCCTAGCCTACACATAAGCCTTCAGTCATGACAAAAAGCAAATCAGATTTCCAAAAATTCTGTATGTGATGAGCTTCTACTTCTAGCACCTAACCACATCCAGAGATCGATATCTAGCCAACGAGAGCTTACAGACAGAAGCCTCCGTCGAGAACCGGGAGCCCCCTGTGAGAACCCGCCTCCCGCTCCCATAATTCAGCCGACAGCATCGGCCTGTACACGTGCACTCCGGTGCTCCACGCTGCTTGTTGGCCACGAACTTGGAGAACTCTATTTGTATACAGCTTCACGGAGGAATCTGTTCAGCATTTATCAATGTGACCAAAAAAGGAGACACAGCACCATCATGTCACTGGTTGAAGCGGGAGATAATACGGACACAGCACGTTGGCTATAGGGGCAGGGGCCCTTATACGCATCAAGCCCAAGATGGGTATCATGTGAGTGCATTTATCACTGTTTTTACCACTTGTTCCAATAAATTTACTACGCTTAGATATTATTGCACTTTGTTTCTCTTTTGTGGTTTTTCGCTCAGATTATGTGAGAATCCTAGATATGACTTACCCAGAAAAACCCATCCTCTTCAGGATGTTGTCTTCAAGAGCCATGCCGTCAAAGTTAGTTTCACCATATCCTTGTGCCACAGGTGACCCTGGAGTAACAGGCCTGCAAAGTTTGTGGCCTTTGAGCCTCCATTTTGCATGAGCGAAAAAGACTCAGTTTCCTCACCATAGTAGTTGGTGGGCTTCTGAGGCAACAAAGTGCTCTTGCCCCAGGCAGCACTGCTAATAATCTGTTTTAGCTCAGGTCCACAAACATACACATATACACACACATACACACATACTAGTATCAAAGCCCGTATACACGGGCTAAAGTGCACCCGGCTGCTGCCCCGGAGCAGAGACAGGAGGTGAGCCGTCCAGAGCTCCCCGCTCCGGATCAGCGCGTTCAGCGAGTATCTCGCCGAATGCGCTGATCCTCAATGGGCAGCTCCAGATGGCTCACAGCGAAACGCCCTGTGTGCGAAACCACACATGCACAGTCTCTACTGCGCACGTGCGGTTACGCTCACAGGGAGCGAAGCAATCTATCACTTTATGTTATAGGAGATTTTATTATATATATATATATATATATATATATATATATATATATATATACACACACACTTTTTTTTTTTTTTTTTTTACAAAAAAAGTACATTTTGGCACACAGGACTTTTAAAGCGAAACATAACATTTATTGTAGGTCAACGTTTCAACCCCTGCAGGATGTTATCTTTCTCTTAAAAAGTCCTGTGTGTGTGTGCTGATTTGTTGTAAACGCATTTTTTGGATTGAGCACATACATTATACACACAATTTAAAATACTGCTTGCATTAAGGATTGTGCATAATCAATAGCAGAAGTCATGGTTACCATGGTTACACATACTCTTTGTTGTGTTTCAGTGCCACATGATCAGACTCAAAGTAATATACATCAGGATCGTCATCATCATCTTCTGCAGTTTGCAGGCTGCCACTCTCCTTGGCAGATGGCATATACTCTGTTACTTGATGTGTCTCTGTGGGTGGTTTTGTCTGTTTATCCACTGAACATTCCTCAGAATTAGAGGCCTGATTTTTGTCACTTTGGGCAATTACATCAATATTTACTAAGGAGGTGTTAACAGTACTGGCAGTTTCACTGATTTCATTGGAACAGATTTTATTTTCAGTTTGTCCATTCTCTCCACAAGGAGAGTCACTTTTGCAAGGACTGTCTTTCACAGAGACTGGTCTTCTTGGGGAAGTTCTTAAAGTATACCTGTGTTCTTGAGTGTCTGAAAAACATGCCACATGAGAAGCAACACTGTCAGGCTCAGAAAAGGACAATTCTGGTTCAGGTTCTCCTGTCACAGAGTTATCATGATCATCAGTGTTTAGTATAATATTCGTACTTTCAGTAATATGATCCTTTGAGGCATTATCCCCTACAACATCAACTTCCTCCTCAGAATCCCTTACAATTGATAACGTTTCTGAGCAGGGTATTGGTGTTGGTTCATTGGTCTGATTTACATGATCACTAGACAGACAGTTATTAACTAGTTTATGGTCCTGTATTTCAGCCTGCTCCTCTGAGTTTGTGCAAGGCACCGTATGGTCTGAAAGAGTGTCCTTTTTATTGTTATTAAGCACTGAACAAGGATTTATAGAACTCCTATTTTCAGACACTATTTGTTCCTTGGATGGAATACACACAATATTACTGTCCTGCTTAAAGCAGTCATCTGACTGACCGCCAGTACACTTTAAAGCTACAGTGTCTTTTTCTTCATCACCATTAATGGTCTGATGGTTATAAACCTCATCTGTTAATGTTATTTTTAGATGTTCCTCTGGCTCAGTTTCCTTTTTGATTTCCCTTTTGTCACTATCATCCAATAAAAGACATCGATTAGCTCGTTTAGTACGGGTAGTATCTGTTTCATTGTCAGAA
Source organism: Rhinophrynus dorsalis (assembly GCA_037306005.1). Classification (NCBI taxonomy): domain Eukaryota; kingdom Metazoa; phylum Chordata; class Amphibia; order Anura; family Rhinophrynidae; genus Rhinophrynus; species Rhinophrynus dorsalis. The sequence goes on from CM074722.1 coordinate 257,825,894, forward strand.
CAAGAATTTTTACTTTCTGTAGTAGGCAATTCTTCTGGGCTGTTTGTTTCTTCTGAACGCAAGTAATGCTTAATTTTCTTCAAAACTGGTGATAATGGCCCTGTTGACCTTTTTTCACTGTTTTCCACACTGTCTCTCTCAGCGAGATCCTTTTCAGAAACAGAGAGTCCTCTTTTTCTTGGGCTCACCCAAGGCTCACGAGGTGCTGCCTGTTTTAACTCGCTACTTTTTGTGCAACTTCCCTTTTGAATCTGTGGTGGTTCTGGCCTTTTCTTTGGTGACCGGGACCTCAGCAACGTTTGGGGAACAACTTCTTCCGGATGAGCAATGCTACGATTACGTAATGTTCTTCCACAGAAATTTTCATCCAAGCCGTTCAACCCCACAGTAGATCTTGTGACACGAGTCGATCGGGAAGTAGCCATGCTATGGATCACCCCAAACGTGTGATCGGCATGATCCAGTCATTAGGAAACCTTTAAAGCATAAGGGGAGAAGAAAAACATTAGTGTTGTTTTGTTTTATTTTTGTTTAAATAAGAGTTATTTACAAAAATTTTATTCAACCTCCTTTCAAACTGATTCTGCTGGTTATTTTATGCCCTTGGCTACTAGAGATTTTGAATCTCTAGCAGCCAAGGGAGTAAAGTGGAACATTAAAAAGCACATTAAGATTGTCTTGGCACAATTCTACATTTATGTGACAATTCAAATTAAAGACTACCTTTTCAGATAAACACTATTAATAAGCAAACATCAATTCAATGAAAGATATAAAAGACTTCATGAATGGAACACATCGCAAGCAATTCTACATCAAACTAGATTAAGCAGTGTATTACTCACTGAACCTATGGACCTTATTCAGGAAGCTTAACCCTTTGAATACCAGAGGGATACGAAGTGCATTGCTGTGCAATGCAGTGCATACCCCTCTGACACTCAAAGGGTTAAAGGGCAACTATAGCCAGGAGAGTGATCAATTGACAGGTCTGCTTTTTCTTGGGAGCAGACTTGCCAATGAAGCTGGGGCTGCATTGTGAATTGCAGCAGATCAATAGGGAAGCAAGATGGTGGTCTGAAGAAAGTACAAGTCTCAACTGGGAGACAGGAGTCGAGTAGTTCTATTTTCCTGTAATGGAAGTCCCCACAGAACCTCTGTATCTGGATTTGCATCAAATGCCAAAAGGAGCCACAAAAACACAAAAGTAAATTTCTCAAAAACTATTTCACAAAAAACCTAATACAATTCAGACAGAATTCCATGTAAAACAAATGAAACTTTTTCTAGATCAACTTTAAAAAGCTCAGCTGACAGCTACCTTATCTGAGTAGTTGCAGCTATAAAATGGGAGGTCATATAAGGAACAAGAGACTATCATGGTCCTCGACATTAAGCATCATTAACAGAAAAGCAAAAATAGAGACCTCCTAGTTCAATGGTCCCGAGGCAGAATTCCAGTCCACTTAAGAGAATTTTTTTTTATTTTAAATAATTAAAAACCGCCTGTGTGTTTGTAGAAAACACACAGGAAGTTTTTAATTCTTTAAAATATAATCAACTTCTCTTAAGCGGACTGGAATTCTGCCTCAGGACCATTGAACTAGGAGGTCTCCATTTGTCTGTATATATAGCATTTGGAATACAAACGTACTTGCAGGTGGCACAGCCTGGTACATTATGCTAATTAGCTTCAATTAAAGCAAACATGGTTATGAATGAATCCAAGCAGAGCCCACACATAGGGGTATTTCTACACTGTGTGCACAATAATTAGGCAAGTTATATTATTGAGGATTAATTTCATTATTGAACAACTACAGTGCTCTCCATCAATTCAAAATGTTAAGAAACCTTAAACCTGAATATTTAAGAAAGTAAAAGTGAGGTTTTGGCTTTCTTAGGAGAATTATCTGTGTGTGCACAATTACTTGGCAACTGTCAGTGTGCAGAATTATTACTCAATCAAATGAAGGAAAAAAAAAAAAAAAAAAAAAAAAAAAGTTATTTTTCCCATCTTACATGTTTATTTTCATCTATTAAAGTGAGAAAACTAAACAAACAACTAAAAATTTACAAATAAACTGTCACGGTACCCAGAAGTAAACCAGGAGTCAGTACGGATAATGTAAAACCACCTTTATTAAGCAGATATGTATTATGAGAACAATGGACAAACGGTACAGAGAGTAACTGAAGAAGCCAGAGTCTCCGATCAAAAATAGGAGACCAGTTCTGCGAGACCTCTCTGTTAGGGACCAAGCACAAGGCCTAAAGCAGGCCCGCGATTATGTGGAATGAATCCCCAGTAACCAGGCCCCAGAGATCTCCCAACGGATAGCACAACCAGGGAGACTCTTAATGATTCACGCCTGCAGTCAGTCTAAAGAGTATGGACCACCTGGAGTAGACAGAGCCAATGGTCAAGGCCAAGCGAGTAGTCAGACAAGCCAGGGGTCGATTCCAGAGCGGGTAGTCAGCCAGAGCCACAGGTCTGCACCAGATAGGGTATGCAACTATGCGGAGGGCAACACTAAATGGATAGTAGGACAGAGCCCCAGGTCAGCACCAGAATGGGTGGTCAGACAAATCCTAGGTCATACACTGAGCGGGTAGTCAAGCCAGAGATATAGGTAATACACAGAACACACCAGGAGAATATACTGCATCAGACACCAATGTAAGGGTGACTGATCTGAGTGTCCACAGCCCTTTTAACTGCTGCCAGGAAGTAGAAGGGAGGAGTCCTAATAGTCAAGGGTGTAAAGAGCACTAGCATCATCTAGCAACCACACGCCCGAACATAGCACAGCGGGGCAAGGAGAAGCGTGAGGACCGGCCAACAGCGGGAGACAACAGACGTAACTAGACCGCAAGCACAGAGAGATGCGGGTAGTGACGCCGTAATGACCAATATAGCCACCCTTTGTTTCAATAACAGTCATAAGCCTTCCATATATGGAGTCTGTCAGTTTCTTGATCTGTTGATAATCAACTTTTTGTGCAGCAGCAACCACAGCCTCCCAGACACTGTTCAGAGAGGTGTACCATTTTCCTTCAGAGTAAATCTGCCATTTAAGAAGGGCCCACAAGTTCTCAATAGGGTTTAGGTCAGGTGAGGAAGGGGGTCATGTCATTATTTTATCATATTTAAAGGCCTTTACTGGCTAGTCATGCAGTGGAGTACTTCTATGCATGCGATGGAGCATTGTCATAAAAATCATGGTCTTCTTGAAAGATGCAGACTTTTTCCTGTACCACTGCTTGAAGAAAGGGTCTTCTAAAAACTGGCAGTAGGTTTGGGAGTTGAATTTGAGTCCATCTTCACCCCCAAAAACAGGTCCAACTAGCTTATCTTTGATAATACCAGCCCATACCAGTACCCCTCTTCCACCTTGCTGGCGTCTGAGTCGAAGTGAAGCTCTGTGCCCGTTAATGATCCAGCCATGAGTCCATCCATCTGGACCGTCAAGAGTCACTCATCTCATCAGTCTAGGTGAACGATTGCGGACGATTTGGTGAGCCACCTTGTCTGTGAGAAACACCATACCTTGTTTGATGTTGAAGAGGAGACCCAGGAAGACTAGTCTCTGAGATGGCAAAAGGTCCAGCTTGTCCATGTTGAGGATTCATCTGTGATGGGTGAGTGAGTGAATGCGGTCCTTGACTTGATGATGGAGTAGTTACGGAGAGGGGGCCTTCAAAAGCAAGTCATCCATGTATGGAGTGACTGATGCCGTTCCGGTGGAGGATAGCCACTAATGCACCCAGGACGCGATCACAGACCAGAAGAGAAGAAAACTGAAAATGCCCTTGGTCACAAGCAAATCTGAGGTACTGCCGGCTCTTTTGATGAATGGCAATATGCAGGTATGCATCCTGAAGATCCAGAGAGGCGAGAAATTCCCCAGGAGACATGGCCGAGATCATCGTCCTCAGGGATTCCTGGGGATATTGAGTCTTGGCCACAATGGAATTGAGGTCCAAAATTGATGACAGCCACAGTCTTTCTTGGAAACCACAGAGTGCAGTAAAAAACAGAACCTATTTCCAGTACTGGAACTGGTTCCAGAACCTCCTTGTCCAAAAGGGGATGGCTCAGTGGAACAGATGGCGCTTCTCTGCTCCCTGAGGAGTGTGAGAAGGAAAAAACCTAAACGGGGGAAGAGAGGCGAAAGGGATCCTGCACCCCTCTGACACAACCTGCAAAACCCACAGATCCACCACGGTGTCTGTCCAGACAACAAACAACTATCCACTGGCGCGTGGGGACCGGGATTCGGCGAGTCATGCCGAAGGAGTTTTGGAAGCCTTGGGCTTGGTGGAGGACTGCTTGTCCCTCCATTGTTGTTTGGGCTTGGAGGAGGTGCACAGCCTGGGGAGCCGCCTGGTTCTCGGTGCGCATATCAGCCTGAAAGGGATGAAAAAGCAGATTCCTCTTTGCTGGAGGCTTCTTCCTAGGCACTAGAGTCAGCATGGTACGCTTACCCCCTGTGGCCTCAATTAATGAGGTCTTTAAGCTATGACCCAAACAGAGAGAGGTACCCTGAAAAGGTAACGAAAGCAAGGCTTTCTTAAAGGTAGTGTCTGCAGAACAGATCTTGAGCTAAAGAGCCCGTCTGGCTACCACAGAAATGGTAGAAACTCTAGTCATCAAGCGGATAGCATCAAAGCAGCAGAAACATAATGCTGAGACTCAGATGTTGGCAAGGAGCCGCGACATATCAGCAGTAGGAGCTCCTTGACTGACAGTCACAGTCAGCTGTTTGGTCCAAACTGCAATGGCCCTATTCACCCAAGCAGCTATGAACTCCAGCCATAGCAACTATGGTCTTCAGGGATGTCTCAAGCTTCCTATCAGTCCAGTCTTTGAGGACAGATGCGTCTGCCACAGGCAAAGCAGGGAATTTAGAAAGTCTAGAGACTGGAGCGTCCACCTTGGGTGGATGAGCCCATTGAGCCAATACCGCTTCAGAAAAGGGGTACAATTTACCAAACTTCTTAGATACAGAAGGTCTTCTTGTCAGGAGCTTTCCACTCGTCAGACACAAGACCGTCAAGAGTGGGGTTAGGTGGAAAACTGGTAGACTGCTTCTCAGGCTCCTGAAACACATCAGAGGAGTCCGTGGTAGCCTCTGGAACCAAGGGGATGTTTAGTGTGCTTAACACTGCCCTGATCAGGCCCTCAGCTGAGGGATCAGGATCAGCTTCAAAGGGGTCCCCAAAGAATTGGGAGGAGACAACCGCAGAACATTCCCCCTCATCAGAATGCACCAACAGTTCCTCCTCAAAGGAGTCAGATACATAAGGTACACCCTGCGGTTTTGGTAGGGAAGACCTGATAGGAGTATGATGGAAGGAGTTGTAAGGTAGACCTTAGGTCTCTGGTAGTGGCCTTAAACTCTTGCATCCACAATGGCTCTAGTGCATGGCTGGAGGTCCCTGGGGGAGGCGCAGGGGCAGCAGCACATGCGGGGCACAAATGACCTGAGTACTCTCTAGGCAACCCTGATTGACATGAGGAGTAGTGCGCAATGGGGGACACAGACACCCCATTATACTTAGTCTTAAGCCTAGTCCCAAGCTCCAACAGAGTTGACATCCTCAGTGTCAAAAATGTCCCAACTAAATACAGTGTGTAAGATTAAAATTTCACCCCAGAAATTGCTAATTACACTTATCTGGCAGGCAAAGGGTTAATCTGCTGAGGAGAGAGGGAGATTCCAAGCCCTGCGTTGGATACTAGTGAAGGGAAAGCAGAAAATGGTTGCCACCACGGGAGCCAAGCAGAAACGAGTGCGCGAAGCAAGCACTCAAGGGAAATATATTTTCCCTAAAAAAAGTACCCCAACAGTGCCCGAAGCCCCCCAAACTACACAGAACATTAACTTGATGATAAACCAAGTGCAGACAAACAAAATGAGCCTTCTCTGAAGTCGCTACATTGAGCAGTTGCAGAGATATGCCCCAGACTGTTAAGTCCCATAGAGGTGAATGGAGCATGGAGTCTATGCGGTAAAGCAAGCCTTAAAGGAACTGAACTCAAATTTGTAAATTTTTACAGATAAGTAAAAAAGTTGTAAAAAGCAACGCAAAACATTTCAAAAAACACTATACCCTGAAGGGAAAAATGCTAAAAATCCACTAAAAGATGCCAAATCAGCAGACAAAGGGTTAATTTATCACAGAAACTCTGCTCCAAACCCCCAACAGACAAACCCAATGATTGCAGGAGTATGTATTAGGAACTCCAAAGGAGACCCCTGTGAGGAGGGGAAGTGTGGGCCTAGTGGACCTTAGCACTCAAAGGGTTGCTCACCTTTTAGCACCTGGAAACTGAGCTATCCACTAGGGAATGTCAGTAATGGTAATCCGCCTAATGCTGGTACACCATATCCAAAAACAAAAATAAGCTAAAACTATAGCAGAACTCTTGCCTTGTATGTTCATGAAGGAACAAATCTTACTGGGGGAGATTGGCTAGATGCAGCTAAGGAGAGGAGGTAGGTTCCACCCAGCATTCTCTTTAACAATTGTTCCTGCCTACTTAAAGGGGCGGTCACCTACCCAAAGTTACCAGTAACCTATATAGGACGACAGAGAAAGACTTTATATAATTTTTGACTTTTCAGTCAGTTATCTCTCTTTTTCTGCCCATTTTGCCTGAAGAAATGAAGCTGCCTAATAATTATGCACACCTTGACATAGGGTGTTCATCTCCTTAGGCCACAATCTCTCTCGCTACACAAATACACAATCACCTGATATGCTTAAATCCAATAAGCATTCAAGTATATACAGATTGGAGATAGAAAATAAAAAAATGATGATAAAAATGATGATACCATCAAAATACTCACTTGCCTAATAATTGTGCACACAGTGTAATAGTACATGAGAGTGTACCGTTCGCTTACAGTCTTTCAAGATTAGTTAATAGGTCCAAAGAAAGAGCACATGATAGCTGACCCAGGACTGAATTCAAATCCCATGAAGGAACAATCTCTCTGATGCTGGACCTTGTCTTATCAATCACTCTGCAAGTCATACTCTGCAAATTGGGTTGGTGTAAGTCCTGACTGAAAGCCCTCTTGTAAAAAAATCAAATACCTTAGCAGAGGTGGTTGATGGTTTTTGAATTCCTCTCTAAACACCACCTTCTGAAGGTCTTCCAGACACTTCTGTATAATTTAGATATAGCGATCTTATTCCCAGAAGTAATAATATTTTTTTGGCTACGGCTTTCAATAATCCTCATGAAAGTACTGACTGCTGCTCTGGCTCCAGGAAGTTAACGTTTTAAAGGCCGGAATCTAGCAGAAACCTAGGCTCTGATTCATAACATCCTGAGTGAGAGGGTGCATCCATGGCTTAGCATCTGAAAGCTTCCTTAGGTCTGAGAACAATATTCTCCTTGGCAAGTCTGGATCTATTAAAGGGATAGTAATACAAAAAAAAAAAAAAAGGGGGAAATTTACACACCGATATTTGTTTTTCCTCTGTGTCCTTCCACAGCATACTGTGGCAATTGGCTCCGCCTCCCAGCTGGTAGGACCAATAGAAAAATTATAAATTGTGTGAACATCCTCCCCTCTGCAGTTATACTTCTGTCCAAACTGTAAGAAGAAAAGATGGTTAGATGAGTTAAATTATGAACACAAGCAAGTACATATAGCATCTATAGTATTGCTAGAAGATATGAACCAGAAAGATACAGATAACAATTATAACTGGGTGGGTTGCCGTGAAGGACACAGAGGAAAAACAAATAACCGGCGAGTAAATTTCATCTTTTTGTCTGTGTCCGATCCACGGCATACTGTGGGACTTACCAGAGCAGTATCCATTGTACATAGGGAGGGCTCCTGAAGAGAAATTCTGCTAGGTGGGTATGGCCGCTTTCAGCGCCTTTTTGCCAAATTTGGCATCTGCAGATGCTTGGAGATACAGTCGGTAGTGCTTCACGAAAGTTGAGACAGAGGACCAGGTTGCAGCCTTACAGATCTCTTCAGGGAAAGCTTCTGCTTTCTGTGCCCAAGATGTAGAGATAGCTCTGGTTGAGTGGGCTTTAATTCTCAAGGGGGGCTCTTTGTCTGTGGATTCATAAGCAAGGATAATACAACTTCTTATCCAGCGAGAAACAGAGGGCCCTGATGCTGCACATCCCTTAAATTTCCCAAAATGATGGACAAATAGGGAATCAGTCTTACGTATAACTTGAGTACGCTTAAGATAAATTTGGAGACAGCATACAAGGTATATGTTATGGAGGTGCTTCTCCAGCTCCCCAGTTGGGTTAGGGCAGAATGATTGAAGTACAATCTTCTGGTTTAGATGGAACTGAGATATAACCTTGGAGCGGAATGCGGGGTTTGGACGCAGTACCACGTTGTCTTGATGAAAGACTAGGCAATGGGCAGTGGCCATCAGAGCCTTAAGTTTCCCCACTCTGCTGACCGAAGTTACTGCAGTAAGAAGCACTGTTTTAAGGGTGAGGTGCTTCATGGAAACAGAATCCAAAGGTTCAAAGAAAAGGTGGGAAGAGAATTGCTTTAACACCAGGTTGAGGTCCCAGGAAGGAATAGTTTCCTGTATAGTAGTCTTTATCTTGGATACCGCTGCCATGTATTTCTTTATTAGAAAATTGTCCACGAATGAGGTGGCTAAGACAGCTGAAACAGCAGAGAGCTGAACTCTTAATGATGCCGGCTGTAGTCCTTTCTGAAAACCCGACTGTAAGAAGTCCAGGATTCTTGGGGGAGAAATGGACCATCTATTCAGACCCTGAGAGGTGCACCAGAGATGGACTGTGGCCCAGACCCTGTAATAGATCTTTGTAGTGGAAGGGCACCTGCCCTGCAGGATGGTGTTTATGACTGACTCAGAGAGACCCTGATCAGTTAAAGATTCCCGTTCAGCCTCCAGGCCCTTAGCTGGAAGAAAGCTGGATTGGGATGTAATATGGGCCCCTGATTCAGCAAGTGTGGAATGTCTGGAAGAGGAACTGGAGGACTGGCAGACAGTTGTAGGAGGTCCATGTACCATAAATTCTTGGCCAGTTTGGGGCTATAAGGATGACACTGGCCTTGTCTCTTCGTATTTTTATTATGACCTCTGCCAAGAAAGGAATGGGTGGAAAAATGTAAGCTAGTCTGAAATTCCAAAGAATGCTTAGGGCGTCCTGTCCTGCTGACTGTTCTTTTGCCCACCTGGATAGGTACAGATGACATTATCTGTTCTGGGCAGTGGCCATGAGATCTATTGATGGGGATCCCAGGATCTTCGTTAGGGATAGGAATACCTGATTGTTGAGGGTCCATTCTCCTGGGTTTAGTTTTGTCCGGCTGAGGAAGTCTGCCTGGATGTTCAGGTGGCCTGATAGGTGAGAGGCTGTTAAAGCTAACGGATGTTTTTCCGCCTAGCGCAGGATCTTTATTGCTAAATTGTTGAGTTGAACACTCCTGGTTCCCCCCTGATTTAAGAGGTACTGTAACAACTGTGACACTGTCTGACTGTATGAGGACTGCTTGTCCTGCAAGGATGTGTCAAAAGTGTAGAAGTGTCTTCCACATTGCTCAAAGCTCCAGTATTTTTATGTGAAATCTGGACTCCTGACTGGTCCATGTGCCCTGCACAGACTGCTGGTTCCAGACACCTCCCCATCCCTGACGACTGGCATCTGTGGTGAGTACTTGTCGAGATGGCTCAGTTATCAGATTGCCCTGTGCCAGAATTTTCTTCTGAGTCCACCATGACAATTCCCTTCTGGTGGAGGCTAGTATCGGTAACCATATGGTCAGGTTTGATGGGTTCTTCCTGTAAAACTGGAGGAAGCTGTAGTGGGTATGCCAGGCATGCGTTCTGGCCCATGGAATTATCTGCTGCACGGAGGAGTCTTGAGAAGGATTTTGTCGTGTGAGACATTTTTGTTAGGAATAAAGTCACCTGCTCCCAGATGCATGTCTGTCGTTCCAGGGACAGAGTTGCTGTGTTCTGACAAGTGTCCAAGAGGACGCCCAGGAATTGAATCTGCTGGGAAGGATGCTTTTTTCTTCATTGATCAGACAGCGCAGATTCTGTAGTACTCGTTTGGAGATGACTATGTTGTCTTTTGCTATTTGACCGGAAGGTCCTATGAGCAAGATGTCATCTAGATAGGGCACAACCTTGATCTGATGTGTACTTCTTAACTCTGCCACTGTCATGGCCAGGAGCTTGGTGAACACTCGTGGCACTGTAGCCAGACAGAATTGAACTGCCCGGAACCGATAATGACGCTTGAAGATATGAAATCTTAGGTATTGACGGTGACTAGACCTGATCAGTATTTGATAGAAGGCATCTTTTAAGTCTAGGCGGGAGAGGAAGTCTTGTGGCTGATTCAGTTTTATGGCTGACAGAACTGTCTCCATCTTGAAGTGTTGTATTCGTAGGAACTGGTTGAGATCCTTTAAGTCCAGGATAAGGCGAAGCTCCCCAGAAGGCTTTATAACAGAGAAAAGAATGGAGTAAAAGCCCTGAAATCTGACTCATCGGGACCTCCTCTATTACCTTGTTCTGGATGAGAAACTGAAGAACCGGTCTCAGCTGGTTTACTTTGGTTCTGTTCCTTATCTGTGATGTTCTGAATCTCAGACCTGGAGAAGCAGTCTGAAATTCTAGGACATATCCTTCCTTCACTATTTCTATAGCCCAATTGTCGGGGTGAATAGATACCCAGGACTGATGAAACTGCTCCAGCCTGACCCCCCAACTGGAGGTGAAGGAAGGGGACCTCTGGCTTCATTGGAGGAACTGTTTTTTTCTTTGGAAATCCTTTCGGATTCCTCATCTAGAAGGCCGGGCACCCACTCGCTTTCTCTCGTCGTAGCCTCTACCAGGCCTGTATATATCTTAACGTCATAAAGGACTAACGTCTTGATGTGTTGCCCATAGACGGAGATCCTCTACCTCGTCTGTCTTGTGGCAGGAAGGGGCTTTTCCCGGCTGAGGATTTCTTAATGATGTCCTCTAGCTGGTAGCGAGATCAGTCTGTTTTTGGAGGCCGGGTCTGCGTCCCAGGATCTGACCCAAATTCTGCCCAGTTACTGATAATGCTGATGATTTTGCGAGAAGTCTGATGTTATCTAGAGAAGCGTCACAGGAGTAGTTCACTGCATCCTTTATAGTGACTATCTCCTTTAGGATTCACGATTTGGAGACGGATGACTCTAGTTTCTCTTCAATCTCAGATAGCCAAATATACAAGGTGTGGAACACTGATGCTGCTGTAGCGGTCTTTAAATTCTGGCCAAAGGATGTAAATTGTTTACGAAGTGCTGTATCTGCCCTCTTATCCATGGCATCCTGTAGGTTTGTACCGTCTTCCAGAAGCAAGGTTGTCCTTCTAGCTGTCTGCGCTATAGCCGCGTCGACCTTAGGTGGTGTAATCCAGCTTGCTGTATCTTCCTCTGCAAAGGGGTACATGCGCTGGAATCCTTCTGAAGTGGAACATCTCTTTTCACCCTGTTTCCATTCCCTTTGTACAGTTTCCTGTATAGAACTATGTACCGGAATTACTGCACAGGTCTTCTTATATCCAGTGAAGGCCGTATCCATTACATTGAGATCTTTCTGGACTTCAGTAAGGCCTAAGGACTTCCTCATTGCTTTGACTAGCGGATCCGCTTTATCTATGGAAAAACTTCCAGCGTGTTCCACAATCTGACCCTCTTAAGCGGAAGAACCTGCAGACTCCAACTCTGTAAGGCTTTCTTCCTCATATTCCTGTGGACAGGATGGCCCTTCATCTTGGTCTGAGAATTTGGGTCTCTTTCTAGCGGCGTCCTGCATAGATGAGAAGATTTCCTGCATGGAGGCCTTCATCCAGCTTAAAAAATCTTGGAACTGGGCAGGAACTTCACTGCAAGAAGCACACTTTATGCATTCAGAGACTAATTTCATAGGGTCAGAGAGGGGCAATCTCTGCTCACAGCCTGCACAGGATTTTGTTTTTGCAGCAGCCTTCTCTTCCTTAGAGGGCTCTGCGGATTTTTTTCTTGTCCCCTTTAGCCTCCTTAGATTCAGACATTATAACCACAGTATGCTCTAACTCTCTATGCATATATGTAAATATAGCAGAAGACAGTTAGGCAAATATGCAATACATATAGATATATATCATATGCTATGCATAAGTATCTGTAAACATTATGCAGAAAACAATTGCATAGATTCAGAGAAAAACAAAAACTCACGATCCTCCTGGAGACTCTTCTGCCTGCCTGGCTGATATACCTTCCGGCTTTGCATGAGGAAAAAGACGCCAGGTAACCCGTTGCGTTCCAAGTGTGGAACGCATGCGTCACTTCAGGTCACAGGTGGAGCAAGGCACTTTAAAGAGAGAGTGGAGAGCGAGAGAGAAAGAGAAATGCCTCCGTCCCTTAGATTGGGTAGGACCAAATAGATGCAGAGGGGAGGATGTTCACACACTTCATAATTTTTCTACCTGTCCTACCAGCGGGGAGGCGGAGCCAGCTGCCACAGTATGCCGTGGATCGGACACAGAGAAAAATATGTTGTACGGTTTATCCCCCTGAGTAAAACAAGGGTACTCCAACTGCTGAAGGGTGTTATATTCAAAAGTTATTACAGCTCAAATTTGAATTTTTTTTTTAGGTGCAATATCACAGTGGCCTGAATTTGTACTGTGGCGCTGTTGCTACACCATCCTATGAACAGCTGTGGTGCCGGGACCATAAATCTACATAGTAACATAACATAGTAGATAAGGCTGAAAAAAAGACATGCGTCCATCAAGTCCAGCCCATGCCAATAACACCCCTGTTGATCCAGAGGAAGGCAACAAAAAAGCCCTCTGGAGCAATTTCCAGTGTAGGTGTGTGTGTGTCAAATAGTTCCCCGGCTCAATATCCTATTTGCTTTGAAGCCATCTGTCATAACGGTCAATATTGTTCTGTGCTAGATAGGCATCCATTGCTTTTTTGAATGCAGTTACATTATCTGCAAGCACAACATCCCGAGGCAAAGAATTCCATAGCCTTACCGCCCTTTACTGTAAAGAATCCCTGTCTGTGTTTTAGTCGAAAGCGCCTCAAGTCTTAATGGATGACCTCTTGTTCTTAGCTCAGCTCTTTGCATAAATAATTCATTGGATAGTTCTTTGTATTGACCTTGAATGTATTTGTAAATGGTAATCATATCACCCCTTAGACGTCTCTTTTCTAATGTAAACAAACCCAGTTTGGCTAGTCTCTCTTTGTAACTCAGATCCTCCAATCCCTTTATCAGTTTTGTTGCACGTCTCTGCACCTTTTCCAGTTCAGTAATGTCTTTTTTTAGAACAGGCGCCCAAAATTGTACTCCATATTCTAGATGAGGCCTAACCAAGGATTTATACAGAGGTAGGATAATATTAGCATCCCTTGCTTCTATACCTCTTTTTATGCAGGCTAGTACTCTATTTGCTCTTGCAGCAGCTGAGTGACTCTGCACACTGCTGTGAAGACTATTGTCTATCAGTACACCTAAATCTTTCTCTAATGAGGATTTCCCAAGTTGTTTCCCATTTAGAGTATATGTAGCAAGTTTGTTTCTACAACCCAAATGCATAACCTTACATTTATCTACATTAAATGACATCTGCCACTTTTCTGCCCATTCACTTAGTTTATCTATCATTGCCTCTTCCTTGCAACTTCCACCTCTTGCATGGCAAAAACATTTTGTGAGGATTTCATCCATGATGAGAAAAAAATTCAGAACTTTTAAAGCATATCTTGTCCTATAACCTTTTCCACACCATCAGGACAGAGTTTGGATACATCAGACAAAATTTCTTATCACAACCTGTGCATGGCTTAGTCTCCTGGCATTACCATCCTTGCTAGATTCAGAATGATTTTTTTTTCCTTAGAAGATGTAGATTTAGGAGCAGTGGTCATGCTAAACAACCTGTAACGGGTAGTAGGTTGTAATGTAAAAAAAATCTCAGAAAACAGAACTGTATTCAGTCTGAGCACTCACCAGCAAATCAATGCAACAGCAGCTGCTGGGCCTTTAAAAAGTTTCCAGTAGTGTAACTCACACAATCAGCATGTACTTCCTGAACCACAGAGGGAGGCGTTAAAGCCACACTGAACGTGAAAGCAGACCAGCAGGACAGGAGGGAATAAAACACAAATGGCTGTCAAAATAAAGCAGGATAAACACTGTGTTTGCATGCATTCCAAAGTGAAACACAGATAAAAAAAAAAAAAAAAAAGCTGCTTCCTTGTAAAACAAAAATTATATCACTTTTTCTGCTCAACAAATAGTACAAAGCAGAATCTCTCTTTTCACAACTTTGAGTGACATAAATGGTCAGATCAGGCATTCCTGTCATTCCCCTGGCATTAGTAGGTTCCTAACTTTGGACAGGGCTGCATCAAGATGCAGCAGAGATAGAAAATAAAAACTATTTGTAAGAACATGAATTTCAAGTCAATGCAGCATTGTTCATAATGAAGCATTACACAACAGAAGAAAGAGGAAAATTTACTCAGGTATTTTCTTCTTTTTTCCTCCACAGCATGAAGATTGGTATTGTCTCTGCCCTACAGCTGGTTAGAGCCAATGAAAAGCCATAAAAAGGCACCTTCAGTTTTCTTTTGACAGAGATGTAACATGGAACATATGCAGTTAAAGTGTTAGTAATACTTCATTATGAACAACGCTGCAATCCTTTCTTGCAGTGCATACTACAGTTACTTCAATAATGCTGAAATCACTCTATATTCACTGAAGTATTATAAATTGCACCCATCACTCCCCTTATACGCTCTGAAGGAGCGTCCAGCTCTGTATCAGCCGTGGCACGGGCAGTCTCTACTGCGCGACTGCCCCGCGACAGGGTGGCAGTAGCACTGTGTAATGGGCTGTTCAACTAGTTTATAATATTTCAGGTAATATAGAGTGATTTCAGCATTACTGAAGTAACTGAACAACAGTATGCACTACAAGGAAGGATTGCAGCATTGTTCATACTGAAACATTACTATCCCTTTAAGGGTAGTGTATGCCTTAGAGGGACACAGAAGAAAAAACATTGTAGAGGACCTCTTTCTTTCCTTTCTGTGTCTTCACCAGCATGAAGTTCCCTGACTGCTTGGGAACTATGAATAAGATTGTGTAGCAAACTCATTCTTCTTATATCAAAGTAAAATGTAACTTGATTACTCACAATATCCATCTACTCCTCAGTACACATTGGTTAAGGCAGTGGGGGTATTACCTCCCCTGAACCAGTAACTCCAAAGAGAGCCAGTCATCAGAGTAAAGGGGAAGGTTATTACAAAATCTACTCTTCAATTAAAAATTTATATTATATAAAAAAAATAAAAAAAAAAAATAATAATATCAAAACTACTGTATTGCAACACGTTTCAAGGTTTCATCAAACCTTTTCATCAGGTAATTCACAAACGCTATTGAACCAAAATTGTTTGTATGAATAAGATCGAATAAACGTCTGTAACTGAGAAGGTGGGACAAGTTTGATGGCATTGATCTGTATGAGTTACCCAATGGATGAAAGAAAGGCTTCACTCTTTAGCAGATTTGAAGGGACTCTGGATTTTCTGTAAAAAGACCTGTACTGGAACATTTTGGAATTCTCGTGGGTACCCTAGTTCCACTATCTGATGAACCCAGCTCTCCGGATTTGTAATATTTCTCCAGGCCTGGAGAAACAACCTCAACCTGGCATCAACTTAAGATGGAATCAGGTCCTCAAATACCTCAATGCAACTAGTTTCTGGGATAAATCCCTTCTATAGCCAACCCTCAGGTTCTGGGAAAACCACTCTTCTTTGGTCAGAATTCTTTCACTGAAATCTTCTAGACTCATGAAAGCAAGGAAGTCTAGAACTTTGTGTAAGGGAAGACACTTAAATCTTCTACTTCAGGTTAAAACAGAGCTCTTACCCCCTGATGCTTTCTTAATGATTTCCTCAAGAGGATCCCAGGACAAGGTGGTACATGAAAAGGACAAGGCTACTAATGTTTCTGAGGACATGTCTCCATCCCAGGACTACAACCACAAGGCCAGTCCTGCAGTGACAGATAAAGCTGATGATATCCAAACAGGCATCACAGGAGAAATTAATAGCTCCTTTATGATGGCCAAATCTTTGTGGAGCCTAGGTCTGGAAACAGAGACCTCAGGGTTTTTTTTTCGGACTACCCATAACCAGATCCACATAGCGCGGAAAACACAAGGCATGGTAGTAACATCCTTGAGATTTTTAGCTAGTGATCACCTTAAGGCCGCATCCATCTTGCACTCCATAAGATTCCCTTACAGATGGACAGTCCTCCAAAGGTAGCAGGAATGGTTAGGCAAGGAACTGGAGCATCAATCTTAGGAGGAGAAAGCCAGGTCCTGACATCATCTTCCTTGAAATGAAACATTTTCAAGAATCTTCAGGAAAATACTGGATATCCTATTACAAGTGTTCCATTCAAACGCAGCTAAATCTCAAATTGACGGATGGGTGTGAAACAGTGGGCATGCCTTCTTATTGTTTAAGAAGGCTGCATCTATTACATCCAAGACCTGATGAGATTCTGTTAACCCCAATGTATTGCCTAGGTTCTTCACAAGGGAATCAATCTTGTCAATGATGAAAGTGCTTGTATTTTCAATTACCTCTCCTTCTTCCTCAGAATTCTAACATCATGATCCAGATTTTCTTCCTCTTCAAAACAGGCAGAGATACCTCCTACTGCATCAAAATGTTTTGTTTTTTGCTTTTTGTTTTTTTTTTTGAAGGATTGCTTTCTTGTACGACTCGAAGTTTCCTGCATTGAGGATTTCATCCACCTCAAAAATTATCTAAACTCTGAAGGCATGACATTCTCTTTTGCCTTGCATAAACAAGCCACTCAGTTTATGTGAATGAAGATGCAGGGTTTTTATTGTCACAACACAGATATTTCTTAAAATTAGTAGGCCTTTGTCCTCTTTAATCAACTGTTTCAGAAGACAATTTGTTCTTGACAGCCCGTGGTTTAGCTGGAACTGACATACTGGAAGTAAATGCAAGAGTCAGAATGTATACATGTGAACCAAAGAAAAAGAAACGAGAGAGACCTTTCATAATGGATTCAGCAAAATGTACTGCTTGTGTTCCTGGAACTTGTATACATAGTAAAAAGTACCATCTTCAGGAGACTGAAAAGATGGCATGTGTTTAAGCTCTGGACGCACACAAGGTGCAAGGCGTGGTAACCAAAATGGAAGATGAAAGGCAGCTGAAACTGGAATGTTTGCCAATCATACCAGAAGTTCATGTGACTCAAGGAGGGAGGATATGGGCATACTGACCAGAGGCGACAGAACAGAGGAGGCACCTGAAAATATGAGTGGCAGTGGGGAAATCAATTCCTTGCCCACTTCAGGTCTGTGGGGAAGGAAGAAATGGGTTGTGGCAGCAAGCACCCCTCTCCTGTGAGGCACACAGTATGCGGATACAGGAGTTTCAGGGATACTAACCCTGGACAGGTGATGTGAGGTGGCCAAAGAGTTAAGAAGGAAGAAAAAAAAAAAAAAAAAAAAAAAAAAAAAAAAAAGGATGAAATGTGCAACATCTCCATCATCCAGTCAGATGGGCAGGACCAAAGAAAATGTACGCATGTACAGACTCCTGTGGAGGACATCCAATGGTTTCCCCACATCTGCCACACCAGACTGTTTAAAATAATTGATGAAATCAATGTTTCAGCGCCAACAACCAAGGAGGCAGCTATGAAAGAACCATCATATGTTCTTTCCTTAACAGTAAGGAAGACACAGACACACTGATTATGGCTTTCTTCTTCCTGAAATTAACATAGAGGACAAAGAAAAAAAATGCAAAGTCATGAGGGGACAGGAGTCGGAAAAAAAAAAAAAAAACAAAGAAAAACACACACACACACACACACACACACACACACACACACACACACACACACACACACACACACACACACACACACACACACACACACACACACACACACACACACACACACACACACACACACACCCTACCACCACAACAAAATTCCCATTGTGCTGCCAGATGAGCATTCTTGCTTGAACAAACTAAAGACATAACCTGTTGCATCCCTTCGCTGGGTACCTAGGAGGCACTGAATCGAAAGACAGCAATATAGTAATGCAATGATTAAAGTTTCCTTCACCATGCTAAATCAGCATGATGCCTACAGGGGAAAATGTTTCCAGAGCGAGAGAGAGAACAAAAAAAAAAACAAACTATTCTCGTGTGAGACAGCAGCGGTAATAAAGAATTATAAAACAATAAATCCTATACTAATAAAACATACTGAATCTGATGTACTAAGACATGGAGCAATTCTGGAACAAACCAACTGCACCACAGGAAAAAAAAAAAAAAAAAAATTTCACAAAATCCCTTTTAATTTAAACTGTGACCTCTTCAGCATTCAAGGGGTGCAATTTAAATCAAGATAAATGTATATTTGTCCCATATGGTTTAGTTGGTTTGATCCAGAATTTCTTCAAATAGTCACAGAGCAGAAGCCTCATTAGCTCTCAGAGAAAGCAAACACTGAGCTTAGAAAGAAAAAAAATTTAAAAATAAGTTTTTTTTCTTTTTTTTTGAACATTACCCTCAGCTAGAGGTACCTTTTACCCATGTTGATAACTTGGCCGAAAGAAAACACAATTAACCACTAACAGAACATTACAATCTAGCTGGTAATGCATTTTTAACAACATGCACAAGATCATGATTCTAGAGAAAATATTTCTCACCATACAAACATTCAAAATATGGTAAATTAACACCCCAACCTTTATTTTCATACAAAAAGTCTAGGAATCTCTCTAGTTGTGTAGAACATGATGAGAATTAAAAAAGTACTTAACCCGATGAGTACCAGAGGGGTA
This sequence comes from Rhinophrynus dorsalis, assembly GCA_037306005.1. Taxonomy (NCBI): domain Eukaryota; kingdom Metazoa; phylum Chordata; class Amphibia; order Anura; family Rhinophrynidae; genus Rhinophrynus; species Rhinophrynus dorsalis. Next base: position 257,844,849 of record CM074722.1, read on the forward strand.
TGCTGCATCGCAAAGCAGTGCGTCATGTACCCCTCTGGCAATCAAAGGGATAAAGTAGAACGTTCACTTTAATTCAAGTCTGCATATTTGAAAACTGCATTAAAAACAGCCTATATGTTAAACAAAGGTCCACTTCTAAGTAAAGTGAAAGTGACCATTTCCAGGTGCTGCACAGATCTTCATTGAAATATTCATCAGCATATGAGACGTCTCTGAAGTCTTCATTAGTATATGAAAAGCTTAAAGGGACAATAGTGTCCCATAAAAAATGTTTGTAGTGATGAAAAAAGTAAGCTAAATGCCACAAATTCTATCTCCCTATAACTTTATGGTTTGAGAGATATCTTCTGTTAAAGTTCCCCTCTTCCTCCTCTTCTCCTGACGTCAGCTGTAAGCCGACAGCAGGAGTTGCTGGTCCAGGGACTGACAAGCAGCTCTTCAGCAGAGCCACAATAGTGCGATTTAAAAAGAAATACTTCTTTGGACTGGTCTACAAAGTGTGCCTGGTTTGCAAGCACACTTTTTAGACTGTTCCAAAGTAATTATTTTTAAATTGTGCTATTGCGGCTCTGCTGAAGATCATCCTCGAGTTGGCCGACACGGATCTCCTTGTCAGCTTTACAGCTGACATTAAGAGAAGGGGATCTTTAACGGAGGATATGATGGCATTTAGCTTATTTTTTTTTATTCTTTACAGAACTCTAAATATTTTTTTTACTGTCTCTTTAAAGGGGATGTATCACAAAAAAAATAAATAAATAAATAAATACATATGTTTGCCCATAGGTTTGGTTAGTAAAGTAGCATTAGGGAAGCTGTTTTTTTTTTTTCTTTTAATCTAAATCCTCTTGCAGATATTCTACTTTTAAGTCAGATAGAGCTGTGCCCAAGAATCAGCGTACCACATTATGCTGACTGACACTGCTCTGACTGCCTAATTCTCCTCCCACCTCCCCTCCCATCTGCCACAGGTAGCACGTTCACGCTTCCCTTCGGTGTGCTGTGAGGTTCCTCAGTATAATGATTACCGGAGCTTGCTGTATCACTAGAAGCCGTTCACAGCACACCAAAAGGGAAGTGTGAACATGATCCCGGGGGCAGCTGGGAGGGAAAATAGAACGTGAAGAAGAGTTGTACACATTATGCGGAAGTGCACAGCACAGAAAAATAACAGCTAAAGGGTTTACATTAACAAAAAACAGCTTCGCTAATACTACTTTACTAACCAAACCTATCCAGCTTTTTTTTTTTTTTTTTTAAGTGATGCATCCCCTTTAATTAGCATATGAAATGTCACTGGCACTGATATTAGTGTACATTAGGATATAGTAACAAATGTAAATACCTCCTTAACTGTACATTTGCTGGTCTTTTGGCTAGCATGACACATATGCAGTTTTCAAACATAAAAACTTGAATAAAGGTGAAAGTTCCACTTTAAAACCCAATTGAAAAATTGCTTATTTTGTGGTAATTTAAATTAATCATAAAAAGTTCAATCTGTTCAGAAGTACATTAAAAAATTTGTCACATTATGCTACCAATACATTTTATGGACTAAACATAATATTGGTCAGACATCAAATGCAGTTACATTGTTCATGAATGATCACAAGCGCACATATAAGATTACTTAAAGGGATAGTAACACTTCGTTTTAACTTTATTTTATTTTGTAGGCATTAAAAAAACATGAAGAATGATATAAGTCTTATCTCTCAAACCTTTATGGTTTATGAGATATTCACAAGCAAAGTTCCCCTCCCCGCCCCTTTTACCTAGTGTAAGCCATCTCTTCTCAGATGTGAGTCTGGTTGTATGACAGTACAGATAACAGAAGGGGACAATTTTCTTTGTATGAAAACAATGAAAGCCCTTCCCCCCTTGACAAGTTATTCAGCTTTTTCCATTATCTTAATTGAAGATTGTCCCTCTCTGCAGTCTACCTGGGCATCTCCCTTCTTATCTGGCTGAACAGGGGGGGGATACTTTGTTTGTGAATATCTCTTAAACCATAAAGGTTTCAGAGATAAGACTTATATCATTCTTCATGTTTTTTTAATGCCTACAAAATAAAATAAAGTTAAAATGAAGTATTACTATCCCTTTAAACTTAAAAAACAGAAGGAAAGGGAAATCAAATAATGTTATTAAAAGGGCGCGAGTAAGTAGATATTCCAAGGATTTCAAAAACAATGCTTTCGCCAAGATGGAAGGTGTAAATAAAAAGAACTGTGTCCTCCTTTAACTAAAAAGTATTTTCATTCAGCCATGGATAAAAATGCGTGCATTGCAACAGGTATACTTCAGTTTCTGTTCTGAAGTGAGAAGTAAAACAAAAAGCCTTGTTTCTACTGTTTAGCAATTAGGGCCATTTACAATACAGCTAAATAAGGCACAATTCTAGAGCCAAGCAACTGTACCATGTTGTAGAAATAAGCTATTAATGGGTTTAAAAGCCCCATTTAAATCAATGGGAATTTGATAATTTTATTAATCTGCTATGATGCAGTTTATTTGCTCCAGAATAAATGCTTTTTAGCTTGCTGTATATGCTCGAGGAGTTCCCCTAACTACATATTCCATACACTTGAGTTGTAGGGGTTTCTTAAAAACTCAAGTGTACAAGAATGGAAACACCCTCAAATGTTTGTTCATACGAAAATGTCAACATTTTAACAGCATACAGAGCAGAAAGTAACTGTAGTACTTGGGGTTCCCCAGATATCACACATGGTTAATGTGAAATGGTGACATTTTAATTTAAGCAAACATAGCTGCAAGTGAAGACAAACTGCTAGTTCTGGGGTAGCTTATTGAGCTGCAGGCAAGTCTGTTTCTGATATCCAAAACAACTGTTAGCAGAACCAGATGGGGGTTACTATGGGTCTATTAAAGAAATAGCAATGTTTCACAATAAAAGCAGCTCCAATTAATATTCATAGTATTTGGGCCATGGAGATAGTTATTTCAATACTGTCAGAGTTGTAGTTCAAGAGTAATTGAATGATAAAGTATCCCCCTCCTGCACCTTTTACTGATGGAACACTACTCAGCTCAGAGAAGCAAGGTGGTGTCTAGGTGTATTGCAGAGATGGACAATCTTCAATTAGCATAAGGGAAAAACCTGTGAAGGGGGGGGGGCAGGGTTTTCATTGTTCTCACAGTAAGATTGCCCCTTGCTGTGAGGTGTCTGGTCTCAAAGACCAGATTCCACATCTGAGGAGAGGCGGCCTACACTAGGTAAAAGGGGCAGGAGGGGGATACTTTATCATTCAATTACTCTTGAACTACAACTCTGACAGTATTGAAATAACAATCTCCATGGCCCAAATACTAAGCAGATTAATTGGATCTGCTGTTGTGAAATATTACTATCCCTTTAAGTCACGTCCCAGTACAAATCGAACTGGAATTAGTAGGATAGTGGAAAATGAACCATACACCTATCCAGTATTCCTACACGTTACTCCATGTAAGGACAAAAAAAAAAAAAAGCCAGGAGACTGCTACTGAAGTTGCTACAGGTACATACATCTAATGGTAAGAAGTGAGCTTGATTGTAGAAAACACAATTCTTCTGCAACTCAAGTCACTGTTTGTAAAGCTGGAGGTATAACACATGATACAGAGGCACCAGAGATACAGCTCTGGAAAAAATGTAAATGTGGCTCACGGCTGGAGAACACAAAAGGCCTGGGGAGGTTGAGCCTCACCAAATCAAATTACTTTCCTTTATATCAGGGTTACTGTCACAGTTTTAGTTGAGGGTTAGCCCATCTAAAGAGGAGAAGGGAATGATCTTCAGGATGGAATTTTAAAATGTATCTTCTGAGAATGATCACTTTTGCCCGCTTTCTCACTCAGGATTTTGGTCTGGCTGCACTCGCCAATCTTGTGCTCAGATTAAGTGAAAGATACACACGTGCTGTGGGCATTTTGCAGAGGGACTGGGGTTCCCTTCTAAAAAATTTTAAAATGCAGCAACAACATTGTTAGTACTCACTGCCATCATCAAGGGGGATGGAGGAGACTGGGCCTAGCTGCAATTTATGACATCAGTAATTAGTACATGCAATATTAGTAGTATTGGAGCATGGTAAGAGAATAAATGTATACGTAACAGACAGACAAATCTTACAAATTGGTTTACAGACATCTTGCACAGTCCTAGTACTGCAAATGCATTGTGCTGGGGCAGAGCAGCTGGCAAGTAGTGATGCAGAGAGGGGAAGAAAAAAAACAAACAAAACAACAAACAAAACACAGAAGACAAGAGGGATAAGTTAGAATACAGTGCATAATAAATTATATAAGAACCAGCACATGTCAAACACTTTACTTTGCTCATGCCCTTCACTCTTACAAGAACTTCATCAGTGGCTCCTAGCTGTGGCTGGGTAATTGGAGGCATCCTGTTCTGCCACAGGAGTAAAATGTTGCTGTCAGGCACACTTAGCAATCTCTCCCTGCTTATTAAATTATATACATGAAAAGGAGGACAGACAGAAGAGTGGGGCCAATGAGCACATTTAACATCCATAACATTAGGCGGGGGGGAGACACAGTCAGCATATAGCCACCAGCAAATCAGACTGATTATCACAACATGCTGAAGTTTCTGACTTGCAGGTGGTTGTAGTCTCTCAGTGCCATACAGAAGACACCACATGGAACATAGCACCTATAAAGCACAGTACCTAATGTTATTGCAGTGTTTGGGTATGAGGTAGATCAGAGGTAGGAAACCTGAAGCACTTCATTACTTGGCCCATTTTGCCAATCCACACAACACTGTCTGGTAACTGGTGGCTTATAGTCCATATATACCCGAAGGGTCACCGTCTGCCTGCCCCTATCTAGCCTAAACCCTAAGGTTAAAATAAGATTAAGCTGGTAAAATTAGGTTACAAATGTATTGTTGCTAATATTTAGAGCAACTGACCAGATGGCACTGTGTACCCATATCAAACGTGTACTAGCAGTTAGCTGAAATGCGGTGAACCATTAGAAGGGCTATCTAACCTATCATCTTTCCCAGGATTGGTGGGTGACACCAGGATCTTCTATTAACTGCAACTACCATCATCCTTTGTTAGAAAACATCTGGATGCAGATAACTGGAGTTGTAGTCCAACACTTTCACTACTGTAAAATGTCCTGGGAAACAGGTTATTAACATTCCCTTCACAAATACAGTCCCTCTCCTCCTATAATGGTACTTTTAACCCCTTGAATTCTAGAAGTTTCCAACACCGGACACCTTTCTAGTATTCAACAGATTAAAAGCCCCAATGTGAATTTACATTGCCATTCACTGTGCAGCTGATTTGCCCCACAATTACACCTCATGTCTTTGCTCCTTTGACAGCGAGATGGGTGAGAAAAACTCTGCAGGGTTATCACTGCTGCGGTTACAACCCGAATACATCAAAACAGATTAACCCATTTCTCAAGCTCTGAACACTCCATATACCACAACCCACCAAATATAATCTCCACCCATAGTGCATTTTGCTTGTGTTCCCTCCCATTGATATGCACACTCCGCCCCCATCAATAAACCGAGCGAGCCTCCCCTCCCACGCGTGCCCCTTAACCACCAGCAAATACAAATCCACATACAACCGAAAGGGGTAGAAACGGAGAATTATACAACACATAGTGCGAGCCCCTATTCCCGCCCACATATAAACACTCAGAAATTCACACTCCTCCCACCCACCCCGGTCCTACCGCCCCCTTTTTCGGTCTTACCTCGCCTCCTTCCCCGGCCATGTCTCGGAGCCCCGCGCCAGCCCCACAAAATCCCGCGAGATTCGGGTCGAGCTTGTGCCTCGCGATAGCACACAGGAAGATGGCGGCGTATGCAGATAGAAACAATCAAGCTGTTGTGGAGGCGGGGTCATAAATCTCCACCACATAAAGGGCGGGCACGAGCACTTAGTGTGTTACAAATATTGGAAGTGCAGCGAAGGGTAACTATAGCAATTATATGAAACCTACAACCACAACTACCAACAACAGTTCCGTAGGTTAACCACCTACGCTCTTGTATTAGTGTTTTCTTCATAATAGACGACTGACAATATAGCAAACCATAACACTCGCGCACGCCACACAAACCAAGCCTCCGTTACAGTGGGCCAATGGAGGATCCGAAATGCAATGTTCTCATTCATACAGAAAAATAGCACAGCTCTTGCATAGCACAGTAAGGCGTATGTACAAAGAAAAGTGTTGCAGTTTTAAAACATACCAACTCCACCGCATAAAGCAAACAATACCCAATGATTTAAGTTAGGTTTTAACCCCATGAATGACTGCTACAAATGTTGGACATACAGCATTCAACAAGTTAACCCTTTGAGTACCAGAGAGGTATCCAATGCACTGCATACTTCTCTTGCACTCAAAGTCAAAACCCACTTTTAAACAAAATTTACATTTTTATGGTCTTTTACGGTTCAGCTGGTTTTTCACCAAAAAGCACCAATTTTAGTGCATTTGCATCACTAACACAATAGAATAGGGACAGGCAGTCTCTTGCTCCAAAAATCTGGTTATCCTTTTCCTATATAATAATTTGCTAGGATGTTTGTCAGAAGCCGTCATGCGCAGTAGAGAATGCGCGCGTTCGACCAATCTCTACTGCGCATGAAGTGGCCGCTTAACCCTTTGGGTGCGAGAGGCGAACGTAACGCAGTACCCCTCTGGCACTCAAAGGGTTAACACCACCCATACCTTGGCCCATGTACACGAGCTTTTACACTAGTGGATAATAAAAGTCTAGAGAGCTTGAATTCTGCTCAAACCAGTCCACGAACCCTTTCCAATATTTATTTTTCAAGATATCCACCATTCAAAAAAAAAAAAAAAAAGTGACTTAAATTAACCCTATCGGTGCCAGGAGTACGATAGATAGCTCTCTGGCACTCAAAGAGTTAACTCAAACAGATTCTTCAGAATGAACATGCTACTAATTGATTCACCTGTGTTTGTCTAAGAATTTTCTGATCACCATAACCTGGGGGACCCCCAGAAGTAAGATTTGAGCTACCTTGGTCTGGAGAGACAGCATAGTGGAGAGACATAACCATACCAAAGTGGTTAAATTGATTTAACCCCTTAAGAACCCATGGCGTACATGTACATCATGAATTTCGGGGCTTCCCACATGGCTGAATGCTGTTCGGGGAGCCCTGAATCAGATCCTGAAAAGAAAAAAAAATGCTAAGGTCCCTAAGGGATTGATAAATAAAGCTTTTTAACCTCTTGAATGAGATATCCAAAAGCATTGAGATCTGGCAGTTAAAGGGATATTGATACTTCGTTTTAACTTTATTTTATTTTGTAGGCTTTAAAAAAAACGAAGAATGGTATAAGACTTATCTCTCAAACCTTTATGGTTTATGAGATATTCACAAGCAAAGTTTCCCCTCCCTGCCCCTTTTAACCAGTGTAAGCCATCTCTTCTCAGATGTGGAATGCAGTCTATAGACCAGATAGATAACAGAAGGGGACACTTTTATTCCTATGAAAACAATGAAATCCCTGCCCCTCCTTGACAAGCTTTTCAGATTTTTCCCTTATCTTAATTGAAAATTGTCCCTCTCTGCAATCTACCTGGGCACCTCCCTTCTGCTCTGGTTGAGCAGTGTTACATCAGTAAAAGGGGCGGGACGGGGACACTGTCATTGAATTACTCTTGAACTACAACTCTGACAGAATTGAAATAACACTCTCCAAAGTCCAAATACTATGATGACTAATTAGAGCTGCTTTTATTATGAAACATTACTATCCCTTTAAGAAGATTCACATTAAGTTGATTACCCCCTGTTCCTTAAAGGGATAGTAATGTCACTTGATAAAATTAAGCTTCACTCATTCATCATACTTTTTCAACAATGCAGAGCATTATTACAATGCTGTAATCTGTTTAGTTAATGTGTAATTAAATTATAAAGTGTCCCCCTCCAGCCCCTTTTACCTACATAATGTTGCCTTCCCACAGAGCAGCAAGCAGGTCCTGATGGATCGCAACGAGTGACAATCTTCTGTCAGCATGAGGAAAAACCTGTTCTCCTTTGTCAAGGGGGGCAGGGTTTTCCTTATACGGACAGCCAGAAGAGTATCTCTCATTGCAATCTGTCCTGTCCGCTGACAAAATTCCAGATATGAGGGGAGGCAGCATTACATATGTAAAAGAGGCGGCAGTGGGAACACTTTATGATTTAATTACATGAACTAGACTGATTACAGCATTGTAATAACACTACATTGTTGAAGAACTAAGATGAATGTTCCCAAATCTTTCATCTGCCTCCTAGATTCAAAACTAGGGTTGCATCGGTGCAGATACCAGCATTTGCACGAGTACTTGTACTCGCGCCAAATGCACGCGATGCCAGCACCAATACCCTGTGTCAGGGTCAGTGCTGCAGAGCGCCCGATGCCAGCACCAATACCCTGTGTCAGGGTCAGTGCTGCAGAGAGGGAGTCCAGGGAGCTGCTCACAATGCTCCCCGGTCGCCTCTCTCCCTCCTGCAGCGTCAGAGCGTTGCTGCGAGTTACCATGGCAACGCTCCGATGCCGACCTCTGCCAGGACTGCCGAGAGAACAGCAAGCACCCGGCAGAGGAGGGTAATGCAGGAAAAGGGGGATCAACAGAGGAAGATAGGGCATGAAGAGCGGGTGGTGAAAAAGAGGCAGAGAGGGGGGTTAAGAGGGAGAAAAATAGGCAAAAGGGACTAAGGGAGAAAAAAAAAAAAAAGAGGCAAAAGGAGGAAGGATCAAGAGACAAAAGGAGGGGGGCCAAGAAGATGCAAAAGGAGGGGGATCAGGAGGGAGAGAGGCAAAAGGGTGGGATCAAGAGTCAAGGAGGGGGACAAAGGGGGATCAAAAGACAAGGCAAAAGGAGGGAGCTCAAGAGGGGGAAAATGAAGTAAAAGGTGGGAATCAAGAGGGGGAGAAAGAGGCAAAAGGGGAGAATCAAGAGGTGGTGTGTGTGTGTGTGTGTGTGTGTGTGTGTGTGTGTGTGTGTGTGTGTGTGTGTGTGTATTTCAAGTACTCACCGATACTTCCAAGTACCTGAAGTATATATTATACTTGGAAAACTAGCAAATGACCGCAAAAAAAAGTCATCGGTAATTGGTTACGGTGAGTACTTGAAAAAAGTATCGGTACTCGTACTCGGTCTTAAAAAATTGGTATCAGTGCATCTCTAGTCAAAACAAACTTGTCAAACCCTGATGTATTGGGCAAAGTGATAACAGACATGGTATCCAATATTATTAACATAGGCAAACAGTGAGCCCAGCACGGTTTCATTTGAGATCAGCTTGAAGACGTAAAACTGTATATGCTCAACCTGAACGTTTTTAAAATAAAGGTTGATTTCAAAATGTTAACACCATCAATGCAACAAACCTACTGGTATGAATTGCTAAAAAGAAAGAATGTTGAAGAAAAATCACGAGAATTTAAATTTAGGTTGCAGAAATATATTCAACAATATATACCCTTGGGGAACAAACATAAAAGAGTATTTTAGTCTTACCTGTTATATCCTTTTCTCTTAGTTCATACAGGTTACTGGTAACTTTGGGTAGGAGATCAGCCCCTTTAAGTAGACAGGAACAATTCTGAGAAGTGAATGCAGGGGTGGAGCCTACCTTCCCTCCTTGGCTGCAGCTAGCCAACCAGCTCCAGTAAGATTTGATACACTAACTTTTGACTAGGTAGTGAGAAGGAAAAGATGACTCATGTGAGCATGAACCTGAAAGGACCCTCACGGCCTGCCACAGGAGAGCCAAGCATGGTCCCTTGACAGGGTGGGAGACCAGTAACCTGTATGGACTAAGAGAAAAGGATTTAACAGGTAAGACTAAAATCCTCTTTTCTCTGTCGTTCAATACAGGTTACTGGTAACTTTGGGATGTCCAACCGTTGAGTTTCCCAGAGGCGGGAAGTAAGGCAAGGACCAGGTGCAAGCCCCCAAAGTCACCAGAGCATATATGAACCATCAGATCAGATACAGCCTAACAAAAACAAATGAAGTGTCAGACACTGAATAGGTGTAACACCACCCCAGGAACTGACACACAGCACACTGAACTAGAGCCAACAGGGCTCAAAAGAGAAGAAAGCACCAAAGAACCGAAGAAGATCCTAGACAGGGAAGACTGCCTCCAGGATTTTCCTCCCAAAGCGTGTCAGGCCATCGAATGGACTCCGTGAGATGCACACAAAACCTGAGACAACACACCACAGCTAATAAGTGGAGATCCTTCCCCTTGTCAGAGGAAGGGCCAGGGCAGAAAGAAGGAACCACAATCTCCTGATTGAGGAGGAAGTCATAATCACCTTCGGGAGAAACTCCCACGAAGTCGGAAGCACCACCAAGTCCTAGTGAATCACCAAAAAGGGGTGGTTTACAAGACAGAGCATGCAGCTCCACGACACTGTGAACAGACACGATCGCCAGGAGAAAAGCCATGTACCACATCAGGAGACGCAGAGGAATAGCATCCAAAGACTCAAAGGGAGGGCGCTGAAGGATGCCCTAAACCTAAGATAAGATCCCACTAATCTTCCGGTTGTGTCGTCGCCACCAGGTCGATGCTTGAAAGACCCCACCTCTGAACAATGAGGTTGAACACCTCTGGGTGCAGTTCCCACTCTCTGCTCTCCACAGTGCGTCAACTGAGGAGGCCTGCCATGACATTGTCTACGCCGGGAATGTGAACTGCGGATACTGCAGAAACATGTTCATTAGCCCAGGACAAGATAGCCTGGACGCTAACCAAGCTGTGTGACTTCTTGTTCCTTTTTGCATGTTGATGTAAGCCACCTCCATGGCATTGTCTGACTAGACCCGGACCGGGCAATCTTCCAGCTGGCGTGTCCAATGGCAAAGGGCATGAAATATTGCCCGAAGCTCCAACACGTTGATGGCAAGGAGAGATTCCTCCGGTAACCACAGACCCTGAGCATTCAGGTGTCCCAGAAACGCCCCCAGCCAGAAAAGCTGGCGTCCGTTGTCACCATGGTCCAGAAGGACACCAGGAAGGGCTTCCCCTCCAGCAGATTAGAGAGGTTGAGCCACCACGACAGACTCATTCCACATGAAGAGGGAGGGATACGGACAGATTCAGGTGGTCCGGGTGACCCCTGCACACATGGATCACAAACCTCTGGAGTTCCCTGGTGTGAGCCATGGCAAACTGGACTACTTCTGTGGTGGAAATGAACTTTCCCACTAGAGAGGACAACGTCTTGGCTGGAGCTGGATCGTGAGTCAGAACAGTCACAGTCCTTAGGGACTCCTGGTGATAATGAGTCTAGATCACAAAGGAATTGAGACCCTTCAGGTCTAAAATAGGACGATAGCTGCCATCCTTTTTGGAAACCACAAATAGGTTTGAGTAAAAATCCAAACAGCGGTCCTGAACGTCCTTGTCCAGAGGGGCTGGGATAGCTCTGAACAGACGGCATTTCTCTACACCCTGAGGCGTATGAGAAGGGAAAAACTTGAAGGGAGGAAGAGAGACAAAGGGAACCTGTACCCTTCCTCCACCACCTGCAGAACCCACGGGTCCACCACCGAGTCGAGTCCTCCTAGACGCTGTGGTAGTGACGCGGACGGTTCGGTGAGTCATGCCAAAGAAGGTTTAGAAGCCTTGGGCTAGGAGGAGGACTTAGGCTTCCCTTGTGGTTTGGGCTTGGAGGAGGAATGTGGAGCTGGGGGAACCGCCTGGTTTGCCAGATGTGTCTCAGTCTGGAAGCACGAGAAGAAATGATTATGTTTGATAAGAGTCTGCTTCCTGGAAACCATAGGCAGAAGGGTACTCTTACCCCCTATCTCCTACCTAATCAGATCCTTAAAGCGGAACTACCATGTCACAAAATGTTTAGCTTAACTAAGTCCCCTTCTGGCGACTAGCTGCTTAGTAGCGCTAGTCACCAGAATTATTACCTGACTTAATAGATATATGCTTTATTCCCCAGCTGTCAGCAGCACGGAGTGCGGACATCTTGCCAGAATGATGTCCGTGCGCCTGTGCTGTCAGGCCCAGTCGGATCTAGGAGGCGTTGCTAGGAGCCATTCGGCTCCAGCTGGGACTGACCGTGCAGGCGTGCGGACATCATTCTGGCAAGATGTTCGTGCTCTGCTCTACTGACAGCTGGGGATCAAAGCATATATTAAATCAGGTAATAAGTCTGGCGACTAGTGCTACTAACAGCTAGGTCGCCAGAAGGGGACTTAATTAAGCTAAACATTTTGTGACATGGTAGTTCCGCTTTAAGATCTGGCCCAAACAGAGATGTGCCCAGACGGGGCAAGGAGAGCAATGTTTACTGAGAAACAGTGTCAGCAGACCAGATTTTGAGCCAAGGAGCTTGTCTGGCAACCAGGCATGGTGGAAACCCTTGCCACCAACTGTTGGCATCAAACAAAGCAGCAGAGACCTAATGCTGGGCTTCAGAAATGTTGGCAAGTAGCTGCAACATATCAGTAGTAGGAGCTCCCTGACGAAGAGCAAGTGTGACCTGTTCAGTCCAAACTGCACTGGCCCTATTTACCCAGGCTGCAGCAAATGCTGGACGTAGGGAAGTACCAGAGGTGTCAAAAATGGACTTGAGGGGGGCCTCAAGTTTCTCATCAGTCCAGTCTGTAAGAGCAGAGGCATCAGCAGCTGGCAAAGCACTGGACTTAAAAGGTCCTAGAAACAAGGGCATGCACCTTGGGGGGGATGAACCCACTGAGCTAACGCCACATCAGAAAATGGGGTAAAGCTTAGCAAACTTCTCGAAGACAGAAGGATTTTCTGCTTGGAGACTACCACTCATCAGACACTAACTGGTCCAGAGTGGGGAAAGGTGGAAAACAAGTATGGGGCCGTTTGGGCTCCTGAAATACATCAGAGGGGTCCAAAGAAACCTCTTGAACCAAGGGAATGTTTAGGGTGTTTAATATGGCTCCGATCAGGCCCTCAGCAGAGGCATCAGGGTCAGCCTCAAGAAGGGGGGGGGGTCTCGAAAGAACTGAGAGGAGACCACTGCAGAACATTCCCTCCTCACTCCCCTTTCCCTGATGTCAGCTGTAAAGCTGACAGGAGATTTGTGTCGGCAGACTCAAGGAGGCCCTTCAGCAGAGCAGAGATAGCGCCATGTAGAAAAAATACTTAAAAGGGATAGTAATACTTCATTTTATCTTTATTTTATTTTGTAGGAATTAAAAAAACTTGAAGAATGATATAAGTCTTCTCTCTCAAACCTTTATGGTTTAAGAGATATTCACAAGCAAAGTTTCCCCCTCCCACCCCTTTTACCTAGTGTTAGCCATCTCTTCTCAGATGTGGAATGCAGTCCATAGACCAGACAGATAACAGCAGGGGACAAGCTTCTTTCTATTAGAACAATGAAAACCCTGCCCCCCTTGACAAGTTTTTCAGGTTTTTCCCTTATCTTAATTGAAGATTGTCCCTCTCTGCAGTCTATCTGGGCACCTCCCTTCTGCTCTGGGTGAGCAGTGTTACATCAGTAAAAGGGGAGGGAGGGGGATACTTTATCATTTAATTACTCCTAAACTACAACTCTGACAGAACTGAAATAACACTCTCCATGGCCCAAATACTATGAAGATTAATTAGAGCTGCTTTTAATATGAAACATTACTATCACTTTAATTGGAATGGTTTACAAAGTGTGCCTGGTTTGCAAGACCGTTTCAGTGAAGTATTTCTTTCTACCTAACGCTATCTCAGCTCTGCTGAAGAAAAATTAGCAACCTTAACGGTGCAGACATCTCATAATTTATCACTACTTACTGTCTGATTTTCAAACCAGTGACACCATCCCCTCTTTTTCCTAATTGGGAGATGTTTTTATGACTTATGCATGAACTAAATGTTTATTAGGTTTTTAATACCTGATGTTTAATCCCTTAAGGACGAGTGGTCAGCATTTAAGGACCACAGGGCATTTCTTTTTCTGCCATTTGATTCAGGGGGCTGCTCGGGGACCCTTGAATTCCATGACGTGCCAGGACCGTGACGGTCCTGGCACATAACTGGTTCTTAAGGGGATAAATAAGTACTAATAAAATCGAGCATTTTACAACTTGCAGTCTTATTAGAGTGACATCTGTTTTGCACAGTATCAAACTGGTTCTCTCTTATGAACTGGCAGCAGCCAGTTCATATCTGTTCTATGTTCTTCATTTTCTGTTTGGATCTATGCAATAAAGTTTCAGAACCCGCAATACAAAAACCTAGGTGTCCTCTATTGATATTATTTAAAAAAAAAAAAAAATGACAAGTGAAAAAGGCATTTAGACAATTTAAGTCAAACAACAGAGAATTAGTTCTTGAAATACAGGGTGTACAACAAATATTGCAAAAGGGCAATAACTTAGCAGAAACAGAAACTCAAATTGCAAGGGAGAGTCAGACTAATTCTAAAAAGTTTTTAAAATACATAAATAGCAGAAATATAAGGAGTTCACTGGACCTTTCAAAAATGAGATGGGTGACTTGATTAGGAAGGATAAGAGAAAAGCTGATGCTCTGGACACCTTTTCATCTGTATATACTACAGAACAGGTAACAATTATAACTATCAAATATAAGTTTAAGACAAGAAAAGATAAATGGAAGACTGGACAAAATTAAGAGTTGATAAAGCAGCTGGGCCTGATGGCATACAACCAAGGGTTTTTCAGAACTCACTAAAAAAAAGTGTCTATAAGGTGCTAGAAAACCCCATGAGTGCCAGAGCATACCTCTATGGCACTCAAGGGTTAAAACCTATGACAGTCCTGCAATGGCAGAAAAGGGAAGGACAAAAAAAACAGGCGCCCCTGCGCACATCAATGGATAATATAATTAACCACCACCAAACACCCCTGGGTGCACACACACAAAAAAACTTTGTGCCAGGGATGGCTTATGGCAAGCCTGATTTCACAGGCAGCTCGGTATATCACTGCAGTTTCTTCAGTTAGGCTGCTTTCTCTAACTCGCTCTCCCCGAAGCAGCAACAGAACAATGATGGCAATACCACATGAAAAAGAAAAAAAAAAACAAAACACAGAGTGCCACAGAAGTGTAATACAGCATACAATGAAGACATGTTGTAGACAGAAATGTACTCACATTCTAGTATGGTCAGTGATGATATCAATAGGTCTGACTAACGCACACAAGAAATTCTCCCATCTCCGTTCGGGTTCAGTTGGAAACTATCTTCAGAGAAGGACAGGCGGAGGCTATTGATCTTCTATTAAAATGGCTTTATTGAACAAACAGCCTATTTCTCCGTGTGTGTTAGAGTCAACACTCTGACCATACAAGAATATGAGTACATTTCTGTCTACAACAAGTCTTCATTCTATGCTGTATTACACTATTGTGGCACTGTTTTTCATGTGGTATTGCCATCATGACTGTCCTGGCATGTTGTGGGTTGGACTTGCAATAAGGACCCATGACGTGCCAGGACCATTATGGATTTCAGGGCTCTCCGCAGTTCGGGGAGTCCTGCATTGAACTTCCCTCCCCCCCCCCAAAAAAAAAAAAAAAAAAAAAAAAAAAGCTTTGCGGTCCTTAAAGGGATAGTAATACTTCATTTTAACTTTATTTTATTTTGTAGGCATTAAAAAAAACATGAAGAATGATATAAGTCTTATCTCTCAAACCTTTACGGTTTAAGAGATATTCACAAACAAAGTATCCCCCGCCTGTTCAACCAGATCAGAAGGGAGGTGCCCAGGTAGACTGCAGAGAGGGACAATCTTCAATTAAGATAAGGGAAAAAGCTGAAAAACTTGTCAAGGGGGGGGGAAGGGCTTTCATTGTTTTCATACAAAGAAAATTGTCCCCTTCTGTTATCTGTCTGGTCATACAACCAGATTCACATCTGAGAAGAGATGGCTTACACTAGGTAAAAGGGGCGGGGAGGGGGAACTTTGTTTGTGAATATCTCATAAACCATAAAGGTCTGAGGGATAAGACATATCATTCTTCATGTTTTTTTAATGCCTACAAAATAAAATAAAGTTAAAACGAAGTATTACTATCCCTTTAAGTGCCGGCTGCAAGTGCACATGGACGGTCCTTAAGGGGTTTAAAAAAAATAATAAAAGTGAAAATAAAAGGGGGGGGGGCTCTCTCAGGATCTAGGTACTATCCAATTGACCAGAGTGTAAAACTAAAAAAGCGCTCCTATCCTATTTAATAATTAGCTAGGATGTTTGTCAGAAGCTGTCATGCGCAGTAGAGACCCCACACTGTAGTTATGCGCAGTAGAGACTGCCCGAACACGCCGTGGCTGATACGCAGTGGGGCGCTCCGAATTCAGACAGAAGTCCTCTCTGCACACCTTCCTGGGCCTATGAGTAAGGACCGTTTAGGTCCGAAACACGTTAGGTGTTTGTTGGAGTGTTTTTTGTCTTGTATATTTCCATGTCTCACAAGCTTTTAAATTTCAAGAATAAAGATTAGTAGCTAAAATCGTTATTTAACCATTCAAGTGCGGACTTTGTTTTATTTTCATTGTAAGGGAGCAGAGAGGCTCCTGGCACTAGCCGAGGCTGCTGTGTGGCACTGTGGCCCGTGTAGACGGGCTTTTAACCCCTTCCCGACACAGGACGTACATGTACGTCCTGTGTGGCTGTCACTTAGTGACAGAGGACGTACATGTACGTCCCGGAAATCCGGCTCCCCGCGCGGCTGCGCGCCGTTCGGGGACTCCGGATTGTTTTTTAAAAAAAAAAAAAAAAAAAAAATGTTAGACGGACGTTAAGTGACGGCCACGTCTGCACGCGGCCGTCACTAAGGGGTTAAACTAGTACTAGAATAATACGATATCTTGTAATGTATAGGGACAAAACTAGAGAGGTGATGTGAGGAACAGAATTTATTCACATCCAAAACTTATAATCAACACACATACATATAAATACTATATACAGCTAGTATGAATAAATGCAATAAAAACATGTATATTTAAAAAATATATAAGTAGAAATTGTATCATAAGAAATGATATTAACATATCAACATATTTCTAGTACTTTGAGCGAGAGCACCAAGGCAAGAAAATTGAAGTTTTGGAGTGCCCATCACTACTTTCTGTAGAATATATCTCAAATATAGCTAAAATGCCAATGTCCTGGTATAATAAATCAGTCCTTTAAACCTTTGAGTGCCAGAGGGGTATGCAACACATTGCATACCTCTCTGGCACTCGAAGGGTTATAGGATAACAACTAGAAAAAAACTACATGAAAATGAATCCAATATAATATCTGGAATGAAGCAATGTATTCATTTTTGTATACAATGAACTGGCAATGTCACCTGGAAGGACATTTAACTATTCTGGTTCAGGCACAGTAAAAGGAGTATTCCGAAAGGAAAATGCTGAAGCACTGGCAGATGCTGTAGACCACATAATACAACAACTTTGCATACCAGGAAGTTTGATCCCACAAGAATTATAAGTAAATGCAGTAGAGGAAGTTTTAATGCTTATAGGGTTTTGCATGTCCTTTGATTCAAACATAATTAACAAGATGGGGGGGGGGGGTATCCACCATATAGCTGAAGAACAAACAAGAGTTGTGGCAAGCAGGAGTCTGCCAAAAAATAAGGAAAGGTGTGATTGCTCATCACGTCTCATCTGGTCAGTTCATCTCTTCTGGCAGTTCTTGCAAGATTCCCAGCCTCATAAGAGCCTAGTGCATAGGGGAGCAGCATCTCATGTAATCCCAGAAGCCTCACAAGCAGAAATAATCAGACTGAAACATGGAGGGCAGTACCTTGTCCTCCCATAAAGGCAAGGATAACACCCAAACTAAGTGGAATGTAGCCACTCTGTTCTGAAGGTATGAATTGCCTTGGGTATTAATACAAGAAATTGCCCTTCTAAAGGTCATAAGGATTATCCCATGGTTTGCTCTTGGAAGCCCCCCAGCTACACCAGGAAAATCCTTGTAATCATTCAGGTCCTCTGCCTCTCTGGCCCCAAAGGACAGAGTGTGAAAGAAGAGAGGGCAATCAGGAAACTGACTAAGCCAGTGATTACCATGTAAATAAAAAGAAAACATCCCCTGATACACCGGAGGACACTCAGAAAAAAGAACTAACTGGCTGTAGTGAGGGCTATATGGAACAAAATATGAGAGGAGCTTCATCATTGAATTCCCTAACTCCTATGAGGGGGTTTGTCTTAAAACCCTATTTATACCTGCATTCCTCAAGTGGACTAAGAGAAAAGGATTTAAAATCGGGAAGCACACAGATCCCGTTGTCCCTACAACCTCTGTTGGGAGGCTGTTCCACAAGCATCACCCTTACTGTAAAGTAGTACTTACACACATTACTCCTGAATTTTCCACCTTCTAACTTTGGAAGTTCTAGTATTTTTTTTTTTTTTTTATGCTTCCCTCCTGAAGTATGTGAAATCCCATATAACAATTAAAAGGATTCTATCATCATCCCTCTCCCTTCTTTCTCTGCATCTATTCTGGAACCCTCTGTCATGAAGACTCGGCACCATTTTGGTGGTGCTTCATTAAACTGCCTCCAATTTATTCCCTCCATTCTGGAGAGGTGGTCTCCAGAACCATGCACAGTACTCCAAGGGAGGTCTTACGAGCAACCGATGAAGTGGCATTAGTTCCGCTTTCATCCTGGTGCTAATGCCTCTTCCTATTTGCAACGAAGATCCTTGTTTTCCTTTCCTTTTGCTTTACTGCATTGCTTACCTACCTTCAAGTTATCTAAAATAACTCCCAAGCCTCTTTCCTACTGTTGGTAGCTCAAGGACTACAGTTGGATACTCTTACTTCAGAAGAACTCCACGCTGCTTCACAAGTTTACATCAGGCTGCTACTGTAGACATGCGCTGAGCACCATTCTACTTGTGTGAGAGGTACGGTGCTCAGTGCATCCCAGTAACTGTAGCAGTGGATTCTTCCTCCTGGGGCAGCAGGACTAGTTAGTGTCCTGGCAATCTGAGAAAAACCACAGTATGGGCCTTGCTCAGAAAGCTAAAAACATAGTTCATAAGGGTGAGGGAATAAAAAAAGTGTGTTTCATTAATCAAAAGGAAGGCAAAAAAACAGACAGATCGGTACTGTCTTCGCCTCCTAGCCCGTAGGACCAAACATAAGCACAAAAGGAAGCAGCATACCTTAGTTACACTTTTGCTTGAGCTGCAAAAGATCATAAATCAGAATCAAGGGTCATGTGTGCCATGGAAGGACACAGAACAAAAAGGAATATGCAAAAGTAGTTCTCATAAGGGTGGGGAAAACACCAAAATACCAGGATTTTTACCTCGAGTCAGGATTGAGTTGAAGAGGCCTTAGGAGAGGAACTCAAAAACCTTGTACACAAAGCATAAAAAGGAGAGTTTACAGGGGTGTGGAAATTAAAAAAAATCTACTTGTCCAAGGGACTAAAACGGGAGCCCAATCTACTTGTCCTGATACACAATAATTATTTCAGTACAGCCACCAAAATACGTCCACCTCCACACCCTGCCCACACAGTGTCCGTGCCTCCACACCCTGCCCACCCTGAGTCCGCCTCCACACCCTGCCCATCCTGTGACCGCCTCCACCCTGCCCATCCTGTGACCGCCTCCACCCTGCCCATCCTGTGTCCGCCTTCACACTGTCCATCCTGTGTCCGCCTTCACACTGTCCATCCTGTGTCCGCCTCCACACTGTCCATCCTGTGTCCGCCTCCACACTGTCCATCCTGTGTCCGCCTCCACACTGTCCATCCTGTGTCCGCCTCCACACTGTGTCTGCCTTCACACTGTCCATCCTGTGTCCACCCTGCCCACACTGACACTCAGACCAGTGCTTACCTTCAATAAAGCCTCCTCCACCTCAGGTCACTGAAATGCTGCTGCCTGCCTCTCTCTCAGCAGCTGAGGAGGATGTTGGTGCCAGAAAGCTGCTGGAGAACTGGCTTGGTGCACTCTGTTCAATTGCGCGCCAAGCATTTTTGCTGGCCCAACCAGATGAAACATCTCTGCTCACACACATGCGCAGATCACAATAGCTTCCCTTCATTGGGGCAACAGACTCAATGATGGGAGCTGTAGCGCCGGGATTCAGAGCGGACTGCAGGGCACTTAGAGCAGCAGCACAGGGGGGCCCTCGCAACATTATTTATTAAAAAATCCCTGGTTTAATGCAGAAAGTGAAAATAAAATAAGGGTTTATACTGTCAGTTAAGCAGGGACCAGCATCTGCAGTACTTTTTCCCAAAAAAATTTAGCCTCTGTCAAAGCACGCACATCCACCTTTTAATAAAAGTAGAAATTGATGACCCGATGGCATTTCTACAAATTTCTTCCAGAAAGGCTGCAGCTTTACTTGACCAGGACACAGTGACTAATCTCATGGAGTGTCACTTTATCTTAATGGGAAGTTCATGGTTTGCTCCTTGATATGCCAAATGATCCATCTGGCCATTGAAGCCTTTGAGATTACCATACCCGAATGTTTGCCCTGGAAATGGACAAGCAACAAGTCTGTTTTTCTAAAATCCCTAGTTATTGCCAAATAGTCAGACATACACCTCACCATGTCAAGGTTATGAAATGGTTTTTCCCCCTTTCACCTTTTGGTTTGGGACAAAAAAAAGATGGAAATCCATAACTACTTTACTTTTTTGTTTTTAAATAATTTTTTTTTTAGTCATATAGCTACAAGCTTAGAAACAGTACTATTATCCAGCTTAAGTACAGCACTACTAAGCAATACCCACTTCTTCTGAGACTGATGGCCAGGCTTCTTTCATCAGAGGCATCTGCACAACTGTGCCGCCAGTCCCTTCCTGTTACGTCAGGGTACCATGCAACGCCTCCTAGAGGAGACCGGGATGGACAGCGCAGGCATGCAGATGTCTCCAAGCCAATATGTCTGCTCTGATGCCTGGCTGTCAGCTGTACTTATGCTGTATAATAGAACTACTTCTACTTTAGTTCTATTTTCTATGTTTTATTGAATGGTAAATTCTTTACATGATATGTAATATGTACAAACATATTACATATCATGTAAAGAATTTACCATTCAATAAAACATTTTTTTCCTTGTCTTTCCTTTTGTATTTTACTTCTCAATTCTAACACAGTTATCTTTACATGACGTTCTACCCAATACACAAAACAATTGGACCCTGGGTTTTTCCACTTCCAATATATGAAACATCAAATACAGCAACTTTATAATACCTCATTCTATCTCTCCTTAACTAAACATCCTCTTATCTAGAACATTCTCTATCCTCATTGTATCATATTTTGGATCCATTTATCCCATATTTCACCTCTCCTCCCATCCAATATCATTAATCTTCTCTCCATTTTACCACTGCCAGACTGCCTGTTATTGTAGCTCTACCCAGTTAGGTACCCATTGACTTTTCCAGTTCTTTGCCACATATAGTTTGGCCGCTCTCAAAATGTGCAACATTATTCTTAACTTCCATTTATTTATCTTAGGCAAATCCATATGTAGTAATGCTCTTCTCGGACCAGGTTCCATTATTACCCCGCAAATATCTCTAATCTTCTGAAATATCTGTACCCAAAAACCTGTTAGTCTCAGACAGCTCCACCGCATATGGAAATACGTACCCACTGCTAACTCACATCGCCAACATGTCTTGGCTATATTACCATACATTTTCCCTAATTTTTCAGGGACCAGGTACCATTGGTTACTAACTTTATAACAAAGCTCATTTAAGTTTACACAGTGTATATTCGTATTCACCAATCCAAAAGCTTTATTCCACTCTATTCTCTGAATTGGTTCTTCAAAATCCATTTCCCACTTTGTATATAGCTGGCGGATTATCTTGTTTAACTACTTTATCCAAGAACTGTACGCATTTTGACATCAGTTTTTTATCTGTATCTACCGGTATTAATTCTATCAACATTAACAGTTGTTCTGATAATTCTGATCTATAAAGGAACCTTTTTGTGAAGTCCAGCACTCTCAGAAAGTTAAAATATTCCACCTCCACTAATTCAAATTCTGAGAATTGTTTATTTCTATCCTCCTCATAAAGATCATACAAGGTCAATAACTGCTTTCTCCTCTCAAGATTTTAATTTAACATTCTCTATAAACTTTGAGATTAGTGAAAGAGGTGTAATATTCAATATTTTTCCGCCAACACCTAACAATTTCCTAATCTTTATCCAACTCTCCATTAAATCTTTTAATACTATAGGAGGTTTTAATACGTATACTTAATCTCCTACAATTCCAGAATGAAGCAAAAAGATTCCCTCCCTCCACCCTCTCACTTTCAATTTGATACCGTTTCTCTTTTGTAGCCTGGGGGTTCTGTGAGGATATTATATGTAGACATCTACTCGCCATATATATTTTATCTATATCTGGGTATCCTATCCCTCCCTCATCAGTCCTCTTTGACGGATATCTTTTTGCAATTCTAGGATGCTTACCCTGCCATATATATCGAATGAGGATTCTATAATTTGCAACCAACTCCTTGATATAGACATAGGTAACAGTCTTAACAAATACATCCATTTAGGTAAAACATTCCTATCCAATTCTTCAAATTTCTCTGCATTTGTTTAAAAATTGTCATGACATTTATCGCCATACACTCTTTATGATTCCCTGAAATATATATACCCAGGTATTTTAGATGATGCCTTACCCACTCAAATTTAAATAGTTGTCTCAATCGAAGTTCTAGACCTTGATCCACATCAATCAATAAGCATGTTGATTTCTCTATATTCAATTTATAACCTGAAGACAACGAAAAAATCTCAATCTCCTTCATCACATTCGTCATTGAACAATATGGATCTTCAACTGTGAGTAAGACATCATCTGCATACATCATAAGCTTTAACTCCTCCACGGAAGTACAAAATCCCTTAATAGCCCTATTACCCCTTATCCTTACTGCTAATACTTCCAGAGTCAGGATATATAGTAGAGGGGAGAGAGGGCAGCCTTGTCAAGTTCTATTACTTATTGACAACCAGTCTGTAACAAAGCCTTGACCTTTAACTCTTGCTTGTAGGTCTGTATATAACTCTTTAAATTGCCTTTGATATACGTCCCTCAAATACAAATCTTTCTAACACTGCGAACATAAACTCCCACCTGAGCCTGTTCAAACTCCTTCTCTCCATCCAATGACAGGGCCAGAAGGGGTCTACCCTCTCTCCGCCACTTCCAATACATCCACTATTCTCCGTATACTAGCCCTAGAGGATCTCCCAGGGACAAATCCTACCTGATCATCTTCAACCAATTTTGGGATAACCATCTTAACCCTTTCTGCAGGTATGGATGAATATAACTTTATTCCTATATTTAAAATGGAAATAATAATAACAATTTTTTTAGTTTGACTGCATCCTTATCTTGTTTCAAAATTGGGATAATTCTTCCCCCAGTTCTTCTTTTGGCAAATTCTATAAACCCTCAAAAATTTTCTAAACTCTTGCCCTATCTCCTTAGGAGATAATATTGTTTTTCTTCATGGTATCTTCTATCAAGCGCTGATTTATCTGTTCTTGTAGCTTTTTAGTTTGACTTAACCAAACAGGTGATGGTGCTATTTTATTCTGTCTATTGATCCTTCCCAATTCAATATATAATGTTGTCAGATTAGCTTGCTTCATCTTGGCTTTATCAACTGTCAATTTGATTAAGTGTCCCCTAATCACATATTTGTACGCACACCATGTGCCTATTCTCCAGAAAGTACTTTTCCGTCATATCATTAATATTTTCTCTATAATTTTTATTTTTCATTATATTAGAGGGGAATTTCCACTCCGATCATACTCTTTTATAGATGTCTTTTATGTCTAAAACTACTAAATTGTGGTCTGTCCAAACTACTTCCTTAATATATATTTTTTCCATAGACTGCAAAAAGGTTTCTTCCCCTAAAATATAATCTATTCTGGAGTAGACATTAAAATTATAAGAAAAACATGCATAGTCCTTTTCAATGGGATTCCATATATGCCAACAGTCATAAACATCATTATAATTTAACAGATTAATACATCTCAAAGCATCCTGCCATAATCTGCTTTTTCTCCTGATGCTACTAGGAGATCCATCCAAATTAGGGTCCATTACCAAATTAAAGTCACCCAACAGTACCAATCTTCCCCTTCTAATCGTATTTACTTTATCTACATATTATATAGTTCTTTTATTCGGGGCATAGACATTTACTATTGTATATTATTAATTTTGCATATTACTATATTATATCGTACCTGAATATCTATCTCCTGATATATTATTTCTACATTTACATTCTCTGCAAAAATAATTGCCACTCCCCTCTTTTTTTTTTTTTTCTTTTTTTTTTAATGTATGGAGCATGTATCATGGTAGGGAAGAATTTAGACCAAAAGCCCGATTCCCCATGTTCCCTTCTCTTCCAGTGGGTCTCCTGTATACCACAAATGTGTATCCTTTCTTTTTTAAGACAAGAAAATGCTATATGTCTTTTCTGTGGGGTATTTAATCCCCTTACATTTATCGTTGCAAATTTAATATTTCCCTTTTATCATCAAATTCCCTCCAACCCCCTTGGTCCAGACACACACACATACTTAAAACATTAAACAATTCTAACATATATTCTCATCGTACCATAATCAATCTTTTCACCTTGTGGCAGATGTTATCCACCCCCCTTTTCTTCCTAGACCACCTCCCCCTTTGGGGCGCTCTCATTACACTATTTAGCGTGTAAACCCCATACGTATCACACGCCATATTTTTTCAACATTGCCGTGCCACACACTATTTTCTACATTTGCTTGTCTTAAATGATAAATCTGGAAATAGCTTTATTTGTTGGTATCGCTCATCCTTCTGAGTGTTTTCTGCAATTGCCCTTAGAATGTTCATCTTTACTTTATAGGGCTGTAGGCATAATAAAACATCTCTCGGCAGTTTTAGGTCTACATTATGTGGTGTCATCACTCTATGGCACCTTTCAATGCCATTATATTCATCCTTAACTCTCACACCCAAAGACACGAAAAACTCCACAATATAAGCTGCTAAATATGCTTGGCTGATTGTTTCTGAGATGCCTCTGATCCTGATATTACTACAAGATCTGTCCTCTAAATCAGACAATTTAAGCTCCAAGCTTTCCATGGTTTTAGCATAATGCTCCAAATCATATTTATGTAACTTTATTTGTAACTCTAAATTGTCCATTCTGTCTTCCACCACTTTAAACCTGTTACTCAAAAGGGCAATGTCTTGCCTTATTCCCTCCGAATTTCTTTTCATTTCAATTATAATCTTCTCAAAAAAGTTCTCCAGCATCTGCTCCACATCCTTTTTAATACTTTTTGATGAATCCTTCAAACCCCAATGCTCTTTTCCCCCATTTGATTTTGGCACCTGTATTAGATCATCATTCACATTAGATATATCCTCTTCTCCAATAGTATTTTTTGAGTCGAGTGGGGGGGGGGGGGTTGATAACTGTTTTTCAGTTTTATCAGATTTATTCTCTTGTCTTCCATTTTTTTTATTTTTTTTTTTTAGCTCCTTGCTTCTTCTCTGGGAACTTTTTTGGCAATTTCTTAGGTGGCATGATTACACCGAATATATACTAAAATCCACCTTTAAGAATATAATTGCTAGGTATATGGTAATCTCCCTCACCACCGAAATGACTTCACCAAAGTATTCTCGGCATAGTCCTTGCCACTCCCATTCCCCCTCCACCAGTATTCACCAAGAATCACCAGCAATTCCTATTATACAGTCAATTGTTGTGGTCCATTCCATTTTAAATCACGTTTCTATGTGTACCGCTGAGCTACTTGTACATCAGACCGGTATTTCCATAGTCTACGGAAAACATAATCCCCAGGCTCTTGAGGTTCCACTTCACTCGTGAGACATAACGTCTCACAGCACAACCCTTTCTTCATAGGCCACTCAACATATCCTCAGTCATGTAGTACAAATAACAAATGCCAAACTCTGTTTTATACAACCACCTCATTCCACATATAGCATTGAGTTGTCCTCACAATTCTGCGATACACCACTATGAACACCCGTTACCTCCTGGGCTTACTTCCGATTCTGTGCTTCAATTGGTATAGAGGAAGGGAGATGGCCTGCTAGCCCACCTAATTAGTATGCCTCTTCCGCATCTCTCCACACCATCCTCTTATTCACCATGACTCCACTGCAGGCTGTACAGTTAGCCGAGACACCTTCACTTCCCCTTGGCTCTTACAGTGCACGAGACAATGCTTGGATAACTTGGTGGTGGAGATGCATAGTTTTCATCAGCTCACCATCGGCTCCCTGGTCCTAGCTTGCAGCGTCCATCGGGGTGCAGCCCACTTCCTCTGCAACTACACAACATACGTAATCACGTCATTGCTCTACCCCCACCATAACTACTTTACTTCTAAAGGAAGATTTCTTCCATAGGACTACTTTGTCTTGATGGAAAATCAAAGCTGCATGACAGGGCATGCAATTTACTTACTATTCTACCAGAAGTAATGGCCATAAAGCATACTTTCTTTTAAGATAGAAATCAGACAGTATAGTTATTGATGGGCTCAAGATGTGGGGAACAAGATAATTGATCTAGGACCAAGTTCAGAATCCACGGTGGAACCATTTCCCTAATCCTGGGTCTAGCTTTGTCAACAGCTCCCAGGAACCTCTTGACAAGATCTTTGACTGCAAATTGAGATGCCAAAATGGCAGATAGGTCAAAGATCTGGACCGAAATATATGTGGGTTTGAGAATTGCATCACAACCCTTTTGTAGGAAAGCCAGAACATTAGAAGTGTCAGCAGATATCT
Source organism: Rhinophrynus dorsalis (assembly GCA_037306005.1). NCBI lineage: Eukaryota > Metazoa > Chordata > Amphibia > Anura > Rhinophrynidae > Rhinophrynus > Rhinophrynus dorsalis. Next base: position 257,871,763 of record CM074722.1, read on the forward strand.
GGAAACACATTCTCTAGACACCACCTCCTGAAGGAAGGCCAAACCTGTAGTATACATTAGATGTATATAAGAAGAAAGCAATCTGAGACGGTAGTGTCGGCTACTGAATCCAATACTCGCTTAATCTCAACTACTGCTGCTCAGCCTGCGTGTCAGCTTCAAGAAGGCCGGACTCTGATGATGCATTGATCTCCAAGCCAGGAAATCCTATGGGAGGGACAGGACGCTGCTCTGCCACTGATAGCCAAATCAGATATGAAAACCAAGTCCATTTGTGCCAGTTTTTGCCCATTGATATTACTTTGGCCCTGTGATTCTTGATCTTCCTTAAAGGGTTAGTAATGTCGTTATATAAAAAAAAATGTAATATTGCAGCTTTTACAAATATAAACTAAAACGATCCCAGTCCCATATCTCAAACCTTTATGGTTTGAGAGATATACGATGCTAAAATCCTCCCCTCCCTCCCATTTTACTGACGTCAAGCACACTTTGTAGACCATTCCAATGAAGTATTTCTTTTTACATTGCACTATTTTGGCTCTGCTGAAGAGCCACCTCAAGTCGGCCGACACGCATCTCCTGCTGTCAGCTTTTCAGCTGACATCAGTGAAAGTGGAGCGGGGGGGGGGGGGGTTAACTTTAGCATCATATATCTCTCAAACCATAAATGTTTGAGAGATGGGACTGGGATACTTTTATTTTTGTAATAGCTGCAATATTACATTTTTATATAACATTACTAACCCTTTAACACTTCCATCATGACTGGAATGGGAGGGAATGTATAAGATAGAGCAAAATTCAGGTACTTTTCACTGCATCCAGCTCTATTTCTTCTGGATTCTTCCAGTGGGAAATTAGGAAGTTAAATGCATGGCTAAAAACATCATTATAATTTAACAGATTACTAAATCTCAAAGCATCCTGCCATAATTTGCTTTTTCTCCTGATGCTACTAGGAGATCCATCCAAATTAGGGTCCATTACCACCCTGTAAGCAGGGTTTGGGTTCCTAGACTACTGGGCTGTCTTTTTCCTATGGAGGCAATCTTTATAGTAGAGACTGAATGCACCTTAGTGGAAAGGTAGCTATAGTGCTAGGGATTAGGATGGTTAGAGTTTTGGAGGAGACTTTAAACTAAAAAGGTGGGTGCTCCAACACATGATGGGGAAGTCAGTGTAAATGAGGAAATGGATTAGTGAAGGGGCATGGGATGGAGAGGGGGTATGGGCTACTTCATCTAACAGAGAAGTACCTATTTTACAGCCTCATAAAATGCAAATAAATATTCTAAGAATGCAGTTCTTCAGAATGGCAACAACATCAAAATGTATGCATGTAAATCTTGTAGTGTGGCCAGTAAAACAGGGAAATTGGAAATGATTGCAATATATGAGCAGTATGTAACTGATATGACTGAAAACTGGTTAGATGATACACACATAACTGGGCAGTCAGTCTAGAAGGTTATCCACTTTTTAGGAGGGATAGACATAACCCAGCTCCCCTTTTATTAACCCTATATAAACATGCCTTACAGGAGCAATAAACATTTTCAATGAAAAAAATATATTGTAGGGCTTTTCCTGTTGAATAAAATAAGAGTACTCCCACTGCAGAGAGATGCACATTTCCAGTTTAAACTCATGTTTGTTTTGTTTTGTTTTTTTAATTAGCTGTGCCCTCTAGTGGTCAAATTCCAATGACTTTTTCTGTTACATTGTAATGGAGTGGCATACATTTCTCCATAGAATGTGACAAAAACTGCCGAGTCGTTTCCCGTCAGTTACAACGGTCAGGAAGTAAACGCATAGTAAATTCACTTCCTGGTTATTTGAACTGTTATACATCCTATATAATAATAATAATTCACTAAGTGTGTTTTTGTCAGAAGCCGTCATTCGCAGTAGAGAAGGCTGCACGCGCAGCAGTCATGCGCAGCACAGACTGCCTGCGCCATGGCGGATAACGGACAGGGACTCCGAATTCAAAGTGTTCTGTGTGCAGAGAGGACTACAGTCTAAATTTGGAGTGCCCCGCTCCGTATCAGCCGCGGCACAGGCAGTCTCTACTGTGCGTGACTGCAGCGCAGATTACAAGTTTGTTAACTAGAGCACTGACGTGAATAGAAGGGGGGGGGGGGGACTTTACCAGCATATTACTCAAAAACTATAAAACTACAGAAAAAAAAGACTTTGATAGTTTTATTTATTTGTTTAAGAAGAACAATTTTAAATAATGTGTAATTAAAGTATTACTATCCCTTTAATACATTATTGGTTGGCACAATATTGAATTCTGGCAGGTAACCCATTCCCACTACCTAAAAGACCCATTTGTCAAAATAAGAATTGGTCCTCCAGGCCTTCATAAAGTGTCCCAGTCTGCCCCAACTGGGACAGAAGAAGGGGATGCAACATTTCATTGATACTTTCTGTCTTGAACTGGGCCTTGTGAGAAAATTTCTTCTTAAAGGGATAGTAATACTTCGTTTTATATCTTATATTTTATTTTGTAGGCATTAAAAAAACATGAACGCTATAAGTCTCATCTCTCAAGCCTTTATGGTTTGAGAGATATTCACAAGCAAAGTTTCCCCTCCCACCCCTTTTACCTAGTGTAAGCCATCTCTTCTCAGATGTGGAATGCAGTCCATAGACCAGACAGATGATAGCAGGGGACAATCTTCTTTCTATGAGAACAACGAAAGCCCTGCCCCCCTTGACAAGCTTTTCAGCTTTTTCCCTTATCTTTATTGAAGATTGTCCCTCTCTGCAGTCTACCTGGGCATCTCCCTTCTGATCTGGCTGAGCAGTGTTACATCAGTAAAAGGGGCGGGAGGGGGATACTTTGTCATTGAATTACTCTTGAACTACAACTGTGACAATTGAAATAACACTCTCCAAAGTCCAAATACTATGAAGATTAATTAGAGCTGCTTTTATTATGAAACATTACTATCACTTTAAACCTTCATCTTGAATCCTACGAGGAGTTTGGTCTTCTTTCCTCATAGGATCTGAATGTCCCTTAACTTTTGGAATCTCAAAATATCTGAATTGTATCAGAAGAAGCACCCAAGGGGGAGGACCTAAGCCTCCTTTCCTGTGGAACAATGTTTTTTCCTACTGAAATACTTTATGAACTCTTCCAACTACGCCTCAAAGGGAAAAACTAAAAAGGGTAACAACTAGGCTGTTTGCTCCCTGTGACCTGAACCAGAGGACCCTCCTTGCAGTGAGACAGTTTTAAGGATCTGGCTATTAACCAGATTATATCTAAGGATGCATCACTAGAAACTTGTAGATTTTCTACAAACACAATTTTTTCCTCTTCAGGTAAATAAACTTTCTAAATCCTGTAGGCTAATGGCATCTTCACAGTCTTCTGGTCTGGAAGAAGGACTCTCATTAGGATCCTACAACCTATGTCTGTTTTTATGATTTGTCACTTCCTGCATAGCAGAAAGTTTCTTGCATAGGTCGTACCAGGTTAAGAACTCCTGAAACGGTGAGGGTATTTCTTGCTGGGTTGCTTTATTTTCAGACGATCAGTGCAAAGCTTGCTGGTTTCCTAAGAGGGCAGCTTCCTATCAGCGCCTACACAATAATTATATTTTTCTGAGCCTTGTAATTTTTGGCAGACGGTTAATTTGATGCATTGCTTTTAGGTGCTGAAGATATAATCAAATATAAGCTCAGATAGCTATGGATCTCAACACAGAATCACACACTTACACAAAGCCATAGATTTAACAGGCAAACTGCAGTAAGATCGCTGGGCTTTGAAATCTGACCCAATTCTGTGTGCTTTACAAAGGTGGATTGCACGGGACTTCGGTTTAAAGGGATACTAATACTTCATTTTAACTTTATTTTATTTTGTAGGCATTAAAAAACATGAAGAATGATATAAGTCTTATCTCTCAAACATTTATGGTTTATGAGATATTCAAACAAAGTTTCCCCCTCCCACCCCTTTTACCTACTGTAAACAATCTCTTCTCAGATGTGGAATGCAGTCCATAGACTGGACAGATAACAGCAGGGGACACTCTTATTCCTATGAAAACAATTCAATCCCTGCCCCCCTTGACAAGCTCTTCAGGTTTTTCCCTTATCTTAATTGAAGATTGTCCCTCTCTGCAGTCTACCTGGGCAGCTCCCTTCTGCCCTGGCTGAGAAGTGTTACATCAGTAAAAGGGGCGGGAGGGGGACACTTTGCTTGTGAATATCTCTTAAACCATAAAGGTTTGAGAGATAAGACTTGTATCACTCGTCATGTTTTTTTAATGCCGACAAAATAAAATAAAGTTAAAACAAAGTATTACAATCCCTTTAAGACTAGGAATGAATATTTTAAGAGATACCCATGGTTCTTTGTGAATTCTTCGCTGGATGAGGTGGAGGAGAGGAGAAACTTCCTGCAGAGGCATGCGGTATCTTCCAGGAAGAGAGGACACCCAGTTTCTCAAGCTTTCCAGTGTGGAACGCAAGGCCAAAACCTGGAACCTGTTTATATGCAAGCCTGGCCGGTTAGAAGAAAGAACCAGGCGGAGACCTCATATGTCCATAAACAGTTAGTGGGAAGAAGAGGCAAAAGGGAGGATCAATCAATCCCATGTAAAAATCTAAAACATCTTCAAAGAAAACTAGAGTGCCATCACCAGTATCACAAAATGTCTCCCTCTCAACAGTGCAACCTAAGAAAAGTAATTACATTGGGATTCATAACAAAACTCTGCAGTGTTAGTCGTGCCAATCACTCCAGGTTTGACAAGAGGTACGCCACTGCAGTTTTCCCGATCCCCCAAAAATGTATGTTTTATAACACGTATAGTCAATCTTTGGAACTCCAACATCCCCAAGTGTTGGCTGGTAGGTGATGATGGGAACTGTAGTCTCCAGTAACTGAGGGCACAAAGGTGTATGCTGCTGTAAAAGAAGGTGAAGCAAACATTCGATTCAGATTCCTCTTGAACATAATTTAAAGGAATAGTAATGTTTCAAAATAAAAGCAACTCTGATTAAAGGGTTAGTAATGTCTAAAAACGAAAAAAAAACAAAACAAAAAAAAAAAAAAAACTATTCATTTTGAAGAGGTTAAAAAGTTGGCTTGATTACAAAAAAAGTATCTCTCAAACCGCTATGGTTTGAGAGATACATGCATTTAAAGTTCGTGATTTCCTGCTGTCAGCTGTAAAGCAAAGCCGTCAGCAGGAGATCCATGACGGCCGACACAGATGCTCTGCAGCAGAGCCGCAATCGCATTATTGACAACAAATGACTTTATTGTAATGGTCTAAATCGTGTGCTTGGTTACTGTCAGCGTTGTAGTTCAAGAGTAATTGAATGATAACTTATCCCCCTCCCACCCCTTTTACCTAGTGTAAGCCACCTACCCTCAGATGTGGAATCTGGTCCTGGGACCAGACAGCTCACAGCAAGGGACAATTTTCTTACTGTGAGAACAATGAAAACCCTGCCCCTTGACAGGTTTTTCCCCTTATGCTCACTGAAGATTGTCCCACTCTGAGATCCATCTGGATCGTCTTGCTGCTCTGAAGTGAGCAGTGTTACATCAGTAAAAGGGGTGGGAGTGGGATAATTTATCATTTAATTACTCTTGTACTACAACTCTGACAGTATTGAAATAACACTCTCCATAGCCCAAATACTATGAAGACTAATTGTAGCTGCTGTTTTTGTGAAACATTACTATACCTTTAAAAATGGCATTGCATTGATGGAGGTCCCACCATTATCAACTCTTCCCTTTTGACAGGTGCGGACAACCTGTTGGGAGTTGTTTTGCAAGAACTAGAAGGTTTATGGTGTAAGCTCTAATCCATGAACAGTACTACTGGCCTTAAGCTTGGAGTGGGGACTGCCCAAAAATATTGGCAAGATGGTGAAGAAACTAGGGGCTTTATTATTTTGGCACTGGATTGCCAGCTCAGGTACATTTAGGCAAGGTCTGGGTGGGTGATTGAAAGGGGCTGTTACTCCCCTCTCCCCCAGGCCTCTCAAATTTTCCATTAGTAGGTTGTTTAACCTCTAGAGGACCAAATTGTGTGCAATGCATTGTTTCACAATGTGTGTACACTCCTCTGGTACTCAAGGGGTTAATGGGAAAAAAGGAGAAGGGGCAAATGGAAACGGAAGCCTGCTGAATTTAAACAACCCAGAAAAGGTGAAATTTACTCACCGATATTTGTTTTTCCTCTGTGTCCATCCATGGCATAAAAAATTGGGTGATTGGTCCTACCAGCTGGGAGGTAGATCTATCATCTTCAAGATTAAAAGAGCGCTCTGGAAGGGATGCTTCAGTTTAACTGTTGTACAAGCTGTTGAGATTGAAGTCATTAGTAAGGTATATAATTCGACCATAACCAAAAGTACCATTCCAGAGCAGATAAGCATTGATAGCAAATGAAATGCATACATGAATGGAACAATGAGATATAGACATCGAAATAGAAACGGTGTACACCCCCGCTTACACAGAAATGCAGGGAGAGCGTGCCTTGGACAGACAAAGAGGAAAAACAAATTTTGGTGAGTAAATTTCACCTTTTCCTCTGTGTCCTTACCACGGCATATAAAAAAAAAAAAAAAAAAAAAAATGGGACTTCCAAAAGCAGAGCCACTAAGGGAGGGAAGGTAAGTATAAATACTACCCTTAGATGGAAAGTGCTGCTTCTAGCACTTTCCTGCCAAACTTGGCATCAGCAGAGGCTTGCACATCCAGACTATAGTGTTTAATGAATGTGGACAAAGATGTCCAGGTGGCTGCTTTGCAGATTTCCTCTAGGGCTGCAATGGACTTTCTAGACCATGAGGTAGCAACTGCTCTGGTGGAATGTGCTTTGATGGAAATGGGAGGATCCTTATGATCTGAGGTATATGCCAGCCTTATACAGTCCTTTATCCAGCGGGCAATGGAAGGCTTGGAGGCTGCAGATCCTTTGTATTTACCAAAAAGGTGAACAAAGGGAGCATCTATTTTCCTTATGCTTTTAGTTCTTTCCAGATATGTAGAAAGACATCTGACCAGGTCCAGGTAGCGCAGTTTAGCTTCCCTGGATTCTGAGGATTTGGACAAAAGGAAGGTAGCGCCATTTCTTGACTAAGATGGAATTTAGGATGAAACTTTAGATCTGAATGAAGATTTAGTGCATAAAACAACCTTGTCTTGGTGGAAAATGGTACAGGGTGCAGAACATGACAACGCCTGCAACTCACTGACTCTGTGCTGAGGTCACAGCAGTGAGGAACACTGTTTTAAGGGTGAGATTCTTAAGTGGAATAGATCCCAGAGGTTCAGGCTGTTTAGAACTGGCAATTTGCTTCAGTACCAAATTAAGGTCCCAGGGAGGAACTATTTCCCTAATGGTGGGCTTAATTTTAGGACTTCATGTAACGCTCGACCATATAGTCCTCTGCGAATGGAAATGCTAAGACTGCTGATATAGCAGATAATTGAACTCTGAGAAAAGAGGGATTAAGGCCTTTAGAAAAGCCATTCTGTATGAAGTCTAGGATGGAATAGGCAGAAATATTGTATCTATCCAAATTATGCTTCTGACACCAATCATAGAAAATTCCCCAATTTCTTAAGCTGATGATCGTCAACCTGCAAAAATGGTGTTGACAACTTCCTTGAAGCGTCCTCTTAGAGATAAAGATCTCCGCGTAGCCTCCATGTTGTCAGCTTCAAGAAAGCTGGGTTGTGGTGGAGAACTGGGCCCGGAGATAATAGATCCTGAAGATATGGCAGGAGCATAGGTGGTCGCAGAGACATGCGAACCAGACTTTCCTTAGCCAATAAGGGGCCACTAGGATAACTTGGGCCCTGTCCCTCCTGATTTTGCATATTACTTGAAGCAGGAGAGGAATTGGAAGAAAGATGCAAGCAAGGGAAACGACCACTTGATTTTTAAGGCGTCCTGGCTGATTGCCTTGTTTCGCCACCTGGAGAGGAAGAGCTGGCATTTTGTATTTGAGTCCGTTGCCATCAGGTCTACCGATGGTTGCCCATTTCTGTTATCTCCAGAAAGACTTTTGTTCTGAGAGCCCACTCTCCTGGGTCGAGAGTCTGCCAGCTGAGAAAGTCCACTTGAGTGTTTGCGATGCCTGAAACGTGGGCTGCTGATATAGTATTAGGAGAATCTTCTCTGCCCATTTCAGGATTTTTATTGCTAGACGATTCAGTTGGCGGCTTCTGGTACCTTACTGGATGAGAAGGTAATGAACTGCCGTCATGTTGTCTGAACACAAACTGCCTGACCCACTAGGGCCTGGAAGTGTATCAGACTTCTCCAAATCGTTTCTAATTCCAGGAAGGGACTCTTCTTTGGACCATAGACCCTGGACAGTGTACTGATTGAATATGCCCCCCCGCCCAGACTGTTAGAGTCTGTGGTCAAAATCAGCCAGTTGGGTTCTTGAAGGGGCCTTCCTCTTAGAAGATTTTGAGAGCTTAGCCACCATGCTAACTCCAGTTTTGTGGATCTTAGAACTGGGATCCTTTGGGTGAAATCCCAGGGCCTTTTCTTCCAGAAGAGGAGGAAATTGTGTTGAGTCTGACGCATGTGCGTCTTCCCCCAGAGCAGTATCTGTACTGTGGAGGACAGAGTGCCTATCAACCTGGAGAATTGTCTGGCTGATGCTTCTTCTGAATGCAGGTTCAAACTCTGTTTGACAGATTGGATATCCTGTCCTGAGAGAGGTAGACAAAGCTTCGCTGAGTGTTAAAACAAATCCCCAGAAATATCAGCTCCTGAGATGGGATTAGTTGACTTTTTTCTTTGTTGATAATCCAACCTAAACTGGTGAGGAAATCCAGACAAAGAGCCATGACAGAAGCGGGTGTTTCCATCCTGCATTTTTTTTCTTGACAAGGAGTTTATTGTCGTTCGTTCCAGGATCATTTGCAAAACTCCCGTGGATTTCTGGACTGGAAAAAAGATGGAATAGACTCCAGAAACCCTCTGCTCCACAGAGACCTCTTCTATTGCCTTGTTGTCCAGGAGGTTCTTGATCTCGTTGAGGACCTTTGGGCAAAGAGATTTGTTTTGGATGTGAGAGGTTATAAACCGTTGATATTTCGGGACAGTTTCAAACTCTAAAAGGTACCCCATCTCCAATATCTGACTGACCCAGCAGTCTGGATGTATTGACCACCAGGCCGTCAGAAAGTTTCCCAGCCTTCCCCCTACTGGGATGAGAGAGGAGTCCTTTCTGACTTCATTGGGTGTTCTAGAAAAGGGAGCTTTTCTAAAAAAGTCCCTCTTAGGGCCTCCTTTGGGACCTTGAGGTTGCCCTTTTTTGGAACGGTCAGAGGGCCTTCCTGGCCTGTATTTCCTGGTCTCACGAAAAGGCTGCTTGTGAAATCCAGATGACCTAGGGGATGCTCCCCCGTTTCTGTGTTCTTGAGGTAGAAATGCACTCTTGCCCCCTGAGAATCTTTTGATAATCTCCTCAAGATGTTTGCCAAAAAGTCTGGAACCTGCAAATGGCAAGGATACCAGCCTGTTTTCAGATGATCCATCCTATTTCCAGGCTTTTATCCATAGAGCTCAGCGAGCAGTCACTGAGAGGGCTGATTACGTTGCCAGCAGCTTAACTGTGTCTAGAGAGGAGTCGCATGAAGAGTTTACTGCCTCTTTGATGGAAGCTAACTCCTTGATCAGCTTGGATCTAGACACATTGCATTCTTTTTTTTTTTTTTTCTTCAAGCTCATTGAGCCAAATCCTAAGGGTACAGAATACACAGGCAACTGCCGTGGCTGACTTTAAATTATGTCCGATTGTGAAAACTGTTTATTTAGGGCTGAATCCGCTCTCCTATCCATGACATCACGAAGCGTAATGCCATCTTCTAATAGATTAGTAGTTCTCCTACAGACCTGGGCAACTGCCGCATCAACTTTAGAAGGTGAGGTCCAAATAGAAGTATCTTCTTCTGCGAAAGGGTACATTCGCATAAATGTTCTGGAGAGGACAGATCTTTTGTGCCACAGATTCCATTCTGACTTGATAATATCATGGATTGATTTATGGACTAGAAATACCAGAGGCTTCTTCCATCCCAGACATGCAGCATCCATGACATCCATGTCTTTAGGGGATTCAGTTAACCCAAAGGCCTTCTTCAGAGACTTGAGAAATCCTTCCAATTTATCTAAACTAAAAGAGCCCGATTCCTCAACCAGCTCCCTTTCTTCAGCAGAAGAGGCTGGGGAGTCATACTCCATAAGGCTACCCTCTTCTTCATCCTGAAAGGTAGAGGGCCAGCTGTTCTCTGTCTTTTCCTAGCAGAGTCCTGCATGACAGTGAAAGTCTCCTGCATTGAAGACCTCATCCATCCTAAGAATTCTGAAAAATGGGATGGCATTTCAATGTTGGCCAATTTTTTAAGGCTATCTACACAGAGTTTGAAAGAATCTGTGTTAGATAACTTGTTTACGCAGCCAGCACAGCATTTTGTTTTTGGGGCCCTTGATCGTCCTTAGGGTCCCCAGAGTCAGATGTCGCTTTGGTCTTATCTGCAATGGACTTTGCAGCAGAGGACATATTCAGGCAGATTCAGGCAAACAGAAAAGAAACAGCATAAGCAATATAGGCCAAATATATATATATATATATATACGCACTTACAGTTTCGCTGGTCTGTAGGGAACCCTGCTTAAAAAGCCAGAAACCGGAAGAACACCGAATCCAAGCTTGCATTCCACCAGTGGAACGCACGAACAGCACTTCCTGCCTAAGTTGATAATGGGATAACCTCACTCCCTGTCTTGCTTCGGATTGTGGCCCGCTGGCTCGGCGTGGAAGGCAATGCAAGGCATGTCCAACCAGCGAAACGACAGACGGTCCCATTCCACCCCACTTCAGGGTATCTGGACCTGCAATAGTGGTTACATGTGCACTGTGAATTACTGTAGTGCACACTGCTGAAAACAACAAACTTCCCATTAAGAAAGGGAAAAAACTAGCGGGATGAAGAGAGGCATAATAGCCTTCGTCCTCCAGCTTGGTAGGACCAACCAAAACTGAAGTATCCCTTCCAGAGCGCTCTTTTAATCTTGAAGATGATAGCTCTACCTCCCAGTTGGTAGGACCAATCACCCATTTTTTTATTCCGTGGTAAGGAAACATGAAAAATTCATATAATGGTGGGCAGCACACTGGCTCAGTGGTTAGCACTTGCACTTGCCTTGCAGCGCTGGGGTCCTGGGTTCAAATCCCACCAAGGACAACATCTGCAATGAGTTTGTATGTTCTCACTGTGTTTGTGTGGGTTTCCTCCGGGTACTCCGGTTTCCTCCCACACTCCATAAAAAACATACTGATAGGTGAATTTAGATTGTGAGCCCCAATGGGGACAGGAACCAATATGAGTTTAAAACGCTGCGGAATCTGTGTGCGCTATATAAATAAAGGATTATTATTATTATTAAAATATCAAAAACTGCACATTTTAAGGTGCTGAGACCACTTAGGAGACTCAGAAGCCCTTTTAAATGCTGTGGTAAAGGAACATAATAAATAAACTGATATAAATTTAAATAACACCATTACTAGCGTATGTAAAATTATTCCGGTTATATCCATAAAGAGAGTCGTAAAGTTGTTATTTAAGTAAATTGTCCTGTTCAGAAAGGTGTTTAATATTGTTTGTGCCATTTCTATTGAGAGAGAGAGAGAGAGAGAGAAGAGCCAATGTCAGTTAAATGGTTAGTGCCCACTTCTCTTGAATTCAGAAAGATTTCTTAGCCCATTTACAGATAACCCTGGACAATCAATGGGAGCACTGGCAAATTTAGAAACTGTTGCTCCCTCAGAGGATATGCAAGATTAGATTTTATGCCTCAGAATGCAGATGTTTTACAGAAGTTAGCATGAAGAACAGGATATTTAACCCTTTCGGTGCCCGAAGGATACATAACACATTGCTTCGCAAAGCGATGCATACCTCTCTTGCACTGAAAGGATTAAAGTGTTAGAAATGTCTGAAATGAAGTGAAGCTACAATCAGCCCTTATACTATGTACTACTGTCCTTTTACATTCCTAATGCAGACATCGCTATATATTCTTTGAAATTATATCACAAAGTGTCCCCCTCACACCCCTTTTACTTACATCACATATTCTTTGCTCAGAACGGACAGAGGATCACTACAAGAGACAATATTCATTCAGTATTAGGAAAAACCTACCCTCCTTCATCAAGCAGGGCAGGGGTTTCCTTATACTGGACAAAGGAAGATTGCCCCACATTGCGATATGTCTGGTCAAGTGGCCGGACTTCAAATCTGTGGGGAGGGGGCCTACCAACATGAAAAGTGGCATGAGGTGGACAATTAAGAATATAATTTCTAAGAATATATAGCAATATCAGCAATAGGAACAGAGCTGTAGTACATAGTATAAGGATGGAAAGTAGCTTCGCTTCATTTCAAACATTACTAAACCTTTAAGTCTATATAACGCTAGCTAGTTTTTAGGCGTTGGTGTACCTTTATTTGACCCTCTCCGTCTAGGAGGCACTGACTCTTTAAACTTTAATTCTGGAGAACCAATCAACATACAATTGGATTTTGTCTTCAAGGCAGATTAAGGTATGTGGTTGTTTTATTAGGAGGTGGTAATGTTTCTTTATGTGGTGTTGCACCAAAAAGCAAATGTCCCATTTGAGGTCTGAGCACTTTCCCTTCTAGTTTGTTACTCCTGTATACAGCACTATGAAAGGTATATCCTTCTCCACTGTGTGAGAATAACTCTACACTTCATACTACTCAGCAGAAAAATGTGGGTAGATGCACACTGGCGAGTGAAAAAGAAAATTTGCTTCACTTAGTTCATGGAAGGTGTGACTGTCGCTGCATTATGAGGAGAGATTGATTAACAAATTGTAGTCTCTACCTATATGAAGATGCAGAGTTCCAATCAGAGAAAACATATCACACACACGAACATGTCTTCTACCTTCACAATCACATTCAATTTAAAGACACTTTAAATATAAAATGTTAATTTATACCATTGGATAACAGTTGTCCACAACACATTGCTTCACAACAGAATAGAGATCTCAAGAGGTTAACTCTTTGAAAGCCAGATGGGTAACAGGTGGCTTAGCAAAAATGAGTCACTGACATACATAACTGTGATTAACACTGTAAAGACCGGTGGGGCGTGCAACGCATTGTTTAGTAATGCCTTGTGCATCCCTCTGGTCCTTAATTTGCGTCCCAAAGAAGTATCAAATGCAATACAAACCTTTTTTGGCATTCAAAAGGTTAAAGTGTTAACGTGAGCTTCAGAGAGTAAAGTGGGTCCTCATTACAATATACAGTTGTAATAAAGTGTGCACTAAAGCGAGTGGTGTAAGACCAAGGCAAGCTTGCAGCCCTAAGGCTCAGGAAAAAGTTGCCCTGCACCCCCCACTCACGTTCTTTTAAAGTGGAATAGTGCAGCCCTGCCTGAGTGCAGCGGTACCGGTGCTGCAGGACAAGTAATTCCTATACTACACTATAGAAGAGCTTCAGGGATGTAAGTCTGCATTAGGCTGGCACCGCCCACCCCTGGGCACGTTAGTACAATACAGTGTAGTACCTCGCATTAACTCCCTGGATGTTGGAGAAGTCTCCAGTGCATTGCAAGGAGCAATGCATTCTGGAGGTATCCTAAAGTCAAGTGGTTAAGCACAAGAGTACCAGATTATGTTATTGCATTAACCTTCTCACCACCAGAGGGAACTGCAACAGAACGTGCTCCCCAAGACAGCAGCTGCAGATCAATTGGTTACCGGGTGGTTCTACCGACGGATGCTCACCTCTCTGTAACTCGATCGCCGCCGAATCCTCACTGTTGTCGTGCCGCATCGCCCGAGTCGTAAATTCCCCCTCTTCTTTACCCCCCACCCCTGGGAGTCAGGCCGACATGAGCGTACCCGCCAAAGGAGCCGCCTCCTCCCGCTGCCACCACCACAGCTACGGCTTCCGCTTCCCACAGGCCTCTCAGGATCTAGGCAGCGCGACGCCACCTGCTGGTACTCAGGATAATGTCAACCGCAGGAGACTTGCTAAATATTCCCAGGTAGTTTCTAGCGGTCAAGGGTGTAAACTGGGGTTACCAATGGTGTAGGCTGTGGATTTGTGTAAAAGGAAGGGTTCTCAGATACTGGGAGACGGTTGTGGGGGGCAATATCTATTGTGAGCTATTTAATCTTTTTGTAAGGGAGGGGATTCTCTTCCCGACCTGCTTTTCTTATAGACTTCCAGTATAGAATATTATACTTTACAGCAGCCAATCTGCTAATCTTATCCCCCATGATAAACGAATACATAAACAGGCAACAAAACTAAAGACAGATGGGCATGTGCAAAAAAAAGTGGAAAAACTGGTGCATAGCCACCGCACCGATTGACTAAAACGCAAATAATAATATGTAACGTTTTACATTCCATATTGGCTTTTCACAGAATGGTTGCACTTTTGACCTTATGCTTATAGCGCAACCATAACAGAGTTTAAGAGCCATATGCAGAAAAAGAGGGGTAACAGAAAACATGCCAGCCTCATAGGGACATAAAACTCCCTACTGAATGAGTGTAATTTCAACTACTTGAATGCTATGGACGTCTTAAACCAATTGCTTTGGTTAATGCCTTGATCAATTAAATGAAAAAATGAATATTAGGTCTGGTAATGTTTTCTATCAGAAATGTAAACATCTAGCAGGCAGATGTGCCTTTACAAGCAAATAATAATATCCATATACAAAATAATTAGACATATTTGTAACAGTATGTAGAAAACATTTCTCATACTTCTAATGTGCAACACACAAATCATGGGGTAAAGTATTCTAAGGACAGTACACTTGCCTAAAAAGGCTCTCTGGAGGCAGATACCCAATTCCTACTCCACTTTACCCCCACCACATATAATCATGTTTAGGAGTGACCTAAAATGAAGTGAATCTAGGCAAATAGTCTCTTTTTCTTTGCTGTCTTAACCCTTTGAGTGCCAGATGTGTACTTAGAGCATTACTCAGATTACCCTCAAGCATTCCTTCTTTCCATGTATAATGGTTGGTTTTTATTACCTATGGATATGCATCCAATGTGTTTCAGGAGAGATTCATGGGATTCAATTCCAACCCTTTAATAGTTTCCAAAAAGACAGCAGCTGTCGTCCTGTTCTGGAATTACATAGTTACTTGAAGTTTCCTAATAGTTTTGTTCATATACCCCCTTTTAAGATGGAGTTCTTGTGCCCAGGGGAGGTATTAGCTTCTCTAGAGATAAAGGACTCATTTGCATTGCAGAGCTGACTTCTGCTCTGCGGGCTTTGTAAAGGTCTTGGCTGCCCATGTTTGGTCTCTAGATCTCTTACTCCCTATCTTGACAACCTTTTGTTAGAGGCTCCTTCAGAGGTTCTGTGGTTCTATCCCAGCTCTTCTCATGTTTGTCACACGATGCAATACTCTTCAGGGATGGGTCTTGCTGTCAGAGGACAAGATTAAATTGTTGTTGAGGCAGGTGTCACAGGCATTTTTTTCACCCATCAGAGATGGTGCAGAAGCACAGGAAGGTACTGGTCTCTGTCTTGGAGACCGTCCTTTTTTTCCCCAGTTCTTAATTTGAGAACTGCAGCTGGAGATCCTCAAGAACTGGTCCAGACAATAGTGCCATTTCTCTGCTGTCATGTCTGTCTCAAACAAAACAAAGGGCTATGATGTAGTACTTCAATTTTAATCATTCAAATCTAATATTGCATCACAGCTTTATTAGGTGATTCACACCTTAATATTCAACGAAGAGAGAAAGTAGCGTTGGATATTTTATCTCCTGATGGTCAGTTCTTCCAAAATTTGAGAAATTCCATCAAATAAAATTAGTACGGTGCTTGCAGTAATGAGGAATTACTCACTGTTAATACTACTCAACAGTCTCTTTAGCTAAAACATAGCTTATTAAAATCTTCACCTTAGAGGAGGACCCCTTCCGCACAGCATGTGTTAAAGCCACAAATCAGTGTTTGGGGTATTGTACAGCCACACTCAAACTAAGAGATTCGTAATTCTACATCAAAAAATTATCTGTTGACATTCTTAGGATTAACATTAAAAATAAATAATTTTTATTCTTTCCCAAAGCCTTGTTCTTCACATAAACAAAAACTCCTCTTATTCCTTAATATTACAAAATCATAACATACATTTAACAGAGATTAAGAATAACCTCCCCTGACATAAGATATTTAATCACAGAGGAAAGAATTGTACTTTAGATATGAAGAAACCACCACAAAGTCATATGTATATTTGTATATATTGATCCCGCCATATAAGTATTGATATTAAACCAGCTTTATCTTAAATCAAATGAACACCCCATAATTCAGATTTTCATTAATTCCATCAGGATGTATTGTGTTGAGATTGAAAATCCACTTGCACTCCTTCTTCAAAAGTGCCTGGACCAAATTTCCCCCTCTTATACCCAAGGAGACATGTTCCAATCCCCAACATACAAATCCTTTTAATTTACCTTGGTGGCATAATTTAAAATGTCTGGCCACCGGAGAGAGTTGTTTACCTGGATCTTGATCTCTTTGAATATTTTTAATATCCCTTATATGCTCTCTAATACGCTCATGTAGCGTCCTCTTTGTCATTCCAATATATTTCATGGGCACTCACATTCTATACAATAAATTACCCCTCTAATTTTACAATTAATGTACGACCTTATGGGGCATGTATTTCCAAACCTATCTGTCACAGATTGAATTCTTTGCATATACTGACATGTGCTACATGTATAACATGGATATGAACCTATTATAGGAAACTCGTTCCTACGTCTTGAATAGTGGCTCCTAACTATTTTATCCAGGAGATTAGGAGATCTCCTAAAAGTGACTGGAATATGTATACCCACTACTGTTTTCAAATCAGGATCATTATTAAAGGGATAGTAATACTTCGTTTTAACTATATTTTATTTTGTAGGCATTAAAAAAACATGAAGAATGATATAAGTCTTATCTCTCAAACCTTTATGGTTTATGAGATATTCACAAGCAAAGTTCCCCTCCCCGCCCCTTTTACCTAGTGTAAGCCATCTCTTCTCAGATGTGAGTCTGGTTGTATGACCAGACAGATAACAGAAGGGGACAATTTTCATTGTATGAAAACAATGAAAGCCCTTCCCCCCTTGACAAGTTTTTCAGCTTTTTCCCTTATCTTAATTGAAGATTGTCTCTCTCTGCAGTCTACCTGGGCATCTCCCTTCTGATCTGGTTGAACAGGGGGGGGATACTTTGTTTGTGAATATCTCTTAAACCATAAAGGTTTCAGAGATAAGACTCATATTTTTTTAATGCCTACAAAATAAAATAAAGTTAAAATGAAGTATTACTATCCCTTTAAGGATGTTCACATGTCTGTTTAAGAGTTTCTTCACCAAACCAGTGTTTCCCTTAACCCTTTAAGTGTCAGAGGGGTACAGGACGCATTGCAGAGCAATGCGTTCTGTACCCATTTGGCACACAAAGGGTTAAAATCTGTAATAAATCTAATGGATCCTGAGTCACTCTGTACAACATGTTTTTGAACAAGGAGAGATTCCCTTTTAGTATGCAGGGCATGATTATATGCGTTCTTAATTAAGCTATTACTGTACCCTCTCTCCAATAAACTTATTTTAAGACTCTTAGCATTAGATTTAAACAAATCAATAGTAGTACAATTACGTCTTAGACGTAAGTATTCCCCTACAGGAATGTTATTCTTTACCATTGGGGGATGGGAACTACTATAATACAATATTGAATTTGTCGCTGTTGTTTTTCTATATAAATTGGTAATTATCTTATTCTCAGGCCCCCTTATTATCTGCAAATCCAAAAATTCACCTGCTTAGTACTTATAGTATAAGTGAGATGTAAATTCAGTTCGTTGGTATTAAGTAAACTTATAAATTCCTTCAGGAAGTCGCTAGATCCCTCCTAAAAAAGAAATATGTCATCTACGTAGCGTATGTATAAAGTCACGTAATTTGTGTATTTCTCATTGTCATCACAGAAAACATATTCATGCACCCACCATCCCAAAAAATAAATTCACATATGTGGGAGCACAACACTGCCCATTGCATTTCCTCTCAGCTGCAGGAAAACTACTAGGCACCTACACTATTTAGTGTTTAAGTACCCCAAGAATATATATTGGTGGTGCCGTTCAATACATTATTATTTTTTATTGTATGTATCTTTTCTTGGTCTTTCCAAGTTTTCTGTATTTTGGCACACCAGTTAATATATTGGATATTATGGCTACATTCAATATGTCTCAACAACTGGACAATAGTGCCTTAGAACTTTAGAAGAATCTGGAAAGTATCTATGCTTTACAAAATGTGGAGTTGGATAGTGATAATCCCTCACACAATAAACTCTTCAAAGAGCTTCAAAAGCTTTTAATCAAGCAGTCCAAAACCTGGTGGAATCTTAACTCTTTCGAAAGTTATATCAATAAAGATATGATTCCCAGGGGGTTAAGAGTACAAATATTCCCTGCTTATGTGCATGATGATATAGATGGTAGTGTGGCCTTTGGAGATGTATATGCAAGAGGCATTGCGACAATTGAGTGACACACTGTTATAAACTGTTATAAACAATTATTGAGTAATCCTACTAAAGGAAAAATATATTATTTTTTTTACAAGAGGCAAGAGTAAATAATATTATCTCTGCTAAGGATTTTAGGTTCTTGGATGTCCCCAGTCCAAAAGCTGCCACCTTCTACTTACTACCCAAGATTCATAAGAACTTGAAGAATCCCAGTGGTAGGCCGATCACAGCAGGAATAGGTAGCTTAATGGAAAAGGCCAGTCAATATCTTGACTATAGACTCAGAGAATTTGTGTTAACTATGCCCTCATATGTAAGGGATACCATGGATGTATTAGTAAGGCTCCAAGATCTACATATAAATGACAATACCCCTATAGTGACTTGTGATGTTGAATCATTGTATACTAGTATTAAACATACTAAGGGATGCCAAGCTATCCAATATTTTTTGAACAGTCAATCCACAACATCAAGATAGGAAGATCAGTTCATGTTGAGATTATTACAGTTCGTTCTTTGTCATAATTATTTTACTTTTAATGACAAATTTTTCCTGCAGCTGAGAGGAACTACAATGGGCAGTGCTTGTGCTCCCACATTTGCGAATTTATATTTGGGATGGTGGGAACATAAATATGTTTTCTGTGATGGCAATGAGAAATACACAAATTATGTGACTTTATACATACGCTACATAGATGACATATTTATTTTTTGGGAGGGATCTAGCGACCTCCTGAAGAAATTTATACGTTTACTTAATATCAATGAACTGAATTTACATCTCACTTATACGATAAGTACTAAGCAGGTGGATTTTTTGGATTTGCAGATAAGGGGGCCCGAGAATAAGATAATTACCAATTTGTATAGAAAAACAACAGGTACGAATTCAATATTGCATTATAGTAGTTCCCATCCCCCAATGGTAAAGAATAACATTCCTGTAGGGGAATACTACTACTACAATACTACTATTGATTTGTTTAAATCTAATGCTAAGAGTCTTAAAATAAGTTTATTGGAGAGAGGGTACATTAATAGCTTAATTACAAAAGCATATAATCGTGCCCTGCATGCTAAAAGGGAATCTCTCCTTGTTCAAAAATATGTTGTACAGGGTGACTCGGGATCCATTAGATTTATTACAGACTTTAACCCTTTGAGTGCCAAAGGAGTACAGAACGCATTGCTCTGCAATGTGTTCCGTACCCCTCTGGCACTCAAAGGGTTAAGGGGAACACTGGTTTGGTGAAGAAAATCTTAAACAGACATGTGAACATCCTTAATAATGATCCTGATTTAAAAACAGTAGTGGGTACACATATTCCAGTCACTTTTAGGAGATCTCCTAATCTCCGGGATAAAATAGTTAGGAGCCACTATTCGAGACGTAGGAAGGAGTTTTCTGTTATAGGTTCATATCCATGTTATACATGTAGCACATGTCAGTATATGCAAAGAATTCAATCTGTGACAGATAGGTTTGGAAATACATGCCCCATATGGTCGTACATTAATTGTAAAACTAGAGGGGTAATTTATTGTATAGAATGTGAGTGCCCCATGAAATATATTGGAATGACAAAGAGGACGCTATATGAGCGTATTAGAGAGCATATAAGGGGTAATAAAAATATTCAAAGAGATCAAGATCAAGGTAAACAACTCTCTCAGGTGGCCAGACATTTAAAATTATGTCACCAAGGTAAATTAAAAGGATTTGTATGTTGGGGATTGGAACATGTCTCCTTGGGTATAAGAGGGGGAGATTTAGTCCACGCACTTTTGAAGAAGGAGTGCAAGTGGATTTTCAATCTCAACACAATACATCCTGATGGCATTAATGAAAATCTGAATTATGGGGTGTTCATTTGATTTAAGATAAAGCTGGTTTAATATCAATACTTATATGGCGGGATCAATATATACAAATGACTTTGTGGTGGTTTTTTCATATCTAAAGTACAATTCTTTCCTCTGTGATTAAATATATTATGTCAGGGGAGGTTATTCTTAATCTCTGTTCAAGTATGTTATGATTTTGTAATATTAAGAACAGGAATAAGAGGAGTTTTTGTTTATGTGAAGAACAAGGCTTTGGGAAAGAATAAATATTATTTATTTTTAATGTTAATCCTAAGAATGTCAATAGATAATTTTTTGATGTAGAATTATGAATCTCTTAGTTTTTGATATATTTTTTCTAAATAATAACTCATTTATTCTATATCTTCCTAAAGTTATAATGGATAATATGTACATTTTGTATAAGCGAATTAATAATTCTCTTTAGTTACTACTGATAATGCATGTTGTCTTTCACATTGTGTATAAGCGAAAATAATTCTGTCTAGTTATTATTGATGATGCATGTTGCCTCTCATATAACAGAGAAACAGATGGATTAATAGTTAAGGAATGCTTTTCGCATGTTACAGTGAGGGAACGTGATACCATTATGAACGTATATTTGCATGATTTCACCTTTACTTGTGTGATACTATGAAAAGTGCTACATAGATAAAAGGCTATGAAGAATTTCTCCTTTCCTTTGTCCTTTTTTATTTTTTGCTACTGAGATTGATTGACAAGGAGTTAAACCAGTCTTTAGGTTTCCACCTAGCTATGATGTATTACATTTAGAACCCACGGACTGGGTATTTAAACCGGATGATACTGTGTTTCTTTTTTTATTACACCTCTGATGAAGTCCGCTAGTATGGACAAAATGGGTTAGGTGTAGTCAACTGGGACCTATGATTTGATATGATGGGGTTGTAAGATGTGAATGATGCCTTGGATATTAATATAGGCTAATGATAATAAGATGTAGTTGAAGCAGCTTTAATTAGTAAGCCGTGATCGAGAGATAAGAATCAGGCACAGTGTGGGAAGTCTAGTATTCTGTGAGGCGTAAAGATACTGGGATTACTTCCTTGCTCAGATGCTGTAAAGTAAGAAGATAAAGACTGTTTTATTTCTCCCATTGAGATATTAACCCCTTGTGATCGGGGGTATATCCGACCAGCATTGTAGCAATTTTTAGATACATATGAATATTTATACTTTAGTTCCATCAGCTTTAATTTGGGACTTCAATCAGCTTGTAGGGTTGTGCCGTGTGACACGATTCCTTATGCCGCTGGAGTTTACCGGTTGATGTTAGAACGTGTTTGTATATTGACTATTTCTTTGCTGGATAACTAGAAAGGGAAGAGATTTATTTTATGCCCAGCTGTCTTCATTAGTATCGACAATAGTGACAGGGCTCCAACCAATGTATATTAGGACCCTAGTCAGTTGAAAGGGTTGAATTTAATCATATGGTTCTGTATATTGCTGCAGTTAACCATTTGGTGTATGAACCCTATATTATGTCACATGATAGTCGATAGAATTCTAATTCCTATTAGTTTACTGTGGATTTCTAGATATTTTGAATACTAGACATCTAGCATATTAATCTAATGCTGCAGTTATTGTAATAATTATGCCCTCAACCGTTATATGTGTGTATCTCATGGGTCCCAGTTTGCATTTTTAATTAACACAATTACAATTTGTGTTTTTTATTTTTGATTAAAAAATGCATACAATGTGGAATAACGTGACAAATTCCTTGTCACTGTTCAGTCAACAGTTCAGTGTGTTGTCATCAATTTATACTCCCAGGTCTGTGTCTGAAAGTTTCCCATCAGTACAGTGGCCCCGAGATCTTTGATGCGGTGTCCAGTTTTGCAAAAATGCTCCCCCACTGGTATTTTTTTTCTTGTTAATAATTTAATTATCTCAGAAATTACAGTTTCCATCCCAGGCACACAAAAAAACTCTATTGTTTATAGCCATAGATAGGCCCTAAGGTATAACTGCATATGCTCTGAGACTTCTGACCAGGATATTCATCTTCAAAATCTCATGAGAGACTTTATCTGTCACAGATATAATGTTAAGATCACAGATACAAAGTTCAGTGTACTCAGATGATGTTTTCTGGAATACAATCAGCCACAAGAAGAGAACAGAGTGCCAGTGGTAGTTACCTCCAACCTCCAACTTGAAGTTCTGTGCAAAGTCTCAAGAGCTCCAAATAATACTACATACAGATGACAGATTAAAAATAATATTCCCAACGCCTCTGCTCATCTCCTCTAAACAGCCCCCCCTCCCCCCGAACCTGAAACAACTGTTGGTAAAGAATGCAAAAGAAAATGGTTCATCTCCATATATATGTACCATAGATAATGCGTATAAAACTTCACTTTTAAGACATGATAAAATAATCCAAGGTTTCAGTCCCTGTCTGGGACTTTCATCAGGGATAATTGTTACAGACCGTTCGTAGAACGGCTTTAAAAACACTGAACAATTGAATTTGGCACAGGTCCAGTGTGTACGTGGTTGCCATGACCACCCGCAGACGCTGAAATTAATTTACACGAATAGCCATCGTTATTAATATGAAACATAAATGTTACATGAAAACATCTTCTGTAAAGAACATCATACACAAAACCTCAGACTTTGAATACATCAGATATAATGAATCAAACTGAATTGCTCATTAAGTCCCCTGGGCGAGAGAGTCCCTAGTGTATAGATCCAAAATGTCTTCCGGTTTGAAAACCTGGACTCTCTATCGCCCCCTCATGGCAATTGCTTCACCAATTCAAAAGGGAAGCATTTTGGTTCATTAACCTTATGTTTACATTCAATGAAATGTCTAGCCACCGGGGACCTCTTGAGCTGTTGATCATTAAGCAAATTATTCAGACATCTTGTGACGGCTGATCTGTGCTCTCGCATTCTTTCCTTGAATGCCCTGGTGGTTTTACCTATATAGCATTTTTGACACGGACATATCAGCAAGTAGATGACAAATGAAGTGGTACACAAAATATTATCTTTTACTTTAATAGTATACTCAGTTCCAGGTGCCTTCAGTGTTACCCCAGTCAACATATGTGTACAGTTGATGCATCCTGTGCACCTGTATACCCCATTCAGCCTCATTGCTCCATCATCCACATATTTATACCTGGGATTGGAGCCGACTAGTTGATCCTTCAGACTCCTTCCCGTCTTATATCCAAACTTAGGTGGATGTGGAAACAAATGTCCAGTTTCTGGATCTCTAGCCAGAATATCCAGATTGTTCACCACTGTAGATTGAAACTTGCTGCTAAGGTCATTAAAAGTGGTCAAGACAATCATGCGATCCTTGTCTGAGCTCTTAACTTTATGTGAACCTGTTATCAGTTCCTGCCTATCCATATTTGCTACTGTACTTATATCCTTTCGTATGTCCTCCTCCCTGTATCCCCTTTCAATAAATTTTGCTCCCATTTCCTCCAGCTTCAGGTTGCTAACTATTGGGTCCGATATAATGTGCTTGATGCGCATCAGTTGAGACTTAGGGAGACCCTTTTTGAGAGACCTTGGGTATTGACTATGTGCCCACAGTAAGGTGTTACGATCCGTCGGTTTCACATATAGTGTTGTTTGTATGTCGGACAACTGTTTCTCAATCAACACACCCAGGTAGTTAATTTCCTTGAAACTAAAATTCATAGTCAATCTGATTGGGGATGTTATGTTATTTAGATACTCTGTGAATTCCAATAACAGTTTTTCGCCTCCCAACCACACTAGAAACAGATGGTCTATAAATCTGACATAAAATTTAATGTGAACTGCTTAACGTGACCCCATAATGTATTTTTGCTCATAGTACCACATAAATGCATTGGCGTACACCGGTGTCATGGTGATCCCATCTCAGTTCCTGTTTGTTGAATAAACAGATCATTTTCAAATTTAAAATAATTGTGGGCTAATACCATATCTACTAACCCTAATAGAAAATCGCTCTCTTCAACCTGAAAATCCCCACAGTCCTCCAAGATTCTCCAAGCAGCTGTTTTGCCTACTTCATGCGGGATACAAGTATAAAGACTGGTGACATCCATAGTCACCAGTACTGAGTCTGCTTCATCCCATTGTAGCCCATGTAACTTATTCAAAAAGTCTGTGGTGTCTCTAATAAATGTGGGAGTTCGTTGAATGTATGGTTGTAGCACACTATCAATGTATTACCCTATTGGATACATTAAAGAGCCTCGTGCCGAAACAATCGGTCTTCTGGGGGGATTGAGTAAGGTTTTGTGTACCTTTGGCAGACAGTACAGGACTGGGGTGATAGGGTGTTTGTCTTTAACAATTCATCCAGCTTAGCCGTAAGGAAACCATCCCCAACGCCTTTGGTGATGTAGCTATCAACTTCCAATTTAAACACTCCTGTAGGATAACGGTGCAATTGTTTGTAGCTTACCTCATCTCCAAGCTGTCTCCTCACCTCCTCTCTGTACTGCTCATAATTCTGTATTACTATCCCCTCTCCTTTGTTAGCAGAGTGGATGATAATTGACTTGTTATCCCTCAATTCCTTGATGGCCCTTCTCTCTGCTGCCATAATACTAGAGTATTTAGATGTCCTTTGATCCAAAGCTTCCATTGTATCCTGATGTATTATGAGACTGTACGTTTTGATAGTTGCATTATTAGTACTGGGGTCAAAAAGACTCTTTACTCTAAATGGATTCTGTGCTTATTCACCCACATGTGTAGCATCTTTGAAATACTCTTTTAGATATAATTTGTGTCTGAATCGATACATTTCTATTTCAGTATCAATTTTACTTGACCTCTGTATGGGAACAAAACTTAATCCTTTACTGAGAACCGACATCTGGTTTTTAGTTTATATATGGTCTGACAGGTTGAAGATTATTTCTTTAAAGGGGGTATAGGTGGTTTTGTACCCCTCCTAATGAGCTTTCTGTGGCCCTGCTTCTCGTAATCTCCCCTAAAAAAGGAGCTGCTGCAGACCCTCCAGTGTCAGACTGCTTTCCTTTGTTATCAATTTCGCTTTACGAACCTGAACTCAGTACATCCCTCAAGGGTAATCTGGGTTTCCAAGCCCTTCTCCTCCTGTATACTGGTCGATTCATCAGGGATTCAGGACGTCCTGTTATCCATCCATAAATTTCAGACTCTTCATAATCCTGTGTGATCTGCCTCCTTTTCTTTCTCTTGTAAGCCAGCAGATCCTCCTTAAATTTTTTAACCTGAGTGTCAAGTTTCTCGATCCAATTGGTGCATGTGTCCATTGTCAAAGGTTGTTTCTTTTTCTTCCATGAGCTTATTTAAAGGGATAGTAATACTTAAAATGTAAAAATATGTTGTAGGGTTTATCCCCCTGAGTAAAGCAAGAGTACTTCCACTGCTGAAAGGTATTTCATTCAAAAGTTATTAATTTTTAAAGTTGATTTTTTTTATGTGCAATATCACAGTGGCCTGAAATTGTACAGTGGCGCTGTTGCTACACCATCCTATGGAGATTTATGGTCAACTGACCAGAGCTGTCCATAGGATCGTGTAGCAACAGCGCCACTGTACAATTTCAGGCCACTGTGATATTGCACATAAAAAAAATCAACTTTAAAAATTAATAACTTTTGAATGAAATGCCTTTCAGCAGTGGAAGTACTCTTGTTTTACTCAGGGGGATAAACCCTACAACATATTTTTTTTTTTTTACATTTTAAGTATTACTATCCTTTTAATCTTGTACAACATTTGCTCAATTCTTGTCTGACCTCCTTGATCACCAATACCATAAGGTCCAAGTAGCAATGATTGAGTATACCGCACCAATTTTCACAAAACTTTGCATTGGATCTCCCAATGGTCGGCTGATTGCGAATCCTGAATCTTCTTGGTATCATTTTGTTCCTGTAATATTCGGTCAGTGTTACTCCGTGCAGATGCAATTTCACCTCTTTTCTCTTTAATTGCAGTAGCTCGTGATAGATCTCACCCAGCAATTCTTCACAAGCATCACTGAATAAAATGTCTGTAATTTCTTCCTTTGTGAATCTAAATGTCTGTTTAGAGTAGACAGCTTGGAGATGAGGTAAGCTATAAACAATTGCACTGTAATCCTACAGGAGTGTTTAAATTGGAAGTTGATAGCTACATCACCAAAGGTACTGGGGATGGTTTCCTTATGGTTAAGCTAGGTGAATTGTTAAAGTCAAAACACCCTATCACCTCAGTCCTGTACTGTCTGCCAAAAGGTACACAAAACCTTACTCAATCCCCTCAGAAGACCGATTCTTTCGGCACGAGGCTCTTTAATGTATCCAATAGCGCAATACATTGATAGTGTGCTACAACCATATATACAACGAACTCCCACATTTATTAGAGACACCACAGATTTTTTTATGTTACATGGGATACAATGGGACGAAACAGACTCAATACTGGTGACTATGAATGTCACCAGTCTGTATACTTGTATTCCGCATGAGGAAGGCAAAACAGCTGTTTGGAGAATCTTGGAGGACTGTGGGGATTTCCAGGTTGAAGAGATCGATTTTCTAGTAGGGTTAGTAGATATGGTATTAACCCACAAATATTTTAAATTCGAAAATGATCTGTTTATTCAATAGGCAGGAACTGCGATGCGATCACCCATTGCGCCGGTGTATGCCAACACATTTATGTGGGACTATGAGCAGAAATAAATTATGGGGGTCACGTTATGCGGTTCACATTGAATTTTATGTCAGATCTATAGACAATCTGTTTCTAGTGTGGATGGGAGGCGAACAACTGTTACTGGAATTCACAGTATAACATTCCCAATCAGATTGACTATGGATTTTAGTTTCCATGAAATTAACTACCTGGATGTGTTGATTGAGAAACAGTTGACTGACATACAAACAACATTATATGTGAAACCGACAGATCGTAACACATTACTGTGGGCACAGTCAACACCCAAGGTCTCTCAAAAAGGGTCTCCCTAAGTCTCAACTGATGCGGGTCAAGCGCATTGTATCGGACCCAATAGAGAGCAATATGAAGCTGGAGGAAATGGGAGCAAAATGTATTGAAAGGGGATACAGGGAGATGGACATACGAAAGGATATAAGTACAGTAGCAAATATGGATAGGTAGGAACTGCTAACAGGTTCACATAAAGTCAAGAGCTCAGACAAGGATCGCATGATTGTTTCGACCACTTTTAGCAACAAGTTTCAATCTACAGTGGTGAACAATTGGGATATTCTGTCTAGAGATCCAGAAACTGGACATTTGTTTCCACATCCACCTAAGTTTGGATATAAGAGGGAAAAGAGTCTGAAGGATCAACTAGTCAGCTCCGATCCCAGGTATAAATATGTGGATGATGGAGCAATGAGGCTGAAAGGGGTATACAGGTGCACAAGATGTGTCACCTGTACACATATGTTGACTGGGGTAACACTGAAGGCACCTGGAACTGAGTATACTATTAAAGTAAAAGATAACATTTCGTGTACCGCTTCCTTTGTCATCTACTTGCTGATATGTCTGTGTCAAAAATGCTATATAGGTAAAACCACCAGTGCATTCAAGGAAAGAATGCGAGAGCACAGATCCGCAGTCACAAGATGTCTGAATAATATGCTTAATGATCAACAGCTCAAGAGGTCCCCGGTGGCTAGACATTTAGTTGAATGTAAACATAAGGTTAATGAACTAAAATGCTTCCCATTTGAATTGGTGAAGCAATTGCAGCGAGCGATTTGTGAGTCCAGGTTTTCAAACCGGAAGATGTTTTGGATCTATACACTAGGGACTCTCTCGCCCAGGGGACTCAATGAGCAATTCAGTTTGATTCATTATATTTGATGTATTCATGGTCTGAAGATTTGTGTATGATGTTCTTTACAGATGATGTTTTTATGTAACATTTATGTTTCATATTAATCACGATGACTGTCACGTAGCTATTCGTGTAAATGAATTTGAGCTGGAACAGCATCTGCGGGTCGTCATGGCAACCATGTACAAGCAGGACTGGCGCCAAATTCAATTGTGCAGCGTTTTTAAAGCCGTTCCATGAACGGTCTGTAACAATTATCCCTGGGGTCTTCCAACCATGGTTGAACCGCAAGGTTGCCATTTTGCTCCAGATCTAGGATCTCACTCTTGCTGTGGTCACGGTCATTCCATGGCATGTGTTTCCTTCATTCCCTCTGATTCCCAGTGTATTGAGGAAAGTCAGAACGGAGCAAGTTAAAGTAATTATGATCACCCCTTTCTAGCCTCACAGGGCATGGTTCTTGGATCTTCTCAATCTGATTGCAGCAGAGCCATTTTTGCTTCCACTCCTTCCAGACATCTGTTGCAAACAGGGATGGAGAAGTTGGCTTTGGCGGCTTGGCTCTTGATGCTGGCATTCTAAGGATGAAAGATTTCTCTGATTCGGTCATTGCCACTATGATGAAAGCTTGTAAGCCGGTTTCATCCAAAGCATATCATAGGATATGGTCCTTGTTCTACAAGTGGTGGGAAGACCAGTGGTCATGGCCACCTCCCTTTTTTGTTCCTGTAATCTTAAGCCTTTCTTCAGTATTGCCTTTAGAAAGGGCTTGGTCTTAGTTCTATTAAGGTCCAGATTCCTGCTCCATCTATGCTTTTTTGTATGTGCATTGCCTTACTACCTGATGGATTATCTGGTTCCAATGACCCCATTCCTGTCTCACTGCTGTTGTTGATCTTTGCTATTCAATGAAATTGAACATTTTTTTGCTAGAGGGAAAGTGGAGTAGGGAGGGCGTTTCCTTCTCTAAAGACCCTTTTTAGACAAATGTGTTGCCCTTCTGGCCAGAGGATACATTACGCCATGTTTTCTGTGTTCCACATGGACTGAAGAGAAAAGGATTTATTGGGAAGTACACAAAAAAAACCCTTATACAATGAATGTTTAGCTGAGATTTTTGAATCGGCTTAATAGGACTGCTGTGTTCTCAGGATTGTTGATAAATTTATTAATGAAAACCACGAATGCATATACTACAGCTCTGCTTTTAGTAAATTGGAGTAAATCAAACACCACTGCTAACAACTCTCTGCGTATACCACAATACAAGGAAGAAGCAGGAAGATCTACCTTCTCCTTCAGAGCTCCAAAAGTCTGGAACAATCTGCCTGAAATAATCAGATCTGCTCCCAGTCTAAAATCCTTAACCCTTTGACTGCCAGATGGGTACGGAATGCATTCCGTACCCCTCTGGCACTCAATGGGTTAAAAGTAAATGCTTCTTTATATCTAAAAACAGTGTGCAACTGTATATAATTTTAATATTTAATATGTATGTATATTTATGTGTATGTATATATAATAATATGTAATATCTATTGTTTCTCAATTTGTGTAAATATGTAACCCTTTACTAAAAACTATCCAGGACATATTTGAAAATGAGAGAAATCTCAATTTATTCTTCCTGGTCATACATTTTCTAAATAAAATAAATGCATAAAATAAAAATAAGTATGTTAATGCGGAACTGCCACCACTAAACAAATTGCCCCCCAGTAATTCAACCTCTGGCAACTAGCTGCTCAGTAGTGCTAGTCGCCAGGATTATTACCTTGTTAAATAGAATTATCCTTTCTTCTCGGGCCGACAGGCAGGACAGAGCGCAGACATCTTCCCATAGTGACGTCTGCGCACCTACGCTGTCAGTCCCAGCCGGCTCTAGGAGTCTTTCGGCTCCAAAAGGGACTGACAGCGCAGGCGTGCAGACGACATTATGGGAAGATGTCTGCGCTCTGTCCTGCCTGTCAGCCTGAGAAGAAAGGATAATTCTATTTAACAAGGTAATAATTCTGGCGACTAGCGCTACTGAGCAGCTAGTTGCCAGAGGTTGAATCATTGGGGGGCATGTTGTTTAGTTGCTTTAAGCAATGTAATGTAGAAGTGTGTTTCACATGCACAAGTCTTAGTGTGGTTAGGATTTGCCTACCTGAGCAAAGTTGTATGTAATTAGAGGTTCTCTCATAAACATTAGTTTAGGTAGGAAATCCTTAACCCTTTGAGTGCCAGAGTGGTGGCCTCGCAATCCAGCACTTATCCAGTGGCTCAGATCACAATTATATTCATTTTACTCCCTTGTTCTTCTTAACATCATCATTGCATCCACAATCTTCTTCTTACATTGTGTTTCCACATCATAATTGAGTACTTAAATTCTTAGTTCTCACTGTTACTCTCAGTCTCCGATCTCCGACGCGTATGTATGGGTGAAGAGGTTAGAATCCCAAGTAAGTCCCAGCATATTAACCTGTTTTCCTAATATTGTCGGCCAGTAACTGCTACAGTTTGGCGCTAACACTGCATTAACCCTTGCTATGCGTATGTATGTACTCCACAAGTAACCAACTAACCTTGTTTCTATCCATTTATTCATCTGTGAGTTGTATCATTGACTGTGTAATCATGGATTACATCAAGTTGATCTGAAGAAGGAATGTGTACTAGTCAAGATTTGAATTCAAGTTTTATGGTGCACCTGATTTGTATTTTGAATTTTTGGCTGGCACCAGTATTAGGTCTTTTTTGGGGACTATGATAGTCCCACTGTCCCTTTGGATTTTATCACCTGTTTTGATTTATTTATTTGGGATATTTTTTTTTTTGCTGATTTAGTTTGCCCTGAGATGGGATCTGGGAGGGGGGTATACTTTTTGGGTTGGGTTTATATTCTTTACAGATGACCTTGTTATATCAGTATATGTTTATTTATATGTTTTTCCAATTAAAGTTTTTATTTTCATATAGTTTGGTTTATTGAATTATAGGCTGAGTGCTCTATTAACCAATATCTTTTTCTGTCTTTTTAGTGGTGTTAACAAAAGAGGTGTCCTGGAACAGTGGGCTTGAAAGATAATAGCAATGGCCACATGTATGTATTAGCCCCAATAAGTTGCCAGCTCTCCCCTGATGTCCAGAGAGTATGGCGGCCTTACTGCAATACGAGGTGATACAGAGAAAGTGTAAATTCTCTATTAACTATATCTACATTAATATATGCTGAACTGTGCCATTTAATTCCTAATGCATTGAACAACCCTTAACCCTTTGAGTGCCAGAGGGGTACGCAACACATTACAAAGCAATGCGTTGTGTGCCTCTCTGGCACTCAAAGGGTTAAAAGTTTAACCTCCTGGATACCAGAGATGTCTCCAATGCAATGCACTAGAACCAAATAAAGTTAAGCAGGAAGTACTCAATGTGTTCCCAAAAAGGCTTACTCTGTGCAATTGCTAGAATTTTTTAGGTACTATATACGCTTAAAAAACTGTACATTACCGTTCACAATGGCAGGGATGTTTAACAAAGATTCCATATAATTATTATTTGGGCTGATTGCTTCCTCCTCCACTTCAGTGTCCAATAAAATCACCAGCAAAATCCAATTTAATCATCCGCTTTATTGAGGATTTACAATGTGCATTTAATAATTAAAACAAACATTCAAAACATGCTTACAATCATATCGATTCAGTCAATTACTTGCATTTGTGTACTAGCAATAGTTCCATGGAATGTAGAACTTCTAACACCCAAATAAACCAAAGGGGACTGTGATGGATTACTTTGTGTTGATCTATTTCTTAAAGAGGAGCTACACTCTAGAAATAACTGGGTCTTAATTAAACACATTAACTTACCTAGGTAGCCATCCTTCATACAATAGTCAGGTCTAGTTATATATTTTTTTTTACATTGTATCAGCAGGTTAGTGTATACAGTGATCTCTTAAAGTCTGCCCCAAGGTCACACCTTCTCACTGCAAACAATGAACATCAATAGACCCACGTATGGGACACTAGATTTTGTCAGACTGTGTGCGATTGTGGTTAGACGGACTATTAGAATGACTTACCTAGGTCAGAGCTGTCCAAGTTCAGTCCTCAAGGGCCACCAACAGGCCAAGATGTAAGGATTTCCCTGATTAAGAACAGGTGAGTTAATTAGTGACTCATTCATTGCGACTGACTTACCTGTGATTAACCAGGGAAATCCTTACATACTGGCCTGTTGGCGGCACATGAGGACTGTACTTGGACAGCCCTGGCCTAGGGTAAAGAAATTAAGAGCAACATTCTTAGAGTGTAGTTCCTTTTAAATTACCTACTTTCTTTTCCCCAGAAAAAAAAACAAACAAACAAGTCTTACCCATCTAAATGCCAGAGGGATATCCAACTCATTGCTTGCAATGAGCCGAGCACCCCTTGGCACTCAAAAACAATCGAACATTTGTATCCCTCATCAGGCACCACAGCAACCTCTGTCTTAAGATGTGTATATAGTAGTGGTCATATTCATATTCCAGATATCTTTGTTTGCTGTTATTACCAAAATTCAACAACAGAATTGTAAAAATATGTAGCTGGGTGACATAAATGTACAGATCATATTTACAGTTAATTTCTGTAGAAAATGGCTACAAGAGTTTAACCCTTTGCGTGTCAGAGGGGTACCCCTCTGGCACTCAAAGGGTTAAAAGGAAAACTATAAAAAGAAACTCCTTAGGCAACAGATTTTTCTTAAACACCTAAGAGGTTATACAGCACTTTGAGCCATATTCAGTAAGCTAACGAGTTACAATTCTGCAGTAAACCAAATGCACAATATGACGTGTTGGCTTGCTGCAAAACTGCCCTTGTTTATTGAATACAGTCCTGTGACTGCTGATTCAAAAGCAGTGATGGGCAACGTGTAGCTCTCTTTCTGTTGGGTTAGAACTGCCAACATCTTCAGCCTTCCATTGTCTAGCTAAAGATGATGGAAGCTGCAGACCAAAGCAGCTGGAAAGCCAGTTGTTGCCTTCGACTGCCCAAAAACAATTTCTGTGTTAGAGTTGAACAACAGCAATATACACTGCATTCCTGAACCAATAACGATCTTTGTTTTGGTCTCTGCATCACATCTTACCATGCCTGGATTTACTACTCATATCAATAAGAACAATTCAAAGAAGAACATATACAACAACTAACAGAATATTGGATCACATCTGTTCCATGAACTTAATTTCCAGCTGAATCCTTCGGGTACCAGTAGGGTGAGCAAGAAATTGCTTTTTGCAGGGCACTGATAAGAGCTATAAGTAACAAACAAAATATATTGGGGAAAAGAAAACCTCAAGACAACTGGGCAGTTTATAAAATACTCTGCAGAGTGATCTCAGCAACTTGGGCTTATGTGTTTAACCCTTTCACTGCAAGAGGAGCAGCCAATGCAATAGCATCTTTTGTAGAGATGTGGCATCACGGATACCCACTCATTCTCTCTGTCTCTCCAAAATTTGTTGAACTACAACTCCCTTCATTCCTTATTTGGAAAAAGTATTTCTGGAGTTGAAGGTCAACAACAGCTGGAGACCCAAAGGTTGCCCAACCCTGACATTCATGGCCAGAGGGCCAGTGATGCAGAGATAATTGTTTGTGACATTTCCTAGGAACAGCAAAGAAGTAATGGATTCCATAATGTAATCCCATGGAAAAGTCATTTGCAAAATTGAATTTCAGCTCAGGCTTTGAGTGGAGGTGTCTGCTATTCATATTTCACTACCAGGGAAAAAATAGGAGGGAGCCTGTCCCTGAGCTACTGAGGCAGATGTACTAATGCAGGGCAACAGCTGTTGAGGACTACAATATCTATCATCCTCCATGATAGAAGTTGCAGTCCCCAACAACTTGCGAGCCAAAAGATGCTTACACCTGCACTAATGTGAAATTACATTTTGACAAACAGATCACTTTTCCAAGTCCTACGTTAGTCTATGGTGCCCATGCACTAAGCTTTCTCCAGCTTGACAGATCTTAGTACATTGGCTCCAAAGACTAACATAGCACTTGGAGAGGTTGTTACACAGAAGAAGTGATCTCCTTTTTAATCACGTCTTTATCACACCTTGGTGCATAACTCTCCGGGAGCAATTATGGGTAAAATCAACTGCACTATAATTGACAAAAACAAATTCTAATTCATATAAATTAGACTTTTAACCCAATAAATGTCAGAGGTCTTCACAGCATTGCACAATTGTATTTGTCTCTTATGGTGCAGTTGGTTTGTCCATAACTGTTCTGGTTTTTCCTGGTACACTAGCCTCTGTGCAAGTAGAGATACTACAACATATATTTTAGACTAAGTTCACGCTGGGGATTTATTTAATGAGATGAAACTTCATAAAAAATGCAATTAGCATAAGACTATCATGATTTTCCAATGCAACTTTAATCACATGAATCTCCCATAATGCTTTTCCTTAGATTCAACATCACACTGGATAGTAATAGCATTAACATATGATATTTGGTGCAAAACCATTGAAACAAATGCAAATTGCATATACTTGCAAAAACAGTTGAAGCAAAATGCATTGCCTTGCAACATGCTCAGCTATTTTCAGTGGTGTGAACAGTCAAATTAAATAAAATGATACTAATTTCATGCATCTGAATTACTGCTATTCCCTCACCAGTGTGAATAAGACCTTATTGGACCACAGTATTTATGAAATGCCAGGATTTTAAAGGCCTTATGCAGAAGAGCAATTATAGAGCAAAACAACAGCAATGTAGATGACAATGTGTTGCAACTTGATGCACAGGGACAACCCTCTGGCTCTCAAAGGGTTAAACATTGCTGATATTCCTGGCACCACAAAGGAACAGAGAAAAAAAGCACAAAGTACCAAAAAGTATAGAAAATATTCAATCGGTCAGCTTCCACATAACTCAGAGCCAGTAACTGTATGACCCCGATCACATTAGAAACTGAATCACAATGATTTGCAAATACAGAAAAAAAAAAAAAAAACTATGAATTTCATATCACTGTGTCATATGGGACTGAACACACTGCTGCAAAAAGTATCTTACTAAAATTTTAGGTCCAATAGTATGTACAAGTACACAATGTCTGTATTGATCCCAGTGGTACCACATTAAATATTGCAGGTTAACACAGTTGTTGTGCTATGTTAAGTCTGAAGAAAAGCACTATGGGTTAAAAAGTAGAGATTAATGCAATTCAAATTGCACTGTAAAACACATGATACTCTCAGCTCATCAAACATATTGCTGCCCAAGTGAACTTAGTGTAGGTAAATTGCTGAGACGCACATAAAGGTGCAGTGTGATGCTAAAATATCTGAATATTTAATTGTGCTTCTAGATTACTATACAAATGTGTCCTGAAATATCTTATACAGCACTGGGCTATGATATGTATGAAACTTCCCCAATACCTATTCCAGCTTCAGCAGGATTCACAGCTTTCTTATCATTTAGACATGGGATAGTCTGCTGCTATAGGCTAAATTCCCAACATTGGGGATGAAGGGAGTTGTAGTCCCCAACAACTGTAGGCAAGACTAGCCCTGATTTAGACATATCAAGATGTAAAAGTAATTCCAACAAACTCAAGTATGTATAAAAAAATATGTACCATTTGAGGTATCAGCAAAATAAAATCTATTAAAAGTTCCAAGATATATCTATTTCAGAAAAGAGAGTTTGTTCATGGGAGCATTTATAATAAAAATAAAAAATATGGATTTAAAGGTACATTGTATTCCAAACTTTGCTTTCTCTCTGTCATTATTTACTAAAACCTCAGCGGCTGCTTGGTAACTACTGAAAGGCAGACAGAAAGACAAAGATTATTTGACATATCAGAAGAGCGTGTAGGATTTTCATTGCTCTTTGTGATGCAATCCACTGGTGTCCAGACCTCCAGTAGTACATGCATCACAAAAGTTATACTGGAGCCAATGGCCTCTGACTGACATTAGTTAACTTCCGACTGACACCTACAATGGTCATTTTATTGCTCTATTCCCAATTTGTTTTTCTTTTGAAGAGTAGATAATGTTTTCTGTTGAATCCAAGCTAAACTTGGTTATAACAGACATATACATAAACATCTTGTGAAATAAGTATTTGATTTTTGTATATTAATTAATGGTTTGTGCTTGTTCAATTGTTGATTAGTATTTACAGGGTTCAGAGATGGAAGGATGCAGAGTCTTGTAAAGGCTGACAAAATAGGATTTTAA
Organism: Rhinophrynus dorsalis; assembly: GCA_037306005.1. NCBI lineage: Eukaryota > Metazoa > Chordata > Amphibia > Anura > Rhinophrynidae > Rhinophrynus > Rhinophrynus dorsalis. The sequence goes on from CM074722.1 coordinate 257,908,403, forward strand.
TCCCTATGGAGCACAAAAACCATGGGTTTGAACTCCCTCCTCCAGGAGGGCAGAGCACTTCAAAAAGACATGATCTTTGGGGTGAAGACTGCCTCCTCTTCCATGGAGATATACCAAAGATTCCAGGAAGGGAAAGTAGAAAAACTCATGTTTAATGGGATCTGTGCAAACTCAGATGTCAAAGGACACCAAACTAGCACAGCAAGCCAAATAAGACCCAACAGGACTTCGGCTACTGAGCAAAACCTGGCAGTATAAGTCAGAGAAAGAGAGAGTCCTTGGACAAGCAGCACTGCCTGAAGGACTTTCTGGCCAAAGTTGGCCTCAGCGAGGCCAGGACATTGACACTAGTGTTTGGTAATTGTGTGCAAGGGGAGTCACGTCACAGTCTTAAGGCTTGGTTTTTGTAGACACAGGAAGCACCTACAGATCTGGTGGAGTACACTGTGCCCTTGAAAGGAACAGGTTTCTGTCTGATCACATACACTTGGTGTATGCTAGCCTTGATCCAAGATGCAATGGTGACCTTGGATGTTGCCTGACCTGCCCTCGGTCCCTCAGGGACGTCAGAAGGAATTAGCTTTGCGGATAGGCGGAGTATGATACACAAAATATTTAAGGCACCACAACACATCCCACAGATGATTAAACATCTCTTGTTTGGATGAACGGTGAGGACAAAACAAAGGCAAAATTATATCCCGATTTCTGTGAAATTCTGAGACAACCTTTAGTACAAACTCTTGCAACAACCTTGGATAAGAGCTCCTGGGAGGTATGAAGTACAGCCTTGCCCTGATTAAACACTAGGAAAAGAGGTATGCAAAACAGATCTTGCAGCCACCCTCCAAGCAGAGATAGTGGCAAGGAGAAAAGCCAATTTTGAGCCATTCTGAGCATCAGGAGATGCAAAGGGATCAATGCCAGAGGCTCAAAATGAGGCCTCTGGAGTACACTTAAGACCAAGTCGAGGTCCCACTGTGGCGTGGGGTCCAGAAATGAAAGGAAGGTATGTGCTACCCCTTGAATAAAGGTCTTGACATCTGACAGAATGACAATAAGTCTCTGAAATATGACAGAAAGGTCTGAGATCTTAGTGGTGCTCACACAATCCTGAAGAAAGGCCAGGATCGTGGGAAGACAAAGTCTGAGCAGACACATTCTTGTCAGTATACCACTGTTGGAAGATGGACCAAATCCTCTTATGCCTTTGAGGAAACCGGTTTTCCTGGCTTGGACCATAGTAGAAATGACATCAGAGAATCCATTTCTTCTTAGAATGGTGGTCTTAAGAGCCATGCCGTTAAAAGTAAATCTCTCCACATCCCTTTTCAAATGGAACCCTGGAGAAGGAGATCCAGTTTTGGTGGAAGACGGAGCGGCTCCTCAATGGGTAGATTGAGAAGATCTGCAAACCAGGCCCATCCAGCCTTCTCCATCTGGATGTTCCGGATTACTCTGGGAATGAGAGGAATCAGAGGAAACACAGAGGACAGATGGAAGTTCCACAGGATAAACATTGAATTCGTCTCAAAGGCCAGGGGATCCCTTGTCCAGGTGCAGAACACAGGAATATCTTCCTGCTCTCGTGGGATGCCATCAGATATATCGCTGGGATAGCCCAGTGTTGAAATCTCTGGTAGAACACTTTCAGATGCATCTCCCAGATCCATGTCTTGATGGCTGAGGAAGTCTGTGACCACATTTTCCACTCCTGGGACGTGGACCACTGAAATGGTTGGCATGTGAGACGACTCCTGGAGGAGCAGCTACTTCACTTTCTTCTATGCTGTCTCGCCCCGTGCTCCTCACTGGAGGTTGATGTACACCACTGCCGTTGAATTGTCTGACTGAATCCTTACCAGAGTCCCAGTAAGAACCTGGGACCAGTGTAGAAGAGCCAGGTGGATGTCGCAGAGTTCCAGAATGTTGATGGACAAGAGACTCTCTTCACCCTGTTCACCTCTCTTGGCACACCAGGTGGCCTAGGGTCATGACCCAGCCCCTCAGGCTATCATCTGTCGTGACTAGGTTCCAATCTGGAATCACAAAATGGCACCCCTGAGTCAGATGAGGGTGATGAAGCCACCAAAAGAGATTCTCCCTACACTTGAGGAGAGATGGTCCCTTTAAAGGGACCACATCCTGAGGATGTCCCTTTGAAGTTCCCTTGGGTGAAACTGAGCACAAGGGCTGCTTCTAATGCAGACAGCAGACAACCCAGAAATCACATGTAGTCATGAGACAGGAGCTGAATCTTGTTTTCCCATACGAAACACCTTTACCTGTAGGGTGTCGAACTTCATTACCAGAATAACCATTACATGATAGAAGAAGACTTAAGCGGAGTATCCAACCTTGATGCAATATAATGTGGGCACACTCTTTGATATGGAGAACCAAGATTTCTTCTGAAGGAGCCTTGATCAGTAGACCAACCAAATACGGTGTCAGAGAAATGCCTTGAGAATGGATGTATGAGCCAGGCTGCTATGATGTTTGTGAAGATTCTGGGAGCTGAAGTCCAGCAGTGCAATGAACTGATTATGACTGCAGCAAAAGCAATACGGAGGAAGCAGTGGTGATCTAGGTGAACTGAGATGTGAAGAAAAGCATCCTGAAGGTCCAGGCAAGCTAGCAACTTCTCTTGGCACACCACTTCAATGGCACAGCACAAATATTGAATGTCGAAGCACATAGCAACCACATATAGGTTGAAACATTTCAGGTCCAAAATAGGCCAGCAGCCTCTGTCCTTTTTGGGAAACACTAAAAAGTTGGAATATAAACCTGAAAACCGCTCTTAAGCTGGGACCAGTACCAGAAATTGCTTGTCTACCAGTGAGATGTTGCCTATAAGGAAATTCTCTCGCTCTGGGTACTGATGACAAAAATAAGCAATGAGTTGAAATCCCTTCTCTTCCAAAACCACCTGTAAAACTCACTGGTCCATCACAGAGGATGCTCAGGCATCTCGAAAAAGGGAAAGTGGACCCCCCTACAGGCAACGACGGACCAGGAATCTGCAAGTGATAAGGAAGTTGGCTTGTCAGACTTACACTTTGCAGAAGATTTCGTGTTCTTTTTGCTGTGGGGGTGCTTGGGAGACCTGAGGGATTTAAACCTTCTGAGCCACAGATTGGAGAAGGAACAAAATCCACATGCCTTCCTTGCCAGAAAGGACCATTTTGTGGCAAAAAGGATACTTTTCCAACAGGTTTCGCCCTGAAATTGGATGGAAACCAGTGATTTCTAGGAAGAGTGGTCTGCTGACCAGATCTTGAGCCACAAAGTAAGCACTCAGCAACAGAGAAGGTTGAAGATTTGCTTGGGAACTTAGTCACATCAATGAGGGCTTCAGTAATATAGGCATTAGATTCCATAACATTAGCTAGCATGATAAGAAGGTCCTGTCTAGGTGAGTCAACACATATTGCATCAGAAAGCTGCTTTCCCAATACAGCAATGGGTTTGTTGACACACTCAGAGGCAAACATAGGCCTCAGCGCTGCCCCAGTTGTTGCAAAGTTGTCTCTAAGAAGGGAATCAAGATGCTTATCAGCCTGATCCTTATAGGAATAGTAATGTTTCATAATAAAAGCAGCTCTAATTAATCATCATAGTATTTGGGCCTTGGAGAGTGTTATTTCAATTCTGTCAGAGTTTTAGTTCAAGAGTAATTGAATTATAAAGTATCCCCATCCCGCCCCTTTTACTGATGTAACACTGCTCACCTCAGAACAGCTGGGAGGTGCCCAGGTAGACTGCAGAGAGGGACAATCTTCAATTAAGATAAGGGAAAAAGCTGAAAAACCTGTCAAGGGGGGCAGGGTTTTCATTGTTCTCAGAGTAAGAAGACAGTCCCCTGCTGTTATCTGTCTGGTCTTACAACCATATTCCACAGTGAGGTGAGCAGTGTTACACTAGGAGAAAGGGGCAGGAGGGGGATATTTTATCATTCAATTACTCTTGAACTATAACTCTGACAGAATTGAAATAATACTCTCCAAGGCCCAAATACTGATGATGATTAATTAGAGCTGCTTTTATTATAAAACATTAATATCCCTTTAAGACCAGCAGCATCTGCAATCAGAAGGGCTGTGTTTTTTTAGCCAGGTGAGAAATGAGGGGAAAAACTGCTGGGGGACAAGCCCACTGGGCTAGTGCCTCAGCAGTGAAAGGGTATAACCTAAGAGACTCATCCTTAATAAAATGTCTCTATCAGGAGTGTTCCATTCTTTCAGGAGAATTTGATCAAGGGTGTTACTGGGGGGAAGACAGGCGAGTCTTTCTTATGCCTCTGGAAAATATCCAGAGAAACAGTCCCCGTCAAGGGCCTCAGAGACCTAAAGGGTCTCTACCACTGCTCTGATGAGCCCCTCAACAACAGAGAGGAATCCTCAAAGGAGAAAGAAAGAGTCCATATCCTCTTCATCTTCTGAATCCAATTCTTCCTCAGAAAAAGCGGCATTAACCTGAGATGCCCCCTAAAGACAGGCTCAACCTACTAAACAGCAGGTAAGGGTTTTCATGAATGGAGAATCCCATGAATGAAAGATGGAATTGCTGCCACCGAGGTCATCAAGGTTTTAACCCAAGAAGGCTCTTGGTCAGTTCTGGATGGTCGTAGGGTAGTAGTAGGGGCCACAGTACAGAGGGAGATAGAGAACAAGAATATTCCCTTGGAATATGAGGAATGGTGAGTGACTGGGTAAGGGAAGCCCCTGAATGCTTGTTTGTTTGCCTTAGGATTAGACATGTCTAGATAAAAGTGTATAAAAGTTAAAAGTATCCCCAGTTTAAAGCAAAACCTCTAGAAAGATCCAAAAAGTACTTATCTGGAACTCAAAAGGTTAAAATCAAATTGTAAATGCTTCGTTTTTTAGAATAAACTTGAAAGCAGCAGTTTCTAGAAGTCTTTTGTTCAAAAGAAAAATGGTGGAATTCTGAAGAAAACTGCTCCAATAGCAATAAAAACTCCCACATTCCCATTGATTTAAATGGAGCTTTTAGCCCCTTGAATGTTAGAGGTCTCATTGCTTTGCAATGTGCTGGAGACTTTCCTAGCATTCAAGAGGCTAAAAGCACCATTTAAATTCAGTCATTTTTACTTCTCTCCTGTGGAGCAGTTTGTTTGCTCCTGAATTCTCCCACATTTCATCTTAACACAAGGGCCTAGATTGGTCTCTGTTAACCCTTGGAGTGCCAGAGTGCAGCAATTAGTTGCATACCCCTCTGGAACACAAAGGGTTAAATATTCAACAGGATTCAATTTTGAGTGAAAAATATTTGCAAATATTCTAATTTCAATGACTACCAGCACATATTTCATTCCTATTGCCCTTTTAAAGGGATAGTAATAATTAAAATGTAAAAAAAAATATGTTGTAGGGTTTATTGTACAGTGGCGCTGTTGCCACACCATCCTGTGGACAGCTGTGGTCCCGGGACCATAAATCTCTATAAGATGGTGTAGCAACAGCGCCACTGTACAATTTCAGGCCACTGTGATATTGCATCTAAAAATTCAACTTTGAGAGTAACAACTTTTGAATAAAACACCTTTCAGCAGTGGGAGTACCGTTGTTTTACTCAGGGGGATAAACTCAACAACATATTTTTTTTTACATTGTAAATATTACTATCCCTTTAACCCCTTAGTGACCTGCACTTAACGCCCGCCAAACATTTTTTTTTCATTCTACTGAATGACTTCCGGGATGTACATGTACGTCCTCTGTTCACCTTGGACATCTGCTTGGGACGTACATGTTAAGGGGTTAAATATATTCATATACATGTGCATCTTTTATAGGCTCTTTCTCCCATTTTACCTGTTTTTCATAGAAATATAGACGTTGACAGTGGATAATAACAAAATTGCCCATCTAATCTGCTCAAACCCCTATCATATTCTTCTGCTGGACCAGTCATGCACAAAAAGTGAATTAACCCCTTGGATGCTAGAGATGAATCCAAAGCAGTGCTTCACCGTGCTTTGAGAGAGCTCTCTAGCATCGAAAAGGTTAATATTTGTTAATGTCAGTTTACAAAGGTTAGACATTGCATATAAAAATGCAACAGACACTGAGAGTTCCTCACTTTTATCATGCAGTGGAGTGCAAAATCATAATGCAAAAATCAGACAGTACCTGAGTCACAGTAAGAGGTTGTCCTCTAGGATTAATTTCATCTTCACTTCTCTACATCTAGACCAATTACTTAGTTTATACAAAAATACTACCTAAAAGAGCTGCAATCATTATGGAAGTGCCTGTATCATCTGAGCTCTATGGGACATATTCAGGTGGCTAAAGAGGTGCTGTTCTAGAGCAAACAAAGAGCACCACAGGAGACAAATGAAACGTCCCAATTATTTAACCCTCTGAGTGCAAGTCAAAGGATTAGAGGGCAGCTATCATGTATAGTGCACCATTGACAGATCTGATCCTTTGGGAGAAGACCAGCAAACAAAACTGGGCGATGCAGTCCCTATACACCCTCTGTACTGGGCTTGAAATCTAAAGGTGCAATGCTTGAATATATCTTTAACTGAATATTTTATAGATTATCACTTTGATTATTCAATTCAATTGACAAAAAAAGGCTGGGTGTGAATTATAAACTTCACACATGCCTCTAACTGAGTGGTTTTATGGACTTGCACTTAACGTCACTATGGGTAAAACTGCAGTGTTATATAGTCATGCACATAAAGATGCTGACGATTATACGATCAAATATTAAACTAATATTTTTTTTATCGGATATTGAAATAATCTGATCAATCACTGCAGCCTTATTAAACTCCTAACAGAGAGGGTCTATGGAGGAAGCAAACACAACCATACACTTCCAGGTTGCACACCAGATGAGGAGGCCAGTTTTCCGACCACTAAACAACTGATAAGAACCATTCTGGAGCTGCACAGTACCACCCTGGGCATTTTGCTAAGTCCACAGACTTGGTAAAATATAACAGTTACTTTTCTAGAGGAGATTTTAATTCCTTGAAGGCTACAGGTCTATAAACCTCTCTAGTATTCAAGGGGGTTAACCCTTTCAGTGCCAGTGGTGTATGCAACACATTGCAAAGCAATGCTTTTGTACCCCTCTGGCACTGAAAGGGTTAAAGGCCCAGTTTAAATCATTGGGAATTTAATTAATTTGTACTCTATGGTGCATCTTTTTAGCTTCCTGGAAATGGCCTTATATTTCATAGTCACATTTTCCATTAGACTGCAAAGCATTTTTACTAATCACTCTAACATTATAAGTTAAAAAAATGTGTTTTCCTTTACAAAACAGACATTGTTTGCAGTATAACCCTTTAAGGACCAGTGGGGTGGGCAATACAATGCTTTCCAAAGCATTGCCTAAACCGCTAATCCTTAAAGGGTTAAAAGGCGAACCCTAGACCCTACAGCTGAATGGAGAAGGGTATTTCATTAAATTGCAGCAGGGATGGGGAAAAGGAATGCTCACATCTCCAATAATTTCTTTGACATTCAACCAAACTTAACTCAGAGCACGACTCTCCAATTGGTAACCAAGGCATTGCTTGGCAACAGGTCTTAAACCGCCAGATCCTGTCACATGCAGAGCAATACGCTGAATGTGGCAACCTGCAGCCATACAAGGGTTAACAATTGCACACTGTTATGTACATTTACAGATTTATAGCCTGCTTACAAAGAAAATAGCTTGCTACATTTACACAGGTGACCTGAAATAAAACTCTCAGCTTATTCCCTGCTTTCTCGCTCTCTTTTTTTGCAAACATAAAAAAACACTTAAAATCACCACTTAAATAAACCCCCGGGGGGGATCTAAACTTATAAAGAACCCCAAGGAATGCTTTGTAAGGAAAAATAAAATAGGGATGTAATCCCCCCCGACCTCTAAAGGAAACAAAATCAATGCATTGCAATGCTTTGCAGACCCCTAGAAGCCCAAAATGTTAATATTCTTAACCCTAGTGTTAATATTTATTATACATTCCGAGTCTCTACATCAATTTTCTCTTCGGAGTGGCCCCCTTCTGATTCTGCCAGTGCAATATTTTGTCTCAATGTGATCTCAGGACCCCCGCCATATATAGACTGCAGGCAATTCCATGTTTCTTCTGATATCTGCCCAGAATCGGCTCCTATAAAAAATAAAAAAAAAATTAACCTTTTGAGTGCCAAAAGGGTACAATGTCTTGCATTCCTGCAAAGGGTAAAAGGGCCTTGTGCAGAAAGGAAGAGTGCAGCGATTCTGAGGAAAGCCAACTGCACCATAGGCAACAAATGAAAATCCCCCTGATTTAAATAAGGCTTCTCCAATGCATTGCTGCAACAGTGTGTTGGATACCTCGATAGTATTCAAGGGGTTAAAAGTTCCATGTACATCAAAGGCCATATTTATTTCCCCACTAAGGTGCAGTTGCTTTGTTTCACAATTGTTCATCTTCTGTTTCCAGCAAACTGCCTTGTTTGTGTTCAGAGAGAGAAAAAGCAGCAGCAACACAAAAGTCAGGGGCGGGCAGCCAGGGGCTCTGTGGTTGTAGTTGGACTGAGGTTACCGGGAGTTGTACTTCAGATAAAGTCACAGAGACACTGGCTATTCACCCCTACTGTAGACTGATCTATTCTTACCAAAGTATTAATACAATAGCCCATTACAATCTGTTGGGCAAAAAACACTAGTTTGAACACAAGCAGATTGAGGTCCTTTAGTCATAGAACTAAAAACGGTACAAATCTGTAGGAAGTCAACTGCACCGTAGGGGAGTACTGAAAAGGCCCACTGATCTAAATAAGGCTTTTACCCCTTGACTGCCAGAGAGGTCTCCAACGCTTTGTGAAGAAATAAACTGGGAGACCTCTCTAACCCGCAAGGTGTTAAAATCACCATGTAATTCAATGGAGATAGCAGAGTTTTCATTTGAACCGTACGGTGCAGTTGGTTTGCTCCAGAACTTCATATCTTTACCTTGATGAATAAGGTTATCAATCAGTACCTGAGATGATATAGGCTAGTTCTGCATTTAAACTGGACAGTATATCTAACCAGTGATACTTTGTGTTACTGGGTTATGGCTGCACAACTTGACCTTTATATGCCAAGCCTCCATGGAAATATGAATGGAAGGGACAATTATTTTTTGCTTTAAGTGATTATAAATTGTAAATTAGGTCTGAGAGGAGATGATGCTGCAGGCTGTTTTGTATTCTGGACTCATGTCTACAGTCTAACAGATACAGGGAAACAATCTGTACTCTGTATTTCTTTCAAATGACACGACTGAATCAGTTATCTGTTTGGATTTCAACTGCACACGCCCTATATGAATCATAAGAACACTATTAATTCTCATATTCCACCTGCACTGTAAAGGATTATCAGCATGTATTAATTGGGTTTTCTTCACTATATTGTAAAGGAAACTACACAAAACTTAAAGAAAAATGCCCCTAAGCACTAGTGGTTCTTAATTTGTTTAGTGAGAAGAGCTTTTTGGCATTAGAGGACAAAAGCAATTTTGGCCTATTTAGTATGCCTTTGCTCAACCATATTTTTTCTGTAATTCATTTAGCACACCCACACAAATTATAATAAATATTTTGTGAGTTTACCAGTTAAATCCTTTTCTCTTTCGTCTATATGGAACACAGGTACCATGACAATTGAGTTCTGCTTCCTGGAGGGCAGAGCACATCCCAAAAGACAAGGTCTTTGGGCTGGAGACTCCCTCCTTCAAAACACACTCACCAACTCAGACACACACAGACTCAGACACTGACTCAGACAGACACACACTTACTTCATGTGACCAAAGCCACACAAAGACAAATACGTGGAAAAGAGGAGCAGAAAGCCCCAGGACTATGACCCTAAGAGGACTCCTCTACCTGGGAAAGCAAAACCAGATTTTATTTTTCTCTCCAGACGGGATACCTGTGTTCAATATGAACTAAAGAGAAAAGGATTTAAAGGGGAATTATCACCTCTGTTAAATTATTTATCATTGTAAAGTGCTATCCCAAGACAGAGCTCCAGCTCACATGGAGAAATCCTCCATCATTGGAGGAGGTGGGAACGAGGCAATGCTGGGGAGGGGAAGACTGACAGGCTGAGGTACACAGCTGTACCGCAGCCTGTCCTTAACTGACGACACAGGCTTATTGTTAAGTGACAGAAAAAACAACTTCCAGCGCTAACTCACCTAAATGTGTAAAGAATATATATGTGTATATTACCTTATAATACTATTAATTATATTAAAGTGTCCATTAAGGAATAAATAGAGATACTTGAAGTGTGCAGCAAGGAATACAGGGGCTCTCCAACCCCCCAAAAGAAGTGTAAACATAGAACAGACCATAAACCTGCGCTCCTCCAGAATAATAGTGATTAGTGCACCCTATATAGGGTATATGTAATAACACTGTATAAGAATGAGGCATTAGTGCCAACCTTTTTAGGCCCAAAAAAGAGGGGGTAAGCTTGCCAACCACATCAAGGTTCCTCATTTATGGCAAGTACCTACTCTCAACACTTAATCCCTATCTAAAGAAAATAAAAAATAAAAAAGTGCCCTGAAGAGATGTTATAATAACGCGTAGGGGGGGACCCCTTTCCTTTGTAATTTATCAGATGTTTGTAGGTCCCCATGTATGCAATTAAAAACAATAGACAAACAGTTTAAAAAAGTGTGAGAAAAGGACTTGCTACCTGTGTTGGGGAAAGATCACCATACAAGAACTGGAGCTCACAGCCCTTATAGGCAATCACCCCCACAGGTCACATGTGGGATAATCATTTGAAAACTAGCTGCATGTTAAAACCCAAATTAACCTCTTAGGGTTAAGTTATTGGTTAAGTGAAACCAATAATCAGAAGGAAATGTAATACTTCACTGCTCAGCTTTCACTCCTGCATTCAAGTGACAAATGCATCTCTCTCTCCTGCCCTCCTCCGCCAAAAGCACTTTCCTGCATTCCACTGTCAAACGCAACACAATTTACTGTACGCCACTACCAAATGCAACACGCTTTCTTGAACGCCACTGCCAAATGCAGCACGATTTCCTGTATACCACTGCCAAATGCAAAACGCTTTCTTGTGCACCACTGCCAAGTGCAACACTTTCTTGAATTTCCCTGCCAAATGCTACTCTCCTGGAATCTACTCCCTAACATAGATCCTACTCCTGCATTCACTCCCACTTCTGCACTGCCCTGCATGTCACTCATCTGGACTCATGCTTTCCTACAGTCAATTTCTAATACTTGGCTGAGGATGATGGGAATATAGTTCAGTGATGACCCTGATGTAGGCTAGTCCTGCTGTAAATTCTGTATTCAAGACTACAACTACCTCATCACAATTCACTCCAACATATATTTCAAATACACCATAGACTTGATTAGCATGCAAGTTCGAAAATGGGAGACCATGAACAATGGGCCTCATGTAAAAAAGAAAAATGGAGCATTTCTTGGGCCATAGGGGAGAAATAAAATGTCATGTTTATTTAAATGGGGTTTTAACAGTTTGAATGCTAGAAATGTCCCCGATGCATTACAAAGTAAAGTGTTGGGGACCTTCTTAGCATTCAAAGGTTTAATAAGCTAAATTTTATTCAAGAGGAATTTGGGGGATGTACAGTTGCTGTGCCCAAAAAATGTTCCTGTTTACCAAAGGCCAACTGTTTCTAAGTCTCACAGATAATCACCTACCTTGCTTGAGACTTATATGGCCACATTTAGTGACTGCTATTTTCGTATTGTCAATTGCACCAGGTGGATCTGTTAAAAGATCAAAGGACAATTTAATACAGAGATCCATCCGCATAGGAAAACATGAGAAAAATATACTCTGCAGACCATAAGTATTTGAATAGTGACACAAGTTTTGTTGTAGTGGCACTGTACTCCAGCACAAGGGATTTGAAATGAAATAATTATTAAGAGGATAAAACACAGATTGACAGCTTTAATTGAGGGTATTTAAATCCATAGACTGTGAACCATGTACGAATTACAGCCTCCTTTATACATAGTGCCTCCATTTTCAAGGACAAAAAGTAATTGGACGATTGGCTGCACAGCTATCTCTTGGCCAAGTGCGTATCGCTGCATTCTTAATTCATACACAAGAGAGAACAAAAGGTCTAGAGGTGATTCAAGGTTTGGCATTTTCATTTGGAGTCTGATGCTGTTGTCTCTCAAGTAAAGTGCCAATGCCAGTAAAGCAGGCCATCCGGAGGCTGAAAAATCTGAATCAATCAATCGGAGACATAACCAAAACATTAGGTGTGTCAATATTAAACATATTACATTATTATAAAGAAAAAATGCACAAGTAAGCTCTGAAAGAAGAAAAGTGTAGTGGATTCCCAAAAGAGTGCTTGAAATTGTGAAGAAAAGCCCCATGAACAGATCAAGAAGACTCTCCAGGATATAGGCACAGCAGTGTCAAACAAATACCATAAAACTAAACTAGCATAATCACAGAGGTTTTTTACCATAAGATGCAAGCTACTGGAAAGGCTCAAGAGCAGAGGTTACAGGTTACAATTTGCTAAGAAGAACAATAAAAAAAACCTGTAGAGTTCTGGAACACAGTCTTATGGACAGATGCAACAAAGACTAACCTGTATCAGAACAATGAAAAGGGTAAAGTTGGAAAAAGAAAAACGGCTCATGATCCAAAGCATAACATCTCATCTGTGAAACATGGAGGAGGCATTATTATGGCTTAAGTCAAGTATGGCTTCTACTAGAACTGGATCACTTATCTTTATTCATAATGTGACTGCTAACAGCAGCATCTGAATGAATTCTGAAATGTAGAGAAATATCTTATCTGCTCATATCCAACCCAATGCCTCAAAACTCACAGGAAGGCACTTCACCTTGCAGCAGGACAAGGACCCCAAACATACTGCTAAACCCCTTGCTGAAGCCAAGACTGAAAGGAAAATGCCCTCAAAACAGCAGGAACTGAAGATGGCCGCAGTACGGGCCTGCAGTGTGGCACCGGGAAGATACCCAGCTTCTGGTTATGCCCATGGATAGCAGAGTTTAGGAGGACATCCAATGCAAAGGATCTCAATAAAGTACTAAATATGATGACTTTAAGATGATGTTATTCGTACCCTAAAATGGAGGGACTAATATATATATATATATATATATATATATAACAAGGGGCTGTAATTATTTCACTGTTTTCAGTTTATGTTTAAAGAACTCATTCTGAGCTTTACTGTTTCATGTCAAATCCAGTGTGCTGGAGTACAGAGCCAACACACCAAAACGTGTGTCACTGTCCAAATACTTGTGGTCTGCACTATTACAAAAACAATTGTTAGGAAACTGTGGCATAACTAGTGATCGAAGGGCCCCGATGCAAACATTTGTTTGGGTCCCCTATCACAAAAATGTTTATAGAGGCTTAATTAGAACCTATTGTACTCTGAGGTAGATACGGGCCCATTGGATGTTGAGAGACCAGCGCAACTGCACCCCCGCACTGCCTGTCATTACACCAATCTTATGGAGCATTTTTTTAGCTTTGGAACAATAAATTATTTTGAAAGCAAGGGACCTTATGCAGAAAAAACTAGGAGAAATTCTAGGAGAAACCAACTGTACCATAGGGAAAAAAGAAAAAAAAAATACTTAAATTTGAATCCCTCGAATGCTACAAAGGTCTCCAATTCATTGTTTCCCAAATAGTTAAAAGAACCATTTAAATGAATGGGGACTTTTATTTCTCCCCTATGATGCACTTGGTTTCCTCCAGAACCCCACCATTTTCCCTTGGAACATAAGGCCCTATAAGTAAAGCATACTCCAGATATGTACCCCTAGTTCTCTATGCCAAGAGAGACCAGCTGCACTTGTGAGATGCAGAACTAAATTTGAGGTTTGCTGGCACTGCTGCAAATATGCCTGGGATTTCAGTGCTGAAATGTACCACCAGAAAAAGCTGTTATGCATTGTTTTCTAAACACCTTCCAGAAAAAGGCCAAAAAACTGGAAGATGAAAACATTGTAGCGTTGACCCCAATCCTCACATGACTTGTAGAACAGGGAACATAGTCTGTCATATACCTTGGATGAGACTAGCTTCTGAGCCTTTAGAATGGTAGTAATTAATTAATCAGAAAAACCCATATCTCTCAAGATGTTGGCCTCCAGGGCCAGACCATTGAAGCCAGTTTCCCCACATGTGAATGGCAATGTGGACCCTGAAACAAGATCACTGGATGCAGAGAGAGAAGAAAAGGATCCACCACAGACAGATTGAGGCTATCTGAAAACCAGGCCCAACTGGGCCAAACCGGAGCGATCAGAATGACATGGGCTTGCTCCATTCTGAATTTTCTCAATATCATGGGAATCAAGGGAACCAGATTCTAAAGTCTCAGAAAGCACCATGGAATGACCATCATGTCTTCAGTGAGGGCGGTTGCCTTGCTATCCAGATTGTGAAAGAAGATTTCTTATCATCCTTATTAAAAGCTTTTTCACTGAGGATTTATATATCTATATATATATTTCCAGCCAATTATTTTGCAAGTATACCACCACTGGGGGTTTGGTGGTGGTATAGATGTGTTTTGAAGACTCCACACAGGGGGCACTCCCCCTTTTTGTGTTTTCCTGAGTTAACAAGGCACTCTTTATTCTGGTGGCATGATTGATAACCTTGTCCAGTTCTGGACCAAAGAACTTTTGCCCAAAAAGGAAAGAGAAACCAAGGTTTTCTCAGAGGACTGTTCGGCCAAGCCGTCCTAAGACACAAGTACTACTGATGGCCCAATGAGAAAGCAGAGGCCTTTCCAGTAAGCTTAGTGACATAAAAAGCTGCTTCAGTAAGGTAAGCTTTAATCTCAAGGCTCTTGGATATAAGAACCACTAGGTCCTCTTTGAATGCATCTGCATGGACAGCATCCAAAAGCTGATGCTCTCAGACAGCCTAAGCCCTAATGATCCTTGCAATGGTGAAAGTAAGACACAAGGCAGAACAAGAGGCTGCAACATTTCAAAAAGGAATCCAGTTGCTTGTCTGCCTGATCTCTGGGGGCCGCAGCATCTGCCGGAGGAAAAGCTGTGTTCTTTGCATGGTGAGAAATCAGTTGGCCAACATCAGGGGGAATGGCCCACTGAACTAGAACCTCAGAAAAAAAAGGTTCTAAGAGAGAAAAACCCCAGTTAAGGAAAAAAACATGGGTGTCTTCTATTCCTCTGTCAGCAATTGGCCGAAAAAATGGTTGGGAGGAAAAAAAACGCAAAATTCTTCTTGCAGCTCTTAAAAAAAATCTGAGGAAGAGGGACTAGAATTGGAAGTCTCCGAAACATAAAATATCTAGGACAGCCTGAATAAGACAATAAGTGGAACAGCAGGGGTCTTCCTCAGTGCCCTCAATAGAAAAGGATGAATCTAGGTTGTCTGCATCAGTTTCCCCTTCCTCAGTGGAGGAATCCCAATAATGGGGGAATCCCCCACTATATCACTTAATAACTTTTTTGGCGATGCATGGTGTTTCATGGACCAAGAACCTAAAACCACTTTAATAAAAGGAGGGAATAAAGCTAACTGAGAAAATTAGGGCATTAACCCATGCAGGCTCTAACAGGAGAGAGTGCAGAAGATTGAACAGGGGTCCCAGAGCAAGAGGAACATAGAGTAGTAATGGGTTAAATGGACCGCTGAATCCTTAGTAGCTTTGGATATGCCCAGCTCTCCCTTGGGTCTGACACAAACAGAAAACCCCCAAAGAGTAAGGTAAACGTATAAAGAAAAATGTAAAATATACTTATCCGACTGCAATGGGGTTTATGTGGCAAGCAAAAGGAAGAAATCAGACTCAACACCAGAGGAAGAGAACTTGCGAAGCACCACCTCTTCCTCTGCTTAAAAGCCAGGGCACAATCGGCTGCTGAGAGTGCGGAGGTGTTTCATCCATCACCAAATGGCTGCTGAGAGTGCTGAGGTGCTTCATCCACCACCAAATGGTGTCCCCCAAAAACAGGGGAGGGGGGGTCCCCAGATCACCATTAATGAGTGAAGAAGGATACAAGACCCATTAACACCTTTACTGTCTCTGACAACAATGAAGAGGAAAGAGAAGTAGAACCAAATCGTTCTCATACTCCAAGCAATATGGCTGCCACACATGCCTGTTCCTAACGGCACTGCAGTATAAAGAAATTAAATGTTAGAAAAATAAATTTGAAAAGCGTAAACTGATCACTGCCATCAAGCAAATGTACCAACAAAAAAAGGAGAGAAGTACCCCAGAGCCCTAAGTCCCGTGTAAGGGTTAATAACACTACTAAATAATAATATTGAAGAAACACCTGAGATCAGGGCTGTCCAAGTTCAGTCCTCAAGGGCCACCAACAGGCCAGGATGTAAAGATTTCCCTGACTAAGCACAGGTGAGATAATCAGAGGCTTATTCATTTTGACTGACTCACTTGTATTTAATCAGGGGAATCCCTACATTTTGTACTGTTGTTCTTGAGGATTAAACTTGGACAGCCCTGCCCTATATAAAAGAGGATTTTAGTTTTACCTGTTAAATCCTTTTCTCTTAGTCCATATAACTCACAGGTACCATTGGGAGGCGACAGCTCCTCCCAGTGGGCTGAAATAATTCTAGAAGAAATGCAGGGATGGAGCCTCCCCCTCCTCCATATTAGGCTGCTTCACTAGCCCCTCCACAGATAGACTTGTGAAAAGCCTACTACATCAGATAGCAAGAAGGAAGAGAGGAAAACTCTTGTGAGCAATGAACCCAAGAGGACGCCCATGTCCAGCTACAGGAGATCCAGCATGGTCCCTTTCACTGAGTGGGAGACCTGTGAGTTATAAGGACCAAGAGAAAAGGATTAAACAGACAAGACTAAAATTATATTTTCTCTGTCGTCCAATATAACTCATAGGTACCATGGGGATATACTCACATTGAGCTCCAAGTGTGGGAAGAAGGAAAGGACCAAGCACTGGTCCCCATGATACCAGAGTTCCCACGGACTATCCAAGACACGGAACAGCCCAAACTAAAGAAGTGTCCATGGATACCAAATAACAGTAGCACAGCAAACAAAAACAAGAGCCAACAGGACTCAAACAGTTAAAGAGCAATAAGGCTCATGAAAAATAACGTTTTAGACAGGCACAACTGTCTCTAGAATTTTCCTGCCAAAGTTGGCTTCAGCCGAAGCCAGAACATCAACACAGTAGTGTTTGGAAAGTGTGCACAGAAGACCAAGTGGCTGCCTTGCACAGCTGTTCAGCAGAGGCCTGATTCTTGTAGGCCCAGGAGGCCCCTACAGACCTGGTGGAGTGTGCTGTAATACGGAAGGGAATAGGTTTCCCTCTGAGCTCATAAGCCTTGCTACTGGTAGACTTAATCCAGGATGCTATAATCACCTCGGACGCAGCCAAACCGGCCCTGGGACCCTCAGGGATGACAAATAAGGAGTCAGTCTTACGGAAAGACTTGGTACAGTGCATATAGAACTTATGGCAACATACCACTTCCCACAAGTGGAGATCCCACTCCTTGTAAGATTTAGGGTCAGGACAAAAAGAAGGCACACAATCTCCTGATTGATGTTGAACTCAGAGGCCACCTTAGGAAGAAATTCCTGGGAGGTACGGAGAATAGCCTTATCCTTGTGAAACACCAGTAAAGGCGGTTTGCAGGACAAAGCCTGCAATTCAGCAACTCTGCGGACAGAAAACAAAGCCAAAAGAAAGACCATCTTCCACGTCAAAAGACGTAGAGGAATAGTAGCCAAAGACTCAAACGGAGGTTGCTGCAAGACTCCCAGAACCAAATTAAGGTCCCACTGAGGAGTGGAAACCTTAAAGGCAGGGAAAGCATGAGCGACACCCTGAAAGAAGACTTTGACATTCGGCAAAATGGCAATGTATCTCTGGTAGAAGACTGAGAGAGCTGCACCTTCAAGGAACCAAGACTGAGACCCTTGTTCACGCCGTCCTGCAAAAAAGACAGCATAACCGTGAGATCAAACTCCTGCGAGGACAGATCCCTGTCCACACACTATGAATGGAAAATGGACCAAACCCTGTGGTAGGCCTTAGAAGAGACAGGTTTTCTAGCCTGTATCGTGGTGAAGACCACCTCAGGAGAAATGCCTTTAATCCTTAGGATGGAGGCTTCAACAGCCATGTTGTCAAAGCCAAACGTTCCACATCCCCCCTCCAGAGGTAACCCTGAAGGAGGAAATCTGGTCTGAGTGGCAGAGGAACTGATCTTGAACGGACAAAGCCACTAGTTCTGGGAACCATGGCTTCCTGTTCCAGTAAGGAGCGATCATGATGACCGACAGGCCACCCATCTAAACCTTCCTCAGCACCCTAGGAATGAGAGGAAAGGAAGGAAAAAACGTAGGCCAGGTGAAATCGCCACAGAATAGACAGAGCACCCACTGCAAAAGCAAGAGGGTCCCTCCAGCGCAAGCAGAATCTCTGAACCTTCCTGTTGTCTCTAGAGGCCATCAGATCTATCCAAGGGAGACTCCATTTCTGCACCAGAAGGTTGAAAACAAGTCTATCTGGGCAGGTGCTAGTGAGGTAGCCTGATACGGAGAAAGGGGAGGCTCCAACCCTGCACTTCTTCGAGAATGATTCCAGCCCACTGGGAGGAGCTGTCTCCTCACCATGGTACCTGTGAGTTATATTGGATGACATAGAAAAACAGAAATATTTCTTTAATACTCATTTTCATGTCTGAGAAGATTTCAATTTTAAGAATAACGGAGACTTACATAACATCCAAGGGGATAAGGTAGACTGTACAATGAAAACGCTATATGTTCATGCTTTCCCTTTTTTATTTTTTTATGTGTAAATATACTAATTGCACCAAGTCATACACAGACAGATATACAATCTCACATCTTACTTACCATTGTCTTTGCCCTTGACAAAACCTTCCCACTCTCTGAACCACTGCATGCTGATACAGTAAATGACAGCAGGAGAATCTTCTTCCTGGAAGGCTTTGTTTAGCTAGGAACATAACACATGAATTCAGTAATGAATGGACTGAGGAATCATGGATCAGACAAAAATTACAGGTCAATTTGCAGAAATAGAGGAACTAGGACCATATTCAATAAGCTTAAAAGGTGCAATTCTGGAGCAAACCAACACCACCATAGAAAACAAAAACATTCACAATGACTAAAATGTTACAAAGGTCTCCAATGACTTTAAATATTTTTTTGTACCCTATGGAGCAGTTGGTTTGCTCCAGAATCACACATTTTTAGCTTATTTAATACAGTCCCAAATGTGCTGAAAAATGTGCACGCGCTGGTCCTTAAGGGGTTAAGCAGTTGGTTTAATCTAGAATTGCTCCACTTTTGTTTGTGCGTATGGCTCAGTGACATCCCCTCATTGTTGTATTGGTCCTCTGTTTTTCTGGCAAGGCTTGTAATGGCTGTAGAGTGTTTTCAGTCTTTACCAATCAGACTGGGATCAGTTTTAACCCATTGAGATGCCCCAGTGGTAAGAAATGCATTGTGTCACCCTCCACAAACCAATACAAAGCTTATGCATAATCAATTAAACCAGTTTAAAGTAGAACTACCACCCCTTCTAAACTTGCCCCCAAATAATTACCCATCTGGCCACTAGCTGCTCAATAGTGCTAGTTGCCCGAATTATTACTGGGTTATTGTGAATTCCTACTGTTCCCGGGACTGACAGCCAGGAAACAGCGCAGACATCTTTGAATAGTGACGTCTGCGCGCCTGCGCGGTCAGTCCTTTCTGGTACCGTGACAGCGCAGGTACGCAGATGTCACTATGCAAAGAGGTTTGCCCTGTTTCCTGGCTGTCAGTCCCGGAGCAGTAGGAATTCTCTATAACGTGGTAATAATTCTGGCGACTAGCACTACTGAGTAGCTAGTTGGCAGATGGGTAATTATTTGGGGGCAAGTTTAGAAGGAGTGGTAGTTCCACTTTAAATATTAGACTAATAACCTGAAGAACTTCAGTCTGGTTGTTCTATGGTAAATATAGGCAGGAGTGCTACAAATGTTACAAAATACTTAGGTGAAGGCTTCAGGTTGTTTATAAAGCACAACTAGAGGAAACCAATTACCCGAATGAAGGTTTCAAGCTCCATTTTTCTTCTTTTCTCAGTTTTCTCCAATTCCGATTGGCAGGTGTGGCAAATGTAGAGATGATTGACAGCTGGGCCACCTCCAAATCTAGTTAATGCAAAACTAGCCGTCAGAACACATGCTACGTTTATTAGGGCACATGCAGCTACTGTTGACTCTCTCATACAGGCAATGTTCCCTCCATCTTTAATGAGCAGAACATGATTTTCTTGCTAAAAGGACACAAGGGCAAAACATGGCCGGTATCACTGCTGTAAAAGTTAATTGCTACTATTCTTACTTTTAAAGTGATAGTAATGTTTCACAAAAAAAAGAAGCTCTGATTAATCTTCATAGTCTTTGGGCCATGGAGAGTGTTATTTCAATAGTTGTCAGGGGACACACACACACAAAAAAAGGAGGGGATATTCATGTCTCCTCTCTACTGCCAGTCCTGGAGATACAGAGGGGCGTGATTTTGACAGGAGTGCTGTCAAAATCTCTGCAAGGAGTTGGCCCTCTCTCAACATCCGCCAGAAAAAAAAATGACTGACACACACACACACACAAACACCTAAAGAAAACTACACACATGCCCCACTCACACACCACAAAAAAGAAAGACCAAACATCCAAAATCACACATGCAAGACTCACACACAAACAGCCTCTTCACCTGCCAGCCCCTAGGTTCTAGCCTTTTTTTTTTTTTTTTCTCCCCTCACCCAGACCTCTCTTGCCCACCAGCTGCTCCTGTTATCTTTGCTACGCAATCCTCTGCCACTCAAATAAATAATTCTCTCTCTCTGTCTCTCTCTGCATATACCCACTCCTGTTGCCAACATATCACTCCGCCCTCAACCGGGTGAACGAGGTCCTGTGCCTCTTCAAAAAGACACTTATGAAAAATGCTGGCTGCATGGATGTCTTCTTAATGGTCTACGATGGTTCCTATGAATCCATGCTGCATGCATTTTTGTTAAGACTACTTCTTTGTAAAGTGATGGATTGATCAATGGGGTTTCTCCACAATACTTCCCTGACTGTCTCTATGTACGGCCCAAAACATCTCAAAGAAGGAAGAACACTGAAAGACTTCAGATGACTCGAAATTGTGTCACTGGGAATGATCCTCTTCACTTTTCACCATCTGGGTCTGGTGTTTTATAAAACATTATAGCTAATCGGAACAACAAGACAGCAATCGACTATGTTATCAGAGCAAAGGACTGAGCACACACCGGTGTTCCTTCCTCACAAAGTTACCACTTCTCTAAGAAACATTTTATAGCTCACATATCACATATACATAATGTAACGCTGGAAACTAGAGGGAAATTGTTAACTCTTTCAATGCCAGAGAGGTTTGCAATGCAATGTCTTGGAGTCCTCTCTGGCATTCAAAGGGTTTCATGCTACATGCAATAATATAGCCTAATAACACCCCATGCTATATGATATACTATGCTAAATAATCTTAAGGGCCCCAATGATATTTTTTTTGGCTTGCTCCCTGATTCATGACATAACATCTCCACTTACTCATGGAGGTCATGTGGATGGAGCCGGACATGACAGGATCTCAAAATCTGCTCACTGCACATTTAATCTTCAACCTTCAAGGACACTAAAATGTCCGTGCTCTTTAAAGGGTTAAGTGCACTCATAGAAGAAAGAATAAAAAACAGCGCAAATAGGCTCCTCTAAGAGTAGTATTCACCAAATTCTTCTTCCTCCACCTTCACCATGTGCTCAAGACAGGCACTCACTTTTTAGAGAGGTTAAAAACTGCCTCTCAGTAAAATCAATATTCCTGGCTCAAACCCCAGGTTGGTTTTCACCGCTCTGCTCTCCTTAGTTCTCTTCCCGGTATTCTCCTTCTTATTCTGGAGCACCACCTCTATGGTCAGTGTAATATATACCTACACACTCAAAGTATAGGATTGCTTGGTGTATATGGTATAGGACCACTGAAACAGAGCTGGGAGTACTAAAGCACGGGTACTATAGTAACAAACTATTTATTTTCAATAGCCAAATGAAAATATAAAAGCATTAATAAAATTGTATACTCATACAACAATAAAATACAATCAGAAAAACGCTCAACGCGTTTCGTAAGTCCTGCTTACTTTTTCAAGAGCTTCTGATAATATTACCTGTACATTCGCATCCCGACATTTATGTTGAGAAAGACTTGGTCGTCTCTTTCATCACTGCTTACTCCACTTCCTCCCATAGAGGTTTGTTCGCTTCTGGTTAGTCCCATAGCTAATACATCATGCGTTCCATTACTTAAACGCACTTCGTACACATGTTCCGATCGCTCTCATTCCTTACATTATACGTTGCGTGGTATCTCCCATGCTTTCATACTACGCATACCCCATAGCGATAACTCTCTGCAGCATGAATGAGTAAGCCAATCGGAACTCGGGCAAGCTCCCCTATATTATTCTCCTATGTATTTATTTCTCGATCACTCTCCAAGCGTGTGGCAATCAAAACAACTCGCTTCCTCTCACAAATGTCGAGATGTCTTTTTTCCTTCCAAATCCCTCTCTCATAGTATGTACCAGATAAATTAATAAAGGGAGGAGGAAGGGAGAAAGAAAGGTCTGTATATAATATCAACCATGGCTTAATAACATGAACCCCAATTGATCATCCTGAAAACACTTTCCTATATACCCAAAAATCGTAAATTCTATTAACTATCTGTGCATATTTATAATAAAGTGACAATTTTGAACTAGTGTTTTGAAACTTGTATATATGCCCATCCATTTATTGGTGCTCTTAATTTATAGACCCCTATGATCTATATATATATAAATCTATATCTATAAATCCTATACATTTTTGATATTATGTTTATAAATTTGTAATCGGTGTATTAAATAACAGTATTAGTGGAATTATGTATATATACCCATCTCTTATTTATATTCTTTCCTTGTTAACCTAAGTGTTAATATTAATATTTATTAATCCTAAAAATATTTGGTTTCTTAAAAGTTAACCCAATTGTTATAACCTCTGTTTGTACTACATATTTTATTTAAATAAAGCCCAGGTCGATCTCCTCATTGAGGCCACCATCTCCCAAAGTGCCCAGCGTATAGATCCAGTAGGCTTCGCATTTGCAAAGCGCTGCGAACCTACTGGGTCTATACTGAGTATATGTTCCAGTCCCATCACACGAAATCCCTCCAAACCCCCTTTAGCACAATTCAAGAAATGGGAAGGAACCCCATGGTCACATCTTCTCCTCTCTATCCCCTTCTGTGTTCTCCCAATCTAGTCCTCAATTTTCTAGTTGTCCTCCCTATATATTCAATACCACATCCACACACTATAAGATAAACTACATAATTTGTATCACAATCAATATAGTCTTTCATTTTATATTTTATATCTTTTGTGACATTTTTATATTCTTTCACCCCTGATAGCATATATGGGCAATTTTTACATTTCTTTTTGCAACATCTATAATTGCCAATTTTCTCTCTCTTCTCACATATTTCCCTAATTTCCTTAGGCCTGCTTGGAGCAATATATGACCTTAGGTTCCTGTTTCTCCTATATGTTATTTTTGGTTTCTCTGGAATTACATCTTTTAGGTCTGGGTCATATTTCACTATATCCCAATATTTCTTAATAAGACATTGAATTTTCCTACTCTGAGCATTATAAGTGGTCACTAGACTTATTTGTTGTTGTTGAATACCTTCAGTATTCCTATTTCTTACCTTTTTCTTTATTATTTTCTTTCCGTCTAGTGTCCTAGCTCTGTTCAAAGCCTGAGTAATTAGATCCTCACTATATCCTCTTTCTACAAAGTCTTTTTTAAGGGCTCTACTCTTATCCTCAAAATCCTGTGGGTTGCTGCAGCTCCGCTTCAGTCTATGAAACTGACCGAAAGGTATGTTGTCTAACCACTTTGAATAGTGGGCACTGGTAGCATGCAAATATTTATTAATATTAACCTCTTTCTGATAAATACTGCTACTGATGGTATGATCTTGATTACCAGTAAGAACTATATCTAGGAATTCAATTAAGTGCACTCATGTACTCTGCCTGCTTCACTGCAAATAAAACACACAGAAACAAACTGTCAGGTCTGTCTGAATGGACCAGATCACCAGGAATGAATGAAGATGTTATCTCTTTACCAAAGGCACAAGGGTAAAATTCACAGACACCTCATGATTTTCTGTGCATAGGTTGTTTCATGACTGTCGCCTACGACTCCAGTAATAAATGACAGCGCTGGGATGTCAATGAACTCTGTCAAACAGCTACATGCTTCCTTTCTTGCACTGTTTTCTCACACCTCCCTTAACCCCTTGACTGCCGGAGGGTTAGACACTCAAAGGCTTCACAGGAAACACAGAAACAGCCCCTGAACTGCCATCAACGTGTGCATCAAACAGAATAAAAAAAAAAAAAAAAAAAAAAATACCCACACACAAATTTTACATCCTTGTCAGGCACCTCTGTTTGAAGTGTGTGTGTGTGTGTGTGTGTGTTTTATTGGTTCTGCTCAAACAGAAAGATGACACTCAGCAGTCACCCACAACTTACTGTTGTTGCTCAATTATATACGTACCTCATCTCTTTACTCATGCTACCTCACAGCATCTCCACTGTTTTCCCACTCTGTTTTCATTAACCCGTTCAGTGCCAGAGGATGCAAAGCATGGCACTGCATACCCCTCTGGCATTCAAACGGTTCATAATTTTTTACAATATGTTCAAAGCACTCACTAATGTTTCTACTATTTTGTACGTTTGCCACAATTTCATATTATTTCTGTTCTACACCCCCTGATTATCTCCTACTAAATACTGCTGACAGTGTATGCTTACACATCTGGTTAACCCTATCAGTGCCACGCTAATTTACACTGCACACCTCTGCCACTAAAAAGGTTAATCTTTCCTGCTTTTCATATGACACATAAAGCCCCCAAGATTTGTATTAACTTAACTGGGCATATATACACATCTCCATATATATTACTTCACAAAAAATGACGGGCAACGCTAGTAGTATAATAAAGTATCCCCCTCTCGCTCCTTTTACCTAGAGTAAGCCGCGACCCCTCAGATGTGGAGTCTGTTCTCTTGAACGGACAGGTCCATCAAGGGACAATTTTCTTACTGTGAGTATAAGGAAAACCTTGCCCCCCTTTGACAGGTTTTTACTTGTACTCACTAAAGATTGTCCCTCTCTGCGATCCATCTGATCAGTCTTGGTGCTCTGAGATAAGCAGTGTTACATCAGTAAAAGGGGCCAAAGTGGGATAATTTATCATTAAATTACCCTTGAACTACAGCACGAACAGTATTAAAATAACATTCTCCATGGCCCAAATACTATGAAGATTAATCAGAGCTGCTTTTTTGTGAAACATTACTATCCCTTTAAGAGAAGCAGCATTGCAAATGTACAGCTCTAAATGTACAGGTAATCCCTCAACTTCTTTATCCTGCCTGCTTGAAGAGATGAAGCTGTCACTGGCAATCGTATTCCAAATGGCTATACAGCTATCTACTGGTTGTGATGTCAGAGCAGTCAATGGGATTCATCAGTTTTCTCTCTGTAGCTCACAGGAGACAACCAGGGAAGACCTATACAGTGATGTCTGTAGGTTTAATGCTGCTACTGCCAGAGATGGTAGTAGTAGTAGTGATAATCAATTAAGTTGCTAATTAAAAGATGATTTTAGTCTTTCCTCTTAATCCATACAGGTTACTAGTAACTTTGGGGGTAGGTGATCAGCCCCTTTAAGTAGGCAGGAACAATTCTGAGAAGTGACTGCTGGGTGGAGCCTACCTCCGCTCCTTAGCTTGCAACTAGCAAATCCCCATCCAGTAAGATTTGAAAACTAACTACTGACTAGGTAGTCAGAAGGTAAAGGAAGACTCCTGTGAGCATGAACCGGAAAGGACCCCTACGTTCTGCCACAGGGGAGCCAAGCGTGGTCTCTTGACAGGGTGGGAGACCAGTAACCAGTATGGACTAAGAGAAAAGGATTTAACAGATAAGACTAAAATCCTCTTTTCTCTGTCGTCCAATACAGGTTACTGATAACTTTGGGATGTCCAACCATTAAGTTCCCAGGGTGGGAAGAAAGGCAAGGACCAGGTGCAGGCCCCAAAAGTCACCAGAGCACCAATGAACCAACAGATCATGAATAGCTCAACTATAGCAACAAAGTGTCAACGGACACTGAACAGGGGTAAAACAGACCACAGCACACTGAACTAGAGCCAACAGGGCTCCAAAGTGAAATAGTACTGAAGAGACAAAGGAAATCCTAGACAGGCAATGATGTCTCCAGGATCTTCCTCCCAAAACTGGCATCAGCTGATGCCAGGACATCCACACAATAGTGTTTAGCGAAGGTATGCACAGACAACTAAGTGGCCGCCTTGCACAACTGATCAGCTGGGGCCTGATTCTTATAGGCCCAAGATGCCCCAACAGACCTTGTAGAATGAGGCGTGACCCGAAAGGGAACAGTCTTACGAATAGTGGATTTGATCCAAGAAGCAATGGTTACCTTGGAAGCAGGCTTCCCTGCCCTGGGACACTCAGGAATGACAAAAAGAGTGGCAGACTGTCTCAATGGCTCAGTGTGATGCAAACAGAACTTGAGACAACGCACAACATCCAACACGTGAAGATCCTTCTGCTTGTCAGAAGTAGTGTTAGGGCAGAAAGAAGGAACCACAATCTCCTGATTAATCTGGAACTCAGACACCACCTTTGGGAGAAACTCTTGCGAAGTACTGCCTTGTCCTTGTGAAACACCAAAAAGGGTGGCCTACAGGACAGGGCATGCAGCTCTGCAAAACGGCAAAAAGAAACGATCGCCAGGAGAAAAGCCATCTTTCACGTCATCAGACGGAGAGGAATAGTGGCCAATGACTCAAAGGGAGGGCGCTGAAGAACGACTAAAACCAAGTTAAGGTCCCACTAAAGAGCGGGAGTCTTAAACACAGGACAGGTATGAGCAACGCCCTGGAAGAAAACCTTGACATCAGGAAGAATAGCAAGGCGCCTCTGAAAGAAAACAGAGATCGGAAGTTTGAACCTTAAGAGAACTCAGTCTGAGACCCTTATCCACACCATTCTGGAGGAAGGAAAGGGCCATAGGAAGATCAAAATTGTCAGACAGGTTCCTATCAGCATACCAAGATAGAAAGGTATATCAAACTTGATGGTAGGCCTTAGAGGAAACTGGCTTACGGGCAATAAGTATAGTAGCCTCCACACCAGAAGAAAAGCCCTTCTTCTTCAAAATTGAGGATTCAATCTCCATGCCGTCAAAGCTAGACGATGAACATCCTCCTTCCACAGGTAACCCCTGTAGAAGAAGATCCGGACGGGAGGGAAGCCGAAGAGGTTTTGCCACTGAGAGATCCAGAAGCCCCGGAAACCAAGCCTGCCGAAGACGGTACATGGCAATCAGAATGACTGGGCAGCGCTCCAGTCGCAGTTTCCGTATCATCCTGTGCAACAGGGGAATGGGAGGAAAGAGGTATGTCAGAGGGAAATTCCACAGGATTGACAAGGCATCCACTGCTAGATCCAGGGGATCCGTCCAGCGAGAGCAGAACTTTGGAACCTTCCTGTTATGCCTTGTTGATGCAGTTCCCACTCTCCTCTGTCCACTGTGTGTCGACTGAGGAAGTCTGCCAGAATGTTGTCTAGGCCAGGAATATGAACTGCGAAAAAAATGGCAGGGACATGCTTCTCTGCCTAGGACAAAATAGCCTTGGCCTCTAGCCAAGCTGCAAGACTTCTTGTGTCACCTTGCTTGTTGATGTAGGCTACCGCTGTGGCATTGTCCGACTGGACCCTGACCGGGCAATCCTCCAGTTGGCACGTCCAGTGGCATAGAGCATGAAATATCACCCAAAGCTCCAAGACATTGATGGGAAAAGAGATTCTTCCTGGGACCACCGGCCCTAAGCATTCCAGTGCCCCAGAACCGCTGCCTAACCAGAGAGGCTGGCATCAGTCGTCACCGTTGTGCAAAATGGCACCATGAATGGCTTGCCTTTCAGCAAATTGTTCAGGTTGAGCCACCATTAGAGACTCAGCTCCATGTGAAGAGGGAGAGATAAGGACCTCTCCAGGAGATCCGGCTGACCCCTGCATGCCAGGATTAGAAACCCCTGAAGTTCTCTGGTATGAGCCATGGCAAACAGAACCTCCTCTGTGGTGGAAATGAACTTCCCCCACCAGGGATGACAACTTCTTGGCTGGAACCGGATCTTGATGCAGGATAGCCTGGACCTTCAGTGCAATCTGATGAGCCACTTCATCCGTGAGGAAAACCATCCCTCTCTGAGTGTCGAAGAGAATGCCCAGAAAGACCATCCTCTGTTAAGGAACAAGGTCTGACTTGTCCAGATTGATGATCCACCCGTGACGGGACAGAGCATGAATGCAATCCTGCACTTGCTGATGAAGGAGTTCTGGAGAAGAGGCCTTCAGAAGGAGGTCATCCATGTACGGGGTGGATCTGATGCCATCTCGATGCAGGATGGAAATCAAGGCTCCCAGGACTCTGTTGAAGGGCTTGAGGAGCCGTGGTTAGGCCAAAGGGGAGGGCAGAAAACTAGAAATGCCCTTGGTCACAGGCAAAGTGGAGATATTGCCGACTCTCTGGATGAATGGTAATGTGCAAATATGCATCCTGAAGATCCAGAGAAGCTAGAAATTCCCCAGGGGACATGGCAGCTATCACTGTGTGTAGCGCGACTCCTGGCGATACTGGGACTTGACCACAAAGGAGTTGAGATCCTTCAAATCCAAAACGGGATGACAACCGCCGTCCTTCTTGGAAACCATGAAGAGGCTGGAGTAGAATCCCAACCCTCTTTCCTGAGGAAGAACTGGTTCCAAGACTGCCTTGTCCAGAAGGGCCTGAATGGCTCCCTCGAAAAGACGACGCTTTTCTGCTCCCAGAGGAGATCGAGAAGAAAAGGTCCGGGAAGGAGAAAGGGCGGTGAAGGGGATCCTGTACCCCACAGCCACCACCTGCAAAACCCATGGGTCCGCCACAGAGACTTCCCAAGCTGAGAGGTAGTGGCGCAAACGACCACCCACCCGCGGGTGGGGACCTGGATTCGGCAAGTCATGCAGAAGGAGGTTCGGAAGCCTTACGCTTAGTGGAGGACTTAGGCCTCTATTGCTGCTTATGCTTGGATGAGGCGTGCGGAGCCTGAGGCACTGCCTGGGTTGCCTGGAGTGAGTCAGCCTGAAAGGGACAAAAAAAATGATTCCGCTTGACAGGCGTCTTCTTCCTCTAGACCACTGGCAGGTGAGTACTCTTCCCTTCAGTGGATTCACTGATCAGATCCTTAAGGTCTGGACCAAACAGTTATGTGCCCTGAAAGGGCAAAGACAGGAGAGCCATCTTGGAGGCAGTGTCAGCAGACCAGATCCTGAGCCAAAGAGCACGTCTGGCTACCACAGACATGGTGGATGACCTGGCTACCATGCGCACAGTGTCAAACAGGGCAGCAGAAACATAATGCTGAGCCTCAGAGATGTTGGCAACATATCAGCAGTAGGAGCTCCCTGACGGACAGCTGAAGTGAGCTGTTCAGTCCAAACAGTCACGGCTCTATTCACCCACGCCGCAGTAAATGCCGAAAGCAGGGCAGAACCAGCCGTCACAAAAATGGTCTTGAGAGAGGTCTCAAGCTTCTTGTCAGTCCAGTCTTTTACAGCAGATGCATCAGCTACAGGCAAGGCAGTGGACTTAGAAAGCCTGGAAACAGGGACATCTGCCTTGGGAGGATGAACCCACTGAGCTAGGGCCGCTTCAGAGAACAGGTAAATCTTAGCAAACTTTCTAGAGAGAGACTGTTTTCTGTCTGGAAACTTCCACTCCTCAGACACCAAACGGTATGGTGGGGTTAGGCGGAAAACAAGTATGGGGCCTAACAGGCTCCTGGAATACATCAGAGGGGTCAGATGAAACCTCCTGTACCAAGGGAATGTTCAGGGTGTCCAATAAAGCCCTGATAAGGCCCTCAGCTGAGGGAACAGGATCAGCCTCAAAGGGGTCCCAAAAAAATTGAGAGGAAGGAACAGCAGAACAGTCATCAGAATCCACCAATAAGTCCTCCTCAGAGTAATCAGAAACATCAGGTACACCCGGCGGCTTAGGCAGGGAAGATCTGATAGGGGTGGGGGCCTGCCACGAGTGGAAGACCCCCTGCAAAGTGGATGGAAGGAGTTGTAAGGTGAACCGGAGGTCCCTGGTAGTAGCCTTAAACTCTTGCATCCAGACTGGCTCTAGAGAATGGCTGGAGGTCCCTGCAGGGGACTCAGGGGCAGCAGTGCATGCTGTGCAAACATGACCAGAGTATTCTCTAGGTAACCCTGAGTGAAATGAGGAGCAATGGGGAACACAGACACCCCAGTGTCCTTAGCCTTAGGTCTAGCCCCAAGGTCTAATGGAATAGACATACTCACAGTGTCAAGTGGTCAAAGTATCAAAAACACCCAAAATACAGTGTGTATGATAATAAAAATCACCCCAGAAATGCTAAAAAAAGACTTATCTGGTAGGCGAAGGGTTAAACTGTGGAGGAGAGAAGGAATGTCCAAGCCCTGCGTAGGATACTCGATCAGAGAAGGTACAAAATGGCTGCTGCGGCGGGAGCCAATCAGAAACGAGCTCGCAAAGCAAGTGCTCATGGGAATTATAGTTTCACTGAAAAAGCACCCCAACAGTGCCCCGAAGCCCCCAACATGCCCAGGACATTGACCGGGTAACAGTGCAAGGGTAGACCAACACAATGAGCCATCTCTGACCTCTCTATGTGGAGCGGTTGCAGAGATATGTCCCAAACTATAAAGTCCCACAGAAGTAAATGGAGCAATGACGTCTATGCGGTAAACGCTCGCCACAACACAAATTGTACAACGTGAAAACCAGATGTAAAAACCACTCAAAAGCCCACTAGAACAAGTCAGCAGTTCCAATAAACACTGATCCCAGTAGGGGAAGTGCCCACAACACCCCAAAAGTACCAAACCAGCAGCCAAACGGTTAAGTTACCACAGAAACGTACTCCAAACTCCCCACAGACATACAGATAAACCCAATGAGTGCATAAGTATGTAATAGGAACTCCAAATGAGACCCCTGTGCGGAGGGTAAGTGTGGGACATGTGGACCTTGGCACTCAAAGGGTGCTCACCTTTTTAGCTGGTCTTCTGTCTTCAGATTACCATATATCAAGAAGAAGCCTCAGTCAGCAATTCCTGGGGAAAGAACATTCAGCCAAGATTTCCCCCCAGGGCTTAGGTCCACAAAAGCACCTGGTAAACTGAGCTATCCACAGTTGGGTGATGGGAATTGTCAGTGATGGTAATCCGCCTAATGGTGGTATCTCATATCGAATAGAAAAATAATAAAAAACTAAAACTATAGAACTGTTCTCTTGCCTTGTGTCTTGACCAAGGAACAAATCTTACTGCATGGGGATTGGCTAGCTGCAAGCTAACGAGAGGAGGTAGGCTCCACCCAGCAGTCACTTCACAGAACTGTTCCTGCCTACTTAAAGGGGCTGATCGCCTACCCCCAAAGTTACCAGTAACCTGTGTTGGAAGACAGAGAAAGCACTTTTGTGTGGCAAACCACAATGCTTTGATAAATTCCAGCAACAAGTGATTTTAGTCAGTGGTTCCCGACCATCTCCACATGGGAGCTTGACAGGTCAAATCTTTAGGTTTCCCTGCCTGTGACTGAACCCCTAATTAACTCACCAGTACGCAAGCAAAGAAATCCTAAAGACGTTAGAAGTCTTTAAAGGGTTAGTAATGCCCAAAGATAACTTTATGTTTTATTGTAGATTAAAAAAAGTAAATTATGTGGAGCAAATCCCATCTCTCAAACCTTTATATGGTTTGAGAGATATTTGCCTCTGAAGTTCCCCCCTCCCTCCCCTCTTCTCCTGACGCCAGCACTCTGCTGACAGCAGGAGATCCCGATCCTGGGACCAGCCGGCTGTTCTTCAGCAGAGCCAAAATAGTGATATTTAAAAAGAATTACTTCAGTGGAACGGTCTACAAAATGTGCTTTGTTTGCAAGCACACTTTGTACACTGTTCCAATTTAGTAGTTCTTTTTAAAGATCGCTATTTCAGCTCTGCTGAAGATCCGCCTCGAGTCGGCCGACTCAAATCTCCTGCTGTCATCTTTACAGCTGACATCAGGAGAGAGGGAAATTTAACGGTTTGAGAGATGGGATTTGCGGCACATAATTTCTTTTTTTTAAATCTACAATAAAACAAAGTTATCTTTGTGCATTACTAACCCTTTAAGGGTGGAGTTGGAAGCCGCTGTGTTAAATAGTTGAAAGACTTAAAGGGTACAGATCAGTGGTGGGCAACCTGTGGCTCTCCAGTTATTGTTGGACTATAACACCCATCACCCACAGCTACTCAAGGAGACACAGGACGGCCACAGGTTGCCCACCCCAGATATATCTGCTTGAGAAAAGATGTGCCAATCAGAAGGGTCATTTTGACTGACACACCTGTGCTCATCAACGGACCTCCTGGTACATGAGAACAAAATGATATGCAGCTTTCTGAGCACCCAAGGACACAATGATGACTTTTACTGGAGAATAACTTGTCACCAACATATTCTAGATTTTAGGTAACAGAGAAGCAGAGGTATAAAAATAACACTGGAACAATTCATGGCCAGATAATGACACCATAGGGAATAAAATACAGTTAGGGAAAAAAATTATTTGATCCCCTGCTGATTTTGTATGTTTGCCCACTGACAAAGAAATGATCAGTCTATAATTTTAATGGTAGGTTTATTTGAACAGTGAGAGACAGAATAATAAAAATATCCAGAAAAACGCATTTCAAAAAAGTTATAAATTGATTTGCATTTTACTGAGTGAAATAAGTATTTGACTCCTTTGCAAAACATGACTTAGTACTTGGTGGCAAAACCCTAGTTGGCAATCAGAGAGGTCAGACGTTTCTTGTAGTTGGCCACCAGGTTTGCACACATATCAGGAGGGATTTTGTCCCACTCTTCTTTGCAGATCCTCTCCAAGTCATTAAGGTTTCGAGGCTGACATTTGGCAACTCAAACATTCAGCTCCCTCCACAGATTTTCTATGGGATTATGGTCTGGAGACTGGCTAGTGCTTCTCCTTGAGCCACTCCTTTGTTGCTTTGGCTGTGTGTTTTGGGTCATTGTTATGCTGGAATACCCATCCATGACCCATTTCAATGCCGTGGCTAGGGAAGGAGGTTCTCACCTAAGATTTGACGGTACATGGCCCAGTTCATCGTCCCTTTGATGCAGTGAAGTTGTCCTGTCCCTTCGCAGAAAAACACCCCCAAAGCATAATGTTTCCACCTCCATGTTTGACGATGTGGATGGTGTTCTTGGGGTCATAGGCAGCATTCCTCCTCCTCCAAACACAGCGAGTTGAGCTGATGCCAAAAAGCTTGATTTTGGTCTCATCTGACCACAATACTTTGACCCAGTTCTCCTCTGAATCATTCAGCTGTTCACTGGCAAACTTCAGACGGGCCTGTACATGTGCTTTATTGAGCAGGGGGACCTTGCGGGCGCTGCAGGATTTCAGTCCTTCACGGCGTAGCGTGTTTCCAATTGTTTTCTTGGTGACTATGGTCCCAGCTTGAGATAATTGACAATATCCTCCCGTGTAGTTCTGGGCTGATTTCGCACTGTTCTCATGAGATCTTGCATGGAGCCCCAGACCGAGGGAGACTGACAGTTATTTTTTGTTTTTTCAATTTGCGAATAATCACACCAACTGTTGTCACCTTCTCATCAAGCTGCTTGGCGATGGTCTTGTAGCCCATTCCAGCCTTCTGTAGGTCTACAGTCTTATCCCTGACATACTTGGACAGCTCTTTGGTCTTGGCCATGGTGGAGAGTTTGGAACCTGATTGATTGATTGATTGCTTCTGTGAACAGGTGTCTTTTATAAAGGTAACAAGCTGAGATTAGAAGCAATCCCTTTAAGGGAGTGCTCCTAATCTCAGATTGTTACCTGTATAAAGACACCTGGGAGCCAGAAATCTTGCTGATTAATAGGGGGTCAAATACTTATTTCACTCATTAAAATGCAAATCAATGTATAACTTTTTTGAAATGCGTTTTTCAGGAATTTTTTGTTGTTACTCTGTCTCTCACTGTTCAAATAAACCTACCATTAAAATTATAGACTGATCATTTCTTTGTCATTGGGCAAACGTACAAAAATCAGCAGGGAATCAAATAATTTTTTCCCTTCACTATAAATATTTTAATTTAAATGGAGATTTTAACACTTTGGCTGCTGGAGACCTCACCTTCCAGCATCCAAAAGGTTAGTTTAACAAAAACCAGGTAGATGGCTTGGCCAAGAATTGCTTAGTTTTGCCTTTGTGCATATGCCTCAACATCTCCAAATTTAAGATGTATGCCACAGGTGCCATGTGTTTAACAGTTTATATACTAAGAGTCCTAAACATACATGAAGCTGCTTTAGACTTAACAACATTGAAGTAGGAGGTGCAGTGTGGTCTACCCTTAGGGCTCCAAGTAGGAAATTTGTTGTAGCTGCTCACTGGACTCAATTATTAGTTCCCATTCATAACCTGTATTGGCCTACTGGAGAACAATACTCACTCACACCCAGCTGGTGGATGAATAGGAACGCACCTTTAACAAACATGGGGCCTTAAGTATAAAGGTAAAGTGGAGCGATTCCGGGACAGACTACACCATAAAAAGAGACAATAAAATTACCCATTTACCTTTTAACTTACGTGACTCTTTAGAACTCCTTGACAGAGGGGTCTCTAATGCACTGCAAAGCAATGCATTAGAGATTTCTCTATTAGTCAAGGGGAGAAATGCCCCATTTACGGTATATCACAGGGAATTTTTATTTATCCTCTATAGTGAACTCTGGTTTGCCCCAGCGTAATGTAAGCCAGGCATTACCAAACTATTAAATCTGAGCCCCTTTTCTATCAAAATGTCTTGCCAGACACACAACCCTAGCCCCACAATCTACTTGCCTCTGCTTTAAGCTGCACATTGTGAATTGAAGCCTTCAACTACATTATAAAACCAGATGAACAAAGCACGTACCTGCTATATAAATAATCCCATATGTTCTGAGGGAGCATCACAACAAGATCTTCTATAAGGCCTGCTTTACGTGGCGGAACACCTATGATCCACAAAAAAGATTTTTTGCAATAAAGTTAGCGCTTCCTTTCTAGAGAGAGGACAAAAGTATGTTTGGGTCATTTCCTAGTTTATATAATTCCTACCTATGTGAAGACACTAGACCTGTTTAGTGCAAGGTATGGCACATGAGTGATAACCTACTGCAGTGTTCCACTTTTTATTTGTGGATCTGACCTTTAATACTTCTATGTAAGCCCCCCCCCCCCTTTAATGCCATATGTTTAAAAAAGGTCAATTAAAGCTAGAGTGGCCAATCTATTGCCCTCCATATGGTGTTGATCTACATTTTCCGTCATCTTCAAACAGCTAATGGCTGGCTGAGGATGATGTGAGCAGTCATCCAACAGCAGCTGGACAGCCAAAGGTTGCCTATCTCTGTTCTATGATTGCCACAGTTCCTATGCAGCCCTGCAGTGTCAATCTTTCATAAGCAGTCAGTATTAAAGGGATGATGTGCCAGTATTATGAGGCATAGATATTTAACATGGCCACTGCCAATCTTGCTGAAAACTAAACACTACACAGTAGAAGCAAATAACTATAGAACATATACACAAAGTGGAACAATCTTTGGTTAAATCAACTTCACCATAAGGAACAAAAAACAAATTTCCATGGGGCCTTAACCCTTTGAATGTTGTAGAGGTCTCCAACACATTCCGCACAATGCATTGGAGACACCTCTAACATTCCAAGTTCTAAAGACCCATTTTTATCAATGTGAATTTGTATTTATCTCCCGCAGTTCTATCATTGTGCATATGTCACTACATTCCTAATGTGACTTGGTTCCCTTGCACTACTGGTACATACTCCCGGATGGGCGTTTTCAGCATATTGCAGCGCGATGGGCATTCTTGGAAATAAGGTCATGTTAACAAAGTGTTCTAAGGTAAGAGCTTTGTGTGAGAAATGTAAAAATGTTTACATTAGCACTAGCCTATTCAGTACAGTTATACTCACCACCGTGCACACAAAGAAAATCGTTATTTGATATGGGGCCAGGCTCTGCAAAAGTCTTAAACTTATTCAGCCACTGGCGTGAAATGTAGAACTGCAGAAGGCTGGGCTCCATCATATTTAGTAGACTGCATACTCGTCTCCTTTCCTTCTGTGCTTCTTCACTTGCCTTCCTGTGAGACACAGTCAGCGATCAGAACCTTTTCCATATGCAGAATACAAGAGTGTGACATGCTCCCTCCCACATATTATGGCCGATTTCCTCAGAATAATTTAGGGCAGGAGTAAGCTAATTGGACAATGGAAAGTAACCAGTCCTGTTGATTTAAATGAGGTTTTAACCCATCAAAAGCTAGGGAGATCTCCATCGCATTGCATGGCAATGCACTGAGAAACCTTTATGGCATTCACAGGGTTAAAAGTCCAATTTAACTCAATGAGGATTTTAATTTCCTGGTTTGCTCCAGAAGAGCACCTCTTTAGTATGATTAATAAAGACCCTATGAGTCTCATCTACATATGAGGTGCAGTTCTGGAACAAATCAGCTAGACTTAGGTGAAAAATAACAACATTTCCCATTGAATTAAACTGGACTTTTAACTCCCTTGACGATAGGTCTCCAATCCATTGAGAAGCTATGCACTGGAGACTTCTCTAGCATTCAATGTGATAAAAGACCAAATTTTTTTACTTGAACATTTTTATTAAAGGGATAGTAATAATTAGATATTAAGGTAAGATCAATTCTTCTACATACTTGTTTAGAATGATGTGAACTTTTGTAACAAGGCAAGGTCATACTGACATTTTGGCTTTCAGGAAGCTGGTGTTCCATGAAACGTGGAAGCCAGTCTAATTAGATCTATATGTATTTATATAGTTTACTGTTTTTAACCCAGTGTTAGCTCTATTAAACTACATATTGTTTTGAATTTCTACGAGTTTTGGAGGAGTTAGTCATTCTATGGTTCAACATCCTGATTAGAAGAATCACACTGAGTGGAGACGGTGAGAATTTCCCCACATGTTCAATTTGTTAGTTCTGGTATGCACCATTAACTGGCAATATCTCAATGTGAGTGTATATGATTCTATATATAAAGTAATGTGCAAACGTGTTAGGCAGGTGTGAAAAAAGGCTGTAACGTA
The DNA here is from genome assembly GCA_037306005.1 of Rhinophrynus dorsalis. Taxonomy (NCBI): domain Eukaryota; kingdom Metazoa; phylum Chordata; class Amphibia; order Anura; family Rhinophrynidae; genus Rhinophrynus; species Rhinophrynus dorsalis. The sequence goes on from CM074722.1 coordinate 257,945,950, forward strand.
AGAATGCTTTTTAAAAAAAAAAAAAAAAAAAAAAAAAAAAAAAGATATATAAATAGTTTTTTTTTATCAATTAACAAAATGCATAGTGAGTGAACAGAAGAAACATCTAAATAAAATCAATATTTGGTGTGACCACCCTTTGCATTCAAAACAGCATAAATTCATCTAGGTACACTTGCTCACAGTTTGTTAAGGAAGTTGGCAGGTAGGTTGTTCCAAACATCTTGGAGAACTAACCACAGTTCTTCTATGGATTTAGGCAGCCTCAGTTGCTTCTCTCTCTTCATGTAATCCCAAACTTGATGATGTTGAGATCAGGGCTCTGTGGGGGCCATACCATCACTCCAGGAATCCTTGTTCTTCTCTACCATGAAGATAGTTCTTAATGACTTTGGCTGCACATTTGGGGTCGTTGTCATGCTGCAGAATACATTTGAGGCCAATCAGAAGCCTCCCTGATGGTACTGCATGATGTACTTCTCAGCACCGACGAGACCATTAATTCTGACCAAATCCCCAACTCCATTTGTAGAAACGCAGCCCCAAACTTGCAAGGAACCTCCACCATGCTTCACTGCTGCCTGCAAACACTCATTCTTGTACCGCTCTCCATCGGAAAAAAACTGTCTTCTGCTACAGCTAATTATTTCAAATTTTGAATCATCAGTCAAGAGCACCTGCTGCCATTTTCTGCACCCTAGTTTCTGCGTTTTTGTGCATGTTTGAGTCGCTTGGCTTTGTTTCCAGTTCAGAAGTATGGCTTTTTGGCCACAAGTCTTCCAGGAAGCCCACTTCTGACCAATCTTCTCTGGACAGCAGATGGGTATAACAGAATTCAACTGTTTAATGCCAATTCTGAGCTGATGGCACTGCTGGACATCTTCCAATTGCAAAGGGAAGTAAGCATGATGTGTCTTTCATCTTCTGCAATAAGTTTCCTTGGCTGACCACTGTGTCTATGGTCATCAACGTTGCTTGTTTCTTTGTGCTTCTTAAAATGAGCTTGGACAGCACATCTGGAAACCCTGTCTGCTTTGAAATTTCTGCCTTGGAGACATCTTCCTGATGCAGTATAACTACCTTGTGTCTGGTTGCTGTGCTCTTGCCATGGTATATTACTTTTAATATTAAACGGTCTTCAGCAACCTTACCTTGTTAGTGGAGTTTGGCTTTTCCTCATCCAGCTTTATTCCTCCTACACAGCTGTTTCTGTTAATGATTGTGTTTCAACCTACATATTAAATTGATGATCATTAGCACCTGTTTGGTATAATTGTTTAATCACACACCTGACTATATGTCTATAAAATCCCTGATTTTGTGCAAGCATACCTAGAAGAATTGATGCTGTTTTGAAGACAAAGAGTGGTCACACCAAATATTGATTTGATTTAAACTGTCCTTTTGTTCACTCACTATGAATTCTGTTAATTGCTAAAAAATAAACTGTTAACATGTCTATTTTTTTAAAGCATTCTGCACGCAAAGGGACAATCTGCTCTTTAGTAAATTCAGGCCACAATATTCAACACAAAATTGGGACCTGGGGGTAGACTTATAGAGGAGCTGATTGTGATGGCCATGGCTTGGATTCCGAGGACCCCTAACAATATCAAACCTGGTAAATCATAATATCCCTCACTACAAACTGCTTTATTTACATATAGAGGATCTCTCAAAAAATGTCATGCCATATGGGACCCTTGGCTAGGTGCTAAATCCTGATTTTGGGATCAATTAGGAATTCTTGGGATGGGGGGAGGTCGGTTCTGCAGTGATGTTTTCAAGGGTCACTAGATGACGTTAACACTTTTCATGTTACTTCATTCTTCTTGAAAAAGCTGCCGTTCGGGACTGGCATATCAATTACTATTTATTTGGTATCAAATTATTGTGCCTCTGAGTTTTAGTCCAGGTGGAAAGGCGGGTAGCTTACCCTAACAGGGATATTTCGTAACTTGGTTGGGGAGGGTTTTCACATCTGGAATGTTAAGTTAAGGTTTAACATTTAATAGCTTTTGTCAATGGCTGGAAAATGCATTTTATATCCTGTTACCAACATGAGTGATAATATGTATTTTATAATGCAATATGTAATATGTCTTCTATTTACTGCATCAATGTACAATCTTATTTTTATTTTGTTTTTTCTCTTTAACCAGCTATGACCGCAATAAAAGATTAACACATACACAAAACCACAAAACTGAAAATATACCTTACTAGAAAGTAAACCTTTATATATTATATGTTTGCATCTATTTTAAACACATTTTGCCTACAATTATTTACTATTCTTTATCAACATTTAGACCACAAGCGACAATATGCGAATATAATTAAACATATCAAAACTTGCAGTTGAGTTCCAGTCTTTAAAAAGAAATACATAGTAAAGAATGGTCCAGTGGCCAAGTTTCACAGCAAGTGTCACCAATACATTACACTGCTTTCTATTGGGTGTACTTTCTCTGACTGGTGTCCAATTCTGGGGCAAACCAGCTGCACCATAGGGAACAAATAAATATTCTCCCCCCTTTAAATCAATGGAAATGTTGAGAATTTGTATTTGCCCCCTTTGGTACATTTGGGATGCTCCAGAATTGCACTACATTCTCAGCCTTTATATGTACAGTCAAAATTTACAGTGCTTAACCCTTTAAACGTCTAGAGGTCCTTTAATGGGTTAATAATGTATATCCAGAAAACTAGAAGTGTTTTGATATAAAACCACATCTGCTTACTGGATTTCTAAAGAAGACTGCTCTAGTGTCCGGATCTCCATTTCTGTTTAATGAACCACACACTGCTTACCTATAGAAAAGAACATAAGCTTCAGCATTCTGCACAGTGGTTTCCGTCACCTCAGTGACACTCTGATCATCAAATTCATACCACAGATTATTCAGGTTGTTGCGGCAATACGCTATGTAATGGCCACCTAGGGAGGTTAGAAAAAAATTAAGTGTGCTTACCGATAAATCTTTTTCTTTTAGTCCATGTGGATTACAGCAACCATAAAGTAAAGTATCCGCCAGCCAAGAAGGCATGGCATTTGCCTAAAAATGCACTCTGGAAGGCAGAGACTAGCACTCCCTACTCTGCTTTACCCCAATCAGTCATGTTCGGTTTAAATGAATAGAAAAGACTAAAAACAGAAGCGAGGCAGGAAAGGGGGACACCTGGACCTGAGAACCCAAAGGACCCTCGACTCAGACTTCAAACAATTACTTTTTCTCTGGGAGGTAAGTCATGTGTTCCACATAGACTAAGAGGAAAAGATTTATCGATAAGTACACAAAAATCCTCTTTTCTCTATTAAATCCAATGTGGAACACAGGAACCACGGAGATATACCAAAGCTAACCACCAAGATTCCAGGGAGGGAAACAGAAAAACCATCAAAACACACATTAATTCCAACAGAGACAATCTGGAACAATATGAACCTCAGGTGTCAATGGACACCTAAACACCAAATTAATCAATAGAAAAGAAAACAGGTTACTGGCAAATAACATAAGAAGGATACTTACATGGCACAATCGCATATAGGACTTTCTGACTATAACTAGCTTCAGCTGAAGCCAGCACATTCACACACTACTGTTTAAAAAACATGTGAAGGAATGACCACATTGCCACCTTGCACAACTGCTCTGCAGAGGCCTGGTTCTTGTAGGCCCAGGAGGCTCCTACTGATCTAAGGAAATCAGCTATGACCTTAAAGATAGCCAGAAAACAGAAAAGGGCTCTGCTGCGACCCCTGGTCTAAACAGTGAATTGAAGAATAAGAACCATACACTATGGTGTGTCTTGGCATTGATAGAATCAGATAAACCTTTTTTCTGCAGGATGCCGATTTCAAGAGCCAAGCTGTCAAAGCCAACTTCTCCACAGCAAGGTGCAGTGGCAAAAGCATACAAAGTCCCGTCTTGCATAAAAGAGGTATTGAAGCAATAGTGGACAATATCATTTTGCCACTATGAAAACAGTTGGTAAGATCTCACCTCAAAAATGCAGTGCAGTTTTGGGCACCAGTACTGAAAAAGGATATTCTAGAGCTAGGATATTCTAGAGTACAGAGAAAAGCAACAAAATTAAGAGAATGAAGGACTTGACATATGAGGAACAGCTATTCAAATTTTGTTTATTTACTCTAAAGAAAAGATAACTAAGTATATGAAAGGTCAATACAAGGATCTTTCTAGAGAGATTTTCATTCCAAGGCCTGATTTTTTTACAGTAAGGTCAGTTAAATTGTGGAATTCTTTGGTCAATGGTGTGGAAATGGCAGACACAATGGACAAAATGAAGAGAAGATTAGACAGATTTCTTTCAAGAGGGAACATACGGTGTTATACTGTATACTGAGAATGTGGTTGAGAAAGTCTGCCACTACATTGTTACCACAGATTCTGATGAGGCTTTCCTTGTAAGTCTAGCAGCATCAAAGGCCACTTCAAAAGTCTTAAAAATTGTCAGATTATCCTCCTTCTGCTCCAACCTCCAAAAGTTGGTCCCCCCTAACAGCAATGGCCCTAGTCACCCAAGAAACACTTGATAGTGGGAACTTAAACTACATCAGAAGTCACAAAATGTACTTTTAAAAGATAATTCAGGAGCTTGTCTGCCTGTTCTTTAAGCACCATCACATCTGCAAGCAGCAAAGCCGTAAGCTTAAGAAGGGTGAGAAACTGAAGGGTCCACTGCTGGTGGTGCGGGGTAGCCCACTGTGCTACAGAATCAGAAGAGAAGGAATATAAAGGGGAAATACATCAGCGAAGGAAGAGTCTTTTATCAGGCATTCCTCTAGAAGTACATAATCTAAGGAATGGTGAGGAGGTAAAATAATAGCCTCCATTTTGTAATTTTTAACTATATCTGGGGAGGAAGAGCTGGCATCTGAGGCTCCAGAGGCCTTCTGGGGAGGCAGGGTCTTCCTCAAAAGAATCCCCTTGGGTGGAAGACAAATCCACATAGTTTTTATCAGAACTCTCTCTCAACTGCAGAATCCCGTTCAAAGAGGATTGAAAATGTTTTATGGGGACAGGATGATCCTGAGACCAAGACACAAAGATTCCCTGAATTGTGGAAGGTATACTACTCAAAGAAGACCTTCAGGTTTTAAACATATGGAAGTTGTATAGGGGCCGTAGAACAAGAGAGTCATAAAGTACCAGAAGAGTGCTTAGGAAGACTAACACGAGGCACAAATGGTTAAGTGGGAGACCCCCCGCAGCCCTGGTGGGTTTGGACTTGCCCATGGCTCCTTTGTGCTCAGACATAGCCAGGAGACCCCTGAATAAAGAATACAGGACAGAAATATAACAGAAAAAAATACTTCTCTGCCTGAAGGAGTTAAAGCAGAAAGCAAGGAGAGAAAATCCAGACTCTCTTGTCACTCCTTGCAGGAACAGGGTAAGCAAGAACATCCACTTTCCACTCCTGAGATCAGGGAAAAAAGGGTCTCCTGGCAAACAGTTTCAATTTCCCTTAAAAAATTATAATGCGACAGAGGTTCTCCAGGCATTGTTTTTATTCACATCCCACTAACGGGGAGGTGTCCCCAAGGGCATTTTATATCCATAAGAAACTGAAGAAGAATGAGCCTGCTATGTCCACCAGAATGCACCCTATGCGGCAGAAAACAAAGCTTTACTGTCTGTGCCCTATCAAATATGGCCACTGTGAGCACTCGTTTCTTAAAGGGATAGTTATACTTTGTTTTATCTGTATTTTATTTTGTAGGCATTAAAAAAACATGAAGAACGATATGTCTTATCTCTCAAACCTTTATGGTTTAAGAGATATTCAAAAGGGAGGTGCCCAGGTAGACTGCAGAGAGGGACAATCTTCAATTAAGATAAGGGAAAAAGCTGAAAAACTTGTCAAGGGGGGAAGGGCTTTCATTCTTTTCATACAAAGAAGATTGTCCCCTGCTGTTATCTGTCTGGTCTTACAACCAGATTCACATCTGAGAAGAGATGGCTTACACTAGGAAGAAGGGGCGGGAGGGGGAAATTTTGCTTGTGAATATCTCTTAAACCATAAAGGTTTGAGAGATAAGACTTATATCGTTCTTCATGTTTTTTTCATGCCTACAAAATAAAGTAAAGATAAAACGAAGTATTACTATCCCTTTAAAGGCATGTCTGACTCATAATGACTTACTAAAATAAGATCAAATTTATAAAGTTTTAGAGAGGCCACCTTCAGAGAGAAGGAAGGGAAATGCAGCTGACAGAACGTTAGAGGAGAGTGTAGAACTAGTGATTTTACCACAGACCATTTGAACGTGGCTGCTGGACATATGAAAAGAACATACTCACAGGACTGGCCCATTCTGAGAACTGGAATCCTGTACAGTCTTCAGCCTGCTATATATTGTGCTCAAACAAGCCAAGCAGAGAAGAAAAAAGGCTGATAGTGAAACCATCCTCTAGCAGAGTCAGGCCCTGTAACAGTCTGTACTCTGGTCTGTATCCATCAAGGAGGCCAGAGATAAAAGCCCACTTAATGTGGGATTACACTGCCCCATATAAGTTAAGAAAATAAAAAAGGTTAAGAGAATCTTTTCCCTGATGCATCTCTTTTGATGTCACTTTTAAAACTAAACATGACCGGTGGGGATAAAGTTGTATAAGGAAAGAGTTTCTGCCTCCAGCTGAGCCTTTTAAGGCACATGCACTGCAATCCTGTCCGGAGGATACTTTATCCCATTGTTTCTGTGTACCACACTGGATGAAAGAGAAAATGTGTTAAGTAACTGAAAGTTTGTTGAAAAATACTCAATAGTAACAAATATGTAATACCCTAGTCTTTATTTAGAACACACTATAAGGTCAACAGTCTCAATACAATCTTACAATTGATAAGCTAAGGGAAAGGGATGCAAATCAGCTGCAAACCAACAGCACTGAGCTGTTACACTGTATAGTCATTACTACAGAGCAGTGTGTGTCCATAGACATTCGGTATAGTGATCTTACACTCTCGCATATTGTTCTCCAATTCTTTTTTTTGCTCAAGACACCCCTAAAGTGCAGTCTGTAATTTCCAGGGGAGCCCCAAACATCTAATAAGTGGTCTGTCAAGGGTATATTGAAGGGAAACAATACACATTAATAGTAATATTTAGGTCCTATAATCTGAACGAAAATAAAGGACATATAGCACCTCAGAATGTCAATACATATTCATTTTACAATCAGAATTCACAATATTGTCAAAATCTTCATTGTGGGTGCCCACATCAAGTCAAAGTGCCACTGTAACCTGGTTAGGAACTGCTACTCTAGAACATACCATAAAGCTCAGCTTTTGGCATTGAATGCAAATGCCAGTGGAGCTGTGCTGGGAAATGTATACATTCACTCCTTGCTGCAAAGTGTTTTCAATATGTCCTTTGACACCCAACAAAGACAAAACAATACTTCCTATTGACTTAAATCGGGCTTTTAGTCCCTTGAATGCTACAGAGCTGTCAAAGGCATCACTTTGCAATGCACTGGAGACCTCTCTAGCCTGGCTTGAAAATTTTGAACACCTGGTGATCACTCCTCTGTATGTGGCCTCAACAGACCAAACCAAAGTCATTGTGCATAGGGCTGTGACATCAGGTAATTGTGTCCTGATCTCTCAGTACCACACACACAGATTAACTGGCAATTCGATTTAAAGGGCTAGTAATACTTAAATATTACTAATCCCCATACTGTAGCTAAGGTACAAAGAATTGAATTGTCCCCAGGTTCATCTCTCAAACCTTTATGGTTTGTGAGATGACCGAACGCAAAGTTCCCCCTTCCCTGAAGTCAGCATTGTACTGACTGCAGGGATATCTGGTCTTATTTGCATCAGGCGGCTCTGCAGCTGAGCCAAGATCGCGTTCGTAAAAAATAGTTATTTCACTGAAATGGTCTTCTACGTGTGCTTGCAAACCAAGAACATGTAGAAGACCGTATCAGTGAAATAATTATTTTTCACTAACGCGATCTCGGCTCAGCTGCAGAGCCGCACGCCTGTCGTACAACAGTCTTCCCCTGCAGTCAGTACAACGCTGACTCCAGGGAAGGGCGAGGGTGGGGGTGGGGGGAACTTTGTGTTTGGTTATCTCTCAAACCTTTATGGTTTGAGAGATAACCAAAGACAAAGTTCCCCCCTCCCTCGCCCTTCCCTGAAGTCAGCATTGTACCATAGCTACAATATGGGGATTAGTAATATTTAAGTATTACTATCCCTTTAAGACTACCTTGATTTGATCTCTACGATTGTGCGTAGGAACAGTAATCTGATCGCTCAGTGATCACATCACTGGTCAGCTTCAATTGGAATTGCCCTGTTTATGTGCACCTTAAATAGATTTAATGAAGAACCCATGGGGGCTCACATTCTAAATATATTTGTACTAAATTAACCCCTTAAGGACCGGCCCATTGGATTCAGCTCTCCCAGAATGGAGTGCAGCCGTGCAGGGAGCCCTGAATTCCATGACATGCCAGGACCATCATGGGTCCTTATGGCAAGTTTACCCATGACGGTAGCAAATTATTATATAGGATTGTACAGGTTTTTTTGTTGAGTAAAATAAGGTTATGCCCACTGCTGAAAGATGCATATTTCCAGAGTGATTAAAGTTTAAACCCATATTCTTTTACATTAGAGGTGCCATCTAGTGGTCAAATTCCAGTGATTTATTTTGTTACATTCTCTTTGAGATGATTCACTGACATAGAATGTGATAGAAACTGCTGAGTCATGCTGTCAATTAGAACTTTCTAGAAGTAAATGCACGGTAAATTCACTGATTATTTGAACTGTTATAGGTTTTGAATAAAACAACTGACAGCAAGTGCACGTGTTTTACTCAGCAAGAAAATCTCTTTAACATAGGTTTTCATATTTGAGAAGAAAAAAAAAGTTTACTGCTCCTTTAATTTAGTAAGAGCAGAGTTCAAATATATTATAATTATGTCGAAGAGCCAATTATTTTATAAATGTAAAGAGTCTGATGAGGATCACAGTCAGTCATTTATGAACAAGCCATATAACAGAATAACTGGTAGCAATTCTTCTTTTGCATTGGAAACTGATCTAATTTCCCTGGTGAAACAGACAGCTGCTCTGTAAGATGGGTGACCGCCCTAAACAAAGGATGACATAACCTCTCATCCACTCCATAAGAGATAATCTGGCAAAGGCAAACCATGCTATGTACATTGAACAATAGCAGCCACTAAAAAAATCCCTTAGTACTTTATATCATCATGTCCACAAACGTAGATAAGCCTCATTGCTGCAGGACTATACAACCCCAAACTCCTCCCACTGAAGGTGGTTTCAGTGGGAGGAGTCTGGGGTTCAGGACTCCTACAAAATGAATCATGGCTGCTTGTATGGGACAGGACATCAAGTACTAATTAAATATTAATTTTGGGGAACATATCCACACAGAATTGATTCTTAGTCCAAGTGGATTTTCATGGCCAGTAAAGTAACAGGGGGTTTATTATTAGGTGTTAGTGGTCTCTCCACTAACCTAACCTAAAGAGAGAACAAAGAAAATAAACGCCGAATTCATGGCAACATAACTGTTACTATGGAAAAGAAAATTCAAACCCTGCAATCCCATGATTCATCTGTAGGGCCTTTTCCACAAAAGTAGTGATGATGTTTTTGGAGCAAACCTACTGCATCAAAGGATAAGCAAAACCTCCCACTGATTTAAATGGCCCATATATATGTTTTTTATGGTGGGTAAGTTCTTTGATTCAGTTAAAATCAGCATGAATTCACTGTTTCAAATAAGGGGATAGAGGCCACATTATGAAAAAATTGGCCTAAAAGGGGGCAATTATGTTTATATAGGTCACTGATAGAAGAGATTATCATGATACCTTACCTGTAGAGGTTGGAGAATTGGGGGGGGGGGGGGGGGATGAATACCTACGACCGCAGATTTAGGTGAAAAAGGTTGAGGGGAGAGACGGTTAAATGGAGGTTAAATGTGATGGTTAAAAGGAGGTCACAGGGCAATAGGGAATATTTCTCTTGGGACTGAAATTCCAATAAAGTGTTGGCGTTGTATAATTAGACCCTCAACAGCAACAACAAAAATACAAAAGGGAGAGGTGTATCCCTGGTGGGTTCCAACAGAGACAAGGAATCAGGATACGGTGAATATCAAATACTCACATCAAATGTTGAACCGGCTACAATGACCAGCATTCGGTTTCAAAGCAAGCTGGGATTTTTTGATGCTGGTTCTCCCTGCAGTAAAACCAAATCGATATGCATCACATTCCCATTCCAGTGTTCAACAGCAAAATCAATGGATATGTAATCCAAAAGCAGCAGACCAGATGAATCAAAAATATAAAAATTTATTTAAAACATGCTAAAATGTCCTCAACATGTTTTGTGGGTGGCATCAAAAAAATCCCTGCTTGCTTTTAAACCTGTTGCTGATCATTGTAGCCGGTTCAACATTTGATATGACTATTTGACATTCACCGTATCCTGATTCATATGTAATTAATGTATACCAGTACAGTTCTCCTTGTGTTCTTTTCTTGTGTTGTCCTAAGCTCCACCAGCTGCAAACCACAAAACATGTTGAGGACATTTTAGCATGTTTAAATAAATGTTATATTTTTGATTCATATGGTCTGCTGCTTTTGGATTACATATTGGAACACTGGAATGGGAAGTGATGTGTATCAATGTGGTTTCATTGCAGGGAGAACCAGCATCAAAAACATCCCCTCTTGTTTTTAAACTGCTTGCTGTTCATTGTAGCTGGTTCAACATTTGATGTGAGTATTTGACATTCACCGTATCCTGATACATATGTAATTACTGGATAACAGTACAGCTCTCCCAGTGTGTTCTTTTCTTGTATTGTCCTTCTAAGCTCTACCGGGAGATGGTGTTCCTGAATGGATTGAGCGATTGGATTTGAGTATCTGTGTGGAGGCAGTTGCAATATCCTCCACAAGCTTTTACTGTCATTGGGAATTTATCCATGACAAAAGAGGCTTTTAGTCTTACCGGTTAAATCCTTTTCTCTTAGTCCATACAGGTTACTGGTAACTTTGGGTAGGCGATCAGCCCCTTTAAGAAGGCAGGCACAATTCTGAGAAGTAAATGCAGGGGTGGAGCCTACCTTCCGTCCTTGGCTGCAGCTAGCCAATCAGCTACAGTAAGATTTGAGACACTAACTATTGACTAGGTAGTTAGAAGGAAAAGAAGACCCCTGTGAGCATGAACCCGAAAGGACCCCCACGTTCTGCCACAGGAGAGCCAAGCCTATCCCTAGACAGGGTGGGAGACCAGTAATCTGTATGGACTAAGCGAAAAGGATTTAACAGGCAAGGTTAAAATCCTCTTTTCTCTGTTGTCCAATACAGATTACTGGTAACTTTGGGATGTCCAACCATTGAGTTTCCCAGAGGTGGGTAGGAAGGCATGGACGAAACGCAGGGCCCTCAAAGTCACCAGAGCATATATAAGCCATCAGATCAGAGATAGCCCAACAATAAGAAAAAAGTGTCAAACAGCACTGAAAGGGGGTAACACCACCCCAGGAACTGTTACACAGCACTGAACTAGAGCCAACAGGGCTCAAAAGTGAGGGAGCACAGAAGAACCGATGAAGATCCAAGACAGGCAAAACTGCCTCCAGGATCCTTCTCCCAAAACTGGCATCAGCTGATGCAAGCACATCAACAAGGTAGTGTATTGAAAAAGTGTGCACAGACGACCAAGTGGCAGCCTGGCACAAGTGATCAGATGAGGCCTGATTCTTGTAAGCCCAAGATGCCCCAAGAGATCTAGTGGAATGAGCAGAGGCCTGAAAGGGAACAGGCTTCTTCCTTAGGATGTAAACTCCACAAATAGTGGACTTAATCCAAGAAGCAATGGTCACTGTGGATGCAGGTCTCCCTGCCCTGAAACAACCAGGAATGATGAACTGCGCATCAGACTGTCAAATGGACTCAGTGTGATGCCCATAAAACTTGAGACAATGCACCACATCTAACAAGTGGAGATCCCTCTCCTTGTCAGAGGTAGGGTCATGGCAGAAAAGAGGATTTTAGTCTTACCTGTTAAATCCTTTTCTCTTAGTCCATACAGATTACTGGTAACTTTGGGTAGGCGATCCGCCCCTTTAATTGTAGGCAGGAACAATTCTAGAATTGTATGCAGGGGGTGGAGCCTACATCCCCTCCTTTGCTGCAGCTAGCCAACCAGCTCCAGAAAGATTTGAGACACTAACTATTGACTAGATAGTGGAAGGGAAAGAAGACTCCTGTGAGCATGAACTCGAAGGACCCCCACGGACTGCCACAGGACAGCCAAGCATGGTGCCTTGACAGTGTGGGAGACCAGTAACCTGTATGGACTAAGAGAAAAGAATTTAACAGGTAAGACTAAAACCCTCTTTTCTCTGTCGTCCAATACATGTTACTGGTAACTTTGGGATGTCCAACCACTGAGTTTCCCATAGGCGGGAAAGTAAGGCAAGGACCAGACGCAAGGCCCCCAAAGTCACCAGAGCAGATATGAACCATCAGATCAGAGATAGAGCAACAAAACAATGAAGTGTCAACGGACACTGAACAGGGGTAACAACACCCTAAACTGTTACACAGCACACTGAACTAGAGCCAACAGGGCTCAAAGGTGAAGGAATCACCAAAACCGAAGAAGATCCTAGACAGGGAAGACTGCCTCCAGGATTTTCCTCCCAAAGCTGGCATCAGCCGATGCCAGCACGTCAACACTGTAGTGCTTCGAAAAGGTGTGCACAGACATCCAAGTGGCAGCCTTGCACAACTGATCTGCAGAGGCCTGATTCTTGTAAGCCCAAGAAGCCCCAGTAGAAGCCCCAATAGATCAGCCTTGACCTGAAAGGGGAAAGACTTCTTCCTCAGCTCGTAAGCCTTACGAATAGTGGACTTGATCCACAAAGCAATAGTCACTTTGGATGCAAGTCTTCCAGCCCTGGGACCCTCACGAATGACGAACAGCGCATCAGACTGCCTGACAGACTCAGTGTGATGTACAAAAAACTTGAGACAACGCACCACAGCTAACACGTGGAAATCCATCTCCTTGTCAGAGGTGCGGTCAGGGCAGAAAGAAGGCACCACAATCTCCTGATTGATGTGGAACTCCGAAACCACCTTCGGAAGAAACTCCTGAGAAGTGTGAAGCACCGCCTTGCCCTTGTAAAACACCAAATAGGGTGGCTTAAAGGACAGAGCATGTAACTCCGCGACATGGCGAATGGACACGATCGCCAGTAGAAAGGCCATTTTTCAGGTCAACAGGCGTAGAGGAATAGTAGCCAAGGACTCAAATGGCAGGCGCTGAAGAATGCCCAAAACAAAGTCAAGATTCCACGGAGGCGTGGGATTCTCGAAGGCAGGACGCCCTGGAAGAAAATCTTGACATTAGGAAGGATGGCAATGCACTTCTGAAAGAAAACAGAGAGAGCAGAAGTCTGAACCTTAAAGGAACTCAAATGGAGGCCCTTATCCACACCGCCCTGCAAAAACGCCAGGACTGTAGGCAGATCAAAGTCCTGTGACAGGTCCTTGTCAGCACACCAAGATAGAAAGGTCGACCAGACACAATGGTAGATCTTGGAAAAAACAGGTTTGCGGGCACTGAGCATAGTAGCCACCACCACAGAAGAAAAACCTTTCTTCTTCAGTATTGAGGACTCAATTTCCAAGCCGTCAAAGTCAGCCGATGAACATCCTCCTTCCACAGGTAACCCTGTAGAAGAAGATCCAGGCGGCAAGGGAGCCGGAATGGCTCCGCCACTGACAGATCCAGCAGCTCTGGAAACCAAGCTTGGTGAGGCCAGTACGGAGCAACCAGAATGACTGGACAGCATTCCAGTCGCAATTTCCGTAACACCCTACAAAAGATGTAGGCCAGAGGAAATAACCAAGGAATGGACATTGCATCCACCTCCAGAGCTAGAGGGTCCCTCCACAGAGAGCAGAACCTCGGAACCTTCCTGTTGTGTCTTGTCGCCATCACGTCGATGTAAGGAAGACCCCACTTCTGACCAATGAGGGTGAACACCTCTGGGTGAAGTTCCCACTCTCCGCTCTCCACTGTGTGTCAACTGAGGAAGTTCGCCATGACTTTGTCTAAGCCAGGGATGTGCACTGAGGATATGGCAGGAACGTGTTCCTGTACCCAGGACAAAATAGCCTTGACCTCTAACCAAGCGGCAAGACTTCTTGTTCCGCCCTGCTCATTCATGTAAGCCGCGGTCGTGGCGTTGTCGGACTGTACCCAGACTGGACAGTCTTCCAGCTGAGATGTCCAATGATGAAGGGCATGAAATATCGCCTGAAGCTCCAACACGTTGATGGGAAGGAGAGATTCCTCTGGAGACCGCCAACCCTGAGCACTCAGGCAACCCAGGACCCCTCCCCAGCCGGAGAGGCTGGCATCCGTCCCTACCATGGTCCAGAAGGATACCAAGAAGGACTTGCCTTTCAGCAGACTGGAGAGGTCGAGCCACTGTGACAAACTCCATTCCACATGAAGAGGGAGGGACACTGACATCTTCAGAAGGTCAGGCTGACCCCTGAACACCTGGATCACAAACCTCTGGAGTTCCCTGGTGTGCGCCATGGCAAACAGGACTTCTTCTATGGTGGAAGTGAATTTCCCCACTAGAGAGGACAGCTTCTTGGCTGGAACTGGATCTTGAGCCAGAACCGCAGAAACCCTGTGGGCAATCTGGTGAGCTATCTCGTCTGTGAGAAACACCATGCTCTTCTGATTGTCGAAGAGAAGGCCCAGGAAGACGAGACGCTGGGATGGGACGGGACAAGATCTGACCTGTCCATGTTGATGATCCACCCGTGATGGGTGAGAGCATGAATGCATAGTTGAACCTGCTGATGAAGAAGTTCCGCAGAGAGGCCTTTCAGAAGCAGGTCGTCTATGTATGGAGTAACTGTGATGCCGTCCCGGTGGAGGAAGGATACTAAGGTTCCCAGGACACTGACGAAAACTTGAGGAGCTGTAGTCAGAGCAAAGGGAAGAGCTGAAAACTGAAAATGCCCTAGGTCGCAGGCAAATCTGAGAAACTGCCGGCTCTCTGGATGAATGGTGATGTGTAAATACGCGTCCTGAAGATCCAGGGATGCAAGGAATTCCCCCAGGGACATAGCAACAATCACCGTCCATAGAGACTCCTGGTGATAATGAGTCCGGATCACAAAGGAATTGAGATCCTTCAAATCCAAAATGAGGCGACAACCGCCGTCCTTTTTGGAGACCACAAATAGGTTTGAGTAAAAAAAACCCATACCTCTGTCTTGAACTCAAACCGGCTCTAGAGCATCCTAGTCCAGAAGAGCCTGAATAGCGCTTGAACAGAGAAGCGTTGAACAGCCGGCGTTTCTCCGCACCCTGAGGCGTATGAGAAGGAAAGAAGTGAAAGGGTGGAATAGAGACAAAAGGGATCCTGTACCCTTCTGTCGCAATCTGTAAAACCCACAGGTCCTCCACTGAATCCTCCCAGATGCTGTGGTAGTGAAGCAGACAACCACCCACAGCAGAGTGGGGACCTGGGTTCAATGAGTCATGCCGAAGAAGGCTTGGAAGCCTTGCACTTGGAGGAGACCTTGGGCTTCCATTGCTGTTTGGGCTTGGAGGAGGCACGCGGAGCTGAGGGAACCGTCTGGTTCGCCGGACATGCCTCAGTCTGAAAGGAACGAAAATACCAATTACGCTTAAGCAGAGTTTTCTTCCTGGGGACCAAGGGTAGAAGGGTACTCTTATCCCCTGTGGTCTCACTGATCAGATAATTAAGATCAGGCCCAAACAAAGAAGTACCTTGAAAAGGTAAGGAGAGCAATAGTTTCTTAGAAGCAGTGTCAGCAGACCAGATCTTGAGCCAAAGAGCCCGTCTGGCAACCACAGACATGGTGGAAACCCTAGCCACCAAACGGATGGTATCAAATAAGGCTGCAGAAACATAGAGCTGTGCCTCAGAAATGTTGGCAAGAAGGCGCAACATATCCAAAGTAGGAGCACCCTGATGGACAGCCAGGGTGAGCTGTTCAGTCCAGACTGCAATGGCTTGATTCACCCATGATGCAGTGAATGCTGGACGCATGGCAGTACCAGCAGTGGCAAAAATGGACTTGAGGGTGACCTCAAGTTTCTTGTCAGTCCAGTCGTTCAGAGCGGATGCATCAGAAACTGGAAAGGCAGTAAACTTAGATAGCCTGGAGATAGGAGCATCCACTTTGGGAGGATGAACCCACTGACCAAGCGCTGCCTCAGAGAAGGGATACATTTCCTGTCCGGAGATTTCCACTCTTCAGACACAAGGCGGTCAAGAGTGGGGTTAAGTGGAAAGCAAGTAAGGGGCTTTTTAGGCTCCTGAAAAACATCATAGGGATCAGAAGGAACCTCCTGAATTAATGGAATGTTAAGGGTAAGCAAAACAGCCCTGATCGGGCCGAGGGCTCAAGATCAGTCTCAAAAGGATCCCCAAAAAACTGAGAGGAGCCCACATACGGTAAACCAAATTTAACAAAATTGAAGGTGTAATGTTAAAAGACATGAAACATCACTAAAACATGTTAGGATACCCAAAAACACTGAACAGTAGGAAAAGTGTCAAAAAATCCCCTAAATGAATGCCAGACCAGCAGCTAAAGGGTTAAATACCACATAAACCTGCTCCAAAACACCCAACAGACATACAGATAGACCCAATGAGTGCTGGAGTGTGCAATAGGAACTCCAAATGAAAAACCCCTGTGCGGAGGGGCACTGTGGGACATGTGGACCTGCAGCACTCAAAGGGTTGCTCACCTTTCCTGCAGATCTTCTGTCTTCATATTACCATGTATCTAGAAGAAGCCTCGGTGGGCAACTCCTGAGGAAAGAACTTGCAGCCAAGATTTTCCACCCAGTGCTTAAGGTCCACAAAAAAGCACCTGGTCACTGAGCTAGCCACATCTAAGGGTATTGTCAGTTATGGTAATCCGCCTAATGGTGGTATTACATTTGTAACAGAAAAATAAATAACTTCTAAAGTTATAGCAGAACTGTTCTCTTGCCTGTGTTACCTTCACCAAGGAACACATCTGGAACTGGTTGGCTAGCTGCAGCCAAGGGGGGAAGGTAGGCTCCACCCCCTGCATACAATTCTAGAATTGTTCCTGCCTACTTAAAGGGGCGGATCGCCTACCACAGAGTTACCAGTAACCTGTATTGGACGACAGAGAAATTATTATAGTAATGTTCGTCTGTAATTAGTGCTTACATACATTTCTTTATCTTACTGGGAGCTATTCTAATGGGTGTTTCCCTAATACCCACTATATGTGCAGCCCAAGTAATATAATGGGCGTCTGTACTCCTGAAAATATTGGGTGGCAGCTCATGTCAGACTACAGGAACCACAAGAAGATAATTATTAAGTTTCCCAGAGTATTGGGGAGCATTAAAATTGGCTTTTAAACCCCTTGAATGCTAGAGAGGTCTCTCTAGGAAAGTTAAAAGACCCAATTTGTTTGCTCCAGAATTACTTCCTTTGTGGATAAGGCCCATTGATCAGAATTGGAATGAACATCTACCTTGTTAGTATGTGGGTCATTTGAACGTCTTTGCTCAAGTGAGTTTGAAACACTTGTAACAACATTATTCAAAGCAGTTAGGATGTTGATCCAGGGAACTCTCTGAGTGCCATTTGGAGTCAGGAAGGAATTTTTTTTAACCCACATGGGGCCAAATTAGAAATTGCTCCAGAGGGCTTTTTTTTGCCTTCCCCTGGATCAACAGGGGTGTTTTTGGCATGGACTGGACTTGATGGACGGATGTCTTTTTCAGCCTCATCAACTATGTTAAATTTTTGAACTGCTAATTTTTTTTTTTTTTTTTTTTTTTTTTAACACACTTGGCATCATTTTTGATCTGAAAGAATCTCTGGATATACAGAAGTTTCCCAAGAAGGATCGGTTTATGTTCCTGCATACATATTTTCCAGCTAAGGGATTACAAAACCTGCCTTTAGTCAAACATAAGTGTCCTCTTACTCTCTCTATATTTCCACTGTTGGCACATGAAACATTGTAGCAGTCAGTGCCCCAAACTGTATTTTGTGTCTTTGTTTCTCGAGGATCCTGTCTCATTTTGGTGGCACAGCAACGGTGATACCGTGACTGAGTGAAGGACGTCATCTGCTATTGCTGTCTGTTATTAATGGACTTACATCTAGTAAGTGTTCTGTAGGGGAGACTTTTACCAATCGATATAATACACTATTAGTGCCCCTTTTTCTTTTCTTTGTGTCAAACTTATAACAATCTTTAAACATCATGTTTATCTGCGCTACAAGAAATGCTTAAAATCAGCATTTGTTCCCCTGAGGTCACATTTGCTGGCAATGCAGACATTCAAGTATTTTAAAAACCATTGCACCCCATTTTCTCTGTGGCCTTCTGAGTGCAAAAATTCAAAACAGAAAGTGATGTCACCACCAAGGAAGCTGATATTCACAGGCAGACGTCAATTTGGCTTCCAGCAAGCACATTTAATCCAGGCAATAGCTTTAATATCGTATTAATAAAGTGAATGCATTTTGCATACCACTTTAAAAATTGTGGAAATTACCTACTACACTATTAAAAATGAACAATATATTAACATTTTTAGTTTTGGCTTACTTTTTACTTCTGCCAGAGAACTCAGCTGAGGTTAGAGCATCAAAAACTACAAAAGCAAAAATCTCAACACACTGAATGAAAAACAATAAGCACAGGATATGAACAATTTAATCGATACATTAATGAGACTAAAAGCTCTGTAGTGACAGATCAGTTTTAAGAGAGGTAGAATATGCATATATTGGTATGTGTGTGCCCATCTGTAGTTTTTCTTGTTTTCATTTTTTCCCCATTTACACCTCAGTTGTACTGCAGTTAATATTAAAACATAACTACAGCATTTTCTTGTGCCCCCCACCCAAATAAATAAAGAAACCACAAAACACTGGATTTATTAATATAACATAAGAAAACATATACTTACTACTAGCAGTTCCATGGTGACAGATAACTGACAAAAGATCATAGGAGACAATCTGCCCTGGGCTATCTTTAGCAAGGAACTGTTGGAGATCTAAGCCCTCCAGAGGGAAGGACACGTGGGTGCCAATTTTGGTGGAGAACATTAATTCGTGTCTAAAGCGCTTCAGATGGATGCACAGGATCTGAAGAAAAGCACAAGGTCATTTTCCATACCATCACTGGTTCTTGCAATCAACAGATTTAAAATAGACATGTAAAAATAAGTTTAGTTAATTGGAATGAAAATTAAAATTTGAATATTTTGTACTATTCATTTGGTATATTGTGTTCTAGGACACTATTAGCACACACTGTGCTATGAATGAATCTAGACAGAGTCTACACACAGGAAATTCTAATAGCACAGTGAGCAAATTGTTTAGGCCCAAACATAACTTAGCATACTGTACAGGAAATTAGCAGAACCTGACACAAAATATAAAGGGTCATTTCTCAAAAAGGTTATTTTACAGAAAAATGGCTAGTACAACATACAGCCATATACAAATGTTTTGCAAAACAAACTAAGTGTGCCTTAGGTATATTAATCCTCTTTATGTCACAGAGGTGGACAGCACATTGCCCACCCACCTGGAGTGCAAAGGGTTAACCCATTCTCTTTATAAACATTCCAACTTGCAAAAGGGAAACTGCTGAGATGATGGCACAAACATCTCTACCGGTTAAGCTGTCAATAACTACTGGCTAAAAGCTAATGTGATAATCACACTGTTTTCCCTTAACACGAGCATAACTAAGCGGAAGTCTTTTTAGAGGACCGATTAACATACCTCAGGAAATTTCTGGACTTTACAGAACTTGACACCATTTCTTAATCTAAGGAAGAAAAAATGTTCAAAGCCTGTCAGTGGTTTCTTCAAGCATGTTTTCAGCTGCTCTTCACACAACAGAAACCAATATGAACAAAGATATACATTAAAGAGAGATGCATGTGACTGGAAATTAGTGTTTACAGAAAGTGAAACAGATGTATACCATTAGATCTCCATTACAAAGAACACAATAAAAACATTATCAGAGAGGAATTCGGATCTTCAAGATACTTTTCAGTCAGAGAAAACTAACCAGTAATAATTCATAGTGTTCATTATCAATTACAGGAAATCCTGATAGCCCATTCAGATACAAAGAGGAAGATACGCGAATGGGCTACCGTGGATTGAAAACAACCATAATCTCCCAATCTTCCACCTACGGTAGGTCATACATACAAAAAAACACTATTTTAGAGGAAACAGAAAGGGGATAAACAGCAATTTATGAAATTCCCATTGATTTCAGTTGAGTGGAACACCTTATAACTAGGATATTTTGAGTGAGCTTACAAAATCATTCATAGTTAGCCATTTACGTTTTAAGCAAGTTTCCTATAGATTTAGGGCTTTAACCCATGTAGGCTCCTGTAAAGTAGAAGAGTGGCCTGGCAGCTGTGTAGGGGCCACAGAACAAGAGAGTCATAAAGTACCAGTAGAGTACTTGAAATGACTAGTCTGAAATGAGGAGCAAAGGGTTAACGGGGAAATCCCTGAAGGTCTCGTGTTGTTTGACTTGCTTATGTCAATAAAATGTTTGTATTATTTCCTACAATGCACCAATTTTCATTAGTACATCAGTGTGTTTCTAGGAAATAAAGATAGCAGAGAAATAGCAATGCCCACTCACTTTTTGCATTTTTCACAGCTGTACATATTATCACCTGTAGGAAACACAAAAAACACATGGAAATATAAGTCTCAATTGCATTATAAGTGGTATCATGCTACCCACAACATGCCAATATTTTAATAACATTTTATTTAAATGATTTTTCACCTGAACACACATGTTGTTCTAAGCAGAAGGCAAAAGATGAACCATTATTAAGAATACCAACTGCATCCCACTGATTTAAAGCGGAACTTTCATGCTAATAAAATTACCCCCGAATGTATTATTAACCTAGTGATATGCAAAGTCATACTATCCTTAAGCTAAATAAGTCAGTGTTATTGCAGAAAAAAACTTTTCTTCGGCAGGAACCAGAGGACAGACAGCGCAGACATCTTAGAGGAAATGTATCTCTGTGTCTGCCCCGTCTGTCCCCTTCACTGCCAGCATTGGTGAGTGGCATTCCTTGGGGCCTTAAGGCACTGGAAGGGACTGAGTGCGCAGTTGCACAGAGCTTCTCTTTGCATAACACTAGTTTAGTAATATATTCGGGGGCAATGTTATTACCATGAAAGTTCCGCTTTAAATAGGACTTGTAACCCCTGGAATGCTAGAGAAGTCTCCAAAATATTGTGAAGCAATGTATTGGAGACACCTCTAGCATTCAATGGGGTTACAAGCCCTATTTAAATTTCTGTCAACTTTTTTCCCATACAGTGTAGTTAGTTTGCTCCAACACTGTTCCTCTTTATTGAACATGGTCCTTAATGCCAGGGCTGAAAAAATTCAGAACTCACAGACCACAAAAAGCCCATACTTAAAGGAGCAGTAATCTTTTATGAAAACCAGCAAGTTATAGGGCTTTTTCTGCAGAGTAAAAGAAATCCCCACTCCTGTCAGTTGTTCATTCAAATGTTATAAGAGTTCAAATAATCGGGAAGTGACTGACAGAGTGATTACTTCCTGGAATACAACAGTATAACTAATTGGAATCTGTCAAATAGAGGGAACTGTTAAACAAAAAAATAAAAAACAACTAGTTTAAACTGTAATGCTGGAAATATGCACCTCAACAGTGGGAGTACCATTATTTTACTTAACAGGAAAAGCCCTAAAATATATATTTTTTTATAACAAAAGATTATTGCTCCTTTAAGAAACTCTCTCTGCAGAAAAGATGGGCTGAGAAAAACTGCAACACATTCTAACCAATGTATTGTAGACTCTTCAAAATGAAACAGAGATAACCTGCTCTTAATTACTTTAACAGCAAAATTAACTAGGTAGGTTACCTTCACACTGCAGTCCGATATGCCCAGGGGAGGATGACTGTACTATCAGGCATTCAGTCATGCCCCGGTGGGCCGGTGGCTACTTGACAGGGAAGGGCCACTCCACTCCTGTCTAGACTCCAGCCCCATTGAAGTGTGGCAGGCAGTAACACATTGTGAAAGAGGCTGCAGCAAAGGTGCCACTGGGTGAGAGAGCCACTTGACAGCCTCAGTTGTTATTGTTAATGTTTAACCCTTTGCGTGCCAGAGGGGTACGCAATACTCCGGGCAATCAAAGGGTTAATTAATTCCAAACTGAAAAGACAGTGTGCATGTTAAAAACCTGCCTTTTCACCTTGGGTTTATGTATATTCTTAGACCTGCTGTGCAAATTATATTAACATTTGAAGTATCAGAGGGATGTACAAAGCATTACAAAGCAAAGAGCTGGTCAACTTTCTGGCAATTAAAGGTAAATAAACGCCACACTACAACTGTTTTGAAAACAATTAATTCAGTAGATAGTAGAAAGTCCGTTAGTGAATCAAACAGACTAACTGTGTGCAGCACTGGTCTGCTACAGAGGCTTTTAACACACTATAAAGCAATATATAAGGACCTCTCTAGGACTCAAGATGTTAACTTGCTTCCTGTACCAGCATTGCTGTTGCTGCCCTGCTCCTTTCCATCGGACTCAGACTCCCGCTCAAGTCCTCCCCCGGACATCATCCAGTAAGTAAATCACTCACATTCTATTCTGTTCAGTCTTTATTTTTTCCAGTTTTGAATTTTTTTTTTATGAGTTATAACTCATGATGTCATAATTGGAGAACATTAAGATCCCTTTAAATGCCAGAGAAATACCCAGTGTGCAAAGCATTGTATACTCCTCTGGCACTCAAAGGGTTAAAATCAAAGATGTTTAAAGAAAGAGAAAATGTGTTCTTGCGCCTTGTTCATCAAGTTAAAGAGGATTAGTGTTGGGGAAATAAACTGCTCAGACAGTGAGAATTCAAATTCTGTACTGAAGTAGGTCAAAAGCCCCATTTAAATCAATCGGAATTTGCTAAATTTTAATTCCCCCATTTGAATAGTAGTTTTCCTTGATGAACATGGCTCAAGGACACATTTTCTCTTCCGTTGAACATCTTTGATTTTAACCCTTTGAGTACCAGAGGAGTATCCGAAGTATTGCTTTGTACACTGGGTATTCAAAGGGTTCTTACTGTTCTTCAATTATGAGATCATGAATCAGTCAGACACACATACAAATGTATCTGTTATAGCCCCCTTCTACCACCAAATTCCTCCATGTGCCCATACATAGCAACTCAGTAGCCCCCAAATCCTCCTAAAGAGCACCCTGTGAAGACTTGTAGCCTCTCAAATGTTTCCATCTACTCAATGGCTGCCTCCTTAGACTAACCTTTGCCCCCAAACACCTTCCTGTGCCCATTCATAACCACATAACCACCATATGCCATCAGCCCTGGTGGGTATGCTATGGCTTGCAGTGGCGAGTAACTTTTCAGGTCTGGCTAGTAGCAAAGGACTTAAAATTTTAAGCCCTGATATATATATATAATCCGTCCCTGGGTCTGGCTATGTATATATATTTTTGGCTGTGGATAGTAATTCTACTGTAATCTAACTCAGGACACTTAAATATTACTTTCAGATCCCCTGACTGCTTACCTGCACACTGTTCAGCACAAGAATACAAGATGAGGATCATACTGCAAAATGGTAGGCTAAAAGGATTACAAGCAAGTGAACAAAACCGTAGCAATATTTTTACCTTTAAGTTCATCCCTGGCAAAAAAGGCAGCAAGACAATCTTGTAAAGTCACTGTAGGCCCCCAAAACCAGCTGGAAATACACAAAAACAATCAGAAGTTGTTCCTATATAACACAGTTTAGATTATGAATGTGTGACAAAGCATGCTCTGCAGCACTACAGAGAAAGTAAACACTACATACCTTTTAAAATATTCCAGAAAAAAGGCTATCCATCCTTGGGGTGCATATGCTTCCCCACATGAGCCGGCCTTGACCAGGGAATTCTGATGACTTGAAGAGTGTAACTTTGCAAGGTCTTCTTTACCTGGGATGGGCAGGGACAGATCCTGAAATGTTTCCAGAGTTACAGACACCTGATATGGAAAAGAACAGAAAGACAAATATTGTGTTACCAATAGAGATAAGCAAAAAGAAATTATAAATTTAGGATTACAAAAGCATCATTATTCCAGAACCTCAAGTCTAGAATTAATAATGTCTAGATAAAAAAAAATTGAGGGCTCTGTTTAAGTACCTATGCATAAAAAAGGAGCATTTCTAGAGCAAACCAACTGCAATCATGAAAACATCCACAGCAGAATGCACCAATATAACTACTGCATTCCATAATATTACCGAGCACTGGAAACACTATAAAGAGAGGATTTTTGTATACTCAATACAGTGTTTTTATTCTCCAGGAGGGAGTCATGTGTTCCACATGGACTAAGAAAAAATGATTTATCGTTAAGTACATAAAAATACTCTTTTCTCTTTTGTCCAATGTGGAACACAGGAACCATGGGTATATAGGAAAGCTATGTAATAAGATTCCAGGGAGAGAAAAAAACCTCTCCAACACAGACCAGTGTCCACAGGACTAAAATGGTACAACATGAACCTCAGACTTCAATGGAAACCAAACTTGAAAACCTAATAACAGGAAAGAAATAGAGTGCTGTTTGCCGAAGTACGAGAAGGAAATCTATACAGGCACCCCCAGTCTGTAAGACCTTCTGTGTGAAACTGACTTCAGGTGAAGTCAGCACATTAACATGGTAGTGTTTGACAAATGTGTGCAAAAAGGATCATGTCTTCTCCTTACACAACTGCTCAGAAGTGGCCTTATTTTTGTAAGCCCAAGATGTGCCACCAACCTGGTAGAATGAACAAATACTCGAAAGGGTACAGGTTTCTTCCTGAGGACATCCATCTGGTGAATGAACACCTTAATCCAGGAAGCTACAGTAATCGTAAACACAGCCTAGCTCACATGCGGGCCCTCAGGAATGACAAAACATAAAGACTTCAACCCCCTGATCACATCCAACAGAAGAAGTTTCTGCTCTTGTCTATTATAAGGATTAGGACAGGAAGAAGGAAGAACAATGACCTGGATCATGTGAAAATCTAAAATAACCACGGGCTAAAAACCCATATAAACCACCTGGTGAAAAAAACAAAAAGGGAGGTTTAAAAGACAAAGCCTGCTCCGCTAGCCACTGAACAGACATAATAGCAGGAAGAAAAGCAGTCTTAAAGGTCAAGAAATGCAGAGAAACCGAATAGAGTGATTCAAAAAGAAGCTTCTGAAGCACTCTCAACACTATGTTCAAATCCCACGTAGGTGTGGGATACAGAAAGGCAGGGCAGGTGTGAGCCACCCCTTGGACAAAAGTTTGCACATCAAGGAGCAATGCAATATGCTGCTGGAAAAGAACAGAAAGTGCTGAAATCTGAACTTTGATGGAACTAAGACTAAGTCCTTTCTGAACACCATCCTGAAGAAGAGTCAAATCTACTGGAAGCTGAAAGGTCACAGCAGCAAGCCCCAGTTCGCAAACTACTTGTAGAAGAGGGACTAACCCTATGACAGGCCTTGGAAGATACTGGTTTTCTAGGCTGAAGCACAGTTTGAAAAACCCTTAGTCTTCGGGAGGCTGGCTTCAAAAGCCAAACCATTAAAGCTAGCATCTCCAGGGTGGCACAAAGGTCCTTGAGTCAGAAGGTCCGGGCGAAAGGGAAGACGAACAGGCTCCGCCACAGACAGACTGAGAAGATCCGAAAATCAGGTCTCATGGCCCAGAAGAAGCAATAAGCTTGACATGAGCCTGCTCCATAAATACCGGTCCATGGAATGGCCATTGCATTCACCACAAGAGCCAAAGGATCCCGGGATCAGACTCTGAACTGAGGAACCTTGCAGTTCGGATGAGATGCCAAGAGATCCACCACAGAGGGCCCACCATGGCAAATGAACGAGTTGAATATACTCTGACTGATCTCCCAATTTCTGTGAGAGAAAGGCTGCTATAATATTTTCTACCCATGGAATGTGAACTGTGAAGAGGTCTGGCATTTGGGCCTTGTGCCGCAAGAGAATCTGCTGGACCTTGGCCTAAGTAGTCATGCTTCAGGTCCCTCAATGACAGTTGATGTAAGCTACTGCCGTAACATTGTCCATCTGAATCCACACTGGGGACCCCCTGAAGTCAGGACCAATGTCAGAGATCAAATCAAATTTCCAGCGGCTCCAGTACACTGATGGCCGCCTCCCAGGTGTAAAGGCCCTGGGCTATCTGGGAGTCCAGAGTAGCATCCCAGTCCAGCAGGCTGGCATCCATAGCGATTATGACCCAATCAGGAATGACAAACGGACAGCTCAGAATCAGATGCGACAACTGAAGCCACCAGTGAAGGTCTTCCTTTGTCTGAAACGCCAGAAACATGACACAAGACAGATGAGACAGATTCCTCGATCAACTCCTGAGAATATCCATAAATAAAGAGCTCAAAAATAACATTTAAAAGTAATATTTATTTACTGAGATAATGCACACGTTAAAATAGACTTGCTGGAAAAAGGTGCATAAAAAGCCCAAGTGCCTCCCAACACAACAGCAACTTCCCCCTTCCTTCTGGGGGATCCATCTCGAGGATCACAGAGATACACTCCATGTTCTCTATTGTTTTTCAGCATCCTTTCATTCGTGTATTCCGACTACCAATACACAGTGCAATGGGGGGTTGGGGGTGGGCATGACTGGGAGAGACCTGTATACACGATCCGGTTCTTTCCCACTCTTCTCCAACACATAGGGTGGCAACGCAGGCCGCTTCCTCAGGGATTACAAAACTCTATGGTTGGCTGTTTTATATATGTTATCCATTTACCATCCTGCAGCCAATCCCATTTCAAACAGATTATCCCTAACCTAGACTCAGTAATTACTCAATATTCAGCATTCTACCACAAAGATGAATCATAAATAAAGTAGTCATAAAAATAAATACATAAAAATACATAAAAACATAAAACATATCAATGCAGGATATATGCATACAAAATATAAATTGTAAATATTACATATCCCTACTTCTTATCACTATCTATTTACTCTCCATAACTACATGTGACACTCTGTTTTCCATTACACAAAAATTACCATACACAGAGAGAAACTAGTACCCTTGCATTAATTTTCTAAAAATCAGCCAAATCAATATCTATATTCAATCCCCCTTGCATAAGGGTTCCTCATTATTTTATCCACTTTTTCTCAAGTCTCCTCAATACCAGTAACCTATTGTCCCCTCTATTATCTATGGATTTTGCTCAGTCAATTGTATTTAGATTCCTTCTTTGAGAACCTGATGTTGCTCTTTCATACGTCTGTAAAGGCTATGATTTTCAAAGCCTATTGAGAGGTTTCTCAGGTGTTCACTAAAACGTATTTTCAGTTTTCTATTGGTTCTTCCAATATACTGGATTCTACAGCAACAGGTAATCATATATACTACATAAGTAGAATTGCAGTTGAACTGACCTTTAAGGATATAAAGCTTATTTGTAACTTATGTAATATTTTTACCACCACCCTTAGGAATATGAATACATATTGTACATTGTTTTAGAACACACCTGAATGTACCATTTGTTTCTAACCATGTCTGCGTAATTATATCTTGCCTCATATTTCTCCTTCCATTATCACTAGATGATATTATCTGTTTGACACTTATTCCGCTTAAATGATTGTAGCTTTCCATCCAATAACTGGACCTAATATGGGGTCACTTTTTAATCAGATACCAATATTTACTCAGAATATATGTAATGGTACCTGCACGTTCATTATATGTTGTTGTAAAATATGGTTGCCACCCCTCTCCTTGCTTTTTATGGTCTTTGTATGTTAACAGTTCAGTCCTCTTTAGCTTTTTTGTTTTCTCATATGCTGTATCTAACAGGTCCTTCTCATAAACTTTTTCCTCAAATTTATCTCTGGTTACCCTAGCCCAGTGTTTCTCAACCAGGGTGCCGTGGCACTTTGGTGTGCCACGGACATCCACTTAGGGTGCCCCATTGTATCTATAAGACTTTGACAAAAATGGAAATGTAGACTTACAACTGTTTATTTAAGGCTATTACTATGCACAATATGTTTATTTTAGTTATGAGGTCTAACAATAAATCTATATTTATGTATTTGTAACCTTCATTACACCCTTGACAAATTACATAAAATAACAGGGGTGCCCTGAAAATGCCAGACTGCGTGTTAGGTGTGCTGTAAGCAAAAAAAAGCTTGACAACCACTGCCCTAGCCTCTTTTTTCAAATTCCCCTTCTGCTGTACAGATTCTTTTTACCCTTTGCAATTGGCCATATGGTATATTGGAGATTGGCATGTAGATAGCCATTACTATCAACAGATTTCCTAAAAATATTGACTTCTATTTGATCATTTAGATTATATAAAATAATATCTAAAAACTCAATTTATGCATCATTCCTCTTTGAAGTAAAATGCAGGACCATGTAACTATTACTGATATACTGAATAAAATCTTCCAGACACTCATTAGTACCCTCCCATATGATGATAATATCATCTGTGAACCCTTCTGTACATTTTCAAATTCTCTCCATAGAAATTGTGGGGGACCAGATGTATTTGTCCTCCTATCCCACTATGTAACAATTTGCATTGCTGGGTGCATAATTACATCCCATTGCCTTTCCTTGTTTTTGTAAAAAACTTCTCTCTAAATAAAAAAATAATTCTGTGACAATAATAAAATCCTTCTGGGGGCCAGACAGAATACCATTCTTATCTAGGTGGTCTCTAATAACCTCAGCCCCCCACCCATCATGTGTGATGCTGGTATATAGTGAGGTTACATCACACGTAACCCACATATAACTCTTTTGCTACTCTCTACCTTCCAAAACCTCTATAATCTGCATGGAATCTTTCACTAGGAGCTGCAAAAATACATCTATATATTTTGATAAATTGACAGGCAGGGACCCAATACCTGAGATGAATGGTCTATCCAGAGTTTTTTTAGTACTTTTATGAAGCTTGGGGAGGTGGTAAGACACTGCTATTTTTGGATGTTCTACTAACAAACGTATAGTCTTCTGATAATTTTTATTTTTATATAGGTTTAGTA
This sequence comes from Rhinophrynus dorsalis, assembly GCA_037306005.1. NCBI lineage: Eukaryota > Metazoa > Chordata > Amphibia > Anura > Rhinophrynidae > Rhinophrynus > Rhinophrynus dorsalis. The sequence continues at coordinate 257,975,251 of CM074722.1, forward strand.
TTACTTTCAGTTCTCTAAGATAGTTTTCCATAGGATTTGAGGATAATTTTTGATAAACCTTCTTATCGTTTAATAATCTCTCCGCTTCACCTATATTTTCGATATTATCCTGAATACAGATACCGCCCTCCCCTTTTATCGGTTTGTCTGATAATAATCTGATCATCATCACTTAGTTTATTTCATGCCTAGTGAGATTAGATGTAACATCTCTTTATCACACGTTTTATCTTGTATAAGACCTTTTAGTGTCCTAACTGAACCATTACACTGTATTATCGAGTGTTACGTAAGATTCCTGCATTTTTGTTAAGAAAAAATCTTTAAGTGTAAGGGAACGAATGTATTTTTCAGTGTCTTTATATAATTGAAGTGGATTGGGGCCTATATTCGGAGCAAAGGATGGTCCTTTACTTAATAGGCTAACTTCCTTACCTTTCAAATTTCTCTTTGATTATATATATTCCCCACAGGGTAATATGAAATATTTTCATATAATCCTGTTTCCAGGTTTTTAAGGAATTGTATCTGTTTCTTTTCTGCCTGCCTATTTTGTAGGTTGTTTCCATCCTCTTTGTTTTTCTCTCCTAAAACTAATACATATTGGGGTCCTATCCCTATCCTCTCTCTATTGCTACCGTAAACTTTCGATAATCAGTTTGATCTCTCATAAATTTTTTCATTTTTGTAATTACTATATTTTGTTCTAAATCCTTTAGTTTTTTTGTTAATGTTTCCTACAAGTCTTACATATTCTTCAGTTTTCTTTACTCTTTTTACGGATTCTCAATTAACTCTATCTCTTTCTAGTTTTTGTCTATACTACAGTCTCTATATTTAATCAATAATAACATAAGTATCTTGGAACATTCCTCCAGAGTACCTTCCCAGCATGTGACAAATTTAATATCCTCTACCTCAAAGGTAGCTGTTTTATAAATCCGCAAACATCTCGGTATGATATTGTGTCTGATATGATTATCTAGTGCTACCAAGTCATACCAGTCCTTGGTTTCAATTGTTAATTGTTTTTTTATTTTTGATTAACCCGACTGGATCTTTCCTGTGGGATGCATGTTCCATATTCACATAAGTATGAACAATATTCATGGACCTTGTTCTGGTGAGTCTTAGGTCCTTGTTCTCCATATTGTGTATCCACACTTGCTGCGGGATCTAAATGGGTAAAGTGATAAGTCTGTCACAAATTAATTCTCTACTGGGGGTTATAAAATGGATATTCTCCCTACAGAAACTAACCTGCACACAGTTTGAGTTTTTTTTGTTACAGAAACACACTAATATCCCTTCCATCCTTGTCAAAATATCCAGATCATACACACAGCATATACAGACAGTGCATGCCAGGCAACATTCACTTGAACAGGTGGATGGCATATAACAGGTATATACATGACCAAAGCACTCTATAGGTTAACTTTCATGTAATCTTCACTTTCAGGCTCCCATTATAATGAATGAAAAGAGCTTCTCTGAAGCTACAGGGAGGTAAAGACTGGTAAGACAAGCCAACCTCCAAAGGTTTGTGGACTTGGGAAAAGAAACTGCACACTGGACAATCCATGAAGTTGAAAGCCAGGAATAGAAGCCAGCCTAATGGGGGATTATTCAGCTTGCTTAGGTGGGCTCCTATTCCTGGCTTTCTCCTCAGATGTTAGTTATGTCCTGCTATGCAGTTAGTAATAATTTCCCAGGTCTTGGGAAGTTCCTGTAATAGGACATATATAACTGTCTGAATTAACACCTTCATTAGCTGAGACTGGGATCACTCCTATCCATCCCTTTTGTTTTGCAAACAACTAAAACAATATCCTATTTGGGTAGGAGGTTTACACAAGCACCAGTCCAAGCTGTTTGTTATACTAATAACAGAACAGCCATGTCTAATATGATTAATATGCGATGCTTTGTAATTTTTATTATGTCCCTCCCTAATCTGTGTGACAATTACTGTAACAGAAGTCCTACATGGTGTTCTGAGACACTTCCCTATGTCTGAATCAAGTAAAAGAGTCCTAAGCACCAGTTACAATATAGCTATTTCTAACGATTTTCTTAGAATACACAAGGATGTGCCTCACTCTCTAGATCGCCATGTAGGTTACTGTTGGCAACCTCAGGTCTGATGGTCTGGAAACTAGTTAGCACTTTCTAAGGAGAAGGGGCAGATGTCACAAAAAGGAAAGTAGGGCAATACTAAAATTAAAGGAGCAGTAAACTTTCTTTATGAAAACATATAAATTGTAGGGAGTTTCCTGCTGAATAAAGTAAGGGTAAGGGTACTCCCACTGCTGAGAGATGCATTTTTCCAGAGTTGTTACAGTTTAAACATTTTTTTTTACATTAGCAGTGACAGCTAATGGTCAAATTCCAATTAATTACCCTGTTTTAGTCTAATGTAGAGGGAAGTCAGTGACATACAGTTCTCCACAGAATTTGATAGAAACTATGTGTCACTTCCTGTCAATTATAACTATCAGGAAGAAAACACATTAAATTCACTTCATGATTATTTGAACTGTTATAACTTTTGAATAAAACAACTGACAGTGGTGGGAGTGCCCTTATTTTACTCAGCAGGAAAAGCTGTATAACATACAGGTTTCCATTAAAAAAGGTTTATTGCTCCTTTAAATGACTGGACAAATACAGTGTTTTTAAGAGATCAATCATACTACTAAATAAAGCAAAGTTTATTGTAAGCATTACGTTCTCTTTAAATCAATGGGACTTGATCATGAAGTTGGTTTGCTGTACAATTGTTTCACTTCAACCTCTGTGCATGTGACCCCAAGCAGGAAAAGATTAAATCTGTAACTAAATATATCCTTTTATCGTTAGAAACTTTTATACAGTGTACATAAAACAAAATCTACACAGTTTGGAGGAGAGAAGAGCATACACTTATAATCTTGGTAGTATTTATTATATAAAAATAACCATTATGCTTTGACAAGTTCACCTTTTATCATGATAAAAATGTTTAACTATCACATAGCAACAAGCATCTTTTTGGTCAACACATTACCCTTTAGATAATGCTTTGAGCATTCCTTGTTCCCATACTTCAGCATGATGACTTGTATTTTTTTATGAGAGCCTGAGACTACCTAACCAGGTGATGTGGCATGGAGAAAGGACTTACTCTATCACACGTCAAGCACTGAACGGAGCTCACGATTGTGCCATCGAAAATGTCGGATATAACACTGCGGTATTTCTTCTGTTTCTTCTTCCTTGGAGGGCAAACTGTTGGAACTAGAACAACAATGGAGATCCTAATTAAATTCTTTCAGCAAATCAAAAGGAATATGTAAAACATGTGGTGACTAAGGGCCTTATGCAGAAAGAAAAGATGAGAAATTCTGGAGTATAGTAACTTCATCAAAGGAAGGGAGACTGAAAATTCCTAGTTAAAAGAGGATTTTAGTGAACTTATCATTAAACCTTTTTATCTTAGTTCTAATTGAAAGGCCCCTCTTCCCTCCAGCTTTACCTCCCACCCCTTCAGTTCCAACATATAGAAAAGTAGTTTAAAGAAGCAGAAGAGAGAGAGAAGGAGGAAATCCCCTAAACAAAAAACCAAGAGGACCTCTGTGCCTGGGGCCTTAAACCACATTTTTTTTCTCTGGGTGGGAGTCTCATGTTCTACATGGATTAAGAGAAAAATATTTAACGGTTAGTTTACTAAAATCCTCATCTCTCTTATGTGCAATGTGGAATACAAGAACCATGAGGATATACCAAAGCATTCTCCAAGACTCCTGAAAGGGAAAAATAAAAGAAAAAACTCCACTGCAGACCAGTATTCCGTAAGACAAACTGGTACCACACAAAGCTCAGATGTCAACGGACACCAAACTGCACAAGAAAAAGAACCAAAAGGGTTTAGAATTCTCTATAAAGAAAGAGAAGAAAAGGGTCTGTAAACAGGTGAAAGCATATGAAGGACCTTCAGGCCAAAGCTGGCCTCAGCTTAAACCAGGACATTGACAATGGGGGTTTGGTGAAGGTGTGCAAAGACGACCACATCACTGCCTTTGACAGCTGCTCAACATAGGCCTGATCTGTGTAAGCCCAAGAGGCACCCACAGATCAGGTGGCGTACACCATGACTCTGAAAGGAAAAGGTTCCCTTCTGATCACATACACGTTGATCCAAGAAACAGTCTGGCCCACTCGAGAGCCCTCAGGAATGACAAAGAGTCAGATTGTCCTTAAAGGCTACATGCAATGGATGTAATACTTAAGACAACGTACCACATCAAGCAGATGGAGCTCATGCTCCTACTTGTTAGACGGATCAGGGCAAAATGAAGGAAGAACAATTTCCTGGTTGATGTGAAAATCTGAGATGACCTTAGGCACAATATTTCTAGGAGTACGAAGAACAGCCTTGTCTTGGTGAAAGACCAGGAAAGTGGGTTTACAAGACAAAGCTTGTAGTCTGTCCAATTGGCAAACAGAAAGAAAAGCCAAAAGGAAGGCTATCTTAAAGGGGAACTTTCACCCCGCAATAACTAAATCTCCCCTTACTGCTCACCTGGCGACTAGCTGCTTAGTAGCGCTAGTCGCCAGAAATCTTACCCCGTTCTCAAGATTTCGGCGTTTTAAAAGAGCAGGAAGCACGGACGTCTCTTCACAGTGACGTCCGTGCGCCTGCGCTGTCAGTCCCTTGTGCACCGTACTGCGCAGGCGCACGGACGTCACTGTGAAGAGACGTCCGTGCTTCCTGCTCTTTTAAAACGCCGAAATCTTGAGAACGGGGTAAGATTTCTGGCGACTAGCGCTACTAAGCAGCTAGTCGCCAGGTGAGCATTAAGGGGAGATTTAGTTATTGCGGGGTGAAAGTTCCCCTTTAAGCATCAGGAGAAGCAAAGGAAATCTGACTGAAACCCTTGTTGACACCATCTTCTAGAAAAGTGGTATCCAATTGAAATGTTGCCCTCTATTTGGCAACTATCAAAAGAGTGACATCAGAATGTCGCCCGCATCAAAATGGCGACATTCTAATGTTGCCCACTTAAGGGTTGCCATGTAGGCGATCTGTGAGCACTGCCATGTAGATGCAAAGAATATATAGGCTTCATCACAGGGGGAAGAGAAGATGTGTTAACATCAATGTTACATTGCCACATGCAAAGGTACAGCTACCTAGTGGAGGTGCTAGGAGCTCGTTCCACCAGTGAGTGACCCCATTGCAGTGGGATAATCTGGTTGTACAATTTGCAGGATCCAGATTTTGAAGACTTAAAAAGTCTGCAACCACATTTTCCAGTCCTGTGATGTGAACCACCGAGATGGCTTGGCCCACAGAACGAGCTTGCAGAACCTCCTCCCAAGAGGACTCTCTGGTTCCTACTTGGAGATTTACATAGGCGACGGTAGTCAAGCTGTTTGATTGGACTGTCATAGGTGTGCAGCAAATAGCCCGTATTGCCAAAATGTTCATTGAAAGAAGACTTCCTCCCTGGTCCAGCGACCTTGCACCATTAGATGACCCCCGTGTCTCCCCAGACTGTCATGCTGGCATCCATGGTGACCACCACTGTTCCAGTATGACACATTGCCACAACGAAATTCCTCATTCATTGGGCATGCAAGATCCCAAAAACATTAGTTTACAGCAGGGAGATCTTGTCAAACTAACTTCACAGATTTTTTTGACTGGGTAATTGGAATTATAGACCGGGGTGGGGGAGCAGTAGGTATAGCTTATCTAGATTTTAGTAAAGCATTTGACACTGTCCCTCATAGAAGACTCATTAATATATTTCAGTGTTTGGGTCTGGATGTAAAAATAGTAAAATGCATAAGGCAATGGCTGAGTGACAGGAGACTGAGGGTGGTAGTCAATGGAGAATATTCAAACTAAGGGCATGTAACTAGTGGGTACCTCAGGGATATGTACTGGGGCCCATTCTTTTTGATATTTGTATTAGTGATATTGCAAAAGGCCTTCAAGGGAAGGTATGCCTTTTTGCAGATGATGCAGAGATTTGCAACAGAATAGACATTCCTGGGGGAATAAGCAAAATGACAAATTATTTAGGTAAATTAGAAGAATGGACAAAAGTGTGGTAGCTGCAGTTTAATGTTGATAAACTTAGTTTGGCATAAGGAACAGTCTGCTAAAGGTGTTAAATGGATATCTGAATCATTGGGCTTGGATTTCTCCATGTGTCGCTCGAGATCAAATGTGTTCAAAGAAGACCCTTGTGTATGACAATGTGGTGCAAAGCAGTAGGAAAGTATGAGGAATTGCACAGAAATATCAAAAAGGTACTTCTACCAGCAAGGGGTTAAACTGGAAAGGTAGAAAAACAAGTCCAGCCTCTGTGTAGCCTTGCAATGAGAGTAGTAAAAAGGCTGCCAAAGCACCACCCTGTTCAATCCAGAAAGTCTGGGCTAAAGGGGGTTCTGGGGAATGTGGTTTCCCGTTGTATATGCTCAGCAAACAGTGGTTCTCCAGTTGTTTAAAACTAGAAAAATGAAGTGGTTTTAACATTGTTTCCACGCTGCCCATGTAATAGAGCACGTCCAGTGATTAGCTCACACTAACACTTTTAGTTGAAATGTGTGCAGAGATACGTCCCTGTAAAGAACCTCCATGAATTTCTATGGAACAAAGCGGACACCCGTTGTTAAAAGGGTTCTATAAATGTAAAAATTAAGTAATAACGGAAAGAAATCTTAAACAGATCTAAATACCTAGCAAAATGAGCGATATAAGGCTATCCTGTTTAAATGGAAGGGGAAAGTCCATGAACAGCATATACAAACATTCCTAACAGAAATGGTTTAAAGGGATGGTAATACCTAATTTCAAGTTTATTTAGTATTGTAGGCATTAATAAAATATTAAGAACTATGTAAGTCTTTATGGTTTGAGAGATATTCTCAACTAAAGTTCCCCCTCCGTGACGTCAGAGCTGTAGCTGACAGATTTGGATTCTGGTCCGCAGAAAGGCCGGCGGCTCTTCAGCAGAGCTGAAATTGCAATCTTTAAAACTAACTACTTCATTGGAAAGTCTGCAAAGTGTGCTTGCAAACCACACTTTGCAGACCGTTCCAGTGTGGTTTGCAAGCACACTTCGGACCAGAATCTAAATCTGTCAGCTAGATGGCAGACTTGACTGTAACAGCCAGGAAGAGGGAACTTTACTTGTGAATATCTCTCAAAGCGTAAAGGTTTGAGAGATAAGATTTTCATAGATCTTAATATTTTTTAATTCCTACAATACTAAATAAACTTGAACATCCTATATAATAAAACGCTAGCAATGTTTGTCAGAAGCCGTCATGCTCAGTAGAGACTGTGCGCGTTCGGGCTGTCTCTACTGCGCAAGACTGCATCTTGTGAAGCAGTGCTGTAGCGGTCGCTTAACCCTTTGAGTGCCAGAGGGGTACGCAGCGCATTGCAAAGCAATGCGCTGCGTACCCCTCTGCAACTCAAAGGGTTAACATTACCCCGACCTTTGGCCCATGTACACGGGCTTTTACACTAGTACTTTATAGGCAGCCACCTTTAAAGTCATAGGATGCAGAAGAAATTAAGAATGAGCGCTAAATAGGCAAGAACACCATTTTTCAGTGGGTGCCAAGTAAAGGAAGGGACATAATAGCACTCAAAGGGTTAACTTACCAGGCCTCAGACTCCCATTATTTAAATATAGAACCTCCGAGGCAAAGACTTGTAATAAAGTAAACCTCCACAGGAAAACGAGAGGCCGTCTATTAGGGGAGTGTCACCTTTCCCTTTTTTTGAGACAAGTCACTTAAAACTGAGGGGCAGGGGGTAAAGCTGGAAAGAAGAGGGGAGTCTCTATCTCAAAGGCCCTGCTTTTTTTTTTTTGCCTGCCCTCTGAAGGAGGAAACTTTACCCCATGGTTCCTGTATTACAAATTTGACACAACATAAATAGGGCTTTTAACCCACTGAATTGCTAGAAAGGTTTCCAACATATTGCTTTGGAGATCACTCTAGCATGCAAGGGGCTAAAAGCCTTATTTAAATTAATGGATATTTTGGGAATATTTATTTGTTCTCCATGGTGCAGTTGAACAGCTCAACATTTGTTTCATGCATGAAGTTTTAACTATCGGTTACAGGTGGAATTGAAGCCTGCACCCTTCAAGCTGCTGCTGGACTATACTTCCCACCATACTCAGCCAATGACTGGCTAAATTTGATTACATTAGCCAAACTGCTGCTGGTGTGCCACATGTATCTAGCATTGTTATGAGAGTCTAAGCGCTGATGGAATGATGGAAAGAGCTGTCCACCCTTGATATGATGAAAAAAGTGATGGAACAATTAAACTCTATCCAATCAGAATAAGGAGAGCCACGGGTTGTCCACCATTCATCTATCATAATATCAAGTAGGGAAGGTTTTGATTATAGCAAAAACTTTATTTTGAGACTTTGCAGCTGTGTGTGTGTGGATTGTTTCAAAGAGACAAGTGAAATCAGCTTACTCTGGGAAAGCCTACTGAAATAAATACAAAAGCACTGAACAGATAAGGGGATTTTTATACTTAACAATAAATAATGTTTCTCTTAGTTGATTGATGGATGCAGGAATCATGGGCTATAGAGTTATCTTCCATGAGGCAGGGCACTAAGAAGTGAAACTCCTCCCATATTTCTTGCCCTATATACCCTGTACACAGCTTAAAGGGATAGTAATACTTAAAATGTAAAAAAAAATATGTTGTAGGGTTTATCCCCTTGAGTAAAACAAGGGCACTCCCACTGCTGAAAGATGTTTCATTCAAAAGTTATTAATTTTCAAAGTTGAATTTTTTAGGTGCAATATCACAGTGGCCTGAAATTGTACAGTGGCGCTGTTGCTACACGATCCTATGGACAGCTCTGGTCAGTTGACCATAAATCTCCATAGGATGGTGTAGCAACAGCGCCACTGTACAATTTCAGGCCACTGTGATATTGCACCTAAAAAATAAAACTTTGAAAATTAATAACTTTTGAATGAAACACCTTTCAGCAGTGGGAGTGCCCTTGTTTTACTCAGGGGGATACACTCTACAACATATTTCTTTTTACATTTTAAGTATTACTATCCCTTTAACTAGTTTTACATTTATCAAAGAAGAGGAAGGTAAAGACACCAAGGTAGAGCCAAGAAACAGCAGGCCACCCAACCCATAAAGAGAATAGATATTTTCTCCCTATGGATGCATTCCTGTCGACAAAGAGAAAAGGATTTATCAGTAAGTATAAAAATCACCTTTTCTCTTGCCTCTATTGAAGGATGCAGGAACTATGGGATGTCCCAACGTGGTCCCAAAAAAAAAACAGGGATGGAAAGAAAACTAGAGAACAGTGGCCTGCAAAACTAGGTCATCAAAACTCGTATACTGAGATGCCAAAAACCTAACTTTGCAGAACTGTAAAAATATGTACACATGACAGCATTGCTGCGTTGCAGATTTGATCAGCAAAAATATGATTTTTCAGAGTCCACAAAGTACTCAATGAACATGCTAAATGGGCAGTAACCTGGAATGGGGCTAAGAAGGTAGGCTTGTCTGATAATCCACATAAGTCTTAAAGAAATTTTGGTTTTAGAATAGGCTAGTCCCTTCCTAGGGTCTTCATGTATAACTAAAATGAATCTGTTTGTCTGAAAGTCTGTAGTTTAGACAGTGTTACAGACACCTGACCACATCCAAAGAATGAAGAAAGTCTTCCTTTCGACTATATGGATTAGGACACAAAGAAGGAAGAATAAACTCTTTATTGATGTGAATGAAGGAAACAAATTTAGGTTGAAAATAAAGAACAGTTCATAACACAATATCTAGAATATGAAGTACAGCTTTGGGAACCAATTATTAAATAAAAATATGTTATTAAACAGGGAAAAGTGCAGAGGTGTGCAACAACACTGAAAAAGGGATTGGAGGGTATTAGTTGTAAAGAGAGACTAAACAAACGGTGATTGTTTACATTACAGAAGAGGTGTCTAAGGGTTGATAAGATTTACCACTTACAAATACATCTGAGGTCAAGATTTATCTGAGGAACCATATACTGAAAGAGCCGAGAGTTAAAAAAAACAAGGAGTCATCCATTAAGATTAGAGGAAACAGTAACATTATGGCATTCTTTATCTCAGGATGAGGTGCTTAGAGATACTAGTTGCTATAAATAAGTAATGGATACCTTCCTAGATCAGAAAGATATTGGGATAGCTAGGGTACTGATTAAGAGAAATATCTGACTGCCTTTTGGATTCAGGAAGGGATTTTTTTTATCCAGTTGAGACTAACTGGAAAAGGCTTTAAAATGTTTTTTTCTTGTCTTCCTCTGGATCAACATAATGTGGTATGGCATGGGCTGAACTTGATGGACTATGTTAGTATACAAACTTTGTCTTGATGGAAGACTAGGTGTGGAGAGCATCAAGTTCTAAAACTTTCCTTTGAGAAGATATAGCAGCAAGAAAAACAGTCTTAAGTGTCATATGTTTGAAAGACGCTGAAGACAGAGTTTGAAAGGGAGAAGACTAAAACACTTCAAGTACCAGTTTCAAATTCTAGGGTGAAGTAGGATCCCAATATGGAAAAACTGTAAGTAGCACCTTGAATGAATGTCTGAATCTCAGGAATCCCAGCAATCCTCTTCTGGAACAAGAGTCATAAAGATGAAATTTGGATCACAAGAGAGCTTGTTCTCATATGGTTTCAAGGCCAGCCTACAAAAAGAGGATTTTAGCCTTAGAATTATATGCAGGGGGTGGAGTCTACCGTCCCTCCTTGGCTACAGCTAGCCAACCAGCTCCAGAAAGATTTGAGACACACCAGTAACATGTATGGACTAAGAGAAAAGGATTTAACAGGTAAGACTAAAATCCTCTTTTCTCTGCCGTCCAATACAGGTTACTGGTAACTTTGGGATGGCCAACCATTAAGTTTCCCAGAGGTGGGAAGGAAGGAAAGGACCAGGAGAGCAAGGCCCCAAAGTCACCAGAACACATATGAACCATCAGATGAGAGATAGCCGAACAAACAAAGAATTCTCAGCGGACACTGTATAGGGGTAACACCCCCCCAACTGTGACACAGCACACTGAACTAGAGCCAACGGGGCTCAAAAGTGAAGGAAACACAAAGAACCAAAGAAAATCCTAGACAGGCAAAACTGCCTCCAGGATTTTCCTCCCAAAACAGGTCAACACAGTAGTGCTTCAGAAAGGTGTGCACAGATGACCAGGTGGCAGCCTTGCACAAGTGATCAGTAGAGGCCTGATTCTTGTAAGCCCAAGAGCCCCAATAGGTCGTGTAGAATAAGCCGTGACTCTGACAGGCTTCTTCCTCAGCTGATAAGCCTTACGAATAGCGGACTTGATCCAAGAAGCAATAGACACTTTGGATGCAGGTCTTCCTGCCCTAGGACCCTCAGGAATGACGAACAACGCATCAGAATGCCTAATAGACTCAGTGTGATGTACATAAAACTTGAGACAACACACCACGTCTAACAAGTGGAGATCCCTCTCTTTGTCAGAAGTGGGGCCAGGGCAGAAAGAGAGCACCATAATCTCCTGATTGATGTCGAACTCCGAAACCACCTTGGGGAGGAACTCCTGAGAGGTGAGAAGCACCGCCTTGTCCTTGTGAAACGCAAATAGGGTGGTTTACAGGACAGAGCATGTAACTCAGCGACACAGCGGACAGAATCAATCGCCAGGAGAAAGGCCATTTTCCACGTCAACAGGCATAGAGGAATAGTAGCCAAAGACTCAAATGGAGGGCGCTGAAGAACGCTCTAAACCTAATTAAGATCCCACGGAGGAGCAGGATTCTTGAAGGCAGGATGAGAATGAGCAATGCCCTGGAAGAAAACCTTGAAATCAGGAAGGATGGTAATGCGCCTCTGAAAGAAAGAGCAGACGTCTGAACATTAAGGGAACTCAAACCGAGGCCCTTATCCACACCGTCCTGCAAAACTGCCAGGACCGTAGGCAGATCAAACTCCTGAGACAGGCCCTTACTGGCACACCAAGATAGGAAGGTCGACAAGAAACAATGGTAGATCTTGGAAAAAACAGGCGTGCTGGGACTGAGCATAGTAGCCACCATGCCAGAAGAAAACTCTTTTTTCCTCAATATTGAGGATTCAATTTCCAAGCCGTCAAAGCAGCCGATGAACATCCTCCTTCCACAGGTAACCCTGTAGAAGAAAATCCGGATGGTAAGGGAGCCGGAATGGCTCCACCACTGACAGATCCAGCAACTCCAGAAAAGAAGCTTGGCAAGGCCAGTACAGAGCAATCAGAATGACTGGACAACGATTCAGTCGTAATTTCCGTAACACCCTGTGCAACATTGGGAGGGGAGGAAAGATATAGGCCAAAGGAAATAACCAAGGAAAGGACATGGCATCCACCGCCAGAGCTAGAGGGTCCCTCCATCGAGAGCAGAACCTCTGAACCTTCCTGTTGTGTCTTGTCGCCATCAGGTAGATGTAAGCAAGACCCCACTTCTGAACAATGAGGGTTAACACCTCTGGGTGCAGTTCCCACTCTCCCCTGTCCACTGTGTCCCGACTGAGGAAGTCCGCCATGACGTTGTCTACACCGGGAATGTGTGCTGCGGATACGGCAGGAACGTGTTCCTCTGCCCAGGACAAAATAGCCTTGACCTCTAACCAAGCGGCGAGACTTCTTGTTCCGCCCTGCTTGCTGATGTAAGCCACAGCCGTGGCGTTGTTGGACTGTACCCGGACTGGACAATCTTCCAGCTGAGATGTCCAATGACGAAGGGCATGGAATATCGGCCGAACCTCCAATATGTTGTTGGGAAGGAGAGATTCCTCCGGAAACCATCGACCCTGTGTGCTCAGGCAACCCAGGACCGCTCCCCAGCCGGAGAGGCTGGCATCCGTAGTCACAGTGGTCTAGAAGGATGCCAGGAAGGACTTGCCCTTCAACAGATTGGAGAGGTCTAGCCACCACAACAAACTCAGTTCCACATGAAGAGGTAGGGACACAGACATCTTCAGAAAGTCCGGCTGACCCCTGTACACCTGGATCATAAACCTCTGGAGTTCCCTGATGTGTGCCATGGCAAACACCCATACCTCTGTCCTGAACTGAAACCGGGTCTAGAACATCCTTGTCTAGAAGAGCCTGAATAGCGCCGTCGAACAGACGGCGTTTCTCTGCGCCCTGAGGTGCATGAGAAGGAAAGAAGCGAAAGGGAGGAACAGAGACGAAAGGGATCCTGTACCCTTCCGTCACCACCTGTAAAACCAATGGGTCCGCCATTGAATCCTCCAAAATGCAGACGACCACCCACAGCAGAGTGCGGACCCGGGTTCGGGGAGTCATGCCAAAGAAGGCTTGGAGGAGACCTTGGGCTTCCATTGCTGTTTGGCTTGGAGGAGGTACGCAGAGCTGAAGGAACCGTCTGGTTTGTCGAAAGTGTCTCATTCTGAAAGGAACTAAAATACCGGTTATGCTTAAGCAGCGTTTTCTTCCTAGGGACCAAGGGTAGAAGGGTACTCTTACCCCCTGTGGCCTCACTGATCAGATCCTTAAGATCTGGCCCAAACAAAGAAGTGACTTGAAAAGGTAAGAAGAGTAATGCTTTCTTGGAAGCAGTGTCAGCAGACCAGATCTTGAGCCAATGAGCCCGTCTGGCAACCACAGACATGGTGGAAACCCTAGCCACCAAACGGATGGCATCAAATAAGGCAGCAAAAACATAGTGCTGAGCCTCAGAAATGTTGGCAAGGAGGCGCAACATATTTGAAGTAGGAGAACCCTGACGAACAGCAAGGGTGAGCTGTTCAGTCCAGACCGTAATGGCCCGGTTCACCCATGCTGCAGCAAATGCTGGACGCATGGCAGAACCAGCAGTGGCACAGATGGACTTGAGGGAGACCTAAAGTTTCTTTTCAGTCCAGTCCTTTAGAGCAGATGCATCAGACACTGGCAAGGCAGTAGACTTAGATAGCCTGGAGATAGGAGCATCCACTTTGGGGGGGATGAACCCACTGAACAAGCGCAGCCTCAGAGAAGGGATAAAGCTTGGCAAATTTCTTGGAGACAGAAGGTTTCCTGTCCAGAGACTTAGGTGGAAAGCAAGTAAGGGGCTTTTTAGGCTCTTGAAATACATCAGAAGGGTCAGAAGGAACCTTCTGCACTAAGGGAATATTTAGGGGAGTCAAAACAGCCCTGATCATGCCCTCAGCCGAGGGCTCAGGATAGCCCTCAAAAGGATCCCAAAAAACTGAGAGGAGCCCACAGCAGAACATTCCTCAACATCTGAATCCACCAGCAGTTGCTTCTCAGAGGAACCTGACACATCGGGTACACCCTGAGGTTTTGGCAGGGAAGACTTGACGGAGGAGGGGGTCTGCCAAGAATGGAAGACCCCCTGTAACTGGGATAAAAACAGTTGCAATGTGGACCTAAGGTCCCTAGTAGCATCCTTGAACTTTTGAACCCAAACTGGCTCTAATACATGGCTGGAGGTCCCTGGAAGACTCTCAGGGACATCAGAACATGCTGGGCATAAATGACCTGAGAATCTCTAAGTAACCCTGAATGACAGGAAGAGCAATTTGCAATAGGGGATACAGAGACCCCAGCATCCTTAGTCTTAGGTCTGGCCCCAAGCTCTAACTGTATAGACATTCTGACAGTGTCAATAACCTTACAGTATAATAAATCACCCAATTACAGTGTGTAGGATTAAAGTTTCACCCCAGAAATCGCTAATTTAAACTTATCTGGCAGGCAAAGGGTTAATCAGCAGAGGAGAGAAGACGAGTCCAAGCCCTGCGTAGGATACTCGTTCTGGAAATAGCACAAAATGGATGCCGCGACGGGAGCCAATCAGAAATGAGCGCGTGAAGCAAGTGCTCATGGGAAATATAGTTTTCACAGAAAAGTACCCCAACAGTGCCTGAAGCCCCCCAACACACTAGAAACATGAACTGGGTGATAGCGCAAGGGCAGACAAGAAGAATGAGCCATCTCTGAAGTCGGTAGGTTAAACTGTTGCAGAGATTTGTCCCAAACTGCATCAATGGCGCCTATGCGGTAAAGCTAGCTGAAACTCAAATTTTAGAAAATTGAAGATGTAATATTAAAAGACATGAAACATCAATAGAACATGTTAGAATACCCAAAAAACAGTGAACCAGTAGGAAAAATGTAAGAACCCCCCCCCCCCAAATGAATGCCAAACCAGCAGCTAAAGGGTTAAGTACAACATAAACCTGCTCCAAAACACCCAACAGACATACAGATAGACCCAATGAGTGCAGGAGTGTGCAATAGGAACTCCAAGGAAAAACACCTGTGCGGAGGGGCACTGTGGGACATGTGGACCTGCAGCACTCAAAGGGTTGCTCACCTTTCCTGCAGATCTTCTGTCTTCAGATTACCATGTTTTAAGAAGAAGCCTTGGAGGGCAACTCTTGAGGAAAGAACTTGTAGCCAAGATTTCCTCCCAGGGCTTAAGGTCCACAAAAAGCACCTGGTCACTGAGCTAGCCACATCTAAGGGCATTGTCAGTTATGGTAATCCGCCTAATGGTGGTATTCCATTTCTAACAGAAAAATAAAAAAACTTTGAAAACTATAGCAGAACTGTTCTCTTGCCTGTGTTATCTTCACCAAGGAACAAATCTTTCTGGAGCTGCATGGCTAGCTGCAGCCAAGGAGGGAAGGTAGGCTCCACCCCCTGCATACAATTCTAGAATTGTTCCTGCCTACACTTAAAGGGGTGGATTGCCTACCCAAAGTTACCAGTAACCTGTATGGACAACAGAGAAAAACCCTGAATATATGAAGCTTAAAGTGAAGAGGATCCATCTCATGCTTATCACAGAAAAAGTAAATACTTCAGATCTGATGACAGATTCTGGCAGACAACGGTTTCCAGGCTTTCAGCATAGTCTGAAATTCCTTTTAAGCGTCAGAACTTCGGGCTCAAGTTCCACACCTTTAAGGGTAGGTTAGATAGAATGGGATGTTGAATGGGACCTTGAGTAGGAAGGCCTGGAACCAGAACAAAGTGTCCGGGATCCTTTACAGACATGTCAAGAAGATTGTTTAAGCACTACATTCTTGGCCATAATGGAGCAATGAGCAGAGTCTGAAAGCTTTATATTTGAGCTTGGCAGCACTCCAGGGATCATGGCAATCAGAGGAAAAATGTACACTAGACAAAGCATGCTGCCAGGGTACTACAAAGATGTGCAGCACCTCTTACTCTTGCGCAAAACAATGGGAGTTTGGTGTTGAGGCAGGTCTGCCTCTGAAATTTCCCAGCGAGTTGTGAGTTGAAGAAAGGTCTACTGATTTAGCTCCCATTCTTGCAATCCTCTGGGCTGTGTGCTGAGAAAATCCAGTTCCCAGTTGTCTACTGCCGAGGTATAGATGGCTGAGAAACCTGGAACATAATTTTACCCCCACTTTGGAATCTTTTCCACCTCTACCTAAAGCAGTTTTGTACCTGGTTCCTAATGGATAGTGCCACTGTTATGGTGTTATTGGTCTGGATTTGGGCAGATGTACTTTCAAGGGTGTCGTCCAATTAGTGAAAGTGTTGAAAAGGATTCTCAGCTCCAGTAGGCTGATCTGAAGAGAGGATTCCAACTATAACCAACGGCCCTGAAGTGAATGAGGAAAGCACACTGCCACCATACCAAATAGACTGGCACTGGTGGTCACCACCTTCCAGCCCACTACTAAGAAGGGATGATCGTTGGTCAATGCTGGAGATGTTTACCACCACTGTAGTGATTGACACACTGAGTGAGACAGGATCCGATTGTGGTGAAAATAATGAGGATTTATGTTACAACGTTGAAGCAGATTCAGTTGTAACGGCCTTGGATGAAATTGTGCAAATGGGACCACTCCGTCATGGAGACCATGGTCCCCACTAATCTCAAGCTATCCCCAAGGTATGATTTGATCCAGAAGTTGATAAACAGACACCTGTAAGAACATACTCTTTCAGAGGGAAATAGAACCCTCTACACAGATAAAAAGACAAGACCCAGAAACTACAATCATTGAGCATCTACGGGGTGAGGCTTGTTAACACTGATGATCCATTCGTGTCTCTTTACAGTTCTTGTGGGGAACTTTCATATGCTTCTGTAGCAGCTGGGGCAAATGAGCATTGGGCAAAGGGGTCAGATTCACTTTCATGGAGCAGAGTAAGCCAATAGCGGTGCAACTACTTTCATGATAGCACCTCAGACTGACAAAAGTGATTGTGAAAGGTGAACCAGAGTAACTGTAAGGGTTCTAGCCAGATGGGAAGGTGTAAATAAGCTTCCTTTGAATTGTAGGTCCCAAAGCATCAGAGATACCATTTGTGCAGTCAGGAGGGATTGCATTGAATGATGAAATGCTTCGGCCAGTTACTGGAACTAAGAACATGAAGACGTGAGACTGAGCTAGTGTTCAGAACAACACGAAACCATAGTAGCATTCATCCAAAATAGATTCTCTCAATTGAAGAACAAAATATTTGAGCCTTCCCCCCCAATGGAGGACGTATCTGAAGATTCCCATCTTCATCCCGAGGATGACTTTGGAGTAGCTGGCTTGGAAGTAGATTTCTTTCTCTTACAGTGGGAATTAAGATTCCCTGAATACTAAAAGGAAACGGAAGATGAGGAAGCGACCATTCAATATGAATGGGAACATCTATATTCAATGGAGAAACAGAAAGTGACACCGCTTGTTCTGAGTACTCTGGCATCCCATAGCTTTACTGATAATCTTGCTTAGCTCTTGTCCAAAAAGAAGACTGCCTGAAAACCAAAGACTTCTTGATGTAGCATCAACATTCCAAAAAAAGTATTCTGAGCCACTACAGATGTTGCAGGAAGTGAGGAAGCAGAGGGAACCTCCATGCTACAGACAAGGGTGTGTCATAGTGACCCACCAGAACAGAGCTGAAGGAAAAATTAACTGTGCCCTGTATGTTCCAAGAGGTCTGGATTCGGACTGGAACAGAATGCTATTGCAATCAATGATAAAATCCAGGAAAGCTGATCCATTCAGAAATACCACCCTGTCCGGATAACTATTAGAGTAGGCAAGGATAAGGCAGTAAGGATGGATTATACAAAGGCATGAGATACTGGAGTGCTCAGGGAAGAACACTGACAATGTCTCTCTCTCTCTCTCTATGTAACCCCCCCAAAAAAAAACAAGATACTCCTTCAAGAGGAGCCATAAGAGAACCTGCATACTGCTCCAAGATGAGTCACAGTAGTGTAGAAACATGGTATGTAACCTCTCAGATCACAAGGAAAAGAGTTGAGAGGCTGGATCTGCTCCTCAGCCCTGCAGTCCCAAAGGAAAACACAGTATACATCCTATATTCTTGGTCCCATGTCCACGTAATCCCCATGGAAAGGAGGGACTTTAAGATCCTAGGGAGAACCTGCAACAAAGTCAATGCTTTCTTTTAACTTCTTCCACACAGAGAAAATAAAATTAAAGAGTAAAAGCACTGTGTCTCCTGAGGTCACTAAAAAACTAAGCTAGTTAGGATGTGTATAGGACAGGAAGAAGGAGGTTTTCCAAGTGCCATGCCTCCTGGTGAATAGACCCCATGGTTCCTACATTCCCCAAAAGAGCAAGAGAAATGGAGTTTGGTTTAGACTGACTGCTGACACATATATGACTGAAGTTTTGTTTGTGTATTCACAGCTCCAGTTTTGTAAAGAAATACCTTTTTTATGACTGGACCAAACAGCTCCAGGCCTTGGCGGACTGCTTGACAGGTGGGGATTGTTAACTTCATTTAATAAGGGAGTTTGTGCAGTAGGAAGATCATTCATGTTCACTTCTGTGGAATAGTCTACAATACAAGGTAATGTGATTTTCTTATGTACTTAAAACCGTAGCCTTTTCAAAATAAGAATCTCTCAAGAAGTAAGGCTCAAACACTTAGCTTAAAGGAGAAGTTATGATTTTTTTTAATGAAATATATGCATTGGAGAACTTTTGCTTCTGAGTATAAAAGTATCCCACTGCTGGGAGGCATTTCATTTTAGAGTTATTGTCATGGACCAGGTGGATCGGATATCAACAGTAATATATTAGTTGGGCATACTCTTCTTAAGTAAAACTTAGCTTTTATTAAAACAATAAAACCACATATAGACTAGACCAGATGTGGTTTCATTGTTTTAATAAAAGCTAAGTTTTACATGTGACTGTCTACTATGTTACTGTGGATGCTGTTAAAGGGATAGTAATACTTCGTTTTAACTTTATTTTATTTTGTAGGCATTAAAAAAACATGAAGAACGATATAAGTCTTATCTCTCAGACCTTTATGGTTTGAGAGATATTCACAAGCAAAGTTTCCCCCTCCCGCCCCTTTTACCTACTGTAAACAATCTCTTCTCAGATGTGGAATGCAGTCCATAGACCAGACAGATAACAGAAGGGGACACTCTTATTCCTATGAAAACAATGAAATCCCTGCCCCCCTTGACAAGCTTTTCAGGTTTTTCCGTTATCTTAATTGAAGATTGTCCCTCTCTGCAGTCTACCTGGGCAGCTCCCTTCTGCCCTGGCTGAAAAGTGTTACATCAGTAAAAGGGGCGGGAGGGGGACACTTTGCTTGTGAATATCTCTTAAACCATAAAGGTTTGGGAGATAAGACTTATATCATTATTCATGTTTTTTTAATGCCTACAAAATAAAATAAAGTTAAAACAAAGTATTACTATCCCTTTAAAGGGATAGTAAAGGGAACACAGCTGTCCATGGGATGGTGTAGCAACAGCACCACTGTACAATTTCAGGCCACTGTGATATTGCACCTAGAAAATTCAACTTTGAGCTATAATAACTTTTGAATAAAACACCTTTCAGCAGTGGGAGTACCCTTGATTTTACTCAGGGGGATAAACCCTACAACATATTTTTTTTTACATTTTAAGTATTACTATCCCTTTAAGATAAGTTGGATTCACCTCACTACAAACTCATACAGGTGTGTGGCAGTTTTATCCACTACTGTGATCATGAGCAATACCTACGGCATTTATGTAAATGCATCACAGTGGATGATTACAAGGGACATTGTTTTAAGTGTAGGTCTTTAACTCATTGAATGCAAGATGTCCCCAACTCTCAATGCACAGGTGAACTTAAGCATTCAAATAATTAAAATCCCAGTGGGGGCTTTAGAATGCTTCTCTAGGTTGCAGTTGTTATGTGCCAGATTTGCTGCATGCAATTTGTGCATCTAAGTGATATAAAACATGCAGTGAGACATTTTATAATACCTATGGAGCCTACACACTAAGAGGTCTTCAACTTGGGAGTTCTTAATGCATAGACCAGAAAAACTGCATTTCCCTCAAGTTGTTCCTAATACACCAGCCACCCTGTGAGACTGATACATTAAGAAAAATGGAAGTACCTTTGGAGCAAACTAACTGCGCCACAGAATAAGCAAAAAATAATCATGCACACTGATTTAAAGGGATAGTAATGTTTCATAATAAAAGCAGCTCTAATTAATCTTCATAGTATTTGAGCCTTGGAGAGTGTTATTTCAATTCTATCACAGGTGTAGTTCAAGAGTAATTGAATGATAAAGTATCCCCCTCCCGCCCCTTCTACTGATGTAACACTGCTCAGCTTAGAGCAGCAGGGAGTGTCCAGGTGGATTGCAGAGAGAGACAATCTTCAATTACGATCAGGGAAAAAGCTGAAAAACCTGTCAAGGGGGGCAGGGTTTTCATTGTTCTCACAGTAAGAATATTGACCCTTGATGTGAGCTGTCTGGTCTATGGACTGGATTTCACATCTGAGTAATGGGGGCTTACACTAGGTAAAAGGGGAGGGAGGGGGAACTTTATCATTCAATTACTCTTGAACTACAAAGCTCACAGTAAAGAAATAACACTCTCTATGGCTCAATTGTTATGAAGATTAATTGGAGCTGCTGTTTTTGTGAAACATTACTATCATTTTAAATGAAGCTCTTAACGCTATGAGTGCTAGGGAATGTCTCATGGGCATTTTTTACAACGTGATAAGAGTCCACTAGCATTCAAGGAGTTAAAGACCCCTTTTAAATCATTACAAATGTAGCAGTTGGATTACTTTTGAATTACTCCAGTTCTTAGTACACCAGCTTCTCTGTGTCTATCATTCAACAAAATGATCCTCAGAAATACTGACGCTATGTACTCAATCTACAATCCAGTACCATTCTAAAGTTCTGGGCAGGCACAAATGAGTACTAAACTGTAATTCTCTAAGCACACTGTGATCATGGTGGTAACAGTAAGCTGTTTGTAACACAGCTATTATAATTACCTGCTATCCTGCTCTGAATCTGCACTTTTACTGTTCCTTGATTGATAAAGTCACTTTCTTCTGTTGTGCTCGCAATGTTTTTCTCTACATCCTGCAGGCAATGATTTTGATTAAGGTTATTAGAGAAAAGTTTGTCTTTCTGCCATGTTTTAGAAGAATCCACATCTTTCTGTTCATCCTGGATTAACATGGTGGATTCGTTAAGCTCCTCAGACAATTTTCGACTTTCATTTTCAGCATTATCACTGCTAGAACCAGACTCGCAGGACTGGAAATCATTGTCTGATTGGCTCTTGTCCTCTTCTGTAGTCTCTTCAGTGATACCAGTCTGGGTGTCTTCTTCCATCTCTACAATTTGCTCTTTAAGCTCTTCATGTAAAACATCCATCAAACAACGCAGGAACTCTTGAGCATCCTGACATAAAAATACAATTTGGTTATAGAAATTCAAAAATACAACATTCCAAATGCTCTAGCAATGTACTAGAGAACTTTCTAGCATTCAAGTAAAATAAATAAATAAATGCTCCTCTTAAATCAATGGGGTAGTTTTTGTTTGTCCCCAGTGGTGCAGTTGGTTTGCGCTAGCATTGCTCCACTGTTACTTTGCACATATGGCCCAAGGCACATAACAATTTTTAACCTTGTAGTAAAAAAAAAAAAAAAAAAAAGCCTAACAGCAACACAATGCCATGAAAACATGCAGAGCACCCAAGGGGTTAAGAAATAGCACCTTTTCAGGTGATATCAACACTGGTGATAATAGCAAGATGATGGAAAGTTATCAGTGGGAGTTTGCCCACACTGGCGAATATTCTGGTAAACAGAAAGATTAGACATTCACAGTTTTTTCACTTCTCCAATGACCCCTTGCCAGTGTGTAACTATTCTAGATAACCTTATAGGGAAGATGGATTTGACATGTTTATCAAGCTAATCCCAGTTCTCTCGACTTCCATATGATGATGAATCAGGGCTCTACTCTGCTTTAGAGGGCAGAGTCCTGAGGCTCCATTTTGTTTCACAAAGAGTTAAATGCATCAAACAGTCCAGTGTAACAAATATGCATTATTTCAACATAACCAGTACCATGTACAACTGGCTTGCAACAAACTTCTTTGGAATGCATTGAAGCCAATCTCACTGGAGGCCTTAACTACTCCACAATTACATTAACCACTAAAGGTCGCACACTTATCTAAACTAACAATAATTGATACATCCATTAAAATAACAAATAGCAAGGCAATGTACTGCTTCCGTATGTCAAAGGATGGAGTTATAATACAACATTAATATATAAAATAATGGGAAAAGTATGTCCCCCTTCTCTCTACCATGATAATGATGAGAGCAGATGGCTACAAATAGTAGTCTGGGACTGCGTATTAATTCCAGATGCCCAAGGGAGGGGTCCTTGATCTAATAACACATGGGGTCTCCTGACACCATATTATTTATTTATTGCTTATGGGAGGGGTCATTTGCATAGAAACAAAATAATTCAATATGGGACCTACTGACTTTAGTCTTTAGCCCACTCCATCAACCTCCGCAGTATGGGAGGAAAACTAAAACGCCCAGCAGCAACGAACAAAGCCCTGCAGTTGTCTTCCCCCTTCCAAAAAGCGGGGCTTCTAAAAAACAAAAACTCTCAATTATTTTGCAAAAAAAAAAAAAATACGTGATCTGCATCAGCAAGACGGTCAATACAAACATAGATCCACTTCTCTACAGGGACTGAGAGACAGCGGAAATACATTAAGCTGTCATTAGCTGTTAATCAGCCATTTGCAGTTCAGCTCCTTTCCTAAGTAGAGGAGCTCAGTTTGCTCTGGCTAGGCACTAGGACACTGGGTTCATTTTTTGGCCATTCCCTATCACAACGTATTTATTTTAAAATGTGTGCTTTACCCATGACAGTTTTGGTGATTGCTTCAGTTACTGTAGTTTCAGCTCTTTCATAGAATCTTAATCAAGAAAAAGGCTCCATAAAAGATACACATTTTTGATAAATGTATGACTTAAATTAAACCTTTATTAAAAATCCCGTGACTCCTCCAATTCTTGAGAATATTTATAATATATTTATTTCTTCTTGGTATTTGTTAACCTTTTGGACTATACTGACATACTGTAAAATCTTAATAGTGTTGTAGTGCCCCATTTTTCAATATAAATTAGGATTTAACTTTCAAAAGTCTTTACCTGTTGAGAATAGCCACGAAACATTGGATTTACTGACTTTATTCCTTGGAACAGGTTAGTAGGCATAACGGAGCCAGGTCTAGGTGGAAAAAAAAACACCTCATTTTACATTAAGAAAGTTAAATAAACACATTAACAATGCATTTTTTCTGCTTTTTTAATTGCAAAGGACATTTATATTCTTTTCAACTCTAACACATCAAAGTTAAATGTTAAAGGTAACATTTAAATTATAGGGAATAAATGGAGTAAATCAGTGGGAAGAACTGTGCTTGTGTTCAAATTTCAAAAGATAGTTGGCCACCTTTTTCATACTGGCACTATCATCCATACTGGGATAAACATAAGCTCTCTAGAAAAAGGCGAGCAGACTCTTATGCTCATACTATCACCAGAGGCCAGAAAAGATGCAAGTACTTGCTCTGCATATGCAAAGTAAAGGTCAGAGATCTTCAATTAGGATTAAGCCTGCCAAATTATGAAGGAGACTCTATATATCTGAAGTGATGGTGCATGCCTGCAGCGTAGATTTAAAGGAATGCTAGCACCCTGAGACACTCTGTTTTATTAATATTTGTGTCCCAAGATGCCCTGAAACAATAATACAGTACGCAATGTCTCTGGATAACTATGGTAACAACTGCACTTGGAGAAAGGGTCCATGAAACCCATGAAGGTCCATGTCTCTGTGCTACTTCCTGCCATTTGCCTCACTGGTACTGAATATGATATAAGAAAAAGAAATGGAGCAAATCTAGGGGAAACCAGCTGCATCATAGGAGAAAATAAAAAGTACCCTTGATCTCAATGGCAATTTTCTTATTTGTACCCTATGGATCAACTGGATTTCTCTAGATTTTCTTAGTTCATCAGTCCCACTGCGTCAGGGAGCATTTGCAGGGCTTTGTTCAATATATTGGAAAGCAGGGTCTGAACAAACACAGGACAAGGACAAGATTTCAGAAAAAAATTCTTGGCCATTCTGAGTGATGCCCACACTACATCCATGATGAAATAGGAGGAGAGATATGGAGGCTTCCATCTACCTTGCTCCTAATGCATTATGTTTATTTGGTTTTGTGGTCAGGTGGTGTTCTGGATATTTTGTAAAAACATGCACTCTACTGTTTCAGAACATCCTGAGACATAATGCAAGTTTTAAATCTATCGATTTCAAGGTAAGATCATCTTTTTAAGGAAGCAACATACTAACTGGTATAAACATTAACCCTTTAAGTTGTGTTGCCTACCCCTCTGGCACTTAAAGGGTTAAATATTAATAAAGGCTTTAACCTTTTGAGGACCAAAGAGGGTATCCAATGCATTGCAAAGCACTTTGCACAATTGCTTTGTCCACCCCTCTGGTTCAGAAGGGGTTACAGAAAATGATGTTACTTCAAAACAGGATTTCTATTACCTGATAAGGGTTATAAATGCTGGCATCCAAGGGAACTCAATAAATAAAGTATTGCAGGAGTTGGGCTTACCTGTTCTTGTGCCAAATTTCTGTCATCAGTTTCTGGTAACTTTTACAAAGCGCTGGCTTCTTGTCGGTGCGTGCCAGTGCCCCACAGTCCAGAAAGAAATGTGTAAGAGGAGGGCTGTCAAAAAGAGAACACAAAAGTAAGTTCACTTTGGACATTTAGCACAATAGCCATGTCTAACTAATCTACAGCACAGATAAATAATGGTGGTATCAAGAGACGAGGATTAAGGATCTTATGTTTATGGAGTTATTTTGGGGCAAAGCAAAGACATTATAGGGAGAAAATAAACAGTCCCAAAATTCCCTCTGATTTACCTGTTGCTTATAACCCCTTATATGACAGAGAGGACTCTGGCCCATTGAAAAGCAAAGGGTTGGAGACCTTAAATACAGTCAGGCACTTATAACCCACATTTAAATCAATGGGACTTTTTATTTGTCCCATGCAGTGCAGTTAACTTGTTCCAGAATTACTTTAAGTTTGAACATATGGCCTTAACCCTTTGAGTGCCAGAGGGGTACGCAATGCATTGCTTTGCAATACGTTGCATACCCCTCTGGCACTCAAAGGGTTAAGTGACAATCCCTCTGCTCATTGTTTTATTTTCCAGTTACATTCCAGTGGGTTAACTGGAAAAGAACCGTCTCTGAGGGTCCTCTGGTTGTTTGGGTGCAGTGTTTGTGATGGAATCATAATAAGAATACAGCAGATCTCCACATCAAACAACATGGCAGCTTCCTACTGAATATCCCAAGAACAGAGCTGCCAACGTGTGGCTCTCCAGCCTCTGTTGGAATACCTCTCCTCTAATACTAACCTAAACAATGGTTAACCACGACGAGTAGTTATACAACAGCTGGAGGTGTTTGTATGATGAACTATTTAAAATTATATATCTATGTAAGGCCTAGAATCTGAATTTTCTCATTGATTTTACATAAAGATTTCCAAGTAGGCTTCAAACAAGAATCTGTGAGATAAAACCAATGATGACATGTGTCACCTGCTATGGAATCCTACCCTTAATAAGAAGAGTTGGAGCAATTCTGTGGCAAGCCAACTACAACATGGATGACAAACAAAAATTTCCCAAACTGTCATTAATTTAACCCTTTAAAGCGGAACTACCACCGCTAAACAACTTGAGCTCAAATAATTCCCCATCTGGCGACTAGCTGCTTAGTAATGCTAGTCGCCAGAATTATTACCTTGTTAAATAGGATTATCCATTCTTGTCAGGCTGACAGGCAGGACGGAGCACGGACATCTTCCTATAGTGACGTCTGCACACCTGCGCTGTCAGTCCCAGACGGCTCTAGGAGGCGTTGCTAGGAGTCGTTTGGCTCCAAAAGGGACTGACAGCGCAAGCGTGCAGACATCACTATGGGAAGATGTCTGCTTTCTATTTAACAAAGCGTTACTAAGCAGCTAGTCGCCAGATGGGGAATTATTTTAGCACAAGTTTTTTAACGGTGTTAGTTCCGCTTTAAGGAACCATGCCAGGTCCACCATGGATAAACTTGCGTTAAGGACTAATGACAGTCCTGGCAAGTCATGGGATTCAAGGGACATCGATCAGGGACCCCTGAATTTAAAAGAAAAAGAAATAAAAAAAGCTCTGTGGTCCTTAACTGCCGGACGCTTTAATGGGTTAAATGGGGGTATTTTAACAGACTGAATTCTACAGAAGTCTCCAATGCTTTGGGGAAGCAATGTATTGAATACCTCTCAAGCATTCCAGGGGTTAAAAGAGCAATTTCATATAGTAGACATTTTATTTGTCCTTTAAGGTTCAGTTGGTTTGCTCCGGTTTTCTTATTAAAGCGGATGTACATACAAAGATATTATATCTTCTGTGCTGCACACTCCCGCATAATGTGCACAGCACAGCTCTTCTACATGTCCACATACATCTTTGTAAGTATGTAGATTAAAAAAAAAACAAAAAAAAAAAAAAACAGCTTTCCTGTTATTATGTTTATTAACAAAACATATGGTAATAAGTTTTTATAAGGTGATACATCCCCTTTAAACCACCCTAAATATGTGCAAAAATGTGTCTGCACTTAGGATCTTCAAGACAAGTAAATGAGTGAATTTCACTTGCAACTAACAGCAAAGAAATAAGCAAGCCTGACTGATGTCTTTATCCAGGTCACTGAAAACTGTCTCATTGGATCTAAGCTTCTCATAGGAACTACAATTTACAGTTGATACAAGGGACAGTCACTTTGTAACTAGACCATGAGGCTGCTGTAGTTTGACTCCTACACTAGGTACTCAAGATTTATAGTTTTCACAAATACCAAACCAAGAGTTAATCACATGTAATAGACCTAGACCTGAACACTGTGAAGTGAAAAGGCTTGTAAAAGTTAAAGGGATAGTAATACTTAAAATGTAAAAAAAAAATATATGCTGCAGGGTTTATACCACTGAGTAAAACAAGGGTACTCCCACTGCTGAGAGATATTTTATTAAAAAATTATAATAGCTGTTGCTACATCATCCTATGGACTGCTCTGGTCTGTAGACCATAAATCTCCATAGGATGGTGTAGCAACAGCGCCACTGTAAATTTTCAGGCCACTGTGATATTGCACCTAAAAAATTCAGGTTTGAGCCGTTGTAATTTTTTAATAAAATATCTCTCAGCAGTGGGAGTACCCTTGTTTTACTCAGGGGGAAAAACCCTACAACATATATTATTTTACATTTTAAGTATTACTATCCCTTTATCCCCTTAACGACCGGCAGATCTGCGCGTCACAGTCACTTAAAGGGATAGTAATACTTGAAAATCATCAACATATACAATTTTGAAAGCTTTTTCAAAATCACATTAGTTATCATAAGGTGTTTTTTTCCACTTTAAAAGAAAAGAACTGCAGCTTCCCAGCTCAGTTCAATCATGCTTTTCCACTAATATTGGATTTCCAAGAACATTTTCAAGAAGTTTAACTCTGAGTGCCAGAGAGGTATCCAACACATTGTGTTGCAATGCATTGGATAACTCTCTGGCACTCAAAGAGTTAACAAAGTATAAATCTCCTACTTAACCTGTTTGAGGACCAAAGGGATGTGCAACAAACTGCTTCACAATGGGCTGTGCACCTCTCTGGTTCTCACAGGGTTAATCTAAACTAGAGCCATGCAATATTTATTCAAGCTGTATGCCAAGACTTATTATCTAAATATGCACTGCTTTGTTTTACAAGCATTGGTAAATATTTATCGTAGATAAGGACATGTTCACCAACAGAATGCAGTGCCTCAGTCATAAGTTTAGACTAACTGGTTACTGGTCTTCATTTAGTCACAACAGCCTTCCATCTGACACAGAATTTTTTTGTATTGTGACATTTCAATCATGCAACTAGCCTGAGAATTATATTAAACTTACCAATTCGACAGGGCCTGTAAAGCTGCGTTCATATAACAAGTATTCCCAATATTTTTCAACCCAGTAAGACCTGTAGACAGATAACAGGAGATGGATCGCTTATCAAAAATGCTGATAAACAAAATCTCATTATCTAATGCACAGCAAAACCAGCTACATATATGGGTAATTGTATTTAGATATTGGTAGATTCCCTGTGCTGGAAATGCAAACAAAGCAAGAACGTGCATGCGCATACCTGTGTTTCACATGAAATCCTACACTGTAAGATCTCAGCACAAAATGGACAATTTTGTAGCAATCCAATGTCACCATGCAATGCACTAGAGTCCTCTCTAGCCTAAAAGCCCCACTTAAAGGGTCAGTATTATTTCCTTACTGAAGCAGATAAGATTGTTGGTCACAGCTAATACTACTGAGGTCCAATGCTGGCACTGCTCAGAACTGGCTAGTTACAATGTAATTATAT
The DNA here is from genome assembly GCA_037306005.1 of Rhinophrynus dorsalis. Classification (NCBI taxonomy): domain Eukaryota; kingdom Metazoa; phylum Chordata; class Amphibia; order Anura; family Rhinophrynidae; genus Rhinophrynus; species Rhinophrynus dorsalis. Next base: position 258,004,192 of record CM074722.1, read on the forward strand.
GATGAAGTTTACTCCTAACGCCACTTTTCCCCATGACAGCGATCTCCGTCTCATATCTGACAGCAGATAACAACGAGGGACAATCTTCCCTCTGTCAGTATAAGGAAAACCCTGCCCTCCTTGATGAAGTAGGGCAGGTTTTTCCTAATAATAACTGAAGATTGTCCCTCGTCGTGATCCACTGTAATTTCTGAGACATAGATCGCTGGTGTGGGGAAAAGGGGCAGTAAGGGGTAAACTTCATCATATAATTACAGTGTAAATAGCCAGTTCTGAGCAGTGCCACATCAGACATCAGTAGTATTAACTGGGACCAACTATCTTATCTGCTTCAGTAAGGAAATATTACTAGCCCTTTAAATCAACGAGAGTTTGGGGGATTGTCATTTGTCCCTTATGGGGCAGTTGGTTTGCCTGAGAATTACTACACTTTGCCTTTACAAACAAGGTCCTTAGTAACTTTTGACATACATTCAATTCTACTTTAAATATTGTATCACGTAACCCTTTCTGTGCGCTGCAATGGGTTGGATACCTCTCTGGCACTCAAAGGGTTAAGGGGCTTCATCAATAATAAAATCAATAAAAATGACAAATGTAATCTTTGTTTTTAAATACTGTCAGAAAAATCAAATTCAGCAAGTTAGAGAGGAGCAACTGTCCCACTGATTTAAACAGTGATTTTTAACTCCTTGAATGGAAGAGAGATTTCCAATGTGCTGCTTTGCAATGTGCAGGAGACCTCTAGGATTCAAGGGATTATATATCAGCCCTATTTAAGTCATCTTTCCCCCTTTGGTACAGTTGGTTTGCCCCAGTATGTACTTATCTTCCTGAATAAGGACCCAAGGGACACAGTGCAGAGCGAGGAGTGGTCTACTGATCAATAAGTGTTGTACTCTCACACTGACGTACAAACCACATACCAACAGATGGGCTGAATTTAAATTGACCAATCTGCAAGTTAATTTAGCCTCAGTGCTGAATGGCTACAGAGCCTAGGGAATACTTTACCTTCTGTGCCATAACATTCTGTATCTGCTAAAGGTGCATCTGACTGCAGCACTGATGATGCAAAAGTAGCAATTTAGCACAAACTGTTACAATCATTACACAGTGCAGATTTGGCAGTCCACTTCCTAGTACAGATGTTTTAAGATTTAACGTACAAATTCACCTCCACACAATAACAAACAGTCTTTTTGTTTGAATAATATTAGCCAAAGAGAAATTGTGTCCCTTATTTCATGGGTACAGTCTCAGGATATGGGTGTGATTTAAAGGATACAATTTTACACCCGAGATAGAGATATTCCTGAGGCAGAATCATTAATGTAATAGGATACATCTCTTGGTGGGGCTAAGGATGATGATGGTTTTTGTTTAACACTACCTGGATACTCAATTGCACGGCTGGGAGCTGATTAAACTCTCTCAAGTCATGTACTAACAAGATGAACCTGTACCATCTCTCTGTGTTATGTCCATGGACACGTATAAAATATAATGAGTGAAAGAGTTGCACCAAGCATATTTAGTTTAGAAGTATCACACCTTTTTAAATATTAATAGGCTGAATGAATACAAGAATAATAGACTATTTCATACAGAACATTATGTTCTCAAAAAAGAAACCTGTAGTTTAGCATCTCATAGACACCTCGGGCTAATATAAAACATAACTTTTACTTTCTGCTTACTAAAATAATTAAAACATATGCTAAAATTACCAAGCTGCTCCTATGTATTATTCCTGGGTAGGGATATATTGTGTTAACGTATGGAAAAGTCCTTTTTGTACAGGGCGTGTATTCACTTATATTACTCTTTTAGATTAGCTGCAGTTTCCCAATAGAATCTGTTATATGGGAAGTTGGTGAACAGGACTTGGAGAGTTTATCACACTGGAGAAGTCATCTCTACTTTATCACAACGTAGGGCACCTCCCCCTGGTTTCCTCACAGTTAATACACTGCACCCTATGGGACAGGAAATCCACTGAATACAGCTCCCCATATAGCTCATAATACAGCTCTATCCGTACATGACAGATTGAACTGTTATAATCTTTGAAAGAAGCACCTCCCAATGCTGGTGTACCAATTTTCTATGTGTAGGAAATTCCCTGCAAATAAATGTTTTATCCATAATTAAACTTTACTGCTTCTTTAGTGTCCTCTGAAATAAGAAACCCAAACCATTTCCCATACCTCTTGTCTTTAACTCATCCTCTTCTTCCAGCTCAATGTCCAGATTCTCAAACACAACTGCTGCTGGAACTTTTAATGTAAGGCTTGAAGTCATTTTGGAATCCTATTGGTAAAAAGAACACACATATCCATCTCAGAAGTGTCTACTTGGTCATACTGTATATAATGAAACATGGGGCTAAAACAAGAACACAAAACACATTATTCTGTAGGCAAGCAACTCTATCTAGTAAATTAGAAGCTCAGCAGGACCCTTGGTGAGAAAATATTTTAATTCCTTTGATGCCAGACGGTTGTTCAAAGCACTGTGATAGTTAGAAACAACTATTAAATTCAGATGTAGAAAAAAAGGCAAGCAGTGTTTAAAATACATAATCATCACAAAATTAATATAGTTTGTTGGAAAATGCAATTATACTAGGCAATATGTATGAGCTGTAATTACTGGCACTTAATAAGCGTTTGGACGTAATTGGCATAACGTAAATATGGTGGGATGATGGATATGATTTGGCTGTAAATATTGAGGGTTACTCCCTGTATTTCCTGCATTACAAAAGAAGGTTAGATATGTGGCTATATGTGAAACCAGATCTAAATGCAAGCTTAAGGTAAGATATTTGTGAGGAAACTGTACATATTGTGGAGTCCTTGTGGGTGGTTTGCAGGCACACTTTGTAGACCGTTTCAATGAAGTATTTATCTTTAAATAGCGTGACTTCGGCTCTGGTAAAGAGCTGCTGTCCGGTCAAATGACGGGAATCTTCTGCTGTCAGCTAGAGCGCTGACTTCTCTTTAACAGCCAGGAGGGGGGACTTTAACCAGTTATATCTCTCAAACCATAAAGGTTTGAGAGACAAGACTTACATCAATGTAAATCTTTTTTAATGCCTACAATATTAAAGAAACTTAAAATGAAACATTACTACCCCTTTAAATGCAATTGTAAAGAAGGGAATGTATAGGGAGAAAAAGCAGTTAAACTATTTAAGTCTGAAGGAACAGATAATTCTTTCCTGAAACACAGAGTGCAACAAAGATTGCAAACAAAGGCAACAAGGCTAGTAAAAAATAGAAAATAAACAAGAATTTCAAAGGGGGGCTAGACTAATCGAAAGAGGTTTTTCAAATATATAAATGGTAAAAGATTTCAGAAAGTGCGGATTAACTAGTAAGGATAAGAAAAAGGCTGAGGTTCTGAACACATTCTTTTCAGCGGTATATACCAGAGAACAATACCTGGTAGAACAGCCTCAAAAATTAACAGTTATAATACGGCTAGGAGATATAGGGTTAAACACAAGAAGAGGGCAAGGGAAGGCTGGAAAAATTAGGACTAACAAAGCATTTGGGCCTGATGGCATACACCAAAGGGTTTTTTTGGGAACTTAGTGCAGGGTTAGCAAGACCACTCTCTAATCTTTAAAGGGATAGTAATGTTTCACAAAACAGCAGCTCCAATTGATCTTCATAGTATTTGAGCCATAGAGAGTGTTATTTCAATACTGTCAGAGTTGTAGTTCAAGAGTTATTGAATGATAAAGTTTCCCCCTCCCACCCCTTTTACCTAGTGTAAGCCACCTCCCCTCAGATGTTGAATCTGGTCCACAGACCAGACAGCTCACAGCAAGAGACAATCTGCTTACTGTGAGAACAATGAAAGCCCTGCTTCCATTGACAAGTTTTTCAGGTTTTTCCCTAATGTTAGTTGAAGATTGTCCCTCTTCTGCAGTCCACTTGAACACCACCCTGCTGCTCTGAGTGGAGCAGTGTTACATCAGTAAAAGGGGCAGGAGGGGGATACTTTATCATTGAACTATCTTATCTGGAACTACAACGCTGACAGTATTGAAATACCTAGATAATGGTAACACAGTGATATAGTATATCTAGATTTTGCAAAGGCCTTTGATACAGTGCCATATAGGAAGCTTGAAGATGGCACAACAACAAAAACAACAAATTCTAAAACAAGCACAATAATTTTATTCAAATCTTTATAAGGATGAAGAACAGCAACTGAATGCAGTGTCAGAGGCTGCAGCTGTGCTAGAAGTTGTGGCAGAAGAAGCAGAAGTTACAATAAAACCAATGAGAAATGGCAAAGCAGCTAGATCTGATAAAGTCACAATTGAAATGCTGAAAGCTGGAGGTCAACCCTTATTCAACCCTAGCTAAACTATTTCAAAATACCTACTATTCAGTAAAGTGCCTGAAACATGGAAAAATGCAGAAGTCATCCTCCTGCACAAAATAGGTGATAAGGACGATCTAAAAAAACTACTGACCAATAAGCCTGTGTTCCATATAGACTAGGAAAAAGGATTTCAAGGTAAATTCAAACTAAATCCTCTTTTCTCTGTCATCCAATATGGAACATAGGAACCATGGGGTATACCAAAGCTATCCATAAGGATTCCTGGGAGGGAAAATGAAAAAAAATCTCCACGGGCGACTGGTTTCCACAGGACCAAACTGGTAGAACATGAGCCTCGGGTGTCAAGCACCAAGCTTATCACCAAACGACTACAAATGAAGAGGATACCAACAGAGTTCTTATTTCTATAGAGAAAAACAGGAAAAAGAAGGGCCCTTACACAGGCACCGCAGCCTGAATCAACTTCTGTCCAAAGATGGCCTCAGCTGAGGCCAGGACATTCACTTGATAGAGTTTTGCCACCTTAAACAACTGATCAGCAGTGGCCTGATTCTTATAGTCCAAAGATGCTCCCAAAGATCTGGTGTAATGCACCATGACTGGAAAGGGAACAGGTTACTTCATGAGTACATACACCTGTCGAATGGTTGCCTTGATTCAGGAAGAGATTGTAGACTTAGATACAGCCTGGCCCACAAGCGGGCCCTCAGTGATGAGAAAAAAAGAGAGTCAGCTTTCTGAAATGGCTGCATGCAATAAACAAAGTACTTTTCAAACAATGTACCACATCCTACAGATGAATGTCCTGCTACTGTCTACTGGAAGGACCCCGACAGAAAGAAAGGAGGAAAATTTCCTAGCTGATGTGAAACAGCCTTGGGAAGAGAACCCTTAGGAGTATGTAAAACATACTATCCTGGTTAAAATCAGAAAAGGGGATTTGCAGGATAAGGCCTGGAATTCAGCCAAGAAGAGACTCGAAGGACAGTAAAAAGGTCATCTTGAGTGTCAGTAGACTCAAGGAAATAGCAAAAAAAAAAAAAAAGGTTACTAGAGAGGTCATAGCACCAGAAGACTAAAAACCTCTCTGGCGCTCAAAGGGTTAATATCTTTAGCAAGTGGACAGAGCAGGGCATAAAATGAAACCTCCTTGGAGAGTCCGTGGTGATGAAAGAAACCACTATGCTGCCACTGTTTGTAACTGCATATTAAGTCTTGTACAGCGAGTGACTTAGAGTCAGAAGAGGATTGTGTATTGTGCTGAATTAAGGGCAGTGTGAAGAGTGGCTCCGATAACGAAATACTAGAGGGCAGGCTTAGAGGAAAGGCTTCTAAGAGGGAGAGCACGGCTAATCATTTCACAACTCATCAACAGGGCAGCACTCTCTCACTCAGTACTGTACACAATTCAGGTATATTTTCTATATAGAGAGGTCACATGATGATTCAAATAAATCAGAACATGTAATTAAGCATCCTGATGGTATAGGGAGGCAAACAACTCACCAGGATACACAGTAGCAATGACAAATGTAGAAATTCCATTTTGAGCTGTGGAGCTAGCACAAAGTGGTTGAAGCACTTTACTTCCAAAATGGGATGGCAGCAGTTGTCCCTTTTGGGAACAATGAAAAGGTTTGAGTAGAATCCACCTTTCTTTTCCATCAGGGAATATACTATATTGATAAACAGACTCCCCCGAGCCAGATCTGAAGGAACTCTGGACAAAAAGAACTGGTTTGAAGGAAGAGAATTGAAGTCTCCAAGTTACTCTTCCAAAATGACCAGCAAAACCAACTGGTCCATTACTGAAATCTTTGGAGAAAAAATTCTAAAACTATAGCAGAACTGTTCTCTTGCCTGTGTCTTCACTAAGAAACAAATCTTTCTGGAGCTGGTTGGCTAGCTGCAGCCAAGGAGGGAAGGTAGGCTCCATCCCCTGCATACAATTCTAGAATTGCTCCTGCCTACAGTAACCTGTATTGGACGACAGAGAAAAATGCCGCCAAAGTGTAAAAACAGACATAAGAAACAGTAACGATTTAAAGTCCTACCAGTGAAGGCAGCCCCAAAGGAACATAAACATAAAAGCCAAGAACACAGTGCTTTTACAGGTGACAAACACTACAGTCCAGTGGGTACCAGTAGACATAAGGACATATAACAGGACCATTTCACTCAATAGGTTAACTCACCTTCAGCATCCCATTTGCAGTGTATTAAGGATAATCTGAGAAAATCAACAGTGACGTAAAGACTGAGAAATGGGGTTTGAGGAACAACAAACTTCCTAAACCCAATACTACACCAACGTGTCTTCGAAAATCAAAATTTTGGCTATGGCCAATCATAGCATTTCAGGATTGAGACGGTTTGAGAAGTCAGGACTTTTATCCCAGCTTAGACTCCATATTACCAGTTGCCAATGTACCAAGGAAAAAGAGGAAGCCTTCCCTTGACCCTGCAGGAATTGGGACAGGAGCTTGTGAACTCTATAAGTTTAAACTCTTGAGCTACCAGAATAGAATAGTGGTAATGAAGGGCTCATGACCTTTCTATTTAGTTTAAATGTAGCATTCACTATTCTATGAGGGAAACCAGTGATAAAGATATCTCTGCAATAGTGCACCATTCTGAAAGAAAAGTAATAGCCTAGTCACATTTTTAGCATAGCAAACAGCACATGTGATGAACATGGAGATTTAAGCCATAATTTATCAATCTGTGTAAATTTTAAAGCAGAACTACCACCTTTAACAAAGATGGCCCCAAATAATTCCTCTTCTGTCGACTAGCTGCTCAGTAGTGCTAGTCGCCAGAATTATTACCTTGTTAATGCAAATTATCCACTGCTCCAGGACTGACAGGCAGGACGGAGCACATACATCTTTCCACACTGAAGTCTGTGCACCTGCTCTGTCAGTCCCTTTTGGAGCCGAACAGCTCCTAGCAACAACTCCTAGAGCAGGCTGGGACTGACAGCGCAGGCGCGCAGACGTCACTATGGAAAGATGTCTGGGCTCTGTCTTGCCTGTCAGTCCCAGAGCAGTGGATAATTCGCTTTAACGAGGTAATAATTCAGATGAGGAATTATTCGGGGCCATCTTTGTTAAAGGTGGTAGTTCCACTTTAAGAAAAAACAGCCATGACAAGACTTAACAGAATATGTATCAATTGAGTCACAGTAAATACAATGTTGCATTGTGAGAAGAACTCTAAATGAACAAGCCAACTGCACCATAGGAGACAAATAAAAAATTCAATTTTTATTGAGGAGGTTTGTCTTTACACAAAAAACACATAGCTTTGGTACCTGTATACAGCCGTCCTGAGGCTTTGCATTTTGGGATTGAAAGCGCAGCTTCCGATCCAGAAACACTTCTTTACTGCAGGTGTAGCACCAAACACGGAGCGTGGTGAGATTCACAGTGAGACAATGTTTGGTGTCCTACAAAATAATGATAACAGTAGTTAACAAACAGACAGTCCTTTGTTGCTCCATACAAATTACTTAAATGAGAACTCTGTGCACAACATACATTATTATCCCCATATTAACTTGCTTATTTCAATATGAGGTTTTGTCTCATAGTTCAGCCAATGTAAATATAAGCTTAACTATTCCAATCTATTACAACTCACTATCATATGTCTTACAAAAATGCTTTATATTAAAACCTCTATCTACAGCCCTCGTGGTCTAACTTACATTCTTGCAAAAGGAACTTCCTGCAGCGAGTGGGTGAAGACATCAAAAAATGGGATGTATCCATTTTTATAGAGGACTACCCCACCCACTACTAACTGCTGAAGCCTGAATATTCCAACATTCCGGTTTACAATGGGTTCAATTCTAGGGTAAACCAACTGTACCATAGGAGACCCATTAAAATTCCCCAGACTGCCACAGATTTAAAGGGGGCTTGTTAACCCCCTAAATGGTAGAGAGGGCTTTGAAGTGTTGAAGACATCAAAGGGTCAAAAGTTTCATTCAAAGTGAATTTTTATTTGTCTTCTAGACTGCTTGCCCCAGAATTGGACGACTACACTTTTATACAGAAGGGTCTAGTGAGTCATTTTCATTTAATCAAATGACTTGGAATAAGAACAGGCCAACATGGGCACAAAAAGCTAAAAGAAACAATTGCTGAACAATAGCAGACAAAGTTTATAATGCAATGCAAATTAAAGGGGAACTTTCACCCCAAATAAAGTCTCTCCTCCAATAATTAGCCATCTAGTGATTAGCTTACCAATAGTACTTTAATCCGGCCTAATTACCTAGTTAGTCAGAAATCCTGATTCTGCCAAGACTGATGGCCAGGCAACAGCTCTTTAGAGGAATCTGCGAGTCTGCTCCGTCTGTCCCTTCTGGTACCTTTATGTACCATGCATGCCTCCTAGAGGAGAACGGGACTGACAGCACAGGCACGCAGATGTCTGTAAGCAAAGAAGGCTGTGCTGTTGCCTGGACGTCAGTCTTGGCAGAAGTAGGATTTCTGACTAATGCGGTAATTAGGCTGGATAATTGTACTACTGGTAAGCTAATCTCTAGATGGCTAATTATTGGGGGGAGACTTTATAGGGGCGATAGCTCCCCTTTAAGGAAAATGTAAGGATAATTATTAAACAATCATTTTATAGACAATGTATCAACATAGTTCCAAATGCAGACGCTACAGCATGCATCCAGTAAGTGCTATAAAACACACTGCTCCTAATACAGAAAATCAAAAGTGAGACAATTCTTGGGCGAGAACCAACTGAACTGTAGGGGAAATATAAAAGTTGTGAAAACTTACCACTAAGTCAATTGCTTTTTTAACCCCTTGAATGCTAAAGAAGTCCTAACAAATTGTGAAACACACAATGGAGCCCCCTCTAGCAATCAAGGAGTTAAAAGCCCCATTTAAATCAATGGGAATCTTTATTTGTCCCTACCCATACAATGCAGTTGGTTTGCCCCATAACCAAATGACTTTGCCTTTAACCCCTTAAGGACCGGAGGTTATGGGACATTTCCATCCCATAACGTCCGCATAGGGGCACTTTGACGAGCCGGTACACGTGACCTGTCACGTGTATCGGCGCGTCACTATGGGGCTTGAAACAGATCGCTCCGATCTTGGAGCGGTCTATTTCATGCCCTATTTTTACTTACAGCGCTCCAGGTAGAGCGCTGTAAGTAAAAAGTACGTGACGTACCAGGACCGTCAAGGGTCGTTCGAGCAAATTTACCCTTGACGGTCCTGGTACGTCAAGGGTCCCTAAGGGGTTAATAAGGAATAGTGGCCCCTAATTTATAAAGGCAACGCAGAACAATTCTGGGGCAAACCAACTGCACTATAGCAAACAAACTATGATTCCCAAAACACTATTTAAAAGGGCTATTTTAACCCACTGTTTGCTGGAAAGTAAACCATTGTATTGCTTTGCAATGCTTTGGATATCTATCTGCATTTAATTGCTTTATATCCCCATACAAATCCATGAGACGTATTACCCCCCCCCCAAAGGGCAGCTGGGCTGCCCCCAGAATTTGTCTTAGTACATTAGACCCACGCAAGATTAACCCCTTAAGGACCGGCCGTGCACGCATGCGGCCGGCACTTAAGGACCACGGACCTTTTTTTTTTAATCACGATCGGATTCAGGGCTCCCCAAACAGCCTGCAGCCTAGCGGGGAGCCCTGAATTTCATGACGTACATGGACATCCTTGGTCCTTTAGGGACATCCACCCCATTATATACATGTACATCATGGGTCGCTGAGGGGGTTAAAAAAAAAAAAAAAAAGTTCAGAAAAGCACAATATCTACCTCTGGCCAAAAGTAAGATATAGTCCCATTTTAATCTACTTATTTACCTGCAACCCAGAGAAGTAAAGGACTGCTGAACATGTTCGCTGTGGTTAACCCTAAAGGAACTGAAGGCATTGCCACTTGTGAATATACTACCTTTCCATACATACAGGTAGGTCTGAGATGAGCTAAGGAGCAATGTTATGAACTGCGGGAGGGATGAGTGGTATTTTAATGAAACAGAGGACCACTTCTTATTTTTAAAGGGATAGTAATGTTTCATAAAAACAGCAGCTCCAATTAATCTTCATAGTATTTGAGTCATAGAGAGTGTTATTTCAATACTGTCAGAGTTGTAGTTCAAGAGTAATTGAATGATAAAGTATCCCCCTCCCGCCCCTTTTATTGATGTAACACTGCTCAGCTCAGAGCAGCAAGGTGGTGTCCATATGGCTTGCAGAGAGGAACAATGTTCAATTAGCATACGGCAAAAACCTTTCAAGGGGGGCAGGATTTCCACTGTTCTCACAGTAAGAAGTCTGTCCCTTGCTGTGAGCTGTCTGGTCAAGAGACCAGATTCCACATCTTAGGGGGAAGTGGCTTACACTAGGTAAAAGGGGCCAGAGGGGATACTTAACTATTCAATTACTCTTGAACTACAACTCTGACAGTACTGATATAACACTCTCTATGGCTCAAATATGGCTCTTTTTGAAATAATGGCGTGCATAAACAGATCTCTTTTAACCCTGTAAGGACCAGAAAGGTCCAAAACATATTACAAAGCAACTCTCTACTATTCCACCTAGTTTTATAGGTTTAAAACAGTAAGAGGATTATAGTGCACTTAAAGTTAAAACTTGGCTTTGCAATATTATAAAACTGAATGTAACATCTGGGGTAAAGAGGAAGGAGGCAGTCTCCGCCTCAGAGTGGAGTGCTCTGCCCCCCTGGAGGAACCCCATGGTTCCTATATTCCACATGGACTAAGGTTTTAACTGTAAATTCGCTATAATCCTCTTACCGTTTTAAACCTATAAAACTAGGTGGAATAGCAGACTTCACCTATCTTGTGAACTAGGGGTGCACCGAAATGAAAATTTTGAACCGAAACCGAAACCGAAACGTCAGGATGCACTTGGCCGAAAACCGAAACCGAAAATGACTTTAATGCATATTTTAAAACCGTAACCCTGACAAACTGTAGAATAAAAAACTTTACACAGTTAACATGCATCATTGTTATTATTTTACTATGGGGTCTATGCACCTCTCTTTCTCCACCATGTACTTCTTTGTCCCCCCATGTACTTCTTTCTCCTCCCTTGTGCCTCTCTTTCTCCCCCCTTGTACTTCTTTCTACCCCTTGTGCCTCTCTTTCTCCCCCATGTACTTCTTTCTCTCCCTTGTGCCTCTCTTTCTCCCCCTTGTGCCTCACTTTCTCCCCCATGTACTTCTTTATGCCTCTCTTTCTCCTCCTTGTGCCTCTCTTTCTCCCCCTTGTGCCTCTCTTTCTCCCCCTTGTGCCTCTTTCTCCCCATGTACTTTTCTCTCCCTTGTGCCTCACTTTCTCCCCCTTGTGCCTCTCTTTCTCCCCCATGTGCCTCTTTCTCCCCCATGTGCCTCTTTCTCCCCCATGTACTTCTTTCTCCCCCATGTGCCTCTTTCTCCCCCATGTACTTCTTTCTACCCCTTGTGCCTCTCTTTCTCCCCCATGTACTTCTTTCTCCCACTTGTGCATCTCTTTCTCCCCTATGTACTTTCTCCCCCTTTGTACCTCTCTTTCTCCCGGTCCCCCGCGGCTGGCTGGCTCTGAGCTCCCTCCTGCCCGCCCGCATCATCACTCGCCCCTGCGGGCCGTGATGACATACAGACAGAGAAGAGGGCAGAGGCACCGGAAGAGAAGCGCTTGCTGCCAGACAGTAACGATCAGTCTGCTGGCAGCAAGCGCTTCTCTTCCGGTGCCTCTGCCCTCTTCTCTGTCTGTATGTCATCACGGCCCGCAGGGGCGCGTGATGATGCGGGCTGACAAGGATTTTCGGCCATTTTTTTCATTTCGGCTTTTTGCCGAAAAGGCCATTTTCGGCCGAAACATTTCGGCCACCGAAATTTCGGTGCACCCCTATTGTGAACCTTACGGATTTTTCCAAAACTGTATGTATGTATGTATGTACGTATACCAGGGGAAAAGTCTCCTCCTCCAGGAGGGCAGGGCACTCCACTCTGCGGCGGAGACTGTCTCCTTCCTTCCTCTTTACCCCAAATGTTACATTCAGTTTTATCTTATTGCAAAGCCAAGATAAATACAGAAAGGAATGAAGGAAATCCCCTGAACAGAGAACCTAAGAATACTCCATTGCACGGGGACTCAAACAACAGGTGTTTTTCTCCAGGAAGTTCTGTGTTCTACATACACTAAGAAAAGGATTTAATGGTAAGTTCACAAAAATCCTCTTTTCTCTGTCGTTCAATGTGGAACACAGGAACCAAAGAAATATACCAACGCTATCCACCAAGATTCCTGGGCAGGGAAAAATAGAAAAAGAAACCTCCACTGGAGACAGACACACATCCAAAGGACTACACTGGTACAACATGAACCTTGGTGTAAAAGTACAAACCAAACTACAGTAAACAGGAAACTAACAGGGTTCTGGTCTACACAGAAGAAAGGATACGAGAAGAACCCTAATACAGACATCTTAGCCTGAAGGACCTTCTGACCAAAGCTCTCCTAAGACGAGGACACTCAAATCATAGTGTTTGGTGAAAGTGTTCAGACAACCACATTGTCACCTTACAAAACTGCTAAGCAGTGGTCTGATTCTTGTAGGCCCAAATTGCTCCCACCGATTTGGTGGAATGCCTGTGACCCAAAAGTGTAAATATTTCTTCTTGAGGTCATAAGCCTGGTGGATGGTTGCCTTGATCCGGGAGGCAACATTAGCTTTAGACGCAGTCTAACTTGCACACAGGCCTCGGGAATGATATAGAGTTAATCAGGTTTCCAAAAAGGCTGCTTATGATGAACACAGTACTTCAAGCATAGTACCACATCCAACAGATGAAGTTCCTGCCCCTGTCTATTAGAAAGAGCCAGACAGAAAGGAGGAATAACAATCTCCTGGTTGATGTGAAAATCTGAAACAACCTTGAGCAAAAAGAGTTTGTAAAACCACCCAACCTTGATGAGAAAACAGAAATGAGGCTTACAAGAGAAAGCCTGAATTTCGGTTACCCACCGAACAGACACAGTGGACAGTAGAAACACTGTTTTAGACATCAGAATACACAAAGTAGCACCAAGTTCATGTCCCACAGAGGAGTGGGATCTCTAAACAAAGGGAAGGCATGAGCTACAAAATTTGAACCTTAATGGAACTAAGACTAATCTGTTTCTGAACACCATTTTGAAGGAAGGTTGGATAAACGTGATAAGTGGAGTACCTCAGGGATCTGTCCTGGGTCCTCTTCTTTTTAATTTGTTTATTAATGACATCCCAGAGAGAATAGGGAGTCATGTATCAGTGTTTGCAGATGACACAAAATTAAGTAAGGTAATAAAGTCTGAACTGGATGTGTCTTCATTACAAGAGGATTTGGACAAATTGAGTAACTGGGCAGGCAAATGGCAAATGAGATTCAATATAGACAAGTGTAAAGTTATGCATTTTGGGTATAATAATAAAAATGCAACATATAGTTTAAATGGTGTTTCTCTGGGGAAATCTACAAATGAAAAGGATTTGGGAGTAATGGTAGACAATAGACTTAGCAGTAGCACTGATTGAACTCCCAATTTCTAAGATTAAGGTGTTAGTGGCAGACTTCCTTCTTTCTAGGTTGTCTATGCCTTGAATGTGTGCCTTCCAAACTTCGGACCAGGCCAACAGTCCGTTCCATCTTGTCTGCTGATGTAAGCAACTGCCATCATCTTGTCTGACTGAATCCTCACTGGATATACTAAAATGGGATGAGGCCAGTGGCACAGAACAAGGCAGACAGATTGCTTGTAAGTCCAGACGGATCACTTGATGGCCAGGAGGCTCTCCTACCTAGACCAAAGACGTTAGCACCCTAGCCCAACATGCTGGTATCCATGGTGACCACAATCCAATCAGGAATGACAAACAGATGTCCCAGCTTCCGGTGGGACAGGAGAAGCCACCAGTGAAGATGTTCCTTTATGCAAAGAGACAGTAAAATGACACAGATGAGACTGATGTCTGGACCAATTCCTGACCATGTCCAGTTGTAATTCCTTGGAGGGAGCTGCCTCCAAGGCAGAAACAAGGTAACCAAGTACCTTAATGAATTCTTGCACTATTGCAGATGGCCACAATATCACCTGAGGGGACAAGTACTGAATCTAGTCACCTGGAAGAAACTCACTCATGCCTTGAAAATGAAAGACCTGGGAAGGAATCAAAGAAGAATTTTAGAAGATGAGTATTCAACTGTGCTGCTCCAGAAGAGAGACGTGCTCCTGAATGTAAGTGCGCAAGGTTGTTTCCAAATGGGCTTTTAGTAAAAGGTTGTGCAGATAAAGGGCCAAGGAGATCCAATGAGAGCAGAGGTCAGCTGCAAAGGTGGACATGGCTTTTGTGAAGAACCTTGGAGCAGACACCAGATCAAAAAGAGGATTTTAGTCTTACCTGTTAAATCCTTTTCTCTTAGTCCATGTAGGTTACTGGTAACTTTGGAGTAGACGATCCGCCCCTTTAATTGTAGGCAGGAGCAATTCTAGAATTGTATGCAGGGGGTGAAGCCTACCTTCCCTCCTTGGCTGCAGCTAGCCAACCAGCTCCAGAAAGATTTGAGACACTATTGACTAGATAGTGGAAGGGAAAGAAAACTCCTGAGAGCATGACCCCGAAGGACCCCCACAATCTGCCAAAGGAGAGCCAAGCATGGTCCCTTGACAGGGAGGGATACCAGTAACCTGTATGGACTAAGAGAAAAGGATTTGACAGGTAAGACTAAAATCATCTTTTCTCTGTCGTCCAATATAGGTTACTCGTGACTTTGGGATATCCAACCATTGATTTTCCCAGAGGCGGGAAGGAAGGCAAGGACAAGGCGCAAGGTACCCAAAGTCACCAGAGCAGATATGAACCAATAGATCAGAGATAGCCCAACAATAACAAATGAAGTGTCAACGGACACTGAACAGGGGTAACACCACCCAAAACTGTTACACAGCACGCTGAACTAGAGCCAACAGGGCTCAAAAGAGAAGGAAGCACCAAGAACCAAAGAAGATCCTAGACAGACAAGACTGCCTCCAGGATCTTCCTCCCAAAGCTGGCGTCAGCCGATGCCAACACATCAACACGGTAGTGCTTCAAAAAGGTGTGCACAGAAGACCAAGTGGCAGTCTTGCACAACTGATCAGCAGAGGCCCGATTCTTGTAAGCCCAAGAAGCCCCAATAGATCTTGTAGAATGAGCTGTGACCCAAAAAGGGACAGTCTTCTTCCTCAGCTCGTAAGCCTTACGAAAAGTGGACTTGATCCAAGAAGCAATGTTAACTTTGGATGCAGGTCTTCCTGCCCTCAGTGCGATGTACATAAAACTTGAGACAAAGCACCACATCCAACAAGTGGAGATCCCTCGCCTTGTCAGAGGTGGGGTCAGGGCAGAAAGAAGGCACCACAATCTCCCGACTGATGTGGAACTCTGAAACCACCTTCGGAAGAAACTCCTGAGAAGTGCGAAGCACCGCCTTGTCCTTGTGAAACACCAAAAAGGGTGGTTTACAGGACAGAGCATGTAACTCCGCGACACGGCGAACTGACACGATCGGCAGGAGAAAAGCCATTTACTACTTCAACAGGCGTAGAGGAATAGTAGCCAAGGACTTAAATGGAGGGCGCTGAAGAACGCCCAAAATGAAGTTAAGATCCCACGGAGGAATGACATTCTTCAAGGCAGGAAGAGTATTAGAAATGCCCTGGAAGAAAACCTTGACATCAGGAAGGATGGCAATGCGCCTCTGAAAGAAAACAGAGAGCAGAAGTCTGAACCTTAAGGGAACTCGAAACTGAAGCCCCTATCCACACCGTCCTGCAAAAAGGCAGATCAAATTCCTGAGACAGGTCCTTGTCAGCACACCAAGATAGATGATTCAATTTTCAAACCATCAAAGCTAGCCAATGAACATCCTCCTTCCACAGGTAACCCTGTAGAAGAAAATATGGATGGCAAGGGAGCCGGAATGGCTCCGCCACTGACAGATCCAGCAACTCCAGAAACCAAGCTTGGCGAGGCCAGTACAGAGCAATCAGAATGACTGGACAACGCTCTAATCGTAATTTCCGTAACACCCTGTGCAACATTGGGAGGGGAGGAAAGATATAGGCCAAAGGAAACAACTAAGGAATGGACATTGCGTCCACAGCCAGAGCTAGAGGGTCCCTCCACAGAGAGCAGAACCTCGGAACCTTCCTGTTGTGTCTTGTCACCATCAGGTCGATGTAAGGAAGACCCCACTTCTGAACAATGAGGGTGAACACCTCTCGTTGCAGGTCCCACTCTCCGCTATCCACTGTGTGTCGACGGAGGAAATCCGCCATGAAGTTGTCCACGCCAGTAATGTGCATTGAGGATATGGCAGGAACGTGTTCTTCTGCCCAGGACAAAATAGCCTTGACCTCTAACCAAGCGGCGAGACTCCTTGTTCTACCCTGCTTGTTGATATAAGCCACGGCCGTGGCATTGTCGGACTGTACCCTGACTGGACAGTCTTCCAGCTGAGATGTCCAATGACGACGGGCATGAAATATCGCCCAAAGCTCCAACACGTTGATGGGAAGGAGAGATTCATCTGGAGACCACCGACCCTGAGCACTCAGGCAACCCAGGATCACTCCCCAGCCGGAGAGGCTGGCGTCCGTCGTCACCGTGGTCCAGAAGGATACCAGGAAGGACTTGCCCTTCAGCAGATAGGAGAGATCGAGCCATCACGACAAACTCAGTTACACATGACGAGGAAGGGACACTGATATCTTCAGAAGGTCTGGCTGACCCTTGCACACCTGGATCACAAACCTCTGAAGTTCCCTGGTGTGTTCTATAGCAAACGGGACCGCTTCTATGGTGGAGATGAATTTCCCCACTAGAGAGGACAGCTTCCTGGCTGGAACTGGATCTTGAGCCAGGACCACAGAAACCCTGTGGGCGATCTGGTGGGCTACCTCGCCAGTGAGAAACACCATGCTCTTCTGAGTGTCGAAGATAAGGCCCAGGAAGACAAGACGCTGGGATGGGACAAGATCTGACTTGTCCATGTTGATGATCCACCCGTGATGGGTGAGAGCGTGAATGCATAGCTGA
Source organism: Rhinophrynus dorsalis (assembly GCA_037306005.1). NCBI lineage: Eukaryota > Metazoa > Chordata > Amphibia > Anura > Rhinophrynidae > Rhinophrynus > Rhinophrynus dorsalis. Next base: position 258,021,695 of record CM074722.1, read on the forward strand.
ACCTGCTGATGAAGAAGTTCTGCAGAGGGGGCTTTCAGAAGCAGGTCGTCCATGTATGGAGTAACTCTGATGCCGTCCCGGTGGAGGACAGACACTAAGGCTCCCAGGACTAGGTTGAAAACTTGGGGAGCTGTAGTCAGACCAAAGGGAAGAGCTGAAAACTGAAAGTGCCCTCGGTCGCAGGCAAATCTGAGATACTGTCCTGAAGATCCAGAGAGGCAAGGAATTCCCCCGGGGACATAGCAGCAATCACCGTCCTTAGAGACTCCTGGTGATAATGAGTCCAGATCACAAAGGAATTGAGATCCTTCAAATCCAAAATAGGGTGACAACCGCCGTCCTTTTTGGAGACCACAAAGAGGTCCGAGTATACACCCATACCTCTGTCCTGAACTGGAACCGGCTCTAGAACATCCTTGTCCAGAAGAGCCTGAATAGCGTCATTGAACAGCCAGAGTTTCTCCGCACCCTGAGGCGTATGAGAAGGAAAGAAATGAAAGGGAGGAAGAGAGATGAAAGTGAACCTGTATCCTTCCGCCACCACCTGTAAAACCCATGAGTCCGCCACTGAATCTTCCCAGACGCTGTGGTAGTGACGCAGATGGCCACCCACAGCAGAGTGGGGCTCTGGGTTCGGTGAGTCATGCCGAAGAAGGCTTGGAAGCCTTGGGCTTGGAGAAGGCCTTGGGCTTCCATTGCTGTTTTGGCTTGGAGGAGGCACGCGGAGCTGTGAGAACCGTCTGGTTCGCCGGATGTGTTTCAGTCTGAAAGGAACGAAAATACCGATTATGCTTAAGTGGCGTTTTCTTCATGGGAACCAAAGGTAGAAGGGTACTTTTACCCCCAGTGGCCTCACTGATCAGATCTTTAAGATCAGGCCCAAACAAAGAAGTACCTTGAAAAGGTAAGGAAAGCAATGCTTTCTTAGAAGCAGCATCAGCAGACCAGATCTTGAGCAAAAAAGCCCGTCTGGCAACCACAGACATGGTGGACACCCTGGCCACCAAACGGATTGCATCAAATAAGGCAGCAGAAACATAGTGCTGTGCCTCAGAAATTTTGGCAAGAAGGAGCAACATATCTAAAGTAGAAACACCCTGACGGACAGCAAGGGTGAGCTGTTCAGTCCAGACAGCAATGGCCCGGTTCACCCATGCTGCAGCGAATGGATTTGAGGGAGACCTCAAGTTTCTTGTCAGTCCAGTCTTTCAGAGCGGATGCATCAGAAACTGGCAAGGCAGTAGACTTAGATAGACTGGAGATAGGAGCATCCACTTTGGGAGGATGAACCCACTGAGCAAGCACTGTGTCAGAGAAAGGATAAAGCTTGGCAAATTCCTTGAGCAAGCGCTGTCTCAGAGGAGGGATAAAGCTTGGCAAATTCCTTGGACACAGAAGGTTTCCTGTCAGGAGATTTCCACTCTTCAGACACACGGCGGTCAAGAGTAGGGTTAGGTGGAAGGCAAGTAAGGGGCTTTTTAGGCTCCTGAAACACATCAGAGGAATCAGAAGGAACCTCCTGAACTAAGGGAATGTTTAGGGTAGTCAAAACAGCCCTGATCAGGCCCTCAGCCGAGGGCTCAGGATCAGCCTCAAAGGGATTCCCAAAAAACTGAGAGGAGCCCACAGCAGAACATTCCTCAACATCTGAATCCACCAGCAGATGCTCCTCAGAGGAATCTGATACGTCAGGTACTCCCTGTGGTTTTGGCAGGGAAAACTTGATAGAGATGGGGGTCTGCCAAGAATGAAAGACCCCCTGTAACTGGGATGGAAAGAGTTGCAATGTGGACATAAGGTCCCTAGTAGCAGTCTTGAACTCTTGCACCCAAACTGGCTCTAATGCATGGCTGAAGGTCCCTGGAAGACTCTCAGGGGCATCAGAACATGCTGGGTATAATTGACCTGAGAATTCTCTAGATAACCCTGAATGACAGGAAGAGCTGTGCGCAATAGGGGATACAGAGACCCCAGCATCCTTAGTCTTAGGTCTGGCCCCAAGCTCCAACAGTACAGACATTCTCACAGTGTCAAATAACCTTATAATAAAAGAAATCACACAAGTACAGTGCGTAGGATTAAAGTTTCACCCCAGAAATCGCTAAACTAGACTTGTCTGGAAGGCGAAGGGTTAATCAGCAGAGGAGAGAAGGAGAGTCCAAGCCCTGAGTAGGATACTCATTCTGGAAATAGCACAAAATGGCTGCCATTGTGGGAGCCAATCAGAAACGAGCGCGCAAAGAAAGAAGTGCTCATGGAAAGTGTAGTTTTCCCAGAAAAAGTATCCAAACAGTGCCCGAAGCCCCCTGACTTCCCCAACACACTAGAAACATGAACCAGATGATAGAGCAATGGCAGACAAGAAAAATTAGCCATCTCTGAAGTCGCTAGGTTAAATGGTTGCAGAGATATGTCCTAAACTGTACACTCCCGGCATAGGAGTGAATGTAGCAATGGCACCTATGTGGTAAAGCGTGCCTTTAACTCAAATTTTACAAAATTGAAACAGCAAAATAAAAATGCCTCGGTGGGCAACTCCTGAGGAAAGAACTTGTAGCCAAAATTTCCCCCCCAGGGCTTAAAGTCCACAAAAAGCACCTGGTTAGTGAGCTAGCCACATCTAAGGGCATTGTCAGTCACGGTAATCCGCCTAATGGTGGTATTCCATTTTTAACAGAAATATAAAAACAATTCTAAAACTATAGCAGAACTGTTCTCTTGACTGTGTCTTCACCAATGAACAAATCTTTCTGGAGCTGGTTGGCTAGCTGCAGCCAAGGAGAGAAGGTAGGCTCCACCCCCTGCATACAATTCTAGAATTGTTCCTGCCTACATTTAAAGGGACAGATCTCCTATCCCAAAGTTACCAGTAACCTGTATTGGACGACAGAGAAAGAGAGGTTAGTGAACTGCACGTGACTGCCCTGAATGGCAAAGTGCAGAAAACACTGAGGATTTGTATGAATCAGAACATGTAGGGAAGTGTCCTGAAGGTCTAGCGAGGCAGGGATCTTCTCTGGACACATAGCAGCAATGACAAAGCATAGAGGCTCAATTTTGAACTGCGTAGCCAGTACAACATGGTTCAGGCATTTTATGTCCAAAATAGGATGACACAAGCTGTACTTTTTTGGGAACAATGAACATTTTAGTATAATCTAGTGAAGGGCTCCTTCAGTGGAAGGGGGACTAACAGCTGTTTTTTCAAGTTGGGATGATACGGAGTCTATCAACAGATGCCACCGAATCTGATCCTGAGAAACAAATAGAAACTGAAAGGAGGAAGGCATTCGAATTCCAAGAGGTACCTTTCCAAAATTAGGAGGGTATCAAACCTTATGACTAGAAAATAAAGACCACAGATGACTTTTTGAAATTGAGCACCCAACTGTGCTGCTCCAGAAGAGTGGAGCTCTCCTGAAGTGACAGTGCAGAGTAATTTCCTTAGGAACCTTGAGTAAAAAGGTTGTGTAGATAAGGGGTCAAGGAGATCCCTTGATTACAGATGTAAGTTGCCAAGGCAGACATAATCTTTGTGAAGACTGTCAGAAGGAACGCTAGACCAAAAGGAAGGGCAGTGAAAAAGTAAGACTAAAGTACTAAAAAGTATGCAGAGGGTACTTATCTGACTGCAAGGAGAAAATTGGCAGGCAGGAGGGAGAACCAGCCTCTGCACAGGAAGTGGCATACAAAGAGGAAGAGGGTTAATTTCAAAGACTACAAACTTCCATGATAGGAAAACCCAGGAAAGAGGGAACTCTGGAGGTTTAGTATTTTATTGCCGAAAAGGAAATGTGGCTCTACAGCGATTTCAAAATGGCACCCCCCCCAAATCTTGGTCCCACAGGTGATAGATAGAGATAGACAGACAGAAAGAAAACTAGGTAAACATTTCCCCATGGGATTCTATAGGAATATCCAAGCTACATCAGAGATAACAAGTAGCACCTTCAATACAATCCAGCCCTTAGTTAGCAGAAATAGATTACTGTCAAAAAGGAGACTTGTCTATTTCAAAGGTGGAGTAACAAATTGTAATAACCCTCTACTTACCTTACAATGGCCAGAAAATACCAATAGCCCATATGCTTTTTTTCCTTGCTGCTTGATTCACGAGAGGACATTGTCAATCAGCCCTGGATGCCATGTCTATGGAGGCAGACATGACAGTTGCAGGCAGGACCACACATGTCTACACCACACAGTTATCTTAACCCTTTAAGCAACAGAATAGAGTGCAGCTCATTGCTGTCCCTGTCCTTTGTTATTTAAGGGTTAAAAAAAAAACCAAATATATTTCATGCTTATTTAACCCTTTTACTGCATCAAAGGTCTGTGCAGGGACCTACGTAAGCACTGGGGCTTATAAAAGTGATAGGAGGAATTTCTGATTCAAGAAAACAAGTCTGACAATACACACACTAACCTGAGAATGAATGGTACTGTGATCCACATGAGATTCCCCGCAGCCAACATAAGAACAGCCATTCTGCAATAAGAAACACACATCATGAGCAAATGAATAATCAGATCTATCAAGGAGAGAATGGATATGAAAAAATAATGTGTTTTGTTTTGGGTTTTTTGTTTGTTTGTTTTGGCTTTTACCTCTAAACAAGCCCACAGGTTTGGTCCTCTGACTCTGCAATCTTGACAGCTGCCCTGAACAACACACAAAGAAACAAGAAAGTGTTAGAAATGCTGGCAAGACTGCAATTTCCCCTGCACTGCTGAAGTGATGACTTGTGCTTCAGGCCTAAACAAAGCTGGGACTCTGTCTCCCAAGAACTGCAGACTTGCATTTTCCTAACCTTCTCCACTTGCAGATAAAAATATGAATGATTATTAAAGATTAATGTGAATTTGAATTATATTTCAACCCAGAAGACAAAGCAGGAAATAGTTTGCATAACTGGAAAGGGATTCTGGAAACATTAAACTTCATGAAAGCTGCAGTCACCACTTCATTTGTTTAACCATTTCAATGCTAAAGATACCTCCAACGCATTGGATATCATTCAAAGGGTTAAATGTGCACATATATTTTATATTACCATCTGCATAGGTCTACTGTGTGACATTTAAAACTGCATACTTATTATACTGCAAATAATTATTTCAGTCAGGGAGGCCAATTATACTACCTTAATGGCACAAAAATATATATTAAAGCTCAATTTAAAAATCAATTTGTTTCTCCCTTCATATTTGGTTGTCCTGTCTGAGACTAAAACACTTCTGGGACATGACTGTCTGAATTCACTAAGTTTGTTCCCTTTGTCCTCTCCTTCTCTCCAGAATATTGGCTCTTAAGTCGGCTTCCCTTAGATACCAAAGTAAATACCCTCAACCTCAAACAATGGCTCTTTTTAGCGTCCTCAGTTGTCAGGTCTTGTATTTAAAGGAAGTGGGCTTTTACTGGAAATATAAATTGAAGGAAGCCTACAAGATGGACAAACGTCACGCGCATCTGACGCACAAACTACCTTCCTTTCAAAAAGAGTTCATGGAAGATGTACTAAAACACAATAGCTTAACTTTACAATTGGTTCTCTCCTCCTCTATTCCCCCCCCACACTCCTGTTCCTTTTGGTCTATCCACATATCTTCTTCTCCGAGATTCCCTTTGATCTGATACTCAAGCACACAAAGAACATCTTAAGCTCTCTGTGTTCTGCATTACTTTACTCCATTTTGGGACTACAGATTACAGTGCATAAGAGATATTACATGCAATGGACATATCCCTTATGCCAGATAGTACTCTTTAAAATTTGGGTCTATTGTCTCAACAGTTCTGCATATGTTTTTCTTATTATTCTTTTTTCTTTAGAAGCTAGATCACTTATTGCTTTCTTGTACTATTTCTACTTTACAATAAAACAAAAAATAAAGGAATCAATGCAATGTACTAAGTCTTGCAGTACTTAACAACATTAAAGGATATTGCATGATGCAGTATGATAGAATGAAGAAAAAGCTCCTCATACACAAAAAATACAACAAAGAATAAATCAGAGTAGGGCCATCCAAATGTTTTTTACTTGTGGGCCGTGTGAGAAGAAATGAACATGTTAATAATGATAATAATGGTGACAATGATAAACAGTTTCTTTTTTATTTGTACAGAAGTGCATAGCTTAGAGCTGGTTACTGCTCAGTTTTTTCAGTTTCAGTGAGAATATTGGTACTTAACGTACAGAACTTTTCTTGAAATATAGGCATGCGATTTACACAATGGCAGTAGCAGCAGACAGGAGAGGTTAGGCCCTACTAGTATGCGTGTGCTAGCCAATAGGCATTTGTTAAAAATCTTATGTGAGTCAAACCAGTGTTACCTATAAGATAAGCACAAATGTGTGGCCTAGCACTGAAAGAGTTAAAGGGGATATATCACCCCTAAACAAGTGTGTCTTAATAGGTACTTTATATAATGACTAGTTGAACAGCCCGTTACACGGGCCACAGTGCCTCGGCTGATACAGAGCCTCTGGCAGCCGGTGGCGGGGCAGTCAAACGCAGTGGAGACTGCCCGCGCCGCGGCTGATACAGAGCTGGGCGCTGTATCAGCCGCGGCGCGGGCAGTCTCCACTGCGCATGACTGCCGCACGCGCAGCAGTGTCTACTGAGCGTGTCGGGCGTTACACACAACTTGGCGAATTATTATATAGGATTATGCGTAATATTGCATTCATTTTTTGTTTAGATTGTTATTTGGGTGAAATCTAAGAAATAAATACTGCCCTTCCCTACTTCCGAATAGACTGAGGGTATAGCTCTGTACCGCAGTCTGTTACTCTGCCTCTGCTCCCCTCCCTCTATGCAGCCTCCTCCGATGATGGAGGCTTTCTGCCTGTAAGCTGGAGCAATCTCATTGGCTAGATATTGATCTCTGCCAATGAGACCGCTCCAGCTTACAGGCAGAAAGCCTCCATCATCGGAGGAGGCTGCATAGAGGGAGGGGAGCAGAGGCAGAGTAACAGACTGCGGTACAGAGCTATACCCTCAGTCTATCCGGAAGTAGGGAAGGGCAGTATTTATTTCTTAGATTTCACCCAAATAACAATCTTAAAAAAAAAAAAAAAAAAAAAAAAAAAAAAAAAATGAATGCTATATTACAAATAATTGCTATATAAAGTACATTTTAAGACAAAACTTGTTAGGAGTGATAGATCCCCTTTAAAGAGTACTGGATGTTTATGCAGGACTGCATAGGAATTAGGGCTGCAACAACTAATCGATAAAATCGATAATGAGAATCGTTGCCAACGATTCTCATTATCGATTAGTTGTGCAGCGATTAGTTGTGCCGTCCAGCAGCCCCACAGCCGCCGTATGTTCTGAAACGCTGAACGCCTTAATGTCTGCCGGATGCTGCTGTCTTCTTACTGCCCGCATTGATGACATCCGGGGAGGAACCACGCCAAACGCGGAGACACCGCAAGGAGCGTGCAGGTATTTTCTTCCTCTGTTCTGAGGCCAGTTTAAAACTGGCGCCCAGACTGAGGAAGAAAACCCCAACATGCACCACGCAGCGTCTCCGCGTTTGACATGGTTCCGCCCCGTATGTCATCAGTGCTGGAAAGAGTGAAAAAGAGGTACGGGGGAAGAGACATACATGGGGGAAGAAAGTGAGGCACAAGGGCAGGGGGAAGAAAAAGAGGCACAAGGGGGAGAAAGAGAGGCACAAGGGGGAGAAAAAGAGGCACAAGGGGAAGAGAGAGAGACGTACAAGGGGAAGAGAGAGAGGATTACATGGGGGAGAAAGAGAGGCACAAGGGGGAGAGAGAGAGGCACAAGGGGGAGAGAGAGAGGCACAAGGGGGGAGAGAGAGAGGCACAAGGGGGGAGAGAGAGAGGCACAAGGGGGAGAACGAGAGGCACAAGGGGGAGAAAGAGAGGCACAAGGGGGAGAAATAGAGGCACAAGGGGGAAAGAGAGAAGTACATGGGGGAGAAAGAGAGGCACAAGGGGGAGAAAGAGAGGCACAAGTGGAGAGAGAGAAGTACATGGGGGAGAAAGAGAGGCACAAGGGGGAGAGAGAGAGAAGTACTTGGGGGAGAAAGAGAGGTGCATAGACCCCATAGTAAAATAATAACAATGACATATGTTAATGTGTAAAGTTTTTTATTCTGCTGTTTGTTTTTAACACTGTTTGTTTATTAAATCAGTTTAAATAATGAAAAATTAGCATATTGTTTTTTTTATCCGATTAATCGAAAAAATAATCGGCCAACTAATCGATTATCAAAATAATCGTGAGTTGCAGCTCTAATAGGAATACCAGATGTATCACTGGGAGCTGCCCAGTTTTATTACTCTTAAAGGGGAATTTTTGTCTCATATGATTAAGCTAGTAAAATGGTATGTGGATTGGCTTTTTTTTTTTTTTTTTTTTTTTTTTTTTACTACGTACATACTTTAGTAGACATTCACTCTAAAAACTAGACTTGATGCTAGGCACCACTGCATTCTGCAGCACAGTGTAACGTCAAGCTCAGAATAATGACAAACGGAGCTTGCTGTTAGAATAAATGTGATTCACATCAATAAGAAGGGAAGTGTGAACGCATTCCCAGGGACAGCTGGGAGGGAGTTGGGAGAGAATTTGAGGACTGAAAGTCCTACACCGATGTGCCAATGTTACCCTGTGACACAGAATGAGGAAGTGGCCAGCATCAGGTATACATTTTAGAGTGAATATCTATTATATTTATGTATAGAGAGAGCGTGAAAAAAAAAAGCCAATCCACATACTGTTTTACTAGCTTAATCATGATACACAGTGTATTAGAGGTGAAAGTTACGCTTTAATTTTTTTAGGTGCTGGGTAACTCATCTGTGCCCAATTTAGAGGGAACATTGGGTTGAACCCTGAAATTAGGCAGGCTGCATTTGGCCCACAGGTTTCACGTTGGACGCCCAAAAAAGGGGATTTTTGTGTAATTACCAATAAATCATTTTGTCCTCCTGGACAGCAGACACTAACAAAAAAGTCTCTGAGGTGAATACTATCCGCCTACATCATTTTACCCCTGCCTGAGACATGCTCAGTTTAACTTATAGCAAACATAAAAGAAAAGAAACTGAACTAAAGAGCCTAAGACGACCCGCGTCAAAAGCATTTATTGGTAAGTACACAAAAATCCCCTTTTCTCTTACACTCAGTGTGGAACACAGGAACCATGGAATATATCAAAACATTCACCAAGATGCCAGGGAAGGATGGAGAAAAACCGCTCCAAACACAGACCAGTTCTACCAGAAATGCATTAGAATAACAAGAACCTCAGGTGTCAATGGACACCAACACTACAAACCAAAGAAGAGAACCCCACATATTACTGGGCACAACAGCCTCTAGAACCATCTAGCCAAAGCTGGCTTCAAACTAAGGCAACAAATGTGGGGAAGGAGGCTTGATTCTTATAGGCCCAAAATGTGTCCACCGACCTGGTGGAAAGTCAACCCTAAAGGGCACAGGCGTCTTCCTTGTGTTAATCTAGGAAGCCGTTGTTACCTGACATGCAGCCTGGCCCACACATGTGCCCTCAGGAAATCAGATTAGCAAAAAACCTTAGGGAAGAACCCTTTTGGAGACCGTTCTATCAGAGTGGAAGACCAAAAAATCAGGAGGACAAGAAAAAGCCTGAAGTTTGGCTGCCCGTCTAGCAAACAATCTTAAGCGTCAAGAAGTGATGGGAAACCGAAGACAAGGGCTCAAAAGGAGCCTTCCGAAGGGCTCCAAGAACAAGATTTAAATCCCACACAGATGTGGGATTCTGAAAGACAGGATAGGCATAAGCCACCCCTCGGACAAATGTTTGCATAAAAGGTAGTAACCAAATGTGCATCCGGAAGAGGAAAGAAAAAGCTGAATTCTGAATAGAACTAAGATCAAGCCTTTTCTGAAGGACACCCCGAAGGAAAAGCTAACACAACAGCAAGACAACAAGGTCGAGGCCGTGACACCCAGTCTTCACTTCACTTATAGAAAAAAAAAGACCATATTCTATGATATTCTTTGGAAGAAACAGTCTTGGTTATCTGAGATTTAAATGGCAGGGTGCGAGACTTTGATTTTATCCAGGGATCATGAGTAAGCGATTTGTGCATGAAACGCGTGGATCTGTTTGATATGTTGACAGTCATCTAGCTGAAGTGCCTATGAGATACAAGTCTCCCATTGTCTTATTACACGGCCAGAAGACTGGAGGTACCTTTTTATTTTATGAATAAAGTTTAATGTTTAAGAAATTGGGCTTTTTAACTTTCTGAATTGGAATGCAGGAATTCTTCTATATTTCATTCAGTACCTAAAGTATATATAACTGGCAAATGACACACACACACCCCACCACCACCACCACCTCTTGACTCTCCCCTTTTGCCTCTTTCTCCCCATCTTGAGCCCCCTCCTTTTGCCTCTTCTTGGCCGCCCTCCTTTTGTCTTCTGATCCTTCCTCCTTTTGCCTCTTTTTTTTCTCCCTTAGTCCCTTTTGCCTCTTTTTCTCCCTCTTGACCCCCCTCTCTGCCTCTTTCGCCACCCGCTCTTGATGCCCCATCTTGCCATCTCTTTGCCTGCCTTAACCTCCTCTGCCGGGTGCTCGCTGTTCTCTCGTGAGCCCCGGCAGAAGTCAGCATCTGAGCATTGCCATGGTAACCCGTGGCAATGCTCTGACGCTGACACAGGGTATCGGTGCTGGCATCAGCAGCATTTGCGCAAGTACGAATACTCGCGCAAATGCCAGTATCTGTGCAACCCTAAATGAAGGAATGGCGAGGAAGAAAAACAGCAACCTTCTTACATCTCTTGAAAAAAATAATGGGAAGAGGAACTAGAATCAGAATCAGTTTTCCCTGTCCTCAGCTGAGAAATCCATAGTAGTGGGGGTATCACCCTCCATAACACAACTTATGTGCCTTTCGGGGGAAGCAGTGTGTCCCATGGGCAAAAAAAAAATCTAAAGCACTTTGGAGATATGGGGACAGACCTTATCTGAGGAAATTAAAGAACTTACCAGTAGAGGTTCCTGTTCCAAAGACGAGGGCCCCAAAGGTAGAGTAGGGTCCACACAGCAATAGACGTAGAAAATCAGTGAAACCTTTAAGAAACCCAATCTGACATAAGGAACAACTGGTTAAAACAGGTTAAAGGGGGCCCTGAAATCTTACTAGTCTTGGACTTGCCCATGTCTCCCTCAAATTCAGGAGACCCCCTAAATGGTAAAGAAAAGTAACAGAAAAGACTAAAAGTACATATAAATCCTTAAAAGTACTTATCTGAATGCAAGTAGCAAGCAGGAGGGAGAGACCAGACTCTGAGTAGCAAGTAGAATGGAGAAAGGAAGAAGGTAATGCAATGACCATCTTTTTCCTTGTCAAAAAACCTTGGAAGAAGGGCTGATTTGAAATGTAGTTTTCCAGATTTAAAAACGGTGCTGTGACTCTACAATGGTCACTAAATGAGCCCCTGATAATCCAGGAGAGGGGGGGTGTCCAGTAGGGCTCTAGTGATCAGTGTCTAGGGTTAAATTACCTTCAGCCTTCTTACACCTCCAAAACACACAGAGAATGCAGAAGTACCATATAATAGCGTTCTATGATCAATCCAAAATGGCCACAACATATGCCTGTTCTTAAGGAAAACACAACCTAAAAAAGTGAGATTTTTTAAGTCTCTGGAAGATGTTTGGAGTAGAGGAGCTAAAGTCAGAGACCTGAAGAGTCTTTTCTCTGTCGTCCAATACAGGTTACTGGTAACTTTGGGAAGTCCAACCACTGAGTTTCCAAAAGGCGGGAAGGAAGGCAAGGACCAGGCGCAAGGCCCCCAAATTCACCACAGCAGATATGAAACATCAGATCACAGATAGCCCAACAACAAAGAAGTCTCAACGGACACTGAACAGGAGTAATAACACCCCAGCTGTTACACAGCACACTGAACTAGAGCCAACAGGGCTCAAAAGTGAAGGAAGCACCAAGAACCAAAGAAAATCCTAGACAGGCAAGAATGCCTCCAGGATTTTCCTCCCAAAGCTGGCATCAGCCGATGCCAGTACATCAACATGGTAGTGCTTCGAAAAGGTGTGCACAGGCGACCAGGTGGCAGCCTTGCACAACTGATCAGCAGAGGCCTGATTCTTGTAAGCCCAAGAGGCCCCAATAGATTGTGTAGAATGAACCGTGACCCTGAAGGGGACAGGCGTCTTCCTCAGCTCTTCAGCCTTTCGAATAGTGGACTTGATCCAAGAAGCAATAGTTACTTTGGATGCAGGTCTTCCTGCCCTAGGACCCACAGGAATGACGAACAACGCGTCAGATTGCCTGATAGACTCAGTGCGGTGTATATAAAACTTGAGACAACGCACCACGTCTAACAAGTGGAGATCCCTTTCCTTGTCAGAGGTGGGGTCAGGGCAGAAAGAGGGCAAAACAATCTCCGGATTGATGTGAAATTCTGAAACTACCTTCCGGAGAAACTCCTGATAGGTGCGAAGCACAGCCTTGTCCTTGTGAAACACCAAATAGGGTGGTTTACAGGACAAAGCATGTAACTCCGCAACACAGTGGACAAACACAATCGCCAGGAGAAAGGCCATTTTCCACGTCAACAGGCATAGAGGAACAGCAGCCAAAGACTCAAATGGAGGGCACTGAAGAACGCCCAAAATGAAGTTAAGATCCCACGGAGGAATGAGATTCTTGAAGGCAGGAAGAGTATGAGCAATATCCTGGAAGAAAACCTTGACATCAGGAAGGACGGCAATGCGCCTCTGAAAGAAAAGAGAGAGAGAGCAGACGTCTGAACTTTAAGGGAACTCAAACTGAGGCCCTTATCCACACCGTCCTGCAAAAAGGCCAGGACCGTAGGCAAATCAAATTCCTGAGACAGGTCCTTGTCAGCACACCAAGATAGAAAAGTCGACCAGACACGATGGTAGATCTTGGAAGAAACAGGTTTGCAGGCACTAAACGTAGTAGCCACCACACCAGACCCTTTCTTCTTCAATATTGAGGATTCAATTTCCAAGCCGTCAAGGCTAGAAGATGAACATCCTCCTTCCACAGGTAACCCCGTAGAAGAGGATCCAGACGGCAAGGGAGCCGGAATGGCTCCGCCACTGAAAGATCCAGAAGCTCCAGAAACAAAGCCTGGCAAGGCCAGTACGGAGCAATCAGAATGACTGGACAACGCTCCAGTCGTAATTTCCCTAACACCCTGCGCAACATTGGGAAGGGAGGAAAGATGTAGACCAGAGGAAATAACCAAGAAATGGACATTGCATCCACTGCCACAGCTAGAGGGTCCCTCCATCAAAAGCTGAGCCTCGGAAACTTTCTGCTGTGTCTTTTCGCCATCAGGTCGATGTAAGGAAGACCCCACTTCTGAACAATGAGGGTGAACACCTGTGGGTGCAGCTCCCACTCTACGCTGTGCACTGTGTGTCGACTGAGGAAGCCCGCCATGACGTTGTCTACACCAGAAATGTGCACTGCGGATATGGCAGGAACGTGTTCTTCTGCCCAGGACAAAATAGCCTTCACCTCTAACGAAGTGGCGAGACTTCTTGTTCCACCCTGCTTGTTGATGTAAGCCACGACCATGGAGTTGTCGGACTGTATCCTGACTGCACAGTCTTCCAGCTGAGATGTCCAATGACGAAGGGCATGAAATATCTCCCGAAGCTCCAATATGTTGATGGGAAGGAGAGATTCCTCTGGAGACCACTGTTACAGCTTACCTTGTTTTCAGCGTCATCTGCAGGCGCGAGGCTTCAAGCATGCAGCAGGCCTCTGATTTATGTGCCATGCTTCCTGTAGTCCCCTCCTACCTACTTCCTTCCTCTGAGCTGCTCCTCCTACCTACTTCCTGAGTAGGGGTTTAAAGGGCAGTCTGTTCACAGCAGTTCTATTACCTTGGGCTCCGTGTATGCCCTGGACAGTCTTCCATCCAACCTGGTGCTGACCTGTGGCTCTGTCTGACTACCTGAACTGTGCATGACCTGGCCTGTCTGACTACCCCCTCTGGTGCTGACTTGTGGCTCTGTCTGACCATTCTTACGTTTGTTCCATATACCTAGCAGACACCCAATCTAGTGTGGACCTGGGGATCTGGTAGACTAGCTCCAATACTGACTGCAGGCGTGAGTCAGGTATCCCTTTCCTTATACTGACTGCAGACGTGAGACAGTACTCTCCCTTCGTCGGATCAAGATCCAGTGTTCCTGTTCCTGCAGAGTCTACCACTGGCTGAGGCCTAGTCTCCAGCAGAGTGGTCAAGCTTGGCAGCCTACTATTCCTGATAACAGTGCTCACTGGCATGTAACCCTCTGCTTGCTACTTGTGTATATAGTGTGCTCTATTTTTCTATTATTAATAAATTTTGCATTTAACTATACAGTACTGACTCCTGAACGTTATTGGTAAACGTTAACAACCACCGACCCTGAGCACTCAGGCGACCCAGGACCGATCCCCAGCTGGAGAGGCTGGCATCCGTCATCACCGTGGTCCAGAAGGATACCAGGAAGGACCTGCCCTTACGCAGATTGGAGAGGTCGAGCCACCACGATAAACTCAGTTCCACATGAAGAAGGAAGGACACTGACATCTTCAGAAGGTCCTGTTGACCCCTGCACACCTGGATCACAAACCGCTGGAGTTCTCTGGTGTGCACTATGGCAAATGGTAGAAATGAATTTCCCCACTAGAGAGGACAGCTTCTTGGCGGGAACTGGATCTTGAGCAAGGATCGCAGAAACCCTGTGGGCAATCTGGTGAGCTACCTGGTCCGTGATAAACACCATGTTCTTCTGGGTGTCGAAGAAAAGGCCCAGGAAGACAAGACCCTGGGATGGGACAAGATCTGATTTGTCTAAGTTGATGATCCACCCGTGATGGGTGAGAGCATGAATGCATTGCTGAACCTGCTGATGAAGAAGTTCCACAGAAGTGGCTTTCAGAAGCAGGTCGACCATGTATGGAGTAACTCTGATGCCGTCTCGGTGGAGGACAGACACTAAGGCTCCCAGAACACGGTTGAAGGCTTGAGGAGCTCTTGTCAGACCAAATGGAAGAGCTGAAAACGCCCCCAGTCGCAGGCAAATCGGACATACTGTCGGCTCTCTGGATGAATGGCAGTGTGTAAGTACGAGTCCTGAAGATCCAGAGATGCAAGGAATTCCCCCGGAGACATGGCAGCAATCACCGCTCATAGAGACTCCTGGTGATAATGAGTTCAGATCACAAAGGAATTGAGATCCTTTAAATCCAAATTGGGACGACAACCTCCGTCCTTCTTGGAGACCACAAAGAGGTTTGAGTAAAAACCCATACCCCTGTCCTGAACTAGAACTGGTTCTAGAACATCCTCGTTCAGAAGAGCGCCCACGAAATAAGAAGCTCAACAGTGACGTAGACAGAATTAAAAAAAAACAGTCAACCTCCACAGGTAACGGTCCTAAAATAAACCTGTGAATTGTCTAATCAATGAACAAGGAAGCAAGTTAATGGGTACCTGCCTAATGGGGGATTATACAGCCCTAAATGATTAGAATTAAAAATAAAGAGTCTAACTAAAAGAAAGGTGCCCGAAACACCCTCTTCTCTTGTCAATTGAAAGTGGGAATGGGAGGTCTCCACCTCAGAGGCCTTACCATTTTCAAAATGCCCTGCCCTCCAGAGAAGATAACTTTACCCCCCATGGTTCCTGAGTTTCCCATTGGATGACAGAGAAAATGTAATACATTGCAGTTTAAAGGCTAAAAGGCCACAAAATGTGAAACATTTGTTAAATGAGTGAACACTTTCCACAGGAACCATATATACATATACCAATTCAAAGTTGTTTTCCTAAAAACTAATTTATGGCTATTAAAACTGCATTTTAAACATTATTTCTAAGTTCAAGAGAAAATGAAAATGGGTAGACTAGGCAGGTCAAAGGGTTCTTTCTGCATTGTGTAGACCAGACTGTGGCTATGTGTACAGTATCTAGCAAAACTACTGTGTAGATCAGGTTGTGGCTAAGTGTGTTGTGTCCAGAAATAACTACTGTGTAGTTCAGGTTGTGGCTAGATGTACTGTGTCTAGTAATAACCATTGTGTAATTCAGGATGTGGGTGGGTACACTGTATGCAGATAACCACTGTGTAGCTCAGGATGTGGTTAGGTGTACTCTATCTAGCAATAAGCACTGTATAGCTAAAGCTGTGACTTGGTGCACTGTATCAAGTGGGTACAGTACTTACATGAGATTTCTGAATGAGTTCTTCTTTGGTCACTTCTCCCACTGACTCTAAATGTGAGCAATCACATACCAAGGAGGACATTTTAAAGTCTGCAGCTCCCAACTTCTGTCTTCCCAGCCGTTACCAGTAACTGCAAAATAACAAACATTGCTCTGTTAGTAGAAGCTTTAATTTACTTTTCTAATTAATAATGTCAAATGTCAAACTCCAATAATTGTATCTTTAATTTGGTAGGAAAATCCCTTGACTATTAGGGGTCTCTAGCTCTCATGATACTAAGGAGAACATTAATGTGACTAACAAAAATACAACAAACCAACCAGCCAGCCATAAATATAATTGTGGAATCATGAACAAAAAGCTATAATACCATATCCTTACAACGTACACATTCATTATTATTACAATAAGGAAATGCTTTAATTTAATAATAGTTGAAAAGAAATTAGCATTACAAATTAAGATTGCTCTGGTGAATCAAGTTCTATAAACACAACTCCTTTCTTCCCTGACCTAAATGATTCATTAAATAGAAACCAGAGAGTGCCAAAACTTCGCAGGCACTGGCACGCACTGAACCAAGAGCTCTATGGAATACAATCACTATGAACAGCAAGCTTGACCTCTTTCTGAGGCACAAAGCTGATGTCTGATAAGGCACCTGTGGAGATGAGGGATGAACTGGTTCAAAGCTTCATAGAAGACAGAAGAAAGGTCTTGTTTCAAATACACCCAAGAGCTCTCTGTAGGGTTCTGAAATGGGTATGAACCCTTTGAGTGCTGGGGGTATGGAGATTTTTTTGCTCCGGGGAGGTCAGGCACCTTTTCAACATTTTGCTGTGGGTTTAGGTAATATTCATGTAGGCAGCATTCTAGTTATAAATGAAAAACTATGTTTTCATTTTTTGGGGGTTTTTTAGAACAAAGTCATTTTTCACTGCACCTCATGTAAAGTAAATTTTTCAATGTGCAACAAATGATATAAAAAACAATTACTAATTGTTTTCTAATATACACTATGTATCAAAAACATTTATGCTGGCTGTGAAAATATAAAATCTTTTTAAAAGCCCTGAATTCCCACAGTACACCGGTACCAAATATGTACAATTTTACCTACATACAAGTCTTGCAACGATCCCCAAGTAATAGAAGAAGAAAAGGGTATGTTTAACTTTATGAACAAAAAACGCACATTCCATTAGTTACATGGTCAAACTACCCTAAAAATTGCTCAGATGTAAAAGCAGACATTTCTTTAAGGTAAACTACACAAAGTGAAGAAATTAGGTTAACCCTTTGAGTGCCAGAGTGGTACGGAATGCATTGCAAAGCAATGCATTCCGTACCACTCTGGCACTCATAGGGTTAAAAAGAGGGCTGTCAGAAAACTTTCAGAAATTTACACTAGTCACAATTTACTCTCAAGCAAGGGTAAATTGCCAAACAAAAAATTAAGAAATGAATGCTACATATCTCCCAAGTTCACAGACATCCAATATCTATAGGTGCACAAGTGTGGGTCCTTCTCTGGAACCCCAATCTGGTAACAGCACATAACAGCATTTTAACTTGAATTTTCATGGAAAGAACCAAAATGTCCTACGCAGAGTCTGAAACATAAATACCCCATAATATCAAAATAACCCCACAAGGCTTCACCGGTGCCAACAATGGCCACTGAGCAGAGTCTTGTGGCATTCGCCAGCCTACATTTTCTCTGCACTACAATAGGGGTTAAGTATTTATTTGAAACATGTGGATTTCATATTTTATCAGGAGGCCAGA
This sequence comes from Rhinophrynus dorsalis, assembly GCA_037306005.1. NCBI lineage: Eukaryota > Metazoa > Chordata > Amphibia > Anura > Rhinophrynidae > Rhinophrynus > Rhinophrynus dorsalis. Next base: position 258,039,735 of record CM074722.1, read on the forward strand.
GACAATACTGCCTTTAAAGGGTTAGTAATGTATATTTAAAAGTCATTCACCAAGTTTTCTTTATATTAAAATTAACAGATTGTGCTATATGTAAGTCCTTACTTTTGTGTAGTTCAAAAGTTATGAAGAGATAAAGATACCAACCCACCCGCCCCTTCTGGCTACATCACTCTGAATCAGCAGTCTGGTCAGGACGGCTGCAGCGAGGGACAAACTTCAGTAAGTAAAGGGAAATCCTGCATTCTTTCGTCAAGGGGGGGTAGGATTTCGCTTATACTTACTTACTGAAGTTTGTCCCTCGTTGTAGCCATCGAGTCGCAGGACCCGATTTGAGATTCAATTGAGGGGGGGGGGGGATCTTTATCTCTTCATAGCTTTTGAACTACACAAAAGTAAGGACTTACATATAGCGCAATCTATTAATTTTAATATAAAGAAGACTCAGGGAAAGACATTTAAATAGACATTACTATCCCTTTAATATACTTTAGCTTTAATGTACTTTGCATTTACACCAAAATATCCCAACGATATTACTCTCTACTGATGCGAAAAAGGCTTTTGATAGGGTCAGCTGGCCCTATCTAAGAGCAATCTTGATAAATGCAGGTCTTGGCCCCAGGTATCATGAGCCTCTATTCTTCACCCCCTGCTTGGATCAGAATCAATGGTACCCTCTCTGACATCTCTCCAAATGAAATGGCACAAGACAAGGTTGCCCACTGTCACCTGTGCCTTTTACTCCTCTTACTAGAACCCTTAAACTATATTAGAAATGACAATGAGATTTATGGTCTTCATTTTTCTGGCAGAACTGTCAAACTCACCAGATGTCACTATTCCTTCCTTGATGCACACTTTGGAAGGGTACTCTCTTCTCATTTGCTAAAATTAATTACACAAAATCCATGATCCTCGTGATCTCCCTCCCTCCTGTGTCTCCATTGCTTATCACTTTCTTTGGTCACCTGGTGCTATTAAATATCTCAGCATTAACTTATAACCAAACTTGGGTCTGTTGTCCTCCCCTCAACTTTCTTCCCCTTCTTGAGGATTTACTTAAGGACTTCAGCAGTTGGAAATCCTTGATTCTGTCTTGGGTTGGAATGTTACACCTTTTCAAAATGATGGTCTTATTTAGAATTCTTCACAAACACTTCAAGTGGCAGTCCCAGTGTCCTTCATGAAGAAATTTCAGACCTTGATCCATGAGATGCATTGTCTTAAAGGAAACCTTAATTAATTTTGTGATAAAGACCAGAAGGCCAGGGTATGGAGCATCGGTCTCCCTGACCTTTACAAGTATTACTTGACAGCCAATGTGGCTAAGTTCATTGACTTTAAGCAGCTGAAACCTGGGCATTGGACCAAAGCGGTTACAGTTTGGACTGACAATGCTGACCTTGTTCAATTGCTGTGGACCATCCCCAAAGTAAGGTTCCAGATAGTTGAAAGGAACATGTGATACTACGACATCTGCTTAGAGTTTGGGACTGTGCAAATCCTTCGCTTTGGCTTCTTTGCCATCTCCTGACTTCTATTGCTCCTGGAGCAAATAAGTGTACTGGCAGAAGAGATAAGGACTGAAACTGAGAGCTCCGGTCCTGGAGAGCAAAGTTTCAGCATGTTCAGCATGACAGCAGCTCGTAATGAGGCATGCGGCTATCATTTAACCCATGATGTACCAGGACCGTCATGGGTTCTTATGGGACGTTTACCCATGATGGTAATGGTACATCATGGGTTGTTAAGGGGATAAGGTACAGACACAGATAACTGCCGTTTCCACTTGGCTAAATGGACTTCATTATACAAGCATTCTTTCCATCGTGATCATGTGAAGAAGAAACAAACAAACACACATATTTACTTATGTCTGAATGTTGCCAAGTGAACAGGCATGGTCACAGTGGGGGAATCGAAAGCTCCTCCACCCAGCTACACTATAGAATATATTACAAAGTTCAGATATGAAATATGACTATGTACTCGCAGTTTGGAATCTGAGCAATGACTGTACTGGCATATCACTTGTGGGGTTAAAGGACTGGCTTCACTCTGTGAGACAAATATTGATGACTACTCAATTCCACAATATAAGTGATTTCCAAAGAAACAAAAAAGGTCTATAAAAGAATTAATATATATATATATATATATATATATATGAGAGGAAGCATCATGCAACTTAATTTATGTCTACCTCAGGACAAACACACCAAGGGGCAGCAGTAAGGAGGAGTTTTACAAAACTCCTTTATAATTCCAGCCCCATTGGCATGGAGCATGATTTTCACAGGATTGAGCACGGTGGCATCTTCTAAAAATATCTGCAAGGACTTCACCCTCCACCACAGTACACACTTCCTCCCTCTACATCCACCTTCCCATGCACCACTCTGTATCTGTCTTTCTCCTTTCTCCCATGCCAACACCGTGCCAAGACTGCTAGCATTATATATATTGGAAAAATAATAATTTTATTTAAAAAAAAAAATTAAAAACAACAGGGAAAAGGGCCTACAAAGAACTCTACATGTTTCAAAACCACCACCAGTCATTTCTTCAGGAGCATAACAGAAGATATGAAAACACTGGTGGAGGGGCATTTGATGAAGGATACATAGAAATTAAAGAGCTACTCATATTATATACAATCCTGTGTACAAGTGATTTCTAAATTATACGTCATATAAAACTGAACAGAAACCAGTGTATATAAAAATACAATAAAGTGAAAAACTGTATACAGTAATGTAAATCAACATTCTTAAAGGAAAAATAAGTCTCATTTTTTTTTTTTTTTTTTTTTTTTTTTTTTTACATAAAACACATTATTCAAACTGTAAGAGCGAAAAAATACTTAGTGCAATATATTACTTAGTGCAAAATATTTTAGTTTACCCATATCAAATATCTACTAGGTTTCTTATTAAACCATAAGAAACACCTTTTAAAACCTGTTTCAACGCGTTCATTAAATGAATATAAGAAACATTAGAAAGCTTAAAATTCCAAAAAATAATCCCTATTAAGACTTTTTTTCAGTTACAATTAAACTTAAGTTTTAATATGTTCAGTCTGTAGACACTGAGCAAAAAACAGCCCTTCTCAATATTATGTCTATGTTGGCCTAACTGACTTCTAAGAGTTTTTAATGGCCTGACCAACATACTGTGAACCACAGATGCATTTCGAAATTATACAATATATTTAGAACTGCATGTCATATGGCTTTGCACCCTATATCACTTGTAATATAGAATGTAAAATCCTTAGCCTTATGTTTCAAATGACTACAAGTTTAAAAAAAAAAAAAAAACCTCATGAAACTTAAGACTTTTTTGGTTATCTAATGTTGCTACTAGTGTCAAAACAAACTATATTTTGGACTATGAGATGAGACAAAGCCCATCTGAAAATCATTTAGGGCTTTCTGGTAAAGAATATAAAAAAAAAATAATTTGATTTCTATGGAATCCATATTACATTTTGTTATAAGCAATGGATTGGAATTTAGATCTTGTTAATTTTTTATATTTTAAATGTATCTTTTCTATCCAAATTAAATAAGCATGTTCAATAAAAGGTTCTGGATATCTTTTTCCAAAACACTGAACTAATAAATTGGATCAAAATTTTTAAAAATTCTACAAGCTCTCTGCATTCATCAAAACAGTCCATAAAGGATACTTATAATGGCAGCTTTTATAATCTAATAATTTTAACAGTTTTGAAAAAAGTATGAGACTGAATGGTTTGAATTTGATAAATACAAAGTTCCACATCTAGGAAATTAATTGTATTAGACTTTGTATGTAAAATTAAAACATTGTTATTATTATTATTAATATAACGCACAAAATCTGTAATCAAAGTAGAATTACCTTTCCTAACAATAAGATCATCTATACCAGTGGTTCTCAATCTTTTTTTGTTCGGAGCACCCCTAACATATAATCTAGAACATTCGGGGCACCCCTAACATATTTAATGTACTTTATCAAGGGCATAATGGTGAGTACAATACATAAACATACAGTTATTATTAGGTCTTACAATCTTAGTAACAAAACTAAACATATTGTGCAGAACAATTTCTATTAATCTTTATTTAAAGTCAATTTTTGTTAGTCTTCATAGAAAATATGGGGCACACTAAGATGATGTCCGTGGCACTTTGGCACCCTGGTTGAGAATCACTGATCTATACAGTGGCAATAGAGAACCAGGCTGGCATTAAAAGGGTTATTATCCCACTTATATTTATGCTCAAACCAACTTACAAGGAGGCTCACAAAGCTTGGCACAAACCTGGTTCTAATCACCAATCCTTCCTTTTGAAGAAAAGTAATGTGTATCAAATGTAGGGAAAAAAATGGTTGTTAAATAAACTAAATACTGAAACTGATGTGGAGGCATAAAATAATATTGATCATGGAAAACACAACTCAAATAATAGTCAGTATAAAAGTAATAAGAACTTATATCGAATTAACCAGTGCAAATCATTTCCCCACTCGATCATAGAAAAAAAAACTCTAAAAGTTGGGTAGTGTCAGCTAAATATGATCAAAGGACTAAATCTGAACTTTGAAAAGAATATTCCACAAACTAAGAAATTATAAATCATGGAATTCCTGACATAATTGGATTGGATACACCATAGTACATCTCTAAACTCTTTTGATTAGATAGTGTGGACACACAAACAAAAAAAATCTCTCAGATTTTGTGATGTTAGTATTTAGGTAAGCATGGTCAACTAAATCACTAATATATAACAAAACACATTTACAATGTTCACATACTTTTACAGTAATAATCTGCCATACACATTTACAATGTAAACATACTCACACAATTCTATAACACAATCGACATCATACCCTTTCAAACCAAGCACATGTTTTAGACCATTCCAATAGTCATTCGTTGTCAATAACGCGATTGCGGCTCTACTGCAGAGCCGCCGTGGCGGCCGACACGGATCTCCAGCTGACAGCTTTACAGCTGGCAGCAGGAAATCACGAACTTTAAATGCATGTATCTCTCAAATCGTAGCAGTTTGAGAGATACAATTTTTTTTTTGCATTCAAGCCAAATTTTAATCTCTTCAAAACCAATGGGAGAACATTTTTGTCAAAATGGACATAGTGTCAGGGACATTAAATTGACTGTATTGATGGGACTATTTCACACTTAGGGAGGCAGGAAAATATGGCAGGATAAATTAATGCTGCAGTTTAATGCTTTAACCCTTTGAGTGCCAGAGGGGTACTCAACGCATTGCAAAACAATGCGTTGCGTACCACTCTGGCACTCAAAGGATTAAATAATGGTCTGAACAGAGACACAGAATTCCTGTCACATTATCACATTGTGGATTAACATTTACAACAATCCCACTGGGATCTTAAATACCTGACTCCTCAGAGTAGGATTGCAATTTATATCACTCTCCTCTACCACTGACTGATCAAAGAACCTGAGTCTGGACTGAGCTTTCTTATCTGATTTCCATTCTAAACAATGCAATGTGTACTTGTATATAAAAGAAATGTTTTCATATTTATCTGTGTAACATGCCTGAGGAAGAGACCTAAGAGGCATTGAAAGCTTTCATCCTAAATCTGCTTAAGTTAGCCAATAAAGGTTTTAACTTGACTATATTTGCCTCCTGTATTTCTGTGGCTAACACAGTACCAACTCTCATCTGTTATCACAATTAGATTCACTTTAACTGATGATACTGTGTCAGCTTTCTTGAAATGTATGTGTACAGGGAAGTCTAGTACTAGTACGCTAAAAATCAAGATTTTCCTTAAATGTATATATAGACTTGAAGCTAAGAGTCATCACCCAATACCTCTGAAGAAAGGTCTTTCGTATTCCCAGATGATTAGGGGAGTCTGTAACACTACAGATATTTCTGAGCTCAGAAAGGCTTTACTTACTAGGAGCAAGATTCCTTGAAAGGGGTTATGATAAAGAGGAGGTTGATGCTGCTATGGAAAGAGCTCTAAAACTGTACAGAACTGTTCTTCTATCATCATGCTGGTTGTGAATGACAACAATGACAATGTCTAGATTTTGTGTACAATCACAGTATAAAACTTCTTCACCAGCTATTAAACTAGCTGTCTTGAACAACTGGCATATATTGGAAGGTGTTCAGATGTTGGGTCACCTGTTCACTTTAAGACCTCTATTTTGTTATAGGAGGGGGAAAAAAACACAGGGGACTGGCTCATGCATGCTTAGTGAATCAAGCATAGTAACCCCCCCCCAACAACTTGACGCCAAAATACAGCAATCATACAAACATACTGAACTCACTTAGTCCCATCTCTCAAACCTTTATGGTTTGAGAGATATAAGGCAAGACAGACCTCCGGTCCCTCCCCCTTCTGCCTGGAGAGCTTTAAAGCTGTCAGAGGCAGAATCCAGTCGGCCGACTTTCAGAGGTTCTGCAGGAGCTCTGACATCTAGATATCGCCGTATAATTACTTCATCGGAATGGTCTACAACATGTGCTTGCAAGCCAGGCACATGTTTTAGACCATACCCATGAAGTAATAATACGGAGATATCTAGATGACAGCGCTCCTGCAGAGCCGCCACGGAAGCAGTATGTCATGACGTCCACTATACAAGGAAGTATGAGAAGGGGGAGGGAGCGGAGCTCTGTCTTGCCTTACATCTCTCAAACCATAAAGGTTTGAGAGATGGGACTAAGTGCGTTCAGTATGTTTGTATGATTGCTGTATTTTGGCGTCAAGTTGTTGGGGGGATTACTATCCCTTTAAGATTTTATTTATTCCTAGTCAGCATTTGATCTGTTTGTTTTGGGCAGAAACTTCTAAGACTTTTAAAAATAAAAAGGTAAAAGTGACCACTTTTCATCGTCTGGGAAAAAAAAAAAAAAACACAACAGACAGCAACAATTGTTTTGCAATTAGAACCCACCTATTCAGTTCACTGAAACCCCTCTCTTATTTAGGCCTGGATTCATCAAGGTGTGAACTGATTAATACGCAGGAAAATCAGAGGATTTCTCTGCATATTAACCATTCGCCCATTCAGCAACTTTCGGATTGTATCTGGCCATTGCTTATTCTTCATAAGGCATGGCCAAATAGATCCGCAAATGTGATCTGCTAGCTTCATGCTGGCATATCCAATTTGAATGCATGGAGCGAACACACACATACACATTTTTGCTTATGCATATACTTGTGTTTTTCCCATGAATTACCTTTTTACGCATGTTTCCCTGCTTCTCATACACAAAGCAGGGAAACACGAGCACCCAAATCAATGATGAATACCTGAAGGTATCCATCAGTGATCCATACGTTGCTCTTCCTGCAGTTTGATGAATCCCGGCCTAAGTTGTTTACCTAAATCATGCATACTTTGCCCTTATTGTTGTTATAAACAAAGGATTCAAACTGCTTTGAACAGCAGACTCCAGATGAATAGGAAATGCAACTTTACAACGTATGTTGGAGTTTATGCACTTGAGAATTTCAAGTTTTACAAATGCTGGCTAGGCATACACGGTCTTTATAAGGGTATGAACATTTTCATTTTTAGATGATAATGTCCATTAAAATACCCTGTACTTATTTCCAGCATCTATCAAAATGATCTGTTTTTGGAATCTGGAAATGTAGTCTTCCATAAGCTCTGATAGATGAGTTATTCTTGCCTTTTCCAAAGCTCCCGCTGATTGTCTAGGATTGTTTGTAATTAGGCTGGGATAAGACAACAGCACTTCCCAATACAAGAACAATGGGTACTAAGCACAATGAGTTAACTGACAGCCATATTCTCAATACAAACCGCACAAACAGCATTAAATAAATGCTCTCTCAACAGAACAATGTTAAAAGAGCAACTATGGGATTATACATTTACATATGCTAACAATAAGTATGTGATATTTAAATTCATATCAACATTTTATTTTTCTTTTTTTGGTGTTAGTGTTCCTTTTCCCACTTAAATGCCTATTACGTGGTTCCAAAGCATTTCTTTGTGAAGCTTTGGAAACCTCTCTACCATTTATGGGTTTAAGATCCCTATTTAACCCTGAGTTGCAGAATGAATGCAACGCACTGCTGTGTAATGCGTTGCACACCATCCAGCACTGAAAGGGTAAAATCAATGATAAGTCTTATTTATCTCATGTGGTTGAGTTGGTTTACCCAAACGTGTCCCACTTCTTCATAGTCTATCAGCCTCTGTGCCTCTAAAATTAAAACTAGCTATGCTCTAGACTTACATACAGATAAATATAAGAAAGATGCACATTGAGTGTGAGACATCCAGCTCCATTCAAACCTGACCTTGTTACAAGAGGGCTGATGATTTGTTTCTATGGGCAGTGAGAAGCACTAATACAAGGAAACATTAGGTTTTCACACAAGTAAAAATACAACTCCAAGTTGTTAAGGGATCCCTTTTCAAGAAGAAGAAAAAAAGGACATAGAGGAAAGCCACATCAATAAAAAATATAAAACCGCCCAAGATGAAAACACATCAATATGAATAAAAAATATATCCAAAAGGTAAACTATGCATTACATGCAATTTGATTTAGTATAAGACTGTAAAAAAAGTCATCTACGGATCCAAGCATGAACCTATCGGATGCCACACATCTTTTTCAATGCTTTGGAGATGTCTTTAGCACAGGGCCATTGCTAGCATAAGGCGGCTTAGGCAGCCGCCTTAGGGTGCCACAGCGGAGGGGCGCCAAAACAGGGGGAGCTGCAATTTTTTTTTTTAATTATATATATCCAGCACAAACGATAAGAAAGTGTGGTCCAACAGGAGACATGGACCTGCACTACACTGACACCAGTGTCAGGAAGCAGCATGGACAGCTGTCTCTGTGTGTCTGCCCTCTCAACCCACGCCACCAGCCAATGGACTTACACTCGTGGGCCCACCCCTTCTGCCTGTGGGTTGCCGGCAGGAGTAACTAGTGCTGCTGACTGGGAGATCCTGAGACCCCACGCTACTGCTGTTTGCAGTCAGGTATCCCTTCCAATTCAGTCGGGAAGAACACATGCTCTACAGAGTCCCCTAGTGAGTGAGAGGGGGAGTCCTTGAGGCTGTGAGGGAAGAAATAGTAAATGGAACAGCGTGTGTTCTTAATGTGAGAGGAGGTGTATCCTGGCAGGGTGTGAGAGGGGCAGTGGGTGAGACAAGAGGGGGTTCCCCCTGCTGTGTGTGTGTGAGTGGGTACTCTAGCAATGACACCACACCTTTAGGGGAAAAGATCAGTTATTTCTCAGTGGTAACAAGCATAATTTTAGAAAATTACATGCCTATGAAGTTCAGAGTTTGTTATATCACTTTTGTTGGTCCAGAAAGAGGACAAAAAGAAAAAAGTATATATTAACTCTTTGAGTGACAGAGAAGTATCCAACGCCCGTTGACTACTCTTCTAGCACTCAAATGTTTAAAGTAATCTCCATTTTTTTGATGAATACAGTATCTGCAAATGCAGCATCTGGAATCAAAGATCCACTAATGACAGCTCTAGATCATTCCTAAAAGGTGCCCAGTTGGAATGCAGAAATATAATACTTCCTGCAAAACACTGGTATAATGTAAGTCACTAATGGTCTATATTAGGGATAGTCAGTTGTTGGGTCTCCAGTTATTGGAGGTTATGTCTCCCATCATCCCCAACCAGGCTTTGGATGTTTGGGAATGATGTGAGTTACATCCTCAATAGCAACTGACTCTCCCTAAGCTATACGGTTAAAGATGGAAAAAAAGTATACACTTTTTCATTATATAAGCTATATAGCAAAACGATTTAGGCAAAGTTGTAAAGGGGTGATAGATCCCCTTTTATAAAATGCACTTTATAAAACCACAATTTTTTTTTCTGGTCGGGGTCAGGAGTGTGGTCGGAGAGGGGTGGGGAGATTGGAGGCGGGGGGGGGGGCATCAAAATGCACCTTTGCCTGTGTAGACAAAAATATTTGCACCGGCCCTGCTTTAGCACCCAAGGGGTTAAATCTTTGAGAGGCAGGTGACCACATATTTATACAGTGTACTGTCCACCCTTCCAATAATCAAAGGGTTAGCACGACAAGAAGAGGTGAGCAATCTGACAGCTCCCAGTCCTCCATTGTAAACGGTACTATCCTGTGTAACGTCTGTCACTTGACGACTGACAAATCTGACATTATCCCTTAATAGATTTGTCAAGCATATATTTATATGTACAACATGTTGAATTGGTGTGTGCACATAGCTGTTCAGTGTGTGTTTCTGTGTGGTATTCACATCCATGCAGCATAAACATTAACAATCTCTCATAATTACGTGCTTACACGGTATGACTTACAGACTAGACGTTAAGCTTTAGTACTCCGTTAATAACTGTATATGGGACATGCCAAGTAGTGTTCGACCATGTGCATACTCACCAGTTCCGGATGGAGGGAGCTCTCCCTAACCGGTGGTTCCGCCTCCTCCCGGGCCCCGGTACGCAGGAAGAAGCCGGACACAGTTTCCAGGTTGCTTCGGTTTAGCTGCTTCCGGTTCCCGGGGCTTGGTAGTGCAGGGGAGGAGGTGAACCAGCGACACCTGCTGAACGCCTGCGGTAATGCATCCCATGGGAATCCATCCATGAATACTGAAAGAAGGCTATGACCGAGACAGATGTACTAAAGTGCAATTCTTTCTGGATTCAACCAAGTGCCCCTTAGAAAACAGATTCAAATGGGGCTTTTAACCAAATTGAATGCTATATAGGTCTCCAATGCGGTCATTTATAGGGTTCAAGGTGGTAAAAGCTCAATTTAAAACAATGGGAATTTTGAGAAATAATATTTATTATTTTAGGGTGCACTTGGTTTGGCCAGAATTGCTATTTTTTATGTCCATTAGCCTCACTGAGATTGGTGGGGGTTTTAGTCATGCTTCGGAGCTTTCAAGATGAGCTGACCCTGAGATCTATGATATATTGACCCTTAAACTTAACCCTTTGAGTGCCAATGCATTCTTTGCCACTCTGGCACTCAAAGGGTTAAGCATATTCTACACAATATGTCTCTGCTTGCTCTAACACAGAGGTGTTCAAGTCCAAGCCAGGGGCGGACTGACAGGACCCAGGGCCCCTGGTCCAAAAAGAGATCTGGGCCCCCTGCAGAAATCTCCACATTGCCCCTTCATCTCCACAATGCCCCCTTCATCTCCACAATGTCCCTATCTCCACATTGCCCCCTTCATCTCCACAATGCCCCTATCTCCACATTGCCCCTTCATCTCCACAATGCCCCTTCCACAATGCCCCCTTCATCTCCACAATGCCCCTTCCACAATGCCCCCTTCATCTCCACATTGCCCCCTTCATCTCCACAATGCCCCTTCATCTCCACAATGCCCCCATCTCCACATTGCCCCTTCCACAATGCCCCCTTCATCTCCACAATGCCCCTTCCACAATGCTCCCTTCATCTCCACAATGCCCCCTTCATCTCCACAATGCCACCTTCATCTCCACAATGCATCTTCCACAATGCCCCCATCTCCACAATGCCCCCTTCATCTCCACAATGCCCCTTCCACAATGCCCCCTTCATCTCCACATTGCCCCTTCATCTCCACAATGCCCCTTCCACAATGCCCCCTTCATCTTCACAATGCCCCTATCTCCACATTGCCCCCTTCATCTCCACAATGCCCCTTTCATCTCCACATTGCCCCTTCCACAATGCCCCCTTCATCTCCACAATGCCCCTTCCACAATGCTCCCTTCATCTCCACAATGCACCTTCCACAATGCTCCCTTCATCTCCACAATGCCCCTTCCACAATGCTCCCTTCATCTCCACAATGCACCTTCCACAATGCTCCCTTCATCTCCACAATGCCCCCTTCATCTCCACAATGCACCTTCCACAATGCCCCCTTCATCTCCACAATGCCCCTTCCACAATGCTCCCTTCATCTCCACAATGCACCTTCCACAATGCTCCCTTCATCTCCACAATGCCCCCTTCATCTCCACAATGCCCCCATCACCATGCCCCTTCATCTCCACACTGCCCCTACCTCCAGTCCCTGGTGGTCTATCGGTGTGGCATAATACTGTGCGAAGTCCCACGCGCCTCTAGTAATGCAGAGGCTGGGAGATGATGTCATCTCCCAGCACTCTGTATTACTAGAATGGCGCGCCGGCGGCCGTTGTTGGAGAGCTGCTGAGCAGCGCTGGAAGCGGCAGCGGGCCCCCTTCGGTCGCGGGCCCTCAGTCCGTGACCGAATGCCCGTATGGTCAGTCCGCCCCTGGTCCAAGCACAAAGGACCTTTAACATGCTTTACAGGACTGGGCATCAAGGTCATCTAGCTGTTTAGGAATATAATTCCTTTTAGCTGTTTAGGAATAAATTCCTATCATCAGTCTTCCAACAGTTGGCTGGATAAGATGGGAATAATAGTCCTGTACAGGTGAAGGGGCAGAGGTTGCCTGCCTCTTTAGGTAAGCAAGACTTCTTCCTCTGCCTTTCTAGTAGAAAATTAGCCAATTTACATACTAAAGAAGTAGTTATTTGGTGCAGATCATCGTAGGTAATGCTGGACTCTTCACCCAGAGATTTCGAAAGTTTACAGGTATGTTTTCATGATATACCATTGCTCCATTTTTTAAAAGAAAAAACTGAGACTGTCCAATATCTGTTCATGCCTAAAGTGACCAGATCGACATTTTAATTTGTCATGCTTGTTAAATCTGCATTCTATAGGACCAGAGGAGTAACTAGAAGCCACAGGGCCCTGGTGCAAAAATTGCCATGGTCTCCCCCGACCACATTGACCACCTCCACATTGACCCCCAATGTCCTTCATTAAGTGGGATTATACACACTTAAATACCATTTACTTCATGCTAGCATCTGTAAAACTTCTCTATTTGTTTTTTGCTGCATAAAATGTAGTTTTACATAGTATCTGAGGAAGCACTCATTCCAGGGTACAGTAAACTTATAATTGTCCAGGATTGCATGTAAAGGTTGAGGATTATGCAATTAAGAAAAACATTTTACAAATGCTGGCTAGGCGTACACAATCTTTAAAAGTAAATGAACCCTCTTCCTGCTTTAGGTGATAATGCCAATTTAAATACCATGTACTTCAATCTAAAATCTATAAAAATTAACTGTTTTCTGAATCTGGAAATGTAGTCCGATGGAACAGCTATTTCCCATTGTTTGTCCAGGATTGTCTGCAAATGGGCAGATGTATGCAGAAAGGCTGTTATCTTATAAGTGCAATGAGCAAGCAGTAATCACAATACATTAACTCTATCTCTCACTACAATAGCAAAAACAAAATAAATTCATCCTGAATAGGACAGTTTACATATGCATAAAAACAAGTTTAGGATTATACTTTAGGGATCTCACATGAGCAATTATTTTCACACATGTTACTTAATTGCATGCTATTTTAAGTTATATCATTTTTTAATTTTAGGTGTGTGTTTTTATAAAAGGAGAGGTCTTGTCTACACTTGTTTCTCGACATATGGTACATTCAATGTTGTGCAGGGTGTAACTCCAGGGAGGTAAGGTGACCACATATCCCTTCAAATCAGAGATGCTTCCAAAAATTTCCATTTAAAGAACTGCATAGGGTTTAGCGGAACCCCACAGTGTGTGTTTTTAATAAGCATCTCTGATTTAAAGGGATATGTGGTCACATTACAGGGAGTGCAGAGAGGGTGAAGTTGTGATGGGGCCTGGCAACCAAGGGGGTCCCTGGTCCCCAGGGCACTACATGTTCTAATGATGTCCCTGAGAGAAAATGTTTGTGTTAGGGGGCCTAAAAAATATTTGCACAGGGGCCCTTCAATGACCTACTCTGTTTATATTGTGCTTTACAGTTGTTAAGTCAGTATGCTGTCACTATCAAAGTGACTGGTGTAATTAGGCCAGGGAGTGGCTCTGGTCCCTTTTAAATGTTTAAATGTAACCATAGAATGTATGTTTGGCCTCTTTGATCATGATTAAGCGCAGCGGTGCGCGAAACATGTCGATCTAAGAACTTACACGTCTGCATCCGAAAGGTGCCCACTAAATCATTTCTCCCGCTGTTCAGCTATGAAACAAGGTATCACTACGTGTTGTACTTCATTTTTTACTGATGTATCAATAAACATATAATTGTTTTTATTCGCTGTATGGCTTGAATCCATTATACGTTTTGGTGCACCTGTCCATCATTATAAATTGTGTTCCCTTTTATACCCAGCCAGGCCTCATCTCTGACTAGTACAAAACTAAATCTGCACTCCAGTGAATAGTGTATAAAGTAGGGTGATGGTGACCAGATCTCACCTTTAACGAGGGACATATAGGAAATAGCCATGTTTCAGTACTTCACTGATATCAAAGCAGTCCTGCAGTATCCATTTTTCCTATGCGTCCCCAGTTAAAGGTGATGTCTGGTCAGCAAAGTATAAAATGTATAAAAGGTAGAAGGAAGTGGAATTGAACAGGGCTCAGATCCAAACTATACACAAAATAACTACAGAAATTAAATTTCTCTAGCTGACAAATGCAAACAGTTTAAAAAAAAAAAAAAAAGTGAAGCTGCTGAAAGTAATAACTGCCCCGTACATATTGATGGATGGCATGCTTTTCTTTTGGAAATTGTATATATATTAGAGGGTAGGACTCATTTCTTGATGAATGGATTTAGTCCTCCACACTTAAAGGGATAGTAATATTTCATATTACACATAGCTCAGAACGGTAGTCAAGGAGGGCAGGTTTTTCATTATACTGAATGAGGGAAGATTGTGTCTCTTTGTGATCTGTCCAGTCAAGCAACTGGACATCAGATTTGAGGGGAAGAGGCTTCTGAACAGGGAAAGGGGCAGGAGGCATCATCTTTAACATATTATTACACTGTAACTAGCACATTTCGCAGCATATGAACATCACAGAGCAGTACTATTACAATTGCTCACCGTTCTGAGCTATGTGTAATATGAAACATTATGAAACATTCAGGGCCCTGAACCGGAAGTAAAAAAAAAAAAAAAAAGCCCTGTGTCATCAAGTGCCGGCCGCACATACGGGCGCTGGTCCTTAAGAGGTTGACTAGTAAGTTGGAATAGTAGAACCAGACATACACGGTCATCCCAGCCTCATTTCACTGCTCACTGGTAGTTACTGACACCAGTGCACTGTAACACCTCTCCAAAATTCAGTGGGTTAAAAGCCCCATTTAAAGCAACAGGGCTTTTTATTTAATCTCACTTAAATACCAAAAAAGCCAACAAAGTTTCATTGTTCCAGCTTAATTCAACATCCCACGTGTTTTGCTGATGACATTATGTGACATCTTATATGACATAAATGTTAATGGTTTGATCATTTGTGATATTACAGATATTTGTGATGTCACCAAAGATGCCACTGATGAGGTAATTTGTGA
The DNA here is from genome assembly GCA_037306005.1 of Rhinophrynus dorsalis. Lineage (NCBI taxonomy): Eukaryota > Metazoa > Chordata > Amphibia > Anura > Rhinophrynidae > Rhinophrynus > Rhinophrynus dorsalis. The sequence continues at coordinate 258,055,206 of CM074722.1, forward strand.
TGTTGTGTCTGATGTCATCAGCCAAGCACATGGGCATGAGGTTAAGTTAGCTTTTGTGTGTTTGAGAGAGAAGAATTGTGGCTTTGATGCAGTTTTTTTATATAACCAAATTTCAGCATTACATTTTAGTGTTCTTTGAAGCATTCATTGATGTTTTTAAGGTTGGACTGGCACTTCCTTCAAACCCTGCAATTTACATAAAAATTGGCTAGGTAGTTTGAGTACCAATTTCAGAACAAAAAATATTTTTTTCCCCATTTGGTGCTATGGAAAAACTTTAGTCAGAAATACAGACCAAACTAGCTTATGGATTCTCACCAGAAATATCAGAGAGAAAGTGTCAAAATACTGGCTGTCAAGTACAGGGAAATAGTAAATAGACCAGAAAATACTGGTTTGCTCCACTGTTCCATCTTTTGCTGCTGCTCCATCTATACAGCATTAGTGGAGCTGTCCTTTTGTCCTCCTGGCTGCCTTGCCCGGTATATTGGCAAGGCCGGTAGAGCCACATTCAGATTGTTGTGTTACCCTCCAGGCGGCCTTGCCCGGTATATTGGCAAGGCCGGTAGAGCCTGTTTCCATTTTATGGTGTCATCGATCAGGCTGCCTTGCTGGTATATTGGCAAGGCCGGTAGAGCCGTATTCCCGCTATTGTATCATCTTCCTGGCTGCCCTGCCCGGTACATTGGCAGGGCCGGTAAAGCCTTAGTCATATTGTTAGTTCATACCATAGGCTGCCTTGCCCGGTACTTTGGCAAGGTCGGTAGAGCCTACCATGCTGTATCTTGTAAAAGCTACTGTTTGAACCCATTGTGTACATGTGATATATGTGTATGTTCAGGACCTGTGAGGGTTCACATTAAACTTTTCAATAAAGTTTGATTTTTATCTTACTCTGTGTCTGAGAGTCAAAACAAACCGTGACAACAAGACCACAAAGCAAGGACTAGGTCAAACAAGCTGGAGTCGCAACAGGTAGGCAGTAAGCACAAATTCTCTGGACAAAAGTAAGATCAGACAAGGTAGGAGTTATAAACAGGATGGCAGCAAGGAAACACAAACACAGGACAAAGGCTAGGTCAGCGGTACAGGATTCAGGAACAAGAGACAAAACTCAAAGCATCTAGTGTGTACTCTCACAAACGTTTTTATAGTGTGCAAGATGCAGTGCTACGTCAGTATATAGGCTTAAAGAAAATATTAGTGGGAGGACTATGGAAATGCCCCATCACATCGTCATACAGAGATGGAGAGAGTGCAGATGTGAATCCCGGCCAGCAAGAACTATGTGACACTAGGGGAAGGAGCAAGGATGTGCTCTGAGTATAAGTGCAGAGAGAGCCACGAGACTCCCAGGCCAGCAAGTACAAAAGTGGATCTCCTCTCCCTTTAAGGCCGCCTCCGGAGGACATTGTGTGTTTTGGAGGGAAACAGGTGGTGGAAGCGGCAAAGAAGTGCTGGTGCCTAGACATCTGCAGCAGATCCCCAGGACCTTTACTTATGTCCATACCCCTTCCAATTGACAAGGTAATGAACCTGACCCGCACCAGTCTAGAGTCAAGAAAGTCGTTAACGTATTCCTCATGACAGTCCACAGTAACTGGAGGTGGAACAACAAGGTTAGGGTGACGAAATCTAGAAACTGAGACCAACTGCACAGCTGTCCACAGACAGCGAGAGAGAAGCACTACCCTTAACTGGAGACCGGTCAGGGTGTGCAGAGGAGGCAGCAGCCCAAACCGGGCGGAATCGCACAGAACAGGAACATAGAACAATCCAAGTCAGTACACGGAGCAGGAACCTCATAGCGCAGGACCAATAAGAATACAGCTAGGGTAAACCCGGAAGTAACAATGTCGCAGACAGAATCACGGCACCATGATAGTGTGTCTGTTTGTGTAGTCTGTTGCATGTGTGTGCATGTCTTTTGCATGTGTGTGTGAATATCTGTTGCATGTGTGTGAGCATGTCTGTTGCTCACATGTGTGTCTGCGCATGTCTGTTGCACGCGTGAGTGTGTGTGTACATATGTGCATCTCAGGTGTGTTTGTGCATGTCTTTTGCGTGTTTCTGCAGCTCACTGTGTCTATGTGTCTGCCTGTGTGTTGCATATGTCTATGTTTATCAGTGTGTCTACATTTCACAAACGTACGCCCAACTGTCATAAAATGACAGGCAACGCCGTGCCACATTGCTAGTATATATATTTATATATATATATATATATATATATATATATATATATATATATATATATAAAATGGGTAATTATACAACTCGAAAACAGATTGTGGAAATGTTTAATAATGAAGTAGTTAGGAATAATTTGAGGAAATGGTACAATCTGGTAGAGGAGTTAGAGATATTTTATAATATATCAGCAATTGATTCCTGACGGAGAGAATTAAATGTTTAATTTCATAAAGGAATTGTGGGTGAAAAGTATGTTAAAAATTAGTAGAATTACCCATTGTATAAATATGGTTGAACTTCATTATAAAATTATGTTGAGGTGGTAGTATATCCCTGAAAGGCTAGCTAAATTTGGTGTGGGTATTGAGTCTAAATGTTGGAGATGTAATATGCATCAAGGATCTTTTAAGCATGTCTGGTGGGATTGCGAGAAAGTTAAAAAAAAGCATGGGTGGATATTTTTTGGTATTATACTAAATCTTATAGGTATAATTCTTCCCCCAGCGCCAGAAAGAGCTCTACTGCATAGTGACCTGGGTATACTCTCTCCGAATAATAGAGCTTTAGCTATACAATGTATGGTTGCAGTGAAGATAGTTATCACAAGGAGATGGAGACAGCAAGAAGAAATTAAAATGGAGGTTGTAATTAATCAAGTGAGAAATCAGTGCCAAATGGAATATGGTTATTTTAACCCTTTGAGTGCCAGAGGGGTACGCAACGCATTGCAAAGCAATGCGTTGCGTACCCCTCTGGCACTCAAATGGTTAAGGCACGTTTAAAAAAGGATACATTTTATTTAATATGGAAAGAGTGGGTGCAAAAATATCCAATTAAGTGAAAGAAATATAGAGAAGAGATATATGTCCTGAGTGTAAAGATATAAGGGGTTGGTGCGAGTTCCAGGGTATTAAGGGATACGAGGGTTAGATGATTGTAAAAATGGATATGATATGGAATTACTTGGCAAATAACGCTATGTTCTTTGATATGATGTAAAATTAATTTTGTATGTTATGGAAAATAATAAAAAAAAAAGAAAACAGAGTGAAATTCAGAAAGAAAAGAGTCAAAGTAGTTCAATAGGGGAGACTGGCGATCGAGAAGGGTGGAAACCAAAGCAAGAGCCTGACCATGTAATGGAAACAATAAAGGTGATTTTGGCCTGGTGGGAATCAAAAGCCTCAGGTTGACAACAAAAATGGAGGACTCATTGATTAAAAAACCCACATAGGTCTTTAGCTGGCCCATCGAAGCACCCAGGCAAAGGAAGGGGAGGCGGTAAGACATATGCTAGTATAGCTGAAGTAGCTGTGGTTACAGAAACGATGAGGGCCGGTGTTCTAGGTGCTTCCAACCAATGCTGCAAGTGCTGTAAGAGACCAGTTATGGAGTCCAGTTTCTGGTTGAAGAGTACAATCTGAGTAGTATACTGCTCTAGTACAAGGAGAGATCTCCTTGGGATCAGACAACATATTGAGAAGGAGAAGATCCTGAATGAGTGGTGCTATCAAAATATAACTAAGCTAGCTGTCAAGTACATGGAAATTGAAAATACACCAGAAATTATGGAATATAAGACTCCTCTATCAAGGGTTAGAATAACTAGGAGCTAGAGGGCGAAGCTGGGAAGCGAAGCTACAAAGTGTAGGCCAAACATGGCTGCATGTGCTGCAGCCTAGGCGGTATAAAGGTGTTACCCACGAAGCTAGATGGTGCCCTTCGGTGAAGCCTCAGGTGACCCAGGATACACAACCTTGGGTAGTCCATATCCTACTAACTTCAGGGAGAAAACTGCAAACCTCCAACAGGAACAATACAGAACAACCTACCAGGGTGATGAGCAGGATACAGGAGCAGGAGTATATGGCAATGAATAGCCAGAAAGAGTTAGCAGGAACAGCAGAATAGAACTACAAGTAGAATCAATGGTCAGATGTAGCAGGATTCAGCAACTGGTGGGTAGAGAAGTACAAGACCACAAGGAAAGGACTAGGTCAAACAAGCTGAAGTTTGCAACAGGTAGGCAGCACGAACATATTCTCTAGACAAAGGCAAAGTCAGACAAGGCAGCAAAAAAAGAAAACACTAGGCAAAGGCTAGGTCAACTGTACAGGATTCAGCGACAAGGACAAAACACGAAAGCAGTTAGCATGTACTCTCACAAATGCTCAATATATAGGCCGTAAGACAATACTACTGGGAGGAGCAAGGAAGTGCCCCCTCACATCGGCATACAGAGAGAGAGAGAGCGCCAAAGAGAATCACGGCCAGCAAGAACTATGTGACACTGGTGGTGGGGGGAGGAAGGACGTGCCCCGAGCATAGGTGCAGAGAGACAGCCAAAGCTACTCTCGACTGGCAAGTACAAACGTGACAAGCTCTTTTGAGCACTCCCTGTTTGTTTGTTTTTTGTCACTAGGGTAGGAGGAGACATAGATTCATGTGATTGCATTAAAATGTTAAAACATAAGAAAAAAGAGCAGGGTAAGCCCTAGTGCAGTATTGAATTTCTGAAATTGGCAGACATAAAAACAGCTGCATCACCATTTACATATGGACTCAAAGCACCCCTGGGAGTTGTCGGACATCTGCCAAGAGCACCACCAGTTATCTAATATGAGTGTAGTATGTCAGTCTCTCCTTCATCTGTAACATGGTAGCTGGAAAAGCTGACACACCACTGTCCTTGTGTTTATAAATATCAGCTGATTGGCAGTGCACTCAGAGAACTCTGCAAGTGTCAGAAACTCCCAAAGGGGGTATATATTTAATCCCCAGAGTGCAGAGCCTCTACCTATACTAACAAGGTACAAGGCATTTCACCCCTTATTTGATGTGATGGATTAGCTTCTTTACAAAGTGTTATGCTTTGTGTACCTTTCCTTAATTTCTGTAGTTGTTATAAATATTTTAGTTCAGGCAAGTCATATTTGAAATGTAATAAAAATTGGACTGTAGTCGGTATAGTTTCATGCTTCTGGCACTGTGTACAGTATGTCAGCTCATACCAATGAGGTGTCATTTTTCATGTAAGATCAGAAGCTAATGGATATAGTTGGAAATTCCATAGATTTCAAACATTCAGTACGTTTGAAGGAGTGGAAATGTAAAAGAAAATGTATTTTTTTCATTTAGCGCCACCTTCTGGAAACATTTGTGCACACTAGGTTAGAAGCAGAAATTCACGTAACTGCTCATTTTGTGTGGCAGGTTATCTTCTTTCCAAAATGGTGCTTTGTGTACCTTTATTTAATGTATGTGTTTGTTAACATTATAGTACAGCAAGTCATGTTTGAAAAAACTGTAAGAAAATGAGACTGTCGTTTTTTGTTATTATGCTATGCTTGCATAAAATGTTGTACAGTAAATTGTGACTTTAGTGTAAATTTCTGAAACCTTTCTGATAACTCAGATTTTTAACAAAAGGTCCTTGCTATATCATTTCATGTAGAATTAAATGTCAACTATTTTCTGATTCTCAAGTTAGTCTACTTTAACCATTTGTGTGCCAAAAAGGTATCCAATGCATTGCAATGTGTTGGCTACCTGTCTGGCATTCAAAGGGTTAAGGAAATATGCTTTTATATAGTTATTGAGTATTTAGGGTAGTTTTCCATGTAATCAATGGAATGCGCATTTTAGTTCATAAAGTTTAAAATACCCTTTTTCGCTCCTGTTAATTAGGAGTCTGTGCAGTAGGTAAAACTATACATATTTTGTATTTTTGTCTAAAATCTATTGAAATAGTGCTTTTAACACTTTGAATACTAGAAATGTCTCCAACACATTGCAAAGCAGTACATAGTAGTCAAGGGGTTAAAACCCCATTTAAATAAATTTGTCACCTACAGCTCAGTAGACTAGCTCCATAATTGCTCCATTTCCTGCTTGTACATCAGCCAGTGTTTTCTTCACTAGCTCTTGCTATGGGATGCGGGTTTTGTTTGTGTAAATGAGTACACTGGCACCTCTGAACCAGGAGAGCAACTGTAACTTTTTTTAAAGGAACACTACAGTTCCAGCTGTGATTCTGAGCTTGTACAAGTCAGAGTGATTGAGCATGAGTCTTATCAATAATGAGAACAAGTGCGTTTGCTTTTCAATGAGCAAGATTGTGTTTGAGTTTCAATTAGAACAAGTGGGTCTAAGAGTGAATGAAAAGCAGAGCTGCATGGGGCAGAGTATGAGAGGATTAGGTATGAGTGCAACTTTGCAAGAGCAAGTCGGTGCCCCAGTGAGTAAGAGCAAATCTGTGAGCAAGAGTGGGTCTGAGCATGAGTGAGCAAGAGCTTCAGAGTATCACTTCTTAGGTTTATACATACAGCAGAATGCAGCATACCTCCCAACATTTTCAGATTGCCAAAGAGGGACACTTGTGTTTTAGGGGGTGTTGCTGGGGGTGTGCCTGGTGGGCGTGGCATTACCAAGAATTTTTAGGCTATTTCATGACCTATTGACACCTACTTGTGAAACCTAATAAATGATTTATAACAAGACCAAAGTATTTTATTTACACAGACTAATTTATAAACAAATAAACTGACATTTACATGAACATTAATGTGAGTTTTATTGCTGTGGAGCAATGTGATACACTTATATACACACCACACAGTCTGATCTCCTAAAAACAGGGACACCAGGGTGAGAAAGAGGGACAGGGGGATTTGGGCCTAAAAGAGGGACACTTGGGAGGTATGGTGCAGGTTCACGCATATAGCAGAGCATACCCGCGCAAGTTCACACAAATTGTAGAGTATCCCCGTGTAGGTTCACACATACAGCAGCGCGTCCCCACTCAGGTTCATGCATACAGCAGCACGTCCCCACTCAGGTTCATGCATACAGCAGCACGTCCCCACTCAGGTTCACACAAATTGCAGAGTATCCCTGCACAGGATCGTGCATACAGCACAATATACAGTATCTACACAGGATGACACAAACAGCAGAATATATCTACACAAGATCACACATACGGAATATAAAGTTCTCAGCCCCACAGTTACTTTTGACCTCTTAAAGAACAGACACATACTCCATGATTGTGGCAAAATTGTCTTTATTTCCTCACATTACAGACTATACTGTGCACAGCACAAACCAAATGCGGCATTCCCCTCCCCCCAATGCAGCCAATGGCCAAGCCCTGCCTACATTTGACCACCTCTGCAGCCAGATCTTGTCTGCATCTGGCTGCTCCACCCCAAACATCCATACTTGTGGAGGGCAGGCCAGACGTCTCCAAACCTTCCACCCTCACCCCCTGACAGCAGCTGAGTAACCCAACAAACCCAGCTGCTACCGTGAAAGGATCAACAGGGCATCCCAAAATGTATTTTGGTCCCTATGCCCCTCCCCCCTTGCACAACTGGCACTAGCCCCCTCTCTTCTGCACCTCAGCATGCCTGACCACAAAGTCACTGCCTGCTGTTGTACCACAACCAACCAGGTGGCTAGGCCTGCACCCTTCCTGCCTTCGCCGAGCATGTCTACAAAGTCAGTTCCCAGCTAGGCCTAGGGTTGCCACCCAGCCGGTATTTTACCAGCAGGCCGGGTAAAAAATTGGCTTCTGTTCAACGTTAAGTCTATGGAGGGAATGCCATGGCTAGTATTTTTTTTAAGAAAAGGTGGCAACCCTAGCTAGGCCCATGCAACCTCAAACTTCTAGGATGTTTATCCTAACCCTTGGGTCAGGGAATGCCGCATTTCTGCGCCCCCCTACAGCTCCTCTGCTCCTTCCAACGTCCTCGAGCTGACTTCCTGGCGTTTTCTTTCTGGTTGCCCTCCAGCTGCCACATTCGTCTCCTTGGGTCAGGTGGGTGGGAAACAAACTGGAAGAGGTCAGTGCTCTAGGCTGGCCTCACATTTACAGTAAAATCTCGGGTATAATATGCACAATTTTACCCCACTTCACCTTATGTGAAGTGGGGGTGTGTGTATTATACACAAACGTTTTTGATTTAAAAAAAAAATAAAACCTGGTAGATGCCTTCCCTCCCCCACTACTCTCCGATGCTACAATAAGACTTACTAGGTTAAAAGTAAGTCCCCGTTGAAGTCTTCATCTTTCGAAGAGCAGCCAAAATAAAAGCTACCGGTGTGTAAAGCATAAGTGTGGGCGGCATGCTTCCATTCGCCTCCCGTTTCCTTCAATGGCTTTCAGGTCCTTCCTCCTCCAACCAATGCCCTGTGAGGACCTCACAAGCCATTGGCTGGAGGCGGAAGGACCTGAAAGCCATAGAAGGAAGCGGGAGGCGAATGGAAGCATGCCGCCCGCACTTATGCTTTACACACCGGTAGCTTTTATTTTGGCTGCTCTTCGAAAGATGAAGACTTCAACGGGGACTTACTTTTAACCTAGTAAGTCTTATTGTAGCATTGGATAGAGCGGGGAGGGAGGGAAGAGATCTACCAGCCTGCAAAACCTTTTTAGTAAAGAGGAAAACAAGGGTGCGTATTATACATAGGCACTCTTGTTTTCCTCTAAAATCTTGGGCATAATATGCACCTGCGTACTATACACAGGTGCGTATTATACCTGAGATTTTACGGTATACCCTTGTCCCTAGGCAGGTGTGAAAAACTGCCCCCCCCACCTCTTCCCACTGTCCGCGGGGGCCCAGCATGCACCAGCCTTTGTTGCTCATCCTTCATTGCACGCTGGACCCCCGTGGCCGCCATCTTATCGTGCCTGGAGGCGAGCACCTTAAAGGAGCTCGGTCCCACTTATCATTCCAGAGGCTCACACAGCAGCAGATTACACAGTATTAAACACAATCACACAATCAGCAGAGTATATCTAAACAGGCTCACACAAACAGAAGACTATATCATGCATACAACAGACTAGGTCTACACAGAATCACATACCTCCCAAAATTTCAAATTCCCAAAGAGAAACACTTTTGTTTTAGGTGGTGTTGCTTGGGGTGTGGCATTACAGAGAATATTTAGGTAATTTAATGACTTATTGACACCTCTTTGTGTAACTGAATAAATAATTTAGACCAAGGCCAAAGTTTTTTATTTACTCAGACTCATTTATAAACACATACACTTAAGTTAAACTCATATTAACCCTTTGAGTGTCAGAGGGGTACGCAACGTATTGCTTTGCAATGCATTGCGTACCCCTCTGGCACTCAAAGGCTTAATGTGAGTTTTATTGCTGTATTTTAAAGGGATAGTAAAACCCCTGAAAAACTTTAAGCCAAATGATAGGAATAATAAAAGCATACTTAACGCCCTCATTCCCATCTCTCAAACTGTTATGGTTTGAGAGATATAAGAAAATAAAGACCTTCGCTCTCTCCCCCTTCTCATGCGTCCACTGTATAGCGGACGTCATGAAATCCTGCTTCCGGGACCAGGCGGCGGCTTTTCAGAAGCGCTGTCATCTAGATATCTAAGTATAATTACTTAATCGTAATGGTCTACAACGTATGCTTGCAAGCCAGACACACGTAGACCACACCGATAGGGTTGCCACCCAGCCGGTATTTTACCGGCAGGCCGGTAAAAAATTGGCTTCTTTTCAATGTTAAGTCTATGGAGAGAATGCCTTGGCCGGTATTTTTTTTAAGAAAAGGTGGCAACCCTACATACCTATGAAATAATTATAGTTAGATATCCCGATGACAGCACTCCTGAAGAGCCGCCTACAGTCGGGCGACCGGATTCTGCCTCTGACAGCTTTACAGCTCGTCAGGCAGAAAGGGGAGGGAGTGGAGGTCTTTATTTTCTTACATCTCTCAAACCATAACGGAATGAGGGCGTTAAGTATGTTTTTATTATTCCTATCATTTGGCTTCAAGTTTTTCGGGGGGTTTACTATTCCTTTAATGTATTACCCTTCTATACATACCACACAGTCTGACCTCCTAAAAAGAGGGACAACAGGGTAGGAAAGAGGGACAGTGGAATTTGGGTCTCAAAGAGGGATTCTTGGAAGGCATGGAATCACACGTACAGCAGAGTATATCTTACAATATCACACACAGTAAATAGAATCGTCTACCCAAGATCATATACAGCTGAGCATCATCACTTCACAGGACCACACACTGCACAGAATCTCAATCTCTGCCGCCTCTCCCCCGGAAGCACTCGCCACTCCTCCTCCAACACTTGTCTCCTAGAAGCCATCAGAACTGAGAGAATAAAACGACCTGTCAGTATTCCTCAGGTATGTCACCAATAAGTATTGTACAACCATCTGTCTGGGCACACACAGACGCACTCCTTTCCCTGTTACACGAGAGAAGGGAGGGGACAGCGGTGTGCTCGTAGCTATTAATAACCATTTCATGAACAGCCCTTTCGCTTTATCTATGTCAATACAAAGGGGATGAGGGTGTTAGCTGAATCTTACATGACGATGATCTGAATAGGATAATAATGGTCTGCTGTATGGTAATTACTTGCAATGTGTATTATTCATTATATAATCACAGTTTTAAAAGTATGCTATCATTGTATTTACATGTCATGCAGTTTTTGTGCATAACGATGTATTGCAAATGCATGATTATAATTACCATTGTTCTATAATCATTCAGTTGTATGTTTTAAATAAAAGGAAAAATAATTTTGCTGTTGAGGTTTAACGGTTAAAAACCACGCTTAATCGTAAATTTAACCCATTGAGGTCCAGCAGATGTGCAACACATTATTTCACAACGCACCGACCACCACTTTAGTCCTTCACCATGTAAGTGCCAGAGAGGTATACAACGCATTGTGTTGAATACCTCTCTGGCACTTAAAGGGTAGTAATAGGTCGGTGCTGCTCAATATATATATATATATATATATATATATATATATATATAGCTTCAATATGTTTCACTTAACCCTTTGAGTGCCAGGCGTATCCAACGCTTTGCAATGCGTTGGGTGCCCCTCTGGATCTCAACGTGTTAAAGATCATTTGTTTAAGTACTATCATCTAAAATAATAAACGTCACAAAATAATATGTTTTTTTCGTATGTTCTGGTCCTGAGCATGATAATATGTAACTATGAGCCCAGCCACGGTTTGTGAATGACTATACTACTACCGTCTTACTACCAGGGGGCGCTCACCAGAAGGGGTTCCACTGCTTAGGACAGTGTTTCTCAACTGTTAGTCCTTTGGGCACACCAACAGTTCAGGTTTTCCGGTTGTTCCTTCTTAATCACAGGTGAGCAATTAGTGGCACAGTGACTGATTCACCTGTGATTAATTAGGGATATCTTGAAAACATGACCTGTTGGTGTGCCCCAAGCACTGGAGCTGAGAATTACTGGCTTAGGTCTTACGTGGTGTTGAAAAGATCTACACCTATGCGTGATGTCCCATGGCTTTTAGCTGTTTTACTTTCCTAAAGTTAAGGCTTCTAGAACTGTCTATGGTCAAGCACATTTTTATATATATATATATATATATATATATATATATATATATATATATATATATATATATATATATATATCACGTTTGAGGGAAAGAAGGCCTTTCTGAAACACGTAGTTGAGCATGGAGAGCAATCAGGACTGATTTGCACTAAAGGATCTGTGTAAAGGAGAGAGAAGTCAATTGTGTGACCCCCCTTTAATTCCATATATTGCAGGGGTTCCCACTGTTAGGCTGACCAGATCTCACCTTTAACCAGGGACACATAGGAAATAGCTATTCTGCAGTACTTCACTGAAATCAATGCAGTCCTGCAGTATGCATTTCTCCTATGCGTCCCCGGTTAAAGGTGAGGTCTGGTCAGCCTACCACTGTTGCAAAGCAATATGTTGCTCACATTCTGGCCTTCAAGGGATTACACCTAGGTTTAAAAACCTGGGCAATATTGAGATCTTCACAATGTATTTTACATATTTTAGCATCCAATGGATTATGCATAAATCAGAATATGAAAATAGGTTTCATAGGATATCACAGGAATTGTACACCTTTTTCCTATTATGGAGTCTTCTGTCTCTCCTTAAAGTGGAACTGTCACACTAAAACACCCAAGGCAATTTTAAAACATCTTATAAAAACAAGCCCACATGTCTACCTATAAACTTTCCTTCTTTAACCCTTTGAGTACCAGAATGGTATCCAATGAATTGTGCTACAATGCATTAGGTACCACTCTGGCACGCAAAGTAGGGTGACCAGACCTCACCTTTAACTGGGGACACATATGAAAAATGCATACTGCAGGGCTGCTTGATTTCAGTGCTATCTTGAAATATGGCTATTTCCTATGTGTCCCTGGTAAAAGGTGAGGTCTGGTCAGCCTAACTCAAAGGGATATATGAAGTAAAAAAAAAAAAAAAAAAAAAATGCATGATTGTATCTGAACAAGGAAGCTGCTATGGTGCTGTTTAGCCTAGGACAGGGCTGTCCAGTTTCTGTCCTCAAGGGCCACCAACAGGCCAGGATGTGATGATTTCCCTGATTAATCCTCTGAGTGCCAGAGGGGTACGGAATGCATTGCAAAGCAATGCGTTCCGTACCCCTGTAGCACTCAGAGGGTTAAGCACAGGTGAGTCTGTCACAATGAATGGGAAGGTGATTTACTCACCTGTGCTTAATCAGGTAAATCCTTACATCCTGGCCTGTTGGTAGCCCTTGGGAACTGAACTTGGACAGCCCTGGCCTGGGACAGTGGTTCTCAACTCCTGCACTCAGGACCCACTAACAGGCCAGGACTTAGGGATTTCTCTGCTAGAGCACAGGTGTGGTGATCAGAGGCTCATTCACATTGATTAACTCACCTGTGCTCATCAAAATCATCAAATCCTGGCCTGTTAGTGGGTTGAGAACCACTGGCCTAGGAGATACTTGCCCTTGTTAACCCCTTAACGTCCAGTGACATTTCAGGACCATCACTGCTGTTTATACGTTAAGGACCACTGATGGTCCTAGCACATCACGTATTTTTACTCACAGCGCTCCTGCGGGAGAGCTGTGAGTAGTAGTGGGGACTGAAATTAAGTGCTCCAAGACCGGAGTGATCAGTATAAGTCCCCCCGTTCGGCGTGCAGAAATTCCCCGGAAGGGACCGCAGGGTACAGGAGGGGAAATATGTCATGGGTGGGGTTGATTCATGGAGGAAGTGCATGTGTTGGGAGGAGTAAAGGGAAAGGGCATAAAAGAGTTGGACACAGGAAGGAGTTGTTTGGAGGAGGAGAGGACAAAGGAAGCATCCCTCCCTCCCTCATATGGTATGGCTATGTGTCTCGGCTGGCGGATAGTCCTTGCATGGTTTTCAGAGATCGATAACTGATGTGGTAAAGTTTGGGGATTTTATCTTCGGGTGGAAGCCCTTTGGGAGTTTACCCCGGACATAGGTCGTGGGAGGTCACGTTACCCATTGAAGCTAAAGTGGATTGCCAATGGGGTAATTACTTGGGAGTCAGCTGTAAGTGCTCAAGAATGGTAGAATCAGCTGTAAGTGCTGACGAATGGTGGGATCAGCTGTAGTGCTGAAGTGTGGGAATTTTAGCATGAGCCCGTACAATTTGGCCATGCTTGGTTTCAAGGAAAGTGAATTGGCAAGGACTGTCAGTTAATGAATGATTATTGCTTAATGATTAATTATTGTTGTGTTGAATAAGAACAATAATAATGTGAGTAAAAATAGTTAAATAAAGCTGTGGTCTGTTATCCCCAATATAGATGTGTGTGTACTTCTTTATGGATCATTCCCTCTCCGTATGACATGGTGCATGTGAACAGTGGCGCTGTTGCTGCATCACCCTATGGAAACTTCTAGTCAATTGACCATAACCTTCCATAGGATGGTGTAGCAACAGCGCCACTGTACAGTTTCATTCCATTGAAGTTTGAGCTGCAGTAACTTTTGACTAAAACACATCTCAGCAGTGGGAGTAGCTTTGTTGTAATCAGGAGGATAGATCTTACAATATAAATGTTAATATATATTAAATGTTACTATCCTTTTAATATCTGTACAGCATTGAAATATGTATATTTTTGTGTCCCCAGTTAAATGGGAGGTCTGGTGAGTTTGCTTTTGAGTACCAGAGGGGTCAGTGCTGCACGTGGACATACGGAGAGGAGGCTTTGGGAAACCTTTTCCCCTGGATAAATTGCTAAATTAATTTACCCATCAGAGTGTCAAAAATATGAAATGATTGTTTAATCCTTTGAATGCCAGAGGAGTATAATGCATTGCTTTCAAATGCGTTGCACAACCCTCTGGCACTCAAAGGGTTAAAGGGACAGTAATGTCCCATAAAAACTTCTTATACTTTTATAGAGCAGAAGAAAATAAGAAGAATGGTGCAAACCCTATCTATCAAACGCTATGGTTTGAGAGATATAGACACTGAAAGTTTGTCCCTCTCTCCCTTTCTCTCTCTCTTCTGTAAAGCTGACAGCAGGAGATTCAAGTCGAATGACTCGAGGATGCTCTGCAGCAGAACCGAAATTGCGGTATTGCAAAAGAATTACTTCACTGGAAATGTCTACAAAGTGTGCCTGGTTTGCAAGCACACTTTATTGACATTTCCAATGAAGTAATTCTTTTGCAATACCGAGATTTCGGCTCTGCTGCAGAGCCACCGGCTGGTCCCTGGACTGAAATCTCCTGCTGTCAGCTGGACGCTGACGTCAGGAGAAGGAGAGAGGGGAAAACTTTCAGTGCAAATATATCTCAAACCATAGCGGTTTGAGAGATAGGGTTTGCACCATTGTTGTTACACGCCTGTTAGAGCTGCCATCAGGGTCCACAGGCATTACCTATGTATGGGGCTCTGCCAAACAGGGGAGCCCGCTCTCCTGATCAGACACAGAGGCCCTCACAGCCAACATGATGTCGGTGGGGGCCTGTGTCAAAAGGGGCCACCAGATGGCCAGATTGGCTCATGGGAATTCTGGTGGGTACCCTTTTTATGTATATTCTGTAGGTATCAGAGCAGAGAGCTGGAGTGCATCTCAGCCTCTGTGTTCTACATTTCATATCATACCGCATAGTGGAGCAGTTCCACAGGGTCTATCTTTAGGTATACTTCCATGCTGCTTTGCAAATGTGTGGGGTGGGTAAGGGGTTGTGCTGTGCACCAATATGTCTGATGGTAGTCCTGATTTCTGTTGCCTGTGTGAAAGAGCTTCAAGGCCTAATTCAAATATTGCCAGTGAAAATACTGTAAATATAGCAATAAAAGTCAACCATGTGAATCACACTATTGGAGAACTATATTCTGTGAAGCATCTTACAGATTGTGTACTAGTCCTATTGGCTGTGTGCTCCCAATAAAAATGGAGCTATACCCGGGCAAACCAATTGCACTATAGGAGACAAATCCAAATCGATATTTATTTTAAATGGGGCTTTATCCCTATGGTGCAGCTCGTTTGTCCTAGAATTGGCCTTTTTCTTTGTGCATATGCCGGTGCAACATAATGATTTGCATGGGATAAAACCATAAAACTATGACTGTATTTGGTAAACCTGGATGTATAAGCACCTTATCTACTGTTGGGAGCAGTGACACTGCATGTGTTAACCCTTTGAGTGCCAGAGGGGTGTTTAACTGTGTTGCACACTCCTTTTGCAATCAATGGTTTAAACAAGGGTAATAGAATATTATAAAACGTAGGCTGAATCCTTATTGGCTGACTAAGCCAGCCAATCAGCAGACGTTACAACTGGTACAGTTTAAACTTTAACCCCCCTGAGCACCAGAAGGTCATGCAGCGCACCCTCTGGCACCCAAAAGGCCAGAAAAAGAAAATAGAAAAAAAAACAAACAAAAAAAATGAGCTGTAACATAAAATAAAAGTAACTTAAATATGGAGTATTAACTGAAAAGAAACCAGATGGGGGGACACCGAGCAGAGCACACCATTTAAGACCCACTGGGAGGCACTTTGGTAACAGCATTCAGTCAAATGATCTGCACACAGCATAACAACCATATTATTTTTTATATAATCGAAGGAAAAAAACAAACAAACAACAAGGCAGGAGTGCCTATGGTGGAGTACGTTAATTTAAGTGGTTATTGAATGTGAAGGAATAAAATACACTCCATTTGGATGATGTCAGGGTTTCCGGGACTTGGAGGCAGCGGAGTAATGTCTCCATAGCAACAGTGCGGAGCTCACAGTGTACCTGAGCATGTCCAAGTTAAACAAAGCATATCGGAAAGGCTCCAGATTAACCCAAACCAAAAGTGAGGAACTCATTGAAGAACACCAGGGAATAGACGTGCTTCAACTATCCATGGGTCCACTGGGAACAAGGGTGCCCGCCTGCTTGTGTCGATTTGAAGATTTGAAGCATCTACGATAGGAGAGAGGAGACCCGAACGGAGACGGGAGAATTTCTCCGTATGCTTTTAAGTCAGTTGGCTCTGATAACAGAGCCCTGACATCATCCAAACGTGAGTGTATTTTATTCCTTAACATTCAATAACCACTTATGTTAACGTACTTCACCATAGACATTCCTGCCTTATGTGTTTTTTTTTTTCCTTCTATTATATATCCTGCCTCTAAGGGATAGCGTGTTACTTAAGGGTACTGCCTTGGACTAAATAGCCTACATCTGAAACTATACTGTTTCTGGAGACAGTTTAAAGGAGCATAAAACTTTTTTTATGAAAACACATATCATACAGAGCATTTCCTGCTGAATAAAACAAGGTCACTCCCACTGCTGTCAGATGTTTTATTCAAAGTTTATAGCAGTTTAAATAACCAGGAAGTGAATTTACTGTGTTTACTTCCTGATAGTTCTAACTGACAGGATGTGACAGGCAGTTTCTAGCACATTCTATGGAGAACTGTATGTCTCAGAATTTTCTGACTTTCCTCTCCATTAGAATCAACAGGAAATCTAATTATAATTTGACCACTAGAGGGCACTGCAAATGTAAAAAAAACATGGGTTTAAACTGTAATAACTCTGGAAATATAAATCTCTCGGCAGTGGGAGTACCCTTATTTTACTCAATAGTAAAATCCCTACAATATATATTTTTTCATAAAAAAAGTTTACTGCTCCTTTAATATCTTTCAGTTGCCTGTTCAGTCAGTGTTGGTATACACCATAACTGACACTATACATTTGTGAGTACTTACATTAGGGTGCGGTGGTGGTGTATTACTTTTAATACACACAAGGGGTGCCCCTTGTTTTTTTGTTTCCCCCCCCCCCCTTTTTTTTTGTCTTCCACAATATTATTTTTTGTAGCACAATACATTCAGGTGAATTGTACATTAAATTGGCATCCGTCACTTTTTCTGAAAGAATCCGGTTTTATTGCATGCTACTGGCGATATTACTTATATCACAAATTAACAAATGGTCAGCCGGCCAATTAACATTGTGAATGTCTCAAAGGGTACAGTATTAATGCATCAGTCAGTTTTTCCCACGACTGCTCTACTTTAGTTTCCCAAAGTTTGCCCATTGTTCAGTGTTTGTCACTAGGAAGACATGGCATAAATGGGTTCTTTAGGCACAAAAATGCCTTCTCACATGTATTGCACCCTGTTTTGCCAAGTCTGCCATTCATTTCTTCTACCCTGTGATAAGAGTTCATTTATTTGTTAGAGTAAGAATTATTTAGGCCTAGTTCAGAGTTTGCAAGTCAGCCTATGTTTTATTAATTCTGAACTACTATTTCACAATCGAATTACACCAGCAATGACAAACTTGCCTAGAATGTAACCATAACTTTTAACCCTTTGAGTGCCAGAGGGGTACGGAATGCATTTCTGGCACTCAAAGAGATGAGGCTTAGGAGCTTAAAAGGAAAGTATACCACCACAAATAAATTGGGCTTAAAAACTAACTTCAACAAAACCCATTAATAGCACAGTTACTTTTCATGTCTACAGCTGTAGTCATGTTAGGTTATGGGATTAGATAACCAATGGTTACAGGGGTGGGAGACAGAAGGGGGGCTCATTAGATCCCCTTATTGGGCAAATTAATTATTTCAACATATATGAAGACCGCAGCAGGTGCTGAAACCTGGAGCCTCCACCTCCAATTACACAAACATATAACATGTAGCATCTGCAACACAGTAACTCAATCCAGATGGTGACAATTAAAAGAAGAAATGTAATTAAAATAATTGAATTAAAAACCTGAGGCACACAAAAATACATGTTGGGATCAGGCAACTCTTCCACACCTTGTGCATTTCGGACCTCCCAGGTCCTTAGTCATAAGCGAAGCCTTCAAGAAGAAATATATATGTTGGGGAGATGCACTAAGGTGTGATAAAGTGGAGATGACTTCTCCAGTGTTCTGAACTCTGCAAATCCTATGTAATTCTATGGCGCCAATGCAATAAGATTCTCCAGCTTTATTTTAGTTCATTGGAGCCATAGAATAACATAGGAATTGGAGAAGTGATAGCACTGGAAGTCATCTCCACATTATCACTTCTTTATCACACCTTAGAGCTTAACCACCATTGTTCTCTCCAATAATAATAGTGCGGACATTAGCAGCCATTGTTGTGGCCCTTCTTAAAGGGATAGTAATACTTCATTTTATCTTTATTTTATTTTGTAGGCATTAAAAAAACATGAAGAACTATATAAGTCTCATCTCTCAAACCTTTATGCTTTGAGAGCTATTCGCAAGCAAACTTTCCCCTCTCGCCCCTTTTACCTAGTGTAAGCCATCTCTTCTCAGATGTAGAATGCAGTCCATAGACCAGACAGATAACAGCAGGGGATAATCTTCTTCCTATGAGAACAATGAAAGCCCTCCCCCCCCCTTGACAAGCTTTTCAGGTTTTTCCCTTATCTTAATTGAAGATTGTCCCTCTCTGCAGTCTACCTGGGCACCTTCCTGCTGCTCTGGCTGAGCAGTGTTACATCAGTAAAAGGGGCAGGAGGGGGGCACTTTGTCATTGAATTACTCTTAAACTACAACTCTGACAGAATTGAAATAACAATCTCCAAAGTCCAAATACTATGATGATTAATTAGAGCTGCTTTCATTATGAAACATTACTATCCCTTTAAAGGGAATCATTGAATAATAATAGTTGAACAGCCCGTGTACACGGCCACAGTGCCAGGAACCAAAGGCCACGGTGCAGTCATGCATGGTAGAGACTGCCCGCGCCGCAGCTGATAACGGAGTGGGGCGCTCTGAATTCAGACCGTAGTCCTCTCTGTGCACCAATCCTGCCTCCCAAACCTTTATGGTTTCAGAGATATTCACTTCTAAAGTTACCCCCTCCCTCCTCTTCTCCTGACTTTAGCGTCTAGCTGACAGCAAGAGATCCCGGTTCTGGGGCCAGCCTGCGGCTCTGCAGCAGAGCTGAAATTGCGATATTTAAAAAGAATTACTTTGTTGGAAAGGTCTACAAAGTGTGCCTGGTTTGCAAGCACACTTTGTAGACTGTTCCCATGAAGTTCTTTTTAAATAACGCAATTTCGGCTCTGCTGAAGAGCCTCCTCGAGTTGCACGACTTGAATCTTCTGTTGTCGGCTTTACAGTTGACAGCAGAAGAGAGGGATCTTTAGCGGCTAATATTTCTGAAGCCGTAAAGGTTTGAGAGAGAGGATAGGTGCCAAATAACTTATTTTTTTTAAACTTCTACAAAACAAGCATTTTTTTAATGGGGCATTACTGTCCCTTTAATTAGAGGCCAGAAAAGGGAGACTCTTGGTTTGGAATCACACTTCTAGGGTATTTCATGAGTGCAGTCTAACATTTCTATTTCATGAGAGAAACAAACAAAAATATAGTAATACAGAAACTGCATGTGCTTATTTGGCATATTATGCACTGCATGGGGTCTGTTTATCCATATGCTGTTGGCTAGCACTCAGGGAAGCATTAACCCTTTGCCAGAGGGGTACGGAACACATTGCTTTGCAATGCGTTCCATAACCCCTTGGCACTCAAAGGGTTAAATAATGGTACACAGTACAGCATTGTACAATACATTAATCCTTTGAGTGCCAGAGACATTGCAATGTGTTGGATAGCTCTCTGGCACTGAAAGAGTTAAGTTCTAGTACAGGGGTGGACTTCTGTTGGCTAACTGAGGATGATGGGAGCTATAGTCTAATACAGTGATTCTCAACCAGGGTGCCGTGGCACTTTGGTGTGCCACGGACATCAACTTAGGGTGCCCCGTATTTTCTATGAAGACTAACAATAATGGACTTTTAAATAAAGATTTATAGAAATTGATATGCACAATATGTTTAGTTTTGTTATTATGATTATAAGATCTGATAATAACTGTATATTTATGTGTTGTACCCTTTTTATGCCCTTGATAAAGTACATTAAATATGTCAGGGGTGCCCCGAATGTTCTAGATTACATGTTAGGGGTGCCCCAAACAAAAAAAGATTGAGAACCACTGGTCTAATAGCTGGAGAGACAATGTGCTCACCCTGTGATAAACTCATATGTGTCACACCATAGGCAGAATTACTCCACTGGCTAGTATGAGCTGAGCCACAATATCCTTAAATCTCCATTGCTTTTCGTATTGTCACATCTTTGAAAATGAGTGAAGGCTGTCCTCCAGGGGGCCTTGGTCTGTTTTCCAAGCAAGTAGGAACCATCTGACATTAAAATAACAGTGTACCTTTATTATGAAAACATATTTATTTACAGCTTTTCTTGCTGAATAAATCTAGGGTACTCCCATGGCTGGGAGATGGTTCATTCTAAAGCTGTAACGTTTAAACTGTTATTTGTTTACATTGTGTCCAGAGAGCACACCTACAATTTATCTGGTATGATGGCTGTTAATCTATTTCATTTAATGGGAGAGATGAGCCAGAACCTCTGTCTTCAGTTATCCGTAGAATCCTATATAATAATTCGCCAAGTTGTGTGTGACGCCCGACATGCGCAGTACACACTGCTGCACGTGCGGCAGTCATACGCAGTAGAGACTGCCCGCGCCACGGCTGATACAGAGCTGGGCGCTCCGAAGGAGCGTCCAGCTCTGTAGCAGCCGAGGCGCGGGCAGTCTCCACTGCGTGTGACTGCCCCGCGACCGGCTGCCAGAGGCACTGTGGCCTGTGTAACGGGCTATTCAACTAGTATGATAATAATAGCTTCACTCCTTCCTTACTGGTGAACTGCATTTGATTTACTTAACAGGAAAATTCTTATATTTATTTTTTATTAAAAAAAAGAAAAGGTTTACTGCTCCTTTAAAGCAGCTGTGCATTATTTTTATTATTAAACACACACATATATTAGGGAGTTAGCTGCTGAGTAAAGAAAATGTACTCGCATTGCTGAGAGATACAACTTTCCAGAGTTATTACTGTTAACCCTTTGAGTGCCAGAGTGGTACATAACGCAATGCAATGCATTGCCTACCACTCTGGCACTCAAAGGGTTAAACTCTTGGGTTTTTTACATTAACAGTCAGTGGTCAGATTTAAATTAATTATTCTGTTGCACCTTATTTTAGAGGTAAGTCACTGACAAACAGTTCTGCATAGAATGTAATGGACAGTGCTGAGTCATGCTATCAGTTTGAACTTTCAGGAAGTAATCGCACTAACACCAACTCTGTGACAATTTGATTTATAACAGCTAAATATAACACTTGAATAAAACAAATACAGTGGTAGTACCCTTTCTTTACTCAGTAGGAAAAGTTCTATAACATATAGTTTTTCATAAAAAATATAGTTCTCCTTTAAGTATCGAGACAAAATGGAGCAAATATGAGAAATACCAACTGTGTCATAAGGGACAAAAAAAAAATCACAGACATTCCCATTAGTTTAAAAAGGGCAGTTATCATACTGAATGATAGGTCAGTAATGCATTGCTATGCACTAGTGATCTCTTTAGCATTCAGGGGGTTAAAAACCTAATTTATTTCAATTTACATGGTTATTTCTCCCCTATAGTTCACTTGGTTTGTCCTAGAATTGCTCCACTTTGTCTTTATACATTAGGCCCATTTAGTCAAGAGGCTGCCATCTTGATGTGGCCACATGTTGCCTGCGTCCTTCCAAGCCGCTTGAGCTCCTGCAGTACCACCATACCTGGGAACTTTTTGTTCTGGACTCCCTGAAGGAGAAGTCCTGTGGTTCTTTTGAAATTTTATGCAATTTGCGTCAAAATTGGGCAGGGCTTAATTGCGAGTGTGGGTGGGGCTTCAAAAACAGCAAAAAAATTAGGTAAAATAGGCTGGGGACGGAGGGGAAGTGGGAGGGAAATGTGAGGAACATTCAGGGCAAGAGCAGAAGTGGGAAGACTTTCAGTAGAAACTCCCCACATCTGGAGGAATCAGCCTCTGCCCCGAAGTCTCCGGGGCATATCCGGAGAGTTCCCAGCTGTGAGTACCGCCAGCTACATTTTCTCAGTAGAAATAGAGAGTATTGTGCACTCAGAGCCTATTTTATTTGGGTGATAAATAAATACATCTTAATTTTTATTAATCAATCCTTTGAGTGCCAGAGAGGTATCCAGCACTTTGCTTTGCAATGCATTGGATACCTCTCTGGCACTCAAAGCGTTAAAATAAAGACCTCTTATACAGTCTGTGTAAAACATTGTTGCTGTCCTTAGAGAAACATACAAGCCCAAAACAGGGTAAACATTCTAAATGAAGAAGTCTCTAATAAAGTAATGTAACAAGGCCAGAGATGACACAAAAACAATATGGAAACCCATCCAGCAATCAGAATATCAATCCTCAATAGAATCTGTCGGCTTCAATGGACACTTACGTTCCTTCAGTGTATCCTAGTGTTTTTTTATCTATAAATATCACCTTGTTTTTGCTGCTTTTGAACTGTATGCAGAAAGGGGGAAAAAAGAGCAATTATTGGTTAAAGGGATAGTAATGTTTCACAATATAAGCAGCTCCAATTAATCTTTATAGCATTTGGGCGGTGGAGAGCGTTATTTCAATTCTGTCCGAGTTGTACTTCAAGAGTAATTGAATGATAAAGTATCCCCCTCCTGTCCCTTTTACCTAGTGTAACACTGTTCACCTCAGAGCAGCAAGACTGTCTGGATGGATCACGGAGAGGTCCAATGTTCAGTGAGCATAAGGAAAAACCTGTCAAGGGGGCAGGGTTTTCCTTATGATCACAGTAAGAAGATTGTCCTTTGCTGCGAGCTGTCTGGTCAAGAGACCAGATTCCACATCTGATGGGAGGTGGCTTAAACTAGGTAAAAGGGGCGGGAGGGGGATACTTTATCATTCAATTACTCTTGAACTACAACTATGACAGTACTGAAATAACACTGTCCATGGCCAAAATACTATGAAGATTAATCTGAGCTGCTTTTTTGTGAAACACTACAATCTGTTTAAAGTAATCGATCCATAGAAGATACATATTACAAAAATTCCCATTGATTTAAGTGATAACTTTAATCCCCTGAATACTAGAGGGGTCTCCAGTACATTGCTTTGCAATGCTTTGGAGACCTCGCAAGTACTCAGGGAATTAAATACAGTGTTTAAATCAATGGGAATTTGGGAATTTTTTTAGTCCTCACATATGGTTCATTTGCATTGCTACAGAATTGCCCTTTTTCATTTTATATACAGCCTTTGAATACCCTGTAATGCACTAACATAATGCACCATATTTGTCTTCCAATAGATATCTTATAAAATAGAAGAAGGTATAGGAGGAGATGTATGGCCATGTTAGAAGACTCTGGGACCGACACACAACAGACTCTCAAGATGGCAGCCCTGCGTGTTATGGATTTACCTCTTTCCTTTTACAATTCTTTCACACAGGTAGTGTTAGTGTTAATAAAAATTAAATTGAATTTGACACCCAGATAATAATGTTTGTTTCAAGAAGTGGAGAAAAAAATGTATTTTTTATGGCCAGTATGCTAATAATGAAATATAATTATATATATTATATATTACATTTTGCAGGTTTCCCCATGTGATAATCTTCTGCACACATAATTCACCATTAAGATAAAAAATGTACTTACAGGTGCTGTATATAGTCAGATCTTAAATGGGTAGTAAACTTTTATTATGAGACTATATAAAGCTTTGTCTACACAGTGGCAATAGAAACATATTGTGATGATCAGACTAGGAAGTGCCCAATGTAAGCTGCCTGGGTTATACTTTGCAGAGTGGAATCTCCACAAAGAGAATATAGACTGCTATAAACAGAGACAACATGAAACAATACAGAAAATACTGCTAGGTAGTCCTCAGTGAGAAAGATGCTGGAGTCCGCTGGATAGGTAGTGTAACTGGCTGGCGTTGGCTGCTCTTGGGTAGCCTTGCTGTGGCCCAAGCCGGATTAGAGGTGCAGGCCCGCACCCAGAATGACAACTCAAGAAACAGCAGCTACTTACTTAGAACTGGAAACAGGATAAGCAGGAACCTACTAGCAGACTGGATCAAGAACAGATAACCAAGAATGACTAGAAGTTTAGGCTTGACTAGATGTCATTGGGGTCATTGGCTGACTAGTGGTCGAGAGGGTCATAGCTCGACTAATGGTGGTACACAGTAATAGTCTCTAGAGGGAGACAGTAACAGGGAGCAGGCAGAAGTGAAGTTGAAGGAACGGAGCCAAGGCCAAATTTTGGTTAACACGAAGCCAAATAAGATAATGGCGGACCAAGCAGCACCCAGGAGAAGGAGACAAAGAGTAGTTGAACAAGCCGAGATCACAATCCAGTCAGGCAGAGACAGAACACAGGGAGCAAGCAGAAGATCAGTCAAAAGATCGGAGCCAAGGTCAAGTACCGGTAACATGAAAACAAAGCCAAATCAGTTAATGGAAGACGAGTCAAAGGAAAGCTTGGTCAATACACAGGAATCACTAGGACAAGGCTTGAATGCAGGTCACAACAGGAACACTTTAATCGTGCGCCAAAACAAAGTGCCGGAGCTTGATAAAGGCTCAGCAAGAGTGTCACAACAACAAGGCAGGGAATACAAAACAAAACCAGGTGAAGCAAAATAGAAAGCCAGGCAAGAAATGCCAAGAGCACGGAAACAGGGGAATAACATGACACTACCCTCTCCCCCAAAGGGACCACCTCTGGGAATCCAAAGATGGTTTGACATAAAAATACCAGTGGAATCGGCGAACCAAAGAAGGGGCATGGACGTGGGGGGGGCATCACCCAAGAACTCTCCTCCTGGCCATAACATTTCCTATTATCAAGATACTGTAAGGTACCAAGGAAGAGACAGGAGTCCAGTATGGCATCAGTGATGAATTCCTTAGAGTCATCCATGGTAACTGGTGCAGGAGATGAGGGTGGGTGAGAATCATGAGCTTCCACATAAGGCTTGAGCAAAGACACATGAAGGACCGAATGGCTCTTAAGTGCCTGAGGAAGGGTCAGATTGTAAGAGATCAGGGAGAGACGGGCCTCGATATCAGGGACCTAATATGTGACTGATGGCGAAGCTTAATGTTTTTGACAGAGAGCCAAACCAGATCCCCTGGGGTGAACCTGGGTGTCAAGGAATGATAACGATCAGCTAACACTTTTTGCTGCATTGGAAAGGTGAGAAGAGTGTGGCGAATAGCTTGCCAATGATCCTCCAGATTACAGGTATGCGTGTCGACAGAGGAAACCTCAGACACAGGAGGACAGAGAGCAATAGCTGAAGGATTGTACCCAAGGGCTGCAAAAAATGGAAAACACTTCAGGTAAGTCTGCAGAGTCCTGCTGATGGGAACAGTAGCAGCTGATCCAAGTTTTGGTTCAACCTCTCAGTCTGTCCATTAGTCTGCGGATGGTATGCAGACAAATGCTGCAGATGGATACCAAGTTTGGAGCAAAATGCCCTCCAAAAATGGGACACAAATTGAGAACCGCGATCAGAAGTGATATGTTGCGGTATCCATGAAAATGGTAGATGTCATGAATGAATAGTTCAGCCAATTCCATAGGAGTAGGGAGTTTGGGTAGTGGAACAAAGTGTCCCTGCTTGGAAAACTTATCCACTATGATCCAAATAATAGTGTTTCCTTAGGAGAAGGGCAGATCTATGAAATCTATGACTGTCTGAGACCACGGAAGAACTGGCACAGGAAGAGGTTGTAAAAGATCCACAGGCCGGGCACAGTGGACAGGAAGATACAAAGGAGGATCTAAGATCTGGCTACCAAAAAATACCTAGAAATAAGGTCCTGGGTATGAAGAAGACCAGGATGACCGGTGATCACAGAACAATGCCCCAGCGAAGAATATCTGAATGTTACTGTTTAGGTATAATATACACATTGGGAGGCAAAGTGACTCCAGATTGGCATGCAGACTGGGCTTTCCTGAGGCAAATGAAAAGTGTAGTAGACAGAGAAGAAACACTCCAGGCTCGGAGTGCTCTTAATTTGTTTAACATATTAATTTGCCTAGGTAGGTATCCAGCTTACAGCAGTCAGGTGTATGTTTCTGTGTATATTTTGCATTATATCTGCAGTTTCCTGTTTATAGTAATCTCTGTTCTAGCCTACTTTTAGGTCACACCTCCTCTCAGCAAGCAATGAGCTTCAACAGACCTGAATGTATTGTAATGGGCACACGATCTTACTAGCTGCTAATCTAACATTGCAATGTGAACTACGAGGAAGATGAAAAACGGCTAAAAAACAGTATGTAGATAAACCTGGCTGCTTTTCTGATGACATCTACCTGTTAGAAAAATTCTTACGTTGTATGCAGAAAAAAACAGGTGCAATTCTGGGACAAATCAGATCCACCGTGGGGGATAAATGAAAAATGTCCATTGATTTTAATTGAATACTAGAGAGGTTTCCAATGCATTCTTAACCCTCTGAGTGCCAGAGGGGTATCCAGTGAATTGTTTTGCAATGCATTGGATACCCCACTGGCACTCCAAGGGTTAATAAATCATTATGAATTTTGAGAATTGTCATTCTCCTGTTTTGATTTCTGAATAAGTCACTTTGGGCCTGATCCAAAAAATAAAAGAGAATCCATTCTAGAGCAAACCAACTGCGCTGTATGGGGAAAAAATTTTTTTACATTGATTTAAGGGTTGTTTCTACTCCTCAGCCCCTTAACTACCAGCCACACAACGCACGGGTGGCAGTTAAGGACCATGGGGCATTTTTTATATATTTTGGGCAAAACAGAATCAGGGGTCTTTGAGCTGAGTGCAGCTGTGCGGGGACCATCTCTGGTCCTTAAGTTCAGAACCACTGTGACGTCCTGGCACGCCATAGTCCTTAAGGGATTAAAAGCTAGAGAGCTGTCTCCAATGTGTCGCTTTGCAATGTGTTTGATTCCTGTCTAGCATTCAAGGCATTAAAGCCCCATTTAGACCAATGAAAGTTTTGAGAAATTGTTATTTCTCTGGTTTGGGGCAGATGGTTTGCTCCAGAATTGCTTCTGTTTACTTTTGTGAATAAGTCAGAGGTGAAATGTGAGTGTCTATTAGAAGTCACCACTCAATCCCATGAGCTGAGCTCCTGGTTTATGCATCAGTAGGTCCAAGGCAGAAGAGCCAAACTAGCAGACAGAGGTTAAACAGTCCAGGTCGAGACAGGCAGAAATGATTTGTAACCAGGCTGAGACTGGCAGCAAACAAGGAAGAGTTCCATTAGATAAGCCAAGGTCAAGCAAGCCCTGTAGATAAGCCAAGTTCAAGTGCTGGAGGAGTTAGTCCAGGAGCAAAAGACAAAAACCATGTGATCAAATGGATGATTATACCACCAAGGATCAGGAACAGTCAGAATAAGGACCAGAAACAGGAGCAAAAATGTGCACATGCATGGGTATGTCCATCCCAAGCATCAGAAGCATTGTGTGCAAATATGTGCGAAATAATGGAAGATCTGTTAACAAAACACCCCTGGAGACACATGTGAGGCCAGGCAGTTCAATAGAGTTCACTTTTAAAAGGTCGCACTGAAAAGTGCGTGATACGAAAGGGCACATTCAGCATGTCGCATTGTTTAGTGGGTTTGTCAGAGTTCAAAGCAATACCTCTCCGGTGCCGAAAGGGTTAAAAAATAATAATAATTATTACACGGACAGAGTGAAGCGCCACAAATTACTGCTGCTGTCACATCAATGTCACTTATTACAGAGAGAGAGAAGGCTGTAGGCAAAATTAGACATCCCAGTGACGCAGGAAAGGATCGTGGCCAGTGATATCCACCTCCTGATACATACAGAGACATATTAGGAGGGGACATAGAGTCTTGCACTTTTTACGCATGGCGAGATGCTCATGTCGCCCTTTTAAACAGTGCGACATGCTGAATGCGCCCTTTCGTATCACACACTTTTCAGCTACTTTTTAAAAGGATCCCTTTCAATAGGAACCTAGAACTGCATATTGGTGACATGCAT
Organism: Rhinophrynus dorsalis; assembly: GCA_037306005.1. Lineage (NCBI taxonomy): Eukaryota > Metazoa > Chordata > Amphibia > Anura > Rhinophrynidae > Rhinophrynus > Rhinophrynus dorsalis. The sequence goes on from CM074722.1 coordinate 258,083,714, forward strand.
AGGCCGTTCAGGGATGCAGCCATGACAGAGTGTTTGTAAAATTATGTCTCCAATACTTTTTTTACCACATCTACTGCATCTGTTAACACTCACTCCAGAGGAAAGGAATTCCACAAGCTCACTGTCCTTAGTGTGGAGAAATCTTTCATTTGCCATAGTTGAAGCTTCCTTTCCTCTTATATTAATGGGTGACATTGTGCCTCCTGTGCATCTCTTTGGATGAAACGTGTCATGGCCAATTAGTCATACTGCTAATATATTTATTTATTTATTTGTTGTGAATCTTTGTACTCTTTCCAGTTATATATATTAATTTTTTTGAACTAGGCAACAAACTGTATTTCATGTTGAAAGTGATGTCTTAAGTATGTTGTCTACATTAACTATCAAAATATTCCCCACGAAATCTTACCGTAATATAATTCAATTTAATGAATATGTAACTTTGTTGTTTCTGCTCCACAAATGCACAATAGTGCACTGTTCAAATTGCCAATTCAATATTGTGTTCGTTATATGTTACATATGTCTTCCAGCTGAAGTCGTCTCCTTGTCTGAAGAAGATCATTGCAGTAACAGCTATCAGTGCATTATCACTCTTCTTTCTCGCTCATCGCTTTAAAAGAAAACGGGGAAAAAAGAAGGACAAAATTCCGCAGTGGGAGCCAGGCCACATTGTTTTAGAATGTACCAAAAATGCGGCGTCTGAAAAAGGTGTGTAGAGAATGGATATCTGCATACAGTAATACATTTGTGCTATCTCTTCTTTTGACCTATGTATGTTAAAAACATTTTACAAAAAAAAAAAAAAAAAAAAGCAATTTGTCTGTCTTGAAAAATTCTATTCAAGTTCTTTCATATACCATGGAGCTTCAGGATGTTTGTCTTTTTCCAGCTTACAATTTTGTTATACACAGGACAACTTTGGTTTGAAATGACCAGCAATCTGATTTGTGTGTGTGCACGTGTGCAGAATGACCTAATATTACAATGCCACGGGGACACACAAATCTGAAGTCTGGCTGAATACATTTTTCAGATCGGACCTATCAGCTCGGGTGAATAATTTTATTGGATCGATATGATTGAGCTGGCCAGTACGTTTGAATATAACCAGGCAATCCAGTTGTTTTCAACCAGATTTCCCAACCACATCGTCCCAAGTACTGGCATGTTAAGAACAGTAAAAGGAGTACATAATAAACAAGTAGCTATTAGGTTTTCAGAGACCTAAGGGCTATGATGTATTATACAATGGTTCCCAAATATTACAAGTATGTTGTCAAAATATCAGACATGTAACTGTTGCATCTGAGATACGTAAATTACCTAATGTTGCTGTTAATATTTATCAGTGCATGTATCATGTGAAACTGATCTTGAATCAAATATATATATCTAAACAGTGCAAAAGCAGGGGCAGTGCTACAGCCTGTGCAAAACACCAGAGCCGACAAGCACAAGGGGGCCCAGCAAAAGAAGTCACAGTGACCCCACACAGAACCTCAGTAGGCCTCTATATAACATTTTATGTATTGGCATTCCTCAATTATGTCTGTTCCACTCCAACCACACTGGACAGGTCTCTACCATCGAAGGTTCTAAATACTTCAAATTTAGTATTGAATAGGAAGTTGGGATAGGAAGCTGTCACAGCAAGAGTGTACCGAGCTGCACATGTGGAGGGGGGCGCCTGACTTACCAGTAAGCTTTGCAATGTTATTTTGTCCTTCTTCACAACGCAGCAAAAGCGAATACATTGCTCACAGTGCATGGCAAATATATATAATGCTTGAATTATAAATTGCTTATGCTGCCTGTGCTAAACTCATTCCTTATCTGATTAGACAGGTAAAGAACAGGGCTGAGTTTAGTGAGCTGAAAGAATAATTAACGTACAGTACAAATCTATATAAAGTTGCTCTGAACTGTGAATAATGGATCTACTCTCCTCCTTTTTTGTCACAAACAGGAAAAGATATAACCATACCTGGGAACTCTCAGGGTTTGACCCTGAGACTCACGGTTTTGACACAAATCTCAGGGGCTCAGGGGGAATGTCCAAATTATCAGGGTGAGATAGTTCTGTGTTACCTACTATATGATTTGCTTCAGTTAAATGTTTCTTTAGTCTCTAAATTGGTGCTGTTTGTACCAGAATGACAGGGGAAGATGCCCTGCTTGTCTTGGTTGTGTTTAAGCACTGAGATCCCTAAATTGTACCATGTTAAAAGGTTTCATGAGGACTGACTGGAGCACCTCCGGGTTAGAGCAAGCATGTACATTACATAAAATCTACATTATGGGAAGCTTTAAAGGTTAATATTTTAAAGATCTCAGGGTCAGCTCATCTGGAAAGTTCCCAGGTATGGATATAACTCTAAGACAAAACAAGGAAAAGCGCTCTGAATAACTATAAATTTATTATAGACAATGAAATGTATCAAACAATAAAACTATTCCCTTCTTTCTCTATTCCAAAGAAAAAGAAATAGAGAAGCAATAAAGCCAATGAACAATAACTATAACACCAATAATCTACCTGGACACCACAGTACCAAGAACCATGTATCCAGTAGATACAACGTAATACTAATATAACGTTGTCAAAATGCTGCTATACAATCTAAAATAATTCTGGCCAGCACTATAAAAAATAGTAAAAATAAAATATAAATTAAAATATACGTCCTCTGTAATATGTAGAAGCTATCAAAAAAGATAATCCATGTAAAAATCCACTGCAGGATATGCTCTAAGAAAAAACAGCCTAATGGGGATCTCTGCTCTATCTAGCGGATCCGATGCTACTTATAATCAGAGAGTGATCCGGTGTGCTCCGCTCTAACTAGTGGTAACCACAGGCAATATGCTCCGTGAATATCAAGCCGTACTGAGGCCTTACTTGGATTACACTGAAATATCTTTACGGTACCCTTGATGAACTCCTCCGTTCATATTCAGCATCCACTGCCACGGTCACAAACGCCTCCGTTCATATAAGATCCAAATGTCTCTAAGGACAGAGTCAGGCAAACCGTCACAGGAAGTAGGTCAGACTTGGCTCAGATGCAATACTAGCGATCCTCTCTGAATCACTTCACATGTCTTTGTAACTTGGCATCTAAGAACACCTAGGTATACGATCCCCTCTGTTACTGGTAGCACAAACAAACTGCAGCGCTGATCTTAAGCTTCCAAACCAGGGGAACAATATAATATACAGCAATAAACAAATAGTGGTGCCAACTCCAGGTATAAGCCAACGCGTTTCGTATCACAGATACTTCATCAGGGCTATTACCCCATATTGAACATAACGGCTATTTAAAACATACGTTTAATTGGTTCTCCAATCATTAACCTCCTCAATTAACTATTCAATAATTAACATCCTAGTAACCCACTTCCAAACCAACTCTTAAAGGAAAAGTTTTAAATGGAAAGAATTTCTCATAGAGAGAGTCTTTCTCTTCAAGGAAAATTCTCTTAAAGGGAATGACATAAAAAGAAAAGAAGAAGAAAAATATATACCATCCTAACCTAAATGTAAAACAATACATATAATAACTACAAATGAAAATAGATATAATATAAATAAACAAATATAATAAATATAAAATAAATAAAGTAAAGTAAACCCTATATTATTAGATGAAGGTACTAACATCTAACTTATCATTATAATTCTGGGCGCCCTTTCTGAAAAAGGACATTATGGAACTAGAGAGAGTGCAGAGGAGGGCTACAAAACTAGTAAGGGGAATGGAAAGTTTTAGTTATGAAGAGAGGCTAGAAAAGTTAAACTTGTACACACTAGAGAAACGACGTCTTAGAGGGGATATGATAACACTATATAAGTATGTTCAAGGCCCATATAAAGGGCTCTCCAAAGACCTGTTCATTAACAGAACAGTACACAGGACAAGGGGCCACCCGCTTAGACTTGAGGAAAGGAGATTTAATCTACAACAGCGGAAGGGTTTCTTTACAGTAAGGACAATAAAGGTATGGAATTCACTTCCTGAGGAGGTGGTGCTATCAAATACATTAGATGCCTTTAAAAGGGGCCTGGATACTTATTTAAAAGAGCATAACATAGAGGGCTATGTACGTTAGTATTGGGATTAATATTTAGTTAGGGCTTGTTGATCCAGGGAGAAATCTCTTCTTTTGGAACAACGATGGTAAACATGAATAGGAAAAGGGTTGTACTAGATGGACACAAGTCTTTTTTCAACCTAAATTATTATGTTACTATGTTACTATTATGTCCCTTAGGAACCAGGGTATCACAATAGAATATCCAAAAACTCTCCTGTTGACACAATTTTTGAAAACGTTGTCCCTGAGACAAAACTGAAGAAATATTTTCCAAAGGCATTATTATAGTTCCATCAATATTACTATTATGATATTGTTTATAATGTAATGATAAAGGATATTTTGGATCCTCTTTAATTATAGCCCTACGATGTTCAAGAAACCTATCCTTAAGTCTTCTCTTCGTACGCCCAATATATTTTTTATTACAGGGACAAATGATACTGTATACTACATAATTGGTATTACAAGTAATATATTGTTTTATCTTATGTGTTTTATCTCTTCCATCCCTAAACTCTTTAGTATTATGTGAAATATATTTACACGTAATACATCGCTGACCCCCACACTTATAAACTCCTACCGGTCTGAAAGTATTTTGTACTTGTGGTCCTTTTATAAAAGATTTCTTTTTTGAAAAAATATTTTTTAAATTTTTATTTTTAGTAAAGATAATCCTGGGGGCTTTATCAATGTTATCCTTCAATATTGGATCTTGTAATAATAAATGCCAGTGCGTCCTCAATATCCTTTTTATATCTTTATGGGCCCGATTATATTTAGTTACAAATTTTGGGGCTCACTGTCCTTCATTTCTTATTCCTCTTTCTTTATTATAGTTCTTATTATTGAGGATATCCTTCCTATTCATAGAAGCTATTTCTTGTAAGGAACCAAGCACCAATTTCTCAGGATAACCTTTCGAAATAAATTTATGACTGAGTTCTTCGGATTGTTTATAAAAATCCTCATCTTTTTTGCAATTCCGTCAAATTCTTTTAAATTGACCCCCTGGTATACCTACTTTCCACCTATCTAAATGACAACTCTCATAATGTAAATAGTTATTCACGTTAGTAGGTTTGACATAAGACTGAGTAACAATTTGTTTACCATCTTGGCTAAGAGTCAAATCCAAATAATTAACACTTTCTTTACTTATGTGATACGTAAATGAGAGACCCTGTTGATTATTATTCCAATTACAAATCCAATTTTCCAGCTCCAGAGCATCCCCCCTCCAGATGAGGAGAAGGTCATCAATATATCTTCCGTAGAAGATAAGCCTCGCCCCCATGCCAGCCCCCCACACATGTTCCATCTCCCATACTCCCATATATAGGTTGGCATAGCTGGGGGCGAAGCTAGCCCCCATAGCCGCTCCCCTCACCTGGAGGTAGAATGACTGCTGGAACTGAAAATAATTGGTAGTCAAAATAAGACTTATACTATCCAAAAGAAAGTCTCTCTGTTTTTGAGGCATATCCTGATCTGATTGTAAAAAACTAGAGATAGCTTTAATTCCCATTTGATGATCAATGCTAGTATAAAGTGATGTGACGTCCACTGTCGCCCACACATAGTCACTCCGCCATTCCATGTCATCCAATATCTGAAGGATATGTTGTGTATCCTTCACATAAGATCTAAGTTGGATAACATATTTCTGTAAATGAGTGTCTATAGATTGGGAGAGGTTAGAAGTAACACCACCCATACCAGCCACAATCGGTCTTCCTGGAGGTTTGATTAAATTTTTATGAATTTTGGGGACTTGATAGAAATAAGGCACCTTTGGTTCATTCACTATAATAAATTGTTTCTCATTTTTTGTTATGATACCTTCTGTATACGCCCCATTAATAAGCTTTATCAATTGGCCCAAATACTTATCTGTAGGATCTGTGGTGTCCAGGTAGATTATTGGTGTTATATTTATTGTTCATTGGCTTTATTGCTTCTCTATTTCTTTTTCTTTGGAATAGAGAAAGAAGGGAATATTTTTATTGTTTGATACATTTCATTGTCTGTACTAAATTTATAGTTATTCAGAGCGCTTTTCCTTGTTTTGTCTTTTTGCTTGTATTTTTGTGGTCTGTCCACTTCCAGACCATTGGAAATATAGCATTCTGATTTCTATATTTGGTTGGTTTTTCAGTTATAGGTGTGTACCCGATTGTCTATCCCATTTTAGCGCTATCTGCATTTTTTGTCTTTTATGGATATAACTCTACCTACACTCAGGGACTGCCCTTTAAGGAACAGTTTATGTGAAATATATTGTATTAAACTTAAGTCTTAAACTTTCAAAGTGGGACCAAGAGTACTAGGCAATGTGGGGCATATCAATGTAATTGGGAGCTACCATAAGTCTGGTTGTAAGGTGAAGACTGGTGCTTGAATGTTTTCTATTATACAATAAGACAGAAGAGTATAAATTTAACTGAGTGGCTGTGGAGCTTGCTCCTGTGACAGCAGCATAGTGTAAAGTGCTGCTGCCGCCACCACCTTGACTTTTCACCATTTATTTTACATGACATCCAAAAGGGGTTTGACATGGTCTTTTCAGTAGCTTTCTTCTTGCCATTCTTCCGTAAAGACCAATTTTGATGATGATCGTTGTTCTATGCAGTTTTCTTTCATCTTAGTTGTGAAACTCTCCACCTCCTTCAGAGTTACCTCTGCTTCTTGTATGCTTCTCTCACTAATGTCCTCCTTACTCAGTCACTAAGTTTTGGTAGGTGTCTTTCTCTAGGCAGAACTGGGGTGTGCTATATACTTCCCATTTTTTATTATGGATTTAACCATGTGAATGACAGGGGCTTAGGCTATTTCTTAGACTCTCTAAGTCAGGCACATTTTTGCCATCCATCTATTTAAATATGATTCTCGTGAGTAACTTTCTAGTTATATATGGAAAACCATATATAATTTTTTACAGAACTAATTGAGCTTTGCATGGTACCTCACATTAAGCAAATTTTGCATTATGCGACAAACTATAATGTACTAGTTACAAAAAAGTTAAAAATTACTTATTTTGCTAAAATCACACACTATATATATATATATATATAAACATGGGGGGATGGCAGCACTCACTCTTCAGTTGTCTTCCTTATGGTCCGGGTGCTAATCCAATAAATGAAGTACATACAAAGCGAAATGTCGGAGAAGCACACTCAGAAGTCCATAATGCTAACAAGTCACATAAGTGTTTATTGAATCGACGTTTCAGCCAACCACAGTGGCCTTTATCAAGATTACACCAAACACAAACAAAACCAACCCTTAAATAACCAGTGTAAAAATAGCGCCAAAAGTTAGCGCTGTTTGTTACCGACATTGAGCCAATCAGAAAACATGTACAAAAACATAAAGAATGAAATAAAAAAGAACATACAAAATGTGTGAATCCACCATACATGTGTATCAAACTGGACTAAACATCAATATAGTGAAATTTAAAAATGTACATATTGATCCATAATTGACCCTCACGGGTCAAAGGTATCTCACTTCCGATTGGGTCGAGCAAAATAAATGTAAACAAAGAATAGAAAAAGGTCACCAATATGATCCAAAATATTGCAAATGTAAAAAACACTCAAAAATCCATAGTGTATTGTCAATGTTCAAGATTCTAAATTCTTATGGCTTATGCATAACAGGATATTATAAACGTATGATGGCAACATACTTTGCAGTAAATAATACTCTGCGGTAAGAGCTTGAGAAACATTGTTACATTAAAGCCTTCCTCTGCATGGATAAATGCAACAAAGTATGTGAGCCTGATGAACAAAGGTCCGTGAGGGCAACCACTGTACCGCATATATCTATTGTTCAGCCCTAAAAGACGAAGCGGTTATTTAAGGGATATAATGCCCAAGGATCTCAATGGTAAACAAAGATATACACATTCAAACTCTTATTAATCCTGATATTGTAGAAGCCACTTAAATAAGTGGACGAATGTATTTAAAAACAAGCGCATCAATCCACCGGCGCACACTACACAGTTTGTTAGACGTCTTATATGAATCCAATTGGATACATTGAGTGACAGAAAAAGTGTCTATTACGTCACACATATATTCGTTATAAACATTAATGTTCAAGGACTGATTATTTGCAGAGTGTATGTAATAATTTGAAATACTGAGGATACAGTTAGAAATTCATATAGAAAAACAATATAGAACAACAATGTCACAGCTCAGAAAAAAGAACTGGAGCGCAGCTAATATAAAATACATGGATATATAAATATACCCAAGTGATCCGATAGGTGCAAATTTGTAATACATACAAAATATTTATTATGGCAGATCTCTTCCTATTCATTAAAACAAATGTATATGTCCACATCGTATACTGTTTGTTAGAGGATAATTCCAATAATGTCATAGGATATTTATGATCCGATGGGTGTACATTTATAATATATTTGCACATTAGTAAAACCTGCAAAGTTTGTTACAGCAGATCTCATCCTACTCATTTGCGCATTTGTAATACACACAAGGTTTGTTGCGGCAGATCTCTTCCTACTTATTGGAGCAAGTGTATATCGTATGCTACTTGTTAGGTATAATTCCATTAGTATCATAGGAGATTTATATGTGGTTGATCATACAGTACATATTTAGTTCTTGCTTTCAATATTATCCTACTGTCAGTAATCCGCATAACATATTGTATATCTGCAAGGCATGTAATCCATCCACAAGACACGAAACATGGTTAGAGACCTCTCTCTTAATACAGTCAGATAATCATGAATAGCAGATTATACTTGCAATTTCCTTGGTTATAAGTGGAATACAGGGAAAAGTACATACCTATTATAGCTTCCTATTATGTCTGAATAAGACCCACATACGCCATACCTTATTATATATGCAATATGCTCTCCTGCTTCACTCCTACACAAATAGATAGGAGAGAACGGGATTAGGGAAAGCCTTCTCTCATCACCGGTGATCATGTCACTGGTGACGTGGGAGGCTTTGCACAATCTCTCCCACTTCTACCCAGAGGTTAGGGTAGGAGTGAAGCAAGAGAGCATTTTCCTTTACTGCTTCGCCAATATTGATCTCCAAGCATGATTGGCTGGGAGATCAATAGCTGGTGGGGGATATCAGGAGAGGTCCTGATATTCCCCCACGAGGTCTGAGGTCTGGTGACACTGGCTTGTGCGGTGACCACAATTAGACATGAATTTGGCACAGTGTACACTGACTGCCTTGTCATTCTAGTAGCTAATAATGCTCTGGCGGATGTTCATAGTTTGGGATACTTTTTATATCCCAACCCTGATTGGTGCTTCTCCAGAACATTATCATGGACTTACTTGGATAGCTTATTTGTCTTTATGATCCTGTTTGTTTAGATGTGCTCTCTAACAAAAAGGTATATTTTATCTTAGATTATGTAACACTGTACACAGGTGGACTCCATTCAGTGAATCATGTGACTTCTGCTGGCAGATGGTTGCATCAGAATTTATTTAGGGGTGTCACATTAAAGAGAGTGAATACTTATGCAATCAAGACTTCAGTTTGTTTTAATCTGTAAATCGTTTTGTCAAATATGTCAATTTTTTTCACCACAAAGAAATTGACTATTTAGAGTAGATCAATGACAAAAATGTCTTAAGGTACTGTATATTAAGTAAAATAACTTATTCTTTTTTCTTTTTATCAACATTTGGTGCCTGATCTGAGAGGGGGGAGTGCATGCATATGATATTATACAGACACTCTTATCTAACCACACTGTGAGCTTAAAGTGGTCAGCCTGGTAGAAGCTACCTGCCTTTTCTCTGTATATAACATGAGACTGAATGGACTTGGGTACAATTAAAGCCTCCTAATTATAAGACTGGGGACAAATTCTGATATCACTATTGCTCATCTCAGTATAAACACACAAGGCATTTTTATTCTCTCTCTCAACCACCGGCATGAGATTCAGAGCTATGTGTAATTATACTGACATGATCACTCACAGGCTGTAGTACAGATAAAGGTAGCATTGTGGAACCTCCTCCGCTTTTCTCGGACTACAAGTCCCATTGACCAGCAAAGAATTATGGGGGTTGTAGTCCAAAGAATGTTGAAGAGATACATTTTAATTATACTGGTCTTGTTGATATCAGTCAAAATATTCTGTACTAGTGTAAAAGCCCGTGTACACGGGCCAAGGTCCGGGTAATGTTAACCCTTTGAGTGCTAGAGGGGTATGCAATGCATTGCTTTGCAATTCTTTGCGTACCCATCTGGCACTCAAAGGGTTAAGAGGCTGCTACCTCACTGCTCCACGAGATGCAGTCTTGCGTCACCTCACTCACGTGATGCAATCATGCACTGTAGAGACTGCCCGAACACAGGCAATCTCTACTGTGCATGACTGCATCATGACAAACATCCTAGCGAATTATTATATAGGATAATTGCTCAGTTCTGCATGTGCCACAACTAATGACTGTATGTGTTGCACAGTTAACTATAAGTAAAAACTGCAGTTTGGCACTTGTCCTGACCACCACCATATTTAGGTTTAACCCTTTAACTGTCAGGGGGTCTCACGCTGAACGCTGCCCTGGCACTCATAGAGAGGGTTAATAATGAATCTTCTTTATGCAGCTCACATAATTTACTCTGGTTAAAAATAAGGAAGTGAGACATGACTGTTAATGAGGGTCTTTAATCCTTTCTACTCCTTTCCCACTACCCCAGTCCACTGTTACTCAGTATCACATGCACATGCTGTCAGACACCCCAGTCCTTTTCCATATTCCTATATAATAAAAGGCCACAAAGTTTGTCACGATGCAGTCATGCACAGTAGAGACTGCCCGCGTTCGGTCACTCTCTACTGCGCATGATTGCATCTCGTGAGTGAGCCGGCTTTGCAATGCGTTGTGTACCCCTCTGGCACTCAAAGGGTTAAGAGGCAGGTCCTGCTCTGCGTACTGCCGTTACCTCACTGTTCCACGGCCCGTGCACACAGGTTTTTACACTAGTTTAAAATGTACAATATCAGATTGATGGTTATTTCAGACCAAAGTTGTCCTGTGTATAACCCAGGCCTTTTTCACAGAAGCACCAGCCCAGTCTTGTTCCTCTTCATTGATACACAAACACTGACTGCCACCCATTCCTATTCCATGGTTACTTTTCTTCTGTAGAACCCCTTCTTGAAGGAACATGTGGGTTCCATTCAGGTCAGGTCTGAGACTCACTGAGATAGCGGGTGCAGTGCATAGCAGCCGTCTCCTTTGACACTAGGAAGCTCTGGTACCTGAATAGTAATAATACTGAGCCTCAATATGTAAATTTTACACTTAAGTTTTATCAATGTAGGACTACAATATCTATCATCTTCAGCCAACTGTCAGCTGGCTGAAGACGGTGGCAATTATAGTCCAGCAACAGCTGAAGAGAAGTACTTTGCCCATCCCTGAATATAAAAAGCGATTGCATACACTATGCTAAATGCTAAAATGCTAAGGGACATATTATTTAACCCTCTGAGTGCCAGAGGGTTACACAGTGCATTGCTCTGTAATGCGTTGTGTATCTCTCTGGCACTCAAATGAACATCAAATAAAAATAAATAATTAAAATCCATTTTAAAGGACCTATAAACTTATTTGTATGAAAACAAGTTATAGGGCATATTGTACAAAGGTACTGAAACTGCTGGTAGATTTTTCATTAAGTTATTTCAGTTCAGACTTTTTTTTTTTTTTTTTTTACATTATACTGCATTTTTCTATTATGGTGACAGTGTGTTGCTGTTCCTATATATTATTGTTGAGAGCCATAGTCAGTGACTCAAGCTCCTCCATAGAGTGCATTATAAAATAAATTAAAAACCATATTTTTGATACCTTTTGGAATGGCTGCCTCTCCCAGCAGTACCCATGTTTTACTGAGCAGGAAAAGCCTAGTAACATATTTTTTCATTAAAAATATTTTACTGCTTCTTTAAGTTAAGAAATGACTGTTAAAATGTTTGATGCTAAAACTAAATGCATAAACACCATTGATACATTTGCGTGTGTATATACACTACCATTCAAAAGTTTGGTGTCACTTAGAAATGTCCTTCTTTTCCATCAAATGAGTTGCAAAATGAATCCAGTGTGATGTATTTGGCAAATGAGCTATTAACGGGCGGGAGTGATGTTATGCCGTGATACACTCTACTATTCTACTATTCAAAAGATGCTATGCAGAGCTTATTCGGTTTGGATGTGATATATTTACCTCTAATATTCCATTAATGAGGTTATTTTTTCTGGAATTAGTGGAATTTGTTTTATAGATCTGACTTCCTACTATTTTTTGGTCTCCTTATCTATGCTTGAAACAATCTATGTTGAAGAGGGATGTTTTCATATTTATCTGTATAACATGCCTAAGGTCTTGAAAACTTGCATTTAAATCTGCTTAGTTAGCCAATAAAAGGTATCAAAAACTATATCTGCCTCCTGAATTGATATGGACATAGATGTCGGGTAGTGGCTACATCCTGGGCAGCAGGGGTTGCAGTATCAGCAGAGGATATCTGCAAAGCAGTTACATCAGAGCTTTCCAAACTTTTCATGTTGGTGACACACTTTTTAGACATGCATAATTTCGTGACACAGTAATTCAGTTTTGCTAGCAAACAGGAGGTTAAACTAATAATCCCTTAAATGAGATACAGACACATACATAAATTGTAATAAGATGATGTATGGGGACACAACATATCTTATGAAAACCTTTCATTCATTCTGCAGAAGGCATTACGCATGTTGTGTGGTTTTTAAAAGGGCGACATGAGAATGTTGCGCTACATATAAGCACAAGATTCTCATGTCGCATTATTAAATAAATAGCACATAACTGATTTTGTAAGTACATCTTTCCTGTCTCATCGGCACCACAAGCAGAAGCAGCAGCCATGTGACAGGCAGCCTCGGCGCACAGGGACACTCCAGCCTGGCATCCCAAAGAGAGGGCAGCAGTATAGGGGAGGCGACATCTCAAAAGATTTTAACAGCTGAACCGCCAAAAGATTTGTAACAGCTGGAGTGCCTCCGTGTGCTGAATACATATTATGGATGCAGCACACAGAAGCACTCCAGCTGTTACAAATCTTTTGTGGTGCTCCAGCTATATGCAGCACACGGAGGCCATCTCCCGCTGTGTAAATGCTACCATTAAGTAGTATGCCAGATGCCAGTGTAGCTCGTGCTTGGGTTGAATGACAATCTCAGGCTGTGTAAACGGCACCTTTGCCTGTGACACACCTACACCCTTCAGCTGACACACTAATGTGTCGCGACACACAGTTTGGAAAGCACTGAGTTACATGGTCTTCTGTGTCCACCCTTGTCAAACATTACAAAAGAGTACCAAGGCTGGTGTTTCTTGCTTAGAGCTGACACCTTTTCTTCAAAAAAAATACCGGCCATGGCATTCCCTCCATAGATTTAACATTGGACAGAAGCCAATTTTTTACCGGCCTGCCGGTAAAATACCGGCTGGTTGGCAACCCTATTCTTGCTTCATTCAATAAATTCTCTATTCTGGCTGTGTCTCTGTTAATTATTTTGTATTGGTGATGTCAGGGGTACTGCTTGAGTACAACTCTTTGGAGAATGCTGACATTTAATTGTCAGAAACTAGAATATAATTTTATTTTTCTGGTTTTTTTTTTTTTTTTTTCTTTTCCTGGCCATGAATGGGTCAGCATCCCTACTTGGTGTTTGTTGGCTGTATTTAGGTTAATTTCAAAGACAGGGATGATGTGGATTCTGTGAAAATGTATCCTTTTTTTAGAGTTTCTTCCTGTCCTACGAAATAAGAGTAAGAATGAACCCACTGGTGAATTCTGACCCATTCATAGCCTGGAAAAGAAATGAATGGTAAAGTAAATCATGTTCCTTTTCCTCCCTTATCTGGGAGGTTTGTTTTTAAATGTCTCCTTGTTTGCTTTTTGCATATTTCTCATAGGATCACATTTACTGAAGTAGTGCTGCGGTTTTGTTTTATTTGTGGGGGGGTTTTTTTGTTTGTTTTTTACATGCAAAATGAACGAGCGATTGTTTGCATGTATTTATTAAACAAAACCACATTATAAATGATGGACTGAAACATATGCATTAAAATGTTATGTATGCCGTCAGATAGGATTAACATAGTAGATTAAAACACACACCAAATAAAAATATATATGTTTGGTACTTTTTGCAGTTTGTACTAAACATAGTTTAGTGTAATAGTAGATCTCCACAAACACATTTTACAAGATGCAGCTTTTTTTTTTTTAGCATTACCTTAGAAGTCATGTTAAGGGGACATTGTTTTACCTTCCTCCACTAAATAGACCTCTGAACTTCCATTTTCAGCTGCTGGGGAGCTTTGCATACATCTGAATTTTGATTATTTCCCATGTTTATCATATTGTAGATGATGCAAGCCAATAGAAGAACTGCAATTAATGTCCCTGATTTACTAAGCTGTGAAATCGCTCAGCTATGGCTTTACACAAAGAAACAGCTGTGTAGATGTCGTTAAATTACCAGCTAGTAAAGAAGGAATTCTACAGTGTTTTGCTGCATAGGAAATTTAATGTTGCAATAAGGGCTACTTATATCTTACATTATCTCAGTTCATATTGGGGTTGTATTGTAAACAATGTCTCATAGACTATAACTGGATTGTTTCTCCTTGCACAGGCATGAATAAAAATCAAACAATATATCCCCTTGGTAAACCAAGCAAAATGAGAGATTCCTTTTTCAGTAAAAAAAAAGTAGCTGGTCGCATTAAACCTTTCACGCCACTACAAATGCAGTGAAACATTTTCTTTATTGGAAAGAATATATTAAAACATGTATATCAACAGGGACTCACTGGATAAATGAACAAGAGTGACTTGCATTCCGGATGTTGGGGGAAACAAGCGTCAGATGTTATAACCGGTCGATCAATGAGTTTTATGTATAAGAATGCGTAATTGTGCTCAAAAGATCGGTGCCATTTGATTTTCCATCTTTAAAGTAATGTATAGTAGAAGTGCACATTTACAGTGTCAGACCAACATTTATGTACGCTAGCTGTTATTTTATTTACTAGCTTGTGCAGTGCAATTGGGAAATATAAATATTCCTCTAGATTGGTTCTTTGCATGTGTTTAATGATTATAGGTGCTCTAAAATAAGTTATGCATTGAACTGATAATTTATTATGTTGATAGATTGACACATTGTTGATAGGTTTTCTATGTGCTTTTACTTCATTTGAGAGTCTGGTGATCAATTTATTGTTGCTATGGCATCACAAAGAATTTATTTTCAGGTTTGTAAATAGTAGTAGTGATGTAGCGCTCTTCCGCCTTTGATTATAATTACAATGTAATTGGTGAATGAGGTTTTAAGATGAAGAATCAAACTGTGCAGACCTTTCATCACGATTAAATGTTCTTCTTTGCAAAGCATGTTGATCAACTGGTTCTAACATCTGCTGACCCCCTCTGGAATTAAAGCGGAAGTACCACCCCTTGTAAACTTTGTCCCAAATAATTACCCAACTGGTGACTAGCTGCTCAATAGTGCTAGTCGCCAGAATGATTATCACGTTATTGAGAATTCTATACTGCTTCTGGATGGACAGCCAGGAAACGGCGCAGACATCTTCCATAGTGACGTCTGCACTGTCAGTACCAGCCTGCTCTAGGAGGTGTTGCTGGGAGCCGTTCGGTACCAAAAGGGACTGACAGTGCAGACGTCACTATGGAAAGATGCCTGCAAGGTTTCCTGACTGTCAGTCCGGGATTAGTATAGAATTCTCAATAACCAGGTAATAATTCTGGCACCTAGCATTATTGAGCAGCTAGTCGCCACAAGGTTAATTATTTGGCACAAAGTTTACAAAGGGTGGTAGTTCCACTTTAAGACACTCTTGTTCAGTTATTCATCAAGTCCTTTTTTTATACTTGTTTATATATATTATTTCCAATTAATTGAATGCTGCTTTTATTTTTCATTGCGTTTTTATTTGTGTGAAAGGTTAATGTGACAAATAAAAGGTCCCATAAACTTAAATGAGGATTTTAACCCTTTGAATGCCAGAGTGGTATGGAATGCATTGCTTTGCAATGCATTCCTTTCCACTCTGGCACTCAAAGCGTTAACCCTTGAATTCTAGGGAGGTTGCAATGCATTGCATTGCATTGGAGATCTCTCTAGCATAAAAATTGGTTATAAACCCATTTAAATCAGTGGGAATTTTAGGAACGTCCCTTGGTCCATCCTCATTCCTACTGAGATTACCTCCCCTATTCTGTCATCTGTCCTACCTCACTTGGTCACTACTCGTACGAGTTCCACTTCCCTTAGTTCTTCCCTACCCTTCCACCAGTCTGTCCCCACTCCTGCCAAGGTCATCTTCAGTCTATCCCCACTTCTTCCCCAGTCTATCATCATTCATATTTAGGCTTCTTACCCCAATTTATCACCACTCCTGCTGCTTACACCATCTCCCCCAGTCTATTCCTATTCCTATTCATACTCCACAACCTGTTCATACTTCTGCTATCCAAGCAATTCACACTAATATAATGGTACTTTGTAAATAAATAGTAATGATACTTAAACAGCTATAATGGAAGTGAATAAACAGCACATCATTTTGCTACTCTCTCTTGTTTGTAGGGTCCAGCTGCTCCAGTAGCAGACAGAACTTGACTCTGTCTCTGAGTTCAGTAAAGGAGAAGGGATCTCAGTTACATTTAAATGGAGGCCTGTACAGTAAATTTTCTGGTTCGATACAGAGCTTGACATCAGTAAGTGGCTCCTGTAGATATGTATCAACTTTTACATCTCCATGTTACCAAGACTAACGATGTTATATCCTTTTTTTACTTGATATTTTTATTGGTTCAAATTCAACATTATAATAATAGGTAACGAAGCTAATGCTGGTAAACAAGTGCATATTGGTAAGAAGTTTGATTAAAATTTTAACAAATGGCACCTTTAGTGTGTTGAGGATATTGGTTAAGGTGGAAAATAAGACAGGGTGGGGTGATAAAACAAAGCATTGTGGGTAACACACGTTATTCTTGTAGAATGACCAGATTTGAAACTTACATTTAAAAGAAAATGTGACCATGTTGTGCATATGGCCGTTCTATTATAATTGTTCTGTGGAATCCTAGACTTTTTACGGTAGTCCCAAGTTTTCACTGAATCCAGTCTGCGTGCCACTGTTATGCAAAATACTGTTCATAATTGTGGTTCCCTCTTCAATATTATATTAGTAATCATGTAACTGCTATTTCTAGGTAAGAAGTATTAACTCCTGTCACAGCTGTGCCTGCATAAACTCTAGTTCATGGGATAAAGCTGATGAAGATGACATGAAACTTGTAAATATCCCAGTCACCACTCCTGAAAACCTGTACCTAATGGGTAAAGTATTCATCGTGTACATGCTGTGTTGTAGAGCTAGCGTGTGGTATACATGCAAGCAAAATAAATACATTGTTGCCTGTGTATCAATATTTCTAAATTGTTTTAGAGCTTAAGGCAGGGAGATGGAATCTTGAATAGATGGGTGATGGGTGAACAGTGCTATGTAACATGTTGTTCATGCTTCTGGGGGCCATCCTACAATTGGTGAGACTATAGCCTTGTATAGCATTTGCAGAAAACACAGTGCAGCACAATGGCAGGGGGGTCACCTCCTATCAAAATCACTCCCCCTGTATCTCTTGGACAGGCAGTATGGAGGAGATTTGAATGTCTCCTGCTTACTGCCATCTGGGTGTGTGTAGATATTTAAAGAAAGGCCTGGTTTCCATTTCCAGATCTGAGGCAGTAGGGTACAGATTGCAGCAATTTGCTAAGGTGAGGTGACTTTGACAGCATGGGTCCCCTCCCCCTGACACTCCTGTCAGAATCACCACAGGCACTGATTTGGACAGGAGGGACAAGGTGACTTCGTCCCCCTGGCCATTTTTATCAAAATGAATGCACGCTGTTTTAGTTTAAAACACCAGCCTTCCTTCGATTACACTGTACTTGATCTATACTATTAACTATAATGTGCTCAAAAGCTGTTCACTGCAGCAATGAATCCAAGGGGTACGGATGACCCACGCACCGCAAATTCAGATGGCAAGGGGGGATCACAGTCTGTCTCTTCTGAGAACCCATCTTGTGTGTTGGCACAGCACCACATGCTAGAGTTAGGTTAGGACAAGGCTCATGCTCACAAAAAACATTATCCACTGTCTTTAAAGTAAGGTGACCAGATTTTTCAACTGAAATCTGGGGAAATTTTTTTCTCCATAAGTTGTCCACACCCTATCCACCTTTACACACTGCCCACACCCCGTCCTCCTCCAAACTCTGCCCCCACACTGCCAACATTCTGTCCACCTTCACACTCTGTCCACCCTCACACCCTGTTCACACTTCACACCCTGTGCATACTGTCCTCCTCCACACACTGCCCACCTTCACGATGTCTACCTCCACATTGTCTAAGTCCATACTGCTTACATTGTCCCCCTCAACACTGCCCCCCCACACACTGCCCACCCCCCACATTGCACATCCTGTCCAACTCCACATTGTCCACCTCCACACTGCCCACCTCCACACTGTCCAACTCCACACTGTCCTCCTCCCTACACTGTCCACCTCTGAATTGTCCACACCATCCACCTCCACACACACACTGCCCACCTTCTCGCTGCCCACCAAATCCTCCTCCACAAACTGTCCACCCTGTCCTCCTCCCCACACTGCCCACCTCTGCATCGTCCACACCGTCCACCTCCACACACATGCTGCCCACCTTCTCCCTGCCCACCCCATCCTCCTCCACAAACTGTCTACTCTGTCCTACTCCACACACAGCCCACCACAATGCCCACATTGTCCACCTCATTGCTGCCTGTCCCACATTGCCCACCTTCACACTGCCCACATTGTCCACACACTGTCCATACTGCCCACCTCCACGGCCCCCTGGTGCTGCTGGTTTTCATACGACACACTACTCTAAGGGTAGGATCTATAGGTACGCATGTCTGTAGCTTGGCCCCACGGTCTGTCGTTTACTACAGGGAAGGACTTTTCCCCTGTACTGCCACCTGTAGCCAGGCAACGTTTGTAGTCTGATACAATCAGGAACACATACGGTGGCGTGGAGCAACCACCCACCCTGGCACAAGTAAACTGATGGTAAAAGGGTCTGCTACAGGGACCCAGGAAGGGACAGTGCTGGAGAGGTGCAGTAAACCCAGACTTGGACTTGGACTGGTACTGTCACCCTCAGGAGCTGCCACCATAGAACTTTGCTATGTGACACATCGTGACACAGACATAACACACACATCTATAGGTATTGTCATATACATATGTATATTATATACTGACAGAGTTAACGCTGATCCGCCGAGCTCCTGATGAAAAATGGTATTGTGCCCTTTAACCCTTTGCGTAGCTCAGGGGTGTGCAACTGATTGAGCATAATGCTTTATGTACCCTCCTGGCACTCTAAAGGTTAACTATACCCAACAAAATTGCTGAAATTCAAGTGAACTTTTATTACTCATACCTTCTAGGTATCAGTGCTCAAACATATTCACAAGAAAATGTTCTCAAGTCTGAATTCACCCATGTACATAACTCTTTTAACCCCTTCAAACTTAAACAAGTCTCCAACACATACCTTCCCAATTCTTTGGAGACCTCACCTCTGGAGTACTAGCCACAAAGCAGCAGCAACAGCCTACAAGGCATGCGGCAACAGCCTGTGCTTCTCCAAAACTTTTACCTCAGGCATTTACATAATATTTTTAACCTTTTCAAAGCTACACAGGTTTCCAATACATAGCTCCTTAATATGCTGGACACCTCCCTACAGTTCAAGGGCTTAAAAGACATATTTAAATCTATACACATGTTTCTTATCTATCCTGTACTTGATTCCCCCAATAATTTCACATTTCTTACTACATTAGCCTCACTGCTGCATAACACACACTCTTCATTAATTCTTATTGCACTGGCAGCGCTATGCTTCTTTTGCTAGATATATAAATGTATGTATAATATAGTATATACACCAGTGTAAAAGCCCGTGTACAGGGGCCAAGGTCCGGGTGATGTTAAGAGGCCTGTCCTGCTCTGTGTCCTGCTACCGACGCAGTCATGCACTGTAGAGAATGCCTGAAAGCACAGAATTCTCCCAGCACAGAACTCTCAGCATTCTGTGCTCCCAACATTCCTATACCTCCCAGCACAGAACTCCCAGCATTCTGTGCTCCCAGCATTCCTACACCTCCCAGCATTCTGTGCACCCAGCATTCTGTGCCTTCAGGCAGTCTCTACTGTGCATGACGGCTTCTGACAAACATCTTAGCGAATTATTATATAGGATATATTATATAATCACTCCCATGGGTCGATGCCTTATTGTGGTGGGAGTGTTTGCTTGTGTCAGTTAAGCTGAGAACTATGCCTTTGGAAGCATAAACTCCTAGCAGGGTCACCCAAGGTGGACAGATCAAAGCTAAGACACCAAACTAAATAGATCCAAAATTTGCTAACCTGCACTGGACCAGCGTGGCAGATTATAGTCCATTCCCTCTGCATGGCTTTACAACAAAAACAATGGCCCTCATTCCCCGGAGACTTGCGAGCTACTCTAGACTGTAAGCTCTCACGAGCAGGGCTCTCTGATCCTTCTGTTCTTCACATATGATTTACTATTTAATACCCCTGTATGTCTATTCCCTATTGTACATCGCTGCGTATTAAGTTGGCGCTATATAAATAAATAATAATAATAATACTTCCTAGGGCAGTGGGAAGACCAGCTCAATGGCAGAGGATGCTAAGAATCACCAGGATCTATCAGGCTGCCTGTGGTCTTTAAACATTGTAAAGCTAACATATGATCTATGAGTACGGTTTCACACTTAAAGGAACTCATACAAGAACTAAATAACATCAATTGGGACATCACTGGCTTAAGTGAGGCTTTTAAAAGAAAAATGAAGATTTAGTAAAAATAGACAATTGCTATACTATAAAGCAACCAGTGATGGATGATGTGGAGGAATTGGATTCTTGATTAACAAAAGACTGACAGAATCAGCCGTTAAAGTAGAAAGTATTTCTGAAAAAATAATTTCCTGTGCTATCAAACTAAACAGTCACCATGTTCTTCAAATTATTCAAGTTTATGCCCCTACAAGTAGCCACGGTAATGATGAAGTCGAAGAATTCTATGATGATTTATTACTCCTCTACAAACAGGACACTTACCACTACAAATGTATAATGGGGGATTTCAATGCAAGAATTGGTAAGATCCAAAATGGGGAAAGATCAGTCAGACCACGTGAAACTGGAAAAAGACCATAGAGGCAACCAGCTGATCTAATTTGCAGAAGAACACATTTTTTACATCATGTATTCCTTCTACAGGAAAAAGGCCACAGAAAATGGACATGGAAAAACCCAAATGGTAATACAAGTGAAATCGACATACTTGCCAATAATAAAATGATATTCACTGGCTGCTCAGTCTTAAATCGTTTTAACGTTGGAAGTGACCATCGTCTAGTGAGAGCAAATATAAAAACTGACTGCAAGAAAGAAAGAAAATGATCAAGTCAACAAACCTGAAGATCGACTCTAGCCAGCTACTGAAAAACCATAAGAATATTGGGATAGCATGGTCTAATCTCTTCAGTGTGCTGCAAGACCTTCCAGACACAGACATTTCAATCCACAATGAAAAAATTAAGACTATCATAGATACTGACCATGCCCTTGCACCTGCTGTAAAACAAGAAAAAACAACCTGAATATCAAAAGAAACCGTTGGCATGATGAAAAAGCAAGGAGAAATTAAGCAAAACGATAATATTATAAATGGGGTAGAATATGTAAAATGTGCAAAACCATAAGGAGGTGCATTAAAGAAGAAACACACAAGTTCAATGTTGAGCTCATCAAAAGGACACTGGAAGAAAATCAAGGGCTAAAAAAATCAAAATGAAAGATGGCCAAACATAGGAGCCAAATGTTTTCATTAAAGTTTGAAGATGGCACAACAGAAAAAAACTCAACAAATACTAAAATGAGTGGAATAATTTTGTTCACATTTTTATAAGGAGGAAGGACAAGAACTGAATGCAGTTCCAGAGGCTGAAACTGTGCCAGATGGTTTGGTAGAACAAGTAGAAACAACAATAAAATTAATGGAAAGTGGCAAAGCAGCTGGACTTGATAAAGTTACTACTGAAATGTTGAAAATCAGAGGTCAACCATTATTCAAAGCCATAGCCAAACTATTTTCAAAATGCCTGCTACTCAGCAAAAGTGCCTGAAACATGGAAAAATGCAGAAGTCATCCTACTGCACAAAAAAGGTGATAATCTAAAAACTACTGACAAAGAAGCCTATTGCCAGTGGTCTGCAAGGTTTTCACAAAGGTACTATAAAGAAGAATGGACACAATCCTTAGGTTGTGCCTCATTACGTAACAAGCAGACTTCAGGAGTGGTTTCATTACAATGGACCACATTCAGTCAGTGCAGCAAGTTAGAGTGGCATAATTAATAATACCTTCCATTAAAGGGATAGTAATGTCCCCAAAAAATATTTCACATTTTGTAGAGATTAAAAAGTTTAATTGAATGCAAAAAAGGTATCTCTCAAACCGCTATGGTTTGAGAGATCTCTGCATTCAAAATTTGATGTTTCCTGCTGTCAGCTGTAAAGCTGTCAGCAGGAGATCCGTGTCAGCCAACTGTGCATGGTTTGCAAAATGTGATATATTTTTTGGGGGACATTACTATCTCTTTAAGCGTAGCCTTCATTGACTACGAAAAGGCCTTTAAAAAAGCAAGCAATAATTCATGCCCTGATCAACCAAGGAATAAATAGCCCTTACATCACTATCCTCCAATGGATATATGAATATGCAACTGCATCAGTACAGGTCAATAATGATAAAGTCCAGATCATAGAAAAAGGGGTTTGTATCTCCTTGACTATCTCCCCAAAACTATTATCAGCTTGTTTAGAAGACATTTTCCCCAAACTAAATTGGGACAAAAAAGGATTTAAAATCAATGGAGACTTCATCACTTACGTTTTGCAGACTATATCTATATCATAGTCTTTGCCAGTAGTCCTGAAGAACTGCAAGAATGCATTGAAAAGCTACAACAGGAAATCAAAAACTTTGTCCTGACGATGAATATCAACAAAATGCAAGCCATGTTTAACAAATGTACTATACCAAGGATAATCATCATTCTTTCTCACCTGCCTAAAACTTTTGCATATTACCATATATATATCATCTTCATCCATTGTCGATCCACTGCAGGATGAAGGCCTCCTCAGAAAGCCTCCAACTGCTTCAGTCCTGTGCCTTTTGTTGCCACTGTGTACCAACAAATTTGGCTATTTAATCTTCCCATCTTGTCTTTGGTCTTCTTCTTGGGCGTTTAGTATCGAGTGGAATCCATTCCAAAATTTGTTTGGTCCATCTACCATCATGTCTTCTTGCTATTTGGCCTGCCCATTTCCATTTCAGGTGCTTTACTCTTTCAATGATGTCATAGACATCATTTTTTCACACCTGACTAAAACTTGTGCACATTACTGTGTGTGCGTGTGCGCAAGGTAGCAAATCGTGAAATTATTACTATTACTTTATTCTTTGAGGAACAAGTGCATTTCTTCACAACCAATTCATTCTCAAAAGATTAAAGGAACACTAATACTGGAAATGAAATAGTATTATATAATTTAAATATCATGTATTCCAAGCAAACAACTATAAAAACAATTACAGGAGCTTGCTTAACCCATTAACCCCTTAAGGACCGGGAAAATCTGAGTTTGATTTGACTTAAGGACCGGAGCAATTTTGACTTTTTTGACTATGTCTTTGTTCAACCATATTTTCTCTTTAATTCCTTTTGTGCACCCACATAAATTATATACTGTTTTTTTTAAGCACAAGTAGGGCTTTCTTTTGATACTACAATTATATGAATACCTCATTGTTTAATTTGATTAAAATAGAAAAAAAGAGGAAAAAAATTGAAAAAAAACAACATTTTGCTTACATTTTTCTGTCAGGATTTGCATACTATTAGTTAATGAAAAAAAAATACCCCTAAATATATTCATTTGCTTCTCCTGAATATAAGAATATCCCATATGCCTAGTATTTTAGTCCTTTACTCACATTTACAAGGTAAATATTACAAGATGGCTGCCGTTATTTCCAATTTGTGATTTCTCAACAATTGGCATGTGAGCATCATAGCTTAGCTGACGGTGCCAGAACCAAAAATGTCCCACAAAGGTATATGTTTCTGAAAACTAGACAACATAAGGTAAATAATCAGGAGAATTTTGGAGTTTTTCATGCAGCTATTTTTCCAGAAAAAAATTTCAAAATTGTGGTAATATTTTGTTTTTTTGCAGTTTTCACACTTACATTTCAATACTACTGTTGATATCAAGCACATGATAGGTGAAGATTTTAAAAAATGCATTGTTTAGTGTTCAGCTCCTTCTTCTGAGTACGGCAATACCCCATATGCATAGGTTTCTCAAGGTTTGGGAGAGCTACGGGGCCCAAATTGGAACATGCGTGTTTCCAGTTTCACACTTTGAATTTTCACAGCTTGCATCACTGGTGCCATGTCTCATTTGGGGCTGTGTAACAGTGCTCCACTCTAAGATTTCTCCCCAAAAGTATATATTTTTGGAAAGTAGACACCCCAGGCTTTCATTTTATGTATGTTTTCAATTTTTTTACGCAGCCATTTTACCACCAATCGCTCGTAAATCTTGACGTAAGTTAAAAAAACAGCGTTTTTCACACTTGCACTTCAATGTTGATGTGAATTTCAAGCACATGATAGGTGAAGATTTTTAAAAATGCATTGTTTAGTGTTCAGCTCCTTCTTCTGAGTACGGCAATACCCCATATGCATAGGTTTCTCAAGGTTTGGGGGAGCTACGGGGCCCAATTTTGAACAAATATTGAATTTTCACATCTTGGTTAACTGATGCCATTACTCATTTTGGGCTATGTTCCTGAGCTGCACTTTACATTCCAAAAATATACACTTTTGGGGGGAAATTCTAGACACCCCCAGCTTTCATTTTAGGTGTGTTTTCAAATTTTTTACACAGCCATTTTACCACCACTTTCTCATAAACTTGACGTAAGTAAAAAAACAGCGTTTTTCACACTTTGCCTTCAGTGTTGATGTGAATTTCAAGCACAGAATAGGTAAAGATTTTATAAACTGAATTGATTAGTGTTCAGCTCCTTCTTCTGAGTACGGCAATACCCCATATGCATAGCTTTCTCGTGGTTTGGGGGAGCTACGGGGGCCAAATTGGAACATGCGCGTTTCCAGGTTCACACTTTGAATCTTCACAGCTTGCGTTACTGGTGCCATGTCTCATTTGGGGCTGTGTAACAGTGCTCTTTTTTAAAGATTTCCCCCCAAAAGTGTATATTTTTGGAAAGTAGACACCCCAGGCTCTCGTTTTAGGTGTGTTTTCCAATTTTATACACAGCCATTTTACCACCAATCCCTCGTAAACCATGACGTAAGTAAAAAAAAAAAAAAAAACAGCGTTTTTCACACTTAGGATTGGCGGCAGTATACAGGGCTGCATACAAATTGGTTTGGAAACAATTTCACCTAAAATGTCTTCCCCCAAAAACAAATCAAAAAAATGATCATGGGTAAATCCTTCCACATCAATTTGAATCCCTGGGTTGCCTGTGAATTCTGACATTTGTGGGCATAAATTGATACCCATTCATTAGGATCCGGAGTGGCAGGTGTTGGGGCATTTCTTTGGGCAGGTCTTTGGGCAGATCTTTTGGCAGGTGCTGGGGCAGTTGCCAGGGCAGCACTTGGGGCATTTCTTTGGTAGGTCTTTGGGCAGATCTTTTGGCAGGTGCTGGGGCAGTTGCCAGGGCAGCTCTTGGGGCAGCACTTGGGGCATTTCTTTGGGTAGGTATTTTGGTAGGTCTTAGGGCAGTTCTTTTGGCAGGTGCTGGGGCAGTTGCCAGAGCAGCTCTTGGGGCAGTACGTCTTTTCTTGACAGAAGGCCCAGCGTCATCACTAGAGCTGCTCTCACTTTCTGAAAACTGCACTATGTCAAAATCTGACGCAGTGTCTGTTGCCTCAGAGTCAGACGCCAAAAAGGCATATGCCTCTTCAACGCTGTACCTGCGCTGCATTTTGCCCACTAAAAAAACTTTTTTTTTATTTTCTTACGCTATCCCTAAACCTAAATCTAACCCTAAAACTTACCCTAGCCTACGTATATCCTGAACCTACCTAACCCAAATGAACTACCTATCTAAACTGCGCTTATTATATATATATTTTTTTTTTTTGGGGGGGGGGGGGTTTGGTGTTTTTTTTTTTTTCCCGTAAACCTAAATCTATCCCTAAAACTTTCCCTAACACACGTCTACACTAAACCTACCCAACTACCTACCAAAATACCTAAACTATATTTACTATTAAAAAAAAAAAAAAAAAATTAAAAAAAATTTTAAATTTTTTTAAAAAAATCTAAAAAAATTCAAGGGGGATGGGGGGTGTCCCACAGATCAGAAAACACTGATCTGCAGCAAATTGATCACTCCAAGAGTGATCAGATGGGGGGGCACTTATTGATCACTGCAGAACAGTGATCAAAGGGTTAAATTTCTTTATTTAAACTTTTTTTTTACTTTTTTTTTTACAGTAAGGCAGTAACAGCATGTCTCTCTGTCTCTCTCCACCTCAGCAGTATGCAAGGTGGAGGGAGGCAGAGAGATCTGACGGACAGTATTTACAAATACTGTCCCTGTCATTCAGGTTTTGCAACATGTGATTCGCTTTTGAAGCGAATCGCATGTTGCAACAATGTTTCTGCCGCTTGTTACTAAGTGTCCCGATACCGGGACACTTAGTAACAAGCGGCTTGAACTCTTCCATCGCTCCGTGCGGCCGCGATGGAAGAGTTTAACCCTTGACGTACCAGGACCGTCAAGGGTCGTTGGATCACATTTACCCTTGACGGTCCTGGTACGTCAAGGGTCGCTAAGGGGTTAAAGCTGTAAATGGGAAGTTCTACAATTGGATAAACGTGATAAGTGGAGTACCTCAGGGCTCTGTCCTGGGTCCTCTTCTATGCCAGAGGGCATAGGGAGCCATGTATCAGTGTTTGCCGATGACGCAAAATTAAGTAAGGTAATAAAGTCTGAACTGGATGTGTCTTCGTTGCAAAAGGATTTGGACAAATTGAGTAACTGGGCAGGCAAATGGCAAATTAGATTCAATATAGACAAGTGTAAAGTTATTCATTTTGGGTTTAATAATAAAAATGCAACATATAGTTTAAATGGTGTTTTGTCTGGGGAAATCTACTAATGAAAAGGATTTGGAAGTAATGGTAGACAATAGACATAGCAGTAGCGTGCAGTACCAGCTGGCAGCTGCAAAGGCCAGTAAGATATTGGCATGTATTAAAAGGGGTATTGACTCAAGGGAGGAAGATATTATTATGTATCTTTACAGGTCCATGGTAAGACCCCACCTAGAATATGCTGTTCAATTCTGGGCGCCCTTTCTGAAAAAGGACATTATGGAACTAGAGGAGGGCTACAAAACTAGTAAGGGGAATGGAAAGTTTTAGTTATGAGGAAAGGCTAGAAAAGTTAAATTTGTACACACTTTTGGATCAACGATGGTAAACAGGAATAGGAAAAAGGTTGAATTAGATGGACGCAAGTCTTTTTTTAAACCTAAATTACTATGTTACCAGCGGAAGTAAAGTTGCCCTACAATAATTAGGCAGGTGGCAACTAGCTTAATAATAGTTATATTACCTCTCAGCACTACACCATTCTACAGAAATCCTTAATCTTCTGAGATGGAAGCTGTCAGTCCCTTCAGCATTGCACTGTCCCAAACGGCACCAGAAGGGACTGACGGCACAGGCGCGCAGACTGCACTAACCTGGCCGTCAGTCTCGGAAGATTAAGAATTTCTGTAGAATGGTGTAGTGCTGAAAGGTAATATAACTATTATTAAGCTAGTCGCTACCTGCCTAATTATTGCAGGGTGATTTCTGCTGGTAGTTCTGCTTTAAGGACCCTTGATGCGCTAGTACCGTCATGCTGGTCCTGGCACGTCATGGAATTCTGGAATGGCAGTGAGGCTTCATGCCACTGTGCCATCCTAGAATTAAAATTGCTAAAAAAAAAACAAAAAAAAAAACAAAACAAAAGGCCATGGTCCTTAATGGGCTGTTGTTAAGGGGTTAAAGCAGGTGTGTTCAAACCTTTCTTCAAGCCTGCCATGAACAATGTGAATCAATTGGTGGTTCGGCCATGTTGAAGGGTCTGTCTGAGTTAATGACATTTTCTTGTGTTAAATTGAGATCCTGAAAACATACGCTATTGGGGGGGGCCTAAGGACAGGTTTGAGCAACCCTGGCTTAACCCCTTAAGGACCGGGAAAATCTGAGTTAGATTTGACTTAAAGGGATAGTAATACTTAAAATGTAAAAATAAATATGTTGTAGGGTTTACCCCCCTGAGTAAAACAAGAGTACTCCCACTGCTGAAAGGTGTTTCATTCAAAAGTTATTAATTTTCAAATTTGAATTTTTTAGGTGCAATATCACAGTGGCCTGAAATTGTACAGTGGCGCTGTTGCTACACGATCCTATGGACAGCTCTGATCCCGGGACCATAAATCTCCATAGGATGGTGTAGCAACAGCGCCACTGTACAATTTCAGGCCACTGTGATATTGCACCTAAAAAATTCAAATTTGAAAATTAATAACTTTTGAATGAAACACCTTTCAGCAGTGGGAGTACTCTTGTTTTACTCAGGGGGATAAACCCTACAACATATTTTTTTTTACATTTTAAGTATTACTA
The DNA here is from genome assembly GCA_037306005.1 of Rhinophrynus dorsalis. Lineage (NCBI taxonomy): Eukaryota > Metazoa > Chordata > Amphibia > Anura > Rhinophrynidae > Rhinophrynus > Rhinophrynus dorsalis. The sequence goes on from CM074722.1 coordinate 258,112,848, forward strand.
TCCCTTTAAGGACCGGAGCAATTTTGACTTTTTTTGACTATGTCTTTGTTCAACCATATTTTCTCTTTAATTCCTTTTGTACACCCACATAAATTATATACTGTTTTTTTAAGCACAAGTAGGGCTTTCTTTTGATACCACAATTATATGAATACCTCATCATTTAATTTGATTAAAATAGAAAAAAAGAGCAAAAAAATTAAAAAAACAACAACATTTTGCTTATATTTTCATGTCAGGATTTGCATACAATTAGTTTATGACAAAAAATACCCCTAAATATATTCATTTGCTTCTCCTGAATATAAGAATACCCCATATGCCTAGTATTTCAATCACTTCCTCACATTTACAAGGTAAATATTACAAGATGGATGCCATTATTTCCAACTTGTAATTTCTCAACAATTGGCATGTGAGCATCATAGCTTAGCTGACGGTGCCAGAACCAAAAATGTCCCACAAAGGTATATGTTTCTGAAAACTACACAAGATAAAGTAAATAATCAGGAGAATTTTGGAGTTTTTCATGCAGCTATTTTTCCAGAAAAAAATTTAAAAATTGTGGTAATATTTTGTTTTTTTGCAGTTTTCACACTTACATTTCAATACTACTGTTGATATCAAGCACATGATAGGTAAAGATTTTTAAAAATGCATTGTTTAGTGTTCAGCTCCTTCTTCTGAGTACGGCAATACCCCATATGCATAGGTTTCTCAAGGTTTGGGGGAGCTACGGGGCCCAATTTTGAACAAATATTGAATTTTCACATCTTGGTTAACTGGTGCCATTACTCATTTTGGGCTATGTTCCAGTGCTGCACTTTAGAATTTCCCCCCAAAAGTGTATATTTTTGGAATGTAGACACCCCCAGCTTTCATTTCAGGTGTGTTTTCAAATTTTTTACACAGCCATTTTACCACCACTTTCTCATAAACTTGACATAAGTAAAAAAACAGCGTTTTTCACACTTTGCCTTCAATGTTGATGTGAATTTCAAGCACAGAATAGGTAAAGATTTTATAAACTGAATTGATTAGTGTTCAGCTCCTTCTTCTGAGTACGGCAATACCCCATATGCATAGCTTTCTCATGGTTTGGGGGAGCTACGGGGGCCAAATTGGAACATGCGTGTTTCCAGGTTCACACTTTGAATCTTCACAGCTTGCGTTACTGGTGCCATGTCTCATTTGGGGCTGTGTAACAGTGCTCTTTTTTAAGATTTCCCCCCAAAAGTGTATATTTTTGGGAAGTAGACACCCCAGGCCCCCTGTTTTAGGTGTGTTTTCCAATTTTATACACAGCCATTTTACCACCAATCCCTCGTAAACCGTGACGTAAGTAAAAAAAAAAAAAACAGCGTTTTTCACACTTAGGGTTGGCGGCAGTATACAGGGCTGCATACAAATTGGTTTGGGAAACAATTTCACCTAAAATGTCTTCCCCCAAAAACAAATCAAAAAAATGATCTTGGGTAAATCCTTCCACATCAATTTGAATCCCTGGGTTGCCTGTGAATTCTGACATTTGTGGGCATAAATTGATACCCATTCATTAGGATCCGGAGTGGCAGGTGTTGGGGCATTTCTTTGGGCAGGTCTTTGGGCAGATCTTTTGGCAGGTGCTGGGGCAGTTGCCAGGGCAGCTCTTGGGGCAGCACTTGGGGCATTTCTTTGGTAGGTCTTTGGGAAGATCTTTTGGCAGGTGCTGGGGCAGTTGCCAGGGCAGCTCTTGGGGCAGCACTTGGGGCATTTCTTTGGGTAGGTATTTTGGTAGGTCTTAGGGCAGTTCTTTTGGCAGGTGCTGGGGCAGTTGCCAGAGCAGCTCTTGGGGCAGTGCGTCTTTTCTTGACAGAAGGCCCAGCGTCATCACTAGAGCTGCTCTCACTTTCTGAAAACTGCACTATGTCAAAATCTGACGCAGTGTCTGTTGCCTCAGAGTCAGACGCCAAAAAGGCATATGCCTCTTCAACGCTGTACCTGCGCTGCATTTTGCCCACTAAAAAAACTTTTTTTTTATTTTCTTACGCTATCCCTAAACCTAAATCTAACCCTAAAACTTACCCTAGCCTACGTATATCCTGAACCTACCTAACCCAAATGAACTACCTATGTAAACTGCTCTTATTATATATATATTTTTTTTTTTGGGGGGGGGGGTTTGGTTTTTTTTTTTTCCGTAAACCTAAATCTATCCCTAAAACTTTCCCTAACACACGTCTACACTAAACCTACCCAACTACCTACCAAAATACCTAAACTATATTTACTATTAAAAGAAAAAAAAAAAAAAAATTAAAAAAAATTTAAACATTTTTTAAAAAATCTAAAAAAATTCAAGGGGGATGGGGGGTGTCCCACAGATCAGAAAACACTGATCTGCAGCAAATTGATCACTCCAAGAGTGATCAGATGGGGGGGCACTTATTGATCACTGCAGAACAGTGATCAAAAGGTTACATTTCTTTATTTAAACTTTTTTTTTACTTTTTTTTTACAGTAAGGCAGTAACAGCATGTCTCTCTGTCTCTCTCCACCTCAGCAGTATGCAAGGTGGAGGGAGGCAGAGAGATCTGACAGGGACAGTATTTACAAATACTGTCCCTGTCATTCAGGTTTTGCAACATGTGATTCGCTTTTGAAGCGAATCGCATGTTGCAACAATGTTTCTGCCGCTTGTTACTAAGTGTCCCGATACCGGGACACTTAGTAACAAGCGGCTTGAACTCTTCCATCGCTCCGTGCGGCCGCGATGGAAGAGTTTAACCCTTGACGTACCAGGACCGTCAAGGGTCGTTGGATCACATTTACCCTTGACGGTCCTGGTATGTCAAGGGTCGCTAAGGGGTTAAAAGGTTAAACTGCTAATCTCATTCTTTTGTTTATATTATTGGAAAGGTCTTAAAGGGATAGTAATACTTCGTTTTATCTTTATTTTATTTTGCAGGCATTAAAAAAACATGAATTATGATATAAGTCTTATCTCTCAAACCTTTATGGTTTATGAGATATTCACAAACAAAGTATCCCCCCCTGTTCAGCCAGAGCAGAGAGGGACAATCTTCAATTAAGATAAGGGAAAAAGCTGAAAAACTTGTCAAGGGGGGAAGGGCTTTCATTGTTTTCATACAAAGAAGATTGTCCCCTGCTGTTATCTGTCTGGTCTTACAACCAGATTCACATCTGAGAAGAGATGGCTTACACTAGGAAAAAGGGGCGGGAGGGGGAAACTTTGGTTGTGAATATCTCATAAACCATAAAGGTTTGAGAGATAGGACTTATATCGTTCTTCATGTTTTTTTCATGCCTACAAAATAAAATAAAGATAAAACGAAGTATTACTATCCCTTTAAGACTGAGCCATTGTAGCTTGGGTTGGGCATATTATTTGCTATTTCAAGTAATATCTTATATTCTCCTTTAAGGAATGGAATTGTTTGAGGAGGCCTTGAGACGGTGGGAGCAAGCACTGACATTTCGAAACAGGCAGGTTGAAGATGAAGCCAGCTGCAGCTCCATCAAACTAGGAGCAGGTGATGCAATAGCCGAGGAGAACATGGAGGTAATTTAGACCTCGAAACATAATTATTAACCTTTTGGTGCTGGAGAGGTATCCAGTGCATTGTGTTGCAATGCTTCAGATTTCTCTCTGGCAATATTATGGTTAAACCTGAGTTTCAGGGCAAGTTAGAACAGAGGGCTCTGGGCTGTATGTTCAGAAGAGACTTGTATGAATTCTGGGAAAAATTAATTGTTGCATGGGGAGAACAACAATTTGCAAAAAGTCACAATGAATTAAATGGGTATTTTAACCCCTTGGATGCTAAAAAGTCTCCAATGCATTGCAAATGCAGTGCAATTGGGCTGTCCCTGAACTCCTCTACTCTTTTGTTTGACACGGGCCCTCTGTTTGCTTGCAATGACTGAATTTAAAAGACTGGGCTGTATGTACAAAGTAAAACCTGGCTTTCGGGTGTGGGGAGTTTTAAATAAAACTCTACCCACTCCTTGCACTCCAGCTAAATACCCCTCCTTCCCAGCCTACTTTTCATTTTTTGTGGTTTTTGAAGCCCCTCCCCCCACTCGCGAGTAAATCCCACCCCTTTTCTGAAGCAAATTACGTTCTACATCTCCCCCAGCGGCACCAGAGGACTGCCCTCCGGGTAGTCCACAATGAAAAGTTCCTGTGTGTGACAAATTCAGCAATAAGAACCAGTGACCCAAAGTGGATCTCATCTTGTTCAGGTTTAGCAAAAAGAAAATTCACAGCAAATTTGGAGCTTGTCAGAGCAATAACTCATACCTTATTGCAAACCGCACACATTTTGTACAATTTTTACCTGATAATTGCATAACCTTTGCACACAGTAAACTAGCCAAATGCAGTGGGAGAAAGGGAAGATAATTGCCACACAGGAACATTGTGTTCAATTAGAGCAATTGTAACTCAATCAGTGTAGTTCTTGAGCCAGAGTGTTTGTTCTTCTCTAGTGTGTGTGTGTGGGGGGGGGGTGCAATCTCCTGACTTGATTACTTAATTTCATTATTTATTGTCTCTGATTTAGTCCCTTTGATTTCAGAGGCAGCTCTTCACTCATTCTGCCCCGTGTTCCGTACCCCCTGTCCCCAGTGATTTCCCCTGCTTGCACTCCTGTTTAACTCTCTCACATGGTCCTGGAGCTATTGAATTACCTCAGGGCCAATGGAATTATGTACAGCACCCTGGTACTCTGAGTATATGGGAGGTAGCCTGGGATGGCCAGAACCCCAGGCTGCATCCAGCCCCAGTAGGGACAAATCAAAATTGTCCCATATATATATATATATATATATATATATATATATATATATATATATATAAAATACACACACACACACACACACATTTTATTCGAAAGTTATTATAGCTCAAATTTGCAATTTTGGGATGCAATACCTCCATGACCTGAAATTTTACAGTACCAGTGTTGTTACAGTAGTCTAAGGAGGGTTATTGTCACTGACAGCAACTGTCCTAGACTACTGTAACAACATTGCCACCATAACATTTTAGGCTATGGGGATACTGCACCAAAATTAAAGTTTGAGATGCAATAAATTTCGAGTAAAATCTCTTTCAGCAGTGGTAGTACCCTTGTTTTACTCAAGAGGATAAACCATTTTTGAGAAGCTGCTATTGTTTGAATAAAACAAGGGTACTTACCACTATTGTTTCATTAAAATAGTATTAATGTTTAAATTTGTTGTTCAATTCAATTTTATTGAATGTCACCACTAAGCAGACCTCTTGTTATTGCTGTCTATATAGTAAATTTGGCCAGGCATTCAACAAAAACAAACTCTGAACTGTGATAACTTTTGAATGGAACATCTCAAACATGCAGTACATAATTTTTCATAATTAAGGTTTTATGTCCCTTTATATTATAATTTTTGGAATCTACCAATGGTGTGTAACGTTTCTGCCCACAGGATATCATTAGTGCTGAATTCATCCATAAACTTGAAGCCTTGCTGCAAAGAGCTTATCGACTCCAGGAGGAGTTCGAAGCCACCCTTGGCGCATCTGATTCTGCATCTTTAGCCAATGACATAGGTAAGAACTTATGAACATTCCAATAGGGAAATACACTGATATTGTATTTTACCCTCAAATTGATGGTTTATCAGTCATTGCAATCTGCTCAAGTTTGTATTCATTCTGAAACGGCTGATGGGATTCAACATACTTTCATAACAAAGAACTCACAAGAGTAAAGTAAAGATGATACATTTTAATGGCTAACTGAGGACATGGGACTATAAACAACAGGGACACTTTGTAGACCGTTACAATGAAGTATTTCTTTTTAGATTTCGGTTTCTTGGCTCTGCTGAAGAGCCGCAGGACGGTCCCAGGATAGGAATCTGCTTTTCTCAGCTAGATGGCAGACTTCTGTAAAACAGGATCTTTACATGCTTCAGTCTCTCATACTATAAAAGTTTGAGAGATGGTACATAACTCATCGTATTCATATTTTTAATATCTACAATATTAAAAATAGTTACATTTAAGTATTACGATCCCTTTAATTGTACATAACCCCAGCTCATTTAAGGCATTACTGTTCCTTTAAGTATAAAATCAAATGGAGCAATTCTAGATCAAATCAACGGAACTTTAGGGGACAAATAATTATTCCCATTGATATTAATGGGGCCCTTGAATGATAGAGAGATCTCTAAAACATTTATTTGCGATCCTTTGGAGAACTCTCTAGCATTTAAAGGGTTAAAGCTCCATGTGAATTAATGGGAATTTGGGGGCAGTTTTTGTCCTTCATGGCACATTTGACTCTGCTTTGGTTTTATACATAAGGACCACTGAATTTGCCATGTTTGTTTCCAGCAAATATTTGTTTTTCTAGAATCTTCTGCATGATTGATTCTTTTAGTTTTTATTTTGGCAGTGGTGAGTATTATCTCATTGTAGTGAATGGATAGTAATCAAGAGAATGTGTGAATGTCTGGTCACCACAAAGAATGAACAAACACAACTGGCAATACAAAATATTAAATTGACTGCCGAGGGCTTCTTCATGTACTCTCCTCAGAGAAAAGAAATTTGAAATAATAATTAACCCTTTGAGTGCCAGAGGTGTACTGAACGCATTCAAAGCAATGTGTTCCATACCCTTCTGGCACTCAAAGGGTTAATAGGGAGCTGGAGATCCAATATTAAATAATTATTTGAGGAATGGGTTGGAGAGGAATTATTATAAGTAATTAATATGGTAAATAATTAAGGAGCAGTAAACTTTTTATACGGAAAAGAAACATATTGTAGGGCTTGTTGAGTAAAATGGGCATTTCCACTTCTGGGAGATGCGTATTTCCAGAGTTATTACAGTTTAAATCAGTGTTTTGTTTTCACGTATAGTGTCATTCCTACCCCTGTGTGACCTCTTACACCATATGCATCTTTTTTTGTTTAATCCTGTGAGTGGCAGATGGGTACTTTTGGCACGCAAAGGGTTAATTTGTTCATGGAGGAAACAAAACTTCCCTCTCTTGATATGGAAAATGGGATTTTAGAACATAATATTATTTGTTAACACTCTCCATCCTGATCTCATCATAATGTTATTCACCATGTTGTCCTCTAAAAATAAATAAAAGAAAAAAATAATAATAATAAAAAAAATCTATCTATCTGTCTATCTATATATCTATCTATTTTTTTTTTTTTTTTTGTCTTTTTAAATAACCCCTCGTAGTAAAATAACTTGATCTAGTGGGAACCAATGTTAATTTACTAATCAAGTTTGGTTACAAGGTAATTGCCTCAGTTTCTGCTGTAATTTAATGGGGGGTGGGAGTTCAAATCACAGGAGTCGCCACATACCTCCCATCATATCAGATGTTCACACAGGGACAAGTTTTTTTTTAGGTGGTGTTTATGGGGGTGTGGCTGGTGGGTGGGGCATTACCGAGAATTGTTAGGTAATTTCAAGACCTATTGACACCTCTTTGTGTAACTGAATAAATTATTTACAGCAAGACTAAAGTATTTTATTTACACAGACAAATTTAGAAACACATATATTGAAGATTAACTATACATTTATGTGAGTTGTATTGCTGTTGAGCAATGTGATACACACTACTCATTCTGATCTCCTGAAAAGAGGGACAAAAGGGTAAAAAAGAGGAACAGAGGGTTTGGGATTTCAAAAAGGGGCTCTCTCTCCTAAAGAGGGACACTTGGGAGGTATGTCACCATAGTGAGTTGCTGTGGATGTTAAACAACCGCAGAGTAACAATAAGAATACTTGTCTAACGGTTCTAATGTAATCCAGGTCAATATAATGATAGGTCTTATGGTTAGAGTGTTCCATTTGATACATGTTCTCTAATTTGGGGTATTTTTGGGGGGCCCACCAGATCCTAGGTCCCACAGCAGCCACCAGCTTTGCTATTTACGGAAACCATTCTCTCTGACATTCTAACCTCTCTTTTATTTGGGTTCCATGTATCTGGAGCCCAGACTAACACTGCCTGGAGAGTGACATAATCACTGGAACAAAGACAAAGGGGGCATATTACAGTCACACATTTTGTGTCCTGGTGCCACCAGCTACATAACGTTAATCACATTCTTTGGAGTAAACAATCTATCTGGATGTACATTTGATTTGTCTGTCATGTGTCTGTGCTACAGACCTTCGTGTTTCTATGCAAGGGATTATTATTTTCCCTCATTGCAACGTAGCTGTGGAAATCTTTACCTAACAGCCTAAGGCAGCACAGTTCCCTCACCATCTTCAGTTCTCTCCCCAATGGAGCTTTAAATGAGAAGTAACATGCCCTAATTATAACTCCTTACTTAACTTATTATGGCCAGAAAATGCCCTTTTGTGTTTGTTCAAGAGATAGTATCATCAATCAACCTTGGATGTCATGTACACATAGGTAGACATGACAGCTGCTAGCAGGACCACATGAATTTAAACACAGCTCACTGCACATGGTAATCTTAACCCATTAAAGACAGGAGGGGTGTGTGACACATTGCTTCACAAAGCGTTGCTTTCCCCTCTGATCTTAAAGGGATTAAGAAGATATATGCACACTGCTTGCTTCAGTTGAAAAAAAGGTCAGCAACTGTTATACCTACCTCAATGGATATGACATCCAGGACTGACAGAAGACTGGCAAAATTCAGGGGGCCATTAGGATTTTCTGGTCTTGGTAAGGTGAGTTGTTATTATTAAGAGGTGTTAATTCCCCTTTAAATGCACAGCACAGGACCAGTCCTTGGCTATTTAACCTACTGCCAGTACTCTGAGCTATGGGAACAGAGGTCTCATAGCTTATAACTCTCCTGCTGGTTTACTGTGCAGCTCATCAATCTGCACGGCTAGGTGATATCATCAGGCTACTATAGACAGAGGAAAGCCCTGCACTCCTGCTTTATATTATACCCTTTGGTTTTCTAGTGGAAGGGTATCCCAGGCATGGGCCCTTGCTCTCTATGTGCCTAGAAGGAATCGGCTGTGCCTTACTGATGAGGCCCACATACGCCGAAATGTACGTCTGGGGTTGTGCTGTTTCTATCATGCAGAGAAGATTTGCCTGTCATTTCAGCGCTGTACTGCCTATGGGCGGGACCAGTCTGATATGGATATTTTTTATTTTTTTTGCTCCTTCCATTTCCGGACTCCCCAAACATCGTGCAGCCGCGAGGGGAGCCCGGAATTCCATGACAGTCATAGTACGTCATGGGTCTTTCAGTCAGATTTAACCATGACGTGCTATGACCATCATGGGTCGTTAAGGGGTTAATTTTGTTCAGGACCAGTGTGTGTTCATCACACTCTTTGTTTTTCTAGTATAGCTGTCAGGGTGAATGTTTATCAGTATCTGTGTCTGACTCAGTCTGTTCTGTGTCTGCCTGAGTATCTGAATGACTATCAATTTGTCTGTCTATATGTCAGTGTACTGGGCTGTATATATGTTTTTGTGTATCTTTGAGTGTCTGCCTGTCTAACAGAGTGTCAGTCTGTGTATCTGACTGTCTGCCTCACTGACTGTTAGTGCAGGGGTTAGCAAACTACCCCTCCCCCCAAGTACTGGCTTAGCAAGGGCGGGGGTCCTCCAGACTACCTAAAAATGTGTCCAAGGTATGTATAAATATAAATAAAGTGGGTGTGACATATAGTTTTGAAAACAGAAAGGGAACCTTAGTCTTAAATATATGTCCACTCCATGTCTGCCAATTTAGTTTATTTGCCTGAGTGTCTGTCTACATATCCATCCATCAATCACCCACTTCTTCATAGTTTCTGTCTGCATGACTTTATTTTAAATGTCTGCCTGTCTATCAGTGTATCTGCCTGTCTTTCAAAATAAGCTGACTCTGAGATATTCTAAATATTCACCCTTAAAGTCCCCAGAATGTAGACTGTTGGTGTTATGTCCCTACATGATGTAACCCAGCGGTCCAGTTCTCAAGCAGCCATTGCGATCCTGCAACTCTAATTTATTACTGCTCAGTTACCCAAGACAATCTGGGCTTCTCTCGCAGCCTCCCTGGTAGAAATGGCACCAAATTAGAGACAAAATGTCAGTAAGTCAGTGCAGATCATGTAGTAGGTAACAATGGATTTTCTCACACTGTGAAATCGGCCCTTCACCATGAGAACCTGATATTTGGGTCATCTGCCTGTAAATTAGTATAAGTGTTCCTGACTTGAGTATCAGTGTGTGTGGTAATGTCAGAGTCAGTGTGTCCTCCTCCTTGTTAGTATATATGAGCATGTATTAAATGTTTGCTTGCCTAATCTGAGGGGCTCAGGGTCAAGGGTCAAAATATCAGGGTGAGCGAGTCCAGTGTTACCTACTAGGATCTGTACCAACTGCTTCTCTAAGTGCCATTTGTAGAAAGTCAGTGAGAGCAGTGCAGCTTGTCTTGCATATGTTGAAGCGGTGATATTTGTAAGTTGCACAATGTTAAAAGGGTCCCTTAAGGACTGATTGTACCTCCGCAGTTAAGTACAGGTAGGGACATATCGTCTAGAATATATGTCCCCAGGAACTTTAATGGTTAATATTTCGAAGATCTCAGGGTCAGCTCATTTTGAAAGTTCCCAGGTATGCATATAGATAAGGCTAATAATATAAAATTAAACCTAAGAAAACAAAATTAAATTTAAAAAAAAATTTAAAAAAAACATTTTTGGTTCTCAAAGCTTTTTCTGTTGTGGTAGTTAGTAATCTTTTTCCATCTACGTGTATTAGAAAAAGCATGCATTATTTTTCTTTTCATATCTAGCTTTGCCATGTATCATTAAATTTAATATTTTTCATTTTGGGAACTGGACAAAAACAGGCTATCCACTGCCGGGAATGTAATACTTCTGTGTGGAAAACATTAGAGCTGTTATTCTGTGCCTACAAAATGTTCAGTCTGTGGAACAAGTCTGATCTATTGTTTTGTGGGGGATGTGGCTTGACATACAGGCATAAATTTATACGTACATTTATTATGTGTTATGAGCTGGTTTTATCCAACTGATTCTCTTTGAAATCTATAAAGAAATGTTAAGATAGAAACCTTGATACATTTATCAACTGCAGTGTAATCCAGGCCACACTTTGAATTGTTGATGAATTCCTGTGTTCAACAGCTGTACAAAATGCTTCTTACATATAGGTATTTTTGAACAGATCCATTGTAGGCATCTGGACAAATTGTCTAGCAATTTACGGACTCTCAGCAGCTGCTAAAATAAGAATGTGAACTCAGTGGATACCTAATAGGACACCACAGTTCCACATGGTAAATTTGTTTTAACCCTTTGGATCTTAGAGATGTCTCAAATGCATAGCTTTGAAATGCATTGGAAACATTACTAGAATTCAAGATGTTAAAGGTATAGTAATGTCTATATTAAAGTTTATCTCCGAGTCTTCTATATGGTTTTTATAACCAATATCGCTATGTTTTATTACTTACATGTTTGTAGTTCAAAAGATATTGAAAGCTGAAAGGGTCCCCCTCCTGCCCCTTCTGGCCACATCATGCTGCCTCTCTGTCTGGTCGGGACGGATGCAGTGAGGGACAATCTTCAGTAAGCAAAAGGGAAATCTTGCCCTCCTTCGTCAAGGGGGCAGGGTTTTCCTTATACTTACTGACTGAAGATTGTCCTTTGCTGCATAAGTCTGTTCCCACGACCGGATTACAGCTCTATTGGTAGGTGTACAGAAGGGGCGGGAGGAGGATCCTTTCAGCTGTAATATCTTTTGAACTACTAACATATAAGTAATTAAACATAGCGATATCCTATATAATTTGCTAAAATGTGTGTAACGACACAGTCATGTGCAGTAGAGACTGCTGTGCTGCAGTTATGCTCAGTAGAGACTGCCCGTGCCGCAGCTGATACAGAGCTGGACGATCCGAAGGAGCATCCGACTCTATCAGCCATGGCGTGGGCAGTCTGTACTTCGCATGACTGCTCCGCGACCGGCTGGCAGTGGCACTGTGGCACATGTAACGGGCTCTTCAACTAGTATGTTATAAAACAATATAGAAGACTCAGAGATAAACTTTAATATATACATTACTATCCCTTTAAGAGAAAGTATGGTCAGAAGTCTTAAATTATAATTTCTTGTAATCATTTCTTGAATCTTCTGTTTTCTGTTTGCAAAGTGATCAAACATTATGGAAATGTATGTGCCTTTTAGTAGAGAGATCATGCAATGCAACTTTAAGACGTGTGAACACAGATGACATTTTAACTAAGATATACATTACAGGAGAAGTACCACTTATAAATGGAATATATCGATATATATATATATATAGTAACAAAAGGATAGGGCAGCACCCGTGGGACTTTTCAATAGATTTATTAAGATAACAAGGTAATTATAATGATCAACGTTTCAGTCCCATGTGGAGCTTTCTCAAGGCGGCATGGGACCGAAACGGATTGTGCACCTGGGCACTAGTTGCTTGTAATAGGAGTGAGTGCTTTCCACTTTTGGATTTTGTATGTAATAGATATATATATATATATATATAAATATATAATAATTGCAGGGCTTTCTCTTCTGACTAAATGATGGTACTCCTCCCAAAACAAATGTACTAAGAAAAAATGGAGCACTTCTGGGGCATACCAACTGCACAATAGGGGTGAAATATAAATCTTAGAACTCATCAATGAATGTATTCAGTAGCTGTTAAAGAAGGAGATGAGAATTTATAATCCTCCCTTTGAAGTAAAAAGTGTCCTGTTTATAAACCACAATGTGCAAGGCTCAAGTCACCCCCTCAGCCTAAATCACATGCTATGAACTAAATGAACAAGCTGTACCATCGCATGAATATTTCACAGACAGCAAATGGTAAAAAAAGATCAAAACATGTTTATTGTTTCGAATAAAAACATTCAGTATACTTGAGGCAAACCTGATTAAGCATTACAGATATAAAATGCGTGGATGAGGAGAAGCTGTATAGATTGATGGATCTAGAAGGCTAGAGTCCTATCTTTGTTTGCCTTGAGTATAAGGAATGCTTTTATTTGAAAATATGATACGTTTTTTACTATTTTCTGCCTGTGAAATATTCATGCGATGGTGCAGCAAAATAAAACTTCCCCAATTTCTTATGGGTTTAAATGCTTTGCAGTGTGTTGGAGATGCCACTAGCATTCAACAAGTTAAGAGCCCCATTTAAATCAACTTGAATTTTTATTTGTTCCTTGAAGTATAGTTGGTTTGCCCCAGAATTGTGCTACTTTTCTTCATACATCAGCCTCGGTGACATTGATATACTAAGTAATATTGGAGCAAACCAACTGCAGTACAGGGCACAAACATTTCCAGAATCCCCGGTAATTTAAATTGTACTTTTAACCCCTTGAATGTTATAGAGGTTTCCAATGCACTGTTGGACAGCTTTATATCTTAAAAGATCCACTTAAGTCTATAGGAATTGCACCACTATTTCTTAGTATATCAGCCTCAATTTTGGTAGATGCTACATTCAAATGTTTTTGCAGAACAATAGTGTTTGTGAGTAGTTCTTCCTTGGCCTGTCATTGGTTATGGTGGCACTGTTGCTGTTCAAGCTATGGATAGTTATTGTTAATGACAAAAGCAGTACAGGGAAAGAAGACAAAAAAATAACTGATTTTGGAAATGCAGCATTATTTCCTCGATACATCCCTCAGTTAAGTAGACCTGCTCAGTATTCATAGTGCCCACACCTATTTACACAAATGCTAATATATATATTTTATTGTTAGTTTACTTAAAGACAAGGAATATTGTACCCTCTATTTCAGAGCTGTACATGTTCAGTCATCAGGGGCTGCAAACACGTAAGGATGTAAGGATTTCCCTGCTTAATCACAGGTGAGTCAGTCAAAATGAATGAGCCACTGATTACCTCACTTGTACTTAATCAGGGAAAGTCTTCAATACTGGCCTGTTGGTGACCCTTGAGGACTGAACTTGGACAGCCCTGATCTGTTTGAATGTATACAGGATAAGTATGTCAAAATGAGCAAGTTTAACCCTTTAAGTGCTAGAGGGAAATGCATTTCCCCTCTAGCACACTAAGGGTTAACTGGGGAATAATGACATCTACCAGTAGCCAGTTCATTTAACTGTTACAGTGCAAGAGGGAGGTCCAATGCATTGTAATATTCATTGAATTATTACATATCTAGTTCCTAAGGAGGTTAATTAAGTTTGATATGTTTTTCAGTATACTTTCACTTTAACACAGATTTCAGTCTCTTGGCTTACAATCACTCGGCTTCTCTAATTTATCTGGAATGTGGAACCTGCTGTATATAAAACAGTAACCTGTATGACATAATTGTTTCTATCTAGCCCATTCACCTGCATTATGGTAACAGTACACTTTTGAAGGGCCTCGTCCAAACATTCTTAGAGAATTGTGACTATTCCGCCACTTTAACACCTTGGGCCCTCTGTTTGAAAGTGTAGTAATTCTGGAGCACACTAATTAATTCCACATAGTGGGCAAGTAACAATTTCTATTGTGTTAAGAGGCGCTTTTAACCTCTGTAATGTTGAAGAAGGCCCCAATGCATTGCTTCACAATGCCATGGAGACCTCTAATACACTCAGTAGGTTTAAAGCCCCATTTAAATCAATGGGAATTTTTGGAATTGTTATTTCTCCCTTATACCACAGTTGACTTGGCCAAGAATTACTATATATTTATTTTGAACATAGGGTCCCCTTGGGGGATAGTCACTAAGCAGTGATAAAGTGAAGATGACTTATCCAGTGATCTCCTGTTCCTATGTTATTCTATGCACTAAGATCTCCAAAGTTGAAGAAATCTTAGTGCATAGGATCCATAAAATAACAAAGTGATAAACTGGAGAAGTTATCTCCACTTTATCACCACTTAGTGAATCTCCCCCATTGAGTACCAGAAACCGCATTCTGCACCATTCTCTGGCACTCAAAGGGTAAAGACAGGATGCTTAAAACTACTGCTAGAAAGATGATTAACTCATTGAATGACAGATGCTTCTTTGTTGGAGACGTCACTGTTTTTAAAGGGTCACATTGTTTTGGCAGGTTTGTCAAGATGAATGCATTTTCCGTTCAGTGTAATATTCCAACAGCTGATGATATACTTAGGGTCAATTCACCTCCACATTGACAAGAATGTGTAGCATTGCCCGTGCTTCATTGGGTAGTGCCAACCAGGTGGTGGAGCTGTTTATATTCTTACTGTATAACTTATGAACATCCACTTTGTAGATGCAATGATATTTTTGGATTGTGTATGTCATACTTTTAGCTTGCAATCTCCTGGTATATCTTATTGTATATTCAGGCAGTACACACTTATGCTTGCTGAATGGCAATTATGCCTGTTTATTATGTTCAGCATATTAACACATTTTCATTTTGTATATGGCATCAAGAGTGAATGCATTGAAACTGTTGTACTAAGAATCCATGTAAATTCTAAGATTTTCGTAACTTGTGAAGGAAAGTCCAGATTTTATTAAAGACACGGAGGCGAGTATTATGCTTCAACAATCTTTACTACTCTGATACAGCAGCTTAGAAACAGACACGAAGACAAGAAAAAAGTATAACACAGTTCAACTAGAGTTCGCTCCTTTATCTTCATCCTCCAATCAGCAGTGAGATCCCTTTATAAACTGTATAACTCCTGCAGCCATTTCCTCTTTCTTTGTATAGATTTTTCATTTCAGTGGAAAATCAGGTGAATTTAACATTATCCTGAGAAAGAGATAAATGATGTATTAAAAGGGAGGGTAAAATTAGGAAGGGATAATACTCACCTCCATGTCTTTAATAAAATTTTGACTTTCCTTCACAAGTTAGGAAAATCTTAGAATTGTATTACAAGACCAGAGGCTCATATTATGCTATTTTATAGCTGATCAATTACATTATTAGATACATGAACAATTGGTTTGAAATAAAAGGATCTGAAGGTGGATTCCCTTGACCAATCAGGCGTCCACTGGTCATCAAAGATTTTGATGCCATGGCGCCCCTGGAAGAATGAGCCCCAAATAAGGTAATACTGATACCAGCAAGCTGCATGATCCAGCGAACCCACCTTGCTAAAGTAGTAGTAGTAGCAGGTAATTAAGGTTTCCTGTAAGAAATCAAAAAGTTGATGTGAATTGAGAGATCTGAGATTTGAGGTGGCAAATTCATAAGCCCGGAGACACTGGACTACACAGGCTTCGGACATTAAGGGGAACTACCACCCCGCAATAACTTTACATGTATTCAGTCTTCATCTGGCGACTAGCTGCTTAGTAGCGCTAGTCGCCAGAAATATTACCTGGTTCCAAAGATTTTGCAGTTTTTCCTATGCTCACAGGAGCAGGAAGCACGGACATCTCGTCACAGTGACGTCCGTGCGCCTGCGCTGTCAGTCCCTTTTGGAGCCAGTTGGAAGATATTGGCATGTATTAAAAGGGGTATTGACTCAAGGGCGGAAGATATAATTATGAATCTTTACAGGTCCATGGTAAGACCCCACTTAGAATATGCTGTTCAATTCTGGGCGCCCTTTCTGAAAAAGGACATTATGGAACTAGAGAAAGTGCAGAGGAGGGCTACAAAACTAGTAAGGGGAATGGAAAGTTTTAGTTATGAGGAAAGGCTAGAAAAGTTAAACTTGTACACACTAGAGAAACAGCGTCTTAGAGGGGATATGATAACACTATATAAATATGTTCAGGGCCCATACAAAGGGCTCTCCAAAGACCTGTTCATTAACAGAACAGTACACAGGACAAGAGGCCACCCGCTTAGACTTGAGGAAAGGAGATTTAATCTACAACAGCGGAAGGGTTTCTTTACAGTAAGGACAATAAAGGTATGGAATTAACTGCCTGAGGAGGTGGTGCTATCGAAAACATTAGATGCCTTTAAAAGGGGCCTGGATACTTATTTAAAAGAGCATAACATAGAGGGCTATGTACGTTAGTATTGGGATGAATATTTAGTTGGGGCTTGTTGATCCAGGGAAGAATCTGATTGCCATTTGGAATCAAGAAGGAATTTTTTTTTCCCCCCATTCAAGGCAGAATTTTAAATTACTAATTGAGGGTTTTTTTTTGCCTTCTTTTGGCTCAACGATGGTAAACAGGAATAGGAAAAGGTTGAACTAGATGGACGCAAGTCTTTTTTCAACCTAAATTACTATGTTGCTATGTACTATGTTACTATGTTTGTTTTCTGACTTGAAGGATGACTCTGGATATTAAGGCGAATGGGGGAAACTCATAATTCCTGGAGTTTTACCAGTCTTGAAGGAAAGCAACTATAGCTAGAGCTTCCGGATCCAGTCTCCAGCTGAAGAATTTGGGGAGTTGTTTGTTCAATTGGGATGCGAAGAGGTCTATGTCTAACGGACCCCAAAGAAGAAGAATTTTCTTGAAAATGGAATTGTGTCGAGTCCAGTCTCTGTAATCTACAAGGTGCCTGGAATTCCAGTCTGCAATCGTGTTCGAAAGACCCGGAAGATATTCTGTTTGAACGGAGATATTTCTGTCGAGGCAGAATTGCCAGAAATCTTTGGTTAGATTGGCCAGAATTTTCGATTTGGTGCCTCCTAGATGATTGATATATCTGACGGCTGAAAGGTTGTCCATCTTTAACAAGATGCAACAATTCGAGGAGCCCTTTGTAAAACTTTTGACTGCAAAAGAGCCTGCTAGTAGTTCTAAACAATTTATATGCATTATTTTCTCTACCTGAGACCATTTGCCTCCCGTAGAGGGATCTCTGCAAAATGCTCCCCAACCTGAATTGCTGACATCCGATTCTATCACTATTTCCGGAGACATGCTAAAAATGGCTCTGCCATTCCAGGCTTCCATGTGGTCTAGCCACCAGTGGAGTTCCTCCTTGGCTTCTCTGGAAAGAGGGACCAAATCTGAATAAGCCAGTCCTCTCCGGAGATGTAATGTTTTCAATCTCTGTAAGGCCAGATAATGAAGTGGGCCTGGGAAGATCACCTGAATCGAGGCCGATAATAGACCCACAATTCTGGCGATTGTCCTCAATGAGATGAGGTTTTTCTTTAAAATGATTCTGATTTCTTTCCTAATTAGCCTCAGTTTTTTTCCGGGAAGCAGAAGTGAGGCTACTTGAGAATCGATTGTGAACCCTAGGAAGTCTATCGTTTGTGAAGGTTGGAGAACCGACTTCTTCCAATTTATCAGAAACCCTAAATGGGTTAAAGTTTTGAATGGTTATCTGCAGATGGTTCTCTGTCATCATGCGATCCTGCAACATAATAAGGATGTCGTCTAAATAAATGACCTATACCCCTGCTTCTCAGAAACGAAACCACTGGTTTCAAGAGCTTCGTGAAGCTCCATGGGGCTGACAAAAGACAGAATGGAAAACAGGTGAATTGCCATTTTTTCCGTTCCATAGGAATTGTAGACATTTCTGGTATTCTGGACACATGGGGACCATCAAATAGGCATCTTTTAGGTCTAATTTGACCATCCAATCTGTCGGAATTAGCAGGTCCCTGAGGCAATGAATGCCTTTCATCTTGAAATGTCTGTACAAAATATGTAGGTTCAAGTCTTTCAAGTTTATCACTGGTCTTAGACCTGAGTCTTTCTTTCTTACAAGGAAAATATTGCTTATAAACCCAGGAGTGTCTCTGGGAATTTGAATAATTGCTCCCTTTTTTATCAAAGGGATAGTAATACTTCGTTTTAACTTTATTTTATTTTGTAGGCATTAAAAAAACATTAACGATATAAGTCTTATCTCTCAAACCTTTATGGTTTAAGAGATATTCACAAGCAAAGTTTCCCCTTCCTGCCCCTTTTACCTAGTGTAAGCCATCTCTTCTCAGATGTGAATCTGGTTGTAAGACCAGACAGATAACAGCAGGGGACAATCTTCTTTATATGAAAACAATGAAAGCCCTGCCCACCTTGACAAGCTTTTCAGGTTTTTCCCCTTATCTTAATTGAATATTGTCCCTCTGTGCAATCTACCTGGGCACCTCCCTTCTGCTTTGGCTGAGCAGTGTGACATCAGTAAAAGGGGCGGGAGGGGGACACTTTGTCATTGAATAACTCCTGAACTACAACTCTGACAGAACTGAAATAACACTCTCCAAAGTCCAAATACTATGATGATTAATTAGAGCTGTTTTTATTATGAAACATTACTATCCCTTTAAATCTTGAATCTCTGAATTTACCAATTTTCTTTCCTCTGCTGAGAAATGGAAAGCTGGAGGAGTCTTTGTTTGTATTTGGAAAGAATAAAATTCTATTTGATAACCCCTTACTGTCTGAAGGATCCATTGATTTGAGGTTATTAGAGACCAATGATGGAAAAAATGGGCGAGTCTGCCACACAGTTCTTCCTGTGAAGAAAGGTAAGGGAGGGAAACACTTACCTGTGAAGGATCGATGGCAAGGTTGTCCTCTGGACTATCTAGGTCTCCAGCCTCTTCCTCGTTGCGGGAAAAAAGGATAGGGGGATTTGATTTTGTTTGGGTAATAATCTCTCCCATACATGGATGGGTCATGAATACTCTTATGCATTCCTCTTTGGGAACCCTGATAGGATCGGTCGGGACCCCTATACTTCCCGGCCCTCCCAGAAGCATATGGATTGAAAGCTTTTTTGTTGGATGTTTGCGCCTTATCTAAGGCTGTGAATGTTGTCACAAATTTACCCAAATCTTTCATGAATGAATCACCAAAGAGTAATCCCTCTGCTTCTGGGTCTGCATCAACTGACGCCATCTCCTTAAGTTTCGGGTCAATCTTTAGTAAGATTGCCCGGCATCTCTCCATTGACAAAGCGGAATTTGCATTACCTAAGAAGCAGAAAGCTCTTTGGATCCATCATCTAAGAGTGGCAGTATCAACGGGTGACCCTGATGTGATAGAATCCTCTGTTAATTCAAATTTCTCTGTCGTCCAATATAGGTTACTGGTAACTTTGGGTAGGAGACCTGCCCCTTTAAGTAAGACAGGAAACTTTCTTGAATAAGAAGTGCTGGGTGGAGCCTACCTTTCCTCTCAGCCTGCAGTAGTCAATACTCTCCAGTTAGATCATTTCCTTTGAAGAGGAAAGACAGAGAAACTGTTCTGCTTTAGTTTTAGTGTTTTAATGTTTTCTGTTAGATATGGAATACCACCATTAGGCGGATTACCATAACTGACAATGTCCTTAGATGTGGATAGCTCAGTTTCTAGGTGCTATGGTGGACCTTTTAACCCTGAGGGGAAAATCTTTCCCAGGAGTGGCCCACGGAGGCTTCTTCTTAAATACATGGTAATCTGAAGACAGAAGACCTGCTAAAAACGTGAGTAACCCCTTGAGTGCTGAGGTCCACTTGTCCCACACTCACACTTCACACAGAGTTCTCCATTGGAGTTCCTATTACATACTCCTGCACTCATTGTGTTTGTCTATATGTCTGTTGGGGGGCTTGGATCAGTGTTTCTGTGGTAATTTAACCCTTTGTATGCTATTTTGACATGTTTTGGGTACTTTTCAACACTTTCCCAGTTGGGGGCAGCCTTGTTTCCTTGTCTACTGGTAGCCACAAATCCCCATGGTCACTGCCTGGGTAAAGGAACAAGGCTGGGGTGTCAGTCAGTGTTTGTGAGGCTAACACACAATGGTCTTGTTCTCCATGCTGCCCCACACAGTTCATCTTTGACTTGCTGTCCTACACAGTTCATCTTGGATGTGCTGCCCCACACAGTTCATCCAAGTTAAGGGAGTGATGCTGTTCGTGGTACTGCAAGGATCCTCTCCATTCCCCTACTGAGCAACTGGGGAAACAGAGAGAATGCTTTCAGATTCAGGGTTGTCTACTGCTGGTTTATGTGTGAGGGAGAGCATCTCTTCCACATTGCCAATAGTTCAACAACCCTCCATGCTTATGATTGATTGAGAGCTGTTACTGCATAGGAAACTACTGGAAGATCCCAAGTTCGCTAGCCTTAGGTAGGAGAAGTTGAGGCTGTGAACGCTGGCAGCAGAGGCTGCTGTCAGAGTTTATTGCATGTGTTGAAGTGCCACATTAACATATAAACACACCCCCATGAATATGATAATGGCTAATTATGGAAACAGACCACTGTTGATGTGATAAGTGAAAATTCGTAAACATGTCGAAGACATGTCGGATTGATGTAAATGTGGGCAGATTTTTGTCAGGTTGATATGATGTTGAAGACACTTTAGTGCATACTGTCCATGTGTCTTCGATACTGCTTTCTGATGGGAGATCAACATTATGAGCCCTCTCTGATCTTCAGTACATCTCCCCCATGATCCTGTTTTCCGAGGCACATTGTTTGTGTTATTATTTTAACAGACTGGGTCACATGGGCCTGATCATTAGTGATGGCTATGTTCTAGAATTGAGGGCTGGTGCACATTTGGAATAATAGTAGTGAAGAAGACCTGTCAGATGGGGCATCGTTAAAGTGCAGTACTCTGGTGATTTTGAAGAGTGGCGATTTGGCACAAGTTATGCGCAAGTCCACTTTTGGGGATGATTTGTCAACTGGAATAAGATGTTTCAGAAATTACACCCTATAGCAACTTAGGTTCGCTTAAAAGATTTTCAAAAATCACTTATATGTTTTGCCATTTTTTGTTTAAAATAATAGTTTGAGATATATAGATTTTTTAAATTTGTTGGTTTATGTATGTTAGACGGAACCAGATGGAACAGCCATTTGTCAAATACTAACATTCCATACAGCTCTCCATGGCAACTGCCACTCCAACATGCTCTGGCACGTAAAATATTAAAATAAATATAGTGATATTGTTTTTTACTGTAGAGAGTTGTTTTATGAACCCTCTTTCTCCTGTTAATAAAATAATATTAAAAGAGGAAATGCATGAGGAAGTGCCAGTTGGAAGGGAAAGCCCTTTAGAAATGTAGTATTTGGTCATGGATGTGCCAGCCACAACTGTCTAACTTGCATAAACTAACAAATAACTAAATCAAAATAACTAATACTTTTATTTTAAATAAGAAATGGCTCATAACATACAGGTGATTTACAAAACTCTTTCAAATAAATATTTGCTGCTATAAGGTGTTTAAAGGATAACCAGGAAGAAGTG
This sequence comes from Rhinophrynus dorsalis, assembly GCA_037306005.1. NCBI lineage: Eukaryota > Metazoa > Chordata > Amphibia > Anura > Rhinophrynidae > Rhinophrynus > Rhinophrynus dorsalis. The sequence continues at coordinate 258,135,024 of CM074722.1, forward strand.
TGAATGCCTATGATTAATCACGAGTAACATGTGAAATGTGTAAGGTGTTTAAAGAAAGTGTCTCAGTGAATTTCTGCGATTCTGTGTATGCCAATTTTAATTTATTGAATTTTAACCCACTTGGCGATATGAGTTTGAAGTACTTTCCAGAGGAGTAATGATAATCTGGTCCAAAAATGTACATTCCAGGACTGACTGCAGATGTTCTCTCTTGAACAAAAGCCATTGTGATTTTTGGGGAATAGAAAGGTAAGTGGGGGTATATATTAGATCTCCTTTAAGGCCTGGTCACTTCTGACTCTGAAATAGCACAGGGTTTGTGGTTTGCAGTCAGCAACTTTTTGTATGTGTAGTTTGTAGTTTCTCTGTACAGTGTCAGTGTCTTCACTTTACTGCTTATTAAGGTTTAATAGAAGGAAATGGTCATTGCAATAAGCTGTACTCTATGCAAAGCATGTGCAAATCATGAAAGCAGAATATATTAAATGGCCTCTTATGAAATACTTTTATCTCTAATAAGTCTCACAAGTTAAATTTAGGCTAAAGTGAGCTTTCTGGCACCTTTATCTTACACCTGCTACCATTACTCAGATATCAGTAACAGCTTGGTTGCTAGACTGGTGTGCATCTGCATACGTTGTGCAATTTGGCACAGCTACTGGACTTGAAATTTATTCACATATGGACTTTACGTTAAAGAGAATATAATACTTAACAAGAGATATGTGTGGGTATATGCGTGTGTGTGTATATATATATATATATATATATATATATATATATATATATATATATATATATATATAAAAAATATAAATACCTTTAGGTCTACACTTGCTGAGTAAACATGGTCGCTCCCACTGCTTGGGGTCCCCTTTAAAGAGACATAAAGGGGAAATATATCTATAGAAATACGAGGTTTAACTTCTTGGGAGCTAAATACATCTCCAACATATTGTAAAGCAGTGATGTTTGGAGCATCTAGAGGGGTGTCAGAAGGACTATACCTAGATAGGTGTCATTCATGCAACAATCGGGTTTTATCTGTATTCGTTTTTTTGTTTGTTATTTGCTATAAGCGCTGAGGTGGTCTATAGCTGGTTCCTTTAATTTCTGTCTGATATTCTTAACTTTATTGTAAACAACTGTTTGCGTGGCTTTTCTATGCAGAATCCTCAGTTAGACTTTTGAAGACTTTTGTCTATTGCACAGAAGTTAGGACTAAAAGCAGACTAAAATGGTGCTTAGGTAACTGCATATGTTAAAACAGAAGGCAGAGGGGTTAATGCTCATGCTGACAGGCACACACACCGTGGCACTCTAAGGTATACAGAGAGACATATACATAGATTGCCAGACACAGAGATAAGTAAACAGACATGTAACACTATCACTGTAGGACAAAAGCTTGCCTCCTATCTATTAAATACATACCTGGATAATGTTACATTGTATTAGGACCCCTGCTTTTATAGCCCTTGACAGAAAGCTCTCTGGAAACAGAAATTCAGCCAGCTTATTGTTAGGGGTAAAAGAAAAAATAGGTGAAGATGAACTGAAAAAATAATAAAATGTAGCGACAATCCAACTAAACATATCACACACATGCAAAATATGTAAAGTTAAAAGGGCGGACGACACTTTAAATGACATAATGTGGCAACATAGTTAATGAGGCTGAAAAAAGACACTTGTCCATCAAGTGCAGCCCATGCCATATCACACAAAAAAAAATTGAAGACATTTCCAATTAAGCCCCATGTGGGTAAAAAATGTTTTTCCTTGATCCCAAATGGCAGTCAGATACTTCTCTCGATCAACATCCTATATTATATAAAGTATATATTTGTAAAATCACACTTGCACTCTTCCAGTGGACCCCTGCAATTCAACTCCCTGGTGGAACCATCATGTCACTGTCCAACACTGCAGATAAATGGTGCAATGAATCCAGCCAGCTGAGGGTGTTCTGAGGCAGCCTGTAATTGATCAGGCAGTGATTACTATTGTGTGAAACTAAATATGGAAGGAACAAGAGCACAGTTGATTCAGATGAACATCTGCTGCGTTGATTCAGCTGCTGTAGACCCTGACAAATATCCTAACTTGTTACCATTGCTAATGTGCTACAAGTAGTACCAGATGATATCCTGAACATGAGCACTGTTTTATAGCAAAATAGGTTCTGTATCATTTGCCTGTCTTGATGTATAATCACTATGCACCAGAGACAAGGGAAATCAATACTAATTCAATGCAGAAACTGGGCACACAACTGAGCATAATATGCAACTTTTTGGTAAGAAGGGGCCATCAGAAAAGGGTAATTATTTACCCTCTATATATATGCCAACCCTGTATATATGAAAAATATCTACAGCTTTGTAGAACCTAAGCTATATAAAGTTGTCTTTGTTGTTTTTACTTAAAAACTTAAAGAAACTGTCAACATTTTAGATTACAAAATAAATGTTAGAGGGATTTTTGTGCTGTGTAAAATAAGAGAAATCCTATTACTGGAAGTTTTATTATTCAAAAATAGATATAACTGAAGCATGTACTTTAGATTAAGCTGCAGTTTTTTTTCTGTTCACCTGGTGGAGCTGTTCCTCTCAGTTATTATAGAGAGACATAGTGACTCAAACTTTCCCATAAAATATGTAATAAAAAATGTGCCTTTTGAATACCATTTGCCACTTTTAGTAACAATTTAATAATTAACAAAATAAAACCGGTTTCAGCCATAATCACCTTTAAATGCAAAATTTCCAATTAGTGGGAGTACCCTTGTTTTACTCAGCAGGAAAAGCCTTGTAAATTTTTTTTTTCCATTAATAAAGTTTACCGATCCCTCAAGTATACTCTTTCTACCTACTTGGTCTCTTACCAGGGAATGTTGCATAGGGGCGTCAGTTCAATACTGGGGCAAGCCAGCTGCACTGTATGTAAACATTCCCAGACTTCCACTGATTTCAGTGGAGCTTTTAACCACTTAAATGGAAGTGATCACCAGTGTATTACAAAGCAATACACTGGAGACCTCTCTAGCATTCAAAGGTTTAAAAGCCCCATTTAAATCTGAGGGAGTTTTTAGTTCTCCCTTGTAGCAGCTTTGCCTCAGAATTATTGCAGTTTTCTTTTGAACATAAGGTCTTCAGTGTGATTGTTACATGTGTCTTTCAAACAGCAGTAAATTGTATTAAGGGGTATAAAGAAAAAAGGTTTCACATAATTCCTCTCCTCTTTTTCCAGCCTTTAGGGCAGTGTTTCTCAACTCCTGTCCTCAGGACTCACTAACAGGCCAGGATGTGATGATTCCCTTGTTAGAGCACAGGTGAGTTAATCAATGTGAATGAGCCTCTGATCACCACACCTGTGCTCTAGAAGAGAAATCCCTAAGCCCCGACCGGTTAGTGGGTCCTGAGGACAGGAGTTGAGAACCACTGCTTTAGGGGGACTTGTCCCCTCCTATTTCTTGTGAACTGCTAAGGGAAAACCTCTCCCTTGCCCTCCCTAGTCAGGAGGAAAGGCGGCGATGAGGGACCTATGCTTTATCTTGTCTCTGGTGAATTTCAGGCTTCAAATGGCAAAACATGTTTTTCCTCTGTGGTCAATGCTAGAAATATATTTGCCATTTGTTCATAAAGACACAACTTTCTATTTTGAATCCAAAATAGCTCCTTAATTGAACATACTTCTATTTCCCCTAATATAAATGTCACCTCATGGATAGGGACGGGCAAAATTTTTTGCCTCAAACCAAAATAGATGAAAAATGGCACTTTCCTCCTAGTAGTAATTTTCCCATGAAAAGTGCAATTTCACTGTCGTCCAATACAGGTCACTGGTACTCTGGGAGGCGTAAGTCCCCTTTAATATGCAGGAACAACTATGCAAATGATTTGCAAGGGGCGGAGCCTCCCCTCTTACTTAAGCCACCTTCTGGCCAGAGCCACTTAGATTGATTTGTTCCTGGAGTGCCTTGCACACCAGGTAGAAGAACATCTATGCATCTTAGTGTTTTATTATTTTTTTTCAAATATGGAATACCACCATTAGGAAGGTGACCATGGCTGTGAATTGCCCTCTCTAAAGTGGCTGGTGCAGCTTCCAGGGATTCCTGTGGACCTTATGCCCTGAAGAGGGAACAGCTTGTGTTGAGCAGCTTCCCTACTGAGGAATTTACCTCTGGGTTATTCCTTATTCATCATGGTCACCTGAAGACAAAAGTCCTGCAAGAAAGGTGAGTCACCCATTGAGTGCTGAAGGTCCACTTGTCCCCACAGTGTCCCTTTGATGGGCTTGTATTTGGGAGTTTTCAATACACTCCAGCACTCATAGGGTGTTTTTTTATTGCATTCTTAATGTTTATGCAATTTCTGTGATATTTTCTGGGTTTTGGAGCTTGGGATATTCGTTTACTTATGTTTCTTATGTGTTTTATTCTTGTTTGAGCACTTTTTAACGTTTTCTTAAACTTTATTAAAAATTGAGTTCCGCGCCTTTAAGCGCGGCTTTTCCCGCTCAGACGCAATGGCTCCTTTACTCTCTATGGGAATTCACAGTGTGGGACATATCTTTGGAACCGCTTGTCACAGCAACTCCAGAGAGGGCTCATTTTACTGCTAGGCTCCTGCTCTATCATCCGGATTGTGTTTTATTTATGTGGGGTGTTCAGGGGGGCTTCGGGCACTGTTTAGGGTACTTCTATGGGGAAAACTACATTTCCCATGAGCGCCTGGTTCGCGCTCGTTTCTGATTGGCTGTCATGACTGCCGCCATTTTGTGGTACTTTTCCTATGCGAGTACACTACGCAGGGACCGAGCCTTCTCTCTCCTCTACAGATTGACCCTTCTCTGGCCAGATAAGTCCGAATTTAGACATTTCTGGGGTGAAACTTTAATCCTTTACACTTTTTCTGGGTGATAGTGTTATTAGTGGGGTATATTGACGCTGTGAGCATGTCTACTTCACTGGAGCTAGGGGCTAGACCCAAGTCTAAGGAGGATGGGGGGTCTGCTACCCCCATGGCGTTTTGCTCCTCTTGCCACATTGGGCTGTCTAGCGATAATGTGGGGGATCTATGCCCTAATTGTACTGGTCAAGATAGCAACCCTGGGCTTTCCAGCCACGCTATTGAGCCATCTTGGGTGAGGGAGTTTAAAGCTGCCACTAGGGATCTCAGATCCACGCTTCAACTCTTTCCCTCTCAGATACAGGGGGCTCTCCAGGTCTGGCAGACCCCCTCTACCATCAGGACCTCCCTGCCTAAGCCACAGGGGGCTGCTGATGTAACTGATTCTTCTGAAGAAGAACTCTTACAGGATTCTGATGCTGAGGAACGTACTGTTATTGAATCTAACAGGTCCATTGGGGACCCCTATGAGTGTGACCCTGAAGTCTCGGCTGAGGGTCTGATCAGAGCGGTTCTGAATACGCTCAACCTTCCTCTGACTCAGGAATCCACTTATGATCCTACTGATGTTTTTCAGAAAAAGCCATCTAAGCCGGTGGTTTGTTTTCCAACTAACCCTACTCTTGCCCGTCTGGTCTCTGAGGCATGGAAGAATCCTGATAGATCCTCCTCTGTCTCTAAAAAGTTTGCTAAACTATACCCTTTTCCTGAGGCTGAGCTGGCAAAATGGGTTCATCCTCCCAAAGGTGGATGCTCCGGTTTCTAGACTATCCAAGTCTACCGCTTTGGCTGCCTCTGATGCCTCTGCCCTGCAGGATTGGACGGATAAAAAGCTAGAGCTTTCTCTTAAATCTATTTTTGCCTCCATTGGCACTGCCATGCGTCCAACCTTTGCTGTGGCATGGGTTAATAGAGCCATTGCGGCCTGGTCTGAACGACTGACTGAAGCAGTTCGCCAGGATGCACCAGTATCTGAACAGTTGCAGCTTCTTGCTAATATCACTGAAGCTCAGAACTATGTTGCTGACGCTGCTTTTGATGCTGTGCGCATGATGGCGAGGGCCTCCACTTCTTCTGGGGTGGCTAGACGCGCCCTTTGGCTGAAAATTTGGTCTGCTGATACAGCCTCTAAGAAAGCCTTGCTTTCCTTGCCCTTTCAGGGGAATTTGCTGTTTGGGTCTGAACTCAAAGAAATGATCAGTGAGGCTACTGGCGGTAAAAGTACTCTTCTACCCTCAGTCTTTAAGAAAAAGTTTCCAGCCAAACGCAATCGGTCCTTTCGTTCCTTTCAGACTGAGACACGCTCCTCGGACCAGACGGGTCCTCCCACTACGCGCTCCTCCTCCAAGCCCAAACAGTCCTGGAAGCCCAAAGTTGCCCCCAAGGCCAAGACCTCCAAGACTGCTTCAGCATGACTCGCTGAACCCGGGTCCGCATCCGGCTGTAGGTGGTCGTCTCCGCATCTTTCGCCGGACTTGGGAGGAGTCAGTGGCGGACCCATGGGTTCTTCAGGTGGTGTCAGAGGGATACAGGATCCCTTTCTCCTCCCTTCCTCCTTTTCGGTTCCATTTTACTCGTCCTTCTCAGGAACCCACAAAAAGGCGTCTGTTCGACGACGCTATTCAGGATCTCTTGGACAAAGACGTCCTGGAGGCGGTTCCTCAGGGGGACACAGGTTCAGGATTCTATTCCAACCTGTTTATGGTAGCCAAAAAGGACGGAGGGGCTCGTCCCATTTTGTATCTCAAAGATCTCAATGCCTATGTGGTGACTTCCCACTTCCGCCAGGAGTCCCTGCGCTCTGTGATTGCAGCAATGTCTCCAGGGGAGTTCCTTGCCTCCCTGGACCTTCAGGATGCTTATCTTCACATCCCTATTCATCCAGAGAGCAGGCGGTATCTCAGGATTGCCTGCCACAGGGGACACTTTCAGTTTGCAGTGCTCCCCTTTGGGCTGACTTCAGCCCCTCAGGTCTTCCAGAGGGTGTTAGGCTCCTTGATAGCGGTGCTTCATCAGGATGGGATCAGAGTGACCCCATACATGGATGATCTCCTACTGAAAGCCTCCTCAGCGGAGCTTCTCCGTCAGCAATTACAGAAGTGCATGCACACTCTGAACCGTCATGGCTGGATCCTGAATCTGGACAAGTCGGACTTGGTTCCATCTCAGAGGCTTCTGTTCCTGGGTCTCCTGTTCGACACTCGCCAATGCATGGTGTTTCTTCCAGAGGATGTGGCTCACCAGATAGCCGTCAGAGTGGCTGGGATTCTGGACATGGACGAAATTCCGGTACCGAAGTTGTCGTCTTTAGTGGGGAAGTTCATTTCCACGATCGAAGCAGTACCATTTGCCATGGCCCACTCCAGGGAACTTCAGAGATTTGTGATCCAGACGTGCAGGAATCATCCAGATCATCAACATCTGTCCGTTTCTCTTCCTCCTCATGTCGAGTCGAGTCTGCACTGGTGGTTAGATCTCTCTCATCTCCTGAAAGGGAGATCCTTTCTAGTTCCTCGTTGGACCACAGTCACAACGGATGCCAGCCTTCGGGGCTGGGGTGCAGTCTGGGGTCGCTTCAGTGCTCAGGGGAAATGGGGTCTGGAGGAATCCCTTCTCTCCATCAATGTTCTGGAACTTCGAGCTGTCCGGCTTGCCCTGAGGCACTGGGAGTCTCAACTGACCGGTCTTCCGATCAGAGTGGAGTCCGACAACACCACGGCGGTGGCTTACATCAACAGGCAAGGCGGCACAAGAAGCGGTTCCGCCTGGTGGGAGGTCAAGGATATTTTGTCTTGGGCAGAAGATCACGTGCCTGTCATCTCTGCAGTTCATATTCCAGGCGTGGACAACGTCATGGCAGACTTCCTCAGTCGTCACACCGTCGACAGCGGAGAATGGGCTCTTCATCCAGAGGTGTTTCACATGCTCACCCAGCGGTGGGGGATGCCTGTGGTGGACCTGATGGCTACCAGGCACAACAGGAAGGTTCCGGTGTTTTGCTCCCGGTTGAGGGACTCCCTTGCTCTAGCAGTGGATGCCTTGTCGATCCCTTGGGATTTCTCCCTGGCTTACATCTTCCCTCCTCTTCCTCTATTGATCAGAGTTATCCAGAAGTTGAAGCAGGAGCGTTGTCCTGTCATCCTGATCATTCCAATCTGGCCTCGCCAGTCCTGGTATCCGGAGTTGATGGCCATGTCAGTGTCGGATCCGATCCCGCTCCCTGCCCGTCCGGACCTACTTCTCCAAGGTTATCTGTGGAAGGAGGATGTTCACTCTCTCCATTTGATGGCATGGCGGTTGAATCCTCGATTCTAGCAAAGAAAGGATTTTTTCCTTCTGTGGTGTCGACTATGCTTAGTGCTCGTAAGCCTGTGTCCTCCAAGATCTATCATCGCATATGGTCAACCTTCGTTGCATGGTGCACTGATAAGAAGTTATCCCTTGAGTTTCATCTTCCCACTGTCCTGGCCTTCTTGCAGGACGGTGTGGATAAGGGGCTCAGTCTGAGTTCCCTCAAAGTTCAGACTTCTGCCTTGTCTGTGTTTTTCCAGGAAAGGATCGCTATCCTTCCTGATGTGAAAGTTTTCTTTCAAGGTGTGACTCATGTTCGACCTGCCTTCAAGAGTCCTGCTCCCCAGTGGGACCTCAACTTGGTGCTGGGAGTTCTCCAGCGACCACCATTTGAATCCTTGGCTTCCATTCCATTACGTCTCTTGACTTGGAAGATGGCCTTCCTTTTGGCTATTGTTTCAGTTCGCCGGGTAGCAGAGTTACAGGCTTTGTCTTGTAAACCTCCTTACCTGGTGTTCCACAAGGATAAGGCTGTGCTTCGCACTACCAAGGAATTCTTACCCAAGGTTGTGTCCGAGTTTCACATCAATCAGGAGATTGTGGTTCCCTCTTTCTGCCCTAATCCTTCATCTGACAAGGAACGAGATCTCCAATTGTTGGATGTGGTGCGTTGCCTTAAGTTTTATGTTCATCGCACCGAGTCTATCAGGAAGTCTGACGCTCTATTCGTCATTCCTGAGGGGCCTAGGGCAGGGAGACCGGCTGCCAAGGTAACTATTGCATCTTGGATTAAGGCTACCATCCGTGAAGCTTATACGTTAAGGAATAAGCACGTTCCCTTCAGGGTGACTGCCCATTCCACCAGATCTATTGGGGCCTCTTGGGCCTACAAGAATCAGGCATCTGCTGATCAATTGTGCAGAGCGGCCACTTGGTCCTCTGTGCACACATTTTCTAAGCACTATCGAGTTGATGTACTGGCTTCGGCTGATGCCAGTTTTGGTAGGAAGGTCCTGGAGGCAGTTTTGCCTTTTTAGGTCTTCCGCTCTGTGATCCTTAGTGCTTCCTTGCTGTTGAGCCCGGTTGGCTCTGGTTCCGTGTGCTGTGTTAGTTCAGGGATTGTTTCCCTTGGTTGGTGTCCGTTGACACTTACAGTTTGGGCTATGTAATTAACTGGTTCATAGCAGTTCTAGTGACTTGGGCCTTGCGCCTGGTCCTTGCCTTACTTCCCGCCTCTGGGTCAGCTCAATGTTTGTACATCCCAGAGTACCAGTGACCTGTATTGGACGACAGTGAAAATAGGATTTTAGTCTTACCTGTTAAATCCTTTTCACTTAGTCCATACAGGTCACTGGTCTCCCACCCTGTCAAGGGACCAGTCTTGGCTCTCCTGTGGCATTCAGTGGGAGACCGTTGGGGCATGCTCACAGGAGTCTTTCTTTTTGCTTACCTGAGGTCAGTTTTAGGGTCTCAGATCAATCTAAGTGGCTCTGGCCAGAACGTGGCTTAAGTAAGAGGGGAGGCTCCGCCCCTTGCAAATCATTTGCATAGTTGTTCCTGCCTATTAAAGGGGACTTACGCCTCCCAGAGTACCAGTGACCTGTATGGACTAAGTGAAAAGGATTTAACAGGTAAGACTAAAATCCTATTTTTTCCTCTAGCTAGTTCATTGCATTGAAATTAATGGGAAGACTGAATTTGTGCACAACTTTTAGCAAATTTTATTTCCTACAGGCAAAATAGGGATCTGAGGGAGTCCGGGGAAAGAATCAGTTGAACAGGGAATTTTTTGAGGGTTCACTGAATGGGATTGGGGGGATAGTTAATAAAAAAAAATAAAAAATAAAAAAGAAGAAAAAATGGTATGTAAGACCCTGATGTAAGCTGTGACTTGGGCAGACTGACACTTGACTGGATAGTGTATTTTGTAGAGGATTTTTTGTATTGTATTTTGTAGAGATTTTTGAGAGGCCCAAGCCCTGAGGAAACATTGATTTGTAGGACTTAGACTTGTTTGGCACAAGCCCTGAGGCAACATTGATTTGCAGGACTTAGTCTTACTAGGCCCAAGACCTGAGAAAACGTTGCTTTGTAGGACTTTGACTTGTTAGAGGCACAAGCCCTGAGGAATCAGTGATTTTTGGGATTCAGTTTGTTAGATGCACAATCCCTGAGGGATCAAAGATGAGGTTTTTTTTTACTCCGGCTTGTTTAAGGAGCACTCCCTGAGGAAACAGTGATTTATAGGACTTATGCTTGTTAGAAACAAGCCCCCATACAATTGTTTTTTGTAGGCCTCTGGTTTATATGAAGAACAAGCCCTGAGGAAAAAAAAAATCCCTACTGGCCTAATGCCAGCAGGTCATGTTATGGTAGCCACTGACCATTAGCAAATGACACATTGTCATTTCGGCATATGTGACCATTGTTCTTTCTGCTGAGTTGTTTAAGCAGCAGGATGATTAGGCAGCTCCATGGAAATGTGATCAACAGCAGCAGTCATATGGGTGATCATGATCGTGGTTCCACTTGACACTAGCTCCAGTGATGCGCCTGAGGGAGTAGCAGCGCCACAAGTAGCCCCCACCACTTCTGGTATATGTGGAGAAAAATAAGTTGACTAATAATGCTTCTCCTCCTGCACCTCCTCCAAAATTATGGGTGTGTTGTTGGAACATAAATGTGTCCCTTGAGAGCAGGAAGGAACTCTGCCTTTCTTCAACAACTTCAATGTTCACAGTGTGTGTAGGATAGAGGGGAAGGACACATCTGCACTCACATCAAACAACTGGCATAATTGAAAGTAGTCACTATGTCCCCTGTCCGCTTCACTAAGGACATGTGACAACTTGCAGTCTTAATAATAATAATGATGAATCCTCCTTGCCACCAGCTTAGCTTATACTGTGGGACAGAATCTCCTCAGATGCTGCTTGATTCTATGCCTGCGATTATACTCCACCACATTGCCATGTGTGGTTAGCGTGCCACACAATGTGCAGTGGGTGGACAGGAACTGCTACATCCTTGGGGAGGTAAAAAAGACAGAGATGGATCAACAGAAGACATTGATACTTCTTCTGGAGCTCGAACCCTAGCGCAATAAGCTGATGGAGAGTCAACTGTTTCACTGGCCATTGAACTTTCAGGCTCTGGCTAGGTTTCTTTATTCTTCCTCTTTGATTTCCACCACGCCTCTTTGTGCCCTTGGGGAAAGACAAGGGGTACAGCAACAGTGGCTCCCAATTTCCTTTGTGGAGATTTGGCTTTAACATGCATAACATAAGTGTCATGGTGTCTGTATTTCATGTTTGTTGTCAGAGTGGTTGTGTCAAGGTGTGTTTTCTCCTTTCCCCTTTTCACTGATGTATCACATTTAGGCACAGTGCCATTGCTGATGACTGCACTGTGCCTGCCCCAAGAGAAAAATAGTTCCACACCCATGATCTCATGGGGGAGGGGAAAGGTGGAGAAGAATGGCTTTTTTCTTTTTCTCCACAATCTTTCACTGGATGGGGCAGAGGATGATGATGATGCCTCAGAATCAGCACTACAACTAGGACCAGGAGTACTCATGACAGTTGGAACCTGTACTAGTCCTGCATCACAACTACTGCTGGACCCCATTCCCACAGTGGCCACGGTGGTCTTTGGCACTCTAGCCTGCTCCTTATCAGCCTGCTGCCCTTGCAACTCAGTAGCAGGAGGAATAACCGCAGCAGCAAACTCCACAATCTCACTGCTGTTAGTGGTGGTGATGCCCATCCCCATTTGCATATCTGTCTACCATTCCTTCTTGTGCTCTGCTAAAAAGGCCATTTATGTCTCTTCCACCTCAGCTGCTCCACTATCACCCTCATCATCACCACCTTCAGTCCCTCCTTGCTTCTGCTGCTCTATGAGAGTCTCACTGGTTGGTGATGATGACAAATGTGAGAGGGTCCCCTGCTGTCACACTTGCCATCTCGTCTTGAGGTGAAGAAGGCAGCCTGTCACAGCACTAGCAGCAGGCACAGGCAGCTGATCTATGCTGATGCTAATACTGCTAGCAGTTCTGCCTTCCTTAGCATTACAGAGACACATTGCTGGGGGAAGGGGAATCACAGGGTCACAGGAATGTTGTGGGCTCCCTTGACTGCTTGTCTGGCTGCTCAGCATCACTTCCCCTTCCACCTCAGCAGGAGGATGTACAGCTGTCACACTATTCCTACCACCAGTTGCTTCACTGTCATCAGCATCATCATCCCCTCCCTCACCCCAACACACTTTAGCTGCTGCATGGTAGTACTAGTAGGACTGCTTGGGGATGTAAGTGTGACATAGGGTCCCCTGCTGTCAAACTTGCCATCATCTTCTCCTACTGAGTATCAGAAGGCACACTGGCAGCAGGCACAGGTAGCTAACCAATCCTCCTCCTCTGACACATTAAATGCATCATGGTCCTTCCAGCTCCTTTTTTTTTTTTCTTTTTTTTTTGGCTGCTCATCCTCTTAACCAACAGTCTGAGCCTCTACTGCCCTTATTTCGCTATATAAATCAGTCCAAATTGCCTAGCACCCCCTCTCTCTAGCATCCTAATTTTCACTTCCTAGAAACATCAAATCTTTGGCATGAAAATCTGAAATACACCTAAGTAAACGGGAGGGAAGTTTGTAGCCATTGACAAAAATAACTGAATCATTTTGGCAGTAGACAAAAATTGTAAGGGGTTTGTTTAACGCGAATTTTCACGCAAAAAAAATGGACAACCATGTGGTTCTTGCATATTTTTTCATAGGAAACCCAACAGGACCTTTCACCCACACCTACACATGAATTAGAACAGTTGGGGAAATAAGTTGGAAAATAAAGCACCATGTATCTGCATAATTAAGAATAGAAATATATTCTGGTTAGATATTTGGATTCTGGAATTTTATTTTTGTTTTGCTATAATAAATTTTTATGCTTTGATTTATGATTGACTCTCAACCCCTTTTTTAATTGCGCTCACTAGTTCTCTTAAGAATGTGAGACCATTCTACAAATATAACATTGAGGTTTGTTCAACTTGTGCTTAGAGTAGAGAAGAACTATTCCTCAAGACATTACCTGAGAAAAAAGGTATAACCCCCATCACACTACTTCTGTCCTTTACATTCATTTCAGATGTGAGCTTAAGTGGAACTATCATCATCATAACATTGTCCCCCAATCCATTACTAATATAGCGATAGGCTAAGGCATACTTCTATTATGGTGAATAGGTCCACGTTATTGAAGAAAACCAACTTCTTCTGCAGCCACCAGCAGACAACAGTGCAGACATCTTAGAGGAAAGGTACCTCTGAGTCTGCGCTGTCTGTCCAGTTCATTGCCCGGATTGCTGAGTGGCATCCTTGGTACCTTTAAGGTACTGGAAGTTACAGACAGACAGGTGCACAGCGCTTCTCTTATAAGCTCTGTGCACCAGATGCCTGCCGAAGAAGTTGGTTTACTTCAATAACGTGGACTTATTCAGCATAATAGAAGTATGGCTTTGCCTATCTCTATATTAGTATTGGATTGGGGGTAATGTTATGATGATGATAGTTCCGCTTTATTTTACATTTAAACAATCAATTTGTATTACATTACTTTCAATGGGGATCGATGTGTGACTACAATATTTCCCTAGACAACAATTTTGTATACTTTAACTACCATGGCTACCACCCATGAGAATTTCTTCAAGGGAAAGTCTGTACATGTAAAGCAAAACAAAAGAAGTATCAGCAGTACTTAAAGGAGCAAGTTAAATTTAATTTTTTCATTGAGACCATTAAGATTTAATACCCCAAATGTATACATTCTGAAGCAAAATCTTTATTGCAGAGTCTCATGTTTTTCAACAAAAATTGAAAACCTTCTTTATTAAATTAGATGATATTCTATGCTTTTCCCCAAAAATTATGTTCCATTGGGCTCTCAGCCCTTAGCATTGTGAGACCGCATTGGCCATCATGTTAAGTAGGGAATGTGTATTTTTTATTTTTATTTATTTATTTTTAATGTTGTAAATGATACAGCTTTGGGCAAAAGAGTGTGAGAAATGTAGACACAACTACACTTATACACATGCAACAGTCATGGACACATATATACACATAATGAGACACACACAAACAAATACACTGACATACATAAAAAGTGAGAGACACACTCATGCAATGCACATCATGAAGACACAGAGCATTACACACACATGAAACATACAAGCCTGTATTCTTAATTGGAAGTAGGAAATTTTTATGCCCGCTGTATGTTCCAGGGTTTGCTTCCTACATTCTATAAGTGTTTTTCCTACCAAAGTAAATCCACAGGGACATATTAATTTGCATACAACCCCTTCTGTTCTTACTTTATATTTTACAGCATGCTGTTTTATATGAAATATTACGTTGCAACTCTCACACCTTTCTGTATACACTGGCACTGTCAAAAACACAGAGAAAGAAGGTAAAAATTGTTCCCCCAACCTTTTGAAAAACAGTGTACAATATCCTATACGGTGAGGGAAAAATTATGTGATCCCCTGCTGATTTTCTACATTTGTCCTCTGACAAAGAAATGATCAGTCTTTAATTTTAATGGTAGGTTTATTTGAACAGTGAGAGACAGAATAACAACAAAAAAATCCAGAAAAACGCATTTCAAAAAAGTTATAAATTGATTTGAATTTTACTGAGTGAAATAAGTATTTGACCCCTTTACAAAATACGACTTAGTACTTGTTGGCAAAACCCTTGTTGACAATCACAGAGGTCAGACGTTTCTTGTAGTTGGCCAGCAGGTTTGCACACATCCTCTTTGCAGATCCTCTTCAAGTCATTAAGGTTTCGAGGCTGACGTTTGGCAACTCGAACCTTCAGCTCCCTCCACAGATTTGCTATGAGATTAAGGTCTGGAGACTGGCTAGGCTACTTCATAACCTTAATGTGCTTCTTCTTGAGCCACTCCTTTGTTGCCTTGGCCGTGTTTTGGGTCATTGTCATGCAGGAATACCCATCCACGACCCACTTTCAATGCCCTGACTGAGGAAAGGAGGTTCTCACCCAAGATTTGACAGTACATGGCCCCGTCCATCGTCCCTTTGATGCGGTGAAGTTGTCCTGTCCCCTTAGCAGAAAAACACCCCCAAAGCATAATGTTTCCACCTCCATGTTTGATGGTGTTCATAGGGTGATAGGCAGCATTCCTTCTCCTCCAAACACGGTGAGTTGAGTTGATGCCAAAGAGCTCGATTTTGGTCTCATCTGACCACAACACTTTCACCCAGTTCTGCTCTGAATCATTCAGATGTTCACTGGCAAACTTCAGACTGGCCTGTACATGTGCTTTCTTGAGCAAGGGGACCTTGCAGGCACTGCAGGATTTCAGTCCTTCACGGCGTAGTGTGTTACATTTGTTTTCTTGGTGACTATGGTCCCAGCTGCCTTGAGATAATTGACAAGATCCTCCCGTGTAGTTCTGGGCTGATTCCTCACCGTTCACATGATCATTGAAACTCCACGAGGTGAGATCTTGCATGGAGCCCCAGACCGAGGGAGATTGACAATTATTTTGTGTCTTCCATTTGCGAATAATCGCACCAACTGTTGTAACCTTCTCACCAAGCTGTTTGCCGATGGTCTTGTAGCCCATTCCAGCCTTGTGTAGGTCTACAATCTTGTCCCTGACATCCTTGGACAGCTCTTTGGTCTTGGCCATGGTGGAGAGTTTGGAATCTGATTGATTGATTGCTTCTGTGGACAGGTGTCTTTTATACAGGTAACAAGCTGAGATTAGAAGCACTCCCTTTAAGAGAGTGCTCCTAACCTCAGCTTGTTACCTGTATAAAAGACACCTGTGAGCCAGAAATCTTGTTGATTAATAGGGGGTCAAATATTTATTTCAATCCGTAAAGTGCAAATCAATTTATAACTTTTTTGAAATGCATTTTTCTAGATTTTTTTTTTGTTATTCTGTCTCTCACTGTTAAAATAAACCTACCGTTAAAATTATAGACTCATCAGTTCTTTATCAGTGGGCAAACATACAAAATCTGCAGGGGATCAAATAATTTTTTCCCTCACTGTAGCATGTTGTATCAATAAATTGATACATAAGAGCACTTGTTTTTACGCTTAAACAAGGACCTGAGCACAGTCTTCATTCTTAATAGTTAATTACATTTAACCCTTTAAAGGGGCAGTATAGGGTTAGTAAAAGGTGATCACCAGTGCCCTCAGAGCTATGGGAACAGACGTCCCATCCTTCCTATATAATAATTCGCTAGGATGTTTGTCAGAAGCTGTCATTTGCAGTAGAGACTGCGTGCACTGCAGTCATGCTCAGTAGGGACTGCCCGAGCTGCAGTCATGCGCAGTACAGAGTTCCCAAATGCACCGCGGCTGATACAGAAGGTGCACAGAGAGGACTCTGGTCCGAATTCAGAGTGCCCCGCTCTGTATCAGCTGCAGCGCATTTGGGCACTCTGTACTGAGCCTTACTGCAGCTCAGGCAGTCTCTACTGTGCATGACTGCAGTGCGTGCTGTCTCTATGGGACGTCTGTTCCCATAGCTCTGCGGGTACTGGTGATGGTCTAAAAAGGCCTTTTACTAACCTTCTACTGGTACCAGGAAGGTGCGCAGAGAGGACTCCAATCTGAATTCAGAGCGCCCCGCTCTGTATCACCCGCAACGCATTCGGGCACTCTGTACTGAGCATGACTGCAGTGCAGGCAGTGAGCAGAGAGGCTCAGGGCACCAGCCGAGGCTGCTGGGTGGCACTGTTGCCAGCGTACATGGGTTTTTAAACTAGTAGTTTATAACTCAGTCTTATACCGTTCCCCATGTAGATCAATGATCTGGGTGACATTCGAGCCTCGCTTACACAGGCTTCTAGTAGAGAGTATATGAGTCTTATTTTCACATTTATGAGATCCAAGTGAGTTGCTGACATCACCCATAGCTACAGATATCCGTAATCTTCAGGGGAATCAAATTAAACTGGCTGAACTCTGTTCCCACAGCTGTGAGGACACTATCAGTGGTTTTAAATTGTCTTTTTTTGTCCCTGTACTGTCCCTTTAAGGATGAGAGGGGTCGGCAACACATTGCTGGTGCTGAATGATTGTTATGACACACCCAGTTTTAATTCATGTGTGAATATTGTAATGTTCTGTGATGTGCAGGTAAAGCAATATAACTTAATGAATGTATTTGGAGAAGTACGACACATTGAGCTTGTGACACACTGAGCTTAGTTGCAACAGTCCTGTTGGTATGGTTATATATACATAAGCAGGTAGGAGAGCTGCCAAACAATATTTTATGCACATCTGCAAAATGTGTGCATAAAGGTTAATGCTCAAATCCTTACCTTTATCACTAAATACCCTGTGAAAAGCTAATGATAAGTAAAATCTGAGGTTTGTTTATGTGATTGTAACCATTATTGTGAAGCTTGCCCTGAGGCTTACTGCCCCGTCAATTAAATAAATAGTGTTTTAAAGAGGCTTCTCCTAGCACTGAGAGAACCTTAATTTTACTCAGCAGGGAAAAGCACTTTTGACTGTCTATTAATGAAATATTACTATCTGTGCAAGCAAATCAATGGTGTCACTTTTGTATGAGTAATTTTTACCCTCTGAGTGCCTGGGAGGTATCTAATGCATTGCTTTGCAATGCGTTGGCTACCCCCAAAGGGTTAAACTAAAACACTCTCCCTTTGACTCTGTTCATTCCAGTGGCCCAGCCCAGTGTTTATTGCTGCTTCTGTACTATATATAATTTGCTGCATTCCCTCTGGATGCAGACTGCAGCTCCCATGAGAAATGACGAATCAGATGTGTTCTATGTGCCACTTCATCAAATAGTTTTAGATACAGAAATAAGTTATCAGATTGACCATTGCATGACTCATCAAATTACTTATTTTGTTTATACATTTTAATCAAGGAAAAGTATTGCCAATGTAGAATTTATTGTAGCTCATCTAGTTGCAAGATTATTTCAGTTAAATGCATGGGCTGAAATCCTGTGGTGCTGTATTTCACATCTTGAGCAGACATCAGTTTGCTGACTTTATCAGCAGGTATTAAACTTTGTTTCTAACAGTGCAGGTTTTATGGATTTTTCTTTCTGAGGACAGGCGTAATAATCAGTATGAAAGATCTACTAATTGTACACACGTGCTCAGGCAATGAAATCCAGAAAACCTGCACTGTTAGGGTACTTGAGGACCAAGGTTGAGAAATTCAAATAGGGAAGAGCAATTACTTTGGTCTGAAGGTCACATCTATATTTGACCTTTTGAATGCCATAGGGCTATGCCAAGCATTGGGTAGCACTGTGTTACACACCCCTCTGGCACCCAACAGAATGTTTTTGGAAGGCAACAATTATATGTCATCTCCAGTGTAGCAAAGGCAATTGTATTTAGGTTTGTGTGTGTTACACACATATACTGTGTGCACAATTATTAGGCAAGTTGTATTTTTAAGGATTAATTTTATTATTGAACAACTACAGTGCTCTCCGTCAATCCAAAATGTTAAGAAACCTTAAACCTGAATATTTAAGAAAGCCAAAACCTCACTTTTACTTTCTTAGGAGAATATCTGTGTGTGCACAATTATTGGGCAATTATTAGTGTGCAGAATTATTATGCAACTAAATGAAAAATGATATTTTTACCATCTTAAATGTTTTCATCTATTAAAGTGAGAATACTAAACAAACAACTCAAAATTTACAAGTAAACATTTGTGACATTTCCCAAAAAAAATCAGTGACCAATATAGCCACCACCCTTTTCAATAACAGTCATAAGCCTTCCATGGTGTCTTAGTTTCTTGATCTGTTGATGATCAACTTTTTGTACAGCAGCAACCACAGCCTCTCAGACACTGTTCAGAGAGGTGTACTGTTTTCCTTCAGCGTAAATCTGCTGTTTAAGAAGGGGCCACAAGTTCTCAACAGGGTTTAGGTCAGGTGAGAAAGGGGGCCATGTCAATATTTTATCATCTTTAAGACCTTTACTGGCTAGCCATGCAGTGGAGTACTTTGATGAATGTGATGGAGCATTGTCCTGCATAAAAATCATGGTCTTCTTGAAAGACTTTTTCTTGTACCACTGCTTGAAGAAAGTGTCTTCTAAAAACTGGCAGTAGGTTTGGGAGTTGAGTTTGAGTCCATCTTCATCCTGAAAAAAGGTCCATCTAGCTCATCTTTGATAATACCAGCCCATACCAGTACCCCTCCTCCACCTTGCTGGTGTCTGAGTCGAAGTGGAGCTCTGTGCCCGTTAATGATCCAGCCACAGGCCCATCCATCTGTACCGTCAAGAGTCACTCTCATCTCATAAGTCCATAAAACCTTTGAAAAATCTGTCTTCAGATATTTCTTGGCCCAGTCTTGATGTTTCAACCCATGTGTCTTGTTCAGTGGTGGTCGGGTTTCAGCCTTCCATACCATGGCCATGTCTCTGAGCACTGAACACCTAGTATTTCTGGACACTCCAGGTAGGTTGCAGTTCTGGAATATGACAGCACTGGAGGATAATGGGTTCCTGGTAGCTTCGTGTTTGATTCTTCTCAAAACTCTGGCAGTTAATTTGCATCTTTTTTTTTTTTCTCAACACGTTTCTTGCGACCCTGTTGACTATTTGCAACAAAACGTTTGATGGCTCTGTGATCACGCCCCAATAGCTTAGCAATTTCAAGAATGCTGCATCCCTCTAAAATACTTTTTACAATATTTGACTTTTCAGAGTCCGTTATATCTCTTTTTCTGCCCATTTTGCCTGAGGTAATGAAGCTGCCTAATAATTATGCACACCTTGACACAGGATGTTCATCTCTTTAGGCCACACCCTCTCTCATTACTCAAATACACATTCAAGTTTATACAGCTTGGAGTTGGAAAATATGCATAAAAATGATGATATGGTTAACATACTCACTTGTCTAATAATTGTGAACACAGTGTACATATATATATATATATATATATATATATATATATATATATATATATTTCTCAACCAGCAACTTCCTTTTTGACTTTGCAAAGTGCATAATATATAATTTTAAATTTTTGATGACCTCTTGGCAAGTAAGGAGCAAAGTGGTTTAGAACACACAGATCTGTGTTGTGCAGGGCTGGATTTCCCAGTAGGTAAAGTAGACAGCTGCCTAGTACCCCAAAATGGGAGAGGTGGAACCTAAGCTGTGCTGGCCACATCCACAATCTGGACTGTGTGTGTGTGGCAAGTGCAATCTCAATGTCCTTGCAGCAGTTTTATACCCTTTTACTGGCTATTATTTAAGTCCTTGGATGCTAGCGAGATTTCTAATGCATTACTTTGCAATGTATTGGAGATCTCTATAGCAACAAAGAGGTTAATGCATTTTTGTTCTTGCTTGTTATAGGTCAAGGGTATTTTCTGTGCCAGGAAACAGTGGATGGACCTGGGGCAGGGCCATGTGAGGGTGGGGTGTGTGCTCATGTGCAAAGCTAATGCCTTGTCTAGGGGCACATGGACTTTAAATCAGGCCCTGGTGATGTGAGTCACTTACCCGTCAGGGTTTTGGAGACTAGTCTGCTACCTTAGAGGTTAACAAATGTTTTTCAAAATTGTTTTCCCTCACATAGCACACAGCTCTGTGTACTATGCAAATCACTTAACCCCCAGTGCCTGGCACCTAAGGCATTAAGTGATTTGCATAGCCAACAGTGCAATAGGGATTTTCCTGCTGAGTAAAACAAGGGTGTTTGCACTGCTGTAAGTAGTAAGTATTACTGTCCCTTTAACACTACAGGCCAGATACAGAAAGAAAAGAGCAGCAATTTTGGAGCAAACCAGCTGTACACTAGAGGGAGAAAATAAAAATTCACATTTTTTACCCACCCCTCCTGGTATGCTTGGTCTGCCTGCAAAATACTCCAGGGGGGGATTCACTAAGCGGTGATAGATACGTGAAAAAGTGGAGATGAATTCTCCAGTGATATCACTTCTCCAGTTCCTATGTTATTGTATAGAGCCAGTGCACTAAGATCTCCAAAGCTGAAGAAATCTTAGTGCATAGGCTTCACAGAATAACATAGGAATTGGAGAAGTGATAAATTGGAGATGTCATCTCCACTATATCACCTCTTTATCACCACTTATTGAATCTCCCCCCAGATCTTCTAAGTACAGCTGTGCCGTCAGCAAACCAAACACATTTTTCCTTTGTCAAATGGCTGAACTGATTTATAGTTCAGATGGGGTTCGATATACAGAAATACAATACCTATAACAAGGCTTGTACAGCAGGAGTACAAGGGTTTAACATTGAAATTGATGAGCAAACCATTTACAGTCCTCTGGCATGCAGCCATGTCACTGTGTAACAGTTGATGTGTCTTTTAGCTAAAGCACGGTTTTGGAGAAATGTCTGCTTGACTTAAGAAAGCTGATTACTGCTGTGTTACGGAAGTAAAGCAGACTTTTCTAGTAGCCAAAATGTAATGTCTGAAGTTTAGAAAACCATGATATATACCAGCATTTGTCTACTGAGGAACGCAATATTCCATCAGGATCTCTGAAATATCAATTTCATTATGCATGTAGGAATCGCAACGTAACAGCAAAACGCAGTCAGCTTGCTGAAAGTAAACAAATATCCTGCATAATACAGACAGGGAAATGTACAGAAGATCATAATCCAGTTTTAATTAATGCTGATAAATCAGGTGAAGATAAGAGTAATGCTTTGTAAATGAGGTGGCTCACTGCAGGCTTCAATCTACATGGGTCTTACAGAGAACTTTGTAGATGCACGGGCTGGTATGGGGTACAGAAGTTATATCCTGAGGGAAGATCAAGTGAGTGCTTTGCAGCAAAGTTCTTACTTCTTACCTGGCCGTCAGTCTCCGAAGATTAAGGATTACTTTAGAATCTGCCACTTCTGGGAGGTAATAGACATATTATAAAGCTAGTCGCCATATGTTTAATTATTGCATGGTGACTTTCTACAAAGTGAAAGTTCTGCTGTAAGGGTTAAAGAGTAGCAATTTATGAGCAAGCTAGGCTGATCAGACCTCACCTTTAACCGGGGACACGTAGGAAATGGGCTTATTTCAGGACTGCGCTGAAATCAAAGTAGCCCTGCAATATGCATTTTTCATATGTGTCCCCAGTTAAAGGTGAGGTCTAGTCACCCTAGAGCAAACCAGCTGTGGTGTAGTGGACAAACGAACATTTGATTGGTGCTTTTAACCCCTTGAATACTTGAATCTCCAGTATATTGCTTTTCAGTTTTTTGGAGACCTCTAACATTAAGCCCTAGAGTGCCAGGTGGTTACAGTGTACGAGTGGACACGGCTGCACCTGCTGTGCCACACTCGTACATTGTACAGCTAAAATGCGGTCACTGCATAAGCTGGTATAACCGGCTTGCAGTGGCCGCATTTCAGCTGAAATGCAGCCTGGCACTCTTGGGGAGGCATGAGGATCACTCCTCATGATTCCCCAGTTGTTTATCTCCCAGCCGATCGTGCTGGGAGATCAATAAACACAAAGGAGAAACAGCGTTTCTCCTTCCCCTTCTCTCCTACCCGAACTTCCGGGTAGGAGTGGGCGGGACCAGGGGTCACCGATGACGTTAGGGAAGTTTCCCCGGTCCTGTTCACTCCTACCGGTGGTAGGAGAGAAGGGCAGGAGAGCTTTTGCTCTCCTGCGGTCGCCTCATTGTGGCGATGGCTGAGGGGACACCAGGAGGGGTCCTGATGTCCCCCACGAGGTCTGGAGTTTAAAAAAAAAAATATATATATATATATATATATATATATATATATAATAAAAGTAACCCTGTGAGTGCCGCAGGGGTCCCCAGCACATTGCTTAGCAATGTGCTGGAGACCCCTGTGGCACTCACAGGGTCACTTCCTTTGGGGGTATTTTTTTTTCTTCTTCATAGTCCTCATTGGGGGGATCGGGGAGTCCTGATGCCCCTCAATGAGGTCTATAATTTAAAAAAAAAAAAAAATTAAACAAAAATCAACCCTTTGTGTGCCACAGGGGGGTCCAATGCCCCCTCCTCCTGTGGCACACACATGTCTTTTATCATTACTTTGTTACCAGAGTTTGTTGGGGGGCCATCATGACTGGTCCTGATGGCCCCCCAATAAGCTCTGATAACAAAGTAATGAGAATTTTTTTTTAACCCTTTGAGTGCCACAAGGGTCCCATGCATTGCTTTGCAATGCGCTGGAGACCCCTGTGGCACCTACAGGGACACTAATTTTGTGGACAATTTATTTTTTTTCCTAAGACCTCATTGGGAGGGATCAGTAGGGGTCCTGATACCCCTCAATGAGGTCTATAATACAAAAATAAATAATTAACCCTGTGAGTGCCACAGGGGTGTTCAATGCAGCCCCCCTCCTGTGGCACAGACACGGCTTTTATCATTACATTGTAAATAGAAATAGAGTTCTGATTACAAACTAATGATAAAAAAAAATTAACCCTCTGAGTGCCACAAGGATCCAATGCATTGCTTTGCAATGTGCTGTAGACCCCTGTGGCACTCGCAGGGTCACTTCTTTTGTGGACATATATATTTTTTTTTACTAAGACCTCATTGGGGGGGTTCAGGGGGGTCCTGATGCCCCTAAATGAGATCTATAATAATAAAAAAAAAAAAAAAAATTTAACCCTGTGTGTGACACGGGAGGGGGGTTCAATGCAGACCCTCTTCCTGTGGCACACACAGGACTTTTTATCATTACTTTGTAATCAGAGCTTGTTTGGTGGCCAACTGAATACAAAGTAACGATTAAAAAAAAAAAAAAATTAACCCTTTGTGTGCCACAGGGGCCCAATGCATTGCTTTGCAATTCACTGGACACCTCTGTGGCACACAAAGGATTTTTTTTTTTTCCCCCCTTTATATTTTTTATACAGACCTCATTGTATAGGTTCTGATGCCTCCAACGAGGTCTACACAAAAATATTAGAGGGAAAATCCCCAAAAAATGCACGTGCCAATGCATTGCTTTGCAATGCGTTGGACCCCTGTGACACACACACACACACACTTTTTTTTTCATTATTCTGTTTTTAGACCTTGATGGGGGCACCAGGAGTGTTCCTGATACCGCCTCCCAACAAGGTATAAATACAAAATAATAATTAAAAAAAAAAACAACTTTGTGTGCAACAGGGGGTCCAACGCATTGCTTTGCAGTGCATTGGGCACCCCTGTGGCATGCACACAAAATGCCTACAATCCCCACTCCACGTACCGTATCCCCCTGCCTGGTTCCACAGCCAACTGGCAGTCCTATTCCCCAGCCTGTTTCCACTGCCTACTGGTAGAATAAAAGTACCAGTATGCACTAGATTCAGGCTGGGAATCAAACTTTGGGACATACAGTGCACACTGGTAGTCACAGATCCCCATATACGCTATCAGACACTGCCCCCCCCATCACCACCATCCTTGCTCCTCCGTTCATACCCACACACACTGCCTAACACACATTTTGTTATATGGTAGTCACAGGTCCGCACGTATACCGGCTGACGCCCTAGCTTCTTTCATCTGTTAGCCATAAAATCACACATACACTGTTTGCTTTCCCATCCCTGTTTCACTGGTAGCTACGCTCCTGTCACCCAAATTGGTATGTCAACCCACAGCAGTGGGGTACCATTTTTCTTAAGCTGGCAAGAATTCCTCCTAGGAAATCCCACGCCATTGAACTATTTTAGTATCTTTGAAGTGACTGATGTGTAAAAAAATGCTTGTTTTTTTTTTCCTGTAGCACCACATTCTGGAAATAGTTGGTCACACTAACTTAGGGGTAAAAAGGCAAGTGACCCCTCATTCAATACGGCATGTTGTCTTCTTTCCAAAATGGTATGGTTTATCTACATTTTCTTCACTTCTGAAGGTGTTATAGCCATTTTGTACAGGCAAGTCACGTTTGAGAAAATGTTAGAAACATCAGAGGTTGTAGTAGGGGTAGTTTTCTACTTCTAGCACCCCCTAAGGTAGGTCAACTCGTACCAATGGGGTGTCATTTGACTCCTAAGAGCACTAGCTAATGAATGCAGTTGAAAATTCCATGGTTTTCACAGAGTTCCATACATTTGAAGGATCAGAAATGTAAGAAAATGCCTTTTTTTTCATTAGCGCCACCTCCTGGAAGCATTTGTGCACACCAGCCTTCGGGTAAGAAAGCAAGTTACCCCTCATTAGATGCGGCAGGTTATCATCTTTTCAAAATGGTTGGTTTCTCTACCTTTCCCTCATATCTATAATGATTATGACACTTTTCGTGCAAGCAGATAATTTCAAAAACAAAAGTGACAGGATTAGGTAAGTGTTCTTACCACCCACATATTACATGTTATCCCACACAAATGGGGTAACA
This sequence comes from Rhinophrynus dorsalis, assembly GCA_037306005.1. Classification (NCBI taxonomy): domain Eukaryota; kingdom Metazoa; phylum Chordata; class Amphibia; order Anura; family Rhinophrynidae; genus Rhinophrynus; species Rhinophrynus dorsalis. The sequence goes on from CM074722.1 coordinate 258,160,661, forward strand.
TTTTTTCTCATGTTGGTAGCAGGTACTGAATACAGTAGGAAATGTTATGGTTTTCAAAGATTTTAGTATCTTTGAAGTGGTGGAAATGTAAAAAAAAAACATGTATTTATTCCTATAGCACCAACTTTTGGAAATAATTGAGCACTTCAGCCAGGGGGTAAAAAGGCAAGTGACCCCTCATGTGATACGGAGGAATGTCTACTTTCCAAAATGGCATGCATTTTATACCTTTCCTTCATGTATCTAAAAGTTATGAACATTTCAGTATAAGCAGCCATTTCCAAAGAAGAAAACAGGTAGGTGTTGTTATGTGCTTCTGGCACCCCTATGGTATGTCAGCTTATACCAATGAGGTGCCATTTTTCTCATAAGTGCACTAGCTAATGAATACAGTTGGAAATGCCATGGTTTTCATAGATTTCAGTACACTTGAAGGGGCAGAAATGTAACAAAATGCCTTTTTTTTCATTAGTGCCATCTTCTGGAGGCATTTGTGCACACCAGGCTTAGGGTAACAAGGCAAGTCACCCATCATTAGATGCGACAGGGTGTCTTCTTTCCAAAATGGTATGGTTTGTTTAGCCTTTCTTCACTTCTGTAGTTGTTATAACCTTTTTTGTACAGACAAGTAATGTTTGAGAAAATGTTAGAAAAATTAGAGGTTGAAATAGGTGTAGTTTTGTACTTGTAGCGCCCCCTGAGGTAGGTGAAGTCATACCAATGAGGTGCCATTTTTCTCCTAAGAGCACCAGCTAATGAATACGGTTGGAAATGCCATGGTTTCCACAGATTTCAGTACATTTCAAGGGGTAGAAATGTAAGAAAATGACTTTTTTTCATTAGCGCCACCTTCTGGAGGCATTTGTGCACACCAGGCTTAGGGTAACAAGGCAAGTCACCCCTCCTTAGATGCAGAAGGTTGTCTACTTTCCAGAAATATATATTTTTATAACGTTATTCCACTGTTTTAGGGTAGCTTTACCACAAAAACCCTAGAATGCGCATATTAGTTTATAAAGTTGAAAATGTCATTTTGCGCTGCTGGTGATTAGGGCTCTATACTAGCCATGGACGTAGGTAAAACTATACAAATTTGGTATTTTTTTTACTTGGGGGACTCAGTGCTTTTTCAAATAATTGAAACTTTTTCAATCAAGGTAAATGTTTTCGATACATAGTATGTGATTTTAGCAAAATGAGTAAATTTTCACTTTTTTGTCATTATGACATCATAGCTTTTTGCACGATGTAAAATTCTCTTCATGTAAGGTACCACAAGAAAGCTCAATTTGTTCTGAAAAAAACAATATATAGTTTTCCATATGTAACTAAAAATCACCAGAATAAATCAAGCCTAAACGGAAGGATAGCAAAAATGCTGAAAAAGTGTCTGGCCTGCAGGGTACAAGAAATGGCCCAAGCCTCTGGCACTGAAGGGGTTAAAGGGACTAAAGGCCCCATTTAAATCGGTGGGTGTTTCCTTGTTCTCTGTGGTACTTTTGGTTTGCTCAAGGATTACTCCTCCTTGGTCTCATGAATTTCTAACTCTCTTAAAACTGTTACTTTTGAGGGGTGGTTTATTACTATTCATCAGTTAGTATTGCTTTTCCAACTCCTTGTGAGGTAATTAGAACCTGTGTGTAATTGGTCTTTGACACAACATTCTTCCAATATGAAAGAGCTGTGTGCTTTTCATTTATTTTATTTGTTCAAGGGTATGTTTCTTTTTTTTAAGGTTGGGGGTATCAATTCCTGAATCCTGAAAATATAAATAAAATAGTCTGTAGAAGGTCTATAGAGATTTACCTCAGATGTCATTGGTTTTTAAAGAGCTTTATGTATAAAAGCAAAGTGGAACGATTCTGGAGCAGAGCAACTGCACCGCAGGGGACAAATACAAATTTCCATTGATTTTAAATGGTGTTTTTAACCCCCACAGATGCTAGAAAGAGATGTCAATAGCAGTCAGAGGGTTAAAGGATCCATTTGAATTAATGGGGCTTTTTGGAATATCGCTTTATCTCTCATGATGTAGTTGGTATGATCCAGAATTGCTTCACTTTGTCTTTATACATAAGGCCCAAAGAGTGCCCAGTTCTGCCATGGCCACTTCCTCACATTCCTTCAAATGAAACCAAACACTTCCCTCATTCAGTAATCATCTCCAACCTTCAAGAACTATAAGCACCAACAATGCAGCAGAACAGTCCCATTAATAGGATACATATGTTGCTCAAATGTTGTTTAACTGAATGATTTACATTTACATGATTTATTTGTCCTTCACACACCACTTGGTTAGATCTATATAGGATTTTTTGAGCAGTTGATCTCTCTTGCATACCTCCCAACATTTCAAATTGCCAAAGAGGGACACTTGTGTTTTAGGGGGTGCTGCTGGGGGGGCGTGGCTGGTGGGTCAGGCATTACAGAGAATTTTTAAGCTATTTCATGACTTATTGACACCTCCTTGTATAAGCTAATAAATGATCTATAACAAGACCAAAGTATTTTATTTACACAGACTAATTTACAAACACATATACTGATATTTATACAAACAAAAATGTGAGTTTTATTGCTGTAGAGCAATAGGATACACTTATATACACACCACACAGTCTGATTTCCTAAAAAGAGGGACATCAAGGTGGGAAAGAGGGACAGAGGGATTTGGGTCTAAAAAGGGACACTTGGAAGGTATGCTCTTGCTATTTTTTTGTTTATGATCTAATAGGAATGTATGTCTCTTATGATCTATTCAGGTCTATTACAGACCATTGTTTGTTTTGAGGAAGTGTGACTTAGAGTCAGGCCTAAATAGATATTACTCTAAACCAAAAATTGCAGATATAATGCAAAAGAATATGTAGGTAGATATACCTGCCTGCTTTGTGAAGGATACCTTCCTGTGTAAGGTAATTTGTTAAACAAACTAAGGGCCATATGTTCAAAGAAGTAGTGAAATAGCTTTAGCCGTTTGTAACACTTTTCAAAGTACAGTGTCGTTGGGATCATTAATATTTTCAGAGAGTGTCGGTTGTGATTGGAAATATGTCGTTTGTCCTGACTGAAAGTGTCGTATGGAACAACAAAAAAAGTCTTAACTAAAGACAAAAATGTCTTAAAAATGTCTTAACAACAAAAATGTCTTTAAAAATGTCTTAACTAATGACAAAAATTCTCACATTCAGAACACATTCCCTCCACTTTTTTCTTAACGTACAAATTTTGTCTTTTGAAAGACATTTTTTTGTCGCTAGTTACGACAAATTTTCTTTTCCTCTATACGACACTGGAGAATAGTTTAGCCACGCCCCTTCGCCCGTCAATTTTGAAGTTGTGTCGTACACAACAGACATTACTAGTTTTTTGTTGTATACTCTATAGAAAATATGTCGTTCATGCATTCAATGATTTATTTTTGTCTTTCATACGACAATTTTTTGTCATTATCCCTTTGAACATACGACCCTAAGAGCCACTTATTCCTAGGGTAAAGTTTCCATTTAAAAAGGTAATATGCACAAGGAATTAGTGGCTCTTATTTTGTTTAACAGAATGATCTACCTAGGTAAGTGTCTTTCACACTACAGTCAGGTACATGCATTTAATTTATTTTTGAGGATCCCTCTTGTAGAACAATTCTATAAGTAATTGCTAACAATCTGATAAAGATTGATAAAAACTTGTCCTTTATAGTCCATGTCTGTTGAAGCCTATTGTCTGTCGTGAGGATTCGTGGTCAAAAAGAGGCAGGCCTAAATAGAGATTACTATAAACAGATATAATAGATATTCCCAACTGCTGTATAAAATATGCCTTCCTAGGTAAGTTAATATGTTAAAAACGTAACATAAATGTAAACATTTTCCCTTTAACCCTTTGAGTGCCAGAGAGATACTGAACGCATTGCAAAGCAATGGGTTCTGTACCCCTCTGACACTCAAAGGGTTAAGGAAGAAATGTCCTGCAGATTTTGAAATTTAGTAACGCTGCTTGTGTTCTTTAATAGTCTTCCACATTTATTAAATACAGGTGTAAAAATCTGGCCAAAATCTAACAATAAACTTTAGGTCTGATGCAATTTGCTATTAGGGAGACTTGTGGAACTCTGTATACTAACAAGGCCCATAGGTGTATGAGTGTGAAACACGTTGGACCATAACTTTGAGTTGTAGATTTTTGTCACTTGTTCATCTTCATGTAGATTTTTCCATTTGTAATTAATAAATGTTTGTTTTTACTCAAGGACACGAGTTATTGTCTACTTTCTGAAAGTACAGAACCTTTCTTCCTTCATTTGCAGAGCTATAGTCAGATATTTACTTTACCAAGAATGTCAAATTAAGTGCCATTTGTTTCAGTTTTGTTCCAGGCCTGAGAATACCGTTTAAGGTTGCCACCTGGCCAATAAAATCTCAGCAGGCTAGTAAAAATGTGTCAGGGAGCCAATGATAATGAATGACAATACAATTAAGGCCAGTGTTTTCCCAACAACTTTATCAACATTAATAACATAAGACTGTATTGAGTATAATTTTGATATCTAAAGCTCCATGGTGGTGGTATATATGGTTGCATTATTATTTCACATTTTTTTGTTGTTGTTGCCTTCAGGCACATAGAAAAAAATACCTAAAACCATCATTTGGACTATCACACATATCATAAACATTCATATAATGAAAAACAACAAACCATGCCAAAAGAAAAAGAGAGCCTACAGCCAGATAAACTCTTTAGGAATAAGTGTCTCTTAAACTGGACCTGCCAAGTTGAAACTCCCCCCACCATCACTTTATATGCCTTAGTACACCCAAAAATCACCATATACTGGAGAGCAAGTACCTTTTAAGGCTGGGAAGGAATAATTAAAGTTGTTCTGGTGTAAGAGGGTGAGCAACACTATCTTGATGTCATGTTTCATGATTGGCAGCACTCTCTTTCTGTGGAGCAGACAATCAACCTTTGCAAGCCTACCCCGAGAATATCTGAGAATGGTTGTGGCTAGAGTGGTTGTGGAGTTTTACGTTCAAGTGGATGGACTGCAGAGCAGTGTGGTATAGCTTGTACCACAGTGGTCTTCACTACCTACATCATTAGGTAATTAAAAATAAATAAATAAAATATATAATATATTTTAATATTGCCAAATTTTAAAAACTAACTTAACCTATAGCCGGTTTAAAGAGAAGCATCACATAAGATACATTTTCTTGGGGGGGGGGTGGAAGTTCCACGTTAATTTAATTTAATAGAAGTACTTGGATTTACCTAGGTAAGTGTCCTCCATACAGCAGGTAGTTGTTTTAAATTTGATGTCTACTGCTGGTTAGTTGCTGTTTATAGCTGACCCATACAAAACATTCAGCCTGTGTATATAGAGTAATTACATACAGGCAACTGGAGATAAAATGTGAAAACCTTTAAGTACATTATAATTCTTCCATTGTTTTCTTCTTTCTATCTACTCTGTTATTATGATTTAGCTTTTAATTGTGTTGTTTGCAATTAATTATGGTGAGGCAGATGGAAGGACATCAGGTAATACCTTGGCACTGAGACATGAACTTTAACCCTTTGAATGCCAGGATGGTGCTCAACGCAATGCACTGGGCGTCCCTCCGGCAATCAAAGTGGATTTATAGCACTGAAACGGTTTAACATACCTCTGGTGTACAGGTATACAGTAATGTAGTACCTTTACGGGAAAGGCAGAAGCTTACCTTTTTTCAGGTCAAGACAACATGTATGCTTACAAGCATTTACTTCAAATCAGAATGTGAAACTGGCGCTTACCGTGCTGGGACACTACATGACCCAATCTTTACTTTAAACGTAACTATTTGAGTCCCAGAGTAGTACGCAATGCATTGCTTTGCAATGTGTTGTGTACCACTCTGGCACTCAAAGGGTTAAAATGTAATATTTTGGTGGTGTTTAGATTCTTTATTAGGAGAGACACACACATTTATATTAGTTTTTCTGTATCACTTCCAAAATATTTCAGGAAATTAAATTGGTTGGTTAAACAACTTATAGCTCACTTCCCATTGATCAATACCAGCAGCCACATTCTTCTTTATTATTGATTCCATCTAAAATACTGCAGAAGGGAAATGTTTGGATAAACAGTAAAGCTCCGTAGGAAGGAAAAGTACACTTGAAATTCTGGAGTCTCCTTATTCTGTGTTTTTTTTTTTTATAAAAGAACTAGTGTAAAAGCCTGTGTACACAGGCCCATGGAGCAGAGAGGTAACAGCACTACGCAGAGCAGGACCGGCCTCTTAACCCTTTGAGCGCCAGAGGGGTACGCAACGCATTGCAAAGCAATGCGTTGCGTACCCCTCTGGAACTCAAAGGGTTAACATTACCCAGACCTGCTCTGCGTACTTCCATTACCTCACTGCTCCACGCGATTGTGCCACCTCACTCAAGCAATGCAATCATGCACATTAGAGACTGTAAAACAGTAAAGCTCCGTAGGAAGGAAAAGTACACTTGAAATTCTGGAGTCTCCTTACTCTGTTTTTTTTTTTTTTTTATAAAAGAACTAGTGTAAAAGCCTGTGTACACAGGCCCATGGAGCAGAGAGGTAACAGCACTACGCAGAGCAGGACCGGCCTCTTAACCCTTTGAGCGCCAGAGGGGTACGCAACGCATTGCAAAGCAATGCATTGCGTACCCCTCTGGAACTCAAAGGGTTAACATTACCCAGACCTGCTCTGCGTACTTCCATTACCTCACTGCTCCACGCGATTGTGCCACCTCACTCAAGCAATGCAATCATGCACATTAGAGACTGGCCGAATGCGGGCAGTCTCTACTGCACATGACTGCATCGTGACAACATTTCTGACCTTTTATTATATGGGATGGGTGGGAACTACTTTAACCACTTCAGTGTTAGAAACCTCAACACATTGCTTCACAATGAGTTGGAGACATCTCTACCACACAGGGGACTAACCAGCTACATTCCAATTTCTTCTGGGAAATTTAGAAAATACCTTATGTATGCTTGTAGTTTTAAAGTGACATTCAACATCAACTTTTTGATATACATTATGCTCTTATATAATAAAGCAAAAAAGGAAAATTATTATCTCTTTAATATGAAGATTATTTATATTTATGTTGTCTAGCTTGTGTTATTTTCTTCTCTTTAGTAGTAAAAGTTACGACTTGTAAATCCTCTGATGATAGCACCTGCAGTATAAAAGCAATGCTTTCTGTGCCAAACAGCTGAAACAATAAAACACGCTTGCTTCATTTGGTACTAGGGAATGCTGTAATATTTTGCTCTTCTAGATTTTATTTCTACAAAATAGAATATTAAATGCGCGTATAGTGTGTTGAAAATCTATCTATAACCTGTAATATTTCTGTAAACTCCACAGAATCTAAACCAGGAGTGGGGCAAACACTGTCTCTCCATCTGTTTTTGCACTGTAAATCCTGTGATCCTCAGGCAGCCAATGGCTAAATGAGGATGATAAAATTTGTTATCCAGTATTGGCTGGCTGGTCACATGTTGCCTATTCCTGACATAAATAACACATGACGATTGTTCTGAGGATGATAGGAGTTGTAATCCAGTAATATATGGTGAGACACGTTACTATCCCCTGACTTAAATAAACTGCCGTTTGTTCATAAAATGTCAGGATTTATATTCCAAAAATGTCTACCACTGACCTAAGCAATACATGAATTTTATTCAGAGGTAGACAGGAGTTATAATCATATGATGACTCTGGAGCCACATGTTGCCTACTCCTGGTCTGAGCATTACATGCCATTTATTCTGAGAATGACAGGACTTGCAATCCAGTATTAGTTGGGGACCCACAGGTTGACTGCTCCCGATGTAAAGATTACATGACATTTGTTCTTACACTGTGAAGTATTAGACTGTGAATATGTTTTTTTTACTTTGAAGATAAAGATACAGATATTACAGTGATGGACAACAATGAAGATTTCGGACCACGGGATACATTAAGTGTTGCATCAACAGACTCTTTTGTTTCAGCTGCTGAGGTATTAACATTTTTATATACAATATATTGCACAGAATTGTTAAAATGGGGAACACTTGTACGGATGATGGTGCTGAATATAATAATTCTACATTTAATGGGTAATCGTGGGCCAGGAAAAAAGCATTCACAATCCGAGCATTTGTATGGAAAGACTAAACACAGGTCACTATAATATTTATTTTATAACAGCAAATGGGTTTGTTTCTCCTAGTAAACAGCTGACAGGTTTACTGCCTATAAATGCATGGACTGTGCTTAACACGTGCTAGAAGATGAGGGGTCCGTAAACATTTTTGAGATGTCAGAGGACACACCAAGGAAAGACGTTAACATATTTAGCATTTTTTACAAATATTATTGTGTTATTTTACTTTGATTTACTGTAATCTGGTGCAATTCTAGTATTTTGCTTGATTCTGCAAACTTTCACTTCCTGCTTTAACCCATTAAGGGCCACAGCAGTGTGCAGTGCATTGCATACCCCTCTGGTCCTTAAAGGGATAGTAATGTTTCATTAAAACAGCAGCTCCTATTAATCTTCACAGTATTTGAACCATTGAGAGTTTTATTTCAATACTGTCAGAGTTGTAGTTCAAGAGGAATTGAATGATACAGTTTCCCTTTCCTGCCCCTTTTACCTAGTGTAAGCCCCCCCCCCCAGATTTGAAATCTGGTCCACAGACCAGACGGCTCACAGCAAGGGTCTTCTTACTGTGAGAACAGTGAAAGCTCTGCCCCCATTGGCAGTTTTTCAGGGTTTTCCCTTATGTTTATTGAAGATCGTCTCTCTCTGCAATCCACTTGAGCACCACCCTGCTGCTCTGAGCTGAGCAGTGTTACATCAGTAAAAGGGGCGGAAGCTGGACACTTTATCATTCAATTACTTGTGAACTACAACTTTGACAGTACTGAAATAACGGTCTTCATGGCCCAAATACTATGAAGATTAATTGGAGCTGCTTTTATTATGAAACATTACTATCCCTTTAACACACTGAAAGCCAGTGCACTGGTTTACAAACTTTTAAACTCTGATGTTTAAAAGGTTGATCTGTATTGTGTCTATCTCACAGAATTCAGGCTGCCTGCTCCATGCAATATCTGTATTTGTGGAAACTGTCAGTGGATCAAGATGACAGTTCAAGGAAATGTGTCAGTAAAAAAATTAGGATGTGAGGGTTTTTTTCAGGAGGCAAATATAGTTTTTGATACCTTTTATTGGCTAACTAAGCAGATTTAAATGCAAGCTTTCAAGACCTTAGGTATCTTCCTCAGGCATGTTATACAGATAAATATGAAAACATCTCTCTTAAATACAAGTACACATCACATTGTTTAGCATGGAAATCAGATAACAGAATGCAGTCCAGATCCAGATATCTTTGATCAGTCAATAGTAAATTGCACTCTTCCTCTGAGGCTTTAGAGGTATTTACGATGCTCTTGGGTCTGTTGGAAAGGTCCATCAACTAAATTATATTTTGACATAAATTCCTTATCCCTGTTCAAACCACTACAAATTGCATTAAATTTTAACATTAATTTTACCTCCCATACCTTTTTGTCCCTCTGAGTGCGAAACAGTCCCATCAATACAGTTAACTTAATATCCTTGACACTGTGCCCATTTTGGCAAAAATGTTCTCCCACTGGTGTCTCTGTCTTTTTGTTATTAACACTGGATCTGTGGGAATTAAATCTCCTATGTAGTGCTTGTCCAGTTTCTCCCACATACAGAGCTGTTGGGCATTTTGCACACATGATAAGGTATATTACATTGGATGATTTACAGGTGAAGGTACCATTGATCTTATGGTGTAACTGGGTGTTTGGAATTGGTATGTTGTCCGTGGTGTAAATGTGTGCACAAGTTTCACATCTCTTTTGTAGGCAGAGAGATGTGCCATTTTTTGTATTTTTATTCAGGGCGCTCCTCACCATCCGTTGTTTCAAATTTGGAGGCTGTCTGAAGGAGAGTAAGGGAGGCTGTGGGAATATGTTCTTGAGTCTTTCATCTGTATGTAATTTCTTTTGAAGTTCTCTTGAAATTTTGCGTAGCACTTCAACCTGGGGGTGGTAAGTGACCACCAGTGGCACCCGGTTTCCCTTATGTTTGTAGTGCAACAGATTTTTTCTTGGTATTTGGGTAGCCTTCTGTATCTGACTGTCAATAATAGTTGCGCTGTAACCGTGTTTTATAAAGTCTCCTCTGAGTTTCTGGAGGTGCTTGTCACGGTCCATCCTGTCAGAACAGATGCGGTGGTATCTGATGGCCTGGCTGTATATGATGGAGTTCTTTGTGTGTTTTGGATGGAAGCTATTGCTTTTCAGGTATGTTGGTCTGTCTGTTGGTTTGCGGTATAGGGATGTATGGATGGAGTTGTTCTCAGCACTGTTAGTAAAAAGCAGCAGAGTCTGAAAGCCTTACTGTTAAACATTGGGTAATTCCTGGAATGTGTGGATATTGACACTTGTACAGTGTAAACATCGAATAGCAAAAAGTTCCCTCATCACCATGCTAACTTTTTGGATCTGATTGGCCGTTTCAAACTTGTCCGTAAAATTTAGTTCCACATTTTTAGTTTCGGTTTGATATTGTGTGAATTAGAAGGTCAGTGGTTCTTCAACTGGATGCCTGATGAAATGCAGGGGGCCCATTGAACAATTTTAAATAAACATCAACACCTCTGAATAATGAACCTTCACCTTAGCCTCCTAAGGACAAGAGGGGTATGCAACGCATTGTACATCCCACTGATCATTAAGTGGCTGATCTAGTTAGAAGTTCCTAATGGCCTCTATGAATCAATTCTTTGTGAAATGGTTCCCCAAAGTCAGTCTTTAATTATTACTAGATATCTTTTCCTTCTTTCCTAAGAAGACTTCAGTGGGACGAGTATGGGATGGTGGAACCCTGTCAATAAAGAATCATGTATACCTCTGAGGACATGTCCAGTACTGATTAATTATTAATTTAGGAGGAGCAGTCCATAAATAATGCACTCATAGTGGTCATTAGGTTTTTCTGCCCAGATTAAGATATGTAAATACTTATTAGCAGTTTCTGGTGTTCCTTTAAGTAGCCACAAATAGGGAGATATGGCTAGAGCACCAGATGGTATACTGTGAATCCCAGAGGACTTATGAAAGATTGAACTATTTCAGAGAGTGCAAATTTTTTTGTTGGATTTCCCACACAAGAAGCATGGGTTAAATTATTCTCTGGCAAGAAGGTCAGGGTTCCAGTCATTTAATGTAAAAACAACAATCAACTTTATTGTAGAAACTCTCAATAAAAAAAATGTACATAGTACCTTTACCTCGTTGCAGCCCTTGTTCAGGACTAGGAGAGACTATCACGGCTACCAGCCTGATGTGTTGAACCTTTCCATCTGATCGACGCGTTTCACGCATCTAGTGCTTACGCATGATCAAAGATGAGTGAAACGCATTGATCAGATGGAAAAGTTCAACACACCAGACTGGTAGCCATGATATAGTTTCTCCTAGTCCTGAACAAGGGTTGCAATGATGTAAAGGTACTATGTACATTTTTTTATTGAGATTTTCTGCAATAAAGTTGATTGTTGTTTTCACATTAAAGGACTGGAATCATGTGGTGATTAACCTCGGTGGTGCTGATTCACTCTTGTGGCATATTTAGCATTTCTATGGATTGGAAGAGAGATCCTTAGAATTTACACAGTGGGTCCACACACTATTCGGATCCTTGATACTTTTGTTCCAGTAGAGGTTATACATATACAACGGGTCACCAAGGACGTATAAATTGAAAAAAATTTTTTATATGTGAGTCATAATGTCGGGAGATTGAAGTAAGAGCTGCTTAAGCCTTTTTTGTCTTGAAGGAGGTCAGGATACCTGACTTAAAAGGCTCTCTGGGGACTTGCGAAGAAAAGACCTAACAAAAAACAGAAGCAAGGCAGCAAATAGGGTCATCTGAAATTGAGAACCCAAAGGACCCCCCCACCCATCCTTCCAGGAAGTAAAAATAACAGTTTTTTCCCCGGAGACCTGTGTTCTACATGGACTAAGAGAAAAGGATTTATTGAAAAGTACACTTAAAAATTCCTTTTCTCTTTCGTCCAGTGTGGAACACAGGAACCATGAGGATAATCCAAAGCTATCCACCAAGATTCCAGGGAGGCAAAGAGAAAAAACACTCAAGCACAGACCAGTTATAATAGAGATGAACTGGGACAAAATAAACAGGATGTGTCTTAAGACACCTACCCAGTAACACGGAGGTTACAGGTGAAATAACACAAGAAGTACACCTGCACAGGCACAACTGCCCTTAGGACCTTCCCCCCAAAACTGTCTTCAACCAAAATCAGAACACAACAAATGTGTGAAGGTACAACAACATTGTGGCCTTGCACAACTGGTCCACAGAGGCCTAGATCTGATAGGCCCAGGAAGAACCCACCACTTAGGTGGAAAGAGTTTCATCCCCAAATTGAGAATGTCTCATTTGTAGAAGACATAGCCCTCAGTGAGTCTGAGTATTGAAAAGGTTTGTGTGATGAAAGTAGCACCACAAGAGTGTAAATATGCGTAAACAAGGAATCTCTTGCTTCTACCTGAAATATGTATCTGAACTAAGAGTGGGAAAAGAACAGCTCCCTAGCTAATGAGAAAAAAAACACAGAACAACCCAAGTGAGAAACCCCACAGGAGTTTACAAGTCTTGGCTTGCTTGTTTTTTTAGTTTGCTCATATTCCGTGTCGCTATCAATTAAGAATCTATCTTAAAAAAAAAAAAAAGTCAAGGGCTGAAGGGGAAAGACTTGGGCTCAAAAGGCATCCACAAAAACCTCCATAAGGAAGTCAATACGTGACTATATCAGTGATGATAGATATTCTGATGTGTCATCTTTGTTATTTTGGGAAACACATAAATATGTCATCTGTGGGGAACTAATCAAACTTGCGGCTCATGAGAAGAGAGAACGTGCTAAACGCATAGTTTCATTGTTGAACAACAACAAACTCTCCAAACCAGTCATTGTCCTCCTTCACTTAACTGCACTCTGGAAACATCTTACTGCAGTGCTCCAAGAGCAGGTAGAACGGATGTTTTTAAGGACTAAACATTCATTCTTCGAACATGGCAACAAACCAGGCCGCCTTTTAGCACAACAATTGAAACAGCAGACTATGCCTACTTACATACTATCAATTCGTTCCTCCTCGGGACACCTTCGCCATTCCGATGCTGACATTGCTGATACTTTTCAAGCCTTCAACGACACTGTCCAGTTAGATGATACATATTCGCTCCACATCTCTGATTATCTCACATCCTCCTCCTTGCCCCGAATTAGAGACTGTAATAGGGAGGCACTAGAGGTGCCCATTTCTAATGGTGAAGTTACTTGTGCTATAGAATACCTTCCTTCTGGGAAGAGCCCGGCACCAGATGGTTTCCCACAGGGATACTACAAGACGTTTCGCTATTTACGTGCCCCCCCTTCTGACTGACTCCTTTAATTCCCTCTCTGATACCATCCCGACACATCCAGACACCCTGTCCGCTCATATCAATGTTCTTCCCAAACTATGAAAAGATAGGTTTAATTGCGCAAGCTAAAGGCCGATTTTCTTGCTGAACATTGACATCAAACTTTATGCAAAAAATTGTAGCAGAGAGGCTGAAGTCTAGATTGTATACCTTAATACACCTTGACCAAAGAGGCTTTGTCCCACAAAGAGAAGCTAGAGATAATACTAGGAAAATCTTGACTCTACCTCACATCTCCTCTGCATAGTCGACACCCACTGTTTTCCTCTCTACAGATGCCGAAAAGGCATTTGACCAGGTGAACTGGTCTTTCCTGGAGGAGACGCTTCAAGCATTTGGACTGGGACAGACCTTTTATTAACAGGGTCATGGCCCTATACTCCTGTCCCTCAGAGACAATCAAAACCAACAGCTACTTATCACGAGCATTCACCATCACCAATGGCACTTGCCAAGGTTGCCTTCTATCACCGCTCTGGCACAGCATATTCGACTGAACCTGAATATCTTTGGAGTGATACATGGCCAGAAAGAATACAAACTTTCAATGTTTGCGGGCGATATTCTAGTATCCCTTACTCAGCCTCTGTCCTCCATGCTGGCTTTGATGTTGGAACTTGACACTTTCTCCTCCTTATCTGATTTTAAAATCAACTTTACTAAATCAGAAGCACTTCCCATTGCCATCCCTTCTGGAGAACTTTCTACTCTCAAGGTGTCATTTCCCTTTAAATGGGCCAGATCCTCTATTCAATACCTGGGGATATGCCTTACCTCCTCCTTTGACTGCTTACATGTGGCGAACTTCCCACTATTACTGAACTCGATTCAGAAGGACCTCAAGAAGTAGGACTCCCTCTTCATATCTTGGAGTGCTAAAGATGACCATACTGCATTGCATATTACATTATTTTCAGATTCTTCATATCCACATACCTCCCAGATTCTTCTCTGGTTTGACACTGGCACTACCACAGACCACGCATGAAATTGGAGTCACTCCTTTTGACAAAACGCAGACTCCTGATATTCTGTTAGTAGTAAACCAAGGGTGGGACCTCTGAAGTGTTGTTGATATTAGACTCAACCATGTCCGCTTTGTGCTCGGATATAGACAGGAGCCCTCCCCCCGGGTTACCGGACAAAGTGAGCGCGAACAGATTAAGACAGTTTGAGAACACAACAGAGCTATCAGTCTTTATCTTTCTGTGTGAATCAAGATTGTAGTTATTTCAGATTCAAGCATCTGTGGTACATATTCCAACCCTGCCCCGAAGAAGCATTAGTACTATGTGTATGCCCCAAAATAATACTTAAGACCAGTTGAACATTTGCATTCCTTTTATCTAAGAATGCAATAAAATGCATGGACATTATGGCTGTAATACAAACCTTTATCATCTTTTCAGTTCATTGAGTTCTCTGGAGTTTGTGGAATGTTTATAGAAAGCAGTTGCTTTTGTTGAATAATCCAGCTGTTAGGCAGCGTTAAGTTCTTTAAATATCTATGTTGGAAAGCAGTTGCTTTAAGAATACACAATTAACCCCTTAAGGACCAGAGGAATGTGCAGTGCGTTAAGATTGATGTGCTGCCTCTTAAAATTGATTTATTTAGTTTTGTAGCTTTTGATCCTGAGCTACACTGAGTTGATTCCTTATTTAGGAAATATTTTCCAGTGGTAAATTATATAGGTAACATCTTTTTGCAGAGGATTTCCCGTTAATATGCTGTTAACATAGTAAGAAATGGTGATTCAAACTAGGTGCCCCGTAGAGAACAAATAAAAAGTTGCATCAATTTAAATGTTTTTCATTTTAAAATTTGAATTCTAGAGTGGTCTCCAAATAATTGCTTAAAAGCCCAATTTAAATCAATGCAGATTTGGGAAATTTTCATTTGGTCCCTATGGTGAAATTGCTTTGTTCCAAATTTGCGCTACTCTTCTTATGATGTCAGCCATTGTATCTTAAAACTATCTGGGGTTTGTATAAAAATTCCTAATTTGCATTAGCACCTTTCCATACTCAATACCTAGCTAAGGTCACTATAAACTGTTCCATAAATATGTCAATTTGCTCTGAAAATTTAGCAACATTGCTGATAATGCCTGGCATATTTATATGTCCTTAAAAAGTAGAGCAAATATTGCCTTACTTGATTGATATAGGTGGCACAGCATGGCAGGAAACAGGTCTACATCATGATATGACATCATAGTTTCTCCTAAAATAAGACTTTGCCTTAGTATGTTCAGTTTGAGCAGAAATTGTAGCTAAGCCAAAATGCATGTGAAGTTCTCACTCACTGAACTTAAACTACCACTAACGCTAATTACCCTGGCCCAACTTGATAAACTGACCTGTATGTCACTATTGTGAAAAGCTAACCATGGATTCCTCCTGGTATGGTTAAGCTCTTTCAGCACTAGAACATATTCTATAACTAGTATATCTATTGACCAAAAGATATGGCACTAATCATTCCAAATGTGATTTATTAGGGGGAGCTGGTGCTAAAGTGTTCTGTAGCTACTCTCATATTGATGTTACATATCGATCACTAATGCGTAATGTATACCTATGATGTGCTGAGAGAGAGACCACCTGCCTCTGTGTTGGCAACTTGGAATTATACACTGGAAGAAGACACATTTCTGGTTCTGAACTTGAAGAAAAGTCTCTGCTGTTTTACACTTAAAGAAGTCTTTACAGTATTTAACCCCTTTGCGAACACTGACGTGCCAGGACTGTCATGGCGGTCCTGCACTTAAGTACCAGTGACGATCCTGGCACGTCATGGAGTTCAGGGCTCCAAGCGCAGCTGCACACCTCTCCGGAAGCCCTGAACCGGGAAGTATTAAAAAAAAAAAAAAAAAAAAAAAAAAAGCCCTGTGGTCATCAAGTGCCAGCCATGCGTGCTCGCACCCATCCTTAAGAGGTTAACACTTCAGTGAGGAAACTCTGATGTTATACATTTAAGGAAAATATCTAGGTTCTCTCCTTGAAGGAGGGGCTTGCCATATAGTCGAGGTATTTTGACGGGGTTGGCAAGCTTATACTTTTTTTTTTTTTTTTGGCCAAAATTGTGGGCACTAAAACCTCATATTTATTAAGCGTTATTATACATGCCTAATAAAGGGCACACTATTCACAATTTGACTGGACGAGTGCAGGCTTGTTGATTTGTGTTTGCACTTTGGGCTTTTGCCTGATGTTTGGGGGACTGGAGAACCCACTCATTCCTTGCTGTACTCTTCAGTAACCCCATTTGTTTCAATGTTCCCTTTATACAAATTTTACTATATATATATATTTCCATACATTAAGGTGAGTTAGCGCTGTGAGCTATTTTTCTCTATTACTGTTTCCATATATCTCCTTTTCTCATTCTAGTAGCTTTTCACTTTCACTAATATTACACATAAATGCTTTATTGCACCAAATCTTTTCTTTTATATTCTAGGCCTTTAAGGGGTTTATCTAGGCTCTCATATACCCTGCCTGTTTGAAACTGATTATTCCTCACTAGTGTAAAAGCCTGTGTACACGGGCCAGCATTGTGTGTGTTCGGGCAGCCTCTACTGCACGTGACTGCATCTGCAGTCTGTACTGTGCATGACTGCAAAAGCCTGTGTACACGGGCCAGCATTCTGTGCATTTGGGCAGTCTCTACTGAGCATGGCTGCATCAGCAGTCTCTACTGCCATGACTGCATCTGACAAACATACACCTGGCCTTTTATATTAAAGGATGTGGCCTGCGGGGGTGGTAACGTTACCTATAAATGCTGATTGAGTTACAGTCCTTTTTTGCACTCAATGCAGACACACAAGGCAAGTCCACCTTTACACTTTTCTAAAATATTATTTGTCCTCTGTTTTTAACTGCATACATGGGGACCTCCAAGCAATCAAAAAGAAACTATATTAAAGGGTCCCCCTCCAACGCGTTTATCACATATAGTCAGGGACTATTTTTAATTTTCATTTTTTATTTTCAATTTAGATAGGGTTTTCAGGTGTTTAGAGTAGGTACTTGCCATATACTTGAGGTACCTTGACAGGGTTTGCAAGCTTATACCTCTTTTTTGGCCAAAAATGTGGGCACTAAAACCTCATATTTATCAACAGTGTTATTATACATGCCTAATACAGGACACACTGTTCGCAATTAGACTGGACGAGTGCAGGTTTGTTTTGTATTTGCACTTCTGGGATTCTATTCTTCAAAAAGAATTGTCATGGCTTTCTACTCTTGGGATTCCACTCTGGAAGAAGAAACCATGGGAGCTCTTACATCCAACCCATGAAGAAGAAACCTACGGACACTGCACCATTTGAAGAAGAATCCATCTCGTCTTCTAACCTTTAAGAGAAATCTTAGCTGATAGCTAAAAGCTATCGCCAAGTATTACCTACTTTTTTCTAATAAAATGTATTGTCAATATAGTCGCGATTACACTAGTTGCCTTTGATCCTTATATTGTTTTGGAAATCTCTATTTAAAATTAAATTGCTTTTATATGCACTCTTTATGTGCATAAAAATATGCAGCCTACAGACTACTGCAAAGCCATGGGATCCAAATGTGAAATGTTTATAAGTTGTTAAAATTCAGGAATGTCAGCCAAGAGTCTCTAACAGGGACTGGACTTCCAGACTACAGACATAAATATTAATAATTTTGAGAAAGAGGTCTGTATTCCTAGATTCTGCAATCACATGAATCATCTATGCTTGCCACTGCTGTCAAGACGTACATTAGTACTTAAAATAAATGTCCCTATAAAAATATCCTATCTTCCTGGCCTGTACAGAGGCATTTCCTGTTTTTATACAATGTGACACTGGACTGGTAACATCTCACAATGAATCAACTAGAGAAAATGCCATTATTATACATTACTGCCTGGTGTATGTACCTTATTTCTTTAAGTACTTTAAACTGAAGCCCCTTCATACTTTAGAGTCCAGAGGGGTGTGAAATGCACGCTTCTCCTAGTCCTTAAAAAATTAATTTAATGATCCGTCCATCTGTTAACTGATGAACCAAGATCTCTAGCCACTGTAACTCCATTAAATTCCTTTCTATAAGAATGAATACAATATATACTGTTGAAACTCTTATTGGCGGTAAGGAGAGGTTTAACTGTTTGGGGTTTCTTTACTAAACATTGAGGAAATTGGTATGTCAAATATGCTGGACACCATTGTTCTTTGGCTCAGTGCCATTCCTGTATTTATCAGTTTCTGAGTTTCTTTCCTGACGTGCTATGTCATAAAATCGGAATGAATTGCGTGCAAGTAGGAGTTTCCTTGTATAAGGGCCCACTCTATACAATTGTAAACAAAAGAAATGTGTATATGCATGTTCTCTCCCATAGACTAACATTATCTTTGCCAGCTCATACAAGGCGTAGGTAGTAGTTGACTCATTGATGAGATTATGGGCGCTTATTTGTAAATCCTACAGCTGAATGCAAGTTGCAATCTTCAGTATTTTCTGCTGTGTTTTTGTTTGACTTTACTAAATTAAACTTTTTGAGTGCCAAAGGGATATTCAGTGCATTGATTTACAATGTGTTGAACACCCCTCAGGCTCTCAAACAAATAAGAAGAGGTTTCTTAAAGGGATGATAAATAGTTATATATGTGCCTATGGTATAACACTTCATTGCCACTTTTAGGAACCTCTTCTTAAGACTCCTTTCACAAAGGTAACACTAATGCACCAATGTTACCTGTTGTGAATGTTGGCCACTGGCAGACCTTTCGTACAAGCATTGTTGCAGGTTTGTGATGCTCATCACAATCTCCAATAAATGGCTGACCTACTTTGGCGTCAACCAATAAAATTGGCTGGTGCTTAGATGGCATGAACATCAGATATGCCCCTCCTGCTTCCAGACTGGAGATGGAATGCAGAAGAAGGGGTGTGAAAACACAGGAAACAGAACTTTAGTAGGGGGCTGCTACAGTTGTCTCTTGAGTCCTTAATGACCTCTTATAAATAAGAACTGTTGAGTGCTCTGACTGAACTTCATACCCATAAACTATCTGAGGTAGACAACCATGGTCCTCATGAGCTACCGACAGTGTAGGTTTTCAGGATATACTAGCTTCATCAAAGGTTTATCTGTTTAACTATCTGAGCCAACGATTGATTCACCTGTGCTCAAGCAGAGATACCCTGCAAACATGCACTTACTAGCTCCTATTCCTTTAAGTACCTGAGGATGTGAAACACATTGCTTCACAATGCGCTGCACATCTCTCTCGTCTTAAAAAGTTAAGTACTGTAGGTGCTACCCCATGTAGGACTGAAAGATAATTTGTAGACAAACCCTGGTCTCAAGCAGTGGAGTAGTCAGTCTTTGAACCTCCAAGTGTTGGGTACTACAGCTCCTATCATCCCAACCAACCAACAACTGGCTGGGGATGATGGGAGTTGTAGTCTCCAACAACTGGTTTTGTAGATATTGACTACTCATGGTCTAAAGCCTGTGCAGTAACAGAAGTCTGAATTTCAAGCTCCTGAACTAGTAAATCATTTGCCACCATTACATACATTGCTAATCACTGTGAACTTCTTGTAGCTCACAGAGAACAGAGAGCTGCGGGCATCATGTGGCCTGGATTCCCTTTATCACAGTCCTCTATATGAGGAGGCTATGCACTTGGCAGAAGAGGGGAAAGTGTACTGCCGGGTCCTGAGGTAAGACTCAGGAATTCTATTATGGTCTACAAAAGTTCTCTGTAATAGTTTTAGAGATGGCATTTATTTTTGTGACTTGGTGCAGTAAGATTTTAACGCTTTGAGTGTCATAGTGGAATCGTTGCATGCCACTCTGGCACTCAAAGGGGTAACAAATGTTGGTAAGGTAAACTATGGGTCTTTTGCTCAGAGGAAATTAATGGAATGATTATGGGGCACACCAGCTGCATAGAGAAAAAATACAAATTTCATTTGGGTTAAATGGGGCTTTTAATACACTTAGTGGTCTGGAGTGGTCTTCAATACATTGCTCTAGCATCCATCTGGTTAAACGCTTTACTGAAATTAATTTGAGGTTTGCCTCCTGTGATACTGTTGTTTTCATCTAGAATGACTCCAGTTTTGTTCTACTCATAGGGCACTTTAAGAATCAAAAGCCGTGCCAAATGTTCCATAAAAACACTTAAAAATTAAAAGGAGTTATATAAACTTAAATACACCGAACTCCAAGTCCGCAGCAGGAAAAACTCTGCTTGAACTAAAGTCTAGATATGCGCATGTCCTGTGTTTGTGTCCATTTAAGTTTTGACACTAAATTTCATATGAGAGCCAGACTGTTTTTTCTCTGAAGTGATGGCACATAATTGTCTGTAAACTGTCAGATATGATAACAGTCTTTCTGTCTGGATGAGAATGCATACTAATATCTGTAAATTAACTGTCCTAGATTGTGTTACCCATTACAAACTGAACAAACAAAAGTAATCAAACTGGGAGTGAAAAGAACAGTAAATCAGGGGTCTAAACATGCATTGGAAAAGAGAGCATAAGAATGTAATTTAGGCATCTAGAATCAAGTGAATATGTTTTACAGAAGCAAGTTTGTAAAACATGATACTTAAATCAGGGGTGGACCAAAATATAAAGTCTTTAAGAGACAGATATCCTTTTTATTTGCCAACTAGGGCCTCAATTCAATTGTCTGACCTGGAACATGCTGTAGGGCAAAAATGGATAAGGGCTGACCAAAAAAAATGTCTAAGTCGATTGCCCTACCAGCTAAAAGCACAACAGACTTTTTTTCATTTCAATTGCTGTGTCGGCTGTTTTAAGATCCGATCAGGGACTCTACTCATAAAAAAACTGGGTCTTAAATTT
Source organism: Rhinophrynus dorsalis (assembly GCA_037306005.1). Lineage (NCBI taxonomy): Eukaryota > Metazoa > Chordata > Amphibia > Anura > Rhinophrynidae > Rhinophrynus > Rhinophrynus dorsalis. The sequence continues at coordinate 258,182,126 of CM074722.1, forward strand.
CCTGTGATAAAGTGAGTCCCTTATGTGTCTTAAGAGCTAACGCAGTCAATTGAATTGCATCTTGCAGTGTTTTCATTATTTGCTATGGCCAAAAACATATCTTACTTTATCGCGGTATTTTGTCAGCTTTTTTTCACAGCACTGGTTATTCAGTAACTTACTGTGCTTGAAAAAATGCCATTGGCAGAAAAAACAGCTGTCAGACCTAGGAGTTTCAGGAGCCACTGATGGAGGCAAAGTCACATGTATGTATGTATATAAAATACCCCCATAGCCTAGAATGCCGAATTGTAGGGCCTGGGTTGTCAGACTCCTGGGATATCTCCACCCCTTATTTAAATTATTATAATCCCATTTTTCAGTGTCAATGTTCCTTTAAATGCGGTATGACAATGTGCCGCTATAAAGCACAAGTCCACGTTTATAAAGACAAATATGGAGTAACTAACTGCATCATAGGTGATGACTAAAATTCCCATTTACCTAACCCTTTGAGTTCCAGAGGGGTACGGAATGCACTGCAAAGGAATGCATTCCGTACCCCTTTGTCACTCAAAGGGTTAAATGGGACTTTTAACCTTTGGAATGCTACATAGGTCTCCAACGCATTTCAGGGCAAATGTATTGTATGCTGCAGACCTAGACAAGACAGACTAGGTCAGGGATGAGTAACGTGAGACCCTCCAGTTTCTGGGGACTACAGTTCCTTTGATAGTTGTAGTCAGTTGGAGAGCCACAAATTTCCCAAGCCTGGAATAGGTCAAGACAGAGCGAGGAAAACCTTGTTCTCTTTTTTAGTTATTAGTTTTCCTATAAATACATTCACCTGTACCCCTTCTTTATAGACACACGTATGAGAGAAATACAGCTACTTGCACTGATTTTCACTGCGTTGTCATGTTGGGTCATTATGTCTGCACTAATGATTCTTTCAGGACCGAGATACTAGAGTGCCTGGGTGACAGCGACTTCCTTGCTAAACTCCACTGTATCCGTCAGGCTTTCCAGGTAAATATCTTTTCATACTCACACTGCACACGTATACTCACACTTCATACTTAACACTCACACTTATCCCATTGGGTACCAGAGAGGTGTGCAACACATTACTTCTCAGTGTGTTGCATATTCCATAGGTTCTCAGGGAGTTAAAGAACCTGGTGTTAGTGCTGTAAAAAGACCGGTTCTCCACAGTGAGAACAATCCAGCAGCCGAGAGAAGGATGGACCGAGCTCAGAAAAGTAATAAAAGAAATCTTTGCATCTTTTATTGTGCATCACTGTACACAACGTTTTTGGGATAAAACCCCTTCTTCACTGTAATGTACAGCTGTGGTAGGGTTATACCCCAGAAAAAGTTGTGTACTGTGATGCACAAATAGAGATGTAATGATTGCTTTAACCCACTGAGTGCCAGAGAAGTATCCAACGTATACCTCTATGGCACTCAAAGGGTTATATATTGTGTGAGTACTGCAACATCCTTCTCCCAGTTGCTGTTTTTTTTTTCTCGTACCCTTCTCATCCATTCCTAATCTGAGTGCCAGAGGACTGGGCAACACGTTGCCCTGAAATGACGTAATTTCCTACTGCTACCCTATCCCTTTAAAGGATGACTATATCCTTCAAATGGGTGTCTCTCAGGGCCACATTCAGTAGCCATTTAGGTGCAATTTTGCAACAAACCAAATGTATCATAGGGGGACATATGAAAAAATCCCAATGGTTAAAATGGTGTTTTTAACCCTTTAAGGTCATGGAGACCTCTCTACCATTCAATAGGTTAACCATTTGAATGACAGAGGGGCATGCAACACATTACTAAACAATGCGTTGTTAAAATCCCCATATAAACATTATTTGTTCCCTATGGTACAGTTGGAATACCTCACAACTGCTCCTCTTTGCTTTTGTACATAAGGCCCAAAGTCACTGGTGTGCAACCTGAGGCCCTCCAGCTGCTGATGAGTACAATTTCCATTGACCTTAGCCAGATAGTGGCTGGTTGGAGATGATGGGAGTTGTAGTTTTCAACAGCTGGGGGGGTCTTAGGCTTTCCATCCATCAGGGCTAGTCATTGGACGGACCTCCATCTGTTGGGTACTATGACTTTGATAATGCCCAACCATGGCATAATAGGAGCTGTAGTCTCCAGCAGCTGGAGGTCCAACAATTAACAAGCCCTGCCCTGAATATCTGTGGTATTTTGATAAGCAGAACGAACAGCAGTGACCCAGACCGAAGTCTGACATTCTTTACTATATATAACACTTGGTCTGAATTTCAAGTAGAGGAGCCATTCTAGCAATCACAACTTATTACTGGTTTTCATTTCAGGTTATTATTTTACAAACAGAAAACAGATTATTTTTAATTGACGCAGGAAGAAAAATGTTATCTGCTTTGATTGTCAAAGCTCAAAAGGTAATGATCACTTTTAATTTTTACATTAATAACTGTAGTGGTGGGATGTAGGGGAGATAAACTGTGGCTCTAGGTTTCAGACAGTGTTTTATTGTCTGGCTGTAATCTAAGAGGGAAACACTAAGGGCCGGATTCAGTAAACTAGAATTGCAACACATGCACCATAGGGGCCAGTTAAACCTTCCCCAAATTCCCATTGATTTAAATGGGGCTTTTAACCCTCTGAGAGTTAGAGAGGCTTCCTCAATGGAGCCCTCTGTAGCATTAACCCTTTGAGTGCCAGAGTGGTACACAATGCATTTCTTTGCGTATCCCTCTGTGATGCAGTTTCCTGTGTTATGCAGTTTCCCATGCTGATAAAGCTCTGAACTGCACTGAGCGACTTTCACTTTATCAGAAATAAAAGCATTAATCAGTATATCCTAAACTGTTCATCTGCTGGACTTTTGGCTAATAAAATATATAGTTAGTTTTGAATGAAGCTTTTAAACATGGAATCTTAAATTCCAAGGGTCAGGTCAACTTTAGCTTATTGAATATGGCCCTAGATGGAATATGTGTTATGGTCAATGCTAGAAATGCAGCCAATTTTTGATAACTACTGGCTATTATCAATATTACCTGGGTTCTCTAGCCAAACTTGAAAATAAAACATATTATAATTTATCCTACTTGCCTCCCCCCCCCCCCCAATTTCCTAAGAACATCAACCTTTTTTCTCTCTTTACATTACACACTATATAAAGCACCGAGGGAAAAAAGGCAAATTTATGTCCAACCTGGACCCTTTATCAGAGTGTCCAGTAAGACCAAAACATGGACATGTCTGCATTTTGCACAGCAGACACTACTGCTAACACTCTCTGCTTCCTCTTCTAGCAGGGCCCTCATTGCCATTTGTTTTGCTTTGTTTATGTTTTACTGGGAATGTTTACAAAAATAGTTCTGTATATAATGACATTGATGTATTCCCATTGATTTGAATGTACTTTTTGTCCCTTTGAATGCTAGATCAGTCTCCAAAACATTGCTTTGGAATACATTTATGATTTCTCTAGCATTCAAGGGTTTAAAAGACCTATGTAAATTAATGGAACTTTTTATTCTCCCAAGTGGTGCTGTTGGTTTACCCAGAATTACTCTAGTTTTCTTAGTACATTGGCCTCACTGAGATATGAACAGTGGATCGTAGGTAGTCAAATGGGTCTTCTTCAGCTTTGTATCTATGTACAACTCATTTTGTGCATCAAAATGGATGCTTGGTGTTCTGGGCAATGGGACAGATAGTGTGTGGGCATGCCTTACTCTGTGTCCAGGAGCAAGCTTTGTACAGCTGAAGTAGGTGTAAAATCGTGGGGGTGGTATTAACCAGTGGTATGACTAGATGGTGTATAGCAAACAAGTTATGTGCCACTGCTTCTCTGCATGTAGTCAATTGTAGGTCGTCATTTTGTGTGCCAATATATTGGCCAATACTGAAGCTTTTGTACTAAGAAAGTATGGTGTAAATCTGGGGCAAAAAAGCTGCACCATAGGGAACAAATAAAAATTCACATTTATTTGAAATGGGGCTTTTAACCCCTTGAATACAGTAGAGTACTCCTTTTTTTTTTTTTTAACTTGAAATTTTTATTGAGTTTTCATAAAGTTAAGGGGGATTACAGAAAGGAAAAGAGGGAAAGGGGGGTACAGGCATATTGCCTGATGGAACCAAAGAGATGCACAATAGCAGATACAAACATATGAAAAAATATACAAATACAGAATGTGAAATGGCTAAACATAAGGCGGGCACCTGCGACACCCCAAACCCAAGAAAACGTGGCATGGCAAAACCTTACACTCAAACTGGGCAAGAGCCTCTGGGTTCCTACGTCTTAGCAAATAAGCCTTTCTCTGTCGTCCAATACAGGTTACTGGTAACTCTGGGAGGCAATCCGCCCCTTAGTAGGCAGGAACAGTTCTTAAAGTGTATGCAGGGGGTGGAGCCTCCCTTCCCTCCTTGGCTGCAGCTAGCTAATCAGCTCCAGAAAGATTTCTTCCTTGGTGTCGACAACACCAGGCTGAGAACAGTTCTGCTATAGTTTTAGAATCTTTTTTATTTTTCTGTTAGATATGGAATACAACCATTAGGCAGGATTACCATGACTGACAATGCCCTTAGATGTGGCTAGCTCAGTATCCAGGTGCTTTTTGTGGACCTTAAGCCCTGAGGGGGAAAATCTTGATTCCAAGTGCTTCCCCAGGAGTTACCCACTGAGGTATTTCTTGCCCCATAGTAATCTGAAGACAGAAGATCTGTAGGAAAGGTGAGCAACCCTTTGAGTGCTGCAGGTCCACTTGTCCCACAGTGCCCCTCCGCACAGGGATGTATTCATTGGCGTTCCTATTGCACATTCCTGCAATCATTGGGTATATATGTATGTCTGTTGGGTGTTTGGAGCAGGTTTATGTGGTAACTGAACCTTTTAACTGCTGGTTTGGCACCTTTATGGGGGTTTCTGACACTTTTCCTACTTGTTTAGTGTTTTTTGGGTATTCTCACATGTTCTATTGATGTTTTACATTTTTTAATGTTTACTTTAAAATTTGTAAAAATTGTGTACTCTGCCTTTAAGGCGCGCTTTACCGCATATATGCCATTGCTCCATTCACTCCTATGGAACTGTACTATTTGTGACGTATCTCTGCAATCGTTTAACCAAGCAATTTCAGAGATGGCTCATTTTACTTGTCTGCCCTTGCTTTATCTTCCGGTTCATGTTTCCAGTGTGTTGGGGGATGCAGGGGGCTTGAGCACTGTTTGGGGTACTTTTTGGGAAAAACTACATTTACCATGAACATTTGCTCCCTTGTTTCTGATTGGCTCCCGCTGTGGCAGCCATTTTGTGAGTTTATCTGGGTGAGTATCCTATGCAGGGCTTGGACACTCCTCTCCTCTGCAGATTAACCCTTCGCCTGCCAGATAAGTTTATTTTAGCAATTTCTGGGGTGAAACTTTAATCCTACCCACTGTAATTGGGTGATTTATTGTACAGTTGGTTATTTGACACTGTGAGAATGTCTATACCGCTGGAGCTTGGGGCTAGACCTAAGACTAAGGAGGCTGGGGTCTCTGTATCCCCCATTGCGCATTGCTCTTCCTGTCACTCAGGGCTACCTAGAGAATTCTCAGGTCACTTGTGCCCAGCATGTTCTGATGTCCCTGACAGTATTCCAGGGACCTCCAGCCATGCCATAGAGCCAGCTTGGGTGCAAGAGTGCAAGAGTTCAAGGCTGCGACTAGGGACCTCAGGTCCATATTGCAACTCTATCCATCCCAGTTACAGGGGGCCTTTGAATCTTGGCAGGCCCCCTCCTCAGTCAGGTCGTCCCTGCCCAAACCTCAGGGAGTACCTGACGTGTCAGATTCCTCTGAGGAGAAACTGCTGGTGGATTTGGATGTTGAGGAATGTCCTTTGTTGGAGTCCTCTCAGTTTTTTGGGGACCCTTTTGAGGCTGATCCTGAACCCTCCGCTGAGGACCTGATCAGGGCTGTATTAACTACTCTTAACATTCCCCTAGTTCAGGAGGTCACTTCTGATCCCTCTGATGTATTCCAGGAGCCTGCTAAGCCCCTTACTTACTTTCCACCTAATCCCACTCTTGACCGCCTTGTGTTTGAGGAGTGGAAATCCCAGACAAGAAAGCATCTGTGTCCAAGAAGTTTGCCAATCTTTTTCCCTTTTGTGAGGCTGCGCTTGCTCAGCGGGTTTATCCCCCCAAAGTGGATGCTCCTATATCCAGGCTAAATCTACTACACTCCAGTCCATTTTTGCCACTGCTGGTTCTGCTATGCGTCCAGCGTTTGCCACAGTGTGAGTGAACCGGGCCATTGTGGTCTGGACTGAACAGCTCACCAAAGCTGTCCTTCAGGATGCACCTACTTCTGATAAGTTGCGCCTTCTTGCCAACATATCTGAGGCATAACACTATGTTTCTGCTGCCTTATTTGATGCCATCCGTTTGGTGGCTAGGGTTTCCACCATGTCTGTGGTGGCCCGACGGGTTCTTTGGTTCAAGATGTGGTCTGCTGACACTGCTTCTAAGAAAGCCTTACTTTTCCTACCCTTTCAGGGTACCTCCTTGTTTGGGCCAGATCTTAATGATCTGATCAGTGAGGCCACTGGGGTCAAGAGTACTCTCCTACCCTTGGTTCCCAGGAAGAAATTGCCACTTAAGCGTAACTGTTTTTTTGTTCCTTTCAGAATGAGACACATCCGACGAACCAGACGGTTCCCTCAGCTCCTCGTACCTCCTCCAAGCCCAGACAACAATGGAAGCCCAAGGTCTCCTCCAAGCCCAAGGTTTCCAAGACTTCTTCAGCATGACTCGCCAAACCCGGGTCCGCACTCTGCTGTGGGTGGTCGTCTGCAACACTGTCACAGCATTTGGGAGAACTCAGTGACGGACCCATGGGTTTTGCAGGTAGTGATGGAAGGATACAAGATCCCTTTCATTTCTCTTCCTCCCTTTCGCTTTCGTCCTTCTCACGCGCCTCAGGGTGTAGAGAAACGCTGTCTGTTCAGGCTCTTCTGGACAAGGATGTTCTAGAGCCGGTACCCTTCCAGGACAAGGGTTCGGGTTTCTACTCAAACCTCTTTGTGGTTGCCAAAAAGGACGGTGGTTGTTGCTCTATTTTGGACTTGAAGGATCTCAATTCCTTTTGTGACCCGGACTCATTATCGTCAGGAGTCTCTGCGCACAGTGATTGCGGCCATGTCCCCGGTGGAATTCCTTGCTTCTCTGGATCTTCAGGGCACGTACTTACACATTGCCGTTCATTCAGAGAGCCGGCAATGCCTCCGGTTTGCCTGCGACAGGGGACATTTTCAGTTCTCTGCTCTTCCATTTGGTCTGACAACAGCTCCTCAGGTCTTCAACTGTGTCCTGGGTGCCTTGAAATCCATCCTCCACAGGAACTGCATCAGAGTTACTCCATACATGGACGACTTGCTTCTGAAAGCCCCCTCCGTGGAACTTCTTCATCAGCAGGTTCAGAACTGCATTCATGCTCTCCCCCATCATGGGTGGATCATCAGCTTGGACAAGTCAGATCTTCTCCCATCCCAGCGTCTGGTCTTCCTGGGCCATACTCAGAAGAGCATAGTGTTCCTCATAGACAAGGTGGCTCACCAGATCGCCCACAGGGTTTCAGCGATTCTGTCTCAGGATCCAGTTCCAGTCCAGAGGCTATCTTTTCTGGTGGGGAAATTCATATCCACCATAGAAGCAGTTCCATTTGTCATGGCGCACACCAGGGAGCTCCAGAAGTTCGTGATCCAGGTGTACAATGGTCAACCGTGTCTTTTGAAGACGTTTGTTTCTCTTCCTCTTCATGTGGAACTGAGTTTGTTATGGTGGCTCGACCTCTCCAACCTGCTGAAGGGCAAGTCCTTCCTCGTACCCTTTTGGACCAAGGTGACGACAGATGCCAGCCTCTCCGGCTGGGGTGCGGTCCTGGGTCGCTTGAGCTCTCAGGATGGGTGGTCTCCGGAGGAGTCCCTCCTTCCGATCAACATATTGGAGCTTCGGGCGATAGTCCATGCCCTGCGACATTGGACATCTCAATTGGAAGACTGTCCGGTCCGAGTGGAGTCCGACAACACCACGGCCATGGCTTACATCAACAAGCAAGGCTGAACAAGAAGTCTCGCTGCTTGGTTAGAGGTCAAGGCTATTTTGTCCTGGGCAGAAGAGCACGTACCTGCCATATCTGCAGTGCACATTCCAGGCGTAGACAACGTCATGGCGGACTTCCTCAGTCAACACAGTGGACAGCAGAGAGTGGGAGTTGCACCCAGAGGCGTTCCAACTCATTGTTCAACAATGGGGTCCCCCTTACATCGACCTGTTGGCGACAAGACACAACAGGAAGGTTCCAGTGTTCTGTTTGCGGTGGTGAGACCCTCTGGCTCTACTAGTAGATCCAATGTCCATTCCATGGGTCTTTCCTCTGGCTTACATCTTTCCTCCCCTTCCCATGTTGCACAGGGTGTTACGGAAATTAGGACTGGAGTGTTGCCCAGTTATTCTAATTGCTTCGTACTGGCCTCGTCAGTCTTGGTTTCCGGAGCTCTTGGCTCTATCAGTGACGGAGCCCTTTCGGCTCCCCTACCGTCCATACCTTCTTCTACAGGGTTACTTGTGGAAGGAAGATGTTCATTGGCTAGCTTTGACGGCTTGGAAATTGAATCCTCAGTATTGAAGAAGAAGAAGGGCTTCTCTTCTGGTGTGGTGGCTATTATGCTCAGTGCCCGCAAGCCTGTTGCTTACAAGATCTACCATCGTGCCTGGTTGACTTTTCTGTCCTGGTGTGCTGACAGGGACCTGTCTCAGGAATTTTATCTACCTATGTTCCTGGCCTTTTTGCAGGACGGTGTGGATAAGGGCCTCAGTTGAGTTCCCTTAAGGTTCAGACTTCTTCTCTCTTCCTGATGTCAAGATTTTCTTCCAGGGAGTTGCTCATATTCATCCTGTTTTCAAGTCTCCCACTCCTCAGTTGGATCTCATCTTGGTTTTGGGCGTCCTTTAGCGCCCTCCCTTTGAGTCTTTGGCTACTATTCCTCTACACATGTTGATGTGGAAAATGGCCTTTCTCCTGGTGATTGTGTCAGTTTGCCGTGTCGCAGAGTTACATGCTCTATCCTGTAAACCACCCTATTTGGTGTTTCACAAGGATAAGGCGGTGCTTTGCACTTCTAAGGAGTTTCTACTGATGGTGGTGTCACAGCTTACCTTGACTCCAGCATGATTACAGGCGTGAGGCTTCAAGCAGGCTGCAGGCCTCTGTTTTATCTGTTTGCTTACTGTAGTCTCCTCCTACCTACTTTCTACTTCCTCCCTCTGAGCTGCTCCTCCTACTTCCTGTGGAGGGGTTTATAAGGCAGACTGAGGCCTGACTCAGATGCCCTTGCGTTCTTGTTCTTAGGTGAAGTATTTGGGCTCTGTGTATGACCTGGCTATCTATGAAAACCCACTCTGTATATGACCTGGCTATTTATGAGAACCCGCACTGTGTATGACCCAGCTAAGTAAGAGAACCCTCTCTGTGTATGACCCAGATACGTATGAGAACCCTCTGTCTGTGTGTATGACCCAGCTAAGAACGAGAACCCTCTCTGTGTATGACCCAGTGATCACAAGTACCCCTTACTGTGATCAATTTGTACTATTGGCCTAAGAGAGACCACTGTTGTTGACAGAGAATCTGATTGGTGACTGCAGGCGTGAGTCACAGGGTCTCGATATAGTGACTGCAGGCGTGAGTCACAGGGTCTCGATATAGTGACTGCAGGCGTGAGTCACAGGGTCTCTTAGCAGTGATTTCAGGCGTGGTCAGTTCTCCAGTCCAGCAGTCATTGAGTTCCTGTTCTTCAGATCAAGATTACAGTCCCAGTGTTCCAGTCGACGGATCAAGTGCTAGCGTTCCTGTTTCCTGCTGAGACTCACAGGGGCTTCGGCCCAGTCTCCAGCATTGTGGTCTAGCATGAGGCCTACTATTTCTGGTAGTAGTGTCGCCAGCTAGTAACCCTTTGCTTGTTGTACTACATAATTATTGCTGTGATTTTGTTCTAATAAATAGTTTGCATTACATTACCGTACTGAGTTCTGAGCTTTCCTGGGTGCCCTTGACACGTGGTCTCTGAGTTCCACATCAATCGGGAGATTGTGGTGCCCCAAGGTGATTATTACTTCTTGGATCAAGTCCACTATTCGCAAGGCTTATGAGCTGAGGAAGAAACCTGTCCCTTTCAGGGTCACGGCTCATTCTACTCGATTTATTGGGGCCTCTGGGCTTACAAGAATCAGGCCTCCACTGATCAGTTATGCAAGGCGGCCACTTGGTCATCTGTGCACACCTTTTCGAAGCACTACTGTGTTGATGTGTTGGCATTGGCTGATGCCAGCTTTGGGAGGAAAATCCTGGAGGCAGTCTTGCCTCTCTAGGGTTTTCCTTGGTTCTTAGTGCTTCCTTCACTTTTGAGCCCTGTTGGTTCTAGTTCAGTGTGCTGTGTAACATTCCTGGAGTGCCATTACCCCTGTTTAGTGTCCGTTGACACTTCAGTTGTTGTTTGGCTATCTCTGATCTGATGGTTCATATCTGTTCTGGTGACTTTGGGGGCCTTGTGCCTGGTCCTTGCCTTCTTCCCGCCACCTCTGGGAAACATAATGGTTGGACATCCCAGAGTTACCAGTAACCTGTACTGGACGACAGAGAAAAGAGGATTTTAGTCTTACCTGTTAAATCCTTTTCTCTTAGTCCATACAGGTTACTGGTCTCCCACCCTGTGGCAGACTGTGGGGGTCCTTCGGGGTCATGCTCACAGGACTCTTTTTCCCTCCTACTATCTAGTCATAGTTAGTGTCTCAAATGTTTTTGGAGCTGATTGGCTAGCTGCAGCCAAGGAGGGAAGGGAGGCTCCACCCCCTGCATACACTTTGAGAATTGTTCCTGGCTACTAAGGGGCGGATCGCCTCCCAGAGTTACCAGTAACCTGTATGGACTAAGAGAAAAGGATTTAACAGGTAAGACTAAAATCCTCTTTTAGAGAGAGGGTTTGGAGCATCATGGATCAGGCTAGGCAGAAGGTAAGGGGAGACCAAGCAGCAGTAATGACTGCATCATTTCCCATCCCTCCCTTCCTCCCCTGCCCTTGCCCTCAGGAGTGGCCCAGCAGAAATGCAGTAAGCTTAACGGGTGTTGCGCACCCCCCCCCCCCCGCTCCACAGAGGAGCAGCAACAGTAACAACCAATTGGAAGTAGGCAGGGCGATGTGGGAACCTAAAGAAAGAAGTTTGGAGCACCATAAGTAGATGGCCAAACCAGGCCGAAGCATTTGGACAGGGAAAGGTTTTAGGGGGAAGGGGGTTGAGGGGGAGAGGGAAACAAGAAAGCCTTCGTTGCCAAAAACGTTATGTCAGTATGTGGCATATGTTGCAGTCCATTGTCTGCAGTGCCCATGCGAAGTGTCAAAGTGGAGACAGGAGTAGTCTTGACCACAAAGATGGGCGATACAGAGGTGGAAAAATTTGTAGCAGCTGGATGGAAGAAAAAAAATAAATAAATGTTGGGGGGGGGGGGAGGGGAGGGAATACCAGACAGAGCAGGAAGAAGTTGGAGAGAGTCCATTGTCCAGGAAAGGAGCACTCTCTGTACTTTTAGTCAGAAGTGGTCGATCTACAGGGACTGGACGTCGGCCTCCGGGTCGGAGATAACCAGCCAGGGCTCCCAAATGGAGAGAAATGCATCATACCTATCAGCCAATTGAGCTATGAGTTTTTCTACGGTATAGAGTTGCCATATTGCCGCTACCAGTGCCGGTCAATCTGGAAGGAGTGCAAAGCGATCAGATTGTGAGCTGCCAACAGGACATGAGCAATCAACTTGGCCACAGGTCTGGGAAGGCCCCCAACATCAGCGTCCATGGGTCTGGACACAAAGCAATTTACGTGATGTCACGTATAAGCACAAGGACCATGGACCAGTAGGTCTGCACCACCGGACACCCCCACCAGACGTGCACCAGATCCTCCACCTCCGGCAGCCTCTGAAGCATTCCTGGGGAATAGAGCAATTGATTTTATGCAGACTGTGCTGGGTCAGGTACCACCGATGAAGCAATTTTTATTCTCTTTCCTTATGAGTAGTATAAATGGAGATAATGGACCAAATTTTGACCCAAGAGCTCAGGGGGAGTTCTGAACCCAAGTCCCACTCCCAGGCCAGCAACTGCTTGGTTTTGTTGTCAACAGAAACATCTGTGATGTGACTATAAATCGAGGCCAGGGGTGGGAGCAGACTTTGAGCAGAGACCCTTGCACCAAGTCAGACAGGGGGGTGAGGAGGACTTAAGTGTGGTGCGTAGGAAATGGGCAATTTGCCATTAATGGTAACATTCCGAAGTTGGCAAGCCATATTTGTCACGCAGCACATCAAAAGGGAGCAATTGGCCATAACATCATAGAATTGGTGGCGACATGTTTAATGGGAGACCACCTGTGGAAGTCCATAGCTACTAAGCCAGGGAAGAAGGAAGGATTGCCCAACACAAGGGTCATGCCAGAAACTGGGGCCATTAGCAAGTTAGCGAGTGAGCCACCGTTGAAATAGTAGAAAACAGCAAGGGTCTGGACTGCTTCGGGACCCAAAAAGAATTGTGAATGGGAATAAGAGAAAGCAAGAAATCCTCTATCTGTACCCAAGGAAGGAGGTCTGGGGATGGGAGGTGCCAGTGGACCAGTTGGACCAATTGTGACGCATTGTAACAAGGAAAGATCTGGGGTAAACCCAGCCCCCACTGCGTCTTGGGAAGAGACAAGATTTTGGAGGAAACTCACAGGCATGTAGCATGTTGGAAGCGGCCAGCAGGAAGGGAATGGGTAGGACCCAGAAGCAGTATAATAGTCTGGGAAGGAGAATCCTCTTTACTGAAACAACATGCCCTATCCAAGAGATGTTATAAGGACACCACCATTCAAGATCCACTGTCAGAGTATGCAGTAGTGGGGTGTAATTCGCAGAATATAGTAAATGGTACGTTGGGATCAGCTTGATGCCTAGATAACTAAGAGAATATTTTTGCCAAGAGATATCAAAATTGACTTGAAGTAGTTTCTGAGTGGGACGGGAAAGGTTGATGTTCAGGGCCTGGGTTTTGTCGAGATTAATATTAAATCCAGATAGATGTTGGTAAATAAGAAGTTCCCGCATGATGCTTGGAAGAGAAGTAAGTGGCCTGGAGAGAGTACGAAGTATATCATCAGCTAATAAGGAGTGCTTATGGTAAGTATCACCCACAGGGATCCCAGCGATGTCTGGGTTTTGGCGAATGTGCGCTGTGAAGGGTTCCAAACTAAGCGCGACAGTCCTCCAACTTATTTAAATCAGCCCCCATTTAAGTCAATTTGTTATTTCTCCCATGTGGTGCATATGGTTTAATCCAGAATTGCACCACATCTTCTTGGGACATTAGCCTCTGTATGTGATGTGCCACATCTTGTACATGCCCCTCACTGTCTGTTCATCTCTTCCCTTTCTTGCATTGAAGGGGTTTAAAGCTTCTATTGATATAATGGAATTTGCTCCCTGTGGTGCGGAATTGATCCACTTTTGATTCTGTGCATATGACTCTAAAATGTGTTCTGCAACACTACACCATATTAAAGATTATACCTGGGGACTTTCAAAATGAGCTGACTCTGACATCTTTGACGCATTCAACCTTAAATATCCCAAGAACAGATTCCAGATGATATGTCCCTAGTTACTCTAACCCAGAATCTATCCAATCAGACCTCATGGAATCCTGAACATGGCAAGACATAGTTCTATCACTCCTTGAAACCACAAAAGACAAGTTGGACTTCTTCCTCTACCTGTCTGATATAAATGACTCCAGTTTATAGACTGAATAAGCAGTCATTTAGTGCCACTCATACAGTAGGTAACATTGTGCTGTCTTACCCAGAGAACATGGCCATTTGCCGTGAGATTTGGGTCAAAATTCAGAGAGTTCCCAGCTATGTTAATGATATACAGGATTTACATGAGGAAATATAAGCATTTTCTCATTTTGTTTTCATTTTCATTTAAAAACATGAAAACAGTGTTATCTAGTGGTCCTTATCTACTGTCACCATCTTAATATCCATAGCATCACATATGTTGCATACCATTAGCTTCATTATAGTGATCTCAATTTGTATAGCCATAAATTCATAAACATCATGGGAAGAATTCAAGGGACTCATTAATGTAACTACACTGCATCAAAAACTGCATTAGAGCCAATGCTGTATTTCCCATTAGGCAGTGTAGGGGGGTCACATCAGTTCCTTATACTTCATTGTAGATATGGCCAGCACAGTCCCAATGTTCCTGCACCAGACACATGCTCCTGGTTTATAGTGGTTGGTTAATTTGCCAGATTATTGTTTTCATTTCAAGTTTATAGATTCTAATTTGATCAGTTAAAGCGGAACTACCACCCCTGAATAAATTTGTCCCAAATAAACACCCATCTGGCGACTAGCTGCTCAATAGTGCTAGATGCCAGAAATATTACCTGGTGTTTGAGAATTGTACACTGTTCCCGGACTGACAGGCAGGAAACAGCGCAGACATCTTTCCATAGTGACGTCTGCGTGCCTGCGCTGTCAGTACCAGCCTGCTCTAGGAGGCATTGCTAGGAGCCATTAAACTCCAAAAGGGACTGACAGCACAGGCGTGCAGACATCACTATGGAAAGATGTCTGTGCTGTTTCCTGCCTGGCAGTCTGGGAACAGTGTACAATTCTCAAACACCAGGTAATGAGCAGCTAGTCTCCAGATGGGTATTTATTTGGGACAGATTTATTCAGGGGTGGTAGTTCCACTTTTAATATACCACGCTATTCTCCAGTTTATTAACCCTTGGATGTTTAGAGGAGTCTAAAAGACAATACATAGAAACACCTCCAGCATCCAAGTGCGTCCAAGTGTTTTTTTTCTCTTCTTTGTAGTGGGCTTGGAGGTGGAGGGCATGTGAAGGGCAGGGTGTGGCATGTAGATTGCCTTGCCTAAGTGCACCTGAGAAATAAAACCCGCCTTGATTATGTTACTGACTGTGTATGAATGAATAAACTGCAAAATATTTGGCTTTATTTGATATATATATATACCAGTTTCATTTACAGAATCCAAAGAAGTTTGAAGATGCCTATGATGATATGATGCATTTTTTAGACCAGACAGAAACATGGAATAATACAGAAATGGAACTGTTCAGTAAAGGGGTAAGGATAAATTATTCATAGTAACCTAGTTGATGAAAAAGACGTGTCCATCAAGTTCAGCCCATGCCATTTCATGTTTGTTGATCCAGAGGAAAGCAAAAGATACCATTTCCAATTAAACCCCATATGGGTAAAATGACAGCAGTTGGATATTTCCCTGGGTCAGCATCTGCTTTGAAAGATATCCATTACTCTTTTTGAAAGCAACTACAGTATCTGCAAACACAGGATCACAAGGCAAAGAATTCCATAACTTTACTACCCTTAATGTAAAAAAAACAACCTTCCTTTGATTTAGTCAGAAGCCCCTTTCCTGTAGTTCTAATGGATGACCACTTTTTTTTTTTTTTTTTTTTTTTTTTCCTTCAGCTCTTTGAATAAATAGATCCTCAGAGAGTTCTTTGTATTGGCCTCAAATATTTTTGTAAATGGTAATCACATTCCCCCTTAAATGTGTCTTCTCTAATGTAAAGAAACCCAGTTTGGCTAGTCTATCTTTTCATTTGCCCATTAACCCCTTAAGGACCGACCGCCCACGCATGCCGCCGTCACTTAAGGACCAGGGACTTTTTGTTTAGCGAATCTGATTCCGGACTCCCTGAATGGCGTGCAGGACTGTTATGGGTCCTTAAGGGGTTAAGGACATGCGCGTGTAGCCGCATGGGGAGACCTGAATTCTATGATGTGCCAGGACTGTCATGGGTTCTTATGGCAAGTTTACCCATGATTGTCCTGGCACGTCATGGATCCTTAAGGGGTTAAGGTCTATAGAGCTGTACAGTGCATTTGTTCAAAATGTGTTGGGCATCCCCACTGGTCCTTTAAAGGGTTAAAAGTTCCTTGTTTGTGGTAGAAATGAACAATAGGTCACATTTATCAATCCAAAAATGGAACCAAATAATTGTCCTTCATTAGAGAAAAATTCCCATTACTTTAAATCAGACGTTTTCCTTTGATAAGTATGGAACAGTAGGTTTGCTCAGGAACTGCTCATCTTTTGCTTTGATAAATGTAGTCCAGTGGATCTTCCTGTAATCAAGTGTCCAAGCATTTGGACAGTGACACACATTTTGTTGTTTTGTCTGTACTAAGTATGACAACTTTGTTTATGATTGTTATTTGTCAAATTGCTTTTGGTCTTCTGAAACGCAGGGAATATGTATAAAAAGGGATGTCATTCCTACATGGATCAAGGTCTATGGATGTAAATGCCCTCAAATGAAAGCTAACAGTCTGCACTTCATCCTCTTAGTCGTTGCATTCGGTACTGCTGGAGTACAGAACCATTTCAATAAAACCTGTGTCACAGTCCAAATACTGCACTGTATGAACCAAGTCAAGCATTGCATCTTCTGGCGTGTTAAAGCAGAACTTTCAGCTATTACTAAGTCGCCATGCATTCATTAAGCATATGGCGACTAACTTGGAAATTCATGTCTTACCTTTAAAAAATAGCAGATTCTAAAGAAATCCTTCCTGTTTGGAGACCGGAACCCAGGCTACAGCGCAGACATCTTGTCTGCGCGACTGCGCTGTCAGTCCCGGTCTCCTCTGAGTAACACTGCAGTGACCACATGGTCACCGGAAGGAACTGACAGCGCAGGCGCGGAGATCGCACTAACCTGGCCATCAGTCTTCAAACTGCAAGTATTTCTTTAGAATATGCTTTTTTTTTTTTTTAAAGGTAAGACGTGGATTTCCAAGCTAGTCGCCATGTGCTTAATGAATGCACCGCAACTTAGTAATATCTGAAAGTTCCACTTTAATGCTGCACCACTGTGTTTTTATGTTTTGTTTTGTTTTGTTTTTAAACTAAAAGTAGGGTTGTATTTATTCCTTACAGGTGAAATTTATGAATTTCTATGATATTGTCCTGGATTTCATTTTGATGGATTCTTTTGAAGATCTAGAAAATCCACCTTTATCAATACAGAACATTGTAAAAAACCGTTGGCTGAACTCTGCCTTCAAAGAAACAGTGAGTAGCATCTATTTCTGGCTTTTGTTTGACTGGCATCTGCTAAGTATTCCTGATAGCAAAGTGTTGTCAGCCAGCATGAGGAAGCCAGGCTGTAGATAAGAGATCGTTAGGATTCTCCAAACAGCTTCACTTAAACTGTTTGAATTTAAAAGGGACACTTTCACAGAAAAAATAAAAGTTCACAATATTATTTATTACTAAAAAGCAGTTTGTTTGTTTGTTTTTTTGGGTGAGAAAGTTCTAAAAGCTTTCAAAATTAAAAGGTAACAGTGGCCACTTTTTATCAAGTCTGTTTAAAACAACTGATCTCTAACAATAAAAATATCTCATATTATTTGGTTTACCTAAATCTCACCATACATTGCCATTATTACCTGTATAAACAAAGAGAGGTCAGATGGTCACAGCTGCCTCCAGATAAATAGGAAAAACATTTATATAATATACTGTGTATGAAACTAACACTTTTTGCACATACTGGTTAGGAGTATATTAACTTAATTTATTTTAGGTGATAGTGCCCCTTTAACCTCATAAAAGTTCTAGCACTGACTGTTTAACCCTTCAATGCCAAATGCCGTGCAAGGACTATCACACAGTTCTGTCCTTTGAGGCTTGATGGCTTTGTCACTGTGATCTTGAGGAAGAGAGAGGCAAAGAGCACAGCTCCCAGTGCCTCAAAGGGCCAAAGATGAGGCTCTTTTTTTTTTTTTTTTTTTGTTTTTTTTTTTTTGTGGTGGGAGCAGGGCTGGTGGGAGCAGAAAAATATATATTTTAGTCCATAACCTATTGGCCCCTCTTTGTGTAACTGAATAAATGGTTTAGAGCAAGAGCAATGTATTTTATTCACACACACACTTATAAACACATATGCTGAATTGTAAACACACATTTATGTGAGTTTTATTTCTGTGGATTAGGGTTGCCACCTTTTCTTCAAAAAAATACCGGCCATGCGTTCCCTCCATAGACTAAACATTGGACAGAAGGCAATTTTTTACCGGCCTGCCGATAAAATACTGGCTGGGTGGCAACCCTACTGTGGATCAGAGTGATAAACTTGTATACAGATACCACATAATCTGATCCCCTAAAAGAGGGACACCAGGGTGGGAAAGCAGTACATAGCGATTTTCATCTCAGATGGGCTATGCCCCCCTAAAAGGGGATACTTGGGAGGTGTGATCAAAAATTCATACCTTTCATCCTGTCCCTGTTAAAAATCCAGTAATTAAGCACAAATCAACATAGGGAAACCTATGTTGTTTCTTTCTAAATTTATTCTAATTTTTATATTATTATCAAACTTAACAATGGGTTATACATATGGCATCAAAAGAAAGCCCTGCTTATCCTTAAAAACAGTATATCATTTGTGAGGGTGTTCTAAATGGATTAGTGGGAAATATGGTTGATCAATCCTATATTATAATTCGCTAAATATGTTTGTCATACGCAGTACAGACTGCCCACGCTGTGGCTGATACGGAGCGGGGCACTCCTAATTCAGACTGGAGTCCTCTCTGTGCACCGTATCAGCTGCACCATGTTTGGACAGTCAGTACTGCACATGACTGCAGCACCGCCAGTGTTGGCCTGTGTATACGGGCTTTAAAGGGATAGTATTACTTCAAAATTACTATCCCTCATATTGTAGCCCTTAATAAACTGAGTTAAATGACACCAGCGGCATCTCTCAGACCTTTATGGTGTAAGAGATAGCCGCTTTCAAAGTTTCCTCTCCCCTGCTGTCAGCGTTCTGCTGCCAGCAGGGGAATCCGGTCCCGGGACAGGCGGAGGCTCTTAAACAGAGCCGATATCTCGTTATGGAAGGAAAAATGATTCATTGAAACAGTCTTCTACATGTGCTTGTTTACAAAGCACACATAGAAGACTGTTTCAATTAATAATTTTTCCTTCCATAACAAGATATCGGCTCTGCTGAAGAGCCTCCAATTGATTCAGAGACCGGATTCTCCTGCTGGCAGCAGAACGCTGACAGCAGGGGAGAGGAAACTTTGAAAGCGGCTATCTCTTAAACCATAAAGGTTTGAGAGATGCTGCTGGTGTCATTTAACTCATTTTATTAAGGGCTACAATATGAGGGATAGTAATTTTGAAGTAATACTATCCCTTTAAAACTAGTTGTATAATAAAACTTGACTGAAGAGCTGCAATAGTGTAAATGTCATGGAAGCAGGCTGTATCAGTAACGTAAGTTTGAATGGAGTTGAACTGCAGGCTGATATTTCATGATAACATAATCAGACCCAGTGTTGCTTTCCCCTTTTTCTTTATATGTGAAGTTTTTATTTTATTTATTTTAAGTCCTGTTGGGTACTAGAAAAAGAATTAAATAGCAGACACCCTTAACCACTTGGATGATAGAAAGGTATCGCTAGCAACCAAGGGGTAATCAATAACTGCAATGGTTTTCATCTCCCTCTAAAAGTAAGTACTCAGATTCATATACAGAAAAAACAAAAAAGACAAAAAAGAGAATGAGGGGTGCACAATCGTGTAATACTGTCATTCAAGATATATTAGATCCAAAGGCTTCAAATCTACTCAGATATAGTTGTGGTCAGTGAAGGGATATCCCAAGCTGACAAATCAGCATGTGGAGAACTCTCACCGTCTCCACTCGCTGTAGCTGCTTTCAGCTCCCAATGAATCGAGATTCACTTGCTCAAAATGTATCCAACGGGTTTTAATAATAATGCAGATAAAATAAGAACACATAAAATAAGAACATACATAATGAAATTCAAAACTAAACAGTGGATAACGTGTTTTGCGGGTCGACTGCTTTATCAAAGCCAAGATCAAAGTATATTCCTTCGCTGACCTCAACTATATGTGAGTAGATTTGAAACCTTTGGATCTACTATATCTTGAATGACAGTATTACATGATTGGGCGCCCTCGTTCTCTTTTTGTTTTTTCTGTATATTGGTATACTGTTTTGTCTGGGGGAGGATGAGGTTTGAGGAGGAGCAGCCCTGTAATTTTACTGAAGAGCTATATGGTGTCCTGTTTGTGGGTCAGGAATATCCCAGAGGTGTGATTGCAGCTGTCTTGCATATAAGTGTCTGACAGCACCAGGAAGAGATGAATTAAGATACAGTACATGTGTGATAAAAAGGAGATAACATCTTCATTGTGATAAACTATCCAATCCCTGTTTTATTCTATTAGGCAGTATGGGCACAGAGAGGCCTCCACCTGCTAATGGCTGTCAGGGAATGATAGCAGTTGTAGTCTGGCATCAGGTGGAGGGTCCTCACTTTGGCCAACAATGCTATATAGACTAAGCGCTTAGGCAGTGGTTTTAGTCTGTCTTCGGTCAAGGCAATGATAACTTCTAGAATTGTAGATTATGCTAAAGTAGTGTACTGATAATCTTAATTTTAGTAATGACAGGAGGCCAATATTTTGCTTAACGTCCTTTACTGAAACCCATAACAGCACAGACCATTTACATAACCAATCAGAAAACCGTAAGTAAGGCCATATAACATCCCAACTCCACAAACTCCTCCTCTTTCTTTGCATAAAACAAGCAAACAACACATGAAATACAATAATAAACATAGGAATCCGCCGGCACAAAGCATCATCCTCAAACCAGTGACAAACAATGCCTGGACCATCCCATGAAACTGACATCAAGGCAGTAGTTACACTGAAACAAAAGAAATGTATGAAAGTACACATGCCAATATACAAACGAAATCAATAATCAAGACATATATGCAAAACACATAATAAATATGTGAATACATAGATTAAACCCAAACCAAATCTCAACCCTGACCCCACCTAATAATCCTAAAACTGGGACCCAAAAGGGAGGGAAAATATTCGCCTCCTGTCATTACTAAAATTGATTATCAGTCCACCGCTGCACAACCTGGATCTGGAAGCCAGCTGAAATAAGTCCTCATTTGGTAGTCGGTGCGGGACGCAAAGAGATCCAGCTTCAAAGGCCCTCTGAGTGTATACAGTCGATGAAATACCTCTACATCCAATTTCCAATTGCTGCTGTCCCTCCAGTTGAGGGAAAAACAGTCTGCCGTCAGGTTGGAAACTCCTGGGAGATACTAAGCCTTGAGCATAATGTTGTGATCCAAACAAAACTGATAAATATCCTTCATGGCCTCCGTGAGATCCCAAGACCTGGCACTTCCAACCTGTTGATATATTGGACGGCTGAAAAATTGTCCATCCATAGAAGGATGCAACAATCGGACATACCCCTAGCAAGACTGCGGACCGCTACAGAAGCCGCAATCAATTTGAGGCAATTGATATGAAGGCCTACTTCTTCCTGAGACTAATGGCCCCTATCACGGTCCCTGTGATTCCCTGTCAATCTTAACGGAGTTACCTTTGCATTGGAGGAGGCTGATTGGCCCGCCCAGGATGTTCCTTTTTATACTGGCTCTTGGGCACTTGTCAGTTGCCCTTTCGTGGTGTTCCTGATCCTGCGCCTTGTTGCTGAGTTCCTGAGTCTCCTGTGTACCAACCCGGCTTGTCTGACTATTCTGATCCTGCTCCGTGATTGACCCGGTTCTGGCTGACGACCCTGCTCCGTGATTGACCCGGTTCTGGCTGACGACCCTGCTCCGTGATTGACCCGGTTCTGGCTGACGACCCTGCTCCGTGATTGACCCGGTTCTGGCTGACGACCCTGCTCCGTGATTGACCCGGTTCTGGCTGACGACCCTGCTCCGTGATTGACCCGGTCCTGGCTGACGACCCTGCTCCTTGATTGACCTGGTCCTGGCTGATGACCCTGCTCTGTGATTTACCCAGTTCTGGCTGACGACCCTGCTCCGTGTTTGACCCATTTTCCGGCTGATGTTCCTGCTACCGTATCGATCCAGTTCCAGTTGACGTTCCAGTCCTTTGTGCTGTTCCAGTGTTCCTGCGTAGCTCCAGTCGCTCCGGTGACATTCTGAACTGACTGGTATCTCGCTGATCCTCTCTCTCTACTGAGCTGTTGCCTGAGGTTGCTTTACCATTCTGCTGTCTGCTGAGCTGTTCTCTCCTGTACTGAACCAGATTAACCTGTGCAGTGCCTGTAGTTTCTGGTTACATGCCTCATATACGCTTGCCAAGCCTCTGGTTACCCTTAGAGCCTGCTACGATTTGAGCCTGTAAGACCGAGCCATACCATCACTCGCAGAGCACTGTCCGTTCCGGTGTTTGGTGTGCACCGTGACCGCGCCGGTTGGAGCTGGTAGTCTGTCCGCTCTTGCAGTGTGGATCCTGTGCGACGCCGGAAGGGTGTCCTGGCTCTGGTTCACATACGCTCAGGGTGTACGTTATCTCCTGCACTTCCCGGTGCTCCGGCTCACTATAGCTTGTGCAGCAACCGTCTATCTTGGCACCCTAAGGGTGTTTGGGGCGCAATTCTGTTGGCACATGCAGGGTTACTACCGAGTTTACAATAAGGGCGATTCAGGTTCTGGTTTCTTCAGCTCTAGCAGTAGCATTCCTCCTAATCCCACGGTGGTGGTATTGGCTCAGCTCTGGGCAATAGGTGTGCTCCGTTTTACTACCTTGAGAGTGATTCAGTGCAGACACTATATTCCTTTCTCACCATCAAGAGACTGTTATCATATCCTGGGCGTTGGCCACTCTAGGACTGAGTTACTTCAGTTGCTCCTCTTAACTCTTTGGGGTTATCCCCAGTCTATATATATATATATATATATATATATATATATATATATATATATATATATATCCATTTATGTATTGCACTAACTTTACTTGGTCTGTACTTGCCAATACTCATTATACCTGTACTGGCCCCTAGGGGCACTGTTCTGTTATCCTTTTATCAATAAAACTGTGTTTTTACTTTATACTGTGGTCTGAGTGTCAGAAAACCGTAACAGCCCTCTGCGAAAAATTCTGCACAATGAGCTCCCCAGCCCCAAAGACTGTCATCCAACTCCAGCACAAAATCTGGCGAAGGTCCAAAAATTGCCTTGCCATTCCATGCGCGCTTGTGCAGCAGCCACCACCCAAGTTCCGTGCGGACCTCTGGGGAGGGATCCACCAGGTGATCATAAGAATGACCCGATCGAAGATGACTTGCCTTCAAACATTGCGTCACCCTGTAATGAAGAGTTCCCAGGTAAATCGCCTAAATAGAGGACGAGAGAAGTCCCACTATGCGAGCCAGAAGACGCAGGGGCACTCGATCCAACCGAAGAACCCTTCAAATCTCTTTCTGGATAGCTGAAATCTTGGAAAGAGGAAGACGTAGCAGACGAGACCGAATCTATCTAGAACCCTAGAAACTGCACGATCTGAGAGGGAACTAACACCGACTTGTCCCTGTTTACAATGAAACCCATGGACTCGAAAGTGAACAATAAATTTCGTCTGACAATGCAATCTAGATGCATCATTGCAGAAATAGTCCAGATAAATAAAGCAACAAATCCCCCTGGCTTGGGAATGAACAACCACCGGCTTCATAAGCTTCATGAAACACCACGGAGCCGAACTGAGACTGAACGGGAGACATGTGAATTGACACAGCCTGCCTTTCCACCGAAAACGCAGGAAACACCGACAATCCGCGTCCACAGGAACCGACAGTTAGGCATCCTTGAGTTCTAGTTTTGTGAACCAGTCGTCTTAGGCCAAAAGATCTCGCAAAAGATGAATACCTTCCATCTTGTAGTGACGGTACACAACGAAGGCTTTGAGCTGCCTTAAATTGATGACGGGGCGAAAATCCCCATCTTCTTCCACACCAAGAAAATATTGCTGACGATACCTCCATCGTCCTGTGCGTACTGCACTGCACCTTTTGAAAACAGAGGGAACGGCTGTACTGGAAAAGAATGAAAATCGACCACGCACCGTCTGACAGTCTGCAGCACCCGTGCATCCGTCAAGAGCCTTTCCCAATTCTGAAAGAAAAGAGACAGTCTGCAAGCCATTACAGTAGGACAAAGAATTGGAATGTAAGCACTCACCGGAATTAAACTTGCCTCGGACGCTTCCTTGAGCAATTCTGCTTCTATCCGATCCCTGCTGAAAGGAGGTAACTCGGTAGATGGGAAGAAGGAAGCGGAAGGTGGATTCGCCCAGAGGCCTGATGACCAGAATCTGCTGGTGGCAGGGCCTCTCTGCCGACCAGCCTGTTCAAAAACACTTCTAGTAGCAGTAGGACGAAACACCTGTTTCAAGGAGGTCTGCGTCTTGTTAAGCATGGTGAACAGTTGCATATGTTTCCTCAGCTCTGAAATGAACGGTTCTCCAAAGAGAAGCCCATTGGCTGCTGGACCCAATTTCTTAGACCCCCCAAATCTGCCAATTTTGAGTAGATACGTAGCAGAGCCGCCTTCCTTCGTTCAGAAGATAACGCAGCATTGGAGTTCCCCAAAAGGCAAATGAACCGTTGTGCCCATTCCCTAATAGCATTCGCATGCAAGGCTGAACCTTCTGACAAGTAGAGGTCTGCAAAATACAAAATTCTAGCCAAGGGCCCCAAAATGTCCAGCATCTTATCTTGCACAATCTTCAGGCCCTTTTCAATCCCATTACGCAGGTCACGTCCAGACCGGGACATAAATGTCAGCATGGTAAGATCAAACTCCGGTGTAAAAGAAACCTTATCAGGTAGCAGAGGTCTGGGGCATTCCTTCCACAACTTATTCCGAACCTCCAGTTTCAGAGGCTTCCGGAGCCAAAAGTGGATAAACTGAGCCAGATGATCAGGAAGGCTCCATTCTGATGACTTAGGATGACGAATAAAACGAGGATCAAAGAGTGGCATTCCCTTGGCATCATAAAAGCGACCATCTTGAGATCCATGCCCAACCGAATCATCACCCACAGATTTTTTCACTTAAGGAGAATCATAGTCGCCCCATTTAACATCATCCTCAGAGGTTGGAGAATCCTCCCTCCATTCATCAACCACGGCCAGATCTGGTGGAGAAAGATCTTCCTTACCAGAAGAATGAACCGGTGGAGGCAAAGTATCAGGACACTCTAAGTGTCTGGGTCTTTTCAGGGGCGCCTTACCAAAAGCCCCACAAGATCCAGTGGAAGTCGCTTTCCAGTGACGCTGGCCACAGAAACCTCAGCACCAGAAGAACCTCCCGACCGGAGATCCTCATCCTCCCTGACAAGCCGCTCCGAAGGATGAAGGTCCGATAAAGGGTCAGGAGAACGTTGAGAAAGGACCCTAGCCAGGGCCTTCTCAAAAGACGCAGCCACAGCAGCTTTAATGATGAACTGGAAATCCGGAGTATGTGTAGGAGTCACCCTGACCTGCCGTTTTCGTCTGTAACCTGCAGACAGAGAAAAATGCAGGTATGGACACCAGGAAAAAACTAAGCTGCAGGAGAGAACACCCACTAGGTACAAGTGGGGCTCACCCAGTGGAATAAAAGCTGAGTAAGTGGCCAAATAGAAGGTAAAATAGCCACCCCACAATAAAGGGACTCACCCCTGACACTGTAGGCAATATATATATATATATATATATATATATATATATATATATATATATAATTTTTTTTTTTTTTTTTTTTTTTTTTTTTACCCCAGGTGTACCAACAAGGGTTGACCCCAGAGGTACTTCACAAACAAAGCAGTTAATAACAGGCAAGAAAAACACTTTAGGAGCTCACCCAACCCATCTTTGGAGCGTGGCAAAACCAAGGGCAATACTCCATACCTGAAGGCTCACCCCAGATGGCCAAACTACTGTATAATCAGAAAGGCCATCGCAGAATGTCAAGTAGATGACATATACACACCCTGTTCCAAATTATTATGCAAATTATATTTAAGTGTCACAAAGATTAAATATTTTGTTTAACTCATGGATTGCATTGTGTCTCAGGGCTCTTTTGATCACTAAAAACAATCTCGGACACCTGTGATAATTAGATTGCCAGGTGAGCCCAATTTAAGGAAAAACTACTAAAGGTGGGTGTTCCACATTATTAAGCAGAGCACCATTTTCAAGCAATATGGGGAAGAAAAAGGATCTCTCTGCTGCCGAAAAGAGTGAAATAGTTCAATGCCTTGGACGAGGTATGAAAACATTAGATATTTCATGAAAACTTAAGCGTGATCATCGCACTATTAAGAGATTTGTGGCTGATTCAGAGCACAGATGGGTTAGTGCAGATAAAGGCACATTGAGGAAGATTTCTGCCAGATCCATGCATCGGATCAAGAGAGCAGCTGCTAAAATACCATTACATAGCAGCAAACAGATATTTGAAGCTGCTGGTGCCTCTGGAGTCCCAGGGACATCAAGGTGTAGAGTCCTCCAGAGTCTTGCAACTGTGCATAAACCTTCGGCCACCACTAACCAATGCTCACAAGCAGAAATGGCTGCATTGGGCAGAAAAATACATGATGACTAATTTTCAAACAGTCCTGTTCACTGATGAGTGCCGAGCAACCCTGGATGGTCCAGATGGATGGAGTAGTGGATGGTTGGTGGATGGCCACCCTGTTCCAACAAGGCTGCGACGTCAGCAAGGCGGTGGTGGAGTCATGTTTTGGGCTGGAATCATGGGAAGAGAGCTGGTCGGCCCCTTTAGGGTCCCCCAAGGTGTAAAGATGACCTCTGCAATGTGGAGTTTCTGACTGACCACTTTCTTCCCTGGTACAGAAGGAAGAACTGTGATTTCCGTAATAAAATTGTCTTCATGCATGACAATGCACCATCTCATGCTGCAAAGAATACCTCTGCATCAATGGCTGCTATGGGGATAAAAGGAGAGAAAGTCATGGTGTGGCCTCCATCCTCCCCTGACCTCAATCCTATTGAGAACCTTTGGAGCATCCTCAAGCAAAAGATCTATGAGGGTGGGAGGCAGTTTACATCCAAACAGCAGCTCTGGGAGGGTATTCTGACATCTTGCAAACAAATTCAAGCAGAAACTGTCCAAAAACTCACAAGTTCAATGGATGCAAGACATGTGAAGCTGCTATCAAATAAGGGGTCCTATGTTGAAATGTAACGTGACCTGTTAAAATGTTTAAAAAGTTAAAATGTTGTTAAAAGTTTGATTGAAATAGCTTTTGATTTCAGTAAATATGCTGCAAACACAACAAATGACAATTTTCAGTTCTTTGCAACCTATAAAGTGTTTTGAAACTTACTGTGCGTAATAATTTGGAACAGTGCATTGTAAGTTTTTTATGTTTAAAAAAAAATACTGTTATCATTAGGAGGTTTGTTCAATAAAATTTGAATTGCACTCTTAATAGTTGAAAACATGAGAATTATGCTGACTGTTATTTACATAAATTATTTAGTTAAATGAGAAAAATATAATTTGCATAATAATTTGGAACAGGGTGTGTGTGTGTGCGTGTGTATATATATATATATATATATATATATATATATATATATATATATATGTGTATATATATATATATATATATATATATATATATATAATATAATCTTCTTCTTTGAATCAGCACTCACAGGACTGCTCAATTATCCAAATAAATAACTTTAATTTAAGATCTTAAATTAAAGTTATTTATTTGGATAATTGAGCAGTCCTGCGAGTGCTGATTCAAAGAAGATTTACATTGATTATCGAGCACCCAGGCGATAACACTAGTGTTGAGTGTGCGTCCTTTGGATATGTATAAAGAATCAAATGTAGAAAAGCACTCTCAGAAAGCTTCTTTATAGCAAAAATCACATTAATATATTAAACTAACGTGTCGGCCAACCTCCGTGGCCTTTGTCAAGGTTACCTTGACAAAGGCCACGGAGGTTGGCCGAAACGTTGGTTTAATAAATTAATGTGATTTTTGCTATAAAGAAGCTTTCTGAGAGTGCTTTTCTACATTTGATTCTTGTACATGAACTCGCTCCCGGATTGGCACCCAGACGATACTATGGACTACTAACAGTGAGTGCTGCCATACTCCACACACATGCATATATATATATATAATATACACACACCATCATAAAGGGGCTCACCCTTGATACAAGTAATGGGCCAGAACTGTTTGGGATATACAGTATAATAATAATAAGGGGACTCACCCCTGCAAACAAAGGGCCCAGGTGTAAGTAATAAAACTATGTAGAGCATGGAACACCCCGTAGTGCACCCGACCAGCCGAAACAGGTGTACAAAGATAGCCGCTGAGAATCACGCAATCTCGCGAGACTCAAGACTTCCTCCTCACACACCCGAGGATCGGCGGGAAATACCCTGCGGATCAGGCCAAAAGGGCAAACTGGACCAAATGACCAAAACCACCTTCAATACTCTCCAAAGAAAAAGCCAGACTCAAAAGCCCCACGCAGCCCCACAGAGACCAGAAACAGGCCAAGTAAGTGAGAGGTAACAAGCTGGAAGGTCCGCAAAGAAGTAGACAGAAAAACGGCACAAGTAAATGGGTATAAGTAAGATAAAACACACAGCCTAGGGGCCAGAACATGAAACATATGCAACTAGATCCCCCATAAAAACCATATAGGAACAGACAATCCGGTCAAGCCCCACATAAAAGTTAATGAACAATGTCCATGTTAAGAAATGTAGCAACAAGCAAACAACTATATGCAAAATCAATAACCTTGAAAGAAAATTAGCAAAATAGCTACCACTATATGCTAGAAATAAACATAAAAGTATAAAGCCAATATAAGACACACTGACCTGTGCAGCTTGGTCTGTAGCAGCAAAGAAAGAGGAGGAATTTGTTTATATGGCCTTACTTACTGTTTTCTGATTGGTTATGTAAATGATCTGTGCTGCTATGGGTTTCAGTAAAGGAAGTTAAGCAAAATATGAAACCACCTGTCATGTGGTAAAATTTTCAGGTCACCCTTAACATTTTTATATTGCATTTGTCCAGGGCCGGATTTATAATTAGACAGAGAAGGCATCTGCCTACAGGCGCACACAACAGAGGGGCGCCTGTCACTGGGATCATCCGATCATGTGTGTGGTGGGATTTTTTTTTATTATTAAATTTGTGTCCCCTCTTGGCGCCATGAAGACAGGTCTGTGCCTCCTCCTTCGGCACAGACATGTAGCTGCTGCGCTTCCTCGTCGGGTTTTTAGTAATACAGAGCGCCGGGAGATGACATCATCTCCCAACACTCTGCATTACTGAAGACCGCGTGGGAGCTCCAGCAGCTACAGCTCTGTGCAGAAGGAGGAGGCACAGAGCTCTCTTGCTGCTGGACCACCAGGGAAAAGGTAGGAAACAGACACCGGGGCAATGTGAGGGTAATATGGAGATGATGGGGGCAATGTGAGGGCAATATTGAGCTGATGGGGGGCAATATAGAGCTGATGGGGGCAATATGGAGATGATGTGAGGGCAATGTGGAGCTGATGGGGGGGCAATGTGAGGGCAATGTGGAGCTAATGGGGGTAATGTGAGGGCAATATGGAGCTGATGGGGGCAATGTGGAGCTGATGGGGGCAATGTGAGGGCAATCTGTAGCTGATGGGGGCAATGTGGAGCTGATGGGGTTAATATGGAGCTGATGGGGGCAATGTGAGGGCAATGTGTAGCTGGTGAGGGCAATGTGAAGCTGATGGGGGGGCAATATGAGGGCAATGTGGAGCTGATGGGGGCAATATGGAGCTGAGGGGGGCAATGTAAGGGCAATGTGGAGCTGATGGGGGCAATGTGAGGGCAATATGGAGCTAATGGGGGCAATGTGGAACTGATGGGGGCAATATGGAGCTGATTGGGGGCAAAGTGAGGGCAATGTGGAGCTGGTGAGGGCAATGTGGAGCTGATGGGGTAATGTGGAGCTAATGGGGGTAATGTGAGGGCAATATGGAGCTGATGGGGGCAATGTGGAGCTGATGGGGGCAATGTGAGGGCAATGTGGAGCTGATGGGGGCAATGTGGAGCTGATGGGGGGCAATGTGAGGGCAATGTGGAGCTGATGGGGGCAATGTTAGGGCAATGTGGAGCTGATGGTGGCAATGGGAGCGGATGGGGGCAATGTGAGGGCAAAATGGAGCTGATGGGGGCAATGTGGAGCTGATGGGGGCAATGTGGAGCTGATGGGGGGCAATGTGAGGGCAATATGGAGCTGATGTGGGCAATGTGGAGCTGATGGGGGCAATTGGAGCTGATGGGGGGCAATGTGAGGGCAATGTGGAGCTGATGGGGGCAATATGGAGCTGAGGGAGGCAATGTAAGGGCAATGTGGAGTTGATGGGGGCAATGTTAGGGCAATGTGGAGCTGATGGTGGCAATGGGAGCGGATGGGGGCAATGTGAGGGCAAAATGGAGCTAATGGGGGCAATGTGGAGGTGATGGGGGCAATATGGAGCTGATTGGGGACAAAGTGAGGGCAATGTGGAGCTGGTGAGGGCAATGTGGAGTTGATGGGGGCAATATGGAGCTGATGGGGGTAGGGTTGCACCAATACTGGTATTGGTATCAGCGCCGATACCGGCATTTGTGCGAGTACTGATACTCGCGCAAATGTGGCTGATGCCAGCACTGATACCCTGTGTCAGGGACGGTGCTGCAGAGAGGGAGCCCGGGGAGCTGCTCACAATGCTCCCCGGGCGCCTCTCTCCCTCCTGCAGCGTCGGAGCGGGTTACCATGGCAACGCTCCGACGCGGCTCGCGAGAGAACAGCGAGCACCCAGGGACTAGGTACAGGGGACACGGCGGCGGTAGTTAGTGTGCAGGCATTTGGATTGGGAGAGAGTAGTAGACGGTGAGATCGGATCTTCTGTTTACATGCGGACTGTGACGCGTGGAGCCAGGCTGTGTACCGTGAATAGTCAAGGCCGCAGACCAGGGTTATTGTAGTTCTTGGACGAAGGGTGAGGCCCTTTCCCAGGGATGTACAGGGGCGTCTTCTCAGTGAGTTCCAGCTCATATCTTGTGAGGCATCTATTTCCGCCTCTCCACAGTAGCTTCCTGAAAACCTGGGGTGGGCAACCAGTGATTTTGTTCCAATATTGTTGGAGTACAACTCCCATTATGATCAGACGGTCATTGCATGGCTGTAGATGATTTCTAATCCAGCAACAGCTGTAGTATCTCATACCCAACAGTTCCATTGTGTGTAAGAGTCATATAAAATCAACATTTTGCTTCTGGTTTCCAAATTTTGGGGACACTTCATGTGTCTTTGTTACATACACTTCTTAACTGCCTTCTAAAACCCGTATCTGGCTCTTTTTTTAAACAAATTATGTCCCTCAGCCCCATTGAGAGCTCCCCCCCCATCTCCCACTCAGCCTGCCCACTTCTCCCACTCAGTTCCCCTGCTTCCCCTCAGCCCCACTCCGTTCCACTGCACCCTCTCACCACCCCTTGGAAAACTGTCAAATGGCATTGCAAAAAAAGTATCGGTAATTGGTATCGGTTAGTACTTGGGGAAAGTATTGGTACTCGCACTCAGTCTTAAAAAATGGTATTGGTGCATACCTAGTTGGGGGGCAATGTGGAGATGATGATGGCAAGTTGGAGCTAATGGGGGGCAATGTGGTGATGATTGGGGCAATGTGAAGGCAATATGGAGATGATGGGGAACAACAACGCATGACATATTTCACTGTGTCATGATTTATTTAACAAAAATAAAGCCAAAATGGTGAAACCATTTGTGAAAAACTAAGTACACCCTTACTGCTTCCATATGAATTAAGATGCTAAGTAACAGACAGGTGCTGCTAAGCAAATGTCCTTGATTAATTGATCATCAGCAAGTGTGACCACCTCTATAAAGGCAAAGTTTTAGCAGTTTGCTGGTCCGGGGCATTCAGGTGTGTGTTAACACAATGCCAAGGAGGAAAGACATAAGCAATGATCTTAGGGAAGCAGTTGTTGCTGCCCATCAATCTGGGAAGGGTTATAAGGCCATTTCCAAACAATTTAAAGTACATCATTCTACAGTGAGAAAGATTATTCAAAAGTGGAAAACATTCAGGACAGTTGCCAATCTTCCCAGGACTGGACATCCCAGCAAATTCACCCCAAGGTCAGAACGTGCAATGCTCAGAGTAATCGCAAAAAAACCCAAGTTACATCTCAGAATCTACAGGCCTCAGTTAGCATGTTAAATGTTAAAGTTCATGACCGTAGAATTAGAAAAAGACTGAACAAGTATGGTTTATTTGGAAGGGTTGTCAGGAGAACATGGCAATCTGGCTTTGGTTTGCAAAGTTGCATCTGAACAAACCACAAGACTTCTGGAACAATGTCCTTTGGACAGACAAGACCAAAGTGGAGATGGTTGGCTATAATGCACAGCGCCATGTTTGGTGAAAACCAAACACAGCATATCAGCACTAACACCTCATACCAACTGTCAAGCACAGTGGTGGAGGGGTGATAATTTGGGCTTGTTTTGCAGCCACAGGACCTGGGAACCTTGCAGTCATTGAGTCGACCATGAACTCCTCTGTATACCAATGTATTCTAGTGTCAAATGTGAGGCCATCTGTCCGACAGCTAAAGCTTGGCCGAAATTTGGTCACGCAACAGGACATTGATCCCAAGCACACCAGCAAATCTACAACAGAATGGCTTAAAAAAAAAAAAAAAAGAATCAAGGTGTTGCAATGGCCCACTCAACCTGATCGAAATGCTGTGGCGGGACCTTAAAGGGGTAGTAATACTTAAGATGTAAAGAAATGTATGTTGTAGGGTTTATGTCCCTGAACAAAACAAGGGTACTCCCACCTTTGAGAGATATTTCATTAAAAAACTAGTTGAAGAGCCCGTGTACGTGGGCCACAGTGCCACCCAGCAATGGCCACGGTACAGTCATGCACAGTAGAGACTGCCCGCACCGTGGCAGATACACATACCTGGGAACTCAAAGGGTTTTGACCCAAATCTCAGGGTGAAGTGCCAAATTCTCAAGGTGAGAGAGGTCAGTGTCACCTACTATATGAATTTCCCCAATTAAATGTTTCCTTAACTTCTAAACTGGTGCCATTAGTACCAGAAAGACAGTGGGAGATGTCTTGTTTGAGTTCAGGCAGTGAGTTATCCAAACTGTAGCATGTTAAAGGTCCTTCACACACGGACCGGAGCACCTCTGTGTTACAGCAAGCAGGCACATATTGCATAAAATCTACATTATGGGAAGCTTTAAGGGTTAATATTTCAAAGATCTCAGGGTCAGCTCATCTTGAAAGTTCCCAGATATGCTGATACAGAGCCGGGCGCTCCGAATTAAGACCTTAATCGAGGATTACTGTCTGAATTCAGAGCCCCGCTCCGTTATCAGCCGCGGTGCGGGGAGTATGTAGTGCGCATGACTGCAGCACATGCAGCCGTCTCTACTGCACATGACGGCTTCTGATAAACAATTTAGCAAATTATTATATAGGATTGTAACAGCTCAAACTTAAATTTTTTAGGTGTAATATCACAGTGGCCTGAAAATTTACAGTGGTGCTGTTGCAACACCATCCTATGGAGATTTATGGTCTACAGACCAGAGCAGTCCATGGGATGGTGTAGCAACAGTGCCACTGTAAATTTTCCGGCCACTGTGATATTGCACCTAAAAAATTAAAGTTTGAACTGTTATAATTTTTTAATAAAATATTTCTCAGCAGTGGGAGTACCCTTGTTTTATTCGGGGACATAAACCCTACAACATTTTTTTTTACTTTTTAAGTAATACTATCCCTTTAAGAGAGCTGTGCATAAACAAATGCCTGCAAACCACAATGAACCGAAGCAACGTTGTAAAGAAGAATGGGCCAAAATTCCTTCACAACGGTGTGAGAGACTGATAAAGTCATACAGAAAACGATTACTTCAAGTTATTGCTGTTAAAGGTGGTTCTACAAGCTATTGAATCATAAGATGTACTTAGTTTTTCACACGTCTTCTCCATTTTGGCTTTATGTTTGTTAAATAAATCATGACACAGTGTAATATGTCACGTGTTGTTGTTCATCTGAGGTTGTATTTGTCTAATTTTTAGACCTGCTAAGGAACAGATGATTGTTATTATGTCCTGATATGTAAAACCATAGAATTCAAAGAGGGTGTACGTTCTTTTTCACACGACTGTATGTACAAAATATTTAATCGGCAATATTATTCCCAGCAAAATTTGAAAACCTTGTGACCCAGTCAGAATGTAGATGCTTTGCTTATTTAACCCCTGGGGTGCTAGAGATCTCTCTAGCACACTGTAAAGCAATGCTTTGGAGACCTCTCTAGCAGTCATTGGCTTAAAAGAAAAAATAAATAAACAAGCTCTCTTTCTCTGAGTTCCCTCTCAGCATTGTGGGTTACAATAACATAGCATTCCAGTTGAGCTTTCAGTCACATTCATCCCCACCAGTGAATTGCCTTGCAGAGCATCAGTACAGCAACATTGTAAAATGACAATAGGCAATACCATAGGTACAGTTCGATAAGGAAAAGAGCAATTCTGGACCAAAACAACTGCAACATATGGGGACAAATATCAGTTCCACAATTCCCATTGATTTAAATAGGGATTTAACCCTTTAAATGTTAGAGAGGTCTCCAACACATTGTTCAGTCAGGACCTTCCAGATAGACATCTCTCCAGACAACATCAGGAAGTCATTTTGTTCATGTTATTAGATTGTATTTTAGTGTAATCAAGTACACATTTACACAGAGAAAAGTGGTCATTCTGGACCAAACCAGTTGCACCACAGGGGACAACTAAAATGTCCAAACAATGCATACTCCTCTGGCACTCAATGACTTCTAGAATGCAATGTGTGTGTGCACATTTTGTTGGCAACTTCTGTAGCTTTCAAGTGGTTAATCCTTTGAGTGCCAGAGTGGTATCCAACACGTTGCTTTGCAATGCTTTGGACAAATCTCTGACACTCAAAGGGCTAATTAAAAGCCCATTTTATATAAATGAACTTCATTTATCTCCTTCTCTTTTACTGTGCGCACGGCCCTGTGTGTGTGTGTTATGTCCTTCTCATACAGCACAAAGCATCCAAATGATATGTACAAGAATGTCGGGGATGAGGAATTTTATGAATTCCCTGTCATGATTCTTAACAGAAGCAGAAAGATTTAATGTTTGTTCTAAATTAAAGAATATCTAATTTCTAATCCTTACATTGCAGTTTTAGGTCCATATTTGGGCAAGTACTGATCCTTGACTAAACTATTTTATGTTTGGCACATCTGAAAGTAAAAAAAAAAAAAAAAAGGATCATATGCCTTTTTCCACATTCTTTTACTTTCCAGTGGAGATGGACTTGGTTATAATGCAGTCATTCTGGCAATGTATTAACTGCAACAGTAGCAGTTGCTAGTAAAACATCAGGACCACAAACCGAAAGGGCCATCACTCCTGGGACTGTCCGTCTGGGGGCCTTAGAGACTAGGTCAGGGTTGAGTTTTATAAGAAATAAATGTCTCTGTTTATTCTGCTTATGCCCGGGACCAGGATTTCTGATAGTAACACAGTAAAGCGTTTATACTCATCACATACTGTCTTAAAGGGACACTATCACCTAAAACACCCTTGGTTATTAACCCCTTAACATGCGCATGCCGTGCTATGACAGTCACCTGGTTTTTGTGTTAAGGACCGGTAACGGTCATAGAATGTCACGTACATTTTACCTACATCACTTCTTCGTGAGCGCTGTAAGTAAAAACAGGGAGTGAAATTGACCGCTCCAAGACTGGAGTGGTCTCTCTCAGTCCCCAGCGCAGCGTGCCGGTATGCGTCATAGGTCCCATGTACCGGTGCATCAGAAACATCAAAGTGGTCCTGAAGGGAAGGTTACTTCCCAGGACCATGGACATTAAGGGGTTAAGAAAGAATATTATAAAATCAAAGATATGCTGTTAGGCATTTTTTATTTCGAAAAAGTAGTTTTTCAGTTATATAGATTTATGA
Source organism: Rhinophrynus dorsalis (assembly GCA_037306005.1). NCBI lineage: Eukaryota > Metazoa > Chordata > Amphibia > Anura > Rhinophrynidae > Rhinophrynus > Rhinophrynus dorsalis. The sequence continues at coordinate 258,218,244 of CM074722.1, forward strand.
TTTATTCTTAGTAACCCTTTGAATGCCAGAGGGGTACCGCAATGTGTTACGCAGCCCTCTGGCACTCAAAGGGTTAAGGCATGCCATGTAGGCACTTCCTGTCTTAGCACTAAATTAACTACTCCCAACCCCACCACCACCATCACTCACTGACACTTAAACCTTTCAGGGCTAGGGGAGGTGAACAATGCATTCCTAAGCAGTGTTACTGAGTGAAGGATGCAGGACTAAAACAGGAAGTGCCTGTCTGACATGCCTTAATTAGCATGATCTATAAATCTAAATAAATCAACTAGTTTACACAGCCACAAATGTCAGCAATTTGACCTTCAAGAACTGCTTGTATAACAGGGATGGGCAACATGTAGCTTCCAGCTACTGTACTTCAACTACCATCACCCTCAGCTGGTTATTGGCTTCCAAGTGATAATGGGGCTGCAATCTAACAACATCTAGACCATCTCCAGGTTACTCACCACTGTTTTATAGAACAAGCAGGAGATGCAAAGGGAAGTAAAGCAATTCTGGAGTAAACCATCAGTACCATAAGGGACAAATAAAAAGTACCCTTTATTTAAATATGGCTTTTAAAGGCCCCCTTTAAATTAATTAGATTTTTGGGCATTTGTATCTGTCCCTTGTGGTGCAGTTGGTTCTCTCAAGAATTGTTCCTCTCTTTTTCTGCCTATAGCCCTAGAAGAAATGTAGCAATTCTGGTGCAAACTAATTGCATCATGGGGGACAAATACACATTCCTGTTGATTTTAAATTGGTCTTTTTATTCCTTGAATTCGAGCAAGACCACTGTAGCATTCAAAGGGTTAAAATTTCATTTAAATCCATGGGAATTGTGCACATTTTATTTGTGCCCTACTTTGCAGTGAATTTGCTGTAGAATTTCTATTTTTACATTTACATATGACATGTAGGCATAATGGATAAGGAAAGTACTCCTTTAAGAGCCACAAGGTAGAATACTGTACTCACATCAGCATAAAAGCTAAATCCGCAAAAGAGACAGAAATCTCCATGAAGGAATGCTGGCCCCAAGTGTGCACACAAATCACAATGCATATGATTTTGTCATTACACCCTCAGATTATCTGTGCATGAGGCAGGAAGGTAAGGTCATCTAAAGACCAATGGTTCTCAGTCTTTTATTGCAATCTGGAATTTTCGAGGCTCACCTAATATTTTATAGGTCATTTATCAAGGAAAATCAGAATAACAAAAATCATATTGTACATAACCGTTACCAAAAATGTATATTTGAAACTCAACATTGATATTTTTGTCAAAGTCTTTGTAGAAATAAAGGGGAGCCCTAAGTGGATGTCTGTGGCACTCCAGCATCTTGGCTAAGAACCACTGCACATGTCCAGTTTTGATGTTAACCTTCTGAGTGCCAGAGGGTTGTGCAACACAATGTGTGCTGTACACCTCTCTGGTGGAGCAAACCAGGATTTCCGGAAGGGGGTTTCCAGAAAATAAAATATGGTTAGAATAACTATAGTATACCTAGAATTTGATTTGTATTGTTCTGTATCCAATAGCCATTGTGACTGCCTGTGCTCAGGCCATCTGTGAATAATCAGTGGCCATATTCCAGCCGCTGTCTGACTACAATTCCCATCATCCTCAGATGACCATCTAAGTAGGATGGAGTTGTAGTCAAACTACAGCTTGAGAGCCAAACTTTAAAGGGATAGTATCCCCCCCCAGAAAACCTGAAGCCAAAAGCTAGTAATAAGAACAACATACCTAACTCCTTTATTCCCATCTCTCAAACCGTTATGGTTTGAGAGATGTAAGAAAAGACAGACCTCCGCTCCCTCCCCCTTCTCATGCGTCCGCTGTATAGCGGACGTCATGAGATACTGCTTCCGTGACCAGATGGCGGCTCTGCAAGAGCGCTGTCATCTCGCTATCTTGGTATAATTACTTCATCGGTATGGTCTAAAATGTGTGCCTGGCTTGCAAGCACATGTTGTAGACCATACCAATGAAGTAATTATACCGAGATATCGAGATGACAGCGCTCCTGAAGAGCCACTGTAAGTCAGTCGACCGGATTCTGCCTCTGACAGCTTTACAGCTTGTCAGACAGAAAGGGGAGGGAGCGGAGGTCATTCTTTTCTTACATCTCTCAAACCATAACGGTTTTAGAGATGGGAACAAGGGAGTTAGGTATGTTGTGCTTATTACTAACTTTTGGCTTCAAGTTTTCTGGGGGTTACTATCCCTTTAAGCAGCTCTGGCACAGACATATGTACAAAAACAGCAATCATTTCTTATTACTGGGGGTGCTTGAGATAGGGGGCAGTAGAGTGAAAGGGGTTTTTGGTAACTCCCTCTTGATGTGCCTTTGCTCTGCACTCAAGCAGTTAAGCTCCATGAAAGTTACTGTATCATTAAATTGATTATCATTACCTTGATATCTTTTTCTTCTCCTGCTCAGGCTGTGACCTCAAGCTGCTGGTCAGTGCTAAAGCAAAAAAGGCAACAGATGAAGGTAAATAGAATATGCACACTATAAAGATGTGCTAACCCTATTCATCATAACTAGTTCTATTCATGGTGCAAAAACACTTTATTGTAGTATAATATAATATGGATCAGATGTATAACAATACACTTTAATTATACTACAAGATTAGAGGGCCTTGCTTGCAAGCGTTTACAGTCTTGTAGTTAGATAGATAGGTAGGTAGTTTTTCTGTTGGTAAAGTACAGTTGTCATCACCATCATCGTCAGCAAGCCAAAGTCTTATGAAACCTACTCATGACTTTCCCGCGATACTAATCATGCAATTTACATAGAGTATGACTGTAGTAAGCTTGATGAATAATTGTAAAAGAGAGACTGAGCTATAGCATAGCATTCTCTTAGCAGGCATATTTCTGTTGCATAGAAATTACACAGTATTAACCCTTTGAATGCTAGATACCAGAGGAGTTACTATATTTCCAAGAGATCTAATGCATGGGCCAATGCAATGTATTTTTAGTGCGCCACTAGTTGTTTCATGGCGCAAAATGGCTACAAGAACCAGGGCTTTATGCAGGCGAACCATGGCTTTAGTACCCTCTGCCAGTATCTAGTGATGCCCCTGTTAGAGATTACCACTTCATTGTTGGAGACCTTGTTAGCATCCAGGAGGTTAAAATGCAAATTTCTTCTATTGAGCCATCAAGCTGCAGCATTCACAGATATATATGTAAAAGTTTCAGTGACTTGAATTATAGATAACCAAGAGTTGTCCTAATGACATCACACACTGGGATTTCAAATTACTTAGAGACAAAAACCTGTTTATTCCTAATATAGAAAGTGAGCAAGACTAGACATTCTGACTTTTCATCTCATGAGATTTATATTAGATTTTTTTTCTTCAAGGAACCTGGTACTTTTCTGTAAATCTTGTCCAGGATTTATGGTCCACAAATGTAGTCAGGTTATTTATTTATTTATTTATTAGGAAATATATGTTTCAAAGCCACAGTGACTATTTTTGCAGTTTACTAAATCGGGTCCATTTTGCTGCACAGCTTCAGAGTATAATCCATTAAGGTTCCCAAAATCTGTACTTTGTGTCAGAGACACTTCAGGAAGCAATTAGAACAGGAGAAATAAATCAAAGCTATATATATAAAAGAATAAGCCTCATTGCATAATTTATGGTACCTCACACACAGAACATAATTTATGTCTCCTCAGAAAACAAATACACATTGAACAGAATGCCTCATTACATAATTTGTCTCATTAGGAGACACAACTCCTATTGGGTGATTCAGTGGGGACTTTACTGTTCCCATTGGGTGATTCAATGGGGGCATGTTTATCGTACAGGGAGTTGGCCTGCACCCTCCAGCCCGCCCACCGCTATCCAACTGACAAAAAAAATATAGCTGCCACTCGCTCCTGAAGTAGGGGATATCAATAACTTTTCCTGGTCCACACACACTCTCACTCAGGATCATGACCCCACAAACACAGTGTTTCAACTCCCACAGATAACTGTAACCCTCCATACACTCTGTTTCAGTACAAGGGTGTAATGTTTCCATAAAATACAAACTCAGGGATAGACTTAATACCAACTCTTTTATTTAACTCTTTTCATCTCTTCAGTCAACCTCACTAACTGTCTGTTTTAAACTGTCACTCCTCCACTTCCTGCTTCCTGATTCCCACCCTTTCTCCTTAAAGGGAGAGAGATTCTTTGCTGTATGTTACAGAGGGCAAGCCTCAAACACCACTATCTATTTGTTCCCTCAGCATATTGCTACGCTGCCTCAAATAACACAGAGTGGCTCTTCAGTTTTAAATCACTCCCCCATTCAATCATCCAATGGGAGCAAGCAAAGCAATGCATTGCGTACCCCTCTGGCACTCAAAGGGTTAAGTAAGGAGGAGTTACTGCTCCCATTGGGTGATTCAATGGGGGAGTGATTTAAATCATGCAGGGAGTTGGCCTGCCCCCACTATCCAGCCCGCCCACCACTATCCAAGTAACTGAAAAAACAAAATGGCTGCCACTCGCTCCTACACCACAGACACAAACACATCAGACAAAAAACACACTCACACACACCCTCAATTACACACTCTCACTCACTCTCACACACACTCAATCATACACTCACACTCTCGCACATTCACTTACACTCAATCACACACACTCACACTCAATCACACACACTCTCACTCACACACTTAATCACACACACTCGCACTCTCTCACTCACACTCTCATTTACACTCTCACACACTCAATCACACACACACACACTCACTCTCTCACACACACTCTCACTCAATCACACACACTCATACTCTTACTCACACTCTCTCACTATCATACACCCTCTCACTCATACACTCTCACACTCCACACTCTCACTCAATCACACACACTCACGCAATCACTCACATGCAATCACTCACATGCAATCACTCACACGTAATCACTCACACGCAATCACTCACACCCCAGGAGCCAGCACGATCCACCTTCCACCATAGTCTCACTCACACCCCGGGAGCCAGCACGATCCACCTTCCACCACAGTATGTGCAATTACCACATGCATTTCAACTACATGAATGAATGCCACAGTGGAGGCATAAGTACAAACACAAACTCATTACAATAACTGTTCTGCTCCTTTTTCTTACTTCAGCTGCCCAATGGATTTTTTGCAAAGTTCTATGCAATCTGTGAACAAATCAGTCCAGTTTTGGCATGGGGCTTCCTAGGACCTAGAAATTCATTTCATAATCTGTGTTGTTTCTACAAGGTATGTTCATTTGTAAGTTTGTTTATTTAGTTTGTTGTACATTTCAGCTTACAACTGTCATAAGCAACTGGCGGCCCTCTGGGGCTTCTACTGCAGCCCCTGACTGTTTTCTGGTACAGTGGGAAAAGGCAATAATTTCTCCCAACTACAGAACAGCCTCTTTTACCTCCGCTCATACACCTATTTACACTTACACTATTCCATCTTAACTCATTGGGTGCTAAAGAAGGCTCCAGTGTATTGAGAAGCAATGCATTGGAGACCTGTTTAGCATCCAAGGGGTTAGTCTAATTTTTTCAATCCCCTGTCTATGGACCTGGGGGCTACATACATGTGACAGGAAGCAGAGTAAATTGGGCTGCCTGTCACTGGTTTACAATATAATATCACTGTAACAAAAAGCAAACTGATGTACAGCTAGTGCAAATGGTTCCTGGTTCCAGTCCTATTCTCAATACCATGACCAGGTACCACAGATATTTGATGTGTTATCTTGTCAACTCTGTTATTTTAGTATGAATAGTAAATCAGCAAAATAACATTATTTATATTAAAGGAACAAAAAAACTCTCAAATTAATCTAACTGAAAAACATGGCCATGTGTCCCTGACTACCAATAATCAGGGATTAATATTCATCTAGTTCCTTATCCAGTCCCGCTATAATGCTTGCAGGGTCGGGTGACTGTTACATCATTTTCACTCAGATCCACAACTGGCTGTTATGGGGTCTTCTAAGGACAAACTTCTGAATATCTCAATTCCATAGCACTAGTAGGTTGTACACAGCTAAAAATCCCTTCTCTGTGCAGTTGCACTTGTTCTGAGGGGTTTGAGAAGTTGGAAGTTTGTTCTTCTGCAAAGCTGGGTTATGTACCAGACAACTTGGGTTAGTGCTTAAGGCCCATTCCTACATGAGGTACACCCAGCAGCACTGCAATCAACCTCCTAGTCCACAGGGCTTTAGTCCTCCTCCAGCTATTCAGCTTCAGATCATCTCTCTTCTGCCAGTGTTACTGTTTTCTGTGCTGTCTCTAGCAGCACTGCTTCCTCTATAGTCCACCGCAGCTGCAGTCAGCTGTTCCCCTCAGTTCCTTCAATTAAAGTTTTCCTAAAAGTACAAATATCCTTTTCTCCTCGCTTCCTTCTTAGAGCTGCATTATCTCTCTCCTGGTACCTTTCACTGCTAACAGCTTATCATGTGGTCTGCATTAGGATCCACAATTCCAGATTGGATGACCAATCTTGCAGAAATCCTGTTTGTGTCTATTCTGATCTAACCCTGGCTCAACCGGGGATAGATGTCTGAATTTGCGGCCGACACAACCTTTGGCTGTGGCCACAGCAATTACTCAGCTAGGATTTCCATCACATGCTAGAAATGCACTCCAGCACTGCCTTCAAGAATCTATTAGTTGGTCAGTAAATATGGGTCACAACATGGATTTGGCAGACATCGCCTGCATGTTCACGTGGCAAGACCATCAGAAACAGGTCCTGACGTCCCACGCCTCACATCTCCAGAACCTAAATTGTAAACTGCATGCAATACTAGAGATGTTATCTGGTACTCCAGTCACAGTCTCTCTCGAACATTCTCAGACTACACTTTCTACACCCACTCAGGATTCTGATTTTGACTTATGAAAAACTGTATCAATTACTCCGAACTCAATATTCCAAGAGAGATGTACCTTGAGCTCTGGATACTTATTGTGGTGGGACCTCTTTCTGACAAACGACATGTATGTATTCTTTGTTTTGTTTAGTTATATATATATATATATATATATATATTTACAAAATGTGTATATATAGATCTAAGATCCTTTTTATTTAATAGCGTTTAGCCTTGAAGACCATTATAAATACTGTATGATCTATATACCCATTTTTTCCAATGAAAATATATATAATACAAATTTAGTTACGAGAGATCAGCACAAAAGTGCTTTACTTTTTCTTATCCACTCTTGGAGTAACAGTTGTCCCTACTTGAGGACTATGACTCCTTTATTTCGATCTTCCAGTATGTCTTTGAGCCAGGACGCCATGCTTCTGCAGGAGCCTTATTGATCAAACTTTGCCAGGGAAATCACAATGTAGCCCAGTACACTGTGGAGTTACATCAAAGTGCTAAAGGTGGCTTTCCAGAGAGGGTTGAATGACAGACTAAAATATTTTCTCACTTGCTGTGAGATAACCGAGAACTTAGAAGCCCTTATAGCCATGTGCCTTGATCTAGACAAGTGAATGCAGAAATGACAGCAAGAGAAACCGTGATAACGCAGAGGCCGATGTACTCATTACATAACTCTGACACCCCCAGCAGAACCAGGTACCTCCACCTGAAGATTCCCTGGAGGCTAGGGCATTATGTAAGCTGTCAGAAGCAGAAAAATGCAGAAAAAGATTATTGGCCTTTGCTTATACTGCGGTTTTAAGGGACACCACCTGCACCAGTGCCCAACCCATCCAGAAAACCTGATTGCTTGAGGAAGAGGGGAGATGATACCTTTAGCAAGAAAGCCTTTCTGACTTCTACTAGTTGTTTATTGATTCCTGTTTATATGTTATAGACTGGACAGTCAGTCTCCACTCATGCATGATTATTCCTAGACGCGTCTTTCACATCTGCCCATGGAGTTCCTTTGAAGAACAAGGTTTCACCTCTCATGGTTTCCACTGCGAATGGCTGTCTGTCCCTTAGGTTATGGACTTTCTGGAGCCCTGCACTTTGAGGAGGTTGCCTTTGATGTCCTACTCAGCACCTGTGATCCTAGGGCTATTCTGGCACAAGATCCCATAATCCCATTTTTGACTGGAATACTGGACAGCTTGTTGCCTGGGGGTCACAATCCTTGAAGCATTGCATCCCCAAAGCTCGCTCCTCATTGTCTTATGTCAACTCTTGTGTAGTCATGTCACCCATACCTGAACCCTACCAGGAATTCTTGGAGGTCTTTTCTAAGGTCAGTGCAGACAAGTTACCACCTCATTGGTCCTGCTATTGTCCCATTAACCTACTCCCTGGAGCTATGTCATCCAGAGGCAAAACATACCTTCTCTAAGAACCCTGAAATAAAGCATTGGTAGATTATATCCAAGAGAATTTGGCTAAAGTCTTCATCAAGGCTTCTTCCTCCCCACTTGTATGGACTGTTGGGGTTTGAACAAGGGGACCGTGAAGAATCAGTATGCCCTGCCTCCGATCCCTGAATTACTTGATTCTCTTAGAGGGGCCTTGATCCACACTAAGCTTGATCTGCGAAGGGTTTGCAATCTGTTCTGAGTCCACATTTAATACTAGAAACTGTATGAATATCTGGTTATGCCTTTTGGTCTCTGTAAAGCCCTGGCATTGTTTAAAAATGTTGTAAATGACATATTTCAGGACAAGCTCTCCTACACCATCATCTACTTGGATGATATCCTGCTTTGTATAAGCACCACATTCATGTTTGCTCTGTTCTCCATCAGCTCCAGGATCATCACTTGTATGTCAATCTGGAGAAGTGTGAATTTGAAAAGAAGCAGCTGTCTTTTTTGTGATACACTATATCTGGTTCAGGGCTGCAGATGGATCCAGGTAAGATATCCGCAGTCACTGAGTGGCTTTTAACTACTATGCTCCGAGCTGTACAGCTATTTTTAAGGTTCTCTAATTATTATAGTTGAGTATCCAAAATTTCTCTAAGATCACATTGCCTATTACAGCTCTCACCAGGAAGTAAGTGAATACTTGGAACTGAAGCACTGTCTGCATTTGAAAAGTTGAAAGCTGCCATCACTTCTGCTGTGACCCATCTTTATCCTAACTCTTCCAAACTGTTCTTTGTGGTGGTCAGTAGTTATGAGGTTGGAGCTGGAGAAGCGTTGTCAAAACGAGACACCCACACTAACTTATTCCACATTTACTCTCTTCTCCAAGAAGTTCTCTGACTCTGAATGTAACTATGATATTGGAAATTGTGAGATTTTGGCTATCAAGATGTCCCTAGAGGAATGGAGACATATCTTGGAGGGTACAATTTTTCTCCTGTGACAATTTTTACAGACCAGAGCAGTTTTCTTTTCTTAGAGAACCCCAGACAGTCAAGATGGGCCTAATACTTTACAAATTTGAAATTCATCATCTATTTACTCGGTACTAGAAATGCCAAGGCTGATGCCTTTTCACATTTTTGTCCCGCGAATCTCTAGATTCTTCCCCGGAACACATTTGCATTGAACATATAACCTCCAGTTTCTCTTCTACTGCTCTTAATAAGAGTCTTCATGTACAAAAGGATTTTCCTATGGGCATAGCTAAGCTCGCCTTTGCCCTGTTTGTACCACCTAGGTTTCAATTGGAACTCGTATCTTGGGATCATTGAAGTGTTAATGCTGGACACTCCCACGGTAAGAGAACTTTGAAGTTACTAACTGGTGGCCTACTGACGGAGTTTGTTCATTCTTGTGATGTGTGTGTGCCAGGAATAAGTTCTCTCATGAAAGGACTTCCAGGCTGCTGCAACCCTTGCCTGTTCTTATGACTCCTTGTATGCACCTTTCAGTAGAGTTCACCGTAGATGTTCCAGTTTCCAGTAAATGTAATGTCATCCTGTTTTTTGCAGATAGGTTCTCCTAACAGGCCCACTTCTTTCCTTTTTACAACTTCCTACCGCTTCACCATTAGCCACTATATTGATCAAGGCGATCTTTTGGTTATATTGGATGCCACTAGAGACTGTCTCTGATAGAGTTTCTCCATTTATGTCCCATATTTGAAGGGCTTTTTTGAAGATGGATGCGTATTGGCCTCCATTTATCACTGGCCTAGCACCCTTGGTTCAATGGACAATCTGAGAAATCAAATGAAGGTTTGGAATCAATTCTTTGTCATTATATTATTCCTCAACATTCCAGCTGGGTGGGTTTGCTACCATTGGCAGAATTTGCCTTTAATTATCTTTTGCTTACCTCCATTTAGTGTTCACACTTCTATGTCACTCTTTTGTATAACCCCCTCAATTTGGTTCTTCAATTTTGTTGGTGTACCAGCTGCCTACATCCAGCTTGATGACCTACAGGCCCATTTGCCAGTAACTAAGATTGGTCTCAGCCAATGGCCCAATATAAGAAGGGAGCAGATAGCAGATATCACCCAGTTCCCTTGTACTCTCCTGGAGAGAAGGTTTGGCTTTCCACTAAAAACCGTAATCTGAAACAGCCTTCTTCTAAACTTGACACTCTGTTTATTGATCCTTTCAAGATTTTGCTGAGGACAACTCCTGTTACCTTCTCGTTAGTCTTACCCTCATCTATGAGGATTCTGAACTATTTGCTTGTGTTGCTGTTGAAGCCTGCAGTTACCAACTTTTTTCTTTCTTCTGCTTTGGTTGTGGATGGTCACCGAGAATATGAGGTAGAGAAGATCTTGTCGCATCTGTGGGTCTTTGCAGTACCTTGTGCATTGGAAGGGATAAGGTCCAGAGAAACGCTTGTGTGTTCCAGCCTCGGACATCCATGCTCCATCTCTGGTTCGGCCATTTCATCATGTTCATTTGGAGAAGCCTGGTCATCCGGTGGACTCCCTTTGAAGGTTAACGTAGTGTCACACCTCATATTTCTTGGCCTCCACTCCCCTGTCTGTCTGTTGACTCTCTGAGCTTTTTATTGCTCACCTGTGCCTGGGTATTTTGTCAGTTGAAGAGCTACCAGAGAATCTTTATCCCATCTTGATTCTTTCCACACTGACAGATACTTGACTTTGTTTCTGCCCTCAGTATTAGTGTAACCATTCTGATCCTGTTCTGTGACTGACTGATCTCCTGGCTAGACTTCAGCTCTGTTCCTGACTATGTTATTGCTGTAATCTATCTGATCTTGCACTACAGTTGTCTGGTTCTTTGTACCACCGGTCCAGCCTTTACCTTTTGTTTGTTGAACTTGGACTTCCTGCAGCTATTCTGCCTCAGCTCATCTCTACCATTGTTGCAGTTTTCAGTGCTGTCTCTAGCAGTATTCCTCCCGCTATACTCCGTTCCGGTCAGCTGCTCTCCTCTGTTCTTCCGCTAGCCAATGTTCTTAAGTGTACAGGAACCATTTTCCCCTTGCTTTCTTCTTAAAGCTCAGTACGCAGTTTCTCCTCCTGGTACCTTTCATTGTTAACAGTTTACAGTGTGGTCTGCATTAGCATCCAGTATTCCAGACTGAGTGACCATCTTGCGATAATCTTTGCAGGGTCCATCTTGAATTACCCCTGACTTATCTGGGGGTAGATATCTGACTTTGAGATCAACACCTTCTTCAGCTACTGCCATAGAAAGGACTAGGATAGGATTTTCAAAGCATACTAACAACGTGCTTCAGTATCGCCCTCAAGCATCTAAGAGTGGGTCACTCAAAAACAGTTCCTAATTCTAACATCTACAGTAATTAATATAGATTTAGCCCAGGCACCAAACCAGTGCTGCCGTTGCCATGGCTTCAGTGCAGGGAGCAGTGTCTCAAATGAGCAGCTCCTAAGTAAGTTGCTCGATACTAAGCTGGCCTGCTCTGATACTCCATTGGCTCACCATCAGGGTTGGGTGTTATTCTCTCAATGCCACCAGACAGGCAGTGAGAGAGGAGCAATGTCATGTCACACTTCTCTCTCACTGGCTGATTGCTGCAGGCCTGATGGGTACTTCCATTTATCTGGGGCAGACTAAAATCTGAGGAAGCCTAACTTTAGCACAGATCCCTGAAGGGCTCCACTTAGTTGGGGCAGAGCTAAAAAATATTCCCCTTCCCTGTGTGCAAATGGAACAGGAACAATTTCTCCTCCCAAAGTATATGGGGCAGGGAGTCCTCAGTCTCCACACACTGACATGTATAATTGTTCTCTACTATACATAACTTTAAATGTCAAAGTGGTACCAACCCTCCATCTCTCAAACAGTGCCAGTGTTGGATGCCTCTCTGCCACTCAGACTCAAAGGGTTTTGAAGCCTTATGGCTTTCTGGCTGCTGCTGAATTACAACTACTATAATCTTCAGGGTTGTGAGGGTTGCACGCTAACAGCAGCTGGAGAGCCACACGTGGAACACCTCTGCTGTAAATGCTGCCTGTGTGCTAGAGGTTGGATGATTGCATCATTTGCAGCAGGGGTGAATGGGGCTGGGACAAACTGGGACCCTGCCTAGAGCCCTGTGGAATCTTAATCTGACTCCGCAAATCAGAATAGAAGCAGAGCAGTCACTTTAATCATGCCCTTTGGTATTTATTGTTTTATTGTAAGGATTGTCCATTCTTTGCATAATTACGATTTATGTATTATGTAAAAAATGATTTTGATGTTGTTCTTTCAAAAGTGTTCCATTTCATCTGAATGATTTTCTGTGGAAGGGCAATTTGATTTGGTCCTGCATCTCCAATGTTGTTCAGTGCAACTTTTAATCACCATACATTTTAGGGTTTATTCTGTTTTTCTAGTTTTGTTTTCATTATTCTCTCCATCATCAATATCACACTTTAACATTATTAGGGAATTAGCAAACCTGGGAACCTTCTTGTCCCAAGCCACCATGAAAAAGATTTGCAGCATAATGGGAACAGGGCTTAACTGGGGGGGATGTGGGGTTTTCCTGAAAATGGTTGAGGAAGTGGGCATAAAAGGGCAGGGAGTTGGGAGAATAGGGCAGGGGCACTTGGGAATTTAGCAGCAAGGAGAATCGGCCTCTGTGGTCCGCTAATTAACTCTGAAAACCAGAGACACCTAGGATGATCCAGAGAGTTTACAGGTACTGGAATAAGACTACTCCAGAAAGGAATTCTGTTCTTATATCAAATATACAATCTGATGACAGAAAAGATTAAATTGGCCCACCTTTCCTGCCCATTTCCCTATTTGTTTAAAAAGTTTATAATTTTATTCTTACAATGGCTATATCTCTAACCCAAGGGTTCTTAAAGCAGGCCTATCACTTTAAAAAGGTTTCCTTATTAATTAAAATGAAGTTTCCATTTCAAATGTTTTGTTTATTAATGCATGCTTTATTTATTTATTTTAAAGAGGATTTATCACCTTTCCAAGTCCTTCCACATTGAAAGGAGTATTTCTCCCCATTAATTTATTCCAGCTCTGACAGCAACTTTTTTTAGTCTAAGAAGGTGGAGAGAGTTGATTTGCTGGACATGTCAATGAATTCAGTCAGAGAACAAAACTCTGCTGAGATTAGAATTCTGCAAAGATTTAATCAAAAGTCTCTAAAACACTTAACCCTTTGAGTGCCAGAAAGGTATAAAATGTGTTGTATTGCATTGGATACTGATCTGGCACTCAAAGGGTTAACTACTTTGGAAAACAAAAAGATAATAGATACATTGGATGAGACTAAAGCAGACTTTCCTCAAGGTTTACCCTAGTGCTAGATAAAACAAAGCTTATTTTCCCATTGAGGACCAGAAGGCTGTGCTTTGTGTTGTATGCACCTCTGGTCCTCAAGGAATAATCCTTTCTTATTAGTCACAAGACCTTTATCATGAATTGCTACTACCTGTCATATTTTCACGGTACTGATATTATCTGCTTGTTGATTAAATGTCTTGAATTTATCTTTAAATAATGACTTGAAAATGTAAAGTATTTCCGTTATTTTGATTCCCATTTGCAAAGAGCTGGTATAAATCATTTGTGTTGCTTATTCTGTTTAGGATCAAGTTCTTTGCTTCCTGAAAGACATTTTTGACTTTGAGAAGGTACGCTACACGGATGTTGAAAGTCTGGCTGAAGATATTTTGCAGTGCCTGCACCGTCGCACAGAAATGATCATAGATTACTTGAGGGCAAATGCAGTGAAGCAAGCTCCCATTTTGTCTGATGGGTGCCCAGAATCTAGCACTACAATAGCCTAAAGCAAGTCTGAACTGATAATGCACAGAAAGAAATGTCAGCCAAGTGTCCCCATTGACATTAGTGCACTGCCAAATTCTCCTTGCTGCACTTAAAACAATACACTTGTGTGTTTTTTAACTATAATAATTGCACAGTATGATATTTATAGATGTTTTTGTCTCCATATCTATTTCGTTATTTTGTTTGTTTGGTTTTGTTTTGAGAAACCACATGAATACTAGATATGTCTCTAAAAGCATTCTATATATTCTAGCATCCAAGTGGTTCAAAGAGCAGGCCACGGAGCCTACGTAGAGGTGTCCTTTCATTTACCCCAGCTACTTCCCACTACTTTTATTTTTCCCAGGTCTCTCCTCTGATACATTCTGAGCAATAAGTGATGCTACAGTGTGCATGACTTCCCAAAGTGTAAGGTATCCAAATGGAATGAATGTTAATGTACTTTTAAACTGGCTTTGACACCATTGTTTACAAATGTAACCATTGTGATATGCCTCAATACAGACAAGTGTCTTTATATTTCTTGGAGAACAGATTAAAGATAAGTAATGTTTTATTGTAAAGAACATCATAATATAGTAACACAATGCTAATTAAAACAAGATTACTTCATATGCTGGAAGATGGCCTATTTCAAAAATATATTATAACATATTTTATTTTGAATCTAAATGAAATTCATGAACATGTACCACTAGATTTCACTGTTGCTACTGTGTTCCATGGAGAGCAACAGTCAGCTTAAAGGGATAGTAATGTTTTACAAAAACAGCAGCTCCAATTAATCTTCATAGTATTTGAGCCATATAGAGTGTTATTTCACATTCTGTCAGAGTTGTAGTTGAAGAGTAACTGAATGATAAAGTATCCCCCTCCCGCCCCTTTTACCTAGTGTAAGCCACCTCCCCTCAGATGTTGAATCTGGTCACGGCAATCTTCTAACTGTGAGAACACTGAAAACCCAGCCCCCCTTGACTGTTTTTTCAGGTTTTTCCCTTATGCTAATTGAAGATTGTCCCTCTCTGTGATCCATACGTACAGTCTTACTGCTCTGAGGTGAGCAGTGTTACATCACTAAAAGGGGCGGGAGGGGAATACGTTATCATTCAATTACTCTTGAACTACAGCTCGGACAATATTGAAATAACGCTCTCCACAGCCCAAATAGTATGAAGATTAATTGGAGCTGCTTTTATTGTGAAACATTACTATCCCTTTAAAATCAGAGACCGGGGTTTATTCATTAAGGTGTGATAAAGTGGTGATGACTTCTCCAGTGATATCACTTCTCCAGTTCCAATGTTATTCTATAGATCCTATGCACGAAGATCTCCAAAGGCGGAGAAATCTTAGTTCATTGACTCCACAGAATTACATAAGAATTGGAGAAGTCATCTATGCTTTATCACGCCTTGGTGCATCTACCCTAATGTGTTTTCTGACCTGGTTTGAGCTGTAGTACATTTTGAATGAAAAGCCTTCCAGCTGTGTTTGTGAAAAACATTACTGTTTCCTTGTATGTAAAACCCTTAGGATGCTTGTGGATATGATCAAAATATGCACTGTGGGGCTGATTTAATAAGAAAAAGTGGTGCAAATATGGAGCAAACCAACTGAATCATAGGGAACAAATACAATCTCCATTGTTTTAAATGGGCTTTTTAACCGTTTGCGTGCCAGAGGAGAATGGTTTGCAATGCGTTGCATACCCCCTGGCACTCAGAAGGTTAATCTCTTAGAATGCTATAGCGCATTCCAAAGCAATATGGTGGATACCTCCCTGGTGTCCATGGTG
Source organism: Rhinophrynus dorsalis (assembly GCA_037306005.1). Lineage (NCBI taxonomy): Eukaryota > Metazoa > Chordata > Amphibia > Anura > Rhinophrynidae > Rhinophrynus > Rhinophrynus dorsalis. Next base: position 258,234,225 of record CM074722.1, read on the forward strand.
GTGTCCATGGAGTTAAAAGCCCAATTTAAATCAAAGGGAATTTGGGTAATTTTTATTTGTTCTCTGCAGTGCAGTTGGTTTGCTCCAGAATTGCACCTCTTTTCCTTAGTACCCCAACCCCTGTAAGTTCAGAAGATGACATTGTACTCAGGGAGAGTGTTACGGAAACAAAGACCAGGAAGTACAGTTAGTGTGCTGCTAATGTATATAAGATGTAAATGTGTGTGCTACAAATTACTGCATTTTACCCCAGATGTGTGCTTGTGTGTAATATTGTAGTCCAGTAAGTATATAAAGCCACAAAATAAAATAGGAGCAAAAAAAAATCTAATAAACATTTTCTTAGGTTTAAATGGGTATTTAACCCCTTGAAAGCTAGAAAGGTTTCAAATTAGTTGCAATGCATTGAATACGTCTATAGCATTCAAGGGGTTAAAGACACATTTAAATGAATGGGAATTTGGAATTTTTTTATGTTTCAGAAATAAAGTGGGAGACTCAACAGTGCAGAGAGACTAACCGGGCTCACCACACTCCTGGCTTATAAAGCTCCTGGTTCTGTAGTCCATTCTTAACTTTCCCGAGGTGCCACATTAACACAATGCCTCTAGTCAGGCTGTAGCAACTACAGGAAAGAACGAAGTGCACAAACTCCAGAGATCTCAGGTGTAAACCATGGTGATAAGACTAAGTGCACAGTAGTGCAAGCCAGGGGCATAACTACAGGGAGTGCAGTTATACTCAGGCCAGTCTGCCCCAGGGTCTGGTGAGTACTAGTCATGCTTCTGTGAAAATAATTTTGTGATAGGAGGTCCAAAAATATTTCCACCGGGGTCTTCCAATAACTAGTTACACCACTATGTAGTGCGCATATAGGAATGAAATACCTTAGGTGGTTTGGTAAGGCATTTCTCTGTTGCCATTATTTCCCGCTGTGCTTGCACTACTGTTCTATACTAGCAAATGACTGCTTGACAGACAGCTTCATTTTCTCATTTACTAGCTAACAAAGTCATTATACAGTACGGCTAAGAAAAAAGTAATGTTTGTGTAACAGACTGGGCCATATGCACACAGCCAAAGTAGAATAACTGTGCCATGAGAGACAAACCAATATTTCTATTGATTTAAAGGGATAGTAATAATATGTAAAAAAAATCAGATTCAGTTTAGTTATTCTGTTGCATTCAATGGAAGAGGTGAGTTACTGACAATTTGTTTTCCTTAGAATGTCATAGAAACTGCAAAGTAATTCCTGATAGTTTGACCTTTCAGGAAGTACTCACTCTGTCAATCCCTGACAATCTGAATTGTTATAACATTTTAATAAAACAACTGACAGCAGTGGGAGTTACCTTGTTTTACCCAGCAGAAAAATACTTAAACATTTAAAGGGATAGTAATACTTCGTTTTAACTTTATTTTATTTTGTAGGCATTAAAAAAACATGAAGAATGATATAAGTCTTATCTCTGAAACCTTTATGGTTTAAGAAATATTCACAAACAAAGTATCCCCCCCTGTTCAACCAGATCAGAAGGGAGATGCCCAGGTAGACTGCAGAGAGGGACAATCTTCAGTTAAGATAAGGGAAAAAGCTGAAAAACTTGCCAAGGGGGGAAGGGCTTACATTGTTTTCATACAAAGAAAATTGTCCCCTTCTGTTATCTGTCTGGTCATACAACCAGATTCACATCTGAGAAGAGATGGCTTACACTAGGTAAAAGGGGCGGGAAGGGGAACTTTGCTTGTGAATATCTCATAAACCATAAAGGATTGAGAGATAAGACTTATATCATTCTTCATGTTTTTTTAATGCCTACAAAATAAAATAAAGTTAAAACGAAGTATTACTATCCCTTTAAGCAATACTGTTAGTCTGGTGTAGTTTACAGGCTAATGAGCTACACTGTTCCTTCTGAACTTAGGAAATGTAGAACAATTCTGTTAATGCCACCTATCAGAAAACCCATTTAGAAGGGAATTATGATAATTAGAGGGGTGTTTGTTTACAGGAAGAGTCTTGCATTGGTGGCAGGGAGTTATTTGCCCCATAGGCTACTTAGAAGCTAAAGAGGTCTGTATTGGAGTACTCTTTAGCATTCAAAAGTGTTTATTCCCTAATATGCACTTGGTTTTCCCAAGAATAACTCTATTATTTTGTACATATGGCCCATTGCATTAAAGTGCAAAGTTTGTGTCTGTAAACACCCTGAACAATACAGTATTTTTGTTCTGTAGCAAAGGAGGCAAACTAAGAGCCATTTGCTCATGCTCCAGTCATATCTTCATTGAGATAAACAAACTGGCAATTTGATGAAAAAGTACAATTTAAGAAATCCATTGTGCTATACACACATCTGGTACTATGAAAATGTGATCTTCAGAATTATAAGAACACCTTATATTTAAAGGAGCAGTAAACTATTTTCTTTTCATGAAAAAACACATAGATGTTCCTGTTGAATAAAACAAGGTGACTCCCACTGCTGAGTAGTGTATATTTTGAGAGTTATTACGGTTTAAACTATTGGATTTTACAGTAACAATGCCCTCTAATGGTCAGATTCAGTTTAGTTATTCTGTTGCATTCAATGGGAGCGGTGAGTCACTGACAATCTGTTATCCTTAGAATGTCATAGAAACTGCTAAGTCATTCCTGATAGTTTGACCTTTCAGGAAGTACTCACGCTGTCACTCCCTGACAATCTGAACTGTTATAACATTTTAATTAAACAGCTGACAGCAGTGGGAGTTCCCTTGTTTTACCCAGCAGGAGAATATTTAAACATAAAAGTCTTCATGAAAACGTGTACTGCTTCTTTAAGCAATACTGTTAGTCTTGTGTAGTTTACAGGCTAATGAGCTAAACTGTTCCTTCTGAACTTAGGAAATGTAGAACAATTCTGTTACTGCCACCTATCAGAAAACCCATTTAGATGGGAATTATGATAATTAGAGGGGTGTTTGTTTACAGGAAAAGTCTTACATTGGTGGCAGGGGGTTATTTGCTCCATAGGCTACTTGGAATTTTGACATGTGGTAACTTGCATCTCTACAGCTGTTGTAGGACTACAGATTCTATAGTCTTCAGCTGACCTTTGGAAGACTGTGGTGGGAGTTTTAGTTCAACAACAGCTGTCTATTTGTTAACCCCTGATTTAGAGCAAAATGAGGGTCCCTTAACCATCCAAGAATCCAGAGAGGAAAATTCCACAGCTGCTTCAGAACACCATGCATCTCTAAGACATGTCACTAGTGTTTCATGAATCTAAAATGAAGGATTGTGATTCATAGGTTTTTTCCCCCCCAAGTGGATCTGCAACATAGAACTCCTATAGTCCAACAAAGTATCTTTTTAGAAATGGCTAATTAATTCCATCTCCTTTCACTTTAAATACACTGGACCTAGTGAGAAATCTGCAGCTTTCCAGCTGTTGATGGATTGCAGTGCCATCATCATATCATCAGCCAAGCAAATGGCTGGCTGATGATGATGGGAATTTTAGACCAACAGCATGTGACTCCCCACCTCTGGTCTAGCGTTATAAGTTAGCTAAATTTGTCAGTCAGTAAGGTTCCAGATGGTCATTGGTTTGCTGGGGAGCTTAGCTAGAAATGGAAAATTCTCCACAGAGGGACCCACTGTAACAGTAGTTTACATGCATGATATGTAATTAATCAACGGTAACAGCACGATTTCCTGTGTGACATGTTCTATCCACTTTATGGCCCAGATAAAAGGGAGAACAGTATAATAGGTCTTCCAGAGTTTAAACATTTAGAGCACCTTATCCTGACTCTCTTATTGTTCCTTTCATATAATGTTTTTGACAGCAAAGTATCATTAACCCTTTGAGAGGCAGAGAGGTATCCAACACAGTGCAATACCTCTCTGGCACTCAAAGTGTCAAAGGACACACATCTAGTATGTGTGTCCTAAATGCAATACCTTGCACGTTTCGGCATTAAACTTTACATCCCATACTACGATAATAATTTGTTCTAAAATAGGAACTGGAGCCAATGCCCTACTGTTGCGCCTGCCTGATGCCAATTTACTAAGCTACTTACACTCAGAATAGTCCTCTGTACTCTGCTTTTTGCCAAAGGGAAGGCAGTGGGCAAGTGTATGGCCATTTCAGTGAGTTCCATTCCTTTGTGCCTTGTTGCATGTCATGTGCTAACAAGGAACCAGTTTAATCCTGTGGTGTAATAGTCAGAGAGAAGAGAGGAGTGAATACACAACACATGCATGTGGCTACTTTTCCCAGAACTTGGAAGAGAACAAACATAGTGCATTACTCAACACTACAAATGATTTATCAATATAGACCATATATCAACTCGCATTTCTGTGTTGTTAATGAACAGGCATATGTCTGTCATCAACCAATATAGCATACGGGGTACTTTACCCATCCCGTTTGGGTTTCTCCTTCACCGAAGTCCAGCAGTAATCCACCAGCAGGAAGGATATAATCTATGCACCATTTGATGAAAAAATAAAAAATAATTATAAAAATTAATTAAAAATATATATATAAAAAAAGAAAGAGTAGTCGTTCTCTTCTATCCAAAGAATATATTTATTAAAAATAACAGGCATCCATTGGATTGATTATGGAATGCGTTTCGCAGCTCTCTGCTGCTTTATCAACCTTGATGACCTGACGACATATCTGAATTAAACTTAAATAGATTCTAAATGTTTACCTATAGTCAGGGGCCTCTATTCACAGTTTTGCTGTGGGCCTCAGGGATTCTTGAAACTGTCCTGTCACTGGTTGCACTGCAATATATATATATATATATATATATATATATATATATATATATATATATAGATATATATATACTGGCTGCACAGCACTGCATAATGCAGTATATCACTGGCTGTTCTGCAATGGAACACACATTATGTATAACTGGCTGTATTTTTTGCAGTATTGCAATACACATTATTGGCTGCACTTCTTGTTTCTTGTTGCATTGCAACATAACACAATGTATTACTGATGGCGCTTCAGTATAGAACTACATATTACTGGCTGCACTGTGTTGTGTAATACGGTTTATCATTGTGTGTGTTGGTATATATCACCATGTAATACAGCATGTCAACTGCGCTGCAGTGTAATACAGTGTATCACTGGCTGCACTGCAGTTTAACACTACATCTTGCTGGTCACAAAGCACTGTATAATACAGCATATTAATGGTTGCACTAACCAGTATAATGCAACATATCACTGGCTACACTGCATTATAATAGTACATGCTACTTGTTCCACTGCCCTGTGCAATACAGACTATCACTGACTGCACAGCATTATTACACTTCTTATAACTGGCTGCACTGCCCTGTGTATTACAGCATTTAACTGGCTGTACTGCATTATAACACTAATTATCACTGGCTGCACTGCCCTGTATATTACAGCATATCATTGGCTGCACTGAACTGACCTGTATAATACAGCATTTCACTGGCTGCACTGCGCTGTGCTGTGTAATACAGCATATCACTGGCTGCATTGCATTATAACACTACTTATCATTGGCTGCACTGCCCTGTGTATTACAGCATATCACTGGCTGCACTGCACTGGCCTGGGTAATACAGCATATCTCTGGCTGCATTGCGTTAAAACACTATTTATCTTTGGCTGCACTGCCCTGTGTATAACAGCATATCACTGGCTGCACTGGCCTGTGCATTACAGCATATCACTGGTTGCACTGCACTGTCCTGTGTAGCTGCACTGCACTGCCCAATGTAATACAGCATATCACTGGCTGCACTGCATTATAACACTATATATATGATTGGCTGCACTGCCCTGCCTAATACAGCATATCATTGGATACACTGCCCAGGGGCAGATTTACATCCCAGGCTCCCGTAAGAAAGGTTCGCTAGGTGCCCTAATCTCCACCCATGGCCACACCCACACTACTCACATGACCCCGTCCCATCCAATTGTTTCCTGGCCTATAACAAGCAAGAAAGAACAAAGGTTTTAACACCTTGGTTGTTAGTGATCTATCGCTAACATCCACGGGATTAAATAATATGTAAATGGCATTAAGATTGCTCTGGCCACATCTCTCAAAATTTGGAGCTCTAGGCAATTGCTTACTCTGCCTATTGGGAAATCTGGGCCAGGCAGTGTCCTGTGTAATACAGCATATCACTAGCTGCACTGCCTGTGTAATACAGCATAAATCACTGGCTACACTGCACTGCAGTGTAGTTGATTAGAATCAAGCATAAGAGACAATATCTTCTTTGTACTTCCACATATCCTCAGCTAAATTGGCAAATAGGAAATTATTAATGACTGCCCCAAATCAATTTCCATACTTATGTTGACTGACCACACTTCAATATTAATCAAAGGTGGACCATATAAAAGATTACAGCACATGTTACTTGTTGTCTTACGAGTTGCAGACAAGTAATGTACTAACAGTTTCCAATCACTAACAAGCTGGCTCACTGAGAATATGATCCTGTCTTCATTTGGGTATTCCTCTGTGACAGAAGCTCTCCCAATAAAAATTACTCCAAAGTTCATACATGAGCTATTTATTAAAAAAGTTTAAAAACAATGTAAAGTCTATATCTTTATGGGTATAATGGCATACGCACTTCTTTTCAAAAGAATAATTGCAATACCAGGAGCAAAACAGCCTGCTGTAACAGAAAAATATCCAAATAGACACGGGATCAATATTGCAAGGAGCCAGCTTGTTAGTGATTTGGTACAAACCTTCATTAACCACTTCCAAATAGGAGCACATTACTTGCCTACAATTCTGCCAAATGTGTGATATTTGTAAGGCACTATTGGTGACATTGTATGTGTCTGCTTCTTTTAAAGTATTAGGTTTGAGTCAATAGCCTGACCTAAATCAGCCAGTAGGGCAATAATGGATACTGGCCAACAAAAGAAAATGTCTAAGTAGGTATTCAATTGCCCTACCAGCTAAAAGCACAATGGATGTTAGGACACAGAAATGGTCTTGCGGGCAATGGTCCGTTTTGTGTGTTAAATTCCCATAATGCTGCTAAATAACGGCAATAATGGGAACATCAAAGGAAAAAAACTAACAACTGGTGCCTGACATACTGTCAAGCACCGATCCATAACTTATTTGTGTTACACTTACCTGTCATCCACTGTCCTGCTTCTATCCTCCTGCCTTCACTTATCTTCTCTTCTTTCTTCTCCCTTCCTTCTTCTTTACATGAAACCTGTAATAAAAAGAGAGCAATAAAGAAATGTTCCTCAACAAGAACCCTCACATCTCTGCATCGTTTAACCCCTTGAGTGTCAGAGGGTATGCAACGCATTGCAGAGCAATCCCTCCAATCCCCCGCTCGAAGCTGATTGGTTGGGAGGTACCAGTTGTTGTGAGGAAATTTGAACAGCGACTGGCCATATATAAAGGCAGTCTGTTCAAATTCCTTCACTATGGAACGGAGAAGGGAAAAGTAACTTTTATTTTTATTTGGGTAATTTTTCATAGATATGCGAAATAAATATATATATATATATATATATATATATATAATATAATGGACACTGCTACTGGGAACTTATTATTGACCCGCACATGACTACTGTTACGTTATTAAACCACACATCTCTTAACCCTTTGAGCCCCAGAGAGGTATGCAATGCATTGCTCTGCAATACGTTGCGTACCCCTCTGGCACTCGTGAGATTAAACAATGCAGAGATGTGCAGGTTCTTTTTGAGGAACATTTATTTATGGCTGTCTCTTTTTATTACTACTTTTTTTTTTTTTTGCATTTATTCATAGCACAGGTAATCCCTTACCGTGCTTGAAAAAATTATTTCAGCTGTTTTTTTTTTGTTTTTTTGTTTTTTTTTTTGCATCAGAGGTTACTGAACCCTTAATCTGGCATTTAAAAAGCACTGAACCAGAGAAATTGCAGGATTGGAGAGGTAAGGCCATTATTTTGTTACAAACCCTTGGTTTCTTGAAACTGAATGTTTACTGCCAGAAGTGGGACTCCTGAAAGCCAGGTGAGAATCCCTTTAAGCTTAAATTAGTTTTGAGGTGTACGTTCCTTTTAATATAGAAAGTAATTCATGAATTTTAATAGTGGAGGGTGGCCAAGTACGCCTGAAGCCAGATAAGCATAGCTGGGAATTCTCCGGGATTTGCCCCGGCGACCCCGGTTTTGTCTTCTAATAACCGGGTCTCCGGGGCAGAGGATGATTCTCCAGGTGTGGGGAGTTTTAAATAAAACTCTATCCACTTCTGTGTGTGCTCCTTGCACTCCAGCCAAATTCCCCTCCTTCCCAGGCTATTTTTCATGTTTTTTTTTTTTTTGTGATTTTTGAAGCCCCGCCCCCCACTCTCAAGTAAGCCCTGCCCCTTTTCTGACACAAATCTCCTCATACATCTCCCCCAGTGGCACCAGTGGACTGCCCTCTGCAGGTATGCAGATAAGATGTACAGCCTTCCTGCTTTTGCCCCCCCCACACACACACACTCATTGTGAAGGCCTGGGCCTGAACAAAGGACAGGGGCAGGCCTTCACAATTCGGGGAAGGGGAGGCTGGGATCCCTGACCTCCCTTCAAGGGGGGTGGGATAGGGGAGGAATAGAGAGTATAAAAAAGTACCCACCTTTACAGTTAAATTACTGTTTATGTTTATATTATCAGATGCATGCAAGAGATGTCTTAACATCTCTAGCATCCTAGAGATTAAAGTAGGGGTGGGCTACCTTATGTTATTGCTGGCCGACTGTCCCCACCCATTATTTAGAGCAGTGCTCTCCAACTATATTTTGGAGGCGAGTTGTATTTTAATTTGACTTCCATGATGATGGGCTTTCAGTCAAACTGCAAGTTATCTTACATCCAGCTGCACATCACCAGTTTTACAGTACTGACCTAGACATTAGTGAGCATAGCTGGGAACTCTCCGGTTTTGCCCCGGACACTCCGATTTTGACACTGAATTACTGGGTCTCCAGGGCAGAGTCTGATTCTCCGGATGTGGGGAGTTTCTGATGAAGCTCTGCCGACTTGTGCTCAATCCTACACTGTTCCTCCCACTCCCAACCCCCTTCTCCTCCTTCCCCAGTCTATTCAAGCAATTTTTTTTTGTTTTAGAAGTCCCCCCCCCCCCCCCGCTCGCGAATTGCTTAATTTCTCTCCCCTCATCGGCACCACAGGGCTCTCCTCCGGGCAGCCCCAACCAAGAAGATCCCAGGTATGTTAGTGAGTGAATGGGCAGATGCTTCCTGATGTATCTTGTGTTATGATGAAGTTTTGTGTGGTTATTTTACATCTTTCCAATTGCTAAAATTCAAAATTCTAACCTTTAAATATGCAGAGACATCATATTTCCAGCTATTCTTGTACTGAAGATCTTGATTAAAAACAGTTATTTTTCCAGCATAATTTTTAAAAGTCTATCCTGTTTTCACCTGAATGTTTTAACCCTTTGAGTGCCAGCAGTATCCAGTGCACTGCGTTGTATACCTCTCTGGTACTTAAAGGGTTAAAATTATAGTCAGAAATGATATTGCAATGTGTAAACTAATATCAATCTACACAAGCTTAATGTATTTGAAAACATTTATGCATAAAGTAAAGATAGCTTCTGTATTTTGTCTGTTTTGTGACTGCTTTCTTCTTGTAATGGCCAGAGCAGATAAACAATGAAAATCTTGCCAAATAGAAAATAAATCTACATGTTTTGGTAATTAAATAAAAAATGAAACTTTTTTGTAGTTTTGTGATTATTAATAGGGCTGGGCAAAAAGTGGGAGAAATTTCCCACATGACGTTTTGTGAAAAATTGACTATTTGTCTCTCTTTTTCACAAAAGTTTTCTCCAGTGCAAAATGTTCCCCCTTTTCCCCCATTCCAGCGAATTTTTTTGCCTATTAGAGCAAATTTTTCTCCTATTCTAACACATTTGTCTCCTAGTCAACACATTTTTCTCTTATTCCAACATATTTTTCTCCTGTGTTTCCTATGGTGCAACATTTCCCAGCACAATATTGCATCTTCTGAGGGCTGTAGTGGAGAAATTAGTAGCTGATACAAATAGGTATTAGTGCTAACCACGCCGAGTTACACACCACACTAACATATATCTTGAAACTCACAGAAAACAAGAGGGTGCTTGGCCGTCACATCATCCAACGACAGATACTTCAACAGGACAATCAGACAATTACAGCAATACTCCAATGTATTAAATGATCATTCATGAGGGAGATGAATAAAATCACTTATTCTTTATTTTTCTCAGGATTAAAACATCATATTAGACAGCATAAGGTGGCAAGTGTGTAGCAATGCATACACGGAGGAGTGTAGGGACCCACCACGCCGTCTAACATGTTTCACGCTAATAGCTCTTAATCATAGAATTGGAACAAAGTTGCAAACTTCATTACATTTCAAAACTCGCTACATATAGCTGATTGGCTAAAATTACCATGTAAAACCAATGTAACAACAGAGGCCCCTCCCTCCTTTGTCGTATTCCAGAACTTCATTTATTTAACCCTCACCTATGGATCTTCCACAACACATCCATAGGCGCTCATAGGTCACCCAAAGCACGCTATCTAAAAACAGTGGTATTGAGAGGGAATAAACTGATCTATATTCATATTTGGGGGTGGCCCATTCAAATACATATCAAACATAAGTAGCTGGAAGTAAAAGTTGGGAGTCCTACAACAACATGTACCTTGAAAATGTGTTGGCATGCAGAGTGCATTTGTCCTTTGCCCACAACACTTACTTCCTGTTTAAGTGGCACTGGCATGTATTCATGATGATTTCAAGTGTATGGTAGTGGTGATGGTGTGATTGGTGGGACCTTGACAAGCTGCCTCCACCCCAGGAGGAAAGGGATCATCATCATTTATTGCACATGTTGAAGCAACCATTGCTGCAGTCAGTTTTTGTACTACCACTTTACTCCCACGTCCTTGCACTGCTCCACCTTTCCTCCTCCCACTTGTGCATTTCCTGGACATTACTCAACTAATGTGTGCGTTTTCACTCTCTGCAGTATACAACTGATGGAGTGTGATGTCTTGTCTTAGCCTTTAACTAAATTCTCAATCCCGTCTGCTGTCTATCAAGTCTGCTTCAGTCACAGAGCTCACATCAGGCTCTCAGTCAGCTGTCTGTCACCTAATGCATTTATTTTTTTTAGATTTTCTTATTTCATTTTATTTATGTATTTATTTTAAAGTTGTCCACCCTATATTATCACAGTCTGTCAAAAAAAAAAAAAAAAAAATAACTAAAAAACAAAATCAACAACTTATTTCCCCAGACTTCCCCAGCACAGAGACATTAACAGCAAGATCAGTAAGCAAACTGGACCTTAGTTGCCTGTGTCTTGCCAGTCAGTCACACCAAATTTGGGGGTATTTGAGGTCAACCTCCTTCCTTCCTCCTTCTCACTCAGAGTGCCCTCAGTCTCTACTAATACAGAGAACAAATGTCCTACCCAAAAGACTCCCTAAACTAAGCTTCAATTCCCCTTTATTTGCCTATCTTTTGTAGCTCAAAAACATGTTGCTTTCTCCTTTCACAAACAGAATGGCATGCAGTGTGACCTGACACCCTTGTATATATCTGTAGAATAATAAAGAAAACTTTCATGTGGTGGGGAAAATAAATTCTTCCCATTTATTTCAATGGAATGAGCTAGGAGAAAAAAGCAGGAAAATGGCACCTTTTGCAGGACATTATTTGCCAAGCAAGAAGTGAAAATTTTTTGCTGATTTTGGTCTGAGGCAAACTTTTTCATCCATCCCTAATTCTTAACACAAATTGAACAATTTCCTGTGTGGTAAGAGAGTTAGGTACTTGGAGCAACAGGCTAATATATACAAGCAAGACCATTTTCCTGCTCAGTTAGAAAGCACAAAAGAAAAGAGTAGGCATTCAGGGACAAACAAGTATTACTAAATTTCCCTTTGATCTGAACCGATATTTAACCTCCTGGATGCTATGGAGGTTTCCAGTACTTTGGAAAGTTTTCTAGTATTACAGTGGTCAAAATCCTCATTTAAATACATCAATAGATTTTTCACTGTCGTCCAATACAGGTCACTGGTACAATGGGAGGCGATCCGCCCCTTTAAGTAGGCAGGAACATTCATTCAAATGTATGCAGGGGTGGAGCCTCCCCTCCCTCTTAAGCTGCCCTCAGCCAGAACAAGCCAGATTGATTTGTTCCTGTGTTCTGTGCACACCAGGTGGAGAACATCTCTCATTCAACTTTAGTTTTTTATTGTTTTTCTTCAAATATGGAATACCACCATTAGGCGGGTGACCATGGCTGACAATTGCCCACCAAAGTGGCTAGTGCAGCTTCCAGGGATTTTCTGGTGGACCTTATGCCCTGAAGAGGGAACAACTTGAGTCAAGTAGCTTCCCTGCTGGGGAATTTTCCTCTGGCTAATTCCCTTTTTTTAACATGGTTACTATCACGGTGCCCGTGATTGCTGCAGTTCCTTGTCTGTCACCAGTAGGGGGCTGCTATTGGCTGTCTGCAGATAGCCCGCCTTTCATTGCCTATTTAAACCTGGATTGGGCACCCTTTGGTTGCCCTTACGTGTTGTTTCTGACCTATTTGCTATCACTTGCCAGTGATAGCTGGGCCTCTGTTCCAGTGTTCCTGAGTTCCTGATCTCATGTGTTCCTGAGTTCCTGATCTCTACTGTTCCAGTGTTTCCTGCATGCTGAAGTACTTCCAGTCCTGGTTCCGGCCTAGTCTCTGGTGTTGCAGTTCCTGCTGAACTTCTTCTCTGCGGTTTCCTGACCTGACTGATCGTTGCTAGTTCCTGTCATCGCATCGCCTGTCTCCTGTATCCTGGCGACCTCCTGCCTGGTCGCGTCGGCGACATTGCTTGTTACTCCAGTGTGTGGTCACTGGTTTGCTCCACAGCCTATCGGCTATACAATTCTGTGTTGGTCCCAGCGTGCGGACGCTGGTTTGCTCCTAAGCCTTGCGGCTAGACAAACTCGATTGTTACACCAGTGTGCAGTCACTGGTTTGCTCCAAAGCCTATCGGCTATACAATCCTGTGTTGGTCCCAGCGTGCGGACGCTGGTTTGCTCCAAAGCCTTGCGGCTAGTCAAACTCGCTTAGTACACCAGTGTGCGGTCACTGGTTTGCTCTAAAGCCTATCGGCTGTACTATCCTGTGTTGGTCCCAGCGTGCGGACGCTGGTTTGTTCCAAAGCCTTGCGGCTATACAAACTTGCTTGTTACACCAGTGGGCGGTCACTGGTTTGCTCCAAAGCCTATCAGCTATACAATTCTGTGTTGGTCCCAGCGTGCGGACGCTGGTTTGCTCCAAAGCCTTCCGGCTATACAAACTTGCTTGTTACACCAGTGTGCGGTCACTGGTTTGCTCCAAAGCCTATCAGCTATACAATTCTGTGTTGGTCCCAGCGTGCGGACGCTGGTTTGCTCCAAAGCCTTGCGGCTATACAAACTCGCTTGTTACACCAGTGTGCGGTCACTGATTTGCTCCAAAGCCTATCAGCTATACAATTCTGTGTTGGTCCCAGCGTGCGGACGCTGGTTTGCTCCAAAGCCTTGCGGCTATACAAACTCGCTTGTTACACCAGTGTGCGGTCACTGGTTTGCTCCAAAGCCTATCAGCTATACAATTCTGTGTTGGCCCCAGCGTGCGGACGCTGGTTTGCTCCTAAGCCTTACGGCTGTACTAACTCGCTTGTTACACCAGTGTGCGGTCACTGGTTTGCTCCTAAGCCTATCGGCTATACATTCAGTGTTGGTCCCAGCGTGCGGACGCTGGTTTGCTCCAAAGCCTTGCGGCTTTACGATTCCCCTGTTAGTCTCAGTGTGTGTACACTGGGTTGCTTACGATCCTGTCAATTTGCCATTACCATCTGACTGCTGCTACTATCTCTGGGCTGCCCTGCCCGGTATTGGTAAGGCCGGTAGAACCTTTTGCCACATTCCATCTGAGGTTGCCTTACCCGGTATTGGCAGGGCCGGTAGAGCCTACATTATGAATCTATTGAGGCTGCCTTGCCCGGTAATTTGGTAAGGCCGGTAGAACCGTTATGCGATTCCATCTGCAGGTTGCCTTACCCGGTATTGACAAGGCCGGTAGAGCCTAACATTCTATTACTTCAGACTGTCCTGTCCGGTATATTGACAGGACCGGTAGAGTCTGCCTTCTGTCTTGTTACATTCTGTATATATCTGTATGTATGTGGTTGCCATCCTACGTTATCAATTTATTATTTCAATAAAATTGATTTTTACCTAAAACATAATAAACCGTGACAGTTACCTGAAGACAGAAGTCCTGCAGAAAGGTGAGCCACCCTTTGAGTGCTGAAGGTCCACTTGTCCCACAGTGTCCCTTCTTTGGGCATGTATTTGGGAGTTCTCATTATGCAGTCCAGCACTCATAGGGTGTTTTTCTTACTATTGCCTGTATTTATGCAATGTCTGTGGTATTACCTGGGTTTTGGAGCTTTGGGATATTGTTTTATCATGTTTTACATGTGTCTGGTGTATGTTTGGTAACTTTCTGTCAGGGTACATTTATTAAAAGTTAATGTTCCGCGCCTTTAAGCGCGCTTTACCCGCATAGACGCCATTGCTCCTTTAATCTCTATGGGTTTACACAGTGTGGGACGTATCTCTGGAACCGCTTGTCACAGCGACTTCAGAGTGGGCTCATTTTGTTGGTCTTCTCTTGCTCTATCATCCGGTTGCATGATTTGGTGTGTTGGGGGTCTGGGGGGGCTTCGGGTACTTCTGAGAAAAACTACATTTCCCATGAGCGCTGGTTTCGCGCTCGTTTTCTGATTGGCTACTGTCGCGGCACCCATTTTGTGAGTTATTCTCAGCGAGTATACTACGCAGGGACCGAGCCTTCTCTCTATCCTCTGCAGATTAACCCTTCGCTTGCCAGATAAGTTTAATTTTAGACATTTCTAGGGTGAAATTTTAATCTTTCACACTTCAATTGGGTGATTCTTGTCAGTGGAGTATATCTGACACTGTGAGCATGTCTACTCCACTGGAGTCAGGGGCTAGACCCAAGACTAAGGAGGCTGGGGTGTCAATTTCCCCCATTGCGTTTTGCTCCTCTTGTCACTCTGGGCTACCTAGAGAATTTTCTGGTCCTTTATGCCCAAAATGTGCAGAAAGTCAAGACAGCAACCCTGGGCTTTCCAGTCACGCCATTGAGCCAACTTGGGTGAAAGAGTTCAAGGCTGCCACTAGGGATCTCAGATCCACTCTTCAACTCTTTCCCTCTCAGGTTCAGGGGGCTCTTCAGGTCTGGCAGACCCCCTCCACAGTCAGGACCTCCCTGCCCAAGCCACAGGGGGCTCCTGATATGTCTGATTCTTCTGAGGAAGAACTATTACAGGATTCTGATGCTGAGGAAGGCACTGTTATTGAATCTGCCAGGTCTATTGGTGACCCTTATGAATGTGACCCTGAAATCTCTGCTGAGGGTTTGATCAGAGCTGTGCTAACCACGCTCAACCTTCCTCTGACTCAGGAATCTACTCATGATCCAACTGACGTTTTTCAAAAACTGTCTAAAGCTGTTGTATGTTTTCCTACTAACCCTACTCTTGCTCGTTTAGTCTCTGATGCGTGGAAGAATCCTGAAAAATCCTTTTCTGTGTCCAAAAAGTTTGCTAAACTTTACCCTTTTCCTGAGACTGAACTGGCAAAATGGGTTCATCCTCCTAATGTGGATGCTCCTATTTCTAGGTTATCCAAATCTACTGCCTTAGCTGTATCTGATGCCTCTGCCCTGCAGCATTGGACGGACAAAAAGTTAGAAACTTGTCTTAAATCTATTTTTGCCTCTATTGGCACTGCCATGCGGCCAACCTTTGCAGTGGCGTGGGTTAACCGGGCTATTGCGGCCTGGACTGAACAGCTTACTGAGGAGGTTCGCCAGGATGCACCAGTGTTTGAGCAGCTACAGCTTCTTGCCAATATCTCAGAAGCTCAAAATTATGTTTCTGACGCTGCTTTTGATGCTGTGCGCATGATGGCGAGGGCTTCCACTTCCTCTGTGTTGGCTAGACGTGCTCTTTGGCTAAATTTTGGTCTGCTGACACCGCTTCTAAGAAAGCCTTGCTTTCATTACCCTTCCAAGGGACCTCACTGTTTGGATCTGAACTTAAGGAGATGATTAGTGAGGCTACTGGTGGTAAAAGTACTCTTCTACCATCAGTCTTCAAAAAGAAGTTTCCAGCCAAACGCAATCGGTCCTTTCGTGCCTTCCAAACTGAGACACGCTCTGCGCCCCAGGCGGGTCCATCCTCTGCGCGCTCCTCCTCCAAGCCCAAACAGTCCTGGAAGCCCAAAGTTGCCCCCAAGGCCAAGACCTCCAAGACTGCTTCAGCATGACTCGCCGAACCCGGGTCCGCATCCAGCTGTAGGTGGACGTCTCCACATCTTTCGCCGGATTTGGGAAGAGTCAGTGATGGACCCATGGGTTATTCAGGTGGTATCAGAGGGATACAGGATCCCTTTCTCTTCCCTTCCTCCTTTTCGGTTCCATTTTACTCGTCCTTCTCAGGAGCCTACAAAAAGACGTCTGTTCGACGACGCTATTCAGGATCTTTTGGACAAAGAGGTCCTGGAACTGGTTCCATCAGAGGACACAGGTTCAGGATTCTATTCCAACCTGTTCGTTGTGGCCAAAAAGGATGGAGGTGCTCATCCTATTTTGGATCTCAAGGATCTCAATTCCTTTGTTGTGAGTTCCCACTATCACCAGGAATCCCTGCGTTCTGTGATAGCCGCAATGTCTCCAGGGGAGTTCCTTGCCTCCCTGGACCTTCAGGATGCATATCTTCACATCCCTATTCATCCAGAGAGCAGACGGTATCTCAGGTTTGCCTGTCACAAAGGCCACTTTCAGTTTTCAGCTCTTCCCTTTGGACTGACTTCCGCTCCTCAGGTCTTTCAGAGGGTATTGGGAGCTTTGATAGCTGTGCTTTATCGAGATGGTGTCAGGGTGACTCCCTACATGGACGATCTGCTCCTGAAAGCTTCATCTGCGGAGATTCTCCACCAGCAGATGCAGTTGTGCATACAGACACTCAATCGCCACGGCTGGATTGTGAATCTGGACAAGTCAGACTTGGTCCCATCTCAACAGATTCTCTTCTTGGGTCTCCTGTTCGACACTCAGCAGTGCATGGTGTTTTTACCGGAGGAAGTGGCTCATCAGATTGCTCTCCGTGTATCCAAGATCCTGGAGCTCGACAGGGTTCCAGTGCCGAACTTGACTTCTCTGGTGGGGAAATTCATTTCCACAATAGAGGCAGTGCCATTTGCTATGGCACACACCATGGAACTTCAGAGGTTTGTGATCCAGACGTGCAAGAATCATCCAGATCATCAGCATCTGTCAGTCTCTCTGCCTCCTCATGTCGAGTTGAGCTTGGAATGGTGGTTGGAGCTGTCTCATCTCCTGAAAGGGAGATCCTTTCGGGTTCCCTATTGGACCACAGTCACGACGGATGCCAGTGTTGGGTCGTTTCAGTGCTCAGGGGAAATGGGGACTGGAAGAATCTCTTCTCTCCATCAATGTTCTGGAACTCCATGCCATCTTTCTTGCCCTGAGGCACTGGGAATCTCAGCTGGAAGGTTGTCCAGTCAGAGTGGAGTCCGACAACGCCACCGCAGTGGCCTACATCAACAGACAAGGCGGCACAAAAAGTCTCACCGCTTGGTTAGAGGTCAAGGCCATCTTATCTTGGGCAGAAGTTCATGTGCCCGTCATCTCAGTAGTACACATTCCAGGCGTAGACAATGTCATGGCAGACTTTCTCAGTCGTCACACAGTCGACAGCGGAGAGTGGGCGCTTCATCCAGAGGTGTTTCACCTTCTAACCCAGATGTGGAGGGTACCTGTAGTGGATCTGATGGCTACCAGACACAGCAGGAAGGTGCCAGCGTTTTGCTCTCGGTGGAGGGACCCTCTTACTCTAGCAGTGGATGCTTTCTCAATCCCTTGGGAGTTCCCTCTGGCGTACATCTTCCCTCCTCTCCCTCTGTTGATCAGAGTTATCCAGAAGCTGAAGATGGAGCGTTGTCCTGTCATCCTAATCACTCCGAATTGGCCTCGTCAGTCCTGGTATCCGGAACTGCTAGCCATGTCAGTGGCGGATCCCTTTCCGCTTCCTGCCCGTCCAGATCTACTTCTTCAAGGATATCTGTGGAAGGAGGATGTTCAGCATCTCCATTTGACGGAGAGGGTTTTCCTCTTCAGTGGTGTCCACGATGCTTAGAGCTCGCAAGCCTGTGTCTTCAAAGATCTATCATCGCATATGGTCCACCTTTGTGGCATGGTGTACTGATAAGGATCTATCACTTGATTTCCACCTTCCAACGGTCCTGGCCTTTTTGCAGGATGGGGTTGAGAAGGGACTCAGCCTGAGTTCTCTCAAGGTTCAGACTTCAGCTTTGTCTGTATTTTTCCAGGAACGGATTGCTATTCTTCCTGATGTTAAGGTTTTCTTCCAAGAGTCCAACTCCCCAGTGGGACCTCAATTTGGTGCTGGGGGTTCTCCAGAGACCCCCGTTTGAATCCTTGGCTTCAATTCCTTTATGTCTCTTGACCTGGAAAATGGCCTCTCTTTTGGCTATTGTCTCAGTTCGCCGGGTAGCAGAGTTACAAGCTCTGTCTTGTAAACCTCCTTACTTGGTGTTCCACAAGGATAAGGCAGTGCTTCGCACTTCCAAGGAGTTTTTACCCAAGGTTGTCTCCGAATTTCACATCAATCCCTTCCTCTGACAAGGAGAGAGATCTCCATTTGTTGGATGTTGTGCGTTGTCTTAAATTTTATGTTCATCACACTGAGTCTATCAGGAAGTCTGACGCCCTGTTCGTCATTCCTGAGGGGCCTAGGGCAGGGAGACCGGCATCAAAGGTGACTATTGCGTCTTGGATAAAATCTACCATTCGTGAAGCCTACAAATTGCGGAATAAGCACGTTCCCTTCAGAGTTACTGCTCATTCCACCAGATCTATTGGGGCCTCTTGGGCCTATAAGAATCAGGCGTCTGCTGATCAACTATGCAGAGCGGCCACTTGGTCCTCTGTGCACACATTCTCGAAGCACTATCGTGTTGATGTACTGGCCTCGGCTGATGCCAGCTTTGGAACGAAGGTCCTGGAGGCAGTCTTGCCTGTTTAGGACCTTCTACTCTGTGGTTCTTAGTGCTTCTTTGCTGTTGAGCCCTGTTGGCTCTAGTTCAGTGTGCTGTGTTAGTTCAGGGGTTTGTTTTTCCCCCTGGTTGGTATCCATTGACACTTCTGTTATTGGGCTCTATGATTAATTGGTTCATAGCAGTTCTGGTGACTTTGGGCCTTGCGCCTGGTCCTTGCCTTACTTCCCACCTCTGGGAAAGCTCAATGTTTGTACATCCCATTGTACCAGTGACCTGTATTGGACGACAGTGAAAACAGGATTTTAGTCTTACCTGTTAAATCCTTTTCACTTAGTCCATATAGGTCACTGGTCTCCCACCCTGTCAAGGGACCATGCTTGGCTCTCCTGTGGCATTCAGTGGGAGACCTTCGGGGCATGCTCACAGGAGTCTTCCTTTTCCTTCTTACTCTGGTCAGTTTAGTGTCTCAAATCAATCTAGCTTGTTCTGGCTGAGGGCAGCTTAAGAGGGAGGGGAGGCTCCACCCCCTGCATACATTTGAATGAATGTTCCTGCCTACTTAAAGGGGCGGATCGCCTCCCATTGTACCAGTGACCTGTATGGACTAAGTGAAAAGGATTTAACAGGTAAGACTAAAATCCTATTATTTGTCTGCTATGGCGCAATTGATTTGCCCCAGAATTGTTCTTATTTTTATTTTGTGAATAAGAAGCACAATTACATATACATGTAAGTTAACATTTTTAGAAAGACACATATTTGCTTTAATATGATTCATCTTAGTCAGTGAGCAGGAGCTGTATAAATGCATTTCCATCACAGAGCAGAAATTGCATGAATACATTTGCATAACAGCAGAGACTGCGTCAATGCATTTCAATCACAGAGCAGGGATTGCATTAATGCATTTGCATGAGAAAGCAGAGACTGCTTGAATGCATTTCCATGGCAGAGCAAAATTTGCGTGAATGCATTTCCATGAGAGCAGAGATTGCATGAATACATTTGCATGGTAAAGCAGGGACTGCGTCAGTGCATTTGCACGACAGAGCAGAGACTGCGTGAATACATTTCCATAACAGAACAAAGATTTTATGAAAACATGAACCGAGATTGCATTAAAACATTTTGATGACAAAGACTGTGAATGCATGACAGAACAGGGATTGCTTGAATGCATTTCCATGACAGCAGAGACTGCGTGCATGTATTTCCTTGACAGAGCAGAGACTGTGTGAATAAATTTCCATGACAGAGCATAGACTGTGTGAATGCAGCGGCTCAGTGCACTAAATGTTTTTGTTATGAACATCTCTTTCCCCACGTGAATTGTATTGTTTATAAAACATGGTATATAAAGAACAATTGCATTATTTGTAACCCCTTTGCCGCGCCACCGGCAGTTAAGGACCACCAAGCTTTTTTTTTTTAAAAATGGATTCAGGGTTCCCTGAGTGGCACGCCAGGATAGTCTTTGGTTATTAACGCAAGTTTACCTGTGACAGTCCTGGCACATCATGGGTCCTCAGGGGTTAAAGAATGATAATTGAGATTATGTGACTCTTACGCTTGGACAGATACAAGCTTAACCCTTTGAGTGCCAGGGGAGTACAGAACGCATTTCAAAGCAATGTGTTCCGTGTCCCTCTGGCACTCAAAGTGTTAAAAGTAAATTATTTATTTATTCCTCCTGTGTGCAAGTTGGTTAATTGGAAAAGGGCTGCACCTGTGTTATTTTCACCTATAAGGACAGAAAACAAGAGAGGAGACACTCAGAGTGGATATGTGCAAAAAGAAAACCCAGACAAGAAGACATAGAGGTTATGCACAAAGGGTGATAAAGTGGAGATGACGTCTCCAGTGATGCCACTTCTCCAATTACTATGTAATTATATGGAGCCTATGCACTAAGATATCCAGAGTTGGAGAAATCTTGGTGCATTGGCTCCATAGAATGACATAGGAACTGGAGAACTGATATCATGCCTTAGTGCATAACCCTCATATTGTTACACACATCTTATTGATAAGCCAATATATGGATTCACAGATGCAGCTATGAATTTATATATTGTCTTATTAATAAGATATATGCGTGTATGGAGGATATGAGTATATGGATGATATTTTAGTGCCCACCATACATATATTTTCAATTGATCTGCTCACTGGATACAATTCCTCTGAAGGAAGAAAGGCACACAGAGTACAAGGAAAACACAATGGGGGCTCTTTTGAAATACATCAGTTATATAAAATATATCAAGTATACTCAAAGAATACAGTGAATTTTTAGAGTGATTTAAAATCCGTTAAAAGATAATTGTACAAAAAAGAGAGAAGTCTCTAGTGACCTGTTATGGGAATCTGTACAGGTACAGGTCAACATCTGTTGCGATGTACGGGTTGAGAGTTGATCTGACCAGTTCACTGTATTCTATTTTTAATAGATATATGTTTTATATGACCAAAATATTCCAAGAGCTCCACTTGCTTTTCTTATATAAGCAACTACTTGGCTAACTTGGGAGCTTGCTCACTGTCTTAGAGTGAAATGACTTGGAGTTCAGTGGCATTTTAAAAAATTAAGAGTTTGAACTGAAATGGAAGCTGGGAGTCTCATATGGATGCACTGCAGGTAATTTCAAGAGAAGTAGTTTGCAGAGAGGAAATTCATTTCTGGCTGTGTTTTAAACCATTTAGAAGCAAATTTACTGAACGCAAATATTTAAGCTTGGTATATATGAACTAAGAGTGCCAATTACTAGATATTGTAGTACCAGTGGAATTGTAGGGATGTAAAACATTAGTGGTAGCAGGTTTGACAACCCCATGCAGTGTACATCTTCCACACATTTGTTCCAAGGGGCATACCATTGTAGCAAATGTGAGCATATTATGTTAATGTAATACAATATACAAGATGTAGAAGGAAAAGCAAAACTGAGTGATATTGGAAAAGCGCATGGAACTCACTGGGCATGTAGTATGTGTGTGAGAAGAGTGGAGTTGGAAGGAGTTGCAGGTCCAAAGTTGAGTGACAGTGCAAGAGAGCGTGGGCAGCAGAATATGAATGCCAGCTCTGAGCTGACACAATCCAAGACCTTTTGAAGATGTTGGGGAGTTCAGAATTTGCATTACTGGAGATGGCTGATTCCTCTAGCAGCCAGAGAAACAGTTATTCCAACTTAGATGGGAGGCAGAGCAGGCAGTAACCAAGGCAGAAGGTGTTTATAGGGTACATGATTATTAGGAGGGTAGACAAGGTAATCTGACACCAGGACCATGAATGCCAAATAGCATTTTATCTCCAGGGTGCTCTGGTTTGGTATATTGCTAACAGAACAGACAGATTATTGGGAGGGGCTGAAAACGATCCAGCTGTTTTCATGCATATTGGCACCAAAGACAATGTTGAAGTAAGATGAAGGTCCTTAAAAATGTTTCAGGGATCTATTGTGCAAGCTCAAGGCAAGGACCTGCATGGTAGTACTTTGTGAAATACTACCAGTGCCATTCGCCAGTACAGGAAGGCAGAGAGAGCACCTAAGTGGTAATGGTGCCTCTCTGCTACTGGATAGAATGCTAAGAAGACTGGAGGTAATATGTTGTAAAACAAACAAACAAAAAAAAATATATAGGGGGTCCCAAATACTGCCTTATCATACAAGAAGGTTATGATGTCGAGGATGTACAAAAAGAAACAGAAGTCCAGGCATTGTATATCTCTCGTAAAATAAACAAACCGTATACAAATATAAATTTTAGATCTTATACACAATCTAGGTATGATACACCTTTTCACCCTGAACAGAATTGATTAAAAAGAATGAATTACTCATATTCATGAAACAATCTATGTGATTTTAAGGATAATTAAAACTTGATATATAAAATACAAATAATAATCAGTGAACTGGAATATAAGGGTATATAAAATTGGCACTGCAATTTATCTTAATGTAACCAAGTCCTATACTAATATATTAATACAGTTTGTGTCAACGTAACAATACCTGCCCCACCCTGTAGGTACAAAAGCAATTAAGTGGTAGGAAATTTGTCACTTGAGGTGTGCTCAATAGGGCCACATGTCAAGTAACAACCCTTTGCCACATGCACAGTATTGCAAGAATTAATAACCTATATGACAGACATAAGGTCCCAGTATCACAGTTCCCGTGATCTCTCTCTGTCACTCTCACTTGTGCTGCTCCCCTATTGGTTGAGCCTGTTTGGCCCACCCCTGGTGACCTTTTTATACCTGACTAGTGGCACCTGTTAGGTGCCCTTTCGTGGTGTTCCAGAGCCAGTGTTGCTGCTGCTGTGTTCCTGATTTCCTGTGTACCGATTTGGCCTGTTCTGACAACTCTCCTGTGTTCCTGCTCTGTGATCTGACCCGGCCTGGCTGACGTTCCTGCTCGTTGCTGATCTGGCTTGTCTGAGAATCTCCTCCGTGATCTGACCCGGCCCGGCTGACTCCCTGTTCTGTGTCCTGCACTGGCTTGCTACAGTCTCCGTTACCGTTCCGGCTTCCTGCTGCTGTTGTCGCTCTGGCGACATTCTGATTCCTGCTGTGTTCGTGTCAGAACTGATCGAGACTGTAACCATTTATTCCTGCTGAGCTGTGTCTCCTGAGCTGAGTCTCCAGTTACGCTTGCAGAGCTGTACTACCAAAAGCTGAGTCTTCCTTGGCACTTGCAGAGCGATTCCTTCATACGCTGAGCCTCCAATTGTACTTGCAGAGCTTCATATCCAACCTGGTGCTGTGATTAACTCTTGCAGAGCCATTATACTTCCGCTGCTCCTGCTGAGCCGGCCGCGTTAAGGGCCTTGGTTAGACGGTGGCTCATATTGTCAACTATAGCAGAGTAGTCGGTATCCGTTAACGCGCCCGTGGGAGGCGCTATTGGCTCTAGCTCCTTTAGAGTCCTCTCCGTTTCTGCCCGGTGTGGTCATTGGATCTAGCACTCGCAGCACAGGTGGTTCCCGTTATACGCCTGTGGGGGCTACCGGCTCAAGCTCTTGCTGTACCCTGTGACCGTGGTTACGCCCGTGGGGCTATTGGCTCACACTCTTGCAGTGCAAGTTGTCTCTGTTATATGCCCGTGGGGGCTATTGGCTCAAGCTATCACTGTACGGTTGGTCTCCGTTATACACCCGTGGGGGCTATCGATTCACGCTCTTGCAGTACCAGTGGTTTCTGTTATACGCCCGTGGGGGCTATTGGCTCACGCTTCTGCATTACAAGTTGTCTCCATTACACGCCCGTGGGGGCTATCTGCAAACTGCTCCGCAGCGTTCTGTCTCAGTCTCTGTATTACCCAAACAGCTAACTACATCCATGGACTTAAGGCGCTGCGTAATCTAGCACCTATTGCTGCTGTGAAGGCCTTTGTAGCCTATCTATTGCTATCTACTGTGTTGCCTATTGTTCTTTATTTTTGTTTTAATAAAACTGTGTTTTATTCAAACCTGCTGTCTGAGTGTCTGAAAAACCGTTACAGTACGAAAGGGCCATGACCTCAGACATCAAAGGGGAGAGTAGCACACAGAACATCCACTGGAGAATGGATGTTCATGAGCAGCGCCTAGACCAGTTGGCACTGGCCTTACAAACCTTACTTGAGCGTACGGTACACCTTGACAAACCAAACCAGAATCCGGTGGTCTCCCCAGTCTCGACACCGGATAATCAGTCTGTAGTTCCTACTACACATACCAGAGGCCTAACGGCGGCAGCGCCGTTACCATTCAGATATGATGGCGAACCTTCTCAATGCAGAGGCTTTATCAATCAATTGGAGATATTCCTGGAACTAACGCCACAGGCATTTCCTAATGACTGGAGCAAGGTCGGATTTATGATATCGCTATTGACTGGCAAAGCACTGGCATGGGCTAACCCTCTGTGGGAAAATGCCAAACCCTGCACTCTGAACTTTAATGAGTTCGTAAGAAAGTTCCGCAGAGTGTTTGAGGTCCCTGGTAGAGCTGCCTCCGCTGCCAAAAGGTTAATGGAAATACAACAGGGCGATCGTACCTTGGGCGACTATGCCATTGAGTTTCGGACTTTGGCAGCCGAGGTGGGCTGGAACAACGAGGAGTTAGTGGCAGCCTTTGCTCAGGGTCTATCTGAATCCATTAAAGATGAAATTGGTGCCAGAGATGTGCCCAGTGATCTGGACGAGTATATTGACTATGTCATGCTCATTGACTCCCGCATTCGTGAGACACTTTTGGCAAAAAGGGCAAGATCCAGAAATTATGGGCATGGCAGCCTTTTAAACACAACCTTGCCACCTTTTCCTTCTGAACGTTCACCCGAGGCTGGAGAGCCAATGCAGCTCGGGTTCACCAGACTTACTAAGGAGGAGAGGGCGCACCGCAAAAAACAGGGCCTATGCTTATATTGTGGCAAAGCTGGGCACCTATTACGCACATGTCCGGTACGGCCAGGAAACAGACACACCTAGGATACCTTGGGGGACAGGCCCTAGGTGGCGTACAGCAGTCCCTAGATCCTAGTACACAGAAACCCACCATTCAGGCGGTATTCTCTTGGGCAGACCTGTTGGTGGTAGTTATGGCACTGATAGACTCCGGTTCAGCCGGTTACTTCATGGACCAATCCTTTGCAGAATTGCACAAAATTCCGTTAGTCAAAAGGGAATCTCCTCTGGCTATTGAAGCCATAGATGGCAGACCTTTGGAACCTGCATTTATCACCATGGAAACGACCCCTATTACTATGGCGGTTGGGGCTCTCCACAAGGAGGAGGTACGTTTCCAAATAATCCATTCGCCTCATCATGCAGTCATTCTGGGGTTTCCATGGTTACTATTACATAATCCTCAGTATGACTGGCAGAGATGTGAAGTCAAATCATGGTCGGAGTACTGTGTCTGTCACACCCTGTCAAGTTACTGTGTACCTCTCCCTCCGTGCCAGCTGAATATCAAGAATTCAGTGACGTATTCAGCAAGGGGGAGGCTAGCGCGCTGCCTCAGCACAGACCCTATGATTGCGCTATTGATCTGCCCTCGGGCGTGGTGCCCCCGAGGGGTCGCACTTATCCACTGTCATGTGAGGAAAACAGGGCTATGGAGGAGTACATTGAGGACGCCCTCAAAAGAGGGATTATTCGCAAGTCTACCTCTCCGGTTGGTGCCGGCTTCTTCTTTGTAAAGAAGAAGAATGGTGAGCTTAGGCCATGTATTGATTACCGGGGGTTGAATAAGCTGATTTCTAAGAATGCCTACCACATTCCACTAATTACTGAGTTATTCGACAGGTTAAAGGGCTCTTCCATCTTTACTAAACTTGATCTCCGGGCCGCATATAATCTGATCAGAATTAAGGCTGGAGATGAGTGGAAGATGGCATTTAATACCAGATCAGGGCATTATGAATATCTGGTGATGCCATTTGGTCTATGCAATGCACCTGCGGTGTTCCAAGAATTTATTAATGACATCCTTCGTGACATGCTTCAGTCCTGTGTGGTGGTATATCTAGATGATATATTGATTCACTCTGCCACCCTTACCCAGCATATCAAGGATGTCTCTGAGGTTTTTCTTCGATTACGCAAAAATAAATTGTTCTGCAAACTAGAGAAATGCGAATTTCATAGGTCCCAAGTACCATTCCTGGGATTCGTGATTTCTAGAGATTGCATTGCTATGGACCAGGAAAAGTTGGCAGCAGTCCTAAAGTGGCCTCGGCCCAAAGGGTTAAAAGCTATTCAGCGCTTTCTGGGCTTTGCCAACTATTATAGGAAATGTATCCAGAACTTTTCTACTATTGTGAAACCTCTGTCTGACTTGACACATAAGGGCGCTACTCCCTCTCAATGGTCTGAGGCAGCTGAAAATGCGTTTTAGACACTGAAATCTGCCTTTGCTTCTGCTCCGGTACTGTCCCACCCCAATCCCGCCCTGCCATTTACCTTGGAAGCTGATGCCTCTGAGGTTGGGGTTGGGGCAGTACCTTCCCAACTCCCCGTGGGAGGTGGTACCTTGAGACCTTGTGGGTTCTTTTCTAAAAAACTTTCCAGAGCCCAAAGTCACTATGAGATTGGTGACAGGGAACTCCTGGCTATTATTCTGGCACTTAAAGAATGGTGTCACATATTGGAAGGTACCAGGACGCCAGTGTTAATCCTAACTGACCACAAGAATTTAACGTATCTCTCTGAAGACAGGCTAGGTGGGCACTCTTTCTGTCCCGGTTCACTTTTGTGGTGTCCTATCTGCCAGGCTCTAAGAATGTACGGGCAGACGCTCTGTCTAGACAGTTTGTATCGGACATTGAGAGGGAGGAAGAACCAGTACCTATTATTCAGCCAGATCGTATTCTGGCCACTATATGTACTAGCATCACTTCGCCACTGAGGGAAGAAATCTTGGCTTCTCAAGCAAGGTCTCCTCCTGAAACCCCAGTTGGCAAGTGTTTTGTGGATGAGCCGTTCCGTACCCGTCTATTGCAGACATACCATTCTTCTAAGGCGGCTGGGCATATCGGGAGGGATCAGCTAATTTGGTCTCTATCTCAGTTATTTTGGTGGCCCTTCCTTAGAGCCGATTGCTCCGCCTTTACTGCAGCCTGTGCCACCTGTGCCCGTGCCAAGACCCCCAGGCATCTCCCAGTGGGCCTACTCCAACCTGTGCCTAATGGTGACCGCCCATGGTCCCATATATCAATTGACTTTCTGGGAGAATTGCCAGCATCTAGGGGTTACACGTTTATCCTCATGGTGGTAGACAGGTTCTCTAAGATGGCTCATTTTGTGCCCCTCTCTGGCCTTCCGTCGGCTCAGGAGTTGGCGATGGTGTTCGCTAAAGAAGTGTTCCGCTTGCACGGGGTACCCAGAGTGGTGGTGTCTGACCGTGGGAGCCAGTTTGTGTCCAGATTTTGGAGGGCATTTTGTGGCCAGAGGAGCAACGAAAATAATTTTACTGTTAGGGGTCGCCACAACTTGGGAAATTTTATCAAAGGGTCGCAGCACTACAAAGGTTGAGAACCGCTGTTCTAATTGGTGGATTGGTGTTTTTTTTTAAAAACCTTATTTATTATATAACTATGTGTATTACATGTTTAATTTGTTTACAATTAGCCGTGTGAAAAACACATAACGTAAAAGGAACACTGCCTCTGGTGCAAGCTGTGTTGACTTCTGTGATGTAAGCACCACTGAAAAGACCGTATTGTGCCTGGGCAGCAGTGCATGATTTTTCTGCGAAGGGTAGGAGTTTATAAGACATAATGTCAAACTATTGCTATAGGAAAGTCACTTTAATTTGTTTGGCAGAAGGACTTCCCTAGGTCGGCCTCCTTCATAGAGCAGTCTAGTATATCTATTTATATATTTTGCAATGTATCTGCTGTTTCCTGTATTTAAATATTTCCATTTTAGTGTAACCATGGTTCAAAACATCTTACAATAGACTTCAATTGTTTGAATGAGAAATTCCTAGGAAAATACTTGATTGATGATCTTTAGAACACAGGGGGGGGAACTGTTCGGTTGCTCCCCACCATCCTCAAAAGGCCCAAAAGGACTGATTGGAAGAATTTTAATCTGATATATTCTGCAGGCCTAAACCCCCTGTGTGTGTGTGTTTGGAGCAAATATGTACAAATACATTTTTTACATCATAAAGGGGACGCAGTCTTAAAAACTGGCTCACCAAGCCTTTGGATCACTGGAAGCATTTTCAGATAGAGTCTAGCTATAGATTACAATAAAGTTGTATATATATATAATAGTGTCATTTGTTAAAGGGATAGTAATGTTTCACAATAAAAGCAGCTCCAATTAATCTTCATAGTATTTGGGCCATGGAGAGTGTTATTTCATTACTGTCAGAGTTGTAGTTCAAGCGTAATTGAATGCTAAAGTATCCCCCTCCCGTCCCTTTTACTGATGTAACACTGTTTACCTCAGAGCAGCAAGACTGTCCAGATGGATCACAGAGAGGGACAATCTTCAATGAGCATAAGGAAAAACCTGTCAAGGGTGACAAGGTTTTACTTATGCTCACAGTAAGAAGATTGAGGGAGATGTATAAAACTGGAGTTACAAAGAAAGTGTCTGTAAAAGTGTCTCAAAGCAGCATAAGTATATGTATAAACATCTAATAGCATTTTGCTAAGTGCTAACTCCAGTTAGTTGACTTTTTTGAAAAGAGGAGTAGAAATGGTCTTGGCCAAATAAGAATTGTGTCCCAATGTATTTATAAAGAAATTCGCTAATTGCGCCAAAAATAAAGCCGGTTTCAGGGATTAAATAATAACTCCAGGTAAAACCTGTTCTTACTGGAAGTATATAATACCGCTATGTGTGTGAATATATATGCACAGGTGCGAATATTCTCAGATTGAAATATTTATAAACGTGACTGTATTTCTTTATAAATATGACCAGGCGTGAATTTTAGCGACAATTCTTAAGAATACACTAAGAAGACTTTTTATACATCACCCCCATTGTCCCTTGCAGAGAGCTGTCCGGTCAAGAGACCAGATTCCATATCTGAGGGGAGGTGGCTTACACTAGGTAAAAGGGGCGGGAGGGGGATACTTTATCATTCAATTACTCTTGAACTACAACTCTGACAGTATTGAAATCAAACTCTCAATTCACCAAATACTATGAAGATTAATTGGAGCTGCTGTTTTTGTGAAACATTTCTATCCCTTTAAATTAAGAACCACTTGTATGTTCCCTTTAAAGAGATGTTGTCACCCAAAAAGTATAGTCTACTTCAATAGTATTCTTTCAACCCTTGAGGACAAGCAGGGGAAAACACAGAGCTGATTTTCTGCCAGGTCAGTGACCCTGTACCCTTTGTTGGTGAGTGTATGTTTTGTTTGGTGCTTTGTCCGCTAAGAATAAGTACCCATATTTATAATACTGAACTGGAGTTTTTCTGAGGTAAACCAACTGTACCACAGGGGTCGAATTTCCTATTACATTGCCCTTTTAACCCCTTGATAACTAGAGAAAAGATTGGATACCTCTCTAGTATTCAGGAGGTTAAACAGTTCTATTCAGGTGAATGGTACCTTGTAATTTTTTATTTGTCACTTATGGTGCAAATGGTTTACACCAGAGTAACTACAGATTGCTTAGCAGAATATAGGCCATGGTGACTTGTTACCTTTCTTTTTAGAAAATCACCACTGGTCTTCAAGGGGTTGGATCTTATTAATTATTAACCTTTTGAATGCTGAACAGGTTTTCTATTTGTGTGTTGGTGACCTCATTATGATTCAAGGGTTCAAAATGTTCACAAATTATTCCTTTTATTTTTAGATTGCACAAGCTGAGTCAGACGTTCAAGTGCTGCCCTGTCTCCTCTGGTCAGCAAGAGATCTTACAAATGTTACTGCTGTTTTATATTTAACTATGCCAGGGCTGGACAACATGTGGCCCTTCAGCTGTTGTTGGACTACAACTCCCATCATCCTCAGCTGGCACTTGGCTGACAGAGGAGAATAGGAGATGTAGAACAGCAACAGCTGGAGACCACAGGCTGCTCACAGATTTTATACATAGACAGCTATAATGGCTTTTAGATACAGATGTACAGAAAACATAAAATGGTGATAAAGAGGAGATTACTTCTCCGGTGATATCACTTCTCCAGTTCCTGTGTTCTATGTAGCCTATGCACCAAGATCTTCAAAGCGGGAGAAATCTTAGTGTATAGGCTACATAGAAACTGGAGAAGTGTAATCACTGGATAAGTCATCTACACTTTATCACCTCTTTATCATCTGTTAGTGCATAGCCCCCTTGGAGGTTTTTTTTTATTGTACACTTATTTTAGTTTTTGAAAATCCCTCTCAGAGGATCTTGGGTTTACCTCAGTAATTTGGGAAGATTCGTACAAAAAGAAGTAATGCTGGATACATTATTTTACTGGGTTTGTTTTGTGTCCTCTTGTGCATGCACCTTTGGAAGTCACGCAGGCAGAACTGGAGAAATTCTGGATCAAACCAACTGCACCATAGGGGGTAAATAAGAATGCTCATTGATTTAAATTGTTCCTTTAACTCCTTTTACGTAAGAGCATTCTACAATACACTAAGAAGCAATATTTTAGAGACTTAGCTCATATTCAAGGGGTTAAAAGCCTTATTTAAATAAGTGGAAATTTGGGGAATATGAAATTGTCCTTATTCTAGTACTACATAGTAAATCAGCCTTCATGCTATGTTACTGCTTTAACCCTCTGAGTGCCAGTAGGGTACAGAACGCATTGCAAAGCAAAGTAAAAAAGTAGAATATTGTTAGGACATCTAAATATATATATTGAGT
This sequence comes from Rhinophrynus dorsalis, assembly GCA_037306005.1. Lineage (NCBI taxonomy): Eukaryota > Metazoa > Chordata > Amphibia > Anura > Rhinophrynidae > Rhinophrynus > Rhinophrynus dorsalis. The sequence goes on from CM074722.1 coordinate 258,265,782, forward strand.
AAACATACTGTGTGTGTTAATGTATCACTGCTGCAGCTCGTGTAATGTATAAATATATTTCCACAGATCACACTACTATGTGTCAGCCTATAATAATGTGAGCTACATGAAATGACTGGCTGCTCTGGAATCCAGAGGAAAGAAGATATCTATAGAATCCTACACAGCTCACCAAACTATTCTCTTAACTTACATCCTACAGTGGTCTCCAGTGCATTGCTCCTCAGTGATATTGAAGTCTCTAGAATGCAAGGGGTTAAAGCACTGCTGTTTAATTATTGGCCTATGACATGGGTGTCCAACATGTGGCCCACGGGCCAAATACAGCCCTCCTGACCCCAGTGTGCGGCCTGCTGAGATTTAAAAAGAAAAAAAAAAAGTGTATATATATATATATATATATATATATATATATATATATATATAAAGATTTAAAATAAAGAAATAAATATGTTTAATTAACTAGTGCACATGAACAAGTAGGCCAGTAAGACCTAACCCCCTGCATGTTGGTAGCATTGAATACCTGCCTGTTACACAGAGGATTAAATATATGTATGGTCATCAACTTGCTCAGTACATAAATCCACATGTTTAACCCTTTGAGGGCCAGATGGGTACACAACGTATTGCTCTGCTTACCCCTCTGGCACGTAAAGGGTTAATAGTTGACAGGCTATATTTCATTATTGTAAGCAATACAAAAAATAATGTATCCCTCACATTTATGTCCTACTAATCATGTGGCCCGTGACCAAAATACTTGGACTCCCCTGGCCCTTGCCTAAATGGCCTGTTGGGATGTCCTAAACAAAACTGTTTAAAGCAACTCCTTACATTTGTACTGGATTTCTGTGACAAGTTAGCAAATATCATTCTATGACATCATTTCCAGCCAACACAGCCAATGATAAAAACAATTATTATTAGAACATAGACCCCTATAGAGTTTGGTGACTGACAAGAAGGTGACGTAACATGATGTTTTTAGACAGAAGTGAAGAAGCAGGTCCACAAACCCCCTGTCCAACAATACAGGCTTTCAGGATTTCCAGTTAGGCACATATGGTTCTATCATTTGCATATGGCTGAGTCAGTGGTTGTTTCAACTGTGCTCTTGTGACGAGTGAGTGAAAGACTACACTGGGCAGCTTGGAGACAGGTTTGTGCATATTTGTCTTAGGCCATTATTTTCGAAAGAAACATGGAGTAATTCTGAAGCAAATCAAATGCATCACAGAGAAGAATTAAAGATAATTTGATTTATATCTATAAGTGGGTTTTAACCTCTTGAATGATAGAGGTATCCAACGTATTGTGTGCATCCCTTGCCGCTCCGATCCCTATTGGCTGGAGACTGTGGTGGCAAGATTAATCTACACTTTTGTTTATTTTAGGAATTCCAGCCCTTAATATAATCCCTGTTTTCCCAAAAAAAGTTGTGGATCCCTGTTCATCCTGGCTAGTTTGTGTTATTCCAGGAATGGTCTAAAGTGTCCTCTCTGACTCCCATTTGCTGGATTTAGCATCAGAACCGGCCCAGCTACCCTCCTCTAGCCGCATCTTGGAGAGAGAAGCCCAGCAATGGCGACCAGGGATTGACTGCATTGCCTGGTTCCCATTACAGCATAGATTAGGGTACAAAACCCAGTGAGCATAAATGGATCAATAATCAGGAAGTGGAGGCTGCATCACACCCCCCAGTCACTGCCAAAAAAAGGCCGTCCCTCAGAACTCAAACAAAAAGTGACATATGAGAGAAGCCACAGAGAAGTCAACATTCACTTTGAAGGAGCTACATAGTTCAGTGGCTGGGAGTGGAGTAATGGTGCACAAGTCACTCATATAAAGAGGTCTGCATAACAATAGCCTGTATGGGAGGATGGCAAGAAAGAAGCCATTACTGAAAAAGTACCATGTGAAAGCATGTCTGGAGTTTGTGTGGTGTAAATCAACACAAAAAATAATGCAGCCTTCTCATTTATGGCCTTCTAATCATATGGCCCATGACCAAAAAAACTTGGGCTCCCCTGGATTATGAGGTACCCCTTACCTAAATGGCCTATAAAGCAACTCCTTAAATTTGAACTGGGCTTCTTTCTATGACATCATTTCCAGCCAACACAACCAACGCCAAAAACAACTATTATTGGAACATAGACCCCTGTAGAGTTTGGTGACTGACAAGAAGGCGAAGTAATGTGATGTTTTTAGACAGAGGTGAAGAGGTAGGTCCACAAACCCCCTGTCCAACAATACAGGCTTTCATGATTTCCAATTAGGTGCATATGGTTCTATCATTTGCTTATGGCTGAGTCAGTGGTTGTTTCAACTGTGCTCATGTGACGAGTGAGAGAAAGACTACACTGGGCAGCTTGGAGACAGGTTTGTACATATTTGTCTTAGGCCATTATTTTCAAAAGAGACATGGAGTAATTCTGAAGCAAACCAAATGCATCACAGAGAAGAATTGAAGATGATTTGATTTATATTTATATAAGGGGCTTTTAACCTCTTGCATGACAGAGGTATCCAACGTATTGTGTGCATCCCTTGCCGCTCCGATCCTCATTGGCTGGAGGCAAGATTAAACTACACTTTTGTTTATGTTAGAAATTCCAGCGCTATATATAATCCCTGTTTTCCCAAATAAAGTTGTTGGATCCCTGTTCATCCTGTCTGGTGTCTGTTATTCCAGGAATGGTCCAGATTGTCCCCTCTGACTCTCATTCACTAGATTTAGCAAAAGAACTGGCCCAGCTACCCTCCTCTAGCCGCATCTTGGAGAGAGATGCCCAGCAACGACTACCAGGGATTGACTGCATTGCTTGCTTCCCGTTACAGCATAGATTAGGGTACAAAACCCAGTGAGCATAACTTGTTCAACAATCAGGAAGTGGAAGCTGCATCACACACCCCAGTCACTGCCAAAAAAAGGCCGTCCCTTAGAACTCAAACAAGAAGTGACATATGAGAGAAGCCAAAGAGAGGCCAACATTCACTTTAAAGGAGCTACATAATTCAGTGGTTGGGAGTGGAGTAATGGTGCACAAGTCACTCGTATCAAGAGGACTGTATAACTATATCCTGTATGGGAGGATGGCAAGAAAGAAGTCATTACTGAAAAGTACCATCTGAAAGCATGTCTGGAGTTTGTCAGAAAAAAAGGAGAGTGCTCCAGCTGTGATGTGGGAAAAAGGTTCTTTTCACAGTCTACCTTAGAGGCCTAGTTATCGCCTGGGCAGCTGGCTCCCTCTCTCTACTGCCCCTCGCGACTCTGGCCGCGTCTGTGTCTGCCTTCCTCCTTCCGGCCAGCATAGTACGGGCATGCGTCACTGGGATTCCCTCTAGTGACGTTGTGGCCCGATTCTTAAAGGGACAGCTCATTCTGTGCTCCACCTCCTGTGAGTGTTGGAGGCTACTTAAACTGCCTGGACACCTCATCAGTTGCCCTTTTGTGGTGTTCCAGTGCAGTCCTGTTTAGCTTGTTGTCCGTGTATGATCCTTGGCTAGTTGATCCATCTCTCCTGGTGTCCAGTGTTGTAGCTTGTCTGACTACCTGCTTGGTATTGGACCTTTGGCTCTGGCTGACTACCCGCTCTAGTACTGACCCCTGGCTTGTCTGACTATACGCTTGGTGTTGACCATCGGCTCTGGCTGACTACTCGCTCTGGTACTGACCCCTAGCTTGTCTGCACTAATGCCTGATTCTGATTGTAGGCCTGAGTCAGTCTGACACTCCTGGTTGCTACCTTTACATTGGATATTTTCCTTGGTCCTAGCCCCAGTCACTAAGTTGGAAACTTTCCTGGGTTCCAGCCCCAGCTGGTGCTAATGCACAGTTTCCTGTATTGAGTCTACTCAGAAGCAGTCTCTTATTTCTGGTAGGAACCCCTTGCTTCTTGTTTTACTCTCTACCCTATCCAGTATCCATGGTGTTTACACATTGATTATCAACATTGTTCAATAAAGGTAGTGTTTCATATACTGTACTGACTCGTGTCCATTCCTTTGGCTCCGGGACACTGTTGCCTCTGTTTGTGTGACCCAGGGTGGAGACTTGTGCCTCATTTACCGTTCCCTCTGGTGTTCCACCCGCACCATGGTCCTAGTCTCCGGTATCTCGCAGTAGTGCAGTGCACAGCACAGTGTGCAGCTCCGGGTAGGAGCCTTGGTCCTATCATCCTCTATTCTTGGGTTGTGTGGGCTATACTATTATTACTGTGCTTATTAAATAAAGGTGGACTTATATTTGATATTCGTGTCTGTCCTTCTTTGTCTGAAAATCTTGACAGTTCTGTTGTCAGAGGAGACCAAGATAGAGCTTTTTGGCCAAACTCATACTACTATGTGTGGTGTAAATCAATACAAAAAAATAATGCAGCCTTCTCATTTATGGCCTTCTAAACTTATGGCCCAAGACTGAAAAACTTGGACTCCCCTAGACTGATGTACCCCTTACCTAAATGGTCTATAAAGCAACTCCTTAAATTTAAACTGGGCTTCTGTGACATGTTGGTAAATATCTTTCTATGACATCATTTCCAGCCAACACATCCAATGACAAAAACAATTATTATTAGAACATAGACCCCTATAGAGTTTGGTGACTGATAAGAAGTTGATGTAACTTGATGTTATTAGTCAGAGGTGAAGATGCAGGTCCATAAACACCCTGTCCAACAATACAGGCTTTCAGGATTTGCAGTTAGGCACATATGGTTCTATCATTTGCTTATATGTATCCTTCAGATTGGTTGTTTCACCTGTGCTCATGTGACTAGTGAGTGAAAGACTACACTGGGCAGCTTGGAGACAGGTTTGTGCATATTTGTCTTAGGCCATTATATTCATAAGAAACATGGAGTAACGGGGTTTGTGGACCTACCAAATACATCACAGGGAAGAATTAAAGAGGATTTGATTTATAAGGGGCTTTTAACCACTTGAATGATAGAGTTCTCCAATGTATTGTGTGCATCCCTTGCCACTCCGATTCCCCAAACCAAACCATCCTCATGCCTCAAGACTCACCATCCCTGTGGTGAAGTATGGTGCTGGATGCATCATGCTGTGAAGATGCTTCTTAGCTGCAGAGACCAGATATTTTCTTAAAATTGAAAGAAGATGGAGCATAATATAAGGAAATACTGCAAGAGAACCTTCTTCAGTCTGCTAAAAATCTGATTCAGCCATTTTTCATTCGCAGGTGTTTGGTTTGCACTCTTTTGGATGTGAACCGGATTTAATTATTAAATGTATTTACTTTGAACAATTCTGTATTAGATTGGATAAATATTGAATTGAGTATTTGTATATATCACAGAGATTTATTTCATTTATTTAAGTTTATTACTTTGGTGCATTATTTTACGGAGTTTATGCTATACAGGTACTTGATACGATATTTTACATTTGAAAAAGGAGTGGGGAATTTGTAGTGGGCGGGTAGTACGCTGCTGTGTGTGTGATTGTGCAATATCGGCCAAGATCCTTCCAATATTTGTTTAGTTGGAGGATTGGCTGGTGGGGAGCAACTCCGGTAGTGGTGTACACCCCTCTCTTGAGTGTTAGTTGGAACGTGGAGTGTAGGGTTGAACACTGACCTCTATCTGGCATTTGTTTGCCAGGGTGTGTGTGTGTGGTGGGGGGGGGGTCGACAACACAGTATTGTGTTATTGTTTTTAAGAAGTTTTAAATTTGTATGTGGGGACTCTTCTGCTCCAATATTCCTGTTCTGTTTTTTCTCCGCAGTATGTGGGGGGAAATGTTGGGTTAGCATTTGGGGTGATTGGGTTCCAGACACATGCACTTATATGTTTTTAATAAATGTGTTATTTTCCCTATACATATCCTTCTGTGGTATTTCTATTCCATTCACCATAGTTAGACATTATTAGGCACTTCACACAATATCTTTTTGATTTATTTGTATTTAATATTTTCTACAAGTGGGGATTTAGTGTGTATTAGCGACATTAACAAATAGGGCGCAGAGGAACTTCTTATATATCATGAAGAATATTGCCAAAATAAGGCCCTTTCTCTGTATGTCAACTGCAAAAACTCACTCAGGTCCTCATTCTCTCTAGACTAGATCATTGTAACATTCTGCTCTCTGATTTTCCTGCCTCTCATCTTTATCCATTTCAGTCTGTTCTCTAATCGGCTGCAAGAATATCTACCCTTGTGTCTCAAATCACTACGTACCTGTAGACAGTCCACTTCTGAGCAGACTGGTATCCGATGTCAGGGAGGTGCACACTCCTACAAACTGCTATAATGAGGGGCCTGAAAGTGAGAACACAACCTCTAGCAGTGGTAATGTGCACAAGGGCAGGACAGGATGCAGAATGTAGGCACATAATACCAGGTGCAAGTAAGCAGGGGCTGGATAACTGGTTCAGGACACCAGGTACTGGATGGCAGGTACAGAATGTCAGGTACTGGATAGCAGGTACAGGACAACGGGTGCAAGTAGCAGGTACTAGTTTACAGGTGCTGGCTAGCAGGTCCAGGCATCAGGTGTAGGATGCCAGGTATAGGATACCAGGTGCTGAATAATAGGTACAGGATACAATGAACTGAATAGCAGGTACACGTAAGTAGGTGATGAAAAGCAAGTACAGGATACCAGGTACTGGATACCAGAACAGGCAGGTAGATGCTGTATAACAAGTGCAGGATTCCGGGTACTGAATAGCAGGTACAGTATACCGGGTACTGAATAACAGGTACAGGATACCAGGTACTGAATAACAGGTACAGGATACCAGGTACTGAATAGCAGGTACAGGATACCAGGTACTGAATAACAGGTACAGGATACCAGGTACTGAATAACAGGTACAGGATACCAGGTACTGAATAGCAGGTACAGGATACCAGGTACTGAATAGCAGGTACAGGATACAAGGTACTGAATAGCAGGTGCAAGATACTGGGTCCTGAATAGCAGGTGCAAGATACTGGGTCCTGAATAGCAGGTACAGGATACTGGGTCCTGAATAACAGGTACAGTATACCGGGTACTGAATAGCAGGTACAGGATACCAGGTACTGAATAGCAGGTACAAGAAACAAGGTACTGAATAGCAGGTACAGGATACCAGGTACTGAATAGCAGGTACAGGATACAAGGTACTAAATAGCGGGTACAGGATACAAGGTTCTGAACAGCAGGTACAGGATACCAGGTACTGAATAGCAGGTACAGGATACTGGGTACTGAATAGCAGGTACAGGATACCAGGTACTGAATAGCAGGTACAGGATACAAGGTACTAAATAGCGGGTACAGGATACAAGGTTCTGAACAGCAGGTACAGGATACCAGGTACTGAATAGCAGGTACAGGATACAAGGTACTGAATAGCAGGTGCAAGATACTGGGTCCTGAATAGCAGGTACAGGATACTGGGTCCTGAATAACAGGTACAGTATACCGGGTACTGAATAGCAGGTACAGGATACCAGGTACTGAATAGCAGGTACAAGAAACAAGGTACTGAATAGCAGGTACAGGATACCAGGTACTGAATAGCAGGTACAGGATACAAGGTACTAAATAGCGGGTACAGGATACAAGGTTCTAAACAGCAGGTATAGGATACCAGGTACTGAATAGCAGGTACAGGATACTGGGTACTGAATAGCAGGTACAGGATACAAGGTACTAAATAGCGGGTACAGGATACAAGGTTCTGAACAGCAGGTACAGGATACCAGGTACTGAATAGCAGGTACAGGATACTGGGTACTGAATAGCAGGTACAGGATACCAGGTACTGAATAGCAGGTACAGGATACCGGGTACTGGAAAGCAGATGTCGGCAGGTAGATGCTAAACAGCAAGTACAGGATACCAGGTACTGGATAGCAGTAACAGGCGGGTAGATGCTAAATTGCAGGTAAAGGGTACTGGATAGCAGGTACAAACCTGTAGATGCTAAACAGCAGGTTCAAGATACCAGGTATTAGATAGTAGGAACAAAACAGGAGCAGGGAAGGCTAAGTCTCTGGACAGGCCAAATAACTGAGTGCAATGAGAAGATGCTTTAAATACCTTCCCTTAGGAGGCAACTGACATAAGTCCTCCAATAAGACAATGGGGGAAGTCTTCAGAGTGCAGGTTAAAACTGCAGACTCAAGGAACAACTGCTATAATAAGTCCTTGTGGTGTCAGAACTAGAAACCAGAAAGTCCCTGGTTCTAGACCATCCTGTGGTAAGTATGTGAATGGAAGGGATGGCTGTGTCTTGCAGACTGCCATCCTGCAAAGTGATTGTTTACCACCTTGCTCCCAGATACCTTCCCTCTCTAGGCTACCCATGAGGTCTCCTATTTCTTACAAAATAGTTATATTTTCTTTTAAATCACTTTCTTCTTCAGCACCCAATTACCATTCTTCTTTCTATCCTCTCCTTGCACAATTCAAGCCACCTGTTGGCTACAATAATTTTCTCTGGCTGCCTCTTGACTTTATAATGTCCTCCCTATCCCCATTTGCCAGTCATCCACACTCCTCACTTTCAAGCATCTCCTAAAAGCCCACCTGTTCAAGGAGGCATCTCGGTAACAATATTCTCCTTTACCCACTGATAGTCACATCAAAATCATTCTTCACTTTCTCTTGCATTTATGATCCTCCTCCCTCTGTGTGTTGTCATGATTACTAATTAGATTAGAAGCTCTTTGGGTCAGGGTCCCCTTCTCAATGTATGATTTCCTTTGCTGCACTTTTTACCCCTGCTAATAATGCAATGATCTCATTTCAGCCTGATGCTCTTAACCCTGTCCTATATATACATACATACACACAAGATAAAACTGCAGCCATTTTCAATCCACTGCAGGATGAAGCCCTCCCCAGCAAGCTGAGGATATTGACATGCTGGTCCATTACGGGTTAGCAGACATTTGACCCCACCAGGACTAGAACTTGCGACCCTGAGGTTTTGAGCAGATTCCACAGCTAGTGCATTAACCAACTGGGATTCGAAGATCTGTGCACTTCAGGGAACTGCTGCAACTTGATAGAGGTGAGTCTTGCTGCAGCAATTTTCACAGGAGTGGCCAGGGGAGAAATTACTGTGTGAATCTCGCTCTGCAAAATCACTTGCCTGTGGTGATTTGCCTCCCTGCTCATATATATATATATATATATATATATATATATATATATATATATATATATATATATATATATATATATATATATATATATATATATATATATAAGAGAGAGAGAGAGAAAGTCTTCCCCAATCTTCTACTTTTGTGACATCTTCTGTCTGCCTTAGTATCCCTCGACCATTTGTACCTGTTAATTATGTGCACATTTTGGGGGTCTACCTTCTTTTAAAGGTTATGTATTCCATCAAAACCCACACACCACTTAACTGTTTGAATGCTACAAACATCTCCAACTCATTGTGAAAGAGTTAAAAGAACCCTAAAACCTAAAAGTGAAATGGGGTTATATATATTTTAAGAGAAACTTTCAGCAAGAAAATGTTTATTTATTTTAATAAATATACTGAAATAACTATACCAGTGTCTAGGATCTGAAGCTGATACCTTCTACACTAGACTTTGCAGAGCGGGTGGTGGTACAAACAAAACTGAATGAAGATAGTAATTAGTAACAAAACTGACAAAGTAACTTGACCAGGCTGATTATTGATCTTGTACAGTGTTGTATTAGGATTCAATACAAAATTAGTTTCCTAATGAAGTTTACCCTTTATATATTATGGTCCCTGCACTATCATCTTTATAAATGTATTTATTTGGCACACAGTGGGTAAATTCTAGTCTTAAGCCCTTGAAGATCAGTGGGGCATGCAACTTATTGTGAAGTAATGGTTTGTATATCCCTCTGGGACTCAAGGGGTTAAATCGAGTTGTTTAAATTACCAAGGTCTTGCTTATTTAATAAAACTTGATAAGTGTCTGTAAACTGTCACTCATAAGCTAACAGCCTTTTTGAGATGTCACTCATTACAAGAAAGTAATCAGAGAGTAGCTGTAGAGAACAGGGATACAGATTTCCAGAAAAAGCAAGTTTAGGGTTGAACTTTATTGAATAGATGTATTGTACATACTGTCAGGAATACACATTTAAATATATATAAGCCTGTGTAATTCAAATGTTAGTGTTCCTTTAAAGGGGCAGTATCATATTAAATACTAGATTGGCTAATGCACCCTATAACACTCTGTGCAGCTTTAGTACTATGTAATTGGTTCCACCCTTTGTTACTTTTGTTTACTTATTCTCAATTGAAGAGATTTATTTCAAACTGCTAGGTCTCTGCTTCTATGTTTTAAGGGAGGTCAGGGAGTTATTGAGTGTGTTTATAACATTATAGGCAGCTGTCCATTGAGTATGTGATTGATTTATCTGTGCTTAATTAAGGATATAATTATCATATCTATGTCTACCTGAAGGCTATCATCATCAGCGTCTTGTCAGAACCCATCCATCTCCTCCTGTTCGTAGGCAGACCTAGCACCGATTGCTAAGCATCCACATGTTGTAAGCTTACTTAAACCCTGGTCCTTTCCGCTATCCTTGCCCTTGGATGGTCATTACTCAGCATCTTGTACCTGTGATGCTGATTTTGTCTGTTTCCCATTGTGACCCGGTCTGCTTATTGTCGTTCCTGATATCTGGCTTCCTGACTCCAGCTTTGTTCTACGACTTCCTGCTACTCTCCAGTTATGTCTTCCTGTGTATCTACTCCAGCTCTGCTCAACGACCTTCCGCTGCTCTACTGTATACTGACTCCACCTCTGCTCACCAACCCTCCTCTTCTATCATCCGACTTACTGTGTACTGACTCCTACTCTGGCCTACTTCCTTCTGCTTGTCTCCAGTATTCGACCTTCTGAGCATCGACCTATGGCTTTCCCTATGACTATGCACACCTCTCCACCCCTTTGATTCTAAGGTATCGACTAACTGTATACCTCTGCCTGTTTGACTATCTGTGTACTGACTCCTGGCTTGTCATACAACTACTGCTTTTCTTCTGTGTACAACAAACAGACTTTCGATCCTAGGCCTGGGTTTTGGCTTCCGAACTATTAGGGTTCCGACCCTGTGTCAGTGCTAGTGTGTCTCTGCCTTCTGATATCCTCTACATACTAGCTAACCCTGACCCAGGCTAAGAGACTGTGATAGTATCCAGGGGCCATTAATATGGAACCCGCGGACACAGAAGTTGAATACTTGCAAAGCCAGGATAGAGGGCTTGGATCACCGCATGGATCAATTTGCACAGGCCTTACAGACTTTGCTGGTTCAAACAAACCCTTCACAACTCTCTGTTCCTGCAGCTACTTCCCAAGTCCAGATGGAGAGTACTACTCCCATGCCCACCATGAGACTGCCACCTCCTCCCCACTATGGAGGTGATTCAGCTGGTAGTTACAGTTTCCTCAACCAATGTTCTATACATTTTGGAATGACACCTCATTTGTTTCCCTCTCACCTTGCTAAGGTAGGATATGTAATTTCTCTACTGATGGAGCGTTCCCTTGCCTGGGCTTCCCCTCTATGGGAGAGGAGTACTCCTCTGGTGAATAATTATGCAGAGTTTATCCATTGCCTGCATCAAGTTTTTGACCTTCATGGCAGAGCTGTGACTGCTTCATCCTCCGTCTTCACCATTAGACAAGGCACACGTCCTCTCCTGGACTATGCCTTTGAATTCCACACCTTTGCAGCCGAGGTTAATTGAAACAACGAGGCCTTGGTCTTCGCATTTACTAATGGACTCTCTGACCATTTGACGGATGAGTTGGCTGCTAGAGACTTACTTGAGGAGTTGGAGGAGCTCGTTACTTTTGTTCCCTCATGGACCTCAGGCTCTGAGAGAGGCAACTCCAGCAGGACTGCAGCAAGAAACCTAATATGAAATTAGCTCCCAGATTTTCCAATACAGAACCTCCGTTCGTTCCCCCTGAGAAGCCCATGCAACTAGGGTCCATGGGGTTGAGCAAGGAGGGGAAACTGTGGTGGGGCCAGTCATTATGCCTGCAACTGCCCACGGAAGAAGGGAAACACCTGCACCTAGAAGGGATCAGGGGCCCTGCTCTAGGTGTTGTCTCATTTACCCCTGATCAAAAGGACAAATGTTTACTGGTCCCTGTTCAACTGTCTTGACAGAGTTGTTGCATATCTACCTTTGCTCTCATAGACTCTGGTGCCGCTGGGTCATTTATTGATGAGACCTTCTGTAAAGATCAAGGGATTCCCTGCCTTGCCAAGACTCAACCTTTGCTGCTGGAGGCAATTGATGGGAGTCCACTTCACCCCTCTACTATTACTCAAGAGTCTCAGTCCTTGCCTCTCAAAGTAGGGATTCAAGGAATTTCTTTGTTGCATGTTTGTTTGGGCCTAACTTTTGTACAGTGGGACGTTTATTTAAACCTTTCATTACACAAAAGAAGCCACCAACTTGAGTGGGGCATCCATATACGTTATATCTGTGGATTAACCCTAGGAGTGCTGTAGGTATAACCAATAGGATTGCTATTGTCATTTTTATAGTATATGTTGCATGAAGGTAATTGTTTTATGGTGCTTTTCTAGACATATTATTAGATTTAATTCTAAGTATAGTCTTTGTTTAGTCTATTATTGAAAATAATAAATGCAATTTATATGTTTTATCCAGAAGGTATGCAATATTGAAAACAGTAGATAAATAAATTCTATTTATCTAAATCTGGGATTTTATTCCAGATAACATTTTCAAAATTTTGCTATTTTTATATGGTATAAGTAAATAGTTATGAGACCTTGCTCCCGCAGCATACCGCAATGCACTCTGAATCACCAGGCAAAACCAGTGTCAGAGTAACCAGAACTGTTTATTGCAAGTCAGGCACACATTTTAATACAGTATGGCACAAAAGACAGACAATGGTGAGAGGTGGTATAATGGTGGGCTGGGGCCAGGGGACAAAAGGGTCAGACATGATGAAATTACAGAACAATGGGACTGTTTGGGGATACATAGTAAAACAAAGGGCCGGGGCTGGGCTTCATGTGTGGGACAATGGACCAGGGTAATCAGAGACACAAAGACCTGGTAGACTCGATGGAGCCGCCGCTTCCAGGCTTTAGCCAATGAGAGTGCGAGCTACAGGAGCGTATGGGCCAATCCGGTGGCCGCCGACATTTTCCTATGATAAGTCTATGGAATCTCCACGTCAGGAGCCAGTGGGAAAAGGGACTACTTTTCTCCATGTTAAGTCAATGTAAGCCCTTTAACTACGACCGACCAATCAGTGGTCGGCCGACATTCAACCTCCCAGTACTCCTGGTAGGGGTTCATGATAGCCCAGTGAATGTCAGCCTTTTGGGGTAAAGTCGTAGGGCTTGTCGGCCCGCACCCAAATCCTCTGTGGTTGGCAGTGTGGTGCTCACCCAGGCAATAGTCCAGTGTGGATAAACAATGTGGTTCCCGTGACAGTTCTCCCCCCTGACCCATATTCCGGCAGACCCGGCTAGATCCTTACGGGTTGGCCTGGGGCTGTCCGGGTTTAATGTTCCAAGTCCGTTTGTCTTGACAGGCCATCAGCATTGCCATTTTGCTTCCAGGGCCGGTATTGAATAGTAAAGTTGAAGGGCTTCAAGACCAAGCTCCACCGAAGTAGATGGCCATTGTCCCCCGCTAATCGGTTGAGCCAGATGAAGGGGTTGTGGTCGGTGAGTACAGTGAAGAAGCGTCTGTATAGGTAGTGCTGCAGTTTCTTCAGGGCCCAGACCAGGGCCAGGCACTCTTTTTCGATGGCCGCATACCCCACTTCCCAGGGCAGGAGCTTCTGACTAATGTAGATCACCGGATGCTCGCTGCCGTCGGACCCCACCTGGCTCAGTATGGCTCCCAACCCGAACATAGAGGTGTCTGTATGGACACAAAAACGTTTGGTGGGGTCAGCAGCAGCCAACACAGTGGCAGAGATCAATACACGTTTTAATTTGGTAAAGGCAGCATCACATTCCGGGGACCACAGGACCTGTCGGGGGAAGGTTTTTCTTGGTCAGGTCGGTAAGGGGCTTAGCTATGGTGCTACAGACGGGTACGAATCGTCGGTAGTAACCAGCCGTACCCAGAAAAGCCATGACTTGGGTCTTGGATCAGGGTGTGGGTGTTACGGTTCAGTACACTCAGAAACGGTAGATGTTGGTAAAAACACACTTTATTAAGACACACAAGGAATGAGGTGACCCTCACGGGTCCAGTAACAACAGTAGAAACTGACACAGGACAGGTTACAAGCAATTGAACCCACACCTGTCCAGTATGTAAGTATACACTCAATACTGACACAGGTCAGGTTAATGGATTTGATACAGTGTGTGATTGTCCAAAGTAACCAGTGAGACTACAGGTGGTATGCGTAACGAAGGCCCAATGTCGTCTATAGGCAAGGTGAGGTGACAATGACAGGACTGCAACCACAGGCACGGGACGCCTGTAAGCGTAGGCAATGGTGGACGCCCACCAACGATACACAGACTGGTCAGTGCTCATGCCTAAATGGAGGCCCTACTGGAGCAGCCCAACACCGTGTGCACGTACTACCTAAAAGGGTTAATGTGCGATAGTATAAATGGATGGCAACCGGAAGCGCACAGCGAAACCAAATGGAGACTAATCGCACACTGAAACGGAGCCCAACAAACCCAGAGTGGTAGTAGTAAAACGAGGCCCTTCCCCCGAAGGGGTTAATAGCGCTATGGTCTGGATAACGGCAACCACCTGAAGCGCTCAACTGAATCACAAAGACCAAGCGAGTGCAACACGGTGTGGAGGCACAACGAGGCTCTTGACCACTGGCAGAGTATACTGGCAACCGGAATAACAGAATAATGAGCCCAGTAGTTGTAACGGTGCCAGATAGGCAATCAGCAGGAACAGTTCTGAGGAGCCCAACCGGGCATAGCAGAAGCAGGAACCACTGCCAAGTCGAGTCGGTACACAGTGCAGGAACGTCAGCCAGGCCGGGTCGGTACACGGAGCAGGATCCTCAGACGCGCCGGGTCGGTACACAGAGCTGTATCGTCAATCTCGCTGGGTCGGTACATGGAGCAGGAACGTCAGCCAGGCCGGGTCAGAACAGGAAGCAGGAACGTCAGCCAATCCGAATCGGTACACGCTATCAGGAACAAGACAATGGCGTGGTCAGGCAGTCCGGGGTCATACACTGGATCAGAACAACAATAACTAGCGGCAGGCATCAGGTACACCACGAAAGGGCACCAGCAGAGTGACAGCCCAGGGTATAAAAAGGCTGTCACTAGGAGGAGCAGTACAGAGCAGCCAATAGGATAGCAGTATCAGCGAGATGGACAGAATGTCGCCCAGATCACGGGCACCGTGGTAGTGGGCCAGTTGGCAACAGCTTCAATTTTGGCTGGTTCTGGCCGCTGGCGCCCGCTGCCCACCCTGTGACCAAGGTACTGTGCCTCTGACATCCCTTTCCTACACTTGTCTGGCTTAAGAGTCAGTCCAGCCATCCTTATGCGGTCAAGTACAACCCCCACATGGAGCAGGTGTCCCCAGGTGTTGCTGAAAATCGCAACGTTGTCCAGATATGCCGAGGCATACTCCTGGAGGCCATCTAGGATCTGGTCAGTCATCCGCTGGAAAGTGGCCGGAGCAGTCTTCGTTCCAAATGGCATGACCTTGAATTGATACAGGCCAAATGGAGTGATGAATGCCGATTTGGGGATAGCTTCCCAGTCCAGCGGAATCTGCCAGTATCCCTTGCACAGGTCAAGTGTAGTCAAAAAGTTAGCCCTTGCAATACAATCTAATAGCTCATCTACCCGGGGCATAGGGTAGGCGTTGGTGGTGGTATGGTCATTCAATTTGAGGTAGTCAACACAAAACCTCGTGGTCCCGTCCTTCTTGGGGACTAGAACAACTGGGGATGCCCAGGGGCTGTTAGATGTCTAACATGTCCTGAATTTCCTGGCGCATCCCTGCCCTTACTGCCTCTGGGACTCGGTAGGCGGTTTGACAGAAAGGCCGCTGGCCTGGGGTCTCGACTCGGTGGACAGCTACTGTGGTGTACCCGTGGAGGGAGGAGAACATCTCCTGGCGCTGCTGGAGTACTTGCTTAGCCTGCTCTACCTGGGCCAGTTCTAGTTGCTCCGTTACCCCTACAGCCTCTACCCCTGCCTTTTCTTCACTGAATCCAGGTAGTGCCGGCAAGGGCAGGCCCTCCGTGTCCTCCACAGCTGGGGCACAAATAGTGGCTACCTCTTCTGGTCTGACTTGGTACTCTTTCAGCATGTTCACATGAAAGGTCTTCTGCACCCTTTCATCTGAACATTTAGAGACCAAGTAGGTGGTGTCGCATAATTGCTGGATGACCCGATAGGGTCCTTGCCATGCTGCCTGTGGCTTATCCTGTTTGACTGGTTTAAGGGCTAATACCTGTTGTCCTACAAGCAGCTTGCGGGTGCGGGCGGTCTGGTTGTACCACCGTTTCTGCTGACTCTGTGTAGCCCAAAGGTTCTCTTGGACCGTGTCCTTGAGCTCCTTCAAGCGATCCCGGAATGCCAGCACATAGTCTACGATGGAAGTGCCTTCCCCCCCATCGTCCCCTCCCAGTGGGTTCACAGTAAATCTAGGGACCCTCGCACCATCCTCCCATATAGTAATTCAAAAGGGGAGAACTCTGTGGCTTCCTGGGGTACCTCTCGATAGGCAAACAGGAGATTTGATAAATGCTTCTCCCAATCCCTATGAGAGGTGGCAAATGTCTGAAGCAACTGCTTCAGGGTGCCATTGAATCTTTCGCACAACCCGTTGGTCTGAGGGTGGTAGGCGTCACTATGTAGGGGCCGGATTCCGCAAAGTTTCCAGAATTGGTGGGTTACCTCTGCCGTGAACTGGGTCCCCTGGTCTGAAATGATCTCTCGGGGAAAGCCTACCCTGGCAAAGATTCGGAGCAGGGCATCTGCCATGGTCTCTGCCTGAATGTTTGCCAGGGGAATGGCCTCTCTGTACCGGGTAGCATAGTCCACTACTGTTAAGATATACTTCTTTCCAGAGGGACTTGGCCGTGGCAGTGGCCCCACCAAATCTATGCCTATTCAACTGAATGGTTCAACTATGATGGGCAAGGGGTGCAGCAGGGCTTTGGTGTGATCACCTATTTTGCCTACCTGCTGGCAGGGGTCACAGGTCCGGCAGTGTTGCCTAATGTCCCCCATGATCCCTGGCCAGAAAAAGGACTGGGTAATACGGTGATGGGTCTTGGTCACTCCTAGGTGACCGGCTAGGGGAATGTCGTGCCCAATTCGTAGCAGGTCATGACGATACTTCTGGGGCACCACCAGCTGACACTTGGGCATCTTAGTCCCTTTCCTGCCCTCCGTAATCCGATATAACAAGCCCTGTTCCCATTCTATCCTATCTCCCCCCAGCCCACCTGGGTCAGTCCTGGCCCTGTCTGTATAGCTGGCCAAAGAAGGGTCGGTGAGGGTTTCCTGAGCAAAGTCAGCAGGGGAGTCCCAGGAAAGAAGGGGTGTCGTCGGGCCCAGTGTGTGATCAGTGGGAGCGTCAGTGTCAGGGGGTCTTGCCTGGGTCCCTTTGTCGAATGGACTCGCCCCCATACGTGCTTGGTTCCTGGTGGTTACCGGGCAAAGTTCTGGCAGGGTATCCACAACAAAGGACGACGTGAGGCAGCCCAGGTCATTGCCCAGTAAAACCTCTGCAGGTAGGTTCTTCATTACTCCAACTTCTACTTCCCGGGCTCCCACCCCCCAGCCTAGATGTACTCTGGCCGCGGGGATCCGCAATACTGTGCTCCCCACCACTCGGATGGCTATGGACCGACCGGTTCTTTCTGTGGGGGCTACCAGCTGGGGTTGCAGCAACGTGATCGTAGCCCCACTGTCTTGCAATCCCTGAACGGGGTGGCCCCTCACCCAAACTGCCTGCCGGTGGTGCAGCGGGTTGTCTGCCACAGTGGCTTGTACCGGATCAACTTCATGGAGAGCCCCAAACTCCTCTTCACCCCATGCATGGGTAGTCTGGGCAAACTCTGTGTCGAGGCAATGGGCAGCCGCCTGTGGTACTCTTGGAGGAGGTCGGGACCAGGTATCCCAGGGAGCGTTTTTAGGACAATCTGATTTTACATGTCCCACTTGGTCGCACCCATAACAGCAAATGCCTGGTCTCCGGGGCATCCCGCTGGCCGCTCAAAAACCTGCAGGTAGCCATCAATTTCATCCTCAGAGTCATTGAAGGCTTTGAATGCAGCAAATGGCAATTTCTTTTTGGGAACCCCACTAGGTCTGGAGCTCGCCGGTTTCTCTCTGTGCTGCTGCAGCCAGGGCTGGATTTACATCTCAGGAGCCTGTAGACACAGATATCTGAAGCGCCTCCCCCGGCTATCTCCACAATGCTCCAAATCTCCATATTGCCCTCACATTGCCCCCCAACACCTTCACATTGCACCCCATCAGCTCCACATTGCCCTCATATTGCCCCATCATCTCAACATTGGCCCATTCAACTCCATATTGCCCCCCATCAGCTCCACATTGACCCCATCAGCTCCACACTGACCTCATATTGCCCCATCAGCTCCACATTGCCCCATTCAACTCCATATTGCCCCCCATCAGAGCCACATTGACTTCATCAGCTCCACATTGCCCTCACAATGCCCCCCTTCTGCTCCAACTTGCCCCCACCATCTCCATGTTGCCCTCACATTGCCTCCCTCCCATTGTGCGTTTCCTACCTCATTAGCAGACCTGTCGTCTTGCCTCCTTTGGCACAGTCCTGTAAGTGCTGGAGCTCCCGCGAGGTCTCCTATTCAGGAATGCAGAGTGCTGGGTGATGATGTCATCACCCAGCGCTCTGCATTCCTACAGAGCCGACGAGGGAGCTCAGCGCTTACAGGACTGTGCCAAAGGAGACACAGATTACAGATCTGCTAGGGAGGTAGGAAATAGAAAACGGGGGGGGGGGGGGGTGCAATGTGAGGGCAGCATGGAGTGGGCGCTGGCGCAGCCAGCGAGGTGGCAATTTTTTTTTTTTCTTTAAAGTATTAAAAAAAAAAATCCCATTATCAGCCGCCCCTTGGTGGCGTGCGCCTGTAGGCAGGTGCCTACTTTGCCTTATGGCAAATCTGGCCCTGGCTGCAGCTCTGCCAGCCGGAGGTTGGTGGCCTCACTCAGGATCTGTGTGATGATCTCCTGGGGAGGAGTGGAGCCATAGAGGGCCAAGCGCCACTGTACCTCCCGCTGCAACTCAGACATATCCGTGGTCGCAGAGGACGTATTGCTGGCTCGGTCGCCCTCCATCAGTTCAGCGATTAATGTGGCTTTAGATTTATTGCTGGCCACTTGCCCACAGGACTCCACCAAGTCTTTCAAGGTACTCCGTTTCAGGGCGTCGTACCACTTCTCTATCCGCTGCTGGCTGTGCTGCGGAGACCGGGGTCAAGCCAGGTGGCTATATCTCCCCATGGATGCTGGTCTCCCTGTGCTGCTGAGCCCGGGGTCGAGTCAGCGGCTATATCTCCCCCTGGATGCTGGTCTCAGCTTCTTTTCCTTGTAAGAGGTTGTATCCCGCTGCTTGCCACTAGATGTGACGGTACCAGCAGACACCCAGCGTTGGTGTCACTGTCAAAGATCACTTCTTCCCAACATCAACCAGCAAGAGCTCCCGCAGCATACCGCAATGCACTCTGAATCACCAGGCAAAACCAGTGTCAGAGTAACCAGAACTGTTTATTGCAAGTCAGGCACACATTTTTATACAGTATGGCACAAAATGTAGACAATGGTGAGAGGTGGTACAATGGTGGGCTGGGGCCAGGGGACAAAAGGGTCAGACATGAAGAAATTACAGAACAATGGGACTGTTTAGGGATACATAGTAAAACAAAGGGCCAGGGCTGGCTTCATGTGTGGGACAATGGTCCAGGGTAATTAGAGACACAAAGACCTGGTAGACTCGATGGAGCCACCACTTCCAGGCTTTAGCCAATGAGAGTGCAAGCTACAGGAGCGTACAGGCCAATCCGGTGGCCGCCAACATTTTCCTATGATAAGTCTATGGAGTCCCTTTAAACCTATCTCCACGTCAGCGGCCAATGGGAGAAGGGCCTACTTTTCTCCATGTTAAGTCAATGTAAGCCCTTTAACTACGACCGACCAATCAGCGGCTGGCTGACATTCAACCTCCCGGTACTCCTGGAAGGGGTTCGTGATAGCCCAGTGAATGTCAGCCTTTTGGGGGAAAGTCGTAGGGCTTGTCGGCCCGCACCCAGATCCTCTGTGGTTGGCAGTGTGGTGCTCACCCAGGCAATAGTCCAGTGTGGATAAACAATGTGGTTCCCATGACAGACCTGTTTTGTTTTATTAAAAGCATTCACATAACTACATATCTTCAAGGCCGGATTCACAATAAGGCAGAGTAGGCATCTGCCTACAGGCGCACCCCACAGAGGGGTGCCTGTCATTGGGATCGCTTTTTTAATTTTTTTCTTTAAATTGGCCTCGCTGGCTGCGCAGTGGAATATATGAGGGCAACATGGAGATGGTGGGGGCAATGTGGAGCTGATGGGGGGCAAGTTGGAGCTGAGGGGGGGCAATGTGAGGGCAATATGGAGATGGTGGGGGCAATGTGGAGCTCATGGGGGGCAAGTTGAAGCTGATGGGGGGCAATGTGAGGGTAACATGGAGCTTATGGGGGGCAAGTTGGAGATGGTGGGGGAGAATGTGAGGGCAATATGGAGATGGTGGGGCAATGTGGAGCTGATGGGGGGCAAGTTGGAGATGATGGGGGCAATTTGGAGTTGGTGGGTGGCAATGTGAGGGCAATATGGAGATGATGGGGGCAATGTGGAGGTTAGGAGTATTGTGGAGGTGTCTAGTGGAGATGGTCAAGGGGGGGGGGCGCTTCAGATTTCTGTGCCTACAGGCTCCACAGATGTAAATCCGGCCCAGCATACCTTAGACCTTAATTAGCATAGTTTATACAGTTTCTGGGACAGAGGTATTTATATACATTGCTGCCAACTGTATTAGAATTAATTGCAGCAAATACGACCTCCTTTGCTCATAGTTGCCTTCAAACTGCTGTATAAAGTCTTCTTGCTTAATGACAACTTTGTGTGTTTTCTTTATTTTCCCTCTCATTTGTCTTTTTTCCTGGGGTACTTCTAGGGTACTACCCTTTTGTGAAGCCTGACATCCATGACCAAAATACTGGAAAATTATATTATCTTACTGTTATTTTCTTTTCCAGGTCAAGGAACATCAGCATTCTCCAGGTCCCAACATCTTTGTTTTTCTGTGTCTAGGTTATAAACCAGACAGTCCAAGGTGGAGATATAGACAGACTTCATCACTTTGGGAGAGTTCCTTTCCAATCAGTTGAGACAGGAGTTAACCCTCTGGTGAAGGCTGATGTCCCCTGATCAGGAAAGGAAGATAACATTAAACAATACGATTTTTCACTTTCCATTGTCCTAAGCATGGTATAGTCTGCTTTGGTGTTGTTGGGTAGGGCCAGCTTTACTTTTAAGCAGCCAATGGATTTTTAGAAAGTCCTCTCCCTCCTCCATACATCCAATGAACAGATAGCCTTAGGTAAGCCTTAAAGGGATAGTAATACTTCGTTTTATCTTTATTTTATTTTGTAGGCATTAAAAAAACATGAATAACGATATAAGTCTTATCTCTCAAACCTTTATGGTTTAAGAGATATTCACAAGCAAAGTATCCCCCCCTGTTCAGCCAGACCAGAAGGGAGGTGCCCAGATAAACTGCAGAGAGGGACAATCTTCAATTAAGATAAGGGAAAAAGCTGAAAAACTTGTCAAGGGGGGAAGGGCTTTCATTCTTTTCATACAAAGAAGATTGTCCCCTGCTGTTATCTGCCTGGTCTTACAACCAGATTCACATCTGAGAAGAGATGGTTTACACTAGGAAAAAGGGGCGGGAGGGGGAAACTTTGCTTGTGAATATCTCTTAAACCATAAAGGTTTGAGAGATAAGACTTATATCGTTCTTCATGTTTTTTTACTGCCTACAAAATAAAATAAAGTTAATACGAAGTATTACTATCCCTTTAAGGTACTTTAAAGATCATTATTAGAGATGAGAAGAGATGACAGTGGCAAGTACCTATTCTTCCCAGCTACATCTACACCAGTGTTTCTCAACTCCTGTCCTTAGGACCCACTAACAGGCCAGGACTTAGGGATTTCTCTGCTAGAGCACAGGTGTGGTGATCAGAGGCTCATTCACATTAATTAACTCACCTATGCTCTAACAAGGAAGTCATTAAATCCTGGCCTGTTAGTAGGTCCTGAGGACAGGAGTTGAGAAACACTGATCTACACCTTTAAATAGCCTCAACTGATAAGTGGTTACAAGCTGTGGCTTTATTTCTATTTGTCAGTCTTTTGGTATGGTTTCCCTGCTCAGATTTGAGACTCTTACATCTTTTAAGGAACTAGTACTACTTAATTACTATTTCCCAGATACATGGAATGAAGTTTTCCAGGTTTCTTCAGCAAGCACTGTGAAGGTTTGAAGCACATTAAGTGTGTCTGGAATGGCCATCATAAAAGATGTGGTTTTCACTTGGAAGTGGCTGCGTCTGATGTCAGTGCCCCCCCCCCCGATTTTTATCAGTCTTGTTCTGAGCATGGGGGATGCTAGAAGACTTACCATTTTATGTATAAGGAGGTATGATGATAGTAGCAGTGATGTCTTATCATTTATTTATCTTCACTAGTATTCTTGGAGCATCCTCCGCTTTTAGAGTAGGGATGTCTAAGTTCATTCCTCAAGGGCCACCAACAGGCAGGATGTAAGAATTTCCCTGATTAAGTACAGGTGAGTTAATCAGTGGATCATTCATTGTGACTGACTCACCTGTAC
Organism: Rhinophrynus dorsalis; assembly: GCA_037306005.1. Classification (NCBI taxonomy): domain Eukaryota; kingdom Metazoa; phylum Chordata; class Amphibia; order Anura; family Rhinophrynidae; genus Rhinophrynus; species Rhinophrynus dorsalis. The sequence goes on from CM074722.1 coordinate 258,288,724, forward strand.
TTAATCAGCGAAATCCTTAAATATTGGACTATTGGTGGCCCTTGAGGACTGAACATGGACAGCCCTGCCTTAGAGTGTCAGTCCTTGCCTTCTTACCTGAGTAGGCTGAAAGTTCCATCTTCTGTGTTGTTGCAGAGTCTTTTGTTTTTGGTCCATTAGTAAGTTAGCTGCCATGGTGCCTAGGAAATTAGAATATGTATTTATGCTTACCCTAATATCCTTCTCCTGGACATTTCATGGCAACATTCACCAATATTCATTTAAAATGTTAGAGTTACTTTCATATTATTTACCTGGGAAACATATAAACCATACCAGTGAGAAATTAGTTATAAACACTGAAAACAAGTGGAGCAATTCAGTGACAATCCAATGGCACCATAGGGGAGAAATAAAAATTCCAAAAATTCACATTGATTTAAAAAGGGCATTTAACCCCTTGAATCCTAATGAGGTTTCCATCATTCAAGGAGTTAAAAGCCCCATTTAAATCAGTGGGGACTGTTAGTCCCATTTGGTGCAGTTGTTTTGTACCAGAATCCTTCATTTCCTACACATTGCCCAAAGGGGCTCTGACTCCTTGGGCAGCTTCTCTTTCACTTGAGACACGACCACTGCACTCTCCTGCCTCTCTTCTTGGGTGATTTAACCCCTCAAGGACTACAGGAGTGTGTAATGTAATTCTTTGCGTATCTCTGGTCCTTAGGAGTTAACCCTTTGAGTGCAATACGCTGGATACCGCTCTGGCACTCAAAGCGTTAATGTGTAGAGCCATTTTATGAAAACCCGACAGTACTGGCTGGCATTGCATTTCTCTGCCACCCACTTGCCATGCTTTAGTGCTCTTCCTTTTTTGCCTTGCACATAAAGGGTTAAAATAAAATGATTCCGATTACTTTTGGACTATAGAGAGATGTCTTGTGAACGCTTTCCCAGTTGCTAAAACAAGTCGACGACTGGAGGAAACAGCATGAAGGAGTGGCAGTTGGGAGGGAGAGCAGCGTAATATTTTGGAACAGGGTAGTGCCAGCCACAATGACACATAAATAAACTAAAAGTCTCAAAAACTATTACTGTAAATAAATTAGTCTAATACAAAGGTCGTTTTGAAAGTTTTTTCGTAGTGAACCTAAGCTATTAGATGACCCATTTGAATCAAAGGTTCAGTTCATTTGGTTTGTAACCGAATTGCTCCGCTTTTGTTTTGTTCATATAGCCAATGGTTCTTAGCTAACAACCTAGTTCCAGTCTTTGGACATCCACATATCACTCCCTGGCATCACCTGTCTTCAGAGCATTAAAATAACTTCCAGTACCATGCTGACATTGCAACTTGTCTGCGCACCCTCTCAGGGTGTCAGGGGGCTTAAACAGTTTAACCCTTGCAGTGCACCGAGCAGCCAGCCCCTCCCCTCTGTCCCCAACTCATTGTCCCTGAATGAAGCGGTTTCCAGTGCAGGGGGTAGCGTTGGGAACAGTTGAAGACGTGTGTGTGTGCTGAACAGCTGAAGTCTGCTTTTGGATCGCCTGGAATGTGGTAGATGACCTGAGAGCAGGACTTTTATGGAAACTCACAGCCTGGGAGTAACTCCAGCCAAACGGCATCCAGTCTGGTGAGAGCAGCAAGGGCAGGAGCACAACTCAGCTGTAGCACAGGAGGGGAGAGAGGGACACTGTTCAACAGCACTGCCAGGGATTGAGGTGGCATAGTTCAGCAGCACTGCCAGGGATTGTGGTGGCACAGATCAACAACTCTGCCAGGGGTACCAGTGGCAACAGGACAACAGCAGTAATAGTATAACATCAGCTGCTCTGCCAGGATTATCCCAACCTCAGCAGGATCCCGGGACATCTGACCAAGGTGAGATTTCTCTATAACTTACAATGATCTATATTTATCTGTTTATTGTGTATATATAATTATTATATTGTATATAATTAACCAGTTGGACGCTAGACAGGTCACTAGCAAACTAAAAAGCAATGCTCTCCAACATCTGATGGGTTAATGATAATATGAGGCAAACTTCATGGAAACTGTTATCCCCTGGTCTCTGATGCTCTAACATCCAAGGGGTTAAACTGAAATTAAGTAGATCCAATTTAAAAGGCTAGTGAAACGTGTTTAACTATTACTACATTAAAAACAATGTTATAAAGATCACTTTGAATACAATCTCTCTATTCAATCATAGTGCTACAAAAAAAGATTACTATAAACCATCTGGGGACCAAAGTGGTGACTAACACATCGTTTTGCTTTGCTTTACACAACCCTCTAGTGCTCAGAAAGTTACACTGAATTGACCTTTACCTATATAGAGTCACAGCTGTAATGGGAGAGGTAGTACAAGTATCACTTAACATGAGTCTGATATCTGATGATGTGTACTGGTAGCATAAACGGGTATAACTCCAGCATGTCTCATATCTAAACTACATGGAAAATCAAATCTGTCTCCCACTGAGAAACAAGGTGACAGTCGGGGAGGTTGAAAAATGTACATGTCCATCAAGTCCATCCTTTGCCAGGTCTCCTTTTGTTCCAGAGGAAGGTCATTTCATTTTATTGTAAGAAGCCTGACTTAACGAATAAGGCTTGACAGTGTTTAACCATTTAAGTGCCAATGCAATACCTCTTTGGCACCCAAACGGTTAAGGAACTTCAAAACACCAAACGTGGGTCAGAGACTCAACACAGTTTATCACAGTGAGGCCTTCCAGCAATTGTGGACTACAACTCCCATCCAACTATGGGAAATGTAGACCATAACAGCTGGAGGGCCTCTGGTTGACCACACTTCCTCACAGTTCCCTAAAGCTCTGCTGTGATCCTTTATTTCTTTTTTTGCACTGTGTTTTCTTATGTAGTGAAATCATGTTGTTGGAGTGCTGACCTCTTTCTTATCTTGGTTGGGAGAGTTTAAAGGAGCAGAACATTTTATGAAAAATACGTTTTGTAGTGTTTTTCCTGTAGAGGTACGCAAGGGTACTCCTTATGCTGGGATTATCCTCATTCCAAATTTATTAAAATTAATTAAACATGTTACTTTACATTAAAGGGATAGTAATACTTCATTTTATCTTTATTTTATTTTGTAGGCATTAAAAAAACATGAAGAATGATATGTCTTATTTTTCAAACCTTTATGGTTTGAGAGATATTCACAAGCAAAGTTTACCCTCCCGCCCCTTTTACCTAGTGTAAGCCATCTCTTCTCAGATGTGAATCTGGTTGTAAGACCAGACAGATAACAGCAGGGGACAATCTTCTTCCTATGAGAACAATGAAAGCCCTGCCCCCCTTGACAAGTTTTTCAGGTTTTTCCCTTATCTTAATTGAAGATTGTCCCTCTCTGCAGTCTACCTGGGCACCTCCCTTCTGATCTGTCTGAGTAGTGTTACATCAGTAAAAGGGGAGGGAGGGGCACACTTTATCATTTAATTACTCCTAAACTACAACTCTGACAGAACTGAAATAACACTCTCCAAGGTCCAAATACTATGATGATTAATTAGAGCTAGGGTTGCCACCTTTTCTTTAAAAATATACCGGCCATGGCATTCTCTCCATAGACTTAATATTGGACAGAAGCCAATTTTTTACCGGCCTGCCGGTAAAATACCGGCTGGGTGGCAACCCTAATTAGAGCTGCTTTTATTATGAAACATTACTATCCCTTTAAACTGCAATTTGTGTGGTCACTGAGTGGCAAAGGCTTCTCTCACTACTATGGAGAGCTGTAGTTTGACGCAAGGGGGGAGATTCACTAAGCAGTGATAAAAAGGTGATAAAGTGGACTTGACGCCTCCAGTGATATCACTTCTCCAGTTCCTATGTTATTCTATGGAGCCTATGCACTAAGATTTCTTCAACTTTGTAGATCTTAGTGCATAGGCTCTATAGAATTACATAGGAACTGGAGAAGTGACATCACTGGAGAATTCATCTCCTCTTTATCATGTCTTATCACCTCTTAGTGAATCTCCCCCTAGCTCTCCTGCCCAGTGCATATTACATTAAAAAATTCCTGTTAGATACCAGTTGGGGCTGGTGCTAACAGTTTGATTTAAAAATAATCCATCCAACAAGTAATAACATTTGAAATATAACCCTCCCTGTAGTGGAAGCGGCCACTAGTTCTAGTGTTCTAACCTAGTTTTTCATCCATATAAGTTACTGCTTCTATAAGACTTCTGATAACCACTTATCTGTAAAACAATTGCAATACTTGAGAAAATCTACCTTTTTAAACCCTTTTGAGTGCCAGGGGTTAAGCAATGCATTGAGAAGCACTGCAGTGCAAACCCCTCTTGCACTTAAAGCGTTAAAGCTGAACTTTCAGATAATAGCCAGTTGCCATGCATTCATTAAATGCATGGCGACTAGCTTGAAAATATATGTCTTACCAAAAAAATACTTGTGTCTAGAGGAATCCGTCCCATTTCGGGACTGATGGGCAGGTTAGTGCGGTCTGTGCTTCTGCGCCGTCAGTCCCTTCCGGTGACCATATGGTGCAAAGCAGTCTTCTCTATGGAGACCGGGACTGACGGCACATGCGCACAGACAAGATGTCTGCGCTCTAGCCTCAGTTCTGGCCTCCAAACGGGACGGATTACTTTAGACACAAGTATTTTTTTTTGGTAAGACATACATTTTCAAACTAATCGCCATGCATTTAATGAATGCATGGCGACTTGCTATTATCTGAAAGTTCCGCTTTTTAAAAGCAGGGTCATGTGCCATATGATCAGAAAGCAATGAGAATAAGGGACACAATTTGTTTTGATTGATGGCAAATTATAGCCTGTCAGCTATTCAAAAGTATGGATTGATTTATTTATTGATCAAGTCAGTGGGACATTTATTCTTGAAGTGCATTGACTATTTTATGTGTGCACTAGATAATTAGGTATATATAAAAAAAAGTTATAAAAATCTCAGGTGGGTCGCATTTGGACGTACATTTTTTAAAGCATTCGTGACTTATAGAAGGGAAATTTATTTGGCTTCCTCTATCTACTATGTTGCCTATTTAGCCGTGGAACTAATTTCATAAACTGTATACACAAACAGCCCAGCAGAATTTTGCTATTTACTAACATGGGAATGCAATTCTACACACGGAGTAAAATGAATGGGAAACCCAGTGTGAATGCAAATCATACGTTCAAATAACTATGTTTTTCACCTAAATTACCCATTCATTTTACAATGAATCCATTCCCTACAATAGCACTGCACACTGGAAAATGGGCAACATTGGCATGGTTAAATACCATGCAATAAAAGTGAGTGGGGAAAAGGGAAGCTATCTGTATAAATCATCATGGAAGGACAATTTACCTCTTTAGTAAATAAATCCCTCCGTGTTAGTCATCATTTTCAAAGGTAATTTGAACAACACTGTGATGCAGTGCAGTTCAACTTGCCCAATTTACTTACATGCATTGTCTTTTGTGCTCCCATGATGATCCCATATCTGTGAGGAAGGCATAACATGGATAGTCCAAATGGGTGTCAGCTATGAATTTCATTGGCTTGTGCCCATGTGGGTCATCCATTCATAGGACGTTGTGATCCCCATTATGAATTCCACATCACTAGTGTGAACAATTTGCATTGTGGCCCATTCTACTGATCTTTCCTGCTTAAAGTGCATAGATGCAGGAGAGCTGCAGAAAGGTGCATTAGGCTGTATCACATGTGCAACAACTTCAGTTGTGTACACTGTACAACCACAGAGATCAGTGAGTGCAATTTACTGATTATTAATTTAGGGTTAAAAACTCTGCCCTAATGTTGCCAGTGAGAACCCCCAATAGAAGAATATCCAAAGCCTTGTTCTGCAGTGTGTTGGGGAAGTCTTTAGCATCCAAGTGGCTAAGGGATGCTATAAAGTGTGGTCATACTACAAGGTGTGTTATAATTGCTCCTATAAAACAAACCAAAAAAAAAAAATCTCTCCTTAACCTTCACTTAACCCTCTGCATGCCAGAGAGTTATCCAACACACCGCAATGTGTTGGTACCTCCCTGGCATTCAAATGGTTAACGATAGGAACCTTAAAATCTCCCTAAAAGACTAGAACCACAGAAGCCTTTATTTGGTTCTTTGGTTTGGATTCAGTTGCAAGTGATACATTCAGCACTGGTTTTAGCAGCAAAATTCTCTATAGTCTTCAGTAAAAAGTTAGGACTTAGATTTAACACCAGGTATTGAATCCAGACCATTGTTTATTATTAACTCTAAGGGCTCTATGGTAAATAAATTGCATTTAAAAATGTCATTTGGAAACTATGATGTAAATATAAAGTACGATTTAGGCCTAGTTCACACAGCCAACTGTTGTAGCAACTTTGAAAAAAGTTTCACATAATAGATATTGTTTTCTATGGAGTAGTTCACATAGGTACACATGTGACCTAGGCCTAAATAGGGTTGCCACCCAGCCGGTATTTTACCGGCAGGCCGGTAAAAAATTGGCTTCTGTCCAACATTAAGTCTATGGAGAGAATGCCATGGCCGGTATTTTTTTGAAGAAAAGGTGGCAACCCTAGGCCTAAATGTCACTTTTTAGATTTCTATAAAATCTCTTTTATTGTCTTAATTAGTATAAATAGTGTTTTATCTCTGAAAATTTGACAGAAAAATAATTTACACTATTAGCAATATTTTAACACCACTTCTTCCCTTTGAATAGAGGGCCTTAAGTACTGTACAATAGTGGGCCTTGTTCACAAAAGGAAAGGTGCAATTCTAGTAAAACCAACTATAATGAATGATCCATATCCAGATCCATATAGATTTAAATGGGGCTTTTACCACATTAACTTTGTAATGAGTTGAAGCCTTCACTAGCATATAGGGTGTTAAAACGCCCATTTAAATGAGTGGGTATTTTTATTTTCTCCTTTTTGGTGCTCTTAGTTTGTCTCAAACTGTTCCTATTTTGTTTAGAGAATAAGGCCCAGTGTGTTTTAACCTTAGTGGATGACAGTTCTTCCCTTGAATAAGCTGGGTATTTATGAAGGACGGCCAAATACAGCCTCAGTTATCAAAGCATGTTGCAGTGTTTGGAAATGGAGCATGTGATGAGGCCTCGGAACAGGTGACAGCTGCTGTTTCTGTCAGAACAGTGTCCCTGTCTAATACTAGTAGTGTTAAATTAACCACTTAATGACAGATCAAACTCTAGTAGAGAATGAGTAGATAACATCACTCATTGGGGAAATATGTTTTCGAAAAAAATTATTATAATTTGTTTAACAGAATGACTTAGCTAGGTATGAGTCCTTCAAACAGTAGGCAGTTATTTTTATTTACTATGTTTAAGTAACAATTGCTATTTGAAATCCATACCTCCCAAGTGTCCTTCTTTATGAGGGACAGTCCTTCTTTTAGACCCAAATCCCCCTGTCCCTCTTTCCCATCCTGATGTCCCTCTTTTTAGGTGATCAGACTGTGTGGTGTGTTTATAAGTGTATCACATTGCTCCACACCAATAAAACTCACATTACTGTTTGTATAAATGTCAGTATATGTGTTTATAAATTAGTCTGTGTAAATAAAATACTTTGGTCTTGTTCTAAATCATTTATTAGGTTTCAGAAGTAGGTGTCATGAAATAGCCTAAAAATTCTTGGTAATTCCATGTCCACCAGACATGCCCCCCAGCAAAACCCCCTAAAACACAAGTATCCCTCTTTGGCAATCTGAAATGTTGGGAGGTATGGAAATCCACTGCTAATTGTGTCAGTTTACAGTTTGATAAAGACTAGTAACCCTTATAATCATTGAGGTCTGTTGAAACCTATGTTGCTGTGGGGACCTATGACCTACAGACAGACCAACAAATATCAGTGGATACAGGAAACTGCAGATATAATTCAAGAGAGATATATAAAAGGTTTGTGCTATACTGGACACATACCTAGGGAAGTGATTTTGGTAAGAAACTAAGCCATTTATTCCAAAGGCATAATCCTTCTTTTATACCCTTTTGAATTAAGCACTAACCAACTGAGTGCCAGTGGGTTGGCTACCTTTCTGGTTCTCTAAGGGTTAAACACCTCATTAATAATTAGTATCAATTTGTGCCACACGTATTATTTATCATTACTAACAGTCGGATCCTCACTGATTTCACTAAAACATCTCATCTTTTTCCTTTGCGTATTATGACTGATAAATGTGCCTACAGATACTATGCATGGGCAAAAACAAGTTACCTGGGACAGGAAGACCTTATTCTTTCTGGTGTCAGTATTTGGTGACCTCATATCATTTAGTATATGCTAACAGGACAGAGATTATACTTTGTTTAAAATGTAAATTGTATTTCGTAATGCCATCTTCACATTTTTTACATTATATTTCTACGTTCTTGATTTTAGAGAAATGTGAAAAAAGAGGGGACATTACTATTTTATAATGTAACAAAAGACATCAGAAAAAAATAAACACACATACTATGACAAAATGTGCCATAAAGACACCCAGTGCTTGTTTGGTGAAGGTGCTGTGCAATCACTTTTACAAGTCTATTACTTTAATGATTTTACACTATTCATGTTCCCTGAAGGATCCTTGGACATCTCCCCACCCATCCATGGCTGTCTGTCCTGTGTGTGTGATTAGAGTTCAGTATACAGGCCTCAGTCCAGTGGCTATTTTCATTGGTCACAGCTGAGATGTTCTTCTTCTGGCAACTTCTGATTTCTTCTAGATAGTTCTTATGGTTCTTATAGTTAGAAGCATTTCTGCCTCAATGTAAACAGACATGCACGTACATAACCAACACTTTTCTTTATAGGTCCTTCCAAAAAAACAAAACAAACTGAAATGTATTCAGCAGATGATAATCTTTTAAAGGTTAAAATAAAAAGCCACACATGTATTTTATATCCTGATGTGGGAGTCTTGAATATTTCATATTATGATTTTGGCAATTCATGGATACAGTTTCGGGCCAGTTATAGGAACGGAACATTTTTTTAACTGAAGCTGAACTCAGAGCATTTTCACGCAATGTGGCTTTATTCTGGCTACTGTACAATAGAAATATTTAACCCCATGCATACTAGAGACCTCTCTAATGCATTGCACTGGGACTTCTCTAGCACACAGGAGGTTAAAGGGAATTATTGCTGACAATAAATGACTGCATTTATCAATGAGATACTGTTATGGAAAGGGTAATTACTTACCCTTGTGGATGTCAGAGACTCATCTATGAACTGTGGATCAGCACTTCATGCTTGGGTAGCAAGTCATGATTTTCTGTTCTGACAAAAAAATCACCGTACCTGGGAACTAATGAAATGAGCTCATCTTGAGATCTTTGAAATACTAACCCTTAACGCTCTAGGTGCTATTCAGTGTTTGCTTCAACCAAGAGATGATCCAGTTAGCTCTCAATTAACCTTTAACATGCTACAAATCTGAGATATCAGTTGTTAACCCCTTAACATCATGTGATGTGCCAGGACTGTCGCACCGGTCGGACGTTAAGGACCTGTGACCAGAATTCTTGGACAGCAGTCCGGCGCCACACCACTCTGCCATCCCAGAGTTCACAGCCGCCCACCTCCAGATTGGGGGGCCATTAAGGGGTTAAACACTCACAAGACAAGCAGGACTTCTTCCTCTGCCTTTATGGCAGAAATGTTACTAATTTGGATTTTAAATAAGCAGTACATTGGTATAAATCCTATAGTAAGAAATACTGGACTCTCTCACCCTGTGAATTGTGCCCTTCACCCTGAGATTTGGTTCAAAAGCCTGAGATGAGAGTTCCCAGGTAATCAGAAACAGAAAGTCCATACTCAGACTGATCTATCACTGAGATACAGCTTGTACCGCAATGATTAGAGGAAGAATTTATTTCAGATATCGGCAACCTTCATTGTGGGGTGGGACTGCAAGATTATTTATCAAGCAGTTGCGTCTGATGTGATAAGTATCTCTAATGAAAACACGCTATTGTGAAATATATGCACCTTCAAAATTAAATTTATGTTAATTAATATGGCCCAACGCCTGCCCCTGTAAGTGAAGGTTTAGGCTATGCCTGTGTAAATTGCAATAATAATTTAATATAGTCAGATACAGAATTGCATAGATATTTCTGATTACTTCTGAAACCCCCCATTCCTCCTCACAGATGGGTGACCTAACCGCAACAAATGGTCAGTTGCATAAAACATTTATGGTGCCATGCAGTGGAGTTACTAGATTCCCATAAGGGCCTGGACCAACCTAATGCATTGTTCTTCATCATTTTTTGTTTTGGTTTTTTTTTGACAAAAAAAAAAGTCCTCAGTCTGGAGCCTTTCTAGACATTTACCATTTGAATAGCAGAGGGATGACCAGCTTATGATGGAACAATATGTTGCACACTCCTCTGGCATGCTGTGGTTTAGATCACCATTAATCCAAAGCTGGTCTACTAAGTCAGAGAATATAATTCTGTCTATGAATCATGGTTTTTGTAGATGCCAAAAGACCACTCAAGTTCACTTCCCAACGTCTGTGACATTTTCGAGATGGAATGCTGCACCGACAATTACCCTGGTGTGTAGAGTCTAAATGCTGTTCACACCCTTTTCTCACCTCTGTCATCTGCATAGTCCTGGAAAAACAATCAGTCGTGTTGTTTTCATGCCTTGAAAAGAGAAAAGAAAAATGTTGGAAAGATGTATTTTTTGTCATTTTGGACTGCTTTTTGTATTTTCCATTTCTGTTGAAAGATGTTATTCTGAAGGCCAGATGATTTAAAGAATGATTTAAATAGAGAATATCGGTTTATCTGGAAATTTTGAGTCCAAATGGCAAAACTACAAGGAGACAAAGAGGTGTGATATGTACTGACTGAGAACAAACAAAACCCAATAAGTTGCTTTTTTGCTCTTGTGCGAATAGAGAAGAAATATAGTGGATGGACGTATTACCTACACAGATTTTAGTCTCATTAAATGTATCTATTTAATCTGTACTTTTACTTTTTGTCTAGCAAACAAGTTTAAGTGACATTATCACCTAAAATGAAATTGGTTCATACAATTTTAAATATTGTGTTCTATTAGCCAACAAAATTATTTCTTAGTTGCATAAAATACAAAATAAAATATAAATGTGTTTTTCCTATTCATCTGGATGCAGCATTGCATGGCCATCTGACTGTTTTGTTTATACAAGCGACAATGGCAGTGTATGGCATGATTTACCATAGGAAAATAAATAAACAAGAGATAAGCGTTTCAGTGATATGAAAAGGGTAGGTTAATATTTCAAAATCATGAACAGTTTTTATTCTTATTTCAGTTTAACAGTTCTGATAAAAAGTGTCCAAAAGTGAAAACTTTTTTTAGTGTCGAACTTTCTCGTTAAAGAGAAAAGTACTTACATACCATAGTAAAGAATAGCTTTAGACATATGCTGTTGTCTTTAACTGGAAAGCGGCATATGTAAACATACATGGTTCTAAAGAATGTGGCAGGTGGCATTTTTACGGCCATATTCTATTCAGAATGAAGCCTATTATTGCAGACTTTTTGAAATATGGTCCACTAATACTCCTAATGGTGCTTGTTTTGTGGTGTTCCCTGCCTGAGAACAGATATGTAATTAATTCACCTTTTGCTTAGGCCAGAATGGAAGAAAGGCACTTGTGCGTCTTTCGTCAAAGAATACAATTTATATTGCAATGTACAGTGCTGCCAGAATGATCCAGGGCCAGTTCTAGGTTTGGCAAAGCCAGGTGTGAAATCATTTGTTGGCCTTTTTTTTTTTTTAAATAAATATATATATATATATATATATATATATATATGTTAAAAAAAAAAAAAAAAAAAAAAAAAAATCATCTTAGGTATAAAGGTGGGAGACGGATGGGAGAAAGGGGAGAGATCAGTTCTTAGTCCTGTCATATTTTGACACCTGAGCCTTGTTTCTGTCAGGCGCCACAGGCTTGTTCTATTGTCCCACACATACATGGTCTGACAGCACCCGCCGTGTTTCACTGATAGCCACAGAAACAAACATACATTCTGTTACTGTAGCCTTTTCCAGTGACCCATTTGTACTCACAGATCCACCCACACTGTCTTCCTGAAAGTCATAGAACCACATCTAAATAAGATCTGACATACCAGACTTGTTCCACTAGTAGTTACAGATCCACACATACATTGTGTGTTTCCTTTTTTCTGTAGGAAATTGTGTATGCTGAAGCTGTGCTGTACTCAGATCATGGAACCGTTCTACTCTCTACCAGACATTTCCATTTTGCAGTGAAGGGCCAGCGAATTTGCTGGGCCGTGTGCACTTCACTCTTGGCACCCACCTAAACCTAGTCCTGTGCTTAGGTCTGCAACACAGATCAAAACATTGAAAGTTCTGTACATTACGATATAATTTTAGTCTTTGAGAAAAGACCTGTATGTTCCTCTCTCCCGTCTATTGTTGTATGCTGGTCTTGAGTGCACTGCTGCATAACTTCTATATGGATATTACAGCCAGAGTGCTAGGATTTTGACAAAAAAGAAATATAGTAAATTTATATATACTAACTAGACTGCTGTTTGAAGTATGACTACCTATATAGGATTTTTTTTTTTACATTGAAATACGCTTATTTCTGAACAAAGAATGTTATACTACATTTCAGTTTAATTGGGTTTAATTACAATCTTTTACATTCTGATAAAATAGATGACAACATAGTCCTGAAATTGCTTTTCTGCATTTTTTGTATGTAAAATTAAGTTGCTGGAGTTGGTCTCTATTTGTTGTTGCAGGTGGATAACATGAAGCAGATGTGCATAAATCATATCCTTGTTTGCCACTGCCTACAGAAACACTTTGCTTCTGTGCTGCAAACACATTAATTGATTAATTACCTTTTAATTAGAAAATTCAAAATTGTTGTCAAGCCAGCAGCACTTGAGGACTGAGTGGGACAGCTGTGCTGTAGGGCTCTGGTATTTATTTATATTTGGGGGGTTGGCTTGCCTGTGTCAGTTACTCCTGCAGTACTTGGACTGAAAGCCTCACTGGTTTCTGTGGGACCTCGACCTGAGTAAACACATTGGGACAAGCACCTGCCATTATTTTCTAACAACTGTGTGCTCTGTTGGATATGTTAAATGTGTAAAGTCTGTGAATGGGTTTGTTTTGCACTTTATCCACACTAGCCGCACTTCAGCTGATGGACCAAGAAGAAATGAAACAATTGTGGGGTAAACCAACTGCACCACTTGGGACAAATAAAAAGTCCCAAAACTATCATTGATTTAAATTGGGCTTTTAGCTGATAAAATGCTTCGGTGACCTCTCTAACGTTCAAGGGGTTGAACTCCTATTTAAATCAATGGGAATTTCTATTTGTCTCCTTTGTTGCTTCAGTTACTCTTAATTCTCTACATGTTAACCCCTTGAGCTGTTTCCAAAATCCAAGAGGTTAACCTTAGAGTGCGAGTAGGTTGATTATAGCATTGCTCTGCAAAGCAATCCTCTCCCCTGTGGCCATCAAATGGTTAGATAACTGAATTTCAGGTGGTTGGCAAGGCTCAGTTCATGCATCGGGTATCTGGTGGGGGTGAGACTAGTAAAGTGGATATTAATTCAGGCTTGTCCAGATAACACTGGAATTTGGATTTGGTCTTCAAAGTAAGTGACAGGCTGATAACTGTTCCCACTGGTGCCAATATCTCTGAGCTAATTTTGTCTTCAAATTCAAGTTAACCCCAAGCTAGGAGGAAGCACGTTGTTAGTCTTGCAAAATCCAAACAATATGGACACCCATATTAATGAGGCAAACAGAAGTTGTGGAATCATGCAGGGGTATTTCTGATTTATAAAAGTAATCCATAATAATGGTTTGTGCACTTATATGTAAATATGTCTGGAATGTAGACACAGAAATAATTGTCACAAGACAGAAGTCCAGTGGAAAGGAATGTATATATAACAATAGTTTGGGCTGTATGCACAAACAAGAATAGCCATTCTGAAGCAATCTAACTGCACTATGGGGATAGCATTCAATGGGTTTATGGTCCGATTTAGAAAAAACTTACTGAAGCCAATAATGGCCCAATTTAGAAAAAAAAATGAAAGCCATTAACAATTAAGCCCCAATTCCTTCCTGATAGTTCCCTGAAATAACATCCTATCTGCTTTGAAACCAACTGTCGTGATACTCAGTACTATTCTGAGATAGAAAGATATCCATTACTTTTTTTTTTTTTTTTTTTTTTAAAGAAACTAAAATATCTGCAAATATCAGCTCTTTTTGCCTCAACCTCGGGTCACAGTAGCTATGCCCTGGGAATATTTGTGTGTTAGGGGGTCAGGAAAATGTTTGTTTCCAGGGCCTTCTAAAGACTAGTTAGGTTACTTTTCGCACTCGCTCTCACACTGGAGCACAGGACTCTCCTATTACTGTTATTCAGTATTAAGCAGGTTCTAGCACCTTCTTGTCACAGAACTCAAGGAGGAAACAGGAGACGGGACAGTAGTTAAAAACACCACCTTTATTGCACAATAATATAGTAAGAATCAATATATACTCTGGCAGAGATAAAGCATAAAGCAGGGAGCAATAACTACTACCAGAAATAGTAGACTGAACCTGCAAGTCAAAGATAGGATACGTGCAATAGCACCAATGCTGGGGCTAGGAACCAGAAATAGATAGTATACTGATGAGTAATATTGGGGCTAGGACCCAGAAATAGATAGTATACTGACGTGGTATCAAGCGATAAAGGCAACCGTTGAATAACTGGACTGACTTAGGTCTACAGTCAGTCTCAGAAGATATAGGCAACCAAGGAGGAGAACCAGAGGAAGTCAGCCAGAACCAATGGTCAAAAACAAGCAGGTAGTCAGACAAGCCAGAGGTCAGTATCAGAGCGGGTAGTCAGCCAGAGCCGAAGGTCCAATACCAAGCAGGTAGTCAGACAAGCCACAACACTGGACACCGGGAAAACTAGGAAGACAAACTAAGGATCATACACAGAGCTCAGTCAAACTACAACTGCACTGGAACACCATGAAAGGCCTACTGATGTGGTGACCAAGCAGTTTATATATGGATTCCCCCACCCCCAGGAGGTGGAGCACCAGATGGGTCTGTCTGTTTATGAGCGGGACGTGACGTCACTGTAGGATTCCCCAGTGACTTGCACCTGACTCTCTGTCGGCAAGGGACCACTATGAGACACGGCAGGAGCTGCAAGGGGCAGCAGCAAGGAGGCCGGTCACCCAGGCGAGCACCAGGGCGCACCGGTATCAGTGAGACTGGACACAGCAATCCCGCGAGGCAGCAAGAAGAGGGAACCAGCCTTCCCTGAGCATCGGAACAGCCGGTTCCCCTCTGAACAGGAGGTAAACGTAGCGCTTACACTTCTAACTAAAAGAAGAGAAGACAAGAGCAAAAGATCTAAGAATAGCAGTAGTATGTCAATACACGCAGTTGAACTTAAAGTTGTACTCACAAGATGATTTCTTTTTCAGAAGGCCTACACACAAAGCCCAATCCTGCTCAAAGGTATGTCAGTCAAAGTACTGATGATTTCTCACTCCAGTCTGATGATCAAGGTGATGAAATGTAGACTACCTCCTACCGGATAGATGGGAGAGAGATTCTTCTAAGGGCAATACTGTTGTATGATGGTGCCCACACAATCATCCCCGATAGAATACTACTCACCAGGGGAATGAGCAATCGAACAAGGAGATCAGGATCCAGGCAGCGTTGTAATTTGGATAATAAAACTTTTAGTAAAGTTTCCTGTCGCGTTTCGTGAACATGGTTCACTTCATCAGGAGATACATATACATTGTAAGATACATCATTATATAAAAATTGAACATACCAAGTCAGTCGGTGCAGGGGTGCTCCCGTTTGCTAAACACACTCTGTAACCCCTCGGGTTTTAAACATGAGATCTCAACCAGTACCTTGCAGCACTCCCTGCTGACAATTCATTGTTTAATACAAGCAGAATATGAAATATTTATACTGCAGGGCTGCACAGAAACCACTGCAGTTCTAGAATAAGGGTGCACAGTTTTGTTTCACTAAACTCACATCATCTTTACTACTGGCCTGTATTAACCCTTTGGATGCTAGAGGCATCTGTAATATCCAAGGAGTTAGTGGTTATACAGTGACACTAAACATCTATTGTATCAATGAGTTAATTCATCACTGAATGAATAAACCCTTTTGCATTCCATGCTGAAAAAGAGGGGCTTAACATGTATTTTAACTTATAATTCATGGCTTTTTTAAGGAATGAGATACACAATTAACCCTTTGAATGCCAGGAGAATGTACAACATATTGTGTTACATTCCCCTCTGCACTCAAAGGTTTTAAAGCTCAGTGACTAGAAAGGTGGAAACAAGTAACACTTGTGGGTGCTTCCTTTCACAGTAACACTGTAAGTCACTGCAGTGTAACTAGTATACAGAAGATATTTATTAGATATAGGTTCTCTGTTTATTCTGGCCATTTGTTAATCTGCAAACTGGAGTCTCTTGGGCAGATCCGGAGAGTTACCAGGTAAGTCTTGGCTTTACAATGCGTAGCATACCCCTCTGGCAATCAAGGGGTTAACACCTTGAATGTTAGAGAAGTCTCCACTCATTGGGGCAGAATCACTAAGCGGTGATAAGGAGGTGATAAAATGGAGATGACTTCTCCAGCTTATGACTTTGCCAGTTCCTATCTTATTCTATACAGTCTATGCACTAAGATCAACAAAGTAGAAGAAATCTTAGTGCATAGGCTCCATAGAATATCCTTGACTTGGAGAAGTGATAAACTGGAGAAGTCATCTCTACTTTATCACCTCTTTATTACAGCTCAGTGAATCTCCCCCATTGTGTAGCAATACATTGTAGCCCTCTGTAACTTTGAAGAGTTTAAAAGCACAATTTAAATCAGTAGGATTTACTTTTTTGCTGTGATGCAGTTGTTTTTACCCTGGAATTACTCCACCTTTGCATACGTATGCCACATTGGCTCTAAGTGGGTAATAAAGATGGTGGAGCCATTATCCTGGTGGTTTTCTTGAGATGGGCACTTACTCTTGGCTTTAAATGCCAACATTTCCACAGGCGTGATCTTCCCTCTTAGGGGCTCTGCTATCCCCAGGTTAGGTAATCTAACATCCAGAGCAAGAAGGGCTCACTCGGTATATTTAAGGGGCTCATACTTTATTAAGCACAATGTAACATAATACATAATATTTATGCGGGCATGCAATCTCCCTTTCTCTGCATCTAATGAACGGAGGATGAAACATTGCATATTTATCACCATGAGCTCACAACACTATGATATGTAATAGTTTTGCTATCAGTAGATGTTCTGTTTGATAATATATTGTATGCTAGAGACTAGGGATGGGCAAAAATAAATTTTTTTCCTGCAGGAATTTTTATAGAAAACTGCAAAAATGTATGCATACAAAACCCCAAATCATCATGCTTTTCACTAACCACAAGAAATTTCCTGATGGAACTTTGTCAGTTTGCATAGGGGGTTAGACCCAGTATTCATAGTTCTGGCTATACCATGGCAGTGGGAAAATACTGGGGGTCAGTATGTGTGGTTCTATGGCTACAGTGGGACAAGGCTAGAGGGATAGTACATGTACTTCTATGGCTACCATTGGACAAGGATGGGGGCCACAGCAGTAGTGGTAGCATGAGGCCCTTGAGCTGCTGCCAGGCTACAACTCCCATCATTACCCACCAACCTGGCAACAGCTGGACGTCCTCATGCTACCCATCCCAGGTAGAAGACAAAGCTCAAGACTGGGTGGTCAGTATATGTGGTTATATCCCTACAGTGGGGGTAGCATGTGTGGTTCTAAGGCCATAGTGGGACAAGGCTGGTGGTCAGTATGTGTGGTTCTAAGGCTACCATAAGACATGGCTGGGGGTCAGTACATGTGGTCTATGTCTACCTTAGGACAAGGCTGAGGGTTGGAATGTGTGGTTCTGCTTTTCCCAGGAATTCCTGCAGAAGCGAAAAGTGAAGTGTTCCTTGCTTTCTCTTTTTGGGTAAAAGTTTTCATCAGTCCCTGGTAGAGCCATCTTTAGCATTCCAGAGGTTAATATTTTAAAATATTCACGAAAGACTATGTAGAAAAAGTGAAACTCAGAATCGTGTTTGCCACTGTTAGAAATGGGTTTTCCATTGCTCAGAAGAAATACTGAGCATTCTGCATTCCTATTGGTTATGTCAACAATTTGGCAGTACAAATAAAGTTTCAAGTTTCACTCTTATTCCACTAATTATATACTGTCTTGCTTGTTGACAATTCCTTTTCCAGATGCAAGCTATCCCAGTTTTATGCCTTTACCTCTACTTGTTGCAGAGAGATCAAATATCACGTGGATTTTTTGACAGACAACTGCTAAGTTATTTTGTTTTATGTATAAAGGTCATGCCACCAGTTACATGCAGAAAGAATGTTGAACCAATATTCGAATGATATTTAATCATCATGGTGAAGGAGTCAATTCCAATAGAAAGTGATGTGTTTCATTTGTGCAAACTCAGAGCCATAAACATAACAAAATACAACATTTTAGAGACAAACCAACTCATCATAAATATTACCATTGATTTAAAGGGGATTTAACTCCTTGAAAGCTAGTGAGGTCTCCAACGCATTGCTTCTTAATGTGTCAGAGACCTCTTGCATTCTAGGGCTTAACCCCTTTGAGTGCCAGAGGGGTACTATTGCGTACCCCTATTGCGTACCCCTCTGGCACTCAAACGGTTAACCATCTGAGTGCCAGTGAGGTATCCAACACATTGCAAAGCAATGCATTGGATACCTCCTTGGCACTCTTCATGGCAGGCTTTAAAATGCTTGCACAGCAAATGCAATTAGCCTAAAACAGATTAGCAAACAAACAAAAGTAAGTAAACTAGTATATGAACTGACTGTTACAAAGTTGCAAATAAATCTCACAAGTCAACATGTGAGTGTGGCCAGTACAACTGAGGAAGCCCATACAATTGCTTACACTGCCTAATGAGACAACTGGTCCTGAATAAAACTCTTCTCTCAGAGAAAATTCTCTAACACCAGTATCATCCACTTTATTAGTATCTGAAAGGGCCCATTAGAATAGCTGCTTAATGGTAGACATATTGGGCCTTATTTATAAAAATAAAGTGGTATAATTCAGGCCAAACCAAATACAGCACTGGGAGCAAATACAAATTCTCAGTATTCCCATTGATTTAAATTGGGCCTTTACCCTTTACAATTTGAATGATAGAGAGGTCTCCAGTACATTGCTTTGCATTCAAGAGATTAAAGCATTCAGTGTGTTTAAAGGGATAGTATTACTTCAAAATTACTATCCCTCATATTGTAGCCCTTAATAAACGGAGTTAAATGACACCAGCGGCATCTCTCAAACCTTTATGGTTTAAGAGATAGCCACTTTCAAAGTTTCCTCTCCCCTGCTGTCAGCGTTCTGCTGCCAGCAGGGGAATCTGGTCTCGGAATCAATTGGAGGCTCTTCAGCAGAGCCGATATCTCGTAATGGAAGGAAAAATTATTAATTGAAACAGTCTTCTATGTGTGCTTTGTAAACAAGCACACTTAGAAGACTGTTTCAATGAATCATTTTTCCTTCCATAACGAGATATCGGCTCTGTTTAAGAGCCTCAGCCTGTCCCGGGACCGGATTCCCCTGCTGGCAGCAGAACGCTGACAGCAGGGGGAGAGGAACCTTTGAAAGCGGCTATCTCTTAAACCATAAAGGTTTGAGAGATGCCTCTGGTGTCACTTAACTCAGTTTATTAAGGGCTACAATATGAGGGATAGTAATTTTGAAGTAATACTATCCCTTTAAGGTCCCACTTTATTTGTTCCCTATGGTTCAGTTGTTTTGTCCCAGTCCTATCTGATCTTGGTGAACATGCACCCAGAGGGGGACATTACCGCTGCATACCTAACAACATTTTAAATGGCCAAAGAGGGACACTATAGTTTCAGGTTCTGTTGATGTGGTCATGACTGAGCACTTTCAGGTTGCCCAAATTCAAAAACCACATCCGGCACTGTAACCAATTTAAAATCACAATATTACATTATGAATGTCAGAAATACAGGTGACCTCAAATTTAAAACACAATAGCCGATATTACATCTATAATGTGAAACACATCTACTGCGTTTTCACCTCAAATACTGGTAAAAAAACAAAACAAAACACATCCCCCGCTCACTCATGGGTACTGACACGCCTGTAATGTGACCAAGGTGAACTGGACTCTCCCCTACAAGGTCTAAATCACCTCAATCTCCTGTCTTCAAGTGTTGGTTATTCTACCCTCCGAATAAATCGGGGACAACTCATGCACCAGCAGCCAGCAGCTGACTCGACACAATGCCGTCAGGCAGACTCCAGTTACACCTTTAAACTCCCGTACTCACGCTTCTACTCCCCAGGGCGCAAGGGACATGAGACTGTACAACCCCAATAATTTAACACCTCATTGCCTTTAAAAAATAATGAAATAATAAAAACACTAAATACAAATAAAATATATATATAAAAAAAATCAAAAACACAAAAAAATATAAAAAACAAAAATTAAATAAAAAATCTGTCCCAAAGTTTATTGATCGATCAAAAATATGCAAAATGACATAACATCAATTCCCTAATTTCCGATAATTTCTTCTACTTCATGCTCTGACCATTCTTCGTGTAATTAGTCCCGCTTTTTATTCTTCTATGCAACTGTATCTATCTGTGCAATATTACAAATTTTCCGCATATAACACTTGTTTGTATCCGGATAATTCCTTTATATATCAATAAAATGTTTTGTTTCAAAGGCGCTTTTCATCGCAACTTATTTAAACTGAGATACAAATAAGGATATATAGACTACCACCGTGTATATACTTTTTTGTGTTCACATAATGTTTCTCTTGTTCTTTTACTAAAAGTATATTTATGTTTCACGGCTATGCCGGTCACTCATGGTTTCGGTGTCCTCATACGTTCCCACTTGAGGGTAGTATCTTTCTTGTATTGCGGTGTCCTTTGTCTTTGATTTCCCGCGTATCTCCTTTCCTTAACCACTTCACGGATACCTGTAAGCTTTCTTGTATTGCGGCGTCCTTTCCTTAGCCACGTCAAGGATACATACGTTTCTTCAAATGGTACGAAACGTAATTTTAAATCATGCACTCTTTAAGATACAGTTTTGCAACCACCTTCCAACGCGTTTCGGGATCAAACAGGCCCCTTCATCAGGGAAGCTTGAGGTATCCGTGACGTGGTTAAGGAAAGGAGATACGCGGGAAATCAAAGACAAAGGACTCCGCAATAAAAGATACTACCCTCAAGTGAGAACGTATGAGGACACAGAAACCGTGAGTGACCGGTATAGCCGTGAAATATAAGTATACTCTTAGTACAAGAACAAGAGAAACATTATGTGAACACAAAAAGTATATACACGGTGGTAGTCTATATATCCTCATTTGTATCTCAGTTGAAATAAATTGCGATGAAAAGCACCTTTGAAACAAAACATTTTATTGAAATATAAAGGAATTATCCAGATACAAACAAGCGTTATATGCGGAAAAATTTTAATATTGCACAGATAGATACAGTTGCATAGAAGAATAAAAAGCGGGACTAATTACATGAAGAATGGTCAGCGCATGAAGTTATCGGATATCTCAGGAATTGCTGTTATGTCATTTTGCATATTTTTGATTGATCAATAAACTTTGGGACAGATTTTTTATATAATTTTTGTTTTTTATTTTTTTTTGTGTTTTTGATTTTTTTATATATTTTATTTGTATTTAGTGTTTTTATTATTTTATTATTTTTTTAAAGGCAATGAGGTGTTAAATTATTGGGGTTGTACAGTCTCATGTCCCTTGCGCCCTGGGGAGTAGAACTGTGAGTAAGGGAGTTTAAAGGTGTAACTGGAGTCTGTCTGACGGAATTGTGTCGCGTCAACTGCTGGCTGCCGGTGCATGAGTTTTTCCTGATTTATTTGAAAGGTAGAACAACACTTGAAGACAGGAGATTGAGGTGATTCAGCCCTTGTAGGGGAGAGTCCAGTTCACCTTGGTCGCATTACAGGTGTGTCGGTACCTATGAGTGAGCGGGGGATGTGTTTTTTTTTCTTGATCAGTATTTGAGGTGGAAACGCAGTAGATGTGTTCCACATTATAGGTGTAATATCGGCTATTGTGTTTTAAATTATACTATAACAGAAAGGGGACATCATGAATGCAATATAGTGTCCATTTGAGGTCACCCGTATTTCTGACATTCATATTGTAATATTGTGATTTTAAATTGCTTATAGAGTATTTGTATATGATTTGTTTTTTTTGTGTTATTGTGACAATAAATATGTAATTCTGGATTACAACAGATGATGTGAATTTGTATCTGTGGTTAACCACACTGTGGATTGTCATTGGTTACAAAGCCGGATGTGGTTTTTGAATTTGTAAAATTTTTGAAATTCCAATAGCAGGGAATTTATTTTTTCTGGCAGCAGTTACCAATTGTGGCTTTGTAATACATATAGCACCACTTGTACAATTTTTATACTTTCAGGTTACCGTTTGATCTACTGGCAGCCCTTTATGTGACCAAATAAATGATTTAGAACAATACTATTTTTTTATTTATAAAAGCATATACTACAGCTATATTTCTTCAGGGCAAAGTGATAAACTTTTATACACATTGCTTCACACTCTGATCTCTAAAAAGATGGGTACCAGGGTAGGAAAGTGGGATAGAAGGATTTGGGTCTCCATGAGGGCCTGTTCCTCCTAAAGAGAAACAATTGGCTTTTTGTGGGGGGAAGCCACTGGGATGCACAAAAATAATTACCATATGTTCGCAATCATAAGGCAAGGTTTTTTTAGGCATTGTAGCCTGCAAAAAAACAACAACCTTTCCTTATATTTAAGGCCATGTTTTAACTGTGCTGTCTGTCGGATTGGAAACTTATACGGAGATCTAGCCCTCTACTTCCCTCTTTTCCTCTACCACACATCCAGGAGGCAGCTTTGTAGAACATGTAGAAGATGTGTCCAGGAGGCTGCAGGTTTCATTAAATCTCTATGGCCTTTCAGATCCTGCCAGGATGTTTTTTAATGTGCAGGCTTACACCCAGACATGATGTGTCACTTCCATAATCAGGTCAAATTGTGAGCTTTCATCTTGAAAGACAGGTCCGAAGTTGGCCTGGCAGGACCTTAGAGGCCACAGAGCCATGAGGAAGAAACCGGATGGCAAATCTGAACATGCTGCCAGTTGGACACATTTTCTTCATGGCCGTGTCCTGGATATGAGGCAGAGGGAGGGAGGAAGGTGGAGAGAGAGGGGGTGGATAAGGTTTGAATTACATTCTGTGTGTGTGGTTTTGTTTTGTTTTTTTACACTTTTTTTATTATTTTTTATATTGTTTTATCATTTTTATTTGATTTTTTTTATGAATTTTTTTAAAGTGACCTAGATAACTAGTTCTTAAGTTATTATGTTCATACTAGTTGAACAGCCCGTTACACGGGCCACAGTGCCTCTGGCAGCCGGTCGCGGGGCAGTCAGCACAGTGGAGACTACCCGCACCTCGGCTGATACAGCAGTATCAGCCGCGGTGCGGGCAGTCTCTACTGCGATGAGTGCCGCACGCGCAGCAGTGTCTACTGCGCATGTCGGGCGTTACACACAACTTAGAGAATTATTATATAGGATATTTTTCTCTTTTATACCTTTAGGGGAAAGGGTGTGATTACTTGAGCTGCTTATATTTCCTTTATTTTGGGATTTATTATATTCAGCTCAGTATCTTCCGTATTTCCATTCTGAAAAAAATGACACCTGGGGGAGGTGCACTATGGTGTGACAAAGAGGTAATAAAGTGTGGTAACTCCCCAATTTCTATGTTATTCTATGGAGCCAACACACTAAGATATCGCCAGCTCTTACTGCATTGGCTCCATAGAATAACCCAGGACTTAGAGAGCTGATAACACTGGAGGTCATCTCCACTTTTTTCCCTCTTTATCACTCCTTACTGCATCTCCCCCAGTTGGTGCTACTGTTAAAGTGGAACTAACACCGCTAACAAACCTTGTCTTTAATAATTCCCTATCTGGCGACTAGCTGCTTAGTAGCGCTAGTCGCCAGAATTATTACCTCTTCATGAAGAAATTTGAAGTGATCCTCGGCTGACAGGCAGGACAGAGCGCGGACATCTTACCCTAGTGACTTCCGCGCGCCTGCTCTGTCAGTCCCAGACAGCTGTAGGAGGCGTTGCTAGGAGCCATTTGGCTCCGGAAGGGACTGACAGAGCAGGCGTGCGGACGTCACTAGGGCAAGATGTCCGCGCTCCATCCTGCTGTCAGCCGAGGATCACTTCAAATTTTTTCATGAAGAGGTAATAATTCTGGCCACTAGCGCTACTAAGCAGCTAGTCGCCAGACAGGGAATTATTAAGACAAGGTTTGTTAGAGGTGTTAGTTCCGCTTTAAGATTTTGATAAACAAAAAGTTTGAGCTGAAATTTTGAATGAGGAATCTTGACTGAAGGATTTCCCTGCAGTGGGAATAATATATATTTTTCATGAAAAAAGTTGACTCCTCCTTTAATTTGCCCTCATGTCTCATTAGTATTGAATTTATAGATAAGACATAGTATATAAAGGAAAACTCTTAATTTCCATCTTTTTTAGGTTGAGTATTAAAGAAACAAAGACTTACTGGGCTAAGAAAGGGAAGGGGAGAACAACCATGAATGACGTGGCTCAAAAGACAGAGGTAGGTATACCGTAAGATTATTTCTATAAATATGACCATTTCCATATTCCTATAATGTTATATAATTAGGATCAACGTTTAAAATAAATACCAAATTATAAATATTGCTATAAGCTATAAATAAAACTGTTTCACGTTTGGGTTATCCATTTTAGTCACACATTTAAAAGGAAACTAAACAATATGGTGTGACATACCTTTATTTTGACAATTCTATTAGCATGTCCAGATTTTTGTGTAAAAGGGGGCTGTTTTTTATCGTCTCCCCTGTATATGCAGTCACAGATGGAAAGAGAGGCTGAGCTTTTTTTTCAGTGATATGTATGGGTCAGACACAAACACTCTCTCATACACAGACATGTGTTTGGCACCAAGCAGTGGTGACTGGCTCTGTTTATGCCTGGGTTCGTTTTGTCAGAGATCCACTGAGGGTGAATCATGCCCTAAGCATGCCATTTTTGTCTCTAAAACAGGTATAGGCAATCTTTGGAAATGAACCAAAGGTCATTGACTGGTTGGAGATGATGAGAGTTGTATTGTCAAACTGTTGGAGAGCCAAGGATTGCCCACCCTTGCGCTAGAGTTAGGGCAGAACTGCTGTGCTCTTCACTATCTTTATATAGGATAGACATTGTGGGTCTTATGTATAAAAGCTATATTGGTTCTTGTAGTATAGGGGATGAATAATCATTTCCATTGATTTAAATGGGGATTTTAACTTCTTCAATGCTAGAGAGGTCTCCAGCACATTGTGGAGCAATACTTTGGAGACCTCTGTATCATTCGATGGGTTAAAATCCCAGTTCAAATTAGTGGAAATTTTGATTTATTTTTATTTGTCCCCTACAGTTCAGTTGGTTTGCACCAACATTGCTCCACTTAGATTTTGAACATAAGAGCCATATTTTCACTTCATGAGAAGGCTAAGAGTCAATCATTCCACCTCCCCTGTTTTTTTAATCACTTTTAACCCTTTGAGTGCCAGAGGCTATGCATCGCATTGCTTTGCAATGTGTTGCATACACCTCTGGCATTCAAAAGGTTATACTATAATTATAAAGATGTATATACCCCTGGACCCTTACTGATGTCCACCCATCACACCCACCTAGGAACTGCTGAAGAACCAAGAAAAACTCTGCACATATCAGCCTACCAATTGAATCTAATGCTATAATCCAACTCATATTACTTACTAATAGTGAGATCCTAATGTAACACTTATCATTGCTCCAGGGAAGAAGAATGTAAGCATACAACGACCTTGAGAAAGCAGGACGAGATAGAATGAGATCATATTAGGTCACAACACACATATATACAGCTTATTCCTATCTTGGGATTTTTAATTATATAGATACTAGTGTAAAAGCCTGTGTACATGGGCCAAGGTCCGGGTAATATTAACCCTTTGAGTGCCAGAGGGGTATGCAATGCATTACTTTACAATGCATTGCGTACCCCTCTGGCACTCAAAGGGTTAAGAGGCCGCTACCTCACTGCTTCATGCGATGCAGTCTTGCATCGCCTCACTCACACGATGCAATCATGCTCAGTAGAGACTGCCCAAACGCCAACAGTCTCTACTTGCATGACTGCATCATGACAAACATCCTAGCGAATTATTATATAGGATTGGATGGTAGATAAGTCTCCATCACATGCTTCAATAGCATTCAAGGGGTTAAAGAGGAACTTTAACCTAATAATAAGTGGCTCTTAATTTGTGTAACAGATTATTTTTTCTAGGTGGGTGTCCATATATCAGTCAAGTATATCTGTCTGTTTAGTTTGCATTAAATGTGCAAAATCTGTATATCTGTAAACAGTGATCTCTATTTACAACTGCCTCTAGGTCACACCTACTCAAAACACACAGTAGGCTGCAATTGACACTAGAGACACTATCTGGTTTAAAAAAAAAACAAAAAAAAAAACAACAGAATTGGCATTGGACTTCAAGAATACTCAAAACAACTAAACCTAGTATACAGATATACCCTAATGCTGTTTGAAAGACATCTACCTCTGTTATAAAAAAAAAAAAATGAAGAACCACTTAATCTTAGAATACCATTGCCCTTTAATGTTGTTGCACAGTGATTAGAAAGCTAGTACAAATTCCAGTAGTCCACATTCCTTCTAGCAGTTACTGGAGTTTTGAATTTATTTGTACTTAAAAGGTGATGGTTGACTCAATGCCATGGAGGCGTCACCGCAGTCTTTCTATGTAGCCAATACCACTTTTGAATTCCTTCCATGTTTTTGTCTGACTGTGCAAGTATCTGTTCATTGGCACTGTCGTGGAAATGTAAAACAAGATTAGAAAGTAGAAATAATCATATGTATACATTCACAAAATAATGTGCTCCCTGCCAAACCCTGCTTCCTCATATGGATGTGATTTCTCTTTCAAAAACATTCCATTTGCAGGAATAATTATAATCAGTGTTGACACATGAAACAGCCATTGCTGAACAAATATCTACTACATTTTTAACATTATAGTAGTTAAAATGCTTCTTTTTTTGGCTCTCGCTCACAGAAACTATATATATATATATATATATAATAAGAGACAGAGAGAGAGAGTGTGTGTGTATATATATATATATATATATATATATATATATATATATATATATATATATATATATATAGAGAGAGAGAGAGAGAGAGAGAGAGAGATGTGTGTGTGTATATATATATATATATATATATATATTTAGAGAGAGAGAGAGAGAGAGAGATGTGTGTGTTTACAAACAAAACATATGTGGGGTCTTTGTCATCAGTGTAAAGAAGTGCGGTTCAGGAGAGAACCAACAGCATAATGTGGTTGAAATGAAACAATTGCAGATTTCTGTTGATTTAAAGTGGACTTTTAACACATTGAATGCTACAGGGATCTCCTATGCATTTCTTTGCCTTGTGCTTTAAACCTCTTTAGCATCCAAATGGTTAAAAGCCCCATTTATATTAATGGGAATTTTCATTTCCCCCTATAGAGCAGTTGGTTTGCTCCAGACTCGTGCCTCTTTAGAATGATTAATAATAGGATTTTAGTGAACTTACCATTAAAGTGTAAGTGTCAAACTTTTACAAGCCCAGTCCCATGTGGTGTTCAACCCATAACAGCATTGTAAAAATAAAAAAACTACCTCTTTCTTGTCCGATAGTGTGGTCGTGAGCAACACCATCTTCAATACGTTTGCAATGATTGGCAGGGATCTCCATCACACGAAGCTGCCAATCATGCACACAAATCCTGCCCCTTCGGTTGGAGGCAGGCGAATATCAGTTCACATCAAGTAGCAGAGGGATAGCTGGGATGGGTGGTAGATGGGGAAATGAGGCCAGGGGCCAGTTCCATAGAGTGGTGCTGTACAAGAACGACACCAGGTCTGTTTTAATTAACCTTTTTTATTGAAATCAAAACTGCAAAAGTTTACAAATATTTAATATGAGAGTTACATTTACTAGCTAGACCTACTCAGCTTAAGTTAATTGGAGGTGAAAGTTCCGCTTTTATTCCTTTTCTTTTAGTCCATATGGAACAAAGGAACCATGAAGTTGAGATCCTCTCCTCCAGAGGGCAGGACACTTAAAAAAAGACAGGGTATTTTGGGTGGAGACACTCTCCTCCTATTCCAGCACAACCACCTGCCCTTAATTTCCAGACTAACATGTAGCAAAATAAAACAGAAGAAAAGAAAGAACTCCCCCTGAACTAAGACCCCAAGAGGACTCCTCTGCCCAAGAAGGAAACAAAGCTAGATTTTTTATTTTTTCTACAGGATGCAGATTTAATGGGAATATAAGAAACCATGGGGATATAAGAAAGAACCTATAAGATTCTGGGGAGAGAAAAGGGAAACAAACTCTCCTCATATGATACCAGTATTCCATTGGACTAAATTGCTTCTGTGTAATGTCAGGTATCAACTAACACCAAACTATCACAGCAAATAAACCAAACAAGAGCCAACAATGCTACCAAACAGGATGTGGCAGGAGAAGATTGCAAGGAAGTCCTTAAACAGGCATTGCCGCTTGAAGGACTTTCTGGCCAAAGCTGGCCTTAGCTGAGGTCAAAACATTGACGTGGTAGTGTTTGGTGAATGCATGCAAGGAGATCCATGTAGCAGCCTTGCACAGCTGTTCAACAGAGGGCTGATTTTTGTAGGCCTCAGAAGCATCCACATACCTTGTGGAGTGTGCAGAGACACTGAAAGGAACAGGTGTTTTTCTGATCGCATATGCCTGATGTATGGTAGACTTGATCCAAGAAGCAATAGTGACTTTGGATGCAGCATGCCCCTCTCAAAGTACTGCCTTGTCCTGGTGAAATACCAGAAAAGGAGGCTTACAAGACAAGGCTTGTAACTCAGCAACCCTTTACTTGGTGCAACCTTTACTTGGTCCTGGATGTTTTCCAGAGACCTCCATTTTAACCTCTTCCATTTAAAGAAAAGCCAATGAAAGAGGTTCAGATGGAGTTCTCTGGAGAACGTCCAAGACCAAATAAAGGTTGCACGGGTGTGTTAGTTCCCTGAAGGAGAGGAAGGCATGAGGCACCCCTTGAACAAAGGTCTTGACATCTGGCAGCACATCTCTGGAAGTGGACTGAAAGGGCTGAGATGTGTACCTTGATACAACTCAGTCTGAAACCTGTATTCACACTGTCCTGCAAAAATAGCCAAGACCATAAGGAACTCAAAGGTCTGAACAGAGATGCCCTTATCAGTATACATCTGATAAAAGATGGGCAAATCCTGTGGCAATCTTTGTAAAAGATAGGCTCCCTAGCCTGGACCATGTTGGAAATGGCATCCTCAGAGAAACCCTTCTGTCTCAGGATGTTGGCCTCATGAGCCATGCCATCAAGGCTAACCTTTCCACCTTCTGGTACCAGATGGAACCCTGGGCTAGGAGATGCAGTCTTACGGAAGATGGAAAGGTTCCTCGATGGACAGATTGAAAAGATTTGCAAACAGGCCTGGTGGGACAGAAGGAAACAATTAGGATGATCAGAGCCTTCTCTATCCTGATCTTTCATATCATCATGGGGATTAGAGAAACTGGAGAAAACACATAGGACAGATGGAAGTTCCATGGACTGGATATTTCATCTGTCACAAATGCCAAGAGATCCTTTGACTGTGTGCAAAACACAGGTACTCTCCTGTCCTCACAAGAGGCCATCAGAACAACAGCTGGGAGGCCCCAAAGTAGGACCATATTTTCTACCCCTGGGATATGGACTGCCAAGATGACTGGAACATGAGTTTCTGCCCAATGACTGCACCCTTGTCCAGGCTAATTCACTTTGACTTCCTACTTGGCAGTTGATGTAAACTACTGCTGTCTAGTTGTCTGACTGGATTCACCCTGGTGTTCTCGTCAGTACTTGAGACCAGTGAAGGAGTGCCAGATGTATGACATGAATCTCCAGGGTGTTGATTGACAGGAGACTCTCCTTTCTAGTCCACCTTCCCTGGGCTGTTAGGGGACCTAGGGTTGGACACCAGCCCCTCAGACTATCTTCTGTCTTGACCAGATTCCATTCTGGAATTACAAGAGGATATCACTGAGTCAGATGAGGACAATGCAGTCACCAGTGTAGGTCCTCCATTGTTTGAGGGGCTATGGTCTTGGGGTGACACAAGTGAGAATGTGTCTGGACCAGTTCCTGAGAAAGTCCAGTTGGAGTTCTCTTGTGTGGAACTGGACATGAGAAACCTCTTACAGGGTAGATACTAGGCATCCCAGGATTCTCATGTAATCCCTAATTGTAGCTGAGGGTCATGCTAAGGTCTGTGACATGTCCTGAAACAGGATCTGGATCTTGTCCTCCTTCCTTGGAGGGTGTTGAACTTAATTCCCAGGAAGAGCAGGATCTGGAAAGAAATTGGAGAGGACTTCTTGAGATTGAGAGCTCAGCCGTGATGCACCAGAATGTGGGCACAATCCTAGACATGGATTACCAATATTTCTTCTGAGGGTGCCTTGATCAGAAGATCATCCAGATATGGAGTGGAGAGGACATATGAGGGCAGAATTGCCATGATTTTTGTGAAGATTCTTGGAGCTGATGCCAGGCCGAAAGGCATTGCAGTGAACCAGTAATGACTGCATGCGAAAGTGAAAAGAAGAAAATGTTGGTGGTCTGCATGAATAGGGACATGTAGCTAGGTGTCCTGAAGAGCTAAGGAAACCAGAAATTTGCCTGGATATATCGCTGAGATTACAGAGGACATCACTAATGACCTTGCTTAGGTCAGGTCCAAAGAGATTGTTACGTTCAAAGGGAAAAGCGGTCAGGAATTTCTAGGAAAAGTGGTCCACGGACCAACTCTTGCACCACAAAGTATGACATGTGGCTATGGACAAAGCTGTGGCCTTACGAGAAATCCTGGCAGTGTCCAAGGCTGCTTCAGAAAGTTATGCATTTCTTTCCAGAATATCGGCTAGCATTATTAAAAGTTCCTCTTTATGACATCTGAGTGTATAGCTTCAGAAAGCTGCTCACTCCAGACAGCTATTGCCCTACTGACCAAGGCAGAAGCAGAAATGGGTCTAAGAGCTTCCTCCGTTGCCTGCAAATTTTGATTTTAACAGTGAAAGAGCTGTATTCTTGGCCAATCGTGAGATAGGGAGAGCAATTGCAGAGAGAGAATCCCACTAAGCTACAGACTCCTCAGTAAAGGGGTATCGTTTAGGGATACGCCTGTTCTGGAAAAGTCTCTTATCTGATGTTTTCCATTCCTCCAATAGAAATTGTTCTAAGGTGCTCTTTGGAGGGAAGACTGGGAAGTCATTTTTGCATCTCTGGAAGATATCCATAGAGGCAGATTCCCTATCAGAGGCCTCAGAGACCAGGAGGGTCTCAAACCCTGCTTTAATGAGCCCTTCTGCTGAGGGGAGCCCTATAGGGATCCCCAAAGGACAAGGATAAATCATATATTCTTCCTCTGAATTAATCTCATAATCTGATATTTCCCCAACTAGTTGAGAGTGACCACTAAAAACCAGGGTCAATTTGTCTGATGGGGGGCATGGGTTGCCAAGAATAGAGGACCCCCTGAATGGATAAAGCAATGGATGCCACAGAAGACATCAGGTTTTTAAACCAAGCTGGTATACATATACCCACTCACAAATACATATTCACACACATACCTATACACAAACCCTCACACACATACCATACCCTTACACAAATACAGATACACACACACCCTTACACACACATACCAATACCCACATACAAATACATACACATATATATATATATATATACACTCCCTCACACAAACCTACACATACTCTCTCAAGCAGTAAAGCACATCCTCACACCCACAAAGACTCTCACACACATACACCTACTGATACCTACACACACAAACACATCCTCACACACACATATACACACAAACAACCTCACACACATATACATACCTATACCCACACACAAATATATATATATATATAGAGAGAGAGAGAGAGAGAGAGAGAAACACACATACAAACACACCCCTAACACACACTGTGTCTCTAAGCTGGGAAGAAGGGCCCATTGGATAATATACAGGCCAATATGCATTAAGCCAAGACAATTTCTTATAATTATCTGTGCACCGAAACACCCACTAAGAAATCTTGTAGAAGAAAGATGCACTGTACATTGGTCTTATAAAAGCAATATTGTTATAATAAAGGAGAGGAATATTTAAGTGGAAAATAAATATATGTAATTGCTTTTATAAGATTGGTGTGCAGTGTACCTCTCCTTCTGGATGCTCTGGTCTGGATGGAGACTTCATAGCTCTTGTGCCTGGCAAATACTGGATGAGAAGTATGCAGAAGCAATTCAAATTTTTTGGTGATATCACATATTAACCAAAAATGTTATATACATAGCAAATTCTATTCTTTAGGCTGTAATGGGACTATACTAAGGGCCTGGTGGTAAAAAAAAATGTGTGAAAGTCCCTCCCCAGCTCCAGCAAATAATCCCTCTGAAAAATGAGGCCATAAAGGAACCGAGCAACCTGGTTTTCCAGTTGTGACCCACTTGATCAGAAATCCTATGTGTGAGGGTAGTAAAAATGTTGTTTAAATTGATAACAGTGGTGAATTATAGCTTGTTAGCTAGTCATCATTTTTAGCAGTTATTCAAAAGCAGTATACGAAAGTATAATAAACTTTACTTGTGCAAAGTGCATAGTTAAAGGACAAGTCACTTCTTAATTGTGATCAAGTTAATAAGAATACTTTTATTTAACAGGCAGCTATTTGCAAACTGTGCCATTGAGGCAGGCACCAGGCAGGTGGTTAGGCTATTACCTTCTTATTAATTCACATGTCCTAGCTAATAGTTAAAAAAGTTAAAATCTCAGGAGTGCCACACTCTCAGGACATGTGGACCACATTTGGTCTGTGGACTGCACATGAGATACCCATAGGTTATAACCAACAAAATCCACCATCCGCAGCCTTCCATTTAGTGGCTGAGGATGATGGGAATTTTAGCCCTCAACAGTTGGAGGGCATCAAGTTGCCCACCTCTGCACTAAGGAGTGGAAAGTAAATGCTGAGTTTTTCTCAGCTTTTCAGCTTTTTGAGTGCCACAGGCAAGGGGAGGTACAACACATTGTGGGAGATGCACTTAGCGGTGATAAAGTGGAGATCCCTTCTCCAGTGATATCACTTCTCTAGTTCCTATGTTATTTCATGGAACCAATGCACTAAGATTTCTCCAGCTTTGGAGATCTTAGTGTATAGGCTCAATAGAATAACATGACAACTGGAGAAGTGATAAACCGGAAAAGTTATCTCCGCTTTATCACCTCTTTATTATGCCTTTGTGCATATACCCCCTTGTTTCACAATATGCTGGGCACCCTTTAGCACTCAAAACGTTAAGGCTCAGTGGGGATACACACTATATGTCTTTGTTAAACTGGTAGTGTCCACCTAAAGCCTTTGGTGATTCTGAATGTCCTTTCAAAATCACCTATATGATTTTTATTATAACATTTTTATGTAGGTTTATTTAGTGGGTTTGTTTATGGCAATTGAAGAGCATACAGTACAGAATCTATCTCCTCTAGTCCCTATATAACGCCTCTTCACTTATCCTTTTACTCTTACCCTCATTAACAGATTTACCCATCTGAGATGAGATGGCGAGCAATGTGTTACACTGTCTGGAATTAGTGAATGTCACACCCCTAGCAGTGGCAGAGTGGCCATCTAACATCTATGCACAACAATACATTTTGGACTGTGTGTTCACAAAATAGGGAACACTTGTATAATTTGAGCACTAGACAGGTATACACTAATCTCACAATGCAGCAGCAGCACAGAATGGAAAGTGTGCCATCTGCAGGAGATAGGAAAAATTGCTTTATCCACCAGAGACTGCATTGATCAAAGGGTTGTCTTCCTTTGCTGGTAAATTATTATTATTGGCTAACAACACTGTGCTTCTTTTGCTAGTTGATCATAAAAATAAACACATTCCTAACTATGAGTTTTCCAATTAGATTATGATTGGGCAACCTCTACCGGAATCTGGACTAAAGCTTCCCTTGTCCTCATCTAACCACCAAGAGAGAATACAGCAGTCAAAATATTATATTTTTTAATGCATTGGGGTGATGTACTTAGAAGAACTGGACTAAAGCTTCTGCAGCATGGGGCCAAATTCACATGTGTATTTTAACCCTTTTAATTCTAGAGAGTTCTCCAGCTTATTGCAGAAAGACACATTTAAGTCACTAGGGTTATTTGGACTTTGTACTTGTCCCCTATAGTGGAGGTGCAGTTAGTATACAAACCTCATTGTACTTTTAGGGCACAGAAAAGATCACCATATGAGGTTTAAGTAGGATTAGAAAATTACAAAATGACAGGTTCCCTTTCCAGCATGTAAAATGTGTGGTATTGAATGCTTACAAAAAAACCCTACATTTTGTTTAATCCTCTGAGTACCTTGTTTTGTGAGACAATTATTGATGATTTTCATCAAGGAACTCTGGTGGGTGAGGCAGGATTCACATCTCAGGCATCCTTAAGCCTATTGGAGTATAAGGCCATTAAACCACCCCTGAAACAGTGATGACTCTGCTAAAGACCTAGGTACCCTTAGCCCCAACCTTGGCCACACCCCTACTCATCACATGACATGACCCCAAATCATTCGCTGTTGTCTAGTAGAGAAAATATCCTGGGATCTGTTCTAAGGTATTGGTTTCTCCCTGGAGACTGCAATAGCTCAGCATGTTGGTGGGGTGAGTACAGCTTAGGTGTCCCTCATAATTTGGTGCTGAAGGAGGTTGTCTACTTTGTTTACGTAGAAACCTGACCCTGGTTTCTACACTCTGGAACTTCAACTTTAGGCGCAAAAGGTTACTTTAAAAAAAATGGAACATTTCTTCTGTTTAAATATCCTATCTATTTGATCACATGTAGCATGTACATACAAATAGTAGGCCCATAATCTAGAGCCATGTTTTAAAATTTTAGTACCCAGGACACAGCAGTTCAGGTTTTCTGGATACCCCTGCTTCATCACAGGTGAGCTGTTGGAAGATCATTTTGATTAATCTACCTGTATATAAGTAGAGGTAGCTTGAAAACCTGGGTTTTGGTGTGTTCCAAGGACTGGAGCTGAGAATCACTGTGTCCCAATAAGCCTTGCTGATGTAAATTCTCCTGACCATGAGAATACACACGGATGTATGACTTGCGAATTCCACACTTACATTAGTCCATTGTCCTGAGATTCTAAAACACACATAGGAAAACGCAATAAATTAAAGAACCAAGATTTTATTCTTGAAAATTGCTAAAAAATAATGAGGCGACATTTTTGGAATGAGATAAACCCACAACATTACGAAAGATTTTTTTTCTCCTGTGCCATTTTCTGTCACATCTCCTCTTTCCTAATCTCTGTCATTTCTATTCTGTCTTTCCTGTTTTTCTCATCTGGAAGATTCTGCTTTCTACATCTAAGCCTGTCCAAAAAACCTACGTGCCTAAACTTGGCAAGGGAGATATAAAGAATAAATTTGAAGCCATGCAGAAAGCAAGGGAGGAGAGGAGCCAGAGGAGATCTTCTGACGAGAAGCAACGCAGAAAGGAACAATATAATAGAGAGAGAATTTTGAACAAAAGAAAGCAAGAGGTTCATTTATTTGCCATGTTCCTACTATTTTCAAGAAGTTTGCAAAAGTATTACTGTAATTTTGTCCTAGAAATACTCTTTTCTGTCACAATTTTACTCTGTTTTTGAGACTGATATACCAAGAGGAACTGGAGCAATTCTGCAACAACAGACTCCAAAATTGCCACAGATTTAATCCTTTGAGTTCCAGGGAGGTATTCAACGCATTGCGTTGGATACCTCGCTGGCACTCAAAAGGTTAACCACGCCTTTCAGTTGAAAGCTAGAGAGGTTTCCAGCTCATTGTGAAACAACACGTTTGAGACCTTTGTGTCATTCCAGGGTGAATTTTTAATTTTACCCAGAATTCCTCCAGTTCCTGTTAGTACATTAACCTTGTTGTACTGACTAACGGGTGAGTAATTTGCAACTGTTTTTGTTCTACAGCTCTCCTGATCCTCAGCCAGCCATAGCTTGCTTGTAAATAAGATACAATATGATACAATTCAACAATTTTATGAACTTATGCAAAAATCAAAACAGGTTTAATTAAATGGGTTGTATATCTATTTAAGTCATTGGGAATTCGGGGAAAGTTTTTCTCCTCTATAGTTATTTTTTTTTTCTACAGAATTGCACCTGCTTCTCTGTCTGTGTATAAGGACTTTAAGGCCATATTCAAGTACCTGATATGTACTATCAAATTCTTATGCTTTTAATTATTTTTCACGTTAACCTATTTTTTACAGTTTTATTCCCTTAACAATGAGCCACCTGGTTCCGTTCGCAGAGAGACCCAGGGAACATGAAAACAGGCTGAGTGATGCAATGTATAGCACACAGAGCATTCACTTCTATGGGGAGACTGTAACATTATATTACTTCCTGCTTTGATCTGTTGACCAAAAAACTCCCTGGAAACCGAGATCCAGGTAGCTCACTGTCAGGGACAAAAAAAGTGTAAAAACAAAATAAGAAAAATAATAGTAAGAAAAGTATAGGCAATTTGACTACATATATTACAGACTTGCAGAATATGTAAAGACAAAATAAAGGGTTACTGTTCCTATACTATTGTGAATGGTAGAGAGGTCTCCTGTACATTGTGAAGCCCTATGGGCATTTGACATTTGGTAATACAGATCATGATAAATGGAGAGTATATCTGAAATTGGTCACAGGTCTCCTGCCAGATTATTCACCTTTGGGGTCAGAATGAAGACACAGAAAGCAGAAGAGGTGGTAAATAAAAACCCAAGTTGTAAACCGATCACACCAATATTGCATTTACAGAACACTAACACATAAAATGAAATGGGCTTATAGGCCTTTAAATACAGTGACTTGCATAAGTATTCATCCCTCTGTGACTCTTTCATTTTGTTGTGTTGAACCTGGAATTAAAATGGAAATAATTAGGATTTATTGTCACTGATCTACACAAATCAGTCCATAATGTGGAACTGGAAAAAATCTACATATTTTACAAAGTGATTTTGAAAATAAACAAAACATTCTTGAATGCATAAGTATTCAACCCCTTTTGAGATCACTAAATAGGCTCTGGTACAAACAATCGCCTTCATAAGTCACCTAATTAGTTAAATGGAGTCCACCTGTGTGCAATTAAAGTGCCACGTGATTTCAGATTAAATACACCTGGTTCCGGAAGGCCCCAGAATGTATTAACCCCTTAACGGCCATTGACGTTCCAGGACCATCATTGGTGGATGTGCTTTAAGGACCGGTGATAGTCAGTACACGTCTTGGAATTCTAGGATTGCTGCACGCCACTTTGTGATCCCAGAATGCATTTTGCTTAAAAAAAAAAAAAAAAAAGTAATGTGGTCCTCTTGGGCTGGACGATAGTTAAGGTGTTAAAGAGCATATCCATATAAACAGCATCATGAAGACCAAGGAGGCATGAAAATAAGTCTGGGATAAAGTTCTGGAGATGCACCAATCAGAATTGGGTTATTAAAAACAAAATATCAAACTATGTGCATCTTCTGCAGTCCCATTAAATCTATTATTAAAAAATGGAAGAATATGGTCACAACTTTACCTAGAGAAGGCCATCCCCAAAAACTCACTGACTGTGTAAGAAAGGCATTAGTCACAGAAGCAACCAAGAGGCTAATGGTAACTCAAATCCTTTTTTCAGTTATGCCAAAAGGCATGCGAGAGGCATAGCAACCATGTGGAAAAACGTTCTCTGGTCTGATGAGACCAGGATTTAACTTTTTGGCCTTAGCGTGAAAAGGTTTGTGTAGCACAAAGCCAAAACTTCTCATTACCCTGAGTACACCATAGAAGCGGCAACATCATACCACGGGAATGCTTTTGATCAACAGGGACTGGGAAACTGGTAAGGATTAAGGGTACGATGGATGGAGCCCAATACAGGGCAATTCTAGAGGAAACTGTTTCACTTTGCAAGGGACCTGTGCTCTGGGCAGTGGTTCACCTTCTGGCAGGACAATGACCCTAAACACAGCCAAAGTTACAATGAAGTGGTTTAAAAACTAGAACCTGAATGTCTTAGAATGTTGCAGTCAAAGCTCATACCTCAATCCAATTGAGAATCTGTGGCAAGAACTGAAAATTGATGTTCACTAATGGACAGCATCCAACAAGACAAAGCATGACAATTCTGGCAGGAAAGACTGGAAAAATTGCAGGATTCTGATATGCAAAGCTGGTAATGAATTACCCAAAAGACTCACAGCTTTAATTGCTGCCAAAGGTGCTTCTACTAAGTACTGACTCAGAGTGATGAATACTTATACAACAGATGAATGTGTAATGTAACACTGCAAAGTGTAGAAAAGTCAAAGAGGGTGAATATCTATACTCAACACCATAGTATTACCATCATGGAAGATTCCATACAGAAGCACAATCAAAAC
The DNA here is from genome assembly GCA_037306005.1 of Rhinophrynus dorsalis. Classification (NCBI taxonomy): domain Eukaryota; kingdom Metazoa; phylum Chordata; class Amphibia; order Anura; family Rhinophrynidae; genus Rhinophrynus; species Rhinophrynus dorsalis. The sequence goes on from CM074722.1 coordinate 258,327,676, forward strand.
TAAGAGTTTTCTCATATTGATCAATTACTTAGTATCTCCAAAAGCAATTTTTACAGATGTTTTCAATTAAAATTTGTCCTGGGAAAGTTTACTTCACATTTATTCTGATAAAATAATTTCATGCTTCATGAATATACTATCCAGTTCCTTCAACCTGGGTTTTGTTTTGTCTGCAGAGCAATTCATGTGAAATAACTAGTGTTATAGTCTAATTCATGTACAGTAAATCTAAGCTATAGAAAAGTGATATAAAAATATATCTGTACTAATAATCCAGAAAAAGACAATTCTCAAAAAAGCTGTATGTAAGATCAAAGTAAACTGGAGCAATTCTGGGACAAGTCACAGGGAACAAATACAAAGTCCTAAGGATGACGAGACACAAAAGGGCAGGAAGGGGGAGGGAAAGCAGCACTGGGAGAGAAAGATGGAGAGGAATAAAATGAAGGGGTGAGAAAGGAATGCATGGGGAAACATGAGCAGAGAAGCAGACTGGAGGGTGATTCAAAATGGCGGAAAAAGAAGTGGAGATGGGTTCAAATGCAGACACTAGAGTGAGTGAGAAAATGGAAAAAGATGTTATTTTGCTTCTGAAACATTAGTGCAAATGTAATCACTAAATCATTCACCATCATCATGCAGTTACAGACAGTGAGGCTGGAGCAATTCCAGACCAAACCAGCTGCACCATAGGGGAAAATACAACTTACCAACATTCTCATCTATTTAAATAGGAATGGAATGCTAGAGAAGTCTCCACTGCATTACATACTAATATGCTGGAGACCTCTTTAACATTTAAGGGGTTAAACATCATGTTCAAATCTATGGTATCTTTAATTGTCCACCATGGCGCTATTGGTTTGCTCCGTACTTGCTTCATCAATCTCAGTCTGTCAGATTGTTTATACAAAGAGGTATAATAATAACCTTCAACTTACCTTACTATGGGCAGAAATTACTAATGCCCATTATGAATTTTGCCCTTGCTCCTTTTTTTAACGAGATAACATCTTTAATCAGACCTGAATGTTTAATCTATGGAGGTAGCCATGACAGTTGCTAGTAGAACTGTACACATGCACATGGCAATCCTTATCAGCTCTTGTACTCTGCCTTCTTCAGTCTGAAATCCAGTAGTCCTGCTAGCAACTACTATGTACACTTCCATGGACACGACAACAACAATGGATCAAAAATGTTATCTAAGGCACAATTCATAGGGGCCATTGTTAGGAGTGTTAATCTTCCTTTAAGGCAACAAATGTTGTATTTATTAAATGTGCCTTCTTTTGCTAGATAAAAGAATTACTGGCTTCTGATGACGAAGAGGAAAGCCAGTCAAAACAAGTGGATAAAGGTTATGTCCCAAAGCTCACAGGTAACAATGGCAAAGAAATCCAGTATATTAGCTGACTACAGTTCTTTTTTTATTATTTAATGATTGGTATCTCCCCCATGATCTCAGTACTCCTTTTTTTTATGCATACCAGACCAAACCCCTTTACAAGTTGGATTCTAGAGACATTTCCTAGTACATTGCTTCATAACATGTTGGGGATATTTCTGGCACTTGAAAAACGCTTGAAAAAATGCATACTTCAGGCCTGTACTAAACCAATAAGGCCCCTTTCACACAGGAGACATCAGTGTTGCAATACTGCCACTGGTGTAACTAGTCATTGGAGGCCCCCAGTGAAAAATTATTTTGGGCTCTCTATAACAAAAATATAGTTACAGAGGCATAACTAGAATCGATTGGATACTGAGACCAATGGGGCCCCTTGGATGCTGGGCCCCGGTGTGACCACACCCTCTGTAGTTACACCCCTGGATCTGTGGCATGTGGTAAAAAGTAACATGTGGGATTATGGTGTCTTTCACCTGAGCTACTATCCCCTTGTGTGATCACTCCAAAATCTAACATTCAGAAACTACTGCATTCCCTCATGAATGCAGTAAAGTTACAGTAAGGAAAGTCTGCACAGTGGCCTATAAGGGCCACTGACAATCCTTTCTTTGTAGTAGTGGTCAACTCACGTGGGCTCCAGTCAGCAGTATTGGTCATCAGACACACCTTCTATGTATTCCAATCAGTGGTGGACGTCAGTGGAGAGGTGTGTGCTGATACAGAGGTGACAGAAATGTGGCACAGTTTACCCTTTTTGGTACCAGTGGGGTATGTAAATGTTGCAGATCAATGAGTATTCAAAGAGTATATTCAGGTGGCTAAAGATGAGCAATTGTGGGGCAAACCAACTGTACTATAGGGGAAATACAAAAATACAAATTCAAAGCAAGAGCCAGAGTATAAATCAAGCAAATCCAGTATTTACGTGTATAAATCCATCCTCCCTATTAGTATTAGAGTGGGCTCAACATGTTGGGTTCACCTGTGCAGGTTTCAGGCTTTTCCAACTCCTCTCCACAGCATGAAAACATCTTCACTCAGAGTGACAAATACAGTCCATCATACAAAATGTGTATTCACTGCAATTTTAATTTATTTGAACCTTTTAAAGACCAAAGGAGTGCTCAGCATATAGCAAAGCACTGTGTTGCAGACCCGTCTGGTGCTTAAACGGATAAACTCAGTGATTTTTTTTTTTTAGCTGTTATATCACTCTGAGTGAAGATGTTTTAGCAGATACAAATTCTCTTACCTGGGAGACTCCTTGTTCTTGGTCCCTGGAGAAATACATAGGGCTAGAAGTGTCCACATGATGCAAATTGCATCATAATGTGAGGAGGGTTTATTTAGGGCTGGCGAGATTGGAAGGTTGAGAGGAGTGCTTTCTCCTGAAGTGGGTTGAGAAGTGGATGGAATGGAGCAGCAGTGAGCAGAACAGGAAGGAAAGTGGGCAGGGTTCCCATTGAAATCATTGAACTATAGAATCAGCCTTTGTCTCTGGATACCCGGCATTTCAGTCTGAAAATCAGAATCTTTTGGGGCAGATCCGGAGAGTTCCCAGGTATGTAAATTCCCCAAATTCCCATTATTTTAATGGGACATGATCAACTAAAAATTAATATGATTCATACCCTTTTAAAATATCATGTACTCTTAACCAGCATTTGTAAAAATTATTTCTTAGGTGAACAGACATCCGTGCATGGCCATTTGACCCACCTTTATTAATATAAGTGATGAGGACAAATTAAGGCATGAATTGGGTGGGTTCTAATAGTATTTGCTGAATATAGTTTTATCCATTATTTTACAGGCCTGATCAAAATTGCTCAGAATTTACCACTTTTAACATTTATATAAAGATTTTATTATATTTAACTTTCTTATGGTAGGAAAAAAAGTCTTCAAGTACAAAATACTGGATTCAAGCACTTACATGGATCTGAACCATTGATAATGTCCCTTTAACCTTCTGAAGGTTTCTATTTAAATACCAGTTGTGAAATGGCTTATGATAACATGTGAAGCCACTATGCTATATTTTATTGGCAGGAACAGTTAAAGGAAAATTTGCAGAAATGGAAAAACAGAGACAAGAAGAAGAGAGAAAAAGAATGGAAGAGGAACGGAAACGCAGACTGGAGCAGGATCAGAAAGAGAAACGCAAGATAGAACGTGAGCTGGCCAAGAAGGCAGAGGAGGTATGTCTGGATAAGCAGTGAGGTGCAGAGTCCTTCTGCACCAGAGGCCAGGCAAAGAGATCAAATACAAAGGATTTATTCAACCTCTTGAATGCTGGAGACATACTTTATTAAGTGCACTGATAAGCAAGATATTGGAGATGTCTCTAGAATCCAAAGGGTTAAATAATAGCTGTACTGACTACTCTAATCTGCCAGCTGGGATAACCAGTGTTATTTGGCTGTAAGGAACTACATTCTTTTGCTTGTACTCTATACAGCTGTTATTTGATGTGACCTCCAAAAGACAATCACATTAGAAGTCTGCACACAGTGTGACTGTGCTAAAATTGTGCAATTGTGCTGCAAGCCAACTGCACTAGAGGGATCAAATAAAATGTGTTTGCAATGTGTTGGAGATCTCTCTGATATTCCAAAAAAATGTTCAAAAAAACCCTCGATTTAAATCGATGGGACGGTTTGGGAATTTTTATCTATACCCTGTAGTGACTTGGTTTGCTCCAGAATTGCCCCATTTCTCCACAGTACATGTACTAAGAACTGGAGCAATTCAGAGACAAACCATCTGTATCATCAGTGAGGAAAGCTGTTATTTCTTGCCTGTGCTGTAGTTGGTTTGCCCCAAATTGCACCAGTACTGCGCAATGCATCAGCCTCAGTATATAGTGACAATCACTTACTTATATGTACATGTTCAGAACCCATAACCCGTAGTACCGCTCCATAATTGTAATGGGACAGCACTTTTGTATCTCTTGCAAACATATTTTTTTAGTATAATTAACAAGAAAGTAAGGCAGTTAAAATTTGCATTTTAGGGTGGTGCAGTACCTCCCTGGCCTGAAATGTTACAGTGGTGCTGTTTCTACAGCTTCTAGTGGAGGTATATGGTCATTTTAGGACACTCGCCCCCAAAAATGTAAATATGAGTAGCAATAACTTTTAAATAAAACATCTCAACAGTGGCATTACATTTCTTTTACTCAGCAGGATAAACCCTGCAATATATATTTATGCATCAGAAATGTGTCTAGCATCCAAGAGTTTTAAGAAAAAAATATTTAAGTGATTCTCTGCATATACAGACATTATAAACATGTATACATGGCATCCACAGTGAGACACAGGGACACAAACACACACTACTACTCAACCACATACACATCCTGCTGCTTAAAGGCATAGTAATACTTCGTTTTAACTTTATTTTATTTTGTAGGCATTAAAAAAACATGAAGAATGATATAAGTCTTATCTCCCAAACCTTTATGGTTTAAGAGATATTCACAAGCAAAGTGTCCCCCTCCCACCCCTTTTACTGATGTAACACTGCTCAGCCAGATCAGAAGGGAGCTGCCCAGGTAGACTGCAGAGAGGGACAATCTTCAATTAAGATAATGGAAAAACCTGAAAAGCCTGTCAAGGGGGGCAGGGCTTTCATTGTTTTCAAAGGAATAAGAGTGTCCCCTTCTGTTATCTGTCCAGTCTATGGACTGCATTCCACATCTGAGAAGAAATTGTTTACAGTAGGTAAAAGGGGCGGGAGGGGAAACTTTGCTTGTGAATATCTCATAAACCATAAAGGTTTGAGAGATTACACTTATATCATTCTTCATGTTTTTTTAATGCCTACAAAATAAAATAAAGTTAAAACGAAGTATTACTATCCCTTTAACCACATATACACACATTATTGCTCAACCGCATACACATTCTGCTTCTCAGCCACATATACACACACAATTGCTCAACCACATACACATTCTACTGCTCTACAACATATACATACACTACTGCTCAACCACACACAAATTCTGCTGCTTAGCCACATATTCACACACAACTGCTCAACCGCATAAACATTCTGCTGCTCAACCACGTATACACACACAACTGCTCAACCACAACAACATTCTGCTGCTCCCCCACATATATACACGCTATCACTCAACCAAACATTCTGCTGCTCAAGTACATGTACATACACAACTGCTCAACCACACGCACACACACAGACTACTGCTCAACCACAAACACATGCTGCTGCTCAACCACATTCACACACTACTGCTCAACCACACACATCCTGTTGCTCAACAGCATACACATCCTGCTGTTGAACCACATACACATACAACTGCTCAACCACATACACATCTTACTACTCAACCACATACACACACTGTTGCTCGACCACACACACACTGCTGCTCAACAACATACACAGATCAGCCACAAATACATCCTGCTGCTCAACCACAAATGCATCCTACTGCTCAGCCACATACACAGTACTGCTCATACCACATACACATCCTGCTGTTTAACCATATACACCTACTACTCCTCAACCACACACATCCTGCTACTCAACCACATACACACACTGCTGCTCAACCACATACACATCCTGCTGCTCAACCATAAATTCAACCTGTTGCTCAAGAGCATATACATCCTGCTGCTCAGCCACGTACACATTCTGCTGCTCAACCACATGCAAACAGTACTGCTCCACCACATACACATCCCACTACTCAACCACATCCACACACTGCTGCTCAACCACATCCACTAATGATCACACCACCACATCCTGCTGTTCAGCTACATACACATCCTGCTGTTTGACTATATATATAACCACTACTCCTGGACATATACATCCTACTACTCAACACACATTACATTACATTGCTACTCAATACACATTAATGCTCAACTGCATATACACATCCTGCTTCTCAGTCACATGCACACATTATTGCTTAATCACACACACACGTTACTACTTAACTACACATACAAATCCTGCAGTTCAGCCACACATGCACACACTACTACTCAACCTCACACATACACACCCTGCTTCTCAACCACATACACACACCCTGCTTCTCAACCACATACACACATTTCCTATATACCAGCTCAGACTCATACAGCTGCATGCATCAAGTGGCATCAGAGCTAGTTTAAGAAAGTTAGAAAGTGACATGTATAATTCTGACAGTGACAGAGCAATGTGTTGCCACTGCACCAAAGTCATGTTTTATGTGAAGGTATTACTACATGAAATACATTTCTTGTGGAGCCCCTTAAGTTACATGTATGCATCAAGGCAGTATCTATAGCATTTTAGTCTTAAAAAATTGACTATGAGAGAAACCTCTTCACTTATATATCAGGATGATACATTTGAAAAGATTCAAATGAGGATCATTTCAGTACCTGTGATAAGACCAGTGTTGATGCATGCCTCTGCAAGACTCTTTACTGCTTGCTTCTGCTTGCTGTCTGTCTGTTGTTAGGGGCAGATACACTACTAAGTACTCTCTTCGGGTAGTTATAACTCATGAAGGATACAAGAGTTTCTAAGTCAGAAGTCAATGGCTTTTAGAGACACAACCAACCTCTTATAATGAGAGAAATTGGAATATAGCTCCTGGAACAAATTAGTATTATTAGAGTGAAATTCCTAATAGGTGTTGCAAACCTCTCCAATTAGGTTGGCTCAGTCAGTAAGATGCAGGGAGGAACTGAGTCTTAGTCAGAAAAAGAACACTGTGCTACACTCTATAGGCAGTATGTTCAAAAGAAAAGTGGAGGGGATCTGGAGCAAACCATTTGCACTATAGGGAAGAACAAAAAAATCCAATTGATTAAAATGGGTATTTATAACCCCTGGTTTGGTAAAGAGGTTTCCCAATGCATTGCATTGCAATGTATTGGAGACCTTACTGGAATTCAGTTAGTTAAAATCTTCATTTAAATCAATTGGAATTTTTGGAGTTTTTAGTTCTCTCTCATAGTGCAAATGGTTTGCTCCAGAACTCCTCCACTTTTCTTTTGAACATAAGTTATAATGGCTTCCCCCAAAAGGAATGAGGAGCAATTCTGGAGCGAACACGCTGCACCATGGGGCGACATTAAACTTCCCTATTTATTTGAATTTTAACCCCTTGAATGCTAGCATTCAAAGGGTTAAAATCCCTATTTAAATCAGTAGGAGTTTGGGGTATATTTATTTCTCCCCAGTTGTGCAATTGGTTTGCTCCAGAATTGCGAATAAGGCCCCTTATTTCTACATTGTAACTTTTTTAAAATTTTGATTCTTACCATACCACTTTTCTTATTATACCCCTTAAATAAATCAAACACAGCCAAGTTTAACAATATGAAATTCTCATTTAATAGATTGATGACATTAACTGTACGGAAAGTGACTCGGACATGGAGGTAAACGGATATGTATATTTTTTTTAAAGCTTTCCTTTTCAATACTTTTTTCTTAGCCCCCATGGATGCTAGAGGCGTTTATAGTGCATTAGAGATGTCACTAGTATCCAGTTGGGTAATGAACATTCCCTTCTCTGTCATCTTTTATCTTCACTTATACTTAATCATACAAACTATTTTTAACAAAGTTAGAAAAACAATAATCAATCTAATTTGAAGTTCCTTTCAGATTTGACTTAATTGTGTCTTATGAACCATCTCTGGGTTATAATATTAGTGATATAGGTGTATTTTTGGTCAGCGTTAACAACTCAGACATTAGAAAAGAGGCATAACCTCTATTGGTGGTAGCACACATACAAAACACCAAGCTTTGCTAACTAGAATATATATGAACTAAAGCCAACAACTATGTGATGCCTTCCTATTGGAACCTTATTCACAGAATTATTTGCTTTAGTTACTCAAGGGAAAACATTACTCTTTTAATATACTATTTTCTAGGGGGTTTTGTTTCCTTTATATATATATATATATATATATATATATATATATATATATGAAAGGATATCAAGCAGTTAAGTATTATTCAATAACTCAGATCTAAATTGAAGGGTAACAAAATACAAAAAAGTGTTGCTCAGCTCTCATCAGAGTTTTGTCAGATAATGAAAGACTGACATTTTGTGATTTGCCATTTTCAAACTAACTACTTTCAGTGCTCAAGTTAGAAAACTATCCCCTATTATTTCTATTCGGTATAGTGAGAAAATGTTGTTTCAGGGAAACACTTTTAACTGTATTTTCCTGAATCTAATCATGTTAAACTGTCAGGCATGGGCATATTTAATCTTCTGGTAGAAATAGCCATACTGGTAATTTCATATACAACACAATAAATGCCATGCACTTGTGCAAGACTCAGGGGAACTGCAGCACAGCCTTCTTCAGAGGAACTAGAGACTGCATCCTTGTATATGAAATAAAACAAATGGCACCTGAACAGTGCATAAGGAGGAACAATTAATAAATGTAATTAACTTCTGGTAGGACAAGACACAGGAAAATAGCAGGTGTTAAACATCCTTCATAAGGAGCATTTGCTGATTTTGTAATTATTTGGCAATTTTTAAAACAATATCCATTTTATTTCTGAGCTCTTTTTGAAGCAATTGCACACGGTCACTAACTGAGAAAAAATTTGCAAAGATCTGCAGACTGAAAAAAAAAAAAAAAAAAAAAAAGGTTATTTATTCAGATGTAAAAGTCACCTACAGGGTGCTTTATAACGAACTCTTATGTTGGGCTACAAAAAAGGTATTACTGAATAAATTAGAAGTAGGGATGGGTGAAAAGCCCCATTTTTCCCAGATAGAACATTTGTGGAAAACCATCAGTTTGCAAGTTGTAGTCTGGCACCAGCTGGAGGGACTCCACCCTGCTGTCATACAGTGAGACAAGGCTGTGTGGTCAGTATGTGTGGTTCTGTGGCTACAGTGGGACAAGGCTGGGGTCATTATGTGTGGTTTTGTGGCTACCAGGGCAGTGGGACAAGTTTGGTGGGTCGGTATGTGTAGTTCTATGTGTACTTTTACAGTGGGACAAAGCTGGGATCAATATGTGTGGTTCTATGGCTACCAGTGCAGAGGGACAAGTTTGGGGGTTCAGTATGTGTAGTTCTATGTGTACTGTTACAGTGGGACAAAGCTGTGGGTTGCAGTGGAAAACAGCACGTTTCTCAGAAATTCCAGCTGAAGGTGAAAAATGCAGTTTATTTGCACTTCTTTCTTTTCAAGCAAATGTTTTTGCCCATCTCTAATCTGAAGTTATTCTTTGTTTAAGATTTCCATTCCAAAATTACATTTCTTTTCACAGATATGCTCTTCTTATAGAGTATTTTATCCTTCCTAAACATTTGGCTTCCCTTCTGGGATCACCTCTACGAATATTTACTAATCAAGGACAGTATTTTTCTTTTTAAACAGGAAGGAGTTGATGAAGTAGCTGTAGCAGACATTCCAGATAAATCAAACAGATCACCAGGGAAAATAAATGTAAACTTTGAAGATCTAGAAAAACAAAGGGAAGAAGAAGAAAAGAAAAAACATGAAGAAGAAAAAAAAAGAAGATATGATGAGCATAAGAGGTCATTCAGGGAAGCTAAGAGACGGTCCACCGCTATGGTAATGGTTAGAAACGTGTGTCTTCATTGGCTGTCCCTCTTCTTCTGTATGTTTAGTACCTATAATGTGCACATCAATGGGACACCATGTTTGCTACAGCTACTCTGATATGATGAACACATCCTTTTGGCTCTTTATGTAAGAGAGTGGCTAGTGGGCACTAAGTTCACCTTTAATTATTGAAACATATCCATTGTGATGCAGCCATATATATAGATAGAGAGAGTTGCCAATAGCCACTTTACTGGTAAACTGTTAGGACATAGTCTTGGAGGCAGTAATAGTACCGAATGATTATTTTTTACAAAAAACTTTAACAATATCTAACCCAGGTAACAAGGTTTTCAGGATTTTCTCAGAGCAGTTGTTAAATGACATAATAGCAAATATCCTAAAGTCAACAATGAGAAAAAATAGGTGTATACTGAAGTCCGGTTTCTCTCTTTAGTAAGTCTGATGCTAGATGAGTTTTAGGACAAGGCTTGAGATTCAGAGGACTAAAGTTTGCTGTTTGTTGCTTGCATTGTGGCTGGTGTGGAATGAATAGAACAAACGTTACTTTTTTTTTAATGAGTTGACATATGTATATATTATAAATATTGTCCCAATTTATAAAGGAACATGTGTGCACATGTCTTATTTTCTAAGGATGAATCAGAAACTCAGGATAAGAAAACAAAGGAGAATATAACACCTGGCAAGCTAAAGCTGACATTTGAAGAACTAGAAAAACAAAGACAGGAACAACAAAAAAAGCAAGCTGAAGAAGAAGCACGACAGCGTTTAGAGGAGGAGAGACGTGCATTTGAAGAAGCAAGACACCAGATGGTAAAAAAAAGGCCTTCAGTCCTTAGTGCACTTAAAACGTTCTTTAATTTAATTGGATTGGCTTGTTTTATTTTATGCATAAAATCTAATTAGAAATAACTGAATCAAGATAATTCACTTATTAAGGATCAGAACATATTATTGGGCTTTATGTTTAAAGGGATAGTAATACTTAAAATGTAAAAAATATATGTTGTAGGGTTTATCCCCCTGAGTAAAACAAGGGCACTCCCACTGCTGAAAGGTGTTTTATTAAAAAATTATATCAGCTCAAACTTGAATTTTTTAGGTGCAATATAACAGTGGCCTGAAAATTAACAGTGGCGCTGTTGCTACACTACCTATGGACTGCTCTGGTCCATAGACCATAAATCTCCATAAGATGGTGTAGCAATAGCGCCACTGTAAATTTTCAGGCCACTGTGATATTGCACCTAAAAAATTAAAGTTTGAGCTGTTATAATTTTTAAATAAAATATCTCTCAGCAGTGGGAGTACCCTTGTTTTACTCAGGGGGATAAACCCTACAACATATATTTTTTACATTTTAAGTATTACTATCCCTTTAAACATGTACATATATAGGTCAAGTGAAGAGGAGCAGGCTGCTCTGCTTATAGGAGTTTACAAATATTTTATTACTGGCAATTCTAGATCTTCCTGGGCTGTAATTTAAGACCATATGTAGGAATTAGATTCTGCCATTTCAGAACTTACCAACTGCAACATAGTGATCAATTAAAACATCCTCCAAAATATCCATTGATGTAAATGTGGTTTTTAACGTTACTAACGGTTGTGAGATTTCCTGCACATTGCTTTGCCTTGCATTGGGGACCTCTCTTGAGGGGTTAAAGGTGCAGTTGAAATCAGTCAGAATGTTTATTCCCCCACTGTGGTGTAGTGGCTTTGCAGCGACATTGTAACTCTCTAGCTTCCTGCATAAGGCCCTAAACGTGTTATATTCTAGAAACCACCCATCATCTAGTATAGAGGTAGCCACCCCTGGTCCTCAAGAGCTACCAACAATGCATGTTTTCTGGATATCCCTGAATGATCATAGGTCGACATAGATTTAGTTAAAAACATATACACAATTTCACTATTCAGTATCTATTATGTTTTTAAGGTCAATGAGGAGGAAGAAGATGACAGAACAAATTCGTATAAAGAAGAATTCCGCCCTGGAAAATTGAGGTTGAGTTTTGAAGAATTAGAGAGAGAGAGAAGAGAAGAGGAGAAGAGGAAGGCAGAGGAGGACGCAAGGAGACGGATAGAAGAAGAAAAAAGAGCATTTGCAGAAGCACGAAAGAACATGGTAGTATATCTGACAAATTCAGAGTGCCGATAAACCCAGGTGCTGCGACCTGTCTCTCCAATTGTTTTTGGATTACAACTCCCTCCAATGGCTGGCTGAGTATGATGGAAGTTGTATTTCACCAGCAATTTGAGAGACTACACTAAACAGTGCTAATGTAAAGATCAGACCTGCCTTTTACTACCAGAGACAGCAGTATTCCATTTAACTCTTTGAGTGCCAGAGTGGTACAGAATGCATTTCTTTGCAATGCATATTGTACCACTCTGTCACTCAAAGGGTTAAAGTGGAAGTAACACCATAGACGCGGACTAGCTATCATTTACTTGTACACTAGACTGCGTTAGCATGCACAGATTTTTTGATCAAATCAAGTAACATGAAGAAACCCAAACTGCTGTCACTCACCTGTAGTTGTATTAGCTAAGTCTGCAGGTAACCATTTTTTTAACTTGCACAACATCTGACAGAGAAGAAAATGATCGCGCTACAAATTGCTAATCTAAATATACACAAAGCAAGTAAGACTTTTTGCATGAAGTTGTCGGAGTTTTGGCTTAAGGTCAGGAGGTCTGACATATCACACTCATGGCATTTTCCTCCATTTGACTAGTGTTATGGTTTTATATATATTATACAGGTAACATTCATAGAGGAGAGTTGCATTTATTTTAGTTACAAATTAATTATGCTTGTTTTGTAGAGGTTTAAAAAATAAGTTATTTTGGCACAAATCCTGTCTCTCAAACCACTATGGTTTGAGAGATTTTTGCTTGTAAAGTTTCCCTTTCCTGCTGCCAGCTGTAAAGAGCCTATGTCGGTCCCGGGACCAGGATCTGCCTCTGTCAGCTAGAGCGCTGATGTGTGAGAAAGAGGAGGGAGGGGGAAATTTAAATGCTACAGACACAAAAACTACAAAGTTTTGAGACATGAGAAATAGCTTATTCTAATTATATTATTAATATCTATAATTTACAGATTTTTAAAACAAAGTATTACTATCCCTTTAATTAATCCACCTGTACTCAATAAGAAAGATCCTGAAATCACCACTGTTGGAAATTTGACATATACAGTTGTCCACTCTCACCAAATCATTAACAAAAATATATTAGAAGGAATCTACAATCTCAGCCAAGGCCATAACTGTCCGACCGAACTAGGGAGAGCTCAGCCATGTTCATGACATTAATGTTGATTGGCATCACTCTCCCTTCACCTCTGTCTCAGTGAGTGTTGGAAAGCCTGCTTCTTTTTTTATACTGGAGAGAGAGGACGTAATGTTAAGCCGTGCTGTACAACTTGTCCCTCACAGAGTGTGCATGGAGCATCACAAGGTGCATTTTTAATCCCCAATATCGCTCGATTTCTAGTGATTTGAATAATAAAATAAATATACTGCATTTTAACAAATTAATAGATTAATATTAGGTTTATTTAGGGTGAAAGTTCCAATTTCAGAACCAGTATTAGGAAATAGTAAGAGAAGCAAACTTTCAGCTCTTTTTATATATTATTATATGCCAGAACTGTATGTGATACAAAATTTTCACTGGTTATTATGTAGGAATTTCAGGATGATGAGGAAAATTCTTTACTTGAGGCAACAAGAGATATCAATCATCCTGGAAAGCTGAAACTCAGTTTTGAAGAACTGGAAAAACAGCGTAGAGAGGCAGAGCAAAGGAGAACAGAAGAAGAAGCTCGCAAGCGGTTAGAAGAGGAAAGGAAACAGTTTGCAGAAGCTAGAAAAACCATGGTAGGATTTTTTCCCATCCAATTTACATTTGTGATGTACTTGGATGTGGTAATGCAGTTATTCACGTCATGTAATGTGTGACAAAGCAAAAACTATTTATTGAAAGCCATTTCATATAATTACTTAAAAATGGTAGATATAGACAACAGAATTTTGTTAATTTCTGTTGTTATTGATACTAGTGAGTGCCTGTATCTTAAACTTCAAGGACCAGAAGGGTGTGCAGAACATTAATAAGTGGCTTTTAATGTGTTTAACATAAGCACTTAACTAGACAGGAGTGCTTCATATAGCAGTCAGCTATAACTACTTATTGTATTTTTACACTTGAATGACGCTGTAGTCTATACCACTTCTGTGAATGTTTTCATGAACAATTAGTATCATGAGTGGGACAGAGAAAGACTGCCCTGCCCATGATTCTAAAAAGGATCATGTAACCATTCTCAAGGTAGTAAATTGCTCCTGTTCAGTTATAGACTACAGCAAAGTACAAATGCAAAACAAAACGTTAATCGATATAACTGACTGTTGTATGAAATACTCTCAGCTAGGTAAGTCTTTTTGTTAAATACATAGTTTAACACTTGTGCTATGTATTTTCCAAGGTAAAAAACACAAAACATAAAAAGCTTTGTGTTAAAGTGGATCTATCAATTTAAAAATTGAAAGTTTACTTTACATTGCATTTGTTTCCCTCAGTGGGAGCCTGCATCTTGAAATGATTTGCATGGTTTTTAGTATTTATTCATTTATTCCATCCCTTTGGTGGAAACAGCTTGGTTTTAGCAGCCTAAAAAGGCAGAGAGAGGTGATTTTTGGATATGAAAATAATTACTTAGGCAGGCTTTATCTGGCCAAGAGAATAAGTCAGAGACTAGGTTCCCCAACTACTAAATCAAATATTTGTAAAAAATATTAAGCTGCATGGAAAACAAAAAGCACAAATTATAGGCAGGTTAAATATATATATACTAGTTACAAAGCCCGTGACAGTTTGTCATCCAGCCACCTCCGCTGCTGCCCGGAGCCAGGAGCACAGACAGGCTGTCAGCCTTCCAGAGCTCCCCGCTCCGGATCAGCCCGTTCTGCGAGTCCCTACTGCGCATGTGCGGTTATGCACAGAGTGATTGACGCATTCTAGGACTTTATGTTATAGGAAATATATATATTTAATAAGACTAAAAACCATGTAACCAATCACATTTTTAAAGCTCAGTGTTTTACTAGCTAATTGTGGTTGTCCCACTTGTAATATAAATAGCATTATAAACTTACAGCCTTCAGTGTAAAGGTGCTTAGCTATGTGTTGCTCACCCCTCCTGTCCTTAAAGGGTTAACTACTGAAAGTCTGAACTGCATGGGATATGCATAAGGCTGTCCTTAACTGAAGAAAAGAACAAGGGCCAAAAAAGGTTTGAGGTTTTTACAGTAGGAAAATGGGCAGACTAGATGGGCCGAATGGTTCTTATCTGCCGTCATATTCTATGTTTCTATGTTTCTCTCTCATATATGTTGTTTTTCATTTTCCCATGTCAGTTTCCCTATATGATTGAACATATACTAGAATCATCCTATAAAGATGTATCTGAAATGTCAAGATGCTTTTGAGAAGGCCACACTTTAGCTATATCACTACTATTGGTGGGCCATTTACAAATGTGTCTATGATGTTTTCTCAGTGCCTGATCGTGCTGCTGTGCATGTAATTGCAAATATGGACTGTGATTTATTTCCTTAGTGCTATGACTCTTTGCCCCTAATTTCATATTGCCATAAGAGGAACAGCAGTTAACCATGTATTGGCTGCCATTTGCAGTGAGAATTAACTGCATGCTTCCTACTTACCAGATTGAACAGGTGACTTGCAGAAGCTATCCTTATGAAATGGTGCTGCCTACATGGCACACGCCGTTTTGGCTTACTCACAATGTTGCAGGCGTCAAAAAGGCACCCACAATATGATGCCCATCAGAATGTCACCGATGCACAGGGTACTACTATCTAGTAAGTTAGGGTTAGGATAGTATTTGTTAGGTTAGCTTACTATCTGTTGGCTTTGGTAAGGGTCAGTATCTATTAAGTTAGTATCTGTTAGGTTAGGTTGCAGTCAGGGTCAGTATCTGCTTGATTATGTTGTTAAGTTAGTATCTGTTAAGTTAGGGTCAGTCTCAGTTAGGTTTGGGGGGTGGTTTAGGTTAGTTGTTAGGTTAGTATCTGTTACATTGGGTTAGATACAGTATCTGTTAGGTTAGGTTACAGTCAGGATAAGTATCTGCTAGGTTACATTGTTAGATTAATATCTGTTAGGTTAGGGCCAATCTCTGTTAGGTTTGGGGTTGGTTTAGGTTAGTATCTGTTACACTGGGTTAGATACAGTATCTGTTAGATTAGGTTACAGTCAGGGTAAGTATCTGCTAGGTTACAGTGTTAGATTAGTATCTATTAGGTTACGGCCAGTCTCTGTTAGGTTTGGGGGTGGTGTAGGTTAGTTGTTTGGTTAATATCTGTTACATTGGGTTAGTTATAGTATCTGTTAGGTTTGAGGGGGTACTGTAGGTTAGACTACTTAAGGTTATGACATTTTGAATGGCGAAATATTTGTGAGCTGTTTTGATACCCTCATCATTGTGAATGTGCTTTTTGAGATGCTCATTTCAATCTAGGACATTTTGATAGTAAATCATTGCAGAACTATCTGCTGACTATAGTGCTCAAATTATTTATATTGCTTCATGCATGAGTGTTTTGCTAAACCAGATTCCTTGAACTGTATGAACAATAATAACTCCTTCCAGGTTGGAGTAATTTCCAGCACATTGGAGTTGTCTTTAGCATAATAAATAGGGGTGGTATATTTTACCCACCATTTAGCTTGATTCACAATTTCCTGCTGGGACCATAAACCAGATTTTCATTTCATTTCTACAGATTATTATATACAGATTCTGGTATAGTCACTTTTTAATGACTTCTTATCGACTGTTTAAAGGAAAATGATAACTACAGGAATATGTGGCATTTCATTTGATTAACAGAGACCGTAGACCCTATGCACAAAAAAATGTGGGGCATTTCTAAGGCAAATCATCTTTACCATAGGGGGAAATTAGATATGCTTAAAATCCCAGATTATTTAAATTGAGTTTTTATCCCTTTGTGTGCCAGAGGGGTACGCAACACCTTGCAAAGCAAAGCATTGCACACCCCTCTGGCACTCAAAGGGTTAACCACTTGAATGGAATAGAGTTCTCCAATGCATTGCTATGCAGTGGGTTGGAGACCTCTCTTGTAATCAAGTGGTTAAAAAGCTCAATTTAAATGAACGGATTTTTGAGTTGTCCCCTTCAGTGTAGTTAGTTTGCTCCAGAATTACTCCACATTTATTTTAAACATAGGACTTTTAAATGGGAATTGTACCCTAGGAATAAGTGTCTCTTAATTTGCTTAACAAAATAAATTACTTAGGTAAGTGTACTTCATACAACAATCAAATGTATGAATTGAATGTATATATTTTATATATCTGCAGATCTTGTATAGCTGGCTCTAGTTCACACCTCCTCACAACAAACAATGGGCTATACATATAGTGATCATCATTGAAGTCTGCCTCTAGTTCACACCTCACAACAAACAATGGGCTGTATATAGTGATCACTATTGAAGTCTGCATCTAGTTCACACCTCACAACAAACAATGGGCTATACATATAGTGATAATCATTGAAGTCTGCCTCTAGTTCACACCTCACAACAAACAATGGGCTGTATATAGTGATCACTATTTAAGTCTGCCTCTAGTTCACACCTCACAACAAACAATGGGCTATACATATAGTGATCATCATTGTAAGTCTGCTTCTAGTTCACACCTCCTCACAACAAACAATGGGCTATACATATAGTGATCATCATTGAAGTCTGCCTCTAGTTCACACCTCCTCACAACAAACAGTGGGCTATAGATATAGTGATCACTATTGAAGTCTGTCTCGAATTCACACGTCCTCACAACAAACAACAGGCTATGCATATAGTGATCACTATTGAAGTCTGCCTCAAGATCACACCTCCTCCCAACAAACAATGGGCTGTATATAGCGATCACTATTGAAGTCTGCCTCGAGTTCACACCTCCTCACAACAAACAATGGGCTGTATATAGTGATCACTACTGAAGTCTGCTTCTGCTACTGAAGTGTTAGTAATGTCCAAAAAAATGTTTTTTGCATATAGAAGAGCTTAAAAAGCTGAGCTATATGCAAAAAAAAAAACGTATCTCTCAAACTGCTATGGTTTAAGAGATACAGGCGTTTAAAGTTCACTGTCTCCTACTGACAGCTGTAAAGCTGTCAGCAGGAGATTTGTGTCGGTCGACACGGTGGCACTTGAGAAGTGCCGCAATCTCTTTAATTACAAGGAATCCCATCATTGGAATGGTCTAAAATGTGTGTCTGGTGTTCAGGCACACGTTTTAGACCATTCCAATGACGGGATTCCTTGTAAGTAAGTAGATCTTGGCAATTCTCAAGCGCCACCATGTTGACCGACACGAATCTCCTGCTGACAGCTTTACAGCTGTCAGTAGGAGACAGCGAACTTTAAACACCTGTATCTCTTAAACCATAGCGGTTTGAGAGATACATTTCTTTGCATATAGCTCAGCTTTTTAAGCTCTTCTATATGCAAAAAACTTTTTTTTGGACATTACTAACACTTTAATGATTCACAGAGGACACTAGTCTTTATTATAATTTAGACTTAAACAATTAGCAGTAAACTAACAGAGAGCATATTCAAATAAAAACAGTAAATAATAATAACTCACTGCTGTTTGATGAACACCTACCTAGTTAAGGACTTCTGATAAAGCTATATCCTAAGAATAAGAGGCTCTTAATTTATTTACATTAAAATACTTATAATGGTCCTTCATACATTCAGGTATATCTGTATACTTTTTATTCTTGCATTGGAACTGTATTGTAGTCTATAGCTGGTCAATTTCGGTTCACAATCTGATAAAGGCAAACAGCTCAGATGATCCATGTTTTTTCTATAGGATTTCTCATTTAAGATTGTTAAACTCTATTGTATATTGTCAGCTGAAAAAAAGCCAGACCATGGTGGATCTCAGTAGAAAATATTGACAATTGAATCTGTAATGCAGAAAAGAAAAATAATATGTTGCAACAGATATACTGTGTGTGTGTGTGTGTGGGGGGGCGGGTTATGCACTAAGGTGTAATAAAGATGTGATAAAACGGAGATAAATTCTTCAGTCATATCACTTCTCCAGTTCGTATGTTATTCTGTAGAGCCTATGCACTAAGATCTCTAAAGCTGAAGAAATCTTAGTGCGTTGGCTGCATAGAATAACATAGGAATTACAGATGTGAAATCACTGGAGAATTCATCTCCACTTTATCACCTCCTTATCGCCGCTTAGTGTATAACCCCCAAAATCCCAGTATGAAGGACACATACGTAAGCAAGTCTTAAGTAAGTAAAACAAACTGATAGACACTTGTTCCTATAGGAATAACTAACTCCCTTTAAGTGGAAAGTTTTGGAACAAATTGGTTCATTTCTACTGTTTGGGGGATATGTACGTCATATAAAAGCTCTCCACAGAATAAAAAAAATGCTATGTTTTTCAGTGGTAAATTGTTATTAAAATAACTGTGTCCAAGAATTCCACGTGGCAAAACAGAGATATATATGTGGGCACTTACTATTTTAGGATGTTTGGGTTTTAGCTGCTGTGTTCAAAATGTAAAATATAAACAGAATGAGACTGATGTACTAAAAAGAATCGAGGCAAATCGGGAACAAACTAACTGCACCTCAGGAGAGAAATAAAAGTTCCCCAAATTCCCATTGATATGACTTTGGGTTTTTAACCCTTAAAAAGCTAGATAAGTCTCTAACTCGTTGTGAAGCAATGCATTAAAGTCCTCTCTAGAATTCAAGGGGTGAAAAACTCCCATTTAAATCAATGGATATGTTTATGCCTCCCTTTATGGTGCAGGTGGTAAGTCCCCAAATTTCTCTTTAGGAAAGATGGACTAAGGTGTGATAAAAAAGCAAATAGTTATCCAGTGTTTTAAACTCCCCAATTCCTAGATATAGAGGCTATACACCATGCCTGGGATCTCTCAGGGAGTGACCTAGAGACTCAGGAAATTGACCCAAATCTCAAGGTGAAGGCCAAATTCTCAGGGTGAGAGAACCCAGTGTTAATTACTATCTCATCTGCACCAAGTAACTGCTTATTTAGTCCCTAAGTTGCTGCCATTTCTATCAGACAGAGGGAGACATCCTGCCTCTCTTCTGTATGTTCAGACAGTGAAAACTCTAATTTACTCTAATAACACCTCCTGGTTAGAGCAAGCAGGCATATATTGCCTGAAATCTCCAATCAGGGTTGGCTCATTTTGAAAGTTCCCAGGTATAGCTTACACTAAGATTATTATTATCTTTTTTTATATGGAGAAAATTTATTTCACAGCAGTACAATAGGGAATAGACATACAGAGACATTAAACAATACAAGTGGAACATGGAAAGCAATAGGATCAGAGGGCATTGCTCTCTCTCAATTTGGATAGATTTTAGTGCATAGGCTCCATGGAATAATATAGGAACTGCAGAGTATATCACACTGGAGAAGTTATCTCCTCTTTATCACCATTTTGTGCATAACCTCCAGTGTTTTTTTGGTACATCAGCCTCAATCTCTATGATTTCATCCAGTGTTGTGGATCTGCAGATTTCCACAGCAGTAAACTGAATGGTTTCCACTGAACCACAAGTGAAAGTATAAGGCAGGTGTATCCAACCCTGTTCCTCAAGACCCACAAACAGTGCATGTTTTCAGGATATCCATGGATGACTTAGACACTTATTAGACTACATGTGCTCCAGATGAGATATCCTGACAAACTATCTGTTGGTAGCCCTTGAGGACCAGGGTTGTCTACCACTGGTATAATGTGTTGACAGCTTTGTATCTTATTGATCATCAGAGGCAAAATTGATGTTGGAGAGCTTTTATTAACCACTCTGTGCATTCCCCTCCCCTTTGTCTCCTGTATGTAATAATGTTTGATTCAGCATCCTTCCAATTTCCTAATTATTTTTAAGAATCCAGAACGCGATAGTATTCAACAAGATGTGGAGTGCTCTGAACTGGACAGTTTTGAAGCTTTCAAAGTAAGATATTTAGTTAGGTTCAAAGTCTGTTTATTAATTTTTAGCTTCATTCAAATTTTTTAGACTAACAACTTATGTAATAATTTATTAATTCTAGCCATCTCTTTGTTTAATGAATTTAACCACAAAGTAATTTAACCATTCGTAGAAAAAATATTTCTAAATTCAATAAAATATTCCTGGACTGATTTTATGGGGGCTTCCCTTAAAGGGGATGTATCACCTTAAAAAATGTTTTTTACCATATGTTTGTTACTAACGTTTTATTTGGAAAGCTCTTTGTTTTTTTTTTGTAATGTAAGTATTTTTGCAGATATTCTAATCCTCAAGCTGTGCCATTCAGCATAATGAAGTACGCTGATTTTTCGGCACAGCTCTATCTGACTGCCTAATTCTCCTCCCACCTCCCTCCCAGCTGCCCCCGGGAGTGCGTTCACGCGTCCCTTCTGTGTGCTGTGAATGTTTTCTATCGTTATATCAAGCTCTGGTTCGCATTATACGGAGGTTGCAACCTCAGTATAAGGCTTACTGTAGCTTGCTATAACAATAGATGACATTCATAGCACACAGAAGCGAAGCGTGAACGCGCTCCCTGGGGCAGCTAGGAGGGAGGTTCGAGGAGAAGACGAGCTGTGCTGTGCACATTATGCAGAAGTGCATAGCACAGAACATTAAATATCTGCAAAAATACTTCCATTACAAAAAAACAAACAGCTTTTCTAATAATACGTCAGCAACAAAACCTATGGTAAAACATTTTTTTAAGGTGATACATCCACTTTAAAGTTCTCAATGTGCAATATCCTTTGCTCAAAGCCAGATATACATCAGTGTAGCCTAGTTGCACTTATCCCCACCCAGGGTTGCACTTGATCCCAGCCCCATCATCTTAGGACTGTATACAGTAAGTAAGCAGCATTTCTGGAGCAGAGTACATCACAGGAGACTAATACAAATTCCCATTGATTTAAACAGGACTTTTAAGCCTTTGATAGTTACAGAAACCTTTAAGTCTTTGCTTTATAATGTGTTGGTGTCCTCCCTAGCATTCAAGGAGTTAAAATCACATTTTAAATAAATTGAAAATTGTATTTGACCCATGTGGTGCAGTTTGGTATGCTCTAGAGCAGCGGTTCTCAACCTTTCTAGTGCAGCGACCCTTTGATAAAATTTCCCTAGTTGTGGGGACCCCTAACAGTAAAATTATTTTCGTTGCTCCTTCATCGCTGTAATTTTGCTACTGTTATGAATCGAAATATAAATATCTGATGGTTTTAGACGACCCCTGGCAAATCGTCATTCGACCCCCTAAGGGGTCCCGACCCACAGGTTGAGAACCACTGCTCTAGAATTCATCTCTGCATCTTACTGAATACAGCCCTAAACCTCTAAAGAACAAAAAAAGCCTTATTAAAAACCGTCCACTCCATACAAATATAAACTGGAAAATAAATTAACAAAATCTGTATATAAACCAGATATTAAAGAAATATTATTACTAAATCACTCACCATAAGCAGTATGAATCTGAGGCAGGGGTTTAACCAGTAATTTGGCCAAGTCAGGCCCACAATGCAGAGAGGTTGGTATGATCAGCACAACTGTGGCACCACCTCCATAGACCTCATCATTTCTCTGTAAATTGGAAACTCAGATTTGCCTCTGCCAGGTACATATGGATAGGACTGATCAATTATATCACCTCCACTCCAACTAACACCAGGACTGGCTTCAAGGAGACTAGTTACTAGGTTCCCAAAAGACCTGGGGCTGGAGCCCACCTAACACATTATGGGCCTTGTGCAGAGAGTAAAAGATGATCCATTCTAGTACACCACCTGCAGCAGGGGGGATAAAGATGCCCTTTCAGACTTTAACCCACTTGAATGCTAGAGAAGTCTATGTACATAGTGATTGCTGGAAACCTCTCTACCTTCTAAAAGCCCCATGTAAATCTGGATATTTGTGGAATTTCTGTATCGTCCACCCCATGGTGCAGTTGATTTGATCCATGCTCACTCCTCATTTTCTTTATGCATAAGCACGCATGTTAAAGCACCCCGAGGTCCAACTGCATCATTACTAGTAGGAAGATTAGCATCATAACATGCAGCATGCAGAGCTGTAACTCCTTCAGACAGTCCCTAGCAGCTCCCTGGCTTTTGCCAATGAGAGCGCTCCAGCTTACAGACAGAAGCCTCCGTCATTGGAAGAGGCTGGATAGAAACGTCAGACTGCGGTACAGATTGGTTAAACAGTCTGCCCGGAAGTGGATACAGAGCTGCATTTATTCTTTAAATTTTTTTTAAAATGTTTGCACTTTTCATTATTTATAATAGATAATGAAACGAAGTGAAGGGGTGAAACATCCCCTTTAGTTTTATCCTATTCATTTTTTCCATTGATTTGAAATACAGAATCTTTAACTAAATCTATTAACATTACAGATGGAACAATGTGGCTTTTTGGCTTAGTTAAATATTAAATTATATTTTTAGAACATAATGCAAACTGTATTAAAAAACATATGAAAATGTCTGAAATTGTTTAAGCCTTTGAGTGCCAGACAGCTATCCAATGTTGGATTCTTCTCTGGCACTCAAAGGTTTAAATGAGCCTCCACAAAACAGGGTAAAATAGATACAGATTGTATTACACAGCAATGCTCTTTGGGAAAGGAGTCGGGTTTGCTGTTGCTATAAAAGCATGCAGAAGCATGATTGCATGTCAGTGGTTTTTAGTTCTTTGCTTGATAAGCACATAGGTGACCAACAATTTCTAAATGTGTATCAGCTCTTACAGGGGTCAAAATATTGAACAACTTCAGCTCCCATCATCCCCAGCCAATCTGCATGATTTTGGAAACATACTTTGGTACAGACCAAGCAAATCCCCAACACACACACACACACACACACACCACCACCTGCAAATACAGCTGCATTAACTGTATTGTATTTTATTAGACTCTACTTACCATTAAAGGACCAGGGAAGTGTGTAACACATTAACTCTTTCATTTTCAGAGGGGTGTGTACCCCTTAGACCTTCAAATGGATCACTTGCAATGTGTTGCTCACCTCTTTGGAACTTTAAAGGTTAATAGGAGTCAAAATACATGGAATACTGGCCAGGATTTATCAAGATCCATGTGGTGAAACTGCTGCATGCAATTCCCTCTTTATCATGTGAATAAGAAATTCTACAGGTGTCTTTGCATAGAAAACCAGACATTTTCTTGCTTGTCTGTTTTTCCCTTCATGTCTCCGTAGGTAGCACAGCAAGGCAAGGCAGTTGAAAGAACCACTAAGGCACCTGAGAGAATTGTGTATAGAGGTGCCCAAATATAGATAATCATGTAGGATCCTCTTAAAGGGATAGTAATACTTCGTTTTATCTTTATTTTATTTTGTAGGCATTAAAAAAACATGAAGAACGATATAAGTCTTATCTCTCAAACCTTTATGGTTTGAGAGATATTCACAAGCAAAGTTTCCCCTCCCGCCCCTTTTACCTAGTGTAAGTCATCTCTTCTCAGATGTGGAATCTGGTTGTAAAACCAGACAGATAACAGAAGGGGACAATCTTATTCCTATGAAAACAATGAAAACCCTGCCCCCCTTGACAAGCTTTTCAGGTTTTTCCCTTATCTTAATTGAAGATTGTTCCTCTCTGCAGTCTACCTGGTCACCTCCCTTCTGATCTGGCTGAACAGTATTACATCAGTAAAAGGGGAGGGAGGGGGATAGTTTGTCATTGAATCACTCTTAAACTACAACTCTGACAGAACTGAAATAACACTCTCCAAAGTCCAAATACTATGATGATTATTTAGAGCTGCTTTTGTTATGAAACATTTCTATCCATTTAAATTTAGTTGTAGCTTCCTATTTGTTCAAAAAGCAGCCACATGTGTGTTTTGTACATTCAGGACAGGCTCATCCCTCACTGACCATCTGGATACAGGAATACATTGGTTCTTTTCTGTAAAACTACATGATATGCCCGTGTATTAAAATGTCTCAGCACTAAGCAAAAGACTACTGGTTAGAATAGGTAAAAAGAAAAGCATCCCCTCCCTCTCAAATCCCCTCCCCTCTCCCATCCCCCCGTGTTTGAACAAAGACTAACCAGACACAAAAACGGATGCATAAAATATACTTTATTGGCAAAACAAACACATTAGTTGGGAAGCCTGTGTGCTACCTACGGAGACCTAACGAAAAAAAAAAATGGCAGGTATGAAAAATTCCCTTAGCTTCAGGGTCTTCTTGGAAGCACACCAAGCAAGAGATAGCAAAGCTAAACATGTGGGGGTGGGGGATCAAAAACAACCAAAAGCAGTGTCTTTTGAAGCCTGAAAGGGATAGTAATGTTTCACAAAAAAGCAGCTCCCATTTATCTTCATAGTATCTGGGCCACGGAGAGTGTTATTTCAATACTGTCAGAGTTGTAGTACAAGGGTAATTGAATGATAAAGTATCCCCCTCCTGCCCCCTTTACCTAGTGTAACCCGCCTCCCCTCAGATGTGGAATCTGGTCCTGGGATCAGACAGCTCACAACAAAAGACAATCTTTTTACTGTGAGCATAAGGAAAACCCTGCCCCCCTTGATAGTTTTTGCAGGTTTTTCCTAATGCTCTCTGAAGATTGTCCCTCTCTGTGATCCATCCAGACAGACTTGCTTCTCTGAGGTGAGCAGTGTTACATCAGTAAAAGGGGCTGAAGGGGGATACTTTATCATTCAATTAATCTTGAACTACAACTCTGACAGTTTTGAAATATAACCCTCCATGGCCCAAATACTATGAAGATTAATTGGAGCTGCTGTTTTTATGAAACATTACTATCCCTTGAAGATTGAGGTGGCAATTCTATGTATTCTTTGCCAGGTAGTGGCCCTACAGATCTACTCTGTTGATGGTTCTGCCTTCTCAGACCATGATGTAGCTACATCTCTGGTCAAATGAGCCTTAAAATGAAACTAACATCTAAAACTGAAACTGGGTTATATAATTTTAAATATGCTGTACTTCAAAATTTAGTTATTTTAAGTTAGAGTCCTAAAAACTAATCGTAAACTTGCATTTTTAATGAATGTATATATAGACTTCCCTATAGAGATACATTTTAAGTAACTGTTTGTGTGGAGATAATACTGTTAATGTACTGAGATTAGCACCCACTGATACAACATTCAGAAAGCATGATGACTAGATCAGTCCATTTAACGACCATGCAGACAATTGCTGAAATTTTAGGAGCAGTAACCATGTTGCCAACTTCAGATTGAATGGTTGGTGATGAAGAATCAGACCCTGATTTAATAGATCCTTCTTCATTGGCAACAGGTTCGGCACTTGCACTGACAGAGAATTCAGGATGACAAACCAAGCCCTCTTTGGCTAGTATGTTGCTATGAAAACTACTGTGGTTTGGCCTGCATGATCTTACTCAGAACCACTGGAATCAGTTTCAGGGGTGGAAAGAGATAGGGCAGTGGAAAGGACCTTGTATGGAGAAAGCATCCATAGCTTGTAAGACTCACTGGCTTGGCACCAGGGATAGATAAAAGGAACAAATACCCCCAGGGCCGGATTTCTCATAAGGCAAAGTAGGCATCTGCCTACAGGCGCACCCCACAGAAGGGCGCCTGTCATTGGGACCCGTTTTTGTTTTTAATTAATTTATTTTTTTTAAATTATTCTTGCTGCGGGCAGTGCAGGCACTAACACCCCACATGGTCAGGTCTACCGTCTGCACCTCCATCGGCACAGACCTGTAGCTGCTGAGCTCCCTCGTGAGCTCTTTAGTAATGCAGAGCTCTGGGAGATGACATCATCTCCCAGTGTTCTGCATTACTAAACAGAAGACCGCGCGGGATCACAGCTGCTACAGGTCTGTGTGTCCTGCCACTCCACTGGACCACCAGGGAGGAGGTAGGAAATGGGGGTGGGCACAATGTGAGGGTAATATGGAGCTGATGGGGGCAATATGGAGCTGATGGCTGGCAATACTGAGATGATGGAGGCAATGTGAGGGCAGTATGCAGCTGATGGGAGCAATGTGAGGGCAATATGGAGGTAATGGAGGCAGTATGGAGATGATGGGGGCAGTGTGAGGGCAATATGGAGCTGATGAGGTTGGAGTTGGAGCTGATGGGGGCAATATGGAGACGATGGAGTCAATGTGAGGGCAATATGGAGCTGATGGGGGCAATGTGGAGATGATGGGGCAAACTGGAGCTGATGGGGGGCAGTGTGATGGCAAAGTGGAGATGATGTGGGCAGTGTGAGGGCAATATGCAGGTAATGGGGGGAAAGTTGGAGCTGATAGAGGCAATATGGAGATGGGGCAATGTGGAGATGATGGGGGCAATATGAAGATGGTGGGGCAATATGGAGCTGATGGGGGGTAATGCGAGGGCAAAATGGGAATGATGGGGGGCAGTGTGGAGATTAGGAGCATTGTGGAGGTGTCCAGTGGAGATGGCCAATGGGGGGGTGCTTCAGATTTCTGTGCCTACAGGCTCCTGAGATGTAAATCCAGCCCTGAATACCCCTTGTAGACAAGAGGCTAGAGGGCACTGCTAAAGAGCACCATTGGCTACTGTAGGCCACCACCTATAAGAATTGTGCTGTGGCTAAAGCCAAGTTAAATGTGCTAGCCGCAAGGCTAGTTCAATGTCGACTAGTTGAGCCAGCCCACACCCATGGTAGTTCAAATAGGAGTAGCTGAGCCCACAGGGACACTTGACAGAGGATGGACGCAGTGTAAGGGAAAGTTCAGAACCACACAAACAACCGAAAGGATAACTCAGTGGGCAAGATGCTAGAGAGTGTCACCAGAGAGCATTGTTGGCGTATGGGGACAACTACCTACAGGAGCTGTGCTGTGAGCGAGGACTAGTTAAAGGTGCCAAGCGCAAGGCTAGTTCAGTGCCGACCGGTTGAGCAGGTCCACATCCAGGATAGCTCTTGTAGGAACTGTTGTACCTAACTGAGAATACACAGTATTAGTTATATATATATATATATATATATATATATATATATATATATATATAAAATATAAAGCTGCAGCCATTATCAATCCACTGCAGGATGAGGGCCTCCTCAGTAGTCTGCCATGCTGATCCAGTAGGGGTTGACAGATTTGCAGCCTGCAAAGAGTTGAGAGGGAGTCTTTGTCAGCACTAGAACTTGGGAGCCAGAGTCAGATGGGAGGAGACAAGACACAGAGGCCTCGGTCCTTTAACCCCTGATGCCAAAAACAAACACTCAGTGGCATTTCTTCAAGCACTATAAGCAATGCAATAACCTGTGCTATGAAGAAATACCTGTTATAAAACCCCGACCTCGGGCCATAATGTTGCGGGCATTTTCGCCCATTGACACACAACAAAATGCCAAAATATGCCACTCATTTCCATGCGTTAGCACTCCATTACATTAAGGGACCCACTTTAACGTATAAAAATCTGCACCCAGTTTTCTGGGGTGCAGAGTCCCTTAATGCATCTGGAAAGTGCAGACGCAGGAATTGAACCTGAAAAAAAGCATGGAAAAAAAAAAGCACCAGTGAACGTACTGATATGGGGCCCTAAGCCTGGTCAGCTACTGTCCGTCTTCTTCATTCTTCCTTCTTCTTTTTTTTCTGTAATCTTCCATCTTCTTAATTTCTTTCTGTCCTGTAAAATAAAAAAAAACTTCAATCAAATATTTGTTTTAAAAAAATGCCCCCAAGATATGCCTGAGTTAACCCTCCAGCACTCAAAGGGTTAAATGCATCTGCGATATCTCTTTAAGCAATATTCTGCCATTCCTGTTTCAAAAAAAGAACAAATGTAATAAAGAAAAGGCCTTCCAATGGTTAAATATGTCTCCGCTGCAGCCGCCTCCGCTGGCAGTGGCAGAAATCAACAGTGAAGCAGACCCCCCCTCCATACCTTGCAGGCCGTTGCCTGAATTTTGAATGGAGACTGGCTTTTTATATGGCCAGTCTCTGTTCAAAATGGATTCCGGCCTACAAGTGGCTGGCATGTGTGCTTACACACCTTCTAGCCAATCAGCTTGTGGGGGGGGGGGGTGACTAAAAAATGCTAGAAGCTGATTGGCCGGGAGATAAGTAAGCACACATCCCAGCCAGTTGTAGGCTGGAATCTATGTTGAACAGAAATTGGCCATATAAAAAGCCAGTCTCTGTTCAAAATTCCCTCATTCGGACCGAGGTATGTTTCAATATTCATTCCTGCCACTGCCAGCAGAGACATATTTAACCATTAGAAGGCCTCTTCTTTATTACACAAAGGAAAGATTTGTTCTTTTTTTGAAACCAGAATGGCAGCATATTGTTTTAAGAGATATGCATTTAACCCTTTGAGCGTTGGAGTGGTACCCCTCTCAAAGTGTTAAATCAGGAATTTGGGGGGCAGTTTTTTTAAAAAAAATATTTAATTGAAGTTTTCTTTTATTTTACAGGATAGATTTGAAAGAAGGTAAGAAAGAAGACGGAAGATTACAGAGGAAAGAGGACAGAAGACTGAAGAAGGAGACGGAAAGTGGATAACAGGAAAGTGTTACACAGCTGTGGGTTTTAGGATAGTGTTGGGGAAGTATTGTTGCACTTTACTGTTAGTGTTTGGGAGGATGATTCTAATTCTAATGGTCGGTGCTTGACAGTATGTCAGGCACTGATCGCTAGCTCTTTTCCTTTGATGTTCCCCATTATTCACACTATTTAGCATGTGTTTTGGGAACTTAACACACAAAACTGACTTTTGGTCACAAGTCCGTTTCTGTGGCTCATCGTCCGTTATGGTTTCAGCTGGTAGGATACGAATGTAGACATTTGTTTTTGTCAGTCAGTAGCCAATTTTGCCCTACTGCAAGTTTTAGAGGAAATAACTGGATCAAGCCCAGAATTGGCAAGCAGATGAGGAGTGAGTGGAGGACTGAAAGTCAGCAACATGAAATCCAAGCAAGTAGGAGCAGGGAGGTGGCAAGGCACAGAATTGGGAACGTTGAAGAGAAGTCAGTGGAGGGCTGAAAATCAGAAATGAGATATACAAAACAGAGGAAAGGAACAGGGAATGGTATTGAACTCAACAACTGGGACAGGAACTCAAACCACAATGGAAAGCTTAAGATTGCGCATCAGCACAGAGAAAGCTGAGGTTTAATAAAGGCACCTGAACAAGCAAAACCCAGATAGGGAGGAAGAGACTCTGCAGACACTGTGGTGCAGAGCAAAATCCAGATTTGGAGTAGGAGAAATGATCAAACTGCTCCAGAAAATAGCAGAGACTGACATCTGGGGAAATTGCAAGAAGAACATGGGGACTTTTGTATTTTCTGTGGTCACCATTGAGTCAGTTGGAATTGCCCATGTCTCTGTGAGAGAAAGACATCCTGACTATTCGTTTTGGAGAATTGTCTTCCTGCTGAAGCTATCAACCCAAACTTTGTCTGTTCCCTTTATGTAGACCACTGTAACAGCCTACTGTGGAATCCGACTGGAAAAGTGAAGGAGAAGTCTGCTCTTCATGCTCCCTTATTTGAGCATATCTTGATCACTTCATTTTTGATCAGCAGTAAAGCTGTTTCTAAAGCTCTCCAGACTGCTAGTAGTAGACGGTTTGAATGTACCTTGCTTTCTGAAGATGACCTAAGTGCTTGAAAATACTGATCCTGAACATTGCACCTCATCCCATTCTAGCATCTGTTATCAGTATGAGCCACTGTGGGATAACCCAAAAGAGACCTTCAGAAAATTTCTTTCTGCACCTCTATGGGAGAGACAGCTTCACCTGAGTAATACAGGACGGAATCTGTAGTGAGACAGAATCAGATGTTGCAGAGGTCTCACATGGTGATGAGCCCAGGCATCACTTCTAGTAACAAGGTCATCAGCCCTTGAATAGACATCAGAACATTGAGGCAGCTGCCTTTGAAGAGTAGAGATGTGTAAGGGAGTTTTTATGACGCTACTACCAATTAATTTCCTGCAAGGATTTCCACCTGTGCTTCCTTTGACTGTGAGAATTCCTGCAATAAAAACACAGAACTTCCTGCCATCCTGCAAGGTTTTAGTAGCCTTTATGCTGTTGGTGTACTCTGAATCAAAATACACTATTACTCTTGATAGTGTAATTTTAAGAAGATAGTAAAAAACGTACATGATGATGATTACATTGTAAAACCATTATTCAACAACAAAGATAAATAATAAGTTGAATTTAATATGGAGATGGAGATAGAGGAAAGGAGCTATCGACTGGATCAACAGGGGTTATATGGCATGGACTGTACTTGATACATGTTTTTTTTCAGCCCCATCAACTGAATGCTAGGCTAATTATATGCAGTATGTATGATTCTAATATAACATTGCATTATGTGTAAATCACTCATCAGTGTTCTTAGCACTGGTCACACCTGTCATAGATTGTAGCACTCCAGTGCTGTATGCTTCTGTTTCTTCAATCTCCTTTCCACTACTATACGATGGTTCATTTTTAAAAATGCAAATCTACCAATACTACAGATGGATAGATGTGTCTTAGGTTATTAGCTATATAGCTCACTAAAAAAACACATCTCTAACTGCACGCTATGGGTTCCTCCAACAGTACGTACAAGTCTAGCCACACAAACTGTTTTGTTTGACAGTACTCAAGTGGGTCATCATTTCAGCCTAAAACATAATTATCCTTCAAGTATGCTATAACCATCTCACATGTAGTGGGATCACTCCCTGGAGATAGGTGGTGTTCATGTGCATCAACTTCCAACCCATAATCTAAGGGCAAGACCCATAAAGATGTGCCAGTGTCACCACAACCACAAATGTTAGACTGCTGCCCTTGGGACATTTTAAGTGCTTTCTCTGATGATGATGTGTTCTGCAAAATCTTGTGATGATGTTGTTGTTGCTGATGCTTAGGGTATGAGCCTTTTGCTTACTTCAATTTCATTATGCCTTCTAGCCTTTTTGCACCCCTCTTTCTCCTCCATCCAAACTAGTTAGCACTATTACACCTTAAAGGAGCAGTAAACTTTTTTTATGAAAAAATATATATTGTAGGGATTTTCTTATTGAGTAAAATAAGGGTACTCCCACTGCTGAGATATTTATATTTCCAGAGTTATTAAGGTTTAAACCCATGTTTTTTACATTAGCAGTGCCCTCTAGTGGTCAAATTCTAATTAGTTTTCCTGTTAGATTCTATTGGAGAGGAAAGTCAGAGACATACAGTTCTCCATAAAATGTGATAGAAACTGCCTGTCACTTCCTGTCAGTTAGAACAATCAGGAAGTAAACACAGTAAATTCACTTCCTGATTATTTGAACGGCTATAAATTTTGAATAAAACATCTGACAGCGATGGGAGTGACCTTGTTTTACTCAGCATGAAAAGCTCTATAAAATGTGTTTTCATAAATAAAAGTTTACTGCTCCTTTAAATCAAGCAAATCCATCTCCCCCTCTTTGCTTATCTGCCTTTAGCTAGCATTTAAATTTCAGCAACTTTCTCTTTCTCTCCCAAGGCACTGCAGTGTTAATTTTTACAGTAAATAACAGGATAGACCTATTAGCAAGTTGTATCTGTTGTTAATACAACAAAAAGATAGGAAGGAGGAGAGCATCACAATATAGTACATTGGAGTTGTGATTGCTGATATCAATAATAATGTTACTCGCTTTCTAGTATATCGACTATAATGATGTAGTAGCAAATACAGCTTCCGGTGGATATTGAAACTGCCCACAAAGATCATAGTATATCCAACACCTCAATCACTCTGCCATACTACTTTTTAAAATAGGATTTTAGTCTTACCTGTTAAATCCTTTTCACTTAGTCCATACAGGTTACTGGTACATTGGGGAGGAGATCCACCCCTTTAAGTAGGCAGGAACATTTCTCTAAATGTATGCAGGGGGTGGAGCCTCCCCTCCCTCTTAAGCTGCCCTCAGCCAGAACAAGCCAGAATGATTTGAGACACTAATACTGACCAGAGATAAGAAGGAAAATGAAGACTCCTGTGAGCATGCCCCAAAGGTCTCCCACTGAATGCCACAGGAGAGCCAAGCATGGTCCCTTGACAGGGTGGGAGACCAGTAACCTGTATGGACTAAGTGAAAAGGATTTAACAAGTAAGACTAAAATCCTATTTTCACTGTCGTCCAATACAGGTTACTGGTACATTGGGATGTACAAACATTGAGTTTTCCCAGAGGTGGGAAGCAGGCAAGGACCAAGCGTAAGGCCCCAAAGTCACCAGAACCCCTATGAACCAATTAATCATAGAGCCCAACGACAGAAGTATCAACGGACACCAACCAAGGGTAAAAACAAACCCCATGAACTATCACAGCACACTGAACCAGAGCCAACAGGGCTCAACAGTAAGGAAGCACTGAGAAACTCAGAAGAAGAAGATCCTAGACAGGCAAAACCGCCTCCAGGACCTTTCTCCCAAAGATGGCATCAGCCGAGGCCAGCACATCCACACGATAGTACTTTGAGAATGTGTGCACGGATGACCAAGTGGCCGCCCTGCACAGCTGATCAGCAGACGCTTGATTTTTATAGGCCCAAGAGGCCCCAATTGATCTGGTGGAATGAGCAGTAACCCGAAAGGGGACATGCTTATTCCGCAATTCGTAGGCTTTACGAATGGTACATTTTATCCAAGATGCAATGGTCACCTTGGATGCCGGTCTCCCTGCCCTAGGCCCCTCAGGAATGACAAACAGAGCGTCAGACTTCCTGATAGACTCAGTGCGATGAACATAAAACTTGAGACAACGCACGACATCCAACAAATGAAGATCCCTCTCCTTGTCAGAGGAAGGGTTAGGGCAGAAAGAGGGCACCACAATCTCTTGATTGATGTGAAATTCGGAGACAACCTTGGGTAAAAACTCCTTGGAGGTACGAAGCACAGCCTTATCCTTGTGGAACACCAGGTAAGGAGGTTTACAAGACAGGGCTTGTAACTCCGCCACCCGGCGAACTGATACAATAGCCAAAAGGAAGGCCATTTTCCAGGTCAGAAGACGTAAAGGAATGGAAGCTAAAGATTCAAACGGGGGTCTCTGAAGAACCCCCAGCACCAAACTGAGATCCCATTGAGGAGCTGGACTCTTGAAAGCAGGTCGAATATGAGCCACACCTTGGAAGAAAACTTTAACATCAGGAAGAACGGCAATGCGTTCCTGGAAAAAGACAGACAGAGCAGAAGTCTGAACCTTGAGAGAACTCAGGCTGAGTCCCTTCTCAACGCCATCCTGCAAAAAGGCCAAGACAGTGGGAAGATGGAAATCAAGCAATAGATCCTTATCAGCACACCATGCAACAAAAGTTGACCATATTCGATGATATATCTTGGAGGACACAGGCTTGCGAGCCCTAAGCATCGCAGACACCACGGAAGAGGAAATTCAGAATTGAGGATTCAACCTCCAAGCCATCAAATGGAGATGCTGAACATCCTCCTTCCACAGGTAGCCTTGCAGCAGCAGGTCTGGACGGGCAGGGAGCGGAAAGGGATCCGCCACTGACATGGCCAGCAGGTCCGGATACCAGGACTGACGAGGTCAGTTCGGAGTGATTAGGATGACAGGACAACGCTCCACCTTCAGCTTCTGGATGACTCTGATCAACAGAGGGAGAGGAGGGAAGATGTAGGCTAGGGAGAATTCCCAAGGGATTGACAATGCGTCCACCGCCAGAGCTAGTGGGTCCCTCCACCGAGAGCAGAACACTGGAACCTTCCTGTTGTGTCTGGTAGCCATCAGATCCACTACAGGTACCCCCCACATCTGGGTGAGAAGGTGAAACACCTCTGGATGAAGAGCCCACTCTCCGCTGTCGACTGTGTGACGACTGAGAAAGTCTGCTATGACGTTGTCTACACCTGGAATATGCACTGCAGAAATGACGGGAACATGTGCCTCCGCCCAGGATAGAATGGCCTTGACCTCCAACCACGCGGCGAGACTTCTTGTTCCGCCTTGTCTGTTGATGTAGGCCACTGCGGTGGCGTTGTCGGACTCCACTCTGACTGGACAACCCTCCAGCTGAGATTCCCAGCGTCTCAGGGCAAGGAAGATGGCACGAAGTTCCAGAACATTGATGGAGAGGAGAGATTCTTCCAGTCCCCATTTCCCCTGAGCACTGAAACGACCCAACACTGCCCCCATCCCCGGAGGCTGGCATCCGTCGTGACTGTGGTCCAATAGGGAATCTGAAAGGACCTCCCTTTCAGGAGATGAGACAGGTCCAACCACCATTCCAAGCTCAGCTCAACATGAGGAGGCAGAGAGACTGACAGATGCAGAGGGTCTGGATGATTCCTGCACGTCTGAATGACAAACCTCTGAAGTTCCCTGGTATGAGCCATAGCAAATGGCACCGCCTCTATTGTGGAAATGAACTTTCCCACCAGAGAAGTCAACTTCGGCACTGGAACCCTCTCGAGATCCAGGATCTTGGATACTCGGAGAGCAATCTGATGAGCCACTTCTTCCGGTAAAAACACCATGCACTGCTGATTGTCGAACAGGAGACCCAAGAAAAGGATCCGTTGAGATGGGACCAAGTCTGACTTGTCCAGATTCACAATCCACCCGTGGCGATTGAGTGTCTGTATGCACGTCTGAACCTGCTGGTGAAGGATCTCTGCAGATGAAGCTTTCAGGAGTAAATCGTCCATGTAGGGAGTCACCCTGATGCCATCCCGATGAAGCACAGCTATCAAAGCCCCCAAGACTCTCTGAAAAACCTGAGGAGCTGAAGTCAGTCCAAAGGGAAGAGCCAAAAATTGAAAATGGCCCATGTGGCAGGTAAACCTGAGATACCGCCTGCTTTCCAGATGGATAGGGATGTGCAGATATGCATCCTGGAGGTCCAGGGAAGCAAGGAATTCCCCTGGAGACATAGCAGCTATCACAGTACGCAGGGATTCCTGACGATAGTGGGTACTCACAACAAAGGAATTGAGATCTTTGAGGTCCAGAATAGGACGGGTGCCCCAGTCCTTTTTGGCCACCACGAACAGGTTGGAATAAAATCCTGAACCTGTGTCCTCTGTAGGAACCAATTCCAGGACTTCTTTGTCCAAAAGATCCTGAATAGCGTCGTCAAACAGACGCCTTTTTGTAGTTTCCTGAGAAGGACGAGTAAAATGGAACCGAAAGGGAGGAAGGGAAGAGAAAGGGATCCTGTATCCCTCTGATACCACCTGAATAACCCAAGGGTCCGCCACTGACTCCTCCCAAATACGGCGAAAAATGTGGAGACGTCCACCTATAGCCGGATGCGGACCCGGGTTCGGTGAGTCATGCCGAAGCAGTCTTGGGGGCAACTTTGGGCTTCCAGGACTGTTTGGGCTTGGAGGAGGAGCGTGCAGAGGGCGGACCTGCCTGGGACGAAGAGCGTGTCTCAGTTTGGAAGGAACGAAAGGACCGATTGCGTTTGGCTGGAAACTTCTTTTTGAAGACTGATGGTAGAAGAGTACTTTTACCGCCAGTAGCCTCACTAATCATTTCCTTAAGCTCAGATCCAAACAGTGAAGTCCCTTGGAAGGGCAAAGAAAGCAGAGCTTTCTTAGAAGCGGTGTCAGCAGACCAAATTTTTAGCCAAAGAGCACGTCTAGCCACCACAGATGAAGTGGAGGCCCTCGCCATCATGCGCACAGCATCAAAAGCAGCGTCAGAAACGTAATTCTGAGCTTCAGAAATATTAGCAAGTAGTTGTAACTGCTCAGACACTGGCGCATCCTGGCGATCCGCCTCAGTAAGTTGTTCAGTCCAGACCGCAATGGCCCGGTTAACCCATGCCACTGCAAAGGTTGGACGCATGGCAGTGCCAATAGAGGCAAAAATAGACTTAAGACAAGTTTTATCCGTCCAATCTTGTAGGGCCGAAGCATCAGATACTGCCAAGGCAGTAGATTTAGATGACCTAGAAGCTGGAGCATCCACCTTAGGGGGATGAACCCATTTAGCAAGTTCAGTCTCAGGAAAGGGATAAAGTTTAGCAAACTTTTTTGATACTGAAGAAGATTTATCAGGATTTCTCCACGCATCAGAGACTAAACGTGCAAGAGTAGGATTAGTAGGAAAACATATAACAGTCTTAGAAGGTTTCTGAAACACATCTGTTGGGTCATGAGTAGATTCCTGACTCAAGGGAAGATTGAGGGTGGTTAGCACAGCCCTGATTAAACCCTCAGCAGAGAGTTCAGGGTCACATTCATAAGGGTCACCAATGGATCTGGTAGACTCAATAACAGTGCCCTCGTCAACATCAGAATCCTGCAACAATTCTCCCTCTGAAGAATCAGACACGTCAGGAGCACCCTGTGGCTTGGGCAGGGCGGTCCTGATAGTGGAGGGGGTCTGCCAAACCTGAAGAGCCCCTTGAACCTGAGAGGGAAAGAGCTGAAGACTGGATCTGAGATCCCTAGTTGCAGCCTTGAACTCTTTCACCCAAGTTGGCTCAATAGCGTGACTGGAAAGCCCTGGGTTGCTGCCATGGCCTTCCGCACATTTTGGGCATAAATGACCAGAAAATTCTCTAGGTAGCCCAGAGTGACAGGAGGAGCTAAACGCAATGGGAGAAACTGACACCCCAGCCTCCTTAGTCTTGGGTCTAGCCCCTGACTCCAGTGGAGTAGACATGCTCACAGCGTCAGATATACTCCACTGACAAGAATCACCCAATTGAAGTGTGAAAGATTAAATATTCACCCCAGAAATGCTTAAATTTAAACTTATCTGGCAAGCGAAGGGTTAATCTGCGGAGGAGAGAGAAGGCTCGGTCCCTGCGTAGTATACTCACTGAGAAGAACTCACAAAATGGCTGCCGCGACAGGAGCCAATCAGAAAACGGGCGCGAAACAAGCACTCATGGGAAACGTAGTTCTTCTCAAAAGTACCCCAAAACAGATCCTGAGGCCCCCCCCCCAATACCCCCAACACACCGAATCATGCAACCGGATGATAGAGCAAGGGAAGACCAACAATTT
Source organism: Rhinophrynus dorsalis (assembly GCA_037306005.1). Taxonomy (NCBI): domain Eukaryota; kingdom Metazoa; phylum Chordata; class Amphibia; order Anura; family Rhinophrynidae; genus Rhinophrynus; species Rhinophrynus dorsalis. The sequence continues at coordinate 258,365,872 of CM074722.1, forward strand.
GAGCCCACACTGAAGTTGCTGTGACAAGCGGTTCCAGAGATACGTCCCACACTGTGTAAACCCATAGAGAGTAAAGGAGCAATGGCGTCTATGCGGGAAAAGCACTCTTAAAGGCGCGGAACATAAATTTTTAATAAAGTTACCCTGACAGGAAAAAGTTACAAAACACATATCAAACACATGTAAAACATGATAAAACAATATCCCAATAAGGAAACCAGCAGGGAAAAGGTTAAAACCCACATAAACTGCTCCAAAACCCAGGGCATACACACAGACATTGCAGAAATACAGTGCAATATAAAGAAAAACACCCAATGAGTGCTGGAGTGCATAATGAGAACTCCCAAATACAAGCCCAATGAAGCGACACAGTGGGACAAGTGGACCTTCAGCACTCAAAGGGTGGCTCATCTTTCTGCAGGACTTCTGTCTTCAGGTAACCATGTGAAAAGGGAATTAACCAAAGGATAATCCCCACCAGGGAAGCTTCTTGAATTAAGTTGTTCCCTCATCAGGGCATAAGGTCCACCAGAAAAACCCTGGAAGCTGTGCTAGCCTCTTTGGAGAGGGCATTTGTCAGCCATGGTCACCCGCCTAATGGTGGTATTCCATATTTGAAGAAAACAATAAAAAAAACCTAAAGTTGATTGAGAGCTGTTCTCCACCTGATGTGCACAGCACTGCAGGAACAAATCATTCTGACTTGTTCTGGCTGAGGGCAGCTTAAGAGGGAGGGGAGGCTCCACCCCCTGCATACATTTAGAGAAATGTTCCTGCCTACTTAAAGGGGCGGATCGCCTCCCCAATGTACCAGTAACCTGTATTGGACGACAGTGAAAATAATTTTTTTCAGCTTGAGTTGTTTCACATCATCGATCCTGTGAACATCAGTGTGCCTCTCTTTGTGTGGTCCCATTGCAGGAAGGACTTGCACCTCTATTCCCTGCTTGCCTTTACACCAACTTTTTCATACATAGGCCAGTTGTATGCTGGATTGTATTATTTCATGATCTTCTTTAATTGATATCACCCACGTTACAAGAGTCTTGGCTGTCCTCCTGTGCATGTTTTTTTCTATGTTGTTAATACCCTCCTGAGAATTTGACTGTGAGACTTTAGCTGACTTCTTGCTGGCATGGACAGCACAAGGAAGGGTCCACCGCACCTTCCTTTTACTCTTTGAGATTTCAAAGTCTCTTTAGCAATGGATACCATAGATGTCATACCAGTGGGTAAACTGGCCTGCAGAGGTGCTGTCTGTGGGTCAGAAGGTGAATTTTCATAAAATTTACCACAGTAAATGCCTTACAGAGAAGGCATAGGGAGACTTGATTCTCCATTTGCAAGGAACTATAGAGAAGAAAGCAGCAGGAAAGTGCATTAGCTCCAAGCAAAGGATAGGATAGACAGATTGAGAGAGGCTGCCTCAGTTACATTATATAGAGTAGGGATATGCTAATGCTGGCACTCCTTTGGCCCACAAAACAAGGAAGGCCACAGTGGAACCCAAAGGGGATCCCATCCCTCTCTGAAGTGAACTGAAAGTTGACTTCTAATATTTGTAATGTACCAACTCAAAACACCTATGGGTGGGAAGGAGAGCAGCCATGGCTGCATGAGACTCAAAGACACAATGGTATGCTTATGATAGAGGGGGTGGCCAAAGCCCTCTCAAGCACTGATGAGCTGAGGGTACAAACCCAGTTGGACCCTCATTCAAAAAACAGAAGATGACGGAATGACTGACTTTCTGTCCACCAGGGAGAATAGGTAAAAATACTGGATTAAGGTGGGGGGTAGTATTTCATTTTATGTTTTTTCTGTTACCTGTCCTACCTGGGAAGGCATAGGTGGGGTCTGTCACTTGCTGAAGGGACCCCCGAAGGAAAAACTAATGGCTTTCATTCATGTTGGTCCTGTAGTTAAAAATGTCTTGACAGCTAACATAAAGGTTTGCACTTAGTTGGGCAGATATGCTTCTCGCTGGGCATGTAAAATCCATGTGAAATAAGTGAAGAAATGTGTTCATCCACTATTTTATATGTAAAAAGGCAATGCTGGATCTAATAAATAACCCTCTCAGTATTGGCTACCATGGTGATATCAGTGATGTTCAATACAGCTTAAAGGAGCAGTATACTTTTTAATGAAAGAAAAAACAAGGATCCTCCCACTGCTAGGATATGCTTAATTACAGGATTATTGCAATATAAAATGTTGTTTTTTCCCATTAACTGTGCCCTCTAGTGGCCAGAAAGTTCTTCTGGTGTTCAGACAGATATACTATTGCATTCTATGGGGCGGATTCATTCTCCATAGAATGTGACCGCTTTCACTTTTCGACATCTTGAATAATTATACGTTTTGTTAACAGTGGAAGTTCAGTTGTTGAAAAATGTCTCTCCATTGGGGCTTCTACTCCTGCCTTTTCTAGGACTCCTTCACAACCATTACCATAGCAGTCTTGATAGGTGTGTTAAACTTGAGAGTCCTGTATTGTTTGTAAATGGGCTGAGATAAGGTAAAATGAATATGTGAACAGTGGGTACTAATCTCTATAAATTAACTAGCTCTTATCTCTCAATACAATGCATAAGCAAAATTAACCAATTAGTTTCCATATAAGAGAGTTTAAATATGCATTAAGGTGCAAGCTTAGAATTAGATTTAGAATTAGATTTTTAGGGATCAGACATAAAACAACTAACTTTTACAAATGCTAACTGGAAATGCATGATATTTAAAAATACATAATTCAGCTTGATTTTAGGAGATAGTGTCCCTTTAAGTATAGCAGTACAATAGAGGAGAGGAGAACAGGGCAGAAATAAATCAGTTTAAAATAGGCAGATCAGCAGCTGGCTTAATCTCGAACCTGATACCTGTATCTTTTTTTGCTATCATTACCATTATTCTTAATCTTCAGGTATTAAATTACTTCTAAGACCCTGTCCCTTTAAATGTGTGCACTGTGACCCATTGAGGGAGATGCACTACAGGTCAATGTGTTTCTGGCAATGTGTGGTGATCACTTTGCCATGGAGAATACGACACACTGCCATATGCAATAAAATGTAGGGTTGCACCGATACCGATACCAGCATTTGCACGAGTACTGGTACTCGCGCAAATGCGTCCGATGCCAGCACCGATACCCTGTCTCAGGGTCGGTGCTGCAGTGAGGGAGCCCGGGGAGCTGCTCACAATGCTCCCCGGTCGCCTCTCTCCCTCCTGTAGCGTCGGAGCGTTGCCGCTGGTTACCATGGCAATGCTCTGACGCTGACTTCTGCCGGGGCTCGCGAGAGAACAGCGAGCACCCGGCAGAGGAGGGTAAGGGAGACAAGATGGGACATTGAGCGGGTGGTGAAAGAGGCAGACAGGGGGGTCAAGAGGTAAAAGGGACTAAGAAAAAGAAAAAAGAGGCAAAAGGAGGAAAGATCAGGAGACAAAAGGAGGGGGACCAAGAAGAGGCAAAAAGGAGGGGGGATCAGGAGAGAGGCAAAAAAGTGGGATCAAGAGTCAAGGAGGGGGGCAAAGAGATCAAAAGGGAGAGAAAAAGACAAGGCAAAAGGAGGGAGCTCAAGAGGGGGAGAATGAAGTAGAAGGTGGGAATCAAGAGGGGGAGAAAGAGGCAAAAGGGGACAGTCAAGAGGTGGTGTGTGGGTATATTTCAAGTACTCACCAATACTTTTTTTTGCGGTCATTTGCCAGTTTTCCAAGTACCTAAAGTGTATATATATATATATATATATATCTATATAAAATATATATGCGCTTTAAGTACTTGGAAAACTGGCAAATGACCGCAAAAAAAAAAGTATCGGTAATTGGTATCGGTGAGTACTCGTACTCGGTCTTAAAAAAAGTGGTATCGGTGCATCTCTAATAAAATGTATCTATGCAAGGGGAAGGGGAGACACTTTAATTAACAGCATGTAGAGATGGTGTAATTCTGATTATGTGTTAGGAAGGACAAATGGGGGAGCAGAGAGTATGTGCTCCGACTTCAAGAGAGAAAAAACAAAAACAAAAAAAAAAACCCAGTAGCCTTCCCTTGCTGTGCAATATGATTCACACCCCTGTGGCACTGAAAAGGGTATAAAAAAGAATCACTCTGTGTTCACATAAACTGGGTGATCAGCTGTTTGAAGTGCACAGTGCACTATCCACCGATCAGCTTATTCATGAAAACTGAAGGCTCTGCTATACGCTGCAAGGTAAATGGAGTGCCTAAAGGAGTACCATTCTGTCACTGTCAGTATGGTCCACTTCCAGGTCATGCGTATGGGAGTGCACTGTCACAGCTGATAGTGCTCCTGTGCTGTTGCAACCTAGTGAAATGGCTCATTTGGTTAAGGCACCTGCTGTAGAATGTTATAAACCTCAGAGTTGCAGGTTGTAGTCCTGGCAAGTTCAACTCATCCAGTCACCTTTTTGTGGTAGATAAAATCAGTCCAGGACCAAACTGAAAATGAGAGACAATCTCAACGTACCCTTTCTGGTAAAATATTTTTACCCTCCCAAAAAAACCTCAGGTTACCAAAAGGAAAAAAGTGCACCCCTAAAAAAAGCAGAAAATGTCCACATATACTGAAGATGAGTTCCTTCATCTACATTCCGTCCAATGATTTATAAAAATAAAAAAAAAAACAACAACATAAAAACGTGTATAATTCTTGTTAATTTTTTAAGCTTTGAGTGCTAGAAGGGTGAACAACGTATTGCAAAGAAATGTTTTGCACCGTCCTTTAGTGCTCAAAGGTTAAAGGGATATTAATACTTCAGTATTACAAATCCCTATCTTAAAGCCCTAGTAAAAAAAAAAAAAACGTATTGCCCCCAGTGTCATCTCTCAAACCTTTATGATTTGAGAGATGAACGCTTCTAAAGTTGCCCTCTCCCTCCCCCTTAGTCAGCATTTTAGCTGACTGCAGGGAACAGAGTCGTACGACTTTCAGGCGGCTCTCCAGCATAGCCTGATCGCGTTAACTGAAAAAAAAAACCCTTTCACTGAAATGGTCTTCTACGTGTGCTTGGCTTGCAAGCACACGTAGAAGACTGTTTTAGTGAAAGTTTTTTTTTTTTTTAGTTAACGTGATCGCGGCTCTGCTACAGAGCCGCCTGATGATCTCTGACCGGACTTCCCTGAGTCAGCTAAAATGCTGACTATGGGGAAGGGGAGGGCAACTTTAGAAGCGTTCATCTCTCAAATCATAAAGGTTTGAGAGATGACACTGGGGGCAATACGTTTTTTTTTACTAGGGCTTTAATATAGGGATTTGTAATACTGAAGTATTACTATCCCTTTAAAGACTAAACATGCTAGACCAATAATTACTGATGCATGAATATAATCATCTAACAACCTAAAAAGATCTCAACAGATGGATACTTGTGTACGTTTTCTATATGTAATGACAAGGTCAATGATAAATCTTTGTCTTTCAGGAGCCAGATGAGGAAAGCCTACAGCTTTGCAAAACCTTTTCACAAGAGGCTCTTGCACCAGGTAAACTTGAAATAAATTTTGAGGAACGTTTGAAACAAAAAATGGATGAAGAAAAACGACTAAAGGAGGAAGAACGTAAACAAAAACTGGAACTGGAAAAACAAGAGTTTGCACAATTGCGGCAAGAAATGGGAGAGGTACAGTATTCTGAGAATTCACATGATAAATAGTATCCAGTTTTTCTTGTTACCAAAAATGTTGATGGACATAAGCCCATCAGACCAGTGGTGGCCACAGCTTAGCTTATTATAGTCTTAAATTCAGCTTCTATGACTATGAAATGAGGTGTCATTTACTGGAGATTCTAGGGCAGAACCTGTCAGTAGTTGCCTGGCAGGTGCTTCAGATATGGGTAGAGGATAGGGCCTTGTGGGAAGTGCTCTGGAGATATAGACTTTAATGCTAAAATTAGCATCAGGGATTGTTTTTGTGCTGCACTTGCCTAGCTTGTATGTGTTAAACCTTTTGCACAAAAAAATTACTTTGTATTGTTTGCCCCAGTTTGTAAGGAGTATTTGAATACCTTGGAGAATGCCATTCCCCTGCCTCTTGTTTTATTCCACACACTAAGAAGGTACAGAAAGAAGGAAGCATGATATAGGAGCTGTGTTATGGGTTTCTTTAAAGTGACAGTCTCATTTTTGAATGACATGTTCTGCAAGTGCATAATATATAATTCCATGATGTGCCAGGACGTCACCGGTCCTTAAAGGAATAGTATTACTTCAAAATTACTATCCCTCATATTGTAGCCCTTAATAAACTGAGATAAATGACACCAGCGGCATCTCTCAAACCTTTATGGTTTAAGAGATAGCCGCTTTCAAAGTTTCCTCTCCCCTGCTGTCAGCGTTCTGCTGCCAGCAGGAGAATCCGGTCTCTGAATCAAGAGGAGGCTCTTCAGCAGAGCCGATATCTCGTTATGGAAGGAAAAATTATTAACTGAAACAGTCTTCTATGTGTGCTTGGTAACTAAGCACACGTAGAAGACTGTTTCAGTTAATCATTTTTCCTTCCATAACGAGATATCGGCTCTGTTTAAGAGCCTCCGCCTGTCCCGGGACCGGATTCTCCTGCTGGCAGCAGAACGCTGACAGCAGGGGAGAGGAAACTTTGAAAGCGGCTATCTCTTAAACCATAAAGGTTTGAGAGATGCCGCTGGTGTCATTTAACTCAGTTTATTAAGGGCTACAATATGAGGGATAGTAATTTTGAAGTAATACTATTCCTTTAAGGCACAGACACTGTTGGCAATTCTGGCACATCATCAGTCGTTGAGGGGTAAAAATAATTTCTAGTGTACTTTGTAGAATAGACTCCAGCCAGAAAAAAATATGCTTGATCATTTACATATAAAGGAGTAGACAGTGGTTTGTCAAATAAACTGCTTTCTACACAACTTATAAACCTCAGCAAAAGTATTATATATTCTATCATAGTAGCGAGGTCATACCTATCTCAAGTGTGCTGCCTGACACCTAAAATAAATATTAGCTCATACAAATACTACCATCAGTCTGTATCATTCACAAAAAACATTTCATTCTTCCAAGCAGGATGAAATAAATGAAAGCTCTGAAGTTTTAAGTAGTGAATATGAAGAATTGATCAAATTGAAAAGGACTGGTTCTATTCAAGCTAAAAACCTGAAAAGTAAATTTGAGAAAATAAGCAAATTATCGGAAGAAGAAATACAAAAAAAGATTGAAGAAGAAAGGTCCAGAAGAAAGGCACTGGACCAAGAACTGAAAGAGAGGGAAGCAGAACATTTTCATGAGGTCAGTTTTTATTTTGCTTTGATTAGTAATTCCTTATATTCTATAGCTGCGGTTACACCAGTTTTCAAGAAAAACCCCCCAATGCCAAGTTAGATTTTTAGCTTCAGAATATATACAGTGTAGACCATAAGTATTTGGACAGTGACACAAGTTTTATTATTTTGTCTCTGTACTCCAGTACACTGGTTTTGATATGAAACAATGAGTAAGAGGATAAATTACAGACTGTTAGCATTAATTGAAGGGTATTTACATCCAACAGTGAACTGTAGGAATTACAGCCATTTTTATACAGTCCCTCCATTTTAGGGGACCAAAAATAACTGGATGATTGGCTGCTGAGCCATCTCTTGGCCAGGTATGTGTCATTACATCGTTCATTCATGCACAAGAGAGCTAACAAAATGTCTAGAGGTGACTCTAGGTGTGGCATTTGCACCTGGAGACTGTTGTCTCTCAACATGAGGAGCAAAGAAGTGTCAATGACAGTACAGTAGGCCATCATGAACTGAAATATCTGAATAAATTGACCAGAGACATAGCCAAAACATTAGGTGTGTCAAAATCAACAGTGTTGCTCATTGTGTTGTTAAAAGGCAAGAAGCAGTGAGCTCAGCAACAGCAAAAAAACTGTCCATGGAAGACCACTTATATGGTTGACCAAAGAATGTTTGGCATTGTGAAGGAAAACCCCTTTTCAACTGTCAAATAGATCAAGAACACTCTCCAGGCTGTAAGCATAGAAGTGTCAAAAGAGAAGACTACACCAGCATAACCACAAATGGTTTGCCACAAGATACAAATCATTGATAAGCTTCAAGAACAGACAGGCCAGGTTACAGTTTGCTAAAAACGACATAAAAACTGTAGAGTTCTGGAACAAAGTCTTATGGATAAATGAAATGAAAATGAATCTGTACAAGAGTGATGGAAAGAGCTAAGAAAGAAAGGAACTGCACATGATTCAAATCATACCATCGCATCCATGGATGAAGTAGTGTTATGGCTTGGGCATGTATGGCTGCAGCTGTAACTAGCTCACTTGTCTTTATTACAGAAACATTTTATCTGCTCACATCCATCCAAATGCCTCCAAAGTCATTGGATGGCACTTCACCTTGCAGCAGGACAGTGACCCATAACATGTTGCTAAAGCAGTCAAGACCTTTTTCAGGGCCAAGTCAATCACTGTCTGAATTCAGTTGAGCATGCATTTCACTTGATGAAGACAAGACTTAAAGGGAAAAATGCCCCAAAACAGACAAGAATGGAAAATGGCTACAGTATAGGCCTGGCAGCCCATAACCAGGGAAGATACCCAGTGTCTGGTGATGTCCATGGGTCACAAACTTCAGGCAGTAATTTAATGCCAAAGATCTACAACAAAGTACTTAATATGATAACTTTAAGTTTATGATTTGTCCACTTATTTTGGTTCGCTAAAATGGAGGGGCGTGTGGACGTCACTAGGGCAAGATGCCTGAACTCCATCTTGCTGTCAGTCAATGAATATCGATTTCGCTTTAATCCGGTAAGAATTCTGGCAACTAGCGCTACTGAGCAGCTAGTCACCAGATAGGCAATGATGTGATGCTATCTTATTATTGGGTGGTAGTTCCGCTTTAAAACAATGGTATTTTTGTGAACTACAGTGCAGTTGGTGGTTTCCAGTACTGTGCACATATGGTCAAAATGTGCATCATGCAAGTGCATTCAAGGCTTTTAAAGGGATAGTAATACTTCGTTTTATCTTTATTTTATTTTGTAGGCATTAAAAAAACACGAAGAATGATATAAGTCTTATCTCTCAAACCTTTATGGTTTATGAGATATTCACAAGCAAAGTTTCCCCCTCCCGCCCCTTTTACCTAGTGTAAACAATCTCTTCTCAGATGTGGAATGCAGTCTATAGACCAGACAGATAACAGAAGGGGACACTCTTATTCCTATGAAAACAATGAAATCCCTGCCCCCCATGACAAGTTTTTCCCTTATCTTAATTGAAGATTGTCCCTCTCTGCAGTCTACCTGGGCACCTCCCTTCTGCTGTGGCTGAACAGTCTGACATCAGTAAAAGGGGCAGGAGGGGGATACTTTGTCATTGAATTACTCTGGAACTACAACTCTGACAGAATTGAAATAACACTCTCCAAAGTCCAAATACTATGATGATTAATTAGAGCTGCTTTTATTATGAAACATTACTATCCCTTTAACATTTCAAAAAAGCAATGATATTTTGTGTCTGTTGTAATTTGAGTAACAGACACCAAATGGGAGAGTGTTTATGTGAATGCTAACAGCACCTGCTTCGCCTTTTCACAGTTGTTGAATGCAGGAAGCCTCAACTTACCAACATCCAGTACTTTTAACTCACCCTACATGTTGACAGTATGAGCAAGGTGAATGTTTGCTGCGGGTGCCCTGCAGTCTGGCATCAAGGGATTAAAAGCCCTATTTAAATCAATTGGATTCACCTAATCCAAAAACAATTATTATACAGCAATCACGATGAACATCACTTATATTTCAAAATATGATTTTCAAATATTTATAATATTTGAATTGAATGATAAACTCAACAGTTAAGGAGCTATTGCCAGTCCCCACAATGCCTTTGGTGAAAATATATTCCATATGGGAAAAAAAAAGTGAAGGTCTGCATAAAATTACCTTTCCTATTATTTTTCGTTTTGTTGCATTTAGATCAATGGGATTGATCGAAATGCAAAAACAATTTTGTAAAAAATAATTATTATGGCAGCAATCATGTCGACATAAAGCAGGCATTTCAAAGGTGTCCCATGGGGCAAAACGTGTGGCCCATGGGCTGGAAATGTGAGACCCTCCATAGGGAGAAACTTTTAAATTCCCTACAGTTTAGCATCAAGGGACCAAAAGCCCCACTTAGATCAATAACATTTTGTTTTTGTTCCCTATGATACAGATGGTTTGCCCCACAATTGCTCCAGTTTTCTTTCAGTATATTTCTGCTTGAGCACGTGGATGAATCAGTGGTTCAGTTACTTTAACACTCTGGGGGAGATGCACTAAGATTTGATACTGTCGCGATGTGTCTCTGGCGATGTGTTGGGAGCACATTTCCTTGGAGATGTAGACACACATCATTATATGCACTAAGAATTAGGTATGTAAGAGGAGGGGGAGAAGTTCCCCATTACCATACAAGGTTGTGGAACTACTGTCCATGTGGAAGGGATGCCCTCCCTTACACAGCCAGCAGTAGACAACCCCGAAGTCTGATAAAATCCTCTCTGCATCCCCACTTTCTCAGTGCAGGAGTGGAGAGTATCTCAAAAGACAGGAACTATAGAAAGCTCCAATAGTGTGATATTGTTATAGCACAGATATAAAGATTCACGGCCGCCATCCTTTTTGGGGACAATGAAAAGATCGGAATAGAATCCCATGAAGCTCTTGCAGGAGGAACAGATGCCAAGTCTTGCGTCTAGGAATAAAAGGCCTCACCCTGCATTGCAAGCGACTCTTAACAAAACGTAACAAGGAGAGAGTATTTGAAATCTATGCAATAATCTTCTAAAATCACCATACACACCCATTGGCCTGGCACAGAAAAGGACCATGTACTGTGTAAGAGAACATCCTCAGATAGCTTGAGGTGGACTGGACCTCCACAAGTCATGCAGAGGTAGCCTTGTCAACAGTGGTATTTGCCTGCCCAAGTCTGCTTAGATTTCAGGGATGGGTGCATGCCTTTCTAGCTGAGGTAAAACTATACATCTTCCAAGGATAGCAGAAACGTTTGGGGAGTAACCTGAGGAAACAGAACACTCTTGCCTCAGTAGTATGGCTAATGACCTTCTACACAAGTGATGGTGTTAAAGCAATAATGTTACAGAGTTCCTCTACTATGTAATGTCATCCCACACTTACTAAGTTTTTAGAAAGAAGTCAACACCTGCGCACAAGTAATGCAAAGGTACGCCTGTGGAATAGTAAACTTGCCAAAATATTGGCCGTTAACAGCCTGCCTTTTTCTTTTGTTGAAAACTGATGTCATGTGTTGGACTCTGCTAGCATATCACAAGCAGTTATTTTTCAAGGATTGTTATACAAATGTTACTCCACTTCAGCCTTCAGAAATAATATTGTGGCTGGAAATCTTGGAGTCATAGAAAACATAGGAGAAAAATGGCAAAGTTCTCGCAGGAAATTTATTGCAGTGGCAAAAAGGTGAAAATATTTTCCAAAATATTGATGGACAGTAAACTCTCCTCCCCTGTCCACCAGCCCTGGGTTGCACTCCATCCCCTCTGACTGGCATCCGTCATCACAAGATTCCACTGTGGAATCACAAAGGGTACCCCTGAGTCAGGTGCGGGCAATGACGCTACCAGCAGAGGTCCTCCTTTGCTCATGGTGAGAACGACATCTGCTGAGATATTCTCGCTGATGGGACTGGGTCTGGAGTATATCCCTTTTGAGTTCCCTCATGTGGGACTGAGCATAGTGGATTGCTTTCAAAGCAGAAACCAGACAACCCAGGACATGCATGTAGTCCCTTATTGTGGCTGAGGGCCAGGGATTCATCCTGAGACAGGAGCTGAATCTTCTTCATGATAAACACCCTCTGCTAGACAGTGTCAAAATCAATTCCCAGAAACACTAGGACCTTGGACAGGACAGGATAGGAGAGGACTTCTTTGGATTGGTGGTGTATAGCCGGAGCAGGGCAGATTAAGATATCCCTGCTTGCAATACCGGCTGTTTTCTTTATCAGCCGGGACGTTCATTATCTGTATCAGATCCATTAGACATGTATTGTTGTTACACTCCAAGAGTGGTATTGCGCCTCTTCTTTGGCTTTCTTTCGGTTTCTTTGTCAGAGATTCCTCCAAGTTACTCCTATCTGTTGGGAGCAGCATCCACAACCTATTGCCAGACTGATAGGGGGCAGTCGTGAATCCTCCATCTGTCTGGCCGACCCCTCGATAGTGGCTTTTTATGCTGTGAGTGCAGTGGTTTATTGGTGGTGGTGTTATTATTTAAGACCTATTAGAGCATCCCTCTTACTGACCCATCAGTCTTTCTTGCACCTCTGGGAAAATATCCAGAGAAGTAGGCTGCCACGCCCCCCCCCCCCCCCCGAGGCATGAAGGGCTTCCAATACAGCCCTTCATCAGCAAGGACAGAGTCGGGGCCATCTCTGACCATTCTAGCTTTAACAGCTGCAGAGATATGCCCAAAGAATCCCCCCCCTTTAAAGGCCATGAAGCAAAGATGACTGTGGGTGGGATCTGAGCCATGCACTAAAAAAAGAACTTTGAACTAAAAAGTCCTGAAATGTCCAAATACTTCTGGGGGTACCAGGGGCAGGAAAATAATAAAGATTACAGTGATGTGGGGGCATCTGGAAAACCTCCAGAATTCTCCATAACCCATAAGTTAATGAGAATAAAACTATATGCCTGTAACAGCAGGGAAAGTGTTAAGATCAAGAACTATTGTAGCCATCTGCACAAGGCTAAGAGAGACCAAAGCTAGGAACGAGCGCATAAACTACACACAGAGTGTTGAAGGCTCCAAATGAGACTAACAGTGAACCATAGCACTCAAAACATTACTCACCAGTCTTCTGGCTCCCATCTCAATAGGGCTTAATCTCTAGGAGACTCAGCCATGAGAAGCAGACTTATTATAAAATCAACCTCTACAGGATAAAAGGCCCATAAGCACTAGTGAACAGGGCAATCCAACTGCAGGGAAGCAGATTATGGGAGCTCGACTAATGGCAATATCTAAGAAAAAATAGGAGCCTAGAAAAAAACAAAATTAAAAGAAGCACTGCTCCATCTTGGATGCAGGACACACGAATCAGGATGTTTGAAGGTGGAGAAAGAGAAGTGAGTCTCCACCCCGAAGACTATCTTTTTTAAATGCCCCATTCGGGGGACAGACTGCTAAGTATAGCAAGGAACCACAAACCTCTGAATGCTGAAAATCCTCTTTTGTCTCATATGAGGTAGAAGGGAAAGTTACTAAGTCCTGAAAGACTTCAAACGTAATAGGTCAAAAATTAAAAGCAACTGGATAAGTACAGGATAAGTCAGAGACAAGAATCTCCCTGTAATTACCAGATCACATGGCCAACACCGGTCCTGAGAGTTGTGTCCACCTCCCCAAAGGTGAGCAGTTCATAAAGCATAGAGCTTTCCTGATCAGGAATCCCAATGAGGAAGTGGCGCAAAAGAAGAGGGACCCAAAAGTCCTAGGGACTCCCCCCACAAAGTGAAGGCTCCCAATCAACCAAAGACAAAAAGCAAATTATGGGTTCCCAGTGGGAAAACCGCCCCAAACTCCTTGATGTTACTCCAAAAAAAAAGTGAGTGATCTCCAGATGGTAGAGGGGTATATATGAGTTTGATTGAAGAATGCCCTACCTCCTAGTAGGAGGAGCTCTCACAGACTAGGTAGAAGAGAGAACTGGAGCCTGACTAATGGGGTATGGACAGCCCGAGGTGAGATATATAATAATAATAATAAAAAAAGAGAAAAAAGCTTGCCCTGTCTCTGACAAGCAAATTTAAAACTGAGCATGTCTTGGGTGTTCAAGTCAAGTAGGAAGCAAGTATCTGCCTCCAGAGACCTCTTTATGTAAGGGCCCTGCCTCCAGTTAGATGATTTTTTTATTAACCCATAGTTCATGCGTGCCTTAATCCAAGAGGCAATAGTTACCGTGAAAGTGGCCTAACCTGCTCTGGGACCCTTAGGGATGACAGAGCCATATGAAAAAGCTTAGCATAGGGCACACAGAACTTAAGGCAGTGCACCATGTCCAACAGATGGAGATCTGTCTCCTATGCAGATGCAGGGTCAGGATAAAAAGATGGTACAACAGTCTCATGATTGAGGTGGAATGCAGAGAACCTTAGGAACAAAGGTACAAAGTACCATCCTTATCCCAGAAAAAACAAAGCTTGCAAGTCAGCCACCATCCTAACCGAGACAAATGGAAGCTAGTGGCTCAAAAGGCAGGCTATGAAGAACATGCAGGACTAGACTGAGGTCCCACTGAGGTGTAGGATCCCGAAAGGAAGGAAAAACGTGAGCAGATTGTTGCAGAAAAATCCTCATGTCTGGAATGAAAGAAATTCTCTGAAAAAAGAACATTGTGGAGATCTGAAACTTGAAGAAACTCAAGCAGGGACACTTGTTGATTCATCTTGGAGGAAAGACAGCACCATACGTAGGTTAAAGGCCTGTTGAGACATGTCCTTGTCCATGCACCCCTGGTGGAAAATGGACCAGACCCTACGATATGCCTTAGAAGAGACTGGCCTTCTGCACCTGGATCATGGTGGAGAAAACCTCAGCAGAGGAACCATTCTGCTTTAGAATAGTGGCCTCAAGAGCCATGCAATTAAAAAATCTCTCTACATCCTTGTACCACAAACCTGGTCTGGGTGGCAGTAAAATCAGATCCCAAATAGACAACCATGCCCTCCTGGACCAGCATGTAGCAATCAGAACGACCAGCACCCTGTCCATTCTGATTTTACAAATCACCCTGGGGCTGAGAAGAATTGGGGGGGGGGGGGGGCATACATAGGAGAAGTAGAAACACCATGGAATGGCCAGAGGGTCCCTCGTACAAGCACAGGATGTTGGATCCTTCCTGATCTCCCTGGTTGCCATAAGGTCTATCGCTGGGACCACCCAGTGTTGAACTGAAACATCTCCTTATTGAGTTCCCAGTCTCCACGTCTTGACAACAGCTATCTCGCTGAAGGATCCTCCTTGGCGATTGATGCAGGCTAACGCTGTGACACGGTCTGATTGCACTCCCACTGGAATCCCCTGGGACCAATGAAAGAGCCAGACGAATCATTCTGAGCTCAAGAATGTTGGACAGTAGGCTCTGCACCCCTGTCCACCTGCCTTGGACACCTAAGTGCCCCAGTACCATGCCCAATCCCTTTAGGCTGGTGTCATTCATCACCGAGATCCACTCTGGCATCACAAAGGGTCTCCCTTGTGCCAGGGGTTGCCGATGGAGCCACTTCTGAATGTTCTCCTGATGAGAAAGATTCTCCGGATTCATAGACCCAGACCTATCCCCCTATAGTTCCCAATTCCAAAGAGGACACTAGGTGCCCCGTGTAGTCCCTAATTGTGACAGACTGCCTAAGGCAGATCCTGGAACAGAATCAGAATATTCTCCCTGAAGGGTTTCAAACGTCATGTTCAGGAACACAAACTTGGGACAGAATCGGAGACTTCTTGATATTGAGAATACAGGCGTAATGCACTAGAATGAAGGTGCGCTCTTGGATATGGCAAACCAAGAGTTCTTCTGAAGGAGCCTTGATTGGGAAATTGTCCAAATATGGTGTTAGAGAAATGCCCTCGGTGTGAACATACATGGCCACGGCTGCCATGATATTTATGAAGATTCTGTGGCTTTCGAGCCAGACCAAATGTCGGAGCCATGAACTGGTAGTGATTGGAGCTGAAAGTAAAGCATAGGTTGACCTGTCTGGGTGGATTGGAACTTGCAGGTACAAATTCTGAAGATCTGGAGAGGCCAGGTTCTCCCCCTGGGAACTTTGCATTCTGCCATCACAGTAAAGATCCCACCTTGAAGCGCGTAGGAAGCACATACTGGCTGAGACATTTGATGTCTAGAATAGGATGGCAGCCGCCGACGTTCTTGGGGACCACAAAAATGTTGGAACAGAAACCTATAAAGGGCTCTTGGACTGGCACCAGCACCTGTTTTTCCAGAAGAGTGGCTACAGCCTCATGGAACAGCTTTGCTCTGTCTGGGTTCCTTGTAAACCTTTGAGAAGCAGCGATATGGAGGAAGGGATTTGAAATCTATGTGATACCCATCTGATACTACCCACAAAACCCACTAGTTCATTACTGACAACAACCAGGTGTCTCAAAAGAAGCGACAATGGATCGTGAGAGTCATGTGAAAGTTAGTCTGTCAGACAGACTTTGCATCTTATCTCTTGGGAAGCCAGGTCTGTCTGGGCTTTATGGAGGGGCATGTTTGAGAGGTCTAAGGGTTTGCATCCTCTGCACCCCAGTTTGGCAACGGCGGGGATGAAATCCACATGCTTTACGCAAGAAAGGAACGCTTTGTGGAAAGCTAAGGCACCAAAGTGCTCTTAACACCTGTAGCATCGATTATAATCTGTTTCAAGGCCAGGCCCAAACAAAGCCTTACCTTGAAAGGGCAAGGACACCAATGACTTCTTGGAAAATTGGTCCACAAACCTAACCTTTAGCCACAAAGTGTGGTGCACAGAGACAGAAAAAGCAAAAATCAACAGCTGATGGCCTAGAGTAATCCTCAAGTCTTGTGCTTGAGCACAGAGTAAGGGCAGTATTCTCTGGCAAGAGTGCAATGGAGGATCATCGGGGGGGGGGGGGGAGCCCACTGCACAAGAGCATCAGCTGTAAAGGCATATTTTTCCATTGATCCATAAAGCTCTGCTAAAGTGTGTGTGAGTGAGTGACCTGGTGACATCTTCCAGCACATCTGAAAAATGTCAGGAGAGAGGGGAACCCCTCATCTGCAGCATCAGAGACCTGAAGAATACCACACTGATGAGCCCTTATTCCAAGGAGACTGGATCAGTCTCATAGGAATTGCATTAGAAAAGGAAGACTATGTCCTTAGTTTCTTCATCATCACCATCTGAGGCCAATTCTTCCTCAGAGAATGCCCCATTAATTGGCATTTGCCCCCAAAAACAGTCAACCTGTTTGACGGTGGGCATAGTTTTTCCAAGAAAGGGGGGGGGGGGGAAACAAACAAAAAAAAAAACAAACAAACCCTGAGCTGAAGAGGAGATTTGTGCAACTGAATAGTAGTTTCAACCCACAAGGACTCTTGTTCAGAGCTGTAAGTGCCCAGTTGTGTAGTAGAGGCCACAACACAAGGGGTGTAGAAATCCAGAATATGCCCTTCGACCCCCTTTATGTCATGAGGAACAGCAGGTGAGAGGAGTAAGGGAAGCCCCTGATTCCTTAGCCTTGGATTTCCATATATACTCCTTAGTATCATACCTATCCCTGAGAATGTGTTCAAAATCTAGAAAAACTAGCTTAAATGTTCACAGAATAAAGATTCAACAGAAATTAATTATAATAATAAAAAAAAAAATAAAAAATGACCTTTTAAGCAAAGGGTTATACTGGAGAAGCTTAAGGAGCATTCGCCTCAGAGTAGGATAAGCAAGATAGAAGATAGCCACCAGAAATGAAAGCCAAACAGGAGCACAGAAAACTGGTATTAAGAGAACTGTGGTCTCTCTCTTGCTGTTGGCTAGCAATACCCCTTACTCTAGCTGTGAGTCACAGCATGCTTCCCTGGACCCTTACAGTGACATGGATAATAGAGCCATATCTGACCATTCTAGCCCAAATGGTTGCAGAGATGTCCCACAGAAGCTTTCCCCATTGAAGTCAATAGAGCAAAGATGGGCACAGGCAGGCTCCAGTTCTTAAGAACCACTGCACTAAAAGCAATCTTTTACAGACAAACCCAAAACCCCCATGCAAAATCTCAGGGAGAAAAACAAAAGCAAATTAGTAAGGGAGCAAAAAATAAGCTGCTGCTCCCCCCGTATTTAAAGGGGTTAACTAATATTAAGAAACCATCAGCGGTCCATAATGAGTGCAAAAGCCCAGTGACGGTAGCCCACCTAACAAGGGATTATACAACCCCATATCTAAAGTAAAAAGATTAAAAAAAAAAAAAAAAAAAACCTAAGAGAAACTAAAAGGACAGCCACTGCACCTCCAACTGCTTTGCAGGACACAAATTCTAGGAAGGGGGTTGATCTGGGGGAGGTAGAGGGAGTCTCTGTCCCAGAGACTGTCTTGTGATGTGTCTTACAATCCAGGAGGGACTCAACCCATATGGTACCATGTTCCATATTGGACATGAGAAAGTTGGTTTTTAAACTATAAAGTAAACGTCGAGCGAGTCTTGCCCTACTTCCTGCTAGTCATCCTTATCTGCAATTTGTATCAAACTGCTTCCGAAAAGACCTCATTGCATAGTTCCACAGCACTCAATTAATGCAGTCTCAAACATTTCTAGATGGTAATGCTATGCACCACAGCTTTGTCTTTTTCACGTAGATAATGCAAAGGTAGCATTGGATAGTTTACACATGAGCACACTTTCAATTCCATGTGGGAGCTCTTGTGAGCTAGCCAAACCCCTCCCCCATGATCATATGGTAATGGGGAGTATAGAACAGAAGCAATAAACATTGAATTGAGCTTCTACAGCTAAAACTGAGTGAAAACCTTTAGAAGAACAGTATAGGGTGTCCAGAAAACCTTTTAAATGATTGTCTGTGTCCAAGAACTAGTGGTACAGGGTTTCTTCTAGCTGAAAACAGTTCAATTAATCCCTCATATCACATTGATATGCAAGGCTGGGGCTACAAAAGCGCCTCAAATTTGTGCTCATGTGAGATTCCTCCCCCAGTAATCAAAGCCTATTTGCTGGTGGATCGGCTGACAGTGGGATTCTATAAACTTAAATACAGAGATTACTCTCCGATGAGATCCTCAACACCAATTATGCCACTCAGCCTTGCTTATTGCAGCAATCTGCCCCGGGTAAGAGCATCAGGTTTGCGCTATGGGACGTCTGTTCCCATAACTCTTAGGGACCCTGTCAGCTATTTAAAAGGAACATATGGACCTGATATTGCCCCTTTTCAGTCTGCTAGCATGCAAATTTTCACACCTAGGACCATAATATCCAAAAGAAAGTGGTGGCATCTTTGAATGCTTTGCAATGCACTGGAGGCCTCTAGCATTCAAGGTGTATAAAGTCCACTGGGAATTTAGTTGTTTCCTACAGTGGTTGGTTTACCCATAATTCATCCACTTTTCTATAGAACATATGGTTCCTAACTATGAGTACCAGATGGGTTACTTAACGCATTGCTTTGCACACCCCTCTGGCACTCAAAGGGTAAAGCACTTCATCTATCCAAGGAAAGTAACTGTTTCACTTTGTACATACAAACTTACCTAAAGAAGCAATTTTTACTTAGAGACAGAAATGATCAACAAAACATGTTTATAGATTTGTAGGGGGGGAGGGGGAACCTCAATGCCACAAACCCAATCTCTCAAACTGACATGGCTTGAGAGATATTCGCAATCCGAGCTCCCCCTTCCCTCCCCTTCTTCTGACGTCAGCTATAAAGTTGACAGGAGATCCACGGTCGGCCGACACAAGGAGGCTCTTCAGCAGAGCCCAAATTGCGTTATTGGAAAAGTACTACTTCATGGGGATGGTCTTGAAAACCAGGCACACTTTGTAGACCTTTCCAATGAACTGTTTTCTAAGAATGTGATTTTGGCTCTGCTGCAGAGCCACGCAGGCTGGTCCCCAGCCTGAGATCTCCTACTGTCAGCTAGACGCCAACATCAGAAGGTGAGGAGGGCGTTGATTGCTAATAGCTCTCAAACCACAGTGGTTTGAGAGATGGTATTTGTGACACTGAGTTTCTTTTTTACCCTCTACAAATCTATAAACATTTTTTTTTTTTCTGGGACATTACTGTCCCTTTAAACCATTACTAATCCTTTAACTTTTTAAGTTCTCACCCTGCCTTTAACAAAACAAACAAAAAAAATGTATACGTCTTGTAGGATGAAGATGTCGATGTCAGACCAGTTATCAAAAGTCGTGCTCCATTTTCACATAAAGTTAATATGAAGGCTCGATTTGAACAAATGGCAAAGGCTAGGGAAGAGGAGGAGCAAAGAAGAATTGAAGAACAAAAGATGCAGCGTATGCAGTTTGAACAAAAGGAAATTGATGCAGCATTACAAAAGGTATTCGAGTATAAGAATGCTGATTAAAGGAAACATTTTAAAGGGTTATTTACTTGCTTATATCCTGTAGTCTCTGAAAGCAGGTACATTCTCTACTCACCCCCTTTACACTGTACCCACTTTGTCCTTAGCTACATACTTTGGCACTGCAGATCCACCAACTGAATTAGTTTCCACAGTACTTATCTACAGAGGCGACATCACATGGGCACATTTCATATCATGAATGCTCGCTTCTGGGGGTGCATTATGCAATCCATGACATGCCAGATATCTGTGACGGTGCTGGCACATCATTAGTCCTTAAGTCTAAACAAACCTTTATAAGACTGTTCATGTTTTACAGAAAAAGGACGATGACGAGGAAGATGAAGCAAGCGTCAATGGCTCACAATATGAAGATGAAGACCAAGCTCGGTCTGGGGCCCCTTGGTTTAAGAAACCATTGAAAAATATGTCTGTAGTAGACGGTGAGCCTGTAAGGTTTACGGTTAAAATAACAGGAGAACCAAAACCAGAAGTCACATGGTGGTTTGAAGGTGAACTGCTGCAGGACTGTGAAGACTACCAGTATATTGAAAGAGGAGAAACATATTGCCTTTACCTGCCTGAAACATTTCCAGAAGATGAAGGGGAATACATATGTAAAGTAGTGAACAGTCGAGGCACAGCTGCCAGCAGCTGTATCCTCAGCATTGAAAGTAAGAGCTAATGCTTTGCCCTAATTTATTTTTAGGCTGCATGATGTCTATAACATCCAAATCAGGATTCTTTTCTTACACTGCTCTTTTTCCTCTCTTGCTCTAGCTGATGACTATTAACACCCTGCTTTACTGAAGACTGCCTTCTTTGTCTCACTGCATCCATCCTTACTTCAGAGGGGCCAACTGAATTGAGAACCTCCACTACATTTGGCATTCCCGTAATAAGATCAGCCTAAAATGCATGTATTGCTATGGTCAAGCAAAGAGGTTGCACTGAGATGCAAGGGCTTCATAGGGATTCCTGCACATTACAAAAACTGAATTTAGTATTAGAAGTTTACTAAACTGGCTTCATAATACATATTTTAAACTTTTCTTTTATACATATTGTATTGTGTTCAAAGAGCTTAAACCCTTTAATGCTAGAAAGGCAGCCAACATATTGCAATGCAATGTACTGTAGACCTCTAACATTCAAGAGCTTAACACAGAAACTGATGCAATGACTTAGTTTCCCTTTGACTGAAGTTGCATTTGATGCCTATATTTTTCAGGCAAACATGTTAATGTTTAACTGCAAGATCTTTTCCAATAAACAATTCAGTGTTGCTGGTTAATAAAATTGTGTCAAATGTGCAAATTCAAACCCAACACGGGCTACTGTTTGTTTTAGCAAGATTTAAGAGTACATATTACAACAGATCACACAATAACAAACAAACGTCAAATATTTTATTAGAGTTTATTCATATTGAAAAGGTAAGCAAACATTCACAAACAGTAGGAGGCATGGAGCCAATAGGCACGTCAAAACATACAATTGAAATCAAACATTTGTGATTACAAAATAAAAGGTCAAACTGGATACATTTTATTCCTGGCACATTACCCTGTATAACACAGCATACTGGAACTCTCCCAGTCTATCAAAGGCTGCAACAGAAAACCATTCTAATGTTTCGATATTACAGTGCTACAAAACCCACTTGGACATTAAGAGCACATACTTCATCTGTTCCAATTAGTAGCATTCTTGATTACTTCACAGCATCCCTATAGCATCAAAAAGCCTCTCAAACTGCCGACCATGCAGCTCTGCCATGCCACAGCTTTTCAAGGCTAGGGGGAATGCATTTGCTGGTCTCTTCCACATGCAGCTTGAGACCACCTAGGCATCAGGACAGACACCTTAAATCTCGGTGCACCCTAGTGAAGAATGTGTGCACCCTAGTGAAGCAGACTTTGTACAGGATGAAAGATCCCCTTTAAGAAAAATCTAAATTATACTTCATTAATGCTTAACTGGCTCTACTAATGCCAATAGGCCACATAGCAAGTGCATACACAACTTAACCCTTTGAGTGCCAGAGAGGTATGCAACATTGCTTCGTAATGCGATGCATACCCCTCTGGCACTGAAAGGGTTAACATGTTTTGTTTCATCCCTAAAGTTGGATTTTAATACATGTAGATTGTTCTATGGAAAGGTAACCTCGGCATGGGCCCTTTCTTTCCATGTACCTAGAGGGAATCAGCTACACACAATTGACGAGGCCCACATCGTCAGAAACAAGTCTCGGATTGTGCGGTTTTTCTTGCGCACAGACGATTTGGCTGAAGATTCTGAGCTGCAATGTCTGAGGGCAGGATTAGTCTGATATGAATATGGAAATTTCTCTGCAGTGGCACACTGAGTGAAAAACATGCCTTAAGCAGCACCTGAGGGGCTACCATGCCTTTAACAAAACACTACTTTATTCTCTGTGTGCATTCCTCACACTTGTTTTGTGTATTCTATGGATTCATCTGGCCAACTTTGTGAAGTCTGAAATGACAAGCTAATGCATTTATGGATATTAGAATTTTTACAATGCTAACAAAGTACAGGGTATATAAACTGGATCTCACCATATGTTTAGTTAGAATTAAAGAGAATTTTTAAAACTACCTTTATGTTGTATAAAATATATAATTAGTTTGAGAAATTAACTTTGGAGAGGCATTATAGAAACTTATACTAATTTGTTTCTGTGTTAGGGCACATTACCACACATTGTGTTATTCGTGAATTAAGGCAAAGCCCACATACTGGTGGCATTTCTAACAGCGCACCAAGTTTTAAGATTGACCTTGAGTATAAACCACATGCTGTTCAAGAAAGGAGTGCTGCATTGTCCCACCAACAAACGTTCATTTCTCAGACTATAGTACAGAAAAATGGTTAACAAAACATTTAGGCCGACAGCAACTCTGTAAAACAAACTCCAAGTGCCAGGTCCACTTGGAGTTCATATAAACCTGGTTCATTTTTAGCAGTCCTATTTCTCCCACCTCCCGCAAGCATGGATATGGTGCAAGTACATAAATGTATTTTCAGGGATACATTTAATGTAAATAGATTAGATGTATATAACAAATTAGCACATTGAACAGAGAAGTCAAGAATTCCGTTTACACAATACACTGCCGCTCAGAAAAAAGTGCACTGAAGCACTCCCTGCTGTAAATTACCACTAACAGCTGCTGAGCAGATGGAAGACAAACTATTTAACCAAATGTTAAATGCCAGTTTTTAACCCCTTAATGACCATGATGTGCCAGGATAGTCACTACCCCCTTAAGGGCCAGTGATAGTCCTAGCACATCATACTTTATTTACCTCTCCTGCCGGAGCGCTGTAAGTAAAAAGCCCAGTACATGTAACACCGACACAGTCACGTGCTGGAGTGGCGACAAAGTGGTCCTTCTTAAAGGAAGGTAACATCCCCAGACCGCTGGTCTTTAATGGGTTAAAGCCTGTCATAACTAATGCAATGTACAAATGTTACAGTAATGGTATACATCGCCTAGTAAACATGAAATAAAACAAGTCCTTGTATAGATCACCTTTACTTTTTCCCTCCCAACTTGTCACTTAACCCTTTGAGTGCCAGAGATTCATTCAACACATCTCTGGAACTCAACGGGTTGAAAGGAAAAAAACGTCTTATGTGTCATTTTTCTCAGTCTTGGGCGAAATTAAGGCCTGTCACAAGAAAGGAGGCAGATTGTGTTAAAACACTTATCCATCTCAAACTGCACACTGTAGAGAAAAACTACAAGTGTATTCATCACGACCGGTTCTCTTTCAGGCCCTTATCACACAGGCAATAGTCAGTCAATGACAAAAACACGTCTGCACTGGATAATACTGTGTCCTGTGCAGCACTTCACACAGGTGATAATCCCAGCACATGTTGGAGAGATCATGCTGCAAATCTGTCATTTGAGTTCAATAGAATTGCAGTGAAATGGCACGACAGGCAGCTAAATTCCCTGTGATTTTATAACTTTCTGCTGAGAATGGGATGTTTTTAAAATGGAACAAAAAAAACCAAAAACAAAACATTTACAATATATGTATATTACACATACAGACACTTCCACAAAGG
Organism: Rhinophrynus dorsalis; assembly: GCA_037306005.1. Classification (NCBI taxonomy): domain Eukaryota; kingdom Metazoa; phylum Chordata; class Amphibia; order Anura; family Rhinophrynidae; genus Rhinophrynus; species Rhinophrynus dorsalis. The sequence goes on from CM074722.1 coordinate 258,390,161, forward strand.
ATTAATGTAACACTGCTTTGCAACATGGTGCATGCCAGCACCCAATTAGCAATCTTGTAAAGTACTAAAGATAGTCTACTGTACCAAATTCAATATAGTCCGCTACAGCAACGTTAACCCTATTGCATGACAGAGGGGTACCCAACACACTGCAATGTGTTGGGCACTCCCCTGGAATGAAAATGATTAAAGGAAAATTACTGTGTCATGTTTAATTGTCCAATAAATGTAACTTGGGTATGAATAAATAAATACTACTTTAGTATATTTGTTTAAAAAAACAAAAAAAAAAAAAAAACCAAACTCTACCTGACAAACTCAGATTATAGTTTTCTTACAAACTTAAAAGGATAGTAATGTTTAAATTTAAATTTATTTAATATTGTAGGCATTAAAAAATAAGTACAACAATGTAAGTCTTGTCTCTCAAACCTTTGTGGTTTGAAAGATATAACTGGCTAAAGTTCTCCCCTGTAGGCTGTTTCAGACAAGTCTGCCATCTAGTGGACAGCAGGAGACTCCGGTCCTGGGACCAGCCGGTGGCTCTTCAGCAGAACAGATATTGTGCTATTTACAAATAAATACTTAATTGGAAAGGTCTACAAAGTGTGCCTGCAAACCAGGCACACTTTGTAGACCATTTCAATGAGGTATTTATTTCTAAATAGCACGATTTTGGCTCTGCTGAAAAGCCGCCGTCCGGTCAAATGACCAGAATCTGCTGCTGTCCCATACAGCACAAACATCCTGGAGGGGGGAAGTTAAGCCAGTTATATCTTTCAAACCATAAAGGTTTGAGTGATATTATTAAACAAAATTAAATTTAAGCATTACTATCCCTTTAAACAAACATTACCCAAACTCTCATTGATTTAAATATGTCTTTTCAACCTCTTGAATTCTAGAGCTCTCCACAATGCAAATACATTTGTTGGATACTTCAAGGGGTTAAAAAGCCCCATTTAAATCAATGAGTGGTTTTATTACACCCCCTGTGGTGCAAGTGGTTCGATCTCTCTAGGAGACCAGGCAACCACTTTTCTTTTACATTAGCTAATATTGAAAGTAGAGAATATATTACATCAGATAAGGTATTATGATTATTACAGGAACTGGGGAAGCAGACATGCAACAGACAACACAAAACAAGTAGTAAAAGCATAATCACATGCAGATATTTCCATTTGGCTTTAATTTACCTGTAGAATGCTAGTGACACATACTTTGAACAGACTTAAAGGGATAATAATACTTGTATTAAACTCGAGCTCCGAGTCATCTTTAAAAAATAAACACGGTAAGCGCTATTCAATCAGAAAGGATCCCCATCCAGTCCCTTCTGGTTGCCTCCTATTAGATCTGGAATCCGGCCATGGGACCAGACAGATGAATAGCACCTGAACTACAGAACTAAGTATTCAAATATAACGCTATGTTAAAAAACAAAGATGACTCGGATCAAGTTTAATACACGTGTTACTATCCCTTTAAAGTGGGCCTCCCTCAATTTTTATACATATTTGAAATATTTATTAAAAACTGCCTGTTAACTAAAAATTTAACCCAAAACTGCAGCAGATTTATAGTTTAGGAAATATACAGTTATTTCTAGGAATAGAATGGTGCAATGCGGTGCTTAATCATGGTCACTGAAAAAGCTTAACTTTTTAAACAACACTGTTACTGCAATTAGGATATGATACAAAGTATGAATATCTCCTTAACTATACATATTCTGGTCTTTTGGTCAGTTGATTAATGAGATTTCCAAATATGCAAATTAAAATCAAGGTGACAGGTCCACTTTAATGTGACGCCTGTACAGTGAAACAAACATACTAATGTATTAACACACACACACACACACAGGTTTAGCAGCTGATGAAGTCTCACCTCTGCCACACTGAGTAATAGATGCTGAAGTAGCGTATAACTGCCAGCCTGAAGTGGGTCTGTCAGCGTTATCCTTAAAGGGATAGTAATACTTAAAATGTAAAAAAAATATATGTTTTAGGGTTTATCCCACTGAGTAAAACAAGGGTGCTCCCACTGCTGAGAGATTTTATTAAAAAATTATAACAGCTTAAACTTGAATTTTTTAGGTGCAATATCACAGTTGCCTGAAAACTTACAGCGGCGCTGTTGCTTCACCATCCTATGGAGATTTATGGTCTACAGACCAGTGCAGTCCATAGGATGGTGTAGCAACAGCGCCACTGTAAATTTTCAGGCCACTGTGATACTGCACCTAAAAGATTCAAGTTTGAGCTGTTATAATTTTTTAATAAAATCTCTCTGAGGTGGGAGTACCCTTGTTTTATTTGGGGACAAACCCTACAACATATACATATATATATATATATATATATATATATATATATATATATATATATATATATATATATATATATATATATATATATATATATTTATATTTATATTTTTTTACATCTTAAGTATTACTATCACTTTAAATGCCTGCAAAGAGACCCTGTGCTGGGATCTCTCGTATTGAACAGATGAGCACTTTTATTACAGTTGATCACTAGTTTTGAGCATATACGTTTATCTTGAGTGTTAGAAGAGAAAGTCCGTTCACTGTTGATATTCCTCAGCACAATGCAGACATGAAGGTCAGTGACTGGACCTACACCAAACTTCCAATTATACATTGTCAGATTGACTGATTCAGCATGGATTGCATGCCCACCCTGCTTACTTCCCTTCCTCCATCCAACCTCTGACTGCAGCAGTAATGCCATACCACCTGGATCTTGCTCTTCCACCATCAGCAAGGCAGACTGCCGCATTGTTGATTACAGTATGTGGCTATAATCACATGTGCTTGGCTGAGGACTGGAACTCACCAGGGGGAAGGGCACAATCTGCATATATGAACATGTAACAAGATTTAAAACCTTTGCATGACAGGGATGTCCAGTGCATTGCACTGAACACCCCTTTGGCAATCAAATGGTTAAATATACAAAACTGACATCTGTGCTGTCCAATGGAGACCTAGAGAAAACATAGCTTGCCCCTACATCATCTGCTGCAATATACATTCTCTCCATCCTTTACTTTTTTATACCAAAGCAATTTGCGCACGCGCGCACACAATTTTGCACCGATTTGGTCTCAAGCACATCGTGAGTAAGTTGGAGTAAGAGTAGGGAAGAGGCAGGCAGCTCAATGCACACTAACAACTAGAACAAGGAAAGAATACAGTGCAGCAGAAGATATATCACGTTGAAGTTGAACAAAATGTATCAATATTCTGTTTTGCATACACAAACAATTCAAACATGCGCAATGTCCGACAATCATGAAGCATTTCTGCATCACTCTGACAAAAACTAAATGTAAAAATACAAATTTCTCTAACAGACTCACGTTCTTTGTAAAGTAGTGCTATCCTGTGGGGAGACAGAAGCTAACAATCAAGATCACTGACATCTCTGGTCATTTGAATTCCATGAAGTGCATGTGTGTCATGGGTCGTTAACCCACGTTTTTTTCCCCATGACATATGTACGTCCTTAGTCTTTAAAGGGATAGTAATGTTTCAATATAAAAGCAGCTCCAATTAATCGTCATAATATTTGGGCCATAGAGAGTGTTATTTCAATACTAATTGATTGATAAAATGGGCAGGAGGGGGAAACTGATGTAACACTGCTCCGCTCAGAACAGAAAGGTGGTGTCCAGAGGGCTTGCAGAGAGGGACAATCTTCAATTAGAATAAGGGGAAAACCTGAAAAACCTTTCAAGCAGGGCAGGGTTCTCACAGTAAGAAGATTGCCCCTTGCTGTGAGCTGTCTGGTCTTAAGACCAGATTCCACATCTGAGGGGAGGTGGCTTACACTAGGTAAAAGGGGCAGGAGGGGGATACTTTATCATTCAATTACTCTTGAACTACAACTTTGACAGTACTGAAATACTCTCCATGGCCCAAACACTATGAAGATTAATTGGAGCTACTTTTATTTTGAAACATTACTGTCCCTTTAAGGTGTTAAGTTCTGTTATAAGCAAGCTTGCTCAGTTACATGTTCAGAGTTGGTTATACAGCTTGCTCAATTAAATAGTCAGATTTGGTTATCAAGTCTGCTAACTGAAAACAGACAATTGCTTCAATTTAAAAATTATTATTCTTCCCCTAGTCTGTTTACATACTTTGAGGACTGAACTTCAAGAACACACACAAATGCCGGCAAGGAGCCAATAATTTGTGTTGACAGTTACTACATAGAATACCATGAGTCCAAGACATTGCTCAATTTGAATACAGTATGGAGTGTCAAACTGCATTTCTAATAGAAAACAGTTCAAGTTTTAAGAGCATCAGTTTTGTACAGGCACTGCAAGTAATGACTTATTTGGATGGCAGAACCTGTGCTAAGTCAGTGATGGTGGTAGAAAGTGTACTAAAGTTCCTATTGAGCAAGGGCAGCAACAAAAAATCTAAAAACAAAGTTGTGTTCTGTGGGGCATTTCACACAGTCAACATTCTCTGCCATTGTTACAGAGACTTGAAAAAAGCTGCAGCTTTCTTCAGACGTGATAATTCAGCTAAGTACTTATAATGATTTTAATGGAATTACACTGAAGTTGCACAACTGTTGCAGGCAGTAGCATTTTTTGTGTGGATTTTATTACTACTTTTTCCACTGAGAGAATGGAATGTTGGGGAAAGCCTTGCTGCACCGTGGTGTTAAAAATACACTAATGTTTAGTTTTATAAGCCTAAAGCCCTTGAGGAACACAGTTTAAGATTAGCCTAAAATTAACTCCGAGTTCCAGACAGTTGTGAAGTCTACTGGCCCTCAAGGGGTTAATCATGTTAATACTTTTGGCGTATACTTTCTGAACCCCTCCCTGATTACACACATACATTATAAAAAATGTGCAATAATATATTCTATATATATATAAATAAATAATGGAGATGGTAGAGTCAGAATAGCCCTTCCGGAGGTGTAAAAGAAACGAACAGACTACTTGGATGCATCCATCACTTTACATTTATTGAAACCATGTAATCAATGGACAAATGCTCAGACAATATTTTTGGTCTGTTCCATACAGATTGAAACACAAGCCATATTAATAAAGCATTCAGATTACCTCAATCCAAGTTCCTCCTTACTAGGACACTGGCTTTAAAAAGCTATGTGTGGACAATCTTCTTTTTACAGCTTCTGCAAACAGTACTTTTCAGAGGACAGAAAAGCATCACCCATGCATACACGTGACAGTCAATTTCTGCATGTTTACAGATGCACCCAGACTTTACCCCATTAAGGATAAAATTATATCCACTTAATAAGCAGCAACCCAGTAACTGGGACAATGAGTTGACTCCTTCCAGACAAGGAATCCGGGCGCATCTGTAGCTATCACTGTGGTTGATCCTTTACAAGCAAGTCACAGAACAGCTAGGCATTACACGTGTTAGATTATAAAATGTTATTGGATTATAAATGCAAGACCTACCAAAATAAGAACAACCTATAATCTAGCTGATTATCTAGAAAACTGGAAACGATAGTAAAATTCTTACTTTACTAAACGACACTACAGTAGATTTGACTGTGGTACGAATGTTATAGTCGAAGCAAGGAAATATCAGTTTAAAGGCAAAAATATAGTTTTTAGAGTAGGCAGAATAGTTGACAAATTCATTATTCTGTTAACTATACTAAAAGGACAAAGTATGCTGCAATATTTTTTTCCCCAAGGTAACTAAAGAAAAAAAAAAATGTTTAAAGTGGAACTTTTACCTGCTATAATGTTGCCCTGCAATAATTAAGCAGGTAGTAACTAGCTTTATAATAGATATGTTACCTCTGAAATGTAACCCATTATAAAGAAATCCTTTTTTGTAGGAGACTGGAAGCCAGGCATCTGTGCAGACATCTTGTCTGTCAGTCCCGGTCTCCATGGAGAAGCACTGCAGTGTGCCACATGGTAACCGGCAGGGACTGAGGTGCAGGCATGCAGACTGCACTAACCTGCCCTTCAGTCTCCTACAATAAAGGATTTCTTTATAATGGGCTTTATTTCAGTGGTAACATATTATAAAGCTAGTCAGTACCTGATTATTGCAGGGCGACTTTATAGCGGGTGAAAGTTCCCCTTTAAAAGGGAATCAATCTTGCGTTTTTGTTTAACCTTCAATAATGAAACATACCCAAGGAATATGTGGCTCTTATGTTTAACAAAATGCATTTAGTCCTTCCATCAGCAGTCACTTATATACTAGTACATTGCTCATGCTCTGTAACTTTGTTGACTGTATAATGAGATCTGCTGAAGTTTCATTAGTTTATTATGCTTCTGTATCATAAAAGCTCTCATAGGCACAGCTTATTTTCCACTTATATTGGTCTGTGAAGGTCACTGTTCACATTTCCCCCTCTGCACAGTGCCAAGAAACATGTTGGCGGTCTATAAAATGAACAGGCTTTACTAGTCCTGACTGGCTTGTCTATAAACTGCATCTAATAAAACTGAAACTAGCAGTAGGCTACAGAGATCAAACACAAATATAACTGCCTGCTGTGTGACGGCCATCTACCTAGCCACCAAGTCCTAGCACATAGGTCCTCTAAGATATCCTAATGTCCCCTGAAGTGCCAGTGTAACTCTACCAATGCCTTTCCCAGATAGCCAGGGCTACATATGGACTGTTAACTAGAAGCAAAGGGCCACAATTATCTTCCTCTAATCAGTATGAATGGCCACATGATCACAGATTACTAGCACATATGCATTTTCTTGCAGGCAGCCAAATAGTAATGTCAGGAAAAAAAGTATTAACTATATGGTAGATATAATTAAAAGAGTACTTGCACTTATTTGTATCTCTCAAACCATTACGTTTTGAGAGATATAGGAAAATAAAGTTCTCTGCTCCCTCCCCCTTTGTGCTGGACGAGCTGTAAAGCTGTCAGAAGCAGATTCTGGTTCCTGGATCAGACAGCGGCTCTTCAGCAGCGCAGACATTTTCGGGACATACGTGTACGTCCTCTGTCCACAAGGGACATCCGCTCGGGACGTACATGTACGTCCTCTGGCGTTGAGGGGTTAAAAAAAAAAAAAAAAAAAATCAATTGCTATACGTCCACTCTCTCAAACTTTTATAGTTTGAGAGATGTAACCGGATAAAGTTCCACTCTCTAGGCAGTTTCACAGAAGTCCGCTCTCTAGCTGACAGCAGCAGATTCCGGTCATTTGACCAGCTGTCGGCTTTTCAGCAGAGCTGAAATAGCGCGATCTCCAACTAAATGGTTAATTGGAATGGTCTACAAAGTGTGCCTGGTTTGCAAGCACACTTTGTAGACCGGTCCAATGAAGCATTCAGTTGTAGATTGCGCTATTTCAGCTCTGCTGAAAAGCCGACAGCTGGTCAAATGACCGGAATCTGCTGCTGTCAGCTAGAGAGTGGACTTCTGTGAAACTGCCTGGAGTGTGGAACTTTATCCGGTTATCTCTCTCAAACTATAAAAGTTTGAGAGATCGGACATACAGCAATGGATTTTTTTTTTTTTTTTTTAAATATCTACAATATTAAAACATGTTAAAATAAAACATTACTATCCCTCTAATTTTCATAATGAACTGTTTTCCAGTTTGTGCCATAGCAGTCTAAGAAAGGCATATGAAGTATACTGCAATAGTATATCAGGGCACATTTGGAAGCATTAAATAGTTTCCAGGTGACCGTATTGCTTTTAAGTTAACCTTTTAATGACTAGAAGAGTGACAAGCATTTCTTCAAAATGAGCTGAACATCTACTCTGGCCCTTAAACAGTTAAGTATGCACAGAACCTCTTTGGCCTTTCAAGCGTAACTTTCACCTAAGCACAAGTTTTCTTTAATCCATTTATTATACCGATTGTAACTGTGCTGGGTTAAAGGGAGAAAAAAAAAAAAAAATCAAGTTTGAGGGTTTACCCTTTTCCCTCCTGACATCTTCTCATTCTGATGGGCGCAATTTGTGCCGATGAGAATACAGGAGAGATCCGCCTCCGTGCTGGTCTGTCAGCAAGCGGGAGAACTCTCATTGGCAGAGATCGATATCTAGCCAATGAGAGTACTCCAGTTTACTGACAGACCAGCGGGATCGGCAAGATGGTGCAGATCAGAATGAGGAAAAGAGGGAAAAAGTTAACCCTGAAACTTCATTTCCATCGCTTTTTTTTTTTTTTTTTTTTAAAGACAAAACCCAGCATAGTTAGAATCGGTATAAGTGGATAAAAGCAAACTTGTGCTTAGGTGAAAGTTCCGCTTTCAGCTTGAAAAGAACACTGTTTGGAACAAAGTCTTGAGCATTTACCAATGAGATGGAACTAAAGGTTGCATTTTCCTTCCACTTTAGACAGAAGTCTATACATAGGGCTGTGGATATTTAAGGAGCACTGTTCTGTCCATGCCAGGCAATTATCAAAACAGGCCTTGCAGCTGTCTGATACATGGCAAAATCTGAAATACAACTAAAAGGGACATATAAGCAATGGTAACAATATAGCCACTGTGTTCTTATGTTAAAGTATTATTTGTGGGACGGCCTGCTTCAGGCAGTCATACTATAGTGAAAGTTTCCTTCTCTGAAATTAGAGGAAACCCTAAAATTGGTTATAAAATGGTATAGAAAATTGATTTTTTTTCTGTAATCTTACTTTATTTGGTGGGATACAAAATGTGCTCTTTTAAAGACTGTTAAACTTTAACATATTGTTATCTAATCTAAAGCTATAGAGTCCTTGCACTGGGATACTGTTAGAGTATATATATATATGTGTGTGTGTGTAAAGGAAGGTACATTGTATTACAATAGGAGAGAGAAGACAAAACAAAAACCCTCAAATCCCATTATATAATCACAATACCTCCCCATTATTGGACTATTTTAAAGTTTGCAAAAAATATTTAGGCCTCTTGAAATCAAAATGCATAAATGGCTAAAGTTGAACACTGCTGAACAGTAATAATTTAGAGGGCAGATAAAGCAAAAAGCATCAATAGTGATTAAAAACAATCTGCACTATTATGCATTATAAAACATTTCTGTATATTTTGCCAATTTAATTTTACCTTCTACATGAGCCCTTCTACGTCCATGCCCATCGGATCACCAATGGCATACACAGAAAGGATTCCGCCTTAGGGGTGGGAACTACCTCAGGACCTGATTATATGAGCTATGATTTGGTGCTTGCAGCATCTTCAGCACTGTGTGTAAAAATGAAGGCAGGCATTTTGAAATTTTCTTTTAAATGTACAAAATAAGCAGGGCTTTAGAAACAGAAAAGTATCAGCATAATATAGTAAATGTAAACAAAGAATTGATCTTGTGAAGCAGCTTAGAAAAACTACAAACAAAAACAGGGAAATGCAAAAATAAGTACTGTTCATTGGCAAACAGTAAATAGGATGCAGTGAAAACCTTAACACAAATATGTATAAAAGTTCCATCATTTTAGTTAGTTGCTGCAGAACTTAAGTCAGACTTGCCTGACTGAAACAAAACACGTTTCATAAATACTACACTGTAGTACGCAAGCATAACCGTGGCATATTTGATTCTCTTCTAACAGACTGAATACTACTTGTAAAGACTGCCAATTCATATACAATGGTTTAAACTATGCAAAGAAACATTTGGCCAAGAAAGAGCTAATAAAACATACAGGTAAAGAAAAAAAAAAAAACAAAACAAAAGAATAAAAACAAAGATAGATAAACTACCTGATATACATTGCGCACGTTATTAGGACCAAGGCAAAACAAAATTTATGTATGTATATTTATCTTCAATTAAGTAAAATGTTGGCACACAACCACAAGTATTACAGTGACAACATTAATGGATATACTTTTGATATACTTCCTTAGGTTGTGCTTACCTGGTGTGCTTTTTGCAGCAGAACCTAAGGTGGAAGATCTGAGAAGGCACTGTGAAATATATTACACGGTTTCCCACTAAGTTTTTTTTATTAATTTTTTTGTACCTGAAACGAATTAGATCAAAAGCCTCCAAAATGTAAAAGGTCATAAAAAGCCATCTGAATATTAATACAGTTAACCATTATGAATGTACCAGAGACAAAACAGAATGCAAAATACACAAAAGCCGTGCCAATAAATTGTGCAGTTTCAGGCAGAATGTAATTTAAAAAAAAACAAAAACAAAACAAAAAATACAACACCCCACAAACATTGTTAAAACTGTACCAAATTGCTAGAGAATTTTTCAGAGTTCAACTAAGCATTTTCTATGGAAATATATGGTAAAAGGCTATCAAAGCAAAAAACTAAGAAAATACCAATAATCAAAATATGCCCACATCCAAGTAGGTTAAGTGCCATGTTTAGTATTAACTCATATTTACATTGGGTGGGAAAGGGAGGAGAAAAAAAAAAAAAAAAAAAAAAAAAAAAAAAAAAACACAAAACAAAACACAAACACTAGCTTCAGTGACCGTATTTGTGCTGCGACTAAGACTACATACTGGAAATACTTACCTACAAAACAGAAAAGCAACATTATCTAACCAACAACAGTCAGAGGACTGCACAGCATTCAAGTACAAGTAAATATGGAACATGAGCAGATAAATTTGCAGTTTGTTCGTTCATTGAGGTACTTACAGTGCAATGCTCCGTGAAAGAACACAAATTAAGGATGATGCACAGCACAGTCCCCTATAGAGCTAGTCCTATACTGGCTGGATCAATTTGCACTTCAACACAATGGCAAGACTGATGTGATTGGGATCTGATAGAATAGAAGCAATTGTGAGCTGGCAAAATATGTAAAGCGCAAACAATGGATAATAAAAGCAATCTTGGGGTATTATGCAGAAAGAAAGTGAAGCGATACTGGAGCAAACCAACTGCACCACAAGAGAAAACAAAATACTTAAAGAGGATTAACCCCTCGCTACAAGTCAATGAGAAGTAATGCGTAGGGACACGACAAGGGAGTCTAATAAAAAAGTAATTTACAAGCATTGCTCAAATTGCTATGTTTCATTTATTATAGGTCAGCACAAATGCTTAAAATAGAAAATGAGATTTTTTTTTTTTTTTTACTTACTGATGAATCATGTTCTCGTACTCCGAAAAAGGATTCAGGGACCATGTGATATAGAGAGTTCTCAAAGTAGACAGGGTACTCAACATAAAATTCCTCCCTCTGCCTGCCCTCTATACATCAGCACCAACCATACAGCACTCAATTTTTTGAGTGACCTACGGGAAAGCAAGGCTATTACCCTGCAATGGGAAACTTCTTCAGTGCGTTTTTCTTCTAATTATTCCAATTTCTTTCACTTTGACTACTGGGAGAGTTCCTGGGACTCATGTCCCATCCTTTTTGCTCCACTTTCTCATAAAGATCCCAAAGTGGAGGGACCTCTAGGTCCTTTATTCTGTGCGTCCGGAGAATCTGGTACAAGAATGCCTGTGATCTGACAAGGGCTGTTTCCTTGAGAATTGCCTGCAGACTCTTACAACCAATGGCAAATACAAAGAGAAAAAAAAAAAAGCGGCACAGGGGGATCCACGCATGTCAGGAGTATCTGTGGAGGCTCCCAGCAGTCAAGAAAGTAAAAAATATTAAAAGGAAAAAAGTGAACCTAAGTTTATTCACAGGAAAACAGTCTTACCTCCTGGAGGTCACACAAAAAATGGAGTGCTCTCTGGTTGGTACTACAGTATAGAGGGAGGAGTTGTATTGCGTGCCCTGCCTCCTTAAAGGATAGACTATACCCCATGGTTCCTGAATCCCTCCTAGGACTTGGAAAAATTCATCCCACCCCTCCAGCCAACCACCATTGCATTTGGGAAGAGTGAAACATTATTGTAGGCCCCATGCACCTTTATATATTCTGGAAGCTTAAAATCCTTTTCACATTAAGCAACAGTATGGATGTAATAAATGAATTGCCACAGATAGTATGCGCAGCTCTTTAAAGCAGAACTTTCACATCGTATAAAGTCGCCCTCCAATAATTAAGCATTTGGCGACTAGCTTCATAATAGTTCTATTAGATCTCAAAAATACCCTATTCGAAAGTAATCCTTAATCTTCGGGGACTGGAATCCAGGCATCAGCGCAGACATCTTGTCGTAGAGATGTCTGTGCTGTCAGTCCCGGTCTCCACTAGGAGGCACTGCATGTTACCTTAACCCTCTGGCACTAACCTGGCCGTCAGTCTCCGAAGATTAAGGATTACTTTAGAATCAGATACTTTTGAGATCTAATAGATTATGAAGCTAGCCGCCATATGCTTGATTATTGGAGGGAGAATTTATATAAGGTGAAAGTTCCGCTTTATATTGCTGTTTCATTAACTACACAACAAGCTGGTAAAACATCAGTGGGGATTTTTCTTTGTCCCCTTTGTTACAGTTGCTTGCTCCAAAATTGCTCCCCTCTTCCTCTGTGCATACTGCCCCTGGTATGGACAATTAACCCACTGGATGCAAGAGCTTTCATTTCAACACCTTGCAAAGCAATAATCTGGACACGTCTCTAGGATTTACTGAGTTAAGATGAGAGGGAAAAAAAAAAGTTTATTCATAGCATGGTGAACTAAGGTAATGTTAGGTAAGGTAATGGTCGATAAACAAATCTAAACTATAAACTTATCTACAATGCAATTCACCATAATTCTTCTATCCCCTGCGAAAATTCAGTCTTGATAACCAAAGAAACAAATGTAATCTACAATAAAGGGTCCTTTGTTCCTACAGTAATGTAAAATCAAGCTGCACAAACTTTCACAAAATGTAAAAAAATCTAGAAAGGTTATGACACTATCAAGCTCTTCAGCAGTTGAGTATGCCTGTAGTTTGTTTTAAACTGCAGACACAAGGAATCTGTTAATGCAACTGTAAAGATCTGCTACTCCTTTTTACACATGGGAATAAATGAAGTTACTGATGCTGTGATGCCTGTGGCTCCTACAATAACACACATGAACCTTTTAACCCTTTAAGAATAAGAGGGCAGTGCAACATTTTGAAGCAATGTGTTGCATAGCCCACTGATCCATAAAGGGTTAAAGCTAGCTTATTTTAAAATGCAATCCAAATCAATAACTTATAAATTGCTATGTAGTTCCAAACAGGAAAAAAATGTATAAATACTCACATATCCAACTTACCGACACAGGAGGTTTCATATTATTTATTGTAAAGCACAAAACAGGCATTTTTAAAAGTGATAAAGTATACATTGAAAAAGTACATTTGTATCACAAAGCATTGACCACATAATAGTTGCAAATACATTTGCTGGAATGTGTACATCTACACTAATAATAAAAACAAACCGGTTTTAATTTCTACACAGAAATATAGCCTCCTATGAGTCAGTAGTGATAGATTTGTACATTTTTCAAAACAATTTTAAACCAAAACAAAATTAAGATCTTCATCAAGGCGTCTGCATCCAAACATATAACAAAGGTTTCCCCAACACAATGAAGCAAATACTGTACTGTCCACTTCTCATTATTGGCCCTGTGCAGAAGAAATACATAAGAGACATACAGAAAGTTAAACATTAAAATCCCTTTAAAAAGGAAGCCAACTCAGGAGTGAGACCTTTAAGAAGAGATTGGTTAACAAATGTTGGCTGCTTCTTGCATTTTTTTTTCCATTAGCCCTGGAGGGGGAAAATGTTGTAAACACACAGTTTAACAGATTTAAGTGCGTGAATATTTCAATGAGGTGTTTACAAGTGTAGAAACCAGAACTCACTCCAAAACAACCATAATTGTCAAACAAGACCAAAGTATAGCTCTTATTTACATACCTGCGGTGCAGGAGGATGCTGTGGTATCGCTTGTGGACTCGTCTGGGCATAGTATGCCGCTTGCTGTCTGTAGTATTCTGCCCAGGCTGCGCTGTAGTCTGGTTGACCAGCTGGAGGTGCAGCACCTGGAGCTGGAACAGTTTGCCCTTAAAAAAAAAAAAAAAAAAAAAAAAAAAGAAGTTGCACAAACTAGAATTCAAAGAGTTTTAGAAAGTCCCATTTAAGTCAATGAGAATTTTAGTCTACTATGGTTTAGCTGGTTTGCAAAAGGCATTTGCCCTTTGGGCGGTTGTTCACTTCATAAATCATGGCCACAGAGGATGTTCATTTTACACAGAAATAAAGTGCTCTACACAATGAGCGGTAGAAGTGTCGGGCCGATCGGGTTTTACTAATGACATGTGACCAGCCACTCCAGACCATGATGTAAAATAAAATTACATATTTGATTAGAGTCAAGACTTTCAAAGTCTACCAGAACGCTTACTTTAGCAAATAACATGCCTTTTCATAGCGTGGCTCCTTTCAGCTGTTGGTGCCAGGCACCTCAAATTCTAAATCCAATAATCTGGATCTGAGAGCTGGGCTATTGGGTAAGCAACCAACAGAAGCAGCACATGGGCATAAAAACATGATGCTACTCCCATGTTGAGATGTGTGAAGAAATGACAGCTGAGTAGTATGACCGTGCTTTTTGGTAATTTGAAAAGTACTTGGGACTGCAACAATTGGGGATAACCAAGGGATACACACAGTAGGACTATTGGAGTACAGAGGATTTTGGTGGCAGATGCTCATGCTTGTTATAAGGGCAGCAATGTTTGCGACCTATAGGGCCATGTTCAGTAACCTAAAAAAGATTTGTAATTTTGGGGCAAAACAACTGTTCCAGTGGATAAAAACAATGGAATTTTTCTTCACTTGAATGCAAAATAATTTCACACTTTTTTGTACATCAGCCTACGTGATACACCTAATCACTCAAATATGAATATAAATATGGTTATTCCTAACATCAAGTATTAAATCATCTAACAGATTTCTTCTATATAGGATATATTAGGGATTGGTAGCCTGATTTCAATCATCCCTGATTAGCCAGTCAAGTACGATTGAATTCTCAAAACCTGGATGTTTATTGAAAAGGGCCATGGCCCATTTATTTTTACAATGTTAGTGGATAACATAACAAGGTTGACACAGAGAAGGGAGGCTGGTTCATTTGAATGAATCTGAGTGGGATGTCCCATTTTTTGTATCCGCGTCACACCACCAATTATTCTTAGATGTGCCTCTTCATTGTGTTACGTGAAGACTTCCTGTTGACCCTTTGAGTGCAAAGACTGTGGCCAGTGACCTTTTTTGCATTCAAGTGGTTAAGCACGATATACATTATGTAAAGTCGATCTATCCTAATATATAGGTACAATTTGTTATATGTCATTGCACTGCAGTAACTGTTCAATTCGATATGACTGACCAATCTGTTTGTGCATTACGCTTCATTGCTGCAATTCTGGAAGAAAACAACTGCACCACAGGGCAGATATAAAATTCAGTGAATTCCCACTGATTTCAACGTGGCAAAACTAACCATATGCTGGATTGGGAGGTGGAACTTGGGATTCTTGGACCCGCATATGTACATACAGAGAACGAGCATACAAACTGCTGTATAGATGGTACTTGACTCCAGCTAGATTACATAGGATGTACCCAAATATTTCCCTGTGGTGTTTCAGGAGATGCCAGGGGCATGGAGACCTGCTCCATATCTGGTGGACCTGTCCTCTGACAAAAGATTTCTGGAGCATGGTTGACACATTAATAGCAACCATGACTCATGCATAAGTAGTTCGAGATCCCGGGTGGATGCTGTCAGGGCTCAGTCCTGAGCCTATGCCCTCTCAAATTTAAAAACTCAACTCTCATCTTGCTGGTGGCCTGGAATAGGCTGGATGCTCATTGGAAGAGATCTCACCTCCCAAACAGGCAAGCTTTAATTCAGGCTGTTTGGAGAATATACGTAATGGAAAAAATTTACTTCCCTACTTTGATTCCTAGGTAAAAGTTGCGCAAGTCTGGGAGCCCAGCAAAATTTTGCCGATACCCTGGTGCCAGTCTAAAGCATTGGACAGATCGGGCGGGCCATCCCCCCCCCACGTACTTCTGCCCCTCCCTTATCTCCCCTCTTCCTTTTTTTTTTCCCTTTGCTCTCCTTATCGCTGCTATCTTTTCAATGTAAGATGTTCGCACACCAGCTGATTGCTTAGCCTATTTTTATTTATTTTTTTTTTTTTTACATGTGCCTGTGACTGTAAACGTGTTACGCATTTTTGCTGCTGTTTACCATGTACAATGTCTTTCCTCCATCCCCCAAATTTTACAAAAAACTAAAAATTGTCATGAGCAGTAAACTGTTATGCCTTTTCTTTAATCCCTTAAGGATCAAGGTCAGAATTGCTCCAGTCTCCTTAAGGATCAGCCTGGCCTGCATGAGGATGCTAAAGAATGACAAACCGCACACCAGATCAAAAAAGCAGAATGCAAAAAATGAAGTATTTGAAGCACCTAACCACACCCACAAGATGAAGCACTGGTTCCTGTCTGTTAAAGGAATCAGGAGAGAGAAGGAACAACAATTTGAGTCCTCCAAACCACCCCATCAGTAAAAAAAACAGAAAGGGGGGGGGGTTTGGCAACCTCTCAATCAATCGCCAACTGGAAAGCCACCAAGAGTCAAGAACCACTGGGAAACTGAACAGACGTGAACTGAGCATCCTGAAGCACTCCCAGAAACAAGAACAAGTCCCATGGATGCATGCGATCCCGAAAAACTAGGTAGGGATGAGCCACCCCTTGCAAAGGTCTGCACGATGAGTCTCTAGAAAAACAGACAGCCCCAATCTGAACTTTGTTGGAACCAAGCACTTTCTGAAAACAGTCCAGAAGAAGAGACAATCAGAAGACAAAATGGAACAGCCGCAGCCCCTGGGTCTAAACATTTATAAAACAAGAACCATGCACTATGGTATGCATTGGATGAAACCTGTTTGTGAGCCATCATACTGGCAATGACAAAAACCCTTCTTTGTCAGGATGCTGGCTTTAACTGCCAAGATGGCAATGCCAACTTTATCTTTGGATGACAGAGGACCCAGAGTCAGAGGACTGTAAGCAGAGTGAGCAGAAACGGGTCTACCATGAATAGATTGAGCAGACCTGAAAACTAGGTCCGATGGGGCCCAGAATGGGGAAATCAGAATGACATGAGCACATCACTCCTGACATTCCTTAACACCCTGAGAATCAGATGGAATGTATGTCAGGGAAAATGCTAAATGAGGACTTCAATAGTTAGTGGATTCTTCCATCTGGTATAGAACTCAGGTACTCTGTGGTTCAACAGAGCGGTCACTAGGTACACCATCAGAGGAACCCACAGATGAACTATGGAGCCAAATACAGTCTGAAGAAGCTCCCAATTCACTGGGTCCAGACGCTGGCGAATGAGTGCCTTGTCTACCCCCGAATATGGATGGTGGAGAGCAGACACGCGAGCCTCCACCCACCACACAAGGATCAGCTGGAATACGGGCCACATGGCTGCACTCGTGGCACTTCTGTGGCAGTTTATGTAGGCCATGGTCACCGCACTGGCAGAATAGATCCACACTGGTGATCCCTGGAGGGACTGAGACCAATGCCTCAAGGCCAAGCGAACAACCCAGAGATCAAGCACATTGAGGACAGAAGACTCGCCGTCTCAGTCCAAACACCCTGAGCCATTTGAGAGCTCAAGTTCGTACCCCAGACAGTGGAACAGTCTAACTGGGACAGACCATGGTAATTCTGACTTGGGTGTTAGTCATGACAGATGCCAGCCTAAGATATGACTGTCCAGTCAAACACGACATGTGAGAGAGGACAGACTCCCAGATCTTTCCTGAGAATCTCCAGTTAGCAGTTCCCAAGCTCTGAACTGGGCAAAAGGGACTGCCTCTCTAAGACAGACAGACTTCCACATGACCAACCAAGCAATAGTTAAGGGGAGATTTAAAGTGGCATCAGAAACAACAAAATTTGCATTCATAAGGGAATCCAGGCCCTTAGCCACCAGGTACTTAAATGCTACTGCAAGCAGCAAAGCTTGGAAAATAGAAATTGGAGGTTCTATAGTGGCAGGATAGCATTGAAGAAGAAAAAAATTTCTCTCTCTCTCTCTCTCTCTCTCTCTATTATTTATATATATATATATATATATATATATATATATATATATATATATATATATATACATATATATATACATATATATATATATATATATTACATCTGGGAAGAAAGTCACTTGTCAGGCATCTTAAATTCCTCTAGGAGCATCATGTCCAAGGAATGTCGATGAGGAGAAAATGGCAACCTCCCTTTGTGCCTCTTAAAAATATCGGCTTCAGAGCTTCTAGAATGGCCCTGATGAGACCTTCAGCAGGAAAAACACAGTGTTTTCCCCTCAAAAGAATCTCCCAAGAGTGAAAGACTAATTCAAATCATCCTTAGAATTCCCTTTCTCAGCAGACAAATTCCTCACCAGGTGAAAAAATCCTTCCAGCAAAAAGGCTAGGATGATAATTATTACGGTTCAGAGACCTATTCCTTGAATGGAGGAAGATAAAGAAATTTGGGCTTTAACCCATGAAGGCTCTTGTTCAGAAGAGGTTTCCAGAAGCTCTGCAGGTGCCACAGACCAAGAGGAACACATGGTACCAGAGGAATCCCTAGGAAAACTAATCTGACAAGAGGAGCAAATAGTTAAAGCAAGGACCATTGAAGCCCTGGTGGTCTTTGAGTTGCCTGTGTGTCCTTTGTGCTCATACATAGCCAGAAGAACCCCAAGAATACAAGACAGAAAAATAGCACAAGAGTACTTGCCTGAAAGGGTTAAGGCAGGATGCAAGGAAGAATTTACCAGTCTTGTGTTGCACGTCCCAGGCAATGAGGAAGAACCTCCCCTTCCAACTCCCTGAAGACGAGAGCACAGAGCTTTTTGGAAATGTAGTTTTGTTGATTAACAGAAATCAGTAATACATATTGTTGTGCCCCAACCAATATGACCACTGGGTTTGAGTTCTTAAAGGTATGAAGATCATAAAAAACTAAACGGAAGTAAAATTTTATAAAACCCTAAATGGAGAGGACAATAAAGGGGCAGAAGGAAAGAAAAAGCAGAGTGCAACTCTAGCAATTTACCAAAGATGATGTGAATGTGGCTGCTTGACAAATAAACAGGTACACACTCATAGGATTTGTGCTCTCTGAATACTTGAGATCTTGCATGTTCTGCTCAGACAAACTGAACAGAAATGAGAGGAAAAATATTGATCCTACAAGTCATATTCTAGCAGATGCTGGCTCAAAAAAAAAATGAAGGCGAGAGACAGAGGATCACCTAATGGAGGGATTACACAGCCCCATCCTTCAGAAAAATAAAAGACCATGAATCAAGGCCCTTGCATCCGCTATAGGTTCATTTTTATAGATTGGCTTAATTGGCGGTGGAGTAGGGAGGGACTTCTGCCTCCAGAGATTTTGCCTTTCCTCCTCCTGGCCAGAGGATACTTTATCCATGGTTCCTGTATTCCACATTGGCCAAAAATAAATTGTAGTATATTTAAGGGGACAGGTCCAGAGGTAACTAGCGACATGCTTCTCAATGGATTGGATATATCTAGGAATCTGGAGGTTAAATCAGTGGAAATGTCACAAATATTGCAGTTACTTATCTCCAGGATTACTCCCATTCTTTTGACAGCCTCAGAGCAGCACATTCTTTAACACTTAAGTTATCCCTTTAAGTGCCACATTGTAGGCATCTCATTACTTACTCGGTGTGAATGTGTGGTTCTGTGACTACCAGTGGACAGGGAACAAGGAAGGTGCGTCAGTTTGTGTGTGTGTGTTCTGTGACTACTAGTGGGACAGGGCGATCTATTTATTCCTTCTGATGCGCCCTCAGTCAGCTTTGAGATTGGTTAAGGCAACAAGATGGGGGGGGGGGGGAAGCAGGGAAATGTTTACCCTTTTTATTAGTTTATAGCGTGAATACAATCCCTTACGTTTGTCTTTGCTTTAGGATTCAAAACTAGACCTAATTTGAAAAATATCTGCTCGAGTGGTGACATTTTCTTGGCAAACCACTTAACACAAAAAAGCTACTTTAGAAGATCTTGTATCTTAACCCTCTGGGTTGCAGGGAAGTCTCCAAAATATTGAGAAACTTATAAATCAAATACTTGCACTGAACATTACATGTGTGTGTATTCAAAAATATTTACCTTGTTTTTTATAGTATTCCTCCCATGCTTTGGAATAATCTTGCTGTGGAGCTTGTTGACCTAGGGAAAATATACTTATTTTAAACATCAATAATATATTTGCGTGTGTGATGCATATTATGTTACAACTTTTGTATTTACAAATTACAGCAATTATAACATACCCATTTTTTTGTAATACTCCTCCCAAGCTTTTGTATAGTCAACTTGCCCAGCTGGAGGTGGGGCTGGTGGTTCAGCTGGATAGAAGGGACAAACATATAATGAATGTTTGCACACAATGTGAGATACGTACAACACACACAAGATGTCACTACACAGACATAACCAATAACTATTACAAAACATGGATCAATTACAGGGCACTGCATTTCTGTATGCAAAGCATGTGAAAAGTGTGCCAAGAGTTCAAACATGCTACCTAAGAGGGACAAATTCTTAGCACACCACCATTCCAAAATGTACATGAACATTAACCGTGCATTATCTGAAGCAAATACAAAGATTGGCAAAATAAAAAGCTTAAAAAAAATGTACCACTACATTTCACCAGTAGGGATTGCCTTTTAACAAAATGGAAATTGCTACCTTGTCCATTAGTTTGGGTTGTAGCTGGTCCACCAGATGGGGCTGCGGGTGGCTGAGGTGCTTGCTGCTGATAATAGTGAGCATAATAAGCTGCCCATGCTGCAGAATTGGGGTCTGTTCCTGGTTTACCTAAAAATGAAGCCACACTTGTAAGATAATGGCCATAACAAATCATGTGTCATCACTATTGCAGATAAAAGTCTTTATAACAACTAGACTTCAGGCACAGTTTTGAAGAACCCCAACACCAAGCTATCCTATTCTCCATCCACAAAGTTCTATTGGGCAATAAAAGTATAAAAACAGTGAAATGCCATGTATAGCTTGTAGCAGTACAAATAAGCTACTTAACCTAGTGCAGTTACACACAGGAAAGCAACCAAGAGATTATTGGCTAGAGAGGAGCTATTCTCTGGCAAGGAACCAACATGATAGGGAACACACAATTCAGATTTCCATTTATTTTACAAGAGGACCACACAAGCATTAAAGTGGCTAAAACATTTAAAACTACTGGGGATTTTCATGCGTCTTCTGTGGAGCATTCCTTGTTAATGTGAAATGCAGAAACAACCACTGGGAGAAACCACACAGGTGTTTGAAAAACCTCCCTATCCAAATTAAATACAATAATCAGAAAGGGGCACTGCATGTATGGGAGAGAGAACACACACATGTAACGGAACTCACTGATATTGGCCACAAATTAGTTAGGTATTGCTTGTGTTCTTAACCCCTTAATGACTGACCGAACACGGCGGTCACTAAAGGACCACAGAGCATTTTTTTTTTTTTTTAATCTGCTGATCCGACTCAGGGCTCCCCGAACGGTGTGCAGCCGCGCGGGGAGCCCTGAAATCCATGACTGTCCTGGTACCTCATAGATCGGAGCCCTGAAATCTATGACGGTCCTGGTACCTCATGGATCGTTTTGTCACTTTTACCCACGACGTACCAGGGTCGTTAAGGGGTTAAGTAGTCTCAGAAGCACTGTGACATAAAATCAAAAATATACAGTTGATAACTAGAAACTAGAACAGACTACTCTTATTACAATATGGGTTGTTACCAAATAACAGGATATACCTGAAGCGACTTGAAATCGCTCAGCAGGCAGCCAGCAAATTGACAACTCTGCAGCTATTTTTGTATTCTATCTATAGTTAAACAGCACCAATAGTCAAAGGCAAAGTAGTACAAGTCAGCAGGGATGAGAGATGTCCAAGAATGTCTGTGCAATGCCTCAATGCTTGTGAGAATACTTGAGAACACAAGCAATACTTAAGTAACTGGTGTCCAACATCAGAAAGTTCACTTACAAACGTAAGTAGATAGGAAGGGTTTCTCATTTATCTAGGGATTCTTGGATTTTTCTGAGTTTTTAATTTGTGATTCTTATTGCATTTTGTCTAAAATAAAGGTTGTTTCCCTCTTGCCAATTAAGAGTTAGGTCTGGTGTGCTAATCTTACTTTTCTGCTGTAAGCTTATATGAACAGACAATTGCAAACAGAAAATTTCTTCAGAGTCAATAACTGAATGGAAAAAAAAACAGGTTCAAAAAGGAGCCCTCTCATGCACTCCCAGGGCCAATTTCAATTCCCACGAGACAAGGCAGGTGTGAGCTCTCCTTTGCAAACATGTTTGCACATCTGGCAATAAGGCTCTGAAAAAGCACAGAGCCGAGGTGTAGACCTTTCTGAAGGCTATTCTGAAGAGAAGACCAAAGAGTTGGCAAACCGAAGGGACGAGGACTAAATCCCTAATCTTCACACCACTTGTAAAACAAGGACCATACCTTATGACATGCTGTGGATGCAGCTGCACCTCACTGATATCCATGATTTACTTTATATGACTTTTTTAATACAATTTATTTAATGCAGATGTTTTACTCATTTATTTTATCTCTTATATATCATTGTATTATCATTAAGATTCCCCATTTCAAACCATCTGGGCAAAAGTTAATAATATTAAAGAATTGACAGGCATATTATAGCACCCAGATCATAAATCTTGATTAACTTTCTAAACTTACATTGCATTATGTCACACACACCTACACACCTACCTTCAGAATTTATTGGCATTTACACGAGATGGCTCAGTTGTATAAGGCACCAGCTGTAGACCCTGCTCAGACCGCGAGGCTGCAGGTTCTAGTCCCGGCAAGGTCAGCTCAGCCTTTCACAACTATGGGGTAGATAAAATGAGTCTTACCAGTTAAATCCTTTTCTCTTAGTCCATACAGGTTACTGGTAACTCTGGGTAGGTGATCGGCCCCTTTAATTATAGGCAGGAACAATTCTAGAATTGTATGCAAGGGGTGGAGTCTACCTTCCCTCCTTGGTTGCAGCTAGCCAACCAGCTCCAGAAAGATTTGAGACACTAACTATTGACTAGATAAAAGGGAAAGAAGATTCCTGTGAGCATGACCCCGAAGGACCCCCACAGTGCCACAGGAGAGCCAAGCATGGTCCCTTGACAGGGTGGGAGACCAGTAACCTGTATGGACTAAGAGAATCCTCTTTTTTTCTGTCGTCCAATACAGGTTACTGGTAACTCTGGGATGTCCAACCATTGAGTTTTCCCAGAGGCAGGAAGTAAGGCAAGGACCAGGCGCAAGACCCCCAAAGTCACCAGAGTAGATATGAACAATCAGATCAGAGACAGCCCAACAAACAATAAAGTGTCAGACACTGAACAGGGGTAACACTGCCTCAACTGTTACACAGCACAGTGAAGTAGAGCCAACGGGGCTCAAAAGTGAAGGAAGCAACAGGAACCAAAGAAAATCCTAGACAGGCAAAACTGCCTCCAGGATTTTCCTCCCAAAGCTGGCGTCAGCCGATGTCAGTATATCAACACGGCAATGCTTCAAAAAGGTGTGCACAGACGACCAAGTGGCAACCTTGCACAACAACTGATCAGCGGAGGCCTGATTCTTGTAAGCCCAAGAGGCCCCAACAGATCGAGTAGAATGGGACTTAACCCTGAAAGGGACAGGGTTCTTCCTCAGCTCGTAAGCCTTACGAATAGTGGAATTAATCCAAGAAGCAATAGTCATCTTGGTTGCAGGTCTTCCTGCCCTAGGACCCTCAGGAATGACGAACGCCGCATCAGATTGTCTGATGACTCAGTGCGAAGTACATAAAACGAGACAACACACCACGTCTAACAAGTGGCGATCCCTCTCCTTGTCAGAGGTGGGGGCAGAAAGAGGGCACCACAATCTCCTGATTGATGTGGAACTCCGAAACCACCCTTGGGTGAAACTCCCGAGAGGCGCGAAGCACCGCCTTTTCTTTGTGAAACACCAAATAGGCATGTAACTCCGCGACACGGCGGACAGACACAATCGCCAGGAGAAAGGCCATTTTCCATGTCAACAAGCGTAGATGAATAGAAGTCAAAGACTCAAAAGGAGGGTGCTAAAGAACGCCCAAAACCAAGTTAAGATCCCATGGAGGAGTAGGAATCTTGAAGGCAGGACGAATATGAGCAACGCCCTGGAAGAAAACCTTGACATCAGGAAGGATAGCAATGCACCTCTGAAAAACAGAGAGCAGAAGCCTGAACCTTAAGGGAACTCAAACTGATGCCCTTATCCACACCGTCCTGCAAAAAAGGCCAGGACTGTAGGCAGATCAAATTCCTGAGACAGGTCCTTGTCAGAACACCAAGATAGGAAGGTCAACCAGACACGATGATAGATCTTGGAAGAAACAGGTTTGTGGGCACTAAGCATAGTAACAACCACACCAGAAGAAAATACTTTCTTCCACAATACAGAGGATTCAGTTTCCAGGCCATCACTGCTACACGATGCTCCGGAAACCAAGCCTGGCGAGGACAGTATGGAGCAATCAGAATGACTGGACAGTGCTCCAGTTGCAATTTCCCTAACACCCTGTGCAACATGGGGAGGAGAGATGTAGGCCAGAGGGAGTAACCTGGGAGCTAGAGGGTCCCTCCATCGAGAGCAGAACATCGTAACTTTCCTGTTGTGTCTTGTCGCCATCAGGTCGATGTAAGGAACACCCCATTTCTGAACAATGAGGGTGAATGCCTCTGGGTGTAGCTCCCACTCTGCTCTGTCCACTGTGTGTCGACTGAGGAAGCCCGCCATGACGTAGTCTACACCAGGAATGCATTGTGGAAATGGCAGGAACGTGATCTTCTGCCCAGGACAAAATAGCCTTGACCTCTAACCAAGCAGCGAGAATTCTTGTTCCTCCCTGCTGGTTGATGTAAACCACGGCCGTGGCGTTGTTGGACTCTACCCTGGACAGTCTTCCAGCTGAGATGTCCAATTATGAAGGGCATGAAATATCACCCGAAGCTCCAACACGTTGATGGGAAGGAGAGATTCTTCTGGAGACCACCGACCCTGTGCACTCAGGTGACCCAGGACCGCTCCCCATCCAGAGAGGCTGGCATCCGTCGTCACAGTGGTCCAGAAGGAAACTAGGAAGGACTTGCCCTTCAGCAGATTGGAGAAGTCGAGCCACCAGGACAAACTCAGTTCCACATGAATAGGAAGTGACACTGACGTCTTCAGAAGGTCCGGCCAACCCCTGCACACCTGGATCACAAACCGCTGGCGTTCCCTGGTGTGTGCCATGGCGAACGGCACCGCTTCTATGGTGGAAATGAATTTCCCCACGAGAGATGACAGCTTCTTGGCTGGAACTGGATCCTGAGCCAGTACCACAAACCCTATGGGCGATCTGGTGAGCCACCTCGTCCGTGAGAAACGCCATGTTCTTCTGGGTATCGAAGAGGAGGCCCAGGAAAACTAGACACTGGGATGGGACAAGGTCTGATTTGTTGATGATCCACCCGTGATGGGTGAGCGCATGAATGCATTGCTGAACCTGCTGATGAAGAAGTTCTGCAGAAGAGGCTTTCAGAAGCAGGTCGTCCATGTATGGAGTAACTGATGCCATCTCGGTGGAGGACACTAAAGCTTCCAGGACATGGTTGAAGACCTGAGGAGCTGTCGTCAGACCAAATTGAAGAGCTGAGAACTGAAAATGTCCCTGGTCGCAGGCAAACCGGAGGTACTGCTAGCTTTCTGGATGAATGGCAATGTGTAAGTACGCATCTTGAAGATCTAGAGATGAAAGGTTAGGATACCAAAAACACACTGAACCAGTCGGAAAAGTGTTAGGAACCCCCCCCCCCCCAATGAATGCCAAACCAGCAGTTAAAGCGGTTAATACCACATAAACCTGCTCCAAACACCCGACATACAGATAGACCCAGTAAGTGCTGGAGTGTGCAATAGGAACGCCAAATGAAAAACCCCTGAGCGGAGGGGCACTGTGGGACATGTGGACCTGCAGCACTCAAAGGGTTGCTCACCTTTCCTGCAGATCTGGTCTTCAGATTACCATGTTTAAAGGAGAAGCCTCGGTGGGCGACTCCTGAGGAAAGAACTTGTAGCCAAGATTCCCCCCCAGGGCTTAAGGTCCACAAAAAGCACCTGGTCACTGAGCTAGCCACATCTAAGGGCATTGTCAGTTAGGGTAATCCACCTAATGGTGGTATTCCATTTCTAACAGAAATGTAACAGAAAAATAACTGAACGTCCCATCCTTGGGAGAGTTCACTGCCACGCGTTTCCATCTCCCTGCATCCGCTTGAGCTTGCAACTGCTTCTCAAACAATCGTGCCCTGGCCAGAACAGAAGTTATTAAACTAGTACAGTTTTTTTTTTCTCTTTTAAAATCAGTGGAACTCACAAGAACCACCTCACTCTGCATGAGGACTGTAATGTGCTTGGAGACAGACAAGAGTAGAATCTACCGCTAGCAAGCCAAGCCAGACCACAGTTCTAATGACGAAGGAAAAAGGTAGAGTTTTTTTTCTTTTGTTTAAAGGGATACAGCTTTATCAGGAAACCACCACACATCCTGAACACACAATTTATGTTAGGAGAAAAAGAAACCAATTATTTCTTTTTAGGTTTTAAAAGTGACACTTATGATCTTTCCTTTGGTATCTCTTCTGAGACTTTCAAAACGTCCAGAATTGCCCCGATTCATGGTTTCCATGGACTCCGTTTCATTCTCATTCCTGGAAAACAAATCTGACAGAATGCAGGTCAGTACCATCACTGCAGATCTAGTACTCAGATGGATGGTCTGAAACAACTGAAGAGTCTTTGCTCAAACAGACCAGTCTTGGCTGTTCAGGCAGAAAGTGGGGCAGATTAGCCAGCAAATTACTCATTCAAGAGTATTGGAGATGGAGCCTGGCAAGGGTTTTAGTCTCTTAGTGCCCCTGTAGATGGCACTACTGTGATAATCAAGGTTTGGACCGTCTCCGGAGCCCCTGAAAGACTGAATCCACAACTGCAGCCTGGTTACCTCTTCTTAATCTCCCCCTACTGTGTAAGAAAAAATGTTATCATGTAGTCTGACATGGAACCGTAAATCACTCCAGGGACACACGGTTCGGGAGACGACAATTGCAAATGGCCCAACAAACTTGCGGGCTCATCTGCGAATGCAGTCCCTTGATCTGTGTACAAAGATCATGCAACAGATTGGTCTGGTAAGACTCCGGAGCAAGCTGTAGAAACCCCTGTACTCAACAGGAAGTGAGAACAGAGAAAGAATCTGCCCCCACATGAAATCCAGCAGATTCTTCTGTCTCCAGCACCACTGCTGAGACTAATGGGCGGAGTATAAATGCCAGCGCTATGCCCTAGAAAGGACCCTACAGATGGAAGGCACCCAAGTCCTTGAATAAGAAGCTCTCAAACTCAGGATAAAAGGGAGAATCAGACCCCCATGGGCCTGAGGAATCAAGGAACAGGGTGCCAAGGTCCCAGGAAAACTCCACACCAAGGTAGAGCCACTGAAGAATAATAAAACGAAAAACTAAAGACAACAGAACATTACCCTCCAAGTCACTCAAAACAAAAAAACAAACAAAAACAAGAAAAACTGGCTTGTAGAGGATAGGTGGAGGAGTAGACAACATTAAGTGGGTTTGGCTTGGAATGCCCATTCTCTGGGAAGGAGGAGCTTTATACCCCATAGTCCCTTCAACCCTCAACAAAGCTTGAGAAATACATACACACGAACGTTTCTTCATCCAATCTTGTCTTTGGTCTTCTTGGGCATTTAGTATCAAGTAGAATCTATTCCAAAATTTGCTCGGTCCATCTACCATCATGTTTTCTTGCTGTGTGACCTGCCCATTTCAACTGTGGACTCTTTCCTTTTTGAACTGGGTCAAACCTTTGTTCGCTGTTGAGTCAAGTAAATTTTTTTTTTGTTTTTTTCGGTCTGTTCAAAATTTGAAGTTTCATACTTCTTTGAGTATCCTTAAAGTGGATAAGATCACGTTCCAACTCCCTCCCCCAAATTGTTTTATAACTTTCAAACAAGGCTAAAAACCCCATGAGATTCCCCTCAAGATGAAAATCTACCTGGTTATTCTTCTGAAACAAGGGAGGTAGAGCACCCTGCCACCTTGATTACGTTTAGAATGATTGCCAGCTTTCCCTCTAAGGAGATGCCAATCTTCCTCTCAGACCGCTCCCAAATGTTTCATTTGTCAGTGACACAATCTGCACTAGTCAATTATAAAGTGCAGCATAGCTGGGTCGCTCTGTACCCTGTGCAGGATTTGAGATTATTCACAGGCAGTTGAGCTTGGAGTTATAAAGTCCACTATTTTTACCAATATTGGCATGCAGTCTGATGTAGTTTCCAAGCAAAGGGATTGGGGATAAAAAGCCTGCAGTGTGCTCCCAAAAGTTTTGCATACGGGGGCAAGCTATGGGGCCAGCTCTGAGTGCTCTTAACTCCCAAACTATCGGTGGTCACTACCCATTTCAGGGGAAAAAAAAAAGAAAAATTAAATCTATGCTTTGGGAGTTGAGCACTCAGTGCTGGTCCCATAGCTTGGCCCCTTGTGATAAACTCTCGAGTGCACACTGCAGCCTTTTTAGCCCCAATCCCTTTGTCTGGAAATTACATCAGATTGCACGCCAATACTGATAAAAAAAGGGGGACTTTATAACATCTGGCTGGGCGGGAGAAGGACAACTTGGTGTTGTGGCTGCACGAAAAGCTGGGATCAAAAGGAGGGCCGTGTGTACATGTATATTACTGTTTTTTTATTGTGCCGATAGACATTAAAATGACTAAACTTAGTAGTGTTCCCTTTGTTTTGTTGCACTTCTTCCTGTTTACACTTTTTTTTTTTTTTACACACACACACACACACACACACACACACACACACACACACACACACACACACACACACACACACACACACACACACACACACACACACACACACACACACACACACACAACATATTATCAGACAAGCCAAGGTGAGTGTATATGCGGCTAGAGCAAGCCATTTCCATCAAGAAGGCCAGAGACAGGCACCCACCTAGTGGGGATCACACAGCCCCATATAAGTTAGAAAATCACAGTTAACTAAGAGAATCTTTGCCCTGATGCATCTCATGGAGACCACTTAAAAAGCTGACTTTTACTTTACCCTTTAGTCATGTTTCATGTGTACCACATTGGATGAAAGTACTTTTGCTGGCAATGTTCATTAGAATAAATCAAAATATACATAACTAGCATAAAAGCCTGTATACACGGGCCAAGGTACGGGTGATGTTAACCCTTAGAGTGCCAGAGGGTTATGCAATGCTTTGCGTACCCCCCTTTAGCACTCAAAGGGTTAAGAGACCGGTCCTGCTCTTTCTATTGCTGACTCATGCAACGCATAGAATGCTCCCAGCATTGTGTTTTCGGGCAGTCTCTACTGTGTATGACTTCATCGGACAAGCATTCTAGTGTTTTATTATATAGGATGAAAAGCCTAAGGGGTGGGGGGAGAAAAAAAAGCAATTCAACGCTTTACAACAAAATATTTCAACTTACTGGGGTCTGGCTGACTTGGCTGTTGCCACTGTGGGTAAGTATTTCCCCATCCTTGAGGGGCATATGGAGCAGGGGGACCACTTAAAGGAATAAAAAACAAATACAAGTAAATTCAGTGTTCATAAAATGCAATCAAACCTGCATCCTACCAAAAAGTGACAGTGGTGCCCATAATTAAAGTCTACCAATGTCCACACCACTTAGCCCTCTTCTCCTTGTGTTATCATTCATCACCTATAACCCCTGCCTATTCATTTCTCAAAGACCATGTGGCCAGACAGTGAACTGACAAAGTTGTTTGATTACATTTAAGTGCTCTGCTGGCTAACAGTATGCCGAACACCACAAAATGTTCTGAGTATAGCAAAGTGGCATAAACATACATCCCCCCGTAATACTAATTACACAATAAATACGGTCCCTTAAATAAATATGTACTCCAAATGCATTGTTAGACTTACTGTGGTGCTGGTGCAGGGGGCCCAGGATTATAAGGGGGTGGATTATACGGTCCCATAGGGGCACCAGGTCCTGGAGGTCCAGGAGGTCCATGGGGCCCTGGTACACCAGGTGGACCATGAGGAACTGGGGGACCCAATGGATTTACTGGACCCTGTAAAGGAAAAGAGAAAAATCATTTAAAAGGTAGCAATTTTAAAAGTGTTAAGTCAATGCTACCAATCAGGAAATTAAGACAGGGGGAAAAAAACAACAACAAAAAAAAAACCATTAGGTGAACAATTTGCCGTCAGTTACTGCAGTTTTGTCACTGAATGCATTTTATACATCACGTGCAATCTTTTACTGTTGACTAGGCCACTTGTCTTTTCAAAATAAAGCCATTCAGGAAGCTATAGATGCAATTCTGCAACAAACCAGCTGTATTATGGGAGTCAAGGATTGGTGCGCTAATTTCCAATAACACCATCTTGTAACCTCAGGGTCCCTGTGACCCACCCCTCCCCCCATGGACCATGGTCCATTAATGAAGTAGCGAGTAATTTTTCACTATTTCTTTGGATAAGGAGACTCCACACATACACATTGAAAATGGCATGCAACTTTGCAGAATTTCAGAAGGAAAACCGCTTGTATTGAAACAGTGGACCTGAATACAAAGAGACAGAACAACGCAAAGCCCCTCTAAGCGTAATCCAAATAAATTCCAAAATCTACCTGGTTATTCTTCCGAAGCAAGAGGGAGAGCGCACTGCCTTCTTGATGACATTTAGAATGATTGCCTGCTCTTTCCCACTAAGGAGCTGCCAACTCTCCTCTCCAAGGAAGCCCCAAACGTTTCCTTTGTCAGGGACTCGCACTGAACTGGCCAATTATAAACTGCAACATAGCTGGGCCTCTCTGTACCCTGTACATGACTTAGAAATTATTCACAGGCAGCTGAGCTTGGTGTTATAAAGTCCACTGTTTTTACCAATATTGACATGCAGTCTGATGTAGTTTCCAAGCAAAGGGATTGGGGATAAAAAGCCTGCAGTGTGCACCCAAAAGATTCTCACACAGGGCCAAACTATGGGACCAGCTCTTAACTCCCAACATGTATCGTGGGTCAATACCCACTTCAGGGAACAAAACAAAACAAAAAAGAAAGCAGATTTTGGAGTTAAGAGCAATCCATTAGTGTGATCCAAATAAAATGCCAAACACGATAAAAAGTATAAATCACTTTTCCCCTTCAATATGGGTACTCACTTTTCAGAGGCCTATCCTGCCTCTAGGATGTGGGCTTCCACTGGATTCAACCTCCACTCCTGGTTAGAGTCTAAGGTAAAAATTCTCATCCCTTCTTTAGGCCCAGCTTACCTCTCCCTCGAATCCTAATCCAAAATCTTTACAGATTGGTAGGACCATATATTATATGGAGCTTTAAGGAATATGGAATACTAATTGGCCAAGAGTATAAGCAAATCTTAAGACTTCCTTCCATATAAAAGGTGGTCCTATTTTATTAAAACAAATAAATACATTCATATATCTTATAAGATACAGTCCTAACAATCTGCGATTATTTTGGATAAGGATTTGAGGGAGAGGTAAGCTGGGCCAAAAGAAAGGACAAGAGCATTTTTACCTTGGACCAAGACTGGAGGTCAGATCCAGTCAGAGCCCACATCCTAGAGGAAGGATAGGTCTCTGGAAAGAGTGAGTACATTTATTCTAGGGAAAAAGGGGATTACACTATTGTGTTTGGAATTTATTTGGATCACACTTAGAGGGGCTTTGTGCTGTCTTTTATGCGTTTGTTCTTCAATTGCCTCATTTGAAAGAAGGGACCGACAACCCACAGGAAAAAGCAGCAGATCCCTAGTGGATCTGAAGTAAAGAAAGGACTGAACACGTAATATTGACATTTCATCAATACTCACATTTAACAATACTGGACACTGTTTTATATAAACATCCTTTTGATAAGTTGATTGATAGTATCTTTTGTGCTACTTTTTGAATATTGCACAATAGTGAATGGGAGGGTGACTTTTATGTGGCCCTGAATACAAAGGGTGGGGTGGCAAACACTGTCTCCCTTCCCAGTTGAATACACTGCTGTTAGAAGTCACCTTCCATTCTACTGCCTGAAAGGGACAGCCCATGGACAGAGGTGGACTGGTCAGCCACCACTGAAGAGACTGTTTTTTGGATTAAGACAATCCCCTTGTAGTTAAGATAATTTCTTGCGTCAGGATCAAAGCAGATCCAGCTGTAGAGGTCTCAGGTGAAACTTGAAAATATGCTACTATTGTGGATGCAGGTGCATGTATTCCCTGACTGAAAAGACATGGCTGGGACAGATTTTGATTGTAGATTCACAATATAGTCATGCTGCTGTACTCTTATGAAGACTTATGGTCAGCTGACCAAAGCTGTCCATAGGAAGGTGCAACACTGCCACAGTACAATTTCAGGCCACTGTGATACTATACCCAAAATAGAAAGTTTGAGCTGTAATAGCTTTTGAATTAAACCTTTCATTAGTGGTAGGACCCTTGTTTTACTCAGGGGGATAAACCCTACAGCACAATTTATTTTTTACATTTTAAGTAATACCATCCCTTTATTCTCTTGGTCCATGTCCCCAGTGGATAAAATAAAAGTGAACAATTTCATCTATTTAATATCCTTGATAGGCTTGATAGGCCTTGAATGCATAGCAAAGCAATGTGCTGAAGGTCTCTAACATACATGTGGGTTAAAGTCCATTTACATAAACTGAAATTGGGAAAAAGTTTTTGTTTGTTCCTTATGGTAGTTGGGTTGCTCCAGAATTGCACCGCTCTAGCTTCATGGATACAGACCCCAAATACCACACTGTTCTCTGGGCAACTAAAATCCTATTTAAAGGCAAACTCTCACCTCTAATTAAAGCACATCTTGTTTTAAAGTTCTCTCTTAGTTAATGTTCCCTCCGTTTTTTTTTTTTGCTTTTTTTAATGTAATGCAGTCATTGTCGAGATATAAACTTTTAAAAACAAGCTGGTGACATCAGTCAAGGACAGGCTGCAGTACAGCTCCGTGCTGCAGCCTGTCAATCTTTGGCTTTTCCACTCCCCAGTAGTGCCTCGTTCCCGCCTACTCTGATAACTGAGGATTCCTCCATGTGAGCTGGAGCTATCTTGCCCATGAGAGCACACGGAGGAAGCCTCTGTCAGAGTAGGATGTACTTTAATAGAGGCGACAGTTCCCCTTTAAGGTGCATATAATTAAACTGAATCAAAGAAAGGGAGTTGGGATTTAGTTAAGAGATTCTTCTACTTTTAATTTTCAAAAGTGGCCATCACACAAGATATCTTGTAATGATAGGGATGCTGACTGCTATGCTAGCGCTAGGGAAAAGCTTATGAACATCAACAAAAACCATTTCCCTCTGTCCTAGTGATAGAATAGGAAATATCACCAGGTCACTGACAAACTAAGGGAAGGGGAGTTACTGGGAATCTAACAGTTAAAGCAGATAAATAACAAGATTATAGCCAAACAAGGGGCATCTCCAGCTCTCTGATGAGCCTAATCAGGTTGATGGTACTATTAGGGTCAAACTAGGAGTTCAGGAGGATTTCTAATCATGAAATGAAGCATCTGTTCAGACTACACAACACATCTGGAACAGCACAAAATTAGGTTAATGCCTCCATCCTGGATAACAGAGTAGAGTGGCCATACTGGATTATACTGTAGAAAAAGTAGTGGTTCTTACAATGCATAAATACCGGTTCTACAGTCCTGATACCGCAGCAGAGTAGCAAAAATACCAAACAGTGCACAGTGTCTATCCTTTTAGTATAATTGGGGTTGTGAAGTTAGTAATATCAAACTCATACCGTACTTACGCCAATCTTCTCTTCAATCAGCTGCCTAGCATAATCTATCTGTTGTGGAGACCCTCTTATAGTAAATAACTTCATATTTGGATCTGCATTTGGTGGGGTATTTCTCTGAAGTTCTATCCTAGCACCAGACTGTTGGCTTATGTTTTTTATGGTTTCACCACCTAGGAAAGAAAAAGTAAAAATTATACCTTTGTATACCTTTAGGTTAAGAGAAAGATTATAGCATACACTTTTCACACTGGGTTTCAGTTTTGTTCAGCATTCTCTGCAATAATAGGATTTTAGTGTTCTTACCTGTTAAAGGGATAGTAATGTTTCATAATAAAAGCAGCTCTAATTAATCATAGTATTTGGACTTTGGAGAGTTATTTCAATTCTGTCAGAGTTATAGTTCAGGAGTAATTCAATGACAAAGTGTCCCCCTCCCGCCCCTTTTACTGAAGTAACACTCCTCAGCCAAAGCAGAAGGGAGGTGCCCGGGTAGATTGCACAGAGGGACACTCTTCAATTAAGATAAGGGAAAAGCCTGAAAAAGCTTGTCAAGGGGGGCAGGGTTTTCATTGTTCTAATAGGAATAAGAGTGTCTCCTTCTCTTATCTGTCCAGTCTATGGACTGCATTCCACATCTGAGAAGAGATGGCTTACACTAGGCAAAAGGGGCAGAAGGGGAAACTTTGCTTGTGAATATCTCAAACCATAAAGGTTTGAGAGATGAGACTTATATCATTCTTCATGTTTTTTTAATGCCTACAAAATAAAATAAAGTTAAAACAAAGTATTACTATCCCTTTAAAGCCTTTTCTCTTTCGTCCATATGGAACACAGGTACCATGGGACTGAGTCCCTCCTCCTGGAGGGCAATGCACATCACAAATGACAGGATCTTTGGGGCGGAGACTATCTCCTCAAGCTCAGTCCCCCACCTACTAGCAGAATTCATGTGACAAAATGCATAGTAAAGAAAATAAGCAGCAAGGAACAGAAAATATCCCAGGAATAAGACCTCAAGCAGACTCTGCCCAGGAAAGAAACACATGCTTTTTTCTCCAGGTGAGAGACTTGTGTTCCACATGGACTAAAAAGAAAAGGATTTAACAGGCAAGAACACTAAAATCCTATTTTCTCTTACATCCAATATGGAACGCAGGTACTGTACAGGTACTATGGTGACATACCAAAGCTAGGATTCCAGGGGAGGGAAAGGAGAAAATTACCTCTTAATGTCCTCATGATACAAGAGTTCCCTAGGACTATTCAATATCTGAACAACAAAAACAAAATGTCAATGGACACTGAACTAGCACAGCACACCAAACAAAAGTCAACAGGGTTCAGAAAACTACTGAACAACTGGTAGGAAAAGAATATATGGATCCTTAAACAGACACTCCTGTCTGAGGGACCTTCCGGCCACAGCATATCGTTTGCATACTTTCACCAAGGGGGACTAAGTCACAGCCTTGCACAGCTGTTCAGACAAGGCAGTGCCCACAGATCTTGTGGATTGCTCTGTGATCTGGAAGTGAGCATCTTGATCCTACACCCCTTGGCATATGACAACCTCGATCAAAGAGGCAATGGTAACCTTGGAAGTGGCCTGACATGTTCTGGGACCCTCAGATGAGTCAGCCTTACATAAAGGCTTTGTATGATGAACATAGAACTTAAAGTGTTAGTAATGTCTATATAAAAAGAAACAAAAAAAAAAAACTTTTTTTGCATTCAGAAGAACTTAAAAAGCTGATCTAAATGCAAAAAACCGTATCTCTCAAACCGCTATGGTATAAGAGATACGGGCATTTAAAGTTCGCTGTTTCCTACTGACAGCTGTAAAGCTGTCAGCGGGAGATCCGTGTCTGTCGACACGGAGGCGCTTGAGAAGTGCCGAGATCTCGTTTCTTACACGGAATCCCTTCATTGGAATGGTCTAAAACGTGTGACTGAACACTAGGCACACGTTTTAGACCATTCCAATGAAGGGTTTCCGTGTAATTAACAAGATCTCGGCACTTCTCAAGCTGTCAGTAGGAGAAATCAAACTTCAAACGCCCGTATCTCTTAAACCATAGCGGTTTGAGAGATACGTTTTTTTGCATTTAGATCAGCTTCTTAAGCTCTTCTAAATGCAAAAAAGTTTTTTTTTAGACATTACTAACACTTTAAGGCAGCGCACAACATCTAATAAGAGGATTTTAGTCTTATCTGTTAAATCTTTTTCTTAGCCCATACAGGTTACTGCTAACACTGGGAGGTGATCCACCCCTTAGTAAGCAGGAACAATTCTAGAATTGTATGCAGGGGGTGGAGCCTACCTTCCCTCCTTGGCTGCAGCTAGCCAACCAGCTCCAGAAATATTTGAGACACTAACTATGACTAGACAGTAGAAGGGAAGAAGACTCCTGTGAGCATGACCCCGAAGGACCCCCACGGACTGCCACAGGAGAGCCAAGAATGGTCTCTTGACAGGGTGGGAGACCAGTAACCTGTATGGACTAAGAGAAAAGGATTTAACAGGTAAGACTAAAATCCTCTTTTCTCTGTCGTCCAATACAGGTTACTGGTAACTCTGGGGATGTCCAACCATTGGAGTTTTCCAGAGGCGGGAAGAAGGCAAGGACCAGGCGCAAGGCCCCCAAAGTCACCAGTGCAGCTATGGACCAACAGGTCAGATATAGCCCAACAAAACTGAAGTGTCAACAGACAATGAACAGGGGTAACAACCCAAACTGTTACACAGCACACTGAACTAACAGGGCTAAAAAGTGAAGGAAGCACCAAGAACCAAAGAAGATCCTAGACAGAGGCAAGACTGCCTCCAGGATCTTCCTCCCAAAGCTGGCGTCAGCCGATGCAAGCACATCAACACGGTAGTGCGTCAAAAAGGTGTGCACAGACGACAAGTGGCAATCTTGCACAACTGATCAGCAGAGGCCAGATTCTTGTAAGCCCAAGAAGCCCCAATAGATCTTGTAGAATGAGTTGTGACCCGAAAGGGGACAGGCTTCTTCCTCAGCTCGTAAGCCTTACAAATAGTGGACTTGATCAAAGAAGCAATAGTCACTTTGGATGCAGGTCTTCCTGCCCTGGGACCCTCAGGAATGAAGAACAGCACGTCAGATTGCCTGATAGACTCAGTGCGATGTACATAAAACTTGAGACAACGCACCACATCCAACAAGTGGAGATCCCTCTCCTTGACAGAGGTGGGGGTCAGGGCAGAAAGAAGGCACCACAATCTCCTGATTGATGTGGAACTCCGAAACCACCTTCGGAAGAAACTCCTGAGAAGTGCAGGAGTGGTTTACAGGACAGAGCATAGAGGAATAGTAGCCAAGGATTCAAATGGAGGGCGCTGAAGAAGGCCCAAAACCAAGTTAAGATCCCACGGAGGAGTGGGATTCTTGAAGGCAGGACGAGTATGAGCAACGCCCTGGAACAAAACCTTGACATCAGGAAGGATGGCAAAGCACCTCAAAGAAAATGGAGAGCAGAAGTCTGAACATTAAGGGACTCCTGGTGATGATGAGTTCGGATCACAAAGGAATTGAGATTCTTCAAATCCAAAACAGAGCGACAACCGCCATCCTTTTTGGAGGCCACAAAGAGGTTTGAGTAAAAACCCATACCTCTGTCCTGAACTGGAACTGGCTCTAGACCATCCTTGTCCAGAAGAGCCTGAATAGTGCTGTTGAACAGGGTGCGCTTCTCTGCGCCCTGAAGCGTATGAGAAGGAAAGAAACGAAAGGGAGGAAGAGACCAAAGGGATCCTGTATCCTTCCACCACCACCTGTAAAACCCATGGGTCTGCCACTGAATCCTCCCAGACGCTGTGGTAGTAATGCATACGGCCACCCACAGCAGAGTGGGGGACCTGGGTTCAGTGAGTCATGCCGAAAAAGGCTTGGAAGCCTTGGAGGAGACCTTGGGCTTCCATTGCTGTTTGGGTTTGGAGGAGGCACGCAGAGCTGAGGGAACAGTCTGGTTCAGTCTGAAAGGAAAGAAAATACCAGTTACGTTTAAGCAATGTTTTCTTCCTGGGGACCAAAGGTAGAAGGGTACTCTTACCCCCAGTGGCCTCACTGATCAGATCGTTAAGATCTGGCCCAAACAAAGAAGTACCTTGAAAAGGTAAGGAAACCAATGATTTTTTGGCTCAAGATCTGGTCTGCTGACACTGCTTCCAAGAGAACCCATCCGGCAACGACAGACATGGTGGAAACCCTGGCCACCAAACGGATGGCATGAAATAAGGCATCAGAAACATAGTGCTGTGCCTCAAATGTTGGCAAGAAGGCGCAACATATCCGAAGTAGGAGCACCCTGACAGACAGCAAGGGTGAGATGTTCAGTTCAGACCGCAATGGCCTGGTTCACCCATGCTGCAGCGAATGCTGGACGTATGGCAGTGCCAGCAGTAGCAAAAATGGACTTGAGGGAGACCTCAAGCTTCTAGTCAGTCAAGTCTTTCAGAGCGGATGCATCAGAAACTGGCAAGGCAGTAGACTTAGATAGCCTGGGGATAGGAGCATCCACCTTGGGAGGATGAACCCACCAAGCAAGCTCAGTCTCAGAGAAGGGATAAAGCTTGGCAAATTGTCACAGAAGGTTTCCTGTCAGGAGATTTCCACTCTTCAGACACAAGGCTGTGAAGAGTGGGGTTAAGTGGATAGCAAGCAACAGGCTTTTTAGACTCCTGAAACACATCAGAGGGATCAGAAGGAACCTCCTGAACTAAGGGTATGTTTAGGGTAGTCAAAACAGCCCTGATCAGGCCCTCAGCCGAGGGCTCAGGATCAGCCTCAAAGGGATCCCCCAAAAAACTGAGAGGAGCCCACAACAGAACATTCCTCAACATCTGAATCCACCAGCAGTTCCTCCTCAGAGGAATCTGATACGTCAGGTACTCCCTGTGGTCTTGGCAGGGAAGACTTGATGAAGGAGGGGGTCTGCCAGGAATGGAAGTCCCCCTGTAACTGGGATGGAAAAAAGTTGCAATGTAGACCTAAGGTCCCTAGTAGTAGCCTTGAACTCTTGCACCCAAACTGGGTCTAATGCATGGCTGGAGGTCCCTGGGAGACTATCAGGGACATCAGAACATGCTGGGCATAAATGACCTGACAATTCTCTAGGTAACACTGAATGACAGGAAGAGCAACGCACAATACAGAGATCCCAGCATCCTTAGTCTTAGGTCTGGACCCAAGCTCCAATGGTAAAATAACCTCATAAAATAAATCACCCAAGTACAGCATGTAGGATTAAGGTTTCACCCCAGAAAGTCGCTAAACTAGACTTATCAGGCTGGCGAAGGGTTAATCAGCAGAGGAGAGAAGGAGAGTCCAAGCCCTGGGTAGGATACTCTTTCTGGAAATAGAACAAAATGGCTGCCGTGGCAGGAGACAATCAGAAACGAGCGCACGAAGCAAGCAAGGAAGTGTATTTTTCCCAGAAAAAGTACCCAAACATTGCCCGAAGCCCCCAACACTAGAAACATGAACCGGATGATAGAGCAAGGGCAGACAAGAAAAATGAGCCATCGCTGAAGTCACTAGGTTAAGCAGTTGCAGAGATATGTCCCAAAGTGTACAGTCCCATAGGAGTGAATGGAGCAATGGCACCTATGCGGTAAAGCGCTCCAAACTCAAATTTTACAAAATTGAAACAGTAAAATAAAAATGCATGAAACAGCACTAGAACATGTTAGAATACCCAAAAAACACTGAACCAGTAGGAAAAGTGTCAGAAAACCCCCCAAAAGATGCAAAGCCAGCTCCGAAAAACACCCAACATACATACAGAGAACCAATGAGTGCAGGAGTGTGCAATAAGAACTCCAAATGAAAAACCCCTGTGCGGAGGGCCTGTAGCACTCAAAGGGTTTCTCACCTTTCCTGCAAATCTTCTGTCTTCAGATTACCATGTATTAAAAGGAAGCCTCGTGGGCAACTCCTGAGGAAAGAACTTGTAGCCAAGATTTCCCCCCCTGGGCTTAAGGTCCACAAAAAGCACCTGGTTACTGAGCTACCCACATCTAGGGGCATTGTCAGGTATGGTAATCCGCCTAATGGTGGTATTCCATTTCTAACAGAAAAAAAAAAAAATTGCCAATGTTTATATCTGTAAAGCTTTGTAATTATATTTTGAAGTTCCAGCTCCTTTTCCCAATGTCACGCTTCTTCCCTCAGATCTGAAATCCCGTCACTTGACAGGACAGATTGTCAATATAGACAATATTGTCCTTCCCTGCAAATAGGAACAGGGTTTTTCCTTATGATCACATAATGTGCCTTGCTGCCAGCCATCGGGACCAGCCTTCTCATCTGAAGGTAGCATAGTGAAACTCAGGAAAAGGGGTAAACTTTAAAAACACACACACATTATATATACATACACACACATATGAGCTATTTTGCTACAAAAATCACCTAATGTGAAAGTACCCTTAATTGACAATTACACTAGTGCAGAGTAAATTATTTATACCCTTTTAAAATGTAAATATAGTCACGTGTAGTACAGCAACTTTTCCCATGAAGAGATACATACTATAAGCCACCCAGAAGTAAATCATGATAAAGGAGAAGAAAGCCAGCATATAAATCAAAGTTGAGAATGGTATATTGGCCTTTGAAATAACCTGCAGCCATATTGCAAAAACTCAGAATTTGGAAATGTTAGATATTTACTATAGTGATTGAAAACAACTAAAAAACGGCTACCTTTTCCAATTATCAGTCCAGTTTTCACAGTGGGGACAACAAAGTTGAACTCCTGCAATCCACCTGGAGGTCCCATGTTCCAATTTCCTTGACCTCTGCCCCTGCCCCTTCCACCTGGTCCAGGGCCACCAGAATTTCCAGCCTGGCAAGTGAGAAGATGCAAATTTGTTTACACAGAGAAGGGGGAGAAAAAAAAAAAAAAGTTAAAAGCAGAATTGTGTGTGCACATGTGTGGGTGGGGTCACCAAACTTTAGTATGTAGGGTCCTCTACTACATTTGTATGACATTTAAGTTATGTTAGTAGAGAATGGCCTACCTGTACACTTCGTAGTAGGTCCGTTATAATCTCTGCAGCATGCTGACATCTGTCTGGGGGCCCAGAAATTTGTGCTATCCTTTCTGGTGTTGTCCCATCATCTGAGGTAGATAAAAATTAAAACAATTAATTTTTAGATATAACACTGCAAAAAAGCAAGATGTGTGTATATATAATTTGGTATTCTATATAGAAGAGACTATATAATTTTAGACAACTATGTCCCAAAGTTCTGCATATAAGATATTTGGACAAAAAGTAGGATACCTGGTTTAAACTGTATTCTCACGCCTGCATCATTCTGAATTTTCTTTATCATTTCACCATTTCTGCCAATAACAATTCCAACAGCAAATCGTGGTATTGGGACCTATTGTGGGGGAGGGTTTTGAGAGCAATGGAGGAAGGGGAGAGAAAAAAACAGTCAATAACCCTCATCTGCTAATCATCTCTGGTTCCTTCTGGACAAAGTACAGATTGTCCACTGTATGCTGGTTAAGACTGGGTGCCAGAGGGATACACAATGCATAGCATAACTGTTTGTGTGCCAGAGGGGTAAGAGTAAATCTGCAAAAATCAGGCACATCCTCTGTACAGTGACCCTCTTCAAATTGCATTGCACCTGTGCTTCCCCACTACATTCTTTACCAAGCATTAAAACAAACTTAAAACAAGATTCAAACCTGCGCTCCTCCAGCCTAATTAAGAATAGTGTGCCCTGTATTGGACATCTATAATACTGTTGATAAATTTGAGGCTCTAGTACATTTGGACTTTTGTCTGATGTTTGGGGGGGACTGGAGAACCCTCTCATTCTTTGCTGCAAACTTCAGTTACACTTATTCATTCAATGAACATTTCATAAAAAAAATTACATATACATACATACATATATATATATATATATATAATTATTATTAAATACACACATATATTGCTAAGCACTAAGGTGAGATAGCGCTGTAAGCTGTTCTGTCTGTTTTCACATATCTCCTTTTGCTTATTCCAGCAGCGTCTCCCTTTTAGTAATATTACACATGAAAGTTTAATTGCACTAATTCCTTACTTCACATTTTGGGCCTTTAAGGGGTTAATTCAGGCTTAAATACACTCTGCCTATTTCCAACTGATTACCACCCCAGCAGGCCACATGAGGAGTAACATGCTACCTATAAAGGCTGAGATAGATC
Source organism: Rhinophrynus dorsalis (assembly GCA_037306005.1). NCBI lineage: Eukaryota > Metazoa > Chordata > Amphibia > Anura > Rhinophrynidae > Rhinophrynus > Rhinophrynus dorsalis. The sequence goes on from CM074722.1 coordinate 258,432,413, forward strand.
CAGTTCTTTGTATGGGCATCCACTCCATGCAGGCTCACAGGGCAATTACTCCTCTGGACATTTTTTAAACATTGTCTGTTATCTGTTTTTTAATTGCATAAATGGGGACCCACATGCACTCTAGAAGACAAAATATTAAAGGGTCCCCCCATTCTCCTACGTGTTACTATAACATCTCCTCAGGGAACATTTTTTTTTTTATTTTATTTTGTCAAGTGTTCAGAGTAGGTACTTGCCACACTTTAGGCACCTTGGCTGGGTTAGCAAGCTTACCCCCCATTTTTGGGCAAAAATGTGGGCACCAGAGCCTCAAATTTATCGACAGTATTATTATATATGCCCAATACAGGGCACACTATTCTTATTAGGCTGGAGGAGCGCAGGTTTGAATCTTGTGTTTGCATTTTGGGCTTTTGTCTGATGTTTGGGGGACTGGAGAACCCTCTCATTCCTTGCTGCACACTTCAGTTACACTTCTTTCATTGAATACTTTATAAAAAATATAAAAAAATTAATAATGCATTATTAAATACACATTAGCAATATATATATATATATATATATATATATATAAATATATATATATATATATATATATATTTATCTATCTATCTAAACACTAAAGGTGAGACAGTGCTGTAAGCCGTTTTCTATTAAAACAAAATTATTTTCTACAGTTATAGTAAGCAGCACAATATCCCCCCAAATGCTGTAATACAAATGTGTGCAATATTAAATGTTGATATGTAAACATACACAAAGTACGTAAGGTCCAAAAGACTTTACACAAGTAAACAGACTCCAATGGTCGGGTAATAAGATAACATCTAGGGCAGCGGTTCTCAAGCCTATCCTCATTACTTTAGCATTTCCATGCCTCAACACAGGGAAGTTAATTGGTTCATTCATTTTGATCAATTCCCTGCTCTTACGAAGGGATATTCTCAACTTCTGGCCCATTAGTATAGTGCCTGGGTTGAGAACCACCAAACTAGAACACCAAGTGTGACATTCATTCCTGTCAATTTTCCATGTGTGTCAGATATAATTAAGTAAAAAAATGTGCCCATTATATAAATTTCACAGCACAACATTTTACAGAACATTTGTTCTCCCACTCTCACATTTACAATGAGATTTAAAGGCCATATACAGCATTTTTACCAGAAACATACATGACAAAACAACTAACCCTGTGCAGCGCAGCCCCAAACTATTGTTTGTTTTGGGGATCAGAAACAGACCTCGGCTGCTGTTTCATGTGGCTGAATTACAAGTGAAATTGAGACACACCATGGTGCCATTACTTGCTATACTGCCAAACTGACACAGCCCCTGAGATCAGTTGAGATGCATGGCAGAAACAGCACAACTGCCATAGTGGTTGAGGTTTCTGACTCCCAAATTATACGCCTAGATTAGGTTGTTCAAACAATTTCTAAAGAGACTGTAAAATCAGGGATATCCCAAGAACATTTATTGTCTTGGCACTTCAGGAGTACAGCTGGACTCCCCCTGGCTTTAGATAAAAAGAGAGAGAGAGTGTAAAAGTAGTAATTGCTGGCTCTGATTGAGTAGCTGCAGAAGGACATCCCATCCAGGACTTTCCTGAACATTTAAATTGGTTTAGATAGCATAATTTAGATATGTATATAATAAGATGCACACTCTGATCATGAACGAGCTATGGTGACAAAAGTGCAAATTTTGAATGCTACATATGATCTTGTCAATGTAATGTTTCACAAAATGCCTTGAAAGACCAGCAAATCAGATCAAAAATTTTCAGATTGCATTCAGCTTTAAAGAACTGCACTTTGTTATCCCCAAAAAGCAACCATTGGACTTAAACATAAGGTAAGATGTGAACAGACTGGAGACAGCAGGAGAAGCCTTAGGACATATTTGGTCTCAGGGCCGCTTGTTACCCACCAGCCCTGATATATGGCCTAGGTCCTCTGAAAAATCAAAGCTTTGCTAGCAGGAACAATGCACCCCTTACAGGTAACTCAAATGACTGCCTCTAATACTATTCTCCTGCCAGTGCAGGGAGCAGATTTTAACATCTCCCTGCACTCACTACAAATCATTCACCACAGGACCCAACATTTCAGTTCTACCACTTACATCTATCCCTTCATTTCCGCCAATTCTTGAGCCATATTCATTTCGGGCTTCTCTGAAACCTCCTTGGTCACGAATTAATTCTAACACCATTTCCTTTGCTTGCTATAAAATAAAATAGTTTGCATAAGTCATTTAGCTTATTTTAGGATGACTATTCCTAAAGTAGCTTGGCTGCTTACCTGAACTTTATATGGATCCCCTGTAATTCTTAAGGGCTTATCTGAGCCTGTGTTCTGAGGACCATCTTGAATCATAACCATCTTAACTCCTGCACGCTCCTGAAATTAAAGTGCATTTTACACCAAAAGATTACATGAAGCACATAGCAATACTACGATTTAGCATATACATAAAGGAATAGTAAGTGAACTGAACCTGAAGCTGCTTAATGGTCTCTCCTCCTTTTCCAATTACCAACCCTGCTTTAGTGCCTGGAATCATGATTTCTTGGACTGCATTTCCAGGTCCGTCTCCATGATGAAACCCAGGGGTTGGCCTTCCTTTTTCAACAATCTGGTCTAGCAGTCTCTTTGCTGCCCTAAATAATTGAATTGCTGTGTTAAATACATTCTTAAACATGTATATACTTGTCTAGCAAGAATACAAAAATCCTTTACTTACTGCACAGAATCAGGACTACCAGTTAGCATACATGACCTATCTGGCATGCCACCACTATCTGAAAATAGAGTAAATAGGAAAGCATTTTAGCCAAGCATTCTAAAATTTTAAAATCAAGTCGTGATAAAAATCAGTCAAGCCAATTACCAGGGGCAATTTGTATCTTGCAACCAGATTCTTGCTGAATACGGGAAATCTGTTCACCCCCTCTGCCAATTACTGTAATTGGGAGAAAAAAAGTGTAAGGTTCTGTAACAAGAACAAAAACACAAATCCTTCTCTTAGTGAAATACAAAACTACTTACTGAATCCCACCATTCCATCTGGCACCTTGTATTCCTCAGTAAGGACAGCCCTTAGAAATACAAACTACATGTTAAAATCAAATAACCAAATGTTTTAATTCAGCATAGCAGGAAATGGCATAACAATCATCATGCATTACAAGGAACATATGAAGTCAAAAAATTCTGCAACATATTAACCCCTTGAGAAGCTGAAGGGTGCACAAAACACTGAGAAGCAATGCATTGCACCCTCCCAGGTTTTTTGAGAAGTTAAAGAAAACCTCTTTGTTTTGTTTTTTTATAGTAAATGGCAACTTTTTTGTGCCAAATTGCTTAACTCACTGGATTGTTATGCTTAACTAAACAATAGTCCTAACGCAAGGTTATTCCTTAGCTTTAACTCACTATGGAGTTTTACAGGCCATTATGTATTTCTCTTCATATCTTTCTTAAGTTTAGTATTATATTTAGTCAGATTCAGTACACAGTTCTCCACTAACCAGTCCTGATTTTATCTTGATTTAAAAGTATTAACATGGCTTTGTTTTACACAGTAAATGACAATGTAACTCAGAATTGGACATGTTTCACAAAAAAAGTAGCTCTGATTAATCTTTATAGTATTTGGGCCATAGAGAGTGTTACTTTATTACTCCATTACTACAACTCACAGTATTGAAATATCATCCTCCCGCTCCTTTTACTGATGTAACACTGCTCACCTCAGACCAGCAAGACTGTCCTGATGGATCACAGAGAGGGCCTATCTTCAGTGGGCATAAGGAAAAAACCTGCCCTCCTTTGTTAATGGGGGCAGGGTTTTCCTTATACTCACAGTAAGAAGATTGGCCCTTGCTATGAGCTGTACGGTCAAGCGACCATATTTCACATCTGAGGGGGTGTGGTTTACACTAGGTAAAAGGGTGGGAGGGGAATACTTTATCATTCAATTATTCATGAACTACAACTGACAGTATTGAAATAACTCTCCATGGCCCAAATACTATGAAGATTAAATCGGAGCTACTTTTTTGTGAATCACGCTCTCTTTAATAAGATCAGGAGTTTACAGTAGAAACATACATGCATAGTTTAGATGCAGCATATGAGCACAGTACTCATGCTATGAAGATTAATTGAAGCTTTTTTTGTGAATTACTACTCTCTCTTTAAAACAAAGATCAGATTTTTACATATCACCAACGTTTTTATGTTTAAAGGGATAGTAACACTTAAGATGTAACATTGATATTGTAGGGTTATCCTCTTGAGTAAAACAAGGGTACTCCCACGGCTGAGAGGAATTTTATTCAAAAGTTATTGCAGCTCAAACGTTTCTGTAGGTGCAGTATCGCAGTGGCCTGAAATTGTATAGTGACACTTTTGCTGCACCATCCTATGGAGGTTTATGGTCAACTGACCAGAGCTGATCATAGGATGGTGTACTAACAGTGCCACTGTACAATTTCAGGTCACTGCGATACTGCACCTAAAAATATAAAAAAAATATTAAAGTTTGAGCTGTAATAACGTGAATAAAAACATCTCTCGGCTGTAGGAGTACCCATTATTTACACAGGAGGATAAACACTACTATATATATATATATATATATATATATATATATATATATATATATATATATATATATACACACACATACATACATACACACATATTAAGTGTTACTATCCCTTTAAGTTAAACCTAAACAAATAAATTTCAAAACTAGCACAAACCTCTACATCAAAGTCAAAACACAGAAAAATAATAAATTTGGCAAGGTTCAAACTCACCTTTGCTGTGGGTGCATAGAAGGCATTGGTGGAGGGAAAGCTTGAAGAGGGGAAAGATAGAATTATTTTGAGGCTTTTTACCATCTGACTGAAGCTTCTTTTCCCATGCTACCCAACTTCAACCCTTTGAGTGCCAGATGGGTACGGAATGCACTGCAGAGCAATGCGTTCTGTACCCCTCTGGCACTCAAAGGGTTAACAGGCCATAACTTTATGATTTCCCTGACTGAGTACAGGTGTGATTCAGAAGTTCAATCATTTAACTCACCTGTTCACAAGCAGGGAAATCCTTGACATGGCCTTTTAGGAGTCCCTGGGAATAGTGTTGTGAATAAAGCTATGAATATCCAATTAAAATACTTACAGTCATTTGGAGGAGCAACTTTCTTAGCATCTGGTTGATCTGAAAAGGGAGTTTTTCATCTATTTAATATATGCAAAAAAAATGTACAAAACACACTACACAGTAATATCTTCCACTGATCTGAAATGCAGTGCCATGAAAAATGCACAGCACCATATTCATATATTTCCTCAATTCCCACACAAGTAATAATGGAGGAAAACATAAAAAGCAACCCTGTACTGAACGGCAAGTTTCCAGCAGTGAATGTACCCTTTTTTTTTTTTTTTTTTACTCAGCAGGAAAAGCCCTATAAAGTGTTCACTGCTCCTCCAAATTTTCAAAAAAAATCAAGACAAAAACCCAAAGAGTTTCTCAGAAAATACTCAACACTGTTGCCTTATAAGGAAAAGTAAACCCACTTATGAAAGCGAAACCATATGGCTTCTCCTGCAAGTAAAACAAGGAAGGATACTCCCACTACAAGCAAAATGCTTCGTTCACATAGCAATTTTTTTTTCCACACCCCCAAGGATCAGAGGGGGGCACCAGCATATCATTATACACTTCAAGGGGATACAGGGGCAGTTGGGAAGGGAATTTAAAAGTGTATGACTAACCTGAAAGCTATTGGAACTTCTGCAATACTCCCCATTCCAGGGGCTGGAAACATCCATAAGTCTATTACATCAGGGCTTGACAAATCCTGGACACCAGGTCACTATGCAGACTTAAAATTGGGACCTAGCGATCAGTGAGGTGAACAGGACGACGATACCCGCCTTCCATTTACATTCTCCACCTCTTCAACTCGGCATTCAATATATCTCCATGTTAAAGTGTTAGTAATGTCTATTAAAAAAAAAAAAAAAAAAAAAAAAAAAAAAGTTTTTTTGCATTTAGAAGAGCTTAAAAAGCTGATCTAAATGCAAAAAACCGTATCTCTCAAAACGCTATGGTTTAAGAGATACGGGCGTTTAAAGTTCTCTGTAGGAGATTTGTGTCGGTCGACACGGTGGCGCTTGAGAAGTGCCGAGATCTCCTTACTTACAAGGAATCCCTTCACTGGAATGGTCTAAAACGTGTGACTGAAAAAAAAAAAAAAAAAAAAAACTTTTTTTTTTTTTTTTTTTTTTAGACATTACTAACACTTTAAGTAGGAGGATCCTCAAGACCCATCCACATATGTGTTTTGAGGATGCTCCTAGTGAACCAGGGCACTTGTAGAACATCGGGTTGAAGAGGAAGACTTAGAAGGAAGGTGGTGATTGCCTTTCTGGTTGCAGCATTGATCACCTATCCTATCAGAAATCAATGCCAGGGAGCATCAGGTGGTGTCCCAATGCCCCCCAGAAGGCCTAATTGAGAGGGACAGTTTGTGTTATACCAGTGGAACCAGGCTGGTAGCATAAAGCACCACAAACACTGACAACCCCAACCCAGCATTATTACCTTGCCCAGGCAGTGTCCATGGGGTCTGTGGATACCCATGGGCAAGTGAACAAGGTTGAGTAGCTGGTAGCCATAGATACCCATGGACACTGTCTGACCCACCCGGCCTTATTTTCTTGCCCACTGGTAGCCAGAAATCCCCATGCACACTTTCTGACACTGCCTGACACTACAACTGTGTTCCCTTGCCACTAGTAGCCACAGATCACCACATACACAGAGAAACTCCCTAACCTGGCTACACTGCTCTGGTAGCAATAAATCCCTCAAATACCCTGTGTAACTGGTTCCACTGGTAGCCACACAACCACACTTTACTCAAACAGTCCAGCCTTGTTCCACTGGAAGAAAAATCATATAATTTCTCTCCCTTCCCTTCTTTCGCTAGGCACTGAAGGAAGGTTCTCCTCAGATGCAGTTTGGTTCCTAATTTTTGGTCCCGATCCTAGAGTTAAACCATATTTGTCAAGTCCTGTATTACATACACAAATATGTTGTACTGTAAGTGGCTAGGAACTTTTCACCTGACTAATGAATGGCTTTTGCAGCACTGCCCATTCTCTCACATCTGCAGAGGTGGGTAATGTCAGCAACTCACAGAATGCTTCTGAGAGATCTCTATCCTCCCAACGTAGACAAGTCTGCATTTTGTACTACCTTCTGATAGCTTTCAGGCAATTCCCTGCTTTTTAAATACCTTCCCAGATCCTTTAAAGTTAAATTCTCAGATCTTTTAGTTGTATACTAAAAAGCAAAAACAATACCATATGGCAAATTTCACTAAATTTTAAATACATTTTCTTTAACCCTTTGAGTGCCAGAAGTGTACTCAATGCATTGCGTTGCATAACCCTCTGGTACTCAAAGGGTTATGCTTTTTTGCTGAAGCATCTCCCAGAGGGGGTATTTTAGGAAACATGCACACACTTGCAATAAAAAGATAGTAATCCTTCATGTTTTATTTACATACTAGTTGAAGAGCCCTTGTAGACGGGCCACAGTGCCAGCCGGTTGCAGGGCAGCCATGCACAGTAGACACTGCCCACACTGCAGCTGATACAGTGCCAGCAGGCAGTCTCTACTGTGTATGACTGCCTCAAGATCGGCTGGCACTGTGCATGAATGCCTGCACTGCAGCTGATACAGTGCCAGCCGGTCATGAGGCAGTCATGCACAGTAGAGACTGCCCGCTCCGCGGCTGATACTTTGGAGCGCCCCGCTCCATATCAGCGGTGTCACAGACAGTCTCTACTGCGCATGACTGCGTTATTACAAACTATTTAGTGATTATATAGGATTCTGTAGAATATATAGCGACCCCCCATACACAACTGTTTATTTTATCATCCTCTTCAACACTTCTTTTTGGAGGAAGGAGCCCTACTCTAAAAGTATATGGCCACAAAAGTAGTGATGGTGGTAAAATAAACCACTATCCCTGATAAGGGAGGGGGGGAAGAGACCGAAAACAGGGAATACTTCAGATACTCCTTTAGTTATATCCTATGGCACTCAAAGGCTTAGTGTCTGTAAGAAAATATACAAAGCACTTAGAATGTTTCTACTACAGATCATGAGGTGCTCTATAAACATGTCTGGCTGCCTTAACCTCTCAATGACCAGATGATGTGCTATGACCGTCACGGTCCTTATACCCTTAAGGACCTGTGATGGTCATCGCACTTCACGTAAATTTTACTTACAGCGCTGTAAGTAAAAACAGCATCCAATATTGACTGCTCCAAGACTGGAGCTGCCTCACGTACCAGCATGCCGTGTTAGTCTGAAACAGATAATGTGTACTGGCACACTGGAAGAGATAAAAGAGGTCCCTAAGGCAGCTTCCCTGGACTGCTGGTCCTTAATGAGGAGTTAAAGGTGGTTTCCCACCTCAACTCTCTCCTTCTCCTATACAAGGTCTCAGCTTCAGTGACAAGCCACACGCAGGGTAAGGAAAGTTAGTTATGACAAAGCCTTAACTGTAAGGGAGACCTGTTTAAAGAGTTCATGAATCCGCCATGATCACCAGTATTAAAAATATATACTAGTAAAAAATATATACTATACAGAATACAATGTATACTTTCAATCATTAAACCCCCCCCCCCCCCATAGGACTGGTGAGAGGGAAGCTCCCCAATTCTCCCTCCTCCCAATCTTTTCTTTAACAGGGACAGAGGTACATTGTATCACAAGCCCTACTTTTCTGGTCAGATGTGGATGCAACTGGGCTCCTTCAAGACACCTAAATGGAGAAGCCCTGATGGGGATAATAAAATGAGTTTAAGAAAATATAAATATATTGTGTGTGTGTATTATATATACACATACATACATACATACACAGACACACATATACATACACACACACACACGCATTCTGAGTGCACATTCTGCATTTGCAGGATATTTAAATTCTTTAACCCTCCATCTTGAGTGCTAGAGGGCATGCGAATCCGCACACCCCTCTAGCACTCAAAGTGCTAACTAAAGGTATAAAATTCCTTGTTTCACAGTATCTAGGACATACTTGGAGAGAGAAATCTCAATGTATTCTTCCTGGGAAAGATTTTCTAAATAATCTCTGAATAAGCATAGAAAACCCACTAACTGCTAATGATGCTTCCATGGTAGGCTAGAGCAGAGTTTCTCCACAATGTTCCTCAAGTCCCCCTAAGTGCAGGTCAGAAGAGGTGATCAATCAGAATGAAAGATCCAATTACACACCTCTGATCCGAAAAAATCTGCACTATTAGTGGTAGTTGAGGACTGAGGTTAAGAAACTCTGGGCTAGAGGACAAATATGATGTACTGCTTGTGTAAACAAGACATGTTACAATGTAATTGCCAAATAACTAAAACCCAAAACAGCATGTCAATATAACAAAAATAGCCATAACAATGAGCTGTAACAAATTAAACAAATGCACACTGATCCATTTTTTCTATATTTAAAAAAGCATTCAGTTCAGAAAGTAGTGTTTATATTAACATCTTGAAATTAATCTAGAATATTCTCCCACCCAATTAAAACAAAAACTATTAAAGAAAAAAAAAGAAAAAAAACATCTCAAAGCTCATTAACAAGTGTGCAGTCAGTAATATGATTCACTGTTATTTCCTGTCAACATATTACACACAGGTAATAAATAAAATCTCCTGCCTTTATAAGGAGAGGGCATTCCCTCCCAGTGTGTTGTACTGCTCAGACTTGTCCAAGAGCCATCTATGCACAAAATAAAAAGAATACATTACATACAACATCTGAAGCATCATTAGCCATTGTTCAAGTGAAAGTGTTGCTACAATATTTGATAGATCAAGCAATATTTGTTTGTTTATACATACATTTAATTTAACCCTTTGAAAGCCAGAGGTATCCAGCACACTGCAATGCAATACCTCTCTGGCACTCAATGAATTAAAACAATCTAAAGCAGTGTTTCTCAATGTTTGTCCTCGGGGCCCATCAACAGGTCAAACTCAAGATATCCCTGCTTAAATCACAGGCGATTTATATATATTTATAAAAGGTTCATTGTGTTCTAGCAGTCTGTGATTAATCAGGGAAATCTTGAAAACCACAAGGACTGAGCTGAGAATCACGGAACAATTCAGTCAAACCACCAGGACATATTTTTCAAGCTTAAAGTGGAGCAATCCTGGAGTAATACAGTTGCACCATATTTATCAAATACCCTGCAACTGCTTTTAGTTGTAGTAGTTTGCTCTAGAACTGCTCCAGTTTTTCCTTTATACATATTTTAAAGCCAGCTTTTTTGCTACTATACTTAATTCAAACGGTATGCCAAGATAAAATATCCACAAATGGGTACATAAAATTACAATATACTGTCCATCTTTTGCATGTATTTACCACACAGGTGTCCAACAGCAACAGTTAAGAAGCATTATTGTGTTTTATAGGGCTGTTCACAGGTGAATGCAACTTTCTACCACCAATAATTCGATTAACTAAAATTTTAAATTAGTTTTGTGGAATTGCACAATTATTGCAGGTAGTTGCTTTCCCTGTAATGTGGTCACTGCCATTTATAGAGAAAAAAATACTGCAAGTGAAGGAGGAAAAAGGCTACAAAACCACAACAATCTTTGTGAAACTTTACCACAAAAGGAATGGCTACAAGTCATCCATGGGGGGGGGGGGGGGGGGGGGGCTATTTAAGAGGCAAGGAAACATGAAAGCCAGGAGCCAAGATGTAATCATTTTACTCTAAAATTGGAGTAGCTATCCATTTAATGAACTGTGTTATATGTAGTACATTAGAAATGTACCCATTGGAGAAGCTAGTACCACATGATCATGTATACTTTTTTCTATTATTTTTCCCGAGTTTCATCATACATTAGCCTAGTGCATTTTCATAAAGTATATTCCCAGTTAATCAGGGTGCAGACTGAGCATACTACAGAAAGAAGTGTAAAAATCAGCTCAGGAAAGTGACTTAATGAATTCTTTACATGTGGTGCCAGGCAACTGGTTAAAGTACCAACTAGCAAAGAAGCAGTACTAGAATTGCCATTCACCAACTGAAATTGTTTCTGATGTGTCTGTGGGAGAAAACTCTGGGTATAGCCGTCACCAGTGTTGTTTAGTATACTAGTAAAGGAAAAGTAACCGCACTAAAAGGTCTTACATTTTAAAAGTGCTGGGAAAAATGTGTGTAACCATTTGGCAGACATTACTAGGTGGAGTGCAGGAAGTTAACCTTTTGAGTGCCAGAGGGGTAAACAAGGCATTGCTTTACAATGTGTTGTGTACCCCTCTGGCACTCAAATGGTTAACCGTGTGAGATCCAAGTGGTATACAACACATTACAGGGCAATGTGCTGGATACAACTGGCACTTAAAGGCTTAATACATACAATTTTAGATGTAAAAAAGCACTACACAGACATGTTAGTAGAAGAAAGCAAGCCACTTTGATCCAGTACAAAAGTGGCCAGTACTGTAAATACAAACTCCACAGGATTAATGCAGTAGTATGTATATACAAATTGAGGCCAAGTGCATGATCAGAGAAGCTAAAGCACATGCAGAGGAGAAGGCTGTCAGTGAAAAGAAGGTGAAACACTTTAGTGCAAGAGTAGATAAAAACAGTATTTTAAGCCAAAATGTACTTATTTTAGGAAACCGTAAAAGAGACGGTACAGAAAATATTCAGCAGCAATTTATGAAATAAATGCAGGTGTCAATTAATTTTAGCAAATGACAATGCATTGCATAGGATATAGGTATACCTGACTGCAATATGAATAATTTAGCCAGGCAAGTCTGTTACTAGGGTCTCACAGTAAGCCCTTTAACCAAATTAACGGACAACTGTTTTACACCATTACTGGATATTGTTTATGCCCCAAAATAGAAATGGGGAAGGTCTACACTCAAAAAGCGCTCAATAGTCACGCTATCATTCTTCTAATGAAAAAGACAGGACAGAACACAAACAACACAAAGTTTGAGGTACTTATAATTACAGATACAGACCTCATGAGTTCTGATTGTATTTTTGAAAATCAAACAATTATGACAAGCACTCATCGAGAATAAACACGATAAAGTGTATTGTTCAGAGGCAAGGTGGCTTCCCAAGGTGCCACAAGTCAGGTTTTTCACTCGTGCCATTATAGAGAAGAAATGTCCATATCAGACTGGTCCTGCCCACAGCCAGTCCAGCTCCAAAATGCCAGGCAAAGACTTTGCATGAGAGAAACAGCACAACTGCAAACATATGTTTCGGCCTATGTGGGCCTCGCTGGGACAATGCAGCAGATTCCCTCTAGGCACATGGAGAGCAAGGGCCCATATGCCTGAACTGCACATAAGGCAGGATCAAAATATCCCACACTAAGTGCTTTTTTTTTTTTTTTTTTTTTTTTTTTTTTTACACACTGGATAGCTCCTGTGCTTATGAGTGCTACCACGTACATTTTAAAGAGATAAAACTTACCCTGCAGTATAGGGAACCTCACTCCCTACATGCAGGGTGCATTAGGAGGCAAGTCCCAATTTCCAGTCACCATGGCAACCTGTTTATGTTGAACCCTGACCAATGAAGATGTATAGCTATTGTATGTAAAATGGCAGTTGGCGGGGGATATCAGGTGTTGCAGTCCCCATAAGCTGGAGGTCTGACAACTGACTAGGCATGAAGATTTCTAAACTAACCCACTACAAAATTACTGACTGCTTAGTAGCATAAATGGCAAAGTACAGGCCTGCGCTGCGGAGCCCCATGAGGGATGTAGAAAACTGACCACTGTTTATAATACAAGAGTTTTCCTATTTGAATTTTTTTAATGACGTTAAAGGGATAGTAATGTTTCACAAAAACAGCAGCTCCAATTAAACTTCTTAGTATTTGAGCCATAGAGTGTTATTTCAATTCTGTCAGTTGTAGTTTCGGTCCCCCCTTGACAGGTTTTTCAGCTTTTTCCCTCATCTTAATTGAAGACTGTCCCTCTCGGCAATCTACCTTGGCATCTCCCTGCTGCTCTGAGATGAACAGTGTTATATCAGTAAAAGGGGAGGAGGAGGATACTTTATCATTCAATTACTCTTGAACTACAACTCTGTCAGAATTAAAACACTCTCCAAGTCCCAAATGCTATGATGATTAATTAGAACTGCTTTTATTAATTAACATTACTATCCAATTAAGGACCAGAGGGTTGTGAAGATAACCACATCTCTGTAAATTAAGAACTTAGGCAAAATACATTCCACAGGACTGCACAGGAATCCGGGCAACCCTGCAATGTGTTTAAACACATCCTTGAATTAAAGAGGTGTGGTCCTCTTGGCTGCACAAGGGCTAATCATATTTAGCTTTAAAACATTGCTTCCCAGAGTGGCAGTGTAGATTCACGACTAAATATATTTCTGTATATTTTAACGAACCGGTTGACTTTTGATTGGGAGAAAGCACGTCACATTACTTAAAGGGATATCGATGCTTCAAAATAAATGCAGCTCCAATTATTCTTTATAGTTTTTGGACCATGTACTTTGAAAAATTACTCTAACCCTCTGAGGTGCCATTGTGTTGCAATGAGTTGGATACCAGTCTGGCACTCAAAAAGCAATCATACTGAAGGTTCTACAAGATTTACAGAAAGTCATTTAACCACTGTAGCACTCTATCAGATTGTGATTACTGCTGTGTATTGGTGGACGTCTGAAAGAACTGAATTTAATGCACTAGTAGCTCCCATCTTGTTTTTTCTGTACAGAAAATGAATGCTTGTTATAATTTCTAATTAATGGAATTTAACTGGAACAGAAAAACTTGTCATGCAAAGAAAATCACATGCATATGCTTAATAAAAAAAAAAAAAAAAATTCAGAAGAATGTTTTAAGATTAGAACAGCCAGAGTACATACCTCCATCATCAAGTGGCCTCTTCTGACCACCAAATCCATAGTCATTTGAGTTTATGGTTGTTCCAGCATCTCCCCCAATTTTAGCAGCAATCTGAAAGTAAATATACCAACTTCAAAGTTTAAAGCTTTGATTTAGCAACTCAAAATATTTAGTGCCAGAGGGGTACGCTCTCTGGCACACAAATGGTTAAACAGCACCACTACATCATGCTCAATAGGTAGCTTAGACGCAAAGGGCTTAAATGAAGAAATTCTGGAGCAAACCAACTGCATCACGGAAGTATAAGAAGTCCAACTGATTAAATTGGAGATTTTAATCCTTGAATGCTTGACCCCTTAGTGATAGGGCTTTGACACTAGGACAAAAAACAATTATGGCCTTTTAACATGCATTTAGTCAAACCACTAATTCATTTAGTCCATTCACAGAAATGATATACCATTTTTAAGCACTAGTACAGCTTTATTTTGATACCACATTTATATGGATACCTCACAACTTAATTTAAGAAGAAAAAAAAATGTATATGTTTTCCTGTTATTTGTGTTAGATTTTTTTTTACGTAGGGACTGGACAAAGGTATGAACAGTCCCTCATTCCTTCCCTGGTGCCCCTATTTTAGGACACCAGACTATGTGGTGTGTGTCACATTGGTCTTTGTCCAAGTCATTTGAGTGAAGTGCACAAAGGAGTTAGAAGAATGGGGGAGGGGGGGGGTGAAGAAATAAGGATGAAGATACCTCTCTTGCTAACAGGGAGTGCTACTTATAGATCACACACTTTACATTAAAGCAAAGAAACAGATCAAAGAATGATACCTAGAAAACATTTTCCACTACAGGTGCTTAAGTATGTCAGTCACCTCCAATGGAGAACTGGAGGCTATCAGATTCCCAGCATGGGGTGCCAAAACTGGAGGGGTGCACAGCAGTACGCTATACAAAAACTACAGCCTGAGGCCGGTACTGAACTGGCATAATTAAAAAGGTAGAAGCCAGCAAGGGCCAAGTAGGGTACAAGAAACACTTCATTCCAAAGTAGTTGAAGCCTGTGTAACACCAACATGGGATAAACCAACACACTGGCTAAAATAGGCATACGCAAGGTAGCAAAGTGGGGGAAAAAATGCAGTGATATAAATATTAATCCAACATTGGTCACCTGGTGCTACAAAAATAGTAATATAAATATGATCTCACTGAGACCCCCTTAGTTGCTACCGTGTCTTATAGACAAGAGACTCAAGTAAGCTTCCCTATGCAATCAGTCTCTGTTCCTACCCAGTTGAAGGGACACCACATGACCAATAGTAATGTTCCCAAGACAAGATGGTACAGGTGTTTTCCAGAAACTTTCTGGCCAATGGTTTATCAGATTCCCCCTTGTATGCTTGCCGCCTAGAAGATCAATGAGTGATCATTCTCTCATGGAATGTGGAAATGCATTATTATTATTATAAAAAATAAAAAAATAAAGGCCTGTGGTTCGAGAGACATGTCTCTGTTTTTAAGTTATATTAATATACAGATTACTAAAGCTATACATGATGTTTTATTTCTGGAGAGTATCAGAGAGAAGTGTTAATTCCCCAGTTGCCATTCGCCTGCGGATGGAAGCACTCTCACTGTCAATTTATTCATGTGAGTAACTTCTTTTCTTCAATGACGGACATATATAGGTTAGCGCCCTCTTTCTGCTGGTTTGAACGCAGTACTGGTATTCCCAATATAAGCCACATACTGCATGTAGTATAATTACAATGTAAAGCCTTACTTTTCTCAATCCTCCAGTCAGTTCTCATCAGGACATCCCTTAAAGCGGAACTATTACCATCTGGATCGTCTTCTGTATTATCTTTGCCATGTAAAAAGTTGTTAAATTTGCCTAATATTAAAGTATTTTTTGCCCATTATCCTTACCAAAGGTGTTATCTAAAACCCTCCATTTTAAATAGTACAGCTCTGCCATGTCTATTAAGCTGTGCATGAGAGGCAGCGTTCTTGTCAGGAAAGCCTGTCAGTCACGTTTGTAGCCTCATCCCCCTTCTTGCCGGGCCCAGATTAATGCGCGCCCTGGTATGCTACATTGCACGTTCACAAAGACGCGTAGTATCCATTCCGCTCTACGTGACCACGTGAAAGGTAAGGAGCAGGAGCAGAATGTACTTATTTACACAGAGCTTTACATGCACGAGCTCTGTTCCGTGGACACGCTACAGCCAATGCGTGTGCCACTTATGTGGATGATGGGCCGGTCTTGGGGGAGGAGCCCCAAAGCTGGAGGAGGGCAGATACAGCTAACTGTGTGGCAAGAATATTGCAGCAGGACATCAAGATAGGAGGTCACGTGAGTTTTTATAATAGAAATATCTAGCGTTTTAAATAACTGACCTGTACTTCAGACAGCAAGAATTAACTTACATCAAGTCACCATTTTAAAGTAAAGTAAAAATGAGGTGAAAGTTCACCTTTAACCTTTTGCCTTTCCTCAATGCATACAGAGGAGGTCTCCATGTTTACCTCTAAATAGGATAATTTGATTCACTCAATGATCCATCTAGCTGTTGATTACCTTGAGGCTATGTATCCTCCTCCTGAACATTTAAGACCAAAACATCCGACTTCCTGAATTGTTCAGTTCAGAAAAGGTGAAATTTACTCACCGATATTTGTTTTTCTTCTGTGTCCTTCCACAGCATGGACTGTGGGTATTAAGCTCCACCTCTCAGCTAGTAGGACCAATCAAAATTATAAATGTGCCCTTCACCTCCCCACTTGCAGTTATGCTATTGTCCAAGCTGAAGAGACACAACAGGTTAGATAACACAACAAAAATTAATACAACAAGCATCAAGAAAATCACAGACCTAGCGAAAAGAACTAGGAACGACACATTATCCACCAAGTAGTAGGGAGGGTTGCCGTGGAAGGACACAGAGGAAAAACAAATATTGGTGAGTAACTTTGCCCTTTTCCTCGGTGTCCAATCCACAGCATAGACTGTGGGACTTACCAAAGCAGTACCTCAGACATTATGGAGGGAACAATGCCCTGAACCCAAAAAAAGGCATAATTTGCAGGAAAGTGCCGTAAGATGCATCTCCAGAGCTTGAAGGTCCAGTCCATTTTGTTTGACAACGCTGACATTGAGGACCAGTTTGGCAGCTTGCACTTCTCATATGAGGTAGCAACTGCCTTATGTGCCAATGAAGTTAAACTTGGCCATGGTACAATGTGCTTATAATGCCAGTAGGAAGTAAAGAAGCGTGTTTTTTACCGCTCTTATCTCCAGAATGTTTATGTGTAATTCCTTTTCTGCAGGTTTCCATCTTTCCTGTACTATTCTTCTGTCCCATGTTCCTCCCCATCCTATGGGACTTGCATCTGTATAAATAATTTCCCATTGATAGTCTGTTAATGGGGTACCTTTTATCAGACTTTCCTTCTTTGTCCACCATATCAGACTTCTCCTGACCTGTGGTGGAATGGATATTGTCTGGTGGAGATCCTGCTGAGGAGTCCAGTGTTTTAGAAAATGAAGCTGCAATCTTCTTGTGTGGTATCTTGACCAAGGCACTATCTGTATGACTGATGTCATCAGACCCAAGATTTCCATTATCCTTTGAGCTGTGTGTTTCTCTTTTTTCTTGAATTCCAGAGTCCTCTTTATAATGTTCTGGATTCTGTCTTCTGACAGTGTTGCCAATGCCCTCAAGGTGTTTAGTCTTATACCTAGAAAGATAAGATTTTGAGTGGGAGAGAACTGGCTTTTTTCTAAATTTATCAGCCATCCTAACTCTGTTAAGTGACTGACTACAGTCTGAGTATGGAGTTTTGCCACTTCTTCCGATTCTGAGATTATAAGAAGGTCGTCTAGGTAAGGAATGATCTGAATTCCTTTTTGTCTTAAGGTTTCCAGAGCTGCGGCTAGTATTTTTGTGAATGTTCTGGGTGCTGTTGATAGACCAAACGGTAGACACTTGAACTGAAAATGGTCTTCCTCTATTGCAAACCTTAGAAACCTTTGATCTTCTACCTTTACTGGTAACATGGTAGTAGGCCACCTGGAGGTCTATTTTTGTTAAGAAGTTGTTGGGGCATACCGACCTGATGACTGTATTTACCGTTTCCATCTTGAAATGCTTTGTCTTCATCAGGCTGTTGAGAGCTTTCAGATCTAGAATTATCCTGTGAGCTCCTGAAGGTTTCGGTACTGCAAATGAAATGGAATAAATTCCAGAATACCTTTGTTCCGTCTGAACCTTCATCACTACTCCCTTGCTGAGTAGTTGCTGAATCTCCAATCTGAAGAGTCTGGCTTTCTGAGGATTCTTTGGCATTTTTGATCGTCTGAAACTTTGCTTCATGGGATTTTTTCTGAATTCTAGCAGATATCACCCATCTGTCTTCTGTCCTTCAACAACGTCTGTAGCTGTGAAGACGGCCTCCTACTTGACCTAGAGACAGGACCCGCTGAACTTCAGAATTCATTTTTTAAAATGCATTTTCTTGGGGAATTCTCTTCTGAATGATCCTCTGGTAACTTGGTTAGACTGCTGCTTTCTTCCTTCACCCTGTCTACTTTGATGATATCTCCCTTAGCTACGAAAGGAATAGTTTCTAGCTCTATACTGGGTAGAGCGTGTCGGGGATGACCTGGGTTTTCTTCCCTGCGGTAAAAAGGCACTACGACCTCCTGTCAGCTTTTTTACTATTTCCTCTAACTGATCTCCAAATAGCATGTCTCCTTTGAAAGGTAAGGAAATAAGCTTATTCTTTGAGGGAACATCAGCTCCCCAAGATTTTAACCAGAGTGCCCTACGTGATGAGACTGATAAGGCTGAAGCTTTTGCAGCTAATCTGAGTCTAGTGAGGCGTCACACATAAAACTATTTGCCTCTTTAATGATAGCTAACTCCTTCAATAGTTTAGATCTAGATACAGAGGAATCTATATTTTCCTCTAAGGTGTTTAGCCAAATTCGCATGGTTCTAGACACTGAAGCCAGGGCTGTGGCTACTTTAATATTATTGCCTATAAGGGTAAATTGCTTTTTTAGCAACGACTCCATTCTCTTCTCCATAGGATCTCTTAAGGCAGATCCATCCTCTAGTGGAATGGTGGTAGGTTTAGCTAAACAAGACACTGCTGCATCTACTCTGGGAGGATTAGACCATAATCTCACATCTTCTTCCATAAAGGAGTACATTCCAGTGAATCGTTTAGTTACAGTAGATCTTTTCTCTGTCTTTTTCCATTCATCTTGGACTATACTGGAAATAGAGTGATGAACTGGAAAGGAGGGAGTACTTTTCTGGTTCCCCAAAAAGGCAGTATCCATAATATTTAGGTCTTTTTGTTCCTCCTCAATACCCAGAGATTTCCTAATATATTTAACAAAACAGTCTTTTTTTCCAGTGAAAAGGAGCCTGTTCCTTCAACAATCTCCCCTTCTTCTGATGAATAATCAGACACATCCTGGCTATTTTCCTCTCCAATGTCCTTTACAGATGATGTACCTTCTCCTGGGTCTTCCATTCTCATTCTCTTTTTAGGATTTGCAGCCTCCTGCATGGTTGTAAAAGTATCTCTCATGGAGGTCTGTATCCATGAAATAACATTTTGAAACTGTTGCGGAATATTCTGCCCCAACGCCTTTTTAAACATTCTAGGCATAATTTTGCTCCTTCTACTGGAGGAACCTTCCTGTCACAGCCCATACAGACCTTAACTTTGGGGGATTTTGACTCTGAGCTAGTCGTCTCTTTAGGAGTTCCTGAATCTCCTTTTTCCTTAGAAGAGCTACCTTTGGCTGGGGTGGACATAACTGATCAGTTCTGCCACTTTAAAAACTCTCTTTATTTTAAATTTAATTAAAAGACTATAAATATTTGCTGAACTTTTCCTACCTTGTCTTCATCCGGTTGCTTTATATATGACCAGGAATCCACCGGTGGAACGTACGCCGAGTGGCGTCGTTTGACTGTCGAAGGGATAAAGCCATATCTGCTGAGCCCTTCTCTCTTGATTCCCCCCCCCCCCCGTGCACGGCACAGTGAAGACGCTCTGGACCTGACGTCATCTGGCCGCGTCCTGTCTGTGTCTTGCTTCCCTTCTGCTTTTCCAGGTAAGGAAGTACTTCACTGGGGAAAGGGGAGAACCATTGCCCTGATCGGCTTACTGGAGCCTCCTATTCACATGAAATGTGAAGGCAGGAGCACCGGAAGATTCCTCTTGCCGAACACTAAGTCGTCTTCTTCTTGGTGCAGGAAACATCGAGGCTGCTCGCCTCGCGTCCTCCAGCTGGTAGGACCGAAATAACTGGAGCGGAAGGGGTGGAGTACAACTATATAGAAAAAAATTTGGTCCTACCAGCTGGAGGCGCGAGATAAAGCCCACTGTTTCCTGTGGCGGGGAGTACACAGAAGAAAAACAGATAACCTACAGGGGAAGACAGAGGAGTATACAGAATCTCTCAAACCCTTATGGTTTGAGATGATAGAGCTCAAAGATCCCCCCTACCTCCCCCTTCCCTGACTGAACGCTTACTGCAGAGATATCCGGTATTACTTGCATCAGGCGGCTCTGCAGCATTGCAGAGATTGCGTTAATAAAAAAAGAAATCTTTCACTAAAACGGTCTTCTATGTGTGCTTGCAAACCAAGCACACGTAGAAGACCGTTTCAGTGAATTCTGCCCAAGGATTAGGTTAAAATACAATGGATACTTTAAGCGAAGATACAGTACATTATAAGAGAACTTACATGGTTATGCTGTGCATGCCACTATTCTTTAAGTATAGCACCAGGAAGGATACATTGGGATTGTTTCACATTTAAGCATGTCCTTAGGGTAGAAACATTATTACCCAAACTATGGAAACTCAGAGTCTCTCAGTAGAAAGAAAGGCTGAGATGACTTTGCTGGAATAGAACCCGTGACCTGTAATTTGAACAGGTTACGCAGCTGGTGTCAATCAACAGCACCTGTTATCCTCCCCTTATTTCACTGCCAACTTGAGTCTTCCAAAGAGAGGAAGCAAATAATCTGGATTCCATGAGACTCATCAGATAAAGCCTGAAAGAATTTCTCTCTAGGGTTCGCAGGTCTAGGCCTCATTCTATTCTTGTAATAATTGGAAAGCGAGCCCTGAATGGAGGGATTCATCATCCCCGAAACTCCTTAACTGGGATGGAATATCTGCAGTAGCTGTTCTCTTAAATGCTAAGTCAGCAAAAAACCAAAAGATTATACATATGCATTACACTCTGTTCTAGCAGAAGGGCATGCTGAGGCTGAAGCCTGTCCGAACAAATTGATATTGTGAAGCAATATACACAGATCTTCAAAATGATAAACTTAAGAGTAAAGTTCCTTACCCTGCCCATCCATGCTGGGACCTGCAGTTTCCTCCGCTTCAGCGTGTGTTCCATCTGTGGAACGCATAGTCAACTTCTGACCTGTATCAGGAACCTATCATAGGTCCAGTCTTGTTTAGTGTAGGAACAGACGGAGTTGCAAACTCAACGCTCACTGGAGATATCACGGTGCCAGCACTGCAGAAGCTCCTTAATGCAGTCTGCATCACGTATAACTACGGGAGGGGTAAGCAGAAAGAGCAGCAAAGTAATTCAGGGAGGTTCATCCTTACGTGATCATAGGAACAGACTGTGCGTTGAAAAGCACAGTTACAGGTGAGATAACGGCACTGGTACTGCCGGAACTCCTCCGCATGACTTACATCCCGGTTCCGTATGGAAAAGGCAAGCACAATCAACGGGCAACAATGTAGTCAAGCCTAAGCCCCCTATGAACCTCCACTGGTGGAGGATATTTGGGCCACCTTATAATACAGTATTTACTCACAGTTACCCTGTGGGAACCATCTGACAGTCAGGCTCTTATGTAGCATCTGCTTCTATTGCACTGAAGACGCCGAGTAGCTTCTGCGTTCCATCAGTGGAACGTCGGCGCGTCACTTCCGTTTCCACATGCTTCCTGTGACACGGTGTGGTTAGCCGTGAAGCAAACAGATATACCATAGGGGAGGCCAAAACAAGCACGTCGCATCTGGTTCCCCAGCCAAGCAAAGCCTCTGGATCCTTTCCCCGGCCGCAGCTTGTAAAGTGGAGCCCAGGGACACAATGCAGCCCCAGTTTAGGCAAAATAATAAAATCAGCTGAAATTGTCTGGTGACTGGAAGAGAGGCAATCACCTGCTTCCTCCAGCTTGGGTAGGACCAAATAACTACAAGTGGGGAGGTGAAGTGCACATTTATAATTCTGACTGGGCCTACCAGCTGGGAGGTGGAGCTAATACCCACAGTCTATGCCATGGATTGGACACAGAGGAAAAACATCTAACAAAGTCAATGTTATGAAATATCTTTTATTGCTTTTGTGTTAGGCCAAAAGGGAGAAAGAAAAAGCCTTGATTCAAATGGAAGACACCACCTCAGATCTAAATTCAATATTGTCCTGTGTAACACTATCTTGATGAATCACTAAGTAAGAGGATTTTGAGGAAAGAGCCTGCAAAGCATCCCCCCCCCCCCGGAAGAAATAACTGCTGTCAGAAAAAAAAATGTTTTCAATGTGAGGGACTTAATGGAGATATCCTTTAGGAGGTTCAAACCTTGATAAGTAGGATAGCTGATCCAACAGGATATTTAAATACCACGAACTAACCATACCCGTTATTCGGGGCCTTGCCTATAATTATATTTTAGGGTATTTTTACTATTACTATGTAAACCATGGAATGTGCATTTTTAATTTATAAAGTTGAAAATACCATTTTGCTGTCCTGTTAATTAGGGGTATGAGCAAGCCATTCATGTAGATAAAATATGTTAGGTATTTATGCACTCAATCATTTAAAAAACAAAAAACAACAGACATATTCACAGCCAACAAGTGTTTTGGATATATATAGCTTGATGTCAAATAACGTTTTACTTTGTGTATTTGACATCTTACCTTGTCAAGCAATGCAAAATATAGTTATGGCTATGTGCCAAGAAAATGCTGAATTTGTTCTGAGACAAATTCACACAAAGATAGTTTTTCATATGAATGTGTCCAGCTTCGAAGTCACTGAAAGGGTTAAATGTAATGCTTAGATCAGTGATTCAACAACCATGCAGAGTAACAAACATTGCGCATGACTATTTTTCATATTTTTGCCAAAGTCTCAGGACCTGTCTCCTTGAAATATTTGAAAGCGTCATTAAAAACCACCTATGTATCATGGTAATCAAAAGTCCAGTTTAGGAAATAACACTTTTCTGGAAAAAGTGAAAGTCTCTTGGTGCAGCACAGTAATTAATTAGCATATGAAACAGCATCTGTACCTCAATTAAGTTTTTAACCCTGTGCCTTCCAGAGGTATGGCAACTGGAAAGCATTGTCCTGGACATCCTTCTGCTGTCCACTGCAGTTCATTTGCCTCCTGCAGATTCTGGTATTTAAATATTGAAGAAGGGATATTCAGTGCACTGGTGTCCACAGGTCACCAAGGGCCCATGAACAGCACCATTTAAAAGTCCAACAATGGATGCACATTGGTGTCAGGGTAAATAGACCCACATTTCAAGGGCCCTAAAAACAGTACAGTGTTGGCACCATCCACAAACAAGCAGTAAGTGAAGGTGAACAGTCCCCCATACAATCAATCACTGCGCCAAACATAGTAGATTATTTGTTCAGTACAGTTTCCTGAAGCTCATACAAAACTTCAGGAACAGCACGAAAAATCATAATTGAGAAAGATTTTTGGAAAGTCTCATGATCTCAATAAGCCCCACTTAATTTGTTCAGAAAATCAGCACAAACAATTTTGTAAGGATGGAGCCTACATAATGAAACCTTAACCCTTTCAGCACTAGGACTCTTAGACCCCATCAGCATAAAACGTTTACAGCATATTTGCAACCCACCGTCTATGAATGAATTATTCAAGTTGGCAACTTTCTAGTTATGTATAGGAAAAATATAGACTCTCCCCCTTCCCCAAATAAATTCAGCTCTATCATGGCGGCACACATGAAGAAAATGATCCACTGTGCAACAAAGTATAATGTAATTTAAAAAAAATAAAAATAAAAAAAAAAAATATTACTTTGCCATTATTAAACACTGTGAATCAAAACAATGTATGTTTTTGTCAATGTTTAAAAAAATAAACAAACAGCACACAAATACTGAGTACATGGCATGTCTGTCCTAAAAGAATAATAACTGTACATTTTATATTTCACATTAAAGTGGATGAAATTTCTCCCTACACAAAATGTTGCAAAGAAATCTTTGTCAGAAAAGCTTCAAAAACACATATTAAAGTCAGAATTTACTGTACATCATCCCAAGCAAGCACAGCATAACAAACAAAAAGGAATGTACTCAGGAGATGTGGCATTAATATTTCAATGATAGTCAATATGTATAATTGTACAAATTCAACTCTTTCCCCCTTCACTGGTAAGAGCACATCATTTCTATTGAATTTTTCATGGCTATAACAAAAAACGCACTACACACAGGGGCCACTTGCAGTTCTACCTGTAGCCTGGTGTGCACAAATTATTCCTGCAGATGTATTTGTTTTCACATTACCACCACTTCAAATGTGCTGAAATCTTTGAGAACTATGAAATATCCTACTGTAATCACTAGCTACTGTCTTCTGAGAAAAGAGTCAACCACCGATACGAGCTGACATACTGCAGGGACTTGCAGAAACACAAGACTACACCAACTGTGACTTGCCAAATGGTTGTAAAGACTACAGAAACTATAAACAAAGCATTTTGGGAAGACAACCCAGCACACCAAATGAGGGCTCCCATGCCTTACAACTCTAGCCTACACAAATGATTCCAGAAGATTATTTATTTGCATTTTCACCCTTCCAAAAAGGTACTGAAATTGATGTAAATGCCATAGTTTTCTGCTATAAATATTAGCTACCAATCTTCTGAAAGATGGCACTACACTGCTACGGGCTGACATAAATTAAGGGACCATGTTCCAACCATGACAGACTAAGCAGTAGCATCCAAGGCACACCAGTCAATCACAAGCTGTGTACACCAGCACTATATTATTGCTTACTGATACATCTGACACAAGGCAGACCTTTTGATAACAGGATATGCAGATTGTAACGGTCAGTGCAAGACAGCATGACACGCATCCAATTTACAGAGTTGATGGGGGATCTTCAGGGTGCTACTGCTGGCAGACAGTTTGCTACTTTGTCCCAGGATGACAACTTGAGTCTTAAAGGGATAGTAATACTTAAAATGTAAAAAAAAATATGTTGTAGGGTTTATCCCCCTGAGTAAAACAAGAGTACTCCCACTGCTGAGAGGTGTTTTATTCAAAAGTTATTAATTTTCAAAGTTGAATTTTTTAGGTGCAATATCACAGTGGCCTGAAATTGTACAGTGGCGCTGTTGCTACACGATCCTATGGACAACTCTGGTCAGTTGACCATAAATCTCCATAGGATGGTGTAGCAACAGCGCCACTGTACAATTTCAGGCCACTGTGACATTGCACCTAAAAAATTCAACTTTGAAAATTAATAACTTTTGAATGAAAGACCTCTCAGCAGTGGGAGTACTCTTGTTTTACTCAGGGGGATAAACCCTACAATATATATTTTTTTACAATTTAAGTATTACTATTCCTTTAAGTTGTTTACCAGTCTGTAGTATTCGACCTACAGGAATATGGCCCTCTAGACTAAGTTTTTACGAGTAGGGCCCTCTGATTCTTCTGGCTCCACATTTGATTTGTACAATTTAATATCTCTGTATGTCCATTCCCTATTGTACAGTGATGCGGAATTAGCTGTCGCTATATAAATAAGGAATGATAATGGCAACACTTTTGAGGCCCTTTTCCTATTACTACTCCCATCCTCCTTGGTGGTGGACTGTCAAGGATGATGGACGTTTGGAAGACAAAAGACACTTGGGAGACTTTGAAATGTAAGTTTGAGGGGTCACGTCAAAAAATCTGATGATCTAGAGAAGTATTCTAGCTGGTTTTGCCACATTTACTCTGTTATGATCAACCAAGTAAAAACAGATTAATGATAAAAAGAATTATATATGCATGGTGCAGTCACTTCCCACTCACAGACACCTAACCTTTCAATGATAAGGGAAGTTGGTAATGCACAGCTAGGGGAGGGAACGTAGAGTTATGCGTATACGTTTTCAACAGCGTTAATAACTAACACTCAATACAGATTCAGCACCGCAGCATAAACATTGCCCATATATAGGGTTAAATACATTAGGTATGATAAAATCAATGCAAATTGCATGTAGATATAAAAACCAAAGTTAGCAGCAAGATGAGTTACCTTGCGACATCTGTTTTGTTTTCAGGTAGTGTAAACAGATGTATAAGATGCAGATACCAAATGCATGTTTGAACCTGATGATTCAATTACTGGTGTCAACTAGTCTTAAAGTCAGGGCCTGTATTGCTTGTCTTTTCTGGGTTGCAATAAAGATGGTACCGTGTTAGCCAGTGGAGTAGATAGGATTCAGTGTAGCAAAAAACTCACAAAAGTGGTATAAAGGTGATACCTTTTAATGGCTGAGGACATAAGTGCGAGCTTTCAGGACACTAAGGGCCCTATTTCAGGCTTGCACTTGTTAGGTCCTCAGTTAGCCATTAAAAGGTATATTTATTGCAACATAACTTACTCACCTAAATAACTAAACACTAGTTTTGAAATAAACCTAGCCAGTACATCCGGCGATTTTGAAAGCTTTCCCAATCAGTGTCCCTTTAAATAAGGATTAAACCCCTTAGTGACAGACGACTCACCTGGTAAGTCCAGGAAGTCATTCGCTATAATGAAAAAAAACCTGTAATTCAGGGGTTAACTCTTATAATACTAGGTCCTCAACGCAGAAGCATTCAACGGTTTAAACGCCCCATTTTCATCAACAGGAACTGCATATATTTTTATTTGTCACACATGATGCAGCGGATTTGCAGCAACATTACTTCAGTTTTCTTCTGAACCGTAGGCCCCAAATTCTACGAAATACCACAGTCAAAACCAACGCAGGAAACCACCACAGGCGCACCCAGCTCAAGGCCCGTCTGTAAAGAGGCCTCCCTCGAACGTGATGACTCTCGGGTATTATTAGAGAATAACTTATATCTTCTCACCTGTCTTGCTCTCTGGAGCGCATCCTTGAACGCATCGTTTACACCACCTCCAGCGCCCGGATTTGGGGGAGGAACTGTTGAATAATCGGCCATCTCACTTCAGCACGCGGCTAGCACTTTGTGTCGTTCTGCGGCGTGAAAGAAGATGGCGTTCAATGTTCTCTCACGTAACACCGCACGACTATCACTCTCGCGATATTCACGCTTGCTGTCCTCATTCATGCACGCGCGGAAATGATGTACAGTAATGCGCTAAACTAGGGAACGAATAACTACGTCAGTAGTGCTGAACTGTGAATTGAGTCGTGTAGGACGAATGGGTGAAACCTGTGCTGGGATACAATGAAATAGCTATACATACCGGTATAAATTAAAAGTAGCTTTTACGGGCTGGGACAGCAGTTTTAGAGTGTAAAGTTATCGTAATTAACAGGCTCAGAACCAGAGGAGTGACAATACAGCTAGAGACAATTAACACAGCTTTACAGTGCTTTGGAGACATCTAGCTTTCAATGGGTTAAATACATCTATAAAATCTTGATTATATTATCAGCTTTGATTTCGCACTATTAAGTGTAATGTTTGTATTATTGTCTTCAGTAGTATATTCAGCACTGGCAATATTGGCACGGCTTTACCCATGCTGTTAAAACAAATTATAAAAACTAAAGTCCAATGAAGTTGTTTGTATTTCTAAATAAA
Source organism: Rhinophrynus dorsalis (assembly GCA_037306005.1). NCBI lineage: Eukaryota > Metazoa > Chordata > Amphibia > Anura > Rhinophrynidae > Rhinophrynus > Rhinophrynus dorsalis. Next base: position 258,460,345 of record CM074722.1, read on the forward strand.
CATAGAGGGTTTTATATATAAACTGTGGTATGAAGACAGACACTACTGAAACCATCCTAAACAGGAGTAGCTGTTATGTTTGTCAGTAATAGTGGATTTACATGTAGGACTGTTTCACCTGATGTAGAGGTGAACTCATAAATGAATATCTTGTTTAATGTTCAGTGCGTAGCCCTTTCAGTTCCACGGGTGTGCAACACATTGCAAAGTAGTGTGTTACACAACTCTACATCAGTTTAGTTAATAAAACAAAAATTCTTCCCACAGTTCTATGTATGACTAAATAAAAATAGAATGTTTTATAAAGAAACTGAGTTATGAAGACAGACACTACTGAAGAGATCCAAAACAGGAGTAGCTGTTATGTTTGTTATCCATCACATTGCAACCCAATGTATTATATACATGTCTGTTGGTAATAGTGGATTTCCATGCAGGACTGTTTTCCCCTGACATCCAGGCGAATCCAGTAAGGAACTTCACGTTATGGTGCACCACCAGAATTGGGTAATAGAATTGCTACAAGAGCTAGAGGGAATGTGCTAGAGTCAATAATTATAATGTCAAACCGAGGAGAGAGAAAGAGACCCATCTACAGCACCAAACCCACCTTCATACTGTCAGACTAAGGATGTCTTTTTGTGTGATGATATCCGCGATTGGGTGGAATACATTTATTAAAAGCAAAATAAAACATAACTTTTATTCAAATAAAAAATGAGGCGAATTAAAAACAAATTGTGGCACTGCTTGTTCAAGAGATTTATTAGGACCACCTTATACTGCTGGCATCATCACCCACAATGCTCCTTTACACGCTAAGCATAAAATTGTTACCCCAATAATTATTAATTATAAGGTGTTATTAATCAGTGATAAATATCACAAGGTGTACTTATATAACCTAATCCTATATGTTTTAGTGGATTTTGTACAGCATAACCTGCTGCTCCTCATATTTGTATATTAATACAGGTGTGGATTAAGTATTACCAAAGACTGCAGAATCCACCTTTACAACTGAGCTTGGAAGAGTATCAAGGAATTTTTTTAGGATAGCGCCCGCAGGAAGAGAGGCAGGAGACGCTACTACAACATAGGAGAAAGAACAAGAGGAGGGGAGGCAAGATTTTTAAGAGACAGAGAGATATGGGGATATGGACAGAGACAAACCCATTGGGGAAATACAAAGTGGAGGGGATAATGCCCCTAAGCATCATTAAGGTGAGTAATCTCACCCCTAGTCCAGCCCATTTGAGTAAAGGTTTATCCTTTTCACCTAACAATAGGATAAACAAATCTGAGATGTAAAAAGACCTCTTCCTCTTTTGCTGGAAACTCCTTTTCCACAAATTCTTTAACAAATCTAAGACTGATAATGAAACTGCAACTGATCTTTTTGACTCATTGTTTCAATGAAAATCAGTTTGGCCTGAGGGTAAGTGGAATGGAAGGATGAATCAGGAGATTGCCTGCAGGATCTATTGGATCTTATTAATGAAGATATGCAGGATTCCCCTTACAAAGCACCTTCACTCTACTCAGATATGTCCACAAGTCAAGATGTTGGGGGAAATGGTGATACAAGAAATCATAAAATTACCTGCTAAAAAGGGCCCATTCAATCTTGACAAATCACAAGAATCAGTCATCAAATAAAGTCAGAGTGACGTGATGTGGTAATAAGGGGGGGGGGAATGTAGTAACATGGCCCAAAACCCTTTTATCTAACAGAGGCCTTTAAACAAGTAACAAGGACTGTTATAAATGATTACTATCAGACCCAAAGAGGATTATATGTCTGCTTATAGTAGAATATTGGATGAAGAATTGGCCAACAATGCAATATCCCAAAAGGATTATAAATCCTTGGGAATCAATCATCCAACAATTCCTACGCTATACTTACTTCCCAAGATTCACAAAAAGTCTACTAATCCACCTGGAAGGCCAGTTGTTTCTAGAATTAACAGTTTGAAAAAGCATCTCAATTCCTTGATTTCATACTCAGAAAATATGTGGTACAATTACCCTCTTATACTCGTGACACAACTGATGTGTTAACAAAGATTGATGTTAACAAAGATTGACAAATTACCAGTGGCAGAATCTATCATGTTGGCCAGCTGCAATGTGAAGTCCTTGTACACTTCAATACGCCATGATAAAGGTATGGAAGCAGTCAAATATTTCATTGACAAGGACTTGACACTCACTGAAGAATTCAAAACTTATTTGTTAAAGTTATTGAAGTTTGGGTTAAGTAACAATTATTTTGTATTCCATAACCACTTCTACCTGCAGACCTGGGGTACAGTGATGGGGCAGCATGTGCCCCCACCTATGCCATCTTGTACCTCGGGTGGTGGGAGGAGACCATTGTCTTTGATAACAGTCTGGCCAAGTGGAAATGTCTCATTCTAGCTTGGTTTAGATACACCGATGATGTGTTTATCCTATGGGATGGAGGAAGTAATATACTACAGGAATATGTCAAATGCATAAAATACCAACAAGGTGGATTTGAGACTTACTTTGGAATATAACCCTCAATGCGTCAATTTTCTTGATATAACTATTCAAAGATATGGATAGTTTTCTGCGTACAGATTTATATAGAAAAACAACTTCCACAAATAGCATCCTCCATGCGGATAGCTTCCACCCAAGGTCTGTAATAAAGTCAGTCCCCACAGGATAGTTCCTTAGAATTAGGAGAAATTGCTCAGATAAAAATAAATTCAAACTAAGAGCAGAAACTGACTGACAGACTCCTAAGCAGAGGGTACAGCAAAAACATGGTTTAAAAAGCTAGGAATTATGCCATTACTACACCTAGGAACACACTACTGCAAAAGAAAGTTAAAACAAAAATACCACTATCAGATTTGTGAGCACGTATCACGATCAGTGGAATGAAATATATCATATTTTATCAAAAAAATGGTGCATCCTCCAAACAGATGGTTATCTCAAAAAGGTGATTGGAGATAGACCCCAATTAAGTTGTAGCTGTTCCACCAATGTAGGTGACAAATTGGTACAGAGTTTTTTCAGTTCCAATAAACCACAAAAACCACCTGCAATAGGATCTTATGCATGTGGCCAATGTACAGTATGCCCACACATAAAAAAACCCTGAAAGGGCACGGTGCCAATGTGGATTACACTACATTGGAAAAACTTTTAGGAAGTTCAAGATCCGTATTAAGGAATATCTAACCAATTTCAAGAATTCTGAAAGGGATGCTAAAAGAGGAAGACAATTAACAAGTCTAAGCAGGCATTTTCTGGAGAAGCACAAATCATCCACTGATCACATAGAAATATTTGGTCTACAGCGCATTAGTGGATTCCCCTTAATCTGTGACATATTCGTATAATATATATTTTTTCCCTCATGTGCTTCTCATAGATGAAGGACTTCCATACACATTTTGAATAAGTTATGGATAATGTTAACATCAGTCACTTCTGATCACTTTGTAGTTTTAAGCTGACACTCTTGTGGGTGCTATTATTATGTATATCTTTTAGAATACCTGTCAAAATGTATTACCAGTGACTGTCTGACTATACCTTAAAGTTAGAGATTGGACACCTGAAGATTAGTCTTTCATCACCTCTACATTTCATTTTGGTAATCTCTAAATGTCATTAGATGAATATACACACTTCATTGGAATATTATCTTATTTTCAGATTGATAATGATTACTCTACATTTTCTTAGCAAGTAATGTTACTTAATATTTTGTCTGATCTCACGCTCCTTATTTAGATGTAATAAAGGATAGACAGAACCAATTTCTTTCTGTGAATTACTTTGATGTGCTTTAATTTCAAGAATTAACACTTATGTTCTGTTATGATATATTGATATAACTACCGGGTCATGGTAGAACTGACCCGTATTATTTAAAGTGGCTCAATTTGAATTAAAAAAAAAAAATATCTACTATTATTCCTCTATCAGTTCCTTTTCCGATTTTCTAAATAACGATACACAGTAACAATGAATTCTCATGTTACGCATGTATCCTATGATGTTCTTAATGACCAATATGAAGTTAATTTGTTTTCCCCAGATAGGTGGTCTGTCTTGTATAAAAAACCGGCAAATCACATTGGCTCATTGCCCTATGAGAAAGCTAGGCAAGGCAAAACGTGCGTCAGGGCTTTTGGACACAGACCACCGTGTTCTGAACTTCAGTTGCACTTTCCTGCTCAGAATAATTTTGTAGCACTCAGTTATTCACAGCCATGAGGGTCGCATGTAAAGAGGTGTCTGTTACCCATTTATTTTTGAAGACTATACCTCTGTTGCCTTTTGTTTTTATGTGACCAACTTTTGAGGCTATTGGATCCCAATAGGTTTTCATGCTAGTGTTCAATTAATGGCAACATATTTACAATTCACCACTTGTAGGTAATCAATGTGTCTGTGTATCAAACTTGTCGGACACACTGAGGACTAGATCCACGTATCAGGGCATGAACCAAATGCATACATGTAAGAAGCCCGTACAAACTGGTGTAAACGTAAAGGAAATTACACTATAACTAGCAGGCCCTAGAAGTCAATTTATACACATTGCATTTGATCAATTTATTGTGCTACATATAGATCAGCTAAGCTTATACATCAGGATACTTAACACTGATAATTTAGGAATTTAGTGGGGTACATATTGATACAGTGATCTTACAAATCTGGTCTTTGGTAATACTTAATCCTCACCTGTATTAATATACAAAAATGAGGAGTCACAGGTTATACTATACAAAATCCTCTATAACATATAGGATTAGGTTGTATTAGTACACCTTGCAATAAGACCATGTAATTAATAATTATTGGGAATAACAAATTCATGCTTATCATGTAAAGGAGCATTGTGGATGATGATGCCAGTAATATAAGGTGGCCCTAATGATCCACATGAACGAGCAGTGTCACAATTTGTTTTTAATTCGCCTCTTTTTATTTTACTTTTACTTTGAATAAAAGTTATATTTTATTTTGCTTTTAATAAATGTATTTCACCCAATTGTTGATATCATCACACAAAAAGGCATCCATAGTCTCACAGTATGAAGGTGGGTTTGTTGCTATAGATGGGTCTCTTTCTCTTTCCTTAGTTTGACATTAGAATCCAGAAAGGAGGCAATTCTTTTAATGACTGGCTTGTTGAATTTTCAGTGCTTAACGCTTTCAGCTCCAAAAGGGTGTGTAGCACATTGCAAAGCACTGTGTTTTACAACTCTCCATCAGTGACAGCCTGTTATGCATATAGTGTATTGTGTACAGTGTTTTGAGTACTGTGATTTGTGTTTTGCATATAGTGTTTTGCATATTGCATATGTCATTTTTATGTACAGTGTTGTGCACATTGCGTTTTATGCTTTGTGCATAGCGTATTGAGTATAGCGTTTTGCGTATTGTTTATAACGTTTTATGCTTTGCGTTAGGGCTGCAAAAACTAATCGATTAAATCGATAAAAATCGATAATGAGAATCGTTGCCAACGATTCTCATTATCGATTAGTTGTGCTGGGGGAGCACCAGCAATATTTACATTTTCTTGCACGATCCGTGATGTCAGCGCCGGGCTGACTACGCTTTGGTGGTGTTGCTGGTCCTGCTCTATGGGTGAGAGAATAAGTGGGGAGGAGTTAGAGAGGAGGTCTGTGAGTGAGCGACCAGTGCAGAGGTCATGCACAAGTTTGTGTTCATGGTGGCCTGGAAGGCAAGTTCGCCATCACCTGTCACAACCGGACCGCAACGAAGTGCAGACAAAGTAGCAGCTCGAAGGCCGGCCAGTGAGGCCCAGTCGTTCTGAGGGCAGCCCGGTGAAGAAGAACTTAACGCAGAGCGTGAACCTCGCACGGACTTCCTGCGAGGAGCAGTGTGAGGAGGAGGACTGCAGCTGGGTCTCTTTTCCTTCCAGGACATACGGGCCGTGCACCAGCAGCTGTGCTCTGTCAACTGCGAGCTGGAGCCCTGTCTGCCAGCCTTTCCTGAGGAACCCTCTGGCATCTGGTCCGTGCTCTTTGGGCTCCCTGAGCTGACTGAGGGGGAGGTAGAGGGCTTCTGTCACGAACTGCAGCTGTACCTGGGTCATACGCTAGACACCTGCGGCTGGAAGATACTCTCCCAGGTCTTGTTGACCGAGAGTGAGTGAGCTGAGGCACAATGGATATGAGGAGGTGCTGCAGAGGGCCCGGAGGAGGCTTCAGGAGGTAAGGACAGTATCTGAACGGTGGGCAACCTACAAATAAGCAGCTGTTGTTGGACGCAGCTTCTGTCATCCTCAAATGGTCAAATGATAATTGTTGTCCAACATCTGGTGTACTGCAGTTTAACTATCCCTGGGTTAACCATATGCCAGAGGGGAGCATTGGCAATGGCATAACTGGTTTTCAAAGGGCTATAGAGTTTCTCTCTATAACCTTACATGCTGGGTTCCACTAAGTTGTAGTTTAATTGGAATGTGTGTGGATTAATATGCAATCCCTATGGTAACAGCATGAGCCTGAAATCCAAAATAGCAAATGGTCAGCATCTGAATCTGTACAATAGAGGCGCAGTGTTGTTTGAAGACTTTGCTGAGCAAAGGTGGGTGATCTCACAGTGACATGTCTTTAATTGTGGAGTGCTGATGTCCATGATGAGGCTTACTGCCCAACCTATTGAGTGCCAGAGAGTGAGCAAAGCAATGGCCATTTGGTACAAAAATGGTGCTGAACATCTGCACACAATGTAGTAAATAAAAATTATAATTATTATTATTATTGTTTTATTCACTTTTTGTTTCCTGTAGAAAAAGTCTGCCTCCAGTCTACAGAGCTGTCCGTTCTGCAGGGACCGTGTTACACTGTATTGTACAGAGCTGTCAGTGCTGCAGTGATAGTGTGTCATTGCATTGTACAGAGCTGTCCGTCCTGCAGGGATAGTGTTACATTGCAGTCGATTAATCGAAAAAATAATCGGCCAACTAATCGATTATCAAAATAATCGTTAGTTGCAGCTCTACTTTGCGTGCTTCATATATCTTTTGCGCATGTCGTTTTATGTTTTACATATAGTGTATTGTGTTTTTATGGCTTGCATATATTTTTTCGGGTATAGCATAATGCGTGTATTGATTGCTTTGCATACTGTGTATTATTTCATGCTTATTGTGGTTTGTGTACATTGTGTCTGTGTTGTGATTACATGTGTGTATTTTATGTCTGTGTGCCGAAGGAGGCACAGACCTCTCCTGCCATGCCACTGGACCACCAGGGAGGTAGGAGATGGGCAATGTGGAGGCAATGTGGAGATGGGGGTGATGTGGAACCAATGTGGAGATTGGGGACAATGTAGAGGTGGCCAGTGGAGATGGCCATTGGGGGGACCAGTGTGGTTGGGGGGGGGGGCAATGTCATCGGGGGGGCTCATGGCAATTCTTGCACCAGGGCCCGGTGGTTTCTAGTTACACCTATGATCAAAACAAAAGAAATTTTATTGCAAATATCAATAAAAAGTACTAAATTTGGAATTCAATGAAACAATGATATCGGGTTTAATGTTTATCCAGGTTGACAAACAGTACAAAGATTAAAAATAAAGGAAAACAGAACAGAAGTTGGTCAGTAAGGGCCTCAAAAAAATATGAGCCGCAGTTGTAGAACTCAAAATTCCTACATCATGCCATCAATAATTAAAAATAATTGAGTATAGACCACCAATAGTTATTATAACTAAGTGCATTTGTTGAACAAGCTGCCATTATAAACCTTCTATTACCAGCTTAAATATGAAAATTAGCTTGAGAAACATACTAACAGAGTTCACTTACATTAACAATAAAACACTTAACCATCTGGACATAAGTGGTTATTAATTAAAAAGGGAGCACTCAAGATAATTGGCATGAAAATGAATCCACAAACTGCTAGGAAACAATTTTCAAAATTAGCTAGCTTGGATATCAGTGGGCAAAAATATCCCATAAATTGGCTCAAAAGAACTTAGAGGGAAATGATAGTGCTAAACAATATAATTACAATGTGAGATCATCTTCATAATATGTAACCCCTTCACAGCTTATGTAGTAATTGCTAATGATACAAAGTTGCAATACTGACCAATATTTGAAAATCAAACATTAAAAATGTTCTAAAGTGTTTCTCTAAACACTTCATTTGAGACGTAGTAAAGGATGCCAACCCTCTCAACATGCCCATAGGGTTGGAGTATCGATCATATTGACCAGTGGAATGAATGCCTTCCACTTGCTCAGTTCTGATGTATTTAACTGCCAGTCTATCAAATCAAGATAATGTGAATGACAATCGGATATAAAATGGAACAAATAATACAAACACTTTTGCAGCCTGCAACCGTGGGTTGGACACCTCTGCTCTATTCCTTCACCCCCTATATAGCTGGTAGGACCTGACAATCATTCTTCCTAACCCTTTGAGTGCCACAACACAACATTTTCAAGAAATCAACAATACCATTGAATCCTGTGAAGAAAGCAGGCTTAAGGGAAACAGTGGACCAGTTAAGAAGAAAAAATGTGATAGAGCCAGTCTCTCCACGAGAGAGGGGGTTCCGGTATTTATTCAGTCCAACCTCATTTATTCCTGTCCAACCTCAGTTTCATGACTGCTATAGATCTGCAGGACGCCTACTATCATACCTACTATGAGACCTTGTCATTGCAAATTCCTCAGGTTTGCTGCAGAGAACCAATATTTCCAATTCAGGGCTCTCCTATTCAGACTGTCCATAGCACCAAGGGAGTTCACAGAGATCCTGGCTGTCGCACTGGAGTCAATCAGAGAGCAAGGAATTATTATTCCATATCTGGATGATCTTCTAGTCATTGCAGAATCTGAAGTAAAACATAGCAGTATGGTAATGGAGCATCTACTCATTCTAGGGTGGCTCATCGGCCATGAAAAGAGTCAATTCAACCTTTTACAGAGAATAGTAGTCTTGGAATGCCCCTGAACACAAAAATAGCTTTGGTTACTCTTTTAGAAGACAGAATTCTGAGCCAGTGAGATGGCTCAGTTGGCTAATGCACCAGCTGTCGAATCTGTTCAAGGTCGCAGGTCAGCTCAGCCTTTCACTCTTCTGAATTAAATAAAATGAGTCCAGGATGCATTTGAACATGAGAGACAATCTCAATGTATTTTTCCTGGTACAATACTTTCTCTAAAACAGGTAAAAGGCAGCTATAAAAAGAAAAAAATGATATATAAAAATGTGTTTGAAGCACCTTATATACAACTAGTTGAACAGCCCGTTACACGGGCCACAGTGCCTCTGGCAGCCGGTCGCGGGGCAGTCACACGCAGTGGAGACTGCCCGCGCCTCGGCTGATACAGAGCCTCTGGCAGCCGGTCGCGGGGCAGTCACACGCAGTGGAGACTGGCTGCGCCTCGGCTGATACAGAGCTGGACGCTCCTTCAGAGCGCCCAGCTCTGTATCAGCCGCGGCGCGGGCAGTCTCTACTGCGCATGACTGCCGCATGCGCAGCAGTGTCTACTGTGCATGTCGGGCGTTACACACAACTTGGCGAATTATTATATAGGATAGGGTACAAAAGTCTGAGTTCACCATTGCCAACTGGTTTATTTGAGCATTTATTATAAAGTAGTAAAATATTATAATGATTTTATTATTATTCAGGAATACATTATTTAACAATGAGAAAAATCAATTCCCCTGCTTACATGCTTCTTACCCAGACAACGGAGAACAATATGCTTAGCATTTTGATTGTAAGTGAAGTGCCTCCATACTGTAGATTTCATGGACTGAGGGTTTCCTGAATAGGTGGTGGTGCTGCTACTACTACTACTACTACTACTGTTATATGTTGCACTGCCAACAGCAGCAGAAGCACTCGTCACAGTTAGGGGTGTATCAGATGTTAATGACCTGTTTTGCTGGTGGTTACTCAACACTAATGTTTGTGGCTAGGTGGAGGTTGGACATGAAGTGGTGTGATGCTGGTGATGACTGTCAGGATGCTTGTGCATGTTTAGGCATATTACTTGGCCAAAGTCAGGATTTCCAGTTGATTTCTCAAACTGTTTATAAATAGGCACAGCACTTCATCATCATCTCTCACACTCATCTGTATCTGAAGAAGATGAGGATGCTGGAGGGATATATTCTAGATCAACATCATCATAAGAAATGAGGTCATCCTCAACATTGTCCCCCGCTTCTCCCCCACTACTTTTATATACCATTAGGCTTTTTGTAGTGTCAAACAATTTCTCTTTACTTTTCGCCTTAGAGGGATATTCAACACATTGTCCACTACTTTGAGGACTGATGTTTTTATTCTCACTGTCAGACACAGCAGTTGTTTGAACTGCTACACCTTTCTCCTTTATGCCATCAAGACTAGGGTCTTTATTCAATTGCCTCCGTTAAAAAAAAAAAAAAAAAATAGGAGATGGTAGTTTTACAAGCACAGTTTAGTATTCTATAACCCATGTTGTGAACAGCTAATGTGAGGTAAAAATTGACAATGGCAAGTAATAGTTCACCATGTAGATCAATGGAACAGCTCAAGCCATTTGCTATTCAATTGTGTGGGGTTAGCTTTAATGCACGTTACGGGATACATTTTCTGATGTTAATACTGTGCCTACAAATCCCAGGCATAGAGCACAAAACAGATTTTAAAAACTCTCACTGAACACCAGCACGCTGGAAAGAAACATCTCACACATGATATAGGACATATAATGAGAACTACAAAAATCACCCCTGAAATCCCAAGGAAGCACCCTTGATGCGTGCATTCCGTCTCTCCACAATCCTGGACAATGCATATGAACCACCTGAATAACAAGGGATCTGCAAATCAACATTAACCAATCCTTTGCACTCAACCCTGGGCCACCTGTAAGCCTGTGTGTGCAAGATATGTACCCAATGGAGAACAAAGATGCAATAGCATCCTCAACCACACCAGACAACGTCACATCCACACTTGACAGGTAAACAGCAATTAGCCCAAACACACTAAAACAGCAACATCTACACTGCCACGCACTCACCTGGACAAGGTCCTTGTTCCTATTTATCTGTTGTTAGCTGCTGATCACTCCTGGTCACCACCACACCCATGCCTTAAAGGGACATCCCACCATCCTGTGAACATGGCATGTTTGCAATAATCCCACTCAGACAGCTATTCGTAGCATCAGGTTTCACTGCAATACCAATGACGGCATCAGAGGGGGGGGCATTTGAATGGTAGGGAGACCCAGGATCTCCCAAACACATGTGGCCATCTGCCAACTGTTGAAATTTCATATGCTCTGTCTGGCAAGGCTCTCAGAATGCCATCTCCAGGTGAAGGAGCAGGCGAGGCAGCAGTACCTGAACTGCCTAAACCAGATATCCCCCAGCCACAGGTCCCAGAGAAATATGTGGAAACACATTTGCAGAATACATTATGATATGATTCACTCCACAGGATACTGTTCTCCTGCTTCTGATTATCAGTGAAGTGAATCTACACCCTGGTCATCCATCGATGAATTGTATCCACCTCACCCTCCACAATGGAAAATGCCTGCTTGAACATCACAACTACATAGCCCTCACTGTAATGAACAGATGCGTATGCCATGCAATGGATGCTTCCAAGTGACCCTGTGAGTTCAACGGACATCTGGAAATCTGTAAGTGCATAATGTCATTGCCACTTTAGGGATATGACCTGTCCCCCTGCAAACACTGGTATATCATAACTATTAACTCCTGTAATTATTTCCTACTCCCATCATGGAACATAGGTATGTCCAAGTTACCCTGGGGAAATGCTGCCTCCCCACCCCTACAGTGCTCCTCCTTATGTTTGTTAGTGCCACTGAATATTGATACTTTATGGCAACATATGATGAGCCATATGGTTGTAGTTGATGAGTGCACTTTTGTTGCTGCACAATGGAACAAAGGAGAGACCTAACAAATATCCAATGGCCTTGAAACAAGCTGTCACAGAGGTCCTCAAAACTATGAAAAAGCAAGGTGTTAAGGACTCACACAAAATCCGTAAGTTGGAAAGCTCAAGTGACATCATCTGAAATCCTCACATGCCCCCTACTCATCTCAGTGTACTTTGGAATCATAGGACACCAGTGAACTGTGTCCTGGTTCTACCGTCATGACATGTAGATCTTGCATTTTTTCAGCCAGCCTGTACTTTGGAATGCCAGAGGTATACACAATGCATTGCTGTGTGATGCATTGTGTACGTCTCTGGCATCCGAAAAGTCCCCTAATAATTCTTCCCTAACCACAAGCACGACCCTGATGAATGCAGAAATTATAGGATACACACTCTTTGGTGAAAGGGAAATGTTTGTGTCTCAGACTCTAATGTCTAAGGATATTTCACACCACATGTGTATTGTGAGAGTGGAGTGTGACTTCTGTGCCACATGCCTGGTATATTACAATATTAAGGAGGTATATCTTTGTGTTTGAGTGCTAGTGTCCCTATGTTTTAACAATTATCCTGTGTGTGACCAGAGTTAGATAAACACCTGTTTCCTATCAGCTGTTGTTGAACTTCAACACACATCATACCCAGACAACACATTACAGATTTTTTTCATAGTTAGGTCTGTTGTGAATTGAAATTGAACGACAACATATGTGCTGTGTTTTGTTACCACTGCTCAAAGACTGTCCCAGAAAGTAAAATGTGCATGAATAGTGTTCAGTGCATTGTTTTGCAACCTATTGGAGATATCTCTGGCACTGAACTTGTTAAATACCTGAAGGAAACAAATATATGTTTGTTAAAAAAAAAAAAAAAGTGCATTTTTGTTGTGGGAACACATGACACACATGGTATCATTTTTTTTCTTTGGAAGGGGAGCAGATATGGATGCCCTCACCAACTGTCTGTAGACTCTTGTGCATCTTGGGATTGTTAAGGGTGTCACACTTGAGGGGGAGGTGATTGCTGTTAACCCCTCAGCTGACTGTTGGGCTCTCCACCAGCAGCTCTGGATACGATTATGCTTGTCGGCTTTGACGAGCAGCTGTCCAAGCATATCACTGAGTACAGTCCTAATATGCCTTATCTCTGTGTGTAGGATGTCATGCTGGGATTCCAGACTGCTGATACTCTTTGCAATTCTCTCCATGGTGTGCAGACACCTTCTGTTGAAGCATCTGGTCTTCTCAGTAGCCTCCTTTGGATGGTAATGTACTACGCATCCATCCTGGTGGTTCGAGTAGCTGCAGCAGATGATGAGGGTGTGTATGCTGCACATGGAGATGCTGCAGATATTGCTCCTCCTTGTTCTGTGTCTGCCCGTTGACCATTTGTTCCTTCCTGTTCTGAGTGTACTTCTGATGCTGCAGCTGCTGGCGAGGCAAATATGGTATTGACAGGTGAGCAGGATCCCCTGCTCTCTTTCCTCTTCTCCTGTGACTCTTCCCATCCCTCCAGCCTCCACTTTTCTCCCTGCCATTTCACTACCACTCTCCTACCTCCCTCAGACACCCAATCACTCACACAGGCAATCGGTCACAATCACACTGCATGAAAAAAAATATAAAATGTGTGTCAAAAAAAAAAGTGCATATTTTGTGATTGTCTGTGGATGCGATGTGTGTTATGTGTTTTTTGTATGCAATTTGCTCTGCTCTGCTCCCCGCTACAACTCTACCTCTCTCCAATGTGTGCTTCTGCCTCTCTCGTTATCACTAGCCTCTGCCCATGGGCTCTCTGCTGTAGCTCACAGAATATCCAAATGCAGGCAGGGTGTATCAGTTATTTTGGGGTATATATACATTTAGTTGAATTAACTGACTACTTTATGATGATTGGTTGGGATTTTGGACTTGTTTTGACAATGTGTATCATCGCCTACTAATGTCAAGTGTTTTTTACTTTCCTTTGAACTTGAGTTATTTTGTGTTATTTAGCCAACATAATCAACAGCAGCTATGTTTTTGCTGTTCATCATGCCTAATTTATAAACTGTGGGCCATATTTAGTAATAATATATTGCCGTTTCAAGGATAATGTTTGACCATTGTGATGACAGTGCCTTATTTATGAAGTGTGTAGCGCTTCACAATGAAATATTGGGACCTGCAAACCCACTGCAAAAAGACATCAGTCTGCAGCCAGAAGTCTGTCTGGAGTCTTATTTCTTTTTGAGGTACAAAGTGCACCTGAGTGATATACATAGACTATAACTACAATTTCAGAGGGTTCATTAATCCTTTGCTGGAAGAAGCTTCATAGGAATATTTATCACTGCAGCAGGCCTGTGAGAATGCATCAGGAGGCTGTGTTTGTCAGAGGCTCAGCTGTGGCGACACACTTAATCCGGTGGTGTTTCCCAGTATGGCACAGTTCCACCACAGTATATATGGCCCAGAGAGAGATTGATACTGCGGGGTATCTGGATATAATTATGTGTATGTTACACACCAGGTTGTTTATGCAAGTAATTAACATTATTATTAATTATTTACAATTGCATACAAAAGCTGCTATTGAATATAATCAATAAAATAATTCTGGGACCTTCCCATGCAATAAAAATAACTCTGGGACCCTCCCATGCTAGCGAGAGGTTAATGTATTGGGTGTTAAAGACATCGCCAGAACATTACTTTGTAACGCACTGGAGATGTCTATCATTCAATGGGTTACTGAATAATAACATTGGGTTAATATGCCAGATTAACGAGGACACATTTCGCAGTTTCGTCTTTTCCTTTAACCCTTTGAGTGCCAGAGTAGTACGGAATGCATTGCTTTGCAATGCAGGGTTGTTAACACCTTGAGGACCAAAGGGTGTGCATAGCTTCTCAATGCCTTGTGCACCCCTCTGGTCCTCAAGTGTTAATAATGTTTCTCACTCCATACATTAATTGCCTGATTTCATACCTCCCAAGTGTCCCTCTTTAGGAGGGACAGTCCCTGTTTTTAGACCCAAATCCCTCTTTCCCATCCTGGTGTCCCTGTGTTTAGGAGATCAGATTGTGTGGTGTGTGTATATATGTATGTATGTATGTGTTTCATCTTGCTCTTCAGCAATAATACATTATTGTTTGTTTAAACATCAGTATATGTGCTTATAAATTAGTCTGCCTAAATAAAATAATTTGGTCTTGTTATAAGTCATTTATTAGGTTACACAAGGAAGTGTCAATAGGTCATGAAATAGCCTAAAAATTCTCGGTAATATCCTATCCACCTGCCATGCCCCCAGCAATGCCCCCTGTAACAGAACTGTCCCTCTCTGGCAATTTGAAATGTTGGGAGGCATGTAGATTTATAAATCTGCATTAGTGTTATTAGGCAGGGACTCTGCTGCCTCTACTGAAATAAAGCTTTGCCTTGTTTTAAAAAAAAAAAAAAAAAAAAAAAACTTCTAGAAAGAGCTAGTGGATTCTACAGGCTGCATAGACGTAATTGGGAGGCAGAGAGCTGATTTTTCTATATATGAGCAGCAGGGGAAGGATTCCTATCCCAGCAAAACTCAGTACCCAGGCATAAACACTCAGTAGATCAGACTTTGCAGCTCCACTTCTGGATGTATCTGGAGTCCAATTATAAAAGAAAAACTCAGACAGCAAATAATTTTAAGACCTGATCAGATCTAGTTTATCTGGGACATGGGTAAAGATTATTATTCTATTTTGGGGATTGAGAAAGGGGCTTCAGAAGAAGACATCAAGAAAGCTTACAGAAAACAAGCTCTCAAATGGCATCCTGACAAGAACAAGTCTGCTCATGCAGAGGAGAAGTTTAAAGAGATCGCAGAAGCTTATGAGGTACTGAGTGACCCCAAGAAGAAGGATATCTATGATCAGTTTGGAGAAGAGGGTAAGTATCATTATTTGGTTTTGTATCACTATAGAGTACTGCATGCATACCTCTTCTGTGGCCAGATGGAATGTGGTCTGTTTAACTCTTAGATGATCAAACTGACACTCAAAGTGCTAAAAAGTAATGGAGTTAGCACTTTACCTGTAATTCAGTGAAGCATTATCAGCGTACGAGGTGTAATATATTTTAACTTATATTTATAGTAGATCAATAAAAAAAGAGCTGATTAGTCAGCATCTGTGACTCCATAAATCCTGATTGATGTCATCAATTATTTTTTAAAAATATATTAGCAAAGCTTTTTATATGCACACTAGTGTAAAAGCCCGTGTACACGGGCCAAGGTCTGGGTAATGTTAACCCTTTGAGCGCCAGAGGGGTACGCAATGCATTGCTTTGCAATACTTTGCGTACCCCTCTGGCACTCAAAGGGTTAAGAGACCGCTACCTCACTGCTTTACGCCATGCAGTCTTGCATCGCCTCACTCACGCAATGCACTCATGCTAAGTAGTGACTGCCCGAAAGTGGGCAGTCTCTGCTGCGCATGGCTCCATCGTGACAAACATCCTAGTGAATTATTATATAGGAGGTTTAGGGTGATGTATTTGCAGTGCTGAGTCATATGAACCATAAACATAAATGCCAGTAAAGAATAGTGATGCTGATGTATTAAGAGGAACGGGAGTAATTCAGGAGTGTAAACCAACTTTGCCATAGGAGGACAAATAAAAAATCCCCACTGATTTAAGTAGGATTGTTAAACATTTGAATGCTAAAGGTCTCAAACTCAGTGTAAGGAAATACATTGCTAGTATTTGAGGCATTAAACAATTTATTTAAATCTATGGGGATTTGGGAAATGTTTATTTGTTCCCTATAGTGCAGTCAGTTAGCTCCACAATTGTTCCATTTCTCTTACTACATCACGCTCAGTGTTTATAATTGATACTTGTACACATCCTGTATTTTATTAAACTACTCAATGCTGTATATTATTTACTTGATGTCCAGTGTATTATAGAAAGCAGGAATAGGTAATCTGTAGCACTACAACCCCCCCTCAGCCTGTCATCAAGGATGATGGGAGTTGTAGTCCAGATGGAGCAGCAAAGGTTGCCCAAGCCTATAATAAAGCCTAAAAGAATGCAAAATGCATTTTATAATGTACATACATTGTAAGGGTATTACACAAGATTTACTCTTTAAACAGTCTAGATAGTGAAGGATGTTAGATGATCTCATTGGTACCATACAGTACATGCATCCTGAGGGGGCTGCCTGCCTCTCATTGGCTCACTGCCCAGAAGCCTAAGAACTTGCAACATGATGTCATCAAATTCCTGAGCCCTTTCTTTAAGCTAACTGTAACCAAAAACCTCATGCCAAATGAATGTCTCAGAAATGTCCAAATAAGCTTGAAAGAGGTAAAAATCGCTCTCATGAGGAATGGTGATTTCAACCATGACGCATTTGTTTTGAATTGCTTGCAGAGTTACAATAATTACAGGAACAAGTCCTGATTTTAATCCTTTATGGAGCAGAGGGGTTTCAGCGCATTGCTAAGAGTTAATTTGTCTTGAACTACTTGAGGATGATGTACTAAGGAATGGAGCGATTCTGGAGAAAACCAACAGCATTTAGGAAACAAATCAATATTCCCACTAGAGATGCACGAATACCATTTTTTAAGACCGAGTATGAGTACCGATACTTTTTTAAAGTACTCGCCGATACCAATTACCGAAACTTTTTTATCGGTAATTGGTATCGGCAAGTACTTTAAATTACATACATACACCACCTCTTGATTCTCCCCTTTTGCCTCTTTCTCCCCCTCTTGATTCCCACCTTTTGCTTCATTCTTCCCCCTGCTTTTGCCTTGGTTTTTTCTCTCCCTTTTGATCCCCCTTTCTACCCCTCCTTGACTCTTGATCCCACCCTTTTGCCTCTTTCTCTCTCTCCCTCCTGATCCCCCCTCCTTTTGCCTCTTCTTGGCCCCCCTCTTTTTGTCTCCTGATCCTTCCTCCTTTTGCCTATTTTTTTTCTCCCTTAGTCCCTTTTGCCTCTTTTTTTCCCTCTTGACCCCCTCTCTGCCTCTTTCTTTACCCGCTCTTGATGCCCCATCTTGCCTTTATTGATCTGCCTTACTCTCGTCTGCCGGGTGCTCGCTGTTCTCTCGCAAGCTCCGGCAGAGGTCAGCGTCGGAGCGTTGCCATGGTAACCCGCAGCAATGCTCCGACGCTGCAGGAGGGAGAGAGGTGACCGGGGAGCATTGTGAGCGGCTCCCTCTCTGCAGCACTGACCCTGACACAGGGTATCGGTGCTGGCATCGGCCACATTTGCGCGAGTACTCGCGCAAATGCCGGTATCGGCACCGATACCAGTATCGGTATCGGTGCAACCCTAATTCCCACTGATTGAAATGTGGCTTTTAACCCCTTCCTTGTTAGCGAGGTCTCCAATTCATATCACAGAGAATTGTTGTTCTTTATGGTGCTACTGGTTTGCCCCTGAATTGCTCCAGGTTGTAGTACAACACCCTCCTTCCGGTGAATGTGCAAAACTGATTTTGTACTAAATCAGGTGATAGAATTGATTTTCAGTTGCTTCACCTGACTAACCTCAATTTACTAAGTCACATATGCCAGAATTGTATCACTCAACACTGCTTGCACCACGGGGAGGACCCTGGTGCTGTTTGTGGGTACTTTGGCCATTTCTTTACTTTAAATCTTGTTTAACCCTTTGTATTAAACCCTTAAGGACCAGAGGGTTGTGAAATGCATTGCAAAGCCATGTGTTAATGTGTTACACTCTACTTTGGTCCTTAAGGATTTAAACAGGGCTCATAGGAAATGGTGTAACACCATGCACATTCTATGGGGCAGGTGTATGGGGCTTGCTGGCAGTAACATTCAAATGCAGATATGCAATACAACGATCATACCCTCTAGCACATACCCTGCAGTGCAGCCACTGACACTAGAGGCTAACTCCAGTGGAGCTGCACTTGTGAATTCCTAAATCTGCCACCTTAAAGCAGAACTTTCACTTAGTATGAAGTCACATATAAACATATGGTAGCTAGCTTCATAATACTTCTATTACCTCTCAGAAGTTCCAGATTCTAAAGAAATCCTTATTGTTCGGAGACCGGAAACCAAGCATCAGAGCAGACATCTTGTCTTAGAGACATCTGCGCTCCTGCGCTGTCAGTCCCAGTTTCCTCTAAGAGGCATTGCACTGTGCCATAAGGCACTGGAAGGAACTGACGGCTCAGGCGTGCAGATGGCACTAACCAGGCCGTCAGTTTCTGAAGATTAAGGATTACTTTAGAATCTGACACTTCTGAGAGGTAATAGACATATTATGACGCTAGTCGCCATATGTTTAATTATTGGAGGGTGACTTTATACTAAATGAAAGTCCTGCTTAAGAATGCCAGTGTTGCTGCACTGGTGAAATAGTACATTTGTCACCTTATACTGTCATTCACACCTTTATGCAGGGACTCAGGAATTGTCAGTGACGTGCCAAACAATAATAAACAAAAGATTTTCACTTTTTTTTTTTTTTTAATTTTTTACATTATTTAATTAAAAACAGGGAACTTGCTAGATACCTTGAAGACCAGGGGCTTTATCATAAGGACCTGAGACTTTGGTCAGTGTAATGCATTATTACATACCTCCCAACATGTCAAATGGCCAAAGAGGGACACTTGTGTTTAGGGGGTGTAGCTGGTGGGCGGAGCATTACCACAGTTTTATAGTTTATTTCATGACCTATTGACACCTTGTTTTGAAACGGTAATTAGTTATTTAGAACAAGACCAAAGTATTTTATTTACACAGACTAATTTATATACACATACACTGAAATTCATACACAGGGACACCAGGGTGGGATAGAGGAACAGAGGGACACTTGGGGAGGTATGGAACCCTAATATCTCTTAAAGAGGGACACTTGGGAGGTTTGCCTCTTTTTACCCCATTGTCTCTTGCTACTCTGATGCCTCTTTCTACCACAGTGTCTTTCGCTTTTTCTCTCCCTCTCCAGTTGTATTATTTGTTTCCTTCCCCACCTGTCATCTCTCTCTTCCTCCCCCAAGTCTTTAATCTTGTCCCCCCAACTCTTTAATCTTCCTTTCCTAAGTCTCTCATACATAATCTGTAAGGAAACATCCTTAACCCTTTGAATACCAGAAAGGTACCCAACGCACTGCGTTGGATTCCTCTCTGGCCCTCAAAGAGTTAACCTTTTGAGTGCCAGAGGATTATATGATGCATTGCGCACCCCTGGCACTCTCTAAGTCTCTTACTAGGTGAGTGCTGGCTGAAAGCACTAAGCACTGTATACCTGCCCAGCAGTACTAGCAGCTTCTTTGACTGCTGCACTGCTGAGGCTGCTGGTAGTGGTATGCTGAGTCAGGCAAACCATGTCCTGCACTGAAATATGAACTAGTTACCATGGTCAGGCGGGCTGATGCCTCCGGTGTCACTTGGAGGCTAGGCAAGGAAGGCACTGAGGCTGAATAAGCACAGCAGCAGTCAGTGTGCTTACTTGTGTCCCACTCCGCGGTGATTCAAGCACGCGCGTGGCCAGGCATCAAGACAGCCTCTCCTCCCCCCAGCACAATGAATGAAAGTCAGCTGAGCCAGGCACCGCCGCGACAATAACGTATCACAATAGACAGTGAATATAATATTGTCTGCCTAGAGGATATCCGGGCGAGATACCGATTTTGACCAGGCATCACTTTCAAATTCTCAGGTGCAGCGCCGGCGGGTCGGTTCTTGCTGCTTTGCAGTGCTCAACCTCACACTCTCACTTCTTGCTCAAGGTGGCAGGCGGAGTATGTTGTGCGTGCGCATATTATCAGTGTGTGGCACACATGACATGCGCAATGACTAGGCACGATGGGGCCGCTCAGCAGAGCCTACAGCGTGACTCACAGTCACATGATGAGCTTGGTGGCATTCGTCTAGTCTGCTGGAGCGGTAGTGTATATATGGGCAAAAGAAAATAGAGAACAGGCCAGGAAAATGGAAAAAAATGCTCCGTGGTCCTTAAGTGCCAGGCATGTGCATGCACGCTGGTCCTTAATGGGTCATGGCCTCCAAACAGTACCTAGCAACACTCTTGATTACAAACAATGCCATATTTAAGAAGCTAAAAAGGTTCAGTTCTGCGATTTTGGCCTATTGCAACTGCATGATAACAGAGACATTAAAATGACCAATCATTTAAATGGGGATTTTAACCTCTTGAATACTTGCTTCACATTCTGTAATTTTTGTTATTTGTTCCCTATGGTGACTATAGTTTGTTGCAAAATTGCCCCAGTTTTCTTTTTTATACATAAGGCCTAAAGTGTCTTGAGGAAGGGCAACTTGGTTAATTTATACATCATATTAGTTGCAGCTCACAATTACTGTAAATAGATATTATTATTCTTTATTTATATAGCACCAACTTATTCCGCAGCTCTGTACAATGGGAATAGACATACAGAGGTATTAAATAGTACAAATGGAACATGAAAATGATCATAGGACCCTGCTCATGAAAGCTTACAGTCTAGATATCCAACAAGGTAACTGTTCCTAAGATCAACTCTACATCTGAACACATGCACAATAAACTAGATCAGTACTCCGAGATCATCTGAAACAATGAACTAGTGGGCCCGCATAGTAATTTGAGCTGTAGATATCAGGGTTTAAAAAAAACAAAAAAAACAGCCGTTTCAGGGCACAGCTGTCCTTTCTCGATGTGTTCCAGCTCCTGGAGCTGTGTCTCAAAATGATTGTGTTTACCCTTAATATTTAACATTCAAATGAAAAGAGCGGCTGTGCCCCAGAAAATACTGTATTTATTGTTGACATCTCAATAAATATGTGGTTACAAGAGTGCACCCTTACAATTGATTCTTGAATACAGATTCATTTTTTTGTGCAAATGTTCTTGGATAATTTAAATGTGGTTAACAAGAAGCAGTAAGCTGCAGCTGTTCCCCTATCATAGTTGGTAATGTCACAGGGGTTCTAGTGCAGGGCCCCTATATTTGGATATTTTAATTCCTTGAGCGCCAGAGAGATGTGTAGTGTATTACAAAGCAATGTGCTGTACACCCCTCTGACATTCAAAAAAGGCTGATGTACTATTCTAAAGCAAACCAGTTACATCATGTGTAATAAATAAAAATTGCCTAAATTTCTACTGATTACAATGGTCAGTTGCTATGCACATTGCATTTTTCATTATCATCTCCTTAAAGGGATAGTAATGTTTCATAATAAAAGCAGCTCTAATTAATCATCATAGTATTTGGACTTTGGAGAGTGTTATTTCAATTCTGTCTGAGCTGTAGTTCAAGAGTAATTCAATGACAAAGTATCCCCCTCCCGCCCCTTTTACTGATGTAACACTGTTCAGCCAGAGCAGAAGGGAGGTGCCCAGGTAGACTGCAGAGAGGGACAATCTTCAATTAATATAAGGGAAAAACCTGAAAAACTTGTCAAGGCGGGCAGGGTTTTCATTGTTTTCATAGAAAGAAGATTGTCCCCTGCTGTTACAACCAGATTCCGCATCTGAGAAGAGATGGCTTACACTAGGTAAAAGGGGCGGGAGGGGAAACTTTGCTTGTGAATATCTCACAAACTATAAAGGTTTGAGAAATAAGACTTATATCGTTCAAGTTTTTTTTAATGCCTACAAAATAAAATAAAGATAAAACAAAGTATTACTATCCCTTTAAAGGGATTCTAATGTTTCACAAAAACAGCAGCTCCTATTAGTCTTCACAGTATTTTGTGCCATGGAGAGTGTTATTTCAATACTGTCAGAGTTGTAGTTCAAGAGTAATTGAATTATAAAGAATCCCCCTCCCACACCTTTTACCTAGTGTACGCCGCCTCCTCTCAGATGTGGAATCTGGTCTCTTAACTGGACAGGTCACAGCAAGGGACAATCTTACTGTGAGCTTAAGGAAAACTCTGCCCCCTGACAGGTTTTTCAGGTTTTTCCTTATGCATACCAACCAACTGTCTCGATTTGTGCTGGAGAGTCCCAGTTTTAGGGCCCAAACCCGCTGTTCTGCCCGCATTGCAGAATGTCCCGATTTCCTGGCCTATTCCCTTCTTAAGTTTTGCCTATACTATACTAGTACCGCTCCAGCAGCACCATGCTCATGGTGTGAGTATGATGCCACACTTGATAAATGCACACGCAGTGTTTGCACCTACTCTAATGTCCTCAAGAAGCCTGAGTGTGAGCTAAGCATTGACTGCAGCAGGAACCCGACACCTGACATAAGTTAGGCAATCAAACTCAGAACAGCCAAGCGTCTTGTCCTGGTCTATCCTCCTGTGACAGGTACAATAATAGAATAACTAATGAGAGTCTTTGGCGCGCCTGAGTTCAAGTGGGGTGTCTGTCATGCCTGGCCACACAGTGCTTCAAGGACTGGGACAAGTGAGCACACTGACTGCTGCCTCAGTGCCTGCCTCAAAGTGACACCGCGGTGGCAATAAGGGGTTGGTGATCAGATAGCTTAGACGTGAGTTGAATAATTTCTTCATTGCAGTGCACACGCAGCTCCTGAATAACCAGGCATACCAGCATCCTCAGCAGCAGTCAAAAGCTGCCACTGCTGGCCTGGCAGTATCATGGCTTCATTGGCATAGTCTGCTGCTAGTGTTTGCAGCCAGAGCTCACCACGTTCATTGCGTTAACCCTCTGAGAGAGAGCATACTGCATATGGCTGTCCTCTCTGTGGCTTCATAGGCTGGAATGCAAGCTCACTTTGCTACAACTGCTCGTGACTATCTCTTGTCTCTGGCAACAGTTGTCCGTGTAACTTCCTTATAGGTTGCATGTCAAAGTAAAATTGCATGTTTATTCATACATGTGGTTTTTGAGTCCATCATCTCAGAACATTACCTGTTAACTGGTAAGCGTTGGTGACATCCGTCTAAATTATTTGGAGACCTGTTGTGGTGATTTAGTAACCATAGCAGCATTATTATTATTATTATTATTAGCATTAATTATTTATTTAATTAAACGTATTCCACAGCTCTCCACAAAGAGAGAGCAATGCACAGTGAGTGATTTACAGAAACAATCTGAAAACACATGATAGAGGGGTTTTGCTTAAAAGAGCTTGGAATGTAGAGGGTGGGGGACATGAGAAACGTAAGGTATGAGCTGGCAGTACTTTGGATAGCAGATGTTGGCTTATGATATGGGGGGATGCAAAATGTAAAACGTTATACTTGTTTTTAATATTATATTATTTAATCATATGGGGCCCTTGATACATTGTTGTTTTTTTGGTCTGGCACTTGAAGAAGAAACTTTGGACACCTCTGCAGGTTTTTTTACTAATCAAGGACTGGTGGGGTTCAGCTTTGTAGAAGTGTTGTCAGTGAGAGAAGGTTATGAGATTGAATGAAAGCCAAAGGACATGTGTAGAACACAAAGTGCAGCTCAGGGAATATTTGGAGATGAGTGAAGAAATATAGGGAGGGTGTAGTGTTGAAGAAACATTTGTAGGTTAGTACTAGGCCAGTTTTCAGTTTGATTCTGAAGGGTATGGGAAGGTATGATATTTACAAAGAGGTAGATACTTTATCCTTCAATTACTCTTGAACTACAACTCTGACAGTATTGAAATAACACTCTCCATGGACCAAATACTATGAAGATTAATTGGAGCAGCTTTTTATGTGAAACATTACTATCCCTTTAAAGGAATTTTCACATCCTCAGGCAACCATCTTTAAAATTAAAACACACATGGTGCAATTTAATATGATGCATGTTTGACAGACCAACATGTTTATTCTTTTAGACATTGTTTCACATTTCAGCTTTCACGACAGATGGGAAGTTGAATTTTGCCACCTCCCTGAAGCACAAACACACTTCAAACTCCTCATTTGAAAATAGTGAGGCAAGCCCCTGCATGATATCATGTGTGGTGTACAAGCCATTTTAACATGCTGTGAATATTGTGGCAAGGTAGTGCTTACGCTCACAGGCACTCAAAGAGTTAAGGACTAGTTTCACAAAATTTCAAAGAGGGCTGAAAATGTCATTATCCTATAGGAGCTGTGTAGAAGGCACAACAACAATATTCACTAAAGTGTCTTTGACATCACATCACCATGACTCCAACAAAAATCTGTCCACATCGACATCCATCAGACAGGTTTACAAATTTTCACTCATCACATCGACAATGGCCTATTTCCGAATAGAAATGAAGCATTATGAATCATTTCCACATGGAAATATAGTATAATGAGACAGTTTTGTATGCAAGGGTGTGCGTTGATATGTTAATATGGCACTTCGACACATTCACTAAACGCCGATAGCAGCCTCTGCTGTTGGAGTTCACGGTCTCAACTTCGCTTACCTGAGGTTGGGATCTCCCTGTACTTTCCTAAACAGTAACAGTCCTCAATCAATTACAAGCAGGGAGGGATTTCACACATCACCATCACCAACACTACGACAGTTCAGAAGCTGAACAGCATTCTCACTGCTTCCCCATCTGGCCAGTAGGGGAGTGGAGAGGATACTTTCAGCACCATGGACAACATCACTCCCTTATCCCTTTGATACTGTCCCCTTCGACATATACTGCCCCCTCCGACATATACTTCCCCCCAGCTAAATCTGACATACTGCTCCCCTAGCTAAATCCAACACGTATTGCCCCACTCCAACATATACTGCACCCCTCTGCATATATACTGCCCTCCACTAGCTAAATCTGACATATAATGCTTCCCCTAGCTAAATCCAACATATATTGCCCTCCCTCTGACATATATTGCCCCCCCACTAGCTAAATCAGACATATACTACTCCCCCTAGCTAAATCCGACATATATTGCCCCCTCTGACATATACTGCCCCCTCCGACATATACTTCCCCCCAGCTAAATCTGACATACTGCTCCCCTAGCTAAATCCAACACATATTGCCCCACTCCAACATATACTGCACCCCTCTGCATATATACTGCCCTCCACTAGCTAAATCTGACATATAATGCTTCCCCTAGCTAAATCCAACATATATTGCCCTCCCTCTGACATATATTGCCCCCCACTAGCTAAATCAGACATATACTACTCCCCCTAGCTAAATCCGACATATATTGCCCCCTCTGACATATACTGCCCCCTCCGACATGTACTTCCCCCCAGCTAAATCTGACATACTGCTTCCCTAGCTAAATCCGACATATATTGCACCCCAGCTAAATCAGACATATACAATTCCCCCTAGCTAAATCCAACACATACTGCCCCACTCCAACATATACTGCTCCCCTCTGCATATATACTGCTTCCCCTAGCTAAATCCAACACATATTGCCCTCCCTCTGACATACTTAACCCTTCTGACATATATTGCCCCCCACTAGCTAAATCAGACATATACTGCCCTCCTAGCTAAATCCAACATATATTGCCCCCTTTGACATATACTGCTTCCCCAGCTAAATCTGACATACTGCTCCCCGTAGCTAAATCCGACATGTACTGCACCCCTCTGTCATATACTGCCCCCCTAGCTAAATACTACATAATGCTCCCCACACAGTTAACCTTTTGAGTTCTAGAGCAGTATGCAACACATTGCTTTGAATGCGTTTGCATACCACCCCTCTGGCACTCAAGGGGTTATAGGAGACGTATGTACCTGCATAACATTTGCCTATATGTTAAAAACAAAAATGTACATTTTATTAAAATATAATTACGACCTTGCGGGGGGCATCGGGACCCCTCTTGATGCCCCCCTGGTATTGATCATCTATCCACTAGGATAGGTGATCAATGCGGCCACAAGGAAGGCTATTGCTGCTTGTTTAGCAAGTGACCTTCCCAGAGAAGAGGGTGTACAGGCATTGTTCTTAGTTAGACTTTTTTCTTATTTAGAAATGTGGGTCTGTGTAATCCCCCATAGGCAGGCTCCCATTAACAAGCTTTCTTGTTCATGGACTTCCCAGAATGAGGGTCCTTAAACAGGTGGAAGCCTGTAGTTCACTTTTGAGCTTCTCTGAGGCTCTTCACTGTACTGCAAAAGCAGCAGGTAAGTTAAAGGTTTAATAATGTTTCAATTCAACTGAAGTCATGATCCCTCCTTATACTGTGTACTAACGCTCTGTTATGTTTCTAATGCTGACATTGCTTTATTTTCTTTGAAATTATATTATTAATTACCCCCTCATGCCCCTTTTCATGTGGGTAAGCCACCACCACCCAGATCTGAAATACATCATCAGACCGGACAGATCACAACGTGGGACAATCTTCCGTCATTCAGTATAAGGAAAATTCTACCTTCCTTGATGGAGGAGGGCAGCTTTTTCCTTACACTGAATGAAGATTGTCCCTCATTGAGATCCTCCTTCAGATCAGAGGCAAAGAAGGCTGAGGTTACATAAAAGGCATGAGGGGGGCAATTTATGATATTGTTTCAAAGGAAATATTGCAATGTCAGCATTAGAAATATAACAGAGAATTAGTACACAATATAAGGAGGGATTGTGGATTTACTTGAATTGAAACATTACTAACCCTTTAACATCTTGAGCGCTTTGATCTTGTCCTTATGTCCCTACTCTGCTGGCACCCACTGGGATGTGGTGTTCTTATCTGTATTGTACTCTGTTTTTAGTTTTTATTATTATTATGTGTTCCAGGTGGCTGATTTTATGGCTATTAACCCTTTCTGTTTATTACCTCTATTTTTTCAGATTTGAGGCAATTCTCCTCTTTATGTAGTCAGATCCTTTTACATGTACGTGCCCCTGTTCACTTCTTGGGGGTCAGAGTGGGCTTAAAGTGAATCAGATGACATGTGTATGCTGGTGTGATCCTTCACTAGCCATCTTTCTTTGTGATTGCACATGCTACACAGAGGCTAGTCTCTCCCTCCTTCCTTCTATTTTAAGCCCTTGCTGTCAGATAAGTGTTTTTATATACTTCTAAATTCTAATAAATAGACTGAGGGGGACAATTTATGATATAATTTTATATACGTTTCTGCTTTTTGAGCTATTTTTTCCTATTTTAGGGGATTCTTCTGGACATGTCAAAACCCAAGGGAATGTGGACAGATCTAAAGCCAATGATTATGGGGTCCCCTTAACCCCTTTAACCCATTGCACCTTATGCCAGACTGGGTTTCCTAGGGAGTATTCTGGTTTCCTATGTCCCTTTTGCACTGTGTCCATCACGCCGCCTCTGGGGCCCTCATCTGCTGAGCAGGAACCAACTTGTGTTAAGGTTTTTATCTCTTTAGTCTTTTATCTATTCAGGGGGTCCTAAGATCTTGGTCTGGACACCCTCTGCTCCCTGTTAGGCATTTACTTCCTATTTTTGTGGGTCATTCCTATAAGGAGGAATGTGAAAGTGATGGGAATTAATTTGATTCCCCCTGTCATCGGGAAATGTCTATAAGGCCTCTGATTCTGTCTCCTCTTCCCCATATAACTTCCAGAGACATTAAAAGGTGGTACCCATTTTTTCTCCCCATTATTCTTTGGACCATCCCCTTCTGTAACAATGGAAGACACCTGATAGAAGACTGTTTCCTAAAGCAGAACTATCAGGAACACATAAGTTATCCCCAATTAATTGCTAGTATCATGCTAATCATGAAATGCCATAATAAAGTTTCTTAAGTACTGTTATGTGTTGGAATCATAACTTCGTATGAAATGTACATCAATAAGACATTGCAGACATCTTGGCGAAGTGGGATCTGTGCACCTGCGCTGTCCATCCTTGTCTCATCACTGAAAGGTTATTTGCCAAAGTTCCATTGTACCGTATGGTACAGACAGGGACAGACAGCGCAGGCGCTTAGATTGCTCTTTGCCAAGATATCTGCTTGTCCTATTAAAGTAAGTTTCATATGAAGTTATGCTTCCAGCTCATGCTGGCACTTAAGAAATGTTATTATTCTAATTCCATGATTAACAAGAAACTAACAATAAATTGGAGATAACTTATGTGTGCATGATAGTTCTGCTTTAACAGGCTCATCTCTAATCTGTACCCCTTTTCATCTGAGCCTTTGATGCAGTGGGCTACTCCACCTACAGTTGATCCCCCTATCTCTGACCAAGCCAAGAGCACCACTCTGCAAACAAACTCTTGGATTCTTTCTTGATGGCAAATTTTGCTTCCTTGGGTGCTTCACAGTGACCTGTTTTCGCTACTGCCTGGGTCACTACAGTTATGGCTGTTTGTGGTGAACTGCATTCAGAAGCCATTCAAGGGGACATTACAAAAGAGGAACTGTTGGTACTGCTCACCAAGATTCTTGAGTCTAGTCCACTACCCAAGAGCTGACACTGAACTGCAATCGGTACAGTAGATATACAGGGTATGGAACCAGACTTGGCTCTCACCGACAGATAGGAACCTGGAATGCCAGGGATCAGTAACGGAGAGTACCCGGACAACCTCCAGAGAGGTTCCTGAGTGGTACAGACTGAAGTCCAAACAGCGGAGGCACACTAGAAGGCTACCACAGATGGGATTGCAGTAGCACAGTGAGGGACTCAGGGCGAGTACAGGCAGAGACAGCAAGGAATAGTATATGGTAGTGTATCTAGAGGCAACCGATTGAGAGATACAGGTAACACTATCAGGCATTACCCGGAGGCAATGGGATCGCACAGTGCGGAGGCAACTTGCAACGCTACCAGCAAGGTAGTAGTTGTACCGGATAGGTAGAGCGTGCCTACAGCTATACCTGGAGACAGTGGTAGTCAGAAAGGAGCGGGAGTAGCACAGAGCCTAAGTCAGACAAGCCACAGTCAGGAACAGGATCAGGTAGTCAGCCACAGCCGGGGTCAGCACCGAACAGGTAGTCGGACAAGCCAGAGTCATACACGGATCAGATAGTAAGACAGAGCCAATGGTCAAAACTGGATCAGATAGTCAGACAAGCCAAGGATCGAGCACTGGAATACGCACAGAAACACCATGAAAGGGCAATTAAGCACAGTTCACGGGCAGATTATAAGGCCGCTGCCGGAAGGCGGAACACAATCAGCCACACAGACAGGAAGCTACAAAATAGCAAGTGCAACGTCAGAGACACGCACCCGCAGCTAGCGGCAGACCAGAGGATGCAGTCCCAGTACCATACCACCGGATAGAAATGCAGGCAAGCAAATCACGGGCACCGTGATAGTTTTCTAGAAAAGCCTCAGCCTTTTCTGTGGCTGTGTGATGCACTCTGTTGCTCAAGATTTGTTTGACTGATCAATCTTCAAAAAAAAATCCTCGGTAGGCCTTCCTTTTGTGGGAACACAATGTTTGAAAGAAAAAAGGAAACCACTGTAGGTGTACTTATAGTAATAATACTGAGCAAAAGTAACATGTAACACTGCATCATTATGAAATGATTGGGAGCTTCACTTACCTGGTGACTGTCTGATAACACACACATACAGATCCAGTCATGCATAGAATATCACTGCCATACTTGAAGTACATTGGTGCCAGAATACAGAGCTTCCCCCAACGACAACACAAACGGTACATGAAAAAATGTATCCACAACATGGCTGCTTGAAGATTAAATAAACACACAAATCTTGAAGTATACCATTAAATCTTGAAGTATGCCATAGAAGTACAAAAAAGACAGAGAACTGACCTAGAAACACCTAACACGTTTCGGAGCAGTGTTGCAGATGTGTTTTTTCGTAAATCAATTGTTTGGCCCTAATCTAGACAAGGTCATGCTTCCAGATGCAGGAGTACCTTGTTGCCTCAGATCCTCCCTCCTAAGCATGCGTTTTCCCATTTAAGAAGACACATGTTTTTTTATCCCCCGCCAGTATGGGAAGCCTTTGGTTCAACCCCCTCCAACTTTCTAAGCGCACACTACCCTAAAGCCCAAACAGGCTCGAGTAGGCAAGAAAACTGCTCAGAAGCCTGAGGCTGACAAGCCCGCTTGCAGGGTCATAGTCTCTCTCTGCCTGTTGGAAGTTATCTCCATCTCTTTTGAGATGTGTGGGAGACTTCAGTGATGGATCAGTGTGTTTACTGGGTAATTTCAGAAGGTTACCTAACTATATTTCTTTCTCTAGAGTTCCTCGGGATCTGGCTCAGGGGCATCTGTTGCTTCCCTTTCCAGCACAGGAGCACTTCACCCGATTATAGTCAAATATTTTCATTGTTCCCAATTTTGGACTTAAAGTCCCTTAACCACTTACTGTTAGCTCTGCAGTTGAAAATGGAGTCTCTGCACTCTGTCATTGTGGCTATGTGTCCTGGGGAGTTCCTTGCTTTCTTAACCCCCCCAGAAAGCTTACATACACCTCCCCAGTTATAGATCTCTCAGCTGCTTTGGGACTACCATGTGAATGCCTTGGCCTCTGCTGAATCCAGCTTTGGATGACACTGTAGTTACTATATAAGGATTCTTTTAACTCCTTTTTTTTCCTCTTTAGAGATCTGAACCCTGTTTGTTCCTGTTCATTTGCATTTTTTTGTGTCCTGACACCTGAGGTTCATGTATTACCAGTTTAGTCCTGTGAAAACTGGCTTTCAGTGGATGTTTTTTCTCTTTTTCCTTCCAAGGAATCTTGTTGGATAACTTTGGTATATCCCCATGGTTTTTGTATTCCACATTGGAAGACAGAGAAAAGAGGATTTTAGTGAACTTACCATTAAATCATTTTATCTTAGTTCAGGTGGAAAGAAAACAAGTGGTTTGAGTCACTGGGCAGAAGGGTCCTCTTCGGTCTCGGTTCAGGGAATTTCCTTCTTTACTCTCACTTCTGCTGTATCTTGTCCTGCTAACAGGCTGAAATCAGTCTGCTGCAAGGATACTTTTGCATTGCAGCACTAACCCTACTTTCATAGTCCCTGATAGAAAACTGTCTGGAAACAGAGATCCAGGGAGCTCGCTGTGAAGGACAAAATGAGGGTAACGAGTATAGGAAATTTGATTTTACATATTCTATACTTACAGAAGATGTAGTCAAAAAGTAAGATTACTGTCACTTTAAATCATTAGGACTTTTCATTGTCTCCTATGGTGCAGTTGATCTGCCTCAGAATTGCTCCTCTTTAGCTTCCTCAATATGGCCATAGGGCTTTGTTCCTTAATTCTTTGGAGATGTTGTACAACTATGTCCCTCATATTTTCAGAGTAACATGGCTTTCAAGCCAAAATAATTGCCCACCACTGTAATAGTTCTCTCCAAGATGAAACGGAGGCTCTATAGAAGAACTTAGGAATGAGAGAGTAGTGCAGTGGCCCCATGCTGCATTCCTAAAAGATATTACTTGTACCAGCAACTGGCTCTACATGAAGTCAAGTTGTACAGGTATTTTTTTCTGTCCTGGAATCTAACCTTCCCACAGCACTACCCACTCAGTGTTTATTCTAGGAAATGGCAGGATTGTCTGTCCACATGCTTACTTTTGTCTCCAGTGTCTCTGGCATTGTCAGTGATCAGATTTACACAACAGTGGCTCTTAACGAGAAACTACTTTTTAAAAACAAAGTATTCTTACTTGAAATAAATCATGCAAAAAGTAACAGATTTCTATGTAAAATATTTTGCTGCTTCCAAATGCTGCTTGTTTAACCATTTGAGTTCCAGGAGGTTGTCCACTGACACTCTCAGGGTTATTGTCATATTATATACACACAGTTTAATGCTTCATATCTTCAATACCTTCAATGCAGCTAATCTTGTTCCCCTTTAAGCAGCAAATTCGAAAGCAAATACTTTTTTCATTGCCATAGCAGCATAAGAATCCTGTTAAACTTTTTTTCCTAGTACCTTTATGTTATTCCTTTGTGTAAATAATAGATCTGAGGACAAAAGTGAGCCATAGGTCTGATATATTTTCTCCCCTTAGCATGCCACCATACTTAGGACGAAATGTTCAAAAAAGTTGTGGTAACAGAACTTGGGGGTTATGCGCTAAGGCGTGATAAAGAGGCGATAACTTCTCCACTGATATAATTTATCTAGTTCCTGTGTTATTCTATGGAGGGTATGCACTAAGATCTCCAACTTCCGTGAAATCTTAATGCATAGGCTGTATAGAAAAGCAGGAATTGGAGAAGTGATCTCACTGGAGAAGTTCTCTCTGTTTTATCACATCTTTATCACGCCTTCTTTCATCTTCCTCATTGTCTGTTATCATGGTAAAAAAGTTCTTACACCATGGTCCGTCAATTCAGTTATATCGCCATCATTTTTTGCATCCAATTCCACCATCTCGATTAAGGGGAAAAAGCTGTCTCAAAAGAGTGCATGGTTTAATCTACTGTTATTTGTAAGGTATTTTCAGAAATATTATATTTTTAGCTGTCCTAATACAAATGGCCTAAACTTGGACAAGACAAATGAAAGTACTATTAGCAGCAGTGAGAACCAATAGTACTGTGTTCATTGGTAAAAAAGAGCCTTTGAAAATTTGTCATTTTAAAGATAAAAAGCTGTGTTTGCTTCCTTGAACATTTTCATTACAAAGACACATTATTTTACTTATTTTTGTGTATTAAGTACAAGGCTGTGCCTGGATTTATGGGAGGGACGGCTTTTATTTCTTAGGCGTGCGCCGCTACCTTATCACTTGGTTTCCAGAGCTTTGCACCGAACTTCCAGTTCCTCATTGGTGATTCACATTCGGCAGATGCTAGCTGCTTCACCCTGCTCATAAAGTGACTGGTTCCTGTTCAGCTGCTTGCATCCAGTCTTTGGGCCCATGGCCCCACATTTATGCGGTTAGGGTACCCTGGTCAGCCTATCATGGCTGGTTCTCCAATCAGCTTGTACTTCTCGCAAGCTGCTCCTTACTTCATGTCCAGGTCAGGCATTCAGTCATCTTCCCTCAGGTAAGTTTGCCTAGATTACATTGCCATTCTCAAAGTTGCTCACACCCCTCCACGTCCCTTCGCCTCACTCATCATTAGTTGCATGCCTCATCACAAGTCTTAGTGGAGCCATACTATTTGTAGGACTTCTGTCAGCATTCCTCCTGCATTCAGGCATACGGTTCCCCTCCAGCAGAGCTTCAGGTTCCCCTGGCATTTCAACCTTCCCGCCCCCCTTCAATGAAAGCTGCTCAGGCAATTTGTCCTTCCCTTTCTCTTTTTTTTCTCCTCTCCTGACCTTACCTCTTCATAGAGGCTGAAGGTCCCCCCATCTTTTTACCTTACCTCTTCTCAGAGGCCTAAAGGTCCCCACTTCTTACCTTACCTCTTCACAGGGGCTGAAGGTTCCTCCCTCTTTACTCCGCCAAAGACCCCCCCACCGTTGTCCTACCTCTTTTAATGCTTTATCTCTATGCAGAGACTGAAGGCCCCCCCCCCCCTGTTTCATTACCTCTTAGCAGAGGCTGAAGTTCCCCTCACCTGTTAGCTGAAAATGTAGGTTCACTCACAGTGCCCTTGTTTCACATCATTATGGTGGTGCAGGCTCCCCAGTTCAGAATGGTGGCTTATATGTCACATCTCCAGGGGAGGGTCAGTACTACTCGTTAGTCTGTCTTTCCCTTCCTGCACCTTCACACTGAGGGCCTGGATCCCACACATCCTCTGGCCAGGGGAATGGCTTCCAAGCCGTCTTCTGGTGTGTCCGCGGTTGTTGGTTCCCACTGCCTGGTTTAACTACTCTTGTCTGTCTGCACTTAGGGTCCAGATTGGGGATCCCTCCAAACCACTAACTTGTATCCATGTCGATCCATGCACAAGCACCTATAGCGAGTTCAAGTTCCACTTCTCTCTCATTATTGTGTCACTAGCAGCTACCTGTTTGTTAATCTTCCCCCAGGTCATTATGGAAAATATGTAAGGTGAACCCGCCACAAGATCAGAGACATCACCAGTCAACACCCCAGCGACCCCCAGGCCTCGCAGCCCTTCACTCCCAAACTGAACTATTGCCAAGCTAATGACGTAACTTACACGTCGTCACATCCCTTACCCAGCTTCTGCACGCAAGGAGGAACTATTTAGATGGCTCTTCATTCTCGCTTCGGACTCACCACAGGCCCTCCCTCCCCCGGCTTCTCCTACGCTGGTGTCTGGCAAACCCGCCTGCATCTTATCTAATATTGGCTCAGCCTTGGCGGACAGCCAGTCCCATCTGTCAGTCCTGGAAAATACTTCCTCAATGGGAACTCCAGCTTTGTCCACCACCGCTCTCGTTCCTCAGCCAGGTACCTCTTTACCTCATTCCCTGCTTATTACCCCTGCTCATATGGTCCGTCCCCACCTCCAGTGGGACATCATTGACGTAAAAGATGTAAATCTCGTTTCCTTCCTAATTGCCTCTCAGGAATTGGCTGAGCATAAGACTATCAGCTTCAGGGATGTCTCCGTGACACTAAAGTCAAAAGATCTTAGGCTTTCCAAGAAGCTGTCTATGAGGAAGTTCATTCTAGATTTTAGTATTTTTAGGGACATCTTGTGTTCATCCTTTCCTGACAGGTGGCAAGAATTGGACACCTACCTGTATTTGGTTTCGGATCTGGCATATAGGTACGGTGATACTGCATTCTATGATTACCACCGTTCCTTTTCAGTCAAGCTGGCAGCGAGCTTGGCACAGTTCAATTTCATCATAGATTGGGGTGTTCTGGACAGCGAGCTCTTATGCCGACATTTTGCTGGCATCAGAGCTCCTACCTGTAACACTTGCCAGTCATCCTACCATTCCTCGAACCTTTGCCCGTATGCCGCCGCTCCAACCAACCTGGCCATTCCAGCCACCCTGTCAACCTCGCAAGCTACTAACCCAGCTCCCCCCCAGCTCTGCAGTCAAGAGATAAATTGGGGAGAACCATCCATTACCTGGGCATGGCATCTATCTTAAATAACCTTAATAGCAAGGGTTGCTTTTTCAGTGGGTGCAGGCTTCTGCACATCTGCACACTGTGCCAAAAAGCCCTTTCTATAACAAGTTGCTTTAGGTCATTTTCAGCTAATAAAGATTTAAATACAATTTATGTTGGAGTCCTGGAATCTTTATTGGCCACTCACCCAGATTCTCAGATAGTCAGTTTTGTTATCGCCGGTCTATCTGAGGGTTTTCACATGGGTATCATAACCTTACCAGACACATCTGTTAGTTGCCCCAATCTCCGCTCAGCCCTCTCTAATACTCAGACAGTCACCAATCTCATAGCTAAAGAGAAGGGATTCCTCACTGGCCCGTTCGCATCCCCCCCTTTTCCATCCTGGAGGATCAACCCGATTGACCTTTCCACCCATAAATATTCAGCCAAGCAAAGATTAATTATAGACTTTTCGGCACCCCAATCTTCCGAATTGCCCATTGTCAATTCCTTTATTCCCTCTGAGCAGTACTCCCTTTATTATGCCTCAACAGACAACGCCATTTCTCTCATATGCCAGGCAGTTCCAAGGTGTTGGCTGTCCAAATGGACATCGAGGATGATTTCAAACTGCTACCAGTTCATCCCTCATTATTGCATCTTCAGGGAATCCAGTGGGCGGTCCAGTTTTACTTTGCCACAAGACTGACATTCGGTTCCAGGAGCAGTCAAAAGATATTTGCCTCCTTCGCTGAAATCTTATGTTGGATTCTGCTCAACCAATGCCGATGTCAGTCAGTCATCCATTATTAGGACGACTTCTTGTTAGTAGATCCAGCCCAAAATACTCCTACCAGTCTAGCCAAACTCACTGAGCTATTCTAATATCCTGTTAGCCAGTCATAAGACCAGGAAAAGCAGTGGAATTCTTGGGAATTCATCTGGACTCAATAACATTTGAAGCCAGCCTACCTCCTGACAAGTTGATTAGGATCCAGCAACTGGTCCATCAATTCATCACAAGTGAGTTCACTTCCCACCTAGATTTAAAATCTCTCCTCAGCCATCTCAGTTATGCCACGCGAATCATTCCGCAGGGGTGTTCTTTCATTTCCCATTTACTGTCACTGCTGTGATTTCACTCCACATCCGATAATTGCCCTCTTGATCAGGTAGCTGAAGCAGACCTCCGGATGTGGGACAGTTTCCTGTCTCACTGGAAAGGCCTCTCATTGTTCCCCCCGTATATATATCCCCTTCTTCACCTACCATTTACACCAACGCATCTCCAGTCCATGGATTCACAGCCATCTGGGGCTTAGAATGGTTCGCAGAACCCTGGCTGCAGGATATTTTTTCTAGTCCACATTTCCATTCCACATCCCCTTTTTGGAATATATCCCGTGATAGTTCTAGCAGCAGTATGAGGCAGTCGATGGTCAGGGTCCATCTATTTCATGTCAGATAACATTGCCACAGTTCATATTTTAAACAAGGGTAGATCCTACAACCATTCAGTCATGCTGTTTTTCCGTAAACTTACCTGGCTATCATTATATCACAAATTTCTAATACATAGTTCTAATATTTCTGGTATCCATAACACCGCAGCTGACTCCCTGTCATGTTTTAATTTCCAGGTATTTTACAAGTGCATTCCAGATGCCAATCTGCAGCCAGCACATCCCTCCATCTTAGAGGAGCTAATGATGCCTTGAGAAATTTCTCCAGACAAGCGAGAGACATCATACAAGCAGCACTGGCCCAGAACACGCTTAGGTCATACAATACGGCTTGGGCCTCATTTCACAATTTCATCTTACACACTAAGCCTGACAAACCATTTTCATCAGCAACCATCTTAGCATTTGCAGCATATTGTCACTCCATGCTCTTACTCTCACCCACAACTATCTGATCATACACTGCAGGAATCCAGCACCACTTGACCATGCTTACGCCATGTGGGCCATATCTGTTCACAAATTACCATTTCAAATTATTTTTCAAGGGTCTGGCCAAAATATCCCTATGTTCAGTTTGTCCGCGTCTCCTTACCACGGGGCCACTGATTCAACAACTCCTGGATTTACTGAATAAAAACCCATTTGGCCATCATACCAGTACAGTCATAGCAGCATCAGCATTCATAGACTTTTTTGGCTTGCTCAGGCCAGGTGAATTCTCAGTAAAATCTAGAAAGGACCCATTCATATCCAAAACACAGCTCTCATTATACTCCACCCACTTCGTACTCACCCTTCTTTGTTCCAAAACCGATAAAACAGGTAAGGGGGCAGACATACCCTTCTACCCTTCTGCAGACAGATGGTGTCCTGTCAAATCACTCCAGAACCTAGCATAACTTATAGCACCAAACTCACCAAGCAGTCCACTAATTCCTATATATATTAGTCCTCTATCTACCACAACAGTCATGAAAAACATCAGAATTCTATTAACACGTTTGGGGAAAAACCTATCTCAGTTCTCAGGCAACTCATTTTGCATTGGTGCCGCCTCCTCAGCCGCTAAGAATAAAGTACCTGGTCACATCATACAGAGGCTGGGAAGATGGAGGTCCAATTGCTTCACTATTAAGCAAGATCATTGGCTCAACTAATACTTTTTTGTCCTCTAATCAGGCTATCCTTGTATGTTCATCCTCTGGGGGTCCTTCCAGAGGGTGCCAAAACCCAATTACAATCCAGCCGGAAGCTCAGATCCAAGCACACATAATTTTCTATTAAATATATTTCAGAATGTATTTTATTACTATAATAATTTATTTTATTAAGGTGTTAACAAATTATGCATCTTTTACAATTACGGTGTAATGATTAGAAAAACATGGCATATTGAAAAAAATGATGTTGACATTTAGAATTTGCAAAGTAGATACAGTAGAGTGAATGTTTAAATCTGCCAGCGCATCTCCACTGGAATTAGCCTCTGAGACCAGTGGGTCCATTCCAGGGTGTGCACTACAGCATATGATCACTAAGTGCATATCAATGGACACATACTCCTTTGTTAGAGCTTTAATGACAGCAAGTCCCATAACATGTTTAGATAAATGTGTAAAATCACACAATTTCTGCTACACCTTGTTTAAAGGGATGGTAATGTTTCATAATTAAAGCAGCTTCAATTCATCTTCATAGTATTTGGGCCATGGAGAGTGTTATTTCAGTAACAGTGATAAAGTGGAGAAATCATCTCCACTTTATCACCTCTTTATCACTTCTTAATGAATCTTTCTCATTGTTTGTCTAATTTATACAGTTTGTATCAACCTTATTTTATATTTCGGCAAAGAGTGGTTTTGATTCAGAAAGGCTATTGGCGCAGTAATGGAATTTCAGTCATTATCATTGGGTTCACAAAGTTTTTCTCACTAATGTCACGTGCACTTAGGACCATATTCACAAATACAGAAGTGGAGAAATCCTCAGACAAACCAACGGCACCATAGGTGCAATTAAAAATTCCTTTAACCCTTTGAGTGCCAGAGGGTGCATAACGCATTGCTTTGCAATGCATTGCGTACCTCTCTGGCACTCAAAGGGTTAATTGAGCAGTAAACTTTTTAAAATGAAAAATATATATTGTAGGGCTTTTCCTGTTGAGTAAATCAAGGGTACACTCCCACCACTGAGAGGTGCGTATGTGCAGAGTTATTACAGTTTAAACACTGTTTTTATTATATACTTTAACCCCTTAAGGACCAGCAGTCCCTGGGGGTGTGTGGTCCTTTAAGGACCAGATAGGGAAGTTCAATGTGCCGCCCCTCGTGACTGATCATGTATGCCGGCACGCCGAACGAGGGACTGAAAGAGATCACTCCGGTCTTGGAGAGATCAACTTCAGTCCCTGGTATTACTCACCGCGCTCCTGCAGTAAAAGTACGTGAAGTACCAGGACCGTCACTAGTCTCTAAGTGCCGGACCAGCGTGACGGTCTGGGTACATCAATGGTCCTTAAGGGGTTAAAAATGCCCTTTAGTGGGCAGATTCCAATTAGTTATTGTGATGCATTCTATGAAAGAGTCACTGACAACAGTTTTTCATGGAATGGGACAGAAACTGCAGACTCTAAGTCACCTTGTTTGCTTAAAGGAGCAGTAAACTTTTTAATGAAAACCTATATGTTATAGATAGTTTCCTGCTGAGTAAAACAAGGTCACTCCCATCGCTGTCAGGTGTTTTATTCAAAACTTGTAGCAGTTCGAATAATCAGGAAGTGAATTTACTGTGTTTACTTCCTGACAGTTCTAACTGACAGGAAGTTACTCGACAGTTCTTTTACAGTCTATGGAGAACTGCATGTCACTTCCTTTATTCTCCATTAGAATGTAAGAGGATATGTCATTGGAATTTGATGACTAGAGGCCACTGCTAATGTAAAAAAAACACAGGTTTAAAATGTAATAACTGTAATAACTCTGGAAACATGCATCTCTTAGCAGTGGGAGCACCCTTACTTTACATAAGCAGTAAACACCCTACTATATATATATATATATATATATATATATATATATATATATATATATATATATCCTATATAATAATTCGCTAAATCGTGTATAACGCCCGACATGCGCAGTAGACACTGCTGCGCGTGCGGCACTCATGCGCAGTAGAGACTGCCCGCGCTGCGGCTGATACAGAGCTGGGCTCTCCAAAGGAGCGTCTAGCTCTGTATCAGCAGTGGCGCTGGCAGTCTCTACTGCTCATGAGTGCCCGCGACCGGCTGCCAGAGGCACTGTGGCCCGTGTAACGGGCTGTTCAAGTAGTATATATATAAAATATAAATAATATTCATAAAAAAGTTTACTTTGCTTTTAAACGTTCAGGAAGTAATCACCACTGCAGTTCCCTTCCTGATAATTTCACATACCTCCTCTTTAGAAGGGACAGTCCCTCTTTTAGACCCAAGTCCCACTGTCCCTCTTTCCCACCCTGATGTCCCTCTTTTTAAGAGATCAGACTGTGTGGTGTGTATGTAAGTGTATCACATTGCTCTGCAGCAATAAAGCTCACGTTAATTTGTTTAAACATCAGTATATGTGTTTATAAATGAGTCTGTGTAAATACAATACTTTGGTCTTGTTATGAGTCATTTATTAGTTTACACTAGGAGGTATCGATAGGTCATGAAGTAGACTAAAAATTCTCGGTAATATCCTATCCACCTGCCACGCCCCCAACAATGCCCCCTGTAACAGAACTGTCTCTCTCTGGCAATTTGAAATGTTGGGAGGTATGATTTCAACTTTTATAGCTTTTGAATAAAATAACTCTGCAGTGGGAGTCCCCTGTTTTACTCAACATGAAAATCCCTGTAATGTATAGATTTTCATAAAATAATTTTTCTACTTCTTTAAATGGGCCATTTAAGCCGGTGAATGTTAGAGAGTTTTCCAAAATATTGCTTTATCTTGGATTCCTCTCTAGCATTCAAGGTGTTAAAAATCCTATTTAGAAGGACCTTTCCACCTTATTTTGACTTGATATACAGTATAGAATATCTGTTGCAGTCTCCTTGTAGCACTGATTTATGTGTACTGTCAAGGCAGCCTTTTCTACTTTGTTTCACATTTTTGCATTCCGCACAGAAAGCCTTCTGGAAAGGCATTCAGGGTGCTGTCAGGGACATAAAAGTATAGAAAAATAAAGGCAAATCTGAAAAATAAAATAGAAATATAGGCAATCTGAATGTACAACAGTTACATAATATATAAAGTCAAAATAAGGTAGAACTGTCGCTTTAAATCAATGGGGATTTTTACAGCTTTCCTATGGTGCAGCTGATTTATCACATAATTACTCTTGTTTTCTTTTGGGATCCTAAGTCTGTTATTTAAGTTTTTCTGTTGATGCCACTCTACACAGTGCTGTGGACTGCCCAGGGAAAAATGTCCCTGGAAATCTGTTTTGGAGTGCTGGCAAGCATGCTAAATACATCTCGTATACAGTGTGTCAGGTGTGTTGGACATGTCTTTGGCACCCATGGAGTTATATCAGGGATGGCTGACCATAAGTCCTCCAGTCACTGAGTACTACAGTTTCCATAATCTGATGGGCATTTTAGTCCTCAACACCTGGAGTGCCTCAGGTTGCCTTACATTGGGTTATATAATTGTTTTATGACAGTTGTGGCAAGGGTTTTTAGGTTTAATAACTGTATAAAAACCTGCAATAATAATTTCTTTTTAACCAATTACTTTTAGGACTTAAAGGGGGATCAGAGGCTCCAGATGGACATGGTGGAAACTTCCATTACACCTTCCATGGTGACCCACACGCCACATTCAATGCATTTTTTGGAGGAGCAAACCCATTTGAAATTTTCTTTGGCAGAAGGATGCCAGGAGGCAGGGACGATGAAGACATGGAGTTGGATGGTGATCCTTTTAGTGCCTTTACCAGCTTCAACATGAATGGGTTTCCCAGAGAAAAGAACCAGGTTGGTAACCAGTTCCGCCGTAAGCAGGACCCTCCAGTAATTCATGAGTTGCGGGTGTCCTTGGAAGAGATTTACCATGGCAGCACTAAAAGGATGAGGATCTCCCGGAAAAGGATGAATCCCGATGGAAGAACTGCTCGAAATGAAGATAAGATCCTTACCATAGAGATAAAGAAAGGTTGGAAAGAAGGTACAAAAATCACATTTCCCAAGGAGGGAGATGAGACACCCATGACTATTCCTGCTGATGTTGTTTTCATCATTAAAGACAAGCCTCATTCACATTTTAGAAGAGATGGATCAAATATTGTGTGCCCGATACAGATTGGCTTGCGTGAGGTAAGTTCTCAAATCAACCCCCATCTCCCAACAAACATGTTGTTTCCATTTTTCACTTAAATTATTAATTATTGAAAAGCTTATTTTGAAATCAAAGAGACTGATGTACTAAAAAGAACAATTTTGAATCAAGCCAAATACAACATATGTGGCATCTCAGTTCTCCTCTGGGCTGGCTACATATCCAGAATTCAATGGGTTAAAAGCCCTATTTAAACCAATGGGGATTTTTATTTGTCCCCGATGATACAGCTGGTTTACCCCAGAATTGCTCCAGTTTTTCTTAGAACATAAGTACATAAGATTGCATGATTCTCCATTAGAATAATTACCAAAACAGCTGAACTGTCAGGCCACAGTAGATCACAGCCAATGTGGTTAACTGCAAATGTAAAGAAGGAAATGGCAAGGAAAAAAAAAGCATTTAAGCTATTTAAGTCTGAAGGAACAGAACATTCTTTTTTAAAATACAGGGAGTGCAACAAAGATCGCAAAAAAGGCAATTAGGTCAGCAAAAATAGTAAATGAAACTTGAATTGCAAGAGAGAGCAGGACTAATACAAAAAAGTTTTCCAAATATATAAATGGCAAAAAAATTTAAGAGGTAGTGCATTTGACCTTTCAAACATTAGATGGTTGAGTTGATTAGCGAGGATAAGGAAAAAGCTGATATTCTAAACACTTTCTTTGCCTCAGTATATACAAGGGAACAAGGAATGTTAAAAGAGCCTCATCAAGTAACAAATAAGACTATACCATTATCAGCATACCTGGGAACTTTCAGTTGAGGGCTACCCGGAGGGTAAATACAAAGCTTTATTGAAAAAATAAAC
Organism: Rhinophrynus dorsalis; assembly: GCA_037306005.1. Taxonomy (NCBI): domain Eukaryota; kingdom Metazoa; phylum Chordata; class Amphibia; order Anura; family Rhinophrynidae; genus Rhinophrynus; species Rhinophrynus dorsalis. The sequence goes on from CM074722.1 coordinate 258,503,741, forward strand.
ATAATAATACACAGAAAGATAAAACCAATTAAAAACAATCAGTATGAGGCAAATAATATACATGCCCAGCCTTAAATAATAAAGAAATAGAAAAAAAGAAAAAGAATATGTCTACAATATGTGTGCCCTACAGAGTGTCAACTATAGCGAGACAGAGCCAAAAAATTATACATATATGAAGTGAATAATACCATATAAATAAAGTGCAAAAGATACAAACATTTGAATAAAGTGCCAAAAGATGTAGACATATACTTATCTTTATATAGTATTATAGTAAACCCACTGGGAATGTCGAATAATCAAAAAGCCAAAATACTGAACACCCAGCGCGTATCGCTACTATAGTAGCTTCGTCATCCCTGATACCATCATGGTATTCTGCAGCATAACAACGGCCCAAACATACAGTCAAAGTCATTAAGACCTATATTCAATATAAAGAAGAACAAGGAGTCATGGAAGTGATGGTATGGCCCCCACAGAGCCCTGATCTCAACATCATTGAGTCTCTATGTGATTACATGAAGAGAGAGAAGCAACTGAGGCTGCCTAAATCCACAGAACCGTGGTTTGTTCTCAAGATGTTTGGAACAACCTACCTGCCGAATTCATTAAAAAACTCTATGCAGGTGTACCTAGAACAATTGATGCTGTTTTGAAGGCAAAGTGTGGTCACACCAAATGTTGATTTGATTTAGATTTTTCTCCAGTTCACTCACTATGCATTTTGGAACTGGCGCCAATACTTTATGGGTACACCTGAAATATAAAAAGTATATGAAAATAGGTTAGGTTAGGTTTGCTAATATTGTCTTGATCTGACAGTGGACAGATCACAATAAATAGTAAAGAATAAAACAAAAGGATAAGCGTTCTGAAACTCTTAAATATAGCTTTATTATATAAAAAGATATTAAACATTGTTAAACTTAGAATCATATCTAGCATATAACAAGCAATGATAGGTACCAAAGTTAAAAAACAGTGATATCACTGAAAAAATAGTAAATATTAAAGTGTAAAATATAAGATATACTGTGCTCACATCCGTATTTTGATGACTATGGTCTGAATAGGTTGCGTATCTTCACCCCATACCGGATATTGGACAATGACCGTAATATTATGTATTGTGTGGTACTATGGATCTTTTTCCTGTCCTAAATGAGGTATTTTACCGCTGATCTTTGAATGTTAGCCAGGTGCAAGCTGACACTGTCTCTTGATATAAGCATCGGCTGCTTGTTTTTGTTGGCCTGCAGGCAGAGTAGTGAGCCACTATATGATGTAGTGTACCTTCCGTCTTTAAATCCAATATGCAGATAAAGTTATGCAGGCAGGTATTTCGTGGTATTATGGTTCCCTTACCTCTGATCTTTGACTGTTAGCCAGGTGAAAACTGACACTGTCTTTTAATATAGGCATCAGTTACGTGTCTGAGTTGGTCTGCGAGCAGAGTGGTAAGCCACTTGTCACAAGCAAAGGCTATAGGCCCTGTTGAGACAGTGGGGAGAGTGTGGGAGTGAAAGGGTTAACAATACCAGACCCCTGGTTACCTGTTACTGTCCCTACAACCACCAAATTAACCCCTGATATACCTCCTGCACGATCACCCCAGTACTACAATTTGCTGCCACCACCAAGACTTTATATCTGGGCGTCTTAGGTTAACCAAAACACAACAGAATACAGTATAAAATCACCTTAATAATCAGACATATATAATTAAACCTTTAGTAACGTGTGCTACCTGAGCTTCCTTCAGAGTAGTGAGTTCATATTAGAGAACAGAGACAAGAGCTGATTAATTGAACATTTAATCTGAAAAAAGGCTTCACAGTGCTGGTTACAAAAATACAGAAATAAAGGACATACACAAATAAAGATTACACATAAGCAAAACAGTCCATAAAATAAAACGGGAGAAACACAAGAAATCCTTAAAGGGATAGTAACACTTCGTTTTAACTTTATTTTATTTTGTAGGCATTAAAAAAACATGAAGAAAAATAGAAGGTTAGAGAGGTTTGAGAGATATTCACAAGCAAAGTTTCCCCTCACGCCCCTTTTACCTAGTGTAAGCCATCTCTTCTCAGATGTGGAATCTGGTTGTAAGACCAAACAGATAACAGCAGCGGACAAGCTTCTTCATTGAGAACAATGAAAACCCTGCCCCCCTTGACAAGTCTTTCAGGTTTTTCCCTTATCTTAATTGAAGATTGTCCCTCTCTGCAGTCTATCTGGGCACCTCCCTTCTGCTCTGGCTGAGCAGTGTTACATCAGTAAAAGGGGCAGGAGCGGGATACTTTGTCATTGAATTACTCATGAACTACAACTCTGACAGAATTAAAATAACACTCTCCAAAGTCCAAATACTATGAAGATTAATTAGAGCTGCTTTTATTGTGAAACATTACTATCCCTTTAAATACAATTACCGATATTTTAAGAGTCCTTGGGAACTTCAGATGGTATTTCTTCCTTCAGTTGTTACAAAGCAATTCCCTGTTTTATCCAAAAAAAAACCCATACTAAATACTTTCCACAGTTTCTTCTAAGGGGGGGAAGGTTTGGCCTGACAGTTTACGGCCCACTTAGTCAGACCTGTCTGGGATGCTACTGCAGAGTTGTACCTGAAAAATCATAAGGCCTTCCAAAACATGCAATCCACAGCACACCTCTATAATGTTATCAGGGCTCAAAATTTCCACTTGCCACTAGCCAATGACGAGTGAAAATTTAGCCCTGGCGAGTAGAAATTCAGTCCTGGTGGGTATGTTATGGCTTGCAGTGGCGAGTAACTTTTCAGGTCTGGCTAGTAGCAAAGGACTTCACATTTTAAGCCCTGATACTAATCATACTCCTTATATCTGTGTGAATATCTGGACACTAAACATTCTGGGTCTAACTGGTTGCAAAGTGACTATTCTTGTAACTCATAGCAGGAACACCTCCCCCTGGCATGTTTGATACCCACCACAAGGGTAAAACCTGGGCATTCTGAATATATATTTGTATTGAACCATTTTACACTATATATACATGTTAACATAGTAGATAAGGCTGAAAAAAGACATGCGTCCATCAAGTCCAGCCCATGCCAATAACACCCCTGTTGATCCAGAGGAAGGCAACAAAAAAGCCCTCTGGAGCAATTTCCAGTGTAGGTGTGTGTGTGTGTGTGTGTGTGTGTGTGTGTGTGTGTGTGTGTGTGTGTGTGTGTGTGTCAAATAGGACCCCGACTCAATATCCTATTTGCTTTGAAGCCATCTGTCATAACTGTCAATATTGTTCTGTGCTAGATAGGCATCCATTGCTTTTTTGAATGCAGTTACATTATCTGCAAGCACAACATCCCGAGGCAAAGAATTCCATAGCCTTACCGCCCTTACTGTAAAGAATCTCTGCCTGTGTTTTAGTCGAAAGCGCCTTTCCTCAAGTCTTAATGGATGACCTCTTGTTCTTAGCTCAGCTCTTTGCATAAATAATTCATTGGATAGTTCTTTGTATTGACCTTGAATGTATTTGTAAATGGTAATCATATCACCCCTTAGACATCTCTTTTCTAATGTAAACAAACCCAGTTTGGCTAGTCTCTCTTTGTAACTCAGATCCTCCAATCCCTTTATCAGTTTTGTTGCACGTCTCTGCACCTTTTCCAGTTCAGTAATGTCTTTTTTTAGAACAGGCGCCCAAAATTGTACTCCATATTCTAGATGAGGCCTAACCAAGGATTTATACAGAGGTAGGATAATATTAGCATCCCCTGCTTCTACACCTCTTTTTATGCAGGCTAGTACTCTATTTGCTCTTGCAGCAGCTGAGTTCTTCCTATTTCATAATATTTGACTGTCCCCTGGATGAACCCCATCAGAGCAGAGGGTCCAGTATATTTTATGACACTCTGTTCTGCTCCGCTGATCTTCTCATTCAGTTCCTGGTGATGTTATCTACTCAGCTAATTTTATGGCCTAGGACTGGGGCACTTTGAATAATATACAGGTTAGCAGCCAGACAAGCAAATTATACAACCCAGAGGGCCAACTCATGCCTTGGCATGACACCTCCCTCTTAAGATGGTGGACAGAGGGATCAAGCCACAGGCTGATCAGTTTGTTCACCATTAACCTCCATTCCCACCTGACAAGACGGGCCATCTGTATTCCCATGTAATCTGCCTTTCTCCCTCCCTGGGCCCCTGTATGTCAATGGGAAGGGACTCCCAGTATACAATATGGTTATCCCAATTTAACCAGTGCCTGTCCGTGTCAGCTCCTGGCTTCTCAGTGCAGTGTCTCAGCCCTTCAAGGGAGGGGTCACTGCGCAGAGTGTCCATGAAATTTGTATTGCCCCCCCCCCCCCCCCCGGCTGCACCAGAGAGTACAGCTCCCTCTGGTAGAGCATTGGGGGGTGGGATGAGGTCTACCCCTTTCTCTGCCTGCTGGTCAGACAGCGTGACCCTTTCATTACCATCCTCTTCATGTTCTACAGCTGCAGCCCTGGCATACTGCTAACATGTTACCCCTGCTACCATTGGCATACCTCCCTGTCTCCCACTTTCCTCCTGGTAGCACAACCTCTGCTCTCTGCATTCCCCATCCAGGAAACGTTACAGAAGGAAAATCCCATTCCTCCTCCCTCTTACTTTCAGACATCACAGTCTCAAATGATTTAGACACAGGCAAATCACCACTCACTTCTGGTCCCTCATCCTTAATTGTTACCTGGGGCACACCAAACCCTCTCCCTAGCCCTTCTCCACTAGGTTTTGGCATTTGGAACTCATTGTGATCACATTTTACAACACACCCCACCTCACCTTTGGAAGGCATCACTGATTCAGTTACAGGTAGGCATTTATCTATCCTCTGCTCTCCCTCCCAGCGATCACATTTCACAACATCCCCCAAAATTTCACAAAGTACCTTAGCTTGATCAGGACTTTCAGTTAGCCCTTCCAGTTTGGAGCATAGTGACAGAGCATCTGGCCCAAATCATTCCCCAGCGGAACATTAACAGGGATATCCTCAAAAACCCCCACTTCCCGCAAACCTTTGCCCACCCCCCAATTAAGGTACACACGTGCCATGGGCACAACGGGGCACGCACTCCCAATTCCTTTGGATTCCAGGGATCATGTCCTCTGTATTCACCACTTCAGGGCGCTCCAAGGTGAATGAAGCTCCAGAATCTCTCAGTCCCATGGTCACCCGGTCACCCACAGTTACACTCTACAGGTTATCCTCTCTTTTCCCCACAGGCCCACCCACAAGCAAAACTGATGGTGGCCCTCCAGTGGCACTCCCACCTCCACGAACAGGTGGCGGTGGATTCCTAGTGGGGCAAGTAACCCTCAGGTGCCCAATCTGGTTGCACTGAAAACAACGGCGGGTATGGGGCCCACCAGACATAGCCCCTGCTCTATTGGCAGCTGGAGGTGAGGTCCTCACTGCAGATCTTGTAGATATTGACTGAACTGTATCTCCTCTCCAGGTTGGAGTACCAGCTGACATAACTCCACGCCTAGATGCTGGTGCATGGATGTCTGCGTAGTCATCTGCCAGTTCTGCGGCATCCCTAGCGGTTTTTGGCTTTCTTTCTAGAATCCACCCTCTTACATCAGGGCTTCATGTATGTAAGAACTGTTCCAGGACAATTAAGTCATTAACTGCTTCATAGGTGGTAGCTTGTAACCATGTAATCCATTGCTTGGCCATTTCCAGCTCATGTCTTTTCTGTCTCTTTTTCTTGTCACTGTGCAGCCTGCTGTTGAATCATCACTTGCATGGCCTCCTGAGCATCTGAAGCCATCAATTGTCTGAATAAATCTGTAGAGCAAATTCCATGACACTTTGTGGGGTACAAACACTAGTATGTAGTGGTCCTGCAGTAGTAGGGTGCTCAGTAACCCTTTCATTGTCAGTCTCTGACTCAACAGTGTGTCTGTCAGCTTCCACAAGGCCCGCAATAGGTTGTTCCTTGCTTTTGCCAAAAGTTGGTACAACCCTTGCTTGGCAGATCAATTCCAGGGTCTCTTTGGGCTGTTTACGATAAGCCTCCATATTCAGAAATGAGATAGAGAAAGAAAAAACAAGAATGGGGAGGGGAGAACTGTTTTGCACGCAGTATGTCTTTTAAATCAGCACTGAGCTCTGTCTTTGGAAATTACACAAAAATGTATGCAATTTCTTTTAGTGCTAAGATCCCTTTACAGGTAATATCTAATATTTATATAGCTATATGGCCAGTGATAAGCCGTAAATTACTAGATAAATGTGCGACTAGCAGGTTTCTGATTAAACAATAGAAAAAGAGATTATTAGGAGCAGAAGATTAACTATTTTTCTTTTTAATCTTCGCTCCCGAAGAAATGAAACCAGTTCAAAGTCTATACAACAGTGCCCGAATTGATCACTTTAATACTTCACTTTTATTACAATGTGGTTAAAATAGTACTTTTTGGTTCCTTTATAAATTGGATGATTCATAAAATACTGTGTGTGGTCACTAGTTGACCCACAAGGTGTTAAAAACCCCAACCAATGACAAAGAAGACCTATAGTGTGTTATGATTTCACACTGGTGTTACGCTCAGTTCTTTTCACACTTAATAAACAATTGATGTTGTTTGTATGTGCTGCACCTTTAAGTAAAATAGTGCTTTTGTTAAGTAGCCTGTTGCTTCGTATCTGAGCTACTAATCGCATACACCGCAAATAACCTTGTTCGTTTTTCAGGTTTAATATTCAAGCCATCCTTTTCTTGGTGGTTTCAAATAGATAGTTTATTCAATCGCTATGTTTTAACTGACTGTGTTAACGACTGATTAAACATCCAAATACTTTTGTCTGCCTTTTTACTATCTATTTTACAAGTTGAGGTGTCTAGGTTTGCTGCACCTTAAAGTAAAATCGTGCTTTTACTAAGTAGCCAGTTGATTAACAAATTTGCTACTAATCCAGAACACGGAAAACAACCTTGTTGCTTTTACCGAGTATCACAGTTTCATACCCAAACCATCCTTTCATTGGTGGTTTCCAATAGATAGATTATTCACTGGCTGTGTATTAACTGACTCGCCGTCTTACTTATGTTCTGTTTTAAGAATGTAACCTCTTTACTATTAAGTGTTCATTCTAACAAGTCCGTCAGTTCATACGCTAGGCATTGCCGCATTATCGGCCAACTAGTCATACATATACCTTTGTCTGCCTTTTTCCATCTATCTGTCGATCTAAGGTTGAATCACTGTTCTCAGAAGCACAATAGTGGTTGTTCCCTGTTCTAACCCTCGTGGCTATCAGCTTGTGAGCATTACTAGTGTTTGGTAATAAATATAATGTTCAATTGAGAGTTATCACCTAACAAATTATTTTTTAAGGTCTTAATTTTAAATTATATACTGGTTGGTAATTTCCCAACGCGTTTCCCTGCGTAAAGTGGCTTCATCAGGGGATATAGTGATGGCGATTGCGTTCTGGGCTGTTTTTATACCCCCCTTCCTATTTGAGAAAATGGGAGGAGATTAGTTGATGTCACATTTCGACGTACATATGTCAGAATGATAGATAGGACCATGGACTTACAGCTAAATGCACAAGTATTTAACTGATGGAGGCATAAAGATAATATTATTAATAGAGGGATATAAAGATGGTGTTATTGCTTGATCCTAAAATAAAAATATATATATACAACTGCTTTCTTCCCTCAGAACGTGTTTTAACTAATCATTTTACTTTACCAATACATGGTTAATTTTTATACATCCATATATCTGTGGTAAAATATACAGGTTTATTTTAACCCCATAAAGCACTAGTTTATAATGTTATATCTTAATTTTTTAATATTTTTCCATTATTGTAAAGAAACAGTATTGATCTAGGAAAAAGCCTTTCACCTCTATGGGTGTTGGAACTTATATCAGTAAACATTTAATCTTTTATAAATGGGTTATAATTAAAACTTTCATTCAAACCCATTGGATTTCTTGTACCTAGGTAATATATCCACTTCGATTCTGCTCTAAGTAATTTTAGATCCATATCACCTCGTCTTATCTTTGGTTTAAAACGTTCAGTGGCTTGAAATTATACCACTGTGGGATCTCCCCCATGTTTTTCTGTAATGTGTCTGGCGATTGTTTTGTCTCTTTTATTTCTAATATCGCCAATGTGTTCAAGTATTCTCATTTTTAATGTCCCTTTAGTTTTTACGACATATTTAAGACCACATTGGCACACAAGCAAATACATCACCCCAACTGAATTACAATTACTAAATTGGCGAATCATAAATAGTTTATTTCCTTGTTGATTTGTGAAGAATTTATCCTTGTTGATATATTTACATCCTTGACATTGTCCACATGGGTAGGTGCCTTTAAATGGATAGTAATACTTCGTTTCAACTTTATTTTATTTTGTAGGCATTAAAAAAACATGAAGAATGATATAAGTCTTATCTCTCAAACCTTTATGGTTTAAGAGATATTCACAAACAAAGTATCCCCCCCCTGTTCAGCCAGATCAGAAGGGAGGTGCCCAGGTAGACTGCAGAGAGGGACAGTCTTCAATTAAGATAAGGGAAAAAGCTGAAAAACTTGTCAAGGGGGGGAAGGGCTTTCATTGTTTTCATACAAAGAAGATTGTCCCCTTCTGTTATCTGTCTGGTCATACAAGCAGATTCACATCTGAGAAGAGATGGCTTACACTAGGTAAAAGGGGCGGGGAGGGGAAACTTTGCTTGTGAATATCTCATAAACCATAAAGGTTTTAGGGATAAGACATATCATTCTTCATGTTTTTTTAATGCCTACAAAATAAAATAAAGTTAAAACGAAGTATTACTATCCCTTTAATATTACTTTCAAGCCATGTCGTTTTTTGTTCTTTTTCATAGTGACTGTGTACAAGAACCAGTTGCTTGCCCTTCTACATGTAACTTTTTGAAATGACTTCCGCAAGATCTTCATCATTCAATAAAATTTGCCAATGTTTATTCAGATTTTCAGTTATTGCTCTGTGCTGATTGTCATAATTTGCTATCAGTCTGATTTCTTTTTGCTGTTTTGTTTTAGGGGTTGGATTTAATAAATCATCTCTATTAGATTCTAGAGCACTTTTATAAGCCCTTTTAAGGTACTTTCTACTATAACCTCTAGCTAGAAGTCTTTGCTGAAGTTTCTTTGCTTTAGTCTCTAATTCTGTAACATTACTGCAGATTCTTCTAATTCTAAGATATTGACCTATTGGTATCCCATTTTTCACTGGTATGGAGTGATTACTTGTACCCTCCAATAGGGTATTGGTCTCAGTCTCTTTTCTGTAGACTGATGTTTCTATGATGTCATTTATTCCTCTGTAGATCCATAAATATCCAAAAATGAAATTTCTCTATCATTTAATGTGATTGTTGCCTTTAAATTAATTTTATTATCATTACTTTTGGAAACAAATGAATTCAAAATATCCCAAGGGCCTGTCCAGATTAGGAACATATCATCTATAAACTGTATACAGATGTTTATGAATTTAGTGTAATAATCCATTTCATCCACAAAAATGTTTGTCTGTTCCCACCACCCCAAGTATAAGTTAGTATAACTTGGGGTGCAGGTACTCCCCATTTGTGTCCTCTGTTGTTGATGATAGTATTTATTATTAAAAACAAAATAATTGTGAGTTAGCACAAAGGACAGTAACTCTATAATAAATTTGTTATGAGGGATGTATTGGGTACCTCTTGAACTCAGAAAAAATTCCCACAGCTTGTATTCCCATTTTGTGAATGATGCTAGTATACAAAAGTTACTTGGTGTCACAAGCGAAGGCTATAAGCCCCGCTGAGACAATAGGGAGAGTGTGGGAGTGAAAGGGTTAACAATACCAGACCCCTGGTTACCTGTTACTATTCCTAGCAACCACCGAATTAACCCCTGAAATTCCCTCCTGCACGATCACCCCTGCCACCACCAAGACTTTATATCTGGGTGTCTAAGGTTACCCCAAACACAACAGAATACAATACAAAATCACCTTAATAATCAGACATATATATTTAACCCTTTAGCAGAGTGTTCTAGCTGAGCTTCCTTCAGAGTGGAGAGTTCATATTAGAGAACCGAGACAAGAGCTGATTAATTGAAAATTTAATCTGAAAAAAGGCTTCACAGTGCTGGTTACAAAAATACAGAAATAAAGGACATACACAAATAAAGATTACACATAAGAAAACAGTCCATAAATTAAAATGGGAGAAACACAAGAAATCCTTAAATACAATTACCGATATTTTAAGAGTCCTTGCGGGAACTTCTGACGATATTTCCCCCTTCAGTTGTTACAAAGAAATTCACTGTTTTATCCAAAAAACCCATATTAAATACTTTCCTTTACCTGGGGGGAGGTTTGGCCTGACAGTTTACGGCCCACTCAATCAGACCTGTCAGGGATGTTACTGCAGAGTTGTACCTGAACACTTTTCTGTTCCCAGCTAGACTCTTTGGCTGTTTGCTATGCAGCCCTGGCTTCCTTGGCATGTTTGCTTCCAATTGGAACAGAACTTCCAGTTGGACAGCATCATCATGCTAGCTGCCTTTTTAACCCTTTGAATGCTAGAAAGGTATCCAGTACATTGCAACGCAATGCGTTGGATATCTCTCTGGCACTCAAAGGGTTAAACTGGACTGCATCTGTAAATAAAGAACCCATTTTTTTACACAGACATTGAATAATCAGAGTGAAAAATTAGAAGAAACGGTGGAGCAAAGTTTAAAAACATCAAGTCTGGGAGGGAGTTATTAGAGATGGGAAAACCTAGTGCTTTTTGATCATGGGTTTAATAATGGGACCATTTTGTGGTTTATGATAAACTTTCATATATTCAATTATATCTACATATGTATGTTATACCCAGTATAATAATGTCTTCTATTCCAGGCTTTATGTGGCTGCTCAATAAGTGTGCCAACCTTAGAAGGACGGAACATACCAATGATGATAAGCGAAGTCATTAAACCCGGTATGAGAAGGAGGATTATAGGATATGGACTACCTTTTCCAAAAAATCCAGAGCAACGTGGAGATCTTCTGGTAGAGTTTGAAGTCGTATTCCCAGACAGCATTCCACAGTCATCTAAGGAAATTCTGAAAAGACATCTGCCAGTTTCCTAGATAACAAGGCATAGGTGACAGATGGACATTGTACTGTAAAATATGTTACCATATCAAGATGGACAGTGTGGGTGTTTGGATGCCTTGTGCGATAGGATGATAAATACATAGTGTTTAATCATTTGAGTGCCATAGGGATTTGCAGTGCAATCAGTTTCACACAACCCAGCACTCAAATGATTACTGTATTAAAAAAAAAAAATATATTGGAAGAATGCTGGAGTTCAACTAGTGACCACTAGGAGGCTTGATATTGTGTTTTTTTGTTGTTTTTTTGGAGGTAGCACACTATTATAAGAGAAAAAAAGATCTGTGTTATATAGATATGACTGTATATGTTGCACTGTACTTTCAAACATTGCAGTCCCAATCTATTTTTATATCCGAAAGCTTTAAGAGTTTATATAACTTGTTGGTGGATACTTTGATATGAACTGGGGATCACTTGGTTCAGAGACAGTGCCCTGTGAACCCTATGACTCCTTCACAGGAGCAAATTCAGGGCAAAAAAAATTCCATTAATCGAAATTGTGCTTTTAACCCAGAGTACTTGAATTCCCCATCATTTTACTTTTCTTTGCAATGTTTTGGAAACATTTCTAGCATTTAAGCGGATAAATGCCCAATTTTAGGCTAGGTTCACACAGGCAAAATGTCTCCAAGGTCGCCTGCTTGAAGAATCTGTGTAGCAGCCCACAGGCTGCCTTGCAGATCTAACATGCTGAACCCTGGATGTTTCCAATACACATCCAAATAGCAACATTCTGCATCAGAGTGCATTACACTGTGTAAGAACTGATCATATCTGTGTGGGCAATTATTAAAAGGCAAGGGAGCATTAATAATGCTGCACTAAAGTGACAAATTGAAATAATCCTAAGTCAAGGGGAATTTGAGGAATTTTTGTCAGCTATGATACAGTTGAATTGCTTAATTTCTTCTAACTGTGTCTTGTTTTACATCCAGATATAATGAAATGCTACACTATTACTGGCAGGAGACTATACAAAAAGTCTGTCCTCTGATGTGGTAAAGATGCAGTCATTTCAGAAAGTCATTGTTTAGCCCTTGGATGCTAATGACATCTCCAGTACATTGCTTCGCTGTCATCCAAGGGGCTAAATGGGAACTATAACCTAGGATTACATTTCTTTTACTTATTAGTCATTTATGTCTATATACTTTTTTGCATTTGATCTATGTTATAGTCTGCTACTTCAGTTTACTATCTGATAAAGACAAGTGACCCTTTTGGAACCATTCAGGAAGGCAGACACCTTTTATGTCCTTCAAGGTGTAAGCTAAAAACAGACTTTACAAGCAACAACAAATATAATACAACACAAATGATTAGCTACATATACCTGAATGTAGGACACCTACTTAGGCAGCACATTATGATAAACATATTAACCCTTTTAGTGCCAGGGGGGTACGCAGTGTATTGCTCTGCAATGCGTTGTGTACCCATCTGGCACTCAGAGGGTTAAGAGACACTCTTTAGTGGGTTCACATGGCAACTTTGCAGTAGCAGAGAAAATTAAAAAAAAAAAATGCTTTTTTCATGTAACTTGCTAAACATTTTGCAGTAAGTTTTTTTCCCCTCAGTGAATCCCTTAATCTCAATGTTAACAGCAGTGACAAAATTGCACTGAAAACTCAGCTACCTGCAATGTTTTTATGATTTCATTGTGTCCTCATTAACGGGATAGTAACACTTACTATTTGGAAAAATATATTGTTGGGTTTATCCTCCTGAGTAAAATAAGGGTACTCCCACTGTTGAGAGGTGTTTCACTGAAAATTTATTGTAGCTCAAACATGAATTTTTAGGAGTACAGTGCTACTGTTGCTACACCATCCTATGAAGGTTTATGGTCAACTGACCAGAGCTGTCCATAGGATTGTGTAGCAACAGCACCACTGGGAAATTTCAGGTCACTGAGATACTGCAACTAAAAAATTCAAATTTGAGCTGCTATAACATTTGAATAGAACACCTTTCCGCAGTGAGAGTATCCTTGTTTTACTCATGAGGATAAATCCTGTAATATATATGTTTCTACATATTAAGCATTACAATCCCTTTAAGTCACGTGCTACAAATTTGCAGGAGCCGCAAGCTGTGTTGTTTTGCGAGAATTGCAGCAATAGTTACCCATATGGCATGATGGCACCTATTTATAAAAGTAAACTTGAGTTATTCTGGAGTAAACCAACTGCACCACAGGGGACAAATAAAAATTCCTAAATCCCCATACACCTGAATATAGCTTTTTAACTCCTTGATTGCTAGAGAGGCCTCCAGTGAAACAATGCATTGGAGACCTCTCTAGCATTCAAAGGGTTACAATCCCAGTTTAATTTAACAAGAATTTGTATTTGTCACCTCTGGTGCCTTTGGTTTACTCCATAATAACTCTAGTTTGCTTTCATAAATATGGACCAATGATACGTCATTCTTGCTGGGTGTGTTCACATTGGTATTGCACAGACAACATTTCAGTGTGAAATCGGAGAGAAAAAAAAACACAATACAAAAAAAATCGTATCTTTTTTTGACCTGTTGGATTACGGACAGCTTTGCATTTGTTAATCCAGGATTCTATTTACTCACAAGAATTATAAACCTGAGAATACTAAGGGCCATGGAGTCCTAGGGCAAACCACTTTCAGTATAGAAGAGAACTAAAAAATGATCATTGATTTAAATGGTGATGAGACCTGTCTAGCATTCAAGGGGTTAAAATTCCCACTTAAATTAATGGGATTTTTTTTTTTTTAATTTTTAGTTCTCCTCTGTAGTGCAAATGGTTTTCCCCAGAACGCCTCCAATTTTCTTTTAAACATACGGCTCTGTGAGAACAGGTTAACCCCTTGGAAGCTAGATACGTCTGCATAGCTCTAGGGTCCACAGGGTCAATAATCCACATTATTCTGTTTGTATCACTGATGAATAATAAATGAGTTCCAACCCTGGGACCCAAAAGGTCTTTAACCCTTTCAGTGCCAGAGGGGTACACAACGTATTCCAAAGGGCAATTGAAAGGGTTAAGGACCAGAGAGTTGTGCAAGAAATTGAGGAGCAGTGTGTTTGCACATCGCTCTGGTCTTTAAAGGGTTAAAGGAGCACTAAACGTTGCTCTTATATGAAATACCTCCATTTAATGCAGGATGCTTGTGAAAATGTAATTCTGAAGGGCTGGACAGTAACCAATTTAACCCTGCAATGTGCATTTGTGTAAATATTCTGCATTAAAGTGGAGGTCTGTTCAGTTTATTGAAAGATCGTTCAGAGAGAGGGGTTCTGTCTCTTGCATTTAAAAACTAAACATATATGAAAAATGAATGATGCGTAGCTATAAAACATGCATTTTTCATATGTTTGGTTTAACTCCTTAACATCACATGACATGCCAGGACCATCGTGCTGATTTGGATGTTAAGGACTGGTGATGGGATGGGATGAGATTCTGGGATGCCAGTACAGCTGCATACCGCTCTGCCATTCCAGAATTCATAGCACATAAAAAAAAAGTGCCGGGTCCTCTACGGCTGCCCACTACCAGATTGGGTGGTCGTTAAGGTGTTAAAGGGAGGGAATGGAACCCATATTCACATATATAGTATATTTGTAACGAGTTACATGCGTTGCTAAAACTTAAAATACATGATACTTCATGTGGTATAATTTAGAGGGCTGGGGAAGCCATTTTCCTGTGCACTCTTCACTTCCTGGTTAGGAGGTTGTACTTCAGTGTGTAAGACATAGTGGAATTTGAAAGCATAACATGCAATGATTTGTCCATACCTGGGAACTCTCAGGGTTTGACCATGAGATGCAGAATTTTGATCCAAATCTCAGGGTCTCAGGGAGAAGGTCCCAATTCTCAGGGTGAGAGAGTTCAGTGTTTCCTAATATATGATCTAAACCAAATAACTGCTTGTTTAGTTTCTTAGTTTGTGCCATTTGTACCAGAATGGAAGTCGTGCTTGTCTTAGATGTGCCCAGGCAGTGATATATCTATGTTGTAGTATGTTATGGCTTCCTTGTGGGCCCACTAAACACCACTGGGTTAGAGCAAGCAGGGTAATATAGCTTAGAATCTATGTTCTCAGGAAATTCAAAGGTTAATATTTCAGAAATCTCAAGGTCAACATGTTTTGAAAGTTCACAGGTATGCTTGTATCTTAAGTTATATCAAGTGAAGGTGAATTTGAATAGGGTTGTAGATCATCCCTTTAAAAGAGGACACATTTGAAAAAAGTCTGTTGCATTGATACATGGGAACCATTGTAGCTTAATAGTTAACCCCTGGAGCCCTGCAGCAGGCATTTTTTAAATGTGTCTTCTTTTAAAGGGGTCATCTTACAACCCTATTTTAACCATTTGAGTGTTAGAATGAATTGCACACATGCTGGCACTCAGATGCTTAATTATGTAAAGTAAGGTAACCAGATATCCATTTCAATGCGGGACCCTTATGAAAAACTTATATAACCAGAACTCACCTTTAACCCTATCAGTGCCAGAGAGGCAAATCAATGCTTTGTGTACCCCACTGGCACTCCAAGGGTTAACAAAGGATGATTATGAATGCACATTCTGCAGGGTTAGCGATCAATCTGTGCAGTGTCCTGCATTAAAGGAGAGGTCTGGTCATCTTTTGAAAAGCAAAAACTGCAGTGTAGCACTGGTACCTATGCAATCATACATAATTACATTAGCTTACTCTATTACACTGGAGAGAGATCAGAGGGGAGATGCACTAATAGGCGATAAGGGGCCAGGTTTGTCTTTATATCATATAAAAACAGACAATAGAAATGTCAAAAGGTTACCGTCAGTGGACTACAACACAATTCTCGCATGTGATGGATGAAAAAAGCATATATATTCTTTTAAGCCCACAAATCTGGAAAATATATTAAAAAATATAGAAAACATATAACATTGTGCAAATTGAAGGCTCCCCGATGACCTTCACATGTCCAGAAACAAAGAAAATATTTGCACCAATGCGTAACAACAAAGTCCTCAGTGAATTCAATAAAAACATGAGATTTGTGAGCAAAAATTAAAAGCGTACCTTCCACTCTTTAGGTGCAATCCACAGAAACAGAGACGGTTGCTGTATAGAGGGAACAAAGCAAGGCAGTCTGACAAGTTAATGAAGATCATGGATGTAGAGTGGGAACAAAGCAAGGCATGGATCTCCCTTAATTTGTCAGATTGCCTTGCTTTGTTCCCACTACATCAACCTTCTCACTTTCTATGGTTTGAGTGACGCACGGTTAAGCACTGGTGCTAATATATTCTTTGCTTCACCATCATATCCCTGTGAATCCTACACCAATCTGACACAATCCGTTGACATTGCCATAAATCCGCCATGCCATCAACAGATTTGCAATTTTGTCCGACAATGGCTTATTTGCATATGGGATGCTTATTGAGTCATTATATTCAATTAGGTGTGTTTATATATTAACTAGTTTAAAATCCTGTGTACATGGGCCACACTGCCACCCAACAGCCTCGGCTGGTGCCCGGAGGCTCTCTGCTCACTGCCCTCGCTGCAGTCATGCACAGTACAGAGTGCCAGAATGTGCCGTGGCTGGAGCGGGGAGCTCCAAATTCGAACCGTAGTCCTCTCTGCACACCTTCCTGGGACCAAGCGCGAGCAGTCTGTACTGCACATGACGGCTTCTGACAAACATCCTAGCTAATTATTATATAGGATGTGATATATCGCCACATGCACTAAGCTGTAATAGCAGCCTTTGCTGTCAGAGTTCACAGACCCATTGTCTCCAGACTGAGGTTGGCGATGCTGGGATCTGGATTTTTATGAAGCTATAGCCATGGTCACAACCCCTCTCTAATCCATTGAGTTCCAGTGGTGTAAGCAGCATATTGCAGAGAAATGCATAGCTCACCTCTCTGGCACTCAGAGGGTGAAATGATGAGTGAATCAATAATCCTAGCAACGCTCTTTCACTACTTGGATTTAGGGTTACCAGGGATATAGATTTAGGGGTAGGAATAGAAGGAATACTTCACGTTAGTTGTATGCAAACTGTAATTATTTTGCTGCCAAAGGAATCCATCAGATGGGTACTTTTTTACTTTTTTTGGGGGTGGTTAAGTGCCCTTCTGGGAATCGCATGCACTGATGGTCTTGGTTTTGGTCTGTTTATTACAGATCCCACTCTGTTTTCTAACTGGTAAGGTTTTCCCACTTCACAATTAAGCTTTACTTTTTAGATGAGTGCTGTATTGGGGACCCTTGGTGATACGAGTGGATGTGACTCTGTACTGCTCAAAGCTAGCTGTGCTACGTGGAGAAGTCACATCCTCTCACAATGAAGTTTCTGGCATGTCATCTATCCTTAAGGGGTCAACTAGCAAGCATCTTCATCAGTATCTACTGATAATGCAGTGTTCCAGCTACAGGTATGGCATGATAGGCACAGCTTACAGGAGTATTGTATTACCCACAAAAGTTTAGATTGGAAAACCTTTCCTTTGATGTCACTGGAAGCGCTGGTTATTTCAACTAGGAACCGGGAGGTGTTCTGATTACCTATGAGTAAGTATGAAGAATGCAGAATGTGTAAGTTATATGGCTACAAGTATACCAATGTGCCAAATGTGATTCTGTGAGTAATTGTTTTAAAGGGTTAGTCCAACTAAAACTTTTTTGCATTGTGTAGCGCTTAATAGAAATGAATGCAAAAAAACATATATCTCAAACCGCTATGGTTTGAGGGATACACGCATTCAAAGTTTGATGTTTTCTGCTGGCAGCTGTAAAGTGGTCAGTAGGAGATCCATGTCGGCCGACGCTGAGGCTCTGCAGCAGAGCTGCAATTGCGTTATTTAAAACAAATTACTTCATTGGAATGGTCTAAAAAGTGTGCCTGGTTTGCTGGTTTGCAAGCACACTTTTTAGACCATTGAAGACATTCGTTTTAAATAACACAATTGCGGCTCTGCTGCAGAGCCTCCGTGTATAAGGCCAGCAGTGCTTCTTGGCGAATTCACATTCACTCACATCACTTGACCTCTCCATGCAGCATCATTGGCCTTAGGCAGGGCAGAGTCAAATTGTGAGCAGATGTGACTTTGCCAAGCAGCACTGCTGGTCTTATGCAGTGCAGAGTCACACACACTCATTGCTAATATCGCTAAGGTGGGTTCACCAAAACAGCACTCATGCAAAAACTAAAACTAGTTTGGAAAGTGGGAAAACTACCAGTTAGAAAACAGAATGGGAGTTGTAATAAACAGACCAAAACCCAGACCATCAGCGCATGCAAATCCCAGAAGAGCACTTGTCCCCTACAAAGGTGAAAAAGTACCAATTTGATTGGTTCCTCTGGCAACAATAGAATTACAGTTAGCATGTAACTAATGTGAAGTATTCCTCCTATTCCTACTCCCCCCCCAAAAAAAACCCCCCTACATCCCTGATAACACTAAATCCTAGCAGTGACAGATTTTTGCTAGGGTCATTGAGGTCTCTTCATTTAAATGAGATCTGCTTCTGCTGTTCTTGGCGCTGAAGTTTCTCTGGATCCTTTCTGCTCCCTCCCTGCTCTCTCCACAACACATCAACATCTTTACACCAGGATTATATGCTAATGATCACAGTCTCTTCCCCTCCCCTTGCATCCCTAATTCATAGTGCAAATGCCGATGTCTGATTCTGTTGCCAAGGAGATGTGCTCACCACACCTCAACACACAGCATCGAACCTTAGTGCATTTCCCTCCTGGTCGCCAAGTTATGAATGCAACAACATGCTCTTCATAAGCTGATCAGACATCCACTTCAATGCAGGACACTTATGACACGTGCATGCTGAAGGATTTCAGTAGTTTCTCTGCAGTCCTGCAAACTGAAATTTCCATATGTATTCTCATTAAAGGCAATGACTGGTCAGTTTATTCTTTTACATTTAGAATTATTTTTCTTTTGAAGGAGAACTAAAACCTCCATAGAATAACCGCCACTTACCTCACTATGGCTAAAGCACCTTAATGACCACTATGCATGTTGCCCTTGTCCTTTCATCAATCAGACCTGTACTTTCATGTCCATGGAGGTAGGCATGGTTGCTGGCAGTTTTGTCAAACAGAAGCAGGCAGAGTGCATGAGTCTACTTAATTAACCCTTTACTGGCAGGAGAGAAGTGCCACGTATTGCATTGTAATGCATTGCACACCAATCTGAACTTAAAAGGTTAAGATTATCATGTTTTGCAAGCAGAATTTGAAGTTCAGTTGTCCTGCTAGCCAGCAACTGCAATGCCCTCCTCTAAGGACATGAGTGATGTTATTGCTTGTGCAAAGTCACAAGGGCAAAAGGTATAGGGGCTGTTAGCACTTTCTAACCATGGAAAACTATGTAGGGTTTATTATTAAGTGGTATTAGTAAGGTGACGACATATCCCTTTAAATCAGCAATACTTAAGTTGTCAGGGCAGCACAGGAATTGGTGCCACCCTGCAGTATGTATTTTATGTGTCCCTCATTTAAGGGCATATGTGGTCACCTTAGGGTTCTCCTTTAAGTACAGGTTATCCTTGCTTGAGCACAGGTTCTTCTATCAAAGTAATCAATCCGCCCATTACTGCTTATACCTTGGATGCTAGAGAGACTCCTCCAGCATGCAAGGGGTTATACAGTGATATCCCTAAATCCTGGCCTGTTGCATGTCATTGCAAACCAAATTTGGACACCCATGAAGTATGCTTAATCAGGGGGCTAATTATAGATTGTTGCCTCAGAAAACAGCTGTGCACAAGATCCCCATAGCTTGCACTTTGCATTTGCCACATTATAACATGTATTTTTGTTTTCTGCTTTACGGTATGAGAAATATACTCTGAATGCTGTAAGAATCAATACTATGCCATATCCCATTATATGTGTTCACTGCTCATTTCATAGTTTCTAGTGCTGTGTGTGATGTATGTGGAAATGAACACTAGTGATAATATTTCATGTGAAGGGAATTGCTGGGATTGGTTTCCTTACTGTGGATCATGCACTAAGAATAATAGGAGACATTCTGGAGCAATTCATCTGCTCCATAGGGGACAGATCAACAGCCCAATTGATTTAAATGAGTCTTTAGCCCTTTGAATATAGAAGGAGTCCCTCTCTATTATTCAAAGCATAAAAATTCATATTTAACCCTTTGATTGCCACAGAGGTATCCAATGCATTGCAATGCGGAGGATACCTCTCTGGTACTCAAAGGGTTAAAGCAAATGAAATTTTCTTTAAGAGATTGGAATTGTTCCAGTTCTTAGTACCTCAGCTTAGGTGTTTTTGCTTGTTTACTGTACACCATTTTACCATGCGTACATTTCAATACTCACTTAAAGGTTAGAATAACATACTTTTATTAGCTCGTTCTATTGCAGTGGACCTACCACCTTAACTCCTTGAGGGCCAAACTGGTATGCAAGGCCTTGCTTTGAATCATGTTGCTTGTCCCTCTAAAACTCAAGGCATTAAAGCAGAACTTTCAGGTAGTAATAAGTCGCCCTTCAATAATTAAACATATAGCGACCAGCATAATACATGTATTTCCTCTGTAAAGTGCCACATTCTAAATAAATCTTTCATCTTCGAAGACTGATGGCCAGGTCAGTGCCACCTGCGCCGTCAGTCCTTCAGGTTACCTTGTGGCACGCTGCAATGCTTCTTTGAGGAGACCGGGACAGACAGCACAGGCGCGCAGTCAAGATATCTGCGCTGATGCCTGGCTTCCAGTCTCCGAAGATGAAAATTTTCTTTAGAATATGGCACTTTACAGAGGTAATACATGTATTATTATGCTAGTTTCCATATGTTTAATTATTGAAGGGCAACTTATTGCTACCTGGCAGTTCCTCTTTAAGAGAAGATTCATACATTTTAAGAAGAACTTGTGGGAGATGCACTATGGGATGATAAAGATGTAATAAAGTGGAGATAATGTCTCCAGTTCCAATGTTATTCTATAGAGCCAACGCACAAGTTGGTGAAATCTTATTGCTTTGGCTGCATAGAATAACATAGGAACTGGAGAAGTGATATCACTGGAGAGGTATCTCCGCTTTATCACCTCATTATCACTCCTTAGTACATAACCCCCTTAAGATCCTACTATATGTTGTACTAGCAATTTGTCTGTAATATAAATCATTTTTGAGAAATGAATCGTTGGTTATTGCACAGTGTAGCACTTTTAAGTTTATTCGTTTCTGTACTAGGCCAATATTAGCACACTGCTATGAATTCATCTATAGAGAACTTACACAATGGTGATGTGACCAGTGGCACAGTGGCAAAACAAGAAAAGAAATACTGCACTGTATCAAAGGTACTTTTTACCAGTTCACAGTTTGTCAAGGCCGTTTTACAGGAAAATACATCTAGAATAGTGTCGACGTTTGATCCTCAAGGGCCACCAGTCCAGGATATAAGGATTTTCTCAATCAATTTTGATTGGCCCACGTGTGTTGAAACAGAGAAATCCTTACATCCTAACTTGGGCACCCCTGATCTATAACAAAAATATATTCTGCTCCAAGGCAAAGTAACACCTCTTAATAATAACCCCACATTATCTTATGGTCACAAAATTTTAATTGCCTCTCTGAATTTTTCCTTATTCTTTGTTTCAACAAATAACATCATTAGTCATTCCTGGGTGTCATGACAGTTGCAAGCAGGACACAAACACCACCCACCATACGTGGTAATCTGCACAATGTTTAGCACACCCTCTCTGATCCTTAAAGGGTTTAGCTAGTCTAATCACTCTGCCTGCTTCCGTTTGGAAAAAAAACTCCCAGAATGTTTCATGTCTGCCTCCATGGACAGGACATCCAGGTCTGAATGAATATGTTATCTCTTGAATCAAGGAGCAAGGGCAAAATTCAGAGGGGCCATCAGGATTTTCTGGCCATAGTAAGGAAGGAGTTAGTTACCTGGTCATTATTATGAGTTGTTACTTTAGCAGTGAGTGCTCTGTAAGCTGAATGTCTTTTAGAACTCTCTAGATCTAGATAATGGCACAGGCTGTCCTCAGACATAACTAATTAGCATACTGTACAAGGAATTAACATAAAGTCCCACAATGAGCTACTAAAACACAAAGGTTAATTCCTCACAAACTGTTTATTTTACAGAAAAATGACTACTACAAAGTATAGGCAGATTTTAATTATCTGTAAAACAACATGGGGTTATGCATTAAGGGGTGATAAAGTGGAGACTATGCAGTGATATCACATCTCCAGTTCCTATGTTATTCTATGGAGCCAATGCACTAAGACATCTCTCACTTGAGAAATCTTAGTGCATTGGCTCCATAGAATAACATAGGAACTGGAGATGTGATATCACTGCATATCTCCTCTTTATCACCCCTTAGTGCATCTCACCCATTGTGTTACAGTGCCAGATCCACTTTAAAGGGAAATATATGTATAGGAATAAGTAGCACTTACTTAGATAGGTGTCCCGCATACAGCAGTCATGTACATATATTTATTTTGTTTTTTCTATAGTATATGCAGTTGTCTGTGTTTGCATAAACCATTTTAGCTCTGTATTTAGTTTTCACTTTCCCACAATAAACAATAGAAAGTCTAAGTGACGTTAACCATAGAGAAAGCTACACTCAATAAACATAGAAACATAGAGTTTGACAGCAGATAAGAACCATTCAGCCCATCTAGTCCGCCCATTTTCCTACTGTAAAAAAAAAAAAAAAAACAACCTCAATCCTTTTTTGTTCCTTGGTCTTTTTCTTATGTTAAGGACCACCTTATGCCTATCCCATGCATGCTTAAATTCTGTCACTGTATTAACTTCTACCACTTCTGCTGGTAGACTATTCCACTTATCTACTACCCTCTCAGTGAAGAAAGGGCCATGAAGATATTCTTATAGTAGTAATATTTTCCTGTTCAGTTAAAGACTACTGGGCAGATATACATGACTGCTAAATAATGGAATCATGTTTGACCATTCAGCAGTTGTATTGTTCTGGGAAGCTGTGGGTGAAAAACAGCAGGAGATGTGCAGGTTGTCTAAGCCTGCCTAAATGGAGATTCTTAAATTGAATTTAATGCCACTCATTTCATCTAACTGGGATTCTAGGGGCTCTGTGTTTTGTAAAATATTCAGCCCTCCAGAATATGCTGGATAAAGAAAAAGCTGGTCCTAACAACCAGAGTAGTGTGTCATTGATAAGGCAGAGAATAGACCCCAGATGTGGTGCTAAATTATATTGGCTCAGTTTTGTTATAGAATGTGGGCCAGTCACTGTGTGTGGTGTATTCATCTTTTGAAGATGAACTTTCAGATAATAGCAAGTCACCATGCATTCATTAAATGCATGGCAACTAGCTTGAAAATAGATGTCTTAGCGTAAAAATATAGATGTGTCTAAAGGAATCCGTCCTGTTTCGGGACTGACGGGCAGGTTAGTGCGGTCTGTGCGTCTTTGCCGTCAGTCCCTTCCTGTGACCATACGGTGCAAAGCTGTCTACTTAATGGAGACCGGGACTGACAGAGCAGGTGCACAGACAAGATGTCTGCGCTCAAGCCTTGGTTCCGGTCTCCAAACGGGACGGATTCCTTTAGACACATCTATTTTTTTTACGGTAAGACCTCTATTTTCAAGCTAGTCGTCACTTTAAGTGCGACATCCTGTGTGAGCTGTCCTTCTATCCTAAGAAAATCTGTCCAGTGTGAGAGATGCTTTCATCTAATACACACCAGTCACAGTATGTGTGGTTCTTTCATCTTATGAACACCAGTCATGTCATGAGTGGCTCTTCCATCTTAAAGGAGCAGTATTTTTTTAATGAAAAAGATATAATGTAGGACATTTCCTGTTGAGTAAAATAAGGGAACTCCCACTGCTGAGATGTGTATATTTCCAGTATTATTACAGTTTAAACCAGTGTTGTTGTTTTTTTGCATTAGCAGTGCTTTCTAGTGCTCAAATTCCCATTAGTTATTCTGTTACATTCTAATGGAGAGCAAAATCAGTGACACACAGTTCTCTATAGAATGTGATAGAAACTGCCAAGTCATTATTTTAACTTTTACAACTTTTGAATAAAACAACGGAGAGCAGTGGGAGTGCCCTTGTTTTACCCAGAAGAAAAAGCTCTATAACATATAAGTTTTCATTAAAAAAGTTTACTGCTCCTTTAAACATAGAATGTAATGGCAGATAAGAGCCATTCGGCCCATCTAGTCTGCCCATTTTTCCTACTGTTTAACCTCAAACCTTTTTTGGTCCTTGGTCTTTTCTTATGTTCAGGACAGCCTTATGCCTATCCCATGCATGCCTAAATTCCATCACTGTATTAACTTCTACTACTTCCTCTGGTTGAGTATTCAACTTATATATTACCCTCTCAGTGAAGTAAAACTTTCTTACATTACATCTAAACCTGTGTCCCTCTAGTTTTAGACTATGGCCTCTTGTCCTAACATTTTTACTCCTTTGAAATGTACTTCCCTCCTGCACTTTGTGAAATCCCTTCATGTATTTGAATGTTTCTATCATACCTCCTCTCTCTCTCTTCTCTCATCCAAGCTATACATATTCAGATAATTTAGTCAATCCTGATATTTCTTTTCATGTAAACCAGTCACCATTTTAGTAGCCCTTCTCTGAATTCTCTCTAGAGCATCTATATCCTTCTGAAGATGGGGTCTTCAGTACTGTACACAATGCCCTAGGTGAGGTCTAACAAGAGATAAAAGCATACTACTACCAGTCATGGCTTGAGCTATCCTTCCATCTTATGAGTATTAATCATTGTGAGAATTTCATTTTATTACTTCAGTCACTGTTGAGTGTTCCATCAATCTAATGAGTGAGAACCAGTCATGGTAAATGTGGTCCTTCCTTCCTATGAGCACAAGTCAATGTATAGTCCTTCCTATGAGCACCAGTCATGGTATGTGTGTGTGTGGTCCTTCCATCTTATATCCACCAGTCACGTTATGGTTCTTCCATCCTATGTGTGCCAGTCACAGAATGCTCTTTGTCCTTCTAGCTTATGACTGGTAGTCGTTGTATATGTGGTCCTTCTAGCCATAAGTACCAGTCACAGTATGCATGATATTTGTTACAATGCACTGAAAAATAATAGCAGATGCCTTATTATTATATTTAAATGCTGCTATGGTTAACAAATGACTTCAAAGCACTGAGGTTCTACCCCTTAAGGACCGACCGCGCACGTACTTTGCGGTGACTTAAGGACCACGGAGCATTTTTTTTTTTTTTTTTGTGCAATCCAATTCCAGCCTCCCCAAACGGCGTGCAGCTGCGCAGGGAGCCCGGAATTCCATGACGGTCCAGGAACGTCATGGGTCCTTAAGGGGTTAATGATCAGAATACAGCCACTTGATCACTCAGTTTTGGTGATCTGCATAAACAGAAAACATGCACAAATAAGTCACTTACCAACTATAACTAAATGAAGGTAGGAGTTCTTCATATGGCAAATAAATACCTGACTTCTCTATGAAGAATACATACCTAGGTATTTCCTTCTATTAACCCCTTAAGGCCAGAAGGGTGAGCAACACAATGCAATTCACATCCCTCTGGTCCTCAAGGGGTTAAAAGATTATTGGAATCACTTATTCCAATTGATTTGATAGTAACTGTATCTTTGATAACATTTTGTAGCCTTTTGGATATGGCAATTTAAAACCATGTGCACTAAGTCCTGTTACATTTGGACAAGTATTTACCGTAAATAAATCTTATATAATCAGATTATCGGTTATAGAAATATTAATATCATCATTTCACACATTGGGAACATTTATTTTTTTAGAAAATCTACTAGTTTAAAAGCCTGTTTACACAGGCCACAGTGCCAACCAGCAACCGGCCGGATCCTGTTTTGT
The DNA here is from genome assembly GCA_037306005.1 of Rhinophrynus dorsalis. Classification (NCBI taxonomy): domain Eukaryota; kingdom Metazoa; phylum Chordata; class Amphibia; order Anura; family Rhinophrynidae; genus Rhinophrynus; species Rhinophrynus dorsalis. The sequence goes on from CM074722.1 coordinate 258,529,873, forward strand.
CACTGGCTGTGCTGCAGTCATGCGCAGCAGAGACTGCCCGAACGCGCCATGGCTGATACGTAGCGGGGCGCTCCGAATTCAGACCGTAGTCCTCTCTGCGGACCTTCCTGGGACCAAGCAGTCCCAGGAAGGTGCGCACAGAGGACTCCGGTCTGAATTCAGAGCGCCCCACTCCGTATCAGCTGTGGCGTGGGCAGTCTCTACTGCGCATGACTGCTTCTGACAAACATCTAGCGAATTATTATTATATAGGATTGGTACAGCAGCTCAGTAGGCAAAGCCATTTAATATTGTGCTTAATCAATGTGCAATTCATAGTTTAGCCCCTTTGGAGACAGATGGGTCAAACAGGACATGATAACATCATAACCATTTTGCTTAGAGTGACTTGAAAGTGCTAAGACATATCCAGTAGATAACTGATAAAGCAGATTAAGCATTGTTTGGATCTCCAACTGTAGGCTGGTTGGGTATGATGGGAGTCATACTTCCCAACAGGTATAGATCCAAAAATTGACTAACCCTGGTTCTCTATTTAAGGTCATATGTAGTGGAGCATTTCAGTGGCAAAACAACTGCTCCATGGGGACAAAAAACATTCCCATTGATTTAAATGCGGCTTTAACCCCTTAGCGACCCTTGACGTACCAGGACCGTCAAGGGTAAATTTGCTCCAAGAACCCTTGACGGTCCCGGTACGTCAAGGGAGGGTTAAACTCTCCCCTTGCGGCCGCACGGAGCGATGGGAGAGCGCGGGCTGCTTGTTACTAAGTGTCCCGATACCGGGACACTTAGTAACAACCAGTAGAAAGTTTGTTGCAACATGTGATTCGCTTGATGAGCGAATCACATGTTGCAAACGCTGATTGACAGGGACAGTATTTGTAAATACTGTCCCTGTCATATATCTCTGCCTCCCTCCATCTTGCACACTGCTGAGGTGGAGAGAGACAGAGAGAGATCGTGCCAGAGAGAGATTGTGCCTGTTGGTGAAGAAAAGTTGTGAAAAAGTTATAAAATTAACCATTTGATCACTGTTCTGCAGTGATCACTAAGTTCCCCCCCATCTGATCACTTTTGGAGTGATCAATAAACTGCAGATCAGTGTTTGCTGATCTGTGGGACCCATCCCCCTTGTATTCTCTGATTTTTTTTTTGATTTTTTTTTACATTTTTTTACATTTTTTTTTTTTTTTTTCTAAATAAAAATTGATTTAAAATATAGTTTAGGTAGGTAGGTGGGTAGGTTTAGTGTAGACTTGTGTTAGGGAAAGATTTAGGGACAGATTTAGGTTTAGGGGAAAAAAAAACAAACAAAAAAAATATATATATATATAATACGTATAGTTTAGATAGGTAGTTTACTTGGGTTAGGTAGGTTCTGGATATACGTAGGTTAGGGTAAGTTTTAGGGTTAGAGTTAGGTTTAGGGATAGCGTTAGCGTAAGAAAAAAAAATTTTAGCGGGCAAAATGCAGCGCAGGTATAGAGTTGAAGAGGCATATGCCTTTTTGGCGTCTGACTCAGATGCAACAGACACTGCGTCAGATTTTGATATAGAGCAGCTCTAGTGACGACGCTGGATCTTCTGTCAAGAAAAGAGGCACTGCCCCAAGAGCTGCCCTGGCAACTGCCCCAGCACCTGTGAAAAATCCTGCCAAAAGATCTGCCAAAAGACTTTGCAAAATACCTGCCAAAAGGAATGCCCCAAGTGCTGCTCCAAGAGCTGCCCTGGCAATTGCCCCAGCACCTGCAAAAAGATCTGGCCAAAGAAATGCCCCAACACCTGCCACTCCTGATCATAATGAATGGGTATCCCCAATCAATTTTTGCCCACAAATACCAGAATTTACAGGCACCCCAGGGATTCGAATTGATGTTGAGGGATTTAACTATGATAATTTTTTTGATTTGTTTTTGGGGGAAGACATTTTAGGTGAAATTGTGTCCCAAACCAACTTGTATGCAGCCCAGTATACTGCCGCAACCCTACAGCTTTTGTAGTTAAGGAAGAAATATGGAAACCCATAGACATCATAGAATTTAAACAATTCTGGGCCTTAATAATGGCAATGGGTATAATAAAAAAGCCAAGTATCCGATCCTACTGGAGCAAAAACCCCGTATGTGATACCCCTATATTCCCCAAGACTATGACCAGGACCAGATTTGAAATCATTTTGCACTTTATGCATTTTAGCGATAATACCCTGTGCCCCCCAAAAGAACACCCCCAGTATGATAGACTGTACAAAATTCGTCCCCTAATAAGCCATTTACAGAAAAAGTTTGCCCAAGTGTATATGCCCCAAAAAGAAATTAGTGTACATGAATCCCTAATGAAATACAAAGGCAGGTTAGGGTTCAAGCAGTACATCCCCTCAAAGCATTCAAAATTTGGTGTAAAATTTTATAAATTGTGCGAAAGTGCCACAGGCTACACCCAGGCTTTTAGAATTTATGAGGGCAAGGACAGGCAACTTGATCCTCCTGGGTGCCCCGAATTTATGGGAACAAGTGGGAAAATAGTTTGGGATTTAATTTACCCCTTATTAAATAAAGGCTATCAATTATTTGTTGATAATTATTACACCAGCCCCCTTTTATTTAAGTCTCTGTTTTGTTTTGACACCGTGGCCTGTGGCACTGTCAGGCGCAATTGCAGGGAGTTGCCCAAAACACTAGTAGATAGCAAACTAAAACCTGGGATGTCCTTATCTTTGTCCCAACAGGAGCTGCTGGCAGTGAAGTTTAGGGACAAAAAAGATGTCTACATGCTGACCACAATGCATGAGGACAGATCTGTGGCAGTCACTGTTCATGGCAGGGCAGTGGTAATGAGAAAGCCAGTCTGCATCAGGGACTATAATAAAAACATGAGGGGAGTTGATCTGAGTGATCAACTAATGCAGCCATACCTCGCAATGAGGAAGTGTAGGGCATGGTATAAAAAAGTTGCCATCTATATGATGCAGACTGCTGTACATAATTCATTTTTACTTTTCAAGCTGGCAAACCCCAATCAAAGATGTAGCTTTTTACAGTACCAGCTACAACTTATTTCCATATTTTTATTTCAAGGTGCGTCTGAAATAATTCCACCAAGACCCGGGTTAGTACATTTTATTTATAAAATCCCCCCAACTCCCCAAAAGAACAAACCACAGAAGCGCTGCAGGGTTTGCTACAGAAAGGGAATACGGACAGACACCACCACTTACTGTCCTGATTGCCCTTCCAAACCTGGCCTCTGCCTTGGTGACTGTTTCAAGGAATACCATTCAGGCACAATGCAGTAGTGCTGTAAAGGTTCTTTTATTATTTGGCCACTTTTTCCCCCTGAAATATCCTGTTTTTTATTTTTCAAAACACATCCCTCCTTAGATCTAACACTATCAAAATTTATCTCTGATAATGGAAACACACATGTTCCCTACTGGGCCTAGTAGCTCCCCTAAACCCTGACAAACCTATGCATATGGGGCATTGCCGTACTCAGACAATGTAACTCAACACTAATGTAAAGCATTTAAAAAATCTTCAAATATCATCTGATTGAAATCCAGAGCAACACTAAAATAGAAATGTGAAAAATGGTGTTTCTCTGCCTTACTGCAGATTTTGGGAGGGATTGGTGATACAGTGGCAGCGAAAAAATTGATAAGATGCAAATAGAATGAAAGCCAGGGTTGTCTACTCTTCTACAAAATATACTTTTGGGGGTAAAATGAATTGCAGCATTGCTAAACAGACCGAAATGAGACAAGGCACCAGCTGTAAAAATGGCATGTCTGTAAAAGGAAACTAACATGTTCAAACTGGGCCCAGTAGCTCCCCCAAACCCCGACAAACCTATGTATATGGGGTATTGCCGTAATTAGATGAAGGAGCCGAACACTAATCAATGCAGTTTATAAAATCTTCACCTCTTCTGTGCTTGAAATTCACATCAACATTGAAGGCAAAGCGTGAAAAATGCTGAATTTTTTTATTTACGTCAAGTTTTCACAGGATTGGTGGTAAAATGGCTGTTTGCAAAATTTGAAAACACACAGAAAATGAAAGCCTGGGGTGTCTACTTTCAAAAAATATACACTTTTAGGGGGAAATCTTAAAAAAGAGCAGTGTTACACAGCCCAAATGAGAAATGGCACCAGTAAATCAAGCTGTGAAGATTCAAAGTGTGAACCTGGAAACGAGCATGTTCCAATTTGGGACCCGTAGCTCCCACAAACCATGAAAAAGCTATCCATATGGGGTATTTCCGTATTCAGAAGAAGGAACCGAACACTAATCGATGCAGTTTATAAAATCTTCACCTGTTCTGTGCTTGAAATTCACATCAACATTGAAGGCTAAGTGTAAAAAATGCTGTTTTTTTTACTTACGTCAAGATTTACGAGTGATTGGTGATAAAATGGCTGTGTAAAAAATTTGAAAACATACATAAAAAGAAAGCCTGTGGTGTCTACTTTTCAAAAATATACACTTTTGGGGGGGAATCTTAGAGTGGAGTACTGTTACACAGCCCCAAATGAGTGATGCAAGCTGTGAAAATTCAAAGTGTGAAACTGGAAATGCGCACGTTCCAATTTGGGCCCCGTAGCTCCCCCAAATCTTGAGAAACCTATGAATATGGGGTATTGCCGTACTCAGAAGAAGGAGCTGAGCACTAAACAATGGATATTTTTACATTTTCAACTATCTTGTGCTTGAAATCAACAGTAATATTGAAATGTAAGTGTGAAAGCTGCAAAAAAAGAAATTTTTTTCTGGAAAAATAGCTGCATAAAAAACTTCAAAATTCTCCTGATTATTTACCTTATGTTGTCTACTTTTCAGAAAGATATACCTTTGTGGGACATTTTTGGTTCTGGCACCATCAACTGAGCTATGATGCTCACATGCCAATTATTGAGAAATTACAAGTTGGAAATAATGGCATCCATCTTGTAATATTTACCTTGTAAATGTGAGGAAGTGATTGAAATACTAGGCATATGGGGTATTCTTATATTCAGGAGAAGCAAATGAATATATTTAGGGGTATTTTTTTGTCTTAAACTAATTGTATGCAAATCCTGACACGAAAATATAAGCAAAATGTTGTTTTTTTTATTTTTTTGCTCTTTTTTTCTATTTTAATCAAATTAAATGATGAGGTATTCATATAATTATGGTATCAAAAGAAAGCCCTACTTGTGCTTAAAAAAAACAGTTAAAAAACTTAAATGTTAGAGAGATCTAGTATTAGCTTAAAAGCCCTCAGTGGGAATTTATGGAATTCTTATTTGTCCCTTATTCTGTAGTTGGTTAGCACCAGAATTGCTCCATTGTTATTGTGCAAATAGCTTTTTCTGCTGGACTCCAGGAACTTCTTAGGAAGCCTTTAGATCCTGCAGAAATCTATACATATACTTTATATACAATATTAAAGGGTTAGTAATGCCCAAAGCTAAGTTTATGTTTTTTTGTATATTTTAGAAAAATAAATTATATGCAGCAAACCCTATCTCTCAAACCTTTATGGTTTGAAGGTTTGAGAGATATTCCGTGCTAAAGTTCCCTCCCCTTCTCCTGACATCGGTGCTCTGCTGACAGCAGGAAATCCCAGTCTGGGGACCAGCCGGCAGCTCTTCAGCAGAACCGAAATAGCAAAATTTAAAAAGAATTACTTAATTGGAATGGTATACAAAGTGTGCCTTGTTTGCAAGCACACTTTGTAGACCGTTCCAATTAAGTAGTTCTTTTTAAAGATCGCTATTTCGGCTCTGCTGAAGAGCCGCCTCGAGTTGGCTGACACAAATCTCCTGCTGTCAGCTTTACAGCTGACATCAAGGAGAAGGGAGGGAGGGGGAAGTTTAGCACCAAATGTCTCTCAAACCGTACAGGTTTGAGAGATGGACTTTGCTGCATATAATGTATTTTTCTAAAATTTACAATAAAACATAAACTTAGCTTTGGGTATTACTAATGATAATTATTTAGTAATATCTATATAACTTACATGTTTCCATTGTTATTAGGATGTGCTCTTTAATATCAACACCTAGTTATTTTAGTTACTACTGTTCATAAAGATGAATTTGAAACACTGTATAGAATATTCAGTTTAACATGGAACTTTCACCTTTATTCAAGTGTGCATATTTGAAAACTGCATTAAAACTGCCGATATGTCATGTTAACCAAAAGTCCAGCAGATATAGTTATAGTATCTTTTAGGAGATAGTCACACACTTTGTTTTTGGGCAATGTGAAACTAAACACTTCATGGTACTGCACATAGCTTAATTAGCATATGACATGTCATTCAAACTATCATAAGCATATGAGGCATCATTGAAAAGGCTTAATTAGCATATGACATGTCATTGAAACTATCATTAGCATATGACGCATCATTGAGAAGGCTTCATTAGCATATGAAACATCATTAATTAGTTTCATTATCATATGAAAATGTCACATGCACAGTGCTGCAGTTGAAAGAAGTGTGACTATCTCCTAAACTATACATTTGCTGGCCTTTTGGCTCACATGACATATAGACAGTTTTTAATGAAGTTTTCAAAGATGCAGATCTGAATTAAGGTGAAAGTTCCACTTTAAATAAGGAAAATGTCATAAATGCTGTTTAGTTATGATGTTTCCTTGATTCTGATTTGTTAAAGGGAGATAAAACATTACCACAGCTGACAAATTAAATCAAAAGAAGGACTAAAACATAGCAATATGATGCAGGTCATTTTATTGTAGATATCAAATACACAAAGGAAACTGATATCCTTCCAAACCTATCCTCAGGGGCACCTAACAGGCCATATTTAAGATTTGTGAACAAGAGAAGCGCTAGCGCTTAGTAATTAGTGCAACAAACCCAAACAAATGTTAAAAAAACAGCATAAAACCATGCAGATAACTCATCCCCAAAGGGATATGTCATTATGTAAGATAAACCTGATAAGACACGGTGCTCGGAAATGCCAAGATTAAGTGCATGAAGAGATTGAATGCCTTAACCAGACATCAAGCCGTGTAGATCCTGAAAAAGTGGGGTAATGAAGATTGTGGCACACGTAAGAAAACTGTTGTGATCACACTACAAGGCACCCTCAAAAGTATACAGCCGGCAAACTACAGGTTCAAGATTGGTCTGTATGTGCATATTTGGCTCCAAGCCAGGTCAAAGGACAATAGGCTGTTTGGATGCCCTGTTGAAGAAAGGTTCTAGTAACCGTGAGTTGATACAGATTAACTGCATTTGTTTCAGTAACCATGAGCTGCTACAAAGTGATCGTGTGTGTGGAATGTGCTTGTTCTACAATATTTGTACCCTCTGTCAGGGTCGTTATATATAAAAATCCTGGTACAACTGGGTTTTAGTTGCCATACCAGTTACTGTTTTATTATCTGGTGTGCACCTTTTATACATATACTAGTGTAAAAGCCCGTGTACACAGGTCAAGGTCCGGGTAATATTAACCCTTTAAGTGTCAGAGGGGTACGCAAAGCAATGCATTGCGTACCCCTCTGACACTTAAAGGGTTAAGAGGCCACTACCTCACTGCCCCACATGATGCTGTCATGCGTTGCCCACTCACGCAATAAATCATGCGCAGTAGAGACTGCGAGAAAGCAGGCAGTCTCTACTGCGTATGACTGCATCGGGACAAATACAACTGGCCTTTTATATAATAGGTTTTTTTTTTAGAAGATATCAGTTGGACACATGGGGCTCGATTCTATTACCAGCACTAAAAAAAAGGCGCTATGTTTTTTCAAGTCAGTTTTTGGTATCCTATTACCTGACTTGTGAAAACAAAATCAGCGGTAATTACACATGCCGCCAGTCAAAAAAAAGCCCATAGGAATCAATTAAAAACAACGTGCAAGTAGTATCTTATTACCCATGCTCATTATTAGCGCCTGTTTGGTTTATACAAGTTAAGTCAGAAATTCTGCGCCTCAGAGGTTGAGGTGTAGAAGCCATAACGACAGTTTCAAAACCATCGTTGTTCGAACAAAAGCATTGTAGAATACAGCATAGAAATCCGACACAGAGTGCCCCCCTTCGACATATTAATACCCCCCTTTTAAAAGCTGACTACAGTGATTTTTTTTCACCACATTAATTCGACAAATATTGTACTCGACACTTTAACCCCCCTCCCCCCTTTAAAATTTGACTTACAGTGCTCCCATGACTTTCTTTCACCATTTATATCTGACATTTTTCTTCTCCTTTTTTTTTCCACATGCCCTCATATTTTGTATTGCAAGATTAACCCTATGAGTACCAGAGAGGTAGCAACATATTGCAATGTGTTTGCTACCCCTCTGGCACTCAAAGGGTTAAAAGAATTAGTGGAAACAGTGCTCCTCAATATTAAATAAACCCATATCTTGATTTATTTTTTATAGTTCTGTAAGAAGTTTATTGTAACATTAAATAGCTGTTATGTAGTGATATAGTTATAAAGCAAATATACATAACATAAATAATCAATATCTGCACAGGTGTTGTTAGAACATTTAAGTCCTCATATAAAATGATGTATTGAGCCGACCGACATTATATTGGAGATACTGGTCATGTTGAGGAGATTCATATCTCCTGTGAGACAGGATATGTTTGAACTTCAAGTCATTATCAACAAAACTCTATTTTATTAGATTAGCTCTTCTAACTTCCATTATCCGTATGAGCCACCCTTACACCGCATAGTTCTCACAGCCAGGGTGTGTATGTATGGCTTGCTGCCAAAAGCCGACAATAAGTCCCAATCAGCTCTTGCAACAAAGTATTCAGTCAGAGTGCTCAAGAATACTTTGTTGCAAGAGCTGATTGGAACTTATTGTTGGCTTTTGTCAGCAAGCCATACATACATGCTGGCTGTGAGAACTCTTGAGGCTTCTACAGCCTAGGGCTCACAATCGACCAGCAGTGTAAGGGTGGCTCATACGGATAATGGAAATTAGAAGAGCTGATCTAATAAAATAGAGTTTTGTTGATAATGACTTGTTTAAACATATCCTGTCTCATAGGAGATATGAATCTCCTCACCATGACTACAGGGCCGGCGCTAGCCATAAGGCGGCTTAGGCAGCCGTCTTAGGGTGCAGCAGCAGAGGGGCACTGAAACAAGGAGATTTTTTTTTCACTGATTTTTTTATATCTGCCGCGACTCCAAGGCTGATTTAAGTGGCGGTGGCGGCGCTACCAACCAAGTGCTCCCTCCATCCCTCGCGGCATCTCCTGGTCTCAATAAAGTGGTGAGGTAGCCACTGTGAGCCACAGGCAGGCTAGGCAGCAGGATACGGAGGAATCCACTCACTCACTGTCTGAATGAGCTAGGACCAGCATATGCGGCCAGTAAGTGACGGACTGGCAGATGTGACATCTAGTGGTGCATGCACGCACCGCATCTGCGAACCGCCACCAGCCGCACCATGACCCAGTAGATCAAGTAGAGTAGGCAGAGAGAGAGCACTCAGCAACGCGAGCGGAAGCAGAGATGGAGTCAGTGCCGCGAGACGAGTCACAGCAGTGAATGAGTGAGTGAGTCAGTGACATGCCACGGGAATCGGGAATGAATGGGTTGGATTGCTGTACAAAGTATAAATCACAAATGAGTTGTTTCATTTCAAACTTGCAAATGATGGGGATTGGGGACTGCTGAATGGGTTAAGGTTAAGGAATCCACGATCCACCTTGATAGCGCATTTGTAAAAGCGCGCTGCTTGGAGCCGCATTAAGTTGCAGCAGCAACCCCACAAGCAGACATGGCACTGGAAGACAAAGCAACCCCACCGGCAGACAGAGCAACCCTACTGGCAGACAGAGCAACCCCACCGACAGACAGAGCACCAGCAGCAACCCCCCCAGCACACTCACCAGGCACAGGGATGGAGGGGGAGTGCCTGGAGTCACCTCAGGGAATATCAGAGGACCAACACGTACATCAGAAGGCTCCAAAGGGATTCCCTGAGGAACACTCAAAGGATACTATCCAGCATCCATGCCCTGGAGGTACAGCTAACGCTGATGAACACAGAACTCAGGCAGTACCATGCAGGAATGATGGACATGATGGGGCAGTTGCTGGTGGAGGTCAGAGACCTCCGCAGGGAGAACCTGCATGTGGAGAGGGAGCAGCGATCAACAGAGGATTCTACTGCACCCACCTCTCCCTCTAGTGCGACCCCTGAAGCAACCCCAAGGTCACAAAGGGTGACCAGGCAGTCAGCCAGGCCATCCACGTCTGGAACCAAGCCCAAGGTCCCCCACCCCAAAAAAAAAAGAGGCAATAAAACACGCACTTATGCATTTTAATCCTGTCTGAGAAGGTTTGTGGTTACTGATAGATTAAGTGACAAGATGTCCCCAATGCATCACAAAGCAATGCAGTGAACACAACTTCTGCCAAGGTTACATGATTGTACAATGTGTGAACATGGCTTTGTACAGAAATCACACAGAACTTTGTCCAAATTCAACTTGCAATCCACCACTGGAGCCAAATAACATGATAGTGTTATGTGGCCATGATGTGGGTTGAATTTGAACAACAGATACCCACCCCTTAGCACAACAACTGGTGCAACACTGTGAACATTCATCTGCACCAATTGTTGTGGTTTAAGGGGTTAATCAAACAACTATTTGACTTAGCTGAGAACTAACAGGCAGGATAGATGATAGAACATTCAGCTAAATAGGCTGTGATTTACATCCTGATTGTGAAACTGACTTACAGGAGAACCCAGTGTTCACCCTAGGATTTCAATGTGTGTGCTACACATTGAAATCATAGGGTGAACATTGGGTTCTCCTGTAAGTCAGTTTCACAATCATGGTGTAAATCACAGCCTAACTTACTGGAAAACCCTATAATCAGGCTAAGATTTCAATGTGTAGCACAAACATTGAAACCTTACGGTGAGCATTGGGTTATCCATTAAGTTATGCTGATGTTTTACTAAGGTTGACACAAGCTTCACCAGTGATATAACTTCTCCACTTATTCTGTTTGTTTGGCAATGTAGCCCATGTACTGAGATATGTCAAACCAAAGCAATCTCAGAATATTGATTACAATGATCACCATGTAAACCATGGACATGACATTAAGTCCCCTGTATCACCTCATTATCACTCACAACACACATTAGTGTATCATTGCCATCATCTCCTTGCATGAATACATTGCAAGGTCCACTCATGGTCAAACAAGTAGTGGACTCCTGTGATGTAGGTCATGCCTTCCTATGTATGGGGGATAATCTAGCCTTCAGTATGGTTCCAAATTGAGAGATGTCTAATCCAACATTTATTCATACAGACACAGATTGAATAGTGATGGTTCTTCTTTATTGTGTCTCAAACTACATTAAAACATACATGTGTTTTCTGTGTATATTGCCTATATGCATTGAACACTTGTATGAGCACATGAAAGGTACATTTAAACTAAATATGAATACTTTGGAAACACTACTGAACTGCTCATGTGTTGTCCACAAGGTTTGACAACTCTGTAGATGAGCATTCTAACTGTATAGATTTGATACCTGGATGTTAGTACACACACAAATTTGTGTTTTCTGTGTCTATATGAGAATGTTCCAGTAGAGGTTATTGTGAACATCAGGTGAAACATTGCATCACCAACACAATCACTTGAGACATCAAGGGGTGAGCTTCATGGAAGTGTTGTCAAGGCTTCAGTCCAGTCACATGGAAACACCTCTGTTCAAGGATGGATCATGCTATGGATGCCTGTGGGACAAGGGGACAGGATTTGAAACAGCAACGTCCAACTGATCATCATGCAGCAGCTTCAACATGATAATCCACTTAATATTTTACTTTACAGGGGAGTACACAAACCATTGCTTTGTAATGTGTTGTCTATTCGTCTGTAACCCATTGTGGGGAGAACTAAGGGTATGTCAACCAGCCCTAGGTCTATATGCCCCTGACATAAATACACATATCTACAAATATGTCCTAATAGCTCCATGAAACAAATGTATTTGGGCTGCCACTGTGAGAGTGACAGTGGCAGCCCAAATAAATTTGTTTCATGGAGCTATTAGGACATATTTGTAGATGTGTGTAGTCAGGGGCACATATCGCTGCACACACACAGGTAAGCATGGTATCCCTGGACATCTGATCCACATTTCATGACCTCTATGTTGTATAACACACTACCACTGTAGATCCATCCCTCTGGTGCTCTTTTCAGCTCTAACAAACTACAGGTCCCATGTTCACTCGAATGTCCCCTTAATCCCTGATGTGACACAGTGTTATCCGATGCATTGCACTGGATGAGAATATCTTGCTACAGGAGTACCATGGTTGCTATGGCTCTGATCATAGCAAAACACTTTAGTTGGTGCCTATGGAGCCCTGGGATATGCTGAACATGGTTACAGTGTTGTACCTTGGTTTTCAGGGGGGCATGCATGATATCCTTGAGGTAGCAGTATCAACATGGATGACAGGATGTCAGATGTCATTGGAATCTCTAGCCCCAGTGTGACTCATCCATGGAATGGTTAATGTTGGTGGTCCATACTGCAGCCAGTGTCAGAGCTGTGTCACTGATCCTGTGGAGTAAAATAGAACATGTGTGTTGTGGTGAGTGTGTATGCATGGATTGTGTGCATACATGTATTATACTCATAGCTGAAGTGATCCCTGATCAATGTGTCTCGTATCCGCATCCCTCTTAGGCCTTCTTCACCCTCGACAATGTCTATTGGGTCATCGGGTATGGGTGGGGGCTGAACATCTTCAACAAGTCTGGTGTCCATCGTGATGTTGTGTAACATAGCACATGCCATAACGATGTCACAGACTTTGCCTGGTGCATACTGCAGTGCTTCCCCTGAGTGATCCAAACACCTGAAGTGGGATTTTAGGAGGCCGAAGGTTCACTCAATTGTATTCTTTGTTCTGCTGTGAACCTGGTTGTATAGCTCCTGGGCTTCAGTTTGGGGATTCGCCACCTGGGTCATTAGCCATGATCTGCAGCCATAGCCCGAATCGCCTGTGGACAGTGAGTGACATGGTTAGACAGGAAGCACATGTTGTGTGAATGAGGTGGACGTAGTAGCTGTGAGTGAAGAGCATGCTGAGCAGTGATGTGTATGTGGATGTGGTGTAATTTGGTATTGTTAACTCACCCAGAAGCCATTCCCCTGTATAGGTTCCATTTTCGAAGTCTCTGTGTACAGTTGAGTTTCTGAGTATATATGAATCATGACAGCTTCTGGGATATTTTGCACAGATATTCATGATCCTCAAGTTGCTGTCACACACCATCATATGTGTGTCACGTGCTGGTGCTTTGATTTGGACATGGGTGAAATCTATTGCACCCATGACACTGGGCATGCCTCCCCTTGCGTAAAAGCCCTGCTTCAAATGTATCCACTCCATGTCGGTGGTGGGGAAATGTATATAGGTACTGGCCTTGTTTTTGAGGGCTAGCAAGACCTGGGCCAGCACCCTAGAGAATGTGGCCTGTGACATGCCAGATGCGTAACCTTCTGTCGACTGGAAGGCGCCACTTGTCAGGAAGTGTATGGCACACAGGAGTTTTTGCAGGCCAGATAGGGCATGGTTGTGGATGTAATTCGGATCCACCTGATCCTTGATGACCTCATACAGGGCAATGATGCTGTGTGGCCTCAACCTGTAGCGATCAATCACCTCGTCATCGGTCATTCCAAGGAGAGTGATCCTTGGGCGGTATACCCTGGGCCTTGGTGGTTGTCTATACATCGTACGCTGCTCCAGGGGTCCCTGTGGCAGCTGTGGAGCATCCTGTTGCTGCAGCTGTGCATCTGCAGGCAGGTGTTGTCCTCCAGGTGGGGATGGGCTCTTGTGTGGCTGTTGAACCAGAGCCTCCTCACTTGCAACAGGTGAAGGCTGTTGATCAGGTGTGCCTGGGGGTTGCTGGTGTTCCCTAGCTTTCACCCTTGCATGCCTTCTCTTCAGTCTGTGCATCAATATGTAGGTGAACATACTTTTTGCTCGCTCGCTCTGTCTATCTCTTTCTCTCTCTCTCCCTGAGTGGAAAACAAGCCACAAGTGAGTGTGCTGAGCTGTCTCTTGGTACGTGGGTGGGCATTGTCTCGGTGTTGTGATGAGGTGAGTGATGACCAATTGGAAGGTGTTTGTTGTCCAGGTAAGTGTTTTAAAATGTGTTGTGTTCTGATTGCTGTGTCTCTGTCAGTTGCGGGTGTGAAGTTGTGGGGTGCAGATTGTGTCTGGATCGTCTGGTGATGTTGCACAGGTGAGCTTGTTTTGTATTGGCAGGTGTCCGTGTTGTGTAATAACCCCCCATTGTTCCGTGCCTTATTGTGATGGCGTTTTATTGGAAGGCCTTTTCCCTGTGGTGTTGCTTGGTTGTTGTGTGTGACAGTAATTTGTGGTGTCTGTCCATGTTTTTGTGTTATTTTAGAATTGCACTGGTTAATTTTGCCATTTACATGCTTGTGCGGTATGCGGATTGTCTTTAACGGTGGTTTCTTTTTGACCGTTATGTGTCTAACGGCTTACAAAACTGGGTCTTAACTTTTAGCCGTTAAATGAGTCTTTTTTTCTGGAGTTAGCAGTTCCGTGCTCCTTTGAATGGCTCTGGGAAATCTTGTTCCGTGCGTCTCAATGAACATAAGTCTATCGGCCGTAAGGATTATCAAACTGCCGTTAGCTGTTCTTAAGACGGACCTTTAAATGGCTTACAACACGTTAACACACCAGTTACTGTTTTTTTTTTTTTTACTAACACCTGCCTTTAAATCGAGCCCATAATGTCAGTCGGCTCAATACATCATTTTATATGAGGACTTAAAGGTTCTAATAACACCTGTGCAGATATTGATTATGTATATTTGCTTTATAACTATATCACTACATAACCGCTATTTAATGTTACAATAAACTTCTTAGAGGACTATAATAAAATAAATTAATCAAGGTATGGGTTTATTTAATATTAAGGAGCACTGTTTCCACTAATTCTTTTAACCCTTTGAGTGCCAGAGGGGTAGAAAACACATTGCAATGTGTTGCTACCTCTCTGGTACTTATAGGGTTAATCTTGCAATACAAAATATGAGGGCATGTGGAAAAAAAAGGGAGAAGAAAAATGTCAGATATAAATGATGAAAGACAGTCATGGGAGCACTGTAAGTCGAATTTTAAAGGTGGGAGGGGGTTAAATGTTGAGTACAATATTTGTCAAATTAATGTGGTGAAAGAAAATCACTATAGTCGACTTTTAAAAGGGGTGGGTTAATATGTCGAAAGGGGGGGACTCTATGTCGGATTTTGTTATGTGGGGAACACATCTAACATTAAACTTGATCTTTCTATCGTCAAATGTATTCCTATTTCCTTGGACTTTGATATTTTGCACCTGTTTTGTAGGCGGTAGTTGAATAAAAGCAGACAGCGCCAATTTTATTACTACTCTGAAATGTGCTGCCTATGTCAGTTTTGTTAAACTGTGGTTCTGCAATAGAATACCAGAGTAACACGTTTACAAAATTCACGCTACTTGTTTTTCTTGTAACACTGGTTTTAGCACTGGTAATAGAATCGAGCCCATGATCGGTTTGATTTTTTAGATACTCCACCTCTAGAATAATTAGGTTATTTGCTCATATGTAGGTTTTGTCACTGGTTGTTTTATAGGCTACTGTTTTCCCATACGAGAGGTGTTAGATATCATGGAATGTCAATATAGATTATTTTTCTTATATTTTATCAGTATTTATGAGTATCAAGGTCTGATATTGTGGCCACGGTACGCATAATATTGCTTCATAAGTTATTTTTTTAATTAATAATATGTGGCAGATGTTTTTGTAGTAAATCCTCATCTTTAGCCATTATCAATTCACTGCAGGATGAAGGCCTCCTCAGCAAGTTTCCAACAACTTCAGTCCTGTGCCTTTTGTTGCCACTGTGTACCAACAAATTTGGCAATTTAATCTTCCCATCTTGTCTTTGGTCTTCTTCTTGGGCGTTTAGTATCACAAGGAATCCATTACAAAATTAATTTGGTCCTGTATATTTGAATCCCATTATATCTGATTGCTTGATGAACAAAGTGATAATATGCTTGTTCAGGGGCTTATGATAAATCTATGGGCAGGTGTTCATACTCTTCATGTTGCAGATTTTGTTAGGAGTGTCAGTAAGACTGGATATTACTTGCTGGAGGTGTTTCATTTGGGCATTTCCGAGCACCATTTATTATCAGTTGGTTTGTCCTACATAATGGCATATCCCTTCAGGGATGAGTTATCTACATTATTTTATTATGTGTTTTAATAAAAGATTTGATGCTGATTTCTTAACATTTGGATGTTGTACTCATTTCTAAGCACCAGGGCCTCTCTTTTTGACATATCACTGTTTGTTATACACCATAGCAGAAGGGGTGATCCAGTCCAGGATGCTGTGTTTATTAGTAGTTGATGTTAATTTTTACATTTGTGTGCTGTTTAACCCCTTAACGACCGCATGCCGTGCTATGACCGCCATGTGGTTTTTGCTTTAAGGACCGGTGACGGTCATAGCACATCATCTACATTTTACTTACAGCACTCCTCCTGGAGCGCTGTAAGTAAAAATCGGAATTGAAGGGGTTAATATCATACATCTATAGGATTTCCCTGCATTTGCAATTGCAAAAGTTTATGGTCTTTAAAGTGTTAATGAACTCACCTGTGCCCTTGCAGGGAAATAGATGGCCTATTAGGTGCCTCTGAGGACAGGGTTGGGAACCACTGCTTTAAAGTCTATTTTAGCACTCGCTTATAATCAAAGACATCAATTGAAATTCTTGAGTCCACTATGAACGTGGAGTATGTAGAAGAGGAGATTGTGAGCCCACATAAATTACACATGGATTTAAGGCCATCACAAAGATACAAGTGATGAAGTAATTGTAGGGCAAACAGACTGCTCCATAGGGAACAGATAAAAATTCCACTTGATTTAAAAGGGAAAATCTGTGCACTCTCATATAAACAAAGACAAAAGACTTCCAGTTTGATGAAAAAATGATGCAATATTTATTATCAAGTTATCTTGACAAAGGCCCAAAGTGGGGCCAAAACGTTGATAATAAATATTGCATCATTTTTTCATCAAACTGGAAGTCCTGTGAGTGCGGTTCATGAATTACAAAACTATATATTTATATATATAAAGAAAACACCGGAGCAATTCTTTGACAAACCCAATGCACCAGGTGAAAAAACGAATCAAACTTTTAAATGGGGCTTTTAACCCTTTCAGTGCCAGAGGGATACACAATGCATTGCACAGGAAATCATACTGTACTTACTGCACATGGTAGTATCCACCCTTGAAGGATCAGAGGGATGTGCATAGCACTGCTTCACAATGTGTTGCACACCCCTCTGATCCATAGAAGGCTAAGTAAGCTCATGGACAGAGCTGTCCAGGTTCAGTCCACAGGGGCCACCAATAGTCCAGGATGTAAGGATGTTCCTGTTTAAAGGGATAGTAATACTTGAAAATAATGTTATTTTATATTGTAGCCCTTAAAAAACCATGAAAGATGATATAAGTCTTATCTCCCAAACCTTTATGGTTTGGGAGATATTCATATGTAAAATATAGTATAGTTCACTTTTCCTTGCTGTTTCAGCCAAGTCTGCCATCTAGTGGACAGATTTGGAATTTGGTCCACATAGCAACTGGCAGCTCTTTAGCAGTGCCGAGATCACGATCTTTGAAAATAACTACTTCATTGGAACTGTGTACAAAGTGTGCCTGGCTTGAAAGCACACTTTGTAGACCATTCCAATTAAGAAATTCTTTTTAAAGCTCATGATCTCAGCACTTCTGGAGAGGCACTGCTGGTCGGGCGACAGGATTCCAAATCTGAAGGGTGGAGCAATGAAATCACTCCAGGGGAAACTTTACTTCTGAATATCTCCCAAACCATAAAGGTTTGGGAGCTAAGACTTTTATCATTTTTCATGGCTTTTTAAGGGCTACAATATAAAATAAACTTATTTTCAGGTGTTACTATCCCTTTAAGCATATGTGAGTTAATCATTGGCTCATTGATTTTGACTGACTCACAGGGAAATATTTAAATCCTGTACTGTTGGTGGCCCTTGAGGACTGACCTTGGACATCCCTGCTCATGGACTTTTCCAGCTTCAGTTTGGAGAAACTGCTGCAACTGTTATATCCACCTCAAAAGACACAATATCCAGGACTGATTGAAGATGTTATACCCTGAAGATAGGAACAAGAGCAAAATTCATATGGGCTTTTAGGGTTTTATGGAGATAGAAAGGTAAGTGTGGTTTACTATTAGGAGTTGTTAGTTTTTCTTTGATGGCATTACATTATTTAGGAGTATGTGGCCCTTGACTTATTGGTTTTTTTCTCAGTCTGACCGTTGACACCCCTGCTTTAAAAACCCTTTGAGTTTCAGAATGGTAGCCAACGCATTGCAAAAAAAGTACTTTAGATTTGTATGTCTCATAAAAGATCTGAAGCAATTCTGTAAAGTAGGCATGTCAAACTCAGATATAGTCGAGGGCTACATACTTTATTTATTATTATTATTATTTATTTATTTATATAGCGCCAACTAATTCTGCAGCGCTGTACAACTGTAATAGACATACAGAGGTATTAGATAGTACAATCAAATGTGGAGAAACGAAGGATCAGAGGGCCCTGCTTGTGAGAGCTTACAGTCTAGAGGAAGGTACATACTTGATTCTGTGTATGGAAGGCCACATACTCAACAATTCCCTCTAAAGAGCGCCACAAAGGCTGCCAATGGCTGCACTATTATGTTGTTAGTGGGGGCTGCAGAGAGGGGTGAAATGTAAATACAGTAGTTTGCTGCTCTGCTGTGGCTGTTCTGATAATGAGCCTCTAGCTTACTTCTAGAACATATGGATCTTGAGCTGTTGAGGTCTACAACTTACATTGTCCCAAATCAGCTAATAGATGGAGAGCAAGAGGTTTTCTACCCCTGTTCTAGAAGGTGACAGCAAACCAAGCTGATCGAAATCAGAATTTGGATCAGAAGAACCACGCTGTATTTAAAATGAGAAATCCTGCTTGGGGCCGCATATCTGACATACCTTCTGCAAAGCTTTAACCCATGGATCTGAAATATGATACATGTTTGACTGTGAGCAAAAGCATCAGGTACAGTATAATGGCAATTAGCCCAATATTATGGGCACTTACAGTAAAGCTCTGCTTCTCTTCAGCCTGACTCAGATTAAAACGTCCTGTACTCATGATTGTACCCTCAGTCATCCTGGGAGCCTGCTGAACATTGGAATTTTACCAACTAAAGGACGGCACCTTTTAAGGACACATCCTGGTAACGTTTTAGATGTGCTCAGACAGTCTCATATCTGGCAATTGTAAGGGATAGGATAACCAAGAAACAATTTAGTTTATTTAACTTTATATAAATAATAAAAAAAAAATCATCCCTTTTGCTACACTTTTGGCTGGAGAGTTGAAATATTCTTATTTTACTTTTGATATTAACCCTTTATAGAGTTAGTAATGTCATAATATAAACATACATGGAATTATTCAATGTACTTTTGTATAATGCATAGTATCTTTTGTATCTTCTTGAAAATCGAGTTAAAAGTTTACCCCACCCGCCCCTTTCTGTCACGTCATTCACATTTCACTGAAATCCGAAATCCAGGTACATACAATACGAAAGATACTATGCATTATATAAATATACATTGACTAATTCGATGCATGTTTATATTATGACATCACTATCTCTTTAAACACCAGAGAGAGATGTGCAATGCATTGCTTTGTCCTAAAGATAAAGGTCATAGCTCACTGGTATTGATCTCTTAAAGGGATAGTAATACTTAATTATTACTAATCCCTATATTAAAGTCATATTTAAAATAAATGTATTGCCCCCAGTGTCATCTCTCAGACCTTTATGGTTTGAAAGATAATCGCTCCTAAAGTTGCCGCCCCCTTCCCCGTGCTCAGCATTCTAGCTGACTGCAGGCAAGCCTGTCGTACGACCGTCAGGCGGCTCTGCAGCACAGCCAAGATTGTGTTAATAAAAAAAAGAAATATTTCACTGAAATGGTCTTCTATGTGTGCTTGGTTTGCAAGCATACGTAGAATACTGTTTTAGTGAAAGTTTTTTTTTTTATTAACGCGATCGCGGCTCTGCTGCAGAGCCACCTGATGATCGGAAGACCGGATTTCCCTTCAGTCAGCTACAACGCTGACTTCTGGGAAGGGGGAGGGAGAGGGCAACTTTAGGAGCGATTATCCCTCAAACCATAAAGGTTTGAGAGATGACACTGGGGGCAATACATTTATTTTTAATATGACTTTAATATAGGGATTAGTAATAATTAAGTATTACTATCCCTTTAAGAAAAAATTCTGGAGGAAATGAAATTCACCACAGGAAAAAATAAAACATCTCACTGATTTAAATGAGTCTTTTAACCCTCTGAATGCTAGAGAGGTCTTTTCTCACTACTTTTAAGACATTTTTATAATTAAAGAGGTTAACAGCCAATTTAAATTAATAGATATTTGAAGAATTATTATTTTTCCTTATGGTGCAGTTGGTTTGCTCCAGTATTGCACCAAGTGCGTATGTTCCAAATAAAAGTGGATGAGTTCTGGTGCAAACCATTTGCACTATAGGGCAGAATTAAAAATCCCAAGATGTCCCATTGATTTAACCCTATGAATTCTAGAGGGGTCTCCATCACATTGCAAAGTAATTAGTTGGAGACCTTTCTAGCATTCAAGGGGGCTACGATCCCCATTTAAATCAATGGTCATTTTTTAGTTCTCCCCTATAGTGCAAGTGGTTTGTCCCAGAACGTCTCAACTTTTGAATATATTGCCTTTAGTACATCAGTCTCACTGAAATGGATATGTGTGTGTAGGAATGCAGTGGTGTATGTTGCACAATGTTAATCTGTTTGCTTGTGTTAGTGCAAACAGGTGCAAAACACCCTAGCGCAGCCCACCACTTCAGTTAACCCCTTACCGCCTGAGGACATGTAAGAGCGGATGTCCCTTCTGGACAGAGGACGTAAATATACGTCCCAGAAATCCGGGTTCCCTCGCAGCTGTGCACCGTTCGGGGACTCTGGATTCTTTTTAAAAAATAAAAAAAAATGTTTGGCGGACATTAAGTGCCGGCCGCATGTGCGCACGGCCATTCACTAAGGGGTTAAAATGTGTGGTTTTTTTCCTGTGGTACAGGTGGTGTACACCACAACTTCTCCACTTGCTTTTATACACATTACCTTATAGTAACATAGTTGATGAGGTTGAAAAAGTTCATCAAGTTCAAAAGCTTTGCTAGATCTCCATTGTTGATCCCAAAGAAGGCAAACTTAGACCCCATTGAAACGATTTACAATTTTATCCGAAGTTGGTAGAAAATTCTTCCAGGCTCCAAAAAGCATTTGGATTTCACCCTCAATAAATTTCCTACCCGTGTTGAAACCAACTGTTATAATTAAGTAGGATCCTAAGATAGAATTTTGATCACTTTCTTTGCCTGCAAAGGAATCCAGCCCTGGACTGAAATTTAGTTTCAGATGACTCTATTATTAGGAGAACAGATAGGGTAATCTGTGGCTCTGATCGCAGCAACCGAATGGTTTGCTGTCTCCCAGGTGCCCAGGTTCGGCATGTTGCAGATAGGGTGGACAGATTATTGGGAGGGGCTGGAGAGGATCCAGCTGTTTTAGTGCATATTGGTACCAATGACAAAGTAAGAGGAAGGTGGAGAGTCCTAAAAGGTAATTTTAGGGATTTAGGGAGAAAGATTAGGAACTGGACCTCCAAGGTAGTATTCTCAGAAATACTACCTGTGCCATGCGCTACGCCAAAGAGACAGCAGGAGATTAGGGAGCTCAATGCATGGCTGAAGTCTTGGTGTAAGAAGGAGATCTTTGAGTTTTTAGAACACTGGGCTGATTTTGCTTTGGGGTACAAACTCTATAGTAGGCATGTATTGCACCTGAATGCAAGAGGGTCTCAACTGTTTGGGGAGAGGAGGAGATTTTAAACTAGGAAGGGGGGAGAGGGGCCAATAAATACTGGGCTAGATAGTATAGAAAGGGAAGATAATGTAGTTAATAACCAAGTGGGTGGATCTAGGGGTGGGGTTAGTACAGATGATAGGGAGAAGCCTACAAACCACATCAAAATTAAATCACAAATGGAACATAGCAGTGGCATAAATGATATGCTTGCAAATGCCAGAAGTTTTAACTGGTAAAATAGGGGAACTGGAGCTGGTAGCTGAAATCGAAAACTATGACTTGATAGGCATAACAGAAACATGGTGGGATGACACACGATTGGTCAATCAATTTGGAGGGCTACATGTTATTTAGAAAAGATAGGTCAAACAAAAGAGGTGGTTGGGTCTGTCTGTATGTCGAACCAGCATTATTGCCTCATTTGCGGGAAGATATATGTGATGACAGTAGTGAACATGTGGTATCCCTGTGGGTTGAAATAGTCACTGGGGGTAAAACTGCTAAGAAAATATTAGTGGGAATTTGTTATAAACCACCAAACATTGGTGACCTTGAAGAATCACAGCTATTAATGCAAATAAAGAACTATAATTATGGGGGATTTTAATTATCCAGAAATAGACTGGAAAAATGGAACAGCTAATTCTGCTAAAAGCAGTCAGTTTCTGAACTTGTTGAATGACAATTTTTTGTCTCAACTAGTGCAGACCTCAACCAGAGGGAATGCGTGTCTGGATCTGGTAATAACTGACAATGAAGAACTTATCTCTAACATCCAAGTACGGGAGCACTTGGGAAACAGTGACCATAACATGGTATCATTTGAGATTAATTCAAAAAAGCAATTTGGTATGGGTTCCACCAAAACATTGAATTTTAAAAAGGCCAACTTTAGCAGGTTTAATTCATCCCTTGGTCTCGTTGACTGGGATAGAATATTTTC
Source organism: Rhinophrynus dorsalis (assembly GCA_037306005.1). Taxonomy (NCBI): domain Eukaryota; kingdom Metazoa; phylum Chordata; class Amphibia; order Anura; family Rhinophrynidae; genus Rhinophrynus; species Rhinophrynus dorsalis. The sequence continues at coordinate 258,552,928 of CM074722.1, forward strand.
AGGAAAAAACACAGAAGGTAAGTGGAATGCCTTCAAAATAACATTGCAAATATATACATATAAATTTATCCCTGTTGGAAACAAATACAAAAGAAGCAAATTAAAGCCAGTGTGGCTAACCAGTAAAGTAATTAATGAAATAAATAACAAGAAAGCAGCATTTAAACATTATAAAGCTGAGGGATCAGCAGAGGCATTTGCAGAATACAAAAATGCCAACAAAACCTGTAAATAGGCTATTAAATTAGCTAGACTGGAGAATGAAAAAAATATTGCTAAGGAGAGCAAGAGCAACCCAAAAAAATTCTTTAAATACACTAATGGCAAAAAATTAAAGTCTGATAATGTTGGGTCCTTGTTATCTGAAACGGGTGAGATGGTCAAGGGGGACAGGGAGAAGGCAGATATTTTAAATAATTTTTTTTCTTCTGTTTTTGCCAAGGAAGACCCAATGGAAAAGAGTCTGCAAACTACTTTATAGAACAGTCACAGCAAGCATGGGAATGGCTAACACAAGAAAAAGTGTTAAAACAATTGAATGGTGTTAAGGTAGACAAAGCCCCAGGGCCAGATGATATACACTCACGGGTACTTAAAGAGCTAAGCCAGGCCCTGGCCAGACCATTATATTTGATTTTCAGGGATTCTTTTATTTCAGGTATGGTGCCCATGGATTGACGTAAAGCAGGTGTGGTGCCCATATTTAAAAAGGGATCAAAGCTACAGCCAGGAAACTACAGACCTGTAAGCTTGACATCTGTGGTAGGGAAGCTGTTTGAAGGGTTGCTAAGGGAATATATTTAAGAATTCAGCTGGAAAGGAATATCATTAGCAGGAGCCAACATGGCTTTGTGAAAGACAGGTCTTGTCAAACTAACTTGATCACATTTTATGAAACAGTGAGTAAAAACATAGATGCAGGAGCGGCGGTTGATGTGATCTATTTAGACTTTGCCAAGGCATTTGATACGGTTCCACACAAGAGGTTACTGTACAAATTGAATGAAATAGGCCTAGGGGAAAACGTTTGTGTGTGGATTAGAAATTGGCTGAAACAATGCAAAGAGTGGCAGTAAATGGCAAGTTCTCCAACTGGATAAACATGATAAGTGGAGTACCTCATGGATCTGTCCTGGGTCCTCTTCTTTTTAATTTGTTTATTAATGACCTCCCAGAGGGCATAGGGGGGCCATGTATCAGTGTTTGCCGATGACACAAAATTAAGTAAGGTAATAAAGTCTGAACTGGATGTGTCTTCATTACAAGAGGATTTGGACAAATTGAGTAACTGGGCAGGCAAATGGCAAACGGGATTCAATATAGACAAGTGTAAAGTTATGCATTTTGGGTATAATAATAATAATGCAACATATAGTTTAAATGGTGTTTCTCTGGGGAAATCTACTTAAGAAAAGGATTTGGGAGTAATGGTGGACAATAGACTTAGCAGTAGCATGCAGTGCCAGCTGGCAGCTGCAAAGGCCAATAAGATATTGGCATGTATTAAAAGGGGTATTGACTCAAGGGAGGAAGATATTATTATGACTCTCTTCAGGTCCATGGTAAGACCCCACCTAGATTATGCTGTTCAATTGAGGGCGCCCTTTCTGAAAAAGGACATTTAATGCCTACAAAATAAAATAAAGATAAAACAAAGTATTACTACCCCTTTAAGGGCCAGAGGTGTATGTAGCAATGCATTGCACACACCACTGGTCCTTAAATGGTTAAGCACATCTGCCTTTTCTTTGACAGTATATTTTTTCTTTGGATAGTGAAAAAGATGAAGTCCATGTGGGGGCCATTTGACATATGGGCATGCCCTAAAATAGGGTGGAATAAAGAGGAAATGTAAGCAAAAAAATTGAATCAATGGAAAGGGTGACAGATAAACGGAATAACCTCCCCATAGAGTTGTTTGAGTCTAAAACAGTAAATGAATTTATGAATGCTTGGAATAGATGTATGGTATTATAAGAATAAATGGAGGCACAGATTAGATGGGCAGATTAAATGGGCCCGCTGGTTCTTATCATTAACAAATTCTGTGTTTCTGTAATAAAACTGATGTACTAAAAATTACTGAAACAATTCCGGGGCAAATCAGCCTCACTATAGGGGACAAAAAAATTCTCATTTGTTGAACTGGGGTTTTAAACCCCTTAAATTCTAGAGAGTTCCCCAATGTTTTGTGAAGCAAGTTGTCTTGCTCCAGAATTACTTCTGTTACACATATTATGGCAGTGGATGAGATACACAAGCGTGACACAAATGCTATTTGCTTATACTGAGAATTTGAAATACCATATGCTGTACACTATTGTGGGAGGCATGTACTAAACTATTTTCCTGCGCATTGCAGGTGAATTAGCTTCCACCTAGATGCAAAGTGGGCTGCACCCAATTTGCACCTATGCACAAAAGGCAATCTGCTGGAAAATGGAATCTATAAACTTGCCTTAAACCTGTCCGTGCCTGAGGTGGTCAAGTGGGTATGCTCAGGTGAGTTGATGTAATTAACATGCATCTACGCTCAGGCTCTGTGCTGATGGTACATAGGTAAAGAGATACTAAATGATCTATACAATGTTTCTCTATACCTAGTTCAGGCAGGAACAAGGGTGATGGTGGTGGTGGTGGTAGAGGGGTTTGAACCATTTGTCCCCTAGTGTCCTAAAGCAACCCTTTACACACAAGCACCCTCCTTATTCTCCTGTGTTGCCATGTGAGTTTTCAACACAATGCATTGCAGTAAAAACAAAAAATATAATTAAAAAAAACATATATATAATATACCCTACTGGTCAAAAGTTTTAGAACACCCCCATTTTTCCAGTTGTTATTGAAGGGTTAGGGGTGAAAGCAAAGCAACCTACAAGTACAACACATTTGTGGGAACTTCTGCAGCAGTGTTGGGAAGAACTTTCAGAACAATATTTAATTTCCGTTGTGGAAAGAAAGCCACAAGTGTGTTCTGCTGTTGTATCTGCAAAAGGTGGCTACTTTGATGAGTCAAAAACTTAGATTACATTTTGTTAAGGAAAATGATTTCTTTTTAATGTCCAATTGTTTATTTGTTCCATGGTTTATTTTCAGAGTACACTGAGACATTAAACTGTGTAAATTGCAATAAAAACTGGAACAATGGGGGTGTTCTAAAACTTTTGACTGGTAGTGTGTATATAATCTATCTATCTATCTATCTATCTATCTATCTATCTATCTATCTACACCTAATAGACTATCACTCACCATCCACTTATATCCTAAACTAACTTCAGATTAACCCTTCTTTGCTGGATCAGCTCAAAATGGTAAAAAAATATATATATATTTTATTTAAGGCTAAAATGCCTTTAAATACAATGTGGGTCGATAGCATTTCCCTCTCCTTCCTGATTTTTCCCTCCTTTAAAAGGTACATAAATTTGTGTTACATTATTACCATATATTTGTAAGCAGGTGCAAATAAAATAAATTATGAGGTGTATGGACCCCATGCTATTCCCAGAACATACACAACAAGATAACTTATTGTGAGAACCAAAGCCCCCATTTTAATTTGCCAAATGCCCAAAGAAGGGGTATGGGACCCACTTCTCCACCTGTTTGACATCCCCACCTTGTTATAGTATCCTGCTAAAAGCCAAAGAATCACATACAAAGACATCCCAAACTTGTACTACTTTCCCATGAGGAGCCTAAGAACCCTACAAACACCAACAACCCTACCCTTGTCTCATAAATTTTAAATATAAATTAATATGTGGACCAGAGCCCCCATATACTCAGTTGCAGGTCCCATGATGGTCCTGACACATCATGGAATTCAGGAGTTTTCGCACAGCTCCACACCGTTCAGAGACCCCTGAATCCACTAGGCCAAAAAAAAAATTCCCTGTGCTCCTTAACTGCCGGCTGCATTGCTCGCCATTAAGGGGTTAAATAAAACTGAATTTTTGTTTTAACCATTAAATTCCTCCATTGCCAGTTTGGCTAATATGAGCCAATACAGCAATATAGGGGTTAATCTGAGGTTGATTTAGGATTGAAGGGGATGTCGGGGTAATAGTTAATTAGGATGCATTTTTTTAGTGTAGTGTACATTAACTCCTCTCTTGCTGGTTTGTCTATTATTGTCTGATCTGTTATTGGAAGGGTAAACCTATGGTCAGGAAAGAATTGGGGTGTTGGTATGAGGATAATGTAGTGTTTTAGCTTGATTTAACCGCTCCCTTGCTAGTATAATTAGAACTCATTGCAATGCCTTACAGTCAACTCCAGCAATGGAGGGGTTAACTCAGGGAATATATATGTATGGGGTGGGCCTGGAAGAGGTCTTGCTCTCCCAGTCATACTTGTCTGATCCAGAGGTAAGTGAGCAGGTGTATGGTCCGCCTACTTCCCTTTCACCTGATTTACTTGAGTAGGAAATATGCTTATGTGCTAAAATTCCAAGGCATCCTTTAGTACATATATGTATACTGGTCTTGGCACATACCCAGACTCGGTCTGCCTGTTCTTCATATATGCCCTCTGAATGTCTCTAGTTCATATAGGCATAAAAAGGCCCTTGGCACAGACCAGCACAAAGAAGATTTATAAAAGTGGAATTAAGCAAAAAGAAGCACTAAAATGGCTGTAACAGTGTCTTCGATAGTTATAATATTAAGAACTCCAGTTTAATAGGGCTGGATGCCATGTAGTACGTTTTTAAACCCTTTCAGTGCCAGAAGGGTATGCAATGCGTTCCGTACCCTGCTGGCACTGAAAGAGTTAAGAAATTACAATATTTGCGACAATTTTGTCACATAATTTTCACCAGAATCTTAATGCCAAGTGTATGCTGTTCTTAAGCATTCCTGCCATATTTATAAAAACGACTTAAATCATTTATATTAACAAGTACTACAAACATCTCCCTCAAAGTGTTTCTGTCACACCTGGAGGCTGTGTAAAGATTTGTGTCTATTTCCTCTATTCTTAGTTTATAAATAACTTGCTCCTGGATGCAGAGGAATAATATTCCCTAAAACTCCCACGTTCCCTACCCCTTGGTACATGGTACACAAAGTCAGTTTCTGTGCAAAAAGGGCTTTGTACATAGGTGCACAGCAGGCACAAGGCCTGCTTTCAGTGGTGTAACAATAGGGGTTGCACCTGCGACTGGTCCCATCACTCCAGGGGCCCGGCTGCCCCCTGCAACCCCATCGCCACACACCCACAGCAACTCAGCTGATCTCCTGGTGCTTTAGTAATGCAGAGCGCTGAAAGATGACATCATCTCCCAGCTCTCTGCATTACTGAGAACCACTCGGGTAGGAGATGGAGGTAGGAGATGGACACGGGGCAATATGAAGATTTGGAGTGGGGGTAATGTGGAGGCAATGTGGCCGGGGGGCGGGCCCATGGCAATTTCTGCACCAGGGCCCGGTTGCTTCTAGTTACGCCACTGCCTACTTTACATGTATAAATGTCCCTTTGAACTGAAATATCTTTTGGACTGAATTCTTACTTCCCCTCTCACAGATTACTCATTATAGGGTTTTTATTTAATGGTTAATCCATTTGTCTAATCAAGGACATAATTTCGTAATAACATTTGAAAAATCTAATTCTAAAATAACTTTTGTGCAGTTTACCTTGTTTTGCTGAAATTCATCATAATAATATGCAAATTACAGCTATACAAATGAAAAACAAAAGGGGATTATAAAGATATAGAGGTGGATTTACTAAGAACTGGAGCCTTCTGGGTCAAACTAACTGCACTATGAGAGAGAAATATTTCACATTGATTTAATGGGGAACTACCAACCCACACAATCTTTAGCTTCACTAAGTCCCCATCTGGCGACTAGCTGCTTAGTAGCGCTAGTCACCAGAATAATTACCTTATTTAATAGATTTCTCCTCTCTTCCATGGGCGACAGGCAGGCTGGAGTGCAGCCATCTTGCCATTGTGGCGTCCGTGCGCCTGCACTGTCAGTCCCAGCCGGGTCTAGGAGGTGTTGCTAGGAGCCATTTGGCTCCGGCTGGGACTGACAGCGCAGGTGCTTGGACGTCACAATGGCAAGATGTCCGTGCTCCGTCCTGCCTGTGGCCCATGGAAGAGAGGAGAAATCTATTAAATAAGGTAATTACTCTGGTGACTAGTGCTACTAAGCAGCTAGTCGCCAGATGGAGATTTAGTGAAGGTAATGATTGTGTGGGTGGTAGTTCCCCTTTAAATAGGTCTTATCCAATTTATTGAAAGCAAAGGGCTACTCAAAGGGTTAAACCTCTGAATGCTAGATAGGCCTGCAAAGCATTTCAAACTAATCTGTTAACCCTTTGAGTGCCAGAGGGGTATGCTTTGCAATGTGTTGCATACCCCTCTGGCACTCAAAGGGTTAAAGACCTCTCTTGCATTCAGGAGCCCAATTTAAAGAAATGTGAGGTTTTATTTCTCACCTGTGGTGCATTTGGTTTGCCCACAAATTGCTCTAATGCTGCTTGATACATCAGTCTCTGAGTTTGTTTATTGTAGATAATTTAGCCTAAGTCATTTCTCTGAGAACCTTCCCCTTTAATGGAAATCTGTTAAGCAGATGACATTGCTATAATGTATTTGTAAAGGGTTTTGTGTTTTGCACATCGCTAAGGCAACACACAAAGCTGGCAAGAAACAGTACTGAAACTATGTAGAGATTGCAATTTGTAATAGTGTCAGTGTGATATGGCTTTGAGCTGCAAGATAGAACAGACAGCAAGCTCTTGTTCATCGTGAGGATCTCTGCAATTTTTATATTGAGCTCAGAGAATTATTTTTACTATGTTGATATATTTCAACACTGAAGCATATTTACACTTGAAGCATGTTGCTAATGGCAAACAACTTTTAAATATGTTTATTTTATTTAGCTTACAACATTGTATTTCATAACTATTTTTAATAAATATTTTTAAACATGTTTAACAAATTGCACTTTCTTTAACTTTCATATGTAGTGTGTTTTAAAGTTATTTTTCTATATATGTGTAACAGATGTTGCTGGAAACAGAGGTCTGTATAATGGATGATGGAATACAAGGTGATGAGGTCTCTGTAATATGATACAGACTGAGGAGATCTGTGTGATAGGATACAGGCTGAGAAGGACTGTGTGACAGCATGTATAACAAGAAACACTGTGAGATAGGATGCATGCTGAAAAGCACTGTGTGATAGGATATAGACTGAGAAGGACTGTATGGTAGGATACAGGCTGAGAAGATGTGTGTGATAAGATGCAGGCTGAGGAGATCTGTATGATAGGATACAGATTGAGAAGGTCTGTGTGATAGGCTACAGGCGTGACAGGGTACATGCTGAAAAGATCTGTGTGATACAAAACAGGCTAAGAGGACTGTGATAGGATGCATCCCTAGGAGATCTGTGTGACAATATACAGACTAAGGGTTTCTGTGTGACAAAATAAAAGCTGAAGAGGTCTGTGTGATAAGATACAGGCTGAGGAGATTTGTGTGTGTTTGTTAGGATGCTGACAGAGAAGGTATTTGCGATAAGATGCAGTGTGAGATCTGTGTGATAGATTTCAGGCTGAGTAGGTTTGTGAGCTAGGATACAGATTGAGAAGGACTATGTAATAGAATGAATACTGCAAATATCTATGAGATGTGATATAGGCTGAGGAAGTCTATGTGATAAATTACTATAAAGGCTGAGGAGGTCTATGTGATAGGACACAGGCTGATGAATTCTGTGTGATAAGAAAAAGGCCAATGAGATGTATGTGATAAGATTCACTTTGAACAAGGTACACCCCCTATACCATAGTGGGCAACTGACACTGACATTGACTCTAGACCTTCTTGGTACTCAGGAAGATGTTACTCATGTTTCATTTCATAGTGCTGAGAGCACTAATGGCTCCACATCTAGATGGGTTTTAGTGGCCTTCCATTCTGTTTTATTTTTTCTGTTTTGCTAGGTTTTAGTTTACGACGTGATGGACAGGTAAAGTTAAAGGCTGAAGGGTTGTGGCCACTGGGCAAGCTGCAACCCATTAAAAATGAGTGATGCTATCATTGATGTCATGTTACAATATTGATGTACCCCATATGTTATTACTGCCTAATTGCTTGCCCTTGTTACAGTGCTAATGTTTTGAAATATTTTTGGCTACATAAAAATGTTATTAAAAAAATAAAAAATAAAAAACATGTTGAAGAGATCTGTGGAAAGGATACAGACCAAGAAGGCCTATGTGATAGGATACTGGAGGAATAGGTCTGTGTTATCAGGTGTTTTATATGAATGCCAGTACTTATTTGTCTTTAAGGCAGATTGTTCCTGAATTTTAGTTAGCAAGGATCAGGTGATTTTATGTACATGTTTATATATATTTAAATGCTACAAGCAAGTTGGGCTTTCTTGGTATTCAGTTTTCTCTGTCGTCCAATATAGGTTACTGTTAACTTTGGGTAGGCGACCACCCCTTTAAGTAGGCAGGAACAATTCTTGAAGCGAATGCTGTGTGGAGCCTACCTCCTCTCCTTACTTGCAGCTAGCCAATCTCCCCCAGTAAGATTTGTTCCTTGTTGAACATACAAGGCAAGACAACAGTTCTGCTATAGTTTTAGCTTAATTTTTGTTTTCTGTTAGATATGGAATACCAGCATTAGGCGGATTACCATTACTGACATTCCCTAGTGGATAGCTCAGTTTCCAGGTGCTATGGTGGACCTCTCAGCCCGGGGGGAAAATCTGGTTTAGCAAGTTCTTTTCCTAGGAGTTGCCCACTGAGGCTTCTTCTTTATCAGTGGTAATCTGAAGACAGAAGACCTGCCAAAAAGGTGAGCAGCCCTTTGAGTGCTGAGGTCCACTTGTCCCATGCTTCCCCTCCACACAGGGGTCTCCTTTGGAGTTCCTAATACATACTCCTGCACTAACTGGGTTTGTCTGTATGTCTGTTGGGGGTTTTGAGCAGAGTTTTTGTGGTAAATTAACCCTTTGTCTGCTGATTTGGCACCTTTTGGGGTTTTTACAACTATTTACTCTTCATTGTAAAATTATGCAATTTTGAGTTCCGCCATGCTCCATTCACCTCTATGGGACTTTACAGTTTGGGACATATCTCTGCAACCGCTCAACGTAGCAACTTCAGAGACGGCTCATTTTGTTTGTCTGCCCTTGTTCTCTCATCCAGTTAGCATTCTGAGTGTTTTGGGGGGCTCGGGTAGCTTCGGGCACTGTTGGGGTAGTTTTTTAAGGGAAAACTACATTTCCCATGAGCGCTTGCTTTGCGCGCTCGTTTCTGATTGGCTCCCGTCACAGACGCCATTTTTCTGCCTTCCCTTCATGAGTATCCTACGCAGGGCTTAGACTCTGCTCAGCAGATTAACCCTTCGCCTGCCAGATAAGTATATTTTACCTATTTCTGGGGTGAAATTCTTAATCTTAAAACACTGTATTTGGATTTCCTTATACTTTCAGACATTAATACCCTGTTAGGATGTCAGACCCATTGGAACTTGGGGGTAGACCTAGGGCTGATGTTTCTGGGGCATCTTTGAACCCCATTAACTATTGTTTCTCATGCCAAATGGAGTATTCAGGACACTTATGCCCATTATGTGCTGTGCCCCCTGTGCTTACGCCAGGGCTTTCCAGCCATGAGCAAGAGCCACATTGGGTCAGGGACTTTAGGTCCTCTATGGCACAGATTTCTTTTCTTCTTCAAGGGGTTATTCAGTCTTGGACACCCTCCACTTCCCTCAGGCATGTGGCCCCTAAGGCACCTGGCATTCCTGACTTGTTTAATTCCTTAGTGGAGGAACCGCTGGAAATTTTCACAGGATTCTGTGTGTTCACTTGGGGCTTCCTTCCACCTTGGTGGTGCCTCCGTTGAACTTGACCCTGAACCCTCTGCTGAGGGTCTCATTAACCCCTTAGCGACCCTTGACGTACCAGGACTGTCAAGGGTAAATGTGCTCCAACGACCCTTGACGGTCCCGGTACGCCAAGGGTTAAACTCTCCCATTGCGGCCGCACGGAGCGATGGGAGAGCGCGGGCTGCTTGTTACTAAGTGTCCCGATACCGGGACACTTAGTAACAACCAGTAGAAAGTTTGTTGCAACATGCGATTCGCTTGATGAGCGAATCACATGTTGCAAACGCTGATTGACAGGGAGAGTATTTGTAAATACTGTCCCTGTCATATATCTCTGCCTCCCTCCATCTTGCACACTGCTGAGGTGGAGAGAGACAGAGAGACTTCGTGTGAGAGTGTGTTCCAGAGTTCCTGCAAAAAAAAACCTGTGATTAAACCATAAAATTAACCATTTGATCACTGTTTTACAGTGATCACCAAGTTCCCCCCCATCTGATCACTTTTAGAGTGATCAATAAACTACAGATCAGCGTCTGCTGATCTGTGGGATACCCCCCATCCCCCTTGTATCCTCTGAATTTTTTTTTAATTTTTTTTTAATTTTTTTTTATTTTTTTTTTATTTATTTTTTTTTATTAAAAATTGATTTAAAATATAATTTAGGTAGTTTAGGTAGGTAGGTGGGTAGGTTTAGTGTAGACTTGTGTTAGGGAAAGGTTTAGGGACAGATCTAGGTTTAGGGAAAGAAAACCCCAAAAAACCCCCACCCCAAAAAAAAAAATAAAAAAAAAAATAAATAAAAAAAAAACATATATATAATAAGTATAGTTTAGATAGGTAGTTTACTTGGGTTAGGTAGGTTCTAGATATACGCAGGTTAGGGTAAGTTTTAGGGTTAGAGTTAGGTTTAGGGATAGCGTTAGAGTAAGGAAAAAAAATTTTAGTGGGCAAAATGCAGCGCAGTTATAGCGTTGAAGAGGCATATGCCTTTTTGGCATCTGACTCAGAGGCAACAGATACTGCGTCAGATTTTGAAATAGAGCAGTTTTCAGAAACTGAGAGCAGCTCTACTGACGACGCTGGGCCTTCTATCAAGAAAAGACGCACTGCCCCAAGAGCTGCCCTGGCAACTGCCCCAGCACCTGCCAAAAATCCTGCCCCAGCACCTGCCACAAATCCTGCCACAAATCCTGCCACAAGATCTGCCAAAAATCCTGTCACAAGATCTGCCAAAAGACTTTGCAAAATACCTGCCAAGTGCTGCCCCAAGAGCTGCCCTGGCAATTGCCCCAGCACCTGCAAAAAGATCTGGCCAAAGAAATGCCCCAACACCAGCCACTCCTGATCATAACGAATGGGTATCCCCAATAAATTTTTGCCCACAAATACCAGAATTTACAGGCACCCCAGGGATTCAAATTGATGTTGAGGGATTTAACTATGATAATTTTTTTGATTTATTTTTGGGGGAAGACAATTTAGGTGAAATTGTGTCCCAAACCAACTTGTATGCAGCCCAGTATACTGCCGCCAACCCTACAGCTTTTGTAGTTAAGGAAGAAATATGGAAACCCATAGACCTCATAGAATTTAAGCAATTCTGGGCCTTAATAATGGCAATGGGTATAATAAAAAAGCCCAGTATCTGATCCTACTGGAGCAAAAACCCCGTATGTGATACCCCTATGTTCCCCAAGACTATGACCAGGTCCAGATTTGAAATCATTTTGCACTTTATGCATTTTAACGATAATACCCTGTGCCCCCCAAAAGAACACCCCCAGTATGATAGACTATACAAAATTCGTCCCCTAATAAGCCATTTACAGAAAAAGTTTGCCCAAGTGTATATGCCCCAAAAAGAAATTAGTGTAGATGAATCCCTAATGAAATACAAAGGCAGGTTAGGGTTCAAGCAGTACATCCCCTCAAAGCAATCCAAATTTGGTGTAAAATTTTATAAATTGTGCGAAAGTGCCACAGGCTACACCCAGGCTTTTAGAATTTATGAGGGCAAGGACAGCAAACTTGATCCTCCTGGGTGCCCCGAATTTATGGGAACAAGTGGGAAAATAGTTTGGGATTTAATTTACCCCTTATTAAATAAAGGCTATCAATTATTTGTTGATAATTATTACACCAGCCCCCTTTTATTTAGGTCTCTGTTTTATTTTGACACCGTGGCCTGTGGCACTGTCAGACGCAATTGCAGGGAGTTTCCCAAAACACTCATAGATACCAAATTAAAAACTGGGACATCCTCATCTTTGTGCCAACAGGAGCTGCTGGCAGTGAAGTTTAGGGACAAAAAAGAGGTCTACATGCTGACCACAATGCATGAGGACAGATCTGTGGCAGTCACTGTTCGTGGCAGGACAGTGGTAATGAGAAAGCCAGTCTGCATCAGGGAATATAATAAAAACATGGGGGGAGTTGATCTGAGTGATCAACTAATGCAGCCATACCTCGCAATGAGGAAGTGTAGGGCATGGTATAAAAAAGTTGCCATCTATATGATGCAGACTGCTGTACATAATTCCTTTTTACTTTTCAAGCTGGCAAACCCCAATCAAAGATGTAGCTTTTTACAGTACCAGCTACAACTTATTTCCATATTTTTATTTCAAGGTGCGTCTGAAATAATTCCACCAAGACCCGGGTTAGTACATTTTATTTATAAAATCCCCCCAACTCCCCAAAAGAACAAACCAAAGAAGCGCTGCAGGGTTTGCTACAGAAAGGGAATACGGACAGACACCACCACTTACTGTCCTGATTGCCTTTCCAAACCTGGCCTCTGCATTGGTGACTGTTTCAAGGAATACCATTCAGGCACAATGCAGTAGTGCTGTAAAGGGTCTTTTATTATTTGGCCACTTTTTCCCCCTGAAATATCCTGTTTTTTATTTTTCAAAACACATCCCTCCTTAGATCTAACACTATCAAAATTTATCTCTGATAATGGAAACACACATGTTCCCTACTGGGCCTCCCCCAAACCCTGACAAACCTATGCATATGGGGCATTGCCGTACTCATACAATGTAACTCACCACTAATGTAAAGCATTTAAAAAATCTGCAAATATCATCTGATTGAAATCCAGAGCAACACTAAAATAGAAATGTGAAAAATGGTGTTTCTCTGCCTTACTGCAGATTTTGGGAGGGATTGGTGATACAGTGGCAGCGAAAAAATTGATAAGATGCAAATAGAATGAAAGCCAGGGTTGTCTACTCTTCTACAAAATATACTTTTGGGGGTAAAATTAATTGCAGCATTGCCAAACAGACCGAAATGAGACAAGGCACCAGCTGTAAAAATGGCATGTCTGTAAAAGGAAACTAACATGTTCCAACTGGGCCCAGTAGCTCCCCCAAAACCCCGACAAACCTATGTATATGGGGTATTGCCGTAATTAGAAGAAGGAGCCGAACACTAATCAATGCAGTTTATAAAATCTTCACCTGTTCTGTGCTTGAAATTCACATCAACATTGAAGGCAAAGCGTGAAAAATGCTGAATTTTTTTACTTACGTCAAGTTTTCACAGGCTTGGTGGTAAAATGGCTGTTTACAAGATTTCAAAACACACCTAAAATGAAAGCCTGCGGTGTCTACTTTCAAAAAATATCCACTTTTGGGGGTAAATCTTAAAAAAGAGCAGTGTTACACAGCCCAAATGAGAAATGGCACCAGTAACGCAAGCTGTGAAGATTCAAAGTGTGAACCTGGAAACGCGCATGTTCCAATTTGGGACCCGTAACTCCCACAAACCATGAGAAAGCTATGCATATGGGGTATTGCCGTACTCAGAAGAAGGAGCTGAACACTAATCAATGCAGTTTATAAAATCTTCACCTGTTCTGTGCTTGAAATTCACATCAACATTGAAGGCAAAGTGTAAAAAACGCTGTTTTTTTACTTACGTCAAGTTTACGAGAAAGTGGTGGTAAAATGGCTGTGTAAAAAATTTGAAAACACACCTAAAATGAAAGCTGGAGGTATCCACTTTCCAAAAATATACAGTTTTGGGGGGAAATCCTAAAGTGGAGCACTGGAACATAGCCCAAAATGAGTAATGGCACCAGTTAAGCAGGACTTGAAAATTCAATATTTGTTCAAAATTGGGCCCTGTAGCTCCCCCAAACCTTGAGAAACCTATGCATATAGGGTATTGCTGTACTCAGAAGAAGGAGCTGAACACTAAACAATGCATTTTTAAAAATCTTCACCTATCATGTGCTTGAAATTCACATCAACATTGAAGTGAAAGTGTGAAAAAAGCTGTTTTTTTAACTTACGTCAAGATTTACGAGTGATTGGTGGTAAAATGGCTGCGTAAAAAAATTGAAAACACACCTAAAATGAAAGCTGGAGGTGTCTACTTTCCAAAAATATACACTTTTGGGGGGAAATCCTAAAGTGCAGCACTGGAACATAGCCCAAAATGAGTAATGGCACCAGTTAAGCAGGACTTGAAAATTCAATATTTGTTCAAAATTGGGCCCTGTAGCTCCCCCAAACCTTGAGAAACCTATGCATATGGGGTATTGCCGTACTCAGAAGAAGGAGCTGAACACTAAACAATGCATTTTTAAAAATCTTCACCTATCATGTGCTTGAAATTCACATCAACATTGAAGTGAAAGTGTGAAAAACGCTGTTTTTTTAACTTACGTCAAGATTTACGAGTGATTGGTGGTAAAATGGCTGCGTAACAAATTTGAAAACATACATAAAATGAAAGCCTGGGGTGTCTACTTTCCAAAAATATACACTTTTGGGGGGAAATCTTAGAGTGGAGCACTGTTACACAGCCCCAGATGAGACATGGCACCAGTGATGCAAGCTGTGAAAATTCAAAGTGTGAAACTGGAAACGCGCATGTTCCAATTTGGGCCCCATAGCTCCCGCAAACCTTGAATAACCTATGCATATGGGGTATTGCCGTACTCAGAAGAAGGAGCTGAACACTAAACAATGCATTTTTAAAAATCTTCACCTATCATGTGCTTGAAATTCACATCAACATTGAAGTGAAAGTGTGAAAAACGCTGTTTTTTTAACTTACGTCAAGATTTACGAGTGATTGGTGGTAAAATGGCTGCGTAAAAAATTTGAAAACATACATAAAATGAAAGCCTGGGGTGTCTACTTTCCAAAAATATACACTTTTGGGGGGAAATCTTAGAGTGGAGCACTGTTACACAGCCCCAAATGAGACATGGCACCAGTGATGCAAGCTGTGAAAATTCAAAGTGTGAAACTGGAAACGCGCATGTTCCAATTTGGGCCCCGTAGCTCCCCCAAATCTTGAGAAACCTATGAATATGGGGTATTGCTGTACTCAGAAGAAGGAGTTGAACACTAAACAATGGATATTTTTAAATTTTCAACTATCTTGTGCTTGAAATCAACAGTAATATTGAAATGTAAGTGTGAAAGCTGCAAAAAAACAAAATTTTTCCACAATTTTGAAATTTTTTTCTGGAAAAATAGCTGCATAAAAAGTTCAAAATTCTCCTGATTATTTACCTTATGTTGTCTAGTTTTCAGAAAGATATACCTTTGTGGGACATTTTTGGTTCTGGTACCATCAACTAAGCTATGATGCTCACATGCCAATTGTTGAGAAATTACAAGTTGGAAATAATGGCATCCATCTTGTAATATTTACCTTGTAAATGTGAGGAAGTGATTGAAATACTAGGCATATGGGGTATTCTTATATTCAGGAGAAGCAAATGAATATATTTAGGGGTATTTTTTTGTCATAAACTAATTGTATGCAAATCCTGACACGAAAATATAAGCAAAATGTTGTTGTTTTTTAATTTTTTTGCTCTTTTTTTCTATTTTATTCAAATTAAATGATGAGTTATTCATATAATTGTGGTATCAAAAGAAAGCCCTACTTGTGCTTAAAAAAACAGTATATAATTTATGTGGGTGCACAGAAGGAATTAAAGAGAAAATATGGTTGAACAAAGACATAGTCAAAAAAGTCAAAATTGCTCCGGTCCTTAAGTCAAATCTAACTCAGATTTTCCCGGTCCTTAAGGGGTTAAGGCAGTTCTCAACACCGTAAACATTCTCATTATGTCAGAACCTTGGCCTACTTCTGTTATCCTTCAGGGCCGCAAGAAGCTTGGCACATTTTTTCCACCTCACCCCACTCTTGACCAGATCATCGTGGTGAATGGAAGACACCTGTCATGTGTCTGTCTCTGTCTGAGAGACTTTCTAAGCTCTATCCATTTTCTGACACGGCCTTGGCTTAGTGGGCTACACCTCCTAAGGTTAATGCCTATATTGCCAGTCATTTCCCTTTCCCTGCATCTCCTACAGTGGATCCCTCAACTCTCACAGACAGCCTACCTTGGCATCTGCATGGGTAAACAGAGCCATTGCTGTGTGGACTGAACAGCTATCTGATGCTTTCCGTATGGGTGCTCCCAAAGCTCACATTTTTTCACCTATGGATAATATTTCAGTGGCTCAGCACTATTTTACTGATACTGTTAGGCTTGAGGCTAAAGCCTCTGCCCTTTATGTGGCTGCTAGGTGCTCCCTGTGGCTTACGTTTTGGTCTGTTGACCTGATCTTTAGGCAATCTCTGCTTTCTCTCCATTTCCAGGGTTCCTCCCTTTTTTGGCCCTGATCTGAAGGACTTCATTGGCGAGATTATTGGGGGCCAGAGTGCTTGGTTTCCCTTGACCTCTAAGCGCAATTCTCAGGCGAGAAGGCACCATCCTTTTCATGCTTCTCCTGATGGAACACAGGGGTCTGGCCAGGTGCTAACTCAGGCACCGTGTTCTATCCCTATGCCACCACAGCACTGGAGATCAGGTAGTTCCTCCACCGAGCCTAACCTACTTTGGCAGGATTAGCCGACCCTCAGTCCACATGCACCTGTTGGTGTCTGTCTGCAGCTCCCCCTTTTTTGTTTCAGTGTTTCTGCAGACATTGTTGTGGACCTATAGGCTTTGCTGGTGGTTTTCTGAAGGGTTTGGATTATTTTCATCTTCATTTCTTCTGTTTTTCTCTTCTTTTCCTTCCCCTTTGGGACCCGATCTGCCCTGGTTTCCTTCCTTGGATCCATTCCATATCTCTTGGACAAGGAGGGTCTGGACCTGTTTCTTTTCCAAGTACATAGTTCTGACTCATGTTCCATCCTATTCGTGTTTCCCAGGGCTGCTTCTGTCCTGTTCTAGACCTCAAGGACCTTGATTCTTTTCAGTCTAGATGTATTTTTACCAGGATCTTCTATGGTCCTTTATTCCGGCAAGGTGTCCGGGGGAATTCCTGGGCTCATGGGATCTGCAGGCTGTCTGTCTGCTCCGAGCTGGGCACCCTGGGACCTGGAGGTACCTCAGGCTATCCGTTGGGCTGATTTTGTCCACTGGTGGTTTTCGAGTCTTGGGTGAATTACTTTCGGTAGTGCATGCATGAGACTTCTGGTCCCTCTGCTCAGGGCCCCTTCCCACACTATCGCCTCCCCTGTTGTGTTCTGCATATGCCCAGGTCAGACCTTATCCCATCGCTAAGCTTAGTCTGTATGGGTCTCTGGTTTGACACCTGGCTAGGCATTTCTTTCTGATGGTGCCTTATAGGGTCATCTTTGGGTGGCCTCTGTTCTGGCTCGCAGATCCATTCGGGCCTAACCATTATTTCGTTGGGTGCTTGATTCCCTCTGGGGGTGGTGTCACCATTTTGCCTAGGCTCATGGGGTTCCTCAGTGGTTGTGGTCTCATTTTGCATGAGGTATCTAGATTCTCTCTCTCCCCTTCCATGTGGTGCTGAGTTTTCCTTGGTGGCTGAGTCTCTCCATTCTGCAGAAGGTAGGCTCTTGTGGTTCCATTTGCATCTGTGATTTGTTGGATGCCCAACTATCAGGCTGGGGAGTGCTCTAGGTCCCATGGATGCCCAGTACCTTGGTTTACGGGGAGCCTCTTCTACCCGTCTGTGTACAGAGCTCAGGGCGATATTTCATTCTGTGAGGGGTTGGTCATGTCTTCTCATGGGATGTTCAGTCTGACTTCTCCTCGGCCGTTGCTTATATCATCAGCCAGAACGGCTCCTTGGTTGGTGATCAAGGCTACTTGGTGATCACAGGTTACCAGTAACTTATATTGGAAAACAGAGAAAAGAGGATTTTAGTCTTAGCTGTTAAATCCTTTTCTCTTAGTCCATATAGGTTACTGGTCTCCCAACCTGTCAAGGGATTATGCTTGGTTCTCATGTGACTGAACATGGGAGTCCTTTCAGTTTCATGCTCACAGGAGTCTTCTTTTCCCTTCTTACTACCTAGTCAATAGTTAGTGTCTCAAATCTTACTGTGGGAGATTGACTAGCTGCAGCTAAGGAGGGGAGGTAAGCTCCACCCAGCATTCTCTTCAAGAATTGTTCCTGCCTACTTAAAGAGGCAGTCGCCTACCCAAAGTTACCAGTAACCTATATGGACTAAGAGAAAAGGATTTAACAGGTAAGACTAAAATCCCCTTTTTCATACACTCTAGCTTTATAACTATTTCAAATATGCTGACTTTTCATAAATATATTAGAACAAAAACCTTTAAAGGACAGGAAAAAAGAACATCATACTGGCAGACATACACACTTTTGTACACACTCTTTGTGTGTCTCAACTTTCCAAATCCGTGGATGACAGGGATGGATCAGACAGCAGGCAGAGATCAAAAGCAGCTCATGATCATGGTGGGCCCACACATCATCGCCTCACTTTTTTAATTTAATATCTGGTTTAACAAACTGGGCTACTGTTTTAGAGTGAGAGTACATGTATAAGTACGCTAGTGTGTGTATTTTAATGAACGTCTGCTGCAGCACATACCAATGCATTCATATTGCCATATGTACACAAACCAGTGTACACACACACAAACCATCCCTGGTGCAGGCAATATCTAGTCTGCCTAGATTAGCTGTGGGCAACCTGAGACCCCCATTTGATGAGGATGGCTGGCTGGGGAATAATGGGAAATGTAGTCTTCAACAACTAGAGGTCATCGGGTTGCTCAGACCAGCAGCTTTCCCTTTCATTTTGTGGTGTCCTATCTAGCTGCAGTGAAATGTCTGACTGGGAGAGGAGAGGCCAAGACCAAGAAAGAAGGGCACTAACAGTTAGAAAATCCCTTTAAGGCCACAGACTTCTTTAAAAACCACATTCCCTTTATTGGATAATATAAAAACTGTACTTATGGTGTAACTTGTGGCTCAATCCATACAGAAGATAAGTAGACTTCACAAGTTGGTGCAAGAATCTTGAATAGCTGCCCAAATGATCAATACGTTTCATGCAACAAGCACTTACTCATGATCAAAAAAAGGGTAAAGCCCAAGCCAGATGGAAATTGACTTCAGCATCGCCACACAACAACCTTTATAATCTTCCTCCTGCCTGTGTGTCAAAGAGGAATACTAAACTGTGGCCTGGAAGAAGAGCATCCTCTCTCCCCAAGAAGTTTTAGCCAGTACTTGACCCACTTGTCACCCTCTGCCTACTCTTCTATGCTCAGGTAATTAGTGTCTGGCACATAATTAATCCTTTGAGTGCCAGGGGGTATTAAACGTATTGCAAAGCAATGATGTGTGGTTAAAAGGCGATAAAATAGAGATGACTTCTCCAGTGTTATCAGTTTTCCAGTTCATATGTTATTCTATGGAGCCTAGGCACTAAGATTTCTCAAATGGGAGATATCTTAGTGCATAGGCTCCATAGAATAACATAGGAACTGGAGAAGAGATATAAGTGGAAAAGTCATCTCCACTTTATAACATTTTTATCACACTTTAGTGCATAATCACCCTTTATATTAACTTGGGTGATTTAGAAAAGGCTTTCAAAATGACCTATATTTATGTTATGTATAAAAGGGAGGAGAACACAGGTTAATGTGTAAAAATCTCAACAAACTGCTTAAAGGTATAGTAATGTTTCATAATAAAAGCAGCTCTAATTAATCATCATAGTATTTGGGCCATGGAGGGTGTTATGTCAATTCTGTCAGAGTTGTAATTCAAGAGTAATTGAATGATAAAGTATCCCCCTTCCGCCCCTTTTACTGATGTAACACTGCTCACCTCAGAGCAGCAGAGAATGTCCAGGTAGATTACAGAGAGGACAATCGCCACTTAAGATAAGGGAAAAAGCTGAAAAACCTGTCAAGGGGGGCAGGGCTTTCATTGTTCTCACAGCAGAATTTTGACCCTTGATGTGAGCTGTCTGGTCTATGGATTGGATTCCATATCTGAGGAGTGGGGGCTTACACTAGGAAAAAGGGTCGGGAAAGGGAAACTTTATCGTTCAATTGCTCTTGGACTACAATTCTCACAGTAATGAAATAACTCTCTATGGCTCAAATACTATGAAGATTAATTGGAGCTGCTGTTTTTGTTAAACATTACTATCACTTTAACTGTACTGTAAGTGCAACATATGCAGGTTTTTGGGTGATCTGAGATTTTGCACATTAACTTGTGTTCCTCTACCTATTATACACAGTATGAAACTGGTTGACAGAAAACTGCTGGGTATTCTGCACCAGGAAATATATATGTGCATGCAGAGAAAACCAAACACAGAACTGCACTCCTGGATTGATTAAATCATATGTTCATTCAGGTGACAAACAACATATGATTGCATAGGAGAAAATATATCCCAACTAAGGAATTTTGCTTTTCTTACTTTAGAGAAAGTAAAATGTGTTAGTTGGGAAACATTCTCTTCTACACACCCTCTGTAATCACACATGTTGTTTGACACCTGGGTGACAATGTTACATACTACATTTTGTACACAATTTCACCAGTTCAGGAGTGTGGTTCATTGTTTGATTTTCTCTACATGTGCACTGGACAACTGCCATCCTTGTTTGGAACATGCACCAGAGCTTCTCTTTGGTGGTAAGGCATGGAGGACAGATTTGGGATAAGCTGGTGTTGACATTCATATGTGGAATATTAATTGAATTGCACAACGTTAACACTGTTTATACCACATATATTCTGGTAACTGGATGAAACTCGGAGGGTGAACCGCCATAGTGGTCAGCCAATGGTAACGGGGGGGGGGGTAACAGACCTGAAACAGAGGATGTGGCAGCTGAAGGCCAACAGGGCAGCTCTGGGAAGGCATGGAAGCTTCAAAAAGCTGTTGCATGTGTTGTAGCATAGTGGCAATAGAATCCAACTTGGAATCAATCTGTTTGATCTGCATGAAGTATTGTTCAAACCTGGCCCCTTTTTGGACCAGAACACTAAAAACCTCTGCAAGATGAGTAGTCATGGCACAATCTAAATGTAATAGTCAAACCAGGAAGTGCCCAATGTAAACTGCCGATATATACTTAGCAGAGTGGAGTCTCCACAAATAGGGAAAAGGCACCTATTAATATAAATAAACAGGACAACAGGAGACAATAGAGGGTAGGCCTCAGTGAGCAATAAAGTGGGGTGCTCTGGATGGAGAGCAAGGCTGACTGGTGGTGGTTGCTCTAGGAATTTTAATTTCTGCTGTGCTTCACTCGAAGGTAAATAACAAAGAAAAGGAAAAGGAGAATAGACAATCACAATATTAATCAATATTAATCAATAAACAAGTTTAAAAAACAAATACAAAAAGATTATAGAAAACACATAACTAATAATAAATAGTCCACCAAAAAAGAAGAATAGTCCTCGCTGCTCGCTTCCAATGGGCTGGGTTCCCACGAAAATGAAAACTGGAAAACACAAAAAGACAAGTGGCGCAGAGGATCTTCTCTAAGTGCAGTATTCAAATGACTTGATCCTTCACCAACACTAAGGTGGAAATGTTTCACATTCTTCTGAGGCTATATCCAGCCTCCAGGAATTTTCACTTATACTGGCTCATACCCCAGTCTGGTATCCTTGGCACAACTCCAATCTTTGATCCAGAATCAATATAAATGTGGAAGTGTCAGCCAGCACTGAATAATTCCAAAACCCAGCGCTTAGACATAACACCACCTCTTATTTTAGATACCAATAGGATATGTTGGCTCCAAACCAGACAAAAAAAGGGGGAAATAAAAAAGGAGAAAATCTCCAATTACACCAGTAACTAAATAACCCAGGTAAACGCTGGATAAACTAGTAAAAAAAACTTTTAATAAAACAAATATATAAAAAAAAAAAAAAAGAAAATCTTACAATAAAATGAATAAAATCAATCAAAATTGACAATTTTAAAAAGAAAAATAACATTGGCTTAATGCATTTCGTGGTACATGCCCACTTCATCAGAAGCCCAAAGAAATACAAGCGGTGATAAATCCACATTATATACTCACGGTGCTACATATCATTTGTTCTAGGCAAATCCTAAATATTTGAATTTCCCAATAAAAATGCTCAGGACAAAAGCAAAACCGTTATTAACCTACCATGTATCCCCCATCTTCTGTTTAACGCCAGTATCATCAGTGGAACATTCCCACCTCACCTCTCATACAAATGCGTATGGTATAGTCTCATAGTGAAAAAACGGAAGATGCGGGATACCCGATACGTCACTTCCAGGACATACAGATCTCCCATACAACCCAACAACCCACACACAATGCGCATGCGTACAATCTAAAGGTACAGAACTTAAAGTCAAATCCATATAAGAATCCAACCTTCTGTTCTAAAACCTAATCAAAAATGGTGTCACAATAGAGCATCATATATGACGCGCATAAACAACTCTCACGCATGCGCATTGTCCAAAAAGAGAGAAAGAGCAGTGGAAGTAACCCTCTCTATTCCAAATCCGCATCCAAAGTGGAGCCACAAACGCGCATAGTGCACATGAGTGGCTGCACCTATACATATGCACATTCTAAAAAAGAGGGAAGAAACATACACTTTTTCATCATCCCAAGAGAGAGGGGGAATAACAACTTGACCCAAATATTTGTATATAAATAACCGATCCATCAGTAAACAGTTGCCAATATAAAGGAGCACCCACATCCGGTCGCAAATACAAATTAAAAAATCTTTTGGAAACAAATAAAACAGGCTCAAGTAATCGGAGAGAAAAAACTAGATCCAAATCCACCAATATATATATATATATATATAAATATATATATATATATATATAAAAAACTAAATTAAACTCTAAGAAAACAAAGGTCTATTTCTTCATTTAACCCTTCCCCCCCACAGTGCTTAAAGTGTTTAAAGTATGGATCCAGTAGGCTTCCTGTCTACAAAGCCTACGAAATCCATCTACTTGTGTACTTATTAACTCAATCCCCAACACTGAAAAATTGGTTAACCCACCCAAGTTACAAAGTGTAAAATGCTTGGATACTCCATGATCCATATCTTTGTGAATAATTTTCCTTCGATGTTCTCCGATTCTTGACCTTAAATTACGAGTCGTGCGACCCACATAAAGTGCCCCACAGCCACATCGTATCAAATATACGACATGACTACTATTGCAATTAATAAACTGATGGATCGGATAAGAGGCAGTACCATCTATAGCCTGAAATTCCCTAGCTCCATGGACCATTAAAGGACATGTTTTACACCTCTTCTTATTGCATTTATAATTACCTTGGACTCCAGAGACCATTTGTAAATCAAAACTCCCTCTAGCATCCTTTTTGGGGAGACCATTTTTTGGTCTACTAGGGGCTATAAATGTTCTAATGGTCTTATTCCGCCTAAAAGTAACTAAAGGTATTGACCCCAATTCATCCCTCAAAAGAGGATCTTGTAACAGTATCCTCCAATGATCCCCAACAATTCCCTTTATTCTACCTCCGAAGCTATTATAATGGGTAGTAAAAGATATTCTCCTATTTGGGTCTGCTTTAGTAATATTGTTCTCCCTAGTTTTAATCAAGTCATTACGATCTAATTTTAATGCCCTCTCAAATGCCTCATCAATGACATGCTCTTGGTATCCCCTTTCTAAAAAGGATTTTTTCAATTGATTCCCTTTTTTAATAAAATCTTCCTTCCTGCTACAATTTCATCTCAAACAATGGTATTGTCTGTACGGGACGTTATTAATCCATTTTTTTATAATGTCCACTATCAGCCCTAAGATACTGGTTAGTAGCTGTCTCCTTCTTATAAACAGAGCTAACAACATATTCCCCCTCAACACCAGTAAGAGTCAAATCAAGAAAATTAATAACTTGACAATGTTGATTTTCCGTGAACTGGAGACCCCTTTCGTTGGCATATATTCTCTCTAAGAAGACAGAGACATCTCCCAGATGGGTATCCCAGACAATAAGGATGTTGTCAATGAAACGGCCATAGTATACCAGGCCCGCCCCATCCGTGCCAGTGTCACTAAACAAAAGATGTTCCCAGTGACCCATAAATAAATTGGCGTAGGAGGGGGCGAACCTGGTACCCATGGCTGTCCCCCTAACTTGTAAGTAAAATGAATCCTGAAAAATAAAAAAATTATGCTCTAATATGAATCTAGTGCACTTCAGAAGAAACTGTTTTTGCATGAGTGGGATATTATCATCCTGGTTAAGAAAAAAAGCTAAAGCCTCCACCCCAAATTAATGTTGTATATTGGTATACAATGAGACCACGTCCAAGGTCAACTAGATGTAACGTTCCCGCCATACCAACCCACCCAATTTCTCTAAAACATGCTGACTATCTCTAATGTAACTCGGTAAAGTAACAACAATTTTTTGCAAGAAAAAGTCCAAATACATGGACATATTGGAAGTCAGCGAATTGATGCCAGCAATAATCGGCCTTCCTGGTGGGTTGATAATGTCTTTATGTATCTTAGGTAAATGATACAGGAACGCCACATCTGGGTGATCGAGGACGAGGAATCTTTTCTCCATATTACTGATAATCCCTTTCTGTTCTGCCACAGTAACCAGATCTATTAATTTCTTCCAAAATGCACTACTGGGATCTTCATCTGGCACCAGATAAGAGTCTCTGTCACTAAGAAGTCTATGCCTTGCTGCGGCCTAACCCAGTATTGCTGGCCACGAAACCAGATAGCAGGATGACAACCCTAGAAAAAGCAGCTACTCATTGAGACAGGAAACAGATAGGCAACTCCACCTTAGTATAGTTGACTCTGTTGTAACAAACAAAAGATAACTGGAACCAGGATACAGAGAGTCAAACTCGACTAGGGGTCAGAGGACAATGCCCTACTAACAGTCAAGGCAGCTGGGCCTGACTAGGAGACAGGGGAGTCGAACTGGACAGACAGATGATGGAATTGTACTCGACAGATGGTCGGAAATGTCAAAATCGATTGAGGGTTGATGGAGTCGGACTCGACAGATGATCGTACATGTCAAACTTGACTGAGGGTTGATGGAGTCGGACTAGAGAGTCGGACCCAACAGAGGCAGAGGGGCCGGAGCACTAGGTCAGAGTAGACAAACTTGACCGGGAGCAGGAGAAGTTGAGGAAAGTAGTAGAGCTCGGGAGAAGACTCCTAGGACAGAGAAAGAATGGTCAACAAGCCAAGTCAGCAACTAACGGGCAGAGACGGTACCGGGGACAAAGCAAAGAGAAGTCACACAAACCAGGGTCAGATACCAATTGAGTAATGCAGCAGAGAAGGAGAAGGCAGAAGGAGAGGGAACGGAGCCAAGGTCGAATACTGATGAGCCAAATTAAGAAACAAGGGGGTGGTCAGGAATAGCCGGTTCAACGCACGGAATGAGACACCAGGGCTTAATAAAGGCTCAGCAAATGCATCACAAAACAATGTGGGGAAAATAACCAGAAGTAAAACAAAGTACCAGGCAAAGAATGCAAGAAAAACCAGCAAGGAATAGCAGGGAAACCATGACAGTTTATTTAAGAGGCTGGTTGTGTGTAGTATGTAGCTGGGTGCCTTTTTTGACCAATGGTTTGAGGATCTTCTCCACCCCGTCAGAGATATTTTCTGTGAGTGTGCCTATTCCAGATACTTTTGGCCTTCCAGGATTCCCTTACTTGTGTATTTTAGGAAGCATATACAAGTATCCAACACATATAGAAGTATCCAAACCTTGGGTTTTCTGGAATGAGGGCCTCCAGGTGTTCTTTAGTGTTAGAAGGGAGTCCTTTCACAATTTTTTATAAGTTATTTTGTGTAGTTAAATGTGGGATCTTCTTGTAGTATGCTGTAGTATCTTTCATCCATAAGTTGCCTGTGGGCCTCTTCTATATAGTCAGTTGTGTTCATAATCACTACAGTTCCACCTTTGTGGGCCGGTTTAATGACTTGTTTGTAATGATGTTTTTGTTGTCCTTTAGTAACTGCTTTTTGTTCCTTGGCAGTTAGGTTGTGTGCCAGTTTGTATTGTTTTCCAAGTATAACTGTTGTGACTACTTCTGAAGCTCTCTGTATACCTGTCCAGTGTGGGGTTTTTTCCTGGGGGTGTTGTCCATATGGAATTTCTTGTAGGTAAGTTGTAGTGGTAACTTAGTTCCTTGGTTTGGGATGATTCATTGTTTTCTTTGTCATGAATAGGGATGGGCAAAAATGTTCACCTCAAACCAAAATCGTTGTTCGGTGAATAATGACAGTTCCCGCTTGGTGGAAAATGTCTGGCGAAATGTGAAGTTTTTCTGCTTTTTTTCACCTAGCTCATTCCATTGAAATCAATGGGAACATTGAATTTACACACAACACATAGCAAATATTATTTTATTTCCCAAAGGCATAGTATACAAGGGGTATGAGGGTGCCTGTGTTGGTGGAGTGTAGGGAAATAATCAGTTGAACAGGGAATTTTTTGGGGTGGGGGTTTGTTGACTGGGATTGGGGGGTCAGTTAATAAAAAATAAACAAACCATAAAACATGGTATAAAAGGGGTTAGACGAGGTTGCTTGGGTTGGTGTGTGGAGTCTGGTGAAAGAATCAGTTGAACATGGATTTTTTTTGGGGGGTTGTCAATTGGTATTTGGGGGGACATTTAAGAAAAAAAAACATTAATAAAAGTACAAATGAAATAAAATAAGAAATTGGTACGTAACGTGACAGAGACGTGACACCCTGACGTAAACTACACTGGGGCAGACTGATACTTGATGGAATAGAGTATTTTGTAGAGGATGCTTTGTAGGACTTGTTAGAGGTCCAATCCCTGAGGAAATATTTATTTTTCTCTGGCTGGGTTTCTCTATTCTTCCTTGTCTTTGATTTTTGCCTTGCCTCTTGTTGCCTTTGGGAAGAGTCAGGGGGTATAGCAACAGCAGTGTCTGATTTCTTTAGTGGGTGTTTGGTTTTAACATGTTTCACATAAACGTCATGGTGTCTGTGTTTCATATGTATTATTAGGGTGGCTTTGCTAAAGTGTGTTCCCTCCTTTCCCCTTTTTCACTGACTTGTCACAAATTGTGCACAGTGCCATTGCTGTTGACGGCACTATGCCTGCCCTAAGAGAATAAAAGTCCTACACCCAGGACCTCAGCAGGGAGAGGAAAGGTGGAGAAGAATGGCCTCTTTCTTCTTCTTCTCCATATTCCCTTTCACTGGCTGGGGCAGAGGATGATTTTGCTGCTGTTGGTGCTACTGCTTCAGAATCAGCACTGCAACTAGGACCAGGAGTAGTGCCACTGGCAAGTGGAACCTGTTTTAGTCCCTCATCACTGGACACCATTCTCACAGTGGTCTGTGAGAATGGCAGCATCCTGCTGCCCTCCTGAGAATTTCAAGACACACTGGCAGCAGTGGCAGCTCTGGCAGCAGGTACAGGTAGCTGATCTGTTCTGCTCGCACTTCTACCCTCTTGTTCCTCCTTACACAAATTTCCCCAGGATTCCTAGGGGTGGTGTAGGGGGACTGGCCATGATAGGGTCTGGGGAACCAAGGCATCCTGACCCTTTCATGTTAGTAGTGGTCACTTCCTCATCCTCAGACTCACTGGAATCATAATGGTTCTCATTGTATTATTATTCAACTTGTTCATAGTGATAGCAGTCAGTATGAGCCTCTCCTGCCTCAATTTTGCTATTAACAGGTCTTGACTCACCTCAGAGAAAAAGCACCTCTTTCTCTCTGTAGCTGCTTGTATTGTGTTTCACTTCCTGGAAAACGGCACATTATTATATAGAAAAGGAAAAGAGCATGATTAAGGGGGTGAAAACTTTCTAGCCATTGAAAAATAGCAAAACATATAACTTTTGTATAGTGCTTCAATCCTCACATTCACAGTTCGTCCGTTAGGATCCAAAATAAAATTCCAATTTAAGCACCCAGATGAACTCCCCTCTGCTCCATCCCATGTACAAGTCGTGCCTCCTTGTATGTAGTATAGAAACTGCAGTATTTAGAAAAAAGGGAGAGCAGAACACAAGAGAGCCCGATCTTAGCGTAGTAACCAAACTTTATTATTACATACAAAGGGTATCTACTCACAAGATAGAAAACAAGAATAAGACCATAGAATCACAAATCCAATGTCTGCTGCCAAAGAACCATCCACCACACCCGTCCTGGCATCCGGAACACTTCCACAAAGTCTCTCTGGTGACGTCACTCCAGGGGATCGCTAGATTATGCGTTTGCAGCCTCAGTTTAGTGTGGATGGTGTTCATGCAGCTCAAAGTCCGTGATTCAATAACTTCCTCACTCCCTACTTACATTTCGCTGTCTTAACCCGCTTTCTCAAGGGATAACCATCAGCATAATCCCATCTAATTTATAGCTTTAACTATTGGGCAATCTCAATATTTCCCATTATAATTTCACTTTCCAAATTCATAAAGTATTATAATAATACATCATATAGAGTTACAATACATATAATTATACTTACTAATTCATAAATCTCATAAAAGACATAGTAATCACTTAAACAAATACTTATAAAATAATTAATATCTTAAACATTCTCATACACACCTGAGTCCAATGGCATCCCTGGATCTTAGATAAATCAAATAAATCTTTCAAAATCATCATCTATAAAAATAAATAAACAAACAAATTCATTAAAACATCAATAAATATCCCAATTAAAATCCTGTCTAGAAACCTGTTTAAAAACAATATCTATCCAATTCCTCATGACTGGTTTAATCCTTGAACACCCTAGATGGATTATATTGGGAGACTTCAACACTTGGATTGATGACACACTATCCCAACTTGGGCAAGACCTCCTCAGCCTGATGAGTGCGCTTGGATTCATACAAATAGTTGCCACTTCCACCCACAGAAAAGGTCATACACTCGATCTAGTGTTCCAGTGTGGACTAGAAGTGTTGCCAGTAACTGTAAATCCAGTTGTATGGTCAGACCACCACTCCATACACTCTGCCATTAGATCACATTCAGCCAGACCACAGTCTCGGAACCTGGTCAAACACCGCTCATTAAAAGGGGTGACCCCACTGGACGTAACATCAAATATGGATCTAAGTGAACTGATGGGCACTTGTGAAGACCCTGGCTCCTTAGTCCAACTCTACAACAAAACCATAAGGGACACCCTAGAAATCATTGCACCATCACGCATATGCACTATCAAAACTCACAATAATGCACCTTGGTTTGATAGCACCATCAGAGAATTGAAGAGAACAGGCAGTAAACTCGAGAGAAGGTGGCGCAGGACAGGTGACCCAGAGGACAAAGTTGCTCTTACCAATCACCTCAATGAATATCAATTTAAGATAAGTCAGAAAAAATCCTCATTTTTGTCACGCGAAATCACACTTTCCCGCAACAGACCCAGGCAACTGTTTCGCACAGTAGAAAGGCTCTGCAAAACAGCATGCATGCATATACCCACCAACTTTTCTCAAGATAAGTGTGAAGAATTTGCGATCTTCTTCACAGACAAGATTTCCTCCATCCGAGCTTCCATCACAGCAGGCCAACCAGTTACCCACCAGAACCACTACAGTGGAAGACCAGATTCCCCCAGTTTATGGTCTACATTTACAAATGTGGATATAGAGGAAGTTAAAAGAACCATGCAAAAGTTGCGCCCCACTACGTGTGACTTACACCCTGCCCCAACTCATCTTATATCTGCATGTACTGAAACACTTGCCCCAGCCCTCACAAAAATAGTGGAGTGTTCACTAAAAACTGGAATCTTCCCGGATCCTCTAAAAGAAGCAGTGGTAAAACCCCTCCTAAAGAAACCCTCACTAGACCCAGACTGTATAGCAAATTACAGACCAGTATCCAACCTTCCATTTCTGGGGAAACTCATTGAAAAAGTAGTGGCAACTCAACAGGAGGCCCATCTATCAAGCTATAACATCTTTGATCATTTCCAGTCAGGTTTCAGATTCCACCACAGCATGGAAACAGCGCTAGTCCGAGTGCTAAATGATCTCCTTTTGGCGAGAGACAAAGGTGATTACTCCATCCTAATCCTCCTAGATCTCTCAGCTGCATTTGACACCATTGACCATGGGATTTTAATAGTGCGCTTCCAGCACATCTGTGGTCTAGGAGGCACGGTTCTTAACTGGTAGATCACAGAGAGTAACATCAGGATCTTGCTCATCGGCACCAACAGAATTAGCTTGCGGAGTTCCACAAGGTTCCATCTTGTCTCCTATGCTATTCACAGTTTACCACTGGGAGACATCATCAGAACATACGGCCTAAGATATCATTGTTACGCAGATGACACACAACTCTACTTCTCCTTTGCTCCAGATACTAAAGACCCAACATGCCTTATCAACAGTTGCTTAGCAGACCTCATAGAGTGGATGAATGCTAGTTGTCTTAAAGTGAACCCTGACAAAACAGAGTTACTCTTGGTGAGGGGACCCCGGGCAACAAGAATATCTCAGGATCACCCAACTGGCCTGGAACTTGGAGGCTCTGAACTCATTAGTTCAACAGAGGTACGGCGTCTCGGAGTGATGATTGACTCTGGACTGTCATTTAAACAGCAGATCTCTTCCGTAGTAAAATCTGCCTTCTTTCATCTGAGAAATATATGCAGGATACAACACTTAATTCCACCGGATGATATGCCAACATTAGTCCATGCATTTGTGTCTTCTCGTCTAGATCACTGTAATGCACTTTACTTGGGCCTCCCAGAAAAAGAACTCCATCGCCTACAGATAGTACAAAATGCAGCAGCCAGACTACTGACCAATAAAACCCGTTCATGTCACATAACACCCATTCTCCACTCCCTGCATTGGCTTCCAATTAAATGGCGAACATATTTTAAAATTGGCCTGCTGACCTACAAAGCCTTAAATAATCAAGGCCCACAGTACCTGAAAGAGCTCCTGAGACCCTATATTCAATCCCGCTCACTGAGGTCAGCAAACAGATCCCTCCTGTCAGTGCCCAGAATAAAGACAACCTCAGGTTCCCGGGCATTCAGCCACGCTGCCCCCACATTCTGGAACTCTTTACCATTCTCAATCAGAGAGGCACCATCATTACAGACTTTAAAAAAAAAGCTAAAGACCCATCTCTTTTATCAGGCATTCAAGTCAACTCATGTGACCATAAGGAACCCTTAAATTTTATGTCTGTTTATAAATCTGTAAAGCGCTTTGAGTCTCACAGGGAGAAAAGTGCTATAAAAATCACAAATTATTATTATTATTATAATGCCATTGAGACTCATAGTCTGTAATGTATAAATCCAATATGATTCTCTCTGACAAAGTCTCTTAAATCTATCACCCCCTCTTTTACTAACAGGTATTTGCTCTATTCCTATAAACCTCAGACCACCTGTGCTCCCTCCTTGACACTCCAAAAAGTGCCTGGAGACCAAATGTTTCTGAGATTTTTTAATTATATTATTTCTATGCTCTCTAAACCTCTCTTTTAAGCAGTGCACAGTCCTTCCTACATACTGTGTGTCATCCAAGGGTTTAAATCAGTTGAGTACATATATAATGTAATTGTAACAACAGGTAATCTTACTCTCAATTTTATATATCTTTCCGTTAGTATTAGATGTTACCTCATCAGAGACTTTAGTAAAATTACAGGTCACACGTCTATTGTGTAAACAACAAAAACTCCCCTTCCTTCCTATCATAATGTTAATTACTTTAATCCTATCTACATTTTTATTTTTACGAATCAAGCTAGGGGCCAATAAATTCTTTAAACTTTTTGATCTTCTACATACAACTTTAGGCCTCCTAGGTAATTTTTTACCTAAAATTGGGTCACATTTCAAAATGCCCCAATGTTTACCAGTAGTCTTTTCTATTGCATTAGCTGCCTCATTATACTTAGTAACAAAAGGAACAAGACTATCACTATTACCCCATTTAACCCCCTCTTTCCTTCTCTTTCTATTTGGAATATTCGTATTCTTAGCTTTTAAAAGTAAGTCCCTATCACAATTATTAGCTCTTTCAAGGGCATCATTCACCTTATTTTCTTTATACCCTTTATCCAGGAATCATTTCTGCATCTCCTCTGACTGAATCTCAAAATCACTGTCTACTACAATTGCGTTTCAAATGCAGAAACTGTCCATAGGGAATATTATTGACCCATTTCTTAAGATGTCCACTCCTAGGGTCTAAATAGGGTTGCCATCTTTTCTTAAAAAAAAAATACTGGCCATGGCATTCTCTCCATAGACTTAACATTGGACATAAGCCAATTTTTTACCGGCCTGCCGGTAAAATACCGGCTGGGTGGCAACTCTAGGTCTAAATATGAATTAATATCAACCTGTTTATAAAAAGTTTTAGTCTGAATCCTCATTTGTTCATCTATAAAAAATATTAAATCTAAAAACTCTATCTGATTTTTATTATATTTATAAGTAAATTGTAACCCAATATAATTTTGATTAATAACATGTAAAAATTCTAAAAGAGCCTGTTCTGTTCCATTCCATATAATTAAAATATCATCTGTGAAACGGCCATAGTAGACACCACTGGGTAGAATTCCAAATATATAATGGGCAAAGATTTTAATTGCTTTATTTAATTGCTTTATTAAAAGCAGACAACCACATGGTTTTTGTGTCTTTTCTCACATGAACATTATGGGGCCTTTCACCCACCCCTACTTATAACATATACAAAACCATTCATTAATAACCTATCAGGATCCCAGATTTGTCTTCAATCCATGGTTTTGTGTGTTTATAAGGCATGTTTCCATAATAAAAAAAAAAGTGAGCTGGTGTCAAAAGATTACACTTAACCCCTTGAATGTTGGATCCCAGATAGGTCTTGTCTGTGTTTGTATGTAAACTGACACATTTTTTAGTCAAACACATGGTGACTAAAAAAGACAACTGCAGTAAGTTACAGAAAAGCAAATTTGAGCTGTAATACATTTTTACCCACACACGCGCACACAGGCAATAACATACTCATTTACATGCACACACATATATGCACAAACAAACACATTCACATACAGAGTTCAGAAGATAGTCTGGAGTGCCTGATGCATTGTTTTGCAATGCTTTGGTGAACTGTGTGGCATCCAAGGGTTTAAATAATTCAGTTTGCCTTTTATTAAAGGGATAGTAATGTATCATAATAAAAGCAGCTCTAAATAATCTTCATAGTATTTGGACTTTGGAGAGTGTTATTTCAATTCTGTCAGAGTTGTAGTTGAAGAGTAATTGAATGATAAAGTATCCTCCTCCCGCCCCTTTAACTGATGTAACACTGCTCAGCTTAGAGCAGCAGAGAGATGCCCAGGTAGATTGCAGAGAGGGACAATCATCAATTAAGATAAGGGAAAAAGCTGAAAAACCTGTCAAGGGGGGCAGAGTTTTCATTGTTCTCAGAGTAAGAATATTGACCCTTGATGTAAGCTGTCTGGTCTATGGACTGGATTCCACATCTGAGGGGAGGTGGCTTACACTAGGTAAACGGGCGGGAGGGGAAACTTTATCATTCAATTACTCTTGAACTACAATGCTCACAGTAATGAAATAACACTCTCTATGGCTCAAATACTATAAAGATTAATTGGAGCTGCTGTTTTTTGTGAAACATTACTATCACTTTAAGTTAGATTTGGAGCAGTGGTGGGGTGAGGGCACAAGCTGGGGAGGGGCCCCAATTTAGGATTCTGCCTAGGGCCCTTTGGAGTCTTAATCCATCTCTGCCTTGCTGTGGCTATAAGACATGGGTAAACTTGTCGACCGCAACATCGAATTGCCAAAATAGTTTGAATTGGATCTAGATCATTATGTTTGTACTTGCTCATCAATGTAGGCAGCAGGATACCCAGGCTCACAAGCAAGAAAGTATGCAGAAAAATATAAAAACAAATACTGCAACTTCCAAGGACAGCTAGCAAGAAACCAAAATTGCAATATCCAAACCAGCATGCAGAAACTTGGTCAGGAATACAGCAGGGATCTGGCCAGACACAAACAAGTGAAACCAGGAACAAACTGAGGATAAACTCAGGGACATTAGTCAGTGAATAAACTTTGCATGTGCACTGCAGTGCTGGTGAGCATGTTAGATAAGGCCTTAGTGGTGCGCCCAGCAAGGCAATTAGGAGCCGAGGTAAATACTGAGCAGGAGTGAGGGGAGCAGGTGTGTCCAAAGAAGTAAGAAAAGACAATACCACATTTCTTTATGGGTGCACTTTCAATTAGATAGATGTAAATGTGAGTGTAATTCAATTTTTTGGTGATAGCTGGGTCAACCAATATAAATAGCAAAGGAAACTCTGTGTAATTCAATGGTCTAAATATAGTACTATCAGCCCCTATATCGCAATATGTCATCAAGTGTATGACTACTTGCCTTATATAGTATAAAAAATAATGCAGATTATTTCATACTGTTTACAATGGAAATACAAGAGCATCATATACTTTAATGTCACAGACAGAATCATAAAAGGTTAAGAGGTTAGTGTCACAAAGGTGGTCATAATGTGGTTAAAGGGATAGTAATGTTTCATAATAAAAGCAGCTCTAATTAATCATCATAGTATTTGGACTTTGGAGAGTGTTATTTCAATACTGTCAGAGTTGTAGTACAAGAGTAATTCAATGACAAAGTATCCCCCTCCCGCCCCTTTTACTGATGTAACACTGCTCAGCCAAAGCAGAAGGGAGGTGCCCAGGTAGACTGCAGAGAGGGACAATCTTCAATTAAGATAAGAGAAAAACCTGAAAAACTTGTCAAGGGGGGCAGGGTTTTCATTGTTCTCATAGAAAGAAGATTGTCCCCTGCTGTTATCTGTCTGGTCTTACAACCAGATTCCACATCTGACAAGAGATGGCTTACACTGGGTAAAATGGGCGGGAGGGGGATACTTTATCATCCTATTACTCTTGAACTACAACTCAGACAGTATTGAAATAACATTTTCTATGGCTCGAATACTATGAAGAATTATTGGAGCTGCTGTTTTTTTGAAACATTAATATCCCTTTAAACCTAATGCTATAACTATTGGAGTAGTCCCTGAGGGCCCCATAACGCAGTTCCTATTGGCAGCTTGTCTCTGTATTTAGAGGCAGTTCAATCTCAGGATGATTGGCATGGAACAAAAACAGAGGAAGACTAGGGCGAGACAGTGTACAAGGAGCTAAGTGTAGAATTTATGTAAGTGTAAACTTATAAGCATAAACATAATCATATATATAGACAATATAAATAAATAAAATAAAATTCAGTCCAAGAGTTTGTTTTTCTTAAAATCAATAAGTCCTTTGATTATGTTTATGTTTTTATGTTTATAGTTAAATAAATGCTTTGTGGTAAAAGAAGGACAATATTTTCAGAAGAAAACACATCAAATTTGAAAATATATCTAAAGAATTAAAAATGACAGTAACAAGATCTTGATGAACATTGCCCTTAAACATTCTTATGTTAAAAATTGTCTGATTTTGTCTTTGAAACTAAAATTTTCAAAGAATCAAAGACATTTTTTATTTTTGAAATGACAAATTGTTTCTCGCTCCTGCTAACAGTACTTTAATTTGTCTTCTCCAAGTTTAGACCATTTTTATTTTGTTGGGAAAAAATGACGTTTATCAGACAAAAAAAGTGACAGTGAAATGAATATTTTTTCTGAAAATACCACACCCACTTTTAAGATGTCTTTTTTGCTTTGACGGAAATAGGGGAATTGGATGCCAAATATGATGGAAACATATCTGAGAATTGGTGGACCATAGAGTAAGAACTTTTTTATTTTGAATACAGACAATTTTACGTTACCACCACTTTCTGAACATTTCGTCCTTAGATTGCTCCTTACGTGCTGTTTTGTCCTACCCTTCTTCTGTCCAAAGAAGTAGACTGAACTGTAAGTAACAGCAGATCATGCTCATTGGGACTGGGTTCTCACAGTTATCTTAAGACTGGGCCTTATCCGATCAACCAGATTCCTCATTTGTTGGATCAGCTTAGTGATTCAACAATTCCAGGATGGTGTCTAATTTATAAACTCTGAAAACCAGTGTTAATCCCACTAGGGTGCAGACAGATTCAGATAATATCCTTCAAAAGACGAGCACTGCAGGCACAATTAACACATCAGCCAGATGCTACTTCCTCCACTAGTACAGAAAAATGAAACATTGTCACTCAAGCAGTCTCCCCTTCTCACCACCCCTTTATTTAATCCGCCTCATGGTCAGGTTGTGGACCCTATTTCTTTCACATTGGCAGATCTCCTCTAACAGGTTCTAATTAAGTATGGTAAAACTGAGACCTGGAGGAACACACCTTTAGACTTGCAGCTGATAGTTCAACTGGTTCAAGATGATTTAAGGACTGCAGCCTTCTCATTGAGCAAATTAAATTTCTCTTTACTACGCTGGACCTTGTATACTGATCACAGAGTTTTAAGTGAGTCATTAACACCATTTTCTTCTTAAATTGTCTTGACTTTGGTGGGAAACCATCTGCTGTAGTGGTGGACTTAAATCCCCCAATGTAAACACATAAAAACTGCAGACATATGTTTGCGTGGTTTCCTAGACTGCTAGACACTGATTTCTTATACCAGCTGGTACAGATTACAGACAGAAGTAACATCAAGTAATGTGGAAATTGGGATTACTGATCCAGAAGGCAGAGTAAGGACGCATCACCATCGTGATCGTCAACAGATGCTAGGATGCAATGCATGAGTGCAAAGTTTGAGAGAGGTGCCAACCTCCGTAACTGCTTTTGCTGTGGCTGTAGCCTAGAGTAAAATTGACAACCTCAAGGTCGGATAACCAGGGCCAGTGGAGCCAGACACATTTTTTTTTTTTAAATGAAGGACCATTTATTCCTATAATTATATTGCCCATTTTCTTATGGATAACATGTACAATTGTTTGTTCAAGAAATTAGAGTGGAAAACACTAGATGTACTTAAACTGTCATAGATAATTTCAGAAATATGTAGGCTATTATTATTGTGCTCTCCAAATAGAATCACAATATTAGGAGTGAATAAATCTACACTAATAGCAGAATTGAGTGAACATAGAAAGTACTTCATGTGATTGATGTGACATCACAATATGTTTGATTTGTCTAAATTTCTAACATAAACTATATTTAAAGGAGTAGTCATTTTTTATGAAGAAAGCAATATAATTGCCACCCTGATTTGCTGCCTGCCACCGATCCCCCCTCCGCAAACAGAAAACCAGAAATAGTTTTTTATAACTTTAATATATATATATATATATACAAACTGAAAAGGTTATGGTGGGGAAAAAAGTGAATGAAAACCCCTTCCACCTGAATTTGGTGGGTGGTAGATACAATGTTAAACAAAAATTTGACATACCAGTCAAGCCATAAGACTTGCTTTTCCCACAGAAATGTATGTATATATATATATGTGTGTGTGTTTGTGTGTGTGTGTAAAACAAGCATTCTCACAATTCCCATTCACGCATATTTTAAACCCTTTTTTATATTAACAGTGCCCTCTAATGGTCAGATTCCAGTTAGCTACCCTGTTGCATTTTCTGGGAGAAGTGTGTCACTTACAAACAGTTCTCCAGGGTGTGTGAGAGACACTGTTGAGTAATGCTGACATTTTGACCTTTCAGGAAGTAATATCACTGTAATTCACTTCCTGATAATTCACACTTTTGTATAATCTGAATAAAACACCTGGCAGTGGGGAGAGTACTTATTTTTTACTTAACAAGAATTGCTCCTCTAACATGTAGATTTTCATAAAAAAAGTTTACTGCTCCTTAAATCCTTGGTGTGACAGCCAAACCGTATATACAGTGTTAATGAATTTGGATGTAAGTCATGTTGTCTGTGTATTATGGTTTACTGAATGTTATATTTTACTAATAATTCTTCATTCTTATTAAGTCTTTTGAGGGGATATGCACTAAGTTGTGATAAAGTGGTGATAAAGAGTAGACAACTTCTTAATTGCTCTAAACTCTCCATGTTATTTTATGGAGTTTATACACTAGTAGCTCACAAGTTAGAGATATCTTAGTGCATTGGCTCCATAGAGTAACAAAGGGCTTGGATAATTCTCCTCTTTATCACTGCTTTATCACATCTTAGAGCATCTCTCCCTGGACTCATCTAGAGTGTGTGAGCTAGCCATTAGTTAGCTTTGAACTCTGTTGCTCCCGTGTGGAGTGGAGGTCATGCTGACATTTGACCTTTCAGGAAGTTATCACACTATAATTCACTTTCAGACAATCTGGACTGTTATAACATTTGAAAGTGATGGGAGTATTCATCTTTTACTTAACAAGCAGTCCTCTAACATATAGATTTTCGTTACAAAGGTGTTCTGCTCCTTTGAAATTGTACTTTAGCAACAATTCCCCACTCCTTTTAAGTCTCCTGGACTCCTCTAGAGTGTGGGAGCCAGACACTAGTTAACTGTGAACTCTGTGGCTCCCGTTTGGTAGAAGGAGTGGATGCAGTGCCAGTTAACTGGCCTTGGATAGCAATTATCCTGCAGAACTATGGACATATTTACAGTCAGCTGTGTGGAGGCAGCATCATTAACAACAACTGGATGATGACGCCTAATCAGTGCTTCAGGGATGAAGGCAAGTATGTTTCTTTTGTTATTTGTGTCCTAGTGAGGCAGAATATTTTCTCTCCCCATGTCCCATTCATGAATACCCTACTTCTTACAGTATACTACAGTACTCATAATAAGCAGTAAAAGTGTCTAGGTTTGATAAATAAAAGGTTCCACCGTAGTTGATTCAATAATGAAATTGGCAGAAACCTAAAATAAAGGCTAGAATGAAGCTCAGGTAATACAGATAATGATGATAGAAAAATGTAACTAGATAAACCGGACTCCTATGTAAGGAAGTATTTTTAACTCTTTGAGCGCCAGAGAGGTATCCAACTCATTGTAACTCAATGTGCTGGATAACTCTCTGGCACTAAGGGTGTTAAAGGAGCAGTAAACAATGTTTCATAAAGAAAATATGTTGTAAGGCTCCCCTGTTATTTGTGCATATGACTTTAAAATTTGCACCTTCCAAGAATGTTTGGTAAAACTCCATATACTGTTAACCCCTTAAGGACCAAGGACTATTTTTTTTTCGTGAATCTGGTCTCTCTGAACAGCGTACATCCACGCGGGGAGCCTGGAATTCCATGATGGTACAGGACCGTCATGGGTCCTCAAGGGTATAACAACCCATGACGGTCCAGGACCGTGGGTCCTTAAAGGGTTAAAGGCATAGTATTGCCAAGTTATTAAAAAAAGCGAATCTTGTAGGCATTAAAAAATTAAACTGCGGAACATGATGACGTAGGACCGGTGTGCATGGGGGAGGTGCGGAGTTCTGATGGCGTGATTAGGTAGCTGATGGGAAGGCGTCCTGCCTCAGACCCGCTCCTTCTGTTCCCGCTTTTGTTTTCCCGCTAGCCCGTTCTTGGCAGGTCCAGTACAGGGATTGATTACAGATGGTGAGAGTGGATCAACTATCTTGAAACTTATTGGTCTGAAGCTGTGAAAAAGGACAAGTAAGTTACTCACTGGGGGCAGGCTCCAGATATGGAAGGATAACCGGATTGACTGAATATAGCGGCGTTCTCACATCATGCGGCTGGACATAAATCTAAGATTTTCTGCAGAATATAAGAACGGCTGAGCACGCTGAGCAGTACACCGGACGCAAAAGGTACCAGAGCCTTATTTATACGGTACAGTTTGGTGGCAAGATCCGGGTGAATACCGGTGAATATTGGGAACGTCCATAATAAAAAGCATGTGGAGATATGTCCGGTATTGCAGAAGCGCCCCCGTGAGTATGAACACATAAGAGATGTTTATATACTATGTACTGGCGAAGCAAGTTGGGAAACGGGTAAAATGTTGACTTCACTATATTTCGAATAATATTGTTGCCATGAACGGAAGGATTGTTGCTCCACAGTAAGATGGAAGCATAGCTGAATATTCTACTCTCCAGGAATTTGTAAAGGACCATACTTTCTCATAATAGCTGTACTTAGCACCGACATATATCTGTTCATGACTTTAATATCTGGGAACTGCCTCATATTCGGTATTTCCTTGCAGGGATGGCGCCAAAAGATAAAGTCAAGAAGGCGGATAAGCAAAATAAAACAGACAAATTTAAGCCACAGCGTATCAGTTCTTTTTGTTCACCCAGGCCACAGCCAAATGATTCAGTTTCCTCACTAGCTCATCGCCAGAACAAACAATGGGCGAGAGTGTACTAGAGGAGACAGGTCCAATAACTGTCCTGGGTTTGAACCAAGCTCTGGATAATTTATATATGAGAATTAAATTAGATTTTGATAAGAATATGAGAGAATTGAGGCTTGAAATCACACAGATTCGCAAAACCATGGCTGATGAAATTGTTCAGTTGACACAGTAAAACCTGGAGCTGCAACAATAAAATGAATCTTTGAAAGTGGTCATACAGAAAATAGAAGGAAAAGTGGCAGACATTGAGGACAGGGCTAGAAGACAAAACTTAAAAGTTAGGGGCATACCTGATGAGATTGGTGACCTTGATAAGTACTTGATGGACCGCTTGAAAACTTATGTGGATCGAAAGTCTTGGGAGAAATCCCAGTTGAAAGAGCTCATAGACTTCCTAAACCTCCTAATATTTCAGCTGGTTCGAGGGATGTGATTGTTTGATTTAATAATTGTCATGTTAAAGAGCTGTTTTTGAAAGAGTGGAGACGAACCATTGGGACTGGAGGGAAGTACTCCTCATTGTTGATGTTTCCTGATTTGTCAGCAGCTACGAGAACTATGAGGAGGACATTTAATGAATTCACAACCTGTTTGAGAACAAACGGCATCCCATATAGATGGGGTTTCCCTACTAAATGGATTATACAATATAAAGACTTAATTTGCTTACACTGATCCACAAGAGGCTAAGCAACGGCTGACAGAATAGGGTTTGGTTTCTGTATAGAGAAGTAGGGATTTGGGAAGTAAGGAGATAGGTATGTGGGGAGGAGGTATTATGGATGTGTTATATGGGGGTGCCTCATCATTATTTTTACAGATGTCTTAATTTATTTTGGGATGGAGGAAACAGATGATATGGTTAATATTAGAAGTGTAATTTAAGAAATATTTAAGATGCACTGACAATGGGTAATTAAGAAGTGATATAGATAATATTATGGAGACATAATTATTATTAGATTTGAGGTAATTATAAGAAAGTATTGAAAAATGTGAATTAATTGCGTGGTATAGTTGTTAAGATGGTAATGTATTAAGGGTAAAAGGGATCCTGGTGCCGCTGAACTCTCTGGTGGTTAATCCCTGGGGCTTCGGTGGCACCAAGAGGTCTCTGTCCACTAACTTGTTAGTGTTTTTTCTTTTTTTAGATGGCTTTTTTAGGTAGAGTTTGAATGGTAGGATTTAATAGGTTAGAAATAGGTAACATGGAAGAAATAGCACTGGGAACTATATCGTGGGGTGTTTGTAGCGCTTCTAGTGGCTCCATGGGGTCCAGGATCACTCATTTGTTTAAAAGATTGTTGGTTATTATATATATTTATATAAGATATATAGATTTGTTTTCTCTTTTCTCCCTGTAATCTCTTACTCCGCTGGAAATATTAAGTAAGGATAAAACTATATTTTTAAGAATTTCACACTCCCAATTGTCCTTGGTGGAAGTGGGGACATTATTTTGGCATGTGATGGATGGTTTAGGCAATCATGCACGTGGCCGGAATTGGGAGATAATGGTGGATATTTGTTGGAGTAATGTGAGTGTTAGGTATGAATGTTTAAGTAAGTGGAGATACAGTGCTGGGGATTATCATGAATTAGATAGGGGGGCTGAGGGAGAGGCATGAGGTTTGAATGCCTCTAAACCTAGTTACTATAAATTCGCAGGGATTAAACTCTCCCTTCAAGTGGGCTTGCCTATATGATCTTTTAATTAGGAACCACATAGACGTAGCG
Organism: Rhinophrynus dorsalis; assembly: GCA_037306005.1. Lineage (NCBI taxonomy): Eukaryota > Metazoa > Chordata > Amphibia > Anura > Rhinophrynidae > Rhinophrynus > Rhinophrynus dorsalis. The sequence continues at coordinate 258,595,178 of CM074722.1, forward strand.
TTTATACAGGAAACACACTAGAAATCAACGGATAAAGATTTGTGGAAATATCGGAAATTTCCACATGTGTATACCTCCTCAATGAGGAGTGAAAAAAACGGGGGGTTGCAATAATTATTTCAGCTAGAGTGAAGTTTGAGTATCTCCACCATGAGGTGGATGATAGTGGTAGGTACGTCATATTAGTATGTAAACTTAATGATGTATGTTTTACCTTTGTAAGTTTATATGCTCCGTCGGCTTATCCAGTGTCTTTTCTGGAAGCGGCTATAGAAATATGTGATAGATTCAGTGAGGGAAGGGTTATTCTCGGAGGGGATTTGAATTGTATATTTAAAGGGATAGTAATACCTGAAAATAGGTTTATATTATATTGCAGCCCTTAAAAAAACACGAAAAATGATATAAGTCTTATGGTTTGGGAGATATTCAGAAGTAAAGTTTCCCCTGGAGTGATGTCATTGCTCCACCCTTCAGATTTGGAATCCGGTCGCCAGACCAGCAGTGACTCTCCAGAAGTGCTGAGATCATGATCTTTAAAAATAATTTCTTAAATGGAATGGTCTACAAAGTGTGCTTTCAAGCCAGGCACACTTTGTACACAGTTCCAATTAAGTAGTTCTTTTCAAAGTTCGTGATCTCGGCACTGCTAAAGAGCTGCCGGTTGCTCTGTGGACCGAATTCCAAATCTGTCCACTAGATGGCAGACTTGGCTGAAACAGCAAGGAAAAGTGAACTATACTATATTTTACATATGAATATCTCCCAAACCATAAAGGTTTGGGAGATAAGACTGATATCATCTGTCATGGTTTTTTAAGGGCTACAATATAAAATAAACTTATTTTCAGGTATTACTATCCCTTTAACATTGATTTAGATAAAAAAAAGTTCTGTCGATAGATCATATAAGGGTAATAGACTTAGACAACAGGCAAAAGTTATGTCTTCCAGTTTATTTAAAAATAACGTATATGATGTTTGGCGCACACAACACCCTGAAGAGAGGGATTTCACATTTTTTTCTAACCCTCATGCTTCGTACTCACGTATTGATTTTTTTTTTTTTTTTTTTTTGTTATGAGACCCCTTGATCTGGAATTGGCTGACTTCACATATTGGTAGTATTAGTTGGTCAGATCATGCACTAGTTTTTATGAGCCTATCGGATAATCCTAGTTATAATGTAAGATATAACTGGAAACTGAATGAAAAATTACTTATTTCGGAGTCAAGTCAATTAGAACTGTTAAAAAAAGCAGAAAGTTTTCTTGCTGAGAATGATAATAATGCAGTTTCAGATTTTACACTATGGTGTGCAATGAAGGGCTACTTGAGGGGATATTTAATAAAGAAGGGAGCTTATGTATCACGGTGCCAGTGCTCTGTGCTGCGGGCAGCGACATTCTGACTACTATTTGCATTACCTCTTGCTGATTTGCTAGGTACCTTTGTCACAGCCCAGTGATGGCCTATATATACCCTGTCATATCTACGCTATGGTGCCCTTTCGTGGTGTACGAGTTCCTGACATTGATCTGTATTTGTCACTTATCGTGCACGACCTGGCCTGCCTGACGACGTTCCTGAGTTTCTGTGTGCTGTCGTTCCGTTGCTGAGTGTATCTGGCTGAGAACTTGCTCCGTTGCTGACCGTATCTGGATGAGGACCCGCTCCGTTGCTGATTGTGTCTGGCTGAGAACCTGCTCCGTTGCCGACCGTATCTGGCAGAGAACCCGCTCCGTTACTGACCGTATCTGGCTGTGTACCGCTCCGTGGCTAACTGCACCGGCCGAGTATCCATTCCATATCTGATTGTGTCCGGTTGTACCTCTTGGTTGCCTCTGTTTGGCCACTGATACCTGCTGGGCTGTTTCATTATGATTGTCGGTATGCGCCGCGTGGCGCAATTACTTTGTCGACCAAAGGCTGAGCATTCGTGCTTAAGCTGCTCTCTTAACCGCCTCCAGCGGTGTGCACAAGCGAAGTACCGGTTCAGTGTTGATAGCACTGACTGTGTTACTCTGATCACTCTCTGTGTCCACCTCCCTATCAGAGCTGGGCTCACTCCCTTTGGGAGTTGCAGTTATTCTCTGGGCATTACCTATTGACCCTTTGTGTGCCTGGATCGTCCAGGTAGGGTAAGTGCTTGTTCTTCACTGCAGTAGCCTTGGGCTCAAGAGCCAGCGCTGCATTATACCATTCCTCAGGGTGAGGGGACACTGGTTGTGTTCCATCTATATACCTATATCTCAATCCACCCCTAGTGTTCTAGGGTTTGCCTACATAGCAGTTGCCTTGGTCTCCTTGTGACCCTTACCCTAGGGTCAGTGCTGTCCACTAAGCAGTTGCCTCGGTTTATCTGTGGCCTAAGGGCCAGCGTCAGTGTTGCCTCGCTCCTGTTGGTTCTGTGCCCAGGCATATGGGTTGTGCCAGTCCTCTATTACTGGACCACTTGTTACCAAAGTCCTGCTGTCAGCACCTGGACTGTGTGCCTTCAGTCTCTCTCGTTCTAGCCAGAACCTTCATTGCCAGTATTGTTTCCAGTTCATCCTGATTACCTATACTGGTTTGCTATTGATGTACCCATTTGTATATATATATATATGTATGTTCTGTACTGTGGGTCTAAGGGCCTATATTCATGTATGCACTTTATTCTAATAAAGTCATTTTTACCTTACCGATCTGGTCTGAGTGTTCATCAAAAACCGTGACATTATGCTAAGAGACAACTAGGCATTTCATTGGAAGAATTATATATATCGCTCGCCAAGCTGGAGAGGATCAATAAGATAAATCCGTCTGTTGAAAGGAGTAGGAGGAGAGCTGAACTGAAGGTAGAAATTAAAAATAAGATTAGAGAAAGAGCAAATACAAACCTGGATCGATTAAAACAGCGTTGGTATTATACTAACAATAGAGCGGGTAGAGGTCTATCAAATAAATTAAAACTTTGTAATCAAAGGAATAGGATTAGAAGGATGATCTTTAATGGTAAATCTTGTATCTCTCTTCTCCAGATTGGTGAGGCTTTTAGGCCATACTGTGATGCCTTGTATAATCTTCCTGAACCACAGAAAACGAACAGTGAGATTAGGGAGTTCCTGGCTAGTTTAAAGTTACCAACCTTAGCTGCTGAAAAATTGGCCATTTACCATCCGTGAAATCTCAAGTGTAATTAAAGGTTTAAAGGTAGGAAAGGCTCCAGGACCAGATGCTTTTACTTAAATTTTCTATTGGGTGATAGAACCCAGGGTTGTGCCGCTTTTGGAACGGGGGTACAATGCCATAGGTGGATCAACCAGCTTTCCTTTAGAGATGCTAGAGGCTACTATCTCACCTATATTAAAGCTGGATAAAGATCCCACTTTGGTTATTAACTATAGGCCAATTTCCTTAATAAACCTTGATATAAAAAGTTACTCTACGATATTAGCTCAAAGATTAAACTTGGTGATCTTAGACCTTATTCATCCGGATCAGGTTGGGTTTATGGGTGGTAGATCAGGTGAGGATAACACTCGCAGAATTCTTAATATAATAGATCAAATACATCATAGAAAGATATCTTCAGTTTGCAAGGCCTTAGATGCCGAAAAGGCCTTTGTTAGGGTGAATTGGAGATTCTTGGCAGAGACTCTGAGAGTGTTCGGCTTAAAGGGTAGATTTTTTTTAACTTACTATGGCACTATACACCGTTCCGGGGGCTAGGATTACAGGCCCTTTCTTGAGCTCGGCCAAGTTCGGAATTCGGAATGGCACGAGACAGGGCTGCCCGTTGGCACCTCTTCTATATGCCCTGACAATTGAGCCCTTGGCTGCTCTGCTTAGAGTATCCCAAGACATACAGATAGGATCACAGGATCACCGGGTCTCACTATACGCGGATGATATCCTTCTGACTCTGTCCTCTCCGGAGGAATCTTTCTTGAGGGTATTGGAGGTATTGGATCTGTATAGTGGTTATTCCAATTACAGGCTTAATATTTCTAAAACACAAGTTATTTCTTGTTATTTCCCTGAGACTCTCCTTCAGGTATTGATAGGGCAGGCTCAGATGGTTTGGAATCAGAGGGTTATTTCTTATCTGGGGATTCAGATCTGTGCAGAGTGGTCACTGGGATGGCATAATATAGAAATGGCTAATTGTATGGGCCATGATCCTTCTCTCTTTTTCTGGTTGGAGCCCAGTCGGTTTGGGAAATTAAAGATAGATAATAAGATAGTGGTAGGATTAATGAGATGGATCTACAAATTGCGTAAACAATATCGGCTTTCTAGGGTAGAAAGTTATTTGACTTGCGGAGTTTTGATAGAAGCTTTATCCCTATATTTGGAAGATTTGAGTGTGGTACAGTGGTGTACAGCAGGTATTAAACTGATTACAGATCTTTTTGATCAGGAACATCTGCTTTCCTTTCCAACAGAAATATAGATATAGTTTCTAGTGATATATTTAAATATATTAGAATTAAAGCCTTACTGGTAGGAGAAAATATTCCACATTCAGATAAAGGAGTAGTGATTGTTAAGGCTCAAATTGGGGTACATACTATCTCTAGAATCAAGGGGATTTTGTCTAAAACAGTTATACCTGATAAACCTTGTGGGATATAAATACGTTTTTTTCTTTACAAGACTGGTACAAAGCATGTAGGGTTACAAGACGTGTTGTTCATTGTATAGGGTTGCAAGAACAATATTATGAACTGGTTCATAGATGGTATAGAGTGCCGTATCTCCTGTGTAGATTTCAGACTGGAGTGTTGAATCAGTATTGGAGGTGTATGGAGGAGGAAGGCACCCACATACATATTTGTTGGGAATGTCCTAATTTAGCTGGTCTCAAGAGTAAGTTGGTTGAACTGCTTGGGGATGTTTCAGACACAAATAGGGTTGAGCCCTCAATAATTTCTATTCCATTTGGAGCTCTCTGGTCTTACTAAAATTAATAGATATTTGTTTGTTAACATATTTCTAGCAGTGAAGTTAGGAATAGCTAGATACTGGAAAAAGCAGGAAGTCCCGAGCTGGAGAGAAATTAGGTCTCAAACAGACTTTCAAAGTGACTCAGAAAAGTATTTTTACAATAAGAATCAATTTATGTTTATGAAACATAACGAAATTTGGGATCTGTGGCTTCAGAGAAGAACTATTGGTGATAGAGAATTTGATGTTTAAATGCGGGGAGAGATACTCTCTGCGAATGTGTTTTATATGATATCCCTTGAGGATTTAGTTCCCCCCAGAGATAGTAGGATGAGTTGGATAAGTTAATTCCCAGAGTGGAGTGATGATTTGGTTGAGAAATTTAAGGTGAAGATATATTATCTTACATGATAATATGATGTAGTATGTTTGTATATGTTCAAATTTTATAAAATCAATAAAGAAGTATAAAAAAAAAAAATAAACTAAATGCCCCCAGTCCCATCTCTCAAACCTTTCTCTCAGACCAGAGGTAAAAAATAAAACACAGTTTTATTGAGAATAAATGAGGAACACGGCCCCCTAAGGGCAGAAATAGGTAATTACATGTAACTGAAGGCAATATGGTAATATAGCAGACACAGTATTGATAAAGAGCAATGCATATAAGCAATGGAACTGAGTAAGGCTAGGGGTTAAGTCCAATGCAAATAATCAGTCTCTGATGTGGTGTGTAAGACAACGCCCAGTAGTCCTCAAGGACTGGTGATAAGCAAGACCAACACTGGTGCTAGAGCTAGATAATACCAGAGCCAAGGGCACTCTGCTGTGCGTAAAGGAATAGACACACTGCGTGAGCTGAATGGGACCGGAGCCACGGTACTCTGTGGTACTGAAAGGGTTAATGACACTGCATGAGCTGAATGGAAACTGAGCCAGTAGCACCCCTTGGTGCGTCAACGGATACCCACACTGCCAGAGCTGAAAGGGACCAGAGCCAGTAGCACCCTGTGGTGCGTCAACGGATACCCCAACACTGCTAGAGCCGAGTAAGACCAGAGCCAGTAGCACCCTTCCGGTACGCCAATGGAGCGTGATGTTGCAAGAGCTACGGTAGATGGTAACGGAAACCCACTGCTCTGCAAATGTAGCGGATGGCTTGGTAATGAAGGTGGTGAGCTCAGCAAGTGTTAATGGAGAGGCTCGGTATCTGAGGCAACAAGCTCTGCAAGTGTTAACGGACAGGCTCGGCAATGGAGGCAACAAGCTCAGCAAGTGTAACAGATGGCCCAGAATCGGAGGCAACTAGTACTGCAAGTGTCAGCGGACAGGCTCGGTAACGGAGGCAACAAGCTCAGCTAGTGTTAACGGATACCCAGTATCTGAGACAACAAGCACAGCAAGTGTTAACGGACAGGCTCGGTAACGGAGGCAACAAGCTCAGCAAGTGGGAGGTCAGCTTTAAGAAGCACAGGTCTGACAGTTCACAATGTCACCAAGAGACATAGACGAAGCCACACTGGAACCGGAACACAGGAAGCTGGATACCAAGTAGGAAAGTCAGCCAGGCCGGGTCATACACAGAGGAGGAGCATCAGACAAGCCGGATCAATCACGGAGCAGGAACGTCAGCCAGGCCGGGTCATACACGGAGCAGGAACGTCAGACAAGCCGGATCAATCGCGGAGCAGGAACGTCAGCCAGGCCGGGTCATACATGGAGCAGGAACCAGAAGAATAGTCAGACAAGCCAAATCGGTACACAGGAACGCAGGAACACAGCAACGGAAGCCCGGTATAAGAAGGCCATACTGGGCAGGCATAACAAGCACTGCCAATAGGAACACACCACCGCAGAGAGTGACAGGTAATCACAGGAACCGTGATAGCAGGTAACCGCAGTGTGTGAGGAAGTAGGTACAGGGCACAGTTTATAACTTCATTTTAGACCAACAGGAACTTTTTAAAAAAATTAATGCACTTTTACTAATATCCGGTGTACGTACTTTAATACTTTAGTCTGAGGCATTTCGCCTGCATACCACTACTATATAAAAGATTAGGACACTATATAATGCCTGTCAGAGAGTCTCTCTCCATCAATGAGTGCAGCTGACAAAGACTCAGCTCTCAGGATAAAGTAAATTAATGTCAGTAAATGCCTAAAGCAGGAGAGATTCAGCTCATAAGACAAAGCATATTAAGGTTAGGAACTTGCCTTAAAGAATGAGGCACCCTGACGTGGTGGCAAGCTTAGCATTCTATGGCCAAATAATGTGACTAAATCCTCATCTTTCATATAGTAGCGATATGCAAGCAAAATGCCACAGACTAAAGGATTAATAATGATTAATATTTGGATGTGCGCTATTACTTTGTGTATTTGCTTTAAGCTATTTTGGTCAAAAGTGGTTGCACACCAGCAATTTTAAATGTGGCTTTTTTTCTTTGGGTGCGCTTACCAAAACCTGGACTGGATTGTAGTTTTGGAAGTTTGACCAGGTTCCATTGGTTTAAGAAACCCTCCCACCCCCAGGTGCAATGCACATTGTCTATAGGACTCCATATAATGCCTGTCAGAGAGTCTCTCTCCAGCAGTGAGTGCAGCTGACCAAGACTCTGCTCTCAGGATAAAGTAAATTAAGGTCAATAAATGCCTAAAGCACGAGAAATTCAGCTTGCAAGACAAAGCATATTAAGGTTAGGAACTTGCCTGAAAGAATGAGGCACCCTGCCGTGGTGGCAAGCTTAGCATTCTATTGCCGTATAATGTGACTAAATCCTTTCATATAGTAGTGATATGCAGTGATATGCAGCCACAGACTAATTTTCAGTTTGCTGAATTGCCTTGGTGCTGGTGCAGTAGCAATTGATGTATACTCCAAGAAGCAGAAGCACACTCAGGACTTCAAGGGTTAAATGTTAAAGAGTAATTTTATTTAGTCAGTGTTTTGGATGTCTACATGGCACCCTTTGTCAGGTTCTTGGGGTTAAAAGCCCAATTTAAATAAATGTTAATTTAGAAAATATTAATTTGCTCCCCACAGTTCAGATGGTTTATTCCACAATTTCACAACTCTGAATTTAACCCTTTGAGTGACAGAGGGGAGCAAAACACATTGTTGTGCACATTCCTTTAAAGGAAGAGATAGGTACATATCCCTCAATTATGCATAAAAAGTAAATGTATAAGAAGATTTGTACCACCAAATAAGCTAAAGTAAGTAACCACATGGTTGAAAAGTATAGATGTGGTAAAATTAAAAGGTTGTAAATTTAGGGTCATCAGAACCAACTCAGATGACACAAGAGGTGTACAACTTTATGAGATGATAGATTGGTTTGTGACACAAGGATATCAGAGAAGGAATTTGGAAGATCTGTACTACAAATTAATAACACAATGGGAACCAGGAGAAACAGACTAAGATGCAATTAGAGAGAATAGTTGTTTCCACTAATTATACTACTTCCACAAGTAATATCCGCAAATGTATTTACAACAGCTGGAACATCTTGGAAAAAAATAAATACCTTCCTCCAATACTCAAAAATCCCCCACTCTTTGGGTATAAACATGGGTCCAGTCTCCGAGATCTCTTGGTAAATACAGTTCCAGCAGATAATTACACTAAGGAGAAAGAGACCTGATTATTCTCAGCAACAACTGGATGCTACAGATAGGCGTACTACCTGTGGCTCTATGAGGGTTGGGTATTTTTTTCACTCATTCACATACAAATAAAAAATATAGGATCAAGAACCGGATAACTTGCACCACTGAGTATGTTGTTTACTTGCTCACTTGCCCATGCAGCTTGTCCTTTGTCGGTAAGACTGAATGCACCCTCAGAGAAAGGATGGCTGGACATCGGTCCGCCATGAAAGTGGCATTCCGTGAAAAAACATTACCTTGCTGAAAACCATTCCATCATGAACTTTAGCTTCATTCGGACTAAACATGTACTGGTACCCAAAAGAGGGGGGTCATGCTAGAAAACATCAAACAGGAATGTTTTTGGATTAAAGAATTAACATTGCAATGCTTTCCTGACCCCTCTAGCACTCAAAGGGTTAAGAACTATTAAACAATTTGGGTTAAATTAAAAGAACAATTTCAGTTGTCTTCTACCAGAGCTCCGATTTTTTATTTGGTATAACTTTGATTTGATGTATTGATATATTGTATCTTATTGCTCCATTGCTTTCTCAATCTCTGACACAGGGTGGCACTGTTGTGATATGTAGAACAAAAGAAGAAGAAAAGGAGGCGCTCATATGGTTAAACCTTCTTGGGACTTACAAAGGTATGTAGGACAAAATCATTACACTCACATGTATGAATGGCCACAAGGATATTACATGTGGCAAATAGACAAGTGGGGGATATTACACTGCCCACCATGCAAATTGTTCTCGCACTAGCTGCTCCGTGGAAATCGACCTTCAAAAGAAGAAGGGGAGACACAGGAAAACAATAAAGCAATGCAAGTAGGGGTGCTTTTCATATATAAATAAACACTCTTCAAGTAATCAGCTTTTACTCACAATTAGCGATCTCTTGGCTCTATGCTATATAACCGGTATGCAGCAACAGAGGATATCAACCTGAATCTGTACAGGCTCTCAAGGTCTCCGCTCCAGAGATTCCAAGGGAGTTCCAAAAGGTGATCCAAAGATCCACAGAAATGGCGATGATAAAATAAAATCCAGTTTATTTTATAAACATTTAAAAAACAAAAACACCAATGCCAGACTCTACTGACACCCTGATGAAAGGATTGCTGCATCCAGAATAGTGTCAGATGAAGGACAGGTTCTGTCGAATAAATGGCAGTTCCTGTCCAATGAGGCGGTGAGGTCGGATGGAGTTAGTATGTTGAATATATGCAATATATGTCGACATACTAAGGGGGGGTGTCAAGGGGGGGGGGTCATTGTGTAGTGCTTGGTGTACTGTTTCAGTTTATTTTAACCCAATGAATGGCACAGGGGTGAACAATGCATATCCCTATGGCATTCAGTGCTGTCCATGGTGCTGAAAGCCTTCTCTGTATTCCCCTACTGGCTGGGTAGGGAAGCACAGAGAATGCTGTTCAGACTGTTGTAGCTTCCCTGCTGTTACTCCATAGAAAAGTACAGGGGAGGTCCCAACTACAACAGCCTGAGGCAGGTGGAGTGGAGACTGTGAACTCTGACAGCAGAGGCTGCTATCGGAGTTTACTGAATGAGTTGAAGTGTCACATTATCATATCAATACCCTTGCATATGAATGTGTCTCATTATTCAAACTTCCATATGGAAATGAGTCGCTTCATTACCATACGGAAATAGGCCATTGTCGATGTGATGAATGAAAATACGTAAACCTGTAGGATTGATGTCGATGTGTGCATCTTTTTGTCAGAGTGCTGGTGAGGTGATGTCGTAGACAGTTTGGTGATTACTGTGGATGTGCCCACCAGGGCTGGATTTACATCTCAGGAGCCTGTAGGCACAGATATCTGAAGCGCCCCCCCCGCCATCTCCACAATGCTCCAAATCTCCATATTGCCCTCACATTGCCCCCCATCACCTTCACATTGCCCCATCAGCTCCACATTGCCCCATCATCTCAACATTGCCCTCACATTGACCCCCATCAGCTCCACATTGACCCCATCACCATCAGCTCCACATTGACCCCATCAACTCCACATTGCCCTCACATTGCCCCCCATCAGCTCCACATTGACCCCATCACCTCCACATTGACCCCATCACCATCAGCTCCACATTGACCCCCATCAGCTCCACATTGACCCCATCAGCTCCACATTGAACCCCATCAGCTCCACACTGCCCTCACATTGCCCCCCCATCAGCTCCACATTGCCCCCATCAGCTCCACATTGAACCCCATCAGCTCCACACTGCCCTCACATTGCCCCCCCATCAGCTCCACATTGCTTGCTCCCATCATTCCCATATTGACCTCACATTGCTCCCATTATCTCCAAATTAACCCTTTGAGTGTCAGAGTGGTACACAACGCATTGCTTTGTACTCAAAGGGTTAAGCCTCATTCTCTCCCCCCACATCCATTTCCTACCTCCCTGGTGGTCCAGAGGCTGAAGAGATCTGTGCTTCTGCACAGACCTACAGCTGCTGGAGCTCCCGCATGGCCTTCCCTTTAGTAATGCAGAGTGCTGGGAGATTTTATCTCCCAGCGCTATGCATTGCTAAAGAGCCGGGAGAGCTCACAGCCTACAAGGCAGCGGCTGGCAGCTCGGCGCGGCATGGGAAGCCGCGCCAAGTAAAAAAAAATTAAATAAATAAATTGTAGCGGCAGGCGCCCCTCTGTAGGGTGCGCCCGTAGGCAGATGCCTACTCTGCCTTACGGAAAATCCGGCCCTGGTGCCCACGACACTGCTCCAACAGAACATCGACATTTGTAGCCCTCTTTGACCTTTGGTGCATCTAGGCCTTGGTGTTGAAGTGTGAGTGTATCCTCTCTGCTCCCTCCACTTGCCCTCCCCAAGACATCACCAGCATTACACCATCCTCATTTGCCAATGATCAAAGGCACTACCTCTCCCCTTACATAGATAATTATTGGTGCATGTGGTGAAATGTGACTCATTCTCCATGGCCAAGTGATTGCCACACATCGCCAGATACACTTCACCACTGCATCGACCCTCGGTGCATTTGCTCCCAGTTTCTCTTAATACATCAGCCCAATCTAATAAAAGTGGTTTAGTTTGACATGACTCTAGCACAGTATCAGGCAACCTTTGGCTCTCCAGCTATTGGGTACTTAATGTGTTGGGTGGAGTTGGCTGAGTGTTGTAATCTTCAACATCTGGAGAGTCAAAGGCTGCCTACCCCTGCTCTAGCATATGTACACATAACTCAGTGCTAATCTAAATTCTGCTGTCAAAATGGCCTCTTGCTCTCCTTGAGACATAAGTAAGGGCTTTCGGCGTTGGATAAATGATCTAATAAAAAAAAAGTATAACTAAAATTAGTCAAATATATTAAGATATTTAAATTGATATAGCTTATTTTTATGTAAATTCATTACCAATAAATTTAGTTACAATAGCAGCTGCTATATATTAATACAAAAGCCATAGCTGTAGACCTTGCTAGCATGACTCGGATTACCTCAAGATCTTTATCAGCTTCTTCATGTTTTATGAGAGTCCAAAAGCCTTTTTCCAGTGTCTCAGTCATGTTTTCCAGACGTAATGTAAGTGTAACTAGCCATTGTCACACAATGAGAGCTCTGTCCTGCAACTATGCTGGCTATTAGCTAATCATGTGCTTAAAGGAGAAGTAACATCTCATAATAATAACTCCTCACTTACCTTACCCTTGTGCCTTGTTTGAAATATCATATTCAATCAATCCTGGATGTCATATGCATGGAGACAGACATGACAGTTGCTTTCAGGACCAAGAACACAAACTCATCCAACTGAATAGGTTCGTGCACTTTTCCTACAGTTTTAAAACAAAATTGCCAGCAACTGAGTGTTACTTCTCATTTAACTCAGAGAGGCTAATGTATTCTTGCGAATATTAAAAAACATTCCAAGGACAGTCACATGATAGTGTCTACAATGTTTAATAAAACTATGTAGAGCTCTGACAGACAACTAGATTCACCACATAGGCCACAGCCTGCATATGTGGGTCTCGGCTCCAATAGTAGATTAACCTTTGTATTCTAGAAAGGTCTCCAGTGCATTGTAAATGTGTTGAGACCTCTGTAGCACACAAGTCATTAAAGTGGAATAGTGATATGCTGAGAGACAAAATAAAGGGCATGTGCTTTCTGGGGTGAAAAATTTTTTTTTCTAATAACATATACATTATTTTCTCTGAGTTCATGGAGGACACAGGCACCATGGGGTTAATCACGCACATTTTAGGAGGAAGGGCACTTTAAGAAAAGCCTCTGAAGGAGTTAGTTTCTCCATTAGCTCCACTTAACTGTCAATTAGATCTGCCCCTTTCTTAGGTTTCATTTAGTAATACCAAGCCAGACCACAGGCAATCATAACGGGAAGTAGAGCTAAGAAAAATATGTATCATTACAGATACCCTGGGAAAGACAGGACATATCTGCCATTATGTTAGCTTCTCTGAGTTTTATTCAAGAGGGATGTCCTGTGTCTCCTATGGAATCAGGAAAAATAGTTTTTCGGTAAGTAAAAAAAATATATTTTCTCTTTTATACTATGGGGGACACAGATAACATGGGGACATCCTAATGCTGTTCCAAACTACTTTTGGGTGGGAGAGCAAACTCATACAACCTAGCAAAGAAAACTCCAATTTCAAGCCAAACAAGGTGAACTACCTTAACAAATCATTTCAAGAGACACTATGGGCTTGATCCAGTTCATAGTGGTTAAAAAAAAAAAAGTACTGTCGGTAGTTTAAGTCAAAATCAGGTATGCAATTATCTGTGCTGTGACACACTATCGAAAGTTAAAAATGCACGTTGGTCGCTAAATTAGTATCCATAAGAAGTAATGGAAACAAAGTTGAATTTGCAATGCAATTACATGTGGTGGCTAGTAACACGCGTTAAGGGACTCATCTTTATCACCACAAATTTCCGGCAAAAAAAATGCGCGTGCCTGTGGACTTAAACCTCATATCAATACATCCAAAGTATGACAAAAATATGTGTGTAAGTAACCCCTTGAGTGCCAGAGGGGAACACAATACAATGCAAAGCACATTCTGTGATTTAACACATAGTGCTAAATGGTTCTTTGATGCCAGTAATTCTATTTTCAGACTCACAGGAATGGCAAAAATAGTATAATTTTTTTGTTTAATTCATACTAGACTAGGTCATGTGTGAAGTCCATGTCTCTTATTATTAGCAGGACACAGGCAGAGCGATAGAATAAGTATTTTTAATTCAAATAAAATTCATGTGCTACTTAACTAGATCTTGTTTTATCATGAGAACTGGTTTGTCTGAATGAAAAATCAGAACTGGTGTGCATGTAATTCTGAAACCCTGAGTGCTGATACCATAGCCAACAAGAAAACAGATTTTGAACTTTAGTTTGTACATTTTACAGGAATCCGTAGGTTTGAACTAATGTTTCTATAATACCTTAAGACCAACTTTAGATTGAAGAAGGTTGTAGGAACTCTGAAATTAGACTTAATTTGAGCTACTCCTGTACAAATGTCTGAAGGTCTGATTTGACTATGATCCTGCTTCAAAATAAAATCAGTACTTCAGAAATGTGTACTTTAAAAAGATTTGGAAACTGTCCTTTCTGTAGTCCATCCTGGAGCAAGTATCTAGGTGACAAGTCAAGTTCCTCACATCATATGAAGTCTAAGACACATATTCTATGATAGACATTGACTGATGCCAGTTCTCTTGCTTTAAACATAGTAGTTGTAACTTCTGTGGAGAAGACCTTCTTATTCAAGATATTAGCAGCAAGTGCCATGCCATTAGTGGTAGATTGCACAGATCTTGATCATAAAACACACTATCTGATAACATATCTAATACAAGAGGTAGATGGTCCGGGTATGCCAACTACTAGGTTGATAAGATCTGAGCATGCACTCAGTGGCCATTCTGCTGATGTTAGTATAACTTGCTCTCCATTTACCTTAGTTTGGTGACCACCCTTGAATCCAGTGGTATTGGAGGAAATATTTACTCCAGCTTGAATTGACATAGTATGACCATCATGTCCATTGCTAAAGCCAGAGGTTCTCTTGTTGTACTGAATTTTTGTTTCTTTTGATCCACATCTGGGATTCCCTGCTGTCTCATTATTGCTGTAAAGACAGCTTGTTTTACCTCCCAGTCTCTGTGATCCAACCTTTATCTCTGATCCCTAATTGTTCACGCCTGAGATTTGACTGAGCATATGGATGGGACATTCATTTCAACCCAGTCTAATAACCTCTGAACCTCTGGTGCCTCCCTGGTGATTTGTATTTTCCACTGTTATTGTGTTATCCAGCTGTATGCATATAGGTCAATTCTTAAACAGTGGAGTGCAATTGCTCCAGCATTAGTCTCGTTGCTCGAAACACTACTGCCCATCCCATCAGACTGACCTCTGTTGTCACCCTTTTCTGGTCCATAAATGCAAACGGTTTTCCTCTCGTGAGATTGTTTAGTCTATCCACTAGTGTAAATCCTTCACTGTGTCTATTAACAGAAGCATTTGATGGGAGAGATAACGGATCCGATGTGGCCATTTTTACAAAATTGTACGAAATTTCCAGTGGTATGGTGTGGAACTTGGGATAGGGCATATTTTGTATATATTTTAACTGTTTGAGTTTCAAATTCATATCTAATGGATTGCACTGTATGTTTTGGGTAGCCCTCTGTCAAACTAATCCCAAAGAGTTAGGTGTGGAGGTATAGGCTGACCCTTGTCATTGGAGCCTCTCTGTGGGTTGAGATCCTGGATATTCTAGATCAGGCATGAGGCAGGAACAGATGGCCATTGTTCACTAGAGGCTGGTTTGAGAATCACCAGCCAAATCCCCTCCTTGAATCCCCTCCAGAAAAACAGCTGAAAAGTATATTGACCCTTTGAGTGCCAGCTGGGTACAGAACGCATTGCCAAGCAATGCTTTCCATACCCCTCTGGCACTCAAAGGGTTAAGGAAGGTAGAACTTTATTTGCAGTGAATATTGCCTTTTATACACACCCAGCTGGCATCTTTGTGTACATAGTTAAAGTTCACCTGTTGTTTGTTTGTTTGTTTTTTACACATTTGAAAACGTCATTCAAAACTGCCTACAGTTTAGGAAATATTCACACATATTTCTAAGAAAAGTGAAAGTCTCCTGATGCAGCATAGTACTTAATTAGCACATAAAAAAATCACTGAAATCTTTCTTTAGCATATGAAATGTCACTGAAAAGGCTTCATTAGCATAAGAAAAATCAAAGAAAAGCTTAATTAGCATATGAAAGTCACTGGTACCATAAGGTACCATACTGCAATTACCATAAATTACCACACATTTACACATATGAAGGTCTCCTTAAAGGGATAGTAATACTTAAAATGTAAAATAAAATGTTGTAGTGTTTATCCCCCTGAGTAAAACATGGGTACTCCCACTGCTGGAAGGTGTTTTATTCAAAAGTTATTATAGCTCAAATTTGAATTTTTTAGGTGCAATATCATTCAGAGAATCTATTCCAGAAACTACTGGCTTACCTAAAAGTGACCTTTCAGGTTTATGCACTTTAGGCAAATGGTGGAAGATAGGTGTACAGGGATACTGTACTTGTATGAAATCGGCTTCTTTCTTGGTAAGAACCCCCATTGCCACACCCTCTTCCACCAGCTGCACCAAAATTTGAGAGAAAGATTTGGTGGGGCCCCTAGGAAGGACAGAATAAGAATCTCCATCAAACAATTTTCGTAATGATTTTTGATAGCACTACTGTGATGCATCCAGGACCTCCACACAACCACTTTTATCTGCATTTTTAATAATTATTAAATTTGCATCCACACTTAACTGCTCAATAGCCATCCTCTCAGTTCTGGTGAGATTGTTTGGGACAAAACTAGTCTTGGTTCCGGTGTCCTCATGCAGTCTCAGCAGATCCTGTTCCACCAAGGTCTGGAACGTCTTTAAAGCATTGCCCCTGTATTGTATGGGATAAAAAACAGATGAAGAAGTTTTCCATTTGCTTTTATTTATGGACTCTACCCTTATACATTTCAATCTACTGCCTCCGGGCAGTATTCAGTATTGTCAGCCTGGTCCTTGGCCTTCTGCAGCCTATTGTCTGGGTAACCTGTTGTCTCCCTAGCGTGCTAGGGTTGTCACCATTGCCTGTCAGGCTTCTAGCATTCTAGGGCCTGTCCTGTTGCCTAGTTATACCCAGAGCATTCTGGGGATTCTCGCTCCTTGTAGGTGCTCCAGCATTCTGGGGTAGTGTCCGTGTACTATCTTACCACCTGTCTAGTGAAGGGTTGGAGAAGTGCTGTTGCACTGTCTCCATACCTGGTCTAGTGAAGGAGGGAGAGGTAGTCTACTTTCTTTTTATTTTTATCTTAATAAATTTTCATTTTATTGTATCCGTACTTGTCAAGTTTCATTATTTCATAAGTCACCCAGTGACAAGGGGTTAATTAGTATTCCTTTGTTGTCATTCTGCAGGGGGCTTCCTGCCCCAAGCTCTAATAATAATTGATAATTTTAGCACTGCAAAATACAGAACAGATGTACATAACACAGGTTAACACAAAACTTACACAGAATTATAACAGGGACACTTAACACAGGGGACATAGTAAGAAGGACATAGTAGGATGGAACAGAGTGCTGGACTTACTGAGCACTCTAGTTCCCTACTTCCAATAAAGTATATACACTTTCAGTACAATAAAACACACAATAACATTACTCTACTATGATATAACATACTTGTGGACTGCAAACAATCAGTCTTTCACTGATGTATTGCCTATAATGTCCATGTAACTCCAGGGTCCTCACACGTCACAGGGACACAGGGATTGACCTACTGTTTCTCTGCAACTTCTCCTCTCTCCCAAATAATTGTGGGGAGGTCTCCCACAGGCCTACCGCAGACTCTTGAGTTTTACAGGGGGTTAAGAGCACAGTTGCCTCCAAGTCCTGCTCGTGTCGGAGATCTGTCGTAGATACAAAGAGGAAAAAGGTTGGTATGTACGCTTGCTGAACCGTACTCTATGGGAAACAATTACCCCACAAAGAACTAGCAGAAAGCCAGATAGTCAGAGAGATGGTAGATGAGGGAAAGGACTCAGGTAGAGTACGAACCCAAAAGCAGGAGGAGCCCAGCTAAGAACCAAGACAGAGGGAGAGCCCCAGACAGGAAACTGAGGACCCCCCTGAGTCACAGGCTCAATAGGGAACAGGAAGGAGAAGGAGAACGGACAGCCAGAAGACTAGTCAGGAGGGAAGCCAAAGTTCAGTGTTGATAACTTCCAGTGGATGGTCAGGAGGATAGCCAAATGGTCAAATGCAGGCAGAGTTCTATGGGTGGTCAGGAGGATAGCCAAAGGGTCAAATGCAGGCAGAGTTCTATGGGTGGTCAGGAGGATAGCCAAAGGGTCAAATGCAGGCAGAGTTCTATGGGTGGTCAGGAGGATAGCCAAAGGGTCAAATGCAGGCAGAGTTCTATGGGTGGTCAGGAGGACAGCCAAAGGGTCAAATGCAGGCAGAGTTCTGAACTTGCTAGAGAAAGCTTGGGAGGTAATCAGCAAGGAGCTACGAATAACCAAGCGTCAACTAGACTGAGACGCTTGGTTATATAGAGGAGTTCCCCCTGCGCGTCATGGATGACGCGGCGACGTCTGACGTCATGATGGCCACTTCCGCATTCCCGGCGGGCGCCGACGGAGACCAGTGTTGCTGCGGCCCGCACTGAAGCGCCGCAACCCCGCCGAACGCCGACATAGCCCACCCCCTGCTGAGGGTGAGGTTGAACCCCTGGCGTTGATGACGGATTCAACCGCCACCATTCTCCCCTGCATGTCGGCCATGGAAGAACTAAGATCGGTGAGGAGCTGAGTGATGTGCTCCAACTGAGGCTGAAGGCTGGATGAGTGTGTGGAGGCTGGAGATGTTGGGGGGGCGGCGGAGGCGAGGGGTGTAAGGGATGGGGGTGGATGGAAACAGTAATCTAAATAGTTCAGCTTTCCTGGGCGAAGAGAAATGAGGGATGTTTCTCCTGGCCAATTCTTCAAGGAGTGTCGGAATTCTCCAGTCCTTGAGGTTGGGACCACGTTGACGGGGAGTAGCAGGAGCGTCCTGATCTTGGGCTTGGGATCCTGATTGTTCTTGTTGATCAGTGTCTGCCATGCTGTGATGATGAGGAAATCTAAAAAGGAATGAAAGTTAAGCCATTGAGGTGGGGAACAAGGTGGTGAGTGTGCCAAGTTGGATAGTGTGTGTGTATGTGGGGGGTGTAAGTGACAGCTTACCATGAATGAGTGAAGTCAAGTGCAGTAAGCGATTTGCAGAGCCTTCAGCCTCTGTGAAGCGGTATGGTCAGTTACAGCCTCTGTGAGGAGACAGGAAACCTTCGGCCTCTGAAGAGGTGAGGAAGACAACCTTCAGCCTCTATGAAGAGGTAAAGAGATACCCTCGTCCCCTGTGAAGAGGTAAGGTAACCTTCGGCCTCTGAGGGTAGGGGAGTAACCTTCGGCCTCTGTGATGAGGTAAGGATGCGTAAACCCCTTTGTCTCTGTGAAGAGGTAGGTGTGTGACTGAACCTTCGGCATCCGAGGAGGTAAGGATTGTCAGTGACCTTCGGCCTCTTGAAGAGGTAAGGGGACGAGTGGACTTGTGAGGGAAGCAGGATTACCAAGTACCTGAGCCTCTGCGAAGAGGTAATTTGTAGGAGCCTTCCTGATGTCGGAGTATTGTGATGAGGAGGTGTGCTATTAACCTTCGGCCTCGTTGAGGAGGTAAGGTGGTATGAAGAAGAGTAAGGTAATTATGATGTGTGAGGCGATGTATGGCGTGTAAGGAGAGGAATATGAGCGTGTGTGCTTGCGTATGCATGTGATTCCTTAAATTTTCCTTTATTTTTCTTTATATTTTTTTTTAATTTCCTTTGTACTTGGATTGGAGAATGATGGGGGGTGAGAGGAAGATGAGGGGGGGTGCGGTAAATGGAGAGTAGAAGGGGGACTGAAGTACGTACCTAGTTAGAGATATAATGCGGATGTCTATGAAAAGAAAATATGATGAGCATGGGAAAAAAAAAAATTGTATGGCTGGAATACCTGGAGAGATTGGGACTGAAGTGCCCCGAGTACGTCTGGAATAGGGCTGGTGACTGAAGTAACGGTGCTATGAGCGGATGCCTGAAGAAAGAAAAAAGGCATGGGTATGAGGAATGGTAGTGAAGTGGATGAGGTGGATGTGAAGGGAAAGCTGGATTACCTGAGAGATGCTTAGAGAGCTGGGTGCTGATGTGACCTGAGATGGATGCTGCCTGGAGGAACAAGCCAGTTGTTGAACAACTGAGGTGAGGAGAGGTCATGTGAAACAAAAGAAATGTAACCTACCTGGCGAATGATGATTAATCATGAAGGAGCGTGATAGGTTGAAGAGAAAACAGATTATTTTTTTTATATATACTTCTCTCTTCTACCTTGTCGGGGTGGAGAGGGGGAACAAGGAATGAGTGGTGTGGTGGTCGGACAGTAAACTATAGTGGCAACTGGGAGCTGACACCCTCTGCTAAGGTGCGGACTAATGCTTGTGATGCGCTGGAGACCTGGCGCGAATCTGATGCAGTGTGTCGAGGTAATGAAAAATAAGGTGCAGTGTAGGATAAGGAAGTGTATAAGATTTGACGTGGCAGCCAGTGTGAACGCGGCAAGGAGGGTTGAATGAGAAGGGGTGGCCTGAGATTGAGCGATGTATAAGCCTGAGAGGCGACTGCGGTGGACGCGGCGGGAGGGTGACTGGTGGGGGGATGAATGATGGAACTGAATGATTGGTCCGGATTAGCGGACCTGGAAGGCGTGGATGGCTGTAGAGGGACGTTGGAGGGAGATAAGGGCCCGTGAAGCTGAAGACCGCTCACGGGCTGATGATCGGTCGAAGTAAGGTGAAGTGGAAACTGGGGAAAGGCCAGAAGTCGCTTGAGGGTGGAAGTACCGGGGAACTGAGTGATGTGCCGGGACATAGTGAGGAGGAAGTGACTGAGAGATGTGAAGTGGGGAATGGTACCAAGACTGTCAGAGTTGTAGTTCAACAGTAATTGAATGATAAAGTATCCCACAATTCCACCCCTTTTACTGTTGTAACACTGCTCACCTCAGAGCAGCAAGACTGTCTGGATGGATCACAGAGAGGGACAATCTTCAGTGAGCACAAGGAAAAACCTGTCGGGGGGGGGGGGCAGGGTTTTCCTTATGCTCACAGTAAGAAGATTGTCCCTTGCTGCTATCTGTCCGGTCCCAGGCCCAGATTCCACATCTGAGGGGAGATGGCTAACACTAAGTAAAAGGGGCAGGAGGGAGATACTTTATCATTCAATTACTCTTGATTTACAACTCTGACAGTATTGAAATAACACTCTCCATGGCCCAAATACTATTAAGATTAATTGGAGCTGCTGTTATTGTGAAACATAACTGTGGTGAATGGAGCAGATGAGCAACAAATGTGGCATTGGAGGACCAGTGTTTAATCCTTTTAGTGACAGAGTGGTATCCAACACATTGCAATATGTTGGATACATCTCTGGCGCTCAAAGAGTTAAACCATTACTACCTTTGCCAGATTTCCATATCATACACAATCTCACAGTTTTGTTTAACCCTTTATGGACCAGCAGGGTGCACAATGCACTGAAAATTCATGCACATCTTACCTGGGACAGAGTTTTAAAAATAAGATGACCCAAAGACCTTTAAAATATTAGCCCCTAATACTCCCCTTAATTTTTTATAGGCAATAGTTCCCTGATTGTTAAAACCCAGAAATGCTTCAATTAACCTATAACTTGTTCTCATAGATATCACTACTTCAACACATGCACATCAACCTGACTTCTCCCTCTGTCTTTCTGGTTCCAATTGCATGTCATACTCTGTAAATATAAATGCAGTGCCATTACAGTTTTGTTAAGCCATGCCTGAAGAACAGACCTTAGAGTCTTGAAAGCTTGCACATTCTTTGTCCTCAGTTAAATATTAAAAGGTATCACCTTTACATCACTCTTTGTTCTTTGATACAAAAGTATGTTGAATCCCATCTGTCTTTCTGTAGAAATGGCACCAAATTAGAGACTAAAGAATCAGTTAATTAGTGCAGACCATGTAGTGGTGTGTGTGTGTGGGGGGCAACCTGAGGCCACCCAGCTATTTAAGATTACAATTCCCATCATCCCCAGGCAGTCGTTGGGATTTGCAGTGCTGAACTGGAGGGTCTCGGGTTGCTCAGCCCATATGTAGAAGGCAATAGTATACTCCCTCACTCTGAGAATTTGTCCCCTCTTTTTAAGATTTGGGTCAAACACTGAGTTTATATGTATGGCCATGCGTATAATGTGAACATTAAGGGGTTAAGGATCACAGAAACATTTATCAGATTCATAAACGATACATTTTTTCACCGTTTGAGTGCCAGTATTACTCTCATCCCCAGTGTAAACAGGCTGCAGATCAGCATGTGCCTTTTGTGCTGCCTCCCTTACAATATGTTCCGATGAGATAGGGAATTAATTTAAACATTACATTAAAATATTTTCAAACAAATTTTGCGATAAGACCAGTACTGTTAGATGCCGTATTTTTTATGGTAATTTTGTTGCAAACTAGCTGCAAAGCAGCAGAGATAATTTTATATTGGTTTTGACAGGATCATTAACCCTTTGAGTGACAGAGGGGTGCGCACAGCCCTCTGGCTCTCAAAAGGTTAAACAATCCACTCCTGTATTTCAATGCGGACATGCAACATACGCAATGAAAATAAGAACTGTTACTAACATTTTATACTTGGACGTAATTGCTAAAATGACAAGTTAACGACAATTCAATCATCAGACAATACTTCACACATCACACATTCCATCCGGAATGTTGGGGACAGCGGCTCGTCATGTACTTAGAACCTGGTGCAAATCTGGCGCAAACTAACTACACCACAGGGAACAAATATAAATTCATTTTTTTTAAATTGTGATTATAAGCCATTGAATCCCAGAGAAGGTTCGGCGTTGCAGACCTCTTTAGCATTAAATGGGTTAAAAGAATCATATAGATTAATAAGACTTTTTTATTTATTCCTTAAATATTGCACCTTTGGTTTGCACCGAAATTGTAAAACTTTCCCATGTATCAGCCTCAGAAACTTCTATCTGCAGGGGGGAGGTGTGTTACAGAAACAGAGGCTGACGCACCAAGTGATAGTGGTGCAGTTCTGAGGCAAATCAGCGGCACAATATGGAAAAAAATAACATGTATTTGAATTATGGTTCCCACGTGGACTTGATTTCCACCACTTTCTAGTACAGCTTTCTCAATAAGTGTTAGCTTCAGGGAGGAAGAGTAGTGTTGCGAATACAGGGTGATAGAACTACAGAGATAGGGAGGAGTAGGAGGAGAGCACCATGTAATGGGAGGAGAGCTGGAATGCAATTTTCTTGCTCTCAGCGAAACAGGAAGTGTCAGCGCAATTGTGCTGTTACCTGTGGCCATGTATGGGAACTAAGTGATGAGCCGCAAAGTCAGTAACAACAAGGAACAAAAGGCAGGTCTCGGACAAGTGACACCGTCCAGGGGAAGGAGGGGTTGGGACAGCGAGGGAAGTATCTGTAAAGGGAGCCAGGGTCTTAATTAATTCATACTCATTAATTTCCTCCACTAAAGAAACATGCCTCTGGGGCTGAGAGTGAAGAAGAAAAGCAAATCCAAGGAGGTGTCCTCAAAGCTGGTGGAGAGTGAGGAGGTGGAGGACGGTAGGGTAGCTGGCATGAGCGCGACTAAAGTGGCTTCCAGTGCCAATGGTGCGGCAGGACTGCCGCCACCCCCAGTTAGCCTGCGCCCTAAGTTGGTGTTTCACACGCAGCTGGCACATGGCAGCCCAACTGGCAGGATTGAAGGCTTCACTAACGTCAAGGAACTCTACGGAAAGATCGCTGAGGCTTTTCATATCACCGCAGACGAGGTAAGGGGAGGCTTGGAACCTTCTGCTGTGTTACCTACTAAGTTCTCTTATAGCAAATTTATTAGTAAATGTCCTATCTTAGTCATTGTCTTTTACACAGTAAAATATTAGGGATTTTCTGCTCTGTTTGATTGCATTTGCTGTTCTCCAGAATAGCTTGTCTTGTTATACATGTGATACATTATTATAATGTAACCTCATCAGAGTGTCTAAAGGTCACTTACTAATCATATTAACTGGGGCCTCACCCATTATTGAAGTCACTACGTGTTGGCATTACGTATATTCAACAGCCTGTTATCAGTCACCGTTTTATACTCTCTGTTTTGTGCTGTACCCTGCATAAGACTTATAAAAAACTCACGCATAGAGCAACTATATTTTGTGCCGGAACAATTAGTGTGTTGTGCAGATCAGAGTCCCTGTGTAACTTGCATATACAGGAGTCTCCTGTGCATCTAACTAGTAAGGCTACAGGAGGAATCTATGGCGTGGCTCCATATAGCCCCTACCACGTACTTTTCCTGCATTGTAGTTTATAATCAGTATGTGCAGTTCCCGTTCATGAGTCTACTCAGCTTCTCACTTTCAGAGCCACTATGTGCTGTAGGTGTACAGGAATCTGCTCGGCTTCTCACTATCAGAGCTATTATATGTGTTGTACACCTGTACAGGAGTCTGTTGTGCTTCTCACTATCAGAACACTTATGGGGATTATGTACTAAGGGGTGATAAAGAGGAAATAAATTAACCATGACATCTACTGAGCTTCTCACTATCAGATCCACTATGTGCTTTAGATGAACAGGAATCTACTCGGCCTGTCACTATCAGAGCTATTCTGTCCAGGTATACAACACACATGAATCTGCTGTACTTCTCGCGATTGCATCTACTATGTGCTGTACCTGTACAGGAGTCTACTGTGCTTCTCACTATCAGAGCAACAGTGGAGGTTATGCACTAAGGGATGATAAAGAGGTAATAAAGCAGCAATGACTTCTCTGGTGATCTCACTTCTTGAGTTGCTGTGTTATACTATAGAGCCAATGCACTAAGGTCTCCAAATTTGGATAAATCTTATTGCATAGGCTCCATAGAATAACATAGGACTTGAAGGAGATATATCACTGGAGAACTATTTTCCGCTTTATCACCCCATAGTGCTTCTCACCCATATGTTATACCTGTTCATTAGTCTCCTGTGCAAGTCACTATCTGATGTGTTTGTACAGAAGTCTACAGTTCAGCTCACAAGCAGAACTACTATGTGTGGGATCAGTATAAGAGTATGCTTAGCTTCTCACTGTCACATCCACTATGCATTGCACTTGTACAAGAGTCTGTAGTGCTTCTCATTATCAGAGCAACTGTGTGTTGTACCTGTACAAGAGTCTACTGTGCTCACTTTCAAAGCCACTATATTTTGTTTGTACAGGAATCTACCACTCACTACCAGAGCCATTAAATGTTGTACATGTACGGGTGTTTATTCTGCTTCTGTCAAAGCCTCTATGTAACATACTAGTACATGTGATTTATTTTCTTATTACTAGAGCCCCTATGTGCTGTGTATGTACAGGAGTCTATAGTACAGCTTGCTATCAGAGCCTCAATGTTTTGTCTGTATAGGAGACTTGTGTACAGTTCACTACCAGGGCCACTATGTACTGTCTATGTACAGAAGTCTACTGTACATCTCACTTTCAGAGCTGAAATGAGCTTTCTTTATAAGAGTCTACTTTAAAGCTCATTACCAGGGCTACTATGAGCACATTCTGTGCTTCTCCCTATCGGAGCCACTATATTTACATGTAGCTCATTGTCAGGGCCCATATGTGTTTCTTGGAATCTACTGTACAGCTTGCTATCAGATCCACTATGTCAGTGGTTCTCAATCTTTTTTGGCTCAGGGCACCCCTAACACGTTATCTAGAACATTCGGGGCACCCCTAGCAGAGCTGGAGCATCCAGTATGGCAACCTAGGCTACTGCCTAGGGCCCATGGCAATATGAGGGGCCCTGGCTGCAAATGTTGGGTCACAGACATGGTCTTTTCTGATATTGCTGCTAACACCTTCTGTCAGACAACCTTTTTGTTGAAAGAGACCAGCACCATGCAGTTGCTCCCACTTAAATTACAGCCACAGTGTCAATACATGCTAGCAGTCCTCTGTGTCAGAAGCACTGGATCAAGATATATGGGGCCCCAAATTGGTACCATGCCTAGGGCCCTACCGAGCCTTAATCTGTCTCTGACCCCTAGCATATGTAATGTACTTTATCAATGGCATAAGACGGGTACAATACATAGACATACAGTTATTATTAGGTTTTATAATCATAATAACAAAACTAAACATATTGTGCATAACAATTTCTATAAATCTTTATTTAAAAGTCTTTTTTGTTAGTCTTTATAGAAAACACAGGGCACCCTAAGTTGATGTTCTGTGCCACGGCACCCTAGCTGAGAATCACTGTGCTATGTTTGTAGCAGTGCTTATTGTATATTCTTCTATAAGTGACAATATGGGCCTTATATGGAAAACAAGATGAAGCTGCCTGGATCAGCATCCCAGTACTACACTATCCTTTCTGTGCACCATATTGTAGTTTCTGTAATTGAATGAATGTGTTTATTTAAATAGTGCCACAAGTATATGCAGCCCTTTACAATTTAAGGGTTTGGACAATACAGGATGACAAGTGCTTAGGAAAATGAACTCTGGAAATTGGGTCCCTGCTCAAAATCTTAGAATCTAAAGTGGTAAAGATAGATATACTGAAAACATAAGGATTAAGCGTAAACATTCTGATTACAAGACCTAAAAATAACTACTCTTCTTCAATATAACCTTGACAAATGACCATTAAACCTTAGTTGTGCCCTGAGAACTCCAGACTGTGTGTTTGAATTTTCTTGAGCAAAAAAGATTGGGAACCACTTGTCTGATATCCTGAGGTAACATTGTTTTGTACTGAACCTGTAACCCTCCCAGCTGATAAAAAAAAAGACAGAGAGCGCAACCACAATTCCTCTACTTGTCCAAGGGACTAAAACAGGAGCCCAATTTACTTGTCCCTCATGACAATGTACATGTCCTGATACACAATGATTACTTCAGTACAGCCACCAAAATACATCCACCTCCACACCCTGCCCACCCCATGTCCACCTCCACACCCTGTGTTCACCACCTCCACACCCTGCCCCTCCTGTGTCCACCTCCACACCCTGTGTCCACCTCCACACCCTGTGTCCATGGACAGGAAAACACTGAACATCGGTTATTAACATCTGAGCTGCCCTCTATGAAGACTCATTTATCCTTCAGGTATAGCGGGCAGTGAGCATATAGTCTCAATATTATGGAACATTCTTATAAAGACAGGCATGGAATAACCAATAGCGGGTAAGGCTGGTACTCACCGGCTATTTATTGTTCTGTATTATAGTTTATTGGAACATTATGCAGCAAACTTTGCTATCTACATCTTCTACTTCTTATAAGAACTTCCTTATTGCTTTAAAGGCTTTATATAATATATAATCAGAGACAACAAAATCAGTGTTTATTCCATCATAGCCTTGTTCAAAGGCAGCTTTGACACAAGTGTGACTTTTATGATTGACACAACAATGCTGAAGCAGACACCATACGATTAATTTAAAAAAAATAAAACTTCTACTATCAAAATTACACCAATGAAATTTATATTTTTTTTTCCCTTCTTCATTATTTCAAAGTAAACATTGTTGCAAGATGAGGCGGAAAACAGTACTTTCTCCCGTTGCAGTTACTACTTTTGCTCCATTATACTGTGAATATGTAGTGGAGCAAAAGTAGTAATTGCAAGGAGAGAAAGCACTGTTTTCCAGTGTCATGAAGGTGTCCAGCATCCAAGGGAGTTCAGTACTGGATGATCGCGCTCTTTAAAATGTGTCAAACAGGAGCGGGATATAAAAAAATTCGCCATTTCTAAAGTAAACCCACAGGGGGTCCCGGCGACGCAATTTATAAAAAAAAAAAAAAAAAAAATTTGCAGCTTCAGCGTCGGTCCTGCACTGCTTGCCCGAAGCAGGGCTAAATATGATTAAAAATGTACCTGCCCGGTGCCCAGAACTACATGTCCCGGGCATTAGGCGATATAAATCCTACAACCCTGCATTATCTTCTGTTGGCCATTTGTGCCATTTGGGTGTTGTAGTCCGATAGTAGCTGGAGGAATGCAGAAGTGGCCTACCCCTGTTCTATACAATGCGGCATTTTTGGTACATAGTGCATTCCAGGCAATATAGTTTTTTTTATTTGAATATGTGCCTGTGTATTGCACAGAATTGTTTACTGGCCTATTACACAATAGTGTATTGGTGTCCTCTCACTGGCATATCATCAGTTAACTTTCAGAATTCTGCATCATTTTACTTATTTCTCTTATTTGCTTAGTTTCTGTTGAATTTACTTTTCCAGTCCTTGTCACTCATCTTAAGAGTTAACTCTAATGGTTTAGGAAATACCGGATGTACATTTCTTTTGCTTTCTGCCCAGTCTCTAAGAAATTCCCATTACTATGTTACTGGCTCAAATGCATCTGAATCCACAAGATAAAATGTGAAACTGGAGAGCATTCTCAGACTTGACTGCACAGGATTCCTTTTTTTTTTTTTTTTTTTTTGTAGCCCAGAGCTTTTTTGCTGAGTACCATCTCTCAGGGAATGCTCTCCAGTTTCATCTAGTGTGAGAAGAAAATCTAGTTTTGATTGTGTTTTATAGTATGAGTATAAAGTCCAGGAAGTGATACAACTAAATTAAATGTACCTACATACCAAAACATTAGGCAGGATGATGTGACTTATCCTTTAATGAGACTGTAAGAAATGTCTTGTGCTTGTTGACAGGGAGGTGACTCATCAAATAGTTTTCTAGTACCATAAAGGAAAAAAGAATGCTTGTGACGGAGGTAATTCTATCTGTAAGTTTCAATGAGCAGGGCCTTTATCACATTGTTTCTTTATATGTGGATCTTAGTTGCATTGTTTTTGTTAGTATATAACTCCATTGCGCAGAAGTGGGACTTATGTTAGTCTTTTATCAACAAGATTCATAACATTGACTGTGTTTGTGGGTGGAAAACTTACCATGGCTAGACACCCACCTTTGCTAAACATTTGGGCCTGTGTATACAAATTAGTGAGGCTGATATACTAAGAACATTGGAGTACACAGACTGCATTATAGGAGACAAATGATAGATCCCCAAATTCCCATGGATTTAAAGGAAAACTAATAGCTCTTAAAAATAATTCCCACATAACCCCCATTGACAACTATGCATTTTGTTCTTGTGCCTTTTTTCAAGAGATGACACTTAGAATACTGATGGAAGCGGTTATGTCCATGCATGTGGTTGTTATAACCGTTTAAGGACCAGACTTCTGTGCAGCGCGTTGCATTACATTGTCATGCACTCCTGATCTTTAAATCCTTGCAGTTTTTAGAGGGGTTTCCAAAACTTTGCGAAGCAGCATTTTGGATACCTTTCTAACATTCAAGGGTTTAAAAGCCCAATTTAAAGCAGAACTACCACCTCTAAACAAGATGATGTGTAATAAATCCCCATCTGGCGACTAGCTGCTCAGTAGCGCTAGTCGCCAGAATTATTACCTTATTCAATAGAATTCTCCATTCTTCCCGGGCTGACAGCAGGACGAAGTGCAGACATCTTTCAATAGTGACGTCTGCGGGCTTGCCCTGTCGGACCCAGATGGCTCTAGGAGGCGTTGCTAGTAGCCATCCGGCTCCAAAAGGGACTGACAGCGCAGGCGGGCAGACGTCACTATTGAAAGATGTCTGCACTTCGTCCTGCCTGTCAGTCCTGGAAGAATGGAGAATTCTATTGAATAAGGTAATAATTCTGGTGACTAGTGCTACTGAGCAGCTAGTTGCCAGATGGGGATTTATTACACATCAACTTGTTTTAGCGGTGGTAGTTCCGCTTTAAATAAATGGGAAATGTTTATTCCTGTATGATGCAGCTAGTTTGCTCTCATTATTAGTACTTAATCCTCATTAAGTGCAGTTTAATAAAATTGCACCTCCAAATTGCTGTGCAAATCGGTAATCTCCATAAATGAGCGTTAATATTTAGTAATGTCATTGTGGAACCAGTTTGTGCTGTTCCCATCACTTGTTATGGAGAGCCATAGTCTGACTGAAGCTCTGCCATTAAATGCCCTTTTTTTGGAATTCATTTGGCACTGTTCATAACAGTTTAAAAGTTTGATGTCTATTAACTTTTTATTGCACAATCTCAGCAGCCTACACCTTTGCATAGAAATGCTTTCAACTTTAGTTTTCTTGAAAAATGTTATTAGGGTTGCTGTTTAATTAGAATTGTTATTTTTTATGAGAAATGTGAATTTCATTTAGCATTGCTATTTATAGAAGCAATTACACTATGTATCAAAATTATTTTACATCCGTATTAAATGACAAGCACAATCATATCTCTGTGATTTCCAGTGTGCATTTAAAGCATACATTTATTAAACTGGGCCAACTGCCATTTGAATGCTGCAGCTTTATGGTGACTATTGCAAGGAAATTGAATAATGATGAGTCTGCACAGTCATCAATGCAGAAATTTATAGAAGTGACTATAGGCCCTGAGTTTAAGAGAAAAACAAACAAAAAAATTCTGGAGTGAATCAACCATCATAGTTGACAAATACATTTTCCATTGTTTTTAAATTGGGCTTTTGTAGCATTCTAGGGTTTGTCCTATATAGTCCAGTGGGAGATTTTATTTGTCACCTGTAGTGCATTTGGTTTGCCCCAGAAATACTCTATTTTTTCCTTTTGAACATAGACCGCTTTATGATTTATGTGGCATGGCACATATTCTAATGCCTGGGCCTTATGTCTGGTGACCTCTAATCTTCCTGACCACTGTTTATGCCAACCCCACAAACACTTAGTGCTACCTGCAACTTGGATTGATTAGGTTAGTCTGTGCCTCCCGCTCCTTCAATAATCCTTCTAGTTGCTGCGTACCACATATTTATACATACATTTTTATATATATATATATATATATATATATATATATATATATATATACACACACACACACGCACCTGTATACACACATTTATATACACACATACTTAGACACACACACACACACATGTATCCACACACGCACACAAACACTTTATATACACTATATATACACTTCAATATTTGTGTGTGTGTGTGTGTGTGTGTGTATATATATATATATATATATATATATATATATATATATATATATATAATATACATACATACACATACATATTAGATAAAGATTTGCACTCATGGGACTTGAAAACTTAAATTAGGTCTTTATTGTATAGTGGGTGTTTTAGTCTATGTACAAGACTTTCCTCATGGAATTGTTCACAGAATGAAATGTTAATTATACAATAAAGCCCTTATTTATTTTTCAAGTCTTGTGAGTTCAGTTTATTTTTTTGAATGTTGCTATATCTGACTGTCATCTGGGTAGATACTCCACACGTGAGTGCATCCATCCAGTCCTTTAGATAATATACATGTATATTTCTAATACATTCAACATTTCTTTGGTTTTAATTTTTTTACATGCTTTTGTCCCAGCCAACCCTGTCTCCAGTGTTATAAACACTTCAAGTCCTATGCACTAAGATTCTAAAGCTGGCCAAATCTTGGCTCCATAGAATAACAGGGATTGGAGAGTTTATCCAACTGGAGAAGTGATCTCCACTGCTTTATCAGACCTTAGTGCATCTTCCCCAAGGGGTTATACGCTAAGGTTTTATAAGGAGGGTATAACTTCAGTAAGAAATTCTCCAATCTCAGTTAATCTGTGCATAACTTTACCTTGTTGAAGGTAACTATGACTTGATATAAGAATATTAATCACCACTGGAGAAGTTATCCTCTCTATTACCTTTTTATCACAACTTTGTATACCCCCTGTAGTGTTTTTAATTGGTTATAAAAGGAAAAAGGTGAGCTCTAATGATTTTGAATGACAATTCCTGTAACAGTAGGACCACATTTCTTTTACATAGTGGGGAAAGCTAATCTTTTGGTTCCTGCTTTATGTCTTTCATGTATCCACTCCATTGCATAGTTTTTATATATAAATCCTCAGTACCTGATAGACGTGTAAAACCATTTGTATAAAATTTGCTTTTCTTTGTATGCTGTATTTATGTGTGGTTAGAAAAGGTTGCCTAAATATTGCCCTAAGAGTCGCACTAGTGTTGACAAAACAAAGGCTGCAACTTGCTGCATTTCTGTTTTCTGGAGAGAGGATTCCTAAATTGTGGTTAGGAAATGAAAGCTAAACAATCCATTTGTAGTGTTTGACAGTGAGCATAGCCCCAGCAGATCTCTGAACTATTTTCATGTGTAAAAGTCCAGAGCTCACTGCTTCTTAATGCATTGAAGACCACTTCAGTATCCAAGGAGTGTTGGGGGATTTTTTTTGATCATTATAGAACAATAACATGTTTAAGTGCCCCAGTAGAAGTATTGGAAAAATGCCACCTTTCCTCCTGACTTAGTTGCTCTCTCAAAATCAAGTCAGATATGTAGTAAGTGAGTCAGAAGGGGAGGAGGTCCCAATCCAGCACTTTGGTACCTTTTTGAGTATTCATCAATGACCAGTCATATTTTCCAGTCTAGTATATGCTATCCTGCCACTGGTGAATAGGTAAATGGCTAATGCACAAATAAATCCTTGTATATTGAGCCATTCTTGGCTTGATGAATTTCTTCCTTAAGTGGTGCATTTCTGGAGCAAAATTAACTGCACCATAGGACACAAATAACAATTTCCATTGATTTTAGATGGGGGATTTAACCACTTGAAAGACTTATCTAGCATTCAAGAGGTTACACGATTTCTCAATTTCTCCTTTTCTCCTTTCCCACCCTCTGAACACCATCTCATAACCTTCTCTGCAACCCTTTCGCTCATTCTGCCACCAACTTCGGCCTGCACTACACCTGCAACCTTCCCTCACTAGACATTTCTGCTTTATCTTCTGCATTGCACTCAAACCTCTCTACCTTCAACACTCTTTTTGAACCTGACAGACTTCTAGAATACTAAAACAGCAGAAGTGGTAGAAGTTAATACAGTGACAGAATTTAAGCATGCATGGAGCATGGCACAAGGCTGTCCTTAACATAAGAAAAGGCCAAGGACCAAAAAGGTTTGTGGTTTTTACTGTAGGAAAATGGGCACACTAGATGGACTGAATGGTTCTTATCTGCCATCAAATTCTATGTTTCTATGTCTCCTCTCCTCATCACTTAATCTGTATGCACCCCTCCAGGCCCGTCACAAACGCCCCTCCAACCCACACCCTTGGCTCAACTCACAAACACACTTTCTCCGCTCCTGTACCCGCACTCTGAATGTTTGTGGAGGAAGTCCTGCTCTCATGCTGACTTTATCCACTACAAAGCCCTCCTGTCCTGCTTCAACACTGCTCTATCCTCTGCTGAACAATACTCACAAATCTAACCCCCGGGGCCTCTTCTTTATCTTCAATTCTCTTCTTCGCCCCTCCATCATTCACCCTCCCCTCCCTAACCCCTCTAGCCTTTGCAGAGTTCTTCTAACAAAAGATTAACATAATACATCAAACAATCCCACCGTTTCAGTCTCCACAATTGTACCTTCCTGATCCTCCATCCAACTTATTTGATTCCTTTACTTCAGTCACAGAATCAGAGGTCTCCCTTTTGCTGTCCACATCTCCACTCACCACCTGCTCCCTTGATCCTATACGATCCCACCTCCTCAATCCTCTGTCATGCACGTTAGTTCCCATGCTATAGTGTGTATTCAACTCCTCCCTATCCTCTGGCATCTTCCCCTCCTCATTCAAACATTCAATAGTATCACCAATCCTCAAGAAAAGTTTATTAGACCCCCAACTCCCCATCCAACTACCTCCCGTATTCCTCTTTCCTTTTGCCTCTAATCTCCTTGAGTGTCTAGCTTACTCTCGTCTACTTACCTTCCTCAAATCCCATAACGCTCTGGACCTGCTGCAGTCTGGCTTTTGGCCCACTTTCACTACAGAAGCTGCCCTTATCAAAGTAACAAACAATCTCAACATTGCAAAAACCAACGTCTATTTCTCTATTCTTATCGTCCTACACCTATTAGCAGCATTCGACACAGTCGACCATACCCCTCTCTTCCAGGTTCTCCAGTCACCTGGTATCTTTGGCCTGGCACATTCCTGGCTTCTGTCCTATCTCTCTCACCGGTCTTTCTCTGTAACATATGCTAACACCTCCTCACCTCCAATCCCCCTCTCAGTAGGTTAACCCAAGGCTCTGTTCTGGGACCTCTTCTCTTTTCTCTGTATACACTCTCCCTGGGGCAACTGATAAAATCCTTTGGCTTTTACTACCACCTCTGTGCAGATGATATGCATATATATATATATCTCCTCACCCTCAATATCACCTGATATACAGCAGTGGGTCTCAGATTGCCTTACTGCTGTCTCTCTTCCTGGATGGCTCATCGTCGCTTAAAACTTAACCTGTCCAAGACTGAGCTTCTAATCTTCCCTCCTAAATCCTGCACAACCCCCCCATTTTCTATAAATGTCAAAGGCTCCACAATTTACCCTGTAGACAAGGCCCGCTGCCTCGGGGTAACTTTGGACTCTTCTCTTTCCTTCTCCACCCACATTAATGAAGTAACCAAAACCTGTCACTTCTTACTTCGGAATATAGCAAAAATCTGACCATTCCTCTCTCACTCTACAACAGAAACCCTCATGCATGCTCTTATCCTTTCTCACCTGGACTACTGCAACTCTTTACTTATTGGTCTTCCTACTAACCATATCGCTCCTCTTCAATCAATTCTTAATTCAGCCAACAGAGTACTTTTCCTCTCCTCCAAAACAGTACTCACCCTACCACTTTTAAAAATCACTGTCATGGCTTCCCATAAAACAGCGTATCACATTCAAAATCCTCCTCATTACCTTCAAGGCTCTCACTTGTCCCCTCCTTATATTTCATCTTTGATATCCCACCATATTCCTGCACGTCCACTACGCAGCAGACATGGTAGACGACTCTCTGTCCCTTTAACCACTCTCCCTGTTTCACGACTGAAGGCTTTCTCCCTTGCTGCTCCCTACCTCTGGAACCCCCTACCACCCAGCATTCGCCAAGCATCAACCCTGAACAACTTTAAATCTAAACTAAATGAGCACCTTTTAAATATAGTAACAGTATAATATAAAAACAGTATCTCATATGTCAAAAATTGCACTTCCTCCTCTACCAGATCGTATCTGTATGTCACCCATCCTATACTTAGATTGTAAGCTCTATGGGGCAGGGACCTTTCATCCTCATGTGTACTCACCTTATGATTGTCTTTATAAGCACTTAATTGCTGCTCTTACTGTACCCCTTCTATGTTAAATGTAAACTGTAAAGTGCCAAGTACACTGGTTAGTGCTATATAAGTAAAATATACAATACAATACAAGAAATTTGTGGAATCTTATTCCTTCGGCTTTCTGAATATTACCCAGTGGGCCTTATGTTATGACGCAATGGAGTGGAGACCTATCTACCATTCAAGGGATAAAAAGCCCTAATAAAATATTGCAGAAAGGGAAGAAAAAGGGACAAACAGGGGTGCGCCCTGTGCACATCAATATTGTATTCCTCAACCACCACCAGGCACCAATAGGTGTAAACTCAGTGTTAAATGGCTGACTAATGGCTTAAAGGGATAGTAATGTTTCATAATAAAAGCAGCTCTAATTAATCATCATAGTATTTGGACTTTGGAGGGTGTTATTTCAATTCTGTCAGAGTTGTAGTTCAAGAGTAATTCAATGACAAAGTGTCCCCCTCCCGCCCCTTTTACTGATGTAACACTTTTCAGCCAGAGCAGAAGGGAGGTGCCCAGATAGACTGCAGAGAAGGACAATCTTCAATTAAGATAAGGGAAAAACCTGAAAAGCTTGTCAAGGGGGGCAGGGATTTCATTGTTTTCATTGTAAGCAGACTGTCCCCTGCTGTTATCTGTCTGGTCTTACAACCAGATTCCCCATCTGAGAAGAGATGGCTTACACTAGGTAAAACGGGCGGGAGGGGAAACTTTGCTTAAACCATAAAGGTTTGAGAGATAAGACTTATATCATCATATTTTTTTAATGCCTAAAAAATAAAATAAAGTTAAAATGAAGTATTACTATCCCTTTAAGCCAGAATCGGCACTCTCGCTTCTGGGGTTAAATCCCGTCCCCAGTAACAGGTACACTGGATCGAGATATCCGCAGCTCTCCTCCACAATTCACGCCTTCCCAACAGTGGTATAAAATATGCAAGTAGCCAAAAAAGGAAAAAACAAGAAGAGCGCCAAATAGTGTATTATAGTTAATTGGCAAACATAAAAATATGTAAACTAATGAAATCTTACTCACAAGTAAAATGGTTACGCTGCTGTTATCAGTCAGTCTAACAAACACGCAAACGGAGAATAGAAACCTGTCTCCGTTCGGGTAGATCTTACGTGACCAGTGGCAATCCAAAGGAACGAATATACAATACTCAGGCGGAGGATTCTTGATCCATAAAAATACGGTTATTAAAATAATAAAATCCAGCCAGCCGGCTCCAAAAGGGACTGATGTCACTATGGTAAGATGTCCGTGCTTCCTGCTACTGTCAGCCTCTGAATAAATCGTAAATCTTTTAAACCAGGTAATATTTCTGGCGACTAGCGCTACTAAGCAGCTAGTTGCAAGATGAAGACTTAATCAAGATAAAGTTTTTGCGGGGTGGTAGTTCCCCTTTAACTCTGAGTGCCATTGGAGTGTCTAACATATTGAACCAAATTGCAATAGGCATCCCCAGGTAGTGAAAGTTTTAAATGCAGTATGGTTTAGTGTGACATTTCTCAATTTGTCAGTTCTATTTAGTGCTAGTAAAATGAATGTATTCTCTAAATTCCTAGGCTATTTTCAAAAATGTTCATATGTTAACTATTCTTTATATAAAACTATCGTTCCTGAGATTTTTATCTTTATATATTTGTTACTTTAAGCACTTTACCTAGTACTTCCAGGTAGGAAGTGGCAGGAGGGATTGAGAGTGGAAAGTTAATATTTGACAGACCACTCTGTACAAGCCAGTGCTGCTTAACTTGCATAAGCTAAATATCAAACTGTAGTTTTAAATAAAGAATAAATAACATAAATATATGTGATTTTGAAAGCCGTTTCAAAATTGCATACAGTATTTATAAGTTTTAGTTTCACTTTAAATTTAATCAATTTCTTTTCAGTTTAGAAGCATCTACCCACATATCTGCTAAAGCCTTTTTACCCCCATTGCCAGTATTTCACACTTGTTGCAGTTTATAGTCAAATGACCCACAACAGACCCTGCAGAAAAGTGTAAAATTGTCTTTTTCTGTTTAGCACCATTATGCATTTTGGACATAACATAAGGAGAAATCAACTACGTAACCCTTTATGCTATATATTTTATAAAAGTATGCAAAATGTCAATTTTCAGAACTAGTCATTTGTAGCAATGAAAAGAAAACCTGTTTATATGTTTTCAAATATACTGAAATCTCTAAAAAAAACCCCAAAAAAACAAAAACAAAAAAAACATGGAGTACCATATTAGGTTAGGTAGCTAGTAGCCTCCGATGTTATTTGGTAACTCTTTGTACTATTCCAGGACCACAAAACTGCACTGCCAAAACTGACTTTTTCTTAATGACATACCTGCAATGTAAATGTTTTTAACTACTATAGACAAATAAGAAAAAGTAGGCAAAACATACCTCCTCCAAATTAAATGAGGTTCCTATCTGTTCTATATCCCTAGTGCATTGCAAGCAAATGTTCTAGCAGATGTCTCTAAGGAAACAACATTCTTTTTAATTTATTTTTTAATTTATTTATTTATTTTTTTTTTACATTTCTACCTCTTCAAAGGTACTAAAATCTTTGGAAACTATGTAATTCCCTACTGTGTTCATTAGCAGCTCAAATATAAATAACATCCAATTGGTAAGAGCTCACATACCATTGGATGCCAGAAGAACAAAACTATCCATACCAAAATATTTTGTCTCTTACATTCTTAAGACACTACATGACCAAAAGTACTTGAGCACCATTTCTAATTGGTAGATTTGGTTATTCCAGCCACACCATTTGCTTACAGGCATATACAATCAAGCACACAGCTGTGCAATCTCCATAGACAAACAGTAGTAGTAGAATGGCCCATACTGCAGACTCGGTGACTTTCAAAGTGGACTTTCATAGGATGCAACTTTCCAACAAGCCAGTTCATCAAATTCCTGCCCTGATAACTAGGTCAACTATAAGTGCTTTTTTTTTGTGAAGTGAAAACATCTAGGAGTAGCAACAGCTCAGCCCTGAAATGGTAAGCCACACAAGCTCATAGAATGGGACCCTTGAGTTCTGAAAGTGGATCTATCGCCTCTACAAAAGTTATGCTTGTTATGTAGAGGATATATACATAAGAGTGAAAATGTTATTGATTTAAAAAAACAAAAATGCTATTTGTGTTAAAACGCTAGTTTATAGAGTGCCCTGCACCCTACTTCCTCAAACTTCCATTGCCGCACTGCCCCTTCTCCCTTCCCATTACCCAGCCTCCTCCGATGATGGAGGCTGTCTGTCTTGTCTGTAAGTTGGAGCGATCTCATTGGCTAGATATTGATCTCTGCCAGTGAGATCTCTCCAGCTTACAGACAGAAGCCTCCGTCATCAGAGGAGGCTGGGTAGTGGGAAGGGAGAAGGGGCGGTGCGGAAATGTAAGTTTATGAGGAAGTAGGGTGCATGGCACTCTGTAAACTAGCGTTTTTACACAAATAGCGTTTTTTTTTTTTTTTAAATCAATGTTTTCACCTCTATTTATATATCCTCTACATAATAAGCATAACTTTTGTAGAGGCGAAAGATTCACTTGAAGTTTGTAGCTCATAAAACTCGACTGTCCTCGAATGCAGCACTCACGAGTTCCAAACTTCCCCTGGAAGCATCAGATCATGAACGGTTTGTTGGGAGCTTCATTAAATGGGCTTCCATGGCTGAGAAGCCACGTACAAGCCTAAGATCACTATGCACAATTAAAGCATTGACTGGAGTGGTGTAAATCTCCCCAGCATGGGACTCTGGAGCAGTGGGAACGCATTCCCTGGAGTGATGAATCACACTTCAACATCTGGCAGACTGACACATGACTCTTGGTTTGGCGGATACCATGAGAATGCTGCCTGTCTGACTGCATAGTGCCAACAGCAGGCCATTGGGGTACTGCAGTCAAGAAAAAAAAATGCAAGTTTGCGTTGCAATGACATTTGAATAAAGAATATCTTATCATTGGGAGTACTCTTGTTTTACTTAACAGGATAAATGCTGCAATATACATTTTTTTCATATATTAATCACTACTATACTTTTTAAAAGCACATATTTTTTTTTAAATGTGCAATTGTGTACAATTGTATATACAATAAATACTAATATGTAATTGTTTTATTTCTTTATTTCTGTTTGTATGGATAACTATTGTAAAATCTACATGATATAGGTGAAATGATAAAATCTTGTGTTGACTTTCTCTGACAAAAATTCGTTAGTGTTCATCATGCTGTAATCATTGACAGATTGCATTAGGTATGCATACCTCCCAACATTTAAAATGGCCAAAAAGGGGTGGTTTTGCTGGGGTGTGGCTGGTGGGTGTGGCATTAGAGTATTTTTAGATTATTCCATGATCTATTGACACCTCCTTGTGTAACTGAATAAATGATTTAGATCATGACCAAAGTATTTTATTTACATTGACTATAAACACATAAAGTTGATCTAAAAAGAGGGACCCTGGGGTAGGAATGAGGGACAGAGGGATTAGGTCTCCTGGAGGGACTGTCCCTCCCAAAGAGGGACAGTGGGGAGCAATGTGTATTTATCAGTGGTCTGATTTGATTTCCCTTCCTTGAATATGTGAGGCAGGGAAATATGATAACATGGAGTAAATTACCCCATTATTGTGATACACAGAGGCTGATGCACTAATAGAAACTGGAACGATTCTGGCACAAACCATAGGGAACAAATACAAGTTCCTCAAATTCCCCAATGATTTGAAATGAGGATTTTAACCCCTTAAGGACCCATAACGGTCCTGCACCGTCATGGGTTGTTATACCCTTAACGACCAATGACGGTCCAGGACCGTCATGGCTTAAATGATAGCAGCGTGCCTCCGTGCACGCTGCTATCATTAATTCCAGGCTGAGACTGAGCGCTCCGAGACAGGGCATTCGGTCTCAGCCCTTCTTTCTTATACCGGTTCATGCGATCGCTGCATCAGCGATCACATGTACCGGCATTCTGAGACAGAGGTAAGCACACAACGCATGCTTACCTCTGTGTATCTCCTCTTTTTCTGTCTCCCTTGCTATCAAACTAAGGGAGACAGAAATAGACGGGAGACACCTAGTGGTAAAAAAAAACAGAAGCTGGGGGTATTAACCTCTTCACTGCTGGTGCAGGAGGCTGGCTAAATGCAGGTCAATTTTTGGCCTGCAATTATACACATTTTTTTTTTTTTTAAATAAAAAAAACACACTTTTTTTTTTTTTTTACAAAAAAAAAAAATAAAATAAAAAAAAAAATAAAAATGGCAGGTATAAAAAAGTGGGAAAAAGGGACATGGGGATTTTCACCCAGGGGGAACAGTGGCCACTTTAAACTGTGCATTTTGTAGGTATGACTGACCAGTCATACTTTTCATGCAGTCTCCATAAAAATTTAACCCTTTGTGGCCAATTGATCCCAAGAGAAAAATCAAAAATGGTGTTTTTTTTTAACTTTTTTCTTTTAATTTTCATAAAGTAAATGGTGGGTTATCTATATAAGTGGGGTATCAAAAGAAAGCCCTATTTGTGCATAGAAAAACAGTATATAATTTATGGGGGTGGAATAAAAGCCTAAGAGGGAAAACACTGTTGAACAAAGACATAGTCAAAAAGGTCAGAATTGCTCCGGTCCTTAAGGGAAAACGACCTCAGCTTTTCCCGGTCCTTAAGGGGTTAAGCCCCTTGAATGGTAAAGCGATCCTGGGCCTCTCTTGCATTGAAGGGGTTAAAATACCCATTTAAATCAATGGAAAAGTTTGTCCCAGAACTGCACCCATTTTCTTAGTACATCAGCTCTTCATCAACACCGCAGTATGTGTGTCCACTTATACAGTTCTATGAGATCTGCTGGCCTGAACCAGGTGGATGGAAACGGAGTATTTGCCCTGGTACTCCTTAATGAATGAGTGTGTGTCAGAAAAGATCTGGTCATAAGTGAATTTGCAAATGGTGATTGCACATTGAAATCAGAGTATTTCCTTACATATTTAACAATTCACAGTCTGATTAATTCCGGCCTATATGTAGTATTGTAAAATAGTAATAGAATTGTTTTTAAACCTTTGAGTACCACAAGTTTAACAAATTGCAGTTCATCTCAGTCCGTTGTATAACCCTAATGAATCCTTCTAACAAGTGTTTGGTAAGTTGTTTCTGAGGCCCATACCATAACATCTGGTTTTACTTTTGGTATTGATGCATCCTGCATTCTTGGCCATTTGACCAGCATTACAGTTATCCTAGAGTAATAGCTTTACTTCCTGGGAAAGTCTTCTTTTTCTGTATTTCAGGTCAGAGGTCTCTGAGTTTAGGAAAGGAGCCAAAACATTGTGAACTGACAAAGGCTATGTACTATAAATGTTCTGTGTATCTGCTGACATATCTTAAAGAGAAACTAGCACCTTCCCAGGCCCCCTCAGAAAAATGAAATAGAACTAAAGCTAATAATTTTTAAACTACAGTATCTTCGCTTTAGTTGGTGGCATCAGCTGCATTAGCGTCAGTTAGTAGAAGCATACTGCACTGTGGGGGGCTTGGGAGGTGGAGCGGAAAAGCACCAGGGAACTCTGGCCTGGCCACATGTGGCATTGCTTGCTTTATTCTTACTCAACCATGATTGCAGGAGAAATCATCCATTCAAATGTATTCTGGCAGTGGTCATACTACTTCCAAAACATTAGAATGGTTGGTTCATTTTCTCTTTCACCATTTCTCAGTACAAGCGGTGTGTGTGAGGTAGGGTTGCCACCTTTTCTGCAAAAAAATACCGGCCATGGCATTCCCTCCATAGACTTAACATTGGACAGAAGCCAATTTTTTACCGGCCTGCCGGTAAAATACCGGCTGGGTGGCAACCCTAGTGTGAGGCCACCTTCGGAACACACACCTTAGAGTGTACAGGGGCTGCATACTCGCTGTTATCAAAGCTTGACACAGAAGTGCAGTTATTACTGGCTGTCAGACAGGCATAAAGTGTGTGCATTAATATTAGCACATATTGTTGGGGGTGGGGGGGTAATAAAGCATATTGTGTATAAAGGTAAATGTAGGACAATTCTGTGTGATCCAGCTGTACTATATGGAAGAAGTACAAATTCCCCTTGGTTTAAATGATGCTTCTCAATGAGTTGGAGACTTCCCTAGTATTTAAGGGGATACAGTTACATTTAAATCAGTTGAGATTTTTTTCCCATTCTTGCAGTTTTACCTAAGACTTATTAATATGAATTGCTCATTCTTATAGGGCCAGAAGACCAGAAATTGGTTTGCTGGCTTTTCACCTCCATGAATGATCAACGTTTTCATCTCGCTGTGATACAATGCTTTAGGGATGTATCTAGCATCAAAGGGGTCAAATGAACACACGCAATAATGTGAAAGTTGCTCTTGCATTAAAGATAGCATGTCCTAAAAGTTCACACTCCTATCAAAATATAGATATTTAAATAGAATTGTAGATGCCGTAAAACTAGTTTAGGCAACCTTTTGGTTGTCCAGTTTTTGTAAAGCACATCATCGCCAACCAGTCAATGGCTGGACACCTCCTTAACATTCAAGGGATTAAAAGCCCCATTTACAGTGGTAAGAATGTATTCATTCTCTACGTTGCATTATTATTTGTTTGTGTTTTCCCCCAGCATTACTCCAGTTTCACTTGAATATAGAGCTCTAAGTAGACTAACATGTAAGCTATTTTTGTATATCAACAAGTACAGACAAGCAACATAGCTAGGGAAAGGCTTGGCAAGATGTACGTGTCCTTTAACATAATGCATGTTGTTTTGAAAAGAAATTCTTAGTTGAAGGATAGCAGGGAGACCTAGCTGCTTCGAAGATAAATATTTATCTAAGTAAGCTAGCAGTAAAGAACATTAACATCTTGAATGCTATATACTTAATATCTGAAAAGCAATGTGTTGGAGATGTCTTTAGCATCCAAAAGTTTATTATCCCATAAAAAACTATGCTGAAAACGACTGTTTATTGTGTATTGAGTCACTTAACCCCTTGGATGTCTGAGTTGTATCCAGTGTATTTTTTCAAAATGTTCCAGGGATGTCTGTAGCATCCAAGAACTTAATAGTAAACTTTAAATATTTGTCTTAATCATCACTATAAATGTTGAATTCGAAAAAGTCATTATACATACAGATACTAAGATCAGTTCTGGGGCACATTAACAGCACTGTGGGGGAGAGGTAATCATTTCTCTATTGTCCACACAGGGATCATGCTGTAATGTATCCTGCACCAGGAGGCAGGGCTCTTAACAGTTAAGAAGAAACTCCACCCTTTCCTTTTTTTTTTTTTTTTTTTTTTTTTTTTACCCCTTAACGACCGGCGGTCCTGGGACGTTTCCATCCCATAAGGACCACATAGGACCACTTGGACGCGCCGATACACGTGACCTGTCGCGTGTATCGGCGCGTCACTATGGGGCCTGATAGAGATCGCTCCGATCTTGGAGCGGTCAATTTCAGGCCCTATTTTTACTTACAGCGCTCCCAGTAGAGCTCTGTAAGTAAAAAGTATGTGACGTACTATGACCGTTATCGGTCCTTGAGTATTTCAAGGACCATGACGGTCATAGTACGTCACATGTCCTTAAGGGGTTAAAGTACCAAAAAGATGGCTGATGATTTAAGCTGGCTCTCCAACTAAAATATTCGAACAAATACCTGTGGAATCCATAAGCTATATAATAGCTGCCATGGGACCGGAAGAGTTTCTCTCTTTCCATTATTTAAAGAAGCATATCTGCACATTCTTATCTTGGCCAGCCACCATCGATGTCTTCAATTTGCTTTATATGATTATCGTTGCTGTTTTGTGGCTCTCCCCTTTTGGGCTGGCTACAGCACCCAGAGTATTTTCTAGGGATTAGACTGATAAACATCACTGCCTACTACCACAATATATTGAAAGCCAAGATGATGTCTTAATTTCAACATAATTTGCGGTTGACAGTGGCCACCCTCAGAAACTATGGGTGGATTTTCAACCTGGAAAAGCAAACCTGAAACCCAGTCAATGCATGAAATTCATGGGTCTAGAACGCAAGATGTCTGGGGAAAAAAATATATTTCTCTGTCGTCCAATATAGGTTTACTGGTAACTTTGGGAAGGCGAACTGCCCCTTTAAGTAAGACAGGAAACTTTCTTGAATAAGAAGAGCTAGGTGGAGTCTACCTTCCCTCTCAGCCTGCAGTAGCCAATACTCTCCAGTTAGATCGTTTCCTTTGAAGAGGAAAGACAGAGAAGATGTTCTGCTTTAGTTTTAGTGTTTTATTGTTTTCTGTTAGATATGGAATACCACCATTAGGCGGATTACCATAACTGACAGTGCCCTTAGATGTGGATAGCTCAGTTTCCAGGTGCTATGGTGGACCTTTTAGCCCTGAGGGGAAAATCTTGCTGGACAAGTTCTTTCCCACTAGTGGCCCACATTGGCGGCTTCTTAAATACATGGTAAACTGAAGACAGAAGACCTGCTAAATGTGAGTAACCCCTTGAGTGCTGAGGTCCACTTGTCCCACGCTTACTCTGTACTGAGAGTTCTCCATTGGAGTTCCTATTACATACTCCTGCACTCATTGGGTTTGTCTT
The DNA here is from genome assembly GCA_037306005.1 of Rhinophrynus dorsalis. Classification (NCBI taxonomy): domain Eukaryota; kingdom Metazoa; phylum Chordata; class Amphibia; order Anura; family Rhinophrynidae; genus Rhinophrynus; species Rhinophrynus dorsalis. Next base: position 258,639,917 of record CM074722.1, read on the forward strand.
TATGCCTCCTGGGACCTCCAGCCATGTATTAGAGACAACGTGGTCTAACTTACAACTGATGTGTCCGATTCATCTGAAGAAGAACTCTTAATGTAATTCTGTGGAGGTGTCTTCACAGTTTTTTTTTTTTTTTTTTTTGGGGAACCATTTAAGGCTGACCCTGACCCCTCTGCTGAGGGCATGATCAGGGCTGTTCTCACTACTTTGATTATTCCCTTGGCATCTGAAGATCCCAAGGACCCTTCTGATGTGTTTCAGGAGCCTAAGACGCAGTCTACCTGCTTTCCTCCCAATCCCACTCTTGACCGTCTGGTCTTGGATGAGTGGACGCTTCCTGACAAGAAGCTTGCCGTGTCTAGAAAATTTTGCTAAACTGTATCCCTTCTCTGAAGCGGCTTTGGTAGAGTGGGCTCAACCTCCTAAGGTGGATGCCCCGGTTTCTAGACTCTCCAAATCCTGTGCTCTGCCAGTGGCAGATGCATCTGTTCTCAAGGATTGGACAGATAGGAAGATTTGAGGTCTTTTTGAAGTCAGCACTTCCTTGCGTCCTGCCTATGCGGTGAATAGAGCCATTGCAGTTTGGATTGAGCAGCTGTCCGTCAAGGTGCTCCAACTTCTGACTTGTTGCGGCTCTTAGCTAATATTTCTGAAGCCCAGCATTATGTGTCTGCGGGATTTTTGATTACATATGTTTGGTAGAAAGAGTTTCTACCATGTCTGTGATGGCCAGACATGCTCTTTGACTTAAGATCTGGTCTGCTGACACTACCTCCAAGAAGACGCTTCTTTCCTTGCCTTTCTTGGGAACCTCTCTGTTTGGGCCTGAGCTGCAAGACCTCATCAGTGAGGCTACTGGGGGAAGAGCACCCTGTTGCATTTCTTCCCCAAGAAGAAGCTACAGTGCAGACAGAATCAGCTTTTTCATCCCTTTCAGACTGAGGCGCGAGCAGCGACCCAGGCGGTTCCCCAGGCACCTTGTGCCTCCTCCAAGCCTAAACAGCAGTGGAGACCCAAGCAGTCCTTGGCTAAGCCCAAGATTGCCAAACCTTCTTCGGCATGACTCGTTGAATCCTGGTTCCCACGAATCAGTGGATGGCCGCCTGCGCTTCTACCACTCTGGACAGACTCCATCGCAGATCCGTGGGTTCTTCAAGTCATGACAGAGGGGTACAGGATCCCCTTTACCCCTCTTCCTCCGCCCAGGTTTAGTCTTTCACACACTCCTCAGGCGGCAGACAAGCTTTGGCTTTTCACCAGGGCGGTTCAGACCTTTTTGGACAAAGAGGTTTTGGAGCCGGTACCAGAACAGGGTTTCGGTTTCTATTCCAACCTGTTTGTGGTCAACCTATCCTGGACCTCAAGAATCTCAATTCCGTTGTGGTCAAGGCTCATTATCATCAGGAGTCTCTGTGGACAGTGATCGCCGCCATGTCTCCTTGAGAGTTTCTCGCCTCCCTGGATCTTCAGGATCCATACCTGCACATTGCCATTCATTCGGAGAGCCCGTAATACCTCTGGTTTGCCTGCAACCAAGGGCACTTTGTTTTCTGCTCTTCCCTTTGGTCTGTCTACTGCTCCACAGGTCTACAATCGGGTCCTAGGTGCCTTGATATCGCTGTTGCACAGGACCGAGGTCCGAGTTACTCCTTACATGGACGAACTCCTGCTGAAGGTCTAATCCCCGGAGCTTCTGCGTAGCCAGGTCCAGGAATGCATTCTCGGTTTCTCCCATCATGGGTGGATCTTGAACATGGACAAGTCGGATCTGGTTCCATCTCAGTGTCTCGTTTACCTGGGACTTCTCTTCGACACAGTGAAGGGGATGGTGTTCCTCAAGGACGAGGTAGCTCACGAGATTGCATGCAAAGTATCCACTGTCCTAAAGTCGGATCCGGTGCCAGCCAAGAAGTTGACGTCTCTTGTGGGGAAGTTCATTTCCATCATGGAAGCAGTCCTGTTCGCCATGGCTCATGCGAGGGAACTTAAACGGTTTGTGATCCAAGCCTGCAAGGGTCAGACGGATCTCCTGAAGATATCAGTCTCTCTCCCCCTACATGTGGAACTGAGTCTTTCATGGTGGCTCGACCTCTCGCATCTCCTGAAAGGTGGGGCCTTCCTGATTCCCTAATGGACGACTGTAACCACAGACGTCGGTCTGTCAGGATGGGGTGCTGTCTTGGGTCACCTGAATATCCAGGGCCGGTGGTCTCCGGAGGAGAGTCTCCTTCCCATCAACGTATTGGAGCTTTGAGCAATCGTCCATGCTCTCCGGTACTGGACGGTCCAGTTGGAGAGTTGTCCCATTCGAGTCCAATCAGACAACAGTACGGCCATGGCTTACGTCAACAAGCAAGGCGGCACAAGAAGTTTTGCAGCTTGGTTGGAGATCTAAGCTATTTTGGCCTAGGCAAAAGATCATATTCCAGCTATTTCTGCAGTGCACATTCCAGGCGTGGACAACGTCCTGGCAGACACCATCGACAGAGGAGAATGGAAACTGAATCAGGAGGTGTTCCTCTCATTGTTCAGAAGTGGGGTCTTCCTCAGATCAACCTGATGGCGACGAGACACAGTAGGAAGGTTCCGCTGTTATGCTCCCGTTGGAACGACCCTCAGGCTCTAGCAGTGGATGCCATGGAGTTTTCTTCTGGCATACATATTTCCCCCTCTTCCCATATTGCACAGGGTATTGAGGAAGTTTCATCTGGAGCAATCTCCAGTCATTCTGATTGATCCATATTGGCCTCGCCAGTCTTTGTTTCTGGAGCTTCTGAATCTGTCGGTGGCGGAACAGTTTTGACTTCCCCACCGTCCGGATCTTCTTCTACAGGGATTCCTGTGGAAGCAAGACGTCAAACGTTTGGGTTTGACATCTTGGAGGTTTAATCCTCCATTTTGAAGAAGGGTTTTTCTTCTGAGGTCGTTGCTACTATGCTTCGTGCTTTGAAGCATAACATCGGGTTTGGTCTATCTTTCTCTCTTGGTGTGCTGATAGGGATCTTTCCCATGACTTTGATCTCCCTACGGTCCTGTCTTTTTTGCAGGATGAGGTTGATAAGGGTCTCAGTTTGAGTTACTTGAAGGTTTAGACTTCTGCACTCTGTTTTCTTTCAGAGACATCTTGCCATTATTCCTGATGTCAAGGTTTTCTTCCAGGGTGTTGCTCATGCTCACCCTGCTTTTAAGAGTCACACTCCTCAGTGGGATCTCAATTTGGTCTTCAGTGTTCTCCAGCATCCATCTTTTGAGTCCTTGGCTACCATTCCTTTACGTCTCCTGACTTGGAAGATGACTTTTCGCCTGCTGATTGTGTCTGTATAACGGTGCCGTGATTGCTGGCTTTTGCTGTCAGTCAGTTGTAAGAGCTCTCCATTGGCTGCCTGTCATTAGTCCGCCCAGTATTGCCTATATAGACTGGGCTCATGCACCCTTTGGGTGCCCTTTCGTGGTCTCTCTGTCAGTGGCCACCTGCCTTGGGTCCTGTGACTACGGAGCCGCTTGAGCCCTTATTGCCCAGTGTCAGTGTCCTTGCCCAGGCATCCAGAGTCACTCCTGAGTGGTACTTGTTTCCGTTCCTGATCCGGTTTGGCTGATGTCCCTGCTTCCGTTCCTGACCCGGTTTGGTTGTCGTTTCTGTTCCAGTATCCTGTTCTGGCCTGACTGTTGTTCCTGCTCCTGGATCCGGACTGACATTCTCCTCCTGGACTTGGTCGCCTGGGCGACATTCTGACTACTGGCTTCTCCTTACATTGCCTTCCGTTACCAGGCTGGGCCTCCGTGTTGTCCAGTGCGCGGTACTGGTTTACTCCATATCACCGGTTGCTAGCTGCCTCCATTACAGCTCCGGTAGGGCTTCAGTGTTGTCCAGTATGCGGTACTGGTTTACTCCATATCACCGGTTGCTAACTGCCTCCATTACAGCATCGGTAGGGCTTCCGTGTTGTCCAGTACGTGGTACTGGTTTACTCCATATCACCGGTTGCTAGCTGCATATATTAGAGCACCGGTAGGGCATCTGTGTTGTCCAGTATTCGGTACTGGTTTACTCCATTACACCGGTTGCTTACATTGCCAACTTTAAAGCACCGGTTGGGCCTCCCTGGTTGTCCAGTACGTGATACCGGTTTGCTCCACATTACCATCTATTGCTGATGCTATCTACGTTACAGCACTTACAAGAATCAGGCCTCGGCTGTTCAGTTGTGCAAGGTGGCTGCTTGGTCTTTCGTGCACACCTTTTCCAAACACTACCATGTTGATGTGCTGTCATCGGCTGATGCCAGTTTTGGCATGAAGATCCTAGAGTCTGTATTTCCTGTCTAGGGTCTTTCTAGGTACCTTTAGTACTCCTTAACTGATTAGCCCTGTTGGCTCTAGTCCAGTGTGCTGTGTTAGTTTCTGGTGTGTTTACTCCGGTTTTCGTGTCTGTTGAGACTTTATTTTTAGAGGGCTGTGTATGATCTGTTTAGCTCATGTATGCTCTGGTGACTTTGGGGGCACTGCGCCTGATCCTTGCCTTCCCACCTCAGGGAATTCAATGGATGGACATCCCAAAGTTACCAGTAACCTATATTGGACGACAGAGAAAAAAGGATTTTAGTCTTACCTGTTAATGCCTTTTCTCTTAGTACTGGTTTCCCACTCTGTCATGGGACCATGCTTGGCTCTCCTCTGGCAGAACGTGGGAGTCCTTTCTGGTTCACGCTTATAGGAGTCTTCTTTTCCCTTTGGCTATCTAGTCAATTGTTGGCGTCATCGATCTAACTGGAGAGTATTGGCTACTGCAGGCTGAGAGGGAAAGTAGGCTCCACCCAGCACTTCTTATTCAAGAAAGTTTCCTGTCTTACTCAAAGGGGCAGGTCGCCTACCCAAAGTTACCAGTAACCAATATGGACTAAGAGAAAAGGATTTAACAGGCAAGACTAAAATCCTGTTTTCTCAAAGAGAAGTAGAGGTGGTATAGTGGCTAAATAGCCTTCGCATACTTTGCACTTGGTGCAGAATCTCCAGTGGTCTTCAGCTGACCACATGTGCTGATGAGTAAATAGAACACACTCAAAGGCAAAAGTGCAATGAATAGTCAACAACAGCTGGGATTTTATTAATGAAATAGCTGAGTTTTATTAATAAAACTTGGCTGTTGCTGACTATTCATTATACTCTGTCTTGAGTGTTTTCACCTATCTACACATCTGCAAAATATATTTCTGCCATCAGAATAAATCTTAGCAGTCGAATACAGGATAATGTCCATCTTGGAACTTTGCAGTAATGACATGTATGAAGGTTGCTGGTACCATGGTTTTCACTCTTGAAGGGGACCCCTTTGCACAATTTCATATTAGAAACTTAAATTCCAGGTAAGGCAGACCTGGTTGGAAAAATAACCATGTATCCAATGGATTGTAAATCAGGCCTATATCCTATCTTTCCATATTCAAGCTCTATGATAACTATGAATACTTCATGTGTATTCAGACATCAGGCTTCAGCATATCAAATTTGTAAAGCAGCCACATAGTCTTCTGTCCATACTCTTGCCAAGTTTGCTGAAGTTAACATCCTTGCTTTGGACACAAGTGCTGCAAACTGATGCTCTTTCTCTCCCTTTCTGCATTTTTCGGACCAGTTTGGGAAGTCCCCATGGTCATGTATTCCCCAGTGGATGCCAAACAAAATATTTTTTGCTCACTGTTAAATCATTTTTCCAGAAACACTTCTGCTGTCTTCTGGACTGGGTGTCACTGCCATTTTTCTGCTCTTCTGTCCTGGTGAGTCTTTGCTATATGAAAGCTAACCTTTAGGCGAGGGGGGTAAGTAGGGCGGAGGAAGGGGTGGCATTTATTTGGACTCGGAAGATATGTCCTGTCTCCTGGTGGAGGATAACTTACTGTGTTGTTCAGTGGACTGAGAGGATTTAACAGTGAGTACAAATTCCTCTTACCTAAAATTCACATTGTTGTAAATTGGGTTTTTTAACCCCTTGAATGCTAAATAAGTCTCCAATTGATTGTAAAGCCATGTGCTGAAGACATCTAGTATTCAGTGGGTTGAAAGCCCCATTAAGTCCAATGAACATTTTTTCTCGACTCTTTTTCTCCAGAATTTGTGCGCTTTTATTTTGTGTGTAAGGTTTTGGAAGCATGCCAGTTAACCCCTGCACTCCAAGGATGGCGAGGTGATTTTTTGATTTGCATTTTTTTTTTCTTTGCCAAAAGCAAGAAGAAAAGAGGCAAACTGGCAGTTTGTCAGATTTTGATGTTCAAGTCAATTATGAATTAGATGTAACTGTGAAACCTTACTCTCCTTCTTTGTCAATACATGCGTCTATGAAACAGGTGTAATAAACACACTGGTTCTTGTCCAGAAATCTGGCATAGCTACTTCAAATCCAAGAGGGGATCACATTTCACAAACTACCATTTAAAAAAAACAAAAAAAAAACAAAGAAACAAGAACATATGGTTGAGTTTATCTTCCTGAGTAAAACAAGGGTACTCCCTCTGCTGCAAGGTGTTTTATTCAAACTTTATTGCAGCTCAAATTTGAATTTTTTTAGGTGCAACATCGTAATGGCCTTAAATTTTATACTGGTGCTGTTGCTACATTATCTTACTGAGGGTTCTGGCCAATTGACCATAAACTTCCATAGGGTGGTGTAGCAACAGCACCACTGTAAAATTTCAGGCCATTGAGATATTGCACCTAAAAAAAAATTTCAAGTTTGAGCTGCAATAACGTTTGGATAAAACACCTCTCAGCAGAGGGAGTACACTTTTGTGTTTTATGATATAAATTTGAACATATATTAAGTGTCAGTATATCTTTAAAGAGAAACAAACAAACTGCTCAGTCATGTGATGTTGAATATCTATTCTTTAACAATAAACTTGAACTCCTACTGCAGAAAACAAAGAAGAACTGGTCTGGAGCAAATCTAGTGCAATTGATTTGTCCCAGATTTGCTTCAGTTTCTTGGTACTAGATCCTCACTGTGCTACACTGTATTGCATTTCATAAAGTTTATTTCTTTTTGATAATTTCACTTCAACTCATTGATTCACAAACTAAGGGGTAAAACTTTATTTAATTTACATGCTGTTTTGCAACATAACCGTATCCATAATATCAAGAGAAGATTCTGTTCAGAAGTTTGAGGAAGGCTGGTACAAAGAATGACTGTGAAAGCATAGCCTGCCAGGTTTGCACTTGTGATAAGCTTACAGTTGGCAAGGATGTTTAAATAATGGTTTGTAGAAATGCCTGTAGCTACATTTTTTTTTATAACAAATGTTCTTGTTATTTCTTAAATAAAATTCAAATAACTAATATAAATATTGACCCAAATGGTTAACTGTATTTTGATTAAAAAGAGAGGGGGGTACATCAGGGTACATGGAAAGCCTAAATGGAACAAATGCTTTAACCCTTTGAATGCTAGACAGGTCTCCATCTCATTGATTGGCGACCTCTCCAGCATTCGGTGGGTTAATGATATCTTGCTGCTACAGGTGGTAAATGAAGCTGAGCACTTCGGCACTATCATTGGAAGTTTTAATTTTATAATCACTGGAATTTTTTTGAAATATTAATAGAAAATAGTGTGGAATCAAAATTGCTGACCACCTTTGTCTACAAAGTATCTTGTTCATGTATTACTTTTATTCTTGTACTATATTCCATAGAATATCCTGCAATTTTGCATGGTGTTGCACGGGCACATTTCACTGTAGAGCCCAGTGTATGTAAATGAATGTGTATCTAGGCCTAAAGTCTCCGCTCCCTCCCCTTTCTGCCTGACGAGCTGTAAAGCTGTCAGAAGCAGAATCAGAATGGTCTACAGAGTGTGCTTGCAAATCAGGCACACGTTGTAGACCATTCCAATGAAGTATTTATTTTTAGATATCTCGATGTCAGCGCTCCTGAAGAGCCGCCGTGTGATCTCGGAACCAGGATCTCATTCAGTCAGCTATTATACAGCTGATGTATGTGAAGGGGGAGGGAGCAGAGAATTTTATTTTCTTATATCTCTCAAACCATAAAGGTTTGAGAGATAGTAATAAGGGCATTAAATATTTTTTATTGCATCTACTATTTTGCTTTTATTTTGGGGGACATTATAATCCCTTTAATTGTTTACTACTACTGCTCCAATCCGTCCTTCACCAATTTATCTCCCTCTTCATATTCTCCTCCTCGGGGTCTCCCTTTCTTCCACTGCACTATTTCCTATCGTCCTCCTACCCCTCTGCTTATTTTCATACCTAGGAACGTTTCAAATGATTTGACCCTAAAATGTTTGAAATATTAACCTATACAGTGCCTTATAACCCAGATATTATAATCTGTATTGTGCTTCAATTGTTCCTCAAGGAGCCCTAAACATGCTACAGCTTAGATAGTTCACTGCTTCATCACACACAAGACAAACAGGACTTCTTCGTATGCCTTTCTCATAGAAATGGCACCAGTTTAGTGGCTAAATAAGAAATTAATTGGTGCAGAACATGTAATAATTAACACTGGATTCTCTCTCTGAGAAATTTGACCTTTGCATTGAGACCTTAAGATTTGGCTCAAAATCCTGAGTCTCATGGGCAAACTCTGAGAGTTCCCATATATGTTTGTTTTATATTCTCACTTTTTTTCTCCTTAAAGGGACACTGATGTCCCATAAAAAATGTTTCTAGTTTTGTAGAGCTTACAACAATAAACTAAGTGCTTCAAACCACTATGGTATGAGAGATATAGTTATTGAAAGTTCCCCCTCCCTCCCCTTCTCCTGACGTCTAGCTGACAGCAGGAGATCACTGTCCAGGGACCAGCAGGAGGCTCTGCAGCACAGCAGAAATCACATTATTTAAAAAGAATTACTTCACTGGAAACCAGGCACACTTTGTAGACCTTTCCAATGAAGTAATTCTTTTTAAATAACATGATTTCAGCTCTGCTGTAGAGCCTCTTCGATTTGTACGACTCTAATCTCCTGCTTTCCATTTTATTTATATAGCATCAACTTATTCCGCAGCTCTGTACAATAGAGACTAGACATACGGTGATATTAAATACAGAAAGGATCAAAGCGCCGTGCTCGTGAGAGCATACAGTCTTCCAGAGTAAGGTTACATAGTGACAGTTTCTTTCCTTACCTGACAACACAGTATGTTTGTAGCTGGAAGCAGAGTTAGATGCAGGTAGAGACACCTGGGAGTTTCTGTTAATTTGCTTGTCATCACAGGATAAAAATAGAGGCATTCCAGAGGCAGGTGAATGTTGACTAGTTGTGGACCGCCAAGGGGTAGGCAAAGAGCAATAAGCATACCTGGAAACTCTAAAGGTTTGTCCCAGAGACTCAGGGTTTTGACCCAAATCTCAGGGTGAGAGAGCCCAGTGTTAGTTACTATCACATCTGCACCAATTAACTGCCTATTTAGTCACCAAGTTGCTACACAGAGGAGGATGTTCTGCTTCTCTTCTGTATTTTCAGGCAGTGAAAACTTGGTGTTCCGTGAGGACTGATAAGAATTAGAGCAAGCAGGGATGTATTGCCTGAAATGTTCTGGTGAAGTTTTAAGACTTTATTTAAAAAATCTCAGGATTGGCTCGTTTTGAAAGTTCCCATGTATAGCAGTAAGACGCACCCAAACTAATTCCTTCCACATAAATAGTCCTCCTAAACCCTGGGTTTCGTTATTATGTGTTCATTCTTGTGTCTAAAGGTCAAGCAGGATGTACAATTCTACTTCTCCAGGTCAGAAATGTCCCTTGTTGCTTCCTGCAATGTATTTCTAGTTTCTTCAGGTCTCTTCCTGGCAGACAATTAGTTGGCTTCTCCACTTCTGAGAGTGGTTGTATGAAGTCCAACTGCCATCTTTGGAGATAGAAGTGTCCTCCTCCTTCATGCTGGTGAATGCGACACGACATACCAGTACGATGTACATATACTTATAAAGTACTGCCATTTTAACTTCTCAGTGAGGCTGATGTATTAAGAAGAATTGGAGCAATTGTGCATCACACCAACTGCACTGTAGAGGACAAAAACAAATTTTCGTTGATTTCAATCAGGCTTTAACTCCTTGAATAATAGAGAGGTCACCATCATATTGTGGAGGATCAAATCGTCATTTTAACCCCTTAAGGACCATTGACGTGCCAGGACCGTCAAGGTGGTCCGGTACTTAAGGACCAGTGATGGTCCTGGCATGGCATGGAGTTCAGGGCTCCCGGTGCAGCTACACGCTGCTCCGGAAGCCCTGAACCAGAACTTAAAAAATCCCTGTGGTCCTCAAGTGCCGGCCATGCATGCGTGCGCTGGTCCTTAAGGGGTTAATCAATGGGAGTTTGGCGAAGTTTTATTTGTTCTCTATGATGCATTTGGTTTGACCTAAAATTGCACCACATTCCATAGTACATGAGCCCCACTATCTTTAACCCCTTGATGACCAGTTATGTGTAAAGACTGTTGCCTTTTTTCCCTTTTGAGGACTGTTGACGGCCGTGGCATGTCACATACTTTATGCTTACAGCGCTCATGCAGGAGCTGTGTATGCACAAACAGGGACTGAAATTGACAGATCCAAGACCGACACCCATTCAGCATGCACATCACCAGTTACGTTTGCTGGTGAGCAGACAACTATTAAAGCAGTCCTTAAGGGATGGTCACTTCCCTGGACTGCTGGTCGTTAACCCTTTGAGTGCCAGGGGGTACGCAACGCATTGCAGAACAATGCGTTGCATACCCTTCTGGCACTCAAAGGGTTAAGGGGTTAAAATAGTGCTGCTTTGCGTATATTCCAGCCCACAATATTTTATGCCATTGATGAGATCATGTATGTACAATGATACTATTTAATTTACAGACAACAGATATCTTAAGTAATTTAAAATAGTCATCTGTCTGAACTTTGACACTGGTATTTTATACTTGAGGCATATTAATCATTCAAGAAAACCTTGTTTTGACTATATTTACACATTACACATTAAGAGGAAGCTGTAAACACAATCTTGTTTTATATATCTAGTTTGCTTTATGTCCAGTTAACATAACCAACTTTGCTAAAAGTGAGTCCTATGTGAAGTACAAGCGATATACCTAGAGACTGGAGATTCCATTTAAAAGGGATAGTAATACTTAAGGTATAAAAAAATATATGTTGCAGGGTATTTGTCCCCGAATAAAACAAGGGTACTCCCACTGCTGAGAGATATTTCATTAAAAAATTGTAACTGCTCAAGCTTGAATTTTTTAGGTGCAATATCACAGTGGCCTGAAAATTTACAGTGGCACTGTTGCTACACTATCCTATGGGGATTTATGGTCTACGGACCAGAACAGTCCATAGGATGGTGTAGCAATAGCGCCACTGTAAATTTTTAGGCCACTGTAATATTGCATCTAAAAAATTCAAGTTTGAGCAGTTACAATTTTTTAATGAACTATCTCTCAGCCGTGGGAGTACCCTTGTTTTACTCAGGGGGATAAACCCTACAACATATATATTTTTTTTTTTACACTTTAAGTATTGCTATCCCTTTAAAGTGATTTGTCTTAATCCTTTAAGGTCCAGAGAGTTGTGCAGTTAATTGCTTCATAATGCATTACACAAACTTTTGGTTTTTAAAGGAATTCTAACACCAAAAAATACATTGTGTAATTTTGTTTTAAATGTTATGTACTTCAGCCTATATCTGTAAGATTATTATTTCATGTTAGATCCATAAATCTAATCCTGAACTTGCATTTTTAGTAGGTGTGTAGACTATTTTATATCCTCACAGTTTAGTTAATGGTTTGTGCATGGCTGATTCTATTAATATATTGTAATTAGTATCCACTCCTCTACTGTTTGGACATTGATATCTTATCTCTGGTCCATTAGTAGACAATAAAACAATATTCCTTCTGACACACCTATTAAGATTGCTATGGTAATCGGAGCCCTAGCCCTGGAAAAAGCAGAAGCCTAGATTGTAGGCAGAAAACAAATATGGTTCAGTCTTTTGTTTTTACCCAAGGCACCCCTAACATAGAGGCAGAAATATCTGAGGCATCCCTAACATCTAGGTGGGAATAAAGCAAATATGCTTTTGAAACTAAACATTCACATTTTCATCTGTCTTTTAAAGAAGAAGCATGACACCCTTAACCCCTTAGTGACAGCCGCGTTCGTACGCGGCTGTCACGTTAACGCCTGCCGAACATTTTTTTTTTTTTTTCTTCAATGAAGTCCTTAGTCTCCGAGCGGCGTGCAGCCACACGGAGACACGGACTTCCGTGACTTACCAGGTATGTCCTCTTTTTGCGGGACGTACCTGGTAAGTCATCTGTCGTTAAGGGGTTAAATGTGTGGCCGCGACACTCCACCTCCCAAACAGAGTGGGAGTCTTATGAATGAAATGCATGTTTAAATGTAATCTTCCTTTAACCCCATAACGACCACTGACGTGCCAGGACCATCACGGCGGTCCAGCACTTAAGGACCAGTGACTGTTCTGGCATGTCATGGAGTTCAGGGCTCCCGGCGCGGCTTCACGCTGCTCCGGAAGCTCTGAACCGGGAATGAAAAAAAAAAAAAAAAAAAAGAAGCCCTGTTGCATATTATATATAACCCACTGGGTTTCATAGTTTCATAGTAAAAGGAGCTCCAATTAATTGTCATAGTATTTGGGCCATGGAGAGTGTTATTTCAATACTGTCAGAGTTGTAGTTCAAGAGTAATTGAACGTAGAGATGCACCAATACCAATTTTTTCCGAGTACGAGTACCGATACTTTTTTCAAGTACTCACCGATACCAATTGCCGATACTTTTTTTGTGGTCATTTGCTAGTTTTCCAAGTACCTAAAGCATTATATATATATATATATATATATATATATATATATATATATAAATGGTACTTAGCTGCAAGCGAAGCTAGAGAGACAGCACTCAAAAATGGATAATTCGAATATGGCTTTATTCCGTCATGGCTCTAATTCACCGAACGTTTTCGGTCCAAGCATGGACCTTCATCAGGGTTACCCGATGCTTGGACCGAAAACGTTCGGTGAATTAGAGCCATGACGGAATAAAGCCATATTCGAATTATCCATTTTTGAGTGCTGTCTCTCTAGCTTCGCTTGCAGCTAAGTACCATTTGTATACATTTAATATGGGACGTGCACCTTGTTTGTTATTTACCAATATCTAATTATTCAATTTTTGAGTGCCACTGCCAGCTCTTGATATTTATATATATATATATATATATATATATACACACACACTTTAGGTACTTGGAAGTATCGGTGAGTACTTGAAATATATATACACACACACACACACACACACACACACACACACACACACACACACACACACACACACACCACCTCTTGATTCTCCCCCTCTTGATTCCCACCTTTTACTTCATTCTCCCCCTCTTGAGCTCCCTCCTTTTGCCTTGGCTTTTTCTCTCCCTTTTGATCCCCCTTTGTCCCCCTCCTTGACTCTTGATCCCACCCTTTTGACTCTCTCTCCGTCCTGATCCCCCCTCCTTTTGCCTCTTCTTGGCCCCCCTCTTTTTGTCTCCTGATCCTCCTCCTTTTGCCTCTTTTTTTTCTCCCTGCAGGAGGGAGAGAGGCGACCAGGGAACATTGTGAGCAGCTCCCCGGGCTCCCTCTCTGCAGCACCGACCCTGACACAGGGTATCGGTGCTGGCATCGGCTGCATTTGTGCGAGTACAAGAACTCGCGCAAATGCTGGTATCGGCACCGATACCAGTATCGGTGCAACCCTAATTGAATGATAAAAAATCCCCTTCCCACCCCTTTTACTGATATGACACTGCTCACCTCAGAGCAGCAAGTCTGTCTGGATGGATCTCAGAGAGGGACAATCTTCAGTGAGCATAAGGAAAAACCTGTCAAGGGGGGGCAGGGATTTCCTTATGCTCACAGAAAGAAGATTGTCCCTTGCTGGTCACGGGACCAGATTCCACAACTGAGGGTAGGTGGCTTACACTAGGTAAAAGGGGCGGGAGGGGGAAACTTTATCATTTAATTACTCTTGAACTACAATTCTGACAGTATTGAAATAACACTCTCCATGGTCAAAATACTATGTAGATTAATTGGAACTGCTTTTTTGTGTACACACTATTATACCTTTAACAATGGGGAAACATGAAAGAGCTGTCGAGTTACCATGGACTGTAATGCTACTCAGATATTTTAATGGCTTTGCAAAACCATACTCTTTCAGTGTAGGTTTAACTGTATTACAAGAAGTGGTGAAATAAGTGTTTTTGTCACATGCATGTCTTAATAATATAATAAATTGACACATTTTAACAGCACAGAAGAATGTCAATGTTTTCCTCATGTCTTGATATTTAAGCCCTGTTTACACTCCAAGCACCACAGTCTCACTCAGATGTCTTATCTATAAAACTAAAGTAAGTGCAGAGCACCAAACCAGACAGCTGGGGCTCATGGGAGAGCCAGCCTGGATGAAAATATGTGCATCACATTTTTAAGAAGTACTGCTTATTCCTATTCTTTATTTATATAGCACCAACTTATTCCACAGCACTGAGTTAAAGTTTATACAGATTAAATTGTTCATACTGATGCTGTGAAATGGCCTTTGATAGGTTTGCACTGTCTTTCCTCCCCACAGTATGAACCGGTATCTTGGTACACTGATACTAAAACAAGGGGTCATTTTAGCATTGAAGACGGGTGTGACTGTGCTTGAGTATTTGGTTTGTCAGTGGATTTTTATAGGAATTTGTGACACATTCCTGGGGTGTCTTTATTACCTACAATATAATCCTGTCCACTTTGTGGTAAGATTATGATAGAACTGTCACTCCAAAACAAGTTTAGTTTTATTTTATGTATAATTAAAATCTATCTGTATGTTGTACTTACCATTTTTCTGTAAATTTAAATAGCTTTGAGACAGGAACCTCTCTGTTTCGGTAACACAGTGTGACCTGTTCTGTTAATTCCCTGTACAGTATGCTAATTATATCTGTCTGACCTTCTTTGCTTGCTATGCTATTAGAATTGTTCCTAGTGTGTGCTCTTTACCTAGATCAATGGTTCTCAACCTGTGGGTCAGGACCCCTTCGGGGGTCGAATGACAATTTGCCATGGGTCGCCTAAAACCATCAGATATTTATATTTCGGTTCCTAACAGTAGCAAAATTACAGCAATGATGGAGCAACGAAAATAATTTTACTGTTAGGGGTCGCCACAACTTGGGAAATTTTATCAAAGGGTCATGGCACTAGAAAGGTTGAGAACCGCTGACCTAGATTCATCCATATATTAATATATTAATATTAACCCAGCAAATGAATTAAAGTGTCAGACTGTGCCACTAATGATTAAAGGTTAATTTCTCAAATATTATTTATATAATACAAAGAAATGACTAGTACACCATGAAGGTAGTTTTACTTCTCTTTAAAATGAACTCAACTTCTCTTCATATAACAGCTGCATCTTAAAGACTAGGCCATGGAGGCGTCACTACGTTCCTGGGCTAAGCCATATAGACCTCAAGTGGAACTGTCACCTTCTAACAAGTTGAATATTTTATGAAACAAAAAGTAATTGAAGCACATTTTTATTAAGTAATTGGGAGGTGAACAATCTGAATTCATCAGGTTTTTGTTACTTCTCCTACATGAACACCTGACAGATCCAGGATAGGGATTACCTAGTGAGAGTTTATAGTTGTGTTCTTCCCTTACCTGGACAACTTTATTAAGCTTGTTTAGTGTTGCCTATGTTGAGTTCCTGTATTGACTGCTGACTTCTGGCTGGACTGCTAACTACCCCTTTGGATCCTCCATCAGTGCTGCAATTTTGTGTATTGATTTCCTGGATCTGACTCTGGCTTGCTTTGACCATTCTCTTGTCTATTTCCCCCAGGTACCTTTTTATATGCTCTTACTGCGTTGCTGATTTTGTCCTGGCTATGATTCTGCATATTACCCCCTCCTTGTTGGCATACTCTACCTTTACTGCTGCCTATTTGCTCAGTATCTTACGAGCAGAGAGCACCCTGAATCCTCCAATGATCTGAGTTTATTCAGGAGCACTCCCTTCTCTTCTGGCTGCTTCGCTCCGTAGTTAGACGGGAGTCAGACTGTGGCTCAATCTCCTGTGGCTGCTGCATTGTATCTTCAAGTTCCCTTCTCCCTATATTCTTATTGGCCGTAGATAGACGGCAGGAGTGTGGGTATCTCTGTCTTCTCCTGGGTATATTACCAACGGACACTATTCTTCACCTACCCCATTCTTTGGGCTTCATTTGTATTCAGCCTTTGGACCTAGCCATATTTAGATGGCAGGAAGCACAGGTCCAGCTCTTCATCATCTACCACTGTTTTGAGGAGTCAGGATCTCTGTATCCTATTCTGGAGGTCAGTTTTGGCATTCTACAGGCACCTCTGGGTTTTGGGGCACGGAGGTGATTTTTGCCTTTGTCCCCTTTTTTCCTTGTTCAGCTCTACGGTCTACCTCCGTCCAGGGCCATCTCTCTTTGGGCTCCCTGGCTAGGTGATGGTATTTTGTTCAATCTAGTTTATTCTGCTTTTAGGGTCCTTTCTCTTCTGGTACCTGTCTCCTAATTTCAAGTCTGAGGAGCGTCCATCCTGGTCACAGCCCCGGCTCAACTAGGGTTGGATATCTGGCTTCATGGCTAGCACCTTTATCTCTGCTTTGGCTGCCACAAGGATACTCCAGTAGGGCTCCTATATACACAGGTATTGCTTTCTAGCTTTGCTCACTAGCATCTATCCTCCACAGGTACCAGATTTCCATTTTTCTCTCCGTTCTGTTACACAGAACTGACAATTTCTTATTAGGTAAGATCATTATCAACAGACTGTTGTTGTTATATTTAATTAAACGTTATACGGTATATTATGGCTCTTTTTTTTTCTGGACACACAAAACTACAGTCTGAGAAATGCAAAACTAAGACTGATATTAACTTGTCAGGGGATGACAACCTTTGAGTGTCAATCTGTTGTAGACTACTGCTCCTATCATACCAGAATGATGGAAGTTGTAGACCCCAGCACCTGCAACTCTGTGGCCCCTTCATGAAGCCATGATAACCCTGGGTTTTCCTTATCTTCAGTGCAGGAACCATGAATACATTTTACAGTTATATAGTCTGAGGTTGAAAAACGACTAGTCCATCAAGTTCAGCCTTTGTCAGGTCTCATTTGTTGATCCAGAGGAAAGCAAACTAAACACAGTTGAAACTATTTCCAAAAAAATAGTCAAAACTATTTTTCTGGCACCAAAAGGGAATCTGATTTCTCACGCTATTAAATATAGCACCACTTTGGATAAAAAAACCCACACAAACTATAAATGCCATTTTGCCTTTGTGAACATGCACTTTTTTTTTGCTGGTAGGTCCATTTATTATATACACTAGTTGAAGAGCTCGTGTACACGGGCCACAGCGCCACCCAGCAATGGACGCGGTGCATTCATGCAGAGTAGAGACTACCCCCTCAAAATAGACAGACATAACCCACTTCCCCTATCCCTACCCCTCACCCCCCCAAAAAAGAGAGGCTAATCTACTTGTTTAACTAGCCATGGGATCCTGAAGCCTGTATGTAGTTCATGTTTTAAGATGGCATTTGTGAACATGGGGCGACAGAACCGTTGCAGCCTTCTTCAACAGTTCTGACACTGGTGTATCTTCACTTACCTCACTTTTTTTTTTCCCCCAACACTGAATGGAACACAAGGGAGATGTGTGTCTGACGGTTCCATGTGAGCACCGGCCAGTATTGCTGGCAGACACTCATGAGGGTCATTCATTGGGGGTTGTACTGAGGATCGCGACCTTCTGCTAGTGTATAATATCTGTTGGTGGGCCCACTGAGTGGCTTACTGACCTTCCTTATTGCAACTTTACCTCTTTCCTAAGGGAATGTGGTAAAGTTGCTGCATGCTGGACCTTGGGACGAGCGTATGAGGTGATTGGTCACCTGCCTGAAATGCATCATAGTTCAGAATGTTACTTTTCACCACGTGCCACAAATACAATGCAGCATCGCTGTGTTAATGATGCCTGTATAAAAGTGGCCTGATTTAATATAAAGAAATAATAAAAATAAAGGCTACAGTCTCCCATTGTATGGTTGAACAGTAAAGTATTATAACTGGTAAAAATGGATTAGCCATATTAAATAATATGCCAAACATATCGACACCCTTGCATAACAGTAAACCCGTAGAAGCAAGCAGGATGCACCATGAAGTTACTGATATGTGATGGCCTTGAGTCTTATTCTATAACCACTAAAAGAGTGAAATGCTTATTTCTCATGTCAATTCTTTTTCCTTTGGGTATGCAGAACACACAGAAGAAAATGAAGAGCTCCCACCTCCAAAGTAGGACAGGCAAAAATATTTTTAAGCAACCTCCCATTCCCAGCATACTTCAGTGTCTATACACAGAAGAACCAGATACTAAATTCATGCCAAATATATTTGATGTCAAAATCGGGGAGGAAAGTCTGTGCTGTCTACACAGACCTGAAGGAAAAGAAATTGACAGGTAAAAAAAAAAAAATTTTCCTTGTGGTCTCGTATGGCAACACACAGAGAAGAGAGAGAACAAGGCTAATTCAACTGGGAGGGAAACTGTAGTGCTGCTTCTATGACTTTTTGGTCAAAAGCTGTCTCTCTTGAAGTGTGCAGGACCAAACGATAGGGTAGTAGGTAAGTGGAATAGCTCACCAGCAGAAGTGGTAGAATTTAATACAGTGATTGAATTTAATCATGTATGGGGTAGGCATAAGGCTGTCTGGAAAATAAGACAAGACCAAGGACCAAATAAGGTTTGAGGTTTTTACAGTAGGAAAATATGCGGACTAGATGGACTGAATGGTTCTTATCTACCATCAAATTCTATGTGATGGTAGTGAAAGTATGGACGCTTCTATAGGTTGCAACACTACTGATTTGCTCTGCTGATGTTTCTGTCGTCTTTGCCCATGAAGCTTCAATCTCTTTTGTAGAATGGTTGATGGGGTTCCAAGTCTTGGGCTTCTGTGATGGTCAAATGAACCCATGAGGGTATGATAGCTTTTGAAGCTCTGGACCCTTTGGATATACCAAAGAAATTTACAAACCGTGATGTGTATTTTCAGAATATGCACATTGTTTGAATATAAATATGAAGACTGCATTTGACATCTAAGTTACACAATTCTTTTTCTTGATCTGATTTGTGGATCTGGAAACAATTTAGGAAAACAAATATCTTCATTTGGAAAGAAGAAGAAACTTTTGGAGTAAATACTGGAGGCAATCATAGTGTGACTGACTGAATCCTGTCTGAATATTCGATATGGAGGTTGTATAGACAAAAAAACAAAAAAAATTCTCCTGTTTTCCTTTCAGGCGTGTGAGCAATCAGCAGTTCTGTCTTTAAAGATAACCTCTTCAAAGTACAAGATTCTAGAGGTTCAGATGGCTCCTTCTGAAAAAGAGCACGTTGCCTGTCTATAAACTGTTTGAGAAAACCACTGGAAACATTGACCATGGACGTGCAAAGATGCCGAAAAATACACAGTGATCCTGTCATTTATCATCAGCATCATCATCACTTCCAAGTCCCACTCAGCCACACACACACACACACATACTTATAGTGTTGAATAACCAGCAACAACACAGGTTATCAGCATCCACAGCCTTAGCTATGATGAATGCCTCTGCTGCTAGTGGAAGTGTAGCACCTGTGACACCTAGTAGTAGTACAATTTCAGCATCATCTAGCCCCATTAGTAGTAGCAGCCTCTCAGGAACTCGGCAGTCTATGAAGTCCACAGTATGTCTGTGTAAGAAGCATGTGACCAGGGGCAATGCAGGCTCACACTTCTGCACCTTCTCAGTGAGATCCCATCTGAAGCACAACCACAGGTCTCACTGGGAGACGTGTCATCAACAGGACAGAGGTGCTACAACTAACAGCAGCAGAAATACTCCTAAACATTCCCGGGGCTCTGGGATACTTAATAGAAGTGTCATTGATGTGTTAGGGAGTTTGTCAAGACCTTTTCTGTTGCAGATGAGTATGACTGAGTTTGTTTTTGGAGATGTGTCTACACATATGTCTACCACCACCTCCACAAGTGATGTCATTAATCTAATAAAGTTACACAGTTCTCCCACTTTGTATTGCCATTTCACGCTTACTAAGTTCTTAGAAGTCAAAACCTGCACACAAATAATGCAAAAGTATGCCTGTTTAATAGTAAACATGCCAAAATGTTGGCAGGTGACATGCTGTCCTTTTTCTTTTGTTGAAAACGGAGGCATTAAAGGGGAACTACCACCTCCAATAAATCCCCATCTGGTGACTAGCAGCGCTAGTTTCTAGAATTATTACCTTATTCCAAAGAAATGTGCATTGCTCTGGGGCTGACAGCAGGACAGATCACGGACATCTTGCCATAATGACGTCCGCGTGCTTGCGCTGTCAGTCCCTTCCGGAGCCGGCTGGCTCTTAGCAACGTCTCCTAGACCCAGCTGGGACTGACAGCACAGGCGCACGGACGTCATTATGGCAAAATGTCCGCGATCACAATAATTCTGGCGACTAGCGCTACTAAGCTGCTAGTCGCCAGATGGGGATTTATTGAAGTTAAATTCTTGAAGAGGTGGTAGTTCCCCTTTAAAGAACTGATGTCATATGTTGCACCCTGCTGTGGAATATCCTAAGACACTGTTATTTTTCAAGAATGGTTGTGTCAGTGTTACTTAAGCAGGAAGTTAGTGTTGTGGGCAAAGGACAAAGGCATCTTTTTCAAGGCATATGTTGCTGTAGGACTCAACTTTTGCTTTCTCCACTTTATCCCTCAGAAGACGTAATATTGTGGGGAGAAATCTTGTAGTCATAGGAAACAGGTGAAAATGGCAACGTTCCCATGGGAAATGTATTGGCAGGTGGGAAAATTAGAACATTTTATGTATTTTCTATGGGAGGGAATTTTCTCGGGGACAAAAAAAAAAAAAGCTGGAAAACGTATTATCACGAAAATTCCTGTGGGAAATTTCTGACTTTTTGCCCTTCCCTGCTCACAACTAAAATAATTAGTTCCCAGTAGATAGAAGGGGATCATGCTGTCTTTTCATCATGGTCCCTTTCCAGGTCATGCACACTGGAAATCCCTGTCACTGCTGACAGCACTCTTGTGCTGTTGCCCATGGAATTGCAGAGATCTGGTGGCTTTCATCACTTGCAGGAGACCCAGGATTTTATGAGATGGACCAGTCCAGTGTCCTGCAGAATGTCTGGGACATCATAAAGCTGTTGCCATATATAACGGTACAGTGGCTGAAAGTCCTGGCATTTGTGCTGTTTATATACAGCATAAGGGATGTTAAGGGGTTAAGGCTCTGAGTATCAGAGAGGTATCCAATGTGTTGTGTTACAGTGCATTGGATAACTCTCTGGCACTCAAAGGGTTAAAGGACTGTGTCCCATATTTATGAAAGCAAACTGTTATTCTGTATTAAACCAACTCAACAATAGGGGACAAATAAAAATATTTAGCCTCATGCACTTGAATAGTCCTTTTTAACTTCCGGAATACTAGGTAGGTCTCCAGTACATTGTTATGCAATGCATTGGAGACATCTCTAGCATGCCAGGGGTTAAAAGCCCAATTTAATTTAACAGGTGTTTTTATTTGTCCCCTATGGTATAGTTGGCTTGCCCAAGAATAACTCCAGTTTGCTTTTATAAATATGGGCCTGAATCACTTTAAAGAACTGGAAAACATGAGAGTATTCCGTGTAATACGTACCAATTTATCTGGTCACCTCTAACAGTAACCAGGATACATAACAATACATTATACTGCTCACAGTTACCCAGTACACAGGTAACGGATTTCAACTGTCTCCACTCGCTTGTCATCAGGTGATACTCTGCTCCCCACAAATCAAGGTGATCTTCACAGATCCCTTGGAAAAATGAGACAACAAGCAGATTGGGGCAGTGACAACACCACTCTACTTTCCAAGTAAAATAAAGATAAAAATGGAAGAAATTTTCCGTTTAACAGTTGACAAGCGGTATGTGCACTTGCATGGTACTGTAACACACCCTGCTTGCGGATTACATCACTCTCCAGTTATAGAAAGGAAGGATCTGAATTTCCCAGAAAAAGACTTCTACACTATGTGTAATTAAAGTTTATTATGGTCATAAAAAGTTTATCAAAATGGTTGCTGAACTATCACTTAAAAGCCACTATTGTGATTTGGAAAATCTCTTTCAAAATTACCTCTGTGTTTCATTAGCCATTTGTTTTTTAGAAACCTAATTTCTGAGTTATTTCAATGTATAGATTATGCTAATTAACCCTTTAAGTGACCGATGGGTACGCAACGCATTGCGAAGCAATGTGTTGCATCCCCTGTGGCACTCAAAGGGTTTATGCATGCCATACAGGTACTTCCTGTTTTAGCCCGAATGTCACTCAGTGACATTTGACCCTTTCGTCGCCAGATGAGATAGGCAATGCATTGTTGTATCAGTGAGTGGGGAAGTAATGTTATGCTAAAAGAGTAGGAAGTATATGCTGGGCATATAATTAGTGTAATCTGTCAATCTGAATACCAAAAATAAAACCTTTCTAAATGTAAAATGGCTAATGAAACATATAGGGGATTTTCAAAACACTTGGAAAATTGTAAGTTATTTTTTGGTGATGGGGTCCCTTTAAATATTTTTGTATTGGCTGTGCAGTATGGTTTTATAAGATGAATCTTTTCATGCTCAAATAAAATACATCAACAGCAAATCTACAGAATAAAACATCAGTTGGTTCTTTTTCTTTATAAAGTTGTTTGAATTCGTCGCTTACATCAAAGTCTGAGAGAAATATTGAGTTTCAGAGTAATGAATAGCACTGTGAAAGAAAAGAACAAATCTAGCTTCAAAGAATGTTGTGGTGTGGATGTGATATAATGAGTCTCTATCTCTGTTTTCTTGTCTATTCTCTTGTCAAGAGGATGATTAACTAGGAGTTGGTGTATTTCATACTTTTGAATTCAAATAGTGTATGGATTTGGTAGGTTCATTCTTATGGTAAAGGCAATATATCGCAAAAAATTACCATTAGCAATGATCTATATGAAATTATGTCTTCTACACCTTGTGTTCCCAACACCTACCCTATACCCAAAATAAAGAACAAACAAATAGGGGGTGCCAATGGTGCTTATATCAGACAAATAATGTCATGGAATGTAACAAAGCAAATATATCACACTCACATTTGCAGATGGCTATGTAAACACTTATGTATAAACACAGCAGATAAGGCAAGCAGGGGTATCATACCGCCCCTGCACGGTATATGCTCGGTCACGTCCTTCCACTGTGTCTCTGTCTCAGATCTCCAGTGGTCCCAGCAATTGATACATATATAGGAATAAACTGCAGCCTCTCCAGCAAGTGTATACCAAAGTATCAAATTTACTTTAAAAAAATTACAAGTTAAAATGTCACCATATTGTGGTAACTCAAAAAACAATATAATATCCCACTAAAAAACGTGTTTTCGCAGCGACTTAAACTCTGCTTCATCAGTAATAATAGTAACTAGTATTTATATTTCCCAGTGGGACTCAAAGCTCTTTCAGTGCACGCTCTCAGAATTAACCAAATCAGCAGCTGAAATAATAGATGTTATTATTACCCAATCAATGGTACTCCTTTATCGACCTCGGAAGGATAAAGGGCTGAGTTGACCCTACCAGGATTCAAACCTGCAACCCTGAGATTGAATAGGCTCCATAGTCAGGGAATTTACCACTGAGCTATCAGTAATGTAGGTAATGACAAAGCAGGCACCTATGGTAGCGGCTATTTAAAACCATCTGCATCTCATTGATTGGACCTGCGGTCCGGCTCTATCAAAAAAATTAAACGTCCTCCTAATACAAAAATTAACTCATATGGCTCCGTATAACAGAGCCTGACCGCCCATAGGCATCTGCTTTTTCATTACCTACATTACTGATGAAGCAGTGTTTAAGTTGCTGCGAAATGCGTTTTTTAGTAGGATATTATATTGTTTTTTTGAGTTACCACAATATGGTGACTCTTTAATTTGTAATTTGTTTTAAATAAATGTGATACTTTGGTATACACTTGCTAAAGTGTATACGTATCAATTGCTGGGACCACTGGAGATTCAAGAGAGAGACAGTGGAAGGACGGGACTAGCATATACCGTGCAGGGTCGGTAAGATACCCCTGTTTGCCTTATCTGCTGTGTTTGTGTAGAAGTGTTTACATAGCCATTTGTAAATGTGAGTGTGATATATTTGCTTTGTTACATTCCATGACATTATTTGTCTGATATAAGCACCACTGGCGCCCCCTATTTGTTTGTTTATTTTGGGTATATCGGATCCTCCGCGAGTGGAGGTGGTGGGGGAGCAGCCAGATTAACAGTGTGACGAAAAGCTGGTTAGGGGACAGCCTAAATCCGTGAGTCCTGTTACTGGTGTACACACGTGTATTGCTAGCCAATAACTTTTGTGAGTACCATTCCTTTGTGGTGGTGGTGAGGTGTCCATCGGTATAGAGGGTATTACACCAGGAAGCGCATCCTGTCTTTTTTTTTCCTTTACTTACAAGTCTTTATAGATCTACTCAGGATTGACCAATCATGATAGTGTCTCTTCTGTGCCACTATCCATGATTATTTAGTTCTAATTTCATGCATTATTGTCCCAGCTGCCAACTTTTTGGGGGAATATCAAACATACTTCACGGTTTTCTTGGGGCCATGATTTCTGTAAATAAGTGCTGATGTATCCTAATCATATTGATCCCCTCCCCTTAGTTTAGGTTTTGGCACTCAAAGGGTTAGTTCAAAGAAAAAGGAGAGGGGTCAGGTCCCAGTGACTGAATCCAAACAAAGAGAAGAGGAATGAAATTACTGTCCGTTGTGGTACAATGTATACCCAGTTTTTCTTTTCTTAAATTAACCAGACTTTTATAAGGTGACAGGTATACTTTAACTCTTTGAATGCCAGTGTTGTCCAACACACTGCAAATAACATTTCTGGCATTCAAAGCTGTATTGAAAAAGGACACAGTAGATGGATTTATTCTCACAGTACATGAGTACGTGTCTGGGATGTTTGGCTTTATCAAGTATTTATGGCAATAAGAGAATGTTATTCAAATGAACCTGCACCACTCTGGGCTTTATACACAAAAGAAAATAGGAGCCATGACTGGAACAAACCAACTGTACTGAACAGGGACAAATACAAGTTGGCAGTGATTTTAAAGCGATAGTATGTTTCACAAAAAAAGGCAGCCCCAATTAATCTTCATAGTATTTGAGCCATAGAGAATGTTATTTCATTAACCCCTTAAGGACCGGAGGTTATGGGACATTTCCGTCCCATAACGACCGCATAGGGGCACGTTGACGCACCGGTACACGTGACCTGTCACGTGTATCGGCGCGTCACTATGGGGCTTGAAAGAGATCGCTCCGATCTTGGAGCGGTCTATTTCATGCCCTATTTTTACTTACAGCTCTCCCGGTAGAGCTCTGTAAGTAAAAAGTACGTGACGTACCATGACCGTCATCGGTCCTTGAGTAGTTCAAGGACCGTGACGGTCCTGGTATGTCAAGGGTCCTTAAGGGGTTAATGTGAGCGTTGTAGTTCAAGAGTAATTGAATGATAAAGTATCCCCCTTCCTCCCCTTTTTCCTAGTGTAAGCCCCCACTCCTCAGATGTGGAATCCAGTCCACTGACCAGACAGCTCACATCAAGGGTCAAAATTCTTACTGTGAGAACAATGAAATCCCTGCCCCCCTTGACAGGTTGTTCAGCTTTTCCCCCTTATCTTAATTGAAGATTGTCCCTGTCTGCAATCTACATGGACACTCCCTACTGCTCTAAGCTGAGCAGTGTTACATCAGTAAAAGGGGCGGGAGGGGGATAATTTGTCATTCAATTACTCTTGAACTACAACTCTGACAGAATTGAAATAACACTCTCCAATGCCCAAATACTATGAAGATTAATTAGAGCTGCTTTTATTATGAAACATTACTATCCCTTAAAGTGAAGCTTTTAACTCCTTGAATGCTAGAGGTATCCAATGCATTGTTTAGCATTGTATTGGAGACTTCACAAGTCACAAGGGGTTAACCATTTGAGTGCCAGAGGATAATCAACACATTAGTTTGCAATGTTTTTACCCCTCTGACATTCAAAGGGTTTAAATCGGTGGAAATTTCCACACAGAGCCAAGAACCATTTACCATTTGCTTCCCCTGCTGCCCCTTAGTATATCCCCACAGGGTCACATACATTTTCTTCCTTTGTGATCAATGGCAGGGTTGATCTAACAAAACTTGCAGCATCTGTGGCCAGCTGAGAGAAGTAGGACTGTACACATCATCTTCCTTTCTCTCCTGTTCACCCATTTAGAGCCATATACACAGTACAAAGTAAAGTAATTCTGGGACAAACCAAGTGCAGTATAGAGACCAAACAGAACTCCCCTTGACTTAGAGTGCTTTAAAGGGATATAAATGTTTCATAATAAAATCAGCTCTAATTAATCATCATAGTATTTGGACTTTGGAGAGTGTTATTTCAATTCTGTCACAGTTGTAGTTCAAGAGTAATTCAATGACAAAGTGTCCCCCTCCCGCCCCTTTTACTGATGTAACACTGCTCAGCCAGAGCAGAAGGGAGTTGCCCAGGTAGATTGCAGAGAGGGACAATCTTCAATTAAGATAAGGGAAAAACCTGAAAAACTTGTCAAGGGGGCAGGAATTTCATTGTTCTCATAGGAAGAAGATTGTCCCCTGCAGTTATCTGTCTGGTCTATGGACTGCATTCCACATCTGAGGGGAGGTGGCTTACACTAGGTAAAAGGGGCGGGAGGGGAAACTTTATCCTTCAATTACTCTTGAACCACAACTCTGACAGTATTGAAATAGCACTGTCTAGGGCTCATATACTATGAAGATTATTTGGAGCTGCTGTTTTTGTGAAACATTACTATCCCTTTAAATCCAGTCACTGCTACAATGGTCTCCAATGAGACCCCATTTTAATCAGTGGGAATGTTGATAATATTTTTGCCCCTATGATGCAGTTAAGGCCTTTTCCACAAGATAAAATATGAGCCATTCTGAAGCAAACCAACTGCAGCTTAGGGGAGAAATACAAATTCCACAAACTCCCATTTCTTTAGATGATTTTAACTCCTTAATACGTCATAGACCTCTCTATCATTCTAGGGGGTAAAAAAAACCTCTTAAAGCAGAACTACCACAGCTAAACAACTTGAGTTTAAATATAAAGAGGATTATCAATTCTTGTCGGGCTGACAGGCAGGACGGAGCGCAGACATCTTCCCATAGTGACTTCTGCACACCCGCGCTGTCAGTCCCAGACGGCTCTAGGAGGCTTTGCTACGAGGCTTCCGGCTCCAAAAGGGACTGATAGCGCAAGCGTGCAGACGTCACCATGGAAAGATGTCCATGCTCCTTCCTACTTGTCAGCCTGGGAAGAATGGATAATTCTATTTAAAGGGATAGTAATACTTCATTGTTACTATAACCCATGTTGTAGCCCTTAAAATTCTGGATTCAACTATACCAGCGACATCTCTCAAATCTTTATGGTTTGAGAGAAATCCACTTTCAAAATTCCCTCTTTTTGCCTTTCCCCTGATATCATCATTCTAGCTGAGAGCAGGGGAATCCGTTCAGTGAGCAAGCGGCGGCTCTGCAGGAGTCCTGAGATTGCGTTATAGAAACAGAAATCCTTAACTAAAATGGTCTTCTACGCATGCTTGGTTTGCAAGCACACGTAGAAGACCATTTTAGTTAAGGATTTCTGTTTCTATAACAAGATCTCAGTACTGCTGCAGAGCCGCCGCTGGTCCGAGGACCGGATTCCCCTGCTGCCAGAATGCTGACGTCAGGGGAAAGGGAACTTTGAAAGCGAAGATCTCTCAAACCATTAAGGTTTGAGAGATGTCACTGGTATCATTGAATTTAGAATTTTAAGGATTACAACATGGGGGATAGTAATAATGAAGTATTACTATCCCTTTAACAAGGTAATAATTCTGGCAACTAGCGCTAGATGGGAATTATTGGAGCTCAAGTTTTTTTAGCGGTGGTAGTTCCGCTTTAATTCTGCAACCCTAGGTAACTGCCTAGTGCTTGCACCAACCCTATTAGAAAGCCTGTCTGTACACTTAGCACTGCAGTTTCTGCCACTTCTTTTAGCTGTTTGTGTACCTTTTCGTTTAATGTCTGGCTATAAAGAAAACTTCCTTTAGTCTTTGCAGCGTGCACTCCTCCCGCTCTGCCAGCTAAGCACCAAGACCTGTGGGAGTTGTTGTTGAGTAAATACATGTTGTGCATAAAGTTGACACAGTTCAGGAATCAATATAAAGCTATCAATGTAATGAATAATACATGAACATATACAAACTTTAAAAAACAAAGTCTCTTTCATGAGTGCAAGTTGCCTGTTGCTGGTTTCCCAAACACTATATTGATTTATATTTTTACTTTATGCAGATCCTGTTTTGCACTTTGAACACCCACAAAATCGATATGGATAAACTCCTTGGTGGACAGATTGGCCTGGAAGATTTCATCTTTGCTCATGTAAAAGGAACGAAGAAAGAAGTAGAAGTTCTGAAATCAGATGACGCCTTAGGACTTACCATTACTGACAACGGAGCAGGGATTGCGTTCATAAAGGTACACAAGCCTCTGATTACCTTTTTGTTTTATTTTTTTGAACTTTTAGCTCTTGTGCTTACCCTGCTGTTCTGCCTTGAAGAATGTACTGTAGTTATATTGATAAAATGCCCTATTAATGTAAGTCATGTGTTGCAAAGGCAGTATATATATTTTCTTTATCTTGAGAAAACATAATTATTGGTGAACATAAGTAAAAGGTGTGTAGAATCCATACATACATATTCAAGGAAAGTATGGGAGGACTAATTTGGTCTAATGCAATCGACTGCCTTAACCCTTTCAGTGCCAGAGGGGTATTGAACGCTTTGCAATGCGTTCCATACCCCTCTGCCACTCAGAGGGTTAATGTGTTTCGTTTAGCTTGCCATACTGCTGTGCAACACATGCCTTAACCACGTTGGTGCTAACAATGTCTCCAGCATTTTGCAGAGGAATGGAATGGCGTCCCTTCTGGTTCCAAAGGGGTTAAAGGGATAGTATTACTTCAAAATTACTATCCCTCATATTGTAGCCCTTAATAAACTGAGTTAAATGACACCAGCGGCATCTCTCAAACCTTTATGGTTTAAGAGATAGCCACTTTCAAAGTTTCCTCTCCCTTGACGTCAGCGTTCTGCTGCCAGCAGGGGAATCCAATCTCTGAATCAAGAGGAGGCTCTTCAGCAGAGCCGATATCTCGTTATGGAAGGAAAAATTATTCATTGAAACAGTCTTCTACGTGTGCTTGGTAACCAAGCACACGTAGAAGACTGTTTCAATGAATCATTTTTCCTTCCATAACGAGATATCAGCTTTGTTTAAGAGCCTCCGCCTGTCCTGGGACCGGATTTCCCTGCTGCCAGCAGAACGCTGACGTCAGGGGAGAGGAAACTTTGAAGGTGGCTATCTCTTAAACCATAAAGGTTTGAGAGATGCCGCTGGTGTCATTTAATTCAGCTTATTAAAGGGGAACTTTCACCTCCACATGACCGGGTCTCTGTCCTTTCTTCACCCTCAGTACTCTAAATCCATGGTTGTACAAACATTCATAAGTCTACCTAAGCCTTGTAAAATATATTTTAAGTTTGTACATCTTGACGTGACATCAGTACTGCGCTGTACCGTACGGTGCATAAGTCACTCCCACAGGGCATGATCAGTAACCGAGCGCGTTCACACTTCACTTCGGTGTGCTGTGAACGGCTCCTAACGTTACAACAAGAAGCGATTCGCATTATACTGAGGTTGCAACCTCAGTATAATGCGAATCGCTTCTTGTTGTAATGTTGGGAGCCGTTCACAGCACACCGAAGTGAAGTGTGAACGCGCTCGCAGGGGCAGCTGGGAGGGAGGTGGGAGGAGAATGAGCTAGTGCTGGGACCTGTGCAGTGCGGAAGTGTGCGGCTAGAACATAAAATATCTTAATATTTATGTAGAATAAAAAAAAAAAAAGCACCACCATTCCCAGCACTGATTAACCATTTAATGAGTTGTTAAAAAAAAATCTGAGCTGAAAGTTCCCCTTTAAGGGCTACAATATGAGGGATAGTAATTTTGAAGTAATACTATCCCTTTAAAGTAAACCGAGCAATTCTGGGGAAACCCACTGATTTTATTAGTTTTTTTAACCCCTTGAATACTGCATTCCTTCACAATGTATTTGTAATCTAGCTAGCATTTAAGATGTTAAACTTCCCATTAACCCTTTTGGATGAAGGAGAGGTATCCAACACAAAGCATGGCACTCATGGTTAGATATGTGCATATTAACCCTCTAAGGACTAGCGGAGTGTGTAATACATTACTTTGCAATGTGGTGCACACTTCACTGTGCCATTAAGGGTAAACAAGTAAAGAATACTGGGAAGCCGGGGACATGTCTTTTTCTTGTGCTAGTATCCTTTTATGAGTTGTTATTTACATTGCAGTTTGTAGTGCTGGAGGAGTATAACATTCCATAGCTGCTTCTGTGGGAGAATATTGCTTCCATATCTGCCTATCAGCTGAAGCACCCTGTGCATAGTGTAGCTTACTTTATTCTATTGCTGTAAAGGGCAGACTGCAAGGACACCACAGAATCTATGGAGATGGTGTAGTCCTAGTTAACCCTTTGAGTGCCAGAGTGGTACACAACACATTGCAAAGCAAAGCATTGCGTACCACTCAGGCACTCAAAGGGTTAAAGATCTCTCAAGCATTCAGGGGGGATTTTGGTTATTTGTATTTATCCCTTTTTGGTGCAGTTAATTGGTTGCGCCAGAATTTACGCAGTTCTTTATTTTTAGTGAGCAGGAGGATTGTCCTGGTAAAACCAGTTCCCTTAGCCAGTTATTAAACTGCAATGGTATTTGTTAAGTTCTGCCAAGGTATATAAACTTGCTTTACCTAACAGCATTGGTGTCCTCTTAATTTATTTTTAAACTATATTTACACTATTACGTTCCAAAGTGTAAAAACCCGCAATGCCACATGGTTTTCTTGACAGATAAACAAAATAGGTGAGTTGGTGAATAAGCAATGTAAAATGTAAAGGCATGCTTTTTATCACACTGTGCTTGAGGTACTGAAAGACTTGTACCAACAGAGATGAATTACATCTGGGCTTAAATTGAGTTGTAGAAAGATAAACACGGTCTCACTCACTGGCCTTTGTGTTTGTGAACTGCTCTTTCCATAGAACTTATTTATTTTCCTATAAGTTATTAATGAGCAGTTGTAGTAGGACAATCTGCTCAAAAGCTGTAAACATGTAAAGCTTGTAAGTGCATGGCCAACATGATGGATAACTGTGGATCCCAGGGGTTCACATCAATGTTAGACTATTGTATTATCAATGTGTTCTCACGTATGCACACACAAGTCTCAGCGTGCTGTAGCTGTTAGGTTGCAGGCGTTTGTCCCAGTTACAATGCTGATTCTCCTGAAGAAAATTATATTAATAATATTAGGATGTGGTGAGATCTCAATACTGATTTTCATACCTGGGAACTTCCTGGTCCCGAGCTTCCGGAGAGGGCTCATGTGCTGCCGACCAGGGAGATGTAAATTACATGATTTGCCTAATAAAGGGGCGGCTTAATTGGGTGGTCTGGGCTTGATCAGCTTTGTGACATAAAGTGGCCAGAAGTGGAAGGAACAGGGTGAGAAACTCTCCACCTCTGGAAAATCAGCCACTGTCCTTGGAGAACGGGTAATTCAGTCTGAAAACCAGAATCTACAGGGCAGATCTGGAGACTTCCCAAGTATGTTGATTTGGATTTGCTCTGCCTTTGGTTTACACATGTTCCTTATATGTCTTCATACAGTTCAGTGGGAGGATAAATTTAAGCCATTGGATGCTACAGATGTTTCCAACACATTGTAAATAGGGCTTCCATAATTTGCCATTACATATTGAAATACATACTGTAGGGCTGAACTGGTTAAGTGAGCAGCAACAAATCT
Source organism: Rhinophrynus dorsalis (assembly GCA_037306005.1). Lineage (NCBI taxonomy): Eukaryota > Metazoa > Chordata > Amphibia > Anura > Rhinophrynidae > Rhinophrynus > Rhinophrynus dorsalis. The sequence continues at coordinate 258,672,170 of CM074722.1, forward strand.
GTTGTTGGAGTTTTCTCGCTGTCCAAAACAAAAGTACTCCTTCTCGGAAATGCTTCATTTATCAATTTCAGCTCAATTTTGTTTATTCATTTTCTTAAACTGTTGAGAACCCATCATTAACTGATGCTGTCTTAGTCAAAATCTTGCTACAGCCAGCAATAGCAACAACTTCACCTATTGACTACAGCTGATAACTGAAGTGTAATAAAAATGTAAATGAGTAATAAGGTTTTTTAGTGCTGCTGATGGGAGAAAAACATATTTTACACATTGGGAATTACATAATAACATAGTAAATTAGGTTGAAAAAGGCACACTTCCAAGTTCAACCTTTGCATCATTGTCCAGAAAAATTTGAATTATGTAAGCCCTTTTGCCTCCAAAATGAGAATAAATCTGTTTATTAGAACTTCCTATTTTTCCTACTAACACACAGTATAACCATGTATGCTCCCTCCTGAAAGAAATGCATCTAATCTTCTATTAAATGTGTCCTGTTCATCTGCCATTATCACATGCTTGGGCAATGAAATCAACAGTTTAACACTCCTTACTGTGTTAAAACCCACCCTTCCTCTGCTGATGTTGGAACCTTCTTTACTCTAATGGTAACGGGTGGCCCCATGTTATTTGATCCAGTCTTGGAATGAAAAGCTCCTGAGAGTGACCCTGGTATTGACTTCACCTATACTTGTACAATGTAACATGATCCCCTATTAGGCATCCTTTCTCTAGAGTAAACAAACAGAGAGGTCAGATCATCCCTTAATTAATTTTGGTGCTCTTCTCTGTACTCTCTCCAGTTCTAGAATATCCTTTTTTATGAACTGGTGCCCAAAACTACACTGCATATTCAAGGTGAGGTCTTACCAACTATTTATACAGAGGCAAAATTGTTGTCCAGTGTTGCTTCAGCACCACTTTTTATGCAAGACAGGACTTGGTTTGCTTTTGCTACTGTTGTTAGACATTTGATCACTGTTTACAAATTTACAGTTTACGAAGACTCCTAGGTCTTTCTCTAGCAATGAGTCTCCATTAAGTTCATAAGAAGCATTATGATTTGTGTGTCCCAAATGCATAACTTTACCCTTTGCTACGTTAAATGTAACATTTCATTTGTTTGCCAAATCTGCCATTTTATGTAAATCCCTCTGAAGAAAATAAACATATTGCTCTAGATTTAATAAAGACAAAAACAGAACACTGAGCAGAACCATCTAAGAGTAAATCTGTAACAAGGAAGTTGGTTAAATAACCTCCACTTTAGCTGGCACACACCAGATGTCTAACACTTAGTCCGACTTTAAGAATGTATTTCTTTCTTTTAGTTGCTGATCTAGATGATAAATGGTTATTGCTCAGATCTTGGTATCAGCAAAATGAACTCCAGGTCAAATTCGTATAGAAAATGTATTGTAAAGTGATATACAGTAATGGTGAAAAGTTGCGTAGTTAAAAATGTCCAATGTGTTTCGTGTCAATTTTGACACTTTTTCAAGGACTTTAAGTAACAATTGCCACTTTTAATTACTTGAAGCGGTCTTCTCTCAGATCTGTAATAGTGTCATATGACCAAACAGATCACTGCGAGGGACCATCTTTTTTCCTTACGCTGAAAGAATTTTGTCCCTCATCATGATCTGTCCGTACTGGCTTGCTGAGGCTGTTGACGTAAGTCAAAGGGGCAGGAGGGGTATGCATTCTTATAAAGCTATAGATCAGTATGGAAATATATATAGAAGATTATATTATACTGTCAACAGATAACATTACTATCCCTTTAAAAGATTAAAAAGATTGGTTGTGCTAACACTGCACTGAGTTACCAAAGAACCTTTGGATATATGCTATCAGCTTTGTTAGTCTTCATTTTGTCCAGTCTTACATTGACCTCTTTTTGTGTCAACCTATATCTGATAACTGTGTGGTTGTAATAATTCATTTTGATGCTCTTATACCATCTCTTGTTCCCTGGTATATTCCAATGAAAAGAATTTGTTCAGGGCATCAGCTTTTTCCTTATCCTCCATAATCAATTCCAAAAAGAAAAATCCATGCCTTTTTGTTTTTGTGGAAAGCACCTTTCCTTTAGAATTATTGTTTGACCTCTTGTTATTTGCTCAGCTCTTTGAGTAAGTAGTTCCTTAGAGAACATGGCAAACAAGTGGGGGTGCTGATAAATTATATTAATACGGTATTCAGAGTGATTGGTGTTTGGATAACTCACATTTGGATGATTGCCGGCTTGTAGCTTCACAGCCGGCTAATTCGCATGTAGGAGAATGAACCCATCCTGCCACGGGAAAACAACTCTCTGGACTCTCCTTCCACAAAAGAAAAAACAGCCAAGCGATCAAAGTATAAAAAATGGTTCCAATATCTTTATTCAAAACCAGTTAATAATTAACAAGCTTTAATATTTGGCTTCAGGGATAGTATAGGTTCTATACTATTCCTGAAGTAAAATATTAGAGCTTGTTATTTATTAACTGTTTTAGAATAAAGATATTGGGACCATTATTATATTTGGAATGCTTGTCTGTTTTTTCTGTCGTGGAAGGAGAATCCAGAGAGTTTTTTCCCTGTGGCAGGATGGGTTCATTCTCCTGCATGCAAATTATCAGGCTGTGAAGCTAAAAGCCGGCAATAATCCAAATAGGAGTTATCCAAACACCAATTACTCTGAATACTGCATTTATATCATTTATCTTCGCTCACACTTGTTTGTTGTGTTCTGTTGCTTTTGAGGAGCCTCTATAGCCCTTCATCTTTGAGGAGCAGTGGACCAAAAGGAGTTGACTGAGTTGAGGCAGTCCGATTCCTCCATCTGCAATTGCTGTTAGTTTTTGTGGAGTTTTACTCTTTGATTAGATTGGTGCATATGGGGAATTCCAATTTGAAACCATTAATGCACTATTAGCGTCCCTTTTGTTTCTTCCTGTAGTTCCTTAGAGAGTTCTTTGTATTGATCTCAAATATATTTGTAAAATGTAATCATATCACCCCTTATACATCTCTTCTCTAATGTAAACAAACCTGGTTTGGCTAGTCTCTCTTTTTATAACTCAGATCCTCCAATCCCTTTATTAGTTTTGTTGCACTATTTTTTATACTATTTCAGTTCAGTAATGTCTCTGTTAACCTGTTGCTCAAAACTGTACTCCATAGTCCAGACAAGGCCTAAGAAAAGATTTATATTGAGGTAGAATTATAGTTACATCTGTGCATCTATACCCCTTTTTATACAGGATAGTACCCTATTGGCTCTTGCAGCAGCTGAGTGACACTGCTCTGAAGTCTTTTGTCTTATCAGTTCTCCTAAACCTCTCCCTAAGTAGTTTCCCATTTAGCGTATATGTAGCGTGTTTGTTTCTGCAGCCCAATTGCATAACCTTACATTTACGTATATTAAACTTCATATGTTGCTTTCAATACCCACTTCTAGATAATTAATAAACAAGTTCAAAAGCACTGGGCCAAGTACTGAACCCTGCTACACCCCACTTACAACTTTAGATCAACTTGAAAAGCTTCCATTTACAACAATTCTCTACCATCTATTATTTAACCAGTTCTCTAACCATGCATATATATCACCCAAAATGAAGCCTTTTAATTTATTCAGTAACCGTTTGTGAGGCATAGTATCAAAGGCTTTTACCTTAGCCATCAGCAGCAATACCCTTGTCAAAATTACTACTTACCCTATTGTAAAATGCAAGTAACTTAGTTTGACGTGGTATATTCTTTATAAAACAATCAACCAGAAAATTGTTCATCCTTCTCACTGTTCAGCTCCATTTAATAGAGCAGGAGCTTCATTTCCTGAATATGGTCAGGTACTTGAAGTTCTATGTTCATTGAATACAGCCATTTTCGAAATCTGATTTGCTTTTTGTCATCCCTGAGATCCCCTGTGCCAAGATGCTTCTTAGGTTATAGTGGCTTCTTGGATTAAGGCAACCATTCGCCAGACATATGCGCTATGGAAGAATCCTGTGCCCTTTTGGGTTATGGTACATTCCACCATGTCGGTGGGTGCATCTTGGGTCTGTAAGAATCTGTCCTTGGCTGAGCAGCTGTGTACATCAGTGATGTGGCCTTCCCTCCACACATTTGTCATACACTGCAGTGTTAATGTTTTGCCTTCGGCTGAAGCCTGATTTGGCTTGAAGGTTGTACAGGCCATTGCACCTGTGTACATGTCCCTCCTGATTTTATTTTGACCATTTATATGTTTGTTCCTGTTATTTGGTCTGTAGTGTTAGTGTTCGGTAATACCTGAGAATCATGTTGTACCAGTTCATTTGTGGTCTGTGTCTGGTGGGGTTTTTATCTTTCACCCCTGGAATCTTGGTAGATGCTTTGCTATATCCCCATGGTTCCTGTGTTCCACATAGGACTAAGAGAAAAGGGGATTTTTGTTTACTATCTGATTAATCCTTTCCTCTTAGTCTATGTGGAACACAGGACTTCCCTCTCAGAGAAAAACGAATGGCTCAAGTACTGAGAGGGGGTCCTCTAGGTTTTCTGTGGTTCAGTGGATTCCTCATCTTATTCCACTTCTTCTGTTTATCTTCTTTTGGCTTTGCTATACATTCAAACTAAGCATGTTTGGGTGGGGTCAAGTGTTATAGAATGAGAGTCTCCACCTCAGAGAGCTCTTATTCACTGCCCTGCCCTCCTGAAGGAGTGGACTTCATCCCATTGTTCCTGTGTTCCACAGTGACTGAGAAATGAATTTAACCCCTTAACGACCGACCGATCGGCACGGTCAATTAAGGACCACGGAGCATTTTTTTTTTCTTCTTTCGCTTCCGGACTCCCCAAACTGTGTGCAGCAGCGGGGGGAGCCCGGAATTCCATGACTGTCATAGTACATCATGGGTCGTTCAGTCAGATCGACCCTTGACGTACTATGACCGTCAAGAGTCATTAAGGGGTTAATGGTAAGTAATAAATAAAAACCATTTATACCCATGTGCAGACAATTTTATATGAAAATGACCTATATTTGCACAATGTTCCTACATCTCCCCCATGGTATTTTTAGGGAAATTGGAGGTGGCAAATTGTAAATGTGTAGTTTCATTGTCATATCATTAGCACTGAGAGCTGTATGGCCCTTTGAGTGTCAAATCAGTTGTGCAGTGTATTGCAGTGCAATGAGATCTACAATCATCTGGCATACTTGCCAAAATGTCAACAAATTTCCTGGGACACACTTCCCTTGGGCAGTCATGTGACAGAGCCTCACTAGTGGTCCATAGTACTGTGTAGTGCAACACCAGCAGACCTTGTACAATAGACTTAAAACAATACTTCTACAGCAGAATGGATATTATCAATAACTAAATATCACGCAAAATATTATAAACTAGGGAAAAAAATCCCTCAATGTATGAGCGCTAATTCCACAAATAATGTTGTAATGCCACCTGTTCAATAAAAGACCATACAAAAAGGAATGAGTCCCAGAAACAACTTTTCTTCATCCTGCCTCCTTCACAGTGCTGCCTTTCAATGTCCATCGCTGGTAGTCGACCTCCAATACATGTCGAACAAAACAAAAAGAAGAGAGACGCACACGTTCTAAGTGCAGACTGTAAAATGCCAGATATGGACCACCACCGAGTAAACACCTAAATGTAGGTTGAATGAGTTACTCACATGTATGTGAGGCAGGAACCAGCCTCACAGTATAAAAGCCTCCAATGGATCACCCCCAGTGCAGGTTCTCCTTCCTTCTTCGTCCATTGTTCCTCCGGCTAGGATATCTATCAATGGTCATCTTATCCAGAGCGAGTGAAATGGTACTCCAAATGATGCACCTTAATCTACAATTGATTCTCACACAAAGCTCTATATCTAATGGGTGACCTATACACCTAAGCTATTGTGGAACTGGGCTACAACCAGTATAGAGAAACTACTTTTTTAACTAGTGTAAAAGCCTGTGTACACGGGCTAAGGTCTGGTGAGGTAAAGAGGCCGGTCCTGCTCTGAGGCGGCGCATGCGATGTAGTCATGCACAATAGAGACTGCCTGAACACACAGAATGTTCCTAGCACAGAACTCCCAGCATTCTGTGCGTTCGGAAAGTCTTTACTGAGCATGACTGTATTGTACAAACATTCTGGCCTTTTATATTATAGGATAAGAAATATAAACATGGGGGAGGCTTGGAACCTATTGGTTTTTATTAACAAAAACATAGATTAGGAGATTATGATTAAATTTTAAAAATGGGATCAAAACCAGGGACAGCAGGATCCAGGGACTGGAAGTTAACCCTTTAAGTGCCAGAGGAGTATGCAACACATTTGCGTTGCGTACCCCTCTGGCACTCAAAGGATTAAAACCTTGGACTGTCACTGGAATTCAGGGATACTTTGTAGTTATGTTTTGGCACTCAGTTACAATATTTACATCTAATTTGTGTAGGAAATGCCACTAAGTTGAATATTTTTGTGTGTTTTTGTAGCGAATTAAAGAGGACAGCACAATTGACAAGGTGAAAGTCATTAATGTAGGAGACCATATAGAATCCATCAATGGGAAAAATATTGTAGGATTCCGCCATTATGAAGTTGCCAAGATGTTGAAGGAGTTGGAAAAGGGCAAGCCATTCACCTTAAAGTTGATAGAACCTTTTAAAGCATTTGGTAAGTACAACAAATCTTATATACTTGATTGTATTATTCATGGACACAGATTAACCCTTTGAGTACCAGAGGGGTACGGAACGCATTGCAAAGCAATGCGTTCCGTACCCCTCTGGCACTCAAAGGGTTAATAAAATGAGCTAAACTGAGTGGTATCATACATTTGTGTTCAGCATGTTGAAAGCAAATACTGTGTGTGTTTTTTTTTTAATTAAAGTCAGTCTATAATAAAAAATATATATCTATCATATTTTATGTATACATAGGGCTGTAGTTAGGAAGCTGAATAGGAGCAAACAAACTATACCATAGGGAAAAATAAAAATGGCCCAAATTCTCCTTGATTTAAGTGGGGCTTTTAAAGGGTTAGTAATACTTCATTTTATCTTTCTTTTATTTTGTAGGCATTAAAAAAACATGAAGAACGATATAACTCTTATCTCTCAAACCTTTATGGTTTGAGAGATATTCACAAGCAAAGTTTCCCCTCCCGCCCCTTTTACCTAGTGTAACTATAACTCTGACAGAATTGAAATAACACTCTCCAAAGTCCAAATACTATGATGATTAATTAGAACTGCTTTTATTATGAAACATTACTATCCCTTTAACTCCTTGATTGCTTGAGAGGTCTTCAACTCATTGTTTCACAATGTATTTGAGACCTCAGTCACATTCAAGTTTTATTCCACTGTCTACAGTGCAACTGGTACTGGTATAAGTCAGAGATGCAGCTTCTTAGATACAGGCCATAAAGTAGATCTGCAATTAGTGGACAGTTTTAGTGTATGTAGTCAGCTATGTTCTTCCAGCTTTCAGGGAATCAAATGAACAGCTCGGTTTGAACAAAGACAGTAGTGGAGCAATTCTAGGGCACACCAACATCATCATATACAAATTCCCATAGCTTTTAAATGGATAATCTTTTGCATTCTAGGAGATAAAAGCCCCAACACATTCCTATTACCTATCCGTTCTAGAGACACCTCTCCAGCATTCAGTTAGTGAAAAGCCCCATTTTTGTAATTGGGAATTTTGAGTTTTCCCTATGCTTGGTTCACCCCAGGATTGCTTACTGTAAAAGAACATTTCAGGAGTGTTTGTTGTTTGACAACAGGAGGTAACCCCCACCCCCCAAAAAAAACTGTGAACACCTTGTTATAGCCCTGGATAAATAGGCTAAGACATGTTATATTGTGTGTGACCTTCATCTGAATACATTTGATATACACTTAAATGTAAACTAACCTAAGGACTCCTTAGGGCAGTCTGCATGATCCAACAGACTATAGTCACCCAGTTTGTGCATCCATGCTCTTAGTGACCGAAATATTCTCTTGGAGAAAAGAAATTGTTTCCCTTTAAATGAATTACCCTATCTGCTTCAGTGGGTTTTGTGAATGTACATTTATTTGTAGCCTAGTTTCTTTGTTGTTGATTTCCAGATAGCTTGTTCCGCTTCAAAACTATTGGCCAAGCTCAGGAAATTTAATCCTGCACAATATTTTGGTCTCCTCTTTAATTAATCATGCTAGTGTCAGATTCTGGCCACTAGACAATTTACATTATTAACCCCTTGGATGCTAGAGAGGTATTTAATGCATTGCAAAGCAATGCCCTGACCTACTCTTGCATCCACAGAGTTAAGGAAGATTCTACAGTACAAATAAGTTGATAACATGGCTGTGATTCATTTAATTTAGTTTTTTTTAATATATATTTGAATTCATCCCTACCTCCAAGCTTCTGTAACTGTGTACAGTTTTTGGGTAGAATAGTTTGTGTGTTTTTTTTTTTTATTCAAGAAGAAGAACATGATTGAACGTGCAGAATCTTTAATACTTGAAAGCAAGCAAGAACATGTGTAATTAGGTTTTTCTAATATGAGCTATTTGAAGAATGAATCATAGACATTTAAAGTGTGTGTGTGGGGGGGACTTTAGTGACGGCTGATTTTGAAAGCGCTTTCAAAATAACATAAATGAGCTAGCTATTCTTTATTTTAAACTGTCGTTTGAGATATTTAGCTTTATTTATTTGTCACTTTATGCAAATTATCAAGTACTGGCTGGCACAGACTGGTATGCCAGATACTAACATTCTATTCTCCTTCCCAACAGTCACATCCTACAAGGAAGTAATTCTCATTTGCATTAACTGACAAATAAAGCTAAATATCTCAAACTACAGTTTTAAGTAAAGAATGGCTAGCAAAAATATAAGCGATTTCCAACGCCCTTTTAAAATTGTCAAAGTACTTTTAATCATTTATTCCACTTTTTTTGTATTTATGTAAAAAAAACACTTGTGCTGTACAATATTCACAGTTTATTTGCTTTGGGATAGATTGTTTTCCCGATGATACATTCTGATTCTACCTTTGCGTCCAACATTTGTATAGAGTGTTCAATTAAATAACATTGTTTCTCCTATTGATGAATTGCTTTGATCCTGGTTTGCCCCAGTTCATACATAAAGGCAAACGTGAGTCCATTAAGGGGTGAAGTAAAATTCTCAAAATTCCCATTGATTTATGTTGGGCTTTTAACTCCTTGAATACAAAGCAATACATTGGAGACCTCTATAGCATTTAACAGGTTAAAATCCCTATTGAATAAATAGGAATATTTATTTGTCTCCTAATGTGTAGTTGCTTTCATCCAGAATTGCTCCAGTCCTATGTAATACATCAGCCTCATTGTGTTTATAAACTGAATACAAATGTGAGTGTTGGTCTAGAACCATCTAGGGATATCCCTTCTAGTTGTTTGGAAGCAGGTGTCTTGTCTGTGCATTTGCTTGCCTGTACAACGTACATGTGGTGAGCACAGAAACCAGTAAGATGATCCTAAGTGAAAGATGAGAATGAAAAAGGATAGAGAAGATACTGAAAAGTGTGTGCTCTAAGTGGGAAAGGAGTCAGGTTCTCAAGGAGTGGGGGAGGAACAAAGAAAGATCAAAGTTCAAAAAAACAACTGTGCTAAAAGGCTGGGCCAGTAATAGGGAAGATGAAAGATGGCAGATGCAGACACATGCCAACTGATGTACTGTATACTATCAGACTTGACCACAGAACTGAGCAAACTGAGTCTTCTAGCTATTCAGGATTTCACTTAAATTGTAAGATCTACTTAAATTGTAAGCTCTACGGGGCAGGGACCTTTCATCCTCATGTGTACTCACCTGTTGTTGCCCTTATGATTGTCTTTAATAAGCACTTAATCACTGCACTTATTGTACCCCTTCTATATCAAATGTAAACTGTAAAGTGCCAAGTACACTGGTTGGCGCTATATAAATAAAATATACACTACAATACACTTCCCGTAATCCTCAGCCGGAAGCAGGTTGGGGAATGATAGTAATTGTAGCCCCTGTATGCCCACTGTAGCCTGTCTGAACTACTGCTGAAGAGTGTCTACTCAACATGAATTTCTTAATATCACTTGTAAAGTAGTTAGTCATTTGTGATACTATTAACCCCTTGGGTGCTATAGACATCTCCATCGTATTGCTTAGTAATGCACTGGAGACATTTCTAGCATGAAAAGTGGGAAGAACCTGCTAAATATTGGAACAGTGAAACTCATAAGTCTTCTATTTCGCAGTCATACATCAACACCTCCTTGTATGGAGTACTGCACCTGTGTGTACATTTACATGCCTGAAATAGATTGACCCTTTAAGTGCCAGATTGGTATCCAATGCAAAGAGTACATAATTTACCTTAATGTTTTCAAAGATTATTGCACTAAGCACCAATTAACATGCATGAGCTAGTTCAAGTATTTCCAACCCATGGTTTGTGAAAAAAGCTGTGAAAATGGCGACCATATTTATATATGTGTGGAATTCAAACATGTATTGCTGTGTAGAAACACTGTAAACTACGGAGTATTTGCTGGAAATAAACATTTTTTTGCCAGCTTCAAACGTACATAGATCTATTTACATTATATATAGTGGAGATTGTAGCCGTATTAGTCCAGTGATGCAGGTGTAAAATAACAAACAAAATTAGTATCTTGTAATACCTTTCTATTGGACTAACACAATATTGGATTGACAAGCTTTCGGGAGAACCTCCCTTTCTCAAGTCTAAAACATTTCTGAGCAGAAAGACACCAAATTCATAGTGATACATACAATTCAAAGTTTAGTTGTGTTCTGGGGTTAAAGCAGCGTGACTGCAGATAAGACAGGGGTCTAAGAGAAAAGCTACACTCTTCTGGCAGAGGGTCATAAATATCTTGTGTAAGGATCACAGAGTGGGTGGGGGAGAGAAAGAGAAAATAAATGCAGATGGTAATGGAGGAGAGAGAGTTAAAAAAAGATTACACATATTAAGAATGCTAAAATTCAAATAGAACAATCCAGCATGTGCATGCAGGCCTATATACAACTTGCGCCTATACATACACATACAATATGTAAATATACACACCAACAAAATTTCAAGTCCTGAGCTACTAGCCAGGTCTGAAAACTTACTCACCACCAATTTCCATGCCTAACCCCACCCGTATCCCTGCCTTTAACCCCACCCATCTCATGGACCAACAATGGCGCCACTGTAAAAGATTAGGCTATAGATGTACTTCAAACTTCCAACTGCAATAACTTGGGAATAAAAAACATTTATCAACAGTTGTACTTTCCACATTTTGATCAGTAGGATAAACTCTGAATTATATTTTTTCAATATTAAGCTTTAAAATTATTTTAAAGCACTGGGCGACTAATGATTTAACTTGATGAGATCAGCCTGGTGGAGTCGAGTTAGAAAGGAAGGGTAAGTGAATCAAAAGGATGCTTTGTACAACAGAAGCACGTCATGCCCGGCTCTCAACACAGCATGTGAGTCCCAAAGTACTGGGATGGTTACACTCTCCAGATGCGTAAATTCAACAACAGCATCAGTTCCTTGCGCATTTTTTCTACAGTGAGTGTATACGGTTGCGTGATGCCTTGATGGCACCTAATAGCAAGGACATGAGGACCCTCTCAGCAGGCCAGAGCCGCACACCAAATTATTGTATACAGTGCAAGTGGACAAATCTGAAGAGCAGTGCATATAAGCATGCCATGTTATCTACTCATAGGTTTCATTTTCTCCTGGAGGGAAAAGAGAACTTAAAACAACTGGGTGGGCACCTTGTGACTCTCTAGCTGTTGTCAGGCTACAACTCCCATCACTCTCAGCTGGTCTCAGGCTGATGGAGAATTATGTGGTTTATAATCCAAGAACTGAAGAGCCACATATTGCTCACCTATGCAATACACACATCTACGTCAGGGTTGTGCAGTGGAGCATATCACTGTCATCTGGTGCATACGTCCACCATTGTATATGTAAAATATGTGCTAATAGTAAAGCAAGGAGGGGTACGCATGGTGGCTGTCACTGACATGAAAATACCCTCCACTACACAGAATGTATGGACGATCTGGCACTCACAAGCTACATAGGCGATCAGGGTGAGTGCAATAAGCATCTTCATCATCCTCCTATTGATTGCAGTCAGCACCTGCCGTATTCGCTTTCTCACCATCACCGGCCCAACAGCGTTCAGAACCCGGACTTAGCACCAGGGACATGGAACCCAGCGGCTCAAGTTAACACTACAGGGGAGGGGGAGGAGATCACACAGCAACAGAGGAGGGACACAGAACCGAGTTCCTGCCCGGCCAGTACACACAGAGACGGATTAACACTCCACAGGGCCCCAGGCAAGGTACCAGTTTGGGGTCCCCCAGTTTGCCCTCCACTGCCACATTTCACATTTTCACCCTAATAAATGCCCCTTGTCACCCAACTCCCATAACATTCATACTTGTCACATAAACACAATAAGGACAGCAGGGCTAACCCTGTAACTACTTCCAGGCTACCCCCTTTAACTCCCCAGAATGTCCCATGAACTTATATACTCTGGGGTTCACCCTCCAGTCTCATTTCAGTAGCTGCCCAGTCAAACCACCTTTAAAAAGTATAATTTAATATAGGTATATGGACAGGGCTCAAAATTTCCACTAGCCAATAGTGAGTGAAAATTTAGCCCTGGCGAGTAGAAATTCAGCCCTGGTGGGTATGTTTTGGCTTGCAGTGGCGAGTAACTTTTCAGGTCTGGATAGTAGCAAAGGACTTAAAATGATAAGCCCTGATATGGATATAACCAGCAACTCTTTAAATGACACTTAACTAGTTAAATTCTTCTTTTAAACACAGTAACATTATAAATATACTTGACTGCTCGGAGATGAGCTAGTACTTTAGCCTTAGGACCACATCCAAGTTCAAAATGGATTAAGAATGCTGCAGTTGTACAACCTCTCCAAAGAGAAATGAACGCAGACACACACGCATACACACACAAACTCACATATACATATATACACACAGTACATACACACACCCACACTCTCTCTCAGTCTCTCTTACACATGCACACTTACACCCATACACTCTCTCTTACACACACAAACTCTGACATACACACATACTCACTCCCTGACCCGCTGCAAAGGCAAGAGATTCCATACATTTTTCACTGGAAAATTCAAATTATTGGTCCTATATAAAGGGCAGGTGATTGTGCAAAGATCCAAAGCCAACTGATAGTGACAGCCTCAAATAAACAGCAAGGGGTCCCTAAATCCATTATATGCTGGAGAGGTCTCCAGACCAGGGGCGTGCACAGACATTTTGGGGGGCAGGGTCTCAAGTGAAAAAAAGGGCACTTCTCAAAATTATTTATTCAAAATATATATTTTAAAAAAAGAAAATAATTTACATCTCAGGAGCCTGTAAACACAGAAATCTGAAGTGCCCCCCCCCCATGGCCATCTCCACAGGACACCTCCACAATGCTCCTAATCTCCACATTGCCCCCCATCATCTCCATATTGCCCTTACATTGTCCCATGTTAGCTCCATATTGCCCCATCAGCTCCAACTTACCCTCACATTGCCCCCTTCATCTCCATATTGCCCCCATCAGCTCCATATTGCCATCAGCTCCAACTTACCCTCACATACATTGCCCCATCATCTCTACATTGCCATCATCTCCAGCTTGCCCCCCATCAGATCCATATTGCCCCATCATTTCCACATTGCCCCCCAGTTTCCGTTTCCTACCTCTTCCCTGATAGTCCAGCAGCAGGAGAGGTCTGTATGTGCCTCCTTTGGCACAGACCTGTAGCTGCTGGAGCTCCCGTGCGGTCTTCTCTTCATGCAGAGCACTGGGAGATGATGTCATCTCCCAGTGCTCTGTAATACTAAAGAGCTGACGAGGGAGCGCAGCATCTGTGGACAAAAAGGGCAGGTGCTCAAGCCCCCCTTGGTGTCTGTGTGTGCACGTGCCTGCTCCAGACCCTTGCTATGCAATGCATTGAGACCTCTCTAACACCAAGAGGATTCAATTTTTAATCCTCTTGGTTTTAGAGAGGTCTCCAGCGCATTGCAAAGAAATGGACTGGAGACTTCTCTAGCATAGAAAGTACATAGGGCCTTTCTGACAGAGAAAATTATGTTAATAGTTGAAATAATAAAAAAAGAACAGTATGAGCATTGCTTTTAAATACAAACACATGACTGATGACCCCATCACTCTACACTGATCACCCTGAATAAATAAATGTAAACTGTATAATTGCCAATATAACATAAACTAGTTTAACAATGCCATTGCATGTTTAAAATCCACAATGCAGCAGCGAAAAAGCAAAAAAGAGTCACAGTCATTCCAATTTGACTTCTATCAGAGGGCCCATTCAGTAGCAGCTTACGTCATCCCTCTGCACTAACTCTTAATTAATTACACCTTTAAATTACAATAAATATGCACAGCTAGTGTAGGAGGTGGACAGTGTCTGGAGGTGGACAGTCACACCTGTACATATTGAATATTGGTGCTAAAAGTTATAAGTTCCAGGGGTGGGGGACAAATTCTTACTACTTATTGAAGTAATGATAAATTTGCTCACTGGCTACTAGCTTAAGAAGTCCTGCCACTGACAAGTTCCTGGAGGTGTGGGTGAATACTTGTAATCAAAGAAATTAAATGTGCTTCTATTGTACCAGAGGACCCACTCTGCAGCACTTATAGTCATCCAGCCTCCACTCTGCACTAATTATTCATGTTTTGAATGGATCAGTTTGGCCCATCATGCAACACTTGTCAGAGTGCAATTAGCAGTGATCACTGTGCAGGTATTACTGATGTTACTGATTCTGCAGAATGTTGCTGACAAATGTTATAATAAATGTGCTTCTCAGCTACCATACAGCCCACTCAGCAGCAGCTTAACACCTTGAGTGCCAGAATGGCACAAAACTGGTTTTACTATTCATGTTTTGAAACATCACGTAATACCTGAGAGTGCTCAGTTTTGTCACAGTCGCTTGTCAGACTGCAGTTATCAGTGACCACTGTGCAGGTTTTGTGTGATGGGCCAATCTGATCCATTCAAAACATGAATAGTAAAACCAGTTTTGTGCCATTCTGGCACTCTAGGTGCTAAGCTTTAGCTGAGTGGGCTGTATGGTAACTGAGAAGCACATTTATTATAACATTTATCAGTAACATTTTGCTCCAGCCTCCCATAACTTGACACTGTTTTTTATTCACTGACAAGATATCTGGTAAGCCCATTTATTTTTACAGTCATATATTTTATGAGTTTGGCGCCTGCCCCAAGAACCTGTCACTTGTTTGCAAAGTGGAACATGTATGATGATGTTTAATATTTAGTGAAAGTGGGCTAGCCAGGCACCTGGTGGCCCAAATCATACACAAAACCACTGGCCCAATGAGTACATGCAACCTGTGCCAGCTTAACCTTGTCCCATGGTCTCTGCACTCACATGGGGGTATGGGTTCTCTCTCCTCCTCCCCTGGCTTCTGCTTTCTTCCCACTCATGCTCAGTGGGGCAAAATTAGGGACGCAATGAAGCATCTGTCAGTGACACACTTTAACTCATCCCTGTCAACGAGACACTGTAAATTAGGCTGCAGTACACAGGTGTGGTGGGCCAGGCATTCCCTCCCAGCTGCGCTACTGCTCCTGGCTCTGCACCTTTGCTGCCTGCGTTCCTTTGCTGCTCCGCTCCACTGTTGTCCTCACGGTCATACACACTAGACAGCCAATGAGAGAGGACTATCCCAGCAAACCTCTGTTCTCTCATTGGCTGCCATTGCAAGTTCCGATTCCTATATACAGTCAAACTGAGTGCCTGAGGACTGCAGCATGGGTGTCATCTGGTGCGGTCCGCACCCCCTTCGTGATGCCGCTGGATACATGCAAGTGTTAGCTACTAATACAGGGCTTCAATTTCCACTCACAATCAATTCTCCTCGCCAAATGCGAGGAGGAGGGTGGAAATTTTGAGCCCTGTAGTATATATACATATATACATACACATGAACACACACATATACACAAATACGTACACTCAAATATGTAGGAATACATACTGAAACATACATCCATACACAAGTACCTATATGTATATACTAGTACATATACCTATACATACACTATCACATACATACATGCATACCTATATATACACATAAACCCATATACACATCTAGAATAGCACACCCATATATATACGCCTACATGTATTAGAGTATGGGAAAGCATATGTCTGTACGTTAGGCTTAACATACTAATAATATTGAACCTGTCATTAGAATGCATTTTAACGTGGATACATATGAAGAGTGAGATGATAGCGGGGTAATGTGAAACTTTGATAGTGGGAAAGGAAACCTATATCTGTGTGTTCATGTGATCCTTATGTCCCTCCTCCACAGTGGCTCCTACAACTCCCCCGAGGGCCGTTCAGCAGTAATCAAGAGCCAGTTTGGATTAAAACTCTCTTGTCCTTTGTAGCATCCATTCCCTCTTCTATTCAAGAAGGATTGTGGATGCTGCCCTATTCTGACCTGAAATGTCTCAACCAATATGTGTTTGCTACATGCTTTAAGATGGAATCTGTACTTTGTCATTTCAGCAATGTGTCCAGGTGAGTTCCTACCCTTCCTAGATCTTCATGATTCCTACCTATACATCCCAAAACTTTTGGACCACCGTTTCCTACATTTTGCTTTTGCATGCAGTCATTAACAGTCCACTGCACTGCCCTTCGGCCTGGCCTCTGCTCCAGTAATCTTTACGTACATCATGGCTGCTTTGCTCACATACATCCATTTCAAGGCATTTCCCTGACTCCATATTTGGAGGATCTGCTTATCAAGGCTCCGTTAGAAGACATCTTGGCACTCTGCATACAAGAGTATGCCAACATGTGGTACGCCACTATTGGATTCTCAAACTAAAGGGGCTACGTGAGAATTCTGTAATGCCTGGTGTCTGTCCTGGAAGCATTCCCTTATGCTCAGTTCCACAAGAGGGAGCTACAACTGGACATCCTCAAGAATTGGTCTGGAGAGCATTCTCCTCTGTCTCCATGATCCTTTCCCCGCAGCTGAGGGAGGCTCTATATTGGTAACTGCATCATCCTCCTCTAACTTGGGGAGGTCTCTTTGTGATTTTGGAGTGGAACCTGGTCACTACATATGTCAACCTGTGGGGTTGGTGTGCTACCCTTGGTTACCTTGCAGCTCAGGGGAGGTGGACTGGAGTGGAGGGTGACCTGTCAATCAACATCTTGGAGATCCATGCCATCCAGCTGGCATTACACCGGTCTCAAGTAAGAGTACAGTCAGACAACTCCATGCCAGTGGTTTCAATCAACCGCCAAGGAGGAACTTGAAGCGAGTTGGCTTGGAAGGAAACTCATAATCCAGTCATCTTAAAGGTCCACACTCCAGGAGTAGAATACATGGTCGCGGTCTTTCTCAGCCATCAAGATGTGGATCCAGGCAACTGGGAAATGAACCCGGACATGTCCAATCTGATAGTTCAGTGTTGGGGGCTCCCAGCAATAGATCTGATGTCGAGAACAGAAAGGTCACCCTGTTATGCACAAAGACAAAGGATCCCTTGGATCCCAGTGTCCCTTCCCATCTGTCCTATGTGTTTCCTCTGATTCCCCTCATTCTCAGGGTAATTAAGAAAGTGAGTTTGGAGAAAGCCTTAGTCATTGCTCCATTCTGGCCCTGTCAAGCTTGGTTTGAGGACCTTCTCAACTTGCCCATCCAAGAGCTGTTCCACCTTTCAGCCAAGATTGGATCTACTTCTCCAGGGTCCCATCTGGTACAGGATGCAGAGAGACTAGCTTTGATTGCATGGCTGTTGAAGCCACCATTCTAAAATGGAAAGGACTCACAGATGAGGTAATCTCTACTGTGTCTCTTCTAAAGCATGCCATTGAATTTGGGCAATTTTCCACCATTTTGCCCAGACCTTTGACCTTCCTTCAGTCCTTGCCTTTCTACAAGATGGTGTAAACAAGGGCCTTAGTCTGTGCTATATTAATCTACAGATCTCAGCTCTTTCTGTCCTTTTTCATAGGCACATTCTGATCCATCCTTCCAGATGTTAAAATCTTTTTTCAAGGAGTGCCTCATTCCTTTTCTTCCTATGGCTCTGCGAGACCTTAACTTTGTTTTGATCGTCCTTCAGAGACCTCCTTATGAACCTCTTTCCTTGGTCTCTTAAATGGCTTTCCTTTTAGCTATTATCTCTGTATGGAGGATTGCTGAGTTGCAAGCTCTGTCTTGCAAACCTCCTTTCCTGGTTTTTCATCAGGACAAAGTGGTACTTTGTACCTCTCAGGAGTTTTTACCCAAGGTTGTGTCATATTTTCACATCGATCAGAAGATCATCTTTCCTTCCTTTTGTCCTGACCCTACCTCCAAACAGGAGAAGAATGCCTTAAGAATTCTGTGCATCTTACTTAACCTTTCAGCAAGGCTGATTGCCTCTATGTCATTCTTGTGGGCCCTAGGGCAGGTCAGGCAGCATTCAAGGTCACCATGGCTTCATGGATTAAGGCTACCATATTCCAGGCTTACGTGATCAAGAAGAGAACTGTTCCTTTCAAGGTCATGGTGCACGCCACCAGATCTCTGGGTTCTTCCTGATGAACATCTGTGCAATGCTTCTATGTTGTCCTCCTTGCCCATCTTTACCAAACACTACATTGTCAATGTTTTGGCTTCTGCTGAGGCCAGCTTTGGCTGGAAGGTTCTTCAGGCAGTTTTTCCTATCTAAAGACTATATCATTTTTCCTCTACTGCTATATTTTTGTTCATTTGAGCCCTGTTGGCTCTTCTTTGGTTGTTTTTCTGTGATAGCTCAGTGTTCGTTAGCACTGGAAAATACATAGATCCCGTTTAGTCCTGTGGAATACTGGTATCCTATGGGGAGAGCGAGTTTTTTTCCTTTTCCACTCAGGAATGTTTTGGAATGCTTTGGTATATCCAAATTGGACTTAAGAGAAAATAAGAGTTTTAGTGAACTTACTGTTAAAGCCTTTTCCCTTTAGCCCATCTGGAACACAGGGCTCCCACCCAGGGAAAAATGTTCCTTTCCCTAGTCAGAGGAGACCTCTTGCGGTCTTAGTCTAGGGCGTTTCCTTTTCTTCTTTCCTGCTCTGTGTTTTTTTCTGTGGTTCTTATCAGACATGAATTTGGATGGGTGGGTGGGTGAAGGTGGAGACAGTCTCTACTCCAAAGACCCTGCATTTTTGAAGTGCGCTGCCCTCCTGGAGGAGGGAGGCCAACCCTATGGTTCGTGTGTTGCATATGGACTAAAGAGAATAGAACTTCATGATGTCAATGTCCACCTTCGTGGAAGTGACATCTAAGACAGATTGAAGATGTTATCTTTTGAGCCATAAAGCAAGGGCAAAATTGTAATAATGTGTGTGTGTATGAGTGAGATGGGGGTGGGGGGTATTATTATTAGATATTCGTATTCTTTAATCCTTTGAGTACCCTCTGGCATTCAAAGGGTTAACCTTTGCCACTTCTGCTTTGTTGAAAAGCCAGGAATTCACCACCCTTTTTGTAACATAATATTTTGTATCCTTTCCACTCAAGCTGCCACCCTCCATTTTTAACCCTTTGAGTTGCAATGTGTTGGCTGGCACTCAAATGGTTAAATAACTTCTTTCCAGCTTCAATTAATCCTGCTTCCAAATGATCCATTCTATCATAAAATGCTCTCTTAGCTCACTTTCTTAAATGATTTTTCCACTAGATGGAGCTGGAGTATTGCAGCAAATATATTCCTTCTACTAAATATGTCTCGGAGCCCAGAATAACATTTTCCTGCCAATTAGCCATAGATTCAGCATTTAATACTGGGTATTTGTCGGATTAAGAAACTAAACAAGAAAAAAAAAAAAAGGCCACATTTTGATAAATAGAATTGTGCAACAAGGGAGCAAGGTAACATTGTGTTAATGCTCTAAATTCTTTGCATTTTTAATTTGTATTATGAGATTTCTGTGTAATTAAATCAGTGCTGGCATTTTCCAAGCACGTGAGAACTGCTCAAGTTCTTTGCTGTGTTTAATGTATATTTAGTTTTAAACTTTCAATCACAATGGCAAATAACGGATGTAACCTGATGACCTAGGAAAAGTACTGCCTACAGAATAGCCTCTGTGGGATTTCATGGCCTTTGGCAGATGACAACTAGCAGTCTTTAACCATTTGAGTGCCACAGGTTTTTTTTCCATGGTTCTGTTGGAGACCTAGCTATCATTCAAAGGGTTAAAAGCACTAGGAACACGAACACCTAAAACTGAACTAGGTTGTATACACTTATGTAACCTGTATATCATGCTAGCATCTGTAAATATTCTCATTGTTTTTGAGACCTAAAATAGTGTCTTAAAGGGATAGTAATGTTTCATAATAAAAGCAGCTCTAATTACTCATCATAGTATTTGGGCCTTGGAGAATGTTATTTCAATACTGTCAGAGTTGTAGTTCAAGAGAAACTGAATGATAAAGTATCCCCCTCCCGCCCCTTCTACTGATGTAAAGCTGCTCAGCTTAGAGCAGCAGGGTGTGTCCAGGTAGATTACAGAGAGGGACAGCCTTCACTTAAGATAAGGGAAAAAGCTGAAAAACTTGTCAAGGGGGGCAGGGTTTTCATTGTTCTCACAGTAGAATATTGACCCTTGATGTGAGCTGTTTGGTCTACGGACTGGATTCCACATCTGAGGAAGAGGGGCTTACTCTAGGTAAAAGGGGAAGGAGGGGGAAAATTTAACATTCAATTACCCTTGAACTACGACGCTCACATTAATGAAATAACACTCTCTATGGCTCAATTACTGTGAAGATTAATTGGAGCTGCTGTTTTTGTGAAACATTACTATCACTTTAACCCTTTGAGTGCCAGGGAGGTATCCAACACATTGCGTTGATAAATATAGATTACTCCCTGAGAGATTTTTTATTTTTTTTTCCAATCTGTTAAATTCGGTAAACAGATGGTAGCTGTGCATTACAATTTGGAGAAATATATCCGTTTTTAGTTTGTTTGCTGCAGAGGCTGTGTTAACTTCTTTTAACTTAGAAAATCAACAAAATATGTAATTTGGCCAGGGGTTCCCAAACCTTTGCATAGAACTGTATGTATGAGGAACAACATTGGAAACAATTGATTAGAGATGAAAATGTTCAAAAAAGAAAATGTTATTCAGTAGCGAGTATTTGCACCTCAGGAAGTGATACAGGCAGCTAGACAATGATATTTACTGTCATAAGATGGTAATTTGCTTCTTGAGTAATACTAATCCATGCAGGATTGACTTGGGCATGCAACTCCTTCAGGGTGGAAAAAAGGGTTCCATGTAAGGTGGAAACCCATAAGATCATAACTGAGTCCAGTGCGGGATAAGTTCCCGGCCAAGGCTGGTACATGGTGCAGAGATTTTCCATGGCAATATATGTTTGTTTTGGGCCATGATTCAATTATCCTGTCACTATGTAGGTTTGTCAGTCAGTTGGAGATATTGGTAATGTCGTAGCCTAGGAGTTGCATGAACCTTCCACAATTGAAAATACAATGTTAAATCTTCAAAGCAAACAGGCAGTATACTTAATCAATGACATTTACACCATTCTAATCCGTTACCTATATCATCCATCACTGTGTAACTCTAATAATATACATTTCAGACATCCTGTTGCATGGTGTTATTTATATTGCTGTATATCACCTCCTTCCAAGGGGAGATGCACTAAGTGGTGATTATATTGCACTAATCTGTGACGATGTGTGGCAAGCACATTGTTTTGGCTATGGAGACACACATCACTCTATGCAAAGGGCGGTGGAGAGAATTTACATGTCTAAGTGCTGGCATTATGTTAGGGATGCCCTCCCTATACATCTTCAGCTGTTCGTTCAACAACCCTGATTTCTGAGCACATCCTTTCTGCTCCCCCATGGGTAGAATGGACTCAGACTTAAAGGGATAGTAATACTTCATTTTAACTTTATTTTATTTTGTAGGCATTAAAAAAACATGAAGAATGATATATGTCTTATCTCTCAAACCTTTATGGTTTAAGAGATATTCACAAACAAAGTATCCCCCCCCCCCGTTCAACTAGATCAGAAGGGAGGTGCCCAGGTAGACTGCAGAGAGGGACAATCTTCAATTAAGATAAGGGAAAAAGCTGAAAAACTTGTCAAGGGGGGAAGGGCTTTCATTGTTTTCATACGAAGAAAATTGTCCCCTTCTGTTATCTGTCTGGTCATACAACCAGATTCACATCTGAGAAGAGATGGCTTACACTAGGTAAAAGGGGCGGGGAGGGGAAATTTTGCTTGTGAATATCTCATAAACC
This sequence comes from Rhinophrynus dorsalis, assembly GCA_037306005.1. Classification (NCBI taxonomy): domain Eukaryota; kingdom Metazoa; phylum Chordata; class Amphibia; order Anura; family Rhinophrynidae; genus Rhinophrynus; species Rhinophrynus dorsalis. Next base: position 258,694,629 of record CM074722.1, read on the forward strand.
ATAAAGGTTTGAGAGATAAGACTTATATCATTCTTCATGTTTTTTTAATGCCTACAAAATAAAATAAAGTTAAAACGAAGTATTAATATCCCTTTAAGCAACACAAAAAGCATTGCTCTCTTATCTTGTTTAGTGTCATAAGAATGTTCATTGAACACCCCTTTACAACATTAACAGATACTGCCAGCATTAATTAATCATTGAGACAATTCCATAAGTATCACAGTTTCTCTGACATTCTCTAAATGATAAGTTAATGCTGGAAATATCCGTTAATGTTATAACTCCGTGAAACAAGAGTGTTCAATGAAGATCCCTCCAGTAGAGACAACAAACTGTCATCTGGCTGCATAGGGAGATCCCAATATCTCTAACCTTAGATTGGCAATGTTGGGACTCTGAATTCTGACAGCTACGGCTGCTATCACAGTTTAATGCATGTGGCAATGTGCCATGTTAACCTCATTAACCTGCATATCCATATAATACATTATATTATATGTAATGTATTGTATGGCCACGATTCCATATGGTTTTGAGGGGGAGATTATATTCTGGTAAGGAGAAATATATATATATATATATAATTGGAAGGAGAATCGGCACTCTCAGGAATCTTTTTCAAATGCAATAAAAGATTTATTGAAGATCAACTTTTCGATCCCAGCAGGGATCTTCTTGATAAAGATCCCTGCTGGGATCGAAACGTTGATCTTCAATAAATCTTTTATTGCATTTGAAAAAGATTCCTGAGAGTGCTGATTCTCCTTCCAATTGTTGATTACTGTATTCGGCACCCAGGCAATAGCTCAATTATCGTGAGTGCATCCTTTCCTACAAGATATATATATATATATATATATATATATATATATATATATATATAATATTAATATTATATAATATAATGTATGTGTGTATAGTTTAGCAGATATTCATACTTTTATTTCTGTGCAAAGTAAAAGTGAACGTTTTCTTGTAATTAGCATATTGCACGTCACTGAAAGGGCTTCATTACTGGTACCTCAATTAGCATACATTAATCTATGGCAACAAGTGTGACTATCTCCTGAACTGTACATCTGCTGGTCTTTTGGTTAACATGACATATAGGCAGTTTTAAATGCAGTTTTCAAGTATGCAAACTTGAATTAAGGTTAAAATTCCAATTTTACTCCATAGAGGCCAAAAATGCTTCCAACACATTGGGAAGCAATGCAGCAGAGAGATCCTTATCAACTAAGGCTTTAACTCTTAAAGGACCAGAGTTGTGAAACCCATTACTTTCGTAAAGGTTTAAAAATCATGATTTAAAAATATCTCCACCTTCTCTTAAAAATAAGAGGTTAGTGCTTTGGACAAAATTCTTCCCAGTGACTCAACTTTATCTTTGAAGGATAATGAAGTCTCTCTGAGATACAAACCGCTACTATGATGATGGCTTTGCAGTTGCAATTGATTCCCTGGCTGTTTTTCACAGACTGTATCTAGAGGGAGCTAATATCATAGAAAGTGAAAGGAATACAAGAACTGCAATAAGTGAATTAAGATAAGTACACAAAATCAAATACATTTAGCTACTGAAATGATAATCCTATATAATGATTCGCTAAAATGTGTGTAACGACAAAGTCATACGCAGTAGAGACTGCTGCGTGTGTTGCAGTCGTGCGCAGTAAAGACTGCCCGCGCTGCGGCTGATATAGAGCTCTTCGGAGCGTCCAGTTCTGTGTCAGCCACGGCGCGGGCAGTCTCTACTGCGCATGACTGCCCCGCGACCAGATGGCAGTGGCACTGTGGCCCGTGTAGCGGGCTTTTCAACTAGTTTATTAAATAAAACATTATTACCCCTTTAATTAAATATACATAGATCTTATTGACTTAAGCATTTGTAATAATTATGGGAAAGGAAATACCTCACTTGCTTTTAAAAAGCTCATATTTTAAGGTCAAGCATTTCTCTTAATATATTAAAAACAAACCCATGCAGTCCGGATCTCTGAGACAAAGAACGGGAAAACGGCTTCTTCTTTTTCAATTGAATCAACTTAATTGTCTCTACAACAGAGCACTGAGGATATCTTGTGCATCTGCAATTGGCTCTGTTTTATCATTTTTGATTATCTTCTAGTTTGATCATTTTGGGTGCTCAACCATTTATTCTAAATAGAAGTTATCCAGTTACTGATAAAAATGCATCTTTATTTGTGTAATTTTCAGGAGTACATTCGGTTCTCCATGTGCAAAACGTGAAGTATCCCTCTCAAGTTAATCTGCTTCTGGGTTATATTTTTGATGATAAACATTGCAGTCCTTTCTGCATTATAAATATAGTGTTGATTTCAGATATTATATGTTGGTGAGCACTACTGTAATATAGGGTTAAGTATTGAAATTGTTACATTGCTTAAAAGGGCTGTTCTTGTGTACAGAGCTGCAGAATATATGGGCACTCAGTAAATAAATGATAGTAATAAGTTATTAAAAGACCCAGGGCTTGGGCCCACCTAGAGGTCTAATACTTGCGAACTGCTCCTGATTTCCAGGGACAGTACCTGGTTTTGCTTCCTGTCCTTGGATCCTGCTGTTCCTGTTTTTGTTATCCCTATAATCTCTGCTTATATCATTAAAATGTTAGTAGGTTATGAGCCTCCCACATGTTAATATTGCTTATTTGCATGATTTCATAATGTGGTTTTTGTGTGGGTATTTCTGTTATGATGTATGAGTGCAGTTTTAAATTTGTTATGCATAGGGTTGCCATCAGCTGGTATTTTACCGGCAGGCCGGTAAAAAATTGGCTTCTGTCCAATGTTAAAGGGATAGTATTACTTCAAAATTACTATCCCTCATATTGTAGCCCTTAATAAACTGAGTTAAATGACACCAGCGGCATCTCTCAGACCTTTATGGTATAAGAGATAGCCGCTTTCAAAGTTTCCTCTCCCCTGCTGTCAGCGTTCTGCTGCCAGCAGGAGAATCCGGTCTCTGAATCAAGAGGAGGCTCTTCAGCAGAGCCGATATCTCGTTATGGAAGGAAAAATGATTCATTGAAACAGTCTTCTACGTGTGCTTGGTAACCAAGCACACATATATGACTGTTTCAATGAATCATTTTTCCTTCCATAACGAGATATCGGCTCTGTTTAAGAGCCTCCGCCTGTCCCGGGACCAGATTCTCCTGCTGGCATCAGAACGCTGACAGCAAGTGGAGAGGAAACTTTGAAAGTGGCTATCTCTTATACCATAAAGGTCTGAGAGATGCCGCTGGTGTCATTTAACTCAGTTTATTAAGGGCTACAATATGAGGGATAGTAATTTTGAAGTAATACTATCCCTTTAAGTCTATGGAGGGAATGCCATGGCCAGTTTTTTTTTTTCTTTTTTTTTAAGAAAAGGTGGCAACCCTTGTTATGCATTGTTCTCTGCTGGCATAGTGCTGCATGGTACTATGGACCTCTAGCAATGCTCCTTATTGTGACTGCCCAGGGAAAAGGTGTAGCTGGAAATGCTTCTGAACTGTTGGCAAGTATGCTGTCAATTTTGCAGTGCACTTGTCCTTGTACCATTAGGGAGATCATCAGAGTATTACACAATTACATGGCTTGAGCTGGCAAGTAGATTTGGGTCTTTTTAAACAGGGGAATGAACTGCTTGAATACCAGAGAAATCCCCAGTGCATGGCACTCACAAATTCTCTAAAACTTTATGCCAGCTGTAAATGTTCTCTGCAGATCATATTTAGGTAGTTGAAGTAATTCATTTCCAGGGAATACCAACTGAGACATGAGGGGTAAAACCTATATCCATTGACTTAAATGGTGTTTATTACCATATGGGTTCTAGAGAGGTCTCCTATATATTAACAATGCATTACTTATTTTTGTAGCATTCAAGGGATTATGATCCCCATTTAAATCAATAGTAATGTGATTTAATTTTCCCCTACAGTTCATTTGGTTTGCCTCAGTATTTCTCTGCTTTTTTTGTGTGCATATGGCTCTGTAAGTGCAGTTTCTATGTATATTACACATATCTCACCAGAGCATTGTTACTGTGTCCTTTTGCTTCCTATGAAAATATATAAACTAAGCAACTCACAAACACTATAGAAATCCATAGATGCATGGCAAACACACCTGGAAACATGATAGAATTTCACTGTATGCCTTATATTTGCATATCGATTAGAGAGCTCAAAGGTAGTCAACGGAAATGTACTACCTTTTACATGGGATATACCAGCTAGAACCGTGCAAGTTGGTGGGAGAGCTGGCATCGGCATACAACTTGTGTAAGCACAGAGAATTGTAAATAGGACTTTACCTGTGGAAAATCCTACTTAGGGCATTTCTCTTCCAAACACACACTAGCCAAGAAATGCTCTTGAGACTGTTCCTTTCATGTCACTGTTGGTCTTCAGAAGCAGAAAAATGGCTGAGATGGAGGATATCGCCTAATGAAACCAACGGTATGCACACACCAACATGGTTCAATCCAATACACAATCCACTACTTAAAATCATCAAAACACTGAAGTAAAAACCTTATATAGTAAGAGCAGTGAGTGTGAGACATGTTGATCAGTCCTTTCGGCGTACATACTTCTGCTTTGTGCTTGATCCACAAGTCTCTCCACTTGCTTGATTTTACAGACCTTCAACAATATAAGGTATTTTACTTCAGATTTTTGTTCTACCATAAAGTTTTTGATGATTTTAACCAGTGGATTGTGTAGTGGATCAAACCATATTGGTGCGTGGTTCCCTTTGGCTTCGTTATATGTCATTAGGAGAACATAGAGGTGCTCCTGCATTGCACATATGGATTTCCTTCGGTTTTAAACACCACATTAATTTTTTACCAGGAGACTGGTGTTTGTTGCCATTGGGTTTACAAAATCACACTTCTATTAATATGGTCTTAGAGTTGGAAGTAAGAGCTGCTGAATTCCTTTGTTTGAATGGATCATATCACCCCCCATCTCAGAGAAGGAGCTGATGTAACGTAAAGGAGTGGAAGAAATTAAACAATTTTATCTCGGAAATAGCAAAGATTTAAAGAAATTGATATCAGTCAATCCCTAGTACTTTGTCTTAAAGTTTTAAAAACACTTCTTCTAAAACATTAGTATCACTTTAATGACAAATAATTACCAAAGAAAATAATCAGTAAAGGGTTATTTCAGTTCATTAGGTGTAATTGTCTCTGGCTTTGTTCCATTGGTATATGACAGCATTATAAAGGAGAAACCGTCTAAGGTTAAACTGAGATTCAGGAGATTAAGTTCAAAATATATATTAAAGGATTAAAATATTTACATTGGGCAACAAGCGAGTAATGTTTAATAATAGAAATGTAAGGAATGAGAAGAGTGTAACCTAAGTTGACATCATTAGATACTTTGGTTGTCTTTCTTCCCTTTCTTGAAATTTGCATTTCTAGATTGTCTAGGCATATGACTGTTTATATATACTGGTTGGCGCAACAAATATGTTGTCAATGTGACAATATTAGAATACATTTGTCTGTCACAGACTGTGATAAATATTTATCCGGAGACTAACCACAGAATAAAAGAATTATATTTTTTATGTAATATTTCCTACACTTATGATATTTTCCTGGGTGTGGTTTTTTTTTTTTGTTTTTTTTTTAATAATATATATCAGCTAAATTCCATTTGAGCAGTCTGGTAATATATATTTAATGTATGCATTTTTGGGGGTTGGCTTGGATGATAGGATTTGTAGTCCTCCTTACCTGGGGTATCTCAGGTAGCCCATCCGTGAACTACAACATGGAAGCCAAACAAACTCCCCAAATCCCCACCCCTCAAGGGGTTAAATGTCCCACTGCACAGGACCCATAATGTGTTAGGTGAGCTCCAGCACCAGGTCATTTGCCCTAGTAAAGCCCACAATGTAGAGAGGTTGGTGTGATGAGCACAACTGAGGCACCAAATACATAGGCTCCATACCTGCCTGACTTCTCTTCCAAATGGGAAACTCAGCCCTGCCTCTGCCATGTACACCTGGATAAGACTGGTGAATTCTAACATGTCACCTCCACTCCAGCTAACACCAGAACCCATTTAAAATAGAGGAGTTACTAGGGTTAGCTGGAGTGGAGGTGACATGTTAGAATTCACCAGTCTTATCCAGGTGTACATGGCAGAGGCAGGGCTGAGTTTCCCATTTGGAAGAGAAGTCAGGCAGGTATGGAGCCTATGTATTTGGTGCCTCAGTTGTGCTCATCACACCAACCTCTCTACATTGTGGGCTTTACTAGGGCAAATTACCGATATTCCCCTGCCTCAGATACTTATTCTTTGAGGCTGATTAATTAAAAAAGCTAGAGCATTTTTGGAGCAAAACAACTGTATCATTGTGAAAAATAAACATTCTGTTGATTGAAATCTTTTGAATGTATGATAGAAATCTCAATGCTTTGTGAAGCAGTGTAATGGGGACCTCTCTATCATTCAAGGGGTTACAACCATGGCTAAATTTAGGGCAATTTTCATTTATCTTTTGTGGTGCAGTTGGTGTGTGCAAGAATTGCTCCACTTTTGCCACATCAATCTCACTGTTTTTTGCATTGCTTTTTAGGAAGATGATTTTAAAGGGATAGTAATGGTTATTTTTAAGTTGATTTAATATTGTAGACATTAAAAAAGGTTAACATCTATGTAAGGCTTATCTCTCAGATCTTTATGGTTTGAGAGATATAACTTGCTAAAGTTAACTTTTCCTGGCTGTTTTACTCAAGACTGCCATCTAGCTGACAGCTGCAGATTCCAGTCATTTGACCAGACAGAGGCTCTTAACAGAGCTGAAATCACGCTATTTAGAAATAAATACTTCAATGGAACAGTCTACAAAGTGTGCTTGCAAACCTGGCACAGTTTGTAGACCGTTCTAAATGAAGTATTTGTCTTTAGATATCATCATATCGGCGCTGCTGAAGAGCCACATCTGGTCAAGCAACCAGAATCTGCTTCTGACAGCTTTACAGCTCGTCAAGCATAAAGGGGAGGGGCCAGAGAACTTTATTTCCCTGTATCTCTCAAACCATAACTGTTTGAGAGATATGAATAAGTGCAAGTGCTCTCTTTTAATTGTATCTACCATATAGTTAATACTTTTTTTCTGACATTACTATCCCTTTAAGTCTGTAACTTAATCTTATTTGATGTACCAGGGAAATTAGCAGTTCATGGACTTCATTATGAAAGAGATGTCCTTCTGAAAAATGAAAGAAAATATGGAGTAGTTTGAAATGTGCTTTCATCCATCTGAAAGGTTCTTCAAGATACAAAAGTCAGATAAACATATAATGCTTCAAACTGAAGAGAGAGAGAACATGATATGAGTTCTGAGCATTAATCTTAAATCAAGTGTTTTACAAAATATGATCAAAAAGCAATTTGTTCTAAGCCCAGTAAAAAAAAAAGGTGTGGCTCCTTATTAATCAAGTCGGAAGTATGGGTAATTTTTGCTGCTGATGTGCAACTGCACCTCAAATAGCATGGCGAAAAGTCAAATTTACATGTCATGTCCCCTTAGGAAAAGCTGCAAATGTACTTCTAGGGTCACCCATGGCCACATCCCTCCATACAATACATTTAGCCCAGGGGGAGCCAACCCTGGTGGTCAAGAGCTATGAACAGTACCTGTTTTCAGTCCCTTTCATCAGTCTGCTTGTGCTCATTCAGGGATATCCTGAAGACATGCACTGTTGGTATCTTCTGAGGATCAGGATTGTCTACACCACACACACACACACACACACACAACTTTTAAATAAATAGGCCACTATAGTGGTATACATAAGTAATCTATAAACTGGACAGTCTATTAATATATAAAATATTAAATAAACAGACCACCATAAACCAGAAGTGGTTGACTGAGGCTTGGGTTTGAGGCCATCATACTAACAACTTGACATGCTAGCCCTACAGAGTAATGTGCTAGGCAGGGTCAGAATAGTTGACATACTCCTACCAAATAGCACTAAGCAGTGAAGTACTTGACCTAAAGGGATAATTCTTGCTCCCAGGGCCATCTGTAACTCTGTCATGCAAAAAACAAACACAGCACCGCACTGTACTGTCTTTGTGTTTTGCATGGATGAGGGAGATGTCATTCAACTGTCTAAGGAGCAGGCTGGAGGGCTCATCTGAAGTGCTGCTTACCATTTGGCAATAAGAATTTTACCCCAGTGACCCTCTGAACAATATATTTGCCTATAGGAAACGTATCTTTTGTCTGAAAGAATATTGGGCTTTCCCTCTCTCTTTCCTTTTCCCTTTGTTACATTATATTATGTTTATATGATATTAGTCATACACCTGTTTTTTTCCATTGTTTGACCTAATTGGATGAAGTGGACGGATAATTCTAACACTCAGACGACCACTTACACAGACCATTTTATACTAGTAGATGTTCACACACCCAAGCTGCAAATCCAGCAATGAAACACTGAGACAGAGAAGAAAACAGCCCTCTGGAAGAGTAATAGATTATTTTAGGCCTAATGCAGATATTATGTACACTTCTGGAGGAAACCAATTGCACCAGAGGGAACAAAAGACTCTCAAATATCATTTAAATGTGGATTTTAACCTCCCGAATGGAAAGACATTGCTTTGCATTAAAGGGATTAATAGTGCCATTTAAATCAATGCAAATTTTTATTCCCCCCTATGGTGCAGTAGGTTGGTTCTAGTATTGTAAATATTTTGTGTATATGACCCTTTCTTTGATAAATTTCAATGTATAGAATTTGGGCTTTTATCCAGCTATGTATTGTCTGCAAAAGTACTGGGGGGAAAAAACCTCCTCGGCTGTGTTCTTTTTACTACTTTAAGTGTTGTTTTCTTTCATGGATGGGTTTAAAAATTGCAAAAAATGTTGCTTGAAAAGGCACTTTGCCCAGGACTGTAAAAGTCTTTCAATCCACTTTTAGTGGAGTACTTGAAAGGAATTGGATGTGGGCTGGTTCTGCTTCCTCAGGCAGTGCTAACAGTTGTGAATAATATACCAGAGGGCTTCGTTCCAATGTTTTCTCAGGTTTCCTGTATTTATTCCTCTTGGCAGGTAAGTCTTACATGACAGCGCTGGATTGAGCCGCGGCTTCCATTTGGTTACAGCTGGGGTGATCATAAGATTTTTATGTATTTATTATTCATCAGAGCTCTGTTTGACAGTCATTCTACTTGAGATATTGCTCAAAAACCATGGAGTCATTTTATATTAAAACCTGCCAGGTGCAGAAGTTGCACAACATTTGTACCTAACCCCCCCCCCTCACACACACACACACACACACACACACACACACACACACACACACACACACACACACACACACACACAGAACCCAATGACATATATTCTTAGCTTTTGTAAATTCCTTTGCAATACTGTTATGTAGATATGGGGTACTTAAAACTGTCATCAGCTACCCCCCCACATCACACACACATGATGCAGGTTTTCAAAATCTCCTCACATGTACACAGATGATTAACTATTGAGATTCTGATAACATGCACTGTTGGAGGGGGTGGGGGGAGGGGAGAACAGGTTTGTGCACCCTTGATCTAGATTATGACACACTGGATGCCCACAACATCTCCCTAACCACCAGTGGGTTAAACAAACCTTAGCACCTTAAAATGGAATTTGCTTTCAGATATTTAGAATCATGTAATAAGAAGAATTGGAGGAATTATGGGACAGACCAACTGTTCTATGGTACAAATAAAAAATGTAATTTATTTAAATGGGGCTTCTAACCCTTTGAATGCTAGAGAGGTCATCATTATATTGCATTACAATTTTTTGGAGACCTCTCTTACATTAGATGATGTGAAAAAGCCACATTTAAATCAATGAGCATTTGAAGAATTACTGGTTGTACCCTGTGATACAGTTGGCTTGCTCCAGAATTATCCCGGTGGGGAAATGCTCCAAAGTCCCATAAGGTTCCAGTTTGTCAATATGGTGGTGAACTGGACCAGAATCCAACTTGTGTTATATAATAAGATGTCCTCGCCTTCTATCCTTCTGGTTACACCTCAAACACTGCTACATCACCATGCCAGATTTACAGTGTTTCCTTCAACAGTGACTCATTTGCATGATGAAATATAGCTTAATCAGCCAGTGCCTTATTCCTGTTAGTATGTTTATATGTCAGTGTGGCTTTTTGCAACGTGCACTAAGTTCTGATAGCTTGCTATGCTGTTGGAGTTCACAGATCTAAATTCGCCAGTCGGACAAATTTGGGATCTTCCATAGCTTTCAATGTAGCCACAGAGGACAGTTTGCCTTGTCTCTGCTGGAAAGCAAACAGCACCTGTTCTAGTTTAACCCTTTAAGTGCCATGTATGTTTAATACATTGCACACCCTTGTGGCAGTCAAAGGGTCATAACATACACAGTCTACTGTGCTGCTTTTGCATAAATCAGCTGACCCACAGTTAATCCTCTGTGTATCTGTATCAGCTGATCTGCCTGTTCAAGTAAACAGGCAGATCATATGTTAAATGTAAAAGCTGATCTGCTGATTATGTGTACCTGAATCAGTTGTTAAAAAGGGCAGGGGACTGTGTATGTTTGAGTGCTACAGCATGTACAGTGCATGCACCTATATATGGTATTTGATTAAAGGGATAGTAATACTTAAAATGTAAAAAAAATATATGTTTTAGGGTTTATCCCCCTGAGTAAAACAAGGGAACTCCCACTGCTGATAAATATTTTATTAAAAAATATAACAGCTCAAACTTGAATTTTTTTAGGTTCAATATCACAGTGGCCTGAAAATTTACAGTGACGCTGTTGCTACACCATCCTATGGACTGCTCTGGTTTGTAGACCATAAATCTCCATAGGATGGTGTAGCAACAGCGCCACTGTAAATTTTGAGGCCACTGTGATATAAATGGTGGAATCAAGTTGGCCGGTATCCTTATGTGGATGTTAGCGAAACGTGCATCAGGATGATATATAAGGGGCCTACGCTATGATAGCTCCTTTGTACACGTTCTAATATGCAAGTTCTTTTAGTTGGAGTGACCCGTTTAGGATTTTTGGCTCTGAAGCCTGGATACCATACTACTACCTAATTATTTGTGACGGCAGTCCAGTGTTTTCCCTCCATCCGGTCTCTCACATTTTTTTAAGACATTACTAATATGCCTAATGCTTATGACTCAGTACTATTGTACGCAAGCACGCACGGATTAAGATGTGTGCATCTATTTTGTCACCCTGTTAGCATATTCCTAATAACATAATTAGGAATCTTCTTGTGGCTGATCTTACGGAACAGTGTTGATTTGTAATTGGGCCAGAAACAATACCACAGATTCAGCACAGTTCATGTGTGAACGTTTGCTCTCCTCTGAAAGTCTATTGCCACATATTCTCTGATGATTCAGTCTGCACGTTAGAGGCTACTCCTTGTACTAATATATTGGGACATGATCACTTACTTTTATATGGATAGCACTCTGACGGCAGAATCAGATGTGATGCATGTGACATCAAGGAGATTTTAATATTTACTAATCACACCTATACTGAGTTTGTTAATAATACAGGCATACCTTATGTTTGTTGCAAGTACTTGGTAACAATTATAAGATTTTGATAGCTTTAGTCTGCTGAATAAGCACATTGCTAAACGTATAATGTGCATTATACACTAAGCACACGTTCCTGCATATTTATACATATGGTTATGTGTATTGCAAATTCAGAATTGATCTGAATATATACTTTTCACTAAATTTGCTATTTCTTTTTGATTCTATGGGAAGTTTTTAAAGTTGTACATAATAAAAGTTAGTTTTTATCTATTTATTTTGTGCTCTTTGTTTGATATCCACTGCCTATGTGACCCCATCTAGGTGTTAGGATAAGGTTCTGGTGCTAATAGGTAGTTTCTTGTTCTTTATTAGTATTCTTTTACCCAGCACATTACCTAGTCAATAACGTGATAGCTCTAATACTCTGTGGTAGGTTAGTGCATAACCTATTTTGCAGTTGGTTTGTCCCATAAATGCCCTACATTTCTTAGGGCATTAGCCTCATTGTTTGTTTTTTTCTTTTAATCTTCTGTATGGCTGCCAATATGTACACAGAAATGTCCCTGTATAGCTTACAAGCTAAGTTTTGGTGCTTGGAGATAAAGTGACTTGCCTCTCATCACGAGAAGCTGACATGAAAATTGATCCAGCTATTCCCTGCTTCACAACAAGCCTTGAGCCACTCCTCTGTGTACCTTGTGTGCTCAGATATAAAGCATTTAAAGTTATATTTGTACCCACCTCTCAGTTATTAAGAGAGTTTCTTATCTCTGACAGTTTACATAAATTTCGGCACTCCCACTTCTGAGACACCTTGTCACACTGGGTAGACCAGAAGCCCACAGGAGAGGGAGTGCTCGGGTGCAACGCTTGTTTGCGGTGCTCGCCGTACGTTGGCTGTCTGCGGGAGTACCATGCTGAGGCCTAGGCCAGGTACGGTGCTGGCCGCAAGGCTGGATGACAAACCCCAGAGGAGCTGGAAGTGAGCCCTGGATGGTAACCCCACAGGCAGCACCTACTCTCCTGTGGGGGAGAGTGAATGTTGGGGAGCGTAGAGTTGAGAGCGAGGATTGAAAGCAGAGGCTGGAAGGCTGGAACTCTCCTAGAAGGAAAAGAGACAAAAAGAAACTAACTCTCCTAGGCTGGAGAGAACAGACCTGTCCAGTAGGAACTGCATTGGTGAGCTGGATCTGAAGAGCTGGAACCGTGATCGTCTAGGAGGGTCCCTGGAAGAGTGACACCAACAGTATAGGCTGTCTAGACTCCGGCAGGAGCAACAGGTACTAAAACAACAGGCTGAGGATAGTCTTGGAGCAGGCAGGGTAACACACAAGCTGGATCAGCAGGAACAAAGTCAAGAGACTGTGAGTAATCAGGAACAGGCTGGGTCTACACCCACAGGATCAGGAGGAAGCAAACTGGGAGAGACAGAGAGGTCAGGAACAGACCAAATCATGCACTGGCTAGGATGGGATGGACTGGCAAGGACACAGTAGGTTAGAACACAAGGGAACACTATCGGAGTACACCCGTGTCGGTCTGGAGCGTCAGGAAATAGACTCTCCCAGATGACGTCACGGTGCATGTGATGCGACATCGGAAGAACCCGGAAGCGAGCGGAGGCAGCCGCAATCACTGTGGAGGAATCCCATGGACCGGAACGGAGGGCAGAATGGGACAGGAGGTGACACGCCTGGTAATTTGTTTAAAATGACATCACCTAATAAAGGAAAGTTAGTACATTCCATTTAAATATCCATGTTTTCCTAGCTTTTATTTTTCTTTTTTTAAATATATATATATATTTGGTACACTACAGAAGATCTGAAATCTGTCAAATAAATGTGTAGGAAGGCTAAAGGCTACAATTTGGCGTAGTTATCAAGCTTGTTATAAAAAAAAAATATTCCTAAAACAGACATTTTTGGATATTGTGCATAGTAATATCCATAAAAATAAAGTTGTAAGTATACATTCACATTTTTGGCAAAGCCTTATAGATAAAATGAGGAAGTCTGTGGCACACCAAAGTGCTTATGGCACCCTGGTTGAGAAACACTGGACTAGAAGGAATTTCCAACCCTTCAGATGGGGGTTAACCCTTTGAGTGCCTTCTGGCACTCAGTGGATGAAATGGTCATGCTCCGTTGCCTACATATCTGTAGAAAGAACATGTTTGCCATATGTTTTGGGGCTTGAATACATAAGAAAAAAAAAACCTTAACAAATGACTACCAATACATATATAAATTAGGTTTTATGTGACCATGTCCCTTGGGTCCTGCATAGACCTATTTAACACTTTAAGGATCAGAAGGGCATGCAGTGCATTGCTTCATAATACATTGCATCCCTCCCTGGTCCTACATGGGTTAACCCTTGGAGGGCCTACGGGGTACGCAACACATTACTCTGCAATGCATTACATGTACCCTTCTGGCACTCAAAGGGTCCAAGGAACATTATTGCATAAAAATGAGGATGTATACCTAGAAAGCATTTGTAAAAATTATTTCTTAGAAGCATAAACCCCAGCATGTAACAAACATGGTTTTCCTGTTGTTCTGGAGGCAGCTTTACATGGCCATTATGACCTCTCTGTTTAAACAAGAGATAGGGTACATATATGGCATGGTTTTGGAAAACAAGAGATAAGAATTTCAGTGAACTGAACTGGGTAGGTTCTAATCTCAAAGCAATTGTCACTGTTCATGGTTTTATCATTTTTTTTTTTACAGGTCCAATAAAAAGTGGCCACTTCTTTATTTTTAGAGATTTTTTTAAGTTATCACTACTGAAAAAAAAGCTAATTCTTTTGTCCATCTGGGAACACAGGAACATGGGGTAAATTAGCTTTCTCTACTTGCATACAGAGTTCTCTGGTGGTAAAAACTCCCTCCTTGCTCCGCATTATCCCTGCCTAGCAGCCTCAGTGTCAAGTGTTCTTTATAGGATATACAGAAGGATGAAGATTCTGTTAATTTTTCTATTTTTGTAACTTACATGGGGTGTTTATCCCACATTAGGTGGGCTCCTATTCCCTTTTCCTTCAAGTTGGCAGACAGGGCAGTCTTCCACAGGACCTGAGGTCTACTTGGAGATGGCTGTCAGGAAATTACTAGCCACTCTCTCTTTTCTCTATACATTATTGGGATCCTGAAGACGGAAGAGGATTTTGAGGTTTCACAGGGCACAGGTCCTGTGAGAATGTCCTTCCTGTCTGTCTACCAGCTGCAGTCTGAAGTCTGTCATTCTAAGCATTTCCTTACACACTGGCCCTTTACTTTTTATCTTACTCACTCCCTTGGTGAGCCTTGAATAGGTCAAAGGTGAATTACAGCTTGGGTCATACCAGTGTTTATTTGGGGTGCAGTGCCTATGTGATATGGCACTTGTGGCTGCCATCTTAGTAGAGGTACTTCAGCCCCCTACTGGCTGGTTGCCATGGTACTGGGTGAGATCTGGAGCATGGGAGTGGGATTTTGGGGCAGAGTTTGGCGCATTACTGTGCGAGAACCTCATGTCGCTCTCTCACCACAATGACCGCATTTAGGTACAAGTGATTGTCCAAGAGACCCATTTTTATCCCAGGCCTCGGGGAAAGGAAGAGACATTGCTAATTCTCTTCCATTCCAGTTAGTGGTGAGCCCATGCTTCTCTCTGAATGGCTTAGTCTCCCTTTTGGCACTTTCTCTTGCCCCATAACAGAATTTTCCTTATTCTCTGTATTTTTTTCCTCCTATATCTGACCATAAACGAGACGTGGGGAAGACTAGGACCACAAAATTTACAGGGTCTCTCCTGTGTCTTTCTCCAGGGTCATACAGGTTCATTAAGCATAGCTTGCTCTGTTGCCCTTTCATAGCCACCTCCAGGCCCCTCTTCCTCTGAGCAGGAGCCTGCATTAGTTAAAACCCTGATTTCCAGCATGGTAAATGTTCCTGCATAAATTCAGGGGGTCCTTATGTCTTGGAATCAGAACTGCCCTTTTCCCCACCAATAATACATGTTTACCCCTTTTGGGAAGGGGATTTTCTCCCAGTAGAGTGGAATTCCTCTATGGAAGAGAGAAGATGCAATTCCTCAGTTTGAGGAAGACCTTGAGTCCTCCATGGATGGCTTTCTTCATGCTCTATAGGAGTCTTTTAATATCTGTGAGACTGCTGATTCAGGTTCCTTGACTCTGGATATTTTAAAAAATACATTAATAATAATTTTTAAAAAATTAGCAAGAGGGGTGTCCAGTGCATTTCTTTGCAATGTGTTACACACCCCTTTGAAACTCACACATATATTCCTGAGCCTTCTCATCTACTGTCCACCCCCACCCCACATACACTGTCAGACTCCCAAGCCTGGTTCTACTTTCCTCTGGAGATCATACAGTGTCTGTACGGTTTGACCCCCGCCCTTAGTCTGGTTCCAGTGCCAACTATTAGTCAGAGAACACTGCATACACAGTCTTGTTCCACTGGTAGTCATGGAATTACACATATACTGGCTGCTTCCCCAGAAGCCATGCTCCTGGCACCCACCACAGTATGTCAACCCTTATCAACAGGGTACTATTATTCTCTGGCTGGCATTAACCCTTTGAATGCCACTCAAAGGGTTAACTACTGAATACACTATAAAGTCTTATGGTGTTGAAATATTTTAGTATTTTTGAATTGACTCAAGTATAAAAAGTAGTGTGCACTTTCCGCTGTCTGGAAAGTGCATACTAGCCTAGGGGTTAAAAATACAAGTGTCACCTAATTTGATGTGGGTAAATGTCTGTCTGCTTTTGAAATGGTACTCCTTACTGATGTTTCCCTCTTATCTGTAATGGTTGATTGTTTTAGTGTAGGCAGGTCATTTCACAAAAGAATAGTGACAGGTGTCGTTTTCTGCTTTTGGCACCCACTACTGTATGCCAAGCTATACCAACTGGTCATGATTTTTCTTGAGCTGGTAGAAAGTACTGAATACGCTAGGAAATGCCATGTTGTTAAAAGATTTTAGTATCTTTTAAGTGGTAGATGTGTAAAAAAAAAAAAAAAAATAAAAAAAAATAAAAAAAAAATAATAAATTCCCTATAACACCACCTTATGGAAATAATTGTGCACGCCTCCTACCAAGGGGTAAATAGGCAAATATACCATAATATAATGCAGGTGAATGTCTACTTTCCAAAAATGGTATATCTTGCATACTTTTCCTTCATGTTTCAAAGAGTTAGGACCATTTAGTGCAGACAGACCGTTAAAAAAGAAAAAAAAGAAAACAGATAGGTGTTATTTTGTGCTTAAACTTCAACTGACCATCCAATATCATACTGCATAGAGGAAGGCATTCAGAGATGATTCAGAAAGGCAAGAGTGGAAGGCCTAATGGAGACGTAAGTTTATAAAGTTCAAAGGAAACTCTTGTCCCTCACATAGCAGCAGTGGCAATGGTCACAGTAATCCCAAATTTCCCATCAAGCATTTCCCTCTCTTGGAGATAGATGGTGGTCTGGACCATTTCTTAAATAGGTTTGAAAAAAATCTGACAGTACAAACTGTCCAATGGCTAGTGCCTAAAATAATTAATCCCAAAGTAGATTTGAAAAGCCACTGGGTGCAAATTCTGCTCTGAGGACAAGGCTATGAGGTTATTAAATTGGCCTTCCTGAATGTCAATAATCTCACCCCTGAGTCTTGTAAGAAAAAGTTTAGCATCATGTATCAGGTGGCCTATTACAGCAGCCCTGAATTTATAGGGGAACTAAAAACCACATTCTGGCAGTGGATAGTATGCACCCAAGCCTCCAGCTATGAGTCTTTGGCGAACATAATATTCATTGATCAATTCCTGGAGCTGTGCCCAGGTGCAGTCAAGGAGTAGATGCTGGATTATGCTGTCCAAAGAGCTCCAACATCTAAGTGGGGATCCATGCCAAATGGAGCATTACTATGCACGTTGGATGTTGGGATTGCTTCTTGCTTTGGAGGGACTGGGAGATAAATGGGATTGGGAGGGTACCATTCGGTGTTTTGGATGTAACCAGATTGTCCATGTTCGGTCCGACTGCCCAGAAAAGAAAGGACATGTTTCATCAGTGAATTGAGTTGTGATCATTTGGTCCATAAAGAGAGAAAATCTATTACATCACATGCAGTTTGTAACGGTGAGTGGTAATGTGCCTGAGGGACACTTGAGCTAATTTTAATCTGATGCATCTAGAACTCAAACTCTGAGGACATTGTTCCTGTGAATACTTGCCGGTGAAAGTTGTTGCAGAATATCATCCAGGGGTTCTGGTGACACATGTTTAAATGGATTGTGGGTACAGGAAATTCCTGTCGATGTGTTTTGGGGAATTATTTGAATAGGGTTATTCCTGCCTATGTTCCCTCTTAGCTGGTGTCACAGAGTTCTGCCATGCTGGAGTGGGACTGCATATCACCAAAGGTAATGGGCAAGTTATTGGAAGGAAGTGAGGGGGACAGGAATCTGGTCTCATCTGTGCATAAACCAGTGGTATTCCAATCAAGAAACAGGAGATGGGGAGGCTTGTTCTTCTTTGGCATTCCCCAAAGATAGTCTTTTGGGATAACTAATTTTGGACTCTAAGGGGGAGTCCTTGATCCTGTTCCCATTCTGGCTGCTGGAGAGACAGATGGTTTAGGTCAGACCGCTGAACCAGTGCAAGAAGATGGGACTGAGGTAGCAAGGACCCAGGACTGTGCCTTTGACTTTGTTCCCATGTTGACTGCAGGAGAGGATGTTGGTATAGGTCAGACCAGTGCTGAGTAGGATGGAAATAAGGACCCAAGAAGTGACCCTAGGGTATGTTTTAACTTTGAATGGAGAAGGGGTAGACAATTAGTAGAGTGATCCAGATAAGCACCCAGGGCCAACACCGGGTGAAGAGCATATCGTCAGGACCGAGGAGGGGTTATTAACAGTTCCCACAGATTAATTCCAAATGGATGGAGGAAAGGTGAATTTTTCAGATAACAGGAAACTGTAGTGCAGTGCATAATTTTGTCCCACTATGGAGAAGAGTCAGAAGGTAAGGTAGGGCAGAGAAAGGAAGAAAGTGTAGGGCCTCAGTGGGTAGTCCATCTGGTTTGTGGTAAGCCTTTATAATCTCTCATGTTACAGGTTGGCTAATAAGTCATTTTGTGACAGTGGCATTTGATACAAAGCCTCCATTTTAAAGTGTAATAGCTTCATTGCTGGTCTGTGTTTTGGGGAGCTTGCAGTTTGCAAGCAATGGAAAAGTATGACTTTGTTGTCACAGTTTAGTAGTCATCAGCTTGTATTTCCCTATAATTCTGTTTCTCTGTGTCTGGAAGTTTACCATCCATATTGAGCCCGTAAGATCCTTGATACTGTGTCCATTTTGGCAAACCTAATTCCCCCACAGGTATTTTTTTTTCCTTGTTAAGAGTGAATCTATGCCAATTCATCCCTCTTACAATTTATCCTGTCTCACCTGCGTATACTTCTGTGTTGGGACATTTCACATACACAGTGAGACAAAAGAACACTGTTAAGAGCATCTCTTTATGTAGTATACAAATCCAAAATATATTAAGAATTCACATGAGCTTGTATATACTGACATTTAACTTGTGCTACCATAAAGCCATGGAAGCTGATGTTGTAAGTAGGAGAGAGGCTCTGTGAATGAGCAAAAGCAATGTTGCCAGTTCCATGGCTAGTCACCACTCCAGAGCATCATGTTTTAACTCTATAGTGCTATTATAGAAGAGAAATTTCCACATAAATATTAGACTAATCCCACCCAAAAGGGCAGTCTATTTCCTCTGCATGGGAAATGTCAGCCAACCCCAGGTGTACGTTTCAGTCTTGCTTGGGCCTTATCGGTGAGGTGCAGCTGGTTTCCCTAGACACAGTGACTGGCTGTAGAATACCCATTGTGCCTTTTGTTTGTCCTACTAGCCTCTCACATGTTGGTATATATTTTGAATACTCTTTAGGGGGTATCCCTAAGAGTGAAGGGTAATCGAGGCATTGATCATTTGCTCTCAGTGCCTAGGGAATCCAGCTGCACCACCCCGATGAGGCTCAACAAGGCTGAAATGTAGTCTGGAGTTACCTGGTGTTCCCGTGCAGAGGGGACTTGCCCTTCATTTTGTAACTGGACTGCTCTTTTGGAAGGGATTAGTCAGATATGTACATGGACATTTCTCCTCTGTAATGGCACTAGAGAACAGAAAAAAAACTGTGATGCTGCTGTGTGGTGCCTAACCATAGCACAAGCCATTGTGCTATTTTCTTCATCCTTGGTTCCTCTCACTTTTTGGTATGCATTTTTGAATAATGGCACAACCAGGCCAAAACGCATATCTTGGGGTCAACTGATGTTTCTGTACAGTGGGGACTTGCCTGTCAATTTGGAACTGGACTGCCATTTTGGGTGAGATTAGTATAATATGTAATGTACTGTAATGGCACTGAGCCGTAGAACAAGCCATTGTGATTTTGTTCATCCTCAGAGCGTCTCACGTTTTGTTATATACAAAATAAAAGAGAAACATGGCCATCTCACCCCTGTTTGGATGTACAAGCTCCTAATGAACAATATGGGAAATGTTTGCCATAATTGAGGTAATCTGATTAATAGGATATAAGCATACCTGTGAACTGAAAGAGTGGGTTCTAATCTCAAAGCATCTGCTTTAGGCATAATGTTTTAACAAGCTTGAGAATCAATCCAGTGTGGCCTCCTGCCAACTGATCTCATGCACCAGGGGAAAAATCTTAATTACAGACTTTTAGATCTCTTGTAACAAAGTAGAAGAGAGCTTAGAAATGGGAGAACTAATGAGACTTGGCATTTCAGTGAGCAATATAATCCCTTGGCATACCGGGAAGTCTTAAATCTGACTCGGACTCCAGTGTTTACTGAACTGATACACTCACTCACATCCAGAGCTGTGACCCCATCCACATTTAACCTGTGCTACCCAGCTCACTTCGATCTCTACTTGATCTGTTCTCCACCAATCTGAAAAAAAGCCTCACTTCCTAAATACCACAAATTCATTCACCCACTTTGGAGCACAAATCCACGTGTGTTCTCAGATATGATCCCAGGATGCTAAAGAGGGGTCTTTACAGTCCAGTGCCTCAGAGTGTATTGGAAACCTCCATTGAATCCTATACGTTAAAAGCAAAATGTGTAGTCATTTGTTATAATAATAACATTTCAGTTCTAATGATCCCTGCCAACAGGCTTTGATTTTGCTTTATCCTCTGATCTAGTTTAAGAAATATACTAAACATACCTTTTGACCCTTGTTGTAGAAATGATTGAACCAAGATCAAGAGGAGGCAAAACAACTGAAGGTAAAATTTCCACTGGAAGGGAAACACTACGGTTACGATCAAAAGGACCTGCAACAGTGGAAGAAATGGTGAGTTAATGAAACTACAATTTAAATACAGTATTGGGCTTTATAAATGTCTACAGAAATGTGTAGTTTGCAATAACTTTAATTTTATTCTTATAGACACAAAGGAACTAGAGGCCATTTTTAAAGGAATGCAACAGCACCACCTGGTGAACAAACCACAGATTACAGATTGTTTTAATGACAAGGCTTCCCGCAGTACTGGGAGCTTCTTTATTGGAATGTTTTTACTGCTCAAGTGTTTTTTTTTCTCTACAAGCTGCAGTCTGATTTCTGATTGCTAGGTGGTCATGTTGCTTGCTATGTGTGGAGAACTAATGCTGGGCAAAGGGTGGGGATCAAACACTCCCCATAGACACCAATAAAAAGTCTGTTTTGTTTGTTCACCTGGTTGGAGTTGTAATTTGTGAATGAAGCACCTTCATTGTTTTACATTGCAGGAAAAGACCTATAATATTTATATGTATAATATGTATGTATTTCTGTAATACATTATCATTGCTTTAACCTTTTGAATTCTAGAGACTTCAACAACATATTGAGGCATCCAGGGAGGGACAGATTTCACATTCAGTGTAGACAACTGCCTAGAGAGAAATAAGGGATGCTCAGCTAGGCTCATGAGTTTGCAAGGGGGTACAAAGAGCCTACTAGGATTGTGTCCTTTGCCCAGTTTGCAATCTCTTAGCTCACAAGTGCCATACACAGGTAAGAAATTCTGAAGCATATCATACAGGTCTGAAAAAATGACAGCTCAGTCACAAAATGTCAGACAAGTATGAAATGCTTCAGAATATTTCTTCTCTGTGTATGGCACTTATCTGCTGAAAGAGATTGCACCCTGGGCACAGAACGTTAGTCCTAGTGAGCTTCTTGCATTCCCTTCCAGGCTCATGAGTCTAGCTGAGCATCTTTGGCTTCTCCAAAAACTGACTAGGGAGCCAGAGTTTGAAGAGCATCTTAGGTGTACTGCTTAGGTCCACACTGAGTTGTGAGAGTATCCAGACCAATCCCAGTGCCCCCATGCATTAGACACCTCCTCCTGATTTGTGGTGGCTGGCTTATTTACATACCCATTTTACTTACCACTGTTTAACACAGTGGATGGTTGAGACATCTCCAACGGATTGGTAGCCAAGGAGTTAAGAGAATTTTCTTTTTGTGCTTGAATGTTATAGGTTAAGGTGCATTTTCATTTCTAGACAAAAGTGGATAAGACTGTGGGTAGGGATATGTGAAAGGTATATATGTGGGTGCTGTACCTAGGAGTACCTGAGGTGTAAATCCAGCACTGCATTCAAAGGGTTTTTGGTAGGTAGCTTCTGAATCCATCTTGATTCAGGCTATTCATGAACATGTTTTATTCATTGTCTGTATTAGGATATCATCCTGTGTGAATAAATAATTAATTGTGAAGGATTGTATGTAATCTCAAGCAATGAAGAATTTACTGTATGAAATTGGTAAAGAATAATATTTACAATAGCTCAGATCTGCAGTTAATCGCTGTCATTTTTGATTTCCTTTAAACCTTTAGTACTCTTTCAGCATCTGTAGATTGTAGAAAAGATTGTGCCTCTTGTACAATATGCTTTCGGCTTCAGTTTGGTAGCGAATGTCTGCCAGAGCTAACAACTGAATATCCAGGTAGCTTTTTGCCAAGAAACACAAGAATGATTTGAAGGAAAATATAATACACAGGACCATATTCAGCAAGTAATGTGGTGCAATTCTGGAGCACACCATCTGCACCATAGGGGTCAAATAATAATCCCCATTGATTTAAATGGGGTGTTTTAATCCTTTGAATGCTGGAGTGGTTGTGGGCTGTATGAACAGCCAACATAGACCTGCATTGTCTGTCTTTTAAGCTAAAGAAGAGTGTCTATGGGGACTGCACTGCATATTAAGAGACTGAACTGCAACATGTGTTTCAGTTCAATCTCTTCTTAAGGTGATAATGGGGATGAAGTGGGAGGTCTCTTTTCAGATCCCACATTCTGCACACTCATTGGCCTGCTGGTTCTCTCAGTGCAGCCCTGGATTTATTGTGTCATCACTGCATCCAGGAGTGATAGTATCCTTTAACTCCTTAGAGAAAAATCTTTAACACCTTGCTTCTCGATGTGTTGAAGATTTCTCTAGTACCCAAGGTGTTAAAAACAAACATTAGGGGTGTGAAGAGAACTACTGGAGACAAATGAAAGCCGTTGTGTGTTTTTTTGGGTGAAAATATGCTGTTTGTACAATGAGGAAGGACATTATCTCCTCTTTTTACTATATTGAGGGACTCTGTAGCACCGTGTATGTAGAACACTTTCTTGTGTGGGAGCCTATGTCAACGTACAAGTTTGTAATGCATGTCTACACCAAACGCATCTAGATCAGGGGTGGGCAATGTGAGGCCCTCCAGATGTTTCTGGACTACATCTCCCATAATCCTCTGACATTCTTTGGCTGCTGGAGGATGACGGGAGTTGTAGTCCAGCAACAGCTGGAGGGCCTCATGTTGTTCACCCTGATCTAGTTAAAGGCATAGTAATATTTTATGACAAAATACATATATTGTTATAAAAAGTTATTAAAGCTTAAAAATGTGTGATATATATATATATATATATATTATCAGAACACTTTCTTTAAAAGTGACTACTAGGTTGTGCTATTTCCTTACTCCTAAAACAGAAATTATTTTGATTAATGTAATGGACTGCTTACTGACAAGGCATTCTCTTGAGTAGTTATAACTTTTGAAATAAGCATCACATAACAGTGGGAACACTATTGTTTTTAATAAAACAAAAATACAATTCTTTTAATTGAGATTAGCATCTTCCAGAAAGGCTATGTCTCTTGTGTCACTGAGGGGTGCAGGGACCGTGGATTATAGAGCTCCACCCACCAGGAGGCAGGGCACTCAGATCTAAAACTCCTCCTCCTCCTGTGCTGTATAACCTCATCATCACAAGCTGTCAGTTTTTAAGAGTGAGCTCAGGAGATTTGGGCCATTCCATGTAGGTAGCGCAGCTTTAAAAGTAATTTAGACTAATTTATATTTATTTTTACTTCATTTGTTTTTAATATTGCTTTTAGATTTTAAGACTCAAGAACCCCAGCTTGGATGGAAGAGTTCTGCATGGACCTATGGGTCAGGTCATCTGGAATCTTAACTCCTTGAGTGCTGAGGAATTAGACATTTACAATACTAATCTCTCTAACTTGTGAGAGAAGTGTAAATAATATTTAGTGTGAGAGGACCATTGTTTAATACGCCCAGTAAGCACATCGTTAAGTATCTCTTAATCCACTATTGTGTAGAGAGGTATATAATAGTCAAAATACTGTTAATCGGATACTTAGGTCATTGAGGCAGAGAAAACATACATTTTGATCAGAGGTCTTGCACTTAGAGATTTGATTGATGCACCTAGATTCACACACACAGCATATGAAGCAAGGCTTCTGCCTTCACAGTTACATAATTCAGTTACTACTCCGTATTGAAAGTTTGACACAGTTTTAACTGCGTAGTAATACAAAATGTCTGATTCAAGAGAGGGAGATACTAATATCAAAGGTGAAACCAACTAAAAGCCTAGAGTAGGGAGTTGATATATAACTTGGACCTCTGAACCATCTTCTAGAGAGGCACATACAGAACAGGTAGAACCACTAATCAGAGCAATTTTAGAAGTATTAAAGATATCTGATTAATCTACACTGGAAAGATACAGGGGTATCACTGTTCAAAAGTAAGTTAAAGTCAATTATATCTTACTTGGCTAACAAGGAATTAGACCAGATTGTTAAAGATGAATGGAAATATCCTGGCAAAGCATTGTCAGTTCCCAAGAGATTTGCTAAAGGATATCCTTTCCCTCGAGGTAAGGTAGAATTATGGTAAGCACTGCCTATAGTCGATCCAACAATACTAGACTGTCTAAACACACTACAATTCCAATTCAGACATCCGCTTCACTTAAATATCCCACTTATAAGAGATTGGATTAATTTAATAAACTAATATTCTCAGGTCAAGGGGTAGCTTTCAGAGTGGCATTCACTATTGTTTGTGCAGAGCAATGGAAGCTTGGCACAAAAAATTATGCCCAAGAGGGCATGTTTACAATTATTAACAATTTGCAAGATGCCACTTTATATAGTGGAGAAGCACCACTGGATATGGCTAAAATGTCAGCAAAATCTTCAGCTACCACAGTGATGTCACATAGCACTTTTTGGTTAAAAATATGGAATGTGGACGTAGAATCTAAGAAATTGCTAATTGCGCTACCGTTTACAGGGTTGAAGCTTTTTAGAGCTGAATTTGGGACAATTATCAGTCATGCCAATGGGGGCAAAAGCACACTGTTACCTCAGAATTAACCACATCAATTTCATTTAATCAAAAAAGTATGTCAATCCCACACCAATAGGGGTTACAGACCATTTTAGAGACAAATGAGAAACTGAAAACCCTCAGCTTTCCTTTTGTTATACATGAAAACCTGAAGACTGAACACGGCTGAAAAACTGGAGGACACCAAAGATAATACACTGGGAGGGACACTTTAGTATTGTGTAAGTCCATTTCCATATCAAAAATTGGGTTTTTCAGATCATATCCAAAGGTTACAAAATGTATTTCAAAAACCTTCAACCATCCTGCTTTTTTTGTCTGAGGTGCGAAAAGAATTGTAAGGACACAATTCCTTCATACCATACAAAGGTATTTATTAGTAGGTGTAAAACAAATACCACAAAACTAAAGATTCCAGGGATTTTATTCCAATATTTTAAAAGAATGAAGTGTTCGTCCACTTCCACATTGAAAACATTTCACCAAATATCTGCATGTATCAAAGTTCAAGATGGAATTGCTCAGGTCTATAATAGTGGCCATGGAACCCCTTGAATATATAACGTCAATAGATAAAAGACACTTATCCACATATTCCAGATTTTCATTTCAGAATCAACTCTGTTAACTTGTGGCTCTACCTTTTGGTCTTGCCACTGCAGGCAGAGTATTTACAAAAGTGATGGCTCCATTCACTGCATTTCTGCTTTCTCAGGAGTGAATGACGCCATATCTGAACAACCTTCTATTAAAGGCTCCATCACCTATGTAACTTCAGGAGAAAATAGATTTCACAGTAAAGATCATAAGATAACATGGTTAGGTAGTAAATGTAAACAAATCTCAACTAATTTCAACACAAAAAAATGTTTTTGGGACAAGTATTTGACACAAGTCTAAAGAATATTTTTACCTACAGACAAAAAGAATCCCTTACAAACAAGAGTGAGAATGATATTGGAACAAGCAAAAGCTTCAGTCGTAGACTGCATGTGTATAGTAGGTGCTGTGGTCTCAAAGATAAAGATGGCACCATTTGCTCAGTTTCTTCTATGCCCACTAAATTAAATCTGCTACAAAGTTGGAAGGAAAATCCAGCTAATCTTCAGCACAGAGTAAAAATATCAAAGTACACCAAAGACACTCTACGTTAATGGTTAAAAGATCACAATCTAATCGAAAGAGAAACATTCTCAATGCTAAACTGGAAAATTGTGACAACAGACACCAGTCTATTTGACTGGAGAGCAGTATGTGCACCACACGCAATCAGATGGTCCAATACGGAGACTCTTCTCCCATCATACTAGAACTATGGTGGTAGATGCATTAAAGGGATAGTAATACTTAAAATGTAAAAAAAAATATGTTGTAGGGTTTATTCCCCTGAGTAAAACAAGAGTACTCTCACTTCTGAAAGGTGTTTCATTCAAAAGTTATTAATTTTCAAAGTTGAATTTTTTAGGTGCAATATCACAGTGGCCTGAAATTGTACAGTGGCGCTGTTGCTACACCATCCTATGGAGATTTATGGTCCCGGGACCAGAGCTGTCCATAGGATCATGTAGCAACAGCGCCACTGTACAATTTCAGGCCACTGTGATATTGCACCTAAAAAATTCAACTTTGAAAATTAATAACTTTTGAATGAAATACCTTTCAGCAGTGGGAGTACTCTTGTTTTACTCAGGGGGATAAACCCTACAACATATTTTTTTTACATTTTAAGTATTACTATCCCTTTAAACAATTCCATGGAATTGTAATCTCTACTTATTTCCATTACTAGCAAAGAGTCCAAAAGTGATTTCCAAAATCAGCAGAGAAAAAAATTCAGACAATATCCATAGCCCCATTTGGGCCAAGAGGAGCTTGGTTTCATCATTTAATCGAGATGTCAATAACAGAACCTTGACATCTCCCAAAATCTCTAGACCTACCCTTTTAGAGACTGATAAATCATCCCATGTTCCACTAACATCATGGAACATGAATCCAAATTGTTAAAGAAGGGTTCAGTGACTCAGTAATACAAACAATACTAACCACACGCAAACAAGTCTCGGCAACCATTTACTATACCATGTAGATATATAATAAAATACACACAATAGGATCTGAAAAGTCTGAGTCCACCATCACCAACTGCGTTTATTTGATCATTTATTAAGTAGAAAATTATTGCAATCAGTTGATACTACTATTCTGGAAGAACATTATTTAACACTGAAAAAAAACTATTTTTTATCTCCTTTTTTAAAACTTTATTTGAAATTACCATTTATATGAATATCCTCTTCACACACACCATTTGCTTATACATTTTCAAAACTGCTGTGACACTATATATTTCATTCAAAGGGTAACATCCTAGTATACTGGTAAGTTATATTTGTCTTTTTACAATTAACACCTGATATTAACTCTATTAATAAGGTCCTGATAGTGCTTCTACTAGTGCTGCTGCAGATGCTCCTGTTAGGGCTCTTGAAGAAGGACAACAGTTGAAATACCTTTTGTAATCCTGTCAAAGGAGCTTTGTGAAGCAATTCGAGGACAAGTTGTTCTCCTGAGTGCTGAAAAACATTCCCAGCTCCAAATTGCAGCCAAGTCAAATATTTCTAAGGGGGCAGTACTAAGAAATATTCCATCCAAAGCAAGACCAGGATGACCTAAAGTGACCACACTACCAGAAGACTTGATTCAATTAGAGCTGTTTAAACATTTGTTAGGGCCAAAATTATTTACGCCGGTACATGCTTAGTTGTACAGTTGGGATTCAGTTGCCTGAACAATGTGAACTACAACGAGCATTGGTCGCCAAACCTTGACTTGTGGCCCAACGTTTGTTGCAGCTTCATGTTCCCACTATGCATGCTAAATTGCCTAATAATAATAATAATAATGGGAACATCAAAGGAAACTAGCTAATGCTCAATGTTTGACATAGCTCATGCTCAATGCTTGACAATAATATCACAGTCCGCTTTCCCCACCCTCCTAAGAACTAACCCTAACAATACTCCGCTGGCCCTAACTAGAAACATAGAAACATAGAATTTGACGGCAGATAAGAACCAATCGGCCCATCTAGTCTGCCCAATTTCCTACTGTGTTAAAAAAAAAAAAAAAAAAAAAAAACCTCAAACCTTTTTTGGTCCTTGGTCTTTTCTTATGTTAAGGACCGCCTTATGCCTATCCCATGCATGCTTAAATTCTGTCACTGTATTGACATCTACCACTTCTGCTGGTAGGCTATTCCACTTGTCTATTACCCTCTCAGTGAAGTAAAACTTTCTTACATTACATCTAAACCTGTGTCCCTCTAGTTTTAGACTATGGCCTCTTGTCCTAAAGTTTTTACTCTTTTGAAATATACTTCCATCCTGTACTTTGTTGAATCCCTTCATGTATTTGAATGTTTCTATCATATCCCCTCTCTCTCTCCTCTCCTCCAAGCTATACATATTCAGATCCTTTAGTCTATCCTGATATTTCTTTTCCTGTAGACCAGTCACCATTTTAGTAGCCCTTCTTTGAATTTTCTCTAGAGTATCAATATCCTTCTGGAGATGGGGTCTCCAGTACTGTACACAATATTCTAGGTGAGGTCTAACTAGAGATCTGTACAGTGGCATGACTACTTCCCTTTTTCTGCTACTAATGCCCCTAGCTATACAACCCAGTGCCCTGCTTGCATTCCCCATTGCTTTATTACATTGCCTGCTTACCTTTAAGTCATTAGAAATAATTACTCCCAAATCCCTTTCCTCTGTTGTCTCTGACAGCACAGTACCCTTAATGGTATATTTTTCCTTTGGATTTTTATGTCCCAAGTGCATTATTTTACATTTATCAACGTTAAAGTGCATCTGCCACACTCTTGACCATTCTTCTAATTTACCTAAATCATTCGCCATTTGGCTTTTTCCCCCTGGAATGTCTACCCTATTGCAGATCTTTGCATCATCTGCAAAAAGGCATACCTTTCCTTGAAGACCTTTTGCAATATCACTAATAAAAATATTAAAAAGAATGGGCCCCAGTACAGATCCCTGAGGTACTCCACTAGTAACACTCCTTTCGTCCGAATATTCTCCATTGACTACCACCTTCTGTCTCCTGTCACTCAGCCATTGCCTTATCCATTTCACTATTTTTACATCTAGACCCAAACACTGCAATTTATTTATGAGTCTTCTATGAGGGACAGTGTCAAATGCTTTACTGAAATCTAGATAAGCTATATCTACTGCTCCCCCTTGATCTATTATTTTAGTTACCCAGTCAAAAAAATCTATGAGGTTAGTTTGACAAGATCTCCCTGCTGTAAACCCATGCTGTTTGGTATCTTGCAAGCTATTTATATTCAGATATTCAACAATTCTTTCCTTTAACATAGTCTCCATTAATTTTCCCACTACACCTAACAGCAACAATAAAGTTACCAATGGCTAGCTCGAACACTATCCCATGGCCCATTCCCCACAGGTGTAACACTTACCTTCAAGTCGGAGGACAAGCTGGCTCTTCTGCACCTGGTCTTCCCCTGTCTTCCTTCTTTAATTCTTCTCTAAATCTTCTTTCTTCTTATGTCACTCTTCTTCTCTAAGCTTCTTTCTTCTTCTTTACTCTTCTTACTTCATCTTTAAAGATGACTAAACACATTTGTGTCCCTTCCAGCTAGAAGCTGATAGGATGGGGGGTGTGGTCCTGCATAATCCCCACACGTCAGCCAATGGTAGTGTGGGAACAAATTTGGACTGAGATTTGCCATATAAAAGACAGAAAGAAGCTTAGAGAAGAAAACTTACAGAAGTAGGAAAAAGACTTAGAGAAGAATTAAAGGGGAAGACAGGGGAGACCAGGGTGCAGAAGACACAGAGTTAAAGCAGGCATTAAGGCAGATGGTTGTCATACCAAATATTGAGAATTTTCGATTTTTTTTTTTAGTTTGTTAGTGAATATGTTGTTTTTTTGTTTGCAAAATACTGGAATGCAGAAATAAAAGCAGGTTGTGCTAATGGTCTCAGACTTCTAGACCTTATTGTATATATAATATTGCAAAGAGAGACCTTTAGATTCAATTAAGAGAAAACTTTCTGCTTAGATTTTCTACAAGAAGGAATGGAAGAAGGATTAAAAATGTCTTGTTTTAAAGTCTGAGAGTCAACCTTTCTATTATATTTTGCCAATATTCCAGAAGTCTCAACTTTTCTTCAAGGAGTAAATCATTTGGTTCCAACATAGGTGTCAGTCTCTGAGTTGCACAAACGCAGAAGTAGTTTGAGACAGGACAGGATGGCCCAGTCGACAGACACTGAAGAGATTTGAGACAGGGCAGGATGGCCTAGTCAACAACACTGAAGAGGTTCGAGACAGGGCAGGATGGTCAACGGACTCCAACTCCACTGCTCTCCACTAGTTGGAGGTTTAGGAAGGATTGAAGAGGTTCAAGACAGGGCAGGATGGTCGACGAGCTACAACTCCATGGCTCTCCACTAGTCGGAGGTTTAGGAAGGGTTGACCAGATGTTGAGCTCGACCCCGTTGACAGTAGTACAGGAGGCAGGGAATGTCTACTGCCCTCAACTAGTTGGCGGCATTAGGGGGGTCAACCCTGTTGACTAGTTGGACAGGCGAAAGGCAGGAAGATGTCAAGTCCCTACACCCTCGACTGGCCGGGGCAGTCAACGGAGAAACCAGTGATGGCAACCCGACTCAACCAGAGAGCCTGAGGTGCAGGGTAGAGCAGACTGGAGTTGGAAAATAGGTAGAGAAGCTAGAGTCCGATCTGGATGATAAGATCAGCCTGAGTCGGGGCTTGGGAGCAGCTGAAGGGACTCCTGTTGCGCGGCAGAAGAAGTCATAGGAGAAGCTTGGTCGAGGATAGCCAAGGTCAAGCTGATGCAAAGACAAGAAGCCAGGGAATCAGATGGAGACATAGTCAGGAGAAAAGCCTGGTCGAGATCCAAGACAGATGGCAAGAGACAAGGTCGCAAATCAAGGCAAGGTTCGGTACACAGATTCAGGAACTCTGCCACAAAGACTCTCAGAATATTGGCTCTAAAATCGAGCAAGACTAGGAGGTTGACCCAGGTAGATAAAGCCTGCAGCAGCCAATAGGGATGATGGTAGGAGGAACGATCTGAAGGAGTGTGACAATAGGCAACTGGTACGTTAATGGGACTTGAATTTTGTTTTAGAAGATCTTCAAAATTATCCTTTTGAACCTGTAACAGATATTTCTATAAATACCATGCAATTGTATCAGCATAAAGCATGTCTGATTGTATTATCTTGTACTTCCTACTCCTTACCTGATATTTCATAGAGACAAAATGGTATTGAGAACAGTTCCAGATTTTCAAACAAACGTGGTCTCTGAATTTCATATGAACCAGGAGAGAAAAACATATTTTGATAAAATACGGACAATAAAAAAGAGTAGGAGTTAGTCGCATTACATTAACCCCTTAAGGACCGGGAAATTCTGAAGTGGATTTCACTTAAGGACCGGAGCAATTCTGACCTTTTTGACTGTCTTTGTTCAACAGTGTTTTCCCTCTAAGAATTTTATTTTACCAGTGAAAATTATATACCATTTTTTTACGCACAAATAGGGCTTTCTTTTGATACCACACGTATATGGATAGCCCACCATTTATTTTAGTAAAATTAAAGAAAACGGTAAAAAAAAAAAAGTGAAGAAATGCCTTTTTTTTTTTTTTTTCTCTTGGGATCATTTGGGCGCAGTGGGTTAAATTTTTATGGAGAGTGCATGAAAGGTATGACCGATCAGTCATACCTACAAAATGGGCAGTTTTAAATGGGCACTGTCCTCCTGGGTGAAAATCCCCATGTCCCTTTTTCTCAGCCTATTTTCCCACTTTTATTATTGATTAAATTTGGCAGTGGATATAAATGTATTACATGGCTCCACAACAATCACACTTCCACTTTTGGTAATCGACACATTTTTTTTGCAAAAAAAAAAAAAAAAATTATTTAAAAATAAAAACAAAAAACAAAGATTTTAGCAGGTCAAAAATTGACCTGCTAACAGCCAGCCTCCAGCACATCAATGAAGGTTAATACCCCTAGCTGCTGATTTTTTTTTTTTTTACCCCAGTTGGTGCCTCCTCTCTGCTTCTCTGTCCCTTACTTTGCTGGTAAGGGACAGACGGGTTGAGGTGAGACTCAGAGACAGTGTGTAAATCTCTCTGTCTCATTCATTGAGAATGCTGGTACATGTGATCACTGCTTCAGCGATCAGATGACCCGGCACAACTGAGAAAGGCTGAGACTGAACGCTCCGGTACCGGAGCGCTCAGTCTCAGCCTGGAATAAATGACCGCAGCGTGCAAGGAGGCACGCTGCTATCATTTATCCCATGACGGTCCTGGACCATCATGGGTCCTTAACTGGTTAAGACTACAGACTTTTTCATATAAACGAACAAATTGTTTGATACCAGAGGTCCCTAGGGAAGGGCAAACCAGGTTGAAAATGTACTATAGCATCATGACTGAAATGGATTGCAAAACAAGCTTACATTCTGAAATCACATCCAGTTCTCTTCAGAATTACAGAACATTCTACAAGTACTGTGATCACTTCATGGGCCTGGAATAATCAAAAGAATGTGGACCAAATTTGCAAGGCAACAATTTGGTCACTGGTTTATACCTTCACAAACTTAATATTTTCAGATCTTAGGATGCAAGTTTTGACTGCATCATTTTGCAAGTTCTATAGTTTTCCCTGCCTCATGGATATTCTTGGGATTGCTTTGGGAAGTCTTCATGGTCCCTACATCCCTCAGTGATACAAGAGAAAAGGGGATTTTTTTTTTAATACTTACAGATGAATCCTTTTCTCTTAGTCCACTGAAGAATGCAGGGCATTCCACCCTGAAAAAACGGTAAGGGAAAAGGTGCCCTGTCGATTCTTGGTGATATTAGTTAGTGCCTATATTTTTGATTGCTTTGTTATATGCAAATTGACAGCTCGTGATGATTGGGTTATAGAACACAAGACGGGGAGGAACTTTAGATCTGAGTGCCCTGCCTTCTGATGGGAGGAGCTCTGTAACTCACTGTTCCTTCATCTGTCAGTGGACAAAGTGAAAAGGATTTATTGGTAAATATAAAATATTCCCTTTTTTAATTATCTAATGTACTAAGAAGAATTGGAACAATTCTGGAGCAAACGAAATGCAACAAAGTGGGAGAAACGAAGTGTTCCCAAATAACCATTGGTGTAAAAGGGGCTTTTAACACATAAATGCTAGGGAGGTCTCCAATACATTGCAAAGCATCTAAGGGTATAAAGGTTCCTTTAAACCAATGCAGTGGTTTGTTCCAGAATTGCTCCAGTGTCTAATACAGTGATTACATTAACAATAAAATACAATCTTGCCTACATTAACATGGGTCCATGGATATTTACCAGTGCAAGTTTAAAAGTAGTTTTCGGAGCTCCTGTAGCAAGTATTTTTCTCCACAGATGCCAATTTAGAGTATTGTATATCAAAAGTTTCTTGTCATTTTTAGATGTTTGTTTTACTTTAAATTTATACCTAATGACAAATCATCATTAACAAAGAGTACAAAGGTAGGGTCTTCTGGAAAAAAACAAAAGATGAGCACTTCTAGAGCATACCAACTGTATTATGGGGTGGGGGTGAAAAATTCACATTCATTTAAATTAGGTTTTTAACCCTTTGAGTGCAATGCGTTGCATACCCTTTCAGGTACTCAAAGGGTAAAACCCCTGGAATGTTCTTACATTAAAGTGATTAAAAACACCCTCTATATCACTAGGAATTTGGGGAATGTTTATTTGCCCTGCTGTGGTACAGGTGGTTTGCTCCAGAAATTCTCATATTTTGCTTTCTGTAGAAGGCCGGTTATCTGTTCAGAACAGTACTTTTCGAAAGAGTTTTTCTTTTCGAAAGAGTTTTTCTTTCTTTTGAATGATTGAAATTGTAACTTCTGATTTAATATTACCATCTGATTTCTTTTCGACTCTT
This sequence comes from Rhinophrynus dorsalis, assembly GCA_037306005.1. Taxonomy (NCBI): domain Eukaryota; kingdom Metazoa; phylum Chordata; class Amphibia; order Anura; family Rhinophrynidae; genus Rhinophrynus; species Rhinophrynus dorsalis. Next base: position 258,729,041 of record CM074722.1, read on the forward strand.
ATAGCCTACTGCGTTTGAAGAAAAGGCAATCAAGAAAGTTGATGACCTACTTGAGAGTTACATGGGTATAAGAGACATTGAACTGGGTATGTTTTTCTTTTGTCTGTATACAGTAAGGCAATACAGATCAGTTAAGATTGGACAAACTATTGTATTTGTATATGTTAAACTTAAAAGGATAGTAATACTTCGTTTTATCTTTATTTTATTTTGTAGGCATTAAAAAACATGAAGAACAATATAAGTCTTATATCTGAAACCTTTATGGTTTGTGAGATATTCACAAGCAAAGTTTCCCTTCCCGCCCCTTTTACCTAGTGTAAGCCATCTCTTCTCAGATGTGGAATCCAGTCCATAGACCAGACAGATAAAAGAAGGGGACAATCTTCTTCCTATGAGAACAATGAAAGCCCTGCCCTCCTTGACAAGTTTTTCAGGTTTTTCCTTTATCTTAATTGAAGATTGTCCCTCTCTGCAGTCTATCTGGGCATCTCCCTGGGCGGGAGGGGTATACTTTGTCATTGAATTACTCTTGAACTACAACTCTGACAGAATTGAAATAACACTCTCCAAAGCCCAAATACTATGATGATTAATTAGATCTGCTTTTATTATGAAACATTACTAGACCTTTAAGGCTTCATGCAGGAATCACAAGAAGAGAAGGTTTGGAGAAAGGCAACCACCATAATAAAACTTACCGCTAACTTAAATTAGTTTTTTTTTTCTTCAAAATTTTTATTGAAAATGTAAGAACATACATCTGTAAAAGCAAACATTATACAAAAGACAGATATATTCATCATGTATATGACAAAAAGTAGTAGAGTAAAATCAATACAAATACAAACAATGATGAGTAAGTTACAATTGGCATTACTCATAAACAATAGTCTGATGTTATCCAGTGGCAAGGAAGAATAGTGTATCGGACACTATAATAATGGAGACGTAAAAGGGGATAAAGTCTAACGTGTCCCAAGTTGGGGAGTTGAAGAAGGAAACAAGTCAGTCGTATAGTGTCAAAGGGTAGTGGGAGCAGATAAAAGGGAGGGGGGAAAGGAAAAAAGATAAAAAAAACTTCCTTCCTGCAAGTATTATTGTTTGAGTTATCATATATATCATCATAATGTCGAGTGTGTCAAGGTGTGGAGTAACATCAGTGCCGGCCCAAGACGTTGTGCTTCCTGGGTCCAAGGATAAAATGCTGCCCCTCAAACCACTCCTACCGAAACATGCCCATATCTATTATGTGATATTTTAGAACTGTCCATTTTTTGCAACTGTAGCAGTGTTAGATTCACACAGGACACCACTGTAACCCTTTCATAACCTGGGCAATCAGGGACACTTGATCACCCTACGTTAGAAACATTGCTAACTAGTAATATGATACAACATATATTAACGCTCTGAGAGCAAGAGGGGTATACAACGCATTGCACACCCCTCTAGCCATCAAAGTGTTCAATGCAGTAACTGAATGAAGAACGCAAACTTGCAGGGTTAAATTAAAAGACACTGATTCCTAATGACCAGAGTCTCTTTAAACTAATCGTTATATCTCTACTGGGAGCAAAATGTGGCTAATACATAGGTCTGTTTAAAGTTGCTTTCTGCAGCAAACACTGTGATGGTAACCCTTTGAGTGCCAGAGGGGGTATGATCTGCCACTCAAGGGGTTAAGAGGGTTTGGCAAGTACTTGATTCTAAAATAGATCTACAAATTCAGGACTAAAGGGACTAAGCCAGGCCAGGGAGGTCAGGAAGTCACTCAATGTCAGCGCTGCCAGCCAGTGGGAGCCATTGAGCAGCAGGACTCAGTCTCTCAGACACTGCAGCATGCCCTCACGCTGTTTACTCTTCCAATCCAGCTCTCTCCTCTTCTGTAACAACCACTTCCGTAACCTGTCTGCAGCCGCCTCACTGTTCCCAGAGACACTGTGTTCCTCTCACTGGTACTCACTTGCTCACATGACATGCGTGCACCATTTCAGAGTACACGCACACAGACCAGCCAGCCAATGAGGAGAGGAACATTGTGCAAACTCCCTTCATTGGCTGGTATGGTGGTGCGTGCAGCGTGTGTATGTTGTAGGCTGTGACTGAGCAGACCTGGCAGCACCGCTCATAATAGGGCTGACCGTGAGACTATTGATTCTGGGACACACTGTAACACTGACAGAGCTGGTGGCTGGCACTGTCCGCATTAAATAAATGTGTCTTGGGGGCGACTAATTGCCGCCTGGGTCCATGGACCCACCGGGACCCATGTAAGGGCTGGCCCTGGGTTACGTATATCTAAATCACAATTAAATACGGATTGTGAGAAAAATAGAAGATAGAAATTTTGGAACAATCTAAGATGCCATTGGATCTGCAAAGAACACAGATGAATGACAAGGGAGGGCTATAGGGATGGCCTTTTATCTAACTATCGTTGCCAAGAATGTAAGAAGAAAGCATGAGTAGAGGTGTTAAGGGCGTGGCAGCGTTCCATGGACAGAAGATTATCCATATGTTGAAGCTATAATGAAGAAGTTGGGGGCTTTTTAGATTTCCATAACAGAGGAATCCGTGATTTAGCCACTGTGAGCATAAGAATTAGTGGGAATTTGTGTGAAGTAATCACAGAAGGGAGATCTGATGGAGGAAGGTGGAAAAGACAGAAAAGGGGATCAAGAGGAACAGTAAATCCAAAAATGCATGAAATTATGCTCAAGACGTAGACCCAGAAAGTTTTTATCAAAGGGCAGAACCACCATATGTGATACATTGAGCCGTGGTCTGATCAACATTTCCAACAGGAGCAGGAGGTATTAGGGAATATAAGAGCTAGTTTCATCGGGGTGTAATACCATCTGGTTAGGATTTTAAAATTTAGTTCCCTTAATCTAGAATCTCTTAGAAGGTTGTTTTGAAAAATGGTCTTAATTTGGGAGGGGCTGAGAAGAACATTTAATTCTCTTTCCCATAAGGTAATTAAGTAAAGCGTAAGGGATATGTTCTCAGGTTGTAAGAGTCTGTAACAAAAGGATAGAGGTCTCGTAGGGGGGGTTTGGGTAAGACTGGATTCAAAAAGGGATAAAGGCCTTTGGCGATATCCATCCGCTATCACGGAGGAAACCCAATGGCTAAGCTGAGCGATAGACCGATTTAAATGAGCTTTAACCCCCTTTCAATGCTTGTGAGTTCACCTCCACATAGCAAAGCAATGTGTTAGAGATCCCTAGATTTCTCTTGGTTGCCAGAGAGGTCTCCAACACATTGCTTTTCAATACTTTAGATAACTCTCTGGCATTCAAGGGTTTAAATCAATAGGAATGTTGGCATTATTTTAGTTGCACCCTATGTGTCAGTCTCTGAGAAGGGTCAAGGTAGGTTATAGTTTGAGAACGAGTCAGGATATTCCAGTCCACAATACTGCAGAGTTTGAGACTGAATCAAAGGGAACCTGGAGGTTCAAGGACGTTCGAGACAGTAGCGTATGGTCGTCGGACTACAAGACAGAGTTCCCCTTAATCGAAGGTTATGGGGTATCGAAAAGGTTCGAGACAGGTTCGAGGTCGACGGACTACGAGTCCTCTATTCTCTGCTGGTTCGAGGTCGTGATGTATGGAAAGGTTGTAGATAGAACCGGAGGTCGGCAGGCTACGAGTCCACAGGTCCCTTTACTCGAAGATGGAAGTAGAACCAACCAGATGTCGGGGTTGGACTTGAGGCCCAGTAGAACTGGAAGCAGGTAAGGGGTATTCGAGTTCCTACACCCTTGACTGGCCGGGGCAGTCACCGGAGCAACCGGTGATGGCAACCCAAACCAATCGGAGCCCCAGAGGTGTAGGATTGAGTTGACTGGGACCAAACCTTGAGAGCAGCTGGAGGGACTCTCGTTGAGAGGCAGAAAGTTCCAAAGGAGAAGCTTGGTCCGGGATAGCAAAGGTTCAGCCGGAATCGAATCAGGAACCAGAGGGACAGACAGAGATGTGGTCAGGCAAGGCAAGGTCAAGATCCAGGGGCAGAAGACAAAGACTCGGTCGGTATTCAAGCAGGGTTCGGTACACGGAATCAGCAAACACGGGAACTCGGCGACAAAGGTTTCTCTCAGACTTTTGGCGCTAAAATCGAGCGAGGCTTTATCCTAGATCCAGGTACATAAAGCCTGCAGCTGCCAATAGAATTGAAGGAAGGAGGAGCGGTCAGGAGCAGCGTGACACTATGGTACAGTTGGTTTGGCCCAGAATTGCTTATCTTTTTCCTTTTTGCATAATACCCTGTGAGGGCAAATCATGTTAACATCAGAAGTAAGAACCTGACTTGCTGTGCACTTACGGTATTATTATATTGTGACTTTTTAACCCTTTGAGTGCCAAAGGGGTATGCAATGCATTGCTTTGCAATGTGTTTTGCTTACCCCTCTGGCACTCAAAGGGTTAAATTATATGGGTTTTTTTTTTTAGCTGGATACTTGGAATACTGATAAAGGAAGGAGACTGTAGAAAATTCCATTTATTTCCTGTAAAATACTTTAATTTCATGGTCCCAAAATGGGAATTGCATAGCTTTTTTACTAGTATATCTTTGGCCTTCAGCACAAGAACACATATGACACTGAGTAGTTTCTTAAAGCAGCAATGACCTTTTAACCATACACTTTTCGTTCGCTTGAGTTCATGTAGAAATTTTCTCCTGAATGTGATTTTGAGAAGTAAACACAAACCAAACCACCACCTCTTTTTCCCTTGTAAGCTGTGATATTTAGATCAAGAACAGTCTCCGATTTTCAGCCACATGGTCTCTGTGACGCTTCCCAGTGCTGCTCCAAGAATGTGGTCTGGCTGTCAAATGAATGGCTTGTGAAATAATTTCCTTGTGTGCCAGTAATGGTATTTTTAAGCAGTTAACATTTTGTAAAATACATAGAAGATTTGAAACTAGATGATTTATAAATATTTGTTAAACATTATCACGTTACATACATATGGAATATATTTGACACAGACTTAAAGTGACCTTTGCAGGGAGATATTTACTAAAGTGCAGCTACACACGCAGAAGCTGATGTACTAAGACATCTGGAGTAATTCTGGGGAAACCAACTTTTCTGGGGCAAATACAACTCCCATTTATTGAAATGGGGTGTGTAGTCCCTTGAATGCTAGAAAGGTGTTCAACGCAATGGCATTGTGGCCTCTGTGGCATTCAAAAAGTGAGCAGCCCTATTTAAATCAATGGTAGTTTTGAACATATTGTCTTTTACGTCCAATATGGAATACAAGTACCATGGGGTTGAGTACCTCCCCTTGGACACATCTCAAAAGACAGAGTCTTATGGGTTGGGACTCCCTCCACCTCCAGCTCAACCCTCCTGTAATTACCCAGAATTCATGTGTCATGCATTGAAGAAGGAAGGCAAGATACACTTCATTTTTTAATATTTTGCACATTAGATATGTGGCTGTATAAATCCCCATTAGGCGGGTTACCATTACTGGGCTTCCCTGGACTGACCAGTATGTGAGTGCTTTGTGGACTCTTGCAGCCCTATAGAGGGAATCTTGCTACCAAGTTTTCCCTCCCAGCAGAGTTCCTTGGGGCACTGTTTTGCTTCTAACTACAATGGTAACCTGAAGACCGAAAACTGGTGAGTAACCCTAAGAGCGCCTTGGTCCACATTTGTCCCAGTCCGGTGCCTCTCCATACAGAGGACAGGCTCTTGCACTCATGTTGGGTATTTTCATCTACTTTTTATTACTTCCATAGGTTTGGCTCAAGGATGAAGATTAACCCTGCCATTTTGTCTATTTTAGTGTTTCAGAGGTGTTGTGGGGTCTGTTTTCAACTTCCCTTCGTTTGTACTTTACTTTTGTATCCCTGTCGGATGTCCCTTGGGGTATTTGGGTCCCTGGGTCACATTAGTATTTTTTACCAATTCGTTGTAGTGGCTCCTTAAAGAATGGGAGCGTGCCCGCCACCATCTTTGCTCGATTGACCGCTATGGGAAAACTTGTTTGGGACATATCTCTGCAGCAGTTTAAGTCTGAGAGGGCTCTATCTTCTTGTCTCCTCATTCCCTTTTATATGGTTAATGTCCTGAGTTTCCAAGATGTGGATGTGAGGGATTGGTGGAGTTTACACAAATGGAGTTGTAGGCAACAACAACAGAGACGACTACATTTCAAAAGCTTTCTTCCGATTGCTTGTCAGTTTTGCAGTTGCCATTTTACTTCTCTCTTGCTTATCCTACCCAGAGGGAGACTCTTCTACAGATTAACCCTTCCCTTACCAGAAGAATGTATTTACGGGTTTTTAAGGGTGATATTTCAGTCTGGGATTTAGTCTAGTATTTTAGATTATTTGTTGGGACACTATTGTCAGGATGTCGGACTCTAAGGGACATGGGGGTAAATCTAAGGCTAAGGACTCAGGGGTGACCCTTACCCCCTTACTTTCAGCTCCTCATGCCAAACCGTGCTCCCTAGAGATTATACAGGATCTCTCTACCCCTCTTGCGCTGTGGCCCTCACTACTCTTCCGGGGCCCTCCAGCACAGATCAAGAGCCAGCTTGGTTCAAAACACTGTCTGTGATTAAGAAATGTATAGCGTGAAACGCGTTAGACGTTTGGCATGTAACTCCTCGCACCTATGTGCCAGTGTGTCCTGTTCCCTCTATGCCTCAATTGTTTTGTTGTTTTATATATTGTCTAGTAAAGTGTTTTTTAACACTGTCTCGCCTGGGAATTGATTACTGATTGATCTCCACTGAAGCAGTAAGTGCTCCCGTAACCATCAAGTTTTGGAGTCCATTGTTTGTCGGTGTCCGAGCACTGAGCTGGTTTGAGCACCGATGAACTGGGGGTGAGTGGCTCCGTGTATATTAATTATCAATTAGCTGCATCTTTTGATACTTTTGGCGTCTAGCACCATTTCATTGTCATGTTTTGTCAAAACACTGCTCATTATCATATGCCATCAATTTATGAATGAATGACAAATATGGTTGTGGGGAGGCCTATATGAACTATACTGGATCTGTCACTGGAGTCTGTCCTATATGTGTAATGGATGGCCACTATATTTTTTCTTTTTTTATATACTGGTGCCAGTATTCGTTTTTTGGCTGGATTTCATTTATTTTTATTTTTTTTGGGGGGAGGGGGTAATTTTTTTATTTATTTATTTCATTTTGTTAGGTTAGGTTTATTTAAGGTGTTGAGGTGGTAATTAATAGATGGGAGAGGATTTGTCGGGGCTCCATCATTTCACATAGATTGTAATTGTATGTGTATTTACAATTTTTAGCTTAAAACACATTTCTATTTTTTCAGTTTAGAGTATTATTGAAATTTGACTGAGTACACTGGATAGATCCCTATTTTATTTCTTGTTCTCTAGTGCCCAAATCCCCTTCTTCCCCCCCACTACATTTAAATATGTGTCCCACATATGTAAGATTGTTTCTCAGATTCTAAAGGCCTTCCCAAAGGAGAAATTGTCTAAAGGGGAAGATGAGAAAGGGAATATTAAGCTATTGACTCCTTTGGGGTCTCCTATGAGGCTGATCCCCTCCCCTCAACGGAAGGGCTCATTAGGGCGGTCTCTGACACCTCTGAGGAGTCTTCCTCTACGTACGTCATCCAGAGGTGTAAGAAGTCTTCCATCATCTTTCCTTCTAATGTTACCTTGACCAGATCCTTCTAGAAGAGTGGTAAACCCCAGATAAAAGGCTGTTCATTAATAAAAGGTTCTCTAAATAGTATCCATTTTCTGAGGCAGCTTTGGCACAATGGGCCTTACCAACAACCATGGACCCCTCTATTTCCACGTTGGCTAAAACTTCTGCTCTGCCACTGGCAGATGCAGCAGAATTGAAGGAATCATCTGACAAGAAGCTGAACTTTATCCTCAGAGTTGTTTGCAGCCGCTGGAGAGGCACTTAGGTCCTATTTTTGCCTCTGCTTGGGTGTGACTGGGTCCTCCTTGCATGCCTTTGCTAAGCACTAGCTCAGCACTCATGATTTGATCATTTTTCTCCGTGAGGATTTCCCAATTGTAAATAAAGATGTGACACATGTAGATTTCAAATACACGTAATACATTTTTTTTTAAACTCACATGAATTGCACATAGTGGTATGTAAATTCGCCCAACATTACTATAATTAATTTTCTCTCTTGCTCCCACCACTATAGGGTGCCTAGAGTTCAAGCACCTCAGGATTTTCAAGCACGCCATACCCCAAACAGGCTTGGGCTTCAAGAAAACTGCTCAGAACCCGAAGGCTGACCAGCTCACTTCCACATGACTCATGGGGTCCTGGTCTGTATCCACCCGTTGGAGGTCACCTTCATATCTTTTGAGAAATGTGTGGGAAGCTTCAGTGACAGATCAGGGGGTTTTAACGGTAATTCTGGAAGGGTATGGCATAGATTTCAAATCCCTTCCACCTCACCATTTCTTTTTGTCCATAGTTCCTTGGGGAATGGCTCTGGGGCATATGTTTATTGATGCAGTATCTTCACTGCTAGTAAAGCAGTTTTTGGTTCATGTTCAAGCAGAGGATAGTGTCACCAAACTCTACTCATATCTTTTCATTGTTCAAAAAAATGGCAGCTGCAGTCCTATTCTGGACTTGAACTGCCTCAACTACTTTGTGTGAGCTCCATAGTTCAAAATGGAGTCTCTGCACTCTGTTATGCAGCTATGTGTCATGGGGAGCCCCTAGTCTCTCTAGACCTCCAAGGCACTTACTTATACATTTTGTTTCCTCTGGATAATCAGCATTTTTTTGTTATTTTTTTGCACCTTGCCTCTCAGGGCAGTCACTTCCAATTCACTTCCCTTCCTTTTGTACTGGCTTCTGCCCCGAGGATATTTAACAAGGTCATATTCACTTTGGCAGCACACATCCACGCTGAAAGAATCTCCTTAACGCTTTATCTAGATGACCTTTTACTCAAGGCTTCTTCAAAGGCCACTCGTCATTCACAGATTCAGAAGTGTGTCTGTATACTGAAGCAGCACGGATGGATGCTCAGTTTCAAGATATCCTTTCAGGAAACCTGTTCTTTTTCGAGTCACTGTGCACTCCACCAGATCAGTGGACGCCTCTTGGGCCTGCAAGAATCAGGCCACCTCTGACTGACTGCGTAAGCTAGCAACATGGTTACCTCTTCGTCACTTTCACCAAACCCTATTGTGTCAATGTCTTGCCTAGGCCAGCTTTGTCCAGAAAGTCCTTCTGTGTGTGGTGTCTATATAAGAATCCTTCTAAATTACTTTGAAGATCAGAACCCTGTTGGTTTCCTGTTCATTTACATTTGTTTGGAGTATAAGTTTGGTGTCCGTTGTCACCTGAGGTTCATGTAGTACCAGTTTAGTGCTGTTGAAAGGAATTTTAGTGAATAGCTTTGGTATATCCCCATGGATTTTAGTGAACTTTACAGTTAATAATTTTCTCCCTCCCTGAGGAAAAAAATGCTGGTTTGAGTCCCTGGACATAGGGTTCCTCTTGGGTTCTCTGTACAAGGGCTTTCATTCTTTCCTTTTACTTATGTTTTATCTTGGCTTTGCTGTATGGTCAAATTGGAAGTAGACAATGGTAAAATTAGACAAAATATGGGAGTATTAACATCAAAGGCATACCAGAGCTTTACCCCATGGTTCCTTTGTTCTGCATGAACTAAAAGAAAAGGCTTTAATGGTTAGTTCACTAAACTCCACTTTTAACCTCTTGGTTGATAAACACATCTCCCACTCATTGCTTTGCAATGTGTTGTAGACTTTCTCTACCATCCAAGGGGTTAATAGCATACTGTTGGTTCTCCTCATACTAGTTCCAACCCTGCTTTTATTTTCGAAACAGAGGGTAAAAGTGGAGCACTAACTGCACTCTAAGAGACAAATGAGAATTCCAGTTGTTTTAGATGAGCCTTTTAAATCATTGAATGCTAGAAAGGTCTTCAGTGCTTTCCCTGGAATTGCCTGTTGGTAGGTTGACTTGTCTCATGCATTTCCAAACCATGCTTTGCCATTTAAGCTGTAGTAACTGTGAGAGTAAGCCATGTTACCCATATTTAATATGTATTTGAAATCTAAAAGGTAACTGCATTGTGAGCTTTCATTTGCATGTTGCCACGGGAAATTCTGAACATGCAATGGCGAAGGTCATTAACCATGCTAGCTAAGATTGCCTCAGGTTACCATCAAATGTTCCTTCTTTCCATGGAAGGTGAATTATTTTATTTACCCCCCAAACAAGTATGTGCTCAGGGTGTCTATTCCTACAGCTGTCCAGTCACATCTTATCCTTAAACCCAAAAGCCTACCCAGAAGGCCACAGGTGACAAGACTATCTCTGTATGATTCTCAGGGGTCTGGTCTGCCTCAGGCAATTAGAGGTCATATGCATTTCTTTGACAATACATGGACTTTCTCCTTGGCAGGCCAATGGATTTTTCAGATGATCATGGAAGAGTACTGCACAGACTTCAAATCCTCCTTCCCCATCACTTCTTCCTGCCCAGGGTTCCTCGTGATCTGTTCAGGTGGTGTCTGTTTTTAGATATAGTTACATGCAGGTTTTTGTGCCTGTTCTTCCTCAGGAAAGATTGACAGGATTCTATTCCAACCTGTTAATAGTTCCCAAAAAAGATGACGGATGCCACTCTAGCTCTATAAAGGTCTTGGTTTCTGCTTTATATGTCCTTTTCCAAAGGTGTATTGACTTATTACCAAATGTGCAGACATTTAGTGCAGGGGGTGGCTCATACCTACCCAGTTTTACGCAACTCTTCTCCTCCTTGGGATTTGAACTTGGTCCTGGATGTGCTTCAAAAGGCTCCCTTCGAGTAGGTTTTCTGTTGATCGTGTCTGTTCAGCAAGTTCCTGTACTCCGGGCCATGTCCTGTAAGCCACTCTTTTTGATCTTCCATTCTGTAATTTTGAGAACTCCAGAAGGATTTCTCCTGAAAGTTGTGTGAGTTTCACATTAACCAGGACATTGTCCTTCCTACTTTTTTTGTTTGATTCGACCTAACAGACAGGAGCTTCATCTTTTTGGATGTGGTTAGATGTTTGAAGTACTTAATTCATCACATGCATCCATACTGAAGCCAGGTTTTGTTGGAAGGTCCTACAGTCCTGTGTAAGTATCCTTCATTGTTTATTACCAGTAATCGGTTTCCTTCCTGTTACTCTGTTTTTTGGTATCTGTTGACACCTGAGGTTCATATTGTTCCATTTTGTCTCTGTTAGAACTAATCTGTGTTTTTTTTTCTCTTTCCCTTCCTGGAATCTTGGTGGATTGTTTTGGTATATTCCCATTTGTTCCTGTGTTGCACATTGGATGAAAGAGAAAAGAGAATGTATGTTTATTTTCCGATGAATCATTTTTCTCTTAGTCCATGTGGAACACAGGATGTTCCTCCCAAAGAAAAAAAAGTGTTATCTGAGTTCTAGGCAGGGGAGTCCTTTGGGATATCGGCTTTTTTTTTTATCTATGCTATTCATTAGACCTGAATATGACTGGTGGGGATAAAGTGGAGTAGAGGGGATCTATTTTTAGGGAAGTGCACTGCGGTCCTGGCAGGAGGATACTTTATGGTTTCTGGGTTCTACATGGACTTAGAGAATTGGATTTTTCAGTAAGTACAAAAATATTTTTTTCCTATATATAAAGAGCATACACACAAATTTTTTTTTTTTAATAAAGGCTTATGTATCTCTTCACCTATTTTATTTTATAACCCTCTAAGTGCTAGAAATGTATCTATTGTATTGCAATGAGATGGATACCGCTCTGGCACTCAAAAGGTTAATAAAGGAGAAATAAAACAATACATCTACTCCAAAGGCCTTAGGGATACAAACATTAATGGTATCCAGCATTTTATTTTTTTCTTTTGTTTTAATTTTTACCTTAATTGTAATACACTATTGAACACACAGGTACGCACATTATTGCAATGTTCACACTTGGGTTATGCGCTGAACTATGAAAATTCTGCTTTCTCTACCATTTGTCTGAGGCAGAACATAGTGCCTGGCTTAGTAAAGCAGTGTAACCACATTACTTTAAAAGGCATTTAGATAAATGCATGTCTATGGCAAGAACATTTCACTGAACAAGCTCTTCTCAGTAATAGGCTTGTATGTCATTTTTCAATAGATGCTCTTTAATTTGTTGGTACAGACAGTGTCTAAAAGAACCAACTTATCTGTGTGGTGACAAGACCCAGCACAGGCAGAAAGTGTAGTGTTTTGTTCATGTCAATAAAATGATGTTACCAAGATAGGACATGGTGGATTGAACTTCCTACTTTCCCAGAATAGTATGTTGTGGTATATATAAAAAGCCAGATTAAAAGGTAATGAAACTTTTATGATACTAAGCTAGCTTTATTTAATGGTGAGTTTGCAAATAATCTTCATTTAATTTGATTCTCCTAAATAATCTTCATCTAATGTGATTTTTGCGAATGTATAAAACTATGATTGCATTTTAGTAGCATTGCTCATTTACTTTTAACAGCTTTGCTGAAAGCCTTTTTCCATTTGTTTGCCTTAACCTGGGTTCATGAAGCTTTACAAAGCAAGAGTGATAACACCTCTTATGTCAAGAATTGTACTTAAAATAACAGCAAAATAACATTTTTTTCAAATGTTCACTAAAAGCTTGCTTGGACTCTACATGTTCATCATATTCAGTTTTTGTTTTATATGAGAAGTTTATTCTGCAAATATTTTGCTGTTTATATTTGTGTTCAGTGTGGTTTTGGCAAGTGTTTGTAAAGCTGTCATTCTATCAGGGCTTGACAAATTTGGTTTGACCTTAGGAGCCATCCCAAAAACGTAGGAGCCAGATTCAGCATCACAGCAGAGAAGTCACATTAACCTTTGTAACTTTGTATTCCTGTGCTGTCATTTTAACCCCTAGCACAAAGTAAGCATGTATAGTAGAAGTAAGCATGTATAGTAGGGGTGCTAACCTCCATTAGCAGAAGAGTGATTCAGTGGGCTGATTCCCTTCCAAGATGCTATCTTTCACATTGTAAGGCCTGTTTTAAGCCCATATGACTTTTTTAATTCATGCGTGGCTGTTTACACCTGGCTGTTGCTACGCTCCCCATCTTCCCCAGTTGCTCCTGAATTGTGTTCTTCCATTAAACAGCATTTTGTTGTTTTTTTTCTTTCTTGTTCAATTTGATGATGTCGTCTAGGGACGTCGGTCTTGTCCATGTTTTCAGATACGTCGGTTGTGTGCAGCACCAACCTGACCTCCTTTTACAAATATAATATTCCACAGCCTCCTAACAATTTTGTCATGGTGAGACCAGAGAGCTGTATAGTGCCAGATAATTCAGTTATTACTGAAAACATCACATTATGTCACAAGTCCATTAGTATAAGGACGCACAGGCATCTTTGAGAAGGAACACTTCTGTTACAGTTCTGTACACACATATATGCCAGTACATAGAACTCAGCGTGTTACTTGTATAGGCAGAGATTACCTTGTGTGTGACTAAGATGGTGCCTTTACAGACAGGGGTATAATAAGAAGCTTCTGGGCTCTGAGACAGCTTTTAAGGCAGGGGCCCTTCCCCCAGTACAGGGACAAGGAGGCAAAATGAGGGTCCGCTGGCAGTGGGAAATATTTTAATACATAGTACAAAATCAACATGTTTACCACGGATGTCCAACATGTAGCTCTGAAGATGGTACTAGATAACAAACATCATTACCATAAGTATTATGGTGGTTACAATCCAGCAACATCAGAGAGTCACAGGTTGAACACCCCATATTCACAGCAATAACTCTTTAAGAGCAAAAAGGGTATGCAAATGTTTCACAAAAACAGCAACTCCAATTAATCTTCATAGTATTTGAGCAATTACTGTCAGAGTTGTAATTCAAGAGTAATTGAATGATAAAATACCCACCTCCTACCCCTTTTACCTAGTGTAAGCCACCTCCCCTCAGATGTGGAATCTGATCCTGGGACCAGACAGCTCCCAGCAAGGGACGATCTTCTTAATGTAAGAACAATGAAAACACTGTCCCCCTTGACAGGTTTTCAGGTTTTTCCCTTATGCTAATTGAAGATTGTCCCTCTCTGCCATCTGGACAGTCTTGCTGCTCTGAGGTGAGCAGTGTTACATCAGTAAAAGGGGCTGGAGGGGGACACTTTATCATTCAATTACTCTTGAACTACATCTCTGACATTATTGAAATAACACTCTCCATGACCCAAATACTATGAAGATTAATTGGAGCTACTTTTATTGTCAATCGTTACTATCCCTTTAAATGATACGAATACTATGAATGCTAGTGGGCTATTTAACATAATGCCCTGGACAACTCTGTGGCACTCATATCCACCATAATCCTTTAACAGCTGGAGGGTTCAACATGTCTTTGGCATTTAAAGTGTTACTTCTAACAATATGGGTGTTCAACCTGTTGCTTTCTGGCTTCTGTTGTATTACAACTACCATCCTCATCAGAATGGCACTTATTTCATCCCAAAGGGAAGCTCAAACATCTGGCACTCAAATGGTTAAATCTGGCACACAAATGGTTAAATCTGCACTCCGATGATTAAACTGGGTTTACTGTAAGTTACGGAATGTATCCAACACATTGCTTTCCAATGTGTTGGACATCCTTCTCTTTTTTCCCCGTTGACATTTGTTAACCCTTTGAGCACCAGAAGAGCCATGTAATTGCAAAGCAGTGAGTTGGACACCCCTCTTGCACTCAGAGAGTTAATATACAAATACTGGTGGTGGACATCATCTGAATCTGACTTACCAGCATGGGTTGGGTGGCTGAAACAGTGTGGGCAGGCCAAGGCATGAGCCATAAGATGGTGAGGCACTCGAGCCTTCGGGCACCAGAGAGGTAGAAAACACAGCCACCCGGAAATGGCAGACAGGTCTCTTTTTCAGGGTTAACCCTTCAGACACCAGGCGGGTGCACAACCCATTGTTTGTAGTGAGATGTGTAGCCCCTTGGCACCCAAAGGGACCCAAATATGTTTATTTTGTGGGATAATGTGACATAGATTCCTTGTCACGATTCAAGCCACACTACAGGGTGTTAAACCTAGTTATCAGTTTATACTCCCAGATCTTTTTGTCTTTCTGTGTCCTAAAATATTCCCATCAATACAGTCACTTTGAGATCTTTAATGCTGTGATTAGTTTTACAAACATGTTGACCCACTGTGGTGTCTTTTTTGGTGTTCACACTGAACCTCTTAGATACTACAGCAAAGAACAAGAAGATCCCACATCTAACTACACAAAAGAGCTTCAAAGATCATGAAAGGACTCCATTCTAATACTTGAGACCACCTAGAGGCCTTCATTCCAGAAGACCCAAGGATAGGATGCTTCTATATGTATCCTAAAATACACAAGGAAGGGAATCCTGGAAGTACGATAATATCTGGAACAGATGCAGAAAATATCTCTGGCTAGTGAAAAACACACAACCAATCTCTTAAGCAAACTGTCTGACTTTGGCTCCATTCCAACAGAAACCATTGTAGCCACTATGGAAGTTTAATCCCTATACACCATCATCCACATGAATATGGCATTGCGGCCTACAAAACATTCCTACAGCAAGAGGGCTTACCCACATAACTTGTAACCCAGCTAATACACTTTATACTAAAGCACAATTGTTTCACATTTGGGCAAGAACCATACATACAAAAGACTAGAAATGCCATGGGAACGTGATTGGCACCAGAGTATGCCAACCAATCATTGCAGAATTGGAGGAGGAGTTCTTGTCCACATGACAGATAAAGCCTCTGGTTTGTCTCTGTACATAGATGATATCTTAATCATTAGGACTGCCAGCAAAGATTAACTTTGAAATTATAATGCTTTCAATCCCACCAGTAACCTCAAACTTGGCCATTAATCAAAGCTAACTTTCTAGATGCTACAATCTTTATTGGTAACAACTCCATCCAGACATCTTTGCACCACAAGCCAACAGGTAGGCCTCATTATCACAGAAATGACAGTTTCCATCCCAGACACATAAAAACCTCAATTGTTTACAGCCAGTCCCTAAGGTATAACCGAATATCCTCTGAGACTTCGGATCGAACTCAACATCTTAAAATTTCATGAGAGATTTTATCAGTCATGGATATAATTCCAGGGTCATAGACATCCAAAGTCAGAGAGCTACCAGTGTACCCAGAAGAAATCTGGAATAAAAACAACCACAGGAAGAGAACAGAGTGCCACTTCTAGCCCCCTACAACACACTGCTTGTAGTACTGCACAATATCTCAAGAGCTCCAAACAGTACAGCATACTGACTGCAGAATAAAAAGAATATTCCCAAGATCTCCACTCCTCTCATGTTAACAGACCTCCAGCCTGAAAAAGCTGGTGGTGAAGAACTCTCTTATGAATGCAACAGAAAATGGTACTTTATCTTGTCTACAAAAGATGTTTGGACCCTGTGCACACACATGAACCACAGAAAAGGTGCTCACCACAACATGGAGGGCAAATTCTCCTTCTGCTCATCTAATGTTGTTACATCATGTGTTTGAAATATCCACAAATATATACATATATAGTAGGTGAGACAGGACAAACCTAAAAAAATAGGATGAATTCTTATAGGTCCAGTGTGAACAACATTTTTGCAAAACTGATCACTGCATTAGAGATCACAGTGATTGATACTGATGGGAATTTTTAGGACGCAGAGAGACAGAAAGATCCTGGGGTATGAATTTATGACCAAGTTTAATACTTTGAACTGGGCTTAAACCAGGACAAGGAATTTATCACATTATCCCACACAATAAACATATTTGGGTCCCAAGAGCATGCACATCTCATTGCAAGCAATGGGTTGTGCACCCATCTGACTCTTGGAGGATTAACCCATACATTTTATAGACAGCCATCTCTGGCTAAAGACTAAAATTCACTGGACTCTGGAGCATCAAAAGAAATACATCTCTTTAGTATCTTCTAGACCACTTCAAAGAGACATTATACTCAGCCTAGGGAATTTAATACAGACCCTACTGATAAGAATTTAAATGCAAAAATAATTTGCATGAGTGCTTAACCTGTAATGTATTGTGTAGTCAGCCTTCATTCTTATTATGTCTGAAGAAGAGACAGTTATTTTGAAAGCATGCATCTTAGAGCCACTCAGCCAATAAAGTTATAATTGTTACTCTACTAGTCTCCTGCTTTTCTGTGGCTAACACGGTACCACACTTTACTCATAAAGTTCAATAACTCTCGCCTCTGCTGCTATCTATGGCTATGTGTCACAGCCAGTTCTGCTTAAAGGCAAAAGAATAACCTTTTGAGTGCCACTGAGGTGCAAAATGAGTTGCTTACTTCACTAGTCCTCAAAAGGTTAGAAAACAAATTAACCCCTTAAGGACCGGCGGTCATGGGACATTTCCGTCCCATAATGACTGCATAGGCGCACTTGGACGCGCCGGTACACGTGACCTGTCACGTGTATCGGCGCGTCATTATGGGGCTTGAAAGAGATCGCTCCGATCTTGGAGCGGTCTATTTCAGGCCCTATTTTTACTTACAGCGCTCCCGGTAGAGCGCTGTAAGTAAAAAGTACGTGACGTACCATGACCGTCATCGGTCCTTGAGTAGTTCAAGGACCGTGACGGTCCTGGTATGTCAAGGGTCCTTAAGGGGTTAAATGGACAATAGAGAAATTAAAAGTGAAGGCATTCCACAGTTCATTGGGCTGCTTTCAGCTCTGCGCCCCAGTGTTTTGCATTAATGTGCAGAGGCATCATGGGCCAGTGGAACCAGCTGCACCTTCTGTGCACAAGAATGCAGAGCTTCAGCATCCTAAATACCCAATATTTGAAGCTAGTTCACATTTTCTCATCGCCCGTTGTTTGTCGAGCCCTGTTTTGTAGAATTAAAGGGATAGTAATACTTGAAAATAATTTTATTTTATATAGTAGCCCTTAAAAAAACATTAAAATGATTTAAGTCTTATCTTAATTCTCTTATATTAGCAAGTAAAGTTTCCCCTGGAGTGACATCACAGCTCTAGCCTTCAGATTTGGAATCAGGTCCCGGGACCGGCCGTGGCTCTCCAGAAGTGCAGAGATCACAATCTTTAAAAAGAATTTCTTCATTGGAATGGTCTACAAAGTGTGCTTGCAAGCCAGGCACACTTTGTAGACAGTTCCAATGAAGTAGTTATTTTTATCCCTTTGAGTGCCAGAGGGGTATGACTGCTAAAGAGCTGCCGGCTGATCTGTGGACCGGATTCCAAATCTGTCCACTAGATGGCAGACTTGGTTAAAACAGCCAGGAAAAGGGAACTTTACTTGCTAATATCTCCCAAACCATAAAGGTTTGGGAGATGAGACTTGTATCATTTTAAATATAATTCAAAATGAAAGTAGGAAGATCTTATTGAACATTGCCGTTAAAAATTCTGCTCTTAAAAATTGTCTTTGATTTTGTGTTTGAGACGAAAATTTTCAAAGAAACAAAGACTTTTTTTGTCTTTGAAATGAAAAATTCCTTCTCAGTACTTTAACCGTGTAAGTGCCAGTGGATGTCCAATATTTTGCAAAGTAAATGTTGGACAACTCTCTGATGCGCAAAAGACTTGGAGGAGAAAAATCCATAAGCTTCCTCCTTGCAGTCTTTTCTGATGGAGTGAGAGTAGCAGTCTGTACTTCTATCCCTACTTTCATAGTCCATGACGCTGAGCTCTTTAGGAAAAGTGAATCTCTGACAACACTGCTGGGAACAGAAAAGTGGAAAAATTGGAGGGGTTAAAAAAAATGGTAAAAACTAGGCAAATTGACTTTACATATTCTGTGCTTTCAATTGTCTCAAGTATCTAATTTAGATTCTCTTTATTTTCAGCTGCAACCATGGTGGAAGCTGGAAGGGACAAAAAGAATCCTGATGAATTTGCAGTGGCTCTTGATGAAGCACTTGGAGACTTTGCATTCCCTGATGAGTTTGTCTTTGATGTCTGGGGAGCAATAGGAGATGCTAAGCAAGGGAGACTCTAATGTGAAGTTCTGTGACACACTTCTGATCACTGGTGTAATTACTGCTTAATAAAGGACTTTGATCTTAATTTATCTCTTTGAGTGCCAGTGTTGTGCACTGATTTGGACATTCCTCTGGAACTCAAAGGGTTTTGTTAGATTTCAACTTGAGATGTAAAGGAAAAGCAAAGACTTTATATTAGTTTTATGTACCAATCAATATATATATATGTAAATACATAAACAAATTTTGCAGTTCTGGCCTGTAAAGGTGAAACATTACTATCATGCTTATACTATACTGACACACTGTATCTCCGAATTCAAAAGTGAACTATCAAGTACAATTATTGATGTTTGTATTATTAATGGTTATTAAAGTTTTAAAATATTGTGGTATGCATGGCTGGTGCAATGGAACTTTGTACCCTAGCTCACTGACTGCAGCTACATTCATCCAAGGGGCACATATGTTGCCCACAAATCCACCAAAGGGCTGCACATCTTTGGTTATAAATTCTATATGTGTTGAGTTCCTTTTAGCACCTATGGGGTTAAGATGGAATAGCGTAAGTTTAGAGGGAGGTATACTTTGAGGCAAAGGTAAAAGTATATTTTGGGGGTGAAAATAGGGTGCATGTGATGAAGCATATGAAAAATGTCTTCTCTTCCCACTGTAGCAAAGCTCAGACTGAGGCTGCAAGCAGCCCCAGAGCCATGTGTTGCCCACCAGTTCCGTAATCAAGCTTGTAGGCTTGTGGGGTGACTATCAAATAATAAAACAAAAAAGATCAACTATAAATGCAATCAATAAAATGCAGTTGTGCAAATATACTAAATAGTGGAACAAACACAAGTCAAGCAAGTGACTAAGCACTATAGATCACACAAAAACACTCAACATTCCAGTGCAACATTACTATTTTTACAGCTGCTGCAAAAATGCATATAGGAAATATTGATATAACAAATAAATATTGCCCAGGAGGGATTTGTTTGAGGGACCAGAGAACACTTATATTGCTGCTCTAACTCCAGGTATGGAAGCACAACCATATGTGGCAAACATATCAAGGTATGTGAAAGAAAGGACCGCAAGAAGTTCTGTTGTCATATGAACAGATACTATGTAAGCACACAGATAAAAGCAAGACAATAGGAGTACCACTCACATGGTAGAGAGGCTATCACTGACCTCTCAGTAAAACATAACAGAAAATATGCATGAAAATAAGTATGTTCTCCAGGATTAACCCTGGGGGAAATGTTATCTACTTTCTTTGGCATCTCTTAGCTTGTTTCTCAACAAGTTTGTAGACTGAGTGCTGCTACAGGTCCTGGATCCAGACCAATGTGCTGAATACTCAGTGGCAGTTGATAATATGGGGTATCTTTGTTTTCCACATGACACCTTCACATTTTGTGACTACATAATTTAAGTGAGGGGGGTATGTCTGTGTGACTTCATGAGGCCCTATATACGCTTTCATGTGAAAATAACCAATGAAACCTTCCCAATGAAGTCCAAATTCAGCATTGCAATACTAATAGTTAATCACAAAATAGTTTATGGTCTTGAGAGATTAAAAGGACTGAGGATACCAAAATAAATATACATATCATAAAAAGTGTCTGTATATGTATGATATATATTTCTCTGTCATCCAATACAGGTTACTGGTAACTTTGGGTAGGTGATCTGTCCCTTTAAGTAGACAGGAACAATTCTAGAAGTGAATGCAGGGAGTGGAGCCTACCATTTCTCATTGGCTGCAGCTAGCCAATCAGCTCCAGTAAGATATATTCCTTGGTGAAGACACAGGCAAGAGAAAAGTTCTGCTATAGTTTTAGCTAATTTTTTATTTTTCTGTTAGAAATGAAATACCACCATTAGGTGGATTGCCATAACTGACAATGCCCTTAGATATGGCTAGCTCAGTATCCAGGTGCTTTTGTGGACCTTAAGCCCTGGGGGGAAAATCTTGGGTTCAAGTTCTTTCCCCAGGAGTTGCCCACTGAGGCTTCTTCTTAATACATGGTGATCTGAAGAAAGAAGATCTACAGGAAAGGTAAGCAACCCTTTGAGTGCTGCAGGTCCACATGTCCCACAGTGCCCCTCCACACAGGAGTTTTCCTTTGGAGTTCCTATTGTACACTCCTACACTCACTGGGTTTATCTGTATGCCTGTTGGGAGTTTTGGAGCAAGTTTCTGTGGTAACTTAACCCTTTAGCTGCTGGTTTAGCATCTTTTGGGGGCTTATTGACACTTTCCCTACTGGGTTCAGTGTTTATTGGGTCTCCTGACATGTTTTAGTAATGTCCAGTGCACATTCTCTTATCAGTTACAACTTTGCAAAATTTGTGTTCCCGCACACTTTTACCACATAGACGCCATTTCTCCATTCACTTCTATGGGACTGTACAGTTTGGGACATATCTCTGCAACCGCTCATTGTAACTACTTCAGAGATGGCTCATTTTGTTTGTCTGCCCTTGCTCTGTTATCCTGTGAACGTTTTATGTGCGTTGGGGGACTCAGGGGGCTTCGGGCACTGTCGGGGTACATTTTCTGGGAAAACTACATTTCCCATGAACGCTTGCTTCTGCAGCAGCCATTTTGTGCTTTTCCTGAAAGAGTATCCTACGCAGGGATTGTACTCTCTTTCTCTCCTCTGCAGATTGGCAAATTCACCTGCCATATAAGTGCATTTTAGCGATTTCTGGGGTGAAATTTTAATCTTACACACTGTATTTGGGTGATTCCTTATACTCTAAACGTTGTTGACACTGTGAGAATGTCTAATCCGTTAGAGCTTGGGGCCAGGCCTAAGACTAAGGACGCTGGGGTCTCTGTGTCCCCTATTGCGCATTGCTCCTGATGTCATTCAGGGTTACCTAGAGAATTCTTGGGTCATTTATGCCCAGCATGTTCTGATGTTCCTGAGTCTCTCCCAGGAACCTCCAGCCATGCATTAGAGCCAGTTTGGGTGCAAGAGTTCAAGGCTGCTACTAGAGACCTCTGATCTACATTGCAACTGTTTCCATCCCAGTTACATGGGGTCTTACATTCCTGGCAGACCACTTCTTCCTTCAGATCTTCCCTGCCGAAACCGCAGGGTGTACCTGACATATCAGATTACTCTGAGAAGGAACTGTTGGTGGATTCAGACGTTGAGGAATATTCTGCTGTGGGCTCCTCTCAGTTTTATGGGGACCCCTTTGAGGCTGATCCTGATCCCTCAGCTGAGGGCCTGATCAGGGCCGTCTTAACTACCCTAAACATTACCTTAGTTCAGGAAGTTTCTTCGGATCCCTCTGATGTATTTCAGGAGCCTAAGAGGCCCCATACTTGTTTTCCACCTAACTCTACTCTTGACCGCCTTGTGTCTGATGAGTGGAAGTCTCCTGACAGGAAACTTACTGTTTCCAAGAAATTTGCCAAGCTTTACCCCTTCTCTGAGGCGGCGCTTGCTCAGTGGGTTCACTCCCCCCAAAGTGGATGCTCCTGTCTCCAGACTATCTGGCTATCACTCCCTTGCCAGTTGCTGATGCATCCGCTCTGAAAGACTGGACTGACAAGAAACTTGAGGTCTCCCTCAAGTCCATTTTTGCCACTGCTGGTACTGCCATGTGTCCAGCGTTCACTGCAGCATGGGTGAACCGGGCCATTGCGGTCTGGACTGGACAGCTCACCCTGGCTGTCTGTCAGGGCGCTCCTACTTTGGATATGTTGATGCTTCTTGCCAACATTTCTGAAGCCCAGCACTATGTTTCTGCTGCCTTATTTGATGCCATCCATTTGGTGGCAAGGGTTTCCACTATTTCTGTGGTTGCCAAACTGACAGATCTGGTCTGCTGACACTGCTTCCAAGAAAGCTTTGCTCTCATGGTCTTTTCAAGGCACCTCTTTGTTGGGCCAGATCTTAAGGATCTGATTAATGAGGCCACAGGGGGCAAGAGTACCCTTCTACCTATGGTCCCCAGGAAGAAGACGCCTATCAAGCGTAATTGGCTTTTTCGTTCCTTCCAGACTGAGACACGTCCAGCGAAGCAGGCAGTTCCCTCAGCTCAGCGTTCCTCCTCCAAGCCTAAACAACAATGGAAGCCCAAGGTCTCTTCCAAGCCTTCTTCGGCATGACTCACCGAACCCAGGTCCCCACTTGGCTGTGGGTGGCTGTCTGCGTCACTACCACAGAGTCTGGGAGGATTCAGTGGCAGACCCATGGGTTTTGCAGGTGTTGGTGGAAGGGTACAGGATCCCTTTAGTCTCTCTTCCTCATTCTTGTTTTTTCCCCTCTCATACACTCCAGGGTGCAGAGAAACGCCATTTGTTCAGTGGCGCTATCCAGGCCCTTCTGGACAAGGATGTTCTGGAACCTGTTCCAATTCAGGACAGAGGTATGGGTTTTTACTCAAACCTCTTTGTGGTCTCCAAGAAGAACGGTAGCTGTCGTCCTATTTTGAATTTGAAGGATCTCAATTCCTTTGCGATCAAGACCCATTATCACCATGTGTCCCTAAGGACGGTGATTGTAGCTATGTCCCCCGGGGAATCCCTTGCCTCTCTGGATCTTCAGGGCACGTATCTACACATCGCCATTCATCCAGAGAGTTGGCAGTATCTCAGATTTGCCTGTGACCAAGGGAACTTTCAGCTCTTCCCTTTGGTCTGGCTATAGCTCCTCAAGTCTTCAACCGTGTCCTGGGAGCTTTAGTATCCGTCTGTTATGGTTTTCTGACACTCAGACCAGGGTATGAAGTAAAAACACAGTTTTATTGAAAATAAAACAATGCCCCTAAGGGCCAGTACAGGAATAGAAGTAATGGCAATACTGACAAAGTGAATGCACACAATGATGGTGACAGGTGCTATGTATGGATAGGGGATATTCTCCCAAAGGGTTAACAAGTGCAATAGGAGAGATATAAACAAGATTGGCCAACACCCGGGGATAAATAGCAGTCTCTGAACACAGTCTCTCAATAGCTGGATAGAAATAAGTGACTGCACTGAATACACTCTCAAGTTGGTATAGAAGGCGCCCCAATGTCCAGAACTGAGCCGATACCACCACCGTGGGCTACAGAGGAATGCTATTGCCAACGCTGTAGTGATCAGAACCAAAATCGCCCTTAACTGGGAAAGTAGTAACCCTGCGTGTGCCAATTGGATTGTGCCCTGACACCCCTTGGGTGCTGTTTCTGATGGTTACTGCACAAGCTGTAATAGAGCCGGCGCCCTCTGAAGTGCAATGGGAATTGTAACTTCTAGCGTTTGTGGGCCGGGGCCCGAACACCCCTCTGGTGCCGTTCCAAATGATCACAGTGGGAGCGAACAGGCTACCAGAATATGAGCACGGAGCAGACAAGGCTCTAAGGGTGGATGAGAGACACACAGAAGCACTCCGAGTAAAGGCTCAAGTCAGTAAACGTATGCTTGGCAAGATATATCGGAGGCACTAGACTGGAGACTACAGGCACTGCAAGGGTTAAGTGGTTCTGCACAGGAGCGAGCACCTTGGCAACCAGCAGAAGGCAAAGCAACCTCAGGCTACAGCTATTGACTAATGAGAGGAACAGTGAGTCGCTTATACAGTTCAGAATGTCGCCGGAGCGACCGGAATGATGCAGGAACACCGGAACAGCAGGCAGGACCGGAACGGTAACTGGAACAGCAGGCAAACCGGAACGGCAACCGGAACAGCAGGCAGGGCCGGAACGGTAACTGGAACAGCAGGCAGACTGGAAAGGCAACCGGAACAGCAGGCAGGACCGGAACGACAACTGGAACAGCAGGCAGGACCGGAACGAATCACGGAGCAGGGTCGTCAGCCAGAACGGGGTCAAATCACGGAGCAGGGTCGTCAGCCAGAACCGGGTCAAATCACGGAGCAGGGTCGTCAGCCAGAACCGGGTCAAGTCACAGAGCAGGGTCGTCAGCCAGAGCCAGGTCAAATCACGGAGCAGGGTTGTCAGCCAGAACCGGGTCAAATCACGGAGCAGAAGCAGGAGAAGAGTCAGACTAGCCGGGTCGGTACACAGGAGACACAGGAATACAGCAACAAGGCGCAGCAACAGGAACACCACGAAAGGGCAACTGACAAGTGCCCAAGCTCCAGCATATAACGGCACATCCTGGGTGGGCCAATCAGTCTCCAGCAATGCACAGGCAAATCAGGCCAGATTGACAGAAAGTCACGGGGACCGTGATACCGTCCTCCATCAGGACGGCATCAGAGTTACTCCATACTTGGATTACCTGCTTCTGAAAGCCCCTTCTGCGGAACTTCATCAGCAGGTTCAGGACTGCATTAATGCTCTCTCCCATCACGGGTGGATCATCAACATGGACAGGTCAGATATTGTCCCATCCCAGCGTCTGGTCTTCCTGGGCCTTCAGTTCAACACTCAGCAGAGCATGGTGTTTCTCACAGATGAGGTGGCTCACCAGATCGCCCACAGGGTTTGTGCTGATCTGGCTCACGATCCAGTTCCAGCCAAGAAGCTGTCTTCTCTCGGGGAAGACGTTCATTTGCACCATAGAAACAGTCTTGTTTGCCATGGCTCACACCAGGGAACTCCAGAGGTTTGTGATTCAGGTGTACAGGGGTCAGCCGGACCTTCTGAAGAGGTCAGTGTCCCTCCCTCTGCATGTGGAACTGAGTTTGTCATGGTGGCTCAAGGTCGGTGGTCTCCAGAGGAGAGTCTCCTTCCCATCAACGTGTTAGAGCTTCAGGTGATATTTCATGCCCTTCACCATTGGACACCCCAGCTGGAAGAATGCCCAGTCCGGGTGCAGTCCGACAATGCCATGGCCGTGGCTTACATCAACAAGCAGGGCTGGACAAGAAGTCTCTTGGTTAGAGGTCAAGGCTATTTTGTTCTGTGCAGAAAAACATGTTCCTGCCATATCCGCAGTGCACATTCCTGGCATAGACAACTTCATGGCAGACTTCCTCAGTCAACACACGGTGGACAGCGGAGAGTGGGAACTGCACCCAGAGGTGTTCACCCTCATTGTTCAGAAATGGGGTCTTCCATGCATCAACCTCATGGCGATAAGACACAACTGGAAGGTTACGATGTTCTGCTCTTGCTGGAGGGATCCACTAGCTCTAGCGGTGGATGCCATGTCCATTCCTTGGTTATTTCCTCTGGCTTACATCTCCCCTCCCCATGTTGCACAGGGTGTTACGGAAGCTGAGACTGGAGTGCTGTCCTGTCATTCTGATTGCTCCGAACTGGCCTCATCAGGCTTGGTTTCCGGAGCTTCTGTATCTGTCAGTGGCGGAGCGGTTCCAGCTTCCTTGCCGTCTGGATCTTCTTCTACAGGCTTACCTGCGGAAGGAGGATGTTCATTGTCTAGCTTTGATGGCTTGGAAATTTGAATCCCCAATACTAAAGAAGGTTTTTCTTCTTGTGTGGTGGCTACTATGCTTAGTGCGTGCAAACATGTTTCTTCTAAGGCCTACCATCGTGTCTGGTCGACCTCTCTCTCTTTGTGTGCTGATAGGGACCTTTCTCAGGATTTTGATCTGCCTACAGTCCTGGCTTTCTTGCAGGACGGTGTGGATAAGGGCCTCCGTTTGAGTTCAGATTTCTGCTTCTTTCAGAGACGCATTGCTGTTCTTCCTGATGTCAAGGTTTTCTTCCAGGGTGTTGCTCATACTAATCCTGTTTTCAAGACTCCCTCTCCTCCGTGGAATCTTAACTTGGTTTTGGGCGTCCTTCAGGGCCCTCCCTCTGAGTACTTGGCTACTATTCCTCTATTCCTGCTGACGTGGAAAATGGCCTTTCTCCTGACGATCGTGTCTGTTCGCTGTGTCGCGGAGTTGCATGCTCTGTCTAGTAGACTACCCTTTTTGGTGTTTCACAAAGACAAGGCGGTGCTTCGCACTTCTCAGGCGTTTCTCCCAAAGGTGGTGTCTGAGTTCCACATTAATCAGGAGATTGTGGTGCCTTCTTTCTGCCCTGACCCTGCCTCTAACAAGAAGAGGGATCTCCACTTGTTAGATGTGGTGCATTGTCTCAAGTTTTTTATGTACATTGCACTGAGTCAATTAAACAATCTGACGAGCTGTTCGTCATCCTGATGGTCCCAGGGCAGGGAGACCTGCATCCAAAGTGACTATTGCGTCTTGGATCAAGTCCACTATTCGTAAGGCTTACGAGCTAAGGAAGAAGCCTGTTCCCTTTCAAGTCACGGCTCATTCTACTAGATCTATTGGGGCTTCTTGGGCTTACAAGAATCAGGCCTCCGCTGATCAGTTGTGCAAGGCTGCCACTTGGTCGTCTGTGCACACCTTTTCAAAGCACTACTGTGTTGATGTGCTGGCATCGGCTGACACCAGTTTTGGGAGGAAGATCCTGGAGGCAGTCTGTCTTCTTTGGTTCTCTGGTGCTTCCTTCACTTTTGAGCCCTGTTGGCTCTAGTTTAGTGTGCTGTGTGACAGTTCCTGGGGGTGTTGTTACCCCTGTTCAGTGTCCGTTGACACATCAGTTGTTTTTGTTAGGCTATCTCTAATCTGATTGTTAATATCTGCTCTGGTGAATTTGGGGGCCTTGCGTCTGGTCCTTGCCTTACTTCCCACCTCTGGGAAACTCAATGGTTGGACTTCCCAAAGTTACCAGTAACCTGTATTGGACAACAGAGAAGAAAGGATTTTAGTCTTACCTGTTAAATCCTTTTCCCTTAGTCCATACAGGTTACAGGTCTCCCACCATTTCAAGAGACCAAACTTGGCTCTCCTTCGGCAGACCGTGGGGGGTCTTTTGGGGTCATGCTCACAGGAGTCTTCTTTCCCTTCTACTATCTAGTCAATAGTTAGTGCAAATCTTACTGGAGCTGATTGGCTAGCTGCAGCCAAGGAGCGAAGGTAGGCTCCACCCCCTGCATTCACTTCTAGAATTGTTCCTGCCTACTTAAAGGGGAGGATCGCCTACCCAAAGTTACTAGTAACCTGTATGGACTAAGAGAAAAGGATTTAACAGGTAAGACTAAAATCTTCTTATATATCCCTTTCAAGTTGTGATTGCTGTTTGCACTCGGATATGGTAACTGGGCTTGCATCACTTTGCCATGCTAATTTTAGTGGATCTTTGAAATTTATATATATATATATATATATATATATATATATATATATATATATATATATAATGGGTGAATAGGGTTTCACTGTTTGTCCTGATGAAAATGTGACAACAAAAATACAATTAAGTAAATATGGAAGGTCACCTTATATAAAAAAACACAGTAGTAATGAGGTATAAAATACAAAATTGGCAATTATATCCTCATAAAACAGTATAAATAAAACAATAAAAATATATACCCCCAATACTTAGGCCTTAACATTTCTTTAATGTATTAAGAATATAAAAAAATAAAGAACTCCCTTTCCCTCTTTCTCACACATCTATAGTCAAAAGGATTTGCATTTACACAATCTGAAATACTTAGCTCTTGGAGGAAAAGTTGGATGCATCTGCTCTAACCTGCTCGTTTAAAGGAACAGTTATGTCCCATAAAGAATGTTTATAGAGATTTAAAAAATAAACTGAATGCCACAAATCCTATCTCTGAAACCGTTATGGTTTGAGAGATATACTCCGCTAAAGATATGCGTCTCCTGATGTCCTCTGTAAAGCTGATAGGAGGAGATCCGTGTTGGCCGACATGAGGAGGCTGTTCAGCAGAGTCGCAATATTGCGATTTAAAAAGAATTACTTTTTTGGAACGGTGTAAAAAGTGTGCTTGCAAATCAGGCGCACTTGCGACATTTCGGCTCTGCTGAAGAGCTGCTTGTCGGTCCCCAGACCAGGAACTCCTGCTGTCAGCTTACAGCTGACGTCAGGAGAAGAGGAGGGAGAGGGGAACTTTAACGGAGGATATCTCTCAAACCACAGCAGTTCGAGAGATAGGATTTGTGGCATTTAGCTTATATTTTTAATCTCTACAAAACTCAACATTTTTTATGGGTCATTACTGTCCCTTTAATATCAGTGAGGTTACAGTGTTGTATATTTCTAATATGTCATGAGACCAAAAACTTATTGAAACCCTTTCAGTGTACAAACTTGTGTGAGAGGGATGAGCAATATATAAATATAAATCGTTTAGCAGATTTATTGTTGTTGCGAGAATTTTCTTCAGCTGTGATACCGACTATTTCAATAGTAGTTCTTGACCTTTTTATTTAGTGACATACTTCAAAATGCCTTACACCTTGATAATTTTATACAGTTAATTTAACATTCTTTTTTAGTTGTAATTTACTTAAAAGGACACTCGCTTAAAAATAATTTGGTGATTTTGAGAGCTTTATAATATGTTTCACATAAATGTCATGGTTTCTGTATGACGCTCGTAGAGAGCCAGCAAGAAGGAACTGGAGAAGGTGGTGCAATGAAGGTGAGCAGCTGGGTGGAAGAGATATTAATGGCCTTTTTAGCAGAAAGCAAAAAGGATTGGGAGACAGATACAAAATGGGGATGGGCATCAACACCACTACCAGCAGTGAGATTGCTGAGTTTGCTGCTGCTGTATTGCCAGGGCAGCAGGCTGATGAGGAGCAGGCTAGTGTGCCACAGATCACCGTGACCACTATGGGAATGGGGCCCAGCAGTAGTTGTGATGCGGGACTAGGACAGGTTCCACTTTCCAGCAATATTCCTGGTCCTAGTTGTAGTGCTGATTCCGTGGCAGCAGCATCATACTCTCTCCCAATAAAGGGGATTGTGGAGAAGAAGAGATGCCATTCTTCTCCACCTTTCCCCTCCCCCTGAGGTCAAGGGTGTGGGACTATTTTTCTTTTGGGGCAGGCACAGTGCAGCCACCAGCGACTGCACTGTGCACTATATGTGATAAATCGGTGAAAAGGGGAAAGTAGTTAACGAGCCGTGACATTTATGTGAAGCATATTATAAAGCCAACCCCCCCACAAAGAAATCAGGAAGGGCTGTTCCTGTGCCCCCTGTCTCTCCCCAAGGGTGCCAAGAGTTGAAGTGAAATCGAAAAGGAGGAAGAATAGAGAAACCCAGCCAGAGCCTGACTGTTCAATGGCAAGCAAAATATGTGACTCGTCATTGGCTTCTTCCGATAGGGACTGGGAGCGGGAAGACGTAGCAACGTCTTCTGGCAGTACTTGTCCATGCATATCACATTGTGTGGTGCGCTGACTACACAATACAATGTGGTAAGAGTATAATCACAGGCATGGAGTCAAGCCTCTTCTGAGGAGATTCCATCCCACAGAACACGCTAAGCTAGTGGTATGGTGGATTCATCATTATTATTATTATTAAGACGGCAAGTTGTCACATGCCCTTAGCAGAGCAGACATAGATATAGAAACATAGAATTTAATGGCAGATAAGAACCATCCAACCCATCTAGTCTGCCCATCTTTATTACTGTAAAAACCTTTAACCTTATTTGGTCCTTGGTCTTGTCTTATGTTTAGGACAGCCTTATGCCTATCCCATGCTTGCTTAAATTCCATCACTGTATTAACTTCTACCCCTTCTGCTGGTAGGCTATTCCATTTATCTACCACCCTGCAGTGAAGTAAAACTCTTACATTACATCTAAACCTCTGCCCCTCTAGTTTTAGACTGCACTTTGTTGAATCCCTTCATGTATTTGAATGTTTCTATCATATCCCCTCTCTGTCTTCTCTCCTCCAAGCTATACATGTTCAGATCCTTTAGTCTATCCTGATATTCCTTTTCCTGTAAACCGTTCACCATTTTAGTAGTCCTTCTCTGAATTTTCTCTAGAGTATCTATATCCTTCTGGAGATGGGGTCTCCAGTACTATACACAATACTCTAGGTGAGGTCTAACCAGAGATCTGTAGAGTCGCATGACCACTTCACTTTTTATGCTACTAATGCCCCAAGCTATAAGACCTAGCTCCCTTCTTGCATTCCCTGCCACTTTGTTACATTGCCTGCCTACCTTTAAGTTAGCAGAAATAATTACTCCCAAATCCCTTTGCTCTGTTGTCTCTAAAAGCATAATACCCTTTACACTATATTCTGCCTTTGGAATTTTACATCCCAAGTGCATTATTTTACATTTATCAACATTAAACTGCAGCTGCCACACTCTCGTCTATCTTCTAATTTACCTAAATCATTTGGCTTTTTTCCCCCAGGAATGTCTACCCTGTTGCAGATCTTTGTATCATCTGCAAAATGGCATACCTTACATTGAAGACCTTATGTAATATCACTAATAAAAATATTAAAAATAATAGGCCCCGGTACAAATCCCTGAGGTACCCCACCAGTAACACCACCTTTGTCTGAATTTTCTCCATTGACTACAACCCTCTGTCTCCTGTCATTTAGCCATTGCCTTATCCACTCAACTGTTTTTACATCCAGACTCAAACACTGCAATTTATTAATGAGTCTTCTATGCCTTACTGAAATCTAAATAAGTTATATCTACTGCTCCCCCCTCATCTACTATTTTAGTTACCCAGTCAAAAAAATTATATGAGTTTGTTTGACAAGCTCTCCCTTCTGTAAACCCGTGCTGTTTGGAATATTGCAAAGCCATTTAAATTCAGATATTTCCATTAATTTTCCCACTACTGATGTAAGACGTACTGGTCTGTAGTTAACAGACTCTTACCTGTTTTTTTTGTTTTTTTTTTGTGAAGTGGTACTACTTTTGCTACCTTCCAATCTTCTGGAACTACTCCTGTCGAAAGTGACAGATTGAATAATACTGTTAAAGGTTTTGCCAGAAAAATCTTAAGTTCTTTTAATAACTTTCGGTGTATCCCATCTGGTCCCATCAGTTTATCTGTTTTTATCTTAGAGAGTTGAAGTAGAACTTCTTCCTTTGTAAACATGCATGCCTGTGTCTTATTTCTTTTTTCTATCAGAGGTTCCTTCTCTTCCATTCTTTGTTTTCAGTCTAACTATTCCTTGTTTCATTTCTCTCCTTTCACTTATATAGCAAAAAAAAGTATTATTCCCCTTTTTGATTGACTGGCCAATTTTATCCTCTGTGTTTGTGCTTTGGCACATCTAATAACACATTTAGCCTCCTTCAGCCTAGTCTTGTACCAATACCTATCTTCCTCCTCCTGTGTCTGCTTATATTTCCTTAATGCTTCTTTTTTTCTGCTTTACTATATTTGCCACTTCTGCTTGGTTTTTCCAGTCCACATCAGAAAGATAAAAGTTCCCCATAATAATAACCCTTTCACTGTCATCTCAGCTACTTCCTTGACCAGCAGTTGATCTAACTCCTCTGCTTGTCCTGGGGATCTATACATCACACCTATATGAGTGAACATGTTATTCCCTTATTTTAAAGTTATTCCGACAATCTCTGTGTTATCCTTGATACCCTGTATAAGATTAACCTTTAAGCTATTTTTGACATAAATGGCAACCCCTCCTCCTTGTCTGCGTTTCCAGTCTTTTAAAGAGAGAGTACCCAGGTATTACTACATCCCAGTCATTTTTGTCATTGTACCTGGTCTTGGTAATACCCACTAAGGGGCATAGTGACAGCAGCAGTACTTGATTTATGGGGGGATAATATTAATTTGACATTGTGGACCTAAGCATGAAGTTGTTTTATTTGAATTTTGTAAGTTGTTCGATGTTAATGCAGATGTGTCCATTGTACCCAGTCCTCCCCCTATGTCCTACATACACTGTGCACATGTCAAGACTTGTTCTTTAAATATACCACAGAGGCCTATAAAACACTTTTTGTGGTTTGTTTCTAACAAGCCTAAGGCTTACAAATCATTGATTCCACAGGACTTGCTCCTCTAAAAATCCTGAGTCCAAAAAAAAATCATCAAAACAAACCTGAGTCTAACCGATCATACCCAATCCCTCAGGGCTTGTGCCTGTAACAAACCAAAGTCTTACAAATCAACTTTTCCTCAGGGTTTGGGTCTCTACCAAGTCTAGGTCCTACAAATCATAATCTACAAAATATCCTGTCAAGTATCAGTCCATCAGGGGGGTCCTTGCCTCTTGTCAAGTTATGTACTAATTTTTAAAATAGCTTTATTTGTTTTTAACAACTGTCCCTCCAATCCCATTAAATGCAATGAGCTAGGTGAAAAAAAACATACAAACTAGACAAATGTTACTTTTTGCTGGAAACTTCTCACTAGTCAGGAAAGTACCATCTGTTTCATTGTTGAGGCAAAATCTTTCTCCCATCCCTAGTGCCGAAAAGAAACAACGATGTATTGGGTCTATGGAAGACAAATAATATAGACATTGTGTTGAATATTAAAGTAGGTGAACATTTGGGAAATAGTGATCACAACATGGTTACATTTATCAGTTTAGCAAAGCAAAAGTGTATAGGTTAAACCAAAACTCTTAATTTTAAAATCCTTCAAATCGTTAACAGCATCAATGCAACACATAGTCTGTGATACATTATTTAAAGGAAAAAAAAATG
This sequence comes from Rhinophrynus dorsalis, assembly GCA_037306005.1. NCBI lineage: Eukaryota > Metazoa > Chordata > Amphibia > Anura > Rhinophrynidae > Rhinophrynus > Rhinophrynus dorsalis. Next base: position 258,762,551 of record CM074722.1, read on the forward strand.
CAGAGGAAAAATGGTCAGAATATAAATTTAGGTTACAGAAATATATTCAACAATATATACCAGTGAGGAACAAATGCAAAAGAAGTAGATAACAACCAAGGTGGTTAAACACAAATGTAAAGAAAGAAAAATGCTAGGGAAAAAAAGGCATTTAAACTATTTTAGTCTTAAGGAGCAGACAGTTATTTCTCAAAATACAGGGATGCAACAAAGATTGCAAAAAAGGCAATTAGGTTAGCAAAAATAGATAATGAAACTTGAATTGCAACTGAGAGCAAGACTAATCCAAAAAAGTTTTTCAAATACAAAAAAATAGCAAGGCATTGGACCTTTCACAAAGGAGATGGGTGAGTTGAATAGAGAGGATAAGGAAAAGGCTGACTTTCTAAACACTTTCTTTGCATCGATATATACCAGGGAACAAGAGATGGTAGAAGAGCCTTGATAAGTAACAAACAAAACTATCACATTATCAGATATTGGTTTAACACAAGAAGAGGTCATGGGAATACTGGAAAAAATTAAGGCTAACAAAGCATCTGGTCATCCAGGTTCTTCAGGAACTCAATGCAGTGTTAGCAAAGCCACTCTTTATGTTATAAAGAGATAGTAATGTTTAGATTGTTTAGATATGAAGGCAAGGTCAATTGTACAACATACATTTTTTTTTATAACAAAGTGTACCTTTCTAACAGTCCATAACATTGTAGCCCTTGTTTTATTTTATATTAAATTGTCCCCCTCCCGCTCCTTTTCCCAAACGTAACGCTGCCTCCCGTCAGATCTTAAATCTAGTCACATGACAGGACAGATCACAAATAATATAAAAACATTTAAACCTGTAGGCTGGCTGAATCAGTAAATATAACAATATAAGACCTCCCTATATAGCTGGTATAAAGCAAATAAAGTGTATATGAAATCAGTGCAAAATCTCCACATCAAACTAAAGTGTCATTTATTGGTGAATAAATAAGTGGAAATATACACAGCAATATACTTATCCAAAATAGAAAGTGTTGGTAATCAGGTCCTTAAGTCCGGCCAGTCGCTACCCTCACAACCCTAAGTGTATCGCCATGACTTCGTCAGGGGTAATGAGATTGTTGTCAGAGACTCCACTGAAAAAGTCAAATAAACCAATCGTGTCAGCTATAAGTCATGTGACAAGATAAGTGTATCATGGTGGCAAACATCAAAACAGATGTACAACGTATGCACCTTCCTTTTTACCATATTGATTGAAAGAGTCCCAAATGGATAAGTTAAACGGTGCACGATGAAGCCATACCGTATAATCACCTAAAAGTCCCATCTAAAAAAATTTGTATAATGGTTATAAGTCCATAAGTGGACAGACCTGTAATATAATACAGATGACTAGTGAATATATATTTGTTTTAAGATGAATATATAGGTCAAATGATATCAATAATGTTAATTAACTCAGTACTTATCCTTAAAGACAGTGCACTCGCATAATGAATGGTTAAAATTTAACCAAATCATGTATGTTTATATAATGCATTTTCTTTTCATGACAGTTAATATCTCCATGAAACATATTGTAACCTATAAAATCTCTTTACAGTGGTGCAAAAAATGGAAAAACAATCCCTTACCTTGCTGCATGACCTAGGATTCCACTCTCAAATCCCCAAAAAATTACAATATACTCTTTCTGGTCTGGCACATAGGCACTGGATATAAACAATATGTACAAACCACAAAGTAGCCACCAATATCCAAAAAAATATACTTATTTATTTCAAAATTGCATACTTGTAAAATATTTATCAAATATAAATCCAATATTCTAGTATACAATTAAATAAGTAATTCCTTAATAAAAATTCTTCTATATATATGTAATGGGTACTAGCAATCTTATTCACAGTTCCAAATCACTGATAAGATGAGAAAACTATAAATATATTCCCAAATTTTGCTCTATTTTTCCCATTCAGTGCATGAGACCCGCTTCATGCTCATTGTGGGACAACAGCAAGCATAAAAGGTGTATTTAACTACACATACAACAATTTAAGTGTGTGCTGTGGTGACTATTGGCGCGATGCAGGAAACATGCGCAATCACTATTTCCCGTGTGAAAACCACTAGGGAACAGGTTTGCGCATGATTTTGTTGAATTGCGAACGGCTGCGTATATTTATTTTTTTTGTGGGCGTGGCTAAGATTACCGAATCTGTGTGAGTGGAATAGCGAGTGCGCCTAATACAAGAACTGCTATTGCGAATTAATTTTTACGTCTGTGTATTGTTGTTGTAAAATGGAATTTTTCATGCGCAATTCAAGAAGCGTTCGGTATTTAGCATCCTGGATTAGAACATGCGCAAAATCTATCTGCGCACAAAAATGCCTTTATCTGATGTGAACGTTTCTTGCATCGCACCATATATATCCTAGACTCCACACACACCTCTCATATAAAACTTCCTATACTACCTCTACTGGTTTACTCCATTATACCGGTTGCTGTTGCCTCCATTCTTGCACCGGTTGGGCGTTCCTGTTGACCAGTACGTGGTACTGGTTTACTCCAATACACCGGTTGCTGCTGCCTCCATTATTGCACCGGTTGGGCGATACTGTTGTCCAGTACGCAGTACTGGTTTACTCCATTTTCACCGGTTGCTGCTGCCTCCATTATTGCACCAGTTGGGCGATACCGTTGTGCAGTACGCAGTACTGGTTTACTCCATTTTCACCGGTTGCTGCTGCCTCCATTATTGCACCAGTTGGGCGATACCGTTGTCCAGTACGCGGTACTGGTTTACTCCATTTTCACCGGTTGCTGCTGCCTCCATTATTGCACTGGTTGGGCGTTACTGTTGTCCAGTACGCGGTTCTGGTTTACTCCATATCACCGGTTGCTTGTTGCCTCCATTATTGCACCGGTAGGGCGTTCCTGTTGTCCAGTACGCGGTACTGGTTTACTCCATAACACCGGTTGCTAGCATCTACATTATTGCACCAGTAGGGCGTTCCTGTTGTCCCATTCAGTGCATGCTCATTGTGGGACAACAGCTAGCATAAAAGGTGTACTTAACTACACATACAACAATTTAAGTGTGTGCTGTGGTGACTATATATCCTAGACTCCACACACACCTCTCATATAAAACTTCCTGTACTACTTCTATACCCTTTATCCCTAACTTTATCTAAACAATCGATTGTGAAAAATAAAAAATCTAATTAAAAATGTATAAAATATATCGGATAATGCCAATATACTTCAAAAGTGGTCCTCAGAGTAATTCTCCCAATTAATAAATTCTTGGTATCCCAAAATAACCATAAACTCAGTATCCTCTTTGTCTGGACGCCTTCAAATGTATCACTTCATGATATAAATCACTTTCCTTCAGCATGATTATATTGTAATATATCTCTATGTCTTTATCTTGAAAACACTACCTTTAAGGGGATATATAGAAATGTCACGGAAATACAGAGTTTTGTCACTGGCTCATATGTTAGAACTACAGGTGGGCACTTTCTCCAGCTCTTATAATATTATAGATAAATGGAGCTCTTTACACTCTCACATAAAGAGAATAACATAAAATAGAACGCTCTCACCAGTGTTTTTCAATTTCGTTCTCTTTGCCAGACTTCAACTCTTTATTACGTCCCATCCGTAGCCTGACTATCCGGCTCACTCTTCTTCCCCGTATGTCTTCAGTTTGCTCGAGACAACTCTGTCTCCAAAAAAAACCCACACACAACTGAACTGAAATAAAAGGATCATAAAGCAAACAACGTCATCAAGAGAAGCTGTATGATCGGCACGGTTCGAGTTTGGGAGGCTACGTCATCATACTGAGCCTTTCCATTGGCACACGGTGTGTGTTTTGGGAAACAGAGTTGGGAGAATTACTCTGAGGACCACTTTTGAAGTATATTGGCATTATCTGATATATTTTATACATTTTTAATTTTATTTTTAATTTTTTTATTTTTCACGATCGACCGTTTAGATAAGGTTAGGGATAAAGGGTATAGAGGTAGTACAGGAAGTTTTATATGAGAGATGTGTGTGGAGTCTAGGATATATAGTCACCACAGCACACATTTAAATTGTTGTATGTGTAGTTAAGTACACCTTTTATGCTTACTGTTGTCCCACAATGAGCATGAAGCGTGTCTCATGCACTGAATGGGAAAAATAGAGCAAAATTTGGGAATATATTCATAGTTTTCTCATCTTATCAGTGATTTGGAACTGTGAATAAGATTGTTAGTACCCATTACATATATATAGAAGAATTTTTATTAAGGAATTACTTATTTAATTGTATACTAGAATATTGGATTTATATTTGATAAATATTTTATAAGTATGCAATTCTGAAGTAAATAAGTATCTTTTTTGGATATTGGTGGCTACTTTGTGGTTTGTACATATTTTTTATATCCAGTGCGTATGCGCCAGACCAGAAAGAGTATATTGTAATCTATAATATGATTGCACAATAAGTACACTGCCATAAATCATCATAAATAGAAAAAATAATAATCCACTTATGTGTCTTACAAAAATGCCACATACATATAAGTGTAATAAGTATTATCAGCCATACACATAGATGCACGTAATATACTATACTATGTATATATGTCAGATGACTCAATAGAAATAGTCAGTATCAGTGGATCTTCAGAAAGGCCTTGATCTTATTTCTGTTAAAATTTTGATCTCAGCTCTTTCTGTCCTTGCCTAATCATTAGATGTGCAGAGATTTCCCCAAGGGGTGGCTCATACCGACCCTGCCTTTCGGGATCCCACTCCTCCTTGGGATTTAAATCTGGTTCTAGGAATTCTTTAGAATACTCCTTTCGATCTCTCGTTTTCTGTTTTGTTGCACTTTGTCAGAATAGCTCTCTATATAAAAATTAAAAAGAGCTAAAGATGTGACCTAGGGAATTCTTTGCAGGTATGGCAATTAGTCATTTTTTAATTAGGATTAGTTCTCAAGAAAACAGGTCTTTTGCAGCTGTCTATCTTTGTTTCACTTTGTTTACCATTTCATTAACTATACAAATAGGGATGAATGAGCAGCCATGTAAGGCAGCAATGTGGTCTTCCCGTAATGTGTTTATCAAACACTACCATGCTAATGTGCTGGCTTCATCTGAAGCCAGTTTTGACCAGTAGGTGGCCATTTCAATATAATTTTGGGCAGTAACATGTTTTGGTGTTGTTGACACTTGGAGATCATGTTGTATTAGCACCTATCTGTTAGAACTGGCCAGTGTTTTGAGGGATTTTTTTCTCTTTTTCCTTCCTGGAATCTTTGTGTATGTTTTGATATATCCCCTTGGTTCTTGTGGTCCACATAGGACGTAAAAGGAAAGGGGATGTTTTTGTGTACTTACACAGTACTTATGCTGCTTTAATTACACTATTAGGCACTCTTTTTGTTTTTTTACACTTTTTTCGCCTAGCTCTGTCAGAGACTTTATCCTGGTGGAATGTAGAGGGTTAAATTTCAAAAACAAAAATTAACTTCTGTTCTAAGAGGTGTAAATGATCTCATGTTAATAAAATGGGCCTCTTTGGGAGTAAATAGTTAAGAGACATTGATGTTTAAATAAGCCCCTGAGAAAGCAGCGGGAGGCTGTGAAACGCATAGGGCGATTTATCATTGCATTTATATTTTTGTTTCTTAGCAAATGTATGTTTTTTTTTATTGCATTAATCTGTGCATATTTTTTTATTAATAAATAGTGTATTATTATTTACAAGGACTAGTTTTCCAATTATATATCTGTCTCATGAGTCCTGAGCCCCTTTAGTCCTCATTCCATACGGTCCTAGAGAACCCTAGATAGAGGGTAGAAAAGTATTGGAGAAGTAAAGTAAAGGAAGAATTGGACGGTGGAGAGACGTTGAAGGAGGTGACGACAGGCAGAGAGAAGGAGACGGAGAACTGGTACCAACACTGGGGGTTATCCAGTGAAGGCTTTCATACCAAGAGGCTGGTTTGCCTCTGGTAAAGGTGAGTGTAAATCTGTTAAGCTCACCATTGGAGGGGATTCCCACAGTGAAGGAGGTGGAACCAAGATTATTTCACACGGTAAAGGTTTCCGATAAGAAGGAATATACAGTCTGCACTTATTTTGTGTGCGCTTGTTCTTTTTCGTATTTTTGTCCTCCTGAGTTGCAACTGCTGTTTGTACTGCTGCTGCTGAGTTGTTTAAGCCGCAGGATGATTAGGCAGCTGAAAGGGAATGGGATCAACAATAGCAGTAACATGGAAAATGGATGATGAAGGTTCCACTTGCCACGACTGGCTCCAGTGATGTGCCTGAGGCAGTAGCAGCAGAATAAGTAGCCCCCAGTCTATGTGGAGAAAAGAACAAGTTGGCCATTAAATCTTATCCACCTGGCCCACCTCCAAAATCATCATGGGTGTGTGGTTATTAGCATATATTTTTTCCCTTGAGAGCTTGAACAGCGGGTCTCATCAACAACTGCAATGTGCACAGTGTATGTGTGTGTGTGTGTGTGTGTGTGTGGTAAATAACATCTGGGGAGCACAACTGTATCCAAATACCATGACACCCAAAGCCAAGTACTGCCGCTCTCACTGTACCCCTTTTCCAGACCCGCTAAGGACACATGACAAATTGCTGACAGTTTAATAGTAATGATGAACCTCACTGCCACCAACTTAGCATATTCTGCAGGATGGAATCTCCTCAGATGCAGCTTCATGCACTGATTGCAATTCTCCTCCACCATATTGGCATGTGTGATCAGTGCACCACACATGGTGCAATGGGTAGAGACGAATTGCCACATTCTGACACCAACAGAGTGACTATCATTTATCAGGGGATGTAATGAACGAGGTGGATTGGCAGAAGATGTAGTTAGTAGAAGGTGATGGCGAGCTAGTTGTTTCACTCGTCATGGAACTTCCAGTCTCTGCCTGGGTTGTTCTATTCCTCCTCCTCCTCTTTGATCTCTGCCTTGCCTCTTGTTGCCTTTCTGGTGAGTCAGGGACAGCAAAAGTGGTGCTTGATTTCTGTGGTGAGTGTTTGTCTTTAACATGTTTGACGTAAATGTCATGGTGTCTGCGTTTCATGTGTGATATCAGGGCGCTTGTGCCAAGGTGTGTTCCCTCCTTTCCTCTTTTCACTGACTTATCACAAATTGTGCGCAGTGCCGTTTCTGATGACTGCACTGTGCCTGCCCCAACAGAAAAATAGTCCCACACTCATGATGACTTCAGGGGGAAGGGAACAGATGGAGAAGAATGGCTTCTTTCTTCTTGTCCTGCACATACCCCTTCATTGTCTGTGGCAGTGGATAATATTACTGCTGTTGCTGCTTCAGATTCAGCACTGCAACTAGGACCAGAAGTACTGCTGCTGTTGGCAAGTGGAACCTGTCCCAGTCCCGCATCACTTATTGACCCTATTCCCACTGTGTCCACAGTGGTCTGTGGCACACTAGCCAGCTCTTCAGCATCCTGCTGCTCTTGCATCTCCGCATCAGAAGGAATTAGAGCAGTTGCAAATTCCTCTAATTCCAAAATGTCATTGCTAGTGGTGGTGGTAATGCCCATCCTCATCCCTTTCCCTGTCTCCTATTCCTTCTCAGTTTCTGCTAAAAAGGCCATCAATGTCTATTCCACCCCAGCTTCTCCAGCATCATCATCACCACCACCACCACCACTAGTCCCTACATGCTGTTGTTGCTGCTGCAGGTACAGCACTAATGGCACTGGCAACAGGGACAGCACATCTGACAGCAGGTACAACACTAGTGGCTGCAGGTACAGCAATGGTGGCATTGGCACCAGGGTCAGCACATCTGGCAGCAGGTACAACACTAGTGGCTGCAGGAACAGCAATGGTGGCACTGGCAGCAGGGGCAGCACGTCTTGCAGCAGGCACAGGCAGATGACCTGTCCTGCTCTCTAGTACTACCCATTTCTCCCTTCCCATTCCCTTTTCTCCCTTCTTTCCTTTTTCTACCTTCCTTACCATTCCTTTTCTCCCTCCCTTCTCATTAAATTCCCCAAGATCCCTTGGGGTGATTTAGGGGGACTGGACAGCATTGGTACAGTACTGCTAGTCACTTTCTCCTTCTCCTCCTCCTCCTCAGACTCAGTGGACACATAATAAGGGTCCTTCCAGTTCCTCTTTTTGCTGCTCATAGTGATAGGAGTCACTATGAGCCTCTCCTGCCTCAATGTTTGCAAAATATCACAGTAGAACAGTACAGCACATCTATCTCGTTCTGTAGCTGCTACTATTGTGTCTGCCTTCAGTGAAAATGTCACGTTTTTATAGTGGAAGTGCAAAAACTATGTAAATCAATGGGCAGAAACTTTATAGCTATTGAAAGAATGGCGAAAGATTTTGGCCAGTGGGTGAAAGATGAAAAAATTTTAACCGCTAGTTTTAAAGCAGATTTTCCCACGGAATAGCAAAGTGGTTTTTGCAAAATTTCTTGCAGGAACACGACGACAAATTTTGCCCATCCCTAGATGTCAGTTAACTCATCCTGGTCCTTGTTCATCAAGCTAAACAGGGAAAATTCTGGAGCAGACCACCATTGATTTAAATGGGACTTTTAACCCCTTTAATACTAGTCCTTCAATGCATTGCTCTGACATGCATTGGAGACCTTTCTAAAATCCAGTAGAATAAAACTCCTTTAAAGAGATAGGAATGTTTTACATTCAATTACTCTTGAACTACAATTCAGTTGACAGTATTGAAATAACACTCACCATGGCCCAGATACTATGAAGACTAATTGGAGCTGCATTTATTGTGAAATATTACTATCCCTTTAAATCAATGGTAGTTCTCATCTCCCCATAATGCATTTGGTTTGCTCCAGAATTATACCTCTTTCGTTTCCTGAATACAGTCCATTGACCAATTGTCAAAAATATAAGGAACTCAGACTATATCTGTAATTAATGGAGTGTTAGGTTCTCCAAAATACATATTTCATTGGCACTGGATAACTTGTAACTTTTTTTTACTGCAGAACTCCTGTAGGTTTATGCACTAAGGTGTGATAAAGAGATGATAAAGTGGTGGTAACTTCTCCAGTAATATCACTTCTGCAGCTCTCATATTATTGTAGGGAGCCAAATGCTTTGATTTCTCCATCTTGAGGGATCTTAGTGCCCAGGCTCCCCATAGTAACATGGGAACTGGAGAGTTTATCCACTGGAGAAGTAATTTCCACTATAGCATCTCACCTCTTTATTAACCCTTTGAGTGCCAGAGAGGTACCCAACGCATTGCAAATCAATGTGTTGCGTGACCCTCTGGCACTCAAAGGGTTAAGGTGCATAACCCCTTAGGAATCCTGTATAGGTTATTTTTGTTTCTAAACACAAGTGCTATGAATGAAAACATTTCATATTTTCCTTGCTTGCACATGTACATGCATAGGAAGCATGTTTCCATCTACAAATTATGATAAAATGTGCAGTGCTTTCCTGCAGTTAAAGGGTTATTAATGCCCATATTTATTAATGCCCATATTTAAGTTGAATCAGTATCGTAGATGTTAAAACATTAACGTATCTGGAGAAAGTCCCATCTCTTATGGTTTGATAGCTATTCACTGCTAAAGTTCCCCCCTCCCTCATGTCAGCTGTAAAGCTGACAGAAAGAGATCCGTGTCGAGGAGGCTCTTCAGCAGAGCCGCAATAGCGATATTTAAAGGAATAGTAATACTTTGTTTTAACTTTATTTCATTTTGTAGGCATTAAAAAAACATGAAGAACGATATGTCTTATCTCTCAAACCTTTATCTTTTAAGAGATATTCACAAGCAAAGTTTCCCCTCCCCGCCCCTTTTACCTAGTGAAAGCCATCTCTTCTCAGATGTGAATCTGGTTGTAAGACCAGACAGATAACAGCAGGGGACAAGCTTCTTCATTGAGAACAATGAAAACCCTAACCCCCCCTTGACAAGCTTTTCAGGTTTTTCCCTTATCTTAATTGAAGATTGTCCCTCTGTGCAATCTACCTGGGCACCTCCCTTCTGCTTTGGCTGAGCAATGTGACATCAGTAAAAGAGGCGGGAGGGGGATACTTTGTCATTGAATTACTCTTGAACTACAACTCTGACAGAATTGAAATAATACTCTCCAAAGTCAAAATACTATGATGATTAATTAGAGCTGCTTTTATTATGAAACATTACTATCCCTTTAAAAATAACTACTTAATTGGAACGGTCTACAAAGTGTGCTTGCAAACCAGACACACTTTGTAGACCATTCCAATGAAGTAATTATTTTTAAATAATGCAATTTCGACTCTGCTGAAGAGCCTCCGGCTGGTCCCAGGACCGGGATCTCCTGCTGTCAGTAGAGCACTGACATCAGAAGAAGGGGAGGGGGGAACTTTAGCACCAAATATCTCTCAAACCGTAAAGGTTTGAGAGATAGGACTTTTTCCAGATACTTTATTTTTTAACATCTACAATACTGATTCAACTTAAATATGGGCATTACTAACTTTTAATGCTCTATTACTTATCAGAAAGTGTCATTGGAATATTTTGAGTGGTTTGTTCTGTTTTGTATAAAGCATTGTTTCATACATTGGGCCATAAGTTCAAAGAAAAAGTAGTGACATTCTGGGGCAAACCATCTGCACCATAGTGTAGAATGAAATACTCCCATTGATTTAAATGGGGATTTTAACCCCTGGAATGCTAAGGCATACAGTATGTTAAAATCCCAATTTAAATCAATGGTAATTTTTGGAATTTCCCCTGTGGTACACTTGGTAGCTCCAGAGAGCCTCCATTTCTCTTTTGAACATACAGCCTGTTTTTATATATTTTTTGCTGGAATATCAAAATCATTTAAAAAATATAACTGTGTAGCAGATTCTAATTAATTTTTAATATTCGTAAGATATTTAATGCTAAACACTTCTCCATCAGTAACTCGATGGGATGTTCATATCAAGAGTAAAATGCACACAGCATACACGCTTTGCACTCACCATACACTGATCATCATACTGATAGTACAGTGCCATCTGCTGGTGGCAGTCTGCAACAACTGCTCATTTTAACATACAGAGTATATTTTAATGGTGTAATAGAAATGTAATAATAGTTAATTAGAATTCAAGATTACAAATGTTACAGTGTACTTTAGATTTATATTCCCTTAAAATGAAGGGTTTATTACATTTGCCAACAATTACATCTTCTGTGCAAGCTGTTAGATTCTTTGGTAGCCTACTGTAATATTGTTATATAAACTGATTAACACTAATTATAGCTCTTTACACTGGTACATACTAGGATAAGTTATGATGCAGACATAACATAACATCATTTTAGCCATTGCATTATTGTTAATTACAGTTTTATGACAAAAAGCAGCTGATACTATTGTACAACAATTCCAAAGAAAATTATTTTTTATTATGCAAAAGTGTGTGTATGTGAATATTTGTTAGATTAAACTGCACTTTACAAGTGTGATCTCAGGCTGGCATTGAAGCTATCACTTTCCATGGAGATCTGTAGTCTAAGAAGCAAGTTCTCCCGCAGAGACCAAAAAAAATGACCTCTGAACATCCAGTTGGTGCTCTTGCTGCCAATGTGATTAACAACATTTAAGCTTTAATAACTTTTGAATGAAGCATCTACAAGGAGAGGCAGTGCCATTGTTTGGTTTATTAAGAAAATCCTTACTATATATATATATATATATATATATATATATATATATATATATATATAAAACCAGCATGGAGCTTCTCCATTGAAAATACTTGGGGTTACACTCTCTCTGTTTGGGACATAAACATGCTCCCCATTTTAGTGTTTCTTCCAGTTTACCATACATTTCTGCACTTGCAGGAGTATTAAGATTGTGACACTATTGCTACATTAGTTCTGGGGTTGTTATGCTTTAAGGTGAAATAAATTCTTCAGTGAAAGAAACTTTCAATCCCTGTATTACGGTATGGAGCCTCTTTTCTATGTAGGGACATATCTAAGAGCATAGATGCCATAGAATAACGTAAGTATTGGTTAGTAGTTTGTCCCACTGGAAAGTTTTTCATCTTCATCTCACCTTAGTGCATTTCCTGCTTTGGACTGTACCTGAGATTTTATTATATTAGCTACCTCTCTGGCTGCTTTGCAGCCCATACAAATCAAAGACTATTTCAGTGTAGGTGTTCTTCCCAAATAATACCCTTCTTACTGCCTTTATAATGTGCACTTTGCACAAAAGTCACCTGTCAACAGGAGAATTTTTACTGTTCATGTTGCTGTCAAAAGCTTTTCTGTACCAGTAGATGTTTTTAAACATATATATATATATATCCTATATAATAAAAGGCCAGAAAGTTTGTCACGATGCAGTCATGTGCAGTAGAGACTGCCCGCGTTCGGCCAGACTCTGCTGCGCATGATTGCATTACGTGAGTGAGGCAGCGCAATCCCGTAGAGCAGTGAGGTAACGGCAGTATGCAGAGCAGGTCCAGGTAATGTTAACCCTTTGCATGCTAGAGGGGTACACAACGCATTGCAAAGCAATGAGTAGCGTACCCTCTGGCACTCAAAGGGTTAAGATGCCGGTCCTGCTCTGCGTACTGCGGTTACCTCACTGCTCCACGACCCGTGCACACAGGCTTTTACACTAGTATATATATATATATGTGTGTGTGTGTACAAATATACTTCTTTCATCCAGTGTGGAACATTGGATTCATGAGATAAAGTATCATATGGTCAGGAAGGCAGGATACTTGCCTAAAAGCCTCTCTGGGGCTGGAGAGTCCCTTCCTACACTACTTTACCCTCGACCAGATATGGTCCGTTTTCATAATAGCCTCAATGGAGGTGCATCATTCTTCTGATTAGGAAGGAGAATGGGATGAGGATTATTTTTGATTCCTCATTTTTTTCATGCCTTTTGAGGATGGTCCTGTGTCACCTGCTGAGGGTTTTATCACAGTAGTCTATGAAGACCCTTTGGGTCTCTGCTGCCTCTGTTGTTTTTAGATAAATGCTACATACCCCCTTCATTCCTTAGACCAGGTGGTTCTGAAGGAAGGGGAATCACTTGTTAAGATTTTATTTATTCCCAGGCAATTTTCTCTATTATCTCCTTTCTCTCCTGGTGCCCTACTGCAGCAGACTGCCTCCCTCAAAAGTGGATTATCTGATTTCACTCTTTTCTAAGCCTATAGTACTGCCTCTTGAAGATGCTGTGGCACTTAATGATAAGACAGATAAGCACCTTGATTCTCTTCTTAAGGGGAATTTTGTGGTTCCTGGTGCCTTTGGGTTTCTAGGACCGTTGTGGAAAGGGGAAAACTCTTGGGATGCCCATGTGGACTTGCCTAAAGAGGATGCTGTTATGGCTGTTTGTAAGCTCCTTGAGGCTAATGCAAATCTTACTGACAAGTGGCCTTTGATTCAGCTAGGCTTACTGGGTAGTCCTTGGCTCTCTGTTCCTGCACATCATGCCCACATGCTCGGCAGATGAGTCTTCCATAAACTGTTTGGTCTTTCTCCATTTTGTGGGCAAGCAGTTGTTTGACTCAGAATTCGCGAAGGTTATTATTCATGTTACTGGGGTTAAAAGGGCACTATTACCTCAGGTTATGCACAAGCTTTCGTTTTCCTACAGAAGATGCATGGTTTTCATTACCCCTGACAGTATGACTATGTGCCTGTGGTGTCTAACTATATTTGTACAAGTGGGCTATCCCCCCCCCGAAATCCCTACAGGTTTGGACATGCAACAAACCGACCCAAAAGCCCCCAGATGACAAGTCTACGTCTGCAAAACCAGCAGGGGTCTGGTCTACCTGAGGCAATCTGAGATCATTTGTGTCTGTTTCAAAATATGTGAATTCAAGCCCTTTCCTCCACATTGCTTCTTTATGTCCAGAGCTCCTTGCGATCCTATAAACGTCATTTGGTACGTTTTCCTCCTTGGCACATTTTCCTCCTCAGGAAAGATTTAGGATTCTATTGCAACCTTTTCATAATTTAAAAAAAAACAAACAAAAAAAACAGCAGAGACAGCAGATTCCATCCTATCCTAGATTTGAAGCATTTCAATCTATTCAGAAGGCAGTCAGTGCGCTCAATTATTGCAACTATGTGTCTAGAGTAGTTTTTAAAGGATGTATCTGCATATTCCCATCCTTACAGATCATCAGCTCTTCCTATGATCTGACTTCCTTTTAGGCCTTCTCTTCCTTGGCACAAACTTACTACTTAAGTAACATTGACAATTTAGCACAACCATCCTTGAAAAATCACTGCGGCTTGGAATATTCCAGCAGGGTGCAACCTGTGACATCAGTTCTTTAAAGCCTCTGTTTTCAACAAAAGGAAAGGGCAGCATGTCAACCTCTAACATTTTGGCAAGTTTACTATTCCATAGGTGCACTTTTCCATTATTTTTATGCAGGTTTTGACTTCTTCCTAAGAACTTAGTAAGTTTGGGATGACAGTACATAGAAGAACTGTGCTTTAATGACATGAGTTGTGGGAGTGGTGGTTGTATGTATAGGCAATCTGCATCTATTGTCATCTCCAAAAACAAACACTGAGTCATACTTCACTGCTTCTTAGCAGAAAATCTTGGCACACTCTCTGACGCTTCAACAGCACTTGTATTATGTACCCCAAAGCCCTGGGAACATTTAGGAGTACTTCTGCTACTACAAGTTGTAGCACCTCTGACCTGTTTACGGTTTGTTACCCAATGAGACCTGTGGTTGTGCTTCGTGTGGGAACTCATTGAGGAGGTACCTAGATGTGAACCTGCTTTCCCCCTGCTTACATGCTTCTTACACAGACAACAGATAGAAACTTGCTTAGCTTTTGGATCCTGAGTGAAGTATCTCCATACTTTGGACTGAGAGCCTACTACTAGCCTGAGAGGCTGCTACTACTTCTACTGGGGTTAGGTTTTGCTGAAATCGTATGACTACTAGGAGTCACAGGTGCTACACTTCCAAGTGCAGCAGAGAACATTCATCAAAATTAAGGCTTTGGATGCTGCTAACCTGTGTTTTTGCTGTGTGTGTGTGGCTGAGTGGGATTTGGACTTTGAAGTGGTAATGATGCTGATGATGACTGACAGGATGACTATTTTTTGGCGTCTCTGCTTTTCCATGGTCAGACTTTCCAATTTCTTTCTGAAACAGTTTATAGACAGGCACAATGGTAGAAGATTGATACTTTGCCTTTCAGCTAACTTTCTGAGTATGTCATCATCTCACTCTCAACCTCATAGACCACTGCTTTTCCCCAGTACTTTTATTTTACGCTAGGCTTTTAGAGGTCTCAAACAATTTACTTTTACTTTACTTTCTTTTTACTTTTCCCCTTTGGGGGGGAATTTTACAATGTTCTCTACTACTTTCAGGACAGGTGTACTTATGTTTGTTTGTCTCACTGTCAGATACAGCAGTTGGTTGAGCTGCTACACCTTCTTCCACTAAGCCATCAACACTGTAATGCGACTCCTTTTTGTTTATAGTGCTTTTAGATAGTTATTAATAGTACTGGTGCTGGTGGAACTTTTAGCGGGACTTTGACAAACTACATCATCCACGGGAAGAGAGGGATCACCATAATTTATTTCCACATGCTGCAGGAATATTGGCTGCAGTCAGTTTTTGAACTAGCACTTTAGTCTCACTTCCCTGCACTGCTCCTAATCATTTCACCCTCCCCCCACCCCTTGTGTGTTTTATGGCTATTTCATAAGTACTGTGTGTGTTTTAACTGTAAAATACACAAAAGAACTGATTGTGTGATGTCTTGCACTGGATCTCTACAAAATACTCTGTCTCATCTAGTATCCCTGTCTCTGTAACCTATATTTTTTTCTTCATTTTAAGTAACTGTCCCCCCTATTGTTAACAAAAAAAAAAAACACTATCACGGTGCCCGTGCTCCCCTTGCTGTTTTCTGTCAGTCTACTCTGTGCTTTGCTCCCATTGGCTACTCTGTGTTTGTCCCACCCAGTATGTCCTTTATATACTGGGCTCTGGTACCCCTCCGATGCCCTTTTGTGGTGTTCCTGTACCAGTGCTTGTTTCTGCTCAGTGATTCCCAGTGTACTGACTTGGCCTGCCTGACTACTCTGCATCTTGTCTCCTGCTCCTGTGTACCGACCCGGATTGCCTGACTATTCTTCTGCGCCTGCTCCTGTGTACCTACCCGGCTCGGCTGACGTTCCTCCTCCTGTGTACCGACCTGGCTTGGCTGACGTTCTTGTTCCTTGATTCGACTCGGCTTGGTTAGTGTTCCTGCTCTGGCTGCCTCTGTGTCGCCTTGGCGACATTCTGATCCATCAGGAAATTGTGTCTCCGTTACCGCTTCTGCAGAGTACAAGTGGCCTAGTCTCTGTTACTGCTACGGCAGTGTGCCATTGGCCTTGTCCTCCATTACTGCTCCTGCAGAGTGCAAGTGTCTGTCTCCGTTACTGCTACGGCAGTGTGCCATTGGCCTAGTCTCCGTTACTGCTTCTGCAGAGTGCAAGTATATGCCTCCGTTACTGCTCCAGCAGTGTGCTATTGGCCTTGTCCTCCGTTACTGCTCCTGTAGAGTGCAAGTGTCTGTCTCCGTTACTGCTACTGCAGTGTCCCTTTGGCCTAGTTTCCGTTACTGCTACGGCAGTGTGCCATTGGCCTAGTCTCCGTTACTGCGCCTGCAGAGTGCAGGGGCCTGTCTCCGTTACTGCTATGGCAGTGTGCCATTGGACTAGTCTCCGTTACTGCGCCTGCAGTGTGCAAGTGTCTGTCTCCTTTACTGCTACTGTAGTGTGCCATTGGCCTAATCTCCGTAACTGCTCCGGCAGAGTGCGAGTGGTCTGGTCTCCGTTACTTCTACTACAGTGTCCTATGTTGCTCCTGATATTACACTAGCAGTTCACGTTTCTTCTTCACAGACCTCTCTGCACATGGGACTGTTTACACTCTTTGAAGACCATTAACCCATGCAGTACCTTTCTCTTGGGAATTCAACATATTCTGCCTGACCTGTGTCAGTATAGACAGTATGGACTTTATGGTTATACTGGACCTGTGCAGGCATATGTATATGTAACCTGGTGTGTGTCTGTATTATTCTGCTTATATACTACAGGACCTGTGAGGGTTATTTTATTACTGTGATTTCAATAAAACTGTGTTTTATCCTAAACTACTGTGTCTGTGTGTCAAACAAACCGTTACACATACTCCCTGTTCAACTGTTTCTTTCCCCAGACTCCCCTAGGACAGAGATAACAGCCAGATCAGGAAGAAACTTGGATCATGGTTGCCTGTCTTCCCAGCCAGTCACACAGAATTTCGGGGTAATTTTCCTTTGCTCCTTCTCACACCCCTAGACTCCCCTAGCACAGAGAACAGCCAAATCAGGAAGGAACTTGGATCACAGATGCCTGTGTTTAATTGTTCACACAAAATTTGGGGGTATGTAAGGTAAACCTTATTTGCTCCTTACTCACATACACAGACTCCCTTAGGACAAATATAACAGCCAGATCAGGAAGAAACTTGGATCGCCTCTGCCTCTGTGTTCCTAGTCTGTCACACTGACTTTTGGGTTATTTGGGGTCAACCTCCTTTCTCTCTTCCTGTCCCTCAGAGTCCATCAGACTCCTATAATGCAGAGGACGAATGTCCTGCCTAAAAGACACCCTAAACGAAGCTTCAACTACACTTATTATCCTGTCTGCTCTAGCTCGAAAATGTGCTGCTGTCTCTTCCTAAGAAACAAGAGAAAGGTTATTAGGGGGCACACTCCAATATTTTACTTGAATGGTCTATCCACACAAACTTTGTGTGAGGTGCACTCAGTCCTATGCAGTTATAACCAAAAAAGAAAAGAAAGAAACAAAAGAATGGACTCTATGAGGCACTCAACCCATAAAAAAAGAAATATCACAAAAACTATTATCAAAAATATCAGAATGTATTCATGACAAAATGTTATCATAATAATCAATCATAAAATGGTGGTTAGACAGACTACCCACCCCCATAGACATATTCCCCCCAAAAAATCACACTCAAACATATACATATCCACCAAAGCTAAAAAGCAACCCCAATCTAGTAATGAGAAACAAAAGCTGGTGCCAGTCATCAATCTCAAGCCTAATACTTCATATGTATGAAAACTATCTAGATATTCCTATAAATATGGCCATGAACAATTTCCAATATAAGTGCACTGAAAAACAAAAAATCCTCAAATAGTGAATGAAATAACAGATGCTTCAATGAAATCACAGTCATACTTTAGTTAGATAGATCATACATCCAATAGGCATGTATATTCTCAATATGATGAAATGGAGATGAATGAAAGAGTTAATAGAGATAAAATGATGTTATGATATGAAGATTAATAATCCCCTGACATCCACTTAGCAACCAAGTCTGGCTATTCAATAGGTAAGTGTGGTAGGCTTGAACACATATAAATGGAACATTCTGTCATGGTTCAGCAAGAAAACTCGGGACAAGTACTAAAAGGTAACACCAACTTTATTAAGCAGCAACAATGAAACAGAAATATCACAGTATACAATAGTAAAGAGAAGAGCACAACGGAGCAAGCAACAACTACCAGAACTAGAAGACTACTTCTGTATGATTCTCTTGGTATATGTCCCAGCAATGGGACAAGGAATAGTCTGCAATGCCACAAGTTCACACCTGGGTGAAGCCATACAAATGGGAAGGCAACTAGGAGTAAGTCTGCCAGAGCCACAAGCCCGCACCAGATTGAATATCTAACTGCACAGAAGGCCACACTAAGTATAGTTAGATAGAGCCACAGGTCAGCGCCAGTTTGGGTGGTCAGACAAGCCAGAGGTCATGCACGAAGCGGGTAGTCAGCCAGAGCCACAGGTTTGCACCAGATAGGATGTCCACTGAAGCGTTGGTATACTGGATGCGCAGTGGACAGAGCCCCAGGTCAACACCAGAACGGGTAGTCAGACAAGCCAGAAGTCAAACACGGAACAGGTAGTCAGCCAGAGTGGCAGGTCTGCACCAGGATGGTTATCCGACAAAGCCAAGGGTCATACATGGAGCGGATAGTCAGACAGAGCCACAGGTCAGCACCAGGTCGGTTAGTCAGACAAGCCAAATCATACACAGGGAGCAACTGAAATAGAACTGCACTGGACACCACGAAAGGGCACCTGAGCCCTGTGTCCAGGCAGTAAATATAGTAAGTTGGCAGGAAGAGGAGGAACAACCAACAGGTAACTGTCCCTTTAAATGGAACGCCTTGGATGTGCGCCCAAACATGATGTCACTCGCCTGACAGAACGCCAGCAGCAGAAGCGGCTGGAGCCACACAAGTCACCGGCAGGCGCCCGGACAAGAGTGCAGACAAGCCTGAACAGAGGCAAGGCACTGAGAATGCGGCTGGAGCCTCTGGGAAAGATGCAGTCGGCTCGAGCAGCCGCCGCACAGGTACCCTGACAGTACCCTCCCCTTAATGCCCCCCCTTGCGGACCTGAGCTTGGTTTATCGGGGAAGTGGGAGTGAAATTTTTGAATCAGGAGGGGAGCATGTACTTCTTCAGAGGAGACCCATAAGCGTTTATCAGGACCGTAACCCCTCCAGTGTACCAAATACTGTAAACATCCCCTAACTCTCCGGGAATCCAAAACAGTCTGTATTTCATGTTCGTCATGATCTCCCACGCGAATGGGGGATGGGCGAACCATAGTAGAAGTATAGTGGTTGCATACCAATGGTTTAAGCAGGGATACATGGAATACATTGTGGATTTTCATTGTGCTCGGAAGTTCTAGAGAGTGTGCCACCGGATTGAGTCTATGAATGACCCGAAAAGGACCGATAAAATGAGGGGCCAGCTTTCTACAAGGTACCTGGAGGTTGAGATTATGGGAAGACAGCCATACCCTCTCCCCTACTTGAAAAGTAGGTGCCGGTAATCGCCTACTGTCAGCCTGCCTCTTGTGTCGCTGCCTTGCACCACTTAGGGTATTCTGTACTTGTACCCAAGAGGAACGGAGAGCCTGTAAATGCTCATCCAGAGCCGGAATTGCTTGTGCCTTGAAAGTTTCAGGAAGTGCAGAGGGCTGAAACCCATAATTTATCAGAAATGGTGAACTCTGAGACGAGGAGTTAATGGCACAATTCCTGGCAAACTCCTCCCAAGGTAACAAAGCAGCCCAATTATCGTGTTGATTGCTTATGTAATAATTAATGAAAGAATTGTTCTAGGCTTTGGTTGGATCTTTCGGCCGCACCATTCGATTGATGGTGGTAAGCAGAGGAAAAGGCAAGCTGAATTCCCATCTGAGAGCAGAAACACCATCAGAATCAGGATGCCAAAATCACCTTCGGTATGCCATGTAGTCGGAATACCTCTTTAGCGAAAACCTTGGTCATTTTTTTAGGAGTACAAAGTGTGCCATTTTGGAGAACCTGTCCACTATCATAAGGATTACCGTGTAACCCAAGGAAACCGGGAGTTTCACCATGAAGTCTATAGACAAATGTGACCATGGACGGTCCCCATTTATAATGGGTTGCAAGAGTCCCACAGGCAGACTTCTTGGGGATTTGTTTTGGGCACAGGTGGGGCAGGCTGCCACGAAAGCTGCACAATCGTTTCTCAGGCTTGGCCACCAAAATAAATGAGAGATCGCCCATATCAACTGGTTGCTCCCTGTATGACCAGCGGTCTTGGAAGTATGGTACATCTCCAGGAGTTTAGTGCGTAGGTGGACTGGCACAAAACACCTCCCACTAGGTTTCTCCACCGGGGCAGAAGCCTGGGCCGCCAAAATCTCCTCTCCCAAAGGAGAGGTGATACTGGTTTGAATAGTGGCCAGAATATGATCAGCTGGAATGATAGGGGAAGGAGGGCACTCTTTCCTAGACTCGGAACAATATTGGCGGGATAGTGCGTCAGCTCTGATATTTTTGGAGTCCAGAAGGTAGGAAACGATAAAGTGAAATCTGGAAAGAAATAGTGCCCATTGGGCCTGGCTGGCAGACAAACATTTGGCCTCAGACAAGTAGGTTAAATTCTTATGATCTGTAAGGGTCAGAATCGGTGCACTAGTTCTTTCTAAAAGGTAGCGCCATTCTTTCAGGGCCAATATTATAGCCAGCAGTTCTCTATCACCAATGTCATAAATCCGCTCTGCTTTGGATAATTTCTTAGAAAAATATCCACAGGGAAGTAGAGCCTGTCCCGGAGCTGAGCACTGAGACAGGAGGGCGCCTATTTCGGTCTCAGATGCATCAACCTCCAGTGTAAAGGGCAAGGCGTGATTAGAGTGTACTAGTATTGGTGCAATAGAAAATGCTGTTTTAAGCTTTTCAAAGGCCAATAGTGCATCAGAAGACCAATTCAAAGCATCAGCACCCTTGCAAGTCATGTCTCTAAGCTGCTTGACCACAGATGAGAAGTTTTTGATAAACTTCCTGTAATAATTTGTAAAGCCCAGGAACCTTTGAAGCGATTTTAGTCCTACTGGACGAGGCCATTCCAATATGGCGGATAATTATTGGGGGTCCATTGCAAAATCACAGGCGGAAATCACATACCCTAGAAAGGTCACTTGTCACTTGTGAAACTCACAATTTTCTAGTTTGCAGTATAGCCCATTTTCTCATAACAGTTGTAATACCCTTGACACATTCGCATGATAAGTCTCCATAGTGGTGGAATGGATAACTATGTTGTCTAGGTATACGACAACAGAGGTTTGCAGCTAATCTCTCAGGATATCATTGATCAGCTCCTGGAAGACAGCAGGAGCATTGCACAGCCCGAAGGGCATAACTAAATATTCATAATGACCGCTCCGGGTGTTAAATGCGGTCTTCCATTCATGTCCTTCCTTAATACAGACCAAATTGTATGCTGCCCTTAAGTCCAGTTTGGTAAACACCTTAGAACCCTTTAATCTGTTGAAGATCTCAGTGATTAAGGGTATAGGGTAGGCATTTTTTATCATCAATCTATTAAGTCCACGAAAATCAATGCAGGGGCGCAGCTCCCCATCTTTCTTTTTAACAAAAAAGAACCCTGCACCAGCCGGTGAGATAGATTTGTGGATTATACCTCTGGAGAGAGCATCGGACACATACTCCTCCATGACCCTTGTCTCCTCTACAGATAATGGATATACACGGCCCTTGGGAGGAGTAGCTCCAGGAATCAAGTTAATCTCGCAGTCATAAGGCCTATGAGGATGCAACGCACCTGCTTGTGCTTTGTCAAACACATCCCTGAAAGCCATATATTCCTCAGGCAGGACTCAGGCAGAAGTACAAAGTAGTCTTGTAGGACATGTGAGACAGGTGTTAGTGCAATTCGAAGCCCAGGACAAAATGTCACAATTGCACCAATCAATTCTGGGGTTGTGTACCTGAAGCCATGGAAACCCCAGGACAATGGCATAATGGGGAGAATTAATAACCTGGAAATGCAGAGTTTCTGTATGAAGGGCCCCTACTCTCAGGGTTAAAGGAAGCGTCTCCTGAGTAATATGGGAGGGTTGTAGGGGCCTTCCATCAATGGCTTCGGTCGCCAAAGGATAGGAGCAAGACTGCAAGGGAATGGCGTACTTGCCAGCAAACTCAGCATCGATAAAGAAACCTGCTGCTCCAGAATCTAGCAATGCCAGCACAGATACAGATGTGTTGGCCCACAACAGGATAACCTCCAGCATAGGTTTAACCTTTACCATCTCCGGGGACTGGGTGATTCCACCTAAGATCTGTCCCCGACAGGATCTTAGGTGCAGGCGTTTCCCGGACACACCAGACATGACCTTAAGAGGTGACCAGGTTTCCCACAGTACAAACAGAGGCCCTTCCTCCTCCAAAAGGCCCTCTCCACTCCAGAAAGGTGAGTAGCACCCAACTGCATGGGCTCACTGCCGGAGGAGTCAAGTCCAGGAGGTGTGGGAGGAGAGGGAGGAATGGGTGGGTGTGTAAAGCTGGGTGCCAATAGAGGTAGAAGACTACACAGGCGTTCCTTAAACGAGGGTCTCTCCTGTATTCGGGATGGTAAAGGAGATGAAATTGTCTAGCACCAGGTCGGTTAGTCAGACAATCCAAATCATACACAGGGAGCAACTGATATAGAACTGCACTGGACACCACGAAAGGGCGCCTGAGCCCTGTGTCCAGGCAGTAAATATAGTAAATTGGCAGGAAGAGGAGGAGCAGCCAACAGGTAGCTGTCCCTTTAAATGGAGCGCCTTGAACGTGCGCCCAAACATGACGTCACCCACCTGACGGAACACCAGCAGCAGAAACGGCTGGAGCTGCACAAGTCACCAGCAGGTGGCTGAGCCGCCCGGATGAGAATGCGGACAAGCCTCAACGGAGGCAAGGCACCGAGAATGAGGCTGGAGCCACTGGGGAAAGATGCGGTTGGCTTGAGCAGCCACCGCACTGGTACCCTGACACATTCTCACCTGTCTTCACCGATCTCATGGGTATTCACTGTAGTTCTGCCTACAAACATCCGCCACTCACAGATTGCAAGATTTCCAGTGGTGTACGGTTATACATCAGTCTCCAACCTCCAATTCCATACACAGTTCAAGGCAACTCCAGCAAACAATCCCTCTCAATACAGTTAATGCCTTTCGCCCATCCGTAAATGAGCTTTGTCAATACAAATAATTCCTCTCTGTGTCTTCCTCTCACAAACACAGAATGGCATGCTGTGAGAACCTAATACCCTTTTTACATGTCTGTGGGAAGAGAAGAGAAACTTGCCATGTGGTGGTGAGAAATTCTGTCTTTCCATCAATGCAATGCGCTAGGTGAAAAAACTGTACGTTTCACAAAATATTTGCTGCTTGGGAAAAGTGCAAATTTTCTCTGTTTCTCTTTTGAGTCAAAACTTTCCCCATCCCTAACTGAGCCCTCAGACATCTCTGGGCCTTTGGCAAAAAAAGGCTTCTGCACATCAATGTGTTGGAGCTCTAAATGATTTGCCTCTATTTGCTGCCTTGACCTCAGTCTCTTCAGGGTTTGCTGGTGTGGATTCAGTCCAACAATGAGATGACTGTGGCCTATATCAACCTCCAAGGAGGGACCAGGAGTATAGCCACATGGTCAGAAGTTCGGTTGGTTCTTGTTTTGGGTGGCAGCTCATGTGCCAGCTTTCTCTGCTGTTCTCCTTCCAAGAATAGACAACACTGTGGCATTTATTCAATCTATCATTGACTTGGGGTCCTCCCTGTCAACGAGGGGTGGAGAAGGTGGCTTTGATGGCTTGGCTTTTGAAGCCAGAATCCTGAGGAAGAACGTTTTCTCTGTTTCTGCTAATTCCACTATGATGAAGGCCCACAAGCCGTTTTTTCATCCAATGTGTATCCTAGGGTATGGTCCTTGTTCTACAAGTGATCCGAAGACCAAGGGTCATGGCCATGTTCTTTTCCTCTTGCAGTTATCTTACCCTTTCTTCAGGACTGTGTTCAGAAAGGACTTGACTTCTGGACCTTAGTACAGCTATCTGTGCTTCTTCAGAAACCTATTACCTAATTGTGCAAGGGGTGGCCCATGCCTACCCATTATTTTGGGATCCCTCTGTGGGATTTGAACTTGGTCTTGGGAGTGCTTCAGAAAACCCACTTTGAGCCTCTCTACTGTTTTCCCTTCAGTTCTTAATCCTTAAGACTGCTTTCCTGCTGGCAATTGTGTCTGTTTGGCAAGTTGCCAAACTTCCAGGTTTGCCCTGTAAATCCCCCTTCTTGATCTTTCATTCTGATTTGAGAGGGCTTTGGGGGGTGTTACCTGGACATGGATTGAGAACTGATTTCATGATAAATGACAGAAAGTTGTAAATGGAACCTTTTCAACTTTGTCTAAAGTTGTAAGAGGAGTGCCACAGGGTTCAGTCCTGGGCCCAATGCTTTTTAATTTGTTTATTAATGATCTAGAAATGGGAATTGAAAGTAGTGTCTCAATCTTTAATGATAACACTAACCTGTATATAGAAATACATACAGAGAAATAAAGTAACTTGATCGATGAAAGAGAAGTGTAAATATATAAAAAAAAAACATAAATTCGTATTGATCATAGAAAATAAAAATGAAAATTATATGTTGAGGATCGATATGTATAGGTACATGTGCAGCCTGGTTTCTGAGATAACCATAAGTTAGTCGCTAAATTAGTCAGACAATTACAATGGACCACATTCATATTTTATGCGCAGACATCAAATATGTAAACTCTCGGACAGTTTGTATATAGCCACAATAATAAAGCATAGTCCTATGTTCAAGTGCGATATTATATTAATATATTATAAAAATTATATTTATAATATTATATAAATAATTGTAAAATTATGAATCTAACAATGCGAAATAGTAAATTATAAATACAAATCTGCCTTGATGATACAAGGTAAGTATCTAAAAACTGTTAAAGTGTCACATATCCCCAAAAGGCAAAGTAGCCTAAACAGCATATGTTCACACATAATAAACTGTAAATCATTTCTCCAGCATAATATCATACAATTATTTATAATAGAGCAGATACAAAGCAATAGGGCAAAATAACAGCATGATCAGTCATGAAAACAACGATAGCAATCAAAGCATAGTGTTCATTGTGTGTCATCCAGAACAATAAAACCTACATAAATTTAAAAACATTTTTCAGATTGTGAAAATAGAAAAATCAAAAACTGGATCTAAGACTCACCTACCATTATGTTCATCTTATATTCAGTAAAAAAATCAGAGTGGTATTGGACTACTGTTCACCGCCAACACGTTTCTAGATCCGCTCTGATCTCTTCCTTAGGGACAAATAACAGTGGCACCTTGCCACCACCACCAAGTCTTAGATCCAGTGTGTTGCTACTACGAGTGTTTCTGATGCAAACTGATTGGCGGGAGATCAGAGAAAGAACGCTGACAGAAACAGCACAATCCAGCCCCAACATAGCAACAACGAGAAGTGCTGGAGCGAGCAGAGATGAAGTAATCTCCGATAGAACATCAAGACGGTAACCTTTTAAAACAATGGGAATTTTGGAAATGTGTTTTATTACCCCCTATAGTGTATTTGGTATTCTCCTGAAGTTCTCCACTTTTCTTTTGAACATACAGCCCTAAATATTTGAAAATATTTTGTATATGTTAAATGGTCACTTATGGCTTGGGAATATGACAAGCCATGAAGGACCACAATATCAAAAAAGTTTAGAACCACTGGTATAGATCACTTACTCAAATTCAAAGTCTCTATGGACTGCATACTGAAAGTCAGGAATATATAAAGTTGCAAAATACAGGTAGCTGGGTAATAGTGCTTAGCAGTAGCTATTAGCCATTTCTCCTGCATCCAATTATTATGGATACTGCTCTACAGCAGAAACATCTTCATCCTCACTGGTGGCAGACACTCTGCTATAGATTATAATAAAATAATAATTATAAGAATAGTATATGACATGCTTTTATAAATCATGAATGGTGAAACACACTGATTCTGGCACTCAAAGGGTTAAAGGCCCAGAGCCTTCAGCATAATAGGTCTGTTCATAAAGCCTCCTGTAAGCATCAGTTTTTATAGTAGATGGATAAAAGCTATATACATGTAAATAAATAAATGTTATTTTTGCTGCTAAATTGTTTCCAAAGTAATTTACTTTGTAATTATGTTTGAGCATAAAGTAGATAATGTCATAAACAACTTTGTTGGCTGAATTGACCTCCCATTGTGCCACGTACTTTAGCTTGACACCTGGCCAAATAATAATTGAGGCTAGAGTATCTTCGCCTCTCAGAAGAAATGTCTCCATTTACAACTCTGTCTATACACAGATTAACCCTATGAGTGCCAGAGGGGTACACAAGGCATTGCAAATGGTACAATCAAAGAATGATTAGAGCATGCAGTATTACCAGTTTAATTTTTTGAGATTTATTGAATAATGGTGATTTGTGGGAAAGGGAGTAAAATGAAAATGCAAATTCACAGAAAAGCATTGTTTTTATATGCAAGGGAGGGGTTGGGCATGGAAAGGGCCAAAATCTATCTATTTAGAAACATGGAGAGACAGTAAAGTGCCATGAGGATATAGTTGCAGTGGCATATTTAGAATTTCGTGTGTTGAGAACAAGAGTTGAAGGACTGGGAGAATTGCTTCTCAGTCAGCACTGGGATATTTGTTTTTTGAAATGCTACTTTTTAATGTATATTATCAAGGTTTAACATCTATCATGCCCTGAATGCTATGTGATGATTCTTGGCAGACTTAAGTTATTGGAATTGATGGAAAACAAATGAACTGTTACTGTCACTGGGATAGTTTACAACTGATGAAGGTAACAAAGGTGTCAATGCCTGCAAGAGGAGGAATAGAGGAAAAAAGGAAGATGTATGTAGGGGAACAGAGTGGTACGAAAACAAGGCTAACAAGACCTCCAAGGAAGGTAAGGCATTATCAAAAATTGAGAAGACAGTAGAACTGAGGGACAGTAGGAGAAGTGTAAGTGACCTGGGGGCTTGTAAATCCAAGACATAACTGCTAGACAAGGGAAAGAGATGAACTTACCCCAAGTGGGAAATGTACAGTCAAGGATAATGAAAAAATATCACAATACAAGTCATAAACCAATAAAATAATGTCATGAATTTGTATTTGACTATAATACATATACAATATAAATACTAAATGAGAAGGCATTATAAATATGTGAGAAAAAGGGTTTTTATTTGTTCCCTATGATGTAGTTGGTTTGATTCAGAATATTCCAGTTCATCTAAGTACATTAGCCTCAATTGGCTTTATTCACTGGAGAGAAGCAATACCTTACTATAGAGCACAAATAACACCTTCCATTTAATTACATGGGGTTTTTACCCCTTGAATGCTATAGTGGTTTCCAAAGTATTGCTTTATATTGCCTCTTTAGCATTCAAGGGTTAAAAGCTCCATTTAAAGCAATGGGAGTTTTAGGAATTTTTTTTGTCCCTTCTGGAACAGTTGGTTTCCTACAGAATTGCTCTTCTTTTCTTTTATGAATAAGGCCCAATGGGGAGATCTATAAAACCAAAGTAATATAGAAAGTGTCTGTAACATTCTTACAGAGTGACAAATATATGTATAAACTTCAGTCAACTTTTTGAAAAGTGGAATAGAAATGGTTGTATCCAAATAAGAATCCTGTCGCAACAAATGCATAAACACATTTGATAATTGCTCCTCTTAATAGACGTATATAGCAATAGATTGGGATGCATGGAATTTTTGTGCCTCAAAAGCAAAACTGGCAGAAAATGTTACTTCCTGCTGAGTGGGAATTTTTTTGCGAAAAGTGCAGATTTTTCGCTTTTTCTGCCTTGCTAATTGAAATCAATAATAAGAATGATACTCCATGGAAAGTTTGCCTCCTTTTCTGCTGGGATAGTATAAAACGGGTGTCAGATTCCTGCAGCATGCCATTCTGTGTTTGTTAGAAAGAGAGAAAACAATACACTTGCTAGTTAAGATAGGCAAATAAGGGGGAGTTAGTTGGAGTTCAGTTTAGAGAGTCTTTTGGCCAGGCAACTTGTTCTCTGTCCTAGGGGAGTTTGGAATCTCTGGGGAGTGTGAAGGAAGAAAGAAGATTTACTCAAAATACTCCAAAATGTTGTTTGCCTGAGAATAAACAGGCAGGTGATCCAAGTTCCTTCCTTAGCTGGCTGACCTTCTGTCACTGACAGATAAACTTTGCAGAAGAATAGGGACTAGTATAGTAGTTAAGGTCTATCCTTACCCTGTACTGTAAAAAATGGAGACTGCAGTGACTGGGAGAGAAAGAAAATAGCAGCTGAAATCTTCTCGACACTAGCTGCAAGCAAAGAGAAGTAGGAGCAGTTTCACTGGCAGGGAGTGTTATTTTTTGTAGACAGTAACAGATAAAGACAATAAAAAAACAACAAAATAAAATATTTTGACTGGTAGATGACAGAGACATGAGCTGTGACTGGGGTTGACTGTGACATACTAGAGAGAGACAGACTTATATTACACAGTATTTTGTAAAGGGAAAGACCACTCATAAACAGTTCTGCTGTGTACTTTTCTGTTAAAATCCCTACTACTTTGATAATGTCCAGCAAATATACTAGGGGCAGGGGAAGTGGGAGAGGAGTAGGAGCAGTACATAGACATGATAGTAGAGTGGTGATCCAGCCGTGGTTGGTGTAGCGTGTATGATAAACAATGATGATCCTTCTCCGCCTGAGGAGTCTATGAAAGTGACATAAAAAGTTCCTTCACCATCAGTAATATTAATAAACTATTAAACCATTTAAAAAACCAATAAACCATTTAAAAATGCTGAAGGCAAAAACACGTTGCCTTCTATTGTTGATGGCATAGTGAAGGAAGGTATAACAGTTCTACCAACTACTGTATCTGAGCAACACATACAACACCTCTCCTGAAAATCCTTACAAGAGGAAACATTAAAAGAAACTGGGGGCTATGCATGAACGTGAGATAAACAGGTGATAATCCGGTGATGATTTATCCAGTGATATCACTTCTCCAGTTCCTATGTTATTCTATGGAGCCTAGGCACTAAGATCACCAAAACTTTCGAAAATCGAATTGGAGAAGTGATATCAATGGAGAAGTTATCTCCTCTTTATCACCCCTTAGTGAATAACCCCCCTTGTTTGAGGCTTCATAAAGCCTAGAGGAATATAAAAGTAGTGGGGAAGAAGCGGTGGGCGATGCTGAGGATGACCTAATTGTTGATAATGATGCTGATCAGAGTGAGACAGATGACATGACCAGAAAATTAGCTAAAAGGAAAAGGGTCAATTGTCAGCCACTGAAAAAGAGCACTGTGTAAACACACACACACTGTCTCTTTCTCTCTCTTTCTCTATTGTTGAGTAATCAGCAGAACAGGTCATCAACATCCACAGCCCTAGCTATGATGAGTGCTTCTGCTGTTGTTGGAAGTGCAGCACTTTGACAGTCACCTACCAGTAGTACAGTTGCAACATCTAGTCCCAATAGTAGTAATAGATGATCAGGAACTCCTGAGTATATGAAGTGTAGAGGATGCAGAAACATGTTACTATCAGTTGTCTGTGTAAGAAGCATTTGAGCAGGGGGAAAGCAGGATCACACCTAGGAACATCCTCACTGAGATCCCACCTGACGCACAATCACAGGCCTGACTGTGAGGCACACCATCAACATGTCAGAGTTGCCGATACTAGCAGCAGCAGGAGCACTTCTAAAGTTCCCGGGGCTCTGGGACACATAATAGTAGTGGTGTAGATTTATCATATAGTGTGCTAAGATTTCCTTCATTTGAAGTAAGCCCTATTGCTACTGCTTCTGTCCTTCAAAAACAAAACACAGTCATAGAGTACCCACACATGCCACCTGCACCACCTATACAAATAAAGCTACACAGTTATTCTGCTATGTAATGCCATCCCACACTTTTTGAGTATGCTTGTGGAATGGCAAAGTTGCCAAAATGTTGACAGTTGACATGCAGTCTTATTCTTTTTTAGAAAATAGAGGTTTTAAAGAACTGATGCCATTTGTTTAACTTTGCTGGCATATCCCAAGCCACAATTATTTTTCAAGGACAGCTATGCCAGAATTGTACATCAGGTGGAAACCTCATAAGGCAAGACAATTCACCTGACAACTGATATTTGGACAAGTGGCTAGTACAGACTCTATGACTGTCACTGTTTACATCATTTCTCTTCCTCTATCAAGCAACAGCAACATGAAACATCAGTTCACAGGTAAATCTTGCCTCTGTTTCTGGCAGTGTTATTGATGACAGCATAAGGTTAGCCTGCACCTCAGAACACCAGCACAAAGCGTGATCAATTTGTATAAAAAGGCATGATCAGCATCATCTCTCTGAGGTGTCAGATTCAATGAATGACTAAAAAGATATGCTTTCAGATAGAGTGGAAGGTTGCACTGTGGAAAATGAGACAGTGAGAGAGAGCGAGAGAAAGAATGGCAGAAACAAAAATAATAGACTGCATACTGAAAAAAGAAGTAAGCAAAGGGTTTATACCATCAAGAATATCCCATTCCCAATATATTTTATCATCATCACAAAAACAATTAATAAGTCTCAATGTCAGCAGTTTTACATTTGTGGTAGTGGTGGTGGCACATTTCTATAGGACTTGTCCCCCTGAGTGTTGGCAACTGATACACATGAAAACTGTATAGGCTGAGCTTGTTTTCAATGCAGCTATTTTTTTTGGTTTGTTTTTTTGTGAAGGTAGTTGAGATTGTCTCTAATTTTCAAGTATGTCCTGGACTCATTTTATCTACCTCGGAAGCAGGGCTGAATTTACATATCAGGTGCCCCAAGGCACAACACCCTCCTGCTCCCCTAGCCCCGCCTTTGGCCTATCCCCAACCACTCCCCTCAGTTAGCCATACCCCTCCATTAACCAAACCCTCAGGTCGTCATATCCATTTTAATTTTATTTTTTTATTCTTCACAGTACTGTGGCGATTTTCCCAGAATAACAATATTATCAACAGGAAAAAGAAGGCTAGCACTAGCTATATCCATATAAAGTACAGGCAAATTAACAGCAGAAATAGCTTGGAGCACTTAAGGGCTAAATACTATACTATTAGAGCATAAAAGGGAGCAAAGAACACTTCACACAAAAAGGTATCCCATCTAATAAGGCACAAAACTAAATTCAAAAAATTATAAAGCTTTATTATACATAATAACAAATAACAGATCACAAGAAAAATAACAATGGTGACTCATAAAAACAATTAGAAGCATACAACTGAGGGGAAGACACAATAAAATAATAGTAAATATATTGATATGCTCTCAAAAAATACACAAAGGAAATAGCAGCAAATCTGCACAATAAATGTGTCCTAGAATATAATAGCAGCAAATACAGACATAATCCCTAGCACAAAATAATGATACCATACAAGAGACAAACACTGTGAAAACATCATAAATACATAGTTTACCGCATAATGTGCTAATTCAAAGTGAAAAACAAACCCATAAAGTGTATAATAAAAAAAACAAGAGATCCAAATGCTAGGTAAACTATAGGCTATACTTCTTGAGTGCAACAACACCACCATAGTAGGACCACTGTTTCTTGTCCTTCTTACACGTCATACTCCTACCCACCTTAGGTCCCTTTTGCAGAGCCACTTCATCTTCATCCGTTCTCACCTGATCCCTAACTGACTTACCCAGGATCTTGATGATGGAGATCCCTTTGCCCACTGGATAAAGGAGTACTCCACAAAATTGCAGTGGAGCCATCCTTAGCTAGCCTGCGCAGCCTCACCATAGTTCATAACGTCAACGATGTTCAGAAAGTTGACTTCACGCAAGGTGCCGACGTTGTTTCCACCCAGCCGCAATGCCTCAAATGCGGCTGGGGACTGGGGAGTAGACATACTGGCCAGAAGGAACAAGTCAGTGAAGTGTGTGACAGGGCATGGGCTGGGTGGCGCAAGAGGCACCACCACTTACTCTGGCATGGCAGACTTTACCCCTTGTACAGCGGTCCTCAGCGGCATCAGCGCAGCAAAAAAAAAAATAATAAAATAAAAAAGGGGGTGTGACTGGGCCACTGCTGTGCTCCCCAGAAAATTGGGCCCCTAGGCCAGTGCCTAGTCGGACTCTTGGTAAATCCGGCCCTGCTCGGAAGAGTGAAAGGCTGAATTGACTTTGCCAGGGCTAGAACCTGTGACCCTAAGATTTTAACAGATTATACAGCTGAGCTATCTCACCGGCATATTGTTAATGACCATAGGACACAGCTAACAAGCAGAAGTGTTGGTTACTTACATTTCTAAAACTGAACCAGCATCTAATACCATTTGAATGCAGGGTTCAGACTTGCAAGAAACCAGACCCTGTAAAAAAATACACACTACTGGTCTAGTTTCAGAAGTGCTAGATGGCGGGGGCAAACCACCACGGAAACATTATGCCTCTCATTGGCACCCACCACTAGTAATATTTTGGTATTTGCAGCTGATGCAGTTCCTGCTGCTGAGTCATCTAAGCAGCAGATGGATTGGGCTGCTGCATGGAACTGGAATAATCAGCAGTGACATGAGACAGGTGATGGTGCTATGATGCTTCCACTTTCCACTAACCCGTGTTACTGGTGAGGCAGCAGCAACACTACAACCAGCCCTCACCATTTACAGTGTATCTGGTTTGAAGAAATTGGCAAATTTTATTTCTCCTTCTAAACTGCCTTGGAAATCATGGGTATGTTATTATTCCCTTTGAAAGCAGGAAGAAACTGTACATTTACTTAGCAACGGCAATGTGTGGTGTGTGGAAACATTGTAAAATAGGGGAAGGACTTGGAAGTATCACATATGCTGTCATATTAAGCAATAGGCAGTGGCCACACTACAATCAACACCTTGATTTTTATGTCAGCAATGTTAAACCATCCCCCAAGAAACCAGATAACGCTGTCATTAAGGCCTTTTTCTCTGCTAAGGACAAGTCAAAAAGACAATAAAAGTAAGGAATCCTCCCTGCCACCAGCTTGGCATATGGATGGAATATCTGCAGATTATCCCGGATACTCTTCATTTTATTGCTCTCTACCAAATTACCATGTGTGGAGATAAACTGCCAGATCCTATCACGTACAGAATCTGTTGGTGGTGGAGGTAACGTAGGCAACATTGTTACAGATGTGGAGGAAGAGGACCCTGAGTACCTGGGGGACAATGGGTATCTTTTCCTGCACCTGGACCCTAGCACAGGAAGATGATTACAATGCAAGTGTTATAGTTGTCATTGAAATTCTAGACTGGTGTGGGTGTCCTTGTCTTCCTAAGAAATTTTCTCTCCCATCCTTTGTGCCCTCGGGAGGAACAAGGACTCAGTGACAGCTGACTCAGTTTCCTTTTTTTGGGGTTCTGGGTTGCATATGCTTAACATAAACACCTAGTTGTACTCAATCCCATGGTAGCCATGATGGTCTGTGGCACAATAGTCAGGTACATAGCTTGCTGCTGTGACAGATGAAAGTCTGTCTTTGATGTATCAGCAGCATGAATTACAGTAGCAGCAAATGCCAGAATGTCACTACTGGTGGTTGTGGTGATGCCTATTTCTTATCACTTTCTGTCAAAAAATCTCTCATATTTTCTTCCACACCAGCTGCTCCACCGCCCTCACTCTCATCACCACCACCACCATCACCATCAGTCTCTCGCTGCTCTATACTAATGCTTGGTGAGGACAAATCTGACAGAGGGTCACCTGCTCTTACATTTGCCATTACCTCAGAATGCAGCACTCCAGCAGTATCTGCATGAAGAGGCAGCTGACCTGTGCTTCTGATACTGCTGTCCCTAGGGACAAAGTTGGGGGACTCTGGATAATTTGGGCAGAGGGAAGTTGGCTTCCTTCACTGATGCTGAATTCTTCCACCTCCAATTCAGCAGCAGCAGTGGCCCTCCAGTTTCTCCTGCTGCTCATTGTGCTCTCTATACCCTATTAAGGGTATTGGGTTGTCAACAGAGGAAAGGGATTTGGGAGTAATTGTTTCTAATGACTTAAAGGTAGGTAGGCAATGTAATAAAGCTGTGGGAAATGCAAGCAGGGTGCTGGGTTGTATAGCTAGGGGCATTAGTTGCAGAAAATAGGAAGTAGTCATGCCACTCTATAGATCTCTAGTTAGACCTCACCTAGAGTATTGTGTATAGTACTGGAGACCCCATCTTCAGAAGGATATAGATACTCTAGAGAAAATTCAGAGAAGGACTACTAAAATGGTGTCTGGTTTACAGGAAAAGAAATATCAGGATAGACTAACGGATCTGAACATTTATAGCTTGGAGGAGAGAAGAGAGGGAAAATGACAGAAACATTCAAATACATGAAGGGATTCAACAAAGTGCAGGAGGGAAGTACATGTCAAAGGAGGAAAAATATTAGGACACGAGGCCATAGTCTAAAACTAGAGGGACACAGGTTTAGACATAATGTAAGAAAGTTTTACTACACTGAGAGGGTAGTAGATAAGTGGAATAGCCTACCTGCAGAAGTGGTAGAAGTTAATACAGTGACAGAATTTAAGCATGCATGGGATTGGCATAAGGCAGTAGGGAAATGGGCAGACTAGATGGGCAGAGTGGTTCTTATCTGCTGTCAAATTCTATGATTAGTGCTCCAAACAACAGTTCTCTCTCTTTTGCTTTCTCTCTCCATCTGTCTCCCTGCTTTCTTTCTTCATCCTGTCTATTCTATAACATGCTGCGTTGCAGGAAGTTCCAGATTTTTTATAGTACTGGGACAGGAAGTTTCATCAGCACTGAACACCTTGATGGAAAATGGAATAGTTATTGAGGAAAATCTGTGGTGTTAACAAAATGGTGGAAAATCTATGGGCTTCTCTATGAATGGAAATTTCCTCAGAAAAAAAATGAAACATCTTGCATTTTCCACATAATGTCCTCAGGAACTAAATGGGACTTTACACCTATCCCTAGGAAAAGTGTATGTTATGTATGCAAAAAAAAATTCTCATGAGCAAATTTTCTGGGAATTTTCACAGAATACTGTTAGAATATTCTCAGACATATTTATAAACTTGGCTTTACAGGTTTAAAAGTATAACCCATCTCTGCAAATTTGCACCATAATTCTTAAACATACACTAAGAATTGTTTTTATACATTCCAATGTGTCATGCAAATGTACCTACAGAGACAGAGATACCTAGTGGAAGGTGGTTAGCAGGGCAGAACTAAGCAATATAAACCTAATTATATAATGTTCAGAAATTATCATTACATATCATAAGTGAAAGCATATAATAAAAAATTAAATACTGCTGTTGATAGTGGAAACTCATCCTATGTAATAAAAGTCTGTTTTCAACAACTGACCTATGCATTGGTAAAGTTTATATGTTACTAAGTGTAAACCCGTCCTCTAAATATATAAATACAGCTGTTTAATTTAATGCGTGTGCATTTAATGAAGTTTATATGACAGACAAAATGGAAATGCAAATTAGCTATTTATCTGCATTTAGATGTTTGTAATTGTAAAGGTTTAAACATTTCGTGTTGATAAAGTTAAACTGATTTAGAAACAATACATGAACAGTTTTTGTCTAATTATATACAGATAACTGTATCTTCATTGCATCTCTTAACAAACAATGTAGAATAAATAAAGGAATATTATTGTAAAATAATTGTTTTCATCTGTTTTTGTTTTAATCAAAGTTCTTGATTTAAACTGCTGTAATGTCAAGGGGTCTGCTGCTACAATATCCAAATAGAATTCTACTTTAGTTAATTATATTGTGTAATTGTGAGTCGCACATTTGGGTTGTATTAAAAAAAAGTGGAACATCTTTGAAACAGAACTAAAACTTGCTTTCCTACTTAAATGAGCATTAAAGTGTTATTATAAAAAGCATCTGTTTCAGGGCTTGTCCTGATTACAACAAAGATTCTGTCACCACTTGCAGTTTCTTTAATATCACATCCTATGAGAACTGCAGCCATTGGCTCATCTCTCCCATAGAATGCAGTGGAATAATTGCCTGGACACCAGGTAACATTGGCAATAACAGCTTAATGTCTAAAAAAATAAAATTTTGAGCAGTAATAACTTTTGAACAAACCATCTACTTTTTTTTTTAACTCGGCAAGAAAAGCCTTTACAAAAGTACTACTCCTTTAACCTCTTCCAGTGCTAGAGATCCATGTCTCCAATAGGGGATAGGCGAAAAGTTCAGTTTTCTTTTTATGATAATTTTCATGGAAAACACAATATTTCATTAAAATGTTCATTTTTTTTCCAGCACCAGCAAAATTCCTGTGAGAACTTGCAATGTCTACCTATGCTTTCTATGGCTTCGAGAATTACTGCTGCAATACAATATTTAACCCTGAAATGTCTTGCATTGCTGCAAGGTTTAGTGAGGAATTAGAGAGAGTGGTGGAAGAAGGTAGAGAGAGAAAATGAAAGAGAGAGAGAGAGGGGAGAGAAATCATTACCTCAGAGGAGGAGTAGTAGTAGAGTTTTAACCTTTATTGCTGCTGTTTCTTGATGCAATTTATATAAAATGTTTAACCCTTTGCGTGCCAGAGGAGCATGCACCACATTGCAAAGCAATGCGTTGGGCACCGCTCTGCACTCTAAAGGTTAAGAGGAGATGGGGGGGGGCTGCTGCTGAAGTGGAAATTGAGGAATTCACCTCAAGCAGTAGTAATAGTAATAGCAGTCCAATACCAGCAAATAATGGTGCCACCCTGACCACAAACTTTACATTTTTCCTAGGTGGCTCTGTTCATTAGCGTCACAGAGGTGCGGCTGCTTGAGCAGAAGATGCATCACCTATGTCAAACCCACCACCAAGACAGGAGGAATAGTCTGGTGGTGCTATTCTAACATTTTTTTTCTAAAAGGTATCACATTTAATTATAATTATTTTTGTAAAAGATAAACAATGTGTAACTCACTGTTATGATTATTCCATGAATTACTTTGCCATAAAACAGCTGTAAAAAATAAAATTGAAAAGCTTGGTGGCTAGGTCTTATGCACAAGCCTTTCTGAAGTTACACGTTTTTTAAATGAACATATCAGTTGCCAAGTGCCGAGCATGCTTGGTTACAAAAATAACAATAAACAAAAAGAATATAAAGGCTTACTTAAGATAGGTACTGGGAATGAAAATGGACCTAGTAAATTATTTTCCAATTCATTAGTGGTGAGGATGGATGAAGAGATGTAAAGATGAATACAATGTTTCATATTTTCATAAGTTAATTAAATTTTTACAAAGAGTCAATGTTTCCAAAACACCCGTACATCCACACTCTTTAGGGCTGCTGCATTTGTTCTTGGGGGTTATGCACTAAAGGGTGATAAAGAGGGGATAAAGCAAAGAGGGCTTCTCCAGTCATTTCTGTTCTCCAATTACTGTCTTATTCTATTAAGTCTATGCACTAAGATGTCCAAAGCTGGAGAAATCTTAGTGCATTGGCTCCATAGAATAACATAGAACTGGAGAAGTGATATCTTTGGAGAAGTCAACTCCGATTTATCAACTCTTTATCGCCTCTTTATTATGCCTTAAAGGGATAGTAATACTTAAAATGTACAAAAAAAATATGTTGTAGGGTTTATCCCCCTGAGTAAAACAAGAGTACTCCCACTGCTGAAAGGTGTTTCATTCAAAAGTTATTAATTTTCAAAGTTGAATTTTTTAGGTGCAATATCACAGTGGCCTAAAATTGTACAGTGGCGCTGTTGCTACACCATCCTATGGAGATTTATGGTCCCGGGACCAGAGCTGTCCATAGGATCGTGTAGCAACAGCGCCACTGTACAATTTCAGGCCACTGTGATATTGCACCTAAAAAATTCAACTTTGAAAATTAATAACTTTTGAATGAAACACCTTTCAGCAGTGGGAGTACTCTTGTTTTACTCAGGGAGAGAAACCCTACAACATATTTTTTTTTACATTTTAAGTATTACTATCCCTTTAATGCATCTCCTCTTTGTATTGTGGACAGCCAGTCCTCTTTTTAGTTATATGTTGTAGTTTTGTTCACAAAAGTGAATTGATCATCATCATATCAAACCTTAGTGCATCTCCCCCTTGAGCACTTAAACTGCCAAAGTTTTCAGACAACCACTAACCTAATCAAGTATTAACACTTTAAGAACCAAAGGGGCACATGCATCATTGCATATGCAATGCACTGTGCACACTCTCTAGTCCTTAAACGGATAAAAATTATAGGGAAGTTGACCAAGACAAAAGAGGCCTTTTCTGGAACTTACAGGGCAAATGTCAAATATCTTCAACAGGAATCGTACTTTTTATCTAAAGTTTATTATGGATAATGACATCACACTTTAACTTTTATAGTGACTTCCTCAATATTTTGTAATACAAGTTGGAGAATAGTAAGTGTGCATTATTATAAGTTACTCAGTACAAGATAAATATACACTGGACATGTAGTCAGGCTTTAAGGTGACTCATGAAGGTAGAAATGTATTTAATAAAATGATTACAGTGGTACAGAATAACCAGATTTTTAACATGTTCTTTTTAAATTTTGTTTATAACTGCTGGATTTGTTCAATGGTTGTTCTGTTTGAAAAATGTTTCCTTTGCTCTGTCAAGAATTTGATTACATCTGATTTCCATAACTGGAACTTTTAGAAAATATATTTTCACTTGCTTTAAAATATATCTAAATTGAATGTTGTTTGCTCCTGCAAGGAAATTGAGAAAAATACATAAAGCAATAGTGCTAGGCAATCTGAGGAGTGCATCTAGACAGGTTCTGTTGCTGTCTTTGACAGCATTGTATAGAAAATGTGCATTAGTCAAGTTTCTAGCAACTGCTGCAAAGTTTAATCAAAGTTTAAAAGCTTGTGTCACAGAAGTAAACTTAAACTATTGTATGTTTCTTGTAACGTCACTTTCTCTAATATAATGGAACGTGCATCATTGGCTTGCTGGGAGGAGTGTATGAATCCCACAGAGAAGAAAATTTCCTGATCTTTTACTTTACCATAAAAATCATGTGGTGGCACTCTGGGGTATGATCACACACACACACTTAGCCATCATAAAGACTTTAAAGAGACCATGCCCCGAAAGCCACCCCTATAACATGCACAGGAAAGTGGATTTATTTTATGTTAGTTTCCTCTGCACCTTATAGCTAATAGCTACCAGTTTTAAAGCCCGTGTACATGGGCCACAGTGCCACCCAGCAGCCTCAGCCCCAGAGCCTCTCTGATCACTGCCCACAATCCAGTCATGCGCTGTACAGACTGCCTGAACGCACCACAGCTGATACGGAGCGGGTGCTCTGAATTCGGACCATATTCCTCTCTACGCACCTTCCTGGGACCAAGCAGCCCCAGGAAGGTGCGCAGAGAGGACTCCAGTCCGAATTCAGCGCTTCCCACTCCATATCAGCCACAGCGAGTTCGGGTAGTCTGTACTGCGCTTGACTACAGCACGGGCAGGCTCTACTGCACTTGATGGCTTCTGACAAACATCCTAGTGAATTATTATATAGGATAGTAAATAAACGGAAAACAAAAAATATCGGGAGGGCGCCCTATAGTGTGATATTGTAATAAAATTGCACTCACATTTCATGAAGGTCAATCTCAGCATACGCAGGATTCTTAACTCCTGTCTCTGCTCAGGGTCTTTTAACTTTGTCTAAAGCTGTTTGAAAACCTCCGATAGGATCAATCCTTCTGATGCAGTATTTCCAAGGGATTTTAATCTCCCATTTGTTATTCTTGATGAACAATAATATAAACAAATAATTCTAACAGGCTGTGATTCTCAAAAATTTGTGTCAAATTCATTGATATAAAAGACACGTGTCTACAAAATTAAAATATATAGCTACGCGTTTCACGGCTACCCTGTTGCTTTATCGAGCTAACAACAAACAAAAAGAAAACCTCCCACACTCTCCCGATTTTTTTTGTCTTACATTTTGCCTTTTTAGGAGAGCGAGTCTTGGAGGAGGAGCAGCCTGATGGAGATTGTCCATGTTATAAGCTCTTTTGCCAATTCTTGTATAAGCAAGTAGTTGGTCAGTTTCTATGTGAGTATCCACCTGGAGGTGATACAGTGGTAGTTACAGTGCCAAGTTGAATTACGCTAGGGGCGCCCCCCTGGTCTTTGTTCCCTTTTGTTTTTACAGCATAGTAAAAAACGGAGCACAGATAACTTAGTACATAGGCATTAAGCAGACACAGCAAGAATAAAAGTTTAGTGCAGAATCATATTGGTATATCCGCTTTGGTGTTTCAGATTTATAACATTTCAGTATTGGGTGTGTATATAAAACTAGTGATAATGCTAATATCTGCAATGGAATCTACTTCTTAATACTTTTAGTATGCGTTTAGTATAACATCTCTCTTTCGGGGCTATTTTTAATTTGCATTTTTTTTATTTTCTATTTAGATAGGGTTTTCAGGTGTTTAGAGTAGGTACTTGCCATACTTGAGGTACCTTGGCTGGGGCTGCAAGCTTATACCTCCTTTATGGTAAAAATGTGGGCACTAAAACCTCATATTTATCAACAGTGTTATTATACATGCCTAATACAGGACACACTATTCACAATTAGACTGGAGGAGAGCAGGTTTGCTGTTTGTTTTAAAGGTAAGACAACCAACTGTGCCGTAGGAGATATATATAAGTTCTTAAACAGGGCTTTCAATGCTGAAGTGCTTGAAAAGTCTTCAACACATTTGCTGTCAGTGTGATAGAAACCTTTTTATAGGCTTTCAACAGGTTAAAAGCCCCATTTGCATGAACTGGACTGTCCTTTAGGGTGAATTGGCTTCCCCAAAATTGTTCTAGTTCTTAGTTACTCAGCATCAAGGGGACATGTGTATGTTTAATAAAAAGTGGTGCAATTTTGTTGCAAGGCAACTGAACATTATACACAAAATTAACTTCTTGAATTATGGAGAGATCTCAAATATATAAGAAAGTAAGGCCTTGGTGATATAGTTTGCAAAATAGGTTAAAATCCCCATTTAAAGGGATAGTAATACTTCATTATTACTATCCCCCATGTTGTAGCCCTTAAAATTCTGAATTCAACGAGACCAGCGGCATCTCTCAAACCTTTATGGCTTGAGAGATATCCACTTTCAAAGTTTCCTCTCCTTCTATCTCCCCTGACATCAGCGTTCTGACAGTAGGGGAATCCGGTCCTGGGACCAGTGGCGGCTCTGCAGCAGTGCTGAGATCTCTTTATAGAAACAGAATTCCTTCACTAAAATGGTCTTCTACGTGTGCTTGCGAACCAAGCACACGTAGAAGACCATTTTAGCGAAGGATTTTTGTTTCTATAACACGATCTCAGGACCCTGCAGAGCCACCTCTTGCTTACAGACTGGATTCCCCTGCTGTCAGATAGAACGCTGACGTCAGGGGAGAGAGAAGGAGAGGGAACTTTGAAAGTGGATATCTCTCAAACAATAAAGGTTTGAGAGATGCCACTGGTATAGTTTAATTCAGAATTGTAAGGGCTACAACATGGGGGATGGTAATAATGAAGTATTACTATTCCTTTAAATTGGTGTCCATTCTTATTTGTTATGTAAATGGTACAGGTGTTTTTCTCTTGAACTGCTTGATTTAAAATGTGAGTGTTACAGATACCGAACTGTATGAATGTGAAAAAAAAATTGGAGCAATCCTGGGGAAAACCTGCTACACCATAGGAAAGAAATAAAAAGCCCCATTCATTTACATGGGTATTTTAACCCTTTAAATGCTAGAGAGGTCTCCAGCCTCTTGCGAAGGAATACAAAAGAGACCTCTTTAGCATTCAAGGGATTACAGGCACCATGTAATCAAAAGGACATTTGGGGAATTTTTATTTGTCCCCCATGATAAAGCTGGTTTGCTTCAAAAGCGAACCGACTTTTTGTCTTCTGCATATGATTCACTGAGGCTGATGCCTTGCTTGTTCCTCTGGAACTCAAAGGGTTAATCATGTGAATATATGGTGAAGAATAATAGAGGTAGTCCTGGGTACACTGCATAGAATATTTTTCCCCACAAATATTATTGAGAATAAGGAAGGCTACCACTAAACCAGGCCTGTAAATAAGTTTAAGGTACACAAACATAAGTGTGTAAAAAATGCTAATAAATAATTTTTTTCTGTGTTCCCAAGAAACACAGCAGAGGTCAGTTACACAGCCTTTCCCCACGCAGGATGGTTAAAAACTTGCTACTTGTATAATTGGATTACAGACTGAGAAAGAGAAAGGACTGAATGTCCTGTAAACATACTGTAATGCGGTCAATAAGTGAGTCAGGATCCTTTATCAAAGGCACAGTAGTTAGTGTCACTTGTGGAAAATATACCTAAATGTGCCCTGCCCTTGAAATGAGACAGGTGGCTTTCTCAGGCCACACACAGAGTTTGCTTGATTGATTCATATTGGATTCATTATCTTTAAGCACATGATCCTGCACGCTCTTATTCCTTTCAGCCTGGCAGTGACATAGTGCAGCTCTGAAAGT
The DNA here is from genome assembly GCA_037306005.1 of Rhinophrynus dorsalis. Taxonomy (NCBI): domain Eukaryota; kingdom Metazoa; phylum Chordata; class Amphibia; order Anura; family Rhinophrynidae; genus Rhinophrynus; species Rhinophrynus dorsalis. The sequence goes on from CM074722.1 coordinate 258,805,706, forward strand.
GCGTCTAACTCAGTGTCTATGCTGCATGCATTACATAACCACAAAATACAATATTTATTTTGTATACTTCCATCTCATCAGTGAATGGCACTTTTTTCCTTATGTGTTAAGTAAAGATGCTTCTATTCTATTTGAACCCTGTTCTTGGTTTTGTAGTCTTATCTCTGAGAAAAGGAAAAGTTGAGGAATTCTGGAGAAAACCATCTGCACCTTATGGAAGAAATACAAACTTTATATTCTCATTGATTTAAACGTAGCTTTTTAATCTCTTGAATGCTAAACACTGCTTTTTAAGACCTCTATAGAATTCATGAGATTACATTTATCATTTTTATTTGCCCCTGAGGTCAGATTGGTTTGATCTAGAATTGCCCCTCTTTTCTTTCATGCATAAGGCTCTTTAATGCTGATTTAGAAATGGATTACATTGCAGTTGATCTCTTGACCTTATGACTCTAAGAATGATGCCCACCAGAACTTGTCCCGTGCCATATACCAAATAAATATCAGCACACAAGACAGAAAGACCACACCCTCTTCATTAGCCATAGTTTTAGAATGGAGCAATGGAGTATGGAAGGAAAAGAAAAATATTCCAGACATGTGTCCTGTGCCTAAGACCACACATCACTTGACACCAACACTAAGCTAATATTTGGCGCATCCATTTCAGGTCAGATGTGGAGGCTCTCCTCAATATTCATCTGAGCATGAAATTGTGACCATAGGCCCAAAAAATTAGTCAACTCACAGGCACTCGTCCCAAACCTCTCTGTAATCAACAGACTGTGACCATTTGACCGTATAGCATATAATTCCATGAATGTCATCACCTTAGGATACAATTTAATTAAAGCAATATACAAATATAAAAATAGCTTACATATGTTACACACATCTATAGATTGTTTAGCATACACATACACACACGCATTTAACAGTTGTTCAAACATCTACAGATGGCTTACCATACTTAAACCCATTAAGGACCAGAAGGGTGTGAAATTCTTCTGGTCCTTAAAGGGATAGTAATACTTCATTTTATCTTTATTTTATTTTGTAGACATTAAAAAAAAACCATGAAGAACAATATAAGTCTTATCTCTCAAACCTTTATGGTTTGAGAGATATTCACAAGCAAAGTTTCCCCTCCTGCCCCTTTTACCTAGTGTAAGCAGGGGCGGACTGACCATTCGGGCATTCGGTCACGGACCGAGGGCCCGTGACCGAAGGGGGCCCGCCGATGCCACCGCCGCTGCTTCCAGAGCTGCTGAGCAGCTCTCTTACAACGGCCGCCGGCGCGCCGTTCTAGTAATACAGAGCGCTGGGAGATGACATCATCTCCCAGCCTCTGCATTACTAGAGGCGCGCAGGACTTTGCCACGCCGCTAGACCACCAGGGACTGGAGGTAGGAGCATTGGGGAGATAAAGGGGCATGGTGGTGGAAGAATGTGGAGATGGGGGCATTGTGGAGATGAAGGGGGCATTGTGGAGATGAAGGAGCAATGTGGAGACGGGGGCATTGTGGAAGGGGGCATTTTGGAGATGAAGGGGGCATTGTGGAAGGGGCATTGCGGAGATGAAGGGGGCATTGCGGAGATGAAGGGGGCATTGTGGAAGGTGCAATGTGGATATGGGGGCATTGAGGAAGGGGCAAGGTGGAGATGGGGGCATTTTGGAGATGAAGGGGGCATTGTGGAGATGAAGGGGGCATTGTGGAAGGGGCAATTTGGAGATAAGGGCATTGTGGAGATGAAGGGGGCATTGTGGAGATGGGGGGCATTGTGGAGATGAAGGGGGCATTGTGGAGATGAAGGGGCATTGTGGAGATGAAGGGGGCATTGTGGAAGGGGCAATTTGGAGATAGGGGCATTGTGGAGATGAAGGGGGCATTGTGGAGATGAAGGGGCATTGTGGAGATGAAGGGGGCATTGTGAAGATGGGGGCATTGTGGAGATGATGGGGGCATTGTGGAGATGGGGGCATTTTGGAGATGAAGGGGGCAATGTGGAGATTTCTGCACGGGGCCCAGACCTCTTTTTGGACCAGGGGCCCTGGGTCCTGTCAGTCCGCCCCTGAGTGTAAGCCATGTCTTCTCAGATGTGGAATCTGGTTGTAAGAACAGACAGATAACAGAAGGGGACAATCTTCTTCCTATGAGAACAATGAAATCCCTGCCCCCCTTGACAAGTTTTTCAGGTTTTCCCCTTATCTTAATTGAAGATTGTCCCTCTCTGCAGTCTACCTGGCACCTCCCTTCTGCTCTGGCTGAGCAGTGTTATATCAGTAAAAGGGGCAGGAGGGGGATACTTTGTCATTGAATTACTCTTGAACTACAACTCTGACAGAATTAAAATAACACTCTCCAAAGTCCAAATACTATGATGATTAATTAGAGCTGCTTTGATTATGAAATATTACTATCCCTTTAAAGAATTAAATATATGTACATATTGTTGTTTGCATTTTATACAGGGTACTTGTTGTATTCAGTCACATATACTGGTGCTTTCATATGTATTCTGATTACTTCATTTATTTCATCCCATGAAATTTCATCTCTGAGCAGAAACCCTGGTTCTTTGGGGGCTGGAGATGTCAGTTGCTGTGCAGTGTATGGCCGATTTCCTTAATCTTGAAAATACAGATTGGAATTGGCCATGCAATGGGGTATGAACCCCTGAGCTACAGGAGCAATTTAGAGGTAATCGGAGGCACATGGCCAATCTTTTAGCTAGATTAGGATTATGGTTTACTTTTCCTTTAAGATAACATATTACTGTCTCCATACATGGCATAGTTTTTTGACATAGTAATACATATATAACAGTCGTGATGAAGGTATTGATGAAGGTATTTGTGGGCAGCATGAGGCAAAAGAGAAAGTAGAGTTTCCTGAAGTGTGACCAATATACAGTTAAGAAATTCTGCTCCTTGTCCCAAATCTAACATGTTCTTGATAGTGCAACCTTGCAGCTCATGCTTTTCCTCCTTACTGAACAATTAGGACCTTACTAACATTTTGTCATCCCCTAGTCCAAGGCCACCTACTTTGTAACTCCAGGGCTGAGTTGAACTAAAGGTCAATAAGGATTCAGGATGGAGATGTTGTGTCAGATCTGTGTTGAAGGCACATCAGCAATATGCAATAACATGTATTTGCCATCATATTCCATCAGTTCACCACCAGTCCTCCGTTATCGTCATGAATCCACCATGACATATTTACTATTTTTATATAACACATGGCTCATGTGTATATGGAAATACAGGTTAATGAGCCATAGTTATAATGCATGTGGGTGTGTTTATATGTTAATGTGACTGCTCACCACATGCACTAAGCCTCTGTTGTTGAAATTCACAGCTTCACAAGCTTTAATCTCAAAGCAAAGAAAAACATACTATACATATGTTAACCCTTTGAGTGCCAGAGGGATACGCAACGCATTGCTTTGCAATGCGTTGCGTACCCCTCTGGCATTCAAAGGGTTAAACAACAAAAAGAGGAGAGGACTCTCTAAGGGTTAATACATATATGGTTTAATTCATAAGAGAACAAATACATAAATCAAATCCAAAACACCAAAATAAAAATAAATTAAAATATAGAGATTCATCTCTGTTTTTGATTTTGGTGTTTTTGAACAAACATACAATCAGAGAGGTACCTTTTACATCTAGTGATGCTGTTTGTGATGCTGAAGTCAGATCCTCTCTGCTCTCCACTGAGCAAGACTTCAAGGTTGATGGACTGCTGATGACATGTAAGGGAGCTCCTGCATGATGGAGATATTCTCCTCCCACTTCCTCTGGTATACATAATTCTTAGTGCACTTGGCGATATGTGTCTCCATTACCTTGCCACACATCAGCAGACACACATTGCAATATCATCGCCCGTTAGTGCCTCTCCTTCTAGGGGTTTCCTTATCAGTGTTTTATCTTCATATTTCCCCACTGATAAAACCACTAATAACTTTTATAACCTACAGTATAATCTAGGCCTTAATAAGAAGATCTGAAGAACTGCATGAAGGAGGAGGAATTAACATTCCCAAATGTTTAAATAGTGATTGTAACCTTTTAAAGTAGGGATGGCCATGCTAAATCACTTGGCCAGTCACTGTTTAGGCATGGTCAATCCGGCCCTTTGTGCAATTTCAATTAAATGAGGCTTGCTTGCTACAAAATATAGTATTCTGAATGGCTCTTTACCAATAAGGCAAACATATACTGCTCATAATCTTAGTTTATGTTGCAAAACGTCATGTGGTTTCACAGTCTAGCTATGTATTGAATGCAGTGGTTCATACAAGTTATTTAGGTGTACATGGCCTTCAGCTATTTGTTACTTTTTAGTCTGGTGCTTGATGAAAAAAAAATGCACAACCGGCATTCAGGGGTTAAAGGCATCATTAAATCAATGGGGATGTGAAACAACTTATTTGTCCCCTATGGTGTAGATGTTATGTCCCAGAATTGCTTCATTTCTTATTAAAGTAGTTTCTAAGACTTTTTATCATGCGTTCAGAGTACCAAAAAAAGATATCAGGCTCAAGGTGATCATAGAATGAGACAAATGAAATGAAAAATGGTAGAAGATGCCCTAAGGTTAAAGATGAGAGAAGCCACTCTAGTGAGAAATACTGTCCAGCTCCTATCTTATTGTATGGAGCCAATGCACTAAGCTCTTTCCACCTTAAAAAGGAGGCTCTACAGATTAGCATGGCAATTGAAGAGGTTTCTCTCAATGCATGTTGATGGTTGACCTTTATTCATTTAAAACACTCTCTGGAATCACATATTTACATACAAGTCTATTATTATACTTCTTAATTTACTCAGTCAGCCTCACTGTACATATGGGTAGTCTGTGCAACTTTACTCCCCCACACCCTTTTTACTTCTCTTACACAAGCACCATGATTGATCCTATCAAAGAAAGTTACTAGGTTCTCAAAAGAGCTGGGGCTTGGGGAAAATCTACTGCATTATTAGTACATCATGCAGCCTAAATGTACCCTTACTAGCTCCATTACATGCCCCAATATGGCAACATATTTCTAGACTTAGCAATGACCTGATTCTTTCTCTGAACTTAGGTCAGTCCTGCAGCTGATACAACCTTTTCTCATTCCCTACAGTCCCCCTGACTCTATTAATAAAAAAAAAATCAAATAAGTGTTGTGAATATTTAATTTTCATAGGGCCTACCACTTTTTGGCCACATTACTACCTTGTGCTTCCTCACCGTCAAGATCAGTGATTCTCAACACATCAGGTTTTCATGATGTTCCTGATGGAGCACTGGTACATCAGTCACATTGACTTATCCACTAGTTACCAGTGACAAAGCAAAAATACTCTTAAAACCTGACCTGTAGGTGTGCCCTCAGGGACCAATGTTGGGAATCACTGCTCTAGATTGTGCGGTTTTGTTTATATTTGTTTTCAATTTGTTTCTGTAAGTCACTGTATGCTTTTCTCTTCAATTCTTTGTACTGTGGATATGTTGGCTCTCAATAACTAAATAATAACAAGTAAAATAAAACAAATTAATAACCACATGCTCTTTCAGGCATGGTTTCCCTTTAGAAGGAGGGAGCACAAAATAAGAAGAATCTAAAAGCACTATTTATTAGAAATAAAATACCCTACAAATTAAAATGCACTCCCCAGACCTGTGCATAAAAAAAGCAAATCTGCCTCCTGGCCTAGAAAGCCACAAACTGTCTACCTTCTTCATCTAGTACTTTAAGGGTATTTTCACCATCTGTCTGTATCCTTGATGTAATCACTTTCAATCCTTTTTAAGAAAACAGTTCTACTCCTTGTAATTAGGTCTTCACACATTTCCAGAGCCAAACAAGTTAACTCGGATATAGATGGAAAGCACCCAAGGCGCCACTGATGATACAGTTTTCTCAATACCGGAAAGCGGACAACTAGCAGAGGTCATGACCAGGAATACAACAGAGAATGGGAGTCTGGAAACCAATAGCCCCAAAGCATATGGTGGCTCAATTTGTATTTAAGAGAGATGTTTTCATATTTATCTGTATAACAAGCCTGAGGAAGAGACCTAAGGGGTCTTGAAAGCTGCATCCTAAATCTGCTTAGTTAGCTATTAAAGTTATCAACTTGTCTATAATTGCCTCCTGTATTTATACAGCTAACACAGTACCAACTCTCATCTTTTATACACATAATGGCACTAATCCAATTAAAAGTTGAAAAAGACTACTCCCCCGTGCCATTACATGCTATGTTCCCCACTGCTAGTGACAAATGTTGGTGGTGCGGAGGGGGTCGAGGTGATAAAGTGAAGATGACGTCTCCAGGGATATCACTTCTTAAATGCTTATGTTATTCTATGGAGCCTATGAACTAAGATCTCCCAAAATTGGAAAAATCTTAGTGCATAGGCTCCATAGAATAACACAGGAATTGGAGAAGTGATATCACTGGAGAAATAATTTCCACTTTATCACCTCATTATCACGCCTTAGTGAATTTCCCCCCATAGTCTCTTAATATTATTATCATCCTCCACACTATACATGGGGACCTTCTGTATCATCCCCCTATTCTTATTAACATCCAACCTTTTACTGTCAGAGAATGTATATTATGTCAATATATAAATAACATTTATTATGACCTATGCTTGGGGCAAAGGATAATCCTTCCCTCAGCACTTTAACTTCCACTCCTGTTAACTCTCTATTTGAAATGTTAACAATACAACCTTGAATACTATTCTGTGCAAGTCCCTTCTCATAATTTTGGTGTTTCTATGGATTTCCTCCTTCCCTACATTTTCTTCTGAACTTTAACTTCTTTTGGTTCCCTTGTGTGTTCCCAAGACTTCCCTTTCAATGTCTGCAGGCTTCATGTGTCCAACTCTATAAAATAATACGGACTAGATTAGGTGGTGGGTGGGCTGATTCTGTCCTTCTCAGACCCCCTTCTCCCCCTCCCTGACAAGTTCTCCCTTTTATTACCAATGTCATTGTTCATAGTATGATAAATACTACCAGAAGAAAAATATACAATATCATCATAAAGCTCAGTTTTGGGATTTCTAAAGAATTTGATCCTACTTCTCTCTATAAACTGAGTCCCTACTATGTTTGTAATTCTCTCTTTATTCTCTCTTCCCTTAGTGTCTTTATGGAACTGGAGTTCTATGCCTAACCTACTATTATGACTTCCCAAATGTTTCTTATCCTGATAATCTGATCTCTTTTGAATTTCTTCTGTTTCATAATTACTCATCATACCACACATACCACATCATAACACACAATTACTCATCATACCATAAATCCATCCCCCTAACCATGATCAAGAGCATGTGGAGAAATCTGCATACTCTTGATCTGCAACAATTTTCCAAATCCCTGCAACCCCTTCTCAACCCCATCCTCACACTTACTTTCCCAGAAAAATCTACTGCTCTCTACAACAGCACTCTCACAACAGCCCTTGACACAGATGCACCTGCAACTCTATGCCACCCACGCACAAACCCACTAAAAATTGGCACACAAGACAAATGCCATACCTCCAAAGGTGCTCATGCACTGCCGAAAGACACTGGAGGAAATCGCCCTCCACAGCTGACTTCATACACTACAAATTAATTCTCATTCTTATAGCTCTGTCCACTCCCTAGCCAACCAGTCATACTTTTCCTCTCTAATGTCTAACCTTTCCTCTAACTTGAAATGCATTTTCTCAACCTTTAAACCTCTTCTACACCTACCAATACAAACAGTTTCCACTAACTTCTCTGTCCAAAATCTCGCCACCTACTTCAAGGATAAGATCAACTACATCAGACATGACATCTCATCACTTCCATTTCCACCCATCCAGCTTAGCCCTGTCACCTTTCCCACATACACACTAAGCTCCTTCTCACCCATCACAGAGGATAAAGTTTCCCTTCTCCTCACTTGCTTAAACCTAACCACATGACCTCTTGACCCAGTTCCATCTCAGCTCACTCAAGAACATTCTCTACTACTAACTCCAGCCCCTGCTCACTTATTCAACCTCTCTCTGTCAACCGGAACCTTCCCATCCTCTTTCAAACATTCGCTAATCACACCCATCCTAAAGAAATCCTCACTGGACCCAAACTCACTGTCGAACTACTGGCCCATTTCTCTACTTCCATTCGTCTCCAAGCTCCTTGAAGTCTCACATATAACCAGCTCACTAAATTCCTCTTCTCCCGTTCCCTGCTAGATCCCTTGCAATCCGGATGCCACCCTCATCACTCCACTGAGACTGCCCTCACTAAAGTGGCCAACGACTTGCTCTCTGCAAAGTAAAAAGGCCATTACTCCCTACTCATTTACTGCAACCACTCCTTCAGTGTTTCTTACTCTGACTCCACTTCCCCACCCATCCCACTGTCTGTCGTAGTGCCTCAAGGATCAGTCCTGGGCCCTAGCTCTTTTCAATTTACACCATGTCCCTTGGAAAACTAAATTCCTTTGGTTTTCACCATCATCTCTATGCTGATGACACTCAAAGCTATCTTTCCTCCCCAGACCTTTCCCCTTCCCTCCTGTCACAGGTATCTGACTGTCTGTCTGCTGTGTCTTCCTGGATGTCCTCCCATCACCTCAAACTTAAACTTGACAAAAGCGAACTAATTATCTTCCTTCCCTCTCCAACCAGCCTTACCCCAGATATTGCCTTCACTGTTAACAACACTACCATCACACCAACCCCTACTGCACGCTGCCTGGGGGTCACATTTGACTCCACCCTATCCTTCATTCCTCACATTCAGTCAATCTCCAACTCATGCCGCCTCCACCTCCGCAACATCTCTAGAATCCGACCCTTACTCACCCAAGACACTAACATTCTAATCCAAACACTCATCATGTCCTGTCTTGACTACTTTGGCTCACTACTAACTGGCCTTCCTCTCACCCGACTAGCCCCACTACAGTCCATAAGGAACTCTGGTGCACGACTAATCTACCTCACTCATCACTTCTCTAACGCCAGTCCCGTCTGTCAATCCCTACACTGGCTCCCATTAGCATACAGAATTAAATTCAAAATCCTGATGCTAACTTATAGAGCCCTTACTAACACTGCACTCCACTATATTTCATCTCTCATTTCCAAATACACTCCCACTCTTCATCTTAACTTTGCACACTACCTTCTCCTCTCCACAGCGCTCATTACAACCTCGCACTCCCTCCTACAGGACTTCTCCCGTGCTGCACCTGAGCTCTGGAATTCCCTCCCCCGCTCTATCAGACTCTCCACCAGCTTTCAGATCTTCAGATGTTCCCTGAAAACATCCTCCATAAACATTATCACCAAGAATCACCCCTTCCCTGGACCACTGCACTCAACAGCACTTCTCTCTCCCACCCACTGACTGGCAGTTCATGTGGCAGGAGGCACTTATACCCAATAGCACTTACTCCTTCTGTGTCCAACCTACCTTCCTCTAGACTGTAAGCTCTCAGGAGCCCTCTGATACTTCTGTTTTCCACATTAGACTTGTACTATTTAATATCTCTGTATGTCTATTCCCAATTGTACAGCTCTGCGGAATTAGTTGGCGCTATATAAATAAAGAATAATAATAAAATAAAGAATAATAATACACAACAGGAACAGTTCCATTTGATTTTCCTATATGGTGCCTCCTTTAACCCTTGGATGCTATAGACATCTCCAGCACCTCAACATGAGTGCCAGAGAGGTATTCAGTGCATTGAAATGTTTTTGATACCTCTCTGGTACTCAAAGGGTTAAAAAGTAACTCCTAATTCTAAAAATGCCATAAGATCTGCAGTTTTTACTTTCATTAACCGATTCAATGCCAGAGGGGTGTCTAAACTATGGTATTAAAATTGTGTAATTGCATTTGTGTTGTGTTTCTTCTAACACTAAGAGGCAGGGTAGGCTAAAAAATAAGTAGCCATTAAAATGGTGATTTCCTTTTTTGTACAAATATAATTAATTAGTAAAGAAAAAGCTTTCAAAATGTAATCGCTATAAATGATGTTTACTGTGTATAGCTTATCAGACTGGATTAAGAATAAACACTGTAAAACAGTTTATAGTGACTTCAGATGTTGACTGGTAATAGGTCCTTATCAAACTGTTACTGTAAATCTCACTAGATACTATTTTACACTTTAAGGAAGGCAGTATGCTACTTACTGATAATGTGCACAAGGAATCTTACTTTTTAATGGAAACTGGACACAAAATAAATTTAGAAATTTTCTAAACCATTAGCATTTTCAGCACTACAGTTATCCATTTAGGCATTCTATATATCACTGGTTTGTTTGTTTCTAACAAGGATTAACAAATCTAAATGCCCATTTATAGAAGTATTATATTAATAAATTCTAAGCGATGTTTGAATGTATAAAGATGTATCCCTCTTCTTCATCATGGCAGATAATTCTGTCCTGGTCTGAAGTACTACCTGGTGGTTCTTAGATATTTTAAAGGGATAGTAATTTTTCACAAAAACAGCATCTCCAGTTCATCTTTATAGTATTTGGGCCATCGAGAGTGTCATTTCAATACTGTCAATAATTCAAGAGTAATTAAATGATAAAGTATTTCCCTTCTGCAACCTTTTACCTAGTGTTAGCCACCTCCCCTCAGATGTGGAATCTGGTCCTGGGACCAGACAGCTCACAGTAAGGGACAATATTCTTACTGTAAGAACAATGAAAACCCTGCCCCCCTTTACAGGTTTTTCCTCATGCTCACTGAAGATTGTACATCTCTGCGATCCATCTGGACAGCCTTATTTCAATGAAGTGAGCAGTGTTACATCACTGAAAAGGGCGGGAGGGGGATACTTTATCATTCAATTACTATTGAACTACAACTCTCACAGTATTGAAATAACACTGTCCATGTTCCAAATACTAAGATTAATTGGAGTTGCTTTTGTTGTGAAACATTACTATCTCTTTAAGTCTAATGTTCTAAAAAGAGGTGGGGCAATTGTGGGCCTATCAAAAATCCCTATAATTTCCAGTTATTTAAATGGACATTTTAACTCTGACTGCTAGAGAGCTCTGCAAAGTATTGCTTCACAATGGGTTGGACATCACTATGGCATTGAACTGATTAAAATCCCAATTTAAAATCAATAGAAATGTATATTTGTACCCCTCTAGGTGATTTGGAGCTAAGGCTGATGCAGTGAAATTGAAGCAATTCTAGAACAAAACAATAGTCACCTAAGTGGAACTATGAAAGTTTTCCATTTATTCACATGTATTTAAATTTACCTTTTAACCCCTTGAATGCTAGAGTATAGCATTTCATAAACAAAATATGTATTAAAAAATCAAATACGTTTAAACTTTAAAGGGCAACTACCACATTTTGCTGTCTGTTTCTATGTGAACAGACTTAGTAAACCTTCCATAGTTACACGAAGCAGCTTTAGAACATCTATCAGCCATTGTGAAGGTCAGATAACTGATCCACTTTGCTGGAAAGAAACCTGGAAGTGTGGGAACTTGGTCATTAACTCTTGAGTTGCTGTCACGATGCCCAGCAGATATGACCAAGTCTCCAAATCCAGCTGTCGCAGTGAACAGCAAAAAGTGATGCTAGATTACACTGAGAAATCAGTGCTCAGCCTTGCTGTAGCAAAACAGTTTAAAGGTGCCAACTGCAAGGTTGGATATCACAGACCAATTGGGCTGGCCTATGCTCAGGATAAGTGGGCAGGGTCTGTAGGAATGGTCACAGTTGGAATTCTAGAGTCCATTGCCAGTCAGGGACCAACAGGACTAGACAGATGAGGCATTTACAATTAAACTGTATTGTTAATTATAAGCCTATTGCCAGTGGTCTGCAAGGTTTTCACTGTCAAGAAGAACGAATACAATACTTAAAGGGATAGTAATACTTCGTTTTAACTTTATTTTATTTTATAGGCATTAAAAAAACATGAAGAATGATATAAGTCTTATCTCTCAAACCTTTACGGTTTAAGAGATATTCACAAGCAAAGTTTCCCCTCCCGTCCCTTTTACCTAGTGTAAGCCATGTCTTCTCAGATGTAGAATCTGGTTGTAAGACCAGGGGACAATCTTCTTACAGTGAAAACAATGAAAGCCCTGCCCCCCTTGACAAGCTTTTCAGGTTTTTCCCTTATCTTAATTGAAGATTGTCCCTCTCTGCAATCTACCTGGGCACCTCCCTTCTGCTCTGGCTGAACAGTGTTACATCAGTAAAAGGGACGGGAGGGGGACACTTTGTCATTGAATTACTCTTGAACTACAACTCGGACAGAATTGAAATAACACTCTCCAAAGTCCAAATATTATGATGATTAATTAGAGCTGCTTTTATTATGAAACATTACTATCCCTTTAACAAGGTACAACCTAAGGAAGAAGCAGGCTTCAGGAATGGTTTCTGTACAATGGACCACATCCAAATGGTACAAGTTATAGAGCGACATAATGAATACAACATTCCATTGTGCATAGCCTCCATTGACTACGAAAGGCCTTTGAGTCAGTGAAAAAGCAAGCAATAATTGATGCACTGATCAGTCAAGAAATAGACAGCTTATATCTATATCCTGAAATAAATTTATGAAAACGCAACTGCATCAATATAAGTAAACAATGATAAAGTCCAGATCAACATAGAAAAAAGGGTCTGACAAGTAGATACAATTTCCCCAAAACTATTTTCTTCTTGTTTAGAAGAACTTTCCACAAACTAAACTGGGAAAAAAGGGACTTAAAGGGATAGTAATGTTTCACAAAAACAGCAGCTCCAATTAATCTTTATAGTATTTGAGCCATAGAGAGTGTTATTTCAGTACTGTCAGAGCTGTATTTCAAGAGTATTTGAATGATAAAGTATCCCCCTCCCGCCCATGTGTGGAATCTGGTTGCTTGACCAGACAGGTAACAGCAAGGGACACTCTTCTTACTGTGAGAACAATGAAAAAACAGCCCCCCTTGACAGATTTTTCAGGTTTTCTCTCTTTTAATTGAAGATTGTCCTCTCTGAAATCTACCTGGGTACCTCCCTGCTACTCTGAGCTGAGTGTTATATCAGTAAAATGGACAGGAGGGGGATACTTTATCATTCAATTACTCTAGAACAACAACTTTGACAGCACTGAAATAACACTCTCTATGGCCCAAATACTATGATGATTAATTAGAGCTGCTTTTATTATGAAACATTACTATCCCTTTAAGACAAATGGAGAATACCTGTATAACTTACATTTTGAAGATGATATCATACGCTTTGTGAGTAGTCCTGAAGAACTGCAAGAAAGCATTGAAGAGCAAAAATGTTGGCCTGAAGATGAATATCAACAAAAAGCAAGTCATGTTTCACAAATTTACCATACCAAGGAAAATCACACTAGATGGACTAGAAGTAGAAGTGGACAAGTATGTTTAACATGGACAGGAAATGTCCACAGATGAAAACACCATGATAGAAATTGAGAGACAAATAAAATTGGGATGGCAAGCATTTGGAAAACTTAGTAGTACTATCTTTAAGATAAATTTACCACTCTGCCTCAAGTGTAAAGGATTTTGACCAATGTGCATACCTGGGAACTCTCAGGGTTTTACCCTGAGACTCAGGGGTTTGACACAAATCTCAGGGTCTCAGGATGAAGTGCCAAATTCTCAGGGTGAGAGAGGTCTGTGCCATCTACTATATGAATTTCCCCAATTAAATGTTTCCTTAGCCTCTAAACTGGTGCCACTAGTACCAGAAAGACAGTGGGAGATGTCCTGCTTGTCTTGTTTGTGTTCAGGCAGTGAGTTATCCATTCTGTAGCATGTTAAAGGTCCCTCGCACATGGACCGGAGCACCTCTGTGTTAGAGCAAGCAGGCACATATCGCATAAAATCTACATTATGGGAAGCTTTAAGGGTTAATATTTCAAAGATCTCAGGGTCAGCTCATCTTGAAAGTTCCCAGGTATGCCAATGTGTCCTCCTAGTCTTTACTTATGGCTATGAAACATGGACACTGAATACCAAAGACATACAAAAATTAAAGGTTACACAGAGAAGTATGGAGTAGCGATTTCTAAACATATCAAAAAGAGACCAAAAAATGTGTAAGTGGATTCGTCAGCAAACAAAGGTCTACGATGTAATTTAAAGAGTAAAGCACCTGAAATGGAAATGTGCAGGCCACATAGCAAGAAGATCTGATGGTAGATGGACCAAATGGATTTTGGAATGGATTCCACTTTATACTACATGCCCAAAAAGAAGCCCAAAGACAAAATGGGTATATGAAATTACCAAATTTGTTGGGGCAGAGTGGCAACAAAAGTCACAGGACCGAAGATGTTGGAGACTTGCTGAGGAGGCCTTCATACTGCAGTAGATCAATATTGGCTGAAGATGATGATATATATAAGAATACATTACAATGCACCAAATAATAATCCATAAAAATATTAATTATTATCTTGCACAATGTTGCAATTGTTTAAAGCGGAACTACCACCTCTAAACAACTTGCCCCCCCATGATTCAACATCTGGCGCCTAGCTGCTCAGTAGCGCTAGTCGCCAGAATTATTACCTTGTTAAATATAATTATCCTTTCTTCTCGGGCTGACAGACAGGACGGAACGCAGACATCTTCCCATAGTGACGTCTGCATGCCTGTGCTGTCAGTCCCTTTTGGAGCTGAAGGGCTCCTAGCAACACCTACTAGAGCTGGCTGGGACTGACAGCGCAGGCATGCAGACGTCACTATGGGAAGATGTCTGAGCTCCGTCCTGTCTGTCATATTACGTTGGTTATTGCAAAGTTTATGTAGCACATGTCATGTGCTTAGTCCTAGTGGAAATCCTGCCAAGTTTGAGTGCACCTCAAGAGTCTATGGAAATGATAGACATCTATCATAAGAGAATAATTGTATTATCAGAAGATATGGTGTTCAAAACAAGCAATAAATCCAAGTTGGCATTTCATCCCAAGGTGCTAGACAATACTGTTCAAGATGATCATGAAGAGAAGCAAATGTGATAGTGATGTATGTGCACTGTTGTACATCCTTTGGTACTGATAAACATAGGTCAAAGAGCAGAATTCACCTCATTCCAATAGTCAATGTTCTGAATCCATAGACCAAACACTTGTTCTGGTTGACTCCTATACCAGGTATTTCGTGGAGATAGTTACATCTAGGTGTTCAATGCAAATTAGTACGTCCGGTGGTACCACATATGCTAGACAGCTGTCATATGGTACATTCAATAAACACTTGATTTTGTCACCAACACTGCTTTCAAGACCTGTGTGTGCTTTTGTTCACACTGGGGAAATATGCTTGCTTTAACATTAGCACCCTGAAAATGTGAGTGCCTCCCTCCTGGAACGACTATGTATAGGTTCCTGATGAAGTGCCCTTAGAGGTACAAAATGCATTGGAGCAGGTCGAGTGGACTACACAGAGATATTACAGCGGAGGAAGATTATATGACCAGTTTATGTTACAGTTGACCATTTTCCATACAGTGTGCTGGCTAAAATCCATTACTTATCCCTGCATTCGACACTACATAGTGGATGAGAGGGAGAACAGCTTGCACAATTAAGTACCAGTCCGCATTTACTTCAAAATACTGGATGGGAGGTATTGTGTTCACGAAGTATCTATATTACAATAACTATGTTGCTACTTTGTTGCATATTTATTGAGCCATTGTTTGGCTAGACATGAGAGAATTTTATGGGCCACTGAACATTTATAGGCTCCAGCTCTTGCAATTACACGCTACCTGCCCGCAGAAGTATATTATTGTGGCTCTCATTTAGGCAAAACTTTGTGTTATCTCCGTGACAGGATTATACTGCCAACTTAGATTTGTATTACAGTGACTTTTACATATGGTCAGGTTATACACTGCATTGTATCACTTGGAATACTGCACATTCCATAGTTATTATATAACAGCTCATCACTGGGGGAACTTTGACCTATAATTCATTATATTATTTTATACATGTGATCATATGCTTTGTTTTGTATTTTCTATATACTTTTTAAATATATATTGTTAGAGTACTATAGCACTCTCCTTGTTTTCCCTTCTTTTGTGTATATATATATATATATATATATATATATATAAGTAACAGAAACCCATATTCTAGAGTTAGAGACAAAATGGCTTCTAAGCTTCCATTTTGATTAAGATGTTACAAACATGGGATAAATACTCTGAGAGTAAATGTTACTCTGGACAGACTGCAGTACAGAACTGAACACCAGAGGGAGTAGCTGGAGCCCGGATGAAATACAAAGACTGGACACTAGGTGGGCTTGCTGGAGACAAGCTGCAGTACAGGATCTGGACACTGCTGGCAGTGCAGAGGAAACCAGTAAGAGCAACACAGCTGGAGAGCCACCTGAACAGGACTCAGTGCCTCAAATGCTTAAAAGTACAGTGTTCCATAATGCCTAAGCATACAACAGGAGCTGAGAAGCAGGCAGGGCCGGCGCCACCTATAGGCGAGGTAGGCGCCGGCCTAGGACGCACAAGTACTGGGGGCGCGGGCATGCAGCTGAGAAGAGCTGCGCCCGCACCCACCACACCGGAACGTAACACAGTCAGGTCTGTGTTGCTACTCTGCTCCCTCATCGCGGTCGCTCTTTAGTAATGCAGAGCGCGCTGGGAGTCTTGATCTCCCGGCGCGCTCTGCATTACTGAAGAGAAGACGGCGCAGGAGCTACAGGTATGTGATGGGGGGCAAGTTGGAGCTGAGGGGGCATAGTGGAGCTGGTGGGGCAAGAAAAGAAGTGGGGTATAAGTAGGCGGGGTATAAAGGGGTGGGGCACAAGGGGCGGAGCCAAGGGGCGGCAAAAGTAGGTTTTGCCTAGGGTGGCAAAAATCCTTGCACCGGCCCTGGAAGCAGGGGCAAACAAACGTATGTAACAAGTAAAGGAGTGCAGCACACCAGAGCCAATAACCAGTACAACAGACTGAGACAACGAATGTCTGGATCAGAAGCCACAGGCAAAACTGTAACAATAAGGCAATGAAACAGGAATATGTTCAGTTGAATAACTGAAGATCTGTGCAGAAGCAAGTAGCAAACAATCCTGTAGACTTGTTCAGCAACAGTAGATCAATGCATGAACAGATCACAAACAATATAGTGGACTGGAGCAACACTGATTCAGCAACAGTGGATCAATGCAGGAACAAACAACACACAATACTGTGGTCAGGAACAGGACTGGTTCAGCAACAGCATATCAATGCAGGAACAAACAGAAAACAATATTATGGTCAGGAGCATGACTGATACTGGAGCAGTGGACCAATGCAGGAACACATAGTAAACAAAAGATCCAGTGTGATTAACTACAGCATACACAGGAGAAGGGCAAACAGGAAGCTTTGAGCAAGCAACATTGCAAGGAAGAAGTAGCTCTATAAAGGTGAACAGGTGACAACAAGACATGGACTGAACACTGGATTGGGTCAAAGGTAGGACAACTGGTATTCTCTGTACTGGTCTATGACAGTTGCACAGAGTCTCCATAGATCCCCTCGGTCAGGCTTTCAAACCAATTGTAAAAGGTCTATGGGAAATAGACATGTGCGAATTCATTCGGAGACATTCGGATTTCGTCGAAAATGGGGTAATTCGGAGACATTCGGCCAATCCGAAACTCAAGGATCATTCGGAAAAAATGATCCGACTCCGAACAGCCCAGGTACGAAATTCGTCGAAAGTTTCGGCAATCGACACATTTCCAAAAGTTTTGACTGCTTTTGACCAGGACATTTTGTACTTCCTGTGCGCGCTCAATTACTTTCCCTACATAATTTTCCCTCCATGTCTCTAGTCCAATTCCATTCTCCGTTTCATGCACTACTTCCCTCTTTTGTCTGTATTCAAATAGCCTTCTTTGTTTCATGATGGGGGTTGGACTAATGACACAGTCACACAGACAGACTGCCTGCATTTCCTCATTGGGTTGTTGGAGCTCAGAGAGAGAAGAGATTAGAGAGTGTACAGTTGTTGTGTAGGCAGGCAGGTAGCATTAGGCTAGGCATAGGTAGGCAGCCAGCATTAGTTCCAGTTATTGCCACTGCAAGAACAAGTAATATTTGTTCCTGTGCAAAATATAAAAAAATATTAGGTATTTGTTCGAATACAGGGCCGGCCCTTACATGGGTCCCAGTGGGTCCATGGACCCAGGCGGCACTTTGACAGGGGCGGCAATTTGCCGTCCCATAGCATGTTTATTTTGTGCTCTTCCGCCATTTCTGTGTTGCAGGGTGTCCCATCAGTGTGACTGTCAGCAGCCGGGCAGCCCTATGCTCACTCAGTGGTGATGCCTGCTGGCTGCTTCAGTGACGTGAATTATGTGATAGTGAAACATTATGCCTATTTTGTATTGTTTATCGCCCACCTAAAGTCAAGACTTGAGTAAATAGGTCTACCATCCCAGATTTGCTAGAGAGGTTTTACAAATACAGGAGGGTGCCCCCTGTACAAAATGAGTCTAAACATTTGGGATCCCTAGTATGAGTGCACAACAGTGCATGATGTGTCCTGAACAGGATTGCTGTGAGGTGTCTCCACCCAGAAGGTTCTGGCCGGGCTGAGCTTCAACATTGCGACAAGTGACCAACTAAGAGCACCGTGCCGTGCAGCCATAGCATCACCCCCTCCTACTCTCCGGGTCCCGCTGACTGGCAATAACAGATGAGTCACTAAGAGATCTGAAGCCTTTCTGGAAGTCCTTTCACTTGGAAAGGGGCTAGGTATTACTTGGGGGAGTTGCCTCGTGTGTAAATAATTTCTAGGTGGGAGATGAATGTGCATCACTTATGTGTTTCCTAACAGTAGTTAGAATACAACTCCCATCATCCCCTGATTATGACATTGGGAAATGCCCAGCAATTACCGTAGAGCCCTGTATTGCACACTCACGGAAAGCGGTGATATTGCTATACTAAGACAATGCTGTGGACCCCTCTTCAGTATAGATGTCAAGCATTTTTTTTATTTCTCTCCTGTGTTGCAGTTTGTTCACAACAGAATGTCTCAATTTTTCTTTTTAACCCTTTGAATGCCAGAGTGGTATGCAACATATTGCTTTGCAATGCATTGCGTACCACTCTGGCACTCAAAGGGTTAACACATTACATCTATCACATTACAATCATTGATGTTTATTCTTGATGTAGTATGAAACTCTACAATGTATATACACATAGAGTTATCTGATATGAGGGGAAATCAGGATAGGAAAACGAGAGAGAGGAATTTGGGTACTAAAGAGGGACAGTAGGGTAGGAGGCTGGTACCAGAAAATGAAACCTTAATCTTTACCCATGTACTAACATAGAATGTGACATGTAGTTTGTCCATATTCGAGTCGACCACTTATGTTGAGTAGGATGTGACAGGCATGGGTTTTCGATGTCGAGCATATGCTAAATTGAATGACAGGCATGAGGTTTCGATGTTCGAACATATGCTAGATTGATGGACAGGCATGGGGTTTCGATGTTCGAACATGATAAATTGAATGACAGGCATGGGGTTTCGATGTTCGAACATGCTAAATTGAATGACAGGCATGGGTTTTCGATGTTCGACGTTTGCATTGTGACTGGCATCCCATGCTAGAGTAGAGGCATGCACAGACTTTCAATGTATGACAATGTCCGTTTTTGGGATGGATCTTTTTCTAAATGCACACCCTGTCTGCAAATAATGATAGCAGCGTGCACGGAGGCGCACTGCTATAATTTAACCCATGTTAAATTCGGCCGAATAATTCGGAATGGATCAGAATTTCGTCCGAATCGAATAGGCCCGGTCCGAAATTAGGATCATCCGAATTAGAAAAAAAATATTTGTCCGAATTCGAATTTTACCGAAAATTTTGCCCGTGCACAAGTCTAATGGGAAATCAAGAGAAGCTAAGCATGGAATCAACATGGCTCCCCAGCTTCCACTCCTATTTGAACGTCTTGCTAGGCATGGGAGGGATCAGGAAAATTTTTCTGTGAGGTGTGAGGACTGTTGAGAACGGACATTTGCCATGGACAGTCCTAAGAAAATACTGCACTTTGCCTACACCCTGGTGTCCAGCACTGTGGTGCCTTTTCCCTAAGGACTATCAAAGGTTAAGCCTAGCATTCTGCTTCTCCCTACAATGTAACCATGTGTTTGTGTTCATTGTGTTAAACCTTTGTATATATTTCTTTGATCAGTTATAATTAAGACTTGAGACAGGAAGTCCCCACTGGAGTGACAACAAAAGAATACAAATTGACCCCTGCGGTGATAGTAGGTCTCATTCAAGGATTTTTCCATGGATTGGAAAGGGGGCTCTTTTTGGAGACCAAATTATAGTCCCTGATTAGTCCCCTGGGGCTTCACCTGATTTGATAAGGCATCAACCCTGTTCCAAGACTTTGACTATATACAGAAGACTACCAGCTGTGAGCGTATAAAAGGGACTGTTAACTATAAATAAAAGCTGTTCTTCCCTTTATAATACAAGTTTTGGATGTATTTCTGGAGGGAATTTTGACTGGAGCTTTGAATCCCAGCCACTGCATAAGCTTTTAAATTCAGTAGATATGCTGGTCTATTGGTGAGCAATGGCCATGAGTACCTGACCTCAGTCTGATCCTGAAAATGGAGAGAAATAACACATGGAGTAGTCCTTAGCTGTCAAAGGACTTTCTCCACAACTGGTGTCAGAGGTAGAACAAAGCTAAGTTCCTGGGATGTCAGTCTATGACTGCTGGATGATGAACAACTTAC
Organism: Rhinophrynus dorsalis; assembly: GCA_037306005.1. Lineage (NCBI taxonomy): Eukaryota > Metazoa > Chordata > Amphibia > Anura > Rhinophrynidae > Rhinophrynus > Rhinophrynus dorsalis. Next base: position 258,826,552 of record CM074722.1, read on the forward strand.
GATCAAGAGCATACCAACTCAACATAGACAACGTTTGGAAGCTAAGCAGAAATCAGGTCCTTGCCCAACTCTAATCAATAGAGCTAGCAGCCAACCAACCAACTGGAGACTCAGGAGGAACCTCCTCCTATGGGCCCTCTCTTCCATCTGATTCGCATGCCTGGGAACTTTTTGAAGCAGGGCCACCCAGAGGGTAACCCTGTCAGTGCCCACCGGGGAGGAAAATGACACGATTCGTGCCATAAAAGGGGCGGGGCTTCGTCGCACGGGGGGGAGGGACAAAAAAAGACCTGCAAAATGGAGGTAAGAGGGCGGGGAGTGGGAGGAACCGGGAGGGATGGAGCACAAGTGGGCAGAGTTTCTACTTAAACTCTGCCCACCCGGTGAGTCACACCTTGCCCCGGAGACCCAGTAATTCAGTTTGAAATCTGGAGTCTCCAGGGCAAAACCGGAGAGTTCCCAGGTATGCTGATTCAACCTGAGGTATCAAGGACAGAGCACAGGAATGCCTTGCAATCCTGGGTGATGATGCCACTTTGGAGGACAAAAGGAAAGCTGTGGAACTGACCCAAGGGCAACTAAGCTGGGAGCAAGAGTGGGAAAGTAGTCTGTCTGTAGCCCGGAGTTATAGTTATATAGTTATCAATCAATGACTATGATTGGACTAAAAACAACCAATGTATGTATACATACATTGGTTGTTTTTAGTCCAATCATAGTCATTGATTGATCACGCATTAGTGTTTAAATATCCGTTATTTAGGTAACGAGGATATCTATGAGTAAGTACCTGAGGGTACGAAACGCGTTACATTAACTCTGTTTGTTATACGTGTTCCCGGTGATATCAATGATATTTTAGCACAGTTACAATAAAGATACTTTCTTTTATTTTCGGTTTACCTATATGCAGTTTTTGCTGTCAAGTGCCAGGAATTTTCTTTTTATAGTACCGACAATTGAGGTCAGGATCACCTCTATCCTTGAGCACCAGCGGGTCTTTTTTCTGAGCACGGTAAGCACAGCAACGTGTATCCCTTCAGTTATTTTCATTTTTTTGAATGTATGGGCATTTAGCGGGTTTTGAAGCTATATATATACCAATAAGCCTGAGAATTGCACCAAAAGTGTTTCCAAATACTTATGTAACCAACTAAACCATTTACAATAATAGATGCTCTCAAAAGGGGGTGACCCATTATGTCCAGAGCCTTGTGGAGAAGAGTTACTTCTCTGACAGCTGACTGGTACAGCAACACTTTTGTGGAAGCTGCCCAGTACTCTCAGGATCCTTTGGGGCAACCAAAGTGCCCCATATGCCTATCAAGGCCAGGAGGATTCAGCAGCAGCCTGTCCGGACTCAGGGCCATCCAGCCATAGGATTCCAGGACTTGGGGGCTTTCTTCACAGTGGTCAAACCATAATGGGTTTGTTCCAAGGCTCATGTTCTAAATGCCGGTATGTCCACTGAGTTGGCAAGGGGGTACCTGATGGCAGATTCCCCAGTCCTGGGTACACTTGGACTTTGGGAAAGGGTAAGTACAGGGTGTAATGGATAATTTGTGCTCAAATGTGATCTTGAAGAATGATTTGGTGCTCATGGCTTGTGAACGTGGTCAAACTGGTTAGAGAATTGTGGAGGTCATATAAAGTCTGGAGCTTAAAGTCCACCCCATACCATCCTCAGATACCAGCTATGTAGTAGCCTTTGCACACAGACAATGGAATCAGAAGACTCTGCATGTTGTTAACATGATCAAGTAATACCTGGAAAGGGGGACTCTGATATTGGCAATGTCTCCCCTACCTGATGGGGCTTTAGAGCAGGGAGATTTACCTGATTTACTGGCAGCAACTAAGGAGCCGGGGAGTATACAGGATGTGGAGATGGGGTTCCGGTTAAGTAATCAGCAGACGGGAGACCGTATACCTTTACCGACTACCAACTGCAGACTGTTCTCTGCCCACCTTGGACTGTCCCAAACTAGCAACCCACAGACCGGAGATCCCAGGACAGACCCCCAATACAGCTCCACCCCCTACCAGGTTCCTGTTGCAATCAGACAGGAAAAAATGGGATGAAATTGGTGAAGAGCTGGAATTGGGGATACATTCAGCCTTTGGTTAGCCAATGAGACTTCCCAGTGGTCCTGGGGCCTAGAAAAGATGTGGCCACAAGATTCTGTGTGGACTACCAGAGGCTGAATGATCACACTGTCACAGATGCATACCACATGCTCCATACTGCTAACCTGTTACACCAGTTAGCAAGGACCCTGTACATATCCACATTAGATTGAAGCATGGGATATTGGCAGATTCCCTTAGAAGAGCAAGCCCGGTCCAAATCTGCTTTTGTCACCCCATTGAGCCTGTATGAATTCTTAGTCATGCAGTTTGGCATTTATAAATACCCCAGCCATCATCCAGTGGCTAGCACATCTGCAAATGCAACACTGTGCCTGTGCATATCTGGATGATATTGCAGTATTATCACGGTGCCCGTTATTCGTGCTGCTCTGTGTCTATCACCTGCTGAGTATTCGTGATTGGCTGTCTGTCATTACCCCTTCTCTACGTCTGCGGGAATCAATAATGCTTTGTACTTCATGACTGTCACGGTTTTTGAAGACTCTCAGACTTAAGGTTTGGATAGCCACCGCTAGCTGATCCAAACGTTGCTCGAGCGTATCCATCCTCCAATGGATATTCTGTGCATTACCGTCACTCTTAGTGTCTGAGGTCATGGCCCTTTCGTACTGTCAACCCAGGAACGATCCTCAGGACCATAACCTTTCCAATGCACCAGATACTGTACCCCTCCTCTACGTCTGCGGGAATCAATAATGCTTTGTACTTCATATTATCATGATGGTCAGTCACAAAACATCGCAGAAATTGTTCCAATCCTTGATTGGCCCTCTCAGCGGCCCCGTTAGTCTGGGGATGATATGCCGAGGAAAATGATAGCTGTATGCCTATCTGTTCGCAAAATGCCCTCCAGAATCTGGACACACACTGGCTCCCCCTGTCAGACACCAGCACCCTGGGTACTCCATGTAACCGAAATACTTCTCAAGCGAATACCATTGCCAGTTCTTTGGCCGAAGGAAGGCCACGGAGGGGTACGAATGGGTGTACGAATGACAGACAGCCAATCACGAATACTCAGCAGGTGATAGACACAGAGCAGCACGAATCACGGGCACCGTGATAAGTATACACTGCTACTTGGGAAGAGCATCCGGATCACCTGGCCAAGGTGTCCAACCAAATCCAAGAGGCTTGGATGGGGATGGCAGAGGTGCAGTACCTGGGACACCGGGTGGGGAGTGGGCAGCTGAAGCCTGAACTAGCCAAGTTTAAAGATGTCAGACAGTGGCCCACCCCAGAACAAAAAAAAAGGTTGGATATAGAGGTTGGGTACTCCAACGTGGAGAAGGAATGTTTGGCCATAGTGTTGGCCCATAAAAAACTACAGCCTTACTTCTATGGATAGAAATTCCCCTGTGTTAACAGATTACAACCCCCTGACTTGGCTGAACCATGGACATGGGATCAAAGGAGCCCTGCTATGACGGAACTTAGCCCTACAACTTCACTGTAAACTATCAGTGGGGGGGCTACCATCACAATGCATATACATCGTCCTGGCAGGAGGACCAGTGAGAAGGACTGCATTGGTTCTGTAGAGTGAGTCTAAGGGGGAAGAGGCTGGGTGGGGAGTTGTGATCTGTGAAGACTGTTGAGACAGGACATTTGCCATGGACTTTCCCAGGAAAATAATGTATTTTGCCTACAGCCTGGTGTACAGTGCTGTGGTGACTTTTCCCCAAGGACTATGAAAGGTTAGGATCAGCACTCTGATCCATGCTGCCATGTAATCCCCTACAATATACCCTGTGTTGCCATCTATTGGGCAACATACAAAAAGCTGAGTTTAAAATATCACCTCAATCACGTTGATTGAATGAAAGCAGCAACATTCTCATGTAGCTGTCACAGGAGGCTTGCAAATAATGATTCAGACAGATACATAAAATAAGTTCCACTTTATTAAGAATCAAACACAAGAAAACTGAAGATAGAGACTTCCCCAACCCTCCCGGGGTCAGGCGTGGGGACAGTGCGCATTCTTGACCACCAGTTTATTCCAACCTCTATAGTCAATGCAGGGTCTCAACTCCCCATCCTTTTTTTTACAAAAAAGAATCCTGCACCAGCAGGTGAGGAAGACTTCCGGATGATCCCTCTGGACAGAGCATCGGCCACATACTCCTTCATAGCTCGGTTCTCCTCCACACACAGAGGATAAGTATGCCCCTTAGGAGTGGAGCGACTGGTATTAAATTAATAGTACAGTCGTATGCCCTGTGCATTGGCAAAGTACTAGCTTCTACCTTTTTGAACACCTCACTGAAAGCCTGATACTCTGAGGGTAATGAGGAAGAGGTACAAAGGATCTTGGTAGGCTGCTGTAGGCAAGACTTATAACAGTAAGAGGACCAAGTCATGATGTCGCAAGTCTCCCAATTTATTCTGGGGTTGTGTGTCTAAAGCCAAGGGAACCCCAGAATGATTGCGTAGTGAGGCGACTTTATGATTTGAAATTGTTGCATCTCCATGTGTAGGGCCCCCACCCTTAGAGAAAGTGGACATGAATCGTGAGTCACCCGTGATGGTTGCAACGGTCTCTCATCAATAGCCACTATAACAAGAGGAACGAGGCACCAGTGGAATAGAGTTCTGAGTAGCGAAATCTGCATCCATAAAATATCCTGCCGCTCCGGAGTCAATCAATGTCTGAGCGGTGATAGACGATGTATCCCATGACATTATCACCTCTAGGATGGGTCTCGTCTGCATCTGGTTTGGGGACTGTGAAACTCCACCCAGGGTCTGTGTCCGACTCAACCCTAGGTGCGAGCATTTCCCGGCCAGGTGGGACAAGTCAGTAATAAGTGTCCTGCCTTACCACAGTACAAGCATAGGCCCTCTGTGCGACGGAAGGCCCTCTTCTCCCTCGAAAGGCGCTTGAACCCTAGTTGCATAGGTTTGACCCTGCCCGTCTCAGCACTAGGAGGCGTGGGAGGCAAGGGAGGATTGAGTGGGAGAGTAAAGTTAGGTGCCAACTGAGAAGGAGTCTTCCGCAACTGTTCCTTGAAAGGGGATCTTTCTCTGATCCTAGTATCTATTAGTATAGCAAAGGAGATGAGTTCATCAAGCTCCTCAGGCAGCTCACTAGCTGCCGTCTCATCTTTAATCGAATTGCCTAACCCTTGCGAGAATGCGCCCACTAGAACCTCGTTGTTCCAGCCCACCTCTGCCACCAGTGTACGAAATTCAATAGCTTACTAGGCTACCATGCGTGTTCCCTGGTGGATAGTCATAAGTTGCTTGACTGCTGACATTGCCCGGGCTGGACCCTTCGGAAAGCTGATACAAATTCAGAGAAATTTGAGATTATGGGTTTCCCTGTCTCCCATAACGGATTGGCCCATGCCAATGCTCTACCAGACAGGAGAGAAAGCCTGATGTCCACCTTGCTTGAATGTTCGAACCGAATGTTCTCTTCATCTACAACGCCTCCCCGCTTGATCCTCTTGTGCTCCTCTTCCTGACCTTGATGGAAAGCCGCGTCCACACTTCCACTATTTCTACATGATTCTGTGCTACAAGGTACATATGGAGCCACAACAGAAAGCCTAAGCTACAGGGAAGGTACCCTAACAGAATATCAAGCAGGGCTAAGCTATCACAAGATGCTCCCAAACAGCACTGAGCCACACTGTTCAAGATAAGCTGTGCTGAGCACCACAGAAAAGTCCAACAAGGGCTGGTGCCCACAAATGTTTGAACATTCTAATTAAACCTTTGAGTGCCATGCTTCTTCTCAATTAGGAGCTACAAGCTGCATATTGAACCACAACATGAAGCCCAGGGTACAGGGAAGGTACCCTAACAGAATATCACGCAGCACTAAGCCATCACAGGAAGATCCCAAATAATGAAATTAAGCTGAGCCGCACTGTACAAGATAAGTGGAGGTGAGCTCTGGCACTCATAGGTTTATTCCATCTGACAGTTTTATACAACTCCCACTCTAAAAGATGCACATCATTCGACCTTTCATTGTACAACATGAGAATTTCGCTATTTTGATTCAATCAACATTGTAATGTTGAGCTTTTGATTAAGGTGATATTTTAAACTCTCCTTTTTGTATGTTGCCCAATAAGTGGCAACATTTCAAAAGCATACCGTGTCCCATGTGTTGAACTTTGGTATATTTTTCTGTGTTTGCCTGTGTATGTAGCTCTGTGCTTTTATTTGGCTGTGCATTCTCTGCATATAGGATTCTCTATCAGTTACTGTTAGGACTTAGGACAATAATCTCTCTGAGGAATGCCAGCACAATGAATACACATTGACCCCTGCTAGGAAAGCAGATCTCTTTCAAGGACTTGTTCCTGAATTGGAAAGGGGGCCAGATTTGTATTAAGGAGGAACGAACAGCCTTTATATGTAGTGAACAGTTCCTTTTATACGATCACAGCTGGCTTCCTTGTGTACATAGTCAAATTAAGGAACAGAAAAAACAAACAGAAGGGGTGCCAATAGTACCTTATCACTACAATATTATGGGCAATATATATATGTAGCAAATCTCACTCACATTATATAGATGCTGTGTAGTAGTCATATGCATACACATAGCTTAAATTGCATACAGAGATAATCTCACCATCTCTGTTCAGTGTGTCTCCTCTCAGGAAGATTCTGGCTCTTGGTCCACTGTAGCAAGCTGAAAATCTAATATAACATTTATTCTAAAGTACTAGTATACCACTAGGTGAATGCAACACGTTTCGCAGCGTTGTGCTGCTTTTTCAAAGCTTGTGGTAACAAAACAATCTTAAAAACAGACTATTGCTTGACAACGAACATTTAAAACTTCTTATTCGGTCCATGAGTGGGTCATGCTATCACGTCAAATGACCAAATTAGATTGCCCAGGTAAAATTAACCCTAACCACATTATCAGTTGTAGAAAACAGTCTATCTTTAATTAGAGCAATGTATACCCTGACCATGTCATGGTCCAAAACAGGAATTACAACAACCTTGTGTAAAATAAGACAATACTACAAATGTGGGAGTGGGTGTGAGAGAGAGAGAGAGACAGAGACAGAGAGAGAGAGAGTGAGCATGGATTTACATGTGAATCGGAGAATATCTGCTTGTATGGACAGGAGGGTGAAGAGTGGGGAGAAGGGGAACAAGAGATGAGAAGCAGTCTAGCCAACAGGACCCTGGGCAAGCAGCAAAAGACAAAGAGGAAGGGGGAAGTGGAGTCAGGGAGCATAGCAGTGATAGGAGTAGGGATGGGTACAAATTTTCACCTCAAACCAAAGTCAGCGAATAATGGCACTTCCCACTTGGGAAATAATTTCCTGAGAAAAGTGCAGTTTTTCCACTTTTTCACCTAGCTCATTCCTTTGAAATCAATGAGTACACTGAATTTACACACAATACATAGCAAATGTTATTTTATTTCCCAAAGGCATAGTATAAAAGGAGTATGAGGGTACCTGCATTTTGGGGGGAGTGTGGGGAACAGGGAATTTTTTTGGGGGTCTGTTGACTGGGATTGGGGGGACAGTAATAAAAATAAATACATTCAATTAAAAATAAAACCCATAAGACATGGTATAAATGGGGTCTGAGGAGGTTGCCTGAGTTGGTGGGTGTAGTCTGGGGAAAGAATCAGTTGAACAGGGAATTGTTTTGGTGGGGTTGTTGATTGGTATTGGTGGGACACTTAATAAAATAAGTAAAATAATAAATTGGTACATAATGTGACAGAGACAGGGACCCTCTGACGTAAGCTGCAGCTAGAGCAGACTGATACTTGATGGGATAAAGTATTTTATAGAGGATGATTTGTAGGACTTAGACTTGTTGTTAGAGGCAGAGGTCAAAGCCCTTCGGAAACATTGATTTGCATGACTTAGACTTAATTGAGGCACAAGCCCTGAGGAAACATTGATTAGTTGTAGGAAATTAGACTTGTGTTAGGCCCAAGCCTTGAGGAAACATTGATTTGTAGTACTTAGACTTTTTTGGCACAAGCCCTAAGGAAACATTGTTTTGTAGGACTTAGACTTGTTAGAAATAAGACCACCAAAATGTTTTTTTGTACACCTCTGTTTTTTTTGTTTTTTTTTTAAACAAGCCCTGAGAACAAAAATAAAAAATACCCTACTAGCCTAGTACCAGCAGGTCATGTTGTTTTGGCCAGTAGCCACTGGCCATTGTAAAATGCCTCGGTGTAGTTGCGGAATTTGCAGCTGCTGTTCTTGCTGCTGCTGAGTTGTTTAAACAGCAGTATGATTAGGCAGCTGAAAGGGAATGGGATCAACAATAGCAGTAACATGGGTGGTGTATGATGAAAGTTCCACTTGCCATGACTAGCTCCAGTGATGTGCCCGAGACAATAGCAGCACCATAACTAGACCCCGCCACTTCAGGTATATGTGGGGAAAATCAGAAGTTGGCCAATAATGCTTCTTTACCTGCTTCTCCACCAAAATCATGGGTGTTATTTAGAATAGAAATTTTTCTCTTGAGATCAGGAACTGTGACCTCATCAGCAACTGCAATGTGCACAGTGTGTGTGATAAATAAGGGAAGGACTGGGAACAATGAGCACATCTGGACTTACATCAAACAGCTGGCATAACTGTAACCGAACACCATCAGAAACAAAGTACTGCTGCTGCCACTATGCCCCTTGTCCACTCCCCGCAAAGGAGATGTGACAACTTTCAGACAGTTTAAAAGTAATGATGAACCCTCTATTCCACCAGTTTAGCATATTCTGTTGGATGGAACCTTCTCATATGCCATTTTATGCCCAGCTTGTGATTATCCTCCACCACACTGCCATGTTTGGTCAGTGCACCACGGAGAGTGCCTCCTGTTGCCTTTGGGGAGAATCAGGGGGTACAGCAACAGTGGTGCCAGATTTCTTTGGTGGGTGTTTGTCTTTAACATGTTTCACATAAATTTCATGGTGTCTGTGGTTCATGTGTGTTAACAGGGTGGTTGTGCCAAGGTGCATTCCCTCCTTTCCCCTTTTCACTGACATGTCACAAATTGTGCACAGTGCCATCAGTGATGACTGCACTGTGCCTGCCCCAAGAGAAGAATAGTTCCACACCCAGGACCTCAGGGGGGAGGGGAAAGGTGGAGAATAAAGGCATCTTTCTTCTTCTCCTCCACATTTACCATCACTGGCTGGGTCAGAGGATGATGTTGCTGCTGTTGCTGCTACTGCTTCAGAATCAGCACTGCAACTAGGACCAGGAGTATTTCTGCTGGCAAGTGGAACTTGTCCTAGTCCCACATCACTGGACTCCTTTCCCACTGTGTGCATGGTGGTCTGTGGCACACTAGCATGTTCTTCATCATCCTGCTACCCTTACAACTCAGCAGCAGCAGGAATTACAGCAGCAGCCAATTCGCCAATCTCCCTGCTGGTGGTGGTGGAGGTGATGCCCATCCCAATTTCCATATCTGTCTCCCATCCTTCTCGTTTTCGACTTAAAAGGGCATTAATGTCTCTTCCACCCAGCTTCTCCACCATCATAATCACCACCACTACCAGTGCCTCCTTGCTGCTGTTACAGACATCTCACTGATTGAAGGTGATGTGAAATGTGATAGAGGGTCCCCTACATCTCTTGTTGAGCTGAAGGAGGCAGTATGGCAACATTAGAAGTAGACACAGGCAGCTTTTCTGTGCTCCTGGTGGTGGTGATATTACCGCTGCTAGCCACCAGTTCTGCTTTCTTCAGTATCATGTTCAATAGGGACAATGCAGTGGGAGGAAGGGGACTCCCAGGGTCAGGGGAAGGTTGTAGGATTCCTTGAATGCTAGTCTGGCCACTCTGCATCACTCTCACTATTACTAACACCAACCACATACATTTCTGTGTCTTAGTCTTCCTCACCACTATTACTACTGAGGTCACACTAGTCCCACCAGCTGTTTCAGTCTCACTATTACTAACACCAACCACATCTATTTCAGTCTCTGAGTCATCCTCACTACTAGTATCACCCCCTCCCTCACTCCTAACACTCTGAGTCTGTAGCTGCTGGATCATAGTAGTAGCAGTAGTGGCTGGGCTGCTTGGGGATGGCAAGTGTGACTTAGAGTTCCCCTGCTGTCACACCTGGCATCATCTCCCCCCTACCCCATACTGAGAATCATAAGACACACTGTCAGGCACAGCAGTGAAAGAAGGCACAGGTATCTGACCTGTCCTGCTCACACTACTACCCTCTTCTTCCTCTGCCCATGACAAATTTTCCCCAAGATCCCTTAGGGTGATGTAAGGGGACTGGCCATCATTGGATCTGGGGAATCAGGGCATCCAGGCTATTGCTATTGGTCACTTCCTCCTCCTCTTCAGACTCACTGGATGCATAACAGTCCTTCCAGCCCCTCCTTTTAGTGTTATTGGAAGTGCTCATAGTGATAGTACACAGTATATACCTCTGCTACATTAATTTTTCACAATTTTGCACAGCACAACAGCCTATCACCTGCTCTCTCTCTCTCTCTCTCTCTCTCTCTCTCTAGCTGCTTTTATTGTTTTTCACTTCCTGGAAATGTCATGTTTTTATATTGAAAATGCAAAGAGCATGTTAAGTAAAGGGGCAAACATTTTGTGGCCATTGGAAAAATAGCAAACAATTTTACTCGATGGATGAAAACGGAAAATATTTTAAGGGCTTTATTTTAAGCAGATTTTCCCATAAAAAAGCAGATCACCACATGGTTTTAGCAGATTTTGTAGCAGGAACACAATGGGAACTTTCGCTCACCCACTAGTCGTGAACATATAAGACAAGACCAATTACCAAATGGCCAGACTAGGTGGGCCAAATGTTTCTTATCTGCCATCAAATTCTGTGTTTCTATATAACTTATTGTGGAGATAATGTATTACATAGGCAATAGGCAAATGTAGCACCAATAAATTGATTCCAACACCTGTTTTAGAATGGAATCACATAAGTAACCGTATCTTCTTTCCCAGGCAGTTGGGGCATTATGTATGACTGATTCACTAAAGTTTCACAAGTTCTTGGAATAAATAGCCATATATCGGAATGAAAATATCTTAATTTTTGTCAAGTTCACTTTTGATCTGTTGTATGAGTCATTAATTTTATATTGCTTTCAAGAGTTTCTTTAATAACTATGGGCAAATCATTTGCATTCACATTTGTAACTTATTTCTTATTAGATAGATGATTATATAAATGCCTTTTAGTGTGCTTAAGGGGTGTGCAATGTGATGGAACCTCTGGTGGCTCTCAAAAGGTTCATAATTTGCTAGGCACTAGAGGCATATTTTAAGTCATAGAAGATATGTGCACGCAACTAGCAAATGTAACAGCTGCTGGAATTTAATCAAGGCATGTGCTGAGTCCCTGATAATCCATTATAGATCTTGGAAGATCCTGGCTGTTAGGATGTCATAAATAGTCTGGTTACTAAAAACACTGTCAAAGAGGAAATATAACTGCAGGAATAAGTTGTATGGGTCCTCCATAAAGCAGTCAAGTATATATGTTTGTAATGTGTTTGCATATGATCTGCAACTGCCTGATTGATTAAACACTTGAGTGTCAGGAGGTGTTCACTGCATTTTATTTTAAATATATAGGACACCCCTCTGACAAGTAAAAGGTCAAGCTCCATTTCATTCTGTATGTATCTAGTTAAGACCTAACAAAAAGGCAATATGATTCAAACAGCTGATTATGAATTCCTACAAAGACAAGTCCCATGTGAGTCTATAGAGCAGGGCTGTCCAATTTCAGTCCTCCAGGGCCACCAACAGGCCAAGGTTTAAGGATTTTCCTGTTTAAGCACAGGTGAGTCAGTCAAAATAAATGAAGCACTGATTAACTCACATTTGCTTAATCAGGGAAATCCTTACATTCTAGCTGGTTGGTGGCCCTTGAGGACTAAACTTGGACATCCCTGCTATAGAGCAATGTTAGCATTTTCAAACTGATTGTAATGCAACTATCCAGCTGTAAGAGCCAAATTTTAGAGCAAAATGAAAAGTATATAGCCAACCTATTACCAGCGTTGTATTGCTGTAACTTTCTAGACAGAAGCACCAGTAAAGAAGCCCTTGGGACTAAGTGGAAGGGGCCATGACATGGGCCTGGGTAGTCCACACCTGGCTCCTTTAGTTGATTCCTATCCCCTCACACTTCTCTATAGGGGGAGGCTATATACAGCAAATGGTGGTAAAAAAGGTGTGGGGGCCTTTAGTCATGAGTCTGTTAGGTATAGGGTGTTTGTAGGCCACGTCCCTTTGCCCCCTGACTGGCCCCCGAAGAACAAGTGTTTCCCTCCCTCCCATCACTGTTATTTCTTCAATGCTTGTTAAAACAAAAAAAAATGTTGGTGTGGTTATCAAGACAGTATTGTCATTCATAGTTGTATCAGACATGTTGTATTGTCGTAGCAGTGCTTTAGACGGACAGCAAGGGTTGGAAGGGTTTGCGGGGACAGTCAACAGTCCCTAGGGGCCCTATAAATGGTTATTTGGAGGATCTCCAGGTCAAGCTCAGTTCAGCAGGCCTGAAGGGATCTCTCCTGGTTGGTCCTTGGACCTGGTGGGTATTCATCTGCCATGGCATCAAACAATGGTATGATTGGACACGGCATATATGTTTGGTTAGTCCCCTGGTTATGACCTTATCCACTTGAGATTCCTAAATAAGAGTTGCCACATACATTAATGTTTAAAGGTCAATAAACTGCTGCGGCCATATTTTCACCATTCAATTGTTTGTGTGTTTATTGGGTTTGGGTTTCTCCAGAGTCCCTGGTCATGAAACTAGAAAGTTTCATCAATAAAGAGTAGGGAATAGGTTTGCTTGCCCAGTACAGGGCAAACCATTCAAATGACTACAGCCAATGATTATTGTCACTCTCAGCTGCTGAATGTCTCAGCTTTTCCTCAAGTGGAAACTGTAATGGGGACGTTAACACTATATTTATATTTGTTATATGTAGTTTTAAAGCTTACAATAGGAATTCGTAAAAATTATGTGAATTCAGTATTCAGGGTATGTGTAACCCAGTGTAACAACATCATACATTTGTTTGCACCTTATTAGTGGGAAGCGATTACTTTAGCCCATTTAAAATACCAAAGTTGATATAATACGCATTACTTTCTGGGCTGTTGTGCCAGATCCTTTGAACATTTATCACAGATACTAAATTATACAAGCTGAATCCATTAAAGTTGATGAATACAGTGTGCAGTTCTCTAAATGAAAGGTTAGAGCACAGAACTATCCATATGTGGAGATATTTTGTATATTGAATATGTTGCTGCTGTTGTTTCATACTGATAAAAATGTGGCAAAGTATTAAAGGAAGTCTCTAGCACAGTAAAATAAGTCCTGATTTTATGTCCATGGACTTGGACATGGCAATTATTAGCTGTATCACAATACCACAGGACATCAAACTCTGCTCACTGCATATGGTAATCTTAACCCTTAAGGACCCATGACGGTCCTGTCACATCATGGGCTGGACGTGCAATAAGGACCAATGACATGCCAGGACTGTCATGGATTTCATGAGTGCAGCCCGAGAGGCTGCACTCCGTTTGGGGAGCCCTGCTTCAGATAGGAAAAAAATTATCTGCAGCGAACGTGTGTGGCCGGTCCTTGAGGGGTTAATTAGTTTCATGCACTCTGCCTGCTTCAGTTTGAAAAAAAAGAAAAACTGCATGCAACTGTCATGTCTGCCTCCCTGAACATAACAAACAGGCCTGATTAATAATATTATCTATTGAACACAATCAATAGGGCAAAATGAACAGGGTCCATTAACATTTTCTGACAATAATAAGGTAGGTTGTGTTATTAAGTGGTGTTAGTTCTCCGTCAAACGACAATATCATGTTTTATGAAGTCTAAGACAGACTAAGTAATAAGTCATGGCCTGTACTGTAGAGCCCTAAAATAGCTCCTGTCAGCTGGTTTTGGGCCTGGAGTCGACCAGGAAGTTTGTGGCTCGCAGCCAAATACTTTAGTGTGTAATATGTAAGATCCCATAAACTGCTGGAGTTAGGTTAGTATGCCTGTCCATACCAGTCTATGGGAACTATGGGTTGCTCCCTAAGTGACTCTAAAACTGTGAGACTATAAATCTCACAGTTCAGTGTCTATCACAGGATCAGCAGGAGAGCACTGGTGGTCGCTTTCCTGAACTCTGTTTGTCTCTCCCAAAGATCTTCTGGGTCTCACAATGCTGCCCTGGCTTCTTGGTCGGTCTGTTCCCAGAAGATCTGACCTTCAAAGAGGTCACATTCTTGATGACAGTTCCTGTTCAAGATTTATGAATTTGTCTTAGCTGGTTATCATCAAGCTAAGGGGAGGCAATATTCCTTTTGCACTCCTTAGGTAGTGCTGGGCAATATGGTAAAGGAAGTAAGTATTTCTATCAAAATAGAATGTATATAGCTGTAAATGTTATAACATGCTCTTTATGGAAAAGCAACTTGTATTTGAGTACTGGTAATCCATTAACCCTTTGATTGTGATGCAATGCATTGTGCTCCCCTCTGGCACTTAATGTATTAAGTAGAAGCATATATATTGGGCCTTATATATAAAGGTAAAGTGGAGCTGTACTGGAGCAAACCAGCTGCACCACAGGAGACCAAATCAAATTACCATTAAATTAAATGGAGATTTTACCTCTTTACAAAGCAATATGATGGATACCACTTTAAAATTCAAGATGATTAAAAACCCTAGGTAAATCAATAAGAAGGTGTATTTGTTTTCTGTGGTGCTGTTGATTTGCACCAGTATTGTTGAATGTCACAATTATCCATAAAGGCCACTGAGAGAGTGGTGGGATGTAAAAAAACAAACAAACAGAGCGTCCAGCTCTGTATCAGCATGGCGCTGGCAGTCTCTACTACGCATGACTGCCCCGCGCCGGGTGGCAGTGGCACTGTGGCCCGTGTAACGGGCTGTTCAACTAGTATATATATATATATATATATATATATATATATAGTTACAATGTTTTGCAACAATTTTATAAATCCCAGTATTGTTTTTTTTACCTCTGTCCTAGTAGCCTGTAAAGGTTGCTGTGCCATTTTCTTTGTGATTGTATAGATTAAGGCAGTTTTACTTCTGCGCATGAATATTATTAGCTGCATTTTACCACAGAGCACCCCAGAAACTAGATAGCTGTGTATCACTATGGGACACTTCAACAATTCATGCACAACAAAAGTACACTGTTACTGTATATCTGCATTCAGTGTAGTACATCATTGCACAACACAAAGATTAACGATTAACACCTGATATTAATTCTATTAGTATGGTCCTGCTAGTGCTTCTACTACTGCTTCTGAAAGTGCTGCTGTTATGGCCTTTGAAGAAGGACATCAGTTGAAATACCTTTTGTAATCATGTCGAAGGAGCTTAGTGAAGCAATTCGAGGAAGAGTTGTTCTCCTGAGTGCTGAAAAACTTTCCAAAGCCAAAGTATAGCTAAATTGAATATGTCTAAGGGGACAGTACAATACACATCAAAGGGATTTTCTGAAACCAAATAATTTTTACCCAAAGCAAGACCATGCAGAACTAAAGTGACCACACCATCAGAAGACCAGTATATCAAGCTAACATCATTATGGAATAGAACAGCATTTGCCTCCACAATTCAAGCTCAGCTGAACCAGACAAAGTTAAAGCAATCATTAAGGCAAATGGTGGTCATCCCAAATATTGAGAATTTTTGATTTACATTTTGTACTAATACATTAGTAGTGAAACTGATGTATTTTGGTTTGAGAAATACTTTATATTTTGTCAGACAGATTTGTTTTGTGAAAGACAGGTCTTGTCAAACTAACTTGATCGCATTTTATGAAAAAGTGAGTAATAATATAGATGCGGGAGCGGCGGTTGATGTGATCTATTTAGACTTTGCCAAGGCATTTGATACGGTTCCACACAAGAGGTTACTGTACAAATTGAATGAAATAGGCCTAGGGGAAAATGTTTATGTGTGGATTGGAAATTGGCTGAAAGATAGAATGCAAAGAGTGGTAGTAAATGACAAGTTATCCAGTTGGATAAACGTGATAAGTGGAGTACCTCAGGGATCTGTCCTGGGTCCTCTTCTTTTTAATTTGTTTATTAATGACCTCCCAGAGGGCATAGGGAGCCATGTATCAGTGTTTGCCGATGACACAAAATTAAGTAAGGTAATAAAGTCTGAACTGGATGTGTCTTCATTACAATAGGATTTGGACAAATTGAGTAACTGGGCAGGCAAGTGGCAAATGAGATTCAATATAAACAAGTGTAAAGTTATGCATTTTGGGTATAATAATAAAAATGCAACATATAGTTTAAATGGTGTTTCTCTGGGGAAATCTACAAATGAAAAGGATTTGGGAGTAATGGTAGACAATAGACTTAGCAGTAGCATGCAGTCCCAACTGGCAGCTGCAAAGGCCAATAAGATATTGGCATGTATTAAAAGGGGTATTGACTCAAGGGAGGAAGATATAATTATGCCTCTTTACAGGTCCATGGTAAGACCCCACTTAGAATATGCTGTTCAATTCTGGGCACCCTTTCTGAAAAAGGACATTATGGAACTAGAGAAAGTGCAGAGGACGGCTACAAAACTAGTACGGGGAATGGAAAGTTTTAGTTATGAAGAAAGGCTAGAAAAGTTAAACTTGTACACACTAGTGAAACGGCGTCTTAGAGGGGATATGATAACACTATATAAATATGTTCAGGGCCCATACAAAGGGCTCGCCAAAGACCTGTTCATTAACAGAACAGTACACAGGACAAGAGGCCACCCGCTTAGACTTGAGGAAAGGAGATTTAATCTACAACAGCGGAAGGGTTTCTTTACAGTAAGGACAATAAAGGTATGGAATTCACTGCCTGAGGAGGTGGTGCTATCGAAAACATTAGATGCCTTTAAAAGGGGCCTGGATACTTATTTAAAAGAGCATAACATAGAGGGCTATGTACGTTAGTATTGGGATGAATATTTAGTTGGGGCTTGTTGATCCAGGGAGAAATCTGATTGCCATTTGGAATCAAGAAGGAATTTTCCCCCCATTCAAGGCAGAATTTTAAATTGCTAATTGAGGGGTTTTTTTTGCCTTCTTTTGGATCAACGATGGTAAACAGGAATAGGAAAAGGTTGAACTAGATGGACGCAAGTCTTTTTTCAACCTAAATTACTATGTTACTATGTTACTATGTTTTGCATGCTGGAATAAAAGCAGATTGTGTTAGTGGACTCAAATTTTTTCTTTAAGCAAAGGGGTGTGGCCTGAAAAAGAGGCATTACTGAAAGGGGAAGAAGGTCATTGATGTTACTAATTTAATCCTACAACAGAATGGTAGCAGGGATATTCTGCCCATTTGGGTATGCTCACTTTGGGAAACATTTACCTATGAATAAGTTATGAGCACTGAGCCTCAGAATCGCACATTTTTAAAATGGTTAATTTTAAGTACAAAGCTGGAAAGCTGCCCAATTTGCTGTCTCTCCCAATCTGCTGTAGTAGGCCTAGGCCTACATACATTACTGCTTTTGCGTAAAAAAAATTAAATGAGGCATATATTAAGACAAAGTCGAGCAAACAAATCATCAGCACCATACAGGTCAAAGAAAAATTGTTTCACAATGCTTTGGAGACAAATCTAGTATTCAAGGGGATAATTTCCTACACTTTGTACATATGGCTCACTGAAACTGTAACTGAAAAAAAGATACAAAAGGCCTAGTGTATAAAGGCAAAGTTATTGTATCACAGTGGACACATACATATTTCCATTAATTTAAATTGGACAAATGCACTCTCTCTAGAATGCTAGCGAGGTCTTCAAGGCATTGCAAAGCAAGGTGATGTAGATCTCTCTATCACACAAGCAGTTTAAAACCCTATTTAACTCTGTAGGTATTTTATGATTATTTGTCCCCTACTGTGCAGTTGATATGTCCAACAATTGCTCCTATTTGCTTTTATAAAAGTGACCAGATATCCCTTTAAATGAAAATAGGCACATGGCTTCATTGATTACAGTGCCCTCCTGCAGAATGACATTTATGTAAGTGTCTTGTGTTTAATGGGATAGTTGGTCACCATAACCTTTATACATAAAGCCACATTTGTTTTCTTTTTGCCTAGTGATTAATCCATTACAAATTAATCCACCCCTTGCGGATAGCATGTTTATAGCATACTATGACATCTTCAGCTAGACCTGGAATTTCTCCTCCTTTTACAGCAGATTATCTGGCAGGTAGTTGGGATGTTTTGGCCAGAATTATTTTGTTGTTTTGGAGAGTTAGAAAATATGGACACAAATGTCATGAGAATTGAGATGAGTCATTTACTTTTACAGAAATGTAAGAGTTCTCTTTGGAAACCTGAGCATGAAACAGCAATTGGAAAGAGCAAACATCACCAATAAGTGTTTGTGCAAAGAAAATGTTCCATAATTTACCTTTTAAAGAAACCGTCACCCTGAATCTGACTTTACGGTATTCTGCAAGTGTAAAATATGTAAAATCAAATTGCATCTACTTTTTTATTTTTATTTTGCTCATTTATCTGAAATTTTCACATTATCCTAAGAACTGAATTGTGAATATAATTTTGGCAGTTTTGCTCATGTACATGCTACTATTGATGGTTGCAGGAAAGTTGCACCATATGGTAACTGGAGAACTTCCATTGGAGATTGTCATCTGTACAACCCTTCTCATCAAAAGGCTGGGGAACTTAGAACAACTGGACCCCTAAGATTAATTTGATTTAAAGAGACAGTACCCCCCCCATTTTGGCTTTACATATTCTACAAATTGTAAACACATTTTATTTATTTATGTCTCTCTTTTTTATTAGATTAATATTCAGGGCTACTCCCTCTTTATGACTCTAGAGGGGGCAGCCCTGGTAAGAAAAGCAAGGGACAGTGGAACAATATACCACTATTCCTGATAAGGAAAATATTGGAAAGAGGGAACATGGGGAGTTCTCTCTCATCAATCTAATGGTACTTGTATCAATCATCTGTACACACACAGACACACATATATATGTTATTTACAATGATCCAAATCACATCCACACTCTGTGTGTTCTCCAAAACATTATGATTGTCATGATAGGCATGAATATGATGGTAAGGGATCTTTAAGCCAACAATTTGGCTTAAAGACATCTGTAGGTAGTAACCATGAACACTGATCTAAAAGTGTAATTCATAGGTGAAACTGAAAAAGAATCAATTTGACTTACATATTATACACTTGTAGAATATATAGTGGCAAGGGGGGATTGTCTCTTTATAAGGGTCTTTAGCACCTTACATTTTCACAGTGAAATAAAAACCTTTCTAGCATTTAAAAGGTTAAAAGCCTCATTTAAATCAAGGGGGATTTTAATGTCTCCCCTATGGTATAATTAGTATACACCAACTTTTTCTAGTTATGCTTAGTATTTCAGCTTCCATATACATATAACTACTCCCTTATTCATGTCAATGAAGCATGGGAGCTATAGTTCAACAATAGCACTTGCTCTGCAAGTTGTTGACCTATACTCTAAGCTGTTGCTAGATGGTTAAAAAAGTATAAATACCTACAGATATAGCAATAATGAACTTTCCATTTTCTGTGTTACGTTATCTTGCTCTGATGAGTAATGTCCAATGACTTGCATGAGATCTTTTGTTTACTTAACCAGACATGGGGCAGAAAATCTGGATAGATCACAAAGTGAAGTTTGGCTACATCTGTATTCTATAAACTACACGTATTACTACAAGAGTATATTTAATAAACAGTAAAATAAAGTGAAAACAAAGTAAGTAATTTATGCTAAGGACCTGGATAGATAACAAGCGTTGTTTGTTTTGTTTGCCCACTCTCCATCCCCCCCAAACAAATGGGGAACTGTATTGTTCAGACAATGGGTGTTGCTGATATTCTGAGCCAGGGCTCAAAATTTCCACTTGCCTCCTCGCATTTGGGGAGGAGAAATTGAATGAGGGCGAGTGGAAATTGAAGCCAGCAATGTTAATAATCTGCCACCTGTCCACTTGCCTGCCTGCTGTATGTATGCCAGCGGTGCATGTTATCAAGTTGTGAGTGACTGTGATAGTGAGTGTCAGCCGGTGGAGCAGTGAGAAATGGAAAGAAACAGGCACAACACTTGACAGTGCAACAGCAGTGACAGACTGGCAGCACAATCAAACTCATCTCCTCCAGTGCTTTGAAGGCAAGTGAGTCCCACCGGCTGCTAATTCTGAGGCTCAGCTCTGGAATGGCGTTTGTGTGTGGGGTTATAGTGCAGGTAGTGTGTGCTCTGTTTGGAAGATACTCTCAATGCCTGTACACACAGCGCCTACAAGAACTATGGACTGCAGCGTTGTCAGATCGCATTATAAAGTTGATTTACCCTTCTGGACCATGAGGGTGAGTTGTAGTATTAAGCACTCTATCTTTAAATGAAAACTAGAATAGTTCTGGGGCAAACCATCTGCACTATAGAGTATGATTAGAAATCTCCCCAAATTCCCATTAATTTAAACTGAGCTTTTAACACCTCAAATGTAAAAGATGCAATGTCTTGGAGCCCTCTGTAGCATTCAGGGAATTAAAAGCCCAGTTCAAATTTGCCATTTCCCCCTAGTGTCCCTCTTTCGGAGCTATTAGGGGTTCATACTTGAGATGGGTGGGGTTAAAGGCAGGGATATGGGTGGGGCTAGGCATGGAAACTGGTGGCGAGTAACTTTTCAGGTCTGGCTAGTAGCTCAGGACTTGAAATTTTGAGCCCTGTTCTGAGCTTTTGTTATGCTGACATTTAAATAATAAAAGTAATATTGTTTGGCTTTGTGCATGAGAACCTTCTCCCTAAGTACCATGTCCCTTATTACCTGCAGTTCTAGCTCTCCCCTGAGCTTGTCCCCTGACCTATGAAACCTGCTATGCTATGCTATTTTCGTTCAGGGATGTATTTCCTGTTTGCTGCTAGCTTCTGTTTAAAATGTTCCTGTGTCAGAGTCTGTTACTAGCTTTGGTTCCCTTTTGTTTTCCTGTGTCCTTGTCTCCTGTTTGTTTATCAGTTCTGTAGGCAGAAACAGACTTCTAGCTGTTACCTGTTACTCATATTGTGTTGTGGCCATTTATCTTTGAGAAAGCAGGGTGGATTGCCAAGAAACAATTAGGAATTGTCCTTTCTCTTTCAAATTGTTTTACTTTTTTAATAAATTATCAGTTGGGGAGATCTATATGATAAGAACATCCACCCTCTTTTTTCCTGCATCCTGACTGGAGATCTGGTATATCCCGAGCAGAGACTGGACAATCTCTCCTCTTACTGGGGTGTCAGGAATCATTGCAACCCTTACCATTTGTGAGGCTAATATTTATGTCTTGTCTATTTATTTAAGTATTTATGATATCACAATGTTGGGAACCCTCCCTCCATTTTGTCAACTTGTACCAATACTTCTTAATATCTTGTTAGTGTCTATTGAAACGACACCAGGCACTTTTTTCTCTATCTGTGGAATTTGTACAGTAATTACAATGGTGCCAATTGCCTTCTGTGTCCTAGCTGCTGTGATTTGCCACCCAGACTCCTCATTCTACCTTCAGCTCTGAGCTCCAGACTGTTCCCTCTGGCAGCTGGATTCGGTACTGTATGCAGTAATTTCCGGATTTTTGCTCCTCAGGTGGCAGCTTTTGGTATTGATGTTTTTTCTCTGCTTAATACAAGTATGAAACTCCCATAGGTGTGTAACAAAGTATTAGAAATTACAATGGCAAAGATTCTTCCATTGTATTTGCCATTGTACTTTGCGAAGGATTTTGAACAGTGAAAGCAACTTTACACGTAAGGAAACTATATTGGATGCATTTGACCCATATTATTCTTTAATACACCCCAGATAATCACTCCATATGCAGAAACTCTCAGGTGTTAAACTAAAATACATTAATAAATCACATTTTAATATTTCAGATTAAGGAGTGAAATGTGGGGTGAGACAATGTCTCTTTGCATCCACTTGGATTTTCTCAGTAGGTTCTGGTAAGGAAAATGTTAAATGTAGGTGTTTACGTGGACAAGAGCTTAGTCATTTTTCTGTACTTTCTTTTTACTCTTACTCTCAATCCCCTGGTTAGATACTCTAAACAACTGTTGTAAGTCATATGTTTCTAGCACAGAATGTGTTTCTTGTTAGCAGTCATGGACCACACAGGCAGGCTTCTTTGGAACTCCTTGCTCATTTCTTCTGTCATTAACGACAACAATAGAGAGACTGGACAGTGAACATGAGCCCTATGCATGCTAATGTTGTGGGTAGTGTTTGCACATTAGCCATATATACACAATACACAAATATGTAGACGAGTTACATTTTCACATAGGTTCACAAAGCTGGTGAACATTGTCCCTTTTCAGTAATTTAAATATTATTATTATTATTATCCAAGGCTACCTTAGTGTGCAAATAAACTGAAACACAGTTATTTTAACCCCTTATGGACCCATGACTGTCCTGGACCGTCATGGGTTGTTATACCCTTAAGGACTTATGACAGTCCTGAACCGTCATGGAATTCCGGGCTCCCTGTGTGGCTGCATGCTGTTCGGGGAGACCGGAATCGAATCGCAAAAAAAAAAATCAGGGGGGTTTAATGAATTCAACTTATGTTATGTATTGAATTGCATTACACTTGCCATTCTGACATACAGTGCACACACGCTCTGTAATCAGGTAGTCACTCACTTAACTTTATAAACAAACAGAAGATAATTGAGACTGATAATACTGCCCTTATGGAAAATATAATAATAAGGCCTTGATTCAATTGACCCAGTCGGCCAAAAAAACAGAAGATAATATTTTTTCAAGCATTGTAAGCCATTTAATTACCTGTGCTATGAAAAAATACAGAATAAAAAAATCCCACTTAGGGCAATAAATGTGCGTGCGTTTTCACCCATTGACAAAAAAAAAAAAAATGCAGAAATATGCAGTTCAGTTCCATGCGTTAGGCACTAAGAACCGTTAAGGGACCCACTTTAACATGGACCCAGTTTTACTGGGCACAGAGTCCCTTAATGCATCTCCAAAGTGCCGACACAGGAATTTAAAGTTAAAACAATGCATAGAAGAAACCTAAGTCACCAGCAGATATATTGATATGGGTCCCTAAGATCCATATCAATACATCCAAAGTACTGAAAAAATGAGTCAAATGTTACCTCACTGGTACTCCCAGGGTCAATCAGACTAAATTAAAAAAAAAAAAAAAAAAAAAAAAAGCCCTTGAGAACACTTACCAGTAATCCTGATATCCAGATGAGTCTTTAGCACTATGGTCTGTAATCTTCTTTTTTCTTATATTCTTTTTCTTCATTTCTGTAAAATAAAATAATATGTCAATGCAAGTAATAAATAAAAAAGGCTCCAAGATAACCCTTTGAGTGCGGGTTGGGTTCCCCTCTGACGCTCAAAGGGTTAAATACAGTGTGGCATATCTTTTGAAATTAATATTCAGCCGTTTTAAAATAAAAACTAATTTCTTTTGTTCAAGAAATTAAAGGGCTTCCATTGCTCTAAAGACACTTCGGCTGTCACCTCCTCCACTGGTTTCATCATACCTCTACTAGAATCTGATTGACTGGGAGTTGTGGAAGCACAGATACCAGCCAATTGGAGGCTGGAATACATTGTGAACAGAGACTGGCCATATAAAAAGCCAGTCTCTGTTCAAAATTCCCTCAATGGGAATCGTCTTCTTAGATGTCGCCAAAGCATTTGACCGAGTCTGGCACAAGGGACTGCTGCACAAGATGATTGGCCTGGGATTTCCTAACTACCTGGTGAAGATGATTGCAAGCTACCTGGGAGACTGCACCTACCATGTCGCCATGCGGTTTGAGATGTCCTCATCACATCCCATCCAAGCAGGTGTGCCACAGGGATAGAACCTCGGACCCTTTCTCTTCAACATCTTCACCAGTGACTATCACGGTGCCCGTGATGGCTGCAATCCAGTGTCTATCACCTGTAGGGGGCTCCCATTGGCTGTCTGCCTTCAGCCCGCCTCACATTGCCTTTTTAAACTCAGTCTGGGCACCCTTTGGTTGCCCTTTCG
Organism: Rhinophrynus dorsalis; assembly: GCA_037306005.1. Classification (NCBI taxonomy): domain Eukaryota; kingdom Metazoa; phylum Chordata; class Amphibia; order Anura; family Rhinophrynidae; genus Rhinophrynus; species Rhinophrynus dorsalis. The sequence continues at coordinate 258,850,855 of CM074722.1, forward strand.
TGGTGTCTCTGACAGCATCCAGTTTCACCTTGCTACAGTAGCTGATTGGGCCTGTTGTTGTGTTCCTGAGTTCCTGAGTCGACCTGTTCCTGAGTTCCTGCCTGCTATGTCAGTTCCAGTCCGGTTCCGGTTGTATTCGTCAGTAGCTGATGTTCCTGTTGCCAGTCTTCATTGCTGCACTTGATCCGGTTGATCTTCTCTGCTGGTTCCGGTTGTTACCTGCTTCCAGTTCCTGCATCTGTGGCGACATTGTTCCTCGCTCGCTTCGGGACATTCCTCCTGTTGGTTCCCAGCGCGCGGACGCTGGTTCGCTCCATTAGCCTTGTGGCTCCATTTAAGACTGTTGGTCCCAGCGTGCGGACGCTGGTTTGCTCCACTGGCCTTGCGGCTACACTTAACACCTGTTGGTCCCAGCGTGCGGACGCTGGTTTGCTCTATTAGCCTTGTGGCTACTCTCACACCTGTAGGTCCCAGCGTGCGGACGCTGGTTTGCTCTATTAGCCTTGTGGCTACTCTCACACCTGTAGGTCCCAGCGTGCGGACGCTGGTTTGCTCTATTAAGCCTTGCGGCTAGTCTCTCACCTGTTGGTCCCAGCGTGAGGACGCTGGTTTGCTCCATTAAGCCTTGTGGCTACTCTTACACCTGTTGGTCCCAGTGTGCGGGCGCTGGTTGCTCCTTGGCCTTACGACCGTATATACTACATTGCTGGTTCCCAGTGTGCGGACGCTGGTTCACTCCACTGGCCTTGCGGCTACTCTTTGCTGCCTGTCGGTTCCAGCGTGCGGATGCTGGTTTGCTCCACTAAGCCTTGCGGCTCACTTCACTGCCTGTTGGTTCCAGCGTGCGGGTGCTGGTTTACTCCTTGGCCTGAAGGTCTATACATCGTACTATTGTTCCCAGTGTGCGGACGCTGGTTAGGTCCACTAAGCCTTGCGGCTACACTTCACAGCAGCGCGCGGGACTGGTTTACTCCTTGGTCTTACAGTACTGTTGGTCCCAGCGTGCGGACGCTGGTTAGATCCTTTAGCCCAGTAGCTGTACTTACTAGTCTGTTGGCCCCAGCGTGCGGACGCTGGTTTGCTCCACTGCCTTGTGGCGACATTTCTCTGTTTATTGGTTACCAACGCGCGGGCGTTGGTTCACTCCATGACCTGTGGGTTTACTCAAGATCTTGCTTGATGTTTCCCGACGTAGGACGTTGGTTTACTACACTCATGTACCTGATGGTCCAGAGTGCGCTGTCCAGTCCCAGACAGCTATGATTCCTACAGTACACGGGTACTAGAGTTTCAGACTACAGTGTAACCACTTGACCTGGTTGCCGCTGTCGTTTCCCCTATACTGTCATTGCCATCTGACAATCTATAAGGTCATTGTGGTGGTCTCCTTCACTTTGGGCTGCCTTGCCCGGTATATTGGTAAGGCCGGTAGAACCGTCCACTATTCCATCTTAAGGTTGCCTTATCCGGTATTGGCAGGGCCGGTAGAGCCTAATACATTGGTAGTCCATCAGGCTGCCTTGCCCGGTATATTGGCAGGGCCGGTAGAGCCACCTGTTCTAGACTTGGCCAGGTTGCCTTGCCCGGTATATACTGGCAAGGCCGGTAAAACCTGTATTGCTATTGTCATTATCGTCTGCCTATTCTATATATTGTTTGTATAAAACCCTATGGGATTATTTTAAACGTTTTCAATAAAATTGTGTTTTTACCTAACCTTACGTCTGAGAGTCTTAACAAACCGTGACAGTGACATCCCGACAGATCTGCACAAGACCGACCTGGCACTGTATGAGGATGATGTTGCAATCATCTCCCAGTCATTTAGCGAAAAGGAAGTGACGAAGAATCTGCAAGCATCATTGGACACCATCTCAACCTGGTACAGCGACTGGTGGATAGAACTCAACATCAGCAAGACAACTGCAATGCTGTTCACCAGAAAGAAGATCAAGGAGCACCCGCACATCAGCCTCAATGGGGAGACCATCAAGTGGGAAAGTAGCAGCCGCTTCCTTGGTGTGACCCTGGACAGCAAACTCAACTGGTGAAGCCATATTGAAAATACTCAGCAGAAGGCAACAGGAAAGATGGCATCGCTGTACCCACTCCTGAAGACCAAGTCCATGCCACTCCGGACAAAGATCAACATCTACAAGGCGATCATCAGACCTACCCTGATGTATGCCTCTCCAGCATGGATCACCTGCCATGAGCGACATCGGAAGAGTCTTCAGATAGTCCAGAACAAGGCCCTGCGGATATCGTCTGGAGCTCCATGCTTCGTAAGGATAGCCAACCTTCACAGGGAGCTGGACATCGAGATGTTGGATGAACACCTAGTAAAGCTGAGTAAGAACTTCTTCCAAGTACTGGATCAGAACCCGAACCCTCTGATCAGAAGACTCACTGCCACCACTGCAAACCCCTTCGACCGCTACCCGCGGCCCATCACAGCGAAGACCCTGTGAAACCAACCCAACTGTGACAAGTCAACACAGACCAAGAAGAATCCAAACCTGCGACTACATACCCAACCCGAGAAGATGGAGTAATGAGGCTCAAGCCTCTGTATCCAAAAATCACCGCTGATGGATAAAATCTATCAGCAAGAAGACGACAACGGCGAAAATTCCCTCATTCGGACTTGTGCAACGGACTGGAAGGTATGGAGGGGGTGGGGGGATCTGTGTCACTAGACGTTCCTGCCACCACCAACTGCGTCAGTGGGGGAGGCGGCAGTGATAATATCTTGGAGCTTTGGAATCCCTTTCATTTCTTGAACAAAATAAATTACTTATTTATGATAAAACTGAGTGGCTAAATATTAGTTTTAGAAAATGTGCCACACTGCATTTAATCCTTTGAATGATGAGACATATTTTACAGCTAGAGTTTAGGCCCTTCAATTTAAGGATATGATTTTAATGTGTCTACTCATGGTGAAAGGAGAGGTATGTATGAAAAGGAGTGGAGTGAACTCTGTTAATGAATGTGCTTACCATAGTTTGAAATATAACTGGTTGGGAGGGAGACCAAAGTAGGCAGATGGTATCTGGGTGCAAATGGCAGGAGGCAGGCACATTTATTGCCCTAAGTGGGATTTTTTTATCCGGTATTTTTTCATAGCATGGCTTACAATGCTTGAAAAAATATCGTCTTCTGTTTTTTTGGCTGACTGGGCCAATTGAATCAAGGCCTTATTATTATATTCTCCATAAAGTCAGTATTATCAGTCTCAATTATCTTCTGTTTGTTTATAAAGTTAAGTGAGTGACTACCTGATTACAGAGCGTGTGTGCACTGTATGTCAGATTGGCAAGTGTAATTCAGTTCAATACATAACATAAGTTGAATTCATTAACCCCTTAAAGACCGTCCGTGCACGCACGCGGTGGTCACTTAAGGACCACGGAGCATTTTTTTTTTTTTTTTGCAATTTGGTTCTGGAGTCCCCAAATGGCATGCAGCTACACGGGGAGCCTGGAATTCCATGACGGTCCAGGACCGACATAGGTCCTTAAGGGCCTCCTGTCCTGGCAGTCTATGCAGAGGGGATTAACAGGGGATTGGCAGTCTATGCAGAGGGGATTAACATAACAAAAGTAAGTAGACATTTCAGTATATATTTAGGGGCAGTGCACTGTCCCAGGAAAAAAATAAAAGAAATAATCACGAAGAGAGAGTGCGTGTGTGTGTGTGTGGGGAAAAAATGTAAACAAAACTGGAACTGAAAAGAGCTGGTCTTACAAGGAACACCAGCCTATCCATCAACAACAACAAGAACCCAAACAATGGAAAAAAGAAAGGAGTGATGGAAAAGGAGAAACTAGAGGCACTTAGGGATTATGGAGGGGAAGGAGGAGGGACATATTAAAATGGAAGATGGGAAGTGAGTGTAACGGGTACCCAAGTCCCTGGGTTGGACTCAGGCCGTCGTTCCAGGTTTCTCCCTCCTGAGGTCAGCTACAAGCAGGCAGCTCCACCGGCTACTCAAGCAGCATTTCTTCCTAGGATGGGGGTCAACAGAAGTCCCTTGATACCATCCAGCAACAGAGAGACAGAAGCCAGTTGAAGTTCAAACTGTAACACACTTTACTGGCAAAGACCACAGATATTTATACACAAATCTTGCATTGACTCTTATGGGGAAACCAGATCTTAATCCAATCATGTTACAGGAGACAAAAGGGCAACATCAGATGGCCTAACAAATACAATAACTCAGACAGGATTACATTTCAGATACAATAGGGTTTGATTGAACAAAGACTTGAGGGCTTGAACTAATTACCACACGGCAGGGGGCAGAGGTGTAACTAGAAGCCACCGGGTCCTGGTGCAAGAATTGACATGGGCCCCCCCCCCCGACCACATTGGCCCCCTTCATCTCCACATTGCTCCTTCCACAATGCCCCCCTTCATCTCCACATTGCCCCTTCCACAATGCCCCCTTCATCTCCACAATGCCCCCCCTTCATCTCCACATTGCCCCTTCCACAATGCCCCCTTCATCTCCACATTGCCCCTTCCACAATGCCCCCTTCATCTCCACAATGCACCCCTTCATCTCCACAATGCCCTCCCTTCATCTCCACAATGCCCTTTCCACAATACCCCCTTCATCTCCACAATGCCCCTTCCACAATGCCCCCATCATCTCCACTCCACAATGCCCCTTTCACAATGCCCACATTTCCCCTACAACAATGGCCCCATCTTCACATTGCCCCTTCATCTGCACATTTCCCCTTTATCTCCACATTGCCCCTACCTCCAGTCCTGGAGGTCTAGCGGTGTGGCTTAACAGATCTGTGCCTCCTTCGGCACAGATCTCTAGAGCTGAAGCTCCCGCGCGCCGCTCTAGTAATGCAGAGGCTGGGAGATGATGTCATCTCCCAGAGCTCTGTATTACTAAAGCGGCGCGGAATGGGAGTTCTGCTGAGTTGCTGATGCGGGCGAGGGGGTCGCAGGGGATGGCCGGGCCCCTGGAGTGATGGGCCCGGTCGCAGGTGCGACCGATGCGACCCCTATTGTTACACCACTGGCAGGGGGTCTGACTGCAGTTCACAATGCTTAATTAACACCCAGTAGGGGGTCTAGCTACAGTACACATAGTCATATGGCTGGAGTGGCTGCAATACACATCTTAGGGACAGTGGGTCAAGGGTGAAGCCTTTGTTTGACTACTTTGAATGCCCTGCTCCAACCTTGACCAATCCCTGAGCTGTCTACCATTCCCCATGTTAGGCTATGGAAGATATTTGCATACTTGGTAGTTGGTGATTGCACAAACCTTCGAATTGGACAAGTACAATTAAACACATACAATATTTGACAATAAAACCAAACTTAATACACTTGTACATGAATGTAACCCAGAGCAGCTCTATGTATCAAGCTGTCCATCCACCCAGTTTCTATTTTAGTGTATGACTCTGGTTTGAAGAGCCATACAATCAGTCTCAGAATAGGGTCCCAATAGGGCAAAATGTCCCTAGTTTGTAGGATGGTTTGGGTACCCAGTCTCTAGCCCAGACAAGGGCTCAAGTAACGGGTAGGATCCGTTACAGTAAGATAGGAGTTTAATTATAGCAATGAATGCCCAGCACCGCATTGCAACCAAGGTGAAGAGATAGAAAAATAAAAAACAACAAACAAAATAAAACCCACACCAACAATATATCCATAACATGGGAACTGGTTTTCCGTGTAAGGAAATACCCAAAATTCCCTGAGTCCAGAGCTGATACAAATACTTAGATGTATTCTGGAGTGAGAGAGTCCTGGAAAATCTTATCAGTGTGTATGTTGCTGAGAGATCTGTTTAGATGAGATACCAAGTTCAAGCACAATATATTATGCAAATGAATATGTTAAAGAAAGAAAAAGAAAGAAAAAAATATCAGTAATCTGACAGCATGTTTTCTGTATAAACAAGGGTAACTAGGCTTAAGGAGTAGAGAGTTAAGTCCAAAGCTCAGTTAGTAGAATTCTGGAGCAAGAGAGTCCAGGATAGCAATATCAGCGCATGTCCTGTTGAGAGGTCTGGTTAGGTGAGATACTCAGTTAAAGCATACTATATTGAGCCAGGTAATATTTTGAAGAGAGACAAAAAAAGAAAAAATGGGGGAGGGTAGGAAGATTAATTGATCAGGCGTCAGATTGTGGAATTTAGGAATTTGAATTATGGACCCGAGTTTGGTGTCAGGATCCTTAGCTGTTCATATATCAGGTTTTAGTGGAGTGGACGTAGGAGAAGAAGAATTTCCCTCATCTTGGAAATAATTGTGAAGATGTAAGTTCCTCAGATAGCAAGGACATAGATATGTGTGTTTCATCTATGTTCAAGAGATGAAGAATTTATGATTTATTTTTCAGGGATGTCAAAATAATGGATTTACCTTCATGAAAGGCCAACTGTTTGAATGGATGGCTCCATATATTGTATTTTATGAAGTTGGAGAAAATTTGTAATTGGTTTGAAATATCACCTTTTTTGAATGTGAGTGGTAATAAGTCCTGAAAGGATTGAATGGAAACAGAGTCCATAGTGAGTGGAGCTAACTAATACATCTCTTGATTTAGAGAGTTATTGTTGCCAGGCACACAAAACTCTACTTGTATATAGCTCTTCACCTTTTTCCCCTCCCCCTTTTCTTTTGTTAGCCCTATTGATCCCTCTATCTTTCTTTTCCTCTCCCTATGGGGACTTAGATTCTACTGGGGAGAAACTCTATGAAGACGCCACCCAAGCATATTCTTCTAGTTTGCTGGCTCATGGACATTTGTACTCTTAAGATATTGTCTGTAAGTATGAGGAGTCTAAATGTACCAGAGAAGTGACTGATTGCACTTAGATAACTTCTCAGGCAAAAGGCAAATGTGATATTTGTACAAAAATCTAGTTTCACTCAACACAGTCAAACCAGATTTTACAAGACATTTCCTAACCTTCAATCAGTCATCTTTTCATGAAAAGAAAGGAGTTGTAAAATCATACACCATGGAAGCATGTTGATTCTTTATCTGACCCTGAAGGTCAATGACTATTTATTAGAGGTTATATTCAAAAAACTAATTTCACCTTTGTGACAATAAACACCCCTAACATTAACAATTAATTTTTTCACCAGTACCTTTAACCTCCTCAAGTCCTTTAAGATGGGCCAATTGATCTTTTATGGAAATCTCAATATTCCCTTAGATCCTTCCTTCAACTGCTCTTCAGTTAAATCATTAGTCCAGTTTTCCAGTTTTATATAACATTCATCTTGCCCTGGAGATTCCTATTTCCCTCTCAGAAGCATTACACATACTTTTGTCCAGTATAAAAGTCTTATGCGAAAACAGACTATTTATTTGTTGAAAAATCCCAATTTACATAATCTATTATATGCTTCTATTGCATGAATGAACCAGGTCTCTGTTAAACTCCTTTATGTCCATAGTTCCCCTCAAGGTGGCTTAATAAAACTGTACTAGATGAGACTATCACACTTTAACATACTGGTCACTTGCAATACTGCCTCTGTGTCTATGAATTTTATTGGAGAACTTCCCCCCTCTCAGTTCTTTACTACTATCCTTGTTTGTGTAGACAGGATAATTAAGATGGCTGATTTCATTCCAACTAAATAGTTACACTTTGCTATTGAAACAGCTGATTTGTTTACCCAGGAGGTGGAGAGATTCCTGCTAAGGTTGTATCAGATCAAGAGACTCAATTCATTTCTAGGTTTTGATGGTCTTTTTGTTCTCTTTTACACATTCAGTTCTCTTTTTCCATGCATAGACTAATGGGGAGACTGAGTGCACTAATATCTGCACTGTTGTGTCAATAAGGCTATTGGGTTACCTTTTGCTTACATTCCTCCACTAAACTTTAACTGTTTTATGCCAACAATAGGTTTCATCTGGCCTCATTTCAAGGTGTTGCTTCTTCATCCTAGTCTCTGTAAGCCTCTGAATAACTCTGCTTTTTAACCTCCTGCCTCTATGACCAGTCTAATTTCACAAGATTACAATACGTCTAGAAGGCCTCCTCTGACAAGGGTGCCCTTGAGGGGGGTCATGTCTGGCCCTATCAGGTAATCATCATCTTCCAGCCTACATTTGCATGCAAGCTCCTTTTACCCATGTGCTTTGTTGTTTGACTCTGCAGCTGAAGACTTTATCCTGGTTTATGCAGGTCTGATTTGGAAAGGTTTTACTCCTACTTGTCCTATGACTCTTCCTAATTTACACCTGCCCTCATCCTTTTCTTGACTCCTGATCCTGCAGGTACACTGCCTGCCCTGAGAATTGGCACAACCCTGACTTCATCTCCTTGATTCTGTTTTTGTTGTGAAGCTTCTAGTATTCAGACTATGGAGTTCTATGATGCAACAATTAACATATTTTTCTGCCCTTGACTACACCAAACAAATGATCTTCTCCAATCATAAATGTAAATCTTTGAGTATCAGAAGGGTGCCCAGTACTTTTCTTAACAATGTTTTGGGCATCCAATAATAGCAAAAACTAGAAATTGCAGACTCCAATAATTAAATATTTTTTTCGACGTTAATCTTTGTATGTTTTATTACCTATAATATACAGCTGTACAATGTAAATTAAGATGTCACACTCACTACCAATCAGATTCTGCATCTCCCCCCCACATTAGAATTGGGCCCTATTGATTGGTTCATGTAACTATATATGGGACTCTAATGAGGGATGCCTGTCCTACTCCTGGGGAATAGAAACCAAGCGCTCACAAAACACATTAAGTATGAAAGACTAGAGGTTGCAATCAGCAGTAACCAGGGTGGCAGAACACATCAGTATCTGAAAGAGAAGGTAAAAATAACATACAGAGGATTCCGTCATGACCCATACCCTCCAATTAACAGACAAAGCTATCTAATGGCCGTTATTACTGACCTTAGTCCACTATCAATTCGTCCTTTAACATTTTTTTATGATTGATTTACTTGTACATATTACGTGTTACATTAAAACCAAAGAATCATCACTTATCAAATAGGTGATTTTGAAGGAGCTTTCAAAAGTACATATATTTCTTTTTATTTAATAATCATCTAGGAGGTAGATATTTAACTTATTTGTCAGTGAATGCAAATCAGGCAGGCATGCCTGCCAGATACTAATATTTCACACTGCTTTCCCTCCTAACTGCTACTTCCTGCCTTTCAGTACTAGCCAAATTATATAAACTCAAAATAAACTACAAATCTCATGAAATATTGTTTTAAATAAAAATGGATGATATAAACATGGGTGATTCTGAAGGAACTCTCAAAATCACATATTTGTTACAAAGTGATAGTTCGATTTTAAGGTCTTTCAAACCTTTTATTAATAGATATCAAACTTAAGTTTTAATCAATTCCTATTTATTTATTTAATTTTCTGATGTGTTTTTTTTCAAATGTTTTTATGCCTTTTTTTCACATGAATTAAAATTGACCACATTTAGGCCTTTATCCAATGAAGTATGTTAAAACTGTTGTTAAGTCAAAAAAGGCCAACGATCATTAGCCATGTCAGAATAGCTAACAAGCGTAGGCTCCCAAAATTCAAAAACCAGCATTGCATCTTTTTTTACCTTGCTGTGCATCTCAGTCAGTCGATAATTAATGTATGATACATCTAATGCCAAGGAAAGATATAACAGTTGACGTTATCTAGCGATGCTGAATGTTGTCAACACAGGTTCAAACTCACAGAAAATCACAGCACACCAAAGTATCAAATAAATTAAAATACACCTATATATACCCCAAAATAACTGACATACCTTGTCTGTGTTTGAAGTCTTGATGAGCTAGAGCACAAGACCCAGAAGTGGAGGATAGTGATAGAGTGAGAGAGAGAGGAGTTTACTGTCAAGAGAGGTAGAAGGAGTTGGAAGCTGAGAGAGAGTTACACTAAAATCTATACATGATACACTTTTGCACATTTGCTATACATGCATACAAACAGGAACACACAAACATACATATCTTTTTTGTTTATAATGCATTACACAACTTTATCTTTTATTTTGACAGTGTGATTCAGTGAGTGCAGTAGTGTGACAGAGAGTGTTATCGAATGTGTCTGTGGGGGTCTATGTGAGTGCCTGAGAGTCGGTGCATGATGGCTAGAAGATGAGAGGAGGAGAGAGGAATGGGGAGATGAGCAGGAGAGGAAGAAGCTCAAGAGGGCATCCCCAATCAGGGAAGGATTGGGAAAGGGAGAACATCTAGGCAGAGGGGGGCCCAACCAAGGACAGGCACACAGAGGCCACAGACAGCTGTGTCAAAGGGATGAGTGATAGATCCTGGGGAGCAGAAGGTCAGAGCAGGTAGGTCATGAAAGCCACAGCTCTGACACATCCCAGGCTTGGGCTGATGTGGAGAGGCTGCGGGACAGTAAGTACTCCTATGAGGACAATAGGACCCTCATCCTGGAGAGGGAGACTATCTTGTTCCCGAGGGAGAGGATTGCTGGTCTGTGTGCTCAGAAGGACGCCTGGCATTAGGTGCTAAACAGGGTCAGCGCAGTCTCCACATGTCAGAGGATCCTGGATGCCATCAAGAAGTGGTGGGGTGACTGTAGTAGGCTCATTAAAAATAAAATGGGAGAGGTTGCCATGCACACCCGAGGTACCGGAGGTGGTCCCCCTGTCAGCATCTCCTCCCAGGGGTAAAAAGTGTTGTGAAGGGACAATCTGTAGGCTACCGCTATTGAGGGGGTCCCTGGAGGATCACACACTGGGGACGACAGCACCCTCCAGACTACTGATAAGTGCATCTTTCCATAACCAGACACCACATAAACCCTCATACCTACTACAGCCCAACACAGTGACACCTGAACACATGGCCAGCATTCATTTACACAACTGCACCAACACAGCACTGAGAGGATTCAAACAAGGACAAAATACTGGACAATTCCAGACAAAATAGGGATGATACAGCAGAACAAATCCTATCCAAATCATTTTTAACCCCCTCGTTGCTGTGTTGTTCAGGATAACCACTCCACAAAACAATGTTTGCCATCCCGTTGTCATGTGAAGCTCTGTTATATTCCTACACAATGTTAAACATATAGCCAGAGGGAGCTCATCACTTAACCTCTTGAGTTCCAGAGGGATGACCAGAGCATTGGTCAACAATGCATTGGCTACCCCTCTGGCACTCCAATGGTTGAGGACCAACACAATACAACAGGGTTACATTGCACTGGTTATCACATGTATCCTGAAGAGTGGGGATGGCAAGGAGGTATTTCATGTCATCCACTCTCATTAGGACTCAAATGATAACCAAACATCAAGTGCCATAGGTTGTTTACATAAATGTACAGGATCCTATCAAGCTCATCAATCATTGATTGCCAGGGTGGTATCCTATGCATTGCAATGCAATGCATTGGATACCATCTTGCCACTCAAGGATTCACATGTCAGTGTCATCATCTTGCATCCAACGTGTCATTTGCTTAGATTACTAATCACACCATGCCATTTCTTCACACAGCAGCCGTGCCTCCAACACAGAAGGAGGACAGTGAGTAGCAGGCATACGACATCCCCCCGCCAGTGTCTTCCCCCTTGAAGAGCCAGAAGAGGAGACAAGCAGGTAGTCACCCTCACCACCGGCACCACGTCAACCAGTACCACCAGCACCACATCCACCAACCATGGGGTTCAGCTGGTCACCTGCAGCAATCAGTTGCTAGTATGGAGCCCATAGATGTGGTGCACAGGCATCCTCTATGCCCCAGCATGCTGGCCCCCCTAACCCCTGCCCCTGAGCACACCTCACCTCCAGTAGTGCAAGAACCCCAACACCCTGAAGAACCCAGTGGCCAACATGGAGAGCCTGAGGATGTTGGCCAGCCATTACCAGCACCTGCGAGTTCACCATCTCCAGCCTCATCCCATTCCACAGGTAGCCAGACCATGGAGAGGGATTTAGAGTACCTGAGGACAAATAGGCACCTGAGGAGGTGGCATGACGATGCATGGAGGAACACTTCTACCCTCCTTGCACTGGAATCCCAGGTGACAATCTTGACAACAAGGATCAGACAGTTCAGGACAGGGATAATGAATTTGTTGAGACAAATGCTGGTAGAAATGAGAGAAAGCAATCACAGGGAGAACCTGAAAATGGACAGGGAGCACCAATCCACAAAGCAGTCCACCGCACCAACCTACCCCTCCAGTGTGACCCAAGCATCAACCCCAAGAATCCCCAGAATAACCATACAGTTGGTGAGAGCTTCCACTACAGCCCCTTCCAAAGCCCCACCCCCCAAAAAAGCAATAAAGCCCCATTTGTCACCTATTCCCTAAATACATTTGCACTAATTCATGTGATTTATGTCTGTGAATGCTTCCGGTTTCTATCAGATAACGTGGCAGAGGGCAGAGATATCTACAATGCATTTCAAAGCAATGCAATGAACACAACTTCTGCAGATACTACTTGATTGTAAAGTGTTTGACCATGCGTAAGAACACACAACACATTCACTGTTATGCAATTTCAACTAACAAAACCAAATGGCAAAGCAAAACAACTTGAACACCTACCTACCCCTTAGCATACTATGTTCTAGACTGTCCCAATTTAGGCTTATCCACTGGTGTGGTTATTAAGGTGCTAGCCAACCATTTATTTGCTGTAAAGTATTCACTAGCAGGATAGTTTATCAAAACCAACATACTCTAGGATGCACATTGTGATGAGGGACAATCCATCACACACCTAGTAATCCAAAGTAATATTAAGATAAATGTTGTGCTTGGCTACAGACAGGCCCATGAATAAGCCACTAGTTGGGTCAGTTTGATTATACTGTGCACTAAGGTGTGATAAAGAGTTGATAAGCTTTAGATGACTTCTCCAATGATATAATTCCCAGTTCCTTTGTTATTCTACTGAGCCTATGCACTAATATCATTAAAAGCAGAGCAATCTCAGTGCATTGGCTGCATAGAATAACATAGGAACTGGAGAGGTGAGATCACTAGAGAAGTTATCTCCAATCTATCACCTCTTCATCGCACCTTAGTGAATCTCCCCCATCATCTCCTTGCATCAATACATTTCATCTCCACTCATGGTCCATGTTTAATCAATAAACCCCTGAGATCAGGGACATGACTTCATAGGTGTAACTATTTTGCTATCTGGAAAAATGGCTAATCCAACATCAAAATCAACAGACATATTTTATATAGTGACAGGCTTCCTTTAATATTTTAAGAATGCATTAAAGCAAAAACATGTATTGTACATAAGTTAATTGAAGACTTCCAAAAACATCCAAAGGGTACCTTAAACTTAACTGGCTACTGAAAACAATGCTGAGCTGCTCACAGGTTCTCCTAAAGGTATTCAAACTCTGAAGAAGAGAAGGATTGCTGAACAGGTTTTCCTCTTATACCTTAGGCAACTTAGACACATATAGCCGTTAATTAATTTGTGAAAGGTTTTGCAGTGTTTGCTAACAACTTAATTTCACATTGAATAGACACCAGCACTCAAGAAGAGCGAGAGGTGAGCTTCATGGAAGTGGAGTCAACATTTCACCAGGGTTGCTTGGACATTCCTCTGTTTCATGATGGTCATACAAGAGATGAACCATCATAATCTCATTAACCTTTTGTGTTCCAGAGAAATATACCCCTCTGGAACCAATGAGGTTAGGAACAAGGGGATGACAACCAGCCATATGTTTGTGTGACCATGACATTGGAACAATACATCATCTAGTATATGAAACAAGGCCCATGGCACAGAGGATACTAGCATGGCAATGTCATTGTGCTGCACACACACAAACAGGTCAGCATGGTGGGCCTTACAACCTGACTCCCAAATAGTTACTCCGTAGACAACATTTAAACAGTATATCCCTCCCTATTCTGCTGTATTAGGCTTTGCACAACTATTGTTCTCATTGGATACCCCTCTATTGCTCCAAGGGTTCTACGGTTGATATGGCTAGGAATGGATGGTATCCTTGAAGCAGGAATGTCATCATGGCCAAAGGAATGGCAGATGCTAAATGTATTCACAAACTCAATATGACACACCCATGGAACAGCTGCTGCATGAGTTAGACACTGTACCAGCTATGTGGTTGTGATGTTGTAGCAGGCAATAGCAGGGTTGTGTATGTTAGTCACAGAGCATTATGTGTTGTGTGAGTATGTTTGCCCACATTCCCCAAGCCTGATCATGGGCAAACATGCATTTTGTTTGATACTAGTATTATATTGGCCTTCCTCTCACCTGACTAACCCCATTACAGTGCGTAATAACATTGCTGCACGACTAATCTACCTCACTCATCACTTCTCTAACACCAGTCCCCTCTGCCAATCCCTACACTGGCTCCCATTAGCATATTAAATGAAAAATTCTGGTGCTAACTTATAGAGCCCATACTAACACCGCACCCCCCTATATTTAATTTCTCATTTCCAAATACACTCCCTTAGCAAACATTGCTCTGCACACGACCTTCTCCTCTCCATGGCTCTAATTATATCCTCCCACTCCCAACTCCAGGACTTCTCCTGTGCTGCACCTGAGCTCTGCAATTCCCTCCCCCACCCCATCAGACTCTCCCCCAGCCTTCAGATCTTCAGAAGCTCCCTGAAAACTCACCTCTTTGGGGAAGCCTATCAACTCCCTCCATAAACATTATCAGCAAGAACCACCCCTTCCCTGGACCACTGCACTCAACAACACTTCTCTCTCCCACCCACTGACCAGCAATGGAATATTTACCAACATTTCCATTGATTTCAATGGGACCTTTAGGGCTCAATCAAAATGTCGGTGTTAAAACCAACATCATAAAAAAAAGGCCGCCGCGAGTTAATCAAGACTGGGTAACGAAAGATTCAAATCTCCATTACCCAGAAAGGATAACGGGAGATGGCCCACGGAAACACAGAAACCTGCATTGCCTAAGATCTGACCTCATCTCCAATGCAAAACACACAATAGATAATGTGTGATATGTCCCAATTTAAGAAAGAAGCGAGCGTCTGACGTTACCTAGTGCCACAGCCAATCACAGCACCCCAAAGTATCAAGTTCTTTCGAGTAACCTATATATAGACCCAAAATTACCGGCACACCTTTGTCTGTGTTTTGAATTCAAAGAGCTAGATCACAGGACCCAGGAGCGGAGGCTAGTGAAAGAAAGGTAGAGAGGAGCACACATACAGTTAGAAGGAGTTGGAGATTATCAGTACACCATAAAGCGATACATAATGCACACACCACATACACTGTGGCAGAGTTGTCTCCAATGCATTGCAAAGCTATGCAGTGAACACAACTCATGCACATTCAATGGTGTGTTAGGGTGTCGCAGCATGGGTGATCATGCACATCTCATGCAGACACTTTTGTCCAGGTTCAACTCACAGACTTACATAGCACAGCCACACGACATCAGGTTGTGGAGTTCCATGATGAGATTTGAACATGAACAACATACACCTGATGGATGGATCATGGCATTCAAGACATGGGGCTGGTGTCAAATGCAGGAGATGGATGCTACCGTCCATCACATGGAAGAATGCCTGTTGAGGTCCATGTAGATACATGGCGATAGCAGCAGAGATACAGTTAGCGCTTGCATTTGAATCAGCACATGATCTGGATGACAACATTGATACTGGATTGGTATTCAACTGAGCCTGGCAATTACAGGTGCTCATTGTTTGGGACTGACATATGTGGGCAACAGGTGATTGTCATGGACGTGGAATCAACATGTGACCGGGACATACCTATGGACCATCACGGGCCATGTCATGGATGCCTATGGAGAGTGAAGACAAGACTTGCAACAGCACTGTCAACACAACAGTCATGCTACTGCTGAATCATCATCATAGGTGTGAATGCAAGAGGGGTACGTAATACATTGCTTTTAAATGTATTGCTTACTCCTCTGGCACTCACAGGGTTCACCACTAGTATTCCAGGGTGGTATTCAATGCATTGCATGTCATTGCATTGGATATCCTCTCTGACTCTAAAGGTTGCAGGGGGCTTATGGGAATGGTCCACTTAGTCGAAGTCTTGTGTCAGTTCAGGTTATGTTGAACATGGTGAATTTGGTGTACCATCATCATGGACACACATGCTTTTAATACACACAGATGACATCATCCCTGATGAGTCTGGTTCACATCTGCATCACAACGCAGGTATCTACTTCTTAATCAATGGTGACAGAGACCTCCATGGGCTGTTGTGGCCTCACATCATCAACTAGACGTGTGTGTGTTCATCAATATGTGTCATGGGCACACACCCAGATCATGTCAAATGCTTTATCAGGTGCATATTTTGGAGTGGCCCTTGAGTGATACAGGAATTGGCTAAATTGGCTATTGGTGTGAGCAGCCACAACTTGCACCCATAGCAGAAACCACCTGTGGACAGTGAGTGGCATGCAGACATGGGAATACAATGTTATTTGACTGATGTACACCAGGTCAGTGTTTGCTGGTATTTCTGTGGTTGGTGGTGTGGTTTCTTGTACCTGATATGTACCTGTCAGGTGTGTGTATGTGATGTTGTGGAGTGCACGTTGTGTTTCCATTGGGTGCTGGGGTTGCCTAGGTGAGCCTGCTTTGTTTTGTGCTTGTTGTGTTGTTTGTTAATCCCTATTGTTCCAGGGTGTAACATAGTAAATTAGGTTGAATAATGACACAAGTCCATCAAGTTCAACCTTTGCCTCATACCCCAGTGACATGAGAACTGTATAGCTACCCTGCTACCAAATAAGTTAGTTTTTTTCAGACCTTCCTGATCTGCCTACTAATAAACAGTATAACCCTGTATGTTCCCTTTTGAAAGAAATGTATCTAATGTTCTCTTGAATGTATCCATTGTAGCTGCCATAACCACCTCCTTGGGCAAAGAATTCCACAATTTAACAGACCTTACTGTAAAAAAACCCTTCCTCTTCTGAAGTCTAAACCTCCTTTCCTCTAATCTCAAGGGGTGTCCCCTGG
Source organism: Rhinophrynus dorsalis (assembly GCA_037306005.1). Lineage (NCBI taxonomy): Eukaryota > Metazoa > Chordata > Amphibia > Anura > Rhinophrynidae > Rhinophrynus > Rhinophrynus dorsalis. The sequence continues at coordinate 258,867,917 of CM074722.1, forward strand.
TCACCTGATCAGGCCTTGGAATAAATAGCTCACCGCAGAGATCCTTGTATTGACCTCTCATATATTTGTACAATGTAATAAGGTCTCCTCTTAGTCGTCTTATCTCTAGAGTAAATAAACCAAGTTTGTTTAGTTGTTCCTCATACATCAAGTCCTCCATTCCCTTAATTCATTTTGTTGCTCTTCTCTGTACTCTCTATAGTTCTAGTATATCCTTTTTCAGAGCCGGTGTCCAAAATTGCACTGCATACTCAAGGTGAGGTCTTACCAGAGATTTGTACAATGGCAAAATGGTGCTATCCACTCTTTCTTCAATACCTCTTTTTATGCAAGACAGGATTTTGTTTTCCTTTGCTACTGCTGTTTGACACTGTTCACGGTTTCCAAGTTTGTGGTTGACAAGGATACCTAGGTCTTTCTGTAGCAACGAGTGCCCTAAAATGATTCCATTAAGTCCATAAGTAGCCTTGGGATTATTTACTCCCAAATGCATGACTTTACGCTTCCCCACATTAAACTTCATATTCCATTTGTTTGCCCAATCTGCCATTTTATATAAATCCCTCTGTAGAGAACAATTATCCTGTTCTGAATTAATTACCCTGCATAATTTAGTGTCATCTGCAAACATTAATATTTTGCTTTCTATATCTATTTCTGGGTCATTTATAAACATGTTAAACAGGAGCGGACCTAATACTGAACCCTGAGGTACTCCACTCTCCACTTTAACTATATTGGAGAATTGTCCAATACAAAGCAACACTTAAATTGTGCTGCTTTGTGTTACCCCTGTCCCTGTCTGGTTTCTGGATTCTTGTTTGTCTGTGACTTGATTGTATGGTATAGGCCAGTGGTTCGCAACCAGGGTGTCATGGCATGTTGGTATGCAATGTGCACCAGCTCAGGGTGCCTCACTTTTCCCATGACACTATTTTCTGCATTACTAACATTAATTTTACACATTTTTTGGGGATATGTGTTTATGGGAAATATTATGTACTATATTCTCCTCATTGTCCTTGACACTGTGAGACCTAATAATAACTATACATTAATTTCTTGCTGCTTCCATTGCTGACTTGAGAATTTACATGTGACTTCAAAGAGTGCCCTGGAACATCCAGACTGCATGTTAGGTGTGTCTTGGATGGAAGGATTGTGAACCACTGGTCTAGGCCTTGCTGGTGTATTTGCTTGGCATTGCAGGGGTTGATATTTGACCTCTGTACGCTTGGGTTATGTACTTGTATGAACTGCTTCTCTGTTTTGTTTTCTACGACGGTGGTTTTTACTCTGAGTTGTCTGGTGTGTGGCTGAAAAAAATGTGTCTTAACTTTCTGCCGGTAAATGCTGCAGTTTATCTCTCGTTGTCCCTACCACAAACATTTGAATGTCTCTGGGGTAAGCTTTTACGTTGGCCTTAATGGGTGATATTTTGATGACTGTCGTGGTTTCAAAACTGACGTTAGTTCTTTGTTGTTGGAGCATTTGCATCGCTTACTTGGCTTTCAAAACCACTTGTCGGCAGTTTTTTCTGCCGACGCTAACATTTGGATTGAGCCCTTAATCCCTTGAATGCTAGAGAGATCTCCAGTTCATTGCTTTTCAATGCATTGGAGATCTCTCTGGCACTCAATGGGTTTAAAATTCAATTTCAATAAATGGGATTTTTATTTGTTCCCTATGATGAAGTTTGTTTCCTCCAGAATTGCTTCACAACGTCTTTGTTCATATGGCACTGCGTTCATCGGAAAAGTATGGATGGCAAAGGAAAAGGACACATTTTTCTATTCTATAAACTACTGCCAAAAACCCGCCAAATTGCCTTTATTCTGCAAGAGAGGTTTCTTTCATATTATGACAATTCATCTTTTTCATACTGTGAAAGTTTACGAAATATTATTACTGAGTCTTGGCTAGACCCTGCTATCACATTACAATGTGTAGACAAAAGTTAGATTGTAGCCAAGAAATATTTCTTGTTTGCTTCATGGAACCTTAAATAACAGTGGTGCCTTGGTAGTTTGTTAACCCCTTCCTTGCTTGTTGATCTTGATAAATGCTACTCATTACATAAATACAAGGAATTACAGTACTGCTTGCTGGTGGATTTGTTCAATAGTCTGGATGATTGATTTAGCAATGATAAAAGCTGAGTAACTGTTGATTATATGCATAGAGAAAATGTTTAAAGGAGCCAGGTTTGAACTAAGGGGATTTAAACAACATATTGGGCTTTAAACGAAAAGGCAAAGCTGAGTAATTCTGGAGAAGAACATCTGCAAATACAATTTCCTACTGATTTAATTGGTCACAATTCCCATTGATTTAAACGGGGTTTAATGCTCTGAGTGCCAGAAGGGTATGCAACACATTGCAGAGCAATATGTCATGTACCCCTCTGGTGCTCAAAGGGTTATAACCACTTGAATGCTAGAGAGGCCTCAATGCATTGCAAAGCATTCAAGGGGTTAAGAGCAAACTTTATATCAAGAGGAAATGTAATTTATCCCCTGTGGTGTAGCTGGTCTGCTCCAGAATACAATCCTTTGTTTAGTAAGTGTAAATTCACTTCCTGATTATTTGAACTGTTACAATCCTATATAATAATTCGCTAAGTTGTGTGTAACGCCCGACATGCGCAGTAGACACTGCTGTGCGTGCTGCAGTCATGCGCAGTACAGACTGCCCACGCCGCAGCTGATACAGAGCTGGGCGCTCCGAAGGAGCGTCCAGCTCTGTATCAGCAGTGGCGCGGGCAGTCTCTGCTGCGCGTGACTGCCCCGCGACCGGCTGCCAGAGGCACTGTGGCCCGTGTAAAGGGCAGTTCAACTAGTGTTTGAATGAAACAACTGACAGCAGTGGGAGTACCCTTGTTTTACTCAGCAGAAAAAGCTCTATAACATTTATGTTTTCATACTAAAAGTTTACTGCTCCTTTAAGCCTTTGAGTGCCAGAGGGGTAGCCAATGATTTGAGAAGCATTGAGAATGCAATGGATACCTCTCTGCCACACAAAGACTTAAAACATAAGCAGGGAACATATAGATTAAGAAGAAAATCTTATTTTCAGCATTACTTAGCAAAAGGAAATTAAAGTAATACTAGGCAGTCATTTTGGTAAACAAAATGATTTACTGTAGAGTGGACACAATCAATGAACAGCTGGTTTGAATTTCTATGTACAGGGATCACCCTGAAAATGAATTTATTACATTATACAGTAATGTTGATAATGACTACATCCGTATAAGTATTATGGACGCTAGGGAGGTATTCAGTGCAAGGATTTCCATGTGTTGGAAACCTCTCTAAAATTCATGGGATTAAATGTCAAACAGTAGCTGGAGCATAGTATATAAAGATAAGTTAAAATACAATACAGTTCCATACCTCCCAAGTGTTCCTCTTTAGGAGGGACAGTCCCTCTTTTAGACCCAAATCCCTCTGTCCCTCTTTCCCATCCTAGTGTCCCTCTTTGTAGGAGATCAGATTGTGCAATGTGTATATAAGTGTATCATGTTGCACTACAGCAATAAAACTCACATTAATGTTTGTTTCAACCTCAGCATATGTGTTTATAAATTAGTGGAAATACAATACTTTGGTCTTGTTCTAAATCATTTATTAGGTTACACAAGGAGCTGTCAATAGGTCATGAAATAGCCCTGCCCACCAGCCACACCCCCTAAACCACAAGTGTCCCTCTTTGGCAATTTGAAATGTTGGGGGTATGCAGTTCATATTCAGGACTGGCCTTGGAGCAACTGGGAGCCTGTGCAAAAATTGTACAGGGTACTTCCCTAAAAAAGTGAAATGTCCAGCAAAGTGAAACTAAATAAATGAGCATTGTATTAATACAAAACAGGATGCCAGCAAAACATTACCCACTATAAGACATGCAAAGAACTATATTAGAGGCAATCAAACAGCTGGGGAAGTGGCATGCAAATGATTATAATAGATACACTACAACAGTTGGTGAAGGGCTAGCATAAAGGTAAACAATTATATTTTGGCATGCTAAAATGCTCAGATATGCATACCCATACCCATACCAATATGCAAAACTCCACACAAAGGTACATAAACCTGACAATTACTTATTCTAAGTCAAACTCATGGCACTGTGGCAGGCAGAGAAGTGAAGTAGGGAGTACTCCAGCCAATAGGAGCTGTTCCTCTATTCTCCTGTTCAGGTGGAGATTTTCAATCTCTACTGAGTGTAGGCAGTGGTTGGAGAGTAGTCCCAGTTCGCATTCAGTGGTGATACATCAGTACTTCTGCTCAGGAGGAGGTATACATCTATTCTTGGTTAGTTAGACCATTGTTAGCTCCACCTAAAGAGATACCCTGTGAAACTGAACAGGTCGCACATCCCAAACACTGGTCCTATACATATTATATATTATACAGTCTAACATTAAATACAGATGTAGCCTTAACTGTTGTATTTTTATACATTATATATATTTAGGATTTCACAATGATTTGCAACTTTCATTGACTTGAACCAAATTGATCTGAAACCATACACATTTTTATGTGACAAAGAGGTGGATTTAAAACAATAAAAAGTAGAATAACTTTGGCTACATCTGGCACACATTTCATTTATAGTGTTAAATTTACAGTATGGGGTCTAGTCTCATCACAGAAAATATTAGAGTATCTATTGACTAGGAAATAGATTTTATTCACCACTTCTATAACTGGCTTCTATTATTTGTCTCTGTACAACTACATTTCAATTAATAAACCTAGTGAAGATGGGGCTTCATACCTGTATTGATGTAAATAGAATAGCATGATCAATACATTTGCCAATAGGAAGGATGCATGACACTCTGTCCTCCTCCAGGGTTAAAGTTACCTCAAGGAACATGAGCCATGTTGAAACCAACAATCACCCATCAACGTGGTTCGCGTTCCTTGAGATGATTATTTTTAAAGTTTTATTTTTGTATGTTTCACGAGGGTTTTACTAATCTGATTGAGGACTGGTTATTAAGTTATGGATCTGTTTATTGGACTCTAACCCTTTGACTGCTAGAGGTGTACACAACACATTGAGAAACAAAGGGTTAAATGATCTTAAAGGGATAGTAATACTTCGTTTTAACTTTATTTTATTTTGTAGGCATTAAAACAACATGAAGAATTATATAAGTCTTATCTCCCAAACCTTTATGGTATATGAGATATTCAAAAGCAAAGTTTCCCCTCCCGCCCCTTTTACCTAGTGTAAGTCATCTCTTCTCAGATGTGGAATGCAGTTTATAGACCAGACAGATAACAGCAGGGGACAATCTTATTCCTATGAAAACAATGAAATCCCTGCCCCCCTTGACAAGCTTTTCAGGTTTTTCCCTTATCTTAATTGAAGATTGTCCCTCTCTGCAGTCTACCTGGGCACCTCCCTTCTGCCCTAGCTGAAGAGTGTTACATCAGTAAAAGGGGCGGGAGGGGGACACTTTGTCATTGAATTACTCTGGAACTACAACTCTGACAGAATTGAAATAACACTCTCCAAAGTCCAAATACTATGATGATTAATTAGAGCTGCTTTTATTATGAAACATTACTATCCCTTTAAAGGGTTAAACATGTGGATAATTTATTGAAGGCTCTTGAGAACAAGGCAGTTAGTTATGAAACGCATTGAGCTATTGGTGAGTTATTCAGCCATTAAGTGCCATTGGAAAGCTTTTTAGATTTTTTATATACTATTTTTAATGTATGTTATTAATAAATATATTAAGCCATACTGAGTAATTTGTGTGGAGAGTGCACATACTAGGAATCCATCATCCAATGGCATGCACATCTGAAAGATCAAGTGGCATTCGAAGGAGGTGGAAGCCAGTATACCCAAGTTACACCAGCACTGGGGTATAATCCCATGTCTGCTTTCAGACTGTGGAGGCCAGTACAAGCCTATGAAAAATGTGACACTACAGATTCCAAAGAAAAGCAATTGCCACAGCACTATAATAAGTTCCTGAAATGATCAGAGTGCACTCACCCTATATCGAAAGGGTCGGTGGACCTGGCGCTGCCCCCATCAATGGTAGCAATCGATTTCTACAGACGAGAAAATCACAGGACGGAAGCGCTCATGGGACCACCACAGCATAATATGATCATTTCCAGTTGGTTATATAAAACTTGAAAGTTTATTGACAAACACATAAAGTCGTTAAACGTATCAAAAAATCCCCTCATGGGGATATAACGATACTGTCACGTAAGATTTTTTTGATACATGTTGGATGATTTAATAAGTGTTTGTCAATAAACTTTCAAGTTTTATATAAACAACTGGAAGTGGTCATATTATGCTGTGGTGGTCCTGTGAGCGCTCCAATCAGGTGGTCTTCTTGTATGAAAAATGTGAGAAGCACTGTGGTGGTTTGGTGAAGGTTTTAAAGAACAAAATATATACTAAACTTAGAGACTGTGTGCACTGCTTTTTCTTTTACCTTTGTTGGAGAATTTAGTGGGAATAACTTACACATACGGAGTCTAGCTGCACCGGCCTTATAAGATTCAGTTTTTACAAGACTATGGACTATTCATTCAAGTCGTGATTATGGTCTAAATTTGTATTTATTCCTTATTATATAGCTTCATTTGAATATGTACATTCATTGGTGTACAGCAGTGCTTTTTGTTTGCAAACCATGCACACATTTTAGACCATTCCAATGAAGGGATTCGTTGTCAATAACGAGATCTGCTGAAGAGCCTCCGTGTCCACCGACATGGATCTCCTGCTGACAGCTTTACAGCTGTTAGCAGGAAACATCAAACTTTAAATGCCTGTATCTCTCAAACCATAGCGTTTTGAGAGATACAGTTTCTTGCATTTAGCTCAACTTTTTTTTAATTACTAACCCTTTAAAGGGCCAGTGACACATTTAACTGGCCCATAAAAAAGGACTAAGACCATTTGGACTATTATTCCTCTTTGCCATCACTGCTGCCTATCACCTGAGCACACACGATACAACATATGGTGTGCCTGCCACAGATTTGTCACATCACTCAATGTGACCCTTGCTATGGCTGAAATATTTACATAGGAAGCATAATATATCCATTTCTGAAAGCACTTAGATCATACCCGTATTTTGATACAATGTGAAAAAAAATCTGGCACTTTGTACCAAAAGCTGATCTTGTGTCATTTTCAACTTACCTCTCAAGTACTGAAATATGGGAAGGAGGGAAACAAATGTTACACAAAATGTTCAAAATTAAATTTTGTATGCTGTTCATACAGCTAATGAAATCAACCCCACTATATTATATGCTTATTTCTAAGTATGCATTTTATATTTTAACTTGCCTAGTAGCTAACACAAACACTATATTTGGTGCGTCTCTTTGGCATATCACTAGTGATGATCGAGCACCCCAATGCTCGGGTGTTCGGGTGCTCTGACCGAGCGCCCCCGGAGGCTCGAGTGCTCGGCCGAGAACCCGAGCCCCATTGAAGTCAATGGGAGGACTCGAGCATTACACCAGGCACCCCCTGCTCTGATGAGGGGAGGGTGCCTGGTCCATAGGAAAAGGGCAGAAAATGATGGAAACACCACAGAAATGGTTCAGGGACAGCATAGGGAGGATGTCTGGATGCATCTTGGACTCCAACGTCGCTGCTGGGAACGATGTTTCGCCCGTAGTACGCCATTTTTACAGACTGACCGTAAAACACACAAAAAGGAAGATAAAAACGATTTTAGGCGAAAAATTGTTACCAAACAGTATTTGCTGTATATTTACTTGTATATCATCTGCAAAATCTGCAAAAAATTTCATCGATTTTTCGGAACTGGGGCCATGATTAAGAGGGAAACGTGCGCAGCGTAAAGCAGGTGTTCAACGTGGTTATGGCCCGGGTAAGGTACAGCATTCAGGAACGGAGGCCGCAGCTACCACAGGTTTTACAACATGTCCGTTTGCCCTTGTTAAGTCCAAAATTTATAGTCGGAACAGTGGGGTCTGATCCATTCAGTAAAAGTGACGAAGTGACTTAGTGGATGAAGCCAAGAACTACCTTCTGCTCTGTCGAACACCCCAGCCCTATTTAATTCAATGGGAGGACCTGAGGCACTCCGATACAACCTGTATATCACAAAATGGAGGGCCTCATTCACATTGTGGTACAATAGTTCAGGTAGTGGTCCAACACTCATAAAGCCTATGCACTAAGTGAAAGGGCTGCCAAAAATTAGACTGCAATGTCACTCCAATACACCCTTTATTACACATAAAGGAGGGCATCATACACACCCTTGAAAAATTAGGATTAATGGCCTGCTGGTGACCCTCTAAAACATTAGGGGCGAGGGCATGCCGCTAAGCTGACCATCTAAAACATTAGGAATGAGGGTCTGCTGCTGAGCCGACCATCTAAAACATTATGGGTGAGGGTCTGCTGCGGAGCTGACCATCCTAAACATTATATGCGAAGGCCCGCTAGTGAGCTGACGCTATAAAACATTATATGAGAGGGCCCGCTAGAGAGCTGACCCAATAAAACATTATATGAGAGGGCCCGCTAGAGAGCTGACCCAATAAAACATTTTATGAGAAGGCCCGCTGGTGAGCTGACCTATACAAAAATTGTCAAACAGGGCCCGCTGGTGAGCTGGCCCTATATAAAAATTATTTCACAGGGCCCGCTGGTGAGCTGGCCCTATATAAAAATTGTATCACAGGGCCCGCTGGTGAGCTGGCCCTATATAAAAATTGTATCAGAGGGCATATGGAAGAGGAGGAGGACGATGAGAAGATTAAGAGTCAACCATATACCCGTTTTTTGGGTGGAAGGGGTGAATGGGAATACAGAGTATTCCCATCATTGTAAATAACATATCTAAAGTGACTTTATGTTCCCCCGGGGCTTTCCTCCAGTGGAGTGGAGAAGTCAGGGGAAATCCAGGCCTTGTTCATTTTTATAAGTGTCAACCTATCAGCATTTTCGGTGGAAAGGCGGATACGCTTATCTGTTATGATGCCACCAGCAGCACTAAATACCCGCTCAGACAGAACGCTGGCGGCAGGGCAGGCCAGCACCTCCAAGGCGTAGAGTGCCAGTTCATACCACGTGTCCAGCTTGGACACCCAGTAGTTGTAAGGCACAGAGGGATCATTGAGGACGCTGACACGGTCTGCTACGTACTCCTTCACCATCTTCCAAAACTTTTCCCTCCTTGTGACACTAGGCTGCGCATCAGGGTGAGGGTGCTGGCGGGGTGTCATGAAGGTGTCCCACGCCTTGGAGAGTGTTGCCCTGCCTTTGTCGGAACTGCTGTGTGCTCCCCTTTTCTCCCCTTCTCGGTTGGCCAAGGTAGCACGTACTCTGCCGCCAGCGTTGTCAGATGGAAAATTTTGGAGCAATTTTTCGACAAGAACCTTCTGGTATTGCACCATTTTGCTTGTCCTCTCCACCGGAGGAATGAGAGATGAGAAATTCTCTTTGTAGCGGGGGTCCAGAAGGGTGAACACCCAGTAATCCGTGTTGTTTAAAATGCGTATAACGCGTGGGTCACGGGAAAGGCAGCCTAACATAAAGTCAGCCATGTGTGCCAGAGTACCAACAGGCAAGATTTCGCTGTCCTCACCAGGAGGATGACTCTCAATCTCCTCATCCTCTTCCTCCTCTTCTGCCCACCCACGCTGAAGAGATGGAACTAAAGTTCCATGGCTACCCTCTGTAGCGGAGGCAACCGTGTCTTCCTCCTCCTCCTCCTCCGCCTCCTCCAATTGTCCCTGAGAAGACGAAGTGAGGGTGCTCTGGCTATCACCTTGTGTAAGCTCTTCCTCCCCCATTTCCACCTCTTCCACATGCAAAGCGTCGGTTTTAATTGTGAGCAGCGAGCGTTTCAGTAGACACAGAAGTGGGATGGTTACACTGATAATAGCGTTATCGCCGCTCACCATCTGTGTCGATTCCTCAAAATTGCGTAAAACCTCACAGAGGTCTGACATCCATTCCCACTCCTCACTTCTGAAGTTGAACGGAGAGGCGACGACCGTGTAACAGCTGGTACTCCACTACTGCCCTCTGCTGCTCACAAAGCCGGGCCAACATGTGGAAGGTGGAGTTCCAGCGCGTGCTCACGTCACACAGCAGCCGGTGAGCTGGCAATTGTAAGCGCTGCTGCAGCTTCAACAGGCCGGCTGAAGCTGTTGATGACTTACGGAAATGTGCACACACGCGGCGCACCTTGGTCAAGAGATCATGCAAATTGGGGTAGGTTTTTAGAAATCGCTGAACCACTAAATTAAATACATGCGCTAGGCATGGTACGTGTGTGAGCTTGCCGAGCTCCAAAGCCGCCACCAAGTTACGCCCATTATCACACACAACCATGCCTGGTTGCAGGTTGAGTGGCGAGAGCCACTGCTCGGTCTGGTGACTAATCCCCTGCAACAGCTCTGAGGCCGTGTGCTGTTTGTCCCCAAGGCAGATCAGCTTCAGCACGGCCTGTTGACGCTTCCCCACTGCAGTGCTACACTGCTTCCAGCTACCGGCTGATGGGTGAGTGGCGCTGCGCGCAGAGAATTCGGAGGTGGAAACGGAGGAGGAGCCAATAACGTAGGTGCTGGCGGAAACCCTGATGGAGGTAGGGCCCGCAATCCTCGGCGTGGGTAGCACCTGTGCCATCCCAGGGTCCGAGTCGCTCCCAGCCTCCACGACATTCACCCAGTGTGCCGTCAGGGAAATGTAGCGTCCCTGGCCACAAGCACTTGTCCATGTGTCAGTCGTTAAGTGGACCTTCCCAGTAACTGCGTTGGTCAGGGCACGGGTGATGTTACGGGACACATGGTGGTGTAAGGCGGGGACGGCACACCGGGAAAAGTAGCAGCGGCTGGGGACTGCGTACCGAGGGACAGCTGCTGCCATCAGGCTGCGGAAGGACTCAGTCTCCACAAGCCTAAATGGCAGCATTTCGATGGCCAGTAATTTGGAAAGGTGTGAGGTTAGTGCTATGGCCTGTGGGTGGGTGGCTGGGTATTTTCGCTTGCGCTCAAATGCCTGGGGTAACGACATTTGGATGCTGCGCTGGGACAGGGAAGTGGATGTGGTCGCTGATGGTGCTTCAGATGGTACAGGTGCAGGGCGGGAGGTATGCGGGCCTGCGCCTTCGACAGGCGATTGGCCGGCACCGAAAACAGGGGAAGAGGAGGCAGTGGTGTGGCCTGCAGACACAGATTGGCGATCCGGGCGTTCCTCCCACTTATTACGGTGCTTGGATGCCATGTGTCGGATCATGCTGGTGGTGGTGAGGTTGCTAGTGTTCATGCCTCGGCTCATTCTGGTGTGGCACAGGTTGCAAACTACAATTCTTTTGTCGTCCGCACTTTCCTTAAAAAAACGCCATACCGCGGAACACCTAGCCCTTGGCAAGGGAGATTTACGCAAGGGGGTGCTCCGTGGAACATTTGCGGGCCGGTTTGGTGCGGTCCGCCTTCTTTCTTTAGCCACACCACTGCCTCTTCCAGCCTGTTGCGGTGCTGCAGATGGCTCACCCTCAGGACTGCTGTCATCGCTCGGCTCTCCACCTTCCCAGGTGGGGTCAGTCACCTCATCGTCCACCAAGTCCTCCTCCACTTCCTCACTCTGATCATCCTCCTCATTTCTTGATCCCACCACATACTCAGTCATTGACAACTGTGTATCATCCTCCTCATCAAGGTCTTGAGACAGTAATAGTGGTTGATTTGATGGCAACTGTGTCTCATCATCATCATCATCCACTTCCTTTGACCTTAAATGCCGTTCCCCTCTGTCATCTTCTTGTGATTGGGTACCCTCTAGAGGTTGTGAATCAGGGCACAAGATCTCATGTTCCTCTGCAAGCGTGCTTGGAGAGAGGTTCAAATTAAGGATTGGTGATGAGACGAGCTCCTCACTATATCCCAGTGTGGGATCACTTCTTTGGCCAGACCCTCTATGGTGGGAGGAAGGATGATCAGGGTGAGGATTGTGTTGACCAGACTCTTGGCTACTGAGAGTGGACTTGGTGGAAGACAGGGTGGTGCTTAACCGACTGGAAGCAGTATCAGCTGAAATCCAACCGACCACCTGTTCGCAGTGGTCTGACCTCGAGAGTGATGTCCTGCAACGCCCTGTAAACTGAGACATGAAGCTAGGTATGGTGGATGTCTTTCTTTCTTGTGCTCTGGCACCAGGCACAGTTTCTACGCGTCCTGACCCGCGCCCTGAACTATCAGGATCACGTCCACTTCCCCGTCCCTTTTTACCCGCCTTCTTCATATTACACGGAATATGTGCTGCTAATCTGCGGCTAGGCACAGTGAACGGAATATGTGACGTTTATTTTTTAAACTTTGCACACTAAACAGAATGTGCTGCTAATCTGCGGCTAGGCACAGTGAACGGAATATGTGACGTTTATTTTTTAAACTTTGCACACTAAACAGAATGTGCTGCTAATCTGCAACTTTGCACACTAAACAGAATGTGCTGCTAATCTGCGGCTAGGCACAGTGAACGGAATATGTGACGTTTATTTTTTAAACTTTGCAGACTAAACAGAATGTGCTGCTAATCTGCAACTTTGCACACTAAACAGAATGTGCTGCTAATCTGCAACTTTGCACACTAAACAGAATGTGCTGCTAATCTGCGGCTAGGCACAGTGAACGGAATATGTGACGTTTATTTTTTAAACTTTTCACACTAAACAGAATGTGCTGCTAATCTGCAACTTTGCACACTAAACAGAATGTGCTGCTAATCTGCAACTTTGCACACTAAACAGAATGTGCTGCTAATCTGCGGCTAGGCACAGTGAACGGAATATGTGATGTTTATTTTTTAAACTTTGCACACTAAACAGAATGTGCTGCTAATCTGCAACTTTGCACACTAAACAGAATGTGCTGCTAATCTGCATCTAGGCACAGTGAACGGAATATGTGACGTTTATTTTTTAAACTTTGCACACTAAACAGAATGTGCTGCTAATCTGCAACTTTGCACACTAAACAGATTGTGCTGCTAATCTGCGGCTAGGCACAGTGAACGGAATATGTGACGTTTATTTTTTAAACTTTGCACACTAAACAGAATGTGCTGCTAATCTGCAACTTTGCACACTAAACAGAATGTGCTGCTAATCTGCGGCTAGGCACAGTGAACGGAATATGTGACGTTTATTTTTTAAACTTTGCACACTAAACAGAATGTGCTGCTAATCTGCAACTTTGCACACTAAACAGAATGTGCTGCTAATCTGCGGCTAGGCACAGTGAACGGAATATGTGACGTTTATTTTTTAAACTTTGCACACTAAACAGAATGTGCTGCTAATCTGCAACTTTGCACACTAAACAGAATGTGCTGCTAATCTGCGGCTAGGCACAGTGAACGGAATATGTGACGTTTATTTTTTAAACTTTGCACACTAAACAGAATGTGCTGCTAATCTGCAACTTTGCACACTAAACAGAATGTGCTGCTAATCTGCGGCTAGGCACAGTGAACGGAATATGTGACGTTTATTTTTTAAACTTTGCACACTAAACAGAATGTGCTTCTAATCTGCAACTTTGCACACTAAACAGAATGTGCTGCTAATCTGCGGCTAGGCACAGTGAACGGAATATGTGACGTTTATTTTTTAAACTTTGCACACTAAACAGAATGTGCTGGTAATCTGCAACTTTGCACACTAAACAGAATGTGCTGCTAATCTGCGTCTAGGCACAGTGAACGGAATATGTGACGTTTATTTTTTAAACTTTGCACACTAAACAGAATGTGCTGCTAATCTGCAACTTTGCACACTAAACAGAATGTGCTGCTAATCTGCGGCTAGGCACAGTGAACGGAATATGTGACGTTTATTTTTTAAACTTTGCACACTAAACAGAATGTGCTGCTAATCTGCAACTGTGCACACTAAACAGAATGTGCTGCTAATCTGCGGCTAGGCACAGTGACCTGAATATGTGACGTTTATTTTTTAAACTTTGCACACTAAACAGAATGTGCTGCTAATCTGCAACTTTGCACACTAAACAGAATGTGCTGCTAATCTGCGGCTAGGCACAGTGAACGGAATATGTGACGTTTATTTTTTAAACTTTGCACACTAAACAGAATGTGCTGCTAATCTGCAACTTTGCACACTAAACAGAATGTGCTGCTAATCTGCGGCTAGGCACAGTGAACGGAATATGTGACGTTTATTTTTTAAACTTTGCACACTAAACAGAATGTGCTGCTAATCTGCAACTTTGCACACTAAACAGAATGTGCTGCTAATCTGCGGCTAGGCACAGTGAACGGAATATGTGACGTTTATTTTTTAAACTTTGCACACTAAACAGAATGTGCTGCTAATCTGCAACTTTGCACACTAAACAGAATGTGCTGTTAATCTGCGGCTAGGCACAGTGAACGGAATATGTGACGTTTATTTTTTAAATTTGTGCCCCCCCAAACAAAATATAACTGCTGCCCCCACACACAACAGTCCTAAAAAGTACTTTTGGGTCTTTAAAGAGTTCAAAAACACTTTTCTTCTCCCTACACTTACTTTCCCTTCCTATCCTCATCTCTCCCTGGCTAAGACTGAGCCGAACTCGCTGGTCAGGTGCTATACAGCACCCGATCACGGGTTCTGGCCAGCCAATCAGTGTAATGCCAGCAGCCAACATGGCTGCTGGCATTACACTGATGTCAGAGCCTTCCCGCACGTTTATTGGCTGCGCAGCAGCCGCGAAACGTGCGGGGAGGAGACCCGAACATGGCGGGCGAGCACATGCGGTACTCGTACGAGTACCGCCATGTGCCGAGCAGAGCGATGCTCGAGCCGAACCGAGCTTCGGCCGAGCATGCTCGCTCATCACTACATATCACATAAACATAACTATCAATAAGACTAACTATCAATAAGAAAGGGAATTCATACTCTTATTGGATCCAATATGATTAATATGATATTTTATGATAGTTTATTTATAGGTTTACTTTTCATTGAATTAATTGGTATAATGTTATCATATTACATTAAAAGCTACTGCATTTTATCCTACTATCCTTCTATCTGGAAGTCTATATTAACCCACAGTTTCTCTCTGCAGCAAACATTAGTGTAGTATGCAAATTTCATGGCAAATCCTTCACTCAGATACCTGAAAAAGGATGATAGTTCTCCTCTGAAACACAGTGAAATTGAAGTGCAATTCTGGGTCAAACCAACTATATCATAGAGGAAAAATCTAAAATAAAATATTATTGACCATTGTACATATATACATCACTGTATATACTGTGTACACTGTATTTATCTTCTAGATCCATTATTCAAGTTAGAAAACTACCATAACAATCAATTCTAAGGTATGACAATTTGGTCTAAATAATAACTTTAATTAGCATATACGGACCAATCCAGTGTAAAAAATATATGTTCAATAATAGCAAATTAGGTAAATACAATTTTGTGTTGTATGTACAAAAGTAAAAATAATATATTTATGTTTTATTAGCACTATATAATAAATACTATACATTGATACCATACCTGTTTGACAGTGGATCTACCTCCACAGGCCTGGCTTACACTGAGATGTACCTTGGCCATGTAAGTGAGGTACCTTTGAGAGGTAAGCAAGCTTAAACATACTTTGGTCACATTATGTAACAAACATATTAACACATGTATGATATATGTTTTATAAAAGGTTCACATTTGAATAACTTGTATGAAGAAACACAGGCATGCTTTTTCTGTTTTGCTTGTGTTTTATGTTTTTGCCTAATGTAGGGTTTTGGTGAATCTCCTTACTCTTTGCTGCTCTCCGTACTTTATTGACTTGGGTTCATAGTTTGAATGTATATGTTGCATATATATGTAATGGTGTACTCAATTCCTTCCTTTCTTTGCTTTTGCATATCTTTTCTCATTCTCATTACAGCTGCTTCTTTCACTATATCCTATTTCATTTTACTGTTATTAATGATATGGAATGAAATACACTTAAAGTTTAACTCTGTACTTTTGTTATTATTTGGAAAGATGTTTTTAAAGGCATTGTATGGGGCCTTTTGTTTGACTTGCTTGGCATATGTCCATTTGCAGTTGAGGTAAAATACAAACCCCTTGTGGCTTGTGGTGGTGGATGGAAAAGACCAATAAAAAGGACTGATGGAGCTCCGGTCTTCTTGGGCCCCCACCCACTCACAGCAAGCTAAGATTGAAACCAGTTTAGTCCTATTATTAACTAGCAGTCCCAGGAAGTTACCTTCCCTTAAGGACCAATTTGATGTATGCCGATGATTTGGCACACGTGCTGTGTGTGCTGATGCACTGAAAGGGGGTCTGAGAGAGAACACTTCGTTCTTGGATGGTCAATTTCAGACCCCATTTTTACTTACAGAGCTCCCCCAGGATCACTGTAAGTAAAAAGTATGTGACGTGCCAGAACAGTCACCAGTCCTTAAGGGAAACAGTTGTGATGGTCTTGGCATGTCACAGGGTCGTTAAGGGCTAATATATTAGAAATGTTTTTTTAATGCTTTTAATTAGGTGTTTTTAATTCAAACATGTATCCCCACGAAAATTAACCAGGGGTATTTTTAAAGGGATAGTATTGTCACTTAAAAAAAAAAGAATCTTGTAGCTATTGAAAAATTAAACTAAATGATGTCAACGCTATCTCTGACTGCAGGGGAATCCGGTCCCGGGACCGGTGGAGGCTCTTCAGCAGAGCAGAGATCGCGAGATATAAAAAGAAATTCTTCATTCTACAAAGTGTGCTTGGTTTGCAATCCTGGGACTGGATTCCCCTGCAGTCAGTTAGAGCACTGAAGTCAGGGAAAGGGGAGGGAGAGCGGAATTTTACCTGCAAATATCTCTCAAACCATAAAGGTTTGAAAGATGTGACTGGGGTCATTTAGTTTAATTTTGTAATAGGTACAAGATTTTTTTTTTTAAAAAGTGACCATACTATCCTTTTACTTTAGATAGGGATGGTAATGTGTATTAGATAGAGCTTACTTGATATGGGGTACCTTGGCCAAGGAAGCAAGCTTAAAAATACTTTGGCCAAATTATACAACAAAACCCTAATTGTTTGTAAATGTATTAACAAAGGCATGATATATGCTTTATACAAGGTTCACATTTTTCTGTTTTGGTTTGTGCCTTATGTTTTTGCCTAATTTGGGGGCTTGAAGAATCCCCTTACTACTTGCTGCTATCCATATTTATTCATGGTTTTAATTTCTGTATTACATGTATATGTTACGGTGTCCTAGTGTTGTGAGTTTCTTCCTTACTGAACTGTATTTGCTTGAGTATTTGTCCCTAGGACATTATAACTCTTGCACTGACCTGTAATCAGGCTTTTAATCTATGAAATTGAATGCTGGAGTGATTGGGCTGGGTGTATTTCTATATCATAGAGCAGGACAGATGCAGGGCATGAGAAATCTCTTATCACCTTCATTCTGAATTTCTGATTAGACATTTGCTGTATAGCAGAAAACTTTTACTGAACATTATGGTTATAGATCTGTTGCATACTGAGCTCCATTGACGGTCTGTAATATGCATTAAGCTGGATTAGACTTTTAGGGGAAATTCACTAAACAATGATAAAGAGGTGATTAAGCAGAGGTGACTTCTCCAGTTCCTATGTTATTCTATAGATCCTATGCACTAAGATCTCCAAAGTTGAAAAAATCTTAGTGCATAGGCTCCATGGTATACAATAGGAAATGGAGAAGTGATAAACTGGAAAAGGCATCTCCGCTTTATTACCTCTTTATCACCTCCCTTAGGCTGGTATTCATCAAGCTGCAATAAGAACAGAACATATCAGATCCATTGCTCTTCACCTTGACCTTCAGTATTCCTCAATAATCAATTTTAGGGCTTTACTAAATCTTTGGGAAATTTGGTAACATTTGTTTGTCCTTTGTGGTGAAGCTGGTTAACTCCAGAATTGCTCCAGTTCTTTTCTTAGTACATCAGCCTTGGTATTATTGGATTTAAACTTCTTCAGATTCCCTGCTCTGACATACTCCAGAGTGAGGCATGTGGTTTAATGGGCTTTATTCAATGTTCCTTTATATTTTAGTAAACCTGCCAAATAGGTTTAGGCTTCAGGAAAAATATAAACCAAACAAAACATGTTTGAACATATGAAAGTAATAGTAACAACAGCTGTTTGGAAATAGTAATGGTCACAGTGCCATTCAGACTTCTAATTTTTGGAGGATTCTGGAATGCATCACTAAACAATATGTCACAGAAAACCATGGCATTGATAGGGTTATTTTTATCAGTCAACTTCCACTGAGATGGATGTGCAAGACTCACTTAAAGCATAGGCTACAACTATTTTAATATTTTAAACATCACAAGTTTCCTTTTTTTTACTGATGTAAGAATGCTATTCAGTTTATTATTGCACATAAACTAGTGTTTTGTTATATTACTAGGTACAGCTTGCCATGCACAAAGCCAGCAGTTCTGGATTACTGATCTCTTAGAGCAATTTGATTCAAAGAATGCAACCAACATAAATTTGATTTTGTTATTCTTTGTGTGATTTAATCTTTGGAGTAAGCTTTGTTGTTCTATGTCAAGACCTGACCGTGAAAATACATTTTTTATATGAATTGCACATATTTGTAGATCTTGACTCACCACACTTACAGTTCATGAATAGTCTCCAAGGTACTCATTGCCCTTTTACTAGTGTCAGTAAATCTGTCCACAACTGGTACCCCATCTCCAACCTGAACACTTACATCATGAGGAAACAACAAATAGAATTAGAGTAAACACATATCAGTAGTGGTAAGGTGACCTTAAATAAAAATTAAAAACAAGAATAAAAATATATTTTCTTTTCACTGAAAACGCATAATACACATTGTTAAATGCAAGACAGATGAGCAGCTGGATTTCATTGCATTGGTATACTCACAGTTGGTTGGCAGGAACAAGAACTACTAGTGTGTGGACTGAGTCTGTAATTTCATTATCCATACAAATTTGACTGTTTTGAAAGGGCCAAAACATGTCTTAACTAAACTGTTGTTTCATAAAGTGTTTCTTCTTACATATTTTTAACTAATGGTGCTGACAGAAAAGTGGTCACATGATGTCAGAACCATTCAAAAGAGCAGTTTTACATACAGTTCTTGTCCTTTTAAACAGGCTACTCTTTGGGTTATTACTCATGTAAACAAGGTAGAAGAATTGCTGGAGTAGGTCACTACTCATCCAGACAAGAGAGAACAGAAATGTTCACATTACCAGGATTTATGAACAGAACTGTTGGTCATCTGTTCCCAAATCCACCAGTGTCTAGCATATGTTAGCTAAGAGAACTTATTGCTTATACATATTCCACCAACACTTTGTGATACATGTGCTGATAATTGCTAACACTTCCATTTGGATGCTATGTGTGGAACTATAATGTTAGAAACAGACTATTTCCGTGTGCCAGAAGGTAAAATAACTCGGACTACAGTAATATGTATCTTCATTGGACAGAGTTAATTTGCATTAGCTGTATTAGAACCAAGACTTTGAATTCAAATCACCACCTGAATGCGCAGACAGTAGAACAGCTCAGTAACACATTTCAGCATCGGAGTAATTAACAGATCTATTTTGGTACTCAGAAAAGTGCTAAAAGTGATGCTATCCTTTATAATAATTCACTAGGATGTTTGTCACGATGCAGTCATGCGCAGTAGAGACTGCTCGCGTTCAGGCTTTTACACTAGTATTTGTATAATGTAATCAAAATTACGGGACTCACAAGATTGTATATATGAGTATGTTGACTGGTGCAGACATTAGAAACAGGATTCCCTAACATTCCCAATAGTAATAATCCAAACAGAAAATCACACTCCAGCCAATGTAAGAGGATACACTCTTCAAATATAAATTCCATGGTCTTTATTGAAGGCATAAAGAACACTTTGCACAGTAATATGTGTTTTATGCCTTCAGTAGAAAACATTGGAGTTTATATTTTGAAGAGTGTATTCTTGCATGCATTATACTAGCCTAAGTGTAGTTTCATTTCTATTTGAATTAACATGATTAAAAGGATCATACTTCTGTGTATAATGAGAAACACTTTGGAAGAAATTAACTATAGCTGTCTGTGCAATCCTGAGAACCAACTGTGAAAATGATTAGGAAATGTATATCTTGTAAGGACTGTTTTCATAAAAGAAACCTATTTACAGCAAAAACCATTGATGCATAGAGCAATTATAAGAATGATTTATAAAGTAAAGATATAATAAAATATAATTCATCTAATAGTAATGTTCAAAGTATTTCCATGTTGGAGCTGGGATGTGTACTTTATTGGGGTAAAGGAGTGGCATGCCTATCTGTGTGCATTATTCTTCAGAGAGAGCCTGGATGAAGGAAACATGATGTATGGAGTGACAGAGACAAAATGTAAGTCAATTCATACATGCATTGGAGGATACGTTGCAGAGGATCATTTTCAAGCATGCCAACTCATCCTATATAATAATTCGCTAGAATGCTTGTCAGAAGCCGCCATGCGCAGTAGAGACTGCCCGAACGCACAGAATGCTGGGATATGTAGGAATGCTGGGAGCACTGAATGCTGGGAGTTCTATGCTGGGAGCATTCTGTGCTTTTGGACAGTCTCTACAGTGCATGACTGCGTCGGCGGCAGGACGCAGAGCAGGACCGACCTCTTAACCCTTTGTGTGCCAGAGGGGTATGCAATGCATTGCAAAGCAATGCTTTGCATACACCTCTAGCACTCAAAGGGTTAACATCAACCTGGGCCCGTGTACACAGGCTTTTACACTAGTACTATATAATAATTTGCTAGGATGTTCGTCATGATGCAGCCATGGGCAGTAGAGACTGCCCACGTTCGGGCAGTCTCTACTGCACATAATTGCGTCATGTGAGTGAGGCAACACAAGACCGCATCACGTGGAGCAGTGAGGTAGCAGCCTCTTAACCAATTGAGTGCCAAAAGGTTAACATTACCCGGACTTTGGCCCATGGTAAATAAAGGAGACTGGACTTCCATGACTAGCAAATACATCTGGAGTAGTTATAAATAGAAGAGATATTTGAGGGACAAACACAACAGGATATGGTATGTATGAAGATTTTAGTAGTTATACACATCCATAAAACACATACTGAGGCTGATGACGAATGATTCTGGGGAAAATAGACCATAAAGGACAAATGAACAATTTAACTGACTTAAAAAACTCAAATGCTCAAGAGTTCTCCAAAGCATTGGAAAGCAGTGCTGTGGAGACCTGTCTATAATTAAAGGGTTAAAAGCCCCATTTAAACCAAATGGAATTTAAAGAATTATTTTTGTCCCCTGTGCTGCAGTTGGGATGCCCCAAAATGACTTCAGACTCTTAGTACATCAACCTCTCTGATATGTTTGATCTTATTTCATAACATATTGGGCAATATGCACAAAAGCAAGGCAAACCAACTTCATAGTAGGGACCACAATACAATTCCACAAATCTCCAGTGTTTTAAAATAGGCTAAAATAGAGTCCGCTCTAGCATTCAAAAGATTGCTAGAGGGGTGTCCAGCATAATGCAAATTACACACCCTCTGGGACTCAAAGAGTTAAACTACCAATTTAAACCAATGGATATGTTTATTTGTTCCCTTTGGTACCACATGTTTTACCTCAGAATTGCTCAACCTCTATGTTGTACATAACTATTAGCATTTCTACTAGACTGCTGCTTATTAACCCTTTGACTGCCAGTGAGGTATGTAATCAATGAAATGCACTGGACACCTCTATGACAGTCAAAAGGTTAAAATTTAATTGTTCATTAATTTAGTTTACATTTCCCTTAACCATAGTAACAAGACTGGATAGCAGTTATCTTTTATATTTTATCTGAGATGTACATTTATCCTTTAACTACTTTTTGCACACAGCATGTTTACCCTAAAAAGTATACATGTGCAGTTTTTTTTTGTTTCCTAATGGAACACATGCTTTAACCCTTTGAGTGCAATACGTTGCATACCCCTCTGGCACTCAAAGGGTTAAGAGAAGCACTTACTGAGACACATAAAACACACACTGCAGAGTTGCACTGATTCCTGTGAAGTCCTGGGGAATCACAGTTTTCATAAACGTCCCTGATTTAAAGGGTTATGTGGTCATCTTATTCAACAGTATAAAATCTTCATTACGTTTTATTTATTTTGGCAAAAATATGTTTTTCCTTTAGCTGTGAGTTAGCTAAAGTTTAGACAGAAAAACAGTAAATAGAATAGGACCTGTATAGGCACTCAACCCTCATATAATAAACAATAATCACCATATAAAAATATAGAAAAATGTATTAGCAAATTGACATCCTAAATTGTATAATATATAAATAAGGTGGAGCACAATAGACCCCACATACCCCCAAGAGGTACTACAGAGTCCCCACCCAAACAATCTGACCAAAGTTTGGATGTCAATTTGCTGAAAAATGTTTCTATATTTTTATATGGTGATTATTCATTATTATATGAGGGTTGAGTGCCTATACAGGTCCTATTATATTTACTCTTTTTCTGTCTAGATTCTATATATACAGGACTATGGCACCCTATGCATGATATGCATGGTTGTACCCTATAGATATGCCTATATGAGTAGTGCTTTTGTACAATTTTTTGTATATTTGAGTTACCTCTTTAGTACTGAAACTCACGCCATGATTCTCACCCATAAACCCCATTTGTTGGGGGTGAATGTGAGGTAAAATACAGCGAGTATGGAGCAATTCTGGGGCAAACCAACTGCTCCATAGTGTAGAAATAAAGATTTACATTAAGTTAAATAAAGCTTGTAATCCATTAAATGCTAGTCAAGTCAGGGTTTAAAAGATGTATTTAGATTAATGGGGATTTAAAGATTTTTTTTTTATTTATTCCCTATCTGCTTTTTCCTAGAACTGCTCCAGTCCTTTTTTGCACGTCAATTACAGTAATTTTAGCTAAGATAGATAAACTCACTCCCAAACATAATCATATGTATCTTAGAGTATGTTCCTGCTGGTGAAGAGGGGATGAAGATGGGATGCAGTTCTAGCTCTTACATTTAGCATATCCACTGCATTATCACTGGCCATTGATCGAGTATGCATGCGGTAATGTATCAATCTCACATCAAGATGGTATCCTCCTGAAAAGTGTTTCTATTGATTCTGTGCATTACTGCTGAGTGATTACAGTCATACATCCATCTCACAGTGAAACAGAACACACAAGCAATTTAAGGAAAGAAAAATCAATGGAAGTTTATTAGGATAGATAAAATCTTGTGATAGCCCAATGTTTCTCTGACATACAACTCTCTTTCATTAGGAAACAAGTTGAACCATAGTTAGGAGCAGTCTTCTAAATAAAATCACAAACCTGTCTCTAGAGATGTAAACAAACTTGCTGTCACTAAAGTGACATTCAACCCACTCACAGACATGATCAATGCTCTTACTTAAAGGGATAGTAATACTTTATTTTATCTTTATTTTATTTTGTAGGCATTAAAAAACATGAAGAACGATATAAGTCTTATCTCTCAAACCTTTATGGTTTGAGAGATATTCACAAGCAAAGTCCCCCCCTGCCCCTTTTACCTAGTGTAAGCCATATTTTCACAGATGTGGAATGCAGTCCATAGACCAGACAGATAACAGCAGGGGACAGTCTTATTCCTATGTAAACAATGAAATCCCTGCCTCCCTTGACAAGCTTTTCAGCTTTTTCCCTTATCTTAATTGAAGATTGTCCCTCTCTGCAATCTACCTGGGCACCTCCCTTCTGCTCTGGCTGAACAATGTTACATCAGTAAAAGGGGCGGTAGGGGGAT
This sequence comes from Rhinophrynus dorsalis, assembly GCA_037306005.1. Lineage (NCBI taxonomy): Eukaryota > Metazoa > Chordata > Amphibia > Anura > Rhinophrynidae > Rhinophrynus > Rhinophrynus dorsalis. The sequence goes on from CM074722.1 coordinate 258,891,856, forward strand.
ACTTTTCATTGAATTACTCTTGAATTACAACTCTGACAGAACTGAAATAACACTCTCCAAAGTCCAAATACTATGATGATTAATTAGAGCTGCTTTTATTATGAAACATTACTATCCCTTTAAAGCTATACTCTAAACAGGTACACTTCTGGAGCAAATGAACTGTACAAAAAGAGACAAACATTCCCCCAAATCCCTATTGATTAAATGGGGATGTTAAATCCTTTAATGCTAGAGCAGTCTCCAATGCATTGTTTCACAATGCAGTGGAGACCTCTCTAGCATTTTAGGGGTTAAACATGTCAGTTTAAATCTTAGGCCATTCTAACTTGTCTGATGTGGTACCATTGGTTTGCACTATAAGAGCACCTTTTGAGCTTATTGGATACAAGCCTTGGAGTCTTACATACAGTTCAAAAGAGGGGGGGTGGGGTAATACAAACTCTCATTGATTTAAATGGGGCTTTTAACTCATTGAACACTAGCGAGGTCTCCAGCACATTACAACCTTTAGCCATCAATTAGAAGCCTCAATTCAATCAAATGGGAATTTGGAGATTTTTTTGTCCCCTTTGTTGCATTTGGTATTCTTCAGAATTTCTCCTCTTTTCTTTTGTGCATAATATTCTGAGCATTATATCACCATAATAACAGACTTGATTTTCTCATCTCTGTCCAACATACCACTAACCTGTACTTTATAACAGCTACCAGCATTGCAAGTAATACTGTAAGGAATCAAGGAAAGAAACACAGAATAGATGCATATGAAACAGATCACAGGGTGCTTAACCCTTTAAGGACAAGAATGGTTCACAAGGGTAAACACTAAATCATAAAAATATATATTCTTAAAAAGTGAGACATTAAATAATGTCCCTAGGGATCAACAAATGAACATGCTATTATAGCTCCTATAATCATAGGGTTATTACTGTACAGACAATTCAATACAAAACCTCCAATGTAAGGTACTAAAAGCCCAGTTCATCATCTATAAATAATTATTATTTTGGTTAACTTTTTATTGTCTGGAGGATACACATTGTATTGAGAAACAGAGCATAACACAACGATCTGTTACACAGTGCATTACACAGCTACGTTATTGCAGAGGATCACAAAACAATCAGCTTGTTTTTCTTTTTAAAGTTTGAATGTAATTAACTTTTATACAGTACTGTGCAAAAGTCTTAGGCAGGTGTGAAAAGCTGCTGTAAAGTAAGAATGCTTTCAACATGTTAACCCCTTAGTGACGGCCGCGTGCAGACGCGGCCGTCACTTAACGCCCGTCTAACAATTTTTTTTTTTTGTGTAAAAGAATCCGGAGTCCCCGAACGGCGTGCAGCCGCGCGGGGAGCCGGATTTCCGGGACGTACATGTACGTCCTCTGTCACTAAGTGACAGCCACACAGGACGTACATGTACGTCCTGTGTCGCGAAGGGGTTAATAGTTTATTTTTGTCAATTAACAAAATGATAGTGAGTGACAGAAGAAAAATCTAAATCAAATCAATATTTGGTGTGACTACCGTTTGCCTTCAAAACAGCATCATTTCTTCTAGGTACTCTTGCACAAAGTTTGTTAAGGAACTCGGCAGGTAGGTTGTTCCAAACATCTTAGAGAACTAACCACAGATCTTCTGTGGATTTAGGCAGCATCAGTTGCTTTTCTCTCTTCCTGTAATCCCAGACAGACTCAATGATGTTGAGATCAGGGTGCCATACCATCACTTCCAGGGCCAATCAGATGCCTTCCTGATGGTATTGAATGATGAAGTATCTGCCTGTAATTCTCAGGATTGAGGATACCATTAATTCTGACCAAATCCTCAACTCCATTTGCAGAAATGCAGCCCCAAACTTGCAAGGAATCTCCATCACACTTCACTGTTGTCTGCAGACACTCATTCTTGTACTGCTCTCCAGTCCTTCAGTGAATAAACTGCCTTCTGCTACAGCCAAATATTTCATATTTTGACTCATTGGTCCAGAGCACCTGCTGCCATTTTTTTGCAGCCCAGTTCCTGTCATTTCATGCATAGTTGAGTGACTTGGCCTTGATTCCATGTCGGAGGTATGGCTACTTGGCCGCAAGTCTTCCATGAAGACCACTTCTGACCAGACTTCGCCAGACAGTAAATGGGTGTACCAGGATACCTCTGTTTTCTTCCAATACTGTGAAGGGAAGTAAGCATGATGTGTCTTTCATCTGCTGCACTAAATTCCCATGGCCAACCACTGTGTCTATGGTCCTCAACGTTGCCTGTTTCTTTGTGCTTCTTCAAAAGAGCTTGGACAGCACATTTGCTCGGTCTTGCCATGGTGTATGACTTTTGACATTAAACTTTCTTCAGCAACTGTATGGAAAAATCAGGAAGTAGCAATGTTGCAACCAGAGGAATCACGGGCAACGTGATAGCAACCTCAACTTGTTAGCTGGATTTGGCTGTTCCTCACCCAGTTTTATTCCTCCTACACAGCTGTTTCTGTTTCAGTTAATGATTGTTTTTCAACCCACATATTAAATTGATGATCATTAGCACCTGTTTTGTATAATTGTTTAATCATACACTTCACTATATGCCAACAAAATCCATGATTTTGTGCAAGTGTACCTAGAAGAATTGATGCTGTTTTGAAGGCAAAAGGTGGGCACACCAAATATTGATTTCATTTAGATTTTTCTTCTGCTCACTCACTATCATTTTGTTAATTGATAGAAATAAACTATTAACGTCTATTTTTGATAGCATTCTTACTTTATAGCATTTTTTTCACACCTGCCTAAGACTTTTGCACAGTACTGCATATAATCAAGGAAGATTATTACAAAAAAAGAACAGAAGCTACAGTAAATAAAACAAATTGTCCAGAAATGTGTACTGTAAGGGATACTAGTGCGGCTCGCACCTTTTGAGTCACTCCCAGTGCTGCAATATCTTGAATAGGGCCAAAGGAACGTTTTAGCTTCCTGATAAGTGTTTCTTACTGCTCAACCAGATGTATGGGTGTGTTTATGCTAATAATATGTATGTAACCAAAGGTGCTTGATAATATGTATAATTTTGCTGCTCACTTACTAGTTATTGGTGAGACACCCAAAGCTTGTGCTAATAATCAAAAGCTTTAAGTAGACTGTTTATGTGGGTTCTAGGAGTCTCATCTTGGACTGTGTAGGGGCCTGGACATGTTACTTGTTTCCTTATCTTCTCTGGAGTAGGGATGGGCAAAAACCTTTGCTTCAAACCAAAACTGGGAAAAAATGGCACTTCCCAATTGGCAAAAAATTTCCAGAGAAAAGTGCCGTTTTCTCACTTTTTTTGCCTAGCTCATTGCATTGAAATCAATGGGAAGACTGAATTTTTCTTAGCCACATGGAAGTTTTCTCTTATTTTCCTGCAGGCATATAAAAGGCTGTCAGGCTCTCACAGCGTGCCATTCTGTGTTTGTGAGAGGAGAGAGCAGCATGTTTTTAGCTAAAGAAGATAGTCAAATAAAGGGGAATTGAAGTTTAGTTTAGGGAGTCTCTTAGGTAGAACATTTGTTCTCTGTATTAGGGGAGTCTGGGGGCACTCTGGGGGAGAAGATGGGAGGAAGGAGATTAACCTCAAATACCCCAAAATTCAGTGGGACTGACTGGCAAGACACAAATAGCTGGGGTCCAATTTGCTTGATGATCTTGCTGTTATTGTCTCTGTGAAGGGGAAAGAAGTTTTTGTTTATATTTTTTTTTGACAGGCTGTAATAACATAGGGTGGGCAACTTTGAAAAAAAAAAAATTAAATAAATAAATAAATATATTATGTAACAGACAGATGACTGGGAGTCTACCATGATAGACTTGACAGACAGCAGACGACATTGAGAATTTTACTGAGGGCTAAGGCAAGACATCACACTCCATCAGTTGTATACTGTAGAGTAAAAACACAGTAGTTGAGTAATGTCCAGCACAAGGGGCAGGAAGAAGGTGGAGCAGTGCAGAGACGTGGGAGTAAAGTGGTAGTTCAAAAACTAACTGCAACCTGAGCTGCTGAAGCTTGTGCAATAAAAAATGATGATCCTTCCCCTCCCGGAGAGGATGCAGTTTTGTCAAGGTCCCACCAAAAATTCCACCACAACAGGTGCCAGTACAAAAAAAAACATATAAGAAAAAGACTGAAGACGACAACAATTTACATTCTAGTGTTGATGATGGCAATGGCATAATGGAGGAATGTGTAGCAGCTGAACCAACTGGACCAACACCTCTAAAGTCTTAGAGGAATATAAGGGTAGTAGACAAGAAGTGAGGGCAATGCTGAGGATGACCTAATGATGACTGATGATGATGATGCTGATCTAGAATATATCCCTTCAGCATCCTCTTTTTCTTCAGATACAGATGAAGTTGAGAGTGAGAGAGATGATGGCATGGCCAGAAAGCAGGAAGGCAAGGGCTCAATCTTACACCAAGGAAATGGAGCACTGAGCCTGTCTATAAACTGTTTGAGAAAACCATTGGAAACTCTGGCCCCGGACAAGCAAAAATGGCACAAAGTACATAGTCATCCTGTCAGCCATCATTGCCACTTCCAAGTCCAAGTCCCACTCAGCCACACACACTTGTGTTGAGTAACCAGCAGCAACATCAACAGCGCCATAGCTATGATGAGTGCTTGCTGCTGGTAGTTCTGCACCTTTGACACCTAGAAATAGTAGCAGTAAAATTGCATCAACATCTAGCCCCAGTAGTAGTATTAGTACATCAGGAACCCGTCAGTCCATGAAGTCCACAGAATGGAGATACTTCACTCAGGATCCAAAACTAAGCATGTTGATATCTGTTGTCTGTGCAAAAAGCATGGTAGAAGGGGTGAAGCAGGCTCTCAGCTAGCAGTGGCACCTGCTCTATGAGATCCAATCTCAAGCCAAAATGTGGTTGGTGGGGCCTCTAAAAGTGTCTGGTGTAAGCTGTGTTATCACGGCTGACTATAAAAGTCAATCAATATGTATCTGCTTCTCTTTTATTCAAAACATTAATCTCTAATTAAGAGATCCTGCTCAAGGACCCCTGAATTGATTTCACAAACAAAAAAAAGCTGTGTGGTCCTTAACTGCTAGCTGTGCAGCTGGGCAGCTGGTAGTTAAGGGGATAAAAAAAATCTACATTTACAAAATTGATATACCTATCTCTTGTGTTGACATACACGAAAGCTTCCCTACCAAACACAAACATTAAAAGGGTAGTCAGAGACTTACTATGATTCGTGGTTAATTGGATCAGATGATATAATTCTAGGAAAAATTTTAATTTGAAATGAATCACCAAATGCGAGGACAATGGTGATACAATTTCTATGGAAAAAATACTGGATACATTTCTCATGGTTTAAAAAAAAAATCTGATGATTCAGTTGTTTTCTATTTTTCTACACTTTTCCAAAAAGATTAAATATATTCCAAATAAACGATTGCATGCACTCCTCACTGACCAAGTATACCGATGACTGGAACTTAAGTAAAGACCACACCTGGATCTCTACTCTAGTCGATTGTCACACTGCAATCAAGAAGCTGACTGTAAGTAGACAGATACTTTTCCTTGACCTCCTGGACTAACATTTGATGGCCTGATTTCTGGGACAATAGAATTAAGTTTAAAGAACTTTAACCATGAAAGTTCTCTCTGAGAATGGCATAATAATAGTATCCCTTAGGCATCTCCACCATCAGTAGGATTTGATTTTCAATACTCTGCTTCAAATGACACTTTAATTTGTTTTATATCTCCCTTATTGACTTAATTTCACAACATCCCGAGGCCCCACAGCCAAGCCATATAATCCTTTATTCCTTTTCTCAATACTTGAAATGAAACAGAACATAATTAGCAATTTAACAAAATAAATTGCAGCCATGCAAATCATTACTGCCAAAGAACTGAAGCAAATCAGAAAATTGCTGTTTTTTCATCCTGAGTGCTTTATTCTGATATGTGTTGAGCATTTCCATTAGTACAGATCTAGTATGTTAAGATATTTCTAGTTACAGTAATAAAATAGAAGATTTATAGGTTCCTTTTGTTTGTTTAATCCTTACTGTTTCTGTTTCAAGAGCATTTTCCAACAAGCACATACACTGAGCACTGTATTCATCAAACTAAAGTGCAACTATGGAGAAAATCAACTAGACCACAAAATCCATTTGACTTAAAAGAATAGTAATCTTTCACTAAAACTGCAGCTTCAATTAATCTCCATAGTATTTGGGCCATGGGGATTGTGTTTACAATACTGCCAGAGTTGTAGTTTAAGAGTAATTGAATGATAAAGTATCCCCTCCTGCCCCTTTTACTTACTGTAAGCCACCTCCCCTCAGATGTGGAATCTGGTCACTTGACTAGACAGATCACAGCAAGGGACAATCTTCTTACTGTGAGCATAAGGAAAACCTTGCCCCTCTTGACAGGTTTTTCCTTATGCTCACTGAACACCGTCCCTCTCTGCGATCCATCCAGTCATGCTGCTCTGAGGTAAACAGTGTTACAGCAGTAAAAGGGGAGGGAGGGGGATACTTTAGCATTCAATTTCTCTTGATTTACAAGTCTGACAGTACTGAAATAACACTCTCCATAGCCCAAATACTATGAAGATTAATTGGAGCTGCTTTTATTGTGAACCATTATTATCCCTTTAAATTCGTCTTTCAATGCTTTTAATGCTATATTATTATCCAACACATTGCATTCAGGAGGTTAAAAGTCCCATTTAAATCAAGGACATCTGTCATTTCTTCCTATGATATAGCTGGTTAGCTCCATAATTGCACTTATTTCACATCAAGAAAACAGATCAAAAATCCTCACTACTTTAGTACAGGGGTGGTCAAAATTCTATGCAATGGTGGATGTGCACTGCAGGGTTCTATAATCAGGTTGTTTTTGTGAGATATGTAGTACATGTGAAAAGAGGCCTATCGGAATTTTAACCCTTTGAGTGCCAGAGTGATATCTAATGCATTGCAGTGCAATTCTGGTATTTAAAGGGTTAAATGAACATTTATTGTAATTTGTTCAGAAAATTCTAATGGGTACAATGAATTAATTCTGTGTGGATTGATTCTCCAAAATGAATCTTTAATTAGTACTTCATATCATGTTAGGAGGCAACCATCATTTTTTTTCCAAGTAGGAAATCCATATTCCTCCCAATGAAGGCTTTTTAAAGATGCTATTAAGTCCCTTGAGGCAGGAGAAAACTTTTGATTGTCTCCCTGCTGAGTAGGCAAATTCAAACTCTTCAGTAAGAGATACTAGCCTTAGATAATGTATTTATACATCACTCCTTATATTTTTGATAGCACTTTACTTATGACACCAACATTGCTGTTTTACATCATGATTTTTGTGGTAGACAAGATATAAGCTGTTTGAGCTTGTTCCTTTTGAGTGGGATTAATATGTGGCTTCCATCCTTATTCTTTGAATATAAATATCTGTGTTTCAATCTCATGTGGAGAGTTGCATGGCTACATTACATACTGATGTACTCTTTTTCTATGATTCTATAATGTATATATTACTCACAGTGATGTTTTTAGGCTTTCTGCCGAGAACATGCACCACCCCCTGCACACTTTGCCATGACCTCACATTATCCAGCCCCTTCCATGGGTCACATCACTTCTTATAAAGACACAGTAGTATTTAAAATAACTAGCATGCAGGGGACTAAAAGAAAGTGAAAAATTAGATTTATGAAGAAAGTCCTTTTGGGTATGTTCACTATAGGTGGACATATCTTGAAAGCTGGAATGGATCATCTCTACATATTAATATTATTATTTAAAAAAAATGCAGTATTATATTTTTGTATCTGAGGAATTTTGCCCATAGTTTTTACTCCAAATCCAGACATCATGAACTAGACAAGGAGTGGTCAGTTGGTGAAGTGGACCAAAGGTATTTTAAATGTTCATGTCCAAGAACATTTTTTCACTTTTTGCTATCTACTCGTTTAACCAGGTTTCTCCCTTTTATTGCTTAGTGTACCTTTGAAAACTATATATTGTTTTTTACAGGATTACCTAAGCTTTCATTTGGTACAAGTAGTAAATATATATCCCCCAATTTTTTTTGCAAAACTTCGAAAGATATGGAAAGAGAAACTAAAAAAATAAGACATTGGGGGGAGGAGCTAGCTACCAGTGGAGATGGACGCATTTTCTTAAGCTCCGTGTCTGGATTGCTATTTTTACACTTTAACAGTTTATATTCTATATTCTTTGGCTACCTGTCCCATGGTGACGCGCTCACTGCTGGTTTTAATAGGAGAAAACAGTTTGCTTTTGGCTAAAAGGGGCAGGAATACTGAGTCTCTCCTTCATGCCTGCTAAGCCGAACGGTGATGGTGACGATTATGGCAGCCCAAGATTGGAATCAACTGGAGGGGGTTAACCTACAGCCTTTGGTGATCTTGGCTGGATCTCCTGGTGTGGGGGATCCGCACTCGATTTTTGGCTCTCGGGCATCTACTCCATCTCCTCAGCTCCTTACGAAAGAAGATATTGGGCACCTAGTGTCTAAGCTGGAGTTGGAGGCTTTAATGGCGGAGATTAGAGGAGTGCTACGAGAGGAATTCACTGACTTACACAATTCTACTAAGGATTTTGTACCACGCAACCTGTTTCTGACAGCTGTCAGCAGGAAACAGCGAACTTTAAACGCCTTTATCTCTTAAACCATAGCGGTTTGAGAGATACTGTTTTTTTGCATTCAGCTCAGCTTTTTAAGCTCTTCTATATGCAAAAAAACTTTTTTTAGACATTACTAACACTTTAATAGTTACATAAAACTCCAATCTTACTTTATATTTTGGAAGAAATATTTGTACTTAACTTTGACCCGTGCTCCACTATTATTTATATATATATATATATATATATATATATATATATATATATATATATATATATATATATGAGAAAGTAATTCTTTACATACACCAAGTTGCTAAACTGGTAGAATCTAGAATTTGAGTAAGAAAGGGGTGTGAGGGGAGCTCTGTCTTTCTCATTCTCATCCCATTCTGACTCTAACTCATCCCATTTATCTCTCCTCTTTGATTATCCCTTTCCTCTGCCTAAGGTGACCAGATCTCCATTTTAATTAATTATTTGATGACAATAGAGGTATGAAAACACTGATTTGCATTGTTTCACCCCTTTGTGACACTAGTGGAATTGGCCTGAGAGTGTGGATGGGGTTAAAATTTTACCTCCTCCCCTCCCTGAAAATGTTTGCAGATGCCCATGGGAATTGGAGAGTTTTCTCACTGTAGAAGTGGTTCCGGGTCTGTATGACAGTTTTATCACACCTTATTGCATAACCCACAGGCTTTTTTTTAACCCTTTTAGTGCCCGAGAGTGTGCAACATATTATGAATCCAGTGGTTAAGGGGTTTGCAGATGAATTATAATGCTTCATAGTGTCAGTCAGGTACTGGAGTAATGTTTTAGGAAAAAGGCTTCATAAATAAAATATCAAATAATATTGTGACTGCCTTAGAGATGAGTCATCCAAGCTTGCTAAAGATATTCTCAATGGTTTATGTCCTATGTTTTACGATTATAAAGGTATAAAAATTTATGGTGAGTTGTCTTTTAAACCATTATAATTATTGCACATTTAATGCAACTGATAAAGTGGAGATTTCACTATGTATTTGTTGCCAAAATGTTACTTATCCTTTTTTGGTACCAATGCTAAATATTAACGCATCAGAAATATACATATCCAAAGTACTAAGCTACGTAGAACTAGAACAATTCACCATAGGAGTCAAATAAAAATTCCCCAAATTACCAGTGATTTAAAGGGATATTTTTACCAACCAAATGCTATAAATGACTCCATTGCTTTACATTCAATGGGTTAAAAGCTCAGTTTATATCAATGGGAATATTTTCTGCCCTATGGTGTGATGAGCGCTCCAGTTCCTATGTTATTCTATGGAGCCTATGTGTAGAATAACAAGAACTGGAAAGTATATCACACTGGAGAAGCTATTCCTCTTATTAAATATTTAACAAACCAAAGTACATCTTCCCCTAGGTTTGTCTTAGATTATCAGCCTCAACTGGGCAATTTCCTCAAACCAAAGGTACAGTACCCGGTCACCTCATTAGGCAATGGTGTATTGTTGTGCTGGTGTCATGTAATAATGTTTTTTTTTCTGCTAGTCTCATGTAATACTAGATAAAGTGGTTCCTGGTCATCGCCCTGGCATGGCCTGGCTGAAAATGAGCTCCAGGATTTCATACTTCCAGTTCTCATTTTTGCAAAATAGCATTTTTCAAGGTGCCCAGCAATGCAAGGTGTGGTAGGAAGGAAGTTGCAAAAATTAAAAATGTTACAAATCGTGTTATATGGCACCTGACTTCTTTGGCTGATATTGAATTCAAAGTAAAAATTTGGCACTGAAAGACGACATAACAATATACACAAAGATGCTAGTATTTCTCTGTGTTAGACTCCATGTTTCTGAATTGGTTGTCAAAAAGCAAATACAAAGATACACCCTCTGTTTTCACATGCCAGATTCTCTCTGATGTATTGTATCCTTTGTTAATTTATGGTAATATGAAGAAGTATAAGCTGTTGCATTAATATACATATAGGAGGACTATACTCCCTAATGCATATACTCTGCTCTTTCCACTACTTGATATATATCTGCCACTGAAGCTGAAAGCATGAATGTGGGCAACATAGTGACACTGATGTAATATGCAGAAATTGAATTCTGAAGCAACTCTACAAGATTCTCATGTCGCCTAGTGACAGGTTGCATACCATTTGTATCAAGAAGAAATCAGTTGCCTCTACATATGCCTCATTGGGTTGCTGTCTGCATTCTACTCCTGTGCCCGGCAAATGTATTTCCCAGCAGGTGCAGATGTGTGTAGGAGCCCCTCATCCATTCTGACGCACAGACGTGCTAAGCTGCTTCCCCCGCAGCTATTTAATTTCACACCAAAGCTCTGAAAAGGCTCTTTCTCCCCTTCTCTGCATGCCAAACACGCAGTACTTGAAACCAATAGTTACTGACTAGAGTTGGTAAATGATGAGTGCTCAGCTGTGAGATGCATATTTCCAGAGTTATTACCTTTTAAAACTGTTTTTTTTTATATTAGCAGTGCCTTTTAGTGGTCAGTTTCCAAATAGTTATTCTGTTACATTCTAATGGAGAGAAAAGTCAGTGACTTACAGTTCTCCATAGAATGTGATAAGAAGTGACTTGGCGGTTTCTGTCAGTTAGAACTAACAGGACATTAATGCACAGTAAATTCACTTCCTGATTATTTGAACTGTTATGTCATTGGATTAAAACAACTGACAGAAGTGGGAGTTCCCTTGTTTTACTCAGCAGGAGAAGCTTTATAACATATAGGTTTTCATAAAAAAGTTTACTGCTCCTTTAAGGATCAAAGTGGCAGAGGTATAAAACTGAAGTTATAAAGAAAGTGTCTGTAAAATTGTCACAAAGAGACATCAGGATGTATATAAATGTTAGCAGCATTTTTGCTAAATGCTAACTTCAGTCAGACATTTTTGAAAAGTGGAGTAGAAATGTTTTATCTCGTCCAAATAAGAATTGTGTCACAATGTATTTATAAAGGAATTTGCTAATTGTGCCAACTATAAAGGCAATTTTAGTGATTAAATCTTAACAGCAGCTATGGAAGTATATAGAGATAATTATATAGAATCAAAGAAATATTCTCAGTTATGAATTGTCTCAGAATATTCTCACATAGACATATTTATAAACTCGATTTTTACTTCTTTACAAATATGATCCTTTGTTGTAGGCTTGTGCAAATCAGTTCATCCAAATTCGGAATTCAGACAAATAAGGCACATTCGGCGTCATTCGGGCCAGCTGAAAGGCAAGGGATGTTCATTTTTAGAAACCCGAATCTGAACAGCACTAGTAAGAAATTCGTGGTAAAATTTGGTCTTTCAGATGACGTTCTCCCCACACGTGCGCTACTTTCTTGCCCTCTCTAGTCCAATTAGCTTCTTCATTTCATGATGGTTGTTGGTCTAATGACATCACTGATACCCAGGCAGCCTGCAACCTGCATTTCCTGTTAGTACATTGTTGGAGCTCAGAAAGAGGAGAAGGAGAGAGAGAGTGTCCAGTAAAGTGATTTTACTAGCTAGTCTTGTGCCTTATTAGCCAGTCTAGTGTCTTATAGCCAGTCTAGTGCCATATTAGCCAGTGTAGTGGCAGTCTAGTGCCTTATTGCCACTGTCAGGAGCTGTTTTTTTTTTTTTTTAAGTGACACAGCCAATCTGTCAGTTGTTGTGTAGGCAGGCATCCAGCATTAGTGCCTTATTGCCACTGCAAGTGATTTTTGTTCCTGTTGAAGATCCAAAAAATAGTAGGAATTAGTGTAAATAATAATATTCAGAGTGACACAGCCAGTCTGACAGTTGTCATGTGGCCAGGCATCCAGTATTAATGCCTTATTGCCACAGTAAGTGATTTTTGTTCCTGTTGAAAATCCAAACAATAGTAGGAATTTGTGTAAGTAATAATATTCAGAGTGATACAGCCAGTCTGACAGTTGTGTAGGCAGGCAGGCATCCAGTCTTCGTGCCTTATTGCCACTGCAAGTAATTTTTGTTCCAGTTGAAAATCCAAAAAATACTAGGAATTAGTGTAAGTAATAATTTTCAGAGTGATACAGCCAGTCTGACAGTTGTTTTGTGGCTAGGCATCCAGTATTAGTGCCTTATTGTCACTGCAAATAATTTTTGTTCCAGTTGAAAAACCAAAAAATAGTAGGAATTAGTGTAAATAATCTTCAGAGTGACACAGCCAGTCTGACAGTTGTGTAGGCAGGCAGGCATCCAGTATTAGTGTCTTATTGCCACAGCAAGTGATTTTTGTTCTTGTTGAAAATCCAAAAAATAGAAAGAATTTGTGTAAATATAAATAATAAACTACAGAGTAACACAGCCAGACTCAGCAGCAGCACTCCAAACCAAAAAACTAAAAATAAGAAAGGAACTGCAGGTCATTCTACCTCTACAAGCAGGGTAGAGAGGCCCAGGTCCTCCTCTGAGACCACAAAGCAGCCATCACCTGTGTCTCGTCAGCTGTTTCATGATGATCCCCCCAGAACCACCTGCACAATGACTAGTACCACTGCCAGTTTAGTCACCACCTCCGCTACAGCCAGTTCTATAAACCTGAGGACACTTAACGTGTGTAACACTACTGGTTGGACACTGCGGGCAGTATCAATGCTGGACTTTTATACCGCACGTCTGTGTAAGCAGCCCAAATGGAAATGATTGCAGTATTTGGATAACATTTTTACTGCCCCCACTGTCACTGCCACTGAGAGCATATCTTCTCCAGAAAAGGTTATTAAGGGAGATAGTTTACCATTTCCCGGTAGCCAACAGACAGAAGAGGGAATTCAGCAGGTCTCCCCAAAATCTGCTGCTGCTGCTGATTTTTCTTCCTGTCAAATCCTACAAGAGGTAGAAGAAGAATATGAGGGATCAAGGCCTGCTCACAATATAAAATTCCATCCCTTACTGCATTTAGTAGAACTATAGTGCCTTCACTGTAACTGTCATGCGTTGGGCTTTTGAAGGACATGCTAGGAAAGGCTGATGGCCAGTCAGTGGCCTTTGCCACTGATTTATAGAGTGCTCCGAGTGACCAGCATACCTTCCTGTCATTGACGGCACATTGGTGGCAGCCCAATGTGTTGCAAGACACATCACCAATACCAATAACAATTTCAGGTGTAGTCGCCAAGCAGGGGCACTGCTCTTTCCTCCTCCATGCTGAGATAATGGATCAGCAGCACACCTCAGATAACATTCGCAAAGCACTGCACAACATGGTGGCACAGTGGTTAGGGGAGCTGACAGGCACACAGGTACAAATGGGGTTTGTGGTTACTGATAGTGCAGCTAACATGATCAAGGCTCTCCAGGATAGCAGATTTGTGGGTGTGCATTGCTTAGCTCATGTCCTGCATCTGGTAGTTAAGGCTGCTCTTGAAGATGGCAGTAACGCTGGAAGGTTGTCAGCACTTCTGGAGTCGTGCAGACAAATTGCTGGCCACTTCCATCGGAGTGTCAAAGATAGCCAGCTCCTCAGGGAGGAACAGAAAAAGGCAGACCTCCCAGAGCACCGCCTCAAACAAGATGTTGGGACCAGGTGGAACTCCACCTTAGATATGCTAGAGCAGATCCCGGAACATAAAAAGGTAATTCACACAATGTCATGTCACCATTTCATTGGCAGTAACAGAACACTGGGCAGGGCTGACTGGGCCTTGATGGAACAGGTAGTGACATTCCTCATGCCTTTCTGTGCTTTGATGGAAATTTTAAGCAAAGAGAACGCTAGCCTAGCCGAAGTCATTCCCCTCTTCACAAACCTCTCCTTAAAAATGGACAGTTTCCTTGCCCATAGGGAACGCTTGCCTAGTGCTGAGGGTAATACAATTCCTGATGTTGCTGGCCTTCTAACGAGGCTGATAAAGAAACTGACTCGGCGCATGGAAGACCGCATGGACAATTGTCCAGAGTTAATGCTTGACACAATTTACGATCCTCGAATGAAAGGCAAGATGGCACTTAGCTCCAAGTCCTTCACTGCCTGGAGGGAACAATTGACAGCGAGGGTGCGTGAGAGGCAAAGAAAAACAGGATGCAGTCAGAGGAGGCGGGAGAAGATTCCACAAATTAGCTGGAGGAGTGTGGTGGTCTGCTGGGACCTATCAGTAGCAGTGCCAGTAGCACTTCATCTTGTTCCAATGGAGAAGCTGTTGCTTTTTTTGCTGAGGAAATGGACAGATTATGCTTCAGAAAAAACAAAACAGCTCCCCATAAATAGAAAAAGTGCTGAGTTTGAGGTTAAGGTTTACCTTATGGAACCTTCTTTGCCACCAAGTACAGATCCCTTGAGTTTCTGGGATAACAAGAGGGCTGTGTGGCCTATTTGTCCCTAGTAGCCCAGGAGTTGCCTTCTTGCCCCCCAACCACTGTCCAGAGTGAGTGGGTATTGTCACAGGAACCACTGGGCCTGGACTGGAAGCGGCCATTTGGCCATACAGAATCATGGGCCAAACTACAAAATGGAGAAGGGTGTCAGCCAGACTCCAGGGTGGCACAAGGCCTGAGACCCTATTATGTATTGGGGGTGGGGCAGTGACTACCTGGGACAGTATCTGGAGACTGGGAGTCAAATGTCCTATTGCCTCACCCATTGTGTGCTGTGTTATTGTTTAAATGCAAAGTAGGTTTCCTGGGGTTATGTGGTTCCATTTGTTGGTTTGTGAAACTGATTGTATTATGTCAGTCACTGATGTAATTACTTGAGCAGACCTGATAGAGGGCTGTGTGTTTTGTATTCTATTGTGTGTTGATGTATTTAAGTCTCAGCAAGACTGGTGGTGTTGTGAATCTTATTTGCTATTAGTTGACTGTGTTCACAAACCTGTATATAAACCTTGTTTGTGTCCAAATAAATGAGTTCTTGTTTTAACCTACACAAGTGTTGTCTGGTGAGGTTAAGCTGCTGGTATGCTGGGAGAGTTCTTGTTATCCTGACACTAGTCCTGCCTGGCGATTGGGATACCTTGGGAGAAGCTGGTGGAGTTTTCCTGTTCCAGAGCGAGGGAAGCGGCGACTAACGGAGTCACCCAAGGCTGGGTGGCAGCGGTATCCGTTACATTGGTGGCAGCGGTGGGACGCTTCCCAGTTGGTTTTTGGAACATACAAGTCAGCACCACCAGGATCGTTTCGCCTGAAACTGATAAAGCCAAGGAACGAAACTGAGACCAGTATCCAGGGGGAGATATAGCCGCCTGGCTTGACCCCGGACTCAGCAGCACAGGGAGACCAGCATCCAGGGGGAGATATAGCCACCTGGCTTGACCCCGGTCTCAGAGGCGCAGGGAGACCAGCATCCAGGGGGAGATATAGCCACCTGGCTTGACCCCGGTCTCCACAGCTCAGCAACAGTGTAGGGGAGCAGTGGAAGCAACGGCTGACTCACCAGACCGAAGCAGTAGCTCTCCACCGGCAGGCTCCAGCATGTCAGAGACTGAGACGGAGGCTATGCTTTGCCAAGCCCTATCCAGCTATGAACAACGGCGGACCACACTAGAGACAGAGGGATACTCCTTCTCCTCCAAGGGCTTCATCCCTTATGCAGAGAGGCATGAGAGGGAGAGACAGCAGTGGAGCTCCTGCATCCTCGGGCCGAATCCGGACCGCAGGGCAAGCGAGGTACTGGAATCCTGGATTGAAGATGTTATTTTCCTGGATCTCCAGTATGGCGCTTTCTGCGACAGGACAGGATTTGAATGGTTCGGGTTCCCTAAAACTCCTCTCCCATGCCGCGGCTTCGCCTACAGGGGTCCCAGCTCGTTGTGGCATGCCAGGGCTGAGGAGTCGGACTTTGGCAGTCGCAGTGAAAGCCGGTTCTGGGAGATCCGTGACAGGCGAGCCGTGCAGCTGGGTGTGTCAGAAATACCTGAAGTATGGAGAGAGCTGGAGGATCTCGTAACCCAGGAGTGGGGACTGGAGATTGAGTGTCGGGATCTCCAGGAAGAGGTGACTCACACCTATCCCCCACAGCAACTTTGTATGGATGTTGAAGGTGCCGCGGAGGAGACTATGGTCGCCGCAAGCACTCTACAAGTGGAAGAGGGGGCACCCCCGGCCCTCCCTAAGGCTGACTCCAGAGACTTGTTATGGTCTAGTCAGCGGGTAGCAGGTGAAGCTACGGCCACCGCTAACCCGTTTGTTATGGATGTCCCCACTGCATTGAGGGGCTGTATTTTGGGAGTGGATGCGGTGGGCATCACTCCCCAGCGGCTGTTTGTGTTACAGGGAGAGGAGGTAGCTGACCTCTCTCCCCAGCGGCAGATGGCTTGTGTAACTGGGGGGGGGCATGGATGAGATTACGGTCGCCACAAGCACCCTACCAGTGGAAGAGTGGACCCTTCCTGAGGCTGACCCCAGTGACCTGTTATGGTCTGGTCAGCGGGTAGCAGGTGAGACTACGGCCGCCACTACCCCTTCACTTAAGACTGTTTCAGCGGTAAGGAGCTGGGTTCTAGGAGGGGATGCAGTTGACGTCACTCCTCAGCAGCTGACGGAGGTACAGGGAGCGGAGGTAGTTGATCTCTCTCCCCAGTGGCAGATTTGTATGGGCACTGAGGGTGCCATGGATGAGACTGCGGCTGCCACGGGCACCCTGCAAGCAGAAGAGTGGACTCTTCCTACGGCTGACCCCAGCAACCTGTTACAGTCTGGTCATCCGGTAGCAGGTGAAGCTACGGCCACCACTACCCCTTTCATTGAGACTGACTCCAGTGAGCTGTTACAGTCAGGTCAGCAGGTAGCAGGTTAAGCTATGGCTGCTGCTACCCCTTCCTTTAAGGATGTCCCAGCATCAAGGTGCAGTGTTCCAAGGGATGGTGCAGTCAGTCCCTCACAGCAGCAGCTGTGCCTGGTCTTGGGAGTGGAGGTTGCAGTCCTCCCTCCCCAGCGGGAGATTTGTGTTTTCAGAGGGGAGGTAGTTAACCTCTCTTCCCAGCGGCAGGTTAAAGCACACAAGGTGCCACCAGGAGAAAGATATCCAGCGGAAGAGCTGGCAACAGGGCAGAGCGCCGCTGGCCTCTGTCCATCTGAGCAATTGCCCCAGGGAGCGGGTGCTGGCTGCAACACTACCCTACAGCAAAGCGAGATCCAGGAGGAGATGGAGTGTTGTGTACCCTCACCCCAGTATCCAGAACAACTCTACCACCCACTCTCATCATCCTCAGCCAGCAGCGGAGATTCCGGTAATGTGCTGACTGGGAGGGCACTGTTGTTTGGGCGGGGGTTTTTACTGGGTCATAGACTCCTGTGTACCGAATCCTGGGCTGGATGGCCTCTCCGGCTCAAGGCATCTTATGTCTAAGTCACCCTGTACCTGGAGGTGCAGGGTGCAAAGCTGGACAGACCCCAGGACTATAGGGGCTGGCTAGGGACAAGTAGTGTGCGGACATTGCACTAGCAGACTATGTGTCCACTCCAGACAGCAGCGAGATGACCCGTGTGGATCATGCTGTGGCTGTCGGAGGTGGACAAGGGGGAGAAATGTCACAGGAACCACTGGGCCTGGACTGGAAGCGGCCATTTGGCCATACAGAATCATGGGCCAAACTACAAAATGGAGAAGGGTGTCAGCCAGACTCCAGGGTGGCACAAGGCCTGAGACCCTATTATGTATTGGGGTTGGGGCAGTGACTACCTGGGACAGTATCTGGAGACTGGGAGTCAAATGTCCTATTGCATCACCCATTGTGTGCTGTGTTATTGTTTAAATGCAAAGTAGGTTTCCTGGGGTTATGTGGTTCCATTTGTTGGTTTGTGAAACTGATTGTATTATGTCAGTCACTGATGTAATTACTTGAGCAGACCTGATAGAGGGCTGTGTGTTTTGTATTCTATTGTGTGTTGATGTATTTAAGTCTCAGCAAGACTGGTGGTGTTGTGAATCTTATTTGCTATTAGTTGACTGTGTTCACAAACCTGTATATAAACCTTGTTTGTGTCCAAATAAATGAGTTCTTGTTTTAACCTACACAAGTGTTGTCTGGTGAGGTTAAGCTGCTGGTATGCTGGGAGAGTTCTTGTTATCCTGACACTAGTCCTGCCTGGCGATTGGGATACCTTGGGAGAAGATGGTGGAGTTTTCCTGTTCCAGAGCGAGGGAAGCGGCGACTAACGGAGTCACCCAAGGCTGGGCGGCAGCGGTATCCGTTACAGGTATTTTCTATAACAGGAAATATACTTTGCCCCCAGCGCTCTCACTTGGCTCCCCAGCTCATGGAGCAAATGACTTTTTTTAAAAGTCAACCTGCCAAAGCTGGGTTACCCTTCTCTCAGGTTCGATACAGACTGAAAAAAAAAGGACTTCATCTATAATCATCCATAGTACCATAATACGCTGAGTGCTCCAGGTTATCCAGCTCTAGAACCATGGTAGGATGGGCAGAGGACACCCCCCCTGACTTGGTGGGACACAGGAGGGAATTAAAGTCTACATTGTTTTCCCACTATACAGGTTGTTCAGTCTTGCTCTATTGCTTTTCATCTCTTCTAAAAAAGTCTTCGGTTTCTATCTACTGAGTCCAGTCTGCTCCAGTGTTCTGCAGTTTGCTGATGGATACATGTACAGTGTTGCTGTCATCCTGAGTCCGCCCTTTACCAGTCATCCTCAGTTTTGTAGTTTCTTCTAACAAAAGTCTGTGGTATCCATCTACTGAGTCCTGCCTTCTCCACTGTTCTGCAGTTTGATGCTGGCTACTACAGTGTTGCTGTCATCCTGAGTCCTCCCTGCACCAATCATCCTCAGTTTTGTAGTCTCTTGTAAAAAAGTCTGCTGTATCCATCTACTGAGTCCTGTCTGCTCCAGTGTACTGCAATTTGCTGCTGGCTACATTTACAGTGTTGCTGTCATCCTGAGTCCGCCGCGCACCAGTCATCCTCAGTTTTGTAGACTCTTGTAAAAAAGTCTGTGGTATCTATCTAGTAGACCCTGGAAATTGTTCCATTTATGTATTTTTTTATTGTATATTTTAATGTATTTTAAATTTGGCCAAATAATTCAGACTATTGCCGACTCGAATAGGCTTGGTCGGAAATGCGAATCCTCCGAATGAAAAAACAAAAAAATTTGTCTGAAATCGAATTTTATTGAATTTTTTTGCTGTGCACAAGTCTACTTTGTTGTGGACTTTAACAACAATTCTTAAACATACACTAAGAATGTTTTTTTATACATCCCCCCCAAAGTGTGCCTTATTCATCATACTAAAAAGGCGCAATTCTGGAGCAAACCAACTCCACTATAGTTGGAAATAAAAATGTCCATTGATTTAAATTGAGCTTTTAAGAGCTTGAATGCTGGAGGGGTCCAAAACAAGGAGAATCAATGCATTGGAGACCTCTTTAACATTCATGTGGGCAAAATGATCCTTTAAATCCATGGAGAGTTGGTAAAATTTAATTTGTACCATAAGATGCAGGTGTTCTGTTCTAGAATTCCAGCTTTGTCACTTGGTGAATAAAACACTATGGGAGAGAGAAGCAGAAAAAACCTTCATAATGTATATTTAAGAAATGTCACTATAATTCACATCAACAGGTCATGCTTATGAAGAAATAAAGTCAAGTTTATAAATATATCTATCTGAGAATATTCTGAGAAAATTTGCCGAAAATTCACAAGTTAATATATTTTTTTGCATACATAGCAGTCACTATATACTAAGCAGATTATACATGGCATTGATATTTAATCACTAAAACTGTCTTTATTTTTGGTGCAATTAGCAAAGTTTTCTATAATACATTGACACAATTCTTAAATGGACAAGACCATTATTTCTACTCTTCTTTTTAATAAAGTCAACTGACAGGTGTTAATCCTTAAAGAAAATGGGGGACATAAAAATGGTGTTGTAAAAAAATGGGTAAAACTGTCATTTAAAATGAAACTTACAACAGTTTTGTAATCCTTAAAGCTACGTAGATCTGTTTCTGGAAAAGTGACGGTAGAGCTGGCGAAGAGTCTTGCACAGAGAATTTATAAAGAAAAGGTCTATAACTTTGACAATTTAGTGGTTTAACCAAAATCTTACCACCAGGTATAATCGGTTCTCAAGCATTCCAGTCATTAAAGGGATAGCAATGTTTCATAATAAAAGCAGCTCTAATTAAACATCATAGTATTTGGGCCTTGGAGAGTGTTATTTCAATACTGTCAGAGTTGTAGTTCAAGAGTAATTGAATGATAAAGTATCCCTCTCCTGCCCCTTTTACTGATGTAACACTGCTCACCTCAGAACAGTTGGGAGGTGCCCAGGTAGATTGCAGAGAGGGACAATCTTCAATTAAGATAAGGGAAAAAGCTGAAAAACCTGTCAAGGGGGGCAGGGTTTTCATTGTTCTCACAGTAAGAAGATTGTCCCCTGCTGTTATCTGTCTGGTCTATGGACTAGATTCCACATCTGAGGAGAGCAGTGTTACACTAGGTAAAAGGGGTGGGAGGGGGATACTTTACTTTTCAATTACTCCTGAACTACAACTCTGACAGTATTGAAATAACACTCTCTATGGCTCAAATACTATGAAGATTAAATGGAGCTGCTGTTTTTGTGAAACATTACTATCCCTTTAAAAGATTAGTAATAATTGTATTAAAGTGGAGGTCGATTCTTCATTATTTTTTTTAACATGTAGTGCTATAATTCAATACTTACAGTTTTGTAGTTCAAATGCTATTCAATGCGAAAGTATCCCCCTCCATTTCTGCATGTTACAGGATTGTAATGTGTATAAATCATATATCCTTTGAGATTATTTTATGGACATTTGACCTATATAATTACCTCCTCTACAATTTCTTGCCGCAATATCTATTCCAAAAAAGTAATATTTTCCAACTTACATTTGGGATTTCCTATAAAATTAGCCAATAAACTATGTTTATTAAATATATTTTTAATGTTATATATATGTTCTCTCATCCTTTCCTTTAATTTTCTTTTAATTTTTCCATTGTACTGTTTATTACATTCACACTGGATAAGACATACAACTCCTTTTTTTAGTATGTGTTACCATATTATAGATTTTAGTTTTTGGTTTTATAATTTCATGTTTTCATTTGGGGACAAAAGTATTTCCATTTTGTTTTTAATTTAATTAATTTTATTTTTAAAGAACAATTGGGAAGGTATAATGCACTTTGCCTTTTAATTAAACAAACTTCACCTTTAAATGATAATTGGGAAGACTTAATGCACCTGGGTTCACATGTATAAATAAGGTAGAGAATGTTATGCTTCAAGCACATTTATATTTTCCCTGAGGAAGGGATCGGAAGGATCCTGAAATGAATGCGTTTCACGGTGCCCGTTATTGCCCTCCGGGAGCGCTGTTGCTATTTGCAGGCGACATTGTTCTATCACTTCCTGAGTGTCGCGCTTATGCACGTTCTCTATTCTTATAGGCCTGTAGTATTGCCAGAGTCAGTCTCCGCCTACTTGCTAGGCCTTATAGGCCTCATTCTGCCAGTACTCCTTTGCCCTTTAGTGGTATACCTGTGCGCTAGCTCTTGTGATTATTTCCTATGCTCTGATCCTCTGGCTACGTTTGACTCCGGCTACGTTCGATCCCTGACATGCTGCCTTCTGCTCCGGTCTGACCCTTGGCTCCATCTGACTACCCGCTCTGTGCTGACCCCAGCTCCAGCTGACTATCCGATACGGTACTGACCTGGGCTTAGCTGACAAACTGCTCTGTGTTGACTCCGGCTCCAGCTTACTATCAGATATGTTTCCGACCCTTGGCCTGACTGACTCCACACCTACGCTAGACCGTACTCTAGCTGATCTCTCTCTGGTGCAAGCTGTGCACTGTATCCTCCCGCTGCGCCGGACTTTGTCTCTAGCTATCCCATACTGCTTGATACCGAAGGTTAGTGCCTTCGGGTGCACCCTAGCATGCTAGGGATTTGAGTCACCACTGCCTGTAGCTACCCTAGCGTTCTGGGGAATTCTAGTCACCATTGCCTGTAGGTGTACTCTAGCGTTCTAGGGTATCCGAGTCTATTACCTTGGTGTACCCTAGCATTTCTCATTTTTGTTTGGGCGATTCCGCTTTACTTGCACTAGTAGCTACTGCTATCCTTGCTATCTTCCCATTCTGTAGTCAGATTAGGATCAGTTCCTGTTCCGTCAATGGATTGTGTGCTGTCTCCACCCCTGGTCCTGTGAGGGTTGGGGAAGTGCTTGTGCACTGTCTCCACACCTGGTCCTGTGAGGGTTGGGGAAGTGCTTTTCGTATTTATTTTTTGACCTTATTTTAATAAAGATATTGATTTTACTGTGTCTGTACTTGTCAGTGTCATTATTCCATAGACACTCCGTGACAATGTGTTGGAGACTCAATTAATTAGTTCCATTTTCATCAGTAGTCCATCAACATAAAGCTGTGGATGAAAGCAGATCAATCTAAATGAAAGATTAAAGATTGAGCTTACAAAGTGGAAAGAAGCTGTGTTAGAATCCCGCCAATGACAAAAAAGAAGACTCAGAGAATATCATTGAATCAGCAGTGCACAAAGAGAAGCAAGGTATTGAAATATAGCCAAGAAGAACTTTTGAAAGTTTGATCAATATCCCGTGGTCCAAAGAAAGGGATGACACCAGAGTAAAGCTGTAAAGATCTTGTCAAGTCGGATGTGAATCCCATGGGCCATTGAACTGGACCCAGTAACCGTGAGTGAATATAATTACCCATGTGTAGTTTGCATAAGTTATACCATATGGAAGTAACAGTGATTTGATTTCCTTTGCTTGAGGAGAGACGAATACATAAAGTGTCATTGTCTTTTGAAAATAATTAAATCTGTTTATAAGAAAAAAATTATCTCAGCTTTATATATTAATAAAAAAGGAGTACACACAGGTGTGGAAGAGGTTAAATCTTGATAAAAACATTTTTTAAGATCTTTCTGTTTTTTGGGGATGTCGTGTTAAGTATTTAAAGGGATAGTAATACTTGAAAATAAGTTGATTTTATTTTGTAGCCCTTAAAAAAACATGAAAAATGATATAAGTCTTATCTCCCAAACCTTTATGGTTTGGGAGATATTCAAAAGTAAAGTTACTCCACCCCTCAGATTTGGAATCCGGTCACTTGACCGGTTGTGCCTCTCCAGAAGTGCTGAGATCATGATCTTTAAAAAGAATTTCTTAATTGGAATTGTCTACAAAGTGTGCTTTCAAGCCAGGCACACTTTGTAGACCGTTCCAACGAAGAAGTTCTTTTCAAAGATCGTGATCTCGGCACTGCTAAAGAGCTGCCTGTTGCTCTGTGGACTGAATTCCAAATCTGTCCACTAGATGGCAGACTTGGCTGAAACAGCCAGGAAAAGAGAACTTTTCTTTATTATACATGTGAATATCTCCAAAACCATAAAAGTTTGGGAGATAAGACTTATATCATTTTTCATGTTTTTTTAAGGGCTACAAAATAAAATCAACTTATTTTCAAGTATTACTATCCCTTTAAGGATGCAATTCGGCTATATAACTGCTGCAATCGTTTACCATCTGAAATTCCAGCAGTAGTATTGAAAGGGTTAATGATGTATTCTAATGTGTGTTTAGTGAAGTACTTAAGGGTGCTATTTGTATATGTAACTGTGGCAATCGTTTACCATTTGATATTGCAGTAGGGACATTGGAGAGGTTAATAGGATATTGTAATGTGTGTTTGAATACAGACACATCATAGCAGTGTGTAGTTGTGTAGTTGATGCAAGTTTATTCATTTAAATTATTGTTTGGGTGTAAGCCTGTATCACCACTCAGTGAATGGTGATTTGGGGTTAGATACAATTACTTGAATAAACCCAGTAGATGTTGGCTTTTCCTGAACTTTAAGCTCTATTTATGTCCACTGGTAGGCATTGAGTATTTGAAACCAGCAAGTAAATTGCTATTCACCCAAATGATGCCAAAACTGGATGTAGTGAAGGCTCTCTCTGTTCAAACCATTAAATATTTAGTCAGGAAAATGAAATACAAAACATTTCTCTAGTACTGGGTATTTCAGCACATCAAAGTCTGTACCAATTATGATTCTATCTGCCATTTTCAATCATAGAATATGGCTACTTAGATGCTGTAAAAGCAATGTAAGATATTTTGGCAGTCTTCAGTTAGAAGGAAGGCCCAGAATGGCAGGGAGGGGATTTTATGAATAGATCTCTGCTCTAAAATAAGTGCAAACAACTGCATTCGTGGTGAGTGCCTTGCCTAATATCTATATACAAAGCTCTTTGTGTTCTAAGAATGGCTGGTTAGTACCGTGTTTGCTCCAAGGGCTATTAAAATACAAACATATAGGAGAGCACATTGTGCTGAACCAGACACACAGATATTATCCGGAGTGCTGAACTTATTATCAAGTGTTGCCAGGTTATATAAATGATCATCAGTTAGACAAATGGGCTTCGCATGTTGACTCTCCCCATTAGGTCTTTCTTGCAAGATACAGGAGTACACTCCAATTAAATTAAAAACAATATTACAATTACCTATTGTAAGTGTTCCTCTTACCTATTCTAAAGCCGGCCGTGGATACCTGGTCAGCGGCCAGTCTCTAGTGTGGATCTCGCGGGGTTGCCACATTCTGCCTTGCTGGGAGAACCGGTGCACCCTGGTACTCATTTGGGCGACCGGTCTCTTTACTGCTCCCCCTGGTGACCCCTGCCGCATCTGAAGAGTTGGGCGTGCATCACAGGGATTCCCTTGTGACGTGGCGACTCAGCTCTTTTAAAGGCACAGTATCCTTTTGTGCTCCATCTCTCAGAGGTGGAGCAATCAGTATTTAAACTGCCTGGACACCACTTCAGTTGCCCTTTCGTGGTGTTCCAGTGCAGTTGTTGTTTGGGCTCTGTGTATTACCTGGCTTGTCTGATTACCCAATCTGGTGCTGACCTGTAGCTCTGTCTGACTACCCACTCCGTGTATGACCCTAGGCTTCTCTGACAACCAATCTGGTGAAGGCCTGTGGCTCTAGCTGACTATTCACTCCATGTATGACCCGGCTTGTCTGACCATCTCATCTGGTGCTGACTTGTGGTTCTGTCCGGCTTGTCCTTGAGTAGCTCCTCTCCCGCGGACACCCATCTGGAGCAGACTTGGGGCTCTGTTAGACTATCATCTGTACTGACTGCAGGCATGAGTCAGCTATCCCTTCCTACTAGACTGACTGCAGGCATGAGTCAGTTTTCCTTTACTGCTAGACTGACTGCAGGCGTGAGTCAGTTATCCTTTCCTGCTAGACTGACTGCAGGCGTGAGTCAGTACCTACTTGTGTTCCTGGTCAAAGTTAACCTGTTCCAGTTCCAGTTTGTGTTCTACAGAAGATCATTTTTGGCTGATCCGGTTCCTGTTCCAGTCCAAGTTCCAGCAGAGACTACCAGTGGCTTCGGCCTAGTCTCAGCAGTAAGGTCTATCCTAGGCTGCCTACTATTCCTGATAGTAGTGCTAGCTTATCTGTTCACATACTGCCAATTCCCATTTGTCTGCTGTTATACCTTATTCTGTGTCTTGAATAAAGGTTATTTTATACTGTACGTTCTGACTCCTGAGTTATCTGGGTTACCATGACACCTGTCTTACTTCTAACTCTGGGAAAGGGATAGACTTATCTCACTTACTATAAATCAAACTGAAATCAAACCTCTGAAAGTGGATTCAAGCATCTCATATAGACCTTCAAGGTAGAGTTTAAAGGCCGAATAGGATTCTCAGGTGTTTAACTTTTGGATTCTATTGGTATTCACCATGGGTTTGAAGTGTCCAGTAGAGGTTAAACTAATTACTACTGAGTTATTATGGGCCCCACTCAGTGCTTTGAGACAGGGTGCATATTAAATTCCTGATAAACATTTGTCTTCTGGTGAAGGCTTGGGTAATGCGTCCGACATATTGTGTTCTGCATTCATATGTCATTATATAGTCAACATGCAAGAAATAATAGTTGAGAAAAGATATACTATCTAAAAGTTTCCTGTGATTTGAGAGAAAATATTTATGGTCTATAGCAAATATAAAGAAAGGTCTTAAATCTATTGGATCTGCAATGGAACACTCCTTTGTGGCCCCCTTGGCATATCCCCTATTCAGACAAACTAACGCTGATTTTGATTACAGTTTACCCCGTGCTAATTTAAATACAGTGATAGAAATCCAGTTTCACACCAAATGGATCACAAAATAAGTTTATTTTCTAAGCATCCCATGAATACATTAGAGTAACTTGGCGTGAACCTAGTATGAGAACTCTCTCTCATATCCTATTTATACCTACAGTTCTGTCTGCTTCTCTAAACATTCCCATTGCCTCACTTCTCCTCTTACATGTGCTCCTGATTGCCTTGCCTGCCACACACATAATGCCTTTACATAGCAGCCTCACTTGGTTTGCAATGCTTTTGCAAAGTGTTTACACGAAGTAGAGTCCCACCACTTTATTTCTTGTTTTTTTTTTTTGACCTTGGTGTTTTCTTGACTTTGCTTGTTTGTCACCTGGTCTGATCCCTGCTTTGTTTCTGACCATGATTCTGACCGTTGTTTTGGAATTTGTAATTCCAGTTTCTTGTGAGAATTCATTGGATGTTAGTTGTATTGTAATCCTTGTACCTTTATCCTGCTGCACATGTGTCTGAGTTCCCTACTTCCTCAATCAACAAGCAAGTACCACAATTCTGGTTCAGATCCAGCTCAAGAGGTTCTAGCTATTCAACCTTGAGGTCAACAACTTTACCATGGCAAGTAGCTGCATCAAAGTGCCACTTGTTATCAGTATCTCTCCAACATTATGGACTCAGGTTTCATTCTCTAGCAGCTCCCCACAGCAGATTTAGATGTTTGTTCAATCTGCCAAGAAGTGGCTCTACAACAGTACAGAACCAATATTAACAAATACCTAGTTTTCATCCTCTACCTCACAAGTCTGCCTCATGTCCTGTCAGCCAATATGATATATTTTCACATATACCATAAATGTAGATCCCCCAGAGGTATCAAAAATACTTTAAAAATTTTAGGGGCTATGGAGATAGAAATAACATTTCTAGATCAAAAGTTAGTCCATTATTGGACTTTTGCAAGTTTTGCTGAGTAAGATGGTTTTGCCTGTACCTACAAACATTACAAATTCTGCCTCCTCTTTTCAGTGGCTCCCAGGCAATCCAATAAACTCCATCTACCCAAGCATTTTGATGAAATCCCTAAGGAGTTATGGGGTTCCTCAAACCATTGTGTATTGAATTTAAGAAATCAGCCTAAAACATTTGCTACCTACCAATCCACAATCATATTAATTATTTCCCTGTGAAAGTGGCACTAATCTGCATCTTGTCTTTTTTCGACATACAATATCTTGTGTTGGGTAATTCAAATACCTTCATTAACACCTTCATTAATTCACTGAAATCTCTCTGATCTTCCAGGAGACTATCCGCTGCTGAAGAAGCCATTTTTATATCTATTAAGTCCAATAATACTTGGTGAAATAAGCAACAGAATTCGTACTATGGCTTAGGATATAAATTGGGGGAAAGTAGTCCTCGGGAAGGGTTTGTCCAAGAGACTAAATGAAGAACTGTTTGGGGCATTCCTGACAGAAGGTTTAATTGCTCTTTGCATTGACAAGGATCATCTTATTAGGGAGGAATTTAAGGAACATGAAAGAGACCAGTCCTGGAGACCATATCAACATATTTCTGTACAGCTTGCACTGTACAGCCCTCCAGCTGGTAAAAGTCCCAGCCCCACAGTCCCCCAGCTGTCAGCATGCTGAAGCCAGAATCCTGGAAAAAGTCAAAGTTTGGTGATGTCACAGGAAGACTCACTATACAGTACATCTGTACTATCGCTGTTTGTATGTAAAAAGAAGAATGTTTATACATCTGACCTTGTCTGGATAGACTGTTTCTGCTCAACCATTTATGGATTTAGGATCCGCTGACCATTTTACTAATGAAGCCTTTGCCATCCTTCACAAGATGCCTTTAACACCTAAGGAATATGCTGATGCATACTTCTACAGAGAATGGGTTCCCTATGGGTGCTGGTCTGATCACCCAATCTACCACAGCTAGCTTTTTCCAAGTGAGTTCCCTTCATCAGGAGGGTGCTTCCTTTGAGGTAATCTCTTCACCTCCGACTCCATTAATTTTGGACTTCCCTTGGCTCCAGATTAGCAATTATAATATTAGATAGAGGTCTGGCAAAACTGAATCTTGGCTCTCTTTCTATTAGTCACACTGTTTACAATCTATTACCCTTGCTAGTGTTTTCCTTAAAGACATCCTCCAAATTCCTGTGGCTTACAGAGACTTCCTTGGTATGATTTGTAATAAGAAGGCTGTGAAACCACCACATAGGCCATATGTCTGACCTTTAGACCTCCTGCCTGGAACGACTGGAATATATTTAAGACTTTGTGGCTCAAGGCTTCATCAGATAATCTTCATCCCAGGACAGTGCAAGAGTCTTC
The DNA here is from genome assembly GCA_037306005.1 of Rhinophrynus dorsalis. Lineage (NCBI taxonomy): Eukaryota > Metazoa > Chordata > Amphibia > Anura > Rhinophrynidae > Rhinophrynus > Rhinophrynus dorsalis. The sequence continues at coordinate 258,921,020 of CM074722.1, forward strand.
TTCTATAAAAAAAAAAGGAAGGAAGGCTTATTAAAGCAGAACTACCACCGCATAACAAGTTTATCTTAAATAACTCCCCATCTGGCGACTAGATGCTTAGTAGCGCTAGTCGCCAGAATTATTACCTTATTAAATAGATTTCTCCTTTCTTCCCCGGCTGACAGGCAGGACGGAGCGCGGACATCTTACCATAGTGATGTCCACGCACCTGCTCTGTCAGTCCCAGCCGGCTCTAGGAGGCGTTGCTAGGAGCTGTTTGGCTCCGGAAGGGACTATGGCAAGATGTCCGTGCCAGATGGGAAGTTATTTAAGATAAACTTGTTATGTGATGGTTGTTCTGCTTTAAGGCCATATATGAATACAATTATTAAAGTGATAGTAATGTTTCACAATAAAAGCAGCTCCAGTTAAGCTTCATAGCCATCTGTTTGGGATTTTATGGCTTTATGACGCCTGGTGAATTTCTCAAATCACCATCGTCATCCTTTTTCCCTATGAAAGCCAATCTACAAGCCCAGTCAGATCATTTCATCTTTCACCTTAAGAAATGTAAAACAGACCAAACTAGCAAGGGAGCCTTGATTCCAATTTATTCCACTCATGACCAGTGGTGTCCAGTCAAAGCACTTTCAAAACCTATATTCTCAGTTAGAAGACTTTCCAGATACCAGTCCTCTGCTCCCCATGCGCAACGGACCATTGACAACATCTGAATTCACTAAACTAGTCCGAGTCATGCTATCCCAAGTCGGCGCCGACCCGGAAAATTATTGTGGACATTCCTTCCGAACTGGTGCAGCTTCAGCAGCATCACAACATCACACACCACCACACATTATCCAGAAACTTGGGAGATGGAAGTCACATTGTTTCACTAGGTACATCCCTGATCCTCAAGAGGAAATATGCATCGCTCTCTCCTCTCTGTCATATTCATTTTCTGCAATAAAGTTATTCAAACATTTGGTCTCCACTTTTGGCCTCTAATCAGGCCGGCCTCTGCATCACCGGTCCTAGGTCCTTAGGGACCTAGGTTATGCCACACTTATCTAGTCATAGTATCTCTGTTAGCCCCGACCACAAGTGTACAGGCTACGCCTGTATTTGTGGGAGGGACGAGAGGGTTCATATACTGCGCCTACTCACCTCATCTTCGAAGCATCAAGCAGCCCCCTCCTTCACCCTCCCTCAGAATTAATTCAATTCCTATGACTTATTATAGGCCGGCCCTCTAAACAGGCTGGCCTCTGCATCACCGGTCCTAGGTCTTTAGGGACCTAGGTTATGTGACACTTATCTAGTCATAGTATCTCCGTTAGCCCCGATCACAATTAGCATACATTAGTATTAACATCTCCTTAACTGTACATTTGCTGGTCTTTTGTCACATAGGCAGTTTTCAGATATACGAACTTGAATTAAAGTGAAAGTTCCATTTTATTGTACCTAGTATGTTGAGGGAGGGCACAATTTTTCTTTCTGTATTTTTTTGTTCACTTGTTTCTGTAAGGAGAAAGGACATTTTTTACCTCTACATTTACTTTCATTTGCTAGCTTATTGATTCACTGCTGTTTTTTTCTATTTTAATATTTTCAGTTTTGAAGCTTGGAAGGCTCAGTGTAAAAATGCAGTGTAATGAAGAGTTCAAGGTTTTTAGTCTAGGCACTAAAATATATTCCAGAGGTTTCAGTGCATACGTTGATTGTAATGGCCTTGCATAGTCCATAAGGTATGGTTACAGCACAGAATTCCAAATGCTGTAAATTAACCACTTTAGGTTTAGCAAAGGCAAGAGTAAATTGCTGATCACAAATCACAAATGTTGAAAGCAGAACAGAGTCTCCATCAGTACGCAATTGCTTAAATGCTCACTGATTTTTTTGTCCTTCCTCAGTTAAAAAACTCTGTTAAAGGTACAGTTCTGTTAAAGCTCAAACAGATACTAGAATAAGGGGAACTCTGCATCTCTGATCCATGTTTGCAGATATGAAGAATAGGCAGAGATAATTACAATGTTATGTCCAGTGTTATCAGTTGCAGAGGTTAACCTCTTTTTATATGGGTCTATTCTAGTATCCATCAGAGTTCTGCTGTAAAGCAGGAGACTGGTAGAGTAGAATAGCGTACCAACCTTTACCTAGATAGCTCTGACATACCAATCTATAAGGGGCCTGTGAGAAATGATAACATTAGGGAAGAAAGGAAGCGCAGACGTCAAGAAATGGCAAGCAAGCATCATTTCACTTATTTTACAGGGTCATTTTAACAAAAAAACAGAAACCCTGATTTTCATACATCACAATTTGCAACCTTTTGTATCCCACTCTGTCTCCCCTATGATTTTGGCCACACAAACAGTCTGCTCTGGAAACACAGTATTATATGCAGAGAGCTGTGAAAATGAATTATTTTAAATTATAGCTATGGTTGGTGTAAACATTTAGCATTGTGTGCTCTTAGTTGTGATCTCAACATTCTACGAAGCTGATTTTCTGCAAATCCAAAATTGTATTGTTGTCTGAAGGGGAATACAGGTATAGTTCTTACTTAACTGCTTACATGCCTGAGTGTTCTTCAGTGCATTGTGAAGCAATGCATTAGAGACCTATGCTGCATACATGGAGCTTAAGTTACCAACTACCATATACATTACCCAGATCCAACCAGTGGCTTAAGTCAAGCCAGCTTCTAAGTAGGTTAATATACAAAATGGAGGTGCTATATGGGTATTTCACTGCTCCTCACCCTACGGTTGCTGCCAGGAATAAGATCCCTGCTACTAGATCTAAAACATATAATGCAATATCCAAATTTATTCTGGCGCTTCCAATAGTGAGTTTGTAGACAAGAACAAATATTCCACAATCTTTTATCCCAATAAAAATATGTTTATTTTAAAAATCTTCTTAGATCATGCATCCATAGTCCGCACAGATCAATAACATATAATATAATATTGAGACCTCATAAAATTTAGACCATTGCTATAAATGTTGGAAATTATAGTATTGTATTGTATATTTTATTTATATAGAGCCAACCAGTGTACTTGGCACTTTACAGTTTACATTTAATATAGAAGGGTAGTGTAGTTCCTTTCCCAATCTATACTCTCAAGGATAATTGTATATTCTAATCCTTGATGAAAGAATTATAATATAGCAATCTTCCTACTATTATAAAAAATACCTGAACAAAAACAACTCAGTAATTAGTCACCCCTCCGCACAACTGCTTACAAAGACGACAGTTCTATGCAGTACAAGCAAACAGTTAATATGTTTTGCTCCTCAGAGGGTTAAACCAGTAGACGCCCACCAGATCCCAGCCTGTTTATTGTACCATCCAGGTTCCAGGGCTAGATATAGTCTACAATCAAAATTGGCCCCCAACTAACACCCACAATATTGGACAAAACCAATATAACACAAAGCAGTCTGCCTAAACCTGCCTCTCAGGCAGCTGTGCAGACCAGACAACTTCAACAAGATTTATAGCAAAGATACAACATTGCCTTTATTTAATATATGTGTCAGCCTTTCAGAAAAGAGAATCTTCACTCTCCTCAAGGAGACACATATAGTAACTAACCACCTAGATACCCTTAAAACCATAAAAATAAAAAAATAAAAAAATCATAAAAACTCAAACAAAATATGATCGTTCATAAAAAATATATAAATATGCAAATAATAAAAAAAATAGTCCCAATGATCTCGTTTTAACTAAGAGTAGACTTGTGACTTAATAGTCTGTCCCAATCTTATCCAACTGTTACAGTTTTCAGACACTCAGACACGTTAGGTTTAGTAAAACACAGTTTTATTAAACAAAAATAAAGTACTTCGTACAGGCCTAACAATAGTAAGAATAGTCTTGGCAATACAGGCACAGATATGAGAATACAATGAGGCAGAGAGGTACTCCTGTGGACCCAGGATCAGGAATAGTACAACAGTAGTGAATTATTGGAACAGAAACAGCAGATCCTACCAGGTGGTAGGAGCGAGGAGGAGGCCCAGACTGAGCAACTGGATCCCTAGAGCACTAGGGAGGTTAGCAGGATTGACAGAAGCGAAGACAACCATACACCTGGAGGCCAGGTGAAGAGATAGCTGACAATGGATAAGGCAAAGCAACCAAACTCCTAGTACACTAGGAGGAGGAGTACTGGCAGCAACGAGGCAAGGCAACCGATCCCCTAGTACGCTAGATGGTTTGGCAGTACTGACAGTGACAAGGCAAGGCAACCGGACCCCTAGTACGCTGGGTGGTAGCGCAGCACAGCAGTGACAAGGCAAGGCAACCGGACCCCTAGTAAGCTAGGTGGTAGTGCAGCACTGGCAGTGACAAGGCAAGGTAACCGGACCCCTAGTACGCTAGGTGGTAGTGCAGTACTGGCGGTGACAATGCAAGGCAACCGGACCCCTAGTACGCTAGGTGGTAGTGCAGTACTGGCGGTGACAAGGCAACCGAACCAACCTGGGAGCAAGCAATGACAAGTGACAGAATACACTAAACCACAAACCAGCCCTAGTCATGCTAAGGATGCTAAGAGACCTCTGGACATATGGAACGACCACACAGGTCGAGACGGCGAGGTGCAATGGAGCGACAGCCAACCTCGAGAGATAGAGAGGACAGCTAAGCCAGGTCAAGCGTACAGGTGCAGGTGACTCAGGAGGAGGAACACCGTGCTGGACAGGCACTGACTAAGCAAAACAGGCAAAGGACTGAGTAGGAACTCAGACAGGCTAAGGAGCCAATAGGATCGGTGAACAAAGCAGGATAGTCAGCCCTGCCGGGTCGGTACACAGAGCAGGATAGTCAGCCATGCCGGGTCGGTACACAGAGAAGGATAGTCAGCCAAGCCGAGTCGGTACACGGAGCAGGATAGTCAGCCAAGCCGGGTCACAATGGAAGTCAGGATCAGAGGAAAACTCAGGAACGTAGTCAGTCGAGCTGGGTCATACACAGGATACCAGGAACAACAGGAGGAACACTAGATACTGCAACACCACGAAAAGGGCTCTGCCATAATGACAGTGCTAGCATATAAATGTAACCAGTGGGAGGAGTAATTACTGATCGCCAATGAGAAGGCTAGAACGAAATGACCAGGAAGTAGCAATGTTGCAAAATGGAGGAATCATGGGCACCGTGATACCAACTCTTTCAGTGTGTGTATATTGTGTATGTATATTGTATATTGCATATGGTAACACAATCATATCTCATATACGTTATATATATTCCTTCGATATTATCCACATAATATTAACTTTTTATGATTTGGACTGCTAGTGATTCAGTGAATAATCACAAGACCTCCATCACTTCAGTAATATATCAAGATCCAGAATACCACTGTTACTTTAATTTCTTTGTTTCCAGCCTCAATTACTCTTGAGTAGTTCTTTCACCACTCCACAATATCTTTAGAGGTTATTGATGTAAACTTAGGTATAAGACTATAACTCATGGTTTTTGGTGTCTTGTTGGTTCTTATAATTCTTTTTTGAAGCGGGATCTCTCTCCAGTGTCCTTTGTCTTTGATCTTCCCAGTTGAGTGTAATCACTTCACTCCATTTGTTACAATGGATTACAAATCCTAGCATCCTTAACTTGATGGTGAATTAAAAAAAACTCACTTATAAAAACAAACTTTGTTATATTATATGTTATTGATCTGTGAGGATTATGGATGCATGATCTAAGAAGATTTTTAAAATAAACATTTTTTATTGGGATATAAGATTGTGGAATATTTGTTCTTGTCTACAAACTCAGTATTGGAAGCGCCGGAATAAATTTGGATATTGCATTATATGTTTTACATCTAGTAGCAGGGATCTTATTCCTGGCAGCAACCGTAGGGCGAGGAGCAGCAAAATACCCATATAGTGCCTCCATTTTATTTATTATACTGTTATTTTTTCTGCTATTTTATGGTTTGGCAGAATATGGAAGATAGCACTGCAGTAGATAAGATACAGATATATACCATTGCCCAAATAAGAGATAGAAGACAAATACAGAGACATCAGTTTTTTCGTGGTTCCGATACAGTAGAGAAATATGATGGATAAAAAGATCTGGAGTTGGGATTTAGAGAGCTGTAAAAAGCACTGCTTCTAAACAGGGTTATGTAATACCAGGCCTCAAATTAGGCAACAGGTAGGTTATTTTTGGATAAAATCCGACTTGCCTATTTCCTTAGGAATTAGCAAATTACAGATAGCAGACCTAACCATTTAAAATGTAGAACATTTTTATTACAACCTGCATACAAGTTTTTTTTCTTCTTCTAAATAAAAGTAGAAAGTTATAACCGAGTTTGCCTCTATTACCTCATGTTCTACATAGACTTAGTGAGACTAATATATTAAGAAGAAATGGAACTATTTTGGAACAAACCAACTACATCATAAGGAACACATAAAATTTCCCAATCCCTTTGATTTAAATGGGGCTTTGCACCACTGAGTGCTAGATAGATCTCCAGTGAATTGCATACAAGAAGCAAAGGGCCCCATACGAACCAGTGAGAATTTTATTTGTCCTCTATGGTGCAGATAGATTGCTCCAGAATTACCCAGTTTTCTTAGCACATCAGCCTTTTTATTGTTACTATTTCTGTGTATTACACAATTTATGAAATCATTTGGTAATTCCATCATTTACTAGGAAATGTTGGACTAAAGGATTATCTGGGGGTTGTATAATAAGATTTATAATTACTGACAAAATAAAATGATTTATAGACAGTAGATGACTCTTGAATTTGTCATATAAAATGTCAAACACTTCATATGAGAGGGAAAAGTCAAGTTTCACTTACATATATACAGTACTAGTAGGGGATTGCATCACCATATCCTTTTACTAAGCAAACCAAGGACTAAAAGAGAATTGAAGGACACATCTGGTAAGCAACTGCAGGAAGTTTCACAATAAATTACAAATAGGCAAGGAATATTCTGGTCACATTTACATATGTAGGTATTTGTATTAGATGAAAACACATTTTTGGCAGCAAAATGTAATACAAATTACCCACTTAGAAAAGTGTCAAGGAATTCAAAGTCTGAAAAAAGGAAAACTATTTGTTTATTTTAAACTACAATACTGATGTTCCTTATATAACACCTTTATCTCCCTGTACCTTTAGTTAACCATTCAGGATCTGTGGGGACTTTCCAAGATGCTTGACTGGGTGAATGTTATCTTCTATTGCTCACAGCACCAAAGATTTTACTACCAGCATGGACCTTTGTGGAGATTATGTGAGCAGTATAAATCAGCTTACTTGGACGCAAGAGGATTTCAGCAGAACAGCATGTAAGATTTATTGAACAAGAATAGAACAGCAAAGAAGTAAGTGCAGTCTTTATTAACAGTTACTTCTCCACCAAGGTTCTTTCCCCCTGAAAGAATGTTCACTAGTCAGACCTCAACCATGAACTCCTTCTGCTTCCCTGCTATCAGACAAAGTAGTGCAGCCACTCCTGAATGGATCCTTTCAGGTTCTTTCACCTTGGAATAGCCTATTTTGATACTGAGGATTCAGGAGCATCCATCTGAAGATACCTGTCCCAGACAGTCCCCAGAAAGCCTTTGAGGGGACTCCTGTCCTTTACTCCCCTTCTGGGTCCTATGCCAGGGAGAATCCTTCTTTTCCTGCCTGACCACATTCAACTCCTGCTTGGGAAGCCCTTTTATCAAGAACATTTATAGTCCAAACTCATCTCTGCACTCTCTGCAACTTAAAGGGGGACATCTAAACGGGAATGGCCAATAAGTTCTCTCTCCTGTTGTACCACAATAATTGAAAGTATACCTGTCCTCATAATGCCTAAGAGCAGGGCATTCTGCAATTCCCTAGTAATTAAAAGCATACCTGGACATCCCCTTCTGCATTTCTAAGAACACAAAGAAAAGCCAGTAAGCAATGATGTCCAAACTGTGTTCAAGGGCATCAGCTCATTGCTGTAAAGAGATCAGTTTTGCACTAAGGTAGCCCTCAGTAAAATCACAGTCATCAAAGTAAAAATGTACTTTTATTAGTATAAGCTAAAATAATACAAATAGATCGTCCCTCAATAATTATATTGTGAGTTGTATCCAATTATAAATGAGCTACTGCTCATAATAAAAACATAATAGGGGGATATCAGGATCCACCTACAAACATTGATACTATGGCCACTCTAAATGTTATAAGGAGACAGTGATACAAACTAGTAGGGATGGGCGAAAGTTGTTGCTGTGTTCCCGTGAGAAATGTAGCAAAAATCACATTGTTCTCCACTTTTTCGCAGGAAAAATCCACATTTTGCGCCAATTGGCCCAAATTTTTCACCATTTTTTCAATGGCTTCTAAAGTTACCTCCCATTGTTTTTGCATTTCTGTTATATGAACGTGACATATTTGCAGAAGGCAGGCACAATAGAAGCAGCTACAGAGCGATATAGACGTACTGTGCTGTTCTGCTGTGATATTTTGGCAAAATTGAGGCAGGAGAGACTCATAGTGACTGCTATCACTATGAGCAGCAAAAGGAGGAACGGGAAGGACCCTTATTATGTGTCCACTGAGTCTGAGGAGGAGGAAGAAGTGACTAGTAGTACTGAACCAAAGCTGTCCAGTCCCCCTAAATCACCCCAAGGGAATGGAGGGAGAAAAGGGAATGGGAAGGAAGGGAGAAACGGGTAGTACTAATGATAGTAGGACAGGTCAGCTGCCTGTACTTGCTGTAAGAAGTGCTGCCTCTGTTGCCAATGCCACCATTGCTATACCTGCAGCCACTAGTGTTGTACCTGCTGCCAGACATGCTGCCACTAGTGTTGTACCTGCTGCCAAACGTGCTGCCCCTGCTGCCAATGTCATCAATGCTGTACCTGCAGCCACTATTGTTGTACCTGCTGCCAGACATGCTGCCCCTGCTGCCACCAGTGCTGTACCTGCAACCACCATTGCTGTACCTGCTATCAGATGTGCTGCCCCTGCTGCCACCAGCGCTGTACCTGCCACCAGTGCTGAATTTGCTGCCACCAATACTTTGCCTACTGCTAGTGTGTTTTGTAGTACTCATGAGGGAGGGGGAGAAGGTCTAGCAGCTTGTTAGCGTTAGGAGTGAAGGAGGGAGTAATCAACAATATCCTCATATTACTGGTGACTGAGACTGAGGAGGAAGACTGTGTGGCTGAACTTGGTGTGGTTGGTGTTAGTAGTAGTAGTAGCAGTAATGGTGAAGCAGCCGGAATGGTAGGGGAAACATTTGACAACATCCAGACTAGCAGTCAAGGGAGCCCACACCATTCCTCTGACCCTGGGACTGGGAGTTCTCCCCTCCTCTTCATTACAGTGTCCAGGTGGAACATGATCCTGAAGAGGCCAGAACTGGTGTTGGGGGAGGAGAGCAGGCTAAGAATTAATACCACCACCATCAGCAGGCTCACAGATGAGCTGCCTGCGCCTGCTGCTACTTCTGCTAGTGCTAGTCTGCCTTCTTCTTCAGGTCAAAAGGAAATGCCAAGTGTGACATTAGGGGACCCTCTGTCACATTGCTCGTCACCTCCTCCAAGCAGCAGTGAGATGTCTGGACTAGAGCAGCAGCACGTAGGGACGAGTGGGGGTGGTATTGATAATGCTGGAGAATCTAGGGTGGAAGAGACATTGATGGCCTTTTTAGCAGAAACTGAGAAGGAATGGGAGACAGGGATGAGTATGGGCATCACCACCAACTAGCAGTGACATTTTAGAATTTGAGGCATTTGCCACTGCTCTAATTCCTTCTGATGCTGAGTTGCAAGGGCAGCAGGCTACTGAGGAGCAAGCTAGTGTGCCACAGACCACCATGGACACAGTGGGAATAGGGTCAACAAATGACTAGGACAGGTTCCACTTGCCAGCGCCAGCAATAATTGACAGGAGGAGAGGAAGAGATTAAAGTGGAAGAAGAATAGAGCAACCCAGGCAGAGACTGTAAGTTCCATTATGAGTGAAACAACTAGCTAGCCATCACCTTCTAGGGTAACAACAACATCTTCTGCCATTCCACGTTGTTCATCGTTACCTCCACCGCCAAATGTTAGCCACTCTTCTGATGTTAGGATGTGGCAGTTCGTCTCTACCCATTGCACACTATGTGGTGCACTGACCACACATGCCAGTGTGGTGGAGGAGAATTGCAAGCAGTACATCAATCGGCATCTGAGGAGATTCCATCCCACAGAATATGCTAAGATGGTGGCAGGGAGGGTACATGATTACTATTAAACTGTCAAAAAGTTGTCATGTGTCCTTAGCGGCTTCTGGACAAGGGGTATAGTGACAGCTGCAGTACTTGGTTTCGGGTGTCATGGTGTTTGGATTACAGTTGTGCCCCCAGATGTTATTTACAACACACACACTGTGCACATTGCAGTTGCTGATTAGAGCCATAGTTCCTGCTCTCAAGGGAAAAAAATAGATTCTAATAACACACCCATGATTTTGGAGAAGGGGCAGATAAAGAAGATTTAATGGCCAACTTCTTATTTTCTCCACATAGACTGTGGGCTACTTATTGTCCTGCTACTGGAGCCAGTCATGGCAATTGTAACTTTCATCCTCCATGTTCCATGTTACTGCTATTGTTGATCCCATTCTTTTTCAGCTGCCTAATCATTCTGCTTCTTAAACAAGCAGTTGCAAGTCAGGATTAAGGAGGACATTTGACAGTGGCCACTGGCCAACATGACTTGCTGGCATTAGGCCAGTAGGACATTTTTATTTTTTTCTCAGGGCTTGTGCTTTGAACCCCCCCCAAAAAAAACAAACCTAAAAAACATAGTCCTACAAAAAAAATAAACAATTTTTGGGGGGGTTGTTTCTAACAAGCCTAAGTCCTACAAATCAGTGTTTCCTTAGAGCTTGGGCCAAACAAGCTTAAGTACTACAAACCAGTTTCTTCAGGGCTTGTGCCTCTAATAAGTATAAGTCCTATAAATCAATGTTTCCTCAGGGCTTGGGCCTCTAACAACAAATCTACACATCATACTCTACAAAATACTCTATCAAGTCAAAAATCATTCCACCCCAGTGGCAGCTTATGTCAGGGGGTTCTTGTCTCTATCAATTGGCATACAAATGTCTTATTTTATTGATGTATTTTGTATTAACTGTCCCCCCAACAGCAGTCAAGAAACCCCCCAAAACATATTCCCTGTTCAAATGATTAATTCATTCACCAACACAGACAACCTCCTTAGACCCCTTTTATACCATGCCTTATGGTTTTTTTTATTTGTATTTAAGATTTTTTATATTAACTACCTCCCCCACCAATCCCAGTAAACAAACCCCCCAAAAAATTATCCCCTGTTCAGCTGATTCTTTCCCCACACTCCAGAAGTCAGAAACCTGAATAGGAGCTACTTTGAGTCTGCATAATGAAGCTTTAGGCCATTTACTAAGAAGCAGATTTAGTAAAGCATGCTTTTTCATATCAAGGGAAAAATCTGAAATGTGAGAACAAGCATACTTTCTGCTCACAGACAAGTGGCTAATTCTCTTTCTAGATTGTTTTTTTAACCTGTAGTTTATGCATGACTGGACACATTGATCATTAGCATCACCAAACATCTTCCAAGAGTACTTTATAAGAAATTGATTAGAAAAAAGGGACTTCACAGTCAAATGGAATGCACATAAACAGTTTTTAGTTCTTACATAATAAATCAGGCAGCTTAGAGAAAGTGAAATAAACTACAGCATTTACATTTGAAAATGGAGCTCTGATGGGAAGTACAATTCAACAAATCATGCAGTCGTTTAAGATAGTTCCATCCATTTATTTTTCCTTCTACACCAGCAGATAGATGCAGTTTTTATGACTGAGTCAGTAGGGGAGCTATATGCTGGCATGATCAGTGGTTTTACAAATGAACAAACAGACCAGACCACATGTTATCTTGAAAATTGAGCAATCATGCAGTGGTCCTACAAGTGATGTGCATCAAAAATAGAAACGGACAACAGACAGACTGCACAAAACAACCTTCAGAAATGTGAAGGTTGCTACAATAAGTTATACTACTCTTCGCCTCACCCCAGATTATATCAGCATTTAATAGCACATCATTAAATGATACCAGACTGATTTTATCCATCAGGAAGGTAGACAGCAGTGAGAAGTAGGAAATGTGGTATGCTTTCAATGCTGCATAGTGAATTGAACTATATGAGATTCCATTGCAACCGGAAATATGTGCAGAATGGCTATTTTTAGCTTCAGCTGATATTTCCAGCTGATCAATTCTGTATTCACATTCTGATCTAAGGTTTGAATTGTATTGTCAAACTGTGTTTATTTAGTTTTAATTTGATGCCAATTTGGAATAGTTTTGAAGCAGTGAAACACACTCCAAAACAATCCCAAAGCAAGGCAAAAAGCCCAAGGAAAGAGGCTGGATATTAGACGCTTTCCTTGGGCTGGATAAAGTAGGGTAGGGTAGGGTAGGGTAGATCAGAATGGCATATAAAAAAAGTGTCCAGAAACCCCTTGTTAAATTTTAAGTGTCATTATGTGACCCTAAAAAGTGTAATATAAATTTTTTAAGAAAATCTGGATGGTGGGTCCCCTGGGACACTTTTCACCCCCCCCCCCCCAGGATTGACTTATTTATGGCCAATCCCATTGGCTGGGAGATGAGGTTACATGGGGCACTGAACATACCCTGGTGTAGCCTTCCCTCCCAACAGTCACAGATGAGAAGAATGGGTCACACATGTGCGATCCATGACCCCTTACTCTAACCAGATACACCTGCTTCTCTTCCATAATTTGATGGGAGCTAAGGTTATGTCAGGGCATGTTCAGAGCCATGTGTAACTCCACCACGGTTTACTATTGAAATGTCGCCTTCTATTTGGTGACCATCAAAAGGGCAAGATCATAACGTTGCCTGCATCAAAACTGCAACACTCTGATCAGGGCCAGATTTGCCATTAGGCAAAGTAGGCACCTGCCTACAGGCGCACGCCACCGAGGGGCGCCTGCCATTCGGATTTTTTTTTTTTTTAATTCTTAAAAAAAAAAAAAACTAGCCACCTCGCTGGCTGCGCCGGCGGCACCCACTCACATTGCCCGCCCCCCGTTGTCTATTTCCTACCTCCCCGGCAGGACAGGACTGGTGATGAACTCCCTCGTCACCTCTTTAGGAATGCAGAGCGCTGGGAGTTGACATCAGGTACAAAAGAGGCACAGATGACAGGAAATGGACAACGGGGGGAGGTAGGAAACAGACAATGGGGGTGGGGAGGCAATGTGAGGGCAACATGGAGATGGTGGGGGCAATGTGGAGCTGATGGGGGGCATTGTGAGGGCAATGTGGAGCTGATGGGGCAATATGGAGCTGATGGGGTACAATGTGAGGGCAATGTGGAGCTAATGGAGGGCAATGTGAGGGCAATGTGGAGCTGATGGGGGCAATATGGAGCTGATGGGGGGCAATGTGAGGGCAATATGGAGCTGATGGGGGTCAATGTGAAGGCAATATGGTATATGGAGATGATGGGGGCAGTATGGAGCTGATGGGGGCAATGTGAGGGCAATATGGTATATGGAAATGATGGGGGCAATGTGAGGGTGCTATATGAGATGATGGTAGCAAGCTGGAGCTAATGGGGGGCAATGTGGCGATGATGGGGGCAATATGAGAGCAATATGGAGATGATGGGGGGCAACGTGGAGATTAGGAGCATTGTGGAGGTATGCAGTGCAGATGGCACACAGGGGGGAGGGGGCGCTTCAAATTTCTATGCCTACAGGCTCCTGAGATGTAAATCCAGCCCTGGCTCTGATGTAGTATGCACAGACACATAGAACCCCCCATTAAATGGTAACATTTCAATAGTAAACCATGCATACCCTCCATCTGTTGATAAAGTGATGACCGAGCCCAATTTCATCATTTAATGGGAGGGGAATAAGGCAAATTATATTTTATTTTAAAATAAAGTTCCTCAGATTTGTTTGTGCAGCTCTTGATTAGTCTAGAAAGTTTCCCAAAGTTCTACATGGCCGTGTAGGGCAAACCTTTTGGTTGCAGCTGGGGTTTAGTATTGAAAGTTCTCAGAAGTTCTACATGACCATACCCTTAAGAGTGCAACATCAAAATGTTGCCCTTTTGATGCAGGTGACATTCTGATGTCAATATCAAAATGTCACAGGCAACATTATGATCTCGTCTTTTTGATGGTCGCCTAACAGAGGGCGACATTTCAGTAGGATACCACCCACCTCTGTGGGAAATTTTTAAACAGGAATCAGTCATATATAAGCCAGTTCCTGCTTTAATTTTCTTTCACAATGGCCTGGGCAATCTCAAGCCAGTCTGGCAAAGCAATGATTAGTGGTAGCACCAGTTAGGCTGGTGAAGGGTGACAGGGTAGTGTATGCTTATTTTTGGGGACAGTTAACCCCTCCTGTGCCAGACAGTTTACAATTCATTGCACAGGAATGCAAAACAAGCTGCCTGGCATCAGAGTGGTTTAGGAAGACTTGATGAGTGAAGGGAAGGTGGTTGGGTGTACATAGGGACAATGGGGTTGGGGTGGGGGGTGATTTGGTAGTTGAGGCCATTTACAGACAAATAAGCCTTTTTCCAGGTTTGGTAGTCCAGCCTAGGAAAATGGCCTGTCCGGCAACAGAATGGAGCATTGTAAAAGACATCTGCTAAAATATAATAACAAAATGGTCACTTGCAATGCTACTGTTGACTGTTTTTGTATGTGTTTAGAATCTCCATACTTGGTATACATGCTGGTCCTTTTTCTGACTCTTGCTTGGTGAACTCCCCACCAGCTGTAATGGAATCCAGCTACGAATGAAAAAAACTGGAGCAATTCTAGAGCGAACTATTCAGTAGGTGATAGATAGATATTCCCCTAATTCCCTTTAAGTTTGGCATTTAATGTACAAGGGTCTACAATGCATTGCAATTAAATATGTTGAATACCTCTCTAGAATTCAGTGGTTAAAACCCCCAGAAATGAAGGGAAGTTTTAAGTTGTCCCCTATGGTACATTTGTTTGCCTTAGATTTGCTCCAGCCTAAGCGCATATGATGCTTTATGATCTATACTAATACATGAGGGTTATGAAAATTTGCAGACTTTAATACCTAACCAGAAATATCTGGCCCTGGACACCTATCCTGTTTTATCATTCCTTTATTGACCACACAGTGCAGTTGGATTAGATACGGATACCTCCACATGATATATTTAAGACTAGATTTCAGACCTCATATAAGAAACACTGGCCCATATTTATAAAAGCAAAACTGGAGGTATTCTAGAGTAAACCAACTGCACATATAAATTCCTGTTAAATTACACTGGGATTTTAACCCCTTGAATGCTAGAGAGGTCTCCAGTGCATCATAAAACAATGCATTGGAGACCTCTTCAGTATTCACAGAGTTAAAAAGCTCTATTCAAGTGCATTGGAATTTTTATTTTTCCCCTGTGGTGCTGTTGGTTTTTTCCAGTTAACTCCAGTTTGTTTTTATAAATATGGGACAGTGTTTTTACAGTTGCTGGTATTAGTTTTAAACATGTCAAGCTCATGCTCTTACTTGGAATGTACAAATTCACTGTCTGTGCAAATTACAGTTTACGCTATACAGGTAGCTTTTTGTTCCATTACACAATTACTTGTGTGAAATCATATGTAGTGGCTCCATACCTAAAAATATCCTAATTATACTGCCTCTACATCAGTAAAACGTTTACATAGAAGAAACATATTTGGGCCTTATTTATGAAAGCTGGAGTCATTCTGGAGTAAACCAACTACATCATGGGGACAAATAAAAATTGCAGTTAAATTAAATTGGACTTTTATCTCTTTGAATACTAGAGAGGTCTTCTCAATGCATTGGCGTCTTCTCTAGCATTCAAGGGGTTAAAACCATAGGACCTTATTTAGCAAGCTCAAATGGAACAGTTCAGGAGTAAACCATCTGCACAATGGTGTAGATAAAATTACTGTTGATTTAAAATGGGATTTCAATGCTTTGGACACCTCTGTAGCATTCAAGCTGTTAAAGGGATAGTAATGTTGCACAATAAAAGTAATTAATCATCATAGTATTTGGGCCTTGGAGAGTGTTATTTCAATACTGTCAGAGTTGTAGTTCAAGAGTAATTGAATTATAAAGTATCCCCCTCCCGCCCCTTTTACTGATATAACACTGCTCAGCACAGAGCAGCAGGGAGGTGCCCAGGTAGATGGCAGAGAGGAACAATCTTCAATTAATAAAGGGAAAAAGCTGAAAAACCTGTCAAGGGGGCAGGGTTTTCATTGTTTTCACAGTAAGAAGATTGTTCCTTGCTGTTATCTGTCTGGTCAAACAACCAGATTCCACATCTGAGGTGAGCAGTGTTACACTAGATAAAAGGGGCGGGAGGGGGATACTTTATCATTCAATTACTCTTGAACTACAACTCTGACAGTACTGAAATAACACTCTCCATGGCCCAAATACTATGAAGATTAATTGGAGCTGCTGTTTTTGTGAAACATTACTATCCCTTTAAAGCCCTAATTTAAATCAATAAGTATTTTGTGAAGTAGTTTTATTTGTCCCCCATGTTAAGCTGGTTTGCTTCAGAACTGCACCTATTAAGCTTGATAAATAAGGTCTTATGAAGGGCTGTATTCAGAAATCTACACAACAGGAGCTGAAAGACCCATTTAACCCTATGAGTTATTGCTCTCCTGTGATGGTTTGATCTAGAATTGCACTTCTGTAACTTCCCTAATATGGCCTTTAGTGCATTCCCCAGCTCATACTGGCACCAGTAATGTGCATTCTTATGTTCTGCCCTTCAGCAAATATGGAAAAATAACCCTTTAGTATCCTATTTACTATGTTGTGACTCAGATTCTGTCATGAATAAATAATAGAAAAGGAGGAAACAGAACAGAACATTCCTGAAGGCAGATTTATTGACATTAGGTACACTGTGAAGTTGGTTTGAGAAAGTATTTTTAATTTTATGCTGTTCTAATAAATTATTCTCCTCTGCCACTGGAGATGATGTATTTTTTTTCTAAATGTAATTAAATTTCATCTGAAAAAAGAATCATATATTAAAACCAAAATAACTTTATTTTGACTTTACATATTATTCAGTGGCAAAAGAGAGCTTTCTGTCAGGGATGATGAAAATAGGACAGTGATAACAATGGAAAAATGATACAATATGCAGCATACAGATCACTCAGTGCTACACATAGTGTTACATTGTATTACTGTCCTGCTTTGGGGATTAACAGAACAAAAAACAAAGACCAGGGAAAATAAAAAGCTAAAAGTATAGGCAATTTGACTTTACCTATTATGTTCTTGCAAAATGTGCAAGTTCAATACAGAAGGTTACTTAATCCAAACAGACACAAACATAATGCTCTCAATGTTCTAATGCAGTTTGAACTCTAGAAGCTGTAAAGTGAGGTAGATCAATATGCTCCCATATATCTGAAGCATCATGCTGAAGTTTATGTCCAAAATCAGGGCTTGTTAACTATTGGACCTCCAGCTGTTGGGGATTATAGGTCCTGTAATCCCCAACAGCCAATGCCTGTTGTAGTACCCAGCAGCTGAAGGTCCAGCAATTGACTAGTCATGCCCCAATCTGTTCAAATCTGGTGCCATTTGTAATCATGCACACTCCCCATTGAACTCCCCATTGAACAAGCATGGTGGCACAAAACTCTAAATATACTTTTAGTTACTATTTGATTCAGACTCAAGCTGCAAATGCAATGACGGGGATGAAAGAATTAGACAGTGTTAGGCAGCCTTTGGCTTTCCAGCTGTTGGGGATGGCAACTTCTATTCCCAGTCGACCAGTGGCTGGATGGACATGATGGGAATTGTATTGCCCAGCATCCGGGGAACCAAAGGTGTCCTACCACTGTACTGAGTAGAAATTCTGTGACAAACCAACTAAACCATAGCGAACCAAAAAAATTCCCCAAAAAATCCCAGTGTTTGAAATGGGGCTTTTAACCCCTAGACTGCTAGAGAAGTGTATTGAGAAGCACTGCTTTGGAGACCCCACTGTCATTTAGGAAGTTATAAATCTCCATTTAAATCAATGGGATTTTTTTTTTGTCCCATATGGTGCAGTTGGTTTGTCCTAGAACAATTCTAATCCTTCTTAGTACATTCGCCTTGCTTTTCTTTCGGAACCACTAGGGTTAGCATTTTAACCCCCAATGGTCTATTTTCAAGGCTTCCGAGGAGTATCATGACTTCCGCACATTTGATAAGTCTTTGGGTCAAAGAAGTAGCAAAATAGCTATTGTCGTTTGTAACAACTTTTCAAAGTACAGTGTCGTTGGGATCATTAATATTTTCAGAGAGTGTTGGTTGTGATTGGAAATATGTCGTTTGTCCTGACTGAAATTGTCATATGTAAAGACAAAAACTGTCTTAACTAATGACAAAAATGTCTTAACTAATGACAACAATTCTCACATTCAGAACTTCACATTCCCTCCACTTTTTTCTTTTTTTTTTGTAAATCCAAGTTTATTGATTTTTCTTAATACACAAGAACAAGTAAAGAGGAAGACAATAAAACAAAAACAAATGGGAATAAAAAAAGAGGGGGGGGGGAAGGCTTACAAGGAAAGGAAGTTTGTTCCATTGACTATTGATAGGTGCCGTACAAGCAAAAAACACATATGCAACAAGACGGCCCACATGGACCATTTATGGGGAAGCATTGTGATACCATGAGCATCATTCTAACTAACAAACTCGGAGATATCCTAAAGATCTGCAGGTAACCAGCTAAAGAGACTGGAGAGAAGAGAGGGAAAGAAAAAAAAACAGGGGGGGTTAGTTGAGCAAGGAGGGAAAGAGGGGAAAACTCCCCCCCCCCGCACACCAGGAGCTCCCTTAAAAGCAGGGGGAAGGAAAGCAAGCAGTAGGTATCCCGTACGTACTGCGACTCTGGGTCCTCCAGAAACTGCATCCACACCAACCAGGTAGCAGCAGATTGGTTTGCACACCCTTCCTCCGTAAGAACAAGGTCCTCCATGCTCCTTTTGTTCTTCACCTGCTCAACCCACTCCCGAATAGAAGGGTGCGACGGCTTGCCCCAATGCAAGGGGATAATTGCCTGGGCTTCGTTCAGCAAATGTCGAACGACAGACTTCTTGTACTGAGGTATGGGCATATGGGTGTAGTGCAAGAGAAGTGGAGCAGGGAGAAAGGGAGGAGGAGAATCCATGAGCTTCACCAGGATAGAGTAGACTGAAGTCCACAAGGAGGAAATAAGGGGACAATCCCACCAGATCTGGAGCAGAGTGCCTGGGGACCCCCCACATCTCCAACACACGTCGGGGTCATGGGGGAGAAAGAATGGAAGCAGGCCGGGGTACGGTACCAACGGGAGAGTAGTTTGTAGGACATTTCTTGGATTCTATTACTCAAGGAACACTTATGGGTTAAGATGAAAATCTTCTCCCACTGATCTTCGCTTAGGGAAAGCTGTAGGGTGCATTCCCATTTCTTGACAAAAGATGGAAGTGAAGCATCACAGCAGGTGGTACAGGAGGGAAATACCATGTGGAGGAAGAGTATCCCCCGTTCAGAGTCTCTTAAAAGGTGTAGTGGGTCGAAGAAGGTCACAAAACTCGGAAAAGGAACAAAGAACGTGACCCAATTGAGCATCGTGAAACCAGTCAAGCATCGTCGGATGGCAAGGCACCAGAATGTGCCTCATGGAGTGAAGTTCACCAAACACGGTGACAAAAGATGCTAGCCTGGACGAGCCATGCAAGGATGTTTCAAGGAAGGGTCTGGGGGACTGCCCTGGAGCAAAAGCAGGATTCCGACGCAAAGGAGCCAAGGGAGAAGGAAAGGTAGTAAGTCGGAACTGTTCATAATAACCATGAAGTACCGAAAGGGAAGCTGATACCAAGGGGTCCAACCAAAGAAGCAACGACAGAGGAACCTCCAACCCCACCTCCTCGATTGCTATCCACAATTTGTGAGGTGGGTGGAAAGACCACTTCAGAATACGAAGAAGATGACAAGCCCAATAATAAGTTTGTGGACAGGGCAAGGCCAGACCCGCCTGTGATTTTCGTTGCATCAACGGATCAAGCCTCAGCCTCGGCTTCAGCTGGGCCCACAAAAATTTCAGCCACATAGTGTGGACAGAATTAAAAAAAACGCTACCGGAAGATGAGTGGAAAAAGTCTACAAAAAGATAAGAGGCGGCATGGGAGAACAGTTATCTTCAATGCATTAGCGTGACCCATCCACGAGACATAAAGCGGCCATCAGAAAAGGGGGAAAATTGTGGGCATAAAGCTGCATCAGGTCACTAGCCAACCACACACCCAGGTACTTAAGTTTATCACGGCACCACTTGAAGGGGAACGAGGCTGACAGGCACTGCACCTCAGCCGCAGGAAGGGATATATTCAAGATTTCAGATTTGCTGGCATTAATTTTAAAATTTGCAAGTTCACTGTATAGCCTAAATTCCTCCAGAAGGACTGGAAGTGAGATCCTCAGGTTAGTGAGGGGGAAAAGGAGATCATCAGCAAAACCAAGAAGCTTATGCTGAGTACCATCTACTGTCAAGCCCCCAATGTCACCGTTGTTCCGAACCACCTCCAAAAAGGGCTACAAAGCCAAGACAAACAGCAGAGGTAAGAGGGGACAACCCTGCCTCGTGCCGTTGGAGATCCAAAAGGAATCCAAAGGAAACTGTTAATCCGGATTCTAGCCAAAGGAAGAGAGTAAAGGGACGAAACCCAAGCCAGCATATGGGGACCAAAGCCCACTTGTTTCAAAACTTCCACCAGGAAGCACCAATCCAGCCAGTCAAAGGCCTTTTCTGGATCTGTAGACAGCACGAGTGATCTAGTGGAGGTAGTATTGGCATGATGAATCAGATCGACCACACGGATGGTACAATCCCTGGACTCTTTCCGGGAAGAAGCGCGCCTGATCTGGATGAATCAGGGAGGGCATAAACGGGGAACGGCAGGAAGACAAGATCTTGGAGAACAGCTTAAGGTCAACGTTAAGCAAAGAAATCGGTCTATAGCTGGTGCACTGTTCCATGTTCTTCCCTTCCTTCGTTATCAAAGAAATCGCAGCAACTAAGGCTTGCGGATAGACTGTGTGACCATCCAGAATCGAATTAAAAGTGGAGATCAAATGAGGACTGAGGATAAGTGTTTGTAGTATTGGAGAGAAAGTCCATATGGGTCCGGGCATTTACCCGCCTTAGAGTCCCGAATAGCGAGGGCCAATTCTGGCAATGTCAACGGACATTCCAACAATTCAGCATCCTCAGGTGAAACTTTGAGTCTCAAATGCTGATGAAGATAAGCAGAAATTCTAGAACAGAGACGTTCAGTCCGAGTGGGGTCACCTGTATCTTGGGACAAATTATAAAGTTTAGAATAGTAGGACACAAACTCCTGAGCAACATCTAATGGCAATTGCTTGAGAATCTCACTGGAATCACGGATTTTCGGGATGTAGGTAATTTGGTGACGCTGTTGGAGAGCCCTGGCCAAATACTTCCTGGGCTTAATGCCATGTTCATAGTATAGAGCCTTCAACCTAAAGAATTGCTGCTGTGCCTGTAAGTTAAGTATTGAAGTAAGGTTGAGTCGCAAAAGCAGGAGCTGTTGAAAATCAGCAGCCTGCGGAGAGGTCTTATAAAGCAGTTCAAGAGTAGCAATTTGGGAGTATAACTCGAGCAACCAAAGAGTCCACGCCTTTTTAGCTCTAGAAGCAATCTGTCACGGTTTGTTAAGACTCTCAGGCGCAGAGTTAGATAAAACACAACTTTATTGAAAATTTAAGGGCAATGCCGTAGGGTATCATACACATACACACATATATCTTTAATGACAGGAAAGCAATAATAACAATAGCAATGTAGGCTCTACCGGCCTTGCCAATATACCGGGCAAGGCAGCCAGGGAGTTGGTACACGAATAGATAGGCTCTACCGACCCTGCCAATATACCGGGCAAGGCAGCCAGGAAGTAGGAACTCGGGAGAAGAGGCTCTACCGGCCTTGCCAATATATCGGGCAAGGCAGCCAATGGACAGGAGACAAATACAGGCTCTACCAGCCTTGCCAATACCAGGTAAGGCAACCCAAGGAAATAGGATAGGTTCTACCGGCCTTACGAATATACCAGGCAAGGCAGCCAAATGACAGGAGACAAATACAGGCTCTACCGACCTTGCCAATACCGGGTAAGGCAACCCAAGGAAATAGGATAGGTTCTACTGGCCTTACCAATATACCGGACAAGGCAGCCTGGTAAGGAGAGAATGGCAACCACTAAGCCTCAGTGACTGGAAGGTGGCAGCAACAGTCACAGGGATGACAAAGAGGCAAGTCAGCATAAGTGGCCAGCCAGCGAATAACAGGCTAACACCAGTACCAGCGTACTGGGATTACAGTAAAGCACAAACGATAGAGACTAGCGGATGGTGGAGCGAACCAGTACCCAGCTCTGGAAGCAAGCCAATAAGATGAGCGCAGCCAGAAGGCTAAGGAGCGATCAGGTACCTCATACCGTGAGTGCTATACCTATACGTAGTATCATCCGGATGGCTGTGGAGCGAACCAGTGCCCTCACACTTGGAACTCAAATCGGTATGGTAATGACAGCCGGGTGACTGAGGAGCTAACCAGTACCTTGTACTGAAAGTGCGATACATAAACGTAGTACCAGCCGGGTGGGTGTGGAGCAAACCAGTGCCCTCACACTTGGAACGCAATTAACCCTGAGTAGCAACCAGGTAGTTGTGGAGCGAACCAGTACCCTGTACGTGGAACGCTAATTGATCCTGCAATACAGCCGGATGGCTTGAGGAGCGAACCAGTACCCAGTACGTGGAACGCTAAACGATCCTGCAATACAGCTGAGTGGCTAGAGGAGCGAACCAGTACCCTGTACGTGGAATGCTAATCAATCCTGCAATACAGCCGAGTGGCTAGCGGAGCGAACCAGTACCCTGTACGTGGAACACTAATCAATCCTGCAATACAGCCGGGTGGCTTGTGGAGCGAACCAGTACCCAGTACGTGGAACGCTAAACGATCCTGCAATACAGACGGGTGGCTTGTGGAGTGAACCAGTACCCTGTACGTGGAACGCTAATAGATTGTACAAAACAGCCGGGCGGCTGTGAAGCAAACCAGTACCCGCGTACTGAATAACCGGCAAATATAGAAATGTCGCCAAGGCGACTCAGGAACGTCAGATGACTGCAGGCGAACTGGACAGGAACCAGCAGGTGGAAGCAGGAACCAGCATACAGACGATCAACCGGAATCAGGAACGGCAGCGGCGACTGGCAGCAGGAAGCGGTGACTCCAACCGGATCAGACGGAAGCAGGAACTACTAGATAACACTAGAACAGGACGAATACAGGTAGCAGGAACACAGCAGAAGCCCAGGATGCTCAGGAACGATGTGTAGACTCAGGCAGCATAGAGACAACACAAAAGGGCAACCAAAGGGTGCCCAGGCTAGGTTTAAATAGGCAATGCAGGGCGGGCTGAAAGCAGCCAGCCAATGAAGAGCCCCCTGCTGGTAATAGACACACAAGGAGAGCAATCACGGGCACCGTGATACAATCTTAATTAAGTGGCCATGCACCACGCATTTGTGGGTCTCCCATACAGTAAGTTCAGGCACACCCCGAGCTGAGATATCAGCAAAATAGTCGGTAGGAAGGACCTAGTAGAGTCCAAAGTAAGAGGATCAGCCAGCATAGAATCGTTAAGTCGCCATCAGCATTGGGTAGGATGCACAAGCGGACAGGTTAGTAACACCTTCAGGGGCGCATTGTTCGACCATGTGGTGAGACCATAAGAAGCTGATTGCAACAATGAGGGGTGATAGTGTGTGTGATGAACAAGTAGTCTATGCGAGAGTACCTAGCATGGGGACCAGAGTAGAAACTATAGATACGGGCCTCAGGATGTAAGGCCCTCCAACAATCCACCAAATGGTGGGTGACAAAAAGTTTCTTAATTTTCCTCAGAATGTGCAGCGGGGTACGGGTTGAACCAGTAGAAGTATCAACAGAGGGATCTAAAGCAACGTTAAAGTCACGGCCCAGGATCAGGAAGCCCTCCTGGAACTGGAGGAGAATCAACAGCATAGCAGCAAGAGAGGAGTGTTCCCTAGTATTCGGGAGGTAAAGCATCGCCAGGGTTTGATCCACGATTGTGCCCTTCAAAAAGACGTAGCAACCCTCAGGGTCCAGGATGCGAGCAGTTTCAATGAAAGGAGTATGTTTAGAGAGAATAATCACAGTACCCTTTCGTTTAGAAACAGGATCATTACTACAGTAACACTGAGGATAGTCATGGGAAGTTAGGCGAGGTGGAGAAGCACCACAAAAGTGGGTTTCCTGCAGGAAGGCAATAAAGATCCGTCGGGCTTTAAGATCCCGATGCAGGTGGGACCGTTTCACAGGGATATTGAGACCTTTGACATTTAAAGTCATCATTCGGAGGTCAGCAGGAAGAAAAGAAGATACAGGTGGCATGGTCAGTCCAAGGACTCCTCAGATAATATGAAAAACTCTGATACACAGAGGAGAAGGAAAAATAAATAAATAAATAAAAAGGGTAAAGTATACTCTGGAACACCAATTGGCAAACGAAAGCAGCCACGAACAGAAGCTGCGATCGCGCCAATGTATCAAGGCATTCACGTATGTGGGGGGAGAGTGGACCGGAGGAAGAGGTCAGAAAGTCTTAAAATGTAAAGACCAAACACGTATGTGAGGTTAAAGAGTACATTCAATAAACCAACAGTAACAGGCGGATGTGGACCACCATTTTCCCACAAAGCATGATAAAGAAAACAAAGGCAAATAAAACATAGCAATCAGGAACAACATATGGAAACAGTTGGGTCACAGAGCACAAGCCAGCAGGCTAAAAATCACCGTTAGTGTGCCAAGAGACCCAACAAGCACAGAACTCCTAAAAGGAACAAAGAAACCCCCACCCACCATAACCCAATCCACTGTCCCCCAAAATCCAAAAAACAGGGTCACGAAGGAGAGTGAAGGGGGGGGACAGAGCAAAAGACAGACAATAAATAATAACAGTAACAGCCCTGGTGGTGAGCAGAGGGCACAACCCCCCCACCCTGAGTGGAAGTCTCTCCAGACCCCAGGGGGACCGGCACACGTCAAAAACACACGGACACCAGGCTCACCACCCAGGGCATAAAAAGGCAAAACAGGTGCATACTAACATCCCGCAGGACTGGACGGGGGTGGGGTGTCTGCCAACTAGGGCAAGGTAGGAGGCCGAGATCCCATAACTGGAACACAAGCGGGAACAGGGAACAGGGACCAGCTAAATCGCTAGCAGTTAGGGCAGCGCAGCAAAACATGTGAACCAAAGGGACCCTGGGGGGGGGGGGAAGGCCACCACTTTCAGAAACCCCAGGTCCAGGGAAGCGAAGAGCAACTAGCAGGTCAAGGACCATACCGGAACCCCCGTCCAGAAGGAACAGGGAGCTACAGGGGAGGGGGAGAGGAAGTGTGGCACAAACAGAGGACATGAAACCCAGGTCTAACAAAGGGCAGGTATAAGCCACCACTGGATAAGTGTAATATCGGGGGAGCGTGGAGCAAACAGGGAATCCGCTTAGTGGGCCCTGGAATACCCCACTACCAAAACCAGGCAGGGGAGGGCCAGTGGGGGATAAGAACAGTACCCCGGGTTCAACATTGACAGCAACAGGACCAAGATAAGGCCATCTAGAGTAAGGTCCATCAAGGGCAACAAGAACCAGGAGCAGGACCAAGTCCAGTCAGGTAGGTACCAGATCCCCAAGCCAGAGTCTGGATCGCTTATACAGCAGGCAGGGGGGACCAAGTGAGGGTAGGAACAGTGTCCCAGGTTCAACAGCAGCAGCAAAAGGACCAAAGCTAAGTCTCGTTAGTGCAGGGTCCAGCAGGGGAAAAGAGAACCAGGAGCAGAGTCAATGTTAAGTAGTGAGCAAAACAAGTCATTCCTCAATCTCCATGTCTCTCCGCGTCCAGTTAGCATCAAAATCCTGTGACCCACGGGTATGCTCCAGATCTCTAGGAGGGCATAGGATATGGAACCTCAATGGGCCCTGGAACTCCGGGAGACTCCAGTCCCAGATCTGGAGGCCAGGGAGTCCCAAATCTTCCAAAAGGGCAGGTAGTTCATGAAAGTATTGCAGGGTATAGACAGAATCCCCGTGACGCACAGTTAAGCTGAATGGGTGACCCCAAAAATACTTCATATTCCGTTGCTGGAGCAGGGAAGTCAGAGGTCGCTGGGCACAGTGGGCCCGAAGGGTATGATCAGAGAGGTCCTTGAAAAAAGTGACCGTGTGACCATTGTGAGACCAAGGCCCAGGCCTTCCGCATGATCGCTTCCTTCAGTGCAAAGTCCACTAAGCAACAAATAATATCCTGTGGAGGGCTGTTAGGTGGACCTCTGGGTCGCAAGACCTGATGTGCCCTGTCAAACCGGATGTCAGGATCCTCAGGGCACCCCAGCATGGCCTTGAAAATAGAAGATAGCAGCCGTGGAATGTCCTCATTGGCACCGGATGAAGCCTCTGGAATACTCCTGACACGGGTGTTGTGTGTCCGGTTGTCAAGATCCTCTATACGCCTCCTGTAATCCACCAGGTATTGCGCATGCTGGTCTGATGTTCAGGAAAGAGTCACAAGCTTGTGGGACTAGGAGGCCACCGATTCCTCCTGCGCAGGTACACGGTGTTCTAGGCCCTGGAGGTCCGTGCGCAGCTTAGAGACCTCATTCTGGACCGTATGCTTAAGTTCCAGGATCAGATCATTGAAATCTGTGTGCCAGGGAGTCGAGGAGAAAATACTGTGGGCAGATTCCAAGGTCTTGAGGCCAGGATGGGCAACAACAGCAGGATCGGGCGCGTCTGTAACGGTTATTCAGACTCTCAGACTAGAGGTAAAAATAAAACACCGTTTTATTAAGAAAAAAATAAAGAATACTGCCCCCTAAGGGCTGAAATAGGTAATGACATGTAATACAGGTGATAAAGTAATAAGGTAGACACAGTACAGGTAAAGTGCAATACTGTACAACAAGGAATAGGTGTAGCAAGGGTTAAGTCCAATGTAATAATCAGTCTCTGAGGTGGTGTGTAGCCAATGCCCAGTGGTGGATAAGAACAACCAAAGGTTGTGGTGCCAGATGGAAGCACCTTGAAGTGAGTCCACACAGCAGTATTGGATAGGCGATTTGCAAGACCAACCACTATGCTAGAGCCACTTAAGACAAGAGCCAGGTACACTATGGTTGTGCGTAATTGGACCCACACTGCTTGAGCTGAGTATAATCAGAGCCAAAGACACTCGTGGTGTAGAATGGGTTAATGACACTGTGTGAGCTGAATGAAACCTAAGCCAGCAGCACCCCTTGGTGCATCATCGGATACTCACACTGCCAGAGCTGAACGGGACCAGAGCCAGTAGCACCACGCGGTGCGTAATGGATATACCAACACTGCTAAAGCTGAATAGGACCAGAGCCGGTAGCACCCTTCCGGTGCTTAACTGAATCGAGTGAATGGCAAGAGCACTGGGTGGACAGTAACGGAAACACCACGGCTCTGCAAGTGAACGGACAGGCTCGGTAACGGATAGTAATGAGCTCAGCAAGTGTATGAGGAGAGGCTCGGTTTCAGAGGCAATAAGCTCTGCAGGGGTTAATGGACAGGCTCGGTAACTGAGGCAACAAGCTCAGCAAGAGTATTGGAATACTCAGAATCGGAGGCCACAAGTATTGCAAGTGTCAGCGAACAGGCTCGGGAACGGAGGCAACAGACTAAGCAGGTGCAACAGACGGCCCTTAATCGGAGGCAACAGGCATGTCAAGGGTTAACGCACAGGCTCGGTAATGAGGCAACAGGCTCAGCAAGCGTGGTGGAGGTCAGCAATAGAGGCACTGAATAGACAGTTCGAAATGTCGCCAAGCGACATAGACAAGCCCCAATGAAGCCGGATCTCCAGGAACAGGAACCAAGCGGTGAGGTAGATCAAGCCGGGTCACAAACGGAGCAGGAGCGTCAGACAAGCCGGATCAATCACGGAGCAGGAACGTCAGCCAGGCCGTGTCATACACGGAGCAGGAGCGTCAGACAAGCCAGATCAAGCACGGAGCAGGAATGTCAGCCAGGCCGGGTCATACACGGAGCAGGATCGTCAGACAAGCCGGATCAATCGCAGAGCAGGAAAGTCAGCCAGACCGGGTTATACACGGAGCAGGAACCAGGAGAAGTGTCAGACAAGCCGAATTGGTACACAGGAACACAGCAACGGAAGCACTGGTACTGGAACACCTCGAAAGGGCACCTGACAGGTGCCAAAGGCCCAGTATAAGAAGGCCATACTGGGCGGGCATAACAGGTACTTCCAATAGGAACACACCAGAGCAGAGAGTGACAGCAATCACGGGAACCGTGATAGTACCCTCCTCTCAAAGACCCTCTCCCCTAGTTGAGGGTCTAGGTTTCTGGGGATATTTAGAGTGGAAATTGCTTAATAATCTCAGAGCATAAAGGTCCCCATGGTCATCCCAAGAGCGCTCTTCAGGACCATAGCCTTTCCAGTGAACCAAATATTGCAATTTCCCTCTAAATCTCCTGGAATCAATAATGTTCTGAACTTCGTACTCCTCTTGGCCTTGAACATCCACTGGCCCAGGAACCACCGGGGTGGTAGTATAACGATTGCAAACCAAGGGCTTCAACAGAGACACATGAAACACATTATGAATGTGCATGGAGGCTGGGATGTTCAAGTGCATATGAGACGGTGTTAACCTTGCAAATGATTTTAAATGGGCCAATGAACCGGGGAGCCAACTTATTAGAAGGTACTTGTAAGTTGAGATTCCTGGAGGAAAGCCATACCCTATCCCCAACCTGAAAGGAAACCGCTGGGAGCCGCCTACGGTTGGCATGCTGCTGATGTCGCTGGAAGGACTGGCTGAGGGTCCTCTGAACCTGTGCCCAAGTGGAGCGGAGCTGCTCCAAATGCTCATCCAGAGCTGGAATCTGCTGTGACTGAAATGAGTCCAGGAGCAGGCATGGCTGAAATCCATAGTTAATAAGGAATGGAGAGCTCCCGGACGATGAATTAACTGTGCAGTTCCTGGCAAACTCTGCCCACGGCAACAGGTCGGCCCAGTTGTCATGATGATCAGTCATAAAACAGAGCAGGCACTGTTCCAGTCCCTGGTTGGCACGCTCGGCGGCCCCATTGGTCTGGGGATGGTAGGCGGAGGAAAAGGACAACTGAATACCCATCTGGCCACAGAATGCCCTCCAGAATCTAGACACAAACTGGCTCCCACGGTCTGACACCACCACTCTGGGAACCCTGTTCAAGCGGAATACCTCTCTAGCAAAAACCACTGCCAATTCCTGAGCCGTCGGAAGGCCTGAGAGGGGCACGAAGTGAGCCATCTTAGAAAACCTGTCGACCACCATAAGGATAAATGAATACACAGCAGAGAGTGACAGCAATCACAGGAACCGTGATAGCGTCGTCACCAGAAGACAGGGAGCAAGATGGCGAGGCCACCACGCGGTCCTCGAACACAAGAGACTACACTGAGGCTTGGGTCTGAAAAAAGTCCCGAAGAGAGCTAGCAGGGGCCCTGCCTCGAACTCCGGGTGTAGAGGTCTCAGAAGAACACCTTTTTATTACGACCCACTGCAGCAAAGAGAGGAAGATTGCTATGTTAGGTGGGAAAGGTAGAAGAGCTCCACAATTAAGCGGCCATCTTCCTCAGAGGCCAGCCATGCCCCTCCACTTTTTTCTTAACATACAAATTTTGTCTTTTGCAAGACTTTTTTTTGCCATTAGTTACGACAAATTTTCTTTTCCTCTATACGACATTGGAGAATAGTTTAGACATGCCCTTTCCCCACCCCTTTGCCTGGCAATTCTGGGTTTGTGTCATACACAACGGACATTACTAGTTTTTTTGTTGTATACTCCATAGAAAATGTCGTTCATGCATACAATCCCTTTGAACATATGGCCCTTTGTGTTCATGTTTTTGGAACATACATTGGAGGAGATTCACTAAGTGGTGATAAAGAGGTGATAAAGCGGAGATGACTTCTCCAGTTCCTATGTTATTCTATGGAGACTATGCACTAACATCTCCAAAGTTGAAGAAATCTTAGTGCATAGACTCCATAGAATAACATAGGAATTTGAGAAGTGATAAACTTTATCACCTCTCTTTCACCCCTTAGTGTATCTCCCTCATCACTGGGATATGACAATGCTCCTTTAAATTTTGCATATATTTACAACTATCCACTTAATTAGATCATTTAAGAATAACATCTGGAAGTATAATTAATGTCTTAATTTTTCATATCTGTGACCATTGCAGGAAATAAGTATTAATATTATGTTAATCATTTAATGCAGCTCACTTACTGTGATTACTATACAACCTCAAAAAGATTATTAAAACTGCATTTTCCTATTGGCATGTTTATTTTCTTTTTGGTTTGGTTTCTTTTTGAGAGAACATTATGGTGGGGACAAAGAAACAAAATACTTACAAAATAAAAAAACACTTAAATGAATATCTTCATCTTTCAAACAAAATAGAAGATGGATTTTAAAAGAAATATCTTCAATTTTTCTCTGCGTTTTCTAAGCTCTTTAAGGACGAGCAGATGCTTTTCAATTTGTTGCACATTCCTCTGGTCCTATCTATATTTAACCCCTTAAGGACCAGCACACACACACACACACAGCTGGCACTTGACAACCACGGGGCTTTTTTTGTACTTCTGGTTCAGGGCTCCCGGAGTGGCGTGCAGCTGCGCTGGGAGCCCTGAACTCCATGACGTGTAAGGACTGTCACTGTTCCTTAAGTGCCAAACCGCTGTAACGGTCCTGGCACGTCACGTAGGGGTTAATATCTGTTGTCCCCAAAATGTAGTTAAGAATTACCACATATCCACAGTTACTAAAACATAGAAGACCATATGTCATATGCAGAAAGAAGAGTAATTCTGGAGCAAACAAACTGTACCATGGAGGGGGGGCGGCAACTACAAATGTCCCAAGTTCTCATCAATTTAAATTAGGCTTGAGCGTATCCAGAGCATTACATTGTGAGATGGGTGAAGATAAATAGGCAAAGAGATTGGTGGTGGGGAGGAGACTAGAGTAGTGCTGAACTAGAGCTAATTACAGAGAATCAAGTTTTGCTTTAGATTTCTTCTGGAGTGTGGTCCCACTCTGAGGAAGGCAGCCACTGTATCTTAGAGATACACTGTTCTCAGTAAACAAGTTATGCCAGCACTAGCTTTCTTTCTATGAGATGGTTAGTTCTGAAGTATGTTTTACTGCATCTTGCTTCAAGGGATAGTAATACTTCGTTTTAACTTTATTTTATATTGTAGACATTAAAAAAATATGAAGAATGATATAAGTCTTATCTCTCAAACCTTTATGGTTTAAGTGATATTCACAAGCAAAGTTTCCCCCTCCCGCCCCTTTTACCTAGTGTAAGCAATCTCTTCTCAGATGGGGACACTGGTTGTAAGACCAGACAGATAACAGCAGGGGACAGTCTTCTTACAATGAAAACAATGAAAGCCCTGCCCCCCTTGACAAGCTTTTCAGCTTTTTCCCTTATCTTAATTGAAGATTGTCCCTCTCTGCAGTCTACCTGGGCAGCGCCCTTCTGATCTGACTGAACAGTGTTACATCAGTAAAAGGGGAGAGAGGGGGACACTTTGTCATTGAATTACTCTTGAACTACAACTCTGACAGAATTGAAATAACACTTTCCAAAGTCCAAATACTATGATGATTAATTAAAGATGCTTTTATTATGAAATGTTACTATCCCTTTCAGTGAAGACGTTGATGATTAGTGAGTAGAATTACACATAACTTTAAAGTGTTAAAGGGATAGTAACCTTTATTTTGACTTTACATACGCTGCAAGTAAATAATATGTGAAGTCAAAATGCCTATACTTTTCATTATAATGTTTTTAGTGTTTTACACTCATGGCCCTGCCAGCAAGCTCTCTTGATATTTGTTTCAAGAGTTTTTGTTACTTTGATCATCAAAGCAAATCAATATAACAGTGTCCCTGCAGTACAGAGTGTGGTGTATTTTGCTGCTATATTTTTTTACATTGTATTACTATACCTGCTTTCATAGTGCTTGACAGAAAACTCTCTGGAAACAGATCCAGAAACCTCACTGTCAGAAACATGAAACATGTTTAAAAAAATCTGAAGATTAGGAAAAAAAGTGTAGGAAAAATGTTACAATGTATGTTTTTGTTTTCATAATAATATATTACAATCATTTAACCCTTTGCATGCCAGAGGGGTATGCAAAGCATTGTTCTGCAATGTGTTGCATAGCCCTCTGACACTCAAAGCGTCAAGATGAAGGGGATAAGCAGCCTTTTCCTTTAGGGGATAGCCAGGAACCTGACTGTATATCTTCCCTCTTTCCCTTCTAACTCTTGCCTGAACTGTCTGTGTGTATGCGTAGTTTATTCATTACTTTGTGAACAGTGGAGGGATATTTTTTATATGTTGTTTGTTTGTATTTACCTGTTACGTTAATAAAAAAATTGTGTTCTTCTCACTCCCACCTCTAGTGTTTCTTAATTTATTTAACTGTTTGAATGTGAGAGTGATGTCCAACTTGCTGCAAGACAATGAGTTGGATGCTCATCTGGCACTCAAAGGGTTAAAATATTTTAACCTATGTAGAAGTCCTTCATAGGACATAGCAGTATGCTGTATTTAATGTGACAAACAGACCTACTGTTTAACCCGTTAAGGACCGACATGCACGGCCAGCACTTGAGGACCACAGGGCTTTTTTCCCCACTTCTGGTTCAGGGTTTCTGGAGCGGTGTGCAGCTGCGCCGGGAGCCCTGAACTCCATGACGTGCCAGGACCGTCACTGGTCTTTAAGTGCCGGACCGCCGTGACGGTCCTGGCACATCAATGGTCCTTAAGGGGTTAATAGGATAATCTATCTGTTACAGTTCATGCTTTTAGATGCATTAATCTGGTGCAAAGGGTTTCACAATAACAACTGTGTTAAAATTAATGTAGTCACATACCATGTGCTCTCTACAAAATGGCATCGTCAACCATGTGGCTTGAGAACAAAGACATGAGTTGAGGCCTAGCAAGATGGCGTCAGACCATGTGGTTTGAGCTCTTTGCAAAATGGAGTCCTCCACTATGTGGCTTGAGAACAAAGACATGCATTGAGGCCAAACAAGATGGCATCAGACCATGTGGCTTGAGAACAAAAACACAGGCCTAGCACAAACAGAGAGACACACAGTATACTCATACCAACAAACACTAGCACATTTATTGGAAACAGTATGCATTTGCCAACTCCCCAAAAGCCAACCCATTCATTTAGGATATACCCAGAGAAGTTTGTTCTAATGACCAATACCACAATTAACACAATAACACCCCAGTACTAGCAATAAGCAATAATATTTAATAACAATAATATTATAATAAGAACAATACACTGTACATTATCAAATATATTCTAGCTAAACACATAATAATACTAACTAGACACTTACTGCATTGCAAATAAGACACAAATTCAACAATTATAGTAGAAACACTATACATTGGTTACTTGGGGTATTTTCCTAGAAATATTGTATAAAAGAAAAAAAAAGAGATACTTAGCTAGAAAATCCTGGGACAAGAGGCAGGAAAAGAAGCAGGCCAGGAGACTGGATACTGGGCTACTTCAACTGGATGTCAGGCTCTGCTCTGAAACAGTTCTACGCAAGGCATGGCAGCCTGGCTGGACAGGCTGCAGGCTGCTGGCTGGCTGGTCACATCCTCCTATCCATCTCCACTGCTCCCCTCCACCTCTTTTATTGTCTGCAAGCCCTGCCCATCACCAGCCCACTTTACCTGACTGACACACCCCTCTCTGTCCCCCTCTAGCAGCAAAGGGGACAAAGGGAGCTAGTCCTCTCTTTGTCCTTTTTCCCACCCAAACAGACCAAGGAGAAAACAAAGATATAAGAGAAAATGGTAAAGGCCTGTAAAAACAAACAATGGTCCTAAAAACTAAGTGTGATTAGGACATGGGAATATAACTATGTAATGGACACAGTTTTACTGCAAACTTTGCTGCAACCTACCTGTGTCCATGACACTATCTATATAGCTCTCTCTCCATCTCTCTGTAGCCTTGTCCCACAATAGCCATATAACCATTCATATTGACCTTCTCCCATGGAAGCCATAAATGCCATAGAAGCACACATAGTTACCACCTACCCTTGTCCCAAAGTATCCATAGATCCAGATGCAAAGATCACCCAGCCTTGTACTTTTATTTGGTAGCTGCCATGACGGGCAGCTTGAGGCCCTTCAGCTACCACCAGCCAACATTTGGAAAGATGTGCATCATACTTCTACAGTAACTAGAGGGCCTCACACTGCTGTAACCACCATTCTTGTCCCATAGTAGCCATAGAACCAAACATATAACACCCCAGTGTTGCCTTTCAACCACACATACTGACCTTCAGCCTTGTCCCACTGCACTGGTATATTGAGAGCTTCACATACTGAGTCTAAATCCCTGTGGGAACTAACAAAGCTCCCATGGGAAATTTATTGAGGTTAGTGAAAAAAATATATATTCGGAGATTGTCTATATGCAGGATTTTTTTTTTTTGCAGGAAATGTGCCAGTTTTCCATGAAAATTTCCACAGAATCATGTGTGACCTTTTCACTCACTAGAAGCTTATAAAATCCATTTAAGTTATTTTTCCCAAATTACAGATGAAGCTATTGACATTGCAGTACTCACAATTGGTTCAGGTTTTACATTTGCTGCCTACAAGTTGGCATGCTCAGCATGAGACAGTCATGTGTTCTACATCTTTATCAATTCCTGACCATCATACTTTTTCACATACCCATTTTCTTGTTCCCAAGAAAAAGCAGTTCACTTAACAAAGAATGTTGTTCAGATATCTGGTTCTTTATCATTTATCCTAATATTGGTGTCAAACGTTACTCTGTATGTTATAATGACATGTTGGGACCATATGCAGAAGGCTTTGTTGATGTTTTACAATCTGAGGTGTTTTCATTGTTTTTCAACAAGTGAGTATCCTACTTGGGTTTCAAAAATATTTTGAACATCTGCACCTACCTAATGCAGTAAAGGTGCCATTTTCTCTGGTACTGCAGTCATGTCTGTAGCAGCCACATTAAAATGAAATCTTTTCTTCTACTTGTCCCACTACTGAGTAAGTCTAGTTTGATCCAGGTAGATCAAAGTGTCCAATAGCTGGTGAATGATCTGCACAAGGACTCGATACAGTTCAGTCTAGCTGAAACTTCTCTGTGCTCTGTGTGGAACATAGTGAAGTTGTAGGACGGATTCTGACATGCAAGATGACAGCTGTCAGTAGGAGTAGCCTCAAAGAAAGCAAACTGATCTATTTTTGGAAATCCATACAAAATTGTATTTTTGTACAAGCACCAATAACTTTTTTTTAGAAGCAAAATACATTTTTTAGGCACAAAATGGGAGGTATAATTAAGGACAACAGTGGAGCTATTCTGCCACAAAACATCTACTGTATACAACAAGGGGAACAAGCTGATCTGATTCTGAGCTGAACTAGGCATTGGACCTGATTTCTTATTTCTACTCCTGCTTTATGTCAATTTACTAAGCTTAAAGGGATAGTACAGTCCCATAAAAAGTATCGCTTAAATCGTAGCTGCAGTACTACAACATTCAACGTGCTTACTCCTTTCTCTCAAGCCATTATGGCTTGAGAGAAATAAGAAAATAAAGTCCTCTGTTCCCTCCCCTTTCTGCCTGACGAGCTGTAAAGCTGTCAGAGGCAGAATCTGGTCGCCCGACTGTAAGCGGCTCTGCAGGAGCGCTGTCATCAAGATATCTAGGTATAATTACTTAATCCATATGGTCTACAACGTATGTCTGGCTTGCAAGCACACATTGTGGCCCATTCCGATGAAGTAATTATACTTAGACATCTACATGACAGCACTCCTGCAGAGCCGCTGTCTGGTCCCGGATGCAGGATTTCATGATGTCCGCTGGACAGCGGACGCATGAGAAGGGGGATGGAGCGGAGGTCTTTATTTTCTTATTTCTCTCAAGCCATAACTGAATGTTGTTTTACTGCAGCTACGATTTAAGCAATACTTTTTATGGGACTATACTATCCCTTTAATGCTGATTGTGCCAAGGGGAGGGCAGTGGGGAAATGAATGGGCATGGGGTGGTCCTATTCTTTGTGCTTTGTTTAATACTATGTACCAACAAAGACCAGAGGAAACTGGCACACTGCATTTTTCCCTGCTCATGCTATGGAGGAGGCATTTGGGCCTTGTACTCATTCAAGTCAAAGCTATATGTTCAAAAGAAAAGTGGAGGAATTCTAGAGCAAAACAAATGTATTTTAGGTTAGAATAAAAAAAAAAAAAAAAAAAAATCAAAAAATTCAACTGTTGAGAATAGGGATTTTAATGCCTTGAAGGCTAGAGAGATTTCCACACATTGCAATATACAGTAAGATGATGAAACCGATTTGATATGCATCTTTTTCTTTGCCTCAGACATTTCTGAAAAATAATCCATTTAGGCTTCCTGCTAAATATATAAATATTAAAGGGAAAGTAATACTTCGTTTTATCTTTATTTTATTTTGTAGGCATCAAAAAAACATGAAGAATGATATATGTCTTAAGTCTCAAACCTTTATGGTTTAAGAGATATTCACAAGCAAAGTATCCCCTCCCTGTTCAGCCAGATAAGAAGGGAGGTGTCCAGGTAGACTGCAGAGAGGGACAATCTTCAATTAAGATAAGGGAAAAAGCTGAAAAACTTGTCAAGGGGGGCAGGGCTTTCATTGTTTTCATTGTAAGAAGACTGTCCCCTGCTGTTATCTGTCTGGTCTTACAACCAGTGTCCCCATCTGAGAAGAGATGGCTTACACTAGGAAAAAGGGGCGGGAGGGGGAAACTTTGCTTGTGAATATCTCTTAAACCATAAAGGTTTGAGACATAAGACTTATATCATTCTTCATGTTTTTTTAATGCCTTCAAAATAAAATAAAGTTAAAATGAAGTATTATTATCCCTTTAAGTACAAGCATGTCATACTGTGATGTTTACCACCATTCTTTTAACCAGCTTCCCAAACTTCCAACTGATTTCACTACTCATCAGTATGGACATTCTTGTGTTGGAAGAGCCTCATGCCCCCTCTGAAGGATATGCCTCCCAGTTCTTGGATCATTGATTTATCATCTTAAGTGGATGTTTCCATATGCTCTCTCTCTATAACTATGCATTCTCTCCTGCAGAGATAGAGCAAAAGTATAATAATTTATTTTAAGATTCATGTTATTAACTTCAATTATTGACATACATTAACATTGTTAATGCTTCTAGCAGAGAAAAAAATATTGAAACATTACTTTTTGTGTGGACATTCTGGGAAATGAGAGACATATCAATGTATTCTTCCTGGTAAAATAAAATGTTATTTTTTGTGACTACGACTACAAAATTACAGTTTAAATGTAAACTGAAATGTTAACATAAATACATCTAAAAGAAGAATTGTAGGAATAAGGAGGGGGAATCACACAGTGATTTTGAAGGTATTAAGCGTTTAAAATAGTGAAGGGCAAGCAAAAATCCTCAGTGATTTACATGAATCATTATTTTCACATAAATATTTTAATAATGTATATTTATTGCTGAACACATCAAATATTATAAAACTAGTTGAAGAGCGCGTTACAAGGGCCACAGTGCCACTGCCAGCCGGTCTCGGTGCAGCCATGCTCAGTAGAGACTGCCCACTCCGTGGCTGATACAGAGCCAGATGCTCCTTTGGAGCTCCCCCCTCTGTATCAGCCTCGTCACTGGCACTCTCTACTGAGCATGACTGCGTTGTTACACATGTTTTAGTGAATTAGTATATAGGATATATGATCGTAATTGTTGTCATATTTAACCCCCGCGAATGCTAGAGAGAACTCCAACACATACAAGAGGATAAAAAAAAACCTTTTAATCAATGAGGAGTTTTATTGATCCCCTATGGTGCAATTGGTTTGCCCCATAATTACTCCAATTCTTCTTAGCATATCATCAGAAATGCATGAAATCAGTGTATGTATGTGCATTGTACATTTTTCACTGTAAACTTAACCTCTTGCAATTCAGAAAACAGTTCCTTAGCGCAGGATTGACACAGGCAGGTAAAGGTCAGATCTGACCTGTCCTCTGCATTTTAACTCTTCGGAATGTTATGGGTATAGTGTAGTGTGGTGCATTGATATAGTGTAGTTGTTTTTTCCCAAAATTACTCGAGTTAATCTTAACATATCAGCTTCTATGAGTGGCAGAGGAATGTGCAGCTCACTGCAAAAGCTGAAAGGCATTTTTATTTCTTTTTTTTTCTTCTGCTTTATTAACTATTTGTGTGCTTCCATTCAGACAGAAAGATGTTTTTAATACTGTTGAATAACTTGCAGATCTCTTACAAATGGAAAACTAAGCATTCCCATCTGAACAATCAGCTGCATTGCTTAACATAATAATGGACAATATGTACCTATCAAGAGCTTCTTGCCATTAGCAGTTTCTAACAGACTTAGTGACATTAGTCCATTACAGACTCAACACTGCTATTTCAACTACCCTAAAATATGTCAGTCTACAGTGTCCTTGCTAAAAGCATTTTTGCTCATGCATAAATTCCACTTGTTACATGGCTGCAACTTCAACACAATCCCGTTTCTTAGTAGATAAACAGTGGGCATAATCTTACTACTAATTTGAGAGAGAAATGATAAAATACATAAAAGTTGACATACATGCTGGAATATTACAAATGGGGAGCCCCCCCATTACACCATTCCCTGATTATTTGAGGCCCACGATACAGTCTGCTCAGCATGTGAAGCCAGCTGTAAAAACTAAGCATTGTGTGAAGATGGATATGAAAACACACCTTATTTTGTACACTTACAAACTTGCATAGAGGTCATGTGCTGCGCTTTCTGGTATGTAATGCAAGCAAGCCCCTAACACCACCCTACAACATCTACAGGAAACCTGACAAATTTTATGTGCATTTCATCTGCTGATGTAATTAGAAACAACAAACAAAGGAAAATGTGAAGAAATGCCCATACACTTCCACAATATCTTCACCTTGTCTCAAGTAGTATAAATTGAAGAATGTGCAGCATAGAT
This sequence comes from Rhinophrynus dorsalis, assembly GCA_037306005.1. Lineage (NCBI taxonomy): Eukaryota > Metazoa > Chordata > Amphibia > Anura > Rhinophrynidae > Rhinophrynus > Rhinophrynus dorsalis. The sequence goes on from CM074722.1 coordinate 258,960,453, forward strand.
AGTTTAGTATAAGAGCAATAGGCAGCTGCAACTCACAAAAAGTGCCTACTTTAGTGTAGAATTATATTACTACATCCCCTTGTACCTTTTCAAGTTATAGTATACTATACTATTGTAGTTGTAAGTGCTAAGCATTGTTTGGACATAGATATGAATGTGCAAAATGTTATGAAATTAGTTTAATGTAAGGTTAAAATTGTTTTAAGCTATTGTAAGTTGGGGTGCCCGATTTAAATGGATAGTAATGTTTCATAAAAAAAGCAGCTCCAATTAATCGTCATAGTATTTGGGCAGTGGATAGTGTTATTTCAATACTGTCAGCGTTGAATGATAAAGTATCCAGCTCCCCTCAGATGTGCTCACAGCAAGGGACAATCTTCATACTGTGAGGATAAGGAAAACCTTGCCCCCCTTGACAGGTTTTTCCTTATGCTCACTGAAGATTGTCCCTCTCTGCCATCAATCCAGTCTTGCTTCTCTGAGCCGAGCAGTTTTAGATCAGTAAAAGGGGAGGGAGGGGGATACTGTAGCATTCAATTACTCCTGAACTACAAGTCTGACAGTATTGAAATAACAATCTCCATGGCCCAAATACTATGAAGATTAATTGAAGCTGTTTTTATTGTGAAACATTACTATCCCTTTAAGCATAAAAGTTATAATTATTTAACCTTGTTTCTTGAAAAATTTCCAGTAAAATGAATGAATGGAAACCTCTCTACCACCCAGAACCCAAAAATGCCTTAAAACAGCCCTGCAGACATCTCTCTTTCATTCAAAGGTGTATTGCTGTGTAGAGGAAAATGAAATCCACATGGATGACAGAAGCACAATTGTTATAGTTACTTCTACAGTTCTGATTATAGTTGAGAAGATGATACATTAAGCAGAACTGTATTAAGTATGCAGCAAACCAATCAGGAAGGGGAAAAAAGATCCCCAAGTTCTCAATGATTTCTAAGGGTCTTTCATTTAACCTCTTGAATGCTAGATATGTTTATAATCCATTACAAAAAATGCTTTGGTGACTTCCCACATTCAGGGGTTTAAAATTTCATTTACACCTATAGAGAAATTTTGTGCCCACCTATGGTGATGTTGGATTGCCCCAGAATTACTCCAGATATTCTCAGTTACATCAGCCTCAAAGAACTAAAGTGGGCATACTGAGCATTGTGGTGATACAGTACAGAACCAGAACACTCAGAACTGTACATTTCATATTCTCTGTCTTCTCGTAAACATCATAAAATGCAAAACACTCTGTATCAATCTAGTATAACTTATGGATTTTTATAAATGTACTAAATCAGTTTTCCGCAAATCTCCCCATTGCCTTATGAAGAGGAAGAGAATGTAAAACTAATTTATAATGCAAAGTACGGTTTATTCCATTCAGTCCTGGAGGACTGTTTTGTAACTTTGGATATTAGTCTATTGCCAAAAATTGGGAATGATTAATTAGACATTAGTATGCTCTTTTGTATGTGAGAATCATAACATCAAACTTTCATCAAATTTTAGAGGCTCAATATATGATCTAATATCTCTTGACTGCCAGATTGGCCAGAGACACATAATAAAATGTTTTATGATACTTCACTCCCAATTACTTCACAAAGTCATATATTTTCTATGTGTGTAAAACTATGTTTTAAAATATTAATATTTCACAGATCCTGAAAGAAGCTAAAGTAATCCTGCAGCGTATGTTCACTGATACTGTAGCTAAATAACCAAGATGCACAGCAACGAATAAAATAAGCTTCATTCACCATGCACAGAGAAATTGAAGGAATTACAGGGAAAAAGAAATGTACCGTAGGAAAGAAAAAAAAAAAATCCAACCGATTTAAATGGGGCTTTCAATAACCCCTTGAATAGTAGAGAAGCCTTCAACACATTGCTTCCCAGAGTATTCAAGACCCCCCTACTATTTCAGTAGTTAAAAGTAGGGATGGATGAAAATGTTTGCTGCACAAGGGAAATAATCAAAAAACATCACTTCTAGCTGTGCATGATCATTTCCACAAAAAGTTTTATTTTTATGCTTTGTTCTGCCATTTTCATCAAACGGGAATAAGTGATGATCATTATGTATCCCCCCCATGTGGAGAGCATCTGCCATGTATTTACAATGTGCTAGTATAAAAGTTTTCACTTTGTGCTTGGGGTGAGATAGAAAGCAGCTGATTTTTTAATGCTAGATACTTGTAGTATAGCAGACAGGCAATGAGAGGGAGCTGGAGCTGCTTGATGGGAATATTGGTTTGAAAGAAGCATTTGAAAAGTAACAAAGTAACAAACAAAAAAAGTAATAAAGAAACAACAAATCTTCTTGACTCATATGTGAGTCAGACAGGCAGATGATCCTTCCAACCTTAGTTGGCTGAGCCTGAGACTTAGTGACAGATACTATGCAGACATATAATCCATCATACTAAATTCAAGACAAACTGACAGCTAGGTACAACTCGATATACTGTGTCACACAAACTCCTACATTTGCAGAAACAATTGGAAAAACATATACAATGATGTGGTGGTGCTTCACCAGGTGCTGTGGCTTCATTATTTTATTGCAAGCTAGTTATTTTAGTCTATCCTGTACTGTACTGTACTGTAAACTAACACAACAGTGCTTGGGAGAGAATGGTGACACATAACTACTAGTGTAGACTCAGTAAAAAGGTGAATTGGGGGAGCGAGAGTTGCAGGGGGCATGATTTGTAGAGAGTGACACTGACAGACAGGATCAGGTAAAACAATTCATAAATGAACCTTTAGATATATAGGTGATGCTTGGCTAGACAGGCAGGCGATTCCTTTCCTGGGCTGCGACTGAGACAGATAGTGCCATACATCATACATTATTTTCAAACAGACAAAACATCACTACACACACTAACAGCTCTGTGCTGTACTTTAGAGCAAAAAACACTTCTGTTATTATGCCCACCAAATGAGTTCAAGGCAGAGGTAAGGGGAAAGGAATTGGGTGAGTGCATGGATTTGTTGGTGGAAGAAAAGTTGCACTTCAAAAACTGACTTTGGCCATGATTGCTGCAGTTTGTGCAATAAATGCCCCTTCCTCGGGCAAAGGAGACTGCTTATAAAACAAGACATGACAAGTTCCAGGGAGTGGTACTGATGTCCTGCACCAAACTAGTAGTGGTCAATGTACTAAAATTCCACCTAAGGGCAAAAGTAAAAATAACTTTTGAGGCTTTAACAACCTTACAAGAACCTGAATGTAGTGGGGCTGGGGAGGAAGAGGATATACTGCAAGTGATGCTGCTGCTGATGTACAGTTATTCTTCTTCTTTGGATACCGATAAAAAGTGAGAGCAAAAAAAGATCTGAGAGTAAAAGACTCAATTCAGCATCAAGACCATTATTAATTATCATCTTTAAAAAAATCTTTGCAAGCTTTAAGCAAGAGAAGCCTTAATTGTTTATGCTTATAGCAAAGCAAGTTTAAAAAAATGTTTTCATTAGCAGGCTAACAGCAAGGCAATCTTTAACCCTTTGAGTGCCAGAGGGGTACAGAATGCATTGCTTTGCAATTCATTCTGTACCCCTCTGGCACTCAAAGGGTTAAATAACAGTTTACGTGCTTGCAACAAAGCAAAGCTTAAAATTTTTTTCCATGCATGTCGATAGGTAAGTTACCACCAGTGACATTATGTCCAGCCCACTAGTAAAATGATGTTTGCAAATTTAGTTCCTTCTTCTGCTGACCCATCTGAGCAACGAAGGTCATATCACAGGTTCAATCTTTTGCATCAACCATGCCTATGGGTAATAGTAGTGGAAGGTGAAGTGGGCCTAGGACCATCATCACAGACTGCAGTGGTGGAATCAGCAATGGCATGGGACTGGTGGTGTATTGTACTGACTCTAGTGCTTAGCAGCAACAGCAAAACAACCAGCTACCACCATTTCAGGTTTATCTGCTCAGTCACCATAATCTTTCCCCTCCTCCTCACCCCTTAAAAATCATGGGTGTTGTAATATATCTCTTTGTGGACAATGAGGGACTGTCCAGTTATAACTTATAAACAACTGCAATGTGCACCATGTGAGAAAACATTCTGCAGAGGTTGAAGATTAAGATCATACCTATTAACATATCTGCTCTTATTAAGCATGTTGACATGCTGTTGACATAAACTGTTTCACAACAAATGAGGTGGATTCAGTCACTGCGTCTCTTGTCAATCCCACAAAAATCAACAAGTGTCTGAAGGTGGTGTCAATTGAAGACTAACACTTCCAATAGGTCATTATCACTCAATAAAAATAATAAATCCTACCTCCTAAGAGTTTAACATATTCTGCAGTGTGAATAGTCTGCAGCTGCTCCCTTATCTACTGTATTCTATTGGTCTCCAATCTCCATCACATTGCCATGTGTAAATACTGCACCACACAGTGTACAAAATGTGGAGACACATTATCAGATTCTTACATTTGAATATTCACTGTCTGCTGTAATAGTGGTGGCAAATTTGTCAGCTGAGGAGCACCCAGAGGGCACTGGGGAGGTGGGGAACTGGGATATTCATACTGTTCTTGGCAGTTGGTGTGGACAGCAGGCACCTGATTTTTTCTTTGGGGATGGTTCCATATATTCCCCATGCAACTCATAGTAGTTATGCTTCATATGCTTTGTTAGAAATTATGTGCCATGGTGTGCTCCCTCTTCACAACCTTCTCACAGTCTGTGTACATTACCATTTGCTCAGTCCTGGCACCCTAGGAAAATATTTCCACACCTTCCCATATTGTTGACTGCTCATCTTCTTCCTGGATGCACCTTAAGTGGCTTGCTGGTCTGCTTCTACTGTTTCTGCCTTATCAGCACTACTAATAGGAAGTAAAAGTTCCATTTGTCCCATATCAATACTGGCATTTCCACTACCACAACAGTGACTCCATTCCAACCAGTAACAATGACTATATAACCACCAAAACACCACGCACCTTTTGGGGAGACTGAAGTACACAGGCAAGGAGGTGCACACCGATACAAACTGTGCTAATGAGGTTTATCAGAGTGAGAACAGAGCCCCTAACAGTGGTAGTGTGCACAACAGCAGGACATGATGCAGAAAGTAGGTATAAGATATCAGGTGCAAGCAAGATGCTAAGTACAGGATATCAGGTACTATCAAACAGGTGGTGGCTATCAGGTTTATGCAGGTGTAGGACACCAGGAATATGACAAGGGGGAATCTTCTGAATACAGATTGAGACAGTAGGCTCAAGAACAATATAGTATAGGAAATCCTTTTCTACCAAGTCCTCCTGGTGGTAGAGCTTACATTCTCACAACTGCCACTGGATAGACTAGAACCTTGATGGAAGGGATGGCTGTACCTTGCTGTCTCGTGAAGTGATCTGGACAGAGCCCCCTCCCTCCTTTAAGAGTGAATTCAGAGAGCTCCTCCACTGTAGAATAACTATCTGAAATGGCAAGATCATCTTCATGCTCAAGCAGATTATCATAGTGTAGATTCCAGTCTTTTGCCACAGGGAGAGGACAGAGGTCATCTAAAACCAGGAGCTTGGTAATGTGGGTGGGTAACAAATGCCTTATAGGGGCCAATCAGAGCACAATAAGGGAATCTGTTGGCAGAACCCCTGGCTAGTGGGAGGGCTAATGACATCTGAGAGGTAGTACCAACACAAAAAGCAGGAGTGACAGGCACTCATGTATAAACTACAGCAGATAGACAGGAGAATGAAGACACCAGCAAAGGATCAACAGCAGAGGTTTGGGAACCAGATATGGACATTGCTTGTACCTGTAAAGCAGTGACATCAGGACCTTTCACTATGGATGGAACAGAGAACGTCCACCTTCAGGTGTCTGGACTGTGGGGCAGGAGGGAGAGTAACAAACCTCTGTGAGGTTGCAGCAGGAAGACCAAAAATTAACTATCCATCAGAAACATGGGTGGGCTACTGGCAGATGAGGGCTAATACCTGCACAAGAAGCAGGAGTCACTGACCCATGTGTAATTACTGTGGTAGGAGGATTGGAGGTTGAAGTCTCCAGCAACAGGAACATAATACAGGGGTTGCTGGTACCTGTGAAGCAGCAGCAGATGACAGCCTGGAAACTGTGGTCTCAGGTTCCTGGACATTAACTGTAACAGAAGAGCTAACAGTTTGGGTTACTGGTAATTGATCAGCAGAAACAGCCGGGTTGTTGTCGCAGTGTGTTCTGTGAGCCTAAAACAGCAGATGGTAGACTAGAATCCAGGATCCCAGGCTCTGTCTTGGATGCTAAATGTAGCAGCAAGCTCTTTGTCCTGAATGACTGGGGTAGTGCTGCATGATGTAACATTACAGCAAAATAAGTGTAAATATGGATTAGCAAAGGCATTTGGCTGGAAAAACTGAGAAAGGCTCCCATAAAACCGACATTGGGGCATTGAGGTCATACAGGGCAGAAGTGAATGAAGTGTACAGACTTGCCACAGTAAATGAATAGGGACAAAGTTCTTTCCTACAGGAGAAATTGAAGTCTTCGTAGCATTGTCTTGAGGGCTTTTAGGCAAGGATGCCAAAGGAAATGCCTTCTCAGATACCTGTGATTTATTAGCAGCTAACAACACCAAACTCAACTCCCATAGTTAACCTTTTACTTCAGCAACACCCTTCTGTATTTCCCATACAGTCTGGGACAACTGTTCCACTTCTTGAGCCATCCCTGCAGACTCCATAATGTGTTTCAGTTATTATATCAAGAACCACTATATACCAGTAGGTGGTTCACTTATGCAGAGACTGGAGAGAGGCTCACACCTGTACAAACTGTCCTAACGAGGGAATTGGGAGTGGGAATAGAGACCCTCACAGCGTTACTGTGCACAAGGGTAAGACATGCAGAATGTAGATACAAGATACCAGGTTCAAGCGGGAAAGTCCTGCATACAGGCACACACAGCAGTTTCAAGATGCCAGGTACAGGATATCAGGTACTGAATAATGGGTAGTAGCAGGCATGTGCTGGTTAGCAGGTTTAGGTAGCATGTTGCCAGGTATGAAGAGCAGGTACAGGATACAGGATGCAGGCAGACAGGTGTTGGCTAGCAGGTCACATCATAAGGTGTAGGATGCCAGGTAAAGAATACCAAGTTCAGGCAGTAGGGATACCTGATGCAGGCAGTAGGTAAAGGATACTATATGCAATCAGTAAATACAGGATGCCAGATGCAGGCAGGCAGGCAGGAACTGGCTAGTGTCATACCTCCCTGTGTCCTCCACTTCCTTGACCCTTTCCCCCTTGTGTTTCCATCTGCTTTGGTCCTCCTTTTCTGGTTCTAAGCGGTGCATCTTATGGGCCTTTTCTCAGTCAGGCAGTACTGCTCGGCTACCCGGGTGCATGCGCAGATACCTCTGCTCTGCCTCCAGTCCTGCAGGGTGCATGCAGGGCAAGCTCTGCCGGTCTTTGCCCTCCAGCCTTGCCTCTTTCGGTCTGCTTAGCATTTAAGGGGATAAGTGCAGCACTGAGACGCTGTCACGGATTTGAAGACTCTCAGACTTAAGGTTTGGTAAAATAACTTAACTTTATTAAAAGTTAAAGGCAGTCCCCGTAGGGTAAACATACATAACAATAACAGTAATATAACATATAATAGGTTCTACCGGCCTTGCCTAAATACCGGGCAAGGCAACCCTGAGATGACATATACCGGTTCTACTGGCCTTACCAATACCGGGCAAGGCAGCCCCCACGGAATGCTGAATGTAGGCTCTACCGGCCCTGCCAATACCGGGTAAGCAACCTTAAAGATGGTGAATTACAAGGTTCTACCGGCCTTACCAATACCGGGCAGGGCAGCCCAAAGGAGTACTGGAGTAGGCTCTACCGGCCCTGCCACTACCGGGTGAGGCAACCTACAGGATGGTATCGTCAAGGTTCTACCGGCCTCACCAATACCGGGCAAGGCAGCCTGAGCGAGTAGACCAGCTGTCAGGTGACTAAGACAGCATAGAGCATAAGTATAGAGGTCTTACTCAGCAGGAGTCTATTGCCAGGGATACTCAGACAACTGCAAGGAAGTGGACAGCGACTGACCACAGTACTGGATGTTCAGGAGCAAACCAACGTCCGCACGTTGGGACTAATGGTAATAGCGCCACCAGGTTTAATGGAGCAAACCAGCGACCGCACGCTGGAACCAACAATGTATATGGCAACCAGGTTTGGTGGAGTAAACCAGCATCCGCACACTGGGACCAACAACGTATATCGTAACCAGGTTTAGTGGAGCAAACCAGCGTCCGCACGCTGGAGCTAATAATGTATCTCGCAACCAATTTAGTGGAGTAAACCAGCGTCCGCACGCTGGGACCAGCAATGTATATAGCAACCAGGTTTAGTGGAGTAAACCAGCGTCTGCACGCTGGGACCAACAATGTATATCGCAACCAGGCTTAGTGGAGTAAACCAGCATCCGCACACTGGGACCAACAATGTATATCGCCACCAGGTTTAGTGGAGTAACCCAGCGTCCGCACGCTGAGACCAACAATGTATATCGCAACCAGTTTTAGTGGAGTAAACTAGCGTCCGCACGCTGAGACCAACAATGTATATCGCAACCAGGCTTAGTGGAGTAAACCAGCGTCCGCATGCTGGGACCAACAATGTATATCGAAACCAGTTTTAGTGGAGTAAACCAGCGTCCGCACGCTGGGACCAACAATGTATATCGCAACCAGGTTTAGTGGAGTAAACCAACAAAGTATGATCAGCAGCGAGAAGAACAATGTCGCCAGAGCGACGGCTGGAGCAGGAGATTCAGGAACTCAGTAAGATTAACCCGCGAGGTACTGGAACACAGGAACACTGGAACTCAGTAAAATTAACCCGCGAGGTGCTGGAACACAGGAACACTGGAACTCTGGAACACAGGAACACTAGCAACAGGAACACTGGAACACTGGAACACAGGATCAGCAAGTACAGCAGGAACAGCAGGAACAGGCCCAGAAGCCTGACAAGCAGGTCAGGCAGAGTGGAGTCAGAAACACCACGAAAGGGCAACCTGGAAGTGCTCAGCCTGGGTTTAAAAAGGCTGTGTGAGGAGGGCTAATCACAGACAGCCAATCATGATACTCAGCAAGTGACTGACACTGAACAGCACCAATCACGGTGACCGTGATAGACGCATTAGTATAGCATCTCCAGTGCTACTCTTTATCTCAGTAATGTATACTTGTTTTCACCCTGCTTGTCTGACTCTTCTTGATCTCCTGCCCTGTGCATGACCCTGGCCTTGTCTTGACCCAGCTAGTCTCTTGTTCCTTGTATCCTGCAGATCTTCGTGTATGACCCAGCCTGTATCTTGACTACTCTTCAGCATCTCTCCTTCTATACTGTTAGCCTCCACTGTGTATGACTGGGCCTTGAACCCTGACTAGTCTTCTGCCAGTTGTTGTTGTTCCTGATTTCCTGTGTTTGACCCGGCCTTGCTGACCAGAGATTGGACCTCTACAGTTCTTGCCTAACTATCTGAGTGAGTACTGGTTCCAGTTCAAGTGTGTTTTCTCCCTGGGGATAGTGGTAGTATAGTTTGTCTGTAGGGGCTTATTGAGGGAGCCCTTTGGCTCAGCTGAAGGGAGCCAATCTAGCTTTGTGGTTAACACCTTTATAAGGCTTTGTGCTGCTGCACGATTCCCATTAGGCAACCACCGTTCGCTAGCTTTGTACCCCAGCATCACTCCCCAGCTTTTTACTCTACTATCTCTTGATGCAGGAGTCTAACCTTCCTCTACTCCTCAGGGGGCTTGGGGATTCTTTGTTGTCTCCTCCCTTGCTGCGTGTAGCTGACAGGTAGCAGGTGTATGATACACTAGTAACAGGATACCGGGTGGAGGCAGCAGCTCCAGGACACTAAATGCAGGTAGGCAGGTGCCGACTATCAGGTTCATGCAGCAGATGTAGGATACCAGATGTTAGATACCAGATACTGGACAGCAGATACAGGATATTGTATGCAGAATTGGGCTGGCTAGCAGGTTCAGGCAGTAACATAGTAACATAGTAAATTAGGTTGAAAAAAGACACAAGTCCACCAAGTTCAACCTTCGCCTCATACCTCAGTAACTGAGAATTTTATAGCTTTCCTGCTACCAATTAAATTAGTCTTTATCAGACCTTCCTGATCAGCCTACTGATAAACAGTATAACTCTGTATGTTCCCTTTTGAAAGATATGTATCTAATCTTCTCTTAAATGTATCCATTGTATCTGCCATAACTACCTCCCTGGGCAATGAATTCCACAATTTGACAGACCTTACCGTAAAAAAAAACCTTCCTCTGCTGAATTTTAAACCTCCTTTCCTCTAATCTCAAGGGGTGTCCCCTGATCACCTGATCAGGCCTTGGAATAAATAGCTCACCGCAGAGATCCTTGTATTGACCTCTCATATACTTGTACAATGTGATAAGGTCTCCTCTTAGTCGTCTTTTCTCTAGAGTAAATAAACCAAGTTTGTTTAGTCGTTCCTTATATGTCAAGTCCTCCAATCCCTTAATTAATTTTGTTGCTCTCCGCTGTACCCTCTCTAGTTTTAGTATATCCTTTTTCAGAACCGGTGCCCAAAATTGCACTGCATACTCAAGGTGAGGTCTTACCAATGATTTGTATAATGGCAAAATAATGTTATCCACTCTTGCTTCAATACCTCTTTTTATGCAAGACAGGACTTTGTTTGCCTTTGCTACTGCTGTTTGACACTGGTCACTGTTTCCAAGTTTGTAGTTGACAAGGATACCCAGGTCTTTTTCTAGCAATGAGTCACCTAAAATTATTCCATTAAGTTTATAAGTAGCCTTGGGATTGTTTCCTCCCAAATGCATGACTTTACACTTCCCCACATTAAACTTCATATTACACATGTTTGCCCAATCTGACATTGTATGTAAGTCCCTCTGTAGAGAGAAAATATCCTGTTCTGAATTAATGACCTTGCATAATTTAGTATCATCTGCAAATATTGGTATTTTGCTTTCTATATCTATTTCCAGGTAATTTATAAACTTGTTAAAAAGCAGCGGACCCAATTCTGAACCCTGAGGTACTCCACTCTCCACTTTAACTGTACTGGAGAATTTTCCATTTACAACCACACACTGTTCCCTATCCTTCAGCCAGTTTTGTATCCAATTGCAAAGGTTATCTCCTAGCCCCAATTTCCTTATTTTATACACCAGCCTTCTGTGTGGCACTGTATCAAATGCCTTTGCAATGTCTAGATATACTACATCTACTGCCTTGCCATTGTCAAGGTTGCTGCTTACCTCCTCATAGAAGCTGAAAAGATTAGTTTGGCATGATCTATTCTTCATAAAACCATGTTGATTCGTGCTAATGATTTTATTTTTTGTGTTGTAATCCTGAATATAGTCCCTTATTATCCCTTCTAACAGTTTTCCCACTACAGAGGTCAAACTCACTGGTCTATAATTCCCAGCTTCTGTTTTAGTTCCCTTCTTAAATAGAAGCACTATGTTAGCTCTTCGCCAATCCTGTGGCACTGAGCCTATGGTAATAGAATCTTTAAAGAGTAAATATAGGGGTTTTGCTAACACTGCACTAAGTTCCTGAAGAACCCTTGGATGTATACCATCAGGACCCGGTGCTTTGTCGGTCTTAATTTTGTTCAGTCTTCCCATGACATCTCCTTGATGTGCAGGATGCCAGGTACAGGATTCAAGGTACTAGATAGTAGGTATACCAATTATAGGAAAGCAGGTACTGGATAGCAGGTATATGACACTGGATGCAGGCAGGCTGGAACTGGGTAGGGATGGGCAAACCATTGCTCAAAAGAGAAACAGGTGAAACATGGTTTTTCCCATAGAGTGGGAAATTTTTCATGCAAAGTGCTGATTTTCGCTTAGCTCTTTGCATTGAAATCAATGGTAAGACTGAAATGTATCCACGAAGTGGTAAGTTTCCCTTATATTCCCACAGAAACTGTAAAAAAGGGGTGTCAAGTTCCAGCAGCATCTCATTTCTTGTTAGCAACAGAGAAAGAAGCACAAATTTATAGCTAGTTAGGATAGGCAAATAAAGCAATTGTGAAGTGTTGTTTAAGGAGACTTATAGGCAGGAAATGTGTTATCAATGCAAAGGAGAATTATCCCAAATATCCTAAAATCTTTTGTGACCAACTGGGAAGACACAGGCAGCCTTGATACAAGTCATTTCTTGACCTGGCTGTTATCTCTGTACTAGGGAAGCCTGGGGGTGTGAGAAGGGAGAACATTATATTTGAATGAATATGCTTATTTATATATGATATATCTCAAATACCACAAACTTTTATGTGACTGACTTGGAAGATACAGACAGCCATGATCCATGTTCTTTCATGATCTGGCTGTTATCTCTTTGTTAGGGGAGTTTTAGGGAAGAGGCAGTTGAACAGGGACCATGGTATTTTTGTTTTTATTTTTGTTGACAGTGATAGGGAAAGGCATAGTTAATTAAAAAATTGGGGGAGCTCGACTGTTAAGGTTAGTTGATTTTACTGTCTATTGCTTAGTTAAGAGGATGTAAAGGTATGGGTTACCACTTGTACAATTAAAATTTTTAAGACAGAAGCTGGTCACTGTGATATCCATTGTGCCTTTACTTATAACAACAAACTGTAATCTATATTGCAATATGTATGACTTTTTTCTTCTCTCCTGATGTAATATTGTATTGTCTGAACTAATTTTGCCAGCTATGTCCTCAATAAAAAAAAAATAAAAAAAGTTCAAAATAGTTTGGCTGAGGTGACAGAGACAAGGACCCTGAATTGAGCTGTGACTGAGGCAGACTGATTCTAAGTATTTAATAAGTATTTAATAAGGGCAAAACATCACATTCAATCAGTTCCATTGTGTACGTCACTATAATAATATAATAATGTCTAACATACAAGGGGCAGGGTGAAAGTGAAAGGAGTAGAAGCACTGCAAGGACATGTGAATATAATGGTAGTCCAAATACTGGCTGCAGCCATGGTTGGCAAAGCATGTACAGTAAATTATAATGATCTTTCTCCTTCTGAGGAGGCTGTTTGTCAATGTCACATAAAAAGTTTCACCATTACAACCACCAGTAATATTAATAAACCATCCAAGAAAACTGAAGATGACAACGAACCACATTCTAGTATTGATGGCATAGTGGAAGAATGTGGATCAGTTCAAACAACTGCTGCATCTGACAGTGTGAAAAACAAGTTTAACACCTGTCCTGAAAGTAGTAGTGAATGTTGTGAAAATCCCTGTATCGGTAAAAGTTAAAAGAAATTGTTTGATATTTCAAAAAGCCTACATGAATATAAAAATAGTTGGGAAGTAGTGGTGATCAATGCTGAGAATTACCAGATCACTGATAATGATGTTGATCTAGAATATATCCCTCCAGCATCCTCTTCATCTTCAGATACAGATGAGAGAGATGATAACATGGCAGAAAATTTGCTAAAAGGCAAGGGATCAATCAAACCACTAAAAAGGAACACTGTGCCTGTTTATAAACTATTCTAGAAATCAGTTGAAAAGACTAAATCTGGACAAGTAAAGATGGTAAAATATACAAAAGGATCCTATGAGTCATTATCAGCATCATCACAGCTTCCATGTTCAACCCCCACTCAGCTGCACATAATAGTGTTGAGTAACCAACAGCAATACAGGTTATCAACATCTACAACCATAGCTATGACAAGTGCCTCTGATGATGCTGAAAATGCACCCCTTTCAACTTCAAGTTTATGAAGTCTGCAGTATAATGATACTCCACTCGTGATCCTTAAGATAAGCATGTTGCTTTCTGCTGTCTGTGTAAGAATCATGTGAGCATGCTTATACCTAGGCAACTCCTAATTGAAATCTCACCTGAAGCATAACCACAGGTCTAACTGGGATACTCAACATCAACATGTCAGATGTGCCACAACTAGCAGCAGCAGAGGCACTCCTAAAAGTTAATGGGGCTCTGGGGCACATAATAGAAGTGATGTTGCTGTGTCAGAGAGTATGTCAGATTGTTGTTAATTTGACGTAACACCTGTGGATGCTACTGCAGAGGAGTATGACTGAGTATGTTGTAGGAGTTGACAAGAGAAGTAGTAGAGTGCCCACACATGCCACCATCAAAAACCCCACCATCTCCACAGTCATGTTGTAAAAGCAACAAAGTTACATAGTTGTACTGCCATCTTCTACCAACCCACATTTACTGAATTCTTGTGAAGAAAAACAATTCCAAAATATGACTGTGGAATGACAAAGTTGACAAAATTGTAGCAGCTGACATGCTACCTTATTCCTTTGGTGAAAACCAAGGCTTTAAAGAACTGAAGTCATGTTTTGCACCTCACTGACATATCCCAAGCTGCTGGCAACAAAATATTTTTCAAACTGCTTGCCTGTCTGAATACAACAAGGTTTACTGGGAATAGTGGTAGTCAACAGAGACTCTCTGTTCAGAATATTCAAATGTCTTTCAAGTATTCACACTATAGAACTAGTATCTCCATTATACTTAGAGAAAGTGTGGATTCAACCTTTTTCTTATTAGATATAGAGTTAATCTTGGATACTGGGGATTGGGTCTTTAATATGCATCCATTACCAATTCCCTTGGTCATGGATGCATATTACAAAGTGAGAGATTTCAAATTTAAAGACCTCCAACCTGGTGCCTGACCGTCGCAACTGTGGTTAATTTTATTTTTATTTCTAGTTTATTTTATTTTAATCTCAGTATTTCATTCTAGTATTTCATGTATTATACACAAACTTTCCCTACAGACTTCCCATTGTAATGGGGCTAAGCGGCCATTACCTCACTGCTCCACGTGATGCAGTCTTGCGCAGTAGAGACTGCCCGAACAAGCGCAGTCTGTACTGCGCATGACAGCTTCTTACAAACATCCTAGAGAAATATCATATAGGAGGATATGAGTAATCACTCTTTGATTTTAATTTTATACATTTTTTGAACTGTTATTCTGTCATCAGTTTTTAGAACATATCAGCTATGTTTATATTACTTTAACCCCTTAAGGACCCTTGATGGTCCTGGCATGTCATGGGTGGATTTACGTTAAGGACCCATGACGTGCCAGGATCGTCATGGATTTCCGGGCTCCCGGTGCGCCTGTACACTGTTCGGGGAGTCTGGTAGCAGATGCCAACAAAAAAAAATGGTCAGTGGTCCTTATGTGATGGCCACGTGCATCTGTTTATGTTTTATTTGTTATTCATTGTTTTTTTTTTTAATTTAATTTAAATCATTTATTTTTCAATTTTTATTTTACATTAATATAAACAATATTTAGCATTTGTCAATTTTAAGTTAGATTGATTAGCATATCCAAAATGGTTACTATTACCTTAATCAGTAATGAGATTCTGAGATTTTTGCGAGAGCCAAGCAATTAGACTAAGAGGTGAGTTTATTTAAAGTTCACTTGGACAACACCTCCCCTTTCACTATTCTTCTTATATGATCTTGATAAAAAAAATATATTGTTGTAAAACGTGTTGATCAGATTATCACTGTTTTAATTGATCTCTACAGTCCATGTAGAGACTGTTTTTGACCTATCTGAGAGCTATTATTATTGGAAGATGGTATATGCCACTTCTAATCACTGAATCAAGTGAGTACATTTTCCTTGTTTTCTTCATGAGATACATTGTGTAATAAGAAGCCACTGGCTCCCTCTTCACACTCTTTCCAAATCCCTCCTGTGTTAATTGCATAGTGCCATATATGTGCTGATTCAGCCATTATCTTTGTGAGTAGATACCTTAGAGGTGGTGTTGGTGGAGGTCGCATTATCCATACTTAATTTGAAACATATTATGCTAGGAGCAACTTCCCCTTTTTCTTCTTGTTTTTCCTTATTAGAATTATGCCCACCTCAAAAAATACAGACGCTACCTATTAAGAGTCAGGAATCTCTTAATGGTAAATTTAAAATTAGATGGGTTAATAAATCAAAATATGACCAGAAGTACGGAAGTCAGTGAAGTATAGCCACTACTCAATCCCTGATGTATAGACACCCTCTGGAACTCTATGGCCTAGATGCAGGTGGCTGTATAAGTGCAGTGCTGTGCTTTCATCATTGAATCAGTCACTGCGCTTTCCCAGAATGAACCCAGTGACAGGGTTCATTCATTCTACACAAGCGCTTGATGCTACAGCGGCTTATACAGTTGCCGGCAGCATCAAGAAGTCAGAAAATGCCTTTGTGGTCACCCCATGGATCAGACCTCCAGGTGCCCCCTGGAGGTCTGAAAGTTTTATTTTATTATAAAAAGTGCATATGACCTATGTGCTTTAATTAATAAATGGGCAATTGTAACCCCCTTGCTAGGGGGGATGTCATGAGGGGTCTGATGTTTTGTTTAATCACATATAACATATTAAACTTATGATTAATTGTTTGACACATTAAATGCATACCTTGCCTATTAACCCTTTGAGTACCAGAGGGGCAGCAAACATATTGCTAAGCAATGCCTTGCTACCTCTCTGGTACTCAGAGGTTTAAGTGTTGAATGAAGGACAGGTTTTGTCAAATATATGGCAGTTCCCAATGAAGAGGTGAAAATCGAATGGAAATAGTATGTCGAATATATGCAATATATGTCGACATACTAAGGGAGGATATGTCGAAGGGGGGGAACATTTTGTAGTTCTTGGTGTACTAGTTCTGTTTATTTTAACCCTTTGAATATGATAGGGGTGAGCAATGCACATCCCTATGGCATTCAATGCTATCCTTGGTGCTGAAAACCTTATTTTTATTCCCATACTGGGTAGGTAGGGAAGCACAGAGAATGCCGTTCAGAACTGTCATAGTGTTGGTGATGTGTGAAGGAGGGAGATCCCTTCCACCGACAACACTTCGAAAATCCTGTATGCTAATAGGGATCTTCTTCAACCCTACCCTTCCATCCGCCAATTTTGGTGAATATGTCGATGTTTGTGCAGATCGAATTGTCAGAGTGATTCGAAAACATAGACAATATCATATAGACACCGCATCGACTTTTAGTGCATTTAGGCCTATGACTCATTTGCAGCTAAGAGATATAGTAAATAGGTGAAGATAAAACACCATCAACTTGTATAAATAAATAAAGTAAATAAATAAATAAATAAATAAATAAATAAATAACATCATAGCATCACTATTTAGGCCTCACACTCCATAAACCTGTAACTGTATGGATTGGGGGGTAATGCTACCTTAGTGGAGGTGGAGTGTCTTCTTCCTCCTATACTTGTATTTTGGGGTGGGGAGAAGGAGGTCATACAATAATAGTGACTAAGTTAAAGTAACCTTGAAAGAATACTAAGGTAGAGATTTGTTAAATTCTTCTTCATTTTAAGTACAGTTTAAGGTAGTTTTATACAGTTTAAAAAAATAGGGATTTAGTTATAAAGGCATGTTACTTTCTATTTCTACTCATTAAAAAACACATTTCCTTTGGTTTCCTTTAAAATTCAAGTACAGAGTAAGACTGTAATATTGTTTGAAAAAATTTGTGATACATTAGCTACATTAGCACGGAAGTTTATTTCAACAGTAACAAAAGCTCCTTCAAATGACCAGAAGCCTACAAATATGTAACAGTTATGCAAATCAAAAGTATGCTAGCAAATAGGCAATTAACTGCAGCAAATAAGTAAATTGGGCCTGGGGCATATGACAATAAAAGTAAATTACATCCTGGACAGGTTACTTTAATATCCTATTACATCATGGACAAAAAATTGTTTTGCTATTTTTCATACTGCATATTGTTCAATGGAAAGTGAAAAATATGAGTTCAAAAGAGGAAACATTTATTACACAGAAAAAAAGTGTTCATGCAGTATGCCATGGAAACATCAGGTCATTTTAAACTTTAAGCTTAATCTCTGTCTGAAATAAATCGAATATTGATGACATGATTTATTGACAAGGATAAAATACAAGCTCAAACATCAACTGTGTTTTGCAATTACACATTTGACAATTTCACTCTAATCAGTGGGATTCCATGTGGAAAATAATGTTCCTATAACTTCATGGTTGATTTAGAAAATCATGCTTTATTGATTTATTCAGAAAAAGAAAATTTCCAGTATGTTTTGGTTAATGCAAAAGATGCATATAAAAAACCTTAGGACACTAGTCAGAGAAAAAGTACACACCAAAAAAGACACATTGCTATGATCCATTTGCTTAAAAAAATCATATATGTCATATTATGGAAATCATGTATGTCACATTACGGAACTATAATTTGAAGTGCTAATCATAAGCAGTATAAACAAGTAAGGGGGAATTTGCTTATAGCCCTATCTGTATGTCAAGAAATGTTGCACCTTGTCCATTTAAATGGCAAAGCTCACATCCTGATCCTATATAAGCAGAAATTAATAATCATGGATTTCTGCTGTTCAACCCCCAAAAGGTTCATGTCACCTGTTTAGAGGGTTGAATTACTGCCCCTGTGTACTAGGATGTTGTCTGGACTTGAGAAGGATGTCTGTGGCTTAAGCCTCAGGCTGCACATTTGAGCTAGAAAACACCCATAGACTGCCAGTGTTTGATCTGAAAGCTCTTCACTAACAGTCTACGGGAGCTGTTCACTGTCACTGTAAACCAGGCAAATGATCGCACAACACGGTACAAGTAAATTTAACCAGTTTATTTAAGAAAATAATAGTAGCAATAGGAATAATATGAATGACAATAACAGTGAACTCTTCCTCACACTTGGGGAGAAAGGCGTAATGACAATGTCTAGTCCACTACCCAAGCTGGCACTGAACTGCAATCAGACAGTATATAACAAGGGTAAAGAACCAGACTTGGCTCTCACCACTGATAGGAACCTGGAATGCCAGGAATAGTAACGGAGAGTGCCCGGACAACCTCCTGAGAGGGATATCAGATAATAGTGCACAACTAACATACCAGCAAGGTACCGCTCAAAGGCCACACAACAGAGGTACATTAGGAAGTTGAGTAGAAGTTGCACAGAGTGTAACCCAGAGTGAGACAGACAGAGGCAGCAGGAGACACTCAGAGGTAGTGTACCAAGAGGCAACGGGTAGAGCGATATGAGTAACACTACGAGCCCAGAGGCAATGGGATTGCACAGTGTGGAGGTAGCTAACAATGCTACCAGTAAGGTAGAATTGTACTGGCTAGGTAGAGCCCGGAGGCAATGGGAATTTTACAGAGTGGAGGCAACTCGCAAAACACTTCCAGCAAGGTAATAGTTGCACCAGGTAGGTAGAGCGTGCCTACAGCTATACCCTGGGACAATGGTAGTCAGTCAGGAGTGAGAGGAGCACGAAGCGTAGGTCAGACAAGCCACAGTCAGGAACCGGACCGGGTAGTCAGCCACAGCCAGGGTCAGCACGGAGCGGGTAGTCGGACAAAGCAGAGTCATACACTGATCAGTTAGTCAGATGGAGCCAAGGTCAAACACTGGATCAGATAGTCAGACAAGCCCAGGATCAAGAACCAGGAGATATCAGAATCCAAGCCAAGGTCAAAACGAGCAACACTGGAATGCACACAGAAACACCACGAAAGGGCGATTAATCACAATTTGCGGGTAGATTATTAGGCTACCGCTGGAGGTGGAGCACAATACACCACGCAGACAGGAAGCTACAAAATAGCACGTGCGGCACCAGAGACGCATGCCCGTTGATAGCAGCAGACCAGACGATGCGTCCAGAACCCACCACCGGATAGAACAGAAGGCAAGGAATTCACGGGCATTGTGATATTCACACAGACCCATGAACCTGAACTGTGGACTTCAAACCATTTCAAATTAGGAAGCACTGGGGTCACTTCAGAGCCCCATTTTGCTCTCCATCTGCTCTGATAAAGCTTTCAATGCAGGCAGGCTTCCTCCACAGGTCTGATTCTCTTCTATCACATGATATTTGGCCTTTAAAGGGATAGTAATGTTTTATAATAAAAGCAGTTCTAATTAATCATCATAGTATTTGGACTTTGGAGAGTGTTATTTCAATTCTGTCAGAGTTGTAGTTCAAGAGTAATTGAATGATAAAGTATCCCCCTCCCGCCCCTTTTACTGATGTAAAACTGTTCAGCCAGATCAGAAGGGAGGTGCCCAGGTAGATTGCAGAGAGGGACAATCTTCAATTAAGATAAGGGAAAAAGCTGAAAAACTTCTCAAGGGGGGCAGAACTTTCATTGTTCTAATAGAAAGAAAATTGTCCCCTGCTGTTATCTGTCTGGTCTATGGACTGCATTCCACATCTGAGAAGAGATGGCTTACACTAGGTAAAAGGGGCAGGAGGGGAAACTTTGCTTGTGAATATCTCTCAAACCATAAAGGTTTGAGAGATAAGACTTATATCGTTCTTCATGTTTTTTTAATGCCTACAAAATAAAATAAAGAAAAAACGAAGTATTATTATCCCTTTAAACTAATTGATTAATACTGTCTTCAAAATTAAAAGATGCTAACATGGGATATTGTCCTCTACTTAGGGACTTTGTGATTGTGGCTGCTTAAAGGTAGTCTTGCATAGAGTCTCCATCCATCCATGCCAAGCAAAAACATACAGATTTAAAGTTCACCATTCTGAAACTGTTATACCTTCTAATTCCCTAGAACACCTAATTTTTATGACACAATACAGGTGTTGGCACTTCTGCCAAAATGGTGCACTGACACAGAATCTTAAACAGCTACAGTCTCACTGATGAACTGATGAATTCTCCTGTATATGCTTTGCATTGTAGCTCACATCACAACTTGACAGCCTTGGGAAATGTTGGCAATATCTTCAGATACTCAGGCTAATAATTTTTAAATAAATAATAATTTTGGACAAAGCTCCTGCACTATCGTCACTTTGGAACTCTGGAAAAATACTCATAAATCCCCTGCTCATTCCAGTTCTCTACTGGCTTGTCTTTAATTGGGAGATCTGAGACTTTGCGCCCTGATAATATTGTTAATTGGATAAACACTGGATTTCATGGTGCTTCCAGTTGCTACCCTATACATTGTAAGGGCACTCAGCTTTATGTTTTTCATAGAGTAGTTGAGAGAAAGATCAGAAAATTGTCTAAAAATGTTTTGGGGTTTCTGTAAGATTACATACAGTGAAAGGCAGGGTTCATACAAGGGTGGCAGTATCATTGTTATGGATGGTTCATATTATGGGAATGATGCTTTTAGATAACTATTGCATCCTGCCACCTATGTCAAACTTCGATTTAACTCTAGCTTGCTTTATTCAAGCTTACTTAAGCAAGTTATGGCATTTGATGTGAAAATTGCAGTCTTGAATTCTAAGGTGTTTGATTTTGGTTGCTAATGGCAGAATATCCTGGTTCCCCAGTTTCCTCCATTTTCCTAAAACCCATAATAGTCTGGAGGCTCCAAATGGATGTTCCATAATATCAGGCATTGGTTCTCTCAGTGAGCCTCTGTCTGAGTTGGTAGGCTGCTATCTTCAACTTTTGGTGGCCAATTTACATGCTTTGTTGAAGGATACCATTCACATTCTTAAATGCTTGGGCATTTCAGATGAGAGGATGGTTACTCCTGGCTGCCTGCAGATTTGATGGCATTATATTCCTCAATTCCACATTGTAAAGGGTATTTAAATATTTTTAAATTAATATTCTATGTATAGTGAATCATTGAAACAGTTTTTGACCATGACTATTTATTATCTTTTAAGGCATAATTTTCTTTCATTTCAGGGTTCTTTCACACAGTTGTGGAGCAGCAATGGGTGCCCTTTTTACCCCATCTTTTTCCAGCCTTTATATGGGTTGGAGAAAGTTACTCCACAAATTTGGAGACCAAAATCCCTTTAAGAATAAAATTGCTTTTTAATTTAGATCATTTGATAATTTCATTATTATTTAGAAAGATGATATTTTGTCTGTGTCTGATTTTATGAGTTATTTAAATAAAAACTCATTTAATATTACGTTTACCTATAATCATGATTTTGTGTAGTTCTATGACCACCATGGGACAAGGCATGGGTTTCAGTATGTGTGTTACTAGTCATAGTGAGGCTCTCTCCAGCTGCTGCCAGACTAGATTTAAAAATTGTTGGCTAATGGGTTGAGTGCCTCACATTTCCCCTTCACTCTTTTTCTGAGCACTTCTGCTCACCCAACCACTGTTTTCTTCTTGATTTAATTAGGGATGAGCAAAAAGTCCAGATTTTTTCCCACTGGAATATTTATGGAAAATGGGCCTGGGTGGATCAGTATTTATATGGCTTACCAGTACAGTGGGACAAGGCTAGGGGTCAGTATGTGAACAGGAAAAACTAAAAACTGCACTTTTTGTGAAAACTCACATGCCATTTTTTGTTGTCCTTTTCTCTTTCCATCACCCATGCACACCTGTCATTTTTTACTTTGGTCTGTTGAACAGTGCTTTATGATTATGATTTATTTTCTATTAATATGCTATTGTTACTTAAAACATGAATTGAATAAAACTTCAGTGTGCCTCGGTACGCAAGGCTGAATGTTATAGATCACTAAGCAAACAGTATTCTTGGATCTTGATGAATGAACAACATGCCTTGCACACTCACACAAATAATCAAACAACCCTTTAGACTTTTAAAAAATTTGGCAACATTTGTCCTTGAAGTTTTTACTTCAGTTTTTTAAGTAACATACCTTTCATGCATGTTTTTCTTTTTTTGATATTATATCCAGTTAACTTTTTTCTTTGATTTGAAAATTTACAATGTTAGAGCACAAATTGCCTTT
The DNA here is from genome assembly GCA_037306005.1 of Rhinophrynus dorsalis. NCBI lineage: Eukaryota > Metazoa > Chordata > Amphibia > Anura > Rhinophrynidae > Rhinophrynus > Rhinophrynus dorsalis. The sequence continues at coordinate 258,983,297 of CM074722.1, forward strand.
ATTTTAAACAGATGTTAGTGATAAAATTGTATAATGTTCTTTTCTGTGTTTATTTTAATTTATCCAAAAAAAATATATATTAGTGATTTTTCATTAATCATATAATATACTGACTGTTGAAGTTACATAGTAAATTAGGTTGAAAATAGACTTGCGTCCATCAAGTTCAACCCTTTTCCTATTCCTGTTTACCCCTGTTGATCCAAAAGAAGGCAAAAAAACCCTCAAAACAGCAATTTCAAATTGTGCTTTGAATGGGGGGAAAAAATTCCTTCTTGATTCCAAATAGCAATCAGATCTCTCCCCGGATCAACAAGCACCAACCAAACATTAATCCCAACACTGACATATATAGCCCTCTATGTTCTGCTCTTTTAAAAAAGTATCCAGGCCCTCTTTAAAGGCATCTAATGTAATTGATATCACCACCTACTCGGGCAGTGAATTCCATACCTTTATTGTCCTTACCATAAAGAATTCTCCCTTCCGCTGTTGTAGATGTAATCTCCTTTCCTCAAGTCTCAGTGGGTGACCCCTTGTCCTTTGTACTGTTCTGTTAAAGAACAGTTCTTTGGAGAGTCCTTTGTATGGGCTCTGAACATATTTAAATAATGTTATTATATCCCCTCTAAGATCCAATTTCTCTAGTATCTACAAGTTTAACTTTTCTAGCCTTTCTTCATAACTATAACTTTACATTCCCCTTATTAGTTTTGTAGCCCTCCACTGCACTCTCTCTAGTTCCATAATGTCCTTTTTCAGAAAAGGCGCCCAGAATTGAGCAGTATATTCAAGGTGGGGTCTTACCATGGACCTGTAAAGAGGAAGAATAATGTCTTCCTCCCGTGAGTCAATACCCCTTTTAATACATGCCAATATCTTTAGGGAGACCAATGCCATCACCTAAAATCTATAACTAATGATTTAAAGGACTTGGATTTATTTTATATAGTTTTCTGAAACTCATAGAGGAACATATACAAATCCACCAGTGCATTTTCTGCAATTTTATGTTAGCATAAAAATCATATGCCTATACTATGCCTGTGTGGAGCCATGTATTGGAGATCTGTCTAGCAGCCAAGGGGGTTAAAGCCTTTTTCATCATGCTAATTATAGGCCATAGGCTGGGGTTATATGAATAATGAGGGTGTGGTCATGGTCAAAGTTAAGAGCTACTAGAGTTCCTTGCCTAGGGGCACCTGGGTTGAAATCCAACCCTGGACATACGAAGGGCTTTTCATCCCAGGAATTTAGCTATTTTTCAGCCTTCAACAATTCCCACTCCAGAAAAGACTACTTCTTAGTGGCTTAGGCCATTTGATTAATCCCCCAGTCCATACAATATCAACTGGTGGACTAGTCAGACCACTCATCAGTTTCTGTGACCCTGGAAGACAGCCACATTACAGCTCCATGCTAGAGATTAAACAATCTGGATACCATGGACAAAATTATAAGAACAGAAGTAGAAAAACACACCACAAAACATTTAAAGTTGAACTTGTCAAATAAGGTTGACCCTGTGGGACTATGGTTGGCACACAAATGCATTTGGGGCCAAGATGAAAAATTACAAACAAACCACTATCTAGACCTTCCAAAGCCAACCAGGACAGTATCACAAAAATTGTGCAATATTACCCAACAAATCAGCATTCTACAGATTACTATTATTTCAATATCATTATTATGGATCCTATCACATAATTATAATTGCAACAGTCATCCAATCGCTGTATTTTGTGTCAAGTTTCAAAAATTCCCCAGCTACAAAAAATATTTAGACCAACAAAGATTAGGGGTTTACCGCAAAAAAAAAAGCTTAATTTTAAAAATTTTACACTCAAACATCAAAGGGTGTTATCCTCAGACAAGTAAGATATACCAAACTAGTTCAGACACTTCTGATACCCACTATCAACAATAATGCTAATGAAAACCTGAATGCTTACATAACAACTGGGCAGGTGGTAATATATGAATGTCAGGAAATCCCTGGGGCTGAGTTTTACAACCCTGTACTATGACAAAAATTATTGGCTGTTATATAACCTTGTTTGGTATATTCTGGCAATTATATATTTGATGATGGCACATTTATTCATGAATAATTCAATTTAACAATTACAAAGGTTATAGATAGCCAGTATGGATCAGAAGCATTGTGACAACTATAAACCAAACAGGCTAATTAATCTCAACACTAAAATAATTTCCAAGGTTCTAGCAAACAGGTACTCTATCATCTTGATACCAATGACCAGGTTGGCTTCATAGCTAAAAGACAAGCCTCACACAATATCAGAAAGACCTTCAACAACATAATTCAGATGAGAAACAAGGCTTGGTATTTCCAGTGCCTATGATACAATGTCCTTATCTTATCTATTTGCGGTATTAGTAGGGGTGGGCAAAAATGTTCACCTCAAGCCTAGAGAAAAATTTTCAGCAAAAAGTACAGTTTTCTCCACTTTTTTTCACCTAGCTCATTGCATTGAAATCAGTGGAAAGACTGAATACCATTTTGTGTTTATGAGTGGAAGAGGGAACAGCATATTTTGAGATAGAGAAGCTAGGCAAATATATTTGAATTGAAACTTAGTTTAGGGAGTCTTTTAGGTAGGACATTTGTTCTCTGTATTAGGGGAATCTGGGTGCACTCTGGGGGAGAATGTAGGGAGAAAGAAGGTTGACCCCAAATACCCTAAAATTTGGTGTGATTTACTGGCAAGACACAAGCAGCTGTGATCCAAGCACCTTCTGGATCAGGTTGGTATTATCTCTGTGCTGGGGGAGTCTGGGGGTCTGAAAACGGAGCAAAGGAGGTGGACCCCAAACACCCCAACATGCTGTCTGACTTATTTAATTTAAAAGACAGAAAGTCGCTGTCCAAGCAACTTCCTTGCTGATCTTTTGGTCATTATCTCTGTATTATATGTGTCTGTGGGTGTGGAGGAGGTAGACCCCAAATACCCCAACATTCTGTCTGACTGATTTGATTTGAAAGACACAGGCAGCTGCAGTTCAGTTTCCTTGCTGATCACACCTAGGCTAAGGCAAAACATCACACTCCATCAGTTATCTACTGTAAAGAGTAAAAACACACACAGTAGTTGAGCAATGTTCAGCAAATACACTAGGGGTAGGGGAAGGGTGGAGCAGTGCAGGGATGTGGGAGTAAAGTGGTAGTTCAAAAACTGACTGCAGCAATAGTTACTGCAGTGTGTGGATGCAGTTTGTCAAGGTCCCACCTATCACACCAAGCCAGTCCATCACCACCACCACTACCATACACATCTGCCACATTGTAGTTTATACTTTTTTTTTTCACTTGACATCATCCTGAATATGTGCCTGTGTCACTTGAGCAGGAAGTGTTGTGGGCAAAAGGACAAATGCACTCTGATTGCCAACACGGTTTTCAAAGTATATGTTGCTGTAGAACTCATGATTTTGACTTTCAACTACTTATTTCTCCACTACAGTCCTCAGAAAAAGTAATATTGTGCTAGGAAATGTTGCACCATATTAAACATAGGAGAAAAATGTGTTGGAATAGGTGAAAAATGTGTTGGAATAGGCAAAACATTTGCTGGAATAGAACATTTTTCTCAATTTTAGTCCACCCCTAGTCCCAAAGTCATATTTACTAAAATGTAATCTCCATTCTTTCCTAAATGATTTAAGGAATTGCCTGTCTTATAGAGTACAACTAAGAATTTTTAAAGGTCTGTAATACTTATGCCCTGCTAAGGAAGAAAAGGGTAATGGAGGCTCATCTACTCTGTGTTTTGGTTGACGTGCTTGAGTTATACAGTTTTAGAAATGCCTTATGGACAACTCTGCATGCAGGCAATTGTGGAATACCCGCACAAAGCAAACAAAACTAGCAAAAGCCCAATACTTTACTGACAACTTGAATGGTAACATATCAAAATCAGCCAACTTTTGGAAGATTGTTAAAAAATCTATAACCCCCTAACCATTCTAACCCATCAACTATGAAAGAATAGGCAAAGAAACAATATAGTGCCCAATAGCAATAACTAATGCATTCAACAGCTACTTCATTGGATGTATCACTGCCTGGATTACACAAAACAAAGGTAATTCTGAAGTAGAAAAGTGCATGGAACAGTCTATGTCATCTACAACATGGTCTAATGATACTAGTGAATTAAATTTTATCCCTGTAAATGATAGTGAAATATATGACTACCTCCTCAACCCAAAAGTGAAATAGCAATCTGGCCCTTCCCATCCTATTGCATCCCTAATCAATGCCTCCTTGTCATCCGGGTATATGTCCAAAGCCTGGAAAGTGGCTACAGTTATACCTATCCATAAAAGTGGGGATACAAAAGTAGTTTAAAATTACAGACCAATATCCCTACTCTCCACATTAGCTAAAATCCTAGAGAAACGTTTACACGTGTAACTATATAAGTATTACCGACTGACCATTTTTTCACCCCGCTTCAAATATGCTTTTTTTCAAAATCACTCAACATTAACTGCCCTCCTAAAAGTCTGCAATGATATCCAGAATGGCATGGAAAAATATGAACTCACAGTTGCTGTTTTCCTAGATTTTGCAAAAGCTTTGATACAGAAGACCATAATATTCTGATAAGAAAATTCCAAAGTTCAGGATCAGGTAATCATTCTCTAAACTGCTTTCAATCCTATGTGTCTGTTGCTGACAATATTTCTCTTTCACTCACAGTAACAAGTGGAGTTCACCAAGGCTCCATTTTTGGCCCTCCTTGATTTTATTTATAAATGATCTACCCTTGGTTTGCAAAGCATCTTTTGTGCACATGTATGAGGATGACACCATAATCTATGCTAAAAGTTCAAATGTATCTCGATTAGAAGCTGTATTTCAGCATGATTTCTCTAAAGTTGAAAGATGGATAGCAAAGAACAAAACTTTTTAAACACGGTCAAAATGGCCACAATGGTATTTGGTATAAAGCACAAACTGCATAATCTCTGCAATACCCATCTATCCATTGTAAAAGAGTTTAATTGTAACTTGGCCCTGGTGGATTCCTACAAATATCTTGGTATGTGGATTGACCCCAACCTCACTTTTGGACTTCATATTGATAAATTAACATCTAAACTTTATCCCAAAGTAGATGTTCTATTTAGAAACAAATCCTGTTTAAGTCCCCTGGTAAGAAAATGTATTGCTCTACCAATGTTAATGCCAGTCATGGACTATGGGAGTCAAATATAGTCAAGTTGATACCTTTATTGGCTAACTAAGAAGATTTAGGATGCAAGCTTTCAAGACCTCTCAGATCTCTTCCTCAGGCATGTTATACAGTTAAATATGAAAACATTTCTCTTAAATACAAGTACACATTGCATTGTTTAGAATGGAAAACAGATAAGATCAGCTCAGTGGACTGAGATAATCTTATCTGCTTTCCATTCTAAACAATGCAATGCATTGCGTTCTTGTATTTAAGAGAGATGTTTTCATATTTATCTGTATAATGTGCCTGAGAAAAAGACCTGAGAGGTCTTGAAAACTTGCATCCTAAGTTTGCCTGGTCAGCCAATAAAGGTATCAGCTTCACTATATTTGCGTCCTGTATTTCTACAGCTAACACTGTACCAACTCTCATCTTTTATAGGCTATGGGGATGTAGTGTATGCTCCTGCACCACAAATCCATCTTGGTAAACTTGATAACCTGTATTATACATTATGCTGCTTTATCCTCCAGTGTAAATACACTGCCAATCACTGTGATATTTTATAAAAAACTAACTAAAACGTTAATCTAGACATGTCCTTCATCTTTCTTGCTTTGTATAAAACCACTTCTCTGGAATCCTAACAGACAACATGAGCAGTATGCTCACTCCAGCTCTCTATACTAACTATAACCTCTGCTCCACTGCTAATAACTTACCGGGTATACCACGCAACAAGAAGGAATAACCTGCCCAAATAATCAGATATTCTCCTAGTCTAAAATCATAAAAATAACTGCTTCTTTATACCTAAAAACAATATGTAACTGTATACAATTTTTATTATATTTATGTGTATATAACGTTTCTCTGTTTCTGTAAATATGCAACTCTTTATTGTAAAATCTCCAGGACATACCTGAAAATGAGAGAAATCTCAATGTATTCTTCATAGTAAAACATTTTTCTAAATAAAAAAAAAAATAACCTACATACATAGAGTGTTCTGGCCAGTGGCCACAGAGGGAAGAAAAAAATCATAGCTTTCTCTGATGACCTACTTTTATTTCTAACACAACCTGCTCACATTTTTCACATTTTCTATACATTTTAGGTCTCTTAATTAACAGGAGGAAGACTGAGGCACTCAGTACAAATGTCCCTTAACGATAACCAACTTAACTATTTAAAGCTAAAGAAGTTCTTAAGAGGCTATATCCTGCACCCAGGTATGAAAATCATTTTCAAAAAAACAGTACAACTTAATTACCTTTCACCGATTTCAGAAACGAAAGCAATTGTTTATGCCTGGGAGCTGAAATGCTAGTCTTTGTCTGGAAGAACTGCCTCAGTTAGACATTCATTCTCTGAAAACAAATCTATTTATTTGCCTCTCTTTCAATGGAAGTATCTCTATACCTGTAAATGGCCTACAATCCTGTCTCCTTCCATACGTTTGGAAAGGCAGGAGAGCAATAATTAGGGCATCCACCCCTGGGGTATGGTTGTCCCTTCACTCAAGATTGCAACCAGCTAACTCACATGGTAGAGGTATTGGTTAGGTATGGGCAAAAATGTTCACCTAAAAAGAGAGAAATGAGAACAATTGTACCTTTTTTTTCCTTTTGTCATAATTCATGTGAAAATAGCTGGTTTAATGCTTTTTTTTCAGCCGACCACCACCTTGTCATAAAACCATCCAAACTGTACCCCATCCTTATCTCATGGTAGCCACAGAACCACACATATGACCCCACCTGCCTTTTCCAACAGTAGCCATAGAACCACACATACTGACCCCTCAGTCTTGTCCCACTACACTGGTATCCAAAGAACCAGACATACTGACCCCCACAGCATTGTTCCACTGTAACCATAGAACTACACATACTGACCCCTTCAGTCTTATCCCATGGTAGAAACAGAATCACACATACTAATTCCCCAGCCTTGTCCCACTACATCGGTAAATATAGGGATGGGCAGAATGAGGCCTTCCAGCAGCTCAAAGGTTACAACTCCCATCATTTGCTGGCAAGAAACTGGAAAAGTTATCTGTAGAAATTTCTTGGAGTTAGAGAAAAGTCCAGATTTTATTTTTTTTTTTTGTGTGAGTAGGACTTTCCATGGAAAAGCAGCAAATTGTTTGCCCTCTATACTACTGAGGTCAACTACCCATAAATTAGCATGGCTGGTGAGCTCCCTGATGTCTCTTCAGCTTTGCTCAAACTATTAGGACACAATAAAATCATGGTAATATCAATAAACTAACAACTCAGAAGAATCAAATCAGTTTGGAATACTCTGAAAAGGTGTTATAGTTATAGTTCTTTTTTATAATCTATTGATGCTATTTGGATACAACTAAGAATTTGGAACTCTAGCTAATAAAGAGATTTCGAACAAAAATATAATTTCAATGGTATCTCATATAATCCAAGATGCAGATTTTCTCTTGTGGGATAAAATTAATAGCATATTGAAGTTGCTACTCCAAACTGTGATGGTCTACAAGACTTAGTACCCAATGTAAGCTGCTTGGTTAGACTCCTTTAAGTAAATTCCCCTTCGCGTCATATCTCAAGAGCACAACAACAAACAACAAAAAGTATACTGAGAGTTAGGCCCCAGATGGCTGACAGATGCTTGGGAGTGAAGACTAGAGTTCAAGGCTAGCTGGCAGTGGCTACTCGCTAGGCTGTCTTGCTGCAGCCTAGGTCGGGATAGAGATGCTGACCGTAAGGGCAGATTAGTGCAGACTGAGGGAGCTGGCCTGCATCCCGGATGACAAGTCAGGGAACAGTAGCTACCCACTGGGGTCAAACTAGATAACTGGACAGACAACCCACCGACAGTATTCATTGTTAGCTGTTGCACAGGAACACTGTGAACTGGAGTTTGACTGAGGAGAAAGAAGACATGATAGTCAAAGTCCAACTGGCGGTCGAGATGGTCGATGTTCAACTGGTTGTCAAGGTGGTCGATGTTCGACAGGTGGTTGATGTTCGACTGGACACAGAGACTAGAAGCCTACCAGGGTCGAGGCAGATGGAAAGTAAGATACACAAGGACAGGAATGGGTATACAACGCAGTACCAAGCAGCAGACGGACGAGAGGTTGACAACAGAGCCAAGGTCAGAAACTAATCAAGCAAAGCAGTACACTGGAGATAGATGCAAGAATATTTGAATAAATTGAGCCAAAGTCAGTAATAAAAATCTTAGAACATGGTACCAAATCAGAGAGCAGGAGAAAAGTCAAAGGAGAAGCCGAGCCAATACACAAGAAGATCAGACAGGAACAATACTGGAACTGCAGGTCAGAAACTTTGATCACGCATAAGCCCAAAGGCTTAAAGCAAACAAAAGACAAGGCAGAGAATCAATATCAAAATAACAAGGGAAAAACAAATGAAAAACTAGACAACGAATCACAAAAACCAAAGAGCAGAACATGACACAAACTAGCATCTGGAAGAGATTGAGAGGCTATTAAACGCAAGCCCATCCAGAGGTAGTCCTTTCAATTATTGTACTTGACATAAATTGTTGCTGACTGAATGTGTTGTCAATCAAAATAACTTAGACTACAATTTTCACAAAAAAGTACATGTATGGTGCCATAATGCTCAGGCTATATGAAAATGAGGTGAGCATTTCATAACCAAGTTTGGAAGATTCTCTTTGAACCCATAGGTCACCTGTGTGCAAAAGTGGCTAATGTGACTCACCAAGGCTTCCATCTGAGTAGTTTCTCTGTATGGTAGTTCACCAAACTATTGTGGCAAGCTGGTCAACACTGACATGGAAATAAGTAGTTATCAGTCTGAATAACACTTGCAGAATTAAATTGTTCAGGTGCATTATCTAATGATGAGACTGAAACATTTAACTCTATACTATTTCCCTGGTCCAGCCATTAACTGGCCATAATGCTTTCAAAATAAACTGCCACAGCCCTGATGCTTTTCTTGTCTCTCTCAGGATAATTGGGAGGTATTTGAGCTACATTTAATCAATTTGATTCAACTGTCTTTTAAATATATCTGATATGCAAACTTCTTTAATTTATACTGTTTTGATAACCTTTTATAGTCCAAATAACATTAAGAAACACTTAAATGAAAGGGAATTTGAGGTCTTCTCAGGGGAGGGCTGTCAACTTGTGGCCTGGGGGGCAAATACAATCTACTGGCCCATTTCTTCAGTCGCTCCAGCCCAGTGTCCCAGCCCATCCCCTTTAGTTACTTTTAATATTGGTATTAATGCTGTTAAGTAAGGTAAAGGAGACCACATAGCTTACAGTTGAAATGTGGCTTCTCTAGTGATACCACAGAGCTTACAATTTAAATACAGCAACATGATTGATACCATAGAGCTTACAAGGGAAATGGGTTATGCTGTTAGTGTAGCTTTATTTGGATTGTAACTCTGTGGTATCATTTATGTAGTTCCATTTCAATTGTAAGCTTTGTGGTATCACTAGTGTAGCTCAATTTACAGCAGCAATTGGGAGACTGCATAAGGCAGTGGCCCACTGGCCCAGACATGTGACCAGCCCAGGGGGCAATTGCCCCTCTGTCCCCCAGGCCAGCCCTCCCCTGGGTCTTCTTATTTTTATTTTTATATATTCTATTGGTTTGATCCAATTCTTTTTAGTACATCAGCCTCATAATGAACCAGCCTCTTGTTTGAAGAGTGGCTTGTCCACTCTGTCTGATAGCTGGAACAATGAGTGCTATCTAATTACAATTATTGTCGGCATTGGTTAAAAAATGTATCTTTTGTTAACAGGGAGAAATTTGCTTTTTCATTTTTCAACTCAAGCAGCATTGACATGTATGGTGCCATACATACTGACGTTGATGACTAAAGAAATGGATAATTTTTGGCGCAAACCAAGTGTATCATAGGAAACCAGTAAAAATGCATTATTGATTAAAGGGAGTTTTTAACCCATTGAATGTTAAAGAGGTTTCCAGTGAGTCTAAGACACATACTGAATATGCTAAAAGCCCCATTTGAACCAATTTATATTTATACTGTTTATGATAACCTTGTGTAGTCCAAATTAACTTAATAAACACTTAAAGCGGAACTACCACCTAATATAAAGTCGCCCCCCACTAATTATGCATATGGCGACTAGCTTCTTAATAGTTCTATTATCTGACACAAGTACCAGCATCCAAAGTAATCCTTTTTCTTGTGAGACCGGCGGCCAGGCTTACACACAGACATCTTGGCTTAGAGATATCTGTGCCCCTGTGTTGTCCTTCCCGGTCTCCTCTAGGAGGCATTGCATGGAGCGAAAAGGCATGGAAAGAGACTAGCGACGCAGGCATGCAGACCACTCTGAAGCAAGATGCTTGGCCGTCAGTCTCACAAGAAACAGGATTACTTTGGATGTTGGTATTTGTGGCAGATAATAGAACTATTAAGAAGCTAGTCGCCCTATGCATAATTAGTGGGGGGAAACGTTATATTAGGTGGTAGTTCCAGTTTAAATGAAAGCAAATTTGGAGAATTTTAATTTTTCACTATGATGCACTTATTGTCAGAATTAGTTAAACATTTAGTTAATATCTGTTGATGACCGGGACAAATCTGTAAACTCATATTTTAAGTGTATCATAGGAAACCAGCAAAATTCCTCATTGATTAAAGGAGGCTTTTAACCCCTTGAATGATTGAGTGATATCTATTGAATTTGAGACACACATAGAAATCAATATGCTGAAAGCCCCATTTAAATAAAATGGAATTTTGTTTTTTTTCCACTTCTCCCTTATGGTAAGTTGGTTTGCTTTAGAATTGCTCTAGCTTTCTTAGTGCATCATTCTCACTGTACCTAACTATACATGTAATCACACAAGGACACTGCCTTTGTATGTGTGTGTGCTTTAAATGGCATATATGCAGCACAATTTAAGTCAATTATATGTGTGTAAATAGTCAAGAAGGAATGGTGTTTCATTTACACTGGAATATACACAAAAGGTCTGTATTGGAGAAAGAGTTGTCTTCAGTCATATTTGTGTATGTAACAAAAATCAATATTCCGGAAAGCCAGATGCGTTGTATGGGTTCATCCTCCTTTTTAATGATCATAAAGTAGCGTTCACTGCATTATTGCTGAAATGCTTGTCAAAAGGGTAAAACATTAGAATGTTTATAAATACTTTATCAGTTAAAAGGCCAAGTGATACAAATACATGTCAGCCTCACATTAATCCTTTGAGTGCCAGAGGAGCACTCAAAGCAATGTGTTCCATAGCCCTCTGGCACTCAAAGGGTTAAACCATCAATGTATGTAGATGTCAAACAATGAAAATTCAATTGTGCTAATAAAATAAAAAAACAAAAAATCAAACATATAAAACCGATGGGGTTGCTGATATTTACAACACCAGGGATATCTTGAAAACCTGCGCTGTTCTCCCTGAGGACCACTGTTGTGAATCCCTGCCTTAATGGTGTGGAATATTTACTTAAATGTATATATCCACTGGACCAGGTGTAAATCTAATAGCAAGTTAAGGGCAGGGAATATTCACTATTAGGAGAACAGATAGGGTAATCTGTGGCTCTGATCGCAGCAACCGAATGGTTTGCTGTCTCCCGGGTGCCCGGGTTCGGCATGTTGCAGACAGGGTGGACAGATTATTGGGAGGGGCTGGAGAGGATCTAGCTGTCTTGGTGCATATTGGTACCAATGACAAAGTTAGAGGAAGGTGGAGAGTCCTAAAAGGTAATTTTAGGGATTTAGGCAGTAAGATTAGGAACAGGACCTCCAAGGTAGTTTTCTCAGAGATACTACCTGTGCCATGCGCTACGCCAGAGAGACAGCGGGAGATTAGGGAGCTCAATGCATGGCTGAAGTCTTGGTGTAAGAAGGAGGGCTTTGGGTTTTTAGAGCACTGGGCTGATTTTGCTTTGGGGTACAATCTCTATAGCAGGGATGGATTGCACCTGAATGCAAGAGGGTCTCAAGTGCTTGGGGAGAGGATTACCAGACGGTTGGAGGAGATTTTAAACTAGGAAGGGGGGGGGAGGGGCCAATAAATACTGGGATAGATAGTATAGAAAGGGAAGGCGATGTAGTTAATAACCAGGTGGGAGGATCTGGGGGCGGGGTTAGTACAGATGATAGGGAGAAGACTATAAGCCACAACAAAATTAAATCACAAATGGAACACAGCAGTGGCATAAATTGTATGCTTGCAAATGCCAGAAGTTTAACTGGTAAAATAGGGGAACTGGAGCTGGTAGCTGAAATTGAAAACTATGACTTGATAGGCATAACAGAAACATGGTGGGATGACACACATGATTGGGCATTCAATTTAGAGGGCTACATGTTATTTAGAAAAGATAGGTCAAGCAAAAGAGGTGGTGGGGTCTGTCTGTATATCAAACCAGCATTATTGCCTCAATTGCGGGAAGATATATGTGAGGACAGTAGTGAACATGTGGAATCCCTGTGGGTTGAAATAGTCACTGGGGATAAAACTGCCCAGAAAATATTAGTGGGTATTTGTTATAAACCACCAAACATTGGTGACCTTGAAGAAACACAGCTATTAATGCAAATAGAAAAGGCTTCCCAAATAGGGAGAACTATAATTATGGGGGATTTTAATTATCCAGAAATAGACTGGAAAAATGGAATAGCTAACTCTGCTAAAAGCAGCAAGTTTCTGAACTTGTTGAATGACAATTTTTTGTCACAACTAGTGCAGACCTCAACCAGAGGGAATGCATGTCTGGATTTGGTAATAACTGACCATGAAGAACTTATCTCTAACATCCAAGTAAGGGAGCACTTGGGGAATAGTGACCATAACATGGTATCGTTTGAGATTAATTCAAAAAAGCAAGTTGATACGAGTTCCACCAAAACACTGAATTTTAAAAAGGCCAACTTTAGCAGGTTTAATTCATCCCTTGGTCTCGTTGACTGGGATAAAATATTTTCAGGAAAAAACACAGAAGGTAAGTGGAATGCCTTCAAAATAATATTGCAAAAATACACATATAAATTTATCCCTGTTGGAAACAAATACAAAAGAAGCAAATTGAAACCAATGTGGCTAACCAGTAAAGTAATTCATGAAATAAATAACAAGAAAGCGGCATTTAAACATTACAAAGCTGAGGGATCAGCAGAGGCATTTGCAGAATACAAAAATGTCAACAAAACCTGTAAAAAGGCTATTAAATTAGCTAGACTGGAGAATGAAAAAAATATTGCTAAGGAGAGCAAAAGCAACCCAAAAAAATTCTTTAAATACATTAATGGCAAAAAATTAAAGTCTGATAATGTTGGGTCCTTGTTAGCTGAAACGGGTGAGATGGTCAAAGGTGACAGAGAGAAGGCAGATATTTTAAATAATTTCTTTTCTTCTGTTTTTACCAAGGAAGACCCATTGGACAAGAATCTGCAAACTACTTTTACAGAACAGGCACAGCAAGCATGGGACTGGCTAACACAAGAAAAAGTGTTAAAACAATTGAATGGTGTCAAGGTAGACAAGGCTCTGGGGCCAGATGGTATACACCCACGGGTACTTAGGGAGCTAGGCCAGACCCTGGCCAGACCGATATATCTGATTTTCAGGGATTCTTTTATTTCTGGTATGGTGCCCATGGATTGGCGTAAAGCAGATGTGGTGCCCATATTTAAAAAGGGATCAAAGTCCCAGCCAGGAAATTACAGACCCGTAAGCTTGACATCTGTGGTAGGGAAGCTGTTTGAAAGGTTGCTAAGGGAATATATTCAAGAATTCTGCTGGAACAGGAATATCATTAGCAATAGCCAACATGGCTTTGTGAAAGATAGGTCTTGTCAAACGAACTTGATCGCATTTTATGAAAAAGTAAGTAATAATATAGATGAGGGAGAGGCGGTTGACGTGATCTATTTAGACTTTGCCAAGGCATTTGATACGGTTCCACACAAGAGGTTACTCTACAAATTGAATGAAATAGGACTAGGGCAAAATGTTTGTGAGTGGATTGGAAATTGGCTGAAAGATAGAATGCAAAGAGTGGTAGTAAATGGCAAGTTCTCCAGTTGGATAAACGTGATAAGTGGAGTGCCTCAGGGATCTGTCCTGGGTCCTCTTCTTTTTAATTTGTTTATTAATGACCTCCCAGAGGGCATAGGAAGCCATGTATCAGTGTTTGCCGATGACACAAAATTAAGTAAGGTAATAAAGTCTGAACTGGATGTGTCTTCATTACAAGAGGACTTGGACAAATTGAGTAACTGGGCAGGCAAATGGCAAATGAGATTCAATATAGACAAGTGTAAAGTTATGCATTTTGGGTATAATAATAAAAATGCAACATATAGTTTAAATGGTGTTTCTCTGGGGAAATCTACTAATGAAAAGGATTTAGGAGTAATGGTAGACAATAGACTTTGCAGTAGCATGCAGTGCCAGCTGGCAGCTGCAAAGGCCAATAAGATATTGGCATGTATTAAAAGGGGTATTGACTCAAGGGAGGAAGATATAATTATGCCTCTTTACAGGTCCATGGTAAGACCCCACCTAGAATATGCTGTTCAATTCTGGGCGCCCTTTCTGAAGAAGGACATTATGGAACTAGAGAGAGTGCAGAGGAGGGCTTCAAAACTAGTAAGGGGAATGGAATGTTTTAGTTATGAAGAGAGGCTAGAAAAGTTAAACTTGTACACACTAGAGAAACGGCGTCTTAGAGGGGATATGATAACACTATATAAATATGTTCAAGGCCCATATAAAGGGCTTTCAAAAGACCTGTTCATTAACAGAACAGTACACAGGACAAGGGGCCACCCGCTTAGACTTGAGGAAAGGAGATTTAGTCTACAACAGCGGAAGGGTTTCTTTACAGTAAGGACAATAAAGGTATGGAATGCACTTCCGGAGGAGGTGGTGCTATCAAATACATTAGATGCCTTTAAAAGGGGCCTGGATACTTATTTAAAAGAGCATAATATAGAGGGCTATGCACATTAGTATTGGGATTAATATTTAGTTAGGGCTTGTTGATCCAGGGAGAAATCTGATTGCCATTTGGAGTCGGATGCCTTCTTTTGGGTCAGCGATGGTAAACAGGAATAGGAAAAGGGTTGAACTGGATGGACGCAAGTCTTTTTTCAACCTAAATTACTATGTAACTATGTAACTATGTAACTTACCCTGCTCAGGACCTTTGGACACTTGATAAAATAATAAATATTCTTCAGACAGGTGGGGTGCGGGTAGAAATTAAAGTTAAATATATATAAAAAAAGTAAATAACTAAATACCCTTTAAGACTAATAAAGTACAGAGACAATCAGACAGGCAGGTAGGTGATTCTTCCTACTGAGCTGCTTGAGCCTAAGACTTTGGACTGAGTGACAGATACTGTGCAGACAGATGTACATTATACATTCATGACAAGAAAGACAAACAGATAACAGGTACAATTTGACCTACTGCTTTACTCACAGTCACTCCTACATTCAAACAGAGATGAAAAAGTGAGACAAATATATACTATGGTGTGATGTTTCACCTGCTGTTTGACACTTTATCATTTAATGCAATTTGTAAGCTGCTGTTGAATGTGAAACTAAAAGATCTATCTTGTGGTTTTCTTTAAAATTATCATTATGACCCTTGAGAGAGGAAGAGAAATATTCAGAAAATGTTATACTAGTTACTAGTGTAGAGGTAGTCAGGTGAAGAAGGGAAGCTGGAGTTCACTTGTGTTTGCAGGAAGTGTGGGGGTGATTTGTAGACAGTTGCACTGACAGTGGCAGACAGGGACATTTTAAACAAAAAACAAAGCAAAAACAAAAATAAAACTTTTGGCTGATAGATGACAGACAGGTTAGGATCGATATCTTAGCAGAAACTGAGAGTGACAGATACTATAGAAACAGAAAAAAGACATAGCTCACAACTCTAACTCACCTTAGTGTATAGCAATATATCTATATATATGTAATAAAATATATTAGTCTTTTATAAAGTGACCATTGAAAGAATTGGTGTTAATGAAGTGTGCAGCAAGGAATGAGAGGGTTCTCCAGTACCCCAAAAATCAGGCAGAAGCTTAAAGTGCAAACACAAAACAAATTTCAATATTTGCAGATGACTCTAAGTTATACAGGGTAATAAATTCAGAGAAGAATTTTGTTTTCTATAGAGCGGTTTACATAAAATTTAAAATTGGGCAAACAAATGATATATGACATGAAATCTTGATACTACTTATTAACTTAATTGACTCATTATAGGAGACTCATTGCTACTAGGGATGGGAGTCCTATTTTGTTCCTGCAGGATTTTTCACAAAAATGCACAATATTCCACTTTTCCAGTGGAATTTCATATCCATAAAGTGCCATTTCACTAAAACCACAGATTATCCTGTGAGAATGGTTCCATTTTCCACCTATGATTTCAAAGCGGGAGTAACTTCATATCCACACACAATAAAAAACCTGGAACATCCTGCCAAGGATCCCACTTACTTTAGAAATATATTGTATGAATATTGAATATTGTTAAATATGATACATGTATTCCTCTATTGGCCTTATCACTAGCCACAGAGTACAATGATGGTCTCCAATAGGATTTATTCATTTTATTTATTTTTATAATAAAAAAATGATTTTTAGGACAACTTCCATATATATATATATTTTTTTTTTCGATTCTATATCGATTGCATGGATTGTCTTATCCGCCTGTTTGTTTATCTATCGGATTAGACAATTGGGTGCAGTAACAGGTGCACAGTGATCTGACTGCATTCAATGTATGTATACTATCCTTCCTCTTCCTCTTCAAGGGCATTTTGTTGCTCATTCAGATCCATCGGTTATGCAGTCCGACGGAGTGGGACTGTGACATCTTGTACATTAAATTTTTGGGAAACAATCTTTTTGGGATCATTGAATATATTTATTTTGTTGTGTTGCACCCATTTGTTTATCTCTGTAGATATACACTTACATGTGGCTAGAATTTTATATGTAAACATCATGTAGTCCCACCATGACTTTCCTTATTGGATGGAAGTTGTGCTCAGGGGGACCAATCAGACCTACATATGTGACTGAGAAAACAATTGGAAAGCCTGACCCTGGACATGTAAACATGCCCAAATATACACATTCATCCTGGTAGGCATCATTAGCATCATGCCCTCTTCCAAATCCAAGCCCCAGTCAGACACATATTGAGTAACCAGCAAAAACAACAACACAGGTTATTATCATTCATAACCAGAGATATGATGGGTGCCTCTGCTACTGATGGAAATGCTGAACCTTTCACCTTGTAAACCAAATCTTATCATAGTCTGTCCAAAAAAAAAATAAATTATAACTGAAAAACTAAATCAACAATCTCTTTCCCCAGTCTTCCCCAGCACAGAGAAAATAACAGCAAGATCAGCAAGCAAATTGGACTCCAGCTTGTTTCTTGCCAGTCAGTCACACCGAATTTTGGGGTATATGGGGTCAGCCTCCTTCCTCCCTTCTTCTCCACCAAAGTGTCCCCAGACTCCCCTAATACAGAGAACAAATGTCCTACCTAAAATACTGTCTAATCTAAGCTTCAATTCCCCTTTATTTGCCTATGTTTTCTAGCTCAGAAATGTGCGTGCTTTGTCCTCTCACAAACACAGAATGGCATGCTGTGGGAGTGTGAAACCCATTTATATTCCTGCAGGAAAAGTAGAGAAAACGTTCATGAGGTGGGGAAATTTTTTTCTTCCCATTGATTTCATTGCGATGAGATAGGTGGAAAAGAGGGAAAATGGCACTTTTCACAGGAAATTATTCACCAAGCGGGAAGTGCCATTATTCGTTGATTTTGTTTGAGGTGAACATTTTTTTGCATTGCTCAGGGTAGCTTGAGATGTAAATCCAGGCCTGGTAATAGTCCCTCAGGAATCCCACAGTTTATTAAATCTGGAGTAGGGAAATACTTCAGTAATGATGCAAAACCTAAACATGTTGCTATCTGTTCTCTCTGTAAAAAAAACATCACATTTAGGCACATACTCATTGAGATTCCACCTGAACCACAAATTGACAGTAGTGTCCCAATCTTTGCTGATGACATTAAGCTGCAGAAGGATTTAGATAAACTAAGTGAATAGATAGAAAATGACATTTAATGTAGATAAATGTAAGGTTATGCATTTGGGCAGTAGAAACAAACATACTACATATACACTAAATGGCAAAGGTACAAACATACATACAACATCTTTCTCTAATGAATCCTCATTAGAGAAAGATTTAAGCAAATAGGATATTATCCTGCATGAAAGTGGCATAGATGCACGAGATGGTAATATAATTCTACATCTATATAAATCCTTGTAAGGCCTCATCTACAGTATGGGGTACAGTTTTGGGTACCACCAATACATTATTGAACTGGAAAACATGCAGAGATATGCAACAAAACTGATAAAAGGATTGAAGGATCTGAGTTATAAAGAGAGACTAGCCAAACTGTTTTTTTTACATTAGAGAAGATACATCCAAGGGGTAACATGATTACCATTTACAAATATATTCCAGGTCAATACAAAGAACTCTCCAATTAATTATTTACTCAAAGTGCTGAGCTAAGAAGGAAAGGTAATCCATTACGACTAGGGGAAAGTCGCTTCAGACTAAAACAAAGGCACAGATTTTTTACAGCAGGGTTGTAAGCTATGGAATTCTTTGCCTCGGGATGCTGTGTTTTCAGATAATGTAACTGCTTTCAAAAAAGTAATAGATACCTATCTAGCACACAACAAAACAATATTGTGAATTATGACAGATCCAGGGAACTATCTGACTGCCATTTGGAATCAGGAAAGATTTTGGAAATTACTTCAATGGGTTTTTTTTGCCTTCCGCTGGATCAACAGGGGTGATTTAGCATGGGATGGACTGACATGCTGCTATATTCTTTAATTGAAAAAGAGGTTTTAAGGAACAGCTGCCACACAATGCGCCTCCTGGCATATCTCAAGCTACAAGGAATGGCAGATGTCAGTTGAATTCACACCCTCAATAAAACATCCATGGAATAGCTGCTGCATGGGTTATATACTGTAACAGCTATCAGGGTGTGATGTCATAGCAGGCAATATCAGGGTTGTGTATATCCTGAGTCTTTGTGGTCATCTGTTGTCCATATGCTGCTCCACAGGTCTCTGTGTCAGCTGTAGGAGATCCAGTTGCAGCAGCTGAGGTGCTGCTGCCTGGTGTGGCCCAAGAGGGGATGGGTTTCTGTCTGGCTCGCCAGCTGGAGCATTATCGCTTGCAATAGCCGACAGATGTTCAGATGTGCTTGTTGGTTCCTGGGGCTCTCTTGCGGCTTGCATGCCTCCTTCTCTGAGGTTTTGAACATTTCTTGTATGCTGTACTCCAAGAAAGACTAAGTGCAGAATTTCAGCCAGTACACGTATCTGTTTATCCTGCACTGGCACTGACCGCACAAAATTCAATGGCTCCTGGATAGATTGTTCTCAGTGGGGGAATTATTAACGGCCATTGTAATATTTTAACTTCTGTTAGCTGTTCAGAGCATGGGTGATTGAATGGCTTACTGTGCTTACAAAACTACAATGGGATATTTTTTATTTTGTACTGTGGATTATTGAATCAAAGCCTATGGACCAGTTTAGATTTTTAATAATTCAGACGTTGAATTAAATCTGTTTTTTTAACTCTTCACATATAGTATTAGATGCTAGGACAAATGTAATTCATAAACCCCTAGTTAACAATTTTTATTTAATGTAGTTACTCAGGTGGGGTGCTTCCTACCATTATTTGTTTATATAGATTTGATGCATTTCTTAAAGGGATAGTAATACTTAAAATGTAAAAAAAAATATGTTGTAGGGTTTATTCCCCTGAGTAAAACAAGAGTACTCCCACTGCTGAGAGGTGTTTTATTCAAAAGTTATTAATTTTCAAAGTTGAATTTTTTAGGTGCAATATCACAATGGCCTGAAATTGTACAGTGGCGCTGTTGCTACACATCCTATGGACAACTCTGGTCAGTTGACCATAAATCTCCATAGGATGGTGTAGCAACAGCGCCACTGTACAATTTCAGGCCACTGTGATATTGCACCTAAAAAATTCAACTTTGAAAATTAATAACTTTTGAATGAAAGACCTCTCAGCAGTGGGAGTACTCTTGTTTTACTCAGGGGGATAAACCCTACAACATATTTTTTTTCACATTTTAAGTACTACTATCCCTTTAAAGGGATAGTAATACTTCGTTTTAACTTTATTTTATTTTGTAGGCATTAAAAAAACATGAAGAATGATATAAGTCTTATCTCTCAAACCTTTATGGTTTAAGAGATATTCACAAACAAAGTATCCCCCCCCCCGTTCAACCAGATCAGAAGGAAGGTGCCCAGGTAGACTGCAGAGAGGGACAATCTTCAATTAAGATAATGGAAAAAGCTGAAAAACTTGTCAAGGGGGGAAGGGCTTTCATTGTTTTCATACAAAGAAAATTGTCCCCTTCTGTTATCTGTCCTGTCATACAACCTGATCCACATCTGAGAAGAGATGGCTTACACTAGGAAAAAGGGGCAGGAGGGGAACTTTGCTTGTGAATATCTCCTAAACCATAAAGGATTGAGAGATAAGACTTATATCATTCTTAATGTTTTTTTTAATGTCTACAAAATAAAATAAAGTTAAAATGAAGTATTACTATCCCTTTAAAGGCAGTGTTACATGAGAATAAGGATGGGAGAAAGCTTTCGACTCAAAACAAAATTGCCAAAAAATGGCACTTCCTGCATGGAGAATAATTTAAAAATATAAAAAGGGTGTCAAGCTCTCGTAGCATGCCATTTTTTATTTGTGAGAGGAGAAAGCAGCATGTTTTTCAGGTAGAGAAATAGGCAAAAAAGGAGAATTGAAGCTTATTTTAGGGAGTTTTTTTTAGATAGAACATTTGTTCTCTGTATTGGAGGAGTCAGGGGGAGAAGAAGGGAAGAAAGAGGTTGACCTCAAATACCCGAAAATTCTGTGTGACTGAATGGCAAGACACAGGCAGTTGGGGTCTAATTTGTTGCTGTTATTGTCCTGTGCTGGAAAAGTCTGGGTAAAAAAGTAGTTGATTTTGTTTTTTAGTTATTTTATTTTTTTCACAGACTGTAAGATAGGGTGGACAACTTTAAAGAAACAAAAATAAAAATAATAATAATTAAACAAATAAATATATTAGTTGACAGACAGCTGAATGGGAGCTTGAAGTGAGCTGTGTGACTGAGGCAGGCTTGATAGAAACCAGGCGACATTGAGAATTTTGTTGAGGTCTACGACAAGACATCACACTCCATCAGTTGTGTACTGTAGAGTAAAAACACACACAGTAGTTGAGTAATGTCCAGCAAATACACAAGGGGCAGGGTGAAAGGTGGAGCAGTGCAGGGACATGGGAGTAAAGTAGTAGTTCAAAATCTAACTGCAGCCATGGTTGCTGCAGAATGTGCAGTAAATGATGATGATCCTTCTCCTCCTGGGGAGGATGCAATTTGTCAAGGTCCCACCAATAGTTCCACCACCACCAGCAAAAGTAGAAAAAACCCATAACCATTTAACCCCTTAACAACCCTTGACAGTCATAGTACGTCATGGTTCGATCTGAGTTAACGACCCATGATGTACTATGACCGTCATGGAATTCCGGGCTCCCCCTGCGGCTGCATGCCATTCGGGAAGTCCGAAAAAAAAAAAAAAAAGCTCTGTGGTCCTTTAGTGACCGCCGCGTGCCTGTGCGTTCGGTCGTTAAGGGGTTAAGAAGAATACCGAAGAAGACAACGAGTCACATTCTTTGGTTAATGATGGCAATGGCATAATGGAGGAAGGAGTAGCAGCTGAACCTAATACAGAAAAGAGAAAAAAGCACAAAAACCTTTGAGATTAGCATCTGAAAATGTATAAATGGGTTGCTCCTATCTAAAGTGCTTATACTCCCACAATAGATAGTAAAATCAGGCTCCAATAGTCTAGTATGGCAGACAAATCTCAAAGGAGTCTTCAAAGGACCGGACAGTATTCCTCAGAGGTATTTTCCAATCTACTTCTTATGGTCAGAAGAGCTTAAAAATATAAAAGCACACAGAACAACAAGCCCTCTAAGGATAACACTGTATATGATGAATCAATGCTGTCACCAAGGTATTCAATCTGGAAGCTGGTTGTCCATATTTCCACAGATGCAGCAGAAAGCTGCCACAATGAAGTTTATTGACATATAGGAAATAATAAATACCACCACACCGCTTTGCAATGCGTTGCATACCCCTCTGGCACTCAAAGGGTTAAGTTGTCCTCCTTATCTTATCACAGTCAGTCCAAAAAAATAACTAAAAAACAAAATCAGCAACTTCTTTCCCCAGACTTCCCTAGCACAGAAACAATAAAAGCAAAATCCGCAAAAAAACTGGACTCCAGCTGCCTGTGTCTTGCCATTCAGACACACAGAATTTTGAGGTATTTGGGTCAATCGTCTCCCTCCCTACCTGCCCCCAGACTTCCCTAGTACAGAAAACAAATGTCCTTCCTAAAATCTCCCTAAACTAAGCTTCAATTCCCATGTATTTGCCTATCTTCTCTAACTCAAAAACATGCTGCTTTCTCCTCTCACAAACACAGAATGGCATGCTAAGAGAGCCTGACACCCTATTATATGGCTGTAGAAAAGTAGAGGAAACCTTAATGTGGTGGGGAAACATTTTTCTTCTCATTTATTTCAATGCAATGTGCTAGTGAAAAAAAGAGCAGGAAAATGGCACTTTTCGCAGGAAATTATTCGCCAAGCGTGAAGTGCCAGTTTTCAACGATTTTGGTTTGAGTCAAAGGTTTTTACCATCCCTACTCACAACTTTGATTTTCAGCTACTTATTTCTCCTCTGCCGCTCTCTGAAGTAATATTGTGGTGAAAAATGTTGCGCTTAGGAAACATATGCAAAAAATTGGTTGGAACTGATAAAAAGGAGGAAAATTTTGCATAGGTGAAAAGGAGAAAACTTTCTCAAAAAACAATAAAAAATCAGTTTTTCTCAGTCATACTGGAACTTTTTCTGACTTTTTGAACATACCTACATGAAAATATGGATTCTGCTTCTGAGTTCAACTGTTCTATGTTAATTCCAGTTCAAGACATCACCCATACCAAACAAAAAGCAATTGTTTCAAACACTAGGGTTATTTTTACATTTTGCACTAAAGATGAGTTAATCCTACCATCAATAATTTTGAGAATAACTGGTAAAACAGTTTTGAGTCTATCTATTTTAACACTTCAGTGCAAGAGATGTATCTAACATGTTGGACACCTCTCTGGTTCTCAAAGGGTTAATTATTGCTGTTATGCCCCATTACTTTTTAGCACAGACTATTAAAAGTTAAGAGCTTTGGAGTTTTCTAGTACTTGGATATATAGTTCCCATTTATACATTTGGATGAAACCATGTGACGTAGCTATTTCACACTGTGATAACAGTGACTGCCAGAGGTATGTCCAACTGAAAAAATATATTTTTCAGTTGCCCATAACTTTGCAAAGAAGTGATCAAAAAGACTTTAATTTTAACTTTCAGATTAGATTTTCAATGTCTTCAAAGTTAGCACATTTCATTGAAATTGGTTATCCGCTTTTTGAAAACAAAGAACTGAAACATTTAGTGGTATTTTTTCCATCAGTCTTATGGCAAAATCTAGCAAACTTATCAATCCCAAAGTTTGCAGGAACATAGTGGATATGAGATATGACTTTGTAATGAAATATTGTGACCTCATACCTGATGTATTTTTGAACTAGGAAGACTGTAATTCCTCTGTGTGGGAATGATACTAGAGACTGAAAACTCAGCAACAAATGTTTTCATATAGTAGCAGCATTAGTAAAAAAGACCAGAGCAGTAATTTGATGCCCCTAAAATGACTCCTAGCAGCCGTTCTAGTAATCAGAAAACTGATTCCCTGGGCTGGAATGTAGCCAAGAAGTATGTGGCTCTTATCCACAAATGCCAGGGCTATGTGAGCAGTCTCCATAGACCAGTTGTGTCGGGCTCTCAATAATAATACAACAGTTCTGTGGGCTCCTGCATCACAGGACATGGAACCGAACTGCAAGACTTCAGTCTTGCAGTTCAGTTTCTTTCATTGAGGTTCATGGGGGTGCACTACAGGCTTTTTTTACAACCCCCATTGTGCTCTCCATGAATCAGAAGGCCAGGGGAGCAAATCTGCCAGTGGCGTACTATCTTGGTGATAGTTGCTGTTTAACCCCTAGAGTGCCAGGTGGGTACAGTGTACGAGTGGACACAGCTGTACCTGCTGTGCCACGCTTGTATGTTGTACAGCTAAAATGCGGTCACTGCATAAGCCAGTATAACCGGCTTGCAATGGCCACATTTCAGGTGAAATGCAGCCTGGCACTCTTGGGGGGGGGCATGAAGATCACTCCTCGTGCCTCCCCAGTTATCGATCTCCCAGACGATCGTGCTGGCAGATCAATATGTAAGAAGGAGAAGCAGAGCTTCTCCTTCCCCCTCTCTCCTACCCGAATTTCCGGGTAGGAGTGGACGGGACTGGGGGAAGCCACCCAACGTCATCGGTGACATGGTCACCGATGATGTTAGGAAAGTTTCCCCGGTCCCCTTCACCCCTACCTGTTGTAGAAGAGAAGGGCAGGAGAGCCTTTGCTCTCCCGCGGTCACCTTATTGATCTCCCAGCCGATCGGCTGGGAGATCAATAACTGAGGGGACACCTGGATTGGTCCTGTTGTCCCCCACGAGGTCGGAAAAAAAAAATAAAATAAAAAAATAAATTAAAGTAAACCTGTGAGTGCCGTAGAGGTCCCCAGCACATTGCTTTGCAATGTGCTGGAGACCCCTGTGGCACTCACAGGGTCACTTCTTTTGGGGACATTTTTATTTTTATCAGGACCTCATTGTAGGGGTCAGGGGGGTCCTTATGCCCCTCAATGAGGTCTATAATAAAAAAATGTAAATAAATAAAAAATTAACTCTGTGTGTGCCACAGAGGGGGCCCAAAGCAGCCCACCCTCCTGTGGCACACACAGGGCTTTTACCATTACTTTGTTACCAGAGATTGTTGGGGGGCCATCAGGATTGGTCCAGATGCCCCCCCAACAAGCTCTGATTACAAAGTAATAATAAAAAATGAACCCTCTGAGTGCCACAAGGATCCAATGCATTGCTTTGCAATGCACTGGAGACCCCTGTGGCACTCACAGGGTCGCTTCTTTTGTGAACATATACTTTTTTTAACTAAGACCTCATTGGGGGGAGGAATCAGGGGGGTCCTGATGCCCCTCAATGAGGTCTATAATAAAAAAATAAATAAAAAAAATTAACCCTGTGTGTGCCACTAGGAGGGGGGTTTCAATGCAGACCCCCTTCCTGTGGCACACACAGGACTTTGTATCATTACTTTGTGATCAGAGCTTGTTTGGTGGCAATCTAAATACAAAGTCATGATTAAAAAAAATTAACTCTTTGTGTGCCACAGGAGCCCAATGCATTGCTTTGCAATCCACTGGACACCCCTGTGGCACACAAAGGTTTATTTTTTTCCCCTTTTATTTTTTATTCAAACCTCATTGGATGGGTTCTGATGCCCCCAATGAGGTGTACACAAAAATATTGGGGGAAAAAGCCCCAAAAAATACACGTGCCACAGGGAGGGGTTCAACGCAGTGCTTTGCAATGCGTTTGACCCCCTGTGACACACACACTTTTTTTTTTTCATTATTCTGTTTTTAGATCTTGATGGGGGACACAGGAGTGTTCCTGGTACCGCCTCCCCAACAAGGTATGAATACAAAATAATAATTAAAAAAAACAACAACTCTTTGTGTGCAATAGGGGGTCCAACGCATTGCTTTGCAGTGCATTGGGCACCCCTGTGGCATGCACACAAAATGCCTCCAATCCCCCCCCATGTACAGTATCCCCCTGCCTGGTTCCACAGCCAACTGGCAGTCCCATTCCCCAGCCTGACCCCCAGCCTGTTTCCACTGCCTACTGGTAGACTCAAAGTACAGTATGCACTAGATTCAGGCTGGGAATCAAACTTTGTATGAGGGGGACATACAGTGCACACTGGTAGTCACAGATCTCCCATATACACTATCAGACACTGCCCCACCATCACCACCATCCTTGCTCCACTGCTCATACCCACACACACTGCCTAATCCTTCACCCTCCCACACACTTTGTTACACTGGTAGTCATAGGTCTGCACGTACACCGACTGACCCTCTAGCTCCTTTCATCTCTTAGCCATAAAATCACACATACACTGTTTGCTTTCCCATCCCTGTTTCACGCTCCTGTCACCCAAATTGATATGTCAACCCACAGCAGTGGGGTACCATTTTTCTTAGGCTGGCAAAAAGTCCTCCTAGGAAATCCCATGCCATTAAACCATTTTAGTATCTTTGAAGTGACTGATGTGTAAAAAAAAATGTTTGTTTTTTTCCTGTAGCACAACATTCTGGAAATAGTTGTGCACACTAACTTAGGGGTAAAAAGGCAAGTGACCCCTCATTCAATGTGGCAGGTTATCTTCTTTCCAAAATGGTATTGTTTATCTACCTTTTCTTCACTTCTAAAGGTGTTATAGCCATTTTCGTACAGGCAAGTCATGTTTGAGAAAACGTTAGAAACATCAGGGGTTGTAGTAGGTGTAGTTTTCTACATCTAGCACCCCCTAAGGTAGGTCAACTCATACCAAAGGGGTGTCGTTTGACTTGTAAGAGCACTAGCTAACGAATGCAGTTGAGAATTCCATGGTTTTCACAGAGTTCCATGCATTTGAAGGGGCAGAAATGTAAAAAAATGCCATTTTTTTCCTATATCGTCTCCTTCTGGAAATATTTATGCACACCAGTATTGGGGTAAGAAGGCAAGTGACCCCTCATTAGATGCGCAGGTTTTCTTCTTTCCAAAATGGTATTGTTTATCTACCTTTTCTTCACTTCTGAAGGTGTGATAGCCATTTTCATACAGGCAAGTCAGGCTTGAGAAAATGTTAGAAACATCAGAGTTTGTAGTAGGTGTAGTTTTCTACTTCTAGCACCCCCTAAGGTAGGTCAGCTCATACCAGTGGGGTGTCATTTGACTTCTAAGAGCACTAGCTAACGAAAGCAATTGAAAATTCCATGGTTTTCACAAAGTTCCATACAGAAATGTAAGAAAATGCCTTTTTTTCATTAGCACCACCTCCTGGAAGCATTTGTGCACACCAGCCTTTGGGTAAGAAGGCAAATGACCCTTCTTTAGATGCGGCAGGTTGTTTTCTTTCCAAAACGGCATTGTTTCTCTACCTTTCCTCCATATCTATTATGGTTATAACCATTTTAGTGCAAGCAGATAATTTCAAAAACAAAAGTGTCAGGTTTACGTACGTGTTCCTAGCGCCCACATATTTTATGTTAACCCACACAAATGGGTTACCATTTTTCTGATGTTGGTAGCAGGTACTGAATACAGCAGGAAATGTTATGGTTTTCAAATATTTTAGTATCTTTGAAGTGGTGGAAATGTAAAAAAAAATGTATGTATTCCTATAGTGCCGCCTTTTGGAAATATTTTGCACTTCAGCCCAGGGATAGAAAGGCAAGTGACCCCTCATTCAATGCGGAAGAGTGTCTACTTTCCAAAATGGTATACCTTTTATACCTTTCCTTCATGTCTCTAACAGCTATGAACATTTTAGTACAAACAGCCATTTTCGAGGAAGCAAACAGGTAGGTGTATTTATATGCTTCTGGCACCCCTAAGGTAGGTCAACTCATACCATTGAGGTGTCATTTTTCTCCAAAGAGCACTAGCTAATGAATACATTTGGAAATTCCATGGTTTTCACAGATTTCAGTACAGTTGAAGGGGCAGAAATTTAAGAAAATGCCATTTTTATCCTATAGTGCCACCTTCTGGAAGCATATGGGCACAACAGGCTTGGGGTAAGAAGGCAATTCACCCCTCATTAGATGAGGCAGGTTGTCTTCTTTCCAAAATAGTATGGTTTGTGTGGTCTTTCTTCACTTCTTTAGTTGTTATAACCATTTTTGTATAGACAAGTAATGTTTGAGAAAATGTTAGAAAAATTAGAGGGTGTAGTAGGTGTAGTTTTGCACTTGTAGCGCCCCCTAATGTAGGTGAACTCATAGCAATGGGGTGTCATTTTTCTCCTAAGAGCACTAGCTAATGAATACAGTTGGAAATTCCATGGTGTTCACAGATTTCAGTACAGATGAAGGGGCAGAAATGTAAGAAAATGCCATTTTTTTCCTGTAGTGCCACATTCTGGAAGCATTTGGGCACAACAGGCTTGGGACAAGAAGGCAAGTTACCCCTCAATAGATGCAGCAGGTTGTCTACTTTTCAGAAATATATAGTTTTATATAGTTATTCCACTGTTTTAGGGTAGTTTTACCACAAAAACCCTAGAATGCGCATATTAGTTTATAAAGTTGAAAATGTAATTTGCGCTGCTGGTTATTAGGGCTATATGCTAGCCATGGACGTAGGTAAAACTATACAAATTTGGTATTTTTTTTACTCGGGGTACTCGGGGCTTTTTCAAGTAATTGAAACTTTTTCAATTAATGTAAATGTTTTTGATACATAGTGATTTTAGCAAAATTAGTAAATTTTCACTTTTTTGTCATTATGACATCATAGATTTTTGTACAATGTAAAATTCTCTTCATGTAAGGTACCACAAGAAAGCTCAATTTGTTCTGAAAAAAACAATATATAGTTATGTCCCAGAATAAATCAAGCCTAAACGGAAGGAGAGCAAAAATGCTGAAAAAGTGTCTGGCCTGCAGGGTACAGGAAATGGCCCAAGCCTCTGGCACTGAAGGGGTCAATCACTGCAAAATGCTGAGGAATGCTGCTGGGTACCATGTGAATAAATAACACAGAACCACTCTTGAAAAATCTCAAATTTATAAATTTATGTATATGTATTAGAGAGGTAGATTAAATTTTGTCATTTGATATACATTTATTGATAAATTATATAGAATCACACATAATTATTTGTGTCTAGTTTTATTTGCAAAATAGGTCACATAAATCATATCCAAATACAGGCAGAGGTCCTTAGTCTGGAGGTAGGCAAAAGGTAGTACAGTGACAGACAAAGTCATACAAATTCTGGAAACGAATAATGCTCTTGGGAACACTATACTTGTGCGCCATCAGAAATAGCGTTTATTAGAGAAGTGGGTATTCCAGAGAACAGCAGTTAGCACGTAATTCCAGTGCTGGGAACTCTGGAGTTTGTTCTTCAAGCATGTGCCCAGGTGGATTCCCATGATGGCCATTATTCATTGTTTCCTATTATACAAATGTATTAGTTAAATCCATAAAAATGCTTATGCTGGATGAAGTGAATATAAAGTATGCATGTGTTCTAATGCAGGGCAGTGAAACATCTGGCAACTTCGCCTGGTTCAATGAAGCTGAAGGTGAAAGTTAAACAAGGGAAATCAATGGGAGATTTATAAAAATTGTCAAAATTTAAGGGATAGAAGCACTTATAAATAATAGAATATAGTTTTAGACTGCAGTAGAATTCAAGGAAGTCTCCCAACAGTGAACATACCCTTCTTGTACTCAGCAGGTAAAGCACTATATATTTCATTATAAAAATTACTACTCCTTTCTTTTAAATATTTTTATTCTGAAGGACAACCTTGAGAAACAGAACAGGATCAAACACATCATGAAACAGGTCAGGAGAGGAAACATAGAAGGGTTACAAGCATGAATACATGAGCAAAGAAAAAACACAGTATGAGCCAAAAAGGATACAGATCTAGCATCCCAAGGCATCCCAGATCGTTTTTTTGTAATTTTACAGATAAGAACAACCACACATGAACCAAGCCCAAAATAAAGAAAAAAAGAGAAAAAAAAGGGGGCTGAAGGGAAAAGGGCACTATCTCTCCAAGGGGACCACCACAACAGTGCACCCACCCCTGCCTCCGCACAGCCAGAGCTCCCCCCAAATATTACTACTCCCTACTCCTTTAATTTCTCACCAACAAACTAAGCAGAAATCAAATATTTAACAATTCGGCTCCAATGAGGTACATAAACTCCTAAAAGCTGGTATTACGACTAAGCAGGGCAACAATTATAAACAGATCTTCACAGCAAAATTGTAAATACGTCACACATGCTATGATATTACAATATTCACAGTATGTTGGATGCATATCAAGCTTCAAGCAGGTTAATATATAATACACATACAAAAATATAAATACTTATTTAATGTTTCAAAATCAAAAACTCTACAATACATTTATAAAATAAACACATTATTGTTCTATTAAAAAAGAATCATGAATTATAATCATCAATTCTGAAAACAATTCTAGATTTGTATAGTAAGGAACAGTATTATGACACAGCAAACAACTAATGCACTAAGGCGTGATAAAGAGGTGATAACACAGAGATAACTTCTCCAGTGATATCACTTCTCCAGTTCCTATGTTATTCTATAGCTCCTATATACTAATATCTCCAACGTTGGAGATTGGTATGGGGCTTCATGTTAATTGATTCTTCACATTATAACTTCTTGTGAAGTCTTACCTTAGATTTGACCCTGAAGTGATGGTATTACACTTGGCAATCCATTTACAAGTATTCCTAATGCTAGTTGAATACCCAGTTATGCTAATGGTGCTTATTGCATGAAGATAATAAATTATTTTCATTTGTCTCAATTGTTCTGGCCTATACAATAGACGCCTATCAAATTTTGCATCTTGTACCCCCCCATATAATCAATGACACTAACTGGCATTGTTGGGTTAGAGTTTCTGGCATATATGATTTATTTGTTTTACTTTAATACTTTTTTTTATTAAGTTTTTAATAATCTTTTATTTTTGCTTTAACTAAAAGTTATGTTTTAATCATCCATACTTCAATATAAGCATGTGGTTTCTTCTGCTGGATAATTATAAACATTGTAGCTTGTGTTTTCAACAATATGCAACAGATAAAGACAAGAAAGTACGATTTTTATCCTGCAAATCAGAATTCAAGCTAAACTATAAGTATTTTCTTATGAAATATTAGTAGATACGTAAGTATATATTTATGCTTTGACTTGTGGATTGTATTGTTTGAATGCAGTTTACTGTACAGAAGAGTAATAAGATAGAGCATGGTATTCTTGTTGACATCTGAAGAGTAATTTTGATGAATTATTTTGTTCTAGTTGACACAAGTGGAAGGGTGACACAAATAAGTCTTGTAACACTAGGCTTAAATTCATTTGAAAGACAGTAGGTACAGTGGTTTTAAGATATTATCTATTATAAGGGAACTAAAATTAAGGATTGAAAAATACCGTAATTCTATACTGAAAACTATATTGCACTTGTGTTGTATTCAAAGAA
Organism: Rhinophrynus dorsalis; assembly: GCA_037306005.1. Classification (NCBI taxonomy): domain Eukaryota; kingdom Metazoa; phylum Chordata; class Amphibia; order Anura; family Rhinophrynidae; genus Rhinophrynus; species Rhinophrynus dorsalis. The sequence goes on from CM074722.1 coordinate 259,015,015, forward strand.
CTCCCCTTCCTCAGAATTAAATTGTGTGAAATGTTATTAGTTCTTTGAATAGCAGGTCACCATGTTCTCCACATTGCTTTAATGCATTTTGCAGGGTTTTAAGTTGAAATTACAGAGAGTCTTAAGAATGAGTCTCAATTGAAGTTAAATTTCAATTATCCAAGAGTAAGTCTGTTATATTACAATAGGTTACTGGACATTATAAAAAATATCTGCAAATTAAATTGTACTTCCGAAGTTTTTTGAGTGTTATTATTTATGAGTATAAATGAAGAATAACTCTGTGCTATCACACAGGGTTAGATTACAGTTGAATTCTGTCCCAGAATCTACACTGGTGGTTTATATAATCCATTCAGTTTTGACTCAGTCTAGAAATGTGACCAATGAAAATGTGAAAATTATTTGAAACCCTTTTAACTTCTGAGTGACAGAGAGATGCGCTGCAATGCATTGGATACCATTCTAACACTCAAAGAGTTAAATATTGAAGAACATAGAAATATAAGCTATATAATGTGATATACTGTTTTAAAAGTTTCTCTCATGCTTTCTCTATGTTCTCTCATTGCTTATGCTCCCTTTTTCTCTCCTTTTTTTTCCATTTCTATCCTTTTTTGTCAGTTTCTGACATCTTCCTCCCTCTATCTCCCCCTCTTTTTCTGCTTGTCTATCTGTCTTGCACTCCCTAACATGATTTAAGGAAGAAGGTTTTCATGGTCTAAGAACCCATTTTATAGCTTTATATTTGGAAATATTCTAAAAGCTGCATTACCAAGAAATTATGAATCAATGTGTTGCACAATTATTTTGCTGGAGACAAATGGAACAATGCATGTGCACACTGCCTATTTAAGTGTGCAGTTGTGCACAGAAGTTTGAATAACATTAAACTTTTTGTCATTTAATTAGCTCACCCAGGATAAAAAGCATGTTTGCTGGAAACAGCAGTGGAGTCTGGAATACTGACATTTGAACATTTTAAATTAAATTAACATACAAAGGAATAACAAGTGTATTTGCTAGACACAACAGTGCACTTTCTATTTGAATGTGCAGTTGAGCACTGACATTTGAACCGTAAGTAGAACTAGACTTTTTTTTAAATTGAAATAATACTTCCAGGAACAATAAAATGTTTGCTGGAGACAGCAGTAGAGTCTGGATGGAACAATGCACAAGTACACTGTCTATATGAGTGCACAGTTGTGCACTGAAGATTCAAAGTATTAGATTTTTTTTAATTTAATTAACACACAGCATTGTAGTCTGGAACACTGACATCTGAACCTCATTAAGTGCAGGAAAGGTATCCAAGGCATTGTGCTGCAATATGCTGGATACCTCTCTGGATCTTAAAGGGTTAAATATGATGAGACATTTTTAAATTGCATTAACACATCCAAGAACAACTTTTTTTTTTTTTTGCTGAAGACAGCATTGTAGTCTGGAACACAGTGCAAGGCCGTGCATGCTATTTGTGTATACAGTTGTGCACTGAAATTTGACCACAAACACAAACAGGAATGACAATGCATTTGCTGGAGAAGTAAGTGGAGTCTGGATGGAACACAGTTTGGAATAATAGGTGTAGTTACTGTAATTAAAGGACTACTTAACAACCTAGCAACCTATTTACCTATTATGTTTACTAGTTAGCCTAGTTATTAATTATATGCTTACCTACCTAATTAATTACTAGCTAACATCACTCTAGCTGCTGCTCTATTAAGTACTTAAGTACTACTACTACTACTATTACAATGTTCCTCCAGAACTGCACTAAGGGAATCGGAAGAAAGAAAATGATTCTTCCAACAATACAGTAAGAATATGATTACAAGCCTGTTTGACACATTGCTTCTCTTCTGGCTGCTAATAAAAGAAAATATGCTGTATCCAGAATACATAAGTTCAAGGGACCTTCGCTTTGGAAATCTGGATTGGCCAGAGTATAAAACATATTACAAATAAAGGAGAGAGTCACAGGCTGTTGCAATGATCAATTACAACTATTAACAAGGTGACCTTCCACTTCCTGACAAGACTCTATTGGCTATTCTGTGCGTCAATCACTTCTTCACTATACCGTCCTACACAGTCCCTTCCCTGCTGAAAGGGCTAGAATGAAAGAACAAATCAATTTCAATGAAGACACTGAAACTGTCATTTGTTAATCTGACGCTTCATTTTACTACCGCTTATTATGTCATATTAGTACAGAACTAATAAAATATGTGATTTTCGGTATAATTTCAATTTGTTCTGAAATGAGTTCACAAGTTCATTGGATATCATGTCCACAGAGGTAGATGATTCTTTGTTGACAAACTCTAGGATTATAAACACCTCCAACTGAAGATTTCCAACTGTAGAGATCATGGGGAGGAGGAGACTGATTCTGTATTCTAGCAAAAAATGTTAATATCAGCCTCCATGGAGATGATATTCAGTGGTAATTAAATATTCATTCTTGGGAACCAATCCACGTGCAACTGACTGATGTGGGCTAGTAGGATTTTTTTTAAATGTATACAATAAAGCTAATGCACCACACTAAGTGAACAAAAATTACCTCCTATATTCAATAAAATAAATCAATCACAAGGCAGCAACAGAATTTAAACTATCACTACCACTCTATATGTTATACAAACTATTAATACAATATTCTTGTGCCTATAATATTAAATCACTAACAATATAGATGTAGAGACTAAAGGAGAAGAAATGGATATAAAATATATCTAAAACTGCTATTTTGACTAAATATCCCCTTAGATACAGTGTATACCCACTGAGCAAATACGATATAAGGCTCAGGAATATTTATTATTAGTAGGATTTTTTTATCCAGAATAAGATTAGTAGGGGTAGGGTTATTAGGAATTGTTAGTGAAAGCTTAAATTAATCAGTGAACCAGTTTATCAAAAACACAAATATATGATGAATGAAATATTCTGCACATAACTGTAGCAAAGGTATTATATGATGGGGAGTACAGATCTTCTGTTATAATTGTATTCAAAATTATTAACATAATGACAACTAGCATCAGTATCAGTATCTGAAGATTGCTACTCCATATCTGATTGGATCTGTTTATGCTTCTAAAGTCACTGTTCTTTGTAAAATGAAAGGAAGATTAACAGATGTGCAAACAAGTCCTGCTTCATTTAATGTGTTTCATGCATATTTTTACAGCAACATTGAATTTTTTCTCACTAATGTAATCCATTAACATTTACAACTTGATGATAAGATCCAAAATTAATTTTGTGAGACTTTTTCAAAATTTGCAATGTAGTCAGAAACTGTGAAATAACAACACTACTTTATCAATTTACCAGTTAAAAGATTTATGTTTGTGTTTGTAATGGACCATGGCACCTCCAGGGTACAATTTTAGTTTGACACTGTAATTTATTTATTTATTTATTTATTTATGATTCTGTAGCAGTAACATGTCATTTAGTTAAAGAAAAATAAGATTCTTGTGCAACATTTTGCATTCCTTTGCCTTAATTGCTTGCAGATGTGCAAACAGACATCACACACATTCCATTGGCTATTTAATGTTAAACTAGTCAATAATATTATGAAAACAATATATATAAATCAAAATGTAATGTAAATATGTTAATTCAACTAGATATGATAAGCTTATATTTCTATTAAATTGTTCATATTAGGAGTCATTCATCATATTATTCAAGATACACTTAGCTAAGCTGCTTGATTAAAAAGTAAATAAATGGTATAGTTTAATGTATTTGCAATACTCAGAGGGCAAGCTAGTGATGACTGAAGGGCTAAGATTGTTTCCTGAGCAGGATATGAATAACCCTCCCTCAGAGTCACAATTAGAAAATATAAAGTTAAAAAGTAGAAGCAGGCTCCACATGATTGATTCTTGGCTAATACGAAAGGCTAATTCTCAATATTAATTAACGTGTTTAATTTCATTTAGATTGGAAAATGGTTAAACACAGACTTTATTGACAAGTAAATATATCTCTTAGCTCAAATGAGTTTATGAAAGACAAAAACATAAATGTGCTACTTAATGTCTACATACCAAGTAATGTAAATTTGTTAGATCCTTTAATTCCACACATAGTATTTTATATCTCTATTTTTTATACACATGCACACACTGTGCGGTCATGTACTAAAAACAGACAGATTGATTATGAGTTCCCATGTCCCATTCACACTTATATATTAATGGTTCCCTTGGAATCTTAATACATAGGTAGATATGCCTGGTAAAAACTGGCTGAGGCTACCAGCTAGATGTGTAGCCAGCCCTCATTTAGTAAATCAGGTGTATGGGAAGCAGAAAAACTACTGCTCCCTTGTGCATGGATCAGGCAGAAGTAAAAAGTAGGGCCAGAGCCCTCCCAGGCCCCAGATTAACCCTACAGTGACCCCCTTTGCTAAACATCCTCCCTCACTTAAAAGCCCCATCTCTTAACCCCTCTGTTGCCAGTGTTGATTGGAACACATTGCACAGTGATGAGCTCCAAGCATACCAGCAACAAAATGGTTAAATAACAGGAAAAACACAACATTTTTCCCCTGTACACCAAGCTATCTTAACGTGACTTCAGAAGAACCCCTCTTTTGCTACACTGTTAATGCAGGGGTAATGGTTAAAATAAATGTTGTATTCTATTTAAGGTCAACATTGATTTAAATTAAAGTGTTGGATAACTTTATCTCCTTCTCTCCCCATCCTGATCAGATCAGATCTGATCAGATAATTTTTTTCACAATAATATGGTGTCTTGGGAGTCCATGCTATGATATTCAGATAATCCTTCCCATAACAAAAGAAATTTGAACAAAATTATATAAGTCCATTCACCCCATATTAATTTTTGAGTCACCAGTAAAATGAAACAAGTTAATATGGGTTCCATATACCCCACATTAATTTATTGTCCCAAAATCCAGTACAAAATACATTAATATGAGTTTAAAAGTGCCTTAGTAATCTAGCCAATGCAGAAGGACACATCTGGGACCACAGTTTTTTTAGTTAATGTATGTGCTTAAAGCAGGGGCATTCTGTCTCTACTTCTATCCTCCCTAAGGATTAAAACAATCAGATCAGAACTCCCATATTAACTTTACATGTGACCAAGGAAAGGGTCTGCGAACCTGTCCTCTATTCTCTATTAGAAACAAATAAACATAGTTTTTTGATTGCAGAAAAGAACAATCTAGCCTATCCACTCTGCACAATTCCCTAACAGTATTTGTCCATACAGCCTTGGACAGGAGTAGGGATGGGTGGAAACTCTCTCCTATAAACAAAATTGGAGAAAAATGGCGCTTTCTGCTTGGTGAAAAATTTCCAGCCAAAAATGCCACTTTCCTGCTTTTTTCTCCTAGCTCACTGCACTGAAATCAATGGGAAGAAAAATTTTTTCCCCACCAAATGAAAATTTTCTCTACTTTTCTACAGCTATATACAAGGGTATCAGGCTCTCACAACATGCCATTCTGTGTTTGTGAGAGGAGAAAGAAGCATGTTTTTGAGCTAGAGAAGATAGGCATATCAAGGGGAATTGAAGCTTAGTTTAGGGAGTCTTTTAGGTAGGACATGTGTTCTCTGTATTAGGTGAGTCTGGGGGCACTCTGGGGAATAATAAAGGAGGAAGGAGATTGACCCAAATACCCCAAAATTTGGTGTGACTGACTGGCAAGACACAGGCAGTTGGGGTCTAAATTACTTGCTGATTTTACTTTTATTGTCTCTGTGATGAGGACATCTGTGGATAGAAGTTTTTTAGTTTGTTTTTTATATATATATTTTTGGAGCAGTTCAGGGACGTGGTATTTCAAAAACCGACTTCAGCTTTGGTTGCTGCAGTATGCGCAATAAATGATGATGATTCCTCTCCTCCCTGGCTGGATGCAGTTTGTCAAGGTCACACCACACCATCCCCCCACGGACACCTCCACTACCATACACATCTACTACATTGTAGGTTGTACTTTATTTTTTTTATAACTTGCCAGTGTCACTTAAGCTGGAAGTTAGTGTTTTGGGCAAAGGACAAATGCACTCTGCATGCTAACACATTTTTCAAGGTATATGGGGCTGTAGGACTCACAACTTTGACTTCTAGCTACTTATTTCTCCACTTCAGCCTTCAGAAGAAGAAATATTGTGCTGGCAAATGTTGCAACACATGAAACAGAGGTGAAAAATGTGTTGGAATAGGTGAAACATTTGCTGGAATAAGCGAAAAGGAGGACAGTTTTGCACTGGAGAAAAAGAGAAAACTTTTGCGAAGAAAGAGAAAAATCCTTCAATTTTTCACAAAAAGTCTTGAAGGAATGGTTTCTTTTTTGCCCACTCCTACTTGGAAGTCTGTTTCATGAGTCTCTCATCCTTTCCAATAAGTTATAGATGATGAGCTCTTGTTCTAGTATTAAAAACAAATCCCACCACCTTTTACACTGCTACTACTAAAATATAAATGAATTTAAAGATCTTCCTAGTCCTGCCTGTGCCATTGTCAATGACACTGGAAAAAATAAACAGAGACTGGCTTATATTAAGTCTGGTTTAATCTTCTTCCCCCTCTCCATCAGGGAACAATACATGCCCTGGAGTAGCCTCTAATTTCCAGCCAATCACAGAGCGCTTTTTATGTCTGTGATTGGATGGAGGAACTAACTGTGTTCAGTGTAACCACCTTTGCCATTCCATTGGGATAATCAGAAGATAATTTCCAGTAAGTATTACAGAACTATCAGTTAAAATGAGTGTAGGTCAGGTATTACATTTATTGTCATGGGCAATTGCTTAGATCATTTAGGAAACATTGAAGATTATATTTCCTACAAGATCTTGCAACTATTACTTTGGGATGAGACTGGATTGCCTTAATTTTGCTAACACGGGAAACTATGGAGTGATCACCAAACACATTTGCTAGTACTCATATATCTTGCGTTCTACTTGGACAGGATGAAAGGATCCAGTCCAGCAGAGTATGGGTGAATGTTTTTTGATTTATGTCAGTAGCGGGGGAAATTAGTTGTGCTAAGTTCAATGTCTGAAACAAGGAACAGAAGCCATCATTTCTGGGGTTTAGCCAAAGTAATGTTAAAGTCTCCAAAAACCAACAGCTCGCTTTTCTTGTTTTGAGTGGCAGTCTCATTGATGAGGTAGGCTAAGTCTGAGAGGGACTGTGTTAGGGTATTAGGTGGTCGGTAAATGCCAGAAAATATGGTTGGTTTTGAGGAGGGAAGTACAATTGGTCCAGTTATGTAGTCACATGAGGTAGATGTACAAGAGTAATTTCAGACAGGATTCAGTGAGAATAAGGATTTTTGGTTGGTACATAAACTACGGTACTTTTAGTTCATACATATTGGGTAGTACACTGCATATTTTGCAATGGACAAAAAAAGGTACTTTTTAAAGGTAAAAGCTGCCTTTTGTCACAGTTTGAGGACCAGGTTTAGTTTCTATATAATTTGCAAGGGCAAGTAAAAATATGCATACAAATCTAGTGAGCAGATTGCATTGAGCACATAGTAAAAGTGTGTTAATTACTGGGGCTGGCTGAGTTCATTTTTAGCTCTCCCTACCAGCATTCGGAGGATAGTACACATGTATGCAGGACTCCATGGTGGATTAGTATGTTATGGTGTAAGTGAGAGGTATGATTGTGGGGATAAAGGGAAAACTGTATTAAAAGTGGAAGTGTTTAAACAAATAGTATTAATATGTTCATTTTTGTATGTAGGTTGTTTAATTGGGATTGTTTTTGAAATATAAAAGCAATGTTGCAAGTAGATACATTTTTCTCTTCAATCCTATTTTCTCTCCCTCCCACTTTGTTTACTTGCCTGTTGTCCTTAGGTGTTTGTGCTGCAGCTGTCCTTTGCTCATTTCCACCTTTTCTGTCTAACTCTCTTGTCCAACTCTCAAGATCTTGGAAAAAGGTATACTTTGAAACAAGGTGCCAGATAAAGGCAAGTCAGCTAAAGAGAAATCCCTGTAATAGTCCACCATCTGTGTCTAAGTTTAACCCCTTAACGACCAGGGAATCGGCGAGCGGATGTGAACGGAGCATTTTTTTAAATTGCTCCTTTGCATTCCGGACTCCCCGAACGGCGTGCAGCCGCTGGGGGAGCCCGGAATTCGATGACGGTCAAATCGACCCTTGACGTACTATGACCGTCAAGTGTCATTAAGGGGTTAAACAAACCAGGAATCCCTTCCTAAGACTGATTGAGTGGGTGAAGCCAATTACAAATTATTTTGCCTTCAATGCAATCAGGCATGACACCATAAACATCTGATAATAGACAATTTAAAGACACATGAAAGGAGTGGCTGTGGCTGGAAGAACATACCACAAAGGGGTTAAACACAAGATGGAGGGAGATGCAATATTTGAGGCGTAGTGAGCACATACCACAAAGGGTTAAAAAACACAAGATGGAGAAATAAAATTTGAGTGAGCAAATATGGTAAGGAAGACTGTCATCATATTTCTAAAGCAAGTATGGAAACATATACTGCACTGTCGTCCAACTCTCAGTTGTGTACTTTAGAACAAGATGCCAGCTAGAAACAACCAGTTAACACCTTAAGAACTATGGACATACATGTACGTCATGGGGATTACCTGAATTAATTACTCATTATGTATATGTACATAATGGAATTCAGGGGTACCCACGCAGCTGCATGTCGCTCGGGGACCTCTGATTCAACAAAAATAAATAAATGCCCCGTGGTCCTTAAGGGCTGGCCACACAGTTGGTCCTTAAGGAGTTAAAGCAAATCTAATGCTAAAGCTCCGCCCATCATTTTAAAAATGTCTTCATGCTGACATAGGTGTACTGCAGCTTTGAGTCAGAATACTGTAAAATAAATTGAATGAATCTATACTAGCTTATTTAGTTTTTGTGTTACTTACTTTTCCCTTCCACTGACTGGTGAACAAAACAGAAATATTACCATTATTGTTCTTTCAATTTCACTTTCTATTCTGAATCCTTGCTGGGATTATTGATGGTCTTCTCCACAGTTTGACATAAATGCCCTGTTTCAGCATCTGAATAGCCATAATTATTTGCTCAGTTAAGCAGACAAATTACTTTATTTTGGTTGTGTTTTCTTTATTTTTTTTCCAGCTGGCATTTGAAAAACTAATATTACCAGTGTTGTTGTTTTTTTTAAATGTCCACTTTTCTCCATTTTCCTTTCACTACACCATGTATAATTTCAGATCTGTAAAACCAATAGTCCATTAGGTGTGTCCACTGTACTCCTCATATAAGCCCTATTCCATCATCTAAATAGCTCTAATTATTAAATCAAGTTAAGCAAACAAAATACATGTTTTGGTATAATTATTTTCATTTAAAGGGATAGTAATACTTAAAATGTAAAAAAAAAATATTTGGTAGGGTTTATCCCCCTGAGTAAAACAAGGGTACTCCCACTGCTGAAAGATGTTTTATTCAAAAGTTATTATAGCTCAAAGTTGAATTTTTAAGGTGCAATATCACAGTGGCCTGAAACTGTACAGTGGCGCTGTTGCTACACCATCCTATGAACAGCTCTGGTCCCAGGACCATAAATCTCCATAGGATGGTGTAGCAACAGCCCCACTGTACAATTTCAGGCCACTGTGATATTGCACCTAAAAAATTCAACTTTGTGTTGTAATAATTTTTGAATAAAACACCTTTCAGCTGTGAGAGTACCCTTGTTTTACTCAGGGGGATAAACCCTACAACATTTTATTTTACATTTTAAGTATTACTATCCCTTTAAGATAGAAGGAATGTTATTCCTCATCCTCAGGATGTTTCTTCTTATGGCACCTATGAGCTAAACTCGTTATTTTCAAGTTTTTGTCAGTAGGGGTATGAAAACCTATTACTATGTTTCTCTGAGTTGTCTTTTGCCACGTTCATTGTTCTTGAATCTTGACATCATTAGCTGCTTCTTTGTATTGCTTGTCTACTAGTTATGTCAGTAATATTATTCCTAAAAGTGGTAGCAATCCACCAAATTAACATGTGGAAAAAACTTGAAAATGATATTCCAGTATGCCAGTCCATTTGTTCCAAATCCCTACTAGACATTGAGACCCCAAAATAATTGAACCTAATTGCCCACAGCAAACTATGGCACATGTGATGCCTCATATAAAGATACATGTTTCTATGCCATAGATGAAAAATAAAATGGCTCAGATGGCATGTAATTAGTGTACTTGTCATAAAATACCCCTAAACAAATTCCACTAGATAATGCATTTATAAAACCATTCTAATTTTGTAGATTTTTGGTACAGCTTGGTAGTTACATGGTTAACATTCAAGGTGCACATTATATTTTATAAACATATAATAGTTTTATGTTTATTTTTTACATTTATTTATTTTTTTAAAACTAGTTTTAAACTTCAAATGGTGAGGGCTACAGGTTGTCAGCAGTAGGATGCCATATTTGCAGATGTAGCCTAGCCTTCCTGACTGTTCACATATTATGAGTTAAGCCATCTGGAACTGATATGTAACTTCCATTTACTTGCATAAGGATCTTTATTTAAATAACACAGGAAGCTAATGTTGTCAATTGAATTTTGTACAGTGAGTAGGGTTCCATCTATAGGTTATTTCATTCATAGGGGAGACATTAGTAGTAAGAATGGAAGCCATCTTGTTGATGACTTCCTTCACTATTGCACATGGGAGGGCTCTGTCAATGCTGCCAGTGAACCTTGTTACTTAGGGCGGAAAGCAAAAAATGGTATTTCAATAGAAAATTTTCCACATTTCCTGTGAAACTACTCATATAGATAATACAAAACATTTCTACCTTTTTCATCAATGCCAATATATTTCCCACTAGCACTATGTCATTTTCCTGTGCTTTCTATGGCTGCAATATTTCCAACCTCAGTACTACTGCTACTAAGGACTGAACTAGAGAAATCAACAGCTGAAAGTAAAAGCTGTGAGATCGACAGCAACATAATGAACTGCTTATACAACTCTGGCATAGACATCCTGGAAAAATAACTGCAGCTTGGGATATGCCAGCAGGTTGCAACACATGACATCAGTTCTTTAAAACCTCTGTTTTCGAAACCAAACAACAAAAAAATCCAGCTGCATCTCAACCACCAATATTTTGACAAGTTTACTATTTCACAGACATACTTTTGAATTATTTTTGTGCAGGTATTGACTCCTTTCTAAGAACTCAGTAAGAGTGCGATGGCAGTACACAGTGAAAGAACTATAAAACTTTATTCTTTTAACAGCATGACTTGTGGCAGTGGCGGCAGTTGTGGGTAGTCTAGCACTGTCCAACAAACTTAGAGTCGTATTCCTCTATGTTTTGTATTTGCAGAACAGTAGCAGGAGCCATTGGTGTTAGTGTAAATGAATGAAATCTTGCCACACTTTCTGACACATCTGCAGTGTTATTACTATGTGCCCTAGAACCCCACTTACTTTAAAAAGTCCTACTACTAATGTTAGTCATGGCACCTCTGACATGTTGATGGTGTGTCTCCCTCAGACCTGTGGTTGTGTTTCTGGTGGGGTCTCAGTGAGGATGTTCCTAAGTGTGATCCTGTTTTCTCTGTGCTCACATTCTTCTTACACAGACAACAGTTACAAAGTGTTTAGCTTTTGGATGGTGAGTGAAGTATCTTCATATTCTAGACATCATGGACTGAGGGGTTGCTAAGATGCTACTTCTAGTGCTGGGAATAGATGTTGCAATTGTACTAGTTGGTGTCAAAAGTGCTGCACTTCCAACAGCAGTAGAAGCACTCATCATATATAGGGTTGTGGATGTTGATTACTGTGTTGCTGAATACTCGACAATAGTGTGTATGGCTGGATGGAGGGTTAACTTGAAAGTTCTGACTATGCTGCTGATGTTTGACATTATGATTATGCATTTTTAGGCATCTTTATTTTTCCAGTCAGTTATTCCAACTGATTTCAGTTTATAAACAGGCATAGTGCATCTCTCTTTCTCTCAACTTTATCTGCATCAGAGAAGGATGCTGGAGGAATATATTATAGAACATCATTATCAATAACTACTTTTATATTCCTCTAGGAACAATTTCTTTTTACTTTTTCTCTTATAGGGATTTTCAGAACCGCTACTAGTTTCCGAACAGGCATTGTACTGGTTACTCTTATGTTCAGATCCAGTGTTTTTTTTAACTGCTATACTTTCTTCTGTTATGCAATCAACAGTCAAATGTAATGTGACTCATTCTCATCTTCAGTGCTTTTACATAATTCATTAATACCACTGGAGTTGGAGGAACTTTTTATGTCACTTTCACAAACAGACTACTCAGCAAACTTGGCTTCAGTCAGTTTTTGGACTACAACTTTACTAACACATCCATGCACTACTGATTTGGATTTGTGGATTTTAACAGTATAGTGCATAACAGAACTATTTGCATGTAATGTTTTGCCCTTTACAAAATACTGTATCATATAAGTCCCTGTCTGTAGCATCTGTGCCTCAGTCACAGCTCACGTCTGGGTCCCTGTCTCTGTCACCTATCTAAATAGCACTTCCTGCAGGTCCAACTGCTTCTGCTCCTGTTTGAATGTATGTAGCTAATATCAAGAAGATTTCAGCAGCTGCTCTCTCTCTCTCTCAGTGTCACTGCAGCCTTAATTGTTTAAAGTAAAGGGTGAAGCTAGACCTTAGTCAGTAATATGCTGGTGCCTCTTACTCTGGCTGTTGCAGGAGTCGGTGTACATTGTATTTGTATGTCTCTCAGGCATCAGTTAGTAAGGTATGTCTGTCAGTCACAGAGGCTGAGTCAGCTTAGGAAGGAACTTGAATCACCTGCCTGTATCTTCTCAGTCAAGCAATATTTGGAGGTAGGGGTGGGTGAAAAGTGGGAGACATTTCCAGCATGACTTTTCATGAAAACTAGGCAATTTTTCTCTTTTTTCATGAAAGTTTTCTCCCTTTTGCCAATGCAAAATGTTCCTCCTTTTTGCCTATTTTAACAAATTATTATTACCTATATTTCCTATTGGTACTACATTTCCCACTGCAATATTACTTCTTCTGAGGGCTGTAGTTTAGAGATTAGTGGCTGAAAGTTGCGAGTCCTACAGGAACACATGCCTTGAAAAATGTATCATGCAGAGTGCCTTTGTTCTTTGCCCACAACACTTACTTTCTGTTTAAGCGACACTAGCACATATTCATGAATATGATGTCAAATAATAACAAAAATAAAGTACAACCTACAATGTGTCAGATGTGTATTGTAGTGGTGAGGGACTGGCTGGTATGGTGTGATTTATGTATGTATATCATTTTTACCATTGTCATTTATCGCTATCCTCCTCAGATTATTGCCATCACCTTGTAATACAAACATCTACTATGTTCTTAACCCCTTAATGACTCATGACGTACATGTATGTCATGATGTTGCGGTCCCTAAAGGACCAAGGACATATATGTATGTCATGGAATTCTGGGCTCCCTGCGCAGCTGCATGCCGTTCAGGGGTCCAGAATCCGATAGGTTAAAAAAAAAAATGTTCTGTGGTCCTTAAGTGACCTCCACATGCATGTGCGGCCGGTCCTTAAGGGGTTAAATAATGTTAGACATGTTTCCACAGACAGTCGTGTCATAGTGATGTAAACACTTAACAGTGGACAAATACCGAACACCCATGATCATGTTGCAGAGTTCAACAGGGTTTATCACACCTCTAATAGTTGTACAAACACAAAGTGATTGCATGTCCAACATACATGCCACGTGCGCAGTACCCCCATGGTATGAAATAACACATTTTCACTGAAGCCACATCCATAACAGCAAAGTTCAATGTTGCCTTTCCACAGGTGTACTTTGATACTGTTTTTGTGAAGTTTTTGACTCCTTCCCAGGAACTCAGTCAGTGTGAGTTGGCAGAACATGGCCGAAGAAGCCTGGAACTTTATTGCTGTAACAACATGACTAGAGGAGGTGTTGGTGGTAGAGCCAACATGTGTGGGCAGTCTATGACTCTCGCCATCTCCTACAGCAAAGCCATTTGGAGTGAACTAACTGTTGATAGTGCAGAAAAGGAGAGGGAGAGAAAGAGCATTAAAGACCTTCTAAGTGTAGTATTTTTTATTATTTCAAACATATAAACATCATGAACATTTATATAATATGCATGTAAGAGAAAGTTCTACTCTATTATCTGTCTAAAATTTGATATGAACAGAGATAAAAATAAAAATAAAACAATGTATAAAAGAGGTTCTCTAAAATAAATAATAAAATAAAATCTATTAAATCAACACGTAGTCCAATGATTTTTTGAGAATCTTATATCGAGAGAGGAACATTCACATAGTCAATGGCAGCACAGGGGTTGATCAAATGATATAACTGATGTTTGTCAGGAAAATCAATTGGGACCAGATAAAAGATGTGATAGTTATAAGCAGCCAGGGATAGTTTCTAAGGTGGCCCCTTGAGATTCAGATAGCAAAGTACAGTAAGGCAGTGTCCCCAGTGTTCCCTCTGTGGGTGGACACTTACTTGATACCCATGATGGGTCCCCGCAAATAACAAAATCAGTAGTCCACTTGGTGTCCTCTAGTAGTTTGTAGTTGTAGTAGTAGTAGTAATAGATCTACTAATCATATGGAAGGGGAATGAAGAAGGAATCATAAACTTCATATCACAACTAAACAATAATAGGCTGGGAATACAATTCACAACAAATTTCAGTAAAGAAGTAGAATTTTTGGGTCCAGCACTCTACAAATACAGATGGAGGAATTTTCACCCAAACCCATTATAATCAAGTTGATGTAAATAGCTATGTACATATGTACAGTGCTTATCATCCACGTTGGCTTCAGAGTGTTCCTATAAGTCAGTTCTATCGTCTAAGAAGAAATTGTTCTGAAGACATAACATTCATACATCAGACAAATGAACTAAAAACAAAATTCCTCACTAAAGATTACCCAGAAAACAAAATAAATGAAGCCTACGAAAGAGTATAGACAACTTCAAGAGATAAACTTTTACAAACCCCAAAACAACAGAAAAGATCAAAAGCACCAAAAATACCTTTTATCACAAGATACAATACAGCTGGACACAAGATAGAAGGAATCATTCAAAAACACTGGCCTATTCTTCAGAGCGATAAAACACTTCGAGCCATACTTAAACCCCCCCCCCAGAAATCATTTACCGCAAATCAAAGGATCTTAAAAGTAAACTTGCACCAAGTGACTTGAATAAAACAACACGGAAAAAGACTTCTGGAAAACTACTAATGGATGGTACAAGAATCAGTGGAAACTACAAATGCGGGCATAAAATTTGCACTACATGTGAATATATTCAGCATAAACAGACCTCTTTTTGCAGCAACCACACAGGCAAACAATTTAAAATTGAAGCCTTTCTACAATGTACTTCAACTTATATAATTTATCTGTTGAAATGCCCATGTGGTCTTCAATATGTGGGGAGGACTATAAGAAATGCCAAGGACCTTTTTATGGAACACCATAGAAGTATCATAAGAGGAACCTGAAAACACAGTATTGCACGCCATTTTGCCACACGTCACAATAAGGACCCAACAGGTCTAAAGTTCCTTATTATAGATCAAATCCCCCCCACAAGCTAGAGGTGGAGATTGTTTCACTAAATTAGCAAAACAAGAGGTCTTTTGGATATTCAAGCTACAGACACTCAATCCAACAGGACTTAATGAAGAAATGGGCCTCTGGTGCATAAGATAACTGACAGTAAAGAACCATATACATACTTGATGCCGGCACACAACACACACAAAACTAACACTGATAAGGACCTCCTACACAAATTATATATATCATCATAGCCCTTATGATCAGTGCAATAATACTGGCATCTCAAATTCCATTCAAATTAGCTATATCTGGTTAATCGCAAAGGATCTAAACAAGACCATCATTACATCTTACACAAATAATGTTATTGTCAAAAGTACCAAGATAACTAATGATACATGTTTAAAACCGAAAAATCCTATTATCGTTGTTCTAATAGTTATAAAACCAAACAATAAGAATATGAAATGTAAAGGTCCAATGTTAAAAGGACAAACAAATGAATAAAAAACGTATCACAAAAATTGCTATTATTTTTGCTCTGACAGCTGTAAAACCATCTAATAAAAATGTAAAAAATGAATACCTAATGTCTCTAAGAAAATAACTTGCAAGTATCTATTCTCTGAATGGGGCGCAAAGATACAAAACCATATTGTATAGAAGAGATACATATATATCTCATAAATTATACTTTCAAATCGTTACATTGTTTAACTTGAACACTAATGAATGTAAACCACAGGAATAAAACTTTCAAATTACTAGACACTGGCTAAATTCACAATAAAGCAGGAACAGCTGATAGGACCGCATACACTTACAGATGAAGACAGGATTGTAGCGTTGAAACGCACTGAAGGAAACCAACTTCCGGCACGAGAGAATGCCGAGATTGAGAGAGAGAACAGACAGATATTTGGCAGCAATTAGATACCGGGCAGAAGAGATCAAAGTCGGGACAACAAGTTCAGGAGTGCTGAGGTGACCTGGTTACTAGAGGACACCAAGCGGACTACTGATTTTGTGATTTGCGGAGACCCATCATGGGTATCAAGTTAGCGGCCACCCACACAAGGAACACTAGGGATATTGCCTTACTGTACTTTGCTTTGTGAATCTCAACTAAGGGGCCACCTTAGAAACTATCCCTGGCTGTTTATAACTATCACATCTTTTATCTGGTCCCAATAAGTTCACTTATTTGCATCATACAAATGAGTAATCTCGTTGATTTTTCCGACAAACATCAGTTATAGCATTTGTTTAACCCCTGTGCTGCCATTGACTATGTGAATGTGCTTCTCTCGATATAAGATTCTCAAAAAATCATTGAACTATGTGTTGTTTTAATAAATTTGATTTTATTATTTATTTTAGAGAATCTCTTTCATCAATTGTTTTATTTTTATTTCTACCTCTGTTCATATCGAATTTTAGACAGATAATAGAGGAGAACTTTCTCTTACATGCATATTATATGAATGTTCATGATTTTTATATGTTTTAAATAATAAAAAATACTACTCTTAGAAGGTCTTTTATGCGCTGTCTCACCCCTCCCCTTTTCTGTTCTTCTTGTTACACGTTAATCACTTTTGGAGAGTGATTTGCGCCTTATGAAAGAGACAAGCTGCTAAAAGAACTGTAATTTTGTTGGGGTCAGATAGACTATCACTATAGGGACAGCCTTAGACACAGTCCGATCAGTGTCATACATGGTACCTATATTATATGTAATGCTGTGATCTATCAGTGATACTTGGCATACAGATAAGCCTATGTCAGGCAATTGTTTGTATTGTATATCATGTTTTAATTTACCAGCGGTATTTGGTGTACATTTTAGCTCTGAATCATTGTAAGCCCTGAATTACTAGAAATACATGGTAGCCTTTATAAGTAGATACTTTAACACTATTTAAAATGAAAGTAATACAGTTTTAAGGACACACAAAGTGGGGCTGTTTGGTACACTAAGGCCATATATTTAACTAGCATTATCATAATTGCTTCTAATTACACAAGAGGGTCTACCATTTTGGAAACATACCTCCAAAACAAATACACCCTTCATAACTAGTATGGCCATATAAGAGGTGCGGTAAGCACACAATCTTTTCTATAACTGTTCGTAGTAGCACACTCTTTGACACATAAATAATTTCACTACTTCTTTTTTATGCTGTAGAGCCCTGGGAACTTTTTAGATTGATTCTGCTAGTTGCGGCACCTTTGACCTGCCCTCCTCTATTATGCTCTATTATCATCAACACTTGAATGCGACTTGTTGTCATCTTCTTATATGGTTTTTATTTGTATTGGCACTGGTGGTGCTGGAAGATTTGCTGGGACCTTGATAAACTCCATCCTCCCTTAGAGGAGGAGCATCATCACCATTTATTGCACACACTGGTGGTGTAACTTGTTAGCCCTGAGGAAGTGGAGTCAGAGCTCCACGATACGCTTTGGGACTCCATACTGACACTCACTAGATTTGGGACTCTCCCACACCCCCTGTGAGAATCCGCCTCCTGCTCCCGGTTATGATCACAGTACCAAGCTAACAGCGTTGGACTACACACGTGCGCCCAGGTGCGGGCATTCCCTATCACTTGGAACATTATTCTGAAATTTTACCATCTTCAGATTAAGGGAATTAGAACCATCTATATCCAAAGGAAAGACCCAGACCAAGAGACAAAGTTCTCACTGTAGACTACTGGTGGCAGCGGGAAGAAACGGACACAGAACATTGGCTACAGGGGAAGGAACCCTTTTTGCACACACAAAGCCCAAGATGGGCATCATGTGAATGCATATTGATTGATGTAGTAATAAAATTACTACACTTGGATATTACTTTCTTGTTCTTCCCTTTTATGTTTTGCGTTCCAACTATACTAGATTCATTTGATGGAGTATGATGTCTTGTCTTAGCACAGTTAGCTATCTGTCACATAATAGATTTAGTTCTTTGTTTATTTCTTTATCCTTTTTAATTTATTTTATTTTTTTTTTTTTTCATTTGTCCACCCTGTCTTATCACAGTCTGTCCAAAAAAAAAAAATTACGACTGTAAAACAAAATCAACAACTTCTTTCTCCAGACTTCCCCAGCCAGCACAGAGACAATAACAGCAAGATAAGCAAGCAAATAGATCCCCAGCTGCCTTGGTCTTGCCAGTCAGTCCTGTGGAATTTTGGGGTATTTGAGGTAATGTAACGGTTTGTTTGACTCACAGACACAGAGTTATGATAAAAACACAATTTTATTAAATACAATAATACATAAAGAACCCTCACAGCTCCTGTAATATAAATCATATAGTACAGACACACGACAGGTTAATTAGGCCCACACAGGTCCAGCATAATATAGGAGACAAGCAGTTTATGCTGACACAGGTCAGGCAGATGATAAGGTTTCCAGGTTACAGCAATGCAGGAGTTAGCGTTCATCAAGAAAGGAAAACAGTCCCATAGTTCTGACAACCAGCTGCTTCTTGAAAACGCCAAAGATAGAGTTCACAGTGATACCAGTCCACTGAAGTAAACAGGAGTGCTACTGGTGCTGACACGGAGGCAACAATAGCAACCGGTTAGGACAGAGTGGAGCTTAACCAATGGCAATGTACCGGTGCTTTCACGGAGGCAACACATGCCACCGGTTTAGGCAGAGTGGAGCGTAACCAATGGCAATGTACCGGTGCTATAAAGGAGGCAACACTTGCAACCGGTTTTGACAGAGTGGAGCGTAACCAATGGCAATGTACCGGTGCTATAACGGAGGCAACACTTGCAACAAGTTTTGACAGAGTGGAGCAACCAATGGCAGTATACCGGTGCAATCACGGAGGCAGCACTTGCATCCGGTTTTGACAGAGTGGAGCAAACCAATGGCAGTATACCTGTGCAATCACGGAGGCAACACTTGCAACCGGTTTAGACAGAGCGTAGCCAATGGCAATGTACCGGTGCTATCACGGAGGCAACACTGGCAACCGGTATGCAAAAGGAGGACTAGGCCAGAGGCGCTCTGCAGGGCAGAGGTGCCAAACCAAGTAAGGCACCGGAAGTCAGAATGTCACCGAGGTGACCAGGATCACAATGGGAGACTGCCGAGTTGGAATCCAGGAGCAGGAACATCAGCCAGGCCGGGTCAGGATACAGGAGCAGGAATGTCAGCCAATCCGGGTTGGTACACGGTAGCAGGAACGTCAGCCAGGCCGGGTCGGTACACAGGAACAATCCCTGGAGAGTTGTCAGGCAGTCCGGGTCGGTACACAGGCGCAGGAACAGGAGAGTAGTTAGGCAAACCAAGTTGGTACACTGGAAACCTCAATACAAACGTAGAACTGGCACAGGAACAGCACGAAAGGGCAGTGAGAGGGTGTAGGAGCCCAGTAAATAAAGGCTATCCTGGGCGGGCTAAACACAGGGCAACCAATAAGGACCTCACATAGGATAACTGACAGAAAAAATAAAAACAAGGAATCACGGGCACCATGATAGTTCAACCTCCTTCTTCCCTTCTTCTCCCCGAGTGCCCCACTGACTTTCCTAATACAGAGAACAAATGTCCTACCTAAAAGACTCCCTATCTTCTCTAGCACAACAAATGTACTGCTCTCTCCTCTCACAAACACAGAATGGCATGCTGTGAGAGCCTGACACTCTTTTCTATGGCTGTTAAAAAGTAGAGAAAACTTTCAAAAAATGTTTCTTCCTATTGATTTCAATGCACAATGAGCTAGGCGAAGTAAACTAATTAAACTAAGTCATAATATAAACTAAAATACATTTTAACATACCCATCAGTCCTGCCCATAGCACCACCACCTAATACAAAAGTGCCCCACTCTTTTGGTCATATGAATCATTCTGAGGTATGCTCTCTGCATCTCTTCTGCCACACAGTTAGGGATGGTGAAAGTTACGATTTTGTTTTCGCTAGATATTCCACAGCAGTCATGTGGTTCTCTTCTTTTTCTTACCCATAGAAAAACCATTAGAATTTTCTTAATTGCACTTACACCAAAATATTTTGGAAAAAATGTTTCATGAAGTAACTGGGGGTCTCCATGTGCTCCTCCCCACTTTCCTCCTGCTCTGCTCCAGGCATAGATGCGGTTTTTCCCCAATGCAAAATTTTCCTCCCTTTTTGGCCAATTTCAACAAATTTTATGCCTATTCCAACATGTTTCTCTGATTATAACACATTTTTCTCCTATGTTTCCTATGGTGCAACATTTCCCAGCACAATATTACTTCGTCTGAGGGCTGTAGTGGAGAAATAAGTAGCTGAAAATCAAAGCTGCAAGTCCTACAGTAACATATACCTTAAAAAACTTGTTAGCATGCAGAGTGTATTTGTCATTTGCCCACAACATTAACTTCATGCTTAAGTGACAATTGTGCAACTACAATGTGGCAGATGTGTATGGTAGTGGTGGTGGGGGACTGGCATGGTGTGATTGGTGGGACCTTGACAAACTGCATCCACCACGGAAGGAGAGGGATCATCTTCATTTATTGCACATGCTGCAGCAACCATTGCTGCAGTCAGTTTTTGAACTATCACATTATCCCATATCTCTGTACTGCTCCACCACTCCCCCTGCTTCTGGTGTGTTTGCTGGACATTACTCAACTACTCTGTGTGTTTTTACTCTATACAGTACACAACTGATGGAGTGTGATATCTTGCCTTAGCCCTCAACAAAATTCTCAATGTCGTCTGCTGTCTATCAAGTCTGCCTCAGTCACGGAGTTCACATCAAGCTGTCTGTCTGTCACCTAAATATTTATTTGTTTAATTATTTATGTATTCACTTTTTTATTATTTTATTTTATTTATTTTAATGAAAAATAATTAAAAAACAAAATCAACAACTACTATCTCCAGAGTTCCCTAGTACAGAGACAATAAAAACAAAATAAACAGGCAAATTGGATCCCAGCTGCCTGTGTCATGCCCATCAGACACACTGAATTTTGGGGTATCAATCTCCTTCCTTCCTTTTTCTTCCCCAGGGTGCCCCCAGAATCCCCTGATACAGAGAACAAATGTCCTAACCAAAAGACTCCCTAAAATAAGCTTCAATTCCCCTTTATCTGCCTATCTTCTCTATCTCAAAAACAGGCTGCTTTCTCCTCTCACAAACACAGAATGGCATTCTATGACAGCCAGTAGAAACATGGCTGTAGAAACATGAAACGTTCATGTGGAGGGGAAAATGTTTTCTTCCCATTGATTTCACTGCAGTGAGCTAGGCAAAAAAAAGTGGGAAAAACTGCACTTTGAGGGAAATTATTTGCCAAGCCGGAAATGTCATTTTTGACGATTTTGGTTTGAGGTAAAAGTTTTCATCAATACCTACTCACACTCACAGTGAGGCGGACAAAGGCTGAGAGAACAGTGACAAAAACAATGCTGAAGAACATTGCCTTTGTCATGTGGCTCCATTTGTATTTGTTGTAGTGGAACCACCAGGGAATGGCTGGAATTGACTGTTAGTTACAGCCTCCCAGTCATGATCAAAGCATGCTCTGAGGCATACTGTAAACATTAACCAGTGATGTATCAGGGCCTTTATCAGTCCTCAAAGGATGGAATTGTGTGGTGGTCCTGGCACATATTGTAGATTTAAGGGGTTAAAACACAATGTATTCAGTCATACTGCATTTGTCTCTTTATTTTGATCTTTTAGAGACTGGCTTTTTACTGGCAGTAATTGGTATGTATACATTGTACCCCTATCACTATGTCTACAATGAATGTACTATGAAAAGATTGAATCTTTGATGTTGTAGCATCTGCAATAATTTAAAAGTTATTAATCATGGATGCTATTTTTCTATTGTTACTTGGGAAGGTCATTGAATTCACATATATATATTTATAGATATATACACACTATTCATACAACCAGAAAAGCAAGAAAAGAATAGGTTTTCTTCTTTTTTTTTTTTTTTTAATAAAATAAAAAATGATATCCTGATGCACAAAGAGAAGAGGAAAGTACATTACATGGTGATAGGGTGATGTTGAAAGCAAAGCCAGAAAACATTAACCCTTTACTGACCAGAGGGGTTTGCAGTGCATTTCAAAACAATACACTGCACACTCCTCTGGACCTGCTTTTTTTTGGGTCACTATTGAAATCTCACTATATTTGTCGAGCATGAAAAGGGCAAATTATAAAAGTTGCCTGAATAAAAAGGGCAATATCAGAATATCGCACAATTCAAAATAGCGACATTCAGATCTCACATGCAAAAAATGTCACCATATAAATATGTCTCCATTTCTGCCTTAACCCTTTGAGTTGTAGAGAGGCCCCTGATGCATTGCAAAGTGGCCAGTTTTAAATCCCATCTTGCTCTTGCTACTCCCGTTCTCCTTCCCCTTTAATTAATGCACTTCAGTCAAAGTATGTCTTCTGCTTGATAAATATCTCTTTAAGTACTAGTAAACCTTAACAATAAAGAGCAAAGGTAGATTCAATGTAGAAGTCAACATAAAAGCAAAAGAAGAATTCAGTATAGAATCCAACTTTGAAGCCAATGTAGAAGCCAAAGTTAAAGCTAAAAACAGAATTCAGAGTAAAAGCCAATGTAGAATCCAGTTTAGAAGCCATCACTGAAGCCAACATATAAACCAACGTTGACACCAACATAGATCTACTCATGACATCTGGATATGTTTAACTGGATGGTCAGTGTTAAAACTGTTCCGGTGTCACTTTGGCAAGGCATGTCTGCCGAATATGGACGGGAGGATAAGTCTGATGTCATCTAAGGTCAGGCATAAGTCAGGGGCTGAGGCACCATCTCTAGGATTGCTGCAGGGTATCCACACAGACACATCCCACCAAGAAATAGGCAGAGAAATGTAGGAAATCTAGCAAAGCTCCCATTAAGTCAACCCGTGTTTCTCTGTGAAAGACACCAAAAGACCACTACTGAAATGTGCAAATGTTCAAATGATTGAAGAGTTGCTTTGAGGCCCAAGGATGGATTGTAAGTTTCACAATCAATCTGATTTATGCCACAGTCAGCAAGAACAAGAGGAAGTCTTACACTCCAGACACATCACATCTAGCAGCAGCAACTCCAACCGTGAGGACAGCATCTGCATGGCATCAAGGTGCATAGATTTATAATAGGGAAATGGCCTATCCGCTCTTTTTTTCTTTCTTTTGTCTATTGGTTCTCTATTTTATTTATTTTTTTGCTGTTTTTTGCTATCTCCAGTAGGGCAGGATTATTCTCACTTGAACACAGGTATACATGTCCTATTGATTCATTCAATATCTGACAATGCAATGGTGACATTTTTTGAATTCAAAATCAAAATGTCTCTATTTTGAATCTCACAACATACTGATATCACACATTGCATTCAGACGACGTTTTTAAAACACCCCATTCATGCCCGACAAATATATGGTGACATTTCAATAGGATACTCTTTTTTTTTCTCTTTTACCCATGTATTTCACCAGTATAAAATGGGGTGGCAATTTATTGCATGTGCCAGTCTGTTCTGGAGAGAAAGCTCCTGAGATTTTAATGCTAGGAATTGCAATAACAGACAAGCAAACCAGAGGGGAGTTGGATTTACTGGATTTAAGGAGTATTGGTGGTAATCAGTTCTTTGGACAAGGTGTGGTGCGGGGAGACTGGGTTTGAATTTTAGACAGTAATATCAACAGTGACAGTTAAAAAAGATTAAAAAATAGTTTTGACTGGTTACAGACTTGAGCTACCTGAGCTAAGACAAGAGTAATATTGACATATATTAGTTTATATCCACCCATTTCACATTGTGTGGTGCACTGATCACATATGGCAATGTGGTGGAGTATAATCAGAGAAAGGGGATCAGGGAGCATCTGCAGACATTCCATACCACAAAATACGCTAAGCTGGTGGCAACATGAATTCATCTTTATTACTAAGTCTTCTTGTTGTCACGTGTCTTTAGCAGAGCTGACAAGGCCCATAGAGACAGCAGCACTTGGTTTCTTGTGAATTATTTAACATTGCTGACTTAAGCATCAAGGTGTTTGGTTGCAGTTGTTCCAGTTTTTTCATATGAGCACAGATATGTCTATTATTCCTTATACACACTGTTCACATTGCAGTTTCTGATAAGTGGCACAAGTTTATGTCATTAACCGATACTGATCTTTTGTTTCCGAGTTGGAAAAATACATTTTCATAGTAATTGTATTGAGGTTTGGGAGTATGCCGATAGAAAGTGGAAGGAGTTAATGCTGTAGATGTCCTGTAAGGAAAGGACATTCAAACAACTATCCAATGAGATCAAATTTTAGTGTTTAAATGTCCGCTGCAGAAGGTCCGCTACATATACACACTTTTTGGCTTGATAAAGCACCCTGTGGTTTGAAAAGCGTTGCTAAGGCATTTTTCTCCTGGCCGGGAGCGACTGATGTAGTGGATCACTTATTTGCGTGCTTATGTAAGTGTCCTAGTATACTTTTGTTATATTTTACCTTCCTTGAATGGGATTATTATGTCCATGACTTTTCCCCTTTAGTATTGAAGTAAACCTTGTTGCTGATAAGTTCTGTAGTTCATTGAACCAATGGTTGGACTACTGCTATGGAAGTAGAGGGTGGAATATGTTTTGATACTGTAGCTGTATGCACACATATTTGTATTCTTATGATGCTTATTTGTTACTTTGTAAGTATTTTATGTACTCTGTTTATATGCAGTGAGCCAGTCTAATTCCTTCAACATATTCATACCGATATATGTGTTTGGTGTTTTTACCTATATGGTGATTAAATTTGTATATGTTTTTATAATAATTGTGATACTCATTTTTGGCTATACTCTTTGAGTTGCGTATTTCTCTCTTCCTTTTTTAATTGGGGACCACTTAGGTATCCTCTCTCTTATAATATAATTATCTATATATTATTAGCCCGACTGGATACTGTGTATTTTTCATATATTATTGCAGGGCTTTTCTGGTTCCACTCGGATCAGTGCTAACTATATTTCTATACTTTAGCATCAAGGTATTTGACTGCAGTTGTGCCAGTTGTTTCATATGAGCACAGATGTGTACCTATTTCACAATGTTTCCTTATACACACTGTTCACATTGCAGTTGCTGATAAATGCACAGTTCCTTCCTGCTCTCAAGGGAAAATTAGTATTCCAACAAACCCATGACTTTGGAGGAGGTGCAGGAGGGGAAGAATTCTTGGCAAAGTTCTTCTCTCTAGATACACCTGAAGTGATGGTGGCTAGTTGTTCTGCTCATACTGCCTCAG
This sequence comes from Rhinophrynus dorsalis, assembly GCA_037306005.1. Taxonomy (NCBI): domain Eukaryota; kingdom Metazoa; phylum Chordata; class Amphibia; order Anura; family Rhinophrynidae; genus Rhinophrynus; species Rhinophrynus dorsalis. The sequence goes on from CM074722.1 coordinate 259,041,003, forward strand.
GACCATCACTGGAGCTGCTGGCAAGTGGAACCATCATCGTCAGTCACATATCACTGCTGTTGACCCCAGTTCCTTGGAGATGTCTAATTTTTCTGCTGCTTAGACAACTCAGAAGCTGCAATTACAGCACTAGCAAATGTCGGAAAGTCGCCAGGGGCATTTGTCAATGCAAAACAAATAATGAACTGCTGGCACTAGGCCAGTAGGGCATATGTTTTGTTTTTTTAATCTCAGGGCTTTCTTTTGGCAGGCCCAAACCCTATAAACCATTTTTTTCTCAGTGTTTGTGTTTAATAAACCTAAGTCCTACAAGCCAATGTTTTTCTTAGGGCTTGTTTAACAAGACTAAGTACTACAAATCAATTTTTTTCACTAGGTTTGTGTTTAGCAAGTCTAAGTGCTACAAGTCCTTCAAAATAAATTTTCTCAAATATTTTTCAGGCTCTTTGTAAAGCCTGCTGCTGTGCTGCTTAGCCATTATTTATAAAGAGAATGTGTAACGGTTTTTAAAGATACTCAGACCAGGGGTGAAATAAAATACAGTTTTATTAAAAGAAAAATAAGGCAAATTATCACCCTCTACAGGCAACACAAAATAATAGCAAGATAATGACAGAAATGCCCCCACAGGCCCAGTATACAGAATAAGAGTATTACATACACTGTCTCAGGACAGGCACAGGAGAGAACCCCACATAAGGTTTAAATGTAAAGACGAACAGTCTCTGTTGTGGAGTTTGGCACGCCCAAGGTGTTAATTGGAAGCAGTAAGTATAGCTGGAATCACACTTATAGTACTGAGGGATGATGTTGCTAGGCCATGTGTGACCAGAGGGTATAGTAGCAACACAGTACCCAGAATAGCCCCCACGGGCGTAACCAAGGGTATGACTGACACTGCAAGTGCTCGAGTAGTTAGCTTCCACGGGCGTCACCACAGAGTTGCGAATAGCCCCCACAGGCGTACAATGGAGACCAGCGTACACGGTTAGTGAGCCAATAGCCCCCACGGGAGTAACCTAGTCAACCTGCACGAACTTAGAGCCAATAGCCCCCACGGGTGTAGCAATATACCCCAGATGCTGCAACGGAGAGTCAAAAGCCCTTCACACTCAGTTACATTAGCTTGTGCCTTCAGCCTCGATGGTGTTAATGTAAGCGTTTGAGCCAAATAGCGCCCTACCGGAATCGTTACCGACAACACTACTCTGCTATGGTGTAATGAGCCGCCGACCAACCAACGCATAAGCGGCCAGCTCAGCAGATGTAATGCAAGAGGGAGGCTCTGTACCAGTGAAAGAGGCCAGCAACAAGTACTGCGGCACAGCTAGGGTTAAATGCAGCTTTTACGGATCGGAGGCTCTGAAAAGTATGTAAGTTCTGCAAGCGATACGGAGGCTTAGGACAGCAACCCAACTCTGCAATCAGGTAATACTTAGCACTGGGAGCAGCAGGCCCGGACAGGAGCAGGTCACACGATCAGCCAGGCAAGCGGCAGTGGAGGAATTCAGAATGTCGCCTCAGCGACAACCGGAGAGGAGAGCAGGCACTTAGCAGGTCACCGGAACAGTCCGTTAGCAGGTCACGTAGAAGGAAGTCAGCCAAGCCGGGTCGGATCACGGAGAGGGTACTCATACAAGCTGGGTCAATCACGAGCAGGAACGTCAGCCAAGCCGGGTCGGATCACGGAGCGGGTACTCAGATGAGCCGGGTCAATCACGAACAGGAACACAGGAGCATAGTCAAGACGGGCCAATTCGGTACACGGGAAACCGGAACACAGGAACTCAGCAACAGCAACACTGGCTCGGAAACACCACGAAAGGGCACCTGACAAGTGTCACGGTCCAGCATAAAAAGGTCACCAGGGGCGGGTCAAACCAGTATAGCGAATCAGCATTCACCACAAGTGAGAGTGACAGAAAGGATCACAGGCACTGTGATAGAATGTTGCAGATGTGTATGGTGGTGGCGTATTGGTGTGGCGTGATATAAATATAATATATATATATATATATATATATATATATATATATGTGTAATCTACTACTGGACAACAACCCCATTTTTCCAGTTTTTACTGAAATTTACTCAGTTTATTTTCAGAGCACATTGAAACATTAAAGCATAGAACAAATAAACAATTGGACATTAAAAATAAATCATGGAATTGTTTCCATAACAAAACGTAATGTAAATTTTTGACTCATCAATGTAGCCACCTTTTGCAAATATAACAGCCAAACACACTTGTGGCATTCTTTCCACAACGGAAATCAAATATTGTCCTGGTAGTTCTTCCCAACACTGTTGCAGAAGTTCCCACAAATGTGTTGCACTTGTAGGTTGCTCTGCTTTCACCCTCTACTGTCCAGTTCATCCCAAAACAGCTCAATGGGGTTTAAGTCTGGAGACTGTGTTGGCCCTTCCATGATTTGAAGCCTACCGTTCTTTTCTACTAAGGTAGTTCTGACACAGCCTGGAGGTATGTTTTGGGTCATTATCTTGCTGTAGGATGAACCCCTGACCAACTAGGCATGTACCAAAGGGTATTGTAGGGCACTGCAAAATGCTGTGGTAGTAGTATTGGTTCAGGGTGCCACTCACTCTGTGCAAGTCACCAACTCTTGATCCAGCAAAAGAGCCCCAGACCATCACCCTTCCTCCTCCATGTTTGACAGCTGGTGTCACACACACACTGAGTAACAATCCTTTTGTCTACTTGACGGCATACAAAAAACCCTGCATGATGAACTGAATATGTTCCTGTTAGAGTTTCCTCCAGTTTCCAGTTGCCTTTTGATGGTGTAGGAAACTGTACTCACTGACACCTTGGTTTTCTTTGCAATTTCTCTAAAGGAAAGACCTACACTTTTAAGGGTTAAAATGGTCTGTCTGTATTCCTTTGTTAATTACCTTTTTTCACCATTTTGAGAGAAATATACTACTTTATGCAGTACAATACTGTCCAAATACTGCTTAAGAGGGTGTAGTAATAAGGTCTGTTCCAACACTGCTTTTATACAGACAGAGGGCTTGTAAGTAATCAATAAAAGTTGGGACACCTGTAGGCATCGTTAGCATGAACTTTCAAGGATTAATTTACTTAAATTGCTGCAGAACTACTGTGAATTGTTAACGCATTACTTCTACTACTACTTCTACTTCTACTTCTACTCTGAATTGTACATTATTTTTATGTTTTTGCTAACCTAAACTTTTTTTTTCACTTCTGGCAGTTTACCACTTACCACTTATGTTTGTACCATTTCAGGTTATTCAAATGCATAAATTTCAATAAAAACTGGAAAAATGGGGGTACTTTTAAACGGTAGTATATATATATATATATATATATATAAACAAAGCAGCAGGCAGCACTCTCGATAATAGGACAATTGCCTGGGTGTCCGGATAAAATAATTATAAAGATTGGTTTAAATCAGCACTCACAGGACTTCAATGTGGAAAAACAAAAAAATTCTTTTAATAAAATAATTTTTTTGTTTTTCCACATTGAAGTCCTGTGAGTGCTGATTTAAACCAATCTATCTATCTATCTATCTATCTATCTATCTATCTATCTATCTATCTATCTATCTATCTATCTCACAGGTCTTCCTGTGTATCAGTACCAACCCATAATCTGGGAGCAAGTCCAATAGAGATGTGCCTCCACCAGTGTCACCACCACCACCATCACCATTACAAATGTTGGATTGTTGCCCCTGAGGTCCAGGTATCACCCTGTGTTCAGAATTGGAATGGTTTGTTCTGGTTGCTGTTGCTGCTCCTGCTGCTGGTATAAACTCTATGCTGTCTTCCTTTTCACTATGCTTTCTAGCAGTTTTTATTGGCCCTTTCTCACTCTCATTATCCACAATCAAACCCTCCACTCTCCCCCCAATAAGCATATCTTATTTCCACAGAGAAATGCTGCGGATCACCATGACTCCTTGCTGTGACAAACTGATCTGCCTTTGGCAGATATTCTGCATTTATCTATTTAAAGCAGTGTCCAGGAAAGTGTAAAGAATGTATTCCTCATTGCTTTTAATGGACACTATGTAAGGATCTTGCTCAAAGCACGCTAAAATGTCCTTGACCAGCTGATGCATGTCTGTGTTGTCATTATGGCAAGATTTCTCACCCGTTCTGTTCAGTTTATTCTGCAATAAATATATCAGTTAAAGGCTTTTGCTAATTCCTGCCCCTACATGACTAGCCAGCATGTTTCCACTTTTAAAAGGTTTCAGAAGCTCACATTAGTTTCCATTACCCAGGTGACAATGAGGCACCCTCCAATTTTGCATTGTGTACTCACTAATGGCCTTATTCTGCTTGTAAAAACAGTTTAGCATGTACAGTGTCAGTAAGGACCTCCATTCTCAGCTAGTGATTGAACAGGCTGTCACACTCTTGTATGGAATATAACATGTTCTGTGTACAGTAGGAGAGGCTAAAATGGGCACAGATTTTGCAGGTGGTATTCAGCATGTCTCTCTGGGTTTTGAATTCTGCTAAGAATCTGGTCATAACTAAATTTAGCACATGGGTAAAGCAGGGTACATGCACCATATCACCTATTTTCAATGCAGCTATTATGAGGCATTATCAGGAAACACAAAACCAGCTTTCAAGGAGTGGGGTACAAGTCATTGCTCTATCACCTACTTTGTTTAACACATCTATGGCTTTGTGAGAATGCCTCTCAAAACTCTGCATGTACAAGATGGTGTTATAATGGTATGGGCTATACTTCTGCTGCCTTGTAATCATATTGCCAGAACCAGAGGCAAGACTACTGATGCTGTACACTAGTACACTGAAGTCATGGGTGAGGGACTATTTTTCGTTTGGGGCAAGCACAGTGCAGTGATCCCCAATGGCACTGTGCACAATTTGTGACAAGTCAGTGAGAAGGGGAAAGGAGCAAACAAGTCTTGAAACAACTGCTGTGATATCATACATGAAAAACAGACACCATAACATTTATGTCAAACACGTTAAAGACAAACACCCACCAAAGAAATCAAGCATTGCTGTTGCTGTACCCTCTGATTCTTCAGAAAGGCAACAAGAGGTGAGGCAGAGATGAAAGAGGAGGAAGAATAGAGAAACCCAGGCAGATACTGGAAGTTCCATGACGAGCGAAACAACTAGCTCACCATCACCATCAACTTCTTCCTCTAGGGTAACTACATCTTCTACCAATCCACCTCGTTACCTCCCCTGTCAAATGACAGCCACTCTGTTGATGTTAAGATGTGGCAGCTAATCTCCAATATTCTTTCAGCCACAGCACACACCTTCATCTTTTATCGGGTGTTTCAAACTATACTTCCATTGCACAGGTTCTCTCCAAAAAGCTGAGCACACCTTTATATTTGCTAAAATAAATACGTTATTGAAAGATCTTAAAAAACATCATGTCTGATGTTTCAGTCCTTATTCGGTAGTAAAGGATATTATGTTTGTCCCTTATGAAAGTCCAAACAAGGACTGAAACGTCGGACACAATATTTTTAAGATACTTCAATAAAGTATTTATTTTAGCAAACATAAAGGTGTGCTCAGCTTTTTGGAGAGAATCTGAGCAGTTCATCTCCACCCATTGCACACTGTGCGGTGCACTGACCAGACATGCCAGTGTGGTGGAGGAGAATCGCAAGCAGGGCATCAAGCTGCATCTGGGGAAATTCCATCCCGCAGAATGTGCTAAGATGGTGGCAGGGAGGGTTAATCATTATTATACTGTAAGCAAGTTGTCATGTGTCCTTAACGGGGTCTGGACAAGGGGTATAGTGACAGCGGCAGTATTTGGGTTCTGGTGTCATGGTCTTTGGTACAGTTGTGCCCCCAGGTGTTATTTACCCCACACACACACACACACACACACACACACACACACACACACACTGTGCACATTGCAGTTGCTGATGAGATGTACAGATCCTGCTCTCAAGGGAAAAAATGTATATTCTAATAACAACACACCCATGGAGGAGGGGCAGGTGGAGAAGACTGATTGGCCAACTTCTTTTTTTCTCCACATAGCCTGGGGTCTACTTATTGTGCTGTTACTGCCTCAGGCACATCACGTGGCAAGTGGAACCTTCATCATCCATCAACCATGTTACTGCTGTTGTTGATCCGATTCGATTTGAGCTGCCTAATCATCATGCTGCTTAAAGGGATAGTAATACTTCATTTTAACTTTATTTTATTTTGTAGGCATTAAAAAAACATGAAGAATGATATAAGTCTTATCTCTGAAACCTTTATGGTTTAAGAGATATTCACAAACAAAGTATCCCTTCCCTGTTCAAACAGATCAGAAGGGAGATGCCCAGGTAGACTGCAGAGAGGGACAATCTTCAATTAAGATAATGGAAAAAGCTGAAAAACTTGTCAAGGGGGGAAGGGCTTTCATTGTTTTCATACAAAGAAAATTGTCCCCTTCTGTTATCTGTACTGTCATACAACCAGACTCACATCTGAGAAGAGATTGCTTACACTAGGAAAAAGGGGCGGGGAGGGGAACTTTGCTTGTGAATATCTCATAAACCATAAAGGTTTGAGAGATAAGACTTATATCATTCTTCAAGTTTTTTTAATGCCTACAAAATAAAATAAAGTTAAAACGAAGTGTTACTATCCCTTTAAACAACTCAGCAGCAGCAGCAAGAACAGCAGTTGCAAATTCCTCATCTACATTAGGGCATTTGACAATGGCCAGTACCCACTGGCCAACAGGACACTGCCTTCTGGCACTAAGCCAGTAGGGATTTTTTTTCCTCAGGGCTTGTGCTTTAAAAAAATACAAAAAGATAAAAATCATAGTCTTACAATAAAAAATAAACAATTTTTGGGGTTTTGTTTCTAAGAGCCCTAAGTCCGACAAATCAATGTTTCCTTAGGGCTTGTACCAAACAAGCTTCAGTCCGACATATCAATGTTTCTTCAGGGTTTGGGCCTCTAATATGTTTAAGTTCTACAAATCAATGTTTCCTCAGGGCTTTGGCCTCTATCAACAAGTTATACTCTAAAAAATACTCTATCAAGTCAAGTATCAGCCCACCCCAGTGGCAGCTTATGTCGGGGGGGGGTCCTTTCTCTATCACTTTACATACAAATTTCTTATTTTATTTTATTGATTTTAATTTTTATTAACTGTCCCCCCAATACCAGTCAAGAACCCCCCCCCAAAAGAAATAATTAATTCCCCAGGCTCCACCCACCAACAAAGGCACCCTCCTCAGATCCCTTTTATATCATGTCTTATGGGGGGTTTTATTTGTATTTAGGATATATTTTGTATTAACTGCCCCCCCAATCCCAGTAAACAAACCCCCCAAAAAACATTCCCTATTTAACTGATTCTTTTCCGCACCAACACAGGCACCCTCATGCCCCATTTATACTATGCCTTTGGGAAATAAAAAAATATTTGCTATGTGTTGTGTATAAATTCAATGTTCCCATTGATTTCAATGTTGTGAGCTAAGCAAAAAAATGCAGAAAATTGTCACATTTTGTGGGAAATTATTCGCAAAGCGTGAAGTGCCATTATTCACAGATTTCAGTTTGAGGCAAATTTTTTTGCCCATCCCTACTAGTGATGACATCTCTAACCTGTTGGTGCAGTGTATTCCAGGCAGACTGATGGTTGTACTTCAAGTGGGATCCCATTGGGGAGGTGCAAATATGTGAGCCTGCTTTCCCCCTACTCATATGCTTTTAACTAAGACAATAGATAGCTTTTTGGATCATGAGCAAAGTATCTCCATAGTGTGGACTTCATTGACTGAGGAGTTCTTGAGGAGCTTCTACTACTACTGGGGCTAGATGTTGCTGCAATTCTAATACTACTAGGTGTCACAGGTGTTGAACTTCCAACATCAACAGAGGCTCTCATCATAGTTAAGTTTGTGGATGTTAATAATCTGTGTTGTTGCTGCTGGTTACTCAACACTAGTGCTTATGGCTGAGTGAGGCTTGGACTTGGAAGCAGTGACAATGCTGATGATGACTGACAGGATTTCTGTGCATTATGGACACAGTGCTCCTTTTCAGTGGAGGAAGACTGAGCCTTTGCCTTTCATCTAACTTTCTTTCCATGCCATTGTCTCTCTCACTTTCAACTTCTTCTGTATCTGACGAAGAGGAGGATGCTGGAGGGATATATTCTAGATCTACATCATCACAATCATCGTCAGTCAATAGGTCATCCCCAACATCGCCCAATGATTCCTCTCCACTACTTTTCTATACCAGGCCTGTACAAGTCCATTCCTTTAGGATCACCTACAGACCAAGATTTAAGGATTTCCCTGCTTCAGCACCGGTGAATCAGTCAAAATGATTGAGCTACTGATTAACTGATCTGTGTAATCAGGAAAATCCTTAAATCCTGGCCTGTTGTTGGCCCTAGAGGAATGAACTTGGATAGCCCTGCCTTAGACATTTAGAGGTCTCAGACAATTTGTTTTTAATTTTTTCCCTATGAGGGCTGTTGACAATTTTTGCTCCTACTTTCAGGATAGGTGTTTCTGTGCTTATTTGTCTTGTTGTCAGGTACAACTCTTTGTTCAACTGCAGACTACGCTGGAACAAAGATCACAGCCAGCTCAGAAAGAAACTTGGATCACTTCTCTCTTTGTCTTCCCAGTCAGTCACACTGAATTTTGGAGTATTTGAGATAAATATCCTTCTCTCCCTTCACACACCACAGACTCCACTAACACAGAGAGTACAGCTAGATGTAGAAGGAACTTGGATCTCCTCTGCCTGTGTGGTCCCAGTCAGTCACACAGAATTTTGGGGTATTTTGCAAAAATCTCCTTTGCTCTCTTCTCACTCCCCCAGACTTCCCTAGATCAGAGACTACAGCCAAATCAATAAGGAACTTGGATCACGGCCGTGTAAAAATCCAGTCCAGAAAGTCCTGCTAAATGCTTGGGCTCGATAGTATTAGGCACGTTAAACTACTTATTAAAGGGATAGTAATACTTCGTTTTATCTTTATTTTATTTTGTAGGCATTAAAAAAAACGTGAAGAACAATATAAGTCTTATCTCTCAAACCTTTATGGCTTGAGAGATATTCACAAGCAAAGGTTCACATCCCACCTCTTTTACCTAATGTAAGCCATCTCTTCCCAGATGTGGAATGCAGTCCATAGACCAGACAGATAACAGCAGGGGACAATCTTCTTCCTGTGAGAACAATGAAAGCCCTGTCCCCCTTGACAAGTTTTTCAGGTTTTTCCCTTATCTTAATTGAAGATTGTCCCTCTCTGCAATCTACCTGGTCACCTCCCTTCTGCTCTGGCTGAGCGGCAGGAGGGGGATACTTTGTCATTGAATTACTATTGAACTACAACTCTGACAGAATTGAAATAACACTTTCCAAAGTCCAAATACATTACTATTCCTTTAAGGGTGAAGCAAGCACTGGACGAAAAACATACCTGTGTCCTGAAAGCTATTTGATAGCTTGTCCTGTAGATGGAACAACTAGCGTAGGCCACACAAAGTCATGTAACATACCAAAATGCACCACATAATTTTTTCTTCACCGTTCCTTGATTTCTTCCACAAAATGACATGAGAAACATCAAGCTCAAAGGAAGGTAGCTAATGCTTGACATTAGAAGGCCATGTAGGCATTGTTAAGCAAATTCAAACCCAAAAATAACAAGGCTCTAGTTGTGTTTGGAGTTTACTAGAGTTACAGCACAGGACCCAAGAGCAGGGATAGAGAAGATACAAACAGATAGAGAGAGACAGAGTCACACATTGGAGATAGGCAGATTGGCAGTGAGGAGCAGAGTGATTTACATAAAAAACACATAATACACTTTTGCACATATTGCACACATCGCATCCACACATAATCACAAACACACACTTTTTTTTGAACATGCTACACATATTATTTTTATGTAAGACACTGTGACTGAGTGAGTGTAAGGCAGTGGCAGAGTATGTTTGTGACCGTGTTCATGTGTGAGTGCCAGAATGTGAGTGGGTGTGTGATGGAGGTAGGAGAGTGTTGGAGAGATGACAGGGAGAGGAGTGGAGGCTGGAGGAACGGGGGAGGTGCAGGAGAGGAGGAAGGAGGTTAGGGGATTGAGATGGAGAGCAGGTGGGCAAGAGGGACCCAGTCAGCTACACTTCAGGCAGGGACTGACATAGTAGTGGGCTGATAAGGGAATATGGGGGGAGGAACATGTACAACCAGGGACAGCACAAAAAGGGTCTGAGACACAAATGCATCCATCCAAGACTGTAGTAGAGGAAAACAGACTTAGGGATCCAAACATGGCCCTGGTGTGGAGCATATTGGAAAGGGAGCACATCCAATTCTCGACCCAAAAGAGCAGGATAGGTGCACCTAAGAAAGAAGGCAGATCAAAGATGTAGTCAAGACTCTATAAAGAAACACTGGACATACTGTAAGCCGAAGGTGAGAACAAGATGAGTGCTCTATCCCTGCATGAGTCCGCTACAGGTGGCAGGCCATCAGCAAACATCACCTTCAATGGTTGGGAGTAGATGATCCACCAGAACCTCTCCACAAAGGCTGTTCATGGGATACAATGTGTCTGTGACATAGGAAATGACAGCACCCTTCAGGCTTCTAGTAAGCAAAATCATTTCTAACCATCAATCTAAAAAAACACCCTGTTAGATATAGTATCACAGTAGTAGGTCTACATATGGGTATCATTGTTCCTTCCAAGTAGAGAAACTCTATGCTGACAGAGTTAAAAGTGAGTGTAAATGCTGGGATGAATTTGAAAAACTTGCACAATTTAGCCCTGAACAGTTCAAAGTATAGAGCAACAAAAACAATTTGTACAAAAGTCATACATAGTGTTAGAAATAGTTGTGTAAAATGTGGATAAGGAGGAGTGAAAAAAGAAAATGCACAAATAAAATGCATGTCTGTAGTGAATTGAAAGTGGATTCCAGCAATAACAGCAGTGGGAGTGGAAATGTTTCACTTAGCAGGATGAAACCCTGTAACACATACAGTGATGTATCATCTTCAGAGCTAGCATGGTTTCAAGACAGTTGTGACCATACTTGTTCTCTCCAACTGTAGTGGACTTCATAATTGTTTAACAACCAATGGATAGTTGATGATCATGTGCTATGTAGTCCTGAATAGGGATAGGTGAATGTCTTTGCCTCAACACAGACACAGAAGAAAAATGGCACTTCCTAGCTAGATATTTCCTGCTAAAAGGTCAGTTTTTCTGTTTTTTTACCTACTGCCTTCCATTTAAATAATTTCAATCAATGTCACCCAACACATACCAAACTTTAGTTTATTTCCCACACTCTTAGTATAAAAGGGATGTCAGGGTTCATTTGTTGGTGGAGTCTGGGGAAAAAAATCGGTTGAACAAGGAATTTTTTGTTTTGGGTTGACTGGGATAAGGAGGACAGTTCGTTAATAATACAAAATAAAAACAAATAACATTTTAAAAAATGAAATAAAACATTGGTACATTGGTACAGGGACCCTCCTGAAGCTCTAACTGTGGTAGACTGATACTTGATGTGATAGACTCTTTTGAAGAGGACCAATGCAAGACATCACACAAAATCAGTTCTATGGTGTACTTTACAGTAAAAACACACACCGTAGTTGAGAAATGTACAGCAAACACTCAAGGGGTAGGGGAAGGTAAAATGATTTAGGAGCAGTGCAGGAATGTGTAATCTAACCTTTTTTTATGATTTCTTTATTTCCCTTTATAACCAATGGCTAGTAGCCAGCATATCAGCAGGCTTAACAAACTGAAAATTATTTGCGTGTGTGCTTTGCACTGTGCAGGACTCAGGTTAGCCAAACACAAGCCCTGAGAAGAAATTGATTTGTTGGACTTTGGCTTGTTAGGCACAAGCCCTGAGCAAACATTGATTTGTAGGACTTAAACCTGTTAGAGACCAAGCCCTAAGGAACAATTGATTTGTAGGACTAGACTTGTTAGGCAAAAGTCCTGAGGCAACATTGATTTGTAGAACCCCAATGAGCCTTTGACATAGAAGTGGATGCTTCAGAAATAGTAGCCGGAGCAGTCCTTTCCCAGAGATCTCCCCACACTGCCAGACACCACCCTTGTGCCTTCTTTTCAAAGAAGTCCTTTTTCCAGCTGAGAGAAATTACGATGTGGATAACTGAGAACTTCTTGCAATCAAGATGGCCTAGGAGTAATAGAGATACCTGCTAGAAGGTGCTGTTAAACCCATAACAATTTTAATGGATCACCATATCCTTGAAATCCATCTCATAAATGCCAAAATATTAAATGCATGTCTAGCTTGTTGGGCTTTGTTCTTTAGCTGTTTTCATACATGAACCCATCACCCTTCCTCCCAAATAATTGCCTCACTATGTTTACCCTCTTCAAAAGCTCTAAGCTGCTTAGCAAAGTATTCCTACTGGTACTGAAGTTCACCCACGAAAAATGTTTGTGCCTACTTGCCCACGACCCAAGATGCTGCACTGGCGGCATCACTTTGTAGTGGTTGGGAGTTCTGGGGGGAGATTCACTAAGCAGTGATAATGAGGTGATAAAATGGAGATGACTTCTCCAGTGATATCACTCCTCCAGTTCCTATGTTATTGTATGGAGCCTATGCACTAAGATCTCCAAAGTTGAAGAAATGTTAGCGTATAGTGTATACAGGAGGCAAATATAGGATCAAAAACTATATTTGCCGCCTGTATTTCTATGGCTAACATGGTACCAACTCTCATATAGTCTGTAGACTCCATAGAATAACATAGGAATTGGAGAAGTGAGTAGCGATCTCCACTTTATCACCTCTTTAACACCGCTTAGGGAATCTCCTCCTGGAGTCAAACGTACCTTTGCCCTTCTTGCTTACAGCTTTTGGTAGCCTAGGATTAAAACTAATGCTATAGACTTTGTGGCATCCTTCCCAGTTTGTGCGCAAACGAAGATACCTTGTGCTGAACCAGTGGGACTTCTTCAGCCACTTCCTGTGCCGGTCGAGCAGATAAACGGTCCGGTGGTCGACTCAAAGTGACGTTGAACCCCAGTGTAGTTGACTCTACATCAAAGGATGCGGATCGAGGAGCGGTTGACAGAGCTCACGAGCAGTCAAGTGTTGCAGAACTGGAACACCGGGCAGTAGAGAGTGAGGCCTCTACTCCCGGGCTATGACAAACAGGTAAAGTGTAGCAGGAAAGAAGGTAGCAGTCGCCAAACAGATTCGAGCACTACGTAGCTGGAGTCAAAGGATTGCAGGAACATGAAGAAGCAGGGAAGAGTCCACGTTGCCGCCTGACAGCATCCGAAGTTGGGTCGCAGGATGCTGGCAGCAGACAGTCGAACGATGCAGGATACTCAGCTCAGATGGGCTTCAGAGTGGCCGCTTCAATACCATGAGAACATAAGACTCCAGGACTCTTGTTCACTCCAAAAGTAACTCTCGTCTTTATTGCACCAAACCACACATATTTATACACAGCAAGCACATTGAAACTCATGGGGAAACCAGATACAATGGGGAACATAATTCAGTCACAGCACATCAGACAAAAGCCAGCAACAGATGGTCTTAACAAATACAATGACCCAGATGTTATTACATTAACACACCACAGGGGGTCTCAATACAGCACAACAGAGTCAATGGCTGGAGTGGCTACAATACACATCCTAGGGACAAGGCCCAAGGTTGGAGCCTTTGTTTGACTATTTTGAATGTCCTGCTCCAACCTTGACCAATCACTGATCTGCCTACCATTCCCCATGTTAGGCTATGGAAGATATTTGCATACTTGGTAGTTGGTGATTGCACAAACCTTCGAATTGGACAAGTACAATTAGACACGTTTACCCTCTTCTGCAATACATTTCAGTATTTGACAATACATAAAACCACACTTAATACACCTGTACATGAATGTAACCCAGGGCATCTCTATGTATCAAGCAGCACATTAACCCAGTGTCTATTTTAGTGTATGACTCTGGTTCGAAGAGTCATACAATCAGTCTCAGAATAGGGTCCCAATAGGGCAAAATGTCCATAGTTTGTAGGATGGTTTGGGTACCCAGTCTCTAGCCCAGACAAGGGCTCAAGTAATGGGTAGGATCCGTTACAATTAGCACTCTAGAAGCTATTGACTAGCCATAGCAACATCCTAGACTTGGACTTATAGTCATCAGTGAAGAATACAGATTTCTATTACTGCATCAAGTGGAATCATACTCGGCATCATTCTTGCTGATGTGTACTATGTGATGATGACAGTAACAGTAACTAGGGATGGGTGAAAATGTTTGCCTCAAACTGAAATTGGTGAAAAATGGCACTTTACACTTAGTGAAAAATTTCCCGCAAAAAAAGTGCTGTTTTCACGTTTTTTTCGTCATTGCATTGAAATCAATGGGAAGAAAAATGTTTCTCCACAAGTGTTCTCTAGTTTTCTATAGCCATATACAAGGGTGTCAGACTCTCACAGCATGCAATTCTGTGTTTGTGAGAGGAGAGAGCAACACATTTTTGAGCTAGAGAAGATAGGCAAATAAAGGGGAATTGAAACTTAGTTTAGAGAGTAATTCAGGTAGAACATTTGTTCTCTGTATTAGGGAACTCTGGGGGCGCTCCGGGAGAGAAGAATGGAGAATGACCCAAAATACCCCAAAATGTGGTTGTGACTGACTGGCAAGACACAGGCAGCTGGGATCCACATTGCTTTCTGATTTTGCTTTTATTATTTCTGTGCTGGGGAAGTTGGGGGAAAGAAGATGTTATTTTGCTTTTTAGTTATATATTTTTTGGACTAACTGTGATAAGATAGGGTGAACAACTTAAAAAAAAAAAAAATAAAATAAAATACAAAATAAAAAAGTATATATAAATAATTAAACAAATAAATCTATTAGACAGCTGACTGGGAGCTTGATGTGAGCTTGTTGATTGAGGCAGACTTGATACGCAGCAGACGACACTGAGAATTTTGTCAAGGGCCAAGGCAAGAAATCATACTCTATCATTTGTTTAGTGTAGAGAGTAAAAACATACATAGTAGTTGAGTAATGTCTAGCAAATGCACAAGTGAGAGGGGGAAAGGAGGAGCAGTGCAGGGACATGGGAGTAAAGTGGTAGTACAAAAATTGACTGTAGCAATGGTTGCTGCAGCATGTGCAACAAATGATGGGGTGGATGCAGTTTTTCAAGGTCCCACCAATCACACCACGCCAGTCCCCAACCACCACTACCATACACATCTGCCACATTGTAGGTTGTACTTTATTTTTTTTAATCACTTGTCATTATCAAGAATATGCTCCAGTGCCACTTAAGGTAGAAGTAAGTGTTGAGGACAAAGGAAAAATGCATGCTAACACATTTTTCGAGGTATATGTTGCTGTAGGACTCACAACTTTGACTTCCAGCTATTTATTTCTCCACGACAGCCCTCAGAAGAAGTAATATTGTTTAGGGAAATGTTGCACCATATTAAACATGGAAAAGAATGTATTGGAATAGGAAAAAATGTGTCGGAATAGTAGAAAAACGTGTTAGAATAGGAGAAAAATATGTTGGAATAGGAGAAAAATGTATTGAATAGGCGAAAAATGTGTTGGAATGGACGCAAAATATGTTAGAATAGGAGAAAAATGTGGTTAAACGATAGATGGCAGAGAGTTGTTGTAAATGGAACCTCTTCAAATTGGTCTAAAGTTATAAATGGGGTGACACAGGATTCAGTCCTGGGCCCAATGCTTTTTCATTTGTTTATTAATGATCTAGAAGTGGAAATTGAAAGTAGTGTCTCAGTCTTTGCTGATGACACCGAGCTGTGTAAGGAAATATACAGAGCTGGATGTTTTATCTCTGCAGAAGGATTGAGATAAACTGAGTGAATGGGCAGAAAAGTGGAAGATGTTATTTAATGTAGATAAATGTAAGGTTACACATTTGGGCTGTAGAAACAAACTTGCTACATATACACTAAATTGGAAACAACTTGGAGAATCCTCATTAGAGAGCGATTTAGGAGTGCTGATAGATGATAATCTTCACAGTAGTGCGCAGAGTCATTCAGCTGTTGCAAGAGCAAATAGGGTACTATCCTGCATAAGAGGTGAAGATGCAAGGGACGCTAATATTATCCTACCTCTGTTTAAATCCTTGGTTAGGCCTCATCTAGACCATGGAGTACAGATTTGAGTACCAGGGATTGGAGGATCTGAGTTATAAAGGGAAACTAGCCAAACTGGGTTTGTTTACATGTCTAAGGGGTGATATGATTACCATTTACAAATACATTCAAGGTCAATACAAAGAACTATCCAATGAATTATTTTCACAAAGAGCTGAGCTAAGAACAAGAGGTCATCCATTAAGACTAGAGGAAAGGCCCTTTTGACTAAAAGAAAGGCAGGGATTTTTTTACAGTAAGAGAGGAAAAGCTATCTAATTCTTTGCCTTAGGATTTTGTACTTGCAGATACTGTAACTGATTTAAAAGAATAAATCATGACAGATGGCTTCAATGCAGATAGGTTGTTGATCCAGGGAACGATCTGACTGCCATTTGGAGTCAGGAAGGATTTTTTTACCCACTTGGGGTAAATTGGAAATTGCTCCAGGGTTTTTTTTTTGCCTTAATCTGGATCAACAAGAGGTGTTTTGGTATGGACTGGACTTAATGGACACGTCTTTTTTCAGCCTTGTCAGCTATGTTACTATGGTATTCCTAAAACAAATGGGACTATAATTGCTGCAGTTTCAACATCATAGTCAACCCATGCAACAATTCATAGCTTGGACAATCCAACTTACTGCAGTTTGATAATCTGCCCTTCACATTTTTCCCAGCTGATTCTATATTTGATGTTATTATACCCTAGGCATGTCATGAAGCATTTCAATACTGTCAGTACAGTGTAAATATAGATAAATAGATAGGTGGATATACAATTAGATAGACAAAAACATAAATATATTATAGTCAGTATTCAAAAAGATTAATCATGTTAACGTATTGTTCTCATGTCAATGTATTGTTTTATGACTTTTTACTTAGTTATTTTATTATCAGAAGGGCCTATGTGTATATTTAGATTCATTATGAGCACTTCAGGGCTACACTGAAATTGCATAACATTCTCTAACACTCTAACACTTACAGTAAAATAAACATTGTAAGTATCTATTTGATGACTTCACCCACAAAACTACACAAACTTTCCTGTTCCAAACTATTTTGGACACATCCTTTAATAAAGTTTCATTACATAGTCAGTAACATTGAGTCTAATTCATTCAGGAGCTTGTTATTTATTTACTTTTGCCTGTTACAGTAATAGAATTGACAATTTTGTAAAAACTTTCCAATGGGGAAAAAGATGTCTTTGAGTGGATAAAAATATTATACAGTATTATGTCGTTATAGTCCATTTCAATAAATAACATCTTTAATATGAAATGCGTGAAAGGAGAGACACTCATTCAAAGTAAACCTCCTTATGAAGTAAAACAGAAATCAGCAAAGAGAAAAGAGGTTTCATAACAAAGCTGTTTCACTAGTGAGTTAAAAACCCAGTAGAAAACTCTACTTGACAATTATATATCAAAATCTATTTGCTCACAGAAAAAAACAGGCATAATACTGATGAGTAACATGGGAAGACTAGAAACCTTCGGCAGAGTTCAACAGGAATGATTTGTCTCACCCAACATATGCAAAAAGAACAAAAAAATGGAGAGGCACCTGTATTGCTTTATCCGCTATAAATTAATAGGACAATATACACATATCAAATACACTCACATTGATCAATTGTTGGTAATCAAGCATACACTTGTAATCAACTAATAGTGCATGCAGGGTACTTTTCCTGTCCCTGCTTGGGTGTAGATCTTCTGCTGTTGTTTTTTTTCTCCAAAGGATCTTCCTGGAATTCCAAAAGATTTTAGAGCAAAATAATTCAAACCACACCAAATAATAGACTAAAAATAATAAATTAAATAAGAAAAGGAAGTAGACTTTCCTCTATAGAGTATCAAAGGATAATTTATTTTAAAACCAGATATAGGCTCAGTAGGGTATGCGTTTCGCAGCCTCCTGGCTGGTTTATCAACCTAAGATACCTGTAATTACAAATCACAATCGAAAAGGAAAAGAAAAAGCTACAAACAATCTCATTTGTAAAGTATGTTGCAATCTGATTGGTCTAATAAGCTACTGGGAAATGCCAAAAAGGTACAACTCGCGGCCATAACTATATTAACCCCACAGCAAACATTAACAGTTTTAAGACATAATATACAGTTAGGGAAAAAATATTTGATCCCCTGCTGATTTTATACGTTTGCCCACTGGCAAAGAAATGATCAGTCTATAATTTTAATGGTAGGTTTATTTGAACAGTGAGAGACAGAATAACAACAAACAAATCCAGAAAAATGCATTTCAAAACAGTTATAAACTGATTTGCATTTTACTGAGTGAAATAAATATTCGACCACTTTGCAAAACATGTTTGCACACATCTCAGGAGGGATTTTGTCCCACTCCTCTTTGCAGATCCTCTCCAAGTCATTAAGGTTTCGAGGCTGACATTTGTCAACTCAAACCTTCAGCTCCCTCCACAGATTTTCTATGGTATTAAGGTCTGGAGACTGGTTAGGCCACTCCAGGACCTTAATGTGCTTCTTCTTGAGTCACTCCTTTGTTGCCTTGGCCGTGTGCTTTGGGTCATTGTCATGCTGGATAACCCATCCACAACCCATTTTCAATGCCCTGGCTGAGGGAAGGAGGTTCTCACCTAAGATTTGATGGTACATGGCCCCGTCCATCGTCCCATTGATGCGGTGAAGATGTCCTGTCCCCTTAGCAGAAAAACACCCCCAAAGCATAATGTTTCCACCTCCATGTTTGACGGTGGGGATGGTGTTCTTGGGGTCATAGGCAGCATTCCTCCTCCGCCAAACACGGTGAGTTGACTTGGTGCCAAAGAGCTCAATTTTGATCTCATTTGACTACAACACTTTTACCCAATTCTCATCTGAATCATTCAGATGTTCATTGACAAACTTCAGACAGGCCTGTACATGTGCTTTCTTCAGCAGGGGGACCTTGCGGGTGCTGCAGGATTTCAGTCCTTCACGGCATAGTGTGTTACCAATTGTTTTCTTGGTGACTCTGGTGAGATCATTGAAAAGATCCTCTCATGTATTTGTGGGCTGATTCCTCACCGTTCTCATGATCATTGAAGCTCCACGAGGTGAGATCTTGCATGGAGCCCCAGACTGAGGGAAATTGACAGTTATTTTGTGTTTCTTCCATTTGCGAATAATCGCACAAACTGTTATCACCTTCTCACCAAGCTTGTAGCCCATTCCAGCCTTGTGTAGGTCTACAATCTTGTCCATGAGATCCTTGGACAGCTCTTTGATCTTGGCCATGGTGGAGAGTTTGGAATCTGATTGATTGCCTCTGTGGACAGGTTTCTTTTAGACAGGTAACAATCTGAGATTAGAAGCACTGCCTTTAAGAGAGTGCTCCTAATCTCAGCTTGTTACCTGTATAAAAGGCATCTGGGAGCCAGAAATATTGCTGATTGATAGGGGGTCAAATACTTATTGCACTCAGTAAAATGTAAATCAATTTATAACTTTTTTGAAATGCGTTTTTCTGGATTTTTTTGTTGTTATTCTGTCTTTCATTGTTCAAATAAACCTACCATTAAAATTATAGACTGATCATTTCTTTGTCAGTGGGAAACGTGCAAAATCAGCAGGGGATCAAATATTTTTTTCCCTGTTTCATATAAATACTAAATTATTTAAACATCAATAATAGTAAGTTTAGAAAGTTTAAAAGGGAGATATTTTCTTACAGACATTTCCTTTTCTCCTGTGTCCCTCCACGGCATCAAAATACATATGGGTTTATGTCTCCTCCTTCTAGCTGTCATAGCACCAATCAAAAACTCATAAGGAGTCCTGGCTACTTCGACCGGTAGTCAACTTTTGTCAGAGCTAGAACATAAGAGTAGACAGGTTAATGGGTCGGGAGTGCCGTGGAGGGACACAGGAGAAAAGGAAATGTCAGTAAGAAAATTTCTCCCTTTCTCCTGTGTCCCTTCATGGCATCAAAATACATATGGGATGTAACGAAGCCATGCTCAGAGGTGGGCATTTTTAATATGCAGATTACCATTATAACGGTTTGTTTGACACAGACACAGCAGGTTTGGATAAAACACAGTTTTATTAAGCAATCAGCAATACAATAACCCTCACAGGTCCTGTAGTATATTCTGATTATAATACAGACACAAGACAGGTTACATTTACATATGCCTACACAGGTCCAGTATAAACATAGAGTTCATAATACGATATACTGATACAGGTCAGGCAGAATTTGAAGGAATCCCAGTGTATCGGTACTGCATGGGTTAATGGTCTTCAGCAAGTGTAAACAGTCCCATATGAGGTAAGGTCTGTTAAGAAGCTCACCTAGGATAGAGAGCTTAAATACTAGTAACGCCCAGTAATAGGTTGGCAGACAATGGAGAACTGCGTGAGCAGTAATGGAGGCTGAGCAACATAGAGCACTGACAGAGCAGTAATGGAGACTAGGCTACTTGTACTCTGCCGTAGCAGTAAACGGAGGCTAGGCCACTTGCACTCTACCGTAGCAGTAACAGAGACTAGGCCACTTGTTTTCTGCCATTGCAGTAAATGGAGACTAGGCCACTTGCACTCTGCCGTAGCAGTAACAGAGACTAGGCCACTTGTATTCTGCCGTAGCAGTAAACGAAGACTAGGCCACTTGCACTCTTCCGTAGCAGTAACGGAGACTAGGCCACTTGTATTCTGCCACAGCAGTAACCGGAGACTAGGCCACTTGCCCTCTGCCATAGCAGTAACAGAGACTAAGTAACTGGAGACTGCCGTGGCAGTAATGGGAACTGCGCAACTGAGCACTGCCGTGACAGTAACAGAATGAGCAACTGAGTAACTCGCCCTGAGGTGACAACCAACCGTAAGTGACTCGAATGACAAGCAACAGGAATGTCGCCGAGGCGACACATAGGCAACCAGAGCAGGAATGTCAGCCAAGCTGGGTCGGTACATGGAGCAGGAATGTCAGCCAAGCCGGGTTGGTACACAGGAGCAGGAACATCAGCCAAGCCGGGTCGGTACACAGGAGCAGGAGAAGCAGAATGATCAGGCTGTCCGGGTCGGTTCACAGGCAGGAGACGAGATGCAGAGCAGTCAGGCAGGCCGGCTCGATACACTGAGAACAACTAGGATCAGGAACAAGTGCTGGTACTGGAACACCACGAAAGGGCACCGGAGAGGTGCCAGAACCCGGTATATAAAGGCCATACAGGGTGGGACAAGCACAGTATAGCCAATAGGAGTAGAGCTGGAGTGTAGACTGACAGAATCTCGTAAAAGAGCACGGGCACCATGATAGTACCCCCCTCTCAAAGACCCCCTCTCCTAGAAGAGGGACCTGGTTTCTGAGGATATTTAGAGTGAAAACTGTGCAGCAATCTAGGAGCATGAAGGTCATTCTGATCAACCCAGGAACGTTCTTCAGGGCCATAGCCCTTCCAATGGACCAAATATTGCAATTTTCCTCTAAATCTGCGTGAATCAATGATGCTTTGGACTTCATACTCCTCCTGACCCTGAACCTCCACAGTACCGGGGACCACAGGAGTGGTCGTGTAGCGGTTGCATACCAGAGGTTTCAGCAAGGATACATGGAACACATTGTGAATGCGCATAGCAGCTGGGAGATCCAAGGCATACGAAACAGGGTTAACTTTGCTGATCACCCTGAAGGGACCAATGAACCGGGGAGCCAACATATTACACGGAATTTGCAAATTGAGGTTTCTGGAGGAGAGTCATACCCTGTCCCCAACCTGAAAGGAGACCGCTGGCAAACGTCTACGGTTAGCGTGCCACTGATGACGCTGGAACGACTGACTGAGGGCCCTTTGAACCTGTGCCCAAGTGGAGCGGAGTTGCTCGATGTGCTTGTCCAGAGCTGGAATCTGTTGCGACTGGAATGAGTCCAGGCGCAAACATGGCTGAAACCCGTAGTCGATGAGAAAGGGGGAGCTCCCGGACGAGTTAACCGCACAGTTCCTGGCAAACTTTACCCTTGGCAACAGGTCTGCCCAAGTATCATGATGATTGGTGACAAAACAGAGCAGGAACTGCTCCAATCCTTAGCAGTTAGCAATGGGTGCGTTCCATTGGTTGCCTGTGATTAACCCGCCCAGTATTGCCTATATAGACTGGGCTCCTGCACCCTTTCACTGCCCTTTCGTGGTGTTTCTATGCCAGTGCTACGCCTGCCTATGGATTCCTGTGTACCTCTTTGGCCTGCCTGACTTCTCTCCTATTCCTGCGCCTGTGTACCGACCCGGATAGCCTGACTACTCTCCAGTGTTGTTCCTGAGTACCGTTCCAGCCTGGCTGATGTTCCTGCTTCCATATTCGACTCGGTTTGGCTGACGTTCCTGCTCCGGTATCCTGACCCAGCCTGGCTGACGTTCCTGTTCCTGGATCCCGACTTGGCTGCATTCTGATTGACTCTGGTCGCCTCGGCGACATTCTGACTACCGGTGCCTTCCTTGGTTGGCACCACTGACTTCAGGCTTCTGGCCTCCGAGATTGCACTGGTTTTCAATGTATTGGTTTGCTCCACTCTAACATCGGTTGCTAGTGCTGCCTCCGTTATAGCACCAGTAGGGCCTCCGTGTTTGTCCAGTACGTGGTACTGGTTTGCTCCATTCTAACACCGGTTGCTAATGCTGACTCCGTTATAGCACCGGTAGGGCCTCCGTGTTTGTCCAGTACGTGGTACTGGTTTGCTCCATTCTAACACCGGTTGCTAATGCTGACTCCGTTATAGCACCGGTAGGGCCTCCGTGTTTGTCCAGTACATGGTACTGGTTTGCTCCATTCTAACACTGGTTGCTAATGCTGCCTCCATTATAGCACCGGTAGGGCCTCCGTGTTTGTCCAGTACATAGTACTGGTTTGCTCCACTCTAACACCGGTTGCTAGTTCTGCCTCCGTTATAGCACCGGTAGGGCCTCTGGTTTGTCCAGTACGTGGTACTGGTTTGCTCCACTCTACACCGGTTGCTAGTGCTGCCTCCATTATAGCGTCGGTAGGGCCTCCGTGTTTGTCCAGTACATGGTACTGGTTTGCTCCACTTTGACACCGGCTGCTAATGCTGCCTCCGTTATAGCACCGGTAGGGCCTCCGTGTTTGTCCAGTACATGGTACTGGTTTGCTCCACTCGGTTTCTCCAGTCGCATGTGTTGCCTCTGTGTTTGCGCTGGTATTCGGTAGTTGGTTGCTCCATTCCATCTAACCGGCTGCTTCGCTACCTCCGTTATAGCACCGGTAGGGCCTCTACTACACCGTGTCACATCTGCCATAGGCTGCCTTACCCGGTATATTGGTAAGGCCGGTAGAGCCTCCTCAGTCCCTTGCTGTGCCAGTGTAGGCTTCCTTGCCCGGTATATTGGCAAGGTCAGTAGAGCCTCCTCAGTCCTACTGTGCCATCTTTTAGGCTGCCTTGCCCGGTAAATTGACAAGGTCGGTAGAGCCTCCTCAGTCCTATTGTGCCATCTTCTAGGCTGCCTTACCCGGTATATTGGTAAGACCGGTAGAGCCTCTTCAGTCCTATTGTACCTTCTGTTAGGCTGCCTTACCTGGTATTTTAGTAAGGTCGGTAGAGCCTATACATTGTATACATTGTATGCTATACTACTTGAACCTGTCGTATGTCTGTAACTTATGTGTGACGTTCAGAACCTGTGAGGGTTCTTTATTATCTTTTCAATAAAGCTGTCTTTTTATCTTAACTCTGTGTCTGTGAGTCAAAACAAACCGTGACACCACCGGACTCTGAACTGGTTTATTGAGATGCACCGTGCGCTCAAGAATAGTTTGTATGACCTGTGCCAACTGATCCAAACGCTGCTCATGTACATCCATCCTCCAATGGATGTTCTGTGCATTTCCCTCACCTTTACTGTCTGAGGTCATGGCCCTTTCGTACTGTAACAGTTTGTTTGACACACAGACACAGTAGGTTTGGATAAAACACAGTTTTATTAAGCAATCAGCAATACAATAACCCTCACAGGTCCTGTAGTATATTCTGATTATAATACAGACACAAGACAGGTTACATTTACATATGCCTACACAGGTCCAGTATAAACATAGACTGCATAACACGATATACTGACACAGGTCAGGCAGAATTTGAAGGAATCCCAGTGTATCGGTACTGCATGGGTTAATGGTCTTCAGCAAGTGTAAACAGTCCCATATGAGGTAACGTCTGTTAAGAAGCTCACCTAGGATATAGAGCTTAAATACGAGTAATGCCCAGTAATAGGTTAGCAGACAATGGAGAACTGCCTGAGCAGTAATGGAGGCTGAGCAACATAGAGCACTGCTGGCGCAGTAACGGAGACAAGACCATGTGATCACTGCCATAGCAGTAACGGAGACTAGGCTACTTGTAATCTGCTGTAGCAGTAAACGGAGGCTAGGCCACTTGCACTCTGCTGTAGCAGTAACGGAGACTAGGCCACTTGTATTCTGCCGTAGAAGTAAACGGAGACTAGGCCACTTGCACTCTGCCATAGCAGTAACGGAGACTAGGCCACTTGTATTCTGCCGTAGCAGTAACGGAGACTAGGCCACTTGCCCTCTGCCGTAGCAGTAACGGAGACTAAGCGACTGGAGACTGCTGTGGCAGTAATGGGATCTGCGCAACTGAGCACTGCCGTGACAGTAATGGAATGAGCAACTGAGTAACTCGCCCTGAGGTGACAACCAACCGGAAATGACTCGAATGACAAGCAACAGGAATGTCACAGATGCGACACAGAGGCAACCGAAGCAAGAACGTCAGCCAATCCGGGTCGGTACACTGAGCAGGAACATCAGCCAAGCCGGGTTGGTACACAGGAGCAGGAACGTCAGCCAAGCCGGGTCCGTACACAGGAGCAGGAGAAGCAGAATGGTCAGGCTGTCTGGGTCGGTTCACAGGCAGGAGACGAGATGCAGAGTAGTCAGGCAGGCCGGGTCGATACACTGAGAACAACTAAGATCAGGAACAAGCGCTGGTACTGGAACACCACGAAAGGGCACCGGAGAGGTGCCAGAACCCGCTATATAAAGGCCATTCTGGGTGGGACAAGCACAGTATAGCCAATAGGAGTAGAGCAGGAGTGTAGACTGACAGAATCTTGTAAAAGAGCACGGGCACCGTGATAACTATAGGAAGAGGCCAGGAACTTCTAAGAGCTACTATGTATCTCAGGAAGGTATAAAATAAACTATATATAATGGCTTATTCAGATTATAGAAAAATACTCAAAAGATCTTACTGGCCTGGGATGGTTGCTGACTTGAGGATCTTTCTTCCAAAGTCTGCTTCAGCTGAAGACTGAACATCCACATGGTAATGTTTGATAAACATTGATATAGATAACCAGGTTGCTGCTTTACATAATTCTTCTGAGGTTACTGAAGCTTTTGCTGCCCATGAGGTTGCCATAGCCCTAGTAGAGTGGACTTTTAGGATTTTTGGTGGATCCTTTCCTCCCTCTAAGTATGAGAGCTTAATACAGTCAGTTATTCATCTTGTGATGGATGCTTTGGAAGCAGGTTTCCCTTTGAATTTTCCCTGAAAATGTATGAACAAGGAGTCTGATTTTCTAAAAGGTTCTGGTCTCTGCAAATATATTGACATGCACCTGACTAAGTATGCAGACATTGTTCTTCCTGATCCTTAGGATTTCGAAAAAATGACGGTAGTACTATATCTTTGTTCAAGTTGAAAGAGGATATTACTTTAGGTCTAAACTCTGGACGGGTTCGAAGAACAATCTTATCTTGGTGAAAAATAATAAAGGTTTTTTGCTGATAAGGCTTGTAGTTCACCAATCCTCTTTGCTGATATAATCACTGTTAAAAAGACAATCTTTAAAGGTAGATATTTAAGATGAGCTTGATCTAATGGTTCACATTTCAATGATCTAGTCAGCTGATCTAGTACAATATTCAGATCCCAGGGTGGAATTACACTTTTGATTCTGGGTCTTGACTTGTCTATTGATCTCAAATATCTTTTAACCAGAATATCCCCTGAAAATTGCTCTGCAAGACAGGCTGAAATTGCTGACAATTGTATCTTCAGGGATGCTGGTCGTAGTCCTAGTTCAAAACCCTTTTGTAAAAAACTTAAGACATGAGAAGACCTAATGGAAGATCTGTCTAAACCAGTGTTGCTGTACCATCTTGCAAAAGATTCCCAGATTCTATAATATACTCTGGAAGTTGAGGCTTTCCTGCCTGATATAATGGTATTAATAACCGATTCTGAAAGATCCTTTGATCTTAGTAAACTCCTTTCAACCTCCAGGCCATTAGTTTCAGGAATTCTGGATTCGGGTGGACAATTGTACACCGCGTTAGAAGATTCTCCACTGGAGGTAGAGGCAGTGGCATATCTGTTGATAATCTTACTAGGTCTGTGAACCATACTCTTCTAGGCCAGTTTGGAGCTATCAGGATGACATCCAATTGGTCCTGTCTGATCTTTTTGAGGACCACCAGAATCATAGGGGATGGTGGAAATAGGTATGCTAGACTGAAGTTCCATTTGTGGTTCAGAGCGTCCGTGCCCAGGGCTCAAGGATGAGGGTTCCTGGAAAAGAATGCTTGAATTTTTCTGTTTGAGTGAGA
Source organism: Rhinophrynus dorsalis (assembly GCA_037306005.1). Taxonomy (NCBI): domain Eukaryota; kingdom Metazoa; phylum Chordata; class Amphibia; order Anura; family Rhinophrynidae; genus Rhinophrynus; species Rhinophrynus dorsalis. The sequence continues at coordinate 259,067,821 of CM074722.1, forward strand.
TGCCATGAAATATATTACTGGCAGACACCACTTCTTTACAATGATGCTGAATATCTCTGGATTTAGAGACCATTCTCCAGGATCCAGCTTGTTGTGGCTGAGAAAGTCTGCTTGAAGATTTCTGTTTCCCGCTATGTGAATGGCTGAGAGGGCCATCAAGTTCTTTTCTGCCCAGTTTACTTACTCCTCTTACTTCCAGATTTAGGGACTGACTGCTTGTTCCCTCTTGATTTCTTATGTATAAGACAGCAATCATGCTGTCCGATACTATCTTTACCGGCTTGTTTCTTATCTTTTCCTTTAGCTTTCTTAGGCAAAGCATTATTGCCCTTAATTCCAGAACATTTATGTGCAGTCTGGCTTCCCTTGCTGACCAAGTTCCTTGTATTGATCTATTCTTCCAATATCCTCCCCATCCGGTAAGGCTAGCATCTGTTGCTATTCTCTCCCAGGATAAGTCCTGCAGTGGAACTCCCTTCTGAAGGTGTTTCTTCTTTGCCCACCAGGATAAGCTCTTTTGGATTTTTACTTGGAGGAGAATTCTCTGTGATGTGTTTGTGGAGTTCCGGTTCCACTGACTTAGGAACCAATTTCGTAGAGGTCTCATGTGAGACTTGGCCCAGGGAACTACTTTTACTGAGGATGTCATGGTTCCCAGAATTTCCATGTACTCCTGGGATGTATGAATTGTCACTCTTTTGAATGTCTTTATTCTTTTGATTATGGTTTCTGTTCTGTTTAAGGACAAGGATATCTTGTTCTTGGCAGTGTTCAGGATCATACCTACGAAGATCAGTTTGCGTGCAGGCTGAAGCTGACTTTTTTCACTGTTCACCATCCACCACAAGTCCAGGAGATGATTCAAGGTTATGGATGTGTGATCTTGAGCTTGAATATAGGAATCCAATGTTACTAGTATGTCGTCCAGATAAGGTACTATCGTAATACCTTGTTGTCTCAGGGGTTCCAGAGCTGCTGCTAAGATCTTTGAGAAAATTCTGGGTGCTGATGATAGTCCAAATTGAAGCACACTGAATTGCCAGTGTTGTCCCTTGAAACAAAACCTGAGGAATCTCCTGTGGTTTTTCAAGATGGGTATGTGGTAGTAGCTTCCTGAATATCTATCGTAGTTAGGTAAGTGGATGGTCTGAGGGCTTGAATCACTGATGACACTGCTTCCATTTTGAAAGCTCTTTGTCTTAGATATGTATTCAGTAATTTCTGATCCAAAATGGCCCTGAAGCAGCCTGTTCATTTTTTGACCACAAACAGTTGGATACCATCCCCCTACTGGAACAGCTAGAAGGGTCCGCTGATTCTCTGTGAAACTCTTTCTTGAAATGAGCCTTACAATTCCCCTCCTTTCTGAATGTTCCTCTTGAAAATTGGGAAGAAGACTGTTTTCATTGTTCGAAGCCCATTGAGGATTGAAAACGTCTGGAGTCTCGAAAGGACTGGTGCTTGCCTCTGATTGATGTTCTGACCGGGGAGGATCTAGATCTTCTATCTTGTGGGAGAAAGGAACTTCTTCCTCCTGTGACCTTCTTGATGATTTCTTCCAACTTTTCTCCAAACAGAAGAGGTCCTTCAAATTGCAAAGATACCAACTTCGACTTTGAAAATGGGTCTGCGTCCCAAGATCTTAGCCAGAGGGCTCTTCTGGAAGTGACTGACAAGGCCGAAGATCTGGCTGTTAATCTAATTGTGTCCATGGAGGCATCACATGAATAGGCTACTGCTTCTTTAATTGCAGCGATTTCCATCATCAGCTTGGATCTTGATATCGGAGATTACATTTTTTGTTCCAATTCTGTTAACCAGATTTGCATTATTCTTGAAATACAAGCCATCACTGTGGCCGTCTTCATGTTTTGACCAAGCAGTGCATATTGCTTTTTCAGGGCACTTTCCATCTTCTGATCCATGGGATACTTTAAAGATTAACCATCCTCCATGGGTATAGTTATCCTTTTTGCTAACTGCGACTGATGCATCAATTTTTGGGGGAGAAATCCAGATGTTAGTATCTTCTTCTTTGAATGGATCCATTCTATGAAATATTTGGGACATGGAGATTCTCTTGTCCCCTTTAATCCATTCAGTCTTAATCAAATCTGAGACAGCATGGTGAACAGGTAGTTCCTTCTTGTTTCCCAGGAAAGCATTATCTAGGATACCTTGTTCTTTAGTCTTGTCCACTAGTCCTAATGTTTTTCTCATGTTTTTGAGGAAGGGTAATCTCGCCTTCCTCTTCTGAGTATTCAGATAAAATATCTTGCATGCTATCCTCATCCATTTGATCCAATCTGGCGGAAGTACCTTTATCTGGATCTTCTAGTCTCTGTCTTTTCCTTGGAGCTTGTAACGATGAAAAGGTCTCTTGCATTGAAGACTTCATCCATGTTAGGAAGTCTTGAAACTGGTTAGGCACATCAGGACCTACAGCCTTCTTTAGGCATTCAGGGCATAACTTGCTAGGATCAGAACAAGTATCTTGTTCTCACAACCTGCACAGAGTTTTGACTTCTGAGAGGCTTTCTCATCTTTATTCTCTATCTGTCCCTTTTATTTAGAGGAGGGAGTCTTTGCAGGAGTAGACATAACTTACTATTAAAGGGATACTAATATTTTGTTTTATCTTTATTTTATTTTGTAGGCATTACAAAAACATAAAGAACAATATAAGTCTTATCTCTCAAACCTTTATAGTTTAAGAGATATTCACAAGCAAAGTTTCCCCCTCCCGCCCCTTTTACCTAATGTAAGCCATCTCTTCTCAGATGTGGAATGCAGTCCATAGACCAGACAGATAACAGAAGGGGACAATCTTCTTACTATTAGAACAATGAAAGCCCTGCCCCCCTTGACAAGTTTTTCAGGTTTTTCCCTTATCTTAATTGAAGATTGTCTCTCTCTGCAGTCTACCTGGGCACCTCCCTTCTGCTCTGGCTGAGCAGTGTTACATTAGTAAAAGGGGTGGGAGGGGGATTCTTTATCATTGAATTACTCCTAAACTACATCTCTGACAGAAACTGAAATAACACTCTCCATAGCCCAAACACTATGAGGATTAATTAGAGCTTCTTTTATTATGAAACATTACTATCAGTTTAAGACTTAACTTGTATTAATTATCAAATAAAGTTTTAAAAAGAAGTTAAAGACAATAACCCCTGTAAAAACATAGATTTTGCTAGCCTTGAGCAGCTTCTTGTATCCAGCCCAAGGCCCTCTATATATAATTGGAGCATAATTGGCTTGTGTTCCAAGGTGGAGCTCAGAGGCCCGCCAGAAAGCATAGTAAATGCATAAAAGACTCCTACCTTGTCTTCATACTCTTTGCTTGTCAGAAGCTCACTGCTGTAAGACCCAGGTAGGAACCGGAATGGTGTTCATCCTTCTGCACTCCATAGTTGCATTCATGATCACTTCCCCCTGCATCAGCATCGTTCCTGCTGGGCTGGTGTCACTTCCTGTGCAGCATTTTTCCTCTGACCAGTGTCAGTGTGGAGTCAGGGCATCATGGACCTCCCCTGGCAATGGGACAGCAATGAATGCGGCCCAGAATCTTCTTTCCCTTGCGATCTTCCCCCGGTGGCCCGAATCGGTTGCGGAGGTAAACTGAACTATCTCTCTGTATGCAGCCAGTAAGACTTCCCACTCCCCACTTCCAGCTGCCCATAAGACCAAAAAGACTACCGGTCGAAGTAGCCAGGACTCCTTATGAGCTTTTTGATTGGTCCTGCGACAGCTGGAAGGAGGAGACATAAACCCATATGTATATATACACATATATACATATTTATATATAGCAAAGAAAAGCATGTACATATACATGCACACATACCTTATACATACTTTCATACATACATACATATACACTAGTGCATATACACATACAAAATACACATTCTAAACAACCTGAAAGCTATATCATCAAACATAAAAGGCCTTTAAAAACCGATATAATACAAATGCACACAGAATCCTGTGCATCCAAGTAGATCTTGGTCCACAGAGAGAGGGAGACCACAATACCAGGACAAACAACTTCAGAGTCACAACTCACAAAACAAGGATGAATAGAAAATATATGTAACCCTATTAAAACTAATTAATGCTTGATGGTCACAATAAATGTAAATAAATACTATATGTATATTTAACCCCCCATACTGAATGTTGGAGGGGTACACCAAGCAATCTCTGGCTCCCCGTCACACACAGGCCCCATGGAACACTATATTTGCACACTATGAATCTATATTAAAGGAAATAAAAATATACTGAAGGAGAACTCTCAACTAAATGTCTCAAAACGCTTACAAATCTATATCTATATTTAGACCCCCAGGTGGATATGTTGGATATGGGTACATCTATGAAAAATCTGTGATTTGTTAAATCTGAATACATGATAGTGTCTCATGCAGTTAATATAGTACATGCCATATGGACATTCTGTTCTAATTTTAATTCTCTTCTACCTCCTTTAAGCGATACAGGTGATTACTTTATACTATTAGTTTTATTAGCATTACTGCCCTGGTTGATAAAAATGTGTCCTTAGGAGGTGCATTTAAATGAAAACAGTATTGAGTGGTTTCAGTTACTCTTTTATGGTAATTTATGGTAATTGAACCTTTGGTTGCCCTCTTTTGTAAGAAAGATAAACACAGATGCATTTATTGAGCCAGCTGTATTTTAATTGTATAAGTTGAATAAAAAAGTGACTTAATGCTTCACTATTTATCCCGTTTCTACTATTTCACATGCAAGAGAGTGTGTGTGTGTGTGTGGGGGGGGGCAAACCAGCCCATGGACGAAGTGCTGAAATATATTTAGCAAAAGTGTATACCTTCCTATATTCAAAATTTATTAATCACAAAAGTAACAGAGCAAGCCGTCTCCCAGAGACACTAGGAGGAATATACTAATATGATTCCTCTGTCTGCCTAGTACACATGTACTAAGTTAAAGAGATAGTAATGTTTCATAATAAAAGCAGCTCTAATTAATCATCATAATATTTGGACTTTGGAGAGTGTTATTTCAATTCTGTCAGAGTTGTAGTTTAAGAGTAATTCAACAAAGTATCCCCCTCCCGCCCCTTTTACTGATGTAACACTGCTCAGCTAGAGCAGAAGGGAGGTGCCCAGGTAGATTGCAGAGAGGGACAATCTTCAATTAAGATAAGGGAAAAACCTGAAAAGCTTGTCAAGGGGGGCAGGGCTCATTGTTTTCATAGGAAGAAGATTGTCCCCTGCTGTTATCTGTCTGGTCTTACAACCAGATTCCACATCTGAGAAGAGATGGCTAACACTAGGTAAAAGGGGCGGGAGGGGAAACTTTACTTGTGAATATCTCTTAAACCATAAAGGTTTGAGAGATAAGACTTATATTATTCTTCATGTTTTTTTTAATGCCTACAAAATAAAATTTGTTAAAACGAAGTATTACTATCCCTTTAACGAGGCTGGAAAAAAAAATCTTTTTGTGCTGCTTGTGGTAAAGGGAGGGCAGTGTGTGGGTGTATTGGCATTTGGTGTGTTCTATTCCTCTGCAACTTACTTCTCACTCTATACCTTTAAAGGAATAGTAACACTTAAGATGCAAAATATACATCTTGTAAGGTTTATCTTCCTCAGTAAAACAAGGGTACTCCCACTTCTGAGAGATGTTTTATTCAAACGTTTTTGCAGCTCAAACTTAAATTTTGGAAGTTCAGTATCTTAATGTCCTGAAATTATACAGTGGCTCTCTTGCTACACCATCCTATGGACAGCTCTGGTCAGTTGACCATAAACCTCCATAGAATGGTATAGCAACAGCTCCACTGTACAATTTCAGGACACTGCGATTCTACACCTAAAAAATTTAAGTTTTAGCTGGAATAAATTTTGACTAAAACAATATCTGCATTGGAAGTACTCTTGTTTTACTCTGCAACATATATTATTTTTTACATTTTAAATATTAGTATTCCTTAAAGTATTTTACCCACAACTTGCCTTTTTTCTACATCTACATTTAATAGAAGTTCCTTTGAATCCTTGAGAGGTTTCCAAAGCATTGCAAAGTAATAAGCTGGAGACATCTCTATCATTCAAGGTGTTATAACCCTATTTAAATCATTTTTGATTTTGGGGAATTTTAATATGTTACCTATGGTTCAGTTGGTATGACCCAGTTTTACCTTTAAAAGGAGAGCAGCCACACAATTTTCCCCACAGTGACAACAAAATAATATATATTAACTGGTCATACAGTTCAGTAAACCAAAAAACATGATACTTATGGCGGAGTGCAATAGAGTGGAGCATTAGCTATTTCTTGAAAGCCATATATGTGTGTGCTATTTGACATTGCAGACATTTTAACCACTCATTGAAATGCATTATTTAAAAAAAAAAAAGCACAAACACTCACTAATTCATAAAGAAACATGCACAATTCTGTAACAATTTGGTGCTAATCTTTTTTCCCATCAAAAGTGCATTGTCAGAAACAATTATGCACCTTTCTTGCATTCCACCCTTAGCACCAGCCTCATGGACACTAAGGGCTAATGGGCATGCTGCCAGGTAATTATCAGCCTGCACAGCCATCCTTGTAATTATGCCTTTAGGGTAAGTCTAGCTTCATAAATACCCACACAAGGTTATTTTTACCTTATTTTTCACCTTATTATTACTGTATCTCATGCAACTGCTTCAATGTTATGGACCCAGACAGTGTTCACTCTAAGATGAGCAACCCATCACCAAAAAAGCTAAATAGAACTGTTTATGCTGGGATGCACTACAACAAACAGATTAACCATGCATCCCTACCGTTTCTAATTACTCTTCAAAGCACACATAAACTAAAAAGAACTGAAGAAAATCTGAGGGAGGATCAACTGCACTATAAGTTACAAATAAAAATCCTTATTACTTTTAATTGGGATTCAACCCCTTTGATGATAGAAAGATCTTAAGAGGATTGTGAGGCAATGCACTGTAGACTACCCTAGGATTCTGTGCATTAAAGGACCCTTTAAATCAAAGGGAATTTGAAGAAGTTGTGAATTGGTTTGTTCCACTGTCTATCTAGTTCTTCTTGGGACACACACACCAGCTTCTTTCAGTTCTGAGTTGATAAACTTTTCTCACCTCAGGGGGAGCACTGGACTCACTTCTCCAATGTAGGAGTAGTTGTTAGACCAATCTCTTCTATTCATTTTTTTCTTTATAGGAGTGTTTTTGGCTACTAGGTTACTGTCTTGCACCTTACTTTTTAAGTGTTTCTATCTATGTTTTTATAGTGTCTTCTGTTACATTTGTGTACAATACATTTGTGATTTTTATACATTTGAATTTAGGAATGTGCAATTCTTTGCAATAGAAAAAAAAGAAAAAGGTGAAATCTAATTTCTTAGCTAAAACATTGACTATGATCATTAATGCCAAGTGCTCATTTTGTGCTATGAAAAATGTATCAAGTACTTTAAAGGATATAGAACAGCAAAATGATTATACATGATTCACAACTGAAACAATATCATATATGTAGTGTTAAGCACATCTTATTTTTAGAAAGATTTTTTAATGTGCAAATTTATAATATAAAATATATATTATATTATTTTGCAAAAGTCTTAGGTAGGTGTGAAAAAATGCTGTAAAGTACGAATGCTTTCAAAAATAGACATTAATAGTTTACTTATATTAGTTAACAAAATGCTTAGTGAGTGAACAGAAAAAAAATCTAAATCAAATCAATATTTAGTGTGACCAACTTTTGCCTTCAAAACAGTGTCAATTCTTGTAGGTAACTTGCACACAGTTTGTTAAGGAACTCAGCAGGTAAATTGTTCTAAACATCTTGGAAAACTAACCTCAGTTTAGGTTGCCTCAGTTGCTTCTCTCTCTTCATGTAGTCTCATACACACTTCATGATGTTAAGATCAGGGCTCTATGCGGGCCATACCATCACGTCCAGGACTGCTTGTTCTTCTTTACACTGAAGATAGTTTTTAATGATTTTGGCTGTATATTTTGGGTTGTTGTCATGCTGCAAAATAAATTTGGTGACAATCAGATAACTCCCTAATGGTACTGCATTGATGGATCGCGATCTGCCTGTACTTATCAGCATTGAGAAGACCATTAATTCTGATCGAATCCAACTCCATTTGCAGAATTGCAGCCCCAGACTTGCAAGGAATCTCCACTATACTTAACTGTTGCCTGCAGATACTCATTATTGTACTGCTCTCCAGCCCTTCATCAAGTAAACTGCCTTCTGCTACAGCCAAATATTTCATATTTTGACTCATTGGTCCAGAGTACCCGCTGCCATTTTTCTGCACCACGGTTCCAGTGTTTTCATACATAGTTGAGTCATTTAGCCTTTATTCCACATCGGAGGTATGGCTATTTGGACACAAGTCTTCCATGAAGACCGCTTATGCCAGATTTCTCCGGACAGTAGATGGGTGTATCAGAATCCCACGGTTTTCTGCCAATTCTGAGCTGATGGCACTGCCTGACATTTTCCAATTGTTAATGGAAGTAAGCATGATGTGTCTTTCATTTCGCCGATCAATGTGTCTACAGCCCTCAGTGTTGTCTGTTTCTTTGTGCTTCTTCAAAAGAGCTTGGACAGCACATCTGGAAACCCCTGTCTTCCTTGAAATTTCTGCCTGGGAGAGACCTTGGTAATACAGTATAACTATCTCATGTCTTGTTGCTGTGCTCAGTCTTGCCATGGTGTATGACTTTTGACATTAAACTGTCTTCAGCAAGTTCACCTTGTTAGATGAGTCTGGCTGTTCCTCAACCAGTTTTATTCCTCCTACACAAGCTGTTCTGTTTCAGTTAATGATTGTGTTTCAACCCACATATTAAATTGATGATCAATGGCACCTGTTTGGTATAATTTTTTAATCATACACCAGAATATATGCCTATAAAACTCTGACTTCCTCCAAGCATACCTAGAAGAATTGATTCTGTTTTGAAAGCAAAGGGTGGTCACACCAAATATTGATTTGATTTAGATTTTTCTTCTGTTCACTCACTATGCATTTTGTTAATTGATAAAAATATGCTATTCACATGTCTATTTTTGAAAGCATTCTTACTTTACTTTACACCTGCCTAAGACTTTTGCACAGTACTGTATATACACACATATCATCACCAGCTTCAGCCTTTGTCGATCATCTGCAGTTTGGAGGTTGGCCTCCTTAGCAGGTTTACAGCAACTTTGATCATGTGCTTTTTACGACTACTGTGTTCCATCAAATTTGGTAATTTCATCAACCCATCTTGTCTTCAGTCCATTCAAAAATTTATTTGGTCCATATAACATCAAAGGGAAGATGCACTAATGTTCACAGAGAGCTCATAATAGGGATGGGTGAAACGTTTCACCTCAAACTGAAATCAGCAAAAAATGGTACTTTATTTACATCTTTAACAGAGTAATTTAAGGGAAATTTGTTGACTCCATTCAGTACATACTGGTTGTGGGATATTTTGCATTTGGTAGTATTGTTGCACAACTAGAGCTGTGTGAGCTAGTTTGTAGGGATGGGTGAACATTTTAATCTCAAACTGAAATCTGTGAAAAATGGCACTTTCTTCTTGGCGAAAATTTTCCAGAGAAAAGTGCAGATTTTCAGCTTTTTCCCACTTTTTTCATCTAGCTAATTCCATTGAAATCAATGGGAACATTGAAGATACACACACCAGATATCAAATATTATTTTATTTCCAAAAGGCATAGTATAAAAGGGGCATGAGGGTGCCTGTGTTGGTGAGGTGTGGGGAAAGAATCAGCTGAACGGGGGAAGATTTTTTGGGGGATTATTTACTGGTATTGGAGGGCAGTTGATAAAAAATAAATCCTAAATTAAAAAACCCCATAAGGCATGGTATAACAGGGGTCTGAGGAGGTGCCTGTGTTGGGTCGAGTCTGGGGAATGTATCATTTGAACAGGAAATTTGTTTTTGGGGAGGTTCTTGACTGGTATTAGGGGGACAGTTAAGAAAAAAATAAATCAGTAAAATAAAATAAGATATTTGTATGTAAAGTGATAGAGACAAGGACCCCCTAATGTAAGCTGCCACTAGGGTAGACTGATACTTAACTTGATAGAGTATTTTGTTGAGGATGATTTGTTAGATTTTTTTGTTAGAGGCCCAAGCCCTGAGGAAACATTGATTTGTAGGACTTAGGTTTGTTAGAAACAAACCCCCAAAAACTGTAGCACTATGTTTTTTTTTTGTTTTTTTTTTCAAAGCAGAAGCCCTGAGAAAAAAAAATGCCCTACTGGCCTAGTGCCAGCAGGTCATGTTGGCCAGTGGCCACTGGCCATTTTCAAATGTCCTCCTCCAGAGTCCATAATTGTGGAATTTGCAACTGCTCTTCTTGCTGCTGCTGAGAAGTTTTAAGCAGCAGGATGATCAAGCAGCTGAAAGGGAATGGGATCAACAATAGCAGTAACATGAGTGATAAATTATGAAGGTTGACTTGCTACGACTAGCTCCAGTGATGCGCCTGAGGCAGTAGCAGCACAATAAGTAGTCCCCAGTCTTCGTGGAGAAAAGAAGAAGTTGGGCAATAATTGTTCTCCACCTGCCCCTCCTCCAAAATCATGGGTGTGTTGTTATAAGAATACAATTTTTTCCCTTGATAGCAGGAACTGTGGTTCTCATCAGCAACAGCAATGTGCGCAGTGCGTGTGGTAAACAACATCTGGAGACACAACTGTATCCAAACACCATGACACCAGAACCCAAGTACTGCCGCTATCACTATACCCCTTGTCCAGACCCCACTAACGACATATGACAACTTGCTGAAAGTTTAATGGTAATGATGAACCCTCCCTGCCAGCATCCTAGCATATTCTGCGGGATGGAATCTCCACAGATGCCTCTTGATGACCTGGTATTGATTCTCCTCCACCACACTGGCATGTTCAGCCCCAGAGTCTTCCTCCTCACAGTCACTAGTAATATGAGGATTTTGATTATCTCCTCCTTCATTCTTACCACTAACAAGCTGCTGGACCTTCTTAATAATAGTAGTACTAGCACTGGCAGGACTGCTTGGAGATGGAAAGTGTGACTTAAGGATTTGTGGCTACCAGTAGGCCATGGAACAAGGCCGGGGGGGGGGTCAGACAATGTACATGGAATCTGTGGCAACAGAAAAAGTCTGGGGGCCAGGCAGTGTACATGGGGTTCTATGTCTACCAGTGAACAAGGGAACAAGGTTGGGGGCCCACTAGTAGTCATAAATCCCCATGGATGCTGTATGCTAATGGGGACCTTCTCCCTCCCCTTGCATCCCTAAATTTTAGTGTACATGGCAATGTATGTTTATAGTGAAAAGTTGAAGTGCTTTGAACACATCAACAAAATCATATCGCCATAACATCAACCTTTAGTGCATCTCCCCCAGGTCTTCTTGCTATGTGACCTGCCCTTTTCCATTTAGGTACTTTATTCTTTCAATGATGTTATAAAGCTTTGTTTGCTGATGAATCCATGCACATGTTTTTCAGCCTCTTTTTGTTACATTCAGAATTAAAAGTTCCATACTTCTCTATGTAACCTTAAGTTTTTGTATGGCCACATGTAACAACTGGGAGGACACATGGTCAAAAACCTTTCAGTTGAGGCAGAGTGGTATATTTGTCTTAAAGACAATACTACTACGTTTTCCAAATGTTTGCCATCCCAATTTTATTTGTTGTCCAATTTCCATCATAGTCTTTCCATCTGTTAACCTTTCCTATCAAAGGTAAACATACTTGTCTGCTTCTTCTAGTTCTTGGCAAACTGCTGCAAGTTTCCATGGTATGGTATGGTAAATTTATTACGTTGCTTTTTGTTGTCTTCAGACAAAAATGTTTGCTTTCCTGTTGTTGTTCTTCAATGAGTTTTTGCAGTTCTACAGGACTATTGACAAAGTTTATGATACCACCATGAGTCTTATGCCTTTTCATAGTCAATGATGGCAATGCATAATAGAAGGTTGTATTCACTATGCCACTCCATAACTTTTTTCACTGTCTGGATATGATCTATTGTAGTGAAACCGCTTCTGAAGCCTGGTTATTTTTTTTGGTTGTGCCAAACTAAATATTGCTTCCATTCATCATGATATTACCTTTGTGTTATCACCTTTTTTGTACAGTAGGGTGACTTCTGCATTTTTCCATGTTTCGGGCACTTTGCCAAGTAGTAGTAGTTTAGATCTGAATACAATTCTTCCACTTATTTTACTATTTGTTGTTGGAGTTTTTGCTGTTGCACTGTCTTCAAGCGTTAATGCAAATATTTGGCTCCTACATGTGGCCATATTTCATTTTGTTTTCTTTAACACTTGGTTTTCTTCCAGTGTCCTTTTGATGAGCTCAACTTTGAATGTGCATGTTTCTTCTTTTATTCCTTTTCCTATGCTCTTGCACATTTCTACATATTCTATCCTGTTTCTAATATTACCACTTTACTTTATTTCTTGTCACTTTTTTCATCATAACAACTGTTTCTTTTGATAATTTTTTATTTTATTTTTTACAGTACATCCAAGGACATGGGCAGAGTCTATGATAGTCTCAATAACTTTTTCATTGTGGGTTGAAATTTCTGTGTCTGAAAGGTCTTGCAGCACATTGAAGCTATTATACAGTGATCAAAATTCATATGATTGTTCAATAGCTGGCTAGTGTTGATCTTCACATTTATTGAATTGAACATTACAATTGTTTGTTCTTGCAGTCAGTTTAGATTTTTGTTCTCACTAGACTATGGTCACTTCCAACATTAAAACGGCTGATGACTGAGCAGTCAGCGAATATTGTTTTATTATTTGCAAATATGTAATAGATTTCATTTGTATTGCCATCAAGGCTTTTCCATGTGCATTATCTCTGAGCCTTTTTCCTGTAGAATGAATTAATGATGTACAAATGTTGTTCTTCTGCAAATTCAATCAGTTGATTTCCTGTATCATTTCTTTTCCGGTTCTATGTGGTCTGATAGATTCTTCACCATTTTGGATCTTATTCTCGCATTGTAATCTCACTTTATACATTTATAGTGGTAATTTTCCTGATTGTAGAGGCACTGTGGCTTCTTGTAGGGGTGTAAACTTGAATGATTTGAAGAACATATCAACTATTTAGTTTGACAGCTCAGGAAGAAATTCTTTCAGACATACTTTTTACTTTTATGACTGAATCTGTCAGTCTTATGTTAATCAAGACTTTTATATTTCACATTGTCCATCATTACTTTCTTTATAGTATAGGCAGTGTCCATTTTCTAACCTGACTAATTCCTCATCTTTTTACAAGTCTCACATAAGCCAATAAAGCCCCAATTGAATCTATTCAGTTCTTGTACTAGTTCTTCTAAGCATGCTGCCATACTCATAGATCGAAATTTTAAATGTTCCAATGTCTAAAGTTCAAAGGCAGCCTGCTAGTAAAGGTGATTCTTAGCACCCTCTGCCATTGAGCTGGTCTTCCTGCTGCCGTAGGTAGTAGCTCTCAAGTCTCTGGGGAATGAGGGTTATTTTTTCAGTTGTGAAGCCATGTTGAGGGAATAGACAATTATCTGCCACACTGGTCCAGTGCCTGTTGGCAGACTTTGGATTGATTTTGTGTGCTGTCTTTGCTTTTTTCAGTCCACCTTGAGTGACCCTTCCAGTCTATCACATAGTTCTCTGATTCATTGACATGTAAACACTCCCACCACAATAAGGCAACCACACACACACACACACAAATATATCAAAGTTTAGGCAGGAGTGAAAAAATGCTTTATAGTAAAAATGCTTTCAAAAATATTGATAATAGTTTATTTTTATCAATTAACAAAATGCATAGTGAGTGTGCATAAGAAAAATCTAAATCAAATCACATTTACCTTCAAAACAGAATCAATTCTTCTATACACAGTTGTTTAAGGAACTCAGCAGGTAGGTTATTCCAGACATTGTGAAGAACTTATCAGTCAAGTCAAGGTTTGGCTGAGCTTCTCTAACTATGCTGCTTGATTCTGCTGTCTGAGCTAATCTAGTGCTCTGCTATCTATTACTGCTGCCTTCCCTTTCGTGGATCAGGATGAATCAGCTGACCTCTCTGTGTTTGCTCACCTGACTGCTATCAGCCAACCCTCACAGGGCATTTAAAGCAGCTTGGCTCACTTCCTGATGGCCCTTGTGTCTGATTCTGGCTGCAAATGCTTTATCCTGAGTTGCTGATTATCAGTGCATGACTTGGCTTCCTCTGACGTCCGTTCTGGCTCCTGACTCCTGGATTGTTCCTGACATTGTTCATCTCCATATTCCTGACCCCGGCTTTGGCTGAGTACCTGTCTTGGTTCCTCAACCCGTCTTTTTGTTTACACTTCTCGATCATGATTTTGCTTTGTTTGCTTTCTAATTTTAATAAAGGTGTTCTGTATCTTACATTTTTGTGTCTGTCTATTTCCTGGTCCCTAACAGTACACAAGGACCATGAATTCAGAAGGCGCAGGCAATCCACCGAATGTTTTTTCAGGCTGGACCAGATAGACCAGCACATGGACCAGTTTGCGTTAGTCCTCCAGACTTTGTTGCTCCTTACTGCGCATCTGGCTCGACCAACTCAGCAACCCCCAATGCAGGCTGCTCCTATAGCTGCTGCCGCTCCCGTTCCAGCATGACTGGGTCCGCCCCACTTCCCCAGCATTATGGAGGTGATCCTAACCAGTGCAGAGGTTTCCTTGGAATGGACTAATCCCCTTTGGGAGATGCAGAAACCTATAGTATGCAATTACCCAGAGTTTGTGGCATCCTTTAAAAGGGTATTTGATGTATTGGGCCACTCCACCTCGGCTGCCAAGCAACTAATGTCCATCCAGTAGGGTACTAGGATGGTTTCAGATTATGCCATAGAGTTTTGTACCCTGGCAGCTGAGGTTGGTTGGAATAATGAGGCTTTTGCGGCTGATTTCTCTAATGAGCTTTCGGATACAGTTAAAGATAAGATTGCAGCCTGGGACCTCCCCAGAGATTTAGAGGAACTTGTCTCATATTGCATCTTGATTGACTCCCGTATCCATGAGAGACCTTCCTTCAGGGAGTGCCTGTGGAGGCATCCCATCCATTTAGACCCAAGCTTTTCATCCCCACCCGTGTCTCCCTTTCCTCCCACGCCTCCTAGTCTCAAGACCTCAGGCGATGTGGAGCCCATGCAACTTGGGTTCACTCACTTTTCGGTTGCTGAAATGGCCTTTAGGAGGAGGGAGGGCCTGTGCCTTTACTGTGGTAAGGCAGGGCATATGCTGCAAACTTGCCCCACCTAAGGTCCTCAAGGAATAGACCTTAGGTGGCCTCTCAGCATCCCCGGCTATCCAGAAGTGTAAACCTTCATTGTGCTCTCTTGGGGCGAGTGTTCCATTATTACAGAGGCACTTACTGACTACGGTGCAGCGAGCCTCACCTAGAAGCACTCCATTCCATTGCAGATCCATACTAGTCCACTTGCCATTGAGACGATTGATAGCAAACCTCTACAGCGGCCCGCAGGTCACCCACGAAAGCTCTCTTTTTTCTATGGCTGTAGGGGCTCTCCATCATGAAACTTTACAATTCCAGGTGATCCACTCTCATCACTATACTGTGATCTTGGGTTATCTGTGGTTGCACAGACACAATCCAACGTTCGATTGGGTGAGAGCTGAAGTCATGGCATGGTCACCTCACTGTTCCAAGACATGCCTAGCAAAAATGGTGAAGGTGCTAACCACATCCCCAGTCTCTTCGCTGAGTGAAGAGTACCAAGAGTTACGGGATGTATTTGATAAGGGCCGGGCTGGTGAGCTCCCTCCTCATCGCTCATACAATTGTATGAGTTGCAACCGGATGCCAAACCTCCTCAAGCTTGAGTCTACCCTCTTTCTGTCACAGAGAAGAAGGTCATGGAGGAGTATGTTGCGGATGCGCTGTCCCGGGGGTTCATCCGTAAGTCTCCCACTGGGGCCGGATTCTTCTTCGTGAAGAAAAAGAGTGAAGAACTGAGACCCTGTATCAATTACAGTGGGCTCAACCGTATCAGAGTCAAAATCACGTACCCAATGGATGCAGTCAGTTTTTGGACTACCTCTTTACTAACACATCCCTGCATTGCTCCTGCTCCTTGCACCTTCACCTTTGTGTGTCAGTCAACCAAGATTTTGGTTATTTTAGGGTAAAGCTCCTTTCTCCCTTCGCACACTCCTGCCCAGAATGCCCCCAGACTCCCCAAACACAGACAACAAATTTCCTGCCAACAAGACTCCCTAAACTACACTCCAACTTTGGTTTATGTGCCTCTCCTAACAAGCTCAAAAACATGGTACTTTCTCACTAACACAGAATTTTGTTGAAACACCCATTTTAATATATTCATGTGGGGGTAAGTTCAGTTTTATCATTGTCTCCAATGCAATGATCTAGGCAGGAAAATGTGTAATATCTGCATTTCTCTCAACAAAAAACACACTTTTTTATGCATTTTACTTTTGAGGTACCCTTATCAAGATACTATGCCCTTTAAACAAAGGACTCTGATTTCTGGATTTACTGGTCTTTTAATTGTAATTTCTCACCTCTACCTTAATACCAAGACTTTGTTCAGTACTATTGTAGAATAAAGAGACAGATGAACTTGCTCTAAATAATCATGGCATTCTATGTTATTAACAAATGATTGATGTATTCAAGGTAATAGGGCTTGTTGTTAATACATTTATAAAATAAGACAGCTTTTACAGTTACAGAATTGATGCCAGAAATATTTGGCTCTTCTTGAATTTGCTTTTATAGCTTTGTGCATTTTTGTGCTAACATAAAATATTGCCAACCTGGAGTTTCTTAGATAACAAAAACAAAACAAAACATATTGATATAAATTTCCTACCACTTCTCTTTATTAGTAAAGGTTATAATTCTTAATTTACAGTCCCACAGGGAATATACAACTTCTTACAGATTCTGACTCATAATGACAAGTTATAGCATTTCACCTAAATCCTCTACAGGAGCTTAACAAAATGTGTCTATTTCAATGGTACTTAAATAGAAAACATGAAATAGTTCTAAAACAAGTATTTTATGGTGGAATGAGTCAGTATGTGTTTTTTACATCTATTTTTTTTTTAACAAAGAGAGAGAGATAGTTTCCATTAGTGTTCTATTGATCTATGATAAATAGTCAAGAAACATACATATCTTGCTTTTTTCTCACTTCCCACCCATAGACAATGCATAAAATGTTCTCCTTTTCACCACTGCCAATAAATGTCCTGCAAGAACTTTGCCATATTTCACCTATGTTTTCTACGACTACAAGATTTATTGCCACAATATTACTTCTTCTGAGAGCTGATGTGGAGAAATAAATAGCTGAGAGTAAATGTTGTAGCCTACAGCAACATATACAATGAAAAAATTGATAGAAATCTGAGTGCTTTTTTCCTTTGTCCATGACACTAACTTGCTGCTTAAGTAAGATAGGCAGAACCACCCTTGAAAAATAACTGTGGCTTGGTATATTGCAGCAAGGTGCAATACATGACATCAGTTCTATAAAGCCTCTGTTTTCAACAAAAGAAAAGGGCAACATGTCAACCACCAACTGTAACGGGAAGACGCTGAGGTGTCCTGGGCCGTTGTAGTGGAATCTTGTCTCCTGAAGTCAGCTGGGCAATGTTGGATGTGTCGGTCGAAGGAGGGCCGGAAGAGTCAAGGAGTTGAGGAGTCATCAACATGAAGAGTTCGACTACGAGTCGAACGGGCGAGCAGGTTGCAGCTCGCTGAATTCCAGGATGCGGAGTCGACTGGTGTACTGGAACCACAGGACGTAGAGAGTGAATAGCTCTACTCCAGGTCAAAGGCGTCGAGCCCATCTCTGGTGCTGGAAGTTGAGTTGGAATTGGGACCTTCTGGAAGCAAAGAGTGAATAGCCCTTGATGCCTTCTGGGGATGGGAGTCAAAGTGGACTCTTTAGACCATCCAGGCAAGCATGACATGGGAGGCTGCTTACTCCAAATAAACACACTTTATTGAAACACAAGCCTCTCTTTTATATAGGTTTCCCAGGCTAGTCCCACAATGTAAGACAAAGAATACAATGAACAGTAAATAAACAACACAGGCACATACAAATAGGGTAGACGTGATTGAATTGGGACATAAAGGGATGTGGACGGTGTCACTAATTAAAGAAAGGATTGAATGGCTCAAATACACATCCTGGGAATAATGGTCAGGGGGTCGAAGCCTGTTTGCATATTCGGCTTCAAACCCTGACCAATCTGTGGCAGCCGGCTGGTTTGTTCGTCGACCAATCCTTGGGTCGCTTACTGTTCCCCATGTCATGCTTATGGGAGACCTTCGACTGTCGAGTCTCGGGATGTGACCAGAGGGCTGCCTGGGCACCCAGTCCAAAAGTATATGAGTGTGAGTTGAGTCTTGCGTCTGGCTAGGGGTTTCTCGTTGACAAGCTGTCTAGCCTCTACCGACATATTTTGAGCCTTTTTTAGCTCTTTTGTCCGCTATTCCCAAACAAATAATGTAGTCGAGTTTTTGAAGAGGGGTCATAAATCCAAGGCCCTGACAAGTTCCTTTAGTAATGGCCTACGGCCCGTTACATTGCTCCCCTGCATCCAGGGGGAGAAGGAAAGAATGGAGATTCTAAACTTCCTCCTGCTGGCAAAGTCCATCGGCATTACGGTTCTCCCTTCCTGGCCGGTATTTTATTGAGAAATTGAAAGGTTGAAGAGCCAGGCACCAAAGCAGTAGTCGCCCATTGTCCCCTGAAACTCAATTGAGCCAAACCAGAGGGTTGTGATCAGTCATCACAGTGAATACTTGGCCGTATAAGTAGGGTTGGAACTTCTTGAGTGCTCATACCAGCGCAAGACACTCATTCTCTACAGCTGCCTATGCTGCTTCTCTGGGCAGGAATTTCTGGCTCAGGTAGGTAACAGGGTGTTGTTCTCCGGCTTAGTTCACCTGGATCAGGATGGCCGCTAGTCCACAGTCGGAGGCATCTGTGTGAACCAAAAAAATCTTATTAAATCCAGGGCTGCCAGCACAGGTTCCTACCCCAGCACCTCCTTGAGAGCTTGAAAGGCTGGTTCACAAGCTGGGGACCAGGTCATGTTACAGGCTAGGAATTTTTTTGTCAAATCTGTGAGGAGTTTGGCCAGGGTGCTATATTGAGGAAACATTTCCTGTAATATCCGGCTGTCCCTAGAAATGCCAGGACCTGTTTCTTGGTCCGGGGAGTGGGCCACTCTAGGATGGCCATGATTTTGGCTGGCTCTGGTCGCTGCTGTCCGCTCCCTACCCAGTGTTCCAGGTACTGGACCTCCCCCATCCCTATCTGGCATTTGTCGGGCATGATGGTGAGACCTGCCTGGGCAATTCTACCTAGAATAGCTTCTACATGAAGGAGGTGCTCTTACCAGGAATTGCTAAAGATAGTTATGTCATCCAAGTATGCACAAGCAAATTCCTGTGCTCCTGCCAGCAGATGATCCACCAATAACTGGAAAGTAGCCGGAGCGTTCCCAAATGGCATCAGCTTGAACTGGTAGAGGCCAAAGGGGGTGATGAAGGCAAATTTGGCTACCACCTCAGGGGCCAGGGGAATCTGCCATTACCCTGGGCTAAGGTCGAGGGTAGAGACAACGCTAGCTCCAGAGAGCTGGCCAAGCAGCTAGTCTACCTGGGCCATGGGTAGGCATCCGTAACCATCCTGTCGTTGAGTCTCCAGTACTCCACACAGAACCTGGTTGTCCCATCTTTCCTTGGCTCCAGGACTACCGGGGAGGCCCAAAGACTGGCGGATGGCTCAATGACCCCCATAGCTAGCAGTTCCTGCCACATGCTTCACTTTACGGTCTCAGGGACCCGGTAAGCTGGTTGATGGAACTGTTCTGATCCAGTGGTGTGTACGTTATGCTGGGTCAAAAAGGTTAGACCAGGGAGTGGGAAAACAGTTAGGTCATCGCCCGTCAGGGTGCATATGGCCAGGGCCGCTTGCTCCTGGGGTTGGTATGCTTTCAGGGCATTCACATGACAGGTTCGTTGGTCCTGCTGCTTGGCCCCGTGGCAATCACATAAGTGGTGGCTCCCTGTCGGTCAATAACCCGGTAGGGCCCCTCCCATGCGGTTTGCAGTTTGTTTTTTTCACTGGCCGCAGAGCTACAACTTGCTGACCCACAATAAACTCTCAGGGCTGGGCCGGCGGTAATACTGTATTTTGTGTCTGGCCTGGGCTCAGGACAGATTTTGGAGAGCTAACCCCATAGGGCTTCTAACTTCTCCGAGTTCTACGACATACATGACTACCAGGGTTTCCTCTGAGTCGCATTTGCCCTCCCAGTACTCGTGAAGGATGTTCAGGGGTCCCCAGACTTTCCTCCCGAACAACAGTTCAAATGAGGAGAAGCACGTGGACTCCTGAGGAACCTCGTGGTAGGTGAACAAAAGATGGGACAGGTATCGTTCACAATCTCGTTGAGACTCCGTGAAAGCCCAAAGCATCTGTTTCAAGGTTCCATTGAACCTTTCACAGAGGCCATTAGTCTGGGGATGGTACACGGTGGTATGAAGGGGTTTGATCTTGCACAATTTCCACATCTACTGCATCACCTCGGAAGTGAAGTGCCATGATCCGATAATACTACTCTGGGGAACCCTACCCGGATGAAAACTGTAACCAGAATCTCCCGACACTTTCAGCAGTAATGCTGGATAGGGCCATTGCTTCTGAATAGCGAGTAGCAAAGTTCACAATGGTAAGATTGAACTTCTTACCCGTGTGACTAGGTCACGCTAGGGGGCCTACAATGTCAAGGGCCACTTGCTGAAAGGGTTCTCCTATAAGGGGTAAGGGCTGGAGAGGGGCTGGGGGATGGTATCCCTTTTTTCTGACCCGCTGACAAATGTCACTGGTACGGCAAAAGCAGCAGACATCTTGGGATACTATGGGCCAAAAGAGTGCTCGGGTAACCTGATGCTTAGTGTGCCGGGCTCCCAAGTGTTCTGCTAATGGAATGTCATGGGCTAGGAACATGAGGGCCTCCCAGTGTTGGGGGGGTACTAGCAATTGTGTGCGGGTCAGTGGTGGGGTCCTGGCACCAAGTCTGGGTGCTTCTATACAAAAGGCCATCCTCCCATAAAAATCTCTCCCCCTCCTTGCCTGCCTCCCCGGTCTCTGCCTTTTATCTGTACCCTGCCAAGGTAGGGTCCTCAACTAGGGCCACACTGAATTCTTGCTTGGGGCAGCCAGTTGATGGGGGAATCTGGGTCTGGGGTAACGGTGGTGTCAGGGGGAAGAGCAGGGCTTACCGGTTGTTGCCGTGCAGTCGCTCAGGTGATGGCGTGGCAGTCCTCCTGGGTTTCGGTCGGGGCGAAGTGGTTCTGCAGATGGCCCAAATCGCTGCCCAACAGGATGTCAGCTGGTAGACCAGGCATAATTCCCACGATTCGGCTTTCGGGACCAGCTCCCCATTCGAGCTGTGCCTTGGCCATGGGAAGCTGGTAGACTCTTCCCCTGCCACTCGTACTTCCACTGCCTGATTATACCGGAAAGACACGCAGCGTGGTTGGACTAAGGTGAGAGTTGCGCCAGTGTCTCTTAAGCCTGTAGCAGGTTTGCCATTGAGACGGACGATTTGCAGGTGGTGCTTGCAATTGTCGTTATGGCCTCCTTGAGTCAGTGCCACCTCATGGTAATATTCCCACTCGTAAGCATCTCCTGGAAAGCCATTAATTTCCACAGGGCTGGGCCAGTCATGGTCATTGACGGGAGGTGAGGTGGGCCACGGTCCATCATTGGTTAGATAATGCGTTTATTGGGAAGTTGGCAGGGGCAACTGAAGGCCCTTGTTGAACTGGGGGTGCGCTTGGTATTTGGATGGTGCCCCACATCCCACTTGGCATTGAAATTGACAGTGACCCCATTGGTTGCATGTGTAGCATACGGGCCCAGGGTTGAGGGTCTTTTGGGGGGGTACGGGGCGTGGGTCAGCAGGGGCAACTGAGGATTTGCGGGAGCCTGGGACCCCCCTCCTCCCTGTATTGGCTGCACCCAGGAGCCCATCTTCCGGGTATCTTCATGTTTGTACGCCAGCTGGGCAGCTTGATCGATGGTGCCAGGGTCATGGTCATGCACCCAGTCTCTAACTGGGTCTGGTATGTTCAGGAAAAAATGTTCCAAGAGCAGCTGCTGGCAACAGTCCTCGAATGTGGTTGCCCCACATCCTTGCAGCCAATTTCTGGTGGAGCATTCCAATACGTGGCCCCATTCTGCAAAAGTGTCCTGAGTATGCTTCTTTGTTTCCCTGAACGTCCAGCGATACGTGTCCTGAGTGATAGCATACCTGGCCAGTAGTCTTTTCTTCACCTCAGGGTAGTTTGTAATGTCTTGGTCAGGTACGGCCCGGTAGGCCTCGATTGCCCTACTGGTGAGCCTAGCTGCAAGAATTGCAGTCCAGTCACGTTGTTCTACATGTAGCATTACACATTGTCTTTTAAAATCACGCAGGAATCCGTTGAATGTTGCAAACGAGTGATCCCACCTTGGGACACTCAGGGTCTGATCGGAGGTCGGGTGACTGGCTGAATGCGTAATAGCCAATTCCTTGAGGTATGCGTCTTGTGCCATATCCAGTAGTTATCTACTAGTTCAGCAGGAAGGTTAGGTCTGTATAACTGTAGTCAACGAGCTACCATCCTTGCCACAGGGTCGTTGTCATCCTGTCGAGTCAAGCCCTAGAGCTCTGAGGACAAATCTGATGAGTGGGGCTGTGTTTCTTCAGGAAAAGCCGTACGCCGGGCCAGTTTTGCCGCTTCCCCATCTGTCTCTTGTAGCACTCAGCTCAAATCTTTCTGTTGGAGTCCCTCTGTGTTGCTTACTCTGTGAGCTACCAGATCCTGCAGGGTAGCCATGGTAGTGGTTTGGTAGGCATTGGGCATGTTTTCGCCAGCTGGGTCCCCAGGTGATGGTTTGGACCTCTTGGAAGAGAAGATCCAACCACTGCCACCAGTGTAATGGGAACCCAAGACGCTGGGGTGTCCTGGGCCATCGTAGCGAAATCTTCTCTCCTGAAGTCATCTACAGTCTGCCTCAGTTACAGCTCACATCAGGGTCCCTGTCTCTGTAACATATTACATTTTATTTATGTATTTATTTTAATTAACTGTCCCCACATACTTATCACTGTCAACAAAAACTCCCTGTTCAACTGCTTCTTTCCCCAGAGTCCCCCAGGACAGTGATAACAGCAGGATCAGGAAGAAACTTGGATAATTGATAATGGAGGTCCCCAGATATAAGTTAGCACTTAGGATCATCTTAAAATTAGTTGTACCATTCATTTTCTTTCTTGTTTGTAAGTAGAGAACGCAAAATTTTCACCCTCAAAGGTGAAACATAAGGAAAAAGGGCACTTCATTCCTAACTGGAAACTTCCACTAAGAAGTGCCAATTTCCACTTTTTTCCACCTATTTCATTGCACTGAAATCAATGGTGAGACTGAATTTCCCTCCTACATGGAAAGTTTCCCTTCTTTTCCCACAGGGATAACATAAAAACAGTGTCAGGTTCCTGCACTTACTACTGACCCTATGATGCCCAGTTCTATGACATTATCCCTTGGGATGTGGGGAACTATATTGAAGAAGGCAGAACTGGCTAATAGTAAGAGCAACACATGTTAGCCTGTGCCTGCTCCTATTGCTTCCATTAAGCCTTCTTCTGAGGAGATGGCCAGTGCATAGTAGGGGACCCTCTGTCATAATTGCCATGCCCAACCAGTCCCTTAGAGTGGGGGCGTTGAGAGTGAGGGTAGTGTTCAAGATACTGGTGTGGAATAGAGTATGAGAACATTTTTGGCAGAAAGTGATAGGGAATGGGAAGAAGAGATGCAAGTGGGAATGGCCATCACCACCACCAGCAGCAGTGACATTCTGGAGTTGGTGCTGCTGTAATGCTTGCTGCTGAGTCATCAGTCATCACCTGCCATAGCTAGAGATAAATGAGGAACAGGCTAGTGTGCCACAGACCACAGTGGCCAGCATGGGACTGGATTCATAAAGCAATGTTATGGGACTAGGACAGGTTCCACTTTCCATCACTACTCCTGATCCTAGCTCTATGGCTGATGCTGAGACTGGGCATATTGTGTGATAAACCAGGCACACTTTGTAGACCGTTTCCATGAAGATTCTTTTTGCATGCAAAGTTATTTCGGCTCTGCAGACGAGCCGTCCGGTCCCGAGACCAGCTAGAGCTCTGCTGTGGATAAAAGGGGTGGAAGGGGGGTAACTTTAAAAATGCTATTATACTAAAACTATACAAGTTATGAAAGAAAGACTTAAATAATTTGTTTTTTTTTTAAAGAAGAAATATAATAAAGCTGGTATAAAGAAAGTAATACTATCCCTTTAATGTTTTTCTCTCTCCCGCCCTCTCTAGCTTCTTCTGCTCTCTCTATCTCCTAAACAACAACACGCTGAATGGTGGGAAATTCTGGATTGTATAATATAGTGGAAGGCAGTTTCTCCATCACTGGAAAACATAGCTGTGAAATAGAACCGTTCTGTGGTTTTTGTGAAAAGGCAGAGAATCTATAGGTTTATCTATGAGAAAGAATTCCAGCAGGAAAAGCAGAAAATCATGCTTTTTTTTCTCAAAATTCCTGCAGGGCTTTTCTGCCATACCTAGTTGAGATAATTTCTGAATGTTTTTATTTTAATGAGTCATCTCACTCAGTCAATTCAGGATCTTGAGAAGATCACTTTAAGGCTGTCACAATATGACCTCTCTACTAAGGATGGGCAAACATTATTGCCTCAAAAGAGAAACAGGAAAAAATGCATTTTATTTTGTTTTTTTTATCACTGAGAAGACCAAACTTCTCCCCACCACATGGCAATTTCTTTTCCTGCAAGCATAGTATAAAAGGGGTGTCAGGTTCCAGCAGCATGCCATTCTGGGTTTGTGAGAGAGAGCAGAACATTTTTGAGCTAGAGAAGACAGGCTAATACAGTGAAGTTGAAGATTATTTTAGGGAGTCTTCTCTGAATTAGGAGAGTCTGAGGGTACTCTGGAGGGACAGAAAGGGAGAAAGGAGGTTGACGCCAAATACCACAAAAGTCTGTGTGACTGGCTGGAAAGACACACATTCTCTGCACTAGGAGAGCTTGGGGGATTGTGTAGTGAACAAAGGAGAATAACTCCAAATACCCCAACATTTTATGTTACTACTTGGAAAGACAAAGGCAGCTGTGATCCAAGTTCCTTCCTGATCTGACTGTTATTATCACTGTATTAGAGGAGTCTGGGCATGTGAGAATGGAGCAAAGGAGGTGAATGATTGGAAAAACACAGGCAGCTGAGATGCAAGTTCCTTCTTGAGCTGAAAGCAAGGTAGGTATAAAAGAAAGAGCCACTCAACAGAAAAGCAGTAGAGGAGGAACACAGAATCCCAGGTAAGGAGCCGAGGCAAGATACAAAAATAATAACAGTGGATATGACAGTGCCCCCACCCTTCTACCAGGATGGTTGAGATGGAATTCACTCACTAGGGCAAGTTCATGAACTTTAGCAGATGGAACTTAGAAACATCCCTCCGGGCCATAGCCCTTCCAATCAACAAAATATTGAATGGTTCATCGGAATCGTTGTAAGTCAAGGATTTTGGAGATTTCATATTTCTGATGACCATCAAGAAGACGGAGGCTGAAGGTACAGTTAAAAATGATTCTTCGCCACTGATTTCAACAGAGAAACATGAAAGAAATGTGCTCTATGCATGGAAGGAGGATGGACCAAAGTGTAGGTGACAGGTGTAAGTTTAGAGAGCACCTGAAAAGGTCAGATGCACTTGGGTCCAAGTTTGCAAGAAGGTTGCTTGAGACAAAGGTTCCAAATGGAGAGCCAGACTTCAAAGCTCTAATCAATTGAAGGATCTGGCTTCTGAGAGGCATCTGCAGCCATCTTATATTGAGACATATTACGAGAAATGTGACATTGGATGACAGCCCTGTGTCAAAGGAGATCGTCAACCTTAGTGTCAGCCAAGGGAACTCCCACTGGATTGGACAGGGGAAGGTTATGACGATGAAAACCCAAGGCTGAGAAGAATGGAAAGCATTTGAGCATAGCATGGTACAGATTATTAAATGCAAATTTGGCCATGGGTAGAAGCTGAACCCAGTCAGACTGAAGAGAACTGACATAATGTCAAAGGAAGATTTCCAGAGATTTTGTCCACTCCATCTGACCATTGGTCTGGGGGTGATAAGAGGAAGTAAAATGAAGATCAATCCCTAAATGACTGCAGAAGGCTTTCCAGAATTTGGCTACAAACTGAAAACCTCTATCCTTTATTATCTCCTGAGAAACGCAGTAAAAATGAAAGACTTCTTTAAGAAACACATCAGCCAGTAGTTGGACCGAGGGAAGACCATGTAAAGGTACAAAGTGATCTTGCCTAGAGAACCTGTCAACCACTACGAGGATAACCCTAAAATGCCAGGAGATGGGGAGATCCACAATCTAGTCTAGTCTAGTCTAGTCTAGTGCCACATGCATCCAATCAGTGTATGGGACAGACAACTGGAGAAACAATCCAAAAGATTTCTTATGAGAGAACTTGTTCTGGATGGCGTAAGCTTGGAAATAGGCAGAGGTATCATCTTTAACAGAAGGCCACCAGAACCATCATAACAAGAGCTCCAGAATCCTTCAAATGCCAGTGTGTCCAGTAAGAACCATATCGTTGGCCCACTGCAGAAGTTCAAGTGAAAGCAAGGAGGAACAAACAATTTGCCTCGGCAACAGGGTGTAATACAGGGCAAAGGCAATACAATTTGGAGGAAGGATGGGCTCAGGAGTAGGATCAGGTACACCAGGAAAACAAATGGGAGAGAGCAACAGCTTTAAAATTTTTGGTACCTAGGAATTTAAGTGTTGAAGAAGTTAAAACGGATAAAAAAAAGAGGGCCCACCAAGCCTGTAGCACAGTCTACCTTACAGGTCTAGTTATCCTGTGCTTCCTTCCTCTGTGGTGTCGGCCGGCATAGTTGCGGCCACCTCAGCATTGCTGACATCATGAAATAGGCACTGGCTAGGATGCCTGTTTGTGGGCCTATTCTGTGTGGCCTAATTGGGTCCAACCTTCTCCTGCTCCTTTATAAACCTCCCTGGACCAGGGAGTCATTGCCCTTACCTGGGGTTTCTGATATTGTCTCTTGCACTCTGTTGTGAGCTGTGCTCTCCTGAGAATCCGCTCTGTGTATGACCCCGGCTTGTCTGACTATCCACATACGTGCTGACCTGTGGCTCTGGATGACTATTTCGCTCCGTGTATGACCTGGGCTTGTCTGACTAACCACATTGGTACTGACCCATGGCTCTGGCTGACTAACTCTCTCTGCGTATGATCCCAGCTTGTCTGACTACCCACATCGGTTCTGACCTGTGGCTCTGGCTGACTAACTCTCTCTGCGTATGATCCCAGCTTGTCTGACTACCCACATCGGTTCTGACCTGTGGCTCTGGCTGACTATCTCTCTCTGTGTATGATCCCGGCTTGTCTGACTACCCACATCGGTTCTGACCTGTGGCTCTGGCTGACTAACTCTCTTCGTGTACGATCCCGGCTTCTCTGACTACCCACATCAGTTCTGATCTGTGGCTCTGGCTGATTAACTCGTTCCATGTAGTCCCTGGTTTGTCTGACCTCTGGCTTTTGCTGCCTACCGCTCTGTCTAGTACCCAGCTTGTCTGACCTGTGGTTCTGGCTGACTACTAGCTCTATACTCTCCGTACTTGTCTGATCATCAGTCTCAGTGTTTCATGGTTCAGGTCTGATCTCGCTCCCTGTTGCCTCTGGTCGTGTAACCCAGGGTGGAGACTTGTGCCTTAGTTACCGTTCTCTCTGGTATTCCACCCGCCCCATTGTCCTAGTCTCCAGTATCTCACAGTAGTGCAGTGTGCAGCACAGTGTGCATTTCCGGGTCCTATCATCCTGTGTTCTGGGGTTGAGTGGGCTATACTTTTATTACTCTACTTATTAATAAAGGTGGATTTATATTTTATATTTGTGTCTGTCCTTATTTGCCTGATTACCATGACAGCCTGTCAAGGATTCAATTGGCAAGTCTTTTCAAAAAATTACAAATTCATGTGGTCAGTGAAGATGGTAAAAGGAACACAAGAGCCTTTAGAAAGATGCCTTCATTCTACCAGGGCCATCTTGATAACCAATAATTCACAACTGCCCACATTGTAGCTGATATCATCCGTTTGTGAAAGCATTGCTCTATAGCAATCTCAGACACATTGACTTCCACCCAAGAGGCCTTAGAAGGATCAGGAAACGAAAGGATTGGAGCCATGGTGAAGGCTGGTTTCAATTTATCAAAGTCCGCCAAGGCTGCAGATGACCATTTTTTTGGATTAACCCCTTTCCCAGTCAAAGCAGTGATAGGGGGCCACTAATTTGGAGAAGCTGAGAATAAAGAGCTGCTAGTATTTGGAGAAAACCCCAGCATGGAAAGTAGAAGCCAGGAAATAACTGCTTGAACCTTCTGGGGGTCCATGAGTGGTCCGGAGTAAGAAAGAAGATAACCTGAAAAAACAAGCTGAGGAGCTTCAAAGGAGCATTTCTCCTCCTTGACATAAAGCCCATTCATGAGGAGACAGTGCAGAACAGCTTGCACATGCTTCCTTGTCTCAAAGACCCCCCCTTCTGGAAGAGGGACCTGGTTTCTGGGGGTACTTGGAATGAAAAATTTGCAGTAATTTGGAAGCATGAAGGTCCTTACTATCCACCCAGGATCGGTCCTCAGGACCATAACCCTTCCAATGTACCAAATACTGCAATTTTCCTCTGAATTTGCGAGAATCAATATTACTCTGAACTTCGTACTCTTCCTGGCCCTCTACCTCTGTAGGCCCTGGCACCACAGGGTTAGTAGTATAATGGTTGCAAACAAGAGGTTTGAGGAGAGATACATGGAACACATTGTGAATGCGCATGGATGCAGAGATGTCCAAAGCATACGAAACAGGGTTCATTTTACGAATCACCCTATAAGGACCAATAAACCGGGGAGCCAAATTATTGGATGGAACTTGTAACTTGAGGTTTCTGGAGGATAGCCATACCCTGTCCCCAACTTGGAAAGAGACTGCTGGCAGCCGTCTACGATTTGCATGGCGCTGATGGCGCTGAAAAGACTGACTGAGTGCCCTTTGAACCTGTGCCCATGTGGAGCGGAGCTGCTCAATATACTCATCCAGAGCTGGAATCTGTTGAGACTGCAATGAATCCAGGAGCAAACACGGCTGGAACCCGTAGTTGATAAGAAACTGGGAGCTCCCGGATGAAGAGTTAACCACCCAGTTCCTGGCGAACTCTGCCCACGGCAACAGGTCGGCCCAGTTATCATGAGGGTCAGTCACAAAACAGCGCAGGAACTGTTCTAGTCCGTGATTGGCCCGCTCAGCGGCCCCATTGGTCTGGGGGTGGTATGCAGAGGAAAAGGACAATTGGATGCCCATCTGTTCACAAAAGGCTCTCCAAAATCTAGACACGAACTGGCTCCCCCAGTCGGACACCAGAACTCTGGGTACCCTGTGCAACTGGAATACTTCCTTAGTGAAAACCATTGCTAATTCTTTAGCAGAGGGAAGGCCACGGAGGGGCACCAAATGAGCCATTTTAGAAAACCTGTCCACCACCATAAGTATGAAGAAATAACCCCTAGACACAATTCTCCCATAAAGTCAAAAGAGACGTGAGACCAGGGACGTTCACCATTAGGCACTAGTTGAAGTAGGCCCACAGGGAGATGCCTAGAGGTCTTGGCATGAGCACAGGTGGTACAGGCATTGGTAAACAGAGCACAATCTGCCCTCAAGGGCCACCAGAAAACTTGTGAGAGTGACCATATTAATTGATCCATACTAATGTGCCCAGCAGCCTTAGAAGAGTGGTAGGTTTCAAGTAATCTGGTGTGGAATGGCTCATCGACAAAACACTTGCCCACTGGGATTTCTGGAGGAGCAGTACCCTGGGTGGCCAGAATCTCTTCCCCCAGTGGCGAAGTGATACTAGTGCGTAATGTGACCAATATACGATCAGGCTGTATAATAGGTGCTGGAACCTCACTCCTGTCAGTCTCAGGCTCAAATTATCTTGACAGGGCATCAGCCCTAACGTTCTTGGAACCAGGCAAATAGGATATTATAAAGTTAAATTGGGAAAGGAACCACACCCATCTGGCCTGGCAATAAGACAATCTCTTAGCTTCTGAAATATAAGTCAGATTTTTATGGTCTGTGAGGATCAAAACAGAATTTCTGGTACCTTCCAATAAATGACGCCACTCCTTAAGAGCAAGAATGATAGCCAGTAGTTCTCTGTCACCTATCTCATAGTGACTCTGGGCAACAGACAATTTCTTTGAGAAAAACCTGCAAGGTCTGAGGGTACTCCCTTTTTCTGGTCTCTGAGAGAGTACTGCCCCAACCCCAATCTCTGAGGCGTCGACCTCCAATGTAAACGGGAGAGCTGGGTTGGGGTGGGATAACACTGGAGCAGCAGCAAAGGCAGATTTCAATGTCTCAAAAGCACATTCAGCCTCCTCAGACCATTGGGAAGGATTAGCGCCCTTATGCGTAAGGTCAGACAACGGTTTAACAATCGAGGAAAAGTTCTTAATAAACTTCCTATAATAATTAGCGAAGCCCAGAAATCGCTGATTCGCTTTTAGGCCCTTAGGTCGTGGCCATTGCAAAACCGCCGTGAGTTTCTCCTGGTCCATGGCAATACCCTCTTTAGCAATCACGAACCCCAAGAAGGGCACACTGGATTTATGAAACTCGCACTTTTCCAATTTGCAATACAACTTGTTCTTACATAGGCGGAGCAACACCTCTGACACATCCTTGATGTGTTGTGACAAGTCATTTGAGTGAATAAGTATATCGTCCAAGTAAACCACCACACAGGACTGCAGCATATCTCTGAGGATATCATTGATTAGTTCTTGGAACACAGCAGGTGCATTACAGAGACCAAACGGCATTACTAGATATTCATAGTGCCCTGATCTAGTGTTAAAAGCCATCTTCCACTCATCACCAGCTCTGATCCGAATCAGGTTATATGAGGCATGTAGGTCCAATTTAGTGAAAATAGAGGAACCTTTTAACCTGTCAAATAGTTCGGTGATGAGTGGTATCGGATACGTGTTCTTGGGCATCAATTTATATAGGCCATGGTAATCAATGCATGGTCTTAATTCTCCATTCTTTTTCTTCACAAAAAAGAATCCAGCCCCACCTGGTGAGGTGGATTTCCTGAGGGCATCTGAAATATATTCCTCCATAGCTTGGTTTTCCTCACAAGACAAAGGATAAGTACGACCCCTATGGGGTACCACCCCCAGGGGCAATTCAATTGCACAATCATAAGATCTGTGCTGAGGCAGGGTGCCAGCCTCCACTTTGCTGAAAACATCCCTGAACTGTTGGTATTCGTCTGGCAATGAGGGGGAGGCGCACAGAATCTTTACCGGGTGAGACACACAATGCTCCATACAATATTGGGACCAGGCAGAAATCTCACACTTTTGCCAATCAAACTGGGGTTTATGCAATTGCAACCAAGGGAAACCCAGAATGACTGCATGGTGAGGAGAACCGATTATCTGAAACTGCTGTTTCGCCTTATGAAGTGCCCCAATAGTCATAGGAAGTGGCATAGTTTCAAACATAACCTGGGCAGGTTGCAATGGTCTGCCATCAATGGCCTCAATAGCCAGAGGGGATTCTCTCTCAACCAACGGAATCTTGTGCCGTTCAGCAAAGGCATTATCCATGAAATATCCGGCAGCACCAGAATCAATCAGGGCCAGAACCTCTACTGAGTGATCTGCCCAAGAAAGTACCACCTGGATGGTGGGTTTTTGTATGCTCAAACCTGGGGACGGATGAACACCACCTAGGGCCTGTCCCCCAAGGTATCCTAGGTGTGTTCGTTTCCCGGACATACGGGACAGGTTTTTAGCAAGTGCCCAGATTTACCACATTATAAGCATAACCCCTGCCTCCTGCAAAGTGCTTGTTCCTCTTTGGTTAACCTGGTAAAACCTAATTGTATAGGTTCGCTAGGTTCCCCTGCATGGACATTGGAATTAGACAATGAGGGAGGGATGGTGGGCAAAATGAACTGCTGGGCCCGGTGTTTTTTGACTGTCCCCTACGGTCTTTAGCCATAAGCCTGTCCCGGATCCGAGTGTCAATTACAATTGTGTAATCAATATATTCGTCCAGATCATTAGGCAGTTCTCTACCTGCAGTTTCATGTTTTATATAATCGACCAGACCTTGAGCAAAGGCAGCCAGTAATGCCTCATTGTTCCAACCTACCTCTGCTGCTAGTGTACGGAATTCAATGGCATATTCGCCCACAGTCCGTTTGCCCTGCTGGATCTCCATTAGACGTTTAGCAGCAGAGGTGGTTCTACCAGGGACCTCGAATACTCTCCGAAATGTTTGCACAAATTCCCTGAAATTTTTTGTGCCAGGTTTAGCATTCTCCCATAAGGGACTGGCCCATGCCAGTGCACTCCCGGTCAATAAGGATATCATAAACCCCACTTTACTGCGGTCATTGGGAAAGGCATGAGAGGTCTACTCCAGGAATATCTCAAGTTGATTGATAAACCCTCTGCACAGACTGGGTTCGCCATCATATCTGAGTGGCAATGGTGCGGAAGCTGTTAGCCCTTTGACTGCAGCCACAGGGGTAATAGTTTCATTCTCTGGTGTCGAAACTGGGGGGACTACCGGACTTGAAACAGGCTTGTTGGTAAGTACAGTACGCTCAAGGATAGTTTGGATGGCCAACGCCAACTGTCTGAGGTCATGGCCCTTTCGTACTGTCATGGTTTGTTTTGACTCTCAGACACAGAGTAAGATAAAAATCAAACTTTATTGAAAAGTTTAATGGGAACCCTCACGGGTCCTAATCATACACGTAAACCACATATACACAATGGGTACAAACAGTAGTTATTGCAATATACACAAGGGAGGCTCTACTGGCCTTGCCAATATACCGGGCAAGGCAGCCTGGAGATTTACACTATGAAATGACTGTGGCTCTACCGGCCTTGCCAATATACCAGGCAAGGCAGCCTGGAGGTTAACACGATGAACAGATTGTGGCTTTACCGGCCTTGCCAATATACCGGGCAAGGCAGCCTGGAGGTTTACACGACAAGCTGGTTGTGGCTCTACCGGCCTTGCCAATATACCGGACAAGGCAGCCATGAGGTTACACGCCAACCTAAATGTGGCTCTACCGGCCTTGCCAATATACCGGGCAAGGCAGCCAAGTAGACAGTGGGACAGCTCCACTAATGCTGCATAGATGGAGCAACAGCATAAGATGGAACAGTGGAGCAAACCAGTCTCCCAACCAAGGAGAACCAACCGGTTAGCAAGGGAGATAGCAACAACCGGTGGATGTACAGTAACCCAGAGCCATGTATAGAAGAGCAGTATAGCCCACCCGGTTCTACACAACGGATTAGCAACCGGTGGATGTGGAGTAAACCAGCAAAGTGTACTGGACAATCAGATGCTTAACCGGCTCCATACAGGGGAATCAGCAGCCGGTGGATGGTGGAGTAAACCTGCACTGATGCTGGTCAGCAATAGCGCTCACACGGCTCTAAACTAGAGGAATCAGCAGCCGGTGCATGGTGGAGTAAACCAGTACCGCATACTGGATAAACAAAACGCCCAACCGGTACTAAACAAGCGGAAGTAGCTACTGGTGAATTGGAGTAAACCAGTACCGCGTACTGGATAAGCGAATGCCCAGCCGGCTCTATACAAGCAAATCAGCAACCGGTGAGAGTGGAGTAAACCAGTACCACGTACTGGATAAGTGTATTGCCCAACCAGTTCTATACAAGCAAATCAGCAACCGGTGAGCTAGGAGTGTACAGAGATCAGAATGTCGCCATAGCAACTTCAGCAGCCAAACGGATAACCAGCAGTCACGACAGCAGACAAGCCAGGACCACACAGGAATGATAGCACCGCCAACCGGGTCAGGAATGGAACAGGAACACAGCAGAACGGGATCAGGAATGGAAACAGAAATGACATCACCGCCAACCGGATCAGGAACAGCGCAGGAATTATGCAGGAGAGGCACTGGCTACAGGAGCAACGCTGGTACTGGTAGCAAGCGAAACAGGCCCAGGGAACAGGTACAAGACAGATGACTGCTGACATAGAGACATCACGAAAGGGCAACCAAAGGGTGCCTCAACCCAGTCTATAAAGGCAATCCTGGGCGGGCAAAAGACAGGTGGCCAATGGTGAGTACACACACCTGACTGACAGCACAAGTAAGCAATCACGGGCACCGTGATATTCCTGTAATCCTCCAGGGTCTGGGAATAGATCAAGATATCATCTAGATAGACATAACAGGTGAAAGCATATTATGAAAGATGTCATTAACAAAGTTCTGAAACACTGCAGGGCATTACAGAGGCCAAATGGCATTACAAGGTATTCGCAATGGCCAAATAGGGTATTGAACCCCAACTTCCATTTGTCTCCCTGATGAATTCTCACAGGTGTAAGTACCAATCCTCTGTAATCTATGCCAGGCCATAGGCTACCATCTTTCTTTGCCACAAAGAAAAACCTAGGCCCTGCCAGAGAGGAGAAGGGTCTGATAAAACCATTACCTACGTTCTCATGAATATATTCTTTAAGGGTACTGTTCTCAGGTTGTGATAACAAAAAAGATTTTTCCTTTGGGAGGCATAGTACCAGGTAATAGGTTGATGGAGTAATCATACGGGCAATGAGGAGTCAACTTGTCTGCATCTTTCTTAGAAAAGACCTCCAAGATGTTCCAGATCATTGTCTGTGTAGACAGCAACCATGACAGGAAGAACATTGGAGATGTAGATGTGAGAGCAGGAGGAACCCCAGGAAGTGATTTGACTAGACCTCCATTCACCTATGGGGTTATCATATTCTGAGTTGATAGCAGGGTACTGGAGCCCCAATGCAGGAAGACAAGTAGTAAAAATAAGGGGTGACAGGCACCTCTGGGGAAACAAGGGTCGTTGTATCTAGGAGTCCTAAATACTCCTGTGGTAAGGATAGTCTGTTAAAGTTTCAGCTTACCTTGTTTCCAGCAGCATCTACAGGCGTGAGGCTTCTAGCATGCAGCAGGCCTCTGTTTTATCTGTTTGTTTCCTGTAGTCTCCTCCTAACTACTTCCTACTTCCTCCCTCTGAGCTGCTCCTCCTACTTCCTGTCGAGGGGTTTAAAAGGGAGACTGAGTCCTGACTCAGTCGCCCTTGCGTTGTTGTTATTAGGTGAAGTACTTGGGCTCTGTGTGTGACCTGGCTATCTACAAAAACCCACACTGTGTATGACCTGGCTATTTATGAGAACCTGCACTGTGTATGACCCGGCTATTTATGAGAACCTGCACTGTGTATGACCCGGCTAAGTAAGAGAACCCTCTCTGTGTATGACCCAGCTAAGTATGAGAACCCTCTCTGTGTATGACCCAGTGATCACGAGTATCCCTTACTGTTATCAATTTGTGCTATTGGCTTAAAGGGATAGTAATACTTCGTTTTATCTTTATTTTATTTTGTAGGCATTAAAAAAACATGAAGAACGATATAAGTCTTATCTCTCAGACCTTTATGGTTTAAGAGATATTCACAAGCAAAGTATCCCCCCCCCCTGTTCAGCCACATCAGAAGGGAGGTGCCCAGGTAGACTGCAGAGAGGGACAATCTTCAATTAAGATAAGGGAAAAAGCTGAAAAACTTGTCAAGGGGGGCAGGGCTTTCATTATTTTCATACAAAGAAGATTGTCCCCTGCTGTTATCTGTCCAGTCTTACAACCAGATTCACATCTGAGAAGAGATGGCTTACACTAGGAAAAAGGGGCGGGGGGGGGAAACTTTGCTTGTGAATATCACATAAACCATAAAGGTTTGAGAGATAAGACTTATATCATTCTTCATGTTTTTTTAATGCCTACAAAATAAAATAAAGTTAAAACAAAGTATTACTATCCCTTTAAGACAGACCACTGTTGTGGACAGGGTCTGATTGGTGACTGCAGGCGTGAGTCACAGGGTCTCGATATAGTGACTGCAGGCAGAGTCACAGGGTCTGGTGTAGTGACTGCAGGCGTGAGTCACAGGGTCTTGTGTGGTGGCTGCAGGCGTGAGCCACAGGGTCTTTATATGTGACTGCAGGAGTGAGTCACAGGGGTCCGATATAGTGACTGTAGGCAGAGTCACAGGGTCTCTTAGCGGTGACTGCAGGCTTGAGTCACTGGGTTGCTGCAAAGGTGTGGTGTTGCTGGTTTGACTGATTGCAGGCGTGAGTCAGTTCTCCAGTCCAGCAGTCCTTGTGTTCCTGTTCGTCGGATCAAGATTGCTGAGCCAGTGTTCACAGTGGTCGCCTGTTCCAGTGTTCCAGTCGACGGATCAAGAGTTGGAGTTCCTGTATCCTGCTGAAACTAACAGGGGCTTCGGCCCAGTCTCTCACATTGTGGTCTAGCGAGAGGTCTATTATTTCTGGTAGTAGTGTCGCCAGCTAGTAACCCTTTGCTTGTTGTACCACTTATTTATCGCTGTGATTTATTCTAATAAATATTTAGCATTATATTACCGTACTGAGTTCTGAGCATTCCTGGGTGCCCGGGACATAGTGATAGAATAGAGCAAGCCAAGGATGGATGACAGAGGTCAATGCGTGATCAAAGGTACAGCCGGGGTCGGGAGTATAGAAGACAGTGTAGTCAGTAAACAGACGAAGATCCAGGGGTAGAGAGGTCAGCAACAATCCAAGGGTCAGACAACAATATGGATATGACTATAGTTATGTGCAGCAACAGCAAGAACTGTAGTAGCCAGGTAGGGAACAATGGCAGTTCATAAGAACAGGGCAAATACATTCAAGCCCTGAGCAAAGGGACAGCCTGGGTTTTATAGAGACGCTGTCAACCTCCTGACATGCCTCTATGAGCTTAGAAACCCTTGGCCATGCCCACTCCCTTGAACAAGCACAGGGAGACAGCCCAGAGCCATGACGCAGATCCGGCCATGCCTCCTCCATTCCTCCGATGCAGCCGAGGTCAAAATCGGGAGTTAATTGAGTTTGTGGTACCAAGGAAGAGGGCAGAGTTGAGCCAGATATTCAGGCAGACACAGAATACTTACAAATGGTACAGCTCACAGCAAGGGACAATCCTGCTCCCCTTGACAGGTTTTTCAGGTTTTTCCCTTATGCTGACTGAAGATTGTCCCTCTCTGCAATCCATCTTGCTGCTCTGAGATGAGCAGTGTTACATTATTAAAAGGGGTGGGTGGGGGTACTTTATCAGTGAATTACTCTTGAACTACAAATCTGACAGTATTGATATAACAATCTCCATAGCCCAAATACTATGAAGATTAATTAGAGCCACTTTTATTGTGAAACATTACTATCACTTTAAATGTGAGCCAACTAATCCATGTTACCATGAGTATAGCCATTGTGTACAATAAGAAATATGTTTCCAGTTTGCTTGTGAAAGATAGTTCCTAGCATTCACTCAAATTAAAATAAGAAAACCTAGTTATTTTTACTTATAGTTTCCTAGAGATTTTTAGTGTGAAATACATGTTCCATAGTAAACTATACAAAACCAAAATTTGGGGGAGGGGTGTGCAGTACGGTGTGATAATTAGGTGATGAAGAGGAGACAACTTCCCAACTGTGATAAACGCTCAAGTTCCTTTGTTATTCTATGGAACCAATGCACTAAGATTTCTTAAAAGGATAGTAATACCTGCAAATTACTAATCCCCATATTGTAGCTTTGTTAAAAAGAAACTTATTGTCCCCAGTGTCATCTCTCAAACCCTTATGGTTTGAGAGATGATAGCGCTCAAAGTTCCCCCCTCCCTCCCCCTTCCCTGACTGAACACTGACTGCAGGGATATTCGGTATTACTTGCATCAGGTGGTTCTGCAGCATTGCAGAGACTGCGTTTATAAAACCAAGCACATGTAGAAGAAAGAATTCTTTTTTATAAATGCGATCTTGGCTCAGCTGCAGAGCCGCCTGATGCACATAAGACTGTCGTACGACAGCTTCCCCAGCAGTCAGCGTTCAGTCAGGGAAGGGGAAGGGAGGGGAGAACTTTGAGAGCTAGCATCTCTTAAACCATAAGGGTTTGAGAGATGATACTGGGGGCAATAAGTTTCTTTTTAACAAAGCTACAATATGGGGATTAGTAATTTGCAAGTATTACTATCCCTTTAAGTTGGGAGATCTTAATGCAAAGTCTCCATAGGATAACATAGGAACTGGAGGGTTATCTCTTCTTTATCACACCTTATTGCATAACCCCTCGGGTTTTATTCTAAAGCTTAAGCAGATAACACATTTTGCAAAATTCATTATTATTTATACTATTTCACATAAGAAAGGAAACAAAACCAAATAAAAAACAAAACAGGGATTTCCTCTAATGAAAAAACAAATCTATAATTTTGTGTTTTATTGCTTGGTCATTTATTGTACTGCAGCAGTGGCTATTTCACTTTAGACTTTTTGAGACTCACAGGAGTTTCTGTGGTGGGTTAAGGAAGAAGAAAACAAATTTCAGGAATGAAAGACAGGAGACCAGTACAGTATTCCTGTAGCCCTTATCTTATACATTTTAGAGTAATAATGTTTCATGAAGCAACCAGTACCAACCAGCAATCAGATACATTTGATACTGATACTTAGTTAACCTACTAGAGTATTGGAGATTGAGCTAGCATTCCGGTGTTAAAGGGTTTTTTTGTCAAGGTTCAGCAGAGATTTTGCATAAAACTATAGAGTTTTTTTGTAGAGAAGGCTGATCTATTTGCTAGTTAATCTGGGAAAGCTGATACATGATATGAACATGGTGTTTATCCCTACTGCTTTATGTCATGCCAAACTAGAGCCTTGAGTTTGTTCCTTACTAAATATACCATCAGCTAATTTTGACATGATATACAGCTGGCACATAAGCTCTTACCGAGTAATGAGATGGCAAAAATGTATAATGAAAGTTACCTGTGAGTAAAAGAAGCTTAGGAACAGTAAGTTCCATGGATTGTTCCTGTGTTTGCACCATTTGACCAAGGATTTAGCCTATTTTCACATGGGCAATTGCAATGTGTCACAGAGGCTATCACTTTCCAATCACTTGTGACTTGTCTGCATTGCACTTGGTTCTGCCAGCTCTCCCATCACAATAATCATTAAAGTAAACTGCCACATCAGATGTATGAATGAACTGGAAGGTAAAAAGGCACAATTATCTGTTCTGCTCACAATGTATTTTTATCAATAATTTGTGTGATACTCTATAGCTTTCTGCAAAAGCACAGATCCCACCACTTTTTTCTAGGTTCTGCTGACAATATACTATGGTATTATGACAAATTGATGATGTGATTTCAACTGATGTTTGCAAAGTTTCTCTGTAATATTGGTTTTACAGTGCAGTAATAAGTATTTGAACAATGACATAAGTTTTGTTGTTTTGGCTTTGTACTACAGCACATCAGGTTTGAAACTAAATAATGACTAAGAGGATAAAGCATAGACTGTCAGCTTTTATTTGGGATTATTTACAAGCTAAAAGGGGAAATTTCACCCTCAAGACACTTTGTCTTATTTGATAAATCTACTAAAATTGTTCATAGATTGTGCATTTTTTTCTTAAATTGACTTACCTTATTAGATATAAGGTTTTACAATGTCTCAGTGATGTTACCAGTTCCTTTTCTTGCAGCACAAGCTGTCCCACACAGCACTACAGGATGCCCTCTATTCTTCATATCAAATCCTTCCCCAGCTCTCCTTGATTCTCAGTCCTTTAATGAGCAATTAGAAGGTAGACAGAATTTAAGTTTGTTTATTTTTGTAGCCATGGTCATTAAGCTTTGCAATGTGATGGAGTGGCGTTACTAGCCTCACTCCATCACATTGCAAAGCTTTAAGCAAGGGGAATTTTTTTATGTCCCATGGGATTGATTTCAGTCTGAAAGTATGTCATAACATGCCAGTGTATATATTTAGGCAGGTAACTGAGGAAGGTAACTGAGTCAGACACCCTATACCCTTTCGTCGGTGTTTGTAAATACTGGATTCTGAACAGGAACAAATGTCCTTTTAATAATTTAGGCTAAATAAACATTAGTGAAGCAAACAGTGACACTTATCACACTACCCACTTCACCAATATATATGTAGCCGTGATCATTAAGCGTTGCAATGATCAGCACAAAAAGGATATTACTGCTTATTAATAGTTCATAAGGTATACCACAAATAAATTGGCATATATATATACATGACTTCTGATGGTGATAATAAATAAATACACTAAATAGTATAATCTATGAGTCTATCTGAACCCAGGTGTCCTCAATATACTCAAGATAGGAATACATTAAATAAATAAATGGCAAAATTTTATGTCGGACTAATTCTTTTTTTTCCATTCTTCGATTCGCAATTTGGATCTGACCTGTTCGACTCAGATGAAAGTCTGCGACAGTCCGAATTATTTGGCGACTTTAAAACACCTTTAAAAATAAAATAAAAAATGAAAATTAAATGAATGGAACCATTTCCAGGGTCTAAATAAAGATGGTGGAACAGGGTAAGGTGGACCTTTACCCTTATGGTACTATGAATGAAGTAGATGAAGTATGGATGTAGCTAAAGTTGAAGGAGGGCCGGCCTGCCTGCCTACACAACTGTGGGACTGGCTGATGTGTCACTCTGAAAATTATTCAAACAAGGCCCTAATGTTAATTTTAATATTTAACACAGAAACAAAGGTGACTTTACCTTGCGGTGGTAAAAAGGTACCAGACCTGCCTATAGAACTGTGAGACTGGCTGAAGTGTCACTATGAAAATTATTCAAACAAATTCCTATTATTTTTAATGTTAAACACAGAAACATAGGTGACTTTCCCTTACGGTGGTAATAAGGTACTAGGCCTGCCTATAGAACTGTGAGACTGGCTGCAGTGTCACTCTGAAAATTATTCAAACAAAGCCCTAATATTACTTTTAATATTTTACACACGAGCAAAGGTGACTTTCCTTTGCGGACAAAATAAGGTACTAGGCCTGTCTATAGGACTGTGAGACTGGCTGATGTGTCACTCTGAAAATAGTCTTCACAGCAGTGTGCAGAGTCACTCAGCTGCTGCAAGAGCAAATAGAGTACTAGCCTGCATAAAAAGAGGTGTAGAAGCAAGGGATGCTAATATTATCCTACCTCTGTATAAATCCTTGGTTAGGCCTCATCTAGAATATGGAGTACAATTTTGGGCGCCTGTTCTAAAAAAAGACATTGCTGAACTGGAAAAGGTGCAGAGACGTGCAACAAAACTGATAAAGGGATTGGAGGATCTGAATTACAAAGAGAGACTAGCCAAACTGGGTTTGTTTACATTAGAAAAGAGACGTCTAAGGGGTGATATGATTACCATTTACAAATACATTCAAGGTCAATACAAAGAACTATCCAATGAATTATTTATGCAAAGAGCTGAGCTAAGAACAAGAGGTCATCCATTAAGACTTGAGGAAAGGCGCTTTCGACTAAAACACAGGCAGGGATTCTTTACAGTAAGGGCGGTAAGGCTATGGAATTCTTTGCCTCGGGATGTTGTGCTTGCAGATAATGTAACTGCATTCAAAAAAGCAATGGATGCCTATCTAGCACAGAACAAGATTGACAGTTATGACAGATGGCTTCAAAGCAAATAGGATATTGAGCCGGGGAACTATTTGACACACACACACACCTACACTGGAAATTGCTCCAGAGGGCTTTTTTGTTGCCTTCCTCTGGATCAACAGGAGTGTTATTGGCATGGGCTGGACTTGATGGACGCATGTCTTTTTTCAGCCTTATCTACTATGTAACTATGTAAAAATTATTCAAACAAATTTCTACTAGTTTAGTATTTTTAATATTTAACACAGGAACACAGATGACTCTCTTGCAGTGGTAATAAGGTACTAGGCCTGCCTGCAGAACTGTGAGATTGGCTGATGTGTCACTCTGAAAATGATTCAATCAAATCCCTAATATTTTTAATTTTTTGCCCAAGAACAAAGATGACTCTCCCTTACAGTGGCAATAAGGCACTAAGGCTGGCTGCCTGCCTATGCCTAATGCTAAATGCCTGCCTACACAACAACTGGACACTCTCTATTTCCTTCTTCTCTCTCTGAGCTCCAACAAAACAATGAGGAAATGCAGGCTGTCTGTCTGGTTGTCTGTGTCATTAGTCCACCCCCATCATGAAACGAAGAAGCCAATTGGAATAGAGACAAAGTGGGAAAGTAGCACATGGAACGGAGAAGCTAATTGGACTAGAGACATAGAGGGAAAGTATGGAGGGAAAGTAAATGAGCGCTGGTAGTAGTAGCCGAATTTCCGAAAGTTTCAATGACATTTGGACCAGGGCTAGTCAGATTAGTATTTTTTTTGGCAAACGACCCTTGCCTGTC
Organism: Rhinophrynus dorsalis; assembly: GCA_037306005.1. Lineage (NCBI taxonomy): Eukaryota > Metazoa > Chordata > Amphibia > Anura > Rhinophrynidae > Rhinophrynus > Rhinophrynus dorsalis. Next base: position 259,110,518 of record CM074722.1, read on the forward strand.
AGAAGTTCCGAATGAGACAAATTACCCCATTTTCGTCGAATTCCGAATGTCGCTGACACGAATTACACAAGTCTAGTTAAGAGAGAACCATTTATCTTCGGATTAGACGCCTGTAGGTAAATCGCTGTCAGCAAGAAGGTGATCAACACAGACGATTAGATATAATGTCATGCATAAAGCTCAATGTTCTCAAGCATTTACCTGAACGATCCCTCCTCTTAACATAGAGCACATACTGAGATATCAATTATAAAAATTAATAGAGGTGGAGCAGGATGATACTGGGCACTTATCTGAAAGTTTTAGTTATGAAGAGAGGCTAGAAAAATTAAACTTGTACACACTAGAGAAACGGCATCTTAGAGGGGATATGATAACACTATATAAGTATGTTCAAGGCCCATATAAAGGGCTCGCCAAAGACCTGTTCATTAACAGAACAGTACACAGGACAAGGGGCCACCCGCTTAGACTTGAGGAAAGGAGATTTAATCTACAACAGCGGAAGGGTTTCTTTACAGTAAGGACAATAAAGGTATGGAATTCACTTCCTGAGGAGGTGGTGCTATCAAATACATTAGATGCCTTTAAAAGGGGCCTGTATACTTATTTAAAAGAGCATAACATAGAGGGCTATGTACGTTAGTATTGGGATTAATATTTAGTTAGGGCTTGTTGATCCAGGGAGAAATCTCTTCTTTTGGATCAACGATGGTAAACAGGAATAGGAAAAGGGTTGAACTAGATTGACGCAAGTCTTTTTTCAACCTAAATTACTATGTTACTATGTTACTATGAGTTCAGATGGAAGAAATCCATCTTTTATGTTCCTCTGGTAAATACATTTACTGCACTCAGATATCCCTTGTGCACTGTCTTCCTTCTTGTTGTTTTTTGGAAAGTAACTAAGTCAGGCACCCTATACCCTGCCGGCAGTGTCTGGAAATAATGGAATCTGAACAGGGGCAAACAGGGACAAAATTCTTTTTAATGATAGAGGCTAAATAAATATTGGTGAAGCAGACAGTGACACTTATCCACTTCACCAATATGTAGTTAGCCTCGATTGTTAAGCATTTCAATGCGATGGAGTAGTGTCCCTCTATCACATTGCAATGCTTAACAATCAAGGCTAAATACATATTTGGTGAAGTGGATAGTGCGACAAGTGTCACTGTCTGTTTCACTAATATATATTTAGAGAGCAAGTGCTTCATTGTGCAGGACTTGGATCTGGATGGAAGGTAACTGAGTCAGACACCCTATACTACGCTGAGAAGACGCAGTAGACTGGCTTAAGTTACAGGATAGAGGGAAAGTGCTGCCAATCATTCTAATAGTCATCAAGATGACAGAGCTCTCCCTCTTGCTAAACAAAGAGGGATAAGATTAGATTATGCAGCATGGGGGAAAATTGTATAGGTTTCATGGGGGAGTTAAGCTAATTGAGGGAGACAAACAAATTTGGGGGAGTTGGAATGTGATAGTTCCACTTTAAACCATATACCGTGTAGAAATTACAGCTCTTTTTAGTCATAGTCCCTCCATTTTAGAGGACCTAAACTAATTGGACAATCTGTTGCTTACCTGTTCCTTGGGCAGATGTATGTTGTTGGATTATTAGTTCATGCACAAGAGAGATTACAAAATATCTAGAGGTGATTCTAGATATGGTATTTTCATCTGGAGTATGTTGCCGCTGTCTCTCAACATGAAGAGTAAAAGAAGTGTCAGTGCAGAAAACAGGCCATCATGAGGCTGGAAATATCACAATCCACAAAACCGAGCACTTCTCAAAATTAAATTTTACTTTATTGTATCAACTTAAAAACAGCATACTGACAGTATGTTGTTTTTAAGTTGATACAATAAAGTAAATTTTAATTTTGAGAAGTGCTCGGTTTTGTGGATTGTGATATTGCTGTACTTTGTTTAAAGCCTGGAAGCACTCTCTGTTAAATGTATATATACGTGTGCAGTGATACTTGAAAAGGCATCATGAGGCTGGCACATTAAAAAAAAATCAGAGTAGCCAAATCTACATAAAAACTATTCAGTTCTGGAACAAAGTTTAAAGGACAGATGAGACAAAGATTAACCTGTACAAGAGTGATGGAAAGATGAAAATGTGTATGCATTTTGGGAAGAAAAAATCAGAGTGATACTTATGAACTTAATGGAATAATTTTAGGGGACTCATTGCTAGAGAAAGACCTGGGTATCCTTGTAAACGACAAATCTGGATGCAGTGACCAGTGTCAAATAGCAAACTCAAAGTCCTGACTTGCATAAAAAGGGGTTTTGAAGCAAAAGTAGAAAACCTCATTCTGCCACTATACAAATCATTGGTAAGAACTAAACTCGAATATGCAGTGCAGTTTTGTGAACCAGTTGTGAAAAAAGATTCTAGAACTGGAAAGAGTACAGTGAAAAGCAAAAAAATGAATTAAGGGAATGGAAGACTTGACATATGAGGAATGTCTAGACAAACTTGGTTTGTTTACTCTAAAGAAAAGATGACTTAGAGGAGATCTTATCACAATGTACAACTATATGAGAGGTCAAAATAAGGATCTCTCTGATCAAATAACCAGGAGCCACCTGTTGTTATTAGAAAAAAGGATGTTTCAACTTCAGCAAAGGAAGGGGGTGTTTTTTTTACATTTTTTACAGTAAGGTCTGTTAAACTGTGGAATTCCTTGCCCAAGGATGTGGTAATGGCAGATACAATTTAAGAGGAATCAGAGATAATTTTCCCAGTGATATTCAGGAGTCAGTACAGTATAGTAAAATAGACTTTATTGAAAAATATAATAAGGCAACACAAGAGTAAAAACAGAAATAAGCAGAAGGTCACAAGCAAGCACGCGCTACTATCAGAAATAGTAAGCTGCCAAGATTGATCACACTGCTGGAGACTAGGCCGAAGCTGCTGGTAGTCTCCGCTGGAACCAGGAGCTTAAACAGGAGCAGGAACAGGAACACAATGTCTCCATTCAGGAATCACGAGCAGGATACCTGACTCATGCCTGCAGTCAGTCAGAGGAAGCGATACTCGACTCACGTCTGCAGTCAGTATAAAGGAAGTCTAACAGAGCCCCAGGTCTGTACCAGATTGGGTGTCCACTAGATACAAGGAACAAATAAAATAATAGTCAGACAGAGCCACAGGTCAGCACCAGAGAGGATAGTCAGACAAGCCAGGTCATACACAGTTCAGGTAGTCAGCCAGAGTCACAGGTCTGCACCAGATTTGGTGTCCACTATATATAGGATAAGGCAGGAGAATAGTTAGACAGAGCCACAGGTCAGCACCAGATTGGCTGGTCTTACAAGCCAGGTCATACACAGAGCCCAAGGAAACCAGAACTGTATTGTACAACAACGCAAAGGCAACTGAGTAAGGACTCAGACTACCCTTTAAATCCCTCCTCAGGAAGTAGGTTGGAGGGCATGCTCAGAGAAAGGAAGTAGGTAGGAGGAGACTACAGGAAGCGTGGCATAAAACAGAGGCCTGCTTCACTTGTGCCTGCAGATGATGTGTGGAATGACGACGAGCGTCGTTGAAGTGACGGTGCTGGAACCAAGGTAAGCTGTGACATTCGGCTTCTTAGCATCGCAAGCTCTGAGGAATGAGTGATTTGTAGGACTTAGCCTTGTTAGAAAAAAGCCCCCCAATTTTTTTTTGGCCTCTGGTTTTTTGAAAGAACAGTCCCTGAGGAAATATGCCCTACTGGCCTAGTACCAGCAGATCATGATATTATGGCCAATGGCCACTGGCCATTGTGAAATGCCTGGGTGTCATTGCAAAATCTGTGACTGCTCTTCTTGCTGCTGCTGAGTTGTGTAAGCAGACAGATGATTAGGCAGCTCAACAACAGCAGTAAGATGAGTGATGGATGATCATGGTTCCACTTCCCACTACTAGCTCCAGTGAGGTGTGAAGTAGCAGCACAACTAGCCCCCACCACTTCAGGTATATGTGGAAAAAAGAAGTTGGCCAATAATAATTTTTCCCTTGAGAGCAGGAACTGTACCTCTGATCAGCAACTGCAATGTGAACAGTGTGTGTGGTAAATAAGGGAAGGACTGGGAACAATGGGCACATCTGCACTCACATCAAACACTTGGCATAACTGTAACTAATCACCATGATGCTTAGGGTCCCCAATGTGGAATCATTCCTCTAACAGACCATAGGCCATTACTAGGGGCTCTTTTAAGAGCCGTGGAAAAAAACATAAAAGACTGGAAGGCACTGGGTAAAGTCTCAGCTCTGGGCTGCTGGACAGCCACAAACTAGGTATGTGCATTCAGAATTCCCCATCACAAATGTTTGAAAGTAGGCAACCTTCTGATTGACTTCCAGCTGTACTGTACAGAGTAGGAAGCTTCCTAATTGGTTGCCTACTGACCCATGTTAAAAGTTGTTAGGAAATACATTGAGAAGGTAGGCAATCTTTTGATTGGTTGGTTGTTTCTTGTCACTCCAATTCCTATTGGCTAGGAATTGGAGCGGCAAGATTGAATTAACTAGGGGCTCCACAATATCTACTGTTCCTTTGTCCGTCTGTTTACTCTCAAACACTGTGCCCATTGTGTTATGTGCCCCTCTACCACCGTCTCCAAGTTGCTTACACTCCCATTGTGTATTGTATCTGACCTACTGTGTATTCTTACAGTTTCTATATAATGTCCCTGTGTTTCTCCAATAAACTGAATTAGTCGTTTGGAACTAAGAAGCATCCTGTTGTTTTCATTTCTGAGTGGTTTAAAGGGTCCCCTCTAACCCCCATTCAGAAGAGCTATGTTCCAGTGTTACAGCCAGCTATCCAGATTCACCAGACCAGCTACCCATTTGTAGCCGCTTCAAGGAAAGAAAACCCTGGAACGACAGCTAAGGACAACCCGGAGTCCTTAGCTTTGATTACTCTGGTGGTAGCAGTGTGATTCTCTCTCTCCTAAGGGATCCAAACCACCACCTAGGATCCAACCGGTGAAACATTGCAGGGCTGGAATCCATGGGCTCTGTTGGCCCCAACTGGGGATGCTGTTAGGGACAGGAACCAGACAGACACAAAAATGTAAAAATGCAAAACACCTTTATTAAAATAACCAAAGCAAACAAAGCAAAATTGTGATCCAGGAGCGTAAATCAAAAGACAAGTCAGGGTCAGGAACTAAGACAGGAACTCAGACAAGCCGGGGTAAGGAACACAGAGATCAGAGATGTCAGGAGCAAGCCAGGAGTCAGGAGCCAGAAGGAACGTCAGAGGGAGCCAGGTCATGCAAGGATAATCATAAACTCAGGAGAAAGTACTTGTAGGCAGAAGCAGACACAAGGGCAAGGAGGAAGTGAGCCTAGCTGTTTTAAATAACCTGGAAGGGGTTGGCTGATAACAGTCAGGTGAGTAATCATGGAAACTGATAGGTCCAAGCAGTTTGTGAAGCATCGGCTGACTCAGCCTGACATAGTGAAGGAAAGGCAGCACTAATCAACAGTCGAGTGCTAGACCAGATCAGTCAAACCATAACAGTACCCCCCTCAAAGACCTCCCCCACCACGGGACAGGACCAGATTTGAGGGGAAAGAGTGCATGGAAAGCAAGGAGGAGGGCAGGAGCATGCAAGTCCGAGGCTTGATCCCACGAGCGCTCCTCTGGACCATACCCCTTCCAATGGACCAAATATTGAAGCCTCCCTCGGAACCTACGAGAGTCGACTATGGACTGGACCTCGAACTCCTAATGGTCACCACTGGGCACAAAATGGGGTCAAGGAGTGACCTTAGCAAAATGATTACATATCAGTGGTTTCAGCAGAGAGACATGGAACAAATTGTGTATCCGTATATTGGGAGGGAGGTCTAGGGCATATGCCACAGGGTTCACAGGTCGGAGGATACAGAAGGGCCCCACAAAACGGGGAGCCAGTTTCTGAGAGGGCACTTGGAGGCGGATATTTCTGGAGGACAACCATGCCTTCTCCCCGACCTGGTAGGAGGGTGCGGATTGTTGTGTGCATTGCAGTGACTCTTGGACCTGCACCCATGTGGAATGGATCTGCTGGAGATAAACCTCCAGTGCCAGAGGGGGAGAGCCAAGTAGAAGCTGAGATTGCACTGTTATGAGCAAAGTCCGCCCAAGGTAGCAGGTCCGAACAGTTATTCTGATGGTCCGAGATGTATCACTGCAGGAACTGCTCCAAGGTATGATTAGCCCTTTCCGCAGTCCCATTCGATTGCAGATAGTTGGCCAAGGAGAAGAAGAGTTGGATACCTAGTTGTGCACAGAAGGCACTCCAGAATCTTGAGACAAACTGGCTACCCCGGTCAGAAATTATGACTTTGGGAACCCCATGTAGCCGAAAGACCTCTTTGACAAAGACCGTAGCCAGCTCTTTAGTGGATGAGAGTTTTTTGAAAGGTATGCAGTGGATCATGAATAAACACAATCTAATTTGCGTTGCAAAAGGAGTGTATCAGTATCTCTAAAATTAACCACAAGCAGCTCTTAAAAAAAACTGTTTCTCCTTCCAGGTCACATGCAAAAAGTATCAATCATATAAAAACGCTAAAATGGTTAATAGCACAGAAAGGAGAATCTCAATTTTAGTGTAGAAAATTATTTATTAAAAAAAATATCATCACACCACACTATCTCTTACAACTTATCAGTACACACCATACTTCTCTCCATAATGAACCAATCAAGGAAACGACACAAGGAACAACTGGAGAACTCTCACTGTGTCTGTCTATGGGTTAACCACACTGTCGGACACTGTCTATATGGCAATATTCAACCACGTTCCTAATAATGTGTTATGCGGTCCAGTTGCCACTACTGGAAACATCTGTCTTTACACTACTGCATACACATTAAAACATTAAAACCAGATGGGTAGTAGGAGTGGTAATCAAATTCTGGCTATAGGCCAGACTGGTTATCCACTTAAAGCCCTTATTTTTATTGGACATAGATACCAGCAATGGATCACCCGTCCGTCCTGTAACCTCTAGTCACTATATATATCCCACTAAGGGAAAGCCTACATACATCAACCAATCTCAAAGATTATCCCAAAAAGCTCCCAATGTCAGAGTCAGGCAAAAATGGAAAAAAAGGAAAAACGTCTATTGTCCTTTACATCAAAAAGAAAGATATTCTTTGGATTTTTAAATATTAATGTTCATCAGGATTTTCTTGGCAACAACACTTAATCCCAATAGTCCTACTTATATCAACACTAGAACAGAATAATCCTTCTTCGCTTTAGACTTTTTCAAAATGTTAGAACCATGTATCAGAACGCTGAATCAACATTTTGTTTCTTTAATTAAAGGTAATGACTCACAGTTCAGTAGATCAGAAGGACAGTTTGCGGTCTTAATTCCTCCACACCTGACCACTCAGCAGGCTGTAAATTAACCATATTATACTCTTTGTTAACCACGCCACGCTATTTTGAGGTTCCCTGGAATCTTTTACGATGTTACTTCCCTAGATTTTTTTTTTTCTTTTCAAACCTGACTAGTTTGCAGGCTGTCGGCTTGCCACTGGACGTTACATATATTTCCAGTCACACCTCTTATTGTAATGTACTCACACTTCTAATGAGTTAGCGTGTCAGAGTTCTTAAAGTCGCACCTCTATGCACCCATTTGATGCTTAACTGCCGTTTTCTTTGCAAACGATGGTGTGTTTCTTTCCTTCTTTCACATTAGTGTGGTCATAGCATCCTCCCTCACTCTCTTTCTTTCCAACGCGTTTCAAAGCTCACTGGCTTCTTCCTCAGGGAATATCATTATGAACACTCATATTGTTTTTTTATCCTCCTCCACCAGAAATAGATGTTGTATACAAATTAAACCTCAATATAATGTTGATCTCCCAGAACAAAATAAAACATACATATCACCTGTCTCGTGGCCACTTGAGAACAGCTGAGAGTTTCTTAGGGTCCATAGCAAAATGACCTCTGAAATTACGTACCCCAAGAAGGTGACCTGTTTGCGGCAGAACTCACACTTCTTCACCTTGCAAAACAGATTATTCTCTCTTCATTTTTGCAGAACTTGGGCTACATCTGAGTGGTGGCTTTCCATGGAGGTGAAATGGATCAGATCATCGTCTAAGTATACCACAACGCATTGTTGGAGCATGTCCCTGAGGACATAATTTAAGAATTCCTGGAAAACCGCTGGAGCATTGCAGAGACTGAAGGGCATTACGAGGTATTCATAATGCCTGTGTAACGGTTTTGTTTGACTCACAGACACAGAGTTAGGATAAAAAACACAGTTTTATTAAATACAATTATACACAAAGAACCCTCACAGGTCCTGTAATATACAACGTATAGTACAGACACACGACAGGTAAATTAGGCCCACACAGGTCCAACACAAATATAGGAGACAAACAGTTTATGCTGACACGGGTCAGGCAGATGGTAAGGTTTCCAGGTTACAGCAATGCAGGAGTTAATGTTCATCGGGATAGGAAAACAGTCCCATATGTGAAGGTATTGAGCTGATTCTTAAACACACCAGAGATTGAATTCACAGTGAGTACCAGTCCACTGAAGTAAACAGGAGCGCTACTGGTGCTGACATGGAGGCAACACTTGCACCCGGTTTTGACAGAATGGAGGACTAGGCCAGAGGCACTCCGTAGAGCCAAAATGGGACAATACTAGGCAAGCCTGCGGGTGCAGAGGTGCCAAACAAGGCAAGGCACCGGAAGTCAGAATGTCGCAGAGGTGACCAGGACCAAAACGGAGATCTGCCGAGTCAGAGCCCAGGAGCAGGAGCGTCAGCCAGGCTGGATAAGGACACAGGAGCAGGAACGTCAGCCAGTCCGGGTCAGTACACGATAGCAGGAACGTCAGCCAGGCTGGGTCGATACACAGGAACGAACACTGAAGAATAGTCAGGCAATCCTCGTCGGTACACATGCGCAGGAACTGGAGAGTAGTCAGGCAAGCCAAGTTGGTACACTGGAAACTTCATAAGCAAACGTAGCACTGGCACAGGAACACCACGAAAGGGAAATGTGTGGGTGCAGGAGGCCAGTATATAAAGGCTATACTGGGCGGGTTTAACACAGGGCAACCAATGAGGACCTCACATTGGATACCTGACAGAAAAAATAAAAACAAGCAATCACGGGCACCGTGATAGCCTGCTCCTGGTGATAAATGCAGTTTTCCATTCGTGGCTCTATTAAAGATGTCTCACCAGTTGGAGGTGATAAGAAATGTGATATAGGGTCCTTACTGTCACACTATACATCTCTTGTTCATCTGAAGAAGGCAAGCTGGTAGCACTAGCAGCAGGCACATGCAGCTGATCTGTGCTCATGGTGGAGATGTTATTGTTGCTGCTAGGCAACAATTCTACCTTCTTCAGGATCATGTTCCATCTGGGCAATGCCATGGGGGGAGGGGACTCCCAGGGTTATGGGCTCCCTTGACTGTCAGTCTGGCCACTCTTCATTACTTCCTCTCCCACCTCAGCATCAGTAGGAGGATCTACTGTGTTAACACTAGTCCCTACAGCTGCTTAGCCATCACTATTACTACTAACACCAACCACATCAATTTCAGCCCCTGAGTCTTCCTCCTCACTACAGCTATGTTGATCACTCCCTCCCTAACTCCTAACACTCTGAGTCTGTAGATGCTGAACATTCTTAGTAGTAATAGTAGTGGTTGTACTGCTTGGGGATGGCAAGTGTGACTTAGGGCCCCCTGCGTTGAACACTTGGCATCATCTCCATCTTTCCCCCCTACTGAGAATGATAAGACATCCTGTCAGGCACAGCGCTAGCAGTAGGCACAAGTAGCTGACCTGTCCTGCTAACACTACTACCCTTTTCTTCCTCTGTCCATGACACAAATTTCCCCAGTATCCCTAGGGGTGATGTAGGAGACTGGCCACCACTGGGTCTGGGAAATCAGGGTATCTAAACCCTTTAATGTTGATAGCGGTTACTTCCTCGTCCCCTGGCTCACTGGATGCCTAACGGATCTTCCAGCTGCTCATTTTATTAATATTCCAGTTGCTCATAGTGATAGCAGTCACTATGAGCCTCTCCTTCCTCAATTTTGCTTAAAGACAGCACAACAGCCTAGCACCCTCTCTCTCACTGTAGCTGCTTGCATTGTGTTTCACTTCCTGGAAAATGTCACTTTTTATAGTGAAAAGGCAAAAAACGTCATTAAAGGGGTGAAAAGTTTGTAGCCATTGAAAAAATAGCGAACAATGTTGGTATTGGGTGAAAACAGAGATATAATACATACAAGGTACTGAAAAAATGTGTGTTATATAAGAAAAATTAACCCTATGAGTACCAGTGGTATTTGCAATGCATTGCAGAGCATTGCATACTGCACTGGCACTCACAAGGTTAATCGCCCTAAAGCTAACACCATCCTAATAAACACTTACCTGTAAGTCTGATGTCCAATGGGGTCTTCAGCACCCTGGTCATCCAGTGAGTCTTCTTCTGTAGCTCCACTCCAAGAGTTAATTGTATGCTACCTGCTGCCACAGCATATATGTCAACATACAGTTAATCCTTGGAATGCTCTGCAATGCGTTGTGTACCCCTCTGGCACTAAAAGAGTTAAGGCCTGCATATCTTTGCTGCATATCTTTGGGGGGCATCTATAATTTGGGACATTTTTTTTATTTACAGTGCAATTATATTTGGGAATCAGATGAAGATGAGAAGAATGAAGATGAGAAGACAGTAGACAGAAGATTACAGATAGTGAATTACAGTGGATGACAAGTAAATGTTACAGCTCTATGCTATGAGTATAGGAGAGTGCTAGGGCTAGTATTTTTTCACTATTTTTAGGGGAAGTAAAGAGTTAGTATCTAGGAGGATGACTGTTTTTGAGATCACGCTCATTTTTTGAAAAAGTATATCTTAATGTTTAACCCTTGTCTAGAGCGATGAACCCTCTATTGCTAGTGAAATGCATTACTCAAATCATTGTCCTATGCAGGGATTTACAAATGATAAAACTGTTAATGGGGCCAAATGTATGGTTTATTATAAGCAAACCATCACTATTTCAAATGTGGCAGCATGTACAAGTGTACCAAAATGGTATGTGCAGATATCCCTTGTTCCATACAACTTCTATAAACCTCATAGCAAGGAGCTCTCTTGACTAGGCTCAGTGTGGTGCTTATTTTGTGATTGTGCATGGCTTTCATACATGTCCCTTATATTTTAGTTGAAGCTTTATTAACCAATTGAGTGCCAGAATTGGTGTCCACTGCATTGCAAAGCAATGGGTACCTCAAAGGGTAAAATAAACCATTCTGATTATTTTCAGTCATATAAAAATGTGATACAACCAGAAAACAATGTACTTCAATGTACTTCAGTATACAAAAGAAATATACCAAATAAAAATTCAATAGACAATTTCAAATTGCCTCTTTATTAGAGACAGTAATTTTATTCAGAACTGACATTGTGACTCGTTTCTCATGGACATATTTTTACCTTAATCTAACATTTATCCCTAGCAGACAATCAGTACACATTAAGATTTCTATTTATATATCAGGTAAAGGTCAACATGAATTGTCATGACATCTAACAGATCAGATGACATACCTAATAATATGTCACCCTACTCTTGAGTATCTAATTTATAGTTAATATTCTTGAAAAAGGGATGAGATTCAGGTACTAACAAGGCTTTTACTTACAATCATATTAACAATTGTCTTTTCTAATGTTATGTTACTCTATTTACAATATGGCCCAAAATGTAACAGGTGATATTTTAGACAAAGTGTGCTTTTGCAATTTGTTGTTGTGTTGTTTTTTTGTTTTTTGTTTTAAATATCACTGCAATGTTATTGCAGGTGAAGTGCTGTCTTCTAGTCAAGAGTATTTGATAAGATATGCCTTTAGATGAAGAGTCATATGGCATATGAAAAACCAAATATCACCTGAAGATTTAAAAATGTATATGGGGAAGGCTCAACAGGGCTCATTGTCCCCTGTTTAACCTTACAGTGACATACCATTCTCTAAAACACTCATATATACTCTTTCCTTTTAGGGGAAATGTGTATAATAACTAATGGGGTCCAATGATACCAATGTGTAAAAAGCATTGTTCTTCTAACCCCTCCCTATTATCTCTAAGAAAGGAGGCTAAAGTTAAGTTAAATATTTTTATTTTCCTTGGTAGAGTGCTCTCCTGGAGGCTTATTGGCATCCTGGTTCATTCTTCAAAAAAAATTAAAAAAGTTAATAGATAAATAATAGATCATTGAGTTGCTCCCATGAGCAAGAGAATTTGTAAATTACCATGCCCATGTCAGAGCCCAGTGTGCAGAAAAGGTTTGAAAATTTATATTAATTATTGCACAAGAGTACTCTCCTAGTGCGACTGTAGAGGAAAGGGCCTTATGACACCTTCCTTGGGCAAAAAAACAATCAAAATCTCAGGTAGCATAGTAATTATTTAGAGTATTTCCTTTCCTAGTGGGAGTAGAGGGAGGAATATGTTTTTTATTGACATTAATATAGAAAATGATGGACAACCAATTTTGTTTTTGATACCTTTCTTTGACCTGCCATATTTTACCACTAATTTTCGTAACATTTTTAACTCATTTAATAATATCAGCAGGGGCATGTTGACGAGCAAGGTCCTATGTAGCTAGAACTACTCCTGCAGTTGTATTTTTCTACTCTGGCTGAGCCAACTAGTAGAATGACAAGTCAAGGACTAGAGTTGATGATAAAGTCACAGATGTGGGAAGGAGGGGGAGAATTATAAACTATATAATTTCATAAATACCAGGATTTGAGTAAAGCCAGGCATACTACAAAAAAACAAGGTACATACTTCATGATCAGGGCTTACAATTGAAAGTCATTTGCTACTAGTCAGACCTGAAAAGTTACTTGCCACTGCAAGCCATAACATACCCACCAGGGCTGAATTTCTACTCGCCAGGGCTACATTTTCATTCACCATTGGCTAGTAGCGAGTGAAAATTTTGAGCCCTTCAGTTCATGGAATATATTTTTGACCATTACTGCTCCATTAAATGGAGCATTTTAACCCTTTGAGTGCCCAACTGGATAGCCTTTAGAGCCACTTGTAAGGTAAGCTTGTCACGTATCACTGGTTAACAGTGAAGTATGGTCAGATTATTATAAGGAGTTTAATAGTGTCTTCCCAAATATGATTTTGTAAAAGCGTCCCTCTGTAACTGCATCTACATGAACTAGGGGTTGTAGGCTGACTGTATAACAGCTGTAGACAGAAGCAGATTGATTCACCAAGATACAAATAAAATCCCATGTAATCAGGATTTAAATCCACAAAGTTCTAGGTGGAAGTTTACTGGAGAGTAGAGACCGATGCCTACAACACATCCTGTTTTATATTGGGCACTCCCCATGAACTGTGTCACAGAACAGCCATGATAAACTGCTCCCCACAGGTCAGGTGCCTTGTCATGGAGCTCAGCAGGGCTCATTGTCCCCTGTTTAACCTTACAGTGACATACCATTCCCTAAAACACTCACACATACTCTTTCCTTTGAGGGGAAATATGTATAATAACTAATGGGGTCCAGTGATACCAATGTGTAAAAAAGCAATGTTCTTCTAACCCCTCCCTATTATCACAAAGAAAGGAGGCTAAAGTTAAGTTAAATATTTTTATTTTCTTTGGAAGAGTGCTCCCTTGGAGGCTTATTGGCATCCTGGTTCTTTCTTCAAAAATATTTTTAAAAATTAATAGATAAAAAATAGATCATTGAGTTGCTCCCATAAGCAAGATGGAAGGTGGAAGTTTACTGGAGAGTAGAGACTGATCCCTACAATACCATGCTGCGCTGTTTCCACATCCTGTTCTATATTGGGCACTCCCCATGGACTGTGTCACAGAATAGCCATGATAAACTGCTCCCAACAGGCCAGGTGCCTTGTTATGGAGTACTTGGAGTCATGAAGCTTATAGACCCACAGCTGGTCTTCACTGTAGCCTTCTTTGCTTCGTTGATCCCCACCTGGAAAGAAGACCAGGAGTTGGTATTGCTGGGATGAGACTGGGCATGGGCTTCTGCTGCAAAGGGAGATGAGCTACATTTGTCTGCTTCTTGTGGTGAGGTCTCAAATAAAAATGTTACAATAATGTGCAGTTTGTCTCTCCCCTTTTTCATATTTCTATTTCTCTCTGCCTCCTCATCATGTCTCTCCCTCATTATACCCTCAAATGCTAGAGACACTTTAATTCTCTCTCCCCTTTCATATTTGCTCCCCTCTTTATACTTATTCTCCCTCTTATCTTCATTCTCCCCTATATCCTCTCTCAATCTCCCCTTTTTGCTTTCTTTTTCCTCTTCATCCTCTAGATGCCCCTCTTTATATTGCTGGGTTCATGGGTCTGCCAGAGAAGCACCATATTGCAAGTAAATTACCAAGGCTCTTTGGCCTGTGTTTGAGCTCAGCACTGAGCAGCGAGAGACAGATAAAACAGCAGAGGCTTCAAATCACTACATGGAGGGACTACGCCCCCCCCCCCAGTTCTGCCTGGCTACTGTGGGAAAATGTACATGGATTGACTTTTATATTGCCAATCTCTGTCCACATTTTCCCACTCTCCTACTGGCTGTTATGCAAGGCAAATAATTTGCCCTGGAGTAACCTCACCTCTCAGAGAAACACACTGCAGTTTCCTCCCCATAATGAAGTTATGATATTTATTTAGAAAGTGTTTTACCAGGAATAAGACATTGAGATTTCTCTTGATTTCATGTATTTCACGGACCCAATATTATGTTGAACACACTCAATCTGTTAAAATGGAGAGATGAGGTATGATATCCCTCAGATTTTTGGTCTTAAATAAAATAATTTTGTAACCATTGTCTCCTCTGTTGCTGGTTCAGCTAGTACAAGATGATCCAGCAAATGATGGGTTAATATGAGGTTGATTTGGGGGGTGTGGGGGATAGTTTTGTAGGGATTCATTTTTTATTGAATATTCATTAACCCCATCAAGTTTGCAATATATAGATGCAAAAGAAGGTCTAGTACTCTTTGTACCTAAATGTAAGCCAATATACTCCTGATCTGCCAGTAAAGGCTAGTACGTGCCTGCCCCCATTGTGTTACAATATATATATATATGTGAGTGTTAGGAGGTTAGAGGTTAGGAAGATGTTCTGAGTTATATTTGTACCTGATGGGCCAATTGTCTTAGAATGATGTATTTTGTTGGATACAGGACCAACTGGGTCATCAACACCTGAACTGACTATTATAATTAGTGCTCCTCCATCAACTTCTAGAACTCAGTGGGGAGCACAGTGATAATGTCAGCATTGTGCATCTGGCTGTCATTTCCTTTGAAAGCACAGGACATGAGGAGCAGTGGAAGGCAAGTAAGGTGACGAGGACCCAGTAGCTACAAAAAACAAATACTCATCAGCATATGTTTTTATGCTGGAATAATTATGTGGAAGTAGAGAGGCAGGAATGAAGGATAATGTGGACGGAGAAGCTGTAAGAAGTGAGGGATGAAAGGAAAAGGCAAATAATTAGTTCTTTGAATGTCAGAGGAGTATGCAACGCATTGCAAAGTATACTAAATCTTTACCATGTTTATAATTCAAGCCTTCCTTTAGCCGAATTATACTAATGGTAGTAACATGTTTGTGGGTCAGTCCTTTGTACGACAAAGTGCTCTAGTGTCAGTTCCATGATTATGGGTCAGTTTCTCCTTGAATCATAGTTTACTAAGGGAATAGTTATGTTTAAGGGTCAGACGGTCCTAGTCCCAGGACCTAATTGCACTTATGACACTGACAATATTATAGTCAGCGCTATCTGGGGTCAAAGTGTGCTAATGACAGTGACATTTTTTTGGGTCAGTCCTTCCTAGGACTAATGTTTACTCATGACAGTGACAGGTTTATAATCTGAATCTAAAACATCTATATATTTTGGCAAAAGTCAAAATTGCATGATGTCCACTGCTCATGAATAATGGGGGTATTTTCCATACATAATATATCATCTTCATCATCTTCAGCCATGGTCAGTCCACTGCAGGATGAAGGCCTGCTCAACAAGCCTCCACTAACTCCACTAACAGTCTTGTGCCTTTTGTTGCCAATGTTTACCAAAAAATGTGGTAATTTTACCTATCATGTCTTTGGTAATTTTCTTGGGTGTTAAGTACCAAGTGGAATCCATTCCAAAATTTGTTTGGTCATCTACCATCAGGTCTTCTTGCTATGGGACCTGCCAATTTCCACTTGATGCCTTTTGTTGCCAATGTTTACCAAAAAATGTGGTAATTTTACCTATCATGTCTTTGGTAATTTTCTTGGGTGTTAAGTACCAAGTGGAATCCATTCCAAAATTTGTTTGGTCATCTACCATCAGGTCTTCTTGCTATGGGACCTGCCAATTTCCACTTGATGTTTTAGATTTTTTGTTTGCTGATGAATCCATGCACACATTCTTCTGTCTCATTTTGTTATACTCAGAATTTGACGCTCCATACCTCTCTGTGTAGCCTTAAGTTTTTGTATGGCTCTGTCATTAATGGCGTGATGCAGGAAATGCACGCAATCGCTATTTCCCATGTGAAAACCACTACGGAATAGGTTTGAGCATGATTTTGTTGAATTGTACATGAAAAAAATCAAGATTAGCGAACGGCTGCGTTTATTTATTTTTTTTGTGGACGTGGCTAAGATTAACGAATCTGTGTGAGTGGAATAGCGAATGCACCTAATTCAAGAACTGCTATTGCAAATCAATTTATATGTCTGTGTACTGTTGTCGTAAAATTGAATTTTTATGCGCAATTCAAGAAGCGTTTGGTATTTAGCTTCCTGGATTAGAACATGTGCAAAATCTATCTGCGCACAAAAATGCCTTTATCCAATGCGAACATTTCTTGCATTGCGCCATTAGTGTCTATGTTTCCCAGCCACATGCAAGGACTGGGAGGACATGTTGTTGTATATATAGCAGTAGATGGGCACAATCTCATAATGAGAACACAGCCTTGGTGCAGATCAGGGAACAATCATATTCTTTGAAGAAAGGATCTCATTCACAGGACTTAAAAATATACAAAAAGATTTTATTTCATAGTATCAACATTTCAGTCTGTGAACCAGACCTTCTTCCTGGACAATAAATAGCATAAAATCACACCCTACCGTGAGACAAAGAGCATGCTTACGTCATCCGTCAACATAGCATTAACCTAATTAAATCACCACAATGTGTCTATAACTGAGAGTTGGAAAGAAATAATTCACCTCTATAGAGAAACATCTGCCATTAGTTAGCATAGTTAAATCATAGAAATAAAAAAAATAAAATACGAAGAAGGAAAAAGTAAAAAATAAATCAAGCATCTATATCACTATTATAAAGGCTTGCTAAATAATATTTTCTGACCTAATACAATTATAAAAAATGAGATCAAAGTTATGATAATAACATCATGTTCCAGCTCTCAGCAATATTATAGAAACAATATTTTCATCAATTCATACCCAGCAGGGTAAACAAAATCTTTCATGTGTCACCTGCTACACTAAGTTTCCTGGCCGACCACTGTGTCTATGGTCCTCAGCACTGCCTGTTTCTTTGTGCTTCTTTAAAAGATCTTGGACAGCACATATGGTAACCCCTGTCTGCCTTGAAATTTCTGCAGAAAGAGACCTTGTATCACAGTGCCTGTGATTCCTGTCACTCTCTGTTGTGGATGTCACTGATTTGCTGACTGAGTTTGACCCGCCTCCTGATGACCTTTTTATACCTGGCTATCTCTTATGTCAGTTGCCCTTTCGTGGTGTTCCTGAGCCAGTAGTGCTTTTGTTGTGTTCCTGTATTCTGAGTTCCTGTGTACCGATTCGGCTTGTCCTGACCATTCTCCAGTGTTCCTGCCTGTGTATGACCCGGCTCGTCTGCGGACCACCCTTGGATCCTGACTCGGCTAGTTTGACGTTCCTGCCTGTGTATGACCCGGCCCGGCTGACTTCCTGCTCCGAAGATCGACTTCCAGCTTGTTCCAGTGACCTGCGTTCCAGTTGTCGCCGCCGCAACATTTTCCAGTCCCTGCTGCCCACGTCTGTGCCACTGCCTTGCCTGGTGATTCCTTCGATAGTGCTGTGCCTCATTCTAGTGCAGAGCTGTGTGTATTCTGTGGGCCTTCCTCTCCTTGCAGAGCCTGATTGTAGCGTTGAAGCCTCGAGTAACGTTACAGAGCCTTGCAGTAGCACTGAAGCCTCGAGTAAACGTGCATTTTAACTCTTGCAGTGCTGCCTCATATTCACTCTCTCTATCTCCTGTACGAGCCTTGTTGCAAGTGATACTGCTGCTGAGTTGGCCGCTCTCCGTCGGCAACTCTAGTCTAACGTTGCAGAGTGTTCACAAAGCTTGGGCCGTTTGGGCGCTTAAGGCTCTCCGGTGTTGGTTACCGACGAGATCATTGACACAGAGTGTTGGCAGAAAGGCTTCAGTGTTGGCTTATCCGGTACTACGCCCGAGGGGGCTAGTGGCTCTGGCTCTAGTATTACTGCATTCGATTACACCTGAGGAGGTTATTAGCTCTTGCATTGCAGGCCGGTTACCATTACGCCCGAAGGGGCTATTTCGCACTTGCACATACTAAAGCAGTTCCTGTAGCTACGCCCGTGGGGGCTAAGTTGTTACCCATTCTGCTTATCATCTACCACCTTGGCAAGGCAGCTCGTTCCTCAGCACCTGATGAACATCGTCTGTACAGCACAGCCTATTTAACATCCAGGGCGTGTCAAACTTCCACATCTGAGACTGTTATTTGGACTTTAACCCCTTAGGGGTCAATATCATCCTAGTGCATACTGATTTGCATTTATGTCCATAATACTATTTTCCTTGTATTATCTCAGTTTACGTTATCTGTGTATTACCTACCGCCTCTAGAGGGCGTAATTGTACATTATTCACTTTAATAAAGTGTGTTTTATTTTCACTTATTGGTCTGAGAGTCCTAAAAACCGTAACAGTACGAAAGGGCCATGACCTCAGACGGTAAGGGTGAAAGTAATCCTCTGAACATCCACTGGAGAATGGATGTCCAGGAGCAGCGCCTGGACCAATTGGCACTGGCTCTACAAACGTTACTTGAACGTACAGTACATTTGGACAAGTCTGGTCCGAATCCGGTGGTCCCCCCAGTCTTGACACCGGAGAATCCCTCTGTATCTCTCAGTACTAACACAAGAGGGTTAACGGCAGCGGTACCGTTACCCCTAAGATATGATGGCGAACCCTCCTTATGCAGAGGTTTTATTAACCAGTTGGAGATATTTTTGGAATTGGCACCCCAGGCATTTCCTAACGACCGTAGCAAGGTCGGCTTTATGATATCTCTGTTGACGGGCAAAGCTTTGGCATGGGCAAATCCGATATGGGAGAGTGCCAGACCCTGCACACTGAACTTTAGAGAATTTGTGGTGAAGTTCAGACGTGTGTTTGAGGTTCCTGGTAGGTCTGCCTTTGCTGCCAAAAGGCTGATGGAGATTCAGCAGGGCGAACGCACTCTGGGCGAATACGCTATCGAATTCCGGACCTTGGCAGCAGAGGTAGGCTGGAACGATGAGGCCTTACTTGCTGCTTTTACTCAGGGTCTCGCTGAACAGATCAAGGACGAGATAGCAGCTCGAGATGTACCCAGCGAGCTGGACGAGTACATGTCATGTTAATAGATTCTCGCATCCGGGAGAGACGCTTGGCTAAAAGGACCAAAGCAAAGATTTATGGCCAGAACCAGTTCCTTAACCCACCCACTCCACCCGTTCTACCTGAGCGAACAGCTGACGGCACTGAACCTATGCAATTAGGTTTTACTAGGCTCACTAAAGAGGAGAAGCTGTATCGTAGAAGGCAAGGTTTATGCCTATATTGTGGCAAACCAGGTCATATATTACGCAATTGTCCTGTAAGGCCGGGAAACGAACGCACCTAGGGTACCTTGGGGGACAGGCCCTAGGTGGTGTTGAACAGTCCCTAGAGACTTGCACCACTAAACCCACCATCCAGGTGGCTTTTGCATGGACTGACAAGGTCATAGAAGTCCTAGCATTGGTGGACT
Source organism: Rhinophrynus dorsalis (assembly GCA_037306005.1). Taxonomy (NCBI): domain Eukaryota; kingdom Metazoa; phylum Chordata; class Amphibia; order Anura; family Rhinophrynidae; genus Rhinophrynus; species Rhinophrynus dorsalis. Next base: position 259,130,682 of record CM074722.1, read on the forward strand.
CTGGGGCAGCCGGATACTTCATGGATCAGTCCTTTGCTGAGTTTCAGGGCATTCCGTTATGTAAAAAGGACTCTCCTGTGGCTATAGAGGCCATTGATGACAGACCCCTGGATCCTGCTTTCATTACCTTCGAGACAATCCTAGTGTCTATGACTGTGGGGGCTTGTCACAGGGAGCAGATACAATTTCAGATCATTCGTTCCTCACATCATTCAGTTATTTTGGGGTTCCCGTGGTTGCAAACACACAATCCCCAATTTGACTGGCAAAGGTGTGAAGTTAACTCTTGGTCGGAGTACTGTAACAAGAATTGTCTTTCTCTCCCTGTTAAGATTATGTGTACCTCTCCAGCTGTGCCAACAGAATATGGGCAATTCAGTGACGTGTTTAGCAAAGGAGAGGCCAGCGCATTGCCTGACCATAGGCCATACGATTGCGCCATTGATTTGTCTCCAGGGGCCGTGCCTCCTAAGGGACGTACTTACCCACTGTCCTGTGAGGAAAATAGGGCAATGGAGGAGTATATCACAGATGCCCTGGAGAGGGGAATCATTCGAAAGTCTACATCTCCGGCTGGTGCCGGATTTTTTTTTGTCAAAAAGAAAAGTGGGGAACTCAGGCCTTGCATTGACTACCGTGGGTTGAATAAGCTGATGCCCAAGAACGCCTATCCCATTCCACTTATTACAGAATTATTCGACAGATTAAAGGGCTCTTCGATCTTTACCAAACTTGACTTGCGAGCCGCCTATAATCTAGTCAGAATTAAAGAGGGTGACGAGTGGAAAACGGCGTTTAATACCAGAACAGGGCATTATGAATATCTGGTGATGCCATTCGGCCTATGCAATGCGCCTGCAGTATTTCAGGAATTGATTAACGATATTTTACGTGACTTGCTCCAGTCCTGTGTGGTAGTGTATCTAGATGATATACTAATTCATTCTGCTAACCTTGCCCAACACATTAAAGATGTCTCAGAAGTCTTGCTCCGACTTCGTAAACACAAGTTATTCTGTAAATTAGAAAAGTGCGAATTCCATACTTCTCAAGTACCATTCCTGGGGTTCATTATGTCCAAAAGTGGCATTGCCATGGATCAGGAGAAGTTGGCAGCGGTTCTGCAATGACCTCGGCCTAAGGGATTAAAGGCCATTCAACGATTCCTAGGTTTTGCGAATTATTATAGGAAGTTCATCAAGAACTTTTCCACGATTGTAAGACCATTGTCAGACTTTACTCACAAGGGCGCTTCTCCCTCTCAGTGGTCTGAGGCAGCTGAAAACGCATTTGTTACCCTGAAATCTGCCTTTGCATCTGCTCCTGTACTGTCCCACCCTAATCCCTCCCTGCCGTTTACTTTGGAGGTTGACGCTTCAGATGTTGGGGTTGGGGCGGTGCTCTCCCAACGTCCTATGGGAGGTGGAGCTTTAATGCCTTGTGGGTTCTTTTCTAAGAAATTGTCCAGCGCCCAGAGTCATTACGAGATTGGTGACAGGGAACTGTTGGCCATCATACTGGCACTAAAGGAGTGGCGACATCTCTTGGAGGGCACTGAAACTCCAGTACTAATTCTTACTGACCATAAGAATCTAACCTATCTCTCCGAAGCCAAAAGACTGTCTTCTCGACAGGCCAGGTGGGCGCTGTTTCTGTCCCGGTTCAATTTCTTAGTATCCTATCTTCCTGGTTCTAAGAATATCAAGGCTGATGCATTGTCACGTCAGTTCGCTTTTGACACTGAGAGGGAGGAAGTCCCGGTACCCATCATTCAGCCAGATCGGATCCTGGCTACTATTCGTACCACTATAACCTCGCTACTGGGGGAGGAGATACTGGCATCACAATCACGGGCACCTCCAGGAACCCCAGTGGGGAAGTGTTTTGTAGAAGAGTCATTCCGTATCCGTCTCTTGGAGACCTATCACGCCTCTAAAGCAGCTGGGCATATTGGTAGGGACCAATTAGTATGGTCTCTCTCGCAACTATTTTGGTGGCCTACGTTGAGAGCTGACTGTGCCGCTTTTACGGCAGCTTGTACCACTTGTGCCCGTGCCAAGACCCCTAGGCATCTTCCTGTGGGCTTATTGCAACCGGTGCCTAACGGAGACCGTCCATGGTCGCATATATCCATTGACTTTTTGGGAGAACTACCGGCATCTAGAGGTTACAAGTTCATTCTTATGGTGGTCGATAGATTCTCTAAGATGGCACATTTTGTGCCTCTGACTGGCCTTCCATCGGCTCAGGAATTGGCTATAGTTTTTGCCAGAGAGGTGTTCCGTCTGCACGGAGTGCCCAGAGTAATTGTCTCCGACCGTGGGAGCCAGTTCGTTTCTAGGTTCTGGAGGGCATTTTGTGGTCAGATGGGCATTCAATTTTCATTCTCCTCCGCCTACCATCCCCAGACGAATGGGGCCGCTGAGCGTGCCAATCAGGGACTGGAACAGTTCCTGCGCTGCTTTGTCACCGATCATCATGATAATTGGGCTGACCTGTTGCCATGGGCAGAGTTTGCCAGGAACTGTGCGGTTAACTCATCGTCCGGGAGCTCCCCGTTTCTCGTGAATTATGGTTTCCAGCCTTGTCTGCTCCCGGACTCCTTTCAGGCGCAGCAGATTCCTGCTCTAGACGAGCATTTGGCACGACTTCATTCCACTTGGGCACAGGTTCAGAGGTCCCTCAGTCAGTCTTTCAGGCGGCAGCAACGGCACGCTAATCGCAGATGCCTTCCAGCGGTCTCATTTCAAGTTGGGGACAGGGTATGGCTGTCATCCAGAAACCTCAACTTACAAGTCCCATCCAATAAACTGGCTCCCCGGTTCATTGGTCCATTTAGGATTATCCGCAAGATTAATCCGGTTTCTTATGCTCTGGAGCTTCCACCCTCTATGCACATTCATAATGTGTTCCATGTGTCTCTCCTGAAACCCTTGGTGTGCAATCGTTATACTACTACGCCAGTGATTCCTGGGCCGGTGGACGTCCAGGGCCAAGAGGAATATGAAGTCCAGAGTATTATTGATTCCAGGAGATTTAGAGGAAAGCTGCAACATTTGGTTCATTGGAAGGGCTATGGCCCTGAGGAACGTTCTTGGATTGATCAGGGGGATCTTCATGCTCCAAGATTAGTACGCAGCTTTCACTCTAAATATCCTTTGAAACCCAAACCTCAGGCTAGGAGAGGGGGTCTTTGAGAGGGGGGTACTATCACAGTGCCTGTGATTCCTGTCACTCTCTGTTGTGGATGTCACTGATTTGCTGACTGAGTTTGACCCGCCTCCTGATGACCTTTTTATACCTGGCTATCTCTTATGTCAGTTGCCCTTTTGTGGTGTTCCTGAGCCAGTAGTGCTTTTGCTGTGTTCCTGTATTCTGAGTTCCTGTGTACCGATTCGGCTTGTCCTGACCATTCTCCAGTGTTCCTGCCTGTGTATGACCCGGCTCGTCTGCGGACCACCCTTGGATCCTGACTCGGCTAGTTTGACGTTCCTGCCTGTGTATGACCCGGCCCGGCTGACTTCCTGCTCCGAAGATCGACTTCCAGCTTGTTCCAGTGACCTGCGTTCCAGTTGTCGCCGCCGCGACATTTTCCAGTCCCTGCTGCCCACGTCTGTGCCACTGCCTTGCCTGGTGATTCCTTCGATAGTGCTGTGCCTCGTTCTAGTGCAGAGCTGTGTGTATTCTGTGGGCCTTCCTCTCCTTGAAGAGCCTGATTGTAGCGTTGAAGCCTCGAGTAACGTTACAGAGCCTTGCAGTAGCGCTGAAGCCTCGAGTAAACGTGCATTTTAACTCTTGCAGTGCTGCCTCATATTCACTCTCTCTATCTCCTGTACGAGCCTCGTTGCAAGTGATACTGCTGCTGAGTTGGCCGCTCTCCGTCGGCAACTCTAGTCTAACGTTGCAGAGTGTTCACAAAGCTTGGGCCGTTTGGGCGCTTAAGGCTCTCCGGTGTTGGTTACCGACGAGATCATTGACACAGAGTGTTGGCAGAAAGGCTTCAGTGTTGGCTTATCCGGTACTACGCCCGAGGGGGCTAGTGGCTCTGGCTCTAGTATTACTGCATTCGATTACACCTGAGGAGGTTATTAGCTCTTGCATTGCAGGCCGGTTTCCATTACGTCCGAAGGGGCTATTTCGCACTTGCACATACTAAAGCAGTTCCTGTAGCTACGCCCGTGGGGGCTAAGTTGTTACCCATTCTGCTTATCATCTACCACCTTGGCAAGGCAGCTCATTCCTCAGCACCTGATGAACATCGTCTGTACAGCACAGCCTATTTAACATCCAGGGCGTGTCAAACTTCCACATCTGAGACTGACTGTTATTTGGACTTTAACCCCTTAGGGGTCAATATCATCCTAGTGCATACTGATTTGCATTTATGTCCATAATACTATTTTCCTTGTATTATCTCAGTTTACGTTATCTGTGTATTACCTACCGCCTCTAGAGGGCGTAATTGTACATTATTCACTTTAATAAAGTGTGTTTTATTTTCACTTATTGGTCTGAGAGTCCTAAAAACCGTAACACCTTGCTGATGCAGTATAACTACCTTGTGTCTTGTTGCTGTGCTCAGACTTGCTATGGTGCAGGACTTTTAACATTAAACAGTCTTCAGCAACCTCACCTTGTTAGCTGAGTTTGGCTGTTCCTCAACCAGTTTTATTCCTCCTGCACAGCTGTTTTTGTATCAGTTAATGATTGCATTTCAACCCACATATTAAATTGATGTTCATTAGCACGTTTGGTATTGTTTAATCATACACTTGACCATATTCCTACAAAATCCTTGACTTTGTGCATATGTACCTAGAAGAATTGCTGTTTTGAAGGCAAAGGGTGGTCACACCAAATATTGGTTTGATTTAGATTTTTCTTCGGTTCACTCACTATCATTTTGTTAATTGATAAATATAAACTAATAACATGTATATTTTTGAAAGCATTCTTACTTTACAGCATTTTTCCCATCTGCCTAAGATGTTTGCACAGTACTATACTTATGTGTCATGACTCTGACCTGCTGCTGGGTTGCTGTGGTGTGGTGTGCATTCACAGTGGGTTCTGGCCAGCTTTCCACCCAACGTTGCTTTAAAGGGATAGTAATGTTTAAATTTACGTTTATTTAATATTGTAGGCATTAAAAAAATAAGTACAACAATGTAAGTCTTATCTCTGAAACCTTTATGGTTTGAGATATATAACTTGCCAAAGTTCCCTCCTCTAGGCTGTTTCAGACAAGTCTGCCATCTAGCTGCCAGCAAGAGATTCTGGTCATAGGACCAGCCAGCGGCTCTTCAGCACAGCCAAAATTGTTATATTTAGAAATAAATAATTCATTGGAAAGGTGTACAAAGTGTTCTTGCAAACCAGGCACACTTTGTAGACCTTTTCAAATTAAGTATTTATTCCTAAATATCATGATTTCAGCTCTGCTGAAGAGCCACCATCCAGTCAAATGAACAGAATCTGCTGCTGTCCCATAGAGAGCTGAAACAGCCTGGAGGGGAAAATTTTAGTGAGTCTTATTTGAGAGATAAGACTTACATTGTTTAATGACTAGAATATTAAATAAACTTAAATTCAAACATTACTAAGAGTGATGTCCTGGCTCTGTCATCGTTCACAGACTTTGCGTGCATGCACACTACTTCCTCATTTGGCCTGTGGCTCTCCCCTATGGTCAGGTACTCTGCCTGTACTTTCAAATCACCACTATATTACAGGGGTGAATATAGCTTTGAGACGAGTTAGTATAGCATCTCCAATATTCCTGTGCAGTCCTTGCCCTGACATCTCTTGATCTTTGCTACTTGTGCATGAAACCAGCTTGTATCCTGACCTTGCTATTGCCTTCTATCTTTGGTGTTTTTGAAGAGCTCTTCTATGTACGACCCAGCCTGTACCCCTGACTACGTCTCTGCCTCCTGATTTGGTACCTGCTGCTGTGCCTATCCATGTATGACCCTGCCTTGATTCCTGACTATGCGTCTGTCTCTTGATTTGGTACCGGTTGCTGAGATCTCCTGTGTATGACCCTGCTTTGCTGACTCTTCCATTTGTTCCTGTGGTTTGACTCTTGCAGTTCTCTCCAGCCTTATCTGAGTGAGTACTGGTTCCTGTTGGAGTTTGTTTCTCCCTGGGGATAGTGGTTGTATAACTTGTCTAGAGGGGGTTATTTGGGGACTCCTTTGGCTCAACCAAAGGGGGTCAATCTAGCTTTGCAGCTAGCACCTTTACACGGCTAGGCTGCAGCACAATTCCCTTTAGGCAATCACCGCCCCCATGCCACGTACCCTAGCGTTGCTCCCTAGCACCTTGCACTACTATCTCTTGTTGGAGGAGTCTGATCTTCATCTATCCTCCTCAGTGGAGTTGGGGGTTCTAGTAGGAGCCTGTATGCTACTAGGTGTCTGTTCATTACAATAAGTTAGGTTTGAGTAAAGACGTTCCATAGAAGATAATTATAGGTCACATTTCCACCAGAATGTAGATATTGTATTATCATAGTCACATCATATGGATCTCTTCTCCATTGTTAATGCTCCAATTTGGGGTACATATATCCCATCAATCCAATGTGGTCAACTTTACAGGAAGCAGTTGAGCAGTTTTTCCTTAAGTCCTATGTGTGATATTATATCACTTTATCATAGCATTCAGTGTGAGTCACTGAACTATATCATCCCAGGCGATTAATGCTCCAATCCGGGGTATGTTGGATATTACCTCAACCCAGTAAATCAAAATTCACAAGAAGCAGATGAGAACAAGTTTCTCATTAAGTCATTTTGGTGATATTGTATCAATGCAATGTATCCATCAGCATTCAAGTTGTAACAACTGCTTATCTTGATCACCTGCCCTAGGGAGTGGAGGGATGTAATCGGTTAACTTGGACAATTAATGCCCAACTTCCAAAAATTTCATGCCACTGGTTTATCTGAACATTTTACTCAATGTTTTAAAAGTGGATTTTTCAGCAAAAAAGCTAACAATAACATGGTTTTCACAGGCTTTCTTGCAGGAACACGACGAGAACGTTCAGTCAGCTCTACCGACTGGCACTCATAGGGTTAATTCTACTAACATTTCACACACATTTTGGGAGTGTTTTGGATGTATTGATATGGGGCTTAGGGCCTCATATCAATACATCTACTGGTGACTTAGGACTTTTATGCTTTTTTGTAACTTTCAATTCCTTCATCAGCACTTTGGAAATCCATTAACCCCTTAAGGACCCCTTAAGGACCTGTCCCTTAACCCCTTAAGGACCCTTGATGGTCCTGGCAGTCCTGCCAGGACTGTCATGGAATTCAGGGCTCACTGCGTGGCTGCACGCCGTTCATGTTTATAATGCAAATGTGTAAGCCTATTTAGGTCCAAGTATATTATTCTTTTATATAAGAAGGAAAAAAAAACAAGTTGCTTTGAAAGCTTGTACTCTAATCAGCCATGCATCACCTGGCTGTGGTCCTTAAGTGCTGACCACATGTGTGATCTGCTGGACTTTAAGGCTTTAAGGGAGAGCAAGTGTTGCTCACCTCTACAGCACTCAAATTGTTAAATATGGTTACATTTATGCTGAAAGATATGGCACTGCCAAGTCTTTATTCTACTAAATAAGTACTTGGGGTTGCATTTCAGTGTCTGTGTTTCACATGTTAATGTGAACATTAGCTATCACTTGTCCCACTGTCTCATGTAATGTAACACATGGCTGGTCTCATGTTTCAGAGAATGTTATGTTGCTGTCTGGATTTTGCCGATCTCATGTAATAGTTTAATATTATACTGGTCTTGTAGTAGTTTGCTGGTCTCATGAAGTGTTCTTTCATAGATAAATATAATAACGTGGAAATAAGGTGATACATGGCTGATTAGAGTACAAGCTTTCAAAGCCACTTGTTTTTTTTTTTCTTCTTATATAAAAGAATAATATACTTGGCCCTAAATAGGCTTACACATTTGCATTATAAACATGGTTAGATAATAAAGGTATCACTTTTTCTCCACATTTTTATCACTTTTAGAAATTTATCATATTGAGTGGGCTACACATTGAGTTCTTAGGCAAGGTTGCATGAATAATACAATATGAACTGCTCAGTAAACTTGTGTGGAGTTTATTTCTATTTAAACAAATGATAAATATTAGCTATTAGAAATTATTTATTATTAAAGTTAATAGCAGGCTTGTCACATTACCATTCTAATAGGTGTCACAAAAAAAGCACACTGCAATGTTCAAAATGCCTTATCTATACATGTTTCATGAAAATGGGCATACAAACCTGTTAGTAACATCCAAACTGTCCTAGGAAAGAGGATATTTATTAGCATCCCCAAATATAAATGTCATCCTTCTCCTATGTGAACAGCTCTGTCACTTTCCCTTCTCTTTCTACTTCTTTCTCCCCTCCTTTTTTACCTATTCTAACCCTATCCTACTCTCTCAGACCCATCCTCAAGCTCTCCCTCCATTCTCTCTCCTGTGCTCTTGGCCCTAGTAAATTTCAGTCCCGCCAATCTCTTTAATCTGTTCCATGTTCTGGCCCCCTATCCCTGCTCCACATTCACATCCTCTCCTGTGCTCCCCCTACCTCTTGAGCTGCCTAGCTTACTGGGTCCCAATCTCTCTTCAGTCCTCTCCCTTCCTCACCCTATTGATTCCCACCCCGAACCTTCAAGTAATTCTAGATACATTTGGACATACCCAGAATTCTCTACAGATTTTCTGGATCAATCACAAAATGAACAATGGATGTTTTGCTCATACCTACCAGTCCCTACCACATATATGCTCTTTGATATAGTACATATCCAACACATATGTCGGCATAAATGAACTTTACAAGACACACCTTCAGTCTTAGATGCTTCCACCATCATTTTTGTAGTGGAGAATCAAGAACTGCTGATATGATTTATTCCCTGTTAAATACTATACATCAGTACTGAGTCCGAGGAAACTCAATAGTAAACATAATATTTGGGATATAAATAAATCCTCTTCCCAAGTACTCATGGGATATATGCCAATTAAGGAATTCAACTCATCTTTATCTATTCCCTTTTAGACTTCTCCCTGAGAGCCAAAGGTATCATTTAAGTTCTGTTTTATTGTACAATTACAACTATTAGTTCCTCTTTTGTATACACTGAAGAAAATAACCTTAACTTGCCAACATGCATATATATATAGCAAATGCAAAATCCCATTCAAACACATTAAAAACACAGTAGTATATTTTGTAAAGATACTGTGCATCATCCCCTAAATGTTTTAGAGAGAATGTAATATGTTTTCAATTTAAGCAACCGATTATGAAATCACTGGTAGCTGGAGATTTATAGAAACCAGACTTTGTGACTCATACAAGTGAATGAGTGAATAGAGTGTTTGTTATATATTTGTACTGTTATATAAATAATGAACTGTATATTCAATTCAACATCAAGAATCATGTACTTAATCCCTTGGTTCAAGGTAGTGAACTAGTTGTAGATTTTTAAATGTAATGCATGTACTGATTCTTGAACTTTTGGGAAAACTTTAGCTAGAGCCAGCAATACTGACCTTGCTCAATACAAGGAGGAGAGAATGCAGGCCTAGGATAATCAGAATTACTGGGTTAGGAAAAAGTTGATAGGACATCTGACTTCAGAGTACTGATTCATACAAAACTTGTCTAAGAAAGCCCTTTTCTGAGGAATTTAGATGAGAATATGGTATATATGATTTTTAATGTTATAAGGAAATTAATGAAATATATTTATTGCAGAGAAACACTGGGTGAAATTATGCTATTGCACAGAAGAATTGCTAGGTTACTAAAAGACCCACTTAATGCAATATAACTGCACTGCAAGGATCTTGGCACATATCTCAGACACATTTTTCTCCTTTAGACAGAATACATGTAATCAGACGCACATGTATTACAGTACCCAGAACACATAGCCCAATTACACCAATAACATCAAGGATACATTCACAGTATTGCACCATTACATACCCTAGATTTGCAATAAGTGCCAGTGTTTTAAGGATACCCTGAGCTTAAGCCCCAAGCCCTACACTAAATGGGAAATAAGTCTGCAAGAAAGGTATTGAAAGAGCAGGCTATCTCCAAAGGAATTCCAACATTTTACTATGTGCACAAAAAAATATATATTTTAGAAAACCATGGGTTTAATTTCAATAGAATTTCAAGATATTATATACAAAACAAAACATTATATACAACCCAGAAGACATTTCAGTTCACATAAGAACAAAAAAACAAAACAGATGACATGCTAAATACATACATAATGATCTCTAGAAACATAATGCATCAGTTATAGCACATACGTGCACGGGTCCCCCAACGTAATCCTGCCCTTGTTGGCAGGCAGACGTGCAAGAGGGGAGCCATGCACACACAGGAGCACAATCAATGGGACTGACCACCAATTACACCCAACAATAACCCTGACTTGGTAACAACCAGAGTCAAACATGGAGTAGCTCAAGAGATAAGAAGGGGGAAATCAGGTCCCTCCAGAAAAAGCATTCAATGTAGCCAGGTCCCATTGTATTTGGCTACCTCATAAGGGGAGGAGGAGAAATCAAACTGTTGGCAGCCACCAGTAGGTGGGGAATCAGCATCCTCCTATACCCAGATGTGCTTGAGGGTGTGAGGTGAAGGAGGTACTCAGGTTGAAAGTCGGGAGGGCATTCAGTGAGGTGCTGTATTACTTTATAGATCACTTTCCAATATGGAACTATAGCAGGACACTCCCACCAGATATGCAAGAGGGTACCCGGGGCCCCTCGACACCTTCAACAGAGGCAGTAACGGCTAGGGTCAATTCGCTGTAAAGTCACCGGGGTCAAGTGCCACCTAGACAGTAACTTATAAGCGGATTCTTGATACTTCAAGGAGACTGATACTTGATGTGTATAAGGCACATTATCTGTTCCCACTGATTTGGCGTGAGGGTAATACCCAAGTCTGTCTCCCACTGCCCCACAAATGAAGGGATCAAAGGGCTTCCCCCAGTCAGCAACAGCAAGTACAGGTGAAAAAGTCTTCATATTTATCTGTATAACATGCCTGAAGAAGACACCTAAGAAGTCTTGAAAGCTTGCATTTTTAATCTGTTTAGTTAGCCAATAAAGGTATCAACTTTACTAAATTTTTGCCTCCTGCATGCTTAGGTTCATCAATTTGAATACATTCTTTCTCAAACAAAGTTAGTTGCCTGAAAAGTTGGTGTTGCTGCACAATGGAGGAGACATAATGACTTGGTGATGCTGAAACATGTCCAGAAAAGTTGGGTGGTCATGTCCTAGCAGGTCCCGAAGTGGGGTCAGTTTGCACTCAGTCACGACTTAGAATAAATGGAAATTAGGCATCTGAGCCTGCAGGAACACCTTGCTCCCTGGAATACCCACCGAGAAGTCAGGATTGTGTCGCAGAGGAGTCATGGGCGAGGGAAAAGTGGACAGGGAATGTTTAGTAACCGTCGAGTTCCAGACAGACAGAGTCGCAGAAAGAAAGGGGCAGCATATTAGAACAGGGCACCGTTTGTTAGGACCCAGCCAAATTGCGGACCAAAGGACACCCCCCTTCCTAGAGCAGTCTATACTCACCCACTGCTTGTCTCCTGCAGACACGACCAGTCCACAAGTCTAAGGAGATGGCACGCCTGATAATACAAAGTGAAGTCAGGGAGGGCCAATCCTCCCAGCCGCTTAGGCAAGACCGGCTGGACCATCCTTTGCCTCAGTTTTCTACCTTGCCAAACATAACTCAATACAGTAGACTTAAGGAAAGAGAAAAACAATAGTTTGAAACAAGTACAGCAGGCATTGCAGCACATTCATCTTTATCACATTAATCCTCCCTGACCAAGTAATATGCAGAAAGGCCCAAGAAGTCAGGTCTGAGCACAATTTGTGTAACAAAGTTAAGAAGTTTGCTTGATAGAGATCACTCAGGTCAGGGGTCATCCACACACCCAAGTACTTAAGGCGATTAGCACACCACCTGTAGGGAAAAGAGGCCTGCAAGGGGCCCTGAACATGCTGTGGTACAGAGACATTCAACACCTCTGACTTAGACACATTGATTTTCAAGTTGGAAAGCGATCCATAGTCACGAAATGCTCGCTGGAGAGATGGCAAAGATAGCGCTGGTCGAGTCACCAAATACATGTCATCAGCAAATGCGGCAACTTTATAATGTGTATCTCCCACACAAATTCCATGGATGTCAGCATTACCTCTAGCTGCATTTAGAAATGGCTCTAGAGACAAGCCAAACAAGAGGAGCAACAAAGGGCAGCCCTGACGCATTCCATTCCTTATGAGGAAGGGGTCTGAAAGGAGACCATTCCCACGAATGCAAACGTAAGGTCCCGAGTACAAGGCTGCGATCCAAGTACGCATATTAGGCCTCAGACCAACATGCTCCAAAATGGCCATCAAAAAGGCCCAGTCAACCCTGTAAAATGCTTTTTCAGCATCTGTTGACAGTAGGAGAACATCCGGACCACTCGCCTGTGCATAGCCCATAAGGCTAAGAACCTTAATAGTGTTGTCGCTGGCCTCACGGCCTGGTACAAAACCAGACTGATCGAGATGGACAAGCCTGGGCAAATGTGGTGCCAGTCTGAGCACCAAAAATTTGGACAATAATTTCACATCTGCATTTAAGAGCAAAATGGAGTGGTAGCTCGAGCATAACTCCCCTTCCTTTCCCTCCTTTGGGAGTACTGTGATAGTCGCTCTGAGCTTGCGGATGCAAACCAGAGCCCATTAGAATGGAATTAAACATGGCAATCATATGTTGTGAAAGCTCAGTGGAGAAAGTCTTGTAATAGCGCAACGGCAAACCATCAGGGCAAGGCGCCTTGCCAACCTGGGACGCCTTAAGGGCCAATGACAGATCCTCCACGGTAAAGGGGCGCTAACACGACTGATGGGGACATCATAAGGTGCATATGATCCTGCAGGTATTGCTGGATAGAATGCTCATGACCCCCCTCTGCCAACGCAGGTGAGTCAAGATTGTACAAATTAGCATAATAGTCACGAAAAGCTTCCACGATGTGAGATGGTAAATGGACTACCTGGTTTGCCTCATTCTGTATCCTAGGAACATGAGAGTGTTGAGCTCGCTTGTGTAGCATATGGTCCAGGAGCTTACCACATTTATTACCATGCTTAAAAAAGAACCTCTTAGTGCGCTGAAAAACCCATAGATTCCTGCTCGTGAGAAGGTCCGCCAGCTGCCCTCTCTTAAAAAGGAGGGATTGGTAATCGGATAAAGAGAGCAACCATTTATGTGCAAGTTCTAGATTCAAGATCTCCTCAGTCAAAGAAGCGATCTGTTGCGCTTGTTGACTCTTTCGCGCCGTACCCTGAGAAATAAAATGACCCCTGACCATGCTTTTATGTGCCTCCCACACCACTGGCAAGGAAAATTCTGTAGGACTGTCACAGTCTCAGAGGCAAGCTTCGGATCAAGCATGAGTGACTCATTGAGAGCCACAAAGTCTGAAGCGAACCATGGGTTTAAAGGAGCTCTAACGCCTCTTAATAATAACTATCCACTTACCTTTCTATGGCCATAAAATCGTAATGGCCCCATTGAACTTTCATTGTGTTTTTGTGTAAAACTAACAATTCAACCTGGATGTCACTCAAAAATGTAGACCTAAAGGGATAGTAATACTTCGTTTTAACTTTATTTTATTTTGTAGGCATTAAAAAAACATGAAGAATGATATAAGTCTTATCTCTCAAACCTTTATGGTTTATGAGATATTCACATGCAAAGTTCCCCTCCCCGCCCCTTTTACCTAGTGTAAGCCATCTCTTCTCAAATGTGAGTCTGGTTGTATGACAGGACAGATAACAGAAGGGGACAATTTTCTTTGTATGAAAACAATGAAAGCCCTTCCCCCCTTGACAAGTTTTTCAGCTTTTTCCCTTATCTTAATAGAAGATTGTCCCTCTCTGCAGTCTACCTGGGCATCTCCCTTCTGATCTGATTGAACAGGGAAGGGATACTTTGTTTGTGAATATCTCTTAAACCATAAAGGTTTCAGAGATAAGACTTATATCATTCTTCATGTTTTTTTAATGCCTACAAAATAAAATAAAGTTAAAACGAAGTATTACTATCCCTTTAAGAATCACCGTTTTCAGCCACCACCACCACCACCAGTGGCTCCCCTCCCAACTTCAACATCTGTCCAAAGTGTTCCTACTCAGTCCCAAATTCCTCCACCAATGCCATTACCCCCTCCAGGCAGCAAGTTTTTGAAGGCATGAATATGGCAATTTGTGTCCATACATTTTACCCTATGTGGAGCAAAGATTGCACATGGTAATATTGTATAGACAAACAGTATGCAGGGCATAACAGAACACATAAGAACCATGCATCCTGTATAATATGAGTGCCTGCTAATGGGGAGGGTGAATTATATTTGTTAAGAATTGTTTTAGGTCTGTAGCTGCTGCTGTGCTAAGTCTTTTTTATGTTTATTTATTTTGCATATGTTTTTTGGGCCCCAAAATTCCTTCCCTTACTCCAAATGATACTGGATATATCTCTGCAGATCAACACCCTATTTATCCATCCATCATTACTATATTATTCATATACACTAATCAGTGGTCTTACAAGTGGTCCAACAGTGGTATATGGTAGCATCCCTCCTCCTCCTCAGTGTTGCTACTTTGAAGACTGGTGTTTTTACTCTCAGTATCAGATGCAGCCATTGGATGAACTGCTATAATTTCCTCCATCATGCCATCAACACTAGAATATGGCTTGTTGTCATCTTCAGTGTTCTTACTTTTTTTTAATACTTCTAGTTGTGGTGGAAGTTTTTATGGAACTTTGACAAACTGCCTCCTTAGGAGAAGAAGGATCATCATTGCTTATTGCACATGCTGCAGCAACCATGACTGCAGTCAATTGTTGGACTGCCACTTTACTAACATGTTCCTGCACTGCTTCTACTCCTTTCACCCTACCCCTGCCACTAGTATATTTGCAGGATATTATTTAACAATGACTTACACAACAGAACGTGTGTGATGTCTCTTTTCAAATTACTATAACTCTTCTACTATCAGTCTACCTCAGTCACAGCTTACGACAGTTACCTATCAGTCAAACTTTTTGTGTTAACTGTCCCCATCCCTATGGCAGCAAACAAAATCCACACTCCTTGTTCAACTGCTTCTTTCCATAGACTGCCTATCATGGAGATATTAACATCCAAATCAGGAAGAAAGTTGGATCATGGCTGACTGTGTCTTTCCAGTCAGTCACACAGAATTTCGGGGTATATGGGGTAAATCTTCTTTACTCCTTTCACACACACACACACACACACACACAGTCTCCCACAGCACAGAGATATTAACAGCCAGATAAGGAAGGAACTTGATTCATGGCTGCTTGTGTCTTCCCAGACAGTCACACAGAATGTGGGGGTATTTGGGGCCATCCTCCTTTCTCCCTTCCTGTACCCTGTCCCCCCAGTCTCCCCAAATACAGAAAACATATTTCCTGCCTACAAGACAACCTAAACTATACTCCAATTTAATTTTATTTGCCTATCCAAACTAACTGACAAATATTGTGCTTTCTCTTCTTCTCACAAACACAGAATGACATGCTGCAGGAACCTGACACCCGGGAAAAGAAGTGAAACTTGCCATGTGTTGAGGGTCAATTCAGTCTTTGCACCAATTTCTATGCAATGAGCTAGGTGAAAAAAATGTAAAATCTGCACTTTTTGTGCAAGAATTCCAGCTTGGTGGGAATCTGTTCCATCCATCCCTATACAGGACCTCAGATTCTGCTCATTGCACTTGGTAACCTTAACTCTTTAGGGACAAGAGGGTTGTGTTGCACATTTAGAAGTAACTGTCATTTCTGCCTCCATAATCCTTAAAACCAGGACTGATAAAGATGTAAAATTAATAGGGGTCATTGGATCTGCTCACCATAGCAACATGAGGTGTTAATTCTCCTTAAAGGAAGTGGAGCACATATCCAATACTTGCTTATAAGTGGATACATAACAAGTGTTACTATGTGTTATTCAAGAGATGGGAGATAGGGAAAATGTTAAAACCAGGCAGAAATTAGGGAGTGCAGCTGGTGGTCCTACAAGATGAATGCTTGTTAAGCGCCTTCCAGAGAACCTAGCACTTATTCTATGCATATATCCTGCCCTGATGAAGATTAAAGTGTATCATTTACCCTGCCTGACAGGGGTATCTTCTATGGCAGAAAAATAGGCTCTTGATCCCGCAGATTAGCCAGGCTGTGTGCTTCCTCCTCTTCACCCACTCCAAACATTGGGAGAAATTCACTAAGCGGTGATAGAGGTGATAAAGTGGAGATGACTTCTCCAGTTTATCACTTCTTCAATTCCTATGTTATTCTATGGAGCTTATTCACTAAGATTTCTTCATCTTTGGAGATCGTAGTGCATATGCTCTACAGAATAACATAGTAACTGGAGCAGTGATAAACTGGCAAAGTCATCTATGCTTTATCACCTCTTTATCGCCGCTTAGAGAATCTCCCCCCGGTCTCCTTCTTAAGGGCTATCACCCACCAAAGCAGCCTTGCTGAGCAGGACGAGGCGTGTCACAATTCCACTGAAGCTGCCTTTGCTGCTTATACTGCCGATAACAGAGGATCCCCTGTTTCTACCGAGGACACCACATCCCAGCCAATCAGATTTGAGCGACTGTGCTTTAAACTTATTGGCTGTGATGTGAGTAAGCACATCTCAACCAACGGCTGTAAGGGAATTGGATCAGCCATATATAAAGGCAGTCTCTGCTCAAATTCCCATATTGCAGAATGGGCATTGGCCCGAGAGGGAGATGTAACGGTTTTTAGGACACTCATACCAGTATGTGAAATAAAACACAATTTATTTAGAGTAAAATAATGCAAATGTTCTCCCTCTAGTGGCGGTTAATAATACACAAACAGTGTAGACTGATAGGTTACAAGTGTAAATGCACAATAATATGACATGTACAAATACTAAGCAATAGAATGGGATATAACCCCAAAGGGTTAAGAACTTGATAACAGTCAGTCTCAGATGTGGATGTTTGGCACGCCCTGGGTGTTATAAGGCTGCGCTGGTAGACAAAGTTCCCCATGTACTGGAGACGGGACTGCCTCGCCAAAGTGTTTGGGTAATAAGCAGAACAGGAATCCAACTAGCCCCCTCGGGCGTACCTACTGGATCTGCTTCTGCTAGTGCAAGTGAGAATAGCCCCCACGGGCGTAACAGGAACCGGCCTGCAATGCAAGAGCTACTAAGCCTCCTCAGACTTAACCGGATACTGGAGTTTGAAGTGCTAGAGCCAATAGCCCCCACGGGCGTTATTACCGGATTTGCTAGCGCTGAAGCCTTTTATCTGCCACCACTCTGTATAACGGATATCGCCCAGTAACCGACAATAGGAGAGAGCCTTAGGCGCCCAACCGGCCCAAAAGACGTGACTACTCTGCAATGGAAGAATAGAGTTGCCGACGGTGAGCGGCCAACTCGGCAGGAGTATCACCAAGATCGAGGCTCGTACTGGAGGTAGAGAGAGTGAGACCAAGGCAGCACTGCTAGGGTTAATAAGCACGTTTACTCGAGGCTTCAGCGAAACAGCAAGGCTCTGCAGAATGAGGAAGGCGTACTGAGACACACACAGCTCTGCACGGGTAGCGATACACTGCACTGATCGTGGGTAACACCAGGCAAGGCAGTCACACGGAAACTGGCAACAGCAGATGATAATGTCGCTGCGGCGACAACTGGAACAGGGGTCACTGGAACAAGCTGGAAATCGATCTTCGGAGCAGGAAGTCAGCCGGGCCGGGTCGGAGCATGTAGGAGGTAGTCATACAAGCCGGGTCATGCACAAACAGGAACGTCAGCCAAGCCGGGTCAGGATCCAAAGGTGGTACGCAGTCGGGCCGGGTCATACACAAACAGGAACACTGGAGAATAGTCAGGACAAGCCGATTCGGTACACAGAAATCCAGAACACAGGAACACAGCAACAGTACTACTGGCTCAGAAACACCACGAAAGGGCATCTGACAGGTGTCTGGGCCAGGCATAAGAAGGTCACCAGGGGCGGGCCAAACTGGCTCAGCAAATCAGAGCGAACCACAGGAAAGAGTGACAAGAATCACAGGCACTGTGATAGGAGAGGAGGGGAAACCTGTGGCACAAGGAACTGTCTCCACTGTGCCACTTCTGCGGCCGCACACAGCTAAGCATAATATTGATATATTTTTGTATTACATATTTTAGAGCACGTTTTATTAGTCTAATGGCTTTTTTTTTAAGACACATAATGGAGGCATATGTATATATTACTGGCCACTGAATACATTGCTTAACCCTTTAAGCCCAGAGAGGTCCACAATGCATTGCTTTGTGATACGTTGCGCCTCTCTGCCATGCAAGAGGTTAAACTATGTAATTGTTTATTCCTTCTATTAATACTTGTTTTTTTATATTTACAGCAAAGAAGAAAGAAGACTGAAGAGAAGGCAGAAGAAAGAAGAGAAGAATGAAGAGACGGCTGAAATGAAGACAGAAGGAGAAGGACAGTGGATGACAGGTAAGTTTAACACAGATAAGTTAACAATCGGTGCTTGAAAGTATATCAGGTACCGATCATTAGCTTTTTTCAGTGCTTGACAGTATGTCAGGTACCGATCGTTAGCTTTTTTCTTTTGAAGTTCCCAATACTGCCAATATTTAGCTGCTTTTTTGGAACACACAAAACTGATGTTTGGCCACAAGACCATTTTGTGGCCTAACGCCCATTGTGCTTTTAGCTGGTAGGACATTTGGATACTGACCAAGACATTTTCTTTTGTCAGTCGGTATCCATTTTGCCCTACCAGAATTTTTATCTCCAACATTTGGATCATGCCCTATGTGTCTGGGCCACAGGGTTAACCTCATGGAAAAATCTTTTGAAGGACCACACACCCAAATACACAACTTGGAACAAATTGTGGCAGAACAACAGGATTCTATCTTAAGATGGATGACCTAGACAATCAGGGCCACAGGAGCTACTTACACATCATGAATGTCCCTGAATCTACATCTACTATAGGCTTACACTCATTTCTCCAGTCCTTGTTCATTGAACTCTTCAGAGATAATTATGAACAGACCATCCATACTGAGAGAATACACAGAGCTTTGAGGCCTTAAGGTCTCTCCATGGACAAACCCCACAACAATACATGTAAACTACCCTATTTCACTGAAAAAGAACAAATAATGTTGAGGATTGGGTAATGGTACCTATGCTGGAGTTGAAGTTCATCTATTTAATGAGATGTCCATGCTCCTTACAACAACAATGACAACTAAACCTCTATTGGAGCATCTCTATGGCCATAACATAAAATATCAATAGGGATTCCTGTTCCAGCTCCAGGTAGTCTACAACAGTGGCTCACATTCCCCCAAATGTCTGGAAGAGATACCTATCTTATGTACCTCTCTGGGTGGCCCACCTCTGCCAGCCCCAGCAGAACCACCCCATCTTCCACTCTACCATTTGAAAGAAATCAGCATCTTTGCTTGCATTTGGTCGATGAATCTCTCAGTAAATGCAACAAGAAGAACCCTGACCATCCTTCAACAAGAACCCTGATGAACTGTGAGGGTCTACCTGGTTGAAAAACCCTGATAGTCTATGAAGGTACATCTGGTCTGATCCAGATATTTGGGACGCTTGTTTCACTTTAATCTCTGTTTGAGACCCAGTATATGTTTTTGTTTTTCATTGCCACTTTACTGCTCTTTGCATTATTACTACCTCCCAGATCTTGCTTATGTATACACTGTTTTGTATAATGTTTGTTAAAATGTAGTGGCTGTGGTTTAGCAATACTATCTGAACTTAACCTATTTTGTGGGAGATGATACATGTTTGCTAATGGCTCCTGGCCAGGGGGGTGGTCTGTCATCTTGGGTCTCCAGCTGCTCCACAGAATTTTTCTATTGGGCTGCGTGTGGCTTCCGGGGGTCTGGTTGGAACCTGGCTCTCCTGAGGCTCCTGTGGTTGCTTATTGGGATGACTACTGTATCTGTTCACAAGAAGACCACATATTATTTTACTCACTCCATTCCCTGTGCCATGTTACACCTGCTGGGATTGTGGGTGGGGATAGAGGTTTTCTTTTTTTATTTTATGGGTCCACTTTCTGGCTCTTTGCCTTTACATGACCATGTCTCTGGGAATGAGTGATCGGTTATGTTAATGTTAATTGTTACCTTACATTACATTCTGTACAAACGGCAGAATATTCAGAGTACTGAAACTTTTGGTGCTCTGCATCTTGCAGGAGTGTGAACTCCGGAGGCAGATCTATGGTTTCAGGAAACTTAAAAATGTTATGCACAGATAATTTTGTTATCTTTATCTTATTCTTTTAACTCAAGTTCATTCCTTGCTAAATGCAATTTTCCTAAGGCTTGGGTGGCATCTGCTGAGGTAAAAAAATGTGAAGTGGCTAGTCTGTGCCACAGATCAGTCCCAAAGGAACATCTTCACACAGAGGGTGTTTTTTTGTGATGTAAAGAAACACACTTACAGAGTACATGTCTTTATGGATGCATATCTCTCTCCTGGTCTGTTGTAGCACTCACACTGTCCCTGCCATCTTCCTTAGTTATATTGGTGCTCCCCTGGATCCACTCTCTTCGTTGCTCTAATCTTTTTCCAATATAAAGTGACTTGTATCCACTTTGATAACACAGTTGAGCCCATAAGACACTTGGAAACAGTAACAGATAGATGACACAGCAAAAGAGAATACTGGTTAATACTGGTACATCAATTGCATCTATAGGACTCAGAAAACAATGGGGAGGTGTCACCAGAAGAGAACTTTCCACAAGACAGTTTCTGTCAATCACCCAATGTGTTTCATGGACCTTCCTGAACACTTCCTCAGGGGCTACAGAGAGCCAGCATGTTGAAGTTTAAATACCACAATGCCACCAAATTCTTAATAATGTTAAAAACCATAGGCAGCTTGGTTCATCCGTATAATAAAATCACATAAACCTTAAGATATGATATTTCTTCTCCTCGTATAATATGCAATATAAATAGATGAGTATAAAAATGCTTCACATATAAAAGTAAATATAAATGTAGGTGCAAATGCAGACAAAATATAGACAGATAATATAATTAAAGTATAACATATATACATGAAAAATTACAACCAAAATATAATTGAAAAATAAACTTTAATGATTTGTGAACATCTAATATTAAAATTCAATATGATGAATACATATATATCAAGAGAGCTCCAAAAATACTGTAAAATAGCTCCATACTACCAATTAAATTAAAGATGTATTAATAAGGCATCATACACAAAAGGTTCCATAATACTAAAATTATTTCCTTTTATCATATATTTTATATATATATGATATGATGTTCATCTCTCTATAATATTGCTAAAACTATATCTCCCACATATCTGGAGAACATCCGCAAAAAAACACAACTTAGATAAAATCTGCAAGATCCATGTCTATATTAAGATCCTGAAGAAACCAGTGAGCTTGTGAAACAGGTTGGGTGATAAATTGTCTATTTAGAATGGGCTATTGATTAATTAAATATTATGGGCAATACAGTATATGAGGGTATCCCCAGGAAATAAGACTCTATATACTTAGAGTATTAATTGATTCTGAAAGCAAGAAACTTGTACAACCAGTAGACAACTGAGCAGTATAAAGGAATCAATATTCACAGTACCAAATAACAACTATACGTTCTTAAGCTATACTGTATCCCTGTGAGGTTATGCGTGGTTAACTTGCAGTTATGTGGATAGTTTATGGTGAGTAATGGAGGTTATGTGGAGCAAAACTATTTGAATAAATGTAAATAAGACAATTGGCTGAAAAACTGGTGTGTGTATCAGATGTCTTTGAGCATGAAAGTGCAATTAAAGTAACTGTATCATTATCATAACACTCTGTAAAATAGTTGTAATTATTCGATAGGCACATAATCCCTTTGTGGTTCTAAAATAATAAGCCACAGTGTTGCGGATTGGGTAGAATTAAGGACAGAAATAAGTTAGTAGTAAAAAGAAATGTGTGTCTGTATAAAGGATAAATAGCAATAAGTTATAAAATAATACCATGTCCCTGTGAGGTTACGAGTATATAACTCACAGTAATGTGGATTAAGTATATTGTGGAATGGAAGCTATGGGAAGCTAGGCTATTTGAATAAATACCATTGAGATAACAGACTGTAAATCAGATGTAAGGATTCGTGCAATTCGAGTGATTGTGTGTTTAAATAAACAACATTATTGAAACATATTAAGTAGTTGCATGATTAGTTAGCCACAGAATCCCTGTGAATCCCTGTGAGGTTATAAAGTAATAACCCACAGTGTTGTGGATTTGGGTGCACCTAAGGATACAAATAACTGAGTCTTTTTAACTCCTTAACGACCAGTCGCTCTGGCACGCGGTGGTGACTAAAGGACCACAGAGCTTTTTTTTATTTTTTTTTCGATTCCGGACTCCCCAAATGGCGGGATCGACCCATGATGTACTATGACCATCAAGGGTCGTTAAGGGGTTAAATAAACTTTAATATTGTAACACACTGTGTAGTAGTTGAAAGAATTGTAAGCATAGGTGGGTACCATTGTGTACTCAAAGAAATCATACTGCAGACACTTATACAGTACAATTTTAATAGCTATAGAATCCATGTGCAGTTATAAATTAATAACCCATAGCATTTTTGGATCGGACACAATCAAAAATATATGCAAGCTAATCTTTAATGTTAGAATTTACAGCAGTGTTTCTCAACTTCTGCTCTCAGGACCCACTAACAGGCCAGGACTTAGGGATTTCTCTGCTAGAGCACAGGTGTGGTGATCAGAGGGTCATTCACATTGATTAACTCACCTGTGCAATAACAAAGAAATCATGAAATCCTGGCCTGTTAGTGGATCCTGAGGGCAGGAGTTGAGAAACACTGATTTACAGCAACAAGGAATATGACATTGTACATTGTGGGGAAGCTTGTCAAAAATAAGCATTGTGGGGAAGCATGTTGAACATCATCATTGTGGATCAGAATGCAGAACATTGCCATTGTGCGTTAGCCCAACATACACTGACACCCCCAGCCTTGTTCTATTGCACAGGCAGTGTCCATGGGACTTGTGGCTACCAGCAGGCAAGGGAACAGGGCTGGTAGTGGGGTCAGACAGTGTAAATGAGGATCTGTGGCTACCAGTGGGCAATGGAGCAAGTCTGGGGGCAGGTAATGTCTGTGGGGCAGGCTGTGTACATAAGGACCAATAGCTAACAGTGAGCAAGGGTAGGCTGGGGGGAAGCTGTTAGCCACAAATCCTCAAGGATGCACAAGTGATAATTAAGTTGTATATATGACATATCTACCAGCCAAGAGGTTAAATTCCATTTTGTTTAATTATGGGAGTGCATTTCAAATATTTCTATGAATAATGACACAGAGCTGAGGGAATGATTGTGTACTGGTTGGTACTTTTCTAACCTTTTGAGTGCCACAGGGTGTGCAATGCTAATATCTATGACACTCAAAAAGCTAGAGGAGTTATGTTGTTTGTTTCTGAAAGAATCCTCTCCACTCCGCTACTGACCAAGTGGGGAATCAGAGTGAATCTCTGACTTCAGGGTTGTCTACCTCTGGTGATGTCTGAGGGAGAGCATTTCTTCCGCATTGCCAGCAGTTTGACAACCCTCCATGCTTATAATTGATTTAGGGCTGTTACTGCATAGGAAACTACAGGAAGATCCCAAGTTCACCAACCTCAGGAAGGCAAAGCTGAGACTGTGAACTCCAACAGCAGAGACTGCTAATGGAGTTTAGTGCATGTAGTGAAGGGCCCCATTAACATATAAACACACCTACATGAATACAATAATGTCTTATTATACTGCATTCCCATATGGAAATGAGTCATTATGCTGCATTTCCATATGGAAAAAGGCCATTGTCGATATGGTAAACCTGTTGAAGGCATGTTGGATTGATGCTGCTGTCGGCAGATTATTGTAGGATTGATGGTGATATGATGTTGAAGACACAACATCGCTATCTAGAGCCCTCTTTGACCTTTACTGTATCTCCCTCCATAGACCTATCCCTCAGAGAAGGACAAAGAATAGAGTATTCTCTAAGGATATGGAAACAAAAAGAAAAAGAGAGCACCCAATAGGGCAACACTGTATCACCTGATAATATAAGAAAATCAATAGTCAAGGTACTGACATGTTTTTATTGTCAGATCAATGCTTATGAACAGCCTAACTAATGAGGATACAGAGATAATCAGCCCGTCTCCATTCGGGATCTGTAGATCTGCTTCCACAACTTGAATGGATAATTCTTAAATGAGCGATGCATTCAGATCTTAGTTAAAATATAATATGGTTACCTTAATTATAATCTTTAAAAACAAATACAGATGTACCTAATTGAGTATATGTAGCGAGCAGATCCCAAATGGAGATGGGCTGATTATCTCCGTATGCTCTCTAGTCATGCTGTGCATAAGCACTGATCAAATAAATGTGAATATCTCAACTATTGATTTTCTTATAATATCAAGTGATACAGTGTTGCACTATTGGGAGCTCTCATTTTCTTTTTGTTTCCATGTATGTGTGCTGCTGGGGAGAGCAAGATTTCTAAGAGAGCAGCCCCACACTGTCTATGAGAGGAAATCGAATTCTGTTACAGGAAGCAGTTTAAACCCAGATGCATGAATGTTGGTTCTGACATAAGTCTAGTAACCAACATATGCTTTTGTGAGTATACTCCTTAAGGGTCTGTTGGGAAAGTTGGAAGTGTCTACATGATTGATATACACAGGTGCTCCTTCTGTATTTTTCTTCCTCTTCTCCTGTTCTCTAAGAATATGCCAGTGTTTTCTTAGTATGTTATGAATTTGATATGTAGCTATTTTATAGTATTTTTGTTGATATATATTGAATTCATCACATTACATTTTAATATTAGGTGTTTACATTCAATATAGTTTGATTTTCAGTGATATTTTTGTTCTCATTTTTCATTTAAGCATGATATAATTTAATTATGTTATTGATCTGCATTTGTCTGCATTTACACCTAGATTTATATTTACTTTTATATGATTATTAATTTTTCTTTATACTCATCTATTTAGAATGTATATTATATGTGGAAGATAAATATCATATCTTAAGGTATATATGGTTTTGATGAGCTGAGCTGCCTATGTTTTTTTAGTATCATGAAGGTATTGGTGGTATTGTGGAATTTAAACCTAGACGTGTGGGCTCTCTGTAATCCCTGAGGAGGCGGACAGAAAGATCCCAGATACTTGCTGAGTGATTGACATAGAACTCACCACAAAGTTCTCTCCTGGTCATGCCTCCCCATTGTTCTCTGTGTCCTTTAGATGTGATTGGTACACCAGTGTTAACCGGCATTCTCTTTTGCTGAGACTGTGTCAGCTGTCCATTACTGTATCCAGCTCCTTTTCGGTTTAAGCAAATGTTATCAAAGTGGATATAAGTTACTTTATATTGGATAAAGACTGAACAAACTATGAAAGAGTGAATCCAGGGGAGTACCAATATAACTAAGAAAGATGGCTGGGACAGTGTGAGTGCTACAAGAGACCAAGAGAGAGGTATGTATCCATAAAGACATGTTCTTTGTAAGTATGTTCCTTTACTTTGTGTGAGAAATGTTGTAATAAAGATTAATGAACTCTTAATTGGGTAATATCTGGCTGATACCTGGAAAACCATCTTTCCTGACCACAGTAACTTCTCCTACTACTCCCATGTACATCGAAAGTATACCAGAATTAGACCAGTACCAGCTCAGTCTCCTGCCTGTCTACAATAGCCTCAATCACCTTCTCTAATCACACCCCATTCTCTATTTCTCTATTATGCCCTCTAATCTTACCAGACCTATGATTAACAGGAAATTGAATTAAGCTGTTATCTCTGGCCCGTATCAACAAAACCTTATTAAAGAATCCATAGAACAAAATTTTGATTTAATTACGAGACACTACCTTGCCTATGGTATTGGAGGCCCACAAATGTGTCTTACGTTGTGATTTAATTCAACTAGAATCAACAAGGCAATCTCCTACAACAAATTTGTCATTTAGAAGCACTACGTAAGTGCACTCCCACCCTTAATCTATCCCAGTTGACAGATTCTGTCAGGAAATCTAATTGATTTTTCTCATATCTGTTGCCCAAATACCAACATTATCTACTAGGCAATAAGTCAGGTAAGGTTCTAGCTAATGTTGCTAAAATTAAAGGGATCAAATTGACATAATGAAAATACTAAATAAGAATCAACATATAGTCACTAAACTCACTGACGTCTTAGACACTTTCTATCTACAACCTCTGCTCACCTCCTAATCCCACATCTTCCCCTTTATGAATCCTTGCTCAGTATTTTCTTCGATAATCCAATATTCACAAGTGGAATCCTGTAGCAACTGTTGTACTTTTCAGCCCATTTTTGATGGGGGAATTAGATGTAGTTCTTAGATCCTCTTTGAAAGGGGAAAGCTCTGATGGGACACTCTCAAGACTAACTTGCTAGTCACCTTCAGCATTATACAAGGAGGCTTAGCATGGCCTTGTCAGTCCCTGGCCTCCCACATTACAATTGTCCATAAGAAAGACAAGGACCAACTACTGTGTAGTAGTTACAGCGGCCCATCTCTTTACTCAATGCTGATCTTAAGTTTTTTAATCTCTTCGCTAACAGGCTGAAACTTCTGTTACCATCTCTAATTCATAGGGACCAACGGGTCTTGTCCTGGGGAGAGGAGTCAAGGATAAGTAAGTCAACAACTTAAGTCAGAAACATATTTTTTCCAATCCAACTCGGACTTCTGAGGACATTTTAGCTCTTTCCCCTAATCCATTTAATTTTCCCTTGAGGTACATGAAGATATGTGTAATTCCTAGTTCCCCTTACCCCCTCACATGTCTTTTCCTCTCTCGCTCGCTTTCTCCCCCATTCTCTCTTTTCCTGGTAACTGTTTTAACCAAACATTGGATATAAGGAGGTCAGCTATTCACATCTTTCTTTCTGAAACCTGCACATCACACATCCTCTTCATGTATGATGGTTATCACTGCTCTATCCATCATTGCTATTATGGGTGGTTCATCACACCATCTATGTGCCTCATAACTGTTTCTCATCTAATGTACCTGTATGGACTGATAATACTCTATATACTGCATCGATATGGTTGGGAAGGGACTCTCTGGACAGAGTTCTCCATCCTACTACTTTGCTACACCTCACCTTTATTATGTTCTGATTCCTGTTGAGTACTGTTGTTGGTTACTGGATCACTGTTTATTGTTTTTGCTTTAAACTATGCTGTATGGAGTTTTGTATACTAATAAATAGAGGCGGGCAAAAAGTGTAAAAAAAATTCGCTAAAACGTGCCAATTTTTCGCTTTTCCTGCGAAAAATTTTGCCTTTCTACCTATGCAAAATTGTCCTCCTTTTCGCCTATTTTAACAAATTTTCCTCCTTTGTTAACAAATTTTTCGCCTATTTTAACACATTTTTTGCCTATATTTCCTATAGGTACTACATTTCCCACTGTGATATTACTTCTCCTTAGGGCTGAAGTTTAGAAGTAAGTGGCTGAAAGTCAAAGTTGTGAGTCCTACAGCAAAATATGGCTTGAAAAATGTGAATGCAGAATGCATTTGTCCTTTGCCCACAACACTTTCTTGCTTAAGTGACACTGGCACATATTCATGATAATATCAAGTAATAAAAAAGTAAAGTTCAACCTACAATGTGGTAGATATGCATTTTAGTGGTGGTGGTGGGGGACTGGCATGGTGTGATTTCTGTATGTTTTTTTACTATTGTCATACTCTATCCTCCTTCTCAGATTATTGGCACACATTACATATCGGTCATAGCAGTGGTCCCATCTGTCCTCCACTTCCTCATCTGTGCTGCTGTTAATATATTTGTCCTGGCTTTGTCTGTCATGTTTGGTTTCTGCTACTACTGCTACTGGAGCTACATTTTGATGTAATTCTACTGTTACTACTACTAGGTGTCAAAGGTGCAGCACTTACAGCAGCAGCACCAGAGGTACTCTTCATATCTAACACAGTGGATGTTAACCTGTGTTGCTGTTGCTGGGTACTCAAAACAGGCGTGTGTGGCTGAGTGGGACTTGGACTTTGACGAGGCTATGATGTCGATGATGACTGATAGGGTGACTGTGTGCTTTTTGACATCTGTGCTTGTCCAGGGTCAGACTTTCTAATGGCTTTCTCAAACAGTTTATAGACAGACACAGTGCTCCTTAAAAGTGGTGGAAAATTCAGCCTTTGACTTTCTGCTAATCTTATAGCCCTATCTCCATCCTCACACTCAACTTCTTCTGTATCTGAACAAGAGAAGGATGCTGGAGTGATATATTCTAGATCTGCATCATCATCAGTCATCATTAGGTCATCCTCAGCAGCATCAGCATCCCCTGACAGTTCTTGCCCACTACTACCCTCATATTCCTCTAAGCTTTTGGCGGTCTCAAACAATTTCTTTTTACTTTTACTATAACAAAGTTCCCTACTACTTTGAGGATGGGTGTTTTGGTGCTTGTGTGTCTCACTGTCTGATGCAGCAGGCAGTTCAGCTGCTACACCTTCCTCTATTATGCTACTGCCAGCATCATCAACACTTGAATGTGACTTGTCATCTTCAGTGTTCTTCTTATATGGTTCTTTATTTCTACTGGCACTGGTGGTGCTGGAATTAGTTTTGCTGGGACCTTGACAAACTGCATCCTCCCTTGGAATAAAGGGATCATCATCATTGACTGCACACTCTGCAACAATAATTGCTACTACTACAACTACTGGAGCTGGATGTTGATGTAATTCCACCGCCACTACTACTAGTGTCAAAGGTACAGCACTTATAGCAGCAGCACCAGAGGTACTCGTCATATCTAACACAACCTGTGTTGCTGGGTACTCAAAACAGGTGTGTGTGGCTGAGTGGGACTTGGACTGTGAAGAGACAATGATGCTGAGGATGACTGATAGGGTGACTGTGTGTGCTTTTTGACATCTGTACTTGTCCAGGGTCAAACTTTCCAATGACTTTCTCAAACAGTTTATAGACAGGCACATTGCTCCTTAAAAATGGTGGAAAATACAGCTTTTGACTTTCTGCTAACCTTATAGCCCTTTCATTATACTCACTCTCACCTTCATCTGTATCTGAACAAGATAAGGATGCTTGAGGGATATATTCTAGCTCTGCATCAGCATCAGTCATAATTAGGTCATCCACAGCAGCATCAGCATCACATAACAGTTCTTGCCCACTACTACCCTTATATTCCTCTAAGCTTTTGGAGGTCTCAAACAATTTCTTTTTACTTTTACTATAACAAAATTCACTACTACTTTGAGGACAGGTGTCTCACTGTCTGATGCAGCAGGCAGTTCAGCTGCTAAACCTTCCTCTATTATGCTGTTGCCAGCATCATCAACACAAGAATGTGACTTGTTGTTGTCTTCAGTGTTCTTCTTAAATGGCTCTATATTTCTGCTGGCACTGGTGGTGATGGGCCTAGTTTTGATGGGACCTTGACAAACTGCATCCTCCCTTGGAATAAAGGGATCATCATCATTGATTGCACATGCTGCAACAACCATTGCTACAGTAGCTTTTTGGACTACTTTACTCTCATGTCCCTACACTGCTCCACCCCTCCCCCTTCCTCTTGTGCATTTGCTGGACATTCTGCAATTACACTGTGTTTTTTTTTACTGTACAGTGCACACACAACTGATGGAACTGTATGATGCCTTGCCTAAGCCCAGTCAGCTGTCTGTCACTGTCACCTAAGATATTTCATTTTTTATTCTTTTTTATTTTTTTTTATTTTATTTTTTTTTAGTTGTCCACCTTGTTGTCTTATCACAGTCTGTCCAAAAAAATTATAACTGAAAAAGAAAATCAACAATGTCTTTCCCCAGACTTCCCCACCCAGCACAGGGACAATAACAGCAAGATCAGCAAGCAAATAAATTGCCTGTGTGTTGCCTGTCAGTCACATGGGATTTTGGAGTATTTGGGGGACAACCTCCTTCCTCCCTTCTTATCCTCTACAGTGCCCCCAGATTCCCCTAATACAAATGTCCTACCTAAATGACTTCCTAAACTAAGCTTCAATTCCCCTTTATTTGCCTATCTCCTCTAGCTAAAAAACATGCCGCTCTCACAAACACAGAATGGCTGCTGTGAGAGCCTGACGGCCTTTTATATGGCTGTAGAAAACTTTTGTGTGGTGTAGAAATATTTTTCTTCCAATTGATTTAAATAGATGGAAAAGATGGGAAAAAGTGGAAAAATTGCACTTTTCGTAGGAAATTTTTTGCCAAGCGGAAAGTGCCATTATTTGCAGCTCTCAGTTTGAGGTGAAACTTTTCGGCCATCCCTACTAAAAAAAAACACTTTTAAAATTCAAGCAAAACCCAGGGCCGGATTTATAATAAGGCAGAGTAGGCATCTGCCTACAGGCGCACCCCACAGAGGGGCGCCTGTCATTGGGAAAATGTTTTTTTTTTTTTTAATTCTTTGCCTTACGATGCTGCATCATGCCATCATCACACCTCATGTCTGGGGGGGGCTGAATTCTAGCTGCTGCACCTGTGCACCACTGCCGGATGTGGCTGTGAGTAACAGAACTTGAAGGAAGAGCTGGAGTCACGGAGGCGCATTACTCCTCACTGTCCCGCCTCCTCCCAGATGCTGCAGCCTGCAGGGAGCCCGCTGCCCAAGATGAACAAAACAGCCACAGAGGAGCTCAGCAGCCTGTACAGACGAAGCTGCACGGATGATTTATTTAACCCTTAAGCTAACAGTTAGTTGTGCTGGGATGGAATGAGGGGAAGTGGAGTTTAACCATTTGAGTGCCAGACTAGAGGCTCTCTGGCTCTCATAAGGTTAAACTCCACTTCCCCTCACTCCATCTCAGCACAACTAACTTTTAACTTTCACACAATTGATGAAATAGTCATGTTGCCGAACAACTGCCGCAGGGGTATCCAATGCATTGCAAAGCAATGCGTTGGATACCCCTGTGGCAATCAAAGGGTGTTAGTGTCTCTTCCCCTGTCCCTCCCACCTTCCCTGTTCCTTACTGTCTCTCCCTCCCATCTTCCCCATTCCTTAAGACGTCTCCCCCGTCACTAAATCAGTCCTGGAGGAGACGCGATGTTCACTTATCTGTTAAACTTTTTCTTTCTGCTGTCGGCTGCTCTGTGAGGCTCTTCTCTGCTATTCACTCCTCCCTGTAACATGAAGGAGATCAGAGGGAGGAGTGTACAGCACAGAACAGCCACATTCACTCTACACAGCACGATGGATAGAAACACACACATATATAGACTGTCCACTCTCCTCTCACCCCATTACTCCTCATGGAATAGGAAAAAGTAGAATTCACATCCCACTCACCACAAACAGCCTTATTCATAGTGTGTGAGTTTGTCTATGGCTATGTATGTGTATATATGTATCTATATACAGTCTATGTATGTCTAGTATGTATATATATGTACAGTATATGTGTGTATGTATATATGTATGTACAGTATTTGTATGTATCTACGTACAGAATGTGTATGCATGTATATGGGTATGTATAGTAAGTGTGTATGTATATATGTACAGTATGTATATGGGTGTGTATGTATATATATGTATCTAGGTACAATTTCTAGTTGTGTATTATTTTTTGAAAATAGCACCCAGGCAGTAAGTATTTTTTTCAATATATGTGGTCTAATAGGAGTGCCCACCCAACCTTGTGTGTGTATATATATATATATATATATATATATATATATATATATATATATATATAAATATCTATGTACAGTATGTGTATGTATGTATAGTATGTGTTTATGTATACAGGTGTGTATGTATATTGTAGCAAAAGGGCCACGGTGTTGCCCATCACAATTAAGTCCTTTGAGTGCTGGAGGGCTATTCAGTGCATTGATTGACAATGCTTTGGGTACATTAGCAACAGTGAAAGGGTTAAATGTTTGAGGGGGAAAAAAAGAAGAATCCATACACTACACTGTGTTGGATACCTCTTTGGTGCTGTAGGGGTTTAAATAAACCAAAGAAAATGGACGAAGTGTTGGGTTCCTTCACTGCCAAACACGTATACAACACATTCCACTGCCAGGATACCTCTTTGCCTCTGAAACACTTAACACTTTCAGTGCTGAAAATTTACCCAAGCACTCAAAGGACTTAATCCCCAGGGGCAATGCCATGCTCCTTTTGCTCGTTCTAACTAAATATGCAGCTGCATCAATAGGAAGGCACGGACAGCATTACCTAAGCTGTCTCTGCCGTCCAGTGCCTTCGCAACAAGTTGAAATGACAGCCAATGAGAGAGGAGAGTTTTGTCGGGATACGCTCTCTCATTGGCTGTAGCACGTAGGACAGCAGCACGGCACTATTGCGCAGGACATGTGTGGCAGTCTCAGTCAAGCAAGCGGAACAGTAACGCAGGCAGCAGCAAGGAACCTCTCCAGAGTTCAACACAATGTCTTAACCTGAAGTGAGTGCGTGTTCTCTGTTTGGATAACACCAGTCAGTGCTACACCTTCCTGTTTAGAAGAGGAATTTAATAATAACAACACATGAATCTGTAAATAATTTAAATCCTAAGGATAATTTTATTCTGACAGTGCTGATGTAGGCAGTGTGGACAATGTACAGGTGGACAGTGTGGAGGTGGGCGGTGTGGGGAGGAGGACAGGGTGGGCAGTGTGTGGAGGAGGATGGGATGGGGAGTTTGGAGGTGGGCAGTTTGTGGAGGAGGACAGGGTGGGTAGTGTGTGGAGGAGAAGGAGGACAGGGTGGACAGTGTGTGGAGGAGGAGGAGGACAGGGTGGACAGTTTGTGAAGGACGACAGGGTGGGCAGTGTGTTGAGGAGGACAGGGTGGGCAGTTTCTGGAGGAGAACTGGGTAGGCAGTGTGAACAATGTGGAGGTGGATAATGTGAGCAATATGGAGGTGGGAAGTGTGGGGAGGAGGACAGGGTGGGCACTGTGGAGTGGACAGTGTGTGCAGGTGGGCAGTGTGGAGGTACACAATGTGGAGTTGTACAGTGTGGGCAATGTGGGGGGTGGGCAGTGTGTGAGGGGGCAGTGTTGAGGTAGACAATGTGGGCAGTGAAGACTTGGGCAATGTACAGGTGGACAGTGTTGAGGTGGTCAGTGTGTGTGGAGGAGGACAGGGTGGGCAATGTGTGGAAGTAGACAATGTGGGAAGTGTGGAGGTGGGCAGGTTGGAGGGGGCAGGGTGGACAGTGTGTGAAGGATGAACAGGGTGTGAGGGTGGCTAAGGTGTGTGATGAGGGTGGACAGGGTGTGAGAGTGAACAGAGTGTGAAGGTGGACAGGGTGTAGGCAGTGTGTGGAGGTGGATAGGTTGTGGAGAAAAAAAAATCTCCCCGGATTTCATTTTAAAAATCTGGTCACCTTACTCTTTATCCTGTGAGTGATGGAGGGGGAGAGGCATGTGTAGTAGGGGAGGACTGAGCTGAACTTAGGAAATAAGCACATTCTCTCTTTAAGAAAGTTTTGATGTGTGTGAAGTTCAAGTTGGGGTCACCCGAAGTTCCTGCCCTGAATTTTGCCTTTTAGTTTAATATAGCTCCACATCACATGGGGCACTAATAGCCTCAGTGCACATACAGACTCCTTTATCTGTCCGCCCAACACTGGTGCTGGAGCTCACCAAATAGCAGAGGAAGCCAGTAGTGTTGAGCGAGCGTGCTCGGCCGATGCTCGGATCGGCTCGAGCATCGCTCTGCTCTGCACATGGCGGTACTCGTACGAGTACCGCCATGTGCTCGCCCGACATGCTCGGGTGAAGAGGATCTGTGCCGGAAGAGGCACAGATCCGAAGACGCTCCGCTGGACCACCAGGGAATGGAGGTACGGGGGCATTGCGGAGATGAAGGGGGCATTGCGGAGATGAAGGGGGACATTATGGAAGAGGGGCATAGACTCTATGCCCCTCTTCCACAATGTCCCCCTTCATCTCCGCTATGCCCGTCTTCCACAATGTGCCCCTTCATCTCCGCTATGCCCCTCTTCCACAATGTCCCCCTTCATCTCCTATGCCATAGAGGAGATGAAGGGGGACATTGTGGAAGAGGGGCATAGCGGAGATGAAGGGGGACATTGTGGAAGAGGGGCATAGAGTCTATGCCCCTCTTCCACAATGTCCCCCTTCATCTCCGCTATGCCCCTCTTCCACAATGTCCCCCTTCATCTCCGCTATGGCATAGGAGATGAAGGGGGACATTGTGGAAGAGGGGCATAGCGGAGATGAAGGGGGACATTGACCAGGCACCCTCCGCTCATCAGAGCAGGGGGTGCCTGGTTTAATGCTCGAGTGCTCCCATTCATTTGAATGGGGCTCGGGTGCTCGGCCGAGCACTCGAGCATCAGGGGGTGCTCGGTCAGAGCACCCGAGCACCCGAGCATCGGGGTGCTCGCTCATCTTTAGAAGCCAGTAAAAGTCCCAGCAAAGGACACTGGTATAAAAATATTTCCCTCAAAAAAACGTTTTTTCACTTTTTCTGGGGGGCGCTTCAGATTTTTGTGCCTACAGGCTCCTGAGAAGTAAATCCAGCCCTGGCAAAACCCCATAAACAGGCAGAAGCAAGATATACAGTAGTAAAGGATTAGGTAGGAATTCAGTAGAGAAAAGAGAAGAGAGGTTGCTGGTTGATGAAGATCAGTGATTGATGAAAGAAAATTGGATGAGGGGATAAAACAGGAGTGGAAAGTAAAGAAATCATCAGGATAATGAGGAAGGGAGGAAAGAAAAATCTGGAGGGGAAATGAAATGAGAGAAGGATAATGCTAGAATAGAATGAAGATCTATAAAAATGAGTTGGGAAATGTGTTAAAATTTCCTAAATTGGATTTAGATCAGTTGCTATTTCTAAGATACAGCAATTGGTAGCCCTGCTCTTTGGGCAACCTTGCTAGTAAGATTAAATCAATGTAAAATACTCTAATTGATAAAATGAAGCATTATTTACCTTAACTAGACCTGAAATGAATTGTCTATGCACAAATAAAAATAGAAATAAATACAACAAATAAACAATACTCAATAACCACTCCTCAAAACTCCATACGATCTTAACCACTTACCGCCCAAGGACATACATGTACGTTCTGAGGGGATGTCCCAGGTGGACAGAGGAAGTACATGTACCTCCTGAGGGGATGTCCCAGGTGGACAGAGGACGTACATGTACCTCTTGAGGGGATGTCCCAGGTGGACATAGAACGTACATGTACCTCCTGAGGGGATGTCCCAGGTGGACAGAGGACGTACATGTACCTCCTGAGGGGATGTCCCAGGTGGACAGAGGACGTACATGTACCTCCTGAGGGGATGTCCCAGGTGGACAGAGAACGTACATGTACCTCCTGAGGGGATGTCCCAGGTGGACAGAGGACGTACATGTACGTCCCGGAAGTCATTCAGTAAAATGAAAAAAAGTTCAGCGGGCGTTAGGTGCCGGCCGCGTGCACGCGGCCGGTCACTAAAGGGTTAAAAAAGTAGTATCTGTGCAATAAATACTTTTAAAGTATAGATAGTTTCTTAATAATCAATAGGTAAAAGGTAAGGTAAATGTCACCTTCAATACTAACTTTTAAAAATCAGTTTTGAGGTGTTTTAAATAGATATCCAGTAAGTCAATGAGGATGTAGATGAAGATAGATAAAATCAGTGAAGATTAATTATTTGGTGCAGAAGGAAGCTGCAATATTGTTTAATGCAAAAGTGTGCAGCAGCAAACACTAGTACAACAGTCAGAAAATACACCTCTACACTAACAAGATAAAGTAAAAAAATGTAAATGTAATAATTTAAAGGGATAGTAATGTTTCACAAAAACAGCAGCTCCAATTAATCTTCATAGTATTTGAGCCATAGAGAGTGCTATTTCAATACTATCAGAGTTGTGGTTCAAGTGTAATTGAAGGATAAAGTTTCCCCCTCCCGCCCCTTTTACCTAGTGTAAGACATCTCTTCTTAGTGGAATCTGGTCCATAGACCAGACAGATAACATCAGGGGAGAATCTTTTTCCGGTGAGAACAATGAAAGCCCTGCCCTGCTTTGAAACGTTTTTCAGCTTTTTCCCTTATCTTAATTGAAGATCATCACTCTCTGCAGTCTACCTGGGCACCTCCCTTCTGCTCTGGCTGAGCAGTGTTATGCTAGGTAAAAGGGGCGGGAGGGGGATACTTTGTCAGTGAATTACTCTTGAAGTACAACTCTGGCAGAATTGAAATAACACTCTCCAAGGTCCAAATACTACCATGATGAATTAGAGCTGCTTTTATTATGAAACATTACTATCCCTTTAATATATATATCTAAAAATCTCAACTAACAGTAATTCACTCATATTGACCCTCTCTTTGGCTTTATGTGCCTCATGATCGCTCACCCTCTTAGACATTTTGCTGTTTCCTTAAATTGTACAGCTGACCAGAATTGTTAAGAGTGGACATTTTAGGGCTATTATTAAATTAGACCTCTTTTAAATATTCAAATTAAATTAAATTCAATACATTTGTTTAATCTATACTTAAATATTTACACATTATTTTTTTGCATATTACTTACAGCTTCTTAAGAGAAAACATACATTCTGTAGATTAATATAGATTAATACAATCAGAGAAGTACTATAACTAACACTCAGACACCGATTCTATGATATTAGGTGTATACTCCCTGAATTAACTGATTTGATGGTAATGCTGCTTACTTGGTTCAAGGCAGTGACATAACCCCTACCTCAGTGATAGAGGAAAAAAAAAACAAGGCCCCAATGATATCTGTCTTCCTTTCTCCTAAGAAGAATAGAGGTCATTTATTTGTCATGTATAGTGCAGTTGGTTTGCTCACACTGTAGTTTTGCATACAGCTCACAGAACACAGCCAATGATTTTTCAGGTGGACAACAGTTGATTTAATTCTATAATTTTCCTGTGCATATTATATGATATAATGCTACTGTTAGGCAAACAGAAATTGACAGTAAAACTGATATCACCATAAGTATTCAGTTCTTCTCCACCAAGAGGAATTCAGTAAGTTATTTATATCACATGAAGTAACACTTGAAGAAATATATCGGGTTTCAAAAGCTCTGTACAGCATGAAAAACTGTTACAATGTCATTAAAAGGTATCAGTAACGACAACAAATGTCAGTCTCTTCAGGACCAATACAAGGGCTTAAAAGTCCCAGTAAAATAAAGTGGAATTTGGAGAATTTTCATCTGTCCACTAAGGGTGGGTGAAAAAGAAAACTTTTTGCGAGACACGGACAATTTTTCTCTTTTTTTCGCGAAAGATTTCTCCTATGCAAAATTTTCCTCCTTTTTACCTATTCCAACACATTTTTCTCCTGTTCTAACACATTTTCTCCTATGTTTCCTATGATGCAACATTTCCCAGCACAATATTAATTCTTCTGAGGGCTGTAGTGGAGAAATAAGTAGCTGGAAGTCAAAAGTTGTGAGTTCTACAGCAACATATACCTTGAAAAATGTATTAGCATGCAGTGTGCCTTTGTCCTTTACCCTCAACAGTAACTCCCTGCTTAAGTGACACTGGCATATATTCATAATGATGTCAAGTGATAAAAAAATAAAGTACAACCTACAATGTGGCATGGTATTGGTGGTGGGGAACTGGCGTGTTGTAATTTGTGGGACCTTGACAAATTGCAAACACCCTAGGAGGAGAGGATCATCATCATTTATTGCAAATGCTGCAGCAACCACTGATGCAGTCAGTTTTTGAACTTTACTCCCACGTCCCTGCGCTGCTCCACCTTTCTCCCTTCAGCTTGTGTTTTTACTGCACAATACTCAACTACTGTGTGTGTTTTTACTTTTTACAGTACACAACTGGAGTGCCGTCTGCTGTCTATTAAGGCTGCCTCAGTCACAGAGCTCATATCAGGCTTCTAGTCTTCTTTGTTTAATTAATTATGTTTTTTTTTTAATTTTGTACTTTTATTTATTTATTTATTTATGTATGTTACGTTGTCCACCCTATCTTATCATAGATAGTCCAGAAATATATAACTAAAAAACAAAATTAACAACTTTTTTCCCCAGACCTCCCTAGCACAGACAATAAAAGCAAAATCAGCAAGAAATTTGAACCCAAGCTGGCTGTGTCTTGCCAGTCAGTCTAATTTTGGGGTATTTCGGGTCAACCTACTTCCTCCCTTCTTCTGCCCCAGAGTGCCCCCAGACTCCCCTAATACAGAGAACACATGTCCTGCCTAAACCACTCTCTAAACTAAGCTTCAGTTCCCCTTTATTTGTCTATCGTCTCTAGCTCAAAAACATGCTTTCTCCTCTCACAAACACAGAATGGCATGCCATGAGAGCCTGACACCCTTTTATATGGTTGTATAAAAGTAGAGAAAACTTTCATGTGGTGGGGAAAAATGTTTCTTTTTTTGCCTACCTCATTGCATTAAAAGTGGGAAAATGGCATTTTTCGTGGGAGATTTTTCACCAAGCGTAAAGTGCCATTGTTCACCAATTTCACCAGTTTGAGGCAAAAGTTTTCACCCATCCCTACTGTCCACTATGGGGCAATTGGTCTAGAACTACTCTAAGTGTTCTTGTTGAATAAAGTCCAAAGGCCCATGTTTATAAAAGCAAAGTTATTCTGGAGTAAACCAACTGCACCATAGGAGACAAATAAAAAAAGCTAATTCCTTTGCTTTTTTACTAGAATTTTAACCCCTTGAAAGCTAGAGAGGTCTCTAATGCATTGCTTTGCAATGCATTGGAGACCTCTTTAGCAGTCAAGGGGTTAAAAGCATTTGGTGCATTTGGTTTACTCCAGAATAACTTCACTTTGCTTTTGTAATTATGCGCCAATATACCTTACAATTGTGTATGCATAATGCATAGCTGGATCTCAAGATTCATTTTAATCCTTAAATTAAGTTCACAGAAGATAACTAATATTCTCATGCTCTTGTACTTTTTATAGATAAGTACACTTTACTGAGTATATCTTCATTTTGGTTTTGGTACCAGAATAGTGTTTAATGCATTACAAAGGGGTTAATATGTTAATGTATATTTTATAAGAAATGTGATCAGGCAGAGAACTTTTCATTACATCTCTTCAGAATCACTGTATGAAAGTGTATTCCTTCAAAATGCTATTCTGATGATCTGCATCAACAAACTAATGTAAGTTTTGTCCCTGTTATGTTATGAGCAATAAAGATATTTTTCTGCATCTATGAGCAAATGCCCTCTTTAAGATTCCTAATGGGCTAATTCATTGATTTAAATTCCTGACACATTTCCTGCTACAGCACCTTACTGCTTAACTACAAACAAGTATGATGCACAACACCTCTATTAATCCTTCTACATGTGTTTTTCAATGAGATATATTAAGTTAGGAGATAGAAAGATAGATGGTATAAAGATAGAGATTAGATACAGAGAGATAAGGCAGATACATATAGATAGATAGATAGATAGATAGATAGATAGATAGATAGATAGATAGATATTGAAAATAACAGAAATTATTTCACTGATGGATTAGTTGCTGTTATACTTCTGTTTTGAATACAAAGTCGAACCCTGCCTCCCAGAAAAAAAAAGTCAAACTGTACCAACTTATGTCACTGGAAAGGCAAAACACAGATTTTTAAGAATATCAACAGTAAACTAACACTGCTCAGTGTTAACTGCAAAATCATGTCTATTTTCAAATATATGACTTGAACACAGCATTACCTGCCTTTTGAAGCCACCATGTTAATTACCTGTACTTCCCTGCATTCTTCAGATGGCCAGCCATATTGATGCCAGCTGTATATGATTGCTTGACACTTTCATAAATTGGCCATTCTTTAGTAGGAGCTGGTGACAATTTTTGAAGTGGAAATATATGTTACAGCTTCATGGTGATTATCACCAATCACTGGAAGCCACAACATGTTACTTCTAAAGCAGCTGCTGACAAGACAGTTGCCCATGTGAACTAACCCATATGAGGTAAAGCAAAATAATTTGGACTACTAGTTGTGGTGTATTCACCTCTGTTACACATTATCCTAAGTCAGGGGTGTCCAAGTTTTTTCATTCGTGGGTCACTTGATCAGAAAGCCATAAGTGTGAGGGCCACGTTGTTATTATTTTTTTTTTATTGAGAACAATTGTGAATTATAGCCTGGCAGTTATTAAAACATAGATTTTTTTACTTATAGATCAAATCAATGACAATACCAATATTTAAGAGATCTCTGTTCTTGAACTGTATGCAACTGGCAAGTACAAGACTGGAATTTAGTGGCCTACTAGCTTGTGTGTGCTAGTTAACCCCTTAGTGACAGCCGCGTGCGTACGCGGCTGTCACCTTAATGCCCGGCTAACATTTTTTTTTTTAAACGAGTCCGGAGTCCCCGAACGGCGTGCAGGTGCACGGAACCCTGGACGTCCGGGACTTACCAGGTACGTCCTCTGTCATTAAGTGAAGTTTTTGCGGGAAGTACCTGGTAAGTCAATTGTCGGGATGTGGTTAATTTGGAATAAAAATAGCTTTTTTTTCTCCCGAATTTCTACAATTACTTGGCCGCTCAGGGCCAATATGCTCTGGTGTATGCTTTGGAGGACACCACCCACAGATTCCTGGAAATAGATAAACCATCTCTTTGTGAGGGTCATCATACCAACCATTTCTTCCTCATGGATGAGTGGGTCAGTTGCTCCCCCACCACCCCCACCAAGACACTTTGTAAGATATGGTCCAGTATGAAACATGCCTCCAATTATGTGTCAGTGGATTCAGATACACTTCTATGTAGTGTAGCTGGTAACCCTCATTTATCGTACTAGACTTTGGGCCCCATTGGTTGAAATATGGTATAACAACATTTGGGCATCTATATCACAATGAAGTGTTACTATCCTTTGAACAATTACATTTACTATACAATATTCCTAATACTTATTTCTTCTTGTACTTACGGTTGTGGCACGCTCTTGGCTCGTTTTGGGGGGTTCACACACCACAGAGAAGAACTGTTTTCTGTTTTAGTTAAGATTCTACAAACTAGGCCTCCTAAACTTTTGTCATTCATATATAAATGGTTAAACACTGCGACACACTCACGCAATGATTCACTTCGACGGAGATGGGAGGGGGATGTGGGTAAGATGGAGGACTGGGAATGGTCGGAGGCCCTATCGAGCCCGAAAGTACTTTTAGTCAATTCTAAGCATAAACTAATTCAGCTTAAAATCTTACATAGGACTTACTATACACCACTCCGACTGGTGAAGATGGGGACTCTGACTGATAATTCATGTATTAAATGTAAAAAGGAACAGGGTACATTTTGGCGCCTGCTGTGGGCCTGCCCACTAGTTAATCTTTTCTGGCATCAGGTAATGGAAAAAATATCCTAAGTCTTACATATCCGTATTCCACTATTACCCAAACTTTGTATATTCTTTATGATGGCTGACGGTTACCTCTTGACCCATCAAATAAAATTAGTTAGGGAACTCCTGATAATGGTGAGGAAAACAGTGGTGATGACCTGACTGTCGGCTGAGGCCCTTCGTGTGATGCTTGGATTCAACTGGTCAGTCAAAACATTCCCCGTTATCACCTTGTCTATACTCATAGGGGTAGGCCACAAATGTTTCTTAAAATATGGGAACCATGGATTACAACTGAGTAGACTTATCGCCCCCTGTGGAGTATGTACGCTCCTGTTTCATATTTCAATTTTGAGGGGGTTTGGGGCTCGTCGGGGGGATTGTACGATCTAAGTTAGAGTTAGAGGTAGTTGTAGGTATTGATTAACTGTAGACAGAAAACATAGGAAATACTTTGTTATGATATGCTTAAGTTGCGATACTAACATAATGTATCCTTTGTGACTTATTACATCAAAATTTTTTTCTGTATGTCATTATTGTTACCGTCATACGTATATTCCTATTAATAAAAACGATTCTATTAAAAAAAAAAAAATAGCTTTTTTTAAAAAAAAATCTCAGAAGGTCTTCCCCGTGGTGTCAAGTGGGCCACATTTGGCCCACGGGCCGCAGATTTAATGCCCATGTCCTAAGTGACCTAAGCCTTAAAGTAATTGAACAACGACAAGTAGTCTGTTTATATTGTGTTACATTTAAAAAAGATAACTGTTCCAAAGATATCTTTATATCTTTTGATCTTGTACAACAGACTGAGACAGCATAGGGATGTCAAATGTATTTAGTTTTCTTTTTTTATTTTGCTTACCTTTTTGCTTGCTAAGTTGGTGGCCTTTATTTTAGATAATTCTGTGATTTGTTTCTGCCCAAAGCATTCAGAGCTCAAAACATCACTCTGTCACCACTGCTAGAGCTAAATAAAGTAAAACATTCTGTGATGTCTGCAGGCCCCCCACTTCTGTTTACAGCAATAGAGTAAGATAAGCTCTACACAGACTTACTGAGGTTGAGGAGATAAAAATAATAAACACTACAAAATGAATCACTAAATTACAAGAATGCAGCAGTCAAAATATAGTTCTGTGTGCAAATTGATAGTCATGTGCAAAAAAAAAAAAAAAAAAGAAAAGAAAGAAAAAGAAAAAAGTCCACTATACTACTTAACCCCTTAACGACCAATGGTTTAGGCAAGTTATCTTTCCTAATGGACCGATTTGATCGTTTTTGGTGCACTAGCACACATGACTGATTACGTATGCATGCCAAACGGGGGAACTGTCAACTTCACACAACTTTTTTGCTTAAATCAGGAGCGCTGCAAGTAAAAAGCATGTGACATATCGGGACTTCCACCTGTCAATCAGGGGAAAAAAAAGGTGATGGTCCTGGCATATCACCAGTCATTAAGGGGTTAAACAGAAAAAATTATATGAAATTATTTTTTTTGTATGATTTTCTATGATTCTGAGTAAATCAGTGTGAGGCTGATTTACTCAGAAAAACCAGATAATTTTCTAAGGAGTGATAAAGAAGTGATAAGCAGAGATAAAAGAAGAGATACTTCCCCAGTGTTACAAACTCTCCAGTTCCTAAGTTATTTTGTAGGGACTATACACAAACTGTTCTGCTGGTGCATAGTCTT
Organism: Rhinophrynus dorsalis; assembly: GCA_037306005.1. Classification (NCBI taxonomy): domain Eukaryota; kingdom Metazoa; phylum Chordata; class Amphibia; order Anura; family Rhinophrynidae; genus Rhinophrynus; species Rhinophrynus dorsalis. The sequence continues at coordinate 259,174,109 of CM074722.1, forward strand.
CTTAGACTATCATATGATTTGGAGATCGTCACACTGGATAAAGCTATCTTCATCACACAATTTTTAAACATTAGTACAGATTTCCCCTGGGGTAATTATGTAGTAACACAACTGCACCATCAGGGATAAATACAAAGAGAAAACTTCCCACTGATTTAAAGAGAGACTTAACTGGGTCCCCCTCCCCAGGGCAGGGTCAACAAAGAAGCTGGTGAGGATTGCAATCCCACTCACAAGGGCAGGGTTAAAGGGATAGTAATGTTTCATAATAAAAGCAGCTCTAATTAATCATCATAGTATTTAGACTTTGGAGAGTGTTATTTCAATTCTGTCAGAGTTGTAGTTCATGAGTAATTCAGTGACAAAGTCTCCCCCTCCTGCCCCTTTTACTGATGTAACACTGTTCAGCGAGATCAGAAGGGAGGTGCCCAGGTAGACTGTAGAGAGGGACAATCTTCAATTAAGATAAGGGAAAAACCTGAAAAACGTGTCAAGGGGGACAGGGCTTTCATTGTATTCATAGGAAGAAGATTGTCCCCTGCTGTTATCTGTCTAGTCTTACAACCAGATTCCACATCTGAGAAGAGATGGCTTACACTAGGTAAAAGGTGCAGGAGGGGAATCTTTGCTTGTGAATATCTCTCAAACCATAAAGGTTTGAGAGATAAAACTTATATCGTTCTTCATGTTTTTTTAATGCCTACAAAATAAAATAAAGATAAAACAAAGTATTACTATCCCTTTAATAGAGCCGCTGGTGAGGACCTCGGTTCCACTCACCAGGGTAGGGGCAACAAAGGACTGGTGAGGACCTCAGTCACTCCCCAGGCGAGGGGCAACAAGGCCACTGTGAAGGACCTTGGTTGCACTCATCCAGTCATGGGCCACAAGGGGGCTGACTACATGGACATGGGGAATTTACCATGAACGGCAGCATTTCTGTTGTTACCCAGCTGACAGGAGCTGGAATTTCAACCTTTGCCATCCAGTCTTTTGGGATCATTTCCCTGGCACTTAAAAGTGCCAACAGTAATGGCCTACAGTCCATTACAAGCTGTTTTGTGGGTTAGTGTGTTGATATTCTTGCCACATCTTTTTGGAAATCCACAGATCGGGTCCCCCACTGAGGCATCCTCCAATTAAAGTAGGAATGTTTAGGGGTGTGAAGGACCCACTCCACCGATACAGGGGTGTGATTCATGATGAGGAAGTCATGAATTGTGAATGTCATCAAGTTAGCTACAACAGAGGGACTACCACACAAACAGTCTATTCTAGAGAAGGTATTGTCTATTCTAGAGAATGTATTGTGGGGGTGGGAATAGAATATATAGTCTATAAGCCACCTCCCCTCACAGCAAGGGACAATCTTCTTACTGTGAGAACAATGAAAACCCTGCCCCCTTGACAGTTTTTCAGGTTTTTTCCTTATGCTAACTGAAGATTGTACCTCTCTGCAAGCCATCTGGACACCAGCTTTCTGTTCTTTAGTGAGCAGTGTTACATCAGTAAAAGGGGAGGGATGGGGATACTTTGTCATTCAATTACTCTTGAACTACAACTCAGAGTATTGAAATAACGCTCTCCATGGTCCAAATACTATGAAGATTAATTGGAGCTGCTTTTATTTTGAAACATTACTATCCCTTTAACTCTCATGATTAGGCAAGATTTCAGGAGGCAAAAGACTAAGTATGAATGTAAGCAGTTGCAACGTGTTTGTTCGGCCATTCAATCTTCCAGCACCATAACCCAGACAATGGAGTGGTATAGAGGTCACAAGGTCTCAAGAAGAAGGAAGAGGTGGCAGGTGGCAAGGGAGGAATAAACAGCAAGCCAGTATAAGAGGTGCCTAAGGTGGAGGTGATATGTGATGGAGAGGCAGAGATGAGAAGGCATTAGGAGAACTGTAACATCAGTTTACCAGGAGGCAGTACAGTCATTGTGACTGGCAGGTGCTTATGTCCTGAGTTGTAGAGGTGGCCCAAGCAGACTCTCAACAGCCACTACACTATAAGGTCAGCAAGGTGTAGCAAATTGGGATCCATGAGTGAATATTTTGCAAGGTTTCACCCCCTCACCAGTAGGTCAGGATGGCAGAGCAGTCCTAGAAGGAGTGTAATGATGTTGGCATAAGAGGACTAAGGTGCTAGCCAACTGCAAAGGAGGATGGCAGGGCAGGGCTGGGGGGCTAGGTTTCTTCCCACTCAAGGCCTCTCATCAGGTGTAATTCTACTGGCTGATACTTAGATATCGCTGAGGTGCTGGGACTGTGCTGTCACTGTAGCAGTAGTAGCACTCACCTGGGCCCGAAGCGCAGAGTACCACTTTGGTTTTTATCATCTGTCCCACCAACGGTTTAACCAAAACATTCAATTTTAAAAAGGCTAATTTTACAAAACTAAAACCAGTATTAAAGGATATTCAATGGGATGTAATCTTCAAGATAAAAATGCACAAGAATCATGGAATTTGTTTAAAATGCTCTTAGACAAAAATATGTGCCAATATATACCTTTGGGGAACAAGCACAACAGGAGTGAATTGAAATCAATGTGGCTTGATAATGTGGTGTACAGGGAAATGAGAAATAAGAAGCAGGCTTTTAAAGTGATCAAGTCAGACAGGTCAGATGCATCATTTAAAAAATATAAAGAATGAAATAAAATCTGCAAACAAGCTATTAGACTAGCTAAGATTGAAAATAAGAGAAATATTGTAAATGAGATCAAGAAGAATCCTAAATAATAACAACAAGGTTACGGTTGATATTGGTCCTCTTAAGGCTGAGACAGGGGAATTAAATAGTGAGGATAAGGTTATGACTGACACCCTAAATACATTCTTTGCTTCAGTATTTACAAAGGAAGCAACAATGACAGGCTATTGTCAAATATACACAAACACAGAATCTCCTCCATCATGTACATGGCTTACTGAGGACAAAGTCCAAAAAAATGATGGTGAATAAAGCACCAGGACCTGATAGTATACATCCAAGGGTACTTAAGTAACTTATTTCAGTTTCAGCAGAAACACTAAATAGGAAACAACTTGGGGAAACCTCATTAGAGAAAGATTTAGGAGTACTGATAGACTTCACAGAAGTGTGCAGTCACTCAGTAAATTAGTTCAGTAATAACAAGATACTTAATATTTACTGATTCACTTTCAACAGGCATAGTGCCCTGTGACTGGAGGAAAGCTACTGTAGTTCCATTGTTCAAAAGGGGGGAAGATCCAAATCAGGAATTTATAGACCTGTGAGCTTGACTTCAATAGTGCCTAATAAATTAGAAGGGTTACTGACTGACAGTATCCAGAACTATGTGAAGACAAACAATATTATTAGTAGGAGCCAGCACTATTTTATAAAGAATAGATCATGTCATACTATTTACTTTTTACGAAAGGGCAAGTAGTAATTTGGACAAGGGACTGGGAATTGCTGTTGATGTAGTATACTTGGATTTTGCAAAAGCCTTTGATAAAGTGCTTGACAAAAAGTTACTGCATAAATTAAAAGGCTTCGGTTTGGGTGGTGTTATCTGGACATGGATTGAGAACTGGTTAAATGATAGATGGCAGAGACTTGTTGTAAATGGAACCTTTCCAAGTTGGTATAAAGTTATAAGTGGTGTTCCACATGGTTCAGTCCTGGGCCCAATGCTTTATAATTTGTTTATTAATGATCTTGAAGTGGGAATTGAAAGTAGTGTCTCAATATTTGCTGATGACACTAAGCTATGCAAGGAAATTTACACAGTGCTGGATGTTTTTTCTCTGCAGAAGGATTTAGATAAACTGAGTGAATGGGCAGAAAAGTGGCAGATTACATTTAATGTAGATAAATGTAAGGATATGCATTTGGGATGTAGAAACAAATATGCTACATATAAACTAAATGGGAAACAACTTGGGGAAAACTCATTAGAGAAAGATTTAGGAGTACTGATAGACCATAGACTTCCCAGCAGTGTGCAGAGTCACTCAGCTGCTGCAAGAGCAAATATGGTACTATCCTGCATAAAAAGTGGCGTAGATGCACAGGATGCTAATATAATTCTACCTCTATATAAATCCTTGGTTAGGCGTCATCTAGACTATGGATTCCTTTTTTTTTGCCTTTCTCCGGATCAACAGGGGTGTTTAGTCACGGGCTGGACTTGATTAACGCATCTCCTTTTTTCAGCCTCATCAACTATGTTACTATGTTTCTAAGTGAGCAGTCTGCCATGCCAGAATGAACCGCAGTCCCGGGGAGGTGAGGCAGGAGTATGGGATGGCAAGAGGCATCACAGAAAGGGATTCTCACTGAGTCATTTCCTTGCAGCATAGCAGCAACCTTCAGGAAAGACCGCAGTCTCGGTCTCCCACCCAGGCCCTGAAATACCAGGAGACTCCATGTGTCCAAAAACCACAGAGAGTGACATGCAAGGGATCCTAGAAATGTCCCAGAGTTAGTCGCAGAGGGTACAGGCCGGATTGTGGTAGAAAAAAGGTTTTATAATGGACAAAAGAATGGATAAGCGGCGGAGCTCAAGCACTTGCGTCTTATCAGTGGTCAGACACACCCTCTAAGTTGTGTTTTTAACCCCTTGATTGCTAGAAAGCTTGCCAATGCATTGCTTTGCAATGCCTTGGAGACTTCTAGCTTTCAAGGTGTTGAAAAGTCAATTTAGGTTAAAGGAAGTTTGGGAAATTATTTCTCCCCTTTGGTGCAGATGGTTTGCTCAAGAATGGCTACTCATGTCTTTTATGAATAAGCCCCAATGTCTCCAAACCACCATGGATGTAAATTGGTATGTAACACTCTGAATGCTAGAGAAGTTTCCCTTGCAATGTAAAGCAATTCATTGGAGAACGCGCTACCATTCAAGAGGTGACATGCCCCATATAAACATAAGGACATATGTGTGTGTGCTCCCTGCACTGCAGTTGGTTTGACCAAAAATTATGCAATTTCCTCTCAGTACATTAGTTTCACTGTCGTTCAAAAATCTTACCATGTTTGAAATATGCATAAAAATCACTGCAATGACTAAAATGCATGAAAAGCATACCTTCCAACATTTCAGATGGCCAAAGAGTGTTTTAACCCTTTGTGTAAATGAATAAATGATTTAGAGCAAGACCAAATTAGTCTATTTACATACACTAATTTTATTATTATGAATCAGTTTTATTTATAGAGTTTGTTAATTGTTGTCTGAATCTGCAACTTTTCATATGTGATTCATTAACCCTTTGAGTGTCAGGGGTGTACAACGCATTTCTTCACAATGCTTTGCGTATTCTTTTGGCTTTCAAAAGATTAATTCCATACATGTAAGAAAAGTGGTATTCACAGCAAGACTGGTTTTACTTTAATCTAGCACACTCAGATAAATCAATGACAAATAAAGCAGCTGGCTGATTCAATGACTGTATCACTGAAGGCCTCTGATGTGTAATCATGCAAATGTCCTCACCTCATTCTACTTGTCAACATTTCAGCAACAGTGCTGATAATATGCCTCAAATGACCAAAACTCTTCAAAACCATGAATGAATGAATATGTTTATATAGTGCCACAAGTGTACGCAGCACTTTACAATTTAAGGGTTTAAACAATACAGGGTTACAGGTGTTTTGTAGAGTGAAACATTGGGTGCAGGGTCCCTGCCCGAAAGCTTACAATCTAAAACCATCAGAAAAAGGTAGTTATTGGAGGAGGTACTTGAGAAAAAGTACCAATGAACCAGAGCAGCTCCTCTGCATTAGTATGATAATGTACAAGTATGACTGAATTGATACAGTATGTGTAGGATTGATTTAGTGCATATAGGTGCAAGATTCCACCATCATCAAGACTTTAATGTCTGGGTAACTGACACCTGCCCCACAGCTTGCATGGGAACCTGGAGTACAGTTACTCCAATTTCCCCAGCTCTTTGTTATTGTTAGTACACAACCAGGGGCAAAGGAAAGGATTTCCTTGAAACGCCCATACAACTGTCTATGGCCCTACACTCAGTACAAGAGAGTAAGTAAGATTATTGTAAGTGTAAGCAGCTTAGTAAATTGGTGGTAGGTGAGTGTAGGATAAGACAACCAAGTCCAGTACCTGCTTTAGCATGGAATCATTTCATATATGCCCACACCAAGGCTAATATACTAAGAAGAACTGGAGGAATTCTAGGGCAAACCAACTGCAGCATAGGGAACACATTTAAATTCCCCAGACAGTTTTGTTTAAATGAGCCTTCAAACACCATGAATAACAGAAAGTTCTCCAATGCATTGCAAAGCCGTGTGTTGGGGATCTGTCTCAGCATACAAACTGTTAAAAGTCCCATATAACTCTGTGGATAATTATTTGCTACATATGGTACAGTTAGTTTGCCCCCAAATTTCCACTATTATTCTTAGTACATCAGTCACAATCCTATAATATAAAAGGCCAGATGTATGTTTGGTCGATGCAGTCATATGCAGTAGAGACTGCCTGAATGCACAGAATGCTGGAAGGTGTGGTGCTGCTTTCAGCCAGTCTCTGCTGCGCTGGCCTCTTATATTATTGCCCATGTACACGGGCTTTTGCACTAGTATATACATAAATTGATTTAGCATTGAACTTTCAAAAGCGATAAAAACTTGGTTATGCAAGACAGGAGCTTCAAACATCTGGGCACAGTGCTGTTTTGTTCCACACTTTTGCTCACTAGATTCTTTAGCAAAATGCCAATTTCTGTTTGCATTTCGGGTTCCAGCTGAATTGCACAATAGTTGGACCTATAATTATAACCATGCACTTTCCTTCTCTGCCTTACACCAAATTCAGTGTAGCCAAATGGGATATGTGTTGACAGTGAAGAAAATATATTAAGGGTCAGATTTTAAATACAGATGTTATTAAGTGTTATTAGTTTGTTAGACACATTTTACGTGTTAATTGCTTGGTAATTTTATTGGTGCACTGTTTCTCGGGGCAAATTTATGATAAGCGCAGTAGCCTGTTTTGGACACAAACTGAAAGATTTGTGTTTTTATCTTTGTCTCTTAAGTGGATGTCACTTACCTTACCATTCTTTAGTCTTATTAAAATGTATCTAAACTGCCAACTTCTGTTTTTTTTTAATCAATACAATAGTTTTAGAGATTTATGTTTTAGTGCTGAGAGCACTGCCCAGTTAAGTGAAAGTTTAAAGACAAATTATAATTGTTAAGCCCTTGAGTGAAAGAGGGCTGTCCAAAGCATTGCAAAGTAATGCACTGAACACCCCCTGGTACTATGCCTGTTTCAATGGGAACAGACTTGGCAAAAAGCTCAGGGCTGTACTGTGCAGCCCCAAAACACCTCTTATCAGTCATTTGTAAGATCAGAAAACTGACCCCCCAAGGTTGGAATGCAACCCAGAAGTCTGTGCTTCTTAACCCCCACCATATACCCACTGTACTAGGCTTTCCAAGGGTAGAGATCTGCCAATAAGGAGCTATCTGATGATAGTTGCCATTTAAATATATTCACTGTTGTACACAGCTCAAGAACATTGCCAAATACCTGTGTTCATACAGCTCCATTGTATTTGGATGTTTATGGAGCTTTTCTGGGAAGGAGCTGAACACTAATGTATTAAGAGTGTAAAAGGGGGCTTCAAAAGGAAAACTTCTAAGCTGGAGCTTTTTAAATATGCCAGATCAAATACAAATAACAAAGAAAATATATTTCTGGTGACAAATGAGCAACATTCTAGCGTCTGACTCACAGCTAACTTTGTTCTTTAGCTAGTAGACTTAATTTATGATCTTTTCTATTTAAATAACACTTCATAACTGAACTTCTGTAATGTATCTACCCAAGTCAGCAGCTCACAGGGAACCATGCTCTGGCCCAATGGATCAGAGCTCCTATCTACTAATATCCCATACCAGGAGACTGGGGCTTGCCTTATAGTAGGGAGGTACACACCCATGCAAGACTGCATTTATGGAGGGGCCTGAGAGTGAGAATACGGTGCCTTGTAGTGAGAGTCCACAACAAGAAACAGAATCATAGCCACAAGCAGGTATGAGCTGAGGCAAACATGACACTTTTACAAGCAAGGTTAGAGAAACAGAGGTCAGAGGCCAGCAGAGCTGCAAGGTATCCAGTTGGAGTCCAACAACAGATCCATGAAGCAGGGGAATAATGACAGAATATAGAGTCAGGGTGAAACATATATTCCTTTCAAATATGTTTCTCTGGTGGTAGACCTTGCAAGTACAGGACTTATATATACATACAAATGTTAGGAGCTCACATGCGGCCCAATTCTTTTGTTGAAAACATGTTTTACAATCTATTGGCATATTCCAAGGCACGGTTATTTTTTTGAGGATGGCTGAGTTATACAAGCAGGTGGTTAGTGCAGTTGGTATAGGGTGGAAAAAATAATATGGCAAGAAAATTCACTTGAAAACAGAGTCCTGACTATGTGACTGTCACTGCCCACTGGGTTTCCCTCCCATCAGTGAGACACAATAGCTTGCAGCATCAGATCAGACAGTGCTCTTGCTTCTGATTCTGGTTATTTTATAAAAGAATAACCTATACCATCAGCACACCACTTGCATGTAGATTATTAAGATACCATCCAACAAAGCCACAGATGTGTAAAACAAACTAGAGCACACCATAGAGGAATGGTTTTTGGTTTCTTTTTATTATTTTTTTTGTTAATACTTTATTGAGAAATTGTGCAATTTTACAAAGAGAAGAAATGGTAACTTCACATTATATATCGAAGTAATACAAGCAACAAGAGTAGTACAAAGACAGAATGTAATATACACATAACAATAAGGGAGGAATGGGTTTTAACCCACTCCTTGAAAGCTGGTTTTGTGTCTGCTTATAATTGCTCCAACATAATAGCTGCCTGGAGAATTGGTGATATGGTACATGTACCCTGCTATGCCCATGTCCTAATAGACTAGATTCCTCACAGAATCCTAAACCCTCAGAGGGATGCTAAATATTGCCCTCAAAATCAATGCCCATTATATGCGCTCCTACAGATCCACAATTCCATAGAAGAGTGTAGCAACTTGCCCCATCATCAGCTACTAGGTGGAATTCAACATTGTATATGCTAGAGTGTTTATATAAGCAGAATAAGGCCATTAGTGAGTATGCAATGAAAGGCAATGAAGGCATTGGAGTAGGCATCTTTTTCACCTGGCCAATGGCATCTAATGGATGATTTATACCAGCTGCTGAAACCTTTTAATGTGGCCCAGTTGCTGGTTAATTGTACAGATGCACTAATCAGTGAAATATATCCACTAAATATTTATTAAAGAAACAAATGATGAGTATTCCCAAGGATTATTACAATAATGCAATATAGACAAAAGGAAATAAAGATAAACCTGAAGTAATAGCACTCAATTCCAGCTCTTCTAATGAGACAGAAAATGGGCAAAACTTAAGGTCTAATATTTGAGGTTAAAAATGAAGAAATGGTATCTAGTGTGTTGCTGGGGCAACATATTCTGGCTTGCCACACAGAGAACATTCAGCACTTTCATTCAAATTCCTTTGGTTATTTCATTATATTCGTTCATTAACAAACTTTCAGACACATTTACACCATTCATAACACGTATTAAACTTACCTTGAAGCCGGAGGTTCAGAGGTGTCCTCGATGCCCTGGGCCTCCTGCTTCTGTCAAAAAATCAAGAAAGTTTAAAAAAAGAAAACTTATAATGCCACTGCCACATTCCCTCCACTGCCTACAAAATAACCCCCCCCCCCGGCTTAATCCTGAGCTAGAATGTGGAAAGATTGTACAGGGATAGGTTTTAAAATTGCCATCCCTATTCAAATGAATTTTCATGCTCCCAATGCCTGGAATTGTGCCCTATGTAACCAAAAGTCCCAGCCAATGGGAGCATGGTGATTCATTTGATGAGGGATGGCCATATAAAATACAATCCCTATCCAGTTTTTACTCACAGGCAAGAGCCCAAACAGAAGATGCAGGAGGCCAGGTCACTGAGGACAACACTGCATCTCCAACATCAAAGTACTTACTTAAGGGTCATAATACTGGTGAACAAATTTATTTTACTAATCTTCATCAAAATTCTAATTATCTAATGGGGGGTTTAAGAGAAATTTGTTTCACTCTAATGAGAAAAAATGTTCTACCTAATCATTCAATTGATTTGCATTGCACACATATAATAATTAATATTAAGATCCTTCAATTGCTTTATAGCCACATGGAACATCTCCAATCAAGGATAACTTCAGATTGTAACATATTCAAGAGAATGCTCAGTTGCCGAAATTCACATAAACAAAGGCTCAATTATCAGAACAAAAGGTAAAGCATCTGCATCAGCTAACCCTTCAAACAGATTCAGCACTATAGATGCTCTGAAAAGAAATGGTTATATGGACAGCCCAACTTTTTAAAGAAAAAAACATTTGATTATTATGGGGCAGCAAGATTAAAAAAATAATCAAAAGATACATTAAAAACTCCTACTGTGCATTTCACTACAGCTTCTTTTGAGGCATGCTTAGCTGGAATTAACTTTTAAACCTACTAGTCTGACTGCATGATTATAAAAATAATGAAATAAGCAAACTTCCAGTCACACAAATACTTGGATCAAAGCATTAATTGCTAGTTTCTCTTGGGCATCAGGCTGTAAGATAAAATTAATTTTTAGAAATAGGACTAAAGAAATGATGGCAAAATAACTTTATATATGGTATAGTAAAAAGAAAACAAAAAAAAAACAAGCAAACAAACAATCTTTAACCCTTTGAGTGCCAGGGAGTAACACACATATTGCAAATCAATGTGTTCTGCACCCCTCTGGCACTTGAAGGCTTAAAAATGGAATAATTTATCTTTGACAAAAAAGAGAGGAGATCCAGAATTCATTATTTTTCTTCACGTCGACCTCTATGGGACGGACTGTGTTGACATGAGGCGACGCACTCATGTGTCTACCTGAGGGGGAGGGATGATAAGTAACAAGCAGACGCGGAAAATGGTCTCCCGCCGGGATCGATGACGCTATGAAGGGGGCAAACTAGTTTAACACGCCTAAAGAGCACTGTGGACAGAGTTGACGAAGCGGAGTGGAGGGGACGAGGAGCAGTACTGAAAGAGAGGTGCCCAGCAGAAACTGATCCCTTCTGTATTGCTTGGTGAAGGGCTCCATACCGGTCCTGGAGAGCTGGGTAAACAGTGCCAGTAACATTGTTGTAGTGCCAAAGGAGTGGCTGATTGAAGCTGCATGGAGTGCAATGCAAACAGTTGAGGAGGAAAAAGGCCTACACATAGATGCCTCCTTGTGGAACGTGGTGTTGGAGATACTGACACCTGAGCAAAAAGGTTCCTATGGAGGCAGCAGTAAGAGACGGTTGCAAGCAGAGTAAAAGACAACCTCTGGATAATAAAGCTGGTTGTCCAGTGAGGTGGTGAAAGGAGCCGTGAGTAACCTCGTCTGATTAATTTATATGCATCTAAGTCAGTGGTTCTCAACTCCTGTCCTCAGGACCCACTAACAGGCCAGGATTTGATGATTTCCTTGTTAGAGCACAGGTGGGTTAATCAGTGTGAATGAGCCCCTGATCACCACACCTGTGCTCTAGCAGAGAAATCCCTAAGTCCTGGCTTGTTAGTGGGTCCTGATGACAGGAGTTGAGAACCACTGATCTAAGTGCAGTTTAATTACTTGCATTAAAACAAATTGAACTGTTAAATAATATCATCAAATAATGGACAAGGCTTTACTTGATTAGGCAACAGGAGAATCGCTTTAGAAGTCTCAGAAAAAAGGTTAAAGAAATATCTGATGGCTCCAAAACGTGATAAAGATAAGCAGGAGAAGAATAAAGCCATTAGTACCTTTTATTCCCCAAAGACGACAGGACAGGGTGGCTCACAAGAGAGAAAATCAATAACTGTGGAACAAAAAGATTCCTCGCTGTTCCAGGGCCCTAATAAAACTCCAGATAAAATGGATAATTTTTACGGGACAGATAAAGATCCAACTTCTCTGCAGTTCACTCAAAAGTTTTTGATAGACACATTTGATGAATTATATAAAAAAAATGCAACCTGATTTTAATATAAGAGTGACAACACTTAGAAATGATGTCGGCAGCCTCATGGATAAAATGGCTGCCCAGGTAACAGTGCTCACACAAATACAGGAGGGATATTCATCGATCTCTGCAGTGAATAAAGTTTTGGAGGATAAGATTAATACCCTGGAGAATAAGATCATCAATATGGAGGAAGAATTTAAGAATTAGGGGAATTTCGGAGACTGTGGGAAGAGATAAACTGGAACCTTATCTAATAGACTATTTTTCTATGTATACAAGCCAAGAAATCATGGGTCCACATCCATTTGAGAGGATTCGTAGATTAATGAAGCCAAAGGAAATAGACTCTGAACTACCATGGGATGTAATAGTTAATGTAATGTAAAAAATACAGTGATGGCCGCAGCAAAAAATAAAACAGTTACACAATCCCAGTACAAACATCTAAGAATTTTCTCAGACCTCTCGATGACTACAAGAGCGGTCAGGAAAAGTTATAGAGACTTTACTGCAACCCTTAGGAAGAATGGAGTGAAGTACAGATGGTTGTTTCCCACAGCTATCTCTGTCACGCATGAAGAGACTACATACATACTAAACCCCAATGGCTTTGGAGGAGACAATATTAACCTGGGAGTTAATATAAAGGGGTTTAATGACTCTGGTCTAAACCGGCAGAATCATGATTAGATAGGGGGTTTGGGAATTTGGATATGCTATGTAATATTATATGGTTATGTTGGTATTTATCAACAGATTTGGTAGGTTAATGATTAGGAAGGATAAATAGAAATGTAAAGTGGCTTTAAGATGGGGAGGGATAAAGGGAACTCAGGAGGGTAAAACTTTTTTTTTTTTCTCGTAGGGTTGGAGGTAATATATATCACAAGTGCACATTACACAAAGAAGTGAAGGTTATAGGATTAGGAGATAAAACATTCACATTTTCTATAATTAAGGTAGAAATTAGATTTTAGGTTATCTGGTAATGTTAATATATTTCAGCGCTTTTTTTTTCTTAAAGGGGGGTAGGTAGTGTAATTGGGAAGGTCATCACTAAGGTTAAAATATGGCTATTTTGGGTATTTTGTGAGTGAAAGATTGAATGTCACTGAAATTTTGAATTAATTATACACTCAGGCGCTTGGTAGTTTGTTCCCCCCCCCTCTCCGTATTGCACAGAGAAGATCATGTTTGTGTTTATCCGGACACGTAATGGGATAATTATGATTAGGAGGACCAAACTCCCACATGAAGGGAAAATTAAAGCATAAGAAAAGGAAAAGGAGGAAAAAGGAGGGATGCTGGGGACAATCTCTGAGTAGATTGAAATGTTTAAGAAATGTATGTTATAATAAAGGAGGGACGTTAGCATGGTTTTTAATTTGGACTGGATCACTTGTTAGATTTAGGGAAGCGTAAGGTAAGATCAAGATATAATCTACAAGTGATCCAGCTCAAATGGCCTCATATTGGAAGATATGGTGCTTGACTTTATAGCCTTTGAAATATGGGAACATAGGGAAGGGGGCCTGAATATAACTTATCACATTTGAATTGTATCACTTGGTGGACTGGGGAGAGCATATAATGAGAAGGTGATATAAGTTCTAGATGACGTAGCTTATTTGACTACGCTCTGGAGGGTATGTTTTTGAATCACATAATGTCTTTGAATTCCCTGGGAGTATTGAATTTTGTATTAGGGAGGGGGGATAGACCATATCTGGATGGGCTGGGTCATCTGGGAGATTGTGGAAAGTAAAAGTGAGGATTAGAGGTAGTCCCTGGATGGCCCAGTTTGTGCGGCTGTGGTCTGGAATGGTGTTCTTCAGAATGTCAAAAGGTATTAAACGGGCAAATCTCTTGGTTAAAGAAGTCTTGTTCCTATATCTTCCCTTCCTTGTGTTTGGATATTAAGTTGTAGAGATCTTATACCCCACAGGTAGACAAATGATGGGGGAAAGGACTCGCTATGCTTTTGTTGCTGAGCGTAGTTCTTTGTAACCTCGTATTACAACAGGATTTCTTTTGGCCTGTTGACATAGTAGCCAGCAGGTCACTGGGCCTGTATAGAGGATTCTATCAGGTGAAGGAAAGATTAGGGTCATGTCTAGTAAATGTTGTTTTTGTGATTAGTTTAATGTTGCAGGTTGATGGAACCAGGTGGAAACAGTGGATCATGAGATTGCTGCCAATTGTTAGAGCGAAATGATTAGATTTATTTCATGTAATGTCAGGGCATTAAACCACCCAAATAAAAGCGCTATGATGTTTAAATTTATGAAGGATCATAGAGCCCAAGTAAAATGTTACAAGAAACTCATTTATTGGAGGCGGATTGTGATAGATTTTTTTTCAGACAGATTTGCACATAAATTCTTTGACATCTATGACAAAAAATAAAAAAAGTAGAATAGCTATCTTAATCACTAAAGATTTAGATGCACAGATCGAATATCAAGAAATTGATCAGGGGGCTCATTATATAATACTATTTTGTAAAATTCAAAATGAAATCTACACTATTGCCAATATCTACGTCCCGATTAGTCTCACAAATAAAGTTATGGGAATATTGATGGGGAAAGTAGATAGAATAAAAAGAGGTAAAGTTTTGGTAGGTGGGGATTATAATTCAGTTGTGGATGAAAGAATGGATAGAAAATCGGGACAAGAAAAAACTAACAAAGCATATTCAGGGAAGGATTCATTTTTGCGAAGCTTAATTGATAAACATGGACTGTTTGATATGTGGAGAGTTTTTCATCCATCTCAGAGAGACTACACATCCATCTTATCCATCTCAGGTCTATCCTTGAGTAGCTAAGACATTTAATAGCTACTCAAGGATAGACCTTTTTTGTTGTAGTAGGAATTTAATAGACAGAACAGAACAAATCTAACTAAAACTAATACTAGATATACAAGAAGAGGATAAATCAGGTATAAGAAATGGTTGGCAATTGAATCACTCATTATTGACTAAAAAGAAAGATTTAGATGATATACAAGAAAGGATTAAGGTTTTTTTTTTATAGAAGATGACAATGGTAGTGTATCGAAACCCATCGTATGGTGCACATTTTGAGAGGTCATCTCATTCAGATAGGAACAAGGAAAAAAAGAGAAAAGGGGGCTTCCCTTTCTGAATTATATAGGAACTATTATCAAAAGTCTAATTTAAATAAAAACAATTAATCTAAAAGTGTAGCAGAGGAAATTAGCCTTATCAAGAATAAGATTAATGATGCCTTATTAGAAAAAGTAGAAAAAACCTAGGGTATTTAAAGGCAAAATGGTACTAAAAAGGAAATAGTGCCAATGAACTTTTAACTAATAATGTTAAAGGGAAAAGGAGAAAATCCAGAATGTAAAATTAAAACAGAACAGGGGGATATGTTATCCCCCAAAAAAATTAGAGTAGATTTTCGGAAATTTATAAACAGTTGTACAATTTTCCAACAGAAGTTATGAATATGAGTAGATATTTTAAATCAAGATTGGTCAAACAACTTTCAGTAGACCAATTAGCTAGCTTGAATCGGCCATTCTTGAGGGAGGAGATCGAGATGGCCATTGATTCTCTGAATCTCAAAAGCACACCTGGTCCGGATGGATATTTAAATCTGTTTTATAACATTTTAAAGAAGATCTAGTGGATTTCTTATTGAATGTATTCAAAGATGTGGCATTAAAGCAGCAAATTTCAGATTAATTAATAAGTGTTAGTATAATAATTGCCCCTGCTTTTGTAAATTCACAATGCTTGTTTGCTAGCCCACGTAATAACAACTATGAAAGAAAGTGCGACAAGAGAAGCATGGTACCATACAGAGTCCAGCAAAATGGGGAACAGAGACTTGCTGGAATTGTTTCGGGATGTATCTAGTCCAAAGTTGCAATATGATTCTAAAACAGTTGAACATCTATTTAAGTTTTGGATTAAGGTTAGAAATAAGATGAATTTGAATGCGAAGATTGTGGATAATTTGCCAATTAAAATAATCCAAGCTAATTTAACAGATTTAAACTTGTCCAAATGGAAAGATAAGGGTATCAGTTTAATCAGTGACCTGATAACAAATAATGATCTTAAGTCATTCGATACATTAAAAACAAGGTATGATATCCCCCTAAGTGAAACATTTACATATATTAGAGTACAGAGTTTTCTAAAGAAGCACAGAGTGATTAACCTATCTAAAAATATGGCAAGGTTCATTGATATACTGAACAAATCAGAGAATAAAGGTATGATAACACAATGTATGCATTTATAAAATAACATGACCATTAAAGTGAGATTCCCAGCACTAGAAGCCTGGGAACAAGATCTTCAGATACAAATTGATCCTAGAGATTGGAATTGGGCTCTACAGACAGTGATTTCAGAAATTCACTGACTGAACTTAGTGGAGGCGCATTATTAAGTGGTTAATAGGTGGCAGTTTGTCCCTGCTAGACTAAACAGAATGTACCACTCCACTTCCCATCATTGCTGGAGGTGTAATGCATCATATGCAGATTTTGTAGATATATGGTGGACATGCCCAAGGATTAGACCTCTATGGAAAGAAATCATGGCTCAAATAAATGATAGATGTAAAGTAGCCCTGGATTTCTCCCCTTCTTAAATGCTGTTGCACCTATTCTTTCCAAGAGTGAGCTAGATGGATAGAGTGATGGTGGTTCACATTCTTGTAGCCACTAAACTGGAGCTAGCAAGATGTTGGAAGACTGATAATGTTCCATCTTGGCTCCAAATTAAACAACAATTTGTATATCAGTTCAACAAAAGATAGGTATTTAGAATAGGGTTAGGAAGGGGTGGTTTGAACCCTGGCAGAAATGCTTGGAAGCATTAAATTGATATTATTGGCGGCGATCTCGAAATTACACTGTATTAAGATCTGACTATTTTTTTCTCCTCCTGGCTCCATATCAACAAGATGTTTTTACATGTGAAGGTTTTGTACATTGATTTAAGTAAAATTTAAAGGTATTTATATAACCTCTTTATTGATATATTGAGAATAAAAATTTATTAAAAACATAAATATTTTTCTTCACACCCATCTATCATCTCTGTGGAGATAGAACATTACTCGATTGAAGTTCATATTGATGAATGATCGACATATATAGTGACTCAATATCCCAGGTCACCAATAGCATGTTTGAATTAATCAGTAAAAATTAAATTTTAGACAGGATATCAGCAGTATCTCTAAACTAGGAATTAATATTGGTAACATGTGATCTTAAAATGTAGTGAATGTACTCAGTCACTCAGAAATGATAGGTTCGCCTTGAGGATATGAGCTATTTTTATATATTTTTAGCAGTAAATACAAGTTGGAGACTGTTGAATGTGATACTTGTAAAAAAAAAAAAGTCACAGGAAATGAGGTGGCCAGGTCCCATCACATTCCCATGAAAAAATCCAAGAAAACCACGTTTGTACGATTTTTCACAGGAAAATCCAATTTAAATAAAGCAATTAAATTCTTCGCCATTTTCGCCCATTGCAAAAATCCTTTGTTAGTTTTTCAATGGGTAGAAAGTTTTCACCCCTTTATTAAACTGTTTTTTGCTTTTTCACTATAAAAACGTGCCTTTTTCAAGGAAGTGAAACAAAATACAATCAGCTACAGAGTGAGAGAGAGGTACTAGGCTGCTGTGCTGTGTGCTAATAGCAAATTGAGGCAGGAGAGGCTCATAATGAATAATAAAAGGAGGAGCTGGAAGTACTCTTATGTTTATGTGTATGTAGTGAGATCAGGACAGGTCAGCTGCCTCTGCCTGCTGCCAGTGCTGCCCCTGCTGCTACCAGTGCTGTGCCTGCTGCCAGTGCTGAACATGCTGCCAGTGCTGAACCTGCTGCCAGTGTGTCTTGTAATTCTCAGGAGTGGGGGAAGGAGAAGATTATGCAAAGTGTGACAGCAGGGGACCTGAAGTCACAATTGCCATCCCCAAACAGACCTGCCACTAGTTCTACTAATAAGAAGGTCCAGCAGCTTGTTAGTGTTAGGAAGACTCAGTGACAGAAACTGAAGTTGATGTAACAGCGATGGTAAGGCAGCTGTTTGACTAGAGTTAGGGGAGTGGTAGGGGAAGCAATGCAGAGCATCCAGACAAGTGGTCAATCAAGCCCACACCATTCTCCTGATCCAGGGAGTCCCCTCCCACTCTCTGCATTGTCCAGGAGGAACATGCTCCAGAAGAAGGCAGAATTATTGCCTAGCAGCAATAATACCACCCCCACCAGGAGCACAAATCAGCTGCCTGTGGTTGCTGCTAGCGCTGACAGTCTGCCTTCTTCAGGTCAACAAGAAATGTCAAGTGTGACATTAGGGGACCCTCTGTCATGTTTCTCGTCATCTCCTCCAGCATCACAGAGGGACTGGTGGTGGTGATGATAATGTGGACAGGCTGGAGTGGGAGAGGGATTGATGGCCTTTCTATCCCAAACTGAGAAGGAATGGGAGACAAGGATGGGGATGGGCATCACCACCAGCATTGAGCTTTTGGAATTTGCAGCATTTGAAACTGCTCTAATTCTTTCTGCGGCTGAGTTGCAAGGGTGGCAGGATGCTGAGTAGCAGGCTAGTGTGCCACAGACCACCATGAATACAGTGGGAATGGGATCAACAAGTGATTCGGGGACTAGGATAGGTTCCACTTGCCAGCAGAAGAAATACTCCTGGTCCTAGTTGCATTGTTCATTCTGTAGCAGTTGCAACAGCAGCAACATCATCCTCTTTCCCAGCCAGTGAAGGGGAATGTGGAGGAGAAAAAGAAATAGGCATTTCTTCTCCACCTGTACCCTCCCCCCTGAAGTCATGGGTGTGGGAATATTTTTCTCTTGGGGCAAGCACAGTACGGTCAACAACAGCAGCACTGGGCACAATATGTGAGAAGTCAGTGAGAAGGGGCAAGGAGGGAATGCACCTTGACATAACCACCCTGTTAACACACATGAAACATAGACACTGTATTACGGTGCCCGTGCTTCCTTGTTGTTGTGTGCCTGTCAGTTTTCCTGTGCATACTCACATTGGCTGTTATGTCTTGAGCCCGCCCAGTATGGCCTTTATATACTGGGCTCCTGCACCCACTCGATGCCCTTTCGTGGTGTTCCTGTACCAGTGCTGTTCTCTGCTGTATGTTTCCCTGTGTACCGACTTGGCCTGCCTGACTACTCTCCAGACTCCTGTTCCTGTGTAACGACATGGATTGCCTGACTCCTTTCCAGTCTACTGCTCCTGTGTACCGACCCGGCCTGGCTGATGTTCCTGTTCCTGTGTACCGACCCGGACCGGCTGACGTTCCTGCTCCTGTGTTCCGACCCGGCCTGGCTGACATTCCTGTTCCCGTGTACCGACTTGGCGAAGATTGACGTTCCTGCTTCCTCTACTATTGTCGCCTCAGCGACATTCTGGTTGAGTGACTTTCGGGTTGCCAGTGTCAGCTCCTCTGCTGCCCCTGCAGATTGCTAGTGTGTGCCTCTGATACTGCTCCAGCAGTGCTCCTTTGGCCTGGGCCTCCTATACTGATACCGGTTGTTGTGTGGGCCTCCGTGTATGCTCCAGTAGTCATCATTGGCTTGTCCTCTGTTATTGCTCCTGCAGGTGGTCAGTGTCTGCTTCCGTTACTGCCCTGGCAGAGAGTCTGGGCCTAGTCCTCCATTACTGACATACCAGTTGCATGTGTATGCCTCCGTGAATGCTCCGGTAGTTGCCATTGTCTTGTCTTCCGTTACTGCTCCGGCAGAGAGCCTGGGCCTAGTCCTCCGTTACTGATATACCGGTTGCACGTGAATGCTCCGGTAGTTGCCATTGCCTTGTCCTCCGTTACTGCTCAGGCAGAGAGCCTGGGCCTATTCCTCCATTACTGACATACCGGTTGCATGTGTATGCCTCCGTGAATGCTCCGGTAGTTGCCGTTGACTTGTCCTCCGTTACTGCTCCGGCAGAGAGTCTTGGCCTAGTCCTCCTTTACTGCCTTACCGGCTGCAAGTGTGTGCCTCCGTGATTCCACCGGTAGTTGCGTTGCTTGTCCTACAGGACTACTCTGACAATGCTCATTTCTTCATCTACAGAACCCTGCATTCACTATATTCTGATAGCACTTGGGCGACCACGCTTGGTATAAGTGCTCTCTCATTACCTACACATATGAGACTGTTTGTGATCATTTATGAACTTTAACTCCTGCAGTACCGGACTCCTGGGAAACTCATTTCTACTGCCTGACCTGTGTCAGTATATACTGTCTGTACTACTATTCTATACTGGACCTGTGTGGGCATTGCATATTAACCTGTTGTGTGTCTGTACTATACTGTCTGTATATTACAGGACCTGTGAAGGTTCTTACTTTATTGTAATCAATAAAACTGTGTTTTTATCCTAACCCTTGTGTCTGTGAGTCGAACAAACCGTTACACGCTGTGACATTTATGTGAAACATGTTAAAACCAAACACCCACCACAGAAATTGCTGTACCCCCTGACTCTCCCTAAAGGCAACAAGAGGCAAGACAGAGATCAAAGAGGAGAAACCTAGAGAAACCCAGCCATAGGCTGGAAGTTCAATGATGAGTGAAACAACTAGCTCGCCATCACCATCAACTTCTTGCTCTAGGGTAACTACATCTTCTGCCAATTCACCTTGTTCATCGTTACCTCCTCCACCAAGTGATATCCAGTCTGTAGATGTCAGGATGTGGCAGCTTGTGTCCACCCATTTCACTATGTGTGGTGCACTGACCACACATAGTAGTGCGGTGGAGGAGAATCACAAGCAGGGCAACAAGCGGCATCTAAGGAGATTCCATCCTGCAGAATATGCTAAGCTGGTGGCAGGGAGGATTCATCATTACTATTAAACTGTCTGCAAGTTGTCATGTGTCCTTAGCGAGGTGTGGATAAGGTGCATAGTGACAGCAGCAGTACTTGGTTTGTGGTGAGGTGATTTCACATTGGGGACCCTAAGTGTCATGGTGTTTGGATAGAGTTGTGCCAAGTGTTTCATGTGAGTGCAGATGCACCCATTGTTACCAGTCCTTCCCTTGATTAAACTGTGCATATTGCTAATGTGAGAGGCACAGTTCCTGCTCTCAAGGGAAACAATTATATTCTCAACAAACCCTTGCTTTTGGAGGAGGGGCAGATGGAGAATCATTATTGGCCAACTTCTTCTTTGCTCAACATATACCGTAAAATCTCAGGTATAATACGCATATGTGTATAATACACAGGTGTAAATTATACCCACCATTTTAGGGAGTAACACAAAAATACCTATGTATAATATGCAACCTTGTTTTCCCTCCCTCTACCCAATAAAAAATGAGTTTTTTTGTCTGCTTCCCTTCCTCCACCCATGTCAATATACTCCCACCTTCCCCTTTCTCTACTCACCCCCTTCAGAGGCATCTGGGATATCTGCGTAGCAGACGGCATGCTTGCATTTGCTGCCTTTTTCCTGCATTCCCCTGTGAGGAACTGTGTTAATTCAAAATAATACTATAGCCCTTTGAGGACCTGCAGGATCTTGCAGGGCACTACTGAAGATCCAATGCATAGACCTCTGCACACAGAAACTACAGTAGTGCCCTGTGAGGACATTCAGGTCCTTGCCGGCTACTACCATTATCTTTAATTAACATATGTCCTCACAATGGGATGCAGAACATGATAAGCAAATTTCAAGCATGCTGCGCAGATGTCCCAGATGCCTCTAGAAGTGAGTGAGTAGAGGGAGGGGTAGGTGGATACATATTGATGTGAAAGGAGGGGGGGGAGGGGAGCATATATGGGGATATATATTTTTTATCCTGTGTATAATAAACCCCCTCACTTCACATAAGGTAAAACAGGGTAAAATTGTGAGTATTATATGTGAGATTTTAGAGTACCTGAAGTGAGGGGGGATAATTATGGTGCTGCTACTGCCTCAGATGCATCACTGGAGCTAGTCATGGCAAGTAGAACCTTCATCACCCATGTTACTACTGATGTTGAACCCATTCCCTTTTAACTGCCTAATCATATTGCTGCTTAAACAACTCAGAAGCAGTAGCAAGAACAGCAGTTGCAAATTCCACAATTATATCAGCGCATTTGACAGTGACCAGTGGCTGTTGGCCAACACAACATGACCAGCTGGCATTAGGCCAGTAGGACATTTTTTTTCTCAGGGCTTGGGCTTTAAAAAAAATAAAACATAGGCCTACAAAAAATAGACAATTTTTGAGTACTTGTTTCTAACACTCCTAAGTCCTACAAATGAATGTTTCCATAGGGCATGAGCCAAAATGTTTCCTCAGTGCTTGGGCCTAACACAAATCTTATTTCCTACAACAAATCAATTTTTCCTAAGTGTTTGTGCCTCTAATAAGTCTAAGTCTACCAAGTCAATGTTTCCTCGGGGCTTGGGCCTCTAACAGCAAATATTACAAATAATCATCTACAAAATACTCTGCCACGTCAAGTATCAGTCTACGTCAGTGGCAGCTTACATCGGGGGTCCCTGTCTCTATCACGTTATGTCAAAATTTCTTCTTTTTTATTTTCTTTTATTAACTGAGTACTGAGTTAGAAAGATAGCTGTTATTTTTTATGAGAATTTCAATGGCAGCCACAGAAGGGCAAAAATGTCATGAATCTACAAAGGTAACAATATTAAAATTGTGGAATATAAGTAAAAGTGTCAGTGAAAAAAATATGGCATTATACCCATTACCATTTTCCAGGTTAATATTATACCACAATACACTATGGGTGAATTTAGGCTAAGCTCAAATACACTGTGGGATTTCTAATAGCAGTGTGACTGTGAGTGAAAGTTTAACAGAACTAAGCAGCACACACAATGCCAATAAAATGTAAAGATTCATTTCTCAAAAACTAGTTTACAGAAAAATGGCTGATATGATATATAGGCAGATTTTATCTCTCTGTAACACAAACTAAACTTGTCTTGAGGTGACAGGTCTGCTTTAATAATATTTAATGCGACAATTTCAATAACAGTATTTTCCAATGAAAATTTTAATCACCTACTTGCCTTCATTTTGACAGTGCTTTTTAACCATAATTCATAAGCTGAGTGAGTACCAGTTTTTATCTTCACTGTATGCTTACTTGACCTTACCAGACTGGTGTGATCTAGATGGATATACTATAACTGCTTCATATCATCTACTAAAACCTATTTTTGTAATCAGAGGCCTTGTTACAATGCCAATAACCTTGAGAAAGATCAATTATCTCTACTTCAAAGTTATTGCAAGAGTTTGATGAGTGAGCTGACTGGAATAAGAACTCAATGTTTTTTTAACTGCTTAAATATACAGAGTGTACAATGTGGCTGCACTAGTATTAGAGAAATTGATGCTGATGCACTAAGAAGTACTGGAGTAATTCTGGAGCAATCCAAGTTGACCCATAGGGGATTCATAAAACTTACCATTTGATTTAAATGGGATGTTATCCCCTTGAGAAGTCTCCAATGCATAGTGATGCAATGCATTTATGACCCCACTAGTG
Organism: Rhinophrynus dorsalis; assembly: GCA_037306005.1. NCBI lineage: Eukaryota > Metazoa > Chordata > Amphibia > Anura > Rhinophrynidae > Rhinophrynus > Rhinophrynus dorsalis. The sequence goes on from CM074722.1 coordinate 259,197,766, forward strand.
TTCAAGGGTTTCCCCTTTGATGCAGCTGGTTCCCTACAGAATTTGGCCAGTTCTTCTTAGTGCATCAGTTTCAAAACCCCAGTAACTAAGCAGAAAGTGAAACACTTGTGAGCTATTATATTAAGACTAGTTGAACAGCCCGTGTACACAGGCCACAGTGCCAGGCAGCAATGGCCACGGTGCAGTCATGCACAGTAGAGACTGGCCATGCCCTAGAGAGGACTACCATCTGACTTCTGAGTTCCCCTCTCCGTTATCAGCTGCGTTGAGGTCAGTCTATACTGAACATGAATACAGAGCGTACAGCCGCCTATACTGCGCATGACGTCTTCTGACAAACATACATTAGCAAATTATTATATAGGATGTGAGCTTAGATTGTCAGATCCGTTTGTCTTGATCTTGTTAAACTAAAGTCATAAAAATAATGTCAAGCCATATGCAATAAAGGAAACTGTGGACTATGTATATAAATATAAAAACAGAGCAAATCTGGTACAAACCATCTGTACCCAAGGGAAGACATAAAAACTCCATGGGAAACAAAGTGGTGTTTTAGAGTGGAACTAACAATTTATAATGACTTTGGAGATTTTGAAAGAGTTTACAAAATGACCTATTTTAAGTTAGTCATTCTTTATTTTAAACTGTAGTTTAATACCTTTCAGCATTATTTAATTGTTAGTATATAAAACTGAATCAGTATTGGCTCCACTACCTGGTGTGGTAGATACTAACATTCCACTCTCCCCTCCAACTGTTAGTTCCTACCAGGAAATACTGGCTAATGTGCATAAACTGATATAAATAATGCTAAATATCTTAAAAACAGAGAAATAAAGAATGACTAAAATGAATATAGATGAATTTGAAAGTCCCACTTTAAACCTCTTGAAACTAATAGGGTCTATCTACAGCACAGGGAAGATATTCACTAAGTGGTGATAAAGTGGCGATGACTTCTCCAGTTAATCACTTCTCCAATTCCTATGTTATTCTGTGGAGCCTATGCACTAAGATTTCTTCAGCTTTGGAGATCTTAGTGCATAGGCATTATAGAATACCATAGGGACTGGAGAAGTAATAAACTGGAGAAGTCATCAACACTTTATTTCCTCTTTATCACTGCTTTGTGAATCCCCCCCCCCAGTTTATCACTTCTGCAGTTCCTATGTTATTCTTTGAACAATACTTGAGCAGAGCAACTGCACCATAGTTCCTAAAATTTCAAACTCAATGGGGGAGATTCACTAAACGGTGATAAATAGGTGATACAGTGTAGATGACTTCTCCAGTTTATCACTTCTCCAGTCCCTATGTTATTCTGTAAAACCTATGCACTAAGATCTACAAAGTTGAAGAAATCTTACTGCATTGGCTCCATAGAATAACATAGGAATCGGAGAAGTGATAAACTGAAGAAGTCATCTCCACTGTATCACCTATTTATCACCGTTTAGTGAATCTCCCCCATTGAGTTTGAAATTTTAGGAACTATGGTGCAGTTGCTCTGCTCAAGTATTGTTCAACCTTCGCCTTTATACATCTGTATCTTTTATGCCTTATGCAGAAAGATAAAGAGGAGCAATTTTAGGGTATACCAATTGCACCATAGGGAAATAAAAGCTCCCCATATTCACATTGATTTAAATAAGTTTAAGCCCACTTTGAAATGAAATAGTGAGCTCTCTAGCATTCAGAAGGTTAATTACTTCCTGTGCTGCAGTTCGGTTGCTTCAGAATTACTCATCTTTTGATCTCTGCATAAGGCACTGTATAATGGAGTGTTCAAAAGAAATGTTTATATTTTCACTTAAAGATCAAGGGTAAATATACACTCTCCAGTTAATATCTTATCTGTGGAGCCTCGTTTTCAAGATTGAGAGATCTAACTAGAGAGCGAACCAGCTTTGGTTTGGTTCACAACTCAATTGCTACATAAAGAGTTGATGGTCTCTATAGCACTCAGGGGGTAACTTGAGTAAATTAAATGTGTTAGACGTATGTAAAATTGAGGCCATGGGTTTGCCTACAGGGGAGAGGGAGGTACAGCTGTACCAGGTTTCAGCATTCAAGGAGGGGGGGGGGTTCTAGTTTTGCCTCTGTGGTTATATTTTGTTGTTAGGGGTGCTAAAACTAAGGCCTTTCAATGACTAATCATGCCACTAATTGAGGTCAATGCACTAAAAGAACTGAGGGATATTCACTAAGTGGTGATAAAGAGGTCATATTGTTTATATATTATATATATATATTGTATATATTGTTGTTTGCACATTTATGTATATATTGTTGCTTGCAATATCTCTATAACATTTATGTATATATTGTTTCTGCAATATCTCTATACATATATATATATCATGCTGTGTGTTGTATTTATTTTTATTTTTTCATGTGTCCTCGCTACATTTATTCTATTAAATAATACATATGGATTATCTTCCTTTTCAAATATACACACGTTTATTTGAATTACTACACGTATACACTTTGATATTGTATCATTTATTCACTATTCTTATTCGTTGTATTTATACATTTAGTACTATGATTATATGATACTATATATTTACTATTGTTTTCATAGTGCTCACCTGTTTTATTTTACATTTTATTTACTCTACTATTTTAGATAGAGGTTTGGAGACGCTCTTCACATTATAATCACCAGTCACTATTCATTTTTATTTTCACCAGCCTTGTTTGGTACTAAGCATTCACCTACATTGTTATTTGTCATAGAGTGGAGATGACTTCACCAGTTTATCACTTCTCCAGTTCATATATTATTCTATGGAGCCTATTTACTAAGATCTACAGAGTTAAAGAAATTTTAGTGCATAGTCTCCATAGGTGCAGTTGGTGTGCCACAGAACTGGGACATTGCATCATTGCTGAATATAGTGTTTTTCTTCTGTATAGTATTATATTAGTAAATAACCATGAGATGTAAAATTCTGCATTTGTAATTGTGAAGTTTAAATGTGTACTACGCAGATATTTTCCAGATCAAAACGCTAATTATTTCCTGTTGTAACTGTAAACTATATCCATTTCACAGCATAATGTTCTACAGACAATGTAGCTGTCCTTAACCTTTTGAATGCCGGAGTATATGCAACACATTGCTTTACCCCTCTGGCATTCAAAGGTTAACATCATATTTTCATGATATATTAACCCTTTGAGTTACATATGGGTACGCAACGCATTGCAAAGCAATGCATTGAGTACCCCTCTGGCACTCAGAGGGTTAACCCCTCAAGGACCAGAGACATGCCAGGACCATCATGAGTGTCCATTTGTTAAGTACCGGTGACGGTCCGGGGAAGACATAACTTTTTTGATCAAAGCACTCCTGCAGGCACGCTGTAAATCACGTCACAACGGTGAGTTTAAAATGGACTGTTTCAAGCTTGAAGAAGTCAGTTTCAGCCTCTCTCAACTGTAGTCTATGTGGTCCTTTAGGGTAAAAGTACCCTAGGTTCGCTGATTGTTAAAGTGTTAGTAATGTCCAAAAAAAACCATATCTCTCAAACCGCTATGGTTTAAGAGATACAGGCGTTTAAAGTTCGCTGTTTCCTACTGACAGCTGTAAAGCTGTCAGCAGGAGATTTGTGTCAGTAGACACGGAGGCGCTTGAGAAGTGCTGAGATCTCGTTACTTACAGGGAATCCCTTCATTGGAATGGTCTTAAACGTGTGCCTGAACACCAGTTTGAGAGATACGGTTTTTGCATTTAGCTCAGCTTTTTAAGCTCTTCTAAATGCAAAAAACTTTTTTTGGACATTACTAACACTTTAAGAGGTTAAGCAACTTCCATTGACGCACAGTGGCCTTTGTTTACTTACCACAGAAAATTACAGATATTGAAGGAAATTCTGTATGAGCAGAGATATATTTGTATACACATACATACAAAATTCAGTGGAACCGGCTAACATTATAATGAAATGTATTTTACAGTTAACCATTATGCACTTTGTGTGTGTGGAGTGGTGTACTCATTTTCCACACTTGGACATTGGCTTACTGTTCATGAACTGAATTTCTGTGTATGTACTACAACAGGGGTAGCACTAACCAACCCTGGTCATCAAGAGCTACCAGCAGTGCACATTTTAGAATATTTCTGCTTTAGTACAGGTGAATAAATCAATGGCTCAATCACCTTAACCCTTTGAGTGCCAAAGGGGTACTCAACACATTGCTATCCAATGTGTTGCATACCCCTCTTCCACTCAAAGGGTTAACTGATCCGCCTGTACTGAAGCAGGGATATCCTGAAAACATGCACTGTTGGTAGCTCTTGAGGACCATGGTTGGCTGCCCATGAACTACATAATGTGATCACTTCAGTGCATTCCAGCACACACTCTGCCATAATTAAGACTTTAATCAGGACAAGCCCTGAATGCCTCCCCTGTTGCATTTGTAGGAAAATGGGGTAAAGTGACATGTGTTTCCTCTATATCTTGTACACAGTGTTAAACAAGGTGCAAAGGAAATGAACACCTCAAAGGGCTTATACACTTCCTGACTGCTTCCATTTGCATTCAGCAACACAGAGAGGACGCATTTCAATGTGAGTAGTTTAGTACATAGGGATTTGGCAGGCACATCATTTCTCTCTGCATAGTGCTTTAGATTCCTGGCAGCCTTAAGTCTATAACTAAGTGCAATGTATTGAGTAAAACTCATAAAACTATATACATATAATTTTATGAGTATATATACAGAGTGGGGCTGCAAGCCATATTGTACTACTTGTACTACCCTGTAATGCCAGAAGAGTTATTATTTATGAAAATTCCACAACTGCACATGGATTTTAACCCTTTGAATATTTAAGAGGTCTTCAGTACATTGTGAATCAGTGCATTGGAGACAACTCTAGGGTTCAGGGAGGTTAAAGCACCATTTAATTCATGGGAATTTTAGTTTGTTACAGAATTATACCTCGCTGAATAAGGCCTTTAGATCCATATTTATAAAAGCAAACTGGAGTTATTCTGGAGTAAAACAACTTACCACAGGGGACAATAATAATGTCTGTTAAATTTAAATTGGGGTTTTAACCCTTTGAATGCTCAATAGGTCTCCAATGCATTGCAAATTAACACATTGGAGAACTCTTTATCATACATGGGACTAAAAAGCTCTATTCAAGTGAATGAGAAATGAGGAATTTAAAGTGTCCCCTATGATGCAGTTGGTTTACTCCAGAATAACTTCAGCTTTTATAAATACTGGTCCAAATTTGTAAAGCACTTTGAAAATTTATGGTGCTATATAAATAAACATGTAATCATCTCATAAATGCCGTTAATGGACAATCTCTTTAATTGTGGGGATTTTCTGTAATACTGCAACATATAGTCATATGTGGTACAATAGAGACTAAGTTTATAATTTGGAGCAAAACATTATATAGCTACAATAAGGAATATTTACTACAGTGAATAAACAATTGCAAATAGTGTATTTTTATTCCATTCCTCTGAATGCAGTGTGTTCTGTTACCCATGTGTATTTTAGTCCATTTTGATGAATGCAGTAATGTACCATTTTTAATGTATTTTTTGTTCTGTTATCCCGGGTAGTTCAAAAGGATTGTGCAACATATTTAGCAATATGTTGGTTTAATCCAGAATATCTCAAGTTTGCTTTTATAAATACTGACCCAAATTTGTAAAGCACCTTGAAAATGTGTGGTTCTATAAAAATAAACATGTAATCATCTCATAAATGCAGTTAATGGACAATCTCTTTAACACTTTGAGCACCAGAGGGGTACGCAATGCGTTGCTTTGCAAGGCATTGCGTACCCCTCTGGCACTCAAAGGGTTAATTGTGGTGATTTTCTGTAATACTGCACCATATAGTCATATGTGAGAGTGAAAACCTATATAATAGAGACTACGTTTATAACTTTGAGCAATAAATTATATAGCTACAATATGGGAATATTTACTACAGTGAATTGACAATTGCAATTAGTGTATCTTCATTCCATTCTGCTGAAGGCAGTAATGTGCCATTTTAAGATATTTTTTGTTCTGTTATCCTGGTTAGTTCAAAAGAATTGTGCAACACATTTCAGTGATATGTTACCCACATATATATATCAAGTAGAAATGGCCTCTAAGAAGAGCATTTCAGTATAACATTAGCCTCAACCAGAGTGCCATGTGTTCTTTGGAATGATACATACAATCTTCAACCTCTAGTATAAAGTGCATACTATGGATTTTACCCCAGGGAGATATTCTTTGTAATAACCAACTTTCCCACTTGGGTCCTTGGATACATCCTCTGTTGATAAGATAAACTTCTGGCCCCTCTTATAATCTTTGAAGGAATTTTAGGGTAATTTTAGACTTGCTCAGGGGTATTTTCGCCCAATAATTTTGATAGGCACCCAACATATAATATTGCCTTTTAACCGTGGGTACACTACTGCATTTGCATTGCCTTCATTGCATGTTTATTCATTGTCACTTAATGTTTGATATTTTCTACTGCTGCTTATCAAGATGGCTTTTGTATGTGCTTTTCCTCGGGTGTTGGCTGTTAAGAGGATGGACTGGATTAGCAAGACATTCTGGGAAACAGCGCTACATGGGAAGGAGGCTTCTTGGTGTTTTCAATATGTTCCATATCCTTCCGGCAATCAAAACATTAAAGTGACTCACTCAAGCATTCCTTTTTCCTAATTATGTCATGGAGTCCATTGCATTGATAACTATATCAGGAGTTTTATCTCAAATTCCTACACAGATTTCAATAGAATTCAATTGGAATCTGTTAGATCTTTTTTCACTCAAGGCACTCCAAACATGCAATCTGTGATTTTCATTGATCACTGTAGCACTTTATAGGTGATTTCACAAGGACTTAAGGGTACAATACATAAATGTATAGTTATTCTTGCACCTCACAGTCAAAATGGTAACAAAGAGCATATTGTGCATAATCACTTCCATAAGTATATGTTAAAAACTCAGATTTAAACATAGAAAAACAGAATATGATGGTAGAGAAGAACCATTCGGCCTATCTAATATGCCCATTTTTCCTACTGTAAAAACCCAAATACTTATTTGGTCCTTGGTGTTGTCTTATGTTCAGGGTAGCCTTATGCCTATCCCATGCATGCTTAAATTCTGTCACTGTATTAACCTCTACCACTTCTGCTGGTAGGCTATTCCACTTATCTACTACTCTCTCAGTGAAGTAAAATGTTCTTACATCTAAACCTCTGTCCCACTAGTTTTAGATTATGGCCTCTTGTACTGATATTTTTACTTCTTTGAAATGCACTTACCTCCTGCACTTTGTTGAATCCCTTCATGTAGTTCAGTATTTCTATCATATCCCCTCACTCTTCTCTCCTCCAAGCTATACATGTTCAAATCCTTTAGTATATCCTGTTATTTCTTATCCTGTAAACCAGACACCATTTTAGTAGCCTTTCTCTGAATTCTCTCTAGAGTATCTATATCCTTCTGGAGATGGGGTCTCCAGCACTGTGCACAATACTCCAGGTGAGGTCTAACCAGATATCTGTATGTGGCATGACTACTCCTCTTTTTCTGCTACTAATTCCCCTAGTTATACAACCCAGCGCCCTTCTTGCATTCTGTGTATCATCTGGAAAAAGGAATATCTTACCTTGAAGACCATTTACAATACCACTAATAATTTTTTTTAAACAATGGGCCTCAGTACAAATCCCTGAGGTACCTCACTAGTAACATGACCTTTGTCTGATTCTGCTCCCCCATGTCTACTATTTAGTTACCCAGTCAAAAAAATCTATGAAGTTAGTTTGACAAGATCTCTTCTTTGCTGTAAACCTGTACTGTTTGGGATCTTAAAATTTAACATGTTAACTAAGCTGGTATCCAAAGTACACCAAAGTGCCACGACACACTGGCTGAGAATCGCTGTGTTAGTCTAGCCCCTTGAAAACCAAAGGAGTGTGCAAAACATGGAGTTCACACTCCTCTGGTCCTCAAGGAGTTAAGTCAGTAATAACACTTATCAACTGAAATGTCATTTAGGCCGACAGAAGTGGAGATGTCATTTTTGCATCACTGGATTTCTTTGTGCCAATTTATTATAACACCATGTGTTTTATTGTTTTTGCTTCCAAAATTAAGAATAAAAACTATAGTAAAGATATGACTAGCACAATTTTATAATGAAAATGTAAATAATATGAAAAAAAGATACAAAGTGACATAAGTAAGGATATAAATGTTTAGCAAACAAGGAGCAAACCCAATAGCATCCTGTTTCTTAGATGTGTATGATGCAATTGTTTTGCTCCAAATGTGCTCTCCTTTTCTTGATACATATTCCCACAAAGGGTAGTAAAAAAAAGACCATTTCTGTGCTGCTTTATGAGTCTCTTAGTAGTACTTCCAAAATGAATGCAACTAGGTTGTGCTATGGACACTGTAGGCATCAGTAGTAAAAAGAAACAGCTGTTCCCAGCTATGGAATATGCTTTATAAATGATAATGATAATCATCATCATCAAAAACAGAACCCCTTTTAGTGTAGGAAAAGCTTGTTGTCAAGCAGGTAAGTGGATATAAGTTACTAAGCTTTTGTAGTTAGTTCAGTGAACAGGGCAGTGCTCAGACATCCCTTGCATGACAGAAGGATGTTCAACAAACTGCTCCTTACTCCCTCTGGTGCTCAAGACCAAGGAGTTAAATATAGTAGACCAAAAGAATTAGAACATGTTGAGCAATTCAGGGGCAAATCAGCTGTACTATAGGGAACAAATACAAATTCCCAGAGGGGTGTGCAACTCATTGTAAAGCAATGCAATGCAACTGTTTGAGTGGCAAAGGGGTATTCAATACATTGCATCTCAATGGGTTAAATGGACTTTAACTCCTTGAATGCAATGCATTTAACTCTTTAACCCCTTAAGGACCCTTGATGGTCCTGGCACATCATGGGTTGGTGAGCCATAAGGACCCATGACGTGCCAGGACCGTCATGGACTTTAGGGCTCCCTGGGCGGGAAAAAAAATAAAAAGGGACATGGTCCTTAAGTGCCGGCTGCGTACATGTTGTCTATTGAATTTCTTTGCAATGCTTTGGATGCCTTTCTATCCTTCATGGGGTTTAATGTTCTATTAAAATCAATCGCACTGTTTGTCTCCTATGGTGCAGTCTCCTTTAATGAAGTTGATTTGCGTCAGAATTTCCCCACTTCCTTTGTACATATGACCTGGTATTTATTTTAGTAAATCTTATAGCCCACTCTGAGTATAAATGAATAACTATGTTCCATAGTATGTTAAAAGGGGATTGTGTCATCTCTGTAGTATACTGTGTTTGGTAATAGTGTCTGTTTATATTTTATAGCCTCCAAATGGTTAACATCTGTGGGAGGAGTTGGACAATCTGGCTAGCTTGTGGAACACTACATAGATTTTCTGTTCAGAGTGACATGCACACTGCTGCCAGGAAGTTCAGCTCTGTCTAGCTGCTTTCTGAGACAAGCGTATAGAAAGTCTGCAGTGAGTCTAAGTAAGACATTTTACAAGAGAAGATGTGATAGAATCACAGGATTCAGAAAGCCAATGTTGTACTGTGCTGGAGTTTCATACCCTACTTGAATTTAGATTGCCTTCATTGGAGTTGCTGTCTTACAGAATGAAGACAGAAGAAGAAGATGGGAAACACAGTGACTGCTAACTGTGCGTGGCACATCAACACAGATATGGTAATATTTTAACACAAATGATACATTGCACATTGTCTAGTAATTATAAAGTAGAAAATTATTTTTCAGTATATACAAGTACAGAAAGTGATCACAAAGTAATGTTTCTTAAGAATGCCATATCTATCTATCTATGTTACTCCTCAGGACTCACCAACAGTGCAGGTTTGCAGCATATCCTTGCTTATTAACAGGCATGTAATCAGTGGCTCTGTAATGATGATTTCTCCATTTGTGTTTGATCAGGGATACATTTAACCCTTTGAGTGCCAGCGAGGTGTACAACTTAATGCAACGTAAAGCATTAGATACCTCTCTGGCTCTCAAATCGGTTTAAATATGTTAATGTGCCCAGTGGACTGGTGCTGAAAATCACTGATTTATGTTTACTGGTCAATGCAAATGCACATTTCAGTAGTAAAAATAATGTATACATAGGCAATCCCAGGCACTACTGTGTTTAACCCTTTGAGTGCCAGAAGGGTACGCAACGCATTGCTCTTGCACTCAAAGGGTTAAGTAAAGAGTTTTTAAATTTTGTTAACAAACTGAAGAATATCTCGGAAAAGTTAAGATGGAATTTGTAGATCTACATTTGCATTTTCATAGTTAGTTTAACTATTTGAGTGGCAATAGGATGCCCAATACCTTGTGAAGATATATATTTGTTACATTACTGACACTCAAAGGTTATTGAGTTCCAGAAAATCTCCCAATGATCATATATGTGGAATAATTCTTCTCTCACCCTTGGTGGACAAAGAAAGGATCACACATGGTCTTTAAATGGTTAATTTCTTGTTTAGAAGTATTCTCTTAGCAAGGAAGGCATGTAAAAAAGTGAAATGTAACTCTATGACTTTCTGCTTCCAAGGATCATGGTTTGCCAAACGTTTATATTTTGTATGGCAGACAAAGAAAGAAATAGCTACTTAAGCTGATATAATTTCCAGTATGTAATACTAGACAACATACAGTATGACTAATAAAAGAGCTAGCTTTAGAAATATCAATAAACAAGTACTGTGCGGTAACACATTAGTAATTGGAGATAAGTTCTTGAGTATTTTACTGACTCAAGTGCTCATTTCATACTATTATCACTGACAACTGTAGGAAGTAAAATGTATGGTCAGCAGCTGAGTACATCTGACTATGAAAAATGTCTAATAACACATAATCTCAGCCTTTCACTTTGTTTTCATCTATATTTTTATCATGTACCTTGAGTTGTTTATTCAGGAAAAATGCCTGCTCAGTCATTAGATCCATAAGTAATTCACCCTTTAAATACCACAGGGATGTCCAATGCATTACTTTGCAATGTGTTAGGCATCCCTCTGGCACTGAAATTGTTAAAACTGGTACGTAAAGCTCCATATAAAAGTATCAGAAAATGATACTTAACTTTCTTGTATTCAGAAATGATGCTCTGTACTGTTTAAAGTAAAGTAGTTTATTTTTCAATAATTGCAATTTTCCATATCGTTAATTAAAAAGTACAATAGAGCATTATGATAAGGCATTTGTAAAGTACATTTTCAATAAAAACGCTGAAAAGAACTGATTTGATTATTGTGTTAGTTAACATTTGTAAAGAAAAGATTTTGAAGCTGAATTCCTACATAAAAATGGAGCAATCCTGTGGTAAACCAACCGTACAGTAGGCAACACATACAAATTTAATTAATTTAAAGGAATAGTAACCATTTTATTTGTAGTTCTTCAAGTGCAGAATATGGACAATAAAATTATAAGATTATAATGGTTACTTTTTTTTTCATCTTGTTCTATTTTTACAGTTCTATGTTCCTGACAGTGAGCTACCTGGATCTCAGTTTCCAAAGAGTCTTCTGGTTGATAGACCAAGTGTAATACAATGTTACACTTTGCCGGCAGCACTGAATGCTCTGTGTGCTGTGCTACATTGTTTCTTTCATACATCACTATACCTGCTTTCATGTTCACTGACAGAAAGCTCTCTGCAAATGGTTCTAGGGAGCTCATTGTCAAAGACATAAGTGTAAAAATTAAAAAACAGTATAGGCAATTTGACAGTATACATTATGTGTTTGCAGAATAAATAAAGTCAAATAAAGTGTTACTATTGCTTTAAATGCATCTTATACATATTGGATGTAAATAAGTCTCCAATACATTCCTTTGCAAGGTGTTGGTGATCTCTACCATTCATGGAGGATAAAACCATATTTAAAACCATGAGAATTTTGTGAGTTGTACTTTTTTCCCTATGATGCAGTTAGTTTACTCCAAAATTGCTCTTCTTTTCCTGTGTACTATTGTCTTTATATATTTTATATCACGGTGGTTCAATAATTCTGTGGTTTTGCTGTCATATCTCTTGTTTAAATAGTGAAAGCAGCAATGCAGGCAAGATGAAAACTTATCACAACTGTTCAAACAAACATTAACTCACACAATTAAGAATCTGTCCCAATGAGTAAAAACACTTTTGAAAATATAACAAGACATGAAATCATCTATAATCAAAGCATTATGTCTTCTGGAATCACTAAGAGTGCCTATTTCACAGTGTAATTGTACTGAATTATAACATTGAGAGTGTGAATCAAGTTGTGAAAACATTGCAGTGAACAAAATTAAAGGCAAGCAAACACTAAACAATGTCTTTGTTCTTGACAGTTTATGGGTTAGGGAATCATAAAAATGTTCAATATTTCATAGGAAGCAGGAAAATGTACGTACTAAAGTTGATTAACTTTTTTGTTCTTTTGAATTCTACATGGTTTATTGTGTTTGTATACCATATACATTATATCCAAAGACATTTACAAATCTTGATTTTCAAACCAAAACCAATCAAAATAATTATAGTTATTAGAAGTACAAAAACACATTTAAATAATGAGAAAACATTAAGCTCAAGGTGAGTTATTTAATAGTATAAAAAAGTGAGTGAAGCAAAAGCAATGCATTGGAGACTTCTTTACCATTCAAGGGGTTTACAGCCCAAATTAAATCAATAGGATTTGGGGGAATTTTTATTTGTCACCTATGATTCAGCTGATTTGCTCAAGAATGTTTCTTCCTTATACATCAACTTCAATTTATGTGAAAACTCACTTGAAAAACAGCCTCCATAGTAAAACAGAAGCGATACAGATATTGGTTTTACCATTGTTTTTCATGTACATCAACATCCCCATCTTTCAATGTTTATTAATTTTTTCTTTTCTGTTTACAGATTTTGTGCCTCTGCAAGTCTGAGGAGATGTTTCATAAGTTCTCTGAGGAGATGCATTAAAGTCTCTTACTATCCTCCCAACCATGAACAACAGCTCAGAAGCAACACTACTTAGTGGAAGTGGAACACTATCAAACACGACAAACTTAATGGATCAGAAGATATCAGTCTTTTTTTCTATCATATTTATGACAGTGGGAATACTATCTAATAGTCTTGCTATAGCAATTCTTCTGAAAGCATATCAGAGATTTAGAAAAAAATCTAAAGCATCTTTCCTGTTGTTTGCTAGTGGGCTGGTGATCACTGACCTGTTTGGTCATCTCATTAATGGAACTATTGCAGTTTTTGTATATGCATCGAAAAGAGACTGGTTACGATTTGATTATTCAAATATTCTTTGCAGCATTTTTGGAGTGTGCATGGTATTCTTTGGTCTCTGTCCACTTTTACTTGGGAGTGTTATGGCAGTTGAACGTTGTATTGGAGTCACTCAGCCAATATTTCATTCCACTAAAATGACTTCAAAACATGCGAAAATCATTTTGACTTCAGTATGGATTTTTGCTATTTTAGTTGCCTTGCTGCCTATTTTCACGAAACAAGGCTATCATATACAGGCATCTAGAACATGGTGCTTTATAAAAACAGAACATATTGAAAAATGGACAGATCAGTTACATTTGCTGCTTTTTTCCTCCTTGGGGCTTTTGTCCCTTACCATCTCATTCATGTGCAATGCAATGACTGGTATTACACTACTTAGATCTAAAATGAGGAATCATCAGTACCGACAAGGCAGATCCCATCATTTAGAGATGATTATCCAACTGTTGGCCATTATGTGTGTCTCGTGCATTTGCTGGACTCCATTTCTGGTAAGCTTAGAATCAGCATAAGCAAATATTTTTGTATTTATTTATATCATTGCCACACCCACTCGCCAGCAAACTGCTTAATGATTCAGTTTTAACATGCGTGAATTTATAGACAGTTGGTGTCTGAATAATTTGGCATCATTAGATATATCCACACATGCTATTGTGTTCCGTCTCTTAACCGAGTTGCTGTACAATTGACAGAAATCATTATAGAGCTATATGCAGACTCATGTAAATAGTTTCAACATAAACATATGTATCAAATTATAGTTACATAAGCAAAAATGTATACTGCAAAAATCATATTTTTTCATGAATAGAAAGTGGTAGATATATTTACTACTAGAAAACAGTAAAGGTTATGTATGAAAGTACATATAAGGATTAAACATACAAGAAAACCTTTAGCTGCTGGTAAATACTTTTATTAGCATTCTTACAACACCCACTACTACTTTTTTGCTCTATTGCCCAACTTTATATTCACATGTAAGGGCTTGAAAATGCTGGTGGGTGTTTTAAAGGAATTTATTAGTGATATGGTATTAACAGTGCCACGTGGCATGTAAACTCAGAAAAACATCAGCTCCACGAAGTTATATTTTCCCAGTACCTTACTTTTCTGTTTCTGGTTTCTTTTTTGTTTTTCTGAGGAAATATACATATTTTTTTACTTATGTGAACCTGAAATATATTAACTGTTAACTCTGTTATGGGTCATGACAGTGTTGCTATATTTACAGTTTAAATATGCATATTTTCCCAGTTTAAAAAAAAAAAAAAAACAACAACACAAACCTTTACATAATGTTAAAGTAAACCTATCAAGCTAAGACTTGTATAGTTTGTTTTACTGAGAATTAAAATCAGACTATATGTTGCAGTAGAAATTTTTCTTTAAAATAAATATATTTTGAGAAGTTAAGTTTTGTGTTTTAACATTATATTGCTTTATGCTACTCCCCTGCACAGTATGCTAATTTGTTTTATTCAAAGCCAATTGTATCCCTCACTGTGGTGGCACAATTCATTCATAGAACAGAGTGTAGTAATAGTAATTTTGAGCCAGCATGTAAACTTATTAGCATAAAGTGCAACACTGTGCTACCAACAAAATAGTTAATTTCTCTAAAATCATTTATATTACAAACGGCTAGTACTACATATAGGTAGATTCTAATTCTCTTTATATTTAAATTTAACCACATGTTTTAAGATGACACTTTAAAGGGATAGTAATACTTCGTTTTATCTTTATTTTATTTTGTAGGCATTAAAAAAACATGAAGAACGATATAAGTCTTATCTCTCAAACCTTTATGGTTTAAGAGATATTCACAAGCAAAGTATCCCCCCCTGTTCAGCCAAATCAGAAGGGAGGTGCCCAGGTAGACTGCAGAGTGGGACAATCTTCAATTAAGATAAGGGAAAAAGCTGAAAAACTTGTCAAGGGGGGAAGGGCTTTCATTGTTTTTATACAAAGAAGATCGTCCCCTTCTGTTATCTGTCTGGTCTTAAACCAGATTCACATCTGAGAATAGATGGCTTACACTAGGAAAAAGGGGCGGGAGGGGAGACTTTGCTTGTGAATATCTCTTAAACCATAAAGGTTTGAGAGATAAGACTTATATCGTTCTTCATGTTTTTTTAATGCCTACAAAATAAAATAAAGTTAAAACGAAGTATTACTATCCCTTTAAGGTATTGGATTTTTTGTAGAGAGTTCTTTAAACACAACAGTTATGAAAATACATGGCTCTATATTTATTTGTTTTCTTTTTAGGCTAGTGTTTTTCATACACCAATCAATTATCTCTCTTTGTTAGCTCTGTTACTGCATCTGAACAATTCAGTTACACAATCTGATCATCTTCAATTTTTTAACTAAATGTGGGTGAAGTTCTATCCAAGTAGAGAAGTGTAAACACATGCAACTGCTGATAGTGTACAAAAAATATAGCTAGACAGACATACGGACTGCTGCATGAAGGATTCTTAACTAGATGCTTTATTCAACACATTCCTTATATTCCTGTATTTATGCTTGTTTTAACTAAAAGTTGACCTCATCGTTCAAAAATATAACTGTTTATTTGTGCTTGATCTATCTAATTTTCCTAATTTTATGCAATATGAATTTTCTGCTAACCCAATACATTTTATGATACTGATCACATTTTTTAAAACAAAATGAAAGTGAACCTGTCACTTGAAAAAGAAAATCAACTGTTGTCTTTTAGTTAACAATAACAGTTTAACTGATCACTGTGTTTTGCTGTTCTCATGTGGTACTCCCTAGCACATCCTGTTGGTTGAACATGTGTATTGCATGTACTGTTTATAAATAAAGGTTTAAGACATTATGACTAACTTTACTTTCCCCATAGATTTCAATAGACAAATGTCAAATAAAATCAGGGATAACACTTAAAACCTTCAATGGAAAGTGGCTCTAAAATGGTACAGGTAGTAAAGATGTTCAAATGTTCAACCAACAGGATGTTCTATGGAGTCTGAAATGGCTAACCAATGAGCTCAGACAGAAGGGTATATATATATATATATATATATATATATATATATATATAAATATAAAAACACTAAGGTGGATGTACTGGTAATATTCTTGAGTTAAACTAGGTGCTAGAACCATATTTGTGTGTTGGTCCTGCTAAAAGTTTATGTAATACAATATCTACACTGAAAATTATCTAAATAACGACACTTGCACTAAGATAAGGGCAGTGTGTGATTGTATTGGTGCTTGATGACATGGCATTCCTCTGCACCTTACTTAATATCGTGTAATAACAGGGCACAAAGCAATTACGCATTAAATTACTCAGTTTTCCTATTCATGGTATTGAGGAGGCATTCAGAGCTTCCTCATAAAGTGTGTGCATTGTATGCACTAAAGTGATCATACTCTCAATGCCAATGTCCAAGTGCAGTGGATGAGCTATGCTGTTGGATTGATACACTCCCCCCAAATATATAATTAACTTTTGTTAATCACTCTGCAAAAGTTTTTTATACATATTTGTCTTTTACACTTCACTGGAAGTTGTATATGGCCAGATATTGGATACTTTCCTTGAGCTGGATCAGGCAGGGGAGCCATGGGACGAATAGCTTGCCCAGACCTTTTCCTGATTCCCCATTACTCCCTCAAAATCTCTGACACCTGCTGTTAATCCTTTGTCATGCTAAAAAACAAACAACCCTTTGCTCTGGGTGGGATTACACAGGACACTGAACCTACCTTTAGGGATATCCAAAAGTGTATTACTCAAAAACAAAACCAGCGAAAAAAAACAGCACTTCCAGTGTTCTGTGGTAATTATGTGGAAAAATGCGTGTTCTCCTCTTTTTCACTCTTTGCCGAGTTGAAATCAGTGATAATAATGTACTTCCCTTCAGCTAAATAGTTTCCCCCATATTCCCACTATGCTAACTCATCAGTATAAAGGGGGGGGGGTCATTTTAACTCATGTTGTCAGTCTCTGCTTGGGAGAGAGAAACCTGCTGAATTTTGATACTAGCTATTGTAGAGGCAGACAGGTAAAAAGGGGGTACTGGAGCTGCTTGAATTAAGGGGCATTGTTGGTAGCCAGTTCCATGCAAATGTGGGGTACATGGAGTGTGGGTGTGATTTGTAGACAATGACATGGACAGTTTAGAAAAAATACTTTGGGCTGATAGTTGAAAGACAGTCAGGTGATCTTACCAGAGAGAGTGATAGAAATGGATACTACAGACAAACATTTATCATACATTACTTTCAGACAGACAACTTCATACATCACTCTACACTCAGACAAGATAAATGAAAGTACATATTAGTTATCCTGCTGTCCTGTGCAACTAATTGCATACTACAGATGTGTTGAAGCTAAAAATCATCACTATTATTATGTCCCCAAACTTTGTAGGGGTAAGGGACAGGTGGAGGAGAACATGGACGTGATACTGCTACAGCTTGTACAGTAAATGCTGAGCCTCCTCATGCAGAGGCTGTTTGTAATAGTGATATTAAAAGTTCCACCAGTAGTTGCACTAAACCTTAAACACTAAAGATGATGATGATTTGCATTTTAATCTTGCTGACCTAGAGGAAGAAGCTTTAGCAGTAGCAAGACCAACTACTTTCTCAGACAGTAACAGTAACACTCTGCCACAAACTATTGGTATGTCAGCCTTTAAAAAAAACTACAAATATATTAAAGCTTTATCTCAAATGAAAAGTCTCAATCATGGTGAAATATGCCTGTTTATAAACTCATTGAGAGATTAATTTGAGAGATATACTTTGAGAGATCAACTCAGGAAAGTTAAAAATGCCTAAACTATACAGTTATTTCATTCCTCATCATCACTGTCACTACCCTACATCCTACACTACCCTGAACCCAACAAAGTCACACTCAACAGTATTGCCTAGGTAAGAACACATCAGAACAAACAACCCCAGCTATGACTACTTCTGCTGTTGTTCAAGGTATCACACCATTTTCACCTAATACTACTATTGTAACATCTACACAGTGTAGAAGTGATAATGTAATAAATAGCAGTTCCTCAGGAATTCCTTAATCAATGAAATCTACAGAATGGAGATATTTCATAAATTGTATAACAAAAGCTAAACATGTTGAAAGCTGTTGTATTCTGTAAAAAAATTATGTGAGAAGAAGGAAAGCAGGATCACATCTAGTTGCATCCTCATGGAGATTATATCATAATCACAGATCTGGCTGGAACACACCTGTAGCATGTCAGAGGCGAAATGGCTAACCCACTACTAAAATTACACAGAGCTGAGTGAGACACAATAGTATTTTTGTAAATGTCTCTGACAGTGGGACAACATTTTTCTCGGTAATCATTAATGTTGAGCGAGCACCCCGATGCTCGGGTGCTCGGGTGCTCTGACCGAGCACCCCCTGATGCTCGAGTGCTCGGCCGAGCACCCGAGCCCCATTCAAATGAATGGGAGCACTCGAGCATTAAACCAGGCACCCCCTGCTCTGATGAGCGGAGGGTGCCTGGTCAATGTCCCCCTTCATCTCCGCTATGCCCCTCTTCCACAATGTCCCCCTTCATCTCCTATGCCATAGCGGAGATGAAGGGGGACATTGTGGAAGAGGGGCATAGCGGAGATGAAGGGGGACATTGTGGAAGAGGGGCATAGACTCTATGCCCCTCTTCCACAATGTCCCCCTTCATCTCCGCTATGCCCCTCTTCCACAATGTCCCCCTTCATCTCCTCTATGGCATAGGAGATGAAGGGGGACATTGTGGAAGAGGGGCATAGCGGAGATGAAGGGGCACATTGTGGAAGACGGGCATAGCGGAGATGAAGGGGGACATTGTGGAAGAGGGGCATAGAGTCTATGCCCCTCTTCCATAATGTCCCCCTTCATCTCCGCAATGCCCCCTTCATCTCCGCAATGCCCCCGTACCTCCATTCCCTGGTGGTCCAGCGGAGCGTCTTCGGATCTGTGCCTCTTCCGGCACAGATCCTCTTCACCCGAGCATGTCGGGCGAGCACATGGCGGTACTCGTACGAGTACCGCCATGTGCAGAGCAGAGCGATGCTCGAGCCGATCCGAGCATCGGCCGAGCACGCTCGCTCAACACTAGTAATCATACCTCCCATTACTCCTACTGCTGTTGTCAAATACAAAGCATGGAGCATGGAAGAGGAGGTCTATGAGACTGTTACTTGGAGGTGATAAAGAGTCACTGAGTTCCCACAAGTGACACACACACTCCACTACCTGTGCTGCCAACACACACTTACTGAGAAGTTAGAAAAATAGTAAAACAATGCACAACAATACATCTGTGGAATAACAAACTTTCCAAAATGTAACCTGTTGACATGATACCATATTCTTTTCTTGAAAACCATGACTTTAAAGAACTGATGTCATGTGAAACATCATATTGCAATAAAGTACACCTGACCACATATATGTGGACAAGTGGCCAGAATACAGACCACATGTATACAGAATAAGTACAGAGTACTAAAACCTTGTAGAAAAAAGTTCTGGGTTTTTATAGTATTATAGCAGGTAGTCTCGTTGCCATAGAAAGCATAGAAAGAAATTGTCATGTTGTCATATGGATGTTTTATTGCAGCAATTTCTCAGAAAAATTGTGATTTTTTTTTTGTTTATTTGTTTTCCACAGGAATTATTAAAAGAAGGAAATGGGACTTTTTTTTCATCATTACTTGTCTCCCAGCCAATCACATATGTGAAGGGTGACACAAGCATGATATGTGACCCATTCCTCTGGCCAATCCTCAACCAAAGTAAGAGGTCACATAGCACGCATGTGTGACCTTTCTTCGTATCTGCGGCTGGCATTACTGGACAATAGAAGCAGAATGTATACTTAAATTGTGTCTAATAGCCAAGATAAATATAGCATTGTTTGTGCATTAGTGTAATCCACATTAATCATTAATTGCTGCAGGCATACTGTAAAATGTGTTTAAGGTTACAGAAAAAAGAGGAATAATGATGGTTATCTCAAGTTAACTGAGATTGTGCTGGGTACTTCCAACAAACTACTAGGAAATTAACTTGTAGGCATTTGTATGGGAATTTTAAAACATTAATCATTAAAACACATTAGGCAATTTTAAAACATCTGGCATAAGTAACCATATCTTGAGTTTAAGTGTGTTTTTATTTATTAAATTATTTTCAAGTTATTTGCATTTTTCTTTTTTGTGCTATGCAGTTTACTGCTGGCACAAGTAACTTTCTCTATCTCACCTGGTACATATCCTATTTGGTCCTTTCCCTCCCATCTCCAACCCAAGTGCATCTTTAACCCTCTGCTTTTCACATCTCTTTGCACTCAAAGGGTTAAGTGCATTTAGCAGTATGTCCAGGGGACAGGATTTCACCAAAACCTCATCTTCCTGTGTTGTCCATATGTGGCTCTGACTCTGATCTGTCAAACAACGATGATCACACTTGCCATATCACTATTTGATTTTGAAATTGCAACAGATTTCAAACAAAAACTTGCAACACTATCTTATCAGGACAACTAAACTGCCTAGCAATAGCGTATTATAAACACCTGCCACAATATACAAAAAAGATTGAAGTGAACTGATGCTGACTCATAAGAGAGAGAGAGAGAGAGAACAGTGAATGTGATCACTGATTTAAACCCCCAGCTGCCAAAGAGGCTACAGAAGCCATTTGTAGTAAAAAAAAAAAAATCTTTCAGTATGGAAGTAGTGAACGGATTAATAAAACAAGTGTGTGGGATAAATCAATAAAATAATGTTATACCAGATCTTGGTGGCACTTTAATATTTGTCCTATTTATGTTTTATAATCACAAGTCAGATATGACAAGCATTAAATCCTTTGAGTGCTAGATGTGGGCAAACCCTAGGTAGGCATAAGGCCTTTGCAGAAGGAAAAAAAGCTTAGCTTCAGCACCAAAATATCTGCACTGCTATGCAACATGATATATAATATGGATATTGTCATGTTGATGGAGCGCAGACACCTTTCCATAGTGACATCTGTGCACCTGCTCTGTCAGTCCCTTTTGGAGCTGCACGGCTCCTAGCAACGCCTCCTAGAGCCGGCTGGAACTGACAGAGCAAGTGCGCAGACGTCACTATGGAAAGATGTATGAGCTCCATCTTGCCTCTCAGTCCCAGAATAGTGTCTCATTCTCATCAACTCGATCAGAAATTTGGCAATTAGAACTACTGAGCAGCTAGTCACTAGATAGGGAATTATATGGGACAACATTTTTGAAGGGTGGTAGTTCGGCTTTAAAGGGATAGTAATGTTTCACAAAAAAGTAGCTCCCATTAATCTTCATAGTATTTGGGCCATGGAGAGTATTATTTCAATACTGCCAGAGTTGTAGCTCAAGAGCAATTGAATGATAAAGTATCCCCCTCCCGCCCCTTTTACTGATGTAACACTGCTCACCTCGGAGCAGCAAGACTGTCCAGATGGATCACAGAGAGGGACAATCTTCAGTGAGCATAAAGAAAAACCTGAAAATCCTGTCAACGGGGTCAGGATTTTCCTTATGTTCACAGTAAGAAGATTGTCCCTTACTGTGATTTGTCTGGTCAAGAGACCAGATTCCACATCTGAGGGGAGGTGGCTTACCCTAGGTAAAAGGAGCAGGATGGGGATACTTTATCATTCAGTTTACTCTTGAACTACAGCTCTGACAGTACTGAAATAACACTCTCCATGGCACAAATATTATGAAGATTGGAGCTGCTTTTTTGTGAAACATTACTATCACTAACACATATTTTCCTTGTGTATTTGTAGTTCACTTATTTATCAAAGTGCAGGTGTAACATTGTATATTCATTATTTTATTAATTAATAAGTTAAAACAAAGATGTTCTGTGCATATAGGCAAAAATACATCAAGGCTGACATAATAATAAACTGGAGCAATTCTGCACCTTAGGGGAAAAAATTAAATTACCACTGGTTTTAATGGGGCCTTTAAAACCCTTGAAAACTTGAGAGATATCCAGCAAATAACTTTGAAATGCCTCGGAGACCTCTGTAGAATTCAAGTGGCCATTGAAGTGCCAGTGAAGTAATCAAACCCAATGGGGGTTATGCATTAAAGCAGAAGTCATCTGTGTTTTATCACCTCTTTATCACACCTTAGTGAAGAATCCCACTTCTGTTGAAATGCATTGGATACCTCCTTAAGGCATGAAGTGGAGCCTATGCACTAAGATATCCAAAGTTGGAGAAATCTTAGTGCATTGGCTCCATAGAATAATATAGGACTTCGAGAAGTGGTATCACTGGAGTAGTTATCTCCACTTTATTGCCTCCTTATCATGCCTTAGTGAATCTCTCCAAAGAGTTAAAAAGTCTCTTTTAAATCAATGAAAATTTAGAGAATTTGTATTTGTCTCATATGGTGCACTTCATTTTCGTAGCAATCACTGATAATATATATATTTGGGTATTCATTAATATAACAGCCTATTTATTTGTGTATTAATGGATGCCGTACTAGGAAAACCAATATGACATAAGTAGGACTTAGTAGTAGGAGTGTCCTACTGTATTACACTGATGGAAACATATGCATACACAAATTGCATATGCATATATTTAATTCTACAGAGTAACAGTTTATTCGCCATTAAGGAACAGGTTATGAGAATGATACACAAGAAGTGGTGGAGTCATTCTGAAGCAGTCCAACTGCGCCAGAAGGTACATGTAAAAATTCCCCAGATTACCAAAGATTTACCTTTGGTTTTTAATTTCTTGAATAGGGATGGGCAAAAAGAGAAAAGTGAGAAAAACTGCACTTCTTGCGTTATGTGAAACTTCTCGTGAAAAGTGCATTATCACTGATTTAACGGGGGCTGTCACCAATTCAGTGCTAAAGAAATTCTCAAATGCATTTCTTCACTACTCTTTGGAGAGTTTGATTGTAGTCACGTGGTTAAACGCCCAACTTAAATCAATAGGAATGTGGGGAATTTTGCTTATGGTTCAGTTTACTTTACTTCAGAATTGCTCCAGTTTTTCTAAGTACTTCAATCTTAATGTTATATATAATCACTTAATGAGACCCTCTCAAATACATCTGTTTCAATTTTGCTAAGTATTAATGTGCTTGCAGAGACTAATATAAAACACACACACACACAAATATACATACACAGACATGCTCATGTGCACACACATGTGCAATGCTTGCTAGCTATACATGTATATTGTGATATGTAAAAACATGTGCTTATGTGCATGTGTTAACACATAGGTGCATAGTAATACTCAATAGTGTATAACACCTACAGAACAGAACATCTAGAAAAGGGCTGGACAGCATGAGGCCACCCTGCTGTTGCTGTAATATCATTCCCATCATTCTCTGGCAGCCCATGGGCAATGGCCCAAGAGCAGCTGGAGAGTTACCCAGCTCTGATCTAGACATGCCAATGGTTTATGCTACCCCTGTAGCAGGTGAAAAAGGAAAAGTCTGATTTTACACCTACATTTTGTGCATCTAGCTTGTACATAGTCTAGACCTTGGTGAAGACAAACAGAATACCTAGAAATGAGCAGTACCACATGTAATTAGATCTTCCTAAGATATGATATTTAAAAATACAAAAGAAGAGAAAAATAAGAAATGGGTGTGATAAAATAGCACCCCCCCCCCCCAAAAACACACACAGTATTAGAGAGGAGAACGAGAAGAGAGTCAATCTAAAATGATAGCAAAATTAACCAGACAAATAAAAAATAAAAAACAGATATAAAAATTAACATGCTTGGCACGAAGAGTAGAAATTATGCAAAATATAAGTTGATAATGTCTCAACTTGATGGGTGATCATGGATTTGAAGTCCTATTTCCTGTTGTGCAGTTGGTTTGCCAAGATTTTTTTAAGCGCATCAGCCTCAATGTTTGTACAAAAAATGTGTAACATAAAATAAATAAATAAATAAATATATAAATCTTCCAGCTCTGACCGGAGCTGGCATTAAACGGTGGAATTTTGGAATTTTCCCAGATCATATTGGGACAAATGTGATGAGAGATCTGTGTGATTCAGATATATGTCACTACTTTCTACCTCCCATGTTCTCACGGTGGAAAATGCTTTCTCCAAAATGTGTACAACTTCTAATGCTCATTGAGGCTGAGGTACAGATCCGGAACAAACAAATCGTACCATACAGAACAAATAACAATTCTCCTAATTTCAATTGATCTTAAATAATGAATATGATACTGTACTGGCATTCAAGGGAAATATTATTTGTCTCTGTGATGCTTGTGATATACCCCAGAATTACTCCAGGGGGTTATGCACTAAGGTATGATAAACTGGTGATAGAGTGAAGGAAGGACACTTATTATGTGTCCACTGAGTCTGAGGAGGAGGAAGTGACTAGCAGTATTGAACCAATGCTGTCCAGTCCCCCTAAGTCACCCCAAGGGATCTTGGGGAATTTAATGGGAATGAAGGGAGAAAAGGGAATGGGAAGGAAGGGAAAAAAGGGTAGTACTAGTGAGAGCAGGACAGGTCAACTGCCTGTGCCTGCTGCAAGACGTGCTACCCCTGCTGCCAGTGCCACCATTGCTGTACCTGCAGCCACTAGTGTTCTACCTGCTGCCAGACATGCTTCCCCTGCAGCCACTAGTGTTTTGCCTGCTCCCAGATGTGCTGCCCCTGCTTCCAGTGCCACCATTGCTGTACCTGCATCCACTTGTGTTGTACCTGCTGCCAGACATGCTGCCCCTGCTACCAATGCCACCATTGCTGTACCTGCAGCCACTAGTGTTGTAACTGCTGCCAGTGCCACCATTGCTGTACCTGCAGCCACTAGTGTTGTACCTGCTGCCAGATGTGCTGCCCATGCTGCCACCAGTGCTGTACCTGCGGCCAGTGCTGAACCTGTTGCCACCAATACTTTGCCTGCTGCTGGTTTTTCTTGTAGTACTCGGGGGGGGGGGGGGGGAGTAAATTATGCCAAGTGTGACAGCAAGGGACCCTAAATCACACTTGCCATTCCCAAGCAGTCCTGCCAGTGCTAGTACTACTGCTACTAAGGTCCAGCAGCTTGTTAGCGTTAGGAGTGAAGGAGGGGGTAATCAACAATATCCTCATATTATTAGTGACTGTGAGACTGAGGAGGAAGACTCCGTGGCTGAACTTGATGTGGTTGGTGTTAGTAGTAATAGCAGTAATGGTGAAGCAGCCAGAGGAGTAGGGGAAACATTTGACAGTGCCCAGACTAGCGGTCAAGGGAGATCATACCATTCCTCTGAGCCTGGGACTGGGAGTTCTCCCCTTCCGTTCACTGCAGTATCCAGGTGGAATATGATCCTGAAGAGGCCAGAACTGGTGCTGGGGGAGGAGAGCAGGCTCAGCTGCTGGTACCTACTGCCTCTGCTGCTAGTCTGCCTTCTTCTTCAGGTCTAAAGGAAATGGCAAGTGTGACATTAGGGAACCCTCTGTCACATTGCTCTTCACTTCCTCCAAGCAGCAGTGAGATGTCTGGAACAGAGCAGCAGCACGTAGGGACTAGTGGTGGTGGTGATGATGATGCTGGAGAAGCTGGGGTGGAAGAGACATTGATGGCCTTTTTAGCAGAAACTGAGAAGGAATGGGAGACACGGATGAGGATGGGCATCACCACCACCGCTAGCAATGACATTTTGGAATTAGAGGAATTTGCAACTGCTCTAATTCCTTCTGATGCTAAGATGAAAGGGCAGCAGGATGCTGAGGAGCAGGCTAGTGTGCCACAGACCACCGTGGACACAGTGGGAATGGGGTAAACAAGTGATGCAGTAGCAATACTCCTGATCCTAGTTGCAGTGCTGAATCTGAGGCAGTAGCAGCCACAGCAACAACATTATCCGCTGCCACAGACAATGAAGGGGAATGTGGAGGACAAGAAGAAACAGGCCATTCTTCTCCATCTGTTCCCTTCCCCTGAAGTCATCATGGGTGTGGGACTATTTTTCTGTTGGGGCAGGCACAGTGCAGTCATCAGCAATGGCACTGTGCACAATTTGTGACAAGTCAGTGTAAAGAGGAAAAGAGGGAACACACCTTGGCACAAGCGCCCTGATATCACACATGAAAGACAGACACCATGACATTTACTCCAAACCTGTTAAAGACAAACACCCACCACAGAAATCAAGCACCGCTTTTGCTATCCATGACTCTCCAGAAAGGCAACAAGGGGCGAGAAGGAGGAATAGTACAACCAAGGCAGAGACTGGAAGTTCCACGACGAGTGAAACAACTAGCTCGCCATCACCTTCTAGGGTAACTACATCTTCTGCCAATCCACCTCTTTCATTACCTCCCCCGCCAAATGATAGCCACTCTGTTGGTGTTAGGATGTGGCAGTTCATCTCTATCCATTGCACACTGTGTGGTGCACTGACCACACATGCCAGTGTGGTGGAGGAGAATCGCAATCAGTGCACCAAGGTGCATCTGAGGAGATTCCATCCTGCAGAATATGCTAAGATGGTGGCAGGGAGGGTTCAGCATTACTATTAAACTGTCAGCAAGTTGTCATGTCCTTTTTATTGTATTGTATATTTTTATTTATATAGCGCCAACCGGTGTACTTGGCACTTTACAGATTACATTTAATATAGCAGGGGTACAATAAGTGCGGTGATTAAGTGCTTATGTAGGCAGTCATAAGGGGAATGACAGGTGAGTATACATTAGGTTAAGAGGTCCCTGCCCCTTAGAGCTTACAATCTAAGTATAGGATGGGTGACATACAGATACAAGCTGGTAGAGGAGGAAGTGCAGTGTTTGGCTTATGATAATAATGATAATGTTTCCATATTATGCTGTTGCTAGAGATAAAAGGTGCTCTTTTATTTTAGATTTAAAATTGTTGAGGCTTGGCGAATACTGGGTGGTAGGGAGTTACAGAGGTAGGGGGCAGCATGTGCGAAAGCTTTCAATCGTGAAACAGCGATAGTGGTTAAAGGGGCAGTGAGTCGTCCAGCATGTGTGCTGCGTAGTGAACGTGCAGGAATATGGCGGGATATCAAAGATGAGATATAAGGCGGGTACAAGTGATGGAGAGTCTTGAAGGTAATGAGGAGGATTTTGAATGTGATACGCTGCTTTATGGGAAGCCATGATAGTGATTTTAAGAGTGGTGGGGTGAGTACTGTTCTGGAGGAGAGGAAGAGTATTCTGGTGGCTGAATTGAGAACTGACTGAAGAGGAGCGATATGGTTAGTAGGAGGACCAGTAAGTAAAGAGTTGCAGTAGTCCAGGCGAGAAAGGATAAGAGCATGCATGAGGGTTTCTGTTGTAGAGTGAGAGAGGAATGGCCGTATTTTTGCTATATTCCGAAGAAAGAAGCAACAGGTTTTGGTAACGTTGTTAATGTGGGTGGAGAAGGAAAGAGAAGAGTCCAAAGTCCTTAGCGGGGTCTGGGCAAGGGGTATAGTGACAGAGGCAATATTGGTTTCGGGGGTCATGGTGTTTGGATACAGACTGTGCACATTGCATTTGTTGATGAGACCCGCTGCTCCTGCTCTCAAGGGGAAAATTATATTCTAATAACAACACATCCATGATGATTTTGGAGGAGGGCCAGGTGGATAAGATTTAATGGCCAACTTGTTCTTTTCTCCACATAGAATGGGGGCTACTTATTCTGATGCTACAGCCTCAGGAGCATCACTGAAGCCAGTCATGGCAAGTGGAACCTTCATCATCCATCTTACATGTTACTGCTATTGTTAATCTCATTCCCTTACAGCTGCCTAATCATCCTGCTGCTTAAACAACTCAGCAGCAGTATGAACAACAGTAGCAACTCAGGAGTACATTTGACAGTGGCCACTGGCCAATATGACCTGCTGACATTAGGCCAGTAGGGCATTTTTATTTTTTTCTCAGGGCTTGTGCTTTATAAAAATAAAAAAAACATAGTCCTACAAAAAAAAATAAAAATTTTTGGGGAGTTTGTTTC
Source organism: Rhinophrynus dorsalis (assembly GCA_037306005.1). NCBI lineage: Eukaryota > Metazoa > Chordata > Amphibia > Anura > Rhinophrynidae > Rhinophrynus > Rhinophrynus dorsalis. The sequence goes on from CM074722.1 coordinate 259,226,158, forward strand.
TAACAAGCCTAAGTCCTACAAATCAATGGTTTTTTATGGCTTCGTCTCTAATAAGTCAAATTTCTACAAAGGCCTCTACAAATCAAGAAAATCATCCTCTACAAAATACTCTATCAAGTCAAGTATCAGTCAACCCCAGTGGCAGCTAATGTCAGGAGGTTCCTGTCTCTATCACTTTACATACATTCTTTTTTTTATTAACTGTCCCACCATTAGCAGTCAAGAACCCCCACGGAAACAAATTCCCTGTTCAAATGATTCATTCATTCACCAACACAGGCACCCTACTCAGACCCCTTTATACCATGTCTTATGGTTTCTATTTTATTTTTTTTTATTTAGAATTTATTTTTTATTAACTGCCCCCCAACCCCAGTAAGCAACCCCCCAAAAAATCATCTCCCGTTCAACTGATTCTTTCCCCATACCCCACCAACACAGGCACCCTCAAGCCCCTTTTATACTGTGCCTTTGGGAAATAAAATAATATTTGCTACGTGTTGTGTGTAACTTCTATGTTCCCATTGATTTCAATGGAATGAGCTAAGCAAAAAGGCAGAAAAAAAGTGGAAAATCGTCACTTTTCTCAGGAAATTTTTCGCCAAGGGGAAAGTGCCATTTTTCGATGATTTCAGTTTGAGGTGGAATTTTTCACCCATCCCTAGTGGTGACTTAGAATCTGGAACACAGGTTACGCAGGATGTGCAGATGTTTCCACTTTCTTCCTGTAAACATTTTCTTAGAAAATGACCTATAGTCCTCCTTTCCATAGAATTTCCAGTGTGTAGGATATGCAGGAGAAATTTCCCTGCAGAAGGTCCAACACCTACTCTGAGTGAGGGATATTCTTTAACGTTCCGAGCTCCCTAACTGCGTTTCCAGGTTTCCTTTGATGACATCACAATACATTCACACACATCAAGCATACACGCGCTCACACTCAAAGTAACATGTCAGCAGAAAGGGACTTCTCATAGAAATCAAGTGAAAAGCAGAAGACCTTGTTCTACACCAGTTTCATCCTAGTAGTTACTAAAAGGAAAAACAACACTTCAGAGGAGATCAGTTCAGTTTTATCATGGATCCCACCCCCTGCCATTAAGGACTTAATTACAGTGGACCAGGTGTCAGTTCTTCAAGGGAGGGATTTTTGCATGAGCTAATGCATAGGAAATGCAAGAATGCTAAGTAATAGGTGGAGGGAGATCTCTTCAATTGGTTCAAAGAAACACCACTCACGTGTTCTTTTCTCTAAGTGAATACATCCTCCTATTTTTTACTGATTTGTTTTGACACATCACATCATGATAGCTGCTGCCTCAGTGACACAAGGGCTAGCAGGAGCATCATCGTTCCACTGCCTGTCTTATATTAGTGTTGCTATAGCAGTCCCATGTAGTGGTCTAATCCTACTGCTGCTTAGGCAACTCAACAGTAGGGGTGGGCGAAAAGTATGAAAAATTTCCTGTGAAAACATGCCGATTTCTTACTTATCCCACAAACAATTTTGCCTTTCCGTCTATGCAAAAATTTTCGCCTATTCGCCTATTTTAACAAATGTTCTGCCTATGTTAACACATTTTTTGCCTATTTTAACACATTTTTTTCACCTGTATGTTCTATAGGTACTACATTTCCCATTGTAATATTACTTCTTCTGAGGGCTGAAGTTTAGAAATAAGTGGCTGAAAGTCAAAGTTGTGTGTCCTACAGCAAAATATGGCTTGAAAAATGTGTTAGCATGCAGAATGCATTTGTCCTTTGTCTACAACACTTTCTTACTTAAGTGACACTGGCACATATTCATAATGATATCAAGTAATAAAAAAATAAAGTACAACCTACAATGTGGTACATGTGTATTTTAGCGGTGGTGGTGGGGGACTGGCATGGTGTGATTTGTGTATGCATTTTTACCATTGTCATACTCTATCCTCCTTCTCAGATTATTGACACACATTACTTATCAGTCATAGAAGTGGTCCCACCTGTCCTCCACCTCCTCATCTGTGCTTCTGTTAATATATATTGTCCTGGCTTTGTCTGTCATGTGTGGTTTCTGCTACTACTACTACTAGAGCTAGATGTTGATGAAATTTTACTGCCGCTACTACTAGGTGTCAAAGGGGCAGCATTTATATCAGAAGCACCGGAGGTACTCTTCATATCTAACTGTGGATGTTAACTTGTGTTGCTGTTGCTGGGTACTCAAAACAGGTGTGTGTGGTTGAGTGGGACTTGGACTTTGAAGAGGCAATGATATTGAGGATGACTGATAGGGTGACTGTGTGCTTTTTGACATCTGTACTTGTCCACGGTCAGACTTTCCAATGGCTTTCTCAAACAGTTCATAGACAGGTACAGTGCTACTTAAAAGTGGTGGAAGATACAGCCAGGGCTCAAAATTTCCACTCCCCACTAGCCTATGGCAAGTGAAAATTCAGCCCTGGTGAGTAGAAATTCAGCCCTGGTGGATATGTTATGGCTTGCAGTGGCGAGTAAATTTTCAGGTCTGGCTAGTAGCAAAGGACTTCACATTTTAAGCCCTGATACAGCCTTTGATTTTCTGCTAACCTTATAACCCTGTTATCATCCTCACTCTCAACTTCATCTGTATCTGAACAAGAGAAGGATGTTTGAGGGATATATTCTAGATCTGCATCATCATCAGTCATCATTAGGTCATCCTCAGCAGCATCAGTTTTTGGCCACTACTACCCTTATGTTCCTCTAAGCTTTTGGAGGTCTTAAACAATTTCTTTTTACTTTTACTATAACAAAATTCGCTACTACTTTGAGGACAGGTGTTTTGGTGTCTCACTGTCTGATGCAGCAGGCGGTTCAGCTGCTACACCTTCCTCTATTATGCTGTTGCCAGCATAATCAACACTTGACTGTGACTTGTTGTTGTCTTCAGTGTTCTTCTTATATGGTTCTATATTTCTACTGGCACTGGTGGTGCTGGACCTTTTTTGCTGGGACCTTGACAAACTGTATTCTCCTGAGTAAAGGGATCATCATCATTGATTACACACGCTGCAACAACCATTGCTGCAGTAGGTTTTTGGACTACTACTTTACTCTCACATCCCTACACTGCTCTACCCCTCCCCCTTCCCCTTGTGCGTTTGCTGGACATTCTGCAACTGCACTGTTTTTTTGCTGTGCAGTGCACAACACAACTAATGGAACTGTATGATGCCTTGCCTAAGCCCAGTCAGCTGTCTGTCACTGTCAACTAAGATATTTCGTTTTTTATTCTTATTTATTTATTTATTTATTTTTTTATTGTTTATTTTTATTTATTTTATTTTTTTAAGTTGTCCATCCAGAATGTCATAAATAGCTTACCACTAGCATCTAGCACTGCTGGTACCATGTCAGTAGGGCTTGCATTTTTCTTTTTTTCAGGGCTTGTGTTTTGCAAGCCTGAAGCCTGCAAATCAATTTTTCTCAATGCTTGTTTTTGACAAGCCTGAAGATGTGCAATTTTTTTCTAAGGCTAGCCTTGTTTGAAATCAACAATCAAAAATGTTAAAGTCTATGCTTGCTGTAATATATTGAATGTTTAACTTTCTGTAAGTCCACAAAACAAATATTTTTCACACTTTTCTTTCTGCTGTTACAATTCCCACTGAAAGTGCAGATGTGTATGGTGGGGGTATACTGGTATGGTCTGATTGATATGTATATATATGTGTTCATGTCAGGGTCATTGTCTCTGTCACTAATCAGTCAAACTATTTTATATTTACATTTTTTATTTTTATCATTAGCTGTCTCTATCCCCATCAATTAAAAAAACATCCCCCATGCAAATGGTTTTTCCTCCAAACTCCCCTAACATAGAAAGAACAGCCAGCTAGAAGGAATTTGGTTCACCACTCTCTGTGTTTTGGGGTAAATTTCCACTTCTCTCTTCACACACACCCTTATTCCCCTAACACAAAGGACAGCTACAAATAATTTCAAGTTATTTGGGGCAAATTTCCTTTGCTCTCTTCTTACAACTCCAAATTCCTCTAGCATTGAAATAACAGCCAGGAAGAAACTTGGGTCATGGCTATCTGAGTCTTCCCAGTGAGTCACAGAATTTTGAGGTATATGGGATAAATATTTTTTGCTTCTTCTCACCCCCCCAGATTCCCCTAAAACATCAAACAGCCAGCTGGAAAGAACTTGGATCAGAGCTGCCTCTGTCTTCAAAGTCAGTCACACAGAATTTTGAGATATTTGGGGTCAATGTCTTTTCTTACTTCCTCTCCCCCAGAGCGCCCCAGACTCCCCAAACACAGAGAGCAGATTTCCTGCATACAAGCCTGTTTTTTCTCGCTCAAAAATATGCTGTTCTCTCTTCCTCTCTCAAATACAGAATGGCATGCTGTGGACACTTGACACTCTTTTATACTATGCCTGCGGGAAAAAAAGGAAACTTGTCACATGGTGGGGGAAATTCAGTCTTCCCATTGATTTCAATGCAATGAGCTAGGGAATAAAAGGGGACAGTCTGTACTTTTTGAGGTAGAAAGTGCCATTTTTCTCCTCTTTCACTTTTAAGGTGAAAAGTTTCACCCATCCCTAGTATGATTTTACCCAAAAGATCAGTAAATGCATAGTTTATTTCCATATGGTGAGCACTGAGTGCTGCACCATAACATAATTTATGCTGTTTACATTGTCAGTGTAGAACTGGACGTAATTAACATCTGAAAAAGACAATGAGAAAGACTTTAATTTTTTCCCAAATGTCTCCTAACTACGCATCTACTGGTCTTTTGTCTAATATAACACATAGGCAATTCTGAATTAAGTTTTTCAAATATGCAAGTCAATGTGACAGGTCCACAAGGAAATAAGATTGTTCTCCTGATGATAACCATAAAATTAAATAAGATATATAGAGTGAGCTTTACATTTTCAAGCTATAGGGAGTGTAATTATTTGAGGTGTTTACAGAAGGCTGTCAACTAAAAGATCTGATTTTCTATGTAACTTGGAATAAAAAAATATTTGAAATACCACAGATACAAGTATGAAACTGAAACTAAGTTGTAAGGAATTTTTATTCAACATGTGCATACTGCAAAACCTAAAGCTGTATTTTCTTTTCTAGGTTACAATGGCTAACATTGGATTAAGTGGAGATGATCCACTGAAGACTCGTGAGAATATACTATTCTCCCTTCGAATGGCCACATGGAATCAGATTTTGGATCCTTGGGTTTACATCCTCCTGAGGAAAACTGTCCTAAAAAAACTATTCAGGATTGCCAGGCGCTGTTGTGGTGTTGAAGTCATTGGTTTACATGCCTGGGAATTTAGCTCATTCAAAAATTCTCTAAAAGGGGCCACTCTCTCTGACTCACCGAGTTCTACACGAACAAATACATTTAATTTTACTCAAAAAAGAGACACAGAACAAAAATGTGAGCTCATAGAAACCAAATAAGGAACTCAGATCTACTAAGAAGAATGTGAGCAATTTCAGAACAAACCAAGTGCACTATAAGTGACACATATAAATTCCCAGGTATCTAAATGGGGTATTTAATCCCCTTGAATTCTAAAGAGGTTTTCAATTCATTCACAATGCATTGGAGCCCTTGCTACAACTCAAGAGCTTAAAAGCCCCATTTAAATCAATGGAATTGTTTTTAGATTGTGAACCTTGTATTGCAATTGGCTTGTCTCATTTGTTATCAGTAAATCAGCCTTTATGTGTTTTAGAATTCTTAAATAATAGTATTCAAGTATTAATATATTTCTCACATGAGATATCCCAGCATTTAACACTTTTGTAAAACCCCCAGGCAATTGTTTTGGGTCGGTTCATTAACCCTTTCAGAGCCAGAGCGTTAACCAATGCATTGCAATGCAATTTTGGATATGTCTAAGATACTCAAATGAATAAGAAATTTTATTCTAAATATTGTAAGGGTAAGTATCTCCTGGAAACAGGTGTTTCTATACAATATGGTGTATGTGTTGGAAGGGTTCCTGGCCCTCCATTGCAGAATGCCACATTATCTGCCTCTCTCCTAAACCAGGGCACCTTCTAGGAATACTTCTCTAGAGTACATGTTGCACCAGCCCTTTACATTCTTCATGTACTTGTGAACATGCAATGAGTACTACAGACACTGCCCTGGATCTTCCTGGATTTTTAAAAAAATAATTCAATTCTATTTTTGTGGCATACCAGGTTCTCAATTAAATTAAAGCAATACGTCATTAGAATGGTCTACAGTGTGCCTGCAAACCAGGCACACTTTGTAGACCGTTCTAATGAAGAATTTCTTTGTAGACAATGCTATTTCGGCTCTGCTGAAGAGCCGTCTGGTCCCGGGGCCAGGATATCAGTCTGTCTGACATCTGTAAAAGGGGCAGGAGGGGGAAACTTTAGAAGCTTATAACTCTTAAACTATACAAGTTTGAGAGACAGGACTTAAATGAAATAATGTATTTTTATTTTTTTTTATTTACAATTTTAAACTTTCATAAAATTAAGTATTACTATCCCTTCAAGTCCAAAGGGATATACAGTGTACCCTTCTGGTCCTTAATGGTTAATTAGCTCTAAAGACAACCATAGAATGATGTGATATTTATCAATGGGGATATGCAAAGTGTTGACCTTTAAAGTGACATTATCACCAAAAAAAATGAAAATCACTCATATCCATATTATGTACTCCTAACAATTATTTATTTATTTTCACATTTTGTTTTGTGTGAACATTCGAAAATCCTTTATAAATGCATCTGGAAAGTGGCGACAGTTTGTCTACATTTGTTATCAGGCTAGTTAAAAAAATGAGAAAACCTTAAGCAGAGGTTCTTAATTTGAGATTAGAATACAACTTTCCCACTTCATAGGTACTCTTATCTCCTCTTTGTTTATTTACCTCAGTTATGACGCACATTGCACTTATCATTTAATAGGGGCATTAGGGGCACATCCGCCTACATACGGATGGAAAAGCAAGTTTACAAAATATTTTGTGGCTTATGAACCCAAGAAAAGCATTTTTAAAATTGCTTTCTAACCGGATATAATATTTAAAAAGACATGAACCTTATTCATTTTTAAGTGATAATGTCCCTTTATGAAAAGATTTTTTTCAATTATCAATAAATGTATTCATAGTAAGGGGCAGGTTGAAACACATTGAGGGTTATACACTAAGGCATGATAAAGAGGTGATAAAGTGGAGATGACTTCTCCAGTGATATCACCTCTCCAGTTCCTGTGTTATTCTATATACCTTATGCACTAAGATATCCAAAGCTGCAGAAATAAGATAGGAACTGGAGAAGTGATATCACTGGAGATGGTTTGGTTTGGGAGATATTCAGAAATAAAGTTTCCCCTGGAGTGATGTCATTGCTCCACCCTTCAGATTTGGAATCCGGTCGCCAGACCAGCAGTGCCTCTCCAGAAGTGCTGAGATCATGATCTTTAAAAAGAATTTCTTAATTGGAATGGTCTACAAAGTGTGCTTTCAAGCCAGGCACACTTTGTACACAGTTCCAATGAAGTAGTTATTTTCAAAGATCATGATCTCGGCACTGCTAAAGAGCTGCCGGTTGCTATGTGGACCTAATTCCAAATCTGTCCACTAGATGGCAGACTTGGCTGAAACAGCAAGGAAAAGTGAACTATACTATACTTTACATATGAATATCTCCCATAAGACGTATATCATCTTTCATGGTTTTTTAAGGGCTACAATATAAAATAAACTTATTTTCAGGTATTACTATCCCTTTAAGAAGTTATCGATACCTTTTGTGTTGCAAATTGTATTGAAATAGAATAATACAACTTATTAACCCCTTGCGTGCCAGGCTCTGCAATGCGTTGCATACCTTTCTGACATTCAAAGGGTTAAATATGTCCCTTTGTTCTAGGTTTCTTGGGTTAGAAGTTTAACTGCTGGTAAAGGCAATGCTGGGAGGCTGATGCACAAAACAGCATTGGAGGAAAACTGGATCAAAACAAACTGCACTACAGGGATCAAATAAAAATTCTTCTTGATTTAAATGAATATTTCACCACTTGAATGCTGTAGACATGTTCAAAGCATTGCAAAGCAGTATTGATGGGTTAAAGTTCCCAATTAAATTAATGGGAATTTTTATTTGTTCTTTGGTGCATTTGGATTGGCCTAGAATTGCATCTGTTCTTCTTTTTACACCAAACTCACAGATTTCTAAACTGTACAAGTATTTGAACAAATCATTTACATTACACATTGCTACATTTTCAGCAACAAAGTAAACATTCTTGAGTTTTCTTTTTATATCCTGTTTGTGATTTTAAAATGTGCAACACCACTGTATGTAAAGGATAAAGAGAATATAAAATATATGTTAAGAAAGCTTAGAGATTCATTATGCACATTTTTGGAAAACGTAACCGTCCTGGTGACTGAACTTTTTATGTATTACCCCATGTGAATGTAAATAATATTATTTTAAAGGAAAGTATAATCTCTAAAAATAGCAGCCCCCAACTTACTTTACAATGTCCAGAACATTCTAATATCCCTTATAAAATTTGCCTAGAAACCTTAGTTCAAGAGTTAACATCTTCAATCAATTCTGGAAGTTTTTTCAAATGCATGAGAATGCATGAGTATACTTAGCCATTTAAAGGGAAAATATACCCTTAGAGTATGTAGCTGTTAATTTGTTTAATGGATTCATTTATTTAATACTAGTTGAACAGCCTGTGTAGACAGGCCACAGTGCCAGACAGCAACGGCTGTGGTGCAGTCATGCAGAGTAGAGACTGCCCATGCTGCGGCTGATAACGGAGTGGGGCGCTCCGAATTCAGATGTGAATTTGGAATGCCCCGCTACATTATCAGCCACGTCATGGGCAGTCTGTACATCACATGACTGCAGCGCACGCAGCCGTTTGTACTGCGCATGACAGCTTCTGACAAACATACTTTAGTGAATTATTATATAGGATGACAGAAAGTTATGTCTATTATTTTTGGTATTTGCATTTTTGCAGTTTCCAGTATGTAGTAATCTTTATTCAAGACTGCCTTTAGATTACAAATACTTCTAGCAATCTATAGGCTTCAATAAACATAAATGGATCATAAGGGCCACAAGTTGTTTTCAGATTTTGAACAGTTCATAGTGAACTATAAGAGAATGAAAATGGTGTACATTTATGATGGACTACAGTTAGGAGGACATCTACCTAGGTAAATAATTTTAAACAGATTGAGTCACTTATTCCTAAAGTATGCTGCTCCTTTAAGGCCAAGAGTGGTGCACAGTGCATTGGGGTTCAATGTATTGCACACACTTCTGATCATTAAAGAGTTAAGATCAATGTTCATTCTAAAGGGAGCAATCCAGCACTCAACTGTAAGCTGTATGGTGCAACAATGTATAAAACTGCTCTCTTTAATTCTTTAATTCCTCCCCTTTTTCACTGAAGGGGAAACTCTGGTTAAAATGATCATGTTCAGTGAGCAGAGGTTAAGGTCCTGGGACCCTGCAAGTAACTGTCATGTCCTCTTCCATGGACATAACATCCAGAGGGAAGATTCACTAAGCAGTGATAAAGAGGTGATAAAATGGAGATGACTTCTCCAGTTTATAACTTCTCCAGTTTCTATGTTATTCTATGGAGCCTATGCACTAAGATCTCCAAAGCTGAAGAAATCTTAGTGCATTGGCTCCATAGAATAACATATGAACTGGAGAAGCGATAAACAGGAGACGTCATCTCCACCATATCACCTCTTTATCACCACATAGTGAATCTCCCCCCAGGAGTGATTAAAGATGCTGCTCTTGAACAAAGGCACAAGATCCAAATTTATAGTATTTTCTGGTCATAGTACCATATGTGGAGTGTTATCACTAGGGGTTTATATTTTTCCTTTAAGAATAAAATTGTTTCAGCAAATCTATTTTGCCAAAATGGAGTGATTTTCACAAAATTATGAAGTGAAAAATCCTAGTTACTTTAAAATTGTTTTATTGAAAACAATAACTATGATGTAAAGCTATTTTATTTTGTAAAAAGCTAAAAACCCTGTATGAAACCAGGAATATGATATTATTTATCAAAAAATATACCCTGAGGGTTAATGTATATAAAATTCAGTATTTACTATGTTTAGTGTCTTTTGACTTATTGAAAAGATAAGGCTGATGTAAATTGTTCTGTAATATATGTAGATCATTGATACATTAAATGTTGTTCATTGGCAGTCAACTATATATTTTTGTTTATCTTAACATATAATTCTTGTAAAACATTGCTGGTAGAGGATGATGGGAATTGTAGTGCTCAAAAGCTTGAGGGCCTCTGGCTACTCAACCCTGTTTTACAACGGTAATGTAAGTCACTTGAATTTATCACAAAGAATTTGTAATTTAAAATAGTTTTGCTTATTTGTCATAAGCAATTTTGGAGGTCATATAATTGAGCTCTGCAACTGTACACAAACTAACACATTCAGTATTACTCTAAGATAGTAATAGAACAAAAATATGAGACTATGAAAATCAAATAAATAAAGTATAGGGTGAAAGTGCCAGGTTGGTTCCATACTAATTCAAGTGTTGCAATGGATTTTCTGCCCTAAACCTATCTAAAGTCAAGTTACTAAGCTATGTATGCCAGAATTATACACCTCAACATTGCATGTGCCAAGGGGAGGACAATGGGGCAATCTTGGTCATTTCTTTCCTCTATACCTTGTTTAACACAATGGGGGTTATGTAATAAGATGTGATAAAGCAGAGAAATCTTAGTTCATTGACTCCATAGATTAACACAGGAGATGTGATTTCACTGGAGAAGTCGGGGAGATTCACTAAGTGGTGATAGAGGTGATTAAGTGGAGATGACTTCTCCAGTTTATCCCTTCTCCAGTTCCTATGTTATTCAATGGAGCCTATTCACCAAGATCTCCAAAGTAGAAGAAATCTTGATGCATAGGCTCCATAGAATAACATAGGAATTGGAGAACTGATAAACTGGAGAAGTCATCTCTACTTTATCACCTCTTTATCACCGCTTAGTGAATCACCCTCGTCATCTCCTCTTTACACCTCTTTATCACTCCTTAGTGCATAACCCCCAATGTATTAAACAAGGTGTAGAGAAAATGGTGTGGATATATGCCAATTCCTTGGGCATACTATGGGGCTGTAGGGGGTTTGCTGGCATTAAAGTCCTTACAAATGGTGGAGATTGTTGACAGGTATGAACTATAACGCTCACACACTGCACTGCATACTCTGAAGTGTAGTCCCTGGTGTTAGAGGGTATTATTGCCAGTTGGGCTCATGATGAATTTGTACTTTCACCACTATGTGTTTTAGGATTATTAAACCATAACATTGAATATTATTATCATATTCAGTGAGATGTAATGTAATTGTGTGGGGACAATTCATCAAGGAGTAAGTTAAGGAAAAGTACCTGGAAACAAGTGTTTTGTAAAATATTTCAGTTGTCTTAAATTGTCCTGAAGGCAGAATGTCACAGTGAGGCTGCAATACTACTACTAAGAAGAGCTGAAGTTTTCTGGGGCAAAACCAGCTCTTCCATAGGGATCAAATAAAAATCCCCACTGATTTAAATTAAGCTCTTAACTCTTTCAATGTTAATGGTGTCTCCAACACTATTATTGGTTTAACATCAATGGAAAGTTTGCCCGTTTTATTTGCCCATAATTCCTCTATTTCTCCTTAGTACATCAGCGTCAGTATTTATCTTTCCCATAAAGTCAGGGCACCACCTAGGAAGACTTCACTAGGATGACAATGTATTGTTGCTCCTCTCTTTTGCCCCCTTAATGCAGCTGTGGACACATGGTGCAGTGAGCATCATATTGCTGAGCCTGCTCATATGAATGCATGCAAAGAGTTAAAATAACCTATATATCTCTGTAACATATCAATTTGGTTTTGTATAGGGTTGACATAGACTTTTCATGGTGATACTTGATAGAATGCGAGTTTAACCCTTTGAGTGCCCAGGAGGTATTCAATGCATTAAAACGCAATGTGTTGGATACCTCCCTGACACTCAAAGGGTTAAAAAAATACAATTTTAACAATCTGAGTAACAGAGAGGTATCCAATGCATTGCACTGCAATGTGTTGGCTACCTCTCAGGTACTCAGAGGATTAAAGGGATAGTAATGTTTCACAAAAACAGCAGAGTTGTAGTTCAAGAGTAGTTGAATGATAAAGTATCCCCTCCCGCCTGCTCACCTCAGATGTGGCATCTGGTCACTTGACCTGACAGCTCACAACAAGGGACAGTCTTTTTACTGTGAGCATAAGGAAAACCCTTCCCCCTTGACAGTTTTTTCAGGTTTTCCCTTATGCTCAATGAAGATTGTCCCTCTCTGTGATCCATCTGGACAGTCTTGCTGCTCTGAGGTGAGCAGTGTCACATCAGTAAAAGGGGCAGGAGGTGGATATTTTATCATTCAATTACTCTTGGACTACAACTCTGACAGCACTGAAATAACAGGCTCAAATACTATGAAGATTCATTGAAACTGCTTTTATTGTGAAACATTACTATCCCTTTAAGAACCATATTCAATAAGATAAAGGGATGCAATTCTGAAACAAGTTCACCAGATAGACTAAATACAAGTTTCACAATTTGTAACCTTTTGAATACTAGATAGGTCTTCAACACATGGCTTCACAGTGCTTTGGATACTTCTCTAGCAACTTAAGGAATAAATGACCCATTTAAAACAATGGGGCTTATTATTCCCCCACATTGAGCACTTGATTTGTTCTAGAATTGTTTCTCTCTAGCATCCTGTACAAGACCCATTGTGAATATTTATGGCCTTACATTTACATAGAGCACAATTGTTTTATTTAACGCTTTGTTCCCGCAGGACATTTCGCGAAAACCACGTTGTTATCTGCTTTTCCATGGGAAAATCCTCTTTAAAACTAGCGGTTAAAATTTTCTCATCTTTCGCCCATTGACCAAAATTTTTTGCCATTTTTTCAATGTCTAGAGAGTTTCCGCCTATTGATTTACGTTGTTTTTGCATTTCCCCTATAAAAAAGGTGACATTTTCGCTGAAGGCAGACACAATAGAAGCAGCTACAGAGCGAGATAGATGTGCTGTGCTGTTCTGCTGTAATATTTTGCAAAAATTGAGGCAGGAAAGGCTCATAGTGACTGCTATCACTATGGGCAAGGTGAAAAATAATCAAAGGAGGAGCTGGAAGGACCCTTATGTGTCCACTGAGCCTTAGTAGGAGGAGAGGAGGAAGTGACTATAGCAGTACTGAACCAATGCTATCCAGTCCCCCTAAATCACCCCAAGGGATTCTGGGGAATTTAATGGGTAGGGAGGGAGAAAAGGGAATGGGAAGGAAGGGAAAAAAAGAATGGGAAGGGAGGGAGAAAAGGGTAGTACTAGTGAGAGCAGGACAGGTCAGATGCCTGTGCTTGCTGCAAGATGTGCTGCCCCTGCTGCCACTAGTGCTGAACCTGCTTCCAGTGCTGAACCTGCTGCCACCAATACTTTGTCTGCTGCTAGTGTTTCTTGTAGTACTCAGGGGGGAAAGGAGAAAATGATACCAAGTGTGACAGTAAGGAACCCTCTGTCACATTGCTCGTCAACTCCTCCAAGCAGCAGTGAGATGTCTGGAATAGAGCAGCATCATGTAGGGACTAGTAGTGGTGGTGGTGATGTTAGAGAAGCTGGGGTGAAAGAGAAATTAATGACCTTTTTATCAAAGTGAGAAGGAATGAGAAGATGATGGATGAGGATGGGCATCACCACCACCATTAGCAATCAGCTTTTGCAATTTGCGGAAATTGCAACTGGTCTAATTCCTGCTGCTGCTGAAATGAAAGGGCAGCAGGGTGCTGAGGATAAGGCTAGTGTGCCACAGATCACCGTGGACACAGTGGGAATTGGGTCAACAAGTAATGCGGGACTAGGACAGGTTCCACTTGCCAGCGCCAGCAATACTCCTGGTCCTAGTTGCAGTGCTAAATCTGAGGCAGTAGCAGGAACATAAAAAGCAAAGGGGAATGTGGAGAAGAAGAATAAAGAGGCAATTCTTCTCCACTTGTTCCCTATCCCTCCCCCCAGAAGTCATGGGAGTGGGACTATTATTCTCTTCCGGAAGGCACAGTACAGTCATCATCAACAACGGTACAGTGCAAAATTTGTGACAAGTTAGTGAGAAGGGGAAAGGAGGGAACTAGTGATGATCGAGCACCCCGATGCTCGGGTGTTCGGGTGCTCTGGCCGAGCGCCCCCGGAGGCTCGAGTGCTCGGCCGAGCACCCGAGCCCCATTGAAGTCAATGGGAGGACTCGAGCATTACACCAGGCACCCCCTGCTCTGATGAGGGGAGGGTGCCTGGTTCATAGGAAAAGGTCAGAAAATGATGGAAACACCACAGAAATGGTTCAGGGACAGCATAGGGAGGATGTCTGGATGCATCTTGGACTCCAACGTCGCTGCTGGGAACGATGTTTCGCCCGTAGTACGCCATTTTTACAGACTGACCGTAAAACACACAAAAAGGAAGATAAAAACGATTTTAGGCGAAAAATTGTTACCAAACAGTATTTGCTGTATATTTACTTGTATATCATCTGCAAATTCTGCAAAAAATTTCATCGATTTTTCGGAACTGGGGCCATGATTAAGAGGGAAACGTGCGCAGCGTAAAGCAGGTGTTCAACGTGGTTATGGCCCGGGTAAGGTACAGCATTCAGGAACGGAGGCCGCAGCTACCACAGGTTTTACAACATGTCCGTTTGCCCTTGTTAAGTCCAAAATTTATAGTCGGAACAGTGGGGTCTGATCCATTGAGTAAAAGTGACGAAGTGACTTAGTGGATGAAGCCAAGAACTACCTTCTGCTCTGTCGAACACCCCAGCCCTATTTAATTCAATGGGAGGACCTGAGGCACTCCGATACAACCTGTATATCACAAAATGGAGGGCCTCATTCACATTGTGGTACAATAGTTCAGGTAGTGGTCCAACACTCATAAAGCCTATGCACTAAGTGAAAGGGCTGCCAAAAATTAGACTGAAATGTCACTCCAATACACCCTTTATTACACATAAAGGAGGGCATCATACACACCCTTGAAAAATTAAGATTAATGGCCTGCTGGTGACCCTCTAAAACATTAGGGGCGAGGGCATGCCGCTAAGCTGACCATCTAAAACATTAGGAATGAGGGTCTGCTGTTGAGCCGACCATCTAAAACATTATGGGTGAGGGTCTGCTGCGGAGCTGACCATCCTAAACATTATATGCGAAGGCCCGCTAGTGAGCTGACGCTATAAAACATTATATGTGAGGGCCCGCTAGAGAGCTGACCCAATAAAACATTATATGAGAAGGCCCGCTGGTGAGCTGACCTATACAAAAATTGTCAAACAGGGCCCGCTGGTGAGCTGGCCCTATATAAAAATTATATCACAGGGCCCACTGGTGAGCTGGCCCTATATAAAAATTATATCACAGGGCATATGGAAGAGGAGGAGGAGGATGAGAAGATTAAGAGTCAACCATATACCCGTTTTTTGGGTGGAAGGGGTGAATGGGAATACAGAGTATTCCCATCATTGTAAATAACATATCTAAAGTGACTTTATGTTCACCCGGGGCTTTCCTCCAGTGGAGTGGAGAAGTCAGGGGAAATCCAGGCCTTGTTCATTTTTATAAGTGTCAACCTATCAGCATTTTCGTTGGAAAGGCGGATACGCTTATCTGTTATGATGCCACCAGCAGCACTAAATACCCGCTCAGACAGAACGCTTGCGGCAGGGCAGGCCAGCACCTCCAAGGCGTAGAGTGCCAGTTCATACCACGTGTCCAGCTTGGACACCCAGTAGTTGTAAGGCACAGAGGGATCATTGAGGACGCTGACACGGTCTGCTACGTACTCCTTCACCATCTTCCAAAACTTTTTCCTCCTTGTGACACTAGGCCGCGCATCAGGGTGAGGGTGCTGGCGGGGTGTCATGAAGGTGTCCCACGCCTTGGAGAGTGTTGCCCTGCCTTTGTCGGAACTGCTGTGTGCTCCCCTTTTCTCCCCTTCTCGGTTGGCCAAGGTAGCACGTACTCTGCCGCCAGCGTTGTCAGATGGAAAATTTTGGAGCAATTTTTCGACAAGAACCTTCTGGTATTGCACCATTTTGCTTGTCCTCTCCACCGGAGGAATGAGAGATGAGAAATTCTCTTTGTAGCGGGGGTCCAGAAGGGTGAACACCCAGTAATCCGTGTTGTCTAAAATGCGTATAACGCGTGGGTCACGGGAAAGGCAGCCTAACATAAAGTCAGCCATGTGTGCCAGAGTACCAACAGGCAAGATTTCGCTGTCCTCACCAGGAGGATGACTCTCAATCTCCTCATCCTCTTCCTCCTCTTCTGCCCACCCACGCTGAAGAGATGAAAATAAAGTTCCATGGCTACCCTCTGTAGCGGAGGCAACCGTGTCTTCCTCCTCCTCCTCCTCCTCCGCCTCCTCCAATTGTCGCTGAGAAGACGAAGTGAGGGTGCTCTGGCTATCACCTTGTGTAAGCTCTTTCTCCCCCATTTCCACCTCTTCCACATGCAAAGCGTTGGTTTTAATTGTGAGCAGCGAGCGTTTCAGTAGACACAGAAGTGGGATGGTTACACTGATAATAGCGTTATCGCCGCTCACCATCTGTGTCTATTCCTCAAAATTGCGTAAAACCTCACAGAGGTCTGACATCCATTCCCACTCCTCACTTCTGATTACAGGAAGTTGAACGGAGAGGCGACGACCGTGTAACAGCTGGTACTCCACTACTGCCCTCTGCTGCTCACAAAGCCGGGCCAACATGTGGAAGGTGGAGTTCCAGCGCGTGCTCACGTCACACAGCAGCCGGTGAGCTGGCAATTGTAAGCGCTGCTGCAGCGTCAACAGGCCGGCTGAAGCTGTAGATGACTTACGGAAATGTGCACACACGCGGCGCACCTTCGTCAAGAGATCATGCAAATTGGGGTAGGTTTTTAGAAATCGCTGAACCACTAAATTAAATACATGCGCTAGGCATGGTACGTGTGTGAGCTTGCCGAGCTCCAAAGCCGCCACCAAGTTACGCCCATTATCACACACAACCATGCCTGGTTGCAGGTTGAGTGGCGAGAGCCACTGCTCGGTCTGGTGACTAATCCCCTGCAACAGCTCTGAGGCCGTGTGCTGTTTGTCCCCAAGGCAGATCAGCTTCAGCACGGCCTGTTGACGCTTCCCCACTGCAGTGCTACACTGCTTCCAGCTACCGGCTGATGGGTGAGTGGCGCTGCGCGCAGAGAATTCGGAGGTGGAAACGGAGGAGGAGGAGCCAATAACGTAGGTGCTGGCGGAAACCCTGATGGAGGTAGGGCCCGCAATCCTCGGCGTGGGTAGCACCTGTGCCATCCCAGGGTCCGAGTCGCTCCCAGCCTCCACGACATTCACCCAGTGTGCCGTCAGGGAAATGTAGCGTCCCTGGCCACAAGCACTTGTCCATGTGTCAGTCGTTAAGTGGACCTTCCCAGTAACTGCGTTGGTCAGGGCACGGGTGATGTTGAGGGACACATGGTGGTGTAAGGCGGGGACGGCACACCGGGAAAAGTAGTGGCGGCTGGGGACTGCGTACCGAGGGACAGCTGCTGCCATCAGGCTGCGGAAGGACTCAGTGTCCACAAGCCTAAATGGCAGCATTTCGATGGCCAGTAATTTGGAAAGGTGTGAGGTTAGTGCTATGGCCTGTGGGTGGGTGGCTGGGTATTTTCGCTTGCGCTCAAATGCCTGGGGTAACGACATTTGGACGCTGCGCTGGGACAGGGAAGTGGATGTGGTCGCTGATGGTGCTTCAGATGGTACAGGTGCAGGGCAGGAGGTATGCGGGCCTGCGCCTTCAACAGGCGATTGGCCGGCACCGAAAACAGGGGAAGAGGAGGCAGTGGTGTGGCCTGCAGACACAGATTGGCGATCCGGACGTTCCTCCCACTTATTACGGTGCTTGGATGCCATGTGTCGGATCATGCTGGTGGTGGTGAGGTTGCTAGTGTTCATGCCTCGGCTCATTCTGGTGTGGCACAGGTTGCAAACTACAGTTCTTTTGTCGTCCGCACTTTCCTTAAAAAAACGCCATACCGCGGAACACCTAGCCCTTGGCAAGGGAGATTTACGCAAGGGGGTGCTCCGTGGAACATTTGCGGGCCGGTTTGGTGCGGTCCGCCTTCTTTCTTTAGCCACACCACTGCCTCTTCCAGCCTGTTGCGGTGCTGCAGATGGCTCACCCTCAGGACTGCTGTCATCGCTCGGCTTTCCACCTTCCCAGGTGGGGTCAGTGACCTCATCGTCCACCAAGTCCTCCTCCACTTCCTCACTCTGATCATCCTCCTAATTTCTTGATCCCACCACATCCTCAGTCATTGACAACTGTGTATCATCCTCCTCATTTCTTGATCCCACCACATCCTCAGTCATTGACAACTGTGTATCATCCTCCTCATCAAGGTCTTGAGACAGTAATTGTGGTTGATTTGATGGCAACTGTGTCTCATCATCATCATCCACTTCCTTTGACCTTAAATGCCGTTCCCCTCTGTCATCTTCTTGTGATTGGGTACCCTCTAGAGGTTGTGAATCAGGGCACAAGATCTCATGTTCCTCTGCAAGCGTGCTTGGAGAGAGGTTCAAATCAAGGATTGGTGATGAGACGAGCTCCTCACTATATCCCAGTGTGGGATCACTTCTTTGGCCCGACCCTCTATGGTGGGAGGAAGGATGATCAGGGTGAGGATTATGTTGACCAGACTCTTGGCTAGTGAGAGTGGACTTGGTGGAAGACAGGGTGGTGCTTAACCGACTGGAAGCAGTATCAGCTGAAATCCAACCGACCACCTGTTCGCAGTGGTCTGACCTCGAGAGTGATGTCCTGCGACGCCCTGTAAACTGAGACATGAAGCTAGGTATGGTGGATGTCTTTCTGTCTTGTGCTCTGGCACCAGGCACAGTTTCTCCGCGTCCTGACCCGCGCCCTGAACTATCAGGATCACGTCCACTTCCCCGTCCCTTTTTACCCGCCTTCTTCATATTAAACGGAATATATGCCGGTAATCTGCGGCTAGGCACACGAAACAGAATGTGACGCTAATCTGCGGCTAGGCACACTAAACAATATGTGACGCTAATCTGCGGCTAGGCACACAAAACAGAATGTGACGCTAATCTGCGGCTAGGCACAGTGAACGGAATATGTGACGTTAATTTGTGAATTTGCACACTAAACAATATGTGACGTTAATTTGTGAATTTGCACACTAAACAATATGTGACGCTAATCTGCGTCTAGGCACAGTGAACGGAATATGTGACGTTAATTTGTGAATTTGCACACTAAACAATATGTGACGCTAATCTGCGGCTAGGCACACTAAACAATATGTGACGTTAATCTGCGGCTAGGCACACTAAACAATATGTGACGCTAATCTGCGGCTAGGCACACGAAACAGAATGTGACGCTAATCTGCGGCTAGGCACACGAAACAGAATGTGACGCTAATCTGCGGCTAGGCACAGTGAACGGAATATGTGACGTTAATTTGTGAATTTGCACACTAAACAATATGTGACGTTAATTTGTAAATTTGCACACTAAACAATATGTGACGCTAATCTGCGGCTAGGCACACTAAACAATATGTGACGTTAATCTGCGGCTAGGCACACTAAACAATATGTGACGCTAATCTGCGGCTAGGCACACGAAACAGAATGTGACGCTAATCTGCGGCTAGGCACAGTGAACAGAATAACAATATGTGACGTTAATTTGTTAATTTGCACACTAAACAATATGTGACGCTAATCTGCGGCTAGGCACACTAAACAATATGTGACATTAATCTGCGGCTAGGCACACTAAACAATATGTGACGCTAATCTGCGGCTAGGCACACGAAACAGAATGTGACGCTAATCTGCGGCTAGGCACACGAAACAGAATGTGACGCTAATCTGCGGCTAGGCACAGTGAACGGAATATGTGACGTTAATTTGTGAATTTGCACACTAAACAATATGTGACGTTAATTTGTGAATTTGCACACTAAACAATATGTGACGCTAATCTGCGGCTAGGCACACTAAACAATATGTGACGTTAATCTGCGGCTAGGCACACTAAACAATATGTGACGGTAATCTGCGGCTAGGCACACGAAACAGAATGTGACGCTAATCTGCGGCTAGGCACACAAAATAGAATGTGACGCTAATCTGCGGCTAGGCACAGTGAACGGAATATGTGACGTTAATTTGTGAATTTGCACACTAAACAGAATGTGACAATAATCTATGGCTAGGCACACGTTTAAAATGGCCCTTTTTGTCGCTGCGTTGTAAAATATTTGTCCCTGTGCACCTAGTACAATGTCACCTTAGAACATGTCCCCCCCACAAAAAAATGAAATTCTGCCACCCCCAAAAAAAATTAAATGCTGCCCCCACACACAACAATCCTAAAAAGGACTTTTGGGTCTTGAAAGAGTTTCAACAATTTTATTCTCCCTACACTGACTTCCTGTGCATCTAGTATTATATGTCACCTTACTAATATCCCCCCCACAAAAAAAAAGGAAATTGTGCCCCCCCAAACAAAATATAAATGCTGCCCCCACACACAACAGTCCTAAAAAGGACTTTTGGGTCTTGAAAGAGTACCAACAATTTTATTCTCCCTACACTGACTTTCCCTGCCTGATCGCATCTCTCCCTGGCTAAGAATGAGCCGAACTCGCGCGTCGGGTGCTATACAGCACCCGATCACGGGTTCTGGCCAGCCAATCAGTGTAATGCCAGCAGCCAACATGGCTGCTGGCATTACACTGATGTCAGAGCCTCCCCGCACGTTTATTGGCTGCGCAGCAGCCGCGAAACGTGCGGGGAGGAGACCCGAACATGGTGGGCGAGCACATGCGGTACTCGTACGAGTACCGCCATGTGCCGAGCAGAGCGATGCTCGAGCCGAACCGAGCTTCGGCCGAGCATGCTCGCTCATCACTAGAGGGAACACATCTTGGCAAAACCTCCCTGATAACACACATGAAACACAGACACCCTGACATTTATGTCAAACATGTTAAAGCCAAACGCCCATTACAGAAATCTAGCACCGCTGTTACTGTTCCCCTTGACTCTCCAGAAAGGTGGAGATCAAAGAGGAGGAAGATTAAAGAAACCCAGAAAGACACTGGAAGTTCCATGATGAGCGAAACAACTAGCTCGCCATCAACACCACCTTCTTCCCTAGGGTAACAAGTACATCTCCTGCCAATCCACCTCGTTCATCGCTCCCTCCCCCGCCAAATGATAGCCACTCTTTTGATGTTAAGATATGGCAGTTTGTCTCTACCCATTGCACACTGTATGGTGCACTGACCACACATGCCAGTGTGGTGGAGGGGAATCGATATCAGGCCATCAAGCGGCATCTGTGGAGATTCCATCCCGCAGAATATGCTAAGATGGAGGCAGGGAGGGTTCATCATTACTATTAAACTGTTAGCAAGTTGTCATGTGTCATTAGTGGGGTCTGGACAGGGGGTATAGTGACAGTGGCAGTACTTGGTTTCGGGTGTCATAGTGTTTGGATACAGATGTTATTTACCACACACACACACACACACACACACACACACACACACACACACACACACACACTGTGCACAATGCAGTTGCTGAGGAGACCCACTGATCCTACTCTCAATGGAAAAAATATATTCTAATAACAACACACCCATGATGATTTTGGAGAGGGGCAGGTGGAGAAGATTGAATGGCCATCTTGTTCTTTTCTCCACAATTACTGGGGGCTACTTGTTCTGCTGCTACTGCCTCAGGCGCATCACTGGATCCAGTCATGACAAATGGAACCTTCATCATCCATCTTCCATGTTACTGCTATTGTTGATCCCATTCCCTTTCAGCTGCCTAATCACCCTGCTGCTTAAACAACTCAGCAGCAGTAGTAAGAACAGCAGTTGCAACTCAGGAGGACATTTGACAGTGGCCACTGGCCAACATGACCTGCTGGCATTAGGCCAGTAGGGCATTTTCATTTTTTTCTCAGGGCTTGTGTTTAAAAAAAAAAATAAAAAAAAATAAATGAATAAAAACTAGTCCTACAAAAAATAAACAATTTTTGGGGGGTTGTTTCTAACAAGCCTAAGTCCTACAAATCAATGCTTCCTAAGGGCTTGTGCCAAACAAGCTTAAGTCCTACAAATCAATGTTTCTTCAGGGCTTGGGCCTCTAAGAAGTCTAAGTCCTACAAAGGCCTCTAACAACAAATCAAACAAATCATTCTCTACAAAATACTCTATCAAGTCAAGTATCAGTCCACCCCAGTGGCAGATTATGTCAGGGGGTTCCTGTCTCTGTCACTTTAAATACAAATGTCTTATTTTATTTTATTGATTTGTTTTTTATTAACTGTCCCCCCAATAGCAGTCAAGAAAGCCCCCCAAAACAAATTCCCTGTTCAAATGATTCATTCATTCATTCACCAACACAGGCACCCTCCTCAGACCCCTTTATACCATGTCTTATAGTTTTATTTTATTTTATTTTATTTAGGATTTCTTTTTTATTAAGTACCCCCCAATCCCAGTAAACAACCCCCAAAAATCATCCTCTGTTCAACTGATTCTTTCCCCACAGCCCACCAACACAGGCACCCTCATGTCCCTTTTATACTGTGCCTTTGGGAAATAAATTATTATTTGTAATGGGTTGTGGGTAACTTCTATGTTTCCATTGATTTCAATGGGCGCAAAAAGCAGAATATCAGCACTTTTCGCAGGAAGTTTTTCGCCAAGCGGAAAGTGCCATTTTTCGCTGATTTCAGTTTGAGGCAGAAAGTTTTGCCCATCCCTAAATTTCAGTAGTGAGAGCTGTGCTTGGCTAGATTTTTGTAATTAATAACACCTTGGGTAAACCAGCTGTATCACAGGGGTCAGATAGGGGATAAATAGTTTTAATCCCTTGAATGCTAGAGAGGTCTCCATTGTGTTTTTATTATTATTAAATTAAATGTGTTTTTTACCCCTTCAATGTCTCCAATGCATTGTGAAGCAACTAGCATTCAAGTTGTAAAACCCTATTAACACAATATTAATATTTATTTCTTCCCTGTGATGCATTTGGTTGGCTCCGTAGTTGAGCCACTTTCTCAGTATATCAGTATCACAGCGTTTTACTGTAAAGTACTGGGACTCTATGGGTTGAGCTTTTTTCTCCAGCTTCGAGAATTTCCAAATGATGTCATCCACTTTCCACCCTGTTCTACCCACCTTCTACCCAACTCTCCTCCTGTGCCCCACCCATTAGCAGCCTACCTGCCTAAACTCCACTCCTTACATCACTTAGACCTGCCAACTCAAAGTAGATTGGAGCACTCTAAGTTTCAAAATTTCAAGATATGTTTTTGATCACTTTTTAACTACTTTTGTGTTATGGATTGTTTAAAAAAATAGGTAAATGTCTCTAGCATCCATATTTTGCACTGTAGTAATATATTCTTTGACCCCAGTATATGAATTTTATACAAATATTCTACAAACCATACATGAAAAGTAGATATAGTACTTATCTGCTGATTTAACTTTAATGGTTGTCTTTATTCTTTTTTGTTGTTTTCACTTATTTTTCTTTCTCAGGTTTTTCACAATAATGCATTTAGTTTTGAGCTTGTATTCCAAATACATTGGTGATTATAATGAAAACATATATGTAAATGTCTATAAACACAACATATTATAAAAATGTTTAAGTGTAACTGAATACGTGAATACCTTCTAAACAGACTGAAAATCCATTTACGAGAAAAAATTACATTCCACCACCATCATAAACTCAGAGACATGCTCTGTTAGTGTAAGAAATACATTTTTTTCTTGGAAAGTAGCCAACAACTACAATACTAATGATCAAAGTTCTTCATCTCCTACTTATCTGCTGGACTACCGGGACAACTCATTTGCTGTTGAACTATAAGAACTCTAAAATATATGCAGTACTCCCAATTGGCCAATCCACTATGACTCATCAGATCCATTTTTTATCCCACATCCTGCCAAACTGACTCTAAATCACACAACAAACTTTTCATAGCTTTCCCGATGGTAAATTGTTACAACGGTGACTGAGGGACATTATTGTAAATATGAGGTGAGAACATCTGGTCCATCTGGTATTTTTTCAACTATGAAAAGTCAAAGGTCAATCTGAAAATTCCACTCAGACCGCAAACTAAAAAAAAAAAAAAAATCAGATGTTCAGAATCATACAAATATAACAAGCTGGTAATTTGCCTGAAATAAAGAAGGAAGTTAGGTGATTAGAAGGATGAGTAGGTGAAAGGGAGAAAGAAGCAGGAGGAGTGGAGAAGTTGATGAGAGGGTTGGAAGCAGAAAATGGGGTGCAAAGAAAGGAATGTGGGTGAAAAATGTTAATTTGAAAGGGAAGTGGAAGATGATACAACAGACGGAAGGAGAGCATAAAAGGTAGGAGGGATATTTTAGAAGATGGGAAAAGACAGAGATAGGAATGAAAGACAGTGGCAAAACAGAAGAATGAGTGCGATGAAATGTGAAATGCTGCTGTGTATCAGGAATAATTGACCCCAAGACAAAGGGGAAACATAGGATCAAGTTCCCTTCCCACCAAAGATGCTTGAGTGTGTAGCTTGAGGATGAAACTTGAGAGTATAGCCAGCTGCTTCAACTTCCTTGCTGTGGCTGTAGCCACGAGTCAACATTGCCACTGCAAGGTTGAATAACCAGAACTAGTTGGACTGGGTCAGGATGGCTGTTACAGCAATACTGGTAGAATGCTAGGAATGTAACTGGTAAAACATTGGAATGAAAAATGATTGTACCTGGGAACCTTGAAATAAACAAACTCTGAAAGATTTGACATGATGTAACAAATACAGAGTCTCTGACAGAGTGAGGCTAATTGTCTATATAATTATTGCAAAACACCAGGGGTAAGGTGGAGTTAGCTCTAAATGTGTCTAAAATCACGATAAAGCTACCCAAAAACCACTTGATCCATTCTCCTACAACACAGCTGATAATTAAATTGTAAATATGACATCTCTACCAGCCAAGGGGTTAAATTCTATTTTTTTATTTATAATGGAGTGTGCTAAAAATATGAATATAAAAGAAAATGACAGAGCTGAGGGGATGATTGTGTACTGGTTGGTGCAGTTTTCTAAGTACACATCCCTATGGCACTCAAAGGGTTAAGGGAGTGATGTTGTTCATGTGATGAAAGGATCCTCTTCACTCCCCCACTGGCCAAACTGGGAAACAGAGAGAATGCTCTCAGACTTCAGGGTTGTCTACTCCTGAGGGTGTGTAAGAAAGGGCATCTCTACCACATCGCCAGCAGTTTGACTATCCTTCTCCTCCCATCCCCTTGCATCCCTAAATTTTAGTGTATATGACTATGTGTGTCTATGGTGAAAAGGCGATGTGCTCCTCACACATTGCCAGACACATCAGAGCAGCATCAAACTTTAGTATATCTTCCCCCATGTGCCAATAGTCACGGCAATTTTTATGACTATGTGCACAATTTAAAAAAAAATGCATAAGGAGGTCTATGTTGGCATTTCTTTACATTATAGTTCTTGAACCATAAGGTAAGAACACTATAAAATACTCCTCTCCCACTGAAATATATCAATTAACATTGATGTTGTTTGCATGTGGACCTGTTCTATTTAATTCAGCTCTGGACACGTGCTCCTATTCATGCCTGAGCTGTATTTTATATCTGTTGAGTGACTGCTGAGCTCCTGGATGTTTGCAGAACTAGGACAGCACAAGACTAATAAATCTTATAAACCATTGGTTCCCAATCTATGGTACATTTAATCCTAGCGGAACTCTTGTTACAACAAGACTGATATATTAAGGAAAGTGATGCAATTCTGCAGTAAACCAGCTGCACTATAGGAAATACATACAATTCCCCAAATTCTCATGGATTTCAATGGCGATTTTAACTCCTTTAATGCTAGAGAGGTCTCCAATGCATCATAAAGAAATGCGCTGGAGACCACACTGGCATTCATGGAGTAAAGGCCCCATTTGAATCAATGGTCATTTTTTCTGTTCACTAAGGTACAGCTGGTTTGCTCCAGACTAGTACTATTTTACTTAACTCCTTAAAGGAATAGTAATGTTTCATAATAAAAGCAGCTCTAACTAATCATCATAGTATTTGGACTTTGGAGAGTTGTAGTTCAAGAGTAATTCAATAACAAAGTATCATACAGAGCAGGATGTTTTCCTCTGCAGAAATATTTGGAGGAACTGAGTGAATGGGAGGAAAAGTGGCAGATTATGCGTAATATACATGTGTAAGCTTATGCATTTGGGTTGCAGAAAAAAATATGTTACAGTACATATACACTAAATTGGAATCTACTTTGAGAAAGATTTAGGAGTACTGGTAGACAATGGGTCAAATGTACACATTTGCCAGTGCTGCCCCACTGGTATTTAGCCTCTAATACCAGAGATATCACTTAACAGTATGCAGTGCAAATAAATATTTTTTTTACTCACTTTTAACTTAATTGGAAATGGATTAAAGAGTTTTCTTTTTTTTACCTTCCACTGAATCCACAAGAGTGGTGTGGCAAATACTGAATTGATGTAAACAACTCTTTTTTCAGTATCATCAGATATGTTACTATTTTACTGAGTGCTGATAAAACCTGTAAAGCTTCGAGATTTATAGTATTGTGGTTAAGCTTGGACTATGCAGCTATAGAGCAGTTGCAGATGACTTTTGGACCTCCAGATGTTGGGAACTAAGATTCTCATCAATTCCCATTATGCTCAACTAGCCAAATGCAGGTTGTGAATAATTGGAGTTCTACGTTCCAACAGCTGGAGGTCTGACAATTGACTACCCCTGTTGTAGAGGATATCATGTGCCAGACATGTACATTAGACTAAAGTACAGTTGTTGCTTTTGAGTTATGTGGAATTTTATAATGATCAGATTTTACATTATTTCAGAAAAGTAAAGCAGAAATATTTGCTTCCAGGCTTACTTCCAATCATAGGTGGGGCACTTGGCTGTTTCCTAATTAAATGACGGAGAAGAAATACAGCAAAAAATCTCTTGGCTTGTTCTCCTGTTGGTAATTATTTACTTTATTTGCAGCACACTCTCACTTTCTGTCTCACTCTAGAGAAGATGCATTAAGCAGTGAGTAAACTTACTAGTGAGTGAAAGGTAGTGGATTCCTAATTTAGTCAGGGAATTCACTTAACTTGTTCAAGAGGGTTCGTGATACAGTGACATGCAAGCTGCTTGAATGTACATAATATAATTAAGGTTACTTTTTGGAGCAATCCATGCTCTGTGTACTGTGACCAAAAAAAGTTGTGTAATTCAATTCTGAAATTTCAAAATGCCCTATTATTAATTTTTAAATCGAATTATGTAATTTATTAGAAACTCTGCATTCCAGCAGAGCATAATGATGAGATGAGATTATTTGATCCAAACTTTAGTTTGTAATTAGGAACATAGACTATATTCAGATGCATTTCTGGAGTAAACCGACTGCAACTCAGGGGACAAATGAATATTAATACAGAACAACAATATACTTCCACTGCAAACACCAATACAGATCCGGTAAAGATTAAAATCATTAAAAACTTTATTGTAGAACAAATCTTAAAAATTACCTGTGACTATTCAGTGGCCTGCTTTTAACTCAAGTGGAGAGACTTTGATACAAGGGTTCACATGTGTAGAAGTGCCATCAGCCAAGGACAACGCTTTTCACATTTGGAATGCTTATTAGTTACTAAAGGAGGCCAGCAATCATAACCACTCCATTTTTAAACTACAATCAACCAATCTCCGCTTCAATGTGACGTCAGAATGGAGACAGACATGAACTCTAAATTCAGAACCATTCTGCTGGCTGTGCTTAACCCCTCCAATGCTGGGAAAAATTGTTCAGACATGCTGAGCACCAAACTTCACCCAAAATCAGATAACAACAGGGCAAATAGCTGCAAAGAGTAGCTGGTACACCAAACCAAAAAATAAATAAATAAATAAATAAACAATAAAAAAAAGCAGAGGAACTGAGTTAATCAATTAGGAAAAGCTAAAAAACATTGAAAGACGAATCTACACCTCTTCACATTACTGATGTACACAAATATTAGATAACAGACAATGGTGTAAAACACTGTCCATCTGTATATATTTATCATACATAATTATTTTATAAGATATATATATATATATATATATATGCATGTGTGTGCATGTGAAAATCAAAGCAGCACTCACAGGACTTTTGAAAAAATGTGCAAAGGTTTGAGAAATAGGACTTGCACCAATCGATTTCTTTTTGGATTATCTACAATATTACTTTTTATTCGTGTAAGGCATTACTAACCCTTTAATGGAGTGTTACATTTTTTTTTTAATTTTTTTTATTTTTGGCTTTGGTGAACCAGCAACTCTTTCCAACTATTTGCTCTGTTGCTATCTGATTCTGGGTTAATTTGGGTGGTCAGTCTGAGCAACTTTTCCCACCATCAGAGATTTAGAACAAGCAGTAGAATGGAGATGACTATAGAGTACATGTCCATATCCATTATGAAATCACAGTAAAAAGGAGATTGGTTGATTGGATTCCAAAAGTTGAGCAGTTTGTGATTGCCGGTCTCTATGAATAAGCATTCCATGCGACATTTGTTGCTCTTGGCTGATGGCATTTGTCAACTTCTACATATGTGTATCCTTCCATCAAAGTCTCTCCACTCAAGTTAAAAACAGGTCATGGAATACTGCAAGGAACTTTTTACGATTTGTTCTACAATAAAAGTTTTGATGATTTTATTATTTACCAGATCTGAATTGGTGTGTGCAGTGAAAGTGCATTTTTATTGTCCTGTATAAAAGTTCATATTAGACAGCGCAATGAGAGGCTCTCAATCGCATATAGAGCACCCACAGAGTCCATAAATGGATCACTTTGGGACATTGTAACACAGATATTGTCTTAAAAGACTTATTTTTAAATTCTTGTCCTAATCAGAAGTTTTGAGCTGCTGAATTATTTGTCTCTAAATAAGAAAAAAATGTTTTAGCAATTATATAAATAGGGTATTTAATCCCTTGAATGCAAAAAAATACATTGGATATTTTCTCTTGGAGCAGGCACAGTGCAGTCATCACCAACAGCACTGTGTACAATTCGTGACAAGTCAGAGAGAAGTGGAAAGGAGGGAACACACTTTGGCACAACCGCCATGATAATACACATGAAAAACAGACAAAATTACATGTATGTCAAACATGTTAAAGCCAAACACCCACCACAGAAATTGAGCACCCCTGTTGCTGTACCACCTGACTCTCCAGAAAGGCAACAAGAGTCAAAGTGGACATCAAAGAGGAGGAAGAATAGAGAAGAAGGAAAAAGAAGAAAGCAAAAACCCATATGAGAGTAGAACCTGTTGTCATGGTTCCCCAAAGATGTTCAGGAGTCATTACAGTATAGTTAAATGCAAATTATAATATAAGAAATGTAGTACACAAGTAATACAACAAGAATAAGCAGAGGGTTACAAGCCAGCAAGCACTGCTATCAGGAATAGTAAGCTACCAAGCTTGACCACACTGGATCTTGACCTGACATAGCAAGAATACTGACTCAAGTCTGCCGTTAGTATGGAGTGATTTCTGACTCACGCCTGCAGTCAGTATAGGGAAATGGATACCTGACTCACGCCTGCAGTCAGTATCAGAGCTAGTCTGCCAGAGCCCCAGGTCCACACCAGATTTGGTGTCTGCTAGGTACAAGGGACAAATGTAAGAATAGTCAGACAGAGCCACAAATCAGCACTAGAGAGGGTAGTCAGACAAGCCAGGTCAAACACAGTTTAGGTAGTCAACCAGAGCCACAGGTCTGCACCAGGTTGGGTGTTTACTATAGGGATAGACAAAAGAAGAGTCAGACAGAGCCACAGGTCAGCATCAGGTTAGATGGAAGACAAGCCAGGTCATACACAGATCCCAAGGTAATAGAACTGCTTTGAACAACAACGCAAGGGCAACTGAGTCAGGACTCAGACTGCCCTTTAAACCCCTCCTCAGGAAGTAGATAGGAGGAGACTACAGGAAGCATGGCATAAAACAGAGGCCTGCTTCACTCTGAAGCCTTGCACCTGCAGATGACGTGTGCAAAGACGCCGAGCGTCGCTGAAGCGGCGGCAGTGGAATCAAGGTAAGCTATGACACCTGTATAGACACATATATATATATATATATATAAGACTAGCCCCTATCCGATATGATTGTACTCACAAAATCAATGTGGAAAGTGTGCCTTTGAAATATCAATATGGGAATCACTCATCCCTATTGATTTTAATATATCATGTATTTTATTTTATAAATTTTGTAATTTTGTATTAAATGTTCCTGCTTCTATGGATTCCAAGTGACTTGGTGTCTCATTGCTGCATCTCCTTCTACTGACACTCCTATATGCTTGTATATTAGATCTATCTGGTGAGTAGGGGGGTATATATGTATGCAGGGTATACTCTTTGCCTCACAGTATTACTCTTAGACAGCTCTTGCCCTACGTCTCTACTTTTGTTTATACCCCAGTACATCCTCCAGAATGAGATAAGGAGTGATCAGATGAATATCCAGGGAAGAAATTACAAGATCAGATCTTTTGAGCACCCAGCAGTGATCGAGTAGTTTATATGATTTATTGGAGGACCAAGAATTTGATATTCCAAAGGCGCACTTCCCACACTGATTCTGTGAGTACAAGCATATTGGATAGAGACTAGTGTTATATATATGTCTATACAGGTGCTACTCTCATATTGGTTTTTTGCTCTCTTCTATATCCTTCTTTTTATTATATAGCATTTATTTCAAGTGGTGATACTGTGAATACCTGTGAAGAAGAAGCAGACCCATGGTTAACAATAATGAGACCTTTATATTATTTAATTCCTATACAATCCACATCTGATCTTTGGACATTTATTCATGTGGACTATTTTATTGTTTTTTGTTTAAAGCATTTATTCCATTTAATTTGCCATTGGGTTTAAAGACTTTAGCTCACACATAGTGCATTGTAATCTTTTTCTTTTTTCTGGAAGAACAGAGAAACCCAGACAGAGACTGGAAGTTCCATGACGAGCAAAACAACTAGCTCACCATCACCTTCTTCCTCTAGAGTAACTACATCTTGTACCAATCCACCTTGTTCATCATTACGTCCCCCGCCAAATGATAGCCACTCTGTAGATATTAGAATGTGGCAGTTCGTGTCTACCCATTGCACACTGTGTGGTGCACTGACTAGACATGGCAGTGTGGTGGAGGAGAAACGCAAGCAGGGCATCAAGTGGCATCTGAGGACATTCCATCCCCCAGAATATGGTAAGATGGTGACAGGGATGGTTCATCATTACTATTAAACTGTCAGTAAGTTGTCATGTGTCAACACTGGCACTAGGCCAGTAGGGCATTTTTATTATCTCTGGTCTTGTGCTTTAAAACAAATATTTATAATATAAAAAGCCCATAGTCCTACAAAAAATACAAACTTTTTGGGGTTTGTTTCTAGCAAGCCTAAGTCCTACAAATCAATGTTTCCTCAGGCTTGGGCCTCTAACAACAAATCTAACAATTCATCCTCTACAAAATACTCTATCATGTCAAGTATCAGTGTACCCCAGTGGCAGTTTATGTAAGGGGCTTACTGTCTCTATCACTTTACATACAAATTTCTTATTTTATTTATTTATTTTTATTAACTGTACCCCCAATACCAGTCAGGAAACCCCCAAAACAAATTCCCTGTTCAACTGATTCATTCCACAGACTCCAACCACCAACACAGGCACCCTCCTCAGACCCCTTTTATACCATGTTTTATGGGTGGGTTTATGCCGCTTTTATACTATGCCTTTGGAAAATAAAATTATATTTGCTATATGTTGTGTGTAAATTCAATGTTCCAATGGAATGAGCTAGGCAAAACAGGCAGAAAAATGGCACTTTTCACAGGATATTATTCGCCAAATGGGAAGTGCCATTCATCAATTTCAGTTTGAGGTGAACATTTTCGCTCAACCCTAGTATGAATACAGGAGGGGCAACGTGTGGAATTGAGCAGGATCCAGCATATAGTCTCTCCAAAGTTGTTGAAAATCTTAGGGATGCTTTCTGAGCCAAAAGTCAGTCCAACACCAAGTAGTGGTGTCCTTTCCATTTTATGCCATGCAGGTGCCATAAAGAGGGGTCAATAGGCAGGTATTTGAAAGCGTAGGCTATGTAAGTTCTAGAATGCCATGTCCCAGTTGAAAAATTTTTAATGGTCTGGATGGCATGATCGATACTGGTATAATGCATGGAAAATCATCAGAAGCAATAAGAGAGTTGATGCTTGGAGTCTGGGTAGAATGTTGAGAAGTCAATAATCAGCTGTTTTTATCTGAAAGTTTTCTGGCAGATATCCCAATGGGACTGACTCTCCAATGAGGAAAGGGGGTTGGAGGAAAATGACCCAATGATAAACTGATTGTCCACTTCTTTGGCTAGCAGGTGGTCTATGGTAGAGGGGTCATTTGTGACCAACTTGAGGTTAGCATATTCATAGGTGTCAATTGGGCATGTGACTAGTCCTGTGTGGAAACCTTCCAAGGATCCTGAATGGAGAAACTGAACCAGGTCAGGGAATGGATAAGACTGAAGAAATGACATGAAATTGGAAAATTTATTAGAGAGTTCTGGACAGATGGATTTAGAATTAAATAAGTGAGATATTAGTTTTCACAAATTGGCCAAGTTGTGGGTAAGCTTGGCACCCCGCCAAGGTTTCTCAGTGTACGGCAAGTCTTACTCTATACATCTGTAATGCCCTATCTAAAAATTAAAATTAAAATAAAACTTGAAATTCCCTGATGAGATGTTATTATGAACATGTTGGAGAGCAAGGGACCCTTTAAATGTGCTCTTTTTATTGCTTCTGGGTCCCAGTGTGGTGCAATTAAAAACAGAAGACATACATTATAAATCAAAAGATGTACATAGTGGACTTACATGATACAAAAAAGACCCCAATGGATCTGCATTGTGAGAATATGAGGGAGCTGTGGATCCAATAGCTCACTCCATAAATGAGACCTTTATATCAACCACCACAGGTCATTTGGGGAATAGTTGATACCAAACAAGGAGCACGCAAGCTAGAGAAGGCAAGCTTATCCACAACTTGGCCAATTTGTGAAAACTAATATCTCACTTATTTTATTTAGAATTATTATATATGCCAAACACAGGGCACACATTAATTCTTAACATAGAGGAGCGCTGGTTTGTTTTTGTTTCTGTTTGTTTGTACTTTGGGTTTTGGCCTGAATTTTGGGGGTCTGGAGAACCCTTTAATTTCTAGCTGCTATCTATATATACACTTTATATTCTTATTAAAAGTTTATTTATAGTATGGATAGGTTATGGTGAGTTAGTGCTGTGAGTTTTCTCTTGTTTTTATATATTATATTATACTAGTTGAAGAGCCCATTACACGGGCCACAGTGCCACTGCCACCAGGTCGCGGGGCAGTCACACACAGTAGAGACTGCCCGCGCCGCGGCTGATACAGAGCTGGACGCTCCTTCTGAGCAGCCAGCTGTGTATCAGCCGCGGCGCGGGCAGTCTCCACTGCGCATGACTGCAGCACGCGCAGCAGTGTGTACTGCACATGTTGCGGCGTTACACACGATTTAGCGAATTATTATATAGGATTCATAAGGCCATATCTTCAATATCTTACTTCGTTAAAAGGATTATAAACAATATTTTCTCCTTTTAATTGTTGTTGCATTATTTTTCATTTCATATTGTGAGTTTCTTTTTTCTTTTAGCCACAATTAGTAAAACTAAAATTTGCACTCTGCTTTTTATGATATTGACATCATAGTTGTAAATATTTTCCCTCATTTCCTTTATATAGAGTAAATAGCTTGAATCCTGTTTTTTCTGATTACTTTTAGAGTGAGCAAGGAACAGAGTGGCTGTTGATTTTCTCACTGTGAAGGGTTGTTGTGTGGGCTCTCACATGTTTTCAAACATTTTATATGTCACCTGGAATGTTACCAGAATAAAACAAGAAAAGCTAGATTGTTACTAAGCGCCTAAGAGTTTCCTGGAACTCTGCTAAACTTGGCATGGGGATTGTGCCTTATTAGACTCTATCAAAGAACTACAGTTTGCATGAAATTTGGTTCTTAAAGGGGCAGTACAAAGTTACACAATAAACTTTAACTCTGTGAAGAATAGATGTCTCCAACACATTAGGAGGGCTGTGTTAAAATTATTCCGATTGCTGCAACTGATTTACTAGTGCTACTCATGCTTATTTCCTATTTACTAAACTTATTCATAAATGTCCCTTTTAATGCCTTTTATACAAATGGGGGTAGTGTGGAAGTGTATGGGCATTTTGGGAGTTCCATCTGTCTGTAACTTGAATGAATGAATGAATGAATGAATATGTTTATTTATATAGCACCACAAGTGTACGCAGCGCTTTACAATTCTTTAGTTCTGCAGGTAATGCTAACAAGGCAGAGAGAAAATTGGTGGAATGCGATTCTGTGCATGCCATATGGCAGGCATATGAGATTTGTTGACATTAGAATCTTAACAATGGGGAGTGTGTGTGCTGGTGTGCATTAAAGTGGCCATGCTTAGTATATGCACTGAAGTGCAGCTAATGATAATGGCTTACCGTAGAAAATGCGCTGAAGTGGAGCTATCTATACCAAATGGTTAATATGAATATATAACTCTTTAATACTACTTTGGTAAAAAAAAAATACCTCTTAACTTCTTGTTATTTTATCCCTTTGAAGACAGTTCCTCTATAGATGATTAATATATGTTCCGAATATCTTTAATTCAAGTTTAAGATAACAAAAACAAACATCAGTGCCTATTCATAGCATCTCATTTTAACTTTAATCTGAATTTCTGTTGTTTCCTACTGAAGCATCGTTTAGACGTTTTAACTGTTAGACGCTATTAAAAGGATAGTAATGTTTCATAATGAAAGCAGCTCTAATTAATAATCATAGTATTTGGGCCTTGGAGAGTGTTAGTTCAATTCTGTCAGAGTTGTAGTTCAAGAGTAATTGAATGATAAAATATCCCCCTCCCGCCCCTTCTACTGATGTAACACTGCTCAGCTTAGAGCAGCATGGAGTTGCCCAGATAGCTTGCAGAGAGGGACAATCTTCAATTAAGATAAGGGAAAAAGCTGAAAAACCTGTCAAGGGGGGCAGGGCTTTCATTGTTCTCACAGTAAGAATATTGACCCTTGATGTGAGCTGTCTGGTCTATGGACTGGATTCCACATCTGAGGAGTGGGGGCCTACACTAGGTAAAAAGGGCAGGATGGGAAACTTTTTCATATAATTACTCTTGAACTACAATGCTCACAATAATGAAATAACACTCTTTATGGCTCAAATACTTTGAAGATTATTTGGGTCTGCTGTTTTTGTGAAACATTACTATCACTTTAAAAGTCCTTGTTTAAGTCAGCAAATTAATAAAAGTTTGTAAGTTTCAAGTTAATGTTTGAGGACATTGATTCCTTGCCACTCTGTTCAGTTGATGACATCATACATGACAGCATAATAGTAATAAATAATTATATTACTAACATTTCAAGTGACATTATTTGCAAAGCACATAGGATGCATGGATTTAACGATAGTGAAACTGCA
Organism: Rhinophrynus dorsalis; assembly: GCA_037306005.1. Classification (NCBI taxonomy): domain Eukaryota; kingdom Metazoa; phylum Chordata; class Amphibia; order Anura; family Rhinophrynidae; genus Rhinophrynus; species Rhinophrynus dorsalis. Next base: position 259,262,069 of record CM074722.1, read on the forward strand.
GCCTTCCATTTCTTCGTCTGCACTCGGGCTTATTCAAATGTTTTTTGCTTTTCGATGTCCACAATTTTATTTTTATTAACCTCATCAATTTTCAGATTAAATATTGTAGCTTTGGTTGAATAAATAATTTATTTGTAAACAGTGTAGCATGTTTTACACACAAAACCATTCATACATTTTTCTTCCAGATTAACTTTTGTAGTGCTAATTGCTTAAACATAGTAATGACTGATTCATAAAAGGAAAGTGACCCTTGTTTTAATTTCTCTGTTGGTGACAATCTGAAGTGTGTTAGTAATAGCAGTAATAGTAATATTTCTCCACCTTACTATCAATATTGCTGAAATAAGGTTTTTTTTTTTGCCTTCTTTTGGATCAACAGCGGTAAACAAGAATTGGAAAAGGGTTGAACTTGATGGATGCAAGTCTTTTTTTCAACCTAAATTATTATATAAGTTAAGTACTAACTTTGAGAAATTTTGAGCAATATACCATTTTAATTAGATCAATCAAACACATGATTGATCAAAACATCTTAACCTTATGAATGCATCAGAGCTGTACTGTTCTCTTTTTAATACCATATACAGCACTGCACCCTTTGAAAATGCATCGCACATACTTGATATCAGATGGAGCACATGATAGATTGAAGCAAATTAAAGGGAAATGTGAACTGTGGGAATAAGTGGCTGTTAAAGGGATAGTAATGTTTCACAATAAAAGCAGCTCCAATTAATCTTCATAGTATTTGGGCCATGAAGAGTTTTATTTCAACACTGTCAGAGTTGTAGCTCAAGAGTAATTGAATGATAAATATCCCCCTCCAGCCCCTTTTACTTATGTAACACTGCTCACCTCAGAGCAGAAAGAAATCTTCAATTAGCATAAGGGAAAAACCTGTCAAGGGGGCAGGGTTTTCATTGTTCTCACAGTAAGAAGATCGTCCCTTGCTGTGAGTTGTCCACATCTGAGGGGAGGTGGCTTACACTAGGTAAAAGGGGAGGGAGGGGGATAATGTATCATTCAATTGCTCTTGAACTACAACTCTGACAGTATTGAAATAACACTCTCTATTTCTCAAAAACTATGAAGATTAATTGGAGTTGCTGTATTTGTGAAACATTACTATTGCTTTAAAGGGTTTAACGGAAGAGCTTACTTAGTTAGATGTCCTTCACATAGCAATCAAATATATCTATTTATATTTTTTTGCATAGCATCTGCCATTGACTGTATTTGCTGTTCACCATGTTAGGTCTGTATTTAGTTTTAGCCTCCACACAATACACAACAGACCTTATCAGTATGAATGAGATTAGCCATAGAGAAAAAGCCCACTAATGTTTCCAGTAAGACATGACATTCAGAAAATGTAAATTAAAGCGATAATATGTACATCACACACATAGTCGGATAATAGAACATTTATTAAAATCACTAGCACGTGGAAAACAATTTTGTTATAAAAAAGGGACTATAACTGAACTTTAGTGTTTACCTCCATGTACTTCAAAATCATAAATTGTGCCATAAACGTCCTCAATACACAGCTGAGACAGAAACCAGAAGTGGACAGTAGCTGGAACACAAGATGCATCCAACAATAATCAGCTAATAGTTAATGTACTATACTATCAAAAATATCTGTCAGCAACATAGATAATACATACTACACTATAAAAAACACATAAAAATGTATGTATTAGCTCAATAAATATAAAAATAAAGACTTAGACACACAACTACTTTATATATGCACAATAATGCACCTATGAGTACCAATATATATATGCACAGGAACAAATGCAAGAAGTGCAATCTATATAATGATAAAAGTAAATATGTATATATTATAATAAGGTTTTAATAACCACTGCCAATTGTCCTCTGCAGTTGGACCTTGGAAGCTATTTTAAGTTTATCTGGTATTATATTTGACAACAGTTTGTTTTCTTTTAGCATACCCCAATGATTATAAATAATATGTTTAAAGGACTAGAACCAGAACTAAACTGTGTATTTATGTGAATATCAAAATAATTATCCAATTTTTCTTTATTTGACTCTCAACAAATCTGAACTATTAATATTTTTCATCTGTGTTTTTTTACATATGATTTTTCTAAAAATCTATTTTTTTAATCTTTTTCTTGATTCTCATATACTGCCAAATCTGTTCAATGTTTTCTAAAGCTTCTAAATTCATTTTTTGGGGATGTTAATAACCATGGAGGGAAATGATAACTGAAGAAATGTAACTATTGTCAAGGATATACAGAAAGGAAAGGGTTAACAGGAGACCCAATTATTTTGTATATCTCATATTAATAATTAAAAATGGGTGTTAAATTGATTTGCGATCTTTAGACAAACTAGGTATTGACACGTTTCTTCACATTACAGAATTGATTAAAATAATTAATTACACATATTTGTGCAAAAATAAAATGTATAGTTTATTTAAGTAAAATATAATATATATACAAATAATTGTAATCAGTATGACAGAACTAAAAGTGAATACCAAATGTCTCAAATACCATAAAATCTCAGGAATAATACGCACCTGTGTATAATACGCAGGTTCATAGTATACCCAAGATTTTCGGGGAAAACAAGAGTGACTATGTATAATACGCACCCTTGTTTTCCTATGCCAGACAAAAAAAAAATCCCGTTACCACCGGTTTCCTCCCTCTCTCCCAGCTTACCCATCTCCTCTTCTGAAGTGCCTCCTTTTGCTTCAGCCTGACAGGGTGCCAGCGGGCGGCATGCTTGCATCCGCCGCCCGCTTCCAGCATGGCCCTGTCAGGACTTCTCCTTTGCAGCCAATGGGTAATGTCTTGCGAGGACTGCAAGGTCCTTGCAGGGGAATACCATAATTCCTAAGGAAACCGGTGGCAATAGGATTTTTTTCTTTATAAAATTAATGTATAGCGTATAATACGCCCTCCCCACTTCACATAAGGTGAAGAGGGGCAAAATTGTGTGTATTATATGCAAGATTTTACGGTATATATTTTTTAATGTATGCCAAAATATATCTAAAGAAATTTACATACAGTAAATTATTAATAATATTTAATAGCACAGAGCAGCATTAACCACCATAAACAGGATTAAACCTTACCTGTGCATCCAGAGGTATTTTGTAGCAATATTTGAACACAGCAGCAGGGTTAATTTTTCCTTACAATTAATGATAATACAGTTGGCTACAGTGTATATGAATACCTGCCCAGAAACCTGTATTAACTATGCTAATTAAGGTACAAGGGATTTTGTTATGTGAGCTGGTTCTAATTTGAAACACAGGTCTCATAACAATTTATTTTACCACATAAAAATATTTCAGAATGTAGAAACTTATCTGGAATACAAAATGTCCCAGATCATATAAATATAATTTTTTTACTGTCTTCAATATTGCATACCTTCTGGATGAGATATAAAATTGCATATACCTTATTTGCCATTAACAGATTATAAAACAATATAATAATCAAATAATGTAAGTTTAGAAAGCCCAGCTCAGACTAATACATTTCACTATGGCAATATCCTGTTTGCTACACCATACAGCACTGCAATGGTTAACCAGAAATTATGGGTTATACTGTGCCCCACCAAAGATGGCAGTTGTTAGAGATTGTTCCAGATAACTTTTTCAACAGAAAAACATTTATGTCACAATATCATACAATAGAACCACACATAAAAACACTCACCAAGATAGAAACAGATGGAAAAAACTTTCCACATAGCATCTAAGGGTTTATAATAAAATTCACCAGATGAAATATAAGCCCAAGATATGTTATGGGGGCTGGTCAGGAAGAGGTGCTACCATAGTACACAACATAAATAAATTGGAACCTAAAAGCAAGAAAACCAGTACACACACAAATTAAAGGGGAAACCAATGTATTATAAATGTATATATATATATATATATATATATATATATATATATATATATATATAGAACATGAAAGTATAATGCACAACAGAACACTCAATGAAAAAAAAAGAGCAGGGTCTCTGGGCACGGGGATGAAGATAGCTTAGAAACACAGGAGGGAGGCACAGGAATGCAGCTATCTCAGGAACACAGGAAAAAAAGCCAGCTCAAGGAACTCAGGATGTAGCCAGCTCAAGGAACTTAGGGATGCAGCCAGCTCAAGGAACTCAGGGGTGCAGCCAGCTCAAGGAACTCAGGGGTGCAGCCAGCTCAAGGAACTCAGGCATGCATCCAGCTCAAGGGACTCAGGGGTGCAGCTAGCTCAAGGGACTCAGGGGGGCATCTAGGTCACGGAACTCAGGGGTGCAGCCAGCTCAAGGAACTCAGGCATGCATCCAGCTCAAGGGACTCAGGGGTGCAGCTAGCTCAAGGGACTCAGGGGTGCATCTAGGTCACGGAACTCAGGGGTGCAGCCAGCTCAAGGAACTCAGGGCCCAGGCCTAAATTAAATGAAACTGAACTGAAACTGATCTGAACTGATCAGTATAATCTGGCCAAGAGGAAGGGGAGAGACTGAACTAAATAGGGAGGAGGTGATTGCAAGGTAGAGCCAGGGCCGGCGCTACCATTAAGGCAGGACAGGCAGCTGCCTTAGGACGCCACAATGGAGGGGCGCCGAAAAAGAGGAAGCTGGGAATTTTTTTTTTTTAAATATATCTGCCGCGAAGGAGCTCTGATTTACACTACCAAGAGATCCCTCACTGCATCTATGTGATGATCACAACGCAGAGCGACCCAGGCTCTGTAGTAATACAGAGCGCTGGGAGATTACATAATGTCCCAGTGCTCTGCATTATTGAGAACAGTGCGCAAGAGCTTCAGCTCTGTGCCGAAGGAGGCACAGAGCTCTCTTATGGCATGCCGCTAGACCAACAGGGACTCAAGGTACGGGATCAAGGGGCATGTGGAGATGAAGGGGGCATTGTGGAAGGGGCAATGTGGAGATGAAGGGGCAATATGGAAGGGGCAATGTGGAGATGAAGGGACATTATGGAAGGGGCAATGTGGAGATGAAGGGACTTTGTGGAGATGAAGGGGCATTGTGGAAGGGGCAATGTGGAGATGAAGGGGCATTGTGGAAGGGGCAATGTGGAGATGAAGGGGGCATTGTGGAAGGGGCAATGTGGAGATGAAGGGGCGATGTAGAGATGAAGGGGCATTATGGAAGGGGCAATGTGGAGATGAAGGAAGCATTGTGGAAGGGGCAATGTGGAGGTGGGGAGAGTGTAGAGGTGAATATGTGGGCGGGGGCAGGGGATTGTGGCAAGGTCGGGGGGCAGGTGGATTGTGTCTGGGTCTGTGGGGGGGCATCAAAATGCACCTTCGACTGTGTATACAAAAATCCTTGCACCGGCTCTGGGTAGAGCCAGCTGGGAACATAATCAGATCTCTTTAGTTTGAGTGCAGCAACCTACAACAGCACTACTGAAAGGTAGTGGCACTGTGAGGTACTGTACCAGGTTGAGGAGAGGACAGAATCATGACAAGATATGGTTCTATAGGTGTAAATAATTAGATTTAAAACTAATTCATAACACTAGTTGATCTAAATTGCTATCAAACTATCTCACAATTATCTTGACAAATTTGGTAATAAATCCTATTTAGTTCCCCAGAATAAGCTATAGCTAATACAGCTTATTATTATTATACTTTTCTCTATATAGATTGGCCAAGTCCATATATAGAAGAATCATAAAATAATTTTTCCTCAAATATACAGGAAATATATATAATCCTTAGGGCTATGCAGAATTAATAGTAAAGAAATCTATAATTACCAGACAAATTAAGGAGAGGTTTTCTCAAGATAAAAAGAAACTGAACTGAAACTAATCTGAACTGATCAGTATAATCTGGCCCAGAGGAAGGGGAGAGACTGAACTAAATAGGGAGGAGGTGATTGCAAGGTAGGGCCAGCTGGAAAAAGATTCAGATCTCTTTAATCTGAGTGCAGCAATCTACAACAGCACCACAGAAAGGTAGTGACACTGTGAGGTACTGCACCAGGCTGAGGAGAGGATAGAATCATGACAGTACCCCCCCACAAGGAGCGACTCCAGGCGCTCAATCAATAGAGATGAACCAGGAGGAATAGGTTGCCCATTCCACTCAAAGAAAGAAAAAGGAGGTGGTTCAGAAGGAACATAAAATGGTATAGACCAAGGAACAAACCAGAGTAACAAGGAAGTGTTGGAGAAGAGATGGGTTGCAGAGAAAATCATACATGGCAGACCAACAAGTGAGGTTTTATAATTACCCTTACAGAGAAGATGCAGTATCTCTAACGTTAAAATGAGTACTGTTGGGAATAGACTCCATATACCGTAGTCCTGGGTCAGACAGAGATACTGGCATGTGTGATCCATACATAGGAACTGAGATACAGGTGAAGCAAGAACCAACAGGATAAGATCTTCAGAAACAAGGGAGGTCTCTCAGAAGGGACAGGTATAACCTCAGAGGTAGGTAGAACAAATGAGGTGCATACTTACATTTTGGTTTCAGATTCCAGTGATGAATTTGAAATGACTGGTTTGAATTCAGCATACCACAGCTGTACCAGTAACGCAAGGATAGATAGGACAGTACCTTCAGAAAAAGGAGAGGTTTCATCATTTGAAGGAACATCCTCTGACTCACACAGCAGGGGCTTCAACCTGTCATTAGCTTGTGCATAAGTGAGAACGAATTCTCCTACAGCAAAATCCTCCTCCAATGCTGCTGGTGTGGTAAATTCTATAGAGACAGGGATGATCTCAAGACTTGGCACCATGGGCAATGTCTCTGGAATTGGATACACCCTTGGCGTAGACAGAGGAGGTATCAACTTTGACTCTGGCATCGTGGGTGGTGTCTGTAGAGTCTCCTTCACAGCAGGTAGCAGATCCTTAGCTTGTACAAGAGTGAACAAATTCTCCTACAGCAAAATCCTCCTCCAATGCTGCCGGCATGGTAAATTCTATAGAGGCAGGAATGATCTCCAGACTTGGTACCATGGGCAATGTCTCTGGAATAGGAGACACCCTTGGCATACACAGAGGAGGCGTCACCTTTGACTCTGGCATCGTGGGTGGTGTCTGTAGAGTCTCCTTCACAGCAGGTAGCAGATCCTTAGCTTGTACAAGAGTGAACAAATTCTCCTACAGCAAAATCCTCCTCCAATGCTGCCGGCATGGTAAATTCTATAGAGGCAGGAATGATCTCCAGACTTGGTACCATGGGCAATGTCTCTGGAATAGGAGACACCCTTGGCATACACAGAGGAGGCGTCACCTTTGACTCTGGCATCGTGGGCTCTGTCTGCAGAGTCTCCTTCACCTCAGGTAGCAGAAGCAAAGAGTCTGAGACCAGTTCTAGAGTTGGGCTCTTAGGGGAGTGAAAGTCCACTGCAGCCTTGGAATAAGCAGACTGAGTATTCAGAGGCCTTCTTTTCTGATATTTAGACCCTGAAACTGGAGCAAATGAGGTTGTCACAGAAACTGGTATTTTAGCTCTAGGCACTGGAGAAAACATTTTGCAAATGAGAGACCGCTGGAAGAATCTTATTAGAAACACAATTCTGGGGCCCTTTAGACCATACTGCATTCTGGAGTTCTACATATTCCTCTGAGTCTGAGGGGTAATCATCCAGTGAGGCTAAATACTGAGCACCATAAAGATCATAGATGCGATCCATTTTGCTGTCCCCAGTGCTATATGCAAATTCATCCTCTGATTCCCAATCAATAAAATATTCAGGTTGCTGGGCATGAATAGCAGGTTTAGAATTCCAATCAGGCGGTTCAACAAGCCAGTCCTCTAAAGCAGAGAAATCTGTGTCAGAGTCAGGAGAACAGGAGGTAACATCTATAGTATGAATACTCTGGAGTTTGGGGTGCTGTGGGGCCACTTCAGTCCCAACAGTACTCAGGGCTGGAACAGTAGAATCTGAGACAGAACATATATCAGAATGAACCACAGAAGGGTTAACAGGTACATAGGTGTGGTTCTGAAAGTGAGAGTTTACTGCAGAATCTGCAGTCACGGAATCTACTGAAGCAAGACATGAAGTTTTTTGACAAAGGGATGCAATGTAATCAATTCATTTAATCCTGTCTTGCAACATATCAAGCAAACAAGGTAATACCAAAAGTATACAATTGCAGTTGCTTTAAATAATTTGCAGCTGAGTTTTCATGTGAGACACAGAATGTTTAGCTACAATGTCTCTTAAAGAAATAGAAACAGTATACTTCACATGAAGCAAAACAAGGAGTCTACCTAAAAAACATTCAATGGTAAAAAAAAAGCAAAGGCCAAGCACTACACATATCCGTTTAAGCCACATGTATCACAGAAACTACCTCAAAGAATGAAAGCTTTGGGGTTTTGCAAAGTGACTCCAGAGTGGAGGAGCACATTTTTGACATACTAGAAACAACTTCTTGTAATTTACATACTTCACTATAGCAGACATTAAAGGGATAGTAATACTTTGTTTTAACTTTATTTTATTTTGTAGGCATTAAAAAAACATGAAAAACAATGTAAATCTTATCTCTCAAACCTTTATCGTTTGAGAGATATTCACAAGCAAAGTTTCCCCTCCCGCCCCTTTTACCTAGTGTAAGCTATCTCTTCTCAGATGTGGAATCCAGTCCTTAGACCAGACAGATAACAGAAGGGGACAATTTTCTTCCTATGAGAACAATGAAAGCCCTGCCCCCCTTGACAAGTTTTTCAGGTTTTACCCTTATCTTAATTGTTGTCCTTCTCTGCAGTCTACCTGGGCACCTCCCTTCTGATCTGGCTGAACAGTGTTACATCAGTAAAAGGGGCGGGAGGGGGATACTTTGTTATAGAATTACTCTTGAACTATGAAACATTACTATCCCTTTAAGTGTAACACGCTCATGTTGTAATTCGGATTTATTATTATCAAAAGAACAGGACATTGTGTGTATAGGAGTTTTTTTTTGTGGGTTCCATATGGTATGGTCAGATTATTCTGTCATGGGGGTCTGGTCTGGAAGAGGTGCTGACCATAGTAAACAACATAAATAAATTGGAGCCCAGAAGCAAGAAAACCAGTATACACACAAATTAAAGGGGAAACCAATGTATTATATAGATACAAGGAACATGAAAGAATAATGCACAACAGAACACTCAATGAAACAAAAAAGAGCAAGGCCTCTGGGCAAGAGGAACAGGGCCTCTGGACATGGGGAACAGGGCCTCTGAGCACGGGGATGAAGCTAGCTCAGGAACACAGGAGGGAGGCACAAGAATTCAGCTAGCTCAGGAACACAGGAAAAAAGCCAGCACAAGGAACTCAGGGATGCCGCCATCTCAAGGAACTCAGGTGCAGCTAGCTGAAGGAACTCAGGGTGCATCCAGCAGCAACCTACAACAGCACCACAGAAACGTAGTGGCACTGTGAGGTACTGCACCAGGCTAAGGAGAGGACAGAATCATGACAAGATATGGTTTTATAGGTGTAAATAATTAGATTTAAAACTAATTCACAATGCTAGTTGATCTAAATTGCTATCAAAATATCTCATAATTATCTTGACAAATTTGTTAACTAATCATGTTTAGTTCCCCAGAATAAGCTAATGCCAATACAGCTTATTATTATTATTATTATACTTTTCTCTATATAGATTGGCCAAGTCCATATATACAAGAATTATTATAAAATAATTTTCCCTCAAATATACAGGAAATATATATAATTCTTAGGGCTATACAGAATTAATAGTAAATAAATGTATAATTACCAGGCAAATTAAGGTGTGGTTTCTTCAAGATTCACTGGCTCTGGTCAGATGGTTCCTTGATGGAAGTCAGAACAATGAGAGCTTCCTGGATTCAATTTACTATCTTTATACTACCACATTTCATTATCAGAAAGAAACAACCCATCCTTCATTGGTAGGATGACTTGTTAATTCATTAGAATATGATGTAATACTAACTTTCTAGATTCTGAATGGTTAGTCAAAGATAACTTATTTAAGTTAATAACCCTAGTAGCAATACTCGTTTGTTCCAGAAGATGATGCAACAAATTTAAAAACTGACATGAACATCTGTATTACGTCAAAATGACATGGCTGTAGATAGATACCCATAAACCATGTCATATTAATCCCTTCCTTAGATTTTCACATAAAATAAGGGATCAGGTTCCAGACATGAATACCTTCCCCCAAAGATAATGGACAGAGAGAGAAAAAATTCCACTTTCAATCTCCATTAATGCCATTGGAATATTCTACCCCCCCGCCCACAATTCTCAGCAATGAGGCCATTGTTTCTTTTAACACTCACAGGTTTAATAAAAAATGTCACAGTCCAAATGGTTTTTCAGAATATGTTAACCATTTGCTATCGAGTCCAGGGTAGACCCTTTGACACTTTTTATGGTTATTGTTTTAAAAAAGTTTTAGTTTTTACTGTATTATTGTCTATATAAATTGTTAACACTAGAAAATGTATATGCTTATCATTTTGATGGGCTGTAAAATTTAAATTATAATCATTCCAATTTATATATTCTAAAAAAGAAGTTAGCTCCTCCTCCATGCCCTGCCATAAAAATATCACATAATATATATCTCTGCCATAGCACCAGGTTTGCTCCAAAAAGGTTATTATTTCATATTTGTAAATACTCCCATATTTGTAAGCTCATATATTTGTAAATAACCCATATAAAGATTTTCATAACTTGGTACACACCTGGTGCACGACAGATCCTTGTAGTTGCAATAAAAATGTATTTGCAAACGAAAAATAAGTATGTTGTTATATAAAAATAATTACATTTATAAAAATCTCTATTTGTCTGTAATCTAAATGATCCCATTTCAAATCTTCTAATATGTTAATTATATGTATTGCATCTTTTAAGTATGCAGTTAATTACTGTTTTTTGTAAAAAAAAAAATCAATGAATTGACGTAAATTGGACACTATCGGCCAACCTGGTGGATTTATAGGGTCTTTGTGAATTTTTGTTAAAAAAATAGAATAAAGGTATTTTTGGATTCAAATTCTGCATTTAAATTCTGCTTCCTCCAAATTACCTACATCCAAACCTAGTTGTAAGGTAACCTTGAGTTCTGCACTGTTCTCCATAGTTGAATCATGCTTCACATTATTTATAGTATATTGGTATGTGCTAAAATAAGACACAGCGTTGTCAAATATAATACCAGATATAAAGTGTTTTTTTCCAGGGCCCCGAATTTAGAATTACAAATTGTACCGATTCAAAAAAAGAGAAAATAAAGGAAGGAACATGGTAAAATAATAAAAAAGTATTTTATAAATGTGGTACCTGTATTGGGTATAAAAATTGTAATATGAAACAACTGAAATCTTGCAGCACCTGTGTACTTCATGAGATTAAAGACTTTGTAACTTGTAAAACTTGTAAAACAAAATGTATAGTATATGTCATTCAGTGTAGTTGTACACATATATAGGAAGAACAAAAAGAAAGAAAAATAGAACACATTTACAATATCAAAATAACATTTAAGAAACATAGTTTATCTACACATTTCACTGAATTCCACAACTCTAATTTGAATTATAAGATTCTCTGTCTTATACAAATTGTTCACAAAGACTGGAGAGGAGGTGATTATATCCTTGAAATGTTAAGAAAAGAGTCCGAATGGATTTTTAATATGCAGACATTACAAACTATGAGACTCAATTCAGAGTTAGAGATTTTTGGTTTTTATAAATTTATCTCCAACTGTAAAATTGTGAAGATACATTAAGTTAGGAATTATAATGAAAAGAGCATTTTATGTGGAGTGTCCTTTGAATATATATATACATGAACGAATGGTTGATGTCTATATAATTTGATACGTCCCTTATTGAGATAATTCTATTATATTGGAAGTATATTATGTTATGATTTTTGCAGTTGAAATATCTGGCGATTATGTAATAGTATGATCTTCTATTGATTTTAATAGTTAATGATGGTCCTTTGAAAATACCTTGTAACCAGTAAACATATGATTCCTGTTATTTTATCTGATTTGAAGAAGGAAATCAGATTTCCTGTTTTACATGGATCATAATAATCAAAACTTTTGAATGATACTCTGAGGAAGAAGTAAGAAGAACTATAACACTTCAAAACACGTTGGAGGAAATTAACTTATTGTTGAAGGTGGATAATAATATATTTCAGCCAATATAAAGATGCAGTGAAGGATCTCACAGTGTTGGGAGGTTACACTTGAAGATTGGGATTGATAGAGAGGCAACGTGTTTTTTCATGGTGAATACATGCAGGATCATGCCGACTAGGAGTGGTCGAAATCTCTTGCTGGGTTCCCGTGAGAAATTCCACAAAAACCATGTTGTTGTCTGCTTTTTCAAGGGAAAATCCACTTTAAAACTAGCAATAAAAATGTTCACATTTTTCGCCCATTGGCCAACATTTTTCACAATTTTTTTCAATGGCTAGAAAGTTTCCACCCATTGATTTATGTGGTTTTTGTCTTTTCACTATACAAACGTGACATATTTGTGGACGTGCAACACAATAGAAGCAGCTACAGAGTGAGGTAGATGTGTTGTGCTGTTCTGCTGTGCTCTTTTGGAAAAATTGAGGCAGGAGAGGCTCATAGTGACTGCTATCACTATGAGCAGGTCTGATAAAAGGAGGAACTGGAAGGACCTTTATGTGTCACCGAGTCTGAAGAGAAGGAGGAAAAGAGCACTACTGAACCAATTCTGTTCAGTCCCCCTAAATCACCCCAAGGGATATTGGGGAATGTAATGGGAAGGAAGGGAAAAAAGGGTAGTCCTAGTGAGAACAAGACAGATCAGCTGCTTGTGCCTGCTGCTAGACATGCTGCCACCATTGCTGCCCCAGCTGCCACTAATGATGTGCCTGCTGTCAGATGTGTTGCCCCTGTTGAAACCAGTGCTGTGCCTGCTGCCAGTGCTGAACCTGCTGTCACCAATACTGTTTCTGCTGTCAGATGTGCTGCCCGTGTTGCCAGTGCCACCAGTGCTATGTCTGCTGTCAGTGCCAAAGCTGCTGCCACCAGTGCTTAAGCTGCTAGTGTGTCTCGTAATACTCTGGAGGAGGGAAAGGAGAAGATGATGCCAAGTGTGACAGTAGAGGACCCTAAGTCACATTTGCCATCCCCAAGCAGTTCTGCCAGTGCTAGTACTACTACTAAAAAGGTCAAGAAGCTTGATACTGTTAGGAGTGAAGGAGGAGGAGGTAATCAGATTCATCATATAACTAGTGAATGTGAGGAGAAAGACTCTGCGGCTGAACTTGATGTGGTTGGTGTTAGTAGTATTAGAAACAGTGATGGTGAAGCATCCGGTGGGACTAGTATTAGGGGAGTGGTAGGGTAAGCATATTAGAGCATTCAGACTAGTGGTCAAGGGAGCCCACACCATTCCTCTGGCTCTGGGAGTCCTCTTCCTCTTCACTACAGTGACCAAGTGGAACATGATCCTGAAGAGGCCAGAACTGGTGTTGAGGGAGAGCAGACTCAGAATTAATACCACCAGGAGGAGCACAGATCAGCTGCCTGTGCCTGCTGCTACTGCTGCCAGTCTGCCTTCTTCAGGTCAAAAAGAAATGCCAACTGTGACACTAGGGGGCCCTCTGTCACATTGCTTGTCACCTCCTCCAAGCAGCAATGAGATGTCTGTAATAGAGCAGCAGCAACAAATAGGGAGTGGGACTAGTGGTAGTGGTGACAATGATGCTGGAAAAGCTGGGGTGGAAGATACATTGATGGTCTTTTTAACAGAAAGTAATGGGAAACAGGGATGAGGAGGGGCAGCACCACCACCACTAGCAATGAGCTTTTGGGATTTGGTAATTTGAAACTGCTCTAATTTCTGCTGCTGCTGAGTTTCAAGGGCAGCAGGATTCTGAAGAGCAAGCTAGTGTGCCACAGAGCACCGTGGACACAGTGGAAATGGGGTCAACAAGTGATGTGGGACTAGGACAGGTTCCACTTGCCAGCAGTAGCAATACTCCTGGTCTTAGTGGCAGTGCTGATTCTGAGGGAGTAGCAGCAACAGCAGCAACATCATCCACTGCCACAGACAGTGAAGGGGACTGTGGAGGAGAAGAACAAAGAGGCAATTCTTCTCCACCTGTTCCCTGTCCCTATCCCCTGAAGTCATGGGTGTGGGACTATTTTTCTCTTGGAGCAGGCACTGTGCAGTCATCACCAACGGCAACGTGCACAATTTGTGACAAGTCGGTGAGAAGGAGAAAGGAGGGAACATATCTTGGCACAACCTAACTGATTTCACACATGAAACACAGACACCATGACATTTATGCAAAACATGTTAAAGACAAACACCCACCACAGAAATCAAGCACTGCTGTTGCTGTACCCCCGACTCTCCAGAAAGGCAACAAGAGAGAGGTGGAGATCAAAGAGGAGGAAGAATAGAGAAACCCAAACAGAGACTGAAAGTTCCATGAAGAGCGAAACAACTAGCTCACCATCACTATCACCTTCTTCCTCTAGGGTAACAACTACAACTTCTGCAAATTCACCTCATTCATTGTTACCTCCCCCGCCAAATGATAGCCACTCTGTTGATGTTAGGATGTGGCAATTCGTCTCTACCCATTGCACACTTTGTGGTACATTGACCACACATGGTAGTGTGATGGAGGAGAATCACAACCAGGGAATCAAGCCACATTTGTGGAAATCCCATGCCACAGAAAATGCTAAGATGGTGGCAGGGAGGGTGCATCATTACTATTAACCTGTCAGCAAGTTGTCATGTGTCCTTGGTGGGGTCTGGACAAGGGGTATAGAGACAGCGGCAGCATTTCAGTTCTGGTGTCATGGTGTTTGGATTCAGTTATGCACCCAGATGTTATTTACCACATACACACTGTGAACATCGCAATTGCTGATGAGAGCCACGGTTCCTGTTCTCAAGGGAAAAATTTCTATTCTAATAACAAGACATCCATTATTTTGGAGGAGGGGCAGGTGGAGAAGAATTATTGAGTAACTTCTTTTCTCCACATAGACTGGGGGCTAATTATTATGCTGCTACTGCCTTAGGCACATCACTGGAGACAGTCGTGGCAAGTGGAACCTTCATCATCCATCACCTATGTGACTGCTATTGTTGATCCCATTCCATTTCAGTTGCCTAATCATCCTGCTACTTAAATATCTCAGCAGCAGCAGCGGTTGCAAATTCCACCTTAATGGACTACGGAGGAGAACATTTGACAATGGCCAATGGCCACTGGCCAACATGACCTGCTGGTACTAGGCCAGTAGGGTATTTTTTTCTCAGGGCTTGTGCTTTGAAACAACAAAAAATCATAGTCCTTAAAAAAAAATGTGTTTCCAACAAGCCTAAGTCCTACAAATCACTGTTTTCTCAGCGCTTTTTCCAAACAAGCTTAAGTCCTACAAATCAATGTTTCCTCAGGACTTGGGCCTCTAACAACAAATCACACAAATCATCCTCTCTACAAAATACTCTATCAAGTCAAGTATCAGTCCCCCCAGTGGCAGCTTGTCAGTGGGTTCCTGTCTCTATCACTTTACATACAAATTTCTTATTTTATTTTATTATTATTGCTTTTTTTTTGTTAACTGCCCCCCAATACCAGTCAAGAACCCCCCCCAAACAAATTCTCTGTTCAACTGATTCATTCATTCACAGGCACCCTCCTCAGAACCCTTTTATACCATGTTTTATGGGGAATTTTTATTTGTATTTAGGATTTTTTTTTTTATTAACTGGCCCCAATCCCAGTAAACAAACCCCACAAAAAAAAACATTCCCTGTTCATCTTGTTCTTTCCCCACACCCCACCAACACAGGCACCTCATGCCCCTTTTATACCATGCCTTTGGAAAATAAAATAATATCTGTTATGTGTTGTGTGTAACTTCAATGTTCCCATTGATTTCAATGGAATGAGCAAGGTGAAAAAAGCAGGAAAGAGCAGAAAATCTGCACTTATAGCAGGAAATTATTCACCAAGTGGAAAGTGCCATTATTCGCCAATCTCAGCTATGAAGAAATACTAGTAGCACTATAACGTAGCTGTTTAAATGATGGAATAATTATCCCACATGTTAGTAGCATTACCCTACATTGTAATAAAATAGTGTGCATAACAAGAATATTGGGCAAACTGAAATGGAATATCAACATAAGACATATATGGAAGTGTTGTGAATATGTACTTTTAATTAAGTTATTCCCATACCAGATTTGATTGTTGTTGACCAACTGCAGAGGACAATTGTCAGTGGTTATTATGACCCTATTTAAGCAGAACATTATTTGTCCTAATATTTGTAGACTCCGTTATTGTTTAAATTTCTGCTGGGTATTTACATATATTATGAATGTGGTATTTTAATATTATCGAGGTTATAGATCTTTTGCTTTTTGCATATTCCTGCATCATTTCTATGTGTGCCAGTGTGCCCTGATGATTTATGATATGGACACATGGGATACTTAAATGGAGCACATGTATACAGTCTTGTGCAAGTTTTAGGAAGGTGTAAAAAAAATGCTTAAAGTAACAATGCTTTAGAAACAAAATGCATAGTGAGTGAACAGAAGTAAAATCTAAATCAAATCAATATTTGGTGTGACTACCCTTTGACTTCAGAACAGCATCAATTTTTCTAGGTACACTTGCACAAAGTCCTGGATTTTTAGGCATAGAGTCAGGTGTATGATTAAACAATTATACCAAACAGGTGCTAATGATCATCAATTTAATATGTAGGTTGTGTCATGCTTCCCACAGTTTTCTTCTTGCTCCTCCTTAGTTTCCTCTGCCTTTTTTCTGTTGGTTAGTGGTCCCTTTTTATAGCCATGTCTTGCTAGCCTCAGCACCCAATTATTTGAGCTAGTTTTCTTTCCTGGTTTCTGACTTGCGTTTGGCTTGCCATTTTGACTTCTTCTAGTTCTTTATCCCTCTGCTTTGGTTTGGACTACTCTTGTTTACCTACATTAGCCTATCTGCCCCTGGTGACCTCGGCTGTCCTGTTCTTAACTGCCGACAGTCGGGGACACGTGTGGGCCTCACCTACAGCCTGGCCAGGAAGAGTCTGGAGCTTGGGTAGCCTTGCTGGTGTGGTAGATTTTTCCTTTTGGGGAACCCTTCTCTGTCTGAGTCCTGTTGTCTGGGGAGGTATCTCTCTGAGAGAAAGGGGTCTTTTGTGTTTGGCCTTGGTTTACCTTGGGGCTATAGGTACCAGATATTATAGGGGTAGTTTCCTTACCACACTTTCTCTGAAGCTTGCACACTGTACAGCAGTCTTGCCTGCTCCCCCAGCATCTTACTGAGATTTATTATTGTTTGAAGGATACTTCCCTTGGTATCCAGAACATTGCAGAGCAGTTGTGCCTGCACCTCTAGCACCTTACTGAAATTACTATTATCTGAAGGATACTTCCCTTGGTATCCAGCGCAATGTAGAGCAGTCCTGCCTGCTGCCCCAGTGCCCTACTGGGATTTGTTATTTGTATGAAGGATAATTCGCTTGGTATCCAGTGCATTGCAGAGCAGTCTTGCCTGCTCCTCCAGCACCTTACTCAACCCGCTATTGTCTGAAGGATACTTCCCTTCGTATCTCGCGGATTGGAGAGCAGTCATGCCTGCTCCCCCAGTACCATACTGGGATTCTGCTATAACATTGCAGTAGAATGGTCTTTGCAATGCTCCCTTTTGTGGCCAGACATAAGGCTAAGCAGTTCAGGGCTCTGAAGCCTTGGAAAAAAGTACCAAAGCCTACCCCAGTGTTTGCACATGCTCCTAACCTTAAGTTTTGGAGATCAAATTGGGATTGGGAGTGTTAAAAACCAAAGGGGGTCCTAGCTGAGACCCCAAATTACCTTTTTTCTATAAAAAGTGGGCACTTTTATTCTTTCCATTAACATTATTTAAAAAAAATGGAATACATTCACCTCACTTTTTGTGAAAACAATTGAATACATTGAAATGTGGTATATATTCCATTTTATTTCATAAAAAATAAAGCCTACCTTAAAAAGAAAAAATGAACAAAATCAATATGGTATGAACCATAAACTGGTCATGGTAGTGGAAAGAAAATAGATTGATATGGGAGAGAGAGATGTTTATGCTGCTAAAATTTTTAAACAAATAATTGGTAAGAAGGATGGGTCACATATATGCATAATATTTGACATCTTTATCTAGTTGCTGAATTATAAAGGAAGGGGTCAAGTATTGGGCAGGGATGACCCCTTGTTCTTGTATGTGACTGGCTGGAACACAAAGTTACTCCAGGGCACCTTCAGTGTCCTGTTTAACTAAATATCCCAGCCAATCTTAATGTGGAAATAATGTTAAACAGGGATTGGCTCAGCTGTATATGTCATAAATAAGTCTATGTATTTTTTCCTCATAGTGCACATGGCAACACAATGGAGTAGCAGTAGTACTATGAGGAAAGTTTCAATTGTTTTGGGGTGATGCAATTGCCATTTACAAATATATACCTGAGGTTAAAACAAAGAACTCTTTTAAGAACTATTTACTCAAAAAGCTGACCAAAATACAAGTGAACCTGGACCTGCCATCTTGATTAATGTGTGCATAGTTAAAAGCTTCATTAAAAACCTCCAAAAGACCAGAAAATGTACAGTTGTGGATATATTCATAATTGGTAATGTAAGGTTATATTTGATAAATATGGTACCCATGTGGAACCAGAATAATTTCATGTGCTAATTAAGCTTTATATTGCTATTTTATATGTTAATGAAGCCTTTTGAGTGAAGTGTCTTATGCTTATGAAGGTTTTCAGTGATGTTTCATATTACAATTAAGGGGTCCAGACGTGGACCCCTTGCTCACAGTGTCTAGAGAGATCAGCTGCACCTCACTGACGAGGCCCAACAAGGCCAAAACATACGTCTGAGGTTGGCTGCTTCTCTTGTTCAGAGAAGAATTGCTTGGCACTTCATGGTTGGACTGCCTTTTGGTAGGATCAGTATGATGTGCTTTAGGATATTTCCTCTCTGTGAAAGGCACTAGTGAGCTAAAAGAGATTGCACCCTGGGTAGGATGCTTATCCTATAGAGTCTCATCAATTGGAGAGTAGGCTCATTCCTAGTTGAGCATCTTTGACTGTCTCTTTGCATATAACAATTAAGCCCTACGTTTCTTAGCCTCAGGAAGCTGTGTTTGCCAGATGTTTAAATTATTTAATTCAGAAGGTAATTTAGGAAGAGATAAGTGCTATGATTATGATTTACAAATACATTCAAGTTCAATACAAAGAACTCTATGAGGATCTATTTACTCAAAGAGCTCAGCAAAAAAACAAAAGGTCATCCATTAAGACTGTAGGAAGATGCTTTTGATAAAAAAAAGTCAGTGATTTTTGTACAGTGAGGTTGTGGAATTAATTGCCTCGGGATGTTGTGTTTGCAGAAAGTATATTTGCATCAAGTGTAGTTTATACCTTTCTAGCACAAAACAATATTAAAAATGATAACAGTTAGTTTCAAAGCAAATAGGACATTGATCCAGATTAATATCTCACAACAGGGGTGATGTGGCGTTGGCTGAACCTTTCCACTATTTTACCATGTTACTATTGGAGCAAAAATCAAAATACAGCATATAGTAGCAGGTATGCAAAATCCCATAGAAACCCTTGTTACAAAAAAAAAATTAGATCATTGTTGCCACAAATCCATTTTAATCATAGCATACAATAAAGTTTGTTGCTCTTGTGTAAGAACTCACTCCAGTTGAGCTGTTTGTGAACCATCCTGTTTTTCTCTGATCTCAGTCTGGCTCTGCAGTTATCTATGATCATGACTGCACCTGTAGGTCTTACACCCTGAGGATTAACAGGACAGTGGTCGTGGTATAAAAGGGTCATTGTTTAGGTGGCACACAGGAGAGTGGTTGGGCAACGTTACAAGGGCTGTAACAAGAATCAGTTATGTAAGGTCAGAAAGTCTATCTACTAAACAATATGACTACCCACTGAGTGTTTGTGTTGTTGTTTGATAATGGTAAAGGACAACTAAGAGGATCATAGTTAATTGCAAAACAGGAGTGAGTGGAGTGGGTATGTCCAGGTAAATTATGGGAGCTGATGAACCACTGTCCTCTGCTGTGTTATTCATCTATCCTGTATGCTGCCAGTTGCAACCTGCTTGTATGAAACCTTTCAAGTTTTTATTCAACAGATTCATATTAAAACCTCAATCTTAATAGCTTTCAAGACACATTCTCTAGTAGCCTTCCAACAGCACTGTGTCTCATTGCAGGCAAGTGTCATGCATTTCATTCTAACTGCACTTGTATGTCTATAGGTCTCAGCATCACTGTGCTATTATCAAACCCTACTAACAACTTAATTTTCAGAACAAAACTCAGGCACCAGGTTTATAGGTTGGTATCTACATTTAACCTCTGCCATGCTGGTTCATCTACTTTCTGCCTCCAATGCATGCAGAAGTTCCAGTTATTTGCTTATTTATTCCAATATGAAAAGAGGTCTTTATAACATAAATTATCAATTGCCTTGCTTTATGTATATTGGCTTGTTTACAGTAATGTTCCTATAGTTTGCTGCCCCATGTGTTTTTGATTTTACGCATGATGATGGGAAGGATAATATATTGCATAAACCTTATAAGTAATTATTATTCATGTAAAATAAGCTGTTTATAGTATGTGTGTAACACATAGTTAATGGAATTCATGAAATAATATATATTAGCTGGAGAGATGGCTCATTTGGTTAAGGCACCATCTGTAGAATCTGCTCAAACCGTGAGGTTGCAGGTTCTAGTCCCGGCAGGGTCAGCTCAGCCTTTTACCTTTCTAAGGTAGTTAAAATGAGTACAGGGCATACTTGAAAGGGAGAGACAATCTCAATGTATTATTCCTGGTAAAATACTTTCACAAAAAAGTATATATATTTATGATTCAGTCCTCGGTAAGAGTGGAACTCCCAACCAATCTATACTAGTTTTGCTGGAACTTTCCAGTAAGTGGGCAATATTGATTCTGTTTTATGACACTTTTATGGTTGTGTTTAAAAGCAGCTCTACCCTCCTTCTACTCTGACAATATATTTCCAAGCTTCTTGTGGTTGCTTTTATTCACCTCCTTTCATTTTCTACTTTTACTCTCCATTCAATGACAATACTGATATTACAATGCTGAATGGATATATAATATGGTTTGTAAAAAAATAATTGCAGTACAATTTGGTTATTTAGAGATTTGAGTAAATATAACCACATGATTGCTATAGAAGTGACCAACGCAATGAATTGCTTTGGCGCAGTGTTTTGGGAACCTCTGATTTTAAAGGTCCTTTCTGCATCAATGGAACATTTAGTTATTTTTATTTGTTCCTTTCAGTGCAGTTGTCTTTTCTGCATAGTCCTAAGGCTCTCAACACTGTTACATTGTCCTAAGGCTCCCAACATTGTTGCTTTGTTCTTACTGCATACATTAAAAGGCTTTATTTTGGAGGTGATAGCTGTGCATGGATAGAGAACTGGTTAAATGATAGATGGCAGAGAGTTGTTGTAAATAGAACCTTTTCAGGTTGGTCTAAAGTTGTAAGTGAGCTGTCACAGAGTTCAGTCCTGGGTCTGATGCTTTGTAATTTATTAATGATCTAGAAGTGGGTATTAAAAGTAATGTCTCTTTGCTGATACTAAGTTTTTGAAGGACATACATACAGAGCAGGTTGTTTTTTTTCTCTGCAGAAAGAGTTAGATAAACTGACTGAATGGGTGAAAAAGTGTCAGATGAGGTTTAATACAGATAAATGTAAGGGCTGTAAAAACAAAAAATACTACAGATACACTAAGGGGGAAATGTCTTGGGAATTCTTGTTAGAGAAGGATTGATCAGACCTCCCAGTAGTGTGCAGTGTCAATCAGTTGCTGCAAAAGCAAATAAGGTACTGTCCTGCATGAAAAGGGATGTAGATGCATGGGATGGGAATATAATTCTACTTCTATATAAATCCTTGGAAAAACCTAATCTAGAATATGGAGTACAGTTTTGGGCACTGGTTTTTAAAATGTCTTCTTATTCCAGCTTTTACTTATATGCAACTTGCAGACAACGCTGAACAACCAGTCTAAACCAGTTTTGTCAGATGACACCACTAAGCATGAATACACCACTGAGCATGCTTAGCTTCTTAAAGCAACATAGCCATTTAACATAAAACTTATACACATATCATTACACCTTCCCCTCTTAGGAAAATGAAAGTATTCTATCTGATATAGACACCTCAACATGACTGTATCAGTCTTTCTGGACATTTTCCATTATGTGCAGATCATCTAACTTTCACATCAGTAACTGACGTAGCCTCCATGTTGCTATTTGCCACTTCATTAGAGTCTATGTTTGGACACTTTTGCTCTGGTTCTTTTAGAATGCCTCTTCTATTCTTTCAAAGAATTGCTCCATCCTCTGTTTCAATCGTATAAGATCTCAGTTGCACTTGTTCAATGACAGTACCCTTCTTTGACCAAGTATTGGCCTTGTCTTTGATTCTCACTTTGTTTCAATTTTGCAGTTCTGGTAGAACTCTCTTAGCTCTCGATTCAAAATATACTTTCTGTTTCTCTTTCTGATTTACTTTAAACTGCTTAATTTGTTCACCTGCCCCTGTTGCAAGTAGATCTTCCTTCATAGGCAGATTGGAATGCAGACGTCTTCCCATAAGAAGTTGTACAGGTGTGTAACCACATTTAAGCGGTGTCCTGCGATATGCTAGCAGCCCTTTGTAGAAGTCACCTCCACTGTCATCAGCTTTTTGCATTACGTTTTTGACAATTCCAACAGATTTTTCAACCAGCCCGTTGGACTGTGGAAAATGCAGACTATATGTAGTATTACGAAGTCCTATTCTTTGGCAAACTTTCTGAAGCTGATATTGGCAAACTTTGGGACATTGTCAGTAAATACTCTGTGAGGTACTCCATGTCTAGAAAAGACTGACTTCATGCATTGAATCACACTCTCAGACCTTTTGATATGGACTATCTGGAACTAGATGTGGCTGCAATGGTTCTCTTGCATCGCTTACCTGGTCCTTCAAACATGTAAAACAGGAGGACACTATGTCAGAAATATTTTGGTTCATTCTTGGCCAAAACATTACTTCTCTCGCCCTTTTCCTGCATTTTTCAATGTCCAAGTGACCTTCATGAATCTTTTCCAGCATAAGCTTTCATAGACTGTGTGGTATCACAATCTTGCTGCCTTTGAATATAATCCCATCAACCACAGTCAGTTCAGCTCTGCAGTTCCAGTATTCTTGTACTCCAATTATGCAACTCTGTTTGACATCAGGCCATCCAGTTAGAATAGCAAGTTTGTTTTTTTTCCAGTGTAGCATCTTTTTCTGTCTCTTGATGGATCAGCAGCAGCTTTGCATCAGAGATAGGCATAGCTGACGTAATCATATGTACATAAGCCTGAATTTCTTCAGCCACCTTGTCATTTGGAACAGCAGTTTGATCCACTGCTCTGGATAATGTATCAGCCATATACATAAGTTTTCCTGGTGTGTATGTCACCTTTAGGGTATAGCGTTGCAATTTGATCATCATTTTCTGAATCCTCAGAGGACAATCATTAAGAGACTTTGTGAATAATGCTATCAGTGGCTAGTGATCAGTTTCAACATTTACAAATTGACCTGAAACAAATTGATGAAATCTCTCACATGCAAATGTGATACTGAGAAGTTCTTTCCCTATCTGAGCATGTCTTTTCTCAGCACTAGTCATGAACCAGGAAGCATATGCTACTGGTTGCCAATTACTATCATGTTCTTGTAGTAGAACTGCTCCCAGTCCTGTTTGTGATGCATCAGATGATATCTTAATGTTTAGCTGGATCATAGAACTTTAACACTGGCCCATGCCTAAGCACTTTCTTTAAGTGTTGCCACACTGTTTCTTGCTCAAAATTCCAGTCCCATGCATTTTTCTTTTCAAATAACCATCTCAGAGGAGCTATCTTCTCAGACAGGTTGGGTATGAACTCTCCCATGTAGTTGACCATGCCCATAAACCTCTGCGCATCCTTTTTGGTTTCAGTCTCAGCATGTTTTCAGTTGCACATATCTTCATGGGATCAGGTCTGACCCCTTTGTTGCTGATGAAACTTTAGTTCTTTTACTCCTGATTGACATTTTTCTTTGTTTAGTTTCAAGTTTGCTTGTCTAGTAGCTTCTAGAACATGCCTGAGTCGAGAATCATGTTCTTATCTAGAAGTTCCCCATATGATAATGTCCTCCATGGATATGTCCACACCTTCAATGTGTTTGTATATCATGTGAATGGTTTTGTGATGCACTTCTGGGGCAGATGCAATGCCAAAAGGTAATCTCAAAAATCTGTATCTGGCACATGGTGTATTGAATGTACACAAATTTGAGCTGGCTTCATCCAACTTCAATTGCCAAAATCCTGAGGAAGCATCCAATTTACTGAAATATTTAGCATTTGCAAATTGTGACATGATCTCTTCATGAGTAGATAATTTAAAATGTTCTTTTTATTGCTTTATTTAAATCCCGAGGATCTAGGCAAATCCGTAATTTTCCATTTTTCTTGTCCAGACATTTTGTGTTTGCTCATTCTGTAGCAGTGTATCTACATAGAATTCCTCCACAGCACTTTCATTCAGCATGTGCACTTTACTCTGATTTCCTGTGCTTTTGCAGCATCTTGCATAATGATTTAGTTTACCACATTTATTACAACTCTGTCCATATGCAGGGCATTTCTTTCGTGAATGTTCAGTTTTACACCGATTACAAGGCTTTTGTTTTTTTTTGTTTGCATCTGTTTTTTCAACATATTTCTCTTCTTCTCACACTTTCTCAACTTGTCTACAGCACATGTTTCATTAATGAGCTCTTTGGCCTGAGACTTAGTTTCAGCTGCTCTACACAATTCTAAGGCTTTTTCTAGATTCAGGTTTTGCTCCCTAAGCAGCATCTCCCTCAGCACATTATCTGGAATACCACATACAATTCTGTCTTTTATCAAGGAATTTGTTAACTCTCTAAACTCACATGTTTTGCTGCGGTTCCTAAGCTCTGTCACGTATTGATCAATTGTTTCTCCAGGCTTCTGCATACAGGTAAATAATTTTTGCCTTTCATATGAAACATTTCTTTTAGGTATGCAATATTCTTCAAACTTATCCATTATTGGCTTTAGTTTTAGGTTATCTCCTTCTGGAAACACAAAGTTATTGTACACTTCCAGTGCTTCTTCACCCATTACATGCAGAAACAATAAAGCTTTCATTTTGTCACCTTTTCTATCAGCATCAATGGCAGAGACATATAACTCAAACCTTTGTTTAAAGGAATAGTAATACTTTGTTTTATCTTTATTTTATTTTATAGGCATTAAAAAACACGAAGAACTTTTATGGTTTGAGAGATATTCACAAGCAAAATTTCCCCTCCCAACCCTTTTACCTAGTGTAAGCCATCTCTTCTCAGATGTGGAATGCAGTCCATAGACCAGATAGATAACAGCAGGGGACAATCTTCTTCCTATGAGAACAATGAAAGCCCTGCCCCCCTTGACAAGTTTTTCAGGTTTTTCCCTTATCTTAATTAAAGATTGTCCTTCTCTGCAGTCTACCTGAGCACCTCATTTCTGCTCTGGCTGAGCAGTGTTACATCAGTAAAAGGGGCGGGAGGGGGATACTTTGTCATTGAATTACTCTTGAACTAAAACTCCAACAGAATTGAAATAACACTCTCCAAAGTCCAAATACTATGATGATTAATTAGAGCTGATTTTATTATGAAACATTACTATCGTTTTAAATCTCCAATTTTCAGCAACATTCCCAGTCAACTGAAGTTTTGGTGGGGGTTGAAGGCCTTCCATACCGCCTCTTATCCTGATTCTGCAGTATTTTTCCTAAGCTCTCAGCAAAAGTAACAGACTTGCAGCACAGCAAACTCTGGAGTATTCTTTGTCTTCAACCCAGCACTTCTGACACAATGTTGTGCTTTGTGGATTCTAATATATATTAAAGACAGACACACAAGTCTTCTTATCCCAGCTTTTACTTACATGCAACTTGCAGACAACTCTGAACAACCAGTCTAAATCAGTTTTGTCACATGATACCACTGAGCATGAATACACTACTGAGCATGCTCAGGTTCTTAACACAACATAACCACTTAACATAAAACTTATGCACATATCATTACCCATTATTAAACTGGGAAAAGTGCAGAGACATTCAACAAAACTGATAATGGGACAGGAGGATCCGAGTTATAAAGAGAGTCTAGCCAAACTGGGTTTGTTTACTTTAGAAGGGAGATGTCTAAGGGGTGATCTGATTACCATTTACAAATATATTTCAGTTCAAAATAATAAGCTCCCCAAAGAACTATTTACTCAAAGAGCTGAACAAGAGGTCCTCCACTAAGACTAGAGGAAAGGTGTTTTTGAAGAAAACAAAGTCTGGAGCATTTTACAGTAAGGGCAGTAAAGTTATGAAAATTGCCTCAGGATCCTGTGCTTGCAAATACTGTAATTGCTTTCAAACAAAGTATTGGATACCAATCCAATAAAATTAATAAATATTGGTGGGCAAAAAGTGTGAAAAGTTTCCCTCATGACTTTTCGCAAAAACTTGCAGATTTTACACTTTTCCGCCTTTCCTCCTATGCAAAAATGTCCTCCTTTTTGCCTATTTTAACAAATGTTCACCAATATTTCCTATAGGTACTACATTTCCCACCGTAATATTACTTCTTCTGAGGGCTGTAGTTTAGAAATAAGTGGCTGAAAGTCAAAGTTGTGAGTCCGACAGCAACATATACCTTGAAAAATGTGTTAGCATACAGAATGCATTTGTCCGTTACCCACAACACTAACTTCCTTATTAAATAACACTGGCACATGTTCATGATGATGTCAAGAGATTAAAAAAAAATATTACATCCTACAATGTGGCAGATGTGTATTGTAGTGGTGGTGGTGGGGGACTGGCTGGCATGGTGTGATTTGTGCATGTATATAGTTTTTACTATTGTAATGTTTGCTTCAAATCTCCATCCTCCTTCTAAGATTAGGGACACACATTACTTTTCGCTCATAGCAGTGGTCCCAAGTCCCTCCTCCACCTCCTTATCTGTGCTGCTGGTAATATATTTGTCCTGGCTTTTTGTCTGTCATGTGTGGTTTCTGTTACCTGATACTCAGATGGTATGAGATGGTGGTTAATTTTTAAGAATATTAGTCTCCCAACATTGCTGCTTGATAGCCGTGTCCTGTGTCATTGACTATATACCAGCCACACTGAAACCCCTCTCAGACTTAACGATTGCTGGAGGACAACTGAGGGTTTCCACTGCAGTACTTGTCAATGCTGGCCAGCCACACACACTGCTTTGTTTGCCAATATTCCATGGGGGTCATTGTTTCTGCCTAAAACTTAGCCATCCTGCAAGTATGCAGAAATCATCTTACATGCAGTGGGACCACTTCTAGGAGCTACATGGTGTTCCTGTGTGTCATTTACCAACCCATACTCAGGGAGCAAGATCCACAGAGATGTGCTGCCACCACCACCACCACCAATGCTGGGATTTTGCTGCCCCTGCTGAGACTCATGAATTGCTTTGTGTTTCGAATGGGATATTTTGGTTGATGATGTAGCTGCTTCTGCTGGTTGAAATGCTTTGCTGCCTTCCTTTTCACTATACTGCCTAGATGTTTGTTGTGCCCTCACTTTCTCCCTCTCATCCCCCACAATGCAACCCTCCACTCGATCAATAAGCATGTCTCGATATTCCTTGACAGAATCCAATTCCTCAGAGAGTTGCTGCTGATCATGACTCCTTGTAATGACAAACTGCTAATGGCCCTTTGGCAGAAATTTTGTGTTTGAAGCAGGGGTCCAGCAGAGTGGCAAGAATTTATTACTCATTGCTTTTAATGGACACTATGTGAGAATCTTGTTCAAAGCACACTAACATGTCCTTTACCACCTGATGCACGTCGTCATTGTCATTCTGGTAAGAATCCTCAGCCATGCTCCTCATTTTTTTTCTGAAATAAAAATATCAGTGGCAGAATTTCACTAATTCCTACCCCAGTGAGACTCACCAGCATGGTTACCTCCTCAAACTCTTTCAGCAGCTAAAATACATTGCATATTAGTTGCCATTGGCCAGGTAACAAAGAGGCCCCCTCCAAAGCCTTCCAGATTTGCAAGGTGTACTCACTAATGGCCTTATTTTGCTCGTACAAACGCTTTAGCATGTACATGGTGGAATTCCACCTAGTAGGGACCTCCATTTTCAGCTGGTGATGGGTCAGATGTATGGAATATAGAGCGTTGCGTGCACTGTAGGAGCGACTAAAATGGACACAGATTTTGCTGGCAATAACATCTCTTTGAGGGTTTCGGATTCTGCCAGGAATCTGGTCACAACTAAATTTAGAACATGGACAAAGCAAGGCACATGCACCATACCACCTATTCTCAAAGCAGCGATTATGTTGGAGCCATTATCAGCAGACACAAAGCCAGCTTTTAAGGAGCGGGGTACAAGCCATTCCTCTATCACCTGCTCTAGCTTACTGTTTCTCAAAACTCTGCGTGCACAAGGTGGCATGATGATGGTATGGGCTATCCTGCTGCTGCTGCAGCCTTTTAATCACACTGACAGAACTAGAAGCACACTAACTGCCTTTCACCTGTTGCTATAAGCAAGTGTTGTCCACTGTTGGTGCTGGGAGTGAAACCCAGTGAGCAGTCACAGTCATATAGTCTGCGCTCTGCCCACTTATCCATATATCTGTTGTCAAGTGGATTTTCTTGCCATACTCATTTTTCAGCCCTTTTTCCACCACCCTAACCACCTGCTTGTACAATTCTGGCACAGCCATCCTGGAAAAATAACTGTGGCTTGAGATATTCCAGTGTGGAGCTACATATGACATCAGTTCTCTGAAAACTCAGTTTTCTACAAAAGAATACGGCAGCATATCTATTGCCAACATCTTGGCAAACTTGGCATTCCACAGGTGTACTTTGGGATTGTTTGTGTGAAGTTTTTGACTCCTTACCAGGAACTCAGTCAGTGTGGGCTGGCAGGACATAGCAGAAGAAGCCTGAAACTTTATTGCTTTAACAACATGACTAAAGGAGGTGGTGTAGGAAGAATACACCTCTGCAGCAGGAGCCATAGGTGGTATTTGGACTGAACTAACTGTTCTCACTTGCAGTAGCACTTGCTCTGACACATAAATAACTTCACTACTTCTTTTTTCTACCCTAGAGCCCTGGGAAGTTTTAAAAAGTGCTTCTGCTGCTGCTAGTTGTGGCACCTTTGGTCTGCTGATAGAGTGTCTCCCAGTTAGACCTGTGGTTGTGCTTCAGGTGGGATATCATAGACAAGGTGCCTAGGTGTGAGTCTGCTTTCCTCCTGCTCACATGCTTTTTGCACAGATAACAGATATTAACATGCTTAGCTTAAGGATCCTGAGTGAAGTATCTTCATACTGTGGACTTCATGGAATGAGGGGTTCCTGAGGTGGTGCTGCTGCTGCTGCTACTACTGGGGCTAGATGTTGATGCTATTCTACTGCCACTACTAATAGGTGTCAAAGGTGCAGAACTTACAGCAGCAGCAGAGGTACTCATCATATCTAACATTGTGGATGTTAATAACCTGTGTTGCTGTTGCTGGGTACTCAACACAGATGTGTGTGGCTGAGTGGGACTTGGACTTTGAAGAGGCGATAATACTGATGATGACTGATAGGGTGACTGTGTGCTTTTTGACATCTGTGCCTGTCCTGTGCCTTTGACTTTCTGCTTACCTTATAGCCATGTCATCATACTGTTTCGGTTCAGTACACTCAGACACGTTAGGTTTAGGTAAAAACACAGTTTTATTGAAGCACACAAGAAATAATGTAACCCTCATGGGTCCAGTAAATAGCATAAACTGACACAAGACAGGTTAAAAGTGATACCCACACGGGTCTAGTAAGGTGCAAAACACAATACTGACACAGGTCAGGTATATTGTGATACAGTGTATGAGTCCGATAATACAGTGGGGCCACTGGAAAAGTGGATAGCAATAGCTGTGGTACAATGTCGCCTAAAGACACAGGGGGCGACAATGGCCTGAGTAACGGAGGCAAAGGTACTAGCACGGTTCCACTAAGGTGGATGCCCACCATGGACTACAAAGGCTGGTCAGAGCTTGTGCCAAACGGAGGCCCAACGGAGAGGTCAACACTAATGCTCTTGCTATACCCCAAAGGGTTAATGTGCTTCACATAAAATGGATGGCAACCGGAAGCGCCCAACTGACCTACAGAAAATGGTACGCCCAGGGTATTGGAAGCAACCACACTGGTATAGCAAGTGGATACGAGGCAACGCCCCTGAAGGGGTTAAAAATAGCAATGGTCTGGATAACGGCAACCACGGGAAGTGCCCAGCTGAATCCAACTATGACCAAGCGATGCAGCACGGTGTGAAAGGATACTGGCACACTGAGACTCTGAGCCAGCTGGTAGGATCGGACAAGGTACCGGAGTATCGGAGACTTGAGACACACTCTGAGGGAACCGTGCATCTGTGAGCAGCCAGAACTGCAGGAGATAGTCCAACAAGCAAGCTGAGAGCAGGAACCTCCGCCAAACCGATTCGGTAACCAGCACAGGAACGTAGCCAAGCTGAGTCGGAGCAGGAAGCAGGAACGTCAATCTTGCCGGGTCGGTACACGGAGCAGGAACATCAGCCAGGCCGGGTCAGAAGGGGAAGCAGGAACGTCAGCCAATCCGAATCGGTACACAGAATCAGGAGCAAAGATAAATGGCGTGGTCAGGCAGTCCGGGGTCATACACTGGTATCAGAATCACAGAACTGGTGCTAGGCATCAGGTACACCACGAAAGGGCATCAGCCAAGTGACAGCCCAGGGTATAAAAAGGCTGTCACTAGGAGGAGCAATACAGTGCAGCCAATAGAAGAGCAACAATATAGAGATGGACAGAATGTCGCTCAGATCACGGCCGCCGTGATACATACTCACTTTCAACTTCATCTGTATCTGAACAAGAGAAGGTTGCTAGATCTGCATCATCTACCCTTATATTCCTCTAAGCTTTTGGAGGTCTCAAACAATTTCTTTTTACTTTTACTGTAACAAAGTTACCTACTAATTTGAGGATGGGTGTTTTGGTGCTTGTTTGTCTCACTATCTGCTGCAGCAGGGGGTTCGGCTACTACACCTTCCTCTATTATGCTACTGCCAGCATCATCAACACTTGAATGTGTTCTTCTTATATGGTTCTTTATTTCTACTGGCACTGGTGGTGCTAGAACTAGTTTTGCTGGGACCTTGACAAACTGCATCCTCCCTTGGGATAGAGGGTCATCATCATTGATTGCACACTCTGCAACAACCATTTCTGCAGTCAGTTTTTGAATTACTACTTTACTCTCACGTCCCTGCACTGCTCCGCTCTCCCCCTCCCCTTGTGCATTTGCTGCACAGTACTCAACCACACTGTGTTTTTTTACTCTACGGTACACAACACAACTGATGGAGCTGTATGATGCCTTGTCTAAGCCCAGTCAGCTGTCTGTCACTGTAACCTAATAAATGTAATTCTTTATTCTTTTTTTATTTATTTATTTATTTATTTATATATATTTGTTAAGCTGTCCACCCTGTTGTCTTATCACAGTCTGTTGAAAAAAAATTATAACTGAAAAAAAAAATTAAACAACTTCTTTCCCCAGACTTCCCCACCTAGCACAGAGACAAGAACAGCAAGATCAGCAAGCAAATAGGTGCCTAGCTGCCTGTGTCTTGCTAGTCAGTCACATGGAATTTTGGAGTATTTGGGTCACCTTCCTCCCTTCTTCTCCCCAGAGTCCACCACTGATTCTCCTAATTCACACTTACACAGAACAAATGTTCTTCTAAAAGATTCCCTAAACTAAACTTCAATTCCCCTCTCTGTAGCTCAAACAAGGTCTGCTCTCTCCTCTCACAAACACAGAATGGCTGCTGTGAGAGCCTGACACCCTTTTATATGGCTGTAGAAAACCTTCATGTGGTGGAGAAACATTTTTCTTCCCATTGATTTTTATACACAATGAGCTAGGCTAAGAAGGTGGGAAAAAGCAGAAAAACTGCATGTTTTGAAGAAAATAATTTGCCAAGCTGAAAGTGTCATTATTCGCTGATCTCAGGTGAGGGAAATTGTTTTGCCCATCCCTAGTAATGAATACCTATCAAGCACAGAACAATATTGAGAATTATGACAGTTGGCTTCAAAGGAAATATCCTGCTGACATTTTGAGTCAGGAAGGAATTTTTTAACCCATCTGGGGCTTCATTGGACATGGCTTCAATATTTTTTGTTTTATTTTGCCTTCCTCTGAATCAACAGAGGTGAAATGGCATGGGCTGAACTTCATGGATGTATAGCTTGGATGTATAGCTATACAGTAGTTTATATATGCTGCATTTTATACCTGCATCTCTCTTTTTACCTGCTAGATTTACTGGTGTAATTTACTGTTATAGAAAAGCAAATATAGTGATATGCTGGCACAAAGCAAATGTGATTTGCTCAAAGATAAAGTGATGCATAATTAGATATGTAAGATCATTTAAACCTCTAATGCAATCATTTACACTCCACCCAGACTTATATAAAGTTAATCATGTAGGAAACAGACCTCATCTTAAATCAATTCAACTCTCACAAATAATATTACATGATATTTTATTTCTTATTTATGCAACAAAAAGCATTTTAATGTTTGGCAGAAACACTAGCAAGTGAACTGTTACAGTTATTGCAATATCAGTAAATAGAACATCCATGTTTATAATATTCACTACCTTTATTCTGTGCTAAAGCTTCAGTTATACAGCCAAACATTTAAGAATCGACTTATCTATCATATATAATTGAACTCACTTTAAAATACATATAGTTGTAACATTAGTCAGATTGTTAAGCCTATTCATGACAAGCAAATAAAATCTGAATTTATTGCAATACATTTTCTTTTTAGAGGAATAAATATTAGTTTTATGAAACACAGGGTTTTATTTCATTAGCCCTGGGAGTAGCTATTTTTTGCAGTTTGTAAACATCCTATTTTTTTCTCTTCTTTATTCCATTACTGATGTGTCAGAATATTTATATGAGGACAGCACTTAAGTTGAATCCACTTTTGGTGGAAAGTCCTATATATTTAGTGATTTTCCAGTAGTACATCACTTTGTGTGTTGAATACCCCCAAACTACATTTCTCAATAAAACTCCCCAACCACAATAACCTTTCTTATCTCAAGCAATCATAAAGAGCAATATTCAACAATGCAAATGATGCAAAAAATTAAACAAAATAAAAGCAATCTAGTTTGCTAGACACTTGTAATCCCAATAGTAACTGCAAGACTTCTACTTAAGAAGGGTCACCCCACTTCATTTATCCTCCCCACTAACAGGCGTTTGTGGTTAGTAGTAGGAAAAGTGGCTTGCAGACAACTGTAGTTTGATAGAATCAGATAAAAAGTACCTGTGAGTTGTGCTTGGGTGAATATAACGGGTTGGGAAGGCAAATTCTTTTTATTTGTTGTTGTTTTTTTTTCTATCCTCCTGTGTGTTTAACAGTTTGATTGCACAGAAGATCCAGCTGTGTGTGGGTCTACTTTAAAAGCATGTTCTTCGTAGGGATGGGAGAAATGTCCTGTTTTTTTCCCATGGGAAAGTTAAACCACCCCTACACAACTGTATGCTTTTCCCATGGAAAATCCTCACAAAACTAGTAGTAGTGAAAGAGGTACAGAAGTGTTACAGAAGATTTCTGTAGTGTGTGAAGTGTGTGTGTGAATTAGAGTTAGGTTAGTGAGGGCCAGTTAATTTATATTTAGTTTTAGGGCAGTGAGGGACATTCAAATAGTGTGAGTAAGGATGGGTGAAGTTTTCACCTCAAAAGAGAAAGAGGAGAAAAATGGCCGTTTTTGCCAAGCGTGAAAAAATTTGTGAAAAGTGACATCATCCCTCTTTTTTTCATCTAGCTCTCTGCACTGAAATCAATGGGTAGATTTTCTACCCACCACATGGCAATTTTGTCTTCTTTTCCCACAGGCATATAAAAGGGTGTCAGGCTCTCACAGCATGCCATTTTGTGTTTGTGAGAGGAGGAGAAAGCAACACATTTTTTAGCTAAACATGGCAAGCTAATAAAGTGGAGTTGAAGCTTTGTTTAGGTAGTCTTTTAAGCAGGAAATTTAATCTCTGTATTAGTGGAGTCTGGGGGACTCTGGGGGACAGGAAGAGAAAAAAGTTTGATCCTAAATACCCCAAAAGTCAGTGTGACTGACTGGGAAGACGCAGTTCCAAGTTTCTTCCTGATCTATCTGCTCCCTCTGTCCTAAGCTAGTCGAGGGGTGTGAGAAGGGAGCAAAGGTACTTTACCCCAAATATCCCAACATTTTGTGTGATCAGGTATTCAAAGGCAGCTGTGATAGGAGTTAATTTTTGATTTGGCTGTTCTCTCTATCAGGGGAGCCTGGGGTGTAAGAAGGGAGCAAAGTAGAATGACCACAAATACTCCAAAATTCTGTGTGACAGACTCGGAATACGCTGGCAGATGTGATCCAAGTTTCTTCTTGCTCTCTTGCTGTTATAGCTGTCCTAGTGGTGTCTATGGGTGTGAGATGGGAGCAAAGGAGGTTTACCCCAAATACCCCCAAAATTTTGTGTGACCAAGTAAACACAGGCAGCTGTGATCTGAGTTCCTTTTTTTTATCTGGCTGTTCTCTCTGTACTAGGGGAGTCTATAAGTGTGAGAAGGGAGCAAAGGAGAATTACCCCAAATACCTCAAAATTCTGAGTGACTAACTAGGAAAGCACAGGCAATAGTGATCCAAGTTTCTTCCTGATATGACTGTTATCTCTGTTTTAGGGGAGTCTGGGGAAAGAAGCAGTTGAAAAGCAAGTATTTTTTTTGTTTTTTATTAACAGTAATAGGGATGGGGGGGGGTTAATTAAATTAATTAATTTATTTATTTATTTATTCATTGATATGTGACAGAGATAGGGACCCTGGTGTCATCTGTGACTGAGGCAGACTGATACTAGATGAGATAGATTATTTTGTAGAAATCCAAGGCCACACATCACACATAGTCCGTTCTATTGTATAATTTACAGTAAAAACAAAATGGTCAGTAAATGCACAAGGGGTATGGTGAAAGGATTAGGGGCATGCTATTAAATTGGTAGTCCAAAAACTCTGCAGTCATGGTTACTGCAGCATATGGACTGTGCAATAAATTATGGTAATCCCTGCAGTTTGTCAAAACCCCACCAAACTTTGCACCACCAACAAAAATACAATTAATAAACTATCTAAAAACACTGAAAATTATAATGAGTTGCATTCCAGTGTTGGCATAGTGCAAGATGGTGAAGCAGCTCAACCAACTGCTGCATCTATCCTTAAAGTATTATCAAACTTTGTGAAAATCTCTCACATGGGAAAAGTAAAAATACATTTTTGAGACCACTAAAAGAGAGAAGTATAAAAGTAGTGAGGAAGAATGCTGAGGATGACATAATGACTGATGATGATCTAGAATATATCCCTCCAGCATTCTCATCTTCTTCAAATACAGATAAAGATGAGAGTGAGAGAGTGTTATGGTTCAGTACACTCAGACACGGTAGATGTTGGTAAAAACACAATTTTATTTAAGCACACAAGGAATAATGTAACCCTCATGGGTCCTGCATATAGCAGCAAATAACTGACACAGGACAGGTTACAAGCAAGTTAATCCACAGGGGTCGAGGATGTACTACAGAATACAGTACTGACACAAGTCAGGTAACTATGATAGATACAGTGTAATAGAGTCCAGCAATGCCAGTGAAGCCACTGACTCAATAGCCCAGATAAACAGAGGCCCAATGTCGCCTATAGACGGGGGAAGCGACAGTGACAGGATGGCAGCAGAGAACAGGCAAGGTTCACCTGAACGGAGGGTTGCAACGGTGGACGCCCACCGGAGACTACAACTGTGTTAGTCAGAGCTCGTGCAAGGAAAGGACACCCTACTGAGACTATCCACCACCGTGTGCCTGTGCCACCCCCAAAGGGGTTAATGTACGTTATGGTCTTAAGATGGAGGGCAACTGGAAGCGCCCAAGTGAACCTAGAGTGGATGACCAAGCGCACAAGTATACCGGAGATGAGAACAACACTGGTGAAACAAGTAGCGGCACAAGGCACCACCCCCGAAGGGGTTAATGAACGCTATGGTCAGGATACAGAAGGCTGCCGGATGCGCCCAACTGAACCCAAAGCGGAAGACCAAGTGATCAAGTGAACGGTGTGAAGGAGCACTGACACACTGAGACTCAAACCCACGGACTGCACTACAAACAGTAACGGAGTACCGTAGCGCTGGGATGTGCAGATGGTAGCAGCAGGCACTGACAGATTCTTCGCCCAGCTGGGCACGGAGGAAGCAGGAACTACAGCCAAACCGATTCGGTACACAGCACAGGAACATCAGCCAAGCTGGGTCAGTACACGGAGCAGGGTCATCGGCCTCGTCGGGTCGGTACACGGAGCAGGGTTGTCGGTCTCGCCAGGTCGGTACACAGAGCAGGAACATCAGCTAGGCCGGGTCAGAACAGGAAGCAGGAACGTCAGCCAATCCGAATTGGTACACAGAAGCAGGAACAATAGCAAAAGCGTAGTCAGGCAGTCCGGGGTCATACACTGGTATCAAACAAACAGAACTAGCACTAAGCATCAGGTACACCACAAAAGGGCAAACTCTAAGTGACAGCCCAGGGTATATAAAGGCTGTCACTGGGAGGAGCTGTAAGCGCAGCCAATGAGAAGGCACCAGTAAAATTAGCTTGTCAGAATGTCGCATAATCGCAGGCACCGTGATAGTACCCTCCTCTCAAAGACCCCTCTCAGAGAAGAGGGACCAGGCTTAAGGGGATACTTGGCATGGAAGTTGCGCTGTAATCTGGGCGCATGAAGGTCCTTAGAATCAACCCATGAACGCTCCTCCAGACCGTAGCCTTTCCAGTGAACCAAATATTGTAATTTCCCTCTGAATATGTGTAAGTCAATAATATTTTGTACCTCATACTCCTCCTGACCTTGTATTTGAACAGGGCCTGGAGCCACAGGGGTAGTAGTGTATTGATTACAAATCAGAGGTTTTAACAATGATACGTGGAACACATTATGGATACGCATGGATGCTGGAAGGTCCAGAGCATATGACACAGGGTTAATTTTACGAATAACTTTAAACATGCCAATGAACCGGGGAGCCAACTTATTGCAAGGGGTCTGAAGGTTGAGATTCTTCGAGGAGAGCCATACCCTGTCCCCAACCTGAAATGAGACTGCCAACCTGAAATGAGACTACGATTAGCTTGGCGCTGATAACACTGGAAGGAGGTACTGAGGGTCCTCTGCACCTGTGCCCAAGTGGAATGGAGTTGCTCCATATGCTCATCCAGAGCTGGAATTTGCTGCGTCTGAAATGAGTCTGGGAGCAGACAAGGTTGAAACCCGTAATTGATGAGAAATGGGGAACTCCCAGACGATTAATTAACCGCACAATTCCTGGCAAACTCCGCCCAAGTCAACAGGCCAGCCCAATTATCATGATGGTCAGACACAAAACAGCGCAAAAACTGTTCCAAGCCCTGATTGGCACGCTCGGTGGCTCCGTTGGTATGGGGATGATATGCAGAGGAAAATGATAATTGTATGCCCATCTGCGCACAGAATTCCCTCCAGAATCTAGACACGAATTGGCTCCCGCGGTCGGACACCAATACTCTGGGTATGCCATGCAATCGGAAAACTTCCCTGGCAAACACCTTTGCCAACTCCTGGGCAGAGGGAAGGGCAGGCAGAGGCACAAAGTGTGCCATTTTAGAAAATCTATAGATTATCATCAGAATAAAAGAATATCCCCTAGACACCGGTAATTCCCCCATGAAGTCGATAGAGACATGAGACCAAGGACGTTCTCTATTGGGTACCGGCTGTAGCAGGCC
Source organism: Rhinophrynus dorsalis (assembly GCA_037306005.1). Lineage (NCBI taxonomy): Eukaryota > Metazoa > Chordata > Amphibia > Anura > Rhinophrynidae > Rhinophrynus > Rhinophrynus dorsalis. The sequence goes on from CM074722.1 coordinate 259,300,286, forward strand.
CACCGGGAGGTGTCTAGGGGATTTTGCACGGGCACAGGTAGAACAAGCTGCAGTAAATGCTGTGCAGTCAGCACGTAAGGAAGGCCACCAGAATAACTGCGAGAGTGACCAAATTAATGGATTCCTGCCAACATGCCCAGCAGCCTTAGAAGCGTGATATGTCTCAAGAAGACGGGTACGGAGAGGCTCGGCTACAAAACATTTGCCCACTGGGGTCTCAGGTGGAGAATTAGCTTGATTAGCGAGAATCTCCTCCCCCAGGGGTGAAGTAGTACTGGTTCTCAATGTAGCTAAAATGTGATCAGGCTGGATAATCGCTACCGGAACATCCTCCTTCTCAGTGTCAGGGTTAAATAGCCTGGACAGGGCATCCACCCTGATATTCTTGGACCCAGGCAGATCGGATATGATAAAGTTAAAGCGCGACAAAAATAAGGCCCATCTAGCCTGACGAGAGGACAGTCTCTTAGCCTCAGATAGGTACATTAAATTTTTGTGATCAGTCAGGATCAATACTGGAGTTCAGGTACCTTCAAGCAGGTGTCGCCATTCCTTGAGGGCCAGAATGATTGCCAACAACTCCCTGTCCCCAATCTCATAGTGACTTTGCGCGCTGGTTAGTTTTTTGGAAAATAATCCACAGGGTCTTAGCATACTGCCAGGGTCCAGGCGCTGCGACAATACAGCCCCTACCCCAGATTCTGAGGCATCGACCTCCAATGTAAAAGGCAGGGAGGGTTTAGGGTGGGACAGCACAGGAGCAGAGGCAAATGCAGACTTTAATGTCACGAAAGCTTGTTCAGCTTCTTGAGACCACTGGGAGGGATCTGCACCCTTGTGTGTTAAGTCAGACAGAGGTTTCACAATTGTAGAAGAGTTTCTGATAAATTTCCTATAATAATTAGCAAAACCGAGAAAGCGCTGGATAGCCTTGAGCCCCTTAGGACCTGGTCACTGTAGGACTGCTGCCAACTTATCCTTGTCCATTGCGATGCCATCCTTAGCGATAACAAAGCCCAGGAATGGTACCATGGGCTTGTGGAATTCGTAGTTCTCGATTTTGCAGAAGAGTTTATTCTCACAAAGTTTAAGCAAAACAGCTGTCACATCCTTGATGTGCTGCGACAAGCTTGACGAATGAATAAGAATATCATCAAGATATACAACTACGAAGGACTGTAGCATGTCACGTAAGATATCATTAATAAACTCTTGAAACACTGCTGGTGCGTTACATAGCCCGAACGGCATTACCAGATATTCATAGTGGCTTGATCTGGTATTGAATGCCGTTTTCCGCTCATCACTGGCCCTTATCCTTACTAAATTATAGGCGGCCAGTAAATCAAGTTTAGTAAAGATAGAGGAAACCTTCAATCGATCAAACAGCTCGGTGATGAGTGGTATAGGATAAGCATTCTTAGGCATCTGTTTATTCAATCCACGATAATCTATACAGGGACATATTCTTTTTTACAAAAAAGAATCCTGCCCCTGCAGGCGAGGATGACTTCCTGATAATGCCCCTCTTCAGGGCATCAGCAATATAATCCTCCATGGCCCGATTCTCCTCGCAAGACAATGGGTACGCACGACCACGAGGAGGAATGGCACCAGGAGGCAGATCAATCACACAGTCACAAGCCCTGTGAGGCGGCAGTGCACTGGCTTTTCCCTTACTGAACACATCGCTGAATTGGCAATACTCAGCTGGCACTGAGGGAGAGGTACACATGATCCTAGTAGGGTGGGATATAGAGAACTCAGACCAGGCTGTAATCTCGCAAGTCTGCCAGTCAAACCTGGGGTTGTGCATATGTAACCAAGGAAACCCCAATATGAGAGCATGATGCGGGGAACGGATAATCTGAAATCGTTGAACCTCAGAATGCAGTGCCACAATACACAAAGATAAGGGAATAGTCTCCATAGTAATTTGGGCAGGTACCAATGGCCTACCATCAATGGCCTCAATCGTCAAAGGAGACTCTTTCACCACCAGTGGAATGTTATGGGAGGCAGCAAATGATTCGTCAATAAAATATCCGGCAGCACCGAAATCAACAAGTGCCAGGACCTCCACAGCTAGGTCGGCCCAGGCAACTACAACCTGTATAGTACGCTTCTGACTAGTCGGGTCCAGGGACTGCTGAACGCCACCTAGGGACTGTCCCCCAAGGTACTCTAGGTGCGTTCATTTCCCGTCCGAGTCGGGCAAGAACGTAGCAAATGACCAGCCTGACCACAATATAAGCAGAGACCTTGTCTGCGGCGATGCACCCTCTCCTCTATGGACAACCTAGTGAACCCCAATTGCATTGGTTCACCACTCTCACCAGCTTGAACTGGAGGTATGGGAGGTGAGGGAGGAATGGGTGGGAAGCTTGATTTTGCTGATCCCATTTCTCTGGCCCTCTGTTTCCGGTCCTTGGCCGCCATACGTTCCCTAATACGGGAATCCATCAAAATCGAGAAATCAATGAATTCATCAGGATCCGTTGGCAGTTCTCTTGCTGCCGTCTCATCCTTTAAACGATTGCAAAGTCCCTGTGCAAAGGCTGCCACCAGCGCTTCATTCTTCCAGCCCACCTATGCTGCTAAGGTGCGAAATTCGATGTCATAGTCAGCAACTATGCGAGACCCTTGTTGGATCTCCATAAGTTTTTTTGCAGCAGAGGCGGCTCTCCCAGGAACCTCAAAGACTCTACGAAACGCCCTTACAAACTCAGTGAAGTTCCTAGTACATGGTTTAGCGACTTCCCACAAAGGGTTTGCCCATGCCAGGGCCCTGCCCGTCAGCAAGGAAATCATGAATCCCACTTTACTGTGATCACTGGGAAATGCATGAGGGGTTAATTCTAGGAAGATCTCCAACTGATTAGTGAACCCTCTGCACAGGGTAGGTTCGCCATCGTACCTGAGAAGTAGTGGAGCGGTAGCCGTCAGCCCTCTGTTAGCGGTAGTTTGCATTAAAGACTGCGCTCCAGGTGTCGAAATGGGGGGACCACCGGAGCAGGTACTGGTTTATCCAAGTGTGCCGTGCGCTCAAGAATCATTTGAACAGCCAATGCCAACTGATCCAACTGCTGTTCATGGAGATCCATCCTCCAATGGATACTCTGTGCATTACCGTCACCGTTACCGTCTGAGGTCATGGCCCTTTCGTACTGTTACGGTTCAGTACACTCAGACACGGTAGATGTTGGTAAAAACACAGTTTTATTTAAGCACACAAGGAATAATGTAACCCTCATGGCTCCTGCATATAGCAGCAAATAACTGACACAGGACAGGTTACAAGCAAGTTAACCCACACGTGTCCAGTATGTACTACAGAATACAATACTGACACAGGTCAGGTAACTATGATAGATACAGTGTAATAGAGTCCAGCAATGCCAGTGAAGCCACTGACTCAATAGCCCAGATAAACGGAGGCCCAATGTCGCCTATAGACGGGGGAAGCGACAGTGACAGGATGGCAGCAGAGAATAGGCAATGTTCACCTGAATGGAGGGTTGCAACAGTGGACGCCCACCGGAGACTACAACTGTGTGAGTCAGAGCTCGTGCAAGGAAAGGACGCCCTACTGAGACTATCCACCACCGTGTGCCTGTGCCACCCCCAAAGGGGTTAATGTACGTTATGGTCTTAAGATGGAAGGCAACCGGAAGCGCCCAAGTGAACCTAGAGTGGATGACCAAGCGCACAAGTATACCGGAGATGAGAACAACACTGGTGAAACAAGTAGCGGCACAAGGCACCACCCCCGAAGGGGTTAATGAACGCTATGGTCCGGATACGGAAGGCTACCGGATGCGCCCAACTGAACCCAAAGAGGAAGACCAAGTGATCAAGTGAACGGTGTGGAGGAGCACTGACACACTGAGACTCAAACCCACAGACTGCACTACAAACAGTAACGGAGTACCGTAGCTCTGGGATGCACAATAACGTGAGAGATGTGCACAGATGGTAGCAGCAGGCACTGACAGATTCTTTGCCCAGCCGGGCACGGAGGAAGCAGGAACTACAGCCAAACCGATCCGGTACACAGCACAGGAACGTCAGCCAACCGGGTCGGTACACGGAGCAGGGTCATCGGTCTCACCGGGTTGGTACACAGAGCAGGGTTGTCTGTCTCGCCGGCTCGCTACACAGAGCAGGAACGTCAGCCAGGCCGGGTCAGAACAGGAAGCAGGAACGTCAGCCATTCAGAGTCGGTACACAAAAGCAGGAACAAAAGCAAAAGCGCAGTCAGGCAGTCCGGGGTCATACACTGATATCAAACAAACAGAACTAGCGCTAGGCATCAGGTACACCACAAAAGGGCAAACTCTAAGTGACAGCCCAGGGTATATAAAGGATGTCACTGGGAGGAGCTGTAAGCGCAGCCAATGAGAAGGCACCAGTAAAATAAGCTTGTCAGAATGTCACATAATCACGGGCGCCGTGATAGAGAGATGATGACATGGCTAGAAAGCTAGATGAAAGTCAATGGCTCAATCTTCCACCCTTGAAAAGGACTACTGTGTCTGTCTATAAACTGGTCAAGAAAAAAATTGGAAAGTCTGACCATGGACAAGCAAAGATGACAAAAAGTACACAATCATCCTGTCAGTCATCTTCAGCATCATCACCTCTTCCAAGTCCCACTCAGCCTCACACCCTAATAGTGTTAAGTAACCAGCAACAACACAGGTTATCATATTAACATAGTTGAGAAGGCTGAAAAAAGAGTCCATCAAGTCCAGCCCATTCCTAAACACTCCTGTTGATCCAGAGTAAGGAAAAAAACCCAATGATGTAATTTCCAATTAAGCCCCAAGTGGGTAAAAAATCCTACCTGAGTCCAAATGGCAGTCAGAGAGTTCCCTGGATCAACAATCTGCATTGAAACCATCTGCCATAGTTCTCAATATTGTTCTGTACTAGGTATCCATTGCAAGCACAACATCCCGAGGCAAAGAGTTCCATAGCTTTACTGCCCTTTCTGTAAAAAAGGGCTAATGGATGACCTCTCATTCTTAGCTCATATCTTTGTGTACATAACTAATTGGATACTTCTTTGTATTGACCTTGAATATATTTGTAAATGGTAATCATATCACCCCTTTGAAGTCGCATCTCTAATGTAAAGCAACCCAGTTTGGCTAGTCTCTCTTTATAACACAGATCCTCCAATCCTTTTATCAGCTTTGTTGCATGTCTTTGCACTTTTTCCAGTTCAATAATGTCTTTTTTAATAACTGGTGCCCAAACCTGTACTCCATATTCCAAATTAATCCTATATAGAGGTAGAATAATATTAGCATCCTATGCATCTACTCCTCTTTTTATGCAGGTTAATACCCTATTACTCTTTCAGCAGCCGAGTGACTCTGCACACTGCTGTGAAGTTTATCATCTGTCAGTACTCCTAAATCTTTCTTTAATTAAGTTTCCCCAAGTTGTTTCCCATTTAGAGTATATGTACCATGTTTATTTTTACTGCCCAAATGCATAACCTTATATTACATTCAATGTCATCTGCCACTTTTCTGCCCATTCACTCAGTTTATCTAAATCCTTTTGCATAGAAAAACATCCAGCCCTGTATGTATTTCCTTGCACAGCTTAGTGTCATTTTCAAAGATTGAGCCACTACTTTCAATTCCCACTTAATTCCCACTTAATAAGCAAATTAAAAAGCATTGGGCCCAGGACTGAACCCCGTGGCACTCCAGTTACACCTTTAGACCAACTTGAAAAGGTTCCATGTATCATTTAAGCAGTTCTCAAGTCATGTACAAATATCAATTCACAAACCAAAGCCCTTTAATGTATGCAGTAACCTGGTATGAAGCCCTGTACCAAAGGCTTTTGCAAAATCCAAATAACTACTTACCCTTTTGTAAAATCCAAGTATTAGTCTGACATGATCTATTCTTCATAAAACCATGCTGACTCAACATCTACAGCATCAGCTCTGATTGCCTCTGCTGATCTTAGAAGTCCAGCACCTATGACACCTAGTAGCAGTACAAATTCAGCAAAATCAATCCCGAATAGAAATAGTGGAAGGCTTTCAGGAACGCTGTGGTCTATGAAGTTCATAATCCAAAAGCTAAGCATGTTGGTATCTGCTGTCTGTTTAAGAAGCATGTGAGCAGGGCTGGGACAGCCTCTCCTCAATGAGTTCCCACCTGAAACATGACCAGAGGTGTGACTGTCAGACACACCATCAAAAGGTCAGAGGAGCCACAACTAGCAGCAGCAGAAGTACTCTTAAATGTTCCCGAGGCTCTGTGGTACATAAAAGTGCTGTTGATGTGTTAGAGAGCATATCAAGATATTCTGCTCCTGCTGCAGAGGAGTATGAATCTAAGTTTGGTTTTGGAGATGACAAGAGTTATAGAGTGCTTACACATACAGCCATCACCCCCACCACCTCCAAAAGTCATGTAATTACATGAATTAAGTTACACAGTTCTTTTACTATCTACTGTCATCCAACTATGTTCTTAGAAAGACGTAGAAGCCTGTACATTAATAATTCAAAAGTATGCCTATAGAAGACTAAACTTACCAAAATGTTGGTGGTTGACATTCTGCCCTTTAGTTTTATTGAAAACTGATGCTTTAAGGAACTGATGTCATGTATTGCACCCTGCTGGATTATCCAAAGCCGCTCTTACTTTTCAAGGATGGTTGTGCCAATGTTGCTTAAGCAGGTAGTTATTGTCCCGCAAAGGACAAAGGCACTCAGCCTGCTAACACATTTTTCAATTCATATTTTGTTGAAGGACTCACAACTTATACTTTCAGTAATTTATTTATTTATTTACTTAAGCGCTCAGAATAAGAAATATTATGGTGGAAAATGTTGCAGTTATAGAAAACGTAGGTGAAAATGGTAAAGTTCTGGTGAGAAATTTATTGGCAGTGGTGAATAGGGGAACATTTTATGTATTGTCTATGGGCAAAAACTATTGTGAAAAAAAGAAAAATATTTTTTCTCAAAATGTCCTGTTGGAAATTTCTGACTTTTGAGTTAGTTTGAGTTAGTTTTCGGGCAGTGTGGGAGGGTCATTCAAATTGTGAGCCAGTGTTTGGCCAGTGAGGGTAAGATTCCATTTGTATTAGGGTACTGAGGATTACTAAAATGTTGTGAGTTAGTGTTAGGGCAGTAAGGATCAGTGAAGAGGGTAATGACTTTTTTCCATTATTTTTTAAATATTTTTTTCACCTTTAATATTTTTATAATGTTATTTTTTTATAATCATTCTTTTTTGTTTATGATAAGATACATGCTCATGTCGACCAGAAAGACTTGGAGGGGACAGGGAGGAACTGGAGAATCATCCGTATCAAGGAGCATAGGCTATGCCTAAATTGGGGTGCTCTCTCCATTGCCAAGATGGAAGGAGAGGCACCAATTGTTAGCATCAGTGCAACTGGTACTGCTTCCTCCAGCAACAGTACTGCAGTGGAGCCCCAACCAATGCCACTTGCACCAACAATGGTGATGACACTGTGTGCACCATCCTTGTCAGCAAGAACTAGTATATAGCAGTGATGATACATCTGAGTCTTACAGTGTACTTCACCTGACCAGCTATCACGGTGCCGTGATTGCTGCAGTTCCCTGTCTGTCACCAGTAGGGGGCTTCTATTGGCTGTCTGCAGTTAGCCCGCCTCTTGTTGCCTATTTAAACCTGGATTGGGCACCCTTTGAGTGCCCTTTCGTGTTGTTTCTGACCTTCTTGCTATCACTATGCTAGTGATAGCTGGGCCTCTGTTCCAGTGTTCCTGAGTTCCTGATCTCCTGTGTTCCTGGGTTCCTGATCTCTACTGTTCCAGTGTTTCCTGGATGCTGAGTTACTCCAGTCCTGGTTCCGGCCTAGTCTCTGGTGTTGCAGTTACTGCTGAACTTCTTCTATGCTGTTTCCTGACCTGACTGATGGTTGCTGGTTCCTGTCATCTCATCACCTGTCTTCAGTATCCTGGCGACCTTCTGCCTGGTCGCGTTGGTGACATTGCTACAATTCTGTGTCGGTCCCAGCGTGCGGACGCTGGTTTGCTCCTTAGCCTTGCGGTTATACAAACTCACTTGTTACACCAGTGTGCGGTCACTGGTTTGCTCCAAAGCCTATCAGCTCTACATAGCTGTGTTGGTCCCAGCGTGCGGACGCTGGTTTGCTCCTAAGCCTTGCGGCCATACAAACTCACTTGTTACACCAGTGTACGGTCACTGGTTTGCTCCAAAGCCTATCAGCTATACAAATCTGTGTTGGTCCCAGCGTGCGGACGCTGGTTTGCTCCTAAGCCTTGCGGCCATACAAACTCACTTGTTACACCAGTGTGCGGTCACTGGTTTGCTCCAAAGCCTATCAGCTATACAAATCTGTGTTGGTCCCAGCGTGCGGACGCTGGTTTGCTCCTAAGCCTTGCGGCTATACAAGCTCGCTTGTTACACCAGTGTGCGGTCACTGGTTTGCTCCAAAGCCTATCAGCTATACAAATCTGTGTTGGTCCCAGCGTGCGGACGCTGGTTTGCTCCTAAGCCTTGCGGCTATACTACTCACTTGTTACCCCAGTGTGCGGTCACTGGTTTGCTCGCAAAGCCTTACGGCTATACTATTCAGTGTTGTTCCCAGCGTGCGGACGCTGGTTTGCTCCAAAGCCTTGCTGCTTAACGATTCTGCTAATTTGCCAGTTTCATCTGACTGCTGCTACTATCTCTGGGCTGCCCTGCCCGGTATTGGTAAGGCCGGTAGAACCTTTTGCCACATTCCATCTGAGGTTGCCTTACCCGGTATTGGCAGGGCCGGTAGAGCCGACATTGTGTATCTATTGAGGCTGCCTTGCCCGGTAATTTGGTAAGGCCGGTAGAACCGTTATGCTATTCCATCTGCAGGTTGCCTTACCCGGTAATGGCAAGGCCGGTAGAGCCTATAGACTGTTCTGTCCGGTATATTGACAGGACCGGTAGAGTCTGCCTTCTGTCTGTGCTATATCCTGTATATATATAAATGTATGTTATTGCCATCCTAAGTTATCAATTTATTATTTCAATAAAATTGATTTTTTTTTTACCTAAAACTTGTGTCTGAGAGTCATAATAAACCGTGACAGTACGAAAGGGCACTCAAAGGGTGCCCAATCCAGGTTTAAATAGGCAACAAGAGGCGGGCTAACTGCAGACAGCCAATAGAAGCCCCCTACTGGTGACAGACAGGGAACTGCAGCAATCACGGCACCGTGATAGTGGTCCCAGTTTTGTATGGACAAGTGCGTCATCCAGCCTATTAAGGTCCTATGCACCTCCTCTGCTATACCGGATGTGTACCAACAGTTTGGCGATGTTTTTAGCAAAGGAGAGGCTAGTATGCTACCCCAGCATAGACCTTATGATTGTTGCATTGAATTGCAGCCTGGAGTAGTACCTCCTAAAGGACGCACTTATCCATTATCTTGTGAAGAAAATAAGGCTATGGAGGACTACATTTCTGATGCCCTTGCTAGAGGGATCATACGAAAATCTACCTCTCCAGCTGGGGCTGGGTTCTTTTTCGTAAAAAAGAAAAATGGCGAATTAAGACCATGCATTGACTACCGGGGCCTGAATAAACTAATGGCAAAAAACGCATACCCAATACCACTCATCACCGAGCTTTTTGACAGGCTTAAGGGCGCTTCGATTTTTACCAAATTGGACCTACGGGCCGCTTACAATCTGGTTCGCATTCGAGCAGGTGATGAGTGGAAAACTGCCTTTAATACTCGAGCTGGGCACTACGAGTATCTAGTAATGCCATTTGGGCTGTGTAATGCACCCGCAGTTTTCCAGGAACTGATAAACGATGTTCTGAGAGATATGTTACAGACATGTGTTGTGGTTTACCTTGATGATATACTGATTTACTCCCAAGACATGGCACAGCACATCAAGGATGTATCTGCAGTATTGCTACGACTCCGTGAGAACAAATTATTTTGTAAATTGGAAAAATGTGAGTTTCATAGAACCAGTGTGCCATTCTTGGGGTTCATAATTGGCAATGATGGCATTGCCATGGACAAAGATAAGTTGTCAGCTGTCCTACAATGGCCAAAACCCAAGGGCCTTAAAGCCATACAGCGTTTCCTGGGTTTCGCTAACTATTATAGGAGGTTTATTAAGAACTTTTCTTCCATTGTCAAACCTCTGTCCGATCTTACGCACAAGGGTGCTAATCCTTCTTGTTGGCCGGTATCTGCTGAGAAAGCCTTTGAAAATTTGAAGCTGGCATTTGCTGCGGCTCCTGTGTTATCCCACCCCAATCCTCTACTTCCATTTACGTTAGAGGTTGATGCCTCAGATATTGGGGTTGGGGCAGTACTTTCGCAACGACACGATAAAGGTGGAACTCTCAGACCTTGTGGATTTTTCTCTAAAAAGTTGACTGTCACTCAAAGCCACTATGAGATAGGTGACAGAGAATTATTGGCCATTATCCTCGCTCTTAAGGAATGGCGTCATTTGCTTGAAGGTACTAAGAATCCTGTCTTAATCCTAACAGATCATAAAAATCTGACGTATCTCTCGGAGGCCAAGAGATTGTCCTCCCGTCAGGCCAGGTGGGCACTGTTCCTGTCTCGATTTAATTTCATTGTATCATATTTACCGGGGTCAAAGAATATCAGGGCTGATGCACTGTCAAGACAATTTGAGGCCGACAGTGACAGAGTGGAAACACCAGCACCTATCATCCAACCTGATAGAATACTGGCTACTATACGCACAAGTATCACTTCTCCCTTAGGGGAGGAGATCCTGGCCTCTCAGGGGTCCGCTCCCCATGAAACCCCAGTGGGCAAATGTTTTGTCGCTGAACCATTTCGTACTAGGCTGCTCGAAACCTACCATTCCTCTAAGGCTGCGGGACATATTGGTAGAGACCAATTGTTATGGTCCCTTTCTCAGTTATTTTGGTGGCCTTCCATGAGAAACGATTGTGCCGAATTTACGAATGCCTGTGCCACCTGCGCCCGCGCTAAGACCCCGAGACATCTCCCAGTGGGCTTGCTTCAACCGGTGCCTAATGGCGAACGCCCCTGGTCTCATGTTTCCATTGATTTTATGGGAGAATTGCCTATGTCTAAGGGGTACTCTTTTATATTCATGGTGGTGGACAGGTTTTCTAAAATGGCTCATTTCGTGCCCCTCCGTGGCCTTCCTTCAGCTAAGGAATTGGCAATGGTATTCGCCAGAGAAGTATTCCGGTTGCATGGAGTGCCTAGGGTACTGGTGTCTGACAGGGGGAGCCAGTTTGTGTCTAGATTTTGGAGGGCATTTTGCCAACAGATGGGCATACAGCTGTCCTTCTCTTCTGCCTACCATCCCCAGACCAATGGAGCCGCTGAACGAGCTAATCAGGGATTGGAACAATTTCTCCGTTGTTTCGTGACTGACCATCATGATAATTGGTCCGACTTGTTGCCTTGGGCAGAGTTCGCCAGGAACTGTGCGGTCAATTCTTCATCTGGGAGCTCTCCGTTTCTGATTAATTATGGGTTCCAGCCCTGTTTGCTTCCAGACTCCTTTCAGACGCAACAGATTCCAGCTCTGGATGAGCATATCGAGCAACTCCGTTCCACATGGGCACAAGTTCAGAGGGCACTTGGTCAGTCATTTCAGCGTCATCAGCGCCATGCTAATCGCAGAAGGCTTCCAGCGGTTTCCTTTCAGGTTGGGGATAGAGTATGGCTTTCCTCCAGAAATCTCAAGCTGCAGGTTCCGTCTAATAAGTTGGCTCCCCGGTTTATTGGTCCATACAGAGTTATTCGCAAAATTAACCCTGTTTCCTATGCACTAGACCTACCTGCATCCATGCGTATCCATAATGTGTTCCATGTGTCTCTTCTTAAGCCTCTGGTTTGCAATCGCTATACTACCACACCTGTGGTGCCAGGACCTGTTGAGGTCGAGGGCCAGGAGGAGTACGAGGTTCAGAGCATTATTGATTCCCGTAGGCTTAGAGGAGGGGTACAGTACCTGGTACATTGGAAAGGGTACGGTCCTGAGGATCGTTCATGGGTGGATAGTAAGGACCTTCATGCACCTAGGCTAACTAGGATCTTTCATGCCAAGTACCCACAGAAACCTAAACCCTATTCTAGGAGAGGGGGTCTTTGAGAGGGGGGTACTATCACGGTGCCGTGATTGCTGCAGTTCCCTGTCTGTCACCAGTAGGGGGCTTCTATTGGCTGTCTGCAGTTAGCCCGCCTCTTGTTGCCTATTTAAACCTGGATTGGGCACCCTTTGAGTGCCCTTTCGTGTTGTTTCTGACCTTCTTGCTATCACTATGCTAGTGATAGCTGGGCCTCTGTTCCAGTGTTCCTGAGTTCCTGATCTCCTGTGTTCCTGGGTTCCTGATCTCTACTGTTCCAGTGTTTCCTGGATGCTGAGTTACTCCAGTCCTGGTTCCGGCCTAGTCTCTGGTGTTGCAGTTACTGCTGAACTTCTTCTATGCTGTTTCCTGACCTGACTGATGGTTGCTGGTTCCTGTCATCTCATCACCTGTCTTCAGTATCCTGGCGACCTTCTGCCTGGTCGCGTTGGTGACATTGCTACAATTCTGTGTCGGTCCCAGCGTGCGGACGCTGGTTTGCTCCTTAGCCTTGCGGTTATACAAACTCACTTGTTACACCAGTGTGCGGTCACTGGTTTGCTCCAAAGCCTATCAGCTCTACATAGCTGTGTTGGTCCCAGCGTGCGGACGCTGGTTTGCTCCTAAGCCTTGCGGCCATACAAACTCACTTGTTACACCAGTGTACGGTCACTGGTTTGCTCCAAAGCCTATCAGCTATACAAATCTGTGTTGGTCCCAGCGTGCGGACGCTGGTTTGCTCCTAAGCCTTGCGGCCATACAAACTCACTTGTTACACCAGTGTGCGGTCACTGGTTTGCTCCAAAGCCTATCAGCTATACAAATCTGTGTTGGTCCCAGCGTGCGGACGCTGGTTTGCTCCTAAGCCTTGCGGCTATACAAGCTCGCTTGTTACACCAGTGTGCGGTCACTGGTTTGCTCCAAAGCCTATCAGCTATACAAATCTGTGTTGGTCCCAGCGTGCGGACGCTGGTTTGCTCCTAAGCCTTGCGGCTATACTACTCACTTGTTACCCCAGTGTGCGGTCACTGGTTTGCTCGCAAAGCCTTACGGCTATACTATTCAGTGTTGTTCCCAGCGTGCGGACGCTGGTTTGCTCCAAAGCCTTGCTGCTTAACGATTCTGCTAATTTGCCAGTTTCATCTGACTGCTGCTACTATCTCTGGGCTGCCCTGCCCGGTATTGGTAAGGCCGGTAGAACCTTTTGCCACATTCCATCTGAGGTTGCCTTACCCGGTATTGGCAGGGCCGGTAGAGCCGACATTGTGTATCTATTGAGGCTGCCTTGCCCGGTAATTTGGTAAGGCCGGTAGAACCGTTATGCTATTCCATCTGCAGGTTGCCTTACCCGGTAATGGCAAGGCCGGTAGAGCCTATAGACTGTTCTGTCCGGTATATTGACAGGACCGGTAGAGTCTGCCTTCTGTCTGTGCTATATCCTGTATATATATAAATGTATGTTATTGCCATCCTAAGTTATCAATTTATTATTTCAATAAAATTGATTTTTTTTTTACCTAAAACTTGTGTCTGAGAGTCATAATAAACCGTGACACCAGCATAGACTGGCACCAGGAGTGAATGGAGTAGGGGGGGGGTGAAGATTTGGATTCAGAGGACAGAGTAGAATTGGAAGTGAGTATAGCAGGTGGCATACATGATCTTGTGAGTTGACAGCAGTAGGATATAGTAGAGGATCCTGTGTGTGCAAAAAGATGATGTGCAGGTTCATGTGGAGGGTTAGGCTCTGACTGTGAGTGCCAGAACCTGACCCTTCACATGAACCTGCACATCTTCTTCTTGCACACACAGAATCAAGAAGAGGGGTAGGATTGTGTAAGCTACCAGGAGGATAACAACCACCACCAGTGGCTCCCTTCTCAACGTTCACAAAAGTGTTCGCTCTTAAATCCCAGTCCCATTGCCATTACTCCCTCCAGACAGCAATTCTGTTTAGGCATGAATAAGGCAGTTTGTATCCACGCATTGCACCCTATGCGGCACAATGACGTAATGTTGTGGAGACAAACAGAATGCAGAGTATAAAAGAACACATAAGAGCCATGCACCATGTAGAATATGAGTGCCTGTTACCAGGGAAAGTGAATTATTTTTTTAATTTAATTCTTGATTTGCCATTACTATTATATAAACAAAATATATTTCTAGCTCTAATTTTAGTAGCACAGTTTTTTTGGATACTGTGAGTCAAGCAAGAAAACAAAAACTGTATATATCACAGTCAAAACTATTATTATGACCTATTCCTATCAACAAAAGAAATATAATAAAACTGGTACATCTCAAAATGTTTGAAGTGTATGTATGGCATGATAAAATATAAGCAATTAATTTGCTTAATGTAAAAAAGATGCAATGAATGAAAATGAAAAAAAATATGATGAGACATATAAAAACAGATGGAACATATATTCATATGCTATATCACCCCTTTTGAGCTAGAGGGAGATTTAAAGCCATTCCAAAAAATCTTTCCCTGACTCTAAATGGCAGTTGGATATTTACTTGAGGATCAACATCCTATTTAACCTTCCATTATCGCTATATTGTTTATAAACATTAATCAGTGTGTTAGAATTGGCCCATACAGTGGTATATGGCAGCAAGTGCTCCTGAATGCTACTACTTTGAGGACTGGTGTTTTTACTCTCACCATCATGCCATCAACACTAGAACTAGTCATCTTCAGTGTTCTTAGATAGTGTTTTAATATTAATAATGGTGGTGATGGAATTTTTTATGAGACTTTGACAAACTGCCTCCTCTGGAGGAGAAGAATCCTCATCATGTATTGTACATGCTGAAACAACCATGGCTGTAGTAAGTAAGTTGTTGGACTACCACTTTACTCACATGTCCCTGCACTGCTACTTAACCTTTCACTCTATTCTTGCGACTAGTACATTTGTTGGACATTATTTAAAGGGATAGCAATACTTCAAAATTACTATCCCTTATATTGAAGCCCTTGTAAAACGGAATAAAATGCCACCAGCGGCATCTCTCAAACTTTTATGGTTTACGAGATAGCCGCTTTTAAACTTTGCTCTCCCCTGCCTCTCCGCTGACATCAGCGTTTTTGCTGCAGAAGGGAAATCTCTTCTTTGAATCAAGAGGAGGCTCTTCAGCACAGCCATATCTCATTATAGAAGAAACGATCCTTCACTAAAACGGTCTTCTACGTGTGCTTGGTAACCAAGCACACGTAGAAGACCATTTTAGTGAAGGATCTTGTCTTCTATAACGAGATCTCGGCTGTGCTAAAGAGCTTCTGCCGGTCCCGGGACTGGATTCCCCTGCTGCAGCAAAAACGCTGACGTCAGCGGAGAGGCAGGGGGGAGTGAAGTTTAAAAGCGGCTATCTTGCAAACCATAAAGGTTTGGGAGATGCCGCTCGTGGCATTTTATTCAGTTTTACAAGGGCTTCAGTATAAGGGATAGTAATTTTGAAGTATTACTATCCCTTTAACAGTGCACAGCAGAACTGACTGTGTGCATGATTGATGTCTTGCTCTTTTTAACAGATGAGAGTTGGTACCGTGTTAGCCGTAGAAATACAGGAGGCAAATATAGTTTTTGATACCTTTAATTGGCTAACTAAGCAGATTTAAATGCAAGCTTTCAAGACCTTAGGTCTCTTCCTCAGGCATGTTATACAGATAAATATGAAAACATCTCTCTTAAATACAAGTACACATCACATTGTTTAGCATGGAAATCAAATAACAGAATGCAGTCCAGATCCAGATATCTTTGGTCAATGGTAAATTGCACTCTTACTCTGAGGCTTTAGAGGTATTTACAATGCTCTTGGGTCTGTTGGAAAGGTCAATCAACTAAATTGTATTTTGATAGGAATTCCTTATCCCTATTCAAATCACTACAAATTGCATTAAATTTTAACATTCATTTTACCTCCCATACCTTTCTGTCCCTCTGAGTGCGGAACAGTCCCATCAATACAGTTAACTTAATATCCTTGACACTGTGCCCATTTTGGCAAAAATGTTCTCCCACTGGTGTCTCTGTCTTTTTGTTATTAACATTGGATCTGTGGTAATTAAATCTCCTATGTAGTGCTTGTCCAGTTTCTCCCACATACAGAGCTGTTGGGCATTTTGTACACATGATAAGGTATATTACATTGGATGATTTACAGGTGAAGGTACCATTGATCTTATGGTGTAACTGGGTGTTTGGAATTGGTATGTTGTCCGTGGTGTAAATGTGTGCACAAGTTTCACATCTCTTTTGTAGGCAGGGAGATGTGCCATTTTTGGTATTTTTATTCAGGGCACTCCTCACCATCAGTTGTTTCAAATTGGGAGGCTGCCTGAAGGAGAGTAAGGGAGGCTGTGGGAATATGTTCTTAAGTCTTTCATCCGTATGTAATTTCTTTTTAAGGTCTCTTGATACCAATTCCAAACACCCAGTTACACCATAAGATCATTCTAGCACTCAAAGGCGTTAAAGAAAAAAATACTGAGAAAATGGCCAGAATTAAAATTTAGGTTGCAGAAATATATTCAACAGTATATACCCTTGGAAAACAAATGCAAAAGTAGTAAATCACAACCAATGTGGTTAAATGCGAATGTAAAGAAGAAGAATGTAATTAAACTATCTAAGTTTGAAGGAACAGAAAACTATTTCTTGAAATATGACGAATGTAAAATAGTTAGCAAAAAGGAAATTAGACTAGCAAAAATAGATAATTAAACTCGAATTGCTAGGGAGAGAAAGGCCAAGCCACAAAATTATTTTTATATACAAAAATAGCAAAAAACTTAAGAGGGCATGCATTGGACCTTTCAAAAATGAGATGGGTTGACTAAAGAGTATAACGAAACTGCTGATGTTCTGAACACTACCTTTTCAATGGTGTATATGCCACGGAACAATTTTGCAAAGCAACTCACAGCACAACAGCCTAGCACCTCTCTCTCTCTCTGTAACTGCTTGTATTGTGTTGCACTTCCTGGAAAATTGCACAGTTTTATTGAGAAAAGACTAAAAATGTGATTAAAGGAGCAATAACTTTCTAGGCATTGAAAAAATAGTTAAAAATTGTTGCCAATGGGTGAAAACAGTGAACATTTCACTTGCTTTATCTAAAGTGGATTTTCCCCCAAAAAAAGTAGACAACCACGTGGTTTTCACAGATTTTTTTCACAGGAACATGACGACTTTTCGCCCACCCCTAATATTAAATGACATTAAGTAACATACACAACACATATGTTTTAAGCCATGGATAGTCAACTTTGGCTATACGGATATTGTGACCACAATTCCCATTATCCACAATCATGTATCATCTGCTTGTTAAGATGTATGTGTTGTGGTTATCTATGGATATGGTTCTCCTGTTTTGCAAACCCTAGTTTGACTCTTAGATCCAGCATCACAATTGAATGTGTGTTTGGGATTGTTATCCTGCTAGATTAAATATGTATTCTTCAGCTGCTTGGCTTTATGTGTTCCCCTCTTCATTGTCTGTTTTTAGACTTGCTTTGCCATTGTTTTAATTTTGCTGTTATGGTTGTGGCAACAGTGCAAATGTATACAACGTAGGTGGCTCTATATAGGAAAAACAGGAGAGTGAATGCTTTTAGATTAAAAGAATATTTTATTAATAAAATATATTCATATCACTTAAATGATAAATGTCTGTTCGCACCATCCAGAGAGAGCACCCTTAAATCAATAAGCAGTCCTCACTGGGTTTGCTTCCCTCGAATTGCACAAATCCAGCAAGTACAATTTCACCACAATACTGAATATATAGCAAATGCAGGGAAAATAATTCCTTTATGTACAACACTACAAACTTATACTACAGTTGGATGTTATAAATATATCCCCTTTAATGAATCATAAGCAATGCTATCACTAGATGGAACAAATCCAGCCAGCGAATGTAGTAAATTCTTCAAAACCAAAATCCTAAATTTTAAAACATATAGAATTCCCACACATAAACCTAAAAAAATCCCACTTTCCCTATCTACATAGACCGGTATATGAAAACAAGTGAAAAAATCTTTTTTGTTTAATTTTCTAGAGAGGAAAAAATATATTTGGGAGTTCAAACTGTTCTCCAAATCTGATACTTGTTGCTTCAGGGCATTTGTTTGTCTTTAAAACATGTGCTCCAACACAAATTCTCCAGTGTAGTGTTATAAAATTATAGATTACTGCTTCACTACGTGCTGTTATTCTAATGTGGCATAGGTGTTAAAATATCACGTTTTCCCAGATTTATACACAAAACACCTTCACTGCAGATTGTTGCCTTCTTTTCACCTCACTTAAAGGCAATTTCTCAGATGGGAAAAATAGGTCACATTGATTCCTGTATAAGGGAATACTGCGATTCTTTACTACAGCTTTATACACAGAACGCCTTCACTGCATATTGTTGCCTTATTTTCACCTCACTTCAAGGCAAATTGCCAGACGGGAAAACATAGATCACACAAATTCTCATATAAGGGAATATTGCAATTATTTGCTATTAATGACTTATTCGTACATGCAAATTTTTCAAATACAAATTGTAAATTTCCACTTATTTTATATCAAAAATCCTTGCAACCTAGTATCTCTTTTAATCTCCTCATCAAATCAGCTCTACACCAAACTCCAATGCTTTTCTAGATCCAATTGATCTCTTCATCAGGGAATACAAGTATATACATATTATTTTTGTAACTAACTTGGAGTTCTGACATTAATATTATCTTCGGCAGGATTATCGCACCAATTCAAGAATTCAAGTGGTTGTGAAGCTCACTTTGGGTGACCAAGTGGAGATGGTATGCTAATTTCCCCATATGCTTCACTGTGCCCGAGTTAGCCATATAATATCCACTACAATGCTGCATGGTGGGAAGATCTGGGTTTTTATGTATGAAGGTGGTACATTTTGCCGCCATTAGAAAAATTGAACAGCAAATGGATCAGTTCTTGTAGGAAAATCTGTGGTATTAGTGAAACGGTGGAAAATGGATGAGATTCTCTATTGTCTGGAATTCCAGCAGGAACAGTAAATCATTAGGCTTTTTATATATGTATTTTATTTTTTTGCAAAAGAACGAAATTAGACCTTTTTTACCATTCCCTTGTTAGAGCATATCAAACATTTATATTCCTTCGTTGAATGGAAAAGATTAGTATGTCTGTGCAGAATATCAACTGCAAAAAAATCACCCTTGCAGTTTATTTTTGAAAGAAGATTTTTATAATATATATTCTTCAGTAGAAAATCAGGTGCTTCAAATGTAATGCAACTGGAAACTATCACATGTGCTTACATATTGAGAAAAGATGTTTGGGGGGATGAGGGCTATAGTTGAAAACCACTAAAGATATATTTTTTTAACTATGTCAAAAGGTTCCCTATGGATATATAACACAGGTTGCACCTTGTTCAAATAACTGTAGCACCAAGTGACCCATCTGTAGTCAGAATAAGAATCCCAAAAAACACTTGATCTTGTTCGACCATATGCAGTTCATTTACAACTTCCATTTAAAAATCGCTAGTCACAGGATGCAGCATGCTACATCTGATAACACACTGCATGTTACAATTTTTTATGTGACTTAACACAAAGGACAAATCAGTGTGTTACGGACACCCTTGTCTCCAAGACTTGCAAAGCAATGCATTGCTACCTCTCTGGCAGTCAAAGAGTTAATAAATATAGTGGTGTTATTAGTTACAAAAAAACTGCCTTATAATGTTTTGCACAGTTGAGATGAACACTTTTTGTGACTAGAACTTTTGTATAAAAATGTGTTTGTGCAGGATATAAACTTTAAGACTGGATATGCATTTGAGTACATCTCATTAATTTAAAATATGCATTAACATGGTTAAGTTGATTATTGTATTTGATAATAAAGTCAGTCCCAGAGCCACCATATGTCTGCTAAGTCTCATTTATGGTTTTAATTCTTAATGCATCTTTTCAAGTTAACAGAAAGGTTTTTATATATTCTGCCTGTAATTTTTTCATTACGGCCATTATCATTAAATCTTTTCATATAATTTGTTTTGATAAAACCGAGGGATGTGTTGAAAGTAGTATTATCTTGTCTTCTAATATGGTCTAAATGGAATGCCTGGTTAGGATAGTAATTGATATAACTTTTAACTTACTTTTGTAAATCTAATTATTTTCAATACAAAAGTCCAGGACTAATAATTTGACCATGGTAGTACTATCTTTATTATATTCATTAGTCAAGGATTAGTGGAGGATTTTGGAATATGCTCATCTGAGTCACTACTAGTAGTGATGGGCAAAAAGTCCTGTCTTGTTCTCGCAAGATATTTTACAACAACCATGTAGCTCTCCTCTTTATCATGAGAAATGTTGTCCATTGTAAGACCATTACATTTTTCTGCATTTCGCTTATACCCAAAAATATTTTGTGAAAATGGTCCCATGTTTCACCTGTTCCTTTCAATGGGGAGAAATTTCCAACCCGTATACTATCAAAAACATGACATAAATAGGAAGTAAAATTAAAGTGATAGTAATGTTTCACAAAAACAGCAAACTCCAATTAATCTTCACAGTATTTGAGCCATAGAGAGTGTTATTTCAATACTGTGAGAGTTGTAGTTCAAGAGTAATTGAATGATAAAGTATCCCTCTCCCATCCCTTTTACCTAGTGTAAACCCCCACTCTTCAGATGTGGAATCCAGTCCATAGCTCAGACAACTCACATCAAGGGTCAGTCTTCTTACCTTCTTACTTTGACAGGTTTTTCAGCTTTTTGCCCTTATCTTAATTTAAGATTGTTCCTCTCTGCAATCTACCTGGACACACCCTGCTGCTCTGAGCTGAACAGTGTTACATCAGTAAAAGGGGCGGGAGTGGGATACTTTATCATTCAATTACTCTTGAACTACAACTCTGATAGAATTGAAATAACACTCTCCAAGGCCCAAATACTATGATGATTAATTAGATCTGCTTTTATTATGAAAAATTACTATCCTTTTAAGTGGAAGGAGACAGAGAGAGGGGGCAAAAGATTACTTTAAAGCAATGTATATATCAAATTAAGGGTATTACAGGCTCATAGTAATGGCTGATACTATGAGCACCAGTAATTTTTTTTAAAAAGGGAGGAGCTGGCAGGACCCTGATGAATCCAGTGACACAGAGGATGGGGAAGTCACCACCAGTGCACAAGGGACTGGGAGCCCATATTCCCTAGACCCAATGATTCCCAGTCCCCCAACATTGTCACTTGGCATCTGGGAGAAAATTGTGAAGAATGCAGAAACAGGTTGCAGTATGAGCAGCACAGGTCAGCTGCCTGTGCCTGCTGCTAATGCTTCCAGTGTGCCTTATTCTTCTTCTGAGGAAGAGATGGTGAGTGTGACAGAACAGGACCCTAAGTCACACTTGCCATCTCCAAGCGGTCCCACTACCACACTGCAGCTAGAGACTGGTGGGGGTGAGGGTGAGGTTGGTGGAGCAGTTTGATGAAACCCTGATGTTGCTGCTGCTGAGGTGGAAAGGGAAGTCAGCAGTCAGACTAGCAGTCAAGTGAGCCCTCATATTCTTGACCCTGTGATTCCCATTGTCCCTGTGGGGAATTATGATAAAGAAGGCAGAACTGACTAGAGGTATGATCAGCAGCATACATCAACTGCTTGTGGCTGCTGCTATTGATACCAGTGTGCATTTTTCCTCCAAAGAGGAGGTAAGCATGAAAGAAGGGTACCCTCAATCACAGTTGTCATCACCAACCAGTCCCACTCCCATACAACAGAAAGAGACTGGTTTTAGTAGTGATGAGTGTGAGAGTAATGGTGGAGCGGCTAGTGAGGAGGAGAGAATGGGATGGGAATCATCACCACCACCAGTGACATTGAGGAGTTTGCTGCTGCTATAATATATCATTCCTGAATGCCCCAAACCTCCATGTTCAGCATGAGACTGGGTTTATTCAGTAATGATTTGGGACTAGGACAGGTTCCACTTGCCACCAACAATCCTGGTCCCAGCTCTAGTGCTGATTCTGAGACAACAGCAGCATTATTCTCTGCCCTGGCCAGTGTAGGGGATTGTGGAGAGGAAGAAGAAATGGCAATTCTTCTTCACCTGTCCCTTTCTTGAAATCATGGGTAAGAGAATAGTTTTCTCTTGGGGCAGGCACAGTGCAGTCACCAGCAATGGCACTGTGCACTGTATGTGACAAGTTAATGAAAAGGTGAAAGGAGGGGACAACCACCCTCTTAAAGGGATAGTAATACTTTGTTCTATCTTTATTTTATTTTGCAGGCGGTAAATAAACATGAAGAATGTTGTAATTCTTATCTCTCAAACCTTTATGGTTTGAGAGATATTCACAAGCAAAGTTTTCCCTCCCGCCCCTTTTACCTAGTGTAAGCCATCTCTTCTCAGATGTGGAATCCAGTCCATAGACCAGACAGATAACAACAGGGGACAATCTTCTTCCTATGAGAACAATGAAAGTCCTGCCCCCTTCAGGTTTTTCCCTTATCTTAATTGAATATTGTCCCTTTCTGCAGTCTACCTGGGCACCTCCCTTCTGATCTGGCTGAACAGTGTTACATCAGTAAAAGGGGCGGGAGGGGGATACTTTGTCATTGAATTACTTTTGAACTACAACTCTGACAGAATTGAAATAACACTCTCCAAAGTCCAAAATCTGTGATGAATAATTAGAGCTGCTTTTATTATGAAACATTACTATCTCTTTAAAACATATACAATACAGAAAATATAATGTTTATATATATATAATGTTAAGCTGCTGTCACTGTACCCTCTGTCTCTCTGCAAAGGCACAAATAATATTGGCGACAATCAAAGAGGAATAGTAGAGAAACCCTGCTGATCCTGAAACTTTGAAGGTGAACATACCACCTCTGTCATCATCAGACACTTGCACTAAAGTCTGGGGGCTTAAAGACATACAAACTATCCCCACCACGGCACCCTCAGGGTCCTCTACCTCTTCCTCTGGCATTACCTCCCCCACCAGCTGATAGAGATTATATAGATTTGAAGATGTGGCAGTTCATGTCCACATATTGCAAATTGTGTGGTGCACTGACCACACATGGCAATGTGGAGAAGAGTAATCGGATGCCAGTGATCAAAGAACATCTGCAGACATTCCATACCACAGAATACACTAAGCAGGTGGCAGGTAGGATTATTATTACTAAGTCTTCTTGTTGTCACGTATCCTTAGCGGAGTGGACAAAGTCCATAGTGACAGCAGTACTTTGTTTCTTGGGGGATGATTTTACATTGAAGACATAAAGGTATTTGGTGGCAGGTGTGCCAATTGTTTTCTATGAGAGCAGCTGTGTCAATTGTTCCCAGTCCTTCCCCTATTTCACAATGTTTCCTTACACACGCTGTGCTAAAGAAAGGCACAATTCCTTTCTGCTATCAAGGGAAAAATTAGTATTCCAACACACCCATTATTGTGAATGAGGGGCAAGCGGAGAAAATTATTGGCAAACTTATTTTCTCTAGATGCACTTGAAGTGGTGGATGTTAGTTGTGGTGCTGCTGATGCCTCAGGTGTATCATTGAAGTTAGTGCTAAGTGGAACTATTATTATACCATCACTTTCTCACATCACTGCTGTTGATTCCAGTTCCTTTGATTAGTCTAATCCTCCAGCTGCTTAGTCAACTAAACAAGAGCAGTAGCAAATGCCAGAATGTCACAAGTGGCATTTACCAATGTCCAACACAAATTATCATGAACTGCTGGCTCTAGGCCAGTAGGACATTTGTTTTCCCTTCAGATCTTGTTTTTGCAAGCCCGAGGCCTATAAACAATTTTTTTCTCAGGTTTTGTGTTTAACAAGCCTAAGTACTACAAGCCAATTTTTTTCTCAGGGCTTATGTTTAACAAGCCTAAGTCCTGCAAAATATTTTTTTCTCAGTGCTTGTGTTTAATAAGCCTAAGACCTGTAAACATTTTTTTCTCATGACTTGTGTTTAACAAGCCTATGTCCTATAAAACAATTTATCCCAGGGCTTTTATTTTGAGTCCTGTATGCACAAATATTTTCAGGCTTTTGTAAGCCTGCTTCTGTGGCAGATGTGTATGTGGTGGTAGACTGGTGTGATCTATCTATCTATTGCCAACTCAGACTGTGTACTTGGTTAAGTATGCAGGGGGATTCTTTCCCTACTTCCTCCTCTTGAGGCGAATGGCATTGTGCATTTGCCTTTACCCTTGCCTCCTCCTCAGCCAACTCAAACAGTGCCCTACACATACCATTGGCTGACTTCTTTCAGTATTTCTACCACAGGGTGCTGATGCCTGTGATCCAGAAAGCATTTTCGAGGCACCCAAAACAGGGCTAGCTTTTTATATATAAATATATGTATTTATCATAATGCCTACAACAAATATCAGTATAATAATCTTGAGTCTAATGTAAGCTATCATATTCTCAGATTTTTGACACACTTTACTGTTCATAGCAGTAGGCATGGGTGAAAAGTCCCCTTGTGTTCTCATGAGAAATGCAGCAAAAACCATGTGATTCTCCACTTTTTGGTTGAGAAATTCAGCCCGTGGCAAAACCCTTAAAAATGTCTTCATTTCGCCTACACCAAAAAATATTTAATTTATGTCTTTCAATGGTTACAAACTTCCCACCCATATACTGTGTGTATCACGCATTTTTATGCCAAAAATGTGACATTAGCATTAGGAGTGGATGAAAAGTGAGAAAAATTTCCCGCATGACTTTTCGTGAAAAATTGATGATTTTTCTCTTTTTTCATGAAAGTTTTCTCCTTTTCTCCAATGCAAAATTTTCCTCCTTTTTGCCTATTCCAGCACATTTTTCACCTATTCCAACACATTTTTTTCCTATTCTAACATATTTTTCTCCAATTCTAACACATTTTTCCTATTCCAATACATTTTTCTCCTATTCCAACACATTTTTCTCCTATGTTTATTATGGTACACCATTTCCCAGCACAATATTACTTCCTCTGAGGGCTGTAGTGGAGAAATAAGTAGCTGGAAGCCAAAGATGTGAGTCCTACAGCAACATATACCATGAAAAATGTGGTAGCATGCAGAGTGCTTTTGTCCTTTGTCCACAACACTTACTTCCTGCTAATATTTAATAAATACTAATCCCTATATTAAAGTCATATTAAAAAGAAATGTATTGCCCCCAGTGTCATCTCTCAAACCTTTATGGTTTGAGAGATAATCACTCCTAAAGTTGCCCTCTCCCTCCCCCTTCCTGGAAGTCAGCTTTCCAGCTGAGTTTAAATTCAGTCACAGTTGAGGGTGCTTCAGAGGGGGGGATAAAAAAAGAGAATAGCTCACAGCGCTAAATCACCATAATACATACATATAATTAATAAAGTGTAAATAAGAATAATGTCATGAAAGTATAGACAGCAGCAGAGAATGAAAGGGTTCCCCAGTCCCCCAAGTATTAGGCTGAAACCTAAAGTGCAAATGCAAGACAAAAAGACAAACCTGTGCTTTTCTATACAAGGTGAAAAATGTGTGCCCTGTATTGGGCATATAGAACAATAATGTGTTAATAAATATGAGGATTTTGTTCCAAAATTTGGCCAAACATTGTTTAAGCCTGCCAACCCAGTCAATATACCTCAATATATGGTAAGTACCTACTCTAATACATCTGTAAAGCCCTATCTAGATTAAAAACAGTCCCTGAGGATATATTATAATAAATATGTTGGATTGGGAACCCTTTAATTATAGTGTTTTTGATGCTTGGGGGTCCCAATGTTTGCAATTAAAAACAAAAGACATACAACAGTTTAAAAAGGTGAAGAAGATGGACTTAGCGCTTATAAAGAATACTCTATAGGCCTGCAGCTAGTAGGTGCTCACCCAAGAGGACTGTAGATCCACCAGCCCCCCTTATAGGCAAAATGTTCCCACCCCCACAGGCCATATGAGGAATACTTAATTACAAACAGGCAAGTGCAATACATCTAGGGGTGGGTGAACGCTCTCGTTGTGTTTCCATGAAAAATTCAGTGAAAACCACACTGTTGTCTGCATTTTCGTGGGAAAATCCACTTTAAAACCAGCGATAAAAAAACGTCAAATTTTTTGCTCATTGGCCAAAATTGTTTGCCATTTTTTCAATGGCTAGGAAATTTTTGCCCATTTATTTACATGGTTTTCGCCGTTTCACTATAAAAAGTGATGTATTTGCGGACGTGAATACACAATAGAAGCAGCAGCAGAGTGAGGTAGACATGCTGTGCTGTTCTGCTGTGATTTGGAGGCAAAATTGAGGCAGAAGAGGCTCATAGTGACTGCTATCACTATGAGCAGGTTTAAAACTAATAAATTGAGGAACTGGAAGGACCCTTATGTGCCCACTGAGTCTGAGGAGGAGGAGGAAGAAGAAGTGAGCACAACTGAACCAATGCTGTCCAGTCCCCTTAAATCACCCCTAGGGATCTTGGGGAATTTAATGGGAAGAGAGGGAGAAAAGGGTAGTACTAGTGAGACCAGGACAAGTCAGCTGCCTGCGCCTACTGTTAGAAGTGTCTGCCCCTACTGTAACCAATGCTGTGTTTGCTGCCAGTGCTGAACCTGTTGCCTCCAATACTGTGCCTGCTGTCAGACATGCTGCCCCTGCTGCAACCAGTGCTGTGCATGCTGCTAGTGCTGAACCTGCTGTTTGTGTGTCTTGTAATATTCAGGAGGGGGTGAAGGAGAAGATGATGTCAAGTGTGACAGCAGGGGACCCTAAGTCACACTTGCCATCACCAAGCAGTGCCACCAGTGCCAGTCCTACTACGACTAAGAAGGTCCAGCAGCTTGTTAGTGTTAGGAGTGAAGGAGGGGGTAATCATCATATTACTTGTGACACTGAGGAGGAAGACTATGGGGTTGAACTTGATGTGCGTGGTGTTAGTAGTAGTGGTAACAGTAACGGTGCAGCAGCCGGTGGGACTAGTGTTAGCCGAGTGGTAGGTCATTTGAAAGTGTCCAGACTATCGGTCAAGGGAGCCCACAACATTCCTCTAGCTCTGGGAGTCCAACCACCACCACAACCACTAGTAACAAGCTTTTGGAATTTGTGGACTGTTTTAATTCCTTCTGCTGTCGAGTTGCAAGGGCAACAGGATGCTGAGAAGTTAATGTGCCATAGACCACGTGGGCACAGTGAGAATGGGTTCAACAAGTGATCCTGGACTAGGACAGGTTCCACTTGCCAGCAGCAGTAATATTCCGAGTCCTGGTCCTAGTTGCATTGCTGATCCTGAGGCAGTAGCAGCAACAGCAGCAACATCATCCTCTGCCACAGGCAGTGAGGGGAATGTGAAGGACCAGAAGAAAGAGGCCATTCTTCTCCACCTGTTCCCTATCCCTATTCCCTGAAGTCATGGGTGTGGGACTATTTTTCTCTTGTTGCAAGCACAGTGCAGTCATCACCAATGTCAGTGTGTACAATTTGTGACAAGTCAGTGAGAAGGGAAAGGAAGGAATGCGTCTTTGCACAACTGCCCTGATATCACACATGAAAAACCAGACACCATGATATTTAAATGAAACATGTTAAAGACAAAAATCCACCACAGAAATCAAGCACTGCTGTTTCTGTACCTAATGACTCTCCAGAAAGGCAGCAAGAGGTGAGGCAGAGATCAAAGAGGAGGAAGAATAGAGAAACCCAGGTAGAGACTGGAAGTTCCATGATGAGTGAAACAGCTAGCTCACCATCATCTTCCTCCTCTAGGGTAACTACATCTTCTGCCAATCCACCTTGTTCATTGTTTCCTCCCCTGCCAAATGACAGCCACTCTATTGATGTTAGGATGTGACAGTTCATCCCCAACCATTGTACACTGTGTGGTGCACTGACCACACATGCCAGTGTGGTGCACTGACCACACATGCCAGTGTGGTGGAGGAAAATCACAAGTAGGGCATCAAGCGGCATCTGAGGAGATTCCATCCCACAGAATACACTTAGATTCTGGCAGGGAGGGTTCATCATCACTGTCAGCAAGTTGTCATATGTCCTTAGCAGGGTCTGGACAAGGGGTATAGTGACAGCAGCAGTACTTGGGTTCTAATGTCATGGTGTTTGGATACAGTTGTGCCCCCAGATGTGCACCTTGCAGTTGCTGATGAGAGCCACAGTTCCTGATCTCAAGGGAATTTATATTCTAATAACAACACACCCATGATTTTGGAGGAGGGGTAGGTGGAGAAGAATTATTGGCCAACTTCTTCTTTTCGCCACTTATACTGGGGGCTACTTATTGTGCTGCTCCTGCCTCAGGCGCATCACTGGAGCTAGTAGTAGCAAGTGGAACCTTTATCATCTATCACCCATGTTACTGCTGTTGTTGCTCTCATGCCCTTTCAGCTGCCTAATCATCCTGATGCTTAAACAACTCAGCAGCAGCAGCAGAAAGAACAGCAGTCTCAAATTCTGCATCTACATCAGGACATTTGACAACGGCCACTGGCTAACAGGGCATTAGGGCATTTTTTTTCTCATGGCTTGTGTTTAAAAAAAAAAAAGAAAACCATAATCCTACAAAAAAATAAGCAATTTTTGGGAGTTTGTTTCTAACAAGCTTAAGTCCTACAAATCAATGTTTCCTTAGGGCTTGTGCCAAACAAGCTTAAGTCCTACAATCAATGTTTTCTCCTCTACAAAATATTATAATCAAGTCAAGTATCAGTCCACCCCAGTGGCAGCTTATGTAAGGGCGTTCCTGTCTCTATCACTTTACATACAAATTTTTTATTTTATTTTTTTTTTTTATTAACTGTCCCCCCAATACCAGTCAGGAAAGCGCCAAAACAAATTCCCCGTTCAACTCATTCATTCCCTAGACTACAACCACCAACACAGGCAACCTCCTCAAACCCCTTTTATACCATGTCTTTTGGGTTTATTTGTATTTAGGATTTATTTTGTATTAACTGCCCTCCAATCCCAGTAAACCCCCCCAAAAAAACATTCCCCATTCAACTAATTTTTTCCCCACATTCCACCAAGGCGGCACCCTCATGCCCCTTTTATACTATGCCTTTGGGAAATAAAGCAATATTTGCTGTGTGTGCATAAATTCAGTGTTGCCATTGATTTTAATGGGATGAGCTAGACAAAATTATTTGCCAAGTGGGAAGTGCCATTATTCACCGATTACAGTTTGAGGCAAAAATGTTTATCCTTCCCTAAATAAACCGTTAGTTATATTAGTGTATAAGTAGAATAAGTGAAAAAGCTGAAGCAGCTAGAATGAGCAGAGGAGATATGCAAAAGCAAGAAAAAAAATAGTTTAGAGCACTAACTCACCTTAACACATAAATACAATTAATAAAGTGTAAATAAGAATAACCTTGATGAGGTTGGCAAGCTTAAGCTTTGGCCAAATTCTGGAACAAAATGAACACAGTAGTATTATATATGCCCAAAACAGGGCACACATTTACACCTTGTATAGAGAAGCACAGGTTTGTCTTATTGTCTTATATTTGCACTTTAGGTTTTGGCCTAATACTTGGGGAACTGGGGAACCCTTTCATTTTCTGCTGCTATCTATATATTCATAACATTCTTATTTACACGTTATTAATTATATGCATGTATTATGTGTGTTAGAGCTGCGGGCTATTCTTTTTTTATTGCTTTTGCACACCCCTCTGCTCATTCTAGCTGCTTCGTTGCTTATTCCACTTAATCACTAACATAACAAACAAATGTTTTATTGCACTTGTCTATTTTCATACTTAGAGGCCTTTAAATACATGGCTATAAGCATGTTGTGTCTTGAATGCACCTTGCCTGTTTGTAATGAATTATTCCTCATATGTACAGTGGGGAGTGGGAACATTTTGCCTATAAGGAGGGCTGGTGAAGCCACAGTCCTCTTGGATGGGCACCCACTAACTGCAGGCCTACAGAGTATTCTTTATAACAGGCAAGTCCTTCTTCTACACCTTTTTAAACTGTTGTATGCCTTTTGTTTTTAATTTGAAACACTGGGTTCCCAGGCATCAAAAACACTATATTTAAATGGTCCCCCCTCCAACACGTTTATTATAACATATCCTCAGGTACTGTTTTTAATTTAGATAGGGCTTTTATAGGTATATTAGAGTAGGTATTTGCCATATATTGAGGTACCTTGATTGGGTTGGCAAGCTTAAACAATGTTTGGCCAAATTTTGGAACAAAATCCTCATATTTATTATTACATTAGTATTCTATATGCCCAATACAGGGCACACATTTGCACCTTGTATAGAGAAGTGCAGGTTTGTCTTTTTGTCTTCAGACGGGAAGGGATGCTTTGGCATGGGTAGAATAAGCACCTCTATTCCAAGTACACTTTTCTAAGTACTCTGTTAGTTTGAAAAGATTATTTAGACAGGAGAAAACAACATCTGCTGCAGCATGGCCACCTAAAGACAACAGGCAAGTAAACAAACTAGAGGTAGTGAAATAGGGGGAATAGATAAAATAAGTGTTACAAATAGATGACATTTTCTTTCAAAGCATTCTCAGTTTGATGTGGTATTTTCCCTGTTCTGGCTTCCTGTTAATCCCTCTATTATCTTTGACATGCATGCCAAAATGAACATACTACTATCCATTTTTAATACAGTTTTCCCTTTACCCCCACCATCATGCTCCACTCTTGCACCATAACATATTAATCCACCATGGACATCTGTATACATGGGCACTCTGTATACATATGCACTCTGACTGCTGGTGGAGAGTGCTAAAAAGATGCTCACCAAGCTCCATTAATCATAGCAGCAACTCACAGCAACAAAAGGCAATTTCACCTTTATAAAAGGACCGTGCACTGCAACATACACAGCATACTGCCCAAAATGGATGAATTAAAAGCATGGTGTTATGTATACAAATTGAAGATCCTTATTCTCACTGAATCCTGGCTAAACCCTAAAATACCCGATACTGCCATTGGCATTAAAGAATACTCATGCTTTAGGAAATACTGAGCAAAGCGAGGAGGAGACATAATTATACACAAGAGTCTATAAACTTTAAACTTTTAAATGACTTTTGTTACTCTGATTCAGTAATATCTAAAGGTATAGTAATGTTTCAAAATAAATTCAGCTCCGATTATTCTTTATAGTTTTTGGGCCATGTAGAGCATTATTATCATTCTCTATGATGTGTAGGTCCAGAGTAATTGAATCATAAAGTGTTCCCCTCTTTCCCCTTTTACCTATGTAAAGCTGCACAGCAAGACTGTCCAGATGGATCACGGAAAGGGACGATCTTCTGTTAGCATAAGGAAAAACCTGCCCTCCACCTTCAAGGGTGGCAGGGTTTTCCTTATGCTCACAGCCAAAAGATTGTCCCTCACTGCAAACTGTCCATTTAAGTGTCCACATTCCACTTCTGAGGGGAGGCGGCTTACAATAGGTAAAAGGGGCGGGAGAGGGACAGTTTATAATTCAATTACTAATTGTGGTGAATGATAATACCGCTCTACTTGGCCCAAAAACATGTTTGCTGGACATTACACAACTACACTGTGTTTTTTTTTACTGTACGGTACACAACACAACTGATGGAGCTGTATTATGCCTTGCCAGTCAGCTGTCTGTCACTGTCACCTAATATATTTAGTTATTTATTCTTTTTTATTTATTTATATTTTTATTTAAGTTATCCACCCTGTTGTCTTATCACAGTCTCTTCAAAAAAATTAAGGCTGAAAAACAAAATAATGTCTTTCCCCAGACTTCCTCACCCAGCACAGAGACAATAACAGAAAGATCAGCAAGCAAATAGGTCCCTAGCTGCCTGTGTCTTGGCAGTCAGTCACATGGAATTTTCGAGTATTTGGGGTCAACCTCCTTCCTCCCTTCTTCTACCCAGAGTGCCCTACTGACTCTCCTAACAGAACAAATGTCCTATCTAAAAGATTCCCTAAACTAAACTTTAATTCCCCTCTCTATCTTCTCTAGCTCAAAAAAGTGCTAATCTCCCCTCTCACAAACACATAATGGTATGCTGTGAGTTCCTGACAGCCTTTTATATGGCTGTAGAAAACTTTCATGTGGTGAAAAAATATTTTTCTCCCCATTGATTTCAACGGGCAAAAATGGTGGAAAAATAGCCTAAAAACTGCACTTTTCGCAGGAAATTATTCACCAAGAGGAAAATGCCATTATTTGCAGATTTGAGTTTGAAGCGAAAATTTTCACCCATCCCTAACAGCTAGCCTTAAAATTAGTAGATATGGATGACCAGATGCACCATTCAAAGTAATGAGCAAAAGTTAGACACAACTCAAAGAAAGGAACATTGAATGTCTTAAGGTTTTTGTTGAAGCATGAAGATGAAATGGAGATAGTGGAAACATAGTGAAATTAAAGACTGAGAGTGCGCAGTCTCTAGTAAATCCAGTGTTTGCTAATCTACAATAGCTAACATCAACATTTCAGCATCTTTCTCTTACTTTCTCCCAAACACAGATTGATAACATCCCCTTTTATACTGGCACATTAATACCATGGGAATACTATGGTGAAATTACATTATTAATAATGTCAATGCAAAGCAAAAGTGGAGAAAAGAAGAAAACCCACAGAAGATGAGAAGTGCATCTTTCACTTTTAAAAATGTTGAACATTTGGTTGGTAAAAATATGCAATTTTCTGCAATAACATTTTATTCCAGACCATAGTTTCCTTGTCCTCATTTTTTCATTTCTTAAATCTCTACAAATTCTGCTGTTCTGCAGATGACATAAAATACACTGTACATGTGGTGCATACAAAGATGTCAGCAATCTAGATTAAAAACATTGAACCAGAAGGATAATAATGCCCTGCTTGATTTAGCAAACAGTCTGTAAGCTTTCCTTAACTGAGATAACCAGCAGCTAGGAACTTTTATGCAAATATCCTGGCTATTCTCAAAGGAACACTATTACTAAAATACTGCTTGCTTTTATATTAAAGAGTGTGTTAAAACAATTCACATATTAAATTATAGTATATTTTAGTTTTCTGGCATACAGTGTTTGCACTGAAGCAAATTGCAGATTTCGTTAAACGCGTAGTCTGTATGGAGTTTCTTCTTTATTTATTAACAGAGGTATGGGATGCTGCTGTTTCTTGTGGGTCTCACACCCACGGCACTGTATAGAGAAACTGTATAGGAAAAAAGGAAACAGCACAAACTGCCGCCCTCTAAGCGTAGTATATTCTGATACAGTATGAATATCCTCTTCCCCTCCTTATATTCATTCAAATGTAATAGAGGCTTCTCCTGGCTTATGACATCAACCCCTTTTCTTCACACCCTATCAGAGTGTAAGTGTAGTTCCTATATTTCAGACCACATTTATCAAATAGATATGTAGACTCACCACTCCATATGGAGTATTAGGAACATATACTGGTGCCTCAACTTCAAAACAAAAAATAGAATTATCTGAGTGAGGGGTTAAACTCTATATACAATAAGGCATATAAGGTAGGAAAAACACCTTCTAAAACAGTATCTTTATTATTAGAAAATGTTTAAAAAGATATATATATATATTGTCCTCTGAAACACCAATTAAAAAACGTTTGAAATGATAAAGTACAGCACCTATAGGTATGGCCGGGGTATCTCTTGATAGCTAACCCTATACTATATAGCTATAGTCACATTTTCCAGATGTGGAATTCACAACAAAATGGAACTCCATCTTAGAAAATTGCTCTTTGTCTTTGATCAAACATTTGATTGAATATAGGGAAAGTTGTCTAATTAAAATAGAAAAAGAAATAAACATCAACATAATCAATTGAAAGCATTTAAATGTATTCCTAAATTTAAGAAATTGGACAAGAGAGTAAATAATAACATCAATAAAATGGAGAAAGAATTACAGAGTAGAAAAGAAAACAAACAAAATAGAGATATAGGAGATTATAAGAAGCCTGGTAGGATACAACGTGAGGGAAAAAAAACATACAAAGGACACAATAATGGTAATCAATATCGACTAAGGAGACAACATGTGCAAATGATAACAATAGAAGGATGGATCTAGAAAATGATAACAATATGAGATGGACTTGGAAAATAACAATAACAAGAAACACCAAGCACCTGTAGTGCGTTCATTAATAGAGCAAATATATCGTTGAAGAATACATTTCCACCGCTAGAAAAATAAATCAGAGAAATAGAAGAGTTAATCTTACAAAAGCTTTTTTTCCTTACACAGCTTGGTGTCATTAGCAAAGATTGAGACTCTACTTTAATTTCCCTATTCTAGATCATTAATAAACAAATCAAAAAGCATTGGGCCCAGGACTGAACCCTGTAGCATTCCACTTACAATTTTAGACCAACTTGACAAGGCTCCATTTACAACAAGTCTCTGCCATCTATAATTTAACCAGTTCTCAATCCATGTACATATATCGCCTTCCAAACCAAAGGCTTTTAATTTATGGAGTAACCTGTTGTGAGGCACTGTGTGAAAGGATTTTGCATAATCCAATTATATTACAGCAACAGCAATTCCCTTGTCCAACTTACCCTTTTGTAAAATGCAAGTAAATTAGCCTGACATAAAACCATGCTAGCTCCTACTAATAATATTATTTGTCTTCACATAGTCCTGAATGCTGTCAGTTAGTAACCCTACTAAAATATTACTCACTATCAAAGTCAAGCTCACAGGTCCATAATTTCCTGGTTTGGATCTTTCCCCCTTTTTGAACAATGGTACGGCTTCAGCTTTCCTCCAATCACAGGGCACTATGTCTGATGAAAGTGAATCAATAAATATTAAGTATAATGGTCTTGCTATTACTGAACTAAGTTACTAAGTACCGTTAGGTTTATACCATCAGGTCCAGGGATTTTATTCGCTAAAAGATGTTCCAGTCTCTTTTGGACTTTGTCTTCAGTAAGCATGATGGAGGAAATTATGTGGTTTTGTCTGTTTGCTCATAGCCTGTCATCGTTGCTTCCTTTCATCTTTTTGTTATGAATACACTTTTAGAATGTTTAGTATTTTTCTCGCTCTCTTTTGCAATACTTCTCTCATTTTAGCTATCCTAATAGCGTGTTTGCATATTTTATTACATTCTTTGTATTTTTTAAATGATGCATCTGACCCGTCTAACTTATATACTGTAAATGCCTGATTCTTATTTATCATTTGCCTACAAACCTTATTATTAAGCAACATTGATCTTACTTTGCTCCTCTTGTGCTTATTTCCCAATGGTACATATTGAAGCATATATTTGTCTAATATCCTGTAATAATGCTTTTTGCTTAGTAAAATTAGCCTTTTTAAAATTGAATGTTTGGGTTAAACCCTTATTATTGAGTTTCTCATGACAAATTTCATAAGTTACCATATTGTGATCACTACAGCTTCAATATTCTTTTATCATGTCAGAATTGTGTGAGAGCACTAGGTTAAGCAAGGCCTCTTTTCTAATTGGCTTCTCTGCTGGTTGGGACATACAATTGTCATTAATCATAATTTAAATTATTTCCCTTTGTTGTGATGTAAGTCATATTTCAGGATAGATGAAATTTCCTATTATTGATTACATTTCCTGACTTAGAGGTATTTTCCATTTGCAGTAATAGTTGGGCTTCCTCAAACTCCCCAATATTAGGTGGCTTGTAGCAAATCCTCATTAACATATTTTTATTATGTATGCCCCAGTGTGTGTATTTCAACCTACAGGCCCTCTACATTCTCATTGGAACATTAATTGATATCTTCCCATGTGTTAGGTTTTAAGTCATGCTTTACATACAGGCATGCTCCCCTTATATACTTATTAATATATTTTCACTTCTGAGCAGGGTGGAACTGTGTAGATATCAACAACTGCAATGTGCACAGTGTGTGAAAATATTGTGAAGAGGGGGAAGAACTGGGACCACATGTCTTAGCATGTCTGCTGTATTTAAGCATGGTGACAATGTGGTTGTGTTAGACACTGACCCTCTTGTCCATTATACAAAAAAGTGACTGGTGTATGTGGTGGGTGACTGACACTTCCGATGGGTCTTAGTAAATAAATATAATTGAGCCTGTTATATTCTGCAGGGTTGGCAATCTGCACATGCCCCCTTTTCCCTCCATTCTATTGACCTCTGCCACATTGCCATGTGTGTTAATTGCACCACATTATGTGCAATATGCGAAGACATGTTGCCAGATTCTGATATCTGTAGGTTCACTATCTGCTGGTGGTACTAGCTACAAATTTGTTACTGGCATCACCACTGAGGAGAAATTCCTAGTTTGGACCCTAGCATTAGGTGATGATAACGCAGGTGACTTGACTGATATTCTGGGCTGTGAATGTTGCCTCACTTTTTTATGGGATTTTTTGACCTAAATTGTTTTGTCATTTGCAGTGAACCGTGGGCTCAGTGACAGTATCACCTGATTTTTTTCTTAGTGGGGGGAGGTTCACATTACCAACACACCTAAGGATGATCATGCTTAGGGTGGATTTGCTGAAGTGTGACAATCGTTATATTACACACACCCATGCACACACCCATGATTCCATGGGGGAGTTAGAGAACGATCTTATTGACTACACCCCTTCTCTGCTGATGCAGCTAGATAATAATGTTGCTTCTGCCTAAAAATTAGTAAATTGATCCACCACCACCTATCCCATATCAATAGTCTGTGGTTGAAATCATAATACCACTCCCGCCATTACTGCAACTACTATCCATTATGGTGCGCAATCCAGCCTTATTCTACTCTGATTATCACATTACTTTGACTCAGAAGATTGAGCAGCAGGAGCAAATAACAAAATGCTCAGACTGATGGTGATGCTTGTTATCTCACTAACTGTGGTGGTGGTTAGGGTGGTGGGTGTGACATAGATGTTGGTGCTGCACCTGATCACACTCACAGAATTATACTCAGGGTCAGCCTCCTGCTCGTCATTTGGGAAAAAGGCAATGCTCCCTTCTTCAAAATCTACCCCATGCCACTGTGGATGTGACAGCACAATGTACTGGTGGTGTCGCTGTTCTTTGAGCTCCACTGCTGCTTCTGTTACTATTAGAGAATAACTCCTTCACATCAGTGGTACTTGAACGTCTCTTTTTTAAACAGAACACATTGCACACAATGCGCCTGGCAACTGCAGCAACATAGAATATAATTGCTGCAAAACAAATTTCTATGTGTGGTAATATCTGCTGGAAAGCAGTAAAATTACGTATTAAGTCAAATTGTGTATTTTCCACAAAAACTCAAGAAAAAATGCTCATCTCTAAGCAAAAGCACAAGGCACATGCTTTTCCCATGCAGTATAAATTATACAACACTGTATCTGGGTCTTGTCAAAGAATTTTAGGATGCCAGCAGACCAAAGTAAATTCCCCAAATTTTTTGGTTTTGTGCTTTTTTCACATTTTAGCAAACGCTTATATAAGCAGTTCCCAAACTTTTTTCATTTGTGACACAAAGCTGAAATATATAAACTTCACTCATGTGCAGAAAAAGCAAAGTAACTAATTGAGTATATTGTACATATTTGAGCAATTGTGAAACACTAAGTTTGGTGCCAAGACACACCTGATTTGGAGAGACCCTCAATTTAAACAAATAGGTTTTGAGAAAATAACATGTTTTAATGACACAGTGAGGCATTTTTTGCTAATTCTATGCACAACAATCTAATTAGTTATGTTTGAGCTAGCACAACTTACAGACAGTTTTAAGTCACTTTAATTTTAGTGAATTTTATCTTATAGTAACAGATTAAATTGAAGCTCTTACTGGATTAAGTAAAACATTTAAAACTTAAGGCCTTTTGCAGAAAGGTAAAGTAAAAAAATAATTCCGACACAAACTAATGGCATCATGGGAGGAGGTGGGGTATAAAAATTCCTTTTGATTTAAATGTGTTTTTTAACCCCTTGAAAGCTTGTAATCTAGGGTTGCCACTCATTCCTTTCAAATTGGACAAATATGAGAATTTTAGCTGCAGGGCTGCAGTTGACCCCATGTAAACATGCAGCAAGGATTTTTTTTTATATATTTCCAGTTTTAAACGCATGATCTGCAACCCTATAGAGAGGTCTCCACAGGGAAGTCATGTGCTAGAGACTTCTCTAGCATTCAATTGATTAAAAGTCTAATTTGTATCAACTTTGATTTTCCCGGCTATGTTAACTTGGTATGGCTAAATTGTCCATTGTTTCTTTCTACATAAAGCTTTTAGGGCTAGATTTAATGGTGGGAATTTACATAGCCGGTAGGGCAAAAGTGAATATCGGCTGTTAATCTTACATGTTTAACGCAGTATTTAAAGACCCTACCAGCTAGAACTCCAAAGGACGTTAAGCCACAAAAACAGTCTTGTG
This sequence comes from Rhinophrynus dorsalis, assembly GCA_037306005.1. Classification (NCBI taxonomy): domain Eukaryota; kingdom Metazoa; phylum Chordata; class Amphibia; order Anura; family Rhinophrynidae; genus Rhinophrynus; species Rhinophrynus dorsalis. The sequence goes on from CM074722.1 coordinate 259,338,871, forward strand.
GCTGAACGTCCTTTTTGTGCATTTAGTTCCCAAAATGCCACTAAAAGCAGCGATATTGGGAACTGAGCAGTAAAAAACAATTGACATACTGCCAAGCACCGATCGTTAACTGATCCATGCTACACTTACCTGTCATCCACTGTCATTCTGTCTTCTCTTCTTTCTTCCTCCTTCTCTTCTGTCTTCTCCCTGTAAAAGAAAAGAAACCAAGTATTAGCAAGCACGAACAAATACATTCCAGAACCCTTTGAGTGACAGTGGGGTATGCAATGCACTGCAAAGCAATGCGTTGAGTACCTCATTGGCACTCAAAGGGTTCAATAGTAGTGAGCCCCAAAGATACCCATATATGTCTCCATGTAATGCCCCAAAGAATGCAAATGCCAAGAAATAAAATGATCCACATAGACATAAATCAATGCTATTCCTTAATGCCCAGTATGACACTTAGCTTAGAGATTCATGTCTCCTCTGCTTGGAGCGGCCGCAAGGGTGACGGCAGAGGAGACACAAATGTCCCACGATGCTCCTGTTCAGCGGTGTACAGGCCGATGCCCGTAACACATTTGAAGTGAGCCTGCCTTTATATATGGTTTCTTTTCTTTTACAGGGAGAAGATGGAAGATGGAAGAAAGAAGACAGAAGGATGAGAAGACAGAAGAGAAGGACCAGCAAGCTGAGGACTCTGCTGGACATCAGGTTTAATGGTAAGTGTTAATGCAATGTTTCTTTACTTAGTCGGGTTAACCCTATGAATTCCGGCAGGGTAATTATACCCCACCGGCACTCATAGGGTTAATCCTACTAACTTTGGACTGGTTTTAGGTACTTTAGACGTATTGATGTGGGGCTTAGGGCCTCATATCAATACGTTCACTGTGGACATTGGGTTCTTTTGCCAGGTAACAGCTGCATTAGCTGGCAAAAGATCCGATAAGGGACTTTACAGCTAACAAAACTGGGTCTTACGTTTTGTGCGGTAATTGAGTCCTTTATCTGATTTTTTCAGCTAATGCAGTGCTTTAAATGGCAAAATGGACCGTTTTTTTTTTTAACATGGGCTAAAACACACGTTAGTGTAGCGGCCGGCATACTGGATGAATTGCCATTAGCAGTCCATTACATGGCCCTTTGTATGGCTCCCTACAATTTAAAACACCCATTGGTGTTTTTTTTTAGCTTAATGGCTGCCTTTAAATCTACCACTTAATGTCTGAAAATCTGAACTGACATGAATACATTTTCATACATTGCTCTGTGAAAAGAAGAAACATGAATCGGTCTGCAATATATCCCCAGTAACAAAAACAATTTCTTTATTTCTTTGTAGAGTCTTTATTTCATAATGTACAAAATATCTCTAAATTGTAAAAGAGGCTCCATAGATTAGCAAAGTATTTGGTAGGGATGGGCGAAAATTTTTTGCCTCACACCAAAATTGGAGATAATGGCATTTTCCAGTTGGAGAAAATGGCACTTTCCACTTGCGAGAAAGTTCCAACGAAGAGTGCCGTTTTCCCACTTTTTTCTTCTAGCTCATTGCATTGAAATCAATGGGAAGAAAAATTTTTCTCCACCAAACGAAAGTTTTCTCTACTTTTCTACAGCCATATAAAAGGATGTCGGCTCTCACAGCATGCCATTCTGTGTTTGTGAGAGGAGAAAGCAGCACGTTTTTTGAGCTAGAGAAGATAGGCAAATAAAGGGGAAGTGAAGCTTAGTTTAGGCAGTCTTTTAGGTAGGACATTTGTTCTCTGTATTAGGGGAGTCTGGGGGCACTCTGAGGGAGAGGAAGGAGGTTGACCCAAAATACCCCAAAATGTGGTGTGACTGACAGGCAAGACACAGGCAGCTGGGGTCAAAATTACTTGCTGATTTTGCTTTTATTGTCTCTATGCTGATCTTGTTTTTTAGTTATATATTTTGTTTTTGGACTAACTGTGAAAAGATAGGGTGGACAATAATAATAATTAAACAAACAAATATATTAGACAGCTAACTGGGAGCGCTGTGACTGAGGCAGATTTGATAGACAGCAGACAACATTGAGAATTTTGTTGAGGGCCAAGGCAAGACATCACACTCCATCACTTGTGTAGTTGAGTAATGTCTAGCAAATGCACAAGCAGGAGGGGGAAAGGTGGAGCTGCAGCATGTGCAATAAATGATGATCCCTCTTCTCCTGGGGTGGATGCAGTTTGTCAAGGTCCCACCAATCACGCCACTCCAGTCTCCCACCACCACTACCATGCACATCTGCTACATCGTAGTTTGTACTTTATTTTTTTTAATCACTTGACATCATCATGAATATATGCCAGTTCCACTTAAGCAGGAATAAAGTGTTTTGGGCAAAGGACAAATGCACTCTGCATGCTAACACATTTTTCAAGATTTATGTTGCTGTAAGACTCACAACTTTCAGAGTGGAGCTACACAAGACATGCGTTCTCTAAAACCTATGTTTTCAACAAAAGACTGCAGCAGCATATCAACTGTCATCATCTAAAACCTTCACAAGAACTCAGTAATTGTGGTTTGGCAGTACATAGCAGAACAGTATAATTTTATTACCTTAAAAATATGACTAGAGTAGGTGGTGGCAGCATATATGGGCAATCAATGACTCTTGCCATCTCCTGCAGCAAACTCAGAGACATACTCCTTTGCAGCCAGTGTTATTTTGAATGAATAAAATCTTGGCACACTGTCTGACACATCAACATAACTACTTTTATTATTTGTACCAGATCCATGGGAACTTTTAGATATGCATCTGCTCTGCTAGTTGTGGTACCTCTGAGATGTTGATGATGTGTCTCCCAGTGAGACCTGTGGTTGTGCTTCAGAGGAGATCTCAGTGAGGAGATGCAAAGGTGTGTGCGTGCTTTCCCCTGCTTTTAGTCTTTTTACACAGACAATAGATAGCAACATGTTTAGCTTTTGGTTCATGAGTGCAATATCTTCATACTGTGGACTTTATAGACAGAGGGGTTCCTGAGGGGGTGCTACTACTAGAGTGAGATGTTGCTGCAATTCTACCACTAATAGATGTCAAAGGGGCAGATAACTAGGGGTGGGCAAAAAGTGAGAAAAATGTATTTTTCTCCAATGCAAAAGTTTTCTCCTTTTCGCCTATTCCAGCAAATGTTTGCCTATTCAACACATTTTTCTCCTATTCCAACAAAATGTTATTGTATTCTAATACATTTTTCTCAAATTCTAACATACTTTCTCCTATGTTTCCTATGGTGCAACATTTCCCAGCACAATATTACTTCTTCTGAGGGATGTAGTGGAGAAATAAGTAGCTGGAAGTCAAAGCTGTGTGTCCTACAGCAACATATACCTTGAAAAATGTGTTAGCATGCAGAGGTCATTCATCCTTTGCCCACAACACTTATGTCCTGCTTAAGTGACACTGGCACATATTCATAATGATGTCAAATGGTTAAAACAAATAAAGTACAGCTTACAATGTGGCAGATGTGTATGGTAGTGGTGGTGGTGGACTGGCGTGGTGTGATTGGTGAGACCTTGACAAACTGCATGCACCCAAGGAGGCGAAGGATCATCATCATTTATTGCACATGCTGCGGCAACCATTGCTGCAGTAACCATTTCTGCAGTAAGTTTTTATAATAATAATAATAACTAGTATTTATATAGCGCCTTTCTCCCAGTGAGACTCAAAGCGCTTTCAGAATTAAACAAATTGGCAGCTGAAATAATAGGTGTTATTATTACCCAATCAATGGTACTCATTTATCGACCTTGGAAGGATGAAGGGCTGAGTTGACCCTGCCAGGATTCAAACCTGCAACCTTGTGGTGTGAATGGGCACATAGTCAGAGACCACTGAGCTATCTCACCAGCATGACTTACTAAATTGGGGCTATTATGGTTAATTATCAAGGTAATTAGGTCTTTGTTATATAATTTGGATGTACTTCACAATGTATTAAATAATTGTTAACATCTAAGAGGTTATTCTTTAATCTTTGTTCTACAATTATTATTTGTTTAATTTTAGGAGAGCTAGATAGCATTTTGCCATAATAAGGACTATCTCTTATTACTAGTGTTCTGGAAATTTTGCAAAATACATAGCAAAACTGAAAAATTTGAGAGGTAAGTAACCCTTACAGAAAAGATACATTGTAAACCTAGGGATTTTGAGATATAGAAGAAATAACAGGCTGAAAGGACTGGCACACAACATAGGAGCTGTAAAAACAACCAATAAAACAAGCAAAAAAAGCTTTTCTTATAGATTCTGGCTATATAATAAATGTCCATGAGAAGGCAAACCTGGACATGCAGAATCATTTTGATGATATGGAGGAATTGTAAGCATTTGTGTGGAAATAATAAACCCTAAATCATCATGCACTTGTATTTATATATAGTGGCAGCTGACTATCTCTAAGTCAAAAGAGAACACATTCAGCAAGTGAATAAAACTGTAAAAAGATTCTTTATTCACTTGTGATCTGGGCAGTTGATAGATTAATTGAAGGAACCACAGCTATGGTGATAGAAGTATATATTTAACAAGATATTCAAGTAAAACCATTTAGTTATGTAATATATTTTTTTAAATACTTTGTATTTTGAATAGATTGATAAAAAAGTTATTTTACAGCTGTGTTCACCTGCTGTGATACATGATTAGTTGGGTGAACTTTGTTCATTTTTTGGGATTCATATATTTCCTGTGAATTACCACAGGTGTTTCTTTAACCTCTAATTTTCATTATTTGTTTATTGTAGATGTTGAAGTGACATAGATTTCTCTGTCCTTTACTGGAAAGATGCACTGACACATTTTAACAGTGGTTCATATTTACTAACATATATCAATGCATTTGCCAATTTAAAAGCTATGAGCTCTTTCTACTAAACATTGATGTGCTATTATTGCTCCATACTTCATAATATTGCAATTATAACATTCACTTTTTAATTGTTGTTATTCTTTCAAAATACAATGTGCACTTGTTATCTTAATTACTAATCATAGTCTGGATTCAATTGAAGCCGATAACTTTATCAAGGTATTTAGCTACAAATATTTCTGTAGATTTCAATTTGAAATAGAGAAAAGCAGTAATGAGTAGGGATGGGTGAAAATTTTTGCCTCAAACTGAAATTGGTGAATAATGGCACTTTCCTCTTGGCGAAACATTTCCCATATAAAGTGCCATTTTTCCACTATTTTCCGCCTTTTCTGCCCATTGAAATCAACGGGAAGAAAAATATTTCTACACCACACTTAAGTTTTCTACAGCCATATAAAAGTCTGTCAGACTCTCACAGCAGCCATTCTGTGTTTGTGAGAGGAGAGAGCAGCATGTTTTTGAGCTAGAGGCAAATAAAGGGGAATTGAAGATTAGTTTAGGAAGTCATTTGGGTAGGACATTTGTTCTCTGTATTAGGGGAGTCTGGGGGCACTCTAGTTGATAAGGGAGGAAGGAGGTTGACCCCCAAGGAGGACAAGGCCAGAGTTCAGGTCAATCAGCTGGAATGAATTAGGAATACATTAGGTTGCTTTTCAGATACCATCATGTGAGCAGAATACATGGAATTAGCTGTGAAGGCCAAGAGCACTAACTTAGAACATGATTTGGCTGAAGCCAATGTGAAGATGCATTCTTTCCATTGAACAGTCTCTTAATAGGATAGGAAAACATATTACAATGCTCCTAAAAGGGGAGAAATTACTCTGTAGTCTTGACTATATTTCACCTGTTGAATAACGTACCCTGGGTACCTCTGAGGTCTGTGAAGCCAGGTATATAAGTAGATTTGAACTTGGGAGGCTCTCTGAAGAAAGAGATAAATGGGGATATACATATCTACTACTTTCCTTGAGTCTGGCAAAAATCTTCCATATTACCAGAGACACCCTGCACAGGTTCAATATGATCTGGGGGACTTGGATCCTCACTTTGGGATGGACTCCTCTCCCTGATTGGTTGAGTCAGATTTGCCTCAATCAGTACTGAGGGTTGGTGCATCGGGTGTGTTGATGGGGTGGGGCTGTCAGTCCCCGTGGGAGGAGAAAGACCTTTTCCTTTCTTTTTGTTTATTTCTCGGTTTATGTTAAATACAAAATATTCTTGGATGCTTTGGTTTGATCGACCTATACTTTCTTTTGCTTTGTATGATTTCTCAACTATTATACATGCCTGGGATGATACTGTGTTACACTCATTGTCTTATATTATGCATTGTCTTCCTCTGTGCTTTTTCTTGAACATGTCCTTAATAAAAATATTTTAAAAGATAAATTAATGTAACCATTTTAGTGCCATAGCGATGTGCAGTGCATTTCCCTGCAATGTGTGACACTCCCCTGTGGCACTGAAAGGGTTACTATGTAAGCACTGCTTATTCATTTTCTGGGTAGACCTATGTTCCAGGGACGTGATAAATATATACTGTAAGTTCCAGCATAAATTGTCTACATTCTTAAAACACTTACTAACATGGAGCATAAATCGCTGGAGTCCAAAACCCACATTGTGGCAACACTCTTTGCAGATTTTTTTCCCACTTCACATGCTAAATAGAGTGAATTGTGGGAACATTAAAGGAAAGTGCCAACTCTCATTGTTTGAAGCATTGTCAAACAACAAGAGTGAGCTCAAAACATTAACCCTCCCCCCACCTCCTATACACTAAGCCTACACTATCCTTAACATGACACTACCCCAACACTATCCTAACACTTGTAACACTTTCCTGTCATCCACTGTCCATTTTCTTTAATTTCCTCTCTTCCTTTTTCATTCTTCTGTAATCTTCCTTCTTCTTTCTTCAATTTTCCAGTCTGTATTGTAAAAGTAAAAAAAGTCAATAATTGATATTTTTTTTTTTTGTAAAGCCCCCAAAATATGCCAGACTTAATCCTGTGCAAACTGTGCTGTCAAAACCACTGTTGTCAGTTCATAAAAATAATGTGGGTGATAGAATCGAGCCCCAGGGTGCTGAGGACTAGGGGTGTTCAAAAGGTCCCGTTGTGTTCTCAAGAAAAAATCTGAAAAATCCACATTGTTGTCTGCTTTTTCTGAAGAAAATCCTCTTTAAATATATTAATTCAAATCTTTGCTGTTTTTGCCCATTGGCAAAAATACTTTGCCAGAAAGTTTTTGGCCCTTGATGAAAGTGTTTTTGTCTTTTTTCTATACAAATGTGCAATTTTCCAGGAAATGAAACACAATAGAAACAGCTACAGGGTTACTGTGCTCTTCTGCTGTGAGTTAGTAGCAAAATTGAGGTAGGAGAGGCTCATAGTGACTGCTATCACTATGAGCAGGTTTGTAAACTATAAAATGAGCTGGAAAGATTCTTATTGTACAGTTAGTCTAACGAAGAGGAGGAAGTGACTACTAGAGACCCAATGCTGGCCAGTCCTCCTAAATCACCCCTAGGGCTCTTGAGGAAATTGATCTTAAAGGGATAGTAATACTTAAAATGTAAAAAAAAATATGTTGTAGGGTTTATCCCCCTGAGTAAAACAAGAGTACTCCCACTGCTGAGAGGTCTTTCATTCAAAAGTTATTAATTTTCAAAGTTGAATTTTTTAGGTGCAATATCACAGTGGCCTGAAATTGTACAGTGGCGCTGTTGCTACACCATCCTATGGAGATTTATGGTCAACTGACCAGAGTTGTCCATAGGATGGTGTAGCAACAGCACCACTGTACAATTTCAGGCCACTGTGATAGTGCACCTAAAAAATTCAGCTTTGAAAATTAATAACTTTTGAACAAAACACCTCTCAGCAGTGGGAGTACTCTTGTTTTACTCAGGGGGATAAACCCTACAACATATTTTTTTTTACATTTTAAGTATTACTATCCCTTTAAGGGAAAAAGAAGAGAGTAGTAGTGAAAGCAGGAGAGGTCAACTGCCTGTGCCTCCTGCCAGACGTGCAGCGCCTGCTGCCACCAGTGCTGTGCCTACTTCCAGTGCTGCCCCTGCTGCCAGTGTGTCTTGTAATTCTCAGGAGGGGGGAGGAAAAGATGATGCCAAGTGTGATAGCAGTCCCGCCACTAGTACTACTACTAAGAAGTTCCAGCAGCTTGTTAGTGTTAGGAGTAAAGGAGGGGATGATTATCATATTACTTGTGACTGTGAGGAGGAAGACTCAGGGGCTGCAATTGATGTGGTTGGTGTTAGTAATAGTATCAGTGAAGAAGCTGGTGGGACTAGCTTTATGGAATGGTAGGGGAAGCAATGCAGATCATCCAGAGTATCAGTCAAGGGAGCCCACACCAGTCCCATTACCCTGGGAATCACCTTCTCTTCTCAGCATTGCCCAGTGGAACATGATCCTGATGAATGCAGAATTGTTGCCTAGCTGTAATAATACCACAACCACCACCAAGAGCACAGATCAGCTGCCTGTGCCTGCTGTTAATGCTGCCAGTCTGCCTTCTTCAGATCCCCAAGAAATGGCAAGTGTGACATTAGGGGACCCTCTTTCACATGTTCCATCACCTCCTCCAATCAGGGAACTTTCTGAAATAGAGCAGAAGCATGGAGGGCCTGTTGGTGGTGGTGGTGATGATGATGGAGAAGATGCGGTGTAAGAGACATTGATAGTATTTTTAGCCCAAACTGAGAAGGAATGGGAGACAGGCATGAGGATGGGCATTACCACTAAAACCATCAGTGAACTTTTGGAATTTGCAGAATTTGCAACTACTCTGCTGAAGAGCTGCAAGGACAGCAGGATGCTGAGGAGCAGGCTAGTGTGCCACAGACCAGTGTGGACACAGTGGGAATGGGGTCAACAAGTGTTGCTGGATTAAGACAGGTTCCACTCGCCAGCAGCAGCAATACTCCTGGTCGTAGATGCAGTGCTGATTCTTAGGCAGTTGCAGCAACAGAAGAACATCATCCTCTGCCCTAGTCAGTAAAGGGGAATGTGGAGGAGAAGACGAATGAGTCATGGATGTGAGGCTATTTTTCTCTTGTGGCAGGTACAGTGCAGTAATCAACAATGGCACTGGGTACAATTTATGACAAGTCAGTGAGAAGGGGAAAGGAGGGAACACAACTTGGCACAACCTCCCTGATAACACACATGAAACACAGGAACCATGACAATTATGTGAAACATGTTAAAGCCAAAGACTCACCACAGAAATTGCACACCAAGGTTGCTGTATCCCCTGACTCTCCAGAAAGGCAACAAGAGGAGAGGTGGAGATTAAAGAGGAAGAAGAATATTTTTTTTTTATTAACTATCCTCCCAATACCAGTCAACAACCCCCCCCCCCAAAACAAATTCCCTGTTCAACTGATTATTTCTCCAGACTCCAACCACAAACACAGGCACCCTCCTCAGACTTCTTTTATACCATGTCTTATGGGGTTTTTTTAATTGTATTTATTTTTTATTACGTGCCCCCCAATCCCAGTAAACAAACCCCCAAAAAACATTCCCTGTTCAACTGATTCTTTCCCCACACACCAAAAACACAGCACCCTCATGCCCCTTTTATACTATGCCTTTGGGAAATAAAATAACATTTGCTATGTGTTGTTTGTAAATTCAATGTTTCCATTGATTTCAATGGGATGAGCTAGGTGAAAAACGCAGAAAAACTTTTCACTGGAAATTATTTGCTAAACAGGAAGTGCCATCATTCGCCCATTTTGGTCTCAGATGAAAATTTTTGCCCATTCCTACTGATGACCCTGCTGGACATCAGGATTACAGGTAAGTGTTTATTTTCAGAGGATGTTGGTAACTTTAGCAAGGTTAACCCTGTGAGTGCCAGTGGGGCACGCAACTCTGTGCGATGTGTTGCACACCATACTGGAGCTCATAGGGGTAATTTTTTTTTTTTAAACTAATTCTTAGTTCCTTGGATGCATTGATATGGGGCTTAAGACCCTTATCAATCCACGTGTGACTAGTGTAGGGATCACTAGCCATGCATGCGTGTGTGTGTTTGAACCCTCTTTTGTAACAGAATAGTGGTTTGGAACTCTGCGCCTATGTTTTGATAGTGCAGTTTTATCTTAAAACAACGTGTGGTCCTTAAAGTGTGTTGTAGCCACCACATAATAGAATGGCAAATTCAACTACTTCTTAATTGTTTTCAATAACATAGTCACCAGTTTGGATTTTTACCATGAGGAATTGTGATCATCCCCCATGTTCTACTATAACTATAAATGACACAGTTGTGCTAATTTGATATGGAAACCTTAATCCTGTCCTGTAATTAAAGAGAGAAGTAAGTGTTTATTTTCGACTACCCAAGCTATCTGAATATAAATATGTAATTTATACAGTTTTAAAGGAGGCAATGCATTTACCATTTGTCATGTGAAACAGCTATATTTAGAAATGAAATTTTACCCTGTCATATAGCTGTCATCCTTCCACAGTGTGGTATCCTTTTGAGATAGAGCATTTTTAATAGCGTGTGGCTTTTAGCCGCATTAAGTAGGTCACCTTCTTCAAAAGGGCTACATGACAATCGCACATTGCATATCATCGTAAGATTTTCATGTCGCTTCTTTAAACAGCGTGAGACCTCTGCTTCGGGCTTTCTCTCCCTGCCTTTAAACAGGGGTCTCCCTCTCTGCCTGCAGACTGACAGCTCGGGTGCGCTCCACTCTGTCTGCACAATCATCATTAGCAGCTGGACAGTGCAGTGCTGCAATGAGGAATGAACCGAGTACCAAATATGTGGAATTATCACCCTTTCTTGGGTTATTAGATGGGGATTATACCCATACTAATATCTCCATAAAAATTACTTTCATATGACATGATGGGGAAGGGGGGGGGGGTTGGGTCAGCACTGAATCTCAGGATTTCACTGGCACCTAGTTTGTATGTCAGTCAAAAAACCTACACCTACTTGGTTACAATATAAAGGGTTCTACAGATATAGAGCAGGGGTTTGTAAATGCTGTGGATTTGCTCGTGTCTGCACAGTTTGCATGTACTCAGGATGGACAGATATATGACATCAAACTGTAACTCGGAATATGTCATATACCTGTTTATGTACAAATGTGCTTGAACCAATATGTGGGCAGAACAATCATCCCCTTGAAAAACAGAATCAGGGAACACATTAATCAGATCAACAATGAAAAAAATTAATCGGCAATAGCAAAGCATGTGCTGGAATGTCATGGGGGAGACCTGGCTTGTTTTGGGTTTTGTGGCATTGAAAGGGTGAGGCTACCATGGAGAGGTGGTGACATTTTGAAAAGAGAGGCGTTTTGGATATTCAAATTAAAATTGAGGGTCCCTCTGGGTTTAAACCTAGAATGGGACATTAGTCATATTTTGTGAATTAATCCAATTCTGCCTCTTTCTGGTTCTAAACACCTGCTCCTTATGAGCCTGCCCTTATGCCACTGGCGTCCCTGGCGGGTGAGATCTTTTCCTCCATGACATTAAGGTCTATATGTTTTTGGGCTATGATGCTGTAGTTTCTCTATTTTTGGTCTGTTTTTTATGTGTCCCTGATATGTTAGGATTCTAGGAGAATAGTGATAGTCTGTTTGATATGAGTTAGGCTTTCTCCGTATTGGATGGTTTTCCCCTTTTAAATTTGAATATGACAATATTTTATTTTAGTTTAGTTTATTTTGTTTTTCTTTGTATGATATGATTTATATCTTGTCGAGGGTTTCTCTAGCTGTCGTTTCTAATATGTTTAAATATTGGAATATAAATGTCTTTATTTCTTTTTTTTTATAATATATCGGATAGCTTAACGAGTCACTGAGGATGAACATGCATCGATCCATTATCCAATCTGTTTTTCTGGTAAGTGACTGGGATCTTGATCGATGTGTGAGAATCCGGAAGTCACCACTATTGTTTTGAATTTTTTTTATCCAATTAAATGTATGTTGGTTTCCATATTTAACACGGGATTTCTGTTTTTGCGCTAAGTCTATGATTAAGCATCCAAGGGAGCGAAACATGTAAGACGATGCAGTGGTGTATGGGGTCACTATCTTTCTGTTGTCTGTATATTATTCAACAGTGATCATACATTTTTATCATGAAGAAATAAAGTTTCAAGTTTTTATTGATCACAGTGTGTTGCAATTCTGGAGTGCGGTTGCAATCTTTTGTTCATTACAATAAAACAATAAACACGCATTTCACTTTGTTAGCACATTAAGGGGGATATACACTAAGGCATGATAAACAGGTGATAAATTGGGAATTATTTCTTCAGTGATATCACTTCTCCAGTTCCTATGTTATTGTTTAGTGCCTATTCACTAAGATCTGCAAAGTTGGATATCTTAGAATAACTGCCCTTACAACTCAGCAGCAGCAAGAATAAGAGCAGTTGCAAATTCCAAAAGCTCACTGTTGGTGCTGGTGATGCCTGTCCTCATCCTTGTCTCCCATTCCTTCTCAGTTTCTACTAAAAAGGCCATCAATGTCTCTTCCACCCCAGCTTCTCCAACATCATCATCATCACCACCACCACCACTGGTCCCTACGTGTTGCTGCTGCTCTAATACAGACATCTCACTGCTGCTTGGAGGAGGTGATGAGCAATGTGACAGAGGATCCCCTAATGTCACACTTGGCATTTCTTTTTGACCTGAAAAAGGCAGACTGACAGCAGTAGCAGCAGGCACAGGCAGCTGATCTGTACTCCTGGTGGTATTATTATTTCTGCACCCTCTATCCACTAACTGTTCTGGCCTCTTCAGGATCATGTTCCACTTGGACACTGTAATGAAGGGAAGGGGACTCCCAGGGCCAGAGGAATCGTGTGGGCTCCCTTGACTGCTAGTCTGGATGCTCTCAAATATGGGTGGGCGAAAGTTGTTGTTGTGTTCCTGTAGAAATTTTGCGAAAACCATGTTGTTATCTTCTTTTTCGCAGGAAAATCTGCTTTACAACTATCAGTTAAAATTTTTGAATCTTTCGCACATTGGCCAAAATCTTTCAACATTTTTTCAATGGCTAAAACGTTTTCACCCATTGATTTGCATTGATTTCGCACTTCCACTATAAAAACGTGAAGTTTTCGCTGAAGGTAGACACAATAGAAGCAGCTACAGAGCGAGATAGACGTGCTGTGCAGTTCTTTTGTGATATTTAGCAAAAATCGAGGCAGGAAAGGCTCATAGTGATTTCTATCACTATGAGCAGCAAAAAGAGGAACTGGAAGGACCCTTATTATGTGTCCACTGAGTCTGAGGAGGAGGAGGAGAAGGAAGGGACTAGCAGTACTCAACCAATGCTGTCTAGTCCCCCTAAATCACCCCAAGGGATCTCGGGGAATTTAATAAGAAGGGAGACAGAAAAGGGAATGGAAAGGGAGAGAGGAGAGGGAAGGAAGGGAGAAAAGAGAATGGGAAAGAAGGGAGAAAAGGATAGTGAGAGCAGGACAGGTCAGCTGCCTGTGCCTGTTGCAAGACATGCTGCCCCTGCTGCCAGTGCCACCATTTCTGATCCTTCAGCCACTAGTGTTGTACCTGTTACCAGACTTGCTGCCCCTGCTGCCATTGCCACCATTTCTGATCCTGCAGCCACCAGCCTGTTGCCGGATGTGCTTCCCCTGCTGCCAGTGCCACCATTTCTGTAACTGCAGCCACTAGTGTTGTACCTGTTGCCAGACGTGCTGCCCCTGCTGCCAGTGCCAACATTTCTGTAACTGTAGCCACTAGTGTTGTACCTGTTGCTAGTACTGAACCTGCTGCCAGTGCTGAATCTGCTGCTAGCTCTGATCCTGCTGCCAGTGCTGAACCTGCTGCTACCAATACTTTGCCTGCTGCTAGTGTTTCTTGTAGTACTCAGGGGGGAAGGAGAAAATGATGCCAAGTGTGACAGCAGGGGACCCTCTGTCACATTGCTCGTCACCTCCTCCAAGCAGCAGTGAGATTTCTGGAATAGAGCAGCATCATGTAGGGACTAGTGGTGGTGGTGTTGAAGAATCTGGGGTGGAAGAGAAATTGATGACCTTTTTATCAGAAAGTGAAAAGGAATGGGAGACAGGGATGAGGATGGGCATCACCACCACCACCACTAGCAATCAGCTTTTGGAATTTGCGGAAATTGCAACTGGTCTAATTACTGCTGCTGAGATGAAAGGGCAGCAGGATGCTGAGGATAAGGCTAGAATGCCACAGACCACCGTGGACACAGTGGGAATGGGGTCAACAAGTAATGCGGGACTAGGACAGGTTCCACTTGCCAGCACCAGCAATACTCCTGGTCCTACTTGCAGTGCTAAAAATGAGGCAGTATCAGCAACATTATCCACTGCCACAAAAAGTGAAGGGGATTGTGGAGAAGAAGAAGAAAGAGGCCATTCTTCTCCATGTGTTCGCTATCTCTCCCCCCAGTAGTCATGGGTGTGGGACTATTATTCTCTTCTGGCAGGCACAGTGCAGTCATCATCAACAATGGTACAATGCAAAATTTGTGACAAGTTAGTGAGAAGGGGAAATGAGGGAACACATCTTGGCAAAAGCTCCCTGATAGCACACATGAAACACAAACACAATGACATTTATCTCAAATATGTTAAAGCCGAAGAATAACAAGTACATCTCCTACCAATCCACCTCTTTCATCGTTACCTTCCCCACCAAATGATAGCCACTCTTTTGATCTTAGGATATGGCATTTCATCTCTACCCATTGCACACTGTGTGGTGTACCGACCACACATGCCAGTGTGGTGGAGGAGAATCGCAATCAGTGCATCAAGCGGCATCTGAAGAGATTCCATCCTGAAGAATATGCTAAGATGGTGGCAGGGAGGGTTCATCACTACTATTAAACGGTCAGCAAGTTGTCATGTGTCCTTAGTGGGTGTGGAAAAGGGGTACAGTGAAAGCGGAAGTACTTGGTTTCAGGTGTCATGGTGTTTGGATACAGTTGTGACCCCAGATGTTATTTACCACACACAAACTGTGCACATTGCAGTTGCTGAGGAAACCCACTGATCCTGCTCTCATGGGAAAAATATATATTTTAATAACACACCCATGATGATTTTAGAGGAGGGGCAGGTGGAGAAGATTTAATGGCCAACTTGTTCTTTTCTCCACAAATCCTGGTGGCTACCTTTTCTGCTGCTACTGCCTCAGGCGCATCACTGGAGTCAGTCGTGGCAAATGGAACCTTCATCATCCATCTTCCATTTTACTGCTATTGTTGATCCCATTTCCTTTCATCTGCCTAATCATCCTGCTGCTTAAACAACTCAGCAGCAGCAGTACGAACAGCAGTTGAAACTCAGGAGGACATTTGACAGTGGCCACTGGCCAACATGACCTGCTGGCATTAAGCCAGTAGGGAATTTTTATTTTTTTCTCAGGGCTTGTGTTTTAAAAATAAATAAATAAATAAAAACTAGTCCTACAAAAAAATAAACAATTTTTGTGGGGTTTGTTTCTAACAAGCCTAAGTCCTACAAATCAATGTTTCCTTAGGGCTTGTGCCAAACAAAGTTAAGTCCTACAAATCAATGTTTCCTTAGGGCTTGTGCCAAACAAACTTAAGTCCTACAAATCAATGTTTCTTTAGGGCTTGGGCCTCTAATAAGTCTAAGTCCTACAAAGGCCTCTAAAAAAAATCAAACAAATCATCCTCTACAAAATACTCTATCAAGTCAAGTATCAGTCAACCCGTGTGACAGCCTATGTCAGGGGTTTCCTGTCTCTGTCACTTTAAATACAAATGTCTTATTTTATTTTATTTATTTTTTTTATTAACTGTCCCCCCAATAGCAATCAAGAAACCCCCCCAAATCAAATTCACTGTTCAAATGATTCATTCATTCACCAACACAGGCACCCTCCTCAGACCCCTTTATACCATGTCTTATGGTTTTTATTTTATTTTATTTTATTTAGAATTTCTTTTTTATTAGGTGCCCCCCAATCCCAGTAAACTACCCCCAAAAAATCATCCCCTGTTGAACTGATTCTTTCCCCACACCCCACCAACACAGACACCCTCATGCACCTTTTATACTGTGCCTTTGGGAAATAAAATATTATTTGTAATGTTTTGTGAGTAACTTCTATGTTCCCATTGATTTCAATGGGTGGAAAAAAAGCAGAAAATCTGCACTTTTCATGTGAAATTTTTCACCAAACTGAAAGTGCCATTTTTCGTCGAATTCAGTTTGAGGCAGAAAGCTTTGCCCATCCCTACTCTCAAATTCTTCCCCCACCACTCCATTAAAACTAGTCCCACCGACTGCTTCACCATTACTGCTACTACTACTACTATCACCAACCACATCAAGTTCAGCCCCAGAGTCTTCCTCCTCACTGTCACTATTAATATGAGGATAATGATTACCCCTCCTTCACTCCTAACACTAACAAGCTGCTGGACCTTCATAGTAGTAGTAGTAGTAATACTAGCACTAGCGATACTGCTTGGAATGGCAAATGTGACTTAGGGTCCCCTGCTGTCACACGTGCCATCATCTTCTCCTTCACACACACTCCTGAGTATTTCAAGACACACTAGCAGCAGGTTCAGTACTGGTGGCAGCAGGTTCAGCACTGGCAGCAGACACAGCACTGATAGTAGCAGGAGCAACACTGGCAGCAGGTACAGCACTGGTGGCAGCAGGGGCAGCACATCTGAGAGCAGGTGCAGCACTAGTGGCAGCAGGCACAGCATATGACAGCAGGCACAGCAATGATGGTAGCAGGGGCAGCATGTCTGGCAGCAGGTGCAGCAATGGTGGCAGCAGGGGCAGCATGTCTGGCAGCAGGCACAGGCAGCTGACCTGTCCTTCTTTCACTACTACCATTTTCTTCCTCCCTTCCCATTAATTCCCCAAAGATCCCTAGAGGGGATTTAGGGGGACTGGACAGCTTTGGTTCTGGAGTGCTCACTTACTCTTCCTCCTCAAACTCAGTGGAAATATACGGGTCCTTCCAATTCCTCCTATTACTATTTTTAAACTTTCTCATAGTGATAGCACTCACTATGAGCCTCTCCTGCTGTTCCACTTCCTGGAATACGTCATGTTTTTATAGCGAAAAGGTGGAAAACAAGTAAATGAATAGGCGGAAACTTTCTAGGCATTGAAAAAATGGCTAACAATTTTGGTCAATGGGCAAAAAATGCAAAGATGTTAATTGCTGGTTTTAAAGCGGATTTTCCCACGAAAAAATGGACAACAACAACATGGTTTTTGTGGGATTTCTCACTGGAACTCAGTGAGACCTTTCACCCATCCCTGTTCCTTAACTTGCTTTCCTATTGTTTGGCCTGTGGCTGATGAACAGGCCTGTTCCAGTTCTTAGCTGCTTGACTCTACTTGTGCTGCTTTGATGCTTGTTCCATTGTGACATTTTAGCAATCTTTTTCTACCTTAAAAGAAGCCTTATGTTCAGCCCCTCTCCTGATTTATACTTTTACTTTTTTATTGGAAGTGGATGCTTCTGAAACTGACTTCGAAACAATATTGTCTCGAGTTTCACCTCTCATTTGTTTCATGGAAATTTTCACCTGTACAAACTAATTATTACAGATGCAACAGAGAATTGTTGTCTGTCAAGTTAACCCATGAAGAATGGTGTAACCTGCCAGAGTAGGCTGGAGTAGCATTTACAGATAATAGAATCATGAATACCTCAGTGATGAAATCCAGTTCAAAGAGGCGGGAGTTAGGAAACTCAGATGCCAGATCTGACAGCCATGCAGCTCTAAGGATCCTGGACCTATGGACCATGAACACATAGTGGATGCTCTGACCTAAATCAGAGTTGTTCTGATATTTGCTCTGATCGTGGAGACTCTAGAGGTCGTTAGAGAAGCTCTAGGTGGCCAAGCTGTGTCATTCCACTCAGTCTCTGCATTATGAAGCCAGTGGGCCTACTGAGGCTGTCACTTTATATTGTATAATGCAGAGAGAGAGTGATGCTGGCAGATGAAATGGAAGCATTACCCAAAATGGAGATTAAGACTGGATCTATCTGTGTGCTTATCAATGTTTCTAGAAAGCCACTGTGTTTGATCATGAAACAAGATCATTCTCTTTTACCAGACAGTGTCTGAAGGGGAGCTTTAAAAAAATCAAAACCCTCTTTGTCTGGGTCCAATGCCAATCTGACAGTACAGAGTCTCTCAGGAGGGTATTGCTTCTGAGACTCTCGGTCATTATTTATAATAGTCTCCTCTTACTAATCCCTCCAGACACATGAAAGTGAATTACCTCCTCTGCAGTCTCCTAGTGAACAAATGTGGGACAAGGGGTAGAGTCCCTGGCAGAATGTGCAGTTCCAGGACTCTCGAGCAAATTCTACCAGAAAGTCTGTGGGAATGTCTAGAATAACTCAAATGAGGCTTCCCGACTAGATATAGGTAATAGGTGATATTTTTCATCTCAAAAGTGAAACAGGTGAAAATTGTTACTTCACACTTACTGGGACATTTTTTTCTGAAAAGTGCATATTTTGTACTTTTTTCCACCCTGCTCATTGCATTGAAATCTATGGTTAGAATGAATCCATTCCCCACCATGGAAACATCCCATGCTGTTTGTTAGAGAGAGAGAGAGAAAGCAGCTAGAAAGGATAGTCAAATAGAGTGGAGTTGGACTGTAGTTTAGGGAGTCTATTGGGCAGGCAATTTCTTCAAGGAGTTATGGGGAGTCTTGAGGGAGAAAGTGGATTTAACCAAAATATCCCAAAATATTGTTTGATTGAGACAAAACATGAGGGTAACCAAAGTTACTTCCTGAGCTGACTGAGCCTGAATGACTGAATGACTAATTTGCTGACCGATGACAACATTGATCTAGAATATATCCTCTTCTTCTTGTGATACAGATGAAGGTGAGAGTGAGATAGATGGTAAAATGGCCATAACATTAGCTGAAAGGAAACAGCTCTTCCACAACTGAAAAAGAACACTACTCGTGTTTGTAAATCAATCTGACTCAAGGGATATTAATACTTACAACAAATTTTGTTTTACATTTTAAGGTTTATCCCCCTGTGTAAAACAAGGGTACTCCCACTGCTGAAAGGTTTACAACTCAAACCTGAATGTTTTAGGTGCAGTATCACAGTGGCCTGCAGTTGAACAGTGGCTGTGTTGCTATACCATTTCTATAGGATAGTTTGAGCTGTAATAACTTTTGAATAAAATACCTTTCATCACCTTTTGCACCTAGTATTACAATTGCAACATCTAGCACCATTAGTAGTAGCCCCTGGAGAACCCCTCAGTCTATGAAGTCTACACTATGGACACTCTTCACTTATGATCCAAAAACTAAACATGTTGCTATCTGTTGTCTGTTCAAGAAGCATCCGATCGGCGAAAAAGGACACACTTAGGTGCATCTTCATTGAGATCCTAACTGAAGCACATGCACATGTCTAATTGAGAGTCCTACCATCAACATGTCAGAGGTGCCATAAATAGCAGTTCCTGGAGCTCTGGGGCACATAATAGTAGTGCTGTAGATGTGTCAGAGTGTGTGCCAAGATTTCATTCATTTACACTAACATCCATGGCTCCTGATACTGTTCAACTAAGAAAAAAACTGGTGGAATTTGACTCTGAGTTAGTTGGAGGAGTGTAACAGCTTACCTTATATCCAGCACTGCCGCATTGGCTGACGCTGGGAATGTATGGCACAAAATGCCGCTTTGGCATCATCCCACGCGTTGCTTCAGGCATTGGGCCTGGGCACGCTTGGCGTCTGTAGCGGCCACCCGTGTCCTCTGGCCAGGCAGTTCTGTGGATCAAAGTGATGCAGGAAATGTGGAGAGATGCATCAATTACGGGTGTGAGACTGCGCATTGACACAGGCCTCAACTTTATACAGGAAGGCCTGGTCAGTCTCCTCCTATCCACTTCCTGTTCCATAGTATTTAAGGGAACTGGATTCCTCTCCAGTTACTCTTATGTTGTTGTCCTGTGCAGTGTTATTTAGCTTGTATCCTGAGTTCCTGTGTATGACCCTGGCTTGTCTGACCATCCATCCTGGTGATGACCTGTGGCTTTGTCTGACTATACTCTGTGCACTCCCTGCCTTATTAGACATCCAGTCTTGTGCAGACCTGTGGCTCTGGCTGACAACTCACTCCGTGTTTGACCCTGGCCTGTCTGACTATCCAATCTGTTGCTGACCTGGGGCTCTGTCCAGCTATCTCCTCTATGTTGCCTCCTGACTAGTGGACATCCTATCTGGTACAGACCTGTGGCTCTGGCCGACTACTCGCTCCTTGTATGACCCTGGCTTATCTGACTACCCAGTCTGGTACTGACCTGTGGCTCTGTCTGAATAACCTTCTGTATTGCTCCCTTACCAGCAGACTTCCTATCAGGTGCAGACCTGTGGCTCTGGTGGACTTCAGCCTTACTAACTGCAGGCGTGAGTCAGTGGTCTCCCTTGTTGCCATCCCATGGGAGAGTGGCCTCTTCCGACTGACTGCAGGCGTGAGTCAGGAGTCTCCCTAGTTGTGATCCATTTTGGGAGACTGTAGGGTCTATTTTGTGTTACTCCCAGGGTGATTGAGACTACCAGTTGGCTCCGGCCTAGTCTCTAGCAGTTGTGGTTGACCTTTGGTGGCTCCTATTGCTTATAGAGTCTGTAGCCTCTCTTGTCACCTTCAGCTTGTTTTATTTCATTTCTGTTATCATTCTAATAAAGGTGATTTTACTATACTGTCTGACTCCTGTCTTGCTTGCTGTCCGTGACATGGAGATTACAAGAATCATAGTGTGCCCACACCTACTGAGACCACCTCCACTGTCTCAAGTCACGTTGTTTAAAGGGATAGTAATACTTCGCTTTAACTTTATTTTATTTTGTAGGCATTAAAAAAACATGAATAATGATATAAGTCTTATGTCCCAAACCTTTATGGTTTAAGAGATATTCACAAGCAAAGTGACCCCCTCCCACCCCTTTTACTGATGTAACACTTTTCAGCCAGGGCAGAAGGGAGCTGCCCAGGTAGACTGCAGAGAGGGACAATCTTCAATTAAGATAACAGAAAAACCTGAAAAGCTTGTCAAGGGGGGCAGGGATTTCATTGTTTTCAAAGGAATAAGAGTGTCCCCTTCTGTTATCTGTCCAGTCTATGGACTGCATTCCACATCTGAGAAGAGATTGTTTACAGTAGGTAAAAGGGGCGGGAGGGGGAAACTTTGCTTGTGAATATCTCATAAACCATAAAGGTTTGAGACATAAGACTTATATCATTCTTCATGTTTTTTTAATGCCTACAAAATAAAATAAAGTTAAAACGAAGTATTACTATCCCTTTAAGTAATAAAATTAAACAGTTCTTTCCTTATGCACTTCGACCCATGCTTACTGAGTTCTTAGAAAAAAGTCAAATCATGCACAATAATAATTCAAATGTACATCTGTGCAATAGTAAACTTGCCAAAATTTTGGTGGCTGCCCTTTACTTCTGTTGAAAACAGAGGCATTAAAGAACTGATGTCATGTGTTGAACCTTGCTGGCATAATCAAAGCCTCAGTCAGTGCCAGAGTTGTATAAGCAGGTGGTTACTGTTGTGGGCAAAGGACAAAGGCACTCAGTCTGCTAACAATTTTTCAAGGTATATGTTGTTGTAGGACTCTGCCTGCTCACATCTTTTACTTTCAGCTGTTGAACTCTCCACTTCAGCCCTCAGAAGTAGTAGTACTGAGGCAGGAAATATTGTTGCCATGGAAAGCATTTGTGAAAAAAATGCTTGTGGCAAAGTCCCCACAGGAAATTTATTGGAATTGGTGAAAATGCATAAATATTATGTATTTTTTAAGGGCGGGAATTTTCTTTGAAATTTGTACTTTTTTGAAAAATTTCAGTGGAATTTTTTTTAAAATTTTCACCCATTTGTAGAGGTCAGTGCACCACATAAGGTGTATTTGGTCGAAATGAAATGCCATATTCTCACAACTACAAACTCTTTATCATCTGGTGGTGGAGTTAAAAGAGGTAATGATTATTGTTGAGGAGGAAGATGCCTGAGGGTGCTTGGGGGGCAATGGGTATATTTTACTTTACCTGGACCTTAACACAAGAAGATCTAGGACCAGGAATGGTGGCAAGTCATAGTCTGAATTCACTAGCATGGTCATCAGCCTCAGCATCTTTCGCTGATGACTCGGCAGCAGGAATTACAGTAGCAGCAAATGCCAGAATGTCACTGCTGAAGGTGGTGATGTCCATTTCCAAATGTATCTCTTTCTCATTTACTTCTATTTCTCATACTCTCTTCAACACCAGCTGCACTTCCAGTCTCTTGCTGTTTTCTAAGACTGATAAGTAATGACAGATGTGACAGAGGATCCCTTGCTGTTATAATTGCAATCACTACAGACAGCTGTAGCAGCAGTTACAGGCAGCCAACCTGTGCTGCTGATACTGCTATACAGTGACCCCCTTTTTAATATACCTGCCCAGATGCCTAGGGAAGAGGTTGAAGGACTGGGGATTATCTGGAACCAGGAAAGTGGTCTCCAAGCCTACTACTGGATTCCTCCACCACTCATTTCCTCTAGACAGCTTTACAAAGAACTTCATATATTATTTTCTCTCTCTCTACAACATGCTTCATGGTGGGAAGTTCAACGTTTTTATAGTATGTTTGCAGGAAGTTTTTCCGCTATTGAAAACATAGGTAGACAATGGCACTGTTCTCACAAAATAATCTGTGGTGTTAGCAAAACAACAAATCATTAAATCCCTGTGTGGGTGGGAATTCCCACAGAAAAAGTATATTATGCATTATTATTATTTTTTTAGAGAATTAGCTGGAGTAAAATGGGACTTTTAGCCTATCTTTATCCCTGACCAATTCACCTGTGTTTTGTGAATGGGGATAGCCCCACAATGGGAAAAAATGCCTGAGGCCAGGTAAACCCACTTATCAGGGTGAGCAATGTGGCTAGAGTCTCTACTCTTTACAGGAGACACAAATTGTGAGGAAGAAGGCTTGACACAATCTGTCACGAGCAGGTGCTCAGGCACAAAACAAAGCACTTGTCATCATGAGATGCAGGCCCTCTCCAAATGGTGCATGTACTCTTGCTGTTGCATCTTGGCACCCATTCCCACTCATAGACAAAGTGAAAATCTTGACCTTTGTCTGTCTCTAGGATTGCCATACCATAGTGATTACTATATGCAAGCCTTAAAAAGAACAAATACAGAGTTTGGGGTGTTTTAAAGATAAATACAGATGAGTATCTGAGCAGGGAGGCAAAGTGGGAATATAGTCTAAGTGTGACAAGTAAGATGAATTAACTGAAGAGCAGCAATCATGATGACTGAAGAAGTGACAGTCTTACAATGGAGAGCAGTTTTTCAGTAGTTAAGTCAAGACATGGTAAGAGACTGAACTAGAGTTTCAGTAGTATCCTGTGTAAGAAATGGTCTAATATCATTAAAAGGGCCATGGAAGAGAAGTCAAAGCAGTTATCTCCTAAACACTTAAATAGGCTATGTAACCTAAAATTAACTTTGCCAATTTTGAAACAGGATTTAATTTTACCTACAGTATATGTTATACTATATTTTTATTTAGTAAGTTAGTTTTTGAGTTATTTAGATTATGCTATTAAGGCCTGTCTTGCAAGCAATTTCTTTCATAGCCTTACATTACCTTTGCCACTCATTGATACTTTTCTTTTAGGTGACTCAGTGCGCGAAGGAACACTTTGCAAAGATGTGCATGATAATGAGTAGAATCTTAGAGTGCATAGTTGTTTAAAAACAATTGCATATATGAAAAATATATTTATATGCACCTATTTGTTTACTGAAAGGAATATTCTTAAATAGGTAACTTTTATGTGTTGACCTAAACTGGTTTGATTTTATTCTCATAAAACTATACACATATCCAGCTAAAGTACTGTTTTCCCTAAATTCCATGAATATGCTGTAATCCCCAGATGGTTTGCACATGAAATCAAATTAAATCTGCGTTTTTATTATAATGTTATAAATATTTATTTCTGTCATCTTTGATACTTAATTAAAATACGTTAGTCACATAATTTAATGCTTATTATAGGGCTATTATGAAAATGTCTGTGACGTATATGAAAGCTCTATATCACATTATTTGTCTATGAATATTATTTTACTTTATACATTGTTTTACAGATAATATTAAAAACTGATTGGCGTCACTCCATTTGTGATATATCACATTTGATGCTAATGATATGGTGGGTTTTGGAATTCATTACATGTGGTTGTAGTTATCCTTCTGTTGCTTTGAGGGCTGTTGAAAAAAAAATAATGCAGAAACCATCATGTATTGTGATTGACTGTACATTGAATCCCAGCTGTAAAAATCAAACCAGCAATCCCAATTTAAACATTGTTTTGGGTTAATATTTTACTAAGTTGTGCCACATATCTCCTGTGTAATAATGTGGCTTGAATACTGCATTTTGAGGGTTGCTTTTATCTTTATTTTTTGACCTGTTGACCTATTTTGATGCTACTTATTGTGCTGCTACTGCCTCAGGCGCATCCCTGGAGCTAGTCGTGGTAAGTGGAACTTTCATCATCCATCACCCATGTTACTGCTGTTGTTAATCCCATTCCCTTTGAGCTTCCTAATCATTCTGCTGCTTAAAACAACTCAGCAGAAGCAGCAAGAATAGCAGTCGCAAATTCTTCATCTATATCAGGGCATTTGACAATGGCCAGTGGCCAATGGCCAACATGACATGACTTTCTTGCACTAGGCCAGTAGGGAATTTTTTTCCTCAGGACTTGTGTTTTGTTTTTTGTACGACACTGTTTTTTTTTTTTTTTTTAAAAAGAATGTTATTTATTTATTTATTTATTTAACCCCATCCCGACAAAGGACGTACATGTACGTTCTGCAGAAACTGTCACTTAGTGGCAGAGGATGTACATGTATGTCCAGGAAGTCGTTTAGTAGACTGAAAAAAGAAAGTTCGGCGGGAGTTAAGTGCTGGCCGCGTGCACATACGGCGGGTCACTAAGGGGTTAACTGTCCCCCCAATACCAGTCAAGAAACCCCCCCAAAACAAATTCCCTGATTCATTCCCCAGAGTCCAAGACACAGACATCCTCCTCAGACCCCTTTTATACCATGTCTTAAGGGGTTTTTTTTTAATTTTAAACCCCCTCAAAAAAAATTCCCTGTTCAACTGATTCTTTCCCCACACTCAACCAACACAAGTACCCTCATGCCCCTTTTATACTATGCCTGTGGGAAATATAATATTTGCTATGTGTTCTGTGTAAATTCAATGTTGCCATTGTTTTCAATGGAATGAGCTATGCTAAAAAAAGAAAAAATGGCACGGAAGTGCCATTATTTGCTGATTTCAGTGTAGGCAAAAATTTTCACCCATCCCTAGCTATAATTCACCACAGTTGTGACCACTGTTATGACCACTGATTAAAGTTTGACAATAATCTAATAATGCTGCAAAATTATATTGGATTCAAAAATGATAATGCAATTCATTTGTCTAACATTCCTTCCTATCAATAATCATGATATTTATGCTTACAGTCAATCATCCAAAATATACAGTGTGGAATTCTGTCTGGTAGGGAGTTGAGACCTCCATTTTTTGCTGGTGATGGGGCAGGTTATTACGCTCTTCTATGGAATATAATGCACTGAGAGTACTGTAGGAGTGGCATAGATTTTGCAGGTGATATTCAGCACCTCTGTGAGGGTTTCTGATTCTGATTCACTATTAAGTCTTATCATGCCCCTGCCAAGTGCTAAGCATATTTTCGTTGCAGTGAAATCATTTTTTGGTGCTTTTTGTTGAACAACCCACATGTTATACATTTTTTTTTTCAGATGACCCTGTACTTTCAAAAGATACCATTCTTTGGGAACTTAGTACAGTGTTAGCAAGATCAGTCCTTTGCTCTTTAAAGGCTCCATTTCCATAGGCTCAGTGCCACAAGATTGGCATAAGATCACTATAGTGACTTAATTTAAAAAGGGCACTAAAACAGAACCTGGGAATTATAGACCTGTGAGTGTAAAATATGGTAGAAAAGATAATAAGGTATTTTATTTAGGATTACACAGTGGAAAACATGACATTTACTCACCAATATTTTGTTTTCCTTTGTGTCCTTCCATAGTAATAGACTGTGGATATTGACTTCACCAAAAGCTGGTTGGATCAATTAAAATTTTAAAAGCATCTGTTTCTTCTCCTCCTCACCTCAGTTATACTTATTGTCCAAGCTAAAAAAGACAACAGGTTAGACACCAGCAAACAAGACCACATAATTAAGGTCAATATATAAATATCATAAGCATTGAAGGCACTAGAATGTAGGAATGACACGTTATCCAACTCAGAAAAGGGAGGTGTGCCATGGAAAGACACAGAGGAAAACAAAATATCGGTGAGTAAATTTCACATTTTCCTCTGTATCCGATCCACGGCAATAGATTGTGGTATTTACCATAGCTGTACTTCAGAATAAAGGGAGGGAACCCATCACCTAACACTATTAAAGAATGGCTGCATGAAGCACCTTCTTGCAAAATTTAGCATCTGCTGATACCTGGAGATCCAGTTTATGGTGTCTGATAAATGTGGAGACCGAAGACCAGGTTGTCATCTTGCAAATGCCTTCAGAAATGGCTACCACCTTCTGTGCCCAGAAAGTAGAAATAGCTCTAGTGTAGTGAGCTTTTACTCCCAATGGTGGCTCCTTATTGGCAGATCCATAAGCCAACTTGATAGTCGCTTATCCACCTGGAGATGGAGGATTTTGATGTAGTGGTGTCCTTAAATCTTCCAGCAGAATGAACAAATGGTGCATCTGATTTACAAATTACGGTTGTTCTGTCCATGTATATCCTTAAACATCTGACCAGATTCAAGAGATATAACACCCTCTCTTCATTGTTAGTGGGTTTAGAGCAAAATGAAGAAAGAACTATGTCCTGCCTGAGATGAAATTCAGACACCATCTTGGATCAAATTGAAACTCTAGGTCTGATAACAATCTTATCAACCTGATGAAAGATCATGTGAGGAGGGACACACAATTAGGCCTGTAATCCACCCACTCTTCTAGCAGATTTGATTGCCATGAGTAGGACTGTTTTCAAGGTGTTTTAAGGAAATTTCTTCCAAAGGTTCAAAATAACTGTGAGAACACAACTGTTGTAGAACCAGGTTCAAATCGCACAAAGGAATTATCTCCCTAATTGTAGGCCTAATGTTTGTAATAGCAGAAGTTTATCATCTGATAAAATACAGCTCAGCAAAAAGTGCTGAAAGATCTGCTGATAAGGCAGACAATTGAACTTTGAGGGAAGCCAGTTTCAAGCCCTTCTGAAACCCCTCTTGAAGAAAATTTAGAATCCTTTCATTTGTAATGAGAGCTCTATCTAGTTTTCTGGACAAACTCCATTGTAAAAGGTGGACCAAACTCTATAATAGATTTTAGATAGAAGTTTTCCTGTCAGTATGGTGTTGATAACTGGCTCAGATAAACCTCAACGTTCCAAGCCGTCAGCCTCAAGAAGGCTTGGTCCAGATGCAAGATGGGTCCCTGTGATAACAGGTCCGGAATCTCTGGCGGTGTTAATGGTGGTCTGATGGACATTCGTCTTAGTTCGGCATACCACACCTTACTTGGCCAGTCTGGAGCTATAAGTATTACTTGGGATAAACGCCAGCTGAAAGTTTCAGGTGAATCTGAGAGCATCCTACCCTCCAAAGTTGTTGGTCTTCCAATGACACAGGAACCTTGGGCATTTCGTGTTTTCCTCCTTTGTCATCAGATATCTATTACTCACAAGCCAAGAGATGAGACAATATTCTGATAATATTCCTTTGTTTAAAGGCCATTTCTTGGGATATATGGTCTGACGGATGAGAAATCCTCCTGGTAGTTGAGGCTTCCTGATAAATGGGATGCTGTCAGGGCACTCAGATGTTTTTGTGCCTGGTGGAGAACCCGCAGGTCAAGTTTGTTGAGTGTTGGTCTTTTTTGTTTTCCCTGGTTTAGGAGATACCTGATTGCAGTGACATTGTCTAATCTCATAAGCAGTGCAGTGCCCTGAAGTGTTTAAGTGTTGTAGCATGTTTCAGACAGCTTGTATTTCTAGAATATTGATATGTAGATATGCCTTCTTGTGACTCTTAACCCTTTGAGTGCCTGTAGATATGCCTTCTTGTGACTTAACCCTTTGAGTACCATTCTGGCACTCAAAGGGTTAAACCCCTGAACTGATTTTCTGTTCCAAATACTTCCCCAACCTGCCCTGCTGGCATCTGTTGAAACTATCTGTCACACATTTTGCTGCAAAGATCTGCCCTTCACCAGATTGGAGAGGCAGCACCACCATCTTTATTCTTTTCTTGTGTGCAGAAGGACTGGAATCTTTTGGAGGATGTTGGCTGGATCTTTTTTTCTAAAACTTCAGGTAGTTGTCCTGCATCAGTCTGCTGTGAAATCTTGTACAGGGCATTATCTGGGCAGGTTCCCCAATAGTTTTGAGAAGGATTTTGGGGTTTGAAATGTCTACTGTTGAAAGAATGAAACTCTGTCTAGTAGAAGCCCCTGCCTTTCTTCTGATAGAGTAACTCACCCTAGAACTCCATTGAATTGTATGCCCAGAAATGTCAGCTTTTGTGATGACTGCAACTGGGTTTTTACTGTGTTTATAATCCACCCTAGACTTCAAAGCAGATCTAGATATTGTCTCGTTCTTGATATTGCCCCACATCTTGATTCCTCTATGATCAAAATGCCATCTAGCTAAGGGATGACTTGAAGACTTCATGAAGACTGTGGGTGCCAATGCCAACCCAAGTGATTTCAAAGATATGGAACCATAGGAATCTTTTGTGTGATGGCTTTACCAGAAAATGACAGTATGTAAGCTTTAGAACTATCCTCATGAGGTATGACTGTGGATGGACAATCTTGATAACTGATGTAATGGTCTCCATTTTGAAGCTTCTAATTCTGAGATAGTAGTTGATCTGTTTTAGATCCAGGATCAAACGTAAGTCTCCTGAAGTTTTTGGAACACAGAAAAGAGTTGAATAGATGCCAGGAAATATCTGTTTCTCCGAGACTTGCTCTGTGACCCAGGACTTTCTCACATGCATGTTCCTGATTATTGATGTCTACAGCTTCTGTATCATAGGGACAGTATGAAATTCCAATGCATAACTCATCTCTAGGATCAGAAGGACCCATTTGTCTGGTTGAATATTCTTCCAGGTGTCCTGAAACAGTTCCAGCCTGTCCCCGACTGGAGAAAGAGATGGGGTTTTCCGTATTTCATTGGAGATCCTGGATCCACGTTCTTGAGGCAAGAAAGGACTTTTTTCCCCTGTGGACTGTTTAATTTCTTCGAGCTGGTTGCCAAACAACTCAGACCCCGTGAATCGAAGAGAGATCCACTTGTTTTTTGATGAGGAGCCCACCTCCCAAGCATTGATCCAGAGTGCTCCTCAAGCTGTAACAGTGCAGATGATCATTCTGAAAAACTGATATTGTCAAGTGAGGCTTCACATGAGAAATTAACCACATCCTTGATTGAAATAAATTCTTTTAAGAGTCGAGATCTTGAAACTGAGAATTCAATTTTATCCTTGAATACTGATAGCCAAATTCTTGAGGTGTGAAAGATGTATGCCATAACTGTGGCTGACTTCATATTCTGCCCTGTGGTTGCAAACTGCTTTTTGAGAGAGCTGTCTGCTTTCTTACCCATAGGATCATGCAGTGTAGTACTTTTGTATTGGAGAACATTTTTGCCTCAAACCAAAATTGTTGAATAATGGCACTTCCTGCTCTGAGAATAAGTTCCCAAGAAAAGTGCAGTTTTTCCACTTTTTTCGCCTAGCAAATTCCATTGAAATCAATGGGAACATTGAATTTACACACAACACATAACAAATGTTATTTTATTTCCCAAAGACATAGTATAAAAAGGGCATGAGGGTGTCTGTGTTGGTGGAGTATGGGGAAAGAATCAGTTGACATCCAAACAGAAACGACTGCACCACTCCACGAAATGGTATCAGAAAAACAAATTTAAAACCAAATGTTTTTATTGATATCAAAAGATAAAAATGTTTACCACATCCAGACAACCTGTGGATCAGAATTCAGAGCCCAATGCTGGATTTTGTGGGATCGATGTATGTTCCTTGCAGCACCTGATTTTGAATTGTCCAGAAAGAATCAGTTGAACATAGAATGTTTTTTTTTGGGGGGGGGTTGTTTACTGGGATTGGGGAGCAGTTAATAAAAAATAAGTCCTAAATACAATTAAAAAAAGCCAGAAGACATGGTATAAAAGGAGTCTGAGGAGGGTGCCTGTGTTTGTGGGTGGAGTCTGGAAAAGAATCAATTGAATAAGGAATATGTTTTGAGAGGTTTGTTGACTGTTACTGGGGGAAAAGTTAATAAAAAAAATGAAATCAAATAAAATAACAAATTTGTATGTAAAATGTGATAGAGACAAGGACCCCCTGACATAAGCTGCCACTGGGGTAGACTGATATTTGACGTGACAGAATATTTTGTAGAGGATGATTTGTCAGATTTGCTGTTAGAGGCTCAAGCACTGTAGTCCTATGAGTTTTTTTTTTGTTTTTGTTTTTTTTTTAAAGCACAAGCCCTGTAAAACAAAAAATGCCCTACTAGCCTAGTGTCAGCAGGTCATGCCGTGTTCTCCAGTGGCCACTGTCAAATGCGATGATGTAGATGCAGAATTTGCAACTGCTGTTCTTGCTGATGAGTTGTTTAAGCAGCAGGATGATTAGGCAGCTCAAAGGGAATGGGATCAGCAACAACAGTAACATGGGTGATGGATAATGAAGGTTCCACTTGCCACAACTAGCTATAGTCATGTACTTGAGGCAGTAGCAGCACCATAACTAGCCCCCACCAATTCAGGTATATGTGGAGAAAAGAAGAAGTTGGCCAATAATTCTTCTCCACCTTCCCCTCCTCCAAAATCATGGGTCTGTTACTAGAAAACATTTTTTCCCTTGAGAGCAGGAACTGTGCCTCACATTAGCAAGTGCAATGTGCAAAGTGTGTGTGGTAAATAACTCCTGGCACAACTTTATCCAAACACCATGACACCAGAAACCAAGTACTTCTGCTGTCACTATGCCTCTTTTCCACACCCCGCTAAGGACACATTACAATTTGCTGACAGTTTAATAGTAATGATGAACCTTCCCTGCACCAGCTTAGCATATTCTGCGGAATAGAATATCCTCAGATGCTGCTCATGCCCTGCTTGCAATTCTCCTCCACTACACTTCCATGTGTGGTCAGTGCTCCACACTGTGTGCAATGGGTAGTCATGAACATCCTAACATTTACAGAGTGGCTACAACTTGGTGGGGAAGGTAACGATGAATGAGGTGGAATGGCAAAAGATGTAGTTACCCTAGAGTAAGAAGTTGATGGTGAGCTGGTTGTTTAGATTATCAAGGAACTTCCAGCCTTTGCCTGGGTTTCTCAATTCTTCTGCTTCTTTGATCTCAGCCTCACCTCTTGTTGCCTTTCTGGAGAGTCAGAGGGTACAGCTCAGTTTCTGTGGTGGGTGTTTGGCTTTCACATGTTTTTGGCGATTGTGCCATGGAGCTTTCCCTCCTTTTCCCTTCTCACTGACTTGTCACAAATTGTGCACAGTCAGAACGTAATGGAAGACAGTAGTCAGGGATCAAACATAAATGGATCATCGGAATCACAAGAGCTATAGCACAGAGGTACACCATGAAAGGGCAAAGGAGTAAAGGCAGGCTGAGGCCTATAAGGCCTATGATGTAGGCGGAGACTCACTCTGGCAGTTAACAGCGGCCAATAAGAATAGCGAATGTGCCTCAGCTCGACAACCAGGAAGTAATGCAAGCACTGTATTGCTGGAGGAAATCATGGGCACCTTGATAGTACTCCCCTTCAACGATCTCTCCACCGCAGGAGAGAGCCAACCTTATTCAGAAATTTAGCATGGAATCTGCGCAGCAGAACAGGAGCGTGAATATCATACTGATTCACTCAGGGCCATAGCCCTTCCAATGTACAAAATATTAAATGCGCCCACGGACTGTACGGGAGTCCAGAATGTTTTGAATTTCATACTCCTCATGGTCTTGAATGCGCACAGGACCTGGCACCACTGGAGTAGAAGTGTAGCGGTTACAGACCAAAGGCTTCAATAGTGAAACATGGAAAACATTGTGAATGATCATACTTCCAGGAAGGTCTAAGGCATAAGAGGCAGGGTTCACTCACCGAAGTACCTGGAAAGGACCTACAAAACGTGGAGCCAGCTTATTACAGGGTGCTTGCAGGTGCAGGTTTCTGGAGGACAGCCACACTCTATCCCCAACTTGGAAAACAGGAGCAGGACACCTTCTGCGGTCTGCACGCTTCTGGTAGTGCTCAGAGGACCTTCACAAGGCATCCTGAAACTGTGCCCATGTGGAGTGGAGCTGCCTAATATGCTATTCAAGAGTCGGAATATCTTGAGCCTGAAAGTAGTCTGGTAGCAAGGATAGTTGGAACCCATAGTTATTCAGGAAGGGAGAGCTCCCAGATGAGGAGTTTATGGCACAATTCCTGGCAAACTCAGCCCACGGCAACAGGTCAGCCCAATTATCCTGATGGTCAGAGATAAAACAGCGCAAGAATTGTTCCAACCCCTGATTAGATCTTTCAGCAGCGCCATTCCTCTGGGGGTGATAGGCTGAGGAAAATTACAGTTTGATGCCCATCTGGTCACAGAAGTCCCTCCAGAACCTTGACACGAACTGACTCCCACGGTCAGAAACCAATAGCTTGGGTACTACATGGAGTCAGAACACCTCTCTAACAAACAACACAGCCAATTCCTTGGAGGAAAGTAGTCCCTGTAGAGGGACAAAATAAGCCATTTTGGAAAAACGGTCCACTATCATTAGTATTACCATACACCCCTTGGACAGTGGTAACTCCACCATAAAATCCATGGATGCTTGTGACCATGGTATCACCATTCGGAACCGTCTGGAGCAACCCCAGAGGAAGGTGGAACAGGCCTCCACAAAAGCTGAACAATCTTCTCTTAGACTAGGCCACCAAAAATACTGACCAGATCAGTTGGTCACGACCAATGTGTCCAGCTGCCCTCGGGGAGTGGTATGTCTCCAGTAGTTTGGTACGGAGAGGTTCGGCTACGAAACATTTGCCACTAGGTTTTTCTGCTGGAATATTGCCCTGGAATGCCAGGATCTCCTCACCCAGAGGAGATGTGATACTAGTGTGTATGGTGGCCAATATGCAATCTGGGTGAATAATAAATACAGGTGCACTGTCAGTCTCACGGTCCGGCCCAAAATGCCTAGAAACATTTTTCAACCCTGGGAGATATGAGACCACAAAATTAAAACTGGACAAGAATAGTGCCCAACTGGCCTGCTGTGGTGACAGCCTCTTAGTCTCTGATAGATATGTCAGATTTTTATGATCTGTCAAGATCAGGACTGGGGCGTTCGTCCCCTCCAGGAACTGACGCCATTCACGGAGAGAGAGGATTATGGCTAGCAACTCGTGATAGCCTATGTCATATAGGCTCTGGGCTGTAGTCATTTTTTTGGAAAAGAACCCACATGGCATGAGGGTCTTACCGGGTTCGGGTCTTTGGGACAACACTGCCCCTACTCCTGTCTCCGATGCATCCACCTCCAGGGTAAAGGGCAAGGCATGGCTCGAATGCGACAACACTGGAGCCACAGCAAAGGCAGACTTCAAAGCTTCAAAAGCACTGTTGGCCTCAGGGGACCAAGATGAGGGATCAGCCCCTTTATGGGTTAAATCAGTCAACGGATTGACTATTGCAGAAAAAATTCTATAATAGTTTGCAAATCCTAAGAATCTCTGTATGGCCTTCAGGCACCCCATCTTTTTTCATTACAAAGAAGAATCCTGCCCCCGTGGGCAAGGAAGACTTCCTGATAATTCATGAAAGTGGAGCTGTATTTTAAGTAGTGTACAGTATCGAGGTGCTTGTCCTCCCATAGTTGAAATAAATGCAAAGTGTGAGCACCCAGAAAATAAGGGCTAACATTGATTGATTTAAAAGCAAAAGGATATGGGGTGAGGAGGAACGATTTATTAGTAAGTGTACAACATTGAAGGATGTATCCAAGTATGGGATGATCGATGTAGGATTTTGGATAGGTGGTATTCTTTGCCAAGCATATCTGAAGGAAATTAAAAAGATGTAAAATGTAATCTCAAGAACTGTAATGTCTGAGAATGAAGCATGCTCAGTATCATAAGTAAAATGATAAAGGAGGTAAATAGGAGAAGTGTATGACTCAGATATGATGAGGGGGGGTCAAGTAGACCAATTAAATAATAGTATAATAATAGGAAAGGTGTGGGTCTAGAGATGGTTACGTATGTTCAGCTTATGTCTAATATAGAATACTAGTGTAAAAGCCTGTGTACACGGGCCAAAGTGTTTGACACAGAAGTACACCTCCCAGCATTCTGTGTGTTTAGGAAGTATCTACTGCGCAAGACTGCATCCTGCTTTCAGGCAGTCTCTATTGTGCATGACTGCATCGGACAAACATACATCTGGCCTTTTATTATTAGTGATGATGATAGCATCAGGATACTACCAATTCTAAATGGTTATAATCTTAATATCATTACTGAGAGCAACACCAATTGAACATTTATTCAGAGGATGTCAGGCCGCCCAGTGAAGATGGTATTATAGTGCATACATGTGGGATCGAGAGATATTTTAAAAGCCGTAATATGTCTCAGATAAGAGAAATTACATGCACTGTATTATCACTGAGCGGCCTGAGTTGTCTAGAGAGAAAGAGAAGCAAAAGAAGAAAAAATAGTTTTTCCTTATAACAACAGTGATCACAACATGGTTACATTTGAGATCAGTCTGGCAAAGCAAAAATGTATAGGTTCAACCAAAACTCTTAATTTTAAAAAAGCGAACTTCATATTGTTAAGGGCCTCAATGCAACACATAGACTGGGATATTTTATTTAAAGGCAAAAATACTGAGGAAAAATGGTCAGAATTCAAATTTAGGTTGCAGAAATGTACCCAACAGTATATACCAATGGGAAACAAGTGCAAAAGAAGTAAGTCACAGCCAATGTGGTTAACTGCACATGTAAAGAAGGGAATGGCAAGGAAAAAAAACGCATTCAAATTATTTACGTCAGAAGGAACTGAACAATCTTTCTTAAAATACAGGGAGTGCAACAAAGAATGCAAAAAGGCAATTAGGGTAGCAAAAATAGATAATGAAACTCGAATTGCAAGGGAAAGCAAGACTAATCCAAAAAAGTTTTTCAAATATATAAATAGCAAAAAACTTAAGAGGGAGTGCATTGGACCATTCAAAAATGAGATGGGTGAGTTGGTTAGTGAGGATAAGGAAAAGGCCAATGTTTTAAACACTTTCTTTGCATCAGTATATACAAGGGAGCAAGGAATGGTAGAAGAGCCTCCGCAAGTAACAAATAAAACAATACAATTAATAGATATTGGGTTAACTCAAGGAGATGTCATGGGAAGTCTGAACAAAATTAAGACCGACAAAGCACCGGGTCCTGATGGTATACATCCAAGGGTTCTTCAGGAACTCAGTGCAGTGTTAGCAAAACCCCTATATTTGCTCAGTGCCACAGGACTGGCGAAGAGCTAACATAGTGCCTCTATTTAAGAAGGGAACTAAAACAGAAGCTGGGAATTATAGACCAGTGAGTTTGACCTCTGTAGTGGGAAAACTGTTAGAAGGGATAATAAGGGACTATATTCAGGATTACAACACAAAAAATAAAATCATTAGCACAAATCAACATGGTTTTATGAAGAATAGATCATGCCAAACTAATCTTTTCAGCTTCTATGAGGAGGTAAGCAGCAACCTAGACAATGGCAAGGCAGTATATGTAGTATATCTAGACTTTGCAAAGGTATTTGATACAGTGCCACACAGAAGGCTGGTGTATAAAATAAGGAAATTGGGGCTAGGAGATAACCTTTGCAATTGGATACAAAACTGGCTGAAGGATAGGGAACAGTGTGTGGTTGTAAATGAAAAATTCTCCAATACAGTTAAAGTGGAGAGTGGAGTACCTCAGGGTTCAGTATTGGGTCCGCTGCTTTTTAACATGTTTATAAATGACCTGGAAATAGATATAGAAAGCAAAATATCAATATTTGCAGATGATACTAAATTATGCAAAGTCATTAATTCAGAACAGGATATTTTCTCTCTGCAGTGGGACTTATATACAATGTCAGATTGGGCAAACAAATGGAATATGAAGTTTAATGTGGGGAAGTGTAAAGTCATGCATTTGGGAGGAAACAATCCCAAGGCTACTTATAAACTTAATGGAATAATCTTAGGTGACTCATTGCTAGAAAAAGACCTGGGTATCCTTGTCAGCTACAAACTTGGAAACAGTGACCAGTGTCAAACAGCAGTAGCAAAGGCAAACAAAGTCCTGTCTTGCATAAAAAGAGGTATTGAAGCAAGAGTGGATAACATTATTTTGCCATTATACAAATCATTGGTAAGACCTCACCTTGAGTATGCAGTGCAATTTTGGGCACCGGTTCTGAAAAAGGATATACTAGAACTAGAGAGGATACAGCGGAGAGCAACAAAATTAATTAAGGGAATGCAGGACTTGACATATGAGGAACGACTAAACAAACTTGGTTTATTTACTCTAGAGAAAAGACGACTAAGAGGAGACCTTATCACATTGTACAAGTATTTGAGAGGTCAATACAAGGATCTCTGCGGTGAGCTATTTATTCCAAGGCTTGATCAGGTGACCAGGGGACACCCCTTGAGATTAGAGGAAAGGAGGTTTAAACTTCAGCAGAGGAAGGGTTTTTTTACAGTAAGGTCTGTCAAATTGTGGAATTCATTGCCCAGGGAGGTAGTTATGGCAGATACAATGGATACATTTAAGAGAAGATTAGATACATTTCTTTCAAAAGGGAACATACAGAGTTATACTGTTTATCAGTAGGCTGATCAGGAAGGTCTGATAAAGACTAATTTAATTGGTAGCAGGAAAGCTATAAAATTCTCAGTTACTGAGGTATGAGGCGAAGGTTGAACTTGATGGACTTGTGTCTTTTTTCAACCTAATTTACTATGTTACTATGTAACTACAACACAATTATGCATATTTGATAAGGAAATTCAGTTTTTTATAGGCATAGCAGCCACCCCATTGGTAATAGGGTTCAAACACTCAAAACAAAAAATAGGACAAGTGCAGTCAGGGCTGCAATGCAGTGTGTCACCAAGAAGGAGTCCCATAATATCTGGACTTCATGTCTACACTGACAACTTTGAGTCTGAGGGGCCTTTGTCTTGGTGATGACTGTGGCATTGCTTTTTTGATGTAGGGAATCCTGGGGACCATTCCAATTGCCTCTGTACTTTGGCTGGCATCTGAGCAGAAGCTTATGCTTCAGACGGAGGCTGTGAAATGCCCAATATGGAGCAGAAGGAGGCAGTGTCAGGAGGCAGTGTCTTCTGGGATGTGAAGCACATAAGCAGAATGGAAAACCCCATCTATATTTTATGTAGAGGGAGTGGAGATGGATTGTAAGCAGTTTCACAGTCCTTTGAGCTGTATAGAACACTATGTATTCTCCCGTACATTGAGGTAGACAACCCTCTCTTCTTCTGGACATGATCCTTTCCTTTAGTTCGAACCAATCGAAACAAATGACCATGTCTCTGGGTAGGCCGTCATCTCTCGGTTTGAGTGGTGTATGTGCTTATTCTAGCAAGACAGGTTCAGATTTTGCAAAGGCATCTGATACAGTGCCACACAGGAGCTGGTGTATAAAATAAGGAAAATGGGCCTTTGTAACTGTATAGAAAACTGGTTGAAGGATACAGTGTGTTGTTGTAAATGCATATTTTCCAAAACAGTTAAGGTTGATAATGTACCTCAGGGGTTCAGTATTTGGGCTGCTGCATTTTAACATGTATATAAATCACCTAAAAATAGGTACAGAAAGCAAAATTTCAATATTTGCAGATTATACCAAACTGTGCAGGGACCAGTGTCAAATAGCAGTAGCAAAGGCATAAAAAAACGTTATTAAAGCGAGCATGGATAAGATCATTTTACCACTGCGTAAATCGCTGTTAAGACCTCATCTCGATTATGCAGAGAGAGTACAGTGAATAGCAGCAAAATTAATTAAGTGAATGGAGGACTTGACATATGAGGAACAGCTAGACAAACTTCGTTTATTTACTCTAGAGAAAAGACGGCTAAGAGGAAATCTAATTACACTGTATAAGTATATGATCATCTCTCTGGTTAGTATTTAATTCCAAGGTCTGATCAAGTAACAAGGGCTAGAGGCCAGTTAGGCCATGTGGCTGCATGTTTGTCATACAAGATATAGAAATTACATAAAGAATGGGTTGCAAGACTTTCAAAAGGTTGGTCTGATGTTTGTTATGTTCTGTTCAGAATTCAAAAGTGTGCCCAGTTTATAGAGAACAGAAGAACAAAAACAACTGCAAATCATACTCTGTTTTCTGTTCTTATCTCTGGATAAGAAATGTCTAAATTCTTTGTCACAGACTATGATAGTCATTCTTTCAAATTAATTCATGTTGTGGATATTGCAATTTCTAGAATGGTGTAGCTGAAAAATTAAGTTTTGAATGGAAACAAACCCTTTATTACATTAACCCCTTGGCTGTTAGAGATGTCTCCAATGTATTGCAAAACAGTACAGTGGAGAAGTCTCATGAAGCCAAAGGGTTAAACCATACTGCAAAGTAACATTGGTTTTCATTTGATATTTTCAAGACATGTAGTATTTTAAAATAATGCATTATTTGATTGTGATTTAGTAAGTTATTACAGGAAAGGACATAGAGGACCATACACTGGCAAAATACTTTACAAATAATATTGTTGCAAACTGCTGGTATTTCTTTGATTGTCTCTTCTATTTTTGTGTCTCATTTTTCCACCCTGATGGGGTTATTGTACTTCTTCCTGCATGTGCTCCTCTAGTCTCTAGTCATTACACAGAACACTTTTATCTCACTGTGACTAAGCTTTAGAGTATGATGATAATTTATAGGAATAGCTTTATATGGAATATGGAACAACAGCTGTAGCAATGAATTTGCCAGTCTTTTAGGTTTCTTTGAAAATCAGATTATGTTCAATTGCTGCTTCCAAACCTTCTATGGAAAAAAAAACAAAATAACAACAGAATATTTAAACACACATATTCTTAAATCCTTGAATGCATCTCTAATATCCAAGGAGTTAAATTCAAGGGGCTAAGATTGCCTGCCAAAAATTGTTAAAAGCTGCATACATGAATGTACATAATGTAGAGTAATTTAACTGTATCCTTTATAAAAGTAAAAGCATAAATAATTAACTCCAGATTTTTGCTTGTGATCATTAACCAGATATTTTACACCTTAAAGAAAAATTCTTGCAATAACCTTCATTTATTACTATGATCATAAAATCCCAAAGTCCCCTATGAATTTTGCCCTCATGCTTTGCTTATCCAGTCCTAGACACCATGACAGTTATTAGCGTGACCACAAAACCTTAAACTCTAGCTCATGCACACTAACCTGATTTAGCAACCATCATGTCCTCTTCCATGGACATCCAGGAATCATTGAATAAATCATCCATTTAACATAGCAAAATTCATAAGCACAATTGAGACTGTATGGCCATAGTAAGATAAGTGGTGGTTTACTAATACGAGGTGTTATTTCTCCTTTAAGGACTAGGTTGAATGTTCTTGGTTCTTGCTGTGTGTTTTTTTAGAAGTTGTTTCACCATTTTATTCTTTAGTGAGCTCATGAAAACCCTGTGGGAGGGGATGGATGAATCTGATGGTATAGCTCGTTTGAACCCTTAGACCTTAACATACTACCCATTCTTAAAAGGTATTAGAAACATTTGATTTTTGGTCTTGCCTTATGCTCAGGATATCCTTATGCCTGTCCCATGCTTAAATTCACTCACAGTATTAAAGGGGAACAATCACCCCAATACTGGTTTGGCTTAGTAGTAAGTTTATAGAGTGACTAGCTGGAATACTATTGTCTTTTTTTTCATTTGTTGTTTGGCCTAAATTAAACATTTAAAGGGATAGTAACACTTGATTTTACCAAACTTTAATATTATAAATTGAAAAAAATAAAATAAATTTTCTAAGTCCCGTTTCAGTAACTTGTATAGTTTTAGAGTAATAAGCTTCTAAAGTTTCCCCCTCCCGCACCTTTTACCTACGTCAGTTCTCTGGCTGACAGACTTAGATCATGGTCCCAGGACTGGATGGCTCATATGCCTCAAACCAGGCACACTTTGTAAACCATTCTCATGAAGAATTTATTTGTATACAATATTATTTTGGCTCTGCAGATGAGCCGTCCGGTCCTGGGACCAGGATCCAAGTCTGTCAGCTAGAGCACTGACCTGGGTAAAAGGAGCGGGAGTGAGGAACTTTAGAAGCTCAGTACTCTAAAACTATACAAGTTACAGACATAGATCATTGACTTTATTGTTTTAAAGAGGAACTTTCAGATCTTACTAAGTCACCATGCATTCATTAAACGCATTGTGACTAGCTTGGACATCGATGTCTTACTTTTAAAAAATAGCAGATTTTAAAGAAATCCTTGCAGAATCAGCCTGTCCCTGCTCAAGCAATAATGGAACCTTATTTTCTAATGTAGAATCCTTTGAAAGATACTTGAAAAGCTATATCTAGGCTCCTCCTGGTCTATTATTTTAGTTGCAAGATTAACCCCTTAGGGACCCTTGACGTACCAGGACCGTCAAGGGTAAACTTGCTTGAAAGACCCTTGACGGTCCTGGTACGTCACGTACTTTTTACTTACAGCGCTCTACCAGGAGCGCTGTAAGTAAAAATGGGGCATGAAATAGACCGCTCCAAGATCGGAGCGATCTGTTTCAAGCCCCATAGTGACGCGCCGATACACGTGACAGGTCACGTGTACCGGCGCGTCCAAGTGCCCCTATGCGGACGTTATGGGACGGAAATGTCCCATAACGTCCGGTCGTTAAGGGGTTAAAAGACATTTGTTTGATAACATCTCCCTGTAGTAAACCTGTGCTGTTTAGTATCTTGAAAGCCATTTCAATTCAGATATTTAACATTTATTTACTTTAACATGCTTTCCATTAATGTTTCCAGTACTGAAGTAAGAGTTTCTAGCCTATAGTTGCCATACACCTCCCTGCCACCTTTTTTGTAAAACTGTACTACATTTGCTAACTTATAATCTTCTTGAACTACTTCTTCAAACAGTGACTGATTGCATAATTATTTTGAAGACTGTGCCAGCACATTCCTAAACGTTTCCAATAACTTTGGGTGTATCCCATTCAGTCCCATTGATTTATGTTTTTTTACCTTAGAGATTTGACATTGAACTTCTTCCTCTGTAAACATGTTTGTTTCAAATGTCTCTCTATTTCTTTTCTCTAGCAGAAGTCCCTTTTCTTCACTTTCCTATGTAAAAACTATACAGAAATATTAATTGAGACAGCCAGCAAGACC
This sequence comes from Rhinophrynus dorsalis, assembly GCA_037306005.1. NCBI lineage: Eukaryota > Metazoa > Chordata > Amphibia > Anura > Rhinophrynidae > Rhinophrynus > Rhinophrynus dorsalis. The sequence goes on from CM074722.1 coordinate 259,380,505, forward strand.
ATTATGTTAATTTACAAATCTCCCATCTTTTGTCTTCATTCTAACTATTCCTTGTTTCAGTTTTCCTCTCTTACAGTAACATACATTATGAGGCAGAAAAAAGCCATGAGTCCATCAAGTCCAGCCCATGCCAAAAACATCCCTGTTGATCCAGAGGAAGGCAAAAAAAAGTCCTCTGAAGCCATTTCCAATTTAGACCCAAGTGGGTAAAAAAATTCCTTCCTGACTCCAGTCAGATAGTTCCCTGGACCAACATCCTATCTGCATTGAAGCCATCTGTCATAACTTTCAATATTGTTCTGTGCTACATAGGCATCCATTGCTTTTTTGACAGCAGTTGCATTATCTGCAAGTACAACATCCCGAGGAAAAGAATTCTGCTTTATTGCCATTACTGAAAAACATCCCTGCCTTTATTTTAGTAAAAAGCGCCTTTCCTTTAGTCTTAATGGATGACCTCTTGTCCTCAGCTCAGCTTTTTGCGTAAATAATTAATTGGATAGTTATTTGTATTGACCTTGTATGTATTTGTAAATGATAATCAAATCACCCCTTAGATGTCTCTTCTCTAATGTAAACAAACCCAGTTTGGCTAGTCTCTCTTTATAACACAGATCCTCCAATCTCTACATCAGTTTTGTTGCATGTCTCTGCACTTTTTCCAGTTCAACAATGTTTTTTTTTAAAGAACTGTCACCCAGAATTGTACTCCATATTCCAGATGAGGCCTAACCAAAGATTTATACAGAGGTAGGTTAATATTAGCATCCCTTGCATCTACACCTCTTTTTATGCAGGCTGGTACCCTATTTGCTCTTGCAGCAGCTGAGTGACTCTGCACACTGCTGTGAAGTCTATCGTCTAGCAGTACGCCTAAAACTTTCTCTAATGAGGATTCCCCAAGTTGTTTCCCATTTGGCGTATATGTAGTATGATTGTTTCTACAGTCCAAATGCATAACCTTACATTTATCTACATTAAATGTCAAATGCCACTTTTCTGCCCATTCACTCATTTATCTAAATCCTTCTGCAGAGAAAAAAAAATCCAGCTCTGTGTGTATTTCCTTACATAGCTTAGTGTGCTTTTCAATTGTGCACCTTAGTCTGGAGCTATGAAAGGATGCCGGGTCACAATCTAACCCGCTATATAGCCTCCAAGTTTACAATCAAATTATGTAAAGTAGGATGTTCCAAAGTAACAAATAAACACAATAATGGGCATAGTGTTATAATAATTCTCTCAATTCTAGTGATTGATTTTTGCAACAAAATCCTTTTATTAATGAAGGTTTTTGGGCTCACATGAATTATTCATTAAGAACATTGGTTAAGGCCATCTTTAGCTGGCTACGAATTTCAACTTTTGTGTGATTAGATGCAAGTTAGAGCTCGCTTGATCTTAATTAATGTTATTTGTGACTTTGTTGCAATAAGTACAGAAAAGGATAAATACAACAGGAGGGGAACACTCATGGCCTCACCAACACATTAGCCATTTCAAAATGTTGAGAAAAAAAAAAATCTCAAATTTATTGTTGCATTTAAAATCAGCATGTATGAAGAAATATATCACATGGAAAAAGATGAAACTGCCCGCCTTATGCGTTGCGTGCAAATAGAAATCGTACTGATCATAATAATAACACATAATTCATATTATTAATGAAGATCTTTGGGCTCACATGAATTATCTATTAAGAACATGGGTGAAGGCTATCTTTTGTTGGCTACGAGTTTTCACTTTCATGTCAGTACATGAAAATCAGAGCTTGTTTGATTTTATTTAATACTAGTGTAAAAGCCTGTGTACATGGGCCAAGGTCCGGGTGATGTTAACCCTTTGAGTGTCAGAGGGGTACGCAACGCATTGCTTTGCAATGCGTTGCGCACCCCTCTGGCACTCAAAGGGTTAAGAGGCCAGTCCTGCTCTGCATCCTGCCGCCGACGCAGTCATGTACTGTAGAAACGGCCCGAAAGCATTTCTATACCTCCCAGCATTCTGTGCTTTCGGGCAGTCTCTACTGCTCATGAAGGCTTCTGACAAATATCCTAGCGAATTATTATATAGGATTATTTATTACTTTGTTGCAGTAAGCAAATGTAACAATCCATTACAGTTTATTCCACTTTATTTCATTTTGTTGCAATAATAAAATGTATTGCAATCCATTATAGTTGATTCAATACTTTGTGTCCATTTGAGTGGCATTGATGAACGAACAGAAACTGTTCTTTAACTAAACATTACCTTGAGCTCTCAAAAAGCTGAGAAAATAATTAATATCCACATTATAAAGAGATATAGTGTATCTAAAATGGACGACAATCTAAAATAAAGTGTATCTCACATAGAGAAAATTATAATTTATAAATTATTGTAATATGAACGGTTAGTGTTCATGCTACATCTAAAATTACCAAAACAATGGGGTAATATTAATCGAAAGAACCAGAACATTCTTGAGTTTCTTTGCAAGATATAATTTGATGCACTTTTGATAAAAAGTATATAAGGTAGATATTACTTGTTGAACTAACCTGAAAGAAATAGTCTTATGAATGAAGTTATAACTAACCTTAAATATAGTGTCTCATGATATGACAAAACAACAGTAAATAAATACACATAGTATAAAATAATGAGGTCTTGATAGATTAGTGCTCCTGTAGTATATGTACACAACTGAAAATAGACATATATTTGGAAAAAGTGATTATAGACACCAGAAACTAAATCCTCATTTAGTCCTTGTGGTATCATAGTTCATAACTTAAAAATCCAAAATCTCTCTTGTCTAGATAACTTCTGGTGTCTACATCTCCCTAGGATTTGAGGGGGTATGTGATCAATTATTTGGAGTATCAATTCATGAACATTATTTTTCTGTTTCTGAGTGAAATTATGTACTAAGGGATGATGTTTTCTATTTCTCAGAATGTTACCTCTATGTTCCAACGTCTATGTTCTAACTTATTTTTCAGGTTATAAAAGTTTTTATATAGATGCCAGCAGCTACATACAAGCATCTAGTGCACATAATCCAAAGTGGTTGAATAATATCCCTTTTGGACAATTCTAATGATTAAGCAGAAATTGTTCAGGAAAAACACTGTTAAGCTCAGGCCTTAACAACACATTTTTGGAGAAGGGATACAAAAATCTATGGTAGAAAGATCTATAAATGAAGTAAGAAAACTTCAAGATATGAATTATTAACAACTAGAAAGAAGAAAGAGAATGGTGCCCCAGTAATACCATTCATAACTATAGCCGACACAGCTAGGAATAAATATCCGTCAAGTTCTGCAGAAACATTGGATAGTTCTCAAATAATATTTGATGGGCATCTTACCTCTCAACCTAAGGTAACATTCAAAAACTCTTATAACCTGTGTCTCCTCACTCACGTGATGCAATCATGTGCAGTAGAGAGTGCCCGAATGCAGGCAGTCTCTACTGTGCATGACTGCATAGTGACAAACATCCTAGCAAATTATTATATAGGATTATTTGTAATTGTCTTTATTAAGTCTGTATTCCTCATTATCTGGTTTATTTACTTTGGCCATACCTTTCCTGTTGTTGCCATTAGTTAAGTGATTTTTTTCACTATAGCTATTCTTGATTTATTTAGAAATGTTGATACTAACAACTTTGAGAAGTTATCTTACTTAAGATGTCATTCACTTTGATATATAGTATATTACACAAAGTATCTTAGTTTGGTCTATATGTGTTATTTGTAAAAAAGAACTGCAAGATAGGTATAGGCACTACGAACAATATAATAGCTGCTACTATCCCTGTAAATGTGAGACCAACCTAGAAAAATATACATAAAAAGAAAAAACCCAGGAGAGCGCTAATAATATAAAAATTAAATAAAATATAACCAGTTAACTACCATTTGTACTATAAATAGTAGTATTAGTTGACCAATGCAAAACCCACAGGCCTAGATATAGTAGCAAAATACTAGTGTGGCAGTATCAGGACTAAAAAGAATACAAAACATCAGTATCGTAAAATCAAACAAATGTCTGTAATTTATTACATATAATATATACCTTCATAAAATCATGCAATGTGTACACTTAGCTAAAAACATATACAATAAGACCATGTATGAATCGTGGATCAGCACTATCCCATATGTCCAAAAGGTGTCCAATAAAAGCTGTAGTGTTTGAAAGCTTCAATGTATCAGAATACTGCTACTTGAAATACAGCAAAAAAAATATCTATCCTGTTCAGGAGAATGTTTTAAATCCACCGGTATTCTAATCCTTTTGCTCCATTGATATGTGATACACAACTGGTAGTGGGGAATCTCGGCTGCCGTCACACTCTGGGGCTATAGATCAGAATGTCCATATGTCATGGCCTTCCCATACACTTGGTTAGGGTCTGTAACAAACTGCTCGCCCTCTATGTGTAGTCCGGTTCTTACCCACTCCGGTGGAACAACCATCTGTTCCGTCCAGCAGGATCTCAATATCGTGGTGCAAAGTGGTGGAGAGGTGTATCTTTATGATCGTCTTTATGGCTGGCAGGTAAAAGATGGTCTAATATCCAAACCACCTTATTTAGAAAATGTTGCTCTTTCCTTTGTTTGAACTCCTTTGGTTGGGTAGCGTATAGTCCAACAATGTTGATCACACTCTGACGCGTTTCCTTCTCAAAGAGTTTATGTGAAATAACAGCCTATACGTAGGTTTTAAACCTTCAGTAATCACCATTTACCTATAAACTGCTACTTATATCTCCCTCCTGCTGCGGAAGGGCCCTGCACCAGTGATGATTTGTGCAATACCGAGAGAACAAAAGAAAAGTTAACCCCTCCTCACAACACGGAACATCACCCCAAAAGCCTGGACCCTCCACACCAATCATCTTGATTAGCCACATGTTATGTGGTCTGATCTAGTAGTTATTTTATATGTGGCGTTCATTTTGTATATATATGGTAGGTTTAGGGATATAGCACTGACATACATATGGTTAAAATCTACATTTGTTTTTTATTTGCTTTTTGCTTGCTCTCACATATACCAGGTATGGGGGGATATGTGTGGGAGCAATAGATTGTACTCCATTGATGTGGAGGGGCCAGGCTTTTGGGGTGATGAAAAGAGACAGCACACATCGTGATTCCTGATTTATTGAAGAATCATGAACAATTTGCTAGAGAGTTCTAGCAACTCTCTAGTAAAGTGTTCATGATTCTTCAATAAATCCAGTGAAGGAATCACAATGTGTGCTGTCTCGCTTCACGTCTAGGGACACCCCAGGCTGAGTACACTTACATATTCACTTATATGGGACGTTTACCATTATATCTTTGATTATTCATTGAAGGTATTTTGTAAGAATTTTTTGTGTTTGTTTGTATTGTACATTTCATTTAGTTGTACTGGCTAATGATGTTTTTGTGTGTACTGTGTGAAGCAGAAAGAATCATATTGCACACATACATGGACAAACACAGATACAGTGACATATACAGACATTGATCATACATACACACGTACATACATGTGTACAGACACACACACATGCAGATATTATTACAGTTCTGTAAGTGTCAGAGGGGTAGGCAAGGCATTGCTCATTGTGTTGCTTTATCCTCTAGCACTGAAAGCGTTAACCAGCTGAAGTGGGAGGCATTGGAGGTGCATGTGATGGCTTTCAGGCTGTGGTTCTCCAGTTGCTGGACTAATGGCCCCATTATCCCCTGCACCCTTTCAGCTCCAGTCGCCTCTTCCATTCTGTGTCCGTCTCTGTACATGCACACTCAGAGGCTGCCAGACAACCACCGGCCCGGCTCAATTGCCAGGAAGACACCTCCTGCCCCAGGCCTCGGCCAAGATCGTTACTAGAGACACAGCCCAGGCACGGAGAGAGTGGGAACTGAGGAGGGATGGTGTGTGTGGTTGGAGCAGGGATGGTGTGTGTGGTTGGAGCAGCTATAGTGCGGCATGTATATTTTTTTGCCAGGGTACTTACACAGTGCAGGTGTGTGACAGCGGGCAGAGAGCGATGGTGAAGATGCTTGTGTGTAAGAGTGTGTACTACAGAGTGGCCCCATCATGGTCTGTCTCCAGCCCCTCAGCCACGGGTAATAGCCGCATCCAGCTGCTGCTTGTAGAGAGCTCCTTGAAGGGCTGCATGACCGGGCTGTTGCGGGGAAGAGTGTTGTGCTTCATGAAGGGGGAACATGAAGGATTTGGTACTGGGCCTGCCTGCCTGCGAGCTACATGAAGCAGCTGGGGTTCTTGCAGCAGAAACAAATTGTGCACCAGGAGCTGAAAGCATTGTTGTGTTGCGGATACCAGAAATGAAGGAACACTGGAGCCGATCCCGCCCTCCCTGTGTTGGATCAGCTCATTGTGTGCTTCAGGTTGGTGGAGGGACCCCTGAGGATTCTGTGTGTGTGTGGCTTGTGTGTGTGTGTGTGTGTGTGTGTGTGGCTTGTGTGTGGCTTGTGTGTGTGTGCGTGTGTGTGGCTTGTCTGTGGCTGGATAGTGGGTGCAGGCCAACTCCCTGAATGATTTAAATCACTCCTCCACTGAATCACCCAATGGGAGCAGTAATTCCTCCTTACTTAAGCTGAGTTAAAATAGCAATATAACACACGGTGGCTCTTCAGTTGAGGCAACATAGCAATATGCTGTGGGAACAAATAGAAAGTGGTGTTTGAGGCTTGCCCTCTGTAACATACAGCAAAGCATCTCTCTCCCTTTAAGGAGAAAAGGCAGGAAGCAGGAAGTTGACGAGTGACAGCTGAAAACAGACAGTTAGTGAGGTTGACTGAAGAGATGAAAAGAGTTAAATAAAAGAGGGAGACCAGGAGAAGTTACTGATATCCCCAACTTCAGGAGCGAGTGGCAGCTATATTTTTTTTTGACAGTTGGATAGTTGTGGGCGGGCCAACTCCCTGTATGATAAACATGCCCCAATTGAATCACCCAGTGGGAGCAATAATGTCCCCATTGAATCACCAAATGGGAGTTGTGTCTCCTGATGAGACATAAATTATGCAATGAGGCATTCTGTGCAATGTGTGTGTGTTTTTTCTGAGGAGACACAAATTATGTTTTGATTGTGAAGTACTATAAATTATGCAATGAGGCTTATTCTTTTATATATATATAATATAGTGCTGGGTGTCGTCTGATGAGAATAGCATGACCACCTCCATGGTGTTTTATTCAAAACTTATTGCAGCTCAAATATGCAATTCTTCCATAGTTTCACACAATACCCTGGTAGACTGTGTTGTTTATTATCTATCAGTCATTTTATAAGGAACTAGCAGTGTAGGATGGAGTAGTCCATCTGTTTCTTTGTTTTTTTAAGCAATGCTTAAGCCTTTGACTTTCAGAGGGGTAAGCAATGCATTGCATACCCCTTTAGCACTGACAGGGCTAATGTGAAGCTCAGTGACACACAATTGTATATGTAATGTTTACTAATTAATACACTGTAGACACAGAACTGTATATATATAATGTATATGAATGCACATAGGAGGGAATGTGTACATAAATATACATTATATATACACTTGCGTGTACTTTAATATAAATTATATATACTGTACATTCATATACATTATATACAGTCCTGTGTCACGCAGCTCACATTAAGCGTTTCCGCCACAGAGGAGTAAGCAATGCATTATAGTGATCTTATTGCTTTTTATTTAATTTTATATTCATGTGCATTTATATTATGATTGTGATGTAGTAAAACAGTTTTCAGTATTTTAATACTACACTGTACTGCACTGGTTTGTTTTTTCTGTTTTTTTCTGTTTTTTTACAAATTGTCAAGCAATCTGCATCACCTATCAACACAGTGACATATAGACTCCTAACGGTGTCAGGCAGGGAGTCCTTTAGTTTACTGTTTATTGCTTTTCTCCATCATTATTTATGAACATTGGGGCTACTGACACATTTATTTGGATTAAACTTCAATATTTAAAGTTGCCACATTTTATGGCTTTCATATACTGGGCATCTCTATATATTTATTTCTCTGTCTCCATTCAGTCAGCGAATTTAAGATTCGGAGTGGCTTTTTATTAGTGTCTACACTTATTTCCCTTATTTTCCTTCAGGCATAGTATAAAAGGGGTGTCATTTTCCCACAGTATGCCATTCTGTGTTTGTGAGATGAAGAGAGAACAGCATATTATTGAGCTAGAGAAGACAGGCAAATAAAAAGGAGTTTGAAGCTTAGTTTAGGGAATCTGATAGGCATGACATTTGTTCTCTCTATTAGGGAAGTCTGGAGGCACTCTGCGGGTTAAACCCAAATAACCCCAAATACCACAAAATTTGGTGTGACTGACTGGGAAGGCACAGGCAGCAGTGATCCAAGCTCCTTCCTTATCTGGCTGTTATCTCTGTGCTGGGGGAGTCTGGGGGTGTGAGGGAGCAAAGGATATTACTCCAAATACACCAATATTGTTTGTGACTAGATGGAAAGCTGTGGTACAAGTTCCATCCTAATCTGGCTGTTAATATCTCTGAGTTAGAAATGTCTGGGGGTGTGAAGAGATCAAAGGAGATTGACACCAAATACCCCAACTTTCTGTTATTCTCTCTGTGTTTGATGTGTCAAGGGGTGCGAGAAGGGAGCAAAGAAGGTTGACCCCAAATGCTCCAACATTCAGGTATCTGAGAGCCAAGTTCCATCCTGATCTGACTGTTATTATTATATGTGTGCTGGGGTAGTCTGGGGAAAGAATTAGTTGACCAGAGTTTTTATTTAATTTGTTTTTGTTTCAATGATAGAAATAGGGGGACAAAGAGATAAAAAAAATTACTAAAAAAAATTGATAGGTGACAGGGACCATGACATGAGCTGTGTGACTGAGGCAGACAACACTGAGTATTAAAAGAGACGAAAAAAGTATAAACACAGTGCTAGTACAAATGTAGGTGACATCCCTTGGTGGGATAAAAGAAGGGAAGCTTGGAATATAGAAAAACACTAATACATAGCTGTCTTGGTCTAACAGTACATATACCTGTGTTTATGTAATAGCTTAAATTGGGATATTGTGTCCAACTATAAATAGTAGTCTGGACTGACCCTAGAGGCTAAAAGCATCCAAAAGTCCCCCTCTTATCTGCTGCTAGTCCTCAGTAGAAATTCACATGCATTCAATTTCTTCCAAAGAATTCTCATGACATGTAAAATAAATCGGAAGAGAAAAGGGAAGGGGAGGACAGCGCATATATCCACTAAGTGTAGTATAAATGAAATCAACAGACGAAGAAAAAATTATATAAAATATAATATAAAATATAGTGAAAAAAATGTAGTGAAAAAATGAAATCACTAAACAGTGGCATCCAATATAAGCACGTGTATACACATATGCATGAAAGTATCTAAGTATCCGTATCCAAATGTATTCAATATGTAAAAAGATCTGAATGAATTATAAAAGTATTTATTGAACAATACTATACAACTTGTATTCAATAAGGATAAAAATATAAGATAGGGGATATACCCCTAATGTCCGAGACTGGCACTCAAAGGTGCTAATATCGTGAGCCCATAGCAGTGGAATATGGAGCGTGGGAAAGAAGTAAATGCTTAGTACAAGATGCAAAAATACAGCAATCGTAATGCAATTACCAAAACATTGCATAGAATATCCATAAAAAGTCAAGATACATGTTTACAAGACCTCCATTGGATATACGCCTTGTGAGAAAGAGCAATACTTCGTCCCGCTGGTGCTCCGATGTATGGGGCTGGCACGGAACCTCCAATCATGATTGTAGTCCTCCCGGAGCTTGTTTTGTGTTCTCAGCAGCTTAGTCCGTCTCGGGTTTGTAGCGGTATTGGCGTGCAGCCTACCACGTGGAAATTGATTGACGGGTTTTGGCGCTGAATTGCGCCTTCATCAGAATAGAGGGGGACGTGGCCTAACCTGGCCCTAATTATAGTGAGTTGGACCCATCGTTATAAGGGGCTTGTCTCTGGCTTAAATGACAAGTGAAAACTCAAATAAATGGCTACAATGTGAAAAATGAACAATAACAAATAGCTACAATGTAAAAAATAGCTACAATGTAAAAAAATAAAGATGGTTGAAAACAATATGAAATAAGTATAAAATAACGATGTGGAATTTCTTGTGACTAACGGGATTTTCTTGCACTGTGGTGTAATTTTGATAGACCACAGCTTATAAAAATGAAACATAGACGGTGATGGAATTGTAAATGTAAACGTAGTGTTGCACGTCATTTTGCTAAATACCATAGACAAGATCCATCATATATCAAATTATATATCTTGGCACAAACCCCCCCACAGAGCCGAGGTGGAGATCGCTTCACTAAATTAGCGCAACGTGAAACTTTTTGGATTTTTAAATTACAAACACTGGCCCCTCAAGGATTGAATGAAGAACTGGATCTGTGGTGTGTAGGCTAATAACTTTAACAGATATTTAGAGCTACATTTATTGAGTAACATCATATTCATCTCCTTTTTTGTATTTTTATTTCATTTTTACATTTACAGTTCCACCACCATCTATGTTTCATTTTTATAAGCTCCCATTCTTTTTCCCTCATACATATTTCCATTATACCACCATTTTTTACTCCATTTCCATTACACTACTATCCATTCTGATTTTATTACCCTGTGGCCTATCAAAATTACACCCCAGTGCAAGAAAATCCCATTATTCAGAAGAAATTCCACATCGTTATTTTATACTTATTTCATATTGTTTTCAACCATCTTTATTTTTTTACATTGTAGCTATTTTTTACATTGTAGCTATTTGTTATTGTTCATTTTTCACATTGTAGCCATTTATTTGAGTTTTCACTTGTTATTTAAGCCAGAGACAAACCCCTTATAACGATTGGTCCAACTCACTATAATTAGGGCCAGGTTAGGCCACGTCCCCCTCTATTCTGATGAAGGCGCAATTCAGCGCCAAAATGCGTCAATCAATTTCCACGTGGTAGGCTGCACGCCAACACCGCTACGAACCCGAGATGGACTAAGCTGCTGAGAACACAAAACAAGCTCCAGGAGGACTACAATCACGATTGGAGGTTCCGTGCCAGCCCCATACATCGGAGCACCAGCGGGACGAAGTACTGCTCTTTCTCACAAGGCGTATATCCAATGGAGGTCTTGTAAACATGTATCTTGACTTTTTATGGATATTCTATGCGATGTTTTGGCAATTGCATTACGATTGCTGTATTTTTGTATCTTGTACTAAGCATTTACTTCTTTCCCACGCTCCATATTCCACTGCTATGGGCTCACGATATTAGCACCTTTGAGTGCCAGTCTCGGACATTAGGGGTATATCCCCTATCTTATATTTTTATCCTTATCGAATACAAGTTGTATAATATTGTTCAATAAATACTTTTATAATTCATTCAGATCTTTTTACATATTGAATATATTTGGATACGGATACTTAGATACTTTCATGCATATGTGTATACACGTGCGTATATTGGATCCCACTGTTCAGTGATTTCATTTTTTCACTACATTTTTTTCACTATATTTTATAATATATTTTATATCATTTTTTCTTCGTCTGTTGATTTCATTTATACTACACTTAGTGGATATATGCGCTGTCCTCCCCTTCCCTTTTCTCTTCAAGACTGAGTATTATGTAGAGGGCCAAGGCAAGACATCACAAGACATCAGTTATTTTGTGTATTTTATAAGGATGGGCAAAAGATGTCACCGTGTTCCCACAAGAAATTTTGCTAAATTTTTCTCTTTTTCGCTGGAAAATCAGCTTTAAAACTAGCGGTTAAAATTTTTTGACATTTTTTCAATGGCTAAAAAGTTTTCACCCATTGATTTACATTGTTTTCGCACATTCGCTATAAAAACATGACGTTTTCGCTGAAGGCAGACACAATAGAAGCAGCTACAGAGCGAGCTAGACCTGCTGTGCTGTTCTCTTGTGATATTTAGCAAAAATTGAGGCAGGAGAGGCTCATAGTATCACGGTGCCCGTGCTCTGTGCTGCGGGCGGTGACATTCTGACTGCTATTTAGCATTACCTCTTGCTGATTGGCTAAGTACCTTTGTCGCGGCCCAGTGATGGCATTTATATACCCTGTCATATCCACGTTATGGTGCCCTTTCGTGGTGTACTAGTTCCTGACTTTTGCTCTGTTATTGCTGATCGTGTATGACCTGGCCTGCCTGACGACGTTCCTGAGTTTGCTGTATTTTGATTGCTCCGTTGCTAACTGTATCTGGCTGAGAACCCGCTCTGTTGCTGACCGTATCTGGCTGAGGACCAGCTTCCGTTACCGACTACATCTGGCTGAGAACCCGCTCCGATGTTGACCATATCTGGCTGAGGACCTGCTTCCGTTACTGACTGTTTCTGGCTGAGAACCCACTCCGTTGCTGATCGTATCTGGCTGAGGACCCTCTTCCATTACCGACTGTATCTGGCTGAGAACCCGCTCCGTTGCTGACTGTGTCTGGCTGAGAACCCGCTCCGTTTCTGACCATACCTGGCTGTGAGTTTATTCTTTGTCTAGCGTATTGACACACTGTTGCTGTAACGGTTTTCAGTACACTCAGAGGCAGGCTGTTTGGTAAAACACAGTGTTAGTGAAACCAGACACAATAAAGTAACACTCGCGGGTCCAGCTATAGTTAACACGTAATACTGACACAGGACAGGTTACAGAGTAAACTTTAACCCACACGGGTCCAGTACATATATCTGAGAGTGCGTGTGAATCAGTGAGACAACGATAGGAAGATGCTATTAGGCCGGGAGGCTGATAGGCCCTAATAGCGGAAGGCCCAAGAAACACTCTCTACGCAGAGAGTGATACAATAGCAACTTTGCCACAATGAGTGAGTGAGGCCCTTAAGGAATAACGGACTACCGGACAACACAGTATCACTGTAACTGGAGGAACAGTGTAACGCCAAACCGAACCAGCAGGAACTGCGACCCAAGGATAACGGCACCAGACAGCAAGGGTTAACTGACGCTCAGGCTCGATGACAACTGCCAGGCGGTAGAGACAAACTGAGGTGCCCAGGAGTCCAACCTCAGTGGGAGTGCAGTAACAAGCCAAGTGTACAGTGTGCAACCGGGAACAGCTCCTACCCTGAGGTATGGAGATACAAAGCACAGTAGCATAAATGGGTCACAGTAGGTGAACGGCTAGAGCAGCAATCGAGGCAACCAACCGGGTCTTAACAAGACCTGGACAGAGCACAGTAAAGTTCCCCCAACCGGATAACCGGATGAGGTAGTGAACCTGGCCTGAGTGATACACAGAGCAGGAGTCTCAGCCAATCCGGTTCGATACACAGAGCAGGAACGTCCTCCAAACCGGGTCGGTACACAGAGCAGGAACGTCCACAAATCCGGGTCGTTACACAGAGAAGGAACGTCAGCCAGGCCGGGTCAGAACACAGAGCAGGAACGTCAGCCAGGCCAGGTCGGTACACAGAGCAGGAACGTCAGCCAATCTGGGTCGATACACAGAGCAGGAACGGAATCAGGCATAGTAGTCAGGCAGTCCGGGTCATACACAGAATTCACACGATATAGATAGCAAGCACTAAGCAACAAGAACACCATGAAAGGGCCCTGTAGAAGTGACAGGGCTCAGTACTTAAAGGGTACCACTGGGTGGAGCACCGTCACGCTAGCCAATAAGAAGGCATCAGGAAGCAATGCTGTCAAAACGTTGCCAGCAATACACGGGCACCGTGATAGTTGCCTTCCGTATCTAGCCTACCATCTGGTATTGCTCCAGCTATACTTGCGGTGGCTTGCTATTACGCTAGTAGGTTGCGCCACTTGGTGCTATTACTCTGTCGACTGTTGGCTAAGCATTCATGCTGTAGCTAGTCTCCTTACCGCCATTGGAGGTGTACACACACACGAGAAGTACCAGTACAGTGTTCATAGCACTGACTGTGTTACTCTGATCTCTCTGTGTCCACCTCCCTTACAGCGCTGGGCTCACTCCTTTGGGGAGTTGCACCACCACTAGCAAGGACATCTTGGAATTAGAGGAATTTGCAACTGCTCTAATTCCTTCTGATGCTGAGATACAAGGGCAGCAGGATTCTGAGGATCAGGTTAGTGTGCCACAGACCACCGTGGATACAGTGGGAATAGGGTCAACAAGAGATGCGGGACTAGGACAGGTTCCACTTGCCAGCAGTAGCAATACTCCCGATCCTAGTTGCAGTACTGACTCTGAGGCAGTAGCAGCAACAGCAGCAACATTATCCGCTGCCACAGACAATGAAGGGGAATGTGACGGGCAAGAAGAAAGAGGCCATTCTTCTCCATCTTTCCTCTTCCCTTTGAAGTCATCATGGGTGTGGGACTATTTTTTGTTGGGGCAGGCACAGTACAGTTATCAGAAACGGCACTGTACACAATTTGTGAAAAGAGGAAAGGAGGGAACACACCTTGGCACAAGCACCCTGATATCACACAGACACCATGACATTTACTCCAAACATGTTAAAGCCAAACATCCACCACAGAAATCAAGCACCGCTTTTGCTGTCTCTGACTCACAAGAAAGGCAATAAGAGGGGAGGTGGAGATCAGAGAGGAGGAGGAATAGAACAACCCAGGCAGAGACTGGAAGTTCCAGGATGAGTGAAACAACTAGCTCGCCATCACTTTCTAGGGTAACTACATCTTCTGCCAATCCTCCTCGTTCGTTACATCTCCAGCCAAATGATAGCCACTCTATTGATGTTAGGATGTGGCAGTTTGTTTCTACCCATTGCACACTGTGTGGTGCACTGACCACACATGCCAGTGTGGTGGAGGAGAATCGCAATCAGTGCATCAAGCAGTATCTGAGGAGATTCCATCCTGCAGAATATGCTAAGATGGTGGCAGCGAGGGTTCATCACTACTATTTAACTGTCAGCAAGTTGTCATGTGTCCTTAGTGGGTGTGGAAAAGGGGTACAGTGATAACGGCAGTACTTGGTTTCGAGTGTCATGGTGTTTGGATACAGTTGGGCCCCCACATGTTATTTACCACACACATACTCTGCACATTGCAGTTGCTGAGGAGACCCACTGATCCTGCTCTCAAGGGAAATAATATATTTTAATAACAACACACTCATGATGATTTTGGAGGAGAAGATTTAATGGCCCACTTGTTCTTTTCTCCACAAATACTGGGGACTACTTATTCTGATTCTACTGCCTCAGGCGCATCACTGGAGCCAGTTGTGGCAAATGGAACCTTCATCATCCATCTTCCATGTTACTGCTATTGTTGATCCCATTCCCTTTCAACTACCTAATCATCCTGCTGCTTAAACAACTCAGCAGCAGCAGTACGAACAGCAGCTGCAACTCAGCACTCAGGAGGACATTTGACAGTGGCCACTGGCCAACATGACCTGCTGGCATTAAGGCAGTAGGGCATTTTTATTTTTTTCTCAGGGCTTGTGTTTAAAAAAAAAAAATAAATAAAAATTAAAATAATAAATAAATAAAAACTAGTCCTACAAAAAAATAAACAATTTTTATGGGGTTTGTTCCTAACAAGCCTAAGTCCTACAAATCAATGTTTCCTTAGGGCTTGTGCCAAACAAGCTTAAGTCCTACAAATCAATGTTTCTTCAGGGCTTGGACCTCTAATAAGTCTAAGTCCTACAAAGGACTCTAACAACAAATCAAACAAATCATCCTCTACAAAATACTCTATCAAGTCAAGTATCAGTCAACCCGTGTGGCAGCTTATGTCAGGGGGTTCCTGTCTCTGTCACTTTAAATACAAATGTCTTATTTTATTTTATTGATTTATTTTTTTATTAACTGTCCCCCCAATAGCAGTCAAGAAAGCCCCCAAAACAAATTCCCTGTTCAAATGATTCATACATTCACCATTACAGGCATCCTCCTCAGACCCCTTTATACCATGTCTTACGGTTTTTATTTTATTTAGAATTTCTTTTTTATTAAGTGCCCCCAATCCCAGTAAACAACCCCCCAAAAATCATCCCCTGTTCAACTGATTCTTTCCCCACACCCCACCAACACAGGCACCATCATGCTCCTTTTATACTGTGCCTTTGGGAAATAAAATATTATTTGTAATGTGTTGTGTGTAACTTCTATGTTCCCACTGATTTGAATGGGCGAAAAAGGCAGAAAATCTGCCAAGCGGAAAGTGCCATTTTTGACTGATTTCAGTTTGAGGCAGAAAGTTTCGCCCATCCCTAGTAATTTACCGTAAAACACATACACCCAGTAGTTGAGCAAGGTCCATAAAACACACAAGGAGCAGGAAAGGAGGAGGAGCAGTGCAGGGATGTGTGAGTAAAGTGGTAGATCATAAACTAACTGCAGCCATTGTTTCTGCAATGTGTGCAATAATGAGGATGATCCTTCTCCTCCTGAGGAGGCAGTTTGTCATAGTCCCACCAAACGTTTCACCACCACCAGCACAAGTACTATTAAAAAAACATGCAAGAACACTGGATATGGTGACTAGTCATATTCTAGTGTTGGGATACTGGAAGATGGTGTACCAACTGCTACATTTGGCAGTGAGGCAAACAAGCAGAGAAACATATCTCTTGAAATTAATAACCAACATTGTGAAAGTAAAAAAATTGTTTGGGACCTTTAAAAGCCTAGAGGAACATAAAATTAGTTGCAAGAAGTGGTGGGTGATGTTGAAGATGACCTGATGATGATGATGATTTAAGTCTAGAATATATCTCTCCAGCATCCTCCTCTTCAGCTACAGATGAAGTTGAGAATGAGAGAGATGAGGACATGGTGAGAAAGTTAGCTGGAAGGTAAAGGCTCAATCTTCCACCATGGAAAAGGAGCACTGTACCTGTCTTTAAAGTATTTGAGAAAACAATTGGTAAGTCAGACCCTGGACAAGCAAAGATGCCCAGAAATTCACAGTCATCATCAACATTGTTTCCACTTCCAAGTCCAAGCTCCACTCAGCAACACACACTAGTAATGAGTAACCAGCAGCAAGAACAACACAGGTTATTAACATCTTCAGTCTGCTCTTCTGGCAGTTTGATGACTCCTGGCCTATGTGAGTATCCGGTAACAGAAATGGACAAAACCAAACATGACAGAAAACACAAAGGCACATGTATTATTAGCCGCAGCACAGAGGATGATGAGGAGGAATATGAAGGGTTGCTACCATCTACCACTGTTGGGACCACTGCTATGACCAATGATTGTCAATAATCTGGTAATAAAGATAGCTTACATTTGACTCAAACATGATAAGGGTAATATGTATTGTAGGATAAAAGGCATTTCAACTATTTAAGTCACACAATTCTTTCTTGAAATATAGTGGAACAAAGATTGCAAAAAGGCAATTGGTCTAGTAAAAATAAAAAAATGAAATAATAATTGCAAGGGAGTCTAATCCAAAGAAATTTTTCAAATACAAAATGGCAAAATACTTAAGAGAAAGTGCATTGGATCTTTTGAAAATGAGTGTATTGATTAGGGAGGATAAGGAAAATGCTACTGATGTTCTGAACACATTCTTTTCATTGGCATATACTGGAGAACAAGAAATAGTAGAAAAACCTCAACAAATAATAATTACAACCATAAAATTATCAGATATAAGTTCACCACAAGAAGAGGTTAAGGCAGACTGAACAAAATTAAGGCTAATCAAGGCTAACAAGGCACCATACAAGGGTTCTTGATGAACTCATTGCAGTGTTAACAAGATCACTTTTTTAAATCACTCTCCCCAGAGGCTCAGTGACAAAAGATTGGCATAAAGCCAATGTGTTCCCTGTATTGAAGAATGGAACAAAAACAGAACCTGGGCATTATAGTCCAGTAAGTTTGACCTTAGTAGTGGGAAATCTGCTTGAAGGGAGAATAAGGAATAATCAGATTTCCCTGAGAAATTATTAGCAGGAATCAGCATGGGAACTTTCCAAACAAATCTTATGAGCTTCTATGAAGAGTTAAGTAGAAACCAAGATATTTGCAAAGCAGTATAGTAGTATATTTACATTTTGCAAAGGCATTTGAGAAAGTGCCACACATGAGTCTGGTGTATAAAATAAGGAAATTAGTTCTGAAACTCTCTAAACTTAGCTTCAACACCTTTTTATTAGCCTGAAAAATATGCTCTTTTCTCTTTCTCTCACAAACATAGAATGGCATATTGAGGGAACCTGATAGCCCTTTTATACTATGACTGTGGGGAAAGAATGGAATCTTACCACCTGGAGGGGAGAAATTCAGTCTTTCTATTGATTCCAATGCAATGATCTAGATGAAAAAAGTTAAAAAAATGCACTTTTCATGAAAACTCTACTGCCAATTTTCTCCTGTTTTCCTTTTGAGGCAAAAACTTTCACCCATCCCTAATCATCTGCCATCCCTAATCATCAATGCATACACATTGAGAAAGTTGTTTACATTGAGCATATAGAGAAAGCATGCCTTGATTGCTTTGATTAGGGGGGCAGGGTGTGTTTGTTTTTATCACTCTCCACCAGCATTCAGAGGATAGTGCACATGTATGCATTAGTCCATGCAAGATGAATATGTGATGGTGCAAGTAAAGAGTTTATTTCTCAAACACTATTTATTTTACAGAAAAACAGCTACTATAGAATACAGGCAGAAGTAAATTCCCAGTAAAACAAAGCAGACTTGTCTTAGGGTTCTGAGTTCACAAAGTTCTAAAGAAAAGTGTAATAATTCTGTTGAAAACCACAAGCACTATAAGGGACAAATAAAAAATCAAGTTTTTGGTTTTCTCTGCATACCTCAATAATAAACACTGGGTGCTGATGCTTAGTAGTCACTGCAGATTGCTCACACAAAATATCTTCAAGAGTAACCCAAACCAGACACTGCAATTAATTAAAAACGTGATGTATTTATTTTGGACGTTTTGGTGTGCAAACCATTTTTTTTTCACTGACATCAAACCAAAGAGTGGCCTATGTAAATGTATTTGCCCCAGCCCAAAGTGCCTTACTGCCAACAAGATTAAACACAGATCCCTCTGCATCACTCCTAGTCACTCATTACCGATCTTGTGTCTCATTTTCTGTAACAATTAATATATCTTTATACATGTTATTCATGGATTCTTTCTCGCTTCAAGACTGCCATTAGATACAATGGTACCACAATATTTCCTCACTCTTAATGATGTATTCTGTATTGCCACGCCACTCTCCAGTTTGTTATCTTAGGAGTTTTGTGCTCTGAGCAGAACTTCATCCAAACTCTGTGCCTCATATCCTCTTTCTTGAAACCACTTGTATGTGAGATCAATCTGTTTAGCATTATCTTATAATTGATTCAAATAGACAGTGCCTTTTTAAAATAGGATATTGGTGAGTATTTCAGGAAATTATTAGGATGAAAATTAGAAAAGGAAATGTATACCAGTTACGTGAATTTACAGAAAAAATATGTTTATGGCGTTTTATATATGTATCCTTCTTGTGTGGGATATCTTGCATTGTAGCTCTATTTTGCACATATTATGTTTTTATTTTGCACTTTGGTTCTGTGATTCAGTCTGCAAAATATGGCAGCACAGTGGCTCAGTGGGCAGCACAGTGGCTCAGTGGTTAGCACTGTTGCCTTGCAGCTCTGGGGTCCTGGGTTCAAATCCCACCAAGGACAACATCTGCAATGAGTTTGTATGTTCTCACTGTGTTTGTGTGGGTTTCCTCCGGGTACTCTGGTTTCCTCCCACACTCCAAAAACATACTGATAGGTGAATTTAGATTGTGAGCCCCAATGGGGACAGGAACCAATATGAGTGTAAAGAGCTGCGGAATCTGTGTGCGCTATATAAATAAAGGATTATTATTATTATTATATGCAATACATGTCATTCGATGATCACATATGATACCTGTTTCTTTAAAATCCTATATAATAATTTGCTACAAAGTTTGTAACGACACAGTCATGAGCAGTAGAGACTACTGCGCGTGCTGCAGTCATGTGCAGTAGAGAATGCCTGTGACAAGGCTGATACAGAGTGGGGCTCTCTGAAGGAGCATCCAGCTCTGTATCAGCAGTGGTGTGGGCAGTCTCTACTGAGCATGACTGCACTGCGACCGGATGGCACTGTATCAGCCGCAACATGGGCAGTCTCTTTAAGAACATATGTGTGCAACTTTATGACAGAAGAATGAGATACTGAATCAGGGGAGGGTATGTATGCAAGGTACAGCTAGGATTGGTGCAGAGGGACTCACTTGTAAGCTGTCTGGCATTTTGGGTTAAGGCATATAAATGTTTGCCACTGTTTGGTTTGATGTCATAAAAAAGCAATATTTTCAATGAAATGTGACAAATAAACATGAAGGAATGAATAAACACTTCACAATTTAATGGTTTAGACAATACAGGGTTACAAGTGCTTTGCAAAGTGAAACAGTGGAAGTGAGGTCCAATTTAGTGCAATTTACAGTCCCCTGGAAGGGCATTACTGGGCCAGACCTAAGATGGATGAGTATTAGCTCCATTTTAGACATATTGAACTTGAGGTGCCTATGAGCTATCCAGTCTGAGATAGCCAAGAGACAATCTGTGACTTTAGATTGAATATCATAAGTTAGTCTAGGTACAGCTAAATAAAGCTGGGTGTCATCTGTATAGAGGTGATATTTGAGTCCGAATGAGTTAATAAGATAAAGTGTTATTGTGTAAAAAGAGAACAGGAGTGGTCCTAGAACAGAACCTTGAGGAACACCAACAGAGAGGTGGATGGGAGAGTTCAGTTTAATTTTGAAAATAGGGCCCTTAAGATGAGAGGTCCACTTTAGAATCCAGCACCCAAGCTCATGTATACTTATTCAGAATAGTTTGGTTCAGAGATAAGCCTTTTCATTGATGACAGTTACGGTATTTTCCGCAATAGCATAATGTAACTTTTTGAATGACCAGCAATAGTCACAGGAAAGTTGAATGAAGAAATAGCTATACTGCAGCAAATAGGGCAGTGCAATTTCCATCAGCCAATGTCTAAAGAGCACAGAGTCAGTACTAACTGACTGATATCATATGAACACACACACACTATAACACTCACCGACTAAGTGGTTGTTTTTCCTTGCAGGAGATACAGTTTGCTGCAATGGTGAAGATGAAAATAGGCATGTGACTAAAGTCACATGCACAGTCCAGTTGTCAGTGTCTGAGAGGATTTTTGTGTGAAGGGATATCACAGAAGGAGCACAGTTCAAATCTGAATACAGAGAACTCAGGAGATGAAGCTGGATTCAAAGAGAGTGAACAGAGTCGAAT
Source organism: Rhinophrynus dorsalis (assembly GCA_037306005.1). Classification (NCBI taxonomy): domain Eukaryota; kingdom Metazoa; phylum Chordata; class Amphibia; order Anura; family Rhinophrynidae; genus Rhinophrynus; species Rhinophrynus dorsalis. The sequence goes on from CM074722.1 coordinate 259,401,859, forward strand.
AAGCTGGTCAGGGAAGGAACCGTCAACCTCGAACAGGCTAGTCGTTGAATATTCGAATACCACTGCCCTCAACTAGTCATGTCCTGGAAGTTTCAGTCCTAAGGCTTTGACTATGACACCCTCGACTAGTTGGACAGGTGGGAGGCAGGGAGTTGTAGGCCGTCGATCATCTGCACCCTTGACTAGCAGGAGTGGTCACCGGGAGCACCAACAATGACAGCCTCGACTCGGTTTGAAGGCCTGAGATGTTGAAGTTGAACAAACAATAGAAGAAGTGTCCAGAAACAGCAGAAGGTTCAGAAAGACATTGGCTGGAGGGACACTCGTTGCACAGCAGAAGACAGGATACAAGCCGACTTTCGAATGTCCCAAAATCAACAGGAGCCTCAGGCAGACAACAGCGTAGCAGAGCAACAGGAAAACAGATTCCAAGAAGAGTGGACAAAGTAAAGCCAAGGTAGGAGCCAGACAGGAGATGGAGGTACCTGGGGATGAGACGGAGCCATGGTCTAGAGAGAAGTCAGGTCGAGATTCAATATCAAATGGTTGCAGGATACAGAAGACTGAAGACAAGGTCAGGAAACAAACCAAAGGTCAGTACACAGAGATCCAGGAGCTCAGGAACACAGGAACTTGGCGCTAAAACCGAGCAAGTGCTGGAGGCTGAACCAGGTAGCTAAAGGCAACAGTGGCCAATAGAAGATAGAAGTAGGAGGAGTAAGCAGAAGGAGCGTGACACCAACCCAAAAGTCTGCACTGCTGGGAGATCCTACTAAGGACTAGATATGACAAGCTTTAGCTTGAGCTGTCAACTAATATGCAAGATTTTATTAAAGAATGGGCAGTTTGCAAATCACCATTTACAAGTTTAGCAGCACAATCAACTGTTACTTTCCAAGTAGTTTTCTTTGAAATTTTTTTTCCCCCAAACTCTAGTATAGAACAGATATTCATTTAACAAGATGTGAAAAAAACCTCCATAATTACAAGCACATGTAAGGCTACAGATAGATGATTCATAAAATTATTTTGTAGCTCTAAATGAGCTATGAAGAAAATGCTTTCAAATGTAGCACGCACACCAAGAACAAGTAAAATAAACACACATTTGCTTCTGCTTGTAATCAGAATGTAAAAAATGTGACTTTGTCAGTAGTTCCCAACAGGTGCATCATGAGATAGATTCAGCTTTGTAATATAAGTCATTATTGTAAACCATAAGAGATGGCAATATGTAACAGACAGTGCTATCTTAAAATGGGTTGCTTTTGAAAGGCAAGCAAGCTTAAATATATTTTGGTCAAACTATGAGACAAAACTAATTGATTTACGCTATATACAGGGTACACATTTGGGTAATTCTTATGAAGTAGAAAAGGGTTATCTTCTGTTTTTGTTATGACAAATGTATATGTCTCTGTGCCAAGCTCAATCTGTCACACATTTGTAAAACTATTCATTAAGTTATATTATCTGTATGGCAACCACATAACAGGAAGCTACATTTGATGGGATATGTATTATGGCTTAAATGTGTCACAACTCAAAAATGCTTGGGATCCACTGTGCTAGAGGATTCATATTATTATGATGAAGCTTACATTTTAGAGCTTTTCATGATGAGCACAACAATGGTACACTATTTGCTGACAGTTGTTTTATGTAAAAGTTATTACAGTTCAAATTGCCACAATGTGCTGGAGTGTTGCGACAATGAGTGCCGTTTCAGTGTTGATGGTATAGTGCAAGCAGGTGTAGCAGCTCAACCAACTGCTGCATCTCACAGTGAGACAAACAAACAACAAAACAACTGTCCTGGAAATAGTAGCAAATCTTGTGAAAATCCATCAAAGAGGAAAAGTAAAAAGAAATTGTTTGAGATCTCTGAATACCCCGAAGAATATGAAAGTAGTGGTGCGATGCTGAGGATTACCTAATTAATTAAGATGCACAGTCATCCTATTAGCATTGTCAAGCCCAAAACAGCCACACACTATTAGTGTTGAGTAACCAGCAACAACACAAGTTATCAACATTCACAACCTTAGCTATGATGAGTGTGGGGCCTCTGCTGCTGTTGGAAAGTGCAGCTCCTATGACACCAGTAGTAGCACAATTGCAGCAACATCTAGCTCCAGTAGTAGTAGCAACCCCTCAGGAATACTGCAGTCTATGAAGTGTACAGTATGGATACTTAACGATCTGAAAGCTAAGCAAGTTGCTATCTATTGTCTGTGTAAGAAGTATGTGAGCAGGGGGAAAGTAGGCTCACACTTAGACACCTCATCAATGAGATCCCTCCTGAAGCATAACCACAGGTCTGACTGGTAGAAATGCAAAGAGAAATAGAAGAGTGCACAACCCTTTGACAGTAGCATTTGTAGATGAAAATGAACTGTTCCTATCTAGTCTGCTTGTACTCACACAATGGAAGATGTTATCAGACTCAGATCATAATCCAAAGTGGCTGGACAGAATGATATATTCAGGATGCATGCTGTCTATCTCCAAGTTATCTCTGAATTCCCCACAGCGGGCAAAAGGTTCTCTAAGTGTAATATTGTTAGATACAATAAATTGTCCTGCTCCAGGTATACCCCACTTACCATGTGATAGATGGAAATAAGCCTTGATAAGCAGATAGATCTTAAAGTCTGTAGCCTTATAATCACAGGCCAAATGGAAGGATATCCAGTATAAGATTTTATTATGGATACTAAGATCCAAAATCTAGATTTGAATACAAGTAATAAAAAATATATATAAGATAAACTATATGTGATACAATACTCCCTACGTGTTTTGTGATACCATCACTTTGTCAGGGGATGAAATAGTATATATATCCATTTGTCTTATATGCTTTATCCATAAGAAGTAGATCAATCAAAGATGACATACCTCTGTATTTCTCTGCGTCCTTGTGCATCCATTGTGTGTGGGCACAGGCTACTGGAAGATTTCATGTATATATCCAGACCTCATTCCCAAAACTCACAGACACTCCTAATTAAGATTGATGAAGTTACCAGGAGGATAGCTATGTGGCCATTCTTACAAGATATACAACTTGACTGCCGAGGATCACAGAGAAAATAAATAGATAATACTGTCCAGAAGATTACAAAAAGTGTTCTATATTTGTACTGACATCTCATATAAAAAAATACTAAAAAAAGTATGTTTATTAAGTATAAAATATATTTAATTCATAAAATATTTGTAACATTTCATAAATAAAAGGATGACACAATATTAGTCAAAACAAATATACATATATATTATATAATGCTGTCTCCCTCTCCCGCGGGGTCAACCCAGGCTGAGTACCTTTATATACTTATCGCTAAGGGACGTGCACCAGCCAGTTGTAAAATATAGATTATGTAGTAGTGTGTACCACTGCCTGCTTTCTTTTTGTCTATCTAAATATATATACATTTTAATACCATATGCGCATATAAAAGTAACTGTTATGATATGAGTATTTTGATCAAGAAATTTTTCCTAAAAAAAAATATATTTAATTAAAATTTATATTAAATTAAAAGGGGAAAATCCACACACAGAGGGGGCTGAATCTAACAAAGAAAAAGGGAAGTGGGACAAAAAGTGGGACAAAAGAGAAGTCAAAAGGAATAGATGAGGAAATACTTATTACTGCTTTATAGAGAGTACATGAGCTGCTTAAAGAAAATTGCTTACTTCTAATTCCTCATTTAGTCTTTCTGGCCTTAGTGTTTGTAATTGAAAAATCCAAAAGGCTTCTTTCTTGCATAACATGGTGTATTTATTATGTTCATTTTTAGTTATATGTTCAATTCCCATAATTTTGAAGATCTCCAATCCTCCTAGACTGTATTCACTAAAGTGTTTAGGAACCGAGTGTATTCTAGATTTTTTAGAAATAACTCTGCTATGTTCCCCAACTCTCTCTCTTAGTGTTCTAGTCGTGTGACCCATATATTGCATTCCACAACCACATTCTATCAGGTGTAGAACCTGTGTGGTCTCACAAGTAATCAGATGTTGAATTTTGAATTTCTTTTGGTTGGTGTGAATTTCTACATTGCTAACCTTATTGATAATAAAAGCACAATTAGAACACTTAGGATGTAAACATTATAGTTTACTATAGAAGCAGAGGAACCAAATATATATATATATATATATATATATATATATATATATATTATAATAATTATATATTTCTCCTTTTGACTTGATGACTAGTGTCTGTCTTGGGATGACTGGGGGCTATATGTCCATGAATATTCTTGCCTTCTCTATAGACAACTTGACTTTTTTCTGGTATATCATCCTTCAATAGCAGATCTTGTTGTAAAATACACCAGTGTTTGGAAACTATATTTTTAATGATCCCTGATGATCATAGGTGGTCTCCTCTTTTTTTGTTGGCCTCTTAATTTTAGGAACAATAAGTTGTTGTTTATCAAGTTGTGAGGCTTTGCTCATTGCATTCTAAATAAGAACACTGGAATTACCTTGCTTCAAAAACTGATTTTTTACAATTTCACTTTCTCTAATGTAACTTTCATGATTGCCTCAATTTACATAATCAAATGCAATATTATTAATCCATTGTGGATGGCTACAGCTATCAGCTCTAATATATTGGTTCCTGTTGATATATTTTGTATAGATGGAACTAGAGATCAGAAGAGAGGCTGTTCCTGTGAGACATATGTCCAAGAAATCAATAGAAATATAATTACTACTAGATGTAAAATGAAGTCAAATGTGATTAGAGCTGAAGTGTGTGAAAAGTTTTTGTAGCTCTTCCACACTTCCTCACCAGATGATCAAAATATCATCTATGTAACAGCTATAATGCACCAGGTTGCACCCCACCTGCTTGAGGGCCATATATATATATAGTTCTTCCCATAAGCCCATAAACAAATTAGCACATGAGAGGGCAAACCTGTTGCCCATCAAAGTACCTTGTATCTGCAGGACAAAAAATAATTTTGGAAGGTGAAAAAAGTGTGGTATATAATAAAGGAAATGCATTCCAAACTAAACTGAGACTGTTCTATAGACATATTTTCACCCATCTCCAAAAAGTAACAGACTGCCTGTAACCCTAAAGCATGGTCAGTGCAGGTATATAAGGATGATACATCCAGAGTCACCCACAAGTACCCAGTACGCCAGTGTATAGATGACAATTTCCACAAAACATCCTGGGAGTTAAGAGTATAAGATTATAACTTGGCTATATATTTTTGAAGGAAGAAGTCGATGTAAGCAGATAGGATGGCTGTAAAGGAATTTGTTCCTGCTATAATAGGTCTTACCAGTGGATATTTCTGATCTTTGTGGATTTTCTGTATATGGTAAAAGAAAGCGGTTTCTGGATGTTCTGAATAAAGAAAATAAATACTCCTGTTTGCTCAATATAGCTTTTTCTAGACCTTTCTGTAGAAGTTCCTTCAGCAGGTTGATGAATACTTTGATGGCTTGCATGTAAGTTTTTTTTATATGATATCTAATCAGACAACAATCTGCGGGCTACTTCTAAATACGCAGAGGTGTCCCGTACCACTATGGACCCTCTTTGTCTGCCTCCCTAATAGAAATGGATGCATCCTTTGGAAGACTCATAATAGCCTACCTTGTATACCCATATTACAAATATTTTTGGTTTTCTGTTGATATTCCTGCAGGACCACATTGAATAATGTATCTACAAATGGTCCTTAGTATTGTGTAGGGAAAAAACTGGGACCTTCTTTTGTATTTCTGATGCTTTTATTGAGTTAGCATTCATGTTACTCTTAGAATCTTTCTTATCAAGTAAAGACTGAAACACTAAAGACCATCTAAATCATCTTCTGTGTTCAGCATAGCGTTACTGGCAAACCTTGAAATTGTGAAGAGCGTTTTTGTTTTTCTTTATTTTTGAATACCTATAGAGATAACTCTTACAAATTTTTCATGTCTAGAAAAAATTCAAATTCACCTGACAAGGATGTAGGTGTAAATTTAAGCCCTTTTTCCAAAATCACTATTTCATTTGTAGTGATATTTCTACTTGAGAAGTTAAATATAGATCCTCCGGTAATCGCTAATTTGTTATCAGTTTGTCTTCTTCCTCCTTTTCTACTGTATGCTGTTTTGATTTCTTTTTCTTCTCCTCCCATGCTTTATCTTTTCCTTCACTTTGATCCCTAGGACCATTACCAAAGAAGGAGGAGTAGAGGAAGAAGAATATGAGGGTACAGTCAAAGAGGAACTGTTATCCCTAGAGGAACCCTCTTTAGTGCCACATAGATAGATCCTGAGTCGCAGATATTATCCTTCAGTATTTCATATGAGTTTAGCAGGGGCAAAACAGGCTGGGTCGTGTTGAAGATCTTACATAGTAACATAGTAATTTAGGTTGAAAAAGGACTTGCGTCCATCTAGTTCAACCCTTTTCCTATTTCTGTTTACCATCGTTGATGCAAAAAAAGGCAAACCCCCCCACACAATATAGCAATTTCAATTTCTACCCTGAATGGGGGGGGGGGGAAATTCCGTCTTCATTCCAAATGGCAATCAGATTTCTCCTTGGATCAAAAAGCCCTAACTAAATATTAATCCCAATACTAATGTACATAGCCCTCTATGTTATGCTCTTTTAAATAAGTATCCAGGCCCTTTTTAAAGGCATCTAATGTATTCAATAGCACCTCCTCCTCAGGCAGTGAATTCCATACCTTTATTGTCCTTACTGCAAAGAAACCCTTCCGCTGTTTTAGATTAAATCTCCATTCCGCAAGTCTAAGCGGGTGGTCCCTTGTCCTTTGTACTGTTCTGTTAATGAACAGGTTTTTGGAGAGCCCTTTGTATGGACCCTGAACATATTTATATAGTGTTATCATATCCCCTCTAAGACACCGTTTCTCTAGTGTGTACAAGTTTAACTTTTCTAGCCTTTCTTCATAATTAAAACTTTCCATTCCCCTTCCTAGTTTTGTAGCCTTCCTCTGAACTCTCTCTAGTTCCATAATGTCCTTTTTCAGAAAGGGCTACTAGAATTGAACAGCATATTCTAGGTGGGGTCTTACCATGGACCTGTAAAGAGACATAATAATATCTTCCTCCCTTGAGTCAATACCCCTTTTAATACATGCCAATATCTTATTGGCCTTTGCAGCTGCCAGCTGGCACTGCATGCTACTGCTAAGTCTATTGTCCACCATTACTGCCAAATCCTTTTCATTAGTAGATTTCCTCAGAGAAACACCATTTAAAATATATGTTGCATTTTTATTATTATACCCAAAATGCATAACTTTACACTTGTCTAATTTGTCCAAATCCTCTTGTAATGAAGACCCATCCAGTTCAGACTTTATTACCTTACTTAATTTTGTGTCTTTAGCAAACACTGATACATGGCTCCCTATGCCCTCTGGGAGGTCATTAATAAACAAATTAAAAAGAAGAGGACTCAGGACAGATCCCTGAGGTAGTCCACTTATCAAGTTTATCCAATTGGAGAACTTGCCATTTACTACCACTCTTTGCATTCTATCTTTCAGCCAATTTGTAATCCACACACAAACGTTTTCCCCTAGGCCTATTTCATTCAATTTGTATAGTAACCTTTTGTGTGGAACTGTATCAAATACCTTGGCAAAGTCTAAATACATCACATAAACTGCCGCTCCCTCGTCTATATTTTTACTCACTTTTTCATAAAATGCGATCAAGCCATGTTGGCTCCTGCTAATGATATTGCCTACTTCCACTAACATACTAGAAAGTGCCGGTGACGCAGATGTATTTATTGCACTGATTGAATCTGAAGCTGTATGAATATTGTTGCTAATGGTTTGTTTTCACAAGGAACAATCTGTCTTTCAGGAGCAGATGTACTAAAGATGTCAGACATTTTAGGGGTTTGACACTCTTGTGTTATAGGTTGTAAATGGGTATTTTTATGTGGATTAGTATTTATATTTCTAAAATAAGGATGTTTGTTCTTAAATCTATACAAGTTTCTCTTCTGATTAGATAGTCAGTCACATGTATATTCATACTGTGATTTCTAGTTTTTTTAAATTTTATTCAAGTATGTCAATCTTTTTTGAACACCCATATCGAAATTTTTGAAAGGAGGTACAGCCTGGAATTTTTTCAAGTTACAGTTGATGTTTTCAATATCCTTCTTTATTTGGGCCAGATTCTGCTCCCTATATGAAATTATATGTTTCATAAGGGAATAATAATAATAATATTTAATAACACTTAATGGAGAAATCATTATCCAGAAAACTATATTTTTTGGGTTATGCACAAACCTCTTGGGATAATCCGCATCTCCAAATACTGTTGTAGGAAAAAAATGTCCTACCATCAGCGGAGTTCTAAACCTACCAAGTTTTCCAGATTTAGGAACATTTTCTTAAGTTCTTTATCATGATCCAGTTTATTAGCTGATGCATCTGATTTATTATTATGCATTTTTTTCTGGAAAAGTAATTCTAAGTTTTGCTTTCGTGAGATCTGGATGTAATTGGTCCTGTTTTAGCTACTAGAGTTGCTATTTCTAAAACCTACTCATTTATTGAAGTATAATATATATGTTGTATATGCCTTTTACTCACCAGCATTTTTGCATTTAGTAGGAGTTGTGCACATTGATTTTTCTGTATTTTCTATGTTTATTATCTGAATGTTAGAAACACCATCAAAAGGTCAGAGGTGCCACAACTAGCAACAGCAGAAGTATTCCTAAAAGTTCCAAAGGGTTCTGGAGTATATAATAGAAGTGCTGCTGATGTGACAGAGAGTGTGCTAAGATTTTCTTCTCCTGCTGCAGAGGAGTATGACCCTGAGTTGTTTTTGAGTTGATGAGCGTTCCCACACATCCCACCACCACCCCACCACCTCCACAATTGATGATGTTAAAGTAATAAAGTTACACATGTATACCACTATGTACTGCCATCCCACACTTACCCTTAGAAAGAAGTCAAAACCAACACAAATGCAAAAGTATGCCCGTGGAATAGTAAACTTGCCAAAATGTTGGCAGTTGACATGCTGCCCTTTTCCTTTGTTGAAAACAGAGACCGCAGTTATTTTTCAAGGACAGGAACACCTGAAAACATCCATAACTTCCATCTGCCATTTCAGCACATAATTGTACTAGTACATCTCCCAAACAATTGCTTTCCTGTTGCAAACAACCCATGAAACAAAGAGATTAGGAACTTTTTGCTTTATTATTATATAGGTGTGGGGTGGGATCTGGTTACCAAATGGGCACACATACAAAAGGATTGGCAAATGATTTACACACTGTGTTGTCAAAGCTACCCCTTTGAGCTTAAAGTGTCCCACTTTAGCATATATTGTGTGTTAGAATACTTTTTGGGGGTAGTGGGGAACTGAAGACACTTTTATTTAATATCAGTGTTTGGGTAACTTCTGTTGACTGCTTCCTTGATCCCCAAAGCATTCTTAATTGTCCCAATATCTGCCCATATGGGATATCAGAGGGTATACCTGGAAATGATGAGTCACACAGAGTCCAGATATGTGCTACTAAGGTAACTTCCAAGTGTCCTGAAATGTGCTACTAAGGTAACTTCCAGGGTCTGAACCTCAGACTTATGGATGTCATCTACACTTTAGGGTAAAAGATGGGCAAAATTCTCATTTTGAAGCTAGTGCTGTTTTACCTGCTTTTTGATGAGCACCAATAAACTGCTTCTTTAATCTTTAGATTGGCACTATTTCCTACTAGAAAGGTAGTGAGAATGCTTAAGTTATTGCATGTTAAAGCTTAAATTATTGCATGTCAATAATTGGTTTGCAAACCTTTGCAATAAAGCAGGTAGGGACTCACCATCCAGAAACTATGTTCTGGGGAACTGATAGGGTTAATTTTTCCAATATCTCAGGGATAGCACATTTTAACAGTGTCCAAGTACGCTTCTAAAATGGCATACTGCAAAACAATGTAATCCTCAGAAGTAGCGGAAGGGGACCCAATGAAGAATTTGTCAGTTCTGAAGTATCACTAGTGTAGCAACATTTCAGTTCCATGCTGTGTGTATCTCTAGAGTAGCACCATTTCTATGAAACCTCTCATTAGTTGAGTAGTGGTATCAGTTGGTATCAATAGTGTAGAAAAAAAAAAAAAGATAAATCAGGAGCGCTACTATAGCCGGATAGCTGACATGAACATCAAAAATGTCGAACTCCCCAAGGGTCTCCAGCCTGCAGATCAGGAGCAATTCCCCACAGACTCCAACATAAAGGATGACAGAGGAATGTAATGCTTCAACAGACCTGCAGATCCCCAGCAGTCAAACATTCTAAAGAAATTCAAGACAAATCAATTTATTGTATAAAGTTTAAAAACAGAACCTTGTCAAATGGATAGACACTTGGGAGCAAGTGTAAATAAAACATGTAGGCCTCCTAACACGCTTCATGGTTATCTCACTTATTCATAGGACAAGTCAAAAATACAACTACCCATACTATATATAGTAACTACAAACAAGTCCTTGATTTGATTTAAATGAACCCTATACATCAAACACTTCATTGGTTAGAATTAATGGCAGCCATAAATTCTAAATTTCTGCTTTATTGGTTACTGAAAAATACTATTTAATGCATTAAGAATAGGGATGAGCGAGCACCCCGATGCTCGGGTGCTCTGACCGAGCACCCCCTGATGCTCGAGTGCTCGGCCGAGCACCCGAGCCCCATTCAAATGAATGGGAGCACTCGAGCATTAAACCAGGCACCCCCTGCTCTGATGAGCGGAGGGTGCCTGGTCAATGTCCCCCTTCATCTCCGCTATGCCCCTCTTCCACAATGTCCCCCTTCATCTCCTATGCCATAGCGGAGATGAAGGGGGACATTGTGGAAGAGGGGCATAGCGGAGATGAAGGGGGACATTGTGGAAGAGGGGCATAGAGTCTATGCCCCTCTTCCACAATGTCCCCCTTCATCTCCGCTATGCCCCTCTTCCACAATGTCCCCCTTCATCTCCTCTATGGCATAGGAGATGAAGGGGGACATTGTGGAAGAGGGGCATAGCGGAGATGAAGGGGCACATTGTGGAAGACGGGCATAGCGGAGATGAAGGGGGACATTGTGGAAGAGGGGCATAGAGTCTATGCCCCTCTTCCACAATGTCCCCCTTCATCTCCGCAATGCCCCCTTCATCTCCGCAATGCCCCCCTACCTCCATTCCCTGGTGGTCCAGCGGAGCGTCTTCGGATCTGTGCCTCTTCCGGCACAGATCCTCTTCACCCGAACATGTCGGGCGAGCACATGGCGGTACTCGTACGAGTACCGCCATGTGCCGAGCAGAGCGATGCTCGAGCCGATCCGAGCATCGGCCGAGCACGCTCGCTCAACACTAATTAAGAACCAATAAAATGCATTGCACATCTCTTTGGTCCTCAAGAAATGAATACAGAGCTAATATTTCAACTTAAATTGTGGCTAGGATGCTGCCATAATACAAAAAAATAATTAAAATCAGACAATACTTCAAAGCAAAATATTATAAGCAGATGGTGAAGTGTGACATATAAGTGTTTATAAGGCTTATTAGAAGCATACATTAAATGCACAGTTTTGAAGAATATAATATAGATTTCAAACTTTCCTACCCAGAGATCAGTCCAGCTTTCTATATTATATTTAACTAGCACTATTAAGAATAATGGACCTATTCAAAATAAACAATATGTTAGAAATCTGTATGTAATACAAACTTTCATAATTAATCTCCCCAGTGTTTACACATCTTGAGAAAGAGCATACACATTTCAGTCCTCCACACTTCCTTTTGCATTGAGCAACAGAAAAACATAAAATCAGTTCTTATAAAACTGTGTTAGAGGGCAAAGATTGTCAGCACTTTATTGCTAACCATTGCAGAACTGTTCATAAGGAAAGCTTAACAGTAATTGAAAGAAAAGACCCATTGCACTGTGTTAGTCATAGTTGTGTGATTTTTGTAGTTTAAGTTTAAGATGAGAAAAATTGTCTTGCGTATTGACTTCCTTTTGACCACATGACATGATGAATATTTTCCATGCCAGCTGTCTGTTTCTATTTATTTTACAGTACAGAGTGATACAAAAAAATCTTGAAACAAATATCATTATGAGCAGCTAAAAGACAAGGGCGGAGATGTGTTTTTCTATGGTGCCTATTCATCAAGATCTCCAAAGTTGAAGAAATCTTAGTGCATAAGCTTCATAGAATAACATAGGACTTGAAGAGCTAATAAACTGCAGAAGTCATCTACAGTTTATTACCTCTTTATCACCACTTAGTGAATGTCCACCTTGAACTTTCTTCATTTCATGTACTGAATTAATGAAATTGCTGCTTTCTTTAACTGTTGTCTAGAATTTGTAGTGAAATATTAAATAAATTAATTGTTCTGCTCCTTTTAAATGAACTCAAAAAAGCAACATATGCTCTATAGTTAGTTTTGTAAAATAATTTCAGGTATTGACTAGAAATAAAGTATTTGATGTGGTTATAACTTATTAAAAGCTTACAAATTAACATTATTATAACTGCTATATTGTAAACAGATTTTGTATCTGACATCTGTTCTTTGTTATCCATGTAATTTTCTCATGAATTCATATTTTATGGATTATCTGAATCAAAATGCAACACTGTATACCAAGAAGGTTGTGCTTTATGACAGAATGTGTACATTCACACAAGAGTTCAGCTTCTGTGTCAATAACCCCTTAATGTCATCACTATAAATAGTGTAATGAAAACTAAATATGCTGTACTGATTTCCTCAGTGCCATGTTTGTATACAGCTTTCAACAGAGACATCATATTCTAAAATGATCATGGACTCACACATTTCCCATTCCTTGGGGTACGTTGCAAAAAACAGACGTTTTGACAAGCAAAAAAAAAACTTTTTTTAAAGGCACAGTGCATTTCTTTACTCATATTTTGCATGGAATTCTATATAGACATTCTCCTTAATGTGTATAAAAATTAAGCATAATTAACTATAGAAAAGGGTAATCGGTAAAGCAAATATTAACTCTGACATTTGCTGCAGAAATTTCTGTCTATTTTATCAGTAAACTGTAAACATAAGGTGCAAAAATGGGAGGCAGACACTTTGATGTGGTTGCAACTTATAACTTATTGAAGCCAACAAATTAACAGTATAGCTGCCATATTGCAAACAAATTTTGTATCTGACATCTGTTCTTTGCTATCCATGTAATTTTCTCATGAATTCATATTTTATTGATGATCGGAATCAAAATGCAACACTGTATACCAAGAAAGTTGTTTTTTACGGCATTGAGAAGCAAAATGTGTACCGTCACACAATAGTTCATCTTCTGTGTCAACAGCCCCTTAAAGTCACCACTATAACGAGTGTAATGAAAAGTAAATCTGCTGTACTGATTTCCTCAGTGCCATGTTTGTATACAGCTTGCACCATTAACAGCATATTCTAAAATGACCATGCACACCCACATTCTATATAGACAAAACTTTCTTAAAGGCGAAGTGCAAAACAGTATTTCTTTACTCACATTTTGCATGGAATTCTATATAGATATTCTCCTTCATGTGTATAAAAATTAAGCATAGTTAACAATAGAAAAGGGTAATCTTTAAAGTAAACATTACCTTTAACATTTGCTGCAGCAATTCCTGCCTATTTTATTAGTAAACTGTAAACATAAGGAGCAAAAATGGGAGGCAGATACTTTGATGTCATTATAACTTATGAGAGGCAAATATAGTTTTTGATACCTTTTATTGGCTAACTAAGCAGATTTAGAATGCAAGCTTTCAAGACCTTAGGTCTCTTCCTCAGGCATATTATACAGATAAATATGAAAACATCTCTCTTAAAGGGATAGTAATACTTCATTTTAACTTTATTTTATTTTGTAGGCGTTAAAAAAACATGAAGAATGATATAAGTCTTATCTCTCTAACCTTTATGGTTTATGAGATATTCACAAGCAAAGTTTCCCCCTCCCGCCCCTTTTACCTAGTGTAAGCAATCTCTTCTCAGATGTGGAATGCAGTCTATAGACCAGACAGATCACAGAAGGGGACGCTCTTCTTCCTATGAAAACAATGAAATCCCTGCCCCCCTTGACAAGCTTTTCAGGTTTTTCCCTTATCTTAATTGAAGATTGTACCTCTCTGCAGTCTACCTGGGCACCTCCCTTCTGCTCTAGCTGAACAGTGTGACATCAGTAAAAGGGGCGGGAGGGGGACATTTTGTCATTGAATTACTCTGGAATTACAACTCTGACATAATTGAAATAACACTCTCCAAAGTCCAAATACTATGATGATTGGTTAGAGCTGCTTTTATTATGAAACATTACTATCCCTTTAAATACAAGTACACATTTCATTGTTTAGCATGGAAATCAGATAAGAGAACTCAGTCCAGATCCAGATACTTTGATCAGTCAGTGGTAAATTGCTCTCTTCCTCTAAGGCTTTAGAGGTATTTACGATGCTCTTGGGTCTGTTAGAAAGGTCAATCAACTAAGTGGCCAGGATGTTGCTCTCTGGAATTGGGCCCAAGTCAGCATAGTCTCCTGAAGGAAGCTACAAAAGAGATGTGAAACCTGTGGGAGAACATTTTTGTAAAAATGGGCACAGTGTCAGGGACATTAAGTTAACTGTATTGATGGGAGGGTTCTGCACTCAGAGGGACAGAAAGGTATGGGAGGTAAAATTAATGTTACAATTTAATGCAATTTGTGGTGGTTTAAATAGAGACAAAGAGTTTTTGTCACATTATCACTTAATTGATTGACCTTTCTAACAGACCCAAGAGCATCGTAAATACCTCTAAAGCCTCAGAGGAAGAGTGCAATTTACCACTGACTGATCAAAGTGTCTGAATCTGGATTGAGTTCTCTTATCTGATTTCCATGCTAAACAATGCAATGTGTACTTGTATTTAAGATAGATGTTTTCATATTTATCTGTATAACATGCCTGAGGAAGAGACCTAAGGACTTGAAAGCTTGCATTCTAAATCTGCTCAGTTAGCCAATAAAAGGTATCAAAAACTATATTTGCCTCCTGTATTTCTACGGCTAACATGGTACCAACTCTCATCTGTTATTATAACTTACAACATATTGAAGCCTACAAATTAACATTATAACTACCATATTGCTAACAAATGCTGTATCTGACATCTGTTCTTTGCTATCCATGTAATTTTCTCATAAATGCATATTTATCTATTACTATCTATTTATCTATTACTTTTTTTTAAAGCAGTTACAGTAACTGAAAGCACAGCAAAGAATTTCATAACTTTACTGCCCTTACTGTAAAAATCCCTGCCCTTTCCTCTAGTTTTAATGGATGACCCCTCATTTTTACTTCAGCTCTTTGAGTAAATAATTAATTGAAGAGATATTTGTATTGACCTTGAATATATTTGTAAATAGTGATAGTAACCCTTAGAAGTCTATTCTTTAATGTAAACCAACCCAATTTGGCTAGTCTCTTTTTATAACTCAGATCCCCCAATCCGTTTATCAGTTTTGGAGCACATCTCTGCACTTTTTCAAATTTGAGAATATCTTTTTTAACCCCTTAGTGACCGGCCACGCGTGGACGCAGCCAGCACTTAACTCCTGCAAAACTTTTTTACCCCATTACCTTCAACGACTTTCTACACGTACATGTACATCCTCTGTCACTAAGTGACAGATTCTGCGGGACGTACATGTATGTCCATTGTTGGGATGGGGTTAAGAACTGATGCCCAGAACTGTACTCCATATTCTAGGTGAGGTATTAACAAGGATTTATATAGAGTAGAACTATGTTAGCATCCCATACATCTAAGCCTCTTTTTATGCAGAATATTGTCCTATTTGATTTGCATCAGCTGAGTGACTCTGCACACTGCTGTGAAGTCTATTGTCTATCAGTGCTCCTAAATCATTCCCTAATGAGGATTCCCAAGTTGTTTCCATTTAGTGTATATGTAGTAAGTTTGTTTCTACAGTCCAAATGCATAACCTTACGTTTATCTACATTAAATGTTATCTGCCACTTTTCTGCCCATTCATTCATTTTATCTACATCCTTACACAGCTTAGTGTCATAAGCAAATATTGAGATGCTACTTTCAGTTCCCACTTCTAGATCATTAATAAACAAATTAAAAAGCATTGAGCCCAGGACTGAACCCTTTGGCACCTCAATTACAAACTTTAGACCAACTTTAAAAGGTTCTATTTACAATAGCTCTTTGTCATTTATCATTTAACCAGTTCTCAATTCATGTACAGAGATCACCACCCAAACCAAAGCCTTTTAATTTATGCAGTAACTTGTGAGACACGGTGTCCAAGTATACTACATCGACAGCAATTCCCTTGTCCAAATTACTACTTACCCTTTCATAAAATGCAATTAAATTAGTCTTACATGATCTATTCTTCATAAAACCATGCTGATTCCTACTAATGATATTCTTTTTCTTCACATAGTTCTGAATACTGTCAGTTAGTAACCCTTCCTCTCTCTTTCCCACTATGGAAGTCAAGCTCACAGATCTATAATTTTCTGGTTTGGATCTTGCCCCCCTTTTGAACAATGGTACTAAATCAGCTTACCTCATTCTCAGGACATTATGCCTGATGAACATGAATCAAAAAACATTAAGTATAATGGTCTTGCTATTACTGAACCGAGTTCCTCAAGTTCCCTTGAGTGTATACCGTCAGGTCCAGGTGCTTTATTCACCATGCCATTTTCCAGTAAGCCATGTACATTATGGAGGAAATCCTGTTATTGTTGCTTCCTTTGTATATACAGAAGCAAAGAATGTGTTTAAGTTGTCAACCATAGCCTTATCCTCACTAATAAATTCACCTGTCTCATCCTTAAGAAGACCAAATCAACCTTAATCTTTTTGTTTTTAATATACTTGTAGAATTGTTAAGGATTTTCCTTGCTCTCTTTAGCAATACTTCTCTCATTTTCAATTTTAGCTAGCCTAATTGCTTGTTTGCAGATTTTATTACATTCTTTATGTTATTTAAATGATGCATCTGACCTGTCTGACACTTTAAAAGCCTGCTTCAGTGTCATAAACCAGTGCTTAAGATGTGACTGAACTTACAAACCAGATAAAATGTTCTGCCTTGAATACCTATCACTAGTATAAGTTGTCATATCATATACTGTTGGGTAGCTACTTCCAGACCATGAAGCAAAAAAGAGGACTTCCTGTTAGTAGGAGTCTGCTACTCTTGATCCATCTGCTAACCTGTTTCATTTTAGGAAAGGCAGAGACAGGCAGGAACTTGGACAGCATTTTTGACTGAGACAGCTACAGATAGTAAAGACAGAGATGTACTTGATACATTTTGAGAGGGACAAGACATCACTCCATATGCAGATCTGTTGTGTACTTTACAACAAAAATCAACACTGCTTTCATTATGCCCAGCAAATGTACCAGGGGAAAATGTAGTAGGAGGAATGTATGAACATGGTAGTAAAATGATAGTCCAAAAACAGACTGCATCAGTGGTTCCTGCAACATGTGCAATAAATTATGATGATCCACTTCATCCTGAGGAGGCTGTTTATAAACCTGACATGAAAAGTTTGATACCAGTAGTATTAATATAGAACCTTTTAAGAAGACTGAAGCAGACAACTAGTATTATTTTAGTGTTGTTGCCATAGAGGAGGATGGTTTAGCAGTTTGGCCATTTGCTGCATCTGACAATGAGAGAAGCACTAGTCTTAAAAGTAGTGATGAATGTTTTGTAAATCCCCTAATGGGAAAGCTAAAAAGCTACTGAAACTTCAAAAAGCCTAAAATAATATGAAAGTAGTGGAGAGTAGCTGTCTGATGCGGATAATGACCTAATTATTATTGATGATGATGTGGATCTAGAATATATTCCTCCCCTTCTGATTCAGATAAAGTAGAGCAGGGCTCAAAATTTCAACTCTCCCCTAGCCAATGGCGAGCGAAAATTCAGCCCTGGCGAGTAGAAATTCAGCCCTGTTGGGTATGTTATGGCTTGCAGTGGCAATTAACTTTTCTGGTCTCGCTAGTAGCAAAGGACTTCACATTTTAAGCCCTGAAGTAGAGGATGAGAGGGATGATGCCATGGTCATAAAATTAGCTGTGGTTCAATCTCCCATCACTGAAAAGGAACAATTTGCCCATTTATAAACTCTTTAAGAGATCAGTTTGAAAGTCTTGCTCTGCACAATTTAAAGGTATAGTAATGTTTCACAATAAAAGCATCTCCAATTAATCTTCATAGTATTTGGGCCATGGAGAGCTTTTATTTCAATACTGTCTGAGTCGTAGTTCAAGAGGATTTGAATGATAAAGTATCAGCCTCCCGCCCCTTTTACTGAAGTAACACTGCTTACCTCAGAGCAGCAAGACTGTCTGGATGGATCTTAGTGAGGGGCAAACTTCAGTGAGCATAAGGAAAAACCTTGAAAAACCTGTTAAGGGGCAGGGTTTTCCTTACGCTCACAGTAAGAAGATCGTCCCTTGCTGAGAGCTGCCTGAGAGGAGGTGGTTTATACTAGGTAAAAGGAGTAGGAGGTAGATACTTTATCATTCAATTACTCTTGAACTACAACTGTGACAGTATTGAAATAACACTCTCCATGGCTCAAATACTATGAAGATTAATTGGAGCTGCTTTTTTGTGAAACATTACTATCCCTTTAAGATACCTATTAATACACAGCCAACCTTTGAGTCATCATCATCTTCACAGCTTTGAAGTCCATCCCCAACCCAGTCACACACATTATTGTTGAGTAAGAAGTAACATAGCTCATCAACATCTACAACCCTAGCTATGAAGAGTGCTTCTGCTTTTAGAAATGCCACACTGTTGACACCTAATGTACATTTGCAACTTCCATCCCCTGTAGTTGTAGTAGTATATGAAATCCTACACATGGAAATATGTCACTCATGATCCAGAAGCTAAATATGTTGCTGTCTATTGCCTGTATAAAATACATTTGAACAGGGAAAAAGCAGGATAACACATAAGATCTCACCTGAAGAACAATCACGTCTGGTTGGGAAAAAAACAGCAGCAACACCTCAGACTTACAACATCTAGCAGCAGTACAGATCCACCATTGAACACGGGGAACGGTGACCTGGACATCAGAGGCGGAGACCAAATAGTCATCTATACAAAGCGTTCAAATCAAGTACGGGGCTATCTATCTCCTGTTAATACTACTAGCTCCTGAGCAATACTGATTGCTAGTTTAAGAACTGTATCTTTATTGCTGTAACATATCTAGCATTTACCCTGGCACTTCATCCATAAGTGTTTGTGAGGATAATCCACATAGACTCATGTAATTTTTATCCATTTTCTTATTTTTAGAATTTTGTCTGTTATCTATACTCATATGTTTTTATGGTGCGATATTCACTATACATGCTAGTATAGTTCTATGAGAGTACTATATCATTTATTAAAATATTGCTTTTATTTATCCAAGTTCTATTGTTGACTGTCTTACATTTTATCCAATCCACTACTGCACTTAGAGGGTCCATCCTTTGTGCCCCCCTCCCCCCCTTTTTGTTTTATACTTGTTTGCCGCTTGGATCTGAGGCTTCTGGGAAATCATCTGCATTCAAAGGACCCATCTGGGATTGTTAGTAGAGGTTCCTGGCCACTTACCTTAACACTAACTGTGCTTATTGGACTTGATTACAGGCTGGGCATTTTGTAATCTGAATAAGTGGGTGATATCTAGGGAAAGGCGAAAATTTTCACCTCAAACTGAAATCGGTGAACAATGGCACTTTCCGCTTGGTGAATAATTTCCCGCGAAAAGCAGTTTTTTTTTCTTTTTCCTGACTTTTCCTCCCATTGAAATCAATGGGAAGAAAAGTTTTCTACAGCCAAATAAAAGGCTGTCAGTCTCTCACAGCATGCCATTTTGTGTTTGTGAGAGGAGAGAGTAGTAATTCGTTTTTTGAGCTAGTAGAGAAGACAGAGAGGGGAATTGCACTTTAGTTTAGGGAATCTCTTAGGTAGGACATTTGTTCTGTTTATTAGGCGAGTCAGTGGGGCACTCTGGGGAGAAGAAGGGAGGAAGAAGGTTGACCCCAAATACTCCAAAATTCCATGTGACTGACTGGCAAGACACAGGCAGCTAGGGATCTATTTGCTTGCTGATCTTGCTGCTATTGTGCTGGGTGGGAGGGAGTCTAGGGAAAGAGGTTGTTGATTTTGTTTATCAATTATAATTTTTTTTGGACACACTGTGATAAGACAACAGGGTGGACAACTTAAAAAAAATAAAAATAATAAAAAAATAAAAATAAAAAAGAATGAAGAACTAAATATATTAGGTGACAGTGACGGACAGCTGACTGGGCTTAGGCAAGGCATCATATAGCTCCATCAGTTGTGTTGCGCACTGTATAGTAAAAAAACACAGTTGCATAATGTCCAGCAAATGCACAAGAGGGAGGGGTGGAGCAGTGCAGGGACGTGAGAGTAAAGTAGTAGTTCAAAAACTGACTGCAGCAATGGTTGCTGAAGCGTGTGCAATAAATGATGATGATGCCTCTACTCCAAGGAAGGATGTAGTTTGTCAAGTTACCAGCAAAACTAGTTCCAGCACCACCAGTGCCAGTAGAAATAAAGAACCATATAAGAAGAACACTGAAAATGACAAGAAGTTGCATTCAAGTGTTGATGATGCTTGCAGTAGCATAATAGATGAAGGTGTAGCAGCTGAAGTGCCTGCTGCATCAGATAGTGAGACAAACAAGCACCAAAACACCCATACTCAAAGTAGTAAGGAACTTTGTTACAGTAAAACTAAAAAGAAATTGTTTGAGACCTCCAAAAGCTTAGAAGAATATAAGGGTAGTAGTGGGCAAGAACTGTCAGGTGATGCTAATGCTGCTGAGGACGACCTAATGATAATTGATGATGATGATGCAGGTCTAGAATATATCCATCCAGCATCCTTGTCTTGTTCGGATTCAGATGAAGTTGAGAGTGAGGATGATGACAAGGCTATAAGGTTAGCAGAAAGTCAAAGTCTGAAACTTCCACCACTTTTAAAGAGCACTGTGCCTGTCTATAAACTGTTTGAGAAAGCCATTGGAAAGTCTGACCCTGAACAAGCAAAGATGTCAAAAAACACACAGCCACTTCAGTCATCATCAGCATCATCACCCATTTAAAGTCCAAGTGCCACTCAGCCATAAACACATGCTTTGAGTACCCAGGAACAGCAACACAGGTTAACATCCACAATGTTAGATATGATGAGTGCCTCTGCTGCTGCTGTAAGTGATGCACCTTTGACACCTAGTAATAGTGGCAGTAGAATTGCAATAACATCTAGCCCTAGCAGTAGTAGTAGCGGTAGCACCACTTCAGGAAAGCCTCATTCTATGAAGTCCACAGTATGGAGATACTTCACTCAAGATCCTCAAGCTAAGCATGTTGCTATCTGTTGTCTGTGCAAAAAAGCCTGTGAGCAGGGGGAAAGCAGGCTTACACATAGGCACCTCCTCTATGATATCCCACCTGAAGCACAACCACAGGTCTGACTGGGAGATACACTATCAGCAGGCCAAAGGTGCCACAACTAGCAGCAGCAGAAGCACTTTAAAATGTTCCCATGGCTATAGGGCAGAAAAAAGAAATAGTGAAGTTATTTATGTGTCAGAGAGTGTGCTGCTGCCAGTGCCAACATTTAGTTCAATCCAAATAACAGCTATGGCTCCTGCTACAGAGGAGTATGATGACTCTGGCATTGCTGCAGGAAATGGCAAGAGTCATAGACTGCCCACACATGCTGCATCTACCGCTACCACCTCCTCTAGTAATGTTAAAGCAATAAAGTTTCAGGGTTCTTCTGCCATGTGCTGCCAACCCACACTGACTGAGTTCCTGGGAAGGAGTCAAAAACTTCACAAAAACAATCCCAAAGTACGCTTGTGGAAGGGCAAGGTTGCCAAGTTGTTGGCAATGGACATGCTGCTGTATTCTTTTTCGAAAACCGAGATTTCAGAAACTGATGTCATGTGTAGCTCCACACTTGAATATCCGAAGCTGCAGTTATTTTTCCAGGAAGGCTGTGCCTGAATTGTACAAGCAGGTGGTTAGTGTGGCGGGCGAAGGACTTAAAAGTGTGCATGGCAAGAAAATCCACCTGACAATAGATATGTAGACAAGTGGGCAAAGCACAGACTATATGACTGTGCTTACTAGCTTACAGCATCAGGTGAAAGCCAGTAATTGTGATTCTGGTTGTGGCAGTGTGATTAAAAGGTGGCAGCAGCAGCAGGATAGCCCATACCATCCTCACTCCACCTTGTGCATGCAGAGTTTTGAGAGACAATCCCACAAAACTGTAGATGTTCTGAATAAGCTAGAGCAGGTAATAAAGGAATGGCTTGTACCAAGCTGCTTAAAGCGGTTTTGTGTCTGCTGATAACGGCTCCAACATAATCGCTGCTTTGAGAATTGGTGGTATGGTGCATGTGCCCTGCTTTGCCCATGTGCTAAATTTAGTTGTGACTAGATTCCTGGCAGAATCAGAAACCCTCAAAGAGATGCTTACTATTGCCTGCAAAATCTGTGCCCATTTTAGTCGCTCCTACAGAGCGTAACAACCTGCCCCATCACCAGCTGAAAATGGAGGTACCTACCAGGTGGAATTCCACCATGTACATGTTAGAGCGTTTGTATGAGCAGAATAAGGCCATTAGCGGGTACACCATGCAAAACTGGAAGGCTTTGGAGGGAGCCTCTTTGTCACCTTGCCAGTGGCAACTAATGTGCAATGTATGTGAGCTGCTGAAACCCTTTGAGGAGGTAACCATGCTGGTCGCATTGGGCAGGAATTAGTGAAATTCTACCACTGATATTTTTGTTGCAGAAAAAACATGAGGAGCACGGCTGAGGATTCTTACCACATGCACCAGCTGGTAAAGGACATGCTAGCGTCCTTTGAACAAGATCCTCACATAGTGTATATTAAAAGCAATGAGGAATACATTCTTTCCACTTTAAACACACAATTTCAGATTTTCTGCCAAAGGGCCATCAGCGGTTTGTCACAACAAGGAGTCATGGTGATCAGCAGCAACTCTCTGAGGAATTGGATTCTGTCAAGGAATATCGTGACATGCTTATTGATGGAGTGGGGGGTTGCATTGTGGAGGATGAAAGGGAAAAAGTGAGGGCACAACAAACATCTAGGCAATACAGTGAAAAGGAAAGCAGCAAAGCATTTGAACCAGCAGAAGCAGCTACATCGTCAACCAGAATATCCCATTTGGAACACAGGGCAATTCATCATGGGTCTCAACATGGGCGGGAAAAATCCAACATGGGTATTGGTGGTGGTGGTGGTGGCACCGGAGGCACATCTCTTTGGGACTTGCTCCCTGAGTATGGGTTGGTAATTGACACACAGGAACACAGTGTAGCTCCAAGAAGTGCATGTGAGATGGTTTCTGCATACTTGCAGGATAGCTATGTTTTAGGCAGAAACAATGACCCCATGGACTACTGGCAAACAAAGCAGTGTGTGTGGCCAGCATTGACACGTATTGCAGTGGAAACCCTCAGTTGTCCTCCAGCAAGTGTTGAGTCTGAGAGGGTTTTCAGTGTGGCTGGTTATATTGTCAATGACTGCAGTACACGGCTATCAAACAGCAATGTTGGAAGACTAACATTCTTAAAAATGAACCAACATCTCATACCATCTGAGTATCAGGTAGAGGAAACAACATATGACAGACAAAGCCAGAACAAATATATAACCAGCAGCACAAATGAGGAGATTGAAGAGGGATTTGAAGAAGGGTTGCCACCATCTACCCCACTTGGGACCACTGCTATGACTGATAAGTAATGTATGTCAATAATCTGAGAAGGAAGCTAGCGTATGACAATGGTAAAAATACATACACAAATCACACCATACCAGTCCCCCACCACCACCACTACCATACACATCTGCCACATTGTATGTTGTACTTTATTTTTCATTACTTGACATCATCATGAATATGTGCCAGTGTCACTTAAGCAGGAAATTAGTGTTGTGGGCAAAGAACAAATGCATTCTGCATGCTAACACATTTGTGTTAAAATAGGCGATACATTTGTTAAAATAGGAGAAAAGGAGGACATTTTCGCAGGAAAAGTGAAAAAATTTTACGGGAAATTTTCCACACTTTTCGCCCATCCCTAATGATATCTACACATTGATTCTTGTTGTAGGCTGGACACTTTTTATCCACACATGTTGGATTAATCAAGTGATTTATAGTCATTGCAGACACTTCCACCCTCCTCCATTCACTCTGTGGCTTTACTATACAAGTAATCTGAGCACCATAAAACTATTTTTTCGTTCTCACTTGATAATAGATATGAGGACATGTGGCCAAAGGACATACTATATAACTGTGATTGCCTAGTGTGTTACCTTCTCATCAGTAAGCAACAACATCATTTTAATATACAGGATGCCCATGGGAGAGATCATATATCTTTTTAAGACTTAAAACATGCACTGCTCTGTAGGGAATCCTCTCCTTTCTATGCAGTTTGAATTTTCTCTCTGCTGTTTAAATAACTTTTACAGTGCAGCAGATTTTGACAGTTAACCCTTTGAATGCTAGATGGATGAGCAATGCATTGCTTCATGTGCCGACAACCACCCTTGCACCCTTGAAATTAGTATCTTGTTTTTCTCATGTGTCTAAGCTTGTTGCCTAATATTATTTTTAATCTTTCTTTGAAGGAATAAAGTAACAAATCATTGCTGATAATGCAAAACATGATTCCCTGGTTTCAAATTGCTTGCATTTGTTGTATCATTATGCCTTTCATTATTTGCAAGTCAAATATATTTGAGAACATGTCTTGCAGAAACAGTTGTTCTTGTTCATTCTAATTTTCTTTAATAATAGGGCCTTCGTCATGCTCACCTCTGCTTGACAGTCCATAATCATTTAATATGGTTATTCCAGTTCCCCTGAGTAAGGCTACAACTCCTCTGTAGATAGCTGTTTCCTGTCTTCTTCCAAAGCAGAATCTTGTCTAACAACAGACTTTTGAAATGTAATTATTACATTATTTTAAATTAGGGTTGTTGGTCAAATTAAGATTGAAGAAACTGTGATATTTCCCATGATAGTAAATGGATTGCATTTGGCTTAACACACATGCTTGAAAATGTCAAAGTGATGATTTGCAGGTAATTCAATGAACAAAACATTTACTTCCCCTAGGTTAATTTTAACATAGTAACATAGTAATTTAGGTTCAAAAAAGAGTGCGTCCATCTAATTCAACCTTTTCCTATTCCTGTTTACCATCGTTGATCCAAAAGAAGGCAAAAAAAACCTCAATTAGCAATTTAAAATTCTGCCTTGAATGGGGGGAAAGAATTCCTTCTTGATTCCAAATGGCAATCAGATTCCTCCCTGGATCAACAAGCCCCAACTAAATATTCATCCCAATACTAACGTACATAGCCCTCTATGTTATGCTCTTTTAAATAAGTATCCAGGCCCCTTTTAAAGGCATCTAATGTTTTCAATAGCACCACCTCCTCAGGCAGTGAATTTCATACCTTTATTGTCCTTACTGTAAAGAAACCCTTCCGCTGTTGTAGATTAAATCTCCCTTCCTCAAGTCTAAGCGGGTGGCCTCTTGTCCTGTGTACTGTTCTGTTAATGAACAGGTCTTTGGAGAGCTCTTTGTATGCGCCCTGCACATATTTATATAGTGTTATCATATCCCCTCTAAGACGCCATTTCTCTAGTGTGTACAAGTTTAACTTTTCTAGCCTTTCTTCATAACTAAAACTTTCCATTCCCCTTACTAGTTTTGTAGCCCTCCTCTGTACTTTCTCTAGTTCCATAATGTCCTTTTTCAGAAAGGCCGCCCAGAATTGAACAGCATATTCTAAGTGGGGTCTTACCATGGACCTGTAAAGAGGCATAATTATATCTTCCTCCCTTGAGTCAATACCCCTTTTAATACATGCCAATATCTTATTGGCCTTTGCAGCTGCCAGTTGGCACTGCATGCTACTACTAAGTCTATTGTCTACCATTACTCCCAAATCCTTTTCATTTGTAGATTTCCCCAGAGAAACACCATTTAAACTATATGTTGCATTTTTATTATTATACCCAAAATGCATAACTTTACACTTGTCTATATTGAATCTCATTTGCCACTTGCCTGCCCAGTTACTCAATTTGTCCAGATCCTCTTGTAATGAAGACACATCCAGTTCAAACTTTATTATCTTACTTAATTTTGTGCCATCGGCAAACACTGATACATGGCTCCCTATGCCCTCTGGGAGGTCATTAATAAACAAATTAAAAAGAAGAGGACCCAGGACAGATCCCCACTTATCACATTTATCCAACTGGAGAACTTGACATTTACTACCACTCTTTGCATTCTATCTTTCAGCCAATTTCCAATCCACACACAAACATTTTCCCCTAGGCCTATTTCATTCAATTTGTACAGTAACCTCTTGTGTGGAACTGTATCAAATGCCTTGGCAAAGTCTAAATAGATCACATCAACCACCGCTCCCGCATCTATATTATTACTCACTTTTTCATAAAATGCGATCAAGTTAGTTTGACAAGACCTGTCTTTCACAAAGCCATGTTGGCTATTGCTAATGATATTCCTGTTCCAGCAGAATTCTTGAATATATTCCCTTAGCAACCTTTCAAACAGCTTCCCTACCACAGATGTCAAGCTTACAGGTCTGTAATTTCCTGGCTGTGACTTTGATCCCTTTTTAAATATGGGCACCACATCTGCTTTACACCAATCCATCGGCACCATACCTGAAATTAAAGAATCCCTGAAAATCAAATATAACAGATTGGCCAGGGTCTGGCTTAGCTCCTTAAGTACCCGTGGGTGTATACCATCTGGCCCCGGAGCTTTGTCTACCTTAACACCATTCAAATGTTTTAACACTTTTTCTTGTGTTAACCAGTCCCATGCTTGCTGTGACTGTTCTGTAAAAATAGTGTGCAGATTCTTGTCCATTGGGTTTTCCTTGGTAAAAACAGAAGAAAAGAAATTATTTAAAATATCTGCCTTCTCTCTGTCCCCCTTGACCATCTGACCTGTTTCAGATAACAAGGACCCAACATTATCAGAATAAAATTTTTTGCCATTAATTTATTTAAAGAATTTCTTTGGGTTGCTCTTGCTCTCATTAGCAATATTTTTTTCATTCTCCAGTCTAATATAATAGCCTTTTTGCAGGTTTTGCTGACATTTTTGTATACTGCAAATGCGTCTGCTGATCCCTCAGCTTTGTAATGTTTAAATGCCGCTTTCTTGTTATTTATTTCATGAATTACTTTACTGGTTAGCCACATTGGCTTTAATTTGCTTCTTCTGTATTTGTTTCCAACAGGGATACATTTATATGTGTATTTTTGCAATGTTATTTTGAATGAATTCCACTTACCTTCTGTGTTTTTTCCTGAAAATATTTTATCCCAGTCAACGAGACCAAGGGATGAATTAAATCTGCTAAAGTTGGCCTTTTTAAAATTCAGTGTTTTGGTGGGACCCATACTAAATTGCTTTTTTGAATTTATCTCAAACCATACCATGTTATGGTCACTATTCCCCAAGTGCTCCCTAACTTGGATGTTAGAGATCAGTTCTTCATTGTCAGTTATTACCAGATCCAGACATGCATTCCCTCTGGTTGAGGTCTGGACTAGTTGAGACAAAAAATTGTCATTCAACAAGTTCAGAAACTTGCTGCTTTTAGCAGAATTAGCTGTTCTATTTTTCCAGTCTATTTCTGGATAATTAAAATCCCCCATAATTAAAGTTCTCCCTATTTGAGAAGCCTTTTCTATTTGCATTAATAGCTTTGATTCCTCAAGGTCACCAATGTTTGGTGGTTTATAACAAATACCCACTAATATTTTTTGGGCAGTTTTACCCCCAGTGACTATTTCAACCCACAGGGATTCCACATGTTCACTACTGTCATCACATTTTAAGTTATAATCATAATGGCAAATATCAGTTATCACATGTACATGCACATAGATATATATGTTTTATGGAATTAGTGTACATTATGTATATTGGGCCTGGGGGGGGATGCTTTCTTCTGGCCTCTAGACATTCTTCCCAATAAAGGTTTATGATCGTGATTTGTTACATCTTACAGTGAAGACATGGGAGGTGATAAGGAGCAAGGGTGTTGATGTGTTGGATTTGTGTTAAATGCACATTGCAAATATGCACTTATGTTTTCACCAAGACTGACAGGAATGCTAGTTTTTATAACCCCAAAGCAAGCAGAGCTTCTGTACCAATCTGACAGCTGTTAGTATGAATCCTGCTGCAGGTTAATTGACAAAGGGCTATGAGGAAAACAGTGATCAGCCTTCAAATCACTGATGTCTAGGTAAGAAACAATAGCAATTTACTCAGCAAGGCTACAATAATCCAGATACGTGTTCTTTCATTGGTTTGGCTTTGTTGAACATGGCTAAAAAGGCTTGTGCAACCTACATTGTGTGAAGCAAAGTGTGAGCATCCAACATTGCTTGAGCTAGATGTGATGTGATGTCAGCATCTGGTCACAACTCCAATATATGCAAATGCTGAGACATCATTAGTGGATATGACTCTGATGTCAGTGGAGCTGCTTAGAGAAGTCATATGTTATCACATCACCAGACACACTGAGCAAAGCCAGCAGTGTGTCTGATGATGGGAATGGATGTGACTTCACAAAGCAGTAGAACTGGCATCTGTTCACATCACTCAAAAACATTGTTCACACCACAGTTACCCAAGTGGTTGTATAGATGGTATCCTGCTATGAAGCCCATCACACTTAAGAAAGCAAGTCAGAAACTGAGGAGGCATAGACTACACTGGTGTATTCATTGCTCACTCCAACCTCCATCAGAGGGAGTTCAGTTCAGTGTAAAAAGAATAAATGCTAGATAATGGTCTTAATAGTTGCTTTTGTAGTCTACATTAAAAGAAAAAAAGTCTATAATTTATTAGTAAGGAACAAGTGTACAGATGAACACAGAATACATTTACAATGTATTTTAATATTGCTCATTGGCATATGGCTTGAACCCTGTTTGTAACCCTTTCAATTTTTAATAGGGTGGGCATTCCATTACCTGGATATGGGAACTAATTCAAATCTCTATATACTCTCTCCAATATGGAATAAATAGCATGATACACCCACCAGATGGTTGTACCGGTAAATATGCTCTGTTACTTCTATAGTGAAGGGACTGATTTACATCTTTATTTAGTAACTGCAATCACATGTGTAATAATTACAAGTAATTAAGTAATAAGACTCCAACAATGACATATCATTGTACTACATTTTTGACTCATGTCCATCTATAATTAAATGTCAACCAACAAATGTTTCGTGTTATGAATGTATTGGGAGTTGCTTTCAGTCTAGTTCAATAATGAACAGCTAGGATGTTTTTCTGGATAGTCAGATCCCATTTTAGGCAAATGTGGGTGTTGTAACACTTACTAGTATACTTTTCTTACTTTTCATTTGGTAAAATAAATGCTAAGTATTGAGACAATTTTCTAGTATTTATTTGTTTACACTGAACTGGTCATCTGGTACAGGTTAAGCTTGATTGGAGTGAGCAATAAATACACAAATGCAGTCTATTCTCCCCCACTTTCCCTCTTGTTTTCTAGTGTACTATAAGGCTTGCAGTGTCACCAAAATATATTCACTTTCATTAGACTTTTGAACCCCCCTTTACTGGTATTCAATACTCTCCCATCATACTCAGCCAATTATTGGCTGGCTGAGAATGTTGAGTAACAGAATACCCTACATCTTAGGTAGATATCTTCTACTTTACACACCCTGGGCAATGCAGCTGTTATGTGTATATAAGTGTATCACATTGGTCCACAGCAATAAAACTCAAAATATTGCTTATTTAAACTTGTTTATATGTGTTTATAAAATAGCCTGCGCAAATCAAACACTTTACTCTTATTCTAAATAGATTTTTTTTATTACACAAAGAGATTTCAATAGGTACTTAATTTTGTTCCATCAATATATTGTGTGAGGGCTGCTCCTCTTGGTGCTGAAGTCCTTCTGCATCCTCTCTTCTCCCCCCACCATTCCCCACCCCAGAACACTGATACCTTCACAAAAGGATGTTAATGAGTGAATTCCCACTACCTCCCTTTGCATCTATAAGGCGATGTGTGTCTAAGAAGATGTGCTCACCATAACTTTGAAACATACTGCATCTCCCCCTGTTCTCTTCTGTTGACATGATATGCATTATTCTAGTAAAGTTAACATTACAAAAAAAAAACTACATGAACTGATTCATATGGGCAAGTATGACTGAATGCATAACCATTCTCACCCATCAACTATAAGAGGCAAAGAAACAATACCGTGCCCCA
Source organism: Rhinophrynus dorsalis (assembly GCA_037306005.1). Lineage (NCBI taxonomy): Eukaryota > Metazoa > Chordata > Amphibia > Anura > Rhinophrynidae > Rhinophrynus > Rhinophrynus dorsalis. The sequence goes on from CM074722.1 coordinate 259,432,422, forward strand.
CAGGAATAGATAATGCATTTAACAGCTACTTTGTTGGATGTGCAACCTCCCTGATTTCACAAACAAAGGTAGTTATGAAGTAGAAACATGCATGGAGCAATCTCTGTCACCCACAATCTGGTCCAATGATACCAATTAATTCAATTTCATACCAGTAAAGTGAAATATATGATCAACTCCTTAACTCAAAAATTAAATCTCAATCTGGTCCTGACCAAATACCAGCAATGCAATTAAAGTGCAGTGCCTTGGTCACTGCCCATCCAATTACATCCCTAATTAATGCCTGCCTGTCATTCGAGTATATAGCCAAAGCCTGGAAAGTGGCTAGAGTTGTGCCTATCCACAAAACTGGGGATAAAAATGTAGTATCAAATAACAGACCAATATCCCTACTCTCCACATTAGTTAAAAGCCTAGAGAAATGTGTCCACATGCAACTATATAAGTATTACCGACTGACCAGTTTTTTCACCCCTCTATCAGGCTTTCATTTAAATTACTCAACAGTCACTGCCCTTCAAAAAGTATACAATGTTTTCCAGACTGCCATAGAAAATGGTGAACTCATTGGAGCTATTTTCCTAGATTTTGCAAAGGCTTATGATACAGCAGACCATAGTATTCTGATAACCCAATCCTGAACTTTGGAGTTTGCTTATCATTCTCTAAACTGGTTCTGATCATATTTATCAAACAGAATGCAACATTTGTCTATTGCTGACAATATTTTCCTTATGCTCAAAAGTAACAAATCGGGTTCCCCAAGGCTCCATTCTTGGCCCTCTTCTATTTATAACTTATCTGCCTATGGTTTGCAAAGCATCTTCTGTGCACATGTATGCAGATGACACCATAACCTACACTACAAATTCAATCATATCTCAACTAGAAGCCATATAATAACATGATTTCTCTGAAGTTGAAAGATGAATAGCAAAGAACAAACTCTTTTTAACCCCTTAAGGACCCATAACATGCCAGGACCATCAAACCTGTTTCCTGAGTTTAAGGCTTGGTGACAGTCCTGGCACATCATGGAATTCTGGGATGGCAGTGAGGCTGCATGCAGCTCTTCCATCCCAGAATTCAATTTGGAAAAAAATATATATATATCGTTGGTCCTTAACGGCTGCCCATGAGCCAGATTGGTTAGTTGTTAAGGGGTTAAACATTCATAAAATGGTCACAATGGTATTTATTACAAAGCACAAACTGCGTAATCTCTGCAATACCCACCTATTCATTGTAACAGAGTTTATTCGTAACTTGGCCCTGGTGGATGCATACAAGCATCTTGGTCTTCATATTGATAAATTGACATCCAAAGTTTATCCCAAAATGTTTGCTCTGTTTAGAAACTAATCTTGTTTAAGTCCCCTGGTAAGAAAACATATTGTACAAAAGATTCTAATGTTAGTTCTAGACTATGAGGACGTAGCATATGCTACAGTGCCACAAATCCATCTTGCTAAACTTGACACTCTGTATAACTCATTATGCCACTTTATGCTCCAATGTAATTATACAACCCATCATTGTGATATGTATGAATAACTTAATTGGCTAACACTCCATCTAGACACATCCTTCAACTTTATTGCCTAGTTTATAAACACTTCTCTAGAAAGCTACCAGGCTACCTGAGCAATATGCTCACTCCAGCTTTCTATAGTAACTACAACCTCTGCTCCACTGCTAATAACTCACTACAAGAAAGAAGCTGGTCGATCTGCAGCCTTCTTCTACAGAGCTCCGAAAGTCTGAAATAACTTGCCTGAAAATAATCATATCTTCTCCCAGTGTAAAATCCTTAAAAAAATATTCTTTATATCTAAAAACAATATGCAACAGTATATAAATATTTAGTATGTATGTTTGTGTGTGTGTATACACACACAAACACACACATATATATATATATATATATATATATATATATATATATATATATATATATATATATATATATATACTGGCTTAAAATTTGGAGTCCTTTGCTACTAGCCAGACCTGAAAAGTTACTCGCCACTGCAAGCCATAGCATACCCACCAGGGCTTAATTTCTACTAGCCAGGGCTAAATTTCACTCGCAATTGGCTAGTGGCGAGTGGAAATTTTGAGGCCTGTATATATCTTTATATATATAGTAGCTGAACAGCCCGTTACACGGGCCACTGCAACCAGGTCGCGGGGCAGTCACACACAGTGGAAACTGCCGGCGTCATGGCTGATACAGAGCTGGTTGCTCCTTCGGAGCACCCAGCTCTGTATCAGCTGCAGCGTGGGCAGTCTCTACTGCGCATGACTGCAGCACGTGCAGCAGTGTCTACTGTCGCGGCGTTACACACGATTTAGTGAATTATTATATAGGATATATATATATATATATATATATATATATATATATATATATAAAACCAAGCAAATAATCTGTGTACTCTCCTTGTCAATATGCAGAAATGGCCTGGGTATAAAGTATACATACAGTTTGTAGTTCAAGAACCGCACTCACAGGACTTCCAAATGATGAGAAAATATGCAATTAATTATATCAAAGTTTCTGTCCCACTTTCAGCCTTTGTCAATATATCTTGACAAATGCCCAAAGTGGGGCCAAAATGTTGATATAACAAGTTGCATATTTTCGTATATATATATATATATATATATATATATATATCATGAGGTCAACAAAAATGCACCCTCGGTTCTCCTTCAAATATCAAAAACTGTATTAAAATCACATTGTGTTTTCTAACAGCATAGCAGCAATGTTTCAGTTCTCACATCGGGACCTTCCTCAAGCTAAAAGAGCTGTGTGTGTAAGTGAGATATATTTATACTAAATCTTACCTCAAACGTGAATCAAAACCCCGCAAAAACCCGTTGATGTGCAACAAAACCAATATCGAACGAATAGATGAGGCACTTTGTGATCCTGTCATAGTGCTTATGGGCATGACCCATTGAGTTGTCAACTGTGGCCGACGGAAAACCGCTTGCATTCCACGTGGCTGCCATTGCATTCATCATATGCTCAAAATACCTCATGTGAATGTTGAAAACTTATACTATATGTGCCCAGTGAATGTGCCAACTTAAAAACAATAAAGATGAGAGACCAACATGCCGTATTGCATGTGAAAGTAAACTGTACCACGAATAGCTCATAGACGGCTGCACCAGACAGACTAGCAAACCGCTGGTTTTAACCCTACCGATGCCAAGTCTGCTGTCAGTGTGGCTCCCCAATGGGCCATTCTTGGAGGCTGCAGGAAAACTGTGTGCCGCCCATGACCTGCTTATATATATAATATTACAATATGCATCTGAATACATATGTCATAATACTCAAATCAAGACATATCGATCTTAGAGGTACACCATGACCAAAACTATAAACTAAATAACAATAATAAAAAATGCATAATTAAAAAATAATAAAATAAATAAAAAAAGAAAAGAAAAAAGTAAAAATAAAAATAAAAAAAAATAAAAAATTAAAATTCTCAATATGAAAAAAATAATAAAAAATTATAAAAATGAGAAATAAAATAAAAATGAAAATGAATATAAAAATAATAATGAAAATAAATCTAAATATAAAAAATTAAAAAAATAAGAAAAAAACATGAAAAATATTTAAACAAAAAAATATATAAAAAGTTCTAGTGTATCAATTCTTGATCCTCATAGTCCATAATTGCGGTAAACAGACTCAAAAACTCTTGAAAAAGAACAAGGAATAAAATGCAAGACTGTTCAAAAAAATCTTCAAAAATATTTTAAAATACACAACTAGTACACTGTGGCTTTGCCCAATTGTGATGCCAGCTTTACTTTGTGGCCAATGGGCTACTAGATGGACTAACTTGGGTCCCTTTTAAATAGCTGTAATTACCTATCAGGTAGAAAACAAGATAAGACATTCTTCTCATTAAGTCCATTGGGCCATATTGTGTTCAACTCATGAATCCAAAAACACTCCTTTTGGAGTAATAATTTGGAATGGTCTCCTCCTCTCCTCAATGGCGGCACATGGTCAATGGCAATGAAAAAAAATTAGTCAGTGGATGACTGCTAGATAAAGTTTTGCCACTAGCTTATCTGTTTTCTTGTCTCTAAAAGCAGTGTTAATGTTGAACGATGTCCTGCCATTCTTTCCCTGATAGTTCTCTCGGTTTTGCCTATACAACTTAGGCCACAGGGACATGTTATCATATAGATCACATGGTCTGTTTTGCAAGTAATTAGTTGTTGAATACAATATGATTTTGAGGTGTTTTGAGCATATGATTAATGCCAAGGCAACCGCTTGGAACGCAAGCGGTTTGCCATCGGCCACAGTTGACAGCTCAATGGAGCATGAGCACTATGACAGGATCAAGAAGCGCCTCATCTAGTCGCTTGATATTGGTTTTGTTGCACATAAACGGGTTTTTGATTTATGTTTGAGGTAAGATTTAGTATAAATATATCTCACATCCACACAGCTCTTTTAGCTTAAGGAAGGTCCTGACGTGAGAACTGACACATTGTTGCTATGCTGTTAGAATACACAATGTGATTTTAATACAGTTTCTGATATTTGAAGGAGAACGGTGAGTGCGGTTTTGTTGACCTCATTATATGCATATTTATCAGACAGCACCCGGCAGTTGAAGCTTCTGTTTATATTAAAGGATATTGTGAGTGCTAGTTTGTTACAAATATACATTGCATCTATTATATGCCTGAATACTAAAGCAAAGTCACTTCTCGATTGTTGCAGCACATACTTCTCTTTCAATTTTCATATAAACACAAGCTTCACTCCGAAATAGCCGGGCACACAGCTTTAAATATAACACTTCACTTTCATTTAAAACATAATAAAAGACACCAACGTTTCAGTCCTCCTCAGTGACTTTCTTCAGGGATAATAAGGTTACAGACCCTTATTTCAATAAACTCTATATGTCCTCAAAAATCTAACTTTGTGCAGGTATAGCGTGTACGCCTCTGCCACAGCAACCCGCAGACGCAGCTCCAGCACCAGTCAATCGCAACATCAGAGCCATCATATAACAATTATACTAAATCATAGACCAAATTGTGCACATTAAATTCTATGCATGAAAAACGAAACATCATCACTGGCAGTCATAGATAACAATGGTGATTGACATCAGATATAGTGTATCAAACTAAACTGTTCATTGAGCCCCTGTGGCGATAAAGTCCCAAGTGTGTATACCCAAAACATCTCACGTTTTGATAACATTAACTCCCTGTCACCACCCCGTGGTGATTATTCACTCACTCAAAAGGAAAACATTTTAGCTCATTAACTTTATAATTACATTGTCTAAAGTGTCTGGCTACTGGGCACCTTGTGAGCTGTTGATCATTCAATAAATTATTCAAACCTCGGGTAATCGTAAACCTGTTTTCGTGCATCCTTTCTTTAAATGCCCTGTTTGTTTTAGCAACATAGCATTTGTTGCAGACACATCAATAGATATATTACATAAGCAGTAGTACATGATAAGTTCTCTTTAACCTTAATATTATAATCTCTTCCAGGCACCTTAAGTGTGATCCCAGTTAGTATATGTGAACATGTAACACATTTGTAAACCCCTTTCAAATGTATCACTTTATCAACTACATATTTTTGTCTCAGGTCAGAGCATACTAATTCATCCTTGAGGCTCGGTCCACGTTTGAAACCAAACATTGGCTGTTGTTTAAACAAATGCCCTATCTCGGGATCCTTAGTTAAAAGTTGCCAATTGTTCACCACTGTTGTTCGAAAATCCATGATGAGATCAGAATAGGTGGTAGTCACAATCATACGATCCTTGTTAATTGGATCTTTCTCATTTTGAGGAACCATTAAAAGTGTCTTTCTATCCATATTCACTACTGTTTGTATGTCCCTCTGTATATCAATTTCCTTATACCCTCTTTGGATAAATTAGGCTCCCATTTCTTCTAACAGTGTGTCACTCTCAATTGGATCAGACTTCCGAAAATCTACAAATCTTTACTACAACCTATCATGCGATCTATAGTGTCAGCAAAGAAGAGTCTTCTGCAACCCACAGAGAAATATGTGGATTCATTATTACAAAGCTCAGTGCAAGCAACATCCACTTATATTAAAGATACTCCATCTATGGTGCAGTTGTTGAAGACCATCACATTACCAAATTAGGTGTTTTTGGTAACATTAGATGTAAAAACTCTATACACTGTAATTCCGCATGAACAAGGTTTGGAGGCAGTTAAGCGCCTATTGCTTTCCTCGACAGTCTATAAAGGACCTCCAATTGAATATCTGTTGGTTCTCTTGGAATTATGTCTGAAAAACAATGTTTTCCTGTTTGAAGATCAGTATTACATACAACAAACTGGTACCTCGATGGGTACATCAATGGCACCTACATATGCGAATGCAAATATGCATGAATTTGAAAAAAGAATATATTGAACAACTACAGCATGGAAATATTATTGTATAGAAGATTTATTGATGATGTATTCATGATAATGTCAGGCACTGAGACAAGGTTACTGTTGTTTTTGCAGTTCTTAAATGGACTTGACACGCCAATTAAATTCACTATGCAATATAGTCTCAAGGATTTGTTTTTTGGATTTGAACATTTTTCATGAAAAGGATAAGTTGGGGTACACCTTGTACCGTAAGAAGACAGATGGTAAAACATTGTTACATAACAACAGTTTTCATCCTAAAGCATTGAAGACAGTGGTTCCAAAATCCCAACTTTTAAGAGTTATTAGAAATAATTCCAGCATTGTGAATTGAGATAAGCAACTGATGGAAATGGTGGAACAGTTTGTCGAGAGAGGATACCAACGAAGAGTTTTACTTGAGTTGAAAGATGGTATCACGGTGCCCGTGATTCTCTTTGCGACATTCCTACTTCCTGGTTTGTTTTTGGCTGTCTCTTATTGGTGCTAGCTGGCTAGCCCCTCCCAGGGCTAGCCTTTATATATGCCCTCCTGTCACTTGGCCAGTGCCCTTTCGTGGTGTTCCTGACCTTACGTTATTTTGTGCTCCTGTTCCGTGTTGATCCGGTTTTCGTCTAACCTTGTTCCTGTTCCGCTCTCTGTGTACCGATCCAGGTTTTGGCTGTCTACCGCTCTCTGTGTACCGATCCAGGCTTTGGCTGACTTCCGCTCTCTGTGTACCGATCCAGGCTTTGGCTGACTACCGCTCTCTGTGTACCGATCCAGGCTTTGGCTGACTACCGCTCTCTGTGTACCAATCCAGGCTTTGGCTGACTAACGCTCTCTGTATACCGATCCAGGCACTGGCTGACTAACGCTCTTTGTGTTGCCCTCGCTATTGTTGTCAGTCCTCTCATATTTGTTGCGTCCGGTTGCGCTACTCTCTGCCTGTGTATCAGTGTGGCCTCCGTTACGTACACCCAGCCTGTGCTATCCGGTCACTAGCGATTACCATTGTCAGCTCATTACACTACGCTCAGCCTGTGATTCACTGTGGCCTCAGTTACGTACACCCAGTCTGTGCTATCTGGTCACTAGCAGTTACCGTTGTCAGCTCATTACACTACGCTCAGCCTGTGATTCTCTGTGGCCTCCGTTACGTACACCCAGTCTGTGCTCTCCGGTCACTAGCGGTTACAGTTGTCAGCTCATTTCACTACGCTCAGCCTGTGATTCAGTGGGGCCTTTGTCAGTACTACCTCCTGAGCGCACCGGTCTACAGTGTTACTACTTGTCAGTACTCTCTCTGCTGCACCAGATACCAGGCTGCCTTACCCGGTATTCAGTAAGGCCGGTAGAGCCTCCTCAGTTCCGTGTTGCACCAGTCATTCGGCTGCCTTACCCGGTATTCGGTAAGGCCAGTAGAGCCTCCTCTGTTCCTTGTTGTACCAGTCACTAGGCTGCCTTACCCGGTATTCGGTAAGGCTGGTATAGCCTCCTCTGTTCCTTGTTGCACCTATCTCCAGGCTGCCTTACCCAGTAATCGGTAAGGCCGGTAGAGCCGCATTATTTGTATTGCTATCTGTATGCCCTGACCTGTGTCAAACTATCGTACTGCTGCTTGTAGAGTTTGGACCCGTGTAGGGCCTTGTTGCGCTTTATCTTGTCTAATAAAGCTTTTCTATTTTATCCTACCAAATTGTCTGAGTGTTCAATAAAACCGTGACAGATGGTCTGTCGAAAGAACAGGTTAAATATAATAACGTCTCAGACAATAAAAGAACCAAAAAAGGAGTGTTCATTTTTCCAACTAAGTACACTGTTAGAGCTAAAGAAATCAACCAAAATGTTAAAACCAACTGGATGGTGTTGAAGAAAGATGATACATTGCCCAAAATATTTCATAAAAAACAATGATCCGAGTTTATGGAGAACTCCTGACATTCCATCAATTCAGTTATGGCTGCACAGAGTAGATTCTCTTATTTCTATGGAACAATGTCATGCGAGATCCACGGATACTATGGGGCGGTTTAATCAAATATGGGGCAAATGGATGTCCTTCACACAAACTTTATCTTAACAGAATCCAGACTTAGTTTTTTTTTTTTTTTTTTTCTATCTTCAGTATTAAGGGTCTTGCTAAAATCTGAGTCCAATAACTGATACTTGTGAGGTGGAGTGCCCTTGGAGTTCGGCGACACCCCCTCGGGGTCAATGGTTGGCTATTATACTTGCCCTACTTAAGAAGGGCCCTCCAATTGGTCGGTGGGGGAGCTGTGCATGGTGTTCCCGTCCCTTACCCTCTCTCCTACTCTTACCCAACCTCACCTCTTTGTTCTCACTATTACTCTTACTTGTCTTGTTGAGTAAACTTCACTAGTCTTCAAATTGGTTTAGTTTTGTTCAATAAACATCCAATGCTGCTTTTATTAAGCTTCCCAAATTACATTCTTGAGTCCTATGCAGATTATTAGCACTAGTTTCAGATCTTCTATTTCAGTTAACTCGCTGAGATTACATTTGCTAGCTCAACCTCTTTCTGCCTTAGATACATAATATACTCTGTAACCAGTTGATGCTGTATTTAGCAATATTATTGAATCATTTCCATTGTAACATTCTATGTTGAACTGGTTCATGCTTTGACTTTGTATAGAATTCCTTTGCTTCAATAAAACTTAAAAACAAAAAAAAAACAAAAAAAAAACAAAAAAAAAAAACAATGATCCAATGAAACACAGATCCAATTGCAAGTTATAAAAAACTGAGTAACAGCACATGGCTCACAAGTGGAGCACCAGGATGCTACAGATGCGCAGGATGCACCATGTGTGGTTCCATGAGAAAAGCGAGGATATTCACACACCCGCACACTAATAAATCATATCGTATTCAACAATGAATTACTTGCAAAACAGACCATGTGATCTATATGATAACATGTCCCTGTGGCCTAAGTTATATAGGCAAAACCAACAGAACTATCAGGGAAAGAATGGCAGGACATTGTTGAGCCATTAACACTGCTTTTAGAGACAAGCCAGTGGCGAAACATTATCTAGCAGTCAATCATTCACCAACTAAGTTTTCTTTCATTGCCATCGACCATGTGCCGCCATTGAGGAGAGGAGGAGACCATTCTAAATTACTACTCCAAAAGGAATGTTTTTGGATTCAGGAGTTGAACACAATATGGCCCAATGGACTTAATGAGAACAATGTCTTATATGGGTTTCTACCATATACAGATAATTAAAGGGGACCAAAGTTAGTCCATCTAGTAACCCACCGGCCACAAAGTATAGTTGGTGTCACAATTGGGCAAAGCCACAGTGTACTAGTTGCGTATTTTTGAATATTTTTGAAGATTTTTTTGAACAGTCTCGTATTTTTTCTTGTTCTTTTTCAAGAGTTTTTGAGTCTGTTTACTGCAATTATGGATTATGAGGATCAAGAATGGATACACTATGAACTTTTTGTATTTTTTTGTTTATATATTTTTCATGTTTTTTTCTTATTTTTTCAATTTTTTACATTTATATTTATTTTCATTATTATCTTCATTTTTATTTTATTTCTCATTTTTTTATATTTTTTTATTTTTTATTATTATTTTTTCATATTGAGAGTTATTTTCATTTATTTGTTTTTTTGTTTTTTGATTTTTATTTTTACCTTTTTATTTATTTTATTTTTTTTATTTTTTAAATTATTTATTTTTTATTATTTTTTATTTCATTTTTTTATTATTTTTATTTATTTATATTATAATTTTTCATTTTTTATTTAGTTTACAGTTATGTTTTCATTTAGTTTATAGTTATGTTTTGGTCATGGTGTACCTCTAAGATCCATATGTTTTGAGTATTATGACATAGGTATTAAGATGTATATTGTAATCGTGTGTAATGCCACAACATGCGCAGTAGCCACTGCGGCGCGTGCTGCAGTCATGCGCAGTAGAGTAGTCGCACTGACAGCAGTCTTGGCATCGGTTTGCTAGTCTATCTGGTGTGGCCGCCTATGAGCTATTCGTGGTACAGTTTACTTTCACATGCGATACGGCATGTTGGTCTCTCATTTTTATTGTTTTTAAGTTGGCACATTCACTGGGCACATATAGTATAAGTTTTCCACATTCACTTGAGGTGTTTTGAGCATATGATGAAAGCCATGGCAACTGCTTGAAACTCAAAAGGTTTGCAGTCAGCCACAGTTGACAGCTCAATAGAGCATGCGCATGAGCACTATGACAGGATCACAAAGCGCCTCAGCTAGTCGCTCGATATTGGTTTTGTTGCACATCAACAGGTTTTCACTGGGTTTTGATACACATTTGAGGTAAGATTTATTATAAATATATCCCACATACAAACAGCCTATAGCTTGAGGAAGGTCCTGACGTGAGGACTGAAACGTTGCTGCTAAGCTGTTAGAAAACACAATGTGATTTTAATACAGTTTTTGATATTTGAAGGAGAACCGTGAGTGCGGTTTTGTTGACCTCATTATATGCATATTTATCAGACAGCACCGGCAGTTGAAGCTTCTGTTTACATTAAAGGATATTGTAAGTGCTAGTTTGTTTTATATATATATATATATATATATATATATATATATATATATATATATACAGGGCTCAAAATTTCAAGTCCTGGGCTACTAGCCCCACCCATATCCTAGCCCCACCCATATCCCTGCCTTCAACCCCACCCATCTCAAGTTCTCTTTGATTAAATTACACTGTTGTTCTAAGTTTTAGTCAGAATAAAATTAACAAAACGACACAACAAACAAACAATGTACACACATAATTTAAAAGGAAAATAAAACCTTATATATACACCAGCACATGGATAGATCCCTATCCAAGTTTCTATCCCTGGACTAGTGTTCCCAGTCTCTCAAGCCCTATACAAAAAAATATATTTATGGGAGAGCACTATTGAAGTAAATCCAACAATATGTCCCAGATACAGATATATTCTAAACACAAATCCTAATAGAGTTATACTCTGTGGCAAAGATAAAAAACCTATAAAAAGAATAAAAATAAAAAACTTTAATAATAATGTATCAATATATAAATTCTATATGAATCATAGTAAGTACAAAGTCTCAAGTAACCAAAGTCCGCATGTAATCACAGTCTCTTTAATAATAATGTATCAATAGATAAATCATATATCTATGTGAATCATAGTAAGTACATAGTAAGTACATAATGTATTTTATGTAAATGTATTTTGATGTCTTCCTTGGTGTGGTTGGTAAGCTTACACACGGATTGGCCAATTTGTGGGATGAAATTCTCACTTATTTCACTTAGATTTACTAAGGATTATTATATATGCCCATTACAGGGTACACATTATTCGCAGCATATAGAGGAGCACAGAGCTTGTTTGTTTGTATGTGTTTTCACTTTTGGGTCTAAGCCTAATGTCAGGGGAACTGGAGAACCCTCTCATTTCTTGCTTCTATCTATATCTTTCATATTTATACTAAAGTTTAATTTATATTTATTATATGGCTAATTACCTCAGACCTATATAGTAGACCTGAAACAGCAGGGTGGAGTCAGGCTGCTTAACTTATTTTGTACTGGAACCCAGAATAGCTGGGTCAGTAACTGGTAGTGAGGGAACTACTGTGAGTTAGTCTCCTGAAAGGAGTATGCCTGTTTATTTGTGTACTTTTTTTTTTTTTTATCAAAAACCTGTTTGATTTAAAGGGGAAGCATAGTGGCAGGGACCATATGATATTCTGAAAAATAAGCCCTGTAAATTATAAGGTTAGTCAGCCAGATCGCCATAAGAAGGAGGTGATGCTTCATATAAACCTTCTTAATCCATGGAGGGATAGAGAAGCATGTGCAGTTGTGGTGGGTGACCTAAAGGCTGATTCCCTAGCCCCTGAACAGTCTGTGGCAATTTCTAAAGAGGTGTCACCTGAACAATTAGAGGAGGCTAGGAGCATGGTTGAGAGGAATAAGGATGTCTTCTCGCCAATCCCTGGCAGAACCCAGGAAATTGCCCATGACATTATTACAGAGGCAGGGGTTATCATATTAGGGCTAAATCATACAGAATTCCTGAGGCAAGAAGGGAAGCTGTAAGGGCTGAGTTTAGGAAAACGCTTGAACTCGGGGTGATCGAACCATCTCAAAGTAATTGGCCCAATAGTTCTAGTACCCAAGCCTGATGGGTCTATTATAATGATTTCAAAAAGTTAAACAAAGTTTCAAAGTTTGACACCTATCCCAAGCCCTGGGTGGATGAGTTGGTAGAGAGATTAGCAAATGCTAGATTTCTCTCTGTGTTGGATCTGACAAAAGGTTATTGGCAGATACCATTATGTGAGCGTGCCAGAGAGAAAACAGCATTTGCTATGCCTGACGGTCTATTCCAGTATAGAATAATACCTTTTGGTCTGCATGGAGCCCCTGCAACATTACAGAGGTTAATGGACAAATTGCTCAGGCCTCCATAACCAGTATACAGCTGCATATCTGGTGGTGATAGACACCTTCAGAAAGGCTGGGCTAATGACTAACCCATCTAAGTGTCTTATTGGGTTGGCAGAGGCCAAGTACCTGGGTTACTTGGTTGGTAGAGGGTTACTAAAACCCCATATTGACAAAGTAGGGCCATACAGAACTGGCCTCGGCCCCTTAGGAAAAAGCAGGTTAGAGCCTTTCTGGGACTGGTTGGTAATTGCCGCAGGTTTATACCACATTTTGTAAACAGAGCTTATCCCCACCTGACCTCATTAAAGCAAAATGTTCGGACATGGTGAGGTGGGAAAGCAAAGCAGAGGACTCCTTTTCGGATTTTTGTTCTGCACTGTGTCAACAACCTATCCTGGTGGCACCTGACTTCAAGAAATAATTCTTCTTGCAGACCGATGCCTCTGAGGTGGATTTGGGGGTAGTACTTTTGCATTCATAGACAGTGAAGAGCATCCCGTCTTGTACTTGAGCCGGAAACTGTTGCCCAGAGAGCAGCGATATGCGGTGGTCGAAAAGGAGTGTTTGGCTCTTAAGTGGGCTACGGACACTCTTAAGTATTATTTGCTTGGTAGACGCTTTACACTGATCATTGACCATGCTCCCTTACGGTGGATGCACACCAACAGGGACAAACTCCAGGGTCCTGAGATGGTTTCTGTCCTTACAACCATTTAAGTTTGTTGTGCAGCACCGGGGTGGTTTGCTTCATGGTAATGCTGATGCTCTGTCTAGGGCATATGGCCTTGCGGCGCTGGCCGCTTCCCATGCCTGTGTTAAGCTGGGGAGGGGAATATGTGACAGAGTCCAGGACCATGTATACATCAGCCTGAGGATACAACAATCAGTTTATCCTGGCTATTAAATGATTATGTTTTTTTTCCCCCCCACAGGGTCAGTAACTGGTAGTGAGGGAACTACTGTGAGTTAGCCTCCTGAAAGGAAGTAGGCCTGTTTATTTGTGTACTTTTTATTTGGAATCAAAAACCTGTTTGATTTAAAGGGGAAGCATACCCTAAAAGTGGAAAGAGACTTTTCTTTTGTTGTTGCTGTTTAATAAACTGCATTGAAGTTACAACCTCCTGGTGTTTCTGAAGAGAGAGAGAGAGAGAGAGAGAGACATGGGGGGAATGGCAGCACTCACTGTTCAATAATCCTCCTTATGGTCTGGGTGCTCGTCCAGAATGTAGTAGAAATACAAAAGCAAAGAACAGGAGAAGCACGCTCAGAAGTCCATAGTTCACTCAAATAACACAGGTGTTTATTAAATCGACATTTCGACCACCCTCAATGGCCTTGATCAAGATTACACCATAAACAGACAAAACCAACCCTTAAATAGCTCATCCAAAAAATAGCGCCAAAAGTTAGCGCTGTTTGTTACCGACATTGAACCAATCTGAAAACAACATGTATAGAACATAAAAATAGAATATGGGGAAACATAAATAATGTGTGCATACATTATAAATGTGTATCAAAACAGACTATACATCAAAATCAGTGAAATCACTTTTATTCTACCAGTCTCTTGTTTTTCTATGGCTAACATGGTACAACCTTTTTCATTTTAGTCAGAAATGCTCCTTTCTCACTTCACACCTTCATCCAGAGAATAACTGGCATTGGCAAACAATCACCAGTCTCCTGGCTGATATGTGACAGAAGATCCTTCCTACCTGAGCTGGCAGGCTGAGCCTGGCTCAACTGAGATAGATTGGCAGATACTACACAGATAGGCATACATAAACCACACATTCAAGACATACAGACAGGTATAAATTGACATACAATGTTAGTTACTCACATCCATTCCTAAATCCTCATAAACAAGATGGATAAGCTTTGTTCTTTGTTGCAAGCAGCTGATTCTGAAGGTCTTTCACATACTGCACTGTAGAAATTTCCACTGCAGTCCTTGGGAGAGAGAAAGAGAAAGATGCTGAAATGTTGATACTAGTGACTAGTGTGTACTAGATACTGACGGGTAAAAAGGGGGAGGTGACTGATTTAAGGAGTATCAGTGCTAGGCTGTTCTCTGGACAATTCAGGGATTATGTGGGAGTGATTTATAGACCGTGACACTGACAGTGACAGGATAAAATGAAGGAGATTTTTCCTGTACACCTCAGTACACACAATATACAGAGACATAATCATTAGTGTTGAGCGAGCATGCTCGGCCGATGCTCGGATCGGCTCGAGCATCGCTCTGCTCGGCACATGGCGGTACTCGTACGAGTACCGCATGTGCTCGCCCGCCATGTTCGGGTCTCCTCCCCGCACGTTTTGCGGCTGCTGCGCAGCCAATAAACGTGCAGGGAGGCTCTGACATCGGTGTAATGCCAGCAGCCATGTTGGCTGCTGGCATTACACTGATTGGCTGGCCAGAACCCGTGGTCAGGTGCTGTATAGCACCTGACCAGCGAGTTCGGCTCAGTCTGAGCCAGGGAGAGCTGAGGATAGGAAGGGAAAGGCAGTGTAGGGAGGAAAAAAACAAAAATTGTGAAAAAAAAAGAACCAAAAGTCCTTTTTAGGACTACTGTGTGTGGGGGCAGCAGGTTATTTGGTGTGGGGGGAAAAAAACAAAAAAAAAAAAAAAAAAATATATATATTCTGTTTAGTGTGCAAAGTTGCAGATTAGAGCACATTCTGTTTAGTGTGCACAGTTGCAGATTAGAGCACATTCTGTTTAGTGTGCAAAGTTGCAGATTAGAGCACATTCTGTTTAGTGTGCAAAGTTGCAGATTAGAGCACATTCTGTTTAGTGTGCAAAGTTGCAGATTAGAGCACATTCTGTTAAGTCTTCAAACTAAAATATCAAAGTCACGTATTCCATTCAGTGTGCGTCGCCGCAGTTTAGCAGCACATTCTGAGTACTGTGCAGAGTTGCAGAATAGGAAGAAATACTGTTAAGTCTTCAAACTAAAATATCAAAGTCACATATTCCATTCAGTGTGCTTCGCCGCAGTTTAGCAGCACATTCTGTGTACTGTGCAGAGTTGCAGAATAGGAAGAAATACTGTTAAGTCTTCAAACTCAAATATCAAAGTCACATATTCCATTCAGTGTGCTTCGCCGCAGTTTAGCAGCACATTCTGTGTACTGTGCAGAGTTGCAGAATAGGAAGAAATACTGTTAAGTCTTCAAACTAAAATATCAAAGTCACATATTCCATTCAGTGTGCTTCGCCGCAGTGTAGCAGCACATTCTGTGTACTGTGCAGAGTTGCAGAATAGGAAGAAATACTGTTAAGTCTTCAAACTAAAATATCAAAGTCACATATTCCATTCAGTGTGCTTCGCCGCAGTTTAGCAGCACATTCTGTGTACTGTGCAGAGTTGCAGAATAGGAAGAAATACTGTTAAGTCTTCAAACTAAAATATCAAAGTCACATATTCCATTCAGTGTGCTTCGCCGCAGTTTAGCAGCACATTCTGTGTACTGTGCAGAGTTGCAGAATAGTAAGAAATACTGTAAAGTCTTCAAACTAAAATATCAAAGTCACATATTCCATTCAGTGTCTTTCACCGCCGTTTAACAGCCTATTCTGTGTACTCTGTACAGTTCCAGAATTATAAGAAATACTGTTAAGTTTTCAAACTCAAATATTAAAGTCACATATTCCATTCAGTGTCTTTCACCGCCGTTTAACAGCCTATTCTGTGTACTCTGTACAGTTGCAGAATTATAAGAAATACTGTTAAGTTTTCAAACTCAAATATTAAAGTCACATATTCCATTCAGTGTCTTTCACCGCCGTTTAACAGCCTATTCTGTGTACTCTGTACAGTTCCAGAATTATAAGAAATACTGTTAAGTTTTCAAACTCAAATATTAAAGTCACATATTCCATTCAGTGTCTTTCACCGCCGTTTAGCAGCCTATTCTGTGTACTCTGCACAGTTGCAGAATAGGAAGAAATACTGTTAAGTTTTCAAACTCAAATATTAAAGTCACATATTCCATTCAGTGTGTTTCAACGCCGTTTAACAGCCTATTCTGTGTACTCTGCAGAGTTGCAGAATTATAAGAAATACTGTTAAGTTTTCAAACTCAAATATTAAAGTCACATATTCCATTCAGTGTCTTTCACCGCCGTTTAACAGCCTATTCTGTGTACTCTGTACAGTTCCAGAATTATAAGAAATACTGTTAAGTTTTCAAACTCAAATATTAAAGTCACATATTCCATTCAGTGTGTTTCAACGCCGTTTAACAGCCTATTCTGTGTACTCTGCAGAGTTGCAGAATTATAAGAAATACTGTTAAGTTTTCAAACTCAAATATTAAAGTCACATATTCCATTCAGTGTCTTTCACCGCCGTTTAACAGCCTATTCTGTGTACTCTGTACAGTTCCAGAATTATAAGAAATACTGTTAAGTTTTCAAACTCAAATATTAAAGTCACATATTCCATTCAGTGTGTTTCAACGCCGTTTAACAGCCTATTCTGTGTACTCTGCAGAGTTGCAGAATTATAAGAAATACTGTTAAGTTTTCAAACTCAAATATTAAAGTCACATATTCCATTCAGTGTCTTTCACCGCCGTTTAACAGCCTATTCTGTGTACTCTGTACAGTTCCAGAATTATAAGAAATACTGTTAAGTTTTCAAACTCAAATATTAAAGTCACATATTCCATTCAGTGTCTTTCACCGCCGTTTAACAGCCTATTCTGTGTACTCTGTACAGTTCCAGAATTATAAGAAATACTGTTAAGTTTTCAAACTCAAATATTAAAGTCACATATTCCATTCAGTGTGTTTCAACGCCGTTTAACAGCCTATTCTGTGTACTCTGCAGAGTTGCAGAATTATAAGAAATACTGTTAAGTTTTCAAACTCAAATATTAAAGTCACATATTCCATTCAGTGTCTTTCACCGCCGTTTAACAGCCTATTCTGTGTACTCTGTACAGTTCCAGAATTATAAGAAATACTGTTAAGTTTTCAAACTCAAATATTAAAGTCACATATTCCATTCAGTGTGTTTCAACGCCGTTTAACAGCCTATTCTGTGTACTCTGCAGAGTTGCAGAATAGTAAGAAATACTGTTAATTTTTCAAACTCAAATATTAAAGTCACTTATTCCATTCAGTGTGTGTCACCGCAGTTTAGCAGCCTATTCTGTGTACTCTGCAGAGTTGCAGAATAGTAAGAAATACTGTTAAGTTTTCAAACTCATATATATTAAAGTCATATATATCGTGTAAGATGAAGAAGGCGGGTAAAAAGGGACGGGGAAGTGGACGTGATCCTGAAAGTTCAGGGCGCGGGTCAGGACGCGGAGAAACTGTGCCTGGTGCCAGAGCACAAGAAAGAAAGACATCCACCATACCTAGCTTCATGTCTGATTTCACAGGGCGTCGCAGGACATCACTCTCGAGGTCCGACCAGTGCGAACAGGTGGTCGGTTGGATGACAGCTGATACTGCTTCCAGTCGGTTAAGCACCACCCTGTCTTCCACCAAGTCCACTCTCAGTAGCCAAGAGTCTGGTCAACATAATCCTCACTCTGATCATCCTTCCTCCCACCATACACGGTCTGGTCAAAGAAGTGATCCCACACTGGGATATAGTGATGAGCTCGTCTCATCACCAATCCTTCATTTGACCCTCTCTCCAAGCACGCTTGCAGAGGAACATGACATCTTGTGCCCTGATTCACAACCTCTAGAGGCTACCCAATCACAAGAAGATGACAGATGTGAACGGCATTTAAGGTCAAAGGAAGTAGTGGATGATGATGATGATGATGATGAGACACAGTTGCCATTAAATCAACCACTATTTCCGTCTCAAGACCTTGTTGAGGAGAATGTTATACAGTTGTCAATGACTGAGTATGTGGTGGGATCAAGACTTGAGGAGGATGATCAGAGTGAGGAAGTGGAGGAGGACTTGGTGGACGACGAGGTGACTGACCCCACCTGGGAAGGTGTAGAGCCGAGCGATGACAGCAGTCCTGAGGGTGAGCCATCTGCAGCACCGCAACAGGCTGGAAGAGGCAGTGGTGTGGCTACAGAAAGAAGGCGGACCGCACCAAACCGGCCCGCAAATGTTCCACGGAGCACCCCCTTGCGTAAATCTACCTTGCCAAGGGGTAGGTGTTCCGCGGTATGGCGTTTTTTTAAGGAAAGTGCGGACGACAAAAGAATTGTAGTTTGCAACCTGTGCCACACCAGAATGAGCCGAGGCATGAACACTAGAAACCTCACCACCACCAGCATGATCCGACACATGGCATCCAAGCACCGTAGTAAGTGGGAGGAACGCCTGGATCGCCCATCTGTGTCTGCAGGCCACACCACTGCCTCCTCTTCCCCTGTTTTCGGTGCCGCCAATCGCCTGTCGAAGGCGCAGGCCCGCATACCTCCCGCCCTGCACCTGTACCATCTGAAGCACCATCAGCGACCACATCCACTTCCCTGTCCCAGCACAGCGTCCAAATGTCGTTACCCCAGGCATTTGAGCGCAAGAGAAAGTACCCAGCCACCCACCCACAGGCCATAGCACTAACCTCACACCTTTCAAAATTACTGGCCATCGAAATGCTGCCATTTAGGCTTGTGGACACTGAGTCCTTCCGCAGCCTGATGGCAGCAGCTGTCCCTCGGTACGCGGTCCCCAGCCGCCACTACTTTTCCCGGTGTGCCATCCCCGCATTACACCACCATGTGTCCCGTAACATCACCCGTGCCCTGACCAACGCAGTTACTGGGAAGGTCCACTTAACGACTGACACATGGACAAGTGCTTGTGGCCAGGGACGCTACATTTCCCTGACGGCACACTGGGTGAATGTCGTGGAGGCTGGGAGCGACTCGGACCCTGGGATGGCACGGGTGCTACCCACGCCGAGGATTGCGGGCCCTACCTCCATCAGGGTTTCCACCAGCACCTACGTTATTGGCTCCTCCTCCTCCGTTTCCACCTCCGAATTCTCTACACACACCGCCACTCCCCCATCAGCCAGTAGCTGGAAGCAGTGTAGCACTGCAGTGGGGAAGCGTCAACAGGCCGTGCTGAAGCTGATCTGCCTTGGGGACAAACAGCACACGGCCTCAGAGCTGTTGCAGGGGATTAGTCACCAGACCGAGCAGTGGCTCTCGCCACTCAACCTGCAACCAGGCATGGTTGTGTGTGATAATGGGCGTAACTTGGTGGCGGCTTTGGAGCTCGGTAAGCTCACACACGTACCATGCCTAGCGCATGTATTTAATTTAGTGGTGCAGCGATTTCTAAAAACCTACCCCAATGTGCATGATCTCTTGACCAAGGTGCGCCGCGTGTGTGCACATTTCCGTAAGTCATCTACAGCTTCGGCCGGCCTGTTGAAGCTGCAGCAGCGCTTACAATTGCCAGCTCACCGGCTGCTGTGTGACGTGAGCACGTGCTGGAACTCCACCTTCCACATGTTGGCCCGGCTTTGTGAGCAGCAGAGGGCAGTAGTGGAGTACCAGCTGTTACACGGTCGTCGCCTCTCCGTTCAACTTCCTGTAATCAGAAGTGAGGAGTGGGAATGGATGTCAGACCTCTGCGAGGTTTTACGCAATTTTGAGGAATCGACACAGATGGTGAGCGGCGATAACGCTATTATCAGTGTAACCATCCCACTTCTGTGTCTACTGAAACGCTCGCTGCTCACAATTAAAACCGACGCTTTGCATGTGGAAGAGGTGGAAATGGGGGAGGAAGAGCTTACACAAGGTGATAGCCAGAGCACCCTCACTTCGTCTTCTCAGCGACAATTGGAGGAGGCGGAGGAGGAGGAGGAGGAGGAGGAGGAGGAGGAAGACACGGTTGCCTCCGCTACAGAGGGTAGCCATGGAACTTTAGTTCCATCTCTTCAGCGTGGGTGGGCAGAAGAGGAGGAAGAGGATGAGGATATTGAGAGTCAGCCTCCTGGTGAGGACAGCGAAATCTTGACTGTTGGTACTCTGGCACACATGGCTGACTTTATGTTAGGCTGCCTTTCCCGTGACCCACGCGTTGTACGCATTTTAGACAACACGGATTACTGGGTGTTCACCCTTCTGGACCCCCGCTACAAAGAGAATTTCTCATCTCTCATTCCTCCGGTGGAGAGGACAAGCAAAATGGTGCAATACCAGAAGGTTCTTGTTGAAAAATTGCTCCAAAATTTTCCATCTGACAACGCTGGCGGCAGAGTACGTGCTACCTTGGCCAACCGAGAAGGGGAGAAAAGGGGAGCACACAGCAGTTCCGACAAAGGCAGGGCAACACTCTCCAAGGCGTGGGACACCTTCATGACACCCCGCCAGCACCCTCACCCTGATGCGCAGCCTAGTGTCACAAGGAGGGAAAAGTTTTGGAAGATGGTGAAGGAGTACGTAGCAGACCGTGTCAGCGTCCTCAATGATCCCTCTGTGCCTTACAACTACTGGGTGTCCAAGCTGGACACGTGGTATGAACTGGCACTCTACGCCTTGGAGGTGCTGGCCTGCCCTGCCGCCAGCGTTCTGTCTGAGCGGGTATTTAGTGCTGCTGGTGGCATCATAACAGATAAGCGTATCCGCCTTTCCACCGACAATGCTGATAGGTTGACACTTATAAAAATGAACAAGGCCTGGATTTCCCCTGACTTCTCCACTCCACTGGAGGAAAGCCCCGGGGGAACATAAACTCACTTTATATATGTTATTTACAATGATGGGAATACTCTGTATTCCCATTCACCCCTTCCACCCCAAAAACGGGTATATGGTTGACTCTTAATGTTCTCATCCTCCTCCTCCTCTTCCATATGCCCTGGGATATAATTTTTATATAGGGCCAGCTCACCAGCGTGCCCTGGGATATAATTTTTATATAGGGCCAGCTCACCAGCGGGCCCTGTGATATAATTTTTATATAGGGCCAGCTCACCAGCGGGCCCTGTTTGCCAATTTTTATATAGGTCAGCTCACCAGCGGGCCTTCTCATATAATGTTTTATTGGGTCAGCTCTCTAGCGGGCCCTCTCATATAATGTTTTATAGCGTCAGCTCACTAGCGGGCCTTCGCATATAATGTTTAGGATGGTCAGCTCTGCAGCAGACCCTCACCCATAATGTTTTAGATGGTCAGCTCAGCGCACGTTTCCCTCTTAATCATGGCCTCAGTTCAATAAAATCAAGGAAATTTTTGGGAGAATTTGTCTCTGTGCACGTTTCCCTCTTAATCATGGCCTCAGTTCTGAAAATCAAGGAAATTTTTGGGAGAATTTGCCTCTGTGCACGTTTCCCTCTTAATCATGGCCTCAGTTCTGAAAATCAAGGAAATTTTTGGGATAATTTGCCTCTGCGCACGTTTCCCTCTTAATCATGGCCTCAGTTCTGAAAATCAAGGAAATTTTTGGGAGAATTTGCCTCTGCGCACGTTTCCCTCTTAATCATGGCCTCAGTTCTGAAAATCAAGGAAATTTTTGGGATAATTTGCCTCTGCGCACGTTTCCCTCTTAATCATGGCCTCACTTCAGAAAATCGATGAAATTTTTGGGAGAATTTGCAGATGATATACAAGTAAATATACAGCAAATACTGTTTGGTAACAATTTTTCGCCTAAAGTCGTTTTTATTTTCCTTTTTGTGTGTTTTACGGTCAGTCTGTAAAAATGGCGTACTACGGGCGAAAGATCGTTCCCAGCAGCGATGTTGGAGTCCAAGGTGCATCCAGACATCCTCCCTATACTGTCCCTGAACCATTTCTGTAGTGTTTCCATCTTTTTCTGCCCTTTTCCTATGGACCAGGCACCCTCCCCTCATCAGAGCAGGGGGTGCCTGGTGTAATGCTCGAGTCCTCCCATTGACTTCAATGGGGCTCGGGTGCTCGGCCGAGCACTCGAGCCTCAGGGGGTGCTCGGTCAGAGCACCCGAACATCCGAGCATTGGGGTGCTCGCTCATCACTAATAATCATATTTTTTTTCAAACAGGAAAAACTTCACTCCACAAACTATCAGCTCTGTTGTGTACTTTACAGTAAAAATCAACACTATCATCATTCTGTCCTGCAAATCATCTTGTCACCATCATGGTTTAGAAATCCAAACACCACCCAGTCACACTAAATATTATTGACAAAGCAGTAATACAGGTCTTCTTCTAAACCCTATCTATGAGTGTCTATGAGTATTTCTGCTGATGTTCCAAGTGTAGTGCCACTGACACCTAATGTTTGTACTATTACAACATCTACCCTCAGTAGCAGTAGTAGTAGTAGTAGTAGTAAACTTTTAGGAACCCCTCAGCCTATGAAAGCTCCAGAGTGGAAACAGTTCACCAACAATCCAATAGTTAAAAATGTTATCTGTCTTCTCTGTAAAAACATGTGAGTGTGGGGGGGATGTTTCATGTCTACTCACCTAAAGTACAACCACATATCTGACTGGAAGACACATCAGAGTGGAAACAGTTCATCAACAATCCAAAAGTTAAAAATGTTGTCATCTGTTTGTAAGTAGGGGGAAAGAATTTCCATGTCTACTCATCTAAAGCACAACCACATATCTGACTGGAAGATACACCAGCAGTATGTCAGAGGTATGATGACTAGCAGTAGTAGAAGCACTCTTAAAACTGCATGGGGCCAAGGGGAACACAATGGTAGCAATGTTGTTGTCTTACGGAGTGAGGGAACATTCTCCATAGCTACAAAAAATACACATTGCTCCTACTGCTGCTGTTTTGCTGCTGTTTTGTGTGACCAGAGTCCCCACGCCCACCATCAGGCTAGCCACCACTAGTCATGCTGTTAAAATGATTCAGTTATGCAGCTATTCTTTCTTGGTTGCACTGAGTTCTAACATTACTGAAATAAAAAAATGCACCACAATAAGCCCAAATTACTCCTGAGGACTGGCATACTTGAAATACAAGATAGTGGTTATTGTCATGGACAAAGGGCAAAGGGCCTCAAAATGCTAACAATGTTTTTTAAGTCTTACATAGTTACATAGTAAATGAGGTTGGATAAAAGCACAAGTCCATGAAGTGTAACCTCTGCCATAGTATAACCCAGAAAATGAGAACTGCATAATCCTTTCCAACTCCTAGATGGGTGTTAGTCCGCTTACCAGAACTTCCTACTAATACACAGTATAACCCTGTATTTCCCATCATATAGAAATGTACTGTACCTAATCTTCTTTTAAATATATACACTGTATCTGCCATTACTGCATCCCTGGGTAAAGCATAGGTATGGGTGAAAGGTCCCGTTTTGTTCTAGGCAGATATGCTGCGAAAACCACATAGTTCTCTGCTTTTTCATTGAGAAATTCTTCCCATAGCAAATACATTAAATATTTCTTCATTTCACATTCACCAAAAAACATTTAGTTAAAATACTTCCATATTTTTTCTGTTTGTTTCAATGGGCATAAATGTCCAGTCCATTTACTATAAATATCTCACATTTTTTGCACTAAAAACATAATGTAACCAGAAGTAAAATGTAGAAAAAGCAGATAAGGATATAGAGAAGGCAAAAGGTAATTTTCAAGCAATTTAGTTAGGAATATAAGGGTAGCAATGGCTCATAGAGTTGGCTGACACTCTGAGCATCTGTAATAAAAAATGGAGGAGCCCACAGGACCATGATTTGTCCAGTGACACAGGAAAGGAGGAGGAAGTATCACCACCAGCATGGAAGCATCCGGGAGACCACATTCACCAGTGATGTCCAATTTCATCTCTACTTGGCATCTGGGTAAAAATTGGGACAAAGGCACATGCAGAACTGGGTAGCAGTGTGAGCAATAGGGGACCCTAAGTCACAAATCACAAGTGTTATTCCCAAGCAGTCCCTCTACCACACAACAGCTAAAGAGGGTTGGGGTGGTGAAACAGCTGATGGTACTAGATCTATGGATCCTAATGCTGAGGTGGAAGAGGAAGTGAGCAGCCAGACTAACGGTCAAGGGAGATCACATAGCCCTGAACCTGTGATTATCATTCCCCCAGCATTGTCCCACTGGAGAATTTTTTCAGAAGGCGGCAGAACTGGCTAGCAGTATGAGTAGCATCACACACCATCTGTCTGTGTCTGCTGCTAGTGCTGTCAGTGTGCCTTCTTCATCTGAAGAGATGGCAAATATGACAGTAGGTGACACTTTGTCACGTTTCTCATCACCAGCCAGTTCCATTCCCATACAGCAGCAGCAAGAGACTGGTGATGGTGGTGATGAGAGTCAGTGTGATGGTGGAACATCTGAGTCGGAGAAGAGAATGAGGGCCTTTTTAGCAGAAAGTGAAAAGGAATGGGAGGCAGATATGCAAATGGCCATGGTCATCACCACCATCATCACCAACAGTGACAGAGTTTGCTTCTGCTGTAATTCCTGCTGCTGAGTCAACAAGGTAAGACATTCATCTGCCTCAGTAGCAGGATGATGATGCTAGTGTCCCACAGACCACAGTGACTATTATGGGACTGGGTCCCAGAAGCAGTGATTTGAGTCTAGGACAGGTTCCATTTGTTACCAATAATCCTGGTCCTAGTTCTAGTGCTGATTCTGATACAGCAGCAGCATCCTCTGCCATAATCATTCTTCTCCACCTGTCACCTCCCTGAACTCATGGGAGTAGGAATATTTTTCTTTTGGGGCAGGCACAGTACAGTCATCAGTGACTGCATTATGCACTATGTGTGACAAGTCAATTAAAAGGGGAAAAGAGGTGAGACACCTTGGCACTTCATAAAACACATGTAATACAGACACCACAACATGTATGTGAAGAAAGTGAAAGCCAAACCCCCAAAAAAGAAATTGGGAGCCACTGACACTGTACCCCCTTTCCTTACCCAGAGTACCAAGAACATCATCATTTATTTATTTAATTAACTGCCCCCATCCGTGAAAAAAAACACATTGCCTTTTCAACTTCTTATTTCCCAAGACACAGATATAACAGTCACACAGGCCTCTGCCTATGCGTTCCCAGTCATTCACACAGAATTTTGGGATATTTGGGGTAAATCTCCTTTGCTACCATCTCACTCCCCCCTACTCCCTTAACACAGAGAAACCGGCCAGATCAGGAAGGAACTTGGATCATGGCTGCCTGTGTCTTCCCAATCAATTATACAAGATTTTAAGGTATTTGGGGTCAACCTTCTTTTACCCTTTGTGCCCCCATAGTGCCCCCAGACACCCCTAATGCATAAAAAAGTCCTGTCTACAAGATACCCTAAACTGAGCTTCAGCTTATTTTTGTTAGCCTGTCTTCATTAGCTGAAAAATGTGCTAATGTCACTTTTTGTGGGAAATTTGCCATTAGGCAGGAAGTGATATTTTTCTCCATTTTCTCTTTTGGCACAAAAACTTTTGTTCATCTCTAGCATGGAATGCCAGAATTTAATAGACCTTATTATAAATAACCCCTTCATCTGCTGAAGTTTAAACAACCTTTCATCTAATCTTAAAGGAGCAGTAAACTTTTTTTATGAAAACACATATTTTATAGAGCATTTCCTGCTGAATAAAACAAGGGTGCTCCCATCACTGTCAGATGTTTTATTCAAAATTTATAGCAGTTTAAATAATCAGGAAGTGAATTTACTGTGTTTACTTCCTGATAGTTCTAACTGACAGGAAGTGACAAGCAGTTTCTATCACATTCTATGGAGCACTGTATGTCTCTGACTTTTCTGACTTTCCTCTCCATTAGAATCTAACTGGAAATCTAATTAGAATTTGACCACTAGAGGGCACTGCTAATGTAAAAAAACATGGGTTTAAACTGTAATAACGCTGGAAATATAAATCTCCCGGCCGTGGGAGTACCCTTATTTTACTCAATAGGAAAATCCCTACAATATGTATTTTTTTCATTAAAAAAATTTACTGCTCCTTTAAGGGGTGGCCCTTAGTTATTTGTTCATACCTTGGAATGAAAAGCTTACTAGATCTCCTTGTATTTAACTTACATATACTTACACAATGTAACAAGATCTCTTAGAAAAAATTTTTTCTGAAGTTAGTAAATCAAGTCTGGCTAGATGTCCTTCATACTTCAGTTCCTCTATTCCCTTAAACCATTGTGTTGCTTTTCTCTGTACTGTTATCTCTAATTCTTGAATATGTACCGTTTGATTTGTGAAACTGCTAGATTTTTGTTAAATTGCTCCTTATGTATGAAAGCAAAGTCTATCAATTATCTGCTAAAAAATTACCCAATAGCAGAAAAGAATGGAAATTTCCAATGGTCAAAATTACACTTTGAACCAGTTGAATGCATATGGGACCTGTCTAACAGTTAAGAGGTTAAGAACCCAATTTAAATCAAGAGGATATGTTATTAACCAGCTATCATATATCTGATTTGTGTCAGAATTATGTACATTACATTACACCCCCCCTTTTATGTCTGAATTACAACATATGAAACCATGGTGAGGTCTACAATGCATTTCCAGATTATGCATCTGAACCCTTGTGAGCACTGAATGTGTTAACAGTGACATTGAAAGATATTTTGTTTGATAAAATTAACATAGAGTACAATTTCTAAGATCACAAATTTCCCCTCTTTAACTTTCTGCAAGAAACCCATAGGGCCTTATGTATAAGAGGAAGTTTGAGCATTTCTGGTGCTAAGCAACTGCACTGCAGGGAATAGACAATAAGAAAGCCATCAGATATGATTGCTGTAGAACAAATGCAGTATTTCAAGACATTGCCAATAATATATGATTTATATTTCATTCATATGGTGAGGAGATTTGTTTTATATAATATTGCATTTCTCCCCAAGCATCTCCAAACACAATTCATTTATTGATCAAACTTAGTGCATCTCCCCCAAGACCTTAGTATGCATAGGAGAGTTATAATATGACTGAAAACATCAAACAGATCAGTACAAAAACAAAAAATGGGGGTGCTAAGATCCGTATCACTCAAGCAGATGTACTCATTCAACCTACATGTGTTGTGAGTTGATCAGAACAAAAACAGAATCTTGCAAGAATACATCTTTAATATTATGTATTATTTTTTTCACAGTTCAAGAATTTTATATTATATTATTTTTTCACAGTTCAAGAATTGGAGACCTGTATAGTGGTTTGTATTTTGGTAGTGACTGGTCTATTAGACATGCAAGTTGAAGGTTTATATCTGTGTGAGTGATATAGATGAAGAATGCAGGGCTTCAACAGTTTACATCGTAATGTGTTTTATACTTACCTAGAATTCAAGGGGGATTATACACTAAGGTGTCATAAAGAGGGGAAAAAGTTGAGATAACCTCTTTAGTGACATCATTTCTCCAATTATTACATTATTCTATTGAGCCTATGCACTAATATACTTCCCACTTGAGGGGGGAAGATGCAGTAAGGCATGATAAAGTGGTGATGACATCTCCGGTGATATCAATTCTCCAAGTCCTATGTTATTCTATGGAGCCAATGCACTAACATTTCTCCTACTCTGGAGATCTTAGTGAATAGGATCTATAGAAAAACATAGGAACTGGATAAGTGATCTTAGCTTTATCACCTGTTTATCATGACTTAGTGTATAACCCCCAAGAAATCATATTGCATACACTCCATAGAATAACATAGGGATTGGAGAACTGATATCACTGTAGAAGTCATCTCCACTTTATCACCTGTTTATCACTCCATAGTGCACCACCCCCAAGTTGTTGAAAGCCTCATTGAAGTCAATGGGGCAATTATTTCTTCTCTGGGGTGCAGCTGCTTTGACCCCGAACTGGTCCACTTCATTGTGAAGATGGTCTGATGTCTTTTTCATGTGATTTTTTAATAATGCAATGTTTAATTTAATTGTATTTATTTTTTTTCTTCTATTTAACAGAGCCTGGAAAATATCCAATAATTCCAAAAATTATTGCATTTAATATTAATAAAGTAATTGCACAAATACTGATCTGATGGTTGAACTTAATTTATAGCTATTTTCTATGACATGTTATATAAAGAATGCGTAGCATGTGCTTCTTGTGCAATAACTTCAGTGACTTCTACAGGGTTCACTAATACTCTGATTTAATTTTAAGAAAACAAATTGATTTTAATTATTTCCTTTTTTGTGGGTGTTTACACATGAAAAAATACCAGGATACTAATTGCATCTAAGTAATATGATTGGTGGAAATATAATGTAAATTGGCAAGGAGTTTCTACAAAATGTGCTGAGAATTTGAAAGAAATGTTGACCCTCAGGCTACTGTTCTGTCTCATAACATTTCAGAGCTTGTTGAAAAGAGATCCCATTAGATTTCAAAAATCAATGGAAATTTTACTGCTTAAAGGAACAAATTAATATAGCCCCTGAAAACTTTACACAGCTTCAATTTAACAATCTAATTTTTGCATACCGATCTAAAAATCTCTCACGATTAAATCATCCTAAACATTGGAAGGGCACTGTCATATTGCTGCCATATAAATATTATCTTAGATATTTTTGAGCCCTTTTATATTATTCAGGTACCGGTCAAGCAAAATTTGCTTTTTAGAAAGCAAAGTTTCTATTTACAGGAGCAGCATATCCATTAATACATAAAAAGTCTGCCTCCATTGAAGCTTTTTCCCAATTTTATATCAATACTACTCATAATTAAATCCAGATGTGTTGTCTTTGACAAAAGAAATATGTGTAAATCATCTTTAACACTTTAAAACTGGATTGGTGCTCACATGATAGTTTTTATGAAACCCTGATGTTCAAAAGAAGTGCTGGTAATATTTGGAGACAAATACCATTGTTGATAGTAATGTTCAGGGATTAGCAAAAAGAGAAAACTGTGAAGAGATGCACACCTTCCATCACACACACATACTACAATGACCTTCAGGTCTCACTTCACTGGTAGCCATAAACGCACAGAAATTGACACCAAGCTTTTTCCCATAGCAGCCATAGAACTCCATATGTTGACCTCCTCATCCTTGTCCTACTGCCCTGGTAGCCTTAGAATCACGCATTCTGATCCCCAGCCTTATAACATGGTAGTCATGGAACCACACATACTGAACCCCCAGCCATATCTCACTGTAATAGTATCTATAGGGATGGGCAAAATGAGGCCTTACAGCTACTGCCAGACTACAGCTCCAATCATTCCCCTCAAGTGAAGTATGGGCTTTTTACTCTGGGAGCAACTGGAGGGCCTAATGTTACCCACCACTGCACAAAGAAACATACATCCTGCACTCTCAAACTTGTTTCCCTGTACTGGTAACCAAAGAACCACACATACAACCTTTTCCAAAGTAGCCCTAGAACCACACATTATGTCCCCTAAGCCTTACCCCACTGCACTGGCAGACATAGAACCACACATACCCCGCCCCAGCAGGAATTCTTGGGCATATGATGAAACTGACAAAGTGCTCACATTAAATTTCTTGGAATCAGCACAAATGCTGAAATGTTATGGGGATTCTAGGCACAAAAACTCCACAGAAAAGCATAAAAGTGTGCAAATTCTCATAGGAAATAATCTAGACTTTTTGCCCATTGTTACTGCTGTACAATCATCAACTTGAAAAGGGTCAACCTGAGTAAGCAGATTATTCATTGATATAAGTTTTAGAGAAGAACATACAAAAAGCAGTATGAATATTGCCTAGAGGAACTAGTACAACAACTGAATAGTGTTATTGGGGACATTATCTGGCTATGAGAGATGAAGATTTGGTCAAATTAGAAGATGGACAGTGACTATACAAATGATGGATGGAATGGTGGAACCAGATTTTTGATTAACAAAAGATTAAGAGATTCAGTCATAAAACTAGAAAGTATTTCAGAAAGAATTGCTATCTCTGTTATCAAACTAAACAGTCACTGTATTCCTCAAATCATTTAAATGTATGCCCCTACAAGTAGCCACAGTGATGATGAAGTTGAAGAATTTTATGCTGATTTATTAAGCCTCTACTAACAGGACAATTTCCACCATGAATATATAATGGAACCTTTAAATGCGAGAACTGGTAAGAAAAATCTATCGGACCACATAAAACTGGAAAAAGAAACAATAGAGGCAACCAAATAACTGAATTTGCAGAACAAAATTTTTGCATCATGAATTCGTTCTACAGAAAAAATAGACATGGAAAAGTCCATGGCAATACAAGTGAAATTGACTTCATACTTGTAAGTAAGAAAATTATATTCACTGACTGCTTAGTCTTAAACCATTTCAGCTGTGGAAGTGACCATTGTCTAGTAACAGCAAAAATCTAAACTGACTGCGAGAAAGAATGAAAGAAAATGATCAAGTCAACAAATGTGAAGATCAATACTTGCTAGCTATCGAAAAATCATAACAATTTTGAATTAGCACTGTCCAATCACTTCATCCCACAATGACAGTCATTGAGATTATTTTAGAAGCAGCCCATGAACTTACACCTACTGTGAAACAAGAAAAAACAACCAGAATATCAAATGAACCAATTGCCATGATGAAAAATCAATGAGAAATGAGGCGAAATGATAATATTAGAAACAGGTTAAATCTGTAGAAATGTGAAAGACCCCAAGAAAGCGTATAAAAGAAAAGATGGAAAATTGGTGTTGAGCTAATCAAAAGGACACTGGAAGAAAATCAAGGGCTAAAGAAAGAAAAATGAAAGATGTCCACATATGTTTGCATTAAAGCTTGAATATGGTAAACCGCAAAAATAAAGGACAACTGAATGCAGTGGAAGAGACTGAAGCTGTGTCAGACGTTCTGGTAGTAGAAGCAGAAGCTGTAATAAAGTAAATGAAAAATGGCAAAGCAGCTGGACCTGATTAAAATACTTATTGAAATGCTGAAAGCCAGAGGTCAACACTTTTTCAAAGCCCTAGCTAAGATGTTGTCAGAATGTATCCTACTAGCTGAAATGCCTGCAACATGAAAAATGTCAAACATAAGGATTGTGCCTCATCATGTCAAACAACATAATTGTTGCTAAGCTTGTAGAATATAAGAGGATTGTGCCTCATCATGTAGAACATCACCACTGTGGGTCAGCCCCACATACTCTGACTGACATCCCTCCATCCCTATTCCCATTCCCAGGCAGTGTCCATGGAGATTTGTGGCTACCATTAGGCAAGGGCAGTGGTGACTCTATGAATTATATTTAGGGGGGCACACATGGGACCACCAAAAAAAAATGGACATGCCCCTTTAATGTGCAATGTCAATGCTCTACACCTAAAACATTCACACCAGTGGGTATGTGTGTATACACATTATATTAATGGAAAACTTTGGAAGACTGGTAAAATGCTGATTTGTTATTAAAGCCCTATCATGATGCATTTTATCACCGGTCCATTTGTATCCTCTTCTTAATCAGCTGCAGATACATTACTTTGCATGTACTTACCTGATGGAAGCAAATAAACTGCTTGAGATATAATTTTTAAAAAATATGTAACAGAACTGGCAATAACATGTTGGAGTCATAGGTTACAACATTACTTATCTGAAATACTAGAAGCTGTTCTACACATGTGAGATGTAAATGCTTGACTTA
Source organism: Rhinophrynus dorsalis (assembly GCA_037306005.1). NCBI lineage: Eukaryota > Metazoa > Chordata > Amphibia > Anura > Rhinophrynidae > Rhinophrynus > Rhinophrynus dorsalis. Next base: position 259,464,918 of record CM074722.1, read on the forward strand.
ATTTACCATTAGAGTTTTAGAAAATATATAAATAAACTAATCCAGATTACTTGTATGAACACATATATATTTCTTGTGTCTAGATGTGTTGCTCTAAAGGTTCCACGAGGGAGTCATAAACAGAATAATTAAGGGGCTGGATTCTATTGCAGGTGATAAATGTTAACACCCGTTTTAACAAAAATATTCCCGTTGAAGTCTATGGGGAAACCTGGAGATAAAAGCAGAGATAACATTAACACCTGTAATAGAATCCAGCACAAGATGTGTATCTTAGATAGATTAAATGCTATTTAACAGGGCAAATTTTTATAATTTGAAAAATATTGGGAACCTTGGACTAGTGGAAGAGCTTTTAAAAATGTAGTACATTAAGGTCAATATAGACAATTAAAAATAGTACTACATAGTTAAATAACACCACCAGAGCAATACTTTATGCCACCAACACAGCAATATAGTTATATGCCACCATCAGAGCAATATAGAGTTTTATGTCAGTCAGCAGCACAGCGATACAGAGTTATATGCCACCAGCACAGCACAACAGAGTTATATGCCACCAGCACAGTGATATGTCTCCACCAGCACAATACATATATACCACCAGCACAGCAATACAGTTATTTGCCACCGTCAGGGCAATACAGAGTTATATGCCACCACCAGAGCAATACATTTTATGTACCACCAGAGCAATACAGAGTTATCTGCCACTACCAGAGTATGATATGCCATCATCAGAGCAATACGGCATGACATGTCACCACAGTGCCCCACTGCCTCCTACAAAAACATTATAATTAACAGTATATGCCAAAATGGAGCATTTTATGCTCATAGGGGTGTATTTGGCAACAGCAGCGGGTCACATTGTTTAACTAATTTGCCACTCCACTTGAATGTGTGCCCATTTGGGCCAAAGATTTATACAATGTGGTGTGGATGAAGATAATTGGTCCAAATTATTCTAAATATCATCATCCATATCACACTGTATAAATCAGGCCACCAAATAGGCACACAACATGCAAGAGCAGTGGCAATGTGACCCACTGCTGTTGCTAATGTCCCCTTATGAAGTTAAAATGCTCCACTTTGTTATTTAACCCCTTCAGTGCCAGAGGCTTGGGCCATTTCCTGTACCCTGCAGGCCAGACACTTTTTCAGCATTTTTGCTATCCTTCCGTTTAGGCTTAATTTACTCTGGTGATTTTTAGTTACATACGGAGAGAATTTTACATAGTACAAAAAGTTATGATGTCATAATGACAAAAAAAAGTGAAAATTTACTAATTTTACTAAAATCACATACAAAAACACATATCAAAATCACATATCAAAAACATTTACCTTGATTGAAAAAGTTTCAATTATTTGAAAAAGCCCCGAGTCCCCCAAGTAAAAAAATACCAAATTTGTATAGTTTTACCTACGTCCATGGCCAGCGCAGAGCCCTAATCACAAGCAGTGCAAAATGACATTTTCAACTTTATAAACTAATATGCGAATTCTAGGGTTTTTGTGGTAAAACTTCCCTAAAACAATGGAATAACTATATAAAACTATATATTTCTGAAAAGTAGACAACATGCCACATCTAATGAGGGGTAACTTGCCTTCTTGCAACAAGCCTGTTGTGCCCAAATGCTTCCAGAAGCTGGCACTACAGGAAAAAAAAAGCATTTTCTTACATTTCTGCCCCTTCATCTGCACGGAAATCTGTGAAAACCATGGAATTTCCAACTGTATTCATTAACTAGTGCTCTTAGGAGAAAAATTATACCTCACTGGTATGAGTTCACCTACCTTAGGGGGCGCTACAAGTATCAAACTACACCTATTGCAACCACTAATTTTTCTAACATTTTCTCAAACATTACTTGTCTGTACACAAATGGTTATAACAACTACAGAAGTGAAGAAAGGCTACACAAACCATATCATTTTGGAAAGAAGACAATCTGCCGCATGTAATGAGGGGTGAGTTGCCTTCTTACCCCAAGCCTGTTGTGCCCAAATGCTTCCAGAAGGTGACACTATAGGAAAAAATTGCATTTTCTTACATTTCTGACCCTTCATCTGTACGGAAAACTGTGAAAACCATGGAATTTCCAACTGTATTCATTAGCTAGTGCTCTTAGAAGAAAAATTACACCCCATTGGATTGAGTCAACCTACCTTAGGGGTGCCAGAAGCACATAACTACACCTACCTGTTTGCTTCTTCAAAAATGGCTGCTTGTACTAAAAAGTTCATAACTGTTAGAGTCATGAAGGAAAGGTATAAAAGGTATACCATTTTGGAAAGTAGACATTCTCCCTCATCAAATGAGGGGTCAATTGCCTTTCTACCCCTTGGGCTGAAGGGCACAAATATTTCCAAATGGTGGTGCTATGGGAACAAATACATGTTTTTTTAAAATTTCCACCACTTCAAAGATACTAAAATCTTTGAAAACCATAACATTTCCTGCTGTATTCAGTACCTGCTACCAACATTAGAAAAATGGTAGCCCATTTGTGTGGGTTAACATACAATATGTGGGTGCTAGGAACACATACATAAACCTGACACTTTTGTTTTTGAAATTATCTGCTTGCACTAAAATGGTTATAACCATAATAGATATGCAGGAAAGGTAGAGAAACAATGCCATTTTGTAAAGAAAACAACCTACCGCATCTAATGAGGGGTCACTTGCCTTCTTACCCAAAGGCTGGTATGCACAAATGCTTCCAGGAGGTGGCACTAATGAAAAAAGGCATTTTCTTACATTTCTGTCCCTTCAAATGTATGGAGCTCTGTGAAAACCATGGAATTTTCAACTGCATTCATTAGCTAGTGCTCTTAGGAGTCAAACAACAGAAGTAGAAAACTACACCTACTACAACCTCTGATGTTTCTAAAATTTTCTCAAATGTGACTTGCCTGTACAAAAATGGCTATAACACCTTCGAAGTGAAGAAAAGGTAGATAAACCATACCATTTTAGAAAGAAGACAACCTGCCGCATCTAATGAGGGGTCACTTGCCTTTTTACCCTTAAGTTAGTTGGCACAACTATTTCCAGAATGTGGTGTTACAGGAAAAAAAACAAAATTTTTTTACACATCAGTCACTTCAAAGATACTAAAATGATTCAATGGTATGGGATTTCCTAGGAGGACTTCTTGCCAGCCTAAGAAAAATGGTACTCAACTGCTGTGGGTTGACATACCAATTTGGGTGACAGAAGCGTAGCTACCAGTGAAACAGGAATGGGAAAGCAAACAGTGTATGTGTGATTTTATGGCTAACAGATGAAAAAAGCTTGGGCGTCAGCTGGTGTACATGCGGACCTGTGTCTACCAGTGTAATAAAGTGTGTGGGAGGGTGAGGGATTAGGCAGTGTGTGCGGGTATGTGAAGAGGAGCAAGGATGGTGGTGATGGTGGGTCAGTGTCTGATAGTGTTTATGGGGGATCTGTGACTACCAGTGTGCACTGTATGTCGCCCTCATACAAAGTTAGATTCCCAGCCTGAATCTAGTGCATACTGGTACTTTGAGTCTACCAGTAGGCAGTGGAAACAGGCTGGGGGTCAGGCTGGGGAATGGACTGCCAGTTGGCTGTGGAACCAGGCAGGGGGAAATGGTACGTGTGTAGGGGGGATTGGAGGCATTTTTTGTGCAAGCCACAGGGGTGCCTAATGCACTGCAAAGCAATGCGTTGGACCCCCTGTTGCACACAAAGAGTTTTTTTTAAATTATTATTTTGTATTCATACCTCATTGGGGATGCGGTATCAGGAACATTCCTGGTGTCCCCCATCAAGGTCTAAAAACAGAATAATAAAAAAAAAGTGTGTGTGTGTCACAGGGGTCCAACGCATTGCAAAGCACTGGGTTGGACCCCCCTGTGGCACATGCATTTTTTTGGGCTTTTTCCCCCCAATATTTTTGTGTAGACCTCGTTGGGGGCATCAGAACCCATACAATGAGGTCTAAATAAAAAATAAAAGGGGAAAAAAAATAATCCTTTGTGTGCCACAGGGGTGTCCAGTGGATTGCAAAGAAATGCATTGGGCCCCTGTGGCACAGAAAGGGTTAATTTTTTTATTATTACTTTGTATTCAGATGGCCACCAAACAAGCTCTGATCACAAAGTAATGATAAAAATTCCTGTGTGTGCCATGGGAAGGGGGCCTGCATTGAAAGCCCCCCTTCCAGTGGCACACACAGGGTTAATTTTTTATTTATTTTTATCATACACCTCATTGAGGTGCATCAGGACCCCCCCCTGATCCCCCCCACAATGAGGTCTTGGAGAAAGAAAATATATGTCTACAAAAGAAGTAACCCTGTGAGTGCCATAGGGGTCTCCAGCGCATTGCAAAGCAATGCATTGGATCCTTGTGGCACTCAAAGGGTTAATTTTTTTCTATCATTACTTTGTAATCAGAGCTTGTTGGGGGGCCATCGGGACCAATCCTGATAGCCCCCCAACAATCTCTGATAACAAAGTAATGATCAAAGCCCTGTGTGTGCCACAGGAGGGGGGGTGCATTGAACTTCCCTAACGTCATCGGTGACCATGTCACCGATGACGCTGGGAGGCTTCCCCCAGAGAAACTCAGTTTCTCCTTTGTATTTATTGATCTCCCAGCACGATCGTCTGGGAGATCAATAACTGGGGAGGCATGAGGAGTGATCCTCATGCCTCCCCAAGAGTGCCAGGCATTTTTTTGTTTTAAATGCAGCCACTGCATGCCGGTAATATCGGCTTATGCAGTGACTGCATTTTACACTTATAGAGTACAAGCTTGGCACAGCAGGTACAGCTGTCCAATCTTGTACGCTGTAAGTGCTTGGCACTCTAGGGGTTAATGTTAGAATGCTATTGTGTGTGGGGAAATGGGGAACTGTACATTCATTTTAATGCCACTTTTTCAAACAGCATTGTACATATAGAAAACAGTAAAATGACTTTTTAAAACAAATTCCATATGTATTTTCCAGGTTTACTTCTGTTTAAAATAGAACCATGTGTTCTCAGTGAAGAAATTGATAAAACATACACTTGTCATTGCACTCAAATATTTAATATATAATATAGTCTGTACTAAAAAAATAGCAGTAGCAAAAGCAAATAAAAAGTCCTGTCTTGCATAAAAACGGGTATTGAACCAAGAGTGGATAGCATCATTTTGCCACTGTACAGATAGTTGGTAAGACCTCACCTCAAATATGCAGTCCACTTTTGGGCACCAGTTTTGATAAAGGATATTCTAGAAATTAACAGAGTACAGCAAAGAGCAACAAAATTAATGGAAGACTTGATGTATAGGAATGTCTAGACTAACTTGGTTTATTTACTCTAGAGAAAAGGAGATCTTATTAGGAAAGTAGATTTCAACTTCAGCAGAAGAAGGGTTTTTTACAGTAAGGTCTGTTAAATTGTGGAATTGCTTGCCCAAGGATGTGTTTTTGGCAGACCCAATGGATACATTTAAAAGAAGATTAGATACTTTTATTTCAAGAGGGAGCATGGTTATATTTTGTATTAGTAGGGAAAACAGAAACTTCAAATAAAGACTAACTTATTTGGCAGCAGGAAAGCTTACAGTATATATTTCTAATTTCTCTGGGTTATGAGGCAAATGATGGACTTGTGTCTTTTATCAACCTAATTTACTATGTTACTGTGTTACACAATGGAGTTCTAAATGCTAAAGGTGGGCACACACTGGGGCTCATTTACTAAGAAAGTGATGCAGTTATGGAGCAAACCAAAGAAGGGACAACTATACACACACTATGTACTGATGTACTATGAAGAAATGGAGCAAATCTGGGGCAAACCAATTGCAACAAAGTACTCAAAAACAAATCCCTGTTCATTTAAGTGAGGCTTTTAACCCATTCAATGCTACAGCACTCTCCAATACATTGGGAAGCAATGACTTTGACACCTCTTTAGCATTAAATTAATTAAAAGCCTCAGTTAAATCAGTGACAATGTTGGGGATGAGTATTTGTTCCCACCTGGAGCTAGGGTGATTTTTTTAACCACATGGGCCAGGGGTTCTCAATTTTTTTTCATTCAAGGCACCCCTATCATGTAAACTGGAATTTTTCGGGGCATACCTCACATATTTTATGTAAATTATCAAGGGCATAATGAAAGGTACAATATATAAATATGCAATTACTGTTAGGTTTTACAATCATTTAACAAAAATAAACATAATGTGCATAATAGTTTTCATAAATATACATTTTAAAAGGAATATTTTCATTTTTATCCAAGGCTTTGTACAAAATAAGGGGCACCCTAAATGAATATCTGTGGCACACCAAAGTGCCACGGCACCCTGGTTGAGAACCACTGACTTGGGCCTTCATTGGAAATTATTTCAATTTATATACATATTTTTGCCTTCTTCTGGATCATCTGAGATTATAGGTGAAAGGTTGAACTTGATGGACACAAGTCTTTCTTTCAGTCTCATCAGCTATGGTATTTTGGGCCTTATGGTCACTACTGCAGCAGAACAATTGTGTGGGTAAACCAGCTGCACCTAAGATGACACATACAATTTCCTCAAATTGCTGTTAATTTAAATAGGACTTTTTATCAAATTGTATGCTAGAGAGAAGGAGGCAAAAGGGACTCGGAGACCTCTCATGAATGCAAAGGATTAAATGTTCCATGCAAGTACACTGAAATTTGTATGGTGAAGTTGTTTTACCCCAGCATTGCACACCTGCATTTTTTTTTGCACAAGACCACATGTTCTTAATCTGTCAGTCACAGTGTCACACAGTAGTCCACATACTGCACCATATCATAGACTGTATACTGTGTAGACTATATTTATAGGGTCACATGTTCTTAGTACCTCTCAGTGCCTCAGTGTCACACAGTAATCTACATATAGTACCTTACACTGAAAGGAGGAGGGTGTCTTCTGAGCTGCAGAAGTGTGTGTCCATGAGTCTGAGTGAGTGCACCACCCCCACATGCACTTTGTTTACTGGAAAACTCTCTCCACTTCCCTGCTTTTGATGTAGACTTATGATGCTAGGGTGCTGAGAGTGGATGTGGGAGAATATACAATGTATTTTAGAAGCTGGGTGCCCACACTCCAGCGACATGTGTTTTCGGGACAGACACACACAGCAAGAAGAAAACAAGGATGTTAGTAACATCATCCCCACTGCACCTGTGCCCACTACCTGCTACACTATTGTAGTTCCCGGTCTCCTGTTCATTAGCTGAGTGATGGGAGCAGGGAACTGGAATGTGCAAAATTCTGATGATGTGAAATACATGCTGGCCCTTCATTTTAAGAGTCATTAGTACTTCTATGCCAAACCTGCTTTGAGTTTCTACGTGTTGTGTGATATAGTAGGGATGACAGATGTTTTAAAGTAATGGGACATCATGCATAGCACATCATCAGATCTGTGCAAAACATCATCAGAAAAGTGCACATTCAATCCCCTGCTCCTGTCACTCAGTTAATGAGCACTGTCTCTTCAGGTGACCACATTTCTTTTTTGCCCTTCAGGGATACTGTCATGATGAGAGTTATCAGCTCTAATGTGGTTGCTTAATTGGGGTCAGGTGACATCACATGGCTCCTCATTGACATCCATGGATGCCACAGAGTAACCTGCTGCTTCCCTGGTGCACCAGTTCTAAACAATATAGGGATACACAAAACCTGAGATATTTTGTATACTATACCTATTGAGGCTGATGTTCTATGAACTAGAACAGGGCTATTCAATTTGCAGACCACCGGCTGCTGGGACCTACAACTCCCATAATACCCAATCATTGGCTAGTGCTAGCCTGCGAAGCTCCCTGTGTTCGTAACCGCACATGCGCAGTAGAGACTGCCGGAACGATGCAGTCATGCGCAGTAGAGATTGGCAGAACACGCTGTTCCAGAGGTGGGAGCATCGAACGGTTCACCACCAGGGCTGCTGGGTGGCACTTTAGCCCATGTACATGGGCTTTCATACTAGTTATATATATATATATATATATATATATATGTAAACACATCCATATACACGCATGTACAAAAGATAATGAGGAGCAAGTAAAATTGAAATAAACAAATTTCAATGTAAATATATTATTATGATGACCACCAGTTCTTTCTTGTATAATTATTTTTAAGAGAGAAGCAGGTATAAGAAGCATAAAACACCTTTGATACCCCCAGTACACAGCTTAGTCCAGTGCCTCCATTTCACCTCCCTCCCCCTCTGATTGCCACCCTCAAGTGTCGTCATCAGCCTGTTATGCAGCACCACCAGTCAAAGTCATCCATTGAGACAGGAGACAGTGCTCCTCTCTCTTATGCAGGGAATGAAGAACATCACCAAGTTGCCCTATCCCAGCCAACTAACCTGTCCATGTTATGGCTAGTCCCATGGAAAAGATTTTCCTCTGCCTTGTTACTCTCTGATTATAGTGGTGGCAGCAGCCACACTATTGTCAGTGTTTCTGTATCTATTTTAACACAAACGTACTGCCATCTGGATCTCCCCCGTATCTTTGAGGAAGCTGAGCCGACCCAGTCAATCTTTTGACTGTACTAGTTTCAATAGGAATAGGAGATACTGGTGCCCTGGCAGGTTCAGATGGGGCCACCAGTTGGGTACAAATCTGTTCAAGATTAGCAGTACGTTGTGATACCGTTTGCATGGCTAAAGACAGTTAGTCCAAGCGTTGACTCAACGTCTCTATCCTGTCCAGGATGCTTTGAAATACTACCCCACCTTCACCGTCCGAAGTCATGGCCCTTGCGTACTGTCATGGTTTACAGGAATACTCTGAGTTGGTACAGTGTAAGTGAAGATAGTTTATTAAAGCAAAGCAGACGTACAGACAGTAAGGTCTCATTAACAACAAATAACACACAATGATAGAGACAGTAGATCTTGATCCTACGAAACTACACAGAATACACAGGAACCGAAGTAGACAGGAGAACGGCAGGATGTGTCAGTTAGTTCAGCAGGCTGCAGGAACAGAGGAACTCTGAGAATCGTGGCTAGAACCCTTAGGCCTAGGAACACATGGTACCTACTAGGAAAACTGAACCAGTACCCACCGGTAAGGTATGGAGCGCAACCCAGCCTCAGGTAAGGGCTAAAATACGCACACCAGTGACGCAGCACAGTAGTCAGGAATGCCCCACTGGGCAAGTTAGACTTGCTATAGTGAACCTCAAGCCACACTGAGCCACCAAATATAGACTCCTGCACAATCAGAACATGCCACTCCGTTATTTTGAACGCACACCAGAAGTTCAGCAGACCTTATTGGCAATTGTCAGGCCACACCTGGAGCCCTCAATTATGTCGCTAGTAGGAACACAACAAGCGGTAGTTGACACTGAGCGGCTCAGTAAAGGGATAGAAACACCCACAGAGTAATGCTCATAGACGGACTGTAATCAAAACCGGAGTATTGGCAGTGCAGAGTCGTAAGTACTGGTTCACAGGAAAACTAGAGCTACCTCGAAGAGGAGAAGCAAGCCAGGCTGGGTCAGACACTAGGGAGGCTCATAGCGAAACTTGGTAGTGCTCTGGACGGAATTGTAGCCAATATAGTGTCATACACTGAGGAAGGTTCGCAGCCAATATTGGGTCATACACAATCGGGTTCGCAGCCAATACCGGGTCATACACAATCAAGTTCGCAGCCAATACCGGGTCATACATAATCGGGTTTGCAGCCAATACCGGATCATACAAAATCGGGTTAGCAGCCAATACCAGAGCATACACAGCTATAGCAGCAGAGAATGGGTCAGATACTGAGCAAGCTCAGACTACACCAACGCAAGGGCGACTTGGAAGTAAGTGAGCCAGGCTTATAAACCTCTACAGCCGGAAGTGACAGGGCGGGTTTAACTTAAGAAGTTGATATAATAATCTTAGGCAGTAAGGTAAGTAAAATGCCAATAGCCCCGCTCCATGCTGCTCCAGGTTACTACAGCCCTTCACGCGGACATGGCGCCACAGAAACACAGCCTCCACACAACCAGGGACCCCGCAGAACGCCCGCAACGGCCGAACACCCCTTGGGGACAGGAACTGGGCAATTCACTGTCAGGAACGCTCTTCTGGAATCTAGGTACCATGACAGTACCTCCCCCTTAAAGGCCCCTCCTCCTCAGAGCCTCCTGGGGTTTGTCAGGAAATTTACGATGGAATCTACGCACCAAGGTGGAAGCATGAACATTCTCTGCCGGGACCCAGGAACGCTCCTCAGGCCCATAACCTTTCCAATTAACCAAATATTGAAGCCGCCCATGAACAATTAGAGAGTCCAGAATACTTTGGATCTCATATTCCTTCTGCAACTCTCACAGGAGCGGGGTGGGAAGGGACTGAAGTATACCGGTTGCAGACCAAAGGTTTCAGCAGGGATACATGAAAGACATTGTGAATGCGCATATGAGCAGGAAGTTCTAATGCATACGCCACTGGATTGATTTTACGCAACACTCTGAATGGACCAATAAATCGTGGACTAAATTTGTCACATGGCACCTGAAGATGAAGATTACGTATGGATAACTAAACTCGGTCTCCAACCTGAAAAGTAGGCGCTGGAAGCTGCCTTTTATCCTCCTGTCTTTTTTGTCTCTGAACTGACACATGTAAAGTTTGCTGAACACGTGCCCAAGAGCCTCTAAGAGACCTTAGATGCTCGTCCAGAGCTGGAATAGCCTGGGTTTGAAAGGATTACAGAAGATTGGAAGCCGTAATTAATCAGAAATGGGGAGGACTTCATGGAAGAGTTAACTGCAGAATTTCGGGCAAATTCTGCCCAAGGTAAAAGTGGAGCCTAATTATTGTGATGGTCGGAGATATAACAACAGAGAAACTGTTCCAATGCTTGATTGGCCCTCTCAGCTGCCCCATTAGACTGTGGGTGATAGGCAGAAGAAAATGCCAATTGAATACCCAACTGGGCGCAAAAACATCTCCAAAATCGTGATACGAATTGGTTGCCTCTGTCAGATACAATAACCTTAGGAATACCATGTAGTCGAAATACCTCTCTGGCAAAGATCACCACCAATTCTTGAGCCGAAGGGAGGCCCTTCAAAGGTACAAAGTGAGCCATCTTAGAAAACGTATCCACGATCATAAGGATAACCGTATAGCCCATGGATCGAGGAAGCTCAACCAAAAAAATCAATGGACAAATTAGACCAAGGACGCTCCCCATTTTCCACAGGTCATAGTAGGCCCACCGGCAAATGATGAGGAGATTTATTTTGTGCACACGTAGTGCAGGTTGCCGTAAAAGCAATGCAGTCTGCCCTGAGACTAGGCCACCAGAAAACTCAGGAAATGGACCAAATCAATTGGTCCCGACCAATGTGTCCAGCGATCTTGGAGGCATGGTATGTTTCAAGTAATCTAATGCATAAATGTGCTGGAACAAAACATCAACCTTCAGGTTTTTCAGCGGGAACAGAGGTCTGAGCTGACAGGATCTCCTGTCCCAGAGGAGATGTAATACAAATACGTATAGTAGCAAGAATGCGGTTGGCCGGAATAATGGGAGACGGAGGAACCTCCTCCTTGGTCATGGAACAAAATTGGCGTGACAACACATCCGCTTTAATATTCTTTGATCCGGGGAGATTTGAAACCACAAAATTAAAACGTGAGAGGAACAGAGCCCATCTGGCCTGTCTAGGCGACAAACGTCTGGCTTCAGAGAGATAGATCAAATTTTTATGGTCCGTCAGAATAAGAATGGGAGACCGAGTACCCTCCAGTAGATGCCTCCATTCTTTTAGGGCAAGGATTATTGCCACTAGTTCCCTATCACCAGTCTGGTATAGTGATTCAGCCTTGGATAATTTTTTAGAAAAATATCCACAGGGGCGGAGGGCTGCCCCTGGACCCGACCACTGGACAACACGGCTCCAATACCGATCTCAGATGCATCAACCTCCAAGATAAAGGGCAAAGAAGGGTCAGGATGAACCAAAATGGGTGCGGCAACAAAGGCAGCCTTCAAATCTTCAAAGACCTTAATAGCTTCTGGAGACCAAATTTTAGTATTCACACCCTTAAAAGTCATTTGTGTAAGAGGTCTAACAATTGAAGAAAAATTCTGAATGAATTTCCTATAATAATTGGCAAAACCCAGGAACCTCTGAATTGCCTTAAGACCAGTCGGACGGGGCTAATTCAGAACTGCGGATAATTTTGTAGGGTCCATAGCGAATCCGGAAGCAGAAATAATATAACCTAAAAAGGTGACCTGAGTTTTATGGAATTCGCACTTTTCCAGTTTGCAAAATAATTTGTTTTCTCATAAGAGACTTAGGACCTTAGAAACATCTGCTTGATGAGTCTCAAGCGTGGGAGAGTGAATCAAAATATCGTCTAGGTAGACAATCATGCAACTTTGAAGAAGTTCTCTCAAAACATTGTTAATAAATTGTTGGAAGACAGCCAGGGCGTTACTCAAACCAAAAGGCATTACTAAGTATTCGTAATGACCATTACGGGTATTAAAGGCTGTCTTCCACTCATGGCCTTCTTTGATTCGAATCAAATTATAGGCAGCCCTTAGGTCGAGTTTCGTGAATATCTTAGAACCTTTGACTCGATCAAACAATTCAGTGATTAACGGCATTGGGTACGCATTTTTAACCAGAATCTTATTTAGTCCGCGGAAATCAATACATGGATGTAATTCTCCGTCCTTTTTTTTAACAAAAAAAAATCCAGCACCAGTGGGAGAAGTGGATTTTCGAATAATGCCCTTAGCTAGGGCCTCCGAGACATACTCTTCCATGGCTTTGTTCTCCTCCACCGACAAAGGATAAATTCGCCCCTTGGGTGGAGAACAACCAGGGAGAAGCTCCAAAGTGCAATCATAGGGCCTATGAGGAGGCAAAGCCACTGCTTGACTTTCACTAAACACATTGATGAAAGAGGAATATTCTTGGGAAGGCATGAGCTGGAGGCTGACGTGGCTCTTACCGGACACGTTAAACAAGACTTTGTGCAGAGTGGAGACCAGGACAGAACTTTGCAAGAATACCAGTCCATCTTAGGGTTGTGTTTCTGTACCCATGGGAACCCAAGAACAATGGCATGATGTGTAGATTTAATTATCTGAAACTTTAGTGTTTCCGTATGTAGGTCTCCCACCCTTAGGGTTAATAATACGGACTCATGGGTAATGTGAGCCTGTTGTAAAGGCCTGCCATTGATAGCCTCAACCGCTAACGGAGATTCAAGAGGTACCAAGGGTATACCTTTGCTGGCTGCAAACTCCGCATCCATAAAGCAGCCAGCAGCACCAGTGTCCAAAAATGCTAGGACAGATACTGACTTGTTTGCCCAATAAATACAAGCCTCTAATACAGGTTTGTCCAAAACGTTGTCTTGGGACAGTGAAACTTTACCAATAACTGGTCCTCTACCAGTTCTGAAATTTGAGTGTCTTTCAGGATGCACAGGACAAGATCGCAACATGTGTCCAGATTTGCCACAATACAGACTGAGTCCCTCCCTCCTCCTAAAGGCCCTCTCCTCTCGCGACAAATGGGTAGCCCCTACAATCCTAGTGTCTCCATTTTCAGAGGCCAATTCAGGAGGCATGGGAGGTGAGGGAGGATAGGGAGGGTCGGAAATGTGTGAAGAACCTTCATCAAGCTGTCTGCGGCCCTAGTCTCCAATAGCCGGTCTCCCCTTGACCAATGCATCAACCTGCATAGGCTCGGCTTCATCTGATACAAATCTAGGAGGTCTGGGAGGTGAGGGAGGATAGGGTGGGTTAACATAACGGGATGACCCCTTGCCAGCGGATCTCCGTAAGTATTCTTTAAAAGAAGGTCTCTCCCTAATTCTGGTATCCATCAAGATACAAAATTCGATCAGCCGGTCTAGTTCATTGGGAAGATCGCGTGCCATGATCTCATCTTTCATAGTGTCGCAAAGGCCTTGAAAGAGTACTGCCATTAAGGTTTCGTTGTTCCAGTCAACCTCAGTCGCCTGAGTACGGAATTCAATGGCATAATCCGCCACAGTACGCTGCCCTTGTCTGAGAGTCATCAAATGTTTAGAGGCCAAAACCATGCGGCCAGGCCTATTGAGTACTTGTTTAAAGGAGCAAACGAATTCCACAAAATTGTGAACAAAGGGTTTATTGGTTTTCCATAATGGATTAGCCCACGCCAGGGCTCTCCTGGTCAGAAGGGAGATAAGAAAGCCCACTTTACTGCTTTCATTCAGAAAGGCATAAGGCACCAGTTCAAAATAAATACCAAACTGATTTAGGAATCCCTGGCAACCATCTGGATCTTCCCCGTATCTTTGAGGAAGCTGAGCCGACCCAGTCAATCTTTTGACTGTACTAGTTTTGATAGGAATAGAAGATACTGGTGCCCTGGCAGGTTCAGATGGGGCCACCAGTTGGGTACAAATCTGTTCAAGATTAGCAGTACGTTGTGATACCGTTTGCATGGCTAAAGACAGTTGGTCCAAGCGTTGACTCAACGTCTCCATCCTGTCCAGGATGCTTTGAAATACTACCCCACCTTCACCATCCGAACTCATGGCCCTTGCGTACTATCATGGTTTACAGGAATACTCTGAGTCAGTACAGTGTAAGTGAAGATAGTTTATTAAAGCAAAACAGACTTACAGACAGTAAGGTCTCATTAACAACAAATAACACACAATGATAGAGACAGTAGATCTTGATCCGAGGAAACTACACAGGATACACAGGAACCGAAGTAGACAGGAGAACGGCAGGATGTGTCAGTTAGTTCAGCAGGCTGCAGGAACAGAGGAACTCTGAGAATCGTGGCTAGAACCCTTAGTCCTAGGAACACATGGTACCTACTATGAAAACTGAACCAGTACCCACCGGTAAGGTATGGAGCGCAACCCAGCCTCAGGTAAGGGCTAAAATAGGCACACCAGTGACGCAGCACAGTAGTCAGGAATGCCCCACAGGGCCAGTTAGACTTGCTATGGCGAACCTCAAGCCACACTGAGCCACCAAATACAGACTCTAGCACAATCAGAACATGCCACTACGTTATTCTGAACGCATGCCAGCAGTTCAGCAGACCTTATTGGCAATCACCAGACAACACCTGGAGTCCTCAATTATGTCGCTAGTAGGAACACAACAAGCTGTAGACGACACTGAGTGGCTTGGTAAACGGACAGAATTGCCCACAGAGTAATGTTCATAGACGAACTGTAATCGAAACTGGAGTATTGGCAGTGCAGAGTCGTAAGTACTGGTTCTCAGCAAAACTAGAGCTAGCTCAGAGCGGAGAAGCAAGCCAGGCTGGGTCAGACACTAGGGAGGCTCATAGCGAAACTTGATAGTGCTCTGGATGGAATCGTAGCCAGTATAGTGTCATACACTGAGGAAGGTTCGCAGCCAATACCGGGTCATACACAATTGGGTTCGCAGCCAATACCGGGTCATACACAGTCGAGTTCACAGCCAATACCAGAGCATACACAGCTATAGCAGCAGAGGAATACGGCCAGAACAGGTCGGATACTGAGCAAGCTCAGACTACATCAACGCAAGGGCGACTTGGAAGTAAGTGAGCCAGGCTTATAAATCTCTACAGCCGGAAGTGACAGGGAGGGTTTAACTTAAGAAGTCGATATATTAATGCTAGGCAGTAGGGTAAGTAAAATGCCAATAGCTCCGCTCCATGCTGCTCCAGGTTACTACAGCCCTTCACGTGGACATGGATGCCACAGAAACACAGTCTCCACACGACCAGGGACCCCGCAGATCGCCCGCATTGGCCGAACACCCCTTGCTGACAGGAACTGGGCAATTCGCTGTCAGGAACGCTCTGCTGGAACCTAGGTACCATAACACGTACACACTTACTTGGCTGGCACTAGCACACACTCAACCTCACATTAGGCCTCCACTGCTGCTGTTTCCACTCCTCTGACTTCATCTTATTAACGTGACGCAATGACATAGTGACACATGACATTACATTGCCACTCTTCCTCCTCTCCCTTCCCACTTTGTGCTGTCAACCAGTCATGCACAACATTGTTGACTTGTCCAAAGAGCAGTGAACTAGTGGCTCATTGGACAGTTCCTCACCAGTGCCATTCTGCTGTATTAAATACTAACTGCCTCCCATTAAGGGTGGGTGATGGCACATGGGCGGGTCAGGCATTCTGTAAGGGGTGCCTTGGCCCCTCCCTTGCACCCCCCGGTGATGCTACTGGGCAAGGGAACAAGTCGGGGGGCAGGCAGTGTACATGGGGATCTATGGCTACCAGTGGGCAAGGTAAAAAGTCTGGGGGGTCAGGCAATGTACAAGGTAATCTGGGGATGGGGGCATCTGGTAACCACAAATCTCTATGAATGCGCAACTGATAATTACATTAAATTGGGTTAAAATTAAATTTAAATTAAAAGGGTTAAATTAAATTTTGTTTAATACTGGGAGTGAACTACATATATGACAAAAACTGACACCAAGTTGAGGAGATGATTCTGTACTGGTGGTTTCTATCCCTTTCAATGCACATCCATATGTCACTCAGAAGGTTAAGGGAATGATTCTGTTTGTAATGCTGAAAGGATTCTCTATGTTCCCCTACTGACAAACTTCAGGGTTGTCTACTGCTGGTGATATGAATTGGAGAGCATCCCTTCCACACTGCAAGAAGTTCGACAACCCTCCATGCTTATTACTTGATTGAGGGCTGTTATTGCATAGGAAACTACAGTGAGATCCCAACTTCACCTTCATCAGGAAGGCAAAGTTGAGACTGTGAAATCCAACAGCAGAGGCTGCTATTGGACTTTAGTTCACGTGGTGAAGTGCCATATTAACATTTATACACATCCACATGAATACGATAATGGCTTATTATCCTTAATTTCCATTTGGAAATTACTCATTATGTTGGAAATGGGCCACTATCGATGTGATAAGAGAAAATTCATAAACCTGTGTAAGGCATGTTGGATTGATGTCGATGTGGCCATATAATTGTTGGATTGGTAGAGATGTGAAGTTGAAGACACTTTAGTGCATACTGTCAATGTGCTTTCAACACTGACAGAATATTGCCATTATGAGCCCTCTTTGACCTTTAGTGCATCTCAGCCCAGATATTGCACCTTTCAGCATTGACCTAAAACCCTGCCTGATTGCCCTGTAAGACTGGTTATCTATATACGCTGACATCCCATAGGCTTCATATAGCCACAAACTGAAAAATCTTATGAGAAAATGGAAGCCATGACATTTAAGCTATTAGACAAGAAAAATAAACATTACGTCATGTGGTCCTGCTTGCTATCTTAACACCTTAAGGACACATGACGGTCTAGGACCGTCATGGCTTGACTTCCGTTAAGGACCCATGACGGTCCAGGACCGTCATGGGATTCCGGACTACCCGCCCGGCTGCACGCCGTTCAGGGATTCCAGAATCGAATCCAGCAAAAAAAAAGGTCTGTGGTCCTTAAGTGATGGCTGCATGCGTGCGTGGCCGGACTTTAAGGGGCTAATCTGGAGACATTTCCCTGAATATTGAGTTTAGGATGTTTTTGCACTCTCCTCTTTTTTATGAACTCTTTAGCCACATTCTTATCTTTCTCTTTAACTCCCCCCCTTGTCCTCCCTTTTCCTCGCTCCCATGTTTGCTATGTATATTGTACTTTTACATGTATATTTTGTATCCTGAAACCTAAATTTATTTGTTTTTCTCTTCTCTCCCCATCCCTGCTATTTCTTGCATCTCTTATTCATTAAAAAACAAAAGCAAACAGTGAGGTTGATGTACTAAGAAAGTGGTGTAATTCTGGAGCAAACCAGCTGCACCATAAGGAACAAATTAGAATTGCAGGAAATTCTCATTGATTTAAACTGGTCTTTAAATCATGGAATGATAAAGGTCTATCCTATCTAGAATCTGAGAGATCAAAAGGTCTGTTCAAATCAAGTGAAATGTTTATTTGTTCCTTATGTTGCAGCTGGTTGACCACAGAATGACACCACTTTCCCAGTACAATACGGTCAGTAACTGTATTTTGTTAAAGACAAAAATAATAGGTAGTGAGGTCCCTCCTCAGGAAAGTTTATAATGTAGATGGTTTGTTTATTATGTCACAAAGATTCTGTAATAGTCGTCTGTGGCTTTTATTGGACTATATAGATTTGATACCCAAACATAATACCTTAAGATGAGATGCTAAAGCACACACCAGTAATGTGTTGAATTATAAATTACCTGTGTCTGAACCTGCAATGTGCAACAACTACTTGTTTTTATTTATTAAATGTGCACACATTGGCTGATTTCCTATTAATCAGTAATATGTATGCTATAATCCGAAATGTTTACTGGTCATGCCCTTGTATTTCATTCCTTCATTTAACTATTTCACTCTGTCTTCCAGTGTATTTAAGACTATGAAGCTGTCATACTAAGAAGAACTAGAGCAATTCTAGAGCAAACCAGTTGCACCACAGGAGATGATTAAAAGTGACCAAAATGCCTATTGACTTAAATGGGGATTGTATCCCCTTGATTGCCAAAATAGAGGGTCAATGGGAATGTAAAGATTCTGGAGAAAAAAAAATATGGAAGTTACTATTGAAATGACGCCCTGTAGTTGACAACCATCCAAAAGGAGAGATCATAATGTCATCCAATCAAAAGGATGACATCAGAATGTTGTAGCATCAACAGGGTGACATTCTGATGTAGCAGGCTTAAGGGTCGCCAACTAGAAGGAGACATTTGAATAGTAAATACAACTGATGTGGCATGCTTAACCCTATGGTTAGGGTGATTTCCACATTGGGTATTTGCCACATATCAAGTGAAGGTGTGGATGAGTGAATTCTTCCCATTCCACATCATGGCATCACAATGCACGGGTCATCACAGCATTATGCTGGAGCACATTCAGTAGGTAAGATGGTGTTCAGTGCCAGTTCTTTTAGGTCGTTCCACAAAGAGTCCCTATGTAATACCCCTTTTTTTCTTTTTTCTGGTACTCAGGTTCATAGTATTAAGAGTTAAGGATTGCAATTTGCATTTATTCAGCAGTGTGATGTTGTGTGCAGGGAGAACCTTATTGCTTTGACTGCCAGAGAGGTATCCAATGCTTTACATTGCAATATGTTGGATACCTCTGTGGCACCCAAAGGGTTAAGTGTGTCACATCAGCTGTATTTACTATTCAAATGTTGCCCTCTAGTTGGTGACTCTTAAGCCTGCAACATCAGAATGTCGACCTGTTGATGCAGGAAACATTCTGATGTCACCCTTTTGATTTGGTCAAAGTTATCTTCTTGTCCTTTTGATGGTTGCCAACTAGAGAGCACCATTTCAATAGGATACCACCTGAATCTATGGGAATACATTTCTCATATATACAGTATAGCTTAAGACTTTCATGTTTCAGTTTTTTTAAAGTGCTCATTTTGTTTAAGCCTAAGACCTGCAAAAATGTTTTCTCAGGGCTCATTTTTGACAAATCTGAGGCCTACAAACCTTTTTTACAGGTCTAGACTTGTTTGAATCCCTCAATCAATTTTTTAAAACCTAGCCTTCCTGTAACATTTTGGGAGAACAGTGTGTGGTTATACAGTTACCATAGGGCAATGCTTGGGGGAACAGTGTGTGGTTTTATGGTTACTGTGAGGCAAGGCTGGGGAATAGTGTGTGGTTCTTTGGTTACGGTGGGGAATGCTTGAGGGAACAGTGAGTGGTTCTACAGATACTGTGAGGCAAAGCTGGGGGAACAGTGTGTGTGGTTCTATGGTAACTCTGGGGGAAGGCTTGGGGTGACAGTGTGTGGTTTTATGGCTACTGTAGAGCAAGGCTGGAGAATGGTATGTGGTTCTATTGATACTGTAGGGCAATGCTGAAGGAGCAGTGTGTGGTTTTATAGTTACTGTGAGGTAAGGTGGGGGAAAAGTGTGTGGTTCTATGGTTACTGTGAGGTAAGGTGGGGAAAAGTGTGTGGTTCTATGGTTACTGTGAGGTAAGGTGGGGAAAAGTGTGTGGTTCTATGGTTACTTTGGAACAAAACTTGGAGGAACAGTGTGGTTCTATTGTTACTGTGGGACAAGGATTGAGGGAGAGTGTGGGGTTTTATGGTTACTGTGGGACAAGGCTTGGGGGGGCAGTGTGTGGTTCAGGCTAGATCGATAGATAGATAGATAGATAGATAGATAGATAGATAGATAGATAGATAGATAGATAGATACAAATTTCTATTGATGCAAATATGTTTTTAACTCATTGAATGGTAGGAAGAGCTCCAATGTTTTGCTTTAGCTTCATGAATCTAGTCAAAAGTGATTATATTTTTAATGGATGATCAAGACTTACAAACACTGTATGAGTTCACATTAACCCTATAAGAACCAGAGGGTTTTGCAACCCATTGCAAAGCAATGCGTTACACATCCCTTTGGTCCAGAAAGTATATAAAGGCTCTGTAATGCCCCTTTAAAAATCACAATGTACATAACAACCTTTAAAACAAAATAAGGGTTAAAAAGATCCATGATATGTGCTAAATAGATCTGTAGTTGAGTTGATCAGAGCAAGGTAAATTCAAAAAAGTCTAAGTAATGGGGTTTCTTTTTGTTTGTGGCTTCTTTTTTTCATTTTTTTTATGCACGGTAAAGAGTTACAAGTATGCAATTCATATTAAAATACATACTATAGCTATTTCCTGTGCCTAAAACAATGTTACATTTTTATTGTCAACACACTGAATAAAATTCATCCCTTTTACTAAAAATCATCTATTTTCCTTGGTAACATACTAACATTCAAAGAAAAACCAACAAAATGTATTCTTATGACAAGAGCTTTTTCTGTAATTTGAAAAACTTTAATGCTGCTTGAATTGAACAATAGTGACCTCTAGTGGTGGAAATGTATATGAAATATTTTGAACAAAAAAAACCCCTTATCAATATAAGAAACATGGAATTTGACGGCAGATAAGAACCATTAGGCCCATCTATTCTGCCCATTTTCCTACTGTAAAAACCTCAAACCTTTTTGGTCCTTGGTCTTTTCTTATGTTAAGGACAGCTTTATGCCTATCCCATGCATGCTTAAATTCTGTCACTGTATTAACTTCTATCACTTCTGCTGGTAGGCTATTCCACTTATCTACTACCCTCTCAGTGAAGTAAAACTTTCTTATATTGCATCTAAACCTGTGTCCCTCTAGTTTTAGACTACGGCCTCTTGTCCTAACATGTTTACTCCTTTGAAATGTACTTCCCTCCTGCACTTTGTTGAATCCCTTCATGTATTTGAATTTTTCTATTATATCCCCTCTCTCTCTTCTCTCCTCCAAGCTATACCTGTTCAGGTCCTTTAATCTATCCGGATAGTTCTTCTCCTGTAAACCAGTCAGCATTTTAGTAGCCCTTCTCTGAATTTTCTCTAGAGTATCTATATCCTGCTGGAAATGGGGTATCCAGTACTGTAAACAATACTCTAGGTGAGGCATAACCACTTCCCTTTTTCTGCTACTAATGCCCCTAGCTATACAACCCAGAACCCTGCTTGCATTCCTCGCTGCTTTATTACATTGCCTGCTTACCATTAGGTCATTAGAAATAATTACTCCCAAATCCCTTTTCTATGTTGTCTCTGACAGTACAGTACCCTTAACAGTATATTTTTCCTTTGGCTTTTTATGTCCCAAGTGCATTATTTTACATTTATCAACATTAAACTGCAGCTGCCACACTCTTGTCCATTCTTTTAATTTACCTAAATCATTTGTCATTTGGCTTATTCCCCCTGGAATGTCTACCCTATTGCTAGGGCCGGATTTGCCATAAGGCAGAGTAGGCACCTGCCTACAGGCACACCCCACAGAGGGGCTCCTGCCATTGAAATACATTTTTTTTTTTAAATTCACAGCGTTTTTTTTTTTAATATATTTACAGCGCTGCGCACAGTAACCCGCCATCTGGCCTGCCCCTTGAATGCTAAGGTCTGTAGCTGCTGTTGCTCCCCCTCGTCGGCTCTAATGCAGAGCACTGGGAGATGACATCATCTCCCAGCGCTCTGCATTCCTAAATAGAAGACCGCGCGGGGTGCAACAGCAGCTGCAGGTCTGTGCAGAAGGCGGCACAGACATCTGCCGCTGGACCTCCAGGGAGGTAGGAAACGGATACTGGGGGGCAAAGTGGGGGCAATGTGGAGCTGATAGCAATGTGAGGGCAAGTTGGAGCTGATGGAGGCAATGTGTAGCTTGGAGCTGATGGGGGCAAGTTGGAGCTGATGGGGGCAAGTTGGAGCTGATGGGACAAGACAGAGCTGATGGGGGCAAGTTGGAGCTGATGGGGGCAAGACAGTTGGAGCTGATGGGGGCAATGTGGAGCTGATGGGGGCAAGCTGGAGATGATGGGGCAAGACAGTCAGAGCTGATGAGGGCAAGTTGGAGCTTGGAGCTGATGGGGGCAAGTTGGAGCTGATGGGGGCAATTTGAGGGCAATATGGATATGGGGGTAATGTGGAGATCTGGAGCATTGTGGAGATGGCCAATGGGGGGGGGGTGCTTCAGATTTCTGTGCCTACATGCTCCTGAGATGTAAATTCGGCCCTGCCTATTGCAGATCTTTGTATCACCTGCAAAAAGGCATACCTTACCTTGAAGACCTTTTGCAATATCACTAATAAAAATAAAAGTATTAAAAAGAATGGGCCCCAGTGCAGATCCCTGAGGTACCCCACTAGTAACACTCCTTTCGTCCGAATATTCTCCATTGAGGGACAGTGTCAAATGCTTTACTGAAATCTAGATAAGCTATATCTACTGCTCCCCCTTGTCTATTATTTTAGTTACCGGTCCAAAAAATGTATGAGGTTAGTTTGACAACATCACTCTGCTGTAAACCCATGCTGTTTGGAATCTTGCAAGCCATTCAAATTCAGATATTCAAAAATTCTTTCCTTTAGCATAGTCTCCATTAATTTTCCCACTACTGATGTAAGACTTACTGGTCTGTAGTTACCAGACTTTTCCCTGCTACCTTTTTGGTGAAACAGCACTACATTTGCTATCTTACAATCTTCTGGAACTACTGCTGTTGATAGCGACTGATTAAATAATTCTGTTAAAGGTTTTGCCCAGAACATACTTAAGTTCTTTTAATAGCTTTGGGTGTATCCCATCTGGTCTTACCGGTTTTTACCTTAGAAAGTTGAAGTAGAACTTCTTCCTCTGTAAATATGCATGTTTCCCATGTCTTCTAACAGAGGTCCCTTCCCTTCATCTTCCTCTGTAAAAAACTGAACAAAAATTTTCATTGAGACAGTCAGCTACCCCTTTATTCTCATTTACATAGTTTCCATTTTTTTTAAGTCTAACTATTCCTTCTTTCATTTTCCTCCTTTCATTTATATATCTAAGAACTGTTTTATCCCCCTTTTTTATTGACTAGGCAATTTTTCCTCTGCGTGTGCTTTGGCACATCTAATAATGCATCTAATAATGCATTTGGCCTCCTTTAACCTAGTCTTGTACCAATACCTATCTTCTTCTGCGTCTGTTTTTATTTCTTAAATGCTTCTTTTTTCTCCTTTACTATATTTGCCACTTCTGAGGTATACCACAGTGGTTTTCTTATTCTTTTACTCTTACTGACATGCCTAATGCAATGCCGTGTTGCGTTTAGTAAAACACATTTCAGATAATCCAGTTTCTCCTGGACTCAATATAAAGATCTCCAAGTTGTTAAAGACTGACATAAAAATGTTTCCAATTTAGAAAAATCAGCCTTTCTAAAGTCTAGAACCTTGTGTGGAGCAACACCACCTCTGTCTTTATATGAAACCACACAGAATGATGATTACTGGAGCCCAAACACTCTCCTACAGCTACACCTGATACCAAGTCTCCATTAGTAAATAATAAATCTAGTGTGGCTTCCTTCCTAGTCAGCTCTTCTACTAACTGACTAAGAGCTAATCCTTGTAAAGAATTTAGGATCTCACTACTTCTGGCTGAACCTGTTGCTTAGTTTCTCCAGTCCACATCAGGAAGATTAAAATCCCCCATAATAACTTCACCTTTCACAGTCATCTTAGTTACTTCCTTGACCAGCAATTGATCCAACTCCTCTGCTTGTCATAGGGGTCTACAGATCACATATGAGTGATCACCTTATTCCCATACTCTAAAAGTATCCAAACAGTCTCTGTATTCTCCTCCATACCCTGTATAAGATTAACCTTTAAGTTATTTTTGACATAAATGGCAACCTCTCCTCCTTTTCTGCCTTTTCTATCTTTTCTAAATAGAGAATACCCTGGTATTTCTACATCCCATTCATTTGTTTCATTGTACCAGGTCTTTGTAATCCCCACTAAGCCCATATCTTCACTAGTTATTATTGCAGTGAGTTCAAGGATCTCATTCCCTAAACTGTGGGCATTTGTATACATTGTTCAAAGTCTACTGGTTTTTTACCTCTGTTCCACAGACATACCTTGATCAAATGAATCTGTACAATGCTCTGAGGGGCAAATGGTTTTATCCTGTATGATTCCATTGCCCCCCTCTACCAGTTTAAATACCTGTTAACAAAACTTCCTTTTTACATCAAATAGGGTTGGTGTGAGAAACAAAGCCAAATCCATGTTTTTGGCCCCACTTCACCAAGCCATGAATTAAAGTCTCTAATCCGCTGCATCCTACCATCATCTTCCTTATACACTGGCAGAACCTCTGAAACAGATACAGTGAAAGCAACTTGCTGCAGCTCCTTGCATAGCTTCTTAAAAATATATTTTACCACACTCACCTCATTACAAGCTAAATAAATTGTCCCTAAATAGACTATGACATCCAAGTCTCCATTCTGTCTTGCTTACTTAAGAATTTTTTAAATGCATCTTCTATCTCTGTGAGCTGTAGACCAGGAAGACATCTGACTTCTTTGTCAGCACCATGACAGTCCTCTAGAGTTCTGCCTCTTAATATGGAATACCCCAATAATAGTTGCTTCCTCTCAAAGCAGTTTTCAGTTCTTACCTTTGTCAGTTTGTCAGTGGTTGCAGTCTGATTTACCTGTGGATTACAGACTAGTGCACCAGTAGTCTCTGCTTCCATAGTTGTTCCAATATTAAGGTAGTGTTCTGAAAGTACAGCAAAGGAATTACGAAGAGGCACAGACTATGGAACATGCCTCTTGTCCACAACTCTTTCCCTTCCAGAACCAACTGTAGTCCATCTGCCATTTCTTGGAAGTCTCTGAGGCAGTGGCACTTGTTTCTTTTGTATCTGTGTGGAGCTCACAGACATCTTGCAGATTTCAGCCTTCAAATTATCAACCTCCTAGAAACTTGCTGACAAACTGGACAATTTCTGAACCTCCAAAATGTTTCCCGGGGGAGAAAAGCAAAACATCCATTGCATTGCAATGTCTCACATGTTCACAGCACTTATGTAATCGGGGGACAAAGAGTAAAATACCTTCAGATTTTGCAGTTGTTGTCTGACTTCAGTCACCACAGATCATCTCCAGATTATCTCCAGAATATCTCCTTGTACACTAACAATTGCTCACTTTCAATTGCTGTACTGCCCAGCTTTTTATTAGAAGTTATACGCTTTGCTAGCAAAGACATTCCCAATTGTACCATAATGTTTTCATATATTTGGAATTGTGCATTTTCACTACTCAAAATAAGCAATACATAATACACATGTAACAGGAAACCCCACCATAAATCGGATATGATATTCAAATGTTCTTTATGTATATTTTCATATGATGAAATAGAGCTCCCATAAAGTTTCTTTTCATTGTATATGTGATTATCTAGAATCTTTTTTACAACATGCATTACAGCAATAAAGGAGTTATCTCAACAAAAATCTTCTCTAAATTACATAAATTGCTGATTCTACAGTTTAGCCATCAAGTTATTCTGGCTTGGAAACAAGAATTAGTAGAAACTGTCTCAATTTCCATCTGATTCAGAGCTTCCAATATGTATCCCAATGGTAGATAACTGTAACGGTTTGTTTGACACACAGACACAGTGGTTTAGGATAAAACACAGTTTTATTGAAATCACAGTAATATAATAACCCTCACAGGTCCTGTAGTATTTAAGCAGAATAATACAGACACACGACAGGTTACATATACATATGCCTACACAGGTCCAATATAACCATAGAGTTCATAACAACATATACTGACACAGGTCAGGCAGAATTCGATGAATTCCCAGGAGAAAGGTGCTGCATGGGTTAATGGTCTTCAATGAGTGTAAACAGTCCCATGTGAAGAGAGGTCTGTGATGGAGCTCACTCCATAGAGAGAGAGCTTAAGGATACGTAACGCCAGAAATAGGTTAGCAGAACAAACGTGAACTGCCAGAGTAATATCAGGAACTGAGCAACATATGACACTGCCGTAGCAGTAACGGAGACCAGGCCACTTGCACTCTGCTGGAGCAGTAACGGAGACAAGACCAATGGCACACTGCCGTAGCAGTAACGGAGGCAGACCACTTGCACTCTGCAGGAGCCGTAACGGAGAAAAGACCAATGGCACACTGCCGTAGCAGTAACGGAGACTAGGCCACTTGCGCTCTGCAGGAGCAGTAACGGAGACAAGGCCAAATGGCACACTGCCGTAGCAGTAACGGAGACAGACCACTTTCACTCTGCTGGAGCAGTAACGGAGACAAGGCCAATGGCACACTACCATAGCAGTAACGGAGACTAGGCCACTTGCGCTCTGCAGGAGCAGTAACAGAGACACAAGGCCAATGGCACACTGCTGTAGCAGTAACGGAGACAGACCACTTGCACTCTGACGGAGCAGTAATGGAGACACAAGGCCAATGGCACACTGCCGTAGCAGTACTGACTGGGCAACCAAGCAACTTGCCCTGAGGTCGTAACCAACTGGAAGCGTCTCAAATGCCTGATGGATAGGAATGTCGCCAAGGCGACACAGAGGCAGCCAGAGCATGAAAGTCAACCAAGCCGGGTCGAATCACGGAGCAGGAACGTCAGCCAATCCGGGTCGGTACACAGGAGCAGGGACGTCAGACAAGCAGGGTCGGTACACAGGAGCAGGAACGTCAGCCAAGCCGGGTTGAAAGGGCACCGGATGGGTGCCAGAGCCCAGTATATAAAGACCATACTGGGCGGGACAAACACAGAATAGCCAATGGGAGCAAAGCACAGTGTAGACTGACAGAAAGCAGCAAGGGGAGCATGGGCACCGTGATAATAACCTCCTAAGGCTCTTCATGCTACATGTATACCCTTCTAATATTTACTGGTGGCACAGCAAAGAAGAGTTGCCTTTGCTTGACAGTTTTGGCAATATGGTCCTTAATAATACTATTGGCATAAATTTACTTAACGAAACACTCTACTGTATATAGTTTCAGTTATAAGGTCCTTAATAACACCATTGGCATACTTGTACTCAAACACACACCCTACCCCATTCTGTCTGACTCTAAAAAATATTTTCTAACATGCAAAACATAAAAAGTATTTGCTTGCCTTATAAATACCTTACTTACATCCCTCCCAAGGATTTTGCTCACAGTATATGTAAGTATGTATTACTGATTTTTAATTGCATTATACTAAATACAAGTGCACTTAAAGTATAACTACCACCGCTAACAAACTTGGCCCCCCAGTAATTCCCCATCTGGTGACTAGCTGCACAGTAGCTCTAGTCACCAGAATTATTACCGCATTAATGATAATTACCCATTGCTCCTGGGCTGACAGGCAGGAAGGAATGCAGACATCTTTCCATAGTGACATCTGCACGCCTGCACTGTCAGTCACTTTTGGAGCTGAATGTCTGCTAGAGCCGGCTGAGACTGACAGATCAGGCATGCAGACGTCACTATAGAAAGATGTCTGCACTCCTTCCTGCCTGTCAGCCTGGGAGCAATGGATAATTCTCGTTAATGCAGTAATAATTCTGGTGACTAAGGCTATTGTGCAGCTAGTCACCAGATGGGGAATTATTGGGGGGCAAGTTTGTTAGCGGTGGTAGTTCCACTTTATGATTTGAGACCTATAGAGGCTTGGCTAATCTGAGGTGATGGAATGAGGCAGGTAAGCTTTTTGGATACAAATATATAACTAAACATCACTGTTTATTATCTATAATAAGCCAAAGGTCACTTATTGGTAAAGGTCACAATATGAGGCACATATTTTTTTTGTTCATTGGAAAAAATCTGTGAAAATCACATGGTTGTCTGGGTTTTTTTTTTCACAGAAAATCCTCCTTAAACAAAGCCATTAAAAACCTTTGCCTCTGTTTATTTTTTAATCAAATATCCTGTTGCTTAAACAGCAGGATGATTAAGCAGCTCGTAGGCAATGGGATCAAAAGCAGCAGTGATATGGGTAATGACAATCATGGTTCCACATGCCATGACAAGATCCAGTGATGTGTCTGTGGCAGTAGCAGCTCCAAAGCTAGCCCCCGCCACTTCAGGCATATGTGGAGAAAAGAAGGAGTTGGCCAATAATGCCTCTCAACCTGCCCCTCCTCTAAAATCATGGGTGTGTTGTTACTAGAATAGAAATGTTTCCCTTGAGAACAGAAACTCTGCCTCTCACATCAGCAACTGCAAGGTGCGCAGTGTGAGTGGCAAATAGGGGAACAATGAGTACATCTGCACTCACACCAAACACCTGGCACAACTCTATCCAAACACCATGACACTTAGGGTCCCCATTGTGAAATCGCCCCACCAGAAACCAAGTAATGCTACTGACACTATGCCTCTTGTCCACTCCCAGAGAACAAAAAATGACAACTTGCAGACAGTTTAATAGTAATGATGAACCTTCTCTGCCACCAGCTTAGCATATTCTGCATGATGGATTCTCCTCAGATGCCGCTTTATTAATTGGTTGCGATTCCCCTTCACATCACTGCCTTGTGTTGTCAGTGCAGCACACAGTGTTCAATGGGTGGACACAAACTGTCACATCCTGACATCTACAGGATAGCTATCACTTGGTGGGGGAGATAACGTTGAATGAGGTGGTATCACGGTCCCCGTGTCTTTCTGTCAATCTTTCATGATTTGCCTGTGCATTGGTGGAGACTGATTGGCCCGCCCAGGATGTGCCGTTATATGCTGGAGCTTGGGCAATTGTCAGTTGCCCTTTCGTGGTGTTCCTGTTGCTGCGCCTTGTTGCCATATTCCAGTGTCTCCTGTGTACCGACCCGGCTAGTCTGACTTTGCTCCTGATTCTGCTCCGTGAATTGACCCGGTTCTGGCTGACGACCCTGCTCCATGATTTGACCCAGCTCTGGCTGACGACCCTGCTTCGTGATTCGACCCGGCTCTGGCTGACGACCTTGCTTCGTGAATTGACCCTGTTCTGGCTGACGACCCAGCTCTGTGATTGATCCCGGCCTGTCTGCTGTTCCGGTGCTGCTCCGATCCTGCCTACTGTTCCGGTTGTTACACCGGCCTGTCCGCTGTTCCAGTACTGTTCCGGTCTTGCCTACTGTTCCAGTTGCTATTCCGGCCTGCCTGCTGTTCCGGTGCTGTTCCGGTCCTGCCTGCTGTTCCGGTTGCTGTTCCGGCCTGTTTTGCTGTTCCAGTTACCGTTCCGGTTCTGCCTGCTGTTCCAGTGTTCCTGCGTCATTTCAGTCGCCTCGGCGACATTCTGAACTGTTTAAGCGACTCACTGTTCCTCTCACTTGTCAGTAGCTGTAGCCTGAGGTTGCTTTGCCCTCTGTTGGCTGCCAAGGTACTCGCTTGTGTGCAGAACCATTTAACCCTTGCAGTGCCTGTAGTCTCCGGTCTGGTGCCTCAGATATATCTTGCCAAGCATACATTTTCTGGCGTAGCCTTTCCTCTGAGTGCTTCTGTGTGTCTCTAATTCACCATCAGAGCCTTGTCAGTCCGTGTTCATCCTCTGGCTCAGGGCCACAGACATTGAAGGTACATTCCCATTGCACTCCAGAGGGCATTGGCACTATTACAGCTTGTGCAGTCACCATCAGTACAGCACCCAAGGGGTGTATGGGCACAATCCAAGTGGCACATGCAGGGTTACTACTTTTCTAGTTAAGGGCGATTTTGGTTCTGATCATTACAGCGTGGCAATAGCATTCCTCTGTAGCCCACGGTGGTGGTACCGGCTCAGCTCTGGACATTGTGCTCTAGTATGTCTACTTGAGAGTGTATTCAGTGCAGTTACTCCACTATCCTGCTATTGAGAGACTGTGTTCCAGAGACTGCTATTTATCCTGGGCGTTGGCCAATCGTGTATATCTCACCCATTTCATTTATTAACCCTTTGGGGGAATACTCCCTATCCATTCAAGCACCTATCATTATCATTGTGTGCATTCACTTTGTCATTATTGCCATTGTTGCTATTTCTGTGCTGGCCTCTAGGGGCCTTGTTTTATTTTCAATAAAACTGTGTTTTTACTTCATACCCTGGTCTGAGTGTCAGAAAACCGTAACAGTACGAAAGGGCCATGACCTCAGACGGGAAAAGTGACAGTAATACACAGAACCTCCATTAGAGGATGGATGTTCACGAGCAACGCTTAGACCAATTGGCCCTGGCCATGCAAACCTTGCTTGAATGTACGGTACACCTCGATAAACCGAATCAAAATCCGGTGGTTCCCCCAGTTATGACACCGGACAATAATACTGGGCAATTGTTGGCACCCTCTCGAAGTTTTACGGCGGCGGCGCCGTTACCATTACGATACGATGGTGAACCCACTCTGTGCAGAGGTGTACCGTCCTGAATCAACTAGAGATATTCCTAGAACTTACACCCCATGCTTTCCCAAATGACCGTAGCAAGGTGGGGTTCATGATATCTCTACTCACTGGCAAAGCCCTGGCATGGGCTAATCCTCTATGGGAGCAGGCTAAACCCTGTACTCAAAGCTTTACCGAGTTTGTCAAACAGTTTTGCAGAGTATTTGAGTTACCTGGGCGAGCTATCTCTGCGGCAAAAAAATTGATGGTAATGAAGATGGGCGACCGCACTGTGGCAGAGTATGCTATAGAATTTCGGATTCTAGCAGCAGAAGTAGCCTGGAATAATGAGGCACTCCTGGCAGCCTTTTCACAGGGCCTATCTGACTCCATTAAGGATGAGATTGCTGCCAGGGAGGTACCTACTGAGCTGGATGAGTTTATAAACTATGTAATACTCATTGACACTCGCATGCGTGAGAGGCGATTAACTAAGAAGGCTAGTTCCAAGACCTATGGGCACGAGAGGTCTTTTAACCAACCCTCTCCTCCCATTCCTCCTGACCGGGCGTTTGAAACAGGAGAGCCTATGCAGATTGGCTTTACCAGGTTGTCTAAGGAGGAGAGGGCTTACCACAAAAGACAAGGGTTATGCCTATATTGTGGCAAAAAAGGGCACTTATTAAATACTTGCCCGGTACGTCCGGGAAACGCACGCACCTTGGGTACCTTGGGGGACAGGCCCTAGGTGGTGTACAATCGTCCCCAGATACTGGCTACAAGAAACCCACCATTCCGGTGAGTTTTCTCCTAAGTGACCAAGCTGTGGAGGTACTAGCCCTGGTAGATTCTGGCGCAGCAGGCTATTTCATGGATCGAGCATGGATCGAGCATTTGCGGAAAGACACAATATTCCTTTGTCTAAAAGAGATACTCCGCTAGCCATTGAGGCTATTGATGGCAGACCCCTCGAACCAGCTCTGGTTACCATGGAGACTACTCTACTCTGTATGTCAGTTGGGGCCCTCCATAAGGAGGAGGTTCGTTTTCAGATTATTAATTCACCACATCATGCAGTCATTCTGGGGTTCCCTTGGTTAATGTTGCATAATCCCCAGTTTGACTGGCAAACATGTGAGATTAAGTCATGGTCCATTTATTGCTCTGATAACTGTCTGTCTCATCCTGTCAGGATATTGTGTACCTCTCCTTCTGTGCCGGCAGAATACAGCGAGTTCTGCGACGTATTCAGTAAGGGTGAGGCCAGCGCATTACCACAGCATCGGGCATATGATTGCGCTATTGATCTACCCCCGGGAGTGGTGCCACCGAGGGGTAGGACATACCCATTGTCCTGTGAGGAGACTAGGGCCATGGAAGAGTACATTGAGGATGCCCTCAAATGAGGGATTATTCGTAAATCATCCTCTCCGGCAGGTGCAGGGTTCTTTTTCGTGAAGAAGAAGAGTGGCGAGTTACGACCGTGTATTGATTACCGTGGACTCAATAAGTCCAAAAATGCTTATCCCATTCCACTCATCACAGAGTTATTTGACAGGTTGAAAGGCTCCTCTATCTTTACAAAACTCGATCTACGTGCCGCCTACAACCTAATAAGAATCAGGGCCGGTGATGAGTGGAAGACGGCATTCAATACTAGGTCAGGCCACTACGAATATCTTGCTATGCCATTCGGATTATGTAATGCACCTGCCCTATTCCAAGAGTTCATTAACGACATCCTCCGCGACTTGTTACAGTCATGTGTGGTCGTGTACCTGGACGATATATTGATCCATTCTGCTAGTTTAACCCAACACATCCAGGATGTGTCCGAAGTTTTACTCAGATTACGCAAAAACAAGTTGTTCTGCAAACTAGAGAAATGTGAATTTCATTGTTCCCAAGTACCCTTCTTGGGTTTTGTCATATCTAAGGATGGCATAGCCATGGACCAAGAGAAGTTGGCTGCAGTCCTACGTTGGCCACGACCCAAAGGGTTAAAGGCGATTCAAAGGTTCCTAGGCTTCGCCAACTATTACAGAAAATGTATTCAGAACTTTTCTACCATTACTAAACCATTGTCTGACCTGACGCATAAGGGTGCGAATCCCTCTCAATGGTCTGAGGCAGCTGAGATGGCCTTTGAAACCCTCAAGAAGGCGTTTGCATCTGCCCCTATATTATCCCACCCTAACCCCGCCCTACTGTTCACACTAGAGGTTGATGCCTCCGAGTTTGGGGTAGGGGCAGTTCTCTCCCAACGCCCTAAGGAAGGGGGTAACCTGAGGCCGTGTGGATTCTTTTCCAAGAAACTGTCTAGTGCCCAGAGCCATTATGAAATTGGTGATAGGGAGTTATTGGCTATCATCTTGGCATTAAAAGAATGGCAACATCTTCTGGAAGGTACAAGGACCCCAGTATTAATCCTCACGGACCATAAGAACTTGATTTACTTATCCGAGGCCAAAAGACTGTCATCTCGCCAGGCTCGATGGGCTCTATTTCTTTCCAGATTTAATTTCATAGTGTCTTATCTGCCTGGTTCCAAGAATATTAAGGCAGATGTCCTGTCGAGACAATTCTGCACAGACATTGAGAGGGATGAGGCCTCGGTCCCCATAATTCAGCCAGATAGAATTCTGGCTACTGTTCGTACCAGCATCACTTCGCCACTGGGAGAGCAAATCTTGGCATCTCAAGGGCATGCGCCTCCGGAAACCCCAGTTGGCAAGTGTTTTGTGGACGAGCCTTTCCGTACCAGATTACTTGAGACCTATCACTCATCCAAGGCAGCTGGGCACATTGGCAGAGATCAGTTGGCATGGTCCTTATCTCGAACATTCTGGTGGCCTTCACTGAAGGCCGACTGCTCTGCATTTACTGCTGCTTGTACCACCTGTGCCCGTGCCAAAACTCCTAGGCATCTCCCAGTGGGACTGCTCCAACCTGTGCCTAATGGTGATCGTCCTTGGTCCCACATTTCTATAGATTTCTTGGGAGAGCTGCCTAATTCTAAGGGCTATACATTCATCCTTATGGTGGTGGATAGGTTCTCTAAAATGGCTCACTTCGTGCCCCTTTCTGGCCTTCCCTCGGCCCAGGAGTTGACATTAATTTTTGCCAGAGAAGTATTCCGCTTGCACGGGGTGCCTAGAGTGATAGTGTCCGACAGGGGGAGTCAATTCGTGTCGAGATTCTGGAGGGCATTCTGTGGCCAGATGGGCATTCAATTGTCCTTTTCCTCCGCCTACCATCCCCTGACCAACGGAGCCGCTGAGCGTGCCAATCAGGGACTGGAGCATTTTTTTACGCTGCTTTGTGACTGATCATCATGATAACTGGGCCGACCTGTTGCCGTGGGCAGAGTTCGCCAGGAACTGTGCGGTTAATTCATCATCTGGGAGCTCTCTGTTCCTTGTTAATTATGGGTTCCAACCCTGTCTGCTCCCAGACTCATTTCAGTCCCAACAGATTCCGGCTCTGGATGAGCACATGGAGCAGCTCCGCTCCACTTGGGCACAGGTACAAAGGTCCCTCAGTCAGTCCTTCCACAGACATCAGCGGCATGCCAATCGCAGACGACTGCCAGCGGTTTCCTTCCAGGTTGGGGACAGGGTATGGCTCTCCTCCAGGAATCTCAACTTGCAAGTGCCTTCGAACAAGCTGGCCCCCCGGTTCATTGGACCATTTAAAATTATTTGCAAAGTCAATCCTGTGGCATACGCTTTGGAACTTCCTAACACTATGCGTATTCACAATGTGTTCCATGTGTCATTGTTAAAGCCCTTGGTTTGCAACCGCTATTCTACCACTCCGGTGGTTCCTGGGCCGGTGGAGGTGCAGGGCCAAGAGGAATACGAAGTTCAGAGTATCATTGACTCCAGGAAATTTAGAGGCAAGTTGCAATATTTGGTCCACTGGAAGGGGTATGGACCTGAGGAGCGCTCTTGGGTTGACCACGGGGACCTCCATGCTCCACGATTGTTGGTCAATTTTCACTCCAAATTTCCGCAGAAACCCAGACCACCCAGCAGGGGAGGGGGTCTTTGAGAAGGGGGTACTATCACGGTCCCCGTGTCTTTCTGTCAATCTGTCATGATTTGCCTGTGCATTGGTGGAGACTGATTGGCCCGCCCAGGATGTGACGTTATATGCTGGAGCTTGGGCAATTGTCAGTTGCCCTTTCGTGGTGTTCCTGTTCCTGCGCCTTGTTGCCATATTCCAGTGTCTCCTGTGTACCGACCCGGCTAGTCTGACTTTGCTCCTGATTCTGCTCTGTGAATTGACCCGGTTCTGGCTGAGGACCCTGCTCCGTGATTTGACCCGGCTCTGGCTGACGACCCTGCTTCGTGATTTGACCCGGCTCTGGCTGACGACCCTGCTTCGTGAATTGACCCTGTTCTGGCTGACGACCCAGCTCTGTGATTGATCCCGGCCTGTCTGCTGTTCCGGTGCTGCTCCGATCCTGCCTACTGTTCCGGTTGTTACACCGGCCTGTCCGCTGTTCCAGTACTGTTCCGGTCTTGCCTACTGTTCCGGTTGCTATTCCGGCCTGCCTGCTGTTCCGGTGCTGTTCCGGTCCTGCCTGCTGTTCCGGTTGCTGTTCTGGCCTGTTTGCTGTTCCAATTACCGTTCCCGTTCTGCCTGCTGTTCCAGTGTTCCTGCGTCATTTCAGTCGCCTCGGCGACATTCTGAACTGTTTAAGCGACTCACTGTTCCTCTCACTTGTCAGTAGCTGTAGCCTGAGGTTGCTTTGCCCTCTGTTGGCTGCCAAGGTACTCGCTTGTGTGCAGAACCATTTAACCCTTGCAGTGCCTGTAGTCTCCGGTCTGGTGCCTCCGATATATCTTGCCAAGCATACATTTTCTGGAGTAGCCTTTCCTCTGAGTGCTTCTGTGTGTCTCTAATTCACCATCAGAGCCTTGTCAGTCTGTGTTCATCCTCTGGCTCAGGGCCACAGACATTGAAGGTACATTCCCATTGCACTCCAGAGGGCATTGGCACTATTACAGCTTGTGCAGTCACCATCAGTACAGCACCCAAGGGGTGTATGGGCACAATCCAAGTGGCACATGCAGGGTTACTACTTTTCTAGTTAAGGGTGATTTTGGTTCTGATCATTACAGCGTGGCAATAGCATTCCTCTGTAGCCCACAGTGGTGGTACCGGCTCAGCTCTGGACATTGTGCTCTAGTATATCTACTTGAGAGTGTATTCAGTGCAGTTACTCTACTATCCTGCTATTGAGAGACTGTGTTCCAGAGACTGCTATTTATCCTGGGCGTTGGCCAATCGTGTATATCTCACCCATTTCATTTATTAACCCTTTGGGGGAATACTCCCTATCCATTCAAGCACCTATCATTATCATTGTGTGCATTCACTTTGTCATTATTGCCATTGTTGCTATTTCTGTGCTGGCCTCTAGGGGCCTTGTTTTATTTTCAATAAAACTGTGTTTTTACTTCATACCCTGGTCTGAGTGTCAGAAAACCATAACAGGTGGATTGACAGAAGATGTAGTTACTATAGAGCAAGAAGGTAATGGCGAGCCAGGTGTTTTGCTCATCATCGAACTTTCAGCCTCTGGCTGGCTTTCTCTAGGCTCCTCTTTGATCTCCAACTCACCTCTTATTGTCTTTGGGAATAGTCAGGGGGTACAGCAACAGCAGTGCCCAATTTCTTTGGTGAGTGTTTGGCTTTAACATATTTCACTTAAATGTTATGGTGGCTGTGTTTCATGTGTTATCAGGGCAGTTGTGCCAAGGTGTGTTCCCTCCTTTCCCCTTTTCACTGACGTCACAAATTGTGCACAGTGCCATTGTTGATGACTGCACTGTACCTGCCCCATGAGAAAAATAGTCCCACACCCATGATTTCAGGGGGGGAGGGGAAATGTGGAGAAGAATGGCATCTTCATTCTTCTCCTCCATATTCATCTTCACTCCCTGGGGCAGAGGATGATGTTGCTGCTGTTGATGTTACTGCCTCACAATCAACACTGCAACTAGGACCAGGAGTATTGCTGCTGGCAAGTGTAACCTGTCCTAGTCCCACATCACTTGTTGACTCCATTCCCACTGTGTCCATTGTGGTCTGTGGCACACTAGCCTGCTCCTCAGTATCCTGCTGCCCTTGCAACTCAGCAGCAGCAGGAATTAAAGCAGTTGCAATCTCCACAAATTCCAAAAGCTCACTGTTGTTGGTGATGCCCATCCCTATCTCTGACTCCCATTCCTTCTCAGTTTGGGCTAAATAGGCCATCAATGTCTCTTCCACACCAGCTTCTCCACCATCATCATCATTACCACCAGCAGCAGTTCCTCCATGCTGTTGCTGCTGTATTACAGACATCTCACCGGTTGGAGGAGGTGATGAGAAATGTGACAGAGGGTCCCCTAATGTCACATTTGCCATTTCTTGCTAGCCTGAAGAAGGCAGACTGTCAACACTAGTAGCAGGCACGGGCAGCTGATATGTGCTACTGGTGGTGGTGGTGTTATTATTGCTGCTAAGCAATAATTCTACCTTCTTCAGGATCATGTTCCACCTGTGCAATGTGGTGGGGGGAAAAGGACTCCCAGGGTCAGGGGAATGTTGTGGGCTCCCTTGACCGCTAGTCTGGGTACTCTGCATTACTTCCTCTACCACTACGAACACCAGCCACATCAGTTTCCGTTCCTGAGACTTCTTCCTAACTAGTTATATGATCACCCCCCTCTTTTACTCCTAACACTCTATACAAGCTGCTGGATGTTCTTAGTAGTAGTAGTAGTACTATTGGTGGGACTGCTTGGCAAGTATGACTTAGAGTCCCCTGCTGTCACACTTGGCACCATCTGGTACTCCACCCCCTCTTGAGTATTGCAAGACACACGGGCATCTGGTTCAGCACTGGCAGCAGGGGAAGCACTGGTGGCGGCAGGCACAACACTGGCAGCGACACAGGCAGACCTGTCCTGCTCACACTACTACCCTCTTCTTCCTCCGGTGAGAATCATTTACTCAGAATTCTAGGGGTGATATAGAGGGACTGGCCAGCATTGGATCTGGGGAACAAGTGCATCCAGACCCTTTCATGTTGGTGGTAGTGGTCACTTCCTCCTCCTCAGACTCACTGGGCACATAACGGTCCTTCCAGGTCTCCCTTTTATTGTTATTAAACTTGCTCACAGGGATAGCAGTCACTATGTGCCTCTCCTGCCTCACTTTCACTATTAATTCACAGAACAACAGCCTAGCACCTCTCTCTTACTCTGTAGCTGCTTGTATTGTGTTTCACTTCCTGGAAAATGGCACGCTTTTATAGCAAAAAGGCGAAAAACAAGTTAATAAAGGGGCAACAACTTTCTAGCCATTTAAAAAAAAGTGAAGACTTTTTGCCAGTGTGCAAAAATGGCTGTATTTAACCCTTTAAGTGCAGAGGGGTAACACAATGCATTGCTTTGCAATGTATTGTGTACCCCTCTGGCACTCTAAGGATTAAAGAAGATTTTCCCATTAAAAAGTAGACAACCACGTGGTTTTTGTGGGGTTTTGTCGTGAAAACAGGTTGCACCTTTCACCCACCCCTAGTCTAAGTCCTACATATCAATGTTTCCTCAGGATGTGGACCTAACACAAGCCAAAGTCCTATCAATGGTTCCTAAGGGCTTGTGCCAAACAAGTGTAAATCCTAAAAATTAATGTTTCCTCAGGGCTTGGGCCTAACAGAAGTCAAAGTTCTACAAATCAATGTTTGCTGAGGGCTTATGCCCAAAAAGTCTAAGTCCTACAAATCAATTGTTCCTCAGGGCTTGGGCCTCTAACAACAAGTCTAAGTCCATCAAATCAATGTTTCTTCAGGGCTTGTGCCTCTAATAACAAGTCTAAGTCCCACAAATCATCCTCTACAAAATACTGTATCCTGTAAAGTATCAGTCTGCCACAGCTTACATCAGGAGGTCCCCATCTTTCACGTTACATACATTTTTAAAAATTATTTTATTTAATTTTTTTTTATTAACTGTCCCCCAATCCCAACAGACAAACACCCCAAAAAATTAATGTTCAACTGATTCTTTCCCCACATTTCATCATGACATGCACCCTCAGAACCTTTTTATAGTATGCCGGAAATAAAATAAAATTTAATTTGTGTTGTGTATAAATACCCTTTAATTTCAATGCAATCAGAAAAAAGCAGAAAAACTGCACTTTCTGCAGGAAATTTTCTGCTAGGCAAGAATTGCCATTTTTCTCCTATTTTGGTTTGAGGTGAAAATGTTGGCCATCCCTATACCCAAGATATAGTTCTTGCTGCTCTCCTGAATACATATTTATGTAACTATTTGAATACCATTGAAAGGTTTGCTTGATTTCATCTGTACTTCGTGTATATTTTTTCGGGCAGGAAAACCATGAAAATGTTGAGAGGTGCTCTATCAGCTGGCTGGTCAGTGCTGGGTACTGCAGATGAAAGCTCTTCCCAGAGTGCCTGCAGTCAATCAGTGATCACATTTCAGCTGCTGCAACTCACAGACAGCGACCTACCAGCAACTTGCAAGCTACTTTTTGGAGATACCTGTTCTATATGCTCTATATATATATAACTGTTAGGGATGGGTAAAACTTTCAGACTATGTATTACATTAAAGTCAATGATAGAAATACATTTCACTCAATGTTGTGAGCATTCCCACAGTGTTAGTATAAAAAGGTATCAGCATCCCAAATGTTGTTAGTCTGTGTTTGGGAGTGAGAGAGAAAGCATCAGAAGAGCAGATTGTTATTCCTAGAGACTTTAGCCAAATAAATAAATACATAAATAAATAAAGTGAGCATTGGAGGTGTTAGAGGAGTGTTGGCGATAGACCCTGCCAGCTGTTTTCTAGATTGGGGTGAGCAGAAAGTATTAATGAGTGACATCAAAAAGCCAGCCAGACTGGGACAAAGTGACTCAACACTGACAGATACAAGAAAATATATCTAACATGACAATCAAGACTAATATAGACATGGGTTCCAGCTTGACATACTGTGTGTTCCATTCACAGTTATACTCCAAAACATCCACAAAAACTAGAGGGACAAGGAAAGGTTTACTGAGGTGTGATTTTGCTCTGGTGCATCAGTAATTTCCACGAGCTTTATTATTTTATTGCAACTGCAGATATTGTGATTTCTGAAATAATCTCAAACCTGTCTTGTACAGTACTGTGAAAATATGTCTTCAGTAGTTCTCGGGAGATAATGTGAATTTGTGTCACTATCTATTGGTGTAGAGGTAAAGAGGGGAGATAGCTGTTTGCAGTTTCAGGTGAGTGTGTGTATGTAAAAAAAAATACAACTAAAAACCTTTCATTGATAGAGAAAATCGGTAAAAATGTGTGACGTGAGCTACTATGACTGTCTCTGTTACTCTGACAGAGACTGATTGTAATAGGTAAATAGATCACCCAATAGAGTGACAAAATATTATTCCACATATCACTAAGAACCCTGTATTGTACATTAACAACAATCAACTATCATTGTGTCAGCCAACAGTGCCAAGGGAAAGAGTAAAGGGAATGGAAGGATAGGATGTGTTGATGGTAGTAAAATGGTACTACACAAATTGAATGCTGCCATGGTTTCTGCAGCTATTCTAGCAAGTGATAATGATCAACATCTTCCTCATGAGGAAGAGGCCATTAGTAAAAGTGATGTGAAAGTTTCCACTACCCAAGTGAACCTTGTAGTACTACAAAACCTAAAGATGATGATGAGGATGAGCAAAGCTCAATATCCAGTGCCAGTTGAGACAGTAATGGATCCGGGCAGATGCCACTGAGAGCTACTACAAGTGGACTAGGAAACATGAGAAATATAGCTGGATGCAGTACCAACAATGGCCATTGAATGTCAGTGCAGGATAAGAAATGAGCAAAAGAGATTAAATTCTAGGAATGGATGCTTACAGAAGAAGATTGCGTTCAAAAATGCTTTAGGACAGCTTGCAGGAGAACATTAAAGCAAGATGCTGGTAATGCCAGACTGGGAACTGGAACTGGAGGTCAACAGGAGGCAGGCTAGTCAGCACCACGGGCAGCAAACAGGAGGGAACTTTGAATCAGCAACCAAAACTCAGGCAAAGTTTGAGGTTAGTAAATGGAGCCAAGGACAGAGCTGGTAGCTTATATTTGAATTCAGAAACTGAGTACAAATGCACTACAAATCAGGGACTTGATTCAATAAGGTATGTTCAAATAGTCAGTAACAGAAAACCAATACCGAACTTTAACCATACCTGTGTTCAGCAGCTATTCAATAAGCCATCTACCAGAGTGGGTTAAGAGGATGGGCCACACAAACATACGTAACCTGATAACGGGCGTTGCATCTTTTTTTCCTCACTGTGTGTTCATTTAATTTGCTAAAGAATGC
Source organism: Rhinophrynus dorsalis (assembly GCA_037306005.1). Taxonomy (NCBI): domain Eukaryota; kingdom Metazoa; phylum Chordata; class Amphibia; order Anura; family Rhinophrynidae; genus Rhinophrynus; species Rhinophrynus dorsalis. The sequence goes on from CM074722.1 coordinate 259,506,131, forward strand.
AAGATAAGTCAAGTTCAAAGGAAAGTAGCTAATGGTTGATGTTATCAAGTGATGCTAAATGTTATCAAAACAAGTTCAAAATCCCAGCCAACCACCACACAGCAAAGTATCAAGCCAATTCATATAAATGTATATATACCCCAAAATAACTGACACACACTGCCTGTGTTTGGATGTTTTGCAGGCTACAGAACAGGGCCCAGGAGCAGAGCATAGACATGGCGAGAGAGAGAGAGAAACAGGAACACACTCTGGAGAGGGCAGACTTGGAATGCAGAGTGGAATGGAGAGAATTGCATACAAAAAAAAAAAACACACACTTTGGCAAATATTGCACAAATCGCATCCACAAACAATTACAATCACAACAAATTTTGTATTTTTATTTTATACAGTGTGATTGAGTGAGTACAAGGGAGTGGCAGAGGGTGATTGTGATCAAGTGACTGGATGTGAGTGGGTGTGCGAGGAAGAATGGATAGTGGTAGTGAGATGGCAGGGAGAGAAGTGGAGGCTGGTGGGATGGGGATACCCACAGGAGTGGAGGAAACAGAAAGGGAAGGAGGAGGAGAAGGAAAACTAGTTAGGCGGAGGGATAACCAACCACAGTCAGGTACACATCAGACAGAGACTGACATGGCAGTGGGTAGCGGAGGGAGGTTGGAAAGGAGCACAGATGTTCAGGTATAGAGCAGGCAGGACTGACAACCAAATGGCCACACACACTGCAGTGGAGGAGGACAGACTGCACAAAACCATGTACTCCCATGAGGAGAACATGGCCCTGGTACAGAGAATCCTGAATAGGGAGTACATAATCTTCTCCAATGAAAAGAGCAGGAGGATTGGTAGCCAGGTGTCAGGTGTAGGGAATCAAAATAGGTGAATAATTGCATTTCCCACTTGGCGACTAATTTCTCGCAAAAAATTACCATTTCTTCATTCAGTTGAAATCAATGGGAACATTGAGTTTACACACAATACATAGCAAATGTTATTTTATTTTCCAAAGGCATAGTATAATAGGGGCATGAGGGTGCCTGTGTTGGTGGGGTGTGGAGAAAGAATCAGTGAACAGGGAATGGTTTTTTGGGGGGTTTGTTTACTGGGAGTGGGAGCAATTAAAAAATAATCCTATATACAATTAAAAATAACCATTAAGACATGGTATAAAAGGGGTCTGAGGAGGGTGCCTGTGTTGGTGGGTGGAGTCTGAGGAAAGAATCAGTTGAACAGGGAACTTGTTTTTAGGGGTGGTTCTTGACTGGTATTGATGGGACAGTTATTAAAAAAAAAAAAAAAACATGATACAGGCAGGGCCCCCCTGAAATAAGCTGCCACTGGGGTAGACTGATACTGACATGACAGATTGTTTTGTAGAGGATGATTTGTAAGAGTTGTTTTAGAGGCCAAAGCCCTGAGGAAACATTGATTATTAGGACTTAGACTTATTAAAGACACAAGCCCTGAGGAAACATTGATTTGTAAGACTTAGACTTGTTTGACACAAGCCCTAAAGAAAGGTTAATTTGTAGAATTAGGCTTTTTAGAAATGAGCCCCAAACTCGTTTGGGGGCCCTGCCTGTATCATGTTACAAAAAAATATAGATTTTTTTAAAGCACAAGCCCTGAGGAAAAAAAATGCCCTGCTGGCCTAATGCCAGCAGGTAATTTCATTTTGGCATGTGGCCACTGGCCCTTGTCAAATGCTCTGATGTAGATGCAGAATTTGCGACTGCTGTTCTTGCTATTGTTTAAGCAGCAGGATGATTGGACAGCTCAAAAGGAAATGGGCTCAAACACTGCAGTAACATGGGTCATAGATGATCAAGTGTGCACTTGTCACCACTAGCTCCAGTGATGTGCCTGAGGCAGTAGCAGCACTATAACTAGCCCCCACCACTTCAGGTATATGTGCAGAAAAGAAGAAGTTGGCCACTAATGCTTCTCCACCTGCCCCTACTCCAAAATCATGGTTGTGTTGAGAATAGATATTTTTCCCTTGAAAGCAGGAACTGTGCCTCTCACATCAGCAATTCCAATGTGCTCAGTGTAAATAAGGGAAGGACTGGAACAATGGGTACATCTGCACTCAGATGAAACACCTGGCACAACTTTATCCAAACACCATGATACTTAGGGTCCCCAATGTGAAATCCCCCCACCAGAAACCAAGTACTGCTGCTGTCACCATGCCCTTTGTCCACTCTCCGCTAAGGACACATGACAACTTGAAGACAGTTTAATAGTAATGATGAATCCTCTCTGCCACCAGCGTAGCATATTATGCAGGATGGAATCTCCTCAGATTCCACTTCATGCCCTGCTTGTGATTCTTCTCCACCACACTGCCATGTGTAGCCATAGGGATAGGTGAAAATGTTTGCCTCAAACCGAATTCAACACATAATGACACTTCCCGCTTGGTGAATAATTTCCTGCATAAAATATAATTTTTCTGCCTTTTCGCCAGCCTCATTCCATTGAAATCAATGAGAAAGTTTTCCCTACTTTTCTACAACCATATACATTGGTATCAGGCTCTCACAGCATGTTATTTTGTGCTTTTGAGAGGAGAAAGCAGTATGTTTTTGAGCTAGAGAAGATTGGCAAATAAAGGGGAATTGAATCTTAGTTTAAGGAGTTTTTAGGTAAGACATTTGTTCTCTGAATTAGGGAAGTGTGGGGGCACTCTGGGGGAGTAGAAGGAAGGAAGTTGACCCCAAATACCCCAAAATTTGGTGTGACTGACTGGGAAGACACAGGCAGCTGGGGTCCAGATTGCTTACTGATTTTGCTTTCATTGTTTTTGTGCTGGGGAATTCTGGGGAAAGAAGTTGTTGATTTTGTTTTCTAATTATACATATTTTTTGTGGGGACTGTGATTAAAATAAATAAATAAATAAATTAAATGAATACATAAATAATTAAACAAATAAATATATTAGGTGACAGACAGCTGACTGGGAGCCTGATGTGATCTCTGTGACTGAGGCTGACTCGATAGACAGCAAACAACATTGAGAATATTGTTGAGGGCTAAGGTAAGACATCACGCACCATCAGTGGTGTACTTAGAGAGAAAAAACACACACAGTAGTTGAGTAATGTCCAGCAAATGCACAAGGGGTTGGGGGGGAAGGTGGAGCAGTGCAGGGGCATGGGAGTAAAGTGTTAGCTAAAAAACTGACTGCAGCAATCATTGCTGCAGTTTGTGCAATAAATGATGATGATCCCTCTCCACCCGGGGTGGATGCAGTTTGTCAAGGTCCCTCCAATCACACCACGCCAGTCCCCCACCACAACTACTTTACACATCTGCCATATTGTAGGTTATGCTTTATTTTTTTATCACTTGATATCATCATGAATATGTTCCAGTGTCACTTATCCAGGAAGTTAGTGTTGTAGGAAAAGGACAATTGCACTCTGCATGCTACCACATTTTTCAAGGTATATGTTACTGTAGTTCTCACAACTTTGACTTCCAGCTACTCCATCATTTGTGTACTGTAGAGAGTAAAAACACACACAGTAGTTGAGTAATGTCCAGCAAATGCACAAGTGGGAGGGCGAAAGGTGGAGCAGTGCAGTAAAGTGGTAGTACAAAAACTGACTGCATCAATGGTTGCTGCACCATGTGCAATAAATGATGATGATCCCTCTCTTCCTGGGGTGGATGCAGTTTGTCAAGGTCCCCCTAATCACACCACTCCAGTCCTCTACCACCACTACCATACGCATCTGCCACATTGTAGGTTGTACTTTATTTTTTTTTAATTACTTGACATCATCATGAATATGTGCCAGTGTCACTTAAGCAGGAAGTAAGTATTGTGGGCAAAGGACAAAGGCACTCTGCATGCTACCACATTTTTAAAGGTATATGTTGCTGTAGTTCTCACAACTTTGACTTACAGCTACTTATTTCTCCACTACAGCCCTCAGAAGTAATATTGTGCTGGGAAATGTTGTACCGTAGGAAACATAGGTGAAAAATGTGTTGGAGTAGGAGAAAAATGTGTTGAATAGGCAAAAAATGTGTTAAAATCAGAATAAAATATGTTAGAATGTAACATCTACGGTCCAAATAGTACGATGCCGGGTACAATGCCGGCTACCCTAAATGCCTTGCAGTGGCTAGGGTTGAAAGTAAAGGTGCTGGCCGGAAAGCCAGATGTCCGACCCCAGTTGAGCCGGGTCCCAGACCAGGATGGCGAGTAAAATACACCGGTAGAGACCTCAGACCAAACCTGGGAGTAGAGCCCCAAAATGCAGAACAATAGCCAATGAAAATGAAGGAATGGTAGACCCTTCCCAAACAACAGGGGAACCCTACAAAACAACAAACTAGGGAAGGTAGTGGAGAAGGACCGCAAAGTACTAGCCAGGCCAGACTGCTCTGGACTCGGTGAAATGACAACCCCCACCAAGACTACCTAGAAATACCAGATCACCAATGGGAGCAATAAACAACTCCCTTCGCCAAATCACCACCGAATGACCAAAGATAGCTTATTCCCAACAAACCACCAGGAGTGCCCCATCAGCAATGACCAGGCAACAGAACTGGGGACCCCCAGGGCCGGTGACAGAATACTGGAAAGGTAGCAACTCAGAACCGAGAGGAGGAGGATGGTGGACGACCACCCAATAAACCCCAATATCTCTGACTGGACTGGAGGTTCTAAAGAAGGAGGAGTGCTGTCTGTAGTACCACTCTGCGTTAGATGGCTGCCCGTAGGCAACGAGGATGGGAATAACCGCTGGGGGAAAATGTGAGTCAGGAAGCTGGGCGCTGACGGCAACAGGGACACCGGGCCGCCAGCCACCCACCGAACCACACACAAGTCCACTGCCACTAGATCCCCCAACAACGGTGAGAGAGAACAGGGAGAGCAGAATAAGCTGCTGCAGACTGCAACCACTGCCTACAACAAGCGAAGCCCTCACAATTGCTATGGATGTCAGGGGTAGAGAGAGAGACAAAGATGCAGCCGGGACCGGGGTGTCACAGAGAGCATGGAGACAGTAATAGATCAGCAAAGCCGAAGTTGGTGAGGAAGCCAAAGGTCAAACCGGGAGCAACTGGAGCTACGGAGAAAAGGCAAAAGATTAGTCAGACAAAGCCAGGGAGTCAAACACCAGAAAAAATCCAAACTCAAGCCAAGGTCAGCAAAAGGATCTAAAGGGACCACAACACAGACTAAAACTCGATAATCGGGCCCAGACGTACAAGGGAACCGGCCCTAAATACCCCACCTAGCCAATCAAAAAGAGAGGAGAGGAAGAGACTAGTACGGATGCCTAACAACAACCAAACCTACTAGGAAAGATACACTAGGCATAGGAGAGATCTGACATAAAATAGGAGAAAAATGTGTTGGAATAGATGAAAACTTTGTTGGAATAGGTGAAAAGGAAAATTTTGCATTGGAGAAAAGGAGAAAACTTTCAAGAAAAAAGAGAAAAATGATCAGTTTTTCACGAAAAGTTATGCAGGACAATCTTCTCATTTTTTGCCCATCCCTAGTGGTCAAATGAATCCCACAGTGTGCAATAGGTGGACACGAACTTCCACATACTGACATCTACATAATGGTTATGGCTTGGAGGGAGAGGTAATCATGAACGAGGTGACCGGCAAAAGATGTAGTTACCCTAGAGCAACAGGGTGATGGCCAGGCAGTTGTTTCACTCGTCATTGAACTAATAGCCTCTGGCAGTGTTTTTCTACTCTTCCTCCTCTTTGATCTCCTCCTTGCCTTTTGTTGCCTTTCGGGAGATTCAGGGGGTATAGCAACATTGGTGCTTGATTTCTGTTGTGGGTGTTTGGCTTTAACATGTTTCACATAAATGTCATGGTGTCTGTGTTTCATGTGTTATCAGGGAGGTTGTGCCAAGGTGTGTTCCCTCCTTTTCCCTTCTCACGGGCTTGTCACAAACTGTGCACAGTGTCATTGTTGATGACTGCACTGTCTGCCCCAAGAGAAAAATAGTCCCACACCCAAAACTTCAGGGGACAGAGGAAAGGTGTAGATGAATGTACTCTTTCTTCTTCTCCTCCAATGCCGCTTTATGCATTGGTTGCGATTCCCCTTCACATCACTGCCATGTGTGGTCAGTGCACCACACAGTGTCAATGGGTGGATACAAACTGCCACATCCTGACATCTACAGAATAGCTGTCACTTGGTGGGGGAGGTAACGATGAATGAGGTGGATTGGCAGAAGATGTAGTTACTATAGAGCAAGAAGGTAATGGCGAGCCAGGTGTTTTGCTCATCATCGAACTTTCAGCCTCTGGCTGGCTTTCTCTAGGCTCCTCTTTGATCTCCAACTCACCTCTTGTTGCCTTTGGGAAGAGTCAGGGGGTACAGCAACAGCAGTGCCCAATTTCTTTGGTGAGTGTTTGGCTTTAACATGTTTCACATAAATGTTATGGTGGCTGTGTTTCATGTGTTATCAGGGCAGTTGTGCCAAGGTGTGTTCCCTCCTTTCTCCTTTTCACTGACGTTACAAATTGTACACAGTGCCATTATTGATGACTGCACTGTGCCTGCCCCATGAGAAAAATAGTCCCACACCCATGATTTCAGGGGGGAGGGGAAAGGTGGAGAAGAATGGCCTCTTCCTTCTTCTCTTCCATATTCTTCTTCACTGGCTGGGGCAGAGGATGATGTTGCTGATGTTGATGATACTGCCTCAGAATCAGCATTGCAACTAGGACCAGGAGTATTGCTGCTGCTGGCAAGTAGAACCTGTCCTAGTCCTTCATCACATGTTGACACCATTCTTACTGTGGGCACAGTGGTTTGTGGCACACTATCACGCTCCTCAGCAGCAGCAGGAATTAGAGCAGTTGCAAATTCCGCAAATTCCAAAAGCTCACTGCTGGTGGTGGGGGGTGATGCCCATCCTCATCCCTGTCTCCCATTCCTTCTCAGTTTGGGCTAAAAAGACCATCAATGTCTCTTCCATGCCATCTTCTCCACCATCACCAGTCCCTCTGTGCTGCTGCTGCTCTATTACAGACATCTCACTGGTTGGAGGAGGTGATGAGAAATGTGACAGAGGGTCCCCTAATGTCACACTTACCATTTCTTGGTACCTAAAGAAGTCAGACTGGCAGCACTCGTAGCAGACACAGGTAGCTGATCTGTGCTCCTGGTGGTGGTATTATTGCTGCTAGGCAACAATTCTGCCTCCTTTAAGATCATGTTCCACCTGGACCATGGTGGGGGGAAAGAAGGGGACTCCCAGGGTCAGAGGAATTGTGTGGACTCCCTTGACCGGATGCTCTGCATAGCTTCCCCTAAATCTAGATCCACCAGCTGCTTCACCATCACTTTCACTATCACTAACACCAACCACATCAATTTACACCTCACTGTCACTAGTATGATCAACCCCTCCTTCACTCCTAACACTAACAAGCTGCTGGACCTTCTTAGTAGTAGTACTAGTGGTGGGACTACTTGGGGATGGCAAGTGTGACTTAGGGTCCCTTGCTATCACACTTGGCATAATTTTCTCCTTCTCCTCCTCCAGAAAATTACAAGACACCCTGCCAGCACGTCCAGCACTGGCAGCAGGCACAGCACTGGTGGCACCAGGGGCAGCACTGGCAGAATGTGCAGCACTGGCAGCAGGCACAGGCAGCTGACCTGGCCTGCTCTCACTACTACCCTCTTCTTCCTCCCATGAGATTAATTTACCCAAGATCCCTAGGGGTGATTTAAGGGGATTGGCTAGCACTGGGTCTGTAGTGGTCACTTCTGACTCAGACTCAGACTCCAGCTCCTCCTTTTATTGTTTGTAAACCTGCTCATAGTGATAGTAGTCTCTATAAGCCTCTCCTGCCTCAGTTTGCTTCCTGGAAAATGGCACTTTTTAGAGCGGAAAGGCGAAAAACACATTAATAAAGGGGTGAAAACATTATAGCAAATGAAAAAATGACAATTTTTGCCAATGGCCAAAAATATCAAAGATTTTAATTGCTGTATTTAAAATGGATTTTCGCTCAATACAGCAAACAACCACATGGTTTTTACGGGAACACGACAGGACCTTTCGCCCACCCCTAGTCAGCTGGAGGATATAGTGAAATCAGACTCCATCAAGAAGCCCTGGGCAGACTGCAAGAAGAAGATCAAGAACAAGATAGGATAACTGTTCCTGCATGAGAGAGGCACCGGAGGTGGTCCACCAGTGAACATCACCTTCTATGTCTCGGAGGAGATGTTACTCCAAAACCTGTCCACTATGGCAGATGAGGGGATCCAAGGTGGCTGTGATACAGGAGATGACACACCCTCCACCCTCCCAGTTAGAAACATGCTGTATAACTGTCCACAAACCCTGTTAGCTAGTATTGCACAGCACAGTGGCAGCTGAACACATGGCCATGAGTGATCCCTCCAAGTTGAGTAATACAGTGCTGATAGGGCTAAAACAAGGAGCTAATGGTGTACAGCCAAACAGAAATCTGATGCAGTAAGCAGGTCAGCTCATTTTGAATCACAAGGATAACCCCCTATCACGGTGCCCGTGATTCTCTATGCGACATTCCTACTTCCGGGTTTGTCTTGGCTGCCTCTTATTGGTGCTAACTGGCTAGCCCCTCCCAGGGCTAGCCTTTATATACACGCCCTCCTGTCACTAGGCCGGTGCCCTTTCGTGGTGTTCCTGACCTTACGTTATTCTGTGCTCTTATTCCGTGTTGATCCGGTTTTCATCTGTCCTTGTTCCTGTTCCGCTCTCTGTGTACCGATCCAGGCTTTGGCTGACTACCGCTCTCCGTGTACCGATCCAGGCTTTGGCTGACTACCTCTCTCTGTGTACCGATCCAGGCTTTGGCTGACTACAGCTCTCTGTGTACCGATCCAGGCTTTGGCTGACTACCGCTCTTTGTGTACTGATCCAGGCGTTGGCTGGCTACCGCTCTCTGTGTACCGACCCAGGCTTTGGCTGACTACCGCTCTTTGGTACTGATCCAGGCATTGGCTGACTAATGCTCTTTGTGCTGCCCTCAATATTGTTGTCAGTCCTTTCATTATTGTTGCCTCTGGTTGCGCTATTCTCTGCCTGTGATTCAGTGTGGCCTCCGTTACGTTATACCCAGTCTGTGCTCTCCGGTCACTAGCGGTTACAGTTGTCAGTCATTCACTACTGTTGCCTCCCGTTACGCTACTCTTAGCCAGTGAGTCAGTGGGTAGTGATGATCGAGCACCCCAATGCTCGGGTGTTCGGGTGCTCTGGCCGAGCACCCCCGGAGGCTCGAGTGCTCGGCCGAGCACCTGAGCCCCATTGAAGTCAATGGGAGGACTCGAGCATTACACCAGGCACCCCCTGCTCTGATGAGGGGAGGGTGCCTGGTCCATAGGAAAAGGGCAGAAAATGATGGAAACACCACAGAAATGGTTCAGGGACAGCATAGGGAGGATGTCTGGATGCATCTTGGACACCAACGTCGCTGCTGGGAACGATGTTTCGCCCGTAGTACGCCATTTTTACAGACTGACCGTAAAACACACAAAAAGGAAGATAAAAACGACTTTAGGCGAAAAATTGTTACCAAACAGTATTTGCTGTATATTTACTTGTATATCATCTGCAAATTCTGCAAAAAATTTCATCGATTTTTCTGAACTGGGGCCATGATTAAGAGGGAAACGTGCGCAGAGGCAAATTCTGCAAAAAATTTCATCGATTTTTCGGAACTGGGGCCATGATTAAGAGGGAAACTTGCGCAGAGGCAAATTCTGCAAAAAATGTCCTCGATTTTTCTGAACTGGGGCTGCGGAGCTGACCATCCTAAACATTATATGCGAAGGCCCGCTAGTGAGCTGACGCTATAAAACATTATATGAGAGGGCCCGCTAGAGAGCTGACCCAATAAAACATTATATGAGAAGGCCCGCTGGTGAGCTGACCTATACAAAAATTGTCAAACAGCGCCCGCTGGTGAGCTGGCCCTATATAAAAATTATATCACAGGGCCCGCTGGTGAGCTGGCCCTATATAAAAATTATATCCCAGGGTATATGGAAGAGAGTCAACCATATACCCATTTTTTGGGTGGAAGGGGTGAATGGGAATACAGAGTATTCCCATCATTGTAAATAACATATTTAAAGTGACTTTATGTTCACCCGGGGCTTTCCTCCAGTGGAGTGGAGAAGTCAGGGGAAATCCAGGCCTTGTTCATTTTTATAAGAGTCAACCTATCAGCATTTTCGGTGGAAAGGCGGATACGCTTATCTGTTATGATGCCACCAGCAGCACTAAATACCCGCTCAGACAGAACGCTGGCGGCAGGGCAGGCCAGCACCTCCAAGGCGTAGAGTGCCAGTTCATACCACGTGTCCAGCTTGGACACCCAGTAGTTGTAAGGCACAGAGGGATCATTGAGGACGCTGACACGGTCTGCTATGTACTCCTTCACCATCTTCCAAAACTTTCCCTCCTTGTGACACTAGGCTGCGCATCAGGGTGAGGGTGCTGGCGGGGTGTCATGAAGGTGTCCCACGCCTTGGAGAGTGTTGCCCTGCCTTTGTCGGAACTGCTGTGTGCTCCCCTTTTCTCCCCTTCTCGGTTGGCCAAGGTAGCACGTACTCTGCCGCCAGCGTTGTCAGATGGAAAATTTTGGAGCAATTTTTCGACAAGAACCTTCTGGTATTGCACCATTTTGCTTGTCCTCTCCACCGGAGGAATGAGAGATGAGAAATTCTCTTTGTAGCGGGGGTCCAGAAGGGTGAACACCCAGTAATCCGTGTTGTCTAAAATGCGTATAACGCATGGGTCACGGGAAAGGCAGCCTAACATAAAGTCAGCCATTTGTGCCAGAGTACCAACAGGCAAGATTTCGCTGTCCTCACCAGGAGGATGACTCTCAATCTCCTCATCCTCTTCCTCCTCTTCTGCCCACCCACGCTGAAGAGATGGAACTAAAGTTCCATGGCTACCCTCTGTAGCGGAGGCAACCGTGTCTTCCTCCTCCTCCTCCGCCTCCTCCAATTGTCGCTGAGAAGACGAAGTGAGGGTGCTCTGGCTATCACCTTGTGTAAGCTCTTCCTCCCGCATTTCCACCTCTTCCACATGCAAAGCGTCGGTTTTAATTGTGAGCAGCGAGCGTTTCAGTAGACACAGAAGTGGGATGGTTACACTGATAATAGCGTTATCGCCGCTCACCATCTGTGTCGATTCCTCAAAATTGCGTAAAACCTCACAGAGGTCTGACATCCATTCCCACTCCTCACTTCTGATTAGAGGAAGTTGAACGGAGAGGCGACGACCGTGTAACAGCTGGTACTCCACTACTGCCCTCTGCTGCTCACAAAGCCGGGCCAACATGTGGAAGGTGGAGTTCCAGCGCGTGCTCACATCACACAGCAGCCGGTGAGCTGGCAATTGTAAGCGCTGCTGCAGCTTCAACAGGCCGGCTGAAGCTGTTGATGACATACGGAAATGTGCACACACGCGGCGCACCTTGGTCAAGAGATCATGCAAATTGGGGTAGGTTTTTAGAAATCGCTGAACCACTAAATTAAATACATGCGCTAGGCATGGTACGTGTGTGAGCTTGCCGAGCTCCAAAGCCGCCACCAAGTTACGCCCATTATCACACACAACCATGCCTGGTTGCAGGTTGAGTGGCGAGAGCCACTGCTCGGTCTGGTGACTAATCCCCTGCAACAGCTCTGAGGCCGTGTGCTGTTTGTCCCCAAGGCAGATCAGCTTCAGCACGGCCTGTTGACGCTTCCCCACTGCAGTGCTACACTGCTTCCAGCTACCGGCTGATGGGTGAGTGGCGCTGCGCGCAGAGAATTCGGAGGTGGAAACGGAGGAGGAGGAGCCAATAACGTAGGTGCTGGCGGAAACCCTGATGGAGGTAGGGCCCGCAATCCTCGGCGTGGGTAGCACCTGTGCCATCCCAGGGTCTGAGTCGCTCCCAGCCTCCACGACATTCACCCAGTGTGCCGTCAGGGAAATGTAGCGTCCCTGGCCACAAGCACTTGTCCATGGACATACTTGAAAACGAGAGAAATCTCAATGTATTCTTCCTGGTAAAACATTTTCTAAATAAATAAATAAATAAATGTGTCAGTCGTTAAGTGGACCTTCCCAGTAACTGCGTTGGTCAGGGCACGGGTGATGTTACGGGACACATGGTGGTGTAAGGCGGGGACGGCACACCGGGAAAAGTAGTGGCGGCTGTGGACTGCGTACCGAGGGACAGCTGCTGCCATCAGGCTGCGGAAGGACTCAGTCTCCACAAGCCTAAATGGCAGCATTTCGATGGCCAGTAATTTGGAAAGGTGTGAGGTTAGTGCTATGGCCTGTGGGTGGGTGGCTGGGTATTTTCGCTTGCGCTCAAATGCCTGGGGTAACGACATTTGGACGCTGCGCTGGGACAGGGAAGTGGATGTGGTCGCTGATGGTGCTTCAGATGGTACAGGTGCAGGGCGGGAGGTATGCGGGCCTGCGCCTTCGACAGGCGATTGGCCGGCACCAAAAACAGGGGAAGAGGAGGCAGTGGTGTGGCCTGCAGACACAGATTGGCGATCCGGGCGTTCCTCCCACTTACTACGGTGCTTGGATGCCATGTGTCGGATCATGCTGGTGGTGGTGAGGTTTCTAGTGTTCATGCCTCGGCTCATTCTGGTGTGGCACAGGTTGCAAACTACAATTTTTTTGTCGTCCGCACTTTCCTTAAAAAAACGCCATACCGCGGAACACCTAGCCCTTGGCAAGGGAGATTTACGCAAGGGGGTGCTCCGTGGAACATTTGCGGGCCGGTTTGGTGCGGTCCGCCTTCTTTCTTTAGCCACACCACTGCCTCTTCCAGCCTGTTGCGGTGCTGCAGATGGCTCACCCTCAGGACTGCTGTCATCGCTCGGCTCTCCACCTTCCCAGGTGGGGTCAGTCACCTCATCGTCCACCAAGTCCTCCTCCACTTCCTCACTCTGATCATCCTCCTCATTTCTTGATCCCACCACATACTCAGTCATTGACAACTGTATATCATCCTCCTCATCAAGGTCTTGAGACAGTAATAGTGGTTGATTTGATGGCAACTGTGTCTCATCATCATCATCATCCACTTCCTTTGACCTTAAATGCCGTTCCCCTCTGTCATCTTCTTGTGATTGGGTACCCTCTAGAGGTTATGAATCAGGGCACAAGATTTCATGTTCCTCTGCAAGCGTGCTTGGAGAGAGGTTCAAATGAAGGATTGGTGATGAGACGAGCTCCTCACTATATCCCAGTGTGGGATCACTTCTTTGACCAGACCCTCTATGGTGGGAGGAAGGATGATCAGGGTGAGGATTATGTTGACCAGACTCTTGGCTACTGAGAGTGGACTTGGTGGAAGACAGGGTGGTGCTTAACCGACTGGAAGCAGTATCAGCTGAAATCCAACCGACCACCTGTTCGCAGTGGTCTGACCTCGAGAGTGATGTCCTGCGACGCCCTGTAAACTGAGACATGAAGCTAGGTATGGTGGATGTCTTTCTTTCTTGTGCTCTGGCACCAGGCACAGTTTCTACGCGTCCTGACCCGCGCCCTGAACTATCAGGATCACGTCCACTTCCCCGTCCCTTTTTACCCGCCTTCTTCATATTACACGGAATATGTGCTGCTAATCTGCAACTTTGCACACTAAACAGAATGTGCTGCTTATCTGCAGCTAGGCACAGTGAATGGAATATGTGACTTTTATTTTTTACACTTTGCACACTAAACAGAATGTGCTGCTTATCTGCAGCTAGGCACAGTGAATGGAATATGTGACTTTTATTTTTTACACTTTGCACACTAAACAGAATGTGCTGGTAATCTGCAACTTTGCACACTAAACAGAATGTGCTGCTTATCTGCGGCTAGGCACAGTGAATGGAATATGTGACTTTTATTTTTTACACTTTGCACACTAAACAGAATGTGCTGCTAATCTGCAACTTTCCACACTAAACAGAATGTGCTGCTAATCTGCAGCTTTGCACACTAAACAGAATGTGCTGCTTATCTGCAGCTAGGCACAGTGGATGGAATATGTGACTTTTATTTTTTACACTTTGCACACTAAACAGAATGTGCTGCTAATCTGCAACTTTGCACACTAAACAGAATGTGCTGCTTATCTGCAGCTAGGCACAATGGATGGAATATGTGACTTTTATTTTTTACACTTTGCACACTAAAGAGAATGTGCTGCTAATCTGCAACTTTGCACACTAAACAGAATGTGCTGCTAATCTGAAACTTTGCACACTAAACAGAATGTGCTGCTTATCTGCAGCTAGGCACAGTGGATGGAATATGTGACTTTTATTTTTTACACTTTGCACACTACACAGAATGTGCTGCTAATCTGCAACTTTGCACACTAAACAGAATGTGCTGCTTATCTGCAGCTAGGCACAGTGGATGGAATATGTGACTTTTATTTTTTACACTTTGCACACTACACAGAATGTGCTGCTAATCTGCAACTTTGCACACTAAGCAGAATGTGCTGCTTATCTGCAGCTAGGCACAGTGTATGGAATATGTGACTTTTATTTTTTACACTTTGCACACTAAACAGAATGTGCTGCTAATCTGCAACTTTGCACACTAAACAGAATGTGCTGCTTATCTGCAGCTAGGCACAGTGGATGGAATATGTGACTTTTATTTTTTACACTTTGCACACTAAACAGAATGTTCTGCTAATCTGCAACTTTTCACACTAAACAGAATGTGCTGCTAATCTGCAACTTTGCACACTAAACAGAATGTGCTGCTTATCTGCAGCTAGGCACAGTGAATGGAATATGTGACTTTTATTTTTTACACTTTGCACACTAAACAGAATGTGCTGCTAATCTGCAACTTTGCACACTAAACAGAATGTGCTGCTTATCTACGGCTAGGCACAGTGAATGGAATATGTGACTTTTATTTTTTACACTTTGCACACTAAACAGAATGTGCTGCTAATCTGCAACTTTGCACACTAAACAGAATGTTCTGCTAATCTGCAACTTTGCACACTAAACAGAATGTGCTGCTTATCTGCAGCTAGGCACAGTGGATGGAATATGTGACTTTTATTTTTTACACTTTGCACACTACACAGAATGTGCTGCTAATCTGCAACTTTGCACACTAAAAAGGATGTGCTGCTAATCTGCAACTTTGCACACTAAACAGAATGTGCTGCTAATCTGCGGCTAGGCACAGTGAACGGAATATGTGACGTTTTTTTTTTAAACTCTGCCCCCCAAAACAAAATAAACTGCTGCCCCCACACACAATAGTCCTAAAAAGGACTTTTGGGTCTTTTTGTTGTTGAAACACACTTTTCTTCTCCCTACACTGACTTTCCCTTCCTATCCTCATCTCTCCCTGGCTAAGACTGAGCCGAACTCGCTGGTCAGGTGCTATACAGCACCCGATCACGGGTTCTGGCCAGCCAATCAGTGTAATGCCAGCAGCCAACATGGCTGCTGGCATTACACTGATGTCAGAGCCTCCCAGCACGTTTATTGGCTGCGCTGCAGCCGCGAAACGTGCGGGGAGGAGACCCGAACATGGCGGGCGAGCACATGCGGTACTCGTACGAGTACCGCCATGTGCCGAGCAGAGCGATGCTCGAGCCGAACCGAACTTCGGCCGAGCATGCTCGCTCATCACTATCAGTGGGGCCTCTGTTACATGCTACCCAGCCTGTGTTCTCCAGTCGCTAGCGGTTACACTTGTCAGCTCTTTACACTACGCTCAGCCTGTGATTCAGTGTGGCCTCCGTTACGTGATACCCAGTCTGTGCTCTCCGGTCACTAGCGGTTACAGCTGTCAGCTCATTACACTCACTCAGCCTGTGATTCAGTGTGGCCTCCGTTACGTGATACTCAGTCTGTGCTCTCCGGTCACTAGCGGTTACAGTTGTCAGCTCATTACACTACGCTGCCTGTGATTCAGTAGAGCCTCCTCTCTTCCTTGTTGCACCAGTCCAGGCTGCCTTACCCGGTATTTGGTAAGGCCGGTAAAGCCTCCTTTATCCCTTGTCACAGCAGTTACCAGGCTGCCTTACCCGGTATTTGGTAAGGCCGGTAAAGCCTCCTCTGTTCCTTGTTGCACCAGTCACCAGGCTGCCTTACCCGGTATTTGGTAAGGCTGGTAAAGCCTCCTTTAATCCTTGTCACACCAGTTACCAGGCTGCCTTACCCGGTATTCAGTAAGGCCGGTAGAGCCTTATTATTATTATTGCCCTCTGTATAGCCCTGACCTGTGTCAAACTATCTTACTGCTGCTTGTAGAGTTTGGACCCTTTACCAGGAAACAAGTCATATACAGCAGTTGTAGACTTATCAGGAGGCAGATAGAGGAACTGAAATATTGCACGGGTGCCATCATAAGCAGCCAAGAGTGCATGCTAGCCACCTTCTGTGATCCAATGGCAAGGTAAAGATAGTTCACAAACATAACAATCTTGGAACTTGAAGGGACAAGCATTTCCACAGGGTGCATGATGTGACGATCAAGAAGGGCATGCTCAGGGAAGGAGAGGTGAAGGAGATGGGCATAGAAACTAACTATGATTGCTTGCCTGTTGTATAGTCCGGTGACTAGTGTGCTGCATGCTGCTTGCCTGAGCTGTCTGTGGGCACGCATCTCTGACGTCACGCTCGCTATTTTGTAGCTTCCTGTTAGTTGGCTGATCAGGCTCCACCTTTGGGTGACGGCCTTATATGGTTGGCACGAACTGGGCTTAGTCACCCTTTTGTGGTGCTCCTGTGCACATCCAGTTTGTTCCTCTGACCCTTGCTTGGCTTACATTGTCTTTTGGTGTTCAATCTCTGGCTTGTCTGACTATTCGCTCCGGTTGTGACCTTGGATATGGCTGACTTCATGATCCATGTATGACTCTGGCTTGTCCGACTACCCACTCCGTGCTGACCCCGATCCGGCTCTTGACTGTGGCCTGTCTGACAGACACTCTGTGTTGTCCCTCTCTCCTGTCTGACTACCACTGGGCCGATCTGAGGGCGCACTCCATTACCCTGCTGCTTAGCTACCAAGCTGGTAGCTTTGCAGGTTGCCTTCTCTCAGTAAGTGCAGTTCAGTCTCTCTCTGTTGCCGCTGCTCAGTGCGCTACCTACCATGAAAGAATTTATATGAAGAATAATGCGCATGAAAGAATTTATATGAAGAATAAATGCTGCTTTTAGATTGTCTTCTGTGCGCTCTCTTTTGTAGAGATTGGACCTACCAACTGCCTTGCTTGAGCACTTGCAGTACTCCCTATGCTCTGTGCTTCCCAGTTGCCTCCAGGTTGGTAAATTGCAGCCTAGCCTCGCTCCTTTGTCTCAGCTCTGTGAGCTCCTATCTAGCTGCCTCTATCCAAGCACTCACTCTGCTGCCTCGGTTAGTGCTATCAGTATACTGTCCTGGTATCTGCTGGTTATCCTACGCTCTGTGCCTTCTCTGGGTTTATTCGTATTTGGGCTACCCAAATCCTCTAGCTGACATTCTAGGTATGCTTTTGAGCTAGTCTTAGCATTCTGATTCCTATCCAGGGTCAGTGCTAGTGTGTTCCGACACTCAGTACTATTATACCTGTGGTGGTTCAGTGTCAGCTCCTGGGTAGCGGACTAGACACTGTCCTCACGTCTGTCTCACCTTTGACTGAGGAAGTGTTCACTATTATTATTATTTTACTCAATAAACTGGTTTAAATTCACTTGTACTGTTTCGTGTGATTATTTGCTCTACCGACCATGAGAGAAACTCCCTGCAAGTACAGAAGTACCACCAACCTATCTTACTTCCTAGCTCTCAAAATTTTACACAAGAACAGCAGTTATAGTAGATCATCAACCACAGCATCAGCTTTCTGGGCCAAGGCCCTTGATTCTTTGGTTGGTACCACAGGAGTGTTCCTAAGTGACAATAGCACCTCTGAAATGTTTGATCACCTCACAGAATCTTCACTACCGTCTACTGCTTCACCCTAGGCTACTGTGATGATAAAGCTGTTTCTGACTAGCCGTCTATGTGGTGGCTCACCCACCAGAGTCCAAAGTGAGACAGTTTTCTCATTATGGGCAACATCCTAAACAATCTGTGCTTATAGCTGTCCCTAAGGGCTTTCATAAAAGTCAATCTTCTCAAGCTTGTATTCCCAGCTTTGAATTTACAGTATGAATGAGCTGATTCATAATCAATTGATTAAATATACCAGTATGACATACATTTCTAGCCCATATACCATGCTGCAGTTGTATGTTTCTGGCCATTGCTCTAATGTTGCTGCTACTGCTGGTGGCACTGCAATTCAAACTCTTGTCTTTTCTATCAACTCCTAACCACCACATCATGCTTCTAACTGAGTCAAAGATGCAGCACCAAAAACAAAAAGGAATTTTGAGAGTAATGGGTACAATTATTGCTTCCTTATAGCCCTAACAGGCTTAATCAGCT
This sequence comes from Rhinophrynus dorsalis, assembly GCA_037306005.1. NCBI lineage: Eukaryota > Metazoa > Chordata > Amphibia > Anura > Rhinophrynidae > Rhinophrynus > Rhinophrynus dorsalis. The sequence goes on from CM074722.1 coordinate 259,524,602, forward strand.
CACCTTCCTCACAAAGAGACCAGTTCAGTTAATCTTGTTATTGACCATTACTAACCATTAAGACCTAACATTTATTGATTTAAGTAAAATAATCTAAATATGCCCTTTATTAATACGGTATGGTAATTAAAAGAATCCCAGAGTAACACTAATTGTTACAATCCAGGAACATTAAAACCTCTCAATATCCTGTACCATTAGACCTACTACCATTGGTCTAATGCTACTGCTGGTACTGTAATGTAAAATCTCTTCTTTACCGTACTTCAAACAAATTCAAAGGTGCTGCTGCTTCAGTGTATGTTTTTGGTTCTTTTTTTTGGGGGGGGGGGCGGGAGCTTTTTGTCATTAGACAGTCACCTTTATTTTCCAAGTAAATAGACTTTTCTAGCCCATGTACCATACAGTGATTGCCTTTCTGGTTGCATTGATCACCTATCCTATTGGTCTCAGGACTGTCTACTGCTGGTGGTGTGTGAGGGTGAGTAACCATTGCACACTCACAGCAGTTCAACAACCCTCCATGCTTATGATTGAATGAGGGCTGTTACTGCATAGGAAACTACAGAGAGATCCCAAGTTCGCAAGCCTCAGGTAGCCGAAGTTGAGACTGGTATCGGAGTTTAGTGCATGTGATGGAGTGCCACATTAGCATATGAACACACCCCCATGAATATGATAATGGCTAATTATCCTGCATTTTCATATGAAAATGAGTCATTATGCTGCATTTCCATATGTCGATGTGATGAGTGACAATTTGTAAACCTGTTGAAGGCATGTTGGATTGATGTAGATGTGGGCAGATTTTTACAGGATTGATGGGGATATGATGTTTAAGACACTTTAGTGCATACTGTTGATGTGCCTTCAATACTGCAGGTCATCGACATTATGATGAGCCCACTTAGACCTTTAGTGCATTTCCTCCATTGTGTGTTAAAGTGGTATGGAAAGGGCCTCTGAGGGATGGCAATATATGTGAGGGCAATGAACTGAATCGTTGGGCTCTGTAGCCTTGCACCTGCTATACCAGCAGAAGTTCCTTCCATGGTCATATGTATACAAACAAAAGTGTAAAAATTCTGGGGAAAAAAAACTGCTCTTCATGTATGATATTAAAAGTCATACTGATTTTAACATCTTGCATTATAGGATTCCAAAACACTGAGAAACAATGCACTGGAGATCCTGCTATCATAAAACGGGTTACATTTAAAAATATTGTGGGGTTCTTTTAAATCAGAATTGCATAATTTTTATATTTCTACAGCTGCCCTTAATTTTCAGGTTTTTCAAACTAAACACTTTGAGTGCCAGAGAAGTATCCAAAGCATTGATTTGCAACTGGCACTCAAAGGATTAAAAAGAATTCTGTATCAAACCAACTGCATCATAGGTGGCATAAAGATTCCCAAAACAATCATTTAATTGGAGCCTTTAAGCCCTTCAATTATGTAGAGGTCTTTAATACATTACGAAGCAATGAGCTGAAGACCTCTCAAGAGTTTATGTGGTTAAAACCTCATTTAAATCAATAGTAATTCTTATTTGCCTTTAAGGTGTAGTTGGTTCTCTCCAAAATGGTTCCCGTTCTTGTATTTAAATCCTACTCTGTGGGTGAAATGTTCAGAAAGTGGTAGTAAGTGAAATTGTCTGTAATCAGAATAAAAAAGTTCTTATACCATGATCCATCAATTCTCAGACGTTACCATCATTTTTTGCATCCAATTCCGCCATCTATGTCAAAGGGAAAAAGCTGTCTTAAAAGTGGGTGTGGTTTAATCTTCTGTCATAATGTAAGGTAGTTTAAAAAAAAAATATTTGTTTGAATGCCATTTTTTTTGTCTGATTAATGTTATTTTTTTCCCGACATAATAAAAAAGGTCTAAACTTGGGGAAGAAAAATTACAGTACTGAGAAGCAATTTTTCGTTTCAAAGACAAAAAAATGTCTTATTTTCGTTTCAAAGACAAATCAAAGACAATTTTTAAGATCAGAATTTTTAACGGCAATGTTCAATGAGATCTTCTTACCTTCTTACCTTACCTTACCTCATTAAAACGTGACGGATTTACTTCGGAAAATATTGTCCCTCTTTTACCACCAACTCATGATCCGACAAGTTTTTCATAATGACGACTTTTTGAACATCTCGCCCAAAGTGAATTTTTTTTGGTTTAACCCTTTGAGTGCCAGAGGGGTACACTATGCATTGTTTTGCAATGCGCTGCATACCCCTCTGGCACTCAACTTAACTTGCTAAGCTCCTTTGCCAACCAAGGAAGGTCAGTTATTTGAAAAAACTTTCACAGATCAGCTGGGGCTGCATAATGCAATCTCTGTGATTTTACTAAGTCATCTTCCACTGAGCACCCTTAGTAAAATATGCTAGTTTCCCTTGAAGGATGTATCATGATATCCATACCCGGAGGGTAACCCTGTCAGTGCCCAGGGGGAGGAAAATAACGTGAATCGCGTCATAAAAGAGACGGGCTTAGTCGCGGGGGGGCGGGACAAAAAAAAACACAAAAACCCCCTGCAAAATGGATGTAAGAGGGCGGGGAGTGGGAGGAACCGGGCGTGATGGAGCACAAGTGGGCAGAGTTTCTACTTAAACTCTGCCCACCCGGAGATTCACACATTGCCCCGGAGACCCGGTAATTCACTTTGAAATCCGGAGTCTCTGGGGCAAAACCGGAGAGTTCCCAGGTATGATGATATCACATATTATGAGGTGTGACTGTGTCTGATACTATGATCTCATTATTATATACTTTGCTCTGAATAGTGACTGTGTCTAATGCTATTATCACATTTTTGGTATACATTATAACATTCTATAATGCTTATGTCACAGTGTTCAAAATACGATCTAACCCTTTGAGCGCCAAAGGGGTACAGAATGCATTGCTTTGCAAAGCATTCCGTACCCCTCTGGCGCTCAAAGGTTTTTTTATGCTGATGGTAGTATCTTAGTATTAGTTGCAAAAAGTTGAAGAAGAGCAATTCAAGAGCAAACCAGCTGCACCATAGGAGATACGTAAAATGTCCCAATAATTAATAAAGGGATTTTAACCACTTGCATTCTACATAGGGCTCCAATATATTGCAAATATATGCACTGGAGAGCTTTTTAGAATTCAAGGGGTTAAAATAAGCCATATTTAACTCAATGGGCATTTTCATTTGTCTCCTACAGTGTAGTTGGTTTGCTTCAGAATAGTTTCTCTTCAGCATTCTTCATACATCCCACAGTCTTATACACAACAATAGATTTTAACTGAATGGTAATTATTTAATCCCATGGATACTAGAGACCTTTACAACATGTTCACAATCAATGCTTTAGAAATGTATCTAGCATCCAAAGAGTTAACACGTGCTGGAATTTATTTCACAATGAAGCACACTATGCAGGAATAATTCCCCTAGATGTACAAATAAGCCCTTCAGATTGTTAATGAATCATTAACCTTACAAGTGAGAGAACAAATATATAAACTGAGAAACAGCAGGATGCATAGTTCTGCAGTCACACATCTCTCCTGTGCATCAGAATATAGCACAACACATTTTATGTGTAGAAGGAAAGGAAAATAATTGTCAAATTTTGTGAAGATTGTGCTTTTTCCAACAAGCATGCTCATAAAAACATTGCAGATAATGCATATAGAAATACAGGTTCTGCTAAATCCAAGGATTTACCCCAGTGTACTGCATTTGTAATTCTTTCTAGTCTTGAGATATGACAGCAGTATAATCCTCACCCCCTGCCAACTATAAGCAACCAAGCTGTAATGTTCTGCCTCCAAGATATACAGACACATTACACTTGTCACTGGCAGGAGAATCATTTGCAAACTGCCAGTTGTAAGAATTGAACTGTAACCAAACTGTGAGCCTGCTGTGAACTACAGATGTGTGAAAATAAAAGGAACCTATATACAAGCTATTCTGCTACTAATGTTAATGTTCTGTGACAAACTTGCTGTACTGGGTGACAGCAGGCAATGGCTTGCAGCTCAACATTGTAACATTACATAATTTGAATTTTGTTTCACTTGCTAACACAGCCTAGTGGTAAATGTTAAGTTATCAGGAAGGCATTGCGTGTTTTCAATTACCAACCTTCTGTCAAGTTACCTGATCTTTATTGTTCATAAAGCAAATGGAAAACATGTTTCTGAATCTTAATGGGGAACTATATTAATAGTGGCTGTTATTTTGCTAAATGGAATGACTTACCTAGTTCTTCACACAACAGTCAGTTACATCTCTGTAGTTTATTTTTAAGTATTTGCTCTCTCTTGTTTCTGTTTACAGTCTGATAAAGATTCAAAGAAGTTGTGCCTCTTACAATGTATCCAGGTCTATTAAAGCCTGTTGTTGTACGGAGACATGATTTAATAGAAATATGTTAACCCCTTAAGGGCCAAGAGTATTTTACACCTTAATCACCAGACAATTCTTTTCACTTTTGTTTCAGGTATGTGGTTGTTTTACAAAGTCTCACTATTATGTTGTTCATTGTATCCAAATATAGTATATATTGTTTTTTAGGACATATTTGACTTTTTTCTGGTACCAACTTCAAATATGTATGCCATAATATCGTTTGGAAAATGTATTAAAAATGGTAACATTTTAAATACAAAATATATTTTATTATGATTCTGCCCATTATTTTTGAGCAAGTATATTGCAATTGTAGAAAAACAACTGGCAATATTTTCATCAAGTTCTCTCAGTTATGGAAATAGTATATTATATTAAAATATATAGTTTTACTGTGTATTTTTAACAATTTACTGGATATGCATTTCCAAACTAAAGTATTTCTGAGCCTGACTTTCTGGGAAGTTATATAAAATCACAAGCAGTCCAAGATTACAAAAGAAATCCCCAGATGTGTATGATTTTAGAAAAGTAGACAATTTTCCACCATCCTAGCAGTAGTAATTATTGGCACTTTTTTCATTCTCTGTAATTGTGCATAGGATATTAGAAAAGTACCACTAGATGTGTTCATCAGGGTCTACAGATTATAGAAATACCACAGATTATAGAAATACCACATATGTATAGGTTTACAATATATTTTGGGTAGTTACATGGCCCGCGTTACAAGGTATGGATAACATGTTCAAAAGTAACATTTTTGCAGAGATTCATTTTTTGGCCTAAGGGATCATTGCTAATAGAGATGGGTGAAAAGTAGGGATGGTAGAAAACTGTCATCACCCAAAAAATGAAGAAAATGGCACTTTTCATCTTCCCAGCCTTCAGCAAGTAAACAATTGGATTTTTCACCTATCCACACAAAATATATTTTTTTGCAGGAATTTCCTCAGAACATCCACAATTTGCAGCTTTTTTCACTGGAATTACAGTTGATAGAAAATACAGATCATTTCCACCTTTCTGCTAAAACCAATGATTTTCCCTAGATAACTTTGCTTTTTTCTTTTGGCTGTCTGACTTTATGATGCAGTAATACAAAAACTCAGAACTTCCCACCATGTTGCTTGGTTGTAAACAGTAGTAAGCAAAGACAGAGGTGATTAAGACACAGAGAAATTAAGTTGTAGTAATGCACTCCTAGGGACCTGGGGTAATATTTTTTTTAAAAGGGGAATGTTAGATATGGCTGTGTACAGTAGCAACACAGAGAAGATGTCCCTTGTCTGTTCTCAACAGTGAAAACATCATGGAAGAAAATCACACATATAATTATGTGAGGCAATTGCAACCCACCACAAGTCTGGAACATCTACAACAATAATAACACCTTTTCTGTTTCTATAGTTACTATAGTTTTGGAGCAGAATAATATACCTGTTGTTGCCCCCCCTGCACCCTCAGAGTCCTCCTTGGCACTTGTATTTTGTGAAAAGGACAGGGGAAATAGTGATTACAGCACATGATTTCTTGGGGGAATTGATTAACATTGTCAACCGAAACCTCAAAGTGCTTGTTATTTTGGATGTTCTTAATGAGAGTAGATGTGCCAGGTATGATCCCAGCCCATCTCCATCTTTACAATATTTCCACACACTCTGCACATTGAAGTTGTTAACTGCACAGTCCCAAGCATTTCCCAAAGAAAATAGCCCAACACACAAGATTTCAGAGCCAGCAGAAGAGAGAAGATTAAGGTAACTGGACAATTTCTCCACAGAAGCACCTGAAGTGGGTGATAGCTTGTTGTGATTTTGCCTCTGTCTCAATTCTAGGGCTAGTAGGAACCATCATCATCCCCATCCCATGCCACCACTGCTGCTGGTTCCACCACTACCATCTGTGGGGATGATGATACCAACTATGGGCATGCGGCCTAATCTTGTGATATTTGATACTCAGATGACTCAGTAGCAGGAACTAAATTAGCAAAAACCATAATATCACTGGTGGGTAGCTTACAATTATCCCCTGACCATAGGTTTACAAACAGTTTTTTCAAGGCTTGCCATGCTACATATTTCTCTCTCTCTTTCTCTACAGTGCAATCTTCTACTCAATCTATAAGGATTTCTTTATATTTCACAAAATGTTATTCTGCAGAGTGCTACTGCTGATCATGCCTTGGCAGACAATTCACATTTTATTTTTAAGTTAAGGGTCCAGCAGTGTAGCAAGAATGCATTCATCATTGCTCTTAATAGAGACTACGTGAGGATCCTGCTTAATAGCATGCTAACATGTCATTCACCAACTGGTTCATGTCTGTTTTGTCATTATTGTAATCATCAGCCATGCTCTTCATTTTTTTTATAGTAAATCTATTAGTAGTATTATATCATGCATTCCTGTACCAGCATGACTATCCAGGTGGCAATCTCAAACAGCGTCAGTATCTTACATAATTAAAACATTAGCTGTAGATGACCAAGTGACAAAGAAGCCCCATCCAAAGACTTTCAGATAAGCAATGTAAATTCACTATTGACATTGTCCTGCCCACAGAAATGCTCAAGCATGTACAATGTGGAACTGTACCTGTTAGGGACTTCTATTTTAAGATGCTGAAGGGGCAGGTGTTTATACTCTTCTATGGAATATAATGCATTGTAAGCCCTGTATGACCAGCTATAATGTGCATACCTTGTGTGGGTGATATTTAGCATTTCAGAACGTGAGAATCTTTAGGTTTCAGAATCTGAGTGAACTGAGTAACAATTAGATTTAGGACATAAGCAAAACAGGGTAAATTCACCATCTCATCTATTCTCAAGACAGCTATTATATTGAAGCCATTGTAATCAGACACAAAGCCAGCTTTGAAGGAGTGGAGCACGTGCCATTCATCAATGTCCTGCTGCAGCTTTGCTGGATTGTTTCTTAAATCTCTGCATGTACAAAGTGTCATGACAATGAAATGATCTACCCTGCTCATGTCCTTTATCACTGGTGGTGCCCTATGGCTGCTGCTGTATGCTGCTGCCAACTGATGAAAAATATACCCAGTAAGTAGTGATAGTCTGTACACATATCTGTTGTCAGGGGAATTTTCTTGCTGTATGATGTTTCCAGCCCTTTACCCACCACAATTACCACCTGCTTGTACAACAAAGCTGTCCTTGAAAAATAACTGTAAAAATAACAAAATAATAGGGCAGCATGTCAATTGCCAACATTTTGGCAAGTTTGCCATTCCACAAGTGTACTTTGGATTATTTTTATTGCAGTTTTGACTTCTTTCTAAGAACTCAGTAAGTGTGGTTCCACACCACATAGAAGAACCTTGTAACTTAATTGTTTTAACAACAGGACTAGTGGTGGTGATGGCAGTGAGTGTGGGCACTCTATGACTCTTGTCAAATCTTCCAACCACATTTCCTTGCTTTGCATCTGCACAACAGCAGTAAGAACCATGGGTGTTATTGTAACTGAAGAAAATGTTGTCCCACCCTCTGAGATACAAAACTACTATTATGTGCCCCTTGAGTGTTCCTAATGCTGCTAGTTGCCGCATCTCTGATGTGCTTATGGTTTGTCTCTAAATAAGACTTGTAGTTGTTCTGCAGGTGAGATTTGAAGAAGGATGCATCTAGATGAGGTTCTGGTTCCCCACTGCTCACATGTTTTTTTACAGAGACAACAGATATGAACATTTTTACTTTTGCATGTTCTTGAGTGAAGTATCTCCATTGTGTACATTTCATAGAATGAACAGCATAATCACTGCTTACCAATAAGGTATGTTACTGGGTGGTGATAATACTTGAAATTGTGACTCTTATGAGTAAGATTATGGTGATGGTGATGATGGCTGAGGTGATGATTATGTATTTTTAAGCATTTTTACTTGTCCAGAGTAAGTATTTCCAACTGATCTCTAAAGGGTTTATAAACAGGTAGGGTGCTTCTTTTCAGTGGTGGAAGACTATCCAAGTTCTTAGCACATGGCCTAACATAATTAAGCACCTGGCTGGGCTCAGCCAGGCACTACTATTCCAGCAGATCAGGAAGTGAAATAATGTATGCATTTGAGCATGTGCAGTTGCCATGTATGGGCCTTATCACTGCATGCACACCCACACATCCTTGAATGAATATAGTAAAAATTGCGCACATGTGGAAGATGTAAACAAGGATACTTATCAACAGGATGATGCTGATATCCAACTTAGTAGGAGTGATCATCCTCTCCAGTTACCAGCTCAATGTGTGCTGAATATCTGGCTCTTCAGCTGGTACATTTAACCCAGAGAGCAACCACAGCAAGGCCAAAACTGTTACCTGTGACTAGGGATGGGTGAAAACATTTATCTAAAAAGAGGAAAGTCACTGCACACATATTGACCCCATCAGTGTTATCCACAGAGCCACACATACTTACTGACCCACTGCCCTGCCCCAGAGTAGCTACAGAACCACACATACTGACACCCAACCTTGTCCCTCTATAGCCATAGAACTTAACATATTAACATCCCCAGCATTGTCCCACCCACAGAACCAAACACCACTCAGCCTTGTCCCACTACATTGGTTGTCACTGGGATGAGTGATCTCCCATCATTCCCCCTAAAAATGTCTCACTAACTCTCCTTCTTTTTAGTAGTAGCTCAGCAGTATCCCTTGTTGATTTTCAAATGGCACAGAATCGTCTGCACTCTCTAAACTTGAGGACAGCATGGCATATAAACAAAAGAAGTAATCCTTCAGGTAGTGTTACTATAATAAATGGCAAAAAAAACCCTCAACTGAACTCAAACAAAAAAGGTGCAGGTTTGTTAAGAAAACAAACTGAGATAAAATGCCCTTCACCAAAAAATTGCAATGAGGGCAATATATCTGTAGTTGCTTCAACAACTAGTATATCCTTTTTTTATATATAACTAGCAATGTGGGACGGCATTGCCCGTCAGGATATATAGGGAATTAATGCGCACACACACACGGATGCAAGACAAACACACACAGAGACACACACGCAAATGCACACGCATTCACTGAGATGCATAAAGATCAACACAGTCATACATACATACATACATGCATGCAATGAACAACATGCAGACACATAGAGTATGATACAGACATGCAACACACACAGTGAGGAACACACAGGCACACACAGAGACACACATGCACACACAGAAGTGAGTCATAAGGGGGTGACTTATGTGTCATTGTAGTGAGTTTGTGTTTGTACTTATGCCTCCATTGTGGCATTCATTCATATAGTTGAAATGCATGTGGTAATTGCACATACAATGGTGGAAGGTGGATCGTGCTGGCTCCCGGGGTGTGAGTGAGACTATGGTGGAAGGTGGATCATGCTGGCTCCCGGGGTGTGAGTACGAGAGTGAGTGATTGCGTGAGTGTGTGTGATTGAGTGAGAGTGTGTATGAGTGTGAGGGTGTATGAGTGTGAGGGTGTGTGAGTGTGATTGAGAGAGTGTGAGTGAGAGAGTGTGTAAGTGTGTATGATTGAGTGTGAGTGTGTGTAATTGAGTGTGAGTGTGTGGGATTGAGTGTGTGATTGAGTGTGAATGTGTGAGTGAGAGAATGTGAGCGTGTGAATTATTGTGTGTATGATTGAGTGTGTATGACTGAGTGTGTGTGAGAGTGTGAGTGTGTGATTGAGTGTGTGTGAGTGTGTGTTTTTGTCTGATGTGTTTGTGTCTGTGGTATAGGAGTGAGTGGCAGCCATTTTGTTTTTTCAGTTACTTAGATAGTGGTGGGCGGGCTGAATAGTGGGGGCAGGCCATCTCCCTGCATGATTTAAATCACTCCCCCATTGAATCACCCAATGGGAGCAGTAACTACTCCTTACTTAACCCTTTGAGTGCCAGAGGGGTACGCAACGCATTGCTTTGCAATGCATTGTGTACCACAGGTGCGTCGCTATGTTTGGGCTAAGGGGGCTGAAGCCCCAAGTGTGTCAGTGGGCAGCCCCGAATGTCAGACAATCATCAGACTTACTCCTCCTGCTGTTTATCCTGAGGCTGGCTGGCTGGCTGCTGCCCAGCAACTTGTGGGCATATATAGCTTGGAACAGCAGGCTGCTGCCTTACTCTGTTCTCAGCTTCAGCCCACAGCCATCCGCTCCACACTGGCTCTTCTAGCACTTCCTGGTGCTTTGTGATGAGGTCATCAACATGCACCTGAAGTACCAGAGGAGGCAGTGTGGGGTCCATGGCTCTACATTGAAACAGAAAGCAGAATGGGGCAGAGCAGAAGAGAAGGTATGAGGGACAGTATAGATGGGGGAAATATATGGCTACCAGTGGCAGGGTAACAAGGCTGGTGGGGTCACACAGTTTATGTAGGGAATCAGTGGCTACCAGTGGGTATTGGAATAAGGATGGTCATATAGTGTATGTGTAGAATCTGTGTCTTTCAGTGGGCAGGATAATAAGGCTGGTGGGGTCCACAGTGTATGTGGGGAATCAGTGGCTACCAGTGGACAGGGTAATAAGACTGGGGGAGGTCACATAGTGTATGTAAGGAATCTGTGGCTACCAGTGGGCAGGGGAGCAAGGCTAGGGGGTTATATAGTGTATGTAGAGAATATGTGGCTACCAATGGTTAGGGGAATAAGGTTGTTGGGGGGGTCACATAATCTATGTATGGAATCTGTGGCTATCAATGGGTAGGGGTAAAATGCAGTTGGGAATCACATAGTGTATGTGAGGAATCTGTGGATACCAGTAGGCAGGGGGGGGCACACACAGTGTATGTGGGGAATCTGTGGCTTCCAGTGGGCAGGAAAACAAGGCTGGTGGGGCTGCACAATGTATGAGGGGAATCTGTGGCGACCAGTAGGCAGTTGTAGAAGGCTGGTGGGGTAATACAGTGTATTTGGGGAATCTGGGCAGAGAAACATGGCTGTGACTACCAGTGGCCAGTGGAACAAGGCTGTGGTATCATAAAGTTTATGTGCGTTGTTCTGTGGCTACCAGCGGCCAATGGAAAAATGCCGGCAATCAGACAGTGTATGATTGGCTACAGGTAACCAGTGGAACAATGATGGGGTATCACACAGTGTATGTATGGTTCTATGACTGTCAGTTGCCAGTAGAAGAAGACTGAGATATCAGTTCATGTGTGGGCCTGGTGCTACCGGTGGCAAACCACTGGAGTATCAGACAGTGGATGTGTGGCTAACAGGGGCTAGAAGAGCAAGGTTATCAGGCAGTGTATGAGGGGTTCTATGGCTACCAGTGTTGCTCTTGATAATTTATTCAGTTACATCAATGGCTCATATGTATTAAAGCAACCTGGTTTTATTCTGGAGTAAACCAACTGCATTTTATGGGAACATCACACCCTCGTACTGAAACAGAGTGTATGGAGGGTTACAGTTATCTGAGGGAGGTGACACAGTGTGTTTGTGGGGTCATGATCCTGAGTGAGTGTGTGTGGACCAGGAGAAGTCATTGATATCCACTACTTCAGGCGCGAGTGGCAGTTATATTTTTTTTGTCAGTTGGATAGTGGTGGGTGGGATGGAGGGGGCGGGCCAACTCCCTGTATGATAAACATGCCCCCATTCAATCACCCAATGGGAGCAGTAAAGTCCCCATTCAATCACCCAATAGGAGTTGTGTCTCTTAATGAGACATAAATTATGTAATGAGGCATTCTGTTCAATGTGTGTTTGTTTTCTGAGGAGACATAAACTATGTTCTGTGTGTGAGGTACCATAAATTATGCAATGAGGCTTATTCTTTTATATATATAGATTTTAAAGAGTGCTTGGTCAATCGGAGGCACAAATGAAGACCTGCAGCAAAGCTTCTCTGCTCCTGTTTTCTCTCTGACAAGAATTGAGTGAGAAACATAGAAACTCAGTGTTTTATAGGTACACACAGAGACACACGAGAGCTGTGATTTGACCAATCACAATGACCTACAGGGAGGGATTGAAGACCAATAAACTTTTGCAACTATCGGAGACTCTAGTCTGTCAGATGAAACTAGGATCACAGCAAATTGATGCCTGCAAGTGGATTAAAAGGCATGCTGGAAAAGGCTTAGCTGAATATGCTGATTATAAAAGGCACAGATGTCCTTAAGGTGTTAAACAGATTAACATAATCCTATTATAAATTTCCCCTTTATCAATTTTATATAGTGATGGTTAAAGCCAACTGCATCAAAGGGGCAAAATAAAGCTTTCCATTGATTTAAAAGGGGGGTTTAAGTCCCTGACTGCTAGTAATATCTGCAATGTATAGTGAAGCAATGCACTGAAGACTTTGCTATCATTCAAGAGGTTAAAAGCTTATTTGAAATTATGCACATTTTGTCCCTTATGATGTAATTGATTTGCACTGAAATGTGCTTCTCTTTTCTTTCATGCAAAAAAACCAAATAATCAAATGCCAAAGACATAATTAGATACTGAACACAGTGATACTACATACGCTTTTAAGCAGTGTTTATTCATTGAATTATTATTCAAATTACATAGACGGATAACTAAACAGATTATTTTCTTTAATTATCACAAAATCATTCAGCTTTTTTGCCCTTGAGATGAATTTGTGATATTTTATGTCCCTGGACATTCTGCTGTACAAACACAATTAGTATGGGCATACACTTCTTTAATGAAGTCCTCAGACATTTCCTTTGGATTCACTTGCCAATCTTCTAGACGCATTTCAGAGTCTAAAATAAAATATATGACAATGTATTCAATCAGTGACAAGTAATTACATTAATGCCAAGGCTTGCACTACATGGTTAAAATGTCTAACTATGAATTGCAATAATAGATTAACCTCTTGGATTCTAAAGAGTCTCCAGCACATTATGATGCAATATGCAAGATGCAAGATCTTTCTAACATTCAAAGGCTTAAAATGGAACAGTATAAATGTAAAAGGATACACCCACTTAGGTAATAGATCCGTGAGTAGTTTGGTGATGTGGTAGATGGGAAATATTTCCTTTACATACCGTACTCAGAATGCAGACAAAGCCTCAGAGGGCGACATGAGGGTTAACCTTGGATGGTAGAGATGTTCCCAATACATTACTTAGAATGTTTTAAAGACATTTATGCTATTCAGTGGGTTAAAGGAAAATGTTACCAAAATCGAATTTAAACTTCATTACATTTAATAAAACAAGAATTTTATCTTGCCACTTTTAATTGAATTCAGATTATTTTTTTTGGACATAGGAATGGATGTAGGGATGAAAGTGTCTAAGAGTATCTGCCTCTTTTGTTAACCCCTTGAATGCTAGACAGGTCTCTAACACATTTTTTCCAATGCATTGGAAACCTCTATAGGATGCCAGATGTTAAAAGCTCAGTATAATTGACTGGGAATTCATTTTTGTCCCTTATGGAGCAGTTGGTTTGCCCAAAGATTGTTCAAATTCCTCTTTGTAAACCAGCCTCACTGATTCTAATTATCTTCTTTATTTACAATCAGTTTTACCTAAAAAATATCAATATACATGCTTTGCATTCCAGAGAAGTATCCAACTCATTGCAAGGCAATGCTTTGCATAGATCTCTGGCACTCAAAGGGTTAACCATTGCAAGTATGGTACACCAATGTTTACATTTTCAGCTTTGTGGTCACAAGACCAGTGAATGATATTTCTAGTGTTAATGTGAGGCTCACTTGGGCCTTTTTCTCCAGAGAAGCAACATATACTGTTGTTGGCTTCAGTGAAGTCTCAAGTCAAGGCATTTACAACTGAAAAACAATGGGGCTGATGAGCTAAGGAGAACTGGAGAAATTCTGGTGCAAACCAAGTGCACCATAGGGGGACAAATACAAATGCTCAATATTCACATTGATTTAATAAGGGCTTTTAACCCACTGAATGCTACAATGGTCTCTGATGCATGCTTTGCAATTGATTTTAGGCTTCTTTAATATATACAATGGGCAAAATGTCACATTTAATTCAATAGAGATATATATTTTTCCGAAAGGTGCACTTAGTTTGCACCAGAATTGCTACACCACTTAGTACATCAGTGACTGATTCAGTTGCAGGAAGAACAAAAAAAGCATATTTGGAGAGGTCACTGATATTTAACTATGGCATCTATCTAGTATATATGCTTAAAAATAAACTGATTGTGAATACTTTGAGTGCCAGCAAAGTACCCAGGACATTCCACTCAAAGAGTTAAAGGTGCTTGCATTGTATTGCATGTCCTCTAAGTGATTTGGTTCTTACTTGTGATATCACTGCAAGTGTACTTAGTCTATGCTAATTTACAGTTTTGCTATGAAATAAACATGGATGTCTGCCTGAGCCGTATTTGACCCCTTTTCAAGAAAGACTCAAACTTGCAGTTGTGAAAAAAAAAATTAATCTTGTAAAACAAACCAAAGATGTTTCAGGTTAATAATCAACCTTAAATTGACCTGTCACTTTAAAGTGTTAATTGTGGTTAAAGTGAATTAACATCTAAGTGCTGTACTAGCCATTTCTTCCTAAAATACATTGTTTTAAACAACACAACCTTATATATTTCAGTGCACAGTGCTGTGATTCCCAGTACAGTAAGCTAATTAGTTCTGTTCAAAGCAAAACCTAGCACTCGCTGTGCTATTAGAAGTTAACCCAGTATGTGTGTATAGGTTCTTCCTATATTAATACATTGCACTGTGGGGTCATAGTGACCCAGCACAGAGACTTGCCACACTGTGCCACAAACAAATAAAGGTTAAATTGACAAAAATGGTTTATAATACATATGTTTAGTGCAACATATAGAAAGTTTTTAATTCTCTTTAAAATTCATATTATCTTATGATGGCAATCAAATTAAATGATTATCACATTTTACTATTTCTGCTCCACTGGGAACAGATTTAGTAAGAAGCTTGACCCACCCAGTTGGAATACAATCTGAAAATGTCCTGGGTTGTTCTTTCCCTATAGACCCATTATGCCAAGCTCTGTAAAGATAGTTTATGACAACTTGTATGCAATATCCTTTCCTGCTCTATGCAGCATCACTGCACTGGGGAAGCATGTCTTCTCAGACCCCACATGTGCCTCCCTCCACTCCTGGTCTGCTGGGGCTCACAATGCAGCAACAGCATAATTAGCATGTCTATTCCAAGCAGATATGCCAATGAGGTGACCAGCACATGATAGTTGCCCTTTAATTTGTTGGTAAAACACTCTTTAACCCCTTGGATACTAGGGACATCTCTAACACATTGCTTCATTTGTTATATATTATATTTATAATAATAATTGTATTACATACATTCCTCTCTCACTAACAAATTGTTCATAGTTCAGGTAGTCTTCTAAAATTAATCAGCATTTGTTTTAGAAAGCTTATGCACATCTTTTTTATTTGCTGCACCTCAGTTTTGCAGCTTATGCACTTTTATATACTTATTATGTTACACTTTTTCCTCTTTCTGTTCCTTTTATGAGAAAATAAGGATTGTACAGTATCTTAAAGCCAAGATAAAACAAGGGCAATATGAAACGGAGCTATAACAAAAAACCTGTTATGAATGGAAGGTTAAAGTCTTCTAAAAACTGACATTTTATTTAATCTAAATTGTATCATATACTCAAAACAGAATAGAAGCTTATTTTATCTACAAGTGTTTTCAGTTTATCCCAGTTTTATTGGTATATTGTGAAAATAATAGATTCATGCAACTTACGTTTTGGAAGACAGTAAAATGCAACTTTAACAGGGACTTTTTCAGTTGGGTTACATCCTTTAACACACTGTAATACTGGTTCCAAAGAATAGCATGCAGATTCTTGCTCTTCAATGAGGTGATTCTCTAACATAACAAACTGCCGACTCAAAGTGCAACCTAGATGAAAATAAAATGTATATTTGTACATGTACATGAATGCATATTAATGAAATACTTTTCACTTTCCTCTAGACCTTTATCTCATACTACAGCAAATTGTAAAGTTGGTAGAGAAACAAAAAAAAAAGAATGGAAAGTGTGCAAAAGTAATACATTTGAAAGTGTGTAAATTATGCATAGGAACAAGCTTTATAGAATGTTAAGTAGTCAAAAGAGCAAACTTGATAGCGTGCAAATAGTGCTGTTACTCTATTTCATAACCTCCAGAAGACAGACCTGGTTTGCACTGAAAAAATGTTGGCAGAGAACGAGTTCATGGTTTGAGAGAGAAACCACTCACCATGGGGGTTGAGCCCCAGGGTTATTCAAATACAGCACAAAAATCCTGCACCTTGGACTTGTAAGGTGCCAGGGTTGAAGTTAAGGACAAATCGGATGATCTAGGTCAAGTCAAGTGGCAATGGTTCAATAATGTGTGGCCAGGTCTCAGGTCTGAGGCAAGCTGGATACTGGAGCAGAATCAGAAAGTTTCAGAGGAAAGAGTGAAATACCAGATCAGTCCAAACAGAATTAGAGGTCATAATAGTAAATGGGTTAACAGAGTCAGGCATCACAAATTAAAAGTCAGTAATATGTCTCTTCAAAGAGCACAGAGACATACCGGTGATAAGTCACATTGCACAGGAAAAGACTGAGAGTAAAAGACGGCTATTTAAAGGCCCAAACCAGGTGAAAAGTGTCACAAGTTCACAAAATGACTAACACCATCTTGCTACACCAGAAGTGAATCATTAGCAAATATCCGTGTTGGTGCACTTTTGCAAAGGATTTTTTTTTATTTAGAAGCCGTGGAGACTTGCTTATAATGTAAAGAAACCACAGCATTAGAGCCTTTAAGACAAGCATGTCAAACATGTGGGCCTTCATAGCGAAACATTTTTTAAAGTGCACTGCAGCCCGCATCTTCCCCCACCATCCTTTAACCAAGCCTAGAGATGCCACCTGCCCTGTTCTCTGTCTTCTTGAAGGTCTCCAGCATTGGACTTCTGTCTAGGATTCAAGGGGTTAACAACTCCATTTATATCAGTTGGCATTTTTATTTGTTGCCTATGGTGCACTTGATTTACCCCAGTAAAACCCCAGTTTCACCAACAGATGGACAAGGCTGGGGAAGCAGACAGTGTATGTATGTTTCTGTGGATACTAGTGGGCAGTGGATCAAGTATGTGGAAGCAGAGAGTTTGTGGGTGCTTCAGTGAATACATGTGGACATTGGAAAAAAGTTTGGGGGGGATAGGACAGTTAATGCATGGTTGAGTGATTTCTAGTGGACAGTGGAACAAGGCTGGGGTGTCAGACAGTGCGAGCACCATAGACTCAAACAGTTGAGGGCCACATACTCAACAGCTTTATATATATAAATATATACATACATATATATATAAACAGAGCAGAGTATTGAAGGCACTCACAGGAACATTTTTTCAGTGATGAAAGGTGGTTTATTAATCGACGTTTCGGCCAACACTCGTGGCCTTTATCAAGATTAATAAACCACCTTTCATCACTGAAAAAATGTTCCTGTGAGTGCCTTCAATACTCTGCTCTGTTTATAAATATAGTTTCTTCTGGATGAGCACCCGGGTCAGTTGACTATCGTCGGAACAGTGAGTGCATCCCACCTACAATTTGTATATATACATATATATATATATATATATATATATATATATATATATATATATATATATATATATATATATATATATAAACAGTTATTTGGGTCCAGAAGTGTAATGAATGTGCTGGGGATGGACAACAATCTCAGGCAGGACAAATGTCATGCAAGGTGTAATGAGTCAAGAGGAATGAATGGGACTTAAATGATGTGTTTTTCTGAAAATACAAATACATAAGCATTAAGTCATGCCTAAGTTTAAGACTACTTTTTTCCCCTTCAACGGTGATGGCAGAATTGGAAGCAAAAATTATGGTAATATGCCTGAGAATTGACAGAGCATTTCGTAAGAACCTTTTTAGACTAATTACACACAATTTCAGTGACCACAATGTTTTGAACATCTCTCCCTAGAAACTAAAGAGAGGCCTTCTTTCAATAGTTCTTTATATTTTATTCTCTAAACAAGCAAATTTACCCATATCATTGGACAGGCCAGTGATCCTGGATCCCCATCAGTCAATTCTGAAACTGTTTTTGAGTTACAGTAACCTGACTGCTAAATTATTCTCTATGGCAAATGCATCTTAGTTTCTGAATTTGTTGAAGTCCTGTAATAATGGTGAGGGAATAGTAAACATCCCCTTAATTGCATTGAAAGCAGACAGTTATTTTACTTGACTGGAGAGTGGAATCTTGTGTATTCCTCTCCCCAGTTACCAGAAAAAAATGTAGGCAGTTGGCAGTAGAGAGGAAGGGAGAGGAGTAGGGAAGTGGAGTTAGTTTCTGAATTATACCATAGGAATGTTAGTGCATTCAAATCAAGGCATTGCAAACCAGAGAGCCTTAGTTACAACAGGAACTGTGAAAGTAGGCATAGTGATACAATGTACTACTATCTTTGCAGTATAAAATATTACCTCCAATCTATTAACTGCAGCACACTAAATTTTCAGTGCTGCAGGTCTAATTTTATATTGTATCATGATTCCTGCTTTCACAATCCATTACAGAAAGATCTCTGTAAAAAAAGAGATCCAGGGAATTCACTGTCAAGAGCATAAAAATAGATGAAGCTGTAAAAACAAAAGTATATGTAATTTACATTTTGCAGAATATGTAAAGTCAAAATGTACATTTACTGTTAAAAACTCTCCTTCTTTCAACTGATTTTTGCATGTGGTCTGTACTTCTTTTATGCTTAGCAGCATGAGGTCAGTTTAACAGATATCACTGGATCAGTTGCATTCACTCAATATCAGTATTCTTTTGTAAAAAAAAGATGTCCACTGTTTTTAATAAGGACACAGAGGAGATTTGCTAGGTTCATAAAAGAACAGGGGATTGTACCAAACCAACAAATTATTAGTTTGCTCTGCAGCCAAATACCACAATTACTAGTAAGGAGATTGGTGCCACTACATACTGTACACTGGCAAAATGATACAGGCTTTTCAGTATGAGATGTGGCATTAGCTTCCTCAGCCAGTACCAAGCAAAACGTTGTTCTACCTTCTAAGGTTAAATAAAATGTGTTTAAAAACTAACCTCCATGACATGAATCATCAGGTATTGTCCAGGAGTGAACCAAGCTGTTGCAGCTCGTTGCTTTCTCGTTATTTGGCTTTTGCATGTCATTTTGTATGTGTCCATCGGCATTTCCACAAAGACCACATGTTTTTCCTTTCATCCACTGTGCAATGGTAATCTACAATAAAATGCAAACATGTTACATTGTTAAACGTCAAGCTATAAAACAGCAAGTGTTTAGATTTGTTTACTTTACTAATTGACTAATAATATATATAAATTACAAACTTTGACAGTTTCACCACTGAATGAGATTTTTTCCACACCATTTTCTGGAGAATTTACTGTCACCATTGTTGCATTTTTCTGAATCTGTATAGAATCTTAAAAAAGGGAAAAAACAGTATATTAGTTCATTAGAACTCAAAATGTGACATTTTATTTACCTTTGAAAACATATCTAATGTTTATTTTCTGTTCATACATATGTATTAAGGTATTAAAGTAGACCAGTCATACAAAAACACGTTTTGTTTGTTTTACAGATAAGTAAAATCTGCCTATGGATTGTACTAGACAAATGTTTGTAATATAGAGTTTTAGCGATATTAACCTTTATGTGTTTATGTGTTTATTTTAATTACGCAGCCAGTCTGCTAATTAGTTATGTTCTATTTCACACTTACCATTCACTGTGCTGTTAGAAATGTACATATTTTGTGGGCTCTGCCTAGATTCTTTCATAGCAGTGTGTATGGTAATAGCAGACAAGCAAAGAAACTAATTAGCATACAACACCAGACATTGCGATAAACAAATAAAGTTTCTCACAAACTATTAAAAATTTAAAACATGACTAGCTCAACAAATAGACAGTTTTTCTTTCTCTTTAACTTCAAACAGAGTTGTCTTAAAGATGCAGTTCCACTTAAAGAATTTATATTTTACAAATTGCTATGAAAATAAGGCTATGTTGACAAAGGTTGTTGCATTCATCCATTTGTACTGTGATTGTGCAGGAAAACTACAAATTTTGTAAGTGTGTGAACACACTCTTGGGGAGAAAGTTGTAGCATGCTGTGTCACAATACGATATGCTCTGGGATTTTCTGTTTGATCAGCACTATATTACAGAATCACTTGTTATTTTTCTATGCACTATTATTGCTGTGATCATTTTGTCTATGAGAAGCTTTAGATGTAAGTATATTGAACTAAACTTGAATCCTTAATTAGCTTTTTTTTAACATAGCTTTTTGAGAAGAAAAATAGTTCTTAAACTATTAACCCTTTGAGTGCCCTCTGGCTCTCAAATGGTTAATAATTTGTTATTGCTCAAACACCACTATATCTGAGATATCCTGGAAAAACCTCAACTGAAATATAAAATCAACTTTTGGGCAACAGTTCATTAACTACATGCAGCAAAATGACTGGAAAAAAGACCTGGAAAGTTTAATAAAAGGAAAGCCTAGACTAACAGGGTTTGTTTATACTGGAAAAGAAACTGCTGTATGGTAATATATTAAAATACATTAATTTTTGGTAAAAAGAATTCCCTGGGGACTGTTCATTCAAACAGTCATTGAAACAGAAGACAAAGGATGATAAATTACTTAAAAGTTTAAAGGAAAGTACATTAGTTTGAAATACATTTTAAGAGCTTTGAAAATGCTGTGTGGGAGTCTTACGGTAGTTGTATTACAGATACTATAGACATGTTAAAGTACAGTGGACACTTCATTTGCACAAGACAATTAATTTAATGATAGTAATTTATGATGTTGATCCAGGAAGAAATCTGACTGCCATTATAGTCCATCAGAGTAAGAGTTAAGCATTATTATAAACTAGTGTAAAAGCCAGCGTACACGGGCCAAGGTCCAGCAGATGTTTAGAGGCCAGTCCTACTCTGCGTCCAGCTGCCGACACAGACATGCACTGTAGAGACTGCCCGAAAGCACAGAATGCTCCCAGCACAGAACTCCCAGCATTCTGTGTTCCCAGCATTCTGTGCTTCCAACATTCTTTCTGTGCTCCCAGCATTCTGTGCATTTGGGCAGTCTCTACTGTGCATGACGGCTTCTGACAAACATCCTTAGCGAATTATTATATAGGATGTATTCATGTTTATGTTTCTTCCATAGATCTGGCAAATGTTGAAAATGAAAAATGTGGCTCTTTCTTCAGTTTTATCAACTACAAAACTATATGACAACCAACATAAACAAAACACCATCTAGTGGAGAGAATGTAGCAAAGTGAATGACCACAGCCATGATGCTATTGAGATGAAGAGTTCACAGGGTAGATTAACCCTTCAAGTGTCATAGGGATGACAATGCGTCATGAAGCAATGCAATGGATACTCATCTGACACACAAAATGTTAATGTAGCTTCTTTTATTATAGCTCACTATAAATTAGGGGTAGAAGTGTTCTGTAGTATGCAAGTTGTAAGTGTTGATACCAGGAGGTTTAGTAGTCTACTTATATTATAAAGATAGTTAAGATCTATTTGGACTAAATCTGTGCATTCTAAGGAAGTTAGTATATATTTCTGCAACTTTTTTGAATTATATAAACTTACTATTACTTTACCTTTTTCATTTATATATGTGTTGTTCCTTAGAAACATTCCATTGAACAGAACATTAAATTCATCTGATGATGTGTCTGGATATATCCTAATGTCACTGTTAACAAAAAAGCAATATGAGAAAGAAGTTCAAATAAATTAGGGTTTCTAGATATATAAAACATAGTTTCTCAATATAGTATAGCAGGCTTAGTAAATCTTTATATGTCTGCTGGTTCCTGCTGAAGAAGTTGTTTTTCTTCAATAAAACGGACTTATTCAGCCTAATGAAAGTATGGCTTTGCCTATCGCTATGTTAGTAATGGATTGGGGGGCAATGTTATTATGATGATAGTTCCGCTTTAAGGTGGTTTAAAGAGGTTATAAAGTGGAGATTACTTCTCCAATTTTGGCTCCATAGAATAACATAGGAACTGGAGAAGTGATATTACTGGAGAAGTCATCTCCATGGATTGTATTAATTTACGTTAATGTAAATGTATTTATTCATTCATTTATTTTATTCTCTCTCTTTTTGTATGTTGTTAATGGAGTCATCACCATTAACTACATAAATGTTTAATTTATACGTATTTTGGGGACAAATCATTAATTTTACATCCTCACACCACAACACATTTAGTGATAAAAAGAAGTGGGATGGGACCTTTCCACTACAAAGCAAAGGTGGTGGCGGGGAGAGAGAGAGAAAGAGGTGAGAGGGTAAGAAGACTATCAACTTGGAGAGTCCCTGCCTCATGATACAGTTTGCACAATCTAGCAGCATCATTCTTTCTTTCAATATTTATTTATTGATATAGGTCCTCCTTATGTGGAGGTGTTCTGGTGGGTCAGGTAAGATGAGAGTAGTTTTAATGGGTAAGGGGTGTTTGGTACATAGTACAGTTGTTATATTTTATAACATGCATAGTATATAATACTGGAAAAATACCATGGGGGAAGATGCACTAGGGTTTGATAAAGAGGTGATAAAGTGGAGATGACTTCTCCAGAGATATCACTTCTCCAATTTATTTTGTTCTATGGAGCCTATGCACTAATATATCTCCCACTTGAGAAATCTTAGTGCAAAGAATAACATAAGTAACATATGTAATATCACTAGAGAAGTCATCTCCTCTTTATCACTCCTTAGTTCATCTCCACATCACATAGGTAGGCACAAAGAGACAAAATCTGTACATTAAAACACAATATGAACAAACAGTGACTCCCCCCTTCAAGTTTGTTGCAATCTCACCAAAAATTTGAGAAAGGGAGTTAGGGGAAGGCCCCTGGATGTATCTAAAACATAAACCTCAAACATTTTTGTGACTAAATGAATCAAACAATATATATTTTTATAATGCCTGGTATTCTTTCTCACTCTCTGATCTAAATGTGATTCAACCCATCTGCACTTTTACTTTTATATTCCATCTGTATATTCACTCTACCTGTGATTCAATGTGTGACTGCTGAGTGTTCATTCTCTCCACCATTACTTAATGACTCAATAACTTTTCACAATAATAATGCACACCTTTACTCACACCATTATAATTCTAAGCCATAACATGGTCAAATAAGCATATAGCAATAAATGATTCTTAATTTGCTTACATTAAGATATTGGATACTGATTCATTCAAAGTCTGGTATAGCTCTTTGTATATATTTTTACATTTAATCTGCAGGTATCTGTGCCTTTTACAATACATTTTAATCTTCCATCAGTTTACACCTCCTTACAATAGACAATAGGTTTCAACAATCTAAATGGTAAATCCTAGAAAGAAGAGATCCACCCTCTATAAGCATCGAAAGATAGTATATTATCACTCCATACTTATAGACTACAGCATATTTAAAATGCAAAATGGGTATAAAGCTATTTATAATTTAACCCTTTGTTAAAGAAATTAAGATGTTTTTATCCCCAGATCTATTTTTTGTTTGATAACCCTATCACAATCGTATTGACCTTCCCCTCATCTCCACAAAATGTATACATCCAAGCATTAAGTAAAGTAATCAAATTGGACATCTTACATTTCTATCTCAAAGTTGTGTACTTTTTCCTTAAAGGGATAATAATACTTTGTTTTATCTTTATTTTATTTTGCAGGCATTAAAAAAAACATGAAGAACGATATGTCTTATCTCTCAAACCTTTATGGTTTGAGAGATAGTCACAAGCAAAGTTTCCCCTCCCACCCCTTTTACCTAGTGTAAGCCATCTCTTCTCAGATGTGGAATCCAGTCCATAGACCAGACAGATAACAGCAGGGGACAATCTTCTTCCTATGAGAACAATGAAAGCTCTGGCCTCCTTGACAAGTTTTTCAGGTTTTTCACTTATCTTATTGAAGATTGTCCCTCTCTGCAATCTACCTGGGCACCTCCCTTCTGCTCTGGCTGAGCAGTGTTACATCAGTAAAAGGGGTGGGAGGGGGATACTTTGTCATTGAATAACTCTTGAACTACAACTCTGACAGAATTGAAATAACACTCTCCAAAGTCCAAATACTATGATGATTAATTAGAACTGCTTTTATTATGAAACATTACTATCCCTTTAACACTCCCTTTTTCATCTTACAGTAGTCTAAATACCTTCACATTATAATTTTATCATTAATGCATTTTTGAAGGGTTAATATATTTTGCAGCACTTTTATAAGACTAAATAATATAAACACACAACACATACAATCAAATACAAATGATTGATATGGCAGTGCTCAGTTGAGATGTAAGTCAGTGAATTTAAAAATCCATCTCCTCTCCAATCAAACAGTAATATATCTCCTGTGATACATTCAGGTTGGACTTGATTTTTCTACAGAATCATATGTGGTGTGTAATAATTTCTAGCTATCTATATTGTTTCTATAGTAAAAAGTGATTGTGAAGCATTAATAGATTAATATGGTCCAAAACTTCCTAACACAGCTATAAACATTTTAAATATGGATACATATCTCTGAGGTATAGTATAGCATGTCAAGCCCCTTGTTTTTTTCTTAACTTGAACATATTACAAAAATTGTTTTGAGGACAATAGAGCAGGCTAGGCTTAGCTATAATAACATCACTGTTATAACCATTGTTATAATGCCCTTTTGATAATGAAGAGGGCAGCAAGTTTTACAGATTTCACCTGTATTGGATAAATTGACAGAATTACATTATCATGGAGCTTTACCATATTACTAAATATACTTACGAGGAGCCCAGCTTGGCATTAATTTCAAAAGTTGACAATCCTTGACCTTGACCCCTTGTTTTCATGGCAATCAAAAACCTTAACTGCTTGGTACAGTCTTGTGCAAGCACAGTATAACAATTTGCAGAGGGAAGCGAGCATCTCAGGTTCACATTGTCAAATGTTATAAACATCTTATCAGTTACTTTGCATTCAGCTGCAATAAACATAGACATTTATAAATACCAAGAACCTTAGTTTGTGCACAAAAAGTACAAATAAATCAATAATGGTGGGTATAATTATGTACAAGAATAATAGGGATAAAGATAGTTAATTAAAGGGATAGTAATACTTCGTTTTATCTTTATTTTATTTTGTAGGCATTAAAAAACACATGAAGAATGATATAAGTCTTATCTCTCAAACCTTTATGGTTTAAGAGATATTCACAAGCAAAGTATCCCCCCCCTGTTCAGCCAGCTCAGAAGGGAGGTGCCCAGGTAGACTGCAGAGAGGGACAATCTTCAATTAATATAAGGGAAAAAGCTGAAAAGCTTGTCAAGGGGGGAAGGGCTTTCATTCTTTTCATACAAAGAAGATTGTTCCCTTCTGTTATCTGTCTGGTCTTACAACCTGATTCACATCTGAGAAGAGATGGCTTACACTAGGAAAAAGGGGCAGGAGGGGGAAACTTTGCTTGTGAATATATCTTAAACCATAAAGGTTTGAGACATAAGACTTATATCATTCTTCATTTTTTTTTAATGCCTACAAAATAAAATAAAGTTAAAACGAAGTATTACTATCCCTTTAACTACTTCCTCCTCTTTAAGAATAGAAAATGTTTTCTTGCAAATGATCTTTTTTGTACTACTCAACACAAGAAAATGGGCAAAAAACATATGTTAAAGTAAACCTATTAGGTCTAGTTCACACGGGAGACTTTGATGCAGCAACTTTTTGCAAGATGTTCACAAAGACATCAACTGAAAGACATATATTAGGCTGTCCAATTTGTAGTAAATGTATACATCATGCCCAGTATTCAAGTCAACTACAGTGCCAAGCATGAAGAGACTGGTATTATGTATATATGTTAAACTTGACAAAAGCTTTGCCATCTACTCATATAATTTAGAATGACACAAATCCCCTTGTGCTATTATCATTCTATGTGCTCTGCCCATCTGAACAGTGCACTTGAATAATTTTTTTGTATCACATTGGGGGTTATGTAGTAAGGAGGGATAAAGAAGTGATAAAGAAGAGATGATTTCTCCAGTTATTTCACTTCTACAATTCCTATTTTATTCTATGGAGCCAATGCACTAAGATTTCTCCTACTTTGGAGATCTTAGTGTATAGGCGCCATAGAATAATATAGGAACTGGAGAAGTAATATCACTAGATAAGTAATTTCCACTTCACCACCATTTTATCACTCTTTATTGCATAACCCCCCCCCCCGTATTTACTAATTTTATGTAATCATTTTTTTTAAATGTCCCATTTTTTTTATTTGTTATAATGCATGTTTTGAAAATGCTGTTTATTTTTTGTTTTTCTTTTTTATTTACAAAAGACTATGGGCTCAGAGCTATATTCTGGTCCAGACAAAGCTTTGATCAGTAGACAAAGGAAAGGAACAGCATCTGTAGGGATCTATAAAGGCTTGCTATTCAGCTTGTAGCTTCATAGAATCGATATGAGGCATCAAAGTGTCCATCTGACTTTTTAAATCTTTTTTTAGATATTCATGTAATATATCCTTAATGCTTTAGAGACCTCTAACATTTTTCATTAGAATTGTTAGAATGAATGTACATTTGTATAATTTTATATGACATATCTTCTGCATTTAAAACTTTATTACTTTTTATACTCCTATGTTGAGAAATTATGGAAAAATATATGTATGAATATGATTTTATTGTCTATATACAAACTAGATGTGTTTTTATGCAGTCTTAAAATAGTATTTCAGGATATGAACTAACAAAGTGAAAGCATTAAAACTGGTTATTATTTGGCACATCATGAAGTTATTTTTTTCCATACTCAATTCAGTTTCCCCTGGTGTATCATTTAAATATAATTGCAAAAGAGAGGCATCAAATGGGGACATTCATATGACTGCAAAGTAAGTCTGGTATACTAAGAAGTATAGAAATTCTGGAGCAAACAACTGCACCACAGGTAAAAAATATAGTACAGTTTCCTTTTGATTTAAATGGAGCTATTAACTACTTAAATACTGAAGAGGTCTCCAACACATTGAGGGACAGAATTAAAGGTTTGGGTAAAAACAGCCGGTATGGTCAAAGTGAGTACCAACCAACATAATAACATTTCTAAGTTGGTATTTAAAGGCCCTACCAGTTAAAAGCACAATGGACATTAGGCCATTGAAATGGTCAACGTTTTGTGTGTTAAGTTCCCAACACACTGCTAAATAGCAGTGATATTGGGAACCTTATATTAAAAAAAGTTGACTATCAGTGCCTGACATACTGCCAAGCACTGATCGTTAACTTATATGTGTTAAACCTACCTGTCATCCACTGTGCTTTAAACTGATTGGCTGGGATGTGTGTAAGAACATCTCAGCCAGTGGCTGTGAGAGAATTTGATCAGAGACGGCCCATATATAAAGGCAGTCTCTGTTCAAATTCCCTCAGTGTGGAACAGGCATTGGCCCATGAGGGAGAAGATGGGGAGCCTGTGGGACACAGCACTGTTTCTGCTGCCACCGCCTCTGTGGCCACACACAGCAGGGGAGACGGTTTATTAAGGTAAGTTTTTTAAGAATTAATTTTCGGACATGTTATACTGCACAACTTTGACTACTATAATTACTTAAATTTCACCTGGCTTATTTGACATATTTTTATTGAACTAATACAGCATTTATGGAACTAATACACGTTTAACCCTTTGAGTGCCAGAGGGGTACACAACACATTGCTTTGCAATATTGAACTAATACAGCATTTATGGAACTAATACACGTTTAACCCTTTGAGTGCCAGAGGGGTACACAACACATTGCTTTGCAATGTGTTGTGTACCCCTCTGGCACTCAAAGGGTTAACCCTTTGAGCATCAGAATGGTCCACAAAGAATTGCTTTGCAGTGCTTTGCATACCCCTCTGGCACTCAAGGAGTTAAACAATGTATTATTGTCCACTATATTTCTAAAAAAATTATATTAATATTGTTTTCTTTTGCAGCTAGAAGAAAGAAGACAGACAAGAAGATACAAGAAAGAAGAGACAGACAGAAGAGGATCAAGAATCTGAGGACTCCGCTGAACATCAGGAGTAAATGGTAAGTCTTACTTGTAATGGGATGTTGCTTTGTTACTTAGTCGGGTTAACACTATAAGTGCCGGCAGGGTAATTATACCCCACTGGCACTCATAGGGTTGATTCTACTAACACTGAACACATTTTAGGCACCTTGGATGTATTGATGTGGGTCTTAGGGCCCCATATTAATACATCCACTGGTGACTTCGGCTGACTAAAGATCTGATAAGGGACTTTATTTAGAAAAAAAACTAGGTCTTAAATTGTGTGCACTAAAGTGAGTCCCTTGTCGGATTTTAACAGCTAACGCAGTCCATTAAATGGCAGCCTGTAGTTTTTTTTATTTTCAATGGGCCAAAACACATTTAAATGTAGTGGCCGGTAGGGGTTTTTTTGCTGCCATATTTTTCATAGCAGTGATCTTTAAATTGCTTACAGTGCTTGAAAAAATGTCACCTGTATTTTTTTTCTATTGGCTGCCTTTAAATCTGGCCCTGAATGTTTTATAAGCCCGATTCCAATCCACGGGAATTTTTATTTTTCATGTGCTGCAGTTAATTTGCCCCACATTTGTAGTGCTTTTATTAGTAAGCACATCTCAGCCAATGGCTGTGAGGGAATTTGATCAGAGACTGCCCATATATAAAGGCAAAAAATGTCACCTGTTTTGCCCCACATTTGTAGTGCTTTTATTAGTAAATCAGCATCAATTTGTATTAAGCTAGGCAGGCATGTGCACACATAGACACCAAGGGGGGTTTGAGCACCTGCCCTTTTTGTCCAAAGTGCCCTTGTGCCCTTTTAACAAAATATAAATAAATAATAATTATGAGAAGTGCCCTTTTTTCATTTGAGTCCCTGCCCCCGAAAATGTCTATGCACATCCCTGAAGCTAGGGCAGCAACAAATTGTGCTATAGGTACTGAAACCCTTCACACACTTCAGATGGCAAGTTCAACACCAACAGGTCAGCTTTTCAGGATATTTCTGTTATTCACAGGTGAGTAATCAGTCGCTCAGTCATTGAGACTGAGTTGCCTGAGCTTAATTAGGGATATCCTGAAAATCTGATATTTTGGTGTGCCAGAGGACTAGAGCTGAGAATCATGGTTTTAACACTTTGAAAGCTAGCATTCTCTCCAATGCATTGCTTCACAAAGTATTGGAGACCCCTCTCTCTTGCTTTTAAGGGGTTAAAAGCCCCATTTTAATCAATGAGAACTTGGGGGAGTTCTATGTACTCCCAGTGGTGCACTTGGTTTGCTCCAGAATTGCACCATTTAATTAGAAAATCATTCTCAGATTTGTGCTTGTTTAGTAAACAGAAACATAGAGGAAGAACCATCTGGCATTCTTTTCTGAATACTATCACAGGCATTTTTGAATTCCTTAACAGTGTTGGTCTCTACCACCTCTGCTGGGAGGCTGTTCCATGAGTCTATTACACTTTCAATAAAGTAGTTCTTACACACGGTACTACTGAATTTTTCACCCTCTAACTTTATAGAAACATAACATTTAAAAAAATAGAAATATGAATCTCATTAATATTCCTAGGATGTTTGTAATCAACTGAGGAAAAATGTTCAGTGTTCACCTCATCTTATTTTAAAAAAAGGTACTGTCACCTTAAGACAAGTTTAATTTCTTAATCAGATAATTGAAATATGCCTATATGTTTTATATTTCCCATTATATTTTAAAAAAATGTAGGAAGAAAAAAATTGTGGTAGTGGTGGTGCTGATGAGGGTGGCACTGATGGTGATGATTCAAATACGCTTTCAGATCATCTGGAGTGAGGAAGAGATATAATGTGTATCCCCAGAAATTATGACATTGTCTTTTTTGTGGATCCAGTAGCTCCTATTGCTGATTAATCAACTAAGTAGGGATGGGCGAAATCGGCGAATAATGGCACTTTCCGCTTGGCGAATAATTTCCTGTGAAAAAGTGCAGTTTTTCGCTTTTTCCCGGCTTTTCCACCCATTGAAATCAATGGGAAGAAAAATATTTCTCCACCACAGGAAAATTTTCTACCGCCATATAAAAGGCTGTCAGGTTCTTGCAGCATGCCATTTTGTGTTTGTGAGAGGAGAGAGCAGCATGTTTTTGAGCTAGAGAAGATAGGCAAATAAAGGGGAATTGAAGCTTAGTTTAGGGAGTCATTTAGGTAGGACATTTGTTCTCTGAATTAGGGGAGTCTAGGGGCACTCTAGGGGATAAGAAGGGAGGAAGGAGGCTGACCCCCAAATACTACAAAATTCCATGTGACTGGCAAGACACAGGCAGCTAGGGACCTATTTGCTTGCTGATCTTGCTATTATTGTCTCTGTGCTGGGTGGGGAAGTCTGGGGAAAGAAGTTGTTGATTTTGTTTTCAGTTATAATTTTTTTTTGGACAGACTGTGATAAGACAACAAGCTGGACAACTTAAAAATAAATAAATAAATAAATAAAAAAAAATAAATAAAAAAGAATAAAAAACAAAATATGTTGGGTGACAGTGACAGACAGCTGACTGGGCTTAGGCAAGGCATCATACAGCTCCATCAGTTATGTTGTGTACGTACAGTCAAAAAAACACAGTATAGTTGCGTAATGTCAAGCAAATGCACAAGGGGAAGGGGGGGTGGAGCAGTGTAGGGACGTGAGGGGGGGTGGAACAGGGTAAGGACATGAGAGTAAAGTAGTAGTTCAAAAACTGACTGCAGCAATGGTTGCTGCAGCTTGTGCAATCAATGGTGATGATCCCTCTACTCCAAGGGAGATTGCAGTTTGTCAAGGTCCCAGCAAAACTAGTTCAGGCACCACCAGTGCCAGTAAAAATATAGATACTGTCAATAGCATAATAGAGGAAGGTATAGCAGCTGAACTGCCTGCTGCATCAGACCGTGAGACAACCAAGCACCAAAACTTCTGTTCTTAAAGTAGTAGCGGATTTTGTTACAGTTAAAGTAAAAAGAAATTGTTTGAGACCTCTAAAAGCTTAGAGAAATATAGGGGTATTAGTGGGCAAGAACTGTCAGGTGATGCTGATGCTGCTGAGGATGACCTAATGATGACGATGCAGATCTAGACTATATCCCTCAAGTATCCTTCTCTTGTCCAGATACAGAAGAAGTTGAGAGTGAGGAGGATTACAGGGCTATACGGTTAGCAGAAAGTCAAAGGCTGTATCTTCCACCACTTTTAAGGATCACTGTGTCTGTCTATAAACTGTTTGAGAAAGCCATTGGAAAGTCTGACCCTGGACAAGTACAGATGACAAAAAGCACACAGTCACCCTATCAGTCATCCTCAGCATCATCACCTCTTCAAAGTCGAAGTCCCACTCAGTCACACACCTGTTGTGAGTACCCAGCAACAGCAACACAGGTTAACATCCACAGTGATAGATATGATAAATACCTCTGGTTCTGCTGCTGTAAGTGCTGCACCTTTGACACCTAGTAGTATTGATTGTAGAATTACATCAACATCTAGCTACATAGTAGTAGTTTCAGAAACCACACAGGACAGACAAAGCCAGGACAAATATATTAACAGCAGCACAGATGAGGAAGTGGAGGACAGATGGGACCACTGCTATGACTGATAAGTAATAATCTGAGGAGGATAGGGGAGGATAGAGTATGACAATGGTAAAAATACACAAATCCCACCATGCCAGTCCTCCACCACCACCACCATTAGAATGTACATCTGCCACATTGTAGGTTGTACTTTATTTTTTTCATTACTTGACATCATCATGAATATGTGCCAGTGTCACTTAAGCAGGAAGTTAGTGTTGTGGGCAAAGGACAGATACATTCTGCATGCTAACACATTTTCCAAGCCATATGTTGCTGTAGGACTCACAACTTTGGCTTCCAGCCACTTATTTCTAAACTTCAGCCCTCAGAAGAAGTAATATTACAGTGGGAAATATAGTACCTATAGGAAGTATAGGCAAAAAATGTGTTAAAATAGGTGAAAAATGTGTTAACATAGGCGGGAAGTTTGTTAAAACAAGCGTAAAGGAGGACATTTTTGCAGAGGCGGAAAGGGGAAATGTTGCACGGGAAAAACAAAAAATCGGCACGTTTTCGTGAAAAGTCATGTGGGAAATTTTTCATACTTTTTCACCTACTACTAAGCACCAGTCCCAACATCAGTATAAGTCACAGCAGGATGAGGCTGGGGTGTCCAAAGTGCAGAATAACAGTAGCAGTGGTGGGTGTGAGACCAGATTGTGGTGGTCACGTACCCAACCCAGCAGTAATATTAGATAGTAGATCCTATTACTAGTGCTGAGACAGCAGCAGTAGCACCCAAAGCTTCTCTATAGTCTTTCTTGAAATCAAGGATGTGGGAAATTTAGAATGTTTCATTGGGTCAGTATCATCCCCAGCTGCAATGTCACACTCTGTGACAAGGCTGTGATTGAGGGAAGAGGGGTCACACCTTTGCATATTCACTCTAATAAATCGCATAAAGCATAATTACCATGAGGTGCATATGGAACATTTAGAACTATCCACCAATATACAAACCAGATGCTACTATCTGTGCCCCTTGTCCATCCTCAAATAAAAGAACAAGATGGCAAAAAATCCCCCATAAATATACATGCAGCACCCCCCCCCCGCACACACACACACACACACACACACACAGAATCATTACTTGTGTCATCATCTCAAGATGAACACTGTATTATAAAGAAGTAGAAAGAGAAAATTATGGGCACAAAAACAAATAGAAAGCATAGGGAGATCAGAAAAAGTATTATACCCTCTACAACAATAACAACATTTAAGGAGGTTTTCTCAAGGCCAGTAGAAGACTAACAAAGGATGTGATGTTGGTGGTGAAGTTAAAACATGTTTGCATGAATACTTAATAGTGCTCTATATGCTGCCTGTATCAAAATACACTGTTATGCTTGACAGTTTTAACTACAACATAAACAGCAATAACATTACATATTAAATTTAAAGTGGTAAATGGTGGTCTTGGTGAATATATATGATTCTGAATTGGCAACACTTCCCATCCCAACATCGAAACAGACAAATAGCACTTTCCTCCTAGTGTAACCACCAGCTGAAAATGGAGGTCCCTACTAGGGGCAATTCCACAGTGTAAAGGCTAGAACATCTGTATGAGCAGTCAAGACCATCAGCGAATGTTTACATGGAAGGCTTTGGCGTAGGCTTCTTTGTCACCTCATCTGTGGCAGCTTATGTCAAATCTTTGTGATCTCTTGATCCCGAAGCCTTTTGAGGAGGCCACTCTGTTGGCTAGTTGTGCTGGTGCAGGGATAATAGAAATATGTCCACTTATTTATTTATTGCAGGAAAAATTAAAGCACATGGCTGATGATTCCATTAATAATGATAACACAGATATGAACCAGCTGGTTCTAGAATAGTCTAGAGGAATATATTATTGCTACATTGTTAGACTCCTACTTTAAGCCAAAAATATCTGAATTTGTACCAAACTATAATCAGTTTGTGCCAAGGCATGATCAGCATTTCTGTGAGGAATCAGTATCTGACATGTCATAGGGAGAGGGTATGATCCATAAATGACTACACAAACACATATACTTTGGGGTTAACAGACCACAACTTTATTTAACTATTTTCACTCATATTATTATTCTTGTTCCAACAAACAATAATTAATCATTAACCAATAATCAATCGTTAACCAAGCATGGCCAAATTGTACGGGCTCATGCCAACATTCCCACATTCTTCAGCCCAACAGCTGCTCCCAACATTTGTCAGCACTCACAGCTGACTCCACCATTCTTCAGCACTTAAGAGCTGATTCCACCATTTTCAGCACTTACAGCTGATTCCACCATTTTCAGCACTTACCGCTGATTCCCAATTAATTACCCCATTGGCCACCACTTTAGCTTCAATGGGTAACGTTAACTCCCATGACCTAAGTCCGGGGCAAACTCCCAAAGGGCTTCCGCCCGATTATAACATCCCCTAACTTTACCACATCAGTTATCGATCTCTGAAAACCATGCAAGTACTATCCGCCCAGCGAAACATACCACCAAAGCACACACCTTAAAGGGAGGGAGGGAGGGAGGGAGGGAAGCTTCCTCTGTCCCCTCTTCCTCCAGACAAACTTGCCCATTTCCTGTCACCAGCCCTTTAAGCTATTTTCTTTACTCCTCCCATCATACTCACTTCCTTTATGTATCAACCCTCCCCATGACATGCTTCCCCTCCTGTACCCTGCGGTCCCTTCCGGGGAATTTCAGAGCTTGTAAACAAATGCTTTTAGATGAGGATGAACTTTGTATTGTAAAGGAGTAGAGAGAGAAAAGTATGGGCACAAAAACAACTAGAAAGCATATGCAAGTCAGAAAAAGTATTATAGGATTACACCCTCTACAGCAACGACATTTCAAGAATTAGAACACATAGAATCATCAACACAGAAAGCCGTTCTGTTTTCTCAAGGGTAGTAGAAGTCTAACATAGGAGGTGATGATGGTGGTGATGGGGGAAACTGAACCCATGAACAGTCTAGCTTGAAGGATTGGCTCCACTGCATGTGAGATGGATGCTGCCTACCTGCAGGATAGCAATGCTCTTGGCGGAAATGATGATCTACTGCAATACTTGTAAACAAAATAATCAGTGCAGTGGAAACACTGCCCACTATCAAGCTTATAGTCAAAGTGGGTTTTCAGTGTTTTTTTGTTATATTTTGAATGAGCATAGAATAAGGCTATTTAGCAGCAGTGTAGGTCAACTAACTTTTTAAAAGTAGCAGCATCTAATATAATCTGATTATCATGCAGCAGAAGTGAAAAGAAACAAGCAAGCAACAGAAGCATATGGCACAAGTAACAGCAGCAAAGATGATGACAAGGGATCTGAATAGCTACCAGACCAGTACCACCCACTAGGAGGGATCAGTGCTATCATCATAGAAGATATTTGCTGTCTCCAGTGCCACAACAGCATGTTAAAATTCATCTTTTTTTTTACATTATCTGTATCTCAAGAATTGTTTTCATACTAGTAACAAGGTAAGCCTTAAAGGGATAATAATGTTTCACAAAAACAGCAGCTCCAATTAATCTTCATAGTATTTGAGCCACAGAGAGTGTTATTTCAATACTGTGAGAGCTGTAGTTCAAGAGTAATTGAATGATAAAGTATCCTCCTCCTGCCCCTTTTACCTAGTGTAACACTGCTCTTTTCAGATGTGGATTCTGGTTGTAAGACCAGACAGATAGCAGCAGGGGACAATCTTCTTACTGTGAGAACAATGAAAACCCTGCCCCCCTTGACAGGTTTTTCAGCTTTTTCCCTTATCTTAGTTGAAGATTGTCCCTCTCTGCAGTCTACCTGGGCACCTCCCAGCTGTTCTGAGGTGAGCAGTGTTACATCAGTAAAAGGGGCGGGAGGGAGATACTTTATCTTTCAACTACTCTTGAACTACAACTCTAACAGAATTTAAATAACACTTTTCAAGGCCCAAGTACTATGATGATTAATTAGAGCTGCTTTTATTATGAAACATTACTATCCCTTTAAGAAAAATATATTTGCAATCATAAGGTATTCATTAGTAACTAACTGGTTTTACAGGCTTATTATAACAAAGTAAGCATTAAGAAAATGTGTTTTCCGCATTACTACATCAAGGCAAGCATCATTAAAAAATTATATGATTATACTACAATGCACACCTTGGAAAAATTATGAGCAGGCTATCATAACACTACATATCTTGAAAAATGATAAGCAGGCTTGCATGTCAAGTCAAGCCTTTAAAAAATAGCTGGAAGCCAAGTCAAGCCAGTCTAGTAGTAAGCCACCTGTGCCAACCAGAAAAATATGACACCCACCTGTGACATTATGATGTCAAAATTAATTCCTGCTGATCAATCATCTAATTATCATATATCACTGCTACTGATGTATCCATCATGGCAATGATGAGTGGTAGTCATGGCAATGGGAGGAGTGTGACATTGGACAGGTGGTGGTGGTCGTGTTCTTCCTAATACTAGCACTAGTGCTGTGACAACAGCAGCAGCTGCACAAGTCACTTCAGGCACAGTCACATACTCCTTCTCCTCCTCCCACTCCTCTAAAATCATGGGTGTTGAAATAAGTTTCACTAGGGGAAGGGAGGGCCTGTGCAGTTCTCAACAGCTGCCTTGTTCACAGTGTGTATTAAAACCAAGTGTGAAGAGGGGTAAGGATTGGGAACACAGCAGCAGCACTCATAAAGCATGCTCAAATTACCTCCATCATCCTCAAATGGCTATTGTTAATGTTAGACCATTACTCCAAGAAATTATGTACTGTCAGTAACTGACTGTGGCCCTTGCCCATTCCACAAAATACATAAGCCAGTAACTGGTGGGTTAGCAAACTACTTACTCTACACTTAATAAAAATACTGTACCCTCCCTCAGCTATCATGGTAGTATATGCCCTTCATTCTATTGCACTCCACAATATTGTTCTCCTTAATGGCTGTTTCCTCTGTATCAACTGTCCCTGATGCAGTGGCGTAACAATAGGAGTCTCATCTGTGACTGGGCCCATCACTCCAGGGGCTCGGCCGCCCCCTGCGACCCCTCCGTCTGGCGCCCGCAATCTCCCTCTGGCGCTCTAGTAATGCAGAGCGAGCACTGGAAGATGACATCATCTCCTAGCGCTCTGCATTACTAAGAGGACTACATGGGAGCTCCAGGGAGGTAGGAGATGAGGGCATTGTGAAGATTGAGGGGCATTGTAGAGGGGGTCAGTGTGGTCGAGGGGGGCCAATGTGGTTTTGGGGGGCCGTGGCACTTCTTGCACCAGGGCCCGGAGGCTTCTAGTTACGCCTCTGCCCTGATGCTAGTGCATGGTGAACAGAAAAGGAGGGGCTCAGTCAAATCTGCAGCATGTCACTTCTTTGGCTTAGCTAGCAACAATTTCAGGTAGAGAGGCATTGGGTTGTTGACTGTCACTACCTGAAGTTCCTACTTGTGCTGTTGAAGCTGTGTTTGCTGGCATTGCTTCATCTGCACACTTCCTGGTAAGCAAATAAGGATTTCCACAGCTGTACTCATAAGTACTAGCCACACACACTATTATTTAGATCATGACAAGTTTTGATGTTGTGGATCTATACCAGAGCACACTGAATTTTAAATAAAATACTGACTAAGATGATAAAGTATAGACTATTAGCTTTAATTTGAGGATGTTTACATCCATAAACTGCAAACCTTGTAAGAATTACATACCTTTCTATATGCAATCCCTCCACTTTAAGGGACTAAATGTAATTGGACAATTGGCTGCCCAGATGTTTCTTAGCCAGTTGTGTGTTATTACATTTTTAGTCCATGCTCAAGATAGCTAACATGAGTTTTCAAACAAAGTCTTATGGACAGATGAGATGAACATTAACCAGTGCAGAAGTGATGAAAAGGGGAATGTGTGGTGAAATAAAGGAACTGGACATGATGAAAAGCATACCACCTCATCTTTGAAACATAGTGGAGGTAGTTTTATGGCTTGGCCATATGTATCTGCCTTTGGAATGAGCACACTTGTCTTTATTGATGATGTGATTGTTGATGGAAGCAACAGGATGAATTCTGAAGTCTACAGAAACATATTTTCTACTCAAATATGGCAAAATGTTCCAAAATGCTGAAGTTGGAAATTTCCCTTGCGACAGGACAATGGCACCAAAAATACTGCTAAAGAAATAAATGCATTTCTAGGGTCAAAAAGCTGATGTTCTTGGTCACCCAAGTTAATTACCTGACCAGAATTCAATTGAACATGTTTAAGAAGACACGTCTGAAGGGGAAAAATGCTCCCCGAAAAACAGGAGTTGCAGTACTGGTCTGGCAGAGCATCACCAGGACAGATAGAAACATAGAATTTCATGGCAGAAAAGAATCAATTGGACCATTTAGTGTGCCCAATTTTCCTAGCGTGCACAACTTGTGCTGGTGGGCTATTCTTCTTATTTGCCACCCTCTTAGGGAAGGGAAACTTTTACATTACATCCACACAACAGGTTAATTAGGCCCACACAGGTCCATCACAAATATAGGAGACAAACAGTTTATGCTGACACGGGTCAGGCAAATGATAAGGTTTCCAGGTTACAGCAATGCAGGAGTTAACATTCATCAAGAAAGGAAAACAGTCCCATATGTGCAGGTAATAAGCTGGTTCTTGAACATGCCAAAGACTGAGTTCACAGTGAGTACCAGTCCACTGATTCAATAACAAACGTAGCACTGGCACAGGAACACCATGAAAGGGCAGTGTGAGGGTGCAGGAGCCCAGTATATAAAGGCTATACTAGGCGGGCTAAACACAGAGCAACCAATGAGGACCTCACATTGGATAACTGACAGAAAAATGTAAACAAGGAATCACGGGCACCGTGATAACATGTTCAGATCCTTTAATCTATCCTGTAAACCATTAACCATTTTAGTATCCCTTCTCTGAATTCTCTACAGAATATCTGTATTCTTCTGGAGATGGGGTCTCCAGTACTGTACATAAAACTCTAGGGCCTCAATTCAAATGTGACTGATGCAAAAGAAAATAACCGCTGTCATAATTTCAAGCACCGTAAGCCATTCAATTTCCTGTGCTATGAAAAAATATTGGCCCCCCAAAAAATACGTCTGGGGCTAAAGTTATCACCCATTGGAAACAATTATAACATTCAATTATATGGCCAGTCTCTGTTGAAATGGTTTTCAGCTTGCCATTGGCTGGGATGTGTGCATACATGCCTCCCAGCCAATCTGATTCTAGCGTGGGGGATGACAAATCCCACTAACAACTGAATGACTGGAAGGTGCGTAAGCACACATCCCAGTCAATGGTAGGCCGGAAATAATTTTAAACAGAGACTGGCCATATAAAAGCCAGTTTCGGTTAATTTTCTTCACAGAGATACTTGGGTAATGGCCTGAAAGGTGTGAAGGAGGGGGGATTTTTGGCCTGCAATCCTGCGCCACCTCTGGCAACAATGGCATAGGCGGAACTGATCAATTTACACTTTGACTAGCTGAGAAAATATTTTCTTGGACTTGAAAACACTATATTTTTATTGGGGACTAAACTATATTATTATGCAACATGGATTTAGATTTTTTTTTTTCATTGGGCACACAAT
The DNA here is from genome assembly GCA_037306005.1 of Rhinophrynus dorsalis. NCBI lineage: Eukaryota > Metazoa > Chordata > Amphibia > Anura > Rhinophrynidae > Rhinophrynus > Rhinophrynus dorsalis. The sequence continues at coordinate 259,564,373 of CM074722.1, forward strand.
TATTTGATAGTTGACTAAGATCTAGATAAGAGGGAGATATGGGTACTTTGGACACCTGGGAATGACTGATGGCCAAAGCAGGTTCTCTATCAGTCACTACACATACCGGTCATCAGGTATCTCAACTAGAGATATTTCACAGGACATATTAAACACCTAGGCAACTGAAACCTATAAACGAGGAGGGTACAGATATCGTCCCCAAGTATAGTGCAATAAATGCTGTTTCCTGCAAGTGATTTCGGACTCATTGCCCGGTGGTTTCTCAATACTGGACAGAGGTCTTTGACATTATATCAGATCTAGTGGGAAGGGAGCTTCCAATATCTCCCAGACTGGGTATTCTATCAATTATTATTGATGATCTGAACTCAACCTGCAATAAACATTTGCTACATGAATCATTGGTCATGGTGCATAAGGTTATAGAATGGACTTTATCAGCATTAAAGGGATAGTAATACTTCATTTTAACTTTATTTTATTTTGTAGGCATTAAAAAAACATGAAGAATGATATGTCTTATCTCTCAAACCTTTATGGTTTATGAGATATTCACAAGCAAAGTTTCCCCCTCCCTCCCCTTTTACCTAGTGTAAGCAATCTCTTCTCAGATGTGGAATCCAGTCCATAGACCAGAGAGATTACAGAAGGGGACACTCTTATTCCTATGAAAACAATGAAATCCCTGCCCCCCTTGACAAGCTTTTCAGGTTTTTCCCTTATCTTAATTGAAGATTGTCCCTCTCTGCAGTCTACCTGGGCACCTCCCTTGTGCTGTGGCTGAACAGTGTGACATCAGTTAAGGGGTGGGAGGGGGACACTTTGTCATTGATTTACTCTGGAACTACAACTCTGACAGAATTGAAATAACACTCTCCAAAGTCCAAATACTATGATGATTAATTAAAGCTGCTTTTATTATGAAACATTGCTATCCCTTTAATATTCATTCCCTTGCTATACTTCATCTAGCACATAGAGGGTTAGTTTGATAGCTTTGATCTTTCTGACATCCCGTACTAATTGCATTAACTGACATTTGGTAATTGTCCAATCATGAGACAGACCAGCATTTCCAGTTTTCCGAGGCAAGCTTGTCCTGTTTTCTTTTGCATTGTTACCACAAGCCTTGAGGAAGCAGCGTGTAGCTGTTCTCAGTGGTTCTCAGTGGTACATTTTTAATTCTTTTAACACATCAACAGAGAATTTTGAATGGATATTCAGCTTTCTGCTTTAGAGATTCATGTTCTTGGAAAGGGTGATTGTTCCTATGTAAGAATGAACAGAGACAGTACGAATTTCTCTGTATGCTCGTCCATCTGTTTGTATACTTAGGTCTACTACACAGGCACTTGCTAATGTGAGTGATATTGCTATTTTAGTTACAATCTACATCTAGTGTGACAGGGCACTTTTGGCACTCCTGTCTCTTTCTTTTTCTTTCTATGTACCTGGCTCCGTGGGTGGAGTTATTTGGGGTGAACAGCCAGAAGATTTGATTAGAAGCACTACAGATGCTTTCAAAGGGAACATCTTCAACTCCCTGAGTTCTAAGGCTGGTTTATACACAAGTGAATCTGCAGCATATATTTTTACTCAGCAATTTTTTTAAGGATGATGGTGTGGTGATTCTAAGAACTAGAGGAGATTGCACAAGAAGCACCTTCTTTTCTTTGTTTCTCTGCAATTTTTTGCCCATGTTGTCTATGATTGAAATTTTTCCCACCACAATATTACTTCTTCTAAGGGGTGAAGTGCAGAAATAAATAGATGAAAGTCAAAGTTGTGAGTCCTACAACAACATATGCCTTGAAAAAGTTGTTAGCAGGCTGATTGACTTGTCCTTTACCTACAACACTAAATTTCTTCTTTTGTAACATTGACACAACAATCCTTTAAAAATAAGTGTGCCTTGGCATATTCTAGCAGGGTGCAACACATGACATCAGTTCTTTAAATCCCCTGTTTTTAACAAAAGAAAAAGGCAGCATGTCTACCATCAACATTCTGGCAAGTTTAATAATCCATTTTTGTACTTTTGCATTATGTTCGTGCAGGTTTTGATTCTTTCTAAGAACTTTTTAAGTGTCGGATGGCAGTACATAGTAGAACTGTGTAACTTTATTGCTTCAATGCCATCACTTGTGCAGGTGGTGGAGTTAGTGGCAGTATTTGTACGCACTCTTTACATATGAATTGGCAGAGCTATTCAAGATAATGGTGGATGTTTATTTCATCTTAATAAAAGGACGGTGTCTCTTACCATTTAGGGACTCCTCATAACCTATTAACACTTTGTATGATAAGAGTAGACAATAAAATATTTTTAACTCCACTATTGGTGTCATTTTTGAATCATTAACAGGTGGCATACATTTTAAAATAATTATTTTGCTTTATTTTTTGCTTTCAATAAATGTTATGTTTTAAAAGTTTCTCCTGACATTTCACTTCATAACTATAATTGTTACTTACACCATCAGTCATTATGTAACCTCATTAATATCTACTTGAATTTGGATCTTTTAACCCCTTTTTTGGGGATTGTGAAATTTTGTAAATAGAGGTGCACACTGCATAGTTGTAATATTGACCTAATCACGTTTTTCTTTCAAATCAAATCATTCAGACAGACTGTTGGGGTATTCCGGGTCAACCTCCATTGCTCCCTTTTCATACCCCCAGTCAAGTCCAACACATGGATAATAGTAACAGCAAGATCAGCAAGAAAATTATACCACAGCTGCGTGTGTCTTTCAACTCAAATCAGATACAATGTTGGCATATTTGGGGTCAATCTCCTTTGCTCCATTATCACACCCTAGACTCTCCCACTCCCAGCACAAAAATAATAACAGTCAGATCAGGAAGGAGCTTGGATCACAGCTGCTTGAGTGTTTCCAATCAGTCACACTAAATTTTGTGGTATTTGGGGTCAACCTCCTTTCTTTCTTCTTCTCCCACAGAGTGCCCCCAGACTCCCTAATACAAGACTCCCAAACTGAACTTCAACTCCACTTTATTTGCCTATCTTCTCTAGCTCAAAAATGTGCTGCTTTCTCCTCTAACACAGAATGGCATGCTGTGTGAGCCTGACACCCTTTTATATGCTTGCAGGAAAAGAAGAGAAAATTGCCATGTGGTGGGGAGAAATTCAGTCTTCCTATTGATTACAATGCAATGAGCCAAGTGAAAAAAAAGCGGTAAAACTGCACTTTTCGCAGGAAAATGTTGGCAGACGAAAATTTTTTTGCCTATTTTGGTTTGAGGTGAAAATTTTCACCCATCCCTACTGTTTAGTCAATAATAGTGAGAGTGACTGGGTTGGGAATGGACTTGGAAGCAGTGCTGCTGATAATGATGACTGAGATGACTGTATTTTAGGTATGTTTATTTATAATCAGACTTTCCAACTGATCTCTAAACTATTTTATGAACAGGTGTATTGCTCCTTTTTGGTGGTTGAAAATAGAGCATTTTCCTTTCTCATTCAAAGGGGAGGGACATATTCTAAATCTAAATCATCATCGTTAATTAGATCATCAGCAACATTAGCTACTCCCACCCCAGTACTTTCATATTCTTGTAGGTTTTTTAAAGTCAGATAAAGTTGTCTTTTACTTTTCTCCTTATGGGGTTTTATAGGAGTTTTGTGGCATGGTGTTACTGTCACTGTCTGATGCAGTAGTTAGTCTCACGCTAAATCCTTCTCCATCATGTTAAATGCACTAGTATGTGACTTGTCATTCTCTTAGTATTCTCAGTGTTGGTAAAAGGTTTAGTAGTACTAACTGGTTTTGAAGCTTTTCGTATCACTTTTGCAAAAAGCCTCCTCAGGAGGAACATGGCCACAGTCATTTTTTGTAGTATTTTTTTTTACTACCATCATTACACCCATACTCTTCTCCTACTCCTTTCTCATTTCCCCTGCCACTAGCATGATTGATGGACATAAAAACATAAAGATTTTGCTGATTTTTTTTTTTTTTACTGTAAAGTACACAATTGAGCCGTTAGCATATGAAGTGATGTTTTGTCCCTCTAAAAATAATGTATGATGTATGTCTTTGTTTCTAGCATCTGTCACTTTCAGTCTCAGCTAAGGTGAAGGATCTCCTGCCTGTCTGTCTAATTTTGACATCTATCATTCAAAAGTTTTTTTATTTTTTTTATTTTCCTGGTCTGAACGCGGTGACTGATTCAATGATGAGAGTGCAGGGCTGCGCATTCTAAGAATGAACCCGGTGATAGGGTTCATTCATTCATTCATTCAACAAGCTCTTGATACTGCGTTGGCTTATACAAATGCTGGCAGTATCAAGGAGGCAGAAAATGCCTTTGGGGTCGCTCCATGGATCATCTATCCTTTTGGATAGATGATCCATGTTAGGGGGGCTATCAGGAGGGGTCCTGGTGCTCCCCTGGAGGTCTGAAAGTTTAATTCATTATAAAAGGTGCATGTAACCTATGTGAAATATAGGTTATATGTGCATTATTTAATAAACGGGCAATTGTCGCCCCCATGCTAGGGGGGTGTCATGAGGGGTCATGAAACCCCCCCTTGATGTCTGATGTTTTGTTTAACCACATTAAACATATTATATTACACATATAATTAAATGTTTTACACATTACATGTTTTACACATATACGGGCAAAGTATGCAGCCGCATACCTTGCCTATTAACCCTTTGAGTACCAGAAGGGTAGCAAACAAATTGCTAAGCAATGCCTTCCTATCTCTCTAGTACGCAAAGGTTTAAGTGTCGAATAAAGGACAGGTTCATTGACTAAATGGCAGTTCCTGAGGTGAAAGTCGAATGGAGTGAGTATGTCGAATAAATGCAATATATGTCGACATACTTGGGGTGGATGTCGAAGGGGGGGAACATTGTGTAGTGCTTGGTGTACTAGTTCTGTTTATTTTAACCCTTTGAATGCCACCGGGGTGAGCAATGCACATCCCTATGTCATTCAATGCTGTCCTTGGTACTGAAAGCCTTCTCTTTATTCCACTACTGGCTAGATAGGGAACACAGAGAATGATCTCCCTGCTGTTACTCCATAGGAAAGCACAGGGGAGATCCCAACTATGACAGCCTGAGTTAGGTGAAGTGGAGACTGTGAACTCCGACAGCAGAGGCTGCTATCAGAGTTTACTGAATGAGTCAAAGTGTTGCATTATCATATCAACACACCCCCTTGCATACGAATGTGTCTCATTATTCAGCATTTCCATATGGATATGAGTCATTATGCTTCATTACCATATGGAAATAGGCCATTTTCGATGTGATGAATGAAAATTCGTAAACCTGTTGGATTGATGTCGATGTGGACATCTTTTTGTCAGAGAGCTGGTGATGTAATGTTGTAGACAGTTTGGTGAATACTGTGGATGTGCTTGCGACACTGCTCCAACAGAACACTGACATTCGTAGCCCTCTTCGACCTTTAGTGCATCTAGGCCCAGTTCATTTTCTTTTCCTTTATGACTACACTAGCAAGCATCAAACATCTAGCTGATTTTGCTCTCTCACCCAAGCATGCAGTACACTGGAATGTCCCTTATATACATTAGCATGGCAGGAATGGGGGTACTCTACACAAGGGTAACTTACATTGTCTTTGATTTCAATGCAATTAACCCTTTGAGTGTCAGAGGGGTACGGAATGCATTGCTTTGCAATGCATTCTGTATCCCTCTGGCACCCAAAGGATTAAATAAAGTGGCATAAAGAGGGAAAACCTTACTTTTTTGCTGGAATTCCTTCAGAAGATGGGAAGTGCCATCCTTACTGGAGAAGCAGTACAATCATAGGGGAGTAAAGAAGGCCAGAACTGGTAAATGCTTTAGAAAAATAGAAACAAGACTAAGATATTACCGTTTCCTGTATTTGTTATCATTGCAACTAATTCTGGGAGATTGCTCCAGCTGCTTTGATGAATCTTCTTGAAAGAAAATGGCCCAAATGAGAGATCCAGTGGCACTTGAATGGCTTGTTTATAAAGTGTGAACTAAGAAAATATTGAATAAAGACAACCGTTAGCTTAGATAAATATCACAGTGTAGGAGAATGCTTACACATACATTTACATACACTGCTGGGTGTGTCATACTAGGTTATAACATCTTTAACCCTTTGAGTGCCAGAGGGGTACAGAATGCATTGCTTTGCAATGCATTCTGTACCCCTCTGGCAGTCAAAGGGTTAAGCAGCTGGTATTTTTTATTATTATTATTATTTTTATTTTGCTGCAGTAAATAAGCATCTTAAAATGGCCGTATTTAGTTTGGTATACCTTAGTACAGCATCTTCTAATTTTTATGTATCATGGAAATATAAAGAGGAGAAAATATAATTAAAAATAATATAATAAAATGCTTGCTTTAAACCTTTTAGTTCTAAAGGTTTGACATTTTAATACCTTGGAAGCCAGACACATTTTCATAATTTTGCTATCCATCTATTTAAGTATAATTCCATGGGTAACTTTTCATGTAAATATTGAAAACAAAATATTTTTTTTAGAATACGTTCAGCATTTTATGATGCTTCATATGAAGTAAATTAAGCATATGATGTCATATGTATAAATACATATGAAAAATATGTATTTTTCTATTAACATCTAATACATATCAAACACATTTAAGTTTGTAACTCAGTATGTAATTACATTTAAAATACCTGCATTCTCTGAATATAATGATACTAAATATGTAATTGTAATTATATCTAGTTTTACGTGTGCCTGCTCAAGCCTCAGATTAACCATTCGAATGCCAGAGAGGTAGCTAATGCATTGTGAAACAATGAGTTGGACACTCCCCTGGAATGCAACATGTTAAATTTACATTTAACTGAAAATGTGCATTCCATAGGTTTCATAGTAAAAATACCCTAAAACTACAAAAACATAAATTTCCTGAAAACAGACAACACAAATAATCAGAAAGTGTCTCTACAAAATATGATGAAGGAAGCAAATGACTAACCAACAGTGTACTGTGAACAGACTACAGGAGGAAGTATGTGCTGTAAGTGAGGAGGCTAGCCCACATGGACTTTGGTCATAGAGGATTGACAGATGCGCATGTCCAAAAGTGTTTGGATGATTTCAATGATCAATGCAACAATTCAACCACCTCTAAATATGCAACTCCCCAGTGAACATTATGACCTCGATTCAATCAGGTCCGAAGGCTGAACAAACAACCATCTGCATTTTTTCAAGCAAGATAAGCTATTCAATTACCTGTGTTATGAAAATATGCTGGCAAAAAAAAAAAAATAGTTGGGAGATAAAGTTAGTGGAGTTCTCACCTATAGAAAAAAAAATAAAAACAATGCAAAATGCAATTCACTGGCACTCATAGGGTTAATCCGACTATGTTACAAAACAACAGCCCCTGAAAACAAACACTTACCAATGCATTGTATACCTCTCTGGTACTCATGGGGTTAAACAATGCACAAATGACAGGGATAGGTACATAGAGAGTTCATAAAAAGCCCCATAAAAACTGTGTACTGGCAAATGTGCTCCAGAAAGATAATGTACCCAAATAAATGTTACAAAATTCCTATGGCTCCAGTGTCTTCAGCGGCAGTGGTGGAGAAAAGGCAAGTCATCGGAACCCCCACACACCTTTGTACCTTATGGGCCGATGCCCATTCCATTCTGAAAAAATTTTGAACAGAGGCTAACTTTATATATGGGCAACATCTGTTCAAAATGCCTCACAGCTATTGGTTTGGATGTGTACACACCTCCCAGCCAATCATCTTCGAGCGGGGGGCAGTCTCTGTTCAAAATTCCCTCACAATGGAACAGGCATTGGCTAGTAAGGTACTAAGGGGGGATTCTGATGACTTACCTTTACTCTGCTGCTGCAACCACTACCACCAGCAGAGAAGACACTGGGGCCATAGGAATTTTGTAATATTTATTTGGGTACTTCGGTTACCATTATCTTTCCGGAGCACATTGCCAGTACACATGATTTATGGGGCTTTATATGAATTATCAATCTACCTATTCCTGTCATCTGTGCATTGTCTAATTCTGTGAGTGCCAGAGAGATCCGTAATGCATTGCTCTGCAATGTGTTGCATATCCCTCTGGCACTCAAGGGGTTAAACTATGCACAGATGACAGGGTTATGTTTGGACTCAACACTAAATATTAATTTATTTTTTCACATGCATTACCCAACTGTGACAAAGAAGAGAGAAGAAGAAATATTAGAAAAAAGAAGAAGAAAGATAGAAGACTGACAGTTGATGACTGGTAAGTATAACACAGATGAGCTAACGATCAGTGCTTGAAAGTATGTCAGGCATGGATTATTAACTTTTTTCCTTTGATGTTCCTATTATTCATGCTATTTAGTGTGCGTTTTCGGAACTTATAGCACAAAACAGACATTTGACCAAGAGTCCTTTTCTGTGGCCTAAAGTCTGCTGTACTTTCAGCTGGCAGGACAACTGAGTACTGACATTTTTTTGGTCAGCTGATATCCAGTTTTGCCCTACCAGCTGTTTTAGGTCAATTAACTGAATTGAGGCCTACTAGAGATGGGCAAAAGTCCATTTGTTTCACAGGAATGCGCAAGGAAAATACATAATATTTTCCATTTTTTTCTGTGGAAATTACTGCACTTATAAAATACATGAAATGTTTGCCTTGTCACCAACTAAAGTATATTTTATGCAAGAACTTTACTGGTTTCTGTCTTTGCTTTCTATGGCCATGAGAATTCCCACTGCAATACCACTGTGGCTGATTGCTGAAATACACAGTTGAAAGCAAAAGTTGTTAGTAGACTGAGGCTTTTTTCCCTTTGCTCATGACAATAACCACCTGTATGTACAAATCTGGCACATACATTTTTTAAAAAACATCAGCTTGGGATACGCCAGCAGGGTGCAAAACATGCCATCAGCTCTTTAAAGCATCTGTTTTCAACAAAAGAATAGCAGCACACCACATATTAACCTTTTGGCAAGTTTGTCATTCCACAAGCATACTTTTGTATTTTGTGCATTCTTTTTTAGTTCTTTTTAAGAACTCAGTAAGTTTGTGTTACCATCACATAGAAGGAGAACTTTGTAACTTAATTGCTCTAATGACATGACTAGTGGGGGTGGTGGTATACCTAGCGTTAGGGGTGGTGATACCAACACACTCCTCACACTCCCCCTGTTCAGAGAACAACTTGCTAAATCAAGCAACTCCAGTTCTCTATCTTTGTCTGTCTGCTTCTGTACATTAGTAGCTACTGTTAATATTTCAGCAACTTTCTCCTTCTCTCCCAAGGATGTCAGTGCTAATTTTTATAACATATTGCATTATATTACATCAGAATGTGCAGATTACAATAATGGATAAAGCATAAAGTAGCTGAGTATGGTGCTTCCTCAGTTGCTCAGCAAATGTGTGTCCATCTTGTTCTTGAAGATGTAGGAGTGAGTACCTGTAAATAACAAGGCAGGTCAAGCTGTTCCTGCCTGTTTGTCTTGAATGCATGTTGTATTTATGTATGTCTGTGTAGTATCTGTTACTCAGGCTCAGAAGAGTTTCAAGCTCAGCCAGGCATCTCAGCTTGACGGGATAACTTCATCTGCCTGTCTGACTTTGTCAGAAAGTTTGTTTTTATCTTAAAACTAATTTTTCCCTTAAGACCTACACCCAAAGAACAAATGGTAGTGGCTACCACCAATACTTCTTCCAATGAACTTCAGCTCCTGCTCTTTGCCTGTTTGCCAATACTAGACAGCATCAAACATTCAGCTGCTTTCTTTCTGTGTGTGCGCGCTTGTGTGTGTGTATGTGTGAGTGTGTGTGTGTATGGGGGGAACTTTATTATCAGTAATTTAAATTAAGCAGAAAAAAATCACAGAAAAAATAGCACTTTTGTGGGAAATCCCATGGAAGGAAGGAAGTGCTGTTTTTCACATGGCACACTTTTCAGGCAAAATGTTTCACCCATTCCTAAATCTCACTAATCATTAGGTGGTTGGAACATAAATGGGGACTGTCAGATGATACAGCTTCTCATGCGCATTGCTCCATAGGGAGCAGTGCCCATTATTGTGGGTGAAAGGAACCTGTAAGATGGAGCATTTTTTGCTGTGTTGGGTTGAAGCAGTTCTGATTTCTCCACATGAACTGAGGCATGAGACAGAGAGCTGGCAACAACTGGGAGCCAAGAACAAGGCTCCCACAACAACAAAACTTCAATTAGGGTGGCATTAGGACCCTCCTGATGACCCCCCCCCATTACAAAATTCCAATTGTCTAGTGCTCAGTTGTCAAAAAGTATGTTCACAGGTAGCATCACACATTCCATGTTCAGAGCACACAACCTGTATACAAATTGCATGGGGAGGCATACTTTTTAAACAGCTTGCTTGGCATGTAGTCATTAATATTATATGACTTTCTGATTCCAATGGGGGACAGACAGTGATTGGATCTTGTGAAAAATATTACAGCAATTCAACTACATACATGAGTAGATTGTGCAGAGGCCCAATTGGCTGCTGTGATGTTGCAATTTCCCAGTGACCAGTCCTTGAAGAGCTGCAGCAAGCTGTATCAATAGTAACCTAGTAACCAATTTAATGAGGCTGAAAAAAGGTGTATTGATGAAATTAAACATTTGCCCTATACACCTTGCTGATTCAGAAGGATAATGGTGTAGCAATGATACATTCACCTGTGGGTATATCCCCTTAAGCAGACTTTTACAAGAATTCAATGGCTATTAAATGCTTAATCTTGACCACAAGCAAGCAGTGGTGGAGAACTGGGGAGAGCAATGTGTAAAGCATGATGCACTCTTGACTAATTAATCCATTAATGACCAGAGGTGTGTGGAATGCATTGCTTCACAATGAGTTGATCATCCCTCTGATCTTGAAGTGGTTAATGTGGAAGTAACACACACAGCTCACTGGAAAGAGCTTTCAGAATTACCTATATTTTGTATTAGCCATTTTTAAACTAAAATAGTAGTTTGTGAGATATTTAATTTTATTTATACAACTGTGTGACTAATATTTAGTGATTTTGTGGAACCTCGCATGAAGTAAATTTTGTATCATGCTACAAGCTCTGGTGTCATAAATACATAAATCATGACTTATTTTGCTAATATCATTTGCTATGTATCAAAAACATTTATGTTGGTTGTTAAAATTTCAATTATTTTTTATAAATTCTTGATCCCTGTAAGTCCAAAACACCAACTACTTATTAATTAACAGTAGTGCAAAGGGGTGTTTTCAACGTTATGAACTAAAAACGCACATTCCATTGGTTACATAGTAAAACTACCTAAAACAGCTCAACAACTATATAAAAGTATATATATATATATATATATATATATATATATATATATATATATATATATATATATATATATATATATTCTTAAACGTACACTAACATATCAATCACAAAAATGCTGATGCTTCTTCATACAAAAAATTATGTATATCTTGTTAAAAAGGGTTTAAGAGAGGTTTTCAAGAATTTACACTGAAGTCAATTTACACAACCAAGCTTAGAGTAACAAAGCAAAAAGTATGAAATATAAATGTCACATATCACCTGAGTACATTGATACCCAATATAAATAGGTTTACTGGCATTTTCATGCAGACAACCAAAATGGACTACAAATGGACCACCATATCAGCCTCATAAAAGTATATATTTCCTGAAAATAGTTAACCAAATGCATCAAATGAGGGGTTATGTTTCCAGAAGGTGGTGCTAAAGGAAAAAATTGCATTATTTTACATTCTCTCCCCTTCACAGGTACAGAAATAATTTAAAACTGGAATTTACTAATGCATTAATTAGCTACTGCTCTTCTGATAAAAAAGTCAACCCATTGGTATGAGCTCTAAACTATACCAAAAGCAATATCTAATTTTTCTTACATTTTTTTCAAGTGTGACTTGCCTGTATTAAAATGTTTGTAACAGCTAAAGAAATGAAGAAATGATAGACAAACCATACCATTTTCAAAATAAAATAACCCACCAGATAAATTAGGGGTCGCTTTACCTTCTACCCCCAACATGATATGCACAAATGTTTCCAGAATGTGGAGCTACATGAAAAATAATCTAATATTCAATTTCTTCAAATACACTTACATCTTTGGAAACTATGTAATGTCCTACTGTATTCATTATCTTCTGCTCATCTGAGAAAAAATGTACAGCATATGTATTGGCTGACATAAAACAGGAGGTGCCATAAGCAAAAAATACATGGATCTGTTTCTTTTTTTGAAAAGGAAGACAGACATATAATTTTGGCAAATATACAAGCAGATGTATCACACTAACTGTTCTGCCACATATTCTCACATTTGGTACACTTCTAAATCTCAGATTAGACATTTACAGTGAGTAACTCTACCAGAAATGGTAAGATGAAAACATTCAGCTATAATTATTGCTTGATATTTACAAATGAAGCCACTCGATTATCCGTATTTTTGGGTGTATATGGTTAGGAAAATCCGTTGCACATTCAATTGATCTGAGCAGTAGATTACAGTTGATAAAGGCTATCATACTGAAGTGGCATTGTAAACATTCAAATTAGCAACTCTTAAAGCAATGTAAACGTTCGGCATGTTTTATCCACACAACAGATTCTAACAAAAAAATTACTGGAGCTCCAGCTGTTGGCAACTACAATTACTGTCATTCTCAATCAGGTAACAACTGGTTAAGGATGATGGATGTAGTAGTTCCCCACAGTTGGATGTCCAACAATTGATTACTCTAATTTATACAAAAAAAAAAGAAAAAAAAATATATAAAGGTAAAAATACCTCAGGAGCCTTTACAATTGCATCAATTGATTTCGGAGAGGTGGCTGTCAGTTGTAGAATAAGCTGGTGGGGTGGATTTTTACTCTCTTTTTCAGAAAATCCCAGCATATAGGCAACTCCAGGAACAAGCCTCATAATCCTAGAAGAAAAAGATTTCATGTTAAATAAAAACAAAATCCAAGCAGTCTTGCTCTACTAATTTGTTCTAATTCTGTGAAAAAATGTAACCCGTTGAGTGCCAGAGGAGCATGCAACTCATTGCAATGCAATGCATTGCATATCCCTCTGGCACTAAAAGGGTTACAACCTACCTTTGAGCAGCTCTTTTTATCCATGTTGGAAGTTTTCCCCATTGTAATGCAATCTGAACTGCTGAATTTCTTGCAAGCTGACCCGTAGATACCTTTGCAGAAACTCTATAGTCCTTGCACCTCTGACCCCATCTGACCTCTGCCTGCAGAGTGAAAGAAAAAATTAAATATTTAAATTATTTAATACCAGCATGCCCTGCAGATCAGCCTTATAGCATGCTGAAGGAAATGGGAAAAAATACATAATTTCCTCTATGCCTATGTTTATCACATTCACTTAAGTAGTGAGTAGAGGAAAAGAACATCCTATGGACTGCCCTTTGTTCTCCCACTGTGCACCTCACCTCTCTTTGTGAGGTGGCATATCCTCCCTAGCATTCAGTAATTTAATACTGTTTGAGGGAAAGCAATCAAAAAATTGTGTGTGTATATACACACAAACACATGCAAACACATATACATGATGTGTTAAAAACCTTTAACATTTAGATTTAAATTAAATATAATATTTCAACTTACTGATTCTTTATGGAATACAAATTAGTCCAGTTAGAAAAGTACAATTAATCTTTGAAGCACCACTGCTTTGCAATTTCTTGAACGCCACCTGGAACTGAAAAATGTAAAAAACATACCTACCAAAAAGAGAAATATGAACATTTCTAAAATTGAGCTGGAGAGGTAAATGCTCAGATTAATTCTAGATCTCTAACCAGATGTTATCCTACTTTATTCTGTTCACATATTTAACAGAGACAACAGATAGCCCCATGTTAAGTTTTTGGGTCATGAGTAGAGTATCTACATACTATATATTTCAGTTCCCAATTTTTCTCTATTTTTCACAGCTCAACAGCCTAGCACCCTCTGTATCTCTCTGTAGCTGCTTGAATTGTGTTTCACTTCCTAGAAATCATCACATTTTTATAGAGAAAAGGCAAAAAAACATGTAATTAAAGGTGCAAAAAGTTCGTAGCCATTGAAAAAATAGTGAAAAACTTTTGGCAATGGGCAGAAATGGTGAAGATTTTAATAGCTTTATTTAAATTTGATTTTTCTGCAACAAAAGCAGAAAACAACATGGTTTTTGCCAATCTTTTTTATGAGAACACAACAGGATCTTTCGCACACCTGTACTGTTTAGTCAACAATAGTGAGTGTGAGTGGATGGGGTTTATACTTGGAAGCGTGATGCTGATGATGACAGAGAAGATTATATTATAATTATAGGCTTTTTTACTTGTCCAGATTCAGGCATTCCAGTTTTAAAAAAAGGCATATTGCTCCTGTTAAAAGGAAAATTGTAGAAGGTGAATAGAGCAGAGGAACATATTCTAAATCATCATCACTAGCAATGATTAGATCATAAGCAACAGTAGTAGCAGCAGCATTGCCACCTTCCTCCCCATTCCTTCTATGCTTTTTAAATTCTGGGAAATAAATATATTTTCCCTTAAGGGGATTTATAAAATATTGGCCACTCATTTTGGCTGAGTATTACTGTCACAGTCTAATGCATCAGTTGGTCTCACTGCTAACTCCTCCTCTATAACAATACAAGAATGTGAGTTGTTGTCTTTAGTGTTGTTAAAAGGTTTAGTACTAACGGTGGAGGTGGAGGTGGGTGCAGACAACTTCCTCAGTAGGAGGATCATCATTGTCTTGCACATGCTGCATCAACCATGGCCATAGTCAGATATTGTAAAATAACTTTACTACCACCACCATGCCTCTGCACTGCTTTAACTCTTTTCCCATTACCCCTGCCCCTAACATATTTTCTGGACAAATAATAGTGTTAATATACAACAGAGCTGTTACTTTATGGCATAATTTCTTGTCCATCTGAAAATATTGTATGATTATGTCCCTGTATGTCATTGTCAGTCAGTCACTGATCAGGTCAATGATCTCCTGCCTCTAACACCTATCAGACAAAATATTTTATTTTGTCTTCTAAACTATAGGATCAGCATAGAAGTCAAACCTACACTCCATGAAGTAAACCCAGGTCCCCTCTTGGTTTCTGCATGTATCTAATGTGAAAACAGCAGCAATACTTTTAATTTCGCTCTAATATGGCAGCAGTGTATATTTTTACAATACAGTACAGGATGTGGAAAGACATGTCAGCTTCAGAATAACCAGCTTACAATAAAGTATATAGTAAGCTGCACAACAGCTGTGCAGGTGTACAGAGCCAGAGCATCTCAGTGATAAATGCATGTCTCGCTTGTTCCTCTATATTATTTACTAGCTTTATTGACATCTACCCTTTTCTCCACGTTTTCTACTGCTGTCCTTTCACTTTTTTCCCAAAATTGTCATATCTGGTCTCCCAGAGCCCCTTGTTAATCACCTAGCCACCTCTTTCCTTTTTCCAGAGTCCACGTCCAAACCAGCAAGAGGCAGTTCAGACCCCTTCCAACCCAGAGTCCCTGCAGCCTAATTAAACAACTTGCCCCAGCTTCACAGTGTTCACATAATTTCTGAAATCCTCCATCCATCACATCTTTGTTTTCTTTCATTCAACTCCCTTAAGGATAATCCTCCTTTTAGTATTGTTATTATTATTCATTTAAAATGCATTGCTCAAGACTATTAAAATTTGATTTTGATCCAAAAAAAGATTCTGATGAAATTTGATGACTTCTGTAAACATGCATGAAAAGTGAATTACTCCATTTCTTTTTAGTCCAAGGGCATTTTTTGTAGGTGAATTGGTGTCTACAGAGAGAGGCAGTGCACATTTATTTTCAAATCATGTAACTACTGTTTTAAGTTTTGAATTTAGCCCATAATTTAAAATATCCTATTTAAGTGTAATATTGTTTGGAAATTTAATTTACATGGCTTGAAATACAAAATTTTAAGTAAATTTTTGAAAACAAATCACTCTTATGTTGTCATTGTTAAGGAAACACAACATTGATGACAATTTTATCTAAACTATGTATCCAAACTTTATCTCATAATAAGTTCTCTCTTTAGAAACAAATCATGTTTAAGTCCCCTGGTGAGAAAATGTATTGTACAACAGATGTTGCTGCCAGTCATAGACTATGGAATGTAGTATATGTACCAGCACCACAAATCCATCTTAGTGAACTTGACATTCTTTATAATTCATTATGCCGCTTTATCCTCCAATGTAATTGTACTACCCATCACTGTGATTTGCTTAAAGGAGCAGTAAACTATTTTTAAGAAAACACATATTTTACAGAGCATTTCCTGCTGAAAAAAACAAGGTCACTCCCATCGCTGTCAGATGTTTTATTCAACATTTATAGCAGTTTATATAATCAGGAAGTGAAATTACTATGTTTACTTCCTGATAGTTCTAACTGACAGGAAGTCACAGGCAGTTTCTATCACATTCTGTGGAGAACTGTATGTCTCTTTTTTAACTTTCCTCTCCATTAGAATCTAACAGGAAATCTAATTAGAATTTGACCACTAGAGGGCACTGCTAATGTAAAAAAACATGGGTTTAAACTGTAATAACTCTGGAAATATAAATCTCTTGGCAGTGGGAGTACCCTTATTTTACTCGATAGGAAAATCCCTACAATATATATTTTTTTTCATAAAAAAAGTTTACTGCTCCTTTAAAGAAGTAAACTGGTTAACACTAATCTAGACATGCTCTTCACCTTTCTTGCTTAGTACACAACCACTTCTCTGGAAAACTACCCTACTACCTCAGCAGTTTGCTCATTCCAGCTCTCCATACTAACTATAACCTCTGCACCACTGCTAACAACTCACTGTGTATACCACAATATAGGAAAGTAACTGGACCATCTGTCTTCTCCTTCAGAGCTCCAAAAGCCTGTAATAATCTGCCTGAAATTATCAGATCTTCTCTCAGTCTAAAATCCTTAAAAGTAAATGTTTCTTTTTATATAAAACAGTAGGTAAAGGTATATATTTTTTAATAGTATGTATATATGTATGTATGCAGATTTATGTATATATAATGATTCTCAATTTGTGTAAATATGTAACCCTTTACTGAAAACTGTCCAGGAGATACTTGAAAACAAGAGAAATCTCAATGTATTCTTCCTGCTAAAACATTTTCTAATTAAATGAATACAATAATAAATAATTAAATATATAAGCAATTCTAGCATGCAAGTTTGTGTGTACTCTCCCCATCTGAATCAATTCTGCATAACAGAAAAACAAACATAAGCTTCATAATCCTTATTTTAGCACATTGCTCAATGCAAAAAAATGATTAAATTTTAGCAATACTATGATGACATTAAATATTATTTACTTTTCTTAGATCTATCAGGTTTTCAGTTTACAGCTCTGTAAATAAAGTGTATTCTCTATATTTGCATCAATATTGTTATGCCTTTTGCAACATAAGTATTAATTCATCACTATGTACTTTGTTTAAATAAATTCTGATGCCTATAGATGTTGTTCCACTTTTAAGAGACTGACTGATCTTAGTCACACTCCTGAAAAAATGCTCCCTTCTCTGACATCAGTTACTGGTTGATAGACAAGCAGAGCTATGGTTGCCATGGGAACCATATCAGCAATGTTCCTTCACACGTAATACATCACAGTTTGTGCTCAGGAACCTGTGAAATAACTCAGACAGGGAATTTCAAACTCTGTCCAAATGAAGAGTATTTTGGCCATGGGAACTCTGCAGACTGGTTGACCCTGTCAGCTTTTTCACTCTTGCGTTTAACCCCTTAAGGATCCAGGCCATTAAAGGGTTAAACTCTATGATTCTGTTTGCCCAACATGATACAGAAACTAGGGCAGGATACTATTCCTACCAGTAAAACAGCCAGTAATGCAAAAAAAACAAAACAAAAAACCCCCCACAGACTCAACTCGTACTAATTAGCATGAATTGTGGGAACATCAAAGGGAAAAAAACACTCTCATTGTTTGACACAGTGTCAAACAATGAGAGTGAACTCAAAACAGTCTCTCCCCACCTCCCATATACTAATCCTGCACTATCCCTAACATAACGCTTAAATAATACTACCCCTAACACTATCCTAACACCCACAACTGTAACACTTACCATCCACTGTCCTTTTACTTCTTCAATCTTCCCTCTTTATTATCTTCTTTCGTTAGTAATATCTGTGTTAAAAATAATCCAATGAGAGTTCTTCTTGAAATTTTATTGCCCCCAAGAGATGCCACAGTTGACCCTTTGAGTGCCAAAGGGGTAACCCTCTGACACTCAAAGGGTTAAAAGAAGTGTGGCATAGCTCGCCAAAGTAAGATGTTGTCCAAAAAATAAGTAATTCTTATTTTGTGATGTTAAAAAAGCTTCCAAATTGTAATTAAATGCCCGCTGCTGGTGGCTCTACTTTGGCAACGGCCCGGCATGTACTGGGGGGGGATCTGTGACCATATGCATGCCTGCTGCTGTCAGCAGAGCCAACTGCGGTGGAAGGAGACATTTAATTACAATTTGTAAACGTCAACATGATAAAATAAGAATGACTTATTTTTTTGGACATACGGACTGCCAACATCATACTTCGGAGATCTATGCCACACTTATTTTAATCCTTTGATTGCTGGAGTGCTACCCTTCAGGCATTCAAAAGGTTAACTGTGGCATATCATGGAGGCATTGTTTTATTTCAAGTAGAACTTTCATTGGATTATTATTATTATTTTTAACACAGAGAAAAGAAGAGAAGAAATAAGACAGAACAGAGAAGATTCAACAAGAAGATGGACAGTAGCTGACTAGGATGCTGAGGACTCTGCTGGACATTACAGGTCAATTTTTTTCCAAGAGATGTGCTAACTTTAGTGAGATTAACCCTGTGAGTGCCAGTGGGGTATGCAATGCTGTGCAATGTGTTGCATACCCCACTGGCATTAATAGGGTTTATCTTCTTTTGGTTTGAAGTACAAGTGTGTTGGAAACTACTTTTCTAACACATACCTGTGGTTTTCATCTTATGTTAGAGACTCTACACCTCCTTTTCCTGGTGCAGTTTTCACTCCATAAAAAGCGTGTCCCTTAACATGAGCTTATGCCACCGAGTGTAACAGGATACCAAATTCAACTAATTTAATGGGGTGTCCAGTGGGTGCAAATTTGGAGCCCGTTGGATATTTTTAGGAGGCAGTTGATAGAATAGCAAACTGTGCTTTCAAAACCATTGTCACCAATTTTATATTTTAACTTGGGTCATAGATTAAATCCATTAATGTTTTATGCTAAATATAGGAACACATTGCTCCCTATTCGTAGCGGCAGCCACAGTATATATAACTGTTAAGGTTACTTAGCATTGCTAATGAGGAATACTTTGTGACTCTGTCCACCACTACACCTCAGGTGCTAGAATGTGTGGCACTGGAGTGAGAGCACAGATACCCCAAGCCCAAGCTGCAGCCTAAGCTGAACTAAAGGTGGTACCCCCCCACACACCTTTTGTGTCAGTTGGGGTCAGGATGGCTGAATCTGAGACATACAGCAAGGTGATACTTCTCTCCTCTACTCCTTCTTACATTTCCACTCTGATCTCCCGTTATACCCCATCCCGCCACTTACATTCAGCCAATGACTGTCTTCTCTCAGCTCCTTTTGTCTCTACAGCTCTGTCACGTATCAAACCTTTTTCTCTTATTGCTCCATATATATGGAATGCTCTACCATCCAACCTGCGCCACTGCACCTCTCTGATAACCTTCAAATCTCACTTGAAAATGCACCTCATGGATAAAATCTCAACATGCTAGAAGGCACTGATGTGTACAATGAATGCTCTTATAAATTATTTTCATTACTGATGTCCTCTATTATCATGAAAACTAGCACTGTATTCAGCATTTGACCCAAATGTACTCTGAATGTTTCCCATTACCACTTTAGACTGTAACCTTTCGGGCAGGGACCTCACACCCAATGTTTCACTCTACAAAGCACCTACAACCCTGTATTGTTTAAACCCTGAAATTGTAAAGTGCTGCGTACACTTGTGGCACTATATAAATAAACATATTCAATTATTCATTCAAGTCTCACAGAGCAGCAGTGCACAAAGGGAGCAAAGACAATAAATACAATACTAAAGGGATAAATAGAAAATGGAAGAATCAGAAGAATCCAGGAACTATTAGAACCAGAGAGAGAGAGAGAGAGAGAGAGATGGTAATGTTAAGCTGCAAGATAATTAGCAAAATGTTAATTGCCAACAGCCGCCAAGATAGTAAATTCATAAATGAACAGAGCTGCTATGTCAATAGCAATAGGACTGACAAGAGTACAGAACTGCTGCAATATCATAGTAAAGTAACCATTTAGCTACAGAAAGTCTGAACAACAGATTTCAGCTTCAATGGAAAGAAGGAGAACCACATACACTGAGAAGAGGCTGAAACAACTGGAACAAAATTGACAACTCAGAACACAGAGATTAGCATATGAGTAGAGGACTTGAACATAAACAACAGTGCTACAGATCAGATAATGAGAAAGTTCAGAAGACAGACTTTGAAACACTTGCTAGAAGTGGAGCAACCCTCAGTACTTCAGGAACATAACAGGACAAGCACTGGAGCAATTTCAACAGCAGCAACACAACACTCTCGAACAAGGTACAGAAAGCTTTGAATGAGCAGCAAACAAGACAAGATGGAGTAATTTAAAGCGAAATGCAAACCCAGACCAAGGCAAGGTAAATACAAGTCCCAGATAAATATGTGAACTCATTTACTGAAAAGACAAGGAGGAGATTTACTAAGCAGTGACAAAGAGGTGATAAACTAGAGAAGTTATCGCCACTTTATCACTTCTCCACTTCCAGTGTTATTCTATGGAGCCAATTAACTAAGATCTCCAAAGCTGAAGAAATCTTAATTCATAGGCTCCACAGAATAACATAGGAATTGGATAAGTGATAAACTGGAGAAGTCATCACCACATTATCACCTCTTTATCAGGACTTAGGGAATATCCCCCCAAAACTATGAAGATGTATTCTGCAGATATGCTGGCATAATTGTACCAATTTTTGATAAGTCTAACACAAACCTGTTTTGCATTAATAAATCAGTCACTTTACTATAGTAAATAAGTAAATAAGACAGAAACAACCCTAGGCCAAACCAACTGCACCACATGGGGCAAATCAACACCTACATTGATTTCAGTGGAACCTTTAAATCCTTGAATAGTAGATAACTCTCCAATACCAGCTGCACCACATGGGGCAAATCAACACCTACAATGATTTCAGTGGAACCTTTAAACCCTTAAATAGTAGATAACTCTCCAATACATTATGGAACATTACACTGGAGTTCTTCTAGCATTAAAGGCACCATTTATTTCAATGGACATTTTTATTTGTTCACTATAGTACATTTGGTTTGCCCCAGGACAGAACTGCTGCAAATAGTGTAAATATGACCCACAGAACCAGATATATGTAAATATGTAGGCAACAGCATGCAATCCATATGTGGAACGTTATACATTAAATAAGCATAATAGGAACTGGCTCTCAAGTGAACCAGTTGCCTTCTAGTTTTCACACTAGTTTTAACACTCTGAGTCACAGAGAGGTATCCAACACATTGCTTTGTAATGAACTGGATACCTCTCTGGCACTCAAAGGATTAAAATATAGGGATGGACGAAAGTTGTCACCGTGTTCTGTGGGAAAATCCACTTTTAAAACAGAGATTAAAATCTTCATGATTTCCGCCCATTGGCCAAAATTCCCCACCAATTTTTCAGTAGCTAGAAAGTTTCTGCCCATTGATTTACGTGATTTTTGCCTTTTTGCTATAAAAACGTGATGTATTTGACTTCCGCAAACACAACAGAAGCAGCTACAGAGTGAGGTAGATGTGCTGTGCTGTTCTGCTGTGAATTATTTGTTAAATTGAGGCAGGAGAGGCTCATAGTGACTGTTATCACTATGAGCAGTAAAAGGAGGAACTAGAAGGACCCATATGTGGCCACTGAGTCTGAGGTAGAGGAGGAAATCACCCCAAGGGATCTTGGAGAAATTAATGGCAAGGGAGGAAGAGAAGGGTAGTACTAGTGAGAGCAGGACAGGTCAGCTGCCTGTGCCTGCTGCAAGACATGCTGCCCCTGCTGCCAGTGCCACCATTTCTGTACCTGCAGCCACCATTTCTGTGCCTGCTGCCAGATGTGCTGCCCCTGCTGCCACTAGTGCTGTACCTGCTGCCAGATGTGCATCCTATGTTACTGCTACCACCATTTCTGTGCCTGTTGTCAGGCATGCTTCCCTTGCTGCTACCAGTGCTGTGCCTGCTGCCAGTGCTGAAACTGCTGCCACCAATACTTTGCCTGCTGCTAGTATGTCTTGTAGTACTCGGGTGGGGGAGAAGATGATGCCAAGTGTAATAGCAAGGAACCCTAATTCACACTTGCCATTCTCAAGCAGTCCTGCCAGTGCTAGTACTACTACTACTAAGGTCCAGCAGCTTGTTAGCATTAGGAGTGAAGGAGGGGGTAATCAACAATATCCTCATATTACTAGTTACTGTGAGACTGAGGAGGAAGACTCTGGGGCTGAACTTGATGTGGTTGGTATTAGGAGTAGTAGAAGTAATGGTGAAGAAGCTGGAGTGGTAGGGGAAACATTTGAGAGCATCCAGGCTAGCAGTCAAGGGAGCCCACAGCATTCCTCTGGCTTTGGGAGTCCTCCCCTTCCCTTCACTACTGTGTCTAAGTGGAAGGTGATCCTGAAGAGGCCAGAACTGGTGTTGGGGGAGATCAGGTGTATAATTAATACCACCACCACTAGCAGGAGCACAGATCATCTGCTTGTGCCTGCTGCTACAACTGCCAGTCTGCCTTCTTCATGTCACCAAAAAATGGCAAGTGTGTCATTAGCAGACCCTCTGTCATATTGCTTGTCAACTCCTCCAAACATCAGTGAGATGTCTGTAATAGAGCAGCAGTAGCAGCACGTAGGGACTAGTGGTGGTGGTGATGATGATGCTGGAGAAGATGTGGTGGAAGAGACATTGATGGCCTTTGTAGCAGAAACTGAGAAGGAATGGGAGACAGGGATGAGGATGGGCATCACCACCACCCCTAGCAGTGAGATTTTGGAATTAGAGGAATTTGCAACTGCTCTAATTCCTTCTGATGCTGAGTTGCAAGGGCAGTAGAATGCTGATGAGCAAGCTAGTGGGCCACAGACCACCATGGACACAGTGGGAATGGGGTCAATAAGTGATGCAGGACTAGGATACGTTCCACTTGCCAGCAGTAGCAATAATCCTGATCCTAATTGCAGTGTCTGAGGCAATAGCAGCCACAGCAGCAACATTATCCGCTGTCACAGACAGTGAAGGATAATGTGGAGGACAAGCAGAAAGAGGGCATTTTTCTTCACCTGTTCCCTATCTCCTGAAGCCATAGATTTGGTACTATTTTTCTCTTGAGTCATCAGCAACGGCACTGTGCACAATTTGTGACACGTATGTGAGAAGAGGAAAGGAGGGAACACACCTTGGCACAAGCGCCGTGATATCACACATGAAACACAGAAACCATGACATTTATGTCAAACATGTTAAAGCCGAACACCCACCACAGAAATCAAGTACCACTGTTGCTGTACCCCTTGACTCTCCAGAAAGGCTACAATAGGCGAGGCAAAGATCAAAGAGGAGGAAGAATAGAGCAACCCAGGCAGAGATTGGCAGTTCCATGACAAGTGAAACAACTAGCTCCCCATCACCATCACCTTCTAGGGTAACTACAACTTCTGGAAATCCATCTTGTTCATCGTTACCTCCCCCGCCAAATGATAACCACTCTGTTGATGTTAGGATGTGGCAGTTTGTCTCTACCCATTGTACACTGTGTGGTGCACTGACCACACATGGTAGTATGGTGGAGGAGAATCACAAGCGGGGCATCAAGCTGCATCTAAGGAGATTCCATCCTGCAGAATATGCTAAGATGGTGGCAGGGAGGGTTCAATATTACTACTAAACTGTCAACAAGTTGTCATGTGTCTATAGCTGGGTCTGGACAAGGGGTATAGTGACAGCAGCAGTACTTGGTTTAGGGTGTCATGGTGTTTGTATACGGTTATGCCCCCAGATATTATTTACCACACACTGGGCACATTGTAGTTGCTGATAGGGGTACAGTTCCTGATCTCAAGGGAAAAATGTATATTCTAATAACAATGCACCCATGATTTTGGAGGGGGCAGGTGGAGAAGAATTACTGGGCAACTTCTTATTTTCTCCACATATACTGGGAGCTACTTATTGTGCTGCTACTGACTAGATGCATCACTGGAGATAGTCGTGCCAAGTGGAACCTTCGTCATCCATCACCCATGTTACTGCTATTGTTGGTCCCATTTCCTTTCATCTGCCTATTCATTCTGCTACTTAAACGTCTCAGCAGCAGCAGCAGCAGCAAGAACAGTAGTTGAAAATTCTGTAATTATGGTCTCAGACTCAAGAGGAGGACATTTGACAATGGCCAGTGGCCACTGGCCAATATGACTTGCTAGCAATTGGCCATTAGGGCTTATTCTTTGAAAAAAAAACATAAAATAAAAAAATAACATAGTCCTACAAGAAAATAAACAATTTTTTGGGTGTTTGTTTCTAATAAGCCTAAGTCCTACAAATCAGTGATTCCTTAGGGTTTGTGCCAAACAAGCTTAAGTCCTGCAAATCAATGTTTCCTCAGGGCTTTGGCATCTAACAACAAACTTAACAAATCATCCTCTACAAAATACTCTATCAAGTCAAGTATCAGTCCACCCCAGTGGCAGCTTATGTCAGGGGGTTCCTGTATCTATCACTTTACATACCCATTTCTTATTTCATTTTATTGATTTATTTGTTATTAACTATCCCCCAAATAGCAGTCAATAACCTCCCCAAAAATAAATTCCCTGTTTAATTCATTCCCCAGACTCCACCCACCAACACAGGCACCCTCCTCAGGCCCCTTTTATACCATGTCTTATGTGGTTTTTTAATTGTATTTAGGATTTATTTTTGTATTAACTGCCCCCCAATCCCAGTAAACAACCCCCCCAAAAATCATCCACTGTTCCCTGTTCGACTTAGTCTTTCCCCACACCCCACCAACACAGGCACTCTCATACACATTTTAAACTATGCCTTTGGGAAATAAAATAATATTTGCTATGTGTTGTGTGTGACTTCAATGTTCCCATTGATTTCAATGGAAGGAGCTAGGAGAAAAAAAGTGTGAAAAAGCAGAAAAACTACACTTTTCACGGGAAATTATTTGCAAAGCGGGAAGTGCTATTATTCACCGATTTCAGTTGCCCATCACTATTAAAATGCCAATGTATAGATGCAAGGATTTGCATAAAAAGCAACCTGAAGCAGATGAAACATCATTGAATATTGTCTGAAAGTATGAATAAATTATATGCCCACAGAACAGACTTCTCTGAAGCCTAATATCAAACTGAATGTAAAAGGTATAGGTTTCTACTAAGATAGGATAATGGCTTCCTAAATAAATGCAAAAATTTGATTCTTATCAAGGTTTAAGCTGAAAGAAAAATAATAGAGACTATATGCAGCCAAAAGTTGAATAATTCTGGGACAAACCAGCTGCTTCATAGGGAACAAATCAAATTGCTAATTTATTTAAAATTGACTTTTGACCACTTGATTGCCATATAGGTCTACAGTGCATTGCATCACAATTCAGTAGGGAGTTCTCTAACATTCAAGCACATAAAAGCTCAGTTTAAAATGAAGATAATTTTTGTTTGCGCACAGTGGTGCAGTAGGTTTGCCTCAGAATTATTCCATTTTTGTTTTTGTGCATATAGTCAATTATCTGTGCTTTTAAATAAATATAAAAGGTGGTACGGTATTAGCCATAGAACATGCAGGAGACTGGTAGAATAAAAATGATTAGTGATGAGCGAGCGTGCTCGGCCGATGCTCGGATCGGCTCGAGCATCGCTCTGCTCGGCACATGGCGGTACTCGTCGAGTACCGCCATGTGCTCTCCCGCCATGTTCGGGTGGCGGGGATCTGTGCCGGAAGAGGCACAGATCACAAGACGCTCCGCTGGACCACCAGGGACTTGAGGTACGGGGGCATTGCGGAGATGAAGGGGGCATTGCGGAGATGAAGGGGGACATTGTGGAAGAGGGGCATAGACTCTATGCCCCTCTTCCACAATGTCCCCCTTCATCTCCGCTATGCCCGTCTTCCACAATGTGCCCCTTCATCTCCGCTATGCCCCTCTTCCACAATGTGCCCCTTCATCTCCGCTATGCCCCTCTTCCACAATGTCCCCCTTCATCTCCTCTATGGCATAGAGGAGATGAAGGGGGACATTGTGGAAGAGGGGCATAGCGGAGATGAAGGGGCACATTGTGGAAGAGGGGCATAGCGGAGATGAAGGGGCACATTGTGGAAGACGGGCATAGCGGAGCTGAAGGGGGACATTGCGGAGCTGAAGGGGGCATTCGGAGATGAAGGGGGCATAGCGGAGATGAAGGGGGCATTGACCAGGCACCCTCCCCTCATCAGAGCAGGGGGTGCCTGGTGTCGCCCCATTCATTCCAATGGGGCTCGGGTGCTCGGCCGAGCACTCGAGCCTCAGGGGGTGCTCGGTCAGAGCACCCGAGCACCCGAGCATCCGGGTGCTCGCTCAACACTAAAAATGATAACTTTATAACTTTATAGACTAACTGAGTAGCTTGCGAATCCAAACTCTTAGGACAATGTAGGTCTCTTTCAAAAAAAATATATGCATGAATGAATAACTTTTCATGTATTTTGCTTTCAGCCTTTCATTATAAATATGCCT
Organism: Rhinophrynus dorsalis; assembly: GCA_037306005.1. Classification (NCBI taxonomy): domain Eukaryota; kingdom Metazoa; phylum Chordata; class Amphibia; order Anura; family Rhinophrynidae; genus Rhinophrynus; species Rhinophrynus dorsalis. Next base: position 259,591,389 of record CM074722.1, read on the forward strand.
GAAGAAGAGGCATAAGTTATCTTGAAAGCTTGCATTCTAAAGCTACTCAGATAGACAATAAAGGTATCACTCTTACTCTACCAGCCTCCTACATTTAACCCTTTGAATGCCAGAGGGTTAAGCAATTACAATGGACCAATCAACATATAACATTCCAGATGATGAAATCTGTGTTCTTAAGTGTTAGTCTTGTCAATGGATTAATAATAAAAAAGTGGAACTTTCACATTAATTCAAAATTCAGGTATTAAAAACTGCCTATGAATCACATCAGACAAAAGATAAGTAGTTATTCATACTTGTTATCATGTGATAATGTATGCTAATTGTGGAACCTGCGAAGCACAAGTATCATTTCATATGATGATTAAGCTTTTCAGTGCTGTTTCATATGCTAATGAAGCCTTTTAAGTGAAGTGGCATATGCTAATATAGATTTTCAGTGATGTTTCATATGCTAATTAAGCTCTGTGCTGACCAAATTTTCACTTCCACTTTCCCAGAAATAAACTATAGATCTGCCGGGATTTTGGTTAACATGACATAGAAGCAGTTTTTAATGAAGTTTTCAAATATGTAAATAAATTCAAGGTGATAGGTCCACTTTGAGAAAAAAAAAGAAATACACAAATAAGAAAATACATTTTGAAAATTTACCAAAGCATTATGGTTTCCTGCAATTGCAGCATCAACGCAAGCTTTCCAGAAACTATTTTTCACCAATGACATAATGATCATCTGTGCATATTGTTTGGATGTATCAATGTAGACTGTGGTTTGGTATCCTCGAGGTTTGTTATCACTCATGAGAGCTCTAGCTATAATGATGAAATCTGGTAGCATTGGCCTACCAGAGGCTAAGTTCTGAAAAATAGAAAGTTAAACAACATAAATGTTCACATAATGTGACATAGGGAAATATCTTATTTTAGTTAATAAAGGAATGTCCTGCCAAACAAGTATTGTAAGTCTCCTATCCACACCAATACACCAGTGCACACAGGGATCAGTTCAAGGATTAGTGGAAAATCTTATATTACAGTTTATCATACCCATCACAAAGTCAATGAGCTTGGTGGAAAAGATGTGTTGCAAAACATTCTGCATCTATTTTTTTTTGTTTTTAACAATAAACCATACATACCCTTTGTCCCAGAAATATGTTTGTTTGAAATGGCTCAGAGGTGCTAAAAGCATACAGCGATAGGTATGATTGTGATGAGTATTCTGACACATGATAAGATGCACACTTCATTTTCAACATTGAATAGTATGTGCTGGGTGCACATGCCCCCATCAAAACATTTTTATGAATAAATGACCCAGCCCATATATAAAATCTGCATTGCACCTACAGTTGTCATTTTAGCTTCAAATAGGATATTGATTCCTTCCCACATTAATCTTGTTTTTAACAGGGAGCAACTCCCTATGTGTCTGCTCCTTACAATGCTATTTAGACTGTTATTCTGATGCAGCACTTTGATGCCCTTATTTCAGAATGTTACTGCTGAGGTGGAATAGTAAATCTCTGCAATGTAAGGATCTTCGCCTCACTTTTGTATTGAGCCTGTCATCATTAAACTTAAGAGTAGAATGGTGTTATACACTTGAATGGTGTGTATTAGGAATGCTTCATTCCAGAGAAGACAAGTGGGGGAAACCAAGACAGGTTTATGAAATAGACACAATTTTAAAGGCAAAAAATGAGCATGCTCATGGTCACCCTTCATTTAATTCCAAAACTTTTCTAATCTGCATTCATTTTGTTGATGATAGGTCTGTAAATTCATACATTTTCCTGGCCCTTTGGAGACCCAGAGTATATGTCATTATTGTAGGGCATGACTCTGAGTACTTCTGAAAGCTCCAACCACCCACAAATGTTGAACTAAGTACAACCTTGAAAAAAAATGAATGTGCTACTATAATTGTTACTTTTTGAGGAAACTATCTGGTGCCCTGCATTTTAGTATGAATGAATGAGTGAGTGGTAACGGGGCCTATGATAAGCATTCAGCAGGGTAGGCTCCCAAACAACCTTATCCAGCAACAACTGAGTTACGATATGGACTCAGTGGTGTACTGGCCATGAATTACCTCAAAAAGGTAAATGTAAATACCATTATGTATAATATGTAAATCTGGGGAGAGGTAAAAGAAGGGGAATAAAAGTAACACATTAGAGCAATTTTTTAGAATCTAATATTGATTCAAAACATCCTCATACAACATGTGTTCATCAGTCATCAACGTCTGCAGACTCAGCATTAATAACCAGTAAGGCTTATTAATTATCTGCTCATAGCTCAGTGAAGTTGAAGTACTTTACAAAATAGAGCACTTCTGTAATAAACCAGTTTCACTTTATAGAAAAAATACAAATTCTCCAAATTCCTACTGATTTTAACAGGGCTTTTAATTCCTTTGATTTCTAGAAATGTGTCTAAAGCACTGCTTCTAGCATTCAAAGGATTAAGTCCTCATTTAAGTAAACTGGAATTTTTTATTTACTCCTTATTGTATATTGTACTTTTGCCACACACACACACACATATATATTGTCACTCACAGTGTTAAATCAAACAGAAAATCCCCAAATAACACATACAGACAAACTGTTGGAATAAGATATGTGCCATTAGAACGGTAAGGGAAATTTGATCCATAGTACCATGGGTAAGAAACAATGTTTTTATTAATGGTTTGGATAATATTCATCTACTTCAGTCTGACTGTACTTAAGAGAAGGCAGATTTACCAAGTGAGCATGTAACACACACACATTATAACAAACCTGGTGAGCTGATGACCATTTGCTGCTGTCTTGCGACTCATAGCTTGAGTTGAAAGATTCTGGTTTACTATTTTCTTTTGTTTGCTGAAGAAAAAGATAATACAAATATTAAAAAATAAATTATGTTTTCTTAAAAATTATCATTTCACAACAGCTCTGGATGAAATTTTCACAGGTGCTTTACAAATAGATATGAATGGTATTAGTGATCAAAATGTGAGTAGTTCCGATATATATGGATTTTTCCACTGTGATTATTATTAATAATCTTTAGATTGGTTATTTAGGATGGATTTAAATGTCAATTAAAATATTAAATTGTCCTTATAGATAAATATAATCATAGACAATATTGAACATTTTAACCTATATTTTCCTTTTTAATTTAATTTCTGTGCTGATGTTACTGAATAAAATATAAATACAAGTTAATTAGTACCATAGCTATTTTTACATCTGTTCACATTGGTAAATATGGGGATAAGGAAAATTAAGAAAACCTAAAATTCTCTAAATTTGGATTTTAGCAAATAAACGTTTACAAATAAACCCTTGGGATGTGTTGGGAATGAAAATTTAGTAATATAGTAACATAGTTGACGAGGCTAAAAAAAGACATACGTCCATCAAGTCCAGCCCATGCCAAAACACCCCTGTTGATCCAGTGGAAGGCAACCCCCTGAAGCCATTTCCAATTTAGCCCCAAGTGGGTAAAAAAAGATCCATCCTGACTCCAAATGGCAGTCAGCTAGGTCCCTGTATCAGCAACAGATCTGCATCGAAGCCATCTGTTATAATTTTCAATATTGTTCTGTGCTAGAAAGGCATCCATTGCTTTTTTGAAAGTTGTTATATTATCTGCAAGTACAGCATCCGAAGGTAAAGAATTCCATAGCTTTACTACCCGTACTGTAAAAAATCCTTGCCTTTGTTTTAGTAGAAAGTGCTTTTCCTCTGGTCTTAATTGATGACCTCTTGTGCTTAGCTCAGCTCTAAATAATTCATTGGCTAGTTCTTTGTATTGAACTTGAATGTATTTGTAAATGGTAATCATATCACTCCTTAAAAGTCTCTTATCTAATGTAAACAAACCCAGTTTGGCTAGTCTCTATTAAACAGATCCTCAAATTCCTTTATCACTTTTTTTGCACGTCTCTACACTTTTTCCAGTTCATCATTGTCTTTTTTAAGAACTGGTGCCCAAAATTGTACTTCATATTCTAGATGAGGCCTAACCAAGTATTTATATAGATGTAGGATAATATTAGCATCCCTTGCATCTACGCCACATTTTATACAGGCTTGTACCCTATTTGCTCTTGCAACAGCTGAGAGACTCAGCACATTGCTGTGAAGTCTATTGTATCAGTACGCCTAAATCTTTCTTAAATGAGGATTCCCCAAGTAGTTTTCTATTTAATATATATATATGTAGTGTGTTTGTTTCTACAGCCCAAATGCATAACCTTATATTAAATGTCATCTGCCACTTTTCTGCTCATTTACTCAGTTTATCTAAATAGTTCTGCAGAGAAAAAACATCCTGCACTGTATGTATATCCTTACACAGCTTAGCATCATCAGCAAAGATTGAGAAATTAATGTATTTCCCACTTCTAGATCATTAATAAATACATTGGGCCCAGGACTGAACCCTGTGGCACCCCACTTATAATTTTAGACACACTTGAAAAGGTTTGATGTATAATAACTCTCTGCCATCTATCATTCAAACAGTTTTCCATCCATGCACATGTATAAACTTTCAATAATTTATGCAATGAGGCACTGTATCAAAGGCTTTTGCAAACTCCAAGTATACTACATCAACAGCAATTCCCTTGTCCAGATTACTACTTACCCTTTTGTAAAATGCATGTAAATTAGTCTGACATGATATAATCTTCATAAAACCATAACATAATATTGTAGGTCTTTACAGAGTTCTGAATACTGTCAGTTAGCAATTCTTCCAATATCTTGTCTGTTTCACTTTGAGGTAAAAAAATGTAGCCCATCTATAATTTTTACCTCTCAGTATAAAAGTTATTTGATGTTTAGCCCATAGTAATTCAAGTTTATTTTTGTCTATCAGACCACTTTCAGGCCTTGGTCTGGAATATCTCTTACTTCCTTCATTTGTTGAATTTGATTGTAGCTTTGCTATAACAATTTACATCACTTAACAGAGATTTGCATTCATTGACTAATAATATGTTACCATGATCACTATGTTAGTACCATTAGAATCTGTATGCTGCCTAGATGAACTTTCTAATTCTTCAAGATCTTTTGTGACTGATTCACTGAAGACGTTTTTTGGATGGTATTCATTTTGTGAATGGGTCTTTTACTTTCTTTCTCATTTCATTTTCATCTAAGGTACATAATATTCTGTAAAATATTTCTCTTTATGACAGAATTCAATTATCGCTTTGTTGGTTGAAATACTTTTCTACAAATACTTTTTAATCAAAGAGGTGAATGTCCTTGATACATTCAAATCACTGAATTTTGACAGAGGAGCTAAATGCTAAACCTTTTGTAAATAGGCCAATATAATAATTTTGTAACTGGAAATTAGACTGATGATACAAAGTTTTTTCAATCTCTCCAGCTCTTTGAGGACTTAGTGCAGAGATTTCACTCTATTCTTTTCTTTTTTGTATTCTTAGATAGGGGCTTTGTGCCTTTCCACGTTGTCACAGTGGCAAGTCAATTACACTTTGCTTAATTTTGATAAATTCTAAACTTCTAATAAGAAAAAGTGTTGATTTAAATGAGATTTACTGTTTTCAAAATAGTGTTTGGTGATTTGTCACAAGCCCACACACATTGTGGATTTATTCACAGCCCTTTTAAAGTATTTATAAGAGAGTACAATGCTCTAATATTTTTACTGTTATTCTACACTACACTTTGTATAAAACTGGTTTTATTCTGGAGATTGGATTCCCTAAATCACTCCTTTCAGTGTTTGTTAAATTGTGTGACTTGCTGTGTGATTTTGAACTCTTTATACACTACTACTCTGTATAGATGACATGCTCTACTCCTAAGTGAGACATCCTCTTAACCATTTGTATTCCATTAAGACTGAAGGAAATGAAATGTGAAAGATCTCACTAGATTTCTAACTTTATCATACATAAAGTATATTTTAAGGCAAGACCTGTTTATACATAAAGAAAAATCTAAACTGGGATGACAAAGTACTGTGCAACACAGAAGATCTTTTACTAACCCAAAATTTTAGATGTTCCCACAATGACATCACAATACAAACAAACACACACATGTCATCATGCTACATTATTATTATCAACATATATTTAGCAAGTGGCAACAATTCCACAGCACTGTAAAAGCCCACTGAACAATGTACAATAGATTGGAGAAAATGTAAAAGGTATCACTGGTTTCCTAGCTTTATCATTGAGAAAGGATATTTTAAGGCAGTGAAAGTTTATACATAAAGGAAATCTAAACTGGGGTGACAAAACACTGTATGAAGCAAAAAGATCTGTTACTGACACTAAGTTTCATATGTTCCCACAAAGAAATCACAATACACATAACCACATCATCATGCGTGCTTTGTTATTATTAACATATTCAAAATCAATAAACCAAATTACTGCTCACCTGAGGTGTTAAGCAACCTCTTAAACAATCAAATCCAAAAAGGGTATTTAAATCAATAGAGAGCGGTGCTCTCCCTAACATCTAGTATTATACCTAAGCAAGGGAAAGGGGGGGGACCATATAAGGGAGGTACACCTATGCTACAATAAATATTATAGTGTATTACCACCGTAGAAGAAATAAATAAAAACATAAATGTATACAGTGCTAAATAGAATAAGTGCATACATTCCTTAATGTCACATAAGCAGACATTAAAGATACCTGTGCAAACCTATGTGATCCCATTAGTCCCACTCAAAGGGTTGTGCGGTAATGAAAGGAATGTATGTTCTTATTCTATTTAGCACTGTATGTACAGTATCTAAGAGAGACCACACTCTGTGGTCTTTTTAGACAATGTTTTTGGAGATTTGGGGTTCAATCCAAATGTTGGCATTAAAACCAACGTCATGAAAAAACAGGCCATTGCAAGTTAACCAAGACTGGGTAACTAGAGATTCAAATCTCCATTACCCTAAAAGGCTAACGGGAGATGGCCTACAAAATACATGGAAACACAAAAACCTGCGTCGCCTAAAATCTGACCTTATTGCAATCGCAAAACACACAATAAATAATGTGCGATATGTCTCAGTCAAAGAAAGAAGTGAAAGTCCAATGCTACCCAGTGCCCCAGCTAATCATAGCACCCCAAAGTATCAAGTTCTTTCGAATAACCTATATATAGACCCGAGTTCAAAGAGCTAGATCACAGGATCCAGGAGCGGAGGCTAGAGAAAGAATGACAGGTAGTAGAGAGGAGCATACACACAGTTAGGAGTTTGGAGAGTACTGGTACACCACAATACGCATAATACATCTTTGCACATACCCATAACACGCATCCAAACACAAACACACATATAGACACACATAGCCTTTTATTTTTTTGGAGACACAGGATGGGAGCACTCACTGATCCACAATAAGACATCTGTCAGTCAAGAAACATTAAAAACAACAGCATTTATTCAGGAACAAATTAAAATTGGATATCCATACAGGAACGGTGAGAAGGCTCAAAGGACAGCCGCCAGAATCACTTCTCGCCTAACGCATTTCATAACAGAGATAGAATTGCAACTTTGTACTTTAAATACGCCCTAACAATTATTTCATGTGATCAAATTCACTCAATCAAGACCCATAATGAAAACGAGACAGATCTAAAAGACCCGCTCACACTTAGGTCTGACATATTCACACTTCGGAAGCTTCAACAATACAAAATTATTAATCTAATGAAGCACATCAAGATACATTGATGCAAAACAGTGGCCTCTAAAAATGGAGACTAGTAATAACAACTATGTATACACAGCCTGAATGGTAATGGTCAAGTCACTGTTTAACCCCCTTCATGCTGTCTAAAACAACATCATTCACAGCACAAAGACAATGCACACCATCATGTTTGAGGAAAAGATATAACTGTTATGTGTATCACAATGTCATACATAGAGTGACAAAGAGGTCAGCACATAACCCCTTGAGTGCCACAGGGAGAAGCAATGCATTGCTGGACAATACATTGGCTAGTCCCCTGGCAATCAAAGGGTCATAGAGGATAGCAAGGAGGGGAAATTACGTGTTTTTTGGAGTAGGCTAGGCATTGTACATGTAGGTAGTTCGTCCAAGTGGAATAGTCAAGGTTCAGCTTTCTGCATCATATGTAGCCTGCAGAGTGTAGATGGCCAGGGGGCATTCACTGCCATCACCACTCTGCAGGATATATGTGATTCCCAAGGCTCAACTATGATGGGGGGAGACATTTGGACATTCACTAGGGTGTAAGAAAGAGTTGATAATGTGTACAAGTGCAGTGTCATCACACCTGCAATCCCTGTGTTATTCTGTGGAGCCAATGCACTGAGATGTAAACAACTCATGACATAACAGTGCATAGGCTCCATAGCATAACATAGGAAAAGGTAGATGTAACCTCCAGTAGTACTGCACATGTTTTCTGTGTGTTAGGATTCTAGCTTTCCTGGGGTGTGTTTGTGTGTCCTCCAGCTGACTGGCTTGTTGGGTTCCACAGATCATATTGGTGGTGCGCTTGTTGTGTCTGTTACTGTTGCTGACATCATTGGTCATCACTGGTGCATTGCTATGTTTAGAGGTCCTAGTGTGTTTGCTGTTGAGGCCTAGGTGTACGACATGCAATGGTTTTGTGTCACTCAAGGTGTGATGGTTCAGTTTTGGCCACCACATTGATCCCAATGAATGGGGATAGCAAGGAGGTATGCCTTGACATTCACACTGTGCAGGATACTCATGATGACCAAAGCTACACCACTGTGGGTTGGTAGAATCATTGTATGGGATCATGTTAAGCTCAGCAATGTGTGTCAGGATGGTAACCAATGCATTGCAAAGCAATGTAATGGATTCCATCTTGCCACTCAACAGTTCATATGTCAATGTGATAGCCTTGCAGCATGCCTGTCATAGCTGACATCACTAATTACATCATGACATTATGCCTATGCAACATACATGCCATCCCAGGAAGTGGACTCCGGAGGAACCTCCTCTGAGAACACCACCACCTCCAGGGCTCTGCCACCACCACGACTACCACAGCAGCAGCAGCAGCAGCAGTGGCCCCACCATGGCCTCCAGAGTCCACCTCTTCAACAGCAGCAGCAGTAATGGCCCCACCATGGCCCCCAGGGTCCATCGCCTCAACAGCAGCAGTGGCCCCACCATGACACCAATGGTCCACGGCCTCAACAGCAGCAGCAGCAGTGGCACCACCATGGCCCCAGGGTCCACCACTTCAACAGCAGCTGAAGTGGCCCCACCATGACCCCCAGGGTCTACTTCCTCAACAGCAGTACACAGTACACCAGGCCACACCATCAGCCACGGGGAGACATAGGATGCCCAACACTGTGGAGATGCCACACCATGGGCCAGTGCGGGCAACCACTAGACCACAACCACAGGACAGTAGCCTGTGGCCATTAGACTATAAACATCTTGGCTAATTGGCCAGCCACAATGCCCCGAGTCTCTGGAGGTGTTCACCCCGCCAACACCACCCCAACCCACAACAACACCCCAACCACCCATGCAACCCACCAAGTCAGAGGGTGTGACATCCCCAGGGAGTGGTTCACCTGGGGATGAACCAGTAATGTCCCCATGCTCCCTCCACAGCAGTGCACATGGCTCCAGGCCATCTCCCCCACTGCCTGAGGGGGAGCCATAGGACATTCAGAGGGCATCCCCACCAGTGTCCCCTCCTCCCTCCACACCACACACTCCTGATATAGAGGTCCTGGATGAGGAGTGTGTGGCACTCCACAGAGGAGGCAACTCTGGGTGGCCAGGAGGTGAGCTCGATCCCTGCATAGGATGGAGAACAATACTGCACACCTCCTGGAATGCATGAGGGCAATGGAGGCCCAGCAGTTGACAATGACTACCCACCTGGTCAACTATACCAACCGGATGGCAGACATGATGGGCCAGGTGGTAGATGAACTGCGGGAGTCCAACTGTCTGGAGACCCTGCTCCAGGCCCAGCCCTCCAATGAAGGTTCAAGTGGCACAACCCCTGCCAGCACTCCACCAACCCCACTTCCACCCACAGTCACCAGACACACAAGGGCCTCACGCCGTAGAGTGCAGGAGGCCACCCCTGCAGCCCCGCCCAAAGTACGCCCCCCAAAAAAATAGATCCAAAATTCGATTGTTCCCTAAATAAATGGGCATGTCTGTTTGTCATCAGAACTGGTTAGTGGTAGAGTTGTCTCTAATGCATTGCAAAGATACGCAGTGAACACAACTCATGCACATCTAACCTGGGTATGAGATATTGAACAATGGGAGGGAGCACACACAACATACACTGTGGCAGAGATGTCTCCAATGCATTGCAAAGCTATTCAGGGGACACAACTCATGCACAATGAATGGCAGCACAAGGTTTTACAGCACGGGTGAGCACACACATCACATACAGAAAAGTTTGTACAAGTTCAACTCACAGACCACATATCAAAGCCAAACAACATCAGGGTGTTGTTCCATGATGTGACTTGAACTTGAACAACATGAACACATTAGATAGATCAACGGATCAACAATATGATCAGAATTAAAACCCTGACAAGGGAGAGGTAATCAATGACACAAGATAGTCATATATGCTCATATGTTTGACATTGACACTAACAGGACATTCATGTCAGGACCAGGAATCCAAAGTGAGTTTTAAAAGTCCATTTGATGAAGCTTGACTTTTATTCCCTGCAAACTACAGATATTTAGAAAAAGCATTGAAAAGCTTTATGCATTTTTTGTCCATTTTCATTTGTCTGCCATTAGTGTCTCTGTTCTCTTTGCTTATTGTTAGTGTATTAGTCTCTTTTATCTATTTATTCTATTCCACTCTTCAATTGTATTCCCCATGTGTGTGTTTACATATAATCTCCATCTTGTGTATTTACTTGTATTAGAATAGAGCTTTCAAATCACCTAGTTTGTTTTCATCTTGAACTCCCTCCCTCTTGTTTTTTTTCAGTTTGTGTTTATATATGGCTCCAATCTATATTTTGTGTGTTTACTTGTATTAGATTGTAGCTCTTCCATTCTTCATTTTATTTTATATTGTTCCCCTTCCATTTGTGTTAGCTTACATCCCTACATTTTCTTTGTTAGCTTATTCCCCATCCATTCTGTTTTTACCTTGCCTCTAGGTAGCTCCTCCCCCAGTTTCCTTCATCAATAAAAAAATGAAGTGCAGGCAAGAGGAGCTTAGTCAGCAGAAGGAGGGCCGATGTGATGTCCTATGGGAAGCCTGAACCCCCCTCTAGTAGGTGAAATTTGTTTTTAAGTTAGTAATTTACAGGCTTCATTATCACTTAAGTATAGTGGAGAAGGCGGTCAGCCAAATAATGTATGATTAAAATAATATACAGGAAATACAGACAAATGTAATCAAAGAAAGACAGAGATGTTTACAAATGAATGGAGACTAAGGTCTAGATTTAAAGGCTCACGTTAAACCAGCCGCTAAGTGAAAAAGGCACATCGCTCGCAAATAATACATGAGTTACGACAGATTCGATAGGTACTCTACAAGAATAGCTATCGAGCGTAGGCACACACAAAACACGTAACACAAAAGCCGTTGTCGCTCATCTTAATGCGCAACGGGTGGCCAAATCACACGATAACATCGCTCAAAACAACATGTAATATAACGGCTGCTGTTGTCTAGCAACCCTGATTGAGGCAAAAACAAATTCAAACACACAGCCAATCACAAAGCCCCAATGTATCAAAAAACTTCAAATACACCTATATATACCAAAAATAACCGTCACACACTGTCTGTTATCGAGTTCTTCAGAGCTAGATATCAGGACCCAGGAGTGGAGGATAGTGATCAGAGAGAGGGAGACAGGAGTATTCATTGGAGGTAGAAGGAGATTTTTGAGTTTGGAGTTTGGAGAGAGGTGCACTTACTATACACATATTACACTTTTGCACATATTACATACACACATACAAACACAAACACATACATTTACATACACTTAGTCCTTTTATTTTATAACACCTTACACATTTTACATTTTATTTTTACAGTGTGAATCTGTGAGTGAAAGTGTGTGACAGAGAGTGAGTGGATCAAGTGTGTCTGTGAGGGCCTGTGGGAGTGCCTGGGTGTGAGTGGGTGAGTGATGGCGAGGAGGGGAAGACAGGAGAGAGGGATGGGGAGAGTAGTGGAGGAGGAGGAAGGTCAGGAGGGTATCCCTCAGCAGAGCAGGGGTGGGAGAGGGAGATCCTCAGGGCAGAGGGGGACCCCGCCAACGACAGCAGGCACACGCAGGACAGGGACAGAACCTGCAGTGGGAAGAGGGTTAGTTGCTGGGGAATAACACACACAGTCAGGGTCAGACCAGCAGGGCACTCCGACTCTGAATCCTCCCATGCCGGAGCTGATGAGGGCAGGATCAGGGATCCGAGATATACTGAGGAGGAGAACACGGCTCTCGTAGAAGCTGTCCTGGAGAGGCAGAGTGTTCTCCACCCGACAGCGAAGGTCCCTGGCCTGTCAGCGAGGAGGAAGGCAGCCGTGAACCAGATCTGCAGCCGGGTGAACGTGGTGGCTACATGCAGGCGGGACGTGGAGTCTGTGAAGAAGAGATGGGGCGACTGCTGGAGGGTGGTCAAGAACAAGCTGTCTTGCATGGCCAAGCAAGCCCGAGGCACCGGAGGTGGTCCATCTGTGCCCATCACTTTCTGCGGTTGGGAGGAGATGGTGCGGCAGACCATGTCCCCGACCCTGATCGAGGGGGTCGTTGGAGGAGCTGACACTGGGGATGAGAGGAGCCTCCACACTACCGGTAAGTGCAACACTACATAACAACACACTACATCAACCAACACCAGCTGCACACACAGCCACCAACACAGCACCCTGAGGGTTAAAAACAGGACACAACACTAGGACAAATGGCAAGGTCCAACTTGGGACAAGCCTGTCACAGTCCTACTTCAACCCTCCTGTCGCTGTGCTCATCACACACAATACACAAACTGTTATGTTCAAAATGTCATCTGTTAAATATCATCACTGTTCACACACAATGTCACCCATGTCCCCACAGGGAAGCCAACACCTAACCCCTTGAGTGCTAGATGGATCATCAATGCATTAATCAACAATGCTTTGGCAACCCCTCTGGGACTCAATGGGTTAACCAGACAACAAATAAGTCAATAGGCCAACGATCACATGCTACACAGGGGACATTCACTAAGTGGTGACAAAGAGATGGTGGACACAAAGTAACCTTCACACACCCTCACTTCACCAATACCAGTGTTTGTCTATGGAGAATATGCAAAAACAAGAATCAAGTTCATAGGGTCCCATTGTACAGACTCCATGGAAAACACTGGAAATGGGAAAGGAGATCACTGGAGAAGTCACCATCATGTTCACTTCATCAGTTCAACATCACCGCTTACTGAATCACAAAAAGGGTGCATCAGGTCACACATCACAGTGTCCCAGAGAATAACTGCTTGCATGTGCAACACACAGGCTGAAAGCTATTCCACAGAATTAAAGGTGGATGAAGTAGGCCTTGGTGTTGTGGCTTCAATCATTTACTCTAACTTGAAATGACATATCCCACATCTGATTCCCACATGGATCCACAGGGGTGCTGATGCCATGGATGGATGGTACACCAGCCTCTCTTTGCAGGATACACATGGGAACCAAATATCAACCATTGTACCTTGGTCACCAACAGGCCATGACTGATGGATATCTAGGATTGAGTATGGTTGCCTCACACAGAAGGATGGATGGGCTCATACACAGAAAAAAACAGGCCTCAATCAAAGATATCCCTCACTACTGGCTTGATTGTTGCCCTTAGGATTCAAATGTTTGTAAATATGTCCCAACATGATGTGAACACAGAGATCAGTTCACTAGATGTGATTGTCTTACTGGCCAGATATGTGCACCCATCACAAATCAACCTACATTGCTACCATCCAAATACACATACATAGTATATCACACTCTACGTAGATGGGATATACGAGGTATGTTCATATCCATCATATTAATCCAATGTATTGTTGGATGGGTGCACATATATAGCCAGTAAGGCAATCACACCTACTGAACTGCTCACTGGCTTCACATCTTGGAAAGATATTACTGTATCCATATGTAGGGTACATATCCACATACATATATGACCATTTCTACTTGTGTGTGACTGTAATGGGATAGCAATGGGTAATGTCATCATGATGTAATATCATTGGCATCGTAAAAAGATGTGTCTCTATGTAAGTCCTATCCCTCCAACACTCATGGTTACACAGATGTTGCTTTATGTGTGGAGATATCTGTCATTTGACCACACGGAGGCTCTTCAGCAGAGCCAAATTCACAACATTTCGAGAAAAATACCTCTTTTGAATGGTCCACAGAGTGTGCTTGCAAACCATGCACACTCTGTACACCATTTCAATTAAGTATTGTTCTCTAAATGGGGCGATTTTGGCTCTGCTGAAGAGCCCTCGTGTGGACTAATGACTGAAATCTACATCTGTCACATAGAGCAATATCTGAACAACCATGAGGGTAGGAGGGATAAGACTAACAGCGAACAACATCTGTTTTCACAATGTCTACAATCTGACATCAAGGTGGACTTAACCTTTGCTATCCCCCTGGAGGGATAGCCATCCCTAAAAGTTGTAAAGACTAATAAATGTTGTTGGATTCCCCCTCCGAGTTAAACAATGGTATTCCTACTGCTGAAAGTTGTGTTGATTCAAAAGGTATCACAGCTCAGACATGGATATGTCAGGGGCAATATCCCAGTGGCCTGAAATTGTACAGTGGTGCTGTTACTACACTATCATATGGACAGCTCTGGTACAGGGACCAGATATCTACATGGGAGGATGTTGCAACAGGCCACTGTGATATTGCATCTCAAAATGAAACCTTCACCCGTAATAACTCAAACAACACCTTTCAGCAGTGGGAGTACCCTTGTTTACCCAGGGGGATTAACCCAAACACATATATTTTTCTTCACCACATATCAAAGTATAACTGTCTCCACAAACATATGGCTAAGGTCACTAATCACAACATCTTATTTCTCCACACAGCTTACGGCCCTCAAGCCCAGTGGGAGACAGTGGAGGAGGCTATGTCACCCCCCAGTGAGGAGTACACAGAGGAGGGGACCAGACGGTGGTCACCATACCCACCATCCCCATCCCCTTCAACACAGGCTGCACCACCACCTTCTGCACCACCACAGGCTGCACCCCTCCAAACTGGACCACCACAGGCTGCACCCCTCCAAGCTGCACCTCCCCAGTACAGTGGCTGGATGCAACAGGAGGAGAGGTGGACGTATACAGCCACCTCCACCAGCTACTACCCTCCATCTACAGAACCACCACCGCCAGGGAGGCAATGGTTGCCAGGGACAGTGGCCACCACCCAATATGGGCCATATAAAAAGAAGGCATGCTTTTAATGAAATGGGTAATTTGTCAGCTTCTCTACTTGGCAAGGCCGTGGCTGAAAGCCTTGAAAGGAAATGTGAAACTTTCATTTATAATATATTGTGGTAGAATGTAGCTTCACATCTGTAGGACTACTAACCATTCTGAATTTGTCCGATAATGCATGATTAAATAACGGAAGTTACCATTGAAAATAGTAAATGAGGTTGGATTAATGTCCCAGACTATAGCATGATAATTGAACAATAAAATTACAGTTACAATTAGAATTTGAATCGAATGAAAGGAAAGTTACGTACTGAGCAACTTCATGTGCCCTGGCTTACAGAAAGGATCTGACTGCAAACTTGCAGTTTCGAGTCGCCCTTTGATGACATAACTTGAGATGCTCACTGATGGTAAGCACTCAGTTGAAGAGGATGCTGCTGATTATAAGGGCTTGCAGCCCCTCCCACAAATTAAGGCCAAGCCTTCCAATTATTGCCATTATATAATTCAACACAGTTCTCCAAGCTTCTCTCCAAAACAAAACAAAAAAACAAAAACAAAACAAAAAGAATCACAGCAAAAATAAAATTATACACTGCAGAAAGGTTATACTGTATATGTTAACATTTATAAAAATCCTTGCTGTTGTGTGCGAGTGTCAGTAATTAGGAGACCAGTCTTGGATGATTAAATAAGTTGTACATGAGCTGCTGCCCGTCTTCAATTTCAGTTAGAACAACTGGACAGTACTTCATGGTCCTGAACAAACCATATATCCTGAACATGCATGTATAATAATGTAGTTAAAGGATCACACAATATTAACCTTTTGAATGCCAGAGGGGTACGTAAAGCATTGCAAAACAATGTGTTGCATACCCCTCTGGAACTCAAAGGTTCAATTTAGAAAGAAAGCTATTTAACATAAAATGAAAGTCACCATATGTATTATAATGAGATGTTGAAAAATAGTTTGTTTGAACACAAAGCCATATATGAGACTACAAAATGTACAGCATGTTGCTGTTCAGTAGATTATAGTGAACATGACTGCCTTGATGTAAATGGTTGTAAATTTTAAAGTGCTAAATATTTGTGTATATTCCTGGGCCTAGATGCACTAAAGGTCGAAGAGGACTACGAATGTCGATGTTCTGTTGGAGCAGTGTCGTAGGCACCTCCACAGTATTCACAAAGTGTCTACAACATCACTTCATCAAAACTCTGACAAAAATAGACCCACGTCGACATCAATCTGACATATTTTCACCATGTCTACAAATTCGTAGTCTTTGAATCAACAATTGCTCATTTCCAAATGGAAAGGAAGCATAATGAGATACATTTGTATGCAAGGGGGTGTGTTGACATTATAATGTGACACTTCGACTCATTTTATAAAAGCATACAATTTGAAACCTAGAAATTGTATGCACATAATAGATATTAGACTATTTATTCTAGCCATTTCCCTAATTATGGTTCTATTTTGGATCCTACATTTACCATAGTATATTTACTGAGGCTATATACTAAGGAGAATTGAAGCAATTATGCAGAAAACCTTGTGTGTAACATGGGACCAATAAAAATTCATTAAATGTTAGTTGATTTAAATGGGACTTTAACCTGTTAAATACTACAAGAGTGTTCAGTACATTGCTTTGCAATGCATTGAACACCTCTTTAAAATGTATATGTACTATTATGTAAAGTTTGTATGTCGACATAATGCACAAGGGATTGTCATATACTCACATCTAGTCAAATAATTACTCCTGAAAGCTATCTGTTCAGAAATAAAATTAAATATAGAGTATAGAACTATATGGAATCCTTAATTTCATGTACAATAATGACATAGCTGACACATAGAACCCTCAGAAATCTGTGGACACCACTAATATATTTCTTATTTTTACTTTTATTTGAAAACTGTGTGTCTCAAGGGCCATATCATTCACAAAGTCATGTCCAAGGATGTTAACCTTTTTTTTTTCCATAGAACCATACGTTAAAGAGACACTGCTGTTAATAATATGAGATGATATTAACCCTTGAATTACCGTATATCTATATATAACATCATATTTTTGGAAATAAAATTATTTCTGAGTCTAATCGGCTTGTAGATCGACTTAAAATCCCACAACTCAAATATTGATGCAATACCACTATTAATATCCCAGCAGATATAGCAAGTTTTTTTCCATTATTATAACAATTATATCATGTGCCTGGGATCAAAAATAGACACTGTTCGATCATAAATTAGGTTACATGACTGCACTTCGTTAGTACCTTTCAAGTAAATATCATATATACCTAATTGTGTCCATGGTGCTGAAAGAGAATGCTGTACAGAATTGATATAGTGCTGGTGATTTGTGAGGGGAGGAGATCCCTTCCACACCGACAGCACTTCGAAAATCATGTATGATAATAGGGACCTCCTCCAACATTCCCTTTCCATCCGACAATTTTTGTGAATATGTCGATGTGTGTGCAGATTGAATTGTCGGAGTGGTTTGAACACATTGACTCGATCATACCTATGCCACATCGACATTTAGTGCATCTAGGCCCTTGTTTCTTTACCATGTTTTGTACTGCGGTATATTTGATACACGTTACTCAAGGGTTTTTGTGTTTTCTGGGCTTTCACTTTTGATGTGATTTATGAGTCATTCATTTTACATTCTTTACCTATTTTATTTAATAACCTTAATAACCATACACAAAATATATATTATATTTTAATTAGGAACATATTGATACATTTGAATTTTGATGTATCATAGTAATCTAAGTCAAGATACTGGGATGTAAGAAAGGTTAATATTAATTTACTTATGTACATTAAATGGCTTACCTTTGACATTGCATAATCTTCAAGGCTAAGGATTTTCTTCAGATTAGAAAAAGGCATTATGTCCATAGAATTTTTAGATTCTCTTCCTCCTCTCTCAGATTTCTGATTAGCCGGATGTACCATCTTTGTAGCAGCCCGAGGCCCAGCTTGAAATTCTATTTGTATTTTCTTAACTGAAGCATCCATGTGGACTAAAAATGAATAGTGCTTACTGTTTTAATTATTCAAGAACTTGAAATATAATATGCTTTTGTATGAGACTATTTGAATAAAAGCAAACTATTTCTAAAGAAACTGCCTCACTTCTAAGTGGCAATTCCATTATTCCAGTACTGAAATCTGAAAAACATTAAGGCTGATGCATTAAGACAAACAGGACAATTATCAGCCTATTATGCAGAGTAGTCTTGCCACTTATAAACATTTATGATATGACTAGCAAAATGTAACACAGAGTTGCTTGTGTATGGTGGCATTGCAAGTGAACCAGAAATAGGAAAGAAAAATAGTGAGTGATTATGGAATTATAAATAATGGGATGCTTGTTAAATGTGGAATTGTCTTCACAGTATTTAAAGGTATAAATGAGGCATTTTCATGTGGAGGAAATAGAAAGTAGCATGGTAGTTCACCTCACGATTACATAGGGCATCTGGGGTTTTAGGTTTAGGTGAACAGTGCAAGCAGTCCCTTTACAAGGAGACTTTCAATGGTGTACAACAGTAGCATGGAAGCTTATGGGCCCCATGTGTTTGCTACCTTTCCATTGGTCTCTAGCCAGCAAATGGCTGATTGGAGGTGATGGGAATTGTAGTCAGGAACAAATATGAGCCTTCATTTGATGATTAATGCATTACACACACAGGTTACAGAAACAGATATCCCAAGAGGTAAAGTAAGGCAAGAAAACCTTAAGTCTGTTATCTGTCAGCACAAATTAAGATGTATCGGCTGGGAGTAAGGTAAGGGCTGGAAAAGGCTCCAGCTATCTTGGTAAATATTTTTACCAATAACAAAGTTGGAGGAAGATGGAGGTCCCTAGAAATTATTTCAGGGATTTAGGGTGCAAGCTCAAGGCAAATAACCACAGGGTAGTGTTTTCTGAAATACTACCTGTGCCATGCACCAGTGCAGGTAGGCATAGGGAGTTCAGGGAGATTAAAGCATGGTTTAAGCATTGGTGTAAGAAGGAGGGTTTGGGGTTTTTAGAACACTGGGTTGACTATTCTTGGGTACAGTCTATATGGAAGTGATGGATTTCACCTAAATGGTAAATGAACTACTGTGTTAGGGGATAAAATGCTAAGAAGATTTGAGGAGCTTTAAAACTAGGAAAGACTGGAAGGGTATAACGAATAAAAATGGGGTACATAGATTAGATAGGAATTGGGTCCAAGTAAATGATCATGTGGTGGAGAAGGTGTGGGGATAAATGTAGCCAGTCGGGAGTAATGTCTATTAAATGAGGATGTAGAAAAAAGGCAAGTAGTGTAAAATACGGTTAGACATAAAAATTAATTGTATGTTTGAGAATGTAAGAAGTATGGTAGATTACATGGGAGAACTAGAATTGCGGGTGGTTAATGAACATTTGGTCATAATTGGTATAACTGAAACATGGTGGGATGATACAAGTGATTGGAAATTGAATATGAAGTTTAATGTAGGAAAGTGTAAAGTTATGCATTTGAAACATAGAAACATAGAATGTAAAGACAGATAAGAACCATTCTGCCTAGTTAGTCTCCCCTTTTTTCCCCACTGTAAAAACCTCAGTCCTTATTTGGTGCTTTTTCTTATCTTATGTTCAGGTCTTATGCATGCTTAAATTCCATCACTGTATTAACTATCACTTCTGCTGGTTGGCTAATCCACTTATCTACTACCCTCTCAGGTAGAATAAAATCCTGATCCTATTTATGAACTTAATGGAATCATTTTAGGGGACTTATTGCTAAAGAAAGACCTGGGAATCCTTGTAAACTACAAACTTGAAAGCAGTGACCAATGTCAAATAGCATTAGCAAAAGCAAACAGAGTCCTGTCTTGCATAATGAAACAAGAGTGGATTACATCATTTTGCCACTGTACAAATTATTGGTAATGCCTCACTTGAAATATGCAGTGCAGTTTGGGCACCAGTTCTTAAAAAGGATATTCTAGAACTGGATAGATTACAGCAAAATCAGAATATTGCAGATTCAAAAGAAAGAGATTCTGATCTCGCACACTTAAAGGTCACCATAGAGGGTGATATTTCAATAATAAACATGTCTCTTTCTATGCCTTAACCCTTTGAATGCCAGAGAGGTCTGAAATGCATTGCAAAGCAATGTGTTGTGGACCCCTCTGGCACTCAAAGGGTAAATATAAAGTTGTACTTCTTTGAGTGGCCAGTTTTAAACCCCATCTTTTATATCAGCAGTTTGCTAGTCCCACTCTCCTCCCTGTAGATGTGAGTAGTTTTCATTCAAGTCCTCTCCCTTTATAACTCTATTTGTGATCCCCAAATGCATTTCTCCTTCGCTGCGCTTCCACTCTAGATGAGATAGCTCAAGCTTTCATGCAAGCCCCGGCAGATAGCGACATGCTTGTCCTCCTTTACCCTGCTTATTTATCATTTTGATCTAAATGAGAGCTGACAGGCTTTTCACTTCGTAGCTTAGATGTTGATTTGTAACATTTGACTGTTAAATAAGGTTTACTTCACACCACTTATTTTCTATTAAAAAAATGGCTGTCACTTGATTCATCAGCATTACAACAAAGTTGCGGCCACTAATTCAAGACACTCTTTATTATGAAGATGTGGCAATACAACATGATCCCCATGTGAGTAGTTTTCTTCTAAGACCACGGGTCATAATTCATAGTGGGCGCAATCTAGTGGTAATGTTGACGAAACAAGTGACGTGCATGCCATTATCTGCCAGAGCGAAGCAGAAATGCATTTGGGTTTTTCAAATACAGTTATACTTAATGGAAGAGGTGTAAGACTACTCACATCTACATTGAGGGGAAGGAGAGCAGGAATAGCAACGTGCTGACATAAAAGATGGGGTTAAAAACTGGTCACTCAAAGAGGTACAACTTTACATTTGCCTTTTGAGTGCCAGAGGGGTCCAAAAGGCATTGCTTTGCTTTGCATTGCATTGCGGACCTCTCTGGCGTTCAAAGGGTTAAGGCACAGGCGGATACATGTTTATTATTGAGATATCGTCCTCTATGGAGACCTTTAAGTGTGCGAAATCAGAATCTCGCTCTTTTGAATAGGGTGATATTCTGATTTTGGCATTTTGCTTCATGTAGAAACATAGAAACATAGAAGATTGACGGCAGAAAAAGACCACCTGGTCCATCTAGTCTGCCCTTTAGTATTCCTTTATTGTTATCTTAGGATAGATACATGTTTATCCCAGGCATGTTTAAACTGTGTTACTGTGGATTTATCAACCACCTCTGCTGGAAGTTTGTTCCAAGTTTCTACTACTCTTTCAGTGAAATAATATTTTCTAATGTTATTCTTGATTTTTCCTCCAACTAGCCTCAGATTGTGCCCCCTTGTTCTTGTATTCAGATTCTTATTAATCACACTTCCCTCCTGAACCTTGTTCAGTCCTTTAACATATTTAAAGGTTTCAATCATGTCCCCCCTTTCTCTTCTTTCCTCCAGACTATACATATTTAGATCTCTGAGTCGTTCTTGATAAGTTCTATGCTTTAGACCTTCCACCATTTTTGTAGCTCTTCTTTGAACCCGCTCAATTTTAGTTATATCCTTTTGCAGATGAGGCCTCCAGAACTGTACACAGTATTCCAGATGTGGTCTCACTAGAGCTCTATACAGAGGGATCACAATCTCCCTCTTCCTGCTTGTTATACCTCTAGCTATGCAGCCAAGCATACGATTTGCTTTCCCCACCGCCTGGTTGCATTGGTTACTCATCTTGAGGCTGTCAGAGATGACCACCCCCAAATCCTTCTCTTCTGAAGTCTTTGCTACCACAGAACTGCCAATACGATAGTCAGATTGAGGGTTTCTTTTCCCCAAGTGCATTATTTTACATTTGGAAACATTGAACTGAAGTTTCCATTGTTTTGACCACTTATCTAATAGTGCCAAATCATTCTCCATATTACAGACACCTCCTGGAACATCAACCCTATTACACACTTTTGTGTCATCAGCAAACAAGCAAACCTTCCCTGCCAAGCCTTCCCTTGTGTCACTTACAAATATGTTGAACAGAACAGGGCCCAGAACAGATCCTTGTGGCACTCCACTTGTAACCAGTCTCTGCTCAGAATACACTCCATTAACAACAACCCTCTGGTTTCTGTCCTTCAGCCAACTGCAGATCCACTGAACTATCCAGGGGTTAAGTCCAATTCTTGATAATTTATCTATCAGCTCTTTATGGGGAACTGTATCGAAAGCTTTACTGAAATCCAGGTAGGCGATATCCACAGCACCACCTTCATCCAGCACTTTAGTTACATAGTCAAAGAAATCAATGAGATTAGTCTGACAGGATCGGCCCTCAGTGAAGCCATGCTGGTTTGGGTCCATCAGGTTGTTTTTTGTTAGATGGTCAATTATCTTCTTCTTTAGAAGAGTCTCCATCATTTTTACCACTACAGATGTCAGGCTGACTGGCCTGTAGTTACTAGCTTCTTCTTTACTACCCTTCTTGTGAATGGGTACAACATTGGCCATTCTCCAATCATCAGGAACTTCTCCCGTAAGAAGGGACTGGTTATACAGATTAGTCAGGGGGCCAACTATGACAGATCGGAGTTCTTTAAGAACTCTAGGGTGGATTCCATCCGGACCCATCGCTTTATTTGACTTTAGCCGGACAAGTTCCTCTAGAACATCGGCCTCTGAAAACACTGGGGCTAAAATTATACAACTAGAGGCAATGCTGTGTTCAGCCATTTTCTGATTATGAGGGCCGCCGTCTGAAAAAACTGAGCAGAAGTAGTTATTCAGATGGTCAGCGACCGCCTTTTCCTCTTCTATATACTGATTTTTTCCGTTGTTAATTTTTGTAATCCCGCAGTTTTTCTTCTTCCTGTCACTGATATATCTGAAGAAGGTTTTATTCCCCTTCTTAACAGATTTGGCCATTTCTTCCTCTTTTGAGGCTTTAGCAGCATTTATCATCTGTTTAGTCTTCTTCTGTATAGTTTTATACCCTTCTCTGTCCGCTTCACTTCCAGTCTCTTTATATCTCTTATAGGCAGACTTTTTATCTTTCACTATAGCTCTTACCTCTCTAGTAAACCATAGTGGATTTCTCTTTCTTTTCCTCTTGCTAATTTGTCTAACATGTAATCTTGTTGCCTTTAAGAGGACTTCTTTGAGTGTCTTCCACTGAGTACTCACTCTCGGTGTTTTATCCCACCCTTTTAATTCTTTCTTTACATATTCTCCCATATCCTCAAACTTCGTCTTCCTAAAGTCCAATACTTTGGTTGCAGAATGGGATTTCTCGTAGTCAGTCTGGATTCCGAACCACAAACATTGGTGGTCACTGGAACCTAGATTTTCTCCCACCTTCACCTCAGATACCAGGTCTCCATTTGTGAATACTAAGTCTAGGATATTGTCCCCTCTAGTTGGCGCCTTCACCAGCTGTTTTAGGGACATCCCCGTCAGGGCTTCTACGATGCTCCTACTTCTACATGTGGACGCACAAGGGATATTCCAATCAACATCAGGCATGTTGAAGTCTCCCATAACTACTATATCTCCCTTTACTGCCATTTGGGTAATCTCGTCCACTAGCATGTTGTCTTGCTCTTCAGATTGCCCCGGAGGCCTGTAGACTGCACCTATTCTTGTAACTGATCCCTTTTTATTCTGCAGACAGATCCAGAGAGTCTCCAACTCTTTACATGAATTCTGGATCGCTGTGGATTTTATGCTATCTTTAACATAAATGGCTACCCCACCCCCTCTTCTCTCAGCCCTATCTTTCCTATACAACGTGTATCCCGGAATGGCTATTTCCCAGTCATTACAGTCCCTGAACCATGTCTCTGTTATTACAATCAAGTCCAAGTCATCTCTACAAACTATTGATATTAGCTCGCTGAGCTTGTTGCCTAAGCTGCGAGCATTAGTACACATTACACGAAGAACATTACATTTATCACCAACAACAACTCTATCTACCGCACCATCATCTACCTCACCAACATCTGTATGTAAAGCACCAGCAACTTCCTGTGCACCAACATCTGTATCTATCACACTAACAAACTCAGAACCCTGGTTCACCAAAACTGTTCGGGGACAGAAATCAATCTTCTCAATGAAATTCCTGCCCCCTCCATCTAGTTTAAATGCCTCTCCAAGAAACACCTGAACTCTTCTCCAAGTACCTCAGTTCCTCTGTGTGACGGGTGCAGACCATCTCTCTTGAACATTTCTTTACAACTCCACCTTCTAACACTGTGACTGACAAATCCAAAACCTTCTTCTTTACACCACTGTCTTAGCCAACCATTGAACTCCAGGATACGAAGTCTCTTACTATTTTCAGAGCGGACTGGCAAAATCTCTGAAAAAGTGATAGAGTCTGTCATTCTGCTCAGCTCCAGGCTGAGACTTTGAAATTCCATTTTCACCTCTTCAACACTTTTCTGGGACAAATCGTTTGTACCGAGATGAATGATCAGATCAACTTCAGTCTCCTTTGTTGCAGCCTTGACAATATTTGAGATGCGTCTTTTATCCCTGCTTGCAGTAGCACCAGGAAGACATCTCACCTCCTTCAGTCCATCCTCATTCTGCCCTAAAGCAACACCTCTAACAATCGAGTCACCAACAAGGAGATGCTTTCTCTTCTTTTTAAGTCCATTTTCTGCTCCTGACTGCTTGTTACAATTCTCTCCTTTGGGACTCACAACATCCCGTACCTGAGTATCTGTGCTTTTATCTTCTGAAATCTCACTTTCCAATTCAGACAGGACACCAAAGGGATTACACACCGAAATACCAACAGTGTTGTGCTTCTGCTCCACAACTCTCAACCTCCCGGAACCAACTGTCTTCCACACAGCCCTTCTCTTCATGGGCCGTTGGGGCTGCGGTGGTGGATTACATGGTTGCTTGACTTCACACTCTAGCTGGGAAAGATTCACTTCTTTTGATTGCAGATAACACACCAAAGACTGCAGCCTGGAAATTTCACCATACAATGTGGACAGATGCAAACATACTGGACAACACCCCAAACTCCAGAGAGTACTGCGGAACACAACAGCCAGACAAGTGTTACACTGCACCAAACCAGACATCTTAGAATTAAAGCAGTTACTCACCAAACTGACAAAACCAGTGCCTTCACCAAACTCCTGCCGTTTTCAAACTACTGCAGTTTTTGAAACTACACACTTCTGTCTGTCTGCTGCACTTGTGTCTGGCTGCAAACTACTTACAGAGTAAACTCACAGAGTTGAAACCTCCTATAAATACACCTACTGCAGTTGATACGCTAACGAAGCGAGCCAAGCCTTTTCTTATGCTAATCTAATGAAACCAGTTACCAGCTACACCCAAATAGACACCTATGCACACTATGCAGAAACCAAAACAAGCCAAATACAAACTTAAGCACTAATGATCCAAATTAACCAAAGTAAATAAACACACAATTCAAACTAAATACTAAATGCAACACAATTCCAAGTACTACAACATAAGCAGTATTAAAGAATGATAGTAAGATTTTTTTTTTTATTTTTTTTTTTAAGTTTTTTGTCTACAATAGAAAAGAAGAGAGAAGTAAGAGTGAAGTAATAGTAATAGCCTGAGCTTACCTCAAGCTTGACTTAAGTACTGCAGTTTTTGAAACTACACACTTCTGTCTGTCTGCTGCACTTGTGTCTGGCTGCAAACTACTTACAGAGTAAACTCACAGAGTTGAAACCTCCTATAAATACACCTACTGCAGTTGATACGCTAACGAAGCGAGCCAAGCCTTTTCTTATGCTAATCTAATGAAACCAGTTACCAGCTACACCCAAATAGACACCTATGCACACTATGCAGAAACCAAAACAAGCCAAATACAAACTTAAGCACTAATGATCCAAATTAACCAAAGTAAATAAACACACAATTCAAACTAAATACTAAATGCAACACAATTCCAAGTACTACAACATAAGCAGTATTAAAGAATGATAGTAAGATTTTTTTTATTTTTTTTATTTTTTTTTAAGTTTTTTGTCTACAATAGAAAAGAAGAGAGAAGTAAGAGTGAAGTAATAGTAATAGCCTGAGCTTACCTCAAGCTTGACTTAAGTACTGCAGTTTTTGAAACTACACACTTCTGTCTGTCTGCTGCACTTGTGTCTGGCTGCCATTTTTAACACTCCCTTTTGCTGGTTGTCAAATAGGTGACCACATTTCTATAGGATACCTTTCTTTCAAAAAAGAACATGCATGGTTATACTGTGTATTAGTAGGAAAAACAGGAAGTTGCAATAAAGACTAACTTATTTGTCAGGAGGAAAGCTTATATAATTCTCATTTCTCTGGATTATGAGGCAAAGGTTCAACTCGATTGACTGATGTCTTTTTCAACTAAATTTACCATATAACTATGAATTTTCTGTGTTTGGCAAACAACATCACATATCTGTTGGTCCTGGCAGTGGCATCATAACAGTCCTGCAGTTGTCTCAAATGCAGCTTAATTTCAAGCTTGAAAGAACAATATTAACCCAGAGAGTTAGCCAATACATTACAGTGCAACACAATACACTGAATACCTCTGATACCCAAAAATTTGAAGGGAGTGTTGTGCTCATAACCTGTGCCTATATGGCTATGCTGGGAGGTGCCACCTGCCACTCCAGAGCCTCTTATTCACCACGCTGCTGTAAATGCAGCTGTTGGCACCGCTATCTGAAGTGAATCTGTAGATTTACCTGTAAGTGAATGTGTGTCTCTCTTTCAGTCCTGCCTGCACATCCTCACCAGGGATCTATGCATAGCATCTAAAGACTTGCTTCCTTTTCAACACATAGTATATATAGTCACTGAAACTTGGTATTGTAATAAAGTGACCATATGAAGTAGATATTTATGTGCCTGTACATTATGAGACTATGGTTCCAAAGATGGTTGAGGGCTTTGATGGGCTTCATTTTTTTACACACATAAAATCCTGGCAATTTGAATGCTTGATATTCAGGGGTATTGCAAAGGTTGTGTGTATATACTCCTTTATTGAGCAGATTAGTGGGTCCAGAGGTACTGAAAGACATAAGGTAAAGATACAAAAATCCTGTTCACACATGAGGTCTACAACCACACACAACTTACTGCTGCTTGCAGCTGCTGAATGAAGTAAGAACATCCAACTGAGGTCCTGCCACCGTCTATATTGGTAGCACTACTTAGTACCTTGTAGCTCTTTGGCAAATGATTGTGTGAGTCAGCTGGGGCAGAGAATCAGTTTACATGTGTCTTACGGTGACATGTGCTACTATGGCACATGGAAAGGTGACTCCACCAGTAGCAGCCTGGCAAGATGGAATTTGCAGAGGATGCTGTGAAAATTAAATACTGACTGTAAGATACAATGTGAGTGAGTCAGTGCATTCTTTTAGAACAGTGGCATTAAGTTTTGTAGATGTAAGGTATGGAGTGTGTGACTTGGTGCATACTTATTCAACGGTGATGGCATAAAGTTAAGTAAATGTAATGTGTAGGGTGCCACACTCGATGCATATTTTTGGAGAGCTGGCAGAAATGAAGCCCCCATGTGTTGAAGGGCCTGAATCTCCACATATTTTCACAGGAGAGACCAGGGGACATTCCTGTGAAAATCACGTCCCCATGCCTTCACCTATAGGGGCAACTTTATGGAGGAGATTTGCATAACTCCTCCTTATTGCCACCCTGGGGGTGTGTTTGGCACGTACAGAGAATTCTGGAGCTATCCTGTAGGACTTTTATTAATATACATTATTGCCTGATTTTGTGACCATCTACACACAAAGAGGACCATTTCTGAAACAAATCCATTGCACCAGTGGGTATAAACAAACTTTGGAGAGATTGTATTTTTTATTGGTATTGCAGTTGATTTGCTTCAGAATAGATTTACTTTTGTCTTTGCACATATAGCCCTTCATATATATTGTTTTTATAGAGTTACAAAACTGACAGTTTTATATATAGTTTACAAAAGAAAACACTGCACAGACCTTACTGTAGTTCACTTAATTTCTAACTGCCTTGGATACTAGAAAGGTCCCCTTGCTGTGCAGAAGACACCTTAGAATCTGTTCTTCTAGTACCACTGACAAACTCTTCTAGAAGCACATATAAACCATAAACATAAATACCCATACAACCAGAAAGCTATCAGTTGCACATCAGTTGTACATGTTATGTTTGTTAGAATATAAGCATTTAGATTCAGTGAATAGCTAACTTTTCAAGTGAATATGATTATTTAATTGCATATTTGCTACTTACAGAATAAATCATTTGGCAATGAATGAGTGGAAGGATACTTCATGGGATATGTATCAAGTTCTCAATGTTGCAGTCCTTTTTGGAATATCCTCATGCTTATATGCAATATACATATGCAGATATTTCACATGAAAACAACTTAATGAGAATGAATAAAGACATCAAGTTCATGTCATATCACTCCTGTTGAGCCAGTGGAAAGCCAAAAACCCACTAAATCTTTTTCCAATTCAGCCCCAAGTGGGTAAAAAAATTCTGATATTTCCTTGAATAGCCATCCAATTGTCATAATTTTCACTATTGTTCTGAGGTAAAAAGATATCCATTTCTTTCAGTATCTGAAAACATAACAACCCTAGCCAAAGAATTCAATAACTTTCCTGCCCTCACTATAAAAAGATTCCTGCTTTTTTTTTTGGTCAAAAGTGCCTTTTCTCTAGTCTTACTGGATGACCTTTTGGTTTTCTTACTCAGTTCTTTCAGTAAATAGTTCCTTAGACAGATTTTTTATTGAGATTCAATATTTTTGTAAATTGCACTCATATCATTCCTTAGATGTCTTTACTCTAATGTAAACAAACCCAGTTTGGATAGTCTCTCTTCATAAATCAGTTCCTCCAATCCCTTTATCAGTTTTGTTTCACCTCTCTGCACTTTTCTCATTTAAATAATGTCTGTTGTAATAACTGGTGCCCAAAGCTGTACACCATATTCCGGGTGAGGCCTAACCAAGGATTTATATAGAGGTAGAATTATATTCACATCTCTTTAACCCCTTAAGGACCAGATGACGTGCTATGACTGTTACAGTCCTTATATCCTTAAGGACCGGTGACGGTCATAGCACGTCGCATACTTTTTACTTACATCATTCTACCGGGAGCGATGTAAGTAAAAACAGGGTCTAAAATTGACCACTCCAAGACTGGAGCGATCTCTCTTAGGCCCCAAAGCAGCGTGCTGGTACGTATAACAGGTCACATATACCGCCACTGCGGAAAGGATCAAATCAGTCCTTAAGGGGAGGTAACTTCCTTGGACTGCTAGTCCTTAAGGGGTTAATTAATCTATACCCTTTTTATATAGGATAGTTTCCTACTGGCTCTTGCAGCAACTGAGTGAATATGAAGCACATGAACCAGCTTTGTTTCACAATGTGTGGGAGACCTCTCTAGCATTCAATGGCTTAAAGCCCTGTTTAAATTAAATAAATGGAATTTTTATTTGACCCTGGTGGCAGTTGTTTTTCCTCATAACTGACTGCATTATTAAAAAATCCTCTTGTTTCATTCAAAAGAAAACATAAGTAATTCTGGGGTAAACCAGCTCATAATAGAGGATATATAAAAGTTTCCAAAATGTACATTGATTTTTATGGAGCTCTTAACACACTGAATGCTATAGAGATCTACAATGATTGCAAATCACTAATTATATAATTTGGAGTTCTCATTTGTTCCCTATGTACCATTTATCCCTAACAACATGAGGATGGGTTGCCCCAGGAAATACTCCAGCCTTATTGACTTTGGGCTGTAGGTGTATTTCAAAGGATAATATATGATTACATACAGTAGTATATAACATATGCTCAATCATTGATATATACATTGCAGGTATGTATGAATGACTGCAGAGATCAGCAGCAGAGTGCTGTGCATACCGGGCATCCTTCTGTTTTATCTTAATCTGATAAGCAACTTCCATTGACTTGCAGGTGATTTTTAGTTTGCTTAACCAGACATAGAACAGAAAATCTGGATAAATCATGAAGCTAAATCTGGTTACATTTTTATTTACGTTGTTTGATAAAAAGACCCCTGTTTTTCATTAACAATGTAAGGGAATTACCTGGTTTAAACAAAACAGTAACAGAATGATTCCCAATCGTGTGGTAAAGAGGACAGTTCCTAATTACTGCAGCACTTGTAGATGTCTTCTCCAAACACATCTGAAACCCAAAATTACTTGCTGTAGCACACAGAGAATGATACGATGGATGGGGATGTTGAGTTCTCTGTTTTGCAGAATATAAGGTTTCTTTTGAAAGAGTTTCTGCTGTAATCTTTCCCTAATAAGCAATGAAAAATGTCATTTTGGAACTGTCAGTGTAGTCTGAATGTTTATTTTAATGAAATATGTCTAAATGAAATATAGTACATCCCAAAACAGACATTGACGCTCTCACTGCTACTTTATTTTTTGTGTTTGTAAACAATGTATTCTCTTAAGTGCATTCCAGCCTCTAGAACCTTATGAACTTATTATTATAAAGTGAAAAATGAATGGTTTTGTTCATAGAGATTGATTGTGTAAAACAGATCTTTGATAGAACCACATGCTGTCCAAACTTACAATAAATCACCACCTACTGCTTTCTATGTTTCTCTAATATAAAAAATCTATTGTCCATAACTTAGATTTAGTTGCACTAAGGTGATATTTCCCTCAAATACAATTATATTAAACTACTTTTTTAATCTTTCTCTCTATTACAGTTTTAATTACTAATTAAAATGTATATTTTTGTGTAGCCTTACGTTGGCTGCAAGTGCAAGTGATCTGTGTTTAAATTTAGTTAACCAGGAATCTGCAATGGCCCCAACTTATTGTAGTTTGCACTTACCTCTTGCATCCTATGGGGGTAATTTTGCTTTATGTGTGAGCACTAAGCAGAGGATTTAATTGAAAAAATGTTATAGATGGTATGTAGGAATAAAAAAGAATGCTGCCTTAAATGCTTATTGATCAAGAACATACAAAATATGAATACACTGTATAAGTGAAAAGATTTCCAGAACATCTAGATCTGGACTAGGATGGTAACCAAATACTAGCTCTGGAGTAAGTCTCAACCGGGATGGGAACCCTGTATTACAGCAAACAAATAAAAAAGCGTCTCCAGTGAGTCCGTGGACACAAATAACTGTATAGGTAGTTTCAACAAACGTTCTTCAATATAATTGCAATATTCCCACACATCAAAAAGGACTGCTGGTGCGAGGTCTAGGACCCTCCTGCCCAAATATAACTTCACAAGCAGACTTTTGACCACACCATCAATAACTCTACAACTTCAAGCAGTGGAAAAATCAAAAACACAGTACCTTTATTTCTTTAATTAAAATTAAATCACTTTTTTTCTAGGGCTGTAGTCTGTATGGTAGGGCAACAAAACAAGTGTTTATTGTGAGAGAGTAGTACCACTGTCAATCTGATCAACGCATTTCATATATAGAATGCTTAATCTTGATCTTTAGATCAACCAATACTGGCTTCCACTCATTTGAAAACTGAATGACCTATCAGCAACTATGTAACAATCTGTCCTAACTGTATATATTTCATGACTATACAACATTTTTTTGCTTCTTGTTTTTCCTTTGTATTTTTGTTTAATGATTTTAATAATTTGTTTTAATTTACTGTGTTTTTCAAAACTTACTGGACTTGATTCTTATTTCAATAGAGGTGGCCTTAGTTATAAATGTTTGCTCTTTAAGCACCATGATTGACTACTCTGTTTTGCACTGGTTGTGGTTTAAGAGAAACACTGTGAATACAAGTTTGGCAACATTGCCTTTAATTAGGTAAATATTAGCCGACACTGTTGCAGATTCCTAAATATGATCAATGCAAACACTTGTGAATGCGAATGGCATCAGATTGTTACATAGTTGCTGATAATCCATTTAGTTTTTAAATGAGTGGAAGCCAGTATTGGTTGATCTAAGGATCAAGATTAAGCTTACCATATGCAAATGCATTGATCAGATTTATAGCGGTGCTACTGTCTCACACTGGATACCTGTTTTGTTACTATGCCATATGGCCTACATCCCTAGAAAAAATGTGTTTTGATTTTAATTTAAGAAATAAAGGTGCAGCATTTTTTATTTTATTACTGATTATAGTAGTGGTTATTGGTGGTGTGGTCATAAATTCTGCCTGGTATGGGAACCAAACATATTCTGTTTAAACCTCTGTGTGGCTTCTTTATTGTGCAGACTATACTCCAATTGCTATGATCTTGATTCAAAACATTGAATATATGAGTAAATAGATTTAGGACAGTGACTGGTTTAATATGACAACAATAAATACAATGACTTGCAAACATATTTCGACACCTGACCAATTGCCTCATATTGCTTAATTACAGATGGTACACTCAAATTTTGTTCTCTATGATATTTTACTTTAAAACACTGATACTTAATATCAGTTATTATAAGGCGACATGGGTTTTATGTTGTGAAATATTGTTACATTAAAAAAATAAAAAAAAATAAAAAAATGTGTTGTTTGTGTAAATGTTTATCCCCCACACATTAATATGGTAGAGCCATCTTTACCTGCAAGATGAAGCAAAACAGAGTGAAAGTCTTTTGGGATAAGTATGAATCAGCTTTGCACACAGTGTTGAAGGGATTTGGGCCTATTCTTTATAGCAGATTTGTTCCAGCTTGTTTGGTTGGACATTGCTTGTTGGCTGCAATTGTGGGGATCATGACTTTGACTGGGCTACTGTGGGACATTCACTTTTTTGTTACTGAGCTACTTCATTGTTTTGTGTTTGGAATCATTGTCCTGCTGAAAGGGGAATTTCCTCCAAACCTTCAGTATTTTAGTGGAATGAAACAAGTTCTCTAGCAGTATTTGCCAGAAGTAGGCACTCCAAATACTCAATAGGTAGTGCACCACTTTCAAATTTCCTCTAGCAGTATCTTTCTTGAAGCATGGGCAATGTTAGGTTTACACCAAATATATCACTTTAAGTTTGGGCCAAAATATCTTTCTTGATCTAATTTACCACTAAACCTTTCCCACATTGAAGCCTGGGTACTTTCATGCTTTATGAAACCTTCAAGATGTGATTTCTGATGGTACGTTTTTCAGTAATGACTTCTTTCTTGTCACCCTTGCACACAAGTCAGTATTATGAGAAACTCTTCATATGGTTGACTGGTGTACCATTACTCTATTCCCAGTTACTGAACTCTATAACTCTTAGAATGTGATTGTTGGCCTCTCGGTGTCTTCTCCCAAATGTCCCTTCTTGTTTGAGTACTGTATTTTGAGAGAGAGCCTTTTATTGGTAGTGTCTGGCTGGTGTGATGCAGCTTCCACTTCCTGATTAATGATCTAACTGTGCTCACTGGGATATCCAAATACTTGGATAATATGTTATACCATTTTCTATCCTATTTATTTATATTGCTTTATCTCTAACCTCTGTATACCACTATTTGGTCTGTATTTTCCTTCAGATCCACAGCATGACCAATGATCTTTCAAGAGCGGTTTGTATCCTGAAAATTTTACTGTAAGTTTAAGGGTCCACAGGTGAAGGCAAATGGTAAGGTAATTGTGCCTCTGTTAGGGCAATTTATTTTACCTGTGTAAACTGGTAGCTTTTCATATGTTGACTAGTTATGCAGTCAACAATTGTAAGGTCTTTATTTTGTTTACAATAATTACCTTTGGGTTTCACTGAAATAAAATATCTTACATAATGTTATTACAATGTACCATTTGTAATTCAGTAATATGAGACAATTGGTCAGGGGTCGAAAGAATTTGCAAGTCACTATATGTTTGTTACTGCTCAGAAATAAACTGAAGAGAGAAGTATGTATGTCTGTATGTATGCATATCATTATTTCTATAGCGCCAGCAAGTTTACTTAGCACCTTAAATTTTATATTTACTATAGAGGTAATACAATAAGTGTAGTAAAGTAGTTATACAGACAGTTATCATAAGTAGTAGGCCAGATAAGCATACATTAAGATATGAGGGCCCTGACCCATAAAGTTTAAAATCTAAATATAGGATGGGTGACATACAGCTATGATGAGTTAGAGGAGGAAGTGCAATTTATAACAGTGCGTATGAGATAAGGTTTACATATTACAATAGCGCTACATTAAAAAGATGTTTTTTTAGCGTGGATTTTAAGTTGTTGGGGGTTGAGGCTTGGCGAATGCTGGGTGTTAGGTAGTTCCATAAGTAGGGAGCAACAAGAGAAAATCCTGCAGAAGTGATATAGCAATAGTTAGAGAACCAGAGAGATATCCACTAAATGTGAAATGTAGAGGACATGCAGGTATATAGCTGGATATTAAAGAGGAAATAAGGGATGGGGAAGAATGTTGGAGAGAGTTTAAGCTAATGAGGAGGATTTAAATGTTATTTGTGACTTTAAGGGAAACCATGACAATGATTTTAGTATTAAAATTTTAAAAAAGTCCTACAACCTATATGCAAAGCATATTTATATTATTTACTATACTTTTTTGAATATATGTTCTCTCCACCACCAATTGTTTGTCTTCTACATGTTTATATTAAATGGCTTAGCAGTGTAAGGGTAAGTACTGTTCTGGATGAGATGAAGAATATTCTAGTGGCCAAGTTAAGAATCAGTTGAAGAGGAAAGATATGGGTAGCAGTAGCCCACTAAGTAAGGAGTTACAATAATCCACTCATGAAGGGATAAGAGCATTCATTAGAGATTTAGGTACAGCAAGAAAGAAATGGCTGGATTTCTTGCTATATTTCAAAGAAAATACAAGGGAAAGAAACCTAGTGCACACTATTATACTTATGAACAGAGATAACAAAATAAACCCAGCTCTATTGATGCACACCTACTGTGATCTATCTCAATTTCCAATATATGAGGGGAAAGAAAATGGAAAGCATAAAACGTAACTTTTAATATTAATTAATTGTGGTCGAATTAATTATAAAAAAAATCAAAGCTCCTGCATGTATTTGAGTGAAATATGGAGTCGATGTGTAGATATGCCTTTATAAGACACCTGCAGATTGTCACTTTTACTTAGGCTTGCAATGTATGGATGTAATAATCCTAAACCACTTAAATGTTGTAGCAATCTGATCTGTACCCTGACTAATATATTTCCAGCGCATCATCCAGCTTGCCTCTTGCCTAACTCATTTAAACATCATATTAAACATATTTTCCCTCATATATTGGAAAATGAGATAGATCACAGTTGGAGTGCTTCAGTACAGCAGGGTTTCTTTTGTTCTCTATGTTCATCTGTATATTTCAAAGAAAGAAGTGACATGTTTTTGTTACTTCAGTAATGTGGTGGTGAAAGAAAGAAAAGAGTCCAAAATTAGCCCTAGGCAAAGTGCCTTAGGGTAAATCATGGAGCCCTCAACAGTTAAGTAGAAGCAATATTGTGGTCATGTTTTGTTTTCAGAAATTAGCGTGGTTTTGTCTTAGAGTATAAAATACTTTAAACTTACTATAAAGTCATTTTACAATTTAAGAGATTCAGTGTTCCTTAAACTTATGGGAAGGTTTACTTGCATGTCTATTATTGTAGAACTTTGTTGTGTCAGGAAAGACTAACTTCGTTTTAAGTATAATTTTTCCTTTATGCATTTTCCACTCTTTTTGGGGTTAAAAAAGAACCTGGAACAGGCTATATTTAACTGCCGAGTTTCACCCAGAGAGGATATATTCAGATACATAATTACATTCTGTAAATCACTGCCATATACACTGTCCCACTTTCTCAAATTAGAATCTATAACTAGATCTTGTATTTAACCATGGATGCAATGAAACCTGTCTCTAGAGCTGTGCTAAATACATAGGTTGAAGAAAAATGTTTACTTTGCTTTTTATTTTAACTTAAAAACAACACAAGATGCCTTGATCCTGGTATGAGTAATATGCATATGATTAACTGCAAGCAGGTTGAAAAGCGGGACTGCATATTTTTATACAAGACAGAGAGGATCCCAGTGGAATTCAATACATTTCTGTGCTGATAGTGAATTCTCTTTACCTCCGTTATCAGTAACCCTCCTGCTGGCAAGTCTCTTGGATTGAAGGACTGCTTCAGTACATTTGGTTCTCTTTCAGTTGGTACAACTGGAATCACTTTAGCTTTGACTAAATCCTCAAAATTTCTTGTTACAGTGTATGCCTCTGACCTGAACAAGAAACATTGCATTGCTTATTTTAAAGAATATTTGCAATTGCTGTGAGATAAAACAATTCTCTTTTTACATTTGTGGCCAGCAACTTTATTATATTTCTTACCAGTTTTGAGGTAAGACAAACATAATTGTATCCTTTGTTTACTGTAAGAATATATCAGTTTTCTCATAGAAAACAACTATTCAATACTTTAGATTCTAAATTATTACTATAATCACATTCATTTACATAAGAAGTCAAACTGTAATAAATGAATGCACATTTTTATGTATTTAAAATATCTGGAACTGCATTTTAGGTTCAAAATTAAATACCTTTTAAAAAAAATACATTTTCATTGTCAGAGTGGCTCTGCTCAAGAAAACATGGTTGATACAGATTTTCAGAATGCAGACACTATGCTCTTTAGCTGACGCCAGTTTTATATATCAGTATGTCCTTCAACATTTCACAAATGAAAAATGGGAGAGCAAGCAAAGGCCCTTCATCTGTAGAGGATTACAATGGGATTCATGGAAATTGTAGTCAGAACTTCATAATGGGGAGGCGTCAGCTTCCCATCTCTGCCCTATATTAACAAAACAAACCTGTAAAAAGGCAATTAAATTAGCTAGACTGGAGAATGAAAAAAATATTGCCAAGGAAAGCAAGAGAAACCCAAAAAAATTATTTAAATACATTAATGGCAAAAAATTAAAGTCTGATAATGTTTGGTCCTTGTTATCTGAAATGGGTGATATGGTCAGTGGGGACAGAGAGAAAACAGATATTTTAACCCCTTAACGACCCTTGATGATCATAGTACGTCATGGGTAAATCTGACTGAGCGACCTATAACGTACTATGACCGTCATGGAATTCCGGGCTCCCCCCCGCGGCTGCACGCTGTTCGGGTTGTCCGGAAACGGAAGGAGCAAAAAAAAAAAAAAAAAAACATCCATGGTCCTTACACCCACAGGTACTTTTAAGAGCTAAGCCAGGCCCTGGCCAGACCGTTATTTTTGATTTTCAGGGATTCTTTTATGTCAGGTATGGTGCCAACAGATTGGAGTAAAGCAGATGTGGTACCGTTATTTAAAAAGGGATCAAAATCCCAGCCAGAAAATTACAGACCTGTAAGCTTGACATCTGTGGTAGGTAAGCTGTTTGAAGGGTTGCTAAGGGAATATATTCAAGAATTCAGCTTGAACAGGAATATCATTAGCAGGAGCCAACATGGCTTTGTGAAAGACAGGTGTTATCAAACTAACTTGATTGCATTTTTTGAAAAAGTGAGTAAAAATATAGATGTGGGAGTGGTGGTTGATGTGATCTACTTAGACTTTGCCAAGGCATTTGATACGGTTACACACAAGAGGTTACTGTACAAACTGAATGAAATAGGCTTAGGGGAAAACGTTTGCGCGTGGACTTGAAATTGGCTAAAATATAGAATGCAAAGAGTGGTAGTAAATGGGAAGTTCTCCAGTTGGATAAACATGATAAGTGGAGTACCTCAGGGATCTGTCCTGGGTCCTCTTCTTTTTAATTTGTTTATTAATGATCTCCCAGAGGGCATAGGGAGCCATGTATCAGTGTTTGCAGATGACACACAATTAAGTAAGGTAACAAAGTCTGAACTGGATGTGTCTTCATTACAAGAGGATTTGGACAAACTGAGTAACTGCGAAGGCAAATGGCAAATGAGATTCAATATAGACAAGTGTAAAGTTATGCATTTTGATTATAATAATAAAAATGCAACATATAGTTTAAATGGTGTTTCTCTGGGGAAATCTACTAATGAAAAGGATTTGGGAGTAATGGTAGACAATAGAATGAACAGTAGTGTGCAGTGCCAGCTGGCAGCTGCAAAGTCCAATAAGATATTAGCATGTATTAAAAGGGTTATTGACTCAAAGGAGGAAGATATTATTATGCCTTTTTACAGGTCCATGGTAAGACCCCACCTACAATATGCTGTTCGATTCTGGGCGCCCTTTCTGAAAAAGGACATTATGGGCTAGATTTAAAGGCTCCCGCTAAACCAGCCGCTAAGTGAAAAAGGCACATTGCTCGCAAATAATACATGAGTTACAGCAGATTCAATAGGTACTCTACGAGAATAGCTATCGAGCGTAGGCACACACAAAACACATAACACAAAAGCCGTTGTCGCTCATGTTAATGCACAACGGGCGGCCAAATCACACGATAACATCGCTCAAAACAACATGTAA
Source organism: Rhinophrynus dorsalis (assembly GCA_037306005.1). Lineage (NCBI taxonomy): Eukaryota > Metazoa > Chordata > Amphibia > Anura > Rhinophrynidae > Rhinophrynus > Rhinophrynus dorsalis. Next base: position 259,630,482 of record CM074722.1, read on the forward strand.
CATAACGGCAGCCGTTGTATAGCAACCCTGATTGATTCAAAAACAAACTCAAACACACAGCCAATCACAAAGCCCCAATGTATCAAAAAACTTCAAATACACCTATATATACCCAAAAATAACCGTCACACACTGTCTGTTATCGAGTTCTTCAGAGCCAGATATCAGGACCCAGGAGCGGAGGATAATGATTAGAGAGAGGGATACAGGAGCATACATTGGAGGTAGAGGAGTTTTGGAGTTTGGAGAGAGGAGAGCATTGCACATAATATGACACATAGCACACCTTTGCACATATTGCATACACACACACAAACACAAACACATACACATACATACACATAGTCCTTTTATTTTATAACATCTTACACATTTTACATTTTATTTTGACAGTGTGAATCTGATAGTGAAAGTGTGTGACAGAGAGTGACTGGATTGAGTGTGTCTGTGAGGGCCTGTGGGAGTGCCTGGGTGTGAGTGCGTGAGTGATGGCGAGGAGGGGAGGACAGGAGAGAGGGATGGGGAGAGTAGTGGAGGAGGAGGAAGGTCAGGAGGGTATCCCTCAGCAGAGCAGGGGTGGGAGAGGGAGATCCACAGGGCGGAGGGGGACCCGGACAACGAGAACAGGCACACGCAGGACAGGGACAGAACCTGCAGTGGGACAAGGGTTAGTTGCTGGGGAGCAACACACGCAGTCAGGGTCAGACCAGGCAGGGCACTCCGGCTCTGAATCCTCCCATGCCGGAGCTGATGAGGGCAGGATCAGGGATCCGAGATATACTGAGGAGGAGAACACGGCTCTCATAGAAGCTGTCCTGGAGAGGCAGAGTGTTCTCCACCCGATGGCGAAGGTCCCTGGCCTGTCAGTGAGGAGGACGGCAGCCTGGAACCAGATCTGCAGCCGGTTGAATGCAATGGCTACATGCAGGCGGGACGTGGAGTCTGTGAAAAAGAGACGGGGCGACTGCCGGAGGGTGGTCAAGAACAAGCTGTCTGACATGGCCAAGCAAGCCCGAGGCACCGGAGGTGGCCCATCTTTGCCCATCACTTTCTGCGGCTGGGAGGAGATGGTGCGGCAGACCATGTCCCCGACCCTGATCGAGGGGGTCGTTGGAGGAGCTGACACTGGGGATGAGAGGAGCCTCCACACTACCGGTAAGTGCAACACTACAGAACAACACACTACATCAACCAACACCAGCTGCACACACAGTCACACCTCAACACATGCCCAACACTCATCCATACAACTGCACCAACACAGCACCCTGAGGGTTAAAAACAGGACACAACACCAGGACAAATGGCAAGGTCCAACTTGGAACAAACCTGTCAAAGTCCTACTTCAACCCTCCTGTCGCTGTGCTCATCACACACAATACTCAAACCGTTATGTTCAAAATGTCGTCTGTCATATATCATCACTGTTCACACACAGTGTCACCCATGTCCCCACAGGGAAGTCAGCACCTACCCCCTTGAGTGCTAGAGGGATCATCAATGCATTGATCAACAATGCGTTGGCAACCCCTCTGGGACTGAAAGGGTTAACCAGACAACAAACAAGTTAATAGGCCAACGATCACATGCTACACAGGGGACATTCAAAGAGATGGTGGACACAAAGTAACCTTCACACACCCTCACTTCACCAATACCAGTGTTAGTCTATGGAGAAAATGCAAAAACAAGAATCAAGTTCATAGGGTCCCATTGTACAGACTCCATGGAAAACACTGGAAATGAGGAAAGGAGATCACTGGAGAAGTCACCATCATGTTCACTTCATCAGTTCAACATCACCACTTACTGAATCACAAAAAGGGTGCATCAGGTCACACATCACAGTGTCCCAGAGAATAACTGCTTGTATGTGCAACACAAAGGCCGAAAACTATTCCACAGAATTAAAGGTGGAGGAAGTAGGCCTTGGTGTTGTGGCTGCAATCATTTCTCTAACTTGAAATGACATATCCCACATCTGATTCCCACATGGATCCACAGGGGTGCTGATGCCATGGATGGATGGTACACCAGCCGCTCTTTGCAGGATACACATGGGAAACAAATAGCAAACATTGTACCATGGTCACAAACAGGCCATGACTGACGGATATCTAGGATTGAGTACGGTTGCCTCACACAGAAGGATGGATGGGCTCATACACAGAAAAAAACAGGCCTCAATCAAAGATATCCCTCACTACTGGCTGGATTGTTGCCCTTAGGATTCAAATGTTTCTAAATATGTCCCAACACGATGTGAACACAGAGATCAGTTCACTGGATGTGATTGCCTTACTGGCCAATTATGTGCACCCATCACAAATCAACCTACATTGCTACCATCCAAATACACATACATAGTATATCACACTCTACGCAGATGGGATATACAAGGTATATTCATATCCATCATATCAATCCAATGTATTGTTGGATGGGTGCACATATATAGCCAGTAAGGCAATCACACCTACTGAACTGCTCTCTGGCTTCACATCTTGGAAGGATATTACTGTATTCCTATGAAGGGTACATATCCACATACATATATGACCATTCCTACTTGTGTGTGACTGTAATGGGATAGCTATGGGTAATGTCATCATGATGTCATATCATTGCCATCGTTAAAAGATGTGTCTTGATTTAAGTCCCATCCCTCCAACACTCATGGTTATACAGATATTGCTCTATGTGACAGGTGGAGATATCTGTCATTTGACCACACGGAGGCTCTTCAGAAGAGCCAAAGTCGCAACATTTTGAGATAAATACCTCTTTTGAATGGTCCACAGAGTGTGCTTGCAAACCATGCACACTCTGTACACCATTCCAATTAAGTATTGTTCTCTAAATGGGGCGATTTTGGCTCTGCTGAAAAGCCCTTGTGTGGACAAATGACTGAAATCTACATCTGTCACATAGAGCAATATCTGAACAACCATGAGGGTAGGAGGGATAGGACTAACAGCGAACAACATCTGTTTTCACAATGTCTACAATCTGACATCAAGGTGGACTTAACCTTTACCAGCCCCCTGGAGGGATAGCCATCCCTACAAGTTGTGAAGACAAATATATGTTGTTGGATTCCCCCCCCCCCCGAGTTAAACAATGGTATTCTTACTGCTGAAAGGCGTGTTGATTCAAAAGGTATCACAGCTCAGACATGGATATGTCAGGGGCAATATCCCAGTGGCCTGAAATTGTACAGTGGTGCTGTTACTACACTATCATATGGACAGCTCCGGTACAGGGACCAGATATCTACATGGGAGGGTGTTGCAACAGCCCCACTGTACTATTTCGGGCCACTGTGATATTGCACCTCAAAATGAAACCTTCACCCGTAATAATCAAACAACAACTTTCAGCAGTGGGAGTACCCTTGTTTACCCAGGGGGATTAACCCAAACACATATATATTTTTTCACCACATATCAAAGTATAACTGTCTCCACAAACATATGGCTAAGGTCACTAATCACAATATCTTATTTCTCCACACAGCTTACGGCCCTCAAGCCCAGCGGAAGCCAGTGGAGGAGGCAATGTCACCCCCCAGTGAGGAGTACACAGAGGAGGGGACCAGCCGGTGGTCACCGTACCCACCATCACCATCCCCTCCAACACAGGCTGCACCACCACCTACTGCACCCCTTCAAGCTGGACCACCACCTTCTTCACCCTTACAAGATGGACCACCACAGGCTGCACCCTTACAAGCTGGACCACCACAGGCTGCACCCCTTCAATCTGCACCTCCCCAGTACAGTGGCTGGATGCCACAGGAGGAGAGGTGGACGTATCCAGCCACCTCAACCAGCTACTACCCTCCAGCAGTAGCACCACCACCGTCAGGGAGGCAATGGCTGCCAGGGACAGTGGCCACCACCCAATATGGGCCATATGCCTCACACATCAACCAACCCTCCTCGATGGCTCCACAGCATGCCCCAAGGAATGATCCGAGGTGGGTGTCCCAGCACCTATCAGTGGCCACCATATGACCCTTGGCCACTGGACTACCCACACCTGGGCCTGATTGGTGAGCCCCAGCGCCCCCTACCCAGGGACATTTTCACAGCTCCACCAGCACACACATCATTGGGCAACTCAGGATCACTTGATGTGGTGGGCATATGCCCATCATCTGCACCAGCCACTCCAACAGCTGTCACAGCAGCCACAGCACCTCCAGCAGCAGCAGAGGAAAGAGCACCCTAAGCAGCAGCAGCAGCAGAGGAAAGAGCACCCTCAGCAGCAGCAGAGGAAAGAGCACCCTCAGCAGCAGCAGAAGAATCAGCACCCTCAGCAGCAGCAGTGGAAACAGCACCCTCAGCAGCAGAGGAAACAGCAACTTCGGCAGCAGAGGAAACAGCACCCTCAGCAGCAGAGGAAACAGCAGCACCAAGGACACCGGGCACATCCACCTCCAGCACTGCACGCCTCACAGGGATGGAGGCGGAGTGTATGGCCCTTAAGAGGAGACTACTCCGGTCGAGCAGGAGTACTGACAGCGACATCACCAGGAGCAGGAGGCAATCCAGGAGGAACATTGCCCAATTGGAGACCAGAATCCAAGCCCTGGAGTCGGAGGTGGCCAGGGGGAAGACACTACTCCACTAGCTCAGGACTGGTCTAATGGACATGTTGACACAGGTCCTAGTGGAGTTGAGGGAGATCAACCGCAGGGAGAACCTGAGGATGGAGAGGGAGAACTTGCGTTCCACCGAGGGGTCTACTGCAAACATCACCCCCTCCAGTGTTACCCCTGAAGCCACACCTAGGGGGCAGAGGGTTACCAGGAGATCAACAAGGGCAGCCACCTCTGGCACCCAGGCTAAGGCCCCCACCCAAAAAGGAAAAAATGAAAGGCCCAACCTGTTAACTTTCCCCTCAATAAAGAAACCTTTTTTTTTGGATTCCTGTCTGATCTGTTGTGTCTTCATTTATGGATTGGGTGGCAGGGTTGTCTCCACTGCATTGCCATACAATGCAGTGAACACAACCTCTGCCTGGGTGAAATGTTTGTGGGATGCTACAACATGGGTTCACACACACACACACACTATTGTACAAATTCAACTGGAAATACATCCCTGGAGCCATATTACACCACTGTGTTATATGGCGATGTTGTGTGTTGAATTTGAACAACAAAACATACCCCTTAGCACAACAAATGGTACAACATTGAACATTCGTCTACATCATATGTTGTGTTTAACCCTTTGAGTGCCAGAGTGGTATCAACGCATTGTAAAGAAATGCATTGGGGACCACTCTTGCACTCAGTGGGTTAATGGTATAACCAGACAAAGAGCTATGTGACTTAGCGGGGACATAACAAGCAGGACAGATAAATGGGACATGTATCAGTATTGTCTTGGATTCAAACACTCATTGTGCAACTGACTTACAGGGGAAGCCAATGTTTTTAACCTAGGATTTCAATGTGTAGCACACACATGGATATCCTGGGGTGAGCACTGGGGTCTCCAGTAAGTTGAGTTGCTGTTTCCCTAAGGGTGTAACAGACTTCACCAGTGATAACACATGTCCACTTAGTCTGGTTGTTCGTTGATGTAGTCCATGTACTGAGATATGTCAAAGTGGAGCAAAATCTCAGAACATTGATTATACTGAGCAACACAGATACTGTGGACAGGAATTCACTGAGGAAGTATGTCCCCTGTATCACCTCTTTATCACTCCCACAACACATTAGTGTATCACTGCCACCATCATCTGTTTGCATGGATACATCACAGAGTCCACTTACTGGCAAACAAGTGGTGGACTCCTGTGATGTGGGTGATGCCATTCCATGTATGGGGGATACTCTATCCTGGGTGTGGTTACGCATTGACAAATGTGTTATCAAATATATCCTCATACAGACACAGATAGGATGGTGATGGTTCATCTTTATTGTGTCTCAAAGTACATTAGAACGTACATGTGTTTTCTGTGGTATTGCCTATATGCATTGAACACTTGTATGAGAACACTAAATGTACTTTGAAACTAAATCCTACTACTTTAGTAATACTGCTGCCCTGCTCATGTGTTGTCCATGAGGTTTGACAACTCTGTAGATGAGCATCCTAACTGTACAGGTTATAACATTCGAGAATTTGTGTTTTCTGTGTCTATATGAGAATGTTTCAGTAGAGGTTTGTGTGAACCTCAGGTCAAACATTGCATCACCAACATCACCAGAAACTGCAAGGGGTGATCTTCATGAAGGTGTTGTGAAGACATCAATCCAGTCACATGGAAGATCTTCAGTTCAAGGATGGATCATGTTATGGATGCCTGTGGGACAAGAGGACAGGATTTAGAGCAGTAGACCTGAACTGATCATCAAGCAACAACAATTTAGACTTTTTAATCCCCTGAATTTTCACAATTACAGGTGAGTACACAAACCATTGCTTGACAATGTGTTGTGTACTCATCTGTAACCAGTTCTGTGGAGAACTAAGGACATGTGCACCAGCCCTATGGATATGTGCCCCTGACATGTATACACACATTAACAAGTGTTCTGAGAGCTCCATGGAAGTAATGACATTGTGCTGCCACTGTGAAAGTAACAGTGGCAGCCCAATGTCATTTGTTCCCTGGAACTATTAGGACATATTTGTTGATGTGTGTATTCATGTCGGGGGCACATATGTCTGCACACTCACAGGTCAGCATGGAGTCCCTGGTAATCTGATCTACGTTTCATGACCTCTACGTTGTGTGACAATACCACTGTACATCCACCCCTCTGCTGCTCTTCTCAGCTCTAGCACAGTACAGATCCCATATTGAGTCCAATGGCCCTTTAACCCCTGATGTGCCGGAGTATTATCCAATGCATAGCATTGGTTAATACTCTTTCGCTACTGGGCTAGCATGGTTGCTCAGGCTATGATCATGACATATCCAGTTAGTTGCTGTCAATCAAGCCCTGTAAGGTGATGAACTTGGGTTATATGTTGTACCTTGTTTCTCCTGGGGGTGTGCGTGATATCCTTGGGGTCTGTATGTCAACGTGGAGAGTGGAATGGAGGATAGTTTTTGAATCCACACACACAATTTGCCACGTCCATGGTATGGTTGATGTTTGGGGCCATGCTGTAGCCAGTGCAGTGCTGTGTCAATGTTCCTGTGGGGTGAGACAGAACATAATGTGCAGTGTGGTTAGTGTCACAGGACTGACGGGTGACTTGCATGGATTGTTTGCATGCCTGTGTTATACTCACAGGTGAAGTGTTCTGTGATGAGCGTGTCTCTGATCTGTGCCCCTCTCAAGGTCTCCTCCACATGCCCGATGTCCATGGCCACTTCATGTATGGGGGGTCCTGGATGTGATCCAGCAGCCTGGTGTCCACTGCGATGTTGTACAGTATTGCGCACGCCACAATTATGTTGCACACCTTAGCAGGTGCATACTGCAGTGCTCCCCCAGAGTGGTCCAGACATCTTAATCTTGACTTGAGGAGCCCAAAGGTCTGCTCAATGGCATTCCTCGTTCTGGCATGAGCCTGGTTGTACCTTTCCTGGGCATGTATTTGGGGATTGGCCACAGGGGTCAGTAGACAGGACTTGCATCCATAGCCAGCATCACCTGTGTAATGTGAGTGACATGGTGAGACAGGGAGCACATGTTGTGTGAATGATGTTTTGTGTGGTGAACGTCAGGTGCATGCTGAGCAGCGTTGTGTGTACGCCTGTGTATGTGGTGTGATTTTGTATTGTGAACTCACCCAAAAGCCATCCCCCTGTAAAAGTTCCATTCTCGAAATCTCTGTGGACTGAGAAGTTTTGGAGAATGTATGAATCATGTGAGCTGCCAGGATACTTTGCACAGACATTCATTATCCTCATGTTGCTGTCACACACCATCTGCACGTTGATGGAGTGGAAGTTCTTCCTGTTCATGAATAGCTGTGCGTCACATGCTGGGGCTTTAATACGGACATGGGTGCAATCTATAGCACCCATGACTCTGGGCATGCCTCCCCTTGCGTAAAAGGCCTGCTTGATGTGTATCCAGTCCATGTCGGTGGTGGGAAAATGTATATAGGTACTGGCCTTGCTTTTGAGGGATGGCAGGACCTGGGCCAGCACCCTGGAGAATGTGGCCTGTGACATGCCAGATGTGTAACCCTCAGTGGACTGGAAGGCCCCACTTGCCATGAAGTGTATGGCACACAGTAGTTTTTGCAGGCCAGTTAGGGCATGGTTGTGGATGTAGATGGGATCCACCTGATTTTTGATGACCTCATACAGGCCAATGATGCTGTCAGGCCTCAACCTGTAGCGATCAATGACCTCATCATCAGTCATTCCAAAGAGGGTGACCCTTGGGCGGTATACCCTGGGCCTTGGTGGTCGTCTATACATCCTCTGCTGCTGTGGAGCATCCTGTTGCTGCAGCTGTGCATGTGCAGACAGGTGCTGTCCTCCAGGTGGGGATGGACTCCTGTGTGGCTGCTGAGCCAGAGCCTCCTCACTTGCAACAGGTGAAGGCTGTTGATCAGGCATGCTTGGAGGTTGCTGATGTTCCCTAGCTCTCTCCCTTGCACGCCTTCTCCGCAGTCTTCGCAACAATATGTAACCCAACATACTGTTTGCTCTCTCTATCTGTCTCTATCTGTCTCTCTCTGTCTACCTCTCTCTCTCTCTATCTCTCTCCCTCCCTGAGTGGAAAACAAGCCACAAGTGAGTGTGGTGAGTTGTCCCTTTAAGTACTTGATAGGGCGTTGTGTAGGTGTGGTGATGAGGTGAGTGCTGACCAATGAAGAGTTGTTTTTGTCCAGGTAAGTGTTTGCAGGTGTGTGTGTGTGTGTTATAAGATGTGGTGTGTTGTGCTTGGTATGTGTCTGCCATTTGTGGGTGTGCAGTTGTGGGGTGCTGGTCGCGTGTTGATGTTGCACAGGTGAGCTTATATTTGCAGGTGTCCGCTTTGTGTGATAACCCCCATTATTCCGTGTCATGCTGTGTTGTTGTTTTTTTGGGTGTCGTTGTCCCTGTGGTGTTGCTTGTTGTTGTGTGTGACAGTGATTTGTGTTGTGTGTCCATGTTTTTGTGTTGTTTTGGCATTACACGGGTTAATTTTTCCATTTACATGCTTGTGCGGTTAGCATTTTGTGTATTTTCCTATGTAACGGGTGTTTTCTTTTGCCCGTTAAGTGTCTAACGTCTGAGAAAAGTGGGTCTTAACTTTTTGCCGTTAGGTGTGTCTTTTTTTCAGCCGTTACCAGTACCGCAAGCCTTTGAATGGCTCTGGGGTATGTTGTTCCATGCGTCTGAATGCACGTAAGTGTATCGGCCGTAAGGATTCTGAAACTGCTGTTAGCTGTTCTTTAGACGGATCTTTGAATTGCTACATGGAACTTAACACACCAGTTGGTGATTTTTTTTTACTAACGGTTGCCTTTAAATCTAGCCCTATGGAATTAGAGAAAGTGCAGAGGAGGGCTACAAAACTAATAAGGGGAATGGAAAGTTTTAATTATGAAGAAAGGCTAGAAAAGTTAAACTTGTACACACTAGAAAAACGGCATTTTAGAGGGGATATGATAACACTATATAAATATGTTCAGGGCCCATACAAAGGGCTCTCCAAAGACTTGTTCATTAACAGAACAGTACATAGGGACCACCCACTTAGACTTGAGGAAGGGAGATTTCAGCAGTGGAAGGGTTTCTTTACAGTAAGGACAATAAAGGTAAGGAATTCACTGCCTGAGGAGGTGGTGCTATCGAATACATTAGATGCCTTTAAAAAGGGCCTGGATACTTATTTAAAAGAGCAGAACAAAGAAGGCTATGTACATTAGTATTGGGATAAATATTTAAATAGTGATCCAAGGAGAAATCTGATTGCCATTTAGAATCAAGAAGGAATTTTTTTCCCCCCATTCAAGGCATAATTTGAAATTGCTGTATTGAGGGTTTTTTTGCCTTCTTTTGGATCAACGATGGTAAACGGGAATAGGAAAAGGGTTGGAGTGATAGACGCAAGTGTTTTTTCAACCTAAATTACTATAATTAATAGTGAAGTAACAACTACTAAAAACAACTCTCCCACCTTGCTATGGTAAAAAATAATTATTATTATTATAATTGTCCCTCTGAATTTATTTCTTTCACCTTGATTTAATAGAGTACATTCTATACACAGATATTGTTTATAAACATAAGTATACATATTGCATGTGTACAAATTTATAAGAGTAATTGGAAAGTAATAACTACTAATAATAACCCACACTTACATTTCAATGACCAGAAAATCCTAATGGCCCCTATGAATTTTGGCTTTGTGCCATTAATCGAGAGATAACATCTTCAATCAGCCCTTGATGTCATGTCCATGGAGGCAGACATGACATATGCTTGCAGATAGGGATGTCTGAATGTTTTTACCTAAAAAGCTAAACAAGCAAAAAAATGGCACTTCCCAATGAGTGGGAAATTTTCCACGAAATCTGTACATTTTTGCCTAGCTCATTGCATTTAAATAAATCGTAATGCTGAATTCCCCCACATGGCATGTTTACCATCATTTCCCACAGAAATAATATTAAAAGGGATATCAGGTTCCCGTAACATATCATTTTGCCCTTTTTAGAGAGAGAGAGAGAGAAAGCAACTTATAGAGTGCCCTGCACCCTACTTCCACATACATGTCTGTTGCTGCACTGCCCCTGCTCCCTTCCCACTCCCCAGCCTCCTCTGATGACGGAGGCTATCTCTCTGTCAGCTGGAGTGATCTCATTGGTTAAATATTGATCTCTGCCAATGAGATCGCTCCAGCTTACAGACAGAAGCCTCCATCATCGGAGGAGGTTGGGGAGTGGGAAGGGAGCAGGGGCAGTTCTGCAATCTGCGGCAAAGGAAGTGTATGTGGAAGTAGGGTGCAGGGCATTCTATAAGCTATAGTTTTAACCCAAATAGCATTTTTTTTTAAAATCAACCACGTTTTCAGCATTATCTATATACTCTACATAATAAGCCTAACTTTTGTAGCGATGATAGATCCTCTTTAAGCAGACTTGTGAGAAAGCAATTGGTTGTACGTGTTAGGGAGAATCTGGGACACTCTAGGGAATTGTAAAGGGAGAAAGAAGATTTACCCAAATTCCCCAAAATCTTGGATGACTGAGACAGGTGATCCAAATTCCTTATAGATCTGGATGTTCTCATCTGTGTTAGGGGAGTCTGGGGTGTGCAAATAGAGAAAATAGATTTATCCCAAATAACTCCAAATCTTGTGCTACTGAGAAAACAGTGACAGCTGTGATTCACTTTGTTTTGTGATCTGGCTATTCTCTCTGTTAGGGGAGCCTGGGGTTGTGTGAATGGTACAAATCAGATGTACCACAAGTACCCCAACATTTTGTGTGATTGAGAAGACACTGGTAGCTGTGATCCAAGTTCCTTCCTGATCTGACTGTTCTCTGCTAGGGTGTGAAGGAAAATGAGATTAGCCCCAAATACCCCAAAATTATATGTGACTGAGAAGACACAGGGAGCTGTAACCCAAGTTCCTTTCAGCTAGCTGTTCTCTGTGTTAAGGAGGTGTGAAGGAAGCAAGAGAGATTTAACCCAAATACCCCCAAATCTTTTGTGACTGAGAAGACACAGGCAGCAGAGTTCTTTTCTGTTGGCAGTACCCTGTGTTAGCAGAGTCTGGGTGTGTCTGAAGGGAGCTAAGGAGGTTTATCCCAAAACCCCAAATGATAATTCCTTTATGTTGGCAGTTCTCTGTGTTAGAAGAGTGTGGGGGAGGGGGAAAGCAGTTGCCGGAGGAGTTTTTTTCTATGCTGATAAGAACAGTTAATTAAAAAAAACTATAAAAATAAACAAAAAATATTATTAAGCAAAACGTTTGATAGGTGAAAGGGACCCGTATGTGAGCTGAGACTGAGGCAAAGAGATCATAGAAGAGTTAGAGTATTTTGTAAAAAGCAAGACATCACACACAATCAAATCTGTTGTGTACTTCACTGTTTAATAATGACCAGCAAATGTAAAATGGGCAGGGGGAGGGTGAAAAGAGTAGTAGCATTTCAGGGACATGGTAGTAAAGTGGTAGTCCAAATTCTGTAAGAAGGCATGGCTGCTGTGTATACAATAAATGACAATGATCCTTCTCCTCCTGAGGAGGCTGATTGTCAAAGTTGCATACCACCACCACTAGTAATATTAATAAACCATGTAAGAACACTGAAGACAACATGTCACATTCTAGTGTTGATGGTATAATGGAAGAAGGTGTTGCAGCTCAACCATCTTCTGTGCCTGACAGTGACAGTAAAACATCAGTTCTCAAAGTTGTGGTTAATATGCTGAAAATCCCTCTAAGGAGGAAACGTCATAATAAATTGTCTTTAAAAAGCCTAGAGTATTATAAAAGTAATGGGGAAGAAGTGGCAGCCGATGCTGAGGATAACTTAATTATTGATGATGATGATTATGTTGATCTAAAATACATACCTCCAGCATCCTCCACTTCTTCAGATACAGATGTAGTTGAGAGAGAGATAAAGACAAAGGCCCAATCTCGCACCACTGAAAAGGAATACCGTGCTTGTTTATAAATTGTTTGAGAATTCAGTTGGATAATATGACTCTGGCCAAGTAAAGATGTCTAGAAGAACACAATCATCCTGTAAGTCATCATCAGCATTGTCACTGCTTGTAAGTCCAGCCCCCATCAAGCCACACACACACTAACTAATCAGCAACACAGGTCATTGACATTCAAAACCCTTGCTATGATGTTTCTCTCTGCTGCTGTTGGAAGTGCAGCACCTTTAACACCTTTAAGTACAATTATAGCACCATAGAGCCTGCTTATTAGTAGTAGACCCTTAGGAATCCCTCAGTCCATGAAGTCTACTGTATGTAGATACTTCACTCACAATCCAAAAACTAAACATGTTGCTATATGTTGTCTGTGTAAGAAGTATGTGAGTAGGAGTAAAGTAGGCACACACCTAGTCACCCCCTCACTGAGATCCCATCTGAATCACAACCACAGGTCTGATTAGGAGAAACACCATCAACATGTCAGGGGTGCCACAAATTGCCACAGCAGAATCAATCCTCAAAGTTCCTAGGGCTTTGAAACACATTTTAAAAGATCTGTTGATGTGACAGAGAGAGTGCCAAGATCATCTTCATTTGGAATAACACCTATGGATCCTGTTGCAGAAGAGTATGACTCTGAGTTTATTGTAGAAGATGACAACAGTCATATACTACTCACACATGCTGCCACAACCACCACCACCTCATCAAGTCATGTTGTAAAAACAACAACATGAGGAATAAGGCCATTAGTGAGTACACAATGCAAAACTATAAGGCATTGAAGGAAGCGTCTGTCACCTAGCCAATGTCAAATAATGTGTGATGTATGTGAGCTTCTGAAACCTTTTCAGGAGGACACATGGTGGTTAGTCATGTAGGAGGGTATTAGTGAGATTATATGTAGTACAGAAAAAAAATTAGAAACATTGCTGATGAATGTTACAATACTGACAACACAGTCAAGCACCAGCTAGTGAAGAACATTTTAGCATGCTTTGAGCAGGATCTTTGCAAATTATCCATTAAAAGAGATGAGGAATATGTTGTTGTTACTTTGCTGTACGCGCACTTTAAATATAACATTTATGAATTTCTGCCATGATCAACTTGTGACAAGATGTGACCAGCAGTATTTCCTTTAGAAATCACATTCTCTCAAAGAATATAAAGATATTGTTACAGATCGAGTGGAGGGTTGCATTTTAGAGTATGAGATAGAGAAAGTTAGGGCCAAAACAACTAGGGGAAAGCATAGTGATAAAGAAGTCAGCAAATGCTGTATACAAACAGCATCAGAAGCATCATCAACAAGAACATCCAAACATATTCTGAACACATAATAATCATCACAGAAATCAGTGAATGCATCTCAGTGGCAACCTAACATTTGTGGTAGTGTTGGTGGCACATCTCTATGAGACTTTTTCTGGGATTATGGGTTGATACCTGATACACACATACTACACGTTGCTCCTAGAGCTAGGAGTAGTCCCTCTGCATGTGACATGGTTAGAGCATGCTTGTGGATAAGGATGACCCCATTGACTACTGGCAAACAAAACAATTTGTATGTGGTCAGCAGTGAAGTGTACTGGCATGAAAACTTTAGTTGGCCACCAGTCTGAGCATGTTTTCAGTGCAGCTGGTTATATTGTAAATGACATCAGGACATGGCTATCAAGGCGCAGTGTTGGTAGGCTTACATTTCTAAAACTGAACCAACATCTAATACCTTCTGAGTAACAGGTAGTAGATGTTAAAAAAAACACACATGACAGGGAAACCCATGGCACATGTACTATTAACAGCAGCACTGAGGATGAGGAGGAGTAGGAGGGATTTGAAGTGTTGCTACCTTCTACCACTGTTTTGTCAAATGCTACAACCACTGATTACTGTTTGACAATAATCTGAGAATAATGCTAGCTTGCTTCAGAATCAAAGACAATAATGCAAATAATTGGTCCAGCTTTCAGTCCTATGAATCATGGTGACATATATATATCAGTCATACCATACCAGTCCACCACCATACACATCTGCTACATTCAGTGTAAGTTGTAATATTGCTTTAAAGATAATGGTTAACAAGAATAGCAGCGGGTTTCCAGAGTGAAAAGTATAATAAATATTGGTTTTGTGTGCTTACAGATAAATATTCAAAATAACACAGCAAGTCTTGTCTTTAAATAAATTGATTGCAGGCTTCAAACAAGGCTAGCCTTGAGAAATATATGTTTGCAGGCTTAAGGCTTGTCAAAAACAAGCCATGAGAAAAAAATTGTTTTCAGGCCTCAGGCTTACTCTGGAAAAAAAATGTCCTGCTAGTCTAGTGCTAACAGTGTTAGATGGTATGACAGCAAATCCTACTTGTGAGTTTCTGGCATTTTATACTGCTGTAATTGCTACCACTAAAGTGTCTGAGCAGCATGATGATTGGGCTGCTGCATTTGACTGGGATCATCATTAGCAATTATACAAGACAGGCAGTGGTATGATGAAGCTTCTACTTGTCACTAGCCCTAGTGATGCCGAAGCAGTAGCAACAACACAACAAACCCCCACACCACTTCAGATTCATCTAGAGAGATTAAGTGGCAGCAATTACAGCAGTATAAAATGCCAGAAGGTAGCAACTAAAATAACAGAAAGATGCAAGTAGGATCTGCTACCACACCATCTGGCACTGTTAGCACTAGGCCAGTAGGGCATTTTATTTCAGAGTAAGCCTGAGGCCTGAAAAAAAAATCTCAGGGCTTATTTTTGTCAAGCCTTACACCTGTAAACATATTTTTCTCAAGGCTAGCCTTGTTGGAAGCCTGAAATCAATTTATTTAAAGCCAAGCCCTGTTGTATTATTTTCTATTGTTTATCTGTAAGCATGCAAAACCAATATTTATTATACTTTTCACTCTGGAAGCCCACTGCTATGCTTGTTAACCATTATTTTTAAAGAAATATTACAACTTACACTGAATGTAGCAGATGTGTATGGTGATGGACTGGTATGGTATGACTGATGTATATATGTCATCATGTCATCATGATAGAACTGAAAGCTGGACCAATTATTTCTATTATCATCTTTGAGTCCAAAGTAAACTAGCATTATTCTCAGATTACTGCCAAACAATAATCAATGGTCATAGCATTAGTCATTTTTAAGAACTGGTGCAAAAACACAATTCCATATTTTAGATGAAGCCTTACCAAGGATTTATATAGAGGTACAATTATATTTGCATCATGTGCATCTATACCCCTTGTTATGTAGGATAGTACCCTACAGTGATACAGTGCCACACAGAAGGCTGGTGTATAAAATAAGGAAATTGGGGCTAGGAGATAACCTTTGCAATTGGATACAAAACTGTTTGAAGGATAGGGAACAGTGTGTGGTTGTAAATGGAAAATTCTCCAATACAGTTAAAGTGGAGAGTGGAGTACCTCAGGGTTCAGTATTAGGTCCGCTGCTTTTTAACATGTTTATAAATGACCTGGAAATAGATATAGAAAGCAAAATATCAATATTTTTGGATGATACTAAATTATGCAAGGTCATTAATTCAGAACAGGATATTTTCTCTCTACAGAGGGAGTTACATACAATGTCAGATTGGGCAAACATATGGAATATGAAGTTTAATGTGGGGAAGTGTAAAATCATGCATTTGGGAGGAAACAATCCCAAGGCTACTTATGAACTTAATGGCATCATTTTAGGGGACTCATTGCTAGAGAAAGACCTGGGTATCCTTGTCAACTACAAACTGGAAACAGTGACCAGTGTCAAACAGCAGTAGCAAAGGCAAACAAAATCCTGTCTTTCATAAAAAGAGGTATCGAAGCAAGAGTGGATAACATTATTTTGCCATTATACAGATCATTGGTAAGACCTCACCTTGAGTATGCAGTGCAATTTTGGGCACCGGTTCTGAAAAAGGATGTACTAGAACTAGAGAGGGTACAGCAGAGAGCAACAAAATTAATTAAGGGAATGGAGGACTTGACATATGAGGAATGACTAAACAAACTTGTTTTATTTACTCTAGAGAAAAGACGACTAAGAGGAGACCTTATCACATTGTACAAGTATATGAGAGGTCAATAAAAGGATCTCTGAGGTGAGCTATTTATTCCAAAGCCTGATCAGGTGACCAGGGGACACCCCTTGAGATTAGAGGAAAGGAGATTTAAAATTCAGCAGAGGAAGGGTTTTTTTTTACGGTAAGGTCTGTTAAATTGTGGAATTCATTGCCCAGGAAGGTGGTTATGACAGATACAATGGATACATTTAAGAGAAGATTAGATACATTTCTTTCAAAAGGGAACATACAGAGTTATACTGTTTATCAGTAGGCTGATCAGGAAGGTCTGATAAAGACTAATTTAATTGGTAGCAGGAAAGCTATAAAATTCTCAGTTACTGGGGTATGAGGAGAAGGTTGAACTTGATGGACTTGTGTCTTTATTCAACCTAATTTACTATGTTACATGTTACTATGTTACCCTATCTGCTCTTGCAGCAGCAGAGTGACACCACACATTCTTCTGTGAAGTCTATCATTTCTCAATACTGCTAAATTTCTTTCTAATGAGTATTCTCCAAGTAGTTTCCTATTTAGTGTATATGTAGCATGTTAGTTTCTACAGCTCAAATGCATAACCTTACATTTACCTACATTAAGCCTAATATGTCACTTTTCAGCCCACTTACTCAGTTTATCTAAATCGTTCTGCAGAGAAAATCACATCTTTCACTGTATGTATTTCCTTACACAGCTTAGTGTCATCAGCACAGATTGAGACATTGCTGTCAGTTCCACTTCTTGAACATTAATAAACAAATTAAAAAGCATTGGGCCAAGGCCAGGACTGAACCCTGTGGGACCCCACTAACAACTTCAGACCAACCTGAAAAGGTTCCATTTACAAAAACTCTCTGCCATCTATTGTTTAATCAGTTTTCTATCCATGCACAGCTATCACCTCCCAAACCAAAGCCTTTTGATTGTTGTGAGGAACAGTATCAACAACTTTAGCAAAATCCAAGTATATTACATCAACAGCAATTCCCTCCCTTGTCCAGTTTACTACTTCCCCTTTTGTAAAATGCAAGTAAATCAGTATGACATTATCTATTCTTTATAAAATCATGCTGGCTCCTACTAATAATATTGTTGGTTGAAAAAAGTGTCAGCAATTGTTATTTCTTCATGCTTGGACATGACATCCAGGACTAACTGAAGATATTATATATTTAAAGAATGTACAAGGGCAGAATACTTATGGACCATTAGCATGTTGGGTCATAGTAAGATAAATAGGTGTTATCATTAGAAGGTGGGACGTTGCATTTAAAGTTGTAAACTTGTACGCATACAATTTTCTTTAAAAATGAAATTATATTCTTCTGCCCTGTAAATGATATCTCATTAAAGGGATAGTTATGTTTCAAAATAAAAGCAGCTCCTATTAAGCTTCATAGTATTTGGATTATGGATAGTGTTATTTCAATACTGTCAGAGTTGTAGTCCAAGAGTAATTGAAAGATAACTTTTTCCCCTCCCACCCCTTTTACCTAGTGTAAGCCACCTCTCTTCAGATGTGTAATCTGGTTTTAAGACCAGACAGCTCACAGCAAGGGACAATCTTCTTTCTGTGAGAACAATGAAAACCCTGCCCCCATTGACAGGTTTTTCCCTTATACGAATTGAAGATTGTCCTTCTCTGTAAGCCATCTGGACAACACCCTGTTCTGAGGTGAGCAGTGTTACATCAGTAAGAAGGGTGGGAGGGGGATACTTTATCATTCAATTACTCTTGAACTACAACTCTGACAGTATTGAAATAACACTCTCCATGGCCCCAGTAATATGAAGATTCATTGGAGCTGCTTTTATTTTGAAACATTACTATCCGCTTAATGTGTACTGTATGTCTGTGAGCCTCTATATTGCACCTATAGAATGAATCCACAGAGATTCGTACATGATGAAAAAGGTAGAAAATCCGTTTTCTATTATATAGGGTATGAAGGCACAAAAATGGTACTCTATCTTATAAAACAGGGGTTCTCAACCTGTGGGTCGGGGCCCCTTAGGGGGTCAAATGACGATTTGCCAGGGGTCGCCTAAAACCATCAGATTATATTTAGCAAAATTACAGTGATGAAGGAGCAACAAAAATAATTTTACTGTTAGGGGTCGCAGCACTAGAAAGGTTGAGAACCGCTGTTATAAAAGGTTTGCACACTGTACTTGTCTGTTTATGAGCTGTTGTGAAACTTACCTTATAGAGACAACTTCATTTTCATGAGGAGAAGGAATAAAGTCCAGCTTAAAATTCTTTTGTTTTACATCTATTGTAGCAGCAAAGTTCACTGGTAGGAAAATATGAATTTTTGCCTGTACTTCCATCCCAGTCTGGATGAGTTGTGTATTTGTTCCCATAAACAATGTGATATCTTTTGTCATGCTAAATACAGAAAGCAAAAAAAGAGTAAAATGCAAAAAGTAGTATTTAATTTCATCCATACTGAAATAAATATTTAGAAAATTAAATTTAAGAAATACCAAACAACCATTAAACATAAAAGGTAGATGATAAATAAGAATTGGCTGACCGTCTATTTTCAAACTATTTTATTTATATTCTTGACTATATTTAACCATTTGAGTGCCACACAGAGGGTTACATTTTAGTTTTGAATATTCCAGACAATCCTAAGTTCTTTTCCTCAATATTTAGTTCAATAATTACTTTATTACTTAAAATTGGACCCCATTTACCAGCTATAACTAGACATGGATGTGTAAGGAACCAAACAAGAAAGAGCAGATGCTGAAGCCATTAACCCCTCTTTCATGCTATCAAGGTATCTATAATGGTATCCCTGCCAAGCTGAAGACATTTCCCACTTTTTGTCACCCCTTTTCTTTCCATCACATTAAATAAGCAGATTTAACTCCTTTCATCCCCTCACCAATGATTTTTTTGAACAAGCAGTAAGAGCTGCTTCTGCTGCCCTTCCTCTTTCCCTTCCAATGAAACAAGTGGATGAGTCAATAAAAGAAATATAATAAAACAGCACCATATCAATTACGAATGGGCAAAAGCCCTGTTGTGTTCTCACAGGAAATTTCATGAAAAAAGAATAGTTTTCTGCTTCCCTGTGGGAAATTTCACCCATAGATAAATATGTAGATTTACCTTCTTTTATCTAAGAGCACAGAAAAAAAATCACAAAAATTTGTCTATTCCCTTGTATGTTACTCAATGAGGTAAAACTTTCTGCCCATATATTGTCTAAACCCATAATTTCCTGCACTCTGTTGTGGTGTATTTAAGTTGAATGGCCTTGTTCTTCTTCTCCACAATCACCTTCACCTACCCCAATCAGTGAAGGTGATTGTGGAGAAGAAGAACAAGGCCATTCTTTTCCACCTTTCCGCTCACTGAAATCATGGGTGTGTGAATATTTTCATCATCAACTGTACTGGGCACTATTTGTGACACTGTTGTGAAAAATGGAAAGGAGGGGATAAACCTTGGCACATCACTAGCCCTGATTAAGAAAAAAATCCTCTGTCTTTGTATATTTTGCAAACCTGATTGCTGCAAAAAACTATTAACTCAGTGCTTAATTTTGGCAAGCCTGACTCATGCAAAAACTCTTAATTTTGTTTGGCAAAAATCTGTTGTTCTCTCTCTCTGTCTGTAAATCTGCTGCTATGATGGCTAACCATTATTTTAAAAGGCCTCTATACAACAAGCCTGAGACCTCTGACTGGTGATGTGTCTGTGAAGACAATATTAGCAGTAGATTAAGATTTCTCTGAGGGCGGTTATGTGCGTCAGGAACTTACATCACTTCAGAAGTGTCATTCCCTTAGCACACTCTATTGAAGTTGAATCAGAAAATATCTATGAGTCAGCTACATCTGCTTTAATAAACATGTGCATAAAACACTAATTTGAAGGTTACACAATTTTAAAGTAGTCAGTAGGCATTTTATTGAAAAAGGTGTATCATAGCATTACAAAGATGCATTTTTTGATACACAACTATAATCTCCAGCAAAAATTCCTCATAAAAGTTACCTTAATGACAACCTGGATGTCAGGTTTATATGGGAATGCAGTAACTGTTGTATGTTAACCTCTTGATTTGGAGCAGGTGTGATGTGAGCTTGAGCTGTTAAAAGTACAAAATAATTAAGTTTAACACATTATATTCCTTTATGCAACTTTTGAGGTTTATCTTGAGTTATTATTTTCCTCTTCTCACCTTGAATTCCAACCCTTGTGACAGAAGAATAATGCAGACTTGTTTTTAGTGGCAATCCTACACATGTTGGTACAACCCGGTGTATTTCACTTGACAATAAGGATTTTGACCATCGCTGATCTACCCCATTCTGAAGCTGGCTTACAATTGCTTGTAGATTAGATATTTTTTTTCTTGATCTGTAAAATAACTATACAAATATAGTGTAAACTATTTTTTTCTGATAAAACTGCACAAGCATATAGTGTTTGAATTTTTAATCTAATATTTCAGCTCCTAGATTTGTGCCCATTAGACTTTTAAGAGAAGACTGAAACCATAGAGAGTTATGCACTAAACCGTGATAAGGTGATGAAGTGGAGATGACATCTCCAGTGATATCAATTCTCCAGTTCCTGTGTTATTCTATAGATCCTATTCACTAAGATCTCCAAAGCTGGACAAATCTTAGGGAATTGGCTCCATTGAATAACACAGAAACTGGATAAGTGATATTACTGGAGAAGTCATCTCCACTTTATCATCTCTTCATTACACCTTAGTGCATAACCTCCATAAAAATGAGCCGAATGCCTAAGCAGGGGATAACCTTATCACTAGTACTATCTCCAAATAACCAATGACTTAACAAGCATTTGTAGGATAAAATTAGTGAAAATATCTCACCTTCTATGAAATCCAGGCCAACACATTTCCATTTCACATCTTAATTGTAACAACTGTCTATATAGCCCTTTGTTGAAATGAAAATGTCGAAAACTTAACATTGATTAATAACCATAGAAGCAAAACGTAAAATATAATGGAATATAAGAACCAAGTATAAAGGGAAAAAAGACAGAGTAAAATGGTGCAATTAATAATAATATTAATAATATTTAACTACATCTTCCAATTGAGAACACTGACTTTTCCTCTGAATATAGAAAATGGGAGCAAAATGTAAAATATATAATGAGGAGCCCTCATTATATGTGATGAGATGATTTTACGTTTACACTCAGGTATATCTGAATAAATCCAGCTGACCATTCTAGTCTCCTCATTTCCCATATTTTTTCACTTTCTATTTAACCCTTTAACTTTCAAGGGGTGAATAATGCATTGCCTCCCCCCAAACAAAGTGTTAAGGCTTATTTAATGCTTAAAATAGGCATATCTTTCCCAACAGTTCTTAGATTTCTTTAATCATTTAGGGCCTAATTCAGCAAGCTAATGTTGTGCAATTCTAGCAACCAAACTGCATCATAGGGATGAAATTAAAATGTCCTTTGTTTGAAATGAGGCTTTTAACCTGGTAGTTGCTAGAGAGGTCTCCAGTGCATTGCAAAGTTATATGTTTGAGGCCTCTTTAGCATTCAAGTGGTTAAAAATACAATTTAAATAATTGAAAATACAGGAACATTCTCAGATGCCCATTATGGAATAAATGGTTTTCTCCAGAACTGCACAACATTAGCTTGGTAAATTTTTTTAGTATAGTAAAATTATGTATGTAAAAATTCTAATTTATTCTGTTCTCTATTTAAAATAGTTAAAATCTGGGAAAATTGAACATTCAAGAATCAACACATGAAAACTATATGTAAAAACCTAGCTTTCAACCACATATTCTCTCTCCTAACCAGCTACACTATCTCATTCTCTCTCCCCCTCTGCTGACCTCCCTTGTTATTTCTCATTCTGCTTTCCATGCTTCTACAACTCACCCAGCTGCTTATTCATGTTGTTTTACCAGTATTCTATTGCAGAACCACTGTAAAACAAAACTGGCGTAGACAGCATATTTCTACGTACTAACAAAAAATGGAGATGCCTGTTTCTATTAAAGCACCGCCTAAAAAAATCACACAAAATGTCAAAGATCAAGGAAACAGGCATACGTTTGATGACAGAAAGATGAAGTTTAGAGTTAGATGTGTTCCCCACATTATCAAAATCCGACATAGAGTGCCCCCCTTTGACATATTAACCCCCCTTTGAAATTTGACATATAGTCAAAGGGTTAATAGGAAAGGTATGCGGCTGCATACCTTGCCCGTACATGTGTAAGAAATGTTATTTTTTATTTTATTCTTAAAGGGATAGTATTACTTTAATATTACTAATCCCCATAGTGTAGCTATTTTAAAAATAATTAAATTGTCCCCAGTGTCATCTCTCAAACCTTTATGGTTTGAGAGTTAACAGTAAGCAAAATTACCCCCTCCCTCCCCCTTCCCTAAAGTCAGCATTGTACTGACTGCAGGGATAGCTGTTTTTTTTTTCATCATGCGGCTCTGCAGCAGAGCCGAGATCGCGTTAGTAAAAAAAATTATTTCACTGAAACGGTCTTCTACGTGTGCTTGTTTTGCATAACATATATAATCTATAGTGTTTTTTGTATTGTGTGTTGAATAAAGTCAATCACATTTGTTTATTTTTTTGTGAAGAGTTCTTTCCGTATTGGATTTTGTGTATAGCATTTTATTTATAGCGTTTTGCCTAAAGAATTTTGCATATAGTGTATAGCTTTTTGTGTTTTGAGAATATTGTTTTGTATTTTAAGTATAGCATTTTGTGTTTATCATACAGCATTTTGCATATAGCATACTGCGTTTGGCATACAGAGTTTTGCTGGAAGCAAATTATGTATAGTGTTTTGCGTATAGCATTCTATTTTTCGTGTATCGCATTTTGTAATCCATGTATTGTATACAGCATTTTGCATATAGCGTATTGTGTTTTGTATGTAGCATTTTGCTTATAGAGCTTAACTTATTGAGTCTTGCGTAAAGTGTTTTGCGTTAGTGTGTTGCGCTTTGGGTATAGCATTTTGTTTAAGGAAGTGCATACATAAAGAATAAACAAGCAAGTTGAGCTCATCAAAAGGACACTGGTAGAAAATCAGGGGGTGAAGAAATGAAAGATGACCAGTTGGCCACACATAGGAAGCAAATGTTTGCATTAAAGCTTGAAGATGGTACAACAGTAAAAACTCCACAACAACAAATACTAAAACAGGTAGAAGAATTTTATTCTGATGTTTACAAGGATGAAGGACAACAACTGAATGCAGTGGCAGAGGCTGAAGATATGATAGAAGTTTTTATAGACAAACAAAAAGCAGAATATGGAAATGCAAAAGTCATCCTACTGCACAAAAAAGGTGATAAGGAGGATCTAAAAAAACTACCTATCAATAAGCCTATTGCTAGGTGTCTGCAAGACTTTCATAAAGGTGCTAGCAAGAAGAATGGACAGTCCTTAACCCAACACAACCTAAATAACAAGCAGGTTTCATAACAGTTTTTGGTACAATGGACCATATTCAGACAGTGCAACAAGTTATAAAGCAGCACAATGAATACAACCTTCCATTATGCATAGCCTTCAAATACTACAAAAATGGCCTTTGACTCAGTGAGAAAGCAAACAATAATCTATGCTCTGATCAACCAAGCAATAGATAGAACTTACATCAATACCTTTCAATAAATATATGAAAATGCAACTGCATTGATACAAGTCAATAATTATAAAGTCCAAATCAACAAAAAAAAGGTGTCTGACAAAGACACACGCAAATATATATATATATATATATATATATATATATATATATATATATATATATATATATAATGTGTGTGTATGTGTATATATAAGGTGCTGTATTTTCTATATATACCGTAGAAAAAGAAGGAGCAGCACCTATGGGACTTGAGCTAAACAAACAAACACATTTTATTAGCTCAACATTTCAGTCCTCAAAGGGAACTTCTTGAGAAGGACCATGCACATTTTTTTATGGATGCTGTTTACCCCTTTTCAGATTGATACTTCCAGCATGATAATGTGCCATGTCACAAAGCATGCATCATTTCAAGCTGGTATCACAACCAGTTAATTCCAGTGGCTTGCATAATCCCTGGATCTCAATCCAATAGAGCACTTTTGGGATAAGGTAGAATGGGAGATTCACAGCATGAATTTGTGACCAACAATTCTGCAGAATCTACAGGATGCAATCCTGTCAGCTTGGACCAAAATTCATAATGAATGTTTCTAGCAAGTATTCAAATACAAAGAAAACCTCTACCACAAGTAGAAATCAACCAGAAGGGGTTATGTAGAACAAACTCAAAGACATTATCATGTGAGACAAAACCAACAGAGAAAAGATTACCAATGTTGAATGTTTTGCATTTATTGAAAACATAAATGACTTTAGGACAGGAATGTTTGTTATGTAAAGGTTTGAAGTTTGTTATGGATAGAAGTTTAAATTTGTTTACTACACTCCTAGATTTGAACTGATTTGTGATGAATCTTACTGTTGAAAAGAATTTCATCAATGAAGGAACAGAGGCTTCTACCCCTTCTGTTCCTACAAGTCAGCCATACAACCAGGACACATACACATACACACACACACACACACACATTTCAGGTTTATGATATACTAGTTGAACAGCCCGTTACACGGGCCACAGTGCCTCTGGCAGCCGGTCGTGGGGCAGTCACACGCAGTGGAGACTGCCCGCGCCTCGGCTGATACAGAGCTGGACGCTCCTTCAGAGCGCCCAGCTCTGTATCAGCCGCGGCGCAGCCAGTCTCCACTGCGTGTGACTGCCGCACGCGCAGCACTGTCTACTGCGCATGTCGGGCGTTACACACAACTTAGCGAATTATTATATAGGATAAGCAATATTTTCTATGACTACTGTTTGCATCAACATTTTACCTGAGAGATATTATGTAGTTCTTGCTTATCAAACTCATAAAAGAATATTTCCTGTCCTAAAATCTTGATGTAGGCTGATGCGAGAGGGTCATCATCTGTTGGCAATGGCTTCCATTCAGATAGCTTTAGATGGGTAAAACACAGTAGAGCAGAAATATCAATTAATAGAATCAAGAATAAAAATAACTGACATAATTGCACAGTAACTACAATGCAGATCAAATGAAAATGAAAGGCCTTTTAAAATGATGTATTGTTGTGAATTTTGGATATTAACCCCTTGGTTGATAGAATTGTATCCAATGCATTATGAGGCAAAGCACTGGAATGTCTTTTGCATCCAAGGGGTTAAAGGACTGTTTAGTTGGTTTAAAGTGAAATAGCCACAAAGAGGATGATGCAAATACGATCATTTGTTATAAAAATAAAACTGAATTGTCACAAGATTGTGTTTATTTTGTTCAAAAATGTTTTAAATTACCCCCTGTCATCATCCCAGCTACCACTAGATAGTGACTTTTTGTTTTTCTATTCTATACTTGTATATATTTTAATTGTAATTACAATTGGATAGTCACCTCACAATACTTAAACTTGCTAAAGAATTACCACTAGAGTACCTAGAAATTACAAACAACAGCATAACTATCTCTATAGTAGAACTGACTTGTGGTTTTTACAGTACAAATACAGATCATAAGAGAAACTGAACCCTCAGAACTTGCAATTTATAGAATAAACCAACAACGTGCAAAATAAATAGATAGGGGAGGGTGAAAACTAAAGCCCTTTTTTCAGCTGTACTGATTTGTCACTTTTTCCACCCGTGAATAGAAAACATGTTACATTTTCACCTTTTTGTGAACCCTAATACATTTCCTGAAAAAATTTTCCCATTTTCTGCCTATACATGATAATTCACTCAGTACATGTGGTTCTGTGTCTACCAGTGCAAGGGGTAAGGATGGAGAAGTAGGAAATTTGTCCACAGACTGACATAACTGGCATGTGCACTGCATCTCCCTGATCTTCAGAGAATGATTACAGACATAACACAGAGGTTCAAATTCCTGCTCTGTAAAGAGCGATGGGGGAATATTTATGAAGTAAATACTTTTGTCATAGATATATATTCCTTTTGGAAAACATTGTATGGGCAGTTCTGCACCTTTTTAAATAGCTTTTAGTATTGTAAATATTCCCTACAGACTAAATCGGAGACCTTTCAATACACTGGGAAATGATTACAAGAAAAACATTTTGTGTGCCTACATTATAGTCTTGGAGGCTATGACGGGCAATATGTGGCTCCCAGCTGTTGGAGGCATGGGAGAGCACCATGAAGCTCTAAATTTATTCCATGAATAAACAATGAGAGTGTCATAACATAACTACCTGCAAGATCTCTTTATACTACTAATTGAACCTGTCATATTGCCTTCCAGACTGCATTTCTAGCTTCTGGTGGTGCCCCTTTTACTTCTTATGTTGATGAGGTCCTCCCAGACCAAACTAGTGCCCACTCTTACACATTATTAGATCACTCCATCCAAGATTGAATGAACCATGTGTAACTGGTGCTAGCTGAAGATCTACATATTACTCAGAGCTAGACACACACTTTTGTAGTACTGAACACTGTGGTCCTTCAACAAATACTAGGTATGTTTCTTTCTAGAATCTGCTCATTGTAAATATTCCACATTGCACCAACTTATACAGTTTTAGAGACTGTAGGGGAATTCAGTTCAAAGTACTCTGGCAAAAGTTTCTTAGTTTTCAGGTAGATTGTTTTAAAACTTTACGGATATGTATGGTGTGTAATTTGGAAAAAAATACATTCTTAACAATGTACATAAAATGAGTTTAACACTTTGAATAAAAGTCCCCTATGCTTTTTTATATTCAGACTGACATATACAAAGGTAAAGTACAGCACAGGATCACAGGGGAACAACGGGCAATATTCAATAAGCTAGAAGTGCAATTCTAAGACAAACCAACTTTACCATCAGTGAAAAATGAAAATTCCCATTAATTTAAGTGGAGCTTTTATCTTGAATGCTGTCTGGCATTCAGACTTTTAAAATTTCCATTCAAAGAAAAACATATTTGGGAAATGTTTATAGGTTCCCTATAATGGACCTGTGGTCCACTGTGGACTTGTTAATATTAAAGACAGACTAAGTGTTCAGTGTTCCTGATTCCCTCACTGTTGGGTTCCCTGTTCCCTCATTTACACGGGCTGCCTAGCCTCAATGAAGTTCTACAGCCGGGCAGCCAGAATTTTGGTTTCCTGTCTTGAAAAGGAGGAGGCCTTCTAATCGGTCACCCTTGTCATGCATTTGCTATGTGCTAGTTGAGTTGCTCGACAAATAGGTGGCCTGCTGAATGGTCACTGCTTGTCGAATATTGTAACATATTTGTAACGTATTGTTTGAATGTGTTCGACAAGTTGGAAGCCTGCTGATTGGTTGCCACTTGCTGCCTCTTGTCGCTCCGATCTCCTTTGGCTAGAAATTGGCACAATAAGATTAAATTATGCTTCAGGTTCTGGGTGTCACAATCCAATTATATGACACAATGCTTGCAGCTACCTGATTGGTCGTCATACGTTTGTCCTTTATCACCCCAATTTCCATTGACTGGAGACTGGAGCGGCAAGTTTAAGTTGAATTTTCTTTGTCCCACTGTACTTTAAATGTCCCCTGTGTCCCCAAATAAAGCAATATTTGACTTGTTTGGTGTGTATTCGTCAAGGAATGGTCTAAAGAGTCCCCTTTGACTACCATTCATCAGATACTCATGACTTGGACTGGGCTGCATACCCCTTTGTAAACACATCAAATAGAGAGAAGCCTAGCATGATAGTCAGAGACACCAAAGAATTCCTGGCTCCCATTACACTTGTGATAGGAGTGGGATCTCTCTCTTTATAACTGAGGGTCCAAAAAACCACCTGGGATCACACCGGTTAAGATGGCAGAACCATACTGGCACTGACCCTGACTGCTGTGCAGGATTTGGCAATGCAGCGAGGCAGGGATGGCAGTGGCCTGAACTACTGGCTCTCCTGAAGGTTGTCTTGTTCCACCGACCTACTATGGATGCGAGTCCCAGCCCTTGATCAGGAGCCTTGGGTTCTACAGTGGGGCATCAATACGATGAACATATGGACCCCAGGGTGAGAGGTCCAGAGGTGCCTCACCTGTCTAGAGCCCAACACATCCAAGGAGGTGGCACTGCAGATCATGGTGGCCACAGAACAGGAATATTTGTTGGCGTTGTCCTATAGCCAGATGTCTATCACCAACCCTACAAGTGACCTTCAAGCTGATCACAAGAACAATGCTATCCGGGTGACCAACCAGTCATTTAAGGGTTTGACGAGTGATTAGACAACATTGGCAACTTTCTCCACTTCTGAGCAGCAGTGTCATCTACACTGTGTAGACCACAGGAATGGGTTGCTGCATTGGTGAGTAAACTCACAGGCTGAACTGCAGATGCCTCCTGGGCCAGTCTGGATGAGTGAAGCACCGACTACCCAGAGGTGAAGTGGTGGCTGCCACTAGTTTCTTCCCGACACAGAGCTGCCCTCCTAACACTGGCCCATGAAATTCCATGGCCAGGCATCTCTGAGCAAGACGTGCCAAATACCGGCTCAGAGCATTCTTCTGTCCCCGACTGTCCCAACACATATGCACCTTTTCAACACCTGTGACACTTGTCAGTGGGTTGAGAAAAGGGGGGATGACCCCTGGCAACCCTATAGCCCCTGCCCATTATAAGGGAACCCATTCAATGGGTGGCCATAGATATTGTGGGACCCTTGGCCAAGCGCAGTCTCATCGGGAAAAGATTTATCTTGATTGTAGTGGACTTTGCTACCTGGTACCCGAAGGCACTCGCCCTGGCCAAAATTACTATGGAGCCTGTAGCAGAGACCCTAGTGAAAATATTTACCCAGGCGAGCTTTCCCATGGAGGTGTTATTGGACCAGGGTACCCAGTTTATGTCTGACTTGCTACAACAAGTTTAGAAGTTATGAAGGGTAAACTGCTTCAAACCACCACCTATCACCCCCAAACCAATGGGCCCTGCAAAAGGTTCAACTGAACCTTGGAGCACAGTGACTGGGAATGATATCTCCTCATCTCCACTTTGCTTACCGGGAGGTGCCTCAGTCAGGGACGTGCACAGACATTTTGGGGGGCAGGGGCTCAAATGAAAAAAAGGGCACTTCTCATAATTATTTATTCAAAATATATGTTTAAAAAAAGAAAAGAATTTACATCTCAGTAGCCTGTAGGCACAGAAATTTGAAGTAACCCCCCCATTGGCCATCTCCACTGGACACCTCCACAATGCTCCTAATCTCCAAATTGCCCCCCATCATCTCCATATTGCCCTTACATTGTCCCCTGTCAGTTCCATATTGCCCCCATCAGCTTCACATTGTCCCCATCATCTCCATATTGCCCCATCAGCTCCAGCTTACCCTCACATTGCCTCTATCAGCTCCATATTGCCCCCATCAGCTCCATATTGTCCCATCAGCTCCAACTTACCCTCAAATTGCCCCCATCATCTCCATAATGCCCCCATCAGCTCTATATTGCCCCATCAGCTCCAACTTACCCTTACATACATACATTGCCCCACCATCTCTACATTGCCATCATCTCCATCTTGCCCCCCCATCAGATCCATATTGCCCTATCATTTCCACCTTGCCCCCCAGTGTCCGTTTCCTACCTCTTCCCTGGTGGTCCAGAGGCAGGAGAGGTCTGTATGTGCCTCCTTTGGCACAGACCTGTATCGGCTGGAGCTCCCGCGCTGTCTTCTCTTCATGCAGGGCACTGGGAGATGATGTAATCTCCCAGTACTCTGTAATACTAAAGAGCGATGAGGGAGCGCAGCATCTGCAGGTCTGTCCTGAAGGAGGCACAGATCTAACTGGGCAGTGGGAGGGTTACTGCTGGCGGCGAGGGAACTTTTTTTTTGTTAATAGGGCATGAGGGCACTTTGGACAAAAAGGGCAGGTGCTCAAGCCCCCCTTGGTGTCTATATGTGCACATGCCTGGCCTCAGTAGTCCATGGGCTTCTCCCAATTTGAGCTGTTGTTGGAGTGGAAAGTACGCGGATCCCTTAATATCCTCCAAAAGGACTAGGGGGAGTGCAATCCTGAAAAGACCCCCACCATCACATATTTAGTCAAGCTGGGGGAGAGGCTAGAGACCCTGATGGGTTTAGCCTGCCAGAACTTGCAGGATGCCCAGACAAATCAGAAGAAGTACTTGACCAGCACCCCAATGGCCCAGAGTTTAGCACTGGGCAGAAAGTCCTAGCTTTACAACCCACCCTGTAGAACAAACTCCAGACTGCCTGGGAGGGACTGTACCAGGTGATAGACAGTCTGGGGGATACAACATATGTCATAGCCCGAAGCCTCCAGCAGCAGGAAAGGCAGATCTGCCACATTAACGCCCTAAAGAGTTAGCCATAGTGGACTTGGGTCATTCATGATATTTGCACCCTGGCAAGCCATGAGGCCAAGGAAGGCAAGATCCCCAACCTCTTAGCAGCCTTCCAAGCCCCTCAGCACTCTTACCCCATTGTCCAAGGGCACCAGCTAGCCCCCAGCCAGCAGGAAAAGATCAGGTAGTTCTTACACCAGTGACCTGCCCTATTCTCTTCTCTGCCTGTGTGCACATCCCTCATCCAACAAAAAGTAGATACACCAGGTCAACCTCCCCTTAAATAGTCAGTTTATCACATACTGGGGGCCGTCAATCACATATACACAGGGAACGTCATGAGATGCTAGCCCTAGGAGTAATAGAACCATCGACATATATGCCATGCCCCGAGTGGACAAGTTCCTCAACAGCCTTGCTGGAACTAGCTATGACTCTACCCTCGATCTTAGCTTAGGGTACTGGCAGATCCCACTCGATCATGAGGATGTGCTCAAGTCAGCCATCATCACCTGGTTTCAGTCATATCAGATTAAAGTAATGCCTTTCGGGATGAATAATGCCCCAGCCACTAGAAGTGGATGAAAAGTGAGCAAAATTTCCTGCATAATAAGCATCTGGAAGTCTAACTTGTGAGTCCTACAGAAACATATACCTTGAAAAATGTGTTACCATGCAAAGTGTCTTTGTCCTTTGCCCACAACACTTACTTCCTGCTTAAGCGACACTGGCAAGTATCTATGATGATGTCAAGTGATTAAAAAAAATAATGTACAACCTACAATGTGGCAGATGTGTAAGGGGAACTGGCATGGTGTGATTAGTGAGACCTTTACTAACTTCACCCACCCCTGGAGGAGAGGGCTCATCATTTATTGCACATTGCTTCAGTCAATTTTTGCTTTACTCCAACGACCCTGCACTTCCTCCACCTTTCCTCCTCTTGCTTGTACATTTGCTAGACATTAACCAACTACTGTCTGTGTGTTTTTGCTGTCTACAATATACAACTGATGGAGTGTGATGTCTTGCCTTTGCCCTCAACATAATTCTCAAAGTCATCTGCTGTCTATTAAGTCTGCCTCAGTCACAGAGCTCCCAGTCAGCTGTCTAATATATTTATTTGTTTAATTATTTATGGTTTTTTTATTTATTTATTTTTATGTTGTCTACCATATCTTATCACAGTTGGTCACCCCCCAAAAATATATAACTAAAAAACAAAAAATCAGCAACTTCTTTCCCCAGACTTCCCTAGCACAGAGACAATAAAAGTAACAGCAAGCAATTTGGACCCCAGCTGCCTGTGTCTTGCCAGTCAGTCACACCAGATTTTGGGGTATTTTGGGTCAACCTACTTCCTCCCTTCTCCCTGTTGTGCCCCCAGACTCCCCAACTACAGAGAACAAATGTCCCACCTAAATGACTCTCTAAAACTAAGCTTCAATTCTTCTTTATTTGTCTATCTTCTCTAGCTCAAAAACATGCTGCTCTTTCCTCTCAAAAAAAAACAGAATGGCATGCTATGAGAGCCGGCTGAAAGCCTTTTATATGGTTGTAGAAAACTTTTGTGAGGTGGGAAAAACGGTACTTTTCACTGAAATTTTTTTGCCAAGTGGAAAGTGCCATTTTGTCACCGATTTCAGTCTGAGGTGAAAATATTCGCCCCTCCCTACCAGCCACCTATACATAGCGATACATTGCAGGACCACTTGCTCCACTTGGAGGTAATTCTGGAGAGAATTCTGAAGATAGGTCTGACTATAAGTCCCAACATGTGTAACGCAGGGATGGTAGAGGTGCAGTATCTGGGCCACCAAGTAGGGAGTGGAAAGCAACGTCCCGAGCCTGACAAGATAGCATGCAATACTTGATAGGCCTGTCTCAATGACCAAAACAAGTAATGGCTTTCCTGGGGACAAATTCATTCAGTGACATAGCAAAGCCCCTGATGGACATGACTAAGGAGGCACTGACCCTTATGGTCACCTGGGCTTGGAGTGTGACCATGCCTCTAACATCCTGAAAACCGCTCTGGGAGGAACACTGGTACTGGCCACTATGAATTTTAATCACGCCTTTTTGGTTCGCACAGGTGCCTTCAAGTATGGACTTGGTGCATTACTAAGCCAAGTGAATGACCAGGGAGAGGAACATCCCATTGCCTATCAGAGACCCACAACTTCTGTAGAGGGAAGTGGGGTATATAGCTGTCGATTAGGAATGTTTGGTCTGGTCTGGGCAGTCAAGGGCTGCTAGGCTGAAATTAAGCTCTACCGCCAGGCAGCTGGAATTCCTGGTTTCTGTTTTGAAAAGGGGGGGGAGCCTGCTGACTGGTCACCCTTGTCGTACATTTACTATGTGCTGTTGAGTTACGTGAGGAGTAAGTGGTCTGCTGATTGGTCAATGCTTGCCATACATTATCACAGACTGTCTGACTGTGTTGGACATGTAGTCACCCTGCTGACTAGTTGCCACTTGCCTCCTCTTGTATCTACAATCTCCATTCTGTTTCAGGTTCCGGGTGTCGAGATCGAATTATAGGATACAA
The DNA here is from genome assembly GCA_037306005.1 of Rhinophrynus dorsalis. Taxonomy (NCBI): domain Eukaryota; kingdom Metazoa; phylum Chordata; class Amphibia; order Anura; family Rhinophrynidae; genus Rhinophrynus; species Rhinophrynus dorsalis. The sequence goes on from CM074722.1 coordinate 259,664,138, forward strand.
TGCTGGTGGCCACCTGATTGGTCACCACAAGTTTATCCTTTTCACTCTGAGTGCCATTGTCTGGAGATTGGAGTGGCAAGATTAAATTGTATTTTCTTTGTTATTTTGTCTCACTGTACTACAAATGTCCCCTGTGTCCCCAAATAAAGTGTTCTTGGACTGCAAAAACTTATTTGGTGTGTCTTCTTCTAGGAATGGTCTAAAGACTCCCATTCCTCAAATCCTCACAACTTAGACTGGGTCGGCTATCCCTTTGTAGCTACATCACAGAGAGAAGCCCAGCATGATTGGCAGGGACTGCACAGAATTCCTGGTTCCCGTTACATTCCCTGTGACTCAGTTGGTTTATCTTTGAATTTGCACAACGGTAGCTTATTGAATAAGGTCCTAAATACTTTTACTTGTTGGTAAGGTCACTAAATGCATGTCTATACAGAATACGCTCACTGAACTCAGATTCTGGCAAGGGAGATCTAACAAACAAAAATATTGAGGAAAACTGAGGGGAGAAATATTGATGTCCCCTCAGGACCTTAACAGAAAAAGAACCTGTCCAGTCAAAAGGAGATTCCACCGCCCCTGCTTCTCTATCCTCCAGAGACCAGTTCAGTACCCTAACAAGAGACTAACCTCCTTAAAATATACCTTTTATTAGTTTAAAATATTCCTCACACACAAAGAGACATTATCAATTCCGTGTCTCCTATTTAAAAACACAGTGTAGCACTTGAAGTGTCTGAAATATTGATTATTTGAATCAATGTGCCCTAATAGTGTGATATCTCATAGATCTCCGATCTATCTATAGTATCAGTCGGCAAAAGTATCAACTGGATAGAATTAATGAGTAACTGCAGGAGCCCTGCTGAGTCAAACCCTGCTTCCCATATATTACTCAAAGTAGCTTTAATTATAGCATTCAATGCAACGAATGCTTCACACGCTGCATAACTTGCTACTTAAGTCTAGGGATACTACAGGCTCTCCATTTTTTGTTAGTATGAACACCTCCACCATATTCAACAGTTTTAATCTTCAGTGGCCCTGTACTAGCGTTTCACTCAGGAATTAATAAATAAATCAGTAATTACGCACATTGACATGTACTATATCTGTATCGTTTCTCTCTTAGTTTTTATCTTAGATCATTTCTCTGAGTACGCTATAAGTACTAGCCCCCTGCCTGTTGCGGTCGATATAGGTGCCTATTTCATAAAACAATAGTTCAGTTACTCCTGCAGGTGCCCTGCTCTCATTAATCTCCCTATAATTAGACTTGCGAGTCAACTCCCTTCAATGTGCTTGCGGTTCATTCCGCGTTCTCTTTGCCCTCACGCTAAATTTAGCACATGATTACAATTTTCTTTTTCTTTATAACATTGAAGACTGGGGTAACATAAATGTGTACCTCCAAGTTATTAGCTACACCGCCCAACGTGTTTTGCCATGTAACCGGCTTCGTCAGGGGCTTCTATATATCTAAAAACCTGTTTTGATACAATTCAAAAAATATTTATCCTTGTCTCTTCTGTTGAATCTAATGGACTTAGATGTACTAAGGAAAATTGGGACATTTCTGTGGCAAAAGATCACACTGATTAAAAAGGAGCTTTTATCCCCTTGAAAGCTCAAAAGGTCCAGCTCCATATAAAGAAGTGCCCTAAATACCTCTCTACTCCCACTGGGTTAAATAATGAGAATATTGGGGATATTTAGCTGTCTCCTGTAGTACAGCTGATGTGCTCCAGAAGTACACCTCTTTCAATTAGCACATTCTTCTCCTTAATGTTAGTGCTGATATTATAGGCCTTAGATCTCTAAAATCAATGCCATTATCAGAATGGCGAGGATTCAGGTTTCCTTTATCAGCACATGTAGTATTTAAATAAAACTATATCTTACCTTTTTCAACATGTCCATTATTTTGTTTATATTTTGTGGTGCACTTCCCCTAGGGAATATGTGCTGATTCATTAATATTTCTTGGAGTCCTTCAGCTTGAAAACCAATCTGTGTATTAAAATGACATAGAGACGCAAAATAATTAGAAGAAAATTATTGTTGTTCATGCTATATAGACAAATTGCTCTCTTACCTCAAAGAGATCAGCAAAAATTCCCATAAAGTGAACTTTTAGCCTGGTCATGACTGCTAAAGGAATAATATTGGCTGCATTGTTTAACATATTAAATGAAGCCGTGATGCCAGACATAAATGAATCTGTGGAAAATGTAAAATAAAATAAACCATGAGAAAACAATTATATAAAAGCAATTGTCATTGCAACTATGCTCTTTAAGTTCGATGTTACAGTGTGAAAAGTTGACTAATTAGCTGCACACTGTTGTACTATTTAGCCCAATGATACTCAGTTTTAGTCCTCAGGGCACACCAACAGGTAAGGTTTTCAGGATATCCCTACATAAATGGATCCTATCACCTAAAACTACTATTTGTTTACATTTGATTTCTTCTTATTTACTAAAATAGTCTTTAATTTATTAAGTTGGGCATTATGCATAGTCTAGAATTGAAAGGATTAAGTGCCAATGAGTGGGGAGCTAATGTAGAGTTTATGTGCCTGTATATCATGATTTAATTATCATAATCTTTAAATCTTTATAAATAAAATGGGTAATATAACTTATAGCTGGCTTTGGAAGTTCTTTCGGAATCACCATTTATTTTTAGTTGATAGGATCACTTTATAGATAGGTAGATCCACTTACTACCCCCCCTCTGATAAAGTGGATATGCCTAATACCTGGCCTGTATGTGTGCATTGAGTAAGAGAAAAAAATTGAGAGAAAAAATGAATTTAATTAATTTTAGCATTCACACACTGACTGAGTTTCAAGGTTCCCTCACAATCAATGAAATGGTGCCTCCAAAATACATAGGCTTGCTGGGAGTAATCATCAGATCCTAATATCAATGATCACCCCCTGATACTGACTGGTGGAAGGAGAAAATTAAATATAGTTTAAAATAATTTTGGATAATTTAGAAAACTTGCTTATCCATTTATTTTAAGTTTAGAATTCTAGTTAGTCCCATGGATGCAGTAGAGGATATGGAGAAATAATGCTAAACTTGTCACATACAAAATTGGTCTGGCTGACCCTGAATGTCTTGTTTAAATATCTAATAGTTGATTTATGACAATTGCAAGTAGATATTTTTTTTTCTTCTTGAATGATTAATAAATATAAACATAAAGGAATATGTTTTATTCTGAAAAAACATATATTTTTTTTTTTACTTTTCGTGCTGATTGTAAAACAAAGACACTCTGGGCTGTAATAGTCTTTTTTTTCCAAAATTATTACACAGTAACAGCTGGTGTCCATAATGCAACTTTTATCACTCTTTATAGTCATACACCAGGCATGTCAAATTCAAATAACGATAAGGGCTGCACTGTCAAAGTTTTACTATAAGGAGGGCCGCAGCACTATGCCCCACCAGTAAACAATCCAAGGAATTAACAATTTACTATGTGTATATATATATATATATATATATATATTGTAATGTGCAGATGTTTTAGGCAGGTGTTAAAAAATTCTGTAAGAATGCTTTGAAAATTAGACATATTAATAGTTTATTTTTATCAATTAACAAAATGCATAGTGAGTGAACAGAAGAAAAATCTAGATCAAATCAATTATTTACAAGTATCCCATTTCAGTGACTCATCTATGCATGAAAACACAGGAACTCAGGTGGAGAAAAATGGCAGCAGGTGCTATGGACTGAAGAGTCAATATATGAAATGTTTGGCTGTGGCAGGAGGCAGTGTGTTTGCCGAAGGCTGGAGAGGGGTATAAGAATGAGTGTCTGCAGGCAACAGTGAAGCATGGTGGAGGTTCCTCGCAAGTTTACTTATACATCATGCAGTATCATCAGGCAGGCATCTGATTGGCATGACAGCATGACAACAACCCCAAACATACAGCCAAAATCATTAAGAACTATCTTCAGTGTAAAGAACCACAAGGAGTCCTGGAAATGACTATCATCAAGTCTGCCTGGGATTACATAAGGAGAGGGAAGCAACTGAGGCTGCCTAAATCCACAGAAGAGTTGTGAAAAGTTCTCCAAGATGTTTGGAACAACCTACCTAGTGCGGCGCTCTTTAAAAAAAACTATGTGCAAGTGTACCTAGAAGAATTAAGAAGGCATAGGGTGGTCACACCAAATATTGATTTGATGTAGATTTTTCTTCTGTTCACTCACTATGCATTTTGTTAATTGATTAAAATAAACTATTAAAATGTCTATTTTTGAAAGCATTCTTACTTTACAGCATTTTTTCACACTTGCCTAAAACTTCTGCACATTACAGTATATACAGTGAGGGAAAAAATTATTTGATCCCCTGATGATATTGTGCTTTTTGCTCACTGACAAAGAAATGATCATTCTATAATTTTAATGGTAGGTTTATTTGAACAGTGAGAGACAAAATAATAACAAAAAATCCTGAAAAATGCATTTCAAAAATAAATTTGTCAGTGGGCAAACATACAAAATCAGTAGAGGATAAAGTAACTTTTTTCCCTAACTGTATGTATGTATTTATACATAGGAACCTTGGCTGTTAATATACTGAAGCCAAAACCACTAGAGGGAGACATATTCCCTTTAACAGTTTGAGTGGCAGATGTTTACCAGTGTTTACATTATTCCATCGAGGAACAGAAGGGTGACAACTATTATGAAGAAAGGAGTTGCAGACTCTCTATTCCTCAAGTGTTAAGCAACTCTGAATCCTCAAATAACATTGTGCACTGCATCATTTTAGAATGATGGGGCTTCAGGTTTCACATATTACATGAGATTTATTTGCAAGTCTTAAACCTGTAAGAGCAAGTGGGGTATGTAACATAGGTTGCTTTTTAATGTGTTTCTGATACTTCTGTTAAATAGGTAATGCAGAGTCTTTCCCAGCATAACATCCATAGTGTGGGCTCTCTGAGCATGTGATCTGGTCCTTGGTGCCAGATCTGGGTCTTATAAGGTGTGCCTGTGCAGATTACTCATGCTCCTTAGGTGCTAGACCCACAGATGGTATTATTTGAATATTCTCATAATGAACAATACTTAAATCCATGTCACTCAAATTTTATGACTCTGATCTGCTTTCTCTGCTTGTCAGTGTTTTTAAAGTAGAGAGTGGAGTCAAAAAATACTGCCAGTGCTGTGGACTGGATCATCATCACGATGCTGGAACTTTGGCAGCCAGTTGTTGGGTCACACTGAAATATGTTTGTTTTTTGCTAAAGTGGGGCCCACAGGTTAAGATGGAGAGGGCCGCATGTGGCCTGTGGGTCACACATTTTACATGCCTGTCATGGACAATCTCTCCATATAAGTTGATGACAACAATGCTACTTGGTAAGCACAACAGAAAATTACAGTTTAATTGCATTTTAATGATGTTGGTGGGGTTGTTCTATTTAAACTAGGATAGGAGTGAATACATGGAATGTGAATTCTGCAGCAGTGACATAAGTGCTGGAAATTTAACCACTGAGATTTAAAACAGAGAGTCATAATATAATAATGAGCTATAAAACATTTTATGCCACTTTGTGCACATTTGTCATGTCAGATCAGATGTGCTCTTGAAGCACCCATTACTGTAAACTTTTAAAAAATGAGAAGAAAATGCAGTGCCTATTAAAGTTTTATGTTTTATTGGGTATGTAGACCTGTACCTCCTGATTATGTCCCTCCCAACTCCATCCCACTATGCTAATATATTAACTAGGGAGGTGGGTCCCAAGAGACCCACTCCCCAGCATATACATTTTTTGTGTGTTTGTTTGTATATGTGTGTGCATGTGTGTGTGTGATGCTATCAAAGCTTTCAATGCCAGAGGGTTGTTTATACCTATGGCACTCAGAGGGTTACATTAAATGGGCTTCTTCTTTAAGCCCTTAAGGACCAACAGGATGAGCAATGCATTTCAAAGTAATGTCTTTTTTCTAATTTATTATAACTGGTGTTTATAGTTGACAGTCATGTACATACAGCATGTGTTCCAGATGAGTATATGATCCCCCAAATAACTGATAAGAGTCATTTTTCGGACTGCCCAGAGCAGCCCTAGGCTTTTTTCCAAAGTCTACTCCCATTTGATTGAACATAGTAAAATGTGATAATTGCCCTTTAATACATTAGATTAGGCATAACCTTCTTTACAACCCTTTCCCTCCTTCTCCCACCAACTATGACCCCACACTACACCCAAAACCTTAGCTTTATAGACACCTCTGCCTTATCTTCTATATTCCTCTTCACTTTCAACACTCTTTTTGAACCTGACAGACTCACAGAAACCTACAACAACCTCCTCTCCTCATCACTTAATCTGTATGCCCTCCTCCAGGCCCATCACAAACTCTCCTCAAACCCACACCCTTGGCTCAGTACACTTTCTTTGCTCCTGTACCCACACTGCTGAACTCTTGTTGAGGAAGTCCCACACTCACACAGACTTTATCCACTACAAGTTCCTACTGTCCTGTTTCAACCCTGCTCTATACTCTACCAAATAACACTACCCCTTCCCACTAATCAATACCCATAAATCTAATCCATGCCGCCTCTTCTGCATCTTCAATTCTCTCCTTCACCCTCCACTTCATCTTTCTCTCTCCCCTCCCTAACCCCTCTTCCCAGCACAATATTACTTCTTCTGAGGGTTGTAGTAGTGAAATAAATAGCTGAAAGTCAAAGTTGTGAGTCCTATAACAACATATGCCTTGAAATATGTATTGCTTAAGTGACACTGGCACATATGCATGATTATGTCAAGTGATAAATAATGTACAAACTACAATGTGGCAGGTATGTATGGTAGTGGTGGTGGGGGACTGGAGTGGTGTGATTGATGTGTGCATCTATGTGTATATATATATATATATATATATATATATATATATATATATATATATATATATATACATATATATATATATATATATATATATATATACACTAGCAATGTGGGACGGCGCTGCCCGTCAGGCTATATAGGGACACACACGCATGCACTGGGATGCATAAAGAGCGACACAGTCATACACACATACATGCAATGCACAACATGCAGACACACAGAGTGTGATACAGACATATAACACACACAGTGAGGAACACACAGAGACACACACACACAGAAGTGAGACATAAGGGGGTGACTTATGTGTCATTGTAATGAGTTTGTGTTTGTACTTATGCCTCCTCTGTGGCATTCATTCATGTAGTTGAAATGCATGTGGTGATTGCACATACTATGGTGGAAGGTGGATCGTACTGACTCCCGGGGTGTGAGTGAGTGTGTGTGAGTGGCATTCATTCATGTAATTGAAATGCATGTGGTAATTGCACATACTATGGTGGAAGGTGGATCGTGCTGGCTCCCGGGGTGTGAGTGAGTGTGTGTGAGTGGCATTCATTCATGTAGTTGAAATGCATGTGGTAATTCCACATACTATAGTGGAAGGTGGTTCGTGCTGGCTCCCGGGGTGTGAGTGAGTGTGAGTGTGTGTGAGTGTGAGTGAGTGGCATTCATTCATGTAGTTGAAATGCATGTGGTAATTGCACATACTATGGTGGGAGGTGGATCGTGCTGGCTCCCGGGGTGAGTGATTGTGTAAGTGAGTGTGTGTGATTGAGTGTGTGAGAGTGTGTGATTGAGTGTGTGTGTGAGATTGAGTGTGTGTGAGTGTGTGAGTGTGTGTGAGTGTGTGAGTGTGTGTGATTGTGTGTGAGTGTGTGTGTGATTGTGTGTGAATGAGTGTGAGTGTGTGTGAGTGAGTGTGTGTGAGAATGTGAGTGTGTGTGATAGAGTGTGTGTGTGTGTGATAGAGTGTGTGAGTGTGAGTAAGAGAGAGTGAGTGTGTGAGTGACTGAGAGAGAGAGTGAGACAGAGTGAGACTGTCAGCGAGAGTGTCAGCGAGAGAGAGTGTGAGCGAGAGAGAGTGTGAGAGAGAGTGTGAGAGAGAGAGAGAGTGAGTGTGAGAGAGATAGAGAGTGTGAATGAGAGAGAGTGTGAGAGAGAGAGTTTGAGCGAGAGAGTGTGAGTGAGAGTGTGTGTGAGAGTGTGAGTGTGTGTGATAGAGTGTGTGAGTGTGAGTAAGAGTAAGTAATCCCATTGGGTGATTCAATGGGGACTTTACTGCTCCCATTGGGTGATTCAATGGGGGCATGTTTATCATACAGGGAGTTGGCCCGCCCCCCTCCAGCCCACCCACCACTATCCAACTGACAAAAAAAAAATATAGCTGCCACTCGCTCCTGAAGTAGGAGATATCAATAACTTCTCCCGGTCCATACACACTCTCACTCAGGATCATGACCCCACAAACACACTGTTTCACCTCCCACAGATAATTGTAACCCGCCATACACTCTGTTTCAGTACGAGGGTGTAATGTTTCCATAAAATACAAACACTCAGGGATAAACTTAATAGCAACTCTTTTATTTAACACTTTTCATCTCTTCAGTCACCTCACTGTCTGTTTTCAACTGTCACTCCTCCACTTCCTGCTTCCTGATTCCCACCCTTTCTCTTTAAAGGGAGAGAGATGCTTTGCTGTATGTTACAGAGGGCAAGCCTCACACACCACTTTCTATTTGTTCCCTCAGCATATTGCTACGCTGCCTCAACTGAAGAGCCACCCAGGGCCGGCCCAACACATTGTGCTGCCTGGGTCCAAGGATGAAATGCTGCCCCCCCAAACTACACCCACCAAAACACGCCCATATGGCTGCTCTAAGCAAATCTAACCCTTTGAGTGCAGGGGTATGCAGTGCATTGCAATGCGCTGCATACCCCTCTGGCACACTAAGGGTTAAGCCCCAGGTCTTTCAAAGCCAACCAACTCCCCTGGTTTCATTCCCTGTGCAGTTAGTATAATGGGAAGACAAATGGAAGAACTGCACATTTTAGATGATATTTTAAAACTGTCCATTTTTTTTGCAATTGCAGCAGTGTTAGATAGCAATCTTTCACATAGGACACCACTTTAACCCTTTCATAACCAGGGATATCTGCTCCTGTACTCAAAGGGTTAGAATTTTCTGCTCCTGTACTCAAAGGGTTATAAAATCTAACAGTACAGGAGCAGACATCCCTGGTTATGAAATTGTTAAAGTGGTGTCCTATGTGAAAGATTGCTATGTAACTCTGCTGCAGATGTAAAAAAAATGGACAGTTATAAAATACCATCTATGTCTGTCGCCCCCCCATGTCTCTCCCTCCATGCCACCCATGTCTGTCTCTCTCCCTCCCTCCATGCCACCCATGTCTGTCTCTCCCTCTCCCACCATGCCACCCATGTCTGTCTCTCTCCCTCCCTCCATGCCACCCATGTCTCTCACTCTCTCTCTCCCTCCATGCCACCCATGTCTCTCTCTCTCTCTCCATGCCACCCATGTCTCTCTCTCTCTCCCTCCATGCCACCCATGTCTCTCTCTCTCCCTCCATGCCACCCATGTCTGTCTCTCTCTCCCTCCCTCCATCCCACCCATGTCTGTCTCTCTCTCCCTCCCTCCATCCCACCCATGTCTGTCTCTCTCTTCACCATGGCATACATGTGTCTCTCCTCTCCCCATGTGTCTCTTTGCCATGTATCTTCTCCTCTTTCGTCTTTCTCTCCTCCGTGTCTGTCTCTCTCTTCTTCCAACCTCTGTCTGTCTCTCTTCTCCCTCCATATGCCACAACCAGTTTGCCCATTAAATATGCCACTGCCAGATGTCCATTAAAACATGCCCCAGCACCCATATTGCTGACCCAGGACTTACCTCAGCACCCCAGAACATGCCCCACTGCCCACCCAGGACTTACCCCAGAACCCCAGGACATGCCCCATTGCCCATCCAGTACTTACCCCAGTACCCCAGGACATGCCAAATTGCCCACCCAGGACTTACCCCAGCACCCCAGGACATGCCCCATTGTCCACCCAGGACTTACCCTAGCACCCCAGGACATGCCCCAATGCCCACCCAGGACGTACCTCAGCAACCCAAAACATGCCCCGTTGCCCACCTAGGACTTACCCCAGCACCCCAGGACATGCCCCATTGCCCATCCAGGACTTACCCCAGCACATGCCCCATTGTCCACCCATGACATACCCCAGCACCCCAGGACATGCCCACCCAGGACTTACCCCAGCACCCCACACATGCACCATTGCCCACCCAGGACTTTCCCCCACCAGCACCCACAGTTGTCCAGCTCCCTGGTGTCTAATGGAAGGCAGCTTGATCCTCCCATGCTGCCTCTCGCACTCCCCGTGTGGTCTGATGTCTGAGCGCCAGCAGGTCACGTGAGTCCCGGCGCTCTGACCTCAGTATGCCACAGTGGAGGCATAAGTACAAACACAAACTCATTACAGTGACACATAAGTCACCCCCTTATGACTCACTTCTGTGTGTGTGTGTGTGTGTGTGTGTGTCTCTGTGTGTGCCTGTGTGTTCCTCACTGTGTGTGTGTTACAGGTCTGTATCACACTCTGTGTCTGCATCTTGTGCATTGCATGTATGTGTGTATGACTGTGTCGATTTTTATGCATCTCAGTGCATGCGTGTGCATTTGCGTGTGTGTCTCTGTGTGTGTTTTGCATCCATGTGTGTGCATTAATTCCCTATATATCCTGACAGGCAGTGCCGTCCCACATTGCTAGTATATATATATATATCTTTATATATATATATCTCAGAATGGCAGGTGCCACAAGGAAAAAGTAGGGAGGTAAAAACCCTACCTACTGAGAGCTGGCCGAGAGATCAGGCTATGACTGCTGCGTGGCATTCGACCCAGCAACAAGGGATCCTGCAAGGCTGAGAAAGGAAGGATCCACCGATCCTAACTCCACCAGATAATCAGAGAACTCCGGGATGGAAGCAATGCCTAGAGGGACCATGAGGATACAAGGAGAGGACCCCTAAAAGGCTAGGCTAGAAAGGCACAGTCTGGAGGCACCTACGCAACCGTTCCCTGACAGGTATCAGGGGGAAACAACTGTAATCACAACCACCAGTGAAATGATGGCACAAGCCAAAGGCAGAGTAAATCTGTGGGAGCAACTTGGCCAGTGCTTAGCTGAGGGGAAGGAGTACAACCTCCTCAAAGCTGGTAGATAAGGCACAAGAGAGAATGGTCAGAATGCCAAAGTCCCTAGGGGCTGATGCAACAAATGGGGAGAGCCAAGCCAGAGTCAAAAGCGAGCCAGGGTCGAACCAGGAGCAACAAGAATATCAGAACTGCAAAAACACAAGAAAGCATTAAAGGCAGGGAGTACCTATGTTCAGATAACAGGACACTATCGTTGACCTACACCAACACCCTAGGTACCTGCTCACAAAATGAGTTTCTGGACCATGTTTTATACCAGAACCAGCAATTAAAACTTCTGGGGTAGATAAGGTTACCCAGTCACAGCATATCCAGCAATAAATTATTGACTGCTATCCCTTTAACATGCTCTCCTCAGCGACATCAACATACGTAGTATAGAATTAAAAAAGAAACAGGAAGTGACCAGTAGTGTGAATCTATATATAATCAAGCAATATAAAATAAAATATATAATACAAAATGCTAAAGGGCTCTGTCCCTTCTAAATATTTTTTATTAATAAATATATAGCTTTTTATAAGAAGAAACACTTCTGGTTTGCTTCCTGTTTCTTTTTTTCGTTCTATGTCACACAAGAATTTTGGAGGGCAGACGGAAATCTGTGAGGGGCAACCCAAGGATCAACAACACGGGAGAATGAAGCCAAAGACAGAGCCGAGGTCAGTAACAAGAAAACAGGCAAAATTACACAAGCTCTAATAATAGGGCACTGACATGCAGGGCTCTCCAGAATAAAAGGAAACTGATGCCAATAAGAAATAAGGGGAGGGACAGAGGGAGTAAGTCTGTATAGACCAGGTAAAGGAAACCTAGCAGTGTGACAATCTCTAACTCAAAAATGTGGTACTTTCTTTCCTCATAAACAAAGAATGGCATGCTGTGAGTGCCTGACACTCTTCCATAAAGTTGAGAGAACTTTCATAAGTTGGGGAAAACATTTTCTACCCATTGATATATTTGCAATGATCAAGGTGAAAAAAAATGGGAAAAAGGCACTTTTCACTGGAGATTATTTGCCAATTTTGGTTTGAGGCAAAATTTTTCTCCCATCCTTATCCATCACATCTGTCGTCTCCTCACTGGCCACTGATGCCTGTTCCACTGGTTCTCTGTGGCTCCCCTATAAGGCTCAGATGTTCATAGTCAAGTGACTGTGGATCATACAGTAGCCACTGGGCTCTCTCACCTTCCCACCTGGCTGTTGTCTGAAGACTGGGCTCCTGGTGTGGTTGAATCCCGGTGGGTGGCTGGGACTGTGCTTTAGGCCCATAGGTCCCATATTTTGTGCTGCTAACTATGCTGGGCATCTAGTGGCATCCCAGTGGTGGTGGTGGGGCCATTCAGTACTGGCCTGCGGTAGTAGACGGCATCCACCTCCCATGCAGCATCCACTGTGGTCCAGTTGTGGGTGGCAGCCCATACTCTGACAGTGGTGGTGGTGTTGCTGACCTCCAGCTGGTGCCCTCTCCTGGCTCTTCATGGCTTGTGTCACTGTGGGGGATGGCATAGTGCTCCTCCTCACTCTCCTCCTTCTGTGCTGCAGGCATAGGGATATGAGATAGTGTGATTATAAGCTGAGCTATGGCAAGACTGATGTAAGACAATGACATTGATGTATGAGCCCTTGAGTGCCAGTCTGGTATCCAATGCATTGCATCAATTCATTAACAGCTTGACAGGATCTTGTACATTGATGGAAGAGACCTATACTTCCTTGCCATCCCCACTCTTCAGGATGCATATCATAACCAAAGTTCAACCATGAAATTTTGAATGTGTATTTGTTCTGGTTCTCCTGGTGAGTGTAACATGTGTCCTTGTATTGCTGTGTTCCCAGTCAGTGTGTGTTTGTGTGGTTACTTTGCCTGTATGTGTTGCTGATATTATTTCTACTTAGTTATCATGGTTGTGTCAACAGTGCAAATGTGTGTTTTGAGACCTTTGGGTTATTGCACACAAAGCCTATCTGTTGGAAATGTAATCAGTTTGTATCATTTTAACTGTCATGTGTGTGCTTAACCCTATGGAACTGTGCAATATAACCCTGTTGTATTGTGTCCATAGAGGTGCCCAATGCTTATAAGAACAATGTGTTGCTTAACACTCAAAGGGTTAGGTGTTAACCTTCATGTGGCTTCATGTATAACATTGTGGAGGAACATAACAAATGCTTGTATGACAATATGATGGCAAGCATTGTTTGTGTGTAGTGAGTATAATTGATCAACACAGCAACAAGGGTGGTTGAAACCTGGACTTGAACATAATTTGGCCTGCTTAACCATTCACATTTCTGCTTTGGCTGTACAGCATTATCTCCTTCTTTGAAACTTACCACCTATCAGCAGTGAACTTGTGGAGAGAGCGGTAAACTTACCACCTATCAGCGGTAAACTTGTGGAGAGATCAATAATGTACATGTGTTCAGCAGGTTGAGTGTTGTGGCATACCAGCTAAAAGACAGTTATGGACATATTGACTTACCAGGAGTCTTGAGGGTGCTGTCCTCACCTGTGTCACAGCCACCAAGGACATCAGTTGGTGGTTCTGTTGCAGCATTTCCTCCCAGACTCTGAACATGATGCTAGCAGTGGGACCACCTCCGGTGCCTCTCATGTACATGACAAGGTCTTCCATCTTGTTTTTGACCTTCCTATTGCAGTCTGTCCATCTCTTCTTTATTGAGTCGGTGGTCTAATTACACCTTGACACTGCGTTCACTGCATTGAGGATTTGTTTCCAGGTGAGCTTGTTCCACTAGCCCTCTCTGAGGAGAAAAAGATGTGCTCCCTTTTGATGATGTTCTGCACAAGGACCATATTCTCCTTGTGGGAGTATATGGGATCCTGCAATCTGTCTTCCTCCGCACCAGCTTGGGAAGTGTCTGAACTCTGAGAGGAGGTTTGGGATTCAGGCCCTTTCTGCACTGTCTCTGGCTGTGTATGTTGCTCCCCGACATCTACCCCTTGTCCCTGTCTTTGGTGTACCTATCTGTTGTCAGGTTCCCCTCCACCCAGCTGTCTCCCTCTCCTTCCCTGATAAGGGATGCCCTGCGCACCTTTCTCCACTTCTGTGCCTTTTCCCATCCCTCTAGCATGCTATCTCACACCCACTCATAGCCAAGAACTCACACAGGCACTCAATCACAATCACTGTCTGTCACTCCCTTACACTTACTGAATCACACTGTATAAATAAAAAATAAAGATATGTTGTGTGTGTAAAAATAAAAGATGTGTGTGTTTGTATGTGTGTGTGTGTGCAATATGTTCCAAAGTGTATTATGTGCAGATATTAATGCAATGATCTCCGCTCTCCACTCTGTCTACCTCTCTCCATTGTCTGCTCCTCTCTCTCTCTATCAATATGCTCTGTTCCTGGGACCTGTGCCCTAGTTCATTGAACTTCGAAACACAGGGAAGGTGTCAGTTATTTTGGAATATACATATATATATATATTTGTTACTTTGGTATGTTGTGATTGGTTTTGAATTTGAACCTTGACAACGTTTAGTGTCAATCACATCTTGTTTCCGCATTGTTTAGAGACTGAAGTAAATGTACTGTGAGGTAAAAATGGTGCAATGCATGTTTTGAAGCTGCGAGTATTTTTTTGGCCTACGCTCATTGACCATTCTGGTAGACGGCTTATTCCATAACTGGTTTACATAGACATGGCTAATGTTCAGTAAAGCTTTTTGCCCTGCCTACAGTTTTACCGGGGATAATTGGATTGAGCCCCTAGAGAGACCAGTTATAAAACAGGATATTGGAGGAATGCTTAGAAGTGTCATTTCTGGGGCATGCTGCTTTACTAGCCTCCAGGGGAATAGTCTATTCACTACAAAGGGGACATAGAGAACGAGGAAGTGTTGAGGTGCTTTTGATTATCACCGATTATAGGGAATGCAGTTTGGATAATCTGTTACCTGGACCATGCAAGCTAAACTGTCTTCTGTTTCTCTGGTCCTTGAGTTTGGCATGCCATGGCCCAGGCGGATAGATAGTTGAAAGGTGCTGTTGATAACACATCTGTCTTGGTAAATATTAAGCTTTGTACCTCTAAGTGGGTATTTTCATAAATACCACCAATGCTATGAGCTATCCCAGGGAACACGTGAGAGGTCAGGGAGGTAGATGCATGGCTGAGTGTATGATGCACGAAGGAGGGTTTGGGGTTGTTGAAGAAAATTGCTGAATTAGCTCTTGGATGGACTACACCTCACTCATGAGTGTGCTGTTGTTATTTGGGAGTGGATGTCAAGAAGGTTGTAGGTGATTTTAAACTAGGATCTAGGATAAGGCTAATAGAATTGTAGTTAGAGTAGACAGTGAACAAGGTCTATCTAGGATAAATGTGTGTGGAGTACATTGAAGATTGAGAATAGCTGATAAGGAGATGCCAAAATTAGATCCATTTGTTGCAGATTTCAGAATCTCAGCAGTTAACAAACATGGCAGAAACAATAACAAATTACTTTTTTGAAACTTCTTTGGGACTATCCAGAGGTACTTCTCTTCTGGGAATGGGTCTATGCCACTTTATCAGGGTCCTTGGACAGACGCATCCCTCTAACCCCAAAATTGGGTCTTCTATCCATATTTCTTGATGACCTGGACTCCCGACCTGTGAAATCCCTTCTCAATGAAACTCTGATTATGGCACGTAAGTAGTTGCTATGGTGTGGATGTCTGTCACCCCATCTTCACATGCACTGGATGAATCTAGTTGCCCAAACCCTTCCACATTATCATCTTCTCTTTGCAAAGACAGGGACTCTGCGCAGGTTTCATGTTATATGGGGGGATTAGCTGTCCCACTTTGGAACCAGACCCTCTCACTGATCGGGATAGGGGCTATGCTCGCATGGGTGCGGGGTAGTGCACCTGGGTGTTGGGGGTGCTGGGGTGTGTGGTGGACCAAGTGGTGAGAGAGGCTTCCCCTCCCCTCTTTTTTTCTTTTTGGGCGGAGTACGCTTGTGTTTTGTTTGGAGAATTACAAGAAACACAGGCTTGGGATGCATCTGGATGCGAGTCCTTTACCCTTTGGCAATTCACATTTTTATCTGAATATGGTAATGTGTCACTCTTACTGCTTTCTGTCCTGTTTTAATTGACTCTGATTTTTATTTTGTGGGTTGCTTTTCTCAATAAAAATATTTAAAAAACAATAACAAATAGAAAATGTAGAGGTACTTTTCTATATGTCAAATCTGATTTAAATGCTGATAGCAATGAAGAGATTGTGATACTGCATAAGACTTGTGGATTGCAATTAAAATGGAAAGCAAAAGCTCTGTTTGTTTGTATATGGTATAAACTGTCAAATATTAGTGAAAAGTGGAAACTCAGCTATTATTACAAATAGAAAAGCTTAAACAACAAGACCAAGTCTTAATTCTAAGAGGCTTTAATTGCCCAGAAATCATTAAAAGTAGTGGCAAAACTGATTCTATGAGGGGAAGTAGGTGTTTAAAGCTATAATTCAGTTTGCTTGAGATTAAGATACATAAAAAGGTTTATGAACTCATAGTGAAAAAATTTTTATTTTGTCAGCATACAAATCCTTACTAAAACCTGACCAGGGCTCAAAATTTCCACTAGTCACTGGCGAGTGAAAATTTAGCCCTGGCAAGTAGAAATTCAGCCCTGGTGGATATTTTATGGTTTGCAGTGGCGAGTAACTTTTCAGGTCTGGCTAGTAGCAAAGGACTTAAAATTATAATCCCTGACCTGACTATGAGTTAACAGTGCAGTTTTAGGCACCAGTCATTAAAAAGAAATGTTTGAACAGGAAAGAGATGGGCAACAAAATTAATAACGTGTATGGAAGAATTTAGTCATTAGGTAAAGCTTTCCAAAATTAGGATTGTTCACCCTGGCACATTAAAGGCGTTACGATTACTGATTGCAAATATATGCAGCTACAGTAAAAATAATTCTCTGAGGACCTTTTTCATCAGCAGGGATATACATATTACAAGAGGTCATCCAGTGTGCTTAGAGGAAAGGCGTTTCCAGCTACATTAAATGAAATTATTCTACTATTCTACTATTTTCTACTGAGAAGAGATCATTTTGAGAAGTACAATAGAAACTTACAACAAAGGCTTTGCATGTACAATAGAACCATTCATGAAAGGCTTGGATTCCTTTTTAGTAAATAATTGAATACAGGGTTATAAGATTTAAAGGTTTGAAATTTACCTTTTTCAAACTCTGACTATGTAAACAAGTACTAATAATAAAAAGAAAGATCTGAGCTATAATAAAGTTTGAATTAAGCTTCTTACAGTAGAGAGAGTACCCTGGTTTTACTCAGCAGTAAAGTAACCAATTATATATTCTGTAACATTTCTATGTACTTAAAGGGATAGTAATGATTCATAATAAAAGCAGCTCTAATTAATCATCATAGTATTTGGACTTTGGAGAGTGTTATTTCAATTCTGTCAGTTGTCAGTTGTAGTTCAAGAGTAATTCAATGACAAAGTATCCCCCTCCCGCCCCTTTTACTGATGTAACACTGCTCAGCCAGAGCAAAAGGGAGGTGACCAAGTAGATTGCAGAGAGGGATAATTTTCAATTAAGATAAGAGAAAAAGCTGAAAAACCTGTCAAGGGGGGCAGGGTTTTTGTTGTTCTAATAGGAATAAGACTGTCCCCTTCTGTTATCTGTCTGGTCTATGGACTGCATTCCACATCTGAGAAGACATGGCTTACACTAGGTAAAAGGGGCGGGAGTGAAAACTTTGCTTGTGAATATTTCTCAAACCATAAAGGTTTGAGAGATAAGACTTATATCGTTCTTCATGTTTTTTTAATGCCTACAAAATCAAACAAAGATAAAATGAAGTATTACTATCCCTTTAATTTCTTACTTAGCTTACAACAATGAAAATAATTGCATAATTACAACATTCAACAATTACAACATTCTATCACTTACCTTTATATAGGTCATAATAAATATCTTTGAAATATCTATTACTGAGGCTTCCAAATTTAGGCTTCAGGATTGTAATAGCTATATTGCAAGCAGCAGCTCTAATGACAAAAATAGGAACAGTTGATTACTTATAAAACAATTTCTAGAAAATAAAGATAATTTTTAGGCAATGTCCTTACACTTCTCGCATATCCGGAGCTGTGCTTCCACTCATAGTCTTCATTAGTGAATAAATAAAACTTGCCACTTCCACGTTAGCCTCTCTCAGTAAAGCATTAGCTAAAGATATCAGCAGACCAGCAGGGGGTTTAGAATCAAGTAACACAGCTGCAGCAATCATCCGGATTGTTGGATGAACATTAAATTTTACATAAATTGTTAGACAAATATCTTGGACCTAAATTGGAAAGTTAGATTGTTAAAGATTAGTATTTTTGTTAACAATATGCATATTTGCTTTAAAGGAAAATGTAACATAGCGTTATATTCAAAACTGTGTTTAACATGCTATTTAACCCTTTGAATGCCAGAGGGGTATGGAACGCATTGTAAAGCAATACGTTGTGTACCCCTCTGCCAATCAAAGCGTTAAATGCATTGATTAATTAGATGGGTGATGGTTTATCAGCAAAAGTGGATGTACTGCCTTATCCAGTTATGTTAACCCTTGGAGTGCCAGAGGGGTACACAATGCATTGCGGAGAAAGGTGCTACATACATACATACATACCCCCTCTGACACTCAAATGGTTAAGGAGTCATTACATGCAATTTACTGATAAAATAATAATTATTATTATAATCATCCTATATAATAATTTTTTTCAGAATCCATCATGCCCAGTAGAGACCTTGCTCGCTGCAGTCATGCGCAGTAGAGACTGCCTGAATGCGCCGTGGCTTATAACGAGCATGGCGCTCTAAATTGGGACCAGAGTCCTCTCTCTGCGCACCTTCCTGGGACCGCTTGGTGAGCAGAGAGGCTTCAGGCACCAGCCGAGGCTGCTGGGTGGCACTGTGGCCTATATACACAGGCTTTTAAACTAGCTTATTTATAAAACAATGATGAATTCAGATTTGTCCATTAGGTAGACAAGAAACAAAAATAATGAACAACTGAATTGCAACGCATACAACATGTCAATAATCAATGACATTTCAGTATTTGACAAACTTTTTGGAGGACATCAATGCAGAGACTGGAAATAAATAAATTACTCATGCTCTATTTCATTTTATCATTAAAGTAAAGGACCCTGGCTAGTTTTTTTTCTGAACTGTACTTGTACTGCATTGCAAGCACTGCATGGATGTGCAATTTTGGCATTAAAGTAGGCATGTCACCCTAAGACAAGTGAAATATTTTGCAGAAAATTAAAATCTACCTCTGTTATATCAGCCATTTTCTGTAAAAGACATAGTTTTTGAGAAATTAACCTTGATGTTTTAATCCTTTGAGTGCCAGAGGAGCACGCAACACATTGCGGAGCAATGCATTGCTTACCCCTCTGCAGTGGTGTAACTATATGGGTAGCAGGGGTCGCACCTGCAACCGGGCCTGTCACTCCAGGGGCCCGGCTGCCCCCTGAGACCCCACCGCCTGGTGCCCGCAATCTCCCTCCGGTGCTCTACATCATCTCCCGGCGCTCTGCATTACTAAGAGGACTGAGCAGGAGCTCCAGAGAGGTAGGAGATAGGGGCATTGTGAAGATTGAGGGGCATTGTAGAGGGGGTCAGACTGCTCTGTACCGCAGTCTGTCACTCTTCCTCTGCTCCCCTCCCTCTAACCAGCCTCCTACAATGATGGAGGTTTTCTACCTATAAGCTGGAGTGATCTGTGGCCAATTTATATATATATATTATGTGCATTTCTTCAGGAAATTATATGAAAGCTTTCTGAAAAATTCTTTATAATAATCAGTACTTAATGACAATGAACTACTACAAAGAACTGGGGGGATTTGCACTAAGGGCTTTATACTATTATCCGCGCAAAACTGGTGTTACATTAAAAACAAGCAACGTGTGTTTTGCAAACATGCGTTTTACCAGTATTATATTGCAGAACCGCGGTTCATTCATAAAAGCGCAGCGCTGCACTTTCATTAATGAATCAATCACCTGGTTTTTTAACTCCTTTGCGTCCTGTGACGTACCCGGACCGTCACGCTGGTCTGGCACTTAAGGACCAGTGACGGTCCTGGTACGTCACGTACTTTTACTCACCGCTCTCCTGCAGGAGCGCGGTGAGTAATACCATGGACTGAAATTGATCGCTCCAAGACCGGAGCAATCTCTTTCAGTCCTCCTTTCGATGTGCCGCCCCACATTATCAGTCACGTGGGACGGCACGTCGAACGCGTCTATCTGGTTCTTAAAGGACCAGACACCGCGGGATCGTCGGACCCTAAGGGGTTAATAAACCAGTTGACAGGGTTCACTACAGCCACTTTTATTGGAGCTGGGTTATATAGCTACTCCAGTAGTAAGAAAGGAAGGCAGAAAATGCCTTCCTTGTCACCCCATGGATCACCTAGCCTTCTGGATAGGTGACCCAAGCTAGGGGGGGAAATCAGGAGGGGTCCTGATACACCCTTGAGGTCTAAAATCACTGTATATTAAAAAAAAAAAAACGCATAAAACACATAAGTTATATGCTAGAAGGAAAGGTAATCCACGCTAGGGGGTGTCAGGAGGGGTCCTGATGCCCCCCCACGAGGTCTGAATTATATATCTATAATAAACTAGTGTAAAAGCCTGTGTGTACGGGCCAAAGTGCCTGTTTTTGGGCAGTCACTACTGCGTATGGCTGCATCGGATAATTTAGGGCAGTCTCTACTGAGCATGACTGCATCGGACAAACATACATCTGACCTTTTATATTATAGGATGATTCAATAATTAGAATAAGAAAGCACATATATCCTATGTTACATGGGCTTTACTGTAAATGCCGGCAACTGTCGTCCACATTGATCACCTATCCTACTGGATAGGTGATCAATGCTAGGGATCACGATGCCCCCCTTGAGGTGTGAACTATTTTTTTTTTAATAAAATTAAATGTACAAATTACAATTACATTTATTACACATTTACAGGCAAGGTATGCAGCCACATACCTTGCCTACTAACCTTTTGAGTACCAGAGGGGTAGCTAACACATTGCAGTGCGCTGCTACCTCTCTGGTACTCATAGGATTAATTATGCAATACATATACAATGAGGTTATGTTGAGTTAAATTGGTGAATAAACAATGTCGAATGGGAGCAATATTTGTCAAATTAAAATGGATACAATGAAGAAAGAAGGTCATGGGAGCACTATATCTCAAATTTCAAAGGGGGTTAATATGTCGAAGGAGGGCACTCTATGTTGGATTTCTGTGATGTATACTGTATTCTAAACTGCTTTTGTTTGAAGAACGAAGGTTTTGAAACCGTCACTGTGACTTCTATGCCTCAACTCTGAGGCGTAGGATTACCAACAGAAAATGTAATCACAAAACACACGGTAATACTGACCATAGGTAATAGAATGCTACATTGATATGACTTGTTTCTTTTTTTTTGACTGGCGGTGCATAAAATTACTGCTGATTTTGTTTTCCCCAACTCGGGTAATAGGATACTAAAACCTGACTTTAAAAAATGCCTGTTTTTTTTTTTTTAGCAGTAGTATCAAGGCCTAAAAGTCTGAAAAACAGGTGATAAAGAAAAGATACCTTCAGAAGTGATATCACATGTCCAATTCCTGTGTTAGTCTATGAATCCTATAGACTCTCCCACTTGAGAAATCTTAGTGCATAGGCTCCATAGAATATCATTAGGGGGTTATGCACTAAGCCATGTTACAGAGGTGATAAAGCAGAGATGACTTCTCCAGTGATGTCACTGCTCCAGTTCCTATGTTGTTCTAAAGAGCCAGATGTACTAAGATCTCCAAAGCTGGATAAATCTTAATGCATTGGCTCTATAGAATAACATAGGAATTGGAGAAGTGATATCACTGGAGAAGTTATCTCCACTATATCACCTATTTATTACATTCATGGTCATGTAAATGAGTCTTTTAACATCTTGAAATTTAGGGTGATTGGAGACCTCTCTAATGATCAAATGGGTTAAAAGCCTCATTCGCATCAATGGGAATTTAAATTTCTTCCCTATGGAACAATTGCTTTGGTAGGGATGCACTAAAATGAGATAACAGTGGGATAATACATTCTTTAATTGTTATGGTATTCTATTGAACTTATATACTAAGATCTCTCAAGCTGAAGAAGTGCTGGTGCATAGGCTACAAAGTCTCTATAGAATAACATGGGAATTGAAGATATCATCAGACTGTGATGCACCTTGGAACATAACTCCCATATGTGAGCTGTTCAAAATATAAATCAAAAGAAAGATACTTTCTTAGTTTTGTTATCATTTGGCATTACCTTTCTTGGATCTCTTAGTGCAATATTTTTCAGAGCTATAACAGCACTAGCTTGGATTGAAATAGGAAGTTTCTTTGCACTGGATGAAATTCCTGGCAGGAACTTCCGAATCTGTTTGACACTTTCTGGTTCTCCTGCATTTCCAAGTGCCTTCAGTGCTAGAATCATATCATTTTTGTGATCTTCACTTGCTGCCTCCCATAAAAGGTCATTGATAGGCTAGAATAATAACAAAACAAAATGATTTTCATAATGAAATGTTAGCCTTACATTTTTATTATTATTATTATTATTATTATTATTATTATCATTATTATTATTGCACCAAATCATTCTGCAGTCCTATATGGCTGAGGAATAATACATTGAAAAACAACAAATGCTGTGTGTAAGAGGTTATAGCCTAGAGTAGTGGTAGTCATTTTCTGAACATCAGTCTGTTGAAGAATACAACTGCTATAACCCAAAACCTGCTCAACAGCTGGAGGTACAAATATAAACTACCCCTGCTCTAGCAGAAGCATTTATTTTAAACAAGTAAATAAGTAGTTAATACAAATTTAGAGGACATTTGAAAAATTCACCTTAGGTGAGATGTGTGGTATATAGAAAAGTACAGAGTCTGTCCAATGAATATTGAATGTATATGAGAGGCAGATAAGATTGGGCAATTGGAATTCACAGATGAGATGAGACATGACGATAGGATGTTAAGTAATAATTGTGAGTTATTCAATGTGAAACAGTTCAGGTAGGATAGCAAGTTTTAAAGATACTGTGCATTAGTGAAGAAATTATGTAAGTGTACAAAGATGTTAAGAGAGAAAGGAACAAAAAAGCACTGGGTTTGTAATATTGCTATAATAGTAACATAGTAATAGGGATGTGGGAAAATTTTCACCTAAAACCAAAATCGGCAAATAATTGCAACTTCCGCATGGCGAATAATTTCCTGCAAAATGTGCAGTTTTTCCAATTTTTTCACCTAGCTCATTCCATTGAAATCAATAGGAACATTGAATTTACACACAAAACATAGCAATTGTTATTTTTTTCCCAAAGGCATAGTATAAAAGGGGTATAAGGGTATCTGTTGGTGGAGTGCAGGGAAAAATCAGTTGAACAGGGAATACTTTTTTTTTGGGGGTGTTGTTTACTGGAATTGGTGGAACAGTTAATAAAAAAATAAATACAATTAACAAAAAAAACATAAGACATGGCATAAAAAGGGTCTAAGGAGGGTGTCTGTGTTGCTTGGTGGAGTGCAGGGAAAGAATCAGTTGTACAGGGAATTTGTTTTGTGGGGGGTTGTTGACTGGTATTAGGAGGGACAATTCTATATAATAATTCACTAAAACGTGTGTAATGACATAGTCATGTGCAGTAGAGACTGCCCATGACGAGGCTGATACAGAGCAGGGTGCTCAGAAGGAGTGTTCAGCTCTGTATCAGCTGTGGCACGGGCAGTCTCTACTGAGCATGACTGCACCACGACTGGCTGGCACTGTATCAGCCGCAGTGTGGGCAGTCTCTACTGTGCATGACTGCCCCGTGACCAGCTGTCAGTGGCACTGTGACCAGTGTAACGGGCTCTTCAACTAGTTAATAATAAAATAAATAAATAAAATAAGAAATTTGTACATAACGTGACAGAGAGAGGGACTCCCCTGACTTAAGCTGCAACTGGGGTAGACTGATATTTGACGTGATAGAATATTTTCTAGAGATTGATTTGTAAGATTTGTTTTTAGAGGCCCGAGCCCTGAGGAAACATTGATTTGTAGGACTTAGGCTTATTAGAGGCACAAGCCCTGAGGAACCTGATTTGTTGTAGGAAATAAGACTTGTGTTAGGCCTAGGGGATGGGCAAAAGTTATCACAGTGTTCCTGCGGGAAATCCTGTGAAAACCACGTTATTGTCCACTTTTTCATGGGAAAATCCACTTTTAAAACATTGATTACAATTTTTTGAATTTTTCATCCATTGGCCAAAATTCACAGCCAATTTTTCAGTGGCTAAAAAGTTCCCATCCATTGATTGACATGGTTTTTGTTTTTTGCTATACAAATGTGACGTATTTGCAGAAGTGAAACACAACAGAAGCAGCTACAGAGCGAGGTAGAAGTTCTGTGCTGTTCTGCTGTGAATTGTTTGTAAAACTGAAGCAAGAGAGGCTCATAGTGACTGATATTACTATGAGCAGGCTTAAAACTAATAGAAGGAGGAACTGGAACGACCCTTATGTGCCTGAACCAATGCTGTCCAGTCCCCCTAGATCACCCCTAGGGATCTTGGGCAATTTAATGGGAAGGGAGGAAGAAGAGGGTAATAGTGAGAGCAGGACAGGTCAGCTGTCTGTGCTTGCTGCAAGATGCACTGCTCCTGCTGCCAATAGTGCTGTACCTGCTGCCACTAGTGCTGTACCTGCTGCCAGACGTGCTGCCCCTGCTGCCACTAATGCTATGACTGCTGTCAGACATGCTGCCCATGCTACTGATACCACCATTGCTGTGCCTGCTGTCAGACATGCTGCCCCTGCTGATACCAGTGCAGAACCTGCTGATAGTGTGTCTTGTAATACTCAGGAGGGAGGGAAGGAGAAGATGATGCCAAGTGTGAAAGCAAGAAACCCTAAGTCACACTTGCCATCTCCAAGCAGTCCTGCCACTGCTAGTACTACTACTTCTATAGTCCAACACCTTGTTAGCATTAGGAGTGAAGGAGGGGGTAATCAACAACAATATCCTCATATTACTAGTGACTGTGAGGAGGAAGACACTGTGGCTGAACTTAATGTGGTTGGTGTTAGTAGTAGTAGTACCAGTAATTGTGAAGCAGCCAGAGTGGTAGGGGAAACATTTGAGAGTGTCCAGACTAGTAGTCAAGGGAGCCCACACAATTCCTTTGACCCTGGGAGTCCTCCCCTTCCCTTCACTAAAGTGTGCAAGTGGAACCAGATCCTGAAGACTAAGAGGCCAGAACTGTTGTTGGGTGAGAGCAGGAGCACACTTAATACCACCACCACCAGCAGGAGCACAGATCAGCTGCCTGTGCCTGCTGATACTGCTGCCAGTCTTCCTTCTTCAGGTCAAAAAGAGATGTCAAGTGGGACATTAGGGGACCCTCTGTCACATTGATTGTTACCTCTTCCAAGCATCAGTGAGATATCTGTAATAGAGCAGAAGCATGTAGGGAGTAGTGGTGGTGGTGATGATGATGATGCTGGAGAAGCTGGGGTGGAAGAGGCATTGTTGGCTTTTATACCAGAAACCGAGAAGGAATGGGAGACTGTTGAAGTTAGGATGTGGCAGTTCATCTCTACCCATTGCACACTGTGTGCTGCACTGACCACACATGGTAGTGTGGTGGAGGAGAATCTCAAGCAGGGCATCAAGCGTCATCTGAGAAGAACCCATCCTGCAGATATACTAAGATGCTAGCAGGGAGGGTTCATCATTACTATTAAACTTTTAACCTGTCAGCAAGTTGTCAAGTGTTCTTAGCGGGTTCTGGACAAGGGGAATAGTGACAGCGGCAGTAGTTGGGTATCACGGTCCCCGTGATTCCCTGTCAATCTGCCTGGGTGTACCTGTGCATTGGAGGAGACTGATTGGCCCGCCCAGGATGCGCCTTTATATACTGGGGTCACGGCATCTGTTGGTTGCCCTTTCGTGGTGTTCCTGATCCTGCGCCTCGTTGCTGTGTTCCTGTGTTTCCTGTGTACCGATCCGGCTTGTTTGACTACTCTCCTGTTCCTGCTCCGTGATTGACCCGGTTCTGGCTGACGATCCTGCTCCGTGATTGACCCGGTTTCAGCTGACGACCCTGCTCCGTGATTGACCCGGTTCTGGCTGACGACCCTGCTCTGTGATTGACCCGGTTCTGGCTGACGATCCTGCTCCATGATTGACCCAGTTCTGGCTGACGACCCTGCACCGTGATTGACAATTCTGACTCATGTTCCTGCTTCGTGTATTGATCCGGTTCCGGTTGTCACTCCGGCTCAGTGTACTACTCCAGTGTTCCTGTGTGGCTACGGCTGCTCCCGGCGACATTCTGAACTGTCTTTTGTCGCTCTGATGAATCATCTCTCTATACCGAGCTGTTGCCTGAGGTTGCAGTAGTCTATCCGCTTTCACTGCTGAGCTGTTCACTCCTGTACCAAACCCTCTTTAACCAGTGCTCTGCCTGTTGCCTCCGTGTATGAGCCCATTCTATACACTTGCCAAGCTTGTGGTTTTCGTACGAGCCATAAACCTTCCTGAGACGGTGCTGTAGACCTAGCCTACCTTTCGCACTTGCAGAGCTGTGTTCGTTCCTGTGCTCGATACGCACCGTGGTCGCGCCGGTTAGCGCTGGTAGCCCAGTCTGCTCTAGCAGTGTGTATTCTGTGCGACACCGGAAGGGTGTCCTGGCTCAGGTTTCCAATTGCTCTAAGGGTTACGTTATCCTCCGCACAACCTAGTGCTCCGGCTCTTCAATAGCTTGTGCAGTGTCGCTCCACCTTGGCACCCTAGGGGTGTTTTGGCTCTATCCCGTTGGCACACGCAGGGTTGCTACCGATGTAGGTTAAGGGCGATTCAGGTTCTGGTCTCATCAGCTCTAGCAGTGCTTCCCTCCAAACATCCCACTGTGGTGGTATTGGCTCAGCTCTGGTCTATTGGTGCGCTCCATTATACTACCTTTGAGAGTGATTCAGTGCAGACACTATACTCCAACTCCTCACCATCAGAGACTATTATCATATCCTGGGCATTGGCTAATCAGGGACTGAGTGTGTCCAGTCTCTCCTCTTTAACCCTGTATGAGTTTTTCCTGTCATATATATATATATATATATATATATATATATATATATATATATATATGTATGTATATACTGCATTATCCTTACTGGGTCTGTTTTATCATTCCCAACCATACCTGTACTGGCCTCTAGGGGCATTTTTCTTTTATCATTCCATCAAATAAAACTGTGTTTTTACTCTCCACCGTGGTCTGAGTGTCAGAAAACCGTAACATTGGGTTCTGGTGTCATGGTGTTTGGATACAGTTGTGCCCCCAGATGTTATTTACGACACACACTGTGCACATTGCAGTTGCTGATGAGATCCACAGTTCCTGTTCCCAAGGAAAAAATGTCTATTCTAATAACACACCCATGATTTTAGAGGAGGGGCAGGTGGAGAAGAATTATTGGCCAACTTCTTCTTTCCTCCACATAGACTGGGGGCTACTTATTGTGCTGCTACTGCCTCAGGCGCATCACTGAAGATATTCGTGGCAAGTGAAACCTTCATCATCCATCACCCATTTACTGCTATTGTTGATCCCATTTCCTTTGAGCTGCTTAATCATCCTGCTGCTTAAACTCAGCAGCAGCAGTAAGAACAGAAGTGGCAAATTCCGCAATTATAGACTCAGGAGATCATTTGACAATGGACAGTGGCCACTGGCCAACATGACCTGTTGGCACTAGGCCAGTAGGGCATTTGTTTTTCTCAGGGCTTGTGCATCAAAAAAATAAATAAACAAAAAATAAAATCAAAACATAGTCCTACAAAAAGAACAATTTGGGGGGTTTGTTTTTAACAAGCCTAAGTCCTACAGATCAATGTTTCTATCACTTTACATACAAATTTCTTATTTTATTTTATTGATTTATTTTTTATTAACTGTCCCCCCAATACCAGTAAAGAACCCCCCCAAAACAAATTCCTTGTTCAACAGATTCTTTCCCCAGACTCCACTCACCAAAACAGACACCCTCCTCAGACCCCTTTTATACCATGTCTTATGTTTTTTTTTTTTTTTGTATTTAGGTTTTATTTTGAATCCCTGATCCTCTTTGTCTCTTTACAGAACCCCTGCTGAACTTAATCAGCCTTATCTCTAAGATAGATGGACTCTCCCCCACACAAATTCTAATAATAAACTGTCCTGTTTTGCAGACGATGTGTTGGTTTTTGTTAGTAATCCAGAGTCCTCCCTTCCACCACTATTAGACACTATTCAACGGTATGAGGATATCTCTTCTTTAAAGATAAACCACTCTAAATGTGAAATCCTTGCCTTGAATATTGATCCAGTGCACAGAAACTCCAGTCACAGTATTCATTCCTGTGGAAGTCTATCTCTGTGAAATATCTGGGAATACAGTTGAGGCATCAACCGTCGTCCCTATGAACTATCTTCCATTTTTAGGCTTGCTTCATAAAGATCTGGAGAGTTTGACTCCATTGAATATTTTCTTAGTTTGGCAGAGCCAATATCATTAAAATGGTTGTCCTGCCAAAGCTGCTATATCTTTTCCAAACCATACCTATATACTTACAGACCTCTTATATAGATGAAGTACATAGTTTAATCCATGCCTTTGTCTGGAAATATAAAAAGGCACTGCTATCTGGAGACATCTTGACTAGAGATTATCCTCGGGGTGTTAAAATAGGTGAAAAAGAAAAAAAAATTTGCATTGATGAAAAGGAGAGAACTTTTGCAAAAAAAAAAGCGAAAAATCAGCAAGTTTTCATGCAGGAAATGTTTCTCACTTTACTCCTACCCTAACAAATATGGTTTTTATACATAGAAGTACATTGCTGAAAACAGAGTGTATTAGTGCATTTCAAAAGCAACATGTTTGGAAATTACTATAAAACTCAAGTTGATAAAAACTGACTATTGAAAGTTCTTCTCCTCTTATGAAGCAAACCTTGGAAACATTTAAAGTGGAGTTGCTTACCAGCCAGTAACTTTGCTGAAAATAAATAATCCACTGAATTGCATATACTGGTAGCAAGTGAATATTTGAACAGATTAATTATAATTAGGAATAAGAAGGTGGAAAGAAATTGAAGTAGTGGTGTTTGACAAATGTTATAGATGAACTATACTTACAATATAAGTGTCTCATAATTTGTTAAACAGAAGCAAAAATATATATAAGGAAATTATGCTTTTCTGTGCTGAATTATCTTGAGTTTGTATAACATCTATTTAAAAAGCTTTTTTGTGCTTTGTTCCCTGTGCAACATGGAAGTTGTGTGGGAATGTATGGGCCTTTCAAAGTATGCTGTTCTTCTTCACCTAGCTAATGGCTATGTATGAACTGGGTGCACAGGAAATCGACACACAATGTCTTCCTTTTGCTTAAGTCTTTTGTGGTGGCATTAAGAAGTTATTCACATAGATGTTTTGCAGCAATATAAACTAATGGGTCCATAAATAAGCACAGGCTCAGGGGTTGCTTTATAGAAAGTACACTTAAGAGCAGTTCATGCACCTTTTTGTACATATGCACTGAATAAGATAACTCTGGGAAATTAAAGTGACCAGCTATAGATCAAAACACATTTCTATTGAATATGAAATTATGTAGCAGAATAAAGTCAGAGACACCTATTTCTAAAGCAATAGATCTACTTAAAAGGCTTTTTAATTAGTTGGAAGGATTAGTATAGTATACTGACATTTAAAGTGTTAAATCAATCATCTATTTTCTTTGTATAAACTACAAGATTATAGTAACTTTTTTGTTCTATTACTTGAAATTATGGAATTACACATTGATTCAGAGTCATGGGCATCCGGAGGTGGGGGCAAAGGGGGCACTTGCTCCCCCATTCACAATTTCCCCCTCCATATAAATAAAGTGGCTAGATGGGCTGGCCTGGGGGTCATATTATGGTTCCCCCCCCCGAGAAAAATCCCCCGAGAAAAATGTCTACTTACATCCCTGTTCAGAATGGTCCCATTTTCTTAACTTTTTATAAATTATCAGTGGAAGAAAAATAGCTAGGAAATATTAATTTTACATAATATACTATTATATCATGTAATTATACATATCATTTAATGATACATTATTAAAAGGGGGCACTTGCACCCCCACCTACAATTACCCCCTCCATATAAATAAAGAGGCTGGATGGGCTGGCCTGGGAGTCATATTATGGTTTTGCCCCCCCAAGAAAAATGTCTACTGACACCCCTGTTCGGAATGGTCCCATTTTCCTGACGTTTTATAAATTAACAGTGGAAGGAAAATATCTAGTAAAATATTAATTTTACATAATATACAGTTATATCATGTAATTAATTATACATAGAATTTAATGATACATTAGTGACACATTATTATGTAGCTGCAGTGTGCACATTGTAGTAACATGACTACTCCAAAGAAATCAATGAAACTTAAATATCACATAAATTATCAAAGTAATGCAGCTTTCAGCATGTAACTTTCACTAGAACAGTTCCCCTCAACTATTTTTTGTAAGATTCTTTTAAATAAATTGCCTTCATTATTGAAATTAGTATGAACAACTGAAAATTGTAATCTATAGCTTCTCATCTCATTATAGAAACTCAGCTACATGTAGAAAGAATGTTAGACTTCTCATTAAATATCATAGTTTCTTCTATTTAAAATAATTGAATATACTCACAGAAAAATAAATAGCATCATTTTCATCCAAAATACTGAACTGTATAGTAGCCAGAAAAGACAATGTAGTCAATGTAGTCAATGTACACGTAGCAGTGTAACTTTCATTAATGTAACGTTTATTTTTTCTTATTGTGAACTGTAATTATCTATGTTCATATTATTTTTTTAGTTGAAGTATAAGAAAATCTTTGCAAGAACTAGGTGATTTTGAAACAGCTTAGCCATTTCCTATTTAAAACAACAGTTTGATATATTTAGTTTATGCCCAGTAACTGTACTGTCAGGTATGCCTGCCAAACACTAACATTCCACACTGCTTTCTACCCCAAGTGCCACTACCTTCCATCCAGTAATAGATAGCTAATATAAATGAAAAATAATTCAACTAAATATATCATAAACTACTATATTAAATAAACAATAGCTAACATAACCATATCTGACTTTGAAAGATCTTTAAAAATCCCATATTTGTTACAAAATGACAGTTCTTTTCCAAAAGTAACTAATTGCCAGTAATGAGACTTATTAGGTTCTTCAATTATTGTCTGTCAATTCTTATACTTATAACCGCTGTCTCTGTTAAAGGGGAAAAGAAGTCTTAAATGCGGGCTTGGTTTAATGAACCATTATATAAGGTATTTAAAAAAATCTTCTAGCTAAAGTTTTTTATCTAATTTCCAAATTTTTTTCAGACAGAATAAAATAGCATACATTTAAGGAAGACAGTTTAAAGATATATTAGCATATATCAACAGGAAGTAGTTGTCTAAAAACAAAAGACAAAAATGTTGATGTTAAAAATATATTCTAAGTGCAGTATTCCTCAAACTCATCATAGTGCTATTTTTAAAGGGATAGTAATGTTTCATAATAAAAGCAGCTCTAATTAATCATCATAGTATTTGGACTTTGGAGAGTGTTATTTCAATTCTGTCAGAGTTGTAGTTCAAGAGTAATTCAATGACAAAGTATTGCCCTCCCGTTCCTTTTACTTATATAACACTGTTCAGCCAGATCAGAAGGGAGAAGACTGCAGACAGGGACAATCTTCAATTAAGATAAGGGAAAAACCTGAAAAACGTGTCAAGGGGGGCAGGGCTTTCATTGTTCTCATAGGAAGAAGATTGTCCCCTGCTTTATCTGTCTGGTCTATGGACTGCATTCCACATCTGAGAAGAGATGGCTTACACTAGATAAAAGGGGAGGGAGGGGAACTTTGCTTGTGAATATCTCTTAAACCATAAAGGTTTGAGAGATAAGACTTATATCGTTCTTCATGTTTTTTAATCCCTACAAAATAAAATAAAGATAAAACAAAGTATTACTATCCCTTTAATTCTTTGTACATAATTTAGTTCTGAAAATCCCATTCTCCTTTTCCCATCAACACGTTATAACATTTTCCATTAGGATAATTTTTGACTGTCAGTCTATAAGTATTAATATTGTTTTTGACATGTATTTATGTATATGCTTCCCAGACAACAATATACATAACATAATTATAAAGGTGGGTAGTAGTAGTAACATTATATATTATTCTTGTTTTCTCAGATAATTAAATGACAATATAGCCTCATAAATATAAATTTATGAGTTTTTCTATTACATAACAATTTAAAAAAAAATCTTAGATTAATCACAGCTCAGCTTCATATTTTATTTAGTGCAAAATAAATAAAACATGATTTCAGAAGGCGAAATCTCAGTAAATATGATTACCTGTAGTGCTCCTTTTGAGCAGAGTTCACTTGTTCTGCAGATCTTTTGTATGAGAGATCCATAGGAAAGAAAAGCTACTTTCCGAAGCAAAGAATCTTGTTGAGTCTTAATCATGGCCACCAAACACTAAGAAAGGATATAACTGTTACAATCAGCACAGAAGATATAATCATTGTTATAATGATTAATTAGGTGATATCAGAAAACAAACTACAATTTCATTTTTTATTTGTTTTAATATAAAGGACCACATTATCTTAAAAAAAGCTGCCATCATCACACTCAATTACTTACAGATATCCAAGAGCCATTCACTGCAATATGTGCAATAACAATATTTCTTTAGATACAGCTATGGCTAGGTAGGCAATAAAGGGGGCTATGCATTAAGGTGTGATAAAGAGGTGATAAAGCAGAGATTATTTTTCCAGTGATTCAGTTCTCCAGTTTATATGTTATTATATGGAGCCAATGCACTAAGATTTCTCAATTCTGGAGATCTTATCGACTAAGCTCTATAGAATAACATGCACGGAAAAGTAATATCACTTGAGAAGTTATTTCCACGTTATCACCTCTTTATCACACCTTAGTGCATAACCCCCAAAATCTTTCAGAAGTGTACAAGGAGATAACATTGCATTTAAAGTAGTCTTTTCAATTTAATCAATGAAAACATGACTTGGACCTGTCAAAGATTTATATTCAATAACTTGAATGAATGGTTTGATTTTGAGGAATGTTTTGAGAATAACTAACGCAAATATACACATTTACTTTAAAAGGTAATACAACTAGCAGAACAAGATATCTCTCAGGATATTCAAGACATGAGGTTTTGATGTTTGTCAGAATTTATTTAAGTGGTGTGATTAATTCCTGCTGTTTCATGCTAACATATATATAGCCTTTGACTTTCTGCAAACCTTATAGCCCTGTTATCAACCTCACTCTCAACTTCATCTGTATCTGAACAAGAGAATGATGCTTGAGGGATGTATTCATCATCAGTCATCATTAGGTATCCTCAGCAGCATCAGCATCACCTGACAGTTCTTGCCCACTACTACCTTTATATTCCTCTAAGCTTTTAGAGGTCTCAAACTATTTCTTTTTACTTTTACTGTAACAAAATTCACTACTACTTTGAGGACAGGTGTTTGGGTGCTTGGTTGTCTCACTGTCTCACTGTCTGATGCAGCAGGTGATTCAGCTGCTACACCTTCCTCTATTATGCTATTGCCAGCATCATCAACACTTGAATGAGACTTGTTTTCGTCTTCAGTGTTCTTCTTATATGTTTTTTTATAGTTTTGCTGGACCTTGACAAACTGCATCCTCCCTTGGAGTAGAGGGATCATCATCATTGATTGCACACTCTGCAGCAACCATTGCTGCAGTCAGCTTTTGAACTGCTACTTTACTCTAACATCCCTGCACTGCTCCACCCTTCCCCTTCCCCTTGTGTGTTTGCTGGACATTATGCAACTTTTTTTACTGTATGGTACACAACACAACTGATGGAGCTGTATGATGCCTTTCCTACGCCCAGGCAGCTGTCACTGTCACCTAAGATATTTAGTTTTTTATTCTTTTTTATTTTTATTTTATTTTTTTTAGTTGTCCACCCTGTTGTCTTATTACATTCTGTCCAAAAAAAAGTTATAACTGAAAAACAAATTCAACTACGTCTTTCCCCAGACTTCCCCACCCAGGACAGAGACAATATCAGCAAGCAAATAGGTCCCTAGCTGCCTGTGTCTTGCCAGTCAGTCACATGGAATTTTGGAGCATTTGGAAGTCAACCTCCTTCCTCCCTTCTTATCCCCTAAAGTGCCCCCAGACTCCCCTAATACAGAGAACAAATGTCCTATCTAAATTACTCCCTAAACTAAGCTTCAATTCCACTTCATTTGCCTATCTCCTCTAGCTCAAAAACATGCTGCTCTCTCCTCTCACAAACACAGAATGGCTGCTGTGAGAGCCTGACAGCCTATTATATGGCTGTAGAAAACTTTCCTGTGGTGGAGAAATATTTTTCTTCCCATTGATTTCAATGGGCTGAAAAGACTGGAAAAAGCGGAAAAACTGCACTTTTCACGGGAAATTATTCACCAAGACGAAAGTGCCATTATTTGTCGATTTCAGTTTGAGGCACAAATTTTTGCCTATTCCTAGTTAAGAGAAGCATACATCATTGTGGGTCCTAATCCTATTTGGGGTCCATATTCTCAAAATAATGAAGAAAGGCTGCTATGTGTTCAGACTCTTATGAGGTAAAAAAAAATTTGACTAATGTCCCATTCAGAGTTGAACCCCCTCAGGACCTTTGTCTTCAGCTGGAATGTCTAGTAAGTCTCACTTTGTTAATCATTTTAATAATGTCACCACCCTCCATGGGAACCTGACTTTTTTGAAACTTTGGAACTCAAAGCACGCTAGATTGCCCTCATAGCAGTCAAGAATATGCCTCGCTTTAGCAAAATCCCTACGGTCATTTTCAGTTTGGTTGACATATTGTACTAAACAGATTTTACATGTAGAAAGATAAATCACAAATGATATAACTTTTAATATCATAAAAGAGCATGTCAACAGTACCTGGAAATTTCCTAGAAACCTGATTCTTTTCACTGGAGAGGAACACTTTTTTGTCTCCTCTTATGACTTTCAAATGTTACCATCTCTCCTTGTACCATCCCTATATGTATTTTTTTAAGTTATTCAAGATTGATGTTGAACTGATTGATGAGTGTGGGGCTACTATGTTTCCTTCCTTTGTTTTTATCCAATTGACAGTGTATCAAATTTTAACACAGTGGTTTTGATTGTTATGTGAGTCTATGATTAAGCGATGTAAGGAGAGAAATGCATAAGACGGTTCTAGGGTCCCCGTTCCTCCATCCCTATCACACTACACCGTTCCCATTCCCTGTTTTTATGTTTTTTATATTTTACAAATAAAATTGATTTTTATGATATTGCAAAGGTTTGCATCTGCAAGTTCAAGTTCTGGAGTGCGGCTGCATCCATCTTTATCAGCAGGAGGATTAGGCTGCTGCATGGAACTTGGATCATGATCCGTACTACGGCAATGTAAAAAATGTTAAATAATATATTACCTTTGTTCAAACTCAACAATAGACGCTCTGTCGAATTTCTTTACTAAAATGCGTTAATGGATAGCATTGGTTAAAAATGCTGTTTGAGTCAATTGTAGCACATTCCTCAAATGTCATGTCTGTAAATTGCTATGTCACCCTATAACATTTGGATCAGGTCAAATACATCATAGTAGGAAAAAAAATCACAATATTTAAAACAGCTGGTAGAGCAAAAATGGATATCGACCTACAAAAGAAAATGTCTTCTCCAGTATTCCATTGCCCTACCATCTAAAAGCACCAAAGGATGTAGGTCACAGAAATGGTCTTGTGGCCAAACATCCATTTTGTACATTAAGTTCCCAAAACACTGCTAAATAGTGGCAATAATGAGAACATCAAAGGGATAAAAGCTAACGATCAGTACCTGACATACTATCAAGCACAGATCGTTAACTAAACTGTGTTACACTTACCTGTCATCCACTGTCCTACTCCTTCTATCTCCATTCTCTCTTATCTTCTTTCTTCTCATTCACTCTTCTTTCTTCCTCTGTTCCTTCTGCCTTCCATCTTCATGTATTGCACCTGTAAAATATATTAATATATGTTATCTTAAAAAACACCAGCACATGTATGCATAGTTTAGCCCCTTGAGTGCTAGCGGGGTATGCAACAGATTGCAGAGCAATGTGTTGCATACCTCTCTGGGGCTCAAAGGGTTAACATATGTATAGATGTGTGAGTCAGTAAACTAAAATGTGGCACACATCTTCTATATATATTTGCTATAAACAAATCACAATGATATTCTAACATTAGCAAAATACATTTTAATGCAAATATATGTCATGTTTCTCTTTCTCCACACTGTGTGCCGTTGCTGTGGTCGGTGGTGGTGGTGGAGAAAGGCAGAATAATCACAGACCCCAGTACCTCATGGGTCAAAGCCTGTTTCACAATGAGGGAATTTGAACAGAGACTGTCTGATCATATCGGCAGACTTTATTCAAATTTCCTCACAGCCACTGACTGGGACTTGTGCTTATGCATATTCCAGCCAATCAGCTTCATGCATGTTCTTCTAGTCCCCTCTTGAAGCTGATTGGCTGGGATGTGCGTAAGCACACGTCCAAGCCAATGGCTGTGAGGGAATTTGAACAGAGACTGGCCATATATAAAGGCAGTCTCTGTTCAAATTCCGTCATTGTGGAATAGAAATCGGCCCATAAGGTAATGAGATCTGTGATTATTCTGCTTTTCTCTGCCATCACATTGTGGACGCTAACAGCGGTGGACAAAGAGAAGCATAACATATATTTGAATTAAAAATATATTTTGCTAATGTTATAATATCATGGGGATATGTTTAAAGGGCAAATATGTAGAAGACATGCCATGTTTTAGTTTAACGACCTGCACATCTATACATATGTTAACCCTTTGAGTCGCAGAGAGGTACGCAATGCATTGCTCTACATTGCGTTGTGTACCCCTCTGGCACTCAAGGGGTTAAACTATGTATTCATGTGTGGGTGCTTTTTTTAGACAACATATTAATATCTCTATTTTTTTACAGGAACAACATGTGAAGATAGACAACAGAAGGAACAGAGGAAAGAAGAAAAAGGAAGAAAGAAGAGAGAATAAGAAGAAAGAAGATGGACAGAAGCTGACCAAGGTGCTGAGGAACCAGATGGACTAATAGATTAATGGCAAGTGTTACTTTACAGGGGCTCTTGTTTCTTAGTTGGGTTAACCCTATGAGAGGCAGCAGGGTAATTATACCACACTGGCACTCATACGGCAGGGATTCACTAAGCAGTGATAAAGAGGTGATGAAGTGGGATGACTTCTCCAGTTCCTATGTTATTTTATGGATCCTATTCAAAAAGATCTACAAATCTTATTGTACAGGCTTCATAGAAGCTTAGGGCCCCATATCAATACATCCACTGGGGACCTAGGTTTTTTTTTCTCATTTCCATTGCTGCGTCGGTTGATTAAAGATTCGATAAGGGACTTTAGTCAGAAAAAGACTGTGTCTTATATTTCACTGATAAAGTGAGTCCCTTATTAGATCTTAATGGATAATGCAGTCAATTGAATTGCAACTTGTAACATTTTTTAAAATATTTTGAATGGTTTGCAACACCTCTTTAGCAGCCGGCAAGGTTTGTTTTCCCAGCATTTTTTCATAGCATAAGTAACTGAATTGCCCTTAATCTCTTGAATTCTACAGGGTCTCCAGTATATTGTAAAACAATTTGCCAGCTATGGTGCAGTGGTTTGCTCCAGAACTGTTCCTCTATTTTGTGGATAAAGCCCTTTATGTTGTAAACAAAATGTAGCTACTTTAACATTGAAAACTATTTGTAGCCTCTCTGTCTCTGCATATGTCTCATTTTGTTTTATCTCATCTATAGGCAGAAACATACCAAGTGTAAAATAAATGTGTTTAAAATGCCAAAAAACAAACAAACAAACATACGGTCCAATGATCCTGTATTTGAAGAAATATATTCTTATTTTTGTGAAGCTAATGTACTAAGAAGTACTGGAGAAAAACAGACTGTACCACAGGGGACAAATAAAAACTCCCATTGTCTTAAACTGAACAGTAAACCCAAAACCTACACTTCCTTAAAACACTATCATGTGTCCTTGACTACCTCTAAAATGTTCTTTTAGCTCATGGGTTAATACTTACCCAGCTACATACTCTATGCTGCACCATTATTTGAAGAGTAGGCTGAAGAAGGCTCAAATTACAGGTCTAATTAGTAACTGGTTTTATGGGGGTGGAGAAGGTCAAAACTCACAGAACCAGTGAGATTTCACACGGCCAAAAGGGTTTGAAATGTCAGGAACTTTGCCCTTCTCAGTCCCCACAAAGCATGTTACTAATCAGACCTGGAAGTTGGGCCCCCTTCACCCTACTCTTCAACAGGCAAGATGGGATCAGGCATTTGGTTAGGTATTAACCCATGAACTACCAGACCATTTTTAGACATAGTCAGGGTCACATGGTCAATGTTTTGCTCTGATTGGTCTTAGTACATGCTCCTCCCTGCAAAAAGTATAAGTATACCCTGCAAGCATTAACAACAATCCTTTATTAATATTGGTCTCTCTATCCTATATAATAATTCGCTAGGATGTTTGTCAGAAGCTGTCATGCGTAGTAGATACTGCCCGAAAGCACAGAATGCTGGGAGTTCTGTGCTGGGAGCATTCTGTGCTTTCGGGCAGTCTCTACAATGCATGACTGCATAGGCGGCAGGACGCAGAGCAGGACCGGCATCTTAACCCTTTGAGTGCCAGAGGGGTATGCAACGCATTGCAAAGCAATGTGTTGCGTACCCCTCTGGCACTCAAAGGGTTAACATCACCCGGACCTTGGCCCGTGTACACGAGCTTTTACACTGGTTTTAAATAATCCACTATAACATTTGTATAGAATATAACATACAGCATATATATTAATGAAGAGTGAAGTGGTGAAGAATAATTCAACCCATTGAAGCATACCTTAGCTTCTATTATCACTTCATAATCTGCTTTGATCAAATGCAGAGTCAAAAGTACAGCCTGTACTGTTTCAAATTCAGTCAGATCTTTTCTGTCGATTCTGTGTTTTAGAAATCTCAGTGACAAAGGATTAGCAAGGGCTGGAATTGCATCTAAAATCCAACGCCTGTAGACATAAAAGAGTGAAGAAGGAAAAAAATTGCAGAAATATCCATAAACAATAACCTTTGTTCTTTTTTAAATAAGAGTGAGAGCTCTGAAATGTGGTACAAATATCTTTGTTAAAATAAATCAATGTCATATTTTAACCATCACACAATGAAATGTTGCTTAATGAGAAAACATAATCAGAAGCTTTGCGAAACTGTATATAATAAGTATAGAAAAATATATGGGATGCTCACTGAAAACAAACAGAAACAGAGGCGTAACTAGAAGCCTCTGGGCCCTGGTACAAGAAGTGCCACGGGCCCCCTCCACAATGCCCCCATCTCCTACCTGGAGCTCCCACGTGGTCCTCTTAGTAATGCAAAGCGCTGGGAGATGATGTCATCTCCCAGTGCTCTGCATTACTAGAGCACTGGCGGGAGATTGTGGGCGCCAGGCGGAGGGGTCGCCACTGAACAGAAGTCCCCTCTGCAAGGGAATACCTGGTAACCACAGAAATACTTTTCATCCTTGCTTGGGCCTTGTGTGTGAAGTGCAGCTGATTTCTCTAGACACTGAGAGCAAGTGGTTCACATCTGAAATACCATTCATCCTAAGGTACACAACCTAATATGTGAGAAGCTAACTGGGATTGGGTAAAGATACATATTGCTTGTTATATTGCTAGTTACTGCTCAGAAGCCTAACATTTTAGTTCATAGTGCCAAGTACATATCTGACTAATCCTATATAATAATTCACTAAGATGTTTGTCAGAAGCCGTCATGCGCAGTAGAGACTGCCCGAACGCACAGAATGCTGGGAGTTCTGTGCTGGGAGCATTCTGTGCTTTCGGGCAGTCTCTAAAGTGCATGACTGCGTCAGAGGCAGGATGAAGAGCAGGACCAGCCTATTAACCCTTTGAGTGCAGAGGGGTACGCAACACATTACAAAGCAATGTGTTGTGTACCCCAGTGGCACTCAAAGAGTTAACATCACCCAGACTTTGGCCCCTGTACACAGGCTTTTACACTAGTTTCACATAAAAAGAAGGTTCAGTCTAGTCCTAGATGTACTTTTTGCCCTTATTTGAGCCTTGTCATTTTGGTGCAGTTGGCTTCCTTAAAGGGATAGTAATACTTGAAAATAAGTTTATTTTATATTGTAGCCCTTAAAAAAACATGAAAAATGATATAAGTCTTATCTCCCAAACCTTTATGGTT
This sequence comes from Rhinophrynus dorsalis, assembly GCA_037306005.1. NCBI lineage: Eukaryota > Metazoa > Chordata > Amphibia > Anura > Rhinophrynidae > Rhinophrynus > Rhinophrynus dorsalis. The sequence continues at coordinate 259,704,880 of CM074722.1, forward strand.
TGTGAGATATTGACATGTAAAATATAGTAAAATTCTCTTTTCCTGGCTGTTTCAACCAAGACTGCCATCTCGTGGACAGAATTGGAATTCGGTCCACAGAGCAACCGGCAGCTCTTTAGCAGTGCCAAGATCACGATCTTTGAAAAGTACTACTTAATTGGAACTATCTACAAAGTGTGCCTGGCTTGAAAGCACAATTTGTAGACCATTCCAATTAAGACATTCTTTTTAAAGATGGTGATCTCAGCACTTCTGGAGAGGCACAGCCGGTCCCGGGACCGGATTCCAAATCTGAAGGTTGGAGCAATGATGTCACTCCAGGGGAAGCTTTACTTCTGAATACCTCACAAACCATAAATGTTTGGGAGATAAGACTTATATCATTTTTCATGTTTTTTTAAGGGCTACAATATAAAATAAACTTGTTTTCAAGTATTACTATCCCTTTAAGGAGACATCTCAATTTTCAAAACAACAACCAAATATGTGAGAGGCTTACTGAGAATGAACAAAAGCAGATATTTCATGGTCTATAGCTAGTCACTCCTAAAAAGTATGTTTTTTAGCGGTCTAATTGTCATGTCACTGCCATCTGCCAGGACTTGAACCAGTGATGTACTCTCTAGCCAAGCACTAAAGTATCTTAGTTCTCCAAGCTTTATGTGGAATCCTGGTACATGTTTCTGTTGCTTAGACCTATACTTTCTCTGTTGCTGATTGATGACTCTTGTTCGCTGCTTCCTGGTGGGAGGCTATTTAATTCAGCCTCCTTAATCAACCAGTACTTAGTTGTGTTGACTGCTCTTGACACTTAACTTTCTAATTTATGAGAGACTTCCTGGCTGTTGATCCTGACATTGATTATAGATGTTTACTTAATTTTTCCTACCTGAACTTTGGCTTGAATCCTGAACTGTGTCATTACTTGCCAGCCTCTGACCTTTGCACACTCTCACTGCTTATCAAATCAGCAGGCAAAAGGAAAAATTGGACAATCTGGGTCAGTACAGGCAGTGATGGTTCTTAACAACACCTTAACGACCCATGACGTACATGTACGTCACGGGTTGTAGGTCCCTAAAGGACATACATGTACGTCATGGAATTCAGGGTTTACCACGTGGCTGCACGCCGTTTGGGGAGCCCTGAATCTGACAAAAAAAAATGGTCCGTGGTCCTTAAGTGCCAGCCTCGTAGGCACGCGGCCGGTTCTTAAGGGGATAACAAACTTCGACTTCCAGATTTCTGTTTGCAGCCACACACAAGCCTACTGACTCATCCTCTGGTAGCAAATGGTTGCTTCTTACAGATACTGTGCCTGCTTCTGATTTTGACCTGGACTGCCTGCTGTTGCCCAGTTTGCTGATCTGGTACTTCACCTTGGACTATTCCACATTCTACCTGTGACTGTTAAATCTTGGGGCTCAACCCTATGGGGAAAGAGGTTGCTTCTTTCATACTGCACCCTGTACCTGGTTTCCAGCACCTGGCCCTTCTCCAGGTCACCTGACCTTGTCCATAAAGTCTTTCCTGGTATCTTGGGCAATGGGATCCCAGCTTCTTTGCTTGATTCATGTTAATTTGGACATCTAGACATGCTCATGTGCAAACATTCACTGTGGTAGGCTCTCCATTAGTGTGTTTTTCCACAGATGTGTGCCTCCATTTATTAAGACCCCATCTCCTGATGGTGACCCACCCTACATTACACTAGTGCCTTTGCAGAGGATACATGTTCATGTTTATATCAGACTGATACCATCAAAAAGTATGGTCTACTTATGGACCTTGATGAATCCTAACATAGGCCAAAACATACTGTACATCTGGGGTTAGTTAGTATTCCCATGCAGAGGAGATTTACCTGGTAATTAAGAACTGGACTGCCCTTTTGGGTGATATTAATCTGCTATGCACATGGAAATGTATGCCATGTAATTGTACTAGATAATAAAAAAGTGATGCTTCTGACTGGTGACTAGTCAAAGAACAAGCAATATGAGATTTGGTTCATTGTCAGAGAGCCTCACATATTTTCTGCTTGATTTTTTTTTAAACTTTGAGAGTGTATATCTAAGGGTGAAGGGTAATCCTGAAGTAGACCATCTCAGTTTCAAAGGCAACTAGCTGCTTCTCACTGATTAGGCCTAGCATATGCCAAAACATATGTGAGTTAGCTAGTATTCCCATGCAGAGGGGATTTGTCTGTCATTTCAGAACTGGACAGCCCTTTTGGATGGGATATGCTGGAAAATTCTTGCCTGTAATGGCAATATAGAGCTAAAATATGATGTTTCTAAGCAGTGACTATCCTCAGAACAAGTAATATCTGCTGTTTTTTCCTCTCTCAGGAAGCATGATTTTGAAAACTTGTAGATTGGGTGAAGGGTAATCAAGACATGAGCCCCTTGCTCTCAGTGCATAGGGAAACCAGATACAGCTCACTGACTATATCCAACATAGGCCAAAATGTACATATGGGTTAGCTGGTATTCTGTACAGAAGGAACATAAATGGACCACTTTTTTTTGGCAAGATTAGTTTTATATGCACATGGAAACATCCCCTCTGTGATCGTCCTATAGAGCTAAAATATGATGATTCTGAGTGCAACTAGAAAATGTACAACAAACAGTATACAATTTTGCTTATTATCAGTGATCCTCTCACTTCTATAGGCTGGATATACTATAAATGCACATATAGCCTCCGTTAACTTTACGTTTTATGAGCTAACCTATCTTGAGCTGATAAGCAACTTCCATTGACTATCACGATTATCTTTGTTTACAAAGAAAATATAGAGTTAGTAAGAAATATTTTCTACATAGGGATGGTTGAAACTTTTTACCTCATTGCATTGAAATCAATGGGTAGAAATTTTTTTCTCCACCTCACAAAAGTTTTCTACAGCCATATAAAAGGCTGTTAAGCTCTCATAGCCATTCTGTGTTTGTGAGAGGAGAGATCAGCATGTTTTTGAGCTAGAGAAGATAGGCAGATAAAGGGGAATTGATGTTTAGTTTAGGGAGTCATTTAGGTAGGACATCTGTTCTCTGGAGTAGGGGAGTCTGTGGGCACAATGGGGAGAAGAAGGGAGGAAGGAGGTTAACCCAAAATACCCCAAAATTTGGTATGACTGATTGGCAAGACATAGCTGGGGTCCATATTGTGTGCTGATTTTACTATTATTGTTTCTGTGCTGGGGAAGTCTGGGGGAGGAAGTTGTTGATTTTGTTTTTTAGTTTTTTTTTCTTTTTTGGGACTAACTGTGATGTGGTGAACAAGTTAAAAAAATAAAAATAATAAAAAAACCATAAATAATTAAACAAATAAATATATTAGACAGCTGACTGGGAGATCTGTGACTGAGGCAGACTTTATAGACAGCAGATGACATTGAGAATTTGGATGCAATTTGTCAAGCTCCCACCAATAACACCACACCAGTTTTCCACCACTACCATACACATCTGCCACATTGTAGGTTGTACTTTATTTTTTTTAATCACTTAACATCGTGAATAAATACCAGTGTCACTTAAGCAGGAAGTAAGAGTTTTGGGCAAAGGACAAAGGCACTCTGCATGCTAACCAGGTCCGGTGCTACCATTAAGGCAGCACAGGCAGCTGCCTTAGGGCGCCGCATCGGAGGGGCGCCGGAGAGGGAGAAGCTGAGAATTTTTTTTTTTTATATATCTGCCTCGAGGGAGCGCTCATTTACACGACCAAGCGCTCCCTCACTGCGTCTATGGGACGCTCACAACGCAGAGCGACCCAGGCTCTGTAGTAATACAGAGCGCTGGGAGATGACATCATCTCCCAGCACTCTGCATTACTGAGAACAGCGCTGGGAGGTTCAGCTCTGTGCCGAAGGAGGTACAGAGCTCTCTTATGGCTAGACCACCAGGGACTCAAGGTAGGGAGCATTGTGGAGATGAAGGGGCATAAAGGAAGGAGCAATGTGGAGATGAAGGGGCATTATGGAAGGGGCAGATGAAGGGGTATTATGGAAGGGCAATGTGGAGATGATGGGGCATTATGGAAGAGGCAATGTGGAGATGAAGGGGTATTATGGAAGGGCAATGTGGAGATGAAGGGGCATAAAGGAAGGAGCAATGTGGAGATGAAGGGGCATTATGGAAGGGTCAATGTGGAGATGAAGGGGCATTATGGAAGGGCAATGTGGAGATGAAGGGGCATAAAGGAAGGAGCAATGTAGAGATCAAGGGGCATTATGGAAGGGCAATGTGGAGATGAAGGGGCATTATGGAAGGGGAAATGTGGAGATGAAGGGGCAATGTGGAGATGAAGGGGCATTATGGAAGGGGAAATGTGGAGATGAAGGAGCAATGTGGAGATGAAGGGAGCATTGTGGAAGGGGAAATGTTGAGATGAAGGGAGCATTGTGGAAGGTGCAATGTGGAGATGAAGGGAGCATTGTGGAGATGAAGGGAGCATTGAGGGAGGGGCAATGTTGAGATGAAGGGGGCATTGTGGAAGGTGCAATGTGGAGATGAAGGGAGCATTGTGGAGGTCAATATGTGGGCGGGGCAGGGGATTGTGGCAAGGTCGGGGGGGCAGGTGGATTGTGTCAGGGGGGCATCAAAATGCACCTTCGCCTGTGTATACAAAAATCCTTGCACCAGCCATGATGCTAGCACATTTTGAAGGTATATGTTGCTGGCTTCCAGCTACTTATTTCTCCACTACAGCCCTCAGAAGAAGTAATATTGTTCTGGGGAAGTTGCACCATATTAAACATAGGGAAAAAATGTGTTGGAAAAGGAGAAAAATGTGTTAAAATAGGAGAAAATGTGTTAGAATAGGAGAAAAATGTGTTCAATAGGCGAAAAATATGTTAGACTATGCAAAAAATGTATTAGAATAGGAGAATAATGTGTTGGAATAGGCAAAAAATTTGCTGGAATAGGTGAAAAGGAGGAAAATTTTGCATTGGAGAAAAAGAGAAAACTTCCCCAAAAAAATGAAAAATCGTCCGTTTTTCACGAAAAGTCATGTGGGAAATTTTTCTCACTTTTTGCCCACTCCTAGTTCTACAGTGCCTAGAAGTCAGTTATATTTTTCAGCAGAAATCCTTCCTACATTTATCACAAATATATTATTTATATGTTAGGTATGGAGTGCATTAAGGAGAAAAATAATATTGTGGAATATATTAGAGGCCACCATTCTTTTCTATGCAGTAATCATTTTATACCCATTATCATAGTATTAGTTTCATCTACTCATCATTAGGGGAGGGTAAAAGGTTCCGTTGTGTTCCCATCAAAAGATCAGCAAAAACCATGTGGTTGTTTGCTTCTTTGTGTGAAAATCCTCTTTAAGTAAATTGATTAAAATCTACACCTTTTTCGCCCACTGCCAAAAAAAGTTGCCATTTTTTCAATGGCTACAAACTTTTATTCCCTTTGTTTACATGTTTATCACATTTTTGCCATAAAAACCTGATGTTTTCCAGAAAGTCAATCTCAATACAAGTAGCCACAGAGAGAGAGGGTGATAGGCTGTTTATGGCAATATTGAGGTAGGAAAGACTCATAGAGACTGCTATCACTTTGAGCTAGTGGAATAATAATAAAAGGAGGAGCTGGAAGGACCATTATGCCTCCTGGAGGCAGTGACCACTACCAATATAAAAGGGTCTGAATGCCCCTATTCCCAAAGATGGCCAGTCCCCCTACATCACCCCTAGGGATTTTGGGGAAATTTTTGTCACAGGCAGACGAAGAAGAAAGTAGTAGTGTTAGCAGGACAGGTCACCTGCCTGTGCCTGCTGCAATTGCTGCACCTGCTAGAGTGTCTTGCGATTCTCAGGAGGAAGGAAGAATGAGATCATGCCAAATATGACAGCAGGGGACCCTAAGTCACACTTGCCATCCCTAAGCAGTCCCGCCAATACTACTAGTACTAAGAAGGTCAAGCATCTATAGACTCAGAGTGCTAGGAGTGAGAGAGGGGGTGATCATATTACTAGTGAAGAGGAAGACTCACGGACTGAAATTGATGTGGTTGGTGTTAGTAGTAGTAACAGTGATGGTGAATCAGCTGGTGGAACTAGCATTTCAACAGTAGATCCTCGTTCTGATGCTGAAGTGGTAGGGGAAGTAATGCAGAGTGAAATCCAAGATATATGCACCACTATAATCATATCCAACAAGTAAGCCCAGTGTTAAAAATATCAAATGCTTTATAAAGAAAAGCGCATAAAAATACAGTTTAACTCCATAGACCTGTGCAAAAGGAGAGACTTTAAGGCATTTTTATGCCTATTTCTCAAAAAAGTATTTGATGTTTTTAACACTGACCTTAATTGTTGGATATGAATGTAGTGGTGCATATATCTTGGATATTATTCTTGTGTCTATGAATAGCAACAGAGAAGCTTTTTATACTGCATTCTTAGTATCCTGTTTAGCCTTTTTTCTTATTCAGAGGATTTACTGCATAAATCTGAAACTGGCTTGATTGATCTATGTACACACTGAGACAACAGTGATGGACTTGTGGTAGTGATGATGGTGTTGAAGCTGGGGTGGAAGAGACATCAATGGCCTTTTTAGCCCAAACCAAGAAGGAATGGGAGACAGGGATGGGGATGGGCACCACCACCACCACCAGAAGTGAGCTTTTGGAATCTGCGGAGTTTGCTGCTGCTCTAATTCCTGCTGCTGCCGAGTTGAAAGGGCAGCAGGATGCTGAGGAGCAAGCTAGTGTCCCACAGACCACTGTGGATACAGTGGAAATGGGGTCCAGTGATGCAGAAGCAACGCTCCTGATCCTATTTGCAGTGCTGATTCTGAGGCTGTAGCAGCAACATCCGCAACATCATCCTCTGCCCCATCCAGTGAAGGGGAATGTTGAGAAGGAGAAGAAGAAAGAGGCCCTTCTTCTCCACCTTTCCTCTCCCCCTGAAGTCTTGGGTGTGGGACTATTATTCTCTTGTAGAAGGCACAGTACAGTCATCAACAATGGCACAATTTGTGATAAATCCGTGAAAAGGGGAAAGGAGGGAATGCATCTTGCCACAACCGCACTGATAACACACATGAAACATAGACACCATAACATTTATGTGAAACATGTAAAGCCAAACCACCACCAAATAAATTAGGCACCACTGTCTGTATCCCCTGATTCTCCCCAAAGGCAACAAGTGGCAAGTCAGAAATCAAAGAGGAGTAAGACTAGAGAAACCTAGCCAGAGTCTGACTCACCATCACCTTCTTTCTCTAGGGTCTAGGCATAGGAAGATCAAGTAGCTACATCTTCTGGTGATCCACTTTGTTCATCTTTACCTCCAAAAGAAAACCTGGTGCACTCAGTTCACCATTGATCCATCAAAAAATATCTAACCTTTCTGGGAGGAGTTAACTAAAGGGAGGTGCTACAGGGGAAAATATATAACAAAGTACAAAAAAAGATAACCCTGTAGTACTAGCACTTATCCATATATAGATACACTCCTAGGTGACAAGTCTCCATGGATTGCAACAAAATGAAAAGGCTTTATAAAACTAAACCTTTATTTCATTGCCTATAAAATTGTAAGAAAAATTTAGCAAATCACATACAGCAATTTTTCCTTTAGGTAAACACAGTGTCTCATTAGCTGAGTGGGATTTTCAAGATCACAATACATATGGCAAGCTGGATGAGCCCCGGCATAGGTTTAAGATTACTATCAACAGTTCAATGAAGAGCAGTATTTAACCCCATCTTAGATGTCCATTTTTCATTTTGAGATAATCTTGATAAGATATTCAGTGACAGTATACTGAGTAAATATTCCACATCAGTTATAACTAATTGAGATTAGCCTGATACACCTTTATTTATATCAGTGTATCTTGATGCAATTGCTCAAATCATTGGCATTCAATAAAAGTCATCATTGATCTCTGTTACTAAACTGTACCTCTCATAATGTCTACCTTTTTATTGGTAAGCCGTACATGCCCCAGCAGTATATCACAGGTCATTTTTTTAGGCAATGAAATAAAGGTTAAGTTTTATAAATACTTTTCATTTTGCTACAATCCATGGAGGCTTGTTACCTAAGAGTGTATCTGTATATGGGATTTGTGCTAGTACTGCAGGGGTATCTGTTTTTGTATTTTGTTTAATCTTTACCTCCCCTACCACCTGATTGCTGTTCAGTAGATGTCAGGATGTAGCAGTTCGTTTCCACCCATGGCACACTGTGTTGTGCACTGACCATACATGGCAGTTTTGTAGAGGATAATCACAAGCAGGGCATCAAGCAGCATCTGAGGAGATTCCATCCCACAGAATACGCTAAGCTGGTGGCAGGGAAGGTTCATCATTATTATTAAACTGTCTGCCAGTTGTCACGTGTCCTTAGCGGGAAGTAGAAAATGGGCATAGTGACAGCAGCAGTACTTTTTTTTCTGGTGGGATGATTTCTCTTTTGGGACCCTACGCTTTATGGTGTTTGGTTACAGTTATGCCAGGTGTTTGATGTGAGTGCAGATGTGCCCACTGTTCCCAGTCCTTCCTTTATTTATCTCACACACACTGTACACATTTATCACGGTGCCCGTGATTGGTGCTATACACTGTCTATCACCTGCAGGGGCTTCTATTGGCTGCCTATTGTCTGCCCGCCTCTGACTGCCTATTTATACTCAGCTCAGGCACCCTTTGGTTGCCCTTTCGTGGTGTCTCTGACAGTACCTGTTTGTTCTTCCTGTCATGCTGTTTGGGCCTGTCCCAGTGTTCCAGAGTCCAGAGCTACAGAGTCCGTGTTCCAGTCTGTCTCGCTGCTTGAGGCCTGTTCCAGTGTTCCAGAGTCTTCAGCTACTGAGTCTCGAGTTCCAGTGTTCCTGATTTCATCTGTTCCTGTTCCAGTCTGCTTGCCACTCCGGTTGGACCTCTCCGTGACGACTGATGCTCCGGTTGTTTCGTCTGGCTTGTTCCGGTTGCTGTTTATTCAGCGGTGTTCGCTGTGCTCCACCTTCACTTAGTCTCAGAGTTCCCATCCGGTAGTCGCTTGGCGACATTACTCACTCTCTCGCCTCTACGATATTCTTACTGTTGGTCCCAGCGTGCGGACGCTGGTTTACTCCATCAAACCTGGTGGCAGATTATACAGTTGGTCCCAGCGTGCGGACGCTGGTTAACTCCATTAAACCTGGTGGCAGATTATCCTGTTGGTCCCAGCGTGCGGACGCTGGTTAACTCCATTAAACCTGGTGGCATATTATCCTGTTGGTCCCAGCGTGCGGACGCTGGTTAACTCCATTAAGCCTGGTGGCAGATTATAATGTTGGTCCCAGCGTGCGGACGCTGGTTAACTCCATTTAACCTGGTGGCACATTATCCTGTTGGTCCCAGCGTGCGGACGCTGGTTAACTCCATTAAACCTGGTGATATATTATCCTGTTGGTCCCAGCGTGCGGACGCTGGTTAACTCCATTTAAGCTGGTGGCAGATTATACTGTTGGTCCCAGCGCGCGGATGTTGGTTTACTCCATTAAACCTGGTAACATATTATACTGTTGGTTCCAGCGTGCGGACGCTGGTTATCTCCATTTAACCTGGTGGTCTCCTCCTTTGGGGCTTTCCTGCCTGGTATTGGTGAGGCCGGCAGAACTGGTACATCCCATCTCACGGTTGCCTTACCCGGTATTGGCAGGACCGGTAGAGCCTCTTCACAGTATTCACTGAGGCTGCCTTGCCCGGTATTGGTAAGGCCGGTAGAACCGGTACATTCCATCTCACGGTTGCCTTACCAGGTATTGGCAAGGCCGGTAGAGCCTATCCTCAGCATCTCCCAAGGCTGCCTTGCCCGGTATTGGTAAAGCCGGTAGAACCGGTATATTCCATCTCACGGTTGCCTTACCCGGTATTGGCAAGGTCAGTAGAGCCTGCTAATGCTATTCCTTATAGCCGCCTAGGTTGCCTTGCTCGGTATTATAGGCAAGTCCGGTAGAACCTGTTCTATTTCTCAGTTGCTATTTATATTGTATGTATATGTATGTGAACCCTATGGGGAGTGCTTTAACTTTTCAATAAAGTTATGCTTTTACCTAAACCTGTTGTCTGAGTGTCTTAACAAACCGTGACAACATTGCAGTTGCTGCTGAGAGGCACAGTTCCTGCTCTAAATGAAAAAGTTATATTCTCACAACACACCTATGATTTTGGAGGCGGGGCAGGTGGAGAAGCATTACTGGCAATCTTCTTCTTTTCTCCACATATACCTGAAGTGGCGGGGGCTAGCTGTGGTGCTGCTGCTGCCTCAGGCGCATCACTGGAGCTAGTAATGGAAAGTGGAACCTTGATCATCCATCATCCTTGTTACTGCTGCTGTTGATCCCATTCTATTTGAGCTGCCTAATCAGCCTGCTGTTTAAACAACTCAATAGCAGCAGCAAGAACAGCAGTCCTAAATTCCGAGATTACACTGGGACATTTGTTAAATGCCAATGGCCACTGGCCACCACAACATGATCTGCTGTCACTAGGCCAGCAGGGCATTTTTTTCTCACGGGATTTTCTTTAAAACATAAAACCCAGAGGCCTACAAAAAAAAACATTGTTTGAGAGCTTGTTTCTAACAAGCCTGAGTCCTACAAATCACTGATTCTGCAGGGCTTGTGATGCTAACAAGTGAAAGTCCTACAAACCAATGTTTCTTCAGGGATTGGGCATAACACAAGTCTTATTACCTAAACAAACCAATGTTTCCTCAGGGCTTTGGTCTAACACAAGTCTAAGTCCTACAAATCAATGTTTCCACAGGACTTGTGCCAAACAAGTATAAGTCCTATAAATCACTGTTTACTCAGGACTTTGGCCTCTAACAACAAGTCTAAGTCCTACAACTCATCCTTTATAAAATACTCTATCACGTCTTCCCCAGTCACAGCTTACGTCAGGGGGTCCCTGTCTCTGTCATGTTATGTAATCCTTTATTTTATTATATTTTTAATTGTATTTATTTTTTTATTTTTATAACTGTCCCCTCAATACCAGTCAACAATCCCCCAAAAAAGTTCCCTGTTTAACTGATTCTTTCCCCAGGCACCCCCCACCAACAGAGGCACCCTTCTCAGACCTTTTTTATACCATGTCTTATGTTTTTATTTAATTGTATTTATTTTTATTTTTTTATTAATTGTCCCCCCAATTCCAGTCAAAACCCCCCACAAAATTCCTTGTTTAACTGATTGTTTCCCTGCACTCCACCACCACCACAAGCTCCCTCATAACCCTTTTATATTATGCTTTTGAGAAATAAAATAGCATTTGGGATGTGTTATGTGTCAATTCAATGTTCCTATTGTTTTCAATGTAATAAGCTAGGAGAAAAAAAAGCACAGGAAATTTTCCATCAAGCGGGAATTGCCATTAATCACCGATTTTGATTATAGGCAAACATTTTCACCCACCTCTCCTCATCATGCCAAAAACAATTTACACCACAGGAGAAAAAAATCTCATTAATTTAAATAAAGCTTCTTGAATGCTGTTGCAAATGGTCCATATTATTTATTCTTTTAGATATCTGAAAGTCTTTACCTGTACTGTTCTCTTGCTGAAAATGTATTCCACAGTGTCTCCAGATTTTCATAGGTTGCACCTCTTAAGAGTTGAACAAGTTGAATAAATTTTGCTGGAGATTCTTTTAAAGATGGCCCTTCAGTTTGTTCTACTAACTGTGTCAAAATCTCAGTAATCTGTAAAAATATGCAACATGCACAGTAAAGGTGTCTGTTAGATTAGGAAGTATCAATCTTTTCTGTACATTTAATCATGCATAATTAATTAAAATATCTCTGTCTCATTTTCCATCTGTTTCTGTATAAGTATTCTAATACATTGTCGTATAACTACTATACTATGAATTCAAACTGTGGTATATTTTCAGATAATTACCTTCAGATTTTCTTCTCATAACAAATTATATATGATGTTATACATATGTGTTTTTCCTTTGAGTAGTTACTAATTTACTTCAGATGAAGATAGAGACATATTAAATCTGGTTATTATATCACCAGTAAATAACATAGTTATTAATTCTTAATAGTGTAATATAGTAACATAGCAATACAGTAACACAGTTGATGAGGCTGAAAAAAGGCATGCATCCATCAGGTTCAGCCCATGCCACATCGCCCCACTTGATGCACTGCGCTCTAGAAACACACTCCAGCTTTGCACTCCAGCTACAACTGGTAGCATTACGTTCTTCTGGGTACTTCTAGGGTACATCTCATGTGTTTAACACATTGCACAACCAATACCTTGGCCCCAACAGACTCTGCTCATATGATCTCACAACAAGACGATCAAGATTAAGCTCTCATGCAGCCCATCTTCAGTCCTTGGAGCAGAGGCTTGTTGTGTAGTGTTGATGCAGAATCACAACACTTATGCAACAAAATCGACTCCAACAGTTTAGGCATCTCTCTCACCATTGTCTTCCTCATTCAAGCCCACTGAAAATGAAATCTCCAAATATTCTCCTATAATACCAATTCTTGAGATGTAAAATGGTAATCCCATTGAGTTTAGTGACTTTCTCATTAACCAAATCCTGCAACAGTCTACCTGTTACCTTTCAGTCACATTCCTCTACAGCATCATTCATCATTTTACTCCTCAAGGGAGCTGAACTAACCTGGGCCTCCCAGCTTGTGGAAGAGAATGCTCCTATAGTTGAAGAGTTTGAGTAAGGCAAACAAATAAATAAATAAAACCAAAGCCATTTCCAATTAAGCCCCAAGTGGATAAAATAGTTCCTACCTGATTACAAATGGCATCAGATATTTCCCTGGATCAACATCCTATCTTCTGTCATAGCTCTCAATATTGTTCTGAACTAGAAAGGTATCTGTTACTTTTCTGAAAACTACTACAGTATACACACACAAAGAATCTCGAGGCATCCTTGTTGAGGCCTCATCTAGAATATGTGGTACATTATTGGGCACCAGGTCTTATAAAAAAATAATTGTACTGGAAAAGTGCAGATATGTGCTATAAAACTGATAAAGGAATTGTAGGATCTGAGTTATAAAGAGAAACTGGGTTTAAGTCTAAGGGGTAATATGATTACCATTTATAAATATTTTCATGGTCAATAGCTTTTGACTAAAACAAAGACATGGAATTTTTTACAGTAATTGCAGTAAAGTTATGGAATTCTTTGCCTTGTGATTCTGTTTGAGAATTATGACAGTTCGCTTCAAAGCAGATAGATTGTTGATCCAGAGAAATATGTGACTGCCATAAGGAGTCAGGAAGGATTTTTTTACCCACTTGGGGCTTAATTGGAAATGGCTTCAATGTTTGTTTGTTTTTTGCCTTCCTCTGGATCAACATGGGTGATTTGGCATTATGAATAAACTGTGAAGCAGAAATTTGGGGTACACAAATTGTAAATAGAAGATTGTATACAATTCATGTTGTTATGGGTTATGAACACAGGGGGAGGGAAATTAAATTTAGTGACATCCACCACATTTTGACTTGTAGAAAGGCATGTGTCCAAAGAAAGTACCTGAAAGACTGAGGTATTATGTGATCAAAAAGCTCTAAATGTAAAGACCTGTTCTTGTGGTATGATAAAACCACTAGTTTTCTGGAGAGTCTTTCAATTGATTGTTTTAATTAGGCAATTCTTTCGTTTAGCAGAAAATTGCTTTTCTAATGCTGAACTTTGTAACTGTTATTTTTATGTTAACCTATTGTATTTGGTCAAATAAGTCTCTCTTGGTGGGTGACAATGTCCTGCATGGTTTCAGGATTAGGTTTTGTTAAATTCATGGTCATTGACCTCTTTCTTTCATTTACCAGTGGCTAGAATCTCACATGAGGTATCGGGAGTTTCCTTCAAGTAACAAATGGGAAATGGATGTGGGTCCATTAGAGGACTGGGAATGGGATATGGCTAAAGCGGGGCCAGCACTGATGGCGACGTCGACTAGACATCAAATGATACAGTTGAATATTCTACATAGAATTTATTATACACCGGTCAGACTGTTTAAAATGGGGAATTCTGGCACTGATTATTGTCTTTGATGTGATAATGTTCAAGGCACATACTTGCATATGATCTGGGATTGTCCTGGACTCAGGAGGTTCTGGACAGAATCAATGCGTATTGTGACCCTGGTGTTTGGGAGACCTGTTCCTGTGACTCCAAAGATTTGTTTATTGTCTATTTTCCCCGATGAGATTGAGGATGCAAATGACAGATCTCTATTAAGTGAGCTCTTAGTGATGGCGAGAAAGGTGGTGGCCTTGAACTGCATGTCAAACAGAGTTCCCAACTGTAGAGCGTGGATAAACCTGGTTTTACAGTGTATTCCACATTATAAATTGGTTTACTTGCACCGGGGTACTCCGACTAGGTTTGACAGGATCTGGGGAAGATGGCAGACCTGGTGGACAGCTAGAGCAGATACACCTATGACACCTGATGATGTGCAACTTACTGGAGATGGTTGACTGCGATCATACCTGCTTGCTGTGTGAATGGGTGTGACGCATATTTCATGTGTAATATTGTGTATGAATCCTGTACATACCGGGATTTTGTGACATCTCTGGCTGGTGGATAGGGGGTGGTGGTGCTGCAGGCTCGGGGGAGAGAGGAATTGGGGTTGAGGGGTATAGTAGAAGTTAAGTTTAGTTTTTAGGGGTTTGGGTTATTGAAGGTTGCAATACTCATAAAAACCTCAGGTCGACTCTGTACGCCTTACTAATATGCATATGTTCTTTTCATTGTTATAAATGTCTTCATACTTTTGATGTACTTGAACGTTTTACATGTATCCATTTTCACTTTTGTATTTAAGATGTGTATGGGGTGATCTGATAATAAAATATATTTAAAAAAAAAAATTCATGGTCATTACTTTTACCTTCATAGTGTGATAAGGTTTTGGTAGTCAGACTATGATTAGCACATCCATTCATAGTCACCCGATATATGACATGAGGGACAGGTGAAGGTTTTAAAATAATTTATTTATGTATCTACTAAAGACTGATATATCATGTAATGTCATGATGATATTAATTGTTATTTTTTGAGGTTATATTGATACTGAGAATCTTTTCAACCATTATCCAAACCTAAAAAATATCTAACTGCATATTCATTTTAGCAATGGGTATCACAAGTCATTCCGAGTTCTACATAAGTGTGCATTTAATGCTCAACTGGAGTTTTAAGTACTATTTCCTAAACTACAATAAAATCTGTAAAGCAGGGATGGACAAAAATCTTATATTTTTCCTTGTGATCATTTTTTTTTGGAAAACTGGCACAAGTCTAGAACCTCTTAGATTTACGCCCTTTCGCTAATCCAAGAAGTATCCAGTAGCTTTTGGCTACAGCAGTAAAGTGGGCCAAGGCTGGGGATGTCATGATGAGTGGTTCTATGGGTGCCAGTACAGTGATACAAGACTGGGGTCAGTATTTGTTATTCTATGGTACCCTGGGATAAGGCTGGGGGGACTAGTGTGTGGTTCTGCAGATAACAGTGCAGTGGGTCAAGGCTGGGAGTCCATATGTGTGGTTCTGTGACTACCACTGCACAAGGCTGATGGTCAGTAAAACAGTGGTGGGCACCATAAGGCCCTCTAGCTTCTGCCAGACCCAAGTTCCCATCATTCACACCAGTTTTTGGTTGATGGGGATTGATGGAAGCTGTAATCCCGCTGCATCTGGAGGGCTGTATTTTGCCCATCCCTCCTTTCAGACAGTGGGACCAGGCTGGGGTCAGTTTGTATTATTATATGGCTTCATGGGAAAAGGCTGGAAGGTCAGTATGTGTAGTTCTAGGAGTACAGCCGGGCAAGGCTTGGAGCTTATTATGAATAGCTATGAGCCGCTGCGTAAAAAGAAATTAAAGCCACTTTTCACTGAAGTTTCCAAAGAAGGCAAGATTTTTTTTTTGCACTTTTCTCTATTTTTTTCCATTACAACTAAACATGTAGTCAGTGCTATAATTATCAATCCCAGCTCATCCTATATGATAATTCACTAGGATGTTTTTCACAGTAGAGACTGCCCGCATTCTGGCAGTCATGCACAGTAGAGACTGCAGTCTCTACTGCGCATGATTGCATCACATGAGTGAGGTGACGCAAGACTGCATTACGTGGAGCAGTGAGGTAGAGGCCTCTTAACCCTTTGAGTGCCAGAGTGCACTTGAGTGCACTTTGAGTGCACTTGGGGAGTTACTTTGCACTGGAATTATTATGTTCAGTTATGTAATTACTAAGTGATATTCATTGTTCCAGCATTCGGAACTACTCAGGTCTTTTTTTTGTATCATGGGAGCTACCCTATAGATAGGGACTTTTTTCAGGTGGCAAAATTACCCCTTATTACTCCAGTTTCAGGGCGAAATGTTACCTTTCACTATGTTTAAATGCATCATGTCAGGAGACAAAGGGAAAAAAAAAAAATATATATATATATATATATATATATATATATATATATATATATATATACATAGAGAGAGAGAGAGAGAGAGAGAGAGAGAGAGAGATACATGTATGTGTGTCTATGTGTAAAACTGAAACAAGAGAAGACAAAAAAAGATGTCTTAATTATAAAATAAAACATAGCAAAAGAGTATTTGTTTCAACATTTCATTTTCATATAAATGTCTATGTTATAAGGGACTGACACATCTTTTGTTAGGTTCCCATCCTCCTTTCTGCAGTTTACTTGCCTTTTGTTATGCTACCCTTTCACACCTGGGTATAGCCTCTATTAACATACCACTGGTTTGTATTACATTATTTGCATACATTGTACTTTGAATATATAGTTTGTTCTACTTGGGATCAGAGGGTTCCTTCTGGGATGCCAATTCCTCTGGTGCCTGGGAGGGGAGTTTCTCACTTGCTCTCATGCAAATTGTTATTCAGGGATAGGGCATTTTCCTGTCTTACTCCATGAAATGAACTTCCTTTCTCCCTCTTTTACTCTCTTTCTTCTTGTCCTCTTGTCCCTTTTCCCCACCCCTCTCTTACTCCCTTCTTACTGGTCTTTGACTACTCTACTACTTCTATCTCTTGGACATGAGCTTGGGCACTCTACCATACTGGTATACCTTGGGCACTTATCAAAGATGTGCTTTTTTGCACTTCTGAGGATGGTTGATGGTCCTTCCTCCTGGCAGTTCCACGATGACCCAATCCATTGATCAGCCTCTGAAAATTATTTAGCGAAATGTTAGGGGTTTAAATTTTCCACACAAACACTCACTGGTACTAAGGGAATTAAATAGGATGAAGGGGGATGTGATTATGTTACAAAAGACTCACTTCAAGAAGATGGCGGTCCAGCATTTGCGCAATAGATTCTTTCCTACAGCATACTTTAGCTCTAATTTAGTCAAAAAGAATGGGGTAGCAATTTTGTTTCATAGGAACCTCACTTTTCAACAACAGTCTACTCTCACCGATAGGGAGGGCAGATTTCTTTATGTTAAAGGTACCGTTGATGGATGCTTATTGTCACAGTGACTCCCCTCCCAAACCTTTTACTCTTTGGAGAGTGGACGAATTTCTATTACAGCACTCTGATTCAGTGGCTCAGTCAGCTAAGTCTTTAGAAAACTACATGGTTGAAAATGACTGTGGGGAGATTTCACCCCTCACAGCCTGGGAAGCTCATAAATGTGTAATACGAGGAGATATAATAAAACTAGCTTCTAGGAGGAAGAAGGCAGCTACATGGGAAACTGATTGGCTACTCCATGAAATTCAATCCCTGGAAGCTCCTCAGGTGACAGCTTCTCTGACATCATTGTTGTCACTATGCTCCAAATTGACTTCTCTTTTACAGACTAAGGTCGAATGTGCCTTCTTTAAGGTTTGTCAGAGTCACTTTGAACACGGCAATAAGCCGGGGTGTTTATTGGCAAAACAATTGAGAACACTCCTTCAAACCCATTTATATACCTTCAATCAGATCTTCCAATGGATCTTTAGTCCATTCTTCCCCAGATATAGTGGCCTCTTTTCACTCTTTTTACTCTTCACTATATAATATTGCACTTTCCTTCCCTCATCCCATGAATCATTCTCAGCTGGTTGATCAATACCGTAAAGAAGTGTGCCTTAAGCCACTTAGCAGGGAAGCCTCGGATTCTTTAGAGTCTCCCATTGCGGAACATGAGATGTTAGAGACTATTCGACTATTGCTGGCGGGCAAGAGTCCAGGGCCAGATGGCTTCTCTCAAGCATCCTATAAGACATTCACTACGATTCTCACCCTACTTCTAACAAAAGCCCTCACTTCTCCTCCTGAAACTATCTTCGCACATCCTCTGATGGCCGAAGCGCATATTACTGTCTTGCCCAAACCCAGCAAGGATCTACAATTTTGTCAAAACGTCCATCCTATCTCTCTTTTGAATTTGGACTTAAAAATGTATGCAAAAATTTTAGCAAACCAGTTGAAGGCTTTCTTACCAGATTTAATCCACCTCGACCAGGCTGAGTTTACTCCAAAATGGGAAGCGAGAGACAATACACGAAAACTCCCGAACATTATCCATCACGTTGAATCGCACAACCGTCCTGCCTTATTGTTAATAGTTAATGTGGAGAGGCCTTTGCCCATGTGAACTGACATTTTATGACTAGTGCATTACAACATTTTGGTTTTTCAGCCCTCCCAGCTTTTTTATCTGAACTCCAAGATTTTTCTATAGTATCTGATTTTAAAATCAAAGTCGTAAAATCTAATGCTCTTACTATAAATCTTTCAGATTCTACCATTGATGGTATGAAGGCCACATACCCACTTAAATGGTCAAAAAAATCAATTGAATATCTATGGGTTGTCTTAACTCCAAAAATTGCTCAGGTGTTCTCCTCCAACTATCCAAAGTTACTCCAGACTGTTCGGTTGGATTTCTCCAAATGGAGACCTCTTTACATCTCTTAGGTGGGAAAGATTAATGTGTTTAAAATGTCTGTTCTCCCAAAATTCTTGTATCTCTTTCATACTCTCCCAGTCTGAATTCCTGGTTCTTTTTGGTCTGAAGCATCCCAATTTATCTTGAAATTTCTTTGGGGTGATAAATGCCCTAGGATTAATCCCTTTATTCTCTACAGAGGTTTTGGGAGTGGTGGTTTGAGTCTTCCTGACTTCTGACGCTATTATCTAGCCACTGTTTCAGCTTCCATCCCAGATTAGAATGTCCACAAATCTCACAAATTATGGGTCTCCATAGAACGTGGATATGTTCCCTTAAATGATGCCTTATGGGAGTCCCTATTATATAAAGAGTTGAGGCTCAACTTACCCTCTTTTGGCCCAATTGTGCAGAATGTTCTATCTTGCTGGTCTGCTGCTTCAAAGATGGCCCGTCTTGTTTCCTTTCCATCCCCCTGCTCTCTGCTTTTTCTCAATCATTACTCTCCCCATACTCTTCTGAAGTCTCAATTCCCTATCTGGACGAAATCCCAGGACCTTCGGTTGTCAGATGTTTATACCGATGGTAGGATCATAGATTTCTCTACATTGCCGAAAACACTAAATCTTCCTCCTATAGAAATCTGGAACTACATTAGAATTAAAGGCCTTTTGTCTTCTCGGGAGATGTGCAATAAACTTGACTGGGATCTAACCCGATTTGAAGAGCTCCTATTCGCTCCACCTGAGAATGAAAAGTTCTTAGGTGTTATATTTATATATTTGATACTTTCTGACCCGGACCAACACACTAAGCCCAATTATGTCTTGGCATGGGAGACGGATTTAGGTCAAACCCTGTCGTTAGGAGACTGGAGGGCAATATAGCGCCATATTCAGAAATCCTCAATCTCTGCGCAAATGGTTGAGATGAACTATAAATTGCTACTTTTTTTGGTATTATATGCCTCATAGGCTTCACAGTTTTAATTCTAATATTTCTAACTTTTTCTGGAGATGCAGAAAACACCCAGAGACTCTACTGCACATCTGGTGGACATGTCAGCCATTTCCAGCTTTTGGACCTCCTGCTTACAATATATTAATAAATGTTTGGTGATCTCTCTCCCTCAAGATCCTTGGCAGATACTATTACATAGTAACATAGTAACATAGTAGATAAGGCTGAAAAAAGACATGCGTCCATCAAGTCCAGCCCATGCCAATAACACCCCTGTTGATCCAGAGGAAGGCAACAAAAAAGCCCTCTGGAGCAATTTCCAATGTAGGTGTGTGTGAGTGTGTCAAATAGTTCCCCGGCTCAATATCCTATTTGCTTTGAAGCCATCTGTCATAACTGTCAATATTGTTCTGTGCTAGATAGGCATCCATTGCTTTTTTGAATGCAGTTACATTATCTGCAAGCACAGCATCCCAAGGCAAAGAATTCCATAGCCTTACCGCCCTTACTGTAAAGAATCCCTGCCTGTGTTTTAGTCGAAAGCGCCTTTCCTCAAGTCTTAATGGATGACCTCTTGTTCTTAGCTCAGCTCTTTGCATAAATAATTCATTGGATAGTTCTTTGTATTGGCCTTGAATGTATTTGTAAATGGTAATCATATCACCCCTTAGACGTCTCTTTTCTAATGTAAACAAACCCAGTTTGGCTAGTCTCTCTTCGTAACTCAGATCCTCCAATCCCTTTATCAGTTTTGTTGCACGTCTCTGCACCTTTTCCAGTTCAGTAATGTCTTTTTTTAGAACAGGCGCCCAAAATTGTACTCCATATTCTAGATGAGGCCTAACCAAGGATTTATACAGAGGTAGGATAATATTATATATTATATAGGGGTCTACCATCAATACCCAAAGCGAAAAAACTATTCTTATGCACTATGCTAAACACAGCCAAAACAATAATTCCTCTCCATTGGAAGTCTGATATCTCTCCATCAGTGAGTGCTTGGTATAAAAAAGTTGAGGAGCAAATGCTTTCTTTATTTAGAAGGGGATTACCCCCTCCCTGTTCACCCTTCTTTACTAACTCCAGCTCGTGTCCATCTTATTTCATTACCCTTCCCTTACTCTCGCCTCTTCCACTCACCCTATTCGCCTTCTTTTCTACTTTTCTGTTCCTCTCTTATCTTGTCTGTTTCTCTTATGATTCTTCCTCTCCCTCTTTATCCTTTTCTAAAGTTTGATATAGTCATCCCACCACAGGACTTAGGTCCCAACTAGTGATGAGCGAGCGTGCTCGGCCGATGCTCGGATCGGCTCGAGCATCGCTCTGCTCGGCACATGGCGGTACTCGTCGAGTACCGCCATGTGCTCGCCCGACATGTTCGGGTGGCGGGGATCTGTGCCGGAAGAGGCACAGATCCGAAGAAGCTCCGCTGGACCACCAGGGACTGGAGGTACGGGGGCATTGCGGAGATGAAGGGGGCATTGCGGAGATGAAGGGGGACATTGTGGAAGAGGGGCATAGACTCTATGCCCCTCTTCCACAATGTCCCCCTTCATCTCCGCTATGCCCGTCTTCCACAATGTGCCCCTTCATCTCCGCTATGCCCCTCTTCCACAATGTGCCCCTTCATCTCCGCTATGCCCCTCTTCCACAATGTCCCCCTTCATCTCCTCTATGCCATAGAGGAGATGAAGGGGGACATTGTGGAAGAGGGGCATAGCGGAGATGAAGGGGCACATTGTGGAAGAGGGGCATAGCGGAGATGAAGGGGCACATTGTGGAAGAGGGGCATAGCGGAGCTGAAGGGGGACATTGCGGAGCTGAAGGGGGCATTCTGAGATGAAGGGGGCATAGCGGAGATGAAGGGGGCATTGACCAGGCACCCTCCCCTCATCAGAGCAGGGGGTGCCTGGTGTTGCCCCATTCATTCCAATGGGGCTCGGGTGCTCGGCCGAGCACTCGAGCCTCAGGGGGTGCTCGGTCAGAGCACCCGAGCACCCGAGCATCGTGGTGCTCGCTCAACACTAGTCCCAACTCTTTATACACACTGTCAGGCTGCTTCTACTTTCTCTATCCTTCCCCTTTTCCTTCTTTTCCTTTCTATCCTTATACAGTAAAAATTGGTCTCTCACAGTCTTTCGGTCCGTCATAAGGTACTGCATTCACACTGACCTGCATCTAAATGTTATATTTGATAACTGTCATTTGCATTCTGTGCCTGTTGTCGGCTGTATAATTCTGATATGCCTGTACCATAATCTCTGTATTTTGCTGTATTTTTTGTGAAGATCTTTCAATAAAATCCTTTGAAACTAAAATATGCCTTTGCAGAAAGATTCTTTTCACATAACCTCTCTCTGTCTATACACAATACACCAGGTGAGATCTTACCAATTATAATTCATACCTCTCTTCCTGCTGCTAATATTTCTTCCTATACAACACAGTATCGTGTGTATTGCTGCATTGCTTGTGTTTACCTTCAAATGATCTGAGATAATAACTCAGTCCCATTCCTCTGATGTTGCTAGCAAAACTACCACAAATCTGGGTTTCTATGTGCTAAATGCATTATCTTACACTATTGTTTCTTAAAATTTATATTCCATAGTCTTGTCCATTTTGCTAAATTCTAATGTGTTTGGTTTATCAACCCTGAAGTCCAGTCCCTGTGTTTTTATAATCTACAAAAATTTACATTGTACCTTGAATGACATTAGTACTATCACAAAAGATTATACTGAAGAAAATATGCCTTTACACTGGTATCCAAACCACACCACTAGTAATGCATTCCTCCACTTAATGTATACCATTGAACATGACACACTGTTGCCTTTCCGTCACCTGATTTCATATCTAATCACCTAGCTACATTATATGTATCTACTTCCTGTGTGGACAGTGTCAAACACTTTACAAAAATCCACAAAGTCCGACTACTGCTCCACCCTTGTTTACCCAATGAGTAACATAATTTAAGATTCATCTACATTTAGTTTTCAAGATCATTCTGTTGAAAAACTATACTGCCACAGGTCTTGCAAGTAGTAGTGCCAATTTTTTTACTTGCAATGGATTTAATGGGCTGCATGATGAACTAATACTACATTGATTGACCAAAGGACTGCATTCCATTGGAGTAATATATTCCTTAAGAATAAATCTATTTGGAAAGCATATCTACATATACTGTATTAAGTTTAACTAGTATATCAGTAAATACATTAAATCAGTAATACTTAATGTTTTCCTAATAAAAGCATATTCCAGACAGAGACAAAATATGAAAAGTTTGAGACAGGAAATGGGCTAACAAAATTAGTTACATAGTTCTAAGGTTCTCATTGTAATAAGTACAGTAAATAACACAGTCAAATGTTTTGAAAATAAAGATAAATTGTCATTATATTTCTAGCAGTTACAAACCTGTTGCTCTGTGTTTTTTGGCTTTAACAACCTAATAGGAGTTTGAATTAGTTCACTTTCAAAGTCAAACTGAAGAGATCCTTTATGAGTATAGTTACTTTCAGGGGTCAAATGATGCTGTTCTTCAACACATACTAAAACAAGTTTCTGCCTGTGAATAATGACAATAGTTAAAATAATGTGTGTTTTTTTGCTTGAATTGTATACTTATTTAAAAAAATTAAGCAGTTCATATACATTGGTGTGTGTTCAACTGCAAGTGATACATTTATCACTTCAGTTTAGCAGAACAAGTCCTGTTGAGGTTAAAGGGATAGTAATACTTAAAAATTACTTATCTCTATTTTGTAGCCCTTAAATAAAGAAGAAAAATGCCACCAGCATCATCTCTCAAACCCTTATGGTTTGAGAGATAACCGCTTACAAAGTTCTCCCCTGCCTGACATCAGCATTCTAGCTGATGGATTTGTAATCCGGTCCGCAGACCAGCTGGCGGCTCTGCAGCAGAGTCGAGATTGCGTTAATAAAAAAGAAGTCCTTCAATAAAAAGGTCTTCTACCGCTGGCCGGTCTGCGGACTGGATTCTAAATCCATCAGCTAGAACGCTGATTTAGTGTATATATTTGGAAGAAAAGATTTTCTGTTATAGATCTCTCTATATATCCTTCAAGAAGATAATATTTTTATATATATTTGTATATTATAGACCTGAAGTATTTTCTGCATTTAGCTATAGTGGATCAGGATGTGGGCCAGGTTATGTAGGTTATTGAGTGTGGCCATGTGCATTACTATGGGCACCTGGATGCATTGTCAATGGGTTGCTATGAATCAATCAATTAAACTGAGAAATTAAATTAAAATATTTCATCAAACTCATTAAACATGCTTGATTAATGCCAACAAATGAGGATGCCAACAAATAAGACTTTAGAAAATTGAGTATGCATAAAATGAAACACAAATTCAGTCATAGCAGTCTTGAGGTTTTTTTTTTTTTTTTGTGTGTTTTGTTACATTTAAAACTCTGGGATAAGACAGCATTCATAGAATACAACACAACAGCTTGAGGGCAAAATGTAAAAAAGAATAGGGAAAAATATGACACTCACATGGCATATACACACATTTACTGCATGTTTATGATTAATGTTTTCAACAAATATGTTTTTGAAGAAATTCAGATTGAACTGGATAGTTGAAGGCTATAGAGCATTCTCATGTTTTTTTTTGTCCAAAATTACAGCTAGTGATATAACTGTATTTATTTGTTTAAACATATGCAAATTATTTTTAGGTTATGCAGTATAATTGATGTGTTGTTCTCCACTTAAATATTTACATATCATTTATTTGTATAAAGTACTGGCCTAACAGACCTCATGTTAGTAGTTACTAAAATATAAATTGCATTATGGGCTTTCTCTGCAGTACTGTTATATAGTTATTTGTAGTATATTTGAGTTTTACAAGAAAATACTGACCTAGTGTTGTACAGTCTGACCACTGATATTCGCTCTATGGTTTAGCTCTGCCTCATATATTAAAGATATAAGATCCCTAGGAGGTTTGGTCAATTTACTATAAATAATAATTTATTCTACAGATGTAAAAACAGCCCATAAGAGGCTAACATGTATTTCTACTTTCTACTCAAGTAGACATTTTCTTAAAAAACAAAACAAATAAAACATTTAGAACAGGCTCATTTAAATAAAATAAAATACTAGTACCAATGCCAAAAAAGTGAAAATAATTAAAAACAGCATAATATTTAATGACAACATCTACAACTTTTAATTATTTTACTTATGAAAAAATTGTGTCCCACAGCTGGAAGATTTATCATAGAATGTTATAACAGTTCAAGTTTTTTGTTTGTTATTGAATAGTTTAACTATAGTTTTTTATTGTTGCACCAAACCGTGACAATAATCTATAACTCAATCTTTCTCATAGAGTTTATTATAAAAATAAAAGCCCATATATTTTGGACACCATTTGGTGTTGTTTAGAACAGGTTGATAATAAATAATGTTTGAGCTATAAAATATTTTGAATGAAAAATCTCCCATCAGTATAAGTACGCTTGTTTAATACTGAGCTAATATGTGATATTGAAAATCAACCACATATAATTGTGCATTTATGCAAACATATTTAGTACATAAAGAAAAGAAAAACTCACAGCACTAAACAAAATATATAATTTGTTGGTGAGTGGAAGCACTCTCACTTCATGGGTATGCTGCCTGGGTGCACTCGCTTGGCAAAAATGTAGATAAAAAGAGGAAGCATCAGGCACTCCCAGGGCTTTTTAAAAAAAAAATGAAAGGTTTAATTCAACTGTGTTGTCAATGTTTCGGCCAGGCACAGGTCCTGAGGAAGGCCAGCTGCACCTGGCCGAAATGTTGACAACACAGTTGAATTAAACCTTTCATGCTTTTTGAAAAAAGCCCTGGGAGTGCCTGATGCTTCCTCTTTTTTTTTTTTTCTCTCTCTCTCTCTTGCTCAATATATATATATATATATATATATATATATATATATATATATGTGTGTGTCATGTAAATGGAATTAAGATGCCTAATGAAGGAAATATAAAAGAGGGATTCTCCAGATCCACAAAGCAGGTGAAAACCTGGAATAAAAGCAAAGGAAAAAAACAAACCTGTGCTAATCAATACAGATTACCCCGTCAGGAAAAATTAAACCCTGTTTAAAGTATATATTATACCTATGTGTTGATTTTTCTCAAACCAGTGAGGGTTTTGTAGCATAGTTTTGCCAAGATATGTTTAATCTCGCTCATCAAGTCAAGGTACCTAATGTCAAGCGAGTCCTACCAAATACATATAGTCAAAAATATCAAACAACTTAAAAATTACTCTTGAAAATGCCTGTTGAAAGATAACTAGTTAAAACCTGATTAAAAACCTAATTGAAATCACCCAACCCTCCTCTATATAATCACTGGTATTTTTAAGATGAGACTGGCTCACTTTCAAAAAGGAAGGATTTGCAGTAGATAGGTGGGAACCAAAAGGGCTGAACAATGCACACCAACCTCTTTATAGGTCTAATGTTAGGTTTATGTTCCAATAGTGGAACACATGCTAAGTAACCTTGCAGGTTAATTTTGTCCATTATTATATTTTTTATTTGTGTTGCTTAACATATTTTTTAAACTATAATCTGTCTCTTCCAAGCAGTCCTCTTCTAAAGAGAAGCCCCTGGAGAGTCCAATGGTGATAAGATCCAACAAATATTTATGTTATGCATTGGGTGTGATGCTAAGATGACTTCATCTTCAATGCTAAATTGTGTTCTGAATGTCTCAGTAGCAGGCCAAAATATTTCCTTCCAATTCCAATAATTTCTTGGTTGGATGAATGATTCTATGCAGGGTACCTTTGCGGCCATGAAAGAGACAGCAAAACAAAGACCTGATACAAAAAATCCAGAAGTAGGTATTTCTGTTAGATTTGAGGATATGGAAGATCAGTCTAGTGGTCAGAACATCCTTTCAGTCTATTCCTCGAAGAAGAAGAAGAAGTGGAGATTTCAGAAAAAGTAGCTCCTTCTAACCTGGACAAAGTGGAATCATTTGTTTGAAATATGAGCAGGACTCTTGGTGTGAGGGAGATTCAGAAGAAGCTTGATGTCTTAGGAACAGCCTTTTAGGGAATAGAAAAGAATCTGCTGTTTTCCCAATCTATCATTCGGTACTAGAACTTATTAAATCTGAATGGTATAAGGAAGGTAAGACAAGGTCAAGAAGAGATTTTTAAGAATATATCCCTTTAAGGAAGTCAAGGATTGGACAACCCCACCAAAAATTGATGCAACTATAGCTCAATTATCCAGAAGAATTACTATCATTGTGGAAGATGGTTAATCCTTAAAAAGATACCACAGAGATAAAAATGGAATGTGCTTTAAAAAAGCAGTTCTTTTTATTAGGACAGAATCTGAAGACAGCCACTGATATGGCCTGTGTTACCAAGACAATTTTAATCTGGTTAGCTGATTTGGAGAAGAAAACTGAATCCTCTATTTCTCATTCAAGACTAACAATTTTCAGAAACACTGCTGCACACACTTGCGTTCTTACCAGGTGCTCACAGACTATACATCTCAGAAGTCCAAATGATACAAAGTAGCCGAGCACTCCTCTTGAATAATAAAAAGTACCATATAAAAAGTAACCACATATCTGACATTTCAGTCCTCTGTGGGGCTTTCATCAGGGACCAACATTGTTACAAATCACCACTAGTCAATCATTTATATAGAGCTCCCATTTCCACATGCAACAAGGTTTGCACCTGTGGTCTCCATAATGACCCTAGGTGTTAACCCCAGCACCTGAGCAAACTCACCACTTGACCCTCTTAACCCATAAGACACCAACATTAAGATTCAATACAGAAAATAAAATCTTCCTATTTAAATTTAAAGACACAGTGCACCAATCTCTCATACGTAGCTAATGAGGCTAAACTGCTCATTAGGGTGATAACATTTTTAACACATATATCCAGAACATTTCCCTTCTGGCCAGTCGCAATTCCCTATCACCACCCTGTGGTGATTTTTTGACTAACTCAAAAGGGAAATATCTTAAGTGAAGGATTTATGTTTAAACCTGATGAAGTGTCTAGCCACAGGAGTTTGTTTGAGTTTTTGTTAATTCAGTGTGCCATTCAGACCCCTGATAATCAGGGACCTGTGTTCTCTCATCTTTCCCTGAATGGTCGGCTGGTTTGCCTATGTAACACATTTGACATGGACATAACCATAACATTACATAACATTACAAAAACAGTGGTATAGGATATGTGGTCTCTTACCTTTAAGGTGAAGTTCACTGATGGTACCACAAATTCTGTACCACTCATCATATGCATACAAGTGACATACCCCTGACATCTGTGTACTCCTTACATCTGCACTGAGAAAGTTCTAGAAGTAATATCAAGGAAGAAATGTGGGACCTGTCTCCTCTTCAGGTAGGGGGTGACTCAGACTTGTTTCCCATGTCTGTGAAAAGAAGACCAAATGTGTTCACCAGATATTGTATACAGGTTATCTGAGTATGTTCAACTCTATTCCAGGAAAGAGAATATTCAAAGATTCATGGTTTACACAGAACCAGAAGTTGCCAAGCCGAGAAAGGTTGTCCGTAACCTCATACAGAAGATGGTTGTGGACGGCATTCCAATGAAACAAAGGGGATAAGGAATCTACTTGGTTTTATTCCTGTTCCAAAACTTTTCGGGGCAATATAGATTTATTCTGGACCTGAAGTTTAACAACTCAGTCATCGATTGCTGCCAGTGGAATCATTTATGAGAGACATTTCTCAAAAATGTGAGTTTTTTTTTATTATGGGAGACCTGCAGGATGCTTAGCATCATATTATGGTGAGAGCCTCACACTGAAGATTCCTCAGGTTTGCTTTAGAGAACCAGCATTTCCAGTTTAGTGTGCTACTGTCAAGGTTTGGCTGAGCTGCTTTACTCTGCTGCTGAGCTGCTCTACTCTGCCAAACCTTAACAGTACCCCCCCAGTGACTACCCCCCAATGACTCCCCCCCCTTGCTGGGCAGGACCAGATTTATGGGGAAAGAGTGCATGGAAAGCACGGAGGAGGGTGGGGGCATGCACGTCTGTGGCTGTAACCCATGAGTGCTCTTCTGGACAGTACCCCTTCCAATGGACCAAATATTGAAGCCTTCCTCAGAACATACGAGAGTCGACAATCAAGCGGACCTCGAACGCCTCATGGCTGTCAATGGCCACCAAATGGGTTCGAGGAGTGACTGTAGTGAAACGATTGCATACCAGTAACGAGACATGGAACAGATTGTGTATCCGCATATTCGGAGGGAGGTCTAGGGCATAGGCCACAGGGTTCACCTGTTGTAGGATATGGAAAGGCCCCACAAACCGGGGAACAGGTTCTGAGAGGGCACATGGAGGTGGAGATTTCTAGAGAACAACCACACCCTCTCCCCGACCTATTAGGAGGGTGTGGGTAGGCATTTACGATTAGCCTGGAGCTCCTGGGATTGTTGCGAGCGTCGCAGTGACTCTTGGACCTGCACCCATGTGTAACGGATTTGCTGGAGATGATCCTCCAATGACAAAATCTCCTGGGGAGAGAACGAATGTGGAATTATGGAGGGTTGATACCCATAATTCACCATGAAGCGGGAGAGCCGGGTAGCAGCAAGACAGCACCGTTATGAGCAAACTCCGCCCAAGGTAGCAGGTCCGACCAATTATTCTGGTGGTCTGAGATGTAGCACCACAGGAATTGCTCCAAGGCCTGATTAGCCCTTTCCGTGGCCCCATTCGATTGTTGGTAATAGGCCGAGGAGAAGGAGAGTTGGATACCTAATTGCGCACAGAAGACCCTCCAGAATCTCAAGACAAACTGGCTAACCCCAGTCAGAAACTATGACTTTGGGAACCCATGTAGCCGATAGACTTCCTTGACAAAGACCGTAGCCAACTCTTTAGTGGATGGGAGTTTTTTAAAAGGTATGCAGTGAATCATTTTAGAAAATAGGTTCAAGACTGTTGAATGTGTTACCGTTAGACAAAGGGGGATCGACTATGAAGTCCATGGCAAGGTGTGACCATGGCTTCACCCCATTAAGTATGGGTTGGAGAAGGCTCACTGGAAGGTGACAGGGTGATTTGGTCTCCACACTGACTGGACAGCAATATCTTTAGTTCTGGCCCCCAGAAAAGACAGGAAACCAACCAGAGAAGCTAGTTCTTACTGGGATGCCCTGCTGACTTCATATTATGATATGTGGAAAGTACCTTGGTATGGAGGTTACTAGGTA
Organism: Rhinophrynus dorsalis; assembly: GCA_037306005.1. Lineage (NCBI taxonomy): Eukaryota > Metazoa > Chordata > Amphibia > Anura > Rhinophrynidae > Rhinophrynus > Rhinophrynus dorsalis. The sequence goes on from CM074722.1 coordinate 259,735,081, forward strand.
TCAAACATCGCCCAGAAGGAGTCTCAGCAGGTGCATCTACTTGGGCGGCCAGTATTCTCTCCCCGAGGGGAGATGTAATGCTTGAATGTATGGTGGCAAGTACTAGGTCTGGAGGGATAATAGGACTAGGAGGGCTCTCTAAGAGTCCGAGAACTGTCTGATTAGGGCATCAGCCTGGACATTCTTTGTGCCCAGCAGGTACGAGACCACATAATTAAAATGGGACAGAAATAAGGCCCATTGGCCTGTCTTGGAGTCAAGTGCTTAACTTTGGACAGGTATGCAATGTTTTTATGATCAGTGAGGATTGGGATTGGCACTGAGGTTCCCTCGATCAAATGCCTCCATTCTTTGAGAGCGAGTATTATAGCCAGCAACTCACGGTTACCAGTTTCATAGTTGCACTCTGCACCCTGGTAGGAGAGATCTATCATCTGGGCCTCCTTTGGCACAGTCCTGTAGCTGCTGGAGCTCCCGCATGGTCTTCTTTTCAGGAATGCAGAGTGCTGGAAGATGATGTAATCTCCCAGCACTCTGTATTACTAAAGAGCCGACGAGGGAGCTCAGCAGCTAAAGCCTGTCCTGGCAGGAAATGGAGAACGGGGGGGCAATGTCAGGGCAACATGGAGCGGGCACCGGGTGGGGGGATTATTGTTATGACACTGCTCAGCCAGCGAGGCTAATTTAATAAAAAAATAAAAAAGCGATCACAATGACAGGCACCCCTCTGTGGGGTGCGCCTGTTGGCAGATGCCTACTCTGCCTTATTGTAAATCTGTCCCTGGCTGTTGGTAGTTGCAGCACCTGTTACATGTTGATGATGTGTCTCCAAGTCAGACCTGTGTTTGTGTTTCAGGTGGGATCTCATTGAGGAGGTGACTAGGTGTGTGAGGCTGAGGTGTGGGTGTGCATGACTGAGTGGAAATTGGATTTGGAAGCTGTGACTATACGGATGATGATGGATAGGATGACTGTATTTTTTGCATCTTTGCTTGTCTAGGGTTGGACACGCCAACTGTTTTCACAAACTGCTTATAGACAGACACAGTCTTCCTTTAATCATCATCTCTCTCAGTCTCTGCTGTATATGAAGACGAGGAGAATGCTGGAGGGATATATTCTAGATCTACATCATCACAGGGTGTTTATGTTGAATGTACTTAATGAGTGCACCTTTTTACCATGTTATTGCACACTATACTGAGTCAGTTGCTGATGATTGCCCTCTGCCTGCTCCAAGGCAGATCTCTCTCACTCTCTCTTTCTACACACACACATATATATATATTATATAAAATACATTATATAAAATATGATGTTATTACTTAGATATTCTAGATATATATTGTATATTATAGATGTTATAAGCTAAGATATTTGTCTCTCTGTTTCTCTCGATAGATAGATAGATAGATAGATAGATAGATAGATAGATAGATAGATATTCGAAAAAGAATGACATACTAAAGTAATTCAAACAGAAAATAAAAGATCACCAACATGAAAAATAAAATGACATTTAATCACCTCAATTAAAAATAAAAATGTATGATGAGAAAGATATTTGGTGCAATTGTCTTTACATGTCTGGGAGTGTTAAAACCCTCTTATTCCTTAATTTATCTGAGAAAAGATACATACAGATATAATCTTTATGATGCATTTGGTAGGGAAAAAGTGATACCTTTATTGGCGGAGTACATTTAGAGTGCACGCTTTCAAGACCATTTCAGTTTCTTCTTCAGGCATGTTATAGAATGCCACATTTTACCTATAATGCAGTTTGTCAACAATAATGAACAGTTTATTCTGTTCATATGTAGCCTCTTCTAAGGACCTCTAACTTGATAATAACATGTACACACATACCTTGCTTCCAGAATGACAGCCCCTTCAATCTCATTAAATGGTGTAAATTGGTGTACTTCTCGCACATCTACCTCCATTACGAGCCCTCCAGAATTTGTAGCTTTGACCTTGTAATTGTAGGTTGCTGCAGCTCGGGAATTTTTATTTCTCTCAAGAAAATAAAAATAAAAATAAAACACATATATATCATGCAGCATTTCTCTTCAGTGAACACTAGTTGGGAGATTTCAGCCATTATCTTACCTGTTTACATGTGTTACATTCATGGAAAAATGCATTACCAGTAACCATACAAGCTTTCTCTTCACAGTTGTTTAGGTCTTTTGATTTGGTAACAGATAGTTGATTTGTGCTCTTTCTTTCTTGAACTGTATAGCTTGTATGACAAATACCTTCAATCCCACTCTATCATACAAAAGGAGAACATTGTAATCATGAGAAGCTGAGTTGCTATGTCAAGTGATATCTTCTGGTTTTACAGTATGCTGGGTTATACATTTTACAGTTTCAGTAACTTGGCATTAGATAAAATGAAGGTCAGTCAAGAGAGTTCATCTTAAAAACAATATATCTAAATTGTAATTTTTTTCTATCCTGTAAAATAAAGTACAAACTATAATCACAACATTAGTTTCATTTCACATAAAATATTCACTAACATGCCATAACTGTCAGCAACTACACATTTTTATCAAGAGAGAAAGGGAAAATAAAATACAGAAAAAGCAACAATGCAAGAAGCAATTATTATTCAATATGTTTACAGTATCTAATGCAAATATAAACTGATTTCAGCATCATTATCACAAATATAGGGGTAGGGTAATATGGGTAAACATATATATATATATATATATATATATATATATATATATATAAATACATAGAAACAGAATTTGAAGGCAGATAAGAACCATTTGGCCCATCTATTCTGCCCATTTTCCTACAGTAAAAACCTCAAACCTTTTTTGGTCCTTGGTCTTATGTTCAGGGTGGCCTTATGCCTATCATATGCATGTTTAAACTCTGTCACTGTATTAAATTCTACCACTTCTGCCGGTAGGCTATCCCACTTATCTACTACCCTCTCAGTGAAGTAAAACTTTCTCACATTATGTCTAAACCTGTGTTCCTCTAGTTTTAGAAAACACAGACAGCGCAGACTCTCTAAGCGTAGTAGTAGATTTTAATACAATGACCCCTCTTCCACTCTCCCTCAATATTGCACTCACTTATTCTTGAGGTTTCACACTGCCTCCCAGTTTACATCACCTTCCCCTTTTGCAGAGGTCACTCCCAATCAGTTATATTCCAGCCGTTCTTAGCCAGGTATCTTCTTTCTTCACACCAGGATATTAATCCTCTCCAATAACACCAATATTATATAATAACCGCCAGATATAAAATCTAGCGTGTGTCAATATAGTGTCTGGATCTTGGCCTGTCTGTGTTTTCTATTTTTACAGAAATTTGTGATTGGGATTCCGTCTGGTGATGTCCCTTTAAGGATTGCTGCGACTCTTTATGAGGAAGAGATTATTTGGTGACAAGGAATATCTCCCTAATTTTATTTAATTTCCTTTTTCTTTTTATTAAGTCTTCTTTTAGTATTTTTAAAGGTCAATATATATATATATATATATATATATAGAGTGCTTTTACTGTACTTATCCCTCTAGTTTTAGTCTATGGCCTCTTGTCCTAACATTTTTACTACTTTGAAATGTACTTCCATCCTACACTTTGTAGAATCCCTTCATGTATTTGAATGTATCATATCCCCTCTCTCCTCCAAGCTATACATGTTCAGATCCTAGTTTGTCCAGATATTTCTTTTCCTTCAAACCAGTCACCATTTTAGTAGCTCTAAAATGTGTGTGTGTGCAAGATTGTCATGCCTTAACTTGAGTTCTTAGTGATTATTGCCTGGATGCTACTTAAAATGAAATGATATAAAACAAGAAATGGTTCATTAACCATGGCAAAAAAATACACTTACCCCTTAAGGGGAATTATCAAGAGGATAATTAATCAGATAAGACTTTCAATACTTCTTATTCTAGAATTCAGATTTGATGAGGGCTCCTCTCTATGATTCAATATATTGGACAATTTATCAGCACTGAGATGTTGCATTGAGATGCTTCATTGTATTGACACACATTTGTATACTTAGGGCTTGTACCCTGACTGTACTTGAATTACAAGAGTGTCTTTGGAAGGTAGTGATTATTTTTGAGCGGCAGTTTTGGGTATAGATCAGAGATCTGACTAAACCCTCTGCATGGATCAAAGTTTTGTATTATACTGTATGTTAGTGTAAATAGTCCCCTACGTCATTATTTATTTATTTCCTATTCTTTTCCTGCTTTTCTTTGTCTTGTCTCTTTGGTCATCATTTCAAATGGAGGTCACATTCCCTATATCCTCAGCTTGCCTACTGATGCTGCATCACACACTGTGATGTCATAGGTACAGCACTTGAATGTTTTGATGCTTTTTTTTACACTACTTCACTGTATATAAGGTCACTTTCATGTATGTTCTGGTTGTCTTGATTAAGGACCTTAATGGGGCCGAAACATTGACATGAAACACAACTCTTCAAGCCTGGGAGTGCACTTTTTTGCCATGGTTATTGGACCATTTCCTGTATATAGTATTCCATAGCTTCTTGATAGCCTTGTCCTACAACCATTTACAATATAACCCACTGCATGTTCATGTTAGTGCTGCCAGCAGACATGTTTTTGTTTACCAGTAATCCATGGGCTCATCATTTATGTTGAGAACATCTCTAAGTATGCTAAAGCCATCTAACATACAGTGGCACAACTCTTAAGTGGTACACTGTGTTTCTGTGTATCAATTAGCAACCCATACTCTGAGAGCAAGTCCCACAGAGATGTGCTGCTACCAGTGCCACCACTTTAACCACAAATGTTTGATTGTCCCCACTGACACCCACTAATTGCTTTATGTGATGATTAATATGTTGGGAGTAGGATATTCTGGTTGATGTTTCTGTTGCTTCTATAAACTCATTGCTGCCATCCTTTCCAGTATGGTTTCTAGCAGTTTTTGGCTCTAACTTTCCTTCTCTCATCCTCAACAACCCTTGATCTATAAGAATATTGTTATATTTTTGACAGAATCCAAATCCTCAGGGAGATCCTGCTGATCATAACTTATTTTTTTGACAAACTGATCATGTTTTTGCAGAAATTCTGAAATTTTGTTTTAAAATCAGGGTCCAGAAACATGCCAAGAATGTATTCTTCATTGATTTTTAATGGACACTATGTGAGGATCTTGCTTAAAGCATGCTAACCTGTCCAAGACCATCTGGGGCATGTCAGTGTTGACTTTATGCATTTTGTACTTGCTAATGTTCTTACTCTGCTCATACATACTCTCTAGCATGTACATTGTTGAATTTCATCTGGTAGAGCCACCCATTTTTAGCTGGTGGTGGGGCAGCTTATTTTTCTCTTGTATGGTATATAATGCATTGTGTGAACTGTAGGAATGGCTAAAATGGTCACAGTTAAATTTAGCACATAGGCAAAGCTGAGTACGTGCACCATTCCACTTGTTCTCCGTGCAGCTTTTATGTTGGAGCCATTATCAGCAGATACACACCAGATTTCAAGTAGCAGGGTACAAGCCATTACTGTATCACCTGCTCTAGTTTAATATGGCTTTCTGGGACTGTATCTCAAAACACTGTATGCACATGGTGGTGTGTAGATTGTATGGGCTATCCTGTAGCTGTGTTTTTTATAAATGCAGAACCAGAGACAAGATTACTGGCTGTCATCTGATGCTGCAAGCTAATGTTGTCTGTCATCATCCCTCTCGCTCTCAACTTCATCTGAAGAAGAGGAGGATACTGAAGGGATAAATTGTAGATCTGCATCATCATCAACAGTAAGTATTAGGTCTTCTTCAGCATTAGCTGCCAATTCCTCCCCACTACTTTTATACTTCTCTAGGCTTTTAGAGGTTTCAGGAAACTTCTTTTTACCTTTCTCCTTTGAGGGATGTTCACAACGTTCACTTCTACTTTCACAACATGATTTTATGCTTGTTTGTTTCATGGTCAGATGCAGCAGATGGTTGAGTTTCTACACCTTTCCCACTATGCCATGAACACTAGAATGTGACTAGTTATTGTCTTCAGTGTTTTATATGGTTTACTAATAGTATTGTTGCTGGTGGTGGTGGAACTTTGACAAACTGCTTCCTTCTCGGATGGAGAAAGATCACCATCATATATTGCACATGCTGCAGCAAACTGTCATGATAACTTTAGACAAGTGAATCACACGACACAGGTACAGGTGAACTTAACCAGTTTATTTAAGATCAATATGCAGGTGCAAACACACTTCCCCAATCTTCTAGGAACTGGCATGAGGAACACACTTCCCCAACTTTCTAAGAACTGGCATGAGGTTAGTGCATAATCACTTCCCCAACCTTCTTAGGAACTGGCGTGAGGACAGTGCACAGTCCATTACCCAGGAGCTGACACTGAGCTGCAACCTGTGTCCACTAGGTTACCAAGGCAGTACTGGAGGAAGAACCAGCCAGTGTTACACAGAACGAGTAAGCGGAAACCTAGAGAGCTAGGGATCCAGGCAACTAGAGCGGGACCGGGTCACAGATATGTAATAGCCTCAAGGTAAGTGAGTCTGGGAATGCACAGAGCGTAGACTGCCTGGACCGTACCAGAGATGAGACTATCTCTGAGGCTGCGGAGTGGAAGGCAGCTTGCAACAATACCAGGAAGGTAAATATTGTGCTAGGGTGTATGGAGCGAGAGGCAACAGAAGCCGATAATGACAGAGTGGTAGTCAGACAATATTGGAGATAAGCACAGAGTGGGTAGTCAGACAGAGCCACAGTCAAATACTGGATAGGGTAGTCAGCCAGTATCAGTCAGATCGAAGCGGGTAGTCAGACAGGCCAGGGTCATACATGGATCAGGTAGTCAGGCAGAGCCACTGGTCAAATACCGGAGCAGATAATCAGACAAAGCCAAGGATCGAGCCAGAGGATACACGGAAGCCAAGCTAGGGTCAAACAAGAGCAACAGCAAGTAGTAAAGCACAGATACACCACAAAAGGGCAACTAAGCCCAGTTTTAAGGCCATATATAAGGCCGCAACAGGAGGCAGGACACAATCAGCCAATTAGTGCAGAAATAAAAAAATAGCGAGCGCGACATCAAAGACGAGCGTCAGCAAACATAGAGACCAGCAGAGGACGGCAGTGCTTAGGAATGCCGCAGCTCGTCAGCCAGAGGAGACAGGACAGGAAACATAACAGGCAGGTAATAATCACGGGCACCGTGATACAACCATGGCTGTAGTAAGTTTTTGGACTACCACTTTACTCACACATCCCTGCATTTCTCCTACTTCTTTCACCATACCCCTGTATTTTCTGGACATTACTCAACTACTGTAAAGTACACAGTAGAACTGCTTGTCTTTTATGTCTTGCCCTGACCCTCTATACATTACTCTAGCTTAAATATAGTATCATTCTGCCTCATTTAAATGTAACATCATGGTCCCTCTCTCTGTCACCTATCAATTTTTCTTAATTAACTGTCCCCCTTATCACTGTCAACAAAAACAAAAAAAAAACACTCTCTCTCCACCAAAGCAGAGATAACAGCCATATCTAGAAGGAATTTGGATCATGACTGTCTGAGTCTTCCCAGTCAGTCACACAGAATTTTTGTGTATTTGGGGGTAATTCTACTTTGCTCCCACACACCCAGACTGCCCTAACACAGAGATACTAGCCAGATCCGTGATGGGGGTGGGTTGGGGGGCTCTGTCTTTCTATGTATTTGAATGCAATGAGTTAGGTTAAAAAAAGTGGAAAATCATCACTTTTCAATGAAAACTTTCCTGCTCAACAGGAAGTGCCATTTTTCTTCTTTTTCACTTTCGAAGCAAAAAGTTTCATCCATCACTATCCAGTACCGCTACAGGACCAAAATGGATATATAATCATCATTATTTTCATGTATTGTCAATTCACTGCTCTATCAAGGCCTCCTCATCAAACCTTCAACATCTTCATTCTTGTGCTTTTGCTGCCCCTGTACACCAACAAACGTGGTAAGTTCATCAACCCGTCTTGTCTTTGGCCTTCATCTTGGATATTTAATATCCAAAAAGTATTCGACCCATCTACCATTAGATATATGACTTGTCCATTTAAATTTTAGGTGCATTACATTTTCAGTTATGTCATAAACCTTTGTTTGCTGTATTGTATATTGCTTTTCAAAGAGCTGGCGGTCTCTTTAAAATTCTTGTCTCTATGGTGCAATTGATTTTCTCCAGAATTCTTCCAGTTTCTTCATTCTTTAGCTTCAATATCCATTGGATAATCAGTATTATGGGTACAATAAAGCTAAAGGCAATATAATGATAAAGTTTGAAAAACTATCTGCACAGCCATTATCATATGATGAAACGCCTTCCAGGTACACTATCACTGGTAATTAAATACTGGACCTTAGGTATAGAGGTAAAGTGGAGCAGTTCTCTGACAAACCAACTGCACTCTAGACAAATAAGAATTTCCATTGGTTTGCATAAGGCTTTTAACCCCTCCAATGCATTCATTCACAATATGCAGAGTTAATAATCTAGGTTAAATCAATGGAAACATTATTTGTCCCCTACTGTGCAGTTGGTTTGCCCCAGAATCTAATTGCACCATAATGGGGAAATAAGAATCCTCAATATCACCATTGATTTGAAAATGGTTTTAAACACTGCAAATACTAGAGAGGTCTCCAGCAACACTGCTTCACAATGCACTGGTGACCTCCCTAGCAGGACACAGCTACCAAGCAGCAGTGTTGGGAGACTTCCCTTTCTAAAAATGAACCAGCATGTAATGCCATCTGTGTAACAAGAAGATGAAGTGGACAAAACTACACAGTACAGAGAAACCCACAGCACATATACCTTTAACAACAGCACTGAGGATAAGAATGAGGAGGAGGAGGAGGGATTTGAAGGGCTGCTACCATCAACCACAGTTGGGACCATTGCTAAGACTACTGTTTAATGTTGGACAATGACTTCAATTCAATTCAAACAAGCAAATATCCATTGTAACCTTATTGTTATTTTATTTTGTTGTTTATCTCTTTAAAAATAATGGTTAGAATAGGAGTACACACAGAAAAAAGCCTTACAAATAATTTTTGCAGGTTTTTGGATTGTAAAACCTTTAAAAAAATGATAGCAAGGCTAGGCTTGAAAAAATTGATTGCTTAATTTGTAGGCTTCAAACAAAGGTAGACCTGAAACAAATTGTTTGCAGACCTCAGGCTTGCAAAAAAACTCTGGCAAACTCCACTAGTGACATTCATACATTTGCTGCTAAGTCATCTAAGCATCTAAGCACCAAGAATGCTGGAATATTTTTCCCTTATGAGCAGGAAGAAACTGCTTTATCATAAGCAATAGCAATGTGCTCAGTGTGTGTAAGGAAACATTGTGAAATAGGGAAAGGACTGGGAAGTATCACAACAATTGACACATCAGCTCCCATATCAAGCAACAGGCACAAATGCAACCAACCACCTTGATACTTAGGTAAGCAGTGTTAAACCAACTCAAAGTACTGTGCTGTCACTATAACATTTGTCCATTCAGCAGTGGACATGTAATGTCCATAACTTAATAAAAATAACAGATCCTCCTGCTACCAGCTTTGCATATTTAGCAGGATGGAATCTCTGCAGATACTCTGATACCCTGCATTAGATTGCTCTTTCAATATGTGGACACAAAATGCCAGATCCTCACATCTACAGACTAGCTATCAGCTTGTGAGGAAGTTAACAGAAGCAAGGATGCTATGTCAGTGGATAGAAAGGACCCAGAGGGTGCCAGGATGGGGACCATGGGCTCATTTTCCTAGTATAAGAAGATGATGATGATGAAGCAGGTGTTATGCTCATCATCAAACTTCCAGGCTGGGTTTTCCATCTTCTTCTGGGATTTCTTGCCCATTCTTTGTGCCTTGAGGAGGGACAAGGGGCACAGTGACAGTGGCATTTTTTTTTTAGCTAGGTTTACAGTCTATATAAATTAAAATACAATTTTACCATAATAAGGGACAGTCTTCTGACCATCAGTATAAGGAAAACCCTGATCCCTTTGATGAAGTATGACAGGTTTCTCCTTATACTGAATGAAGATTGTCTCTAGTCACGATCCATCCAGACCGGCTTTCTAATGAAGAAGAGTGTTATATGTAAAAGGGGAGTGAGAGTCAAACTTTATAATCAAATTACTCATCAGCTATACCAATCTGAAGTTTTAGCAACAGTGGCGAGCATTATTACTATGTTTTGGAAATTATCAATGTTTCATTTATGCAGACATTACTATCTCTTTAATAAGGCCAAAGACAGTGTTTGTGACAGGTCCACTTAATGTTAAGTCTAATAAAAAGGAGTCTTTCAAATCACGTCAACACCTTGTCATTGGATAGTATTGACACAAGGATGATAAAAGAGAGCAGTATATGTGCTGTCACTCAATCTTTCTGAAAATGAAGAAAGCAGACTATAATTACTACAAGAAAATACAAGAAAAACATTTACAGGTATCTTTAAAATGAAAAGTGCACATTTTAAAATCTATAGCCATTCCTGAAGCTGATGTGCTAAGAATAATTGAGCAATTTCAGGGAAATCAAATCATAGGTAATGAGACAAAAAAACAAATTATTTAAATGTGGCGTTAAATATTAGAGGTCTATGTTTCATGCTTTACGATGCTTGGAGACCTCTATATTGTTCAAGGGGTTAAAGCCTTGTTAAAATCAAATGTAAGTTTGAGTATTTGTATTGTATCCTGTGGTGTAGCTGATTTGCTTCAGATTGTCCCAATTCTTCTTGGTACATCAGCCAGTTGCTATATCTTTAAGAACCTTACCTCTTGCAGTGTGTATGCATTTTGTGTCCTCTTAATGGTGAGCTGAAAAATATTTAAAATACCTCTCTGGATATTAGCCACTGTGCTTGGAACACTTTCAGGTATGTATATTTCTCCAACGTGGCCACTTCTGTATTCAAACTTTAATGGCTTCGTGAGTTGTTTTTCAAGAGCTTTGGTAAGTTTTGGAGATCCAGTAAATGTGTCATTGCGCCATACACCATTAAATTCTTGTGCTTCTATGTCATAAATCTGAAAATCAAAATATTTCCGTTAGAAACTCTCTGTTTTTAAAAATACAGATTTTTCATGTCTTTGAATATGGCTAACATTTCCTTTTTAATAACATTATTATATATTATAAAGAGATATGGAGGGTTATGCACTAAGGAGTGATAAGGATTTGATATAGTGGAGATGACTTTTCCTGTGATATCACTTCTCCAGTTCCTATGTTAGTCTATGGATCTAAGGCACTCCCACTTGAGAGATCTCAGTGCATAGGCTTCATAGAATAGCATAGGAACTGGCAAAGTAATATCTCTGGAGAAGTTGTCTCTACTTTGTCACCTCCTTACCGTGTCTTATTGAATAACCCCCCTAAAAGTAATTCATACCAAGGCTGAGATGCCCTCAAGGTCAATACTTTGGCGATGTGTGTGTCTGGCAATGTGTTTCAAGCACTTTGAGTTAGAGATGTAGAGGCACACATTGCCATATGCACTAAATTTTGTGATGTTCTAGGGGGAGTGGTCAGCTTGGAAAATTCTTGTTGGATTGCTTTGTTCATGTTGCTCAGAATATAAGCTTTGGCGAGGCAGGAGGACATTGCCTACCTGTGTATATTGTATTCAACCACAGCATTGATTGCCTATAGCCTCCACCAACCTATGCTTGTCATATTTGACTAGCACACAGGTTGTCGATGATCGCCAACCTATGTATGTCACCTCCTACCCCAGCATAGGTTGGCGGACATTGCCAACCTATGCTGGCCACATTCAATTCTAGCATATGTGTAAAGGTTTCATTTTACCCTATCAGTCTTCTACCTTAGAATAGACCTACCTTAAAAGTGTCCTTCCTTAGGAGGTACTGTCCCTCTTTGAGAACCAAGTTCCTCTGTCTCTCTTTTGCACCCTGCTATCCCTCATTTTAGATGAGATTGTGGTATATATATTAGTGTATCAAATGCTCCACAGCAATAAAACTCGCATGTGTGTTTATACTTCAGTATATGTGTATCTAAACTATTCTGTGTAAAAAAAAAATAAGTTGATCTTGCTCTTACACAATGAGGTGTCAATAGTGGGGATGGGCAAAACTTTCCGCCTGAAACTGAAATTGACGAAAAATGTTACTTTCCGCTTGGCGAAAAATTTCCTGATAAAAGTGCTGATTTTCCACATTTTTCACCCATTGAAATCAATGGGAAGATAGAAGTTACACACAACACATTACAAATAATATTTTATTTCCCAAAGGCACAGTATAAAAGGGGCATGAGGGTGCCTGTGTTGGTGGGGTGTGGGGAAAGAATCAGTTGAACAGGGGATGATTTTAGGGGGGTTGTTTACTGGGATTGGGGGCACTTAATAAAAAAGAAATCCTAAATAAAATAAAATAAAAACCATAAGACATGGTATAAAGGGGTCTGAGGAGGGTGCCTGTGTTGGTGAATGAATGAATCATTTGAACAGGGAATTTGTTTTGGGGGGGTTCTTGACTTCTATTGGGGGAGACAGTTAATAAAAAAATAAATCAATAAAATAAAATAAGACATTTGTATTTAAAGTGACAGAGACAGGAACCCCCTTGACATAAGCTGCAACTGGGGTGGACTGATACTTGACTTGATACAGTATTTTGTAGAGGATGGTTTGTTTGATTTGTTGTTAGAGGCCTTTGTTGAACTTAGACTTCTTAGAGGCCCAAGCACTGAGAAACATTGATTTGTAGGACTTAAGCTTGTTTGGCACAAGCCCTAAGGAAACATTGATTTGTAGGACTAGTTTTTTCTTTAATTTTTTTTTTTTTTTTCCAAAACACAAGCCCAGAGAAAAAAATAAAAATGCCCTACTGGCCTAATGCCAGCAGATCATGTTGGCCAGTGGCCACTGTCAAATGTCTTCCTGAGTCCTGAGTTGCAACTGTTGTTCGTACTGCTGCTGCTGAGTTGTTTAAGCAGCAGGATGATTAGGCAGCTGAAAGGGAATGGGATCAACAATAGCAGTAACATGGAAGATGGATGATGAAGGTTCCACTTGCCATGACTGCCTACAGTGATGCGCCTGAGGCAGTAGCAACACAATAAGTAGCCCCCTGTATATGTGGGGAAAAGAAGAAGTTGGCCATTAAATCTTCTCCAGCCACCCCTCCTCCAAAATCATGGGTGTGTTGTTATTAGAATATATTTTTTCCCTTCAGAGCAGGAACTGTGGCTGTCATCAGCAACTGCAGTGTGTGTGCGCAGTAAATAAGATCTGGGGGCACAACTGTATCCAAACACCATGACACCCAAAACCAAGTACTGCCGCTGTCACTGTACCCCTTTTCCAGACTCACTAAAGACACATGACAACTTGCTGTTTAATAGTTTAATAGTAATGATGAACCCTCCCTGCCACCATCTTTGCATATTCTGCAGGATGGAATCTCCTCAGATGCCGCTTGCTGTTCTGATTGCGATTCTCCTCCACTACACTGCAATGGGTAGAGATGAACTGCCACATCCTAACATCAACAGAGTGGCTATCATTTGGCGGGGGAGATAATGAACGAGGAGGATTGGCAGAAGATGTAGTTACCCTAGAAGGTGATGGCGAGCTAGCTGTTTTACTCATCCAGTCTCTGCTGGGTTGTTCTATTCCTCCTCCTCTTTAATCTCGGTCTCACCTCTTGTTGCCTTTCTGGTGAGTCAGGGACAGCAAAAGCTGTGCTTGATTTCTGTGGTGGGTGTTTGGCTTTAACATGTATGGAGTAAATATCATGGTGTCTGTGTTTCATGTGTGATTTGAGGGTGCTTGTGCCAAGGTGTGTTCCCTCCTTTACTCTTTTCACTGACCTGTCATACATTTTGCACAGTGTTGTTGCTGATGACTGCACTGTGCCTGCCCCAACAGAAGAATAGTCCCACACCCATGATGACTTCAGAGGGAAGGGGAAAGGTGGAGAAGAATGGCCTCTTTCTTCTTGTCCTCCACATTCCCCTTCATTGTCTGTGGCAGTGGATAATGTTGCTGCTGTTGCTGCTACTGCCTCAGAGTCAGCACTGCAACTAGGATCAGGAATATTGTTACTGCTGGCAAGTGCAAACTGCCCTAGTCCTGCATTGCTTGTTGACCCCATTCCCACTGTGTCCACGGTGGTCTGCGGCACACTAACCTGCTCCTCAACATCCTGCTGCCCTTGCATCTCAGCATCAGAATGAATTAGAGCAGTTGCAAATTCCTCTAATTCCAAGATATCCTTGCTAGTGGTGGTGGTGATGCCCATCCTCATTCCAGTCTCCCATTCCTTCTCAGTTTCTTCTAAAAAGGCCATCAATGTCTCTTCCACCCCAGCTTCTCCATCATCATCATCACCACCATCACTAGTCCCTACATGCTGTTGTTACTGCTGCTGCTCTATTCCAAACATCTCACTGCTGCTTGGAGGAGGTGATGAGCAATGTGACAGAGGGTTCCCTAATGTCACACTTGCCATTGCCTTTTGACCTGAAGAAGAAGGCAAACTAGCACTAGCAGAAGTAGCAGCAGGCACAGGCAGCTGATCTGTGCTCCTGCTGCTGGTGGTGGTATAAATTGTCAGCCTGCTCTCCTCCCCCAACAACAGTTTTGGCCTCTTAAGGATCATGTCCAACTTAGACACTGTAGTGAAGGGAAGGGGACTCCGAGAGTCAGAGGAATGGTGTGGGCTCCCTTGACCACTAGTCTGGATGCTCTCAAATGTTTCCCCTACCACTCCAACTTCTTCACCATTACTGCTATTAATACCAACAATATCAAGTTCAGCCGCAGAGTCTTCCTCCTCAGTCTCACAGTCACTAGTAATATGAGGATATTGTTGAAGCTCCTGCTTCTTCCCCTGGCCCCACCGGTGCCTGAATCCCCTGATGTAAGGCATGCCCTCTCCTTCTTTTGATGGCAGGACCCATTCTTCTTCTGATGGAGATAGCAACTCTTCCTCTGTCCTGGTCATATGCACCAGTTCTGCAAGGACCAGTCATGTTCTGCTCTTTGTCTTTTGTGATTCCTTGTCTGGTTTTTCATTTGTTTTCCCTTGTTATCCATATCCTGGTTGCCTGCCTTGGCTTCTAGTTGCTTTGAGCCTTTATAGAGTCTGTGCTTTAGGGTGGGGTGCATCAAAGCATTCCAGCCTGTGGACCTGAGTTTCCTGTCCTGTTCCTGATGTTATTTTATGACATGACTTCTCCTGTGACTTCCCTTCTGTTTTGTGATTTTGTACAGTGCTCATCTGATATCTTGTTACCAACTTTGGCTCCGTTGATTTGACCAGTCCTCTGTCTGCTGCCCTGTACTGCACTGGCTGTCAGCTCCTGGTCTGACTTGTCTGATTTCCCATTTGTCTTGACCCTGGTGGGCTTCTTCCTCCTCAATCACCCTGTCAGACTTTGACTGTCCTGTTCTCTGTCTTCTCAGTCGATTTCAGTACCCTCTTCAATCTCAGTGGATAGCTTCTGTTATCTGGGTTGTCATCTGGGGTGTGGGCCAGCTCCTCTGGTCAACACTAATCTAGCCTTGCAGCCAGCTTCTTAAATTTAAGGTTATGTATTTGGGCTGTAGAAACAAACATGCTACATAAACTCTAAACTGGAAAAACTTGAGGAATCCTCATTAGAGAAAGATTTAGGAGTACTGATAGATGATAGACTTCACAGCAGTGTGCAGAGTCATCTATATAAATCCTTAGTTAGGCCTCATCTGAAACATGGAGTACTGTTTTGGGCACTGGTTTTTAAAAAAGACATTATTGAACTGGAAAAAGTGCAGAGACATGCAACAAAACTGATAAAGGGATTGGTGGATATGAATTATAAAGAGAGACTAACCAAACTGGGTTTGTTTACATTGGAGAAGAGACATATAAGGGGTGATATGATTACCATTTACAAATACATTCAAGGTCAATACAAAGAACTATACAATTAATTATTTATGCAAAGAGATGAGATAAGAATAAGAGGTCATCCATTAAGACTAGAGGAAAGGTGCTTTCGACTAAAAGAAAAGCAGGGATTTTTTACCGTACGGGTGGTAAAACTATAGCATTCTGTGCCTTGGGATGTTGTACTTGCAGATACTGTAACTTCTTTCAAAACAGTGATGGATGCCTATCTAGCAAGGAACAATATTGAGATATATGACAGATGGCTTCAGTGCAGATACATTGTTGATCCATTTGACATCTGACTGCCATTTGGAGTCAGGAAGGATCTTTTTTACCTACTTGGGGCTAAATTGGAAATGGCTTCAGGCTTTTTTTTGCCTTCCTCTGCATCAACAGGGGTGTTTTTTGTATGTGCTGGACTTGATGGCCACATGTCTTTTTTCAGCCTCTTCAACTATGTTACTATGTTACTATGAGTGATGTTTTTTGTGGTGTTGAAGTCTGAATGGATCCTCTCCACTCTCCCAGTGGGCAAATGAGAACAGAGAAGATGTGTTAGGGCTTCAGAGTTGTCATATTACTGGTGATGTGTAAGGGAGGGTGTCATGCCAAGGCATGAGTTGGCCTTTCCAGGACTCTGGTATGTGTAACTTGTTTGTATATTTTGTATGTGTAGTTTATTATAGCCTTTCAAAGTGTTAGCAGTACACCAGTCCTAGGCGATAAATTGGATTAGTAGATAACATCACCAGAGCTGGACTTAGGGTGTCATAAAATGTATTGGGGCATCTGCAAACATTTTCATACACAGTCCCCTTATTTCAGGGGCTCAAATGTAATTGGACAAATTAACACAATCATAAATAAAATGTTCATTTTTAATATTTTGCTGAGAATACTTTGCAGACAATGACTGCTTGAAGCTGGAACGCATGGACATAACCAAACACTGGGTTTCCTCCTTTGTGATGCTTTGCCAGGCCTTTACGGCAGCTGTCTTCAGATGTTGTTTGTTTGTGGGTCTTTTTGGCTTATGTTTTGTCTTCAACAAGTGAAATGCATGCTCGATCAGGTTGAGATCAGGTGATTGACTTAGCCATTGCAGAATATTCCACTTCTTTGCTTTAAAAAACTCCTAAGTTCCTTTAGAAGTATGTTTTGGATCGTTGTCCATCTGTAAAGTGAAGCGCCGTCCAATCAACTTTGTTGATTTTGGCTGAGCTGACAATATATCCCTATACACTTCAGAATTCATCCAGCTCCTTCTGTCTTCTGTCACATCATCAATATACACTAGTGACCTAGATCACTAGTGGCCCATGCCATCACACTGCCTCCACCGTGTTTTATAGATGGCTCATGAGCCGTTCCAAGCCTTCTCCAAACTTTTTTCTTCCCATCATTCTGGTACAGGTTGATCTTAGTTTCATCTGTCCAAAGAATGCTCTTCCAGAACTGTGCTGGCTTTTTTGATGTGTTTTAGGCTAAGTCTAATCTGGCCTTTCTATTCTTGAGGCTTATGAATGGTTTGCACCTTGTGGTGAACCCTCTGTATTTACTCTCGTGACGTTTTCTCTTTATGGTAGACTTGGGAGAGTGTTCTTCACTTTGCTGGATGTTGTGAGGGTTTTTTTCTTTACCATGGAAAGGATCCTACAATCATCCACCACTGTTGTCTTCTGTGGATGTCCAGGCCTTTTTGTGTTGCAGAGCTCACCAGTGCATTCTTTTTTTCCTCAGAATGTATCAAAAATGTTGATTTTGCCACTCCTAATGTCCCTGCTATCAATCTGATGGATTTTTTTTTGTAGCCTAAGGATGGTCTGTTTCACTTGCATTGAGAGCTCCATTGACCACATGTTGTGGGTTCACAACAACAGCTTCTAAATACGAATGCCACACCTGGAATCAACTCCAGACCTTTTACCTGCTTAATTGATGAAGAAATAACAAAGGGATAGCCCACACCTGTAATTCCTAAACCCTTCCTCCAATTTGGATGTGAATACCCTTAAATTAAAGCTGAGAGACTGCTCTTTAAGTCCACATTCATTATTTAACTGTAACTTGAATTTATTTTGGTAAACAGTCTGAAGAACAAAACTTGTGTCAGTGTCCAAATATTTCCGGACCTAACTGTATATTGTAAAATGATTCTATACAAATATATATTCAGAATGCTCAGTTTTTTTCCTTTTGGTAGATACCCGGCATATTTGGTGTCCAGATATTCACACATATATAA
Organism: Rhinophrynus dorsalis; assembly: GCA_037306005.1. Classification (NCBI taxonomy): domain Eukaryota; kingdom Metazoa; phylum Chordata; class Amphibia; order Anura; family Rhinophrynidae; genus Rhinophrynus; species Rhinophrynus dorsalis. Next base: position 259,753,312 of record CM074722.1, read on the forward strand.
GGAATGTGATTATGATAACATTATGGAGGTGTGCTGTAAATTGCATGTTTTGGGAAGCCTTATGTTTTTTCAGGTTAAACTCGGCAGTAGTGTCCCTAACAGGTCTGATTGAGTGGGCCATAAACTGTCAGGCCAAACCTCTGATCCTCCTAGGTAACACCCAGGGGGTCTGGCCTCCTAGAAACAACTATGTTATCTATTTAATATGGGTGTTTGGATAATAAAAGGTGGATTTTCTTTTTGACAACTGGAAGGAGAACTTTACCATATGAAGTTCCCACAAGGACAGTTATATATTGGTAATTGTATGTAGGGGTTTCTTGTGTTTCTTCCATTTTATTTTATGGACTGTTTGCCAATTTGTAATCTTTATTTCTGTATGTCCTTTATTTCTGTATTTTTGTACACAGCACTGTAAAACCTTTTTTAAGATTAAATGTTCAATTAATCAGCTCTGGTCTTTATTCTCTAATATGAACTCACTACTCTGAAGAAAGCGCAGGTAGAACACATTACTAAAGAGTTAATCTTCTATGTCTGATTATTAAGGTGATTGTTTCTGTTGTGTTTGGGGGAGCCTAAGATGCCCAGATATAAAGTCTTGGTGGTGGCAGTAAATTATAGTACTGGGATAAGAGTGCAGGAGGAATTTCAGGAGTTAATTTGGTGGGTGCTGGGAATAGCAATAGGTAACTAGGGATCCAGTGTAGTTAACCCTTTCACTCCCACACTCTCTCCAACATCTCAGCTGGGCCTATCACCCTCGCCTATGAAAAAAGGGCATCCCTTCCACATCGTCAGTGGTATGACAGCCCAAGGCTGTTACTACATTGGAAGCTATGGGGAGAACCCATCTTCACCAACCTCAGGTAGGTGAATTTGGGACTATGAACGCTGACAGAAGAGGCTGCTATTAGAGTTTAGTGCATGTGGTGAAGTGCCACATTAACTTATAAACACACCTTCTGGATCAATAGGCGTGTTTTGACATGGGCTGGACTTGATGGACGCATGTATTTTTTCAGCCTTGTCAACTATGTTACTGTTTTACTCTGAGTGATGCTGTTTGTGGTGTTGAATTCTGAACAGATTCTCACCACCCTCCCAGTGGGCAAATGAGAACAGAGAGGATGCGCTAGGGCTGTGATGTGTAAGGGAGGGCATCCCTTCCACATCGTCAGTGGTATGACAACCTTAGGCTGTTACTACATAGGAAGCTAAGAGGATATCCCAACTTCACCAACCCCAGGTAGGCGAATTTGGGACTGTGAACTCCAACAGCAGAGGCCACTATCGGAGTTTAGTGCCTGTGGCAAGGTGCCAAATTAATATATAAACACACCCACATAAATATGATAATGGCTCATTAGTCTGCATTTCATTTGGAAATGGCTCATTAAGCTGCATTTCCATATGAAAATAAGCCATTGTCAATGTATTCAGTGGAAAATCATAAACCTGTCAAAGGCACGATGAATTGATGGTGATACAGAATAACATAGAAACTGCAGAAGTGTTCTCCACTTAAATCACAACTTAGTGTATAACCCCCATTGTCAGTTAAGACATATATAAGAAATCTTCCTAAAGACACATCTGAAAAGAAATAAAAATGCCTTTAAAACTTTCTGAAAGTTCTGAATGGTATTGTATCAAAATAATTCCATACTTTGTAAATACTGATAAAATTACAAAATTTTGAGAAATATGCACAAACTAAGGCAACACTGAAGCAAACCAACTGAATCATTGGGGGAAAAAAATCATCCAATTCCGGCTGATTTAAATGAGAGGTCTCTCTAGCATTTAATAGGTTAAAAGCAGTGTTTAAATGGAAGCTTTTATTTTTTCCCTTTGGTGATGCTGGTTTTCCACAAAAACCTTTATAACTATTTTATAAGAACAGTACATTTGTGGTGGAGTTTATATAAAACCATGGGCTACATGTTTTACCCAGGAGGATTACCCATAAAACATATATATATTTTTTTACATTTCAAGTGTTACTATACCTTTTAATTTTTATAATATACAGAGCTGGATGTTTTTTCCCTACAGTAGGATTTAGATAAACTAAGTGAATGGGCAGAAAAGTGGCAGATGACATTTAATGTAGATAAATGTAAGGTTATGCATTTGGGTTGTAGAAACAAACTTGCTACATATACTCTAAATGGGAAACAACTTGGGAAATCCTCATTAGAGAAAGATTTAGAAGTACTGATAGACAATAGACTTCACAGCAGTGTGCAGAGTCACTCAGCTGCTGCAAGAGCAAATAGAGTACTAGCCTGCATAAAAAGAGGTGTAGAAGCAAGAGATGCTAATATTATCCTACCTCTGTATAAATCCTTGGTTAGGCCTCATCTAGAATATGGAGTACAATTTTGGGCGCCTGTTCTAAAAAAAGACATTACTGAACTGGAAAAGGTGCAGAGACGTGCAACAAAACTGATAAAGGGATTGGAGGATCTGAGTTACAAAGAGAGACTAGCCAAACTGGGTTTGTTTACATTAGAAAAGAGACGTCTAAGGGGTGATATGATTACCATTTACAAATACATTCAAGGTCAATACAAAGAACTATCCAATGAATTATTTATGCAAAGAGCTGAGCTAAGAACAAGAGGTCATCCATTAAGACTTGAGGAAAGGCGCTTTCGACTAAAACACAGGCAGGGATTCTTTACAGTAAGGGCGGTAAGGCTATGGAATTCTTTGCCTCGGGATGTTGTGCTTGCAGATAATGTAACTGCATTCAAAGAGGCAATGGATGCCTATATGGCACAGAACAATATTGACAGTTATGACAGATGGCTTCAAAGCAAATAGGATATTGATCCTGGGAACTATTTGACACACACACACACACACACACCTACACTGGAAATTGCTCCAGAGGGCGTTTTTGATGCCTTCCTCTGGATCAACAGGGGTGTTATTGGCATGGGCTGGACTTGATGGACGCATGTCTTTTTTCAGCCTTATCTACTATGTTACTATGTAATATTAAATTATTCCCTCAGATTTTGGTGAAATGTCACATGTGAATTCAATCAGTAACTTGGCTGACTACAGCATATGAAACTAATTTAGATTTAATAAAATGACAATGTTTGGCTTCCACCTGTTGTACAACCATAGAGAATAAAAGACCCATCAGGTTATTTGTGTGTAGCATTAGGAAATTGGGTTGCCATTGCTATATCTATTTAAATATTAATGTTAGAATAAGTTTTGAAAGCATTAGCATGCCATGTATATGTAAAGACATACTTAATCAATGTTATAGTTTATTGTCTTTGTAAGCTAGGCAATAATATGATATACTATAGATATACAAGTGGGATAACTGCTTAAGTTAACATGTACTGTATATATAGTCTATATTCATATGGATAACGTTAGATTTATTTTCTCATCCAAAGTAGAATGCACATTTATATATAAATCTGTAGTTTGCAAGAAACTATCCTGGGCCTAGATTCACTAAAATTTGAAGAGGGATGAAAATGTTGATTGCCATGTCGAAGGCACGTCAATAGTATTCACTAAAGTGTCTACGACATCACATCGACTCCGACAAAAATATGCTCACATTGATATCAATCCAACAGGTTTACAAATTTTCATTCATCACATGGACAATGGCTTATTTCCATATGGAAATGAAGCATAATGAGACAGTTTCATATGCAAGGTGTTGCGTTAAGTTGTTAATGTGACACTTCAACACATTCACTAAACTCCAATGGCAGTCTCTGCTGTCAGAGTTCAGTCACAACTTCACCTGCCTCAGGTTGTCAAAGCTGGGATCTCCCTGTACTTTCCTATGCAGTACCAGCCCTCAAGCAATCACAAACAGGAAGGGCTGTGACCTGCATTCTCTCTCTGCTTCCCTACTTCGCCAGTAGGGGAGTGATCAGAATACTTTCAGCACCATGGACAGCATTGAATGACCGAGTGATTCGTTCATGAACGCGGAGCACTGCTCTTCTCATGAATGAACCCAGTGAGAGGGTTCACTACTGGTACTACTACTCCAGCCACCTTAATAGCGGCTGGAGTAGTAAGAAAGGAAGGCAGCAGATGCCTTCCTTGTTGTCCGCATGGATCACCCTTGAGGTCTGAAATATATATATATATATATATATATATATATATATATATATATAAAGACAAGAGATTGACAGTGGCACTCACTTCTAGTATCAAGGCAAAACTCCGGTGCACGTCCCATAAAAATTCACAAATGCAATAAACCTGGGCTTACAAAAAGGAGACAGCACACGGTAAATACGGTGTACAAAATTTATTTCATAACGTGCTTCACAGGCCAAACGTTTTCGGTCCCTTAGTGGACCTTCATCAGGGCAAACAATGTGTGTAAAGAAGCATGAGAATAAATACCTGATGGAGGAGAGCAAAACCACCCCCAGCGTCCTGGGAGCCCGCCAAACGCATCTGGAACGCAAACGGCACCGACCGTGAAACCGGCTGATGACGTCACGCCCGATGAGCGAATCGTTGGGCTTCCAGGAGGCCGGATAATATAATGTGAATAAAATAGATGAGGGAAAGAAACAGAAAAAAAAGATCAAAAGATGTACTACAAATAAAAACACATCGGAACATCATCCCTGAAACACATGTAACACATATTGGCAACAAAGTAACAAGAAATAAAGTAATAGTAAATAGATATCATAGTAACTGTCCATGCGGAAAGACTTTGCGATGCTCAGGAGACCCGTATCCACAAAAGCCGAACACGGGAACTTCCCTGTGCATAAGTCAAAGACGGGAAAAAAAACTCCACATAACCCAATGAGCGAATAAAAAGATAACAAAATAACAAAGAAAAAATTAGTGATATAGCGGTGTGGGGAATATCCCACACCACATTTGTAATCTGAAAAAGGGAAATACTAATCCAAAAATGCCATGCCGTGTAGGTAATATCCCACACGGCAGAGCATTAAACAAGAAAAAAGAAAGAAGAAAGAAATAATAGCCGTTCATAAAAATACAGTTAACTGGAAAGAAGAGCCCCCGTAACAGAGTCACCGGGGTACCCCCGGTAAGTGGCAACGTGGACCCCACGAAATCCAAGAAAACAAATATACAGAAAAACCTTACACACACAGTGATGCTCCTAAAGAGCATCCTGTAGTGCAAGGGAATCCCGCTACACGGAGCGCATCCCAGCCAAAGTCACATCACCGGGAGGCGCTGCGCGATGTGTTGGAGATCCCAAATCGCAGAAGGACTCCATATAGAAGTCATCCAGCGATGCGGGAGACATCCACATCGCTAAGCTACAATGAAAGAATGAAAATTCAACCATGTTGATGCAAAATAAACAAGAGAAATTAATGTGCACAAAAATTATTCAACAACCTACATATGGCCATGTTAAATAGTTTGAATAAAATAAGTCATAATGTACTTCCCAATTCAAAATTTATAATTGGGAAATTGGATATCATGATTAAATAAGAGTATACTGTCCTTGTTAAGGGATCCCCCAAACATCAACATATAATGTCTTTCATAAAGAAAGCCTGGATCTTCATCTGTCAATCCAATGAAATAAAAGTCACATCTTATAAGCGGAAAATACCATAATCATCCAGAATTATCATTACAGTCCTAAAATATCCCAATATTCATATTATAGAAATTATTACTTATTTGTAAAAATCCTTCCGTGTTGTAAAAGGTGACTCCATGAGAAAACATATCTAGGTCCATCCATAGTGACCATAGTGGCTGGGTGTAAACATACCGTGGCGCTCGCCACAGGACTGCCACCATCAAGTGTTGCCACTGTGTACAAATCTCCACCAACCCATATCCAGATGAGTGGGTCATAGACAAGCGAAAGAGTCATCCAGAATAATGACCAGATTAAAGGTCCATAATAGATTACACAAGCGGCTGGGTGTAAACATTCCGTTGTGCTCACCACAGGAGTGCCACCATCTAGTGTTACCGCTGTCTCTGCCTAGGAGCAATTGGACCATAGGCAAGTAGAGATGTCTTCATCATAAAAATGCTCCCAACTGTAGTTCGGAATTGAGTCCTTTCGGATGTAAGGTGTTGAGTGAATAGATGAATTTAGCTTCAAGTTGGAGGAGCAACTGTCCACGGTTACCACCTCTATGTGGGCTTTTCACTTGTGCAATAGGCATGAATTTAAACTCGTTCAACCGATGTTGAGATTCATAAAAATGTCTCGCCACAGGTTGTTTGGCTCCATCTTTTATATCCAAGGTACCCGCCAGTGCCTTCTTAATTGATGACTTATGGTTGTTAATCCTTTCCTTAATCATGGTTGTAGTTTTCCCAACATAGTAGAGGCCACATGGGCAAACGATAATGTAGACCACAAATCTACTTTCACAGTTCAAAAAATCTGTGATGGGGATCACCTTCTTAGTGTGTGGGTGAGTGAAACTTTTACCCACAATAATGTTCCCACAGTTGGTGCAGCCCTTACATTTGTGAACCCCTACGGGCCGTGTCAGCCAACTCTTGTCCTGAATGTACATCTCCACAGGGTCTGCTTGAACCAATCTATCTCTTAAATTCCTTCCTCTACGATAACAAAACAAAGGAGGACTCTGGACAAACTGGCCCAACCCCGCATCGCCAGCAAGGATGGGCCACCTGTCCAGTATCGCTTGTCTAATCTTGGGAGATGCTGTAGAATAGGTAGTTTGTATGCATAACCTCTCAATCTTCTTGTCATTGGTCAAAGTTTTACCAGGAATAAGTAACTGAGATCTATCAAGCATGCATGCTTTCGTGATAGCTGACTCAACAATCTTGGGACTATAGCCCCTTTGGAGAAATCTATCGCCCATTTTCTTGAGACTCTGTATTGCAATCTCAGGATCAGTGGTGTTACGAATCACTCTCAACATTTGAGAATAAGGAAGACCCATCTTAAGAGGAGTGGGGTGATGACTTTTGGCGTGTAGAAGGGTGTTGCGATCAGTGGGTTTGCTGAAGATCTTAGTTTTGATATGACCATTCTCCACATAAATCGTCATATCCAAGAAATCAATAGATTTCCTATCAAAAGTCAAAGAAAATCTAATTGTGGACTCAATATTATTGAGATAATCAACAAACTGTCTTAATGATCTATCATCACCCTTCCACAGCAAAAACACATCATCAATGTAACGTTTATAAAACAAAATGTTTTCTTTATTTTGGTGAGAGAGAATGTGTTGGCGTTCGTAATAGTCCATGAAAAGTGATGCGTATGTGGGGGCCATATTTGACCCCATTGCTGTGCCATGTAATTGCAAGTAAAAGCAATTCTCAAACTTAAAATAATTTTTCTTAAGTATGATGTCAATTAATAAAAGGAGAAAATCAATAGGTGGCCCATCATATGCATCATCTAATTCAAGAACTTCACGAACTGCCAATTCGCCTAAATCATGTGGTATGCTAGTGTAGAGAGATGATACATCCAGAGTAACCAACAGATACTCTCCTTCAGGGCAATCTGGAAGCTTGGTGATAAAGTCTGTTGAATCCTTAACATAGCTCCGTATTTTAACCACAAGATCTTGTAAGTAAAAATCTACAAACTGTGATAAGGGTTGGCAAAGAGATCCCCTAGCTGAGATAATTGGTCTTCCTGGAGGTGCCTCAAGAGATTTATGGATCTTAGGTAAAGTATACAGAACTGGTACCTTAGGGTAATGTTGAACCAAAAAATCTTTAGTTTCCATGTTAATCCAGCGGTTATTTAATCCCAACATAATGATTGAGTCTATCTCTTTTTTTATACAACAATGTGGGATCCCGATCCAATTTCTTGTAGCACCTTCCATCAGCCAATTGCCTCAGTATCTCTTCTCTATAATAGTTGTAATCAAGAACCACTATCCCTCCTCCCTTATCCGCCTGTTTAATAATGATAGATTTATCATTCGCCAAGCCTTTAATGACCTTCTCTTCCTGAGCGGACAGATTGCGGAAACTAGTAGGAGCATTATTAACGATATTCCTAGTGTCCTTAGAAATCAAACCCATAAAAGAATCTATATAATGATTATTACATTTAGGGTCAAAAGTGCTTTTCTTCTTAAAGGGACAGTCTGTGTTGGTGACCTTATTGCTCCTAAAAAAGTCTTTAAGTTTCAGTTGTCTTTGTAATTTAAACAAGTCTATTTCCCAGAGGAAGGGATCTTGTTTGGTAGTGGGGACATAGCTCAACCCTTTACTTAAAACTGTGTTCTCCAATGGGGTTAAATTACATTGTGATAAGTTGTATACTGCTATTTCAGCCGTTGTCGTAAAACCATGGGTATTGGTGGTGTGTTTTCTTCCCCCTCTCCTTGTTTGTCTTTTTGTGTAGTTACTTTGTGTTTTCTGCGTTGCCTCCCTAAAAAAGTGTTTTCTGAAGCACTATCAGACAATTCTAACCTACTAGCTGAGTCAATGTCACTGGAGGAATCAACACCACTTTTAAAACCCCTGGTTTTTGGTCTTCTATAAGGAATTCATTTATCCGTAAGTCCAAGGAGCCAGGGATAAACCCTCAGTTCCTTGTAATCTAATTGAACTTGTTTCAACTTTTCTTTTTTAATGCCAGAGAGATTCTCTTTATACTTAGAAACCGCTGTCTCAAGTTTCTGAATCAGATCACTTGTTTTGTCTTTATTAAAAGTATTATGGTGTTTCTCCTGAAGGGCACCAATTTCAAGCCTAACCTTTTCAATTTCCTTGGCTGACTGATCAATGACAAGAAGCATCAGATCTAAAGAACATTTAGTCAAAATGTCACACCATTTAGAACAAAATTCAGGGTTTCCTCTACCAATTGTGGGTTGATTTTTTAACCTGAATCCACGTGGAATAAGTTTCTCTTTAAAATAATGTGTTAAAGTAACACCATGTAAGTAAAAGTCAATTTCTTTTTTCTTAAGTCTAAGAAGATCGTTATAAATTTCATTTGGTTTATCTGGACCCAGGACAAGATCAACTCCTTCATGGAAGAGTGTGAACCCTTGTTCATTTTTATACCATTGTGAATCGGAAGTGTTTGCTATAGCTTCATCATGTTCTTCCATTACTGACCAACAATTGTGAGTGAAGCAAGATACAACTTAACAAGCCTGAATCATTTAGAAATACTTGTCAAAGAAACCCAAAACAATATTTGATTGGTGCTCTACTGTCTTAGCAACGTACATTCAAAGACAAGAGATTGACAGTGGCACTCACTTCTAGTATCAAGGCAAAACTCCGGTGCACGTCCCATAAAAATTCACAAATGCAATAAACCTGGGCTTACCAAGAGGAGACAGCACATGGTAAATACGGTGTACAGAATTTATTTCATAACGTGCTTCACAGGCCAAATGTTTTCGGTCCCTTAGTGGACCTTCATCAGGGCAAACAATGTGTGTAAAGAAGCATGAGAATAAATACCTGATGGAGGAGAGCAAAACCACCCCCAGCGTCCTGGGAGCCCGCCAAACGCATCTGGAACGCAAACGGCACCGACCGTGAAACCGGCTGATGACGTCACGCCCGATGAGCGAATCGTTGGGCTTCCAGGAGGCCGGATAATATAATGTGAATAAAATAGATGAGGGAAAGAAACAGAAAAAAAAGATCAAAAGATGTACTACAAATAAAAACACATCGGAAAATCATCCCTGAAACACATGTAACACATATTGGCAACAAAGTAACAAGAAATAAAGTAATAGTAAATAGATATCATAGTAACTGTCCATGCGGAAAGACTTTGCGATGCTCAGGAGACCCGTATCCACAAAAGCCAAACACGGGAACTTCCCTGTGCATAAGTCAAAGACGGGAAAAAAAACTCCACATAACCCAATGAGAGAATAAAAAGATAACAAAATAACAAAGAAAAAATTAGTGATATAGCGGTGTGGGAAATATCCCACACCACATTTGTAACCTGAAAAAAGGAAATACTAATCCAAAAATGCCATGCCGTGTAGGTAATATCCCACACGGCAGAGCATTAAACAAGAAAAAAGAAAGAAGAAAGAAATAATAGCCGTTCATAAAAATACAGTTAACTTGAACGAAGAGCCCCCGTAACAGAGTCACCGGGGTACCCCCGGTAAGTGGCAACGTGGACCCCACGAAATCCAAGAAAACAAATATACAGAAAAACCTTACACACACAGTGATGCTCCTAAAGAGCATCCTGTAGTGCAAGGGAATCCCGCTACACGGAGCGCATCCCAGCCAAAGTCACATCACCGGGAGGCGCTGCGCGATGTGTTGGAGATCCCACATCGCAGGAGGACTCCATACAGAAGTCATCCAGCGATGCGGGAGACATCCACATCGCTAAGCTACAATGAAAGAATGAAAATTCAACCATGTTGATGCAAAATAAACAAGAGAAATTAATGTGCACAAAAATTATTCAACAACCTACAAGGACAGTATACTCTTATTTAATCATGATATCCAATTTCCCAATTATAAATTTTGAATTGGGAAGTACATTATGACTTATTTTATTCAAACTATCATATGTTAAATAGTTTGAATAAAATAAGTCATAATGTACTTCCCAATTCAAAATTTATAATTGGGAAATTGGATATCATGATTAAATAAGAGTATACTGTCCTTGTTAAGGGATCCCCCAAACATCAACATATAATATCTTTCATAAAGAAAGCCTGGATCTTCATCTGTCAATCCAATGAAATAAAAGTCACATCTTATAAGCGGAAAATACCATAATCATCCAGAATTATCATTACAGTCCTAAAATATCCCAATATTCATATTATAGAAATCCTTCGGGATTATTACTTATTTGTAAAAATCCTTCCGTGTTGTAAAAGGTGACTCCATGAGAAAACATATCTAGGTCCATCCATAGTGACCATAGTGGCTGGGTGTAAACATACCGTGGCGCAGCGCCTCCCGGTGATGTGACTTTGGCTGGGATGCGCTCCGTGTAGCGGGATTCCCTTGCACTACAGGATGCTCTTTAGGAGCATCACTGTGTGTGTAAGGTTTTTCTGTATATTTGTTTTCTTGGATTTCGTGGGGTCCATGTTGCCACTTACCGGGGGTACCCCGGTGACTCTGTTACGGGGGCTCTTCGTTCCAGTTAACTGTATTTTTATGAACGGCTATTATTTCTTTCTTCTTTCTTTTTTCTTGTTTAATGCTCTGCCGTGTGGGATATTACCTACACGGCATGGCATTTTTGGATTAGTATTTCCCTTTTTCAGGTTACAAATGTGGTGTGGGATATTCCCCACACCGCTATATCACTAATTTTTTCTTTGTTATTTTGTTATCTTTTTATTCGCTCATTGGGTTATGTGGAGTTTTTTTTCCCGTCTTTGACTTATGCACAGGGAAGTTCCCGTGTTCGGCTTTTGTGGATACGGGTCTCCTGAGCATCGCAAAGTCTTTCCGCATGGACAGTTACTATGATATCTATTTACTATTACTTTATTTCTTGTTACTTTGTTGCCAATATGTGTTACATGTGTTTCAGGGATGATGTTCCGATGTGTTTTTATTTGTAGTACATCTTTTGATCTTTTTTTTCTGTTTCTTTCCCTCATCTATTTTATTCACATTATATTATCCGGCCTCCTGGAAGCCCAACGATTCGCTCATCGGGCGTGACGTCATCAGCCGGTTTCACGGTCGGTGCCGTTTGCGTTCCAGATGCTTTTGGCGGGCTCCCAGGACGCTGGGGGTGGTTTTGCTCTCCTCCATCAGGTATTTATTCTCATGCTTCTTTACACACATTGTTTGCCCTGATGAAGGTCCACTAAGGGACCGAAAATGTTTGGCCTGTGAAGCACGTTATGAAATAAATTTTGTACACCGTATTTACCGTGTGCTGTCTCCTCTTGGTAAGCCCAGGTTTATTGCATTTATATATATATATATATATATGCATAATAAACCACACAAAACATATGTTATGCATATGTTATATGTGTTTTGTTATAAATGCTGGCATTGTCACTAGCATTGATCACCTATCCTACTGGATAGGTGATCAATGCTAGAGGAGTATCAGGAGGGGTCCCAATGCCCCCCTCAAGGTCTGAGCTGTATTTTTTTTAATAACAAAAAAAATAAAAAGAATTACACATATAAAGGCAAGGTATGCAGCCTCATACCTTGTCTATAAACCCTTTGAGTACCATAGGGGTAGCAAACGCATTGCAAAGCTGGTACTCTGGTACTCAAAGGGTTAAGTATGTAATTCATATACAAGGATGGCAGCGTATATGTTGAATTAAATTGTAGAAAAAAGAATGTTCAATGGGAGCGCTATATGTTGAAATACAAATGTAGAAACTTAGTACGTTGGATGGGAGCACTATGTGTCAAATTACTAAGTGGGGGTTGATATGTCAAAGGGGGGTCACTCTATGTTAGATTTCTAACATGTTGTACAGCATGGGGAACAACACCATTGTGTATTAGCCCCGAAATGGTGTGGCCTGACACCCTCAGCCTTTTTCCTTTGCCCAAGCAGTGGCCATGGGGATTTGTGACTAGTAGTGATGAGCGAGCACCCCAATGCTCGGGTGTTCGGGTGCTCTGACCGAGCACCCCCTGAGGCTCGAGTGCTCGGCCGAGCACCCGAGCCCCATTGAAGTCAATGGGAGGACTCGAGCATTACACCAGGCACCCCCTGCTCTGATGAGGGGAGGGTGCCTGGTCCATAGGAAAAGGGCAGAAAAGGATGGAAACACCACAGAAATGGTTCAGGGACAGCATAGGGAGGATGTCTGGATGCATCTTGGACTCCAACATCGCTGCTGGGAACGATCTTTCGCCCGTAGTACGCCATTTTTACAGACTGACCATAAAACACACAAAAAGGAAAATAAAAACGACTTTAGGCGAAAAATTGTTACCAAACAATATTTGCTGTATATTTACTTGTATATCATCTGCAAATTATCCCAAAAATTTCCTTGATTTTCGGAAGTGAGGCCATGATTAAGAGGGAAACGTGCGCAGAGGCAAATTCTCCCAAAAATTTCCTTGATTTTCAGAACTGAGGCCATGATTAAGAGGGAAACGTGCGCAGAGGCAAATTCTCCCAAAAATTTCCTTGATTTTATTGAACTGAGGCCATGATTAAGAGGGAAACGTGCGCTGAGCTGACCATCTAAAACATTATGGGTGAGGGTCTGCTGCAGAGCTGACCATCCTAAACATTATATGCGAAGGCCCGCTAGTGAGCTGACGCTATAAAACATTATATGAGAGGGCCCGCTAGAGAGCTGACCCAATAAAACATTATATGAGAAGGCCCGCTGGTGAGCTGACCTATATAAAAATTGGCAAACAGGGCCCGCTGGTGAGCTGGCCCTATATAAAAATTATATCACAGGGCCCGCTGGTGAGCTGGCCCTATATAAAAATTATAGCACAGGGCATATGGAAGAGGAGGAGGAGGATGAGAAGATTAAGAGTCAACCATATACCCGTTTTTTGGGTGGAAGGGGTGAATGGGAATACAGAGTATTCACATCATTGTAAATAACATATATAAAGTGAGTTTATGTTCCCCCGGGGCTTTCCTCCAGTGGAGTGGAGAAGTCAGGGGAAATCCAGGCCTTGTTCATTTTTATAAGTGTCAACCTATCAGCATTGTCGGTGGAAAGGCGGATACGCTTATCTGTTATGATGCCACCAGCAGCACTAAATACCCGCTCAGACAGAACGCTGGCGGCAGGGCAGGCCAGCACCTCCAAGGCGTAGAGTGCCAGTTCATACCACGTGTCCAGCTTGGACACCCAGTAGTTGTAAGGCACAGAGGGATCATTGAGGACGCTGACACGGTCTGCTACGTACTCCTTCACCATCTTCCAAAACTTTTCCCTCCTTGTGACACTAGGCTGCGCATCAGGGTGAGGGTGCTGGCGGGGTGTCATGAAGGTGTCCCACGCCTTGGAGAGTGTTGCCCTGCCTTTCTCGGAACTGCTGTGTGCTCCCCTTTTCTCCCCTTCTCGGTTGGCCAAGGTAGCACGTACTCTGCCGCCAGCGTTGTCAGATGGAAAATTTTGGAGCAATTTTTCGACAAGAACCTTCTGGTATTGCAACATTTTGCTTGTCCTCTCCACCGGAGGAATGAGAGATGAGAAATTCTCTTTGTAGCGGGGGTCCAGAAGGGTGAACACCCAGTAATCCGTGTTGTCTAAAATGCGTACAACGCGTGGGTCACGGGAAAGGCAGCCTAACATAAAGTCAGCCATGTGTGCCAGAGTACCAACAGTCAAGATTTCGCTGTCCTCACCAGGAGGATGACTCTCAATATCCTCATCCTCTTCCTCCTCTTCTGCCCACCCACGCTGAAGAGATGGAACTAAAGTTCCATGGCTACCCTCTGTAGCGGAGGCAACCGTGTCTTCCTCCTCCTCCTCCTCCTCCTCCTCCGCCTCCTCCAATTGTCGCTGAGAAGACGAAGTGAGGGTGCTCTGGCTATCACCTTGTGTAAGCTCTTCCTCCCCCATTTCCACCTCTTCCACATGCAAAGCGTCGGTTTTAATTGTGAGCAGCGAGCGTTTCAGTAGACACAGAAGTGGGATGGTTACACTGATAATAGCGTTATCGCCGCTCACCATCTGTGTCGATTCCTCAAAATTGCGTAAAACCTCGCAGAGGTCTGACATCCATTCCCACTCCTCACTTCTGATTACAGGAAGTTGAACGGAGAGGCGACGACCGTGTAACAGCTGGTACTCCACTACTGCCCTCTGCTGCTCACAAAGCCGGGCCAACATGTGGAAGGTGGAGTTCCAGCGCGTGCTCACGTCACACAGCAGCCGGTGAGCTGGCAATTGTAAGCGCTGCTGCAGCTTCAACAGGCCGGCTGAAGCTGTTGATGACTTACGGAAATGTGCACACACGCGGCGCACCTTGGTCAAGAGATCATGCACATTGGGGTAGGTTTTTAGAAATCGCTGCACCACTAAATTAAATACATGCGCTAGGCATGGTACGTGTGTGAGCTTGCCGAGCTCCAAAGCCGCCACCAAGTTACGCCCATTATCACACACAACCATGCCTGGTTGCAGGTTGAGTGGCGAGAGCCACTGCTCGGTCTGGTGACTAATCCCCTGCAACAGCTCTGAGGCCGTGTGCTGTTTGTCCCCAAGGCAGATCAGCTTCAGCACGGCCTGTTGACGCTTCCCCACTGCAGTGCTACACTGCTTCCAGCTACTGGCTGATGGGGGAGTGGCGCTGTGTGTAGAGAATTCGGAGGTGGAAACGGAGGAGGAGGAGCCAATAACGTAGGTGCTGGTGGAAACCCTGATGGAGGTAGGGCCCGCAATCCTCGGCGTGGGTAGCACCCGTGCCATCCCAGGGTCCGAGTCGCTCCCAGCCTCCACGACATTCACCCAGTGTGCCGTCAGGGAAATGTAGCGTCCCTGGCCACAAGCACTTGTCCATGTGTCAGTCGTTAAGTGGACCTTCCCAGTAACTGCGTTGGTCAGGGCACGGGTGATGTTACGGGACACATGGTGGTGTAATGCGGGGATGGCACACCGGGAAAAGTAGTGGCGGCTGGGGACCGCGTACCGAGGGACAGCTGCTGCCATCAGGCTGCGGAAGGACTCAGTGTCCACAAGCCTAAATGGCAGCATTTCGATGGCCAGTAATTTTGAAAGGTGTGAGGTTAGTGCTATGGCCTGTGGGTGGGTGGCTGGGTACTTTCTCTTGCGCTCAAATGCCTGGGGTAACGACATTTGGACGCTGTGCTGGGACAGGGAAGTGGATGTGGTCGCTGATGGTGCTTCAGATGCTACAGGTGCAGGGCGGGAGGTATGCGGGCCTGCGCCTTCGACAGGCGATTGGCCGGCACCGAAAACAGTGGAAGAGGAGGCAGTGGTGTGGCCTGCAGACACAGATGGGCGATCCAGGCGTTCCTCCCACTTACTACGGTGCTTGGATGCCATGTGTCGGATCATGCTGGTGGTGGTGAGGTTTCTAGTGTTCATGCCTCGGCTCATTCTGGTGTGGCACAGGTTGCAAACTACAATTCTTTTGTCGTCCGCACTTTCCTTAAAAAAACGCCATACCGCGGAACACCTACCCCTTGGCAAGGTAGATTTACGCAAGGGGGTGCTCCGTGGAACATTTGCGGGCCGGTTTGGTGCGGTCCGCCTTCTTTCTGTAGCCACACCACTGCCTCTTCCAGCCTGTTGCGGTGCTGCAGATGGCTCACCCTCAGGACTGCTGTCATCGCTCGGCTCTACACCTTCCCAGGTGGGGTCAGTCACCTCATCGTCCACCAAGTCCTCCTCCACTTCCTCACTCTGATCATCCTCCTCAAGTCTTGATCCCACCACATACTCAGTCATTGACAACTGTATAACATTCTCCTCAACAAGGTCTTGAGACGGAAATAGTGGTTGATTTAATGGCAACTGTGTCTCATCATCATCATCATCATCCACTACTTCCTTTGACCTTAAATGCCGTTCACATCTGTCATCTTCTTGTGATTGGGTAGCCTCTAGAGGTTGTGAATCAGGGCACAAGATGTCATGTTCCTCTGCAAGCGTGCTTGGAGAGAGGGTCAAATGAAGGATTGGCGATGAGACGAGCTCCTCACTATATCCCAGTGTGGGATCACTTCTTTGACCAGACCGTGTATGGTGGGAGGAAGGATGATCAGAGTGAGGATTATGTTGACCAGACTCTTGGCTACTGAGAGTGGACTTGGTGGAAGACAGGGTGGTGCTTAACCGACTGGAAGCAGTATCAGCTGTCATCCAACCGACCACCTGTTCGCAGTGGTCGGACCTCGAGAGTGATGTCCTGCGACGCCCTGTAAAATTACACATGAAGCTAGGTATGGTGGATGTCTTTCTTTCTTGTGCTCTGGCACCAGGCACAGTTTCTCCGCGTCCTGACCCGCGCCCTGAACTTTCAGGATCACGTCCACTTCCCCGTCCCTTTTTACCCGCCTTCTTCATCTTACACAGAATATGTGACTTTAATATTTGAGTTTGAAAACTTAACAGTATTTCTTACTATTCTGCAACTGTTCAGAGTACACAGAATAGGCTGCTAAACGGCGGTGATACACACTGAATGGAATATGTGACTTTAATATTTGAGTTTGAAAACTTAACAGTATTTCTTATTATTCTGCAACTCTGCAGAGTACACAGAATAGGCTGCTAAACGGCGGTGATACACACTGAATGGAATATGTGACTTTAATATTTGAGTTTGAAAACTTAACAGTATTTCTTATTATTCTGCAACTGTACAGAGTACACAGAATAGGCTGCTAAACGGCGGTGATACACACTGAATGGAATATGTGACTTTAATATTTGAGTTTGAAAACTTAACAGTATTTCTTCCTATTCTGCAACTCTGCAGAGTACACAGAATAGGCTGCTAAACGGCGGTGATACACACTGAATGGAATATGTGACTTTAATATTTGAGTTTGAAAACTTAACAGTATTTCTTATTATTCTGCAACTGTACAGAGTACACAGAATAGGCTGCTAAACGGCGGTGAAACACACTGAATGGAATATGTGACTTTAATATTTGAGTTTGAAAACTTAACAGTATTTCTTATTATTCTGCAACTGTACAGAGTACACAGAATAGGCTGCTAAACGGCGGTGAAACACACTGAATGGAATATGTGACTTTAATATTTGAGTTTGAAAACTTAACAGTATTTCTTATTATTCTGCAACTGTACAGAGTACACAGAATAGGCTGCTAAACGGCGGTGAAACACACTGAATGGAATATGTGACTTTAATATTTGAGTTTGAAAACTTAACAGTATTTCTTATTATTCTGCAACTGTACAGAGTACACAGAATAGGCTGCTAAACGGCGGTGAAACACACTGAATGGAATATGTGACTTTAATATTTGAGTTTGAAAACTTAACAGTATTTCTTATTATTCTGCAACTGTACAGAGTACACAGAATAGGCGGCTAAACGGCGGTGAAACACACTGAATGGAATATGTGACTTTAATATTTGAGTTTGAAAACTTAACAGTATTTCTTATTATTCTGCAACTGTACAGAGTACACAGAATAGGCTGCTAAACGGCGGTGAAACACACTGAATGGAATATGTGACTTTAATATTTGAGTTTGAAAACTTAACAGTATTTCTTATTATTCTGCAACTGTACAGAGTACACAGAATAGGCTGCTAAACGGCGGTGAAACACACTGAATGGAATATGTGACTTTAATATTTGAGTTTGAAAACTTAACAGTATTTCTTATTATTCTGCAACTGTACAGAGTACACAGAATAGGCTGCTAAACGGCGGTGAAACACACTGAATGGAATATGTGACTTTAATATTTGAGTTTGAAAACTTAACAGTATTTCTTATTATTCTGCAACTGTACAGAGTACACAGAATAGGCTGCTAAACGGCGGTGAAACACACTGAATGGAATATGTGACTTTAATATTTGAGTTTGAAAACTTAACAGTATTTCTTATTATTCTGCAACTGTACAGAGTACACAGAATAGGCTGCTAAACGGCGGTGAAACACACTGAATGGAATATGTGACTTTAATATTTGAGTTTGAAAACTTAACAGTATTTCTTATTATTCTGCAACTGTACAGAGTACACAGAATAGGCTGCTAAACGGCGGTGAAACACACTGAATGGAATATGTGACTTTAATATTTGAGTTTGAAAACTTAACAGTATTTCTTATTATTCTGCAACTCTGCACAGTACACAGAATAGGCTGCTAAACGGCGGTGAAACACACTGAATGGAATATGTGACTTTGATATTTTAGTTTGAAGACTTAACAGTATTTCTTCCTATTCTGCAACTCTGCACAGTACACAGAATAGGCTGCTAAACTGCGGCGAAGCACACTGAATGGAATATGTGACTTTGATATTTTAGTTTGAAGACTTAACAGTATTTCTTCCTATTCTGCAACTCTGCACAGTACACAGAATGTGCTGCTAAACTGCGGCGAAGCACACTGAATGGAATATGTGACTTTGATATTTTAGTTTGAAGACTTAACAGTATTTCTTCCTATTCTGCAACTCTGCACAGTACACAGAATGTGCTGCTAAACTGCGGCGACGCACACTGAATGGAATATGTGACTTTGATATTTTAGTTTGAAGACTTAACAGAATGTGCTCTAATCTGCAACTTTGCACACTAAACAGAATGTGCTCTAATCTGCAACTTTGCACACTAAACAGAATGTGCTCTAATCTGCAACTTTGCACACTAAACAGAATGTGCCCTAATCTGCAACTGTGCACACTAAACAGAATGTGCTCTAATCTGCAACTTTTCACACTAAACAGAATATTTTTTTTTTTTTGTTTTGTTTTTTTCCCCCCACACAAAATAACCTGCTGCCCCCACACACAGTAGTCCTAAAAAGGACTTTTGGTTCTTTTTTTTCACAATTTTTTTTTTCCTCCCTACACTGCCTTTCCCTTCCTATCCTCAGCTCTCCCTGGCTCAGACTGAGCCGAACTCGATGGTCAGGTGCTATACAGCACCCGACCACGGGTTCTGGCCAGCCAATCAGTGTAATGCCAGCAGCCAACATGGCTGCTGGCATTACACCGATGTCAGAGCCTCCCTGCACGTTTATTGGCTGCGCAGCAGCCGCAAAACGTGCGGGGAGGAGACCCGAACATGGCGGGCGAGCACATGCGGTACTCGTACGAGTACCGCCATGTGCCGAGCAGAGCGATGCTCGAGCCGATCCGAGCATCGGCCGAGCATGCTCGCTCAACACTAGTGACTAGCAGTGGGCAAGGAGAAAAGGCTGGACAGGGTCAATCAGTGTACATGGGAATCTGTGGTTAGCGGTTATTAGAACAAGTGTGGAGGCCAAGCAGTGTATTTGGGGTTCTATGGCTACCACTGGGCAAGGGAACAAGGCTGGAAGGGCAGGAGTGTCACGGTTTATTATGACTCTCAGACACAAGTTTTAGGTAAAAAAAAATCAATTTTATTGAAATAATAAATGATAACTTAGGATGGCAATAACATACATATATATATATATATACAGAATATAGCACAGACAGAAGGCAGACTCTACCGGTCCTGTCAATAACCGAACAGGACAGTCTTTAGGCTCTACCGGCCTTGCCAATACCGGGTAAGGCAACCTGCAGATGGAATAGCATAACGGTTTTACCGGCCTTACCAAATTACCGGGCAAGGCAGCCTCAATAGATACACAATGTAGGCTCTACCGGCCCTGCCAATACCGGGTAAGGCAACCTCAGATGGAATGTGGCAAAAGGTTCTACCGGCCTTACCAATACCGGGCAGGGCAGCCCAGAGATAATAGCAGCAGTCAGATGGAACTGGCAAATTAGCAGAATCGTTAAGCAGCAAGGCTTTGGAGCAAACCAGCGTCCGCACGCTGGAAACAACACTGAATAGTATAGCCGTTAGGCTTAGCGAGCAAACCAGTGACCGCACACTGGTGTAACAAGCGAGTAGTATAGCCGCAAGGCTTAGGAGCAAACCAGCGTCCGCACGCTGGGACCAACACAGATTTGTATAGCTGAAAGGCTTTGGAGCAAACCAGTGACCGCACACTGGTGTAACAAGTGAGTTTGTATAGCCGCAAGGCTAGGAGCAAACCAGCGTCCGCACACTGGGACCAACACAGATTTGTATAGCTGATAGGCTTTGGAGCAAACCAGTGACCGCACACTGGTGTAACAAGCGAGTTGTATAGCCGCAAGGCTTAGGAGCAAACCAGCGTCCGCACGCTGGGACCAACACAGATTTGTATAGCTGAAAGGCTTTGGAGCAAACCAGTGACCGCACACTGGTGTAACAAGTGAGTTTGTATAGCCGCAAGGCTTAGGAACAAACCAGCGTCCGCACGCTGGGACCAACACAGATTTGTATAGCTGATAGGCTTTGGAGCAAACCAGTGACCGCACACTGGTGTAACAAGCGAGTTTGTATAGCCGCAAGGCTTAGGAGCAAACCAGCGTCCGCACGCTGGGACCAACACGGAATTGTAGCAATGTCACCAACGCGACCAGGCAGAAGGTCGCCAGGATACTGAAGACAGGTGAAGATGACAGGAACCAGCAACGATCAGTCAGGTCAGAAAACAGCAGAGAAGTTCAGCAGGAACTGCAACACCAGAGACTAGGCCGGAACCAGGACTGGAAGTACTTCAGCATGCAGGAAACACTGGAACAGTAGAGATCAGGAACTCAGGAACACATGAGATCAGGAACTCAGGAACACTGGAACAGAGGCCCAGCTATCACTAGCATAGTGATAGCAAGAAGGTCAGAAACAACACGAAAGGGCACTCAAAGGGTGCCCAATCCAGGTTTAAATAGTCAATAAGAGGCGGGCTATCTGCAGACAGCCAATAGAAGCCCCCTACTGGTGACAGACAAGTAACTGCAGCAAATCACGGGCACCGTGATAGTACCCCCCTTTCAAAGACCCCCTCTCCTAGAATAGGGTTTAGGTTTCTGCGGGTAATTGGCATGAAAGGCCCTAGTTAACCTAGGTGCATGAAGGTCCGTACTATCCACCCATGATCGATCCTCAGGACCATACCCTTTCCAATGTACCAGGTACTGTACCCTTCCTCTAAGCCTACGGGAATCAATAATGCTCTGAACCTCGTACTCCTCCTGGCCCTCGACCTCAACAGGTCCTGGCACCACAGGTGTGGTAGTATAGCGATTGCAAACCAGAGGCTTAAGAAGGGACACATGGAACACATTATGGATACGCATGGATGCAGGTAGGTCTAGTGCATAGGAGACAGGGTTAATTTTGCGAATAACTCTGTATGGACCAATAAACCGAGGAGCCAACTTATTAGACGGAACCTGCAGCTTGAGATTTCTGGAGGAAAGCCATACTCTATCCCCAACCTGAAAGGAAACCGCTGGAAGCCTTCTGCGATTAGCATGGCGCTGATGACGCTGAAATGACTGACCAAGTGCCCTCTGAACTTGTGCCCATGTGGAACGGAGTTGCTCGATGTGCTCATCCAGAGCTGGAATCTGTTGCGTCTGAAATGAGTCTGGAAGCAAACAGGGCTGGAACCCATAATTAATCAGAAACGGAGAGCTCCCAGATGAAGAATTGACCGCACAGTTCCTGGCGAACTCTGCCCAAGGCAACAAGTCGGACCAATTATCATGATGGTCAGTAACGAAACAACGGAGAAATTGTTCCAAGCCCTGATTAGCTCGTTCAGCGGCTCCATTGGTCTGGGGATGGTAGGCAGAGGAGAAGGACAGCTGTATGCCCATCTGTTGGCAAAATGCCCTCCAAAATCTAGACACAAACTGGCTCCCCCTGTCAGACACCAGTACCCTAGGCACTCCATGCAACCGGAATACTTCTCTGGCGAACACCATTGCCAATTCCTTCGCTGAAGGAAGACCACGGAGGGGCACGAAATGAGCCATTTTAGAAAACCTGTCCACCACCATGAATATAAAGGAGTACCCCTTCGACATAGGCAACTCTCCCATAAAATCAATGGAAACATGAGACCAGGGGCGTTCGCCATTAGGCACCGGTTGAAGCAAGCCCACAGGGAGATGTCTCGGGGTCTTAGCGCGGGCGCAGGTGGCACAGGCATTCGTAAATTCGGCACAATCGTTTCTCATGGAAGGCCACCAAAATAACTGAGAAAGGGACCATAACAATTGGTCTCTACCAATATGTCCCGCAGCCTTAGAGGAATGGTAGGTTTCGAGCAGCCTAGTACGAAATGATTCAGCGACAAAACATTTGCCCACTGGGGTTTCATGGGGAGCGGACCCCTGAGAGGCCAGGATCTCCTCCCCTAGAGGAGAAGTGATACTCGTGCGTATAGTAGCCAGTATTCTATCAGGTTGGATGATAGGAGCTGGTGCTTCCACTCTGTCACTGTCGGCCTCAAATTGTCTTGACAGTGCATCAGCCCTGATATTTTTTGACCCTGGTAAATATGATACAATGAAATTAAATCGAGACAGGAACAGTGCCCACCTGGCCTGACGAGAGGACAATCTCTTGGCCTCCGAGAGATAGGTCAGATTCTTATGATCTGTTAGGATTAAGACAGGATTCTTAGTACCTTCAAGCAAATGACGCCATTCCTTAAGAGCAAGGATAATGGCCAATAATTCTCTGTCACCTATCTCATAGTGGCTTTGAGTGACAGTCAACTTTTTTGAGAAAAACCCACAAGGTCTGAGAGTTCCACCTTTCTCGTGTCGCTGCGAAAGTACTGCCCCGACCCCAATATCTGAGGCATCAACCTCTAACGTAAATGGAAGTAAAGGATTGGGGTGGGATAACACAGGAGCCGCAGCAAATGCCAGCTTCAAATTCTCAAAGGCTTTCTCAGCAGATACCGGCCAACAAGAAGGATTAGCACCCTTGTGCGTAAGATCGGACAGAGGTTTGACAATGGAAGAAAAGTTCTTAATAAACCTCCTATAATAATTAGCGAAACCCAGGAAACGCTGTATGGCTTTAAGACCCTTGGGTTTTGGCCATTGTAGGACAGCTGACAAC
Source organism: Rhinophrynus dorsalis (assembly GCA_037306005.1). Classification (NCBI taxonomy): domain Eukaryota; kingdom Metazoa; phylum Chordata; class Amphibia; order Anura; family Rhinophrynidae; genus Rhinophrynus; species Rhinophrynus dorsalis. The sequence continues at coordinate 259,776,906 of CM074722.1, forward strand.
TTTTCTTTGTCCATGGCAATGCCATCATTGCCAATTATGAACCCCAAGAATGGCACACTGGTTCTATGAAACTCACATTTTTCCATTTTACAAAATAATTTGTTCTCACGGAGTCGTAGCAATACTGCTGATACATCTTTGATGTGCTGTGCCATGTTTTGGGAGTAAATCAGTATATCGTCGAGGTACACCACAACACATGTCTGTAACATATCTCTCAGAACATCATTTATCAGTTCCTGGAAAACTGCGGGTGCATTACACAGCCCAAAAGGCATTACTAGATACTCGTAGTGCCCAGCTCGAGTATTAAAGGCAGTTTTCCACTCATCACCTGCTCGAATGCGAACCAGATTGTAAGCGGCCCGTAGGTCCAACTTGGTAAATATCGAAGCGCCCTTAAGCCTGTCAAAAAGCTCGGTGATGAGTGGTATTGGGTATGCGTTTTTTGCCATTAGTTTATTCAAGCCCCGGTAGTCAATGCATGGTCTTAATTCGCCATTTTTCTTTTTTACAAAAAAGAACCCAGCCCCAGCTGGAGATGTAGATTTACGTATGATCCCTCTAGCAAGGGCATCAGAAATGTAATCCTCCATAGCCTTATTTTCATCACAAGATAATGGATAAGTGCGTCCTTTCGGAGGTACTGCACCAGGCTGCAATTCAATGCAACAATCATAAGGTCTATGCTGGGGTAGCATACTAGCCTCTCCTTTGCTAAAAACATCGCCAAACTGTTGGTACACATCCGGCATAGCAGAGGAGGTGCACATGACCTTAATAGGCTGGATGACGCACTTGTCCATACAAAACTGGGACCAAGCAGCAATTTCACACTTTTTCCAATCGAATTGTGGGTTATGTAACTGTAACCACGGAAATCCCAATATCACCGCATGGTGCGGGGAATTAATCAGTTGAAACTGCTGCTCTTCTCTGTGAAGTGCCCCAATAGTCATAGACAATGGCATAGTTTCAAATATAACCTGAGGCGGTTCTAAAGGTCTACCATCAATCGCTTCAATAGTCAAGGGGTTTTCTCTTTCAATGCGTGGAACTCCGTGCAATTCAGCAAAAGTATTATCCATAAAATACCCTGCTGCACCGGAGTCAACCAAGGCCAAAACCTCCACAGAGCGTTGTGCCCAAGACAATACCACCTGTATGGTGGGTTTCATTATGCCCGACACTGGGGACGATTGTACACCACCTAGGGCCTGTCCCCCAAGATACCCTAGGTGTGTGCGTTTCCCGGACGTACCGGACAGGAATTTAGCAAGTGCCCTTTTTTACCGCAGTATAAACATAACCCTTGTTTTTTGCGATATAGTCTCTCTGCCTTGGATAGTCTAGTGAAGCCTATTTCCATAGGTTCACTTGTTTCCCGTACTGGTTCACTAGACTTCAATGCCAAGGGAGGGATGGGTGGGCAAAACATGCTACTAGGCTCATTATTTTTTGACCGTAACTTACGATCTCTGGCAATTGATCTCTCACGTATTCTGGAGTCAATTATCATAACATACTCAATGTAATCATCTAGATCAATAGGTAGATCTTTAGCAGCGATTTCGTCTTTAATGTGGTCATTCAGGCCTTGAGAGAAGGCTGCCAATAATGCCTCGTTATTCCAACCTACCTCTGCTGCCAATGTGCGGAATTCGATGGCATAGTCGCCCACTGTACGCCTGCCCTGTTGTATCTCCATAAGGCGTTTGGCAGCAGAGGTGGTTCTACCAGGAGGCTCAAACACTCTTCGAAAGGAACGCACAAATTCACTAAAGTTCTTAGTACAAGGTTTAGCATTCTCCCACAAGGGGTTAGCCCAAGCCAATGCTCTGCCAGTGAGCAGTGATATCGTGAACCCCACTTTACTATGATCATTGGGAAATGCGTGTGCCGTCAATTCCATAAAGATTTCGAGTTGATTGATGAACCCTCTGCAGAGACTAGGGTCACCATCATATCTTAGCGGCAAGGGTGCAGAAGCCGTTAACCCTTTAACAGTACCCCCTAGGGGTCTGGTATCACTTTCCGGTGTCTGACTTGGCGAGACCACCGGGCTAGAGCTAGATTGGGCAGCAGGTACTGTGCGTTCAAGGATCGTTTGAATTGCAACTGCCAACTGATCCAAACGTTGCTCGAGCACATCCATCCTCCAATGGATATTCTGTGCGTTACCTTCACCCTTGCTGTCTGAGGTCATGGCCCTTACGTACTGTCACGGTTTATTATGACTCTCAGACACAAGTTTTAGGTAAAAAAAAATCAATTTTATTGAAATAATAAATGATAACTTAGGATGGCAATAACATACATATATATATATATACAGAATATAGCACAGACAGAAGGCAGACTCTACCGGTCCTGTCAATAACCGAACAGGACAGTCTTTAGGCTCTACCGGCCTTGCCAATACCGGGTAAGGCAACCTGCAGATGGAATAGCATAACGGTTTTACCGGCCTTACCAAATTACCGGGCAAGGCAGCCTCAATAGATACACAATGTAGGCTCTACCGGCCCTGCCAATACCGGGTAAGGCAACCTCAGATGGAATGTGGCAAAAGGTTCTACCGGCCTTACCAATACCGGGCAGGGCAGCCCAGAGATAATAGCAGCAGTCAGATGGAACTGGCAAATTAGCAGAATCGTTAAGCAGCAAGGCTTTGGAGCAAACCAGCGTCCGCACGCTGGAAACAACACTGAATAGTATAGCCGTTAGGCTTAGCGAGCAAACCAGTGACCGCACACTGGTGTAACAAGCGAGTAGTATAGCCGCAAGGCTTAGGAGCAAACCAGCGTCCGCACGCTGGGACCAACACAGATTTGTATAGCTGAAAGGCTTTGGAGCAAACCAGTGACCGCACACTGGTGTAACAAGTGAGTTTGTATAGCCGCAAGGCTAGGAGCAAACCAGCGTCCGCACACTGGGACCAACACAGATTTGTATAGCTGATAGGCTTTGGAGCAAACCAGTGACCGCACACTGGTGTAACAAGCGAGTTGTATAGCCGCAAGGCTTAGGAGCAAACCAGCGTCCGCACGCTGGGACCAACACAGATTTGTATAGCTGAAAGGCTTTGGAGCAAACCAGTGACCGCACACTGGTGTAACAAGTGAGTTTGTATAGCCGCAAGGCTTAGGAACAAACCAGCGTCCGCACGCTGGGACCAACACAGATTTGTATAGCTGATAGGCTTTGGAGCAAACCAGTGACCGCACACTGGTGTAACAAGCGAGTTTGTATAGCCGCAAGGCTTAGGAGCAAACCAGCGTCCGCACGCTGGGACCAACACGGAATTGTAGCAATGTCACCAACGCGACCAGGCAGAAGGTCGCCAGGATACTGAAGACAGGTGAAGATGACAGGAACCAGCAACGATCAGTCAGGTCAGAAAACAGCAGAGAAGTTCAGCAGGAACTGCAACACCAGAGACTAGGCCGGAACCAGGACTGGAAGTACTTCAGCATGCAGGAAACACTGGAACAGTAGAGATCAGGAACTCAGGAACACATGAGATCAGGAACTCAGGAACACTGGAACAGAGGCCCAGCTATCACTAGCATAGTGATAGCAAGAAGGTCAGAAACAACACGAAAGGGCACTCAAAGGGTGCCCAATCCAGGTTTAAATAGTCAATAAGAGGCGGGCTATCTGCAGACAGCCAATAGAAGCCCCCTACTGGTGACAGACAAGTAACTGCAGCAAATCACGGGCACCGTGATAAGGAGGTAGCCACAAATCCCCATAGATGCTGCATGACCCCCAGTCCTGTTCCCCTGTGAGTGCACAACTTTCATAATATATGATATATATGTAAGATGATAATTGTTGTTGGACTTGGTGTACTTTTTTAAACCTTTTGTGCCACAGGGGTAGGCAATGCACATCCCTATGGCACTCAATGCAGCCCATGATGCTGAAACTGTTCTCTCCACTCCCCCTACTGGTCAAGTAGGGAAGCAGAGAGAGAGAGAATGCTGTTCAACTTCAGAACTGTTGTAGTGTTGGTGACGTGTGAAGGGAGGACATCCCTTCCACATTAACAGCACTTCGACAATCCTGTATTCAATAAGGACCTCCCCTTGCATCCGAACATTTTAGTGAGTATGTTAATGTGTGTGAGGATAGAAATGTCAAAGTGTTTCAAACACATCGACAAGATCATATCACCACAGCATCGACCGTTAGTGAATCTAGGCCCTGGCCTCTGTAACAATTAGTTATAAGTCATATTTGGTTATTAAAGGCAGACCATATTTTACTATACATCTTTCAACCTTCACTGACAAATTTAAAATACTCTGCAATGTCCTAAAGGACAAGTAGCAATGTTTATAATAATTAGGGGTGGGTGAAAAGTGTGAATATTTTTTGCATGACTTTTCGCGAAAAACGGCCGATTTTTCACTTTTTTCATGAAAAGTTTTCTCTTTTTGTCCAATGCAAAATTTTCCTCCTTTTCGCCTATTCCAACACATTATTCTCCTATTCTAACACATTTGTCGTTTAGTCTAACACATTTTTCTCCGATTTGAACACATTTTTCTCCTATTCCAACACATTTTTCCTATGTTTAATATGGTGCAACATTTCCCAGCACAATATTACTTCTTCAAAGGTCTGTAGTGGAGAAATAAGTAGCTGGAAGTCAAAGTTGTGAGTCCTAAAGCAACATGTACCTTGAAAAATGTGTTAGCATGCAGAGTGCATTTGTCCTTTGCCCACAACACTTGCTTCTTGCTTAGGTAACACTGGCACATACTCATGATGCTGTAAAGTGATTAAAAAAATAAAGGACAACCTACAATGTGGCAAATGTGTATAGTAGTGGTGGTGGGGGACTGGCGTGGTATGATTGGTGGGACCTTGCCAAACTGCATCCACCCCGGGAGGAGAGGGATCATCATCATTTATTGCACATGGTACAGCAATGATTGCTGCAGTCAGTTTTTGCACTAACACTTTACTCCCACGCCCTTGCACTTCCTCCACCTTTCCCCCACTTGCTTGTGCATTTGCTAAACATTATTCAACTACTGTGTGTGTGTGTGTTTTTATTCAAAATTGATGGAGTGTGATGTCTTGCCTTGGCCCTCAACAAATGTCGTCTGCTGTCTATCAAGTCTGCCTCAGTCACAGAGCTCCCAGTCAGCGGTGTAATATATTTATTTGTTTAATTATTTAATTTTTGTCTTTTTTATTTATGTATTTATTTATTTATTTTTAAGTTGTCCACCATATCTTATCACAGTTAGTCCCCCCAAAAAATACATATATAACTAAAAACCAAAATCAACAACTTCTTTCCCCAGACTTCCCCAGCACAGAAACAATAAAATCAGCAAGCGATTTGGACCCCAGCTGCCTGTGTCTTGCCAGTCATTCACGCCAAATTTTGGGGTATTTTGGGTCAACCTCCTTCCTCCCTTCTTATCCCCATTGTTCCCCCTAGACTCCCCTACTACAGAGAACAAATCTCTTATCTAAACGATTCCCTAAAACTAAGCTTTAATTCCCCTTTATTTGCTTATCTTCTCTAGCTCAAAAACATGCTGCTCTCTCCTCTCACAAACACAGACTGGCTGCTGTGAGAGCCTGACAGCCTTTTATATGGCTGTAGAAAACTTTCGTGAGGTGGAGAAACATTTTTCTACTCATTGATTTCAATGCAATGGGCTAGGCGAAAAAAGCAGGAAAAAGCGGAAAAAAAAACTACACTTTTTGCAGGAAATTTTTTGTCAAGCAGAAAGTGCCATTTTTCGCTGATTTCAGTTTGAGGAGAAAATTTTCCCCCATCCCTAATAATAATCCCCACTTAACATATGGCTAAAAATTCTAGTGACCCATGGAACAGCTTCGGTCAGTCCTGGATGTCCATGGAAGCTGACAGGACAGTTTCTTGATGGACCACAGGATACAAACTCTGTCCACTGCACATGGTAATCTTAACCTATTAAGGACCAGAGTGATGTGCACCACATTGCTTTTGCAATCTGTTGTGTACCCCTTTTGTCCTAAAAGGGTTAAGTACATTCATTCACTCAGCCTGCAAAGTTAGAAAAAACTGTCTGCAAGCATCAAGTCTGCCTTCACTTATATAACTGATTGAAGATGTTATTTCCTGAATAAAGGCAGGAGAGTAAAATTCGTATCGGTCATTAGTGTTTTTTAGGCCATAGTAAAATAAATGGGGTAGGTTATTATCAGGAGGTATTACTTCATCTTTAAGTTTGTTCAATATTAATTGTATAATGTACATGATAAGAGCTAAAACATAAATAATAATCTCAAGTAACATTGTACACACACACACACCTCCCATTAATCCACATGTGGACACACCAATAAGTCAGATATTCATAACATCCATGTTGGAGCACATATGGTTAATCAGTGGCTCTGTGATTGTTCTAGCCAAGCTTACGTAAGAATATCTTGGAAACATTATATGCTGATGAGTCCTGAGGACTAGAGTTGAGAATCACTGCATTAATCTTAGTGCATGGGTAGCAAACCCTAATACTCAAGAGCTACCAACAGTGCACATTTTCAGTATCTGTCTGCTTAAGTACATTTGCTTCAATCAGTGGCTCAATCAGTTTAATTAAGTGAACTCTATGCAAGCAAAAGCTATCTAGACAACATGTACTGTTGGTAGCTCTTGAGGACAATGGTTAGCCAATGTTTGTGGACTCCATAATTACATGAGATCATCTCTCCCTTTATCCAAGTTGCTTAAAACAGGTAAACTTTAGCAACACCAATATCACTGAGTGAGAAATGTGCATCACAAACCCTACTCTGTCTATAGCAACATTGTTAGAGAGATTCACAGGTAATCAGGGGTGATCATAAACTAAATATTACAATTTCAGTGATTAGCAAGCTGCTTCAAGTGACTGATCCTTAATGCAGTATGATCTAGTGCATGCTAGCTACCATACAGCTCTTCACAAAAGGCATTACTGTTTGTCATTTCACATTGCATCAAAGATGGAATCTATCATGGAGTCTAGCATGCTTCAAAGTACATATGGTCTCATCCATATGTTAACAACTTAGAGTAAAGATTGTATATTGCCTATGTGACTACTGAAGGAGCTGATTAGATAAATATCTGATGTTCAGTTGTGAGAAATTGAATTGATCCAATAAAGGCTTGTTGCTCAGTCCAAATGTTTCACTTTCTGTGTTACTGAACAGAAAGAAAAACAAATCCTTTAAGTTCAAGACTGGCCGATAACTATATGGCATATGTAAGAAATTGAATAAAAATACTTCCTAAAATAGTAATCGCTTCCTGCTTGAGCAAGCAAAACATAAAATATAAGGTTCCCTTTTCTTTCTTACACAAATTTTAAAACCTCTGAGTGGCACAGAGGTACCCAACGCATTGCAAAGCAATGAATTAGATACACCTTGGGCAGCAAAAGAATTAATACAATTAAAAACACATGTAGTTCTTTCCTTACCTTAAGAAAATATAACCTGGGACCAGCAGCACTGATTTTCACTTTACATATTAGCTTAACACCAGCCTTTGAAAATCCTTCCTCATGTAGTCCAGTCAGTACAACTCCTTCATAGTTATAGATGAAAGTCTTATTGTTACCAAACTCCAGATCTAAATGTAAAAAAAAAAAAAAGTAGTAACACGGAAAATAAATACTTGAGATCTCTGTATGAATTATTGACTTTAGCATTATTTTACAATAATGCAGATATACCAAATAAATTATATTTATTTAGAATAACCCTGTAGATGTTAGAAGCATACAGTACTGTGAAAAAGTTTTAGGCAGATATGAAAAACTGCTGTAAAGTAAGAATGCTTTCTAAAATAGATGTGTTAACCTTTTGAGTGCCAGAGGGGTATGGAATGAATTGCTTTGCAACACATTCCATACCCCTCTGGCACTCAAAGGGTTAATAGTTTATATTGATCAATTAACAAAATGCTAATTGAGTGAACAGAAGAAAAATCTAAATCAAATCAATATTTGGTATGACCACCCTTTGCCTTCAAAACAGCATCAGTTCTTCTAGGTACACTGGCATAAAGTCAGGTATTTTGTAGGCATATAGTTAGGTGTGTGATTAAACAATTATACCACACAGGTGCTAATGATCATCAATTTAATATGTAGGTTGAAACACAATCATTAACTGAGTTGGAGGAATAAAACTGGGCGAGGAACAGCCAAACTCAGCTAACAAGGTGAGGTTGCTGAAGACAGTTTAATGTCAAAACTCATTCAATGGCAAGACTGAGCACAGCAACAAGACACAAGATAGTTATACTGCATCAGCAAGGTCTCTCCCAGGCAATAATTTCAAGACAGGGTTTTCCAGATGTGCTGTCCAAGCTCTTTTGAATAAACATAAAGAGGACCGTTGATGCAGTGGTCAGCCAAATAAACTTGCATGAAAAACACATTATGCTTACTTCCCTTTGCAACTGTAAGATGTCCAGAATAGTGGGACCTGGTACACCCATCTACTATCTGGAGAAGTCTGGTCAGAAGTGGTCTTCATGGAAGACTTGCGGCCAAAAAGCAATAACTCTGATGTTGAAATAAAGCCAAGTGACTTAACTATGCATGAAAACACAGGAACTGGGATGCAGAAAAATAGCAGCAGGTGGTCTGGTCTGGTGAGTCAAAATTTGGCTCTAGCAGTAGGCAGTTTATTCGCTGAAGAGCTGGAGAGTGGTACAAGAATGAGTGTCTACAGGAAACAGTGAAGCATGGTGGAGGTTCCTTGCAAGTTTTGGGCTGCATTTCTGCAAATAGAGTTGGGGGTTTGGACAGAATAAATGGTCTCCTCAATGCTGAGAAGTACAGGTAGATGCTTATATATCATGCAATACCATCAGAGATGCATCTGATCGGCCCCAATTTTTTTCTGCAGCATAACAATGACCCCAAACATATAGCCAAAGTCAATAAACAGTATATTCAGCATAAAGAACAATGGAGAGATGGCTCAGTTGGTTAAGGCACCAGCTGTAGAATCTGTTCAAACAGCAAGGTCACGGGTTCTAGTCCCAGCAGGGTCGACTCATCCTTCTGAGGTAGATAAGCTGAGTACCATTAAATTGGGTAATAATATCTATAAACCCCCAGGACATACTTGAAAATGAGAGAAAAGCTCAATGTATCCTTCCTGGTAAAATATTTTGATATTATTATTATTATTCATGAGTCCTGGAAGTGATGGTACGGCCCCCACAGAGCTGTAATCTCAACATCAACGAGTCTGTCTGGGATTGCACAAAGAGAGAGAAGAAACTAAGGCTGCCTAAATGCACAGAAGGACTATGGTTAGTTCTCCAAGATGTTTGGAACAACCTACCTGCCGAGTTCTTTAATAAACTAAGTATAACAAGAAGAACTGATACTGTTTTGAAAGTAAGGCTGGTCACACCAAATATTGGTTTGATTTAGATTTGTCTTCCTTTCACTCACTTTGCATTTTGTGAACTGATAAAAATTAACTATTAATATTTCTATCTTTGAAATCATTCTTACTTTACAGCATTTTTTCACACCTGCCTAAGACTTTTGCATAGTACTGTAGATAGCACATTCCAAAATTTCTAGCATTTATTGCATTCAAGAGGGCTCCAAGGGATTAAACTTTTCACATAATAATCAGTTGATTTATCTAGTATTCTTTGTTCCTATATGCTTACAAAATGTTTTAAAAGTTATTTAGCTCTTTAAGGACCAGAGAAGAGTGCAACACATTGCAAAACAATGGTGGACATTTACTAATCTGTGAAAGAGGTAAGAATGTTAATGTTAATCTACGGAGACTATGCACTATGATTACTTCAACTCTGGAGATCTTAGTGATTAGGCTCTACATACTAACATAGGAACTGGAAAAGTGACAAACTGAGAAGTAATTTCCACTTGATCACTGTTTAGTGTATTTCCCCCATGAGATGCACACACCTCTGGTCCTAAAAGAGTTAATCCTTAGAGTAGTCAAATCAATGTTAAAATGTCAAATCTGCTTTTGCTGAGAGCCTTGTTCTTATTTTTTTATATTTTCTGTAAATTTGTTTTTTGCATATTTCCTCTTGGTGTCCCACCCTCCATTTCTAGATCATGCCCTTATGTTCTATTATTCCTCTTTCTTATAATGATTATCTCTTGAACTTGTTTAACCCTTTGAGTGCCAGAGGGGTAGGCAATGTATTGCCTACCCCTTGGACAATCAAAGGGTTAAATTCTGCAATGTTGACAGTTCTTTAAATATTGTGCTTCCTGATATTTCAACCAACCCTTCTTATTTTATTTTAAACTGATGTAATTTTGGATAAAAACTAGAGCACTGAGTAAAGAAGTTCCAAAAATGAATTTAGCAGATTAAATTGTTTGCTTACCATAATGAAAATGCTGGCTTCCTGTAAGTATAAAACATAAATGAGTGTAAAAATGTAATCAAAATAATATTTCTGGCTAGACTGACAAAATATACTGTTAACGATTGTACTTAAAGTGTTAATAATAAGAAGAGAAGATTAGTTTATTTACAGGTGATGATAAAACATTCCCCCATATGTATGATACAAAAGTTTTTAGTTTAAGAAGAGAAGATTAGTTTGTTTACAGGTGATGATAAAACATTCCTCCATATGTATGATACAAAAGTTTTTAGTTTACTATAGCTATTTTCTTTTTACTAAAAGATAATTAAACTATGTACACATTTTGCAATATTCTTCTTCTAAACTTACCAGCAGCAAGAGAAATAGTCACTGCAAACACAATGCCCCACATAGTGATAAATAAGCAAGGTCATAAGGTGACCTCTTTTATATGACAGACATATTGTACCATGTGATTTATTTAACTATAAATGCATGAATCAGCATATTGCAGAACCAGTGTTGACCAAACAGAGTAAATAGCTCTGTGAAGGCAATGTGACACAGAAGCTTAATGTTGTACTATCAAAAGCCTTATGGGCAATGCTTATGCTCTTGATGAGAATTAATGACTGTCATATTTAATTAGAAAATAAAATTAACATTTGCTTGTAATTGTCTGTCTTACTGTAATTCAAGCTGGTACAGAAGTAAGACATTTTTATTGAAAGGATATATATCAGTCTTACAGTATTTTAGCTATATATCTGGGAAGAAAATTATGGGTTGTACAATTTGACAGCAATGCTTTTTCTGGGCATTTATCAAATAAATATATTTTTCACTCATGAAAACACATCACTCTTTCTAGTTCTGCATCACTGAGTTTTAAAATAATTACTTATTAAAGGAAATTTTCTTATTATCAGTGAAGTCACAACAAAATATTTTGTGTTCCACTTTTACATTTATGTACCAGATACATGTGGCTCCCAAACAGCATTTACTATGTACAATCCACTATGAAGTTGCTTTAAAGAGCTTTTCAAAATAAGAGAATAATACATTACTTTAAAGACATCTCACAGAGGAAATAAAGAGTCACAATAATACTATTGAGAGTATGATGGCAGCATAGATTAAGCTTGACTGCTTGAAGTAGGATGTTTTGATTGCATCGGTTGCTTTTAGCATAAATGAAGCATAGAAACAGCCTGATTAACATGATTAGGACAACTGTGCTTCTTGCTTTGTTTTATAGTTCAAGTGCAAGATTGCAATGATGATTTGAAACACTACTATAGTTTAGATTCAGCACTTAGGTTATTTAATGCTGCTGATATGACTATATATTGCATTTTATATTTGAGATTCTGGTTTTCTAAACAATTTTCTGTCAAGATTAAAATAATTATATGTGCTAAATATTTAGTGAAATAATTGTATGCATTGTTGAACTCTCAGTTTACATTACAAGTTAAATTATGTTATTATTAACCCTTTGAGTGCCAGAGGGGTATACAACACATTGCTTTGCAATGCGTTGTGTACCCCTTTGGCACTCAAAGGGTTAAGGGTTCCAATAAAACATTAGAACACCTCAATGATATCACTGTACAGACTAGCGAGGGGTTAACTGTCAGTTATCAAAAAAAAAAAAAACCCGCCACCCCAAACCACTCTCAACCTCCCCACCCACACACATACGGTTAACCCATCCATTGCTGGATTGCAACAATTTGACTGTTTTTGGAATTTAGAGGTTAACCATTGAAGCCCCAACCCCCATTAAAAACATGATCATCCACTCTACTGCCAGGGCAGCTATAAAATGAGCCCTAGAGCCCCATCACCACAGTCATTGTATGTGACCCCTTCCTCTAGGATTTTTAATAATAGTACTTTGGGCACTCTAACAATGCATGTTTTCCTTGACTCCTGATAAACCGAATATATTGCCACGTCTGGTGAGCATATAAATACAGGTGGGCTTTCATTATATAATATTCATACAGATGCACTCTTAGATGGGTTTGAGCCCTTTCTCTCTTTTGTTGTGTTGTCAGCATCACAAGCCTGAGGAATCAGATATAATTTTTAGCACTCAGGCTTGTTAGCATCACAGCCCTGAGGAATCAGTGATAATTTTTATAATTTTGGCTTATTAGAATCACATATCCTAATGAATCAGATATAATTTTTAGCATTCAGGAGTGTTAGGGTCGCAAGCCCTGAGGAATCAGTGATTTGTAGGGCTTAGGCTTGTTAGACACAAGCCCTCACCCAGTTTTTTGTAGGCGTCTGGTTTATATAAAGAACAAGCCCTGAGGAACAAAAAATATGCCCTAAAGGCCTAGTGCCTGCAGGTCATGTTATGGTGGCAACTAGCAATTGACAAATGAACCGGTGTCATTGCAGTATTTGAGAATGGTATTTTTTATGCTGCTGCTGAGTTGTTTAAGCAGAAGAATGATTAGGCAGCTCCATGGGAATGGGATCAACAACAACAGTTATATGGGCTATGATGATCATGGTTCAGCTTGTGGGGGAGGTAATGATGAGTGAGGTGGTTCGCCATAAGATGTTGCTGTGATGTCTTCCTGTGCCCAGATCCTAGAGCTCACCAGTTGTAATATATTCTGCTTATCAGGAGCTAAATGACCATCTGGGTCAGGTATATAAAAGGTTAAAGTTAAAATGACAAGTCAGGTGTTTTGCTCGTCATCAAACTTTCAGGCTCTGGCTGGGTTCCTCTATTTTTCCCTCTTCTTTGATTTCAGTCTCACCTCTTGTTGCCTTTGGAAAGAGACAGGGGGTACAGCAAAAGAAGTAACTGATTTCTTGGGTGGGGGTTTGGCTTTGACGGCTTCACAATGTCATGGTGTCTGTATTTCACATGTGTTATGAGAGCGGTTGTGCCAAGGTGCGTTCCCTCCATTCCCCTTTTCACTCACTTGTCACACATTGTGCACAGTGCTGACAGTATTTGGAGGTGGGAAACATAAAGCAAAAATAAATTTATAACGTAAACTTAAAAAAATGATTCTGCTCGGCAGCAGCCACATTCACACAAATAATTAAAAAGAGAAATAAAAAAGGAACCAAAACAAAAATCTTAATAAAAATATTTCAACTTCCTGGCTAACAAGTACACATATTCTGTAAGATGCATAGTTCTTAAGTACTCTGTTATGCCCTTAATCCTGTTTGTCTCACAATTTTAGCATGTCTGGTTTTTGATTCATATAGGGTGCAATGTGTGGGTACAAATTGCCGTTTTTGTGCCTGCAAATAATTGTTATCTGTAGGTGGTAATGGCATTGGTGGTGGGATTAGGGACTGAGTAGGAACACTTTAAGTGTGTGTGGAATTTGGGACAGGGAGGGAAGCCACTAGTGGTGATGACTGCAAAGGCTGATGGGGGATTTATGCTATCTGATGGTGTCTTCTTACTGGAGGTTTTTTTTTTGTCCTCACATTTTTGAAGAATGGTAGAAGGATTACCAGCAGGTAAGAGAGAAATTTGTAGAGCATCACAAGCCCTGAGGAATCCCATTGGTTATAATTTTCAACTTTCAGGCTTGCTACTGTCACAAGCACTGAAGAATAAGTGATTTGTAGGACTTAGGTTTGTTAGGAACAAGCCCTGAAAAATTGTTGTTTTGTACGCTTCTGGTTTGTATTCAAAGAACAAGACCTGGCCAGTGGCCTTGATGTCACTGTGGCATTTGCGACTGCTGTTCTTGCAGCAGCTGAGTTGTTTAAGCAGCAGGATGATTAGGCAGCCCCGAGGGAATGGGATCAACAACAGTGGTGCTTGATTTCATTGTTGAGGGTTTGGTTTTAACATGTTTCACATAAATGTCATGGTGTCTGTATTTCATATGTGTTATGAGGGTGGTTGGTTGTGCCAAGGTGCATTACCTCCTTTCTCCTTTACACTGATTTAGCACAAAATTATGCACAGTGCCATCGCTTATGACTGCACTGTGCCTGCTCATAGTTAGAAATAATCCCATACCCAGGAACTGCGGGGGGGGGGGGGCTGGAGAAGAATGGCCTCTTCTTCTCCTTCACATTCCCCTTCACTGGTTGGGGCAGAGGATGATGTTGTTGCTGTTGATTCTGCTGCCTCAGAATCAGCACAGATTATTGATGCTGGCAATTGGAACCCGTCCTAGTCCCACGCTACTGCTGGACCCCATTCCCACTGTGGCCACCATGGTCTGTTGCACACTAGCCTACAACTCAGCAAGACCAAGAATTACAGCAGCAGCAAACTCCTTAAATTCTGCAATCTCACTGGTGGTGGTGATGTTGGTAGGGGGTGTGATGCCCATTCTCATTTGTATCCCTGTCTTCCATTCATTCTCAGTTTGGGCTAGAAGGCCATTAATGTCTCTTCAAAACCAGCTGCTCTACCATCACCCTTATCATCATCACCACCACCAGTCCCTCCTTGCTGCTTCTGCTCTATTAGAGTCTCACTGGTTGGAAGTGATGTAAAATGAAAAATGTGACATAGAGTGCCCTACTGTCACTCTTGACATCTCTTGAGGTGAAGAAGGCAGATTGTCAGTACTAGCAGCAGACACAGGTAGCGGATCTGTTCTGCCTTACTTAGTATCATGTCCCAGAAGGATTTTGTGGGCTCCCCTGTCCTCTAGTCTGGATGCTCCACATGACTTCCACTTCCACCTTAGCAACAGCAGATGGATCTACTGTGGTCATGCAAGTGCCAACAGATGCTTCACTATCAATAACAGTAACCACATAAGTTTTGGTCTCTGAGTCTTCATCTTCATCATTTTAACCCCTCCCTGCCAGCACTAAACTCTACAACTCTAGCTGTTGGATCTTAGTAGTAGTAGTTGTGGGACTGCTTGGGGATGGCAAGTGAAACGTAGGGTCCCCTTATGGTACACTTACCATCATCTCCTCCTCCCCACCCCTCCTGAGAATCACATTGCCTACTGACGGCACTAGCAGCAGGAGAAGGTAGCTGACCTGCCCTGCTCACATTGCTACCCCCTGTTTAAAAAGGGAGCAAGATCCAAACCAGGAAATTATAGACCTGTGAGCTTGACTTCCATAGTGGGTAAGATACTAGAAGGGTTATTAACTGACAGTATTCAGAACTATGTGAAGACAAACAATATCATTAGTAGGAATCAGCATGGTTTCATGAAGAACAGATCATGTCAGACTAATTTACTTGCATTTTATGAAAGAGTGAGTAGTAATTTGGACAGGGGAATTGCTGTTGATATAGTATACTTGGATTTTGCAAAAGCCTTTGACACAGTGCCTCACAACAGGTTACTGCATAAATTAAAAGGCTTCGGTTTGGGCGGTGTTATCTGTACATGGATTGAGAACTGGTTAAATGATAGATGGCAGAGAGTTGTTGTAAATGGAACTTTTTCAAATTGGTCTAGGGTTATAAGTGGGGTGCCGCAGGGTTCAGTCCTGGGCCCATTGCTTTTTAATTTGTTTATTAATGATCTAGAAGTGGGAATTGAAAGTAGCATCTCAATCTTTGCTGATGACACTAAGCTATGTAAGGAAATACATACAGAGCTGGATGTTTTCCCTACAGAAGGATTTAGATAAACTAAGTAAATGGGCAGAAAAGTGGCAGATGACATTTAATGTAGATAAATATAAGGTTATGCATTTGGGTTGTAGAAACAAACGTGCTACATATACTCTAAATGGGAAACAACTTGGGAAATCCTCATTAGAGAAAGATTTAGAAGTACTGATAGACAATAGACTTCACAGCAGTGTGCAGAGTCACTCAGCTGCTGCAAGAGCAAATAGAGTACTAGCCTGCATAAAAAGAGGTGTAGAAGCAAGGGATGCTAATATTATCCTACCTCTGTATAAATCCTTGGTTAGGCCTCATCTAGAATATGGAGTACAATTTTGGGCGCCTGAACTAAAAAAGACATTACTGAACTGGAAAAGGTGCAGAGACGTGCAACAAAACTGATAAAGGGATTGGAGGATCTGAGTTACAAAGAGAGACTAGCCAAACTGGGTATGTTTACATTAGAAAAGAGATGTCTAAGGGGTGATATGATTACCATTTACAAATACATTCAAGGTCAATACAAAGAACTATCCAATGAATTATTTATGCAAAGAGCTGAGAACAAGAGGTTATCCATTAAGACTTGAGGAAAGGCACTTTAGACTAAAACACAGGCAGGGATTCTTTACAGTAAGGGCGGTAAGGCTATGGAATTCTTTGCCTGGGGATGTTGTGCTTGCAGATAATGTAACTGCATTCAAAAAAGCAATGGATGCCTATCTAGCACAGAACAATATTGACAATTATGACAGATGGCGTCAAAGCAAATAGGATATTGATCTGGGGAACTATCTGACTACCAGTTGGAGTCAGGAAGGAATAGTCCCCCCCACACACACACACACTTGGTACTACATTGAAAATTGCTCCAGAGGGCTTTTTTGTTGCCTTCCTCTGGATCAACAGGGGTGTTATTGGCATGGGCTGGACTTGATGGACACATGTCTTTTTTCAGCCTTATCTACTATGTTACTATGTTATATTACTCTTTGTCTACTGCCATTGACACTATTTTCTCCAATATCCCTATGGGTGATGTAGGGGGACTGGCCATCATTGGCTCTATGGAATCAGGGCATCCAGAACCTTCAATGCTGGTAGTGGTCACTAAAGTGTAATTAAGTGTGTGAAACCATGTAGATTAATTATTATAAAATGCAAATAAACTATACAAAAAAATCAGAATGAGAAATTGGATACATTTACATCTCTATAATATGGATTAATTAAGTAAACAAGGAGATGGACAAATGACATCATACAATACTGAGATACATAATAGTATAGTACACTTTCGCAATATTCATTTTATGGGTATGTGTTTTCAACTCATTGGTATAATTTATTAGCATTTTATAATAATCTACATAGTTTCAAACACTTAATTACACTTTAGTATATATCAGTAGTACTACAATATTTAGTACACACCCACTAGGACACTATTAGTTATTAATATTCATCATTTTTGTATTCATAATGTATAGATCTCTATTTAGAAGTGGATTTTTATTCTAGTTTGCTGCTCCTGTGTGGTAGCTATCTCCATATAGTTTGCATGGTATTAAACACACAGGTTACAGTGGTGTTTTCTTTCTGAATGGGGTAGCATATGATATTATGGATCCAGGTATATGAATATGTAAAATGGGCTGCAGACTGGTGGCTTCTCTTAGGCATTATGAGTTATCATATATTGGATGCATTTTTAGAATACTTATTAAAGTGTTTATGTATGTGTACATTGACTGGTTGCAAATGGACATGTATACAGTGAGTTTTAGTTCAGCAGCCCATTTGGTGCATACGTAGTCAATGTTCAGACAGCAATGGCCAGCTGTATGGGATTTATAATTAGTAGGTCTTTGATTATCTCCAAGGCAGGGTTTAGTATAAATGTATGCTGCTCTCGGGAACAGTTTTTCACACTCCCTGATGACGTATTTTCACAATACATTACCCATAGGGGATTTCTTTTAAGGATTTGCAGTACAACTATTATAGTTTGAAGGAACTGCAGAATATTAGCTCATTTATTCATAAGCTCAGGCTACTCCAATCATTTCAGTGATGAAGACTGTGACTAAAGATTAGAGCGAACTTGAGTCATAATACAATTAATATTTATGTTCAGTTTTTACAGCGGAAGGTGAAGGGGAGGGACTTCTGTTAGGAAAAATTAAATAGTGAGACATCTGGAACATGTATTTTCACAGAAGAAGACGTTCTACTTCAACTCTATAAGGCAAAACAGATAAATCAATGGAAACGTGGGGGATAGACCCAAAGTTATTGAAATATCTGTATCGTCTACTTCCAGAAAATGGAAATTATCAAATGTAGTACCTGTTCACAGAAAGATAACAGGGAAGAGTCTTACAACATCTGACTAGTAGTAAGTCTTAAATTAGTAGAGGGAAAATTAAGGAAAACTATGTTAATGGAAAAATATATGAATTTAAATTTCTTGCTAGTTCATAAACAGCACTGGTTTACTGCTGGAAGATCTTACCAAACTAAAGTCATAGATTTTTTCTGGCTGGGTAACTAACATAATAGACCAGGGGAATAGGTAGATGTAGGTTGTCGAGATTTCAGTAAAGCATTTGATACTGCAATTCCTGGGAGACGTTAATAAATTAGAGTGTTTCAGTCTGGATGGAAAAATAATTGAATGGATAAGGCAATGGCTGAGTGACAGAAAACAGAGGACTGTAGATAATGGAGAATGCTCAGAGGATAGTCATGCTAATAGTGCGGTATATCAAGGATCTGTACCTTGGCCCATTATTTTTAATATTTTAATTAGTTAAATTACAAAAGGTTTTCAAAGTAAGGTGTGCCTTTTTGCCAATGATATGCAATAAGGTAGTCATTCCTCTGTGATTAAGCAAAATGGCAAATTATTTGCATAAATTAGAGGAATGGACAAGAGTGTCACAGTTGCAATTTAATGTTGATAAATGTAAAATAATGCATTTTGTTGTAATAAAATCCAAAAGCAGAAAATAGTGTTAAGGATACTGTGCTGTTGGTGATGTAAAAACTAAAGGGACGTGGGAGTAATTGTTTCTAATGACTTAAAGGTAGGCAGGCAATGTAAAAAATTGGTGGGAAATGCAACAGGCTGCTTGGTTGTAGAGACATTTAGTAACAGAAAGAATCAGGTGGTCATGCTAAAACTAGAGGGTCAGAGACTTAGATGTAATTTATACATATGCATTACATTATTTTTAACATCTGTAGATTGCTTTTTGGACTTCATTTTCCTTCAGATCCACAGCCAGACCAAGACCCTTCAATAGTGGGGCTTTTACCCAGAAAATGTCACAGCAACTTTAATGGTTCACCAGCAGGGGGCAATGGTAAGGTAATTGTATCCTAATTAGGACAAGTTCATCTACAGAGACACATCCAAGGCAGCATATTTCAGTTTCAGATTATGCATGAAGGTGTGATAATGTGGAGATGACTTCTCCAATTCCTATGTTATTCTATGGAGCCAATGCACTAAGATTTCTAAAGTAATTTGGGGAAATGGTCAAGTGCATGAATACTTTTTCAAAGCACTGTATATCTAGCTTTAGCAAACATTTTTAAGGTTAAGGAGTCCTTCCCTAATTTGATAAATCATAGCTTAGAAAAATATCTTTCTGTGCAGAAGAAAATATAAATATTTCTATTTGATATGTTCATGTATACATTTTTGTTGCACATTTAGAAAAATAGCTAATAAAATAGAAGGATTTAACAAGTCTGGGTTTTAGTATGTGTATTTTATCATTTTTATTTAGGGCACCATGACATTAGGTCACTGGGCAAATAAGATAAGGGATCTGTAAGTCCCATAAATTGTAAATAGAAATAGAGAGTACCGTAACTGCCAACATAAGCAATAACATAATAATTAACTTCAACTTTCAAAGTGCCAACTTATCCTTGTCCTTCAAAGTGAAAAATGACTTGTTAAAATAATAAGAATAAGGATATTCTCGTATATATATATATATATATATATGATACTTAATTCACAAAGTAGCATACTGCATCAGAGTTTATATACAAAATGTTAATATGACAGCTAACAAGTAAAATAAGCAATTAATTGGCCATTTCAGAGGTACTAGTACTATTAACATTTAAGATCTTCAGATACCAATGAAAAAACAAACTACTTTTATATAAACTTACAAGTTTGATGATCGTGAATCTGCTTGTTTTTTTTTTTTTTTTTTTTTTAACGATTTTATTGAGAGGACAGTAATAAAACATTACAAAGTCACAAATAATACACAAAGTAGGCTGCTTGTTTACATTATTTCAACAGAAATGTAATTAATATCTGGTTTACTTCTTCAGTGCTGAAAATACATTTGGCCTGGCTTTCTGCTTGTACAATTCATGCACGGCATCCTGGAAAAATAACTGTGGCTTAGGATATGCCAGCATGGAGCTACACAACATCAGTTCTCTGAAACCACAGTTTTCTACAAAATAATACTGCTCCATATCCACTGTCAACATCTTGGCAACCTTGCCTTTCCACAGGCATACTTTGGAATTGTTTTTCGTGAAGTTTAGTCTCCTTCCCAGGAACTCAGTCAGTGTGGGCTGGAAGGACATAGAAGAAGAACCCTGTACCTTTACTGCTTTAATAACATGAAGAGAGGAAGTGGTGGAGGTAGAGGAAGCATTTAAGGACACTCTACGACTCTTGCCATCTCCTAAAGCAAACACAGAGTCATCATTTTCCTCAGCAGCAGGAGTCACTCACAGGTGTTATTTGGAATGAACTAACTGTGGGCAGTGGCACGCTCTCTGAAACATAAATAATATCACTACTTCTCCTATCTGCCCCAGAGCCCTGAGATCTTTTAGGAGTGTTACTGCTGCTGGTTGTGACACCACTGAGCTACTGATAGTGTGTTTCCCAGTCAGACCTGTGGTTCTGCTTCAGGTGGGATCTCATAGAGAAGGTGCCTAGGTTTGAGCCTACTTTCCCCCTGTTCAGACAGTAGAAAAAGCTTTTAGATACTGAGTGAAGTATCTCCATACAGTAGAGTTCATGGACTGAGGGGTTCCTGAGGGGCTGCTGCAATTGGAGCTAGATATTTATGCAATCCTACGATTAAGTGACAATGGTGCACTTCAGCAGCAACAGAGGCTCTCGTCATAGCTAAGGTTGTGGATGTTAATAACCTGTGTTGCTGTTGTTGTTGCTGCTGATTACTCAACACAAGTGTATGTGGCTGAGTGGGAAGATTATGCTGATGATGACTGAAAGGATGACTGTGTACTTTTTGCCATTTTTGCTTGTCCAGGGACAGAGTTTCCAATGATTTTCTAAAACAGGTTATAGATAGACACAGTGCTCGTTTTCAGTGGTGGAAGATTGAGCCTTTGCCTTTCTGCTAGCTTCCTGGCCATTTCATCATCTCTCTCACGCTCAACTTCATCTGTGTCTGAACAAGAGGGGAATGCTGGAAGGATATATTCTAGATCCGCATCATCAGGCATCCTCAGCATCAGCATCGACCGCCGCTTCTTGACCACTATCTTTATATTCCTCTAAGTTTTTAGAGGTGTACTACTTTGAGGACAGGTATTTTGGTGCTTATTTCACTGCAGATGCAGCAGTTGGTTGAGCTACTACACTTTCCTCCATTATGCCATTGCCATCACAAACACTAGAATGCTACTAGTCATCTTCAATGTTCTTCTTATATGTATTTTTTGTACTGGTTCTGGTGTTGCTGGAACTTTCGGTGGGACCTTGATAAACTGCATCCTCCCCAGGAGGAATGGGGATTATCATCATTTATTGCACATGCTACAGCAACCATGGCTGCAGTTAGTTTTTGAACTACTACTTTACTCCCATGTCCATGCACTGCCTAACTTTTTCCCCTTCCCTGTGCCCCTTGTGCATTTGCAGGACATTACTTAACTATTGTGTGTGTGTTTTTACTCTACTTTACACAACACAACTGATGGAGTGTGATGTCATCTGCTATCTATCTGTTACGAACTACCGACCTAAAAATCCTCTGAGAAGAGAGAAGCTAGGGTGCGATGCTAGCTAGCGATGCTTGGTCTAAAAACCCTCTGGGGCACAAGATGCTTGAGAGCGAAGTTAGAGAGCGTAGCTTGAGTACGGTGCCAGATACCGGTCCTTCTTGCTGCGGCCGAAGCCAAGATAAAGGTGCTGGCCATGAAGCCAGATGTCCGATCCCAGTTGAGCGGGACCCAGACCAGGACAAAGGATCGGTAGAGCCGGAAAACCTCAGAGACAGTAAGAAGGATCTTCACAGACTAGCAGGGACACACTGCACAGCAGGCAAAGACACCACCAGGACCGGATACCCCAAGAAGAGCAACATCCACCTGGAGAACCATAGGGAAAGAACTAATGACCCCAGAAATGTAGGCCTTCCCCAACAATGATGCCAATTGTTGCCAGCAGAGGATACCAGTAAGCCTCCAAAAGGGACTTAATGGCACCTGGGAAGGAAACCCCGAAATACTGGGATCGTGGAAACCTCCAACCCCCACCACAGTCTGACCAACAGGCCAGCAACAAAGTCCCAGCCCTGAAACACTAAACCAACCTCCCCCAGCCCTGGGGATACCCTCACACCCAAGGCAAGTGAAACCCTCCCCCTAAAGGGAGGCAACATTCCCACAGGGAAGACTGGACAGGACACCCCAAAAGAGCCCAGGTTCGGGACTAACAGCACAGTACAGCCCAGAGGAGCATACCCCTATGGCCACCCGATTCCCATACTCAAACAGCTCCCTACCCCGCCGCAGAGCTACCGTCACTACAGAGATTGGGCGTGCCGCCAGAGGGAAGACTCTTGTGCCCAAGTCCTCCATCCCAGTCAAAAGTGATTGAACGCTGCGGAATGACGGCAGCACCCGGAACACTACCTGCCCTCGCCGAGAGTGGAGAAACACTCCACTGAAGACCAGATGCTACACAAGGGAGGCAGGGCTGAGCACCAGGAGCCAGTGAGACGGCATAAAGGGACACCCGCCTGACCGCGACCAATCCCCGGTGGGATCCCCAGGCCCAGCAATGCACAGGGAGGGAAACTGAAAGAACACTTACCCAGGAATCGTCCGCTGATCTCCGACCACCCATACTCCAGGGAGGCAGCGCCAGAAACCCCAAGCCGAGGGGATCCACCAGGGATGCAGAAGTAACGGGGGAGAGATGAGCCCTGGCCAGACTGGAGCCAATCCACTACCACCGGGAAGCCAATACGAGAAAGGAATCAAGGAAGCAGGAACCGGAAGCAAAGAAACAACGAAGGATACAGCTCGGTAATCGGGCTCCGATTACAGCCCGGATGGCCTCTAAAATACCACCCGGACCAATCAGACACTCGGACACCCCCAGGCCAGGTAGGTGCTTACGGAGAAATCAACCTCCGTAGAACAACGTCTAGAAGACAGCTCCCAAGGCTGAAACTATCAGTTCTATCATGTCAGGCTCCCAGCAGTCACCTTTATATAAATAAAACCAAAATACTATATGTGAGTAGATATGAGATGTGGTAGCAAAACGAATCTGATATCAAGTGCAGGCATTCTAGGGAATTTTGTAAAATCAAAGAAGTTTTATTAATGTCCACTTTTGAAACCTACTGCTGGCCTTTTTCAAGACAGTGTCAGATCAACATTAAAGGGATAGTAATGTTTCATAATACAAGCAGCTCTAATTAATCATCATAGTATTTGGGCTTTGGAGAGTGTTACTTCAATTCTGTCAGAGTTGTAGTTCAAGAGAAATTCAATGACAAAGTATCCCCCTTCCTCCCCTTTTACTGATGTAACACTGTTCAGCCAGATCAGAAGGGAGGTGCCCAGGTAGACTGCAGAGAGGGACAATCTTCAATTAAGATAAGGGAAAAAGCTGAAAAACTTGTCAAGGGGGGAAGGGCTTTCATTGTTTTCATTGTAAGAATATTGTCCCCTGCTGTTATCTGTCTGGTCTTACAACCAGATTCACATCTGAGAAGAGATGGCTTACACTAGGTAAAAGGGGCGGGAGGGGAAACTTTACTTGTGAATATCTCTTAAACCATAAAGGTTTGAGAGATAAGACTTATATTATTCTTCATGTTTTTTAATGCCTACAAAATAAAATAAAAATAAAACAAAGTATTACTATCCCTTTAATAAAACTTATTTGATACAAATTTGTATATTTATATCTGTATATCCTATTTAATAATTTGCTATAAAGATTGTATCAATGCAGACATGCGCAGAAGAGACTGCTGTGCATGTTGCAGTCATGCGCAGTAGAGACTGCCCGTAATGAGGCTGATACAGAGAAAAAGAAATTATATAAAAAAAATCTAAATCAATAACTTCTTTCCACAGACTTCCCAAGCACAGGGACAACAACATCAAGATCAATATGAAAACTGTTTGGACTATAGCTGACTGGGTCTTTCAAATCAAATCAGTCAGAAAGAATGTTAGGGTATTTGAGGTAAACCTCTTTTTCTCCCTTCACAACTCTCTGAGACAGATATTATAATAACAGTCAGTTCAAGCAAATTGGACTCCAGCTACCTATGTCTTGCCATCAGTCACACTGAATTTTGGAGTATATTTGGGGTCAACTTCCTTCTTCTTCAACATAATGCCCTCAGACTCCCCTAATACAGAAAACAAATGTCCTACCTAAAAGACTCCCTAAACTAAGCTTCAATTCCCCTTTATTTTCCTATCTTCTCTACCTCAAAAAGTGCTGCTTTCTCCTCTCAGAGAGACATGGCATGTTGAGAGATCCTGACACCCAATTATATTCCTGCAGGAAAAGAAGAGAAAACGTCCATGTGGTGGAGAAAAAACAGTCTTCCTTCTGATTTCACTGCAATGAGCTAGGCGAAAAAAGCTGGAAAACAAAACAGTTTGCAGGAAATTCTTCAACCATACAAGAAGTACCATTTTTGCTGATTTCAGTTTGAGGTGAAAATTTACATCCATCCCTACTTTTCTACACACCAGCTGCTCCATCGCTACCTTTGCTTTCACCTCCTACTGGTCTCTAGATGCCGTAAGCTATCTAGTTCTGCCTTCTTCAAAATTTGCACCAGATCCCAAGGGATGATGTTGGAGGACTTGGAATCATTGGGTTTAGGAAATGTGTGCTCCCAGTCCCTTTAGCACTGGTGATGCCACTGCTGTTGTTAGTGGCTTCCTCCTCAGAGTCACTAGCCTCAGGGTCCATCCAGGTTCTCTTTTTTCTCCCATCACTGCTAATTAGGGATGGGTGAAAGTTTTCACCTCAAACTTGAAATTGGCGAAAAATGACACTTTCCTCTTGGAGAAAAATTTCCGGCGAAAACTGCAGTTTTTCCCTCTTTTATCTCCTAGCTCATTGCATTCAAATCAATGTGTATAAAAATGTTTCTCTATCTCACAAAAGTTTTCTACAGCCACATAAAAGGCTGTCAGGCTCTCACAGCATGCCATTCGGTGTTTGTGAGAGGCGAGAGCAGCATGCTTTTGAGCTAAAGAAGATAGGCAAATAAAGGGGGATTGAAGCTTAGTTGTAAGGCATCATTTAGGTAGGACATTTATTCTCTGTAGTTGTCTGCGCATCGTCCGGTCTGGACATTGCTGGGCAACCATGTCGGCAGCATCATTCCCATATTCGCAGAGATCTCTGGGAATATGGGACTATAAAACCATACAACATAAAAGGAACTTTATTCCCAGATGAAGTGCCCTGGTGGCATGAAACACATTGGATTGAACTACATTTGAACATCTGAAGGAGCTGTGAGTGTTTGGAGCAGTGCTAACATCATTTTATTCCTCTGCCCACTAAAAGATCATTATTGTGAACAGCTGAACTCTTTGGAGGGAGGCGTATTTACGCTGTACCTGCTTCCATTGTCCTGAGGAACATTGAGGGGGAAAGCCCATAGAATATACCCGGATAGCACTGCTGGATAAGAACACGAGTGGCGGTAGCTGCCGGCAGGGAGAGCCCTGATTAACTGGACCAACGGAGAGGAGACTCCCCATAACGCACTATACGGGAGATACATCTGTTTCCTCAATAGGACAGCACAGCAAGGAGTGTGAGATCAAATCCCCCACATCTACGGATGGGAGAGGTAATGGAGGACACTTTCCATAAATTTTATTACACAGCCGCGGACTAACTTTATATTCTAGTGGTACCACTAGTTTAATATATATAGCTTTTATATTCTTTTATATGATGATATGTATATTAGTGGGATAGTTGTTACTATCTTTCTGTGTTTCATTAAACATATTTTATGTTTCTGATTGATGTATGTTCGCTACAGTTTACTTCAGTACTCATAGGGTTTATACATTTAGATTTTGCCTTTTATTCATATTAAATTAACGCTCTCCCTTTGTTGCATTTTTCTATACTATTAGACTATGCTAGCTGCCTGCGCATACTCGCTGTAGCCCTCTCTACACTGAGTGGGGTTTCTCGCAGCACACAAAGCACCCTTTATTTATTCTGACAGTAGTAGGGTAGTCTGGGGGCAAAATGGGGAGAAGAAGGGAGGAAGGAGGTTGACCCAAAATACCCCAAAATTTGGTGTGACTGACTGGCAAGACACAGGTAGCTTGGGTCCAAATTGCTTGCTGATTTTGCTTTTATTGTCTCTGTACTTGGGACATCTGGGGAAAGATGTTGATAGACAGCAGAGGACATTGAGAATTTTGTTGAGGACCAAGGCAAGACATCACACTCCTTCTGTTGTGTACTGTAGAGAGTAAAAACACACAAATGCAAATGCACAAGCAGAAGGGGGAAAGGTGGAGCAGTGCAGGGATGTGGGAGTAAAGTGTTAGTACAAAAAATGACTGCAGCAATGGTCGCTGCAGCATGTGCAATAAATTATGATGATCCCTTTCCTCCCAGGGTGGATGCAGTTTGTCAAGGTCCAACCAATCACACCACACCAGTCCCCCACCACCACTACCATACGCATCTGCCACATTGTCGGCTGTATTTTAATTTTTTTTAATCACTTGACATCATTATGAATACATGCCAGTGTCACTTAAGCAGGAAGTAAGTGTTGTGGGCAAAGGACAAATGTAGTCTGCATGAAAACACATTTTTCAAGGTATATGTTGCTGTAGGACTCACAACTTTGACTTCCAACTACTTATTTCTTCACTACAGCCCTCAGAAGAAGTAATATTGTGCTGGGAAATGTTGCAACATATTAAACATAGGAAAACATTTATTTGAATAGGAAAAAATGTGTTGAAATAGTATAAAATATGTTAGAATAGGAAAAAATGTGTTAGAATAGGCCAAAAATGTGTTAGAATAGGAGAATAATGTATTGGAATAGGTGAAAAATTTGCTGGAATAGGCAAAAAGGAGGACATTTTCTTCATTGGAGAAAAAGAGAAAACTTTTTTGAAAAAAGTGAAAAATCTGCAGTTTTTCACAAAGAGTCACTAACCACACAATTCATTCAGCTTCTCTTTTTTTTCAACAATGGTGGTGGTCACTGTCAGCACTATGAACCACTAAGTAACCACTTTATTTTTTTTAATATTTGATTTATATTTATTTTTTTCCTCTCTCTCTCCATTCATTCTGCTTTTCTCCTAAAATATACCACAATGCAATGCAGGAAATTATGAGTTTATATAGTATATGGGTGGAAGTTTGGCACCATTGAATAACATAGGTGGGAAATGGAAGCATTTTTTTTAATCTTTTCTGTGTTCTAAATGAAAAAGCAGAACATCTACATTTTCTCTATGGGCAAAATTTGCCACAGGAAAAGCAGAAAACCATGTGTCGTCTGTGAAATTCCCCACAGGAACAAAATGGCACTTTTCACCCACCCCTAGTCACCAGTTCCTCCAGTGGGAAGCCAACTTCCTCTTTTCGTTCATAATAATTCTATAGTTGGCTTCAGATCTTCTACCCAGTGTCTCCCATAGGAACAGCTTTATCATTTTGTCATACTATTGCATCATGGGATGGGAGTCATGGATAGAAACCCCTATAATATAACATCTAAGGAGAATCCCAATATGGCGTCTGAGGTACTGCAGATGGTTTTTGGCCAATTACAATGGAAATGCTGGAAAGATGTAGGGGTAAAGCAATTTACAGAGAGAGAATGAGCAAGGACAGCAACTTGTTTGATCTTTATAAAATTGTAACATTAAAAACATGGAAATATTTTTGGATTAATGAAAAACAAGAAAAAAATTCGGACTTGTATCTTGAAACACGAGATGTGGCAACTGCAGAAAACATCTCTCTAGCCTTAGGATTCATATACTTTTGAAGGAATGATTGACAAATTTAGCAGTGTCTGTTGTACCATAAATCAGATCATTAATGCATTTCCCAGTGTGTCTTTTTGTTTGGGATAAAATGGCTGTACAAGACTTTATTCTTCATCAATGTCAAAAAGACAGTGATTAATAGCTCCTTGTGAAGTGAAGTGTTTTTCAAGCACAATTATAATAATTCAAATTTGGCTGAATCATGTGTCAGGATTAAGATAATTTATATCCCCTGTTTGTTTGAGTTTCCCTATTATGTGGCTTGCAATGCTTTCCTCAGCTTTTCTTCACGCCAGAAAGGTTTTGGTCTAACTGAGGGAGCATAGTATATGTCTGTTCCCAAATCTGCTTAATCTTAATATGCAAAGTACTCAGTGCAATCAAGTCTCCAAACTATAATCTTATTGTTTATCTTGATGCTACATGTAAACTATTCTAGTTAAATAATAGTTACAGCTATATTTTGTTTCTTTAAAGTTTCATAATTATTATGGGGATTTATCAAGTTAAAATCTGGGCTCTCAAAATTACATATAAGCTATATTAATCATTGTTTATTTAGAAAACTTGTTTTTGAGTTATTTAGCATTATAAATGATGCTAATGCATGGCACGGAGGCATTTTCTGCCTTTGTCCTATATTACCTCCCCCACTCAGAGACACTACTCAGCAATACATTGCCCACATTGTCTAGCACTTAAAGGGTTGTGTCAGTGATAAGAGGGTGATGTAGGTCAAAGACGTGGCATGTCTTCATGGCATCCTTAATTACCATAATCTTTAAATCTAAATACTAGAAAGCTAGTTTTCCAAAAAAAAAATATTATCACAACTTATATGTAATTTTAAGGGGACAGGGTCCCTTTAAAGCTGATTTTCATCCCTGGGAACTTTCAAAATAAGATGACCCTGCGATCTTGAAAATGTTAACCCTTTAAGTTCCCCATAACATATATTCTCAGTGACAGGTCACTGCTTGTTCTAATCCAAAGATACTGCAATCAGTCTTCGAACAACCATTAACATCATCATGAAATAATTTAGAGATATCACTGCTTAAACACACACAAGACAATCATCACTTCTCCCCATATATTCCTGGTACACATTACACCAATTTAGAGACAAAAAAAGCATATCATTTGTATACATCATACAGAATGAAACACTGAATTGACTCACACTAAGAATTTGTCCCTTCATCCTGAGACCCTGAGTTTTGGGTCAAAAATCTGAAAATTCCCAGCTATGCAGATTTTGCACAAATAGTCACACTATATTTGGGACATTATGAGAATGTTGTAATAGTCCTATTGAACTGTAAAGGCAAGTGGGTGTGCAACATACTATAAAACAATCTTGTGCACACACATTTGATCCTTAAAGGGTTAACAGGCTATACTCATAATTATTATAAGATTGCAAAAAAGGAAAACTATGCTACAAAATGTAAGATATTTTATAAAATAGATGTCACTGGTACCTACAATTTGCTCAAGCTATTTCACATCTGTTTTATGCTACAGCATATCCATATCAGTAAAAACAAAAATGTGTTTCAGGCAGAGGGCACTGTTGTCCCATACAAACTACAGCATTCACCTCTTGTCAAACAACATCAGTTTTATTCCGCTCCCCAAATGTTCTAGGCTATAAAAAGGCACGTCAATACATCAGAGCCCCACATGCAGTATATATAATAAAGTTTCTTCATAAAACAGTTCATAGCAATTTCAAGGTTGAAGCAACAACAGGTACCTAATGCACATGTGTAGTGTATAGCCACCAGAGTCATTTCATTTCTTTTTATACAGTACCTTTTTATTCTTCTATGATTAGGTAAGATTTCTGCAGCAATCTTTTTATTCTGAATCCTCATTATAGATAATTCAGCCTCAAGAAACAAGTTCAATAGTGCTTCTTTTTTTCCCTGACGTGTCGTGAGATCAAGCTTTAATTCTAACAAAGATGGATACAGTTCAGAGCCTTCACCTAGCCAAGCTTTTATTTAGTTCTATGCAGGCTCACACTTACTGTAGCAACTAAGTTATGATTATTCCTTTGTGCAGAATGAAGAACAGTTATGTGATGTGTGCAAACCCTACCCAGACCTTTACATTCTTTGTGCCACAGACAGAGCTTTAACAAAAACTGTTTTATTCAGAATGTTGAAAGATGTTGAGGACAATAAACTGTCTTTATATAAACCTCACACACAGTGATGCTTGCAAAAAGGACATATTGCTAGATAACAGAGTGTGATTTTTGCAATACTTGAAGATGTAGCTCATGGTGTAGAGTTATTCATAGAATAGCTTTTGGTATATATAATCACTTAGATTATAAATATTGTTGCAAATCAAATGTTTTTCATAGCCAATTTGCTGTGATCAGGACGCACCAACAAAAAGCTAGCACTGTTGTAGGTTAAAGAAACAAAAACTCCATATTAGATACATAAATACATTATTAACCCATTGAGTGCCAGAGGGGTAAAGAATGCATTGCAAAGCAATACATTCCATATCCCTCTGGCACGCAAAGGGTTTAAAAGAATATCATTTTCACTTTGCTTCTTTCTGTGTCCTCCAGGAAGACCTTGTGCTAGAGTCTACACCTCAGTAATCAGGCTGAAAGTAAAGGGTCACAGCTGTGTTTGTTCACCTCTTTGACATATGTATATAGTATTGATAAAGTTGACTGCATTTTTGTTAACATTGTTGTGTATCTTACCTATGTATTACAATGATAGTGCAATACACATTGATATTATTCAGTAAATAAATGTTTTTTCTGTATAACTCAGTAATATACCTGATCACAAACAAGAAAGTATTATGTTAAAGGCTGAGGACATGTGTGTTGTAATGTATCAATATGTATGGTACAGTGTGATTTACATAAATAATGTCCAATTTATGATGTAACATTATATTGTAAATGCAGACTTTCCAATGTTCTAAATATATTTAGAGACAGAGAATGTAAATATAAGTTAATTATGCATATAGTGTATATCCTAAACAGGAACTAGGTTATGTTTCCTCAGGTAATGAACTGCTACTTCATAGGGAAAACCACACAAAAAATGTTTTAATTTAGCTAGTATATAATAAAATAGCATAGCAACTGATTACAAAACTGCAACACTGACTTTCTGCTTGTTTGTAGGCCTTCAATAAAAAAAAAAATACACAAAAAAGCAAATAATTAAGAAAAATATTGAACAGTACGTAGAAATTTTATACTAGGGATTTGCAGCTCCCTTTCTATAGACCAGGGGTAATCAAACTTATGACTTCCAGGTGTTGGAGACTACAGTGATATACACTAATGTGTGATTAGGAATTGATAAAGAGGAGATCATTTATCTAGTATTATAAATTCTCCAATTTCTCTGTTATTCTATGGACCCTATGCACTAAGATCTCTCAAGTTGCATAGGCTCTATAGAATAATATCTGAACAGTAGAGCTTATTTTACTGGAGAAGCTATGTACTTGTCTACACATCTTAGAACAACCCCCCCCCTCCCGGTATTCCTATAATCCCAAACCAGCTAAATGCTGATTGAGGGTGGTGGGAGTTGTATT
Organism: Rhinophrynus dorsalis; assembly: GCA_037306005.1. NCBI lineage: Eukaryota > Metazoa > Chordata > Amphibia > Anura > Rhinophrynidae > Rhinophrynus > Rhinophrynus dorsalis. The sequence continues at coordinate 259,808,816 of CM074722.1, forward strand.
CTCTGACAACTTGGAGGTTCAAATCTATATAAAGGTTTATTAACACCTAGAATGATTATTTTTAAACTCAATTTAACACTGGTTATGCTTATCAGAATTCCTTCTAAGCGACCCAGCACTGAAACAGTTAAAAGGGCAATTAAAACTGGGCAGGGTTGCATGGTTCATCTATTATTCAAATGTAACTCTACAGAAACATTCCTCTCTTTCAAGGCTGGGTGAACACCATACAGATAGCACTGGTGCTCATGGTACATCTACAAGACTCAAAAACAGGGTTCGGTCTCAATCAGCAGATTGCCATGTTGCCATTGGCAACTAGGGATGGTTGAAAGGTTCCATTTTGTTCTCACAATATATTTTGTGAAAACCACATGGTTCTCCACTTTTTCGTGAGAAATGTTGTCCATAGCAAGACCATTAGATTTTTCTCCATTTTATTTAGACCCAATAATATTTTGTTAAAATGACTACACGTTTCACCTATGCCTTTCAATGGGGAGAAACGTAATGGCCACATACTATAGAAATCTTGCATTTTCATTCCAAAAAGCATGACTTAAGTATGAAATAAATAGAGTGGAGGCAGATAGAGAGAGAGAGAGGGCAAAAAACTGTTAAAATCAATTTCAATAGCAAAATAAGAGTATTACAAGCTCATAGTGCTGTCTGACATGCTGTGCATCAGTAATTTAAAAAAAAAAAAAAGAAGCTGGCCAGACCCTGATATGTCCACTAACAGAGGATGAAGGTACCACCACAAGAGCAAAAGGGACTGGGAGCCCACATTTTCCAGACCCCAATGATGCCTAATCCCCAACATCATCACTTGGCATCTGGGGGAAAATTATAAATCAGGCAGAACTGGATAGAAGTGTGAGCAGCACAGGTCAGCTGCCTGTGCCTGCTTCTACTGCTGCCAGTGTGTCTTCTAATTCTGTGGAGGAAGAGGAGATGAAAAGTGTGACCGCAGGGGACCATTAAACACACTTTCCATCCCCAAGCAGTCCCACTACCACACAGCTCCTAGAGACTGGTGGGAGTGAGAGTGGGAGTGGAGGAGCAGCAACTGGGACTAGCTGGATGGACTCTGATGCAGCTGCTGAGGAGGGAGGGGAAGTGAGCAACCAGGCTAGTGGTCAAGGGAGCTTACATACTACTGACTCTGTGATTCCCATTCTCACAGCATTGTCCCTCTGGTGAATTATGATGAAGAAGGCAGAACTGGCTAGTAATATTAGCAGCAGCAAATGTCAGCTTCCTGTGCCTGCCTCTACTGCTGCAAGTATGCCTTCTTCCTCTGACGAGATGGCAAGTGTGACAGTAGGGTCATCACATTTGTCATCACCAACCACTCCCACTCCCACACATCAGCAAGAGATTGGTGGTGGTGGTGGTGGTGGTGAAGAGAGTGAGGGTAACAGCAGAGCAGCTGGTGTTGAAGGGAGAATCAAGTCTTTTTTAGCTAAAAATGGAAAGGAATTGGAGACAGAGATGCAAATGGGTAAGGACATCACCACCAATACCACCACCAATGTGACATTGCAGCATTTGCAGCTGCTGTAATTCCTGCTTCAAAGTCACCAGGGTCAGAGGTTCATCCTTCTCAGCAGTGGGATGATGATGACCAGGCTAGTGTGCCACAGACAATCATGACCACCATGGGACTGAGTTCCTCCAGTAGTTATTTGGGACTAGGACAGGTTCCCACTGCCACCAATAATCCTGGTCCTAGTTCTAGTGCTGATTCTGAGGAATCAGCAGCATCACCTGTGCCAGCCAGTGAAGGGGATTCTGGAGAAGAAGAATGAAAGAATGACTGACTTCTCCACCTGTTCCTTTATTGAAATCATGGGTGTGGGAATATTTTTCTCTTGGGACAGGCACAGTCCAGTCCATATGCACTTTTTGTGACAAAGTAGTGAAAACAGGACACACTTTGGTACAACAGCCCTCATAAAACATGTGCAATGAAAACAGCACAATGTTTATGTTAAGCATGTGAAAGACAAATACCACAAAAGAGCCACTGTCACTGTATTCCCTTTCCCTCCCCAAAGGCCCAAACAACATCTGTGAAAATCCAGTTGGAAGAGAAAAACCCAGCATAAGCCGGGAAGTTCGATGGTGACCATAACACCTGAGTCATCGTTAGCTTCTTGCTCTAGGGTCCAGGTGCATGAAGTGTTAGCAACTATCACTTCCCGGCACCCTCAGTGTCCTCTACCTCCTCCTCTGGCATACCTCTTCCAAAGTTACACCCCCCCACAAGCTGATAGTGATTCTTAAGATGCAAGGATGTGGCAGTTCATGTCAACCCAGTACACACTGTGTGGTGCACTGACCACACATGTCAATGTGGTGGAGACTAATCAGATGCAGGGGATCAAGGAGCATCTGCAGACATTCCATCCCACAGAAAACACTAAGCTGCTGGCAGAGTGAATTAATTACTATTACTATATATATTCTCCCAGTGACAGTTCTTGGCTTCACTGACACAGACAAACACTCCAACCATGATGAGGCATTGACCCATGGGAGCAAAACAGTAATATTAGAAATCGAAGAATGAACTGCAGAATATGTAGAAATGTGAAAAACCATAAAGAAGCTGTTAAAAGAAGAAGTGTGCAGGTTCAATATTGAGCTCATCAAAAGGACACTGGAAGAAAATCAAGGGTGAAAGAAGGCAAACTGAAAGACTATCACACTTAGGAGCCAAATGTTTACATTAAAGCTTGTAGTTGGTACAACAGCAACAACTCAACAACAAATACTAGAACGAGTGGAAGAATTTTATTCAAATCTTTATAAGGATAAAGGATAACAACTGAATGAAGTGTCAGATGTTTTTGTATAAGTATTAGTAGCTGCAATAAAATCAATGAAAAATGTAAAAGCAGCTGGACCTGATAAAGTTACTATTGAAATGTTGAAAGCCAGAGGTAAACCCTTATTCAAAGCCTTAGCTAAACTAGTTTCGAATTGCCTACTACTTAGCAGAGTACCTGAAATATGGTAAAAAGTAGGAACTGGATGACATTTTTTAACCTCAAACCAAAATCAGCAAAAAATTATACTTCTTGCTTGATGAACAATTTACCACAAAAAGTGCCATTTTTCCCCCTTTTCACCTAGCTCAGTCCATCAAAATCAACAGGAACTTTAAATTTACACCCAACAAATAGCAAATATTATTTTATTTCCCAAAGGCATAGTATAAAAAGGGGCATGAGGGTGCCTGTGTTGCTGGAGTGTGACGAAAGAATCTGTTGAACAGGTAATGTTTTTGGGGGGTTGTTTACTGGGATTGGGGGGACAGTTAATAAAAAATAAATCTAAATACAATTAAAAATACCCAATAAGACATGGCATAAAAGGGGTCTGAGGAGGGTGCCTGTGTTGGTGGGTGGAATCTGGAGAAAGAATCAGTTGAACCGGGAATTTGTTTTGGGGGGGCTGACTGGTATTGGGGGGACAGTTAATAAAAAATTAAATCAATAAAATAAAATAAGAAATTTGTATGTAATGTGATAGAGACAAGGACCCCCTGACATAAGCTGCCACTGGGGTAGACTGATACTTGACATAACAGACTATTTTGTAGAGGATGATTTGTAAGACTTGTTGTTAGAGGCCTAAGCCCTGAGGAATTGTAGGACTTAGACTTGTTTGGCACAAGAGCTAAGGAAATATTGATTTCTAGGACAAAGACCTGTTTGGCACAAGCATTAAGGAAACATTGATGTGTAGTACTTTGGCTCCCCCAAAAATTGTTTATTTTTTTGTAGGTCTATGTTGTTGTTTTTTTTTTTTAACTCCTTAAAGCGGAACTACCACCCATCACAATCTTTAGCTTCACTAAGTCCCCATCTGGCGACTAGCTGCTTAGTAGCGCCAGTCGCCAGAATAATTACCTTATTTAATAGATTTCTTCTCTCTTCCATGGGTGACAGGCAGGACGGAGTGCAGACATCTTGCCATTGTGACGTCCATGTCAGTCCCAGCCGGAGCCAAATGTCTCCTATCAACTCCTCCTAGACCCAGCTGGGACTGACAGCGCAGGTGCGCGGACGTCACAATGGCAAGATGTCCACACTCCGTCCTGCCTGTCACCCATGGAAGAGAGCAGAAATCTATTAAATAAGGTAATTATTCTAGCGACTAGCACTACTAAGCAGCTAGTCACCAGATGGGGACTTAGTGAAGCTAAAGATGGTAGTTCTGCTTTAACCCCTTCGCGACAAAGGACGTACATGTACGTCCTCTGTGGGTGTCACTTAGTGACAGAGGACGCACATGTACGTCCAGGAAATCCGGCTCCCCGCGCGGCTGCACGCCGTTCGGGGACTCCGGATTCTTTTAACAAAAAAAAAAAAAATGTTAGACGGGCGTTAAGTGACGGCCGCGTCTGCACGCGGCCGTCACTAAGGGGTTAAGGACTGGGAAAATCTGAGGTGGATTGCACTTAAGGACTGGAGCAATTCTGACCTTTTTGACTATGTGTTTGTTTAACAGTGTTTTATTTTAACCTCACAAAGTATATACCATTTTTTGCACACAATTAGGGCTTTCTTTTGATAGCTCACCATTTATTTTATTAAAATTAAAGAAAACTGTAAACAAAATCTTAAAAAACACCATTTTTATTTTTTCTCTTGGGATTATTTGGGTGTAACGGGTTACATTTTTATGGACACTGCATGAAAGGAATGACCGGTCATTCATACCTACAAAATGGTCAGTTTTAAGTGGGCATTGTCCCTCCAGGTGAAAATCCCCATATCCCTCTTTCCGACCCTATTTTCCCACGTTTTTATTTGTTACTCTTGGTGGTGTGTACAAGTGTATTACATGGCTCCACAACAATAAATCTCCCATTATTTTGTGTTCAAAGGTCAGCAGGTTTGATTAATAAATAGTATGTTTAATTCAATATGTGCTCTGTTTTAAATTTATTTAAAAAAAAAAAAGTTTCTTTTAGCAGGTCAGAAATGGACCTGCATCCAGCCAGCCCCCAGCACCAGCACTGAAGGGGTTAATACCACCAACTACTGCATTATTTTTTCCACTATGTATTTGCTTTCTGCTTCTCTGCTTGTGTCTGCACAGAGCAGATACAAAAGCAGTGTGTCAAGCACACTTCTTTTTCAATCAAAATGCCGGTACATGTGACCACTCCTGGAGCAATCACATGACCCAGCATAACAGACAGGGTCTGAAGCTGAGCACTCCAGTCCAGGAGCACTCAGTTTCAGCCCGAAAAGCTTGATAGCAGCGTGCACCGAAGCACACTGCTATCCTTTAACCCATGACATGCCAGGACCATCATGGGTCCTTATGGGAAGTGCTCCCATGATGATCCTGGCATGTCATAGGTCACTAATGGGTTAAAGCACAAACCCTGAGAAAAAAATGCCCCATTGGCCTAGTACCGACAGGTCACGTCATGTTGGCCATTGGCCACTGTCAAATGCCCTGATGTAGATGCGGAATTTGCGACTGTTGTTCTTACTTCTGCTTCTGAGTTGTTTAAGCAGCAGGGTGATTAGGCAAAGGGAATGGAATCAACAATAGCAGTACCATGGGTGATGGATGATGAAGGTCACACTTGCCAAGACTAGCTCCAGTGATTCACCTGAGGCTGTAGCAGCACCATAACTAGCCCCTTCCACTTCAGGTATATGTGGAGAAAAATTAGAAGCTGGCCAATAATTCTTCTCCACCTGCCTCCTCCTACAAAATCATGTGTGTGTTGTTGTTACTAGAATATATATTTTTCCCTTGAGAGCAGGAACTGTGCCTCTCATCAGCAACTGCACATTGTGTGTAGTAAATAACACCTGGGAGCACAACTCTATCCAAACACCATGACACCAGAAACCATGTACTGCTGCTGTCACTATGCCCCTTGTCCACATCCCGCTAAGGACACATGACAATTTGTTGACAGTTTAATAGTAATGACAAACCTGCCACCATCTTAGCATATTCTGTGGGATGGAATCTCCTCAGATGCAGCTTGTTGCCTTGCTTGTGATTATACTCCACCACATTGCCATGTGTGGTCAGGGAACCATACATTGTGCAATAAGTAGACATGAACTTCCACATCCTAACATCTACAGAGTGGCTATCATTTGGCAGCAGAGGTACCGATGAAGGAGATGGATTGGTAGAAGATGTAGTTACCCTAGAGGAAGAAGGTGATGGCAAGCTAGTTGTTTTGCTTGTCATCTAACTTCCAGCCTCTGTCTGGGTTTCTCTATTCTTCCTCCTCTTTGATCTCCACCTCACCACTTGTTTCCTTTCGGAAGAGTAAGCGGGTACAGCAACAGGGGTGCTCAATTTCTGTGATGGGCGTTTGCCTTTAACACATTTTTATATAAATGTCATGGTGTCTATGTTTCATGTGTGCTATCAGGGCAGTTGTTCCAAGGTGTTTTTCCTCGTTTCCCCTTCTCATTGACTTATCACAAATTGTAAACAGTGCCGTTGGTGATGACTGCACTATGCATGCCCCAAGAGAAAAAGAGTTCCACACCAATTACTTCGGGGGGGGAGGGAACAGGTGGAGAAGAATGGCCTCTTTCTTGTTCTCCTTCACATTTCCTTCACTGTCTGGGGCAGATGAAGATGTTGCTGCTGATGCTGCTACTGCCACAGAACAAGCACTGCAACTAGGACCAGGAGTACTGCTGCTACTGGCAAGTGGAATCTGTAGTACCACATCATTTGTTGACCCCATTCCCACTGTGTTCACAGTGGTCTGCGGCACACTAACCTGCTTCTCAGCATCCTGTTTCCCTTGCAACTCAGCAGCAGCAGGAATTACAGCCGTTGCAAATTCTGCAAATTCCAAAAACTCATTTAGAGGAGTAGACAGATGATTGAGCTCAGGAGGACAGCCAACTTTTTAGATCTTTTTATCTATATTGGGAACTCTATTAAGTAACCGCAATTTAACCATTTCTGTTCCAATTTTTATCCTTTGGGCATCCTACATTTCCAAGAGACAATTCAAGTTACACCTATTTTTATTTTTGTAATTTTGAGACTCCTATTTATGACATCAATTTCATACAGTGTGATTCTGTCCATAGGTTTGATGTGTACTGGTTTTTAATTATTTGAGCTGGTCATTTTTTGTATACCAAATTCCAAAAGCTCGTTGATGCTGGTGGGGGTGATGCCCATCCTCATCCCTGTCTCCTATACCATCTTAGTTTGGGATAAAAAGGCCATCAATGTCTCTTCCATCCCAGCCTCTCCACCATCATCCTCACCACCACCACCACCAGTCCCTCCTTGCTGCTGCTGCTGCTGCTTTACAGACATCTAACTGCTGGTTGGAGGAGCTAATGAGAAATGTGACAGAGGGTCCCCTAATGTCAGACTTTCCATTTCTTGGTGATCTGATGAAGACAGACTGGCAACACAGGCAGCAGACACAGGCAGCCTGTCTGTGCTCCTGGTGGTGGTAATATTATTGCTGCACCTACTAGCCACCAGTTCTGGCTTCTTCAGGATCATGTTCCACCTGGACAATGATGTTGGGAGAGGGGACTTCCAGGGTCAAGGGAATGGTGTGGGCTCCCTTGACCACAGTCTGGATGCTCTCAGTTGCTTCCCCTACTACTCTCATAACACTATTCCCACCAAGTGTTTCACCATTACGGTTACTACAAACACCAACCACATCAGTTTCAGCCGCTGAGTTTTCCACCTCACAGTCACTAGTAATATGATGATTACCCCCTCCTTCACACTAACACAAACAAGCTGCTGGACCTCCTTAGTAGTAGTACTATCATTGGCAGGACTGCTTGGGGATGGCAAGTGTGACTTAGTGTCCCCTGCTGTCACACTTGGTGTCATGTTCTCCCACCCCTCCTGAGTATTACAAGACACACTGGCAGCAGCTTCGGTACTGGTGGCAGCAGGTTCAGCACTGGCAACAGGTACAGCTCTGGTGACAGCAGGGGCAGCACAACCGACAGCAGGCACAGCAATGGTGGTAGCAGCAAAGGCAGCACATCTGGCAGCAGACATAGCAAAGGTAGCAGCAGGGTCAGCACGTCTGGTAGCATGCACAGGCAGCTGACCTGTCCTGCTCTCATACTACCCTCTTCTTCCTTCCTTGCCATTAATTTCCCCAAGATCCCTAGGGGTGATTTAGGGGGACTGGCCAGCTTTCTTTCTGTTTGTGGACATGTGACTTTTATAATGATGTAATAATTTGATTGTCATGATCTACTGGTCAGGAAGGGGTGCTGCAAAGGTAAATAAACAAAGTGGAACCCAGAGAGCATTAAAATCAACACACACACACACAATTAAAGAGAACACAAATGTGTTACTGTATATATATATGGGTGGGTGAAAGCACTCACTCTTCAGAGAAAACTGTCCAGGTGCACAATCCCATATAGCATATATATATATATATATATATATATATATATATATATAGATAGATAGATAGATAGATATACAAGGAATATGCAATAGTAATGCACAACAAAACATTGAAAAGAGCAGGGTCTCTGGGCACAGGGAACTGGGCCTCTGGGCATTGGGAACTGGGCTTCTGGGCATGCGGAACTGGGCCTCTGGGCATGGGGAACCTGTCACGGTTTGTTAAGACTCTCAGACGCAAGGTTAGTGTAACGGTTTTCTGACACTCAGACCAGGGTATGAAGTAAAAACACAGTTTTATTGAAACAGAAAGTAAAACAATGCCCCTAAGGGCCAGCACAGGAATAGCAGTAATGGCAATACTGACAAAGTGAATGCACACTGTGGTAGTAATAGGTGCTATGTATAGATGGGGAAAATATACAAGGAATATGCAATAGTAATGCACAACAAAACATTGAAAAGAGCAGGGTCTCTGGGCACAGGGAACTGGGCCTCTGGGCATGGGGAACTGGGCTTCTGGGCATGCGGAACTGGGCCTCTGGGCACGGAGAACCTGTCACGGTTTGTTAAGACTCTCAGACGCAAGGTTAGTGTAACGGTTTTCTGACACTCAGACCAGGGTATGAAGTAAAAACACAGTTTTATTGAAACAGAAAGTAAAACAATGCCCCTAAGGGCCAGCACAGGAATAGCAGTAATGGCAATACTGACAAAGTGAATGCACACAATGGTAGTAATAGGTGCTATGTATAGACGGGGAATATTCCCCAAGGGGTTAGCAGGTGCAATAGGAGAGATATAAGCAAGATTGGCCAATGCCCGGGATAAATAGCAGTCTCTGGAACACAGTCTCTCTGTAACTGGATAGGAGTAATGTGACTGCACTGAATTCACTCTCAAGTTGGTATAGGAATGCGCCCCAATGCCCAGAGCTGAGCCGGTACCACCACCGTGGGCTTCAGAGGAATGCTTTTGCCAACACTGAAGTAATCAGAACCAGAATCGCCCTTAACTGAAAATAGTAGTAACCCTGCGTGTGCCAATTGGATTGTGCCCTGACACCCCTTGGGTGCTTAAACTGACGGTTACTGCACAAGCTGTAATAGAGCCGGCTCACTGGGAAGTGCAGTGGATAAGGTACTTTATAGCGTATGTAGGCCAGAGCCAGAACACCCCTCTGGTGCCGTTCTTAATGTTCACAGTAGGAGCGAACAGACTACCAGACTTCGAACACCGAGCTGACAGGGCTCTGAGGGTAGATGCTAGGCAGCAATAGAGGTACTCAGAGTAGAGGCTCAAATCAGTAACCGTATGCTTGGCAAGTGATATAGGAGGCACGAGACCGGAGACTACAGGCACTGCAAGGGTTAAGTGGATCTGTACTGGAGCGAGCACCTTGGCAACCAGCAGAAGGCAAAGCAACCTCAGGCTACAGCTAGCGATAATGAGAGGAACAGTGAGTCGTATAAACAGTTCAGAATGTCGCCAGAGCGACCGGAATGGTACAGGAACACCGGAACAGCAGACAGGACCGGAACGGCAACCGGAACAGGATCAGCACTGCAGCACACCACAGCCGAGGAACCGATCAATCACGGAGCAGGAACACCAGCCAGAACTGGGTCGAATCACGGAGCAGGGTCGTCAGCCAGAACCGGGTCGAATCACGGAGCAGGGTCGTCAGCCAGAACCAGGTCGAATCACGGAGCAGGGTCATCAGCCAGAACCGGGTCAAATCACGGAGCAGGGTCGTCAGCCAGAACCGGGTCAAATCACAGAGCAGGAACAGGAGAAGAGTCAGACAAGCCGGGTTGGTACACAGGAGACACTGGAATACAGCAACAAGGCGCAGCAACAGGAACACCACAAAAGGGCAACTGACAAGTGCCCAAACTCCAGCATATAAAGGCACATCCTGGGCGGGCCAATCAGTCTCCTCCAATGCACGGGAAAATCAGGCCAGATTGACAGAAAATCACTGGGACCGTGATAGTACCCCCCTCTCAAAGACCCCCTCCCCTGCTGGGGGGGGTCTTGGTTTCTGAGGATATTTAGAGTGAAAGTTGTGCAACAATCGTGGAGTGTGGAGGTCCTTGTGGTCTACCCAAGAGCGCTCCTCAGGCCCATACCCCTTCCAGTGGACCAAATATTGCAACTTGCCTCTAAATCTCCTGGAGTCAATGATGCTCTGAACTTCGTATTCCTCTTGGCCCTGCACATCCACCGGCCCAGGAACCACTGGAGTGGTAGTATAGCGGTTGCAAACCAAGGGCTTTAATAATGACACATGGAACACATTGTGAATACGCATAGTATTAGGAAGTTCCAATGCGTATGCCACAGGATTGATCTTGCGAATAATCTTAAATGGCCCATTGAACCGGGGGGCCAGTTTGTTCGAGGGCACTTGCAGGTTGAGATTCCTGGAGGAAAGCCATACCCTGTCCCCAACCTGGAAGGAAACCGCTGGCAGCCGTCTGCGATTGGCATGCCGCTGATGTCTGTGGAAGGACTGACTGAGGGACCTTTGTACCTGTGCCCAAGTGGAGCGGAGCTGCTCCATGTGCTCATCCAGAGCTGGAATCTGTTGGGACTGAAATTAGTCTGGGAGTAGACAGGGTTGGAACCCATAATTAACAAGGAATGGAGAGCTCCCAGACGATGAGTTAACCGCACAGTTCCTGGCGAACTCTGCCCACGGCAACAGGTCGGCCCAGTTATCATGATGATCAGTCACAAAGCAGCGTAAGAACTGCTCCAGTCCCTGATTGGCACGCTCGGCAGCTCTGTTGGTCTGGGGATGGTAGGCGGAGGAAAAGGACAATTGAATACCCATCTGGCCACAGAATGCCCTCCAGAATCTCGACACGAATTGACTCCCCCGGTCGGACACTATCACTCTGGGAACCCCGTGAAAGCGGAATACTTCTCTGGCAAAAATTAATGCCAATTCCTGGGCCGATGGAAGGCCAGAGAGGGGCACGAAATGAGCCATTTTAGAGAACCTATCCACCACCATCAGGATAAATGTATAGCCCTTGGAACTAGGCACCTCTCCCAAGAAATGTATAGAAATATGGGACCAAGGACGATCACCATTAGGCACCAGTTGGAGCAGTCCCACTGGGAGATGTCTGGGAGTTTTGGCACGGGCACAGGTGGCGCAAGCGGCAGTAAATGCAGAGCAGTCAGCCTTCAGCGAAGGCCACCAGAATGTTTGTGATAATGACCATTCCAACTGATCTCTGCCAATGTGCCCAGCTGCCTTAGATGAGTGATAGGTCTCAAGTAATCTGGTACTGAAAGGCTCGTCCACAAAACACTTGCCAACTGGGGTTTCAGGAGATGCACGCCCTTGTGATGCCAAGATTTGCTCTCCCAGTGGTGAAGTGATGCTGGTACGAATAGTAGCCAGGATCCTATCTGGCTGAATTATGGGGACCGGGGCCTCATCCCTCTCAATGTCTGTGCAGAATTGTCTAGACAGAGCATCTGCCTTAATATTCTTGGACCCTGGCAGGTACGACACTATGAAATTAAATCTGGACAGAAATAGGGCCCATCGAGCCTGGCGAGATGACAGCTTTTTGGCCTCGGATAGGTAAATCAAGTTCTTATGGTCCGTGAGGATTAACACTGGGGTCCTTGTGCCTTCCAGAAGATGTCGCCATTCTTTTAATGTCAGGATGATAGCCAACAATTCCCTATCACCAATTTCGTAATGGCTCTGGGCACTAGACAGTTTCTTGGAAAAGAATCCACACGGCCTCAGGTTACCCCCTTCCTTAGGGCGTTGGGAGAGAAATGCCCCTACCCCAAACTCGGAGGCATCGACCTCTAGTGTGAACGGCAGGGTGGGGTTAGGGTGGGATAGTATAGAGGCAGATGCAAACGCCTTCTTGAGGGTTTCAAAGGCCATCTCATCTGCCTCAGACCATTGAGAGGAATTCGCACCCTTATGCGTCAGGTCAGAAAGAGGTTTAGTAATGGTGGAAAAGTTCTGAATAAATTTTCTGTAATAGTTGTCAAAGCCCAGAAACCTTTGGATAGCTTTTAACCCCTTGGGTCGTGGCCATTGTAGGACTGCAGCCAACTTCTCTTGGTCCATGGCTATGCCATCCTTAGATATGACAAAACCCAAGAAGGGTACTTGGGAACAGTGAAATTCACATTTTTCTAGTTTGCAGAACAATTTGTTCTTGCATAATCTGAGTAATACCTCCGAAACATCCTGGATGTGCTGGGTTAAATTAGCAGAATGGATCAAGATATCGTCCAGGTACACAACCACACAAGACTGTAACATGTCGTGGAGGATATCGTTAATGAACTCCTGAAATACGGCAGGTGCATTACATAACCCAAATGGCATAACTAGATATTCGTAGTGGCCTGACCTAGTATTGAATGCCGTCTTCCACTCATCACCGGCCCTTATCCTTATTAGGTTGTAGGCGGCACGTAGATCGAGTTTCATAAAGATAGAGGAGCCTTTCAACCTGTCAAATAACTCTGTGATGAGCGGAATAGGATAAGCATTTTTGGACATTAACTTATTGAGTCCACGGTAGTCAATACACGGTCGTAACTCGCCACTCTTCTTTTTCACGAAAAAGAACCCTGCACCTGCCGGCGAGGATGATTTACGAATAATCCCTGAGGGCATCCTCAATGTATTCCTCCATGGCCCTAGTCTCCTCACAGGACAATGGGTATGTCCTACCCCTCGGTGGCACCACTCCCGGGGGCAGATCAATAGCGCAATCATATGCCCGATGCTGCGGCAATGCGCTGGCCTCACCCTTACTGAATACGTCACTGAATTTGCTGTATTCTGCTGGCACAGAAGGAGAGGTACACATAATCTTGACAGGACGAGAAAGACAGTGACCCGAGCAGTGGTTGGACCATGATTTAATCTCACACGTTTGCCAGTCAAACTGGGGATTATGCAGCATTAACCAAGGGAACCCCAGAATGACCGCATGATGGGGTGAATGAATAATCTGAAAACAAACCTCCTCCTTATGGAGGACCCCAACAGACATAGTGAGGAGAGTAGTCTCCATGGTGACAAGAGCTGGTTCTAGAGGTCTGCCATCAATAGCCTCAATGGCTAGCGGAGTATCTCTTTTAGACAGAGGAATATTGTGTCTTTCAGCAAATGCCCGGTCCATGAAATAGCCTGCTGCGCCAGAATCTACCAGAGCTAGTACCTTCACAGCTTGGTCGCCTAGGAGAAAACTCACCGGTATGGTGGGTTTCTTGGAACCAGGATCTGGGGACGATTGTACACCACCTAGGGCCTGTCCCCCAAGGTACCCTAGATGCATGCGTTTCCCGGACGTACCGGGCATGTACTTAGTAAATGCCCCTTTTTACCACAATATAGGCATAACCCTTGTCTTTTGCGGTAGGCCCTCTCCTCCTTAGACAGCCTAGTGAAGCCAATCTGCATAGGCTCCCCTGTTTCAGATACCCGGTCAGGAGGAATGGGAGGAGAGGGTGGGTTAAAAGACCTCTTGTGCCCATGGGTCTTGGAACTAGCCATTTTAGTCAAGCGCCTCTCACGCATGCGGGTGTCAATGAGTATCACATAATCTATATACTCATCTAAATCAGTAGGTACCTCCCTGGCAGCAATCTCATCCTTAATGGAGTCGGATAGGCCCTGTGCAAAGGCTGCCAGGAGTGCCTCATTATTCCAGGCTACTTCTGCCACTAGAATCCGAAATTCTATAGCATACTCCACCACAGTGCGATCGCCCATCTGTATTACCATCAATTTTTTTGCCGCAGAGATAGCTCGTCCAGGTAACTCAAATACTCTGCGAAACTGTCTGACAAATTCGTTAAAGCCCAGAGTACAGGGTATAGCCTGCTCCCATAAAGGATTAGCCCATGCCAGGGCTTTGCCAGTTAATAGAGATATAATGAACCCCACCTTGCTACGGTCATTCGGAAAAGCATGGGGTGTGAGTTCTAGGAATATCTCTAGTTGATTAAGGAACCCTCTGCACAGTGTGGGTTCACCATCATATCTTAACGGTAACGGCGGCGCCGCCGTAAAACTCCTAGAGGGTGCCAATAATTGCCCAGTAGTATTGTCCGGTGTCGTAACTGGGGGGACCACCGGATTTTGATTCAGTTTATCGAGGTGTACCGTACGTTCAAGCAAGGTTTGTATGGCCAGTGCCAATTGGTCTAGGCGTTGCTCGTGAACATCCATCCTCCAGTGGAGGTTCTGTGTATTACTGTCACATTTCCCGTCTGAGGTCATGGCCCTTTCATACTGTAACGGTTTTCTGACACTCAGACCAGGGTATGAAGTAAAAACACAGTTTTATTGAAACAGAAAGTAAAACAATGCCCCTAAGGGCCAGCACAGGAATAGCAGTAATGGCAATATTGACAAAGTGAATGCACACAATGGTAGCAATAGGTGCTATGTATAGATGGGGAATATTCCCCAAGGGGTTAACAGGTGCAATAGGAGAGATATAAGCAAGATTGGCCAACGTCCGGGATAAATAGCAGTCTCTGGAACACAGTCTCTCTGTAACTGGATAGGAGTAATGTGACTGCACTGAATTCACTCTCAAGTTGGTATAGGAATGCGCCCCAATGCCCAGAGCTGAGTCGGTACCACCACCGTGGGCTTCAGAGGAATGCTTTTGCCAACACTGAAGTAATCAGACCCAGAATCGCCCTTAACTGGAAATAGTAGTAACCCTGCGTGTGCCAATTGGATTGTGCCCTGACACCCCTTAGGTGCTTAAACTGACGGTTACTGCACAAGCTGTGATAGAGCTGGCGCACTGGGAAGTGCAGTGGATAAGGTACTTTATAGCGTATGTAGGCCAGAGCCAGAACACCCCTCTGGTGCCGTTCTTAATGTTCACAGTAGGAGCGAACAGACTACCAGACTTCGAACACCGAGCTGACAGGGCTCTGAGAGTAGATGCTAGGCAGCAATAGAGGTACTCAGAGTAGAGGCTCAAATCAGTAACCGTATGCTTGGCGAGTTATATAGGAGGCACGAGACCGGAGACTACAGGCACTGCAAGGGTTAAGTGGATCTGTACTGGAGCGAGCACCTTGGCAACCAGCAGAAGGCAAAGCAACCTCAGGCTACAGCTAGCGATAATGAGAGGAACAGTGAGTCGTATAAACAGTTCAGAATGTCGCCAGAGTGACCGGAATGGTACAGGAACACCGGAACAGCAGACAGGACCGGAACGGCAACCAGAACAGGATCAGCACTGCAGCACACCACAGCCGAGGAACCGATCAATCACGGAGCAGGAACACCAGCCAGAACCGGGTCGAATCACTGAGCAGGGTCGTCAGCCAGAACCGGGTTGAATCACGGAGCAGGGTCGTCAGCCAGAACCGGGTCAAATCACGGAGCAGGGTCGTCAGCCAGAACCGGGTCAAATCACGGAGCCAATACCTTGCCAATACCGGGTAAGGCAACCTCAGGATGGAATAACGTAAAAGGTTCTACCGGCCTTACCAATATACCTATCAAGGCAGCCAAAAGAATACCAATATAGGCTCTACCGGCCTTGCCAATACCGGGTAAGGCAACCTCAGGATGGAATATGTAAGGTTCTACCGGCCATGTAAGGTTCTACCGGCCTTACCAATATACCGGGCAAGGCAGCCCAAAAGAGCAGGTGTCAACCACAGTGATCTTAATAACTGTCAGATGGCAATGACAGTCTAGTTGTAATCGATAGACTGCAAGATCCAGTGGTATCACCTTGTAGTCTGTACACTGCAGCACCCGTGACTGTAGGAATACTAGCTGTCTAGGACTGGACAGCGCACAGTGAATAATCAGACTACCTGCGTAAAGAGACAAGGAAATAAACCAGCGCCCTCACGTTGGGAACCAACAAGCAGGACATGGATTAACCCACAGGTCATGGAGCGAACTAACGCCCGCGCATTGGTATCCTACAAGCTATAGCGGTAGCTTTTAGAGGTGGAGCAAACCAGCGTCCGCACACTGGGAACCAACAGACTGTATAGTATAGCCGCAAAGCTTGTGGCGCGAACCAGCGTCCACATGCTGGGTACCAACAGACAGTATAGTATAGCTGCAAGGCTTGTGGAGCGAATCAGCATCCGCACGCTGAGACCAACAGACAGTATAGTCTAGCCGCAAGGCTTGTGGAGCGAACCAGGGTCCGCACGCTGGGACCAACAGACAGTATAGTATAGCCACAAGGCTTGTGGAGTGAACCAGCGTCCGCACTCTGGGGCCAACAGACAGTATAGTATAGCCGCAAGGCTTGTGGAGCGAACCATTGTCCGCACGCTGGAGACCAACAGACAATATAGTATAGCCGCAAGGCTTGTGGAGCGAACCAGCGTCTGCACGCTGGGACCAACAGACAGTATAGTATAGCCGCAAGGCTTGTGGAGCGAACCAGGGTCCGCACGCTGGGAACCAACAGACTGTATAGTATAGCCGCAAAGCTTGTGGCGCGAACCAGCGTCCACATGCTGGGTACCAACAGACAGTATAGTATAGCTGCAAGGCTTGTGGAGCGAATCAGCATCCGCACGCTGAGACCAACAGACAGTATAGTCTAGCCGCAAGGCTTGTGGAGTGAACCAGGGTCCGCACGCTGGGACCAACAGACAGTATAGTATAGCCACAAGGCTTGTGGAGTGAACCAGCGTCCGCACTCTGGGGCCAACAGACAGTATAGTATAGCCGCAAGGCTTGTGGAGCGAACCATTGTCCGCACGCTGGAGACCAACAGACAATATAGTATAGCCGCAAGGCTTGTGGAGCGAACCAGCGTCTGCACGCTGGGACCAACAGACAGTATAGTATAGACGCAAGGCTTGTGGAGCGAACCAGCATCCGCACGCTGGAGACCAACAGACAATATAGTGTAGCCGCAAGGCTTGTGGAGCGAACCAGCATCCGCACGCTGGGACCAACAGACAGTATAGTATAGCCGCAAAGCTTGTGGAGCGAACCAGCGTCCGCACACTGGGACCAACAGACAGTATAGTGTAGCCGCAAGGCTTCTGGAGTGAACCAGCGTCCGCACGCTGGGAACCAACCAACAGTACAGTATAGCCGCAGGGCTATGGAGCGAACCAGCATCCGCACGCTGGGAACCAACAGAGAATGTCACCAAAGCGACTGAAGCAGAAAGACGCCACAGACGCAGGAACCGGGCCCAGAGGTCGAACAGGAACCAGTAAGGACGATCAACCGGATCAGGAACGGCAATGAAGACTGGCAGCAGGAAACAGCAACCTCTGAAGACTCAACCGGAACAGGCACTGGAACCAGCACTGCAGACAGGAGGCTCAAGATCAGAATGAAGTCAGGAACTCAGGAACACAGCAACAAGGCCCAATAAGCTTCTGTAGCATAGTGGAAGTGGATGAAATCAGAGACACCACGAAATGGCAACCAAAGGGTGCCCAGACACAGTTTAAATATGCAATGTGAGGCGGGCTAAAGGCAGACAGCCAATGGGAGCCCCCTACCGGTAATAGACATAGAAATGCAGCAATCACGGGCACCGTGATAGAACCTGGCCTCTGGGCATGGGGATAAAGCCAGCTCAGAAGCACAGAAGGGAAACATAGGAATGCAAGGGGTGCAGCCATCTCAGGAACAGGAGGGCAGCCGGCTCAGGAAGGGTACAGCCAGCTCAGGAACACAGGGGTTCAGCCAGCTCAGGAACTCAGGGGTACAGCCAGCTCAGGAGCACAGGGGTACAGCCAACTCAGAAACACAGGGTTACAGCCGGCTCATGGAACTCAGGGGTGCAGCCAGTTCATGGAACTCAAGGGTGCAGCCGGCTCATGGAACTCAGGGATACAGCCGGCTCATGGAACTCAGGGTGCAGGGTCATAGGGAAAGAAGCTAAACTGGGACTGATCTGAACTGATCAGTATAAACTGTATAATCTGGCCCAGAGGAAAAGGAGAGACTGAACTATATAGGGAGGAGGTGATTGCAAGGTGGGGTCAGCTGGGAACAGAATCAGATCTCTTTAGTCTGAGTGCAGCAGCCTACAACAGCACCACAGTCAGGTTGTGGCACTGTGAGGTACTTCACCAGGCTGAGGAGAGGACAGGATCATGACATTGATAGATGTACAGGACACTGTTGCAATCATGGGGGGGACGGCTCTTTCAGGTCAAACTGACCTCTAGGAGACAGGCTATTATTTTCCTTCATTGTTTGTTTGTCATGCTACATCAGCCTGTTCAAGCAAGGACTTGTATAAACAGATGGTATCTACATACCATAAAGTAAATTCTGGAGGAAGAGAGATGCCTTTGATTATAGGCTAGCTTTGTTTGTATATAAACTAACAGCCCTCTCAGTTATAAAACATACAGTACCAAATGGGCGTGAACAAACAGGAGTTACTATGGTCTTTGTTTGGTCAGGGCTGGGGGGAAAGATGCTCTGGGTAAGGACATACAGATCAGGGGCTCGATTCTATTACCAGCGCTAAAAAAAACAGGCGCTATGTTTTTTTAAGTCATTTTTTGGTATCCTATTACCTGACTTGTGAAAACAAAATCAGCCGTAATTACACATACCGCCAGTCAAAAAAAAGCCCATAGGAATCAATTAAAAACAACATGCAAGTAGTATCCTATTACCCATGCTCAGTATTAGCACCTGTTTTGTTTATGCAAGTTAAGTTGGAAATTCTGAGCCTCAGAGGTTGAGACGTAGAAGCCATAACGACAGTTTCAAAACCATCGTTGTTCGAACAAAAGCAGTGTATAATACAGTATACAGCATAGAAATCCGACATAAAGTGCCCCCCTTTGACATTTTAACCCCCCTTATAAAAGTCGACTCAAAATGCTTTTTTCACCACTTTAATTCGACTAATATTGTTCACATTAAACATTTTAACCCCTCCCCCTTGAAAATTCGACTACAGTGCTCCCATGACTTTCTTTCACCATTTAAATTCAACATTTTTCTTCTCCTATTTTTATCGAAATGCCCTCATATTTTGTTTTGCAAGATTAGCGCTATGAGTACTAGAGAGGTAGTAACTCATTGCAATGTGTTTCCTACCCCTCTGGTACACATAGGGTTAAGACTGATTGAATTTCTTTTTTCTTGCCTCCAGCAGGAATACAGTAGTGTATAAAGTAGTGCAAAAAGGACTTAGTCCAGTTTATTTGGAAGCCAGAGTAAGCGCCAAAATCATCCACCAATTGCAATGTGTTCCGCAAAGAATTCTCATCATCATTCAAAAACAGCAAGATGTCATCAGCGTAGAGTGCAAGCTTTTCCTCTCTGCCCTCCACCATGAGGCCCTTAATCACAGGATTCGCATGAACGAGAACAGCCAGGGGCTCCAAGGCCAAGGCGAACAAGCTGGGCGAGAGCAGACAGCCCTGTCTGGTACCACGATGTAAGGAGAAGGACTGCGAAGACAGTCCGCCCATCACCACGGAAGCCCTGGGACTACTATACAAAATATGTATCCATTTAATAAAGGATGGACCGATCCCAAACCCCCGGAGTACCTGCCAAAGATAAGGCCATTCGACAGAGTTGAAGGCCTTAGGCGCTTCGAGAGATGCGATCACCCTAGACCCCATATTGTCATGAGACAGCTGCAGGTGCATAAATAGCCGCCTAAGATTGTGCGACGTACAATTAGGGAAAATCAGATACATAAACACTCAGATAAATGATAGCAGTTTGTTAACAGACATTTAGATTTATACATGAAATTATATTATGCCATTCCACCTCCAACCTCACCGTTCCAGCAGAGATCTTATAACAGTTCATCACATAGTCCGAACCATGTAGAGGCTGTTTCCAGCGTCAGCAGTGCTCCGCATCTTGGCTCTATGTCACGTTGTCATGTCCCATTGAAGTCTACCCCCATCCAAGCGGTTCAGCAGGGGATGGAGCAGTTCAAACAAGTGCCATGTCCGCCGAGGATCACCCCAGGAGCATCATGCATCAGAGAAATAGAGTAAGTGAAGATACAGGAATTGGAGACCACAGTAACAGGATCATGAAGAGAGGAAATGACGAAATGACTTTAATGAGTGTTCACCCAATCTCTAGCCTCCGAATCTGAGGTGAAAAAGATGGTGTTGCCTTCATGGATAATTCTCAATCTAGCAGGAAACGGCATAGAGTAGGAGATATTTTTCTCTTGAAGCTTGCGCTTAACCTCCAGGAACTTACGCCTCTGGCGCTGAACATCTGCCGAAAAGTCTGGGTAAGAGAAGACTTGGTGATTTTCAAAGAGAACTTGGCCTTTCATCCTGGCCATGCGAAGAATGGCATCCCGATCTCTGTAATTCAGTAGTTTAACAATCATCTGATGGGGAGGTGATCCAGGAGGCCTAGGACCAGTTGGTAAATGATGTGCCCTTTCAACAGTGAAGGATGGTGAGAGACCATCTGTGCTGACATGTTCCCTTATCCAGGTCTCCATAAACTATTCAGGAGCGCGACCCTCACGGTCCTCCGACAGCCCAATTATACGGACATTATTGCGCCTAGATCTGTTTTCAAGATCATCCACTTTGGACTGCAAAGAATGGACTTGATTCTTCAAGTCATCCACCGAGGAAACCACAGGAGGAAGTGTGTCCTCCACAGCAGAAACATGTTGTCGCACATCAGTGATGCTTTCACGCAGAGTTTGTTGGTCTGCTTATAAACGGTTGATTTCTACCTGTACAGTGTCAATTTTGTTGGTTAGGACTGCCTGGCAGGTAGCGATGGCTGACATTATTTCCGCAAATTGGGATTTTGAATCATCTTCCTCAGAAGCCGAAGACTGAGCAGGCGAGGCGACCGTAGAAGGGGCCTCCATCATGGCCGTGACCTCCTCCGCTGCCATAGCTCTCCTGGCAAATTTACTCAATTTCTTCCTGTATTCCGATGATTTTTTAACCATACTGAAATTGAGAAAGCAGGTGTAGGCCAAATCAACACAATTAAGGATCAATATAGGGTGGACAGCAGCTGCTAAGGTAGGTAGGTGCAGGCAGGACCCCTCAGAATCTAAATGACACACATGGTATGAACCATATTGCTACATACAGATTGAGGTAGATGAAGAATATCCAGAGCATATGTAACTCATTTAACAATACACGGGGCAGAGGGGGGGAACATATGTAGGAAAGGCATTAAACAAACATGGGGAGTCCGTATCAATACAGGGGTCTATAGTTGAAGAGTAACAAGACAATCAGAAATCTTCCAAGTATCTTCTCAGTGTTCCAACACAGGGCAGGAGGGGGAAACATATATTGGAAAGGTAACGTACAAGGGAAAGATTGCTCCTCCTATGTGAGAGGTAGGCCTAGAGGTAGGACCCATGAACATCAGCCATGATTGAAGAATAGAGCATCACCAGTAGACACCTCAGCCACTCTCCTACCCTTGAGGGATAGTAGGTTGATAGTAGTAACTCAACTATGTTGAAAGCAACAATAGGCTCCCCAGCCACCTCAGTGTCATAAAAGCAGACCCAGTGGTAAAGTCAGCAATGATGCATCCATCCAAGGAGCATTATGGCTACCGCAATCTAGCAGTTTGATCTGCAGCCACAATATATCTTGATTGTAGATAGGCAAATGTAGACTGGCAGTCAGAGCTTCAGTAGCTAAGTATACATGGGGCAGAAGGGGAGGACAAAAAAAGGAAAGGTGACAAACTGGGGAGTCCACCACCCAAACTGTGCAGCTATCTCAAGTGCAGGAGGTGACACTAGAAAGCTATTGGCAAGGAAAGGGTTACTTGGAAAAAAATAAAAAACAGGAGGGTACACTAAAACTCAAGGGGGTATGATATGGCTTATCCCTTGCCACAGAGGCCACAATCAGCAACAGAAGCAGGCACTTACTGAGAACAAGCAGTAGAGTAGTATGATAAGTCAGAAACAGCAAGGTCTCCACGTCTCCACTGTACCTCTGCCCCGTTTTTCCTCTTTTCTCTTTTTTCTTTTCCTCTCTCTTTGTCTCTCCTGTCTCCCCTCTCCTCCTCCGTTAAAGAAAGCACTTGCATGCACTCACTGGCACTAGGTAACAGGTCACCCAGACTGATCCGCCTCCACTCGGCTCCCCACCGATTGATGCAGCATGCCAGGTCGCCGCACACGAACCCCCACTGGGTGGAAGTGGTACGCAAGGCCGCGGCCCTAGGCCGAAACTCCCGAAAGTTGCCTCAGTGCATAAATCATAAAAATGGTGCGTTCACCGGATAGCCCAGAGGTTGGAGAACCAGGAGCAAACAGTAATATTGTAAGCAGGCGGCTGTAGGGAACGGATGGTTATAAATTGTAATTAGCAATAGCGGAGCCTCCACAAAACACGACCGCTCCGTATGGCTGCCAGGCCACCGTCATATGTCTTTAGTGTGGTGTTAAGTGAAAGTTAGGAACGAGCCTGCAATACAAATTTGCAGGCTCTATAGGAATGGCATCGTACCCAGGGTGCAGTCTCTTTTAGCCCAGTAGTGCCTTTCACAGAGAGGAAATATCCTAAAGCATATCATACTGGTCCTGGCATAACAGCAGTCAAACCATGAAATGCCAGACAATTCCTGTCTGAACAAGAGAAGCAGCCAATGCCAGACATATGTTTTTGCCTTGTTAGGCCTCGTCAGTGAAGTGTAGCTGATCTCTCTAAGCACTGTGAGCAAGAGGTCCAGTGCTGGATTCCCCTATTACCCTTGAGGTGACAAATCACAAGGGTAATTTGTATACGTAAATTGGGGCGTTGACAAGGACTATAGTGACAGCGGCAATAATTGGGTTCTGGTGTCATGGTGATTGGATACAGTTGTGCTCCCAGGTGTTAGTTACCACACACACTGTACACATTTCAGTTGCTGATGAGAGGCACAGTTCCTGCTCACAATGTATTCTAGTAACAACATACCCATGAATTTGGAGGAGGGGCAGGTGGAGAAGAATTATTGGCCAACGTCTTCTTTTCTCCACAAATACTGGGGGCTACTTATTGTGCTGCTACTGCTTCAGGAATATCACTGGAGATAGTTGTGGCAAGTGGAACTTCATTACTCATTACCCATGTTACTGCTATTGATGTTGATCCCATTCCCTTTCAGCTGCCTAAGCATCATGCTGCTTAATCCTTTGAGTGCCAGAGTGGTACGCAACACATTGGTTTGCAATGTGTTGCATACCACTTTGGCACTTAAAGGATTAAACAACTCAGCAGCAGCAGCAGCAGCAAGAACAGCTGTCACAAATTCCGCATATACATCAGGGCATTTGACAATGGCCAGTGGCCACTGGCCAACATGACCTGATGGCACTCAGAGCTTGTGCTTTAAAAAAAAAAATAAAAAAAAAAAAATAAACAATAGAAATCAGTCAGGGGGGTTGTTTCAAACAAGTCTAAATCCGACAAATCAATGTTTCTTTAGGGCTTGTGCCAAACAAGCTTAAGTTCTACAAATCAATGTTTCTTCAGGGCTTGAGCCTCTAACAACAAATCTAACATATCGTCTTCTACAAAATACTATATCAAGTATCATCCACCCCAGTGACAGCTTATGTCAGGGTGTTCCCCTCTATATCATTTCCATACAAATTTCTTATTTTATTTTATTGATTTATTTTTTTAACTGTCCCCAGAATACCTGTCAAGAACCCCCCAAAACAAATTCCCTGTTCAACTGATTCATTCCCCAGACTCCACCCACCAACACAGGCACCCTCATCAGACCCCTTTTATACCATGTCTTATGGGGGGTTTTAATTGTATTTAGGATTTATTTTGTATTAACTGCTCCCCAATCCCAGTACACAAACCCCCCGAAAAAAAACCTGTTCAACTGGTTCTTTCCCCACATCCTACCAACACAGGCACCCTCATGCCCCGTTTATACTATGCCTTTGTGAAATAAAATAATATTTGCTATGTATTGTATGTAAATTCAATGTTCCCAATGATTTCAATGGAATGAGGTCTCACCACAAAACTTGACAAATTAGCAGCTTTAATGTGATTAATTATGTTCACAGGTCAACAGGTACTGTATCTTTAAGGCAGGATAACACTGTTCCTTTAATACAGGAAACAAGCAAACAAAACAAAATATATAACCTACTGTAGTTTGTAGAC
Organism: Rhinophrynus dorsalis; assembly: GCA_037306005.1. NCBI lineage: Eukaryota > Metazoa > Chordata > Amphibia > Anura > Rhinophrynidae > Rhinophrynus > Rhinophrynus dorsalis. Next base: position 259,833,386 of record CM074722.1, read on the forward strand.
TTACTATACTGTGCCTTTCCAGTGCTAATCTGGTTCCCAGTTTACAAAACAGATCAACAGGAACATATTCAATACAGGATTTTAAACACTGTGGGCTTGATACTATTACCAATACTATTAGCACTGGTAAAAAATAAGTGGCGACATAAGTTTTAAGTCACAGTTTGGTATTCTATTACCAGTGCTTTGACATACTACCAACACGTAAAAATGCACAATAGGCTCAAGATTTGCCCCCATTTAACAGAGAGAAAAAGTAGTTTAATTTGGTATGCTTTTACATTTGGTGGCTTGTAACACACTTTAAGGGACTTTCTATTTTTACGTAAATGTAAAGCCTAGCAAAACTAGGTTCTAACACATACACATTTGTAGCTAGTGACCCTACACTACTGACACATGGATGTATTGATATGGGGCCCTAAGCCCCATATCAATACCTCCAAGGAACTAAAAACATCAGTGAAAAGAAAAAATATTAACCCTATGAGTACCAGTGATGTATGCAACACATTTCAGAGAGCTGCATATCCCACTGTCTCTCCCCATTACAATAAACACTTACCTGTAAGTCTGATGTCCAGCAGAATCTTCAGCACCCTGGTCATCCACTGTAAATCTTATTATATAATCTTCTATCTGTCATCTTCTTTTTATCTTCATTTTTCTTATCATTGTCCTTTCTTCTTCATCTGATATGTCCAATGTGACTATACTAAAAAAAAAGTTGAAATCATAGATGCCCCCGCCAAAAATATTAACCATTTTGAACAGAGACTGGTCAAATAAAAGCCAGTCTCTGTTCAAATTTTCCTCAGTATGGCTTGGGCAACTGAGGAGGGTGGGGTGGTTTCTTGCTCTTTTTTCCTCCCACCACTGCTAGTGGCAGAGGTGGCAAAGTGCAGTTATACCTTGAATATATTTTTTTTTATTGTAGTCTCATTGAATATATCAGTAGTAGAAGACAGAAGATAATGAGTCAATAATAAGAACAATGAAGGTAAGAAGAAGACTCCAGATAGAAGATTACAGAAGAAGACAGGTAAGTTTTACAGCTATGGGGTATGGGTGTTAGGATAGTGTTAGGGATAGTATTGTTTCACTTTAATTATATTATTAGAGTAGTGTAGGGTTAGTGTTTGGGAGGTGGGGGGAGGGTGACTGTTTCTAGTTCACTCAAATTGTTTGACACTGTGTCAACCATAAAGAGTTAGCTAGTTTCCTTTGATGTTCCCAGAACTCACACTATTTAGTGCGCATTGTGGGAACAAAAATCTGTAACAAGCATTTAGCCACAACATGAGTTTTTGCATCAGATACTCGTTGAAGTGGATGCTAGCCTAGTAATAGAATTTTGATGGCACAACTGTGTGTATACCACCCAGAAGTCCTTTGGCCCCTATCAATGCTTTAAGAGCCATTAAAATTATTGAGCCTCATACCTTTTCCTAGGTCTCAGGGCTCAAGGCTGAAAACCTCCTCTCTGCTCTGTGTGTGAGAGAATGCCTTCAGGCAGAAATGTTAAACTTTGGTTCTCAGGGCTTTTAATATCACCTGTGAACCTACTTTCAACCCATCATGCTGGGAATAGAGGGTGCTTCAATATTTTACTTACATAGAATGTCTCTGAAATCTTGTCGCAATATATTAATAGATTTATATATATTCATCATGATTCCTACAAAAAATATCAATATAATCATGTATGAGTCTAATGTAAGCTATCATTATTCTCAGATTATTGACACACATTATTTAGTGTTCAGCAGTGGCCCTAACAGTGGTAGATGGTAGCAACCCTTCACATCATTCTTCCTCATCCTCCTCATCCTGTGTGCTGCTGGGCTTTCCATGTCATGTGTGGTTTTGTCCACTTATGCAACCCTATACTCAGATAGTATTAGATGTTTTTTGATAGCCGTGTACTATGGTCATTTACAATATACTCCGCTGCACTGAAAACCTGCTCAGACTCAACACTTGCTGGTGGGCAATGGTTTCCACTGCAGAAAGTGTCAGTGCTGGCCATACACATTGTTTTATTTGCCAGTAGCAAATGGGGCCATCACTTCTGAAGAGAATGAACATGAATCTAATAGATATACCAGAAGTATGCTGAAACCATCTCACATACAGAGGGACCACTCCTAAGAGATACATAGTGTTCCTTTGTTACCAACCCATACTCAGGAAGCAATCACCACAGAGATGTGCTGCCACCAGTCCCACCACCACCTCCACAAATGATTGATTGCTACCCCTGAGGTCCATGAATCACCCTGTGTTCATAAATATGTTGGGAAAAGAATGTTCTTGTTGATGTTTCTACTGGTGCTGCTGCTGCTCCTGGTATAAACCATTTGATGACTTCTTTTTCACTATGTTTTTTGTTACTAATTTTCTCTCTCTCATACTCCAAAATGCAACGCTCCACTTGATCATTAAGTACATCTTTATATTCCTTGACATCTAGGCTCTTGCATGCAATATAATTTAGTTGTGTGCATTGTAGGAGTGGCCAAAATGGGCACAGCTTTTGTGGGCGACATTCATCATCTCTCTGAAATCTGGTCACAACAAAATTTAGCACGTGGGCAAAGCAGGTTGTATGCACCATATAATCTATTCTCAATGCAGCTATTATGTTTGAAGCCATTATCATGAGACACAAAACCAGCTTTTAAGGAATGGGGTACAAGCCATTTGTCTATTGCTTTCTCTAGTTTACTTAATACATTTATGGCTTTTACTGGACTGTCTCTCAAAACACTGCATGCACAAGGTGGCATGCCATTGGTATGGGCTATCCTGCTACTGATGTTTAATCACACTGCCAGAACCAGAGGCAAGATTACTGTCTGTCACCTTAAGCTGTAAGCTAGTGTTTCCCACTGGTGATGGTGGTGGGAGGGAAAACCAATGAGCAGTCATAGTCATACAATCTGGGCTCTGTCCACATTTCCACATATCTGTTGTCATGTGGATTTTCTTGCTGTATAAGCTTTCCAGCCCTTTGCCCACCACACTAACCACCTGCTGTCCTGGAAAAATAATGGTGTCATGGGATATGCAAGTGAGGAGCTACACATTACATCAGTTCTCTAAATCCTCAATTTTCAATAATAGAAGAAGTCAACATATCCACTTCCAACCTCTTGGCAACCTAGCCATTGCACATGTGTACATTGGGATTGTTTTTGTGAAGTTTTTGACTCCTTCCCAAAAACTCAGGAGTTGGATCACACCTGCCTGTATCTTCCAAGTAAAACAAAAGTTTGGGGTAAATCTAATTTGTTCCCTTCACATGCCCTCTAGACTCCAGATCATAGCCAGATCAGGAAAGAACTTGGATCACGACCGCCTATGTCTTCCCAGTCAGTAACACAAGATTTTGGCATATTTGAGGTCAAACTACTTTGTCCCTTTCCCCAGACTCCAATAATACAAATGTCCTGCCTATACGACTCCCTAAACTAAATTTCAACTACACTTTATTAGCTTAATTAGCTCTTGCTCAAAAATATGCTGCTTTATCTCTTGCTAACAAACACAGAATAGCATGCTGTGGAAACCTGAAACCCATTTTATACTATGCCTATTGGAAAAGAAGGGAAATTTGACATGTATTGTGGAGAAATCCAATCTGCTCACTGATTTCAATTCAATGAGACAGGTGAAAAAAGTGGAAAAATGTCACTTTTCGCAGAAAAAAATACTTCCCATCCTTAATGGCAACCCCAGCTCCAGATCAGTTTCTTCAAATGAAAGGGAGGGTGATGTCATCTAAAGGTTGCATTCTAATAGTAAAATAACTGTACACTTACACCATTTTAATAGTGTGACTGAGATTGGACATTAAAATTAAAAACTATTGCAATCAGCAAAGCAAAATGACCTCTTCAAAGTGCCTTAATGCCTCTTTCAATGGCAAAAATGTGCATGGCCCAGATGATGCATAGATGCACATTTCACAGTAGTTATGCATGCCTCTAACTTCTAAGGACAGGCATATTTTTCTGTACTTGCCCAAAGAAGATAGGAGATAGGTGAATTCTATTAAGGCAAAATGCATTCCCTAGTACTTTACATATAGAAAATCACCAATTTACTAACAGTTTGTGGAATTCCATTATAAAATAAGGAAAGTTCAACCAGCAAAATCCTTTTTTTCAGACTTTTTCCAACTTTGGCTGTTCTATCAGGGTATGTATGCCAAATATTGCAGGTCGGAATATATACAAAGCAACCAAAGGTTTTATGATAAAAGGTTATTCTTCTATTACATTGTAGCAGGATAGCCTTTGAAATGTTCCCTTTTGTGATCGAACTGGCCAGGTTTCTTGCAATACATTGCTGTGACATACATTAGAAACTGTCTGGCATATTCCCTCTACTGCTGGACTAGCTGGGAATGCATTGCACTCAATGTGTTTCAGCTGGCCAGTAATGGAGGGTTAAACTTGGTTTGGTGATGGATGTTTAACGTAGAACCCCTCCATACAAGGCTCTATAACCAAGCCTAATGGTCACCTAAATGAAATCCAGGATTCCTGAAAAACTCCAAAGAAACCCTCAACCACCAAGACTCCTATCCCTAACCTAACCCTCTCATCAGAGAGGAAAACTACACTTCATTGTCTCCCACCATGGCACCATTTCTTCTCAAAAACTGAGACAAGGAATGGGCGAAAAGTCACCAAAAAATTTCCCACAGGAATCTTTGCAGAACAACAACTATTTCCCTGCAAAAAGTCCTGCCCATAGCAAATACCCCACTGCCAATACATTTCCTGCAAGAACTTACATATGTTTTCTATGACTGTAACATTTGCTGCCACAATACTACTAATACATATGCCTTGAATAAATTGTTATCAGACTGAGTGCCATTGTCCTTTGCCCACAACACTAACCTCCTGCTTGTGTAACACTGACATAGCCATCTTTAATAATAACTGGGGCTTGAAATTTTCCACCATGGTTCAACACATGACATCAGTTCTTTAAAGCCTCTTTTTTAACAAAAGAAAAGGACATTTTGGCAAGTTTACAGTTTCACAGGTTTTGTTTCGGATTATTTTTGTGCACACTTAGTAAGCATGGGATGGCAGTACACAGTGGAAGAAATGTGCAACTTTATTTAACAACATGACTTTTTTATGTGGTGTTGGAGGTGGTGGTGTGTGTGGGCACGCTATGGCTCTTATTATCTTCAAAAACAAACTCAGTCATAGCAGTAGCAGACAATTTTGTCATACTCTGGCACACCAACAACACTTTTATTATGTACTCCAGAGCCCTGGGAACTTTTAGTAGAGTTTGTGCTGCTGCTGGTTGTGGCACCTTTGACATGTTGTTGATATGTCTTCCAATAACACTTATGGTCGTGCTTCAGGTGGAATTTTGGTGAGGATGTTTTTAGGTGTGATCCAGCTTTCCCCCTGCCCACATGCTTCTTGCACAGGTAGAAGATAGTAAAATATGTCTGAGTTCAAATAATAATATAAGATGCCAAAGTTTAAATATTCTTCCCCCATTTGCCATGTTTATGCACCAGCTGTAGAATCTGTTCAAATGCAAGGGTGCAGATTCTAGTCCCAGCAAGGTCAGTTCAGTCTTTCACCCCTCTGAGGGAGATAAAAGGAGTCCAGGATGTACTTGTAAACAATCTCAATGTATTCTTCCTGGTAAAATACTTTCACAAAACAATATATATATATGATAGTTATGTTTGTAATAGCAATTCAAACATTTGTGCTAAAAAAAATGAATAGTAAGTCAATGCCCTTTTGTATTCTTCTCCGGTGGTGGGAATAGAAGGAATGGATGACTGAGCTCCCCTCTAAATACCTCACGGGCCAAGTCCCATTCCAGTGAGAGAGAATTTTTTATGTGGGCAGTCTCTGTTCAAAATGACTCACAGCTATTGGCTGGGATGTGCGCTTATGTACCTCCCAGTCAATCAGCTTCCTGTGAGGATTGAAGGAATCTGATAAAAGTTGATTGGCTCGGAGGTGCGTAAGCACTCATCCCAGCCAATTGCTTTGAGTCATTTTGAACAGCGACTGCCCATGTAAAAAGGCTGTCTCTGTTCAAAATTCCCTCACACTGGAACTGGCATCTGCCCATGAGGTACTTATAGCAGGGCTCTGTCATCTATTCCTTCTGCCGCCACCACTGCCGTCAGTGGTGAAGAATACAAATGGGGCACAAATGTTTGCTTTGCTATTACAAACATAACTATGATATTAGCAGAAAAATGGGGAAGAATATTAAACTTTGACATCTTATACTACTATTTGAACTTGGACATATGTGCCAGAGAGGTATGTAATGTATTGCTCTGCAATATGTTGCGTAACTTTCTGGAACTCAAGGAGTTAAATTATGCACATATATCCGAGTAAAGTTTTGGGCACATCATTAGTATTTCTCCTTTTCTTTCTTTTACAAGTATGTGATCGGAAGATGGAAGAAATAAGACGGAACAGAAGAAAGGAGATGGAGAGAAAGAATAGAGAAGAAGAAAGAGAGACGATAGAAGAAAGTTACAGAAAAAAAGAAGACGGAAAATAGATGAAGATGGATAGTGACAGGTAAGTGTTACACAGATCTGGGTGTTAGGCTAGTGTTAGGGTTATTATTGTGGCACTTTATTGTCAGGGGTAGTGTAGAGTTAATGTTTGGGAGGGTGACTGTATTTAAGCTAACGACTGGTGCCTGAAAGTATGTCAGGAACCGATCATTAGCTTTTTTTCTTTTGATGCTCCCATTATTGCCAATATTTAGCAGTGTTTTTGGATATCTGGCCACAAGTCCTTTTCTGTGGCCTAACTTCTGTTGTGTTTTTAGCTGGTAGTGCAATTGAATACCAACTTTAATGTGAAAACTCAAGACCTTTGGAGATCTCTCCAACTGTAAGATAAACTATATTGAGTTAGAGACACTAAATGTTATTCTTCCAACCAAAATTTTTCACAGTTAAAACTCAACTTTCCATTCAGATGGGACCTTTCCCATATCACATATTTGGTTATTCAGCTCCTAGTAGACCCTAACTAAATTTATAGGCTATAAACACAAAGGAGCCTAGGTCTAGATATACCCACACTGTGGGTTTATCAGAAATAGACACCACACTAAAGCACACAGATAAAAGGGGTTAGACTCAAATTCAAAACAGCAATGCAATGCAATACATATATAGAATAAATGGCATGTAAAAGATGCAATGGACAATATACCAAATTTCACAGATAGCACTTTACTTGAATGTCCCAACAGTTTCTTATAAGTTTAATCATGGTCAAACTATCAACTATCCAATCAGGCTGGAGTTCCAAACCTAAACCATACTTTGTTTCCAGATGTCTTCAGTCACAGCATCACTAGTATGATCCTCTTGCCACATTCCCCCAAACATCTGCACAAAGGGCTACAAGACCAAAGAAACTATATAAAAGCAGTGTTTATTCGATGGAAACCCACCGCACAGTATAAAATACACTTACAAGATAAATATTATTAAAACAGCATATCACCATATCCAGGAGTGCCTTCTCTTTGTCTATACACCCACGCTTATCAGGCTTATCACTGAAGTTGTAACCAAAACCACAAGCGCTACATCTACTTTTCAGTAGTTCGCTTTGGCTCCTTTATTCTCAAGTGAATCCTGGTTTCTCCATGTTCTCACAACGCGGGTGTAGTTCTCAAATAAGCGCTCTCCGATATTGAGAGAATCCTCCAATTCAGTGAGATTGCAACACAGTAGCAGAGCAACAATGTATATCATAGACAGTCAATATTCTTTCCCATGCGTATCACCGGTCCTCTACTGGCTTCCTCAAGAGATAACACAGCCCCCTAGTGGGACTCCCTTTTAATACCTTTGACTCATTTAGCACTTACGATAAACCCTTCAAGCGCAAAGCTGGCTCCAAACCAATAGCACTAACCGGTTCAGCACATGGGGTCTATTCTTGTCTAACTGAATAAATAAACCTCAATCTAATATTTAGAACATACACATATTTACAAGTATAAAATATATATAATCCTACTGTCCTTAACAGAGTACATACAACATAATCAATGCTAAAACCACCTCAAGAGGAGGCTCCACAAGCACTATTCTAAAATCATGTGTGATAGAACTACATAGATAAAAAAAGTTTGTACCACACATAATAATACCCAAAAATATTATACCAAAAAGCAACACACAGTGGCATACATTTCTCCAGTCAGACTCAAGGGGAACTGAATTAAAGCTTTAAAATAATAATAATATTAACATTGACATGGAACTGGACCCTCTCTCTCAAATTAACTATTAAATGAAGGCTGCCAAATCAATGTCTATTTTAAGTCCTATAGGTGTTAAACTTCCTAGTTGGTAAATCCAAAATGTTTCTGATTGTCTTAATTTCAAAAGTCTATCTCCTTCCCTCCTATCTATGGGTATAAAATCTATAGCAGTTACTCATAATTCCTTATCATTTTTTGATGTACTTCCTTAAAATGTTTTGGCACGCTAGGATTTTCCACTCTGATCGATACTTCTAAGGTGTTAACTGACCCTTGTTTTTAATTTACGACTCGTTCTGCCTACATATTGTAGTCTACAATTGCATTCAAGAAGATAGACCACATAGACCGAATTTCAGTTTAAAAAATGTCTTATTTCATACTCCTTACCTGTCTTTTTAGAAGAAAATATTTTTCTATCCATATTCCTATTTTTATCATACAAATAATACGAGCAGGTAGAACAATCTTTTCTCCCGCATTTGAACATACCCAAAGGTTTTCCCAGACGAACAAAGGTATTCACATTTATATCATTTTTCTCTATTTTATTCTTTATCATGATATCACTTGGTGAAATCATGTCTTTTATAGACTTATTTTTTTTTAAAGAAATTTTAGTTTTTTCTCCCAATGTAGTTCCTAGGATTGGATCCTCCTTCAGGATGTGCCAATACTTATTTAAAATATATTGTATCTTTCCTGCATCTTCACTAAACTTAGTTGTGAAATACTGAACGTTTTCATTACCCCTATTTTATTTTTCTTTATAAAGAATCATGGATTCTCTTGGTAAATGTTTAACCCTCTCATAAGACCGGTCTATCACTTCTTTTTTTAAACCTTTTTCCACAAATTTCTTGGTCATAACTATGGATTCTTTTTCAGAATCTTGGTCTTTACTACAATTATTCTTATTCCTTCTAAACTGTCCAAGAGGAATATTATTCTTCCAACTGCTGTGGTGGCAACTATTATAAGGTAAGGTACCCGTTACTGTCCACCTGTTTTCTAAAATTTCGTACTAAAATCTTTCCATTTTCTTCAAATAAAATTAAATCTAAAAACTCTATTGCTTCCCTACTATGATGACTAGTAAATTTAAGATACAGTTCATTGGCATTTAAATGAAGTAAACATTCTTTTAACTTTTCCATTTCTCTCTCTCAAATCGTTATAATATCATTAATAAAACATTTAAAAAAATTTACATGCTCACTATAGGGATTATTCTTCCAGATAGATTCCGCTTCCCATTTCCACAGCAGTTCCTGTCTTCTGGCCATAAAACATATCCTCAAAAAGAAAATAGTTATGATGTAAAACAAGACATAGCTAAAGACAGGAACTTTATCTGTTCCTCTGGCATGACACCATCCTCCCTCAGAAACCGTTCCTCCGCTTCCACACCCTTACTGTGGGGTATACAAGTATAAAGGGTGGAGACATCACACGTAACCCACGTGTAAGAGGTCTTCCACGCAATTCCCTCTAAATATAGAATAACTTGTATGCTGTTTTTGGTTACAACTAGTGATGAGCGAGCACCCCAATGCTCGGGTGTTCGGGTGCTCTGACCGAGCACCCCCTGAGGCTCGAGTGCTCGGCCGAGCACCCGAGCCCCATTGAAGTCAATGGGAGGACTCGAGCATTACACCAGGCACCCCCTGCTCTGATGAGGGGAGGGTGCCTGGTCCATAGGAAAATGGCAGAAAAGGATGGAAACACCACAGAAATGGTTCAGGGACAGCATAGGGAGGATGTCTGGATGCATCTTGGACTCCAACATCGCTGCTGGGAACGATCTTTCGCCCGTAGTACGCCATTTTTACAGACTGACCATAAAACACACAAAAAGGAAACTAAAAACGACTTTAGGCGAAAAATTGTTACCAAACAATATTTGCTGTATATTTACTTGTATATCATCTGCAAATTCTCCCAAAAATTTCCTTGATTTTCTGAAGTGAGGCCATGATTAAGAGGGAAACGTGCGCAGAGGCAAATTCTCCCAAAAATTTCCTTGATTTTCAGAACTGAGGCCATGATTAAGAGGGAAACGTGCGCAGAGGCAAATTCTCCCAAAAATGTCCTTGATTTTCAGAACTGAGGCCATGATTAAGAGGGAAACGTGCGCAGAGGCAAATTCTCCCAAAAATTTCCTTGATTTTCAGAACTGAGGCCATGATTAAGAGGGAAACGTGCGCAGAGGCAAATTCTCCCAAAAATTTCCTTGATTTTATTGAACTGAGGCCATGATTAAGAGGGAAACGTGCGCTGAGCTGACCATCTAAAACATTATGGGTGAGGGTCTGCTGCAGAGCTGACCATCCTAAACATTATATGCGAAGGCCCGCTAGTGAGCTGACGCTATAAAACATTATATGAGAGGGCCCGCTAGAGAGCTGACCCAATAAAACATTATATGAGAAGGACTGCTGGTGAGCTGACCTATATAAAAATTGTCAAACAGGGCCCGCTGGTGAGCTGGCCCTATATAAAAATTATATCACAGGGCCCGCTGGTGAGCTGGCCCTATATAAAAATTATATCACAGGGCCCGCTGGTGAGCTGGCCCTATATAAAAATTATATCCCAGGGCATATGGAAGAGGAGGAGGAGGATGAGAAGATTAAGAGTCAACCATATACCCGTTTTTTGGGTGGAAGGGGTGAATGGGAATACAGAGTATTCCCATCATTGTAAATAACATATATAAAGTGAGTTTATGTTCCCCCGGGGCTTTCCTCCAGTGGAGTGGAGAAGTCAGGGGAAATCCAGGCCTTGTTCATTTTTATAAGTGTCAACCTATCAGCATTGTCGGTGGAAAGGCGGATACGCTTATCTGTTATGATGCCACCAGCAGCACTAAATACCCGCTCAGACAGAACGCTGGCGGCAGGGCAGGCCAGCACCTCCAAGGCGTAGAGTGCCAGTTCATACCACGTGTCCAGCTTGGACACCCAGTAGTTGTAAGGCACAGAGGGATCCTTGAGGACGCTGACACGGTCTGCTACGTACTCCTTCACCATCTTCCAAAACTTTTCCCTCCTTGTGACACTAGGCTGCGCATCAGGGTGAGGGTGCTGGCGGGGTGTCATGAAGGTGTCCCACGCCTTGGAGAGTGTTGCCCTGCCTTTCTCGGAACTGCTGTGTGCTCCCCTTTTCTCCCCTTCTCTGTTGGCCAAGGTAGCACGTACTCTGCCGCCAGCGTTGTCAGATGGAAAATTTTGGAGCAATTTTTCGACAAGAACCTTCTGGTATTGCACCATTTTGCTTGTCCTCTCCACCGGAGGAATGAGAGATGAGAAATTCTCTTTGTAGCGGGGGTCCAGAAGGGTGAACACCCAGTAATCCGTGTTGTTTAAAATGCGTATAACGCGTGGGTCACGGGAAAGGCAGCCTAACATAAAGTCAGCCATGTGTGCCAGAGTACCAACAGTCAAGATTTCGCTGTCCTCACCAGGAGGATGACTCTCAATATCCTCATCCTCTTCCTCCTCTTCTGCCCACCCACGTTGAAGAGATGGAACTAAAGTTCCATGGCTACCCTCTGTAGCGGAGGCAACCGTGTCTTCCTCCTCCTCCTCCTCCTCCTCCGCCTCCTCCAATTGTCGCTGAGAAGACGAAGTGAGGGTGCTCTGGCTATCACCTTGTGTAAGCTCTTCCTCCCCCATTTCCACCTCTTCCACATGCAAAGCGTCGGTTTTAATTGTGAGCAGCGAGCGTTTCAGTAGACACAGAAGTGGGATGGTTACACTGATAATAGCGTTATCGCTGCTCACCATCTGTGTCGATTCCTCAAAATTGCGTAAAACCTCGCAGAGGTCTGACATCCATTCCCACTCCTCACTTCTGATTACAGGAAGTTGAACGGAGAGGCGACGACCGTGTAACAGCTGGTACTCCACTACTGCCCTCTGCTGCTCACAAAGCCGGGCCAACATGTGGAAGGTGGAGTTCCAGCGCGTGCTCACGTCACACAGCAGCCGGTGAGCTGGCAATTGTAAGCGCTGCTGCAGCTTCAACAGGCCGGCCGAAGCTGTAGATGACTTACGGAAATGTGCACACACGCGGCGCACCTTGGTCAAGAGATCATGCACATTGGGGTAGGTTTTTAGAAATCGCTGCACCACTAAATTAAATACATGCGCTAGGCATGGTACGTGTGTGAGCTTGCCGAGCTCCAAAGCCGCCACCAAGTTACGCCCATTATCACACACAACCATGCCTGGTTGCAGGTTGAGTGGCGAGAGCCACTGCTCGGTCTGGTGACTAATCCCCTGCAACAGCTCTGAGGCCGTGTGCTGTTTGTCCCCAAGGCAGATCAGCTTCAGCACGGCCTGTTGACGCTTCCCCACTGCAGTGCTACACTGCTTCCAGCTACTGGCTGATGGGGGAGTGGCGCTGCGTGTAGAGAATTCGGAGGTGGAAACGGAGGAGGAGGAGCCAATAACGTAGGTGCTGGTGGAAATCCTGATGGAGGTAGGGCCCGCAATCCTCGGCGTGGGTAGCACCCGTGCCATCCCAGGGTCCGAGTCGCTCCCAGCCTCCACGACATTCACCCAGTGTGCCGTCAGGGAAATGTAGCGTCCCTGGCCACAAGCACTTGTCCATGTGTCAGTCGTTAAGTGGACCTTCCCAGTAACTGCGTTGGTCAGGGCACGGGTGATGTTACGGGACACATGGTGGTGTAATGCAGGGATGGCACACAGGGAAAAGTAGTGGCGGCTGGGGACCGCGTACCGAGGGACAGCTGCTGCCATCAGGCTGCGGAAGGACTCAGTGTCCACAAGCCTAAATGGCAGCATTTCGATGGCCAGTAATTTGGAAAGGTGTGAGGTTAGTGCTATGGCCTGTGGGTGGGTGGCTGGGTACTTTCTCTTGCGCTCAAATGCCTGGGGTAACGACATTTGGACGCTGCGCTGGGACAGGGAAGTGGATGTGGTCGCTGATGGTGCTTCAGATGCTACAGGTGCAGGGCGGGAGGTATGCGGGCCTGCGCCTTCGACAGGCGATTGGCCGGCACCGAAAACAGGGGAAGAGGAGGCAGTGGTGTGGCCTGCAGACACAGATGGGCGATCCAGGCGTTCCTCCCACTTACTACGGTGCTTGGATGCCATGTGTCGGATCATGCTGGTGGTGGTGAGGTTTCTAGTGTTCATGCCTCGGCTCATTCTGGTGTGGCACAGGTTGCAAACTACAATTCTTTTGTCGTCCGCACTTTCCTTAAAAAAACGCCATACCGCGGAACACCTACCCTTTGGCAAGGTAGATTTACGCAAGGGGGTGCTCCGTGGAACATTTGCGGGCCGGTTTGGTGCGGTCCGCCTTCTTTCTGTAGCCACACCACTGCCTCTTCCAGCCTGTTGCGGTGCTGCAGATGGCTCACCCTCAGGACTGCTGTCATCGCTCGGCTCTACACCTTCCCAGGTGGGGTCAGTCACCTCATCGTCCACCAAGTCCTCCTCCACTTCCTCACTCTGATCATCCTCCTCATGTCTTGATCCCACCACATACTCAGTCATTGACAACTGTATAACATTCTCCTCAACAAGGTCTTGAGACGGAAATAGTGGTTGATTTAATGGCAACTGTGTCTCATCATCATCATCATCATCCACTACTTCCTTTGACCTTAAATGCCGTTCACATCTGTCATCTTCTTGTGATTGGGTAGCCTCTAGAGGTTGTGAATCAGGGCACAAGATGTCATGTTCCTCTGCAAGCGTGCTTGGAGAGAGGGTCAAATGAAGGATTGGTGATGAGACGAGCTCCTCACTATATCCCAGTGTGGGATCACTTCTTTGACCAGACCGTGTATGGTGGGAGGAAGGATGATCAGAGTGAGGATTATGTTGACCAGACTCTTGGCTACTGAGAGTGGACTTGGTGGAAGACAGGGTGGTGCTTAACCGACTGGAAGCAGTATCAGCTGTCATCCAACCGACCACCTGTTCGCAGTGGTCGGACCTCGAGAGTGATGTCCTGCGACGCCCTGTAAAATTAGACATGAAGCTAGGTATGGTGGATGTCTTTCTTTCTTGTGCTCTGGCACCAGGCACAGTTTCTCCGCGTCCTGACCCGCGCCCTGAACTATCAGGATCACGTCCACTTCCCCGTCCCTTTTTACCCGCCTTCTTCATCTTACACGGAATATGTGACTTTAATATTTGAGTTTGAAAACTTAACAGTATTTCTTACTATTCTGCAACTGTGCAGAGTACACAGAATAGGCTGCTAAACTGCGGTGACACACACTGAATGGAAAATGTGACTTTAATATTTGAGTTTGAAAACTTAACAGTATTTCTTCCTATTCTGCAACTGTGCAGAGTACACAGAATAGGCTGCTAAACTGCGGTGACACACACTGAATGGAATATGTGACTTTAATATTTGAGTTTGAAAACTTAACAGTATTTCTTCCTAGTCTGCAACTGTGCAGAGTACACAGAATAGGCTGCTAAACTGCGGTGACGAACACAGAATGGAATATGTGACTTTAATATTTGAGTTTGAAAACTTAACAGTATTTCTTCCTATTCTGCAACTGTGCAGAGTACACAGAATAGGCTGCTAAACTGCGGTGACACACACTGAATGGAATAAGTGACTTTAATATTTGAGTTTGAAAACTTAACAGTATTTCTTCCTATTCTGCAACTGTGCAGAGTACACAGAATAGGCTGCTAAACTGCGGTGACACACACTCAATGGAATATGTGACTTTAATATTTGAGTTTGAAAACTTAACAGTATTTCTTCCTAGTCTGCAACTGTGCAGAGTACACAGAATAGGCTGCTAAACGGCGGTGACACACACTGAATGGAATATGTGACTTTAATATTTTAGTTTGAAAACTTAACAGTATTTCTTCCTAGTCTGCAACTGTGCAGAGTACACAGAATAGGCTGCTAAACGGCGGTGACACACACTGAATGGAATATGTGACTTTAATATTTGAGTTTGAAAACTTAACAGTATTTCTTCCTATTCTGCAACTGTGCAGAGTACACAGAATAGGCTGCTAAACTGCGGTGACGAACACAGAATGGAATATGTGACTTTAATATTTGAGTTTGAAAACTTAACAGTATTTCTTCCTAGTCTGCAACTGTGCAGAGTACACAGAATAGGCTGCTAAACGGCGGTGACACACACTGAATGGAATATATGACTTTAATATTTTAGTTTGAAAACTTAACAGTATTTCTTCCTAGTCTGCAACTGTGCAGAGTACACAGAATAGGCTGCTAAACGGCGGTGACACACACTGAATGGAATATGTGACTTTAATATTTTAGTTTGAAAACTTAACAGTATTTCTTCCTAGTCTGCAACTGTGCAGAGTACACAGAATAGGCTGCTAAACGGCGGTGACACACACTGAATGGAATATGTGACTTTAATATTTTAGTTTGAAAACTTAACAGTATTTCTTCTTAGTCTGCAACTGTGCAGAGTACACAGAATAGGCTGCTAAACGGCGGTGACACACACTGAATGGAATATGTGACTTTAATATTTGAGTTTGAAAACTTAACAGTATTTCTTCCTATTCTGCAACTGTGCAGAGTACACAGAATAGGCTGCTAAACTGCGGTGACGAACACAGAATGGAATATGTGACTTTAATATTTGAGTTTGAAAACTTAACAGTATTTCTTCCTATTCTGCAACTGTGCAGAGTACACAGAATAGGCTGCTAAACGGCGGTGACACACACTGAATGGAATATGTGGCTTTAATATTTTAGTTTGAAAACTTAACAGTATTTCTTCCTAGTCTGCAACTGTGCAGAGTACACAGAATAGGCTGCTAAACGGCGGTGACACACACTGAATGGAATATGTGACTTTAATATTTGAGTTTGAAAACTTAACAGTATTTCTTCCTATTCTGCAACTGTGCAGAGTACACAGAATAGGCTGCTAAACGGCGGTGACACACACTGAATGGAATATGTGACTTTAATATTTTAGTTTGAAAACTTAACAGTATTTCTTCCTAGTCTGCAACTGTGCAGAGTACACAGAATAGGCTGCTAAACGGCGGTGACACACACTGAATGGAATATGTGACTTTAATATTTGAGTTTGAAAACTTAACAGTATTTCTTCCTATTCTGCAACTGTGCAGAGTACACAGAATAGGCTGCTAAACTGCGGTGACGAACACAGAATGGAATATGTGACTTTAATATTTGAGTTTGAAAACTTAACAGTATTTCTTCCTATTCTGCAACTGTGCAGAGTACACAGAATAGGCTGCTAAACGGCGGTGACACACACTGAATGGAATATGTGACTTTAATATTTTAGTTTGAAAACTTAACAGTATTTCTTCCTAGTCTGCAACTGTGCAGAGTACACAGAATAGGCTGCTTAACGGCGGTGATACACACTGAATGGAATATGTGACTTTAATATTTGAGTTTGAAAACTTAACAGTATTTCTTCCTAGTCTGCAACTGTGCAGAGTACACAGAATAGGCTGCTAAACTGCGGTGACACACACTGAATGGAATATGTGACTTTAATATTTTAGTTTGAAGACTTAACAGTATTTCTTCCTATTCTGCAACTCTGCACAGTACACAGAATGTGCTGCTACACTGCGGCGAAGCACACTGAATGGAATATGTGACTTTGATATTTTAGTTTGAAGACTTAACAGTATTTCTTCCTATTCTGCAACTCTGCACAGTACACAGAATGTGCTGCTAAACTGCGGCGAAGCACACTGAATGGAATATGTGACTTTGATATTTTAGTTTGAAGACTTAACAGTATTTCTTCCTATTCTGCAACTCTGCACAGTACACAGAATGTGCTGCTACACTGCGGCGAAGCACACTGAATGGAATATGTGACTTTGATATTTTAGTTTGAAGACTTAACAGTATTTCTTCCTATTCTGCAACTCTGCACAGTACACAGAATGTGCTGCTAAACTGCGGCGAAGCACACTGAATGGAATATGTGACTTTGATATTTTAGTTTGAAGACTTAACAGTATTTCTTCCTATTCTGCAACTCTGCACAGTACACAGAATGTGCTGCTAAACTGCGGCGAAGCACACTGAATGGAATATGTGACTTTGATATTTTAGTTTGAAGACTTAACAGTATTTCTTCCTATTCTGCAACTCTGCACAGTACACAGAATGTGCTGCTAAACTGCGGCGACGCACACTGAATGGAATATGTGACTTTGATATTTTAGTTTGAAGACTTAACAGAATGTGCTCTAATCTGCAACTTTGCACACTAAACAGAATGTGCTCTAATCTGCAACTTTGCACACTAAACAGAATGTGCTCTAATCTGCAACTTTGCACACTAAACAGAATGTGCTCTAATCTGCAACTGTGCACACTAAACAGAATGTGCTCTAATCTGCAACTTTGCACACTAAACAGAATATATTTTTTTTTTTTTTTTTCCCCCCCACACAAAATAACCTGCTGCCCCCACACACAGTAGTCCTAAAAAGGACTTTTGGTTCTTTTTTTTCACAATTTTGCTTGTTTTCCTCCCTACACTGCCTTTCCCTTCCTATCCTCAGCTCTCCCTGGCTAAGACTGAGCCGAACTCGATGGTCAGGTGCTATACAGCACCCGACCACGGGTTCTGGCCAGCCAATCAGTGTAATGCCAGCAGCTAACATGGCTCCTGTCATTACACCGATGTCAGAGCCTCCCTGCACGTTTATTGGCTGCGCAGCAGCCGCAAAACGTGCGGGGAGGAGACCCGAACATGGCGGGCGAGCACATGCGGTACTCGTACGAGTACCGCCATGTGCCGAGCAGAGCGATGCTCGAGCCGATCCGAGCATCGGCCGAGCATGCTCGCTCAACACTAGTTACAACTTCAGTGATAAGTCTGATAAGCGTGGGTGTATAGATAAAGAGAAGGCGCTCCTGGATATGGTGATATGCTGTTTTAATAATATTTATCTTGTAAGTGTATTTTATACTAAATTTATATGCTGAATTTCTTCTCAATCCTCTCAATCCTGAGGCAGGATCTATCAGATAGATTGTACCACATTTTACCTTATGGTAGAATCAATGTTCACAAAATGAATCCCATTCCTCTATTCCTATATCTATTCTAAACCCTTCCCATCCCCATACCTAAATCATTATATAGCAACCTTAGGTTTAATTTTAGATTGCTCATACAACAAGGGATGGGTGAAAATTTCCGCCTCAAACTGAAATCGGCAAAAAATGGCGCTTTCCACTTGGCAAAAAATTTCCTGTGAAAAATGCAAATTTTCCTCTTTTATTGCCTATCTCATTCCTTTGAAATCAATGGGAACATAGAAGTTACATACAAAACATAACAAATATTATTTTATTTCCCCAAAGTATAGTATAAAAGGGTATGAGGGTGCCTGTGTTTGTGGGGTGTGGGGAAAGAATCAGTTGAACAGGGGATAATTTTTGGGGAGTTGTTTACTGGGATTGGGGGCAGTTAAAAAAATTAATCCTAAATAAAATAAAATAACATAGAAACCATAAGACATGGTATAAAGGGGTCTGAGGAGGGTGCCTGTGTTGGTGAATGAAAGAATCATTTGAACAGGGAATTTGTTTTGGGGGATTCTTGACTGCTATTGGGGGGACAGTTAATAAAAAAATAAATCAATAACATAAAATAAGACATTTGTATGTAAAGTGATAAAGACAGGAACCCCCTGACATAAGCTGCCACTGGGGTGGACTGATACTTGACTTGATAGAGTATTTTGTGCAGGATGATTTGTTGTTAGAGGCCTTTGTAGGACTTAGACTTAATAGAGGCCCATTGATTTGTAGGACTTAAGCTTATTTGGCACAAGCCCTAAGGAAACATTAATTTGTAAGACTTATGCTTGTTAGAAGCAAACCCCCCAAAAATCGTTTATTTTTTTGTAGGACTAGTTTTTTTCTTGTTTTTTTTTTCAAAACACAAGCCCAAAGAAAAAAAATAAAAATGTCCTACTGGCCTAATGCCAGCAGGTCATGTTGGCCAGTGGCCACTGTCAAATGTCCTCCTGAGTTGCAACTGCTGTTTGTACTGCTGCTGCTGAGTTGTTTAAGCAGCAGGATGATTAGGCAGCTGAATGGGAATGGGATCAACAATAGCAGTAACCTGGAAGATGGATGATGAATGTTCCACTTGCCATGACTATCTACAGTGATGCGTCTGAGGCAGTAGCAACACAATAAGTAGCCCCCTGTATATGTGGAGAAAAGAAGTTGGCCAATAATACTTCTCCATCTGTTCCTCCTCCAAAATCATCATGGGTGTGTTGTTATTAAAATATATTTTTTCCTTTGAGAGCAGGAACAGTGGGTCTCATCAGCAACTGCAATGTGCACGGTGTGTGTGTGTGTGCGGTAAATAAAATCTGGGGGCACAACTGTGTCCAAACACCATAACACCCAAAACCAAGTACTGCCACTGTCACTGTACCCCTTTTCCAGACCCCTCTAAGGACACATGACAACTTGCTGAAATTTAATAGTAATGATGAACCCTCCCTGCCACCATCTTAGCATATTCTGCAGGATGGAATCTCCTCAGATGCCGCTTGATGGACGGATTGCGATTCTACTCCACCACGCTGGCATGTGTGGTCAGTGCACCACACAGTGTGCAATAGGTAGAGATGAACTGCCATATCATAACATTAACAGGGTGTCTATCATTTGGCGGGGGAAGTAATGATGAAAGAGATGGATTTGCAGGAGATGCACTTGTTACCCTAGAGGAAGAAGGTGATGTTGATGGCGAGCTAGTTGTTTTGCTCATCATGGAACTTCCAGTGTCTGTCTGGGTTTCTTTATTTTTCCTCCTTTTTGATTTCCACCTCGCCTCTTGGTTCCTTTCTGGAGAGTCAGGGGGTATAGTAAAAGCAGGGCTAGATTTCTGTAATGGGTGTTTGGCTTTAACATGATTGACATAAATGTGATCGTGTCTGTGTTTCATGTGGTGGCAGGGAGGTTGTGCCATGGTGTGTTTCCTCCTTTTCCCTGTTTCCTAACTTGTCACAAATTTTGCACCGCACAAATGTTACAGGAGACCCATCTTACTGCAGGTAGAGTTTTGCCACGTATTCCACATATGCCAGGGGTGTTTCCATACTTATCTCTAAATTGGTCTCTTTCAAATTCATTGATCTTAAGACTGATCCACAGGGACGTTACCTCTTCCTAACGTGCAGGTTACAGGGAGCTCTGTTTGTCTTAATGAATGTTTATATACCACTGCCTTTTGACCCATCTGTTCTCCAGGACATGCTTCTATATGTCTCTGACAAGACACATCACCATATAATTTGTATGGGTGACTTTAATATAGCTACTAATCCCGATTTGGATAGATTTGGTGGGATGGCGGTTGATTCCAAATTACATAGAGATGCCTTCCTCAATCTTGTAAGTGATATGGGACTTGTAGATGTATGGAGGACTGTCCACCCGCAGGACCGGGAATTCTCCTGCCACTCGGCCACTGATAAAACGTTATCTAGAATTGATTATGCGTTTGCTAACCAGTTGATTTTACGTTGGGTTACGGATTGCTGTTTTCTAACAAGGGTGGCATCCAACCATTCCCCGTTATTATTGTCTTTACATCGAGACCAGGGACCTAGGCCCAGAGTTTGGAGGTTTAGTCCCATATGGTTGACTAATACGCATTTGGTGTCTAAACATAGAGAAGATCTATGTGACTATTTTGCCAACAATGTCAATTCTGTTGATCAGGGTATTGTTTGGGAGGCTGCCAAGGCAGCTGCAAGGGGTTCTCTGATATCTCTTATATCTACGCAAAATAGACTTAGATCTAGGGAAGTGGAGGTTTTGGAATCGTAGGCTGCTGAGTCGGAAAAACAGTTTGTGGGGAGTGGGGATTCGGCGTCCTACACTAAGTTTGTTTCCTGCTCGTTACGATACTCTGTAAAACTTTCTGAATTGAATGCCAGTCATGTTTTTTATATGAAACAAAATTTTTTGAAAATGGGGATAAGGCAGGGGAAGCTCTTGGCTCATCTTGTTCGCCAGCATAGGGGGACTCCGTTGCTTTCTTCACTTCAGGATTCTGAGGGTGAACTGATACTCGACCCGCAAATCATTAATTTGCGGTTCCAGCGTTTCTACTCTCATTTATATGAGTCTCGACTAACCCGCTCTGAGTCTCAGATATCTCATTTTATTGCTCAATGTGACCTTCCGCAACTTTCCTTAGAACACCGGCGCATGCTAGATGCGATTCTTGGTTTGCCGGCGGGCAAGTCCTCGGGTGTGGATGGTCTTCCTGCAGAGTGGTATAGGGAATTTGCGGATATCTTGGCCCCTCATCTCTTAAATTCTTTTTACGCTGCCATAGATGAAAGACATCTTCCTGACTCCATGAATGATGCTTCCATTATTATATTGCCTAAGCCAGGGAAGGATCTGGAGCTCTGCGACTCTTACAGACCTATTTCCCTTTTGACTACGGATGCAAAAATTGTGGCGAAGATACTAGGTACTAGTTTAAATAATGTGCTGGGAACCATTGTACATGATGATCAGACTGGTTTTATCCCAGGCAAATCGACATCCCATAATCTTAGAAGATTATTTTTGCACCTGCAGCTTTCACATGATACCATCGGAGCTCGGGCGATAGCGTCCCTTGATGCATCTAAGGCCTTTGACTCTGTCAAATGGCCATATCTCTGGCATGTACTTCGGGGTTTTGGATTCGGTCCATCCTTTATTCATTGGATACATATCTTATATAGTAACCCCACGGCTTCTGTGGTGACGGGTGGACTGAGTTCACGACCCTTTTCCTTGCATCGTGGCACTAGACAGGGCTGCCCGCTCTCACCCGGCTTGTTTGCCTTGGCCCTGGAGCCTTTGGCTGTTCTGATTCGTGCTAATCCGCTGATTGGTGGACTCAGTATTGAGGGTAGAGAGGAAAAGATTGCACTGTATGCCGATGACATTCTACTCTTTCTTGGTGATGATGGAGATTCCCTGAGGACCACGTTGCAGTTGGTGGATGATTTTGGTACGTACTCTGAATTCAAATTAATTGGACTAAGTCCTCTTTGCTTCCTATTGATGGTGGTCTGCTGGAGTCTTGCTCACCGGACATCCCACTTTCTTATGTGGCTGACTGTACATATTTGGGGATTCGGGTGGCAGCAACGACGGACTCATTTTTGGAAATGAATTTGTTACCTATTATTCAATCTCTCTGATAAAACAATGGCATGACTTCACTTGCCCTTAAACGTTATTGGTAGGTCGAATCTTATTAAAATGATTTTTTTGCCCAAGTTTTTGTATATTTTTCAGAATACACCGGTCCCTATTCCTAAAAATATTTCCGACAAATAGACAAGATTATCTCACATTTCGTATGGCGGGGACATCGGGCTAGGTTCAAGTTAACTACTCTTATGAGACCGAAGCGTGAGGGGGGAATTGCTTTGCCCAACTTTTACAGGTATTACTTGGCAGCGCAATGTCGATATGCGCTTGATTTTGTTTCCCCTCAGCCTCACTATCAAACTACCCAGATAGATGCACTGCTATTGAAGCCTGCTTATGAGCTACCCCAATTCTTGCATGGCGACCCAGCAGTTTTTAAAATTCGGACTACATTAGCTGCAACTCTAGAGTTGAAGAAGCTGCTGGGATATGTGGCCATGGACCCGGACACCCCCTTGTGGGGCGCCGTGGGGTTACATCATTTACTTGGTAGTGAGTTTGGTCTTCTGTGGGCTAGATTTGGGATTAATACTCTTGGACAATTGTATCAGGATAACCAGTTGAAATCCTTTGCACAACTACATGACGAATACCGTACCACACAATCTTTTTTATTCTTATTTATGTACCAGACATGCTCTTAGAGCCCAGTGGGGTGATCGAGCACCGATGATTACTACATTCCCGCTTCTTTCTAGATTGATGACCCTTGAGCCCCCGAGACCTCTCTCTTTTATTTACCAATGGTTGGAATCTCACGTGAGGTATCAGGAATTTCTCAGGGAATAAATGGGAACTGGATTTGGGTCCATTGGAGGATTGGGAGTGGACTATGGCTAAGAAGGTGCCAGCTTTGGTGGCGACATCGACTAGGCATCAAATGATACAGCTGAATATTCTACATAGAATTTATTATACACCAATCAGACTGTTTAAAATGGGGAATTCTGGTACTGACCATTGCCATCGATGTAACAATGTTCGAAGCACGTACTTGCATATGATTTGGGAGTGTCCTGGGGTTGGGAGGTTTTGGTCAGAGATAATGCGTATTGTGACCCTGGTGATGGGAAGACCTGTTCCTGCGACTCCAAAGATTTGTTTACTGTCTATATTCCCCGATGAGATTGAGGATACTAATGACAAATCACTTCTGCGTGAGCTCTTGGTGATGTCGAGAAAGGTAGTGGCCTTGAACTGCATGTCAGACAGAGCTCCCAATTGTAGGGCGTGGATTAACCTGGTTTCACAGTGTTTTCCACATTATAAATTGGTTTGCTTACACCGAGGCACTCCGGCTAAGTTTGATAAGATATGGGGATGGTGGCAGACCTGGTGGACAGCTAGAGCAAGTACTACTGTAACTCCCGGCGATGTGTAACTTTTTGGGGCTGGTCGACTGAGTTTACATCTGCTTGCCGTGTGGATGCTTGTGACGTATACTTGTTGTGCACCTTTGTGTATGACTCCTATATATGACGGGACTTTGTGGGGTTGGGGGGCCCTGCGGGCTTGGGGGAGAGAGGAACTGGGATCGAGGGATATAGTTTTAGCTCAGTTTGATTAGATGTTTGGAGTTTGGGTTGAATTATTATAAAAACCTCAGGTCGACTCTGTACGCCATATTAATATGCACCTGTTCTTTTTATTGTTATAAATGTTTGCATACTCTTGCTGTACTTGAAAGTCTTTATATGTACCCTTTTTCTTTGTATGTGTATGGAGTGATCTGATAATAAATTATATTTCAAAAATAATAAAGGACACTTATAGAAATCCAAAAATTTCCAATTCAGCGTTCAAATCATAAGGTACAAGAGTGTTCATATTATATATCCATTCACTCTCCCTTCGTAACAATCCTTTAATAAAGTCACCCCCTCTCCAATTTTTCCCAACTATATCTATACCACAAAATTTCATTTTATCAACTTTTGTATCTCTACAAACCAAAAAATGGGAGGATAAACTATGTTTAGTAAATTTACTTTTGACATTATAAACATGTTCACGTATCCTCTCTTTCAATTGACGTTTAGTTCTGCCAATGTACTGGTTTTTACACTGGCATTGTATCAAGTAAATGACACCCTTGGTTTGACATGTTGTATAACCTGCTTGATCTTAAACTTCTCGCCAGTTGAAAATGATTCAAATTCTGTTTCATTTTTATTATCCCGGCAAACTAAACATCCTTGACACTTGCCACATTTGAAAAAACCAGCACCACTCTTCAACCAACTATTTTCAGTATTTCTATCCCTCCTCTGTCTGTCTGTTATTATATTAATATGGGGCCTTTGGACCACAATTTTTTTTCAAAGTCTTGCACCTAAAAAAATAATATGAGGTGACTGGACTCCATATTATTTGTCTTCACACTGTTTATCTCCTAATATCTTTACAAGGGTGATTTTTACTCCTTTTTAATCATTCATTAATCCCTTAATTGTCAGTGAAGCTAATGGAGTCACAAAGGCAATGGAGAGTTAATCATGTTTTTGCATGGGCTAGGGGTGCTGATGGCTGGTAGTTTTTTTTTTTAATAGGTTTTTCTTTTTTTTCTTTTTTTCATTTTTTGCTAGAGCAGTGAGCCCAAAAACTGAGGGATTAACAATTTCTGTGGATAAGGTGGTTGGGGTTATTGGATATGTTTTTTTTTTTTTCACTTTCAGTTTACCCCTTTAAATGCTGCTACAGCGAGATTGCTGCAACCTTGCAATGGAGGGGTAAACAGTGAATGCTTGTGTACATGAGGGATCAGGCAAGGGACTGGATTGCTATTCGCCCCCTTGATTTTCCTGCTTGGTCCAGCTAAAGGACAGCACCTGAATTCCAGACATTTCTTGGCCTTTTAGCCTTGGATTCAATTAATAGAAGTAAAAATGTTTTCCTCAATCCGGAAAGTGATTGCAGAATTGAGCAGCTAGAAATATCAGCCAATTCTAAAGATGGAATCCCAGATATTTTCTCATGTTTAAAACTATTTTGTACTTTTTTTACCCATTCCTTCTTAACCGCATTGACTTAATGGATGACTCCTTTAATTTTGGTAGGCTTCCTTGCCATGGAACTCCCCATACTCACCATTTTCCTTATGGCTTTTCAAGAAGATAAAAAGAAAATGGAAAGCATGCCTCCACCCCCATTCTCCTCTGTCCTCCCCCAAACATGTAGTGTTTCTCTCTAATTGTATGATGCTGCTCAGTAACATGTAGAGACCACATTAATTAATCCTTTCAGTGTGGAAGACTGTGCAATGAAATAAGTGGCAGAGAATGAATACATGACATCTTGGAATCCCTTCATGAATAAAAACAAACAAACATTCAACATGTTAGACAGACCCTGTGGATCCTGTTCTCATGTGCAAGACCTAGGAGGGGAAGTGCTAACAAGCTTTCCACACTCCCAGTAGTGAATGTCTTGGATTCTGAGCAGGGAGCAGAAAGGAATTTTCTCCCAGTCAGTAAATACATAGGAAATGTACAACAAGAATTAATATAGGATCAGATAATCAATAGAGTATTGTTTTCTGCAACATTGGGTTAAAATTGTTATGATCAGGTCTGTTTGCTTTTTAGCTTAACCCTTTGAGTGCCAGAGGGGTATGAAACGCATTGCAAAGCAATGTGTATCACGGTCCCCGTGATTCCCTGTCAATCTTTCTTGTTGTTACCTGTGCATTGGAGGAGGATGATTGACCCGCCCAGGATGTGCCTTTATATACTGGGGTCACGGCACCTGTCAGATGCCCTTTTGTGGTGTTCCAGATCCTGCACTTTATTTCTGTGTTCCTGCGTTCCTGTGTACTGACTGGGCTCGTCTGACTATTCTGCTGATCCTGCTCGTGATTGACCCGGTTCCGGCTGACGTTCCTGCTCCGTGATTGACCCGGCTCTGACTGACGACTCTGCTCCATGATTGACCAAGTTCTGGCTGACGACCCTGCTCCGTGATTGACCCGGTTCTGGCTGACGACCCTGCTCCGTGATTGACCCGGCTCTGGCTGACGTTCCTGCTTCATGTATTGACCCGGTTCCAACTGACGTTCCTGCTCAGTGATCTTATCCTGTGTTCCAGTGTGATTCCGGCCGCTCTCCGCCGACATTCTGAACTGTGTTTGTGTCGCTCTGGCTAATCATCTCTCTATATACCGAGCTGTTGCCTCCTGTTGCACTGAGCCTATCCTCATAGCACTGCTGAGCTGTAGTCTCCATTACCGAACCTGCATTAACCTGTGCTGTGCTGGTAGCCTCCGTTTATTGAGCCTATCCTCATACACTTGCCAAGCCTGTGTGTTCCATTCGAGCCATTAACACTTTCTGAGCCTGTGCCTTTAAGACCTAGCCTATCCATTAACACTAGCAGAGCAGTTGTCCGTTCCGGTGCTCCGGCAGCACCGTAGTTGCGCCAGTTGCCGTTGGTACCTCCAGTTTGCTCTTGCAGTGTGTGCTCCGTACGGCACCGAAAGGGTGTCCAGGCTCTGGTCTCCAAGTGCTCAATGTGTTACGCTATCCACTGCACTACCAGTGCTCTGGCTCGTTAATTGCTTGTGCAGTGTTGCTCCGTTCTGGCACCCAAGGGGTGTTTAGGGCTCTGGTTCTGTTGGCAAACGCAGGGTTACTTCCGTGAGAGTGTTGAGGGTGATTCAGGTTCTGGTCCCATTAGCTCCTGCAGTAGCTTTCCTCCTGATAATCCCACTAAGGGGGTAGTGGCTCAGCTCTGGTCGATCTTTCTGGTCAGTTAGGGCGTTCCATTGCACAACTATTTGAGAGTGATTCAGTTCAGTCACACAATACACCTTCCTCTGCACCATCAAGAGACTGATATTACCTACTGGGCGGTGGCTAATCAATTTTACTGAGACTGTTCAGTTTCTCTACATTAACCCCTGAATGTTGCTTTCCTGATCAGTATAAATTTCATTATACATACTTGGGCCTGTATATTGTCATTACCATTTATACCTGTCCTGGCCCCCAGGGGCACTGTTCTTTAACCATTATTTCAATAAAACTGTGTTTTTACTTTTTACCGTTGTCTGAGTGTCAGAAAACCGTAACAGTGTGTTGTGTACCCCTCTGGCACTTAAAGGGTTAAATGCAGTGATTCTCAACCAGTGTGCCGTGGCACTTTGGTGTGCCACGGACATCAGCTTAGGGTGCCCTGCATTTTCTATAAAGACTAACAAAATGGACTTTTAAATAAAGATTTACAGAAATTGTTATGCACAATATATTTAGTTTTGTTATTATGATTATACAATATAATAATAACTGTATATTTATGTATTGTACCCTTCTTATGCTCTTGATAAAGTATATTAAATATGTTAGGGGTCCCCCGAATGTTCTAGATTACATGTTAGGGGTGCCCCGAACAAAAAAAGATTGAGAACCACTGGGTTAAATGTGTTTCTTGTTACGACTTATTTATTTATTTATTTTCATGTTTTGCTTTCCAGTGCTAGAAATGTGCTACATATGCATTTCTATGCAATGTGTTGACTACTCTTCAAGCGAATAAGAACAATTGCATTCTTTAACTGTCATAGCTTATCACAAAATTGGGGGTCATTAAAATGATTCATTGTTTATTTTTTAATTAGATCTTATTTCTTGAGGAGGCAAATCTTTTGGACACATTGCAAGCCCTTTCAGCAGTTCAAGGATCTTAGGATCCCTGAATATTTTTCTTAACATCCCCTTCGCCTATCTTAGGTAATACGGTTGAATATTGGACCCCATGCTATTTTTTTTAGTCCTCATTTCCCCACAAATTACAAGTGAGAGGTACAAAGTAAGGTTTGAAACCCATGTATCCATTTACGTCTGTCCCCACACTGAGCAGTTGTGGAGACAATATTTTGCATTGAACAGGCACCTGTTTTTTAAAGGTACAGTAACACTTAAAATATAGATTGTATGTTTGTTCTCCCAAGGAAAACAATAATAATCCCACTGCCAAGTGGTGTTTTATTCAATCGTTATTGCTGCTCAAACTTTATTTTTTTAGCATCTCAATGTCCTGAAATTTTATAGTGGCGCTATTGTTACATCATCTCATGGAAATGTCTGGTCAAAGGACCAGAGCTGTTTATAGGATGTTATAGCAACAGTGCCACTATAACATTTCAGGACATTGAGAAACGACACCAAAAAAATCAAGCATTAGCTGCAACGACTTCTGAATACAATTGTTTTACTCGGGAGGGTAAATGCTGCAGTACATATACATTGTAAATGTTCTATCACTTTAAAGGGATAGTAACGTTTCACAAAAACATCAGCTCTAATTAATCTTAATTATCATAGTATTTGGACCATGGAGAGTGTTATTTCAATACGGGCAGAGTTGTATTTCAAGAGTAATTGAATGATAAATTATCCCCCTCCCACCCCTTTTACCTAGTGTAAGCCACCTCCACTCAGATGTGGAATCTTGTCCCTGGACCAGACAGATCACAGCAAGGGACAATCTTTCCCCTTGACAGGTTTTTCAGGTTTTTCCTTATGCTCACTGTAGATTGTTCCTCTCTGCGATCCTTCCGGACAGTCTTGCTGCTCTGAGGTGAACAGTGTGACATCACTAAAATGGGCGGTAGAGAGATACTTTATCATTCAGTTACTCTTGAACTACAACTCTGACAGTATTGAAATAATGCTCTGCGTGGCCCAAATACTATGAAGATAAATTGGAGCTGCTTTTTTTTGTAAAACATTACTATCCTTTTAAAATACTAATCCTAAAAGGCCCATTCCAATAAATAAAGGGTTAATGATCTTTAGTGGCATATACAGGTTCCAGAATAGCATCAGGGGGCTACATTTTTTCCCACATTCTGGTGGTGGTCAAGAAAGAAGGTAGGTACTTTTATTGTACAATTACTTGTGCTTTTATCAAACAAAATGTAATGGAGCACATGGTGTCTTATCCTAGTGTACTTTTAATACTGATTTTCAACTTTTGTATTACATTGGCCTGTTCCTGGATTATGCCTTGATCTATTCAAGATCCAGCTCCAGTTTATTTAAAATATTGCTTTCATCCTTAGCCTGACAATGGCCTTACAGAAAATGAAACTGAAAGTGCAGTCACACTTCTTCAGTATGATTTAAAAATCTTTATGTAAAAGTTAGATAAAATATTCAAGTGCTCTGTGGTTTTATGATATAGTGATGGACTATGTTAGATGCCATCATACTGTAAGGTTTGTTTATAGTGCAACAAATTGAGTAGGATTCATAATATTAATATTATTAATGTCATTATTCTACATTTTTAGTAAAGCTTTGTTAACCCCTTGTGTGCTCGAGACCTCTCCTTCACATATTGAAACAATGTGCTCTAGGATGAAAGTACAGTACATTGCACAAGAGTGGTTGTGCTTCCCTCTATATTCCATTTTCTATTGTTTCAGCATATTCTCTGTATAACACTCTGCACATTGATGAATAGAATATAAGGTTCATCTTGATCCATTACACCACTTATTTCAATAATTATTTGCATAATTTTCTGTATCATAGTTATTTGTATAATTTATGGGGATAGAAAGGATGCATTATACTGTTTCTTCTGCTAACGACCTTAGCCTGTAACTCTCACTGGTCTTGCCTTTAGCTTGCATAAGACTCCCCTACATTTTACCACAACCTTAGACTGTAAACACTTCTACAGCCATAAGCTGCCTTAATCACAGCTTGTAATTGGGCATAATACATCTAACAGGTCTCTATTAAAAGGTAATCAATTCTTACATATCCTTTATCAGATATTTAGTTCTGTCTCCTGCTACAAGAAGAAAAGCCACATTTTCAGATAATTTAGTAGTATAATATCTAAACCAGTAATAAAAAAAGTTTGCGCTTTGGGGCTAGCAACAAAAATGTATTATTTCAATTCACAGTACCCAGGTAAAAGTGATATTTAACTTTTATTCAGGCAAGAGGGAAGTAAAAATTAAAAGTAAAATAAAATGTTATATATTGCTATAATTTGGGTCCTGTGACTAAGATAATACCTTTTTCTTTTACCCTTGGTGTGTGAACAATGCTTATTACTGTCTTTGGTACATGGGTTGAATAGATAAAATCTGTACTGGGAGTTTGATTTAGTGTGGGGTGGAAGAATAGCTTCAGCTATCATCCCATTCTCACATCTATTGTATCCTCCAGATTCCACTTACCTGCAGAGATTCATGGGATTAACATGACAGATAACAGATTATTCTTGTATTTTAGTATAATCTCTAAACCTAATACTTTATTCAAATTAAACTTTATGCCAGACTAAGATAAAAGAGAACAGAATGGGAGTGGGAGGGGAATGAACATTTAGAGGGATGGGGGAGAGAGGAGTGAAATATGCCATATTTGCCCAAAGCCAAGCTTTTTTTTTCAGAAGCTTTGATTTGTAAAACAAAAATACATTATATACAAAATTGCCTTATATTTTAGAGGTCTCCGATACATTGCCTTCAGTGCCTGATGCCTCTTTTTTTCCACTGGGGCGATGAAAAGGTGTTCTTAAGCAGAGTGCCAGTGTATAGGAGGGATTCAAAACTGCACTACCTGTGCATGAGGAGGTAAAACCACCCCATCACATTGCTTTGGAGAGAATAACATTTCCATGTCACTGGAGGAAATGAAAATGAATCAGTCACAGGATGAACTGATACTGAATCACAATGATTTGAGCCCAATATGTTGAGAGATTGTATACCACAATTAATACAGGGACCCTTAAACTGGAGGACAAGTGTCTCAAACTCAGGCAGAGAGCAAGGACTGAGTCAAAAGGGATGCTGAGTAAAGGAAGCTCACAGGTCTCAAATATCACAATACGACAGGTCACACAGCACTAATCCCAGTATCAGGACTTGGGGGCATCTTCCAACAGCTCATAGGCAGTGGGCCTGACAAGGCAATCAACAACAAAAAAAAAAAGTTGCCTCCTCCACCCCAAGATGTTGAAAGATTTCCCTAAGTCCTGACACCAGGATGAGAGCTCCCTTTGTTGTGACACTCTCCACATGGCTGATGTTCAAATATACTGTAAGTTTTTGTACTATTTATTTGATTATTGTTATGCCTTTTTCTCTATAGTTTCCTCATTGTGTCCCTATCTGCCCTTTTATATCCGAAGGGTAATGTATGGCCTCTCTCCTTCCAACCTCTAAACCCTTTTCCTTTTCTTTTGCTGCTTGTGCTGACTGATTCATCACTTTGTTCCACTTTTTCCCTCTTTCACCCATCTGGTAACTCTCTTTTACCCCTGAAGTGCCTCTCTTATTGCCTCTAGTGTGCTTCAATTTACCCCTTTTTATTACTAATGGATACCATTGTACCCGTCATATGCCTTTCATAACCTACACAATTTCCAGACAAAGGAGGCAGAAGCAGGTTGCCATATACTATGGCTTTTTATTTTTGTTTTCATTATGATGCCAAGTTTGTGGGGGAAGGGATCCACTTATGAACAGGGTCAGGTTGTAATTGAGCAAATATGGTAACTATACTTGGATGGAAATATAACAGGCAGGGCTAACTCTGATATTTGCATAAGCATCAGGGAGCTCCAGTCCAAGTTCCTTCTTAGTGTCACTCATGGTGGTTGACAGAGCAATGATTATAAGCTGGTGGTCACTGAACAGAGCAAATTAATTTACACCATTCTCGTAGGTCAATGAAAAACTCAAATACATATATTCTAACGTGTGCCAAAAAACAATGAATTGTGGACCCCCTAAAAAGGCATTTCATGATGACTAACTAAAAGTAAGAAATGTACAATTACAAATCTCTCTCTTTAAAAACAAAACAAATAAAAAAGAAAAAGCAGATGACCCTATTTAGAATTATGGACATATCATATGGTGATCAGGCTTCCACTTTTCTTGCAGGACACTTATATCCTCTGCATGATTACACAATAATCAGTGCAACACCATGCATTAAACTTAGATCTGGTTATATTAGCATGGTTCAAACTCAGTTGTATTCTCAGAATTTCGAGTAGACCAACTGTACCAAGGGATTGAAAGCC
Source organism: Rhinophrynus dorsalis (assembly GCA_037306005.1). Lineage (NCBI taxonomy): Eukaryota > Metazoa > Chordata > Amphibia > Anura > Rhinophrynidae > Rhinophrynus > Rhinophrynus dorsalis. The sequence goes on from CM074722.1 coordinate 259,866,010, forward strand.
CCATTAATATAAATGTGAATTTTCTGAGTTTTTTTTGTATCCTTTGTTGCAGTTGTTTTACAACACAATTGGTACATTTTCTTAGTACTTTAGCCTCACTACAAATAATTTGCCAAATCAACCAGAAGGTTGACTAAAGCCATATGTTTTATATACTGTGTATGAAAAGATTTATGCTGCGTTACATGAAATGAAGAAAGATTTCAAACAAAATATTCAGAATACCTATGACTGTTCTAAATTAATATGGGAATGGAGGTACTTATGAACTACATGTGACATTGAGGTTTTGACAAATCCACTTTATCTGATAAAGATGTTCTGTGTTTACATCTGATATGTATCCAAGACTCATCCATGAATATTTCCATGGATATGATCATACCTTATGTAACTAACTCTGGAAATGTATAATTATTCATGTAAATTTCCTTCTTTTAATTGTTTGTCTTTAAGAAGAGATGAGCTAAATTATTCAAACTTCATATAAAACATGCTGAGTACTGGAAACAGGTATTTTGTTTTGTTTCATTTTCTGTTTTAACTAATCAGATTGCAGAAACAGTGATCAGGTGATGTTCAGAAAAAAAAACACATGCGCGTCCACTTTTTCTATCTTGTACACTTTTCACGGTCCCCTTGTTTCTATCTTCCCCTCACACTGTCCATGAACAATTAACTCCTGATCAGTTTGGATGGTTTCAAAATTCTCTGAGTTCTGGGTCAATTACGGAAACAAATTGCTGATGTTTCACTCATCTCTACCTTTAAAATGGAACTTTCACCTCCAAGACACTTTCTGACATTTGATATAACTGTCCTGCAGACTCCTTGTTCCTACCATGCCCTTCACTTCTTATTATATGAAGAGTCCTCATCATCCTCACAATGCAGCACCTGTGTAGCAAAGGCAGTCCTCAAATATTCTCTGTATTGAGTGTAGCACTAGTAGACCCTTATAGATGCATGTATCTTGTATAATGTGTGAGAATGCCATTGCTGGAATGTTCTATTCAAGTTCTTTGTTGGTATGGGGTGTTCTCTTAAAATCTCTAAAAGATGGGATGCACATAAAAGAAGACCAAGGATTAGCAACTGGGTCTCATTTTAGTCAGCCAGCCAGATGTGATATATGGGCAAACATTTGGACAGCTGTGGCAGATTGCAACCCTTGGGCCTTATTCAGTATGCATTGAATACCCCTATTGTTGAGTGCCAGAGATTTGCACATGTGAAAAAATACATGTGACAGCACAATATGATAGAGACAGAGACTACTGATTTTCAAGGGCTCCAGCCGAAATGCAGAAAAGCAGGCAGATTTTAACCCTTTGAATGCCAGAGCTGTTTACAAGGCATTGCAAAGCAGTCTACTTTGTGGATTAACTTCAAAGAGTCAATCTCACAGGCAGACACAAAGCAAGGAAATGTGTGATAAGATGCCAACAACAAAACTCTGGCTGTGAAGTGAAGCTATGGCTAATCTCACAGCTCTAGCCAAAAAGATGATACAGTGAGAAAAAAATAAAAGAATTATGAAAAATAATTATAAATGAATCCACTGGGTGCAATAAATATAAATTAATGACTTTTGTGTACTGTTATATTTCTTCAGTGTTTGCCTTATGTTTGGCCCTCCTCTCTCTGTCCAGTGGGAAACCACGATACATGAAAACAGGGAGTAGGCTTGTGTCATGATCTTGTCCTCTCCTCAGCCTGGTGTGGTACCTCACAGGGCCACTACCTCTCTGAAGTGCTGTTGAAGGTTGCTGCATTCAGACTAAAGAGATCTGATTCTGTTCCTAGCTGGCCTGACTCTGTTCCCAGCTGACCGTACCTTGCAATAACCTCATCCTTATATAGTTCAGTCTCTCCCCTTCCTCTGGGCCAGATTATACAGTTTATCCTGATCGGTTCAGATCAGCCCCAGTTTAGTTTCTTTCCCTATTACCCTGGGCCCTGAGTTCCATGAGCCGACTGCACCCCTGAGTTCCATGAGCCAGCTGCACCCTTGAGTTGCTGAGCTGACTGTAGCCCTGAGTTCCTGAGCTTGCAGTACGCCTGTGTTCCTGAGCTGGCTGTACCCCTGTGTTCCTGAGCTGGCTGTACCCCTGAGTTCCTGAGCTGGCTGTACCCCTGAGTTCCTGAGCCAGCTGCCCTCCTGTTCCTGAGCTGGCTGCACCCCTTGCATTCCTATGCCTTCCTCCTGTGCTTCTGAGCTAGTTTTATCTCCGTGCCCGAGGCCCAGTTTCCCAATGCCCAGAGGCCCAGTTCCCCATGCCCAGAGGCCCTGCTCTTTTCTGTTTCATTGAATATTTTGTGGTGCATTACTATTGCATGTTTCTTGTATGTATGTATATATACACATATATATATATATATATATATATATATATATATATATATATATATATATATATATATATATATATAAATACATTTGTGTGCTGGTTTTCTTGCTCTCTGGGTTCCACTTTATTTATTCAGCACCCCTTCCTGAACAGCAGCCTATGACAGCTTGTAGAGAATGGTTTTCAGCTCTTCAAAGGGAGAGTGCTACCAATAATTCTAAATGTCATCAAGATGGCAGCATTCACCCGCTGGCTGCCAATGAAAAATTAGGTGCATTTTCAAGTTATGGGGAATCAATACTTAATATGACATGGGGGTTTTAAGCTTGTTTGAAGGGTACAAAGCAATTGGGGGGAGGGAATTGGCACATGACAGTTCCACTTTATCTCCCGGAATGTTAGAGAAATCTTCAATATATTACTTCCTTATACACTGGAGACATCTCTTCTATCAAGGAGTTCATTAGAGTGTCATTATTAAAAACTGTTTTTTATTTACTTTAGTGCTTTTTCTTTAATACTATAAAGTTGCATGTTTTGGTTTCTTCCATTGCCTAAGTATGATCTTATTGATCTGTTATAAACAGCTCATGTCCTCAACTTACCCCACTGTATTTTCCTTTCTTAAAACTCCTTATACTGCTTTCTTTAGCTGAGGAGATTGAAAGCACAGACCTTGTTGTTCCCTGTGTCTCTGTCTGACAATATAATTCTGTGTAACAGGAATAGAAATGGTATTAAAAGGCTGTTACCAAAAATGACTGCACATTAGACATAAGGTGAACCTTGTCAATATGTTGACTTCATATAAATAAGTGTTAATAATATTTCTATGGATCATCACTTTGCCATTTTTCCTTATCTAACCCCAGTTTTTATTTCTTTGTTAGTATTTCATATACATTAGAACCTTTTAGTAAACCAAACACAGAGGCTCAAAGATATTGATCATAAATACTGTACATTTTTTCTCTACTTAATATTGACTGCTTAAGTGCATAGCCGCCAGTAAGCCTATGCCATAACATCATGGAAACTTTATCATTTTTAATTAAGTATTCAGTAAAACTGAGCATCCAAAAGTTGCCAGGTAAATACTGAGTATGATGTACTTAGAAGACCTGGAACAATTCTGGGGCAAACCAAATGCACTAAGTAAACAAATACAAGTTGCCATTGATTTCAATGGGGATTTTAACCACTTCAGTGCTAGAGCTTTCATCAATTTATTCAAAGGATTAAAAGCCCATTTTAAATAACTGGGTTTTTTGGGGGAATTTTACTTGCTTCCTGTATTGTAGAGGGTTTTCGCCAGAATTCCTTGTGTGCTTCTTAATACATCAGCCTCTCTTTCTATTTCAAATCTGTTGTATTTGATGCAAGTAGAAACCATTAAACCAATTAAATATTCATACTGCTAAAGTTCCATCTCATAAACATCATTCAGATCTGAATAGCTTGTTGTTGTTGGAAACCTTGCAAGGTAAGTAAAGTAAACCTTTTACAATACATAGTTATTATTAGGAATAGTTTAGGAGCCAAAAAATGTTTTTTCATAATGAGTAGCTGGACTTGAATATTAGTATGAGAGAGAACATGGGCCTTATGTACAAAAGAAAATTGGAGCACTTCTGGAGCAAACAAACTACTCTATAACAGTCAAATACACATCTACAATTCCCATAAATTGGGCTTTTATCATTTGAATGATTGAGAAGTCTCCAACATACTGTAAGGGGTTAAAAGCCCCATTTACATCAATGGGAGTTTTTGTCTGCCCCTTAAGGTGCAGATGGTTTGGCTCAGATGAGCAACATATATATATATAATACCTATGGGACACATGCATAAAAGAAAACTGGAGAAAACCAACTTTACCATATGGGAGACATAAAAATATGTTCCATATTATAGAATTACTATTCTGGATTAAACCAGCTGCACCATAACAAATAAAAATTCCTGCTAAATTATAACTGTCCTTTTAACCCCTAGAATGCTAGAGATATCTCCAATGTATTGTGAAGCAATGCATTTGAGGCCTCCCTGGCATTCAAAGAAAGAGCTCTATGAAAGTGTATGGGAATTTAGGAATTGTATTCATTCACTATGGTGCCGTTGATTTACTCCAGAATAATAAGAACCTATGGCCCATATTTAAAAAACAAACAGGAGTTGTTCTAGCATAAAACAACTGGGGGACAAATAAAAAGTCCTATTAAATTAAATTAGGCTTTTAACACCACTGCGAAGAGCGTGGGAATTTTAATTGTCCCCTGTGATGCAGTTGGTTTACTCCTGAATAACTCTAGTTTGATATTATAAACATGTGCCATATGGGCCTGTGTTCTCAGTGCTTTGGGCCTCATGCAGAAAGCAAAAGATGTGTAATTCTGGAGGAAACCAGCTACAATGAAGGGTGCACAAAGATAGTTGCCAAAATATTATATTGAATTAAATGGGGCTTTTAACTACTTGCATGCTAATGGTTCTCCAAAGCATTGCAAAGCAATGCAATGCCAGGGAAGGAAAGTTGGTACCCAACAATGGACAGGTACACATCAGACAGGGACAGAACTGGCAGTGCAACAAGGAGTCCAGTACTGGTCGATGCAATGTGTATCTCTGGAAGGGAATGGCATAAACAATTGTGGCATATTGCACGATTCACAGGTGGCTATGTGATGTCTGTGATTTTGCAGGCCAGACATGGCCTATAATATCATACATGCCAGCTGGACATAAAGACTCACCTGGTGCCATCCATTGTATGGCATGTGTATGCTTTCAATGCACTGAGACTGTGTCCAAGAAATATTCCAGCATTCATGTTACAGGGCAGTGGGTGAGGAGGTAATAGCTCTGCAGGGGATTTCAGGGAGTTGTGTTTACTACTCCTCCATTCAGATGCAGTGAAAGAAGTCAAGCAGGAGGTCAGCATCCTGTGGAGTAAGACAAAACATGCAACATTGTTATTATGTGTTTACCCATATTGATGATCTGGTATGGGGAGCTCATGTTGTTTGTTCCATGATTTGTGGTGCGTCCATACATGATACTAATAGGCAATGTATTCTCAAATGACTCTTCCCTGTGTCTCAGGCAGCACATCTCTGGGTATCACCCTCCATTGGCTGGGGCATTGGAACCTCTAAAAAAGGGATCCAGATGTATTTCCACTAATAACTGTATGTCTACTGCAATATTGTATAATACAGCACATGCAAGAGTAATATCACACATTTTGGCGGGGGTGTACTGAGGGCTCCACTGGATTTGTCAAGACAACAGAATCTTGTTTCCAAGTGGTCAAATGTGTGTTCTATCACATTCCTCATCCTGATGTGAGCCTCACTGAACCTTTGCTGTGCTGGTGTCTGGGGATGAGCAACAGGTGTGAGGAGCTACTGTCTACAGCCATATCCTGTATCCCCTGGGAGATAGAGGGAAGAAAAATTGAAATGTGAAACATGTATTTCATATATATGATGTTTGTGTTCAAATTGTTTACTCACTTAGCAGCCAACCTGCTGTTAGGGTCCCGTTCCCAAAACCACAGAAATCGGAGGAGTGGAAATGCTTACTATATATGAACAAATGTGCATCATGTGAAGGAGCTCACAAGCGAACATGTATGCAGTTGATAGCACCCATCACCCTTGCTATGCCTCCCCTTCTGTAGAAATCCTGCTTGACTCTCTGACAATGCACCTGAATGGTGACAAAGTGACCATATCTCCTTACCTTGTGCTTCAGAGCTAACAGCACCTCAACCAATGCCCTGGAACATGCAGGCTGGGGCATTGCAGAAGCTTAGCCTTCAGTGGATTGAAAGTGTCCAGATTCCATGAAATAGATGGCATACAGCAGCTTGTCCATGCCAGATATGGCATGATTGGTGGTTGTGATGGGGTCAATGTCATCTTTTATGACCTCATAGAGATTAATGATACCCTATGAGGCCAGCTTGTATGACCTCGTCCTCCCCTATGCCAAATAGTGTGACTCCGGTCTGTATACGCTGGGTCTTTATGGCCATGTTCTTCTTCTGGGTTGACCCACAGGTATCTCTGTCACCGGGGGATGTGGAATATCTGAGATTGGCAGAACAGGTGCTAGTGCTTCACTTGCCCCCCTACTAGGAGAAGTTATTCTCAATGGTTCTCCATGTGGAGCATCAAGTCCTACACCTACAGGTGGATGGCCACCCTAATTGGGGAGATCCATGGAATCTCTGCCCCACACAAGCCCCTGCTTCCACTGCCACTGCAACAGATGTAGTGGAAACATGGAGCTGGGCAATGCAGACCACTGTCTAGATGTGGTGATGGACTCAGCAGGGACACAGCTGCCGAGGTAAACTGTTGTAAGCTGTGTAACTAGGGTGGATAATTTGGAGTTCTGAATGGACTCTGGAACTGAACAGACCAGGTAACAGCAATAAACAGATATCACTGGAACAAGCAGGGGGAGGAGGGCAGAGTGAGAAAGAAAGACAGAATGGACCAATGGTAGCTGGGGGCTCATCAGAGGGGGCTGGCTACTATTGTTTGTTACCTATTCTACACAGATGTGGTGTGGTCACTGGCCAGATGCAGGACATAACGTTATTGCATCTCCCTCCCAATGTAGTAGACAGGTGTTCATACCTTGATTGTGTATGTGTGTGTTTTTTGGCTTCTGCTTTATCCCTTGTGGACCAGGAGGTGTGCAACACATTGATTCCTGGGCCTAGATGCACTAAAAGTTGAAGAGGCCTACAAATGTCGATAATCTGTCAGAGCAGTGTCGTAGGCACATCCTCAATATTCTACGACATCACTTCACCAGCACTCTGACAAAAAGATACCCATATCAACATCATCCGACATGCCTTCACCATGTCTACGAATTTTTATTTTTTGAATCAACAATTGCTCATTTCCATATGGAAATGAAACATAATTAGATACATTCGTATGCAAGGGGGTATGTTGATATTAGAATGTGACACTTTGACTCATTAAGTAAACTCCGATAGCAGCCTCTGCTGTATGGACTGCATACCTTGCCTGTATACGGGTGTGTGTGTGAAAAAAATATTTTTACTATGTGTATATGTGTAGAAATGTATTCATGCAAACATTAGACCTCAAGGAGGGTATCATGACCTGACAAATGCCCTTTGATTACATGAACCACATATAACCTATGTGAAACATAGGTCTAATCTTTGATAGGTCTAATGTTTGCATGAATACATTTCTACACATATTTTAATAAAAATACATTTTTCACACGCACGCACACACACACACACATATACAAGCAAGGTATGCAGTTCATACTGATAACACATTTAGCCATCTAGGCCCTGATGTTCTGCACACCCCTTGATATTCAAGGGGTTCTTGTGTTTCTGGTGACTATGCGGGAACTAGAAGCACTTGACTCACGTTTCAAGGGTTTTCTTATTGTGATTTCAGGGTTTACCTTGACAGTTCTCCGTTTGTTGTTGGATGAACGAGCATGAGTGTGTGGATTCTAACCTGCTTTATTTTGTTCATGGTTTTTAACAGGTGTTGTGGATTCTATGCTTAGATTTTGTAGGAGCAGAAAATATATCCCCTTAACGCATGTTAACATTTTACCGCATACAATACAGTGGATACTTGCTAGTGCTTGTCCATTGATCCGCATGGGCTCATTTTAGGGCTAATTTGGGCTAATTTTTGATGGCCATTGTTCGGTTTTACCCCATGTTGGACAACACGAGGGATAGAATACTGAACTGTCACTGCAAAACTGCTGTTGTCACTTTTTTTTTTTTTTAAGGTGTTTATAGTATCAAACCCTCAGAGAGCGCCTTGCTAGTATAGACTATTTGACTTTACATGTTATGCTATTGCAGAAAATGTTATGTCAAAAAGGAGGTTGGCTGATGACTGTCACTTTAAAAGACCAGTTTAAATCAAAGTGAAATTTTGTTTGTCACATATGGTGCAGTGTATTTGCTCTGGAATTGCTTCCTCTATTTTCAGTATTATGTCCAATATACCCCCTATAAGGACAGTATAGCTTGATTTTGTATTTGTTAACTGTTGTTCACAATTTTTGCTCATTCAGTATCTGTATTTGTAGTGATGAATAGGATGAAATGATTCAATTAGCAGTGAAGGAGTATAGTGTACTAATTAACTGTATCCTTCTAACACATTTTAACCCTTTGGGGGCCTGTGAGGTAACCAGTACTTTGCAGATCAATGTATTGCACACTCCTCTGGGATGAAGGAAAGATATAACCTTTTGATAATTTGTAGATATACCTATTCATTTCAACTAGGTCACTCTGATTGAATTTGAATTCCCCTGATATAACTTTATTTAAATACATTTGCATAAAGCATAGAGATATTCCTTCTGGGGGAGTGAAATAGCTTTGCAACTACTTGCTTTAAGGTAGCTGAGAGAACCTTTATCTGGTTGTATTTTGTTACTGATCCCACTTATGTGGGAAGCAAGACATCAAATTCAAATACAACAACGTGTGTGTTTTCAGCATGCAGCTGAGAAACACGTTAAGGGTTTATTGATATTAACAGCATATGATTTTATGTATCTGTTTTTTGTTTTATATATTTTTGTTTAACCCCTTAACAACGGAGTGATTTGGGGGTGAATGGCCCTAGAGCACCACAGCACTTTTTTTTGCTGAAATGAATTCTGGGATTGTAGACCAGCGCAACATTCCTGGCACGTCGTATATCGTTACAAGGTTAAGTACAAAGTTTGTTGTTCTTCTATTTCTGCTGGTGATTAGGGGTGGGCAAAATCTCTCGCTGTGTTCCCGTGAGAAATTCCATAAAAACCTCTCTGTTTTTTGCTGGAAAATCCATCTTAAAACTAGCGATTAAAATTTTCAAATTTTTTGCCCATTGGCCAAAATTTTTCTGCATTTTTTTAATGACTAGAAAGTTTCCACCCATTGATTTACATGGTTTTCACCATTTCACTATAAAAACGTGACATATTTGCAGAAATTAGACACAAAGAAGAAGCTACGGAGTTAGACGTGCTGTGCTATTCTGCTGTGACCTTTAGTAGGGATGGGTGAAAATTTTCACCTCAAACTGAAATCTGTGAATAATGTAGACTTGTGCACGGGCAAAATTTTCGGTAAAATTCGAATTCGAACGAATTTTTTTTTTTCTAATTCGGATGATCCTAATTTCGGACCGGGCCTATTCGATTCGGACGAAATTCTGATCCATTCCGAATTATTTGGCCAAATTTAACATGGGTTAAATTATAGCAGTGCGCCTCCGTGCACGCTGCTATCATTATTTGCAGACAGGGTGTGCATTTAGAAAAAGATCCATCCCAAAAACGGACATTGTCATACAATGAAAGTCTGTGCATGCCTCTACTCTAGCATGGGATGCCAGTCACAATGCAAACGTCGAACATCGAAAACCCATGCCTGTCATTCAGTTTAGCATGTTCGAACATTGAAACCCCATGCCTGTCCTTCAATCTAGCATATGTTCGAACATCGAAACCTTATGCCTGTCATTCAATTTAGCATATGCTCGACATCGAAAACCCATGCCTGTCACATCCTACTCAACATAAGTGGTCGACTCGAATATGGACAAACTACATGTCACATTCTATGTTAGTACATGGGTAAAGATTAAGGTTTCATTTTCTGGTACCAGCCTCCTACCCTACTGTCCCTCTTTAGTACCCAAATTCCTCTCTCTCGTTTTCCTATCCTGATTTCCCCTCATATCAGATAAATCTATGTGTATATACATTGTAGAGTTTCATACTTCATCAAGAATAAACATCAATGATTGTAATGTGATAGATGTAATGTGTTAAAAAGAAAAATTGAGACATTCTGTTGTGAACAAACTGCAACACAGGAGAGAAATAAAAAAAATGCTTGACATCTATGCTGAAGAGGGGTCCACAGCATTGTCTTAGTATAGCAATATCACCGTTTTCCGTGAGTGTGCAATACAGGGCTCTACGGTAATTGCTGGGCATTTCCCAATGTCATAATCAGGGGATGATGGGAGTTGTATTCTAACTACTGTTAGGAAACACATAAGTGATGCACATTCATCTCCCACCTAGAAATTATTTACACACAAGGCAACTCCCCCAAGTAATACCTAGCCCCTTTCCAAGTGAAAGGACTTCCAGAAAGGCTTCAGATCTCTTAGTGACTCACCTGTTATTGCCAGTCAGCGGGACCCGGAGAGTAGGAGGGGGTGATGCTATGGCTGCACGGCACGGTGCTCTTAGTTGGTCACTTGTCGCAATGTTGAAGCTCAGCCCGGCCAGCACCTTCTGGGTGGAGACACCTCACAGCAATCCTGTTCAGGACACATCATGCACTGTTGTGCACTCATACTAGGGATCCCAAATGTTTAGACTCATTTTGTACAGGGGCACCCTCCTGTATTTGTAAAACCTCTCTAGCAAATCTGGGATGGTAGACCTATTTACTCAAGTCTTGACTTTAGGTGGGCGATAAACAATACAAAATAGGCATAATGTTTCACTATCACATAATTCACGTCACTGAAGCAGCCAGCAGGCATCGCCACTGAGCGAGCATAGGGCTGCCCGGCTGCTGACAGTCACACTGATGGGACACCCTGCAACACAGAAATGGTGGAAGAGCACAAAATAAACATGTTATGGGATGGCAAATTGCTGCCCCTGTCAAAGTGCCGCCTGGGTCCATGGACCCACTGGGACCCATGTAAGGGCCGGCCCTGTATTCGAACAAATACCTAATATTTTTTATATTTTGCACAGGAACAAATATTACTTGCTCTTGCAGTGGCAATAACTGGAACTAATGCTGGCTGCCTACCTATGCCTAGCCTAATGCTACCTGCCTGCCTACACAACAACTGTACACTCTCTAATCTCTTCTCTCTCTGAGCTCCAACAACCCAATGAGGAAATGCAGGCAGTCTGTCTGTGTGACTGTGTCATTAGTCCAACCCCCATCATGAAACGAAGAAGGCTATTCGAATACAGAAAAAAGAGGGAAGTAGTGCATGAAACGGAGAATGGAATTGGACTAGAGACATGGAGGGAAAATTATGGAGGGAAAGTAATTGAGCGCGCACAGGAAGTACAAAAAAGTCCTGGTCAAAAGTAGTCAAAACTTTTGGAAATGTGTCGATTGCCGAAACTTCCGAAAGTTTCGACGAATTTCGGACCTGGGCTGTTCGGAGTCGGATCATTTTTTCCGAATGACCCTTGAGTTTCGGATTGGCCGAATGTGTCCGAATGACCCCATTTTCGACAAAATCCGAATGTCTCCAAATGAATTCGCACATGTCTAGAATAATGGCACTTTCCACTTAGCGAATAATTTCCAGCGAAAAGTGCAGATTTCCCACTTTCAGTGCCTTTTCCTCCCATTAAAGTCAATGGGAAGAAAAGTTTTCTACAGCCATATAAAAGGCTGTCAGACTCTCACAGCTTGCCATTTTGTGTTTGTGAGAGGAGAGAGCAGCACCTTGTTTGAGCTAGAGAAGACAGAGAGGGGAATTGAAATTTAGTTTAGGGAATCTTTTAGTAGGGCATTTGTTCTGTGTAAGTGTTTATTAGGAGAGTCAGTGAGGCACTCTGGGGAGAAGAAGGGAGGAAGGAGGTTGATCCCAAAATAGTCCAAATTTCCATGTGACTGACTGACAAGAAGCAGGCAGCTAGGGACCTATTTGCTTGTTGATCTTGCTGTAATTGTCTCTGAGATGGGTGGGGAAGTCTGGGAAAATACTTTATTGATTTTGGACACACTGTGATAAAACAACAGGGTGGACAACTTAAAAAAAAATAAAAAAAATAAAAAATAAATAAAAAGAATAAAGGACTAAATATAATAAGTGACAGTGACAGACAGCTGACTGGGCTTCGGCAAGGCATCAAACAGCTCAATCAGCTGTGTTGTGTACCTGTACAGTAAAAAAACCGTAATGTCCAGCAAACGCATAAGGGGAAGGGGGAGGGGTGGAGCAGTGCAGGGACTTGAGAGTAAAGTAGTAGTTCAAAAACTGACTGCAGCAATGGTTGCTGCAGCATGTGCAATCAGTGATGATGATGATCCCTTTACTCCAAGGGAGGATGCAGTTTGTCAAGGTCTCAGCAAAACTAGTTCCAGCACCACCAGTGGCAGTAGAAATAAAGAAGCAAATAAGAACACTGAAGATTACAACAAGTCGCATTTAAGTTTTGATGATGCTGGCAATAGCATAATAGCGGAAGGTATAGCAGCTGAACCGCCTGCTGCAACAGATAATGAGACAAACAAGCACCAAAACACCCATAGTAGGGAACTTTGTTACAGTAAAAGTAAAAAGAAATTGTTTGAGACCTCCAAAAGCTTAGGGAAATAGAAGGGTAGTAGTGGGCAAACTGGGCAAGAAGTGACATGTGATGGTGATGCTGCTGAGGATGACCTAATGATGACTGATGATGATGCAGATCTATAATATATCCCTCCGGTATCCTTGTCTTGTTCAGATACAGATGAAGTTGAGAGTGAGGATGATGACAGGGCTATAAGGTTAACAGAAAGTGAAAGTCTGAATCTTCCACCACTTTTAAGGAGCACTGTGCCTGTCTATAAACTGTTTGAGAAAACCATTGGAAAGTTTGACCCTGGACAAGCACAGATGTCAAAAAACACACAGTCACCCTATCAAACATCATCAGTATCATCGCCTCTTCAAAGTCCAAGTCCCACTCAGCCGCACACACCTGTTTTGAGTACCCAGCAACAACAACACAGGTTAACATTCACAGTTTTTAGATAGGACGGGTGCCTCTGCTGCTGCTGCTGTAAGTGCTGCACCTTTGCCACCTAGTAGTACTGGCAGTAGAATTGCATCAACATCTAGCCCCAGTAGTAGTAGTAGCAGCAGCACCACCTCAAGCTAAGTATGTTGCTATCTGTTGTCAATGCAAAAAGCCTGTGAGCAGGGGGAAAACAGGCTCACACCTAGGCACCTCCTCTATGAGATCCCACCTGAAGCACAACCACAGGTCTGACTGGGGACACACTGTCAGCAGGCCAAAGGTGCCACAACTAGCAGCAGCAGAAGCACTTTAAAATGTTCCCAAGGCTCTAAGGAAGAAAAAAGAAGTAGTGAAGTTATTTATGTGTCAGTGTGTACTGCCAGTGCGGACAGTTAGTTAAGTCCAAATAACACCTATGGCTCCTGCTGCAGAGGAGTATGATGACTCTGGTTTTGCTGTAGGAGATGGCAAGAGTCATAGACTATACACACATGCTTCATCTACCGCCACCACCTCCTCTAGTAATGTTAAAGCAATAAAGTTTCAGGGTTCTTCTGCTATGTCCTGCCAACCCACACTGACTGAGTTCCTTGGAAGGAGACAAAAACTTCACAAAAACAATCCCAAAGTACGCCTTTGGAATGACAAGGTTGTCAAGATGTTGGCAATGGACATGCTGCCGTATTCTTTTGTAGAAAACCGAGGTTTCAGAGAACTGATGTCTTGTGTAGCTCCACGCTGGAATATCCCAAGCTGCAGTTATTTTTCCAGGACATCTGTGCCTGAATTGTACAAGCAGGTGATTAGTGTGGTGGGCAAAGGACTTAAAAGTGCGTATGGCAAGAAAATTCACCTGACAACAGATATGTGGACAATTGGGCAGAGCACAGACTATGTGACTGTGACTGCTCACTGAGTTTTCCTCCCAGCACCAACAATGGACAACACTAGATTAGAACATCAGGTGAAAGCCAGTAATCGTGCTTCTGGTTGTGGCACTGTGATTAAAAGTGGGCAGCAGCAGGATAGCCTATACCATCGTCACGCCATCTTGTGCATGCAGAGTTTTGAGAGACAATCCCACAAAGCTGTAGATGTTCTGAGTAAGCCAGAGCAGGTGATAGAGGAATGGCTTGTACCAAGCTCTTTAAAAGCTGGTTTTGTGTCTGCTGATAAGGGCTCCAACATAATCGCTGCTTTACCTTGCTTTGCCCTTGTGCTAAATTTACTTGTGTCCAGATTCCTGGCAGAATCCAAGACCCTCAAAGAGATGCTTACTATTGCCTGCAAAATCTGTGCCCATTTTAGTTGCTCCGATAGTGCACGCAACTCTCTATATTACATACAAGAGTGTAACAACCTGCCCCATCACCAGCTGAAAATGGAGGTCCCTACCAGGTGGAATTCCACCATGTACACGCTAGAACGTTTGTACGAGCAGAATAAGGCCATTAGCGAGTACACCATGCAAAACTGGAAGGCTTTGGAGGGAGCCTCTTTGTCACCTGGCCAATAGCAACTAATGTGCTATGTATGTGAGCTGCTGAAACCCTTTTTGGAGGCAACCATGCTGGTGAGTCACATTGGGGCAGGAATTAGTTAAATTCTACTACTGATATTTTTATTGCAGAAAAAATGAGGAGCATGGCTGAGGATTCTTACCAGAATGATAACACAGACATGCACCAGCTGGTAAAGGACTTGTTAGAGTGCTTTGAACAAGATCATCTCTAGTGTCCTTTAAAAGCAATGAAGAATACATTCTTGTCACTTTGCTGGACCCCCGTATTAAACACAAAATTTCAGAATTCCTACCAAAGGGCCATCAGTGGTTTGTCACAACAAGGAGTTATGGTGATCAGCAGCAACTCTCTGAGGAATCAGATTCTGTCAAGGAATACCGTGACATGCTTATTGATCGAGTGGAGGTTTGCATTGTGGAGGATGAGAGGGAGAAAGTGAGGGCACAAGAAACATCTAAGCAGTATAGTGAAAAGGAAGGCAGCAAAGCATTTGAACCAGCAGAAGCAGCTACATCATCAACCAGAATATCCCATTTGGAACACAGGGCAATTCATGGGTCTCAGCAGAGGCAGCAAAAACCCAGCATTGGTAGTGGTGGTGGTGGTGGTAAATCTCTTTGGGACATGCTCCCTGAGTATGGGTTGGTAACTGACACACAGGAACACTGTGTAGCTCCTAGAAGTGGTCCCAATGCATATGAGATGGTTTCTGCATACTTTCAGGATAGCTATGTTTTAGGCAGAAACAATGACCCCATGGATTACTGGCAAAAAAGCAGTGTGTGTGGCCAGCATTGACACGTACTGCAGTGGAAAGCCTCGGTTGTCCTCCAGCAAGCGTTGAGTCTGAGAGAGTTTTCAGTGTGGCTGGTTATGTTGTCAATGACAATCAAGCAGCAATGTTGGGAGACTAGCATTCTTAAAAATGAACCAGCATCTCATACCATCTGAGTATCAGGTAGCAGAAACCACACATGACAGAGAAAGCCAGGACAAATATATTAACTGCAGCTCAGATGAGGAGTTGGAGGAAGGATGTGAAGAAGGGTTTCCATCATATATACTACTTGGGACCACTGCTATGACAGATAAGTAATGTGTGTCAATAATCTGAGAAGGAGGATAGCGAAAGACAAAGATAAAAACAATATACATACACAAATCACACCATGCCAGTCCCCCACCACCACCACTGCCACACACATCTGCCACATTGTAGGTTGTACTTTATTTTTTTTTTATTGCTTGATATCATCATGAATACGTGTCAATTAAACAGGAAGTTAGTGCTGTGGGCAAAGGACAAAAGTATTCTGCATGCTAACACATTTTTCAAGGCATATGTTGCTGTAGGACTCACAACTTTGACTTTCAGCCACTTATTTCTAAACTTCAGCCCTCACGAGATGTAATATTACAGTAGAAAATGTAGTACCTATTAGAAATATAGGCAAAAAATGTGTTAAAGTAGATGGAAAATTTGTTAAAATAGGCATAAGAAGGACATTTTTGCATAGGTGGAAAGGAAAAAGTTTTTGCTAGAAAAGCGAAAAATCGGCACGGTTTTGCAAAATTTTTGACGGGAAATTTTTCACACTTTATTGAGGAAAAATTGAGGCAGGAGAAGCTCATAGTGACTGCTATCACTATGAGCAGGTTTAAAAATAATAAATGGAGTAACTCGAAAGACCATTATGTGTCTACTGAGTCTGAGGAGGAGGAAGTGAGCAAGACTGAACCAATGATGTCCAGTCCCTCTAAATCACCTCAAGGGATCTTGGGGAATTTAATGAGAAGGGAGGGAGAAAAGGGAATGGGAAGGGAGGGAGAAAAGGGTAGTACTAGTAAAAGCAGGACAGGTCAGCTGCCTGTGCCTGCTGCTAGACTTTCTGCCTCTGCTGCCACCATTGCTGCCCCTGTTGAAACCAGTGCTGTGCCTGCTGCCAGTGCTGAACCTGCTGCCACCAATACTGTGCCTGCTGTCAGACATGCTGCCCCTGTTGCCAATGCAACCAGTGCTGTGCCTACTGCCAATGTTGAAGCATCTGGCAGCAGTGCTGAAGCTGTTAGTGTGTCTAGTAATACTCAGGAGGGGGGTAGGAGAAGATTATGACAAGTGTGACAGCAGGGGTCCCTAAGTCACACTTGCCATCCCATAGCAGTCCTGCCAGTGCTACTACTACTACTACTACTACTACTACTACTACTACTACTAAGACGGTCCAGCAGCTTGTTAGTATAAGGAGTGAGGGAGGAGGTAATCAATATCCTCATTTTACAAGTGACTGTGAGGAGGAAGACTCTGGGGCTGAACTTGATGTGCGTGCTGTTAGTAGTAGCAGTAGGAACAATGATGGTAAAGCAGCCGGTGGGACTAGTGTTAAGGGAGTGGTAGGGGAAGCATTTGAGGGCATCCAGACTAGCTGTCAAGGGAGCCCACACCATTCCTCTGGCTCTGGGAGTCCTCCTCCCCTTTCCTTCACTACAGTGTCCAAGTGGAACATGATCCTGAACAGGCCAGAACTGGTGTTGGGGGGAGAGCAGGCTCAGAATTAATACCGCCACCACCAGCAGGAGCACAGATGAGCTGCCTGTGCCTGCTGCTAGTGCTGCCAGTCTGCCTTCTTCAGGTCAAACAGAAATGCCAAGTGTGACATTAGTGAACCCTCTGTCACATTTCTCACCGTTGTCACCTCCTCCAAGCAGCAGTAAGATGTCTGTGGTAGAGCAGCAGCACGTAGGGACTAGTGGTGGTGGTGCTGGTATTGATGGTAGAGAAGCTGGGGTGGAGACATTGATGGCTGTAACGGATCATGGTTCATTACTGGAAGCTCTCTCTGGGCGTACAGATTGTCAGCCCATTGTTGCAGGCTATGGAGAACTTTAAGACGTTATACTGGCGGACAGCTACACCAAAAAGACCAAAATCATAGCCTGCTGGCTTGCTTTAAATGGACTGGGCAGTTAGGGGTTAATTATATGTGTTTGGACAAGGCTACTTCAAATGTGTATTGTATTACTGCCTGGTCCAGAGGTCAATTAGGGTTCCACCTACTAATCTCTCTGTTGTGTATCCACTGTTTTCTGTGTGATGGGATTAGTCTGGGGTTCTGACTGTATGTAACATCTGGTTCCATTGTGCTGTGTTGTTGATTGTGTCAGTCATACTGCCTGTCACAGCCTCTGTGTTGTCCCTTTGTTCATGTGTGTACAGTAACCCCAGGGGGTCCAATTGTATTGCAATCCTTTCTACCAACAGTCCATTGTATCCATTGGTTGCAACCCCATTGTGTATTATGTTGACACTATTGCCATTGTGGGAAATTCCCAAAATAATGTATAAAAAACCCAGACTTGTTGAATAAAGTGTTAGTCGTTGGAATTAAGAAGGTTTCCTGTGTCCTTATTCCTTGGTGGTTTAAAGTGTCTTTTCGGATGCCCATCCAAGCCAGCTAAGAGCTCTCTGTTTCCAGCTGGTGTTCCAGCTTTTCCAGTGTTCCAACATTCCAGCATATCAGCCAGCTGCAGTGAACCGGCCCTTTGGAGTACAGTTACCAGCCTGCTTTCTCCAGCTACCCCCCTTGTAGCTGACAGTAGGAGCCCAGCAGTTTCCAATTGATGATACAGTTCCAGAGATCCAGACAGTTATCCTGTTTCACCAGAAAGGCTACCCACTTGTAGCCACATCTAGGAGGGAGAGACCCAGAACAACGGTCTAAGTTAGCCCAAGGACTTAGGCTCCCATTACAATGGCCTTTTTATCAGAAACTGAGAAGGAATTGGAGATAGGGATGAGGATGGGCATCACTACCACCACTGGCAATCAATAGGAATCACTAGGAATGTTCAACTGCTCGAATTCTGGCTTCTGCTGAGTTGCAAGGGCAGCAGGTTGCTGAAGAGAAGGCTAGTGTGCCACAGACTACCATGTACACAGTGGGAATGTGGTCAACAAATGATGCGGGACTAGGACAGGTTCCACTTGCCGGCAGTAGCAATAGTCCCGGTCCTAGTTGCAGTGCTGATTTTGAGGCAGTAGCAGCAACATCATCTGCTGCCAGCAAAGGCAGTGAAGGGGAATGTGGACAAGAAGAAAGAGGTCATTCTTCTCCACTTTCCCCCTCTCCCCTGAAGTCATGGGTGTGGGACTATTTTTCTGTTGGGGCAGGCACAGTGCTGTCATCACCAAAGGCACTGTGCACAATTTGTGACAAGTAAGTGAGAAGGGGAAAGGAGGGAACACAAACATAAACATACAGGAACAGGTGCACTAAGACATGTAATAATAACGGAATCATGTAGAAGTAAAAGCAGAGTATACTTTTTATTGTAGCAAACATATAAAATCACGGACAGTACCTTCAATCTTCTCTGAGCAACAGGAGAAATTATTACCTAGCGGGTACCTTTCAACTGCAGATGTAACAGTATTTCAAATCGACATGTTTCATGCACACCAATGCTTAATCATGATCAATAGAAAGATCAAACACACGTTCAATGGTTAGATTTGAATCATCGAATGACCAATTAACACACAAATGAGTGATTCCTTTCAACAAGCAGTCAATCTACGGAAATCTTATAAGGACAAAAGTAGAGTAACATTTAACTTCTTACATAATAATGCCTGGGTTAACCCTCAAGTTGCCTGGGTGGGAATACAGGCACCATAGTCCGAACCTCAGACTCCCCTTCAAAATAAAAATATAGATATAAATAAAGTTATTCTACCAGACTCCGGATGGCTGCAGTTAAAGGCAAAGTGAAGAGTATCCAATGTAGTGTACTCGGTCATTCAAAGCCAACTAACCAATACAATTCATTTCAAATAATTGAACACAGTCTACCACTAAATCATATGAATATCTTAAAAGACCTTATACATAAACGGCGACAAAAACACCTTCTTCAATAGAACAAATACTCATCACCAAAAAACTATATCCAAACCTTATCAAATCAAAAAAGTATATCTAGTACAATATGTCTCCATTAAAGCCATAATCATCCAGACATTAAATGTTGGATAAGTAAACCCTGAAATCCCATAACATCCAAAAAACAATATTTTAAACAAAACATGTTACAGCATATTGTCTGTTAAGACAAAATGGATGTCTGGTTTTCAAGGTAAATATCCAGAACACCTCTCTCTTGGATAATTTGGCATCCAAATCACCTCCTCTACTCCCCAGTGTAACTTTCTCAATACCTTGTATACTTAGAGTTTCCATGTTACATTTATTGGTCTTGAAATGTGAAGCCAAATTAGATCTAAAAATATCGCTTAGTATGTCACTGAGGTGTTCATTCAGCCTCATCCTGAGGCTTCTCATAGTTTTACCTACATACTGTTTCTTACAGTTTTTACATGTAATCAAATAAATTACTCCTTTCGTTGCACAATTAACAAAACCATGTATTTTATAAACTTCCTCAGTGACACTCGAAACGAAAGTTCCAGATGTATTGATATGCTTACAATTACCACACTTTGAGTTGCCACATTTATGACAACCCTCTACTGATAACCATGTAGACAATTTGTTCCTTTTGTTATCACCTTTAAATAAACTAGGTGATACCGCAGTAGCAATTGTCAGGGCTTTCTTCGATATAAACTTAATACTTGTCATAAGAACCTTTTGTAATCTTTCATCGGCATTCAACATTGGCAGATGTTTTCTTATAATGTGTATCTTATCCGTTACTTGGGCCCTTGTCTGGACCTCGAACGTTTTACCTAAAGACTATGGCCCCTTGGCCTCCTTTGACCTCAGATGGGGGGTTTACTATCTTTATGTTAAAAGATTTATGTTTTATGTATTGTCAAATATTGTATGTGTTTAATTGTACTTGTCCCTAGGATGTGTATTGTAGTCACTCCAGCCATTTGACTCAAGACCTCCTGCTGGGTGTTAATCAAGTCATTGTATTGAGAACTGTCCTGAGACCCCCTGCTGTGTGTGTTAATCCATCCACGCCCCTCAAATCTTTGTTCAATCAAGCCCTTTTGTATCTGGTTTCACCCATAAGTTCAATGTAAAGATTTCTGTATAAATATCTGTAGTTTGTGTCAATAAAGGAGTTATGTTTTGGAGTGAACAAGGAGTCCTGGAGTCTTGTATTGCTTATGGTCTAAAGTGTCCACTCTGATACCCATCTGCGCCAAGTATCCTGAATCATCGACCGCCTGCTGCCAGCTTCCTGCGTCCCAACTTCATATGCTGTCAGGCGGCGACATGGACTCTTCCCTGCTTCCAGCGATCCTGCGGCTGTTTCCAGTGACTGTCCATACTTCAACTGGTGCATCCGACGGCGCTTATCTGCGTCAAGAAGGAGAGAACCAGGAACAACGGCGGAAGGCGACGTGGTCCCTTCCCAGCTTCCGTTACATTAGTGGCATAGCGGTGGGATCTCTCCTTCTTTTATCAGGTGTATTAGCTAAGAGATGGAGGTGAAAGCGCGGCTACTGGAGGCCATAGGAGTGTACAACATGCAGTACCACTACATTGGATGTCAATGGGAGACCTTCCTAGGTGATTTAGCTGAGGAGTTTTACCGGGAGGTCACCACCTGCATCACAGAGGAGCTCCGAGTCCAGGACGGATACTGGGAAATGATCAAGTGCCTTCACAAGGAGTATACAGGAGTTATGGTTGACTTTTTCCCATTCAACTTGCGCCTGACACTCCAACAACTGGTGTGGATGGCCTTTCAGGAGGATGCTACTTTCGGCCACAGGAATTACAGCCGCTACTGGGAGATCTGGGAGAAAAGAAAGGCCATGTTTGGAAGCTACTTTCCTCCAGATCTGGAGGGGAACCTAGACCGTTTAGTCGAGGAGGAATGGAACTTGGAGCTAATGTACATGGGCTGGATAGAGGAAGCCCAGGAGATACAAAGAGAGGGAAAAGACTGGGGGAGTTACTCATCTGAGGAGGACTTCAGTGGAGCTGAGGACTTAGATGGAGCTGCCCCTGTTCACTCCACACTGGTGAGTGGGAATGAGTTCCTCACCAGTGCCCCTTGTGGTGCCCCTACATCAGGGAAGGGGACAACGGTCCTCCCTGATGCCCCTTTGCCCCTGAATGATGTTTTGCCTGAGCTGAGGAGTGGGAATGCGTTCCTCCTCAGCCAAGAAGATGCCTCTGCATCAGGAGATGGGACAGACGTCTCCCCTGATAGGCATGTTGCCCCTTTCCCTGCTTTCCCAGCTGCGGTGGATGAGATGTAGGTCCCCACCAGCAGCAATGTTGTGCCCCAACTGATGGGTAGGAGAGAGCCCATCAGTCCCTGTGAACCCCTTGCTGTGGTGAGTGTGGAAGAGCTCACCAGCAGCCCCAAAGTGATGCCCCCTGTTGTTGTGGAAAATGCCCTGGAAAAGGAGCAGTATGTGCTCCCCAGGGCCATGGATGATGCTGCCTTGAGGGATGGGACTGCGGTCTCCCTCAAGGCAGAAAAAGGGCCTGTGAGTGATGGCCTACAAGAGGAGGACCCCAGCAGGCTGGGAGAGAGCAGTGCTGCTGGCCCTCCTGAGGATATGTTGTGTGAACTGGTGGGTGGAATGGAGTGCCCCACCAGTCCCCCTGTGATGCCTGGCCTGGTGAGTAGGCGCAAGCTCACCAGGGTCTGGGAAACCCCTGCTGCAGTGGAAGAGACGCAGGTCCCCACCAGCAGCCCCAGTCCGTCCCCTGTTGTTGGTGCACTGGAGAAAGGAAAGATGGTGTTCTCCAGGTACCTGAATAAGATTGCAAGGAGGATTGAGTTTGCTCTCCTCCCCAAGACAAGAGATGGCCCTGATGTGGGGGGCCAGGAAGAAGAGGGATCCAGCAGGCTGCCACCCTGCAGTGCTGCTGCTGGCCCTGGAAACCCTATGTGTTGCCCTAAGACCCCCATGCTGGAGAGTAGGAGAGAGCTCTCCAGTCCCCTTGTAACCCCTGGCTTGGTGCATGGGAGCGAGCGCACCAGGTCATGTGAAGCCCTGGCTGGGGCCCCTGGATTACCTGAGTTCTGCCTGGGGGGTGGGAATGTGTCATCCACCCGGTCCTTTGGAACTTTGAATACCCCTGCCCTGCCCAAACGAATGCCCAGTTATGTGGACGGTGCTCAGAACGTTGCCCCAGCCCAGGAGAGTGGGAAGGACAACCTCTCCTGTCCCCCTGGGGCACTTGCCCAACTAAAAGGGGGAGATGTGCCCCTCTCCCCACACTTTGATGCCCAGGCCGCTAAGGACCCAGAGACACAGTTGCCCCAGGGAGATCCCCTGTATAGATTGGCTCTGGACCCTGAGCCACTGGCCCCAGACCCAGGAACATTGGACTCCAGCTCTGAGTGGATCATAGCCCAGGAGAGGCTGCCCATTTGGTGATTGTCAGGGCCAACAGGCACCAATATCCCTGGCCCAGGATTAAGAACCAAGACTGTACCCCTGGTCCAGGACAAGGGACTTGTTTTCTATTGCCAGGCCCGGACAAGGGGCTCATGTTTTCTACAGGCCCAGGACAAAAGGACTGCTCATTGTTTCCCTGGCCCAGGACAAGGGGCTTCCCATAGGAGACTGGCCTAGGACCAAGGCCTCTGGACTAATGAACTGTCCAGACAAGGGGTTCACAACAGCAATGCTCTCTTACAGCTCCAAGCCAGCGTTTACTATTGCAGCCGCTGGCTTGGTACAAAAAGGGGGAGAAATGTAACGGATCTTATCCGTTACTTGGGCCCTTGTCTGGACCTCGAACGTTTTACCTAAAGACTATGGCCCCTTGGCCTCCTTTGACCTCAGATGGGGGGTTTACTATCTTTATGTTAAAAGATTTATGTTTTATGTATTGTCAAATATTGTATGTGTTTAATTGTACTTGTCCCTAGGATGTGTATTGTAGCCACTCCAGCCATTTGACTCAAGACCTCCTGCTGGGTGTTAATCAAGTCATTGTATTGAGAACTGTCCTGAGACCCCCTGCTGTGTGTGTTAATCCATTCACGCCCCTCAAGTCTTTGTTCAATCAAGCCCTTTTGTATCTGGTTTCACCCATAAGTTCAATGTAAAGATTTCTGTATAAATATCTGTAGTTTGTGTCAATAAAGGAGTTATGTTTTGGAGTGAACAAGGAGTCCTGGAGTCTTGTATTGCTTGTGTCCACTCTGATACCCATCTGTGCCAAGTATCCTGAATCGTCGACCGCCTGCTGCCAGCTTCCTGCGTCCCAACTTCATATGCTGTCAGGCGGCGACGTGGACTCTTCCCTGCTTCCCTGCTTCCAGCGATCCTGCGGCTGTTTCCAGTGACTGTCCATACTTCAACTGGTGCATCCGACGGCGCTTATCTGCGTCAAGAAGGAGAGACCCGGGAACGACGGCGAAAGGCTACGCGGTCCCTTCCCAGCTTCCGTTACATAATGCTTTTAATCCGCTGATACTTTATGCTGTATAGAGTCGAGAAGATCACCTTGTTTCCCTCACCGGATCGGCCACTTCCAATCCCACCTATGATAGCCGATCCTTTGTATACAAGGAGATCTTCTCTTTTTTTACTCCGCGCTATGGACAAAGCTCTATCCAAAGTCCATCGTGGATAACCTCTCTGTACAAACCTATTGTACAGCTCATACGCTCTCAGTTCAAATAAATCATTAGTAGTACAAATACGCCACAAGCGTATGAACTGGCCAACAGGTATTCCTTTAATGACATGTTTGGGGTGACAACTCTCGGCCCTCAAAAGACTATTCCCTGCCATAGGCTTTCTAAAGATGTCAGTGATAACATTTCCCCCAGAAACATTAGCAACAATCTCCAAATCAAAAGATTAATTTTAACTGGATTACTATCATATGTAAATTTCAAATTAAGCTGATTGTTATTCAAATATCTAACAAAAGCATCTTGATCATCATCCGACCCACTCCAGATAAAAAGTAGGTCGTCTATATATTTCCCGTACCATTCAATGTGCCCTCTGAAGGGATTCCCATCTCCAAAGATGTGGGACTCCTCCCACCAACCCATAAATAGGTTGGTGTATGAGGGTGCAAATTTTGCCCCCATAGAAGTCCCACACCTCTGGAGATAGTAACTTCCCCCAAACATGAACACATTGTGGGTCAGGAGATACTCGATAACTAGAACCAGAAAGTCCCTGAAGACTTCACTAAATTGGCTATATCTTGCCAAGTGATAATTAAGAGCTATGATCCCTAGATCATGTGGTATGCTTGAGTACAATGACCTAACATCACAGCTCAACCACTGGAAATGTGATTTCCATTGGACATTACTCAAAGTCTGTAATACTTGAGCGGTATCCTTAATATAACTATAAAGCCTTACTACCAGAGGCTGAAGAACCAAATCTGCCCATTCACACAATGGTTCATTCAATGAATTTTTTATGAATTTTCGGCAAGTGATGGAAAATGGGCAAGATGGGATTTTTGACCAACAACACATCACTTTCTCGCTTATTAAAAATTCCAAGGGACAGGCCCCTCTCTACAATAGAGCTTAAAGCACCTGCAAAGTCTCGGGTAGGGTTCACTGATAATCTGGTGTAAGACTCCACATCAGACAATTGACTTAAACCCTCCTTCAAGTAATATGATGTATATAATATTACCACAGCTCCACCTTTGTCCACATTTTCTATGGTGATTTCATCCCTTCTGGCTAAACTCTGTAAAGCCAATCTCTCCTGATGATTGATATTAGGAGTTTTATTTATAATATTTTGGCTCAATGTAACTAAATCCCTTTCAACAAGTTCCTGAAAATTATCCAAAACACTTCCCCTACAGGAAATGGTAAAAACTGGATATATGACTCAGATCTACCTTCACCCTTTTGACTTCATGATCAGGTTGATAAAGTTGACCTTCTCTCTGAATATCTCCCATATCTATCAAGGTGCAAAATTCCTTAAAGGACCAATGCACCACAGGATTATTATTAATCAATAAGGGTAATTGTGATTAACTATCAACTGTTAAGTCATTAAAGTCATCGGCATCTTGATCTTGAGTGAAAAATTTCCTTAATGTTAATTTTCTAACAAATTTATTTAAATTTATCATAGTTTCAAACAAATCAAAATGCCAATCAGGGGCAAAGTTTAACCCTTTCTCCCAAAAGATTAATTTCTGAAAGTGATAACTCATAACTCGAAAGGTTAACAACACACCTTGGCACAACCTCTGTGATATTATGCATGAAACACAGACACCATGACATTTATGTCAAACATGTTAAAGCCAAACACTCATTACAGAAATCAAGCACCACTGTTGCTGTACCCCCTGACTCTCTAGATAGGCAACAAGAGATGAGGTGGAGATCAAAGATGAGGAAGAATAGAGAAACTGAGACAGACACTGGAAGTTCCATGATGAGCAAAACAACTAGCTTGTCGGTACACCTTGTTCATCGTTACCTCCCCCTCCAAATGATAGCCACTTTGTTGATGTTAGGATATGGCAGTTCATCTTTACCCATTGTACACTGCATGGTGCACTGACCACACATGCCAGTGTGGTGGAGGAGAATCGATACCAGGTCATCAGGTGGCATCTGAGGAGAGTCCATCCCACAGAAGATGCTAGGTTGTTGGAAGGGAGGGTTCATCATTACTATTAAACTGTAAGCAAGTTGTCATGTGTCCTTAGCGGGGTCTGGACAAGGGGTATAGTGACAGCAGCAGTATTTGGGTTCTAGTGTCATGGTGTTTGGATATAGCTGTGCCTCCAGATGTTATTTTGCACACACACTGTGCACATTGCAGTTGCTGATGAGAGCCATAGTTCCTGCTCTCAAGAGAAGCATTTATATTCTAACAACACATCCATTATTTTGGAGGAGGGGCAGGTGGAGAAGAATTATTGGTCAACTTCTACTTTTCTCCACATAGATTGGGGGCTACTTATTGTGCTGATACTGCCTCAGGCACATCACTGGAGATAGTTGTGGCAAGTGGAACCTTCATCATCTATCACCAATGTTACTGTTATTGTTGATCCCATTCCCTTTTGGCTGTCTAATCATCCTGCTGTTTAAACATCTCAGCAGCAGCTACAAGAACAGCAGTTGCAAATTCTGCAATTATGGACTCAGGAGGAGGATATCTGACAATGGGCAGTGGCCACTGGCCAACATGACCTCCTGAAACAAAAAAACCCATAGTCCTACTGTCATGATCACTCATATGTGGACCACACTGGTGGAGCGGCCGCATCCGCTTCCTCTGTCAGCTTAACCAGCTCTGGATCTCGCGAGAGCGTGCACCCGTCTTGGGTTTCCTATGGCAACATGCATACTCTCTCTTCAGGGCTGGCTGTGGTGGCCGTCTCCTTCCTCCTCCCACTATACCCACTATATGGGCTATATTTGGCTGCCCACTTCCCACATTAAGCACCCTTACGTGGTGCTGATTTCTGGTACTATGTGGTTCTCCTGGCTTGGCAGCATATCCCTCTGGTTCTGACTCTGACTTGACTGACGACCTCCTCTGTCTTCTGACCCACTACTTGGCTACGAATTGCCTCTGGTTCTTACCTTTGCTTGGCTGACGACCTCCTCTGGCTCTTGACCCACTGCTTGGCTGCAGATTCCTTCTGGTCCTGACTCTGGCTTGGCTGACTCCTATTCTGGCCACTGATCTATAGCTTGGCTGGCGTATATACACTGGCCCTGACCTTGGTTTGGCTGGTTGCCTCCTCTGGCTCTGAGCTTAGTTAGGCTGATTCCTTCAGCTAGTTACTGACCCTTGGAAGCTGGGTTCAGCTCTGACTATTGTCTATTCTGTTTATATGTTTGTGTCTCTATCACTTGTACTTGCTGAATAAAGTATTGGTTTTATTATTATCCATTGTCCGTGGTTTGTTCCCAGTGTACCGTACACCTACACAAAAAAAATTAAATTGTAGGGGTTTGTTTATAAGTCCTACAAATCAATGTTTCCTCGGGGGTTGGGGCTTTAACAACAAATCTAATAAATCACCCTCTACAAAATACTCTCTCAAGTCAAGTACCATTCTACTCCAGTGGCAGCTTATGTCCAGAGGTTCCTGTCTCTATCACTTTACATACAAATGTCATATTTATTAACTTTTTTTATTAACTGTCCCCCCAATACCAGTCAAGAAACATAGTAACATAGTAACATAGTTGATGAGGCTAAAAAAAGACGTGTCCATTAATTCCATTCCATGCCAAAAACTCCCCTGTTGATGCAGAGGAAGGCAAAAAAAAAAAACCCTCTGGAGCAATTTCTAATTTAGCCCCCCAAAAAATCCGTCCTGACTCCAAATGGCAGTCAGATATTTTCCTGGATCAACATCCTATTTGCTTTGAAGTCAGCTGTCATAATTTTCAATATTGTTCTGGCATCCATTGCTTTATTGAAAGCAGTTGCATTATCTGCAAGTATAACATGCCGAGGCAAAGAATTCCATAGCTTAACTGCCCTTACTGTAAAGAATCTCTGCCTTTGTTTTAGTCGAAAGCACCTTTCCTCAAGTCTTAATGGATGACCTTTTGTTCTTAGCGCAACTCTTTGCGTAAATAATTAATTGGCTAGTTATTTGTATTGACCTTGAATGTATTTGTAAATGGTAATTATATCAACCCTTAGACGTCTCTTCTCTAATGTAAACAAACCCAGTTTATCTAGTCTCTCTTTATAACTCAGATCCTCCAATCCCTTTATCAGTTTTGTTGCACGTATCTGCACCTTTTCCAGTTCAACAATGTATTTTTTAAGAACCTGCGCCCAAAATTGTATTCCATATTCTAGATTGACCTAACCAAGGATTTATGCAGATGTAGGATAATATTAGCATCCCTTGCATCTATACCTCATTTTATGCAGGCTAGTACCCTATTTGTTCTTGCAGCAGCTGAGTGACTGCACACTGCTGCAAAGTCTATCGTCTATCAGCACTCCTAAATCTTTCTCTAATGAGGATTCCCCAAGTTGTTTCCCATTTAGAGTATATGTAGCAAGTTTGTTTCTACAGCCCTAATGCATAACCTTACATTTATCTACATTAAATGTCATCTGCCACTTTACTGTCCATTCACTCAGTTTATCTAAATCCTTCTGCAGAGAGAAAAACATCCAGCTCTGCACGTATTTCCTTACATAGCTTAGTGTCATCAGCAAAGATTGAAATTTCAATTCCCATGTCTAGATCATTAATAAACAAATTAAAAAGCATTGGGCCCAGGACTGAAACCTGTGGCACCCCACTTATAACTTTAGACCAATTTGAAAAGGTTCCATTTACAACAACTCTCTGCCATCTATCATTTAATCAGTTCTCAATCCATGTACAGATAACACCACCCAAACCGAAGCCTTTTAGTTTATGCAATAACCTGTTGTGAGGCACTGTATCAAAGGAGTTTGCAAAATCCAAGTATACTACATCTACAGCAAATCCCCTGTCCAAATTACTACTTACTCTTTCATACAATGCAAGTAAATTAGTCTGACATGATCTATTCTTCATGAAACCATGCTGATTTCACTAATAATATTGTTTGTCTTCACATAGTTCTGAAGAGTGTCAGGTAGTAACCATTCTAGTATCTTACCCAATATGGAAGTCAAGCTCACAGGTCTACAATTTCATGGTTTGGATCTTGCCCCCTTTTTAAACAATGGAAGTACATCAGCTTTCCTCCAATCACATGGCACTATGCCTGATGAAAGTTAATCAATAAATATTAAGTATATGGTGTCCAAGGGCCTCAATAAAGAAGTGTACAATCCGCATGGATGGACAGTTGACAAAGTGGAATGAGCAGGTAGACAGCAGACAAGCACCAGCAATCCTGCCATCAAAGCCTAGATGCAAAGTAATGTCCATCGTATAAATTAGAGCAGAAGTGCCACAAAGAGAAGTTTGGAGGGGGTTCCTTCTTAGGCAGAGCTGGAATTCCTGGGTCCCATGGGGAGGTCTCACAACCAGCCACTTCCCAAGCCATGATAAACAAAGAGAGCTGGCCCCCCATTATCCCCTCAAAGACACTAGAGGACAATTTTGGAGTGATCTTCAAAGTTGACTTAGTGACGATGCCACTTTGAACATAAACATTATGATCTTTAGTATCTCGTACTTCTGCTAACTGTACTTGACACTTGACTGGGCAGACAGCCGCGTCAAGCTGAACACACATAGGCTCTTGTAGAGTACCAAGCTGAGGAGACATTCATTCTTCATCCACGGTGCATGGCTCCCGCTGCAAAGTTTCAGTGCGCCCACTTACAAATTCCTCTCGCATCACTGATATGATTTTGTATCGAAAAACATGGAGATCCTCCTTGGAAGGTAAGTGCATAATATCAGCAATTTTGATGCCTGGGGAGGCTAGGGGAAGCAGCAGAGATCGGAGAGGAAGTCTCGGGTTTACAGGAACACAGCCAACAATAGCAACCTAAGACGCTTGGGCAGCCATTTCTACCGCAAACACACTGATCCCAGCCATGATGTGGAGAGAAATCTTCTGATATAGCTGACAACCCCAGAAACACAACTCCGCCAAATCTAGCTGACAGTATTCTAGAAGTCCTAATTTAATTCTGAGAGCAAAACAAGCGAAATCCAGCCAGCATCAGTGTAAATATAGGGCCATAATATCATGGTGCCCGTGTTTCCTGCTCTGATGGCGACATTGTTATGCATTGCTGTACTCTGATTGGCTGGTCATTTTGCTCCACCCAGGGTTTGCCTTTATATACTCTGGTATGGCGTTCCTAAGCCTCCCTTTTGTGGTGTATGTATTCCTGATTATTATCCGTGCTATTGCTTATCGTGTATGACCTGGCCTGCCTGACTACGTTCCTGAGTTCCTGTTTGCTGCTGTTCCGTTGCTGACCATATTTGGCTGAGAACCCACTCCATTGCTGACCGTATCTGGCTGAGAACCCGCTCTGTTGCTGACCGTATCTGGCTGAAGGACCCACTCCATTGCTGACCGTATCTGGCTGAGAACCCGCTCCGTTGCTGACCGTATCTGGCTGAAGAACCCACTCCGTTGCTGACCTATCTGGCTGAAGAACCCGCTCTGTTGCTGACTGTATCTGGCTGAAGAACCCGCTCTGTTGCTGACTGTATCTGGCTGAAGAACCTGCTCCGTTGCTGACCGTATCTGGCTGAAGAACCCGATCCGTTGCTGACCATATCTGGCTGAAGGACCTGCTCCATTGCTGACCGTATCTGGCTGAGAACCCGATCCATTGCTGACTGTATCTGGCTGAGAACCCGCTCTGTTTCTGACTGTATCTGGCTGAAGAACCCGCTCCGTTGCTGACCGTATCTGGCTGAAGAACCCGCTCTGTTGCTGACTGTATCTGGCTGAAGAACCCGCTCCGTTGCTGACCGTATCTGGCTGAAGAACCCGCTCCATTGCTGACTGCACTAGGCTGCGAACCGCTCCGTTGCTGACTACATCCGGCTGAAGTACCTGCTCTGGTACTGACCGTGTCTGGCCGAGCTACTTGGCGACCCCGTGAGGTCACCGAGATCACTGGGCTGTGTTGCCATTGTCGGTGTGAGCTGTGAGACGCTATTTCTTGTTGACCAAAGGCTAAGCCCCGTGCTTATGCTGCTCTATTAACCGCCGCTGGCGGTGTGCACAATCGAAGTACCTGTGCAGTGACCCATCACTGACTGTGTTACTCTGATCACTCTCTGTGTCCACCTCCCTTGTAACGTTGGGCTCACTTCCTATGGGAGTTGCAGTTATTCTCTGGGCGTTGACCATTAACCCTGTGAGTACCTGGATAGTCCAGGTAAGAGCGAGTACTGTTCCACTGCAGAAGCTTTGAGCTCTAGAGCCAAAGTTTCATATACATTTTGTAGGGTGAGGGGACACTGGTTGCGTTCCATCTACTTACCGTTGCCTCGATCCACCCCTAGCGTTCTAGGGTTTGTCTATTTGCAGTTGCCTTGGTCTGCGGTAACCCTTCCCTAGGGTTAGTGCTGCCATTACACGGTTGCCTTGTTCCTACTGTCTAGTGCCTGGGTCAGTGTTGCCTCATTTCCTGCGGTCTAGAGCCTGGGTCAGTGTTGCCTCACTACCTGCAGCCTAGTACCAGGGTCAGTGTTGCCTCGTTTCCTGAAGTCTAGAGTCTGGGTCAGTGTTGCCTCACTACCTGCAGCCTAGTACCAGGGTCAGTGTTGCCTCGCTACTATTGGTTCGGTACCCAGGCGTCTGGGTTGTGCCAGTCCTCCTATATTGAACCTCCTGTGTATGCTCTCCTGTCGTCAGCTCCTGAACGGTGTACCTCCAGCCTCACTGGTTCTGCCAGAACCTTCACTGCCAGTCTGTGCCCAGTCCGTCCAGTCTACCTATACTGGTGCCTCTGGCTGTATTCTACTGTGTATATATTGTATGATCTGTATTGTGGGCCTTAGGGCCTATATTCATGTATGCTCTTTATTCTAATAAAGTCATTTTTAATCTTACCGTTCTGTCTGAGTGTTCATCAAAAACCGTGACACATAACTACGGAGCTTCGGAAAAACGCGTCCATCTTGCTAGTCAGTTCGCTCCACCCCCCAAAAAGCAGTTTTACGGTTTGAGAGATATCGGCAATGAAAGTTCCCCCTTCCCTCCCCTTCTCCTGACGTCAGCGTCTAGCTGATAGCAGGAGATCCCAGTCCAGGGATCAGTTAGCGGCTCTGAAGCAGAGCTGAAATCCCGTTCTTGCAAAATAATTACTGGTTTTCAAGCACACTTTGTAGACCTTTCCAATGAAGCAATAACGGGATTTCAGCTCTGTTGAACAGCCTCATTGTGTCAGCTGACACGGATTGCCTTCTGTCAGCTTTAGAGCTGACATCAAGAGAAGGTGAGGGAGGAGGGAATTTTGATTGAGAATATCTCTCAAACTATAGTGGTTTGAGAGATGGGGTTTGTGGCAATACAAGTATTTTTTAGGCTCTACAAATCTATTAAAACTTTTTTTGGGAAATTACTAACACTTTAAGTAAATCAGCAAGTATAGCCTCTTATTTATCGTTTTTTGTTTTTTTTTTCTATTCAGAAGATCAACACTTTATGTTTGCAATACATAAATAACTGTTAAATTCCTTAAAGCAATATTTAGCAATATTTGATTAACCTAGTATTCAGGGAACATACATCATCATTATATCCATGGTGTGATCTATAATTATGTGTTCCACTTTCCACTTCTGACTGACCTAAGAAGGAGGAGCTTCAGCTTTAAATAATGCAGTCAAAACAGCCGACACTCATCTCTAATGAAGACACAACCAAACTCCCATCAGATCTCGATAGAGAATACTGCTATAGCGCTAAAATACATTCAGTGATACTTTCAGCACAAACTGACTTGGCAATGAAAGGTAAATTTTATCATTTTGCTAGCATCATTCAACAAAGTTCGAAAAGAATTAAGCCCAATTACATAGCTAAGTAACTCTTCTAACACTACTCACAGCTGATTAGGGTAAATACTTTCTGGCAATAATGTATGAAGCAAAGAACTGTCAGTGAGAACCCCAGAAAGAAAGTTACATTGATGTATTAAGCCTTAGCAGAAACTGTTTCCACTTCGCCATTTTCTTTCTTTTTTTTAATTATTTGAAAATTGCCCTGACTATGATGTCCGCTGACAGATATAAATAAGAATTTATACTAAGACTGACTTTATAACTTTCCAGCATTTACTCAGTCAGGGGTATCTTGTGCCTGACTAACTCCGGGGTAGTAAGGGTTAAAAATGAATTTTGCTTACACTCGAGCTACAATCAGAATAACACCTGGACATTTATTTTACTTTAAATCAAGCCACCACACGTATGTCCCTTATGAGTTGTAATTAGTATATAGCAATTACCTCTCTATATTCCAGAAAGATCTAGAATAATAGCCACCTTATGTTTGTGCACAGTAAACTCTGTATATCTCACACAGATGGGAAAATATTGTTGAAAATGAGGGTTTTGTGCAATGAATGGTCAAATTTTAGGAGATTTTTAAACTGCTCTACACACCGTTTGATTCAATCAGTTAGCAATAAACTCGCAAATTATTCTCAATTTAGCTATCACACTAGCTTATTGATTGGCTCTTCAGCTGCACATTCTATAGACATCCTATACCTGAAACTCTGCTCTAGGCTAATTAGAGTTAATTAATTCTCCATCGACCATTGTATTTATCAGCTTTCACTTGAGAGGGAAACTCTATTTTAATAAAAATTGCTACAGATAATGCTTTGTATCAAGGTAGTTATTACAGTGACAGAGTAATATCCAATATATACAGTTATTAAAAATACAGGTTACCATTCATGTTTCACAAAACAATTCATAGCAGATTTCCCCTGTAAGGTTCAATTTAGGTGATAAGTAGCATCTTATTAGAAAATCAGAAGCCAGGTGGAATTTAAGCCAAGCATTAGGAAGTAGGAACATTAAGCTTTTGTATTGTATCGTCTAATATATTTACAATAAGGAATTTTTCTGTATAATCTACACATTAAATATAATTTAGAGGCTCAGTTTTACTAGTGAGAGCAGTAGGTGTGTGTGCACCTTATACTACATAAGACAGTTACCCACACTTCGCAAGGCTACAGAGAACACTCTCTTGCATTTTATCCATTTATTTAATAAAGTATATGAATTTAATTTAACAAGTCTGTGCTTATCCTGGCAGTAGTCATGACTCATACATCCTCAGGTTTCCTCCATCTAACTTGACTTTGAGAATGGGACCTATACAGGAGGATGACTATTGGGTTAGTGACCAATGTATACATCACATCAGATAAAAAAGACAGAGGCACTCAAATTATAAAATAAATCCCTAGCTTAGCATGGTCATTAGGCACAATACATATGTCCCCACACAACATTATCCACATACGCATATGGTACATGTGTCACAAAGTCACTTCTATTCCACAGGAGATGCAGGATATGGCTGCAAACTGTGGCTCCTGACAACTGTACCTAATCCTTAAAAACCAACACAGCACAGGTACAATAATGCTCACCTGAGGAGGAGGAATGCAGTTGAATTCATCTTTGGAATCCTGAAAGCCAGATTTAGGTGTCTGGATAAATCTGGTGGATCACTACAATATGCCTCCCTACAGTGTGTGATATAATTGTGGAGTGTCCATACTCAATAACATTGCAGTGGACACACATTTATTGGGGGATTTTCATCCAGAACCCATTATGGTGGTGCCTGTTCCCCAGCCAGAAAATGAGGATACCCTGAGAGGGGCAGAGACAGGTTGATCTGGGGCTTCTTTCCTTGTGAGTATAATGCATGAATCAAAACGATGCACGTATTACTGTGATTCTGCATGGGGAATATGTGATTTAA
Source organism: Rhinophrynus dorsalis (assembly GCA_037306005.1). Classification (NCBI taxonomy): domain Eukaryota; kingdom Metazoa; phylum Chordata; class Amphibia; order Anura; family Rhinophrynidae; genus Rhinophrynus; species Rhinophrynus dorsalis. Next base: position 259,901,057 of record CM074722.1, read on the forward strand.
CCACTACAATGCTTCTGACTATCAGTGAATCCACACCCTGGATGTCCATCGATGACTTGTACCCTCCAGCCTGGAAAATGCCTGCTTGAACATCACAACTACTAAGCCCTCACCATCATGGACAGATGCAGTTTCTGTACAATGGATGGTTCCAAATGACTCTGAGAGTTTAATTGACATATGGAATTTCATAAATGCCTGATGTCCTTGTCACTTCACAGATATGACCTATCCCCCTGCAAACACTGGTATATGTTTTAATACCTGTAAATTCTTCCTACATGTGTCCATGGCATGATCCATCATGAAACAGAGGAATGTCAGTTACCCCAGTGAAACGCTGCTTCCCCTCCCCTACAGTGCTCCTCCTGCTGATTCTTAGTGATACTGAATGTTGATACCGAATGACAATATGTGATGTGTGTCATGTCAATGATATGAGCCATATGGTAGTACTTGAGCAATACATATTTGTATCAGCACAATGGAACAAAGGAGAGACAATCCCCAATGGACTATTGATATGTGTTGAACTTGAAACAAGATTGTTGTCTCAGAGGTCATCCACACCATGAAGAGTAAGGTGTTGAGGAAACACACAATATTGATATGTTTTAAAGCTTAAGTGACATAATCTGAAATAAACACGTCTCCTGTTAGGAGTATTGGATAGCCATGATAAGCACCTCCTCATCTCAGAGTAATTGTGAAGGAACTCATCATGAAGATTGTACAACAGTGAAGTTTGCCTGGTTCTTCTGTCAGGACAGCATGTGGATCTTGCATATGTACAACCAGCCTATACTTTGGAATGCCAGAGGGGTACAGAATCAGGTATCCTTTTCAATTGCTGCACACCACATTATGCATGTCAAAATGTCACATTTCTTTTGTTGCCAGCCTAAAAATTATGCATTAACAATGTCACTTGCCTAACAATGGCGCATTCCTTTTATCGCCTTGCATACAGTCGCCTTTAATGTGTCGGCTTCATCAAAATGCTGCTCACATGTTCAATCTGTCACACACATCTTTATGTCGTGCACATATTAAGGGTGCACATCTTTATGGCACACACATTTTAAGGGCACACATCTTTATGGTGCACACATATGTAACTTCTCCTTACAAATGTCTGCTGTGTCACCTTACATTCAGCTGCACATCTTTATAGACTCTATAAGTAAGCTCTGCTAAGGGTGAAATGCTGGTGTATCTACAGAGGGAACAGCCAAATCAGGAATGAACTTGAATCTCAGCTGCCTATCTCAGTCAACCAAGATTCTGTGGTATTTTTGTATAAATATCCTTTTTTCCTTAGACCCCACCCACCCAGCGTGCTCCCAGACTCCAGAAACACATAGACCAAATTTTCTGCCAACAAGACTCCCTAAACTACACTCCAGTTTTATTTTATTTGCCTATCCTAATTAGCCCAAAAATTGTGCTGCTTTCTTTCTTGCTAACAAACACAGAATGGCATTCTGTGGGAACCTGACACTGACTTTTATACTGTAGGAAAAGAAGGGAAACTTGCCATGCAGCAGTCAATTCAGTTTTACCATTGATTTCAATGCAATGAGGTCAGGAAAAAGTATAAAACTGACACTTTTTGCAAAGAAATTCTGGCTTGGCGGGAAGTGCCATTTTCTGCCTGTTTCGCTTTTGAGGTGAAACCTTTTACTCATGCCTTGTTAAAGCTGAAGCTGGCTATAACATTTGCTGAGAGGAAAATGCTCAGTCTTCCACCACTGAAAAGGAGTACTATGCCTTTTTATAAACTGTTTGAGTGATAATGGAATGTCTAACTATGGTCAAGTAAGATCCCTAAAATATACAATCATCCTGTCAATCATTGTGATTGTTGTCATCATCATCACCATCACCACATCCAAGTACAACCCCCATTCAGCCACTCACCCTATTGTTGAGTAATTAGCAACACCACTTCTCTGCTTTTTGAAATGTAGGACCATTGACACCTACTATTAGTATAATTGCAACATATAAATGCTGTAGTGGTATACCCTCAGGAATTCCTCAGTCTATGAAATCTTCAGTAAGAAAATAGTTTACTTATGATCCAAAAGTAGAACTTGTGAACTTGTTGCTATTTGTTTGCGTAAAAAAAAGTGTGAGTGGGGGGGGGGAGTGTGATCCCATCTGGGCACCTCTTCATTAAAGGGTTAGTAATAGCTTAAAATAATAACAAGTAGTATTGTAGATAAGGAAATCCATTGGTGCAAGTCCTATCTCTCAAACCTTTATGGTTTGAGAGATAGAACATTTTAAAGTTCTCCTCTCTCTCCCATTTCCCTGACATCAGCATCTAGCTAACAGCAGGAGATCCTGGTCCAGGGACCATCAGGCGGCTCTTCAGCAGAGCCGAGATACAAAACTCTAAAAAGAACTACTTAACTGGAACAGTCTACAAAGTGTGCTTGCAAACCAGGCACACTTAGTAGACCGTTTCAATAAAGTAGTTCTTTTTAGATTTCGGTATCACGGCTCTTCTGAAGAGCCACTTCGAGTTTGTTGACTCAATTGTTCTGCTGTCAGTTTTACAGCTAACAGCAGAGAGAGGGAAACTCTAAAATGTTCTATCTCTCAAATCATAAAGATATGAGAGATAGGACTTGCATCAATGGATTTATTTTTTCCTTAGCTACAATGCTACTTATTATTTGAAGGCATTACTATCCCTTTAAGATCCAACCTGAAACACAACCACAGGTCCAATTGGTTGATGAACCAGTAACAGTATGTAAATCTAGCAGCAGTAGAAGTACTCCTAAAAGTTCATGGGTCCCTGGGACACATAACAGACAAACTGGACCTGAATCACAGGTCCAGTTGTTTGCATATTTAAAAATTCTCCCCCTCCCAGTGGATCTGACATTGTAGTGGAATAGTTGATGTGACACTATGGGTTTGATGTCTAAAAAGCTATTTTAATGAAAAAATGTTGGATTGAATATTGGCTATTTCAGAGGTAAATCTGTCCCCATTTGAAAATATGTCATAAAGAGTTAAAAAGATGAGAAGGTATTTGTTCCTGGTAATAAATATTCCTTTACACTGACCACTTGTAGTCCATTTTTGTTTTGTGGAAAAAAAATGATGTAAATGAGACAAAAATGGCAGGTAGAATAAGACTTTTTTTAAAATACCTTGCAATATGATGACCATGACCACTTTTAAGACATGGCATAATTGAATGCAAAAAAATAATAGTAAAATGTTTGCGAATTGATGGACCAAGACAAAGGAATGAATTAAACTGTTTGTTTTTCCTGTACATGCTATAGGGTGACATTTGAAGCTTTGTCTACATAACAATGTCAGTAGTGGACAGTGGAGTGGAGGTGTCAGTATGCAACAAAGTAATTGTAAGTATCCATGGGTGTGGTTGCATGATTTGTAAACTAACATATATGCACAAGTGTCAGTCTCAGTGAGAATCTTTCGGTTACAGTAGTTTGCACAATAGAACTAATAGAGTCTTTCTCCAAATCCACTGCAGGAGTAGGATATGGAATGCAAGAGCTCAGTTCTCAGGTACGACTAGGAGATGGAGGTTGCTTGTGAAGTTCGATACCATTCTAAGGGAGTTGACGGCGTCCAACTAACGTAACTTCGAGGAGTAGATCTAAGCTTCAGGATAAGTCATAGAGTTTCGACTACCACTACCTTCAACAAGTCAGAAAGCCTAGAGGCGGTGGTCGTACAGCTTCAACCTACAACGCCCTCAACAAGTTGGTCAAGCAAGAGATAGGGAGTCATAGACGTTTCGACAATCCTTACCCTTGACTAGTCAGAGCAACCGGAGGTGGTCATCGGAGCAACCGACAACTACACTCTTGACTTAGTTGGTAAGTCTGAGGTGGGAAATTGAGCAAAAGCAAGGAGAAAGTCCCAGAGGCAACAGGTAACTCTAGCAGGCGACAGCTGGAGGGATACTCGTTGCAAGTAGGAGTCAGTAGGTTAGGGAATGGAGGAGAAAAGACAGAGAGTAGTCAGAGGAGAGCCGAGGTCAGAGCCAGACAGGAGGTGGAGATACCTGAGGATGAGACGGTATTGAAGTAAAGAGGAAAGCCAGGTAATAAGCCTGAGACTGATGAACACTGGAATCGACAGCCAGAAAGCAAAATCAGGAAACAAGTCAAAAGTTCAATATACAGGATAACAAGGTCAGGACGCTGGATACACTGTAGCAAGGACTCTAAAGAACTTGGCACAAAGATCAAACAAGGGTCTCAGAGACAGTTTGGTAGGTAAAGGAAAAAACACCAATGAGATGCTGAGGAGGTGTATCTGCAGGTGAGGAGGATGACAAAAAGATATTACTGTGGATCTGAAAATTCTCCCTTCAACGTTCTGTATAGAATAGGGCATAAACTAAATTAAACTGAAAAATAGTATTGTGGTCAGGTTTTCTGTTTAATGTTCCCAAATAATTACGTTTGCTCATTTTGAGCAACAAAGTCCAGAACATTTGAGCTATATAGTCAAGCAATATCTCCAAATTAAGAAACTCAGATTTTTCTTTATTTTTTAGATGGACTCTGTGAAAAATAGTTTCTAGAAATTTATTAAAATATCTTAGATGTTGATCATTGAACCACTTAGTGGAACAATGCATTAAAGACCTCTGTGTTCAATGCCCTTTTTTATATGAAAACTGAGTATTGAAAAAAACAAAACAAAAAAAAAACAATGTGAATTAGCAGTGAACTCATGTATAGAGAGTGGTACAGGTGTTATGTGGAAGTATATGCTGTAGTTTGTTAGTAACATGGCTGCTGCATACTGGATTAGTTGTCATTCTAAATCTGGTGAAATAAAATATAATTTACTGCAGTAGATTATGCAAGAAACTGTGACATTTCTAAATCAAACCTCTCTAAGAGCACTGCACTATACTGTCCTCTACCTCTGCAATAAAATGTTGCTATTCTTTAGGTTTTATTGCTGCCTCCCATCTTTACAAACACAAATCAACATACTATACTACTGATCTTTTCTACATCTGTCTCTCTCTCTCTCTCTCTCTCTCTATATATATATATATATATATATATATATATAGATAGATACAGCTTTTCATTAACCTTTTTATTGCCATGTGATTGACAACAAGCTATTACATATGTTTTAAGACTCTTGAAAAGAATGGAGATTTCCAAGTAAGATTTTCATTTCCAACATAATTGACATACTTCATGAGGATACAAATGGTCTCAATTATATAGTATTGTGTTTGAAACAGTTTTGACATTTCACTTGTACTGTCTTACAAAGATACAACAAAATACAGGCTTGTCATTTTCAAATACATTTCAGTATCAGTCTTCAAGCTCAACATACTTAACTTCTAAAAAAATGAATATGCCATTTCCATCTGGTTTCCTTTGTGAATAATTCATGGAGAACTTAAAGGAATTCATAACATACTCTGTGTATATTTCAATGGGTTTTCTTCAATGCCAGATCTGCAGATGTACAAAATCTATAGCTGTGTGAATAATTAAATAAAGATACCAAGGGATAAAGTTATTCACCATATTTGCATTAACATGTGTAGACATGTGCCTCAAGGGGTCAGTATGAGGAAATTGTTGAAATTCTCTAATGACATCCATTGTTCATTAAATTAATTGAGTGTTTGCAGAGCCAAAGATCATAATAGATAAATATATGAAAAGAGTTTGCAGACTTGTCCTTAATCTTTGGTTGTTACAAACAAACAGAAAAAAGATATGACTAACTTTATTATTATTTGCTGATGACACTAAGCTATGTAAGGAAATACATACAGAGCTCGATGTTTTCTCCCTACAGAAGGATTTAGATAAACTAAGTGAATGGGCAGAAAAGTGGCAGATGTCATTTAATGTAGATAAATGTAAGGTTATGCATTTGGGTTGTAGAAACAAACTTGCTACATATACTCTAAATGGGAAACAACTTGGGAAATCCTCATTAGAGAAAGATTTAGGTGTACTGATAGACAATAGTTTTCATAGCAGTGTGCAGAGTCACTCAGCTGCTGCAAGAGCAAATAGAGTACTAGCCTGCATAAAAAGAGGTGTAGAAGCAAGGGATGCTAATATTATCCTACCTCTGTTATAAATCCTTGGTTAGGCCTCATCTAGAATATGGAGTACAATTTTGGGCGCCTGTTCTAAAAAAAGACATTACTGAACTGGAAAAGGTGCAGAGACGTGCAACAAAACTGATAAAGGGATTGGAGGATCTGAGTTACAAAGAGAGACTAGCCAAACTGGGTTTGTTTACATTAGAAAAGAGACGTCTAAGGGGTGATATGATTACCATTTACAAATACATTCAAGGTCAATACAAAGAACTATCCAATGAATTATTTATGCAAAGAGCTGAGCTAAGAACAAGAGGTCATCCATTAAGACTTGAGGAAAGGCACTTTCGACTAAAACACAGGCAGGGATTCTTTACAGTAAGGGAGGTAAGGCTATGGAATTCTTTGCCTCTGGATGTTGTGCTTGCAGTTAATGTAACTGCATTCAAAAAAGCAATGGATGCCTATCTAGCACAGAACAATATTGACAGTTATGACAGATGGCTTCAAAGCAAATAGGATATTAAGCCGGGGAACTATTTGACACACACACACACACACCTACATTGGAAATTGCTCCAGAGGGCTTTTTGTTGCCTTCCTCTGGATCAACAGGGGTGTTATTGGCATGGGCTGGACTTGATGGACGCATGTCTTTTTTCAGCCTTATCTACTATGTTACGATGTTACTATGTATTTCTTGTATACTTGCGTCCGATTAAATTTATATATATATATATATATATATATATATATATATATATATATATACATGTTCATATTCATGAGTACTTTTGCAGGAATACTAACTCATCTCTTGACAGGTTCATGGCAGAAACCTGCTAGTCTCTGGAGCAATACTGTGGCAATCTATACTCTACATAAGGGAAAATAAAAATTCCCATTGAATTAAAAATTGCGTTTTTTCCTATGAATTCTAGAGAGGTCTCCAATGCTATGCTTCACAATTCTTTGGAGAACCCTTACATACAAAGGGCTAAACTTCTAATTTAAATCAATGGGAATGTCAGGAATTTTATTTGTCTCTTATGACATAGTACATTTGCTCCAGAAATGATCCTATTTCTTAGTACATCAGCCTAATTGTGTTGGGAATTATAATGAGCCAGAAATATGGTAGAAATAACTAAAATATTTAAATATCTAAACTTAAAACCTTTATATCTTGCACTGGAGTACAAACTGTTACTCTGTATACATGATCATGTTGTTAACATAAAATGTTAATAATGGAGAGTAATTCAAGTCCTTTATTTTACATCCTTTGACAATAATGATGCCATATTCTTATTTTATGTACATAACAAGATGATACAGAAGTAATACATAAATTAATAATCAATGATCATTCAGTCAGTACAGATTTCACCCATCCAACCTACTGGAAACTGCCCAGGTTAGCAGTCTAAAAATCCACTTCATGCTTTATAAAATTCTCTTTTAGTCTTTCATTTGAACTTTACAATGTATACACTGTTCCAGTAGATAGTAAGAATAAATAAAGAACAATGACACACATGCTCATATAATATATACAAATATATATATATATATATATATATATATAATGTCCAATGATCTGCACTCACTGTATAGGTCAACAATCCATGGGTGACATCCTCTGAAATAATTATAATACACTTCTTGGAGATGAGAAAACGCTCACAGGACTTTTTCCAGGTGAAACAAGATGCTGGTTTATTCATCAATGTTTCGGCCCCACTTTGGGCCTTTATCAAGATGCTTATCATTCATTCATCCATCCAAGTGAGCACAGAACTCTCAAGACACTCCTTTGCAGCGAGCCTTGTTAGTCATTTTCTTACATATTGGAATTCCGGTTAGGGTAAATATGTATGTATGTATGCATCTTTATTTATATAGCACTACAAATGTACACATTGGAAACAGGACCCTGTCACAAGGATTTTCAATCTAATTAGAAGTCATGACAACATACAGAGACAGTCAGAGGAGGAGCTTAAGTGTAAGTACAAGGCTTCAGTAAAGGAAGTGCAGAATGATTTTAATGTTATTGTCAGTGTGCACAATTAGAATATTGTTACTGCTTGAAAGTGATGAGTGCAGATTATATGTGAATCAACCAGTGGAACAACCAGGGTCAACCAGTGAAAATTATTTCAGCCAAAAAGATGGCTTGAGTTTTGTAAGTGGAGGACAAAAAGAATGCATGAGAAGAATGCAGGTGACAGGAAGGGGTGTAGTGAGACATAAGATATGATAAGAAATGTAAGAGAGTGTTGAAGAAGAATGTGACTTAAAGGAAAGGAGAATAATTTTTGTAAGAAATTTGAGACCTTATAGTTAGCCAAGAGAGGGCTTAAAGGAGCAAATAAGAGGGAAGAAAGCGTAGTTATTCTTGCAACTGAATTGAGAATAGACTGAAATGGAGAAAGATGAGAGGCAGGAAGATCAGAGATTAGAATGTTGCAATAATCGAGCCTAGATAGAATGAGAGCCTGAGAGACAGTTTTCGTGGTTTGCATACAGAGGAAGGGTTGTCATTTGGCAATGTTTCTCAGGAAGAATCAACAGGTTTTGGTAATACATATGGGGAGGAGAATGTTAAGGTAGATTTGAGCATGACACCAAGACAAAGTGCTTTGGTTGCTGAGTTGCTGAGTGGGTGGCAGAATTGTTAGTTAGGGGTGGGAGTTAGGAGGGAATACAACCAGTTCTGTCTTAGCCATGTTAAGTTCAAAATTGCTGTGGGCCACCCATGATGAGACTGACATGAGACACTGAGTGACTTGAGACTACACAGCCAGGGTGAGGTCAGGGGAAGAGAGGTAGATTTGTGTGTCATCTACAGTGGATATAAAAAGTCTACACACCCCTGTTAAAATGCCAGGTTCTTGTGATGTTAAAGAATGAGACAATGATAAATCATGTCAGAACTTTTTCCACCTTTAATGGGACCTATAACATGAACAATTCAATTGCAAAACAAACTGAAAGTGTTGAGGGGGGGGAAATAAAAAATAAAAAACTCATTATAAGCTGGTTGCATAGGTGTGCACACCCTTAAACTAATACTTTGTTGAAACATGTTTTGATTTTATTACAGCAATCAGTATTTTTGGGTAGGAGTTTATTAGCATGGCACATCTTGACGTGGCAATATTTGCCCGCTCTTCTTTGCAAAAGTGCTCCAAATCTGTCAGATTGCAAGGACATCTCCTGTGCACAGCCCTCGTCAGATCACCCCACAGATGTTCAATTGGAGTCAGGTCTGGGCTCTGGCTGGGCCATTCCAAAACGTTAATCGTCTTCTGGTGAAGCCATGCTTTTGTGGATTTTGATGTGTGCTTTGGGTCATTGTCGTGCTGAAAGGTGAACTTCATTTTCAGCTTTCTAACGGATGCCTGAAGGTTTTGTGCCAAAATTGCCTGGTAGCTGGAACTGTTCATAATTCCCTCCACCCTGACTAAGGCCCCGGTTCCTGCTGAGGAAAAACAGCCCTAAAGCATGATGCTGCCACCACCATGCTTAACTGTGGGTATGGTATTCTTTGGGTGATGTGCAGTGTTGTTTTTGAACCAAACATTCCTTTTGGAATTATGGTGAAAAAGTTCAGTATTGGTTTCATCAAACCATAACACATTTTCCCACATGCTTTTGGGGGACTTGATGTTTGTTATTGCAAACTTCAGCCGGGCTTGGATGTTTTTCTTTGTAAGAAAAGGCTTCCGTCTTGCCACCCTACCCCATAGCCCATTCATATGAAGAAGACAAGAGATTGTTGTCACATGTAGCACACAACCAGTACTTGCCAGAAATTCCTGCAGTTCCTTTAATGTTGCAGTAGGCCTCTTGGAAGCCTCCCTGACCAGTTTTCTTCTCGTCTTCTCATAAATTTTGGAGGGATTTTGGTTAATTCTGAACACAGCCACTTCCCCAGTTATAAGAGGGTGTGCACACCTATGCAACCAGGTTATTGTGAGTTTTTTATTTTTCCCCCTCAACGATTTCAGTTTGTTTTGCAATTGAATTGTTCACGTTATAGGTCCCATTAAAGGTGGAAAAAGTTCTGACATGATTTATCTTTGTCTGATTCTTTAACATCACAAGAACCTGGCATTTTAAAAGGGGTGTGTAGATGTTTTATATCCACTGTACATACAGATTGTAATTAAAGCCAAGAGATGAGATGAGGTCACCAAATCAGAGGGTGTAGAGGGAAAAGATAAGTGGTCCCAGCACTGATCACTGAGGTGGACCTTCTGAGAGGTCATGGGAAGAAGAGAATGTGTTATCCAAAGAAACAATGAAAGTAGTGTTAGAGAGAGAGGAGGTAATCCATTCCAGATGCTAAGGGCTTTCAGTGTGTCCAGTAGGCACTCAAGATGAACAGTGTCATAGGCACCAGAGAGATCTAGTAGGATTAGTATACTAATGCAAAAAAAAAATAAAGATGTGCACATGCCCTTTAGAGTAGCATCTGAAATTATATAGGTCACTCCTATCTAAAGTGCTTGTACTCACATATTAGATGTTTAGATCAAACTTAAACAATGTAACAGCCAAATCTCATGGAGATCTCTGAAAAACAGGACCTTATTCCTCCAAGAATTTTTCCAATGTCCTCTTTATAATCCAAAGATCTTAAAAATATAAAAAGACACGCCGGGGAACACGGTACCCTGCTTACCGTGTATAAGATCAATAAATGCTTTCAGCAAGATAATAAATTGTTCTTGTAGTCATGAATTTAGCAGAGGAGCATTGCTACAAAGTATTACTGCAAAATTGTTGTATTAATGTATAAAATATAAATATATCCAACTAATAATTGTTGGTTGTATATTAAAAACTTACATAAAAACACATGTATATGCTGATTTACAGTAATATCAGGTCCCTATGTGTTCTACAGTAATGTAAGGTCCCTGAGCATTTCATAATAGCTCATTACTTCATCAGATCATCAAGAAAATACCTACCTGTGTGATTCTTCCAGTTTGTCAGTTTTCCCTGTCCAGAGGGGGTGGACTATCTTCCTGGTAATACCTCTAGTTTCTATGATGACAGTGGGTGGCGGGAACGAGGTCGGAATGGAATGCATCTAGAGTTCCAGCCACTCATGTCAATGAACTATGGAATCAACAGACTGGGAGGATCACGCAGTGGTAGGTCTTTTGGATGTAATCAGTTTATTATGTTTAAAAGTATAAAAGAAACTTATGTTTTTATGTCAGTTTTTAATATATACCCAACAATTATTAGTTGGATATATTTATCTTTTATATGTTAATTAAACAATTTTGTGGTAATACTCCTCTAAATCCATGACTACAAGAACAACCGGTTTCCAGATTTATTACTTTGCTGAAGGCATTTATTGATCTTATACATTGTAAGCGAGGTATATCTGGAGCAGGATTATTACAGCTTATCCTCACAGTGTTACCCTTAGAGAGCTTATTGCCCGACATGTCTTTTTATATTTTTAAGCTCTTCAGATTATAAAGAGAACATTGGAAAAAATCTTGAAGGCATAAGGTCCTGCTCTTCAGAAATCTCCCTGAGAATTAGCCGTTATATTATACTGTTGAAGTTTGATTTAAACAACTATTGTGTGAGTACAACACCTTTAGACAGGAGTGACCTATATAATTTCAGATGCTATTCTCAAGGGGCGTTGTACTCCTTTATTCTTTTTTGCATTAGATTAATCTGTGGAGGTGGGTCTGTGGACACATACAAAGAAGCTGCAACCCTGGAGAAGACTACATAGTCATTTATATTGAGGGGTCTATTTCTCTGTTATAGAAGGAACTATTTTCCTCTATATATTGCCATTGTCAGCTGTTTGTTGTATAATATGGGACTAGAGTGCTCAACTTTTTTGTTGCGTTTCCTTCTCTGTAAAAGGGTTGAACAAGCTGAGCGTTGCTCGAGGGGAGCTAGGAATCGGGAGGACTGGAGGAGAGGATGTGGAGGGTATGGTTTGATGAATGGACATCACCTTATCTTTAAAAAAGTAAGAAATGTCCTATGGAGTATAGGAGAAGAAGGAGCAGTTTAAGGATGGTGGGTTTGAGGAGAGAATCAGAGATTTTAAAGAGACAATGTGTGTTAGATATGCGAGTAGTGATTAGGTTAGAGAAGTAGTGTTGTTTAGGCTGGGTGAGAGCTGTGTTAAAATAAGAATGGTGGAAGTCAGCAACAGAATGAGACTTTCCCCACAGACATTATGCAGAATGACAACAGGTGTATAACATGTGGGTTGTTGAATTTAGCCAGGGTCTGGAATTCCTGGGCTGGAAGTCGAATTTAAACAGGAACATGCTGATCCAAAGAAGTTAGTGGAGTGTTATATTCTTGGACAAGAAAGTCTAGGTTAGTAGTAGAGCAGAGCGAAGAGAGGAACATTTGCACAGTTGATGCTAGGTTTGATAGTTTGAGAGAGTGTAGGTTTCTGGTATGGAAAGGTGTTTAGTGGGGGGGAGGTATGTGAGAGAGTGTGAAGGAGATAACATGATGATCGTTGAGAGGAAATGGGGACATACTTAAATCCAAAACTGAGCAATTTCTGGTGAACACTAGTTCCATATAGTGACCTTCCCTGTGAGTGCTGGCAGCAGTCCACTGTTAAAGGCTATAGGAGAAGGTCAGAGAACTAAAGCAGGAAGCACTGGATGGGTACACATCTTTAATGTGTAAGTTGAAGTCACCAAGGAGTAATGTAAGAGAATCTGAGGACAAGAAACAGACAGCCAAGTTGAAAAGTTGAAGAGAAAGGTAGTAAATCATGGCTACCTGGAGAGGAATTGGGGAGAAGAGTTGGACTGTATGAACTTCAAAAAAAGTGAAGAAAACTATCAGAGGAAGGGACAAATGTCTGTAGTGACAGAGCTGAGAGAAAATAATTCCCCCAGCCCTGCCATCAGGGTGGTGTGTGTGTGTCAGAAAGCTAGACCACCTTTTGGAGATAGCAGCTTCAACAGAAGTCGAAATTCAAGAGGAAGAGGTTGTGAGTTTTGCTTTGATCATTAGAGAGTGAACATTCCATAATGCACAGTTGAAGGTCAGTAGATTGCTTGGTCTACACTGCAAGAAGAGTGAGTAGGAAACAGTCTAGGACAAACACAGTTGGAATGCAGGTGAGGCCACGGTTGGGAGTAGGGATGGGTGAAAATTTTTGTCTCAAAAGAAAAACAGGAGAAAAATGACACTTTTCACCGAGCAGCACATTTTTCCATTTTTTTCCAGTTTTTCCACCAAACTTAATACATTGAAATCAATGGGAAGAATTAATTTCTCTCAATCATGTTGCAAGTTTCCTTATTTTCCCACAGGCGTAGTATAAAAGGGTTGCCATTCTGTGCGTGTGAGATGAAGAGATATCAGAACATTTTTCAGCTAGAAATGACAGGCTAACATAAAGCTTAGCTTAGGGAGGCTTTTAGGCAGGGCATTTGTTGTTTGTATTAGGGGAGAATGGAGGCACTCTGGGGGAGAATAAGGGAGAAAGAAGATTGACCCCAAAATACACCAAATTCTGTGTGACTGGATGGCAAGACACAGACAGCTGTGATCCAAGCTCCTTACTGATCTGGCTGTTATTTTGGTTGTGCTGGGGAAGTCTGGGGGTATGAGAATGGAGCAAAGGAGGTTTACCCAAAACACCCCAACAATTTGGTGACTGGAAAGAAACAGGCAGCTGTGGCCAAGTTCCTTCATGATTTTTCAGTTATTGTTTCTGTGCTAGGGGAGTCTGGTAATGTGATAAAGGAGCAAATAAGGATTATCCCAAATACCCCAATACTCTGTGTGACTGATTAGAAAGACACAGGCAGATGTGGTCCAAGTTCCTTCCTGATCTTAATGTGTTATTATCTCTTTATTAGAAGTGTTTGGGAGCGTGAGAAGGGAGCAAAGGAGGTTTACCCAAAACAGCCCCAATATTCTGGGTGACTGAATGGAAAGACATAGACAGCTATTGACCAATGTCCTTCCTGATCTTGCTGTGCTATTACCTTTGTGCTGGGGAAGTCTGGGTAAAGAAATAGTCGAATAGGGTTCAATTTGTTTTTTATTTACAGTGATTGGAATAGGGAGGCCAAACTGAAAAGTCGTCTAGTGAGAGAAAAAATCAAAATCGACTGCAAGAAAGAAAGAAAATGATCAAGAAAACAAACATTAATATCGACACTAGCCAATTATTGAGAATCATGAGAATTTTTAGATAGCACTGTCTAATTGCTTCAGTGTGCTGCAAGACAGTCCAGACACAGGCATTTCAACACACAATGAAAAAGTTATTGAGACTATCGTATACACATGCCCTTGCACCCACTGTAAAACAAGAAAAAACAACACAAAAATCAAAAGAAACAGTTGTCTTAATGAAAAAACATTGTGAAATACAACAAAACTGTAATATTAGAAGACAGGTAGAATATGCAGAAATAAGTAAGACCATAAGGAAGCTCATTAAAGAAGAAACACACAAGTTCAATGTTGTGTTTATAAGGACACTGGGAAAAATCAAGAGCTAAAGGAAATAAAGCAAAATATGGCCACACATAGGAGACAAATGTTTGCAAGTTAGACTATAGTACAACCACAGGGATTTTCCTATTGAGTAAAATAATGGTACTCCTACTGACAAAAGATTTATATTTCCAGAGTTATTACAGTTTAAACCCATGTTTTTTTTACATTAGAAGTGCCCTCTAGTGGTCAAATTCTAATTAGATTTCCTGTTAGATTCTAATGGAGAGGAAAGTCAGAAAAGTCAGAGACATACAGTTCTCCATAGAATGTGATAGAAACTGCCTGTCACTTCCTGTCAGTTAGAACTATCAGGAAGTAAACACAGTAAATTAACTTACAGATTATTTGAACTGCTATAAATTTTGAATAAAACATCTGCCAGTGATGGGAGTACCATTGTTTCATTCAGCAGGAAATGCTCTATAAAATATGTGTTTTCATAAAAAAGTTTACTGCTCCTTTAAAGGATGAAGAATAACAAATGAATGCAGTGCGAGAGGCTGAAGCTGTGCCAGAGTTTTTGATAGTAGCTGCAATAAAATCAATAAAAAATGGCAAAGCAGCTGGTCCTGATAAAGTTGCTATTAAAATAATGAAAGCCTGAGGTCAACCCTTATTCAATGCTCTAGCTAAACTATTTTCAAAGTGCCTACTATGCTTTATCCTATTGAAATGTCACCATCTATTGGGTGACCATCAAAACGGCACATTAAAAAATTACACCTGAATCAAAAGGGTGACATCAGTTTATCTCCCCAATTAGAAGAGTGACATTCTGATGTCACACGCTTAAAGGTCGCCAATTAAAGGGTGACATTTCAATAATAAACCCCTGCAATGTCTCGATTATGTATTTGTCTTCATCTGTGCCTTAACACTTGGAGTACCAGAGTGGTCTGCAAAGCATAGCAAATCATTGCAGACCTCTCTGGCACTCAAAGTGTAAATGTAAAGTTGTACCTGTTTAGCAATTTGTCTCCATCTGTGGCTTAACTCTTTCAATGCATTGCAAAGTTTTGCGGACCTCTCTGGAACTCAAGGGGTAAATGTAAATTTGTACCTATTTAGCAATTTGTCACCATTTATACCCTAACTCTGTGAGTGGCACTCAAAGGGTAAATGTAAATAGTTCCTAACAGTCCCACTCCTCTCGGGTCCGCCTCTAAGTCTTCTCTCTGGTCTGCTTGTCTTGAGTTGAAAGTAGACCAAAAGAAGACCGAGAGGTGGACATGAGAGGGGACTGAGAGCTGTTTCCTCCATATCCCAGCGACTGGTAACACATTTCTTCTGGCTATGACAGCAAAGCTACCTGGACTGAAAGATTTTGTGGGTGAGAGCAGCCATCTCCAGTCAAAAGTAATCACAAAGGAGCATGAGTAAGCTGCTTTATATAATGGGAACTGTTAGGGAATATTTACATTTACCCTTTGGATGCCAGAGACATCTGCAACACTTTGCAATGCATTACAGACCTCTCTGGCACTCAAAGGGTTAAGGCACAGACAGAGAAAAATATATAATGGAGACATTGCAAGGGTTTATTATTGAAATGTTGCCCTCTATTTGGTGACCTGTAAGAGTGCAATATCAGAATGTGGCTCTTTTGATTGTGGCAACATTCTGATGTTGCCCACACACACTACCTCCACCTCTACCACCTCTTCTATTAACTCTTTGAGTGCCAGTGGGGTATGCAACGTTGTGCAATGTCTTGTATAAACCACTGCCGCTCAAAGGGTTAATTTTTCTTTTCAATCATGTTTTTGGATCCTTAGATGTATTGATATGGGGCTTAGAGCACCATATCCATACAACTATGGGTCACTTGTGTATGGATCCCTACATTAGCAATTTTTCTTAGCTTTTGGACACTTCACTTACACTTCTGTGGTTAGGCAAATGTGTTACAGGACTCATCGCCAACTCTTTTAGCTGGTAAATTTTGGCAATAAAAGTGAATTCCTTAACACATGTTATTGGCCACCACATTCACATTGCTTCCAATGGGCTCACTTTTAGCACCTGTATTGCTTTTTTCCATTTGGTAGTGTTTCACAGAGCAGGTAATTGCATACCTGACTGTGATGTTTTGTTTTTTTTCAGGTGGAATTGGATCAAGCCCTAACTGATCAGTAGTTCAGCTGCAGCCAGTTCTGATTAAAATGGGGATAGTTATATAGATGAGATGACAATGGAAGGGTTAAAGGGTTAGTAATGTCTAACATTTACTAACCCTAATATTGAAGGTATTAAAAAGATAATATTAATGTGCCAAGTAGTATCACAGGATCCAGTGAGATGAAACAACTTAGCCTTCATAAACTACAGACATACAATCACCAATTCTTACTGGTATTTAAAGGGTTAACTAACCCTAATATTGAAGCTATTAAAAAGATAATATTAATGTGCTAAGTCTTAGCTCTCAAACTTTATGGTTTGAGAGATATAAGCTCTGAAAGTATCACCCTCCCTCTCCATTTCCAGATGTCAGCATATAGCTGACGTCAGGAGATCCCAGTCCCACACCAGCCAGCGGGCTCTTCAGCAGAGCTGCATGAGCACTATCGAAGAACAAATACTTCAGTGGAATGGTCTGCAAAGTTTTCTTGCTAACTAAGCACACTTTGTAGACCGTTCCAGCGAAGTATCTGTTTTTCGATAGCTCTCATTCAGCCCTGCTGAAGAACCACTGAGTCGGCCAACTCAGATCCACTGCTGACAGCTTTACAGCTCGTCAGCAGGAGGGGGGAACTTTCAGAGCTTATACCTCTCAAACCATAAAGGTTTGAGAGCTAAGACTTAGCACATTAATATTATCTTTTTAATAGCTTCAATATTAGGGTTAGTTAACCCTTTAAATACCAGTAAGAATTGGTGATTGTATGTCTGGAGTTTATGAAGGCTAAGTTGTTTCATCTCACTGGATCCTGTGATTGGAGTTTCAGATCAGCTACACTCACTAACAGAACAAATGAAGTACTCTAGCAGGGATCCCCAAACTCCATAGTTAATTGCTAATATCCCAGACAGGTGTTCCAAGCTTAGTGAAGTTGAAGTATTAGTCTCTCTGTGATAGATGTCAGGAGTTGTGTCCTCAGTCCAATCTTAGGAAAACTCTATGGTAGACTTAGAATCTAGACTTAGCAATCCAGGCCCCAAAAGCAGCTGGGACTGCTTGGAGAACTGATTTATATAGTGTCTAAGTCACGCGATCAGAGCATGTGATTCAGATCAAGCCATTTTCACATCCAGAAACAAGCTATGTGGTGCTAATAAACGGTGGCAGAGAGTCTGAACGTTGCAATTAAAATAGAGATATTACCTGTTGGAGACAGGAAAAGATCAGAATACATCCAGTCAACCCCAATACACAATCCATGCAACTATGGTACTAGTATAATGAAAAACAAATTCCATAACAATTAAAATTAAAAAGTAATGGTATAATATAACCTCTTTGGCCAACTCTATGATAGACTTAGAATCCAGACTTGGGAATCCAGGCCCTGCAAGGCGCAGACACTGCTTGAGAACTGATATATATAGAGGCATCAAGAAACAAGCCATGTGTTGCCAATAAATAGTGTCAGCAAATCTGAAAGTTGCAATTAAGACATAGAGGTTACCTGTGTGAGACAGGTTAAGAACAGTATATACCCAGTCAATCTATGCAACTATGGTCAGTAACATAACTAAAAATTAGTTATATAACAGATAAAATTATAAAATAACAGTATAATGCATTATCTCGACTCACAACTCGTTAAATCCCTTCCCAATGAAACTCTGTTTATTGCATGTAAGGTAGTCGTTAAGGCATGGATGTCTGTTACCCCATCCTCATGTGAGCACTGGATGAATCTGGTTGCCCAAAACCTTTCACACTATCGTAACTGAGGTACTCTAGACAGGTGTCATGTTATCTGGGGGACTGGCTGTCCCACTTCAGGACCAGCTCCTCTCACAGATCGGGGTATGCAGGCTATGCCTACATGGATGCAGGGGTAGTGGGTCCAGGCATTGGAGGTTGCCAGGGGCTGTTTTCTTCGGAAAATAACAAAAAACATGGAACTGGGATGCCTCAGGATGAGAGTCCTTAATCCTTTTGTAATTTGCATGTTTATCCAAAATGACAATGTGTTACTCTTATTACTCTTTGTCCTGTTGTGTTAAGAGATTGCCATTCTCAATAAAAATATATAAAAAAAAGTTAGAAAACAGAAAAATATAGACATTAATAGACTTTGGATTTTTTAGACTGGGATTAGAAAAGTGTTTACATTTTGAATGCTTCACACAAGGGCTTTTCTAGGTGCTAGGTACTGGCTCATATCTGAGATCTCATGTTTAAATCTACAATTTGTGTAATCCTATTCACATGGGAGTCAATATTGTTTTATTTATTAGATCACTTGATATTTGTACTATTATTTCTCATGGTACTATTCACATGGGTGTCCATTATTACTGAGTATGATGCACAAAACCACCTGGTCGCCCCATAATTGCTAGTATGGGGGGGGGGGGGGTGACGTGTAGACTGTCCGAATATGTAGATCACTTTCTCCAAAATTATGTTGTTCATTTGTGTTCATATATAAAGGATACCCAACATGTGTTAAGTATATTGAATAATATGGTTTGGAAAAGTGACTATATATGGGCCACTATAGACGTCTTTTCCCTATATACGAATATACAGCATAATAAAGGTATAGAGGCAATAAGGTTTTTCTTAGATGGGGATAATGATATGCCTGACTTACAAAAGGAATTTATCCTTAATAGTATTCGGTTCATTTTGCATACAAACTACTTCCAATTCATGGACAAATATTACATTCAAGTTAAGGGAGCAGCCATGGGCACCAGCTTTGCCCCTAGCTACGCCAATCTATATATGGGCCACTGGGAGTTGACACATGTGTTGGGGGCGGGGCTGGGGGACAGGCTGGCGTACTATGAACGGTTAATAGGTGGTATAGAGAATAATGTAAGTGATTATCATAACAATAATAACTTTTTGCAGAAGACGGGAGTTTATAAATGTGGTATGCAAAGATGTATAACATGTGATTTTTTGGATCACAGATGCACTACATTTACTCATGCACGAGGACAGGTAGTTACTATTAATGGTCATATTATGTGTAATAGTGCATATGTGATCTATAGAATCACATGTCCATGCTCTATTAGTTATATTGGAAGCACCAAGAGAAGGATGAAGGAGAGGTTTTTGGAGCATAGGAGGGCTATTATCAACAAAGATATGAAATATTCATTATCTAAGCATTATAAAGAAGTACACCATTCCTCTATGGAGGGCACAGTATTGCTGGCTTTAGAACAAATTCCTGCGTCGTTCAAAGAAGGGGAAAGGTTTGAGCGACTCAGGAAGAGAGAAACTTATTGGATCTATAAGTGTGATGCCCTTACACCAGGGGGTCACAATGACAAAATAGATGTATATACATTTATGTGAAGTTTTTAATGAGCATTTATTGGATAGTGTCTTTGAGAAGGTTTTTTATTTTGTATTTTTTATGTTTATTTTTATTTTATTTTTATTATTTTTTTGGATATGAATACTTTGTAGTATTATTGGGATCTTATGTATGTTATGGAGATAGATATATGTATGTATGTTTATATAGTTTTATTCACTTCATCTGTTTGTAATATGGAATCTGGAAACGTCATGATGACGTATGTTTGGCGCTAGATTTAATAGACACCGAGACAATTGACCCGAGAAGTTCCCTGAGGAAGTGCGATTTGAGCACGAAACTAATCGGAAGAGAAGATTACTCTGTTATTGAGAGGATTATTGTATGAAGAAATATATGTAACATTGTTACTGCCAGTACATCGGAGGGGTGTTTGTGATTGAATTTCTCCCTCATTGAGACCGCATCGAGTGCGATGGATACTTAGTAGATACACAAAGAGAGAAGGAGGTGAAGAAAGAGATGAGAGCGCACCTGTGAACGGGAGCATATTTAGTGGTTACACAGAGAGAGAAGGAGGTGTAACAAAGAGACAGGAGCGCACCAGTGAATGGGAGCATTGCTCATACCTGGAAGAGTGGCTGCCCGCTATCCCTCATCTCACTCTGGCGTTTTAAACAGTATACGATATTTGCTATAGTGGGTCGATAAGATGCGGCCCATATATAGCTGAGAACTCTATCATTGTAGGACGCTATATACAGACGGTTGTTACCATTTTTGATTTAAGTGCACCAACGAATTTACAGCTCCGGAGCTATAGACTGTTTATTAGTCTGTTTATTAGCATTTTTACAGTGGTTACATTGTCAGTAGCAGTGTTATTATATATGTTTTATTATATGTTTTATTGGATGTAATTTTAATAAACTTGTACAGTCCATTTGAGCCCTCTCCTATAGTATTGGATTTGGTAGATTTTTGGGGCTCGGTACACTATACGAGTATTGGATAGTAGCGATCAAATTGACTGCATTAGAGAAGAGGTTAAAGGTGGATTAATCGGCACACGGATCGGCGTGATCACAGTATTGGACATTCACACTTAGTGAGAGACAATGCACTCTCTACCCTGAAATAAAAGTATTGGTGACCTACTGTTACACATGTTATCGGGAATTGTAAGCCTTGCTTAACAGTTAACAGACCCAAACACCAGGTGCCCTCATACATTGCTAAAGAAATTCTTAATAAACACTTTGATCTTATTTACCTAGCTCCTATAGGCCTATACCACCATCGCCTGAGTATAGATATGTTTTCACTTATGTTGATGCATGTACTAAGTTTACTTGGGTACATATCCTATAAATTAAATGGAATATAATTATACTCAGCCTAGGATAATCCTCGGACCAAGGAGACAGCACTCAGTGAATAAGATGAATAGTGAGTTTATTTTAATCCATGCCAAATGTTTTCAGTCAAACCCTTATGTTGACCCCATTTATCTGCAATGTCATGAGCAGGGGAACCCAGTTGCTACACAACCGGTTCAACACAAGGATGTTGTGTGCTAGATGCAGTACTGTCTGCATCCAACACACATCAGTATTAGAACATCTGTACTAAACAAGGAAGTAAAACAATAGTAAGGAAAAGGGGATACCATGTATGTACACAAGGAAAACTCAATCACATTGTATTGGTGAGTCAGATGCGGCTGTGATGCACCAGTGTCACATAAGGACACCATGGCATCGCAGCACACATCCGCACATCAAAAACAAATGTTATCAAAGATCTGGCGCTGGCTAAACCAGCAAACATCATCTTATTAATACATAACCTATAAAAAACTATAGTCTTGTCTTACAGGACTCGCAGCGCTGCGGGGTTCATCTAAGGACACCACCGGATCTCAACCCACACAGAGAAGCACATAAGGGAGACAAGAATAAATGTCAAGCATGTTGAAATAACGATGGCACAACATATAAAACACTCCAATATTATTGAATATTCCAACCTAGTGCAGCGATGAAGCAGTGTGGGCTGAGCACACCACGAACATGTCTCGAAAAACACGAATGAAAACATAGGTGATTTAGAGGTCCTTCCTGTAGTTCTCTACAAGGAATGCCCAGATCATTTACACCTCCAATACATTCATAAGGTGCAGTCCTTGTGTAACATTATAGAAAACATGAAAGTTGTAGCACATGATTGAGTCCATTGGGAGCAAGAGTTCCATACTCATAAATTAATCGTGCTTATTTCTGTAAAAGCAATCGATGTCTATCTCCACCTCTTTGTGGCATATGTACAGTCCATATTGGCATGAAATGAAAGTCTGACATTTTATGCTTAAACAACTCGAAATGTCTTGCTACAGGTTGTCTCAATGTCTCTTTGTCATCTAAATTGCCCTCAAGTGCTTTCTTTATATTAGATCTGTGATTATTGATACACTCCTTGAGCTTGGTTATGGTCTTTCTAATGTAATATAATCCACACGGGCAAGTGATCATATATACCACGTATCTCGACTCACAACTCATAAAGTCCTTGATTGCCACATCTACGCCTGTTTTGAGATACTTGTATTTTTTACCTGTAATGATATAGTCACAGTTGGAACATCCTTTACACCTATATACCCCCTTTGGGCACGTTAACCAATTGCCACTATGAGTATACGTATCCACTGGGTCAGCATGTACAAGCCAATCCCCAAGAATTTTTCCTCTCTTGTAACAAAATCAAGGTTTGTTGGCGAACAGATGTCCCATTTTCTGATTGTCTGACAGTATGTGCCAGTTATTAAAGACAGCTTGTTTGATGGCAGGTGAAGACATTGTATACTGTGTTTGTACACAAAATCTAGCGGCTTTGTCATCAACAATCGGTCCTGGAGATAGAAGGGCAGATCTATCTAATTGCAAAGCCTTTTCCATGGCAGCTTCAACATCCTGTTGAGAATAACCTCTTTCAAGAAACCTTGACTTCATGACAGACAGATTTTTTACATTCTACTAGGTCAATGATATTACTAACTACCCTGATTATTTGAGAAAATAGAAAACCTTTCTTTAATGGTGTAGGGTGATGACTTTGGGCATGCAGTAGGGTATTTCTATCAGTTTTTTATGGTATATCTTGGTTTTTAATCTGCCACCCTCTTTGTGTACTTCAATGTCCAAAAAGCTCACAGTAACATAGTCAAAAGTAAGAGTGAATCTGATAGTTGACTCTATGTTATTCAGATAGTCTACAAACTCTCTTAAAGAATCTGGTCCATCAGTCCATAATACAAAAATGTCATCAATGAATCGCTTAAAAAAAGCAATTTGCCTGAAATAATCATGTGCTGAAAAAATCTGTAATTTTTCATAGTAATCCATAAATAATGAACCATATGATGGGGCCATATTAGACCCCATCACTGTCCCCTGTAATTGCAGGAAAATTTCATTTTAAAATTTGAAATAATAATTTTTTAAGATTACGTCAATTAGTAACAAAGTGTATTCAACCAGTGGTCCAGAATATGCTTCATCATTTGTGATTACTGCTTTAATGGAGTCTTTACCTTGTTCATGAGGTATACTTGTATACAAATGTCTAGCGTCACCAGAATGACATCATCTGCAATCTCAAGTGTCAACCAAAGCAAATAGATCAAGGGTTTTTGTTTTACATTACAAAGAACTTTCTGGTTTCTGGTGTATGTAGCAATATAAATTTATAAAACTAATTATACTATCTAGTCCCTGTTCCAGGAATCAGACAGTGAAACTCACAAGGTAGATGTATTCTGTAATCACAGGTAGTCGTGAAACAATGAATGCTGTAAGTCCAGAGGATGTCCCTTATGAGTATGCACACAAAATATGTATATTTACCTTATTCTGTGTAATCATATGTTATGTTGTTGAATGTGAAAAAGATAAAAGGTTTTGGTGTAATATTACTAAGAAATGCTGAAATCTTAATTAGTACAGGACATTTATTCAGTGATGCTGTATCATATTTCAGACTCAAATGATGCAACACAGAGAGGTATATTAGTGTTAAGAGCTGATACGGTAACTCTAATGTCTGCAGCAATATAATATATCACTATACTCTCTGAGGAACTTAAGGTTGTTGTATTATTAAATAAACTGACAGCTATGAGATAACTTTACAGTTGTGTAATATAGACTCCTCATTGTTGTATATTGAATGGATAATTAAGCACTTAACCCTGAATATGAAACAATCTGAAAAAAATGACATCTATTGATATATAATGTTTATGAATTAACACATAGTCCAGTTAATGATTCTACTGTCATTGGGAACTTTATATTCAATGTGAACTCATTATCCCAGCTGAATCTTATACTACTAATTGGGAGGTTGAAAACATTGGTCATTTAATGCAATAAGCTGGTCACTTAGCCTTTATTCGAGTCCAACAGTCCTAACAATACATCTCACACAAATGTGGAGAATAGTTTTAGTGTCAATAATTGTCATAAATCAGGTTATTTGTGTGTGAGGAGGTTTCCACTTACCATGTGGCCTCATTGTTCAAGGATCTGAATGCTTATAACCGCAACCCCTGTTCAAATGCCTTATGTTCAGTTAGTACCTTAGAGCAATAGCCCATATATAATTGAGAGAAGTGAAATTGATTGCAATATCCCCTCTATACAACCTTCTGTTTTTACTGTGAACCAATCTATTGAATGTTTTGGTGTGATTTTTAACCCAACCTTTTGCTGAACCAAACTCTTTACAAAAAAAGCTTACAAATATATATCCCACATATTGCTTTGAAGCTATCCTTCATGACAACATATTTAAATAAATTAAAGAACATGAAGATTACTTCAGGGTCCATTCATGAGGCAGTGGATATATTAGTGTAAAGTTTTGCTTAGTGCAATATTGCTTAGAATTGATTTTCAGGAAGGCAATTTCCCTCTGGATACAGACCCTTGGTATATCCTTTGAAAATGTCTTCCATACAACAGGAAAATGTATTACTTCCTTAGGTAAAGGTTTAGTAGTATAGAAGGAGGGCTTTTGGTGAGATCTATAGTATATTTAGTATCCTAGGATACCTTAAACCTATAATATTTGTTTTAATTGGTATCATTTTATTTTTCATTTTCACATGTGTTTTGTCTTTTTTTTTTTCCTAAGGGAAAGAAAACGACTACAGAATATGTCAGTGCTCCCTGGCTGTGAGTCCAAATGTCTCAATCCCAGCTGTCCACTGTCTCTGAGACAGACTCATGCTGGGATTGAGACATTTGGACTCACAGCCACAGCCAGGGAGCACTGACATATGTGCTTGAAAAACTTACACCTCTGCTCGCTGCTGAATAAGTAAGATCTTTATTCTTGGGAAATGGATCCCTAATGATACAGCCGTGAAGATGGGAGAGATTCAGTATATGAAGTGCAAATATTATCTATGAGGCAACAGTCCGCTGGATATTAGTTTATTTACGGTACCATTTTTTTTATACATGAGACTATTTTTTGAACGTTGCACATCAAGGGGTTAATGCTTTTTTATTTCTTTTTTTCTTTTCCTTTTTATTTCTCTTTATCATTTTTTATCATCTTTTATTGTTATTAGGGAATTCACTAATTTAAGCAAAGTTTTTCTAGGATTGTTTATTTTATTAAAGTGAATGTCATTTAGATATTTTGTATCCTAGGCTTTATGCATTAAATTGTCTTTGATTATTTCACTAGCGCTCTCTTCTTATTATCTTTTATATATAGATAGATAGATAGATAGATAAATAGATAGATAGATAGATAGATAGATAGATAGATAGATAGATATACTGTATCATACTAAACACTGTCCTGTTTTGTTTAAGGGAAAAAGACAATTCCAAAAAGCAAGCAGTTCAATAGCCAACTTCTCAAGCATCTCTTATCTCAATGGCTTCCTGCCCACACCAAGTAAAATTCCTATGCAGTCACCTCCAGTAATATCCTGCAAAGTTGCAGGCAAACCTGAGGTACTTTTGACTGTCCGGATGCACAGGATTGTGCAGATAGGCATCCTAAAGATCCAAGGATGCCAGAAATTCCCCTGGACACATTGCTTCACTGACTGAGTGTAAGGACTTTCTGTACCAGTTTCCTCTCCAGATGGATGGTCCCTATTCAGTGTTGACACCAAAAGGGATGTTGATGCCCAGGACTCTGGAAATACATTGCACTTTTTGTCTTTGGGACTTTACTAATACTTTTGGCTCTATAAGTTTTGTGAGTCATGGAACTTTGAACTGTTCTACCCTGTTTGCCTACCTTGGTAACCCCCAAAGTACCATACCAAGTCTTTGTCATCCTCATGTCCATGTATGATTGCATTTGTGGACTTTTTATGTCAGAAACATAATAATTTGTATGTACTCATACTGATGGTATTTTTTGTCATTGCTTTGATACTTCAGCAGATGAATCTTTTTATAATTTCCCAGAATCCTCTACTTATGATAATTTGGCTCCTGCCAATTCTGTAAGTATGCAGTCGCCTATAATTATTCATTTGGTTGGATCATGTAATCATGTTATTGAGTGTCATTCTGTAATTGAAGAAGGGGGTGTCATGGGTAATTGTTGGTATTGGTATCAATAAAAGTGAGTTTTGGCCATATAACGGTTAAGACACAATTCACCATTTAGCCACAATTTTTTTTATTATAGGACTGTGAATACAAGGTCATTTGAAGAATGTCTTAGATACTTTCTTTATGTTTAGTGCTTCTAGGGCTCGATTCTATTACCCGTGCCAAAACTGGCGTTACAAGAAAAACAAGCAACGTGTATTTTGAAAACGTGTTTCTCTGGTATTCTGTTGCAGAACCACAGTAAAACAAAACCGACGTAGACAGCACATTTGTACAAACTAACAAAATTGGCACTGTCTGCTTCTATTCAACTACTACATAAAAAACATGCAAAATGTCAAAGACCAAGGAAATAGGTGTACGTTTGACGACAGAAAGCTCAAGTTTAGAGTTAGATGTGTTCCCCACATTATCTAAATCTGACATAGAGTGCCGCTCTTCGACATATTAACCCCCCCTTTGAAATTCGACTTATAGTACTTACATGACTTTAATACAAGTGCATGTTCTCAAGACGTCTGAGCCCTCAGCACACACACATGTTTTATACTCCTCTAGTGTTTAGATGCACTTCGAACCACAATTACATCATCCAACCACCTCCTCCAGTGGTGAGGCAGGTGGCGATGAACCCCATAAGTAGAAGGAACCCCAAACTTAATGTTTGAAAGTATACATAGTTACACAAATCACATCAAAAAAATAATATATGACAACATTGAAAGTTACACAAATGTTACTAACAACAGTGGAACCTTAATTATGTGTATAACATCATAAAAAACAAAATGAAAGCTCATACTACACTGTGTGAGTAGCACAGGTTAGCTACCTGTGCCTGCTGCTACTGCTGCCAGCTTGCTTTGTAATATTCAGGAGGAGGGCGAGGAGGAGATGATGGCAAGTGAGACAGCAGGAGACCCTAAGTCACACTTGCCATCCCCAAGCAGTCCCACTTTTATTACCATGCAGCAGCTAAAGAAAGTTGGGAGTGAGGGAGGGGGGATGATGAAGGTGATAGTATTGAAGGAACTGGTGGCGAGACTACCACACACACACACACACACACAAACACACACGGCTTGGGATTCTAACAAGTTTGAATGCAAAAAAATCATCACTCACCCGTTAGGGCTCGTGACTAGGGATTGGTGAAAATTTTCACCAAAATCAGCAAAAAATGGCATCGCAAAAAGTGTTGTTTAATAGCTTTTTGCATTTAGCTAATTGTATTTTTCCCCACCACATGGCAGTTTTCTGTACTTTTCCTGCAGGCATATAAAAGGTTGTCAGGCAGTCATAGTATTCCATTCTGTGTTTTTGAGAGGAGAAAGCAGCAAGTTCCTGAGCTAGAGAAGATAGGCAAATAAAGGGTAATTGAGTTTTAGTTTAGAGAGACTTTTAGGTAGGATATTTGTTCTCTGTATTAAGGGAGTCTGGGGGCACTCTGAGATAGATGTGGGTGAAAAAAAAAAGAAAAAGCAATTAAGATGTTCGCCATTTTCGCCCACCGCCCATTTTCAATGGATACAAACTTTTTGCTCTTTTAACTAAATTTTTTTTGCCCTTTTGCTAAAAAAAAAAAAGTGACATTTTCCAGGAAGTGAAACACAATACAAGCAGCTACAGAAAGAGAGGTTTTGCTATGCAAAATTATGAAAAATTGAGATAGCAGAGGGTCATAATGTGTGCTATCACTTTTAACACCTGGAATACTAATAAATGGAGGAGCTGGAAGGACCATTATGCATCTAGTGAATTTGAAGATGAGGAAATGAGCTTTACCAACATTAAAGGATCTGGATGCCCTGATTCCCCAAACCCAGTGATGACCAGTCCCTTTATATAACTACTAGAGATCTTGAGGAAATTTGTGTCACGGGCAGCAGAGGAAGAAGATGATAGTAGCATGAGCAGGATAGGTCAGCTACCCGTGCCTGCTGCTAGTACCTGGGTGGGTGTCTTGCCATTCTTGAGGGGGATAGGAGGAAATAATGTCCTGCCACTACTATTACTACTAAGAAGATCCACAAACTACAGACAGAGTGTTAGGTGTGAAGGAGGAGGTGATCATAATAGTAGTGTGGAAGACTCAGAATAAAATTGATGTGGTTGGTGTTAGAAATAATGGTAATAGTGATGGTGAAGCAGCTGGTGGGACTAGCTTTATTAGAGTAGATCCGCATGCTGATGCTGAGGTGGTAGAGGAAGTCATGCAGAGTGACCAGAAGAGTAGTCAAGTGAGCCCACAACATTCCCATGACCCTGGGAGTCCCCTTTCCCCTACTGCATTGTCCAAGTGGATCATGATCCTGAAGAAGGCAGAAATGGTGTCTAACAGCATTAACACCACCACCACCACCATGAGCACAGATCAGCTGCCTTTGCCTCCTGCTAGTGCTGCCAGCCTGCCTTCTTCAGCCCACTAGAGGGACTGGTGGTGGACATGATGATGATGGAGAGGCTGAGGTGGAAGAGACTTTAATGACCTTTTTAGCCCAAAGTGAGAAGGAATGGGAGACCAACATGGACACAGTAGGAATGAGATCAAGTGATGTGGGACTAGGACAGGTTCCACTTGAAAGCAGCAAAACTCCTCGTCTTAGTTACATTGCTTATTCTGCAGCAATGTAACATCATCCTCTGCCCCACCCAGTGAAGGGGAATGTGGAGGAGAAGAAGTCTGGATGTGGGAATATTTTTTTCTTGGGGCAGGCACAGTGCAGTCATCAGAGAAGACACTGTGCACAATTTGTGAAAAGTCAGTGAAAAGGGGAAAGGAGGGAACACAACTTGGCACAACCACCATGATAACACAGATGAAACATAGACACCATGTCACTTATGTGAAACATGTTAAAGCCCAACTCCCACCAAATAAATTGGTACTGTTGCTGAACCCCCTGACTCTCCACAAAGGCAACAAGAGGCAAGGTGTAAATCAAAGAAGAGGAAGAACAGAGAACCCCAACCAGAGCCTAAAAGTTCAATAAGGAGCAAACACCTGGATCTCCATCACCTTCTAGCTTTTGGGTCTGGCCTTATGAAGATCATGTAAATACATCTTATGGCAATCCATCTCATTCATCTTTACCTCCCCCACCAGTTGATAGCCATTAAGTAGATGTCAGGATGTGGCAGTTCATGTCCACCCATTGCACACTCTGTGGTGCAACGTTCACACATGGCATTGTGGTGGAGGATAATCACAACCAGGGCATAAAGCGGCATCTGAGGAGACTCCATCCCGCAGAATACGCTAAGCTGGTGGCAGGCAGGGTTCGTCATTATTATTAAACTGCAAGTTGTCACTTAGTGGTGATTGGACAAGGGGCATAGTGACAGCAGCAGTACTTGGTTTCTGGTGTGATTATTTCACATTGGGCACCCTAAGTGTCATGGTATTTGGTTACAGTTGTGCCAGGTGTTTTTGTGAGTGCAGATCACACCCATGATTTTGGAGGAGGGGCAAGTGGAGAAGCATTATTGGCCAACTTCTTTTCTGCACAAATACCTGAAGTGTAAAGTGATGGGGCTAGTTGTGGTGTTGCTGCTGCTTTGTGTGTGTTACTGAAACTAGTAGTGGCAAGTAGAACCATGATCATCCATCACCCATAGCTCTGCTGTTGTTGATCCCATTCCCTTAGAGCTGTCTAATCATCCTGCTGCTTAAACAACTCAGCAGCAGCAAGAACAGCAGTCACAAATGCCCCAATGACACCAGGGCATTTGCCACTGGCCACCATAACATGACCCCCTGGCACTAGGCCAGTAGGGTATTTTCATAGTCTTTCTCTGGGCTTGTTTCTAAGAAGCCTAAGTCCTACAAATTGTTTCTAAGACGCCTAAGCCCTACATATCACTGATTCCTCAGGCTTGTGATGCTAACAAGCCAAACTGATAAAAATAATTTCTGATTCTTCAGAACTTGTGATGCTGACAAGTAAAATTGATAAAATATGTATTATTCCTCACGGCTAGTGATACTAACAAGCCAAAGCCTTACAAATCAATTTTTCCTCAGGACTTGGGCTTAAAAAGTCTATGTCCTACAAATGAATGTTTCCTCAAGGTTCTACAACAAATCAGTGTTTCCTTAGGCTTGTGCCAAACCAGTCAAGTACTGCAAATCAATGTTTCCTCACGGCTTGGGTCTAAAACATCTAAGCTCTACAAATCAATTTTTACTCAGGGCCTGCTTCTTAAAAAAAAAAATAAAATAAAAAAAAGAAGACTAAGAACGCAAAAGATCTGAGAGTCACTATAAATACCCAAATGTCCATGCTATAGGAAGAAACACAGGAAATAAACTTGTAAAATAGCCCAATCAGGAAATCTCATATTCCTCTAGCAATGTATCAAGATGCCTTGGTGGATAATATGACTATCTTGCTTGTTTTTCTATGAGCCAATCCTTTTCTGTGATTTAACACGGAAACAATCTCTCTAAGG
The DNA here is from genome assembly GCA_037306005.1 of Rhinophrynus dorsalis. Taxonomy (NCBI): domain Eukaryota; kingdom Metazoa; phylum Chordata; class Amphibia; order Anura; family Rhinophrynidae; genus Rhinophrynus; species Rhinophrynus dorsalis. Next base: position 259,932,250 of record CM074722.1, read on the forward strand.
GGTTTTATCAGGAAAAAAACCCTGTGTTCAGCTCCTTTTAAAACTCACTCACCAGATGATAGATGATTTAAGGAACATCAAAAGGATACAGTATCGATGCCCAAATCTTGGAGTCAATACACTTTTATTAATAAATGATTTCCCAACTCGTTTCAAGAGTCATGAGCTCACTTCATCAGGGGATCAAAAGTAATAATAAAACACACAATATTTATGTGCTAGGGTTACTCTTGATTGGCAACAAATCAAAAGCTGGCCATGGAACATATGCTACCGATTCAAGCCTCGTTATTGAAACGGGTATTGGTAAGAATGGATGGCTGCGAGTATCTCAAGCCTCTCTTGTGTGATGAAAAAGTCCTCTCCTCATTTCAATCTTTGTCAATCATGAGGTAAAAAATGTAAAATAAATACATCGGCAAATAATAAAATAATATTAAATACAAAGAAAAAATGCAATCCCTAAAAAAATACCAGGATTTAAAAGATGACAATCAGAGTAAATAATACTAAGCCTACATATACACCCTAAAATAATATATATATATGGATATTATATTGTAATGACTACCACTAGAAGAATGGTAATGAATCTAGAAGTGTGTTCCAAATTTAATGCCAAAATTGCACTCCAACCTTCCACTTAATATAACAGAGCATACATTTGTGAGTGTAGGCACTTATACATGTCAATATATATATTCATCACGGGATAAATGGTAATAATAAACACACCATATTTATGTGCTAAGGTTACAATTGATTAGCAATAAATCAAAAGCCAGCTACGGAACATCCTTTACCAATTCAGGTCTCATTATTGAGATGAGTATCTGTAAGATGGGATGGCTAAGAGTATCTCAAGCCTCTCTTGTGTAAGAGAAAATTTGCACGCCTCTTATATAAATACACATCCCATAAAATATTCTATTTAAAGTAATGCATTGGCATCTCTTAAAGCTATATTAACTACAAAAACATAACATAGTGCCTAAAAATACCAGGATTTAAAAGATAGCATGATGACAATCAGAATAAGTCATACTAAGCCTATATACACCCTAAAATGTTGTATATGCATATTATGTTATAATGTCTACCACTAGGAGAATGGTATAAATCTAGAAGAAGTATGTTCTGGAATCAATACCAAAATTAATAAATAGCATGCCAGTCTTCCACTGGATATAGCAAAGCTTACATTTGTGAGTATAGACACTTATACATATAAATACATATATGTGAACAGTGATGATATGGTAAAAATTACTCACCTCAAGGTCTTCATTAAGTCCCCTAGGGGATAAGATATCCAGATGGAATATCCAGTATGCCTCTTTACTGGACTGCATTGCGATTAGGACAAGACACTGGAACATGTTCAATTCCTATAATTTTGAAGTTATCCTCTTATGCAGGTGTCAAAATGCTTGGGGACAGAGTGATATATACTTTCTTTTTCTTTATTAAAAATCTATGCTCCCTGGAGCGGTCCCTTAGTGATCTTGTCAAATGATCAACATTCTGTATCCCACATCTGCAGGACACCAAATAGATAACAAATGTAGTGTCATAGGTAGTCGGGCTTTTAATTGAAAAGTTTTTTGATTGTAATGAATTTTGAAACCATCCACTTTATTCTAAATAAACTCAAAGGTTTTTAGAAGGTTTTCTCTTTCCAGTCCGCTGGCTCTCATAGAAGCTGACTCTACAAAATTAGGCTTATAGCCATGCTCCAAAAATTGTTAATTTGAAATTTGGCTTTCATATTAAAATCTTGACTAACACTATCATTTCTGCTGAGTCTATGAAACTGTCCAAACAAAATGTTGATAATCTATTTGTAATAGTGACAGCTACCAGCTTGTAAATACTGATTCCTACATACTTTCATTTTGTACAGCGATCTAACTATTGGCTCACCTTCCTATCCCTTTAGTCAGAGGTCCAGGGTGAATAGATTTAGAATTAACATCTGAGGTGAAAGAGAGACCCATTGTATTATTATTATTATTATTATTACATTTCTCACACAGGGAATACAAACTTTCCACTTATCCCTTCCAAACTATCAGAATGTCATCGATGTATCAGCCATAGTAAACTAGATTGCCCCCATCTTTCCAAGGCCCAAACTGATAAAACTTCCCAAGGGCCCATGAAAAGATTTGCATAGGATGGGGCAAATCTAGTCCCCATGGCCTAAGCTCTAGTCTACATAAAAAAATCACTTTGAAATTCAAAACAATTATGAATAAGGATGAATCATACACACTACAGAATAAATTGTCCCTGTACTGCCAGCAGAGTAGTTTCACCTTCCAAAAGTATCTCCCAGCCTGTACTCCCAGCAGATGGTCAATACATGTGTAAAGTGAGACCACATCTAGTGTAGCCCACACATATCCTTGTTCCCATTTAATAGGCAATAGCTTATTAAGAACATTCTGATAATCTGTAATATATGCTGGTAGGGCTGTGATATATTTTTGTAAATAGAATTCAATATTTGCAGAAAGTGCAATGTAAACAAGTTAATTCCAGAAATAATTGGCCTTCCAGGTGTATTGACCAGATCTCTATGTAGCTTTGGTAGATGATAAAAGAATGGTACTAATGGAAATTGTTGAAAAATATATTGATATTCCTGCTTATTAAGAATTCCAGTTTGTAGACAGACAAACAAATATTAAAAACAGAAGGCGATACTGGTGTATTAATGTAACAAAGAATTAAGGGCTTGATTCAAATGTTGGCGTCGCCCGAAAAAACTGGCGACGCTGGTTTTAACGTCAACTGAGCAATGCAAATGTTCTACTAGTAACAAGCGATGCCAGTTCTGAAACACGTCGCCCGTCGCCAGAACAGCAAGATCTTACCCATAGAGGATAATGTACAAGCGACGCCAAAAGCCATTCAAATGTTGGAGTTAGGGCTAACACACGTTAAATTGCAACATTTTTCTCCAGAAATCTAACGCTTATTTTTTTGGAGAACAGCACCAACGCAGAGTACAAAACCACCGTCGCGGGAAATAAAACAGAGAAGCAGATCATCCAAGGACAGAAGCCAAGCATACAGAAGTCAGATATTAACCCCTGCAATGCCTAGCAAATACAACAACAAGGCCTACAACAGTGGTTCACAAGCCCTCCACCTAAGACACCCCTAACATGCAATCATGATGTTCCAGGACACCCCTTGGGGGCACAAGGGAATTCCCAAATAAAAATAACATATGCCCAACATCAGGTCCCACTGTGTCAACAGAAATGAGGAGAAATAGTGCCTCAAATGTCCCATACACACATCTCCCAAAAAATATGTAAAATTAATATTATCAAACACCAATGCAGAACATAGCAACATGGGAAAAGTGACGCACCCTGAGCTGGTACACATGGGGCACCAACATCACATGACACCCTGGTTGGGAACCCCTGGCCTACACCATACAAACAAGTCTCACACAAACAATAAGAATACAGCAACCCCACAGGGATAAGGGGAACACAAAGCAGCACAACATAAGCCATCCCAACACACCTTGGAACAACAGGGGTTAACACACAACACAACATGCACATCTGTCACTCCAACAACAAATCAACACACTAATGTAACCTCAGCAGTCCATGGAGACAAAACACACCTGACAGGTACATACCAATTACAACACGTCACACCACTAACCACAGACACACCAGAAATCAATTACCTGGATAACACACACCTTACCATTAGTCAATTATGACCACATCATACAGAAAAAAGGGAAGAAAGGAAGGGGGAAACCAGCCATAGGAGAACCACCAGGCGGTGCCCCCCCTCAAAAGAAAATGAAGAACTGACGCACACTACAGGAGTATACCAAACCAAACCAAAGCCTCATCAGACAATACAAAATGAATCAAGTGAACATGTCAAATCAATTAAAAACCATCCAGCACAGGAATATGGAGTCAGGAAGACATTCCAACATTGAATAAGTGCAACGTCATGATAATCACAAATGTATGAATACACATATACCCATCTCTATGAATATAAGTAAGAGCACAAGGGGAGATCAAACTATGTGACTCCTGGAGTCATGGAGATGAGTATGTGATGTGTATTCAGACTTTGTTTATGACCACCACTTTGCACCTCATATGTATGATAATATTGCACATTGCTAATGGGCCACTGTGGTTTGTTAGTGGATACATGGTTGTGCACGTTTGCTTCACATATACTTGCTCTCAGTCCATAGAGACATTATTCTATGTTGGAATGTCTTCATGACTCTTTATCCCTTTGCTGGATGGCTCCCAATTGATTTGATGTATCCACTTGATTAATCATGTATTGCCTGATGAAGGTTTGGTTTGGTATACCCCTGTAGTGTGCGTCAGTGATTAAGTGTCTTGTTGGGGGTAGGGTGGGCACCGCCTGGTTCTTTTACCCGGTTGGTTAACCCATTCTTCTCTTCCCGCCCTTTGGTATCATTGTATATCCCTATGAGTGCACCTCAGCTAATCACAGTTTTATCTTGAGTAAGGAGTTATGTACAGAGATGATGTGATTCCTCCCATTTGTTTTGGTCCCATCACCATGACCACATGAACAACACCATACTGCTGTTTAACAGTGACAGCCCACCCTCCTCAGTTGTAGTGTGAGAGAGACACTGACAGAGAGACAGACCAACACCGCTATGTACACATGCTTGTACCTAAGATGACAGTGGAGGCGAATGTGTGAGAGGGCTAGGGCTCACCCCCCTCCTCCACCTCCTCCGAGCACCCCTGTCAAACAGCTGTAACCTGCAGCAACTGTTCATGCTCTGGCTGAAGGCCTGCTATGCTGACTTGTTATTGTGTGTGTTTAGCACAGTGAATATGCCACTCCATTGCTTGTCAATGCCTTGTCTAGGCGTCAGGACCATATGAGTTGTCCATCAAGGGGATGAAAAGCAGACATATGTATGTGTGTCACGCGGAACCTGAGCACATACCACGGGTAATAGCCGCATCCAGCTGCTGCTTGTAGAGAGCTCCTTGAAGGGCCGCATGATCGGGCTTTTGCAGGGTGGAATGTTGTGCTTCATGAAGGGGGAACATGAAGGATTTTGTACTGGGCCTGCCTGCCTCTGAGCTACATGAAGCAGCTGGGCTTCCTGCAGCAGAAGCAAATTGTGCACCAGGAGCCGAAAGCATTGTTGAGTTGCGGATACCAGAAATGAAGGTACAGTGGAGCCGATCCTGCCCTCTCTTTGTTGGATCAGCTCATTGTGTGACTCAGGTTGGTGAAGGGACCCCTGGGGACTCTGTGTGCGTGTGTGGCTTTTGTGTGTGTGTGGCTTGTGTGTGTGTGTGTGTGGCTTGTGTGTGTGTGTGTGGCTTGTGTGTGAGTCTGTGGTGTAGGAACGAGTGGCAGCCATTTTGTTTTTTCAGTCACTTGGATAGTGGTGGGGCGGGCTGGATAGTGGGGGCAGGCCAACTCCCTGAATAATTTAAATCACTCCTCCATTGAATCACCCAATGGCAACAGTAACTCCTTACTTAAGCTGAGGTAACATAGCAATATAACACACAGTGTCTCTTCAGTTGAGGTAACGTAGCAATATGCTGAGGGATCAAATAGAAAGTGGTGTTTGAGGCTTGCTTTCTGTAACATGCAGCAAAGCATCTCTCTCCCTTCAAGGAGAAAGGGCAAGAATCAGTATCACAGTGCCTGTGATCTAGCTGTCACTCTCTTCTATGGTCAAGGGTGATTTGTTCACTTGGTTTGGCCCGCCCCTTGGTTTCCTTTTTATACCTGGCTATTCCATCTGTCAGGTGCCCTTTCGTGGTGTTTCTGAGCCAGTTGTTCTGTTGCTACGTTTCTGATTCCTGTGTACCGATTTGGCTAGCCCTGACCATTCTCCAGTGTTCCTGCTTGTGTATGACCCGGCTCGTCTGACTACCTCCTCCGGATCTCGACTCTGCTTGGCTGACGTTCCTGCTTGTGTATGACCCGGCTCGTCTGACTATCTTCTCCGGATCTCGACTCTGCTTGGCTGACGTTCCTGCTTGTGTATGACCCGGCTGGTATGACTACCTCCTACGTGCTCCGATCCGGCCTTGCTGACTTCCTCCCGCAAGATCAACCTACAGCGTGTTCCAGAAGACCTACGTTCCGGTTGTCGCCGTCGCGACATTATCATCCACTGTTCCAGTACTTGTGTGGCTGTCTTGCCTGGTGTTACTTCGTGCAGTGCAGTGTTACAATCGTGCAGAGCTGTGTACGCCTCACTCAGACAGCAGTGCTGTGCTACTGCAGAAAAGCCTTGGTTAAACGTGCCTGTTAACCCTACCAGTGCTGTCTCGGTCCCACTCTCCTTACTCCAGTGTGAGCCTCGTTCATAGTGAAACTCCTGCTGAGTTGGCCGCTCTCCGTCGGCAACTCAATACCATCCCAGTAGAGTGTTCACTTCCGATTAGGCCGGTTGGGCGCTTTGGCTCTCTCTCTCTCTCGTTGTATACACTGGGCGATTCCGTTATACCGAGTGGTGACGGGCACAGGCTTCAGCACTAGCATTCCGGTACTACTTCAGTTGGGCTTTGGGCCCTGTCTCGTTATACTCAGTCCGGTAGAGTCTGAAGAGGCTTGGGAGCTCTTGCACTGCAGGCCGGTTCGATACACGCCCGTGGGGCTAAGATCACTTGCACTAGCAGTAGCCATTCCAGTAGGTACGCCCGTGGGGGGCTATTGGGCTCTGCTTTACTACACACTGTGGCGAGACAGTCCTTATCCACTTGATGGTGAACATTTCTTCAGCACAGCTTATCTACACCTCGGGCGTGCCAAGCATCCACTCAAGAGACTGATCATAATCAAGGACTTAACCCTCTGTGGTTACCTTAAGCTCAGCTTACTTATACCAAGGGCGTGCCAAACAGTTCCTTGTGAAACTGATATTTATCAAGGACTTAACCCTCTGGGGTTATACCCTTCCTCTGTGGTACAGTTGTACTTGTATTCCGTTTGTGCATCTAACTTTGTATTTTCCAGTCACTATCATTTATGTACACCCAACCACCACTAGAGGGCGACCTTATGTGTTATTATTGCTAAATAAAACTGTGTTTTATTTTACATACTGGTCTGAGTGTCTTTAAAAAACCGTGACAATCAGGAAGCAGGAAGTGGAGGAGTGACAGTTGAAAACAGTTAGTGAGGTGACTGAAGAGATGAAAAGAGTTAACCCTTTGAGTGCCAGAGGGGTAAGCAACGCATTGCAAAGCAATGTGTTGCGTACCCCTCTGGCAATGAAAGGGTTAAATAAAAGAGTTGTTATTAAATTTATCCCAGAGTTTGTATTTTATGGAAACATTACGCCCTTGTACTGAAACAGAGTGTATGGAGGGGTACAATTATCTGTGGGAAGTGACACACGGTGTATGGATGGTTACAGTAATCTGTGGGAGGTGACACAGTGTGTATGGAGGCTTACAGTTATCTGTGGGAGGTGACATAGAGTGTATGGAAGGTTACAGTTATCTGTGGGAGATGAAACAGAGTGTATGGAGGGTTACAATTATCTGTGGGAGGTGACACAGTGTGTGTATGGAGGGTTACAGTTCCAGTAATGTCCCCATTGAATCACCCACTGGGAGTTGTGTCTCCTAATGAGACATAAATTATGTAATGAGGTATTCTGTTCAATGTGTGTTTGTTTTCTGAGGAGACATAAATTATGTTCTGTGTGTGAGGTACCATAAATTATGCAATGAGGCGTATTCTTATATATATATATATATATATATATATATATATATATATATATAACGGTGGCAGAAACCTGTGACTCTTCTGCGGGCAGTATAGTAAAGTCAAGTGTTACCTCGATGGCTGTTACTACAGCCCCGTAGATGAACTCACTCCCGGCTACTAAAGAAGCAATAACTGCAGCCTGTGTTCCTCCTGCGGGCAGTGTAATAGAATCAGCTGTTTCCTCTACTTTTGTTGGTGCAGCCCTCTGGATGTGCTCACTCCCGACTGATACGAAGACACTCGCTGCAATATGAAACTCTTCTGCGGGCAGTGTAGGCTCTCTGGCTGTTCCACAGCCCAATTAATATTATCACTGGCGGTTCCAATGGAGATAAATGTTTGTGTTGTGCACTGGGGTAGGTGTATAATGTCCGCACTCCTCCCATTATTGTACTCTGCTGCAATAAAATAAGATAAAAAATTTTCCAATAATGGGGGCCCCCTCTCTCTCCAACGCGTTTCGTGTTGTATGTAACACTTCCTCAGTGGATTTATCTCCATTGGAACCTGCACCCATTTTAGGAGCCTGCAAAATCTGCACCCATTTTAGTTTTGTGGGCAAACACATTTTGACTTTCAGCTACTTATTTCTCCACTACAACCCTCAAAAGAATACTATTGTGGTGGGAAATGTTACACCAAAGGAAACATAGGTGAAAAATGTGTTGGAATTGGTGAAAAAGCGGAAAATGTTTCATATGCAAACAGGATAAAAAAAATTAATGCAGGAAAACATTCTCACTTTTCTCCCACCCCTACATGTGACTCTAACAATCCTGAGTGCAAAAAAGCATAAGTGATTATTTAGGGCTTGTGACTCTAACAAGCCTGAGTCCAAAAAATCATCCATGATTCCTAGTTGAAAGTCAATCATGATCTAGGGAGATCTGCCATGATATGGCCTGAAAGAAATGTCTATCAACTGGTTTATCACTGTTTTTCCCATGTAAAGCCTCAGGGATGTTGACCTATGGTTAGCCATATGGCCACAAAACTGGTGGTGGTTTTTCCCACATACAACAGGCTGCAAGGACATGATAGTTTGTGTTGTATAGAGATGGGTCACCTAATAAGCGGAAGTGGAAATCTGGATCCAATCAGTAAGTGCCTACAGGTAGTACAGCATGTACATTTGAAACAGACATTTTTGGTTGTAGTTAGTAAAGTGGAATAGTGGTCCTGATAACAATGTCGTGGATAGGGATGGGCGAAAGTTTACGCCTCAAACTGAAATAGGAGAAAAATGGCACTTTCCGCTTTGTGAAAAATTTCCAGCGAATAGTGACGATTTTCCACTTTTTTTCCCTAGCTTATTCCATTGAAATCAATGGGAACATTGAAGTTACACAGAACATATAACAAATATTATTTAATTTCCCAAAGTCATAGTATAAAAGCGGAATGAGGGTGCCTGTGTTCGAAGAGTGTGGGGAAAGAATCAGTTGAACAGGGAATGATTTTTGGTGTGGTTGTTTACTGGGATTGGGGAGCATTTAATAAATAAATCTTAAATAAAATTATAAAACAACCCATAAGACATGGTATAAAAGGGGTCTAATGAGGGTACCTGTGTTGGTGGGTGGAGTCTGGGGAATGAATCAGCTGAACAGGGAATTTGTTTTGTGGGGTTTCATGACTGGTACTGGGGGGAAGTTTATTAAAAAAAATGACAGTATTTAAAGTGATAGAGACAGGAACCCCCTGACATAAGCTGCCACTGGGATGAACTGATACTTGACTCGATAGAGTATTTTGTACAGGATGATTTGCTAGATTTGTTGTTAGAGGCCTTTATAGGACTTAGGTCATGTCAAATGTCCTCTTGAGTCCATAATTGGGGGATTTGAAACTGCTATTCTTACTGCACTGCTGAATTGTTTAAGCAGCAGGATGATTAGGCAGCTGAAAGGGAATGGGATTAACAACAGCATTAACACAGAAGATGGACGATGAAGGTTCCACTTGCCATGACTGATTCCAGTGATACACCTGAGGCAGTAGCAGCACAATAAGTATTCCCCAGTCTATGTGGAGAAAAGAAGAAGTTGGCCATTAAATCTTCTCCACCTGACCCTCCTCCAAAATCATGGGTGCATTGTTATTAGAATATATTTTTTTCCCTTGAGAGCAAGAATTGTGGCTCTCATCAGCAACTGCAATGTTCACAGTGTGTGTGAGTGTGTGGTAAATAACATCTGGGGACACAATTGTATCCAAACACCATGACACCTGAAACCAAGTACTGCCGCTGTCACTATACTCCTTGTCCAGACCCTGCTAAGGACACATGACAACTTGCTGACATTTTAATAGTAATGATGAACCCTCCCTGCCAACATCTTAGCATATTCTGCTGGATGGACTCTCCTCAGATGTCACTTGATGCACTGCTTGCAATTTTCCTCCACCACATTGGCATGATGGGTCAGTGCATCACACAGTGTGCAATGGGTAGAGATGAACTGCCACATCCTAACATCAACAGGGTGGCTATCATTCGGAGGGAAGGTAACAATGAATTAAGTGGATTGGCAGAAGATGTAGTTACTCTAGAATGTGATGGCTAGCTAGTTGTTTCACTTGTCATGGAACTTCCAGTCTCTGCCTGGGTTGCTCTATTCTCCATTCTCTTTGATCTCCGCCTCGCCTCTTGTTGCCTTTCTGGAGACTCAGGGGGTACAGCAACAGTGGTACTTGATTTCTGTGGTGGGTGTTTGGCTTTAACATGTTTGGAGTAAATGTCATGGTGTCTGTGTTTAATGTGTGACATCAGCGTGTGCCTTGGTGTGTTCCCTCCTTTCCTCTTCTCACTGACTTGTCACAAATTGTGCACAGTGCCATTGCTGATGTCTGCACTGTGCCTGCCTGAAGAGAAAAACAGTCCCACACCCATGACTTCAGGGGGAGGGGGAAGGTGGAGAAGAATGGCCTCATTCTTCTTGTCCTCCACATTCCCCTTCACTTTCTGTGGCAGCTGATAATGTTGCTGCTACTGCCTCAGATTCAGCATTGCAACTAGGACCAGAAGTTTTGCTGTCACTGGCAAGCGGAATCTATCCTATTCCCGTATCACTTCTTGACCCTATTCACAATGTGTCCATGGTGGTCTGTGGCACACTAACCTGATCCTCATCATCATGCTGCCCTTGCGTCTCAGCATCAGAAGGAATTGGAGCAGTTGCAAATTTCTCTAATTCCAAAAGGTCACTGCTACTGGTGGTAGTGATGCCCATCCTCATCCCTGTCTCCCATTCCTTCTCAGTTTCTGCTAAAAAGATCCTCTGTAATGGAAGCTAGAGACTCTGGGTTGTCCTTAGCCATTGTTCCAGGGTCCTCTCCCCTTGAATCAGCTACAGAAGGGTAGCTGGGCCAGTGAAGCTGGATAGCTGACTGAAACCCTGGAAACGTGCTGGAACAGATTACTCCTGACTGGTGAATCGGGATAAAATGCTGGAACCCTGGAAACACAAGCCAAGCTGTGGAAACATTCACTGGAAATATGCAGCTGAAGAATCCATTGGAAATACTGGGACTGGAGACTCTTGAATGGGGGGCAAAGGGGCCCCTTTAAACCACTCAGAATGAAGACACCAGGATGCTTCTAAGTTCAGAACAGCTAACTCAGTTTATTGAACCAGCCATGGACATTTCATACATAACTTCCAGACATCAGTACAATGGGAATACACATAACTACACAAAGGGACAATGGTGAATAATGGTGGTGTTTACAGTAAACACTTGGCCAGACAATGGAACAACAGAGTGTAAACACAAGACAATGGGACAATACAGTGGAATTGATATAATCAACAAAACAGTACAATTGAAACAGGTGTTAAACACAATCAGGGCACCAGACTAATCCTGTCACAGAAGACAATAATGAATACACAACACAGGAGAAGAAATTAGTAAAGAGAAACTGTAATCAAACTCCGGAACAGACAGTGATACAGTACACCTTTGGAATAGCATTGCACAAACACAAATATTTAACCCCTGCCTGCCCATGTAAGATGGTAGGTCAACATTGAACACAGGGGTCCAGCATGTAGTACAGTATATGAAAACACATTAACTATTCCCATAACATTTAACATAGGACAGTAGGCAGTCAATCAGACTACTGCCTAATTTCAACATGGGGCATGGGGAATTCTGAGTGCCCGGCCGTGTTTTGTGGCTGTCCAGCCGTCCAGAGCTAGGACTTCACCCAGTGCCTTTCAGTCTCCAGCAGCCCCCACTAAAGGTCTATGGTCCATTACACCATCAATGTCTCTTCCACTCCAGCTTCTCCAGCATCATCATCACCACCCCCACTAGTTCCTATGTGCTGCTGATCTATTATAGCCATCTCACTGCTGCTTGGAGGAGGTGATAAGTAATGTGACAAAGGGTCCCCTAATGTCCCCCTTGTCATTTCTTGGTGATGTGAAGAAGGCAGGCTGAAAGTGACAGCACTAGCAGCAGGGACAGTCAGCTCATCTGTGCTCCTGCTGGTGGTGGTATTAATTGTGTGCCTGTTCTCCCCCAACAACAGTTCTGGCCTCTTAGTCTTTAGGATCCTGTTCCATTTGGAAACTTAAGTGAAGGGAAGGGGAGGACTCCCAGGGTCAGAGGAATGGTGTGGGCTCCCTTGACTTCTAGTCTGGATGTTCTCCAATGTTTCCCCTACCACTCCTGCTGCTTCACCATTACTGTTACTACTACTACTACTAACACAAACCACATTAAGTTCAGCCGTAGAGTCTTCATCCTCAGTCTCACAGTCACTAGTAATATGAGAATGTTGTTGATTACCCCCTCCTACACTCCTAATGCTAACAAGCTGATGGACCTTAGTAGTAGTAGTAGTACTAGCACTGGCGGGACTTCTTGGGGATGGCAAGTGTGACTTAGGGTCCCTTGCTGTCAAACTTTGTATCATTTTCTCCTTCCTCCCCTCCTGAGTACTACAAGACACACTAGCAGCAGGTTCAGCACTGGTGGCAGCAGGAGCAGCACATCTGATATCAGGCACAGTACTGGTGGCAGCAGGGGCAGCACGTCTGGCAGCAGGTACAGAAATGGTGGTTGCAGGTACAGCACTAGTGGCAGCAGGGGCAGAACATCTGACAGCAGGTACATAAATGGTGGATGCAGGAACAGAAATGATGGCTGCAGGTACAGCGATGATGACTACAGGTACAGCACTGGTGGCAGCAGGGGCAGCACATCTGGCAGCAGGTACATCAATGGTGGTTGCAGGTACAGCACTAGAGGCAGCAGGGGCAGCACTAGTGGCAGCAAATCTGGCAGCAGGTACAGAAATTGGGGCACTAGCAGCAGGGGCAACATGTCTTACAGCAGACACAGGCAGCTGACCTGTCCTGCTCTCACTAATACTATCCTTTTCTCCCTCCCTTCTCATTAAATTCCTCAAGATCCCTTGGGGTGATTTAGGAGGACTGGACAGTATTGGTTCAGTACTGCTAGTCACTTCCTCCTCCTCAGACTCAGATTCAGTGAATCAATTTTCACAATAAATAACAACAGAACAGCACAGCACATCTACCTTGCTCTGTAGCTGCTTCTATTGTGTCTGACTTTGGTCAATGGGTGAAGAGCATAAATTTTACTCGCTGTTTGAAAAGCAGAATTGCTCACGAAAAAGTGGACAAGAACATGGTTTCCACAGAATTTGTCACAGGAACACGGCGACAATTTTCGCCCATCCCTAGTTGAGGATCCATCTTAACAAGAAAGTCCCTCAAGTTGTGACCCTTCTTGTCGCTAAAATGACGTTTAGTGTTAAAAAATATGTAGTAAAGACTTATCAGAAGGTAAGATGCTGGCAAATAGTGTACTTCATGAGATTACTCTAGAGCTGGTATAATTCAAAATGAATGTCATTCTGTCACTTTTAGTCTGAACACTCTTGCGTTGTAGGTGATCAATCTGCGTGACTTCGCTGGCTCCCTGTAACACTGTGGTGAGGACATCTTGCTTATAGCCATGCTCTAAAAAGCATTGATAGAGTTTATCCATTTGAGTCTTGGCTTGTGCTGTGTAAGTATTATTCCTGAATTTGCGAGTAAGGTACCCCTTGCTTTATGTGTTATGGATGAAAACTTTGAAAATGAAGTAAAGTGTTCCTATCAGTCATATTATGGAAATTAGTAGTACCCAAATGATCTGTGACCCGGAACACAATGAGATGAAAAAAATTGACACAATTCAAGTCCACACTGAAGGAAAATCTAATGGGGGTGTTTAGACTGTTGATGTGTTTGACAAACTGTGTGAAGGTCCAGAAGTCGATGCTTCCCTTCCAGATCATAAAGAGGTCATCTATGTAGTGACTGTAAAAAAATTATGTGTGAGGGCAATAGCAGTAAAATGTGGCATGACTCATATTGTGCCATAATGAAACTTGAGGATGTGGGTGCCACATTAGATCCCATTGATATGCTCAAATTTAAAATTGTTAATAGTAAGGCAACATTCCAGAAGCTGAAGCAAAAATCCAATGTGGGACATCCATGGCAAGGAGGAGTGTTAAGAAGTGTCATAGCTACAGCCTAAATGCCTTCAGAGATGGGAATGACTGCACAGTGACTTAACATCTATGATGATGAGAAGACACTGATTATCCAGGTCTGTGAGGCTGATAAATTTGATAACTGGCCCTAGTCTTTAATACAGGATGGGAGAATTTGAACTAATGGTTGCAAGCAATAGTCCAAAATTGTTTGCAAAAGAGAGCCCCTTGCTGAGACGAGAGGAAGTCCAGGGGGTTTGGTACTATCTTTATGAATTTTGGGAAAAGTATAGAATATGGGACAAACAGGATGATCAAACGTAAGAAACTGGCAGGTGTGTTCATCTGTCCAGCAATAGACGAATACATTCCTCAAGGACCTGTCCACAGTACATTTATGGAGGGCTGTAGGGTTAGAGGTTAGATTAATGTGAACAGACCTGTCCTCTAATTGTGACAAAATTTGTTGTTGGTAATAAGAGTATTCCAAGTTGCCCCCCCCCTTTGTCTTCTGAATGGATTGCAATAGAGAGATTATTAGCCAAGTTGTTCGGTGCTGCATTTTCAAGCTTAGAGAGATTGCTTCATGGGCATGTAGCAGTTTTAACCTTAGTCTCACTCTTTTTCAACAGCATAAATTATTTCAATTAGGGATTGTTGTGTGGTGGTGGATCAAAAGAGTTTTTAGGAACAAATATTCTAGGAAAAATCTTTCAATCTAAGATTCCATTGGAATCTATATAGATCTACCTGTAGATCACATTCGTTTTGGCATGTGAAAAGACAGTCCTTTCATCAAAATTCTTATTCCATCAAAATTCTTACTGGAGGATCAGTCAATGGTGCATAGATTCGGTTTGAGACTTGCAGGCACATAGGATGTATTTAGGCATGTCTTGTATACTTGAGAATGAGAGCCACTTGTACACCATGTTATCCTTATACTCTTAATTCACCTTTTGTACCTTACTTGGCCTATATGTATCAATTGGTTCTGGTAATTTCTTAGACCAGTGATTGTGTAAAATATGTAAATTCAAAACTAGCAATTTCTGAATAGATGAAGGTCATCCATTAAGACTAGAAGAAACAAGCTTTCTACTAAAACAAAGTCAGGGATTTTTTACAGCAAGGGCAGTAAGGTTATGGAAATCTTTGCCTAAGGATACTGAGCTTGCAGATACTGTAAGTGCTTTCAAAAAAGGTAATGGACACCTCTTTAGTAAAGAGCAATACTGAGAATTGTAACAATTGGCTTCAAAGCAGATAGGATTTTGATCCATGGAAATATCTGACTGCCATTTGGAGTCAAGAACATATTTTTTTATCCACTTGGAGCTTAATTGGAAATGGCTTCAATTTTTTTGGTTTTTTATTTTGCCTTCCTCTGTTTTAACAGGGCTGATTTGGCAGTGACTGGACATATGTTTTTTTTCAGCTTCATTAATTATGTTTCTATGTTATTGTGGTTTCTTGGGTACGTTGATACCAGTAATTTTATAAATCACTAATAAAATATATTTTGAGAACTTTAAAATCACTGGTCAGTTCCACTCTACATATGTAAAGAATCCTGCCCAAGCCATCTTTACAGTGCTACAGCCTATACCTAACAACAAAGTAGAAAGCATGTAATTGTTTAGCAATACTATACCATCTGGTTGCAATTTTATAGTTTGTTTCAATAATTAGGACATTTTTGGAGGAATGTAATATGCTAGTGAGCATCAAACCAATTTTGGAATGTTTAACCCTTTGAGTGCCAGAGGGGTGCACAATGCATTGAGTACCCCTCTGGCACTCAAAGGGTTAAATTAAGTAATCTTTCTTAATAGAGAGTAAGATAAGCAAAGGAAGTAGGAGAGATAAGATAGAAGAAGAAGATCCACGGTCTAGGCCCTCCCCCCAGGCCCTCACAGTATATTTTAAGGGCAAATCTGGTTGAGGAAGAAGTCATCTATCATGCTTGGGTCATCTGCTCTGGTCAACATAGTCAACCTGAGTAAAGTAATTTGGTCCCTCACTCTCCCTACCTAATTTGAATAAAGTTAGAGGGGTCTAAGCCTTCCAATGGTCCAGAATTAGTGCCTTTGTCATGCCTAGCATAGTGAGTAAAAGTTTTGACCTTTGAACTGGTAATCACGGTAATTGTAAAAAAAGATTTTTAATCAATTAACTGCTTAACTTTTACCCTTTACTTCCATGAAAGAAATATGTAGACTATCTATTAAGCATTTGGAGGTTTAAAGGGATAGTAATGTCAGAAAAAAATATTAACCATATGGTAGATAACAATAAAAGAGAGTACTTGCACTTATTCATATCTCTCAGACCGTTATGGTTTGAAAGATATAGGAAAATAAAGTTCTACGCTCCCTCCTCTTTCTGCTTGGCGAGTTGTAAAGCTGTCAGAAGCAGATTCTGGTTCCTGGATCAGACGGCGGCTCTTCAGCAGTGCTGACATAGCGATGCCAAAAAATAAATACTTCACCAGAACGGTCTACAACATGTGCCTGGTTTGCAAGCACACGTTGTAGACCACTCCGATTAAGTATTTATCTTTAGATATCGTTATATCGGTGCGGCTGAAGAACTACGTCTGGTCAAGTGACTAGAATCTGCTTCTGACAGCTTTACAGCTCGTCAAGTATAAAGAGGAGGGAGCGGAGAACTTTATTTTCCTATATCTCTCAAACCATAATGGTTTGAGAGATATGAATAAGTGCAAGTACTCTCTTTTAATTATATCTACCATATATTAATACTTTTTTCTGACATTACTATCCCTTTAAGAAGGACTGGCTATTGAGTTACTAAAATTGTGTGGTTCTGAAAAGGAAACTGAATTTGTTTTTTAACTCATCCAAATGTCTTATGTTATATTACAGTTAACCAACTCTTTCAACTTACATTTTTCAAATATTACTGTCACTCTCTAGATACCAGACAGGGTCCAGACTTGCAGTACAGAGAAAGGACTGAGAGAAAGAACCTGGGCTACTGGGATATTTGTTCTGGGCCAGTAGATAACAATGCAGATAGTGGTGCATGGGAACAATAAACGAGGCAGAACAGGACTGAATCAGTACTATGAATATAGAAAACAGGTTAACTACATACTCACCTACCAAACTGATGCTTGGTACAGGACTAGAGATCCTCATGGAGTGATTTCAGTTGTGACCACTATGTATAAAATAGTGAGCAAGTCTTGGTAGCAATTGTGACAACAGGATGTTGAGTACTCAGATGCACAGCTTGGTCGAGGGTAATGGCAAACAGGATTACAGGGTCTTAATGCAGGCTTGGGTCAATACATGCAGATATTAGAGTCCTTTAACAGGTCTGGGTCTGTGCAGGTGGCAGACACATTTCAGAGACATTAACAGACTTTGATCAGTGCATGTGGCATATAAAGAATGTCTATATGGCAACACAAGGATGACAGCTTAACTAGACCTTGAGACATTCACAGTGAAACACAATACTCGTGCACTGCAGTGTTTGTGTTTATGCTTGATAAAAGCCAAATATGGCTCTACCAGCTGCCTTGCCTCCCCTTAGCTTGGTACCTGAAGACAGTCAATGATTTACACTTTATGTGAGACAGTCAGAGAGCACTCTGCAATCAATCCTCTTTCAATCATTTATGCTCATTCTCTGGACAGTAGGCACCTTGCAGTTGGTTCTGCCTGTACCGAGCCTGGGGCACCCCACAATCTATCCCTTATATGTCCCAGCCAGAGAGGAACATGACATGTAAATAATTGGCAATGATAAAGTGAGGTCATTACCAAGACCGAACTAGCAACAGGTTCATGTAGACAGAAAAATCCCAGACCTATGGAATGCCTCAATGGTTTTGCATGGAAAGCAGGTGTAGCCCATCTGTCTAGTCACCAGAATTATTACCTGGTTATTGAGAATTAAACACTGTTCCTGGACTGATATGCAAGAAACAACGTAGACATCTTTCCATAGTGATGTCTGCCCATCTGTGCTGTCAGTCCCTTTTGGAGCCGAATTGCTCCTAGCAACGCCTCCAAGAGGAAGCTGGGACTGACAGCTCAGACTCTCAGACGTCACTATGGAAAGATGTCTGCTCTGTTTCCTGTGTGTCAATCTGTAAACAGTGTTTAATTCTCAATAACCAGGTAATAATTCTGGTGACTAATGCTTTTGAACAGCTAGTCGCCAGATAGGTATTTATTTGGGCCAAATTTGAACAGGGGTGGTAGATCAGCTTTAAAGAGAGTTTTAGAATAGTCAAAGCAGTTTCATTCTTTGATTCCTGAAGATGTCTAGAGATGTCTTTAATGGCCAAGGGTTTAATTTGTTTTACCCGTATGGATGTTAGGGAAGTTTCTCCACATACCTATCACGGTGCCCGTGTTATTTCTGGCAACATTATTACTGTGTTTCTTCCTGACTCACTCTTATTGGCTAATGTGGTATTACCCCACCCAGTAAATACCTTTATATACTGAGCCCTGTCACTTCTGCAGTGCCCTTTCGTGGTGTTTCCGTTACCAGAGCTTGCTCCAGAATTCGTGTGTTTCCTGTGTATGACCCAGACTGCCTGACTACTCTGCCTGATTCGTTCCTGCTCTGTGTACCGGCCCGGCCCGGCTGACGTTCCTGCTCTGTGTACTGACCCAGATTGGCTGACGTTCCTGCTCTGTGTACCGACCCGGCTTGGCTGACGTTCCTACTCTGTGTACCGACCTGGATTGGCTGACGTTCCTGCGCTGTGTATCGTTCCGGTCCTTGTTACTACCCATCCGGTATCCGGTTGTGGTCCATTCTTCAGTCTCTCTCTCTCTGTCCACGGACAGATCCTCTGTTGCCTCCATTGCTGCTCAGGCAGCCAGTTGCTGTACCGATCAGTATTGTGCCTTGTGATATACATCTGATGTTGCATTCCCTCTATAGCACCACGGTATGCTTGACCTATACCGCTATAGCTGAGGTTGGTTTTCCTGGGCACCTCACACTTTCTCCATACTGGTACTCAATTCTAGGACTGAGCGTCCGTTAACCTCTTGTGGGTTGGTGCCTGGCACATTCGGTATAGCCTTTGCAGTCACTGATTGGCGTTACTCCGTGCCTCCGTGGCAGCCCTCCTCTGGCAGTTCCAGTAGTCTTTCATTTGTCCAGGTCCTTCATTGCTGTTGCTGCCTTAGTTGCCATTGAGTCACTCTCTGCATAGAGAGTATATTAAGGGCCACTGCACTATTAGGGCCTACCCGTCCTCCTGGCCTAATAGTAATCATTATCTGTATCTTTGGACTCACAGGAATTGTGCCTGACCTGAGTCAGTATAGTATTGTATATATATATTGGACCTGTGTAGGTACTAATAACTGAACCCTGTCCTGTGTCAGTATAGTATTGTATTGTATATATATATACTGGACCCGTGTGGGTATTTTGTACTGCTACCTGTCCTTTGTCAGTAATATACTGTTGCATACATACCGGACCCGCGAGGGTTATTCTATTACGGTTTCCTTTAATAAAATTGCAATTTACCCAAACCTTCTGTGTCTGAGTGTCAATAAAACCGTTACAATACCTTTGGAGACATATCTGGCATCCAAGGAATTAGTAGTGAGATGCAAGGATGCAAGGATGAATCTTACTCTACATTCTAATGCCCAGTTCATTTTAACATTTTTATTTAATGGAGGGGGAGGCATAAGAAATCTCACATGAGCAAGAACAAATACAATTTCAATGGCAAATTGTGTTAAAAGGATATTAATACTTTATATATATAAAATGTATTATAGGGTTTATCCTCCTACTTAAAATACTGCTGAGAGGTGTTTTATACAAATGATCCTATGGAGGGCCTATAGAGGATTATGGTTCTATGTAGGTTTATGCAGTGACAAGAGGTGTCCATTGGATCAGCACCCCTGTAAAAATTTCAGTCCATTGAGATACTGCACATAAAAAAATCACATTATTTGAGCTTCAATAACTTTTGAATCAAACACCTCACACCTCTCAGCAGTGGGCGTGCTAACTATTACTATGAGCATAAAACATAATTCATTTTTATTTTATGGCCTCCAACTTTTTTATTTTGCATATCATCCCTTAATAAATCAAACCCTACATTTCACATTATAAAGAAGAGAAATTCCTTTAGGCTATAATAATCAAGTTGTTAGTACTATGGATGCCAAAGTATCAAATTGACTTATTTGTGTTAGAGTCTATATTTTTTGTTTTCCTCTTTATTGTATTTCCCATGTTGCAGATTAGAACTGCTTTCAGAATAAGCAGTGTAAAGGCAGCTACAAATTAACTAGGGAAAATATAGCTTGAAAAATGATAGGGAGCAAAAAATATCATACCCACGAACCTATTAATTTCATGAGAGAATGACACTACATTGTGAATTTGAGACTTGAGCTTATTGTACACCTGGATTATTTGTTATGATGATGAGATTCATAATTTATAATTTAGTGTATATATTTCTCTTGTGAAACAATTGCTATACAGTATAATCAGTCAAGTGTTATTTGCAGTTTAACCATGTGGTTTCCAAACCTATCCTCAACAGTGCAAGATTTCGTGATATCCTCATTTGCGCACAGGTGGATCTGTCATTAGCACAGGATACTCTATCAGAATAACTGAGGGATCCTGAAAATCTGCAATGGTGTGGGAGGACTTGAGAATATGTTTGCATATTTGGGAACTACTGGCTTAAGCTGAAAGCTAATGAATAAGAAAAAAATGTTGTACAGTTAATTTTCTGAGAATCAATGGAATGATGTTTCTATACTGATAACTTCTAGCTAACGGGGTATACATGTTTTTATTATCATTGGATCAAACCAAACTCTCTTTTTAATGATTGTGCATAACAATATATCCAGGTTAAAGATATGCCCCTTGGTGCAGTCAAATTGTTGAGTACATGACAGTTCCTTGAAGCAGTCTTTCAATGTAAATGTAATGCCCTCATTAAGTCCTTTTACTTTGCTATTCTGTTTTAACATAGATTGCATATTTTATTTAGACAAGATAGACTATTTATTCCCAGGTTATTTTTAAAATTCACTTAATCAGCAAGACCATTCCACATATTTATTGGAACAGTACCTGCAAGGCTGCAAACTCAAGAAAAAGAGATGTCTTAAGAACAGAAATCTGATATCAGACCCTATATTTTCATTAGATGTTTGTGAAATAAGATTATACTTTTGTTGATATAGAAGTAGATAGAAACCATAGGTCAATTAGGTTTGACATGGTAATGTCTAGAGAAATTGAGGGGACATTCACTCATGTGTTTTGGGTTCAATGCATCTTGACAGTAGGACATAGAGACTTTGAAATGCATTGACATGATGATACTACTTTCTATGGTGCAGTAATTTTCCATAGGATCAGTTTGTATGTTTCTGATGGCTGTGTAAATGGAGAAATTCCCATGTTTCTTGTTATTTATAAAGAAAATGGTTCACCAGCCTCATTTCTACAAATGTTACATCACTAATGAGTTAAAGCAACACTTGTCAATATTACCATTATAGTATTGGTTAATATAGTAACCCTATATTCCTGACAGTGTTAACTGCATATTTAATTTTTAGCAATTATAGAATGCTATGCTACAAATGTATTTATTTATATATTTTTTTTTAAGTTAGGTAGGCCCATCAACCATAAAGTTACTCACTAACTAAATTTACTTCAAATTTAGAATATCGGTTAACTAACATTTGGCAGTAATTAAACCCTTTATCCATTTAAACAGATTTCTTAAGCTATAGAGTAAATAGTCATATTTTTAAAGGTACACAAGGGAATGAAACTGCTAAGGAGACAGAATTGCTTTATTCTGTAAAACACATGAATGATACAAACAAATGAAACGTGAGCTTGAGTTCTTGCCCCATCAGCAACCCTGGTCATGCCCTTAATGGGGTATATCCATAACATTAATCATGATTTGAAACATAACCTGCTAAAGAATAGCAAATGGTTTACTGTGTGTTGTGTTTATATATTTAATGTCATGTCTGTTGGGAAAGATGCTTTTAATACTTAACTGATTTATAGCTTGAAACCTTGACAAAACCTTTTAATAATAATTCTAATAATATTTTCATTTGGCTTTGTTGTCCAGCATGCTCTGGGAATTTTAATAAACCAAACAAAAATAACATGACTTGCTTCATATAAATATATTAAAACATCTCATTTTTATTCATACATTGTCTTCTTAATTTAAAATATTGTGAATGTTTGCAAATAATTAAACTGCAAGAAATGGTGCATCATTTGGAATTTTGTGTGTTTAAAAACAGGAATATTGAACACTTTGCCATAATCCTCTAAGTGATAATGTGAGCAAAGTATCTCTGTCATTCTGATTGCCAGCTATTTCATAATCAGCTTGTTATTTAGCCAATTTTTATTCTCCATGCTAAATAAAACAGTAGCATGATATAGAAACTAAGCCAATAAACCCAATCACACTATTCCTTACTGAGCAGATAGGTTTCATAAGACATTAAGAGTCAAACATCCATATGTTTTTTCTCATGTTCTGTTAATCTGTCTCTCTTGCTGTCTAGGTGAATATCTCTCTACCTCCTTTTCACCTTGAACAGCTTTGCACACAGATAAAATACAGCATTTAACTATAACGCAATAAAGTAAATATACCCTTACCCTGCAATTGTCCTGAACACAGCGAAATAGCAAACAATTATTTTTGGCAAGCAGGAAACAGACAAAAAGACAGGTCAAAATGGCCTGTTGAAAGTTTGCTTTCAGTAGGGGTCAGTTCTGTTTGGCTTTTTTCTTTGATGACCCAACAGCTCTTACAGATATGAAGCTAAAACAATCAATGGTTTCGTTCAGATAGATGGTCTGTTGTCATAGAAAGACAGCAGCTTTTCACCAGCAGGAACAGATTATTTTGTTGCTATTCTTTTAAAGAAGATAGGGCTGTTTGCTCTGAATGATTCATTAAAGTAATAACTTCAGTATTCAAAGAAAAGACTGGAAGCAATTGACTCTTTGAATGCAAGGAGGTTTTGCAACAAATTGTATAGCAATGGTTGTACAAACTGCTGGCAATCAACGGGTTAGGTTAGGAGCCCAGATTGTATCCAAGATACTTCCTCACAGAGGTTTACCTACTTTATCAGTGAGGTACTTGCAATTCTATTTATAGTTTAATCTTTAAGTACCAAAAGGGTGTCTACTTCATTGCATTCCAATTCATTGAATACTCTTCTGGAATTCAGATGGTTAATGAGATATATAAATCATGTTCTTTTCTCTATAATGGATATAATATGATTTATAAACTGTGGATAATATGTTATATTTTCCACTCTTATTTGCACAATGTGAAATTCCTAATTATTGTGTTTCATACATTTATATCAGTAGCAAATAAGTTCTTCTATGGAACCAACATGCACATTTTGGGCAATGATAAGTTATGTTTTAAATCCTCTGCTACCTCATATGCTCATCCTTTCAATCTTGTATGTTTGTTCTTTATTCCATATTTTTGTAAGAATAATATTACTGTCTGCATAACAAAGACATGCAAAGGGACATGTATAATTTGTGGCTAAGGATGGGTGAAAGTTTTTGCCTCAAAAGAGAAACAGGAGAAAAATGGCAATTCCCACCTAGCAGCAAATGTCTCCTGAAAATTGAGATTTGTCCGCTTTATCACCTAACTCATCATATTGAAATCATGCAGAGACAGAATTTCTCCCCACCACATGGTAAGCTTGCATTATTTTTCTGCAGGCATAATACAAAAAAAGTACCAGATTCCCACAGCATGCTATCATGTGTTTGTGAGAGGAAGAAAGAGTGACACATCTTTAGCTAGTGAAAACAGGATAAAAAAAGAGCTAAAGCTTAGTTTAGGGTGTCATGTAGGCAGGACATTTTTTCTCTGCATCAGAGGAGTCTGGGGTCACTCTGGGGAGAAAGAAGAAAGGGGGTTGATCCCCAAATACCCCAACATCTTCTGGGAATGAAGACAGAATTTTTTTTTTATAGGATGGATGGAGGGGGGACAGTTAATAATTAAGTAAATAAATAAATAACAAATAAATAAAATAAAATAATTGATAAGTGACAGAGACAGGGAGCCTAATATGAGCTGTGCCTGAGGCAGATACTTGAAGAGAAACAGTATTTTGGAGAGGGCCAAGGCAAAACAGCTCTGTTGTTCCCTTTATAGTAAAAAACACACACACAGTAGTTGAGTAATATCAAGCAAAGGCACAAGGGTAGTGGGAGGTGGAAAGGAGTAGGAGCAGTGATGCCATGGTTGCTGCAGCATGTGCAACAAATTATGGTGATCCCTCTCCTCCCGAGGAACACGCAGTTTGTCAAAGTCCCACCAAAAGGTCCAGCACCAGTACTATTAATCAACCATCTAAAAACATTGAAAATGACAACAAGTCACGTTGTAGTGTTGATTAGTGTTGAGCGAGCACCCCGATGCTCGGGGGTTCGGGTGCTCTGATCGAGCACCCCCGGAGGCTCGAGTGCTCGGCCGAGCACCCGAGCCCCATTGAATTCAATGGGAGGACTCGAGCATTACACCAGGCACCCCCTGCTCTGATGAGGGGAGGGTGCCTGGTCAATGCCCCCCTTCATCTCCACAATGCCCCTCTTCCACAATGTCCCCCTTCCACAATGTCCCCCTTCCACAATGTCCCCCTTCATCTCCGCAATGCCCCCTTCATCTCCGCAATGCCCCCCTTCCACAATGTCCCCCTTCCACAATGTCCCCCTTCATCTCCGCAATGCCCCCTTCATCTCCGCAATGCCCCCCTTCCACAATGTCCCCCTTCCACAATGTCCCCCTTCATCTCCGCAATGCCCCCTTCATCTCCGCAATGCCCCCCTTCTTCTCAACAATGCCCCTCTTCCACAATGTCCCCCTTCCACAATGTCCCCCTTCATCTCCACAATGCCCCCTTCCATCTCCACATGTCCCCTACCTCCAGTCCCTGGTGGTCCAGCGGAGCGTCTGTAAGATCTGTGCCTCCTTCGGCACAGATCCCTGCCACCCGAACATGGCGGGCGAGCACATGGCGGTACTCGTATGAGTACCGCCATGTGCCGAGCAGAGCGATGCTCGAGCCGATCCGAGCATCGGCCGAGCATGCTCGCTCAACACTAGTGTTGATGGCATTATGAAAGAAGGAGTTGCAGCTCAACCAACTGCTGCATCTGACTCTGAGACAAACAGGTACAAAAACACTCATCCTCAAAATAGAAGCGAATGTTGTGAAATGAAAAGTAAAAAGAAATTGTTTGATACATATAAAAGCCTAGAGGAATATAAAAGTACTGGACAAGATGACCCGAGGATGACCTAATGATGACTGTTAATGGTGATGTATATCTAGTATATATCCCTCCGGCATTCTCCCCATCTTCAGATATAGATGAAATTGAGAATGAGAGAGATGATGACATGGCCAGAAAGTTAGTTGAAAGGCAAAGGCTCAATCATCCACAATTGAAAACGAGCACTGTGTCTGTCTATAAACTGTTTAAGAAAATCATTGGAAAGTCTGAACTTATACAAGCAAAGATGCCCAAAAATGCAGTCATCCTGTCAGTCATCATCACCTCTTCCAAGCCCCACTCAGCCACACACTAGTGTTTAGTAATCAGGAGCAACAACAACACAGGTTATTAACATCCACAACCTTAGTTATGATTAGTGCCTCTGCAACTGTTGGTAATGCAGTACTTGTGATACCTAGTAGTAGCAGAATTACATCAACATATAGTCCTAGTATTGGCAGCAGCCCCTCAGGAACTCACAATCATGAAGCCCACAGTATGGAAATACTTCACTCATGATCCAATAGCTACGCATGTTGCTATCTGTTGTCTGTGTAAAAAGCACATGAGGAGGGAGAAAGGTGGCTCACACCTGAAATACAGCCACAGGTCTGACTGGGAGACACACCTTCAACAGGTCAGTGTCACACCTATGATGGTCAGAGTCTAGTTGCTAGAGATCTAAGCTAGAGATCGTAGTTTGTGTACCGAGTCAGTAACTTGATTCCTGTGCTGCAGCCATAGTTGAATTAAAGGTGCTGGCCGCAAAGCCAGATGTCCGACCCCAGTTAAGCCGGGGCCCTGACCAGGATAGGATATCAAGAATACTGTAAAGGGACCTCAGACCATTACAGTGGAGTAATTCTCAGATGGATCAATTTACAGAAATAAAACAAAGCAATACTGCTAGAGAGTGGATTATGACTGCTACCCACCAAAGGCCCTTCAAAACTTCTGATGGCCACAGAGACAACTACCTTCCCCCTGAGGTAGTATAGTGGGTTAAGACCATTTGCAAGGATTGATTCCACTACTGTTTCTTATTACCCAACAAGAGGTATGTTAGACGGACACCAAATTAAATATAATTCAAGGAGGTATAAATACCACTCAGTATATCCTGTAGGAAGGATATTAACCTGCACAGCCTCAGTAGGCTGACCAACCATTCCCCAAAGAAGGCTGGAACAGTAGTCAAGGGTACCCCGGTACCAGGAAGATAGGAGGAATACATGCCTGGGCCCAGGCTATACCTTCTGTAGGGTATCAGGGCAACACAACCCTAAAATAGTAGCTCAGTCTCTCCTCCTGGTGTGGCCGACCTAAGTCAAGGTGGGTACCCCACAATAAATGGACAAATGTCCAACAGTGGAGGGAGACACTATCCCTTAAGAAGAATAATCCCACTGCCAATAATTAGGTCCCTTGGCAACAAGCCAACCAAGCGGACCGAAATGGGAAGGCACTCTGTGAATTACAAGGTCCCTTGGCAACCAGCCAAAAAGCAGGCTGTAATGAGAAGACACTATGAGAATACCAGGTCCCTTGGCAACAAGCCAACCAAGCTGACCCAAAGGGAAGGCACAAAAGCAACACCTAACCGATGTAGGAGTGCCTACTCCTGCATATGACATGGCCCTCCATCATCTCTATGGTGATCTGACCATATGCTCCGAGATCACTCGGGGACCCTGTTTTACCTACTCCAGAGGAGTGCGTATTGAAGAGTACCCACGGAAGGCATACCTCTGATTTCAGATCCACTCTACGAGTGGGCACAACCACTGAAAAGGAAGGAGGGGAATAAAGTGAGCAACCGCTTCTACAGCAGCCACTGACTGGGAGGCCCAGTGCTGCAAGCGGAATGTAACGCTGAGAAGAATGCATGTACCGGTAGCCTGCCCTGACCCAGGGCCACTGGAATACAATAGCTGATGGAGACGACCATCAGTAGGGAGAAACCCTGTGGGATAAGACCTCTAGTCATGGAAGAATTACGAGCAGTGGTAGGTGTAAACAAGTGGAAAGACTGCAAGGCAGCGAGACCACTCCATCTGGCGAGTACCATCTGTACCAGGCCTGTACAAGGGAGAATGAGACACGTTAGTAAGATAACAGAGGCAATGCCGGACAATCCAGGTCATACACAGTTCGGTCAGACAAAGTACAATAAGGATAAGGTAGTAGAATACTCAGAGGATAGCCTGGTCAAAATCCAGAATATCATAGGGATAAGGCAAAGGAAGGTCTAATCAAGCTAGGTCAAAACATGATATACTGAATCTCACTGTGAACTTGGATAATCGGGCAAGGGCTGCTAGGTTTAGCCCACCGATAACTGATCCTAAGCCAATAGGAAACAAGGGACAGGATAAGAACAGATTGACAGGTATGACAGTCATAGGTGCTGTATCTAACAGCACCAGGGTTATGGGAAATATAAGAGAAGCAGCGCAAAACACTATCTAAATGTAGTAATTATTTTAATCAAAATAAAAAATACATACATAGAATACACCAAAAAAAGTAAATAAAAGAAATTAATGTGACGTATACATCATAAATCTTAAAACTATGTAAATAAATTACACAGATAAAATACAGTGAAATATAAAACAATTGTCAGAAATTAATCTTATATAATAATTCTCTACGATGTTTATTAGAAGCCGTCATGCACAGAAGAGACAGCACGGGCTGCAGTCATGAACAGTAGATACTGCCCGTGCTGAATTCATGCTCAGTACAGACTGCCTGAATGAGCTGCTGCTGATACGGAACAGGGGCTCCAAATCTGGACCAGAGTCCTCTCTGGTACCTCTTGGTGAGCAGAGATGCTCCTGACACCAGCCGAGGCTGCTGGGTGTCACTATGGCCCGTGTAGTAATAAGATTATCCAACTCCTAATATTATAACAGCAATCTGGGTACAATAAAAAAGTCAGTACCCAGTGGGCTCTTGGGATAGCAGAGAGACCCATTGATGTTAAGGACCGATATGTAGGAAGGTTAATTGGGAAAATGGGAATGGTTATGGAAGTTGATGGTCTATTGCCAAAGAGTTAGTTATTAAATGAATACTCAATAATGAAATACACATTCAGTGTGAATAAAGAGAAATACAGGATGGCCCCTTACAAAATAAGTGTGCTTCTATACAATGATGTAGAGCTCGGCTTAAGTCCCTTAATCCAGTTTGGATGGCCCCTTACTTTATGTCCATTTAGAGTCTTGGCATGTCAGTTAGTTTATCTCCTGGCAAAGCTGCACGACCTTTTCCTCTGCTTGTCTCCACTTCTCTCTCCCTTCCATTGAATGCGGGTCCCATTTCTCTGTGCTCCAAGTGTACAGACAGTACAACTCTAAAGAGATTTGGAGCTTCCTTTCCACCTTCCTCAGAGAGTGTCTGATTGGCCAATATTTCTTGCCAACACACTAAAAACTATTACAATTATGGGTACACCAGGAATAGAAAAACTGCAAACACAGCGGCACCCCCACCCCACAGACACAAACGTACAGAAGATCAAGAAGAGGAAAATGAGGAGGAAAAAAGGTCAACAAAAAGAAAGATCCAGGAGCCCAAGGAGTGTTTAATCTTTCCAATTACCCATTAAGTCAAGATGACCTATCTCTTCTAAGGAAAGAATTGAAATTTGCTCCCACGACTGGCCCAAATAACTATGAGCTGTTTATTGACCTCCATCAGTTCACAAGAAAATTTACCTTGAAAAGCTATTTTGTGATGAAAAAGGAAGAACCTTCCCTGATATGTGATAATCAGGAAGATATAGAAATGATCCAAATCTTGAATGAACTACTGCAGGATGGAGGAAAAATTATTGATACAGACTATCAGGACAAGCAAGAAATGACTCATACAGGCTTGAAATTAGTCTTAAAATTGTATCCAAGACACTCAAAGGGCCCTTTTATAGAAGCCTTCATGGAAATGGTTGTGAAACTTCAATAACTTATGCAAAAAAGGAGGAAAATATCATTCCAACCTCCCAAAAAAAAGAACGTACATCATTACAGACACTGATGCAAAATAAAGAAATAATAATCAGAGCGGTGGATAAGGGAGGTAGAATTCAGAGAGAATTAAGGTGGATAAAAATACTCAACACAATTGCACCTTATGGCCTGAATGAATATGTGTCATACTCTTGTTTTTTATAAGCTACATAATACCGTTCTAATCCATGGAACAATGGAGGAGGTATGAGATTGAGATGGACGGGAAATCATAAAGGAATAACTATATTTTTTTTCTGTATGAGTGATGGCAGAAGGTGAAACAATGGAGAGACCACTTTAATCTGCCTTGCAGCGGAGGTGGTTTGGATTGAACACTCAAAAAAGATTGTACAATGAACACTAAGGTACCATGTGCATAATATGTGAACAACAGGATTACGCAGACCTACAGCAAGTCTGGGCTCTGTGACCTGTAAATATGGTGATGATATTCATCTAATAATAACCTATCTCTGAAGACAGATTCAGGTATCCATTGGACCCATGGGTCCCTGATCTAACAGGAGAATGGGTTATCATCTGATTATCTTAAGCACTTATGGAAGTGTTCATTTGTCAGTAGCATTGAATACAGACACGCGGATCTCTCCTTCTGATCCATTAAAGTGATTGGTACTTTGCATATCAGTATTTTGAGAGATGTCATTTAAACATTTGAACATTCAAGTAAGCATCTGAGTATTGACATTTGATTACTCATTCAGGCAATTTATCTTGACAGATCCACCTGCATAAGGACTTTTACTCTTACTCCAATGTTTGTTGTGAGTCTTTAATATAAATTAGAATAGAAGTATTAATTGTATCTCTGATCTTCCTATACATGATATTGTCTGAAGATTTATATTCTTGTTCTCAGTAATTTGTGTAATCTTACTTGAATTAAGGTTACAACAGTACGCATGTATAGGAATATAGAAAGGGTTATCAACATGCATATAGTATTGTCACTCTTGAGATATGAGTATACTTTACAGCAATATTTTGAGTTATTAGCAACTCTGGCAGGTAATAGCTAAATAATATTAAATAGCATGTGAGGATAGATCAGAAATAATCTTTTTCATCCTGTAAGTTTATATGGATTTAAGAAATGTAGGTGATTGTGGGCTAAGATTGTGAGTTTCACTTTTGAAACTCAATATATTGAATAGAGTAGAGTAAATTGATTACATATTGTGGGACTATCCCTAACACGACAGCTTGTACTGTGCAATGCTGAGGAGAGTCAGAACGCTAAGAATCAATACAAGGATGATTCACAATAGACGTCTGTTGGTAAGGAGTCAGATACATAGTAACATTTTGTATGTGAGGTATCGGATACATAGTAGCATTTTGATGATCTATTGCAGGATGCTCCCTAACACAGCAGCTTGTGCTGCACGATGTAGGGTAGACCTGCTTGTCTGTGTAGTAGATATCATAGGTAGATCCCTGACATGGCAGCTGGTGCTGTGCGATGTCAAGGAGACCCGTGGCTTTAAGCGATTCGCTTGATGTACAGTTACTGGACTATGGTGATATGCACAAAAAGTAGAATATAGAATATACTATACAGGGATTTAATAATGCTATATGGAAATGTACAGGGTGATGAGGGATGTAGTCTGTTTCCCTTTGATTTTATCTTATGCACTTTATATGTTTTTTAAATGTCTGGAATTATATGGCAATAGTGACTTACCTGATGTAAACATATTATATCAGGATAGTCAATGTTGTTTCTCTCACTTTTGTATAATAAATGTGGGTTTTTAGAATTTGCTTAAACAGCAAGGTCAAAGGTTATGGGTCACAGGGTATTGAAGAAGGGTGATGTGTGTTTGGTAGCCATCTTGATAAAGATCCCTGATGGGATCGAAACCTTGATCTTCTAATAAATGAGTTATTTGCACCAAGAAAAAGTTTCCTGAGAGTGCTGATTCTCTAGATATTATATATATATATATATATATATATATATATATATATATATATATATATATATCTCAAAATCAATAAATCCGATCTACAGTGTTAAGGAACGGCAAAACCTTTAACCTCAATGATAAAAAATAGATAACCGAAAACAAAATTACTGTTCCCTGAACCCACAATTAATATTTTGCCAAGCAGCAATAATCATTGAATACCTTAGAAAATATTTAAAAGAAAAATTATTAAAACATCTCCAAATTACGGGCAGGCATCATTCACTCACTTTAATGGTTATGGCTAATAAATTGATTTCTATAATTTCCTGGAATGTTCGGGGTCTGAATGATAGTATTAAACGCTCTCTAGTTCTGAATCAGGCCAGGAAACACAGACCAGATATTTTACTTCTCCAGGAGACCCACTTACAAGGTGGAAAAATCTTGGCTCTTAAGAATCCATGGGTGGGGCACCACTATCATGTAAATTTCTCTACTCATGCAAGGGGAGTCTCTATTTTGGTCAGTAAGTCCATACAATATGAACTGGTGGATTTGAAAACTGATCCATTAGGTAGATATATTTTTTGGACTGTTTGGTCTCTGACTGTAATGGTTTTCAGTACACTCAGAAGCAGACAGTTTGGTAAAACACAGTTTTATTGAAATCAGACAGAATAAAGTAACCCTCGCGGGTCCAGCAATGGTTAACAATCAATACTGACACAGGACAGGTTACAAAATAACATTAACCCACACGGGTCTAGTATAAATATCAGAGAGCAGTACATATACTGACACAGGTCAGGAACAGTTCGTGTGAAACAGTGAGACACTGATGTGTAGGTGCTATTAGGCCTGGAGGCTGGGAGGCCCTAATAGCGAGGCCCAAGGATCACTCTCTGCGGATGAGCGTTACAATAGCGACTAGGCCTAGGAAGGGTGAGCGAGGCCCTGGATGGATCACGGACTACCGGCAGTACTGCAACCGGAGGAATAAAGGAACGCCCAGAAATAAACACAGACTGTGACCCAAGGTAACGGTACCGGACAACAAATGTAACAACGCTAGGCTTGATGGCAACTGCCGGGTGACAGAGCCGTCTGAGGCTCCCAGGAGACCAACCTCAGGTAAGGAGTAGTGACAAGCCAACGTATAGTGTGCCAATAGAATAGCTCCTACCCGGGTAAGCACCGGACAGCCCTGGTAATAGACGCTCAGGCTTGATGGCGACTGACAGGAGTGGAGACTAACTGAGGCGCCCAGGAGACCAACCTCAGTGGCAATGAAATAACAAGCCAAGCGTATAGTGAGCAAACGAGATCTGCATCAGCCCTGGGTAAGGAGGAAGGAGGCAGCAAGGCACAAATGGGTCGCAGTCACGGAACGGTAAGCAGTACACGAGGCAACCGACTGGGCCAGCACGCTCAAGACAGAGCACAGGAGATACTCTCTACCGGACTACCGGACACGGTAGTGCACCGGGCTGGAGACACAAAGAGCAGGAATGGAAGCCAATCCGGGTCAATGCACAGAACAGGAACATCAGCCAGGCCGGGTTGGTACACGGAGCAGGACCGTCAGCCAATCCAAGTCGGTACACGGAGCAGGAACGTCAGCCAGTCTGGGTCGGTATATGGAGCAGGAATGTCAGACAATCCAAGTCGGTACACTGAGCAGGAACGTCAGCCATGCCAAGTCTGTACACGGAGCAGGAGTAGAATCAGAGACAGTAGTCAGGCAGTCCGGGTCATACACAGGATATCACACGATAACAATAGCAAGCTCTTAACAATGGGAACACCACGAAAGGGTCCTGTAGAAATGACAGGTCTCAGTACTTAAAGGCTACCATTGGGTGGAGCAATATCACGCTAGCCAATAAGAAGGACTCAGGAACAATGCTGTAAAATGTCGCCAGCAATACACGGGCACCGTGATACTGACATCCCGATACATTCCTCCACCTTTTGAGCCTGGGGTCCTACTGGACGCTGTCTTATATGTCTCTATGAGGCCTAATCGTTGTCTTGTTGTCATGGGGGACTTTAATATGTTCACTGACCTTGTACTGGATAAGATGGGTGCCAGATCTACTGACTCTCCACCTTCTAGACTAAATTGTTAAGTATCATAGAGGACATGTGCCTTATTGATGCGTGGAGAACCCTTCATCCGACTGTTAGAGAGTACTCGTGCCATTCTGCCACTCATAAATCACTATCTAGGATAGATCATACCTTTGTCTCTAATCATGCTTGGCATATGGTTGAGGACTTTTTCGACTAACAGTTGGCCACTTCAACCGTTTTGGCTATCTATTGATCACATTGCTGAGGATCATGGGGTTGCTTTGAAAGAATATTCTGTCTTAATGAGGCTCTGCGTCACAGGGAGTGGTCTGGGATGCGGTGAAGGCTGTGGCTAGAGGTTCACTTGTTTCATTAATTGCTGCTCATAAAAAATGAACAAAGGATAAAATAGACCGTTTGAAGAAAGAAGCTAGTGGGGCAGAGAGAACATATGTTGACAGAGGTGATGCTGTTTCCTATGACTCCTTTTTACTTGCCTCTTCAATCTATAATACTGCACTAATGGAGCAAAATATAAATTTCATGATGTTCCAGAAACAGAAATTATTTGGGAATGGGGATAGAGCAGGGAAACGTATGTCCAACTTAATAGGAGCCAGGGAGGGCAGACTTTTCATAACGTCTATATACAACAA
This sequence comes from Rhinophrynus dorsalis, assembly GCA_037306005.1. NCBI lineage: Eukaryota > Metazoa > Chordata > Amphibia > Anura > Rhinophrynidae > Rhinophrynus > Rhinophrynus dorsalis. Next base: position 259,966,625 of record CM074722.1, read on the forward strand.
TGCTGAAAACCTTATGCATGATGAAATGGACATCAATGCTGTGTTTGCGGATTTCTATTCAAATATATACACAAAACAGACGGTTTCCGCTTGCCGGCAGATGGAGGTGTACTTGGCAGGGATTCCTCTGCCGTCCTTGTCTCTTGAACAGAGGCAAATGTTGGACTCTCCCATCTTGTTGGGTGAGGTTGTGGAGGCTATTAACTCTCTTCCTGCAGGGTAAGTCCCCTGGAGGCGACGGGTTGCCAGCTGAGCGATATAAGAGGTACGTTGATACGCTTGCTCCACAATTACTTAACACTTTCTATGATGCCTTGGATGTGAGTAGATTGCCGCCATCTCTTACTGAAGCAACGATAGTGATGCTTCTTAAGCTGGGTAAAGACCTGACCAAATGTGATTCGTATAGGCCTATCTCTTTGCTTACATCGGATGCTAAGATTCTGGCCAAGGTATTGGTGGCTAGACTCAACCTAGTGATCTCTGATCTTATTCATCCAGACCAGGCAGGATTTATGCCCGGGAAGTCTACGTTTCACAATCTTAGGAGATTATTTTCTCACTTGCATTTGGACCATGATAATTCTGGTCACAGAGTGGTGGTCTCACTGGATACGTCCAAGGCATTTGACTCTGTGGAGTGGGAATTTCTTTGGTGTACACTCCGTGGGTTTGGATGGGCCAACTTTTCTGAAGTGGGTTCAACTTCCTTAGACAGACCCATCTGCTAGGGTCCTGACTGGGTCAGTCCAGTCCGGGCCTTTCGAGCTTGGAAGAGGTACGCGACAGGGATGTCCATTATCGCCGGGACTGTTTGCACTGGCTATTGAGCCATTGGCCAGATTGATTCGTAGCGATCCGATGGTTGAGGGATTTCGGGTGGGTAATAAGGAGGAAAAATTGCCATTGTATGCCAATGATATATTATTGTTTTGGGAAGATTCCCCCAGGTCTCTTCCACGTGTTTTAGCTTTGGTGAATACTTACGGCAACTATTCGGGATTGCGAATCAATTGGGCTAAATCCTCCATGCTGTCTGTGGATCCGGTTGTAGATGGAGATCCTGGGCTATCAATACCTTTAAGATATGAGGAATCAGTGAAGTATCTCGGACTTTTGATAACTACTTCGGTTAGTGGCTATCTGAGGGATAATTTTGAACCTCTAATTGACCAATTTAAATGTAAAACTATGTCTTGGATTACACTCCCGTTGAATGTTATTGGCCGTTCTAACCTGATTAAAATGGTATTTCTTCCAAGTTTCTTATATGTATTTCAAGGTTCTCCCATTCCTATACCTAGAAGATACTTTACGGTAATTGATAAGATAATTAGGTATTTTCTCTGGTCAGGTGGCCTGTCTAGGGTTGGGTTGGCCACCCTTAAATGTCCATTGAGTGAGGGCGGAATTGCCCTCCCGGATTTCTACAAATACTATTTGGCTGCGCAGGGACAATTTGCACTAGCATATATCCTACCCGATACCCTAAATACTTTCCATAAAATTGATGAGCCTCTACTTAAACCAGGTAATTCTTTGCCACATATTTCTATGTTGGGTCCAGATGTACTTAAGGATCACGTCTAGGACTATTTGTGATGTATGGTCCCTTATTCAATCTGCTTCGAACTATGAAGCAAACGATTCTGATGTTCCCCTCTGGGGCTCAGGGGAGTTGATACAGCTTCGACACTTGGACGGCTCTGGTTGACATACGGTATTTCTACGCTAGGTCATTTATACCAGGGCAATGTCCTGAAAACGTTTGAGCAGATACGTCTGGAGTTTGTCTTACCTACTACTTTTTTTATTCCTACTTACGATTGAGGCATGCTCTGGATGCTTTATGGGGTGCTAAGACACCGTGCTTGAAGGAATTCCCATTGGTTACACTAGCTAAGAGGAGGCGGCCGCTTCGGCCTGTTTCGTTGGTATATGCGAGCTAGACAAGTGTTCTTTGGGTGAAACTGATGGGATTAGGTCTAGATGGGAGATGGACGTGGGTAACCTTGAGGATTGTGAGTGGGAAATGGCCTTGAGTAGTCCTGCAGCAGTAGCTACCACGGGTAGACATCAGCTAATTCAACTTAAATTTTGTAGAGGTCTTATTACACTCCTGTGCGTCTTTCAGGATGGGCAGGTTGGATGACGACCGATGCAGGAGGTGTGGGGTGGCAGGCGCTGCTTTCTTGCATCTTCTGTGGGAACGTCCTCTGGTTCGTAGATTTTGGGAGAACGTAATACATACTGTGTCAGCTGTGGTACAATGGGACCTATTGCTTTCTCCGAAGGTATACATATTTTCTATTCTACCTGATCAGCTTCACTCTAATTTTCATAACGTATTAATTAGGGAACTGTTGGTTATGGCACGGAAAGTGGTGGCACAATTGTGGATGTCGGAACACCCCCCTAAACATGACCACTGGATGGCCCTAGTGGCTAATAATCTCCCTCATTATAAGGGACTCTATTTGCATAGGGGCACCCCGAATAAATTCAACTTGATTTGGGGCTCCTGGACTTCCTACTGCAATACTAGAACTCTTTAATAGTAGTGCTTATGAAATCGTTACTTACAGTTTTCTGAGCCATAGGTGCTATCCTGGAGATTCTTGTTATCTCTACTTGTATCCTTACCAGCTAATTGATGCCGGCGTTCTTATTTGCTATGCCTAACAATAGTTATTGAGGGAAGGATTGTGCTCATCTCCCAGGGGTTGGGATGGGTTTTAGTAGGGTGAGGTGTTTTGGTTTTGTTTTGTTTGTTTTATTTGTTTTTTTTTTTATAGTTTTGTTTATTCTCTTTTTGTAACACAAAAACAAAAAAAATGGGACAGCTGGATCTCTAAGTTATAATATTTTCTTGGTGTTTAACAGAATGTATCGTACTTGACTACCTTGTGTATTATTTGTGACTTTGTAATGTTTTATTACTGTCCTCTCAATAAAAACGTTTAAAAAAAAAAAAAATCTCCAAATTCAAAATAATAGGAGTTCCAGGTCTAAGTTCTTTCACACCTTCAATATAGATTATCCCATTGGAGTATGATAGAAGAAAAAAAACATATGTATATAAAAAAGAAAATTGACTCGAAAATATGCTCCAAACAAACTGACTTTCTGGATTACATCAATTAAACTACATCACTGGTAGCCAGAAACCCACAAATGTTGACCTCCCTGGAATCTTAGCTTTGTCCTGCTGCACTGGTAGCAATAGAACCACATACTTGGTAATAGGTAGAATATGACAACATTGTAGTGGGAAATTTTTAGGGTTAGCAAAAAGGAGGATATTTATTTTCAATATACTAGAAATTTCACAAGAAAAGCAGGAAATCATTTTTTGTGAAAGTTCCCACAAGAAAAACATTGGACTTTTCACCCATCTCTAGTTAGCATGCTAACATATATAGGCACATATATGAATGCTAATTGTGCTCATGCACAATATGTGCATCTACAAGTATTCCACCAGAAAAATACATCATGGTGCACACTGAGGATGTGTGGGCACACAATGCAAACATGCCTACAAATGCCCTTTCAACACATTTTAAAGGAGCAGTTGCAAATAACCACACAGTATCCATTTTATTACCCAGCATACTTTTCTGGGCCAAGACAGATATGAGTATCTGTATGCACTTCAATCATATATCTAGAGGTCTTCACACATGAATAGACACCATTTGTTTAAATACTTGCTTAGAGCTAATGTTGCAAGTGTATAGAGATTAGTACATACTGCTTTCATACAATAAGCACTAATTACTTCAATATAACTAAGGTAATGGGAGTCAAGGAGTACTAGAAAAAAACAATAATGTCAGCCTCTACAGAGCATATAAAAGAGCAAAAACAGACAAAAAGGGGGTGCCAATGGATCAAGAATCGGGACCTCATCTATAGAAGACACACTGAACAGAGACGGTGAGAAATTCTCTGTATGCCTTTAAAGCATATGACTACTACATAGCATTTATCAAATGTGAGTGTGATTTGTTGTATCTATCTACTACTCACAGTACTCTAGTGATAAAGCACTATTGGTGCTGCCATTTCTGTCTGTTTTTTCGGTTTTATGTATCAGGCCTCGTGAGTGGGCCATAGGGGAGAGCAGCCAGAAGACATTATTTGACATCATACATAGGCTATTGTAGGGGAGCAGTTAATATAAACCCCAAGGCTAAACTCACTAGTGTGTGCATATGTACAACTCTAGCACACATTTTTAGTTAGTATAATACTTATGGTGACAGTGTGGTAATTTTTTGAATCAGAGGATATTGCACAAGGAGTGCCTTTTTCTGTTTGTTTCTCCACAGAGCATATGTAAGACTAGATTTTAGGACTGTGAAAACAAGTATATAATTTTTCCAGAGGCTAACATGGCATACAAGATACTTATGTGTATATACCCCCAGTTCACTTTTTTGAAGATGGGGTTCATTTAACACTGAATATGCAATTCAAGGACTTCTGAAAAAAAAAGCTTCAATTATTCTGAAATGACTAAATATTAATAGGATATCTCAGTATTTGGAGACAGAGGAAAGTTCTGAAATGATACCCCTGGGTTCATTGATCCCATGAGATAAACTGAACTCAGACTGCAGTCTTGCATTTCAAACTCCTTCCTCTAGTGGTGCAGTCCTCAGAGATCTACTGTATATGGCATGAAAGCCCTATACTAAGTGTCTATGGAGTTTGTGCATGCAATCAGCAAAGTTTGTGGCTAAGTACTACATACTTCCAATTTAGATTCCAGTTAAGGGGGGTTAGTTTGTCCCCCCAAAAGGCTGATAGGAACCATTTTAGGGTTGCACATTGTAGTCTCTGGCTATTTATTAAGTTTGCTCCCTGCTTAGGGAGCCGGTCACTCCAGAGCACAGAGAGGTGGCCAGTCCCTTCTGTGTTATCTTTACGGCCGTGCCGCATCCTGTGTAAAGGGAGAGCCAGACACCATGGTCTCTCAGGTGCCGATCTCTCCCTTCTGTCTCTTGCGGCTCCTACCACATCTGTTGGGCTCCCTCTACTGGCTGGCAAAATCAGGTGAGCGTCATTGGGATTCCCTCTAGTGATTTCATGTCTGGCTCTTAAAGGGACAGATCACTATGTGCTCCACCCAACAGGGGTGGAGGAAAAGTATATAAACTGCCTGGACACCACATCCTTTCGTGACTTTCCAGTGCAGTTCTTTTTGGATTGTGTTCGTGTATGACTCTTGGCTTGGCTATCTGTTCGTCCCGGTGTCCAGTGTTGTGACTTGTTTGATTACCCGCTTGGTATTGGACCTCCGGCTCTGGTTGACTACCCACTCTGGCATTGACCTCTGGCTTGTCTGAATACCCACTTAGTATTGACCATTGGCTCTGGCTGATTACCTGCTCTGGTATTGACCCTTGGCTTGTCTGCAGACCCGTCTATTCTGACTACAAGCCTGAGTCAGTATTCTCCTGGTGGCAACCTGTACATTACTCTTCTGGGTCCTAGCCCCAGTATTCGCTATACTTTCCTGGGTCCCAGGCCCAGTGGTGCTATTTCACGGTTGCCTTCTGTGTATCTTCCAAAGCAGCCTCCTATTCCTGGTAGGAACCGCTTGTTTTGTGCCTATCTACTATGTGATCAATATCAGTGTGTCTTGTCTGTACATATTTTACACTGTTCAATAAAGGTGGTGTTTCAAAATCAGTACTGTCTTCTGTCTGTTCATTGCTATCCGTGACAGAACGAAAGGTCCAATATGAGTACTGAAGGTACAGGAAACCCACCAGTCGAGAGCATCTTGGCTAGAATGGACAGTCAGGACCAACGTATTGATCAACTATCCTTTGCCATGCAGACACTGTTAAACCATATGGTTCACTTGGACTGCCCCAGTAGACAACCGGTTGCCTCTGCTGATACTGTTCTGGTACCGGTTGTTACGGACGCTCAGGAGCCCACTGTTGCCAGAGGAATATCCATTTAGACTCTGACCCCTCAATGGTACGAGGGTAACCCGGTACTTTGCCGCGATTTTCTTAATCAGATGGGCGTACACCTGGAGATGGTGCCTCATGCGTTCCCTACTGAGCGTAGTAAAGTAGGGTTCATGATTTCGCTCCTGTCAGACAAAGCTTTGGCATGGGCCAATCCTCTATGAGAGAATGATAAACCCATAATTTATCATTTTGCAGAGTTTATGGCCGCATTTAGACGAGTGCTTGATGTGCCTGCCCGCTCTGCCTCTGCTGCCAAACATCTAATTATCTGCCAGGGTAACCGTATGGTGGCCAAATATGCTATTGCGTTTCTCACGTTGGCAGCGGAGGTGGGATGGAATAATGAAGCACTGGTAGCCACCTTTTCACAGGGGCTAAGTGATGACATTAAAGACGAACTTGCTGCCAGAATGTTGCCTGTTGACCTAGACAATCTGGTGTCATTCACTATATTGATTGACACCCATATCAGGGAGAGACCCTCATTTAAGGAACGCCTGTGGAGGCCTCCGGTGCGTTTAGCTCAGACTTTTAGTCACCCACCCATTCCTCCCTCGCCTCCCATGCCTCCTAGTTCGGACATGGGGGGGGAGCCGATGCATTTGGGGTTTACCCATCTCTCAGCACAGGAGAGAGCATTCCGCCGATGGGAGGGCCTTTGACTATATTGTGGTAAACCCGGGAGTGCTTGCCCTGTATGCTGGGGAAACGGATGCACCTAGAGTCCCGTCGGGGACAGACTCTAGTTGGTGTCTCACAGTCCCCTGAAATCTTTCAGGTTAAAACTACCATCGAGGTCAGCCTATCATGGGCCAATTCCTCAGTGATTACCCCAGCATTGATTGACTCATGGGAGTCATTGATGCTGATTTCACAGCCAAGCACTCGAATCCGCTACTGCCACGGACATCTCTGCTGACTATTGAAGCTATTGATGGTAGGCCACTGCAATGACCTCAGGTCACTCATGAAACTTTTTCTGTGTCACTCCTGGCAGGAGTGCTCCATTGTGAGACTCTCCAGTTCCAAGTGATTAACTTGCCTCATTATGCGGTCATTCTGGGGTTTCTTTGGCTCCAAAAGCATAACCCCAGGGTGGATTGGCGTAATTGCGACATTCTGTCTTGGTCTCCGCATTGTACAGAGTTGTGTCTCCTTCTTCCTACCAAAGTGTTGGGCATGACTGCCTCCTCCTCCACCTCCTCCACCTTACCTGAGGAGTATCAGGCCTTCTGTGATGTTTTCAACAAGGTGCAGGTCACAACCTTACATTCTCTAAGGCCGTACGATTGTTCCATTGAGTTGGTACCAGGGGCTGTTCCTCCGAAGGGTCGTGTTTACCCTCTGTCCATGGCTGAGAATAGGGCCATGGAGGAGTATGTGGTGGATGCTCTCTCTCCAGAGGTATCATTTGGAGATCCACCTCCCCGGCTGGGGCAGGATTCTTCTTTGTTAAAATTGAGACCATGCATTGATTTTCGAGGGCTAAATAAACTTATGATAAAGAACGCTGACTCAATTCCATTGATTTCAGAGTTATTCGACCGACTACGGGGTTTTTCAGTCTTCACTAAGCTTGATCTTTGGACAGCCTATAATCTGGTGCGAATCAGAGAGGGCGATGAAAGGAAGACAGCGTTTAACACCAGGAGTGGACATTATGAATATTTGGTAATACCCTTTGGTCTTTGCAATGCTCCCGCTGTCTTCCAGGAGTTCATTAATGACGTCTTACGAGACCTTTTGCAGCACTGTGTGGTTGTCTATTTGGATGACATTCTCATCCACTCCCTGAATCTGGAGCAACACTGAACTGATGTGGCAAAGGAATTACAACTCTTTCGGGCCAATAACCTGTTTTGCAAGTTGGAGAAATGCGAATTTCACCAGCCCCAGGTCACATTCCTGGGTTATGTGATTTCCTCCTCTGGGCTAACCATGGACCCCGGGAAGCTTTCTGCGGCACTCCAATGGCCCCTTCCTATGGGACAGCAGCAGAAGTGGCAGGCAGATCGTAGAATGTTGCTGGCACCGGTGTTTCAGGTGGGGGAGAGAGTCTGGCTGTCTACGCAGAACTTACACCTACAGGTACCCTGTAGAAAACTGGCTCCTCGATTCGTTGGTCCTTTCTGGGTCCTTCAGAGAATCAATCCTGCGTATGGTCTAGAGCTCCCTGCCAATATGCGCATCCATAACGTTTTCCATGTCTCTTTACTTAAGCCCTTGGTCTGCAACCACTATACCTCTGCTCCTGTCCGTCCTGGTTCAGTTGGAGTTGCAGATCATGAGGAGTACAAGGTACAAAATATTCTGGACTCTCATAGGGTCCGAGGTCGACTACAATATTTAGTACACTGGAAGGGATATGGACCTGAGAAGCGTTTCTGGGTCTCCTCTACAGACATGCATGCTCCTGCTCTCATTTGAAAATTTCATGCTCATTTTCCCTCTAAGCCTCTACCACTCCCGCGGGAGAAAGGCGGCCGGTCCCACTGTGTTATCTTCGCAGACGTGCTGCGTCCTATGTATAGGGAGAGCCGGACACCATGGTCTCTCAGGCACCGGTCTCTCCCTTCTGTCTCTTGAGGCTCCTGCCGCATCTGTTGGGCTCCCTCTACTGGCCACCAAAGTCAGGCGCATGTCACTGGGATTCCCTCTAGTGATGTCGCATCTGGCTCTTAAAGGAACAGGACACTATGATCCACCTAACAGGGGTAGAAGAAAAGTATATAAACTGCCTGGACACCACATCAGTTGCCCTTTTGTGGTGTTCCAGTGCAGTTTTGTTTGGAGTGTGTTCGTGTATGACCCTTGGCTTGGCTATCTGTCCGTCCCAGTGTCCAGCATTGTGGCTTGTCTGACTACCCGCTTGGTATTGGACCTTCGGCTCTGGTTGACTACCCGCTCTGGCATTGACATCTGGCTTGTCTGACTACCTGCTTGGTATTGACCAGTGGCTCTGGCTGACTACTTGCTCTAGTATTGACCCTTGGCTTGTCTGCATACCCGCCTATTCTGACTGCAGGCCCGAGTTAGTATTTTCCTGGTGGCAATCTGTACATACGCTCTTCTGGGTCATATCCCCAGTATTGACTATACTTTCCTGGGTCCCAGCCCCAGTGATGCTATTTCACAGTTGCCTTCAGTGTATCTTCCAAAGCAGATAGGAAATGCTTGCTTTGTACCTATCTACTACGTGATCAATATCAGTGTGTCTTGTCCATACATATTTTATACTGTTCAATAAAGGTGGTGTTTCAAAATCAGTACTGTCTCCTGTCTGTCCATTGCTATCCGTGGCAAAGACTTAGTAAAATGTGATATTTGCTCTATATTTGAAAATGTAGTTTGTGGTGACCAAGCCCCTCTTCCATTTTGTCTCCTACTATCTTCACTATACCGACTAAATACTCCACTTGTTGACATACATTGAACTTTGTTGTCATTGACTTATCTCACAGATTCTTACTGAAGAATGGTTTTTTTTTAAGTTTTAAAGATACAGTTTATTGAAAAGATAGTACAATAAAATCCAGAAGTGAGCCAAAATTGCTTTAAAACATTTTGAAAGGATAAAAATATAGGAATGCATTCAGAAACAGTTTTAGGGAAATATTTAAAAAATACAATTATCTTCCAAAATATATAGTTCTAAAATCTAAATAAAATATAATATAATTTTATAATATAACATATTTAGTTCAAACTTGTTTATGCAGAAGATCTGTGAGTAGAATTGTATCATGATATAACGATATCGATTGCATGAAAAGTAAAGTTATCATTTATTTGTGAATAATAGGCAGAAATAAGAGAGGGGAAAGAAAAAAAGGGGGTGTCAAAAGGCCTCATAAACTAGAAAAAAGCCAAAATTGTGGCACATACAGATCTAATACAATATATCAAAATCTGTTCACTCAAAACCAAAGGTATTAGTTAACACTCACTAAAATTTTGATAAAATATATACTTAGATAAGATATATTTGAAGGGTGATGGCAGAACAATGTACTCCAGGTTTTGGTAAAAGTATTTGTAGAGTTTGAGTGACATATTTCCAAGGATAAAAGCAAATTGACTTTTGGATAGGCTGTTTTTTTTTTTTTTTTTTTAGTACTGTGGGATAAGAGATGTCGCGGCATTAAGGAAGAGAGGTTGGCACTTCCAGTATTTATGTGTAGGTTCGATTCTGAGACAATTATTAAGAAGGTGTTGGTGAAAAGCGAATAAACAAAAGGGGATCCACTGGTAAGTTTATGGTAAAGGTTACATTTAAAGGGGAACTACCACCCCGCAATAAGTTCACATTATTCAATTCTTCATCTGGCGACTAGCTGCTTAGTAGCCCTAGTCGCCAGAAATATTACCCGGTTTACAAGATATTCCACTTTTTCGGAGGCTCACAGTAGCAGGAAGCATGGACATCTCGTCATAGTGACGTCTGTGCGCCTGCGCTGTCAGTCCCAATTGGCTCCAAAAGGGACTGACAGCGCAGGCACACGGACGTCACTATGATGAGATGTCCATGCTTCCTGCTACTGTGAGCCTCCGAAAAAGTGGAATATCTTGTAAACCGGGTAATATTTCTGGTGACTAGTACTACTAAGCAGCTAGTCGCCAGATGAAGAATTGAATAATGTGAACTTATTGCGGGGTGGTAGTTCTCCTTTAAGTGTTGTACAATTAGAGTACAATATAAAGATATGATGTGACAGGACCACCAAATATGTGGTAAGGAAGATGGCTCCTTTATGGGTGTTGCACCACCAACATAATGGAGAAGAAGAACTAGAAAAGTGAGAGATACATAAAATTGTCATATACCAGCCTGTAATAATCTTATAATTAATTTCTCTAGTGCAAGTATCTCTGCAGTTTTTAAATGATTTTGTAAAACTGTGAACTGTGTCCAAAGAGAATAACAATTCTTTTTCCCCATACAAAAGTGAAATCAGGTTTCTTGAAAGGTGGAAGATCACTAAGGATGGTGTACAAAAAGGAAAGAGGCCTAATTTTCTAAGTGATAGGATTTGAGAGGAGCTTTTCAGTGATCGCGAAAGCACATTGTAGAGAACCTTTGTGGAGGACTGTTTGGAGCCAGTGTTGAATATAAAGCTGCATTAGTGTCACAGCGTCCGTGATTGCCTCCAGTTGTGTGCTGTTATACTAGCGACATTGTTCTTGCCTTACCCATCGCTCAAATACTATAAGCTATTCTTATAGGCCACTGGAGGGTGATTACTGGTCTCCGATCATATGCTAGGCCTTATAGGCCTCAGGCCTACTATACACCTTTGCCCTTTCATGGTGTACTTGTGCTTTGTGCTTCTGTGTTCCGGTTATTGATTCCTTTGTATGACTCCTGACTTTGTCTGACTTCCGTTCCGGCTGAGACCTCTGGCTTCGTCTGACTACCCAATCTGGTTGAGACCTCTGGCTTTGCCTGACTACCCGATCCGGCTGAGACCTCTGGTTTTGTCTGACTACCCGATCCGGCTGAGACCTCTGGCTTAGTCTGACTACTTGATCCGGCTGAGACCCCTGGCTCCCTACAACCATACCTTCTGGCTTTGGTTGACACTTGCTCCCCTGCGCTCCAGACTCTGGTTGACTTACCACCTATGACCTATCCAGGCCTGGCTGCCTTCCTCCCTTGGTTTACTAGCCTGCTGCTACCACGCTACTGCTTCCTGGCAGTACATGTGCTTGTTGCCTAGTCTGTTATCAACCTGCGGCCTATTCTGGGTAGCCGGTTATATCCCCTTGGATCTGTCACCTCTGTCTGTCGGTTACCACTAGCCATCTAGGGGCAGTCACCATTGCCTGTCAGGGTCCCTAGCGTCTAGGGCCTATCCGTATCCTAGTCATCTCCTGTTGGAGAGGTGTTCTCGCTCTTTGTGGTCCTCCAGCATTCTGGAGTGTAGTCAGTGTGCCCTACTTCCACCTGTCTAGTGAAGGGTTTTGGGAAGTGTCATTACACTGTCCCTTTACCTGGTCCCGTGAAGGTGGCGGCTGTGCTCTCACTCCTGGTGGTGCTCCAGCGTTCTAGAGTATAGTCCGGTAGTCATCCTCCTACCTGTCTAGTGAATGGTTGGGAAAGTGTCATTACACTGTTCCCAGACCAGGCCTTGTGAAGGTAGGAGAAGGTGCACTAGCTCCTTGGTTGCTCCAGCATTCTGGAGTATATCCGGTTCACCTCTCTTCCACCTGTCTAGTGAAGTGTTGTGGAAGTGTCATTACACTGTCCTATACAGGGCCTCGTGAAGGTGGAAGAGGTGATGTAGCTCCTGGTAGATACTCCAGCATTCTGGGGTATAGTATTTCTCTGTCTTCAAGCCTGTTGAGTGAAGGGTTGGGAAAGTGTCGTTGCATTGTTCCTACCTGGTCTAGTGAAGGTTGGAGAGATATATTTTTTCTTTTAATTCTTTATTAATAAAGTTAATTTTATTGTATCTGTACTTGTCGAGTGTTGTTATTTTCAGTCTCCCCCGTGACAGTTAGCCAACTGAAGTTAACAAAAGTAGGAGTAGAGACTACTGAAGTATCCTGTAAACAAAATTAGATATTTAAACAGGGCTAAAATTTCCACTCACCTCCTTGAATCTGGCGAGGAAAAATTCAGTGAGTGGAAACTGTAGCCCTGTATGTAGCTATAGGTAAGTTAGGCCTCGGTACTGGCTGCGTACACCACACCAGCATGCAGACGCGGGTGATAAGTCAACATGTTGACTGACATCGGACCATGCGGGAGTCATCGCAGACCAGGTACTCTTGAGTTTGCCTCATCATGATTTGATTTATCGTTCTTGGAGGGGGAGGGAGAATGCTTAGCTCACTTATCCTATGTCAGAGACTACCTGGTCTGGGCATGCGGAGCATCATTCTGGAGTTCAGAGAGGTGACTCATGTGTTGTCAGACACAAGTATTAGATTTGCACAGCCAGCCGAGCTGCTTGTAGTACTTGGGCTCTGTCTTGCTTGTTACTGTGGCAGTCATCAGTATATGCTATTTTTTTTAACCTATTGTAAACCAAGTGTGTGCAATAACAATGCCTTCCATACTCTTCTGGTCCTGAATGGGATAATTCTTTACAAGAATGTCTCAAAACATTGTACTTTGGATGTGCAGTGCACTAGAATCCTAGGAGTTAATATTTATCAATCAGCAAAAGGGCAAACAAAAATATACCCAATTATCTTCTTAACCCGTTGATTGACAGTGGGTTGAGAAGATAATTAGGTATATTTTGTTTGTCCTTTTACTGATTGGTAAAAGTTAACTCCTAGGATGCTAGTGCACTGCACATCCAAAGCACAACTGATTTGAGATATTTCTTGTAAAGAGTGCCAGAGAGGTACGCAGAGTTGCAAAGCAATGTGATGCATCCATCTCTGTCACTCAAAGGGAATTAAAAATGTTTAAATGATTGCTGTTTGATAAAGTGAGTCAGAAAAAGGTGTTTGGGAGGATGAGAGCACTGGGGGGCGGTTGCAGTTGCGGAAAAAAGTGTTGCTTTTTGGTTATTTCAAATGTTGGGACGTATGTAGTAAAAATTCGTACCTCTGCAATCTTCTGGCCTCACAGTTTCTGAAGTGGCATCCCAGGGATGAAGGCGTTTCACGTTTACTACGCTTACTCATGAGTTCTCAGATCATGAGTAAGCGTGGTAAACACGAAACGTGTTGATTCTTGGGTTGTAGCTTTATTACATCTACTGATTTTCTTATTTACCCATGTAAGTCTCACTTCAGAAACTGTGAGGCCAAAAGACTGTGGCGGTATGAATCTTTACTACATTGTATCAAATAATGTTTTTAATGGTTTTATGTCTGGATTTTGGTCCTGCCATTGGAAGTGTGTGTTCTTGTTGTGGTGTATACATAAGTTACAGGTTGTTACAGAGAAACCCCCTCATCGTGCATCCATAGAGCTTTTCCAATCCATCTTTTCATGAGATCACACAATTAGTGACAGTTTTTGTATATACTTGAGAAGATTACAGCCTGTTGATATACCCTACATCTCATCAGATTTTGAATGTGATTTTATTGTCCCATGTGAGTTAGAAGTTGGAAATGCTGAATCTCTGTCTTTTGCATACAAGAATAAAATTGAATCCAGTCTCTTGCATTTTCAGTGGCTAACACGGTACCACACTTTAACCACATTTCATTACTCCCATCAACCATTGAGGATGAGGGGAATAATTGTGAAACACTATGAGGTTTCTGGTTTCAGAGGGAGAAAGATAATATAGTCAAATAAACCCAGCTGTTGCATGACTACTATCCCAGTTGTTGCCCAACATAAACAGGGTAGAGAAAAGTTACCACATAGTTTTAAACTGCAGGCTTTGGAATAAAGCATCTGCTTAGAATGAAGATGTCAAGGAAAACATTGGTGATTTAAAATTAGTTGTCTGGAACATCCAGATTAATGTGTTAGCTTTTAATTTCTGAGAGCCATTGCTTCAGTGTTACATTTTTAATTAGGAACAATGGTGTCATTTCTTCAAAGAGAACTTAAGATGTGTGGGTTAAAGGTGGGGATATGGGTGGGACTAGGCATGGAAACTGGTGGTGAGTAACTTTTCAGGCCTGGCAAGTATCTGTTGGGCTGAGGATATCTTGTGGGAATTCCATATTATGTAGGAAGGTTTGAAGAGGATAGGGGTATGGAGCTAAAGGGGTTTCACATTGGATTTTGGTCTAAATTTGCAAAATATGTCTAAGAATAATAGTAGTACATTATGAAACATTACAGAGTAATTGAAAAGGATTGTAAAGTTCTAGGAAGTCTGTAAAGCTAATCGTGCACCTTTTTTTGTTGGTTAGGTGAATATGGAGATTTTAACCATGGCTGAAGCCCTATAGTATCTTGTAAAGTCAGGGAGAGCAAGTCCACCTCGATCAGTACCCAAGGTAAGGATCTGATTTCTGATCCAAGGTTTCTTATATGCCCATATGAATCTGAAGGAAAGTGTTGTAAGAGAATCTAAGTAATGTGTGGGAATTTGTATAGGAAGGGAGTTAAAGAGATATTATTTTAGGAAGAATCATCATTTTGACTATGGCGACATGAGGAATTTTTTTAGCTAAAACCTGTGATAAAGTTATCAACTGCAGTGTAACCCAGGACAATTTCATATAAATGTTTACATGGTGAGCTTCATTACATTTGCAACTATATTGATTTAATATCTAATACCCTGCAGAATTATTTTTACCTTCAATTTTATTCCATTACTTGCTTGATCCTGGTGAAATTGTACAAAGTCTTTCTTTTAGATAAGATCCACATTGCCATCAATGTGCATTTTCATCTTGTTCTAACAAAATAATGTTTGAAGTGATATTTTTAATGAATACAATAATGTTTTCTATTTCCAATTGTTAATAGTGTTTTGAATTGGAAAAAGTAGTCAAGTATAATGTATCGAACTGAAATGACATAAAATGAAACAACTTCCCAATTACAACCATCTGGAACTCATTGGCTATGCTGGACCTATTGAATTATTTTGCTATTGTAGCAGGATAACCCCTAGTCAGTTAATTTCTACCTTATGCTATCCTTTAAGTTACATTATCTTTAAGGGACACCTTTACACACACAACTTAGAAGTGGATAGAAGGTAGGGGTACATATTAGTGTTGAGCGAGCATGCTCGGCCGATGCTCGGATCGGCTCGAGCATCGCTCTGCTCGGCACATGGCGGTACTCGTACGAGTACCGCATGTGCTCGCCCGCCATGTTCGGGTCTCCTCCCCGCACGTTTTGTGGCTGCTGCGCAGCCAATAAACGTGCAGGGAGGCTCTGACATCGGTGTAATGCCAGCAGCCATGTTGGCTGCTGGCATTACACTGATTGGCTGGCCAGAACCCGTGGTCAGGTGCTGTATAGCACCTGACCAGCGAGTTCGGCTCAGTCTGAGCCAGGGAGAGCTGAGGATAGGAAGGGAAAGGCAGTGTAGGGAGGAAAAAAACAAAAATTGTGAAAAAAAAAGAACCAAAAGTCCTTTTTAGGACTACTGTGTGTGGGGGCAGCAGGTTATTTGGTGTGGGGGGAAAAAAACAAAAAAAAAAAAAAAAAAATATATATATTCTGTTTAGTGTGCAAAGTTGCAGATTAGAGCACATTCTGTTTAGTGTGCACAGTTGCAGATTAGAGCACATTCTGTTTAGTGTGCAAAGTTGCAGATTAGAGCACATTCTGTTTAGTGTGCAAAGTTGCAGATTAGAGCACATTCTGTTTAGTGTGCAAAGTTGCAGATTAGAGCACATTCTGTTAAGTCTTCAAACTAAAATATCAAAGTCACGTATTCCATTCAGTGTGCGTCGCCGCAGTTTAGCAGCACATTCTGAGTACTGTGCAGAGTTGCAGAATAGGAAGAAATACTGTTAAGTCTTCAAACTAAAATATCAAAGTCACATATTCCATTCAGTGTGCTTCGCCGCAGTTTAGCAGCACATTCTGTGTACTGTGCAGAGTTGCAGAATAGGAAGAAATACTGTTAAGTCTTCAAACTAAAATATCAAAGTCACATATTCCATTCAGTGTGCTTCGCCGCAGTTTAGCAGCACATTCTGTGTAGTGTGCAGAGTTGCAGAATAGGAAGAAATACTGTTAAGTCTTCAAACTCAAATATCAAAGTCACATATTCCATTCAGTGTGCTTCGCCGCAGTTTAGCAGCACATTCTGTGTACTGTGCAGAGTTGCAGAATAGGAAGAAATACTGTTAAGTCTTCAAACTAAAATATCAAAGTCACATATTCCATTCAGTGTGCTTCGCCGCAGTTTAGCAGCACATTCTGTGTAGTGTGCAGAGTTGCAGAATAGGAAGAAATACTGTTAAGTCTTCAAACTAAAATATCAAAGTCACATATTCCATTCAGTGTGCTTCGCCGCAGTTTAGCAGCACATTCTGTGTACTGTGCAGAGTTGCAGAATAGGAAGAAATACTGTTAAGTCTTCAAACTCAAATATCAAAGTCACATATTCCATTCAGTGTGCTTCGCCGCAGTTTAGCAGCACATTCTGTGTACTGTGCAGAGTTGCAGAATAGGAAGAAATACTGTTAAGTCTTCAAACTCAAATATCAAAGTCACATATTCCATTCAGTGTGTTTCAACGCCGTTTAACAGCCTATTCTGTGTACTCTGCAGAGTTGCAGAATAGTAAGAAATACTGTTAATTTTTCAAACTCAAATATCAAAGTCACATATTCCATTCAGTGTCTTTCACCGCCGTTTAACAGCCTATTCTGTGTACTCTGTACAGTTGCAGAATTATAAGAAATACTGTTAAGTTTTCAAACTCAAATATTAAAGTCACATATTCCATTCAGTGTCTTTCACTGCCGTTTAACAGCCTATTCTGTGTACTCTGTACAGTTCCAGAATTATAAGAAATACTGTTAAGTTTTCAAACTCAAATATTAAAGTCACATATTCCATTCAGTGTGTTTCAACGCCGTTTAACAGCCTATTCTGTGTACTCTGCAGAGTTGCAGAATAGTAAGAAATACTGTTAATTTTTCAAACTCAAATATTAAAGTCACATATTCCATTCAGTGTCTTTCACCGCCGTTTAACAGCCTATTCTGTGTACTCTGTACAGTTCCAGAATTATAAGAAATACTGTTAAGTTTTCAAACTCAAATATTAAAGTCACATATTCCATTCAGTGTGTTTCAACGCCGTTTAACAGCCTATTCTGTGTACTCTGCAGAGTTGCAGAATAGTAAGAAATACTGTTAATTTTTCAAACTCAAATATTAAAGTCACATATTCCATTCAGTGTCTTTCACCGCCGTTTAACAGCCTATTCTGTGTACTCTGTACAGTTCCAGAATTATAAGAAATACTGTTAAGTTTTCAAACTCAAATATTAAAGTCACATATTCCATTCAGTGTGTTTCAACGCCGTTTAACAGCCTATTCTGTGTACTCTGCAGAGTTGCAGAATAGTAAGAAATACTGTTAATTTTTCAAACTCAAATATTAAAGTCACATAGTCCATTCAGTGTCTTTCACCGCCGTTTAACAGCCTATTCTGTGTACTCTGTACAGTTCCAGAATTATAAGAAATACTGTTAAGTTTTCAAACTCAAATATTAAAGTCACATATTCCATTCAGTGTCTTTCACCGCCGTTTAACAGCCTATTCTGTGTACTCTGTACAGTTCCAGAATTATAAGAAATACTGTTAAGTTTTCAAACTCAAATATTAAAGTCACATATTCCATTCAGTGTGTTTCAACGCCGTTTAACAGCCTATTCTGTGTACTCTGCAGAGTTGCAGAATAGTAAGAAATACTGTTAAGTTTTCAAACTCAAATATTAAAGTCACATATTCCATTCAGTGTGTTTCACCGCAGTTTAGCAGCCTATTCTGTGTACTCTGCACAGTTGCAGAATAATAAGAAATACTGTTAAGTTTTCAAACTCAAATATTAAAGTCACATATTCCATTCAGTGTGTATCACCGCCGTTTAACAGCCTATTCTGTGTACTCTGTACAGTTCCAGAATTATAAGAAATACTGTTAAGTTTTCAAACTCAAATATTAAAGTCACATATTCCATTCAGTGTGTTTCAACGCCGTTTAACAGCCTATTCTGTGTACTCTGCAGAGTTGCAGAATAGTAAGAAATACTGTTAATTTTCAAACTCAAATATTAAAGTCACATATTCCATTCAGTGTCTTTCACCGCCGTTTAACAGCCTATTCTGTGTACTCTGTACAGTTCCAGAATTATAAGAAATACTGTTAAGTTTTCAAACTCAAATATTAAAGTCACATATTCCATTCAGTGTGTTTCAACGCCGTTTAACAGCCTATTCTGTGTACTCTGCAGAGTTGCAGAATAGTAAGAAATACTGTTAATTTTTCAAACTCAAATATTAAAGTCACATATTCCATTCAGTGTCTTTCACCGCCGTTTAACAGCCTATTCTGTGTACTCTGTACAGTTCCAGAATTATAAGAAATACTGTTAAGTTTTCAAACTCAAATATTAAAGTCACATATTCCATTCAGTGTGTTTCAACGCCGTTTAACAGCCTATTCTGTGTACTCTGCAGAGTTGCAGAATAGTAAGAAATACTGTTAATTTTTCAAACTCAAATATTAAAGTCACATATTCCATTCAGTGTCTTTCACCGCCGTTTAACAGCCTATTCTGTGTACTCTGTACAGTTCCAGAATTATAAGAAATACTGTTAAGTTTTCAAACTCAAATATTAAAGTCACATATTCCATTCAGTGTCTTTCACCGCCGTTTAACAGCCTATTCTGTGTACTCTGTACAGTTCCAGAATTATAAGAAATACTGTTAAGTTTTCAAACTCAAATATTAAAGTCACATATTCCATTCAGTGTGTTTCAACACCGTTTAACAGCCTATTCTGTGTACTCTGCAGAGTTGCAGAATAGTAAGAAATACTGTTAAGTTTTCAAACCCAAATATTAAAGTCACATATTCCATTCAGTGTGTTTCACCGCAGTTTAGCAGCCTATTCTGTGTACTCTGCACAGTTGCAGAATAATAAGAAATACTGTTAAGTTTTCAAACTCAAATATTAAAGTCACATATTCCATTCAGTGTGTATCACCGCCGTTTAGCAGCCTATTCTGTGTACTCTGAACAGTTGCAGAATAGTAAGAAATACTGTTAAGTTTTCAAACTCAAATATTAAAGTCACATATTCCATTCAGTGTGTTTCACCGCCGTTTAGCAGCCTATTCTGTGTACTCTGCAGAGTTGCAGAATAGTAAGAAATACTGTTAAGTTTTCAAACTCATATATATTAAAGTCATATATATCGTGTAAGATGAAGAAGGCGGGTAAAAAGGGACGGGGAAGTGGACGTGATCCTGAAAGTTCAGGGCGCGGGTCAGGACGCGGAGAAACTGTGCCTGGTGCCAGAGCACAAGAAAGAAAGACATCCACCATACCTAGCTTCATGTCTGATTTCACAGGGCGTCGCAGGACATCACTCTCGAGGTCCGACCAGTGCGAACAGGTGGTCGGTTGGATGACAGCTGATACTGCTTCCAGTCGGTTAAGCACCACCCTGTCTTCCACCAAGTCCACTCTCAGTAGCCAAGAGTCTGGTCAACATAATCCTCACTCTGATCATCCTTCCTCCCACCATACACGGTCTGGTCAAAGAAGTGATCCCACACTAGGATATAGTGATGAGCTCGTCTCATCACCAATCCTTCATTTGACCCTCTCTCCAAGCACGCTTGCAGAGGAACATGACATCTTGTGCCCTGATTCACAACCTCTAGAGGCTACCCAATCACAAGAAGATGACAGATGTGAACGGCATTTAAGGTCAAAGGAAGTAGTGGATGATGATGATGATGATGAGACACAGTTGCCATTAAATCAACCACTATTTCCTTCTCAAGACCTTGTTGAGGAGAATGTTATACAGTTGTCAATGACCGAGTATGTGGTGGGATCAAGACTTGAGGAGGATGATCAGAGTGAGGAAGTGGAGGAGGACTTGGTGGACGATGAGGTGACTGACCCCACCTGGGAAGGTGTAGAGCCGAGCGATGACAGCAGTCCTGAGGGTGAGCCATCTGCAGCACCGCAACAGGCTGGAAGAGGCAGTGGTGTGGCTACAGAAAGAAGGCGGACCGCACCAAACCGGCCCGCAAATGTTCCACGGAGCACCCCCTTGCGTAAATCTACCTTGCCAAGGGGTAGGTGTTCCGCGGTATGGCGTTTTTTTAAGGAAAGTGCGGACGACAAAAGATTTGTAGTTTGCAACCTGTGCCACACCAGAATGAGCCGAGGCATGAACACTAGAAACCTCACCACCACCAGCATGATCCGACACATGGCATCCAAGCACCGTAGTAAGTGGGAGGAACGCCTGGATCGCCCATCTGTGTCTGCAGGCCACACCACTGCCTCCTCTTCCCCTGTTTTCGGTGCCGGCCAATCGCCTGTCGAAGGCGCAGGCCCGCATACCTCCCGCCCTGCACCTGTACCATCTGAAGCACCATCAGCGACCACATCCACTTCCCTGTCCCAGCACAGCATCCAAATGTCGTTACCCCAGGCATTTGAGCGCAAGAGAAAATACCCAGCCACCCACCCACAGGCCATAGCACTAACCTCACACCTTTCAAAATTACTGGCCATCGAAATGCTGCCATTTAGGCTTGTGGACACTGAGTCCTTCCGCAGCCTGATGGCAGCAGCTGTCCCTCGGTACGCGGTCCCCAGCCGCCACTACTTTTCCCGGTGTGCCATCCCCGCATTACACCACCATGTGTCCCGTAACATCACCCGTGCCCTGACCAACGCAGTTACTGGGAAGGTCCACTTAACGACTGACACATGGACAAGTGCTTGTGGCCAGGGACGCTACATTTCCCTGACGGCACACTGGGTGAATGTCGTGGAGGCTGGGAGCGACTCGGACCCTGGGATGGCACGGGTGCTACCCACGCCGAGGATTGCGGGCCCTACCTCCATCAGGGTTTCCACCAGCACCTACGTTATTGGCTCCTCCTCCTCCGTTTCCACCTCCGAATTCTCTACACACACCGCCACTCCCCCATCAGCCAGTAGCTGGAAGCAGTGTAGCACTGCAGTGGGGAAGCGTCAACAGGCCGTGCTGAAGCTGATCTGCCTTGGGGACAAACAGCACACGGCCTCAGAGCTGTTGCAGGGGATTAGTCACCAGACCGAGCAGTGGCTCTCGCCACTCAACCTGCAAGCAGGCATGGTTGTGTGTGATAATGGGCGTAACTTGGTGGCGGCTTTGGAGCTCGGCAAGCTCACACACGTACCATGCCTAGCGCATGTATTTAATTTAGTGGTGCAGCGATTTCTAAAAACCTACCCCAATGTGCATGATCTCTTGACCAAGGTGCGCCGCGTGTGTGCACATTTCCGTAAGTCATCTACAGCTTCGGCCGGCCTGTTGAAGCTGCAGCAGCGCTTACAATTGCCAGCTCACCGGCTGCTGTGTGACGTGAGCACGCGCTGGAACTCCACCTTCCACATGTTGGCCCGGCTTTGTGAGCAGCAGAGGGCAGTAGTGGAGTACCAGCTGTTACACGGTCGTCGCCTCTCCGTTCAACTTCCTGTAATCAGAAGTGAGGAGTGGGAATGGATGTCAGACCTCTGCGAGGTTTTACGCAATTTTGAGGAATCGACACAGATGGTGAGCGGCGATAACGCTATTATCAGTGTAACCATCCCACTTCTGTGTCTACTGAAACGCTCGCTGCTCACAATTAAAACCGACGCTTTGCATGTGGAAGAGGTGGAAATGGGGGAGGAAGAGCTTACACAAGGTGATAGCCAGAGCACCCTCACTTCGTCTTCTCAGCGACAATTGGAGGAGGCGGAGGAGGAGGAGGAGGAGGAGGAGGAAGACACGGTTGCCTCCGCTACAGAGGGTAGCCATGGAACTTTAGTTCCATCTCTTCAGCGTGGGTGGGCAGAAGAGGAGGAAGAGGATGAGGATATTGAGAGTCAGCCTCCTGGTGAGGACAGCGAAATCTTGACTGTTGGTACTCTGGCACACATGGCTGACTTTATGTTAGGCTGCCTTTCCCGTGACCCACGCGTTGTACGCATTTTAGACAACACGGATTACTGGGTGTTCACCCTTCTGGACCCCCGCTACAAAGAGAATTTCTCATCTCTCATTCCTCCGGTGGAGAGGACAAGCAAAATGGTGCAATACCAGAAGGTTCTTGTTGAAAAATTGCTCCAAAATTTTCCATCTGACAACGCTGGCGGCAGAGTACGTGCTACCTTGGCCAACCGAGAAGGGGAGAAAAGGGGAGCACACAGCAGTTCCGACAAAGGCAGGGCAACACTCTCCAAGGCGTGGGACACCTTCATGACACCCCGCCAGCACCCTCACCCTGATGCGCAGCCTAGTGTCACAAGGAGGGAAAAGTTTTGGAAGATGGTGAAGGAGTACGTAGCAGACCGTGTCAGCGTCCTCAATGATCCCTCTGTGCCTTACAACTACTGGGTGTCCAAGCTGGACACGTGGTATGAACTGGCACTCTACGCCTTGGAGGTGCTGGCC
Organism: Rhinophrynus dorsalis; assembly: GCA_037306005.1. Lineage (NCBI taxonomy): Eukaryota > Metazoa > Chordata > Amphibia > Anura > Rhinophrynidae > Rhinophrynus > Rhinophrynus dorsalis. The sequence continues at coordinate 259,989,698 of CM074722.1, forward strand.
TGCCCTGCCGCCAGCGTTCTGTCTGAGCGGGTATTTAGTGCTGCTGGTGGCATCATAACAGATAAGCGTATCCGCCTTTCCACCGACAATGCTGATAGGTTGACACTTATAAAAATGAACAAGGCCTGGATTTCCCCTGACTTCTCCACTCCACTGGAGGAAAGCCCCGGGGGAACATAAACTCACTTTATATATGTTATTTACAATGATGGGAATACTCTGTATTCCCATTCACCCCTTCCACCCCAAAAACGGGTATATGGTTGACTCTTAATGTTCTCATCCTCCTCCTCCTCTTCCATATGCCCTGGGATATAATTTTTATATAGGGCCAGCTCACCAGCGTGCCCTGGGATATAATTTTTATATAGGGCCAGCTCACCAGCGGGCCCTGTGATATAATTTTTATATAGGGCCAGCTCACCAGCGGGCCCTGTTTGACAATTTTTATATAGGTCAGCTCACCAGCGGGCCTTCTCATATAATGTTTTATTGGGTCAGCTCTCTAGCGGGCCCTCTCATATAATGTTTTATAGCGTCAGCTCACTAGCGGGCCTTCGCATATAATGTTTAGGATGGTCAGCTCTGCAGCAGACCCTCACCCATAATGTTTTAGATGGTCAGCTCAGCGCACGTTTCCCTCTTAATCATGGCCTCAGTTCTGAAAATCAAGGAAATTTTTGGGAGAATTTGCCTCTGCGCACGTTTCCCTCTTAATCATGGCCTCAGTTCTGAAAATCAAGGAAATTTTTGGGATAATTTGCCTCTGCGCACGTTTCCCTCTTAATCATGGCCTCACTTCAGAAAATCGATGAAATTTTTGGGAGAATTTGCAGATGATATACAAGTAAATATACAGCAAATACTGTTTGGTAACAATTTTTCGCCTAAAGTCGTTTTTATTTTCCTTTTTGTGTGTTTTACGGTCAGTCTGTAAAAATGGCGTACTACGGGCGAAAGATCGTTCCCAGCAGCGATGTTGGAGTCCAAGGTGCATCCAGACATCCTCCCTATGCTGTCCCTGAACCATTTCTGTAGTGTTTCCATCTTTTTCTGCCCTTTTCCTATGGACCAGGCACCCTCCCCTCATCAGAGCAGGGGGTGCCTGGTGTAATGCTCGAGTCCTCCCATTGACTTCAATGGGGCTCGGGTGTTCGGCCGAGCACTCGAGCCTCAGGGGGTGCTCGGTCAGAGCACCCGAACATCCGAGCATTGGGGTGCTCGCTCATCACTAGTACATATCAGTATCTTAGCAAGGGGGAAGGTCTACAGGAGGAGAGAAGATGTCTCCTAGCAGGGATCCTCCACTGAGACAGATGACAAAAGTCTTCTGTAATCTGTAAGCTGCAGAGAGGAAGTCATCTTTCCCCAGGAGTGGAAGAGAACATAAGGAATCATTGGCTGGATGTTCCAGAGATCAGAGACTAAAATAGGGTTCTCCAATGGTAGAGAGAGCAATAGGTTCAAATCACTTATTGAGAGAAGCACTAATTGCATTTTGTTCATGTTACTGTTTGAGTTCAATCAATCTTCAATACATTATGCTTGGAATTTATGGTACTCACCATCTACACAAATGTCCACATTGGATAAAATTGCCCAGAACAGTGAATGGTAAGAGATTCTATTTACCTGACCATGGCACTAACTATGTATCTCCTCTAGCTTTGTTGGGCTGTGGTAATCAAAGGTTTAATTTCCTGGTACTGAGGCATAAAGTTGTTGCACTATTTTTATAGAGTGCTAATCAGATTTGGGTATGTTGTTAAAGGGAATTAACTTCTATAGTGGACGGTCATTGAAGTCAGTGTGACACTTGGATAAATAGAACATTTTCTTGGTGATATTTTTTTTCCTTTTTAAACTTAAAGCACCAATAATCTGGAGCAGAAATAACTATTTTATTTGTAATAATATGTAAAACATAATCATTTATTAGCATTTCATATGTATTTTACATTGTCGAAAATTACAAAGACAAAGAAAAAACATGTCAGCTTTTACATATATATATACATATATATTGCAGTTATTTGAATTGTTAAATCATCAAGTTTCCATTGCCTCTATGGCGCCAAATCAACAAAGTGATAATGTTAATCGAAAACTGAGGCAAAGGTTGAACTTGATGGACTTGTGTCTTTATTCAACCTAATTTACTTTGTTACTTACATACTGAGTTATCCACATTGGAAAATTCTCAAGTGACACTGCTAGCACCAAGGGAAATTCAGTGGGAAAGTGTATGGATATTTCCGGGCATTCCTCTGCACCTTGTTTCTTGCAATGAGATAAAAAGGGACAGAGGAAATCAATGTACCATTACTCAGTTTCTAGTAAATGTCATAGGGGTGCAATTTTGTAGATCGCTTGTATTAAAGTCTCAGTGATGGCAGACTGTAAGAGCTTGTATGCATAAACGTAATCATACATATATATAAAGTATATACACATGCTTACCTCAAAATTCAACCTTGTGATTTTTACTCTGTCTTACCTCAGAAATTGAGATTCTCCAGCAGACTCATACATTCTCCTACTATGTAAAATTTAATAACATTTAATAGAACAATACATACTATGGGAACATCTCTCTAGCATGATCAGTAATATAAGATATACATTTACAATTCATTTTAAATTATACACATTTTAACTGTGATATATATGCAATACTTTATAGCCATATGCCTTATTTCATAATTATAAAGTGAGAGAATAACTAGATCAACCAATAGTTATTGTAGAATCTTAATTTACTATATTTTTTCCAAGATACAAATACAATATATACTTTAAGCTAATAGGTTAGTAAATAACTTTCATTTGAAAATGCAATATGTGGCAAAAATGTGTACTTACTATTAGTGACTAACGTAATATATATTTGTCCTTTTAGTTTCCTAATCTTATTTCTAATTTGGGACAAGTACAAATGTGGAAGTATATTGACTTTACTTGTGCATGGAGTAACTGATTTTAGAAATTTAAAGCAAATATTCCACCATTGTTTGCAAACATGTCAATAATTCTAAAACATATAATTATGACAATACACATGATAAAAATATGAATTTGTGGAAAAATAATATTCTTCTTAGAGAGTGAACAATTTATCATAATACAAATCCTGAAGAATATACTTAAATTGTTGTAAACTTAACGTTCTGTAGGTGGCAGTGCAATGCAGTAAAACAGACTTCTTATAGCAATTTCAGGTTAGATTTTATACCTGAAACAAACTGCACTGCAGTGGAAAACATATATGGGCAAGTTAAGCAAACCAATAATAATAGCAACAACAATCATAATAATAATAATAATAATAATTAATAAAATAGCATGTTATGTATTTTATTATTTTTTTTATTTTTTTACCTTGGCCTGACAAACTTAAAATGATGATGGACAAAATAAGACATACCATGCATGTCAAAGATTAAAAAATACAAAGCATGTTACATTGATATGATCTCTCTGAAAGATGTTCAGATTTGTGGATGCTGAGCAATTTTCATCCATTTGAACAAGCCAGATTAAAGCTTCTGAAAAGAAAGCTGTGTCTGTGTTAACCTCTTAGATGCAAGATAAGCCTTTAAGACATTGCAAAGACCTCTCTTGCATCTTCCATCCAAGGTGTTTTAATATAAGCTGATTGCAAAATATCACTGCACATCCATATTCACTACAGCATTGCTATCCAGCTTGGGCAAATAATGGTCTTGCTGTGGACTTGAGATCTATTTCCCCCACCCAGTGCTCTGCTCTCATCCTCCACCCTTCCCCTTTCCCTGTGAGTGAGGATTCACACTGTATAATTTTTTGACTGTGCTAAGATCTGACTTAAAGAGATAGTAATGTTTCACAATAAAAGCAGCTCTAATTAATCTTCGTAGTATTTGGGCCATGGATAGTGTTATTTCAATACTGTCAGAGTTGTAGTTCAAAAGTAATTGAATGATAAAGTATCCCCCTTCTGCCCTTTTTGCTGATGTAACACTCTCAACTCAGAGCAGCAAGACTGTCTGGATGGAGCGCAGAGAGGGACAAACTTCAGTGAACATAAGGAAAAAATGGAAAAAAACTGTCAAGGAGGGCATAGTTTTCCTTGTGCTCACAATAAGAAGATTGTCTCTTGCTGCATCCTGTCCGGTCAAGAGACCAGATTCCACATCTGAGGTGAGCAGTGTTACACTAGATAAAACGGGTGGGAGGGGGATAATTTATCATTCAGTTACTCTTGATCTACAACTCTAACAGTATTGAAATAACACTCCCCATGGCCCAAATATTATGAAGATTAATTGGAACTGCTGTTTTTGTGAAACATTAATATCCCTTTAACAATCCTTCAGCTATAACTTAAATTATACTGTACATTTTCTCTCTTTGAGCATACTGTTATATATTGTATATATATTGTATATTGATCTTAATAAAATTTACATATTATGTATATTATTACGTATATATTATATTATTAACCTTTGCTTGATTTATAGAATTTCTGTACACCGTCTCTGTGTTTAACCATTAAATTAGTCAAAATGACATTTTGGCTATACATTTGGCCAGTCCATCAAACAGAGAGGTCATTTCTGTATAAAAATCAATTTGCCACCATTAACATTTTTGTGAGCACTTTTCTATATTTATGAAAGTTCTGCATGTGTAGCTACGTCATCAAACATAGTCCTTGTGGAGAATCACAAAGGCTTGATAAATAACCGATGACATTCTTATGTTATGCTACAGAGCCTATGCACAAGATTTTGTCAGCTTTGGAGTGCATTGGCTCTATAGAATAACATAGGGACTGGAGAAGTGATATCAATGGAGAATTTATCTCTGAGTTATCAACTCTTTATCACCTCTTAGTGCATAACCCCCTTTATGTTTTGAGAAGGTTACAGAGCAAAGCATAACAATGATGTGAACAAGTCTGGTTGGACACTTTTTGGTACACACCATAGGGAAAAGTAATAATCTTTTTACACTGAAGCAAACTGTAAAATACACAGTACGAATACTAATTTTATGGAGATTCTTGGAGTTCCTGAGCTGTGATTTGAGTCCCCTAAAAATTTATTCAAACACAGGACTTGAGATTTGATGATCTCATTAGAACTATGATAAGCTGTGTTCTGCGGAAAAAACAAATGTCATAACAGTCAAGTGCAGCCTCTATATCCTAATTTACCTGTTAAATTAAATACATGAAAAATGAAATAAAGTAATTTGGAAAATAAGCCTCCTAAAATCCTATAAATCAATCTTAGTTACAAGCTAGCCCTCTGGCATTTCTCCATCCTCAAACCTATGATAGAAAGATAGTTGACCCAGGATATCTGAGTCAAGACAGAATAACTGGTTACTATACTGAGAATCCCTTAGGTGAGGTGGTCTGAGTGCAACATGAATGATCGATACACAGAAGATAATGTATCACAGCAATATTATAATAGGACACAATACATTCAGCTTACTGACTATTGAAGTAGATAAATGTACCTGCCCCATTAGAAATCAAATTTAAGACTATATTCAAACATCCGTTGAAAATGGGTTGCTAATAACATATGAGGGTTATGACTGAAAGGGACTAGTGTTGAGCGAGCATGCTCGGCCGATGCTCGGATCGGCTCGAGCATCGCTCTGCTCGGCACATGGCGGTACTCGTACGAGTACCGCATGTGCTCGCCCGCCATGTTCGGGTCTCCTCCCCGCACGTTTTGCGGCTGCTGCGCAGCCAATAAACGTGCAGGGAGGCTCTGACATCAGTGTAATGCCAGCAGCCATGTTGGCTGCTGGCATTACACTGATTGGCTGGCCAGAACCCGTGGTCGGGTGCTGTATAGCAACTGACCAGCGAGTTCGGCTCAGTCTTAGCCAGGGAGAGCTGAGGATAGGAAGGGAAAGTCAGTGTAGGGAGGAAAAAAAGCAAAATTGTGAAAAAAAAAGAACCAAAAGTCCTTTTTAGGACTACTGTGTGTGGGGGCAGCAGGTTATTTTGTGTGGGGGGAAAAAAAAACCAAAAAAAAAAAACATATATTCTGTTTAGTGTGCAAAGTTGCAGATTAGAGCACATTCTGTTTAGTGTGCACAGTTGCAGATTAGAGCACATTCTGTTTAGTGTGCAAAGTTGCAGATTAGAGCACATTCTGTTTAGTGTGCAAAGTTGCAGATTAGAGCACATTCTGTTTAGTGTGCAAAGTTGCAGATTAGAGCACATTCTGTTAAGTCTTCAAACTAAAATATCAAAGTCACATATTCCATTCAGTGTGCGTCGCCGCAGTTTAGCAGCACATTCTGTGTACTGTGCAGAGTTGCAAAATAGGAAGAAATACTGTTAAGTCTTCAAACTAAAATATCAAAGTCACATATTCCATTCAGTGTGCTTCGCCGCAGTTTAGCAGCACATTCTGTGTACTGTGCAGAGTTGCAGAATAGGAAGAAATACTGTTAAGTCTTCAAACTAAAATATCAAAGTCACATATTCCATTCAGTGTGCTTCGCCGCAGTTTAGCAGCACATTCTGTGTACTGTGCAGAGTTGCAGAATAGGAAGAAATACTGTTAAGTCTTCAAACTAAAATATCAAAGTCACATATTCCATTCAGTGTGCTTCGCCGCAGTTTAGCAGCACATTCTGTGTACTGTGCAGAGTTGCAGACTAGGAAGAAATACTGTTAAGTCTTCAAACTCAAATATTAAAGTCACATATTCCATTCAGTGTGTGTCACCGCAGTTTAGCAGCCTATTCTGTGTACTCTGCACAGTTGCAGAATAGGAAGAAATACTGTTAAGTTTTCAAACTAAAATATTAAAGTCACATATTCCATCCAGTGTGTGTCACCGCAGTTTAGCAGCCTATTCTGTGTACTCTGCACAGTTGCAGAATAGGAAGAAATACTGTTAAGTTTTCAAACTAAAATATTAAAGTCACATATTCCATCCAGTGTGTGTCACCGCAGTTTAGCAGCCTATTCTGTGTACTCTGCACAGTTGCAGAATAGGAAGAAATACTGTTAAGTTTTCAAACTCAAATATTAAAGTCACATATTCCATTCAGTGTGTGTCACCGCAGTTTAGCAGCCTATTCTGTGTACTCTGCACAGTTGCAGAATAGGAAGAAATACTGTTAAGTTTTCAAACTCAAATATTAAAGTCACATATTCCATTCAGTGTGTGTCACCGCAGTTTAGCAGCCTATTCTGTGTACTCTGCACAGTTGCAGAATAGGAAGAAATACTGTTAAGTTTTCAAACTCAAATATTAAAGTCACATATTCCATTCAGTGTGTGTCACCGCAGTTTAGCAGCCTATTCTGTGTACTCTGCACAGTTGCAGAATAGGAAGAAATACTGTTAAGTTTTCAAACTCAAATATTAAAGTCACATATTCCGTGTAAGATGAAGAAGGCGGGTAAAAAGGGACGGGGAAGTGGACGTGATCCTGATAGTTCAGGGCGCGGGTCAGGACGCGGAGAAACTGTGCCTGGTGCCAGAGCACAAGAAAGAAAGACATCCACCATACCTAGCTTCATGTCTCATTTCACAGGGCGTCGCAGGACATCACTCTCGAGGTCCGACCACTGCGAACAGGTGGTCGGTTGGATGTCAGCTGATACTGCTTCCAGTCGGTTAAGCACCACCCTGTCTTCCACCAAGTCCACTCTCAGTAGCCAAGAGTCTGGTCAACATAATCCTCACTCTGATCATCCTTCCTCCCACCATACACGGTCTGGTCAAAGAAGTGATCCCACACTGGGATATAGTGAGGAGCTCGTCTCATCACCAATCCTTCATTTGACCCTCTCTCCAAGCACGCTTGCAGAGGAACATGACATCTTGTGCCCTGATTCACAACCTCTAGAGGGTACCCAATCACAAGAAGATGACAGATGTGAACGGCATTTAAGGTCAAAGGAAGTAGTGGATGATGATGATGATGATGATGAGACACAGTTGCCATTAAATCAACCACTATTTCCGTCTCAAGACCTTGTTGAGGAGAATGTTATACAGTTGTCAATGACTGAGTATGTGGTGGGATCAAGACATGAGGAGGATGATCAGAGTGAGGAAGTGGAGGAGGACTTGGTGGACGATGAGGTGACTGACCCCACCTGGGAAGGTGTAGAGCCGAGCGATGACAGCAGTCCTGAGGGTGAGCCATCTGCAGCACCGCAACAGGCTGGAAGAGGCAGTGGTGTGGCTACAGAAAGAAGGCGGACCGCACCAAACCGGCCCGCAAATGTTCCACGGAGCACCCCCTTGCGTAAATCTACCTTGCCAAAGGGTAGGTGTTCCGCGGTATGGCGTTTTTTTAAGGAAAGTGCGGACGACAAAAGAATTGTAGTTTGCAACCTGTGCCACACCAGAATGAGCCGAGGCATGAACACTAGAAACCTCACCACCACCAGCATGATCCGACACATGGCATCCAAGCACCGTAATAAGTGGGAGGAACGCCTGGATCGCCCATCTGTGTCTGCAGGCCACACCACTGCCTCCTCTTCCCCTGTTTTCGGTGCCGGCCAATCGCCTGTCGAAGGCGCAGGCCCGCATACCTCCCGCCCTGCACCTGTAGCATCTGAAGCACCATCAGCGACCACATCCACTTCCCTGTCCCAGCACAGCGTCCAAATGTCGTTACCCCAGGCATTTGAGCGCAAGCGAAAATACCCAGCCACCCACCCACAGGCCATAGCACTAACCTCACACCTTTCCAAATTACTGGCCATCGAAATGCTGCCATTTAGGCTTGTGGACACTGAGTCCTTCCGCAGCCTGATGGCAGCAGCTGTCCCTCGGTACGCGGTCCCCAGCCGCCACTACTTTTCCCGGTGTGCCATCCCCGCATTACACCACCATGTGTCCCGTAACATCACCCGTGCCCTGACCAACGCAGTTACTGGGAAGGTCCACTTAACGACTGACACATGGACAAGTGCTTGTGGCCAGGGACGCTACATTTCCCTGACGGCACACTGGGTGAATGTCGTGGAGGCTGGGAGCGACTCGGACCCTGGGATGGCACGGGTGCTACCCACGCCGAGGATTTCGGGCCCTACCTCCATCAGGGTTTCCGCCAGCACCTACGTTATTGGCTCCTCCTCCTCCGTTTCCACCTCCGAATTCTCTACACGCAGCGCCACTCCCCCATCAGCCAGTAGCTGGAAGCAGTGTAGCACTGCAGTGGGGAAGCGTCAACAGGCCGTGCTGAAGCTGATCTGCCTTGGGGACAAACAGCACACGGCCTCAGAGCTGTTGCAGGGGATTAGTCACCAGACCGAGCAGTGGCTCTCGCCACTCAACCTGCAAACAGGCATGGTTGTGTGTGATAATGGGCGTAACTTGGTGGCGGCTTTGGAGCTCGGCAAGCTCACACACGTACCATGCCTAGCGCATGTATTTAATTTAGTGGTTCAGCGATTTCTAAAAACCTACCCCAATGTGCATGATCTCTTGACCAAGGTGCGCCGCGTGTGTGCACATTTCCGTAAGTCATCTACAGCTTCGGCCGGCCTGTTGAAGCTGCAGCAGCGCTTACAATTGCCAGCTCACCGGCTGCTGTGTGACGTGAGCACGCGCTGGAACTCCACCTTCCACATGTTGGCCCGGCTTTGTGAGCAGCAGAGGGCAGTAGTGGAGTACCAGCTGTTACACGGTCGTCGCCTCTCCGTTCAACTTCCTGTAATCAGAAGTGAGGAGTGGGAATGGATGTCAGACCTCTGCGAGGTTTTACGCAATTTTGAGGAATCGACACAGATGGTGAGCGGCGATAACGCTATTATCAGTGTAACCATCCCACTTCTGTGTCTACTGAAACGCTCGCTGCTCACAATTAAAACCGACGCTTTGCATGTGGAAGAGGTGGAAATGGGGGAGGAAGAGCTTACACAAGGTGATAGCCAGAGCACCCTCACTTCGTCTTCTCAGCGACAATTGGAGGAGGCGGAGGAGGAGGAGGAGGAGGAGGAGGAAGACACGGTTGCCTCCGCTACAGAGGGTAGCCATGGAACTTTAGTTCCATCTCTTCAGCGTGGGTGGGCAGAAGAGGAGGAAGAGGATGAGGATATTGAGAGTCATACTCCTGGTGAGGACAGCGAAATCTTGCCTGTTGGTACTCTGGCACACATGGCTGACTTTATGTTAGGCTGCCTTTCCCGTGACCCACGCGTTGTACGCATTTTAGACAACACGGATTACTGGGTGTTCACCCTTCTGGACCCCCGCTACAAAGAGAATTTCTCATCTCTCATTCCTCCGGTGGAGAGGACAAGCAAAATGGTGCAATACCAGAATTTTGTTGAAAAATTGCTCCAAAATTTTCCATCTGACAACGCTGGCGGCAGAGTACGTGCTACCTTGGCCAACCGAGAAGGGGAGAAAAGGGGAGCACACAGCAGTTCCGAGAAAGGCAGGGCAACACTCTCCAAGGCGTGGGACACCTTCATGACACCCCGCCAGCACCCTCACCCTGATGCGCAGCCTAGTGTCACAAGGAGGGAAAAGTTTTGGAAGATGGTGAAGGAGTACGTAGCAGACCGTGTCAGCGTCCTCAATGATCCCTCTGTGCCTTACAACTACTGGGTGTCCAAGCTGGACACGTGGTATGAACTGGCACTCTACGCCTTGGAGGTGCTGGCCTGCCCTGCCGCCAGCGTTCTGTCTGAGCGGGTATTTAGTGCTGCTGGTGGCATCATAACAGATAAGCGTATCCGCCTTTCCACCGACAATGCTGATAGGTTGACACTTATAAAAATGAACAAGGCCTGGATTTCCCCTGACTTCTCCACTCCACTGGAGGAAAGCCCCGGGGGAACATAAACTCACTTTATATATATATAATACTCTGTATTCCCATTCACCCCTTCCACCCAAAAAACGGGTATATGGTTGACTCTTAATCTTCTCATCCTCCTCCTCCTCTTCCATATGCCCTGTGCTATAATTTTTATATAGGGCCAGCTAACCAGCGGGCCCTGTGATATAATTTTTATATAGGGCCAGCTCACCAGCGGGCCCTGTTTGACAATTTTTATATAGGTCAGCTCACCAGCGGGCCTTCTCATATAATGTTTTATTGGGTCAGCTCTCTAACGGGCCCTCTCATATAATGTTTTATAGCGTCAGCTCACTAGCGGGCCTTCGCATATAATGTTTATGATGGTCAGCTCTGCAGCAGACCCTCACCCATAATGTTTTAGATGGTCAGCTCAGCGCACATTTCCCTCTTAATCATGGCCTCAGTTCAATAAAATCAAGGAAATTTTTGGGAGAATTTGCCTCTGCGCACGTTTCCCTCTTAATCATGGCCTCACTTCAGAAAATCAAGGAAATTTTTGGGATAATTTGCCTCTGCGCACGTTTCCCTCTTAATCATGGCCTCACTTCAGAAAATCAAGGACATTTTTGGGATAATTTGCCTCTGCGCATGTTTCCCTCTTAATCATGGCCTCACTTCAGAAAATCAAGGAAATTTTTGGGATAATTTGCAGATAATATACAAGTAAATATACAGCAAATATTGTTTGGTAACAATTTTTCGCCTAAAGTCGTTTTTATTTTCCTTTTTGTGTGTTTTATGGTCAGTCTGTAAAAATGGCGTACTACGGGCGAAAGATCGTTCCCAGCAGCGATGTTGGAGTCCAAGATGCATCCAGACATCCTCCCTATGCTGTCCCTGAACCATTTCTGAGGTGTTTCCATCCTTTTCTGCCCTTTTCCTATGGACCAGGCACCCTCCCCTCATCAGAGCAGGGGGTGCCTGGTGTAATGCTCGAGTCCTCCCATTGACTTCAATGGGGCTCGGGTGCTCGGCCGAGCACTCGAGCCTCCGGGGGCGCTCGGTCAGAGCACCCGAACACCCGAGCATTGGGGTGCTCGCTCATCACTAAAAGGGACCAGTTGCTAAATCATAAAAGATAACAGTTTAACATGTCTATGCATTGTCTCAAATCTTGTCACAGAACATTGCAAAAAGTCTTGATCATCTATACTATGCAATAAGAATGGGCTAAACTGATATTTTGTTCACAATATGCCGCTGTTGCACTCTCAGAGAAACACTTAGAATTTCTGCAGTTTCATTAGCACCACCATAACTTTTCTGTTTTCTGCCTATGTTTTCTATGAAACCCCCCTTAATATAAAATCCCCAAACATTCTGCTGTGTTGAGTAGTGTAGATTAGGCAGAGTGAAAGAAGAAGTTAGTGAGAGAGAGATAATTTATTTTTTTCTGCTTGCTAGAGTATAGAATGAGTAAGATGAAGTGGTGGGGTGCTGCTGTTTTTTAAACCTTTAATGACCGCAGACCCTAAGGTTTTTTTTTTTTTTTTGGATTCAGGGATCACCAAGTGGCATGCAGCCACGTGGGGACCCCAGAATTGTATGACCTGCCAGGACTGTCATTGGTCCTTAACGCAAGTTTACCCATGATGGTCCTGAAATGTTAAAATGAAGTGGTTAATATGAAGTTTAGAAATCCAGCAGTTACAGCAGACGTAGTAGTGGTTAAAGAAGCCAACCCAATGATCACAACATCCTCCTCAGGGATCTGGGGAATTATATTAAGAAGGGGGACACTGGATATCAATGTGTAGCAGCAACACAGTGTAGCTGCCTTAGTCTTCTCCTTCTGTGAAAGTTATGATGACAAAGGTGACAGTAGGGGCCCCCTATGTGACATTTTTCACTAACTAGAGAGGAGGAAGAAATTGCTTGTAGTGGTGCTGACTCAAGAGGTGGTTGATCTGCTGGTGTACAAGATAAAATAACTTTCTTCGCTTGAAGCAATGAAACATGGGAATGAGAGATGCAGTTGTTAAGGGGCATCACCACCATTACCATCAGTCACATTATGGTGTTTGCATTCAGAGTACTTCCTATTACTGTGTCATCTGAGACAGAAGTACACTGCAGCAAGATGATGATCATCATGCTACTATGTCACTGTCCACCTTGCTCATGGGTAGGAGTGGTGATATAGAATAGGTAGTTGTACATTTGGTTCCACTTCCTTCTCCTTCTACTAGTACTAGTGCTATAGCCGCACCACCATCTATTGAAGGTACATCTCATGATAAACAAGAACATCTTTCTCCATCTCTCCCTGCCCTAAAATCATGGGTGTAAGATTATTTTTTCACTTGGGGCAGGCACTGAGCGATTGCAGGCAACTTCACTGTGCACGGTGTGCAACAAGGTTTTAAAGGGATAGTAAAGTTTCATAAAAACAGCAGCACCAATTAATCTTCATAGTATTTGAACCATAGAGTGTGTTATTTCAATACTGTCAGAGTTGTAGTTCAAGAGTAATTGAATGATAAAGTATCCCCCTCCCGACCCTTTTACCTAGCGTAACACTGCTCACCTCAGATGAGAAATCTGGTTGCTTGACCAGACAGATAACAGCAAGGGACCATCTTCTTACTGTGAGAATCTTAATTAAAGATTGTCCCTCTCTGCAATCTACCTGGGCATCTCCCTGCTGCTCTGAGCTGAGCAGTGTTATATCAGTAAAAGGGGCAGGAGGAGGATACTTTATCATTCAATAACTACAACTCTGTCAGAATTGAAATAACATTCTCCAAGGCCCAAATACTATGATGATTAATTAGAGCTGATTTTATTATGAAACATTACTATCCCTTTAAATAGGGGAAAGGAGTGGATCATACCTGATCACATCTACCATAATTAAGCACATGACATTTCACCACCCAAACATACATGGTCACCATGTGCATGCGTGTATTGGGGTTAAACTGTTATAATGAATGCAATTTGCATGAAGTATGTGCACATTCATTCATAATACGTTATCACTTCTGCCATAATTAAGCACAAGTAAGAAAAATTTCCCACATGACTTTTCGTGAAAAATAGATGATTTTTCGTGAAAGTTTTCTCTTTTTCTCCAATGAAAAATGTTCCTCCTTTTTGCCTATTCAGCAAATTTTTTGCCTATTCCCACACATTATTCTCCTATTCTAACACATTTTTGAATATTCCAACACATTTTTCCGGTGCAACATTTCCCAGCACAATATTACTTCTTCTGAGGGCTGTAGTGGAGAAATAAGTAGCTGGAAGTCAAATTTGTAAGTCCTACAGCAACATATACCTTGAAAAATGTGTTAGCATGCAGAGTGCTTTTTTACTTTTTCCCACAACACTTACTTCCTGCTTAAGTGATACTGGCACATATTCATGATGATGTCAAGTACAAATTACAATGTGGCAGATGTGTATGGTTGTGTTGTTGGGGGACTGTCATGGTGTGATTGGTGGGATCTTGACAAACTGCATCCACCCTGGGAGGAGTGGGGCCATCATCATTTATTGCACATGCTGCAGCAACCATTGCTGCAGTCAGTTTTTGCACTTTACTCCCACACCCCTGCACTTCCTTCACCTTTCCCCCTTCTGCTTGTGCATTTGCTTGACATTACTCAACTACTGTGTGTTTTTACTCTCTATAGTGTGATGTCTTGCCTTGGCTCTCAAGTCTGCCTTAGTCATAGAGCTCCCAGTCAGCTGTCTAATATATTTATTTGTTTAATTATTTATGTTTTTTATTTATTTATTTATTTTTTAAGTTGTCTACCATATCCTATTACAGTTAGTCCCCCAAAAAATAAATATAACTAAAAAACAAAATCAACAACTTCTTTCACCAGACTTCCCCAGCACAGAGACAGTAAAAGTAAAATCAGGAAGCAATTTGGACCCCAGCTGTCTTGCCAGTCAGTCACACCAAATTTTGGGGTATTTTGGGTCAACCTCCTTCCTCCCTTCTTCTCCCCATTGTGCCCCCAGACTCGCCTACTACAGTGAACAAATGCCCTACCTAAATGACTCCCTAAAACTAAGCTTCAATCCCCCTTTATTTGCCTATCTTCTATAGTTCAAAAACATGTTGCTCTCTCCTCTCACAAACACAAAATGGCATGCTTTGAGAGCCTCACACCCTTTATATGGCTGTAGAAAGTGGTGGAGAAATTTTTTTCTACACATTGATTTCAATGCAAAGAGCTAGGTGGAAAAAACAGGAAAAAGTGGGGGAAAATAACACTTTTTGCAGGAAAATTTTCACCAAGTGCTATTTTTTGCCAATTTCAGTTTGAAGCAAAAAATTTCTCCCATCTCTAATAATGTATGCCTTGTGCATGAAGTATGGGCACATTCATTCATCTTACTGTTTAGCTCAATGGTCTTCGAAAAGTGTGTTAGGACATATTTGCTATGGCACCAAGCTTATTATGTCAGACATTACCAAATACATTCATTCTTTTGTATTGTCTTTCTTGCACATGTGGTGACATGAATAACAGTATTCTTAATTTGTAAAGAAGAAGTATAATTTAGTATTCTGGGTCATTATCAGAAAGCTAAAGAGGAGAAACTCTAGCGAAAACCACATGGGACAAAAAATGTATATAAATGAAACTTTTAACAACTAAATGCAAAAGATATTTCCAGCACATTGAAAAACAATGTTTTATAGACCTACCATTTAAATCAAAGGGAGTTTTATTTGCCCCCATGCAGTGTTCTTGTTCCATAGCTACATATATTTAGCTTCCTTTGTCTGTACCACCAGCTTGTCAAAATTTACCACAAACAGGAGTAACTTGCACCATCAAGGTGAAAATGAGAAGGGGGACTGCTGATTCCATTCATGTAAATAAGCTATTGTAGTATAAATCAGGGATAGGCAAACTGAAGCCCTCCATCTGTTGAAGGATACAACTTCCACCATCCTGTGTCATTACTATAGTACTCAACCAGGGGAGGGCTGGCAACCTGTGGCCCAGAGGGAAAGCAAATTTGGTTAAGTGACCCATTTCTACTATTGTTCAAGCCCATTGTCCCAGTCCCTTTTGTTAATTTCTAAAATTACATTAATGTAGTGAAGTAAGGTAGGTGATACCACATAGCTTACAGTTAAAATGGAGCTACAATAATTTTTCTAGAGAGCTTACAATTTAAGTAAAGCTACACTAGTGATACTATAGAGCACGCAAGGTAAATGGGATAGGCTATTATTGTAGCTCCATTTGGATTGTAGCTCTGTGGACTAATTTGTGTAGATCAATTTCGGTTATGGTATCACTTCCCTCCTGGGGAAAATTTAATGTGAAAAGAACAATTCTTCCACTTTTTTGCCTAACTCACTTCATGAAATCAATGGGAAGGTTTTACACCCACCATATGGCAAATTTACTTTATTTCCCACAGGCATAGCATAAAAAGGGGTCTCAGGATCCCACAGCATACCATTCTGCGTTTGTGAGAGAAAGAGAGAGCAGCACATTTGTCAGCTAGAGAAGACAGGCTAATAAAAATTAGTTGAAGCTTAGTTTAGGCACAACATTTGTTTTCTGCATAAGGGGAGTCTGGGGACGCTCTGGTGGAAAGGAAGGGAGCAAGGTGGTTGACTCAAAATACCCCAACATTCTGTGAAACTGACTTGGAAGACATGCAACCGTGATCCAAGTTTCTTCCTGATCTGGCTGTTATCTCTGTGTTTATGGAGTCAGGGGAAAGAATAAGATGAACATGGATTGTGTTTTTCTGTTTTTGTTGACTGGGATTACTAAATAAAATACAAAATTGGTACATAATGAGACAGGGACCCCAGCGTAAGCTATGACTGGGGCCGACTGATACTTGACAAGAAAGAGTATATTTTAGAGGGGCAAGGCAAGATATCACATACAACCAGTTCCCTGGTGTACTTTAAAGTAAAAACACACACAGTATTTGGATAATATCCAGCAAATATGCAAGGGTTAGGGGGAGGGTGAAAGGATTAGGAGCAGTACAAGGATGTATGAGTAAAGCGGTAGTCCAAAAACTGACTGTAGCCATGGTTTTTGCAGCATGTGCAATAAATTATGATGATTCCTCTTCTTCTCCTGAGGAGGATGCAGTTTGTCAGAGTCCCACCAAAAGTTTCACCACCACCCACATAACCTTGTACTACATTCAATTTTGATTTTAGTAAACCTTTTTTATGATTTCTTTATTTCTCTTTATAAACAATTGCTAGTTGCATAGCAGCAGGCTATGGGTGTGTGTGTTTGTGTGTGTGTGCTGTGCACTGCGAAGGACTCAGGTTAGCCAAACACAAGCCCAGAGAAGAAATTGATTTGTAGGAAAAAGCCCTGAGGAAACATTGATTTGTAGAGCTTAGACTTGTTAGAGGCACAAGCCCTGAGGGGAAATTTGATTTGTGGGAATTAGGAGTGTTAGAAATCCAATTACCATTGGTAAATGCTCTTGTTATATTGCGGCAGTTGCTACTACTATGCTATTATTAGTGATGAGCAAGCATGCTCGGCCGAAGCTCGGTTCGGCTCGAGCATCGCTCTGCTCGGCACATGGCGGTACTCGTACGAGTACTGCATGTGCTCGCCCGCCATGTTCGGGTCTCCTCCCCGCACAAGGCGCCTGCCTAGGGCCCGGCCAAATGAGGGGGGCCCGGAAAGCCTCATTCAACTTGAATGAGGCTTTCCGGGCCCCCCTCATTTGGCCAGGAGATTCAACCCCCTCGCCCGCAGCTTACCTGATCTCTCACTCATCTCGCCGCTCTAGTAATACAGAGCGCTGGGAGATGACATCATCTCCCAGCCTCTGCATTACTACAGCAGCGCCGGGAGCTTCAGTCAAAGAGATCTGTGCCGAAGGAGGCACAGATCTGTCAAGTACACCGCTAGACCACCAGGGGAAATGTGAAGATGAAGGTGCAATGTGGAGGTGAAGTGGAGATGGGGGCATTGCGGAGATGAAGGGGGCATTGTGGAAGGGGCATTGCGGAGATGAAGGGGGCATTGTGGAAGGGGCATTGTGGAAGGGGCATCGTGGAGATGGAGATGAAGGGGGCATTGTGGAGATGGAAGGGGCAGTGTGGAAGCGGCAGTGTGGAGATGGAAGGGGCAGTGTGGAGAAGGTGGCATTGTGGAAGGGGCAGTGTGGAGATGAGGGGGCAGTGTGGAAGGGGCATCGTGGAGATGAAGGGGCAGTGTGGATATGAAGGGGGCATTGAGGAAGGGGCAATGTGCATCCAGACATCCTCCCTATGCTGTCCCTGAACCATTTCTGTGGTGTTTCCATCATTTTCTGCCCTTTTCCTATGGACCAGGCACCCTCCCCTCATCAGAGCAGGGGGTGCCTGGTGTAATGCTCGAGTCCTCCCATTGACTTCAATGGGGCTCGGGTGCTCGGCCGAGCACTCGAGCCTCCGGGGGCGCTCGGCCAGAGCACCCGAACAGCCGAGCATCTGGGTGCTCGATCATCACTATCTATTATTGCTGCTGATGAGTTGTCTAAGCATCATTATGATTAGACAACTACAATAGGATATGAGACAGGTGATGATGGTTCCACTTGCTTCTAGCTCCAGTGATGTGCATGAGGCAGAAGCAGCACCACAACTAGCCCCCACCACTCCAGGTATGTCTGGAGAAAAGAAGTTGGCTAATGATGCTTCTCCTCCTGCTCCTCCTCCAAAATCATGGGTGCGTTGTGGGAATACAAATTTTTGCCTAGGAAGGTCTTTCATCAGCAACTGCAAAGTACACAGTGTGTGCAGGAAAGTTGTGAAGGATTGGAAAGAATGGACAAATCTGCACTTGCATCAAACAACAGGTACAACTGCAAGCAAACACCGTGTACCGACCCGGCTCGACTGACGTTCCTTCTCTGTGTACTGACTCTGATTGGCTGACGTTCCTGCTCTGTGTACCGACTTGGATTGGCTGACTTTCCTGTTCTGTGCACCGAACCGGCTTAGCTATCATTCCTGCTCTGTGTACCTCCCAGTACCATTATACCCTGTTTCCTGCCATTTCGGAGGTCCTTTCACTGTACCGTTGCTGTCCCTGTCAGTCACTGTTGCCTCCATTCCATCTCAGGTAGCACTGCTCTTGACCCTGTATAATATCCGCGCTGTTATCCTTTCACTACGGTGTTAGGTGTTGTATTGCACCCGGTACTCTTGACCTACTTGTTACACTCACATGTTCATTGAATTATTAATAAAACTGTGTTTTACCAAACCTTCTGTGTCTGAGTGTCTGAAAACCGTAACAATCAGGTCCTACTTGATTCCCTGCTTGCAATTATCCTCTACCTCATTGTCATTTGTGGTCAGTGCACAACACAATGTGCAATGGGTGGACACAAACTGACACATTCTCACATCTACAAAATCGCTATCATCTGGTGGGGTTGAAAATGATGACTGAGGTGTTACACCAGAAGAAGTTGCTAAGTCTTCCCGTGCCCGGACCCTAGTACAAGAAACTGCTGACCAGACAGGTGTTTCACTTGCCATCAAGCTTTCAGGCTCAGGCTGGGTTTCTCTATTTTTCTTTCTCCTTCTGCCCTTGGGTAGAGACAGTGTCAGAGTCATTGTCATGATGGGGAGGAAATGGTTACAATTTCTTGTAAAGCCAAATACTCTGAAAGTCTGTTCTAGAGGTATGTAATGATCTCAGGTTAAGACAATGACCCTTTGCTTCAAAGTAGGGGGTGAAAATAACTGAATGTCATTTTTTGGGGGATATACGGCTCTGTTCTAGACACCAAGTCTAAAGGAAGATATACTCCCATATGGAAAAGTCTAGTAGGATGACATGTTTATGTGACATATGATAAAGTCCCATATTCCTGGTTTTTGAGAAAACACAGACAAAGTGTCATTTTAGGTGCGAGTTTTAATGTGGAGTAAGAGCGCCATCTTGAGAGCACATAGCGTTATTAATGTTTGGAATTTTTATCATAATGTATTCGTGATGTCATAGGGAAATTAGGAATTAAGAGAATCCAATCAGATAATACTGATGATGTCACTGCATAATGAAATGGATCTTTATCAAATCAGAGGAGATTCTGATAAGGGTAATTTTACATTATAAATATGTAAGTTTTGAGAGAGAAGGGGCTTTTTTCCTCTTGGTTTCCTGGCTCTTGAATTCCTATTCTGTACCTGGCTGGCTGTTAAAGAGATACTAAGAAACACTTATTGGACTGGTAACTGTATCTTTCCTTATTTTAATTCTGCAAAATTCAGAATCAAATATATATTTCTTCTACATCTGAAGAAACAAAATTTTTCTTATAATTTGTCTTATTCGGACTGACCACCCAATTGTGACCAATTATAATAAGCTATATTGGCTGTAGTAATTCTGAATTAAGCAGAATTCATTCATTAACTGGTAAATTGTTATATTTTGCCATATAGATAATACAATAGTTGATAGCAGTGAGATCTATTTATCCTTGTTTATAAATTAGTTAATATAATCGTTGATATTTCTAGAATGTATTGTGTTTCTAGAAAGGTTATTATAGCTAATATTTGATCTGGGGGAATTTTTAGAATTTATCAACCCTTCAACTGCTATTTGTCTATTTAATTTAAGGCGTTTCTTTGAATTACTTTGTGTGTGTTTTGAGTCTAAACTTTTGTACAGTGAGAAGTTTATTTAAACCTCACACTAGACAAAAGAAGTCACCATCTTGGGTGTGGCATCCTACATTACTAAGTGGATTAACCCTTAGAGTACCCTACAGGTTTTACAAAGGATTGCTATGGTCATGTTTATGATATTATCACGGTGCCGGTGCTCCTGGTTGCAGGCGGCGACATTCTGACTGTCTATTTCCATACCTTTTGTCTGATTGGTCAGTATCCTTGTCGCCGCCTAGTGACAGCCTTTATAACCTCTGTCATGTCATCATCATGTTGCCCTTTCGTGGTGTACTAGTTCCTGACATATTCTCCGTGATTGCTGTTCGTGTATGACTTGGCCTGTCTGACAACGTTCCTGAAGTTTGCTGTTCTACTCCTGATTCCGTTGCTGACCATATCTGGCTGAGGACCCGATTCCGTTGCTGACTGTATCTGGCTGAGGACCCGCTTCCGTTCCTGACTGTATCTGACTGAGAACCCGCTTCCGTTACTGCCCGTATCTGGCTGAGCACCAGCTCCACTACTGACCATTCCTGGCTGACTCGCTGTTACAGTGCCCTCAGTGTCTAGCGTATTGTCAGTGCATCTATCCTACAGCTTGGGTGCCTCCGTTACTTGTGCTAGACTTCCTGTGGCCTTGCCGTTATCTAGTCGGATGAGCCGCATGGCATTATTACTTGTCGACCGGCTGCTAGCATTCGTGCTGTAGCTACTCTCTGACCGCAGTTGGCGGTGTGCACACGCAAAGTACCGGTATAGTGTTCTAGCACTGACTGAGTTACTCTGATCTCTCTGTGTCCACCTCCCTACAGCGCTGGGCTCACTCCCTTTGGGAGTTGCAGATAACATAGGGCGTTACCTATTGACCCTTTGAGTGCTTAGTCTCTCCAGGTGTGTTGTGCATATTCCACTCTGCACTAGCCTTGGGCTCTAGAGCCAGAATTGCGCTATTACCATCCTCTGTGGAGGGGAAACTGGTTGCCTATTATATTTCATTGTGTTACGATCCACCCCTAGCGTTCTAGGGCCTGCTTGAGAGTTGTCGTGGTCTATCGGCATCTGGTGCCAGGGTCAGTATTGCCTAGATCCATTGGGTTCAGTGTCATCCAGGCATCTGGGCTGGGCCAGCAGTGTTGCCTTGCTCCTTTGGGTTCCGTTCCTCCCAGGCGTCTGGGTGGTGCCAATCATTTCCTCATGGACCATCTGTGCCAAGGTCCTGTGGTCAGTGCTTGGACTGTGTTACCTGCCGCCTGCTCAGATCCAGTCAGAACCTTCTTACCAGTGATTGTATCATTCATCCAATTGTTCTTGTCACTACTTGCTGTTTCTGTCATACCTGCCTATATTGCTATACGGTTGGTTTGGGCCTAAGGCCTATTTACATGCGTGACCTTATTTTCAATAAAGTCAATTTAACCTTATCAGTCTGGTCTGAGTGTTCATCAAAAACCGTGACAGATATATGTTGAATGAAGTTTGGTATGCTGTCTAGACATATATTATTAGATATGTTCTGAGTATATTCTTGGTATAATCTATTATTGACGATATTAAATGCAATTTATATGTTTTATTCAGAAGGTCTGCAATATTTGAAATCAGTAGATAATTAAATTATAGTGATTTAAGTCTGGGATTTTATTCCAGTTAGTTTCTCTAAATTTGGTTGTTATATATGGTATAAGGAAATTGTCAGAGGACCTGGCTTAATATTAAAGCTGACTCACCTGATAACATACCTTAAACCTCAATTAGAATAGTTTATACAGTTTCTGGGGCAGAGGTATTCATATATGCTGCTGCCAACTGTACTTTAATTAATTGTAAGGATCAATTATCCTTTTATATGCTGCTGGGTTCAATTATTGTAATTTAATACCTCTGAACATACCTGTGGTTTGTGTTACTGTGTATCTATTGAAATTGGTATTTACTCATTTATGTCATTGTTGCTTACATTGAATCACCCAATGGGAGCAGTAACTCCTCCTTACTTAACCCTTTGAATGCCAGAGGGGTACGCAACACATTGCTTTCCAATGCGTTGCGTACCCCTCTGACACTCAAAGGGTTAAGTTGAGGTAACATAGCAATATAACACACGGTGGCTCTTCAGTTAAGGCAACATAGCAATATGCTGAGGGAACAAATAGAAAGTGGTGTTTGAGGCTTGCCCTCTGTAACATACAGCAAAGCATATCTCTCCCTTTAAGGAGAAAGGGTGGGAATCAGGAAGCAGGAAGTGGAGAAGTGACAGTTGAAAACAGACAGTTAGTGAGGTTGACTGAAGAGATGAAAAGAGTTAAATAAAAGAGTTGCTATTAAGTTTATCCCTGAGTTTGCATTTTATGGAAAGATTACACCCTCGTACTGAAACAGAGTGTATGGGGGTTACAATTATCTGTAGGAGGTGAAACAGTGTGTTTGTGGGATCATGATCCTGAGTGAGAGTGTGTGTGGACCAGGAGAAGTTACTGATATCCCCTACTTCAGGAGTGAGTGGCAGCTATATTTTTTTTTGTCAGTTGGATAGTGGTGGGCGGGCCAGAGGGGGCGGGCCAACTCCCTGTATGATAAACATGCCAGCATTGAATCACGCAATGGGAGCAGTAAAGTCCCCATTGAATCACCCAATAGGAGTTGTGTCTCCTAATGAGACATAAATTATGTAATGAGGCATTCTGTTCAATGTGTATTTGTTTTCTGAGGACACATAAATTATGTTCTGTGCGTGAGGTACCATAAATTATGCAATGAGGCTTATTCTTTTATATATATAGACTTAAATAAATTATATATATTTTTACACAAATATGCATAATTGATTATTTAAAGGGATAGTAATACTTCGTTTTATCTTTATTTTATTTTGTAGGCATTAAAAAAACATGAAGAACGATATAAGTCTTATCTCTCAACTTTATGGTTTAAGAGATACTCACAAGCAAAGTATCCCCCCCCCCCCCCCGTTCAGCCAGATCAGAAGGGAGGTGCCCAGGTTGACTGCAGAGAGGGACAATCTGCAATTAAGATAAGGGAAAAAGCTGAAAAACTTGTCAAGGAGGGGAAGGGCTTTCATTGTTTTCATACAAAGAAGATTGTCCCTTGCTCTTATCTGTCTGGTCTTACAACCAGATTCACATCTGAGAAGAGATGGCTTACACTAGGAAAAAGGGGCGGGAGGGGGAAATTTTGCTTGTGAATATCTCTTAAACCATAAAGGTTTGAGAGATAAGACTTATATCATTCTTCATGTTTTTTTAATGCCTACAAAATAAAATAAAGTTAAAACGAAGTATTACTATCCCTTTAATCAATTCTTCACTGTGAAGTAACGTGTCAATACCTAGTATTGTATAAAGTTTTCAAAATTATATTATTATTATTTATCTATTTATGTGAAGATATCCAACCTAATTGGTTCTCTTGTTTAACCCTTTCTTGGATATTACCTTCGACAACTGGGGTATAGCAGTTTGCCTTTAATATGCTTCTCATAAATGACATGGTGTCTGTATTTCAAGCGTGTTATGAGGGCAGTTGTGCCAAGGTGTGTCCCCCTCCTTTCCCCTTGTCCCATAGAGTGCACAGTGCCATTGCTGATGATTGCACTGTGTCTGTCCCAAGAGAAAAATAGCTCCACCCCCATGACCTTAGGGGGGGAAGGGAAAGGTGGAGAAAAATGGCCTCTATCTTCTTCTCCACAAACCTCTTCCCTGACTGGGGCAGAGGATGCTGCTGCTGTTGCTGCTCTATCAGAATCAACACTAGAACTAGGACAGGACTATTGCTTGCAAGTGGAACCTGTCCTAGTCCCACATCACTACTGCTGGAACTCAGTCCCATTGAGGCCATGGTGTTCTGTGGCACACTAGCCTGCTCATCATCATCATCCTGCTGCTGAGACAGATCAACATCTGGCCCTTGCAACTCAGGAGCAGCAGGAATTATGGGAGCAGCAAACTATGCAATATCATTACTGGTAGTGACAGTGGTGGTTATTCCTATCACCATTTGCACATTTGCCTCCCATTTTCCCACTTTCAGCAAAAAACACCCTCATTCTCTCCTCCACCCCGGCTGCTCCGCCATCACCCTAACTCTCATTACTACCAACACCACCACCAACACCAGTCTCTTGCTGATGCTGTAAGGGAGAGGGATTCCCTGGTGATGACAAATGTAACAGAGGGTCCCATATGTCACACTTGCCTTCTCTTCAGGTAAAAGAAACACACTGATATCACTATCATCAGGCACAGCGGCTGGCCTGTCTTACTCATACTGCTACACAATTCTTCCTGTGCCTGCATTTGTTGATGCTGATCCCCCAGATCCTAAAGGAATTTGCAGGAGAACTGAGCATCAATGGGTCTGGGGAATCAGGGCACTCAGACCCTTCCATGCTGGTGATGGTCACTTCCTCCTCCTCTGACTTACTGGATGCATCATGGTCCTTCCAGCACTTCCTTTTTTATTAATATGGGTGCTTCTAGTGTTAGCTAATGGTATGAGCCTCTGCTAGCCCTATTTTACTAAATTCAATGCTAGAAAATCAACTTTAAAGCTCTCTATCTCTCTAGCTGCTTATTTTTCTGTTTTACTTCCTGGTAACTTCACGTTTGGCGTGAAAATGTGAAGTACACGTAGTAAACAGGCGAGTAGTTTGTAGCCATTGTAAAACATACTTGAAGCTTTTTTTGCGATATTTATAAAGGTTTTGCTGAGGATGGATTTTCTAGTGAAAAAAGTAAACAACCACATAATTTTCACAACATATTTCATGGGACCACATCAGTACCTTTCTCTCATCCCTAATCGCTTGTACAGCTGCAAGCAGGATATTGAGTGAGGCAGTGGAGCACTGGCCCAAATAAATGAGCAGCCTAGGGGAAAATTGCCCCCAGGCCAGCCCTACCCTTTCCTCAACATCTGGAGGTCCACAGGTTTGCTATACCTGATTTACATCATATTAGGGTGCATTGGTGCTTAGTTAATCCCAGACAGTATCAACTGAAAATAACCTTTGATTGCTAGATATGTCTCCAAGCAAGTCAAATCAAAATAGATTTCTCTATTGTTCAAGCAGTTAATAATCACTGAGATTTGTTTGTTTGTAGTATAGACACAGAAAGATCATATTCAGTTAAGCCATAATGGTTTCACAAGTATCAATATCTAGCAACATATTTACTTTACTGGAAGAAATAATACACTTCAAGATGTAAAAGATAAAATTGCAACTGATACCTGGGTATCCTCCATACCACTTTGGACTCCCTTATCCCCTTGAATACTAGATAAGTTTCTAGCATGCAAGGTACTGATACATTATCTGTTTACTAAACATATGATCTTAGCCCTGGGGTGGTCAGTTTTAGGCTATCCAGCTTTTGGAAACTGGAGCCCTCATTGTCCCAAACCAGCCAACAGCTAATTGGATATTATGGTATTTTTGTTGGAGAACTACAGCTTGGTTTCCCCTGTTCTAGACTGTGTTACATTGTGCGGCTCGGTTCCCTTATACTAGTGTGACTTTCATATTCACAATCTCAAGCCCTGTTCACTGTGTTTTCATTCCCTCTTTATATGTCTGTTATTTCTCCCATTAGTCTTGAGAGCTGTTCAGTGAGGTAACCTTATTACTAAATATACTAATAAAATAGCAGAGACCTCAAGACTGTATTAACCCTGTAAGTGCCAGGGTTTATCCAAGGCATTGTTAATCAATGCATTGGATATCCTCTGGCACTCAAAGGGTTTTAAACGCTATTCATTGCAAGGTAACTAGAACTTCTGAATTTACTAGGTGTTATATTATAATGAATCACATGTGCTCATTTAATTTTAATCACTGCAACAGGATGCATATATTTTATATAACTGGAAGCTTTCAAATATCTGATTATGTACTTTTAATTGTTTCTAATAAAAATGCAGTAGTTATCCATTGTGTAATTTCTTCAGAGGCCTTTAATACCTACTCAGATGACATATTAAAAGCATTATTTAAGCATTTATGCATTTTGACAGCATTTTTGCCAGAAGCTGGGAAAAGACTAAGGAATCAGAAAAACTAGCATAGCTTAAAGATACTTTTTGAAATTTCTCCCTCTAAAAAGCTTTCTTAACCCTTTAAACACTAGAGATGGCGCCAACGCATTGCTTCACAATACTTTGGAGATATCAGTTGTATCCAAGAGGTTAACCATACGTTGACCCTCAAGTTTACATTTCATGTAAAGTAAAATAGAAAATCTGACTTTAAAGCTTGTTAGTGTTAAATAGCAATGGGCAGAAAGTCCAGTTTTCTCACACAGATGAAAATTAATCAATTTGCAACTTTTTTCTAAAATTCCTACACTTAGAAGCCCTCTAAAATGTCCCTATTTTTGCAAACATTTTGTTAACTGTAAGACAAGGCTGAAAGGAGGAAGACAATATGCGGCTATTATGGGCAACTATGGGATAAGGTTGGGAGTCAGTATATGTGGTTTTATGGCTATTGTGGGTCAAGTCTGGGGTGATTATTATGTGTGGTTCTATGACCACCAGCTCAGTGGGACAAGGCTGGGGGTTCAGTATGTGTGGTTCTGTAGCTTCTGTGGGACAAGGCTGGGGGTCAGTAAAGAAGGTGTGAACAACATGAGACTCCTGTCATTTGGCTGTCATGAAACCATTGGAGTTGTAGTCTGCAAGCAGCTGAAAGGAATAGTAATGTTTTAAATTAAGTATATTGCAGAGTCTTCTTTTTTTTATAATATAACAGTTTGCTCTATTTTTAGTTACTTAATTTTATGCAGTTCTCAAGTTATTCAATATAGAAGGATCCCCCACACAACCCTTCTGGCCACCTCCCAATGAATACTCTTTCTGGTCCAGGGACCGGATGGATGCAGCGAGGGACAAACTTTAGTTAGTAAGTATAAGGAAAATCCTACTCCCATTGACAAAGAAGGCAAGATTTTCCTTTGCTTACTGACGTTTGTCCCTCGTTGCATCCATCCAGACCAGACACAGCTGCAACAGTGATATGGCAGAAGAAGCGGGCGGGGGATACTTCTATATTGAATAACTTGAGAACTAAAAATAGCGCAAACTGTTACATTTATAATAAAGAAGACTTGGTGATATACTTAATTGAAAACATTACTATCACTTGAAGGTCCTCACTTTGCACATTTTGCCTACCAGAAGGTGGCACAAGGCTGCTTGGTCAGTGTTTTTGGCTCTATGGCTATCCTGGCTCAAGGCTGGGAAGTCAGTATATGTATTTCTATGGTTACCATGTGACAAGTCTGTTTGTGTAGTTCTAGAGCTACCAGTGCAGTAGGACATTGTTATGGTCAAGGTGGAAAAAAAGCAACAACAAAAAAAGTGGGGCTAGGCACTTTTTGCATGAAATCATGCAGAACATGAAAAGTTATATTTTTCTCTTTTTGAGTGAAAGTTTTTGCCTATCCCAAGTGTTAAAGTTATATAAACTGGATATTATAGATTTGGAGATCAGGTTGAATGTTAAAAGGGAGAACTTAGAACTGCATACACTACTGAGTGAATATGCAAAATTTTGCCTGAAGTCAGAACAGAGTCTCCCATTATTCCAAACTGGCTTACTAATGACTGATGTCTTGTGGTCACTGGTCCCACAGTGACTTGCAGGACACATTACAGAATTGCCTAAACAAAAATATGCTTATACTTGTAGACTAAATTAGATATTTATTTCGCTTCCACCTAGTAATGCAAAATTTTTATTAAAATCATCTTGTTTAAAGTGTCAGTAAACATCAAATGTTATTGTCCTCACAAATCATAAACCCTATGCATATTACTGATTTTATAAAGCATTCAACTGCACAGATCTTGTATGGCAGTGAAAACATGCATGAACAATCTGAGACAAATTTTGATTTTACATCTTATATCACATGCTGATCCTGCTTAATACACATTTATCTCTTTTTTCCCCTACCTTCGGAATTGGCATGTGATTAAATTCAGAGTATTGGTTTACACAAATCATGATAAATATGATGATGACCTATTTACCTTTGGTGGTTCTAATTCAGATATAAATCAGATACTTTTGATTCACTGTACAACTCAAAGTAATAATGTTTTGGTCCTCCTATGTTATAATCATACAGTAACCTTACTAAACAGACACTTCAGATATAAGAAGTACTTAAATCATTTTTTATTTTTGAAAGTGGCTATCAGTTTAAGTACTGCAAGTAGATGCAAGCTGTGCTTGTTGAAAAGCATGACTCAAATAGAAGTTTATCTCAAAATATATTTAAGGGAAAAGTAAATCCTAAAAATATGCTTCATAAAGATCATGCTGTTCTTAATGACTTGATTCTGCAGGCATGATTTGTGCATTTTTTTTAGCAGGGAGGAAGTTACAGGTATTTATAGAAGGTGTTCTTGTTTGTTTTTGTGAATGGATCCTTTAAAAGTCCTTATTCCTTATTATGATATGGTATCTATAATGTATTCGAGGTAGATTTATAAATGTGGTCTCTATAAAAAAAAGAAAAAAAAAGAAAAGGTCAGCCATGGCCTTAAATATTTGTAGAAAATTCTGTCGCTAAATTGCTGCAAGTAGCGACATTTCTTTATAAAGTTGCTGAGCCACATTTTCCAAACTTCCTTCTCCATTTTATAAAATAAATTTACTGCATGGCGTTATGTCCTCCTAAACTATACTTAATAATTTTATAACTACCAGAGGTAATTTTACAGCCATTTTAATGCTTATTTTAAATTAATTCCACTTTTATAAATCTCCCCCTTGTCCCTATTCAGAATCATCATCTCTGGTTGGTGATCAGAGAGCAAGGAGAAGCCGTTACTTTTACTTGGCCATGCAAAACTATAAGCAGAATCAGGTTGTCTGGGTAGCTAGTTCTGTATAGTCAAATTTTTATTGTTACACTCTGGGCAACATGCTCTTTCATAAACAATGGTAAAGTTAGCAATGAAATGTTTGCCCCATGCATGCCTCAATGCTTGCATCAATGCAAATCTAATATGACTATATTTGAAAATAGGGCCTGTTTTTTTCCTAAAGTGATGCAACATTTAGGTGACTTACATAATTGTCACTATTACTGGATGATCTATATTGTGAGGTGTTTTTAAGTATGGTTTGTGTAACATTCTTTCTAGACATTCATGTCTGCTGCAAATGTCACTCATTTAATTGCTCTGGATACATAGGGGAAATAGATCATAATCTGTTAAAGGTTTTTTATACAAAGAGAATTCAGTTTTGCAAAAGGAACAAAAGACACACATTTGAGACAGTTCATCACATAGAATATTTTTCTACTGAACTTTCCCCTTGCTTGATATATCAAGATGTGAATAGAGACATACGTATTGAAGGTATTACCTCCACTTTTGTTCTGAGGCCATCAGGTATTATTTAAGTCAGTTATATGCATCTTTAAGGGGCAAATCAATTTTATAGAAAATATATTTTTATTGAAAAATAAATTTGCATTTAGTAACACATGGGAATCAGAGTGGCATGTGACCTCTCTATCACTAGACATTTTTGTTAGAAACATGATCTTCAGAAAATCTTGAACAGCAGTAAAACAATAAATGTTGAGCTAAAGGTCATCCAAATAATAATTTACCTTTTAAAAAAAAGGCTGTTTGGACATGTCATTGGGTACTCAGTACAGAAAATAATGGATCACTAGTGCCACATTTTTCTATTTTGTGCTTGGAAATGGAAGTTAAATTATATGTTTTAAGTATAGAGACACATTCCCTAAACTGTCATAGAGATATTGCTGCAAAATCACTTACTCAATGTCCTGCAAGAGCTACGATTAATTTCATTCTTTGTCATAGACACATTATTGTCAAATCCATTTGCTGTTACATCATGTGACCTGACAATCCACATGCTTTAAAAGCAGTTACCTGGTCACAGCTACATAAGGATAAAAAAGATAATTAACAATATAATATGTATGAAACAGCTATAATACAACATTGACACTGTCTAGTTATGTAAAATTTCCGACAAAGGCTTTTCAGCTGGTACCGTGGTTCACATAAAATAGTACAGCAAATGAAATATTCAATGACACTTGGCAATTTCACCTAAATACAATAACCATTTATTTATAGAAATAAACAAAAAAAAGTGCCTTAAAAAGTGCTGCAATGTATAAACTTGAATATGCACACATAAACATAATATATATAATGCAATCATATTTACAAATGGTCATAATGTAACTACCCCCAACTGATAAATCCACGTTCAGAGATTTAACCTGTCTCTACCCAGGGATACAGTGTCCATTTTAGGACATCTCCACTCCACCATTCCTTCTTCCTCCTACCAAACCTCTATCAATCATCCGTCCAACCTACCAAACTCCCTCCTTCCTCCTACGAAACCACTGTCACTCATCCTCCATCCTTACGAACTCCATCCTACCTCTTACCAAACTCCCTTCTTCCTCCTATCAAACCCCTGTCACCAATCCTCCATCCTAATAAACTCCCTCCTACTTCCCAATAAACATCTCTCAGTCATACTGCCACCTACAAAACCTCTAAAATACATACTTCCTCATACCAAACCTCCATCGTGCATCCTCCCTCATAAACTCTGACCTGCCCTCAACAAACGTCACTCAGTCATCCGCCCTCCCTACAAACTATGTCTTACCTCCAAACAAAGCTCTCTCATCATCTGTCCTAAAGCAGTCCTGCCTCCTAAAAAATCTCTCTCAGTCATCCAACCTGCTAACAAACCTGTTTGTTTTAATAGGAGTAAGGAGGGAATTTGGTAAGAGGAAGGATGGAGTTTGTAAGGATGGAGGAAAAGTGACAGTGGTTTGGTACGAGGAAGAAGGGAGTTTGGTATGTGGAAGAATGATTGATAGAGGTTTGGTAGGAGGAAGGAGGGATAAAGTATAAATGTCCTAATATGGCCACCATACGGGGATCTGTGAATCTGGAACCAAGGAAAACTCATCACAGATGTTCTTTAAATGGAATTGACCCATTTATATCTCAGGTGCCCCTAGACTCAATTATCTACGGAACCCCTAGCCCCACCCTAACCACACCCCTCATTTAGCCACACCCCTCCATTAGCCACAATCTATTGTGACCAAACCCATTTTTAGCTTTATTCTTCACAGTACTGGGGCAATTTTCCAAAGGTAGAGGAAAAAGGTTATATATAGGGAGGGGGTATATCTACAGCATAAATACAGACAGAAATGACTTTTATTACATATGTAGCCTGCCCTTTCTTTCCCATTGTTTAAGATCCAAGTAATATGAAGGTATAGGTACCAAAGATCAACCCAAATTAGGACAGGAGTCAAATTATGTTTGAAGGAGGAAATATGAGACTACACAATAGGGAAAAAAAGCAATCCATGGATAAGAAAGGACCATAAATTAGGCACTCAATCCTAGCTAATCAATAAAAAAACTGAATATTTTATTGATAAAAAAGACAATTACTGTGATTCAATTTAACACGTATAATATGAGGGGACAGTTTTGACCAAAAAAACAATATGATAGGGCAGCCAATGAAAATAAATACAGATTTAATATAGAGTCACAACACCTGTCACTGGAGAGGTTTTGTCAGGGAATGTCCTCCTCTCTAGCAAAATGCATTGGGATGTGCGGTTTATCTGAGGGAACACGACACAATAATGCCTGAGTCACTGGTGAGGTTGTTGGGGAACTTACGAGGCCATATATATAGATATATATATATCTATATATACATAAAATATATGCAGGCTGCAACCTGAACAAGCTATGCCATGATGAAAGGCTTGTGTATGACAATTCATGCAATGTGATTTCATGACAGTCACGTCACTGCCGCAACACAAAGGATTGAATCAGGAGGGTCAGGAATGCTGGGGAGCTTCAAGCAAAGCGATATTGGTACTGAGTGATTCACTGAGCCCCCAAGCGGGGCTGCCCAGGCACTAGCAGTTATGAACCAAGCGCCCTCTCAGGCACATGCCAGCATTCTGCGCACTACCATTTGTTCTTAAAATAAATTTTATGGGCAATTGAGCATCTAAAGTAGGTGCGCTGGTGGGTCTGGCTAGGGCATTGCCAGAAGCCCTGAAAATCGGGCACCCGATGCCAGTGCCTAATTGGCCTATTTACAAATCCGGCCCTGTGTATTCAAAAAAGGGTATTAAAATGCTAAAAGTTGCTTTCAAAGTAATTCACAGCTTGATAATGCATTTCACTGGCAATGACTTTGACCTGCCACACAATTAAATTGATTCATTGTTTTTAATCAATGAATCAGACTCTAACTGGTATTAACAGAATAAGAAAACAAATATAAACATCAATAAACATTGTGAAAACAACTACATGAAGTTAAACATTCTCAATTAGATTAATAAAAATATACATTGTGTTAATAAATAAATGATAAATAAATACTACTGGAGTGACATTTCTAGACTCCATATTTAATGAATATGAAAGATGATCATAAAAACTGCAACATCCTTCCCATTCTATCTACAATTAAAATATAATTGATAGACCTGTAATAAGTTATAATGTAATGTGTGTTTATCCAAAATGCTAAGGTCTTGATATAATAAGGCATGGTAAAGCCAAAAATTATTACTGAATGTTAGCCATGTCTGTGTAGCGCAGCTATGCATTAAGCCATGTACCAGAATGAGTATGAGCATAGGTCACACAAACACCCCTAGCCTCATAAAGTGAATCACACCTTTTTTTTTACCTCACCGTGAGCTCATTTCAATGCCGGATACGTTGACTTCAAAGGAAACAAGCTAATGTTCAAAGTTATCTAGCGACGCTAAACATTATCAAAATACGTTAAAAATCACAACCAATCACAACACACCAAAGTAACAAGTACAGTACAGTACAATAAATGTATATATACCACAAAATAACACTGCCTGCGTTTGGAGGTTCTACAGCACTGGGCCCAGGAGCAGAGGATAGACTTATCATGCATTACAGACAGACTTGGAGTGGGGAGTGGAAAGAATTGTGTTCAAAATATATGCATGATAACCTTTGGTACATATTGCATACATCACGCACACACACAAACACACACACCTTTTGTTTTTGGACACACAACACAGAACCCATTTTTATTTCACACAGTGTGATTCAGTGAGTGCAAGGGAGTGCCAGAGAGTGATTGTGAGGAAGTGCCTCTGTGATTGATTGGGTGTGAATGGATGTGTGAGATAGGAGAGTGATATGCAAATAGCAGGGAGAGCAGTGGAGGCTGGAGGGTAGAGGAGAACCACAGGAGAGGAGGAAAGACAACAGGGGGTCCCCAGTCAGGGAAGGAGGGGATGAGGGAGACCTGGTGGCCAGAGCAGTACCCAGCAATGGTCAGGTGCACAACTGCTGGGACTGACACGCCAGTGGGAAGCAGAGGGAATGTGCTACAGAAACATATGCATCCAGGGATAGAGAACACAGGGCCTGACCACCAAATTGCCTCATACAGTTCTGATATGCCCAAGACTGATTTGGAGGAGGACAGACTGTGGAA
Source organism: Rhinophrynus dorsalis (assembly GCA_037306005.1). Lineage (NCBI taxonomy): Eukaryota > Metazoa > Chordata > Amphibia > Anura > Rhinophrynidae > Rhinophrynus > Rhinophrynus dorsalis. The sequence goes on from CM074722.1 coordinate 260,023,773, forward strand.
CCCCATGTACTCTCACAAAGAGAACATGGCCCTGATACAAAGTATCCTCGACAGGGAGCATGTAATCGTCACCGCTGAAAAGGCCAGAGGGATTGGTGCTAGGAAGAAGCTCACCAGGTGTCAGGTCCAGAATGCCATAAATGTGGTATTGAAGTGTAAGCACACCACAGACTCCATCAAGAAGTGCTGGACAGATGGCAAGCACAGAGTCAAAAACAAGATGTGATACATTTCCCCTGCATGCGAGAGACACAGCAGGTGATCCACCAGTGAACATCACCTTCAATGCCTGGGAGGAGATGCTCCGACACAATCTCTCCATGACTGCTGTTGAGGGGACCAAGACAGCTGTGACACAGGAAATGACAGCAAACTCCAGCCTCACGATAAGTCATCCAGTCCATAACTGTCCACCACACAAAGTCTCTTAGCCTGTACAACACAACACAGTGCCAGCATTGAGCTCCCCAAATTGACCAGCCCAGGACTGATAGGGTTCAGACAAGGAAATAATCCTGTAGATACAGATCTGAAAAGTGATGAGGTAAGCTGGTCAAATCATGTTCAACTACAAGTTTAACCCCCTCAATGCTGCATTGCTCAAACATACTTACTTCACACAAACAATGATTGCAATCACACTGTAATACAAACACCTGTTATGCTCTTGAACAATGTTACACATGCAGCGCATTTCTCTACAATGCGTTGGGTACCCCACTGTTACTCAAAGGGTTTACAGAAGATGAAGACACTACATCAGGATCATGTTGTACAGATCTACAGAGGTCATCACACACATGATAGTTCAGCAACACATAGGCAGAATGCACAATAGCCATATGGCCTTAAATCACACATTTGCACTGTTGACACAACCATGATAACCAAGTTGAGACAATGTCAGAACTGCACACAGGCAAAGCAACTCCACAAACACACAATGGCAGTGGGACACATCAACACAAGCAGCTGGAGGACACATCTTTTACCCACCAGGATAAACTTAACAAACCCACATTCAAAATGTGATGCTGGGACAAACAATCAAACTTCATTTAGCAACACTTCTAAACCATACAATTATGGAACCACAGCACGCACATCATAACAAACACATGATACATGATTGTAGTACTTAATGGGAATGGTGCCCACAATATATGTGTATGATTACCCATGGATTAAAACAGATGTATCTTCTATGTCACATAACATGTACCCAGCATGTACGCATACCTCCATGTGGGCTACACCATTCTAGGTCAACTCTATATTGTCAATACACTTAAAACATTCAAACAGTTACTTACAGAATTTGGGTTCCCTTACAGATTCTTATTCTCTTATCTGTAATTATGATATGCTTTCGGTCTGCTGTGTGAGCTGGACAGACACCAGATATTTCAGAATTCCCATTAGTAACTACAATGACCGGGCAATGTTCTTCCAGACCTATATACTTACTGAACACCTGGCTACAGAAAGTCACATTTTCTGATTATACTACACTTCAAGCTAAATGGAGGACTGACATAGGAAAATGAGAAGATTAGGATACCACTAGAAAAGGCCCTAGGACGGTGACTGCGACAGTCAGACACCAATGGTTACAGCTAAAAATTTTGCATAGGACATATTACACTCCAATAAGATGGAGCTACTTTCATACATTTTATATGGTATTTCCAGCAGTCCATTGCTTCTGAAGTGAAGTATTTGAGGTAATTTCACAGGTAGTGCACTGGAGAATCCCCTTAGATCCCAAAGCATGTATACTGTATATCTTTCCTGACCAATTATACCCAGCAGTGAGTTATATTTTGATTAAGGAACTGTTTTTGATTGTGTGGAAGGTGGTGGCAGTGGTATGGATGGCTGAGAAACTCCCTACTCATGCTTGCTAGTTTAAATTGGTAGTAGTAGTAATCTTCCCCACTATAATGGGTTCTAAATGCACAGGGGTTTCTCAGGAAAATTGTATGACATCTGGGATGACTGAATGCCTTATATGTGATTATACAAATGGAGGGGAGGAAGAAGGAAAAAAATCCACATATATTTATCTGAATTTGGACAGAGATATACTTTGTTATATATACTATGCTGAATATGTACATGACATATTTCTACTTAATATAATGTTAATTGTATCTTGGACATACATGTATCTATCTTACTCTGTCCTTAATAAAAATATTAAAAATAATAATAATAAAAATAAATACATTTTAACTGGTAGACTGACAAGCAGGAGGTTTTTTACATGAGTTACAATGACAGACAGAAACCCTAATCACACTGTCAGGTACCGGTTACATTATTGAATTATTAATCTATGACATATTTAACATCGTGGGGTGATCTCGGACACGATGGCTGGTGCTGTGCGATGTCAGGGAGACCCGCAGCAATCGGCGGTATGCTTAATGTATATCATTATTTATCTCATGCTTCATTATATGTATAGAGGCAATACACAATGTAATAACTATATGAATTTAACAAGATATATGGAAATGTATACTTAGATGAAGTTTGAAGTCTGTTTCTTTTGATTTTATCCATGCACCATTAAGGTGTTATAAAATGCCTGTCATTACACTGTGGTAGCAGTTAGTTTGATATTAGTATATTATATAAATCTAGCAGATGTTTTTATATCACGCGTGATTGTTTGGTAAGGTCAAAGGCAATGGGTCACAGGGTATTTAAGAGGGGTGTTGAGTGTTTGGTAGCCATCTTGATAAAGATCCCTGATGGGATCGAAACATAGATGTTTCAATAAATAGTTTTTTGCAACAAGAAAAAGTTTCCTGAGAGTGCTGATTCCCTCCGGAATGTTGATTATACTGACTGGCACCCAGGCATTCCCTTAGGTTGAGTGCATCCTTTTATACAAATATATATATGTATATGTAGTACAGGTGTTGGAGGCACTCACTCTTACTATATCAAGAGAAAGGTCCAGTGGTAGGACTGAAACGTTGACCATATTATTTCCTTTTTTTGCCTAATAAAATTAATTTAGTGGAGTCCCACTGGTGCTGCCTCTTTCCTCAAATTATATATATATATACATATATATATATATATATATATATATATATATATATATATATATATATATATATATACATACACTCTGATTTATACATTCTGATTGTTATATGCCCCATTTAATCCAATAGGGATTTTGGGAAACTTTATTTGTTCAGTATGCTGCAGTTGGTTTACTCCAGAAATTATTTTTTTTTTCTTAGTACATTAGTCTACGAGATCAGCAAGTGTTAACATCATAAGAATTTATTTTATCATCAATGTAAAAAAGAAACATTTTTATAACTGTTAGCATCTCTTTTGTCATTATACTGAAATGCCATTTTAATTTGTATTAAAGTAGGTTATTGGTGTTATTCACAAGAGAATGGAATAACAGATGCTTCTTAGAATTCTCAGATGCTCAACCAGATTTCAGCAATGCAGATGTTAGATTATATTGTAAACTTTTAGGATTCATTTAAAATAAATATAGAAAATTCTTTACACCTTACTATATGTGTTTTTCTAATAATCATACAGAACTATGTTCCCAGTGGAATTTAAATATAAATATATGTATTAACTAGAATGAATGCATAATGGGCCTTATATAGAAAGCCAAAGATGACCAATTCTCAAGCAAAACAACTGCACCATAGAGATTAACTACTAATTCACATTTACTTAAATTGGGCTCTAACCCAATCTAACCCTAATCAAGGTCTCTATAGCATTCAGTGGGATAAAAAAAAATAATTAATGGAAATGTATTGTCTCCTATTCCATGTGGTTTACTTTGCCCATCTAATAGCCAGTCAAAATTAATTATTGTCACTCGATGTACAGAACACATTGTGTATGCATAGAACTATTAAATTCCTGACTTTGCAGTAACCATGATTACATCTGAAGATGTATCTGGGTCATTATGAATATGCTGAATGAGGCCTAATGTACGTACACAGGGTCTTGTGCAGAAAACTAAAAAAAAAGAGCAATTCTGGAGCATAACAACTGCACCATAGGGAACAAATAAAACTTCACTAAACTCCCATTGTTAAATTGGGCACTAGCATTCTAGACAGATGGTGGTGGTAGAGGATTCTATTGTTTGGAAAACAGACAGGGTAATCTGTCATCAGGATTGCTACAATAGAACAGTTTGCTGTCTCCCGGGTGCTTGGGTTCGACATGTGGAAAATCGTGTTGATAGATTGTTGGGAGGGGCTGGGCATTACCTGGCTGTCATGGTACATGTTGGAACTAATGACAAAGTTCGTGGAAAATGTAGGTCCCTTAAGAAGGATTTCAGGGATTTAGGATCTAAGCTTAAGTATAGGGCCTCTAAGGTAGTATTCTCTGAAATACTATCTGTGTCATGCGCTACACCAGAAAGACAATGAGAGATTAGTGTCATGCTTCTTCTATAGTTCCGGATTTTCCTGGACTATGTTACCACGTATTTGCTTTTGCTTTCAGATTTCTTTCCCCGCCCTGTTTTTCCAACCTTTATCTAGTGCTGGTGCCTTGCTCCAGCACATGATCTAATCATTCATGCTGTATCCAGTCCTGTTCAAGTGTTTTCAGTGTTCCTAACCCTGCTATTCTTCACTTCCTGTGTGGTGTTTTCTGGTATTGATCCTTGGCTCCATTTCTCCATCTACTCTCCTGCATGCTCCTCGACTGCTTTGTTGTCCTTGTGGTTCTTGACTCAAGCTTTCTAGACCTTCCTACGTCTCCTCCTTGATACCATTTTGCCAGTTAGTTACTGACCCGATCTGTTGACCACTCTCTAACAGTGCCCTTGTAACCTATGTTATCCTGTTCTCTGTCGAGTTCGACTTACCCTTCCGGTTCTCTGACCTTCTGAGTTATCAGACCCTCCAATTCCCTGTCGAGCATTCTAGCATTCTGACTCCCTGTCAAGTCTTCTGATATTCCAACTCTCTGTCGAACCTCCTGATCTTCCGACTCCCGGTCAAGCTCTTCAGACCCTCAGGTAGGGGTGGGCAAAAAGTGTGAAAAATATCCCGTGAAAAATTTTGCAAAAACGTGCCGAATTTTCTTTTCCCATGAAAAATTTTGCCTTTCCGTCTGTGCAAAAATTACCTCCTTTTCGCCTATTTTAACAAATTTTCTGACTATGTTAACACATTTTCCGCCTATTTTAACACATTTTCCAGCTATATTTCCTATAGGTACTACATTTTCCACTGTAATATTACTTCTTCTTAGGGCTGACATTTAGAAATAAGTGTCTGAAAGTCAAAGTTGTGAGTCCTACAGCAAAATATGGCTTGAAAAATGTGTTAGCATGCAGAATGCATTTGTCCTTTGCCCACAACACTTTCTTGCTTAAGTAACACTGGCACATATTCATGATGATATAAAGTAATAAAAAAAATAAAGTACAGCCTACAATGTGGCAGATATGTATTGTAGTGTTAGTGGTGGGGGGCTGGCATGGTGTGAGTTGTGTATGTTTTTTTACTATTGTCATACTCTATCCTCCTTCTCAGGTTATTGACACATACATTACTTATCGGTCATAGCAGTGGTCCCATCTGTCCTCCACCTCCTCATCTGTACTGCTGTTAATATATTTGTCCTGGCTTTGTCTGTCATGCGTGGTTTCTGCTATTACTGGTACTGGGGCTAGATGTTGATGCAGTTCTACTGCCACTACTACTAGGTGTCAAAGGTGCAGCACTTACAGCAGCAGCAGAGGCAATCATCATATCTAACATTGTGGATGTTATCCTTTGTTGCTGTTGCTGGGTACCCAAAACAGGTGTGTGTGGCTGAGTGGGACTTGGACTTTGAAGAGGCGATGAGGCTGATGATGACTGATAGGGTGACTGTGTGTTTTTTGACATCTGTGCTTGTCCAGGGTCAGACTTTCCAATGGCTTTCTCAAACAGTTTATAGACAGGCACAGTGCTCCTAAAAAGTGGTGGAAGATTCAGCCTTTGACTTTCTGCTAATAGTATATCCTTGTCACTATCCTCACTCTCAACTTCATCTGTATCTGAACAAGAGAAGGATGCTGGAGGGATATATTCTAGATCTGCATCATCATCAGTCATCATTAGGTCATCCTCAGCAGCATCACCTGACAATTCTTGCCCACTATCCTTATATTCCTCTAAGCTTTGGAGGTCTCAAACAATTTCTTTTTACTTTTACTGTAACTAAGTTCCCTATTATGGGTGTTTTGGTGCTTGTGTGTCTCACTATCTGATGCAGCAGGTGGTTCAGCTGTTACACTTTCCCTATTATGCTACTGCCAGCATCATAAACACTTGAATGTGATTTGTTGTCATCTTCAGTGTTCTCCTTATATGGTTTCTACTTGCACTGGTGGTGCTGGAACTAGTTTTACTGGGACCTTAACAAACTGCATTCCTCCTTGGAGTAGAGGGATCATCATCATTGTATGATGCCTTGCCTAAGCCCAGTTTGCTGTCTGTCACTGTCACCTAAGATATTTAGTTTTTTTATTCTTTTTATTTAGTTTTTTTTTTTTTTTAAGTTGTCCACCCTGTTGTCTTATCACAGTCTGTCCAAAAAAAAATTATAACTGAAAAACAAAATCAACAACATCTTTCCCCAGACTTCCCCACCCAGCACAGAGACAATAACAGCTAGATCAGCAAGCAAATAGATCCCTAGTGTCTTGCCAGTCAGTCACCTGGAATTTTGGAGTATTTGAGAGTCAACCTCCTTCCTCCCTTCGTATCAGCTAGAGTGCCCCCAGGCTCCCCTAATACAGAGAACAAATGTCCTACCTAAATGACTCCCTAAACTGAGCTTCAATTCTCCTTTATTTGCCTATCTCCTGTAGCTCAAAAACATGCTGCTCTCTCCTCTCACAAACACAGAATGGCTGCTGTGAGAGCCTGATACCCTTGTATATGGATGTAGAAAACTTTCATCTGGTGTAGAAATTGTTTTCTTCCCATTGATTTCAATGGGCTGAAAAGGCAGAAAAAATCAGAAAAACTGCATTTTTTGTGGGAAATTATTTGCCAAGCGGAAAGTGCCATTATTTGCCAATTTCAGTTTGAGGAGCAAATTTTCTCCCATCCCTACTCTCAGGAGTCTGACGAGACACTTAATCCTGTTCCGACTTCTGGTTGTCAGCTTTAGTTTTCTCAAAACCTGTGAAGTCTACCTCTCAACCCCTTAGTGTCTGACCTTTGTTGCTGTGCTTCATTCTGTTTTATGCAACACAAACAAATCCAATTGAGTGTAGGTTCAACACTCTGTTCCAGTCTCAGTGAGTAGTTGCCTGTATCCAGAGGTGTCATCCTGCTATCAGGCTTTGCAGCCTGCACCTTTAACTGAGCCCTGGCTACAGCAAGGCATCTCTGGAGCATCCTATGCATGCCAGCTTCGCACCCCATACAGTGTTCCCCAGCTTCTGGCTCATTGAGGTCTACCTAGCAATATACTCCAGTATTGTCTCCTGTTGCTTGCTCTTTTCTATATTAATAGCTACTTGTCCCCTCTTGGTGGAGTTCCTCCTCTACCAAGTTCTTTCTAGCAGATTACAAGGGCACTTCCTGATCTAGTTTTACAATTAGGAAGGGATGTATAAGTGTGGTAGGAGGGTATGTGCCACATGTATACATTATCCCTTCAAAAAGGAGGAACAAAAGAATGTGTTTGTATCTACAGTTACAGGCAAGAAATACCAGGTAAAACAGTTTCTCAATTGCAATTCAGAATTCGTAGTGTACTTTCTTACGTGCAAGTATGGCAGACAGTACGTAGGGAGGACTAAGTGAAAAGTGGGGGTTAGATTCGGGGAACACTTAAGGAATATCAAGAATAAAATTGATACCCATAGTGTTCCTAGGCATTTTCTCGAATCTCCAGAATGTAGAGAGGATGAAATTACAGTAATGGCAATAGAACAAGTGAAAGCAGATAGAAGAGGAGGGGATAGATTACTAAAGTTAAGACAGAGAGAGACTTTCTGGATATACTTATTAAAAATCCTACAACCGGATGGTTTGAATGTGGATCTGGATTTAGCAGCGTTTATTTGACTTTTGTATCTATTAGTGGTGGTATTGATTTATATGGAGTATGTTTTTTGGGTCCACAGACAAACCACAGGCTGAATAGAGTAAAGAGTATGAGATTTTAGTTTAGAGATTAGTATGTCAAAGATCCCATAAATATGAGTAATAGCCATATATAAGGTTAGGCTATAAGAGAAATAGTGAGGTTGGAGTACCCTTATTTAGTAAAATCTAATAAAGTCTAATATCATTTATTATTATGTGAATATAGGTTTACAAGTGGTTACAGTGCGTATTATTAACCCTTTGAGTGCCAGAGGTGTACACAACGCATTGCTTTGCAATGTATTGTGTACCCCTCTGGCACTCAAAGGGTTAAGAGTATATTAGTTTTAGGTGTATTGTAATAGGGAATTATAAGTGTTTTTATTTGGAAGTGTGATAAAGATATTAATGAACGGGCTACAAAGGGTTAAAGTTAAACTCCGTTATGAGATCTCGCATCACGTTTACTGGATGTCATGCGAGTCCATTTAAACCGGAGAAACAATGTAGCCTGTAAGCCCTGAGGAAGCGGACAGAAAAGCCCGCGATACATGTTGGCTAACGAAGATTTTTTATAGAACATGTTGTTTCAAACTACAAATTGTATTGCTGTTGGCTATATTGCTGCTATCTGTCCCAGCTGAGATCCTGCCCAGCATTAGTGAGTCCGGTTGTCGCTGTTTGGGAGGAGGACTGAGGAGGATTCTCGGAAAGAATACAAGTGTCCTGGAGAGTAAGGTCACGCTGGGAGTATGGAAGGGAAGGACTGAGAATCCTGCATCAGCGACAGGATCGCTGAGAGAGATAAGCTTGTTTTATATATATTTCCTGTACGTGAGTTTTATATTGTTGAAGATGCGGATGTGAATAAAACTCCACTTTTAGATTGTTCTCTTTTGCGTTCTATATTGTCTACATATGCAGATTCCGTGAGGGTGGTGGTTGCAAGAAGCCACTAAAGGAGCAGCATTGTGACAGTCTCAGTAGTGGAGAATGAAGAGAGCTACATTGTTACAATTTCGGATGAGATAAGACAAGTGGAGTAGCTATAGACTTTCATAGACTTTTATATGCATTCCCATACTCTTTGCCTGTAGTGACATTGAGAGGGTATTGCATTCTTTTGGAGATTATTTTCAATTGATAGCTTTTATATATACCTAGCTCTCTGTCTGCAGTGATATTGAGCAGGCATTATTATCATTTTTGATATATTTTATTGGATGAGGGTTATGTTTTGAGAGTGCGATTGGTATCCTAGTATAGTGTGTAGCTAGGGTTTTTTTGTATCATCGCATTATATAGGTGCATTTAGAGTAAGTCTTGTGATTATATATGGGGCCAGGACAGTAGCAACGTGACGGGAGGCATATTGTAGTCTAGGTGCTGTTGCATTCTGTTGGTCCTATTATATTATTACATTTTTTTGTAATATTTATAGCTACACTATTGTACAGGTAACTAGTTGCACTGTGCTTAGCATTGGGGTTTGTTACATGTGGCTTGTGACATATATACAGTAATAGGTCCAGTGGAGTCTTATCTCCTATCTCATAGAGAGCCATCATAGTTTGGTTACTAGCTGACAGTATTCAAAACTATTTGAAGACAAACAATATTATTAATAAGAGTCAGCATGGTTTTATGAAGAATATATAATCTTAGACTATCTTACTTTTATTTTACCAAAAAGTTAGTAATATTACAGGCAAGTCAATTACTGTTGATGTAGCATTTAATACAGTGCCTTACAACAGGTTACTGCATAAATTAAAAGGCTTTGGTTTCGGTGGTGACTGTATATGGATAGAGAACTAGTTAAATTACAGATGGCATAGATTTATTGTAAATGGAACCTTTTCATGTTGGTCTAAAGCTATAAATGGAGTGCCACAGGGTTCAGTCTTGGGCCCAGCAGTTTTTTACTTGTTTATTAATGATCTAGAAGTGGGAATTGAAAATATTGTCTCAATCATTGGTGATGACACTAAGCTGTGCAAGGAAAGACATACAAGGATAGATGTTTTTTCTGTGCAGAGGGATTTAGATTAACTAAGTGAATGCGCAGAAAAGTGGCAGATGACATTTAAGGTTGATAAATGTAAGGCTGTGCATTTGGGTTGTAGAAACAAACATGATACTTATACTATAAATGTGAAACAGCTTGGGAAATCCTCATTAGAGAAAGATTTAGAAGAACTGATAGACAATAGACTTCACAGCAGTGTGCAGAGTCACTCAGTTGCTGCAAGAGCAAATAAGGTACTAACCTGCATAAAAAGAGGTGTAGATGCATGGAATGCAAATATTATTCTACCTCTATATAAATACTTGGTTAGGCCTCATCTAGAATATGGAGTACAGTCTTGGGCATCAGTTCAACAGAGACATGCAACAAAATCTGATAAATGGATTGGAGGTTCTGTGTTATAAAGAGAGATTAGCCAAACAGGGCTTATTTACATTAGAGAAGAGATGTCTAAGGGGTGGTATGATTACCATTTACAAATATATTCAAGGTCAATGCAAGGACCCATCCATTAAGACTAGAGGAAAGGCACTTTTGACTAAAACAAAGGCATCAATTTTTTACAGTAAGGGTGGAAAAGCTAAGGAATTCTTAGCTTTGGGATGTATCTGCTTTCAAAAAAGCAATGGATACCTAACTAGCACATAACAATATTGAGACTTATGAGAGATGGCTTCAACGCAGACAGGTTAGGAATTTTTTTACCAACTTGGGGCTAAATTGGAAATGGACTGATTTCAGTGCTCTTTTTTGCCTTCCTCTGGATCAACAGTTGTGTTTTGGGCTTGATGGAAACGTCTTTTTCAGCCTTGTCAATTATGTTACTATGTCACTATTAAAAAGGTTAAAAATCCCCCTTTAAATCAGTTAGTCAGTTAAAGGTTTATTTCCTGCAAGATGGACCCATATTTAGATTGTTGATGCCAATACAATTCTAACAGACAAATCTTTTTATCCTTCATTAAATTACTGTTACTTCCTATAGTGTATATGGGTATCTCATTATGTTACTAAATTTTAATTACATTTGCACAGGGTTTTCTCTCATATTAAGATAACAAAGCAAGTGGCCTACAGTTGTGTTGTCTCACATCCTTGTTATTTAATTCAGTCCTTCTCCAGCTCCAGGAAGGCACAAAAGGCAAGCTCATGTATGTCAATACATAGTTATCCAATCAGGGGCATTTTAATCCATTGATGTGCCTTACACTAAGGTGCCTCACTTTTGCATACTGCAGTCCCAGTTTTAAAGAAAGGAGCTAATTTGTTGATGTGGTCATTGTCAGATGGTGAGGGAGAGGGAGGCTGATCTGGGTGCATAACACATACATGTGGCTGCCTTTCCCTCAAACACGAAGGTACTAAGATTGAAAGAAAAGATCAGTTATAACTAAACTCAAGAGGATCCTCAATGTTTAACAATATTTTGGGGTCTCCATTGAGAACTTCTGCTGGGTCTCTTAGTAGATTTTAAAATTGTCCTGAATACAAACAAGTAGAACTTTCCCCTCAAACCAAAATCGGTGAAAAATGCCACCTACCACTTAGCGAAAAATTTCACATGAAAAGTGTCATTTTTCAGCTTTTTTTTTTTTCACCTAGCTCCCTGCATTGAAATCACTGGGAAGAAAAGTTTTTCCCCACCACATGAATGTTTTCTCTACTCTTCTACAGCCATCTAAAAGGATGTCAGGCTCTCACAGAATGCAATTCTGTGTTTGTGAGAAGATAAATAACACTTTTTTGAGTCAGTGAAAATAGGCACACAAATGGGAGTTGAAGCTTAGTTTAGAGAGTCTTTTAGGTAGGACATTTGTTCTCTGTATTAGGGAAGACTAGGGGCACTCTGGGGGAGAAGAAGGAGGTTGACAGTAAATACCCCAGAATTCAGTGTGACTGACTGACAGGACACAGGCAGCTGGGGTCCAGTTTGCTTGCTGATTTTTCTATTATTGACTGGGGATGTCTGGGGAAAGAAGTTGTAGATTTTGGTTTTTAGTTATAATTTTTTTTTATCTTGGACTGAGTGTGATAAGATATAGTGGATAACTTAAAATAAATAAATGTAATAAATAAATAAATATATGAATACATAAATAATTAAACAAATAAATATATTAGGTCACAGACAGCTGACTGGGAGCCTGATATGAGTTCTGTATCCAAGGTGGACTTGATAGACAAAAGACGACATTGATAATTTTGTTAAGGGCTAAGGCAAGACATCACACTCCATCAGTTGTGTACTGTAGAGAGTAAAAACACACATTAGTTGAGTAATGTCCAGAAAACTCACAAAGGGGAGTGGGAAAGGTGGAACAGTGCAGGGTGGTACTTCAAAAACTGACTGCAGCAATGGTTGCTGCAGCATGTGCAATAAATGATGTTGATTCCCCTCCTCCCACGGTGGATGCAGTTTGTCAAAGTCCCACCAATCACACCACGCCAGTTCCACATCCCCACTACCACTACACATCTGCCACATTGTAGGTTGTACTTTATTTTATTTTTTTATTACTTGACATCATCATGAATATATGTCAGTATCACTTAAAGGGATAATAATGTTTAAAAATAAAAGCCGCCCTAATTAACCTTCATAGTATTTGGGCAATGGAGAGTGTTATTTCAATACTGTCAGAGTTGTAGTTCAAGAGTAATTGATGATTAATTATATCTGCTTTTATTTTGAAACATTACTATCCCTTTAAGCAGAAAGTTAGTGTTGTGGGCAAAGGACAAATGCACTCTGCATACTTTTTCATGGAATGTGCTTAGGGGCGGGTGAAAATTTTTCACCTGAACCCAAAATCATCGAATAATGGAACTTCCCAAATGGTGAATTTTCACCTAGCTCATTCCATTGAAATCAATGGGAACACTGAATTTACTGGGATTGGGGGGGGGGGCAGTTCATAAAAAAATAAATACTAATTACATTTAAAAACCCCCATAAGACATGGTATAAAAGAGTTCTGAGGAGGGTGTCTGTGTTGGTGGGTTTAGTGGGTGGAGTCTGGGGAATTAATCAGTTCAACAGGGAATTTGTTTTGTTTTTTTTTTTTTTACTAGAATTGAGGGATAGCTAATAAAAAAATAAAGAAAGAAAATAAGAAATTTGTACATAACATGATAGATGAAACCTGCCATTTGGGTAGACTGATACTTGATGTGATAGATTATTTTGTAGATGATGATTTATATGATTTCTTGTTAAAGGCACAAGCCCTGAAGACATATTGATTTGTAGGACTTAGACTTTCTTGGCACAAGCCGTTAGGAAACATTGATTTGGAGGACTTAGGCTTGTTAAAAACAAGCCCCCCCAATTATTATTTTTTTTTTTTTTAGGCCTATGTTTTATGTTTTTTTTTTAAGCATAAGCACTGAGAAAAAATACCCTACTGGCCTTGTGCCAGCAGATTATGTCATGTTGTCCAGTGACCACCGGTCATTCCCAAATGCGGAATTTGTGACTGCTTCTCTTGCTGCTGCTGCTGAGTTGTTTAAGCAGCACTATGATTAGGCAGCTCAAAAGGAATGGGATCAACAACAGCAGTAGCATGGTTGATGTATGATGAAGGTACCACTTGCCACGACTAGCTCAAGTGATGCCTCTGAATTAGCCACCACCACTTCAGGAATATGTGAAGAAAATAAGAGGTTGGCCAATAATACTTCTCCACCTGCCTCTCCCCACAAAATCATGGCTATGTTGAGAATAGAAATGTTTCCCTTGAGAGCAGGAACTGTGCAATGTGCACAATGTAAATAAGGGAAGGACTGGGAAGTGGAACAATGGGTACATCTGGACTCACATGAAATGTCTGGCACAACTCTGTCCAAACACCAGGACACTTAGGTTCTCCAATGTAAAATCCTCCTACCAGAAACCAAGTACTGCTGCTGTCACTATGCCCCTTGTCCACACCCCACAACAGGTATTAGTGTACTGGTGCGGTGACTGCTCGAGCCAACCGTGGCTTCCTCCGGCAGCTCCAGCTGCAGTGTGACCCGGTGGCTTCAGCCGCACTGTTGTTTGGTGGCTCCAGCCACATTGGGGTTGGCGGCTCGGTCGCTTCCTAGGTGCTGGGTTCTGGTTCAGGTCTGTGGCAGCTAATGGGCGCACGTCCAAGGGCATGGATGTGATCTCCATTTAAAGGGGCAGTGACACATTTGCTGACTCCTCCTCTTCCTGGTTCCTAAGCTCAAATAATGCCTGGACACTGTGCTCATTCGCCCTTTCGTGGTGTCCAGTGCAGTTGGTCTGAGTTTGTGCATTACCTGGTTCGTCTGACTACCCATTCTGGTGCCAACCTTTGTTTTGCCTGACTACCCGCTTTGTGTATGACCCCGGCTTAGTCTGACATTCCTTCTGGTGTGGACCTGTGGCTCTGGTAGACTACCTCCCTTGTGTATTACCTTTGGCATGGCTGACTCTCCGTTCTGGTGCTGACCTGTGGCTCTGTCCGACTACCTGCTCTGTGCATGGCTAGTCCGATAACCAATCTGGTGCAGACCTGCGGCTCTGGTTTACGATTTGCTCTGCGTATGTTCCGGCTTGTCTGGCTACCCACTTTGGTGTTACCTGGGGCTATCCACTGTGCACCCAGCATACCAGTGCTCCAGTGGATAACCTGTGGGGGCTCTCAGTGGCCCAGGCAGACTTCTCCTTGCTTCCGTCCATTTACTGGTGCATTCAGGTCCGGATCTGTAGCACAGTTAGTCTTACTCGGGAACGTTGTTTGTACAAGTGTGGACCTGTTGTAGACTACTCAGGTACGGACCTGAAGTGGCTTATCTCCTGCTTGCCTTCTGGGGTTCAGTTCAGTACCACTACAGCAGCACTATCCTTCCTGACATTATCTATATTGTATTGTGTACTTGCTGTTCCCGAATCTTTCTGTACTTTGTGTATCTTAATAAAGATTGTGTTGTCTACAGTACTGGTCCAGTTCTCGTTCTTAGAGTCCGTGAGAACAGGATAACTTGCTAACAGTTTTATAGTAATGATGAACCCTCCCTGCCACCAGCTTAGCACATTCTGCAGGATGGAAACTCCTCAGATGCCACTTGATGCCCTGCAATTCTCTTCCACTGCACTGCCATGCACCCAGTGCACCACAGAGTGTGCAATGGGTGGACAAGAACTACCACATCCAAACATCTACAGACTGGCTATCATTCGGCATGGGAGTTAATGATGAATGAGGTGGATTAGCAGAAGATGTAGTTACTCTAGAGGAAAAAGATGATGACGAGCTATTTGTTTTACTCATCATCGAACATCCAGCCTCTGGCTGGGTTACTCTGTTCTTCCTCCTCTTTGATCTCCACCTTGCCTCTTTTTGCCTTTCTGGAGAGTGAAGTCTCAGCAACAGAGGTGCTTGATTTCTGTGGTGGATGTCTGGCTTTAACATATTTCACATAAATGTCATAGTGTCTATGTTTCATGTATGTTATCTGGGTGGTTGTGCCAAGGTGTGTTCCCAGATCCTCTCCAAGCTTCTTATGGTACCTCCTGCAAAACCTGAAGAAACCAGTAACAGTCTCACTCTTCTTGGCTGTGCAGGTTGTTTTACTTATTTATGTTAGTGGCCATTTAAAGGGAATGATAAAACTTACTATCACCCCTTTAAGAGTATTTCATCTTAACCCCTTTGAGATCAGGGCTTTTTTTTACACTTAAGAATAAGAACAATTGTGTCCTTTTATTATGCCTTTATTCAATCACATTTTAAATAAAATTCATTTAGTACACAGACATAAATTACATACCTTTTTATCGCTAAGTAAGGCTTTCTTTTGATGCCATATTTATATGTATAACCCATCATTTAATTAGATAATATAAATAGTGGAAAAAATTGAAGAAACACAACTTTTTAAAGTTTTGCTGTGATGATTTATGCTCAGTTAAAAGTATGAATATTCATTCATACCTCCCAAGCATCCCATTTCATGGTGCACTATCCCTCTAAGATGCAGATTCCTATGTCCTTCTTTCCTCCCTGGTGTGCCTCTATTTAGGAGATTAGACTGTGTGGTGTGTATATAAGAGCATCACATTGCTCCACAGCAATAAAACTTACAGTAATGTTGAAGTAAAATTCTAAAAGCTCACTGCTGGTGGTGGTGATGCCCATCCCCATCACTGTTCCATTTCTTATCAGTTTGTCCTAAAAAGGCCATTAATGTCTCTTCTATCTCTTCTACCCCAATTTCTCCACCATCATTATCACCACCACCAGATCCTCCTTGCTGCTGCTCTATTACAGAGATCTCAACGGTTGGAGGAGATAATGAAAAATATGACAGAGGGTCATCTAATGTCACATTTGCCATCTCTTGTTGACCCAAAGAAGTCAGACTGGCAGCACTAGCAGCAGGCACAGGCAGCTGATCTGTGTTCCTGGTGGTGGTGGTGGTATTAATGCTCCTAGGCAAAAATTCTGCATCTTTCAGTATCATATTCCACTTGGACGATGCCATGGGGGGAAGGGGACTCCCAGGGTCAGGGCAATGTTATAGTATCCTTTGACTGCTAGTCTGGCCACTCTGCATTACTTCCCCTACCACTACCCTAATGCTGGTCCCAACAGCTGCTTTACCATCACTATTACTACTAACACCAACCACATCAACTTCAGTCCATGAGTCTTCCCTCACTAGTAGTATGATCATCCTCTCCATCATTCCTAACACTCTGAGACTGTACAAACTGCTGGACCTTCTTAGTAGTAGTACTAGTGGCTGGACTGCTTGTGGATGGCAAGTATGACTTAGAGTTCCTTGCTGTCACACTTGGCATCATTTCCCCCTCCCCCCTCTTAAGAATCACAACACACACTGGCAGCAGGCACAGCACTGACAACAGACACATGTAGGTGACTTGTCCTGCTCACACTACTACCCTATTCTTCCTCCCGTGACACAAATTTCTCCAGGATCCCTAGGGGTGAAGTAAAGAGATTGGCCATGATTGGGTCTGGGGAACCATGGAATCCAACACCTTTCATGTTGGTAGTAGTCACTTTCTCTTCCTCCTCAGACTCACTGGATGCATAACAGTCCTTCCAGCTCCTCCTTTTATTATTATTAATCTTGATCATAGTGATAGTCGTCACTATGAGCCTCTCCTGCCTCAATTTTGCTATTAACTCACAGCACAACAGCCTAGCACCTCTGGAAAATGTCATGTTTTTATAGAAAAAGGAGAAAAATGTGATAAAAGGGGCAAAAACTTTCTAGCATTTGAAAACATAGAGAAAACATGGACGAAAACAGCGAAGATTTTAATCACTTTATTTAAAGTGGATTTTCCTGGGAAAAGCTGGCAACCATGTATTTTTTGCAATTTTTTCACGGGAACATGATGGGACCTTTCGCTCACTCCTACTTGAGAATACATGATATGGTGCATGTACCCTGATTTTCCTATGCCCGTTTTGTATACTTTTTCTTATTGAAAACAAGTTTAAAATACATATTATCTATATAAATCGGCATTTGAAGTAAGAGGATGTGTTGTTATTTCTGGACTGGATGTACTTACAATGACCACAAATAAATAAACAAATCCGATTTATTTAAAACAATGTTAGACATTCCATGCACCCATGAAAGTCTAATAAAAAACAGGTATGTAGGTAGATCAGGTAACTTGTTGAACATATATCTATTCCCTGATGAAGAAGTCGGTAGACTTTGAAATGCGTTGGAAGGTGGACACACAAAGACACTGATGGTGTGACACTGTACAGCTTGTACTGCCAACAGATACTGAGCATTTTGAAGATTAATCCAATCAGTAAAAGAACATATATGAAAACAGGCTAAACAGGCTAAACAGGAGTGGCATGACATTTGAACAAAGGAAGATGCCAAATACACCTTTGGATTGCTGGAGCACATTAGATCTCAGGCGGGCATAACCTGTGCTAGAATGTGATGATAAACATGAGAATATATGCACAATAAGAGTCCGGTTGAATAAGAAAATATTCTGGGACCATGAACAACTGGATACAAGTATTCCGTACTTTACATTTCATATATAATTTATATCTATTCATATCAGTGAAGATATATAGTGAGATATATGCCGATAGATCTTTTTATGCATAATACAAGACGCATGTTGTTGTGAAGACATTAGTGCCCAATTAAACAACCGAATATTGGTCAAATAGATACAGATACAAGCATATAAGAATACAAAACAGATTTGGAAGTATAAAATCTATAATTTCAATCATACTTTGGAAAGTTTATTGATATAATCCGGTTTCAAGAACAGACTGGAGATTCACAGCGTCACTATAAACTTTACAGATTTTTGTTCTATTGAAAGTGTCCTTTTTATTCTTTAATGTTTATTTTTTCACAATCGTTCATTAGATTTTAGTTAGTCTTAATAATTTTAAGGTAGGGAGGGCGTTTATTAATATATTTTTATTAATTTTCCACCACCCGGTGTTATCCTAAGAATATGGGGATGTCCACATAGAGGTACTGGGCATTCTATGGTAAATCCATTGGATGTTGGCCACTGTTGGGTCATCCTGAATTTCTTGGGATTTTCTCAGCAGGGACATCGATAGTTCTGGGAGTGTTAGGTCGGTGATACACTGGAAGGAAAATTGGATTTGTTGGTATAGTTGCCTTATGATTCATATTGGCTTTTGATCATATATTCCTTTTTTAGTTAATTGTGGTTCAAACATATGAACATATAATATGTCCTTTTTATGAGACTAATGTATTGTCTTGTATGGCTTAACATCATTCCTTTATTATATGCAGTGTTGTTGAGCAATATATTGACATATATTGATTATGGATGTTGTATTTAGATTATTGTTTAGGACAAAGGTTTAATCCTGTGCCTGGAGTGGTAGGCAGAGTGACACCAGTTCTCTAGTTCCCATCATTTAGGATATACTATAAATATTGATATATTGTGACAGCAATTTGTACAATACTGTTTTTTATTAGACTCTATTCGACCCATGAGATGTCTAACATTGTTTTAAATAAATCGGATTTGTACATTTATTGGAGGTCATTGTAAGTACACCCAGTCCAGAAATACCAACACATCCTCTTACTTCAAGTGATGATTTATATAGATAATTTGTATTTTAGAAGGAAAGAGTGAATCACAGCTCCTAAATCTTAGGTGGCTGGAGTAGTTCGTCTGAACTTTGCATGCTAGCTCTGCTCTTGTCAATATATATAAGTTTGAAATAGAGATTTGTAAAACATTATATCTATGAAGTAAGTATTAGCCAATTGTAACATAACAAAAAAAGACATTTAGGTAATGCAAGTTGTAAATATGGATTTAAGTAAGTTTAACCCAATTTTCTTTATTATCGCTTCTCCCCCAAAGAATAAAAGAAACTAGAACAAGAGGGAAGTCCATGTTCTAAATTTAATTCTGACTAGATTCCTGAGAATCCAGAGAGATGTTAAATGTCACCTGAAAAATCTGTGCCCATTTTACCTGCTCCTACTGTGCTCACAATACATAGTAACATAGTAATTTAGGTTGAAAAAAGACTTGCGTCCATCTAGTTCAACCCTTTTCCTATTCCTTTTTACCATCGTTGATCCAAAAGAAGGCAAAAAAACACAACAATACAGCAATTTCAAATTCTGTCCCGAATGGGGGGGGGGGAGAATTCCCTCCTGATTCCAAATGGCAATCAGATTTCTCCCTGGATCAACAAGCCCTAAGTAAAATATTAATCCTAATACTAACGTACATAGCCCTCTATGTTATGCTCTTTTAAATAAGTATCCAGGCCCTTTTTAAAGACGTCTAATGTATTCGATAGCACCACCTCCTCAGGCAGTGAATTCCACACCTTTATTGTCCTTACAGTAAAAAAACCCTTCCGCTGTTGTAGATTAAATCTCCTTTCCTCAAGTCTAAGTGGGTGGCCCCTCGTCCTATGTACTGTTCTGTTAATGAACAGGTCTTTGGAGAGCCCTTTGTATGGGCCCTGAACATATTTATATAGTGTTATCATATCCCCTCTAAGACGCCGTTTCTCTAGTGTATACAAGTTTAACTTTTCTAGCCTTTCCTCATAACTAAAACTTTCCATTCCCCTTACTAGTTTTGTAGCCCTCCTCTGCACTTTCTCTAGTTCCATAATGTCCTTTTTCAGAAAGGGTGCCCAGAATTGAACAGCATATTCTAGGTGGGGTCTTACCATGGACCTGTAAAGAGGCATAATAATATCTTCCTCCCTTGAGTCAATACCCCTTTTAATACATGCCAATATCTTATTGGCCTTTGCAGCTGCCAGCTGGCACTGCATGCTACTGCTAAGTTTATTGTCTACCATTACTCCCAAATCCTTTTCATTTGTAGATTTCCCCAGAGAAACACCATTTAAACTATATGTTGCATTTTTATTATTATACCCAAAATGCATAACTTTACACTTGTCTATATTGAATCTCATTTGCCATTTACCTGCCCAGTTACTCAATTTGTCCAAATCCTCTTGTAATGAAGACACATCCAGTTCAGACTTTATTACCTTACTTAATTTTGTGTCATCGGCAAACACTGATACATGACTCCCTATGCCCTCTGGGAGGTCATTAATAAACAAATTAAAAAGAAAAGGACCCAGGACAGATCCCTGAGGTACTTCACTTATCACGTTTATCCAAGTGGAGAACTTGCCATTTACTACCACTCTTTGCATTCTATCTTTCAGCCAATTTCTAATCCACACACAAACATTTTCCCCTAGGCCTATTACATTCAGTTTGTACAGTAACCTCTTGTGTGGAACCGTATCAAATGCCTTGGCAAAGTCTAAATAGATCACATCAACCGCCGATCCCGCATCTATATTATTACTCACTTTTTCATAAAATGCGATCAAGTTAGTTTGACAAGACCTGTCTTTCACAAAGCCATGTTGACTCCTGCTAATAATATTCCTGTTCCAGCAGAATTCTTGAATATATTCCCTTAGCAACCCTTCAAACAGCTTCCCTACCACAGATGTCAAGCTTACAGGTCTGTAATTTCCTGGCTGTGACTTTGATCCCTTTTTAAATATGGGCACCCCATCTGCTTTAAGCCAATCCATGGGCACCATACCTGAAATAAAAGAATCCCTGAAAATCAAATATAACGGTCTGGCCAGGGCTCTTTAAGTACCAGTGGGTGTATACCATCTGGCCCTGGAGCTTTGTCTACCTTAACACCATTAAATTGTTTTAACACTTTTTCTTGTGTTAGCCAGTCCCATGTTTGCTGTGACTGTTCTGTAAAAGTAGTTTGCAGATTCTTGTCCATTGGGTCTTCCTTGGTAAAAACAGAATACAATATATTCCATCATCACCAACAGTGAAATTATGGTGCTTGTTGATAGCGTACTTCCTGCTGATGAATCATCAGAGACAGGTGTACATCTGACACAGAAGCACGATAATGACTAATTAAAATAAAAACTCCCCATAGGCAGGAAGCAAAAGAGTTACCTTAAATGTACTCTAAGGTGTCCAGAATGATCCCTAATTAAGCATTTGAAAGGAGACAAAATATCTATAACAAGTTTTATTAAAGTAATATATTTAAAGCGGAACTTTCACCCGCTATAAAGTTGCCCTGCTATAGTTAAGCAGGTAGCGACTAGCTTCTCAATAAATATTTTACCTTTTAAAAGTAGCCCGATGTAAAGAAATCCATCATTGAAGGAGACCTGAACACAGGCTACAGCGCAGACATCTTGTCTGCACGCCTGTGCTGTCAGTCCCGGTCTCCAGTGTGTAGACTGCACTGCACCATATGGTTACCGGAAGGGACTGACGGTGCAGGCGTGCAGACTGTGCTAACCCGGCCATCAGTCTCCTCCAGTTATGGGTTTCTTTACATTGGGCTACCTTTGGAAGGTAAAATATATATTGAGAAGCTAGTCGCTAACTGCTTAATTATAGCAGGGCGACTTTATAGCGGATGAAAGTTCCACTTTAAAATATGTGTTAGAAATAAAATCTCTGCAGTTGCCAGAAACAAAAATCAAGGACTGACTAATCAGAGAAATAATATATAGACATATGGCAGATTAGCAAGGAGCATGACACTTTAATGTCCATCAGTGTGTGTGATAGATTGCTCCGCAGTCTATAAGATAGTGGTTAACATGATAATCAACCATGATCTAGTCACATTACCAGTGACCAGATACAAAGATGCCCCTTCTAAAGCCTTCACTTTATGCAATGTATACTAATTGCTTTATTCTGCTTGTACAAGTGATCTAGTATGTGGAACATGTTAGACACCTCCATTTTAAGTTGGTGATGGTGCAAGTGGATATGCTCTTGCAAGTAATATAACAAATTGCAAGCAGTGTAGGAGCAGATAAAATGTGCTCACATTTTGCAGGCAATATCTAGAATGCCTCTAAATTCTAAGATTAATTTAATAATAACTCAGTTTAGGAGTTAGGTGAATCAGGGCTTGCAACATATCACCTATTTTCAAGGCAGATGTTATCAGCAGACAAAAACTAGCATTCAAGGAGTGATACAAACCACTGATCTATCACATGCTGTAGTTTATTTAAAACTGAAGATTTATGGGATAGAAACACAGAAACATAGAATCTGACGACAGATAACCATTTGGCCCATCTAGTCTGTTGATTTTCCTACTGTAAAAACCTCAAACCTTTTTTGGTCCATGGTCTTTTCTTATGTTAAGGATAGCTTTATGCCTATCCCATTCATGTTTAAATTCTGTCACTGTATTAACGTCTACCACTTCTGCTGGTAGGCTTTTCCACTTATCTACTACCCTCTCAATGAAGTAAAACTTTCTTACATTATGTCTAAAACTGTGTCCCTCTAGTTTTCAACTATGGCCTCTTGTCCTAACATTTTTACTCCTTTGAATTGTACTTCCATCCTGCACTTTGTTGAATCCCTTCAAGTGTTTGAATGTTTCTATCATATCCCTTCTCTCTCTCTCTCTGCTTTCATCCAAGCTATGCAAGTTCAGATCCTTTAGTCTATCCTGATATTTGTCTCTAAGTTTGTCTCTAAGTTCTGCATGCACAATGTGGTATGCTGACGGTATGGGCTACCTGCTGCTACCCTATAATACCATTGCCAGAGGCAAAATTAGCAGTGACCTGATGTTGTATTTTGGTGCTGCCCACTGAATGGAAGGAAACCCAGTGAGCATTTACGATCATATAGTCTGTATTCTGGCCATTTGTTTACATATCAATTGTCAGGTGAATTTTCTTGCTGTATGATATTTCTACCACACTAACCACCTGCTTATACAGTTCTGGTAAAGCCATACTTGAAAAATAAATGTGGTTTTGCTTGGGATAAGCCAGCAGGGTGCAACACATGACATCTGTTCTTTAAAACCTCTGTTTTCTAGAAAACAATATAAAAACATTTCAACCATCAGCATTTTAGAAACTTTGCCTTTCCAAAGATGTGCTTCTGGAAGTTTTTGTCTCATTACTAAGGACTCAGTAAGTTTGGGTTGGCAGTTCATAGCATACAAACTGTTTAACTTTATTTATTGAACATCATGGCTTGCGGAGGCTTAACTTTATTGCTTGAACAACATAGCTTATAGTGATGGAGGAGGTGTTGGCAGCAGCAGTAGGTTTGGGTACTCTATGGCTCTTGTTATCTGCTCCAATAAACTCAGAATCATAATTCTCTGTGTTTTTAATTTGAAGAACAGCAATATTAATTATTGCAAATTAATATATGGTGGCCTCATCTATGAGACATCTACAGCACTACTATTATGTGTCCATGAGCCCAGTAAACTTTAAGGAGTCCTTCTATTGCTGCTAGTTGTTGCAATTCTTATGTGCTGCTGCTGGTTTGTCTCCCAATCAGATCTGTGTTTGTGTTTCAGGTGGGATCTCAATGAGGATATGCCTAGATGGGATTTACCCACTGCTCACATGTTTCTACACACACAGCAGATAGTACTGTTTCTGAATCATGAGGGAAGTATCTTCATACTGTAGATTTCATAAACTGAGGGGTTCCTGACAGCCTACCACTGTTTTAGGGACTAGACTGTGCAATTAGACTAGCAATAGGTGTCAATGTCATTGCAATTCCAAAAACAGCAATCATCTTAGCTAGGGTTTCAGATGTTGATTAAAACCGATGTTGCTGCTTACTCAAGAATAAAGTGTGTGTGACTGGATGTGGGTTGGACTTGGAAGCTGCAATGATGATAACTAACATGATGATTGCATATTTTAGGCATGTTTAACAATCATAGTGCTCATTTTCAGTGGTGAAAGATAAAGCCAATTCCTTTCAGCTAATGTTATGGCCTTGTGTCACGGTTTTTGATGAACACTCAGACCCGACTGGTAAGGTTAAAATAACTTTATTGAAATAAAGTACATACAGTGGTAAAGCCCACAAGGGCACAATAACAGAACAATACAGTATTAACAAGCCAGTCCCTGGAGGAATAAGGACAGCTGGAGGCAACGGCTGGCTGGAGAGAGTTCTTATCTAGAACCCCAAATGACTGGAGGCTTCACGAGACTATAGGCAACCCACCCCTAGTGGACTAGGGGCTCACTGAGGCTACGCAGCCCAAGTACTGGCAGAAGGACCCCAGATCACTAGGAGTCCATAGCATGGTAACTGGCACAAGTCCCAGACTCCTGGGAGACACTGAACCCAGCAGCAATAAGGCACCACTGACCCAAGAGACTAGGATCACAGTAAAACCTAGGCAATCACTTCTGGTAGGTAAAACCCTAGAACTCTAGTGGTGGATCGAGGCGACACAACATGAAGGCAACTAGTGTCCCAGCGCACGAGCAGGGTGTAAATCACGCTACAGCTGGCTCTTGAGCCTGGAGGCTACTGTAGGTAGAAATGGAGCACTGACCCTGCCTAGAGGATCTAAGCACTGAAAGAGTCCTGAGGTAATGCCCAAAGTGAAGTCTGCAGCTCCCACAGTGAGTGAGCCCAGCTGGGAAGCGAAGGAGGACACAGATGCTACAAAGCACTGAACCGGTACTTCGCATGTGCACACCGTCAGAGGCGGTTTACCAGATAAGCGGTTATAGCACGAATGCTCAGCCTTCAGTCGGCAGGATAACAGAAGCGCTGTCACGGTTTTATTGAACACTCAGACAATTTGGTTAAGATAAAACAATGAAGCTTTATTAAACAACTTAATGAAGAACAGAGATGCCCTTCTCTGGTCCAGAATTCAATCAGAGGATAGTAATAATGAATCTGACACAGGTCAGGGCATAAACAGTTAACAAAATATGCAATAATGACTGGAACAGAGACTGGAACAAAACCTCAGCAGTACTGGTCCAGAGAGGCCCTAAGAGGGACTGATACTGCAGGACAGACACCCCAATAAATAGGGAAGAGAATAGGCTCTACCGGCCTTACCTATAACCAGGTAAGGCAGCCCAAGTAATGGTACCAACGAGTATACTGAGGAAGTTCCCGGAGGCACGCAGGATAGGCACAGTCTGCACAGGGAGCAACAGGTGTGATATAGGCAGACTACTCTAAATAGCGTAACCGGAGGTAGCGGGTAAGTGCGGACTGACAGGTGGTAGAACTGCTAGTGACCGTAGAGCACAGGCTGTATAGTAGGCAAATGGAGACTGCAAGGAGGCACAGGCTGAGAGGTAGTGCAACTGGAGGCAGCGGTTAAGAGCAGACTGACAGGTGGTAGCACGGCTAGTGACCGGAGAGCACAGGCTGTATGGTATGCAAACGGAGGCTGCAAGGAGGCACAGGCTGAGAGGTGGCGCAACCGGAAGCAGCGGGTAAGAGCAGACTGACAAGTGGTAGCACCGCTAGTGACCGGAGAGCACAGGCTGTATAGCATGTAAACGGAGGCTGCAATGAGGCACGGCTGAAAGGTAGCGCACCCGGAGGCAACTGATAAGCACCGACTGGCAAGTGACCGTTAAGGCAAAGGCAATGGGCACAAGACAGGGACAACAGTGGCACTAGCGACAAGCAGACGCTAGGTGAGCAGCCAAAGCCAGAATCGGTATACAGAGAGCGGTAGTCAGCCAGAGCCTAGATCAGTACACAAAGAGCAGTAGTCAGCCAAGCCTGGGTCGGTACACAGAGAGTGGAGTCAGCCAAAGTCTAGATCGGTACACAGAGAGTGGAGTCAGCCAAATCGGTAACGGATTGTAGTTAGGCAAGCCGGGTCCAATCAATACGGGCAGCGAAGACAGGAGCAAGGTCAGACGAAACTGGATCATACATGGAACAGGAACACAGCAACAAACGTCAGGTCGGGAACACCACGAAAGGGCATCGGCATAGTGACAGGAGGGCATATATAAAGGCAAGCCCTGGGAGGGGTTAACAACACAGAACCAATAAGAAGCAGCCAAAGCAAACCCAGAAGTAGGAATGTCGCTCAGGCAGAATCACAGGCACCGTGATAAGCTCCACGCGTCGCTACTACAGACAATCGCAACAGGTCAGGCAGCAGAGTGGAAGCTAGCCTGATAGAGACCAAGCGGGTTCTTAGCCAGGCACAGTAGCAATGGAGCAGATTCACAGCCAGATACTAATCAGAAGCGTAGCGGGTTCATAGCCAGATAAGTGAGCAACAGAGCAGGTTCTCATCCAGATCAGTCGGCAACGGAGTGAGTTCTCAGCCAGATCAGTCAGCAACGGAGCGGGTTCTCAGCCAGATCAGTCAGCAACACAGCAGGTTCTCAGCCAGATCAGTCAGCAACAGAGCGGGTTCTCAGCCAGATCAGTCAGCAACGGAGCGGGTTCTCAGCCAGATCAGTCAGCAATGGAGTGGGTTCTCAGCCAGATCAGTCAGCAACAGAATCAACAACACAGGATACACAGGAACGTCATCAGACAGGCCAAGTCATACACAATCAGAGTAAAACAGGAACTAACTTCAGGAACAGGTACACCACGAAAGGGCGCCTTAGTATAGACATGACAGAATATATAAAGACTGGCTCTAGGTGGAGTCAGGATAGCCAGACCAATAAGAGCGAGGCAGTGAATCAAGCAATAATAATGTCGCTGCCTACGGCACCGTGATACCTTGACATGATTGCTATTACTCTCGCCTTCATTTGCTGGACACCACCAAAATAACATTGATTTTTACCATAAAGGACAAAACAGAACTGTTTACATGTGAGTGATGCCTTCTTGTAACTCTCAAAAGTACTTTATCATGTACGTCTCTGGCTCTAGTACCTGTTACTGTCAATCTCAGGTACTGCTCAGGTCAAGGCCTACCTCATTGCATTGAAATCAATGAGAAGACTGAATTTCGCCCCACCATGTGGCAAGTTCCCCTTCTGTTTCTGCAGGCATAGGATTAAAGTGTGTCAGGTTCCCACAGCATGCCATACTGTGTTTGTGAGAGGAAGAGAAAGCAGCACAACTTTCAGCTAGAGAAGACAGTCTAATTAAGTGGTTAGGGATTCTTGTATGCAGAAAAGCATTAAGGGAGTATGGGGGCAGTCTTGGGGACAGGAAGAGAGAAATGAGGTTACCCCAACATTCTGTATGGCTGACTGGGAAGTTCACAGGCAGCCATGGTCAACGTGTCTTCCTGATCTGGCTTTTATCTCTATTCTATGGCAGTCTGGTGGTGTGAGAAGGGAGCAAAGGAAGTTTACAAGAAACACCCCAAAATTTAGTGTGACAAGTGACACGGGAACCTGTGACTCAAGTTCCTTTCTGATCTGGCTGTGATCTCTATGTCAGGAAAATATGGGGGTGCAATAAGGGAGTAAAGGAGAATTACACCATCCTTCTATGTCTGACTAGGAAGACACAGGCAATGGTGATCCAAGTTTCTTCCTGATCTGGCTGTTATCTCTGTCCTAGGGGAGTCGGGGGAAAGAAGCAGTTGAACTGGGAGTGAGTCAGTAATATGATAGTGAGGAACACTTCATTAAACTAACTAAATAAATAATACAAACAATATATACAGAGACAGGGACCCTGGAATGGGATGTGGCAAACTGATACTAGACAAGATCAAAGGCAAGACATATCACACAATCAGTTTACACAACATATCACAATTAATTCTACTGTGTACTCTACAGTAAAAGCACACTCAGCAGTTGAGTAATGTCCATTAAACACACAAGGGGCATGGAGAAAGGAGTAGGAGCAGTGCAGGGAGGTGTGAGTAAAGTGGTAGTTCAAAAACTGAATGCAGCCATGGTTGCTGCAGCGTGTGCATGGTGATCCACCACCAGCACCAGTAATATTAATAAACCATCTAAAACACTGAAGATGACAATGAAATGCATTCCAGTGTTGATGACAAAGTGGCGATCATAGTAAAAATCCTTCAAAGGGGAAAAGTAAAAGAAATTGTTTGAGACCTCTAAAAGCCTAGAGGAATTTAAAAGTACTGGGCAAGAAGTAGTGATCGATGGGGAGGATAACCTAATTACTGAAGATGATAATTATGATGTACAGTAATGCAGAAAAGTTTTAGGCAGGTGTGAAAAATGCTGTAAAATAATTAAGAATATTTTCAAAAATGTTTATAGTTTATATTTATCAATTAACAAAATCATTGAACAGAAGAAAAATCTAAATTAAATCAATATTTGGCGTGACCACCCTTTGTCTTTAAAACAGCGTCAATTCTCCTAGGTAGACTTGCACAGGTCGGGGATTTTGTGAGCAATATAGCCAGGTGTATGATTAAACAATCATACCAAACAGGTGCTAATGATCATTAATTTAATATTTAGGTTGAAACACAATCATTAACTGAAACAGAAATACCTGTGTAGGAGCAAATTTCAAGGCAGACAGGGGTTTCCAGATGTGCTGTCCAAGCTTTTTTGAAGAAGCACAAAGAAACAGGAAATGTTGAGGACCATAGACGCAGAGTGGTCTTCATGGAAGACTTGCAGCCATAAAAGCCATACCTCTGATGTAGAGTGAAAAAAGAAGAAAACAAAGAGGCACTTCCTTGTGTGATATTGTAGTGTATTCATATCATCATACCGCCACCAGTAGGACAATACTCACAAAACAGTTGGCTGGAATGACACTTGTGTGTAAACCAGCAAATACAACTGTAGGGATTTTGAAGCTGTCCCTTACACAGCTCTCTTGGTCTTTTGTAATAGACAATCGGCTGTTCTGCTGTAATCCCCTCACTCACTGAGGAATGAATATGTGTACCCAAAAAAGAAAAGAAAAAACACACAGGAGGTGCCAATAGTGCTTTATCACTCAAGATATGAATTAATACAGTAATAATATGTGTATACACTATACACATTTGTATGTTGCTGCATAGATACTTATGTATAGATACAGCTAAACAGGCTTACAGGGAATATCTATCACGGTGCAGTGATTCCCCTCCTGTCACTCTCTCTTGTGCTGTGCTCTGATTGGTTGAGCCTGTTTGGCCCGCCCCTGGTGACCTTTTTATACTGGGCCATTGGCACCTGTCAGGTGCCCTTTCGTGGTGTTCCTGAGTCAGTTTTGCTGTGCTGTGTTCCTGCGTTCCTGATTTCTGGTGTACCGACTTGGCTTGCTCTGACTATGTTCCTGTGTTCCTGCCCCGTGATTTGACCCGGCCTGGCTGACGTTCCTGCTCGTATCCTGATAATTAGGGGGGAAAGAAGAAAGCCGCTCCAACATCGTTCTTCAAACGTATACCAATTTCTTCATAAAAAGACTCAAATGTACAACGTTAAATCCCACACTGCTACACGTTTTGTAACGATCAACGTTACTTTTTCAAGTTCTGTAGGTAATTAATATCAATAAAACAAAATGGAGCGGCTATTTAAAACATCTTGTTGCATCCTGATTGGACAATGGACACACAGCCAGAAACCTGCCAATCAAAAAGCTATCCTCTCAGGATGGCCACAATGTTATCGGTCCGATTTGGCTGACCGGTTATTGCAGGATCCCCACTATGAATGCCCACTAGTCCAAGTGGGTGTATATTTATACTTTCAATCTCCTAGGGGCGTACATAAAAAAAATGACAACAATATACTGTATATAATTACAAATACATTAATTAAAGGTATACCTCTCCTCTATTGCATTATACGTATACCCGGGAAATAATTTATAGCAAGGCTACCTAGCCCCTTAATTTCATACAAGATGTAAAATGTAATCCTTCTAACAATTTGGTTCCAAAATCACAAAGAAATGAATCATAAAAGAATAAATGCACATTAACTTACATGCCAAAAGACGGTGGGGGCACATTCGCCTATCTAACAAAAAAACTCCAAAGTCCCAAAGACTTAAGGGAAATGAAAACTCACATGTCTCCCCAAGCCATGTAACATGTGTGCAGAAAATGAACACGAGTAACCTTTTTAAAGTCTCGGCTACGTGCATAATAAACATACCTGGAAACTTTTGAGACAGGGCTACCCGGAGGGTAACCCTGTCAGTGCTGACCTGGGGGAAAATGATGCGATTCGTGTCATAAAAGGGGCGGGGCTTAGTCACGGAGGGGGGGGCGGGACAAAAAAATGCAAAATGTATCTAAGAGGGTGGGGAGTGGGAGGAACCAGGTGGGACTGAGCGCAAGTGGGTAGAGTTTCTATTTAAACTCTGTCCACCCGGTAATCAACACATTGCCCCGGAGACCCGGTAATTCAGTCTGAAATCCGGAGTCTCCGGGGCAAAACCGGAGAGTTCCCAGGTATGATAATAAACATATCACATTTCTTGCTTCCTCACATCCAGTATCTCCCGTCTCACAGAGGATAAATGGAAGGCACATGATGTACATCGATGTCTACATTGGAATCAAAGGGGGTATACACAGCCCCAACAAAAAAAAGCACGCATCCAAATCCGAAAAATAATGCTGATGCTAATAAGTGTGTGTAGTGACACTAAATGAACGGATCTCATATAGACCCTAAGTGATGTATCTTCTAAATAAGTGTCTTTCTTATAACATAAAATACCCTAGTCCCTCGATGGGGTACTGGGCTGTATTCAATATGATCCTAAGTGAATCTCTAATCTACATACATGTTACTGGATTTCTCTAATAGTATTGTGGTTTGTGACTGTAAAGTAAATGAAAAAGTTGTGTGATGTGAGTGCTTACAACTACAAGTTGTGTAGTGAAATTATGTTTATTAAAATTGGAAGAAATATGTATTTGAATAATATATATATATATTGTAAAAAAATATATATAAATATGTATGTGTATGTATGTATGTATATATATGTGTGTGTGTGGACAAATGTATATGTTTGTGACTTGGATAACCCCTGTGATGGGAGTGCTCTAAATAAGTGCTGTGAAATGTGAAATCGGATACAATACTTAGATTCAATGCTTGGATTTCCATAAATATATGGAAATAAGTGTCTAAAAAAGTTGAGTTTTGAAAGATGTGTATATCGTTTATGAAGTGACTAGGTTTATGTCTATATTGCTCAACTTCTTACCACTGGCTCTCAGCTATCTCGTTGAGGCCCAGTGGATATAACATTTGCATCCTAAAGATCCAAAAGGCCTCTCTACTAGCCAGGCTTTAAATTCTATCCCTGCCCTTAGGTGAAATCCATTCAATGGGTAACACCTGTAGGCCTTTGGGATTTTGGTGATGGCGCTCTAGAAAGTGTCTAGACAAACTGTGTTACATAAAGCCTGGGTTGATGTTCCTCCTGTGTTGTCCCTGTTGTGTCCTTTGTTGTTGAATGGTGCGGCCTATGTATTGGAGGCCGCATGGACAAGAGATTAGATAAATCACAAAATTAGTACCACAGTTCATAAAGGACTTAATTCTAAAAGTTTCTTTAGTTGTATATGATACAAACATGTCTATTCTGTGGCCTATATAATCACAAGTTTGACATCTAGATTTTCCACACTAGAAGGATTCAATCAGTCTAGTCTGACCCTCCATACATGTGGGTCCTGCATTCACCCTATCTAAACCTTTCCTTCTCGTTGGGGCTAACTGATTTTTCAGAGTTGGGGCACTGAGATAGATAATTATTGGATACTTTGGGATTGTTGGTGCCAGAAGTGTATCCTTGGTTAAAATCCTCCACAAAGTGATCAAGCTGATACAGTCATATTATGCTGGAAACTGTATTCAGAAAGCAACAGATTAACTGTCAAAACACCACATGCATTGTAAGTAAACTCTCTGGACACTGTAGGGCAACAATAAGACAAGATAAAAAAAAAACAGAGCGAAAAATAAAGTAAGCAGAGCTTGCTATGCAAAATTCAGCAATAGGAGTACCCTTGTTTTACTCATCAGGAAAACCCCTGATATATATATTTTTATATAATAAAGGTATTACTCCTCTACTTCTACTCCACTAGGATTTTTTTTATTTTTCTACTGTTCTTCATGTCCCCCCTGTAATGATCTACTTTTGTCTTAATGCATGTGGTCTTTGGTGCCATTGTATGCAAAAAGATAGAAGAGGAGAAATTCTGGAGAAAACCAAATGCAACACAAAGAACAGTTAAAAACGTCCATTGATTGAAGTGTTTTTCTATTCCCTTGAATTCTAGAGACATTACCAAAAGAGGTGTCAAATTACAGTAGCAAAACCAAAGTCCTATCTTGCAACAGTGTATAACGTAATTTTTCCACTATACAAATTGTCGGTAAGACCTCAACTCAAATATACAGTGCAATTTTTGGAACCAGTTCCAAAAAATTATTAGAACTAGAAAGAGTACAGAGGAGAGCAACACAATTATTTCAGGGTATTGAGGATTTGCAGTATGAAAAATGTCTAGTCAAACTCTGTTTATTTGGTCTAGAGAAAAAACACCTAAGAGGGGATCTTGTCACATTGTATATATATATGTACGGTCAATACAATGATCTTTCCACTGAGCTTTTCATTTCAAGGCCTGATCAAATAATTACTTAAGAGTAGAGGAAAGGAGGTTTCACCTTCAATAGAAGAAGGGGGGGGGGGGTTACAGTATGGTCTGTTAAATTGTGGAATTTCTTGACCATGTGTGGTAATGGTAGCAAATACAATAGATACATTTAAGAGTTGATTAGATGCATTTCTAATTATATTGTTATAGTTATACTGTGTAGTAGTAGGTAAAACAGGAGTTTCTGGTAAACAGACTAATACCCATTTTGCAGTTAACAAGGTTTATATAATAATTTCTGGGTTATAATAAGGCAAAGGTTGAACTTGATTCAACCCAATTTATTATGTAGTTATGTATGAAACATAAGAAATGCATTGGCAACCTCTCTAGCATTCAAAGGGTTAAACCTCCTTTTAAATCAATAGGCATTTTTGGGTACCTTTATTTGGGATAATATTATTTGTCACTTATAGTGCAATTGGCTTGCTCCAGAGTTGCTTCACTTTAGCTTCCTAATATGAAATACAGTGATCATGATGTAATGCAATCTGCTTAATGTAAAATACAGTTACAAGGGAAGCTAAAAGGTAAAGTTAAACATGATTAATCTATCTGTACTTCTTGTGATCGCTGTACTTTCTTCATGTAAAAACAAACAAACATACACATATGTTGTAATTCTCATGATAACTAGAGTTTAATTGAAATAATTAATAGCTAGACCGGAAAATTGCCTTTCAGAAGAAAATTGAAGAATTGATAAAGTGGAAAGTGCTTCAGTAATTCTCTGAGAGTGTTTGCTGGAGCAGCAGGGATGTTTCCTCTCAGCATGCAGACATTCCAGGGAGCCTTGTCTTTAGCTTTCCACTAACTGCTTGTAAAATCCAATGTTTAGCTGACCTCGAGCGGGCTATTAAGGGCTTCTCTAAAGTACTGCAAGTTCTCTGAAATATTCTTTTAACTATTTAAACAAGAAAGTAAATATCAGTAGTTGTCAGATTTTTTTTTCCAGCAGTCTTAAATTTATAATTCATATTTTTTTCAATAAAGAGATCAAAATAACCGTGTTCATTAACTAGTACCCTGCTGTGGTCTTTTGTACACTAGTGTTTTTAGAAAGAGTAATGTATTACAATTAAAATCTTTGTCAGCTATTCTAAAGAAAAGAGTGTTTACAAGGAGCAGTGTCATCGAAAATTTAGCATTTGCATATTTTCTTATTAAGGAAGTTTATAATATTATGTAGCATCATTTAACAGTTCTCCTACCCTGGCATTTTGTATTTTTCCACAGTCTTAAAGTTGAAGTGTCATTTTCTTTTAAAACAAAGGAAGAATAAAGTAAATAAAATACAAAAACTGTATGTGTTGAATCAGGTAAAAAATACAAAGGCAAGCATATAGTTATTAACTCTTCCTTTTCCGTGTTCCACTGACTGGCATTCTGCCATATATAAACTGTAAGAAAGAGAAAGTTAGTCTCATATCAGAGGTGGTGATCATTTCACTTACCTATCAAAACAGGAAACATACTGGATCATCAGACTTCAAACACTTGTTCCACAAGGTCTAAGTGAAGAACTAGACTTGTAGTTTATTTAGAATTCTTCTGGTATCCTACATTGGTTTGCCATTCATTATGATGTGTGTTGATATATATATATTTTTGCCTCCTCAATATACCCAGTAGTTTTTGGTAATGTTTTCCCACCTTCTAGTGCTAGTTCGCATAATACAAAATATAAACTTTTTTCTTGTATTGTTCATCTACACGCTCATGCATTGGTTAATGCTATATGGGAAAGATGTACCCACTAAATATTTCCATGCAGGACTTATACCCTCAAATGCTGTTTCTGTTCCCCACAACTATATTATAAAGGTCTTCTTATTTATTCTAATAGAAATAAGATTTTTAACAGGATTGAGGCACTCATTGAATCTGGATAATGTTGTAATAGATTGGTTGTAGAAGGATCACAATAGAATACAAAATGATCCTCTGTATGCTTTAACATACCGTCAATATACAAATCTACAACATCCCATAAAAGTGTTTATA
The DNA here is from genome assembly GCA_037306005.1 of Rhinophrynus dorsalis. NCBI lineage: Eukaryota > Metazoa > Chordata > Amphibia > Anura > Rhinophrynidae > Rhinophrynus > Rhinophrynus dorsalis. The sequence continues at coordinate 260,058,880 of CM074722.1, forward strand.
AATGTCACAAAAAGATAAGAGGTATTACCTTTGATGTACGAACATACTTTAAATGAATGTAACACCCATTATTAGATTATGGTTCTTATTCACTTGTCAATGTGGTATGTATTTTAATCTACTGCCATTAATCTTGTTAGTCTACAAATTATGGGAGATGATTCATATTTGAACATTTACGGACCCCTCTATATACCACATAGGACGATGGTCTCATAATTTCCTTTTTCAGCAGTTTTTGTGTTATATATCTTTAATACCTATAATGGTCAATAATTTATTACGGAACATTCTATCACCATCATATAAACGTGTCTATATATGTTAAGTAAAAATAAAAAGGCAAAAAGTAATATATATTTATTTTTTATGTACAAATTCAAGAAGTTGTTTTCATAAACAAACTAATAAGGGATGTACTGGAGATTACTCTATAAACACTAATCTCTCCAGTCTGTGAACTATGGGAGTTAATTGTTTCATCTTTGAATGTTCATGGGTCAGCCTATATCCCCCAGACAATCACTTTATTATCACCCCATTCCCAGTATTATTGGTGTTATATTTATTTGTGTAACATTAGATTTCCATAATACTTACACACCTTACATATTTGTTGCGCAAGTTAGAGTATCCGTTGCTATTCCCCTTTGTGGTTGGGTTTTTACGGAACAATATATTACTACAAGTCATTATTCATTTTTATCAATGTTGTGTTAGTATCACTTTAAACATGGATTTTCGTGTTTATCTGATCCAAGGTCATGAATAAAATGTTATTCATCCATAGCTATGTGGGATAGAGTGTTTTTTAATGATTGTCACTTTTTCACTCCTTGAGATGCATAATTCTTATTGGACTAAATCTTGCCTGGTGGTTGGTGAGTTTGTGCATAAATTAGGGTCAGTTTAGAGGATGCAACTATTTGTTCTAGTGAAAGGTGTGGTGGTGAGCTAAAATGCATAGAGCTATCCCATATGCAAGGCTCAAATGCTGTTTTGCTGAGAAGAGTGAGGGGAGAAGGGATACCTGAGGGACTTTTGGATATGTGGTCTGGTTGAAGAAGGGGACTAATCATCTGCACTGGTGGCATCAGGAAGAAAGAGGAGAGAGCAGCAGCAATGGTGACTGATGGAATACTGGCTTTGATGGGCATGATTTACATGGAGGTCTGGTAAGAATACATTGATATTGTTTGTGTTTCACTAAATAACTTGCCTGTATTTCTCACATCATTGCACAAATAAGTTCTGTGTGCTCTTGTAAGCAGCCACCCTGTACTTTTATCCCCTAAGCCATCTCTGACCTTGTTACCCTGTCTCATATACATATGTCCAATTTGGGATGCATATAACCTGTTTAGGAATCTTTGCTGCTACAGAGCATATATCAGTTTGATGGTTGATTAAACAGATCACACTCAAGGTATTCATCTCCCAACAACATTAGAGGAATCCTAAGCCATTACTTTTTTTTTCTTTTGTTTTGTTTTCTTCTCCTTTATTCCCTGCGGATATTTATACTGTATGTTTATAATTTGTTAAGTGATTCTTTATTTTATTTATTTATTTATCTATTGTTCTTTATATTAAAGATTATTGCCATTGTTTTATACAGTGTATCTGGCTAAATATATATGTGAACTGTTTCTTATAATTTTGATACTACACTTAGAGGGCTTTCCTTGTGATGTCTACCCCCCACCTTCATTCATAATCTATCCCACGTACAAGTAAGATGGAGGAAAAGCTTTGAGCTCTCCCTGCTTTACATCACTGCAGTGCTAGAACTGAGTGTTCAGCAATTTTATCAATTTTCATTTTAGATCTTCATTCCAATATAGATGACAACTTTATCATAGTTATTATGTAGAAATTTCTGCATTGATAACAATTATCATCTTTTATGTAATATAGATTTTAATATTAAATGACAGTACCTCACAAGGCCTTGCTAAAATTTATAGCACAGCCAAATACAATATGGGTACATTTTCTGTAAGTGTTGCCATCTATAGTTTGCTTTGTGATGTTTTCAAGAAATACCAGTTAAAACTTTTGTAAGTGGTGCCAGTAAACATTTCTTGGTCACAATGACATTCATTCCAGTTTGCTGATATATGAACTGTTGACCTCCAATTATGAGGAATTATTAAAATTTAGTGCCACAAAGAAAATACATGTTTTTACCAGTGGAATCTATGACATTCTCTGAAGGTCTGCACTGTGGCAGCTGAAAACATGCCATTTATGCCAGAAAGTGCAAAATTTGGCAGCCTCAGAGCTTTATTTATTTTTTTTACCAATGTTTTTAATACTAGCAAAAGTTCCCGTCCCCATACTATTAAAACCCAGAACTTTCCGCCATATAGCATGTTATAGGATAGGCAGGAAAGAGAGAGAAAGCAGACAGAGTAAGAGAAAAAATAAATATTGTTTTCAGTGATGGCTAACACAATGATCAGCAGGACAAAACTGGTGAGACACTGCTGATGCTTTTGTATCGGACATGGAGGAAACCAGCGGCACCAGCAATAAAGAGAGCTCCCTTCCCTCTGTGCACATGATCCCCAGTCCCCCAAATGCTTCCCCAGGAATCTGAGTGATCTAATTACACTTCTAACAAATGCCAGAAATTTCTCTAGTGGCATCTAGCACTGCTGGCACTAGACCAGTAGTGAATATAGGCACAGTGGCATTAGAGACACAATGGTACGCATTTCACAGTGTACAAACTGCATTATCAACCAATATGGCCTTTAGCATCAACAGGAAAAAAGCGGTGTGTGCCTATATTGATTTTAATAAATCTTTTTTGTATTGGATCAGAATGGCTACTTTTTTTTCTTTTTTCTTCATTTTAATTTTTGTTTTTTTTTTCTCTGGATACCAACTGGATTATACTACACTGGAAGATTTCCAGAATTGCCATAGAGGATATCATCTGTACCCAAGCAGGGACAGGTAAAGTGCCCTGCATGCTATATATGTTGGTCACTAGTATATACTTGACGACTAACTACTTGCAAATGTGAGTTGATTCAATATAGTGCTAACTGTTGTTTAATCCTCCACGGGTTATATACTATTGGCTCCCCTCTATGTTTCCTGTTTTTTCTACATTAATACCAATCATGTTTCTGACCTAAAAATATTTAATGTAATCCTTCTCTAATGAGGTGACTTGTCTAAAGGTATTTTATAGTTCTCCAGCAAGACACTAAAATCATACATTTTTCAAATACGAAAAGACCTAACATATGCATTCCATCCTGTCATCAGAAAAACCAAGTGTAGAATTAATTGCTTTTTATTATTATTATTATTATTATTATTATTATTATTATGCAATGATCAGTCTGCTGAAAATATATATAGACTGAACAGTGTTGAGAAATGTGGTTGAATCTTGAAAACATTACACAAAATATCCATTTGCCAATCTGTTTTAACCCTTTAAGTGCCAGGTAGGTATCCAATGCACTGCAATGCAATGCATTAGATACCTCTCTGGCACTCAAAGGGTTAAGCAGAACTATTACTACTACCACTACTATGAAACATGACTATCTGAACAGACTCTGGCTCTGCTGTTCTTGCAGTGCTGTTTAACTAACTTAGTCACTAATGATGTCTCCAGTGCATTGCTTTACATTATATTAGAGACATCTCTGGTATCCAAGGGGTTTCTACATAACTGCTTGTTTTTGGAGGGACATTTAACACACTTTCAGTGCCATAAAGATGAGAAATACATTGGGACTAAATATTTAATTAACATTTAGGTAATTTTTTATATTCAAAATAACTTTATTGAGTATAAGAACAAATACATAAGGAAATAAAGTTTCCACAGTGTAGTAGAATACAATCCAGTAATATCCATAGATCAACTGGGGAACTTCCAGAGATATAACAGGGTAAAGAGAGATATAAGAGAAATGGGGAAGGAGAAGAGATGAAGAAAGGGAGAAGAGAAAAAGGAGAGAGAAAAGGGAAGAGAGAAGAGGAGAGAAAGAAAGGGAAAGAGATACAGGAGCTCTAGGGGAGAGAGGAAAAAAAAGTGGAGGGAGGGAAGTGAAGGGGGGGAGAGGATGAGGAAGTGCCAGTACTCAAAAACGTTAGTACGGAGGGAACACCATCAACAATTTGCTGAAGTGAGAAGCACAAGGTAGGTCTAGTTGTATGTCCTCAATAACTGAGTATATGGGTGCCACCAAGCGGTTACAGATTTGGGAGTGGGTACCCAGCAATTGGATGATTTTTGAGGGGTATAAAGACTCAAGCGAGAGGAAGGTTGGAGAGTCGAAGCGTAGCCTCATTTGGGTCTTTTCCTCTACTAATTATAGTTAAATGTAGTAGGTGATTTTTCATGAGTTAAATTAAGCTATTCAAGAACAGTAGGGGGTTCAGTATCCCACCAGTGTTGAGGAATAAGTGTCTTGGGTGCATTAAGCATTGTGAGGAGATCTTGCTTACTAAAGAAAGGAAGAGAAGGCAAATGAAGGTAAAATAAGGTTTGCTAAAAGGTCCTGGATAGGGTAATATGGAGAATGGATTCCATAAGGTCTAAACAAGCAGCCCAAAATGGGGCAATTTTTGTGAAGGACTACCAATTATGAGTTGGGGATCCTGGTTCTAGTAGGAACCTCCAATGTAGAGGGGAGATAGCATGTAGCTTGGTCGGCTTATAATACCAACGCATGAGGAATTTATAGTGAACATCTAAAGTCAAGGCAGTGATAGAGGCAAAGGCGGCTGCTGCCAAAGTGACGTCCCAGTCATCTTGTATTAGTGTGTCACTCGTCTCTCTCTCCCAGGCCAGGGCATAAGATGGTTTCAAAGAGGGGAGAGGGGGTGGATAGACTTGAGCAAATCCTCCCTAAGGTGCCTCTGAGGCCGGTGCGAGGAACAAGAAAGGAGGTGTAGAGGACCAACTAGGATTGATTAGGTTGTAGTCAAGAAAGTGTTTGATTTGGAGATATTTCCAAATCTCCTCATTAGGTAAAGCAAGATGGTTACTTAAAGAGGAAACATTGATAACTCTGCCCTGAGAAATATAATCCAAAAGACACTTAGCGGAAGAGTTGGACCAAGCTTGGAATTCTCGAGATGGAAGCGAATAGAGGGAAATTGTCCCTGAGAAGAGGGGGGAGGCCCAGCAGAAAGTGTTATTTTTATTGCCCACAAGCCTAGTGGAAACTACGGAGAGGATAGGATGGAGCTTAAATAAGCAAGTATTATCAAGGTATGTATAAATGCTTTATTTGCTCAAAAATAAACTTTTTTCCGATATATTCTATATGGAGTGCATAATATGGACTGGTCTATTTGTCCTCATATGTGGTATTTTAGGTTTCTGGAGGGACCTCTTATACCTTTTATTTATTTTTTTTAATTGTTTTTTAACCTGCGTCATCTGTGATTATTTTTATACAAATAATGCATTTATACATATCTTGATAATACTTGCTTATTTAAGTGCCTCTATTATCAGATTTTCTTTGGGAGATGGGATAAGGTGCTTGCTTTCTTTTTGCCCCTTCTTCTCCCCTTCTGTTTGTATATTAGGAATCCTATCAATAACATGAAACATATCCTATCGTAACATGAAAAATATTAATAAAAAAATCCATGGCAGTGTTAACTCTTTGAGTACTAGAGAGATACTCAATGCAATCCAATTAATGTGACAATAGACATTGGGTACAGTTTTTACTTTACTGATTGTAATCTACTGAAGATGGTTGCTATGATTACTCCAATGAAGTAAACAGGTCTCTGTTACATCGCATAGCATTTCGATATACACAAACATTATTTCCTTGAGATTACTGGTTTTCTACTCCGGTCCCGACCTATCCACGTAGTATACCAGTAGATGCAGGTTATGAGACACAGTATCCGCTTTTACTTGAAATATAATACACTTTGCCATGATTAGGGGACCGGGGCATTGCACAGTAGTCTACATATGTTAGCTAGAGTTGCAGAACGTTTTGCCACTATGTGTACCTGTGTAATTTCACCTGTTTTTGACTATTCATTAGAATTGACACATCACTCACTGTTTTATACTTAAGAACTGTTGCATTACATACTAGCTACTATTTCTACAGTATGATTACCAACTCAACTCTGTGCTCGGTAGGTTTAAAATTTTTTCCAACTTTTGTCTAATTTCATTATCTTATTGTTGACTCTATGCTTCTTTGATGATGCATTATATAGATGGCTCGTGTAAATATTATTATTTTATGCTTTTATGATTTCACTGTTAACACAGGGGTCATGTAAGTTTAATTAACCAAACACCTTTTTTGAGTGGTGTAGCCCTACTTTGGCGCGCAAACACTATGTAGAGGGAGGTTTATAAGGGGAGATTGTTTGTTCACTCTGTATTTTCCTGACGAAGGCTGTGTGAGAAACAGACAAAATGTTGATCTATTAAAACACTATGATCATCACAGATTTCCTTTGAAGTCCTGCATGTGCTTACTTATACTAATGGAATTATATGATAAGCTCAAGATCGAGCACCCAGACGGATGCCTTCTTCATATGAAAGTGCTTCCTAATCTGGTTCACTATATATATATATATTTATATATATATATATATATATATATATATATATATATATATATATATATATATATATATATAGCATCTATCTTTGTACCTACATGTAGGAGAAAAATATAGAATAGAATGGTAAAGTTATTAAAAAAGATATACAATAATAAATATAAAAACTGTGACTGCAGAAATAAAACCTACATATACCATATATGATATTGTAAACAATTTTCTATATATTCTCCAGTGATTCAAACCTCCATATCCATACTCATATGCTAACCTGTGATAAATAAGTAAAAATATAGTAGAAAAGATCCACACTGTATTGTGTGTCCACCAGGAGGTCGGACCCACCATGTACTTCAGCACATATAATAATTCAATTAACCATACAGATGCCCATGCATTTATAAATGTATAAACAATGACTACCCAAATACTGATAAAATGAATAAATCACAAAAGAAAATAACAGGAGTGATCAAATAATGATAATCCTTAAGGGTACCAATATTAATCCATAATGCAAGTGAATAAACTGCCTATAACAGTGATCATCGATAAACCATATCAAAAGTTACTTGGTTGAAACAAAAATATAATAAAAAAAAAAATAGAATAAAGAAAACACTTTTGACTGCTATAAAAAATTAAATGTGATACAATGTGATAAAATGAAATGATGACACCTAATAACTATTTGTTTTGAACTGATACTCATATGACATTCATAATCAATTAAGAAACTCTTCCAGTAAGCAAATGACAGCAAAAAATCAATTCTGCACATTCTATATCAATAGGTGGATGAAACATATGTTGATACTTACAATGAGATAATAGCTCAGATTGATGTCTATGAAACAGTTCTATTTTATATGCATTATGCCATACATCCAAGTCATGATACTCATGCATCCAAGTATTCAAGTTTATTTGATGAGCTACATACAAGCTGTATAATCCTTTAATGCTTTTAGTCATGAGTGGGCTATAGATAGATAGATAGATAGATAGTATCATCAAGGCAATCTTGCTACAAACACTCACGTGTGGAGCAGTAAAATCAGAACAATTTCCTGCAAGACTTTTTGCCAAAAAAAAATTGTTGTTTTTTTTTTTGCAAACATTTTATGCCTTTCAGCTCTGCGAAAGCTTGCTACTTTTTCACCACTGCGAATCAATTTTATACCCATGTCTCCTATTATTGCAACATTTCTCACCACAATATTACTTCTTCTAAAGTCGTAAGTGGAGAAATAAATAGCTGAAAGTCAAAGTTGTAAGTCCTGCAATACCATATGCCTTGAAAAGGTTGTTAGCAGACTGAGTGCCCACTCACTTCCTGCATATGTAACACTGGCATCCATCCTTGAAAAATAACTGTGGCTTGGAATATTCCAGCAGCAAGCACACACGACATCAGTTCTTTAAAGCCTCTGTTTACAACAAAAGAAAAGAGCAGCATGTCAACCACCAACATTTTGACAAGTTTTCTTTTCCATAGGTGTACTTTTGCATTATGTTTGTGCAGGTTTTGACTTGCTTCTAAGAACTTAGTAAGTGTGGGATGGCAGCACATAAAAGAAGAACTATTTAATTTTATTGCTTTAATGCCATCACTTCTGGAGGTGGTGGGTGTGGTGGCAGTATGGGTAGTCACTAGGGATGGGCGAAAATTTCCACCTCAAACTGAAATCGGCAAAAAATGGCAAAAAGTGCTGATTTTCCACTTCTTTCTGCTTTTTTCGCCTAGCTCATTCCATTGAAATCAATAGGAAAATAGAAGTTGCACACAACACATAGCAAATATTATTTTATTTCCCAACGGCATAGTGTAAAAGGGGCATGAGGGTGACTGTGTTGGTGGGGTGTGGGCAAAGAATCAGTTGAACAGGGGATGATTTTTTTGGGGGCATTGTTTACTGGGATTGGGGGGCAGTTAATAAAAAATAAATCCAAAATAAAATAAAAACCATAAGACATGGTATAAATGAGTCTGAGGAGGGTGCCTGTGTTGGTGAATGAATGAATCATTTGAACAGCTAATTTGTTTTGGGGGGGGTTCTTGACTGCTATTGGAGGGACAGTTAATAAAAAAATAAATCAATAAAAGAAAATAAGACATTTGTACGTAAAGTGATAGAGACAGGAACCCCCTGACATAAGCTGACACTGGGGTGGATTGATACTTGACTAGAGTATTTTGTAGAGGTTTATTTTTTTGATTTGTTGTTAGAGGCCTTTGTAGGACTGAGACTTATAAGAGGCCCAATCCCTGAAGAAACGTTGCTTTGTAGGACTTAAGCTTGTTTGGCACAAGCCCAAAGGAAATACTGATTTGTAGGACTTAGGCTTGTTAGAACCTCCCCTTAAAATTGTTTACTTTTTTGTAGGACTAGTTTTTTTCAATTATTATTATTATTATTATTTTTTTTTAAACACAAGCCCTGAGAAAAAAATAACAATGCCCTATTGGCCTAATGCCAGCAGGTCATGTTGGCCAGTGGCCACTGTCAAATGTCCTCCTGCCTTGTTACTGCTGTTCGTACTGCTGCTGCTGAGTTGTTTAAGCAGAAGGATGATTAGACAGCTGAAAGGGAATGGGACCAGCAATAGCAGTAACATGGATGATGAAGGTTCCACTTGCCACAACTGGCTCCAGCAGAATAAGTAGCCCCCAGTATATGTAGAGGAAAGAAGAAGTTGGCCATTACGTTTTCTCCACCTGCCCCTCCTCCAAAATCATCATGGGTGTGTTGTTATTAGAATATATTTTTTCCCTAGAGAGCAGGAATAGCGGGTCTTATCAGCAACAGCAATGTGCACAGTGTGTGTGTGGTAAATAACATCTGGGGGCAAAACTGTATCCAAACCCCATGACACCTGAAACCAAGTACTGTCGCTGCTACTGCGCCCCTTTTCCAGACCCACTAAGGACACATGACAACTTGCTGACAGTTTAATAGTAATGATGAACTCTCCCTGCCACCATCTTAGCATATTCTGCAAGATGGAATCTCCTCAGATGCTGCTTGATGCACTGGTTGCGATTCTCCTCCACCACATTGGCATGTGTGGTCAGTGCACCACACAGTGTGCAATCGGTAGAGACGAACTGCTACATCCTAACATCAACAGAGTGGCTATAATTCGGTGGGGGAGGTAATGAACGAGGAGGATTGGCAGAAGATGTAGTTGACCTAGAAGGTGATGGCAAGCTAGTTGTTTCACTCATCATGGAACTTCCAGTCTCTGCCTGGGTTGTTCTATTCCTCCTTTTTGATCTCTGCCTCACCTCTTGTTGCCTTTCTGGGGAGTCAGGGATAGCAAAAGCGGTGCTTGAGTTCTGTGGTGGGTGTTTGTCTTTAACATGTTTGAAGTAAATGTCATGGTGTCTGTGTTTCATGTGTGATATCAGGGCGCTTGTGCCAAGGTGTGTTCCCTCCTTTCCTCTTTTCACTGACTTTTCACAAATTGTGCACAGTGCCATTGTATCACGGTTCCCGTGATCTGTCTGTCACTCTCTGTTGTGTTGCGCTCCCATTTGCTGAGCTTGTTTGGCCCGCCCAGTATGGCCTTTATATACTGGGCCTCTGGCACCTGTCAGGTGCCCTTTCGTGGTGTTCCTGTACCAGTGTTACCGTGTTGCTGTGTTCCTGCATTCCAGTGTACCGACTTGGCCCGTCTGACTACTCTCATTGGTTTCTGCTCCGTGATTTGACCCAGCCTGGCTGACGTTCCTACTCCGTGATCTGACCCGGCTTGTCTGACATTCCTACTCCATGATTTGACCCGGCCTGGCTGACGTTCCTGCTCCATGACCTGATCCTGCTATCCTGACGACCCTGCTTGCGTTCCAGTTGTATCTTGATCCTGTGTCACTTGGGCGACATTCTGACTTCCGCTGTTCTGATTGGAACAGACCGAGTTGTGCCTCCGATTCACTGGGCCCCTCCATTTACTCTTGCAGAGCACTGTTGCCTCCGTTCACTAAGCCTCCGTTAACACTTGCTCAGCACTGTTGCCTCCGTTCACTGAGCCTCCATTAACACTTGCAGAGCATTGTTGCCTCAGTTACATTGAGCCTTCCATTAACACTTGTAGAGCATTGTAGCCTCCGTTACAGATAGCCTTCCGTTAACACTTGCAGAGCATTGGGCCTCTGTTAACACTGCGCTTCCATTAACCCTTGCTGTTTGCAGTGATCTCGTTACCGCACTGGTTGGGTGCAACTGGCTCTAAACACCTCAGCTCTTGCAGTGCACTTGGTCCGAATTACCGCACCAGTTGGGTGCTATTGGCTCTAAACACCTCAGTTCTTGCAGTGCACTTCGTCTCTGTTACAGCACCGGTTGGGTGCTATTGGCGCTAAACAGCTCAGCTCTTGCAGTGTACTTGGTCTCCATTACCGCACCGTTGGGTGCTATTGGCTCTTAACACCTCAGCTCTTGCAGTGTACTTGGTCTCCGTTACCGCACCGGATGGGTGCTATTGGCTCTTAACACCTCAGCTCTTGCAGTGTACTTGGTCTCCGTTACCGCACCGGTTGGGTTCTATTGGCTCTTACACCTCAGTTCTTGCAGTGTTCTTAACCTTCCGTTTACCGCACTGGCCGGGTGCTTATGGCTCTGCTTGTGCTAGCTCTTGCAGAGCCTTGTGGCCTCAGTTCCCTGTTCAGCACAAGTAGTAGTCTCAGTTCTGCCTTATTCACTGGTGCTCTTACATCTTGCACCACAGTCTCGCTCCTTTACCATCTCATGGGCATTGTCAAACACACCACAACAGAGACTGATTGCTTTCTATGAACTTTAACCCATGCTGTACCTGTGACAGTATATTGCTTATGCCTGTCCTGTGACAGTATATATTAATTTTCCTGTATACTGGGCCTGAGAGGGCATCTGTACATTACTGTCAATTTCCTGTCATACTATACTGCCTGTAGGAGGCAGCCTTTCGTGTCTTTTAATAAAACTGTGTTTTATTCTAACTTACTGGTCTGAGTGTCTTACAAAACCGTTACACATTGTTGATGACTGCACTGTGCCTGCCCCAACAGAAAAATTGTCCCACACCCATGATGACTTCAGGAGGATGGGAACAGATGGAGAAGAATGGCCTCTTTCTTCTCGTCCTCCACATTCCCTTTCATTGTCTGTGGCAGCAGATAATGTTGCTGCTGTTGCTGCTACTGCCTCAGATTCAGCACTGCAACTAGGATCAGGAGTATTGCTACTGCTGCAAGTGGAACCTGTCCTAGTCCCGCATCACTTGTTGACCCCATTTCCACTGTGTCCACGGTGATCTGTGGCACACTAGCCTGCTCCTCAGGATCCTGCTGCCCTTTCATCTTAGCATCAGAAGGATTTAGAGCAGTTGCAAATTCCTCTATTTCCAAAATGTCATTGCTAGTGGTGGTGGTGATGCCCATCCTCATCCATGTCTCCCATTCCTTCTCAGTTTCTGCTAAAAAGGCCATCAATGTCTCTTCCACCCCAGCTTCTCCAGCATCATCACCATCACCACCACTAGTCCCTACATGCTGTTGTTGCTTCTGCTATATTCCAGTCATCTCACTTCTGCTTGAAGGAGGTGATGAGCAATGTGACAGAGGGTCCCCTAATGTCACACTTGCTATTTCCTTTTGACCTGATGAAGAATGCAGACTAGCACTAGCAGCAGTAGCAGCAGGCACAGGCAGCTGATCTGTGCCCCTGCTGGTGGTGATAGTATTAATTCTGAGCTTGCTCTCCCCCAACACCAGTTCTGGCCTCTTAAGGATCATGTTGGACACTGTAGTGAAGGGAAGGGGACTCCCTGTGCCAGAGGAATGGTGTGGGCTCCCTTGACCTCTAGTCTGGATGCTCTCAAATGTTTCCTCTACAACTCCGGTTGCTTCACCATTAGTGCTACTACTAACACCAACCACATCAAGCTCAGTCACAGAGTCTTCCTCCTCAGTCTCACAGTCACTAGTAATATGAGGATATTGTTGATTATCCCCTAACAAGCTGCTGGACCTTAGTAGCAATGGTACTAGCACTGGCAGGACTGCTTGGGAATGGCAAGTGTGATTTAGGGTCCCTTGCTGTCTCACTTGGCATCATTTTCTCCTTCCCCCCTCAGTACTACAAGAAACACTAGCAGCAGGCAAAGTATTGGTGGCAGCAGGTTCAGCACTGGCTGCATGTACAACAATAGTGGCTGCAGGGGTACAGAAATGGTGGCACTGGCAGCAGGGACAGCGCGCCTCTCAGCAGGTACAACACTAGTGGCTGGAGGTACAGCAATGGTGGCACTAGCTCAAAATGTGCTGCTTTCTCCTCTCACAAACACAAAATTGCAAGGTGTGAAAGCCTGACATACTTTTATATGATTGCAGGAAAGAAGTGAAAACTGCCATGTGCTTGGCAAAAATTCAGTCTTCCCATTGATTTCAATGCAATGAGCTATGTAAAAAAAAGCCAGAAATGGCACTTTTTGCTGTAAATTTCCCACTAGGAGGAAAGTTACATTTTTCTCCTATTCCTGTTTGGAGGCAAACAGTTTCACTCATCCCTAGTCATGTGTCCAAAAGGGCAGATAATATCTCCTATTTGATGAAGAAATTTGATGAAGAGCATAATACCCACATCATCAATGTATTCTTGTTCTAGGGTCCTGGGAAAGGAAAATGTACCCATTGTTCCCATCCTAGCAACCACATGGATCTCCTCCTCCTCCTCTGGCACACCACCTCTGTCCCCATTATCTCGAACACCAGATGATAGCGATATGGCAGTTTGTGTTTACTCATTACACACTATGTGGAGTACTGTCTACAAATAGCAATGTGGTGGAGAGCAATCAAATGCAGGGTATGAGGGAGAGTATTTTTATTAAATGTTCTTTTTATCACATGTCCTTAGAGGAGCAGTTAAACACCATAGTGACAGCTTCATTTGATTTCTTGAGGGACGGTTTTACACTGCTGACCTAAGCATCAAGTTTTTTGGGAGCACGTATGCCTGTTTCTTAATATGAAAGCAGATGTGTTAATTGTTGCGATACTTCCCAGTCCTTCCCTGACTTCACAATGTTTCCTTGTGCATGCTGTTCACATTGCAGTTGCTGACATGGCACAGTTTCTTGCTGCTCTCAAATGAAAATTAGTATTCCTGCACAACCATGATATTAGAGGAGGTACAGGAGAAGCAAATTTCCCCAAATGCTTCTCTTTATATGCAACTGTGGTGTAGAGGCTTGTTGTGATGTTGCTGCTGCCTCAGCCACACTAGGGCTTGTGTTAAGTACTTACATCAGTGTCGGTAGGCCATACAGTTCCTTTCAAGGCTTGTTTTTCTATAAGCCTGAGACCTGGATTTGCAAGCCAGACACCTGGAAACAAATGTATTTCAGGGATTGTTTTAAGCATGTGTATATATGGTCGCAATTCGTAGGAATAAATGGTAGGCAAATTATTAGTATTATCATCTTTGAATCCAATATAAGTTTGCATTATTATCAGATTATTTCAAACATTATTCGCTAGTAATTGAAGTGGTCCCAACAGTGGCAGATGGTAATAATCCTTTAAATCTCTCCTCCTCTTCATCCTCAGTGCTGCTGTTAATTGTACATGTGTCATGGGCTTTCATGTGTTGTATGGTTTTAGCACATCTTTTACATGATACTCAGGTGGTATTAAATGCAGGTTCATTTTTATAAGTGTAAGTCGCCCAACACTGCTGCTAGCCATGTCCTATTGTTATTAACAATATAACAAGCAGCACTGAAAACACACTCAGACTGCAAGCTTGTTGGAGGGCAACTAAAGGTTCCCATGATAGTACAAGTCAGTGCTAGTCAGTATCCTACTGAAATATTGTCACCTACATGGCTACCCTCAAAAAGGTTACATCAGAATCTTGCACTCTTAAGATGTGGCGACATTATAATGTCACCTGCTTAAAGGTCACCATATGGGCTCTGTGTCAATGTGGCATTTGTACCAGGGTCATATTAAACCTTTGAGTGCCTGGAGAAAATGTACATTTCACTCTTCCTATTTCACTACCTCACATGGTTGCTCCATTATCCCTTTCATCTTAATTCACAATGTCACATGTTGACACTATAATTATTTCTCTGCTTCATTCGACACGTCACCACAAATTCATGGCTTGCATGGCAATTATTCTCATAGCACATATTGTTCTTATTTAATTTGCTGTTGTCTCTCTCTTGTTTCTGTCATTTCCTGAGCATGAGCAGAACAACTGAAGACTACATGGAAGAAAGATCAAGGGGTTAAACAACGCACTCAAACAGTTATTTTGTGCCTGGAGCATTGACACAGTGCCCACATGGTGACCTTTAAGCATGTCACTTAAGATGTCACTGCATCTTAAGTGGGTGACATTCTGATGTCTCCCTTTTGATGTGGGCAACATTCTGATGTTGCCCTTTTGAGGGTGCCATGCAGGTGACGATATTTCAGTAGTAAACTGTACTAGATAATGGGGTCATTGTTTCTGCCTGGAATATAGCTGTCCTGTAAGTATGCTGTAACCATCTCACATGCAGTTGAACCACTCAGGTGTATTAGTCACCAACCCATACTCTGGCAACTTATCCCATAGAGATGTGCCGCCATCAGCAACACCGGCATCAACACAAATGTTAGATTTCTGCCTCTGAGACACATACATTTCTTTGTGTAACAAACAATGATATGAATTCAGAAATATGTTGAAATGTTCTTGTTGTTGATGATGATGCTGATGATGAGGCTTCTGGTATAAGTCCATTGCTGACTTTGTTTCACTATACTTTTTAGCAGTTTTGTTCCACAATGTAATCCCGCACTAAATCTAAAAGCATATCATTATACTCTTTGACAGAATCTGATTCTTCAGGTTGCTGCTGCTGCTGAACATAAGGCTTTGGCACAAATTGATCACACTTTAGCAGGAATTCAAAAATGTTATTTTTAAAGTGGGGTTCAATCTTCCAGCAAAATAGCATGAATGTGCTCCTCAATACTTTTAACGGACACTATGTGAGGATCCTGTTCAAAGCACGCTAATATGTCCTTCACTAGATGGTACATGACTGTGTTGTCATTATTTTAAGAATCTTTAGCCATACTCCATAGTTTTTTTTTCAGTAAATATCAGTGGGAAAATATCACTGCCCTTATCCAACTAACCATCAAGATGGCCTCCTCAAAAGGTTTCAGCAGCTCACATCCCTCACACATTAGTTGCCATTGCCCAGGCGTCAAAGGAGCTCCATCCAAAGCCTTGCAGTTTTGCATTTTATACTTGCTAATGGCCTTACTCTTGTAATACAAACACTGTAACATGTAAAATGTGGCATTCTACTTTGTAGGGACCTCTGTTTCCTTCTGTGATGGGGCATGTTGTTACTCTCTTGTTTGGAATATAATACATTGTGAGCACTTTAGGAGAGGCTTAAATGAGCACAGATGATATTAAACATCTCTCTGAGGGTTTTCAGATTCTGAGAGGAATCTAGCTACAACTACATTTAGTACATGGGCAAAGCAGGGCACATGCACTATATCACCTATTCGAAAAGCAGCTATTATGTTGGAGCCATTATCAGCAGATACAAAACCAGTTTTCAAAGAGTGGGGTGCAAGCCATTCCTCTATCACATGCTCTAGTTTATGTGGCACATAAATGGTTTGGTAGGATTGTCTCTTAGAACTCTGCATGCACAGATTGGGGTGCTGATGGTGTGGGCTACCCTACTGAAGAACCTGAGGACTAGCTTTAACCTGGTGCTACAAGCTATTGTTGCCTGTTATTGGAAGGGAAATACAGTGAGCAGTGACTCTCCACTGTCCACATATCTGTTGTCAGGTGAATTTTCTTTCTGGAAGAGGTTTCCAGAACTTTGCCAACCACACTAACTGGCAACACATAACATCAGTTCTTCTAAAACCTAGATTTCCTACAAAAACATAAGGCAACATGTTTACTGACAACATCTTTGCAATTTTGCCATTTCTCAGGCGTACTTTGAGATTCTTTTTTGTAAAATGTATTAAATCTTCACAAGAACTCAGTAAATGTGGATTGGCAGTACATAGCAAATGATCTGTGTAACTTTTTTGCTTTAACAACATGACTTGTGGAAGTGGTAGAGGTTTCGGTGGCATGTTTGTGCATGCTATGATTCCTGTCATCTACTACAAACTCAGAATCATCACTTTTGAAGCATGAGTAATTATCACCGTGTCCGTGCTATTCGGCAACATTCTGTCAGTCTCCACTCCTGCCTAACACCTATTGGCTGAACTGTGATTGTCCCGCCCAGTATTGTCCTTATATACTGGGTTCTGGCACATCTCCTGTGCCCTTTTGTGTACCAGCGCTTGTTCCTGATTCTTGTGAGCTCTCAGTGTATCGACCTGGCCTGCCTGACTACTCTGCATCTCTTTTCCTGCCTGTGCACCGACCCGGACTGCCTGACCATTCTGTTTCTCATCTCCTGTGTACCGACCCGGCTTGGCTGGCATTCCTGCTCCGTGTACCGACCCGGCTTGGCTGACGTTCCTGCTCCGTGTACAGACTTGGATTAGCTGACGTTCCTGCTCCGTGTACAGACTTGGATTGTTCTACATTCCTGTGCTATGTGATTCCGCTCGGTTTGGCTGCTGTCTCCTCTGCATGCTCTGGCAGGTCTCCGGTTAAGGGTAGCGCTTGTCCCTCACTGTCGCAGGACAGCTTTGCAGATTGGTCTCCGATATCTCTGTGTCGCCCCGGCGACATTCCTATTGGTTTGTCTTACGAACTGTTCCAGGTTGGGTGCCTCTCAGTGCGAGTTGCTCAGTTATCCGTTACTGCTACGGCAGTGCCCACTCTGACCAGATTCCATTACGGCTACAGCAGTGCACAAACTGCTCAAGTCTCCGTTCTCCGCTACTGTTAAGGCAGTGCTCAGTTGCTCAGTCTCCGTTAATACTACGGCAGTATCCAGTTGCCTAGTCTCCATTACTGCTGCAGCGGCGCTCATGTGGCTCAGTCTCCGTTACTGCTACAGCAGTGTTTAAGTCACTCTGTCTCCGTTACTGCTACGGCAGTGTTCACGTTGCTTAGTCTCCGTTACTGCTATGGCAGTCCACAATTGTCTGGTATCCATTTGCTTGGGAGTTACTCGAATTAAAGCTCTCACCTCTGTTTGAGCTTCTTCAAAGGCCTTGCTATACTAGGGCCTGTCAACATTCTCTGTCTACTATTAACCCATGCAGTACC
The DNA here is from genome assembly GCA_037306005.1 of Rhinophrynus dorsalis. Taxonomy (NCBI): domain Eukaryota; kingdom Metazoa; phylum Chordata; class Amphibia; order Anura; family Rhinophrynidae; genus Rhinophrynus; species Rhinophrynus dorsalis. Next base: position 260,076,729 of record CM074722.1, read on the forward strand.
GATAAACTGGGACTCACACAAGATCTGCCTAACCTGTGTCAGTATATTAGAAGGGATAGGAAAACAGCGCACCAGAGTTCTAAGTGTAGTAGTAATGTTATAAAACAATATGTATCAGTAAAGTACTAGCTAAATGCTATAAAACGTATCAGTTAAAAATGAAATCTTTTATTAATATATGATAAAATGAAACAATGTTTCTTGATGTAAAAACTCAATATAAATACTTTTAAGATTGTAGCATAGATAGTAAACAGAATTCTGTCAGTAGTGTAGGATGGAGAAAGATGTTCTCCGTTGCTTTTGTTGACATACAGTATACACGCTGTAATGTTCAATATGAGTACGTGCAGCAGTGAAGTTGGTGTAACAGCTCTTATATGGAGTGACTGCTATTCAATATATAAACAGCGTGATACCGATTCCTGGCGTATCAGGTCAGCTGCTATATAGAGATATGTCCCAATATAGTAATGTTACAGATGTTGCACTTTGCGAGGAATACCGGCAGATCAACCCGACATATAAAACTGCTTACCAGATGCTTGCTTGTAATGGATGCATGTCGGGTGAGTTGTAATTCAGCAATCTCCGGTATTCTGATGATCTCTTTGAAGTGTGTTGCTCCTCTTCTTGCTCTTGTCGGTTGAGCTCTGCAATGTAGTGGAGACTCGTGTTGGTGTTGGAGTTTGTATATACAGGTGTATTCTCGCTCCGTGTATCTTGTCTGTTCGGGGTTTTTCAACTCTGTAATGTGTTCATTTGTAGATCCAAATATTGGTTTTGGTTATAAGTCTAAGGTTCTCGGTTCAACGCGTTTCGGGGCAATCCGGCCCCTTCCTCAGGAACTTTTAAAATATATAAATATGGCGCCAACTTTGCGCCGGTGCTATTTAAAAGATAGACAGCCAATCAGAAATAAGGACGATCGTTCTTGTTTAAAGATCGTTGATCATCCGTTTTTATTATATGTTTTCTTGTCTTTACCTTAACATGTGTCTGTGTTTAATCTACTATGAATAGATCTCTTGCCATTCATTATGTATGTTGGAGTTATTCTAATAAATTAATGATCTGAATGGATTATCTGGATTTTTTCTTCTTGTTTTGTTTATTTATTTTTTATTCTTTTGTATCTTTCCACTGATATAATAATTTACCTAGAGAGGGATGAATAAATGATATGTGAAGATAATTTTATTCTGTATTCGTCAAGTAGAGTTAGATATATATGCCTATAATGTAATGGTATAATTATCGCTGGAATTGAGTGGTTTGATTGTTGTATACTTGGGATTGTATTCCTCGTCACGTGTATTAGTATTTTGTCTAGTTTTTTATAAATGTATGAAGCAATATAAAAGGGCTATTTTATGGAATTGGGAAATGTAAGGATTTCCATGTCTAGCATTATAATGTATTCGTATGGAGATTATGTGCTTTATTGTGTTTGTTGGAGGCTGCTGTACTGAATCTTCCTGTACATGTCCACATGGCAATCAGACATTGTTCTTGGATACAGTGTATTAGATTAATTTAAATTGTTACAAGCACCATAAGTCAAGTTCTTCATTGATTCCTTCTGGGTGTATTGTATGCAATTTGAAGATCCAGAAACTTTCTCTTTTTGCTAGCAGTTGAAATCGGTCTCCTCCCCTCGCAGTAGGGGCGATATGTTCTATCCCCGTTATTGTTACATCTTCTATTTTTCTGTATTTAGGACAGTTGTTGCAGTGTCTGGATACAGTGTGTTTGCTGTTGTTCTTGTTTATATTATTTCTGTGTTCTGTGAATCTTCTTTTTAGAGGTCTGGTGGTCCTTCCTACGTATTGCATTCCACATTTGCATTCCAGCAGGTATATTGTATATTGTGTGTTGCAATTGATGTATTGTTTTATGGGATATGTGTCACCGGTTTTGTGCGATGTGAATGTTTTATTTTTATTCTTCATATGGGTACATGTAATGCAGATATTGGCTCCACATCTGTAATTGCCTATAATTGGTTGTCCGTCAGTTGGATTTGTAATTCCTAATTTTTCCGTTTTGTGGTTTTTGATCACAGAAGGGGCTAGTTTTGATTTTAGGTCTGCGGCTTTTCTATAGATGAATCTTGGTCTCTGTGGTATGATGTCTTTAAGTTGTTTGTCTCCTTTTAGGATATTCCAATTTTTTCTGATTATATGTTCTATTTTGCCTGATGATGAGGTGTATCTTGTTATAAACGGTACATTCGAGAGCTCACTTGATTCTGTACTTGTCCCTGAGTTATTCTTGGAGGATTTTTTCTTTGTCTCAAGTAGTTGGGTCCTTGGTTTAAGTTTTGCTTTCTCTAGTGCCATTTTAGTGGTTTGTGGCTTGTATCTTTTTTCCAGGAATCTGTTTTCAAGATTTTTAGCCTGTTCCATGTAGTCTGTGTCGTCAGTGCAATTTCTTCTAATTCTTAAGAATTGTCCATATGGCACATTTTCCAGCCATTTGCGGTGGTGTCCGCTTGATGCCTCTATGTACCCGTTTACATCAACTGATTTGTGATGAGTTTTTGTCTTGATTTTTCCGTCTGATGTGGACATAATTTCTAAATCTAGAAAGATGACAGAACTGGTACTTTGGGTATGTGTGAATCTTAGACCCAAGTTGTTTTGATTAATATTTAATATTATAATTGAATATTATAATTGAAAACTATCCAGGACATACTTGAAAACGAGAGAAATCTCAATGTATTCTTCCTGGTAAAACATTTTCTAAATAAATAAAAATAAAAATATATTGTAAGAATTCGTTCAGTTTAGTGTGGCCGCTTTTCCATATTATCAGCATATCGTCGATGAATCTAGCATAAAAGGCTATGTCATGGTTATATTTGTCCCATATGTTGTTTTCCTCCCATATCCCCATAAATATATTAGCGTATGAGGGCGCAAAGCGAGTTCCCATGGCTGTCCCTCTTATTTGTCTGTAGTGGGTATTTCCAAATGTGAAGTGGTTGTGGTGGAGGATAAAGGAGATGCTGTCCACTATAAATTTAATTTGTTCCGCTTTGAGATTGTCTCTTTTCAGGGTGGTGTCTATTGCCTTTATGCCTTCTGAGTGTTGGATGATGGTGTAAAGAGCTGTGACATCACAGCTCACCCAGATGTATTCTGGCCGCCAGGTAATTTTGGATAGTTTTCTTAGGATATCAGTTGTATCTCTCGTATATGAAGGGAATAATTGAACATATGGTTGTAAAAAGTGATCTATATATTGTGAGAGGTTACTGGTTAGAGAGTTTATGCCTGATATGATCGGTCTTCCTGGTGGATTGGTAATATTTTTATGAATCTTGGGTGTAAAATAGAAGATGGGGATGACAGGATGTTCTATGGAGAGAAAGAGGAATTCTTTTTTGGTGAGTATACCTGTCTCTGATGCTTGTTTGATGAGGTTGTCGTATTTATTTTTATATATGGATGTAGGATTCTGCTTGAGGACTTCATAGAAGGACTCATCTCCCAGTATTCTATTGGCTTCTTTTATGTAGTCTTCTGTATTCATAATAACTAGTCCTCCTCCTTTGTCTGCTTCCCGAAAGACTAGTGAATCGTCTTTCATTAATTTAGTCAGAGCCAGCCTTTCTTTTCTTGTTAAATTGTGTTGGAATTTGAAAGGTTTACTGAATATTTTTCTTATTTCTCTGATAGTTGTTTCCATGAATGCTTCAATGAAAGGCCCTCTGGATTGGATGGGATTGAATCTAGATGGAGGTTGGAACTCTGTGTGGATATAAGTAGATCTCTCTTCTTCTGTCATTTGTTGTGTTAATGGTAGATCATTCTCCATTCCTAGTGCTACCAGTGTTTCCAAAGTAGTTTCATCCTCTTTATTTAATTTGGAGTTTTCTTCTTTTTTTCCATTGTTGAAGTGTTTCTTGAGTGTTAATTTCCTAATGAATTTATGGATATCCACAAAAAGTTCAAATTCGTTAGGCTGGTTATTTGGAGCAAATTTTAGCCCTTTTTTGAGTAAAGAGATTTCTTCTCTTGATAATTCGTATGTTGATAGGTTGAATATGCCTTCTATTCGGATTCCGTCTGTTGTTGGTTCCTTCTTTTTCTCTCTCTTTCTTCTTTTCCCTCTTCTGATTCTGCGGTTCTTTTTCGCCTGTTTGGTGTATGGGGTATTGGTTCTTTTGCCCTGTTCCATTCTTTCCGTAGCCATACCTGTATGGGAGTTTTGGGATCCTGGGATAAAAAATGAATGGATGTGGTGTTATTCGCTGTTTTGGGTTTTGCTCCTAGTGTATTATAGAATTTATTAGTATTGGATGTCTTTTTCCTTGGGTGAGGTATAGGTACCTGGTTCTGATTTGTAGATGTCATTGGTGTTTTCTCTTCTTCTCTAGGTTTATTATTCCTTTTTTGATTGCGGGGTTTTGGAATGGGTTTCTGAGTTATTGTTATTGGTGTCGTTGGAGCGTTCTCTGATGTAATCTCTGTTTTGTGGTGAAGATTATCAGGATGGGTATGGTTATCTGAATGGTTGCAGGTGTCTCGTTTTGTCTCAGTGGATTCTATTATGCAGGCATTCTCATTGGTATACTCTTTTCCAGTGTCTGATATTGGTCTGTTTTGTGAGTTTTGAGTAATATATGTTTGTTGATGTGATTTCTTTGGTCGGTGATTGTTATATGGTTGTGGATATTGATATTTATAATATTGATTGTTGAATTGATTATTATTGCGTTCAGAGTATTTGTTTCTCTGATGTTGTGGATGATAATGATTTGATTCTTTGTTTGTTTCATGATTTCCAGATTTCCATTTTCTTATATTTCCAGATGTGTCAGTATATTGTTCTATGGACTCTTTACTTATACTAGACCTGTGTGGGCTTACCTCTGTATAGCCTGTCTAGTGGCTGTACTATATTATGTGTATATTACAGGACCAGTGAGGGTTATTGTGATCTTAATTGTTTAATAAAATTGTGTTTTATCCAAGCCTACTATGTTTGTGTGTCGAACAAACCGTTACAATAATGTATCTCCATACTGTATACTTCATAGACTGAGGGGATCCTGAGGGGATTCTACTACTGCTACCAGGGCTAGATGCTGCAACTATAGCAGTAGAAGCACTTATCAAAGATAGGATTGGATCAGATTTTGAAGACCTATGTTGCTGGTGGCTACTCAACACTAATGTGTGTGTGGCTGGAAATGGGTTGGATATGGAAGTGGTATGAATGCTGACAGACAGGATGCCATTTTTTGACATCTTTACTTGCCCAGGGTCCAACTTTCCAATTGTTCTGTAAAAGTTTATAAACAGGCACAATGCTACTTTTCAGTAGTGAAAAACTGAGCCTTTGTGTTTCAGCTAATTTTCTGGTCATGTCAACATCTCTGTCACTCTCAATTTCATCTGTATTTGAAGAAGAGGAGGATGCTTGAGGGATATATTATAGATAAATATCATTATCATCATCAGTAAGTAGGTCAATATCAGCACCTCCCACCGCTTCTTCCCCACTATTTTAATATTCCTCTAGTATTTTGGAAGTCTCAAACTATGTATTTATTTATTACTTCTTCCATTACAAGCATTTCCACCATACTTTCAGGACATGTGTTGCCTTTGCTTGTGCATGCTTGTCTCACTTTTAGATGCAGCCATTGGTTGAACTGCTACCCTTTCTTCCATTATACCATCAATACTAGAATGCAACTCATTGTTGTCTTCAGTTTTCTTATATGGTTTATTAGTATTACATCTGGTGGTGGTGGAACTTTTTATGGAACTTTGACAATCAACATCCACAAAGTCAGGAGGAGAGGTATCATCATCATTTGTTGCACAACCTGCAGCAACCATATCTGCAGTCAGTTTTAGGGCTAACATTTTTCTAACACATCCCTGCCCTGTTCTTACTCCTTTTGCCCTCCCCCTAATATATTTGTTGGACATTATAAAACTAGTGTGTATATTTTAACAGTAAAGTACATAACATAACTGACTGTGTGTGATAGCTTGCCCTTCTAGTATATATATATGCCTCAGTCACAGCTCACCTTAGGGTCCCTGTCTCTGTCATCTATCCATCAAACTTTTTTTTACTTATTCATTTTTTTTTACATTTGTATTAGCTGTTTCTATTAACAGTGACAAAAAAGGGAAAAAAAACCACACAAAAAACCCGTTCCCTGAGCAACTGTCTCTTTCCTAACACAGAGAAAAGCCAACTGGAAGGAACTTATATCACATCTACTTGTGTCTTCCCAGGCATTCACACAATATGGGGTATTTTTCTTTTGCTTCCCTCACACACACCTTGACCCCCCTCCAAACAAATAGATAACAGCCAGATCAGGAAGCAACTTGGATTACAACTGCCTGGGTATTGGGGTATTTTGGATAAATCTTTGTTCTCCCTTCACACTCCCCCAGAGTCTCCTAACTCCTAACCTTCCTAACACAAAGAACAAATTGCCTATATAAAAGATTCCCTAAAATACACTGCAAGCTTGCTTTATTTGCTTATTCTAACTAGCACTGCTTTCACTGTCTCTCACAAACACAGAATGACATGCTGTGGTAACCTGATACCCCCTTTATACTATCTCTGTGGGAAAAAGGGAAATTTGCCACTTAGTGGGGAAATTCAGTCTTAGCATTGATTTCAATATAATGAGTTAGACAGGAAAAAAACAGAAAAGCGGTACTTTTCTCAAACATTTCAACCATTTTTGAGGTGAAAAGTTTCATCCAACTCTAATTATTGTATATATATTTTTAAATAAATTTGATGTTATTCTGTTCTATATTTTTGGCCTGCATACAGATAGGCACTTTTCATTTTTTTATTTATGTTAGTATCCTTTTTTTTAACCTAGGTGGGGGTTGCAGGTGATCTTTTTAAGGTAGTTGCAAATTGAAGGGTATCATGATTTTACAGATGGTATGATGCCTGACTTCTGAATTTGGATCATGGAAATAGATTTGGTAGTATTATGTCTTATTTTTCTACCAACCCCGACACCCATCTGGTTTGGGTGAATGAGTGTAATGAGGTGTAGTTTTAAACTAGATGATAAAATATTGGCTAATAGTTTATTGTCAAGTTTCACAAACATTATGTCTATAATTGCTAGACTGACAAGGGGTCTTTACTGGGTACTTCCAATATCTGTGTAGGGTATTTCTTTATGTAATGTCATTAAAAGCCAATAACATTTGAGGGCCTAAATAATCTAGAAACATTTGGTTGTACTTAAAAGTGATAGTAAGGTTTCACAAAACAACAGTTCAGATTAATCTTCATAGTATTTAGTCCATGGAGAGTGTTATCTCAATACTGTCAAAGTTGTTCTTCAAGAGTAAGTGTATGATAAAGTATTCCCCTCATGCCCCTTTTACCTCCTCCACTCAGATGTGGAATCTGATCTCTTGACAAGACAGGCCGTAGCAAGGGACAGTATTCTTACTGTGAGCATAAGGAAAACCCTGCTCCCCTTGACAGGTTTTTCAGGTTTTCCTTATGCTCATTGAAGATTGTCCCTCTCTGCTATCCATCCGGACAGTCTTGCTTCTATGAGGTGAGCAGTATTACATCAGTAAAAGGGGCAGGAGGGGATACTTTATCATTCAATCACTCTTGAACTACAACTCCGACAGTATTGAGATAATGCTCTCCATGGCCCAAATACTATAAAGATTAATCAGAGCTGCTTTTTTTGTGAAACATTACTATCCATTTGATCAGAGCCCATCTGGACTAATGATTTTAATAGATAAAAATGGTTAGAAGGTCTACTGTGGGAACACCTGAATACTTTAAAGGGATAGTAATACTTACATTTTACTATCCCCCATCTTGTAGCCCTTAAAAACTGAATTAAATGAGCCCAGCAGCATCTCTCAAACCTTTACAGTTTGAGAGATATCCGCTTTCAAAGTTCCCTCTCCCCTGATGGCAGGGGAATCCGGTCCTGGGACCAGTAGAGGCTCTTCAGCAGAGCCGAGATTGCATTATGGAAGAAGAAATCCTTCACTAAAATGGTCTTCTACATGTGCTTGGTTTGCAAGCACACATAGAAGACCATTTCAGTGAAGGATTTCTTCTTCCATAACGCTACCTAGGCTCTGCTGAAGAGCCTCTGCTTGCTCAGGGACTGGATTCCTCTGCTGTCAGCTAGAACGCTGATGTCAGGGGAGAGGGAACTTTGAAAGCAGATATCTCTCAAACCATAAAGGTTTGAGAGATGCCACTGGGCTCATTTAGTTTAGTGTTTTAAGGGCAACAAGATGGGGGTAGTAAAATTTAAGTATTACTATCCGTTTAAGAGCCTTTTAATGAGATCATTGATTTTCAGGGGTATTTTCTGAATCTTCTAAACTGTAAATAGCTGACTAAAAGCTACAGAAAGCTTAAGTCATGCTATTCTGCTTGCTATGTGTGCTCCCAATATTATCTTTAATCTGTATGATACACATAATATTGTGGCGTCTGTTTTCTTAAACCCACACACAACAAAATCCCTGATTTTTTACTAGTCCCATAATATCAGAATAAATGAAACATTATAATTGCATATAATGTTTCAGAATGTGATTTTTATTATTTTTGTAGGCAGAAACCATTGAGATATAGTTATTGAGAGAAAGTCTGTCTTCCTCCTTTATTTCAGTTGTATTTATTCTAACTTTCTAGTAAGAAAATCAAGACTTTGGCCTTTTGTGAATGAACAGTATGTATTTGAGTTGAATGTTATTTGAACCTTTTTCTCCTTTGCTTTTATACTTTGGGACAGTTCAGGTTAGTAGAACATACAAAAAGCTTTGTTCTTGGGTAGTGGATTATACTGGTTCATGCTATAGTGCATGTCAATAAGTTTGCTTACTTTAAAATGAATTAATAAAACAATTGAACAATATGTATCAAAGCAAGAGTTAATTGATTTCAATAATTTTCCTTTCACACATTTTTAATTGGTTTATTTCATTTTACTAATTGTTTTCTGTGATATATGCCCATCTGTTACTAATGATTTGTGTTTAAAAGGAATAAATATTTTTTATGAGTTGTGTATTTGAAGAGGTTTTCCTGCTCAATAAAAAAGTGAATTATCACTGACGGGTGATCGTTTATTCAGAATCTTTTTTGAAGTAACAAAAAAAGCAAGCCCAAATCACTGGTGGTCTGATTGCAAAATGACTTACAAATAAATTACAGCATTTGTGAGATGATTTTGAATATGTGCCACACAATTCTGATAATCATTCTGATACAAAACAGTTCATTTGTGTGTTTAATTTATAATAAAGGTCTTCACAAATACAAACATTGAAGAATACTGGAAACACTTAGCAGTACAACTACTATAGAAAAACATAAATAGATTTTTCAATAATTCCATTTACTTTTTACTCTATTGTCTCAGTTTTGTATCCAAAAGAGTTTTGTAAATTGTTAAGTAATGGATGCGAAAAAAATGCTTTATATAATTTCAGCACTGCTAAACTTGCTTCATTCTACTACTAACATATATCCCTGAAAGATCAAATTAATGAAGTAAAATAATATTCTATATTATATTGTGACTATAACCAGATTTCATTTATATATGTATGTTTTCACACTATAGATCTATTTATAAAAAATATCTACATATATCCTTATAAATAGCTTTCTACAAATTGCTGATATCAGCATCTCTATTAAAGGTTTTACACGCAAATCCTCTCTTGGTGCCAGGTGCAATTTTAGGTAATTTCACAGACTGTAGCAGCACAAATATAATTCCATTAATATGAAATGGATAGTTTGATATAGATTACATTACATTTTTTATTTTATTTCATTAGCATCAATTTGGCAGTTCAACATTTCCCATCCTTATGAGAGATGGCACTGTGTAGGAGGCGATCAGCATCAAATAGCTCACTGCAAAGGCTCATTTATATACTCACAATACCTCTGCAAGAAATCTTAAACTTTATTCTCTATGCTTATATTCATGTCTGCATCTGTTTTGTCTGAATGCTATGCTGCATGTGTCCAATTATATTTAAGTGCTAAACAAGCTTAGAAGTCCAAAGCAATAAGCAAGTTATAAAGCATTTTACATTTAAATGTATGCTGCACCATCTCTGTGGAAGACTGTTGCTGCCATCACACCTAACACATATATGGATTTCTAAATATCAATGCTTTCTTTATTGTGTTGTAAATCAGTATACTGTATCTGTAGACTTTGGTCCATTTCTTTATCTCAGACATGTAAAACAGCATGGCACATTTTTAAATAATCTGTAATATTCTTCTTGTATCTGAAAAAGACAATATTTTAGTTAAAATGTTCAATTTCCATTGACATAACAATTAAAATATAAACGTTTCTGATATTTACATTAGATAATTTAAGAAATGGATGTGTTGTTATTTTAGTAATAGATGTGCTATTAAATATGAAGCTTACAATTAAAGACAAGGTGTATGAATTTGGACTTCAAGTCCTTTAACAGGACAGAATTTGAAGCACTAGTAAACTTGCATTTTTGACTTAATTTACTTAATCTACTCTCAAAGAATAAATAAAGCTATAGTCTCTGTCATTAAAAAGAAAAATACTCAGGCAAACCAGCTGCACTACAGGGGACACAAACAACACCCTATTAACTTAGATGGGACTTTGACCACTTGATTGCTAGAGAGGTCTACAGTGTATTGCTTTGCAAAGCACTGATAACCAGTCCAGCATTTGATCAACTAAAAACCTCTATGGGAGTTAGAAAATAGTAAAGTTTCCATATTAAGGCAAGTTCAGTTGCTCAAAGATCTGAGGGGAGACGTGATGCATTGAAAAAGGTGCTGGAGGGATACACTTTAATATAAAATAAAACAAAGTATAAAATGTTATGGACTGTTAGAAAGGTACACTTTATGATAAAAAATATGTTTAACAACTGACATTGCCTTAATATGTAATCATTACTATCTCTTTAAGATTATTATTTACAGTAGTAGTAGTAGTTTTTTTAGTATCCCCTGCTATGAAGCTAGTGTTTATTCAAAGACAGGGCTATGTCCGAGACAGAGAAAGGAGGGAAAAGTGGCACAGTATGCCACTAGCCTTACTGAACAAACCACAACACCCCCCCCAAAAAAAAAAAAAGAAACTAAAGGAATTCTCTCCCGCTCACAATTTATTAAATATGTTACTTACAAACATCAGAAAAAACCCAAGTTCTGTATTGTACTAATGGGGCTCTCTGGAAATATATTTAAATGTGGGGTATTCCCTAATTAGTCACTGGTACCAGTAAATATGATAGCCCAGTCTTTTTTACAGCAGGGATAGTAATACATCCCTATATCCACTATTCCTGAGAGAGTTTTCTGTAAAGAGAATCAATTATAATATCAATGCAGGTATACAAAATTGTAAAATATAATGTAAAAATATTCCCCAGCAGGTACCAAGGAATTAGAGAGTTGCTAACAGTCAAATTCTTCTGTTAGAGCAGAGAGCTCATTCCTTGCACTTTCATTTAAAGTTTAACTCATTCACACAATTTCAATGAGGAAGTAAACAGGGTACTTTCAGTAATGACAGTCCACTCTCATGCACAAACTGTAAGAAATAGCCTGTCTCCAGTATTACTACTGGGAACGAAATTAAATTATTAACATTCATGCATCAGAAATCATCTATTGATTTATGATGGATTTATTTAACACTTACTATTAATGTGATTTTCATTTTATATATTGATTTGACAAGTTTATATAACCCTCTATTGGCAAGTTAATTTAAGAACTATTTATTTTCAGTTTATTGGCTACCTAGATAGATGTCTGAGTGTTTTTTTTTTATTGTTAGTTAGTAGGGATGAGCGAGCACCCCGATGCTCGGGTGCTCGGGTGCTCTGACCGAGCACCCCCTGATGCTCGAGTGCTCGGCCGAGCACCCGAGCCCCATTCAAATGAATGGGAGCACTCGAGCATTAAACCAGGCACCCCCTGCTCTGATGAGCGGAGGGTGCCTGGTCAATGTCCCCCTTCATCTCCGCTATGCCCCTCTTCCACAATGTCCCCCTTCATCTCCTATGCCATAGCGGAGATGAAGGGGGACATTGTGGAAGAGGGGCATAGCGGAGATGAAGGGGCACATTGTGGAAGACGGGCATAGCGGAGATGAAGGGGGACATTGTGGAAGAGGGGCATAGAGTCTATGCCCCTCTTCCACAATGTCCCCCTTCATCTCCGCAATGCCCCCTTCATCTCCGCAATGCCCCCGTACCTCCATTCCCTGGTGGTCCAGCGGAGCGTCTTCGGATCTGTGCCTCTTCCGGCACAGATCCTCTTCACCCGAACATGTCGGGCGAGCACATGGCGGTACTCGTACGAGTACCGCCATGTGCCGAGCAGAGCGATGCTCGAGCCGATCCGAGCATCGGCCGAGCACGCTCGCTCAACACTATTAGTTAGTACTGCCTCTGCACAAAGTCTTTCACCCAAGTGGTTGAAAGGCAAGTACTATTCTAGTATTGTTCCTCTAGCTTTCATTACTATGACTACATGGAGTGATATTACTTGACATTAAAGGTACTTCTCAGAATATTATACACTTTGGCCCTCCAAGCACCAAATAGGTGTGTAATAAACAATATTATACTCAGTCCCTTAAAATATTGTTTATGTAAACCTTTTGCAAGCATGTGTGTGATCTTCAGATTTCAGTAAAGCATCTGTTAAGAGCATCAGTTGAAATACAGATACCAGAAAAGCTTGCTTTCCTTTTAATGCATTGAATTTTCTCAATACCTCTCATATATTATACTAGTTTAAAAGCCGATGTACACGAGACATAGTGCCACCCAGCGGCCTCGGCTGGTGCCAGGAGCCTCTCTGCTCACCAAGCGGTCCCAGGAAGGTGCACAGAGAGGACTCTGATCCGAATTCAGAGCTCCTCGCTCCATATCAGCCACGGTACATTTAGGCAGTCTCTACTGTGCATGACTGCAGTGCGCGCAATCTACTGCACATGATGGCTTCTGACAAACATCCTAGCGTTTTATTATATAGGATTGGCATTCAGACACGTTAGAGCCTTAAGCATAAAGGAAAAGTTGAGCATGCCAACTGCACTGTAGGATAATTTTCCCCAAACTTACTGTGACTTCAATGGGACTTATATACTTTAGTAAACTTATCCTAGGGTGATGGGTCCACTTTAACTAAGCCTCTAAGTATGCAGTCAAAAACAATTAGCTTTAATCTTTATTTTAGAATGCAATATATTTTTTTTTACTTTTTTTAATATAAATATATTAAAAGCATTTCCCAACACATCAAGGTAAACTAAGAAAAGGATTTTTGCAGGTTTTTTTTATGATACAGGGAAAAGTAACCTATTTTATTTGTCTACTAAATATCATTAATTGATGATGGATAATGTAATTGTCATTTGCACTAAAAGAAAAATAGCATTATCAATTTATGAATGATTTGCTCTATATTCAGTTTTATCACAATTTACAATTTTAACGTAGGTTAATTAAGATGCATTTAAACAAGTATTGAACAATTTCTATAATGTACTTACTTTTTTGGAGAAAACACAGAGGAAAATAAAGATGAACATTCCTTGAAATGCATTTGAGATGGTGAATAGATATGCAGTGACCACAGAACCATTGACAACATGAAGTACTCCAAACATCCATGTAGCACCAAGAAGAAAAAGCAAGGCAAGAGCACCTCTTGCACAGGACCTATATTGCAATGAAATTATTAAACATATTGAAAAATGAGTCTATGCATATCTATCATATATATATACATATATCTATCTATCTATCTATCTATCTATCTATCTATCTATCTATCTATCTATCTATCTATATGTTACCAAGGGGAACCACTCACGCTTAAAAGGAGTGTGTGTCTGGGTGCTATTTTTTGGGCAACCAAATAGTCTTCTATACAAAAGGTAAAAAAGCATTCTCAGGACTTCAAAAGTTCATGAATCAAATCCAAACTTAGATATATATAGATAAATAGAAAGACAATATATATATATTGTAAAAAAAAAAAAATATATATATATATATATATATATATATTTGCTTTGTTTAGCTAATTGCATTGAAATCAACAGTAAGGCTGAATTTTCACATGAGAAGTTTCCCTTCCTTTCCCACAGGGATAGTAAAAAACGGGTGTCATATTCTGCAGCGTGCCATTCTTTGTTTGTAAGAGATGGAGAAAGCAGCACAATTTTGTGTTAGTTATGATAGGCAAATAAAACACAGTTGGATTTTTTTAGGGAGACTTGTGGGCAGGCAATTTGTTCTCTGTGACAGGACAGTCTAGAGAACATGAAGGGAGAAAGGAGGTTCACCCAAAATATGCAGAATACACAAAGTATTCTCTGAACAATGCTCTGTGCATTCCCTAAAAGAAAAATACTGCCACACCCATGATTTCAATGAGGGGAGAGGTGGAGAAAAATATCCTTATTTTTCTTCCCCAGAATCAGCTTCTCTGGCTTGGGCAGGTGATGCTGCTACTGCCTCAGAGCTAGGACCAAGAGTATTGGTGGTAAGTGGATTCTGTTCAAGTCCCATATCCCTACTTGAAAAAAAAACAGTTCCATGGTGGACAATTTGTTCTGTGGCACACTTTCCTGTTTATTATCATCCTGGTGCTTTTAAAGATAACCAACTGCCTCTGATGACTCAGCAGGAATTACAGCAACTAAAACTCCAGTATGTCATTGCTCCTGGTAGTGATGGTGGGCTGCCCATCTCCATTTGCATTTCTTTATCTCATTGCTTATTTCTTTCCACCAAAAACATACTGTCCTCCACTTTAGCTGCTCAGTCAGCACTCTGGCTCCCATCATCACCACCACAACCATTATGTTTTTTTCTCTCTTCTTCGCTCTGCCTGCTTCCACTCTCTTTGTCCCCTAAACTACACCCCACTGCAAAGCTTGAAATTCTGGGTTATTATAATATGGAAGTGGGAAATTCTGCAGCCATTGAAACATAGGCAGAAAATGGAACTGATTCCATGGAAAAATCTGTGCTGTTAGGAACACAGTGGAAAATCTATAGATTTTTCAATGGGTGGGAATTCCCATGGCAAAAACAGAAAACCATGATTTTTTCACACAAATTCCAGTGGGAACAACAGGGGACATTTTGCCCATCCTTACTGTTCATTACCATTACAATTTCAATTCTTATCATTCATCAGCTGACTTCACTATCTTACTATAAATTTATCTGGATGTTTTTGGACACAATTTTATGAATAATACTGGTCGTTTTTGGCTAATACAATTTTTAGCCTTAATTGCCATGGACAGTTGTCTTGCATTTAGTTTTCATGGATTTTAAGATGCTTTAGTTAGAAGTTAGTTACAATTTTAGCACCTTAGTGGCTCATGTCTTTCATTCTGTTTGGATGGTGGTATTGTTATTATTATGGGGTACCCCAGTCTAGAATAATTTAAGTTCTGTTTGGCTCTTTCATTTGTTTTTTAGACATCATTATAATAATTATAATTATTTGATATGATGAATTTTCTTAGGTCAGAGTTAGGATTAAGAGGTTTGGTATTATGTATTGTGTTTATTTTTTTCTTTGCCTGACAGTGCTTACACCAATTGTGTTGCTTTTGTCTTGTAGTTTAGTGGGGTTTTATTTGCATCTCATGGGATTTGGTTTGGTGTAGGCACTTTATCTTGTATTAGATTTGTATATGATCTATAGTGGATAAGCAGTTATTCTCTGTTTT
This sequence comes from Rhinophrynus dorsalis, assembly GCA_037306005.1. Classification (NCBI taxonomy): domain Eukaryota; kingdom Metazoa; phylum Chordata; class Amphibia; order Anura; family Rhinophrynidae; genus Rhinophrynus; species Rhinophrynus dorsalis. Next base: position 260,092,522 of record CM074722.1, read on the forward strand.
TGCAATATTTTGAAGTATGTAAATTAATTACAAAGTGTATTCCTAAAGGACTAGCATTGCCATATGATTTGATTTTAAATCTACAGTGTGTTATTCCCAAAGGAGAATAGCTGTTTATAACAATGTGAAGTATTTGAAAGATTTAAAAAAAATTAAATTAGCCCTCTAGTTGCAGCTCGTTGATTAATTCTGTGTAGAAAACAGAGTCAAAGCTCCCTTTAACATACAACAATAAAATCGCTGTATCTTTTCTATTTGCTTTTATTACCTAACCTATGCTCAGTTGTATTACAGGGATGATAAAATAACAGTTATATGTTGTAATGGTTTATTGTAACTTAACTGAATATCAATTGCATTTTTTACTCTTTTCCTTAAATAAATAATTGTGACACTGAGAAAAGAAGGATTATGTCAGGGTGAGAAAGATCACTGAGGAACAAACTCCAGTCAAAAGAATACAGAATTTGAGTGCCAAATTGGACATCAGTCTGTCAATCAAAGGGTGAAGGATTTTAAATGTAGAGTTAACCCCTAGATATGTCTACAGTGCTTTTCAACTATTGTGGTATCTTCCTTTGGAGTGAATATGATACTTAGGCAACAGTTAGTGTCTTATTCATCAATCTAAAGAGATGCAATTCTAGAGCAACCTAATCCCTAGGGATGGTTGAAAATTCAACTGGAAATGTTGTGAAAACCAGGTGGCTTTTTTTTCAGAGGGAAATTTTGCCCATAGTGAGACCATTAGTTTGTCCATCATTTTGCTTAAGATGAAAAATATTTCTAGAAAATGGTTCCATTTTTTACCTATGCCTTTAAATGGGGTAAACGTCCCGCCCACAAACTATAAAAATGCAGATTTTCCAGCCAAGCATAATGCTGGAGAATGGGTAGTAAGCAGAGTGGAAGGAGACAGATAGAAAAGAAATGCAAAAATAATTAAATTAAAAGAAAATTATAAAAAATAAAGTTATTACCAGTCCATAATGCCCTCTTACTCTATGAGCAGTAGTAATAAAAATAAAAAAGAAAGGAAAAGAAGAGAAACCGGCAAGACCCTGATGTGCCTGGTGACAGGAGGAGAAGGAAGGAAGTAAACACCAGTGCTAAAAGGACTGGAAACCCACATTTATGAAATTCATTCTGCACAGTCCCCTAACATTGTCACATGGGATTTGGGGACAATATTAAAGAAGGCAGAACTGGCTAGTAGTGTGACAGCCCAGCTACTGCTGCCAGTCTGCCTTCTTCATCTTCTGAGGAGGAGGAGATGGCAAGTGTGACACCAGGGAACTCTAAACCACACTTGTCACCCCCAATCAGTCTCACTACCAATGGGCAGCTAGAAACTGATGAGGGTGAGGGTGGTGGTGGAGCAGTTCCAGGGACTAGCTGGATGGATCCTGATGCTGCTGTTGACGTGGAAGGGGAAGTCAGCAGCCAGACCAGTGGACTTGGGAGCCCTCATACCCCTAACCTGTGATTCTCATTCCCCCAGCATTGTCCCTCTGGGGAATTAGGATGAAGATGTTAGAACTGGCTGACAGTATGAGCAGAAAACACATGTCAACTGCCTGTGCTTGCTGCTACTGCTTCTTAAAGGGATAGTATTACTTAAAAATTAATATCCCTCATATTGTAGCCCTTAATAAACTGAGTTAAATGACACCAGCGGCATCTCTCAAACCTTTATGGTTTAAGAGATAGCCACTTTCAAAGTTTCCTCTCCCCTGCTGTCAGCGTTCTGCTGCCAGCAGGAGAATCCGGTCTCTGAATCAATCAGAGGCTCTTCAGCAGAGCCGATATCTCGTAGCACATGTAGAAGACTGTTTCAATTAATCATTTTTTCTTCCATAACAAGATATTGGCTCTGTTTAAGAGCCTCCGCCTGTCCCGGGACCGGATTCCCCTGCTGGCAGCAGAACGCTGACAGCAGGGGAGAGGAAACTTTGAAAGCGGCATAAAGGTTTGAGAGATGCCGCTGGTGTCATTTAACTCAGTTTATTAAGGGCTACAATATGAGGGATAGTAATTTTGAAGTAATACTATCCCTTTAAGTGTACTTCACATTTTTGCATCAAAAAATGATGTTTTCAGGAAGTGAAACAGAAAACCAAGCAACTGGAGAGATAGAGAGGGTGCCAAGCAGATGCATCCAGTGAGTCAGAGGAGGAGGAAGAAGTGACCATCACTAGCATAGAAGGGTCTGGGAGCCCTGATTCCCCAGATCCAATGATGCCCAGCCCCCCGACATCATCCCTTGGAATCTGGGGAAAATGTATTAGCAAACGAGCAAAGGCACTTGAGGAAGTGGGTAGCAGTGTTAGCAGTAGGGGTAGGCGAAAGGTCCCGCCTTGTTCCCATGAAAAAATCTGCGAAAACCATGTTGTTGTACACTTTTTTTCCTGGGAAAATTCACTTTAAAAACAGAGATTAAACTCTTTGCATTTTTCACCCATTGGTCAAAATTCTTCACCATTAAGAGGCGAGGTGGAGATCAAAGAGGAGGAAGAATAGAGCAACCCAGGCAGAGACTTATAGTTTCATGATGAGTGAAACAACTAGCTCACCATCACCTTCTTCCTCCAGAGTAACTACATCTTCTGCCAGTCCACCTCATTCATCATTACCTCCCCCACCAAATGATAGCTACTCTGTAGATGTTAGCATCTGGCAGTTCATGTTCACCCATTGCATACTGTGTAGTGAACTGACCACACATGGCAGTGTGGTGGAGGAGAATCACAAGCAGGGCATCAAGCAGCATCTGAGGAGAGTCCATCCCACAGAAAATGCTAAGATGCTAGCAAGGAAAGTTCATCATTACTTTTAAACTGTCAGCAAGTTTTCATGTGTCCTTAGTGCTGTGAGGACAAGGGGTATAGAGACAGCGAAAGTACTTGGCCTCTGGTGTCATGGTGTTTGGATACAGTTATGTCCCCATGTATTATTTACCACACACATTGTGCACATTGCAGTTGCTGATGAGAGGCACAGTTCCTGCTCTCAAAGGACAAACAACACACTCATGATTTTGGAGGAGGGGCAGGTGGAGAAGATTTATTGGCAAACGTCTTCTTTTCTCCACATATACATGAAGTGGTGGGGGTTAGTTTTGGTGCTGCTACTGCCTCAGGCACATTACTGGAGCTAGCCGTAGCAAGTGGAACCTTCATCATCCATCACCCATGTTACTGCTGTTGTTGATCCCATTCCCTTTAAGCAGAAGGATGATTAGGCAGCTCAAACACTTCAGCAGCAGCAGCAAAAACAGCAGTCACAAATTCTGCATCTACATAAGGACATTTGACAATGACCAGTGCCCAGTGGCCAACCGGACATGACCTGCTGGCACTAGGCTAGTAGGGCATTTTTTCCTCAGGGCTTGTGCTTTAAAACAAAATACAAGCCCAAGTCCCACAAATTAATGTTTCTTTAGAGCTATGCCTCTAAAAAGTCTAAGTCCTACAAATCAATGTTTCCTCAGGGCTTGGGCCTCTAACATCAAATCTAACAAATCATGCTGTACAAAATACTGTATCACATCAATTATCAGTCTACCCCAATGGAAGTTTATGTCAGGGGGTTCCTGTCTCTATCACTTTACATAAAAATTTCTTATTTTATTTATTTATTTTTTATTAACTGTCCCCGCAATACCAGTCAAGAACACCCCCAAAACAAATTCTCTGTTCAACTGATTCATTCCCTAGACTCCACCCACCAACACAGGTACTCTCCTTAGACCCCTTTAAAGCATGTCTTATGGGGTTTTTTAATTGTATTTAGGATTTATTTTTTATTAACTGCCCCCCAATTCCAGTAAACAAACCCCCCAACTGATTCTTTCTTCACACAGCACCCTCGTGCCCCTTTTATACTATGCCTTTGAGAAATAAAATAATATGTGTTATGTGTTTTATGTAAACTCAATGTTTCAAAGGAATAAGCTAGGTGAAAAAAGCGGAAAAACTTCACTTTTTGCTGGAAATTATTCGCCAAGCGGGAAGTGCCATTATTTGCCGATTTCAGTTCCCTAGTAGGCAGAACAGGTCAGCCTGTGCCTGTTTCTGCTGCTGCCAGTGTTCCTTCTGATTCTCAGGAGTAGATAAGTAGGGGACCCTATGTCAGACTTGTCATGCCCAAGCATTCCCTCTACTGCTACCATGCTGCATTTAGAGAGTGTTGGGGTGAGGGAGAGTATACTGAAGGTGATGATAGTGAAGCAGCTGGTGGCGGGACTAATGTGACCACTATAGATCCTTCTCCTGATGTGGAAGGGGAAGTGATGCCGAGCAATGCTAGTTGTCAAGGGACCCCACAACACCCCCTGACCCTGTGATTCACTTCCCCCTGCATTATGCCTCTGGGACCTTATGCTGAGGAAGGCAGATCTGACTAGCAGAAGTATTAGCATCAGCACAGATCAGCTTCCTGTGTCTGCTGCTAGTGCTGCCAGTCTGCCTTCTTCACCTGTAGAGATGTATAAAAGTAGGGAACCCTTTGTCACATTTGTCATCAACACCAACAAGTGAGACACTAATAGATCAGCAGTAGGAGCAAATAAGGACTGGTGGTGCCAGATGTTTAATGTGAGTGTAGGTGTGTCCATTGATTCCAGTCCTCCCTTAATTTCCAACACACACTGTGTACATTAAAGCTGCTGATGAAGGCACAATTTATTCCTGGTCTCAAGGGAAAAATGTATATTCCAACCCACCGATGATTTTGGAGGAGGTAAAGGAGGAGATGCATTATTGTCCAACTTCTTTTCTCCAGGTATACCTGAAATAGTAGGGGCTAGTTGTGGTGCTGCTATTGCCTCAGACATATCACTGGAGCTAGTGTCAAGTGGAACCATGATCAACATCACCCATATCACTGCAGCTGTTGATCCCTTGGAGCTGCCTAATCATCCTGCTGCTTAAACACTGTGGCATTTGCCAATGGTTAGTGGCCAGTGACTACCATAACATGACCTGCTGGAACCAAGCCAGTAGGGCATTTTTTTCTCAGGACTTGTTTCTAACAAGCCTAAGTCCTACAAATCACTGTTGCCTCATGTTTTGTGCCTCTAACAATCATGAGTCCAAAAAGTCATCACTGAGTCCTCAGGGCTTGTGCCTCTAACAAGCCTGAGTCCAAAAAATTAATCACTGGTTCCTCTGGACTTGACACTCTAATAAATCTGAATCCAGCCAATCATAACAGATTCCTCAGGGCTTGTGCCACTAAGAAACCTGAGTCCAACAAATCACGGATTCCTCAGGGCTTGTGTTTCTTACAGATTTGAGTCCAACAAATCATAACTGTTTCCTCAGGGCTTGTGCCTCTAACAAGTCAAAGTTCAACAAATCAATGTTCCTCAGGGCTTGTGCCAAACAAGTATAAATCATACAAATCAATTTTTCCTCAAGGCTTTTGTCTAACAAGTCTAAGTCCTACAAATCAATGTTACCTCAGAAAAATAAGTACTATAAAAATAATTAAAGATGAAAGAAATAATTTTAAAAAATGAAACAAAACGTGCCCTAACACTAAATTACAGAATTTTAATGACCCTAACCAACCTAACACTGAATCAATTTGAATGACCCACAATGCTGTAATAATCACTCTATATTTGAATGACCCTCCCTCACTGCCTTAACATTAAATCTCACTTGACTGATCCTCACTAAGCAAAACCTAGGCCGCACAAAATTTACAAGCGTCAAAAAGCACAAATGTTATTTTAAACAACTCTCTTCTCTCCTAAAACACCTCTACTCTCTATTAACAAAACCCACACTGAGGCGCTGGAAATTCTTACCTTTTATAGTAGAAGTTGGAAGGAAATTAAGGGGTGTTGGGAAATCCTCACTTCCAAAAATCAATAGTATAGGGTGATAGAAAATTCTGTGTTGCAGAAATTCTCACCTGAAACAATTGGTTGAGTGAAAATTTGCCGACAAAGGTTTTGTGGGAATTTTACGCAGGAAAAGCAGAAAATCCTGCATTTTTGTGGCATTTCCCATGAGAAAACATATTTTTGCCCATCCCTAGTTGGATATCATTTAGCCATTGAAGGAATAGGCAAAGAATTGTGAAGATCTTGGAAATTCACTGGCAGTGGCAAAAAAGGTGACAATTTTTTGTATTTTTCTGGGGCAGGAATTTTTGCATGGTGGGAAATTGCTTGTTTTCTGAAAAAATCTCAACTGGAAACAAGTTTTACTTTTCGCACATCACTTCTAGCACTGATTTGTATTGTTTTTGAAACCCTTAGTTGTCCACCAGCAAGCATGCAATCAAAGTGGGGTTTTCAGGGCTGCTGGTTATATAGTAGATAAGTGGTACAACCTACCAACAGAAGTGGTAGAGGTTAATACATTGATGCTATGTAACCATGCATTGGATAGGCATAAGACTATCCTGAACAAGACCAATACAAAGTAAGGTCTGACATTTTTACAACAGGAAAAATGGGCAGACTAGATGGTCCAAATGTTTCTTATCTGCCATCAAATTCTATGTTTTTGTGTATTCTATTATGAATGACCGTAGAACAGATCTGTGTGGTAGAAAAAACATAAGAGAAACTTATGGCACATGTAGTAGTGACCGCTGAATGGAATAGAAGAACGGAGAGATTTCAACAGTTGCCACCAACTACCACAGTGGGATCACCTCACCCATCCACATCTACTACATTAAATTCAGATATAGTAGTTGGTTGAGCTGCTACACCTTCTTGAACTATGCCATCAACACTTGAATGTGACTCGTCATCTTCAGTGCTTTTAGGCGGTTTATTAATAGTACTGGTGCTGGTAGTGGTGAGACTTTGACAAACTACATCTTCCTCAGGAGGAGAGGGATCACCATCATTTATTGCACACACTGGATCACTACAAAATAGTCTATCTCTTCAAGTATCAGTCTGCCCCAGTCACAGCTCACATTAGGCCCTCTCTCTGTCACCTATCATGATTTATTTATGTATTTTTTTTAATTAACTGCCCCTCTATCCCTATCACTGTCAACAAAAAACAAATTATCCCTGTTCACCAGCTTCTTTCTCCAGACTCTGCTAGGATAGAGATAACAGCCAGTTCAGAAAGAAACTTGGATCACGATTCCCTGTGTCTTTCCAGTTAGTCACATAGGATTTTGGGGTATTTTGGGTAATTCTCCTTTCTTGCCTTCTCATACCCCCAGACACCCCTGACACAGATATAACAGACAGATCAGCAAGGAACTTGGATCAGAGCTGCCTGTGTCTACTCAGTCACACATAATTTGGGGGTATTTGGGGAAAACCTCTTTTGCTCCCTTCTCACATTCCCAGACTCCAGTAGGATAGAGAGAACAGCCAGATCAGGAAGAAACTAGGAACATGTCTGCTTGTGTCTTTCCATTCAGTCACACCAAATTTTGGTATATTTGGGGTCAAACTCCTTCCTGCCTTCCTGTCCCCAGACTTCCCTTATACAGAAAACAGATTTCCTTCCTACAATACTCCCTAAACTCATTTGCAACTTCACTTAGCCTGTCTTCTCAAACTCAAAAAATGTCTGCTTTCTCTTCCTCTAGCAAACATACAATTGCATGCTGTGATAACCTGACACCCTTTTATAAGCCTGTGGGAAAAAAAGAGAAACTTGCAGTGTGTCAGAGAGAAATACTGTCTTTCCATTAATTCCAGTGCAATCATCTAGGTGATTTAGCACTTTTCACCAAAAATTTCACACTTGGAGAAAAGTTCTGTTTCTCTTTTGAGGCAAAATATTTTGCCCATGCCTAGAAAGAGGCAAGAGGGAGATAAAGAGGGACAAGAGTGAGATAAAGAGAAAGAGCCAAGGAGGGGGATAAAGAGGGGCAAGAGGCAGAGAAAGAAAAAAGAATGGAATAAAGAAAGACAAGGGGGATAAAGAAAAAAGTGGTGGAGAAAGAGGGGCAAGAGGGAGAAAGAGTTAAGAGTAGAATAAAGAGAAAGAGGCAAGGGGGATAAAGAGGCAAGAGGGGAAGAAATAGTATCTTTCTCCCTCTTGCCTCATTCTTCACTCTTCTGTCCACTCTTGCCTCTTGATGCCACCCCTTGCCTTTTTCTCCTTCCTGGACACATGTCCAAATTGGAAGGCAGTGAGCTCCATAATGCCTGCCAGATATTTTTGTATCTGTCCCTCCACTGCCAGCATTGATGACAACCTGGGCTGTGTAACAAGCGGCAATGCCAGCTTAGTGCATGCTGTGTTTTAAAACTGGAGTCCAGACTGATGAAGGAAACCTCCAGCATGCTCCATGCTGGCATCACCGCTTGTCACATGATCCCAGCTCTCATCAATGTGGGCAGTGGGGGGACAGAGACAAAAATATCCAGCAGGCATTACAGAGCTCACAGCCTACTTATCTGTGAACCCTGCAGGCCGCATGATACCATAAAATTCTCTCAGTGACAGTGGTGGCACGTGTACCATAGGTTTGCCATCACTGAGTTAGACATAGGCTTAGGACTGGAGAACAATAGCCATACCTGATATTGGTGCAAGGAGCAGGAGAATGGTCTGATTGCTTGCCTTGCACCTATTCACAACAGCAGTGCTGGCTGCACCTCCAGCCTCATACATCAAAATCTGCCTTGGGAGCCTTGGTACATACAGTAGTGCAGTGGATCATACTCTCAAAAGGTGCACCTAAAATGGACCTAACATGTATATCTGTTCTTGGTAGATGATGAGCCCCAGTGCTGTTACTATAAGACTGGGATTGGTAGCCCCTGCTTAGTAATTGGCAAAAAATAACTCACAGTACAAAACTAAAACAAATATCATATTTAAATATTTAAAAGCATAGTAATTATGGGGCAAAACAACTGTAGCACAAAGAAAAAAATACAAATTTTAGATTTATATAAATGGGAGTATTAAACCATCTGAATGTCAGGGGGGTGTCAAATGCATTGCTTTACAATGTGCTGGACAACCTTCTAGCTCTCAGTGGTTTAACTTCATAAATGCTAGAGAGGTATCCAAAACATTGCAAATCAATGGGCAAAAGACATCTGCAATCCAAGGGAATAAAAAAATTCCAATTACAATTTATTTTGGTTTTTTTTTATATTTTAAATGCTAAAGTAGTATCAGAGTATTGCACAGCAATGTGTTAGAGAGAACTATAGCATCTAAAGGGTTAAAAAATAACAAATTGATGAGAACTGGGTTTTTCCAAAAAAGTGATCCACTTTTGAATTTGTGTTTTTTACCTGCTGTATAATGATACATTATACAGATATCATCTGAATGATATCTAATAGATTTGGAAATCAGTCTTTGATGGCACACATACCCTCAAATGTAATGCTTTTTGAGGTATCTTAAATACAGACAATGAGGCAAATGTACTAAGAGGAACTGGAGCAAATTGCACCTTGGTGAGATATATACATATATATATATATATATATATATATATATATAGAGAGAGAGAGAGAGAGAGAGAGAGAGAGAGAGAAAGCGAGAAAGAAGGCTGCACACTCAGAGACTTAAGTGTCAATAGTGAACCAATGTTTTATTAGTAAGCTGGAATGCAATGTTTCAGTCCACAATTGGGACCTTTATCAAGCTTTCTCTGCTTGATAAAGGTCCCAGTTGTGGAAAGAAACATTGCATTCCAGCTTACTAATAAAACATTGGTTCACTATTGACACTTAAGTCTGTGAGTGCGCAGCCTTCTTTTTATATTCCATATTTCTGTGGCACCAGGCACAATATCTTCATTGAACGTGAGCGCATATCCAAACTATAGATCCTCAAATTCTATAGAGATGCCCAATGCATTACTTTGCAATGGATTTAAGGCTTTTCTAGCATTCTAGGGGATAAAACCCTCATTTAAATCAATGGGATTTATACAAATTGTTATTTGTCCCCCTATGGTAAACTGGGTGGATTCAGAAATGCTCTATTTTATTTTTGTATATCAGCACCAGTCTGTCTCTGTTAATTGGTGTTGTTATCTCTGATTTTTTTTTAGTGTAAAATCCATAACATACCTTATATTTTCATAGCAACTACCTTCCTTTTTTAACATTGCAGTGTGCCGAAAAACCTTGTATATTATCACTCCAAATGCCATTAAATTAACCTGGAAAAAGATACAATATATTTGTAGTCATTTTGTAAAATTCAAAAAAATTTCACTCATTATTTGCTAACACCCTTATGTTCCTAAGCATTGTTTTCTAGTTTGGCGTTCTTCAAATTCTTGCTTGTTTCTGCTCAGACCCCATATAACACAAAATAATTATTGAAATCATCTATCCTTTCCAGAACATATTGATGTATTTGCAAGTGCAGTAAGTACTTGACTTTCATTTTTGTTGTGCAGTGGCTAGAGACATGCAGTATGCCTTTTAGATGAAATACTTTGATTATAGAAATCAATGCTCCTTTAATATTTAATCAGTAGTAATTATTCAGAAAAGCAAGGAATGAAGGTTAGAAACTGTTGAACCATCAGAGCAAAACCTGTAATGTTTAACTATTGATAGAGTAAAATACCCATACATCTAAATAGGCCTTTGATTATTAGTAACAACAGCTTGAGAATCACAGTTTGCCATCTCTGGACATAAGGACATGATCTATTGTAATTTGTGATTGGAGATTGCTAGATTAACATTAACTACAATAGACTGTCTAAATAGTCTGTCTAAAGGGTTTAAGATTTTTGTTTCTGATTGGTATATTTGGTAATTTTGAATTAACATGAAGGTTTGTCTGCTTTCACAAACAGAAAATAATGTTGTCTACTTTGTTGTGAACAAAGTAGAGGGACAATGGGGTCTCCTATTAGCACACTTTGGGATAGACCTTCTTTCCTAGGTAAGGAAAGGAAAGAAGTTTAAAAGGGACTCCTTTCCTGCCACCCAATGCTTTTTCATGTTCTTCCAGGCCAGGACATTTTCCCCTTCCTTTCATTTAATTAGTGTAATACTAGGATGGGTATGTCCCTTCAGCCATCCCCATTTTTGTCATTGGGTCTTGCTGGGTTCCTTTTCTTATTTTAATATGTGCTGAATCTGTCAATTCTTTTTTCATGTTATTTGAATTTGCCACCATTTTCCAATCATTTCAACTATGAGAAATTGTGTTTTGTGTTCCAGTAACCAGTAGTTACATTTACAGTAAGATTCCAGAGAGAGTGGGATTCCCTCTTGGGTGTACCATGATTACTGGGGCTATACTTTTGCCATTCAGCCACTGCTGCTGAGGCCATACTTGCAGACAGTGATGTTCCATGGAACTATTGATAGATTGTTCCAAATGTTCCAGTGTCTTTATTATTGCAAGTATGGTGCCACTCTATTACAGGGTCTTGTGTGGTATGGGGGTTTCTTTTATTACCCTTTATTCATTATTTATATGCTGATATAGTTATCCTATTTTGTTATATATGCATGGGCCGTCAGAGGATGGGGTGCTATGGGGAGACACAGATCCATTTGTTTGTTATGCAGTGTGATTCTGGAAGAAGGTTACAACTTACAAGAGGCTAGGTCATTGTTGTTTAGTCTACATGTCTCAAGGAATGTCATATATAATTTCTTGGTTTCAAGACCTTACTAAAGATACTTCTCAATCCCAGGCATTTCACCTCTGTTTTTTATCATTACCTTGAAGACCAATTCTGGGGAGTCTGCAGAAGAAGGATATAGAGAGGATTCTTGTTTTTCCTGCTAAATGTATTCACACTTTGATTAAAGCATCTATTAATCAATAACAATTAAAGCAGAATAGAAACTTAAGTCTCTCATGGATAAAATGTGTATGGGGTACATAAATTCATGTGATGTTCCCTGTACCTGAAATAATAACCTATGTCTTTAAGTCAGAGTGGAGTGAGATGGCAGATCTACATAGTGAAGTCACATATGGTTTGAAAGCAGATGATTCTTTGGTCTCACACTAAATTATATAGAGGGAATAATCTTTTTGCCTTTGGATAAGATTGCCTTACTATAGCAGATCAAATTTCAAAGGGCCTCTATCAGTATGCCACTGAGGGAACTTAGGTGCATCCTAGGTCTCATGACAACCTTCTTAAAGAGAGTACCTTGGGCACAAATGAATTAATTAAAAAAAATGGAGCAAGTAACCACAATAAAGTTAAAATCCAAATATGAAAATAGCTTTAGACTGTGCTCGAAGATAAACATTCGCCAAGGTCTACTGGACCATAATTACAACATACTTAAGCAAACTGGCTTTAATACAGTGCTGTAATACCAATCTTTCCTAAGCAATTTGTTTCCATCAGTGAGTCTACTTTACTTCAATCATCTCAAGAGCCTGGCAGTTTGGAAGCAACTTCTATGATCAAAATAAAATCAGGCAATGCTACAGTGGTTGAATACCTTTCCAAGCAAGGCGGCCAAAGAAGTGACATATTGCAACAATCTTCTGTGAAGATTCTGCAGTTGCCAGGCATACATCTCTCAGAATTAACAGCAATTTCCATCCAAAGAAAGAACAATGATTGGGCAGACAGTCTCATCAGGAATATAATAAAAGTGTGGTCTTTCAAACAGGAACTGTTCAATCCTTTAAAGAAGATTTGGGTGCATCCCCAGATAGAGATGATGGTCACGTGAGAGATTACCAATCTGCCATGGTTCATCAGATCATTGAGGATCACCCAGAGGCAATGGGAATGCTCCTGCATCTACTGTCATTCCAATTAACTTATATACTTGATTCTTGGTGACTTCTTGCTTTTGTGCTAAAGGATAAGGAAGGGGTCATACTTCTCCCGGAGAGGGAAATTCAACATCACAGACCAGCTGTCCATCGTCAGGCAGTATATCATATCAGTTATATTTATGTGTGTGTGGATTTGAGCTCTTTATGAACTATGAATATCATGGTGGGATAATGTACTTTCTGCAAATGGTATTCTCACAGTGGATTCAATACATATAAATAATCATCCTTTCTAAAATCAGGCTCAGATCCCCCAGCTTATCATGTCAATCAATACTAGAAAAAATTGTGTCATCAGCAAAATATTGATTATATTATTATAATTATTATTTTAATCATAATATATGTATAAAGAGACAGTAATTTACACAGAGCTGTAAAACTGCATGAACCTGTTCCAGTCATTCCTACTCAGCACTTATTCATAAACATACACTCCACTAAGTTTTGCTCAGCAATTACCCGTGCTTCATTCTGATCATCTGTACACACTCACCCCAATCACTCCTGTTCAAAAATAACTTGTCTCCAGAGACTTGTTCAAATATTGTCTGATTCCTATTAAACAGTAATTCTTAACATGTTAAAAAAACAGCTTGCTGCATGCTAGTAGGGCTGGCAGAAAGTTTTCACTGTAAAAGAGAAACAGAAGGCGATCTGTAAATTTTTCACAAAATTGCCATTTTTTTTGCTTTTTTTCTCCTAGCTCATTGCATTGAACTGCAGAGGGAAAGATCCAAATGCAGATCTGGATAGAGACTGGGAGCAGCTGGCCAGACTAGGAGGAGTGAGCTTGATATCTGGAAGATGATAAACGGATGAAAGGGTACAACCAGTTAGAAAGTGGCTAGTAAAAATAGGCCTAAAAGGCAGAAGTTCCACCTGAAAAAATCAGCAGAGCTTGATAGAAGATTACTGGCTATTTAAGCAGAGGACAGGCCTTACGCAGAAATCTACCAGACAGGGGGCCTGATGCAGAGTCTAGACAGACTCTGCATGGAATGGAATATGAACTGGCTGGTCAGGCTGATGATGAGCCTAATGCAGAGGACAGACGTACTCTGCCAGGCAGGAATGCAGATAATAGAATGTGGCTGGTTAATAGTCAGTCTGATTTTAAGCCTGATACAGAGTAAAGACAACTCAGCAAAAAATACTAGCAGTAAATGCAGAGATCTAGAAGATACATTAGGCTAGCAGATCTGGGAGAGAATTCAGCCAGCCACACAACAGGAGGACAGAGCTAGTATGTAAGCTGCTGAATAGAATTTGCCCGCTATTGTGCCTCCAGCAAATTGAAACAGAATGTGTGAGAGAGACAGAAATGTGGACAGCAGCCAAAATCAGGTCAAGTCAAAAGATGAAGCTAAAGGGTCAGGAACCAGAAGATCAATATCACGGTGCCTGTGATTTGCTGCCTTTCCTGTCAGTTACCTGAATAGCTCTCCATTGGCTGTCTGCTTTCAACCCGCCCAGTATTGCCTATTTAGACTGGGCTTGGGCACCCTTTGGTTGCCCTTTTGTGATGTCTCTATGTCGCCTGCACCTGCATTGTGTTCCTGAGCTTCCTGGACCGTCTGCTATCTATGATCTCCAGTGATCGCCTGAGTTCCTGCCTGACAGCTTCCTCGGTTCCAGCTTCCGTTCCTGATCCGGTTGGGGTTGCTGTTCCTGCTGCCATTCCTGCTCCTGTTGACTGTCATTGATGGTCCTGCTTCCTGTCCTGTACCGGCTGTGTTCCTGCTCCTGGATGCCTGCAGAGTGTCTCCTTCCTCCAGTCGCATTTGACAACATTTTTATTCACTTCATTTGGTTACTCCAGTATGTGGGTACTGGTTTGCTCCATGTTCACCGGCTGCTTGCTGCATTCCTTACAGCACCGGTAGAGACTGTGTTACTCCAGTACGCGGGTACTCATTTGCTCCATGTTAACCGGCTGCTTGCGTGTTCCTTACAGCACCGGTAGAGATTGTATAACTCCAGTACACGGGTACTGGTTTGCTCCATGTTCACCGACTGCTTGCTGCGTTCCTTAGAGCATCGGTAGAGATTGAGAAACTCCAGTACGAGGGTACTGGTTCCCTCCATGTTCACCGGCTGCTTACTATGTTCCTTACAGCACCGGTAGAGATTGTGTTACTCCAGTACGCGGGTACTGGTTCGCTTCATGTTCTCCGGCTGCTTGCTGCTTTCCTTACAGCACCGGTAGAGATTGTATAACTCCAGTACACGGGTACTGGTTTGCTCCATGTTCACCGACTGCTTGCTGCGTTCCTTACAGCATCGGTAGAGATTGAGAAACTCCAGTACGAGGGTACTGGTTCCCTCCATGTTCACCGGCTGCTTACTATGTTCCTTACAGCACTGGTAGAGATTGTGTAACTCGAGTACGCGGGTACTGGTTCGCTCCATGTTCACCGGCTGCTTGCTGCATTCCATGCAGCACCGGTAGAGATTGTGTAACTCCAGTACGAGGGTACTGTTTTGCTCCATGTTCACCGGCTGCTGGCTGCGTTCCTTACAGCACCGGAAGAGATTGTGTTACTCCAGTACGCGGGTACAGGTTCGCTCCATGTTAACCGGCTGCTTGCTTCGTTTCTTACAGCACCGGTAGGGATTGTGTAACTCCAGCACGTGGGTACTGGTTCGCTCCATGTTCACCAGCTGCTTGCTGCATTCCATGCAGCACCGGTAGAGATTGTGTAACTCCAGTACGAGGGTACTGTTTTGCTCCATGTTCACCGGCTGCTGGCTGCGTTCCTTACAGCACCGGAAGAGATTGTGTTACTCCAGTACGCGGGTACAGGTTTGCTCCATGTTAACCGGCTGCTTGCTTCATTTCTTACAGCACCGGTAGGGATTGTGTAACTCCAGCACGTGGGTACTGGTTCGCTCCATGTTCACCGGCTGCTTGCTGCGTTCCTTACAGCACCGGTAGAGATTGTGTTACTCCAGTACGCGGGTACTGGTTCGCTCCATGTTAACCGGCTGCTTGCTTCATTTCTTACAGCACCGGTAGAGATTGTGTAAATCCAGTACGTGGGTACTGGTTCGCTCCATGTTAATCGGCTGCTTGCTGCGTTCCTTACAGCACCGGTAAAGATTGTATAACCCCAGTACGCGGGTACTGGTTCGCTCCATGTTCACCGGCTGCATGCTGCATTCCTTACAGTACCGGTAGAGATTGTGTAACTCCAGTACGCGGGTACTGGTTCACTCCATGTTCACCGGCTGCATGCTGCATTCCTTACAGTACCGGTAGAGATTGTGTAACTCCAGTACGCGGGTACTGGTTCACTCCATGTTCACCGGCTGCTTGCTGCGTTCCTTACAGCACGGGTAGAGATTGTGTAACTCCAGCACGCGGGTACTGGTTTGCTCCATGTTAACCGGCTGCTTGCTTTGTTTTTTAAAGCACCGGTAGAGATTGTGTAACTCCAGTACATGGCTACTGGTACGCTGCATGTTCACCGGCTGCTTGCTGCGTTCCTTACAGCATCGGTAGAGATTGTGTTACTCCAGTACGCGGGTACTGGTTCGCTCCATGTTAACCAGCTGCTTGCTTTGTTTTTTACAGCACCGGTAGAGATTGTATAACTCCAGTACATGGGTACTGGTTCGCTCCATGTTCACTGGCTGCTTGCTGCATTCCTTACAGCACTGGTAGAGATTGTGTAACCCCAGTACGCGGGTACTGGTTCACTCAATGTTCACCGGCTGCTTGCTGCGTTCCTTACAGCACTGGTAGAGATTGTGTAACCCCAGTACGCGGGTACTGGTTCACTCCATGTTCACCGGCTGCTTGCTGCGTTCCTTACAGCACCGGTAGAGATTGTGTAACCCCAGTACGCGGGTACTGGTTCACTCCATTATTTCGTTGGGTGTTCTCTACATCTTGATTACCCAGCTGGCCTCTGTCTGTCCATCATAGGTGACTGGCTAGTTACATCTTTCTGCCAGTCACTGAGGCCATCCCTGTCTGTGTTCCAGTACTTGCAGTCTCCAGGCTACCTTGCCCGGTATATTGGTAAGGCTGGTAAAACCTATTTCATCTTCTCTACTCAGAAGAGGTAATATTTCAGTGAAAAGTCTTGCAGTCATAGAAAACATAGTCAAAAAATGTCAAAGTTCTCACAGGAAATGTATTGGCCATGGCTAAAAGGTGAAGATTTTATGTATTTTCTATGGGGATGAATTTTTACAAAACAATTGAAAATTGTTGTTTTTCCACAAAATTTACAGCAGGAAATTTTTCTGACTTTTTGCCCATCCCTACTTACCACAACCAAAACGTATTAAACTGCCAGTTTTCTGTCTGCCATCTGCCATGATATAAGCTTTTTAAGCAACATTCTATTGTCTACCTCTTGACTTGAACAAAGCCTTTTTACTGACTACATTATCCTAGCTGCCACTGCCAACAAGAGCTGTACTTCATTGCTCCAGTCACAGGTCTACTTGTGACTGGTATTTGACCAATTGTAGTTGGCACCATTCCCCTGACTTCCTCAGTGGTTTACCATCTTGTGATTACAGATGGTATTTCATCATCTGGCCAAATCAACAGGTAGCCCTCCAGTTGTGAGACTGACTCATCCTAAGCCATTCCGGTTAACAGATAACCTGTCACCTTATATCCCCAGACCAGATTATGTCCAGCCACTTTTTTATTATCAGTCCTGTTACCAAAATCTACTTTCAGCAACTATCCATGCTGTCTTGGGACACTGATCCCATTAGCCCTGGTAAGTACCTGAGTCCTTACTCTACCTTGATGGTCCATGCCCTATCTAGTCAGGCAGCATGGCAAAAGCAGAGGGACAATTCACACAACTACAGTGTTTAGTTTGGATTTGAATAAACTTCACTGTAAACTTGCAAACATAAAATGGCAAACTTGCTGACCAATAAATATTTAAGTTGATGTACATTATGTTTAAATTGATTTGGATGTTGTTCAGATACATTAACTTTGACATTTTACAATATTATTAAGGAAAAAGCTTATTCAGTTTTCTAATAGGGCAGACAGGTTTAGGTTGAAGCCAATTGCAACATCTTAGCAGACTTCATTCTGTTTTACAGGGAAGCTTTTCTCCTGATGTTCCATCACATTTAGTCTATGAATGTCTGCTTATGTGAAATACTGACTTTTTGTCTGATGCTTCAATTTGAGTTAAAAATAGCTGGGATGATGACAGAGTACATAAGAATTTGTGAAACATCAAGATGACAGTGTAATCTTCAAAAGATAACCAATAAGAGATGATACAACACCATGTTTGAAATAAAAGATTATCAGTCTGTTGACATACAGTCTTTTTGGACCTCCTGCTGAATTTTTCTAAAGTAATGCTGACATGTCAAACTTTATTTCATGAGCTGAATGCTTCAGACAAGATTCTTCATTTTAATGTAGTTTCTCCAAAAACAGACACAATAACAGTGAACTTTAGGAGAACGTGTATGCAGTATTTCATGTAATTGAGTCTGTTGTAAAAAATAGAATCTTATTTACCATTTAGTCTAATTCAGCATAGATAATTTACAATACAATGGTGAGAAATATTAAACTTGCTTTTGTATTCAAAATTGTAATTTGTACTTACAAGAATGATAAGACAAGCTGGTCCAATAAAACTCCAAATAAAGTTGTTTTCTGTACTAAGCCAACAGCTACAAAATAGAAATAAATAAAATATTATATGAGAAATCATTTTTCATGTTAAGAAAATATATTTAAACTCCTATTAAGTAACCTTTTTAACAATAGCAACTTACACTTTATCAGTGCCATAATATTTATATCCCAAAACAGCAGAAATTCCAACAACTACAGCTGGGCTGCAATATCCAAATATGTAAAAATTCTTGTGCAAAAATCCTCTATTGTAAATCACTCCAACAACAATGAGATAAAGATGAATTCCCTCAATGCACATCCAGGCAAAGGCAGCGAGGAAAAAATAGTGTAACAATCCAGCGAATACTGCACAGAGAAGCTGAAGAAAAGAAAAAAAAACAAATGTATAGTTATCTATTATGGTACAATTTACGTTATATATAATTTACACACAGGACTCTAACCTATCATTTATAATTGCATTTCACACTGAATAGATATGAGTAAACCATTTTTTGTGCAGATCCAAAAATTGTTTCACAGATTAGTCCATCTCTGGTTTATCAAAAGCAAGTCAAATTCAGTAACAGTTAATGTCTTTAAAAAACTCAAAAATAATTTAAATTGATAAATTAAGAGCAAACTTGTGCTTTGGTAAACAAATGTAATCAGCAATGTGTGATCATATAAGCTCTTTCCATAATAGGAAAAAGATTTACCTGTCTCTGTTTTTTTCACCTGTTATTTTTTCACATAGTATCTAGCAAAATGATTTGAAAAAGAAAAAAAAAGCTACAACAATTTTCGTTAAAAAAATGTAAATTTATCTTCACAAAATCAATTCAATATGATATGATATTAAAGCACACATTGTATGCTTAATACTTTACCTGTCTGCACGAAAGCAGCAAATTCTACATTGTACCACTATCCTTGCTTTTACAATAAGGGTTTAAGCCTTCCCTTTAGAGCAGTGATGGAGAACTTTCAAGTAGAAGCCTTTAAGATGGCACATATAGGGCTGACAGACGTTGTGCTTGGGGCAGGGGGATATTTCTCTGCATTGTCATTGTGTAATTAAAGAAGAGGTGTGCATCTCTAAAAAAAATAGGCATCTGTCCTATCAGTACAGATTTTAGCCTGGTTAGCCCAGTATGATCATCCAGTGTGTGAATTACTAGTCTGCATGGCTGCACATGTGCACAGGACTGGACATAAACATGCAGCACAGACATGGTCACCTCATCAGTCACTCACCACAGTAACATGATAATATGGGTCAGAAGGGTTCAAAAGCAGTGTGACAGGAGGAGTGTCCAGGTGGGCATCATGGAGATGAGGTATGTCCATGGCTAACAAGTACTTTGCTCTCTTCTGGCACTCACAGGGTTAAATATTAACTGTTTGAGTGCCAGAGGGGAAGAAGGTACTTGTTAGCCATGGGCAGGCACAGAGTGCATTAACCATTTGAGTGCTAGAGGTGTATGATGCACTTACTGGAAAGGGAGCGGATTAAGGCAGACAATATTATTGGCAAATTTCCCATTTAATTCTAAGAGCTATACAGCCCTCTGGAACGTAGTGAGTTAAGACTGTGCATTGCAGTTTTACTGTTATAGAGGCAGATATAAAAGCATATAGGGGTTTTATGGAACAGAGCATTAAATTACTTTAATTACATATATTAATAAAAGCTAAATCTGTTTAATTGAATTTTTATTTCTATTTGTCTGTGGAATATCCTTGTTCATCTTGGTGTTGACTGATGACTGCTTGAGGTTCACATTGATTGTCTATAATAGACAAGCCTTTGTTCTTCACCAGTCTATAAATAACAATGTTTAGAAGAAAGTTTCAACCTTGATGAAGTGTCCTATGATGCAACGAAATGCATAGGATGATATCAGCAATTTGGAATCTTTTGTTTAGTTTTGCCTGTGCATGAGCTTAGAGATTCACAGTACCAGCAGGTAACCACTACATGCAGCGGACAGGAGAGAAGTAAATATTTCTATGCTGTGTTAGAACATTTATGGTTGTGTTTATGCTAATGAATTATTTTTTGTGTTAATTGTAATTATTTGTTTATTTCAACATGTATCATTTATTTATAATTTCTTTAAAGTTGATCAGTCTATTACTTCCCTTTTCTTTCACACACTGAAAATGTAATTTAAAGGGATAGTAATACTTCGTTTTAACTTTATTTTATTTTGTAGGCATTAAAAAAACATGAAGAATGATATAAGTCTTATCTCTCAAACCTTTATGGTTTAAGAGATATTCACAAGCATTTCCTAGTGTAAGTCATCTCTCAGATGTGAATCTGGTTGTAAGACCAGACAGATAACAGAAGGGGACAACCTTTTTACAATGAAAACAATGAAGGCCCTTCCCCCCTTGACAAGTTTTTCAGCTTTTTCCCTTATCTTAATTGAAGATTGTCCCTCTCTGCAGTCTACCTGGGCACCTCCCTTCTGATCTGGCTGAACAGGGGGGGATACTTTGCTTGTGAGTATCTCTTAAACCATAAAGGTTTGAGAGATAAGACTTATATCGTTCTTCATGTTTTTTTAATGCCTACAAAATAAAATAAAGATAAAATGAAGTATTACTATCCCTTTAATAATAGTAGCAACTTTGTGAGAAGTGAGAGCCCCAGTACAATTTTACATATTTTTGTTAGCAGTTTTTTTTTTTTTTTTTTTTTTTTTTACAACTGGGCTGCTTTAACCCTTTGAGTGCCAGAAGAGTATGGAAGGCATTGCTTTGCAATGCCTTCTGTACCCCTCTAGCACTTAAAGGGTTAACCCATGGAATGCTAGAGGAGTCTCCATTGCATTGCAGTGGATATCTCTTTAGCAACGGGTTAAAAACCCATTTAAGGCAATAGGAAATTGCATTTGTTTTTTTATGGTGCTTATTGTTATTATGCCTCATAATTGATCCACTTTGGATTTTACACATATGCCCCTAAGTGTCGTAATAAAAATGGCTCCACTATTATTGTTGATTTCCATAGTCTGACACATATAAAATAAATATGCATAAGTTATGTTTCCTCAGTAAAAAAAGTAAACTGAGTGCTGCTTCATCTACATTTTTATTTAGTGAAACTTGCAATGATACAGTGTGGATGTAAATTAAATTTGAATTATAGTCATTTTTAGTAGCAAATAAATGTGACAGTAATTTTATGTTTAGCGATGTAAAAATGTGTGTCCTTTCTGTAAATAAATGCTTATACAGAGTTAAGCCGTGATCAAAACTATATTCAGCATTATAGTATGGATGTTTAGATAACAGAATTTTCAAAACAGTTGTCCAGAAATCTTCCTTGCAGCTTTTTGCCCCTTCAGCAAACTCAGTAATGACAATCACTTATGAGTCTGCAGAATCAGAAAACTGTAGTTTTCCAGCTGTTGGACTACAATTCCTGTCATTCTCAGCTGAGGATTATGGAAATTGTAGTTTAACAACAGCTGGAAGAGAGACAGAAGTGTTCACTTTTAATATGTGCTCAGGTAGCAGTAATAGATTTTGGATGCAAACATTCAAAAAATGTATTCCAGGTATTGTAAATGCATGCTGTTTTTATTTTTTGGAGGCTACTTTATGAAAAGCAGTTGTGTTGGAGAAATCTGTTAAATGGATAGTAATACTTAAATTTTAGTATACTGCATCTTGTAGTCCTTAAAAAAAACAAACAAATTAAATGCCCCCAGTGCCAACTCTCAAACCTTTATGGTTTGAGAAATATCCGCTTTTACTATCCCTTTAAAGGTAAGGTATTACAATATCTGATTCCCATACATGACAGTTTGAAACACTCTGTGCTTCCCTCTTCCCTGTCATCTGGGACACACTCAGTGATGGGCAACATGAGGACCTTCAGCTGTTCAAGGCTACATTCTCCATCATCTCCAGCCAGCCAGCAACTGGCTGAATAAGTTTGGAATTGTAGTGCTGATCCTGAACAGCCATACACTATACAGTTATCTCCAAGTGTTAAGAAACAGTATTGTATGCAAGTAGGTATGGAAAATCATTGTTTTCTCACCTATTTTACGTCTAGGAGCTTTAAATTGTGTGACCCATGTGCAATTGCAATATTCTATAAAGGTGATTTAATGTAAGTTTACACTTAGTTATTACTTATCACCTCTGCATTCCAAAGAAATTTCCAATGCATTACAAAGCAATGCAATTAAGACATATCTTCCATCCAAGGAGTTAAGGGCAGTCACTACTTTATAATTTGCCCAGCAGTCACCACTAGTGGCTTAAATCAGCCCTGATAGAAGTGTTTTTTGGTATCATTGAGGCTGATGTGCTAAGAAAGTCTGGAGTTATTCTGGCACAAATCAACTGCATCATAACGGACATATACAAAGTCACCAAATCATTATTAATTTAAATGGAGCTTTCAACCACCTGAATAAAAATGGAGGTCTCTGGTGCACTGCAAAGCATTTAAGTGGTTAAAAGTCCAATTTAAAGAATACTTTTTATTTGCTTCATATGGTAGAGATTGTCTTGACCCACAATTGTTGCAGCTCTCCTGAATACATTGGTTGCTATAATATATTGTATTGTAAAACCTAGTCTAAATTGGGTATCCATAATCTCCAGTGCTATGTTTTAGTACAGTATGGTATATTACAGTTACTATACAGTACAGGTTAGTATAATGTTAAGGTAGTATCACACAGCACTTAGTAATACACTGTAGATATCTACAAACCTCTCTAAGAGAGCAATAGATTTCAACTAACATTTAGTCCCAGACTGTGTTTGGGGGCATTCAAAGTTTAATTACTGTAGTAAAGAGAGCATTAATAGACATTGTAATACATTATTTTTCTCTAGAGATAATTGCATGAAGAAAGAATAGCTTCATGCTACTTTGGAATAAAAGAAGATATGCTTCTAAATGCAAGGGTGTAGTTAGGAGGTATGACAAACTACTGGTTATATAATCTCTTTCCCCCTAGGAGAATCAAGGCAAAATAAGATAAATGATGCAGTTAGCTATTAAGTGTCTTTCAGTCACAGAGCTTTCACATTAGGGAAGAAGAAAAATAAAATGTTTTGTAGAGGAGACATAGACTTTATAAAGTAAGTGATATATTATAAGAGAGACTGTTCTGGAACTCTTGCACAAAAATAAATTCCTATCTAACAATCGATAAATAATTTACTTTGAGAGAAAAAAAATATTGTACTTTTTTTTGTGTCCAGATCTTGATTTCTTTGCATCCTCCAATAAATATTAAATGTATAAACAATGGATCTTAGGTATGAAAAGCAAAATGGAGCCGTTCTGGGGCAAAGCAGCTGTACCATATGGGAAAAATTAAAATTTCTATTGATTCAAATGAGGTTTTTAACAATTTGAGTGCCAGAAGGGTGTCCACTGCATTGCAAAACCTTTGAGTACCAGATGGGTATAGAACGTATTGCAGAGCAATGTGTTGCGTACCCTTCTGGCACTCAAAGGGTTAATCCCTGGAATACTAGAACGGTTTTCACCTCATTGCTTTGCAATTAATTGAAGACATCTAGTACTTAAGTGGTTAAAAGTCCCACTTACATAAATAGGGATTTTAAGAATTTTTATGTCTCTTATGGGATGGTTGGTTTGGCCCACAATTGCTACATTTTACTTTTATACGTAAGGCCCAAGTAATTTTAATTTAATTTAACACATGAAATTAATAGAAAGTTGCTCTGCAATGACTTGGAGAGAGATGTCCGTGGCATCATAGGGCCTATTATTTCAAGATATTTTCTTTTCTATCTTGTTTTACAGTGTTTGTGTGTATGTGTGCATGTTTTGTGCATGTGCGTGTGTCTGGCTAATCTATTAAGGACAAGTTCAGTTCTGGAGCAAACTAAAATCCCTATTTAAAAAAAACTTCTCCTCTGGTCCTTAAAGGATAATAATGCAGTTTCTATGTTTATCACTTTTTGTGGAGATCCAAAACCAATGACTTAAACGCTCTCACTGAGTATATTCTAAATAAATGCATTTTTTAGACAGTGCTTGGCCAATAGTTGAATTGTTGGACAATGGCTGGATAAAAAAAGTGAATAAAATATTTTAATGGGGGAAGTCCATTTTACAATGAACATTATACATTTACTATACAGTTAAGAGCATCAATGCAACACATAGATTGGGATAAATGATTTAAATGCAAAAATACTGAGGAAAAATGGTCAAAATTTAAATTTAGGTTGCAGAAATATATTCAACAGTGTATACCAGTGGGGAACAAATGCAAAAAAGCAGATCCCACCCAATGTGGTTAATGTAAAGAAGGAAATGGCAAGGAAAAAAGACATTTAAACTATATATGTCTGAAGGAACAGAACATGCTTTCTTGAAATACAGGGAGTGCAACAAAGATTGCAAAAAGGCAATTAGGAAAAAAGGATAATGAAACTTGAATTGCAAGGAGAGCAAGGCTATTTCAAAAAAGTTTTTCAAATACATCAAAAGCAAAAAACTTAAGAGGGAGGGCACTGGACATTTAAAAAATGAGATGGGTAAGTTGATAAGAGAGGATAAGGAAAAGGCTGATGCTCTAAACAATTTCTTTGCATCAGTAGAGACAAGGGAACAAGGAATTGTAGAAGAGCCTCAAAAAGTAACAAAACAATACTATGATCAGATATTGGGTTCACACAAGAAAAGGTCATGGGAAGACTGAACAAAATTAATACTGACAAAGCTCCATGTCCTGATGGTATACATACAAGTGTTCTTCAGGAACTCGATGCAGTGTTAGCAAGACCACTGTTTTTACTCTTTAAAGATTGTTTCACCACTGGCTTAGTGCCACAAGATTGGTGTAAAGCTAATCTAGTGCCTGTGTTTAAGAAGGGAACTAAAATAAAAGCTGGGAATTATAGACTGGTGAGTTTGACCACTGTAGTGGGAAAACTGATAGAAGGGATTATATCCAGGATTACATTGCAAAAAATAAAGATTATTAGCAGCAATCAACATGGTTTTATGAGGAACAGATCATGCCAAACTAATGTTTTCAGCTTCTATGAAGAAGTAAGTAGAAACTAAGATAATGATAAGACAGTTGATGTAATATATCTAGATTTTGCAAAAACATTTGATACAGTGCCACACAGGAGGCTGGGATATAAAATAAGGAAAGTGGAGCTAGGGGATAACCTTTGCAATTAGATAGAAAACTGGTTGAAGGCTAGGGAACAGAGGGTGGTTGTAAATGGACAATTCTCCATTACAGTTAAAGTTGAGAGTGGAGTACCTCAGGGTTCAGTACTTGGTGCACTGCTTTTTAACATGTTTATAAATGACTTAGAAATAGATATAGAAAGCAATATATCAATATTTGCAGATGACACTAAATTACACAGGCTACTTAATTCAGAACAGGATATGTGTTCTATACAGAGGGAGTTACATAAAATGGCAGATTGGGCAACTGAATGGAACATGAAGTTTAATGTGGGAAAGTGTAAATTCATGCATTTGAGAAGAAAAAATCCCAGTGCTTTTGAACTTAATGGAATAATTTCAGAGAACTCGTTGCTAGAGGAAGACCTGGAAATCTTTGTAAACAGCAAACTTGGAAACAGTGACCAGTGTCAAATAGCAGTAGCAAAAGTAAACAAAGTACTGTCTTGCATAAAAAGGGGTATTGAAGCAAGAGTGGATAACATCATTTTGACATTGTACAAATCATTGGAAGATCTCATCTGGAATATGCAGTGCAGTTTTGGGCACCAGTTCTGAAAAAGGATATTATAGAACTGGAGAGAGTACAGAGAAGAGCAACAAAGTGAATTACGGGAATGGAGGACTTGACGTATGAGGAATGACTGGAGGAAAAGATGACTAAGAGGAGATCTTATCACAATGTACAAGTATATGAGAGGTTAATATAAGGATCTTGCTGGTGAGCTTTTCGATCCTAAACACCCATTCACTTAAATAGAGCTTTTTAACACTTTGAATGCCAGAGGGGTTACTTTTTTTTTACACTAGTGTGTTTGCCAGTTGGTAGTTGGTCTTATTCTAACAATTGTTTTATTGGCCCTAATAGTATTGAGCCTGTACAAAGTATGCACATTAAGCTTGAATCATGCTTAACATACATTGTTGGTGTACTCTGGAACTAACAGTGCATGCTATCTGGAAGCTAAGGAATTCCACTGAATATTAGTGCACAGCATGTTGATTAAGGCAAACAAAATCCTGTGGCATAAAAAGAGGTATTGAAGCAAAAGTGAATAACATTATTTTGCCATTATACATAATTGGTAAGACCTCACTTTGAGTATGTAGTGCAGTTTTGGGCACCAGTTCTAAAAAAGGATATACTAGAACTAGAGAGGGTACAGAGAAGAGCAACAAATTAATTAAGGGAATGGAGGACTTGACGTATGAGGAACGGCTAGATAAACTTGGTTTATTGACTCTAGAGAAAAGACAACTAAGAGGAGACCTTTTCTCATTGTACAAGTATATGAGAGGACAATAAAAGGATCTCTGCGGTGAGCTATTTATTCCAGGGCCGAATCAGGTGACGAGGGGACACCTCTTGAGATTAGAGGAAAGGAGGTTTAGACTTCAGCAGAGGAAGGGTTTTTTTACAGAAAGGCCTGTTAAATTGTGGAATTCCTTGCCAAAGGAGGTGATTATAGCAGATACAATGGATACATTTAAGAGAAGATTAGATACATTGCTTTCAAAAGGGAACATACAGAGTTATACTGTTTATTAGTAGGCAGATCAGGAAGGTCTGATTTGGTAGCAGGAAAGCTATACAATTCTCAGTCACTGGGGTATGAGGCAAAGGTTGAACTTGATGGACTTGTGTCTTTATTCAACCTAATTTACTATGTTACTATGTAAGTATGCATAATGATTTCATCATAAAGTCTGAAGTTAGATAAGATAATAGAATAAAGCCCCTTAACTCTAAATAATGCACACTTTTTAAACTAAATATCCTTTCTTTGGTGGGCCCAGATGTATCAACAGTCATTAGTGGGAGTCTACAGGATGTGGGGGGCTTAGGAGGGGAAAGAAAGGCAGCAGAGGATTTTTTGACTGGATTCACTCTGATTCACAGTGTTACTCAGTGTGCAAATACCAAACAATAGTATATGAGAACTCAGAAATTCTAATGTGCTTTGGGGCAGTTTTCCCCAAACTCATACTACTTTCTAAGCACATTGCATCTGTTTAGTTCTCATGCACCATTTGTGAGCATAGTGTGTGAAACCATGTGGACGTGCCCTGGTAATTGAAGAGACACCAGTAATGGCACAGGGTTTGTAGCCTCACTTGTATTGAATCTATATTTCCAGAAATAAATATTGTTTCATTAAGTAATAAAAGTATTCCAATATTTATAGTAGAATTTCCATTGCAGAAGAGGTAAGAGCACACGCATGTTCATGTTAAGATTCCATTATGTCAAGTCATGTTATATGCTAAAACACAAGTTTAAACAATGGCAATTTAGTAAAATAGTAAAAATCCAAACACAATGCTGACTGTGTTTGCCATGTATGTGCTATGTCAAAAAATGTTTGGTATTCTAATTTAAAAATGTAAATTTAGGCAAGGGTGATAGCATAAGAATGGCAGTGTCATACCTTATTCTTAGTCATATTTATTCCAATGATAAAAAGGAGTTCAGCTAAAAATAATGCACAACAGAGGTTTTTGTGAATTGTTATCCTGGTGCTTTGGATTTCACTGAAGAAAATAAATGTAAAAATACACAGAGAGAGACAAATCAATGATATAATTATTCCAATTTGGGTGATTCTTGTTAGAATACTGTGATGAGTAGCAACCTGAAAGAAAAAAAAAGAATATTACTCATATACAATTTATATTATATAAAATTAAGTTAGAGATGTAGACTGATAAGTCATTGCACAAAGCTACATAATATGGTGCAATATATCTATCTGTCTATAAATAGCAAAAAGTGCTGTTTTTCCTCATTTTCACCTAGTTCATTCCATTGAAATCAAAGGGAACATTGAATTTACATACAATGCATACCACGTTATCTTATTTAACAAAGGCATAGTATAAAAGGGGTATGAGGGTGCCTGTGTTAGTGGAGTGTGGGGAAAGAATAATTTTAACAGGGAATGTTTTTTTGGGGGGTCATTTACTGGGATTGGGGGTACAGTTAATAAAAAAATAAAAACTAAATATAATTAAAAAAACACATGTGTTATGGTATAAAAAGGGTCTGAGGAGGGTGCCTGTGTGGGTGGAGTCTGGGGAAAAAATCAATTGAACACGTAATCTGTTTTGCTGGGGTTTGCTGAATGGTATTGGGAGGACAATTAATAAAAAAAAAATTAAAAATTAAAATAAGAAATTGGAATTTGCAGAGTCTGCAAATGACAGAGACAGGGACCCCCTGACTTAACCTGTGACTGGTGTAAACTGATACTTGATAGGATAGAGTACTTTGTAGAGGAAGGTTTGTAGGACTTAGACTTATTAGATGCACAAGCTCTGAGAAAATATTGATCAGTTTTAGGAAATTAGACTTGTGTTAGGCCCAAGCTCTAAGGAAACATTGATTTGTAGGATGTAGGCTTGTTTGGCACAAGCCCTAAGAAAACATTAATTAGTATGACTTGTTTGGCACAAGCCCCAAGGAAACATTGTTTTATAGGACTTAGGCTTGTTGGAAACAAGCCCCACCGGCATTTTTTTTTTTTTTTTTTTTTTTAGAAAAAGCCATGAGAAATAAAATCCCTAAAATATCATGTTGTGTTGGCCAGTGGCCACTGGCCATTGTCAAATGCCCTGGTGTAATTGTGAAATTTGCGACTGCTGTTCTTGCAGCTGAAGTTGAGTTGTTTAAACAGAAGAATGATTAGGCAGCTAAAAGGGAATGGGATCAACACAGCAGTGATATAAGTGATGATGATCACAGATCCACTTGCCATTACTAGCTCCAATTATGTGCCTGAGGCAGTAACAGCACCACAACTAGCCCCCCACCATTTCAGGTATATATGGAGAAAAGAAGAAGTTGACCAATAATGCTTCTCCTTCTGCCCCTTCTTCAAAATCATGGGTGTGTTGTTACTATCATAGAAATGTTTCCCTTGAGAGCAGGAACTGTATCTCTCACATCAGCAACTGCAATATGCACAGTGTGTGGTAAATATGGGAAGGACTGGGAACAATGAGTACATCTACATTCACACCAAACACCTGGAACAACTCTATCCAAACACCATCACACTTAGGGTCCCCAATGTGAAATCCCCCCTCACCAGAAACCAAGTACTGCTGTTGTCACTATGCCCTTTGTACACTCCTCACTAAGGACACAGGACAACTTGCAGACAGTTTAATAGTAACAATGAACTCTCCCTGCCACCAGTTTAGCATATTCTGTGAGATGGAATCCCCTCAGATGCCACTTTATGCCCTGGTTGGATTTTTCCTCCACCACATTGCCATGTGTGGTCAGTGCACCACACAGTGTGCAATGGGTGGACACGAACTGCCACATCCTGATATCTACAGAATGGCTATCACTTCATGGGGGAAGTAATAATAAACTAGGTGGATTGGCAGAATATGTAGTTACCCTAGAGCAAGAAGGTGATGGCAAGTGAGGTGTTTTGCTCTTTATCAAACTTTCAGCCTCTGGCTGGGTTTCTCTATTCTTCCTCTTCTTTTATCTCCGTCTTGCTTCTTGTTGCCTTTGGGAAGATTCAGTGGGTGCAGCAACAATGGTGCTTAATTTCTTTGGTGGGGTTGGGATTTCACATGTTTAACATAAATGTCATGGCGTCTATGTTTCATGTGTGATATCAGGGCGGTTGTGCCAGGCTCTTTCCTGTCTTTCCCTTTTTCACTGACTGCACTGTGCCTGCCCCAAGAGAAAAATACATACACTCATGACTTCATGGGGGAGGGCAAAGGTGGAGAAGAATGGTGTCTTTCTTCTTCTCCTCCACATTCCCTTTCAATGACTGGGGAAGAGGATGATGTTGCTGCTGTTGCAACTGCCTCAGAATCAGCACCGCAACTAGGACCAGGAATATTGATGGTGGCAAGTGGAACCTGTCCTAGTCCCACATCACTTTTTGACCCCATTCCCACTGTGTCCACATTTCCAAATGTACTTGCCTGTGTAGAATTGAAAACTAGGAGCTCAATACTATTACGACTGGTAAAACTGGCAGTAATAGTAAAAACAAGACAGAGCAATAAATTCCACATATGTACCTCAGCCATTCAAAAGCTTGCCTGGTACATGGAACAAAGAGTGTTGCGGCCAAATGCTCATTGTTGTTTTTTATTTGCTCAGCTTGTGCTAAATAGTGTAAATTGTGGGAACTCTAAAGGAAAAAAACTAACTCAATTTATCTCAAAAACATATGCCCTCCCCCAGCTCTCATACCCTAACCCTACACTATCCCTAACATGAATATTTAAATAATACCAACACTGTCCTACCCAGAAATGTAACACCTGTCACCCACTGTCTGTTTTCTTCTTCAATCTTCTGTCTTCTCTTCTTCCTCACTTCTTTCATCTTTTATGTATTGTAAGATACCACAGTTAACCCTATGACTGTCGCTCAAATGGTTTAAAATGTGTGGCATCTGTATTTCCACTTTCTTTTTAAAATATAATGTCCAGTAATGTCCCTTTGGTTATAAAAAATAATTGTGAGTCAATTTGCCCCCTTGCTTCTGCCACCGCTGTCTCCGCTGGCAGTGGCAGGCACTTGCTGTGGCAGAACCCCCTCTTCCCTACCTCCTGGGCTGTTGCCTGAGTCAGACTGACAGCTTTTAGTGGGAGATGATGAACCCCACTAGAACTAGAAGCTGAATGGCTGGGAGGTGCATAAGCATTGCATACCCCACTGGCACTCTTAAGGTTAATCTTTTTTTTTTCTTTTCAACCACAAGTATGTGTCAAAAAACAGTTTTCCAACACATACCAGTGGTTTCCACCACATGTTAGGGACTCTGCACCTCCTTTTCATGGAGCAGGTTTTTCACCACGAAAAGTGTTTTCCTTAACATACGGCAAAGCCACGGCATGGAATAGGATAGCAAATTCGACTAGTTCTACGTGATGTCTAATGGGAGCATATTTTGCGCCTGTGGGAATTTTTGCTCAGCGGTGTTTGTTGACAGCACAGTTAATAGAATAGCAAACAGTGCTGTCAAAACCACCACTGCTGGTTTATAAAAATATCTGAGTTAATAGCATCGAGACCCAAATCTCTGCTCACCAAAATACTTTTGTATGTGTTAAAAATAATGCTCAGGTTCTTGAAGTAGAAAATTATTTTAAAAATTTTGATTTCCATGATGAATAGAAACAGAGAAAAGGAGTAAAAAAACATATATAAAAGTAGTGTTTAATTAAGATCTCATTTACCTGCAAACTTATTGCACGTACGGACAATACATTTCTCATAATCATATAACCCTCCCAGTCTGATGAGCCATCAGCTGCCAGTATTTGCTTAGTTCTGGTACCTGTGACTTTGATTCAATATCCAAATCAGCTGTTCTTCAGTAAAATAATCTATTTTGATGCTATTACCAGCACCCTGCTAAAGGGGCAACCTGTTTAGCCTTCTGTGTACTGTCTTACACCAATGGCAGTGGAGAATGGGATTTCTCACAAGGGTCATGACCTTGAGAGTACTGTACAATAGTGTCTGCAGTAGTCCCAATGCCTATCACAGGCCACACTTCCTGCTTTATCAAGGGTTACAGAGGCTTTACTTCTGGACCTTTTGATTTAATATATGGTGGAGAAAAAAACATTGCACGTTTGTAGGATAATAAGGTTTATTCTTCAAGCAATGGTTAACTTTATATTAATCAAATATAACCTAAACATTGCTTTGTGTGTTATTATTAGTAGTGGTTTTAAACTTATTAGAAATTAATTGTTATGTTATAATGATGAATTTAATAATTGTCTTTTTAGACAACAAAATAAATATACAACAGTCTTTTTGATACACTGATATTTATAACACACCCAGTAGAAATAACTAAAACAACTTCTATCATCCTATATAATAACTTGCTAAATCTGTTTGTCAGAAGCCGTCATGCACAGTAGAGACGGCTGCGTGCGCTGCAGTCATGCGCACTACAGACTACCTGTGCCACGGCTGGTAACGGAGCAGGGCTCCAAATTCAGACCGTAGTCCTCTCTGCGCGGACTACAGTCTGAATTCGGGGCACCCCACTCCGTATCAGCCGTGGCACGTCTCTTCTGTGCATAACTAGCACTGTGGTCCGTGTACACGGGCTCTTCAACTAGTAGACAAATTAAATACAGATATTTTAGTAATGTGGGACAGTTTACCACACTCTGCTAATTATTCACCAGAAAAGTACTTAATTATAACACCTTAATTTACAAATGAAGAAAGTGTAGTTTCCTTAATTAACATTGATTTGCAGGAAAGTATTGTGTGTTTATTTTGCAATCTGTCTTTACATTAATGAAAAAAATAATATGAAAGCACTAATTTGATTTAATTTTAGCTAACTGGAAAACATTATTTGCTAATTGGTCTAAAATGTGTTACTTAAATTTGTAATAAAATCAAGTATACATACTTACTTCACTGTGGCTTGATGATGACATCAGAATAGCAAAATGAGTAAGATGGTTACACTTGCATGATGTATGTGTAGAGTTGGAAAATACCACTTCACAACCTTCAGTAGACCATTCCCCTCTCATAGTTTCTGGTTCATAACTCCAAAATGCACATTTAGTTGTATCAGAGCCAGTAGATAGCTGCAAAATCATATTTTAGCATTTATATATATTTAATACATACTCCTTAAGTAATCAATGCTATTGAAAACATGAAACCAGGATATTTAAACTGCAAATGACATGAAAAATAGGGATATACAAGTATATATTAAAGTTATTTACTACTTTACTCCCACCTCTGTGAATAGCAGAGTTCTAAACATACTGTTCAAATTGTGCTGATAAATTCATATCTACAGGTCCCAAGATGGATGGACCTGTTCAAGGAGGGAAAGTCATTTTAGAATGCTACTATTTACAGATGTGGGAGCAACAGTGAATAAAGGGGAACAGTGCCCTAGGATTAAGTAGGTTTCATATTGTTTAACAGACGTTCTTACCTAAACAGATGTTGTACTTCAAGTTGTATAAGTTTGTAATATAATAGGGATAGCAGACTATTAAAAGCTATTCAGGTCTTTTGAAGCACTTTTTTTGTTACATGGTGTGAAATAAACACAGTCTTCAAAAGAAATCACTCTATACAGGAAACTGCAGATATCATGTGCTAACAGACATGACAGATGTTTAAAGGATACCTACTTAGGTAAGTCAATATGTTAAACAAACGAAGTAATTTGTTCCCAAAAATACAGCTCAACTTTAACCTTTTGCATGCCAGTGGACTACATAATATATTACTTTGCAATGCACTGTATATCTCTATCACATTCAATGGGTTGAGTAGTAAGACACTCAGCGACAACATATTTATTCATGTTAATTAACATTTAAGGCATTACAAATAATTGAAAAAGTAATTTATTTAATTACATAGTTGAGACTTAGGCTAGGGTGACCAGACCTCACCTTTAACTAGGAACACATATGAAAAATGCATACTTCAGGGCTTCTTTGATTTCAGTGCTTTATAATGCCTATTTCCTATGTGTCCCCTGTTAAAGGGGAAGCCTGGTAACCCTAACATAGGCCCATAAAGATGTATTTATCAAATGAAAAACATACTTGACACTCATTTTCACTTTTTAATTTGTGATCATGTTCTGCATATAGCAACCATTATGTGTAGATGCCCAGCCCTCTACAGAATCCTCTATCTTGCAAGTCTGCCTCAGTCACAGCTTACGTTAGGGCCCCTGTCTCTGACACGTACCATTTTTTTTTTCATTTCCAAAGCTTCATTGATATAAAGAAAGTCAGTACATACACAATCACAATACAACAAGTGTTATAAACAGTTGCAGTATGAACTGTATAACATGTGATAAAACTGCAAGGTAAATCACAGATAGTTAAAGGTACAAGGATACATTCTGCATTTAAGGCATGCTTGTAATTAACTGAGAATCTTGTAGAGCACTCTTAGATTAAGAAGAATGGCAGTAGCTGGGAGAAGATATGTCAGGGAAAGAGGAGAGGACAGGAGGGGTGGAAAAGGAGAAAGGAAGGACAGTTAGGGAGGAGAGAAAAAAGGGGGGATAGGGAACAGAGGGAGGGAGGGGGAATTGTTGCCACAAACTCACATGCCTGCTGACCCACCAAACCAAAACATCAAAGAGAGTATCATTGCTGTACAGCCAACAATAACATGTAGACAGAAGGAGGTCAATGAGGGGTCAGTGGACCAAGAAGTTGATGTCTTCAATATGAGAACTGGAGAATGCCTGGGATATGGGATGTCTAGAAGCTAATGTTCCGACAGAGTAACCACTTGGACCATGTGCAGACGAAGCATTTCCTGGTGTCTGTGAAGGTGGCATAAAGTGATTCCAGATAGAGATGTGTCAAAGGTAGAAATCCAAAGGTAGAAGGTGGGCGTTGTTCCTGTTTCTTCCAGTAGAGGAATGATGGATTTTGCTGCTTTTGATAGTATAGGTAAGCATGTCCATGTTTACAATATATTCCTAGGTGAAATATGGTGGCTAAAAAATAACAAGCATGAAAGGGGGTCTTCAGGGATGGAGAAGCCCAGGGTGGAGTTGATGTGTTGTACTATCATGCACCAGTAGGTCAAGATTGTTGGGCACCAGATGTGTGGCATAGAACCTGGTTGTGCTAGGCATCTCCAATATAAGTTGGAGGAGGAGGTTGAATATCCCACTAGATGCGTTGGGGTCATGTACAATCTAGATATCAGCTTATAATTCATCTCCTTAGTTTTCTTATCGTTATACACAAAACATAGCAACATGTTTAGCTTTTGGTACATGAGTGATGTATCTACATACTGTGGACTGTGGAGGGATTCCTAAAGGAGTACTCTACTATTGATACTAGATGATGCAGTTGTACTACTGGTAAATGTCAAAGATGATGCACTTCCAGCAGCAACTCGTCGTAGCATGGGATGCGGATGTTGATAACCTGTGTTCCTGTTTCCTTGGAAGAGGTGACGATGCTGATGGCTCACAGGATGACTGTGTATTCTTAGACATCTTTACTCATCCAGAGTTAGACTTTCCAATTTTTTCCCATTTTAGGAGTGGAAGATTGAGCCGTTTCCTTTCAGATGATTTTCTAGCCATCTTTTCAAATCTTAACTCTTCATTTGTATCAGAGAGGAAGAGGATGCTGAAGGGACATATTCTAGATCAACATCATCATCAGAAATTAACATCTCCTACCACTTCTTCTGCACTACTTTCATATTCATCTAGGCTTTTTGAAGTCTCTAACAATTTCTTTTACTTTTACCCTGGCAGGGATTTTCAGATTGTTTGCTACTACTTTCAGGAGAGGTGTCACTTGTTTCTCTCACTGATAGATGCAGCAGTTGGTTGAACATCTAAACATTTCTATGATATGCATTCAACAATAGAATGTGACTCATCATATTTAGTGTTTTTAAATGGTTTAATAGCACTACTGGTGATGGAGGAAATTTGCATGTCACTTTCACAAACAGTGTCCTCACAGAAGAAGGATAATTCTTGTTTATTGCACACACTGCTGCAACCATGGTTGAAGTCCATTTTTGGACTACCACTTTACTAATAAGTCTCTGCACTGCTCAAACTCCTTCCCCCTACCCCTAGTATGTTTGTTGGATATTATCAAAGTAGTGTGGATTTTAGCAATAAAGTACAGAACAAAACTGTTCATTTGTGATGTTTTGCTCTTTACAAAATACCATATAATGTACGTCTCGGTCTCTAGTATCTGTCATGGTCAGCCTCAGTAACAGCTCACGTCAGGGTCCCCATTTCTGTCTTCTATCAGTCAAATTTATTTATATGAACTGTCTCTATATGTTACTGTCAAAATAAAACACACTCCTTGCATACGCAACTGATTTTGCCCCCGTATGCCAGTAGCTTGTGTCAAGAACATTTCAGCTGCTGTTTTCTCTCACTCACTGCAACTTAATATTTTACAGTACAGGTTGAGGACAGACCTTAGTCAATATACTGGTCCCTCTTCTTCTGGTTGTTGTATGAGTCAGTGTCAGTTCTACTTGTCTGTCTCTTGGATGTCAATTTGAAAAGGATGTTTTTGAGTCACAGAGGTTTAGCCACAGCTCAGAAAAGAACTAGATCACCTGCCTGTCTCTTCTCAGAATTTGGGATATTTTGGGTACATTTCCTTTTCCCCTTCACACCCCCCAGACTCCCTTAACAGAGAATAAATTGGTTGCCAAACAGATTTCTGAAATTAATTCCAACTCCACTTTCTTTGTCTACCTTTTCTAACTCTAAAATAAGTGCTACTTTCTCTCTATATATATATACAGACTGATATTCTTTTATACTATCCAGGCAAGAAAAAAAGGGAAACTTTACATGTACACACTAGAGAAACGGCGTCTTAGAGGGGATATGATAACACTATATAAATATGTTCAGGGCCCATACAAAGGGCTCTCCAAAGACCTGTTCATTAACAGAACAGTACACAGGACAAGGGGCCACCGGCTTAGACTTGAGGAAAGGAGATTTAATCTACAACAGGGGAAGGGTTTCTTTACAGTAAGGACAATAAAGGTATGAATTCACTGCCTGAGGAGGTGGTGCTATCAAATACATTAGATGCCTTTAAAAGGGGCCTGGATACATATTTAAAAGAGCATAACATAGAGGGCTATGTACGTTAGTATTGGGATTAATATTTAGTTAGGGCTTGTTGATCCAGGGAGAAATCTGATTGCCATTTGCAATCAAGAAGGAATTTTTTTGCCTTCTTTTGGATCAACGATGGTAAACAGAAATAGGAAAAGGGTTGAACTAGGTGGACGCAAGTCTTTTTTCAACCTAAATTACTATGCTACTATGTAGTGGGAGAATTCATTCTTACCATCTATTTCAAAGGAATAAGCAGAATGGTAAAATATCATTAAAAATGTCCTGTTCTGTGGGAAGTGACATTTTTTACCTGTTTCACTTTTGAGTTGAAACATTTTGTCCGTCCCTAGTTATATCATTGATGACCATAGGACACTTCTATCAGCTGCAGCATTGGTAGATTTTATTTAAATGAACTAGCATCCAATACAATTGAGTATCATGTAGCATAAGCGAAAAAGCACACACGACAGATGTATTTGACACAAATAGAAACAACTGCATTGAGGCAGAGGAGGAATGATTTACAGAGTTGCCATGGTTGCCACTTACCACATTTTACAATAGTTGGGACCAGTGCTATCAACATTGATAAATTATTGACAATTATTCATACAAATTTATATTGGCATAATACATGATAATGCATATTGTCTAGCATTGCTTCATACTTATCATCATCGATGCTCATCATATATTTGCCACCACCACCATCAACTTCTACCATGTTAAATTCTACCTTTTTTGTATTATATTTTGATATTGTTGAATGACAATAGGGTTATAATTTAATGTCATCATTGTATATGAATAAGCTTTCAAATGATACTATCAAGAGTGATAGTGCAATGTGTTTTAATTCAGATACTAATACAGAATAGTCATACTCATATGACTTACAGAGTTGACATGCTTTCTCCTGAAGAAGGTGTATGTATACCACAATTATTATATGCATTATTTTATATGCATAGAGTTTTGGTTTATGTACATATATATTTTTGGTGTTATCTACCATATTATTTAAATAAATAGACTACTTGTATCATCTCACCCATATCGACACGATAAGATTCTTTAAAGGAGCAATTTAACCAGTCGTAGTACACCATGCCATTATTTAAAATACAAAAATACAACATATTAATCCAGGTGTCATATTCAGCATCAGCAGATATAGTAGGGAAATTATCTCCTCTGTGAGACTGATAATAAAGTCCCAGAATAAGTACAAATATATGGAAATATGGTTGGAACCAAATGGAAGGATATGGTATACTTGGGATGTACAAACTTCTTAGAGGCAGAACAAAAGCCTCTTTAAAATGTGAGTAAAATCATGAGAGAGCACAGTGTTGAAGGCCCCAACAATAATTTTAATACTGCACTCAGAGGCATCTTCTGCACCATTTATTTTGTTTTTACTACAGATGGTGATATGTGGGGAGTCTAGCTAGCTTCCAGCATACTTAATTATGTGTAAACATATTTCCAAATTTGGACGTCTGCATATTTATTGTCGACTGGTTGTAGTAGTGGCAAATTTGTCCATGGAAGTGACACTACCAGGGTGGATGCTGCAGATGCCAGGGAGGGAAATGGGATATTAATATTGTATTAATATTTCTCCAACAGGGATAGCAGTACATTGTTCCTCTCTCCCCGCTTTCTTGTCCAGATCTCTCTAGTGAAAGAATCCCTGAAGAATAACATAAAAGTGTAAAAAATAGAAGAATATTAAAAAAAAAACCTAAGAAACTTGACTTTTTATGAGATTTTATGCATTTGCAGGGTACGTAAAGTCTCAATGAGGTGAAACTCTCTTTTTAACTATTAATATGGCTATTGGCCACTTTAACCCTTGGAGTGCCAGAGAAGCATCTAATGCATTGCAACACAATGCATTGAAAACCTTTTGGGTACTTGAAGGTTTAATGGTGACCAGTTTCTGATGAAGTCACACATTTTATAGATGTTTTTGCCCACTCCTCATCTGATATGTCTCACCTTCAAAACAAGCAAAAAGGGTCTTTGACCTCACAGATAGGGATGAGCAAAAAGTGTGAAAAATTTCCTGCATGATTTTCGATTTTTCACTTTTGTCACAAAAGTTTTCTCCTTTTTGTCTATGCAGAATGTTCCTCCTTTTCACCTATTTAGCACATTTTCACCTATATTTTCTATAGGTGCTACATTTCCCACTGTAATATTACATCTTCTGAGAAATAAGTTGTGAGTCCTACAGCAACATATGCCTTGAAAAATGTATTAGCATGCAGAGTGCATTTGTCCTTTGCTCACAACACTAATTTACTTCTAAAGTGACACTGGAACATATTCCTGATGATGTCATGAGATAAAAAAGTACATCCTATAGTGTGGCAGATGTGTATTGTAGTGGTGGTGGTGGGGGACTGGCTGGTATGGTGTGATTTGTGTATGTATATTGTTTTTACTATTGTCATGTTTGCATCAAATCACAAACCTCCTTTGAAGATTATTGACACACAATGCTTGTTGCTCATAGCAGTGGTCCCAAGTGGGATAGATGTCTAGCGGGATGTCTAGTGGGATAGATGATGATGGGGCAGGTTGTTATGTTCTTGTATGGAATATAGAGTGTGTTGTGCACTGTAGGAGGGACTACAGATTTTGCAGGCACTAGTAAGCATCTCTCTGAGGGTTTTGAATTCTGCCAGGAACCTGGTCACAACTAAATGTATCACATGGGCAAAGCAGGACAAATTCACCATACCACCTATTTTCAAAGCAGAGATTATGCTGAAGCCGTTATCAGCAGACACAAAACCAGCTTTTAAGGAGTGGGGTACAAGCCATTCCTCTATCACCTGCTCTAGCTTACTTATAACATCTACAGCTTTGTGGGACTCTCAAAACTCTGCATGCACAAGGTGGTGTGACGATGGTATGGGCTCTCCTGATGCTGCCGCCTTTTACTCACACTGCCACAACCAGAAGCATGATTACTGGCTTTTACCTGATGCTGTAAGCTAGTGTTGTCCACTATTGGTGCTGGGAGGGAAACCCAGTGAGCAGTCACAGTCATATAGTCTGTGCTCTGCCCACTTGTCCACATATCTGTTGTCAGGTGGATTATCTTACCATAGGCACTTTTCAGCCTTTTGCACACCACACTAACCACCTGCTTGTACAATTCAGGAACAGCCATCCTGGAAAAATAACTGCTGCATGGGATACTTCAGAGTGGAGCTACACATGACATCAGTTCTCTGAAAACTCAGTTTTCTACAAAAGTAGACAGCAGCATGTCCATTCCCAAAATCTTGGCAACCTTGCCATTCCACAGACGTACTTTGGGATTGTTTTTGTGAAGTTTTTGACTCCTTCCAAGGAACTCAGTCATTGTGGGTTGGCAGGACATGGCAGAAGAAGCCTGAATCTTTATTACTTTAACATGACCACAGGAGGTGGTGGCAGTAGAGGCAGCATGTGTGGGCAGTCCATTACTCTTGCCATCTCCTACAGCAAAGCCAGAGTCATCATACTCCTCTGCAGCAGGGACCATAGGTGTTATTTGGAGTGAACTAACTGTTGGCACTGGCAGTAGCACACTCTGACACATAAATAATTTCACTACTTCCTTTTTCTGCCCTAGAGCCCTGGGAACTTTTTAAAGTGCTTCTGCTAATTGTGACACCTTTAGCCTGCTGATAGTGTGGCTCCCAGTCAGACCTGTGGTTGTGCTTTAGGTGAGATCTCATAAAGGAGGTGCCTATATATGAGCCTGCTTTCCCCCTGCTCATGGGCTTTTTGCACAGACAACAAATAGCAACATGCTTAGCTTGAGGATCCTGAGTGAAGTATCTCCATTCTGTGGACTTCATGGAATGAGGGGTTCCTGAGGTGCTGCTGCTACTACTACTACTGGGGCTAGATGTTGATGCAATTCTACTACACTACACTACAACTAGGTGTCAAAGGTGCATCACTTAAAGCAGCAGCAGCAGCAGAGGCACTCATCATATCTAACACTGTGGATGTTAATAACCTGTGTTGCTGTGGTTGTTGCTGCTGCGATACTCAGAACAGGTGTATGTAGGACTTGGACTTTGAAGAGGTGGTGATGATGCTGATGACGACTGATATGGTAACTATGTGATTTTTGACATATGTACTTGTCTAGGGTTAGACTTTCCAATGGCTTTCTCAAACAGTTTATAGACAGGCAACGTTATCCTTAAAAGTGGTGGAAGATTCAGACTATGACTTTCTGCTAAAAATGTATTTTTATTTTTACTGTAACAAAGTTTGCTACTACTTTGAGGACAGGTGTTTTGGTGCTTGTTTGTCTCACTGTCTGATGCAGCAGGCTGTTCAGATGCTACACCTTCCTCTATTATACTATTGCCATCATCACCACTTGTTCTTTTTATATGGCTCATTATTTCTACTGGCGCTGGTGGCAGTGGTGTCCGTAGACATTTTTCCAGGGGGGGGCAAAGCCATAATATGACCCCCAGGCCAGCCCATCTAGCCCCTTTATTTATAT
This sequence comes from Rhinophrynus dorsalis, assembly GCA_037306005.1. Lineage (NCBI taxonomy): Eukaryota > Metazoa > Chordata > Amphibia > Anura > Rhinophrynidae > Rhinophrynus > Rhinophrynus dorsalis. The sequence continues at coordinate 260,134,292 of CM074722.1, forward strand.
GGAGGAGGGTAATTGTAGGGGGGGGCAAGTGCCCCCCTTGCCCCCCCTCCGGACACCCATGGCTGGTGGTGCTGGACGTTTTGCTGGGGCCTTGACAAACTGCATCCTCCTTTGTAGGGGAGGGAACATTAAAACTGTTTGCACACACTGCAGCAAAGATTTTGAACTACTACTTTACTCTCACTTCCTTGCAATGCTCCACCATTCCCCCTCCCCCTGCCCCTTGTGCTTTTGCTGGACATTAGTCAGCTATTGTGTTTTTGCTCTACACAAGACAACTGATGTAATATGATCTCTTGCCTAAGCCCAGTCAGCTGTCTGTCACTATCACCTAATATATTTAGTTCTTTATCTCTTTTTTTTTATTTTTTTTTTTATTTTTATTGTATTTGTTTAAGTTGTCCACATTGTCTTATCACTGTCACAGTCTGTCCAATAAAAAAATTATAACTGAAAAAAAAAATCAGCAACTTCTTTCCCCAGACTTCCCCAACCAGCACAGAGACAATAACAGCAAGATAAGCAAACAAATAGGTCCCCAGCTACCTGTGTCTTGCCAGTCAGTCAAGTGGAATTTTGGGATATTTGGGGTCAACCTCCTTACTCCCTTCTTCTAACCTGAGTGCCTCACTGACTCTCCTAATAGAGTGAACAAATGTCCTACCTAAAAGATTCACTAAACTAAACTTCAATTCCCCTATTGTCTCTAGCTCAAACAACGTGCTGCTCTCTCCTCTCACAAACACAGAATGGCAGACTGTGTATCACAGTGCCCGTGTTTGCCTCCACTGGTGCTCTGTGATCAGACAGCCTTGTTATCCTCCGGGTTGTCACTCTGTATTAATCGCTATTCTTATAGGCCACTGGTATCTCCGCCCACATGCTAGGCCTTATAGGCCTCAGACTCACCATACACTCTTGCTCTTTCATGGTGTACCTGAGCATTGTGCTTCTGGGTACTGATTGCTGATTCCTGTGTATGACTCCTGGCTTCGTCTGACTTCCGTTCTGGCTTGACTCCTGGCTTTGTCTGACTACCCGATCCAGCCGAGACTCCTGGCTTCATATGACTACCTGATCTGGCTGAGACTCCTGGATTCATCTGACTACCCGATCCGGCTGGGACCCCTGGCTTCATCTGACCATTCCCTTCTGCTTTGGTTGCCTCTCGCTCCACTGCGCTCCCGGCTTTGGTTGACTTTCCGCTCCAGTCTACCCAGCTCCAGCTGACTGTTCCATCCTCGGCCTGCCTGGGCCTACTGATGCTGCCTCACTTGCTGCCTCCAGGCAGTACCCAATATTTGTCAGCCTTGTCCTTGGCCTCCTGTGGCCTATTGTCTGGGTAGCCTGTTGTCTCCCTAGCGTTCTAGGGTTTGTAATCATTGTTTGTCAGGCTCCTAGCATCCTAGGGCCTGTTCTATTGCCTGGTGATTCTCGCGCCTTGTAGGTGCTCCAGCATTCTGGGGTATTATCTGCATACTATCTTCACACCTGACTAGTGAAGGGTTGGGGAAGTGTCATTACACTGTTCCTATACCTGGCCTAGTGAAGGTAGGAGAGGTGCTCTCGCTCCTTGTAGGTGCTCCAGCTTTCTGCGTTATTGTGTGTACTATCTTCACACCTGTCTAGTGAAGGGTTTGGGAAGTGTCGTTGCACTGTCTCCATTCCTGGTCTAGTGAAGGAGGGAGAGGTATTCTACTTCCTTTATCTTTCTCTTAATAAATTTTAAATTTATTGTGTCATTATTTCACAAGTCTCCCTGTGACACTGTGAGAGCCTGACACCCTTTTATATGGCTGTAGAAAACTTTCGTGTGGTGGAGAAAAGTTTTTCTTCCCAGCACAAAGAGCTAGGTGAAAATAGCGGGAAAAAGCTGAAAAACTGCACTTTTCATGGGAAATGATTCACCATGCGGAAAATGCCATTTTTCACCGATTTCAGTTTGAGGCGAACATTTTCACCCATCCCTACTCACAGGCAGTGAGTATCTTGTGTACTTTATGTTTCTTGTACTATAGGAAATCTGATTAAGTGGTATTGAAGAGCACAAAAGTAAAAATGAATGTACTAGCAATAAAACATAAGGTTCTAGTCACATAGCCATTAAATTAGCTCTTGTTAATTTTTTTTTAAGTTTTGTATGCACTGTTTTATGATGTGATTTCTTTTTGAAGGTGCCTTCTGTCCCCCTGATCTGTATTGCATGCCACTTAACTACTCAAAGAGGTAATGCTGTTATGCAGCCTATACAGGCAATGGGCAACTGGTAGTTAAAGAGTGGAACCCCCACCAAGTATGTCGGAGACTTCCACTATCTAGAGAGGATGGTGTAGAATTTAAAAGTTAGCACTGCATTCACAGTACTGTCACTACAAAAACATTTATCACACGACTACTCATTATAGGAAAATAAAATGAAGATCTACTTTTTTCCATATAATGACAAATTGTGTAGGTAATTGAACAGAGCCTACACAGTGAGAGGATCCAAAATATATTACATTGCTTTACAAATATACCTGGATGCATATTGGCCTCTTTAAAAAATATTTAAAAACAAAACAAAAATGCATGTATTATATACGTTAATAAATATATTCATATACCTATGGGGAACGAAGAACATGCCAGGAACCATTCCTCCCACATTCAAAGAGTCAATAAAACATGTATATGACTCACAGTGTACAAAATTAAACATAAAAATTTCTAAGCTCACAGCCATACTTGAATGTTTCTAATTTATGCTATAGAGATCTTCAGAAATGCATTAAGGACCAGCAATCAAAGTGTTAAAATCCTCATTTAATTCTATGGGAGTTGTTAATTGTTGCCTGTGTCAGTGCTGTTTTATGCTTGGATTGTACCACTTTCACAGTATATCAGCCTAACTTATTATAACAGTGCATAAGACTTTCAGGCCAAAAATAACTTTTTTCATACACTTTTGGTTTCCATTTCAATACAATTTTCCACTATGCAATGTGAAAGGCATAACTGGCAATCAATGCAACAGATTCAATCTATCCTAGTTGGGGTGGTCCAAAATGTTTATCAACAAGTGTTAAACATCGACTAAGATGAAACTAAAGCAAATGAAATATTGGGATGTCCCCAATTCACCCCTCTTTATTTATAAGCTCACTTTCCAAGTTCAGGAAATTGGCATCAAACTACCTTTTTACAGCTGGTCTTCATTATTAGATTGTTGCAAAATCTTTAGTTCCAAAGTCATGTTTCCATAGCAACTGTCAAATGATATAAAGACATCGCAGTAGGCTCCCGGATTAACACTCTTCTTTAATCATAACTCATGTTCTGTAGGTACTTATATTGCAAAACTATAGGATAATAATGTGTTAGCTTTTATGATAATTCTCTGTCAAAACCAGTCAGCAGTGATTATGACTACATGAAGAATCAGTGATTTATTTTACTGATTCTTATGTTTTGCATTACAGTAAAGTTTTCCATTGGAACATTGGAATATATGCCAATAAAAATAAATAATCATTAGTCAAATATTAGTGTTATTATTTTATTTTAAATCTCTTCCTTGGTGAATCCAACTAGAGGTTTATACTAAAAAGTTATTTTGCTAATTGAAAGAAATATATGCGAAGATCAAAGTTAAAGGTCACCTAATACTTCTTCTTAATAAACCCTGCTTACCTTATTATGACAATGAAACCCATGTAATTTTTCCATTGTGCATTGCTCAAGGGATAACATCTTCACTCAGTCCTGGATGTTTTTGGCATGTAGGTGAACATGACAGTTGCTATTAGGACCAAAGGACATCACATTCTGTAATACTTCAGTCTTGATAATGCCATAGTCATGGAGGCAGACATTACAGTTGCTGGATGTTTGTTTTTCAAACTGAAGATGGCAGAGAATGAGCCTACTTAATCTTTTAAGGACCAGAGCATTGAAGGATTAGGTGGACTCATGCAATCTGTTAGTTTCAGTCTGAAAAAAAAAACTGCTGGCAACTGTCATTTCTGCCTCCATGAATATGCAATACATAATTTATTGAAGATGTAATCTCTAAATCAAAGGCACAAGAGTGAAAGATTATTGGAGCCAATAGAAATTTCTGACCAATGCAAGGTAAATTGGGAGTTAATTTTTTTTTCAAGGTCATTTTTATGAAAATACATTTGGTTGAACTGCTACACCTTCCTCCATTTAGCCAGCAACACTAGAATACAACTCATTGTCATCTTCAGTGTTTTTAAGTGGTAGTAGTGATAGAAGTTTTCATCTCACTTTCACAAACAGTCTCCTCAAGAGAAGAAAGGTCATCATCACCGTTTATTGCACATGATGCAACCATGACTAAAATCAGTGCTTGGACTAAAAATAAAGGCATACAAATACATTTCTTCTCAGGGCTTGTGTTTGGTTAAACCGAATTCTGCAGAGTGCACACTCACAAATATCTTTTTGCTTTTTTAAGCCTGCTGTTATACTGCAAAGCCATTGTTTATAAAAATAAACACTTAAATCATTAAATAAAAGGGTAACTAAAATCCAGATTAAATGTAGCACATGTATATGGTGGTGGTGGTGGATGATTAATGATTAATGTGTATCTCTCTGTATATTTATAGATTTATACATTCCCCACATGGTTTTTTTACAGAAATAATTACCATTATCATGTTTTAGTCAAATGTAAGCTCTCAAATTAATAAATACTAGTGATTCTGCTTTAATGAGAAAAGATCTAACCCTTATATTAGTGTAGTTGATGGTACTACCAACAAGACTCTTAAGAATAACTCAGCATCAGGCTCAGGACTCCCTCATTCATGCAAAAAACAAACATATTGCCATCTGTTTTATTTGAAGAAAATACGTGAGCAAGGCTAAAGCTGGATTTCATCTGGGCACATCACCCATAACGTACAACCAGAGATTTCAGTGGGATAAACTGCAAAAGGTCAGTGATGGTGTTAGCAATGGACTCAAAAAAGTGGCCAAGGCAGGCATAGTGATGGTAGTACTAGTGTTTTAGATGTGATGTAGTGAATAGGGCATATTTTTCATTTATACTATTATCACTGTCATCCATTTCTCCTACTGTTATAACTGATGATGAGGTAATAGCATCAATGCAACACATAGACTGGGATGAACTATTAAAATGAAAAAAAAAGTAAATGAACACCAAATTGGGGAAAAGCAAATGCTAAGAAGGAAATAATTAGGAAAAAAAACATTTAGTTCATCTTAATCTGTAAGAACAGAGTATGCTTCTCAGAAATATAGGGAGTATAAGGTAATAAAAAAAGAAAAAAGCTAATTTGTCTAGTTAGGTTACATTAATACAAACTGCAACTTACATTGCAAAGGAGAGCAAGACTATTCAAAGAAGTTTTTGAAATACATAAATAGGGGAAATATGAGATGTTAAGTTTAAGCTTCATGTGTGCTTAGTTGATTAAAATCAATTATGTACATTCAAATGCAAGCAAAGCTGGACATTAGGAAAACTAAATGTATGTAAAATTATAGAATTCACACATTAACTTGATAAAGTTATATTATTCCATGAAAATAAAAATGAATTTACTATATATTATTTAAAATGACTAATGATTAGCCACATTTTGTATGTTAAAACATTTGCTATCCTTCTATTTCCTTATGTTTTTATTGTTTTTATATTGTGTTTACGCATGTTTTTACAGTGGGAGATCCACAAAATACCCATAAGGTTTTATATGTGGCCACCAAATAAGTTTGGGTAGGTTGGATATGGCATGGTAAAGTACTAATATCTTTTTCCTTCTGGGTCTCCTTGGTAACACACCAAGAAAGAGCCCCTCCTCCCTAGACAGGACAGGTAAAAAAACTATAAAGGGACCTCCCTCCATCACCATCCTCAGTGTTTTTTACCTGTCCTCCCTAGGAAGGTTCCAGTCAGCATCCTGATTTTTGTCTTAAGAGGACCTGGCTGGATTCCTCTCTGGCCCCAGCCGTAGTGCCATTCAGTCTAATGCATACTGCTCCTTAGCCATCCCCTTGCTTTCCTTTTTTGATATCCCACTGGGTATCATGTTTTATTTTGGCAATAACAGTTGCCTGTCTGCCATGTTAGGTCTGGCTTGCCTCCGAAACATTTCAGCGCTGGAACACAATATCCTTCTTCTTCCCTATGAGGCTTCTGATCTGTGCATTCCACAGACCGAAAGTGAAGTAGAGGATCACGTCAGGGGGTCAGTTCCCCTATGAAGTGGCTTTCAATACGATGGAGGGATATTTAAACAATATCTCTCCCCCTTGCTGCAGTGTGCTTTTCCAGGTCAGCCCCAGTGCATCTTCACCTGAACAACTGTGAGTACCTGCTAGGTGTTGTGTCTTTGTGGGGGATGATGATTTGTTTAACTCTTTATGCATCTTTTCATGTGCTGGATAACTTTTTTATGTTTTTTTCATGTTGTTTTTTCCTAGATGGATCTTCAGGCTTTTTCTGTGTGCCTTTTATGTAAAGTTCATTTGGAGGATGGTTATCAGAAAAAGTTCTGCCCTACCTGTTTGATAGAGGTGAACTCGCCCTCAGTCTCACAGCTGCTTCCGACCCCAGGCCAGTATGCCTACTGATATGTCATCATTGGTATCTCTTTTCTCTTTCATTGCCAAGGAGACCTGGAAAAGTCTCAGATCTGAGGAAGAGAAGGCAGGTGTGTCAGCTCCTTCTGTTTCCACACCAGGCTTGTTTTCCAGGAGGAGACCCCAGAACTTGTCAGATTATGACTCTTCCCCTGAAGATTCTGAGGAGGGTTACAGGGAAGTTTATTATCTTTTCCTGGCAGACTGTGTGGACTCCCTTGTGAAGGGCATCCGTGCTTCCCTTGAAATTAAGTAAGACGACACCCCAAGGCCAGTGCAGATAATCTGTACCTAGGATACAAGAAAAAACAATGTTTTTCCTGTTCATTCAGTGGTGTTTGAGTTTATTAAAAGGGAATGGGCTAGTCCTGAGAAACGTCTCTTTTTTCCCAGGAAGATTAAGAGCTTGTTTCCATTTGATCCCAAGGTAGACATTCATGTTGTGCATTTTTCCTGGAAGACCATCCTGTAGAGGATGGCTCTGGATTTTAAGATCCTATGGATTGTAAGATTGAAACTGCTCTGCGTATGACTTCTGAGGCTAGCAACACTTCCTTTCGTCCAAGTGTTGTATCCACTTGTGTCTCTAGGGCTCTAAGACTCTAGCTTTTGCAACTGGAAGAGGACTTAGTTAATAAAGTACCTAGGGAAGAGCTCTTGAAGTCTACATCCCCGCTCCGTTTGGTTGCCGATTATCTCTGCAGCACCTCTATGGAATCTCTTTAGATGGCCGCTCTCACCACAGCATTATCCTCAGTGGGTCATAGGGCCATTTGGCTCAGACAATGGGCGGTGGATGGGCCTTCTATGCATAAACTTTACGCCATTCCTTATGAGGGTGGCTTTCTTTTTGGAAAGGAGCTGGATGCCCTTATTCAGAATCTTTCAGGGGAGAAGAAGTTTCTACCTCAGGATCGACGCTTCTCCTCCCAAAAAACGTTTTTTCGAGCCTTCAGGAACCAGAAAAAAACACCCTAAGCCAAGAGACCTCTATCAAGACCGTATGTGTCTAAGTAACCTAAAACCCAGAGACTCAACCCGGATGCTTCCTCTAAATCCCAGTTCTGACACCAGGCCTTGGATTCCACTAGGAGGACGGCTCCTGTTTTTCCAGGATCAATGAAAAAATAATACAGCAGATTCCTGGGTTTTGCGGATCATCGCAGAGGGCTACAGGATCCATTTCCATACCTTACCTCCAGAAAGATTCATCGTCACCATGATTCCAGGATCTCTGCAAAAGAGAGAGGTATTTTGGAATGTCCTACAAGAGATGGTGCTAGAAAAAGTCCTGCTTCCAGTACCCCTGCCTTGGAGGAGAAAGGCAACCTATTCTATGGTCTTCCTGGTTTCCAAGACCTCAGGAGGTTTCCTCTTGGTGGTGAATCTCACTTTCTGGAACCAATTCATCTTCCAGGAATGTTTCAAGATGGAGAACATCCTATCCACAGTCAATATTCTTCCACCAAGGGGACTGAATGGGGACAGTGGACTTAAAAGACACCTATCTTCATGTTCCATGCTTCCAGAAGTATTTGAGAATTGCTATCAAAGACAGGAGAGTGGTATCTCGTTACCAGTTTGAAGCTCTCCTGTTTGGCTTGACCCCAGCCCCCAGGGTCTTTACAAAGCTGCTGGCAGTCATTGCTTCCTTCCTAAGGGAAAAGGACTTTGCTATTATTCCATATCTGGACGACTAGTTGGTGAAGGCCACTTCGCTTCCTATAATTCGAAAATACCTGTCTCTGATAATTTTCACTCTCACCTCCCTGGGTTGGAGGTTGAGCAAGTCATGCCTGGCTCCAGACCAACGAAGATTGTTTCTGGGAATAATCTCGGATTCATCCAGTGGAAAAACGTTTCTTACAGATTCAGACAATTTTGGACCAGATAACCCTTCTGAAAATAACTGTCCCTCAGGCATCTCATGTCCTTCCTGGGTTTGATGTCATCATCAATCGAAACGGTCCCATGGATGAGACTCCACATGAGACCCCTACAGCAATTGATCCTGTCATCCTAGAACAGAGATTCCCAAACTCTCCATCTCCTGGTTCCAATTTTGCTAGAAGTCAAACATTCGCTAGGATGGTGGTCCAGGGACTGACTATCTGTAGGGTGCATCCAGGACTGGACAGTGATGACCACTGATGCCAGCAAAATCGGATGGGGAGCAGTCCTCGGTTTCCACTCATTCCAAGGTCTCTGGTCAGCCTCTGAAAAGAAACTTCATTCAATCACCTAGAGCTTCTGGTAGTCTGGAGGGTCTTGAAGTTAGCTGTTCCATTTCTCAAAGGGTCAGCGCTGAAGATCCGCTCAGACAACATGACAGTGTTATCTAATCCATCAGGGAGGTAAACAGAATCCCTCTCTCCTCCTCCTGTTATTGATGATTCTTCAATGTGAGCACTGATGGCAATTCACATTCCAGGAAGACTCAACATGGAAGCGGATTTTCTCAGCCGGAGTATGGTTCACCCAGACGAGTGGTCGCTTCATCCCAGGGTTTTTCTGACACTCACAGAGAAATGGGGACTACCTCAAATAGATCTAATGGCCTCCAGACTGAATGCGAAGGTTCCCCAGTTTTTCTCCCTGTTTACTCAGGATCACTCAGTTGCAGAGGATGCTCTGGTGCAGAAGTGAGACTTTCACCTGGCCTATCTCTTCCCTCCTCTGAGTCTCATTCCTGTCTCCTTGAAAAAGATTTATCAGGAGAACACCACAGTCAAATACATAGCTCCATACTGGCCGAGGAGGTCGTGGTTCATTCTTCTGAAATCCATGACGAAAAAGGATCCACTGATACTTACCTCCACAGAGACATTGCTGTCCCAGGATCCATTACCTCACCCTCAGATGAACAACCTGAAGCTTGCTGCATGGTTCCTGAATCCCAACTGCTAGCTAGCCATGGACTTTTGGATGGGGAGATTTCAGTCTTACTTGACTCCAGATGGACTTCTACGACTGCAATTTATAGCCGTACATGGGCTAGGTTTTCATTCTGGGCTAAGGAACATTCTTTACATCCCGTTCATCTGTCAGTCCCCGCTCTTCTGGATTTTCTTGCTGAAGGTTTCGCTAAGGGTCTAAGACCAGCTGCCCTGAGAGTGCTAATTGCAGCATTAAGTAGTTTTTTGGGACATCCTCTGGCCAATCATCCTATGGTTCTGCGGTTTCTCAAGTCAACATCTTTGCTGAGGCCCCGTCCATTGCTCCTTGGGACCTGAGTCTTGAAGGCTTTGCTCATTCCTCCATTTGAACCTCTAGATTCCATTTCTCTGAGATTTCTTTCCCTGATGACTGCTTTCCTGGTAGCCCTTACGTCAGTCAAAAGAGTGGGAGAACTTCAGGCTTTGTCTATCCTGGAACCCTATTTACAGTTCAGACCTGATGCTGTGATTCTCAGAATTCCTCCAGAATTTCAGTCTAAGGTGAACTCTTCTTTCCACAGGAGTCAAGAGTTATGTCTGCCGGTTCTGTTTCCTGGTCCTCAGTCTGAGGAAGAGTGACGGCTGCATTATCTGGATGTGAAAAGGGTTTACTATGTTATGTTTAAAGAACAAAACACCTTCAGACTTCCTCATCTCTTTTTGTGAATTTCTTTGGGCAGTTGAAAGACAGAAAGGCCTCCAAATCTACTATTTCCAGGTGGCTGTGTGCTGCTATTGAAGAAGCATTCACGGAGAGTGGCTTAGTTCCTCCTGCAAATAATAAGGCTCACTCAACCAGATCCATTGCAGCCTCTTGGCTAGAGAAGGCTCAAGCTTCAGTGAACAAATATGTAGGGCTGCTACCTGGCGAAATATCCATACTTTCGTCAAACATTGTCAACTTGACCTACAAGCTGCAGGGGACTCAGTCTTCAGCCATAAAGTGCTCAAAGCTGTCTGTGATTCCCCCCTATTGATGCTTAGCTTAGTTTTCTCACTTGGTGTGTTACCAAGGGGACCCGGAAGGAAAAAAGAGAATTTCTTACCTGTCAATTCAGTTTTCCTCTGGGTCTCTATATGTAGCACACGTATTTCCCTTCCCTTGGTCCGATCTTGATTTTTTTCAATAAATGTATTTTTGCATAATATAATTGCTTCCTGATTGGCTTTGTACAAACACTGAGTATGGTGGGGGAGGGAGGTCCCTTTATAGTTTTTTACTTGTCCTGTCTAGGGAGGAGGGGCTCTCTCTTGATGTGCTACCTACGGAGACCCGGAGGAAAAAGGAATTGACAGGTAAGAAATTCCCTTTTTCCAGCACCAAGCTGAGACTGATTGTACTGAAGATAGTTTTTCCGTTGTCATGAAAACTGAAAGAGTCTCAAGGTGACCAGGCCACCCCCATGATTCCCCACATTTTTTTCTTCTTTCATAACCTGCTGGGAGTTTAGGGAATTTATCTGTGATCTGTCCAATTATATCCTAGCTGATCTGAACCCCAAAATGACAAAAAGGCAGCTGTTTACTATTGCTAGTGTAAGAATCAGGATAATTTTACAGTCTTCCACTATCCTAATATGTCTTTGTCAATAACAACTGATGCAAATATAGATTATATTAGACTACTGCTTCTTAATAAAGTTTTTGGATATTACATACCTCTAAATGTTTTAGAATGAATGTTATCTTCTCCAGTTCATATAGCATTGGAGGGTTTGAGCTGATAGCTGCTGCTATAATAGGTGAATTTACCAGTTCTTTTCTTTCCAACAAATCATTTTCTACCACATCAGTGTTTCCAGAAGATGAAAGCAAGACACCAATATTGTCATATCGTAGAAATACAATACTTACTGTTCCTGGAAGGTAAAAATTCTAAAATTAATAGTGTAAAGAAAAACATATCTGGGATTGCTAAAATATGCACATTTGTTTTTCTTTATTGCATTTTAAAAAATATATGTATGTAAATTAATGAGGCTGAGTCTACTCTATGAAGCAGGATTTTCAGGAGGAGTAGATTATTAGATTTTTTTTAGAAAAATACAATTTTCGGAAAGAGGAAAAACTTATGCATACCTTTCCTATGATGTTTTACATTTTTTTTTTATTTTGAAATATTTTATTGAAGAACGTGAAGTATACAACATGTATTAAAGAACAGAACAATGGAAGAGTACAATGTATATGATAATCAACAGCATACAGGACCATTAACATGCATTGTTCGGTATGAATAGAGGTGTATGCTAGAAATGACAAAGAGATTGGGGAGGTGTGTAGTGTCAAGAAAAATTTATTACTGTATAGTATATGAAGAGGTGGGGAGGAATAAAAGAAAAAAATGAAAAAAAAATGGGGGAAGGGGGCAAGGGAACCAAAGGAAGATACATAGGGAGAGTTTAGGACCAGTGGTGAAAAGTGAGTGATAGAGACCTGGTAAATAGATGGAGGAATGGCAGACTAAGAGTCAGCATATATAAAACAAACTCGAAATCCAGTCTCAATGTCAGTAGGGCCTGGCATGGGAAGGCTTGACTCTGATCCCCCCTACTAAATTACAGCTGCTGGGAGAGAAGGATGTTTTCAATTTTAATTCAGATGCAGACATGAAATTTCATATTTAACTAAAATTGTTGTATATATTTGCAGTTAGTTTTTTATTTAAGAATTTCTAAAATTAGTATTTAATTTTAAACCAGTTGTTAGGAAAATGTGACCACATACATACAATGTATAATCCACCTCAAATTTGCCCAACAGAGGACAAATATAAGTTATTCTTGAATTTGACTTTTTACCCCTTGAATGCTCGAGTGGTCTCTAACACATTAAAAGCAATGAGTTGGAGGAGTCTTCTCTTGCATTCAAGAGATTTCAACCCATTCTTTTCAATGGGAATTTGGAGAAATATAGAAATGGAGAGCAGATAACCATTCAGCCCATCTAGTCTACTCATTTTTTCTACTGTAAAAATCACAAACCTGATTTGGTCCTTGGTCTTGTATTATGTTATGGGTAATCTAATGCTTATCCTATACATACTTAAATTCCAGTTCTTATTTTTACATCATCCTCAAAGTGTTAATGGACCACATAGTTGATGAAAATGTATAACAAATTCAGCCATTATATGGATAATGACATGGTTGGCTGAATATAAAACAAACAGAGCTTAAATACTTAATAGAATGATGATTGTAAAAGATGAAATCAACTGTAATAAGATCTACAAAGATGTGCTTAATAAATGTATCACTGTTTTTTTCACTCAAAATGTCTTATTTTAATAAATTGGTAAATTCGGAGGGTAAAAATATTTTAAGTATATCCCCTGCAATAGTCTCAAACTATAATGAAATACAGGGCTATAATATGAATATGTGGATTAAATGAAATCTCTAGGGGGTAGATTTAAAGGCTTGAGTTAACACCACCATTAATGGTAAAGGCACATTGCACGTAAATAATAGATGATTTACAGTAGATTTGACAGGTAGTCTACAAGAATAGCTAACGAACGTAGGCACAACAAAAACACAACACAAAAACCTGTGTCGCACCTTTTTTAGCATCACCGTGTGTCCCAATCACCCGTTAAAACACAACTTAAGTCAAAAAGTAACATAACAGCTACCACTGGCTAGCAACCCTGATTGATGCACAAACAAATTCAAACCTACAGCCAATCCAAATACCCCAATGTATCAAAAATGTTCAAATACACCTATATATACACCAAAATAATGGTAACACCTTGTCTGTGTTTCGAGTTTTGGCGAGCTAGAGCACAGGGCCCAGGAGCGGAGGATAGCGTTTAGAGCGAGGGAGAGAGAGAAGCATACAGAGGAGTAAGGTAGAAGGATTTTGGAGAGGAGAGATTTACATTTAATAGACACATAGCATACCTTTGCGCATCTGACATACACCCATACAAACACCTACACATACACACACATAGTCTTTTTTTATTATACTTTACACATTTTAAACTTTATTTTCTCAGTGTGAATCTGTGAGTCATAGAGTGTGACAGAGAGTGAGTGGGATAGAGTGTGTATGTGAGGGCGTGTGTGTGTGCCTGGGTGTGAGTGGGTGGATGATGGCGAGGAGAGGAGGACAGGAGAGAGGGATAGGGAGAGTAGTGGAGGAGGAGGAGGAAGTTCAGGAGGGCATTCCTGAGCAGAGTAGTGGTGGAAAAGGGAGATCCGCAGGGTGGAGGGGGACCTGGCCCAGGAGAGCGGACACAAGGAGGACATGGATAGAACCTGTAGTGGGATGAGGAGTACCTGCTGGGGACCACCACACACAGGCAGCAGCAGCACAGGCAGGATACTCTGGTGGTGGGGACACAACCGTCATCTGCAGCAGCCTCTCCATCAGCAGGCTCAGCAGCAGACTCAGCACCACCAACAGACTCAACAACAGACTCAGCACCACCAGCAGGCACAGCAGCAGACACAGCACCACCAGCAGACACAGTAGCAGACACAGCAGTAGACACAGCAGCAGCAGACTCTCCACCAGCAACTACCCCACTAGCAGACTCACCAGGCACATCCACCTCCAGCTTTGCACGCATCAGGGGGATTGAGGCGGAGTGCCTGGTGCTAAAGAGGAGGCTATTCTGGGAAACCCAGAGGGCCAACAGGAACATCACAAGGCTCAGAAGGGAATCCCAGAAGAATACCTCAAGAATCGAAGCCAGGACACATGCCCTGGAGGTAGGGCACACGGTACTGACCACACAACTCCGTCAGTACCATACATGGATGATGGACACAATTGGGCAGTTGCTGGTGGAGTTCAGAGACCACAACCACAGGGAGAACCTGCGTGCAGAGAGGGAGCAGCGTTCAACTGAGGAGTCCACTGCACCCACAACTCCCTCCAGTGTGACCCCTGAAGCTATACCAAGGGTGCAAAGGGTGACCGAGCAGTCAGCCAGGGCATCAACTTCTGGCACCCAGTCCAAGGTCCCCCCCCCAAAAAAAAAAATGAATAACCCAAGTTTTTCTTTTACTCCTACATAAAAAAAAAATGTGCTTTTGATTTCTGTCTGATATGCTTTGTGTTTAATGATAGATTGGGTGGCAGAGATGTCTCCAATGCATTGCCAAGCAATGCAGTGAACACAACTTCTGCCTAGGTAACAAGTTTATGGGATGTTACAACATTGGTTTTCACACACAACATTGTACAAATTCAACTGACAATCCATCCCTGGAGCCAAATAACATGACAGTGTTAAATGGCCATGATGTGGGTTGAACATACCCCTTAGCACAACAACTGGTGCAACACTATGAACATTCGTCTGCATAAATTGTTGTGGTTTAAGGGGTTAACCAAACAGCTATTTGACTTAGCAGAGAACTAACAAGCAGGATAGATGGAACATGCAGCCAAATATTCAGCCTAACTTACTGGATAACCCAATGATCAGCCTAAGATTTCACATTGAAACCTTAGGCTGAGCATTGGGTTATCCAGTAAGTAGTGTGGATGTTTTACTATGGCTGAAACAGACTTCACCAGTGATATCACTTGTCCACTTAGTTTGTTTGTTTGTTGATGTAGCCTATGTACTGAGAGATGTCAAAATAAAGCAATCTCAGAACATTGATTACATTGATCAACATAGAAACCGTGGACATGAGATCACTGTGGCAGTATGTCCCCTGTATCACTCACAACACACATTAGTGTATCACTGCCATAATCTCTTTGCATGAATACATCACAAAGTCCAGTCATGGCCAAACAAATAGTGAACTCATGTGATCTAGGCCATGCATTCCTAAGTATGAGGCATGGGTATGGTTCCATATGTATCTAGGCATGGGTTTGATTCCACATTGAGACATGTCTGATCCCACATTTAATTGAACAGACACATTATTGAATAGTGTTGGTTGTTCTTTAATGTGTCTCACATTACATTAAAACATACATGTGTTTTGTGTGTATATTGACTATATGCATTGGACACAAGACATACATTAACAATTTAATAAGGATCAAGAAGAAACACTAATGGACTGCTCATGGGTTGTTCACAAGGTTTTGTAACTATGCAGATGAGCATTCTTACTGTTCAGGTTCGATACCTGGATGTTAGGGATCACATAAATATGTATCTGTTGTGGATATGTGGATGTTCTAGTAGAGGTTTCTGTGAACATCAGGTTATACAATGCTATACCAACACAAGCATTTGAAATCATCAAGGGGTGAGCTTCATGGAGGTGTTGTCAAGGTTTTAGTCCAGTCACATGAAAACTCCTCTGTTCCAGGATGGATCATGCTATGGATGCCTGTGGGACAGGATGGCAGGATTTGGAACAGCACCCTCAAAATGATCATCATGCAACAGCTACAACATCACTATGCCATTAGTCTTATCCATTACAGGGGAGTAAAGAACCCATTGCTTTGTAATGTGTTGTGTACTCATCTGTAACCCATTATGTGGAGAACTAAGAGGATGTCAACCATCCCTAGGGACATGTGCCCTTGACATACATCCCAACATCAACAAATATGTCCTGATAGCTCCATGAAACAGATAGATGTGGGCTGCCACTGTCAGAGTTTTGCACACACAGGTCAGCATGGTGTCACTTGAGATCTGATCCACCTTTCATTACCTCTATGTTGTATAACACAATACCACTGTTAATCCATCACTCTGCTGCTCTTTTCAACTCTAGCAAAGTACAGGTCCCATGTTCACTCCAATGTCCCCTTAACCCCTGATGTGACAGAGTGTTATCCGATGCATTGCATTAGATAAGACTCTTTCGCTACAGGAATACCATGGTTGCTATGGCTCTGATCATAGCAAAACACTTTAGCTGGTGCCTATGGAGCACTGGGATATGCTGAACATGGTTAGAGTGTTGTACCTTGGTTTCCAGGGGGGCATGCATGACACCCTTGAGGTAGCAGTATCAAATTGGACGATAGGGTGGCAGATGTTATTGGTTTCCCCAGCTCCAATATGCCTCATCCATGGAATGGTTGATGTTGGTGGTCCATACTGCAGCCAGTGTCAGGGCTGTGTACTGATCCTGTGGGGTAAAACAGGACATGTGTGTTGTGGTGAGTGTGTATGCATGGATTGTGTGCATGCATGTATTATACTCGCAGCTGAAGTGTTCCCTGATCAATGTGTCTCTTATCCATGTCCCTCCAAGGCCTTCTTCACCCTCAAAAATGTCCAGAGGGTTATCAGGTATGGATGGGAACTGGACATCATCTACAAGTCTGGTGTCCACCACGATGTTGTGTAGTATAGCACGTGCCATAATGATGTTGCAGACTTTGCCTGGGGCATACTGCAATGCTCCCCACGAATGATCCAGACACCTGAACTGGGATTTTAGGAGCCCGAAAGTTCACTCAATGGCATTCCTTGTTCTGCTATGAGCCTGATTGTATCATTCCTGGACATCGTGTTGGGGACTGACGACTGGGGTGAGGAGCCATGATTTGCAGCCATAGCCAGTATCACCTGTGGAAAATGAGTGACATGGTGAGAAAGGGAGCACATGTTGTGTGAATGATGTTTTATGTGGTGGACGTACTAGATGTGAGTGAAGAGCATGCTGAGCAGTCTTGTGTGTGCACGTGTGGATGTGGTGTGATTTAGTATTGTTAACTCACCCAGAAGCCATCTTCCTGTATAGGCTCCATTTTCGAAGTCTTAATGTACAGATGAGTTTCTGAGTATATATGAATCATGACAGCTCCTGGGATATTTGTCACAGACATTCATGATCCTCAAGTTGGTGTCACATATCATCTGCACGTTCATGGAGTGGAAGTTTTTGCGGTTAATGAAGATATGTGCTTCATGTGCTGGAGCTTTGATACGGACATGGGTGCAATCTATTGCACCCATGACCCTGGCCATGCCTCCCCTTGCATAAAAGCCCTGCTTCAAATGTGCCCACTCCATGTCGGTGGTGGGGAAATGAATATAGCTACTGGCCTTGCTTTTGAGGGCTGGCAAGACCTGGGCCAGCACCCTGGAGAATGCGGTCTGTGACATGCCAGATGCTTAACCTTCTCTCGACTGGAAGGCACCACTTGCCATGAAGTGTATGGTACACAGGAGTTTCTGCAAGCCAGATAGGGCATGGCCGTGGACATAAATTGGATCCACCTCATCCATGATGACCTCATACAGGGTAATGGTCAATCACCTCGTCATCGGTCATTTCAAGGAGAGTAAACCTTGGACGGTATACACTGGGCCTTGGTGGTCATCTATACATCCTACTCTGCTCCAGGGGTCCCTGTTTCAGCTAGGTAGCTTCCTGATGCTGGGGAGCATCCTGTTACTGCAGCTGTGCATCTGCAGGCAAGTGCTGTCTTCCAGGAGGGGATGGGCTCCTGTGTGGCTCTTGAGCCAGAGCCACCTCACTTGCAACAGGTGAAGGCTGTTGTTCAGTTGTGCCTGGGGGTTGCTGGTGTTCCCTAGCTCTTGCCCTTGAATGCCTTCTTTGCAGTCTTCGCATCAATAAGTAACCCAACATACTTATTGTTCTATCTCTATCTATCTCTCTCTATCTATCTCTCTCTCTCCTTGAGTGGAAAACAAGCCACAAGTGAGTGTGGTGAGCTGTCCCTTTAAGTACTTGGAAGGGTGTTGTCTAGGTGTGCTAATGAGGTGAGTGATGACCAATGGGAAGGTGTTTGTTGTCCAGGTAAGTGTTTGCCAGTGTGTTTATGTTTTAAAATGTGGTGTGTTCTGATTGCTGTGTCTCTGTCAGTTGTGGGTGTGGAGCTTTGCGGTGCAGGTTGAGTCTGGATCGTCTGGTGATGTTGCACAGGTGAGCTTGTTTTGTATTGGCAGGTGTCCGTGTTTTGTGATAACACCCATTGTTCTGTGCCATGTTGTGTTGGTATGCAAAAAACAGAAAAGAAAAGGGCGACCAAAAGTGCTTATTATCGTCACAACAAATCAGGCATGCAAGGAATTTTAAACCTGTCCCTGCTCAGGTCCTTGGAATAGGGATGGTGCTTCAGTCCAATAATCTCAGCATTCAAATTACAAATTCTTGTAAGGATCTCAAAAAAGCTGCTATAGTAAGGCTGCTATATTTAGGCTAGCTCTTGAGAAAGCAGTTTGATAACTGCGAAACGTTGGTAAAATTTGCTTGCCTGTATATTGTTTTAAGGTAATTTTAAAAGGGTATGACCCTATTTTTATTAATTAAATATATTTTTTGAGACTATATAAGCTTTTTGGAGATCCTTACAAGAATTTGTAATTTGAATGCTGAGATTATTGGACTGAAGCACCATCCCTATTCCAAGGACCTGAGCAGGAACAGGTTTAAAATTCCTTGCATGCCTGATTTGTTGTGACTGTACATAAGTCCATTCACAACCACCACTCTTATGAGTATTATAATTATCATTTTAAGAAATAAGTGGCAATAATGACAATAGGCACTACTGGGGGCCCTTTTCTTTTCTGATTTTTGTATATGTACTACTACTGAGTGGTTGTATAAGGAGCGGTCCAAAGGAAATCTAGGACCTCCTGGAGAAGTATTACTGTTTGAGGGACAGTTGCAAAGAAACCCTCTGGTGCATAATTCAGTGAACATATATGTGTTACACTGAACATCTTCATTGTGAGTGAATTTCTTAAAGTGGCGAAGGGAGGGATTGTGTATGACCTAAATGTTATTACACTAGAAGCGCCTTCTTTTTTCTTTTTCTTTCTAAAATGTTGTGTTGGTGGTTTTCTTTGGAAGGCATTGTCACTGTGGTGTTGCTTGGTTGTTGTGTTGTGTGTGACAGTGATTTGTGTTGCATGGGCATGTTTTTTGTGTTATTTTCGCATTGCATGGGTTAATTTTTCCATTTGCATGCTTGTGCGGTATGCGGTTTGTCTGTTTTACTATCTAACTGGGGTTTGTTTTGACTGTTATATGTCTAATGGCTAAGAAAACTGGGTGACTTTTGGGTAACTGGGTAACTGGGTAAAACTGGATAACTTTTGTCCTTTAACTTATCTTTTTTTCAGCCAGTAGCAGTACCGCACTCCTTTAAATGACTGGAGAATCTTGTTCCATGAGTCTCAATGCACATAAGTCTATCAGCCGTAAGGATTATCAAACTGCCATTAGCTGTTCTTAAGGTAGTCCTTTACATGGCTTACAACACATTAATGCACCCGTTAGTGGGTTTTTTTGCTAACGTCTGCCTTTAGATCTACCCCTAGGTCACTAGAGGTGATCAGAAACAGACTCCAAGTTGTTAAGTTATTATGTGTATTTCCTGCTTTTTGTTTATGCTGGATTAATTAGATTATTTTTCTTTGAGTGTGACACCTCAGCCTTGTTGCACTGGGAACAACAGATATAGGGCTCAATTCAATAACCTCCAACGTCTAAAAAAACAGCCAATGGCATTTTTTCACGCACGGTAAGCGATTCAATTACCTGTGCTATCAAAAAATGTTGGCAAAAAAAAACCCTGAGCTAGATTCTATTGCAGGAGATAAATATTTACACCAGTTTTATCAAACATTTTCCTATTGAAGTCTATGGGGAAAACTGGAGATAAAAGCCGAGATAAAATTAGCACTTGCAATAGAATCTAGCCCATTCGAAATAAAAAATGCCACAAGTTACAATTCAATTGACTGTGTTATCCCTTAAGATCTGAGAAGGGACTCACTTTATTGAAAAAATGTAAGACTCCATTTTTTTTCTGAATAAAGTCCCTTATTGGATATTTAAACATCTGACAAAGCAATTGAAATGAAAAAAAGTGAAGGCCCCAGTGGTTGTCTTGATATGGGACTCTAAGCCCTACATCAATACATCCAAAGTACCTAAGAAATGTGTCCAAAGTTAGTAGAATTAACCCTATGAGTGCCAGTGGGGTATAATTACCCCTCTGGCATTCATAGGGTTAACCTAAGTTACAAACAGTCTCTGCAAAGTAAAACCTGCCATTAATTCTGATGTCTAGCAGAGTCTTCAGCACCCTGGTCATCAACTGTCCATCTTCTTTCTTCTCATTTTCTCTTCTTTCTTCCTTCTTCTTTTTTCCTTTGTTCCTTCTGTATTCTATCTTCACGTGTTCTACCTGTATAATGAATTCAGATATTAACATATGTTGTATAAAAAAGAATCCACACATTTATGCATAGTGTAACCCCTTGAGTGCCAGAGGGGTACACAATACATTGTAGAGGGGTACCAATGCAGAGCAATGCATTGTATAACTCTCTGGGGCTCATAGGGTTAACATACGTATAGCTGTATGGGTTAGTAAAGTAAAATATGCCACATGCCACGCTAACATTATCGAAATGTATTTGCAATAATAATATATGTTATATTTCTCCTCCTCTGTGTGCTGCCACGGAGTCAGTGGTGGCAGAGAAAGGGAGAATAAACACAGATGCCCAGTACCTTACAGGCCAATGCCCATTCCACAATGAGGGAATTTAAACAGAGACTGCCTGTATATACCCGATAAGTCTCAAAAAGTAGCAAAATATATTCCCAATAAAAATATATGCTATTTTTCCTTTTCTCCACTGCTGTGTGTGGCTGTGGTTATGGTGTTGGCTGCCCAGGGGCAGAGAAAGGCAGAATAACCATAGACCCCCACAGTACCTTACCGGCCAATGCCTGTTCCATTGTGAAGGAATCCGAAGAGAGACTGCCTGTATATATATATATATAGGCAGTCTCTGTTAAAATTCCCTCACAGCCATTGGGCTGGGATGTGTCCTTACGCACATCCCAGCCAATCAGCTTGGAGAGGAGGGATAAGACTAACCAGGGGAAATGGTTAATGGGCATATATATTTAAAGAAATAGTAATACTTCGTTTTAACTTTATTTTATTTTGTAGGCATTAAAAAAACATGAAGAATGATATAAGTCTTATCTCTCAAACCTTTATGATTTATGAGATATTCACAAGCAAAGTTTCCCCTCCCCGCCCCTTTTACCTAGTGTAAGCCATCTGTTCTCAGATGTGAATCTGGTTGTATGACAGGACAGATATCAGAAGGGGACAGTTTTCTTTGTATGAAAACAATGAAACCCCTTCCCCCCTTGACAAGTTTTTCAGCTTTTTCCCTTATCTTAATTGAAGATTGTCCCTCTCTGCAGTCTACCTGGGCACCTCTCTTCTGATCTGGTTGAACGGGGCGGGGATACTTTGTTTGTGAATATCTCTTAAACCATAAAGGTTTGAGAGATAAGACTTATATCATTCGTCATGTTTTTTTAATGCCTACAAAATAAAATAAAGTTAAAACAAAGTATTACTATCCCTTTAAGAATGATGGCATGTTTTACTTTACTGACCCAACCATCTATACATTTCTTAACTCTTTGAGTCTCAGAATGGTAGACGATGCATTGCTCTTCAATGCGATGCATACCCCTCTGGCACTCAAGGGTTTAAATTATGCATACATGTGCAGGTTCTTTTTTTAATACAACATTTGTTTATATCTCAATTTTTTTTACAGGTACAACACATGTAAATAGAAGACGGAAGAAACAGAGGAAGGAAGAAGAAGAAAGTAAGAAGAGAGAATGAGAAGAAAGAAGATACGAGAATGAATGGAGATAGAAGAAGCTGGACAGTGGATGTTACCCCTTATGGTATATCATCCTATTCAAATGGGGTACCATTATTCTTAGGTGATACTAGGTACTGAATGCTGTAGAAAATGTCATGGTGTTGAAAGTTGTTGGTATATTTTAAGCAACTGAAGTATGTGTTTTTCTCATATGCATATTCTGGAAATATTTTTTAACATTAGCATGGGGTAGAAAGTGACATGCATTCTCTACCTTTTATTAATTTCGGTAATTTTAGTACAGGTAATTGTTGTTTGAAAAGTGAAAGAAAAATGAAAGATTGTAGCTAGTATAATTTTGTACTTCTGAAACCTGCTGCAGTATGTAAAATAATTTCAATTGTACGCCAATTCTCTTGGAAGAGAAGAACACATTACAAAACTCCATATTTTTAAAAGATTTCAGTACCTCTGAAGAGTTGTTATGGGATAATGATGCCCTCAAACTATGTTTGCATTTTAGCTAGTTACATGAAAAATGCATGAGTTTATATAGTTATTAAGCTGTTTTGGGGTATTCTTACAATGTAACCAATGGAAAGTGCATTTCAGTTCATAAAATTGAAACAACCCTTTTGCACTCCTGTTAATTAGAGCTCTTTGCTGACCATGAATGCAGTTAAAAGTATATTCATTTGATATATGTGTACTTGCGTGATTGAGGGCTTTCAAAAATAACTGAAACTTTCATAACCAACAAGTGTTTTTGATATGTGGTGTATGATATTAACAAAATAAGTAATTTTGTACTGTTTTTGTGTATTTATGACATAGTTCATTGCATAATGTAAAACTTCCTTTATCTGTGGAACCATTAAAAAAACTGGATTTGTTCTGAAAAAAAAATAATATATAGTTTTCCGTATGTAACTAGAAAGTTGCATACAGGAATCATACATAAAGAGACGGATAGCAAAATAGCTGAAAATGTGTCTGGACAACAGGGTACAAAGATATTCACCAAGCTTCTGCTATTGAAAGGAATAAGGACCAGTGAGCTGTGCAATGCACTGTTTTTCCAAATCCTTATTGGGTTAAAGAAGTACAGGTAGGGATTTTCTTAACACTTGCAATGTTAGATCTCTTTAGACATTCATCTGTTTTCAACATTAAACATAGCTCTGATATTCTTGTAACGAGACCCCAATATTGTCACATATTTGCAGAAATGTAAGATGTTGATAACTTATGGAATGACTAGTGTAAAAGCCTGTGTACACGGGTCAAGGTCTGGGTGATATTAACCCTTTGAGTGCCAGAGAGGTATGCAACGCATTGCTTTGCAATGCGTTGCGTACCCCTCTGGCACTCAAAGGGTTAACATGCCGGTCCTGCTCTGCATAATGCCGCCGTCTCACTTTTGGCGCACGCGATGCAATCATGCTCTGTAGAAACTGCCCCGAACACATAGAATGCTGGAAGTATTCTGTGCGTTCGGGCAGTCTCTACTGCACATGACTGCATCGGACAAACATTCTAGTGTTTTATTATATAGGATGTAAAATAAGATTTATAAGTAGTTCAGTTCATTATGTTCTTATTATCATAGAAGGTAAATGTAGTTGTATTATCTGAGTTATATTTACATTTGCTATTTGCCAAAATATTTTATTAGCTTATTGCAAAGAATATTTTATCCACACATTCTGAAGATTTTTTGACCCACTAAAATTGACTTTAAATTGCTTTAACCTTTACTGGTGAACTTAGAAAAGAAAACCTGCCACTTACCATTAGAAAGTGATGATTCTTTTTTCTTTGGGGAAATCTTTAGGTAATCTCCTTCTATAAGTGCATGTGGGTGGATATGTTTCATTTGTTTACAGTCAAAAGTAAACAGTTTAAGAGCTGTGAAAGACAAAAATTATACACTGCAAGCTGAAGTTTGAAAAAAACTATTATTGTGAATATACACAATTTCCTAAAATGTACACATGTGGAAATAGTTTTAAGCATGTAAATATCCTGCACATCTTGTGGCTTTGCACAAAATTGTTTATGGTGGCAGTGACACTTAAATCTAAAATATATATTGAAACTCCTCCATCCTTTTCTACTTAACCCCTTAGGGTCCGACGATCCCGCGGTGTCTGGTCCTTTAGGGACCAGATAGACGCGTTCGATGTGCCGTCCCACGTGACTGATCACGTGGGGTGGCACATCGAAAGGAGGACTGAAAGAGATCGCTCCGGTCTTGGAGCAATCAATTTCAGTCCACGCAGGAGCGCGGTGAGTAAAAGTACGTGACGTGCCAGGACCATCACTGGTCCTTAAGTGCCGGACCAGTGTGACGGTCCGGGTATGTCACAGGACGCGAAGGGGTTAAGATAGTTTGGGCTTGATTTAAAGAGGTCTGACACCAAAAAAATAGCCAAATGCATTTTTTAAAGCACAGTAAGTGATTCAATTACCTGTGCTATGAAAAAATGCTGGCAAAAATACACTTACAGTCACTAAAGTTAGAGGTGTTTTAGCCCATTCAAAATAAAAAAAAAACACCACAAGATGCAATTCAATTGACTGCATTAGACCTTAAGATCTGATAAGGGACTGACTTTATTGCAGTAAATTTAAGACTTAGGTTATATTTTACTAGCGTTCAGTCAGGGAAGGGGGGAGGGGCTAACATTAAGCGATATCATCTCTCAAACCATAAGGGTTTGAGAGATGACACCGGGGCAATAAGTTTCTTTTTAACAAGCTACAATATGGGGGATTAGTAATTTGCAAATATTACTATCCCTTTAAATCCTGAGAATGTATGTGTGTGTGTGTGTGTGTGTGTGTGTGTGTGTGTGTGTGTGTGTGTGTGTGTGTGTGTATAGGACTCTGTCCAAACCTCACTGTCACAGGCTTTAGCCCCCACCAAAATATATTTTTTATATATAATATACTGAGATCAGCCATGTTTTTCTAGTGATATAGATGCAAAATGAATGAGTATTACAGTATATAATACCTTTTTATTTGACTAATCTATTTAATAACCATCTTGTTCTTTCTTAATCAATCTATTGCTTCTCACATATATATGTACAATTAGCAACAACAGTCTAGCATAGTTTTATGCATATATAAAACATGATCTATTCTCTTACCAATGTCACTTGCATTGACATGAAACTGTGTAGTCTTCTTGAGGTTTTGTGACATGTCTAGTGCAGCCTGTTCTGTTGTATGCAGGAGTTTTGTGATGCTTTTTCTTCTGATATCATCTTTGAGCTCTTTCCATACTAAAATTTTATCTTCTTCAACAAAATTGTTCACCGTGTTAACAAAAGTCTGAAAAACAGATATATACGTAAAACAATGTAATTACATCATCATACATTTGTAATTAATTATTTAAACAAAAATATAAATCCCAAGATACATACTATAATAGTAGTATTAGTGACATCCTCCTTGTTCAGTACTGTTTGATTGAAAGAACTAAACAAAGGATAGGTTGTAGCGAGTACTTCAACATATGAAATCACATCCACAGGCAAGAGTTCTCTAGCAGTACTTTTCTGAATTTCTTTTAGAATCACAATTGGCTCCTTAATAGCATTGGCCTAAAAAGGATAAAGGAATAATTTAGTTGTACATATGTGCAAACTGAAAATTACACTTAAATTTAACATTTGGACACATTTAAAATGATTTTCAATTGTATATTTTTTCCTTGGACTTAAATTATACTTGTTTAATGCTTAACATACACTGTTTCATTCATCAAGCTTCTGCTTCATTTGGACAGTTTTAAGGCTGTTTAAGGCAACATGGTATGGTAATATTCAGTCAATACTGAAATAAATAGTGTATTTCTATGCTCAATAAGTAAATATTATATCACACAATGTAGGAAATACAGCTGGGTTGAAATTATGCCACTAGGAATATTTTGAATAGCGTTGATGACAATCTTCTATCTTAACTATGTTATTCAAACCTTAATTTCTGCATGTATTGACACTACCACTCACGAATATGAACTAACCACCTGGCCAATTTGGTTATTGATTTTGCAGTTTTGTATCTGATGCTATGTTTTGTTTATTTGCTTTAACTTGTATATTTTTCATAGTGTACATATTTACTTTACATTTAGCACTTTATCGTGACCTAGATCCTCCTTCATACAGTGGTTTTGATTGATGCATATTGGGGGGTGTTAGTATTACTAATGTGGGGATGCAATGTATTGTATTTTTAACTGTCCTCTGTGTATTTTTTTTATTGATTTTTTCTCTATGGTGTGTGACTCCGTTATACGGAGTGTTACAGTTGCAGTTTAATTTTGATACATGTAAAATAATGCAATTGGGGTGTAAAAATCCAAAAGTCAGAATATATTATTAAGGGTACAGAGAAAAGTTATTTGGGAGTAATTATTTCTGATGACTTAAAGGTAGGCAGGCAATGTAACAAAGTGGCAGAGAATGTAAGCAGGGTGCTGGGTTGTATAGATAGGGGGATTAATAGCAGAAAAAGGGAAGTGGTCATGCCTCTCTACAGATCTCTGGTTAGACCTCACCTAAAGTATTGTGTACAGTACTAGAGATCCCATCTCCAGAAAGATATAGATTCTCTAGAGAGAACTCAGAGAAGGGCTACTAAAATGGTGAATGGTTTACAGGAAAATAAATATCAGGATAGACTAAAGGATCTGAACATGTATAGCTTGGAGGGGAGAAGAGAAAGAGATAGGGGATATGAAAGAAACATTCAAATACAAGAAGGGATTCAACAAAGTGTAGGAAAGAAGAACATTTCAAAAGAGTAAATATGTTAGGACAAAACACAATAGTCTAAAACTAGAGGGTCAGAAGTTTTACTTCACTGAAAGGGTTGTAGATAAGAGGAATAGCCTACCAGCCTACCAACAGAAGTGGTAGAAGATAATACAATGATGGACTTTAAGCATGCATGGGATAGGCATAAGGCTTTCCTGAACAAAAGTCAAGGCGAAGTACTAAATAAGATTTGAGGTTTTTACAGTAGGAAAAATGGGCAGGATAGATGGGCCTAAAATTTTGTCAAATTTTATGTTTCTTTGTCTCTATTTTCCCATTGTTCTCCTTTTGGATATTTAATTTCTGCATACCAGAAATTCTCAATGTCTAAATTCAAGGATATACTCACTTTAGTACAGTTAGATCAATCAGTACCTAGACTTTTCTACAGAAAACCAGATGCTACGATAGAAAGACATGTGCTCATGAGAGAGTATTCGCAAAACCTGGAAAAGTTATGAGATCAATTCAATAATGTATGATGCATACCATATTGATATTTGGTGTTTGATAGAAAACAGGAGACATCAGAAACAGTGAAAATCAGCAAAATCTTTGCTAGAAATATAAATTGCTTCTTGTATGATAAAAAGTAAACACAAGTAATGCTAATTGTATTCTACAAGTGACGTCTAAATCAAAAGTTATCTGGAACTAGAAAACTATAACACACTTAAGATTACTTACTTTTTTTATTGTTTGATTGATACTTGAAGATATACAGTTGTCATCCAAATGACATTTTATCTTTAGGTTTTCTGTGGAAAAGTGAAAACATGTTTGGCAATCTGAAGTTATTGAAAATTTTCCGTTCTCTAATAATTAATATGAATTTTATTGAGTTAATCACATAAATAACTGCATAGATAGTTAAGCTTTATATATTTGCAATATCAGAAAAACTCAGAATTCAGTTGCTGTTTCTCATATTTTATTTCAGAAAGTGGAATATTTTTAAAGGCTTGCAAGTGTTATATAAATATGCTATGCTTAATCGATTATGCCTCTGTTTACTTATTTTTTTTCTTTGTCTTAGTCATGAGATCATGCCTGTAATAGCAAGGAAAATAACATAAAAGACTTGGATTTTTCAGTACGTGGATATGTCTGTGTCTGAGTGTGTGTTTGTGCATGCATATGTGTTTGTGTTATATGCATCAACTAGGGATGGGAGACGTTTACTTCTCAACACTGAAATGTCACTTCCCATCTAGGGGGAAATTTCACATTAAAAGTTTTCCTGCCTAGCTCATTGCATTGAAATCATTGGGAATACTGAATTTACACACAACACATGCACACATTTCCCACAGGCATAGTCAAAAATGGGTTGGATGGTGCCTGTGTTGGCAGATTGTGGGGAAACAATCAGTTAAACAGGGATTTTTTTTTGGGGGGTGGACATTGAATAATAAAATAAAAATAAACACTAACAAAAATAACATGGTATAAAAGGGAAGATTTTTGAGGGATTTGTTGACTCAAATTGGGGGGACAGTTAATAAAAAAACTAAATAAATAAAATAAGACATTGGCACAGAGAGGGACAGGAACCCCCTGACATAAGCTGCGACTGGGGCAGACTAATACTTGACAGGACAGAGTATTTTGTAGAGGAAGATTTGTAGGCCCAAGCGCAGAGGAAACACTGATTTGTAGGACCTAGACTTATTAGAGGCACAAGCCCTGAGGAAACATTGATTTGTTGTAGGACTAAGACTTGTTTTCGGCCCAAGCATTGAGAAAACATTAATTTTTAGGACTTTAGATTGTTAGACACAAGCCCACAGGCCCTGAGGAAAAAAAATGCCCTACTGGCCTAGTGCAAGCAGGTCATGTTGTAATAGCTAGTGGCCACTGGCCGTTGGCAAATCTTCCAGTGTAATTGCAGAATTTGCAACTGCTGTTCTTGCTTCTGCTGCTGCCTACACCCAGGACTTCAGGGGGGAAGGGAAAGGTGGAGAAAAATGGCCTCTTCTTCTCCTCCAGATTCCCCTTTACTGGTTTGGGCAGAGGATGATGTTGATGCTGTTGCTGCTCAGAATCAACACTGCAACTAGGACCTGGAGTATTGCTGCTGGCAAGTGGAATCTGTCCTAGTACAGCATCACTGGACCCCATTCCCACTGTGTCTATGGTGGTCTGTGGCACACTAGCCTGCTCCTCAGCATCCTGCTGCCCTCCATCTCAGCAGCAGCAGAAATTAAATCAGCATCCAACTTAGAAAATTCCAAAAACTCACTGATGTGATGGTGGTGATGCCCATCCCTATCTCTGTGTCCCATTCCTTCTGAGTTTGGGCTAAAAAGATCCTTAATGTCTATTCTACCACAGCTTCTCCACCACCATCAACACCACCTTTGCCTCCTTTCTGCTGCTGTTCTACTAAAGACATCTCACGTGTCCCCTTCTTTCAAACTTGCCATCTCTTGTTGAGCTTGAGAAGGCAGACTGTCAGCACACAGGAACAGGCAGCCAATCTGTGCTCCTGGTGGTGTTGGTATTATTACTACAAACACCAACCTCATCTATTTCAGTCCCTAAGTCTTCCTCCTCATCAGTAGTATGATCACCCCTCCCTCACGCCTAACACTCCGAGCCTATACCTGTTGGACATTAGTACTAGTAGTAGTGCTGGGAATGCTTGGTATGGCAAATGTGACTTAGGGTCCACTGCTGTCACACTTGGCATCATATCCTCATATCCCTCATCTTAGAATCACAAGACACCCTAGCAGGTGCAGCAATGTCAGCAGGCACAGGAAGCTGGCCTGTTCTGCTCATACGGCTACCCTCTTCTTCTTCCATCTGTGACAAATATTCCCCTAAGACCCCTAGGGGTGATGTAGGGAGACTGTCCATCATTGGGTGTGGGGAATCAGGGCATCCAGACCCTTTCATGTTGGTAATGGCCACTTCCTCTTCCTCATACTCAGTGGATGCATAATGGTCCTTCCAACTCCTCTTTTTATTATTATTCCACTTGCTCATAGAGGTAGCAGTCACTATGAGTTTCTCCTGACTCAGTTTTGCTATAAACACAGCACAGCAGCCTGGCACTCTATATCTCTGTAGCTGCTGGCATTGTCTTTCACTTCCTGGAAAAGTCAAATTTTTATAGAGAAAAGGCAAAAAAACATGTAATTAAATTGGTGAAAAGTTTGTAGCCATTGAAAAAAACAGCAAAACATTTTTGGCAATGGACAAAAATGGCAAAGCTTTTAATAATTTTATTTTAAAGTGGGGTTTCCTGTGAAAAAGCAGACAACCACACGGTTTTGCACAGATTTTTTCATGGGAACACAAGTGGACCTTTTACCCATCCCTAGAGAGGAGAAAGCAGCACATATTTGAGCCAAGCAAGATGGACAAATAAAGTAGAACTTAATCTAGGGAGTCTTTTAGGTAGGACATTTGTTCGCTGTATTAGGGGAGTTTGGGGCCACTCTGCGTGAGAAGAAGAGAGAAAGGAGGTTGACCCTCAAATACCCAGAAATTCAGTGTGGCTGACTGGCTATTATTATCTCTGTGCTGGGAAGTTTGTGGGGTGTGTGAGAAGGGAGCAAAGGAGTTGCGCCCTAATACCCCAGCATTCTGTCTGACTGATTTGATTTGAAAGAGACAGACAGCTGCTGTCCAAGCAATTTCCTTGCTGGTCTTGCTGTTATTATCTCTGTTTTGGATGTGTCTGGGGGTGTGAGAAAGGAACAAAAGAGTTTCACTTCAAATATCCCAACATTCTGTCTGACGGATTTGATTTAAAAAGACACAGGCAGCTGTGGTCCAATTTCATTGCTGATCCTGCTGTTATATCTCTGTGCTGGGGAAGTCTAGGGAAATAAGTTGTTGTTGAACTTTTTTTTATTTATTTATTCATTGTAAAGTGATAGGATAGGGTGGACAACCCGTAAAAGAAAAAAAGAAAAATAGGGTGACAGCTGACTGGAATTGAGGCAGACTTGATTGATACCAGACAAGATTGAGAATTTTGTTGAGGGCCAAAGCAAAGCATCAGACTCCATCTGTTCTGTTGTGTACTTTACAGTAAAAACACACAGTAGTTAAGTAATGTCCAGGAAATGCACAAGGGGCAGGGAGAGGGGGAAAGGTGCAGGGATGCCCAAGTACAAAGGTAGTTCCATGGTTGCTGCAGCATGTGCAATAAACAATGGTGATTCCTCTCCTCCCAGACAGGATGCAGTTTGTTAAGGTCCCACCAAACATCCAGCAGTGCCAGTATTATAAAAAAAAAAGCATAAGAACACTAACTTTGTTTATTGTCTATTTTCCCCGATGAGATTGAGGATGCAACTGACAGACTTCTATTGAGCGAGCTCTTGGTGATGGCGAGAAAGGTGGTGGCCTTGAACTGGATGTCAAACAGAGTTCCCAATTGCAGGGCGTGGATAAATCTAGTTTTACAGTGCATTCCACACTATAGATTGGTATACTTACACCAGGGTAATCTGAATAAGTTTGACAAGATCTGTGGAAGATGGCAGAACTGGTGGATGCATAGAGCGGATAATAATATGGTGCTTGTGACGTGTATATTGATGGTGATGGTTGATTGAGGTCATATCTACTTATTGCGTGGCTGGCTGTGGTGCATGATTAATGCGTGACGTTGTGTATATACCCAGTACATATTGAGATCTTGTGCTATTGCTGGCCTGTGGGCGGGTGGGGTGGTGGTGCTGCGGGTTCGGGAGGGAGAGGATTTGGAATCGGGGTAGGGGGATATAGCAAAATTTAAGTTAGGTTAGATTCTGGGAGTTTTGGGTTATTGGAGGTTGGAATAACAATAAAAATCTCAGGTTGACTCTGTACGCCCTACTGATATGCAAATGTTCTTTTCATTCTTACAAATTTTTATGTAATTTTGCTGTATTTGAATGTTTATATATGCATTTTTCTGTATATGTGATATGTATGGAGCGATCTGATAATAAAATATATTTAAAAAGAAAAAAAGATGACGAGTAACATTATATTGTTGATTATGGCATAATGGAAGAAGCTGTAGCCTAAAGTTATATCTTAAAATATAATAGAGCCATAGGTTACAACATTACTTATCTGAAATATTAGAAGCTGTGCTACACTTGTGAGAGGTACACTTACCATTAGGTTTTAGAAAATATATAAATAAACTAATCCAGCTCACTTGTTATTAACAAATATTTCTTGCCTCGAGATGGTGTTGCTCTAAAGGTACCATGAGGGAGTCATAAACAGAATAAATAAGATGTGTATCTTACAAAGATTAAAAACTATTTCACAGGACAAATCATTACAATTTGACAAATATTGGGAACCTTAGACTAGTGGAAGAGCTTTTAAACAATACAATTCATCTGTAGTTCATTAAGGTCAATATAGTCAATTAAAAATAGTACTACAGAGTTTTGTTACTACCAGAGCAATACAGAGTTATATGCCAAGACCAGAGCAATACAGTTATATGCCACCACAAGAGCAACACAGTTATATGCCACTGCCAGAGCAATACAGCATTATTTGTGACCTCCAGAGCAATACAAATATGTTACCAGCAGAGCAGTACAATTATATGCTACCACCTGTGTAATATGCCATTTTATGTCACCATCATAGCAATACGCCATTATATGCCACCAACAGAACAATACACAGTGATATGCCACCACAGTACCTAACCGCCTCCCACAAAAGCATTATAATTCACAATGTATGCCAAAGTGGGACATTTTATACAGATATAGGTACATTTGGCAACCACAGTGGGTCACACTGAATAACTGATTTGCCACTTCACTTGTATGTGTGCCCATTTTGTACCCAGATTTATAAAATATGTCATGGATCATGATATTTAGATTAATTTTGCCCAAATTATTCTAAATATCATCATCCATACCACATTGTATGAATACTTTTTTTGGGGTGGAAAGAATAGCATTTTACAGACAGAAAACAGTAAAATTACTTTTTAAAACAAATTCAGTACTGTATTTTTCAGGTTAACTTCTGCTCAAAATAGAACCACATGTTCTCAATGAAGAAATTCATAGAACATTATCTTGCCATGTTCAGTATACTCTATCATATAGAAACATGATTTATGAATGACTTCTACACTCTTCATATATGGTTCTAGTAAAATAGACAGTCCTAAAGTGGCTATATTAGGACATCTATACTTCGTCCTTCCTTCTTCCTCCTACCAAATCTCTATCAATCATTCTTCCATGTACCAAACTCCCTCCTTCCTCATACCAAACCACTGTCAATAATCCTACATCCTTACTCCATTCTTCCTCTTACCAAACCTTTCTCACTCATCCTCCGTCCTTACAAACTCCCTCCTTCCTCCTATCAAACCTGTGTAACTCATGATCCATCCTATCATCCCAATAAACCTCTCATTCATAAGCCTACTAAGAAACATCTATCATGTATGCTTCCTCATACCAATTCTCTATCATGCATCCTCGATCCCAACAAACTGTGTCCTGCCTCCTACCAAAAAACTCATCCTCCCTACCCACAAACTCTATCCTGCATCCTAACAAACCTTTGTCAGTCATCTGCCCAAATGTCATCCTGCCTCCTAACAAATCTCTCTCAGTCATCTGCCCAGCTAACAAACTGCTCTCATTCATCCCCCCTCTCATCAAACTCTGTTTTGCCTCCTACCAAATCCCTCTCACTCAATCGCATGACTGAGAGAGTTTTGTTAGCAGGGCGGATGACTGAGATTTTTTAGGCAGGACAGCGTTCAGGGCAGGTGACTAAGAGAGGTTTTTATGAGGCAGTACTGAGTTTTCAGGGATGGAGGATGACTGAGTGATGATTGGTAGGAGGTAGGCCAGAGTTTGTTAGGAGGGAGGATGCAGGATAGAGATTCGGTGTGAAGTAGTATGTATGATTACTCATTCGTAGAAAACAGTATGACTGAGAAAGGTTTATTGGGAAGCAAGATGGAATTTGTTAGGATGGAGGATGGATGACAGAGGTTTAATAGGAGGAAGGAGTGTTTGGTAAGAGGATGGATGAAGTTTGTAAGGACAGAGAATAGGTGAGAGAGGTTTGATGGGAGGAAGGAGGGGGTTTGGTAAGAGGAAGGATGGAGTTTGTAAGGATGGAGGATGAGTGAAAGTAGTTTGGTAGGAGGAAAGAGGGAGTTTGGTAGGTGAAGGGATGATTGATAGAGGTTTAGTAAGAGGAAGAAGGAATGGTCGAGTAGTCATGTGCTAAGGGATGAAATTCATAAAACATACTTAACTTCTGTTTAAAATATAACAATTTTAAGTTCAGTGAGCACATATGTTTCTTTTTGAAATAGAAGTTATTAATTACATTTCTGCTGATTTTTTTCTGATTTACATCATGAGGCTTAACTTATTAATATTAGAGTCTAGGCACTATCCACTTTGTCCACCTCCACACACACTGTCATCCACATTGTCTACCTCTACAGACTGTCCAACTGTCCACCTCCACACACTGTCTACCTCCACATACTGTCCACATTGTCCACCACCACACACCTCACCACAATGTTCACCCTCCACACATTGTCCATACTGTCCACCTCCACACACTCTTCACATTGTCCACCTCCACTCATTCTCCACATTGTCCACTCCACACTATCCACATTGTCCACCTCCACACACTGTCCATCTCCACACACTGTCCACCCCCACACACTGTCCACTCCACACACTATATACACTGTCCACATTGTCCGCCTCCACATCCTGTCCACACTCTCCACCTCCACACACACACACTGTCCATACTCTCCAACTCTGCAAACTGTTCTCATTACTAAACACCACAAAGAAAAAGCGATTGCTACAACACTATATTAGATTCCTCATAGGATATCTGATTGCACTCACCCTTATTCCAAGGGGTCGGTGCACCCAATTTCTACAGACATGAAGACCACCAGACAGGGGCGCTCACGGGACCACCACAGCATAAGATAATCACCTCCAATGAATTCGATAAAACTTCAAAGTTTTTTAGCCAATATCTTCCAAACCATCCAACATGTATCACATAACCCCTCACGGGGATATAAAGATGGAGGCACATACGTCTAACACGTTTCGTGTAATCTAAAAACATTTAATCATAGGCAAGTATACATGACACAAAGACCAAATATATAAACCAATCACAGACACACAGATCAGTTTAAAAAACAACCAGTGACACATCTGTATGAGTACTCTCTCCTCACTGACGATAATCAAAGATTATCATACGTCATAAGATCAGGACGGATCGCCTACATCATCAGGTGTGCCGACCTCCGTAGTCAGGGTTACAACTATAGCTCCCTATTAACAACTCCACCACACATCAATGCCATCAATAAAGTATGTTACAATGCTGCATATATGGGTATGAGGTATGAGACAACTGGAAATCAAAATCCCCATATACATCCCAGCCAGTGGTGAACCTCATTCAACTTTTTACTGTGTAAATAATATTACATCGTGGTTAGAATTCATCCCATATGGCTTCCTCGTATAAAATATCCACTTCACTTCACTACTAGCCAACAACAGGTCAAGGTCACCTCCTCTCTCCGGTAAGAAAATTTTCTCAATACCATGAAAATGGAATTTTGAAAGATCATAATCATTACAGAAGGCAAAATGCCAGGCTACTGGTTTCATAACATCCTTATTAATAATAGCTCTAATATGCTCCCTAATCCTCTCTTTAAGTGTCCGACTTGTCCTGCCAACATATTGTTGTTGGCATGTACCGCAAGTGATCAAATAGACAACGCTGGGTGTCTGACGATTTATATATTGATATATCTTATATATTTTACCAGTAGTATTGTTAGTAAATAAATTACCAACATGCACATATTCACAAGAATGACATCTCCTTGCGTTGCATCTATACATCCCCACAGTGTTCAACCACATGGGGACATGTGGCTTTTCACTGTGGAACAAACTTGGTGACAGTCTGCTCCCCAAGGTGCACGCTTTCTTAGCTATAAAAGAGATACCATTAACCACAACCGACTTCAACCTCTCATCTCCTATTAGTATAGGGACATTTTTTTTATATATATTTTTTAATCGGATGAAATTCTTAAAACTACTGTAAAGGTATTGAGAAGATTTTCTTACTGGAGAGAGGAGGTGACCTTGACTTGTTGTTGGCTAGGAGTGAAGTGAAGTGGATATTTTATTTAAATACGAGGAATCCATATGGGATGAATTCTAACCACGATGTAATATTATTTATACGGTAATAAGTTGAATGAGGGTCACCACTGGCTAGGACGTATATGGGGATTTTGATTTCCAATTGTCTCCATATAATAAGATTAACGGATCAAGGTTACCCCATACCGATATATGCAGCATTGTAACAGACATTATTGATGGCATTGATGTTTGGTGGCGTTGTTCCCACACATCATCGCCATTTGTGTTCATGTGTGCAGATTGTACACATGCTTGTATGTCTTTAATTGTAGTATTGAGGGGTTAATAGGGAGCTATAGTTGTAACACTGTTCTCATTGCCCACTTACACACTGTCCACCTCACCCCATTGTCCACCTCTACACTTTCCACACTATCCAACTCACATACTGTCCACCTTCACAAACTGTCCACCTCCACACACTGTCCACATTATAAACCTCCACACACTGTCCACACCATCCACCTCCACACACTGTCCACCTTCAAACATTGTCCACCTCCACATACTGCCCAAATTGTCCACCTGCACACCATCCACCTCCGCATGCTGTCAAAATTGTCCACCTGCATACACTGTCCACCTCACCACACTGCTGACATTGTTCACCTTAACACTGTCTACATTGGCTACCTAAACACTGTCCACAATGTCCACCTACACACACTGTCCCCCTCCACACACTGCCCACCTCAACACACTGTGTACCTCCTCACACTGTTCATATTGTCCACCTCCACACACTGTCTACCCCCAAACACTTTTCACATTGTCTACCTTCACACACAGTCCACCTCCACATTGTCCACCTATCACGGTATCCGTGATTGCTCTCTTTTTGTGTCTATCACCAGTAGGGGGCTCTCTATTGGCTGGCTGCCTTCAGCCTGCCCTGTATTGCCTATTTAAACCTAGCCTGGGCACCCTTTGGTTGCCCTTTCGTGTTGTCTCTATGCTGTTGAGTTTATACCTTGTTCCTGAGTATCCTGGGCCTCTGCTGTGTTCCTGCGACCTGTGTTCAACCTGTTCCAGTGTTTCTAGTTGAAGAGTTCCTGCCTCCGTCTTATCCGGTTGAGCCACCACTTCCTCCTGCCAGTCTCCGCCGTCGTTCCTGATTCAGGTTAACCATCTGCATGCTGGTTCCTGCTTCCATCTGCTGGTTCCTGTCCAGTCGTCTTCAGTCATCTGACGTTCCCGAGTTGCCTTGGCGACATTACTAACTTGGCGGTTATTCAGTACGCGGGTACTGGTTGCTTGACAGCCACCCGGCTGTCTCAGTATTGTTAGCGTTCCACGTACAGGGTACTGGTTCGCTCCTCTAGCCTCCCGGCTGTCTCAGTATGTTAGCGTTCCATGTACAGGGTACTGGTTCACTCCTCTAGCCACCCGGCTGTCTCAGTATGTTAGCGTTCCACGTACAGGGTACTGGTTGGCTCCTCTAGCCACCCGGCTGTCTCAGTATTGCTAGCGTTCCACGTACAGGGTACTGGTTTGCTCCTCAAGCCATCCGGCTGTCTCAGTATTGATAGCGTTCCACGTACAGGGTATTGGTTCGCTCCTCAAGCCATCCGGCTGTTTCAGTATTGATAGCGTTCCACGTACAGGGTACTGGTTCGCTCCTCTAGCCTCCCGGCTGTCTCAGTATTGAAAGCGTTCCACGTACAGGGTACTGGTTCGCTCCTCAAGCCATCCGGCTGTCTCAGTATTGATAGCGTTCCACGTACAGGGTACTGGTTCGCCCCTCAAGCCATCCGGCTGTCTCAGTATTGATAGCGTTCCACGTACAGGGTACTGGTTCGCTCCTCTAGCCACCCGGCTGTCTCAGTATGTTAGTGTTCCACGTACAGGGTACTGGTTCACTCCTCTAGCCACACGGTTGTCTCAGTATTGATTGCGTTCCACGTACTGGGTACTGGTTCGCTCCATTCACACCTGGTTGCTACTATAGTGGTATGGCGTTCCATCTGTGAGTGCACTGGTGTGCTCCACATCCTTCACTATCTCTGCTGCTGGCGGCCTACTTACTGACTTAACTTCATCATCATAGTGACTGTTGTCCCACCTTCCAGTCACTTAAGTGAGTGGTTGCCATTATCTCCTGTCTATGGGCTGCCTTACCCGGTATTGGTAAGGCCGGTAGAACCTGTCCTATTCCTTGGGTTGCCTTACCCGGTATTGGCAAGGCTGGTAGAGCCGGTGTTATCTCCTGTCAATTGGCTGCCTTGCCCGATATTGGTAAGGCCGGTAGAACCTGTCCTATTCCTTGGGTTGCCTTACCCGGTATTGGCAAGGCCGGTAGAGCCAGTGTTATCTCCTGTCAATTGGCTGCCTTGCCCGGTATATGGTAAGGCCGGTAGAACCTGTCCTGTTTCCTTGGGTTGCCTTACCCGGTATTGGCAAGGCCGGTAGAGCCAGTCTTAGCCTTCTGTCTAGGGACTGCCTTGCCCGGTATATTGGTAAGGCCGGTAGAGCCTCACCTCACGAGTTCCAATCCTTTGGCTGCCTTGCCCGGTATATTGGCAGGGTCGGTAGAGCCAATATTGCTCTTATTTGTATTAAATTCCTGACTAATAAAGATATATGTGTGTACGTGTATGTTACCCTACGGGGCTGCATTAACTTTTCAATAAAGTTGTGTTTTTACCTAACTCTGCGTCTGAGAGTCTTAACAAACCGTGACAGTACGAAAGGGCCATGACCTCAGACAATAAGAGTGATGGTAATACACAAAACATCCATTGGAGAATGGATGCACATGAGCAACGATTGGGTCAGCTAGCGGTAGCGATCCAAACTATACTTGAACGCACGGTTCTCTCTGAAAAGGCTGGCCTTAGTCCCGTGGTTTCCTCCGGGCAGACACCTGAGAACGTTACCATGCCACTCAGATACGATGATGACCCTAACCTTTGCAGAGGGTTTATTAACCAACTTGAAATATTTATGGAATTGACGGCTCAGGCCTTCCCCAGTGACCGCAGTAAAGTCGGTTTTATGATATCCCTGCTGACCGGTAGAGCCTTGGCATGGGCAAATCCGTTATGGGAAAATGCGAAACCCTGCACAAGGAGTTTCAGGGAATTCATGCAGTCATTTCAGAGAGTGTTTGAGCCTCCTGGTAGAACCACATCTGCTGCTAAACGCCTTATGGAAATACAACAGGGCAGGTGTACGGTATGTGACTACGCCATTGAATTTCGCACCTTGGCAGCAGAGGTAGGTTGGAACAATGAAGCATTATTGGCAGCCTTTGCTAAGGGCGTAAGTGACCAAATTAAGGACGAGATGGCTGCAAAAGAATTGCCCATTGATCTTGATGACTATATTGAATATGTCATTCTAATTGACACACGGATTCGTGAGAGACTAATGGCCAAAGACCACAGGTCACAGCAAAAGAGCAATGGATCTAGTAGTACTTTTTGCTCACCCATCCCTCCCTTGGCTTCTAAGCAGATTGAACTGTCTCGAGAACCAGGTGAACCTATGCAGTTAGGCTTCACTAGGCTAACAAGGAGGAAAAGACACATTGCAGAAAACATGGGTTATGTTTATATTGTGGCAAAAATGGGCATCTACTAAGATTTTGTTCTGTACGTCCGGGAAAAGAACACACCTAGGGTACCTTGGGGGACAGGCCGTAGGTGGTGTTCAGGTGTCCCCAGAGTGTGGTATACTGAAACCCACCATACAGGTGGTACTTTCTTGGGCAAAACGCTCAGTGGAGGTTTTGGCTCTGGTTGATTCTGGTGCAGCTGGGTATTTTATGGATAATACCTTTGCTGAATTACATGGGGTTCCACGCATTGAGAGGAAGACCCCACTCGCTATTGAAGCAATTGACGGTAGACCCCTAGAACCTGCTCAGGTGACTTTTGAAACAATGCCTTTGTCCATGTCTATTGGGGCTCTCCACAAAGAGGAACAGCAGTTCCAGCTTATCAATTCTCCTCATCACGCAGTAATCCTGGGGTTTCCCTGGTTACAGTTGCATAACCCACAGTTTGATTGGGAAAAATGTGAAATATCTTT
This sequence comes from Rhinophrynus dorsalis, assembly GCA_037306005.1. Taxonomy (NCBI): domain Eukaryota; kingdom Metazoa; phylum Chordata; class Amphibia; order Anura; family Rhinophrynidae; genus Rhinophrynus; species Rhinophrynus dorsalis. The sequence continues at coordinate 260,174,526 of CM074722.1, forward strand.
TTGTTTGCAGTCTTGCATGGAACATTGCGTAACCCACCCGGTCAAGATCTTGTGTACCTCCTCTGCTCTGCTAGATGAATACCAACAGTTTTGCGGTGTATTCAGTAAGGGAGAAGCTGGCACCCTACCCCAGCACAGATCTTACTACTGTTGTATTGAACTGCCTCCGGGGGCGGTGCCCCCTAGGGGATGCACGTATCCATTATCTTGTGAGGAGAACCAAGCTATGGAAGAATATATAGCTGATGCCCTTCAAAGAGGCATCATAAGTAAATCCACCTCTCCGGCTGGGGCCGGATTTTTCTTTGTAAAAAAGAAAAACAGCGAGCTGAGACCTTGCATTGATTACCGTGGCTTAAATAAGTTAATATCTAAGAATGCCTATCCAATACCACTCATCACAAGCTATTTGACAGACTCAAAAGTTCTTCTATTTTCACCAAATTGGACCTACGTGCTGCATACAATTTAATTCGGATCAGAGCTGGTGATGAGTGGAAAACTGCCTTTAAAACGAGATCTGGCCATTACGAGTACTTGGTCATGCCATTTGGCCTTTGTAACGCACCTGCTGTATTCCAAGAGTTCATCAATGACATTCTTAGAGATATGTTGCAGTCCTGTGTCGTTGTCTATCTTGACGACATTCTCATTCATTCTGTGAATATGTTACAACACGTCAAGGACGTGTCTGAGGTGTTGCTTCGCCTATGAGAGAATAAATTATATTGCAAACTTGAAAAATGTGAATTTCACAGAACTAGCGTACCATTTCTTGGATTTATAATTGGCAAAGAAGGCATTGCCATGGACAAAGAGAAACTAATGGCAGTTTTACAATGGCCACGCCCCAAGAGCTTGAAGGCCATTCAACGATTTCTGGGCTTTGCTAATTATTATAGGAAATTTATTAAGAACTTCTCTACTATTGTAAAACCTTTGACTGACCTTATGCACAAGGGTGCTAATCCATCCCAATGGTCAGTGGCTGCAGAGGAGGCCTTTGAAAAATTGAAGTCTGCTTTCATTAACGCTCCTGTTTTATCTCACCCCAATCCATCGCTTCCATTTACACTGGAGGTGGACGCCTCAGAAATTGGGGTTGGAGCAGTGCTTTCTCAGCGTCCCATTAAAGGAGGAACTCTCAGACCTTGTGGGGTTTTCTCTAAAAAACTGACCGGGGCACAAAGCAATTATGAGATTGGTGACAGAGAACTGCTAGCCATTATTCTTGCGTTTAAGGAATGGCATCACCTACTCGAGGGTACTAAGAACCCTGTCTTAATTTTGACTGATCACAAGAACGTAATTTATCTCTCTGAGGCAAAGAGGTTATCCCCACGCCAGGCTAGGTGGGCACTGTTCTTATCGCGATTTAACTTCATTGTATCTTATTTACCTGGGTCTAAGAACGTCAGGGCTGACGCATTGTCAAGACAATTTGAGGCTGAAATTGACAGAGACGAGGTACCAGCACCTATTATTCAGCCTGATCGAATTTTGGCTACTATATGCACGAGTATCACCTCACCATTAGGGGAAGAGATCTTGGCCTCCCAAGCCTCCGCTCCTCCTGAAACCCCGATGGGCAAGTATTTTGTTGATGTGCCATTTCGCACACAGTTACTCGAGACATACCATTCGTCTAAGGCTGCAGGACATATTGGCAGAGACCAATTGTTATGGTCTCTCTCGCAAGTTTTTTGGTGGCCTTCTTTGAGGGCAGATTGTGCCGATTTTACGAATGCCTGTGCTACTTGTGCCAGTGCTAAGACCCCTAGACACCTCCCTGTGGGTTTACTCCAGCCAATACCTAATGGTGATCGCCCTTGGTCTCACATTTCCATTGATTGTGGACAGGTTTTCTAAAATGGCTCATTTTGTGCCCCTCCGTGGCCTTCCCTCTGCTAAAGAATTGGCGGTGGTATTTGCTAAAGAGGTTTTCCTGTTGCATGGTGTACCCAGAGTGCTGGTGTCTGACGGGGGGAGCCAGTTCGTGTCCAGGTTTTGGAGGGCATTTTGCAACAGATGGGCATACAGTTATCTTTTTCCTCCGCCTACCATCCCCAGACCAATGGGGCCGCTGAGCGTGCCAATCAAGGCTTGGAACAGTTCTTGCTCTGTTTTATTACTGACCAACATGACAATTGGGCCGACCTGTTGCCCTGGGCAGAGTTCGCCAGGAATTGTGCAGTTAACTCATCAGTAGGGAGCTCTCTGTTTTTCATCAATTATGGGTTTCAACCCTGTTTGCTCCCGGACTCCTTTCAGGCACAACAAATTCCAGCTCTGGATGAGCATATCGAGCAGCTCCGCTCCACATGGGCACAGGTGCAGAGGGCACTGGGTCAGTCATTCCAATGTCATCAACGTCATGCTAATCGGAGGAGGTTGCCAACGGTTTCCTTTCAGGTTGGGGATAGAGTGTGGCTGTCCTCCAGGAACCTTAAGCTTCAAGTCCCATCTAATAAGTTGGCTCCCCGATTCATTGGTCCTTACAGAGTCATTCGCAGAATCAATCCAGTATCGTATGCATTGGACATCCCTGCGTCCATGCATACTCATAATGTCTTTCATGTGTCCCTCCTTAAACCTCTCGTATGCAACCGCTATACAACTAACCCTGTGGTGCCAGGGCCTATTGAAGTGGAGGGTCAGGAGGAGTACGAAGTTCAGAGTATCATTGATTCCCGCAGGCTTAGAGGAAAGGTGCAGTATTTGGTGCATTGGAAGGGCTATTGTCCTGAAGAACGATCCTGGGTGAACAGTAAGGACCTTCATGCTCCCAAATTACTGCCAATTTTTCATTCCAAATACCCTCAGAAACCTAGACCCTCCTCTGGGAGAGGGGGTCTTTGAGAGGGGGATACTATCACGGTGCCCTGGCATTGCATGGTGGCTGAGTGGCAGGTCTCGCAAAATGGCAGCAGACTGCTGTCTGGCTTGTTTCCTTTATCACACCCCACTGCAGGCCGTGATGACATACTAAGCATGGTGCACGGACCTGAAGGTTCACACCTGTGCAGTCAACATCTAACTTCCCTTTATTGAATCTCAATAGACTTAATGAAAAGAAGCTTAATTCAGTGCCAGACACTGTCCGGGACACCTGGAGTTGGACAGCATGTAATAAGTGAGAGGAGGCACACAGGTGGGTCAGGCATTCTGGCAGGGGGGACCAGGGGCCCCCCCAGTGAAACTACTGGATATAGCAGCTCAACTAACTGCTGCATCTGACAGTGAGACAAGAAAGCACCGAAACAACTGTCCTTAAAATAGTAGCTAACTCTGTGAAAGCTAAAGTAAAAATAAATTGAGACCTGTAGAAGCTTATAGGAATATAAAGGTAGTGGGCTAGAAGTGGTGGGTGATGCTGAGGATGACCTAATGATGTCTGATGATGATGATGTACATATGAAGTTGAGAGTGAGAGAAATTATGACATGGCCAGAAAGTTAGCTGAAAGGCAAAGACTCAGTCTACCACCACTGAAAAGGAGCAACATGTCTGTTTATAAACAGTTTGAGAAAACAATTGGAAACTCTGACCCTGTACAAGCAAAAATGCACCAAAATACACACTTATCCCAGCAGTCAGTCATAATCAGCATCATCACTGCTTCCAAGTCCAGGCCCCACTCATCCACATGCACTACTAGCATGGAGTAACCAGCAACAACAACAACACAGGTTACATACTCAACTTAGTTATGATGAGTGTCTCTGCTGCTGATGGAGGTACAGCACATTTGACACCTAGTAGTACTAGTAGAATTGTATCAACATCTTGCAACAGTAGCAATAGCGGCCCCTCTTGAGCCCCTCAGTCCATGAAGTCCACAATATGGAGGTACTTCACCCACTATCCATAAGTTAAGCATGTTGCTATCTGTTGTCTATGAAAATTGCACGTGAGCAGGGGAAAATCAGGCTCACACTTAGGCACCTCCTCAATGAGATCCCACCTGAAACACAACTACAGGTCTGACTGGGAGACACACTATCAACAGGTCAGAGGTGCCACAAATAGCAGCAGAAGAAACACTCCTAAATATTCCCAGGACTTTGGGGTACATAATAGAAGTGCTATTGATGTGCCCGAGAGTATCCCAAGATTTTCTGCTCCTACTGCAGAGGAGTATGACTCTGAACTTGATTTTGGAGATGACAGGAGTCATAGAGTGTCTACACATTTCACTACCACCACCACAACTCATGTCAATAAACAGTAAAGTTACTATGCACTGCCATCCTAGTCTTGATAAGTTTTTATTCAAAAGACAAAACTTGCACAAACACAATGCAAAAATACTACTATAGAATAGTCAGCTTGCCAAAATCTTGGTGGTTGACATGCTGCGCATTTATTTTGTTGAAAACAGAGACTTTAAAAAACTGATGCCATGTGTTGCACCCCACTGGAATATCCCAAGCAGTTATTTTTCAAGGATGGTTGTGCCAATGTTACTTAACCCCTTAACGACCCATGATGTTCATAGTACATCGAGGGTCGATCAGACTGAACGACCCATTACGTACTATGACCGTCATGGAGTTCCGGGCTCCCCCTGCGGCCTCACGCCATTCGGGGGGTCCGGAACCGGAAAAAGAAAAAAAAATGCTCTGCGGTCCTTCAGTCGCGGCGCCGATCGCCCGGTCATTAAGGGGTTAAGTAGGAAGACAGTGTTGTGGGTAAAGGACAAAGGCACTCAGCCTGCTAACAATTTTTTTTTCGATGCATATGTTGCTGTAGTATTCACAACTTTTCCTTTCCACAATTTTTTTTTAAATACTGTTTTTATTGAAGACCAAAAGTTTACAGACGAAGTAAGAGTATCACTTCATTAGCAGTATAAAAGAGTACATGTGCTCAAAAAGAATGTGTAGATGGTAAACAGTTTAACAGATGAGTCTGAATCAGCATAAGGTCTTCACATTTTACCTATACCCAAACCTCTAACCTGGAGGGGGGATAAAATAAATAAATAAAATGAAATGATTACATTGCTTCACCCTCTCCACTCCACAAGGGGGGCCCCACAGCCCATTGATTAACACAAGATATCCAGAGGTAACAAATCTCCTCAAATCTCAGCAGACGACTATGCAAGTAGGGCAGTCTGTAATCCAGGATATTTTGGTTTACTAGCTTCAGCCAGAAAGCTTAAAAGGGAGACCTATCAGACATCCAGACAGTGGCAACCACCTTTCATGCTATGACTAGCGTTTCAAATAGGAGAGTTTTTAGGGGGCTCGAGTGAATATCATCAAGTGTGAAAGGAAAGCTAATTTGAGTGATAATGAGATCTGCCTTCCCAGCAGGTCCTACAGAGTATCAAAGACCACGGTCCAGAAGGAATGTGTGCCTGAACATGTTCAAATCATTTGCAGAAAGGTGCCCTTCTCCTCACAGCAGCGCAGACAGAGGTCCAGGTTTCATGTGTCTATTATGTGTAGTTATACAGGCATGTAGTAAACGCAGTGGAGCATTTTTAGCTGCAGGAGTTGGTGTTTGGAGTGGGTAGAGACCACAGAGGAGCCAGCCTTGGCCAGACTCCGTTCCCAATCCTCTAGGGGGCCCAAGTCCCCCTCTCATTTAACATGCAAGTGGTTACCGGAGAGAGAAGTGTGTCATTGTATCCATTTGTAGAGGAACAAGACCATCTGCTTCAGTCTATGTGATTTTAGTTCAGACAGGTGGCTGAATTCTCATATCACCTGGAGCACATGGCATAAGTTTCTTTCAGCAATTTATTTCTCCACTTCAGCCCTCAGAAGACGTAGACATAGAAATCACTGGCAAAATATGGCATGTTCTGATGGGAAATTTATTGGAAGTGGCAAAAAGCAGAACATTTTATGTATTGTCTATGGGTGAAAACTCTCACGAAAAAAAGAGAAAAATCTTTTTTAATTTATTAAAAGTCCTGCAGGAAATTTCTCTGATTTTTTGCCCATCCCTAGTTAAGATTTCATTGAATGTAAAGGACTGATGAGATATAGTGTTCCTGGTTAGGAAGGTATCTTTATAGTTTCTTTGTTGACTTATTCTGATAGGAGATGAACTGAACTGTATGTGAGAGTTGTATGCACAGGGATTTGGGCTGCAGGATATGTTTCATGAATCAACTTATTCCAAACATCTGGGAGAACTAACCATGGTTCTTCTGTGGATTTAGGCATCCTCAGTTGCTTCTATCACTTCATTTAATCCCAGACAGACTCAATGATGTTGACATCAGTGCTCTGTAGGGGCCATACCATCACTTCCTGGACTCCTTGTTCTTCTTTCCCTGAAGATAGTCCTTAATGACTTTGACTGTATGTTTGGGGTTGTTGTCATGATGAACAATAATTTGGGGTCAATCAGATGCCTCCCAGATGGTAATGCATGATGGATAAGTATCTACCTGTACTTCTCAGCATTGAAGAGACCATTCATTCTAACCAAATCCTAAACTCCATTTGCAGAAATGCAGCCCCAAACTTGCAAGGAACCTCCAACATGCTGTCAGCCCCTGACGGATTGGCGTCTCCTTGCTGGTCTTGCCTTGGGGCTTGACCTCTTACCTCCTCCCACCGGTTCCCTCATTGGCTGACGTTAGCTTTTAGGGCATCCAGCCTTTTGCTCGGGCGCCCGATTATTGAGCCTGTTCAGTTGGCGTGGCTATCCTTGTGGTTTGGTCCGTCTGTCCTCCTGCTGTTCCGGTCTCGCGGGCTTGCTCTGGGTTCGCTGCTCCTTGTCCCCTTTCCTGGCGGTCTCTTCTCCCTCGCCCCGGTTGCCTCGCTGTCTCGTCCTGTGTGTCTCTTCCTGCTCTCTGCCTGGTGTTCCTTCGGCCGGGCTGGGCCGCCGCCTCCTCCGGCACTCTCTGACGGCGTCTCGTTTCGTCGAGAGCGACCGGAGAGGCTTAGGCCGGAGCCACTCGGGAAGGCCCTCTCTGGGTGCTCTCTCTCTCTCTTTCCCCCTGGCCCGGGTATTCTTGGGCGGCGGTTGGGGGTAGATTGGTGCCCTGCTGTGGTGTTCTTCCCCGTTGTTGAGTTCCGTCCTTGTCGGCGGAGTTCTGCCGACGGCCGCCAGGAGGAGCTGGGAGGGGAATCCCCGGCTCATCTCCTCCCCGGGAGACACCGATTCGGCCTTCTCTCCCATTCGGGGAAGACGATCTCGGCTGGTTCTTGGGGGGAGTTAGCGGGTCTTCCTGCCTTCCCCTTGGGGATATTTCTTCCTGGGGATTTTGGCAGGGAGTGTGGCTTCCGACCAGTGCTTCTCTCCTCACTAGCCAAGGTTCTTGGTAACCCCTCTGTAGGAGCACTGGTATTTCTGGGCTCTTGGGCAGGTGCCTTCCCTAGGGAGGTAGGGCCTTGCCAGCCTGTTCCGGGGCTCATTGGCCGCGTTGCCGGTTTCCAGTCCCCTTCTTGCATCCCTGGGTTCAGGGATAGTTGGACTGGTGGAGTTCCTCCCTCGCATGGACCGGGCATTCTGGATCCTGCCACGGGGGTCAGCCATAGTGTTTCTCAGTACTTCCCTAGCTTCCATTCCTTGGTGGCTTACAGTCAGTTTCTCCATTATTCTTGAGGTAAGGCTTCTTGGGCCTCCACTGTCGTGTGGTTTCCCATCTGCCCCTTCCTTCATAGAGCAAGGTGGGCCTCCCGCTCCTCGGTGGCTTTCTCACAGCCTCTCCACCTTCGGTTTGCCTCCTGCGCGACCGCTGGTGGATTGGCACATCTCTTCCTAGTGAGTCGCAGAACTCACCCTCAAACTTCAGGGTCGGAAGAGCTGGTTGCTTCCCCGGACTCCAGACAGCCAGTCCGACCGTGACAGAATAATCGGGCCATCATGGACCCCACCGAGTTAGCCAGAATAATGGCAAGACAAGAACATCAGGAACAAGTACTTTCTTCCCATGAGAACCACCTGCAGAAACTGGAACAAAAAATGGATGCAGTTTTGGATATGTTAAGAGGCATGATGGCTACGACTGGGGTGACTACACCTTCTGCATCTATATCCAGTCCTAAAGTGGAAGCCAGTAGCCTCCCTGATAGAGAGAAACCTCCTAGGCTTCCATTACCGGAGAGATTCAACGGAAGGGCGGAAAACTGTAGAGGATTTCTCAATCAATGCCTCCTGCACTTTAACACGAATCCCCAGGGGTTCAATTCCCATGTCGCAAGAGTATCATTCATTATATCTCTTCTGTCGGAAAAAGCCCTGGAATGGGCATCTCCTTTAGTGGAACAAGATTCCCCTCTACTGAGGGATACGGATGCCTTTCTGAGAACCTTTAGAACGGTGTTTGATATTCCTGGCAGAAGAGCCTCCGCTGAAAAATCATTGCTTGAGATCCGCCAGGGTTCCAGATCCGTTAGTCAGTATGCCATCGAATTTCGTACCCTGGCATATGAGACGGACTGGAATCAAGGAGCCCTCAAGGCGGCTTTTCGGAGAGGACTCAATGACAGATTAAAAGATGCCTTGACTTGTAGAGAATTACCGGAGGAATTGGAAGATTTTGTTAAGGTTTGCATTGAGCTAGATCGACGAATGGCAGAAAGACAAACTGAACGTGAAGGCAGCAGATTTAAGAATTCCCCACCCTCCCACCCTCTATTACAGGGGGCGTCAAGTCAGGAACAACCCATGGAGATTGGGGGTGTCACAAGACTCTCTGAGGCTGAGAAGAAGCGGCGCAGATCCTTAGGCTTATGTCTCTATTGTGGAATGAAGGGACACTATCTAAGGCAATGCCCAACTAGGCCGGGAAACTCCATCGCTTAGGGATTGGGGGAGGTAAATCCCTGAGCGATACGCCTAGCCTTTCCTCCCAGTCCTCTCGCATGATGGTTCCGGTATCCCTACCCCTGGCTGATAAGATGATATCTACTTCAGCATTTATTGATTCTGGAGCTGCAGGGGTCTTCATCGATTTGATGTGGGCTAAATCTAATGGTATTCCACTTCAGGCCAAGCATCCTCCTATGCTGGTCTCGGCTATTGATGGGACTCCTTTGGGTACCGGGATGGTATTGTTTGAGACTAGTCCGGTTCGGATTAATGTGGGATTATTCCATTCTGAAATGCTTACTTTGGATGCCATTACTGCCCCTCAGACCCCCATTATCTTAGGATTGCCATGGTTACGCACCCACAATCCGATTATTAATTGGCGCATGGGGGAGATTTCTTCATGGGGCCCTTCCTGTTTCAACAAATGTTTGGACTCCGGGTCCACTAGGGTGGCCACTACCAGTGTGTGTTCCAGTACTGAATTAGACGCTATTCCTGTCCAATATGCAGACTTTTTGGATGTCTTCTCCAAAAGAAGATCTGAATGCCTTCCACCTCATAGGAACTGCGATTGTGCCATTGAATTACTTCCAGGATCAGTTCCCCCTAAGGGCCGCACCTTTCTTCTCTCCCCGGCGGAGAACCAGGCCTTGGCAGAATACATCCAGGAGCAGTTGGCCAAAGGGTTTATTCAGAAATCCTCATCTCCTGCGGGAGCGGGATTTTTTTTGTTAAGAAGAAGGATGGTTCCCTGCGCCCCTGTATTGATTACAGGGGTCTGAATAAGATTACTATCCGGAATTGTTATCCTCTTCCATTGATTGCTAAACTTTTGGATCAACTCAGAGGGTCCATCATCTTCACACGTTTGGACCTCCAAAATGCCTATAATCTTATCCGAATTAAACAAGGCGATGAATGGAAGACCGCCTTCAATTCCAGATATGGACATTACGAATACTTAGTGATGCCATTCGGGTTGTGTAACTCCCCAGCGGTCTTCCAAGGCTTTATGAATGAGATCTTTCAGCATATGCTCTTGTCTCATGTCATTATCTATCTCGATGACATCCTGATTTATTCCACCTCCTTGGAGGTTCACCGACTTCAGGTCCGGTCTGTTCTTCAGCGTCTCCGAGAAAACTTATTATTTGTCAACCTTGAGAAATGCGAATTTGAACGCCCTCGCCTTCAGTTTCTTGGATACATTATATCCGAATCCGGATTAGAGATGGACCCCTCCAAGGTCATGGCAGTTACTAACTGGCCCATCCCTTATGATGTCAAGGCTATCCAACGTTTCGTAGGATTCGCCAACTACTACAGAAAGTTCATTAAAGACTTTTCTAAGATCATCGCTCCGATTACATCTTTGACTAAGGCCACAGCTGATCCTACGAATTGGCCTCCTAATGCTTTGAAGGCTTTTGAGACTCTAAAAATTGCCTTCACTACAGCCCCTATCCTTCATTTTCCGGACCCTATAGCTCAATTCTTTTTGGAAGTGGATGCATCTGAACTGGGTGCTGGAGCCATATTATCTCAAAGGGATTCCACTTCTTCCAGACTTTATCCATGCTCCTATTTTTCCAAACGTTTCTCAAGTGCTGAACAGAACTATGACATAGGTAACCGGGAATTACTGGCCATCAAGATGGCACTAGAGGAATGGAGGCATTTGTTGGAGGGATGTTCTCTTCCTGTTATAATTTGGACGGATCACAAGAACCTACAATTTTTGGAATCTGCTAAGAGGCTGAACCCTCGTCAAGCCAGGTGGGCACTATTTTTTACTAGGTTCAACTTCATCATTACCTATCGGCCAGGTTCCAAGAATATTAAGGCTGATGCCTTGTCTAGATTATTTGATCCAGGTCCTCCAACTGATCCTGAACCCATCATTCCGGCTACCAAGATCATTGCCACCCTCTCTTCGGACATTTTGGAACAAATTCAGCGCTTGCAAGGCCCTCTAGCTCCGTCTCAACCTAGGAACACCTTGTTTGTCCCACCGCAGTTCCGGCTCCATATATTACAGTGGTCTCATGAAGCTAGGGTCTCCGGGCATCCTGGAGTTCAAAAGACTTGTGACCTCATCTCCAGGCAGTTTTGGTGGCCTTCTCTTCAGAACGACGTTACTGATTATATTGCGGCATGTGCCAACTGTGCCCGTAATAAGTCTCCTCATCATAGACCCTCAGGCCTTTTATGTCCTCTGCCGATTCCTACTACTCCATGGTCTCATTTGGCAATGGACTTCATTGTGGATCTTCCTACTTCTAAAGGCATGACGGTTATATTGGTAGTGGTGGACCGTTTTTCCAGAATGGCTCATTTTCTACCTTTAGAAAAGATTCCTGCAACCAAGATATTGGTGGATGTCTTCATTAAAGAAATTTTTCGCCTTCATGGTGTTCCGGCCCACATCGTTTCTGACAGAGGCTCCCAGTTTGTTTCTCGTTTTTGGAGGGCCTTTTGTTCTAGGCTGGGCATCAGTCTGCATTTTTCGACTGCTTACCATCCGCAGTCTAATGGACAAACTGAGCGCACGAATCAGTCATTAGAATTGTTCATTCGCCAATATGTCAATCCTACACAGTCTGACTGGGTGGACCTCCTACCTTTTGCAGAATTCTCCTTTAACAACCGCCTTCACAGTTCTCTTCAATGTTCTCCTTTTTTCGCGGCCCTCGGATACAATCCACGTGCCCTACCCTTGGGTGTTCCTCGGGGTGTTCCGGCTGCTGATAAGAGGGTGGAAGACCTATATGACCTATGGGCATCTGTCCGTTCCCAGCTCCGGAAATCGATGGAAGAGTACAAACGTGCCGCTGACAAACGCCGGTCTCCTGCTCCTGTGCTTCTGATTGGAGACGAAGTATGGTTATCTACCAAGAATCTGCACTTACGTATGCCTTCTTTCAAATTAGGTCCTCGTTTCGTGGGGCCTTACAAAATTACGAAACAAATCACCCCTGTTACCTTCCAGTTGGACTTACCTCCTACATGGCGTATCCCTAATAAATTTCACGTCTCACTCTTAAAGAAAGTGATTACGAATCGGTTCTCTGTGACCGAGGCACCACCTCCGCCTATTTTACTCCATGGGGAACCCGAATACGAGGTCAATCAAATCCTAGACTCTAGGAGGGTCAGACGTTCTCTCCAATATCTCATTGACTGGAAGGGCTTTGGTCCCGAGGAGCGATCCTGGATTCCAGCTAGAGATGTGCATGCCCCCGCATTAGTCAGAGACTTTCATAGAACTTATCCAGACAAACCTGGTCGCCCGGAGGGCTCTTCTGGTGGAGGGGGGTAGTGTCAGCCCCTGACGGATTGGCGTCTCCTTGCCGGTCTTGCCTTGGGGCTTGACCTCTTACCTCCTCCCACCGGTTCCCTCATTGGCTGACGTTAGCTTTTAGGGCATCCAGCCTTTTGCTCGGGCGCCCGATTATTGAGCCTGTTCAGTTGGCGTGGCTATCCTTGTGGTTTGGTCCGTCTGTCCTCCTGCTGTTCCGGTCTCGCGGGCTTGCTCTGGGTTCGCTGCTCCTTGTCCCCTTTCCTGGCGGTCTCTTCTCCCTCGCCCCGGTTGCCTCGCTGTCTCGTCCTGTGTGTCTCTTCCTGCTCTCTGCCTGGTGTTCCTTCGGCCGGGCTGGGCCGCCGCCTCCTCCGGCACTCTCTGACGGCGTCTCGTTTCATCGAGAGCGACCGGAGAGGCTTAGGCCGGAACCACTCGGGAAGGCCCTCTCTGGGTGCTCTCTCTCTCTCTTTCCCCCTGGCCCGGGTATTCTTGGGCGGCGGTTGGGGGTAGATTGGTGCCCTGCTGTGGTGTTCTTCCCCGTTGTTGAGTTCTGTCCTTGTCGGCGGAGTTCTGCCGACGGCCGCCAGGAGGAGCTGGGAGGGGAATCCCCGGCTCATCTCCTCCCCGGGAGACACCGATTCGGCCTTCTCTCCCATTCGGGGAAGACGATCTCGGCTGGTTCTTGGGGGGAGTTAGCGGGTCTTCCTGCCTTCCCCTTGGGGATATTTCTTCCTGGGGATTTTGGCAGGGAGTGTGGCTTCCGACCAGTGCTTCTCTCCTCACTAGCCAAGGTTCTTGGTAACCCCTCTGTAGGAGCACTGGTATTTCTGGGCTCTTGGGCAGGTGCCTTCCCTAGGGAGGTAGGGCCTTGCCAGCCTGTTCCGGGGCTCATTGGCCGCGTTGCCGGTTTCCAGTCCCCTTCTTGCATCCCTGGGTTCAGGGATAGTTGGACTGGTGGAGTTCCTCCCTCGCATGGACCGGGCATTCTGGATCCTGCCACGGGGGTCAGCCATAGTGTTTCTCAGTACTTCCCTAGCTTCCATTCCTTGGTGGCTTACAGTCAGTTTCTCCATTATTCTTGAGGTAAGGCTTCTTGGGCCTCCACTGTCGTGTGGTTTCCCATCTGCCCCTTCCTTCATAGAGCAAGGTGGGCCTCCCGCTCCTCGGTGGCTTTCTCACAGCCTCTCCACCTTCGGTTTGCCTCCTGCGCGACCGCTGGTGGATTGGCACATCTCTTCCTAGTGAGTCGCAGAACTCACCCTCAAACTTCAGGGTCGGAAGAGCTGGTTGCTTCCCCGGACTCCAGACAGCCAGTCCGACCGTGACACATGCTTCACTGTTGCCTGCAGACACTCATTTATGTACTGCTCCCACCGTTCGGTGAACAAACTGGCTTCAGCTATGGCCAAATATTTCAAATTTTGACTCATCAGTCCAGAGCACCTGCTCCCATTTTTCTGCACCCTGTTCTTGTGTTTTTCAGCCTAGTAGACCACTTCTAACCAGACTTCTCCAGACCTTGGATGTGTGTACCAGGATTCCTGTTTTCTGCCAATTCTGAGCTGAGCATGATGTGTCTTTAATCTGCTGCACTAAGTTTCCTTGGCCGACCACTGCATCTATGGTCCTCAACATTGCCTGTTTCTTTGTGCTTCTTCAAATGAACTTGGAGCACATCTGGAAACCCTGTCTGTTTGAAATTTCTGCTTCGGAGAGACCTTCCTGATGCAGTATAACTACCTTGTGTCTTGTTGCTGTGCTCAGTCTTGCCATGGTGCATGACTTTTGACATTAAACTGTCTTCAGCAACCTCACCTTGTTAGCTCAGTTTGGTTGTTCCTCATCCAGTTTTAGTCCTCCTACTCAGCTGTTTCTGTTTCAGTTAATAATTGTGTTTCAACCCACATATTAAATTGGTGATCATTAGCACCTGGTATAATTGTTTAATCATATACCTGACTATATGCCTACAAAATCCCTGACTGTGCAAGTGTTTCTAGAATAATTGATGTTGTTTTGAAGGCAAAGTATTTTTGAAAGCAGTCATACTTTACAGTATTTTTTTCACACATGGCTAAGACTTTAGCACAGTGCTATATACAGGATACAGTTCTTGTCCCTTATTCTGTTGAGTTTGTGTAAAGATTTTGTCAACTGGTTTAGCACATAAGGGATGCCTATTCTTGTAATACTCATAATATGCCATTGTTGTGAATGATGTACAGTTTTTATATGCTCCAGGATATGCTGTTCATTTTCCTTTGTTACAGATCTCCTGAATTTTTGAAGCCCCAGTTACTTTATGTCCCAGATTACCATATCCATGTGATTTTGTTAGTCCATAGGTAGTAAAATAGGTGACATGGAAATGAATTGGCATACAATTGATATCTAAGATTCTTTACTATGTTGTTCCAGGATCTACCACCAACTCATAGTATAACGTTCTCATCAAGTTGGACAGGATAGAAACAGAAAGAGCTTGGGGGAGGGTCCTGGCATAAGAGCTTTATATGCAGGTCTGCATTCACTTATGTAGGTAGCAATTTTTATTATAGATGTTATTTACCTATGACCAGAACCATGAATTCAAACAAAAATTATGTCACAGAATGTCAGAGGGCTTAATTACCCTATTAAGCACTCCTTAGGTCTCAATTATAGTAAAAAATAGACCCAAATGTTGTTGCAGATATTGTATATGCATCCAAAGGTGAGAATAAAAATAGGGCAGATGCTGTAGAAACACTTTTGCCTGGGCAGGGGCACAATATAGAGCTGTATTCTCTCTCTTGGACTATTGGTACTGACAATAGAGCCCCTGGCAGCCATGATCAGACATGATGCTCACATGACAGGGCTGTAGGTGGGAGGTAGAAAGAAAAGGTAGCCTTGTATAAAGATGATGTGTTATTATTACTGTGACATGTGAGGAGGGGGCTCTCTTTCTAATGAATTTATGGGAAGGGTTTGGCTTCCTCTGAGGGCTCAAAATAAAGTGCAATACATCTTCATTGTTCTCTACATACCATAGGCCACAATCATCATCATATCACCTTCATACCCTCATGAATAAATCTACAATTAAGTTCCTTGAGATAACTATACTGTGTAATGGTAAATATTACCTAAAATTTAATTAGACATCATCATAAAACAAATTCAAGACAAAGCAGATATATGGCAGAGGCTTCCACTAATTATCAAATAGAAAATTAAACTGGGGAAAATTTTCTTCTTGCCACAGTTATTGTATGTTACCCAAAATGCTATGTCTTTTATCCCAAAGTATTGCTTTGAGTCAATTGATTTTATGACTTATTTAAGAAGAAGCCAACAATTCACTTAGACACTTTCAAGAGACTGTTAGGAGAATGTCTACGCTTGACTTTGAAAAGCACTTCTACACATCTCAGCTAGAGCTAGATACAACCCAGCTAGCTTATCAGGGTGCTACAACTTATATCTTTATGAGGTCCCTTTATATATTCAAACCATACCACATCTGTTAATACAGTCTGGACCAAAAAACCCAGTCTCCATGTAACTATAATTATATTATTCCTGATACTCCAGTATGGAATAATCCATCCCTTGCTGAGCTTCTCCCACTTGAGTTTAATGGTATATGAAGAGAGTTTGGTATAACACAGGTTTTACTCCTTTAGGAATAAGGCACTATTAAGACATTTGAACAATTGCATTTAAAATGTGGTATTCTCACTTAAAGGGATAGTAATACTTCGTTTTAACTTTATTTTATTTTGTAGGCATTAAAAAAACATGAAGAATGATATAAGTCTTATCCCTCAAACCTTTATGGTTTAAGAGATATTCACAAGCAAAGTTTCCCCCTCCCTCCCCTTTTACCTAGTGTAAGCAATCTCTTCTCAGATGTGGAATGCAGTCCATAGACTGGACAGATAACAGAAGGGGACACTCTTATTCCTATGAAACAATGAAATCCCTGCCTCCCTTGACAAGCTTTTCAGGTTTTTCCCTTATCTTAATTGAAGATTGTCCCTCTCTGCAATCTACCTGGGCACCTCCCTTCTGCTCAGGTTGAACAGTGTGACATCAGTAAAAGGGGAGGGAGGGGGACACTTTGTCATTGAATTACTCTGGAACTACAACTCTGACAGAATTGAAATAACACTCTCCAAAGTCCAAATACTATGATGATTAATTAGAGCTGTTTTTATTATGAAACATTACTATCCCTTTAACAACTTTACTCATAGCTTAGACTCTGACATGACTTGGAAGTGTAATGGGGTAGGTCACATTCAACTCTGGTCACATTTCCATTAGCTGAATCAATCACAAATCTTTGCTCTAAAAAATAGTGCCCTTTCTATAAAGATGGAGAGTCAAACATCCACTACCAGATGATAGTAAATTAAATATTGAATGGAAATCAGATGTACACCCACTAAGCAAATCAGAATTGGAGATGGCATAACTTAGTCTCATAAATGTGTTTACCAACTTGAAATATCACTTAATACAACTCAAGTTTGTGTTAGACTTTGTTAAAATTCCTGTAGATGGGCAAAATGCCTAATGATAAGTGTGACAGGAATAGTGCTGCCCAAGTTACCCTACTAAATTTTCTTTGAAATACCATAATGTGACTAGTTTGTGGCAAAGGATATCTTCCAAAATTTCAGGTATACTACAGAGACCTCTTCCTATGCTCCAAAGTTTGTCTCAGATGGCAGTGGTCTCAGATAATATCTATGAAGTCAATGGCAGGCAATTGCTAACTGAATCATTAGTAATTACTAAAAAAAGTGGTTGCCATGAGACTGGTGCCACATCACTAGTGGTTTGCAATACTATGCCAAAATACAAAACACTTTATAAACATAAGGGTTTTCCCAGACATAACAAGATATGGGGGTTGTATGATGCATGGAGCTGTGATCAAACAAACTGAGTTCTCACTAAAGATTTTGGTTGAGATAGCTATCACCTCTCGTGGGGCTGGTGGCTCTGGTGGGTCATTTTTATATAGCACCATAATTATTAATAATATTACATTTGATGTCTCGGGATTGCAGATACTGCTTATACAAGTTACATACACGGGTCTGTAATATATAATGGAATAAAAATGTTATGTTTTCTCATATTTGCCATTCTTGCTCATATCATGCATGTTAGATAGGTTGTTCTCCTTAGGATGATATAGATCTATATATGGGAGTGGGGTGTTTCAGTTCGTGTTAAGTAATTGTGGTTTACATAGGGTGGTTGAGTAGACAGGTGGATGGCTAAAGGGAATAGGTTGCCTTGCTCTTATGTTTGGGAGTTAAAAAAGTAAAGATCTACTGAACACTGCTAATTTAAAATCTTAGTGCTTTCTTTTTCCTTTTTATAAAGTGTAATTTCTATACTGTGTAAGCACAATTTGCATTATCAATAAGAACAGTTGAAAAACATTTTAAAGCAATAATAAAATATGTATTGTAAGGTTTATATCACTGAGGAGAAAATGGTATTTCTACTGCCGAGAAAAGAAATGTATATTCAAAAACTATTGCAGCTCAAAGTTGCATTTTTCAATGCAGTACCTCCATGGCCTGATGTTTTAAGATGGTGCTGTTGCTACAGCAGTCTATTGACAGCTATGTTCAGTTGACTATAAATTTCAATAGGATTCTATAGCAATACCAGTACTGTAATTTTTGAATTGAAATAAAAAAAAACTCTCAGCAGTGGGAGTACCCTTGTTTTACTCAGCAGGATAAACCCTACTATATGACTATTATGCATTACTGATCTTTTAAATTATAATGAATATCTGTTGACAGCTTATTTTCTGTTATATGTGTTAATATTTAAAACAAATCACATAAAGGACATGGTGCAATTATCATAATTGAAATGACCTATGTTTATAAGCCGTAAAGTACTTAGATTGATGGAAAACATTTCATGACACCATCAGTTATTTTAGCAATTATCTGATGCACATCTGAAGGTAGATAAGAGCATAACATTAGAAAATATAAACTTATAGACAAGTACCCATTAAATCAGCATCATATGCATTTCATAAACATTCCAAGGGCACTGCTGTTGACCTCATTAACTGTAACCATTGCATTTATTTTCAGTGCATATCCTGGTTTGATAAGTCTAGATAAGTCCTGGTTTATAACCCAGAACATTCTGATATTTACTAAATAATGACAGAAGATAGCACTTGCAGCTTATAATTATTTGTGCGTGAACTAGAAAAAAGCTTTTTGGCATTTAGCACAGAGCACTACTTATTAATATGAGTCACAACCTTTACACAATTTGGTAAATAAAGTAAAGCTGGAGCAGTTGTGAATTACTGCTATATCAAATTAGAGTTTACAAATATTTAAAAAAAAATGAGAATTTATAATTCAGTGCTTAATTTCTGGAATAAAAATATACATATTCAGGGAACATGTATTGACTATTAAATAAACGTCTTGCTTATGATTTTAAAAGCAATTACCAACTGAATAACAAAAGTATCTTCTTATTGATATCACTTACCTTGACAATAAGTTCCATCATCAACTTTAAAATGTAATCTCCCTGAGGATGTCTGATAGCCTTCATTGCAAAAGCAATTGTATCCTCCAGCTGTATTTTCACACTTGGCATTGTAACCACAAATTTGTTGATTACATTCATCTACATCTACAAACATCATGCAAAATAGATTCAGTATAGAATTATCAAAAACTAATTACTATTTACTCTCGTTAATGTTTACCTCACAGCAGAAAACAAAATTGCTATTTTTTAACAGTTAAAATGGATACATTACACATTTCATAATTTTCATCATGCCAGTAGAGCATACAGTAGGTTGGAAAATATATTTCCTACTTCAATACCTTTTTAAGAGGATAAATAGCATCATTGAATAATTAAGATGCAAATGCTAATCCAGTGGGTCCCTACAACATGAAAAACATGTGAATTGTCTTGGATTAAAAATCTTTATTTTTTGCAGATAGAATTATAAAATACAAATTATGTGAAAAAGTTTCAAATAATATATTGACATATGACTAATAAACTGTAAAAAAAATTACAGCAAATGTAATGTGTCAATATAATACGCTGAGTCATCTTTATTTTTAATAATCTGCTGTTTTGTTTTTTGTTTTTGCCTCACCCTCCAAGTAGAAATCATATATCACCACTCCTAGACAGCTCTCACAATCTGTTATTTTTCTGCATTCACTATCCATGTAGAAATCATATGGCTCTCTCCTGTACAACCCTCATTCAGTAACTGTACTTATTACTATTCCTCTTATCTAAGGTACAGTAGATAAGTATGGTCCACAATTATCTGTAATGTTCTGTGTCAAGGAAACAAATCCCAGTGCAATCAATGGAAATTTTTCATCAGATCAAGATGGCTTAACTCAGAAAAACTACAGTTAAGGAAGCTACATCCAGGTATTATCCCATTATTGATGAGTTTGACAGCCTCATGGATAGAACTTATACTTTTTTTGTCTTGTAACAAATCTAATTCTCTTTCATTTGCTTCATGTATTTGGCCAGTTCTCCTAGACAAGATGATAAACACTTTCTTCTTCTATTTTATTTTATTTTTCTCATCTTCTGAAAATATACATTTTCCATTCTCTCAACTATTACATTCATCTAACTATACCTTTTGTCAGTCAACTACAAGTATTGCAACTCTCCTATGCAATCAACTTTTCTCTGTAAAGATAAAAAAACAAAACAAGCCATTATTTGTCTCTTTTCTTTTAGGAAAATACAAATCAGCACTGCATGCTGCTATCCCTACCCTGATTCTGTCTCCATCTTGTGAGTTAACCTTTTGGGGTATGTACTAATCAGCACTACATTCTGCTATTCCTACCCTGATGTAGTGTCACGGTTCCCCAGAAATATTCAGGAGTCAGTACGGTATAGTAAAATGCAATTTATTGAATAACAACAAAGGTAGCACACAGTAGTAAGGTAGCAGGAATAAGCAGAGGGTCACAAGCCAGCAAGGACTACTATCAGAAATAGTAAGTTGCCAAGAAAAAACAGTCTTCTAGAGACTAGGCCGAAGCCCCTGGTAGTCTCCTCAGGGACCAGGAACAGGAGTGGGAATGGAACGATAACAGGAACACAAAGTCTTGGTTCAGAACCACAGGAAAGATAGCTGACTCATGCCTGCAATCAGTGTAGGAAGCATAATTCTGTTTCTAGCCTGCAGTCAGTATAGGAAGCGTAGTTCTGACTCACGTCTGCAGTCAGTATATGGTTAGACAGAGCCACAGGTCAGCACCAGAGAGGGTAGTCAGACAAGCCAGGTCATATACAGTTCAGGTAGTCAGCCAGAGCCACAGGTCTGCACCAGATTGGTTGTCCACTATAAGGGATAAGCGGAAGAATAGTCAGACAGAGCCACAGGTCACCACCAAATTGGATGGTCAGACAAGCCAGGTCATACACAGACCCCAATGACACAGAACTGCTTTGTACAACAAAGCAAGGGCAACTGAATCAGCACTCAGTCTGCCCTTTAAACCTCTAAACAGGAATTAGATAGGAGGAACTCATAGAAGGCTTAACATAAAACAAGGCCCTGCGTCAATCTGAAGCTTTTTGCCCACAGATGATGCATCTCCAAGCCTTGTGACCTATTTCCCCACAGCTGTGTCAGATCGTGATGGTAAGCCTGCAAATGATGCATCTCCGCGATGCGCCCATGCACCGCGTTATCCCAGCGACACTTCGGCGATACTACCATCCAGCTTGGGGCCATGGTCTGTTACTGGCTCCATCAAGTGCGCATAGGCCTGGACAGTGGAGAGATGCCTGGAACTCTGCAGAAGCACCCAAACAGAGGATACTTCTCCAGTATCGCCTAAAGCTTGTAGCTGGAATTCAGGTACGCTATGACATGCTGTATCCATCTTCTGATGTCACTCTTTGTGGGATGTATTAACTCCTCTTCTTTAATCTCTGTCCCAGTCTACATATTGTCTGCCTCCTCCACTCCTCTAATATATCTCCCTGTGTGTGTGTTTCATCTCACTAGTTTTAATTTCATAACACTTGATTGCAATCAGGGTATTCCATATGCAAAATAATTTGTAATTGTGTTTACACAGTCAGTCAGTCTTAGTAGGGACTCCTAGCTAGTTTAAATTGAGGCATAGTTGGGGGGTGCTTCATTGTGGGACGTTGATTCATAGAGGGGGCTATTAGTTGGCACCTTTATTCCACATACATCTTTTTCTAAGTACTTTGAGAATTGGACAAGAGAGTTAAACAGGAGAGAAAGTCAGTTGCTGCAGCACAGTCACCTAAAGACAATAGGCAAGTAAACAAAAAGGTATACAGTGAATAGGAGGGAAGAGATAAAATAAATGATAGAAGATGTCATAGATGTCATATGTCACCTGGTTTCTGACTTCCTGTTTCTACCCCTCCTATCTTTGTGACATGCATACCAAAATGAACATGTTCTTACTATCTGTTCTAACCATTCCATTTTTAATATGTTTTTCCTTTTATCCCTGCAATCATGCTCCTCACTTGAACCATAACATATTTATCCCCCATGGACTTCTGCATACATATACACTACCCTCTGAGTGTTGGTCAAGAGTACTAAAAACAAGCTCAGGCAGCCTCAGTAATTATAGCAACAAATACACCCTTTCACTATATGCTCACCGCAAACAACTCACTAAATTCTTATGCATTTTATTAATTGCCTTCGGAAATGTATAGAAACCAGCCCTTGCCCTCAAACAGCAACAAATGGCAACTTCACCTTTAAAAAAGGTCTCTATTTTTTGCACTGCAACATACGCAGTATACTTCCAAAATAGATTAACTAAAGGCATGGTATTTTATGTACTTGCTGAAAATCCTTATTGTCACTAAATCCTCGTTAAGCCCTAAATAACTGATACTGCAGTTGACATTAAAGGATACTCATGCTTTAGAAAATACTGAGCAAAATGAGGAGGAGGCATAATCATATACACACAAGATTATTTAAACGTTACACTTTTAAATTGCATCCTTATAAATGACTTCCTGTCATCTGGGTATATGCCCAAAACCTGGAAAGAGGCTAGTGTTGTGCCTATCCACAGAAGTGGGGATAAAAATGTAGTAACAAATTACAGAAAATATCCCTACTACACATATTATAAAAATTCCTAGAGATATGTCTACATGTAATGATATGTGTACTACCGACTGACTAGTTTTTTCACCCTGCTTCAATCAGGCTTTTGTCCAAATCACTCAACAGTTACTGCATTCCTAAATTATGCATTGATATCCAGACTGGCATGGAAAATGGTAAACTCACTGAAGCTATTTTCCTAGATTTTTCAATGCAACCTCAATGCAACCTCCAGAGCTCAGGATTGGGTAATCATTTTGGTAATCTAATCTGGTTCAGATCCTATTTATCAGACAGAATGCAATATGTGCCTATTGCTGACAATGTTTCCTTTCCTTTCAAAGTAACAAGTGGGGTTCACTAAGGCTCCATTCTTGACCCACTTCAAATTTTCTCTATTCATAAATGATCTGCCTATGGTTTATAAAGCATTTTGTGCGTATGTATGCAGATGACACCCTAGTATACACTAAAAATTCAAATGTATCTCAGCTAGAAGCCATATTACAGCATGATTTCTCTGAAATTGAAAAATGGAGAGCAAAGAAAAAACTGTTCGTAAACACTCACAAAACGGTCACAATGGTATTTGGTAAGAAATTAATGTTGCAATAGTAGGTGTATTATTGAAATACTCATATACTAATATTAATATTACACCTACCATTGCAACACTAATTTCTTTGTTCCTTATTGGTATTTGAATATCATCATATTCAGTCATTGTCATTACAGACTGTACACTATGGATTGCTAATAGGTTAACTTCCATTGCCCGCAATTATTATACTGGCACTGGATTGAAAACATGCATGAGAAAGCATTAGAAGAATCTGGTGATTTTACTATATCTTTACCAGCTATCCACCATGAAGACACCTTCAAGGATTGGAGGGGTAAATACAGTCAGCAGAGTGCCTGTTTTACACCTGTTGAGGTTGATCTGTCCGCCTCATATACCCCATCCTCTCAGACGTACAGCAGACCTATTTACATTAGTCGGGGTTGGGGGTGGAAGCAACTTTAATGGCTGTAAAGCCGGTCAATACTAGCACCATCTTCATTTATACCAAAATTATATAGCAACATTATAGACTCAGTCTACATATGTGATCATATATATATTTTTTGAACATTCCATTGGAAACATTGTATGCATATGTATTAGGTTTTTGTTAATTATTTTTATTCTTTTCTTTAGGGTACCCTCTACATGTAGTGTTGACTATTGCCTCTGTTTTATTGCTTACTATTTATTTAATAAATGTACATATTTTCATGTATATAGGCACTCTTCTCTTTATACTCTTTTAGGGTATAAAAGCCATGCTTTACTTAAGTATATATTTATGCTTCTCTATTTGTGTAAATATGTAACTCTGTATTGTAAACTCCAGGACACACTTGAAAATGAGAGAAATTCCAGTGTATTCTTCCTCTGGAATATTTTCTATATAAATCTAAGTAAATAAAACCTCTGTACCTTTAAATGTATACTGATATTCTAAAATTATGTCCTCTCTTCCTAGGATGAATTCCATGGACAGGTGATACATATATCACTAGATTTTATCTACAAAATACAGTTATCATATTTTTCTTGACAATAATCATTATATCACCCAAAATGTGTCTATTTACTAAAAAACAAATACGATAATTTTTTCTGTGTGCTCCATGTTTATAAATAGACACAGTGCTCTTTTTCAATGGTGGAAGATTGAGCCTTTGCCTTTCAGCTAATATTCTGGCCATTTTATTCTCTCTCCCACTCTAAACCTCATCTGTATCCAAAGAAGAGGAAGATGCTGGAGGAATGTATTTTATATCAACATCATCTTCAGTAATTAGGTCATCCTCAAAATCACCCACTGCTTCACCCCCACTACTTTTATATTACTCTAGGCTTTTAAAGTCTCAAAAAATATATTTTTACTTTTCCCCTACAGGGATTTTCATAATGTTTGCATCAACTTTCAGTACAGGTGTTTTGTGCTTGTGTCACTGTCAGATACAGTTACACCTTCTTCCATTATGCCATCAACACTAGATTGCAACTTGTTGTCATCTTCAGTGTTCTTACATGGTTTATTAAAATTACTACTGGTGGTGGTGTACCTTTTTATGGGATTTTGACAAACAGACTCAACAGGAGAAGATCATTATCATTTATTGCAAATGCTGAAGCAGCCATTTTTTGGATTATTACTTTACTGACACACCTCTGCCCTGCTCCTACTCCTTTCACCCCCCCACTTCCTGCCACTAGTATATATGCTGGACATTATTAAGCTAATGTGTATACTTTAACAGTACACAACGGAATTGATACCAAAAAAAAGCAAGCAAAAGTGCCAAAAAATACACAAGCAGCAACAAAAGTCCTCACTGACAACCGCAAGCCTAGCTATGATGAGCTCTTCTGCACGTACTGCTAGTACAAACTGCAACACCTAGACCCTATGGTAGTAGAAGACCCTTGGGAACCCCACTGTCTATGAAATCTACAGTAAGAAGATTCTTCACTCACACAAAAAGCTTAATATGTTGCTAGCTGTTTACTGTGTAAAACATGAAAGCAATGGGAAAGCAGAATAACATCTGGGTAAATCTTCCTTGAGATCCCAACTGAAAGCCAACTACTGGTCAGATTATGAAACAAGCCAGCAGCAACACATCAGATTTGCAACATCTAGCAGCAGTAGAAGTACTTCTAAAGCACTTCATAGTTCAAAGGGCTCAAGGGTACATGTGTTGTATATATGTCAGAGTGGACCAACATTTTCTTCATTTACACTAACATCCATGGCTACTGCTGTTGCAAATGCAAATAATGAAGGAGCATGGCTATGCCACTGCCACTCCCATCACCTCCTCTGCCACGTCATATTGTTAAAGCAATCAAGTTACACAATTCTTCCGCTATGTACTGCAAACCCTATTTATTCACTTCTGAGAAAGGAGTAAGAAAATGCACAAAAGATCCAAAAGTATGTCTGTGTAATTGCAAAATTGCCAAAACCTTACCAGCTGACATTCTGCCCTATTCATTTGTAGAAAACTGACATTTCAGTTTGTGTTGCATTCCACTGGCATGTTCCAACCTACAGTTCTTTTTCAAGGATGGCTTGAAAATTAATTGACTGCCTCTTCTAACTGGATTTCCTTCCTCGGTGGGCAACAAAAGCATTCAGCATTAAGTCTCTGCTAATCTTTCTTCTTCTTTCACACAATAATAATATAAATAAATAAACTAAAACAGGTGACAGATGGATTTCTGGTACCGCACCCCCTTGTAAGCTAGCTTTGTGTCAGCTGACAATGGATCTATGGGAATAGTTGCTTTAAGAATAGATTATATGGCGAGTGTACTCTGCTTTGCCCATGTCCTAAATTTAGTTACTCAGAATCCAAAAACCACCCTCAGTCTGTGAATTTTACAGTATGGAGATACTTTTCTCACGGTCACGATCCAAAAGCTAAACATGTTCCTGTCTGTTGTCTGTGTAAGAAGCATGTGAGCAGCAGGGGAAGCAGGCTCACACTTAGGTACCTCCTCACTGAGATCCCACCTGAAGCAGAACCACAGGTCTGATTGGGATTAACACTGTCAACATGTCAGATATGCTATGATTAGCAGCAGCAGAAGCACTCCTAAATGTTACCAGGGCTCTGGGGCACATTATAATAGCACTATTGATGTGTCAGAGTGTGCCAAGATTCCCTTTATTTGAAATAACACCTATGGCTCCAGAGGACTATGACTCAGAGTTTGTTGTAAGAGATGACAAGAGTCATAGACTGCCCACTAGGAGGAGGTGAAAGGTCCCGTCATATTCTTGGGAAAAAATCAGGAAAAACCACATGGTTCTCTGCTTTTTCATGGAAAATCCATTTTAAATAAAGTGATTAAAATCTTCGCCGCTTTTGCCAATGCCAAAAATGTTTTGTTATTTTTTAAATGGCTAGAAAGTTTTCACCCCTTTAATCACATGTTTTTTGGCTTTTCTCTATAAAAATGTGCCATTTACTATGAATTAAAACAAAATACAAGCAGCTACAGAGAGAGTGAGAGGTGCTATGGTGTTGTACTGTGAATTGATAGCAAAATTGAGGCAGGGAAGGCTCATAGTGACTGCTATCACTATGATCAAGTTTAATAATAGAAAACGAAGAGCTGGAAGGACCGTTATGCATCCAGTGAGTCTGAGGACTTGGAATTGACCACTACCAGCATGAAAGGGTCTGGATGCTCTGGTTCACCAGACCCAGTGATGGCCAATCCCCCTATAACCTCCTTAGTAATCTTGGGGAAATTTGTATCACAGGAGGAAGAAGAGGGTAGTAGTGTGAACAGGACAGGTCAGCTACCTGTGTATGGTACAAGTGCTGCACCTGCTGCCAGTGTATATTGTGATTCTCAGGAGGGGGGGGGAGATTATACTAAGTGTGACAAAAGGGGACCCTAAGTCACACTTGCCATCCCCAAGTAGCCCAGCCACTTGTACTACAACTAAGAAGGCCCAACAGCTTGTACAGACTCAGATTATTAGGCGTGACAGAGGGGGTGATCAAACTGCTAGTGAGGAGGAAGACTCAGGACTGAAGTTGATGTGGTTGATGTTAGCAGTGATGGTGAAGCAGCTGGTGGGAATAGCATTAGGGGAATGGCAGAGGAAGTCATTCAGAGTGGCCAGACTAGCGGTCAAGGGAGCCCACAACTTTCCCCTGATCCTGGGTCCCTTACCTCAATGCAGTGTCCAGGTGGAACATTATCCTGAAGAAGGCAGACTTTTTGCCTAGCAGCAATAATACCACCACCACCGTAAGTACAGATCAGCTGCTTGTGCCTGCTGCTAGTGCAGCCAATCTGCCTTCTTCAGGTCACAAGTGATGGCAAGTGTAACATTAGGGAACCTTTTGCCACATTTCTTATCACATCCTCCAACTGGAGAGATGTCTGTAATAGAACAGCAGCAAGAAGGCACTGGTGGTGGTGGTGATAATGATGGTGGAGAAGCTAGGGTGGAAGAGATATTAGTAGCCTTTTATCCCAAACTGAGAAGGAATAAAAGACAGGGATGGTGATGGGCATTACCACCACCATCAGCAGTGAGCTTTTGGAATTTGATACTGCTCTAATTCCTGATGCTGTTGAGTTGCAAGGACAGCAGGATGTTAAAGAGCAGGCTAGTTTGACACAGACCACCGAGGACACAGTGGGAATGGGATGCAGTGATGCAGGACTAGGACATATTCCAATTGCTAGAAGCAGTACTTCTGATCTAAGTTTCAGTGCTGATTCTGAGGCAGTAGCAGCATCATCTTCTGCCCCAGCCAGTGAAGGGCAATGTGAAGTAGAAGAAGGAAAAGGCCATTCTTCTCCACCTTTCCCTTCCCCTCTGAGGTCCTGGGTGTGGGACTATTTTTACTTGGGACAGGCACAGTGTTGTCATCAGTGACGACACTGTGCAAAATTTCTGACAAGTCAGTGAGAAGGGGAAAGGAGGGGACGCGTCTTGGCACAACTGCCCTGATATCACACATGAAAAACAGACACTATGATGTTTATGTCAAACGTGTTAAAGACAATCTCCCACCACAGAAATCAAGTACTGCTGTTACTAACCCCTGACTCTTTAGAAAGGCAACAAGAGGTGAGGCAGAAATCAAAGAGGAAGGAAGAATAGAGAAACCCATCTAGAGGCTGAATGTTTGATGGTGAGAAAAACACCTGATTCACCATTACCATCTTGCTCTATGGTAGCTACATCATCTGGCAATCCACCTCATTCATCTTTACCTCCCCCACCAGTTGATAGTCATTCAGTAGATATTAGGATGTGGCAGTCTGTGTCCACCCATTGCACACTATATGATGCACTGACCACACATGCCATTGTGATGGAGGATAATCGCAACCAGTGCATAAATTGGCATCTGAGGAGATTCCATGTCACAGAATACACTAAGTTGGTGGCAGGAGGGTTTATCATTATTGTTAAACTGTCTGCAAGTTGTCATATGTCCTTAGTGGGGAATGGACAAAAGACAGTAACAGCAGCAGTACTTTGCTTCTGGTGGTATGATTTCACATTGGGGACCCTAAGCTTCATGGTGTTTGGTTACAGTTATGAAAGGTGTTTGATGTGAGTTCAGATGGGCCCATTTTCCCCAGTCCTTACTTTTTGAACATACAATGCACAATGCAGTTTCTGATGAGATGTACAGTTCCTGTTCTCAAGGGAAAATTTTCTAAAAACACACCCATGATTTTGGGAGAGAGTCAGGTGGAGAAGCATTATTGGCCAACTTCACCTTTTCTCCAAATAAACCTGAAGTGGGGAGATCTAGTTCTGGTGCTGCTACTCTCTCAGACACATCACTGGAGCTAGTAGTGGCAAGTGGATTTTTCATCATCCATCACCAATGTTATTGCTGTTGTAGATCCCATTCCCTTTGAGCTGCCTAATCATCCTGCTGTTTAAACAAATCATCAGCAGCAGCAAGAACAGCAGTAACAAATTCCGCAATTTCATGGGGGCATTTTACAATGTCTAGTGGCCACTGGCCAACACAACATGACCTACTGGCACCAAGCCAGTAGGGCATTTTTTCCACAGGGCTTGTTCTTTAAAACAAAAAAAAACAAAGAGTTACAAAAAAATATTTTGGGGGCCTTGTTTCTAACAAGCCTAAATCTTACAAATCAAGTTTTCCTTAGGGTTTGTGTCAAACAAGCCTAAGTCCTTCAAATCAGTGTTTCTCATGGCTTGGGCCTAACACAAGTCTAATTTCCTACAGCTAAACAATGTTTCCTCAGGGTTTGTGCCTCTGATAAGTCCTACAAATCAATGTTCCCTCTGGGATTGGGCATGTAACAACAAATCCTACAAATCATCCTCTACAAAATGCTCTATCCTGTCAAGTATGAGTCTGCCCCAGTTGCAGCTTATATTAGGGTGTCCCTGTCTATGTGACATTATGTACCAATTTGTTATTTTATTTTTTTATTAACTGTCCCCCAATACCAGTCAACAATCCCCCCAAAAAATTCCCTGTTCAAATGATTATTTCCCCAGACTCCACCCACCAACACATTCATCCTCCTCAGACCTCTTTTATACCATGTCTTATGTTTTTTTAATTATATTTAATTATTTTTTTTTTCATGAATATGTACATTTTATAACTGTACATTACAGAAACATCTCCATAATGTTTTCTAAAAATCAAGAAGAAATTAACACTTTGAATACAGAATATGCTTCTGGATAATACATGATTAGGTCTTTTTCACAGTATATATGCTGTTTATTTGCCTAAGGAACAATTAGAGAATTAGATGGGAGCTCCTTTAGGCCTCGATTTAATTAGGCCTGGCGGCCAAAAGAAACCAATCTGGCATTTTTTCAAGCATGGTAAGCAATTAGTGGTGGGGGAAAAGTGAAAAAAAAAATCCTGCATGACTTTTTGTGAAAAATACATGATTTTTCTCTTCTTTCATGAAAGTTTTTTCCTTTTCTCCAATGCAAAATGTTCCTCCTTTTTACCAATTCCAACACATTTTTGACTATTCCAACACATTATTTTCCTATGTTTCCTATGGTGCTACATTACCCTGCACAATATTACTTCTGTTGAGGGCTGTAGTCAAGAAATAAGTAGCTGAAAGTCAAAGTTGGGAGTCCTACAGCAACATATACCTTGAACATTTTTTTAGCATGCAGAGTCATTTGCCCACAACATTAGCTTATGGCTTAAGTGACACTGTAATAAGAAAGTAATAAAAAGTACAACCTACAATGTGGCAGATATATATAGTAGTGGTGGTAGAGGACTGGTGTGGTGTGATCTGTGGGACCTTGACAAACTACGTACACCCCAGGAAGAGGGGGATCATCATCATTTATCATCTTTTCTTCCTCCCCCTTGTGCGTTTGCTTGACATTACTCAAATACTGTGCGTATTTTTATTCTCTACGGTACACAGCTAATGGAGTGTAATGTTTTGCCTTAGTCCTCAACAAAATTCTAAATGTTGTCTGC
Source organism: Rhinophrynus dorsalis (assembly GCA_037306005.1). Lineage (NCBI taxonomy): Eukaryota > Metazoa > Chordata > Amphibia > Anura > Rhinophrynidae > Rhinophrynus > Rhinophrynus dorsalis. The sequence goes on from CM074722.1 coordinate 260,204,831, forward strand.
TGTCTATCAAGTCTGCCTCAGTCAAAGAGCTCACATCAGGCTCCCAGTCAGCTGTCTGTCACCTAATATATTTACTTGTTTAATTATTTATGTATTTTTTTTGCATTTTTTATTATTTTTTATTTATCTATTTTTTAAGTTGTCCACCCTATCTTATCAGTCAGTCCAAAAACTAAAACTAAAAACAAAGCAAAGTGCAGCACTGTTCAAAACATTGTCAATTTATAAATAAAGGATGATAATAATTGATAATAATGATAATAGCAGATACTTGTGTGCTTCACAGCATGTTAAGGAACACAATTTTCAAACCTGCTCCATGAAAAGAAGGTGCAGAGTGGTGAAAACCACTGACGTGTGCTAGAAAACTGGTTTCCAACACACACTTGTAATTTAAAAAAAAAAAAAAAAAAAAGATTAACCCTATGAGTGCTAGTGGGGTATGAAATGCATTGTATAGCATTGAACACCCCACTGGCACTCATAGGGTTAATCTCCTAAGAGTTAACACGTCTTGAAAAATAAACACTGACCTGTAATCCTGATGTCCAGTGGTGTCCTCAGCACCTTGGGCAGCTACAGGCAATCTTTTTCTTTAATATTCTGTCTTCTTTCTTCCCTTCTTTTCCTTTTTCTCTTTAAATTCTGTTAAAAAAAATTCAAGGAGTAGTTTTGTTTTTGTAAAAAAAAAAAACAAAAAAAAAATTGACACAGCTAACCCTTTGAGTACTGGAGGGGTACCGATCCTGCAGTCAAAGGGTTAAAAAAAAGTGTGGCATCTCTCCTTCAATTAATATTTTTTTGTGCCATTCGTTGTTTTTTTTTTTTTTTTAAGTTTTCTATTGTCCAGTGCCTTAAAAATATGAAGTGCAGCCAAATGTCCCTTACTGCTACTGCCGCTGTTACCGCTGGTGGTGGCAGGCATGCAGATAGACACATATACTCCCCCCTACCTATTGGGATGTTGCCTGAGTCATACTGAGAAAATTTTGAACAGAGACTGGGGGGGTGACGAAACCCTCTAGAAGCTGATTGGCTGGGAGGTGCGTAAGCACACATTATCACCAATTGCAGGCAGCTCATCATTTTAAAAAGAGACTGGCATATAAAAGTCAGACTCTGTTCAAAATTCTCTCAGTATGACTCGTGCAATGGCCCGACAGGCAGGGAGGGGGTATCTGTGTCATGCATGCCGGCTGCCACCAGATGAGACAGCAGTGGTGGCGGCAGGGGACATTTGGCCGCACTTCATATTTTTAAGCACTGGACAATGGAAGACTTTTAAAAAAAAAAATGGTGCAAAATCATATTAATTGGAGGAAAGATGCTACACTTCTTTAACCCTTTGATCGCTGGAAGCGTACCCCTCCAGCACTCAAAGGGTTAACTGTGGCATCTTTTGGGGGCTTTTTTTTTTTTTTTTTTTTTTTAACTAAAACAAAACTACTCAATGGATTTGTTTTTTTTTTACAGATTGTAAAGAAGAAAGAAAAGAAGAAGGAGGGAAGAAAGAAGACAGAGAGTGGATGACAGGTTAGCGTTACATTTCTGGGTGTTAAGATAGTGTTAAGGGTAGTATTAGTGTCATGTTAGGCATAGTGTAGGGTTAGTGTATGGGAGCTGGAGAAGGGTGACTGTTGAGCTCACTCTCACCTGACACTGTCAAACAACGAGATTTAGCTTTTTTTTCCTTTGATGTTCACACAACTCACGTTATTTAGCATGAGTTGTGGGATCAAAAATCAACAATGAAAATTTGGCCACAAAGTGAGTTTTGGTCACCAATGCTGGTTATTCCTGTGATGGAACCCCGTTACTCCGACCAGGCCACTCCGCCAACCTGTGCTCATTTAACTTGGGACGGCACCCACCAATCTCTCTAGCCACCCAAACCACTAGTCACAATGTAGAGTGAAAATAAGAACTCTTTATTGTAAAACACACAGGGTTTATATACACACATAACTGCATTATCAACACATCTTAGAATGCAATAGGATACAAGTTGCTGCAACCAACATCTGGGAGTATGCACAAGGAATACAATAGGGCCGGTGGTGGAGGGGCACATAATACAAAGAGGCACAATGGGAACAGTGAGAACAATGGGAACAATACACAAGTTATACAATGGGAGCCTCCACATGGGGGATGAAGGACTGTAAACAGCAAACGTGATTACATCACTACATAATTAAATGACAAACATCAGACCAAAGCATAATTCTCGCAACAAATACACTACCCTATTCCTGTGATAGCCCTCATAGCTAGGTAGTCTGTAGGTCGGGGGCTGGGCCCCAGGCCGCTCCAGGAGCCCAGGGCATGGAAGCTTCCATGACAAGGGGCAAATGGAACAGTGATTAGTCTTAGGGGGGAGGCTATACCCCATTCCAGGGCTAGGTTCATAGTCTGTGGGCAGGAAGTTGGCTCTCCGCTCCCTACAGGAGCCTCAGTGATGGATGGTTCCATCACAATTCCATGTACCTTGCCATCTATAGAATAGTTGTGATACATAGGTGGGTTTTTCACTCTGTGTTTTTTCCCCCTACTGGGAAATAGAATTGAGCCCTTAGTGGTTCATAGTGCTGACTGACACTATGACCACTGTCACTGCTGAAAAAAAAGAGATGCTGGATGGACCCTGAGGTTATTGACTCATTGAGGAGACGGTGTCACTAACACTAGCAGTGGCACCACCTACGATAAAGGGACTTGGAGCCCATATTCCCCAGACCTCTACCACTGTTTTAAAAAAAATGGAAGTTGTATGGACCAAGAGGCTAGTACTCAGTCTAGGGGTAGACAGGTCACTAACACTGGCAGCTCTAAAGAGACTGGGAGCCCAATTGCCAAAATCCTAATGAAGCCAAGAAGCCAACATCATCTCTCCCTTGTGATCTGAGGGCGGTAAGCTTGTTTCACCTGTCTAAGCACAACAATAGTGATGAGGAGGCTAGTGTGCCACAGTCTGAGCACCATGGTCACCATGGGACTGGCTTCTTCAAGAATTAATATGGCACTTGCCATCAATAATCCTGGTAGCTTCACCTCTCCGTTCACTGAAATCATGGATGTGAGAATATTTTTTCCCTTGGGCAGGCAAAGTGCAGTCATCAGTGACTGTACTGTGCACTATTTGTGACAAGGTTGTGAAATAGGGAAAGGAGGGTACAAATCTTTACACAACAGCCCTGATTAAGAGCAAAAAATGTCCCTGGCCTTAGATATGTTGCAAGTCTGATCCCTGCAAAAGATCACTCAGCAATTTTGTTTGGCTATCTTGGCTTTTCTCAGTGTAAGCCTGCTGATCTGTTGGCTAACCATTATTTTAAAAGAGATTAAAAAAAAAAAAAAAGGTTACAACCTACAATGAATGTGGCAGATGTGTCACATAGGGATGGGTGAAAACTTTTGCCTGGCAAACTATTTCCCTCTTAAAGTGCAATTTTCCTGCTTTTTTCACCTAGCTCATTACACTGAAATCATTGGGAAGAAAAATTTTTCCCCACCACGTGAAAGTTTTCTCTACTTTTCTACAGCCATATAAAAGGCTGTCAGGCTCTCACAGCATGCCATTCTGTGTTTGTGAGAGGAGAGAGCAGCACATTGTTTGAGCTACAGACGATAGGGGAATTTAAGTTTAGTTTAGTGAATCTTTTAGGTAGGACATTTGTTCTCTCTATGAGGAGAGTCAGTGAGGCACTCTGGTTAGAAGAAGGGAGGAAGAAGGTTGATCCCAAATACCCCAAAATTCATTGTGACTGACTGGCAAGACCAGACAGCTGGGGTCCAAATTGCTTGCCAATTTGCTTCCCCCCCTCCCCTTGCATGCTTAATTCTTAGTTCATATGGCGGTGTGTCTACATCACCATGGCAATGTGCTCTGCACACTAATCACCACATCACTGAACCTTATGTATCTCCCCCTAATATAAAACAGCCTACCCTATCCTTGCATGTACACAGGTAGACCTGCAGAAAAGGAAATGGATGGTGTCTCCTAGCCTACATAATTTTCTAGCTGACAAAATTCTTCCTTGCACTGCATTGACTTCATTTGCATTAAATTGTTATTCCCAAGCTAAAGAATCTTAATTCCATGTCCTATTTCTTCAATAATCCTGCCAATTTGCTTTCCATCTCTCTGAACAGAAGATCCAGGAAGGCACTTTAATTCACTTTTTCCACCATTCTCTTAGCACAGTCTCCAATGAGAAGCTTCTTCCTTCTGGCTTTACTCATTAGTATCAACAACAACCAGATCAGCTGTAACATTTCTCTTACCAACAGTAGAAACAGAATGGCTTACATTATAGTACAGCCATTCATACCTGCACATGCAGAAAAAGAATTGTGCAAAGGCACCAGTCGTTTAACATATTTATGATCCACACCCCACACTCTACCAGAGCCAACAGTTGTCCAGTCTGCCTTCCTCCTAGCTGGGTGCTGCTGAGGCAGTAGTACAGTAACTGGATGCACATGGTGCTAAGACATAGACAAAATATGTAATTTCAGCCTTCATTTTAAAGTTAGAAAACTGCAAAAGTATTGGACTTCCAAAGGTTTCATGCAAAACAACCATTAAACATCAACTGCACTAAACATATAAAATACACACTAGGGGGGTTATGCACTAAGGCATGATAAAGAGGTGATTGATATCACTTTTATAATTCCTATTTTATTCAATGAGCCTATACACTAAGATCTCCAATGTTGGAGAAATCTTAGTGCATTGGCTCCATAGAATAACATAGAAACTGGAGAAATTATATCACTGGAGAAGTTATCACCACTTTTATCACCTCTTTTTTAAGCCCTAGTGCATAACCTCCCAGAAGACGATCATCAGTTCCTGCCATTTTCAAACTACTGGGGGTAGATTCACTAAGGTGTGTTAGGAATATGATATAGTGGAGAGTGTACTTTTCATATGAAATCCTTCAGAAGGCAAGAAATTATGTTTTTTGCATGTTTCTATTTTCAGTCAAAAATGTCTGCCTATCCCTACTTCAAACTTCTCTTAAGTTATAAATAAAGTTGTGGTGGATTACAACTACATAATTCCCCACCAAATAGTTCAGAAATTTCCTGGGAGAATATTGGAGTATCATTTTAAAAACTGTTGTGCTCTTCTGTTGGTCTGCTTGGGCTTAAAATGCAGGCCCAGATTCATCATCGCATCAGGTCTGTTCCCAAAGGAGCAGACCTGTCAATCAGATGATAGTTGCCCTTCAAATAAGTAGCACATGATTTGATTAGTCTCTTGGATTTTAGCCTTTTCTAGTATCTTTTAGATTTCTCTAGAAGATGTTGTATACCTCTGTATTTAGGTAAACTGCTATTTATAATTTTACTTGACAACATTCTACTTTTAATAAGGTGGGATATGTTAAGCAGTGAGAGTTTATAAATGTGTATAATTTTTTAGAAATCTTTGTTGCAGTTTTTTTTATTTTTTAAAGTATTTTCCAGGGATGGATACATTGAATGTTTTTTGCTTTCAAGTACAGTATATCCTGGATACTTATTTTATCTATCTCAAAGGCTGAGGTGACTTTGCCAGGACTAGACCTTGTGACCCTGTTGCCATCATGAGTCACCAAGGTTTGTAAACATTTATATTTACTTTATTTTGAGGGTGTTCACTGTTGGTCTACTGTGTTTAATTTTTCTATATTTAATGTATGTGCATATAAAATTTTCTTTTTTGCTATTCTAAAAATGAAAAAAGTCTGAGCTAACTTGGAAAGGGAATGAGCAGACTAGATAGGCAAGCTGGTTCTTGTCTGCCATTAAATTTATTTTGTCTGTTTTATTATACTTATATTATACTTTGGAATTTGTTTGTTTAATGTCAATATAAATAAATTCAGTGATATGTTGACACATTAACAAAGTATGGCATCATTCAAAATGTGTGCCCTACTGGTAGTAAGGTATTGAAGAAAAGTCTCTTTTTCACAGAAATTACCATAAAAATAAAAATTCCTTTTTTTCTGAGAATGTAAATTTTTTTTTTTTAATCTAAATTTCTATGGTCTATGGCAGCATACATAAACCATGAAAAAATGATTAGCAGGTAACATGGATTGAGACAAGTCTACAGGTCAGTATGTGTGGTCTTATGGCTACTGTCGAGCAAGGCTGGGGTGTCAATATGGGTGGTTCTAAGATATAAGATAAAAGGCTGAGTATTATATATGATTATATGGACACCCTGGAGTGGGGCAAGGATGGGGGGGTGCAGTGTGTGTTTGCGCATGTGTGTCTTTGCAGGAATTAACATGGATTGTGAAAAGGGTCATATTTCACATCTCTCTTTTTAGGTGAAAGTTTTAAAACATCCCTTTTTGGAACTGATAAGGGGAACAGTGATAACAACAGCACCTTATTTTTTAATTAGGGGATGGTTTAGCATTTGCACCATAAAGCATAGGTTAGTTACGTTGGATGTTCTTAATCAACCTGTAAGTTCACTGTTCAAACATATCAATGAAGAATGTTAACAATCTTAGCAATTTTCGAAAAGTAAAAAAGAGTAAAAAAAGAACTAGATTTGTCAAATAAATGAAAGTCCTATTAAAATTCAATAAAATGATATAGAATTGTGTTATATTTAACAACATTATTGCAAATGGTAGAATATGATTAATAGCATCCTCTGCACATATTTTCCTTAGTTGAAACATAAAACTGGATTTGATTATATTAATGATTGCATTAATTAATATTTTATTAGCTGAATTATAGTTTAGGGAAGACAAGGGTGCATAAGATTAATGGAAAATACATATCCACTTACCCATACAGTAGGTTCCATCATTAGTCACAAACCTTTCTGCACCACTTGAATAAAAGCCAAATGCACACGTACAGTAATAGCTTCCAATTGTGTTTGTGCAGTTGGCATTTTCTCCACATATATTTGTAGCATTCTCACATTCATTGTCATCTGTAAAATGCAAAGTCATCTATCAGTTTTGCAAAAAAAAATGTATTTACACAGGGATAATTACATGCAAAGCTGTATACACTTGAAAAAATACACATCTAGCTTATTTGCTTAACATATATATATATACTATTTCCTAAAAGTATTGTGGATACTAGAATCAATAGTTTGAAACTGGAATAGTTGAATATAGAACGTTTTACAATTTCATATGCAACAAACCACTAAGAACAGAAAATGTTCTTAAGCAGTTAGCATAATAGCTATTTCGAGCACATATGTTTCACTTCCATGCACCAATAACTTTTAAATTATAATATCGCAATGAAATAAAACAAAGTAGCAATGACCATATGTCACTTTTGGCAGCCACCATATGCCCACATCATTTTAAGAATAGAAGAAAAAAAAGATGAAAAAGGATTTTAATGAATTCTTTATATTAACTCTGAGACCACAGTGCAATGTTTCCTAATTACTGCTAAATGTGGTTAATTGTTAATCTGTCATTTATTTATTCCAATAAGTATATAACTTAACTTATAAATTAGTAGCTATCTTAACACAGTTAATTGCAAGCAGCAACACAGACATAGAAGCATTGGGAATATGGATCCACTTATCTGTGAATGACACCTAGTTACCAATATTAAAGGCAAAAATTTGGTTGAGAGAATTCACATTTATTCAACTGAACATGCTAAAACAATCTTATACATTTGATGTGTGTCTAAAGTCAATAATTATTTTTCTTTAATTAAATGCAAAACACTGATTCATTATGAAAGTGTGAAAGAACAAGAAATGTTATGAAACATTGTAGTATAACATAAACCTTTTGCCTCAAAATCGAAACATGAGAAAGCAAGCACTTCACACCTTTTATAGGTTACATGGGCCTGTCTAAAAGAAAATAATAAATGTCTCTTTAAATAAACATGCCTTTTTGACCTCTTGGTTGCCAGAGATGTTTACAACAAATAGCTTCACAGACTGTTGGAGACATCTTTAACAGCCAAGGGGTTTATATATGACATTGACATAATTTGTTGAAGAGAAGAACTGTCTTTCATTGTATTTATTATCAAAATTACTGTGTCTTGATACTTTGCTTTCAACCAGTTATCTAGAAAAAATTCACAATGGGAGGAAGACATGAATAATTCACTGGATATTTGCAGGAAGTTTATGTCAGCCTTTAGTCATGACTCATGAGGGTAAATCTTTTTGGTTTTAGAGTAGAGATGATTTCAATCACAGGAATGCGTAACATATACTGTGGCATTTACAATAAATAAAGTTATTAAATTGGTTACCCAGTTTATTTACAGGCTGCATATGGTTGGATTTTTTTCCATATATTTTCCATGCATTTTTCCTATGTAGTTCTATGTAGTTTAAATTCTGAATCAAAGGATAATCCTGATAAGTTTGTTACAACTAGCAGGTTCCCATGTGATTTTTTGGAACCTTTCAGTTTGCTCCAACATGTGCAAGTTAGTGCTGCTGCTACTGCTTGGGATTTGGGTGGCAAAAAGGGAGTAAAATTTCCTGCATGACTTTTCGTGAATGACGTACGATTTATTTTTTTTGCAAAAGTTTTCCTCCTTTTCCCCTATTCCAACACATTTTCTGCCTATGTTTAATATGGGCAACATTACCCAGCACAGTATTACTTCTTCTGAGGGCTGTAGTGGAGAAATAAGTAGTTAAAAGTCACAGTTTTAAGTCCTACAGCAACATATATCTTTAAAAATGTGTTAGCATGCAGAGTGAATTTGTCCTTTACCCTCAACAGTAACTTCTTGCTTAAGTGACACTGGCACATATTCATGATGATGTCAAGTGATTAAAAAAAATAAAGTACAACCTGCAATGCGGCAGATGTGTATGACAATGGTGGTGGGGGACTGGCGTGGTGTGATTGGGGGACCTTGACAAACTGTATCCACCCAGAGAGGAGAGGGACCATCATCATTTATTACACAATCTGCAGCAACGATTCCTGCAGTCAGTTTTTGAACTACTACTTTACTCCCACATCCCCACACTGCTCCATCTTTTCTTCCTCCCCCTTGTGTGTTTGCTTGACATTACTCAAATACTGTGCATGTTTTTACTCTCTACAGTACACAATTGATGGAGTCTGCCTCAGTCACAGAGCTCACATCAGGCTCCCAGTCAGCTGTCTGTCACCTAATATTTATTTGTTTAATTATTCATACATTAATGTTTTTAATTTTTTATTGTCATTTTTTTAATATTTTTTTATTTTATTTTTTTTTAAGTTGTGCACCCTATCTTACCCCAGTTAGTCCAAAAAAATATAAGTAAAAAACAAAATCAACATCTTCTTTCCCCAGACTTCCCCAGAACAGAGACAATTAAAGCAGAGCAATTTCGATCCCAGGTGCCAGTATGTTGCCAGTCAGTTACAAAGTTTGGGGTATTTGGGGTTCAACCTCCTTCCTCCCTTCGTCTTCACCAGAGTGCCCCCAGACTCCCCTAATACAGAGAACAAGTGTTCTACCTAAAAGACTCCCTAAACTAACCTTCAATTCCCCTTTAATTTGCATATCTTTTCTAGCTCAAAAACATGCTGCTTTCTCCTCTCAGGAAAAACAGAATGGTATGCTGTGAGAGCCTCACACCATATAACATGTTTGTAGAAAAGTGGAGAAAACGTTCATGTGGTGGGGAAAATTTTTTTCTTCCCATTGATTTCAATGCAATGAGCTATGCGAAAAAGAGGGCAAATGGCACTTTTTGCAGGGAATTTTTTCGCCATGCAGAAAGTGCCATTTTTTGCCAATTTTGGTTTGAGGCGAAAGGTTTCACACACCCCTTTTTGGGATCCCCATTAATGTATGTTTCACAAAGGGGTTGAAATTATGTTAGAGGTCACTAAGCATAAAATAATTGACTGGTTTGTGTGTGAGTGTGACAAGGATTGTGAATATTGTCTCGTGCACATTTACAAAGAAAACTGTGAGAGCGGTACATGGAGAGGGTGTTAGTAAAGACAGATATAAATGGGTGAGAAGTGAGTGTGATATTAGTATGAAAGAGTAAAAGTTTTTAAATGAGAGAGTGATGGTATTTTGTTTCAATATTGTATTTAGATAGATATTTTATGAAAAGTATCATATCTGACCTTGAGGTTCCATGTTACTTTACAAGCATGGTATCTATGCAATGACTTCCAAATTAGTTTTCAGAAGAAAACTAAAGAACAGGAGAGCCCAGATAAAGAGAGATCTAATTCATTTGCAACCCTTCCATAAATGGGTCCTGCACCAACACTGATAACTCAATGTTATCCTTCACAAACAAGGAGAAAAGTGGAGCAGCCAGCAAGAACAGCTGGAGGGTCAGCAGTGTCAGGTTCAAGTAGATTGACTATCATCTGGGTTTCCTAATTTGGTGTATAATAATAATAATGAGAGGAGAAAAGAAAATGGCATGGCTCCATGGTGTCATGTGGTCCTACAGTGCCTATTCTACACTGAATAAATGTCTAAAATAATTTACTAAAATGGGTTGTGCTTAACAAAATATAATAATGCTAACAAGGTGATGATGTCAGTGATAACTGGCAAATACTATGTGTTTTCTATCTCATTGCATTTACCTGAAAAAGTGATTATGGTAATCTAAGAGGATAGACCTGGAGACATATTTGATATTAGTACAAAAACAGTTTGCAGAAACATTTAGAAGAAGAAATGAAGGGAGATTTAAATAATGGACTAGGAAAATACTTTAAGATTAATTGGAATTCTGGTATATGTAAGCAGTTATTTATGCAGGAAATAAGAATAATGTATGAACCTAATAAATCAAATACACTAACAAAGACACATGAAACATGATACATTGCTGAATTCAGAAATAAAACTGTAAGATAACCATGACCTACCCTTATCATTATTATAGACTAATGCAGACTAACTTGGTAATGTCAGAAAGAAAGTCATGCCCTTTTGAGCACAAAAAGTAATTGCTAATTATCCCAGTGAAAAATGACTGATGCACAGAATACCAGTCATATAAAAAGATACATGTGTTTATTTCATGAAATAACTCATACCTCCATCAGAATAATAAAATAATGATAAACATCTATTTTGCATGAAAACAAACACCCATAGTTTGAATTCAAATGACCCAGTTAGAATGCACCCATATAACCTTAATTTTAAAACAACAATAGATAAAGTTCTTCTAGTTTATTCATAATTAATTTCTTTGTATATTTAAATGTTGATATGCCCTTAAACTAAACATCAGGGACCATAGAAGTCAATATAAATTACATTTAAACAAAATGTACAACAATCATATATGTGAACCATAACAGATTATAAGGAAGAATGCATCAATAGATCCCCTAACATACATTAAGACACAAGCCTCACTGATCAGCCAAAAATACATTGAGAGACCATGAGGAATTCTTTGCCTTTGGTATCATAGTTTATAGTTTGTAGATCCAGAATGCCCCTATGGATCTACAACCTCTTCTTTTAAATTCTGATACCTGCTTAATTACCATGCCTGTTAAGTCATAGGTTCAAGTGCTGTTTTAAGAAAGTTAAAAAACTAGACTGGGTTCCTCCTTTTAATTTGTGCAGCTTGCAATTTTGCACATTTCATATTATTTTTATGTCTCCCAAACCAGACTTTACTTTTAAATACTAAACCAATTGAAATATAAATAAAAATAACATTAAAATATATCAATGAATCATACTCCTGGGAGAATAGATAATAAATGAAAAACATTTAGCATGGGTATATGTCACGGTTTTTTAGGACTCTCAGACCAAATAAGTGAAAATAAAACACACTTTATTAAAGTGAATAAGGCACAAGTACGCCCTCTAGAGGCGGTAGGTAATACACAGATAAGTAAACTGAGATATTTACAATGGTAATAGCACAATAGGCATAAATGCAAAACAGTATGCACTAGGATGATATTGACCCCCAAGGGGTTAATGTCCAAATAACAGTCTGTCTCAGATGTGGAGGTTTGACACACCCTGGATGTTAAAAGGGCTGTGCTGTATAGACAAAGTTCATCAAGTGCTGAGGATAGAGCTGCCTTGCCAAGGTGTTGGATAGTAAGCAGAAAGGGAATCAACTTAGCCCCACGGGCGTAGTTACAGGAACTGCTTTTGTTTGTGCAAGTGCCAATAGCCCCCACGGGCGTAACGGAAACCGGCCGGCGGTGCAAGAGCTAACAACCTCCTCAAGTGTAATCGAATGCTGGAATGAGAGAGCAAGAGCCACTAGCCCCCTCGGGCGTAGTACCGGATAAGCCAACACTGAAGCCTTTCTGCCAACACTCTGTGTCAATGATATCGTCGGTAGCCAATACCGGAGAGCCTTAAGCGCCCAAACGGCCCAACTATGTGAACACTCTGCAATGGTGGACTAGAGTTGCCGACGGAGAGCGGCCAACTCAGCAGCAGTATCACGGGTAACGAGGCTCGTACAGGAGATAGCGAGAGTGAATTCGAGGCAGCACTGCAAGAGTTAAAATGCACGTTTACTCGAGGCTTCAGCGTTACTGCAAGGCTCTGCACAGAGAGGAAGGCCCACAGAATACACACAGCTCTGCACAAAGAACGAGGCACAGCACTAAATCGAGGGAAGCACCAGGCAAGGCAGTCACACTGACGCGGGCAGCAGAGACTGGAAATGTCGCGGCGGCGACAACTGAAACGCAGGTCACTGGAACAAGCTGGAAGTCGATCTTCGGAGCAGGAAGTCAGCCGGGCCGGGTCGGAGCACGTAGGAGGCAGTCATACAAGCCGGGTCATACACGAGCAGGAACGTCAGTCTAGCCGGGTCAGGATCCAAGGGTGGTACGCAGACGAGCCGGGTCATACACAAGCGGGTACACTGGAGAATGGTCAGGACAAGCCGAATCGGTACACAGGAACTCAGAATACAGGAACACAGCAACAGCACTACTGGCTCCGGAACACCACGAAAGGGCATTTGACAGATGTGATAGCCAGGTATAAAAAGGTCATCAGGAGGCGGGTCAAACTCAGTCAGCAAATCAGTGACAGCCACAACTGAGAGTGACAGGAATCACAGGCACTGTGATAGTATATAGTTATATACCGATAGCTTAACCACAAAAGATGCATGCCCTTAAATAAACTAACAAATAACCTGCTATGAAGAATATACATATATGCATGTGTGTGACCATGTCTACACTTGCAAATAAACCATGTCCACACAGAGACAACCATGTTAATATATACAAAGACAAAAATGCTTAAACATAAACATGTGTGCACACCATATAATAAACATATCAGTTCAGATGAAATAACTACATTATGAATTAAGACAAAAAAATAAATATCAAATATGACTTACTTTTGTATTATTCCTAACTAATAATAATTATAATATCTTATTCTTTTAGATCTACTTTCACGCTCCTAATGAGTTACTTTTGGATTATTCCTCAGACTCTTTGCCTCTATACAGTGAGCCCCTACAAGTAGGGGTGGGCAAAAGGTCCCGCCGGGTTCCCGCAAAATAATACACGTTATTGTCTGCTTTTTCCGCTTTAAAAATAGCAATTAAAATCTTTGCATCTTTTGCCCATCTACCAAATTTCTTTGACATTTTTCCAATGACTAGACAGTTTCCATCCATTGATTTACATGTTTTTCACCTTTTCACTATGAAAACGTGAGGTATTCCAAGAAGTGAAACACAATAGAAGCAGCTTCAGAGTGAGGTAGACGTGCTGTGCTCTTCTGTTGTGATCTTTTAGCAAAACTGAGGCACATAGTGACTGATATCACTATGAGAAAGTTTAAAAGTAATAAAAGGAGGAACTGGAAGGACCATTATGTGTCCACTGAGTCTGAGTCTGAGGAATAAGTGAGCACTACAGAAGCAATGCTGGCCAGTCCCCCTAAATCACCCCTAAGGTTCTGTCACAGTTTTGATGAACACTCAGACAAGACTTGTAAGGTTAAAAGAACCTTATTGAATATAATGGACAAACAGCAATAACGTTCTCACCCACACAGGCACAGAAGAAGACCGTACAAGTACTGCCTACAACTAACACAGGTCAGGTAGGAACAGCATAACAAGAATGCACAAACAGTTAGCAAGTACCCTAGAGAGCTAGGGTGAGGTAGAGGCAGCGACCTGCTGGTAGCAACACTGAGACCCTAGAACACTAGGGTATTGAGGAGGCCCGCGACTCTCAGCTAATGGCAGCAAAGACCCTAGAATGCTAGGGGTCAATGGAAGCCCAAGACCAACGGATACTGGCAACAGGGATCCTAGAACTCTAGGGTTGACACAGACCATGAGTACTGGCAGCAAGGGCCCTAGAACGCTAGGAGTCCCAAGACCAACAGACTGGCAGCCTAAGACCCTAGAACGCTAGGGTTAACAGGAGGCACAGACTATGGATACTGGCAGCAAGGATCCTAGAATGCTAGGGTATTATGAGGCCCAAGACACACAGCTACTGGCAGCAGATACCCTAGAATGCTAGGGGTGAATCGGAAGCAACAGACCACAGAAGGCAACAGGTGTCCAGAGTACATAGAGTACAGGCACAGGACCACCACACTACAGCTGGCTTTTGAGCCCTGAAGGCTACAGCGGTATGGTAGGCAGGACGAGATAGTGAGCCGGACCTACAACTTCTAGGTTATAGCAAGGTTCAATGATGGTAATATGCCCAGAGGAATGCCTGTAACTCCCCACAGGGAGTGAGCCCAGCTAGTGACAGTGGGAATGATGGACACATAAGCAAGGTAATGAGTAACACAGCCCAACTGTTGACAGCACGGAAACCGGTACTCCGTATGTGCACAACGCCAGAGGCATTGATACCAGTAAGAATGGCTGAAGCAGCAAGTGATCAGCCAAAGGTCGGCAACGTAAGCGGGTTCTGAGCCAATCCAGTCAGCAACGTAGAAGTTTATCAGCCAGTCCGGTCAGCAACGGATGCAGGTTCTCAGCCAGTTCAGTCAGTAATGGAAGCGGGCTCTCAGCCAGTCCGGTCTGTAATGAATGCGGGTTCTCAGCCAGATCAGTCAGCAACGTAGCGGTTCCTAAGCCAGATCAGTCAGCAACGTAGCGGGTTCTCAGCCAGTCTAGTCGGCAATGTAGCGGGTTCTCAGCCAGTCAGGTCAGCAACGGATTCGGAGCAGTTTATGATACGCAGGAACGTCGTCAGTCAGGCCAGGTCATACACAAACAGAGCAGCAGCAGGAACTAGCGCTAGGTTCAGGTACACCACGAAAGGACACCTGACTACTGACATGACAGGGTATAAAAAGGGCTGGCCCTGGGTGGAGTCAGGTTCAAGGACCAATAAGAATGCGGGAACTAAAACAAGGAAGTAAGAATGTCGCTGTCCTGCAGCCAGGATCACGGGCACCGTGATAGGTTCTTGGGGAAATTAATTTTGAAGAAGAAACAAAAGGGTAGTAATAATGAGAGAAGGACAGGTCAGCTGCCTGTGTCTGCTGCCAGACGTGCTGCGCCTACTACCAGACATGCTGCCCCTGCTGCCAGCACCACCAGTAGTGATGTGCCTGCTGCCAGTACTGCCCCTGCTGCCACCGGTGCTGTGCCTGCTGTCAGACGTGCTTCCCCTGCTGCCACCAGTGCTATGCCAGCTGCCAGTGCTTCCCCTGCTGCCACCAGTGCTGTGCCTGCTGCCAGTGTGTCTTATAATAGGAGGGGAAAGGAGAAGATGATGCCAAGTGTGACAGAAGGGGACCATAAGTTACACTTTCCATCCCCAAGCAGTACCGCCAGTGCTAGTACTACTACTAAGCAGGTCCAGCAGCGTGTTAGTGTTAGGAGTGAAGGAGCAGGTAATCATGATATTAATAGTGACTGTGAGGAGGAAGACTCAGGGGCTGAAATTGATATGGCTGGTGTTAGTAGTAATAGTAACAGTGATATTGAAGCAGCCGGTAGGATTAGTGTTAGGATAGTGGTAGGGGAAGCAATTGAGAGCATCAAGACTAGCAGTCAAGGGAGCCCACACCATACCCCTGACCCTGGGAGTCCCCTTCCCCCCACAGCATTGTCCATGTGGAACATGATCCTGAAGAAGGCAGAATTGACAACACCGCAATAATACCACCACCACCAGGAGCACAGATCAGCTGCCTGTGCCTGCTGCTACTGCTGCCAGTCTGTCTTCTTCACATCACTAAAATATGGCGAGTTTGACATTAGAGGACCCTTTGTGCTGAGTGCTAGAGGGATACAGAAAACATTAAACTGTCAGCACGTTGTCATGTGTCCTTAGCAGGATGTGGAAAAGGGGTATAGTGACAGAGGCAGTATTTGGATTCTGGTGTCATGGTGTTTGGATACACTTGTGCCCCCTGATGTTATTTACTACATACCCTGTGCACTTTAATTTTGGAGGAGGGGCAGGTGGAGAAGAATTATTGGACAACTTCTTATTTTCTCCACATTAACTTGGGGCTACTTATTGTGCAGCTACTGCCTCAGGCACATGGCAAATGGAACCTTCATCATCCTTCTCCCATGTTACTGCTATTGTTGATCCCACTCCCTTTCAGCTGCCTAATCATCCTGTTGCTTAAACAGCAGCAGCAAGAACAGCAGATGCAAATTCTGCAATTATGGAATCAGGACTGGAGGACATTTGACAATGGCCAGTGGCCACTAGCCAACATAACTTGCTGGCACTAGGCCAGCAGGTAATTTTTTTTTTCCTCAGGGCTTGGGTTTTAAGAGCATGGACAAATGGCATAGTGACAGCAGCAGTACTTGATTTCTGGGGGACCCTGAGCATCATGGTGTTTGGATAGAGTTGTGCCAGGTGTTTGATGTGAGTGCAGATGTGCCCATTGTTTCCTTTCCTTCCCTTATTTACCACACACACTGTGAACATTGCAGTTGCTGATGAGAGGCGCAGTTCTTGCTCTCAAGGGAAAAATGTATATTCTACTAACAGCACACCCTTAATTTTGGAAGAAGGGCAGGTGGAGAAGCATTATTGACCAGCTTCTTCTTTCTGCACATATAAATGAAGTGGTGGGGCTAGTTGTGGTGCTGCCTCTGTCTCAGCCACATCACTGGAGCTGTTGTTGATCCCATTCTCTTTGAGCTGTCTAATCATCCTGCTGCTTAAACAAGTCAGCAGCAGCAAGAACAGCAGATCACACAGCTACCCAGTTCTAACCTCTTCAAAATTTCCCCGAGATCCCAAGGGATAATGCTGGGGGACTGGTCATCATGGAGTATGGAGAATATGGACTCCCATTCCCCTTAAATACTAACATAGTAAATTGTGTTGAAAAAAGAAATGTCCATCATGTTCAACCCTTGTCCAATAAACCAGAGACATGGTAATTATATAGCTTTCCTGCTCCCAAATAATTTAGTCTATCTGACCTTCCTGTTTTGACTGCTAATATACAGTATAACCCTGTATGTTCCCTTTTGAAAGAAATGTATCTAATCTTCTCTTAAATGTATCCATTATATCTGCCATAACCACATCCCTGAGCAAGGAATTCTTTTTCAGAACCAGTGCCCAAAACTGCACTGCATATTTGAGGTGAGGTGAGGTCTTACCAATGATTTGTACAATGGCAAAATTATGTTATCCACTCTTGCTTCACTGTTTCTAAGTTTGCAATTGACAAGAATTCCCAGGTCTTTCTCTATCAACGAATCCTCTAAAATGATTCCATTTAGTTTATATTTACCAATGGGATTTTTTCTTCCCAAGTGCATGACTTTACACTTTCCCACATTTAATGTCATATTACATTTGTTTGCCCAATCTGTCATTTCATGTAACTCCCTCTGTAGAGAATAACTATCCTGGTCTGAATTTATTATCCTGCATCTGCAAATATTGCTATTTTGCTTTCTATATCTAGTTCCAGGTCATTTATATTTTAAAAAAGCAATGGACCATGTACTGAATACTTTAACTAAATTGGATAATTGTCCATTTACCACCACATACTGTTCTCTATCCTTCACCAGTTTTCTATCCAAGTCAAAGGTTATACCCTAGCCCCAGTTTCCTTATCTTATATCCCAGCCTCCTGTGTGGCACTGTATCAAATGTTTTTGCAATATCTAGATATACTACATCAACTGTCTTACCATTATCTAGGTTACTACTTACTTCTTCGTAGAAGCTGTAAATATTAGTTTGGCATGATCTAATCCTCATAAAACCATGTTGATTCCTGCTAATAATCTTATTATTTGCAGTGTAAGCCTGGATATAATCTCTTATTATCCCTTCTAGCAGTTTTCCCCACTACAGAGGTCAAACTCGCAGGTATATAATTCCCGGGTTCTATTTTAGTTCCCTTCTTAAACAGAAGCACTACACTGGCTTTATGCCAGTCTTGTGGAACTGAGCCTGTGGCAAGAGAATCTTTAAACAGTAAAAACATGGGTTTTGCTAACACTGCACTGAGAGCCTGAAGAACACTTAAATGTATATCATTAGGACCCAGTGCTTTTTAGTCTTAATTTTGTTCAGTCTTCCCATGACCTCTTCTACTGTTAACCCAGCATCAGATAATGGTATGGTTTTATTTGTTTCTTGTTGAGGCTCTTCTCCCATTCCTTGTTCCCTTGTATATACTGGTGCAAAGAAAGTATTCAGAACATTGGCATTTTCCTTATCCTCTCCAATCAACTCACCCATCAAATTTTTTAAAGTCAGACACTACGTTTCTAGCCCTGGAATGCGAACCACTGAGCAGACCAGCACCTCAGCCCAAGCCAACATGTTCCCGGTTCCTACTTGATGGTTGATGTAGGCAACTGCCACCGATTGTCGGACTGAATCATTACTTGGGACCCTAGAAGAGGGACAAGAACAGTAGTGTAAATTGAGGTGAATTGCAAGCAATTCCGACACTTTTATGGTCAGAAGGCTCTCCTCCCTGGCAAATGCCCTGGGCCATCTGTGAGCCCAGGGTAGAACCCCAGCCCAGCAGGCTGGTATCCATGGTGGCAACAATCCAGTCTGAATGACAAAATAGGTGATCCAATGTCATATGGGACTGCTGAAGCACATGTCCTCCTTCATCCTAAGAAACAGGGACATGACATGAGACAGAGGAGACTGATGTCCGGACCAATTCTTAAGAAAGTCCAGTTGCAATTCACAGGTTATAGAATTGTTCAAAGGGAGATACCTCCAGGGCAGATAGAAGATAACCCAACACTTCCATGTACCCTCCGCACAGTTGCCAATGGCCAGGATATTGCATGAGACACCTGGTGAGACAAGGATTGAATCTGGTTGGATGTAAGAATCTTAAGCAGCAGTGTGTGACTCACAGCAGCTGAAAAAAGCAGAGGCTTCCCCTGAGAACCTCCTCAGCATCAAATGCTGCTTCAGCAAGATATTCTCTTCAGGGATCTTCAAGGATCTTCAAGAGCAATGTCACAAGCTCATCCTTGATGGCGCCCTCTTGGATAGCATCCACAAGTTGATCACCCAAGATGGCTATAAGCCCTGGTAATCCAGGTGGTGTCAAAAATAGGCACAAAGAAGAGAGAGAAGAAAATCCTGGTTCAGCACCAAACTCTTCCTCATGAGACACAATACAGAATCACTGATCTAGAGACATCAAAGAGACACCAAGGGTTCCACACGGACACATGTGAAGAAACCCACCATCAAAACCCAATGAGTATGCCCCTGAGTACAGCAGCTCCCAGCTTGCCTACCCAGGGTCCAACCAACCAGCTGCATGCCAAAACACCAACCCGACCAACAGAATATCCACAGAATATTGTGAACATGATACATACATGAAAAAGAATAGAGAAAAGCAAGAACAGAGAAAAACAAGAAAAAAGTCCCATAAATAAAGATAGATATATAATTTTAATGTATAATTCTAATAATGAACAGATAAAATCTTCGTTCATATATATATATATATATATATATACTGCGATTTGTTCAATTAAGTTCTCAATTCTTTTCAAGGAAAGATCTTGTTCAAAAGCACCACTCACATTTATAGAGGCTATGCTTAAATGACAAATGGTCAAACAAGCTATAATTGCTTGTGGAGTTATTATAAAAGCTGCCCACACTCAGATACATATGTAGGTGTGACATCCTTCCAAAGGTTCTAGAGAAGAAACAAAAGTGTTACAGTTGCAGTTCTGCCTGGGAAGCAAAGCAGGCTGTCCCAGGATTTAGAATGGTCTTTATGGTATTTAAAGCCACCCTCTCTCGGTCATCTCCAGTATTCCAAATCTTTATGGTCCAGTGGATTTATTGACTTGCTCTCCTTGCTCAAGAAAGTTCCAAAGATGTTATAGTGACACTTAAATACGCATATAAAATAATACATAAGAGCTAAAAAAAACATAAGGGTCCTCCCATAATCTCTGGGATTAACTCTTTAACATCTAATCTTTCAGAGTTTGTTGATCATCATCTTCAACCATGTGTTACCTTACCAATCTCAGATCTTATCTTAAAGATACATCATATCTACTAAAACTATGTAATGAGATTATCTGGTAAACTGACTATACATGGGTTACTGTTGATGTGGTATTGCTATATTCAAATATTATACATCACCATGGCTTAGAAGCTATAAAATATTTTTAATGGAGGATTTTTTGATGCCCAGTAAAGAAATTCAATTTGTCTTAGTATACAATATATCCTTACACATAATTTTTCTACATTTAATAATGGTACAACGCAAAGGGACTACTATGGGAACCAGGTTTGCTCCGAGTTTTGTCAACCTTTTTATGGGGCATTTTGAGGACAAATACTTACAATAATAGCTTGTTTGACCATCTGTCATTCAATCATAGTCTATATAAAAGTGAGTGATGCTTTTGAACAAGATATCTTCCCTTGAAAAATAATAAGAATTTGATTGAACAAATCTCAGTAGTTAGCAATATGTCCATTGGAATATTGTGATTTCTTCTATCAAAACAAGCTTTGTGCACTTTTAGATTGATCTCAATTTTATAAACAAATTACGCTATGTGCATATTTTTCTTCTATGTATCATGTGCACAATATTCTATATATTTCACCCATTCACCACTTTTCATTCAGATAGTCTATATCTGTATCTTTGTTCTTATAACCATGTGTAAATCATTTATATTTTATTTTTTATAACACTGATACACTTTATACATGCTTTGAATAAATTACTTCTATAGCACTATTTGCAATCTTAGATTGATACTATTCAATACATTTTTAGTTTTTCTACTGCTTGCCCATTTCATACTTCTCAAATTTGTTGTTTTGTCCTTTTTACATTAAATATATGATTTTACATCATGATGTCCTTTCTATTTATTTTCTGAGATATACCAAGCAGAGAAGTAACTAGGTTCCCAAGAGACCCAGATCATTGGCTAATCTAAAGCATTATTAATCCACCATGAAGCTCAAATGCACCATTAGAGAGATTAGCACAATTACACAGATTTATCTCTCTCTACCAGTTCAATTCTTCATATCAAGATAACTCAGGCCAATATGTGAGATAGTTTTGTATTATCTATTTTCTAGACTCTAGAGAAAGCAATAAATATATCAGTGGTTTTATTTATAAATTCTCCCACCGAGGAATTTGGGAGATAAAATCCAATGATAAATGTTTTCCTTGAAATGGATTCCAGGCCTTTGAGTTTTGTTTCATGTGTTTAATTAATAATTCACATATTGTATTAGATTAATTTACAGATGTTAAAGTTATGACTTGTTTAATTCCAAATTTCCCCTTAGATTTTTCCTTTCTATATCACGTACAATAGAATCCAGCTGATTTTATATCAGTATGGCTTTTTGGTTTGAAATTTTGTAAGATTTGATTTGTCATAAATTACTATCTTATGTGTTTTAAGCATCTAATTATCAAAGATGTGTAGATCCATTTGCTTAACAATCTAATTCTCCATAAGCCAATGAACTGTACACCTACACTCACCAACCAGCTTGATACAAGCACTACAAAAGGCAATGTGACATTGTTGCATTGGCTTTCAAATCAGAGTATGTTATTTGGCCATATTTTGCCCATAGATATGTATTGGAAACATTTTTATTCATGCAAATTGCATCATTATATATATATAACTACATACCAATTCATGGCCAAGACAGAGTCCTGCAAGTATAACATAACATAATGGGTGGGGAGCAAAATGCAGGGAAAAAAAGATACCCAGGGAGCAGGAAAAGTGAAACTACTAAATTTGTTTATTAAAGTTTGTAAAAAACATCAAAGGATTGTGCATCTGAAAAGTACAATATTCTTGGTATTATTGTGCTTTTCACAAGTTTCACCAGATCAGGCAACTTGTATGTGGTGAAATCTCAGTAACTGCTTTGGATAAAGACAATATTGAGAACATGCCTCTGTAGTATTTAAAATATATAGGTATTTAAGAATAGCTTGCTGTCAGCATATGTATAGAATGTTGTATCTGACTTCAAGTACCTGGTTGATGTGTCTCTGCCTGTTAACGTATTTTCCGAGTGTACCCAGTAGCAGACTCAATCTCTTGGGGAACATTCTTCTAACAATGCCTGCAGCTCTAAAGGAACTCAAGCAGCTTCAAACGCTTCTTTATAGCTTGTCAAAACTTCAAATTATTAGTTATTCTACTCATTGTATCCAAGTTTGAAATAAAAATATTTGTTTATGAAAAAAGTGGAAATACACTATCTTTAGTGTCTGTTTTTTTATTATAACACTAGTTTTATTCAGTCAAGGGTACATTGAATTCCCTGATGCAAATATTAACAAAAGTGAACTGGAATTTTCTGATTTAATTAGTTGGAAAACCAATGCAAACTCTATACATTTACTTGGACTTTACACACTATGCAAATATATAATATAGTCAATTTTCCTGTACTTTTAATTATTTTTTCACCTTCACCTATTTATTTTTTTACATAATTGTATATCCCCAAATTGTGATGCTCCCCAAATTTATGTTTCCATAGAGCTGTCTGTCAGGAGTGAATGCTCTGTATAATATATTTTAATAGACCAAAGGCAGGTTTTTCTGCTGCATGGAGATTTCTATATTGTTTCACTATGCCTGGTAACAGAACTTCTGGGACTCGAGAACATACAACTGTAAAAAATGTGGGAACTGCAGGTTACACCTAGAAAGAGTGGAAGAATGGTCCACAATATGTCAATGTATTTTTCAAATACCAATAAAAGCTACATGGTTCTTACTTAGTTGTTTACATAAATAAGACTATCACTAAACTAAACTGCAACCTTTGCCTTTACACAATTATTTCTATTGAAAACATATGATTAGCTAGTTTTGCTAGTTTAATTATCTCTAACATCATTGTTATTTTTGTTATTACTGGTATTATTGTTATTATTAATACAATACAAGAGATTTATCAATATATTTGTTTGCACAGTTTATTGACATTTATGGGATAGATGTAAATGCATATCACTGACAGACGCAAGAAGAGGAGACATTTGCATCACAAGATTACAATTTTTCTGAATTGTTTTACAAAATCCTCACATATCAGCATAGTAAAGTTATTACATAGGAACGAAAGTCAGATTGGCTTGGAAGGGGTTGAACACTTAAATAAGGGAATTATTTGTGTGCCTTAATTTTTCTAAATATGGGAAAAAAGTTAAGATAATTAAGCGTAGGCTTGTTTTGCTACATAAAACACGTGCCTATATTTTTCTAGTTGTATTACCATCACATTGTTTTCTACATGAATAAATAATCAATTTTAGCAGGATGAAGGGTTTTTTCTAATTTTAAAAGATAAAATGGATTGCTTCCAATTGCCAGTTTCTGAATTAACTATGGCAAAATTCTTGCTTTTGCTCATATCCTCTTACCTCAAATGTGCTTGTTAGTGGTGGGTTGTATTAACCCTGGGAAATGTCATTTTCTCCTGAAACATTGGTCTTCATACTACTGTTTAGTTATTAAAATGTATTAATAATACATGTGAATTGAATATTTTATGTTCTGTTGACAACAAATAATCCACTTCCTGCTACCCCTCTCTGAGTAGGTTTCAACAGAACAGCTGCACACCTCTTCATTATATAATATATGTATGTGTATTATACATACATATATATATATATATATATATATATATATATATATATATATATATATATATATATATATAAAAATATATGAACCAGCAGACATAAATTCGCTGTAAGATACCATAAACAATACTTGAAAGACAATATAATAACCTTAGTGAATAGTCTCAAAAAATTTTAAATTGTATTCGATGAATATAAAACATAAGTAAACATGTAGGTAATTAAGAAGTTTGCTCTACTTTGTTCTGGTATAATTAATTATGAGCTGATTTTTGTCCCAGAATCCCTACTAGCAACAAATTATACCAATGACAAATATATTTATTTAATTGAAAGTGATAATTAATCACAATGTAATTCATACAGTGTTAGGAAATATTTCCTCTCAATATTTTATATATATATATATATATATATATATATATATATATATATATATATATATATATATAATTAGGCCAGCAGATGGAGGTTCTCTCTAGGAAGTGCAGAAGCATTATTTGGAATGGTGTTTAGCAAATAGAAGCATTTCCATTGCAATTAACAGTCTTATCACTAGTCTCTAAATCACTCATTAGACTTCAGTAGGGACATAGTCTGCAATAAGATGCTTGATCGGAAGAGACAACTGCACAAAAACACATTAACTTAATAACAAAGCTTCTTTATTCCCCAAAAAATATAATTTTTTTTAGATTTGTTTGTTTAAATTGAATGTTAAAAATACTAAAGAGAAATACTCCCCATGGCTGCGCTCTACAGAAATGGAACATTCCTATATTTATATAAAGTGTTTAGACTTTTTACTTGTTATAATCATATTGATATAAATAAATCCTATTGTTGTAGATTGTTATTCTCCAGTATACATTATTCTTAAAGCTCTTCTTTATACACCTTCTTAGAGGGTGATGCTAGTATATTAGTATATTAGATATATTTCTGTGGTCTCTTTTATTGTGGTAGTGGTCACCCCCCAGGAACTGTTACAATTTGATTAGGCAGTCAGGGTTAATGTTATTCAAAACCTGTGCTTCCATTTTATTGGTTACATTTCTTCAGAGATGTTGCTGCCACCTTTAAGAGATCAGAATTATGGGATTTGGAACTTTGTCTATGATTTAGCACTTAGGTGCGAAACGAATTAGACTTTTTACCATGTGTGTGGCGGTTGTATTTGGACTTGTGACTGTGACTAAAAAAGCTTTGGTATTAAGTTACTACTTTTTTTGTGGTCTTCTCTTCTATTGTTGTATAAAGGATTGGAACTTCCATGACCTGCACCGCAGTCATTTACCAGCATTGGCAATGAGTTTTTTTCTGCCAAAATATATACTTTTAATTAACTGCCCTGAAGTAGTGCCATTAATCTTCTATTTGTTTTGTCGACTGCAACAAAATGCACCTCACATTATGAAATATGGCCACCTGATTCAAGAAGTCTTTCCCTTTTGAAATATTAATTGCTGCAATGCAGTCAATATAATTTTTGGGAGTATGCAATTTGAAAATATGGTTTAACTCCTTAACGACCCTTGACAGTCATAGTACGTCATGGGTCGATCTGAGTTAACGACCCATGACGTACTATGACTGTCATGGAATTCCAGGCTCCCTCCGCGGCTGCACACCGTTTGGGGAGTCTGGAACCGGAATTTTTAAAAAAAATGCTCCATGGTCCTTAAGTGACCGAGACGTGCCGATCGGCTGGTCGTTAAGGGGTTAATGTTATATGTTACAACAGACTGCGACATGTTTCTCTTTTGCATTGTGAGTGAAATATCTCATAATATAGACATCATAAACTGATGGATTCCTGTGGGGCTACTACTACTACTACTGGGGTTAGATGTAGTTGCAATTGTAGTACTAGATGTCAAAAGTTCTGCTCTTCCGCCAGCAGAAGAAGCACTCATCATAATTAGGGTTGTTTTTAATTAACTGTATTGCTGCTGATTATTCAACAGTGTGTGCCAGGGTATGGTTTTGGACGTCGAAGCTGTGACAGTGCTGATTACTGACAGGACAATTGTTTATTTTTAGTTATCTTTACCTGTACCTCAAAAAGTTTATAAACAGGAACAGTCACAGTGCTCATTTTTAATAGTGAAACACTGAGCCTTTTTCTTTCATTTGTTTGTTGACCCATGTCATCCTCTCTCTCTCTCTCTCTCTCTCAACTTCATCAGTATTTGAAGAAGAGGAAGATGCTGGAGGGATATATTCTATATCTGCATCATCATCAATAATTTGGTCATCTTCAGCATTACTTTTATATTCCTTTAGGATTGTTTATGTCTCAGACAATGTCTTTTTACTTTTCCTGTGACAGAGATTTTCAAAACATTTGCCACTATTTTGAGGACATGTGTTGGACTTGTTACTCCCACTGTCTGTCAGACTCATCAGTTGATTGAACTGCTACATCTTCTTATTTTATGCCAACAGCACTAGAATATGACTGGTTGTCATATTCAGTGTTTTTGCTGGTATTGGTGGATGAATTTTTTAGATGACTCTTACAAACAGCATTCTCAGGAGGAGAAGCATCATCATCATTTATTGCAGATGCTGCCACAAACATAACTACTGTCAGTTTTTGGACTATCACTTCACTAACTGGTCTCTGCACTGCTCCTACTCCTTTGCCACTGCCTCTAGTATGTTTGCTGGACAATATTAAACTTAGACTAGAGTGCATTTCAACAGTAAAATAAACAACAGAACAGAATGAGTGTGATGTCTTGCCCTTTACACATATACAGAAAGTCGCTTTCTTTTCTACTATCTGTCAGCATCAGTCACAACACAAGTCATGGTCTCACATGCCTTGTGAAAAGGCTTTGTTCTGCCTTTGCCTATAGATAGTGTTTAGACTCAGTTTCAGTTGGACTTTATCTGTCTACTATACCAGTCTGCAAGTTATTCTATCAGTTAGTGATAAAGGCTCAGCCATCTCTGGAAGAAATTTGGCTCACAGCTGTTTGTCTCTTCTCAGTCACATAATAGATTGGGATATTTTGGGTAAATCTCCTGTTCTCCATTCACACACACCCAGATCCCCCTATCACAGAGAATAGCCATCTCAGGAAATAATATGGATCATAGCTAGCTCGATCATAGATACATGTCTCTGTAAACCAAGATTTTGTGGAGGAGCAGGTGACTACTACAGAACCAGCGTGGCCAGTACTAGGGATGGGCTATCACTATGAGCATGTTAGGGACCAGGAACCAGACAGGACACAAAAAGGTAAAATGCAATACACTTGTATTAGTGGTACAAAAATAGAAACATTATCCAAGAGCATAAAGCAAAAGACACGCCAGGGTCAGGAATCAAGACAGGTATTCAGCTGAGCCAGAGTCAGGAAACCAGAAGTCTGCAATGTCAGGAACAAGCCGAGGATCAGAAGCACAGAAGTCAGTGAAGTCTGGAACAAGTCGGTGGTCTGGAACACAGCAAACAGGAATGCAGGAAAAGTCCACAGCAGCCAGCAACAACAGATCAGTAAACAAACACAAGGACAATGAGGAAGTGAGCCAAGCTGCTATACCCTGAGAGGGTTGGCTGATAACAGTCAGGTGAGTAATCAGAGAGATCAGCTGATACAGCCAGAGCCAGAAACTCAGAAGACAGTAGCAGTGGATAGCAGAACAATAGATTAGCTCAGACAGCAGAATCAATAGGCAGAATGAGAGCAGCTCAGCAAAACCTTGACAATGCAGTAAAAAGAGGAACTGGAAGGACCCTTATTATAGTTCCACTGAGTCTGAGGAAGAGAAGGAAGTGAGCAGTACAGTTCAATGCTATCCAGTCCCTGTAAATCACAACCAGTGATCTTGGGGAAATTAATGGGAAGGGAGGAAGAGAAGGGTAGTACTAGTGAGATCAGGACAGGTCAGCTGCCTGTGCCTGCTGCAAGAAGTGCTGCCCCTGCTGCCAGTGCCACCATTGCTGTACCTGCAGCCATCATTGCTGTACCTGCTGCCACCATTGCTGCCCCTGCTTCTACTAGTGCTGTACCTGTTGCCAGACATGCTACCCATGCTGCCACTAGTGCTGTAAATGCTGCCAGAAGTGCTGTCCCTGTTGCCACTAGTGCTGTCCCTTCTGCCAGGCATGCTTACCATGCTACTGCTACCACCATTGCTGTGCCTGTTGTCAGACATGCTGCCACCAGTGCTGTACCTGCTGCCAGTGCTGAACCTGCTGCCACCAAAACTTTGCCTGCTGCTTGTGTGTCTTGTAATACTCAGAAAGGGGGGAAGGAGAAGATGATGTAAAGTGTGACAGCAAGGGACCCTAAGTCACACTTGCAGTCCTGCCAGTGCTAGTACTACTACTACTAAGGTCCAGCAGCTTGTTAGCATTATGACTGAAGGAGGGGTAATCAACAATATCCTCATATGACTAGTGACAGTGAGACTGAGGAGGAAGACTCTGAGGCTGAACTTGATGTGGTTGGTGTTAGAGGTCAAGGGAACCCACACCATTTCTCTGACCCTGAAAGTCCTCCCCTTTTCTTCACTATAGTGTCCAAGTGGAAGAGGATCCTGAAGACTAAGAGGTCAAAACTGTTGTTGGGGAGAGCAGACACACAATTAATAACACCACAATCAGCAGAAGCACATTGCTGCCAGTTTGCCTTCTTCAAGACAAAAGGAAATTCCAAATGTGACATTAAGGGGACCTCTGATGCATTGCTCATCATCTCCTCCAAGCAGCAGTGAGATGTCTGGAATAGAGCAGCAGCAGCAGCATGTAGGGATTAATGGGGGTGGTGATGATGATGCTGGAGAAGCTGAGGTGGAAGAGACATTGATGGCCTTTTTAGCAGAAACTGAGAAGGAATTGGCGACAGGGATGAGGATGGGCATCACCACCACCACTAGCAGTGAGATATTGGAATTTCAGGAATTTGCAGCTGCTCTTATTCTTGCTGCTGCTGAGACACAAGAGCAGCAGGATGCTGAGGGGCAAGCTAGTGTGCCACAGACCACCGTGGACACAGTGGAAATGGTGTCAAAATGTGATACAGGAAGAGGATAGGTTCCACTTGCAATCTCCAGCAATACTCTCAGGGCTTTTGCTTTGAAAAAAAAAATAAAATATAAAAAAAACATAATCTTACAAGAAAAAACAAACAAACAGTTTTTGAGTTTTGTTTCTAACAAGCCTAAGTCTACAAATCAATGTTTCCTTAGGACTTGTGCCAAGCAAGTCTAAGTCCTACAAATCAATGTTTCCTAAGGGCTTGTGCTAAGCAAGCCTAAGTCCTACAAATCAATGTTTCTTTAGTGATTTGCCTCTAATATGTCTAAGTCCTACAAATCAATGTTTCCTCAAGGCTTTAGCCTCTAACAACAAATCAAACAAATCATCCTCTACAAAATGCTCTAACAAGTCAACTATCAGTCCGCCCAGTGGCAGCTTATGTCAGGGGTTTCCTGTCTCTATCACTTTACATACACATTTCTTATTTTATTTTATATATTTTTTTTTAACTGTCCCCCCAATAGCAGTCAAGAACCCCCAAAACAAATTCCCTGTTCAACTGATTCATTCATTCACCAACATAGGCACCCTCCTCAACCCCTTTAATACCATGTCTTATGATTTTTTTTTATTTGTATTTAGGGTTTATTTGTATTATCTGCCCCCAATCACAGTAAACAACCCTGTAAAAAACATTCCCTGTTCAACTGATTCTTTCCCCACACCCCACCAACACAGGAACTCTCATACCCCTTTTATACTATGCCTTTGGGAAATAAACTAATATTTGCCATGTGTTGATTTCAATGGAATGAGCTAGGCAAAAAAAGCGGGAAAATTGGAAAATCTGCACTTTTCTCTGGAAATTATTCGCCAAGTGGAAAGTGTCATTTTCGCCAATTTCAGTTTGAGGCAAACATTTTTGCCCATCCCTAGCCAGTACCCCTAAATCACCTCTAGGGATCTGGGGGGAATGAATCTCATGGGATGAAGAAGATGGTAGTAGTAAGAGTAGGTCATGTCAGCTGCCTGTGCCTGCTGCCAGTGCTGTGCCTGCTGCAAGTGCTGTCCATGCTGCCTCTGCTGCACTTGCTGCCAGTGCTGAACCTGCTGCCATCGTGTCTTGTAATTATCAAGAGAAGAAGTGAAAAAGAGGATGATACCAAGTGTGACAGCAGGGGACCCTAAGTCATGCTTGCCATCCCCAAGCAGTCCCATCACTAGTATTACTACTAAGAAGGTAGAGCAGCTTGTTATTATTAGAAGTGTAGGAGGAGATGATAATCACATTACTAGTGACTGTGAGGAGGCTCAGGGGCTGAAATTGATGTGGTTGGTGTTAGTGGTAGTAACATTGATGGTAAAACAGCTGGTGCGACTAGCTTTAGGGGAGTAGTAAGGGATCCCACACCAGTCCACTGACCCTGGGATTCATTTTCTCATCTCTACATTGACCAGGTGGAACATAATCCTGAAGAAGGCAGAACTGCTGCCTAGCAGCAATAATACCACCACTACCAGGAACACAGATCAGCTGCCTGGGCCTGCTGCTGGTGCTGCCAGTCTGCCTTCTTCAGGTCATCATGAAATGGCAAGTGTGACATTAGGGGACCCTCTGTCACATTTCTCATCACCTCCTCCAACCAGTGAGATGACTTAATAAAGCAGCAGAAGCATGGAGAGATTGGTGGTGGTGATGATGATGGTGGAGAAGCTGGGGTGGATGAAACATTGATGGCCTTTTAAGCCCAAAAGGAGAAGGAATGGGAGACAGGGAGGAGAGTGGGCATCATCACCGCCACCAGTAGTGAGCCTTTGGAATTTGCAGCGTTTGCAACTGCTCTAATTCCTGCTAATTCTGAATTACAAGGGCAACAGGATGTTGAGGAGAAGGCTAGTGTACCACAGACTACAGTGGGAAATTGGTCAGCACGTGATGCAGGACTAGGACAGATTCCACTTGCCAACAGCAGTAATATTCCTGGTCCTAGTTGCAGTGCTGATTTTGATATAGCAGCAACAGCAGCAACATCATTCTCTGCCCAAGCCAGTGAAAGGGAATGTGGAGAAGAAGAAGAAAGATACCATTCTTCTCTACCTTTCCCCTTCCCCCCTTGAAGTCCTGGGTGTGGGACTATTATTCTCTTGGAGAAGACACAGTTTAGTCATCAGCAATGACACTGTAAACAATTTGTGACAAGTCAGTGAGAAGAGGAAAGGAGGGAAAACACCTTGGCACAACCAGCCTGATAACATACATGAAATACAGACACCATGATACTTATGTGAAACATGTTAAAGCCAAACACCCACCACAGAAATCAAGCACTGCTGATGCTGTACCCCCTGACTCTCCCCAAAGGCAACAAGTGGTGAGTGGTGCACTGACCACATATGGCAATGTGGTAGAGGAGAATCACAAGCAGGGCATCAAGCTACATCTGAGGAGATTCCATCCAACAGTATATGATAAGCTGGTGGCATGGTGGGTTTATCATTACTATTAAACTGTCTTTAAGTTGTCATGTGTCCTTAGTTGAGTTTTGGCAATGGGCATAGTGACAGCAGCAGTACTTGGTTTCTGGTGGGGGTATTTCACACTGGGGACCCTAAGTGTCATTTTGTTTGGATAGAGTTGTGCCAGTTGTTTCATGTGAGTGCAGATGTACCCATTGTTCCCAGTCCTTCCTTTATTTACACTGTGCACATTTCAGTTGCTGATGTGATAGACACTGTTCCTGCTCTCAAGGGAAAAGTGTATATTCTCAACACAACCACGATTTTGAAGGAGGGGCAGGTAGAGAAGCATTATTAGCCATCTTCTTCTTTACTCCACATATATCTGAAGTGGTGGGGGCTAGTTATGGTGCTGCTACTTCCTCATGCGCATCACTGGAGCTAGTCGTGGCAAGTGAAACCTTCATCATCCATGATCCATGTTACTGCTGTTGTTGATCCCATTCCCTTTGAATTGCCTAATCATCCTGCTGCTTAAACAAGTCAGCAGCAGCAAGAACAGCAGTCGCAAATTCCGCATCTACATCAGTGCATTTGACAATGGCCAGTGGTCACTGGCTAACATGACATGACCTGCTGGCACTAGGTCAGTAGGGCATTATTTTTTTTTTCTCAGGGCTTGATCTTTAAAAGACAAAACAAACAAACAAACAAAAACAGCAACATAGGCCTGCAAAACAATAAACAATTTGATTGGCTATTTTTTAAAAACCCTAAAGTCCTACAAATCAATGTTTCTTATAGCTTATGCCAAACAACCCTAAGTCCTACAAATCAATATTTCCTCAGTGTTTGGGCCTAACACAGGTCTAATTTCTTATAATAAATTGATGTTTTCTCAGGATTTATGCCTCTAATAAGTCTAAGTCCTACAAATCAATGTTTCTTCTAACAACAAATATTACAACGTAGCCTCTACAAAATACACTATCATATTCTTGTATCAGTCTACCCCAGTCACAACTTATGTCGACGGTCCCTGTCTCTGTCATGTTACATCCAAATTTCTTATTTTATTTTTTTTTATTTTTTATTAACTGTCCCCTAAATCGGACAGTTAATTGGGGCCAATAGGAAGGAAAACAAATTACAAAAAGAACAGAAAACTGTAAAAAACTCTATCTTTATAATTGCATAAGTTAAAAATCAATGAACTGATGAATCTAAAAGTAGTTATTGTGATAAGTTACAATATAAGGATAGCCTACATCAGGTGAACATTTATGTGTTAGGATGTTGTAGAAAGTGGTCACACTTCACCCTGTGAACTTTAATAAATTGCTAAAGTCCCTGGCTTCAGGGTAGCCATACTGTTAAATGCATTAATATTAAAGAATCCCTCTATTTCTCTGTGTGTAAATTTATCCAACTGACAATTCATACTGAGGATAATGATCTTGCTGCAAGGTTGTGAGATCTCTAATATTGCAGTATGAGCAAATTACTCTAATTAATGAGGAGATTGATCACCATAGGTTAATAATCACACGGCAGTAAATTCCAGAATGATATGTATCAAGAAACACACAATACAGTGATTTATTAAAGCATGCTAAATTGGAATTCAGAATGTACAATCAGCCTGCTAATGATACATTTTGGACTGAGAATTATCAGTTCCAGAGAATATTGAAATCAATTAGGACAGAAAGAGTTACCAGATCAGTAGGCTCTTAATGTTGTTTACATTGATGAGGTACACCAGAGGTAAACTTAAGTCAGGTGGCAATCATTTAGTCATAAAGCCCAACTGCAAATGGGTATGACTTTATTCAGTGGATGATTGTTTATAAGTTACTAGAACTCTATCAGCCCACTTGGGTTATAGTGGTACTGGGAACTAGTCTGATTATGCTCATTCAGTTTTCCCCATTGATGCTGCATACTTTTAAGTAAATTATGATCTTGGGCTCTGTGGACTGACTTGATCCGAAATTCAGGATGTGAAATGAGCCCACTCAGTATTTTTGGGATTAAAAATTATATTAGCATGTTTAATTTAGCTCTTATAAGTAAAATTAAATAGGAGTGGACTGACAGCTAAGTAAACTCTGTGTTATATTTGTGTAAATAAAGCAAACTTGGTTAAGAGGATACCGTATTTTATTGTTTATCTTTTTTTTTCTTTTGTAATTTGTTTGTTTTCCTTCCTTTGGGTCAAAATTCAGGATCCATACTTAGGGACATATTCCAGGAGTGTAATCTAGGTAATGCTTTCCTCTCCTTGCAAGTCGGGAGAATCTTTCCCACTGTGTCCACAGTGGTCTGTATTCTGTAACAAACTAGACTGCTCTTGCAACTCAGCAGCAGGAATTACAGCAGCAGCAAACTCCACAAATTCTGCAATCTCACTGCTGGTGGTGATGCCCATCCCCATTTCCATATCTGTCTCCCATCCCTTCCTGGTTTGGGCTAAAAAGGCCATTTATGCCTATTTTACCTCAGCTGCTCCACGATCACCCTCATCATCATAACCACCACCAGTACCTCCTTGGTGCTGCTGCTTCTCTATTACAGTCTCACCGGTTAGAGATCATGGTGACAGAGGGTCCCCTACTGTCACACTTGCCACCTCTTGAGCTGAAGACTGGCAGCACTAGCAGCAGGCACAGGCAGCTGATCTGTTCTCCTGGTGGGATTTCTGCTGCTAGCTGCTAGTTCTGCCTTCCTCAGTTTCATGTCCCATAGGGACAATGCCGGAAGAAGAGGAATCACAGTGTCAAGGGAATGTTGTGGGCTCCCTTGACAGCTAGTCTGGCTGCTACGCATCACTTCCCTTTCTACCTCAGCATCAGAAGGAGGATCTTCTGTGGTCATGCTAGTCCCACCAGCTGCTTCACTATTACTATCATTGACCACCTCAGTTTCAGTCTCAGAGTCATCACTATCACCCCCTCCTTCACTCCCAAAACTCTGAGTCTGTAGCTGCTGGATCTTAGTAGTATTAGTGGGACTACTTTGGGATGGTGAGTGTGACTTAGCATCCCCTGCTGTCAAATTTGCCATCATCTCCTCCTCCCCCCACCCTCCTGAGAATCACAAGACAATAAGGCAGTTGCAGTACTGGCAACAAGAACAGGTAGCTGACATCTCCTGCTCACACTATTACCCTCTTCTTCCTCTGCTTGTAACACCTTTTTTCCCAAGATCCCTAGGGGTGATGTGGGGGGACTGGCCATAATTGGGTTTTGAGAATCAGGGCATCCAGACATTTCAATGCTGGTAATGGTCACGTCCTCCTCCTCTTCAGACTTACTGGATACATAACGATCTTTCCAGCTCCTTTTTTTTAATCAAGCTGCTCATAATGATAGCACATACTATGGGCCATTGATATCTTAATTTTTCCAGATTTTGCACAGCACAAAAGACTAGCCCTCTCTCTCTCTCTCTCTCTCTCTCTCTCTCTCTAGCTGCTTGTATTGTTTCACTCCCTGCAAACATCACAAACATTGAAGTAAAGGGACAAAAAGTTTGTAGCCATTAAAAACATAGTAACATTTTTGACTATGGGCAAAAACATTGAAGATTAAAAGGGCCTTAAGAAGAGGAAATTGGCATGAATTTTTCATGGGAACATAACTGGTCCTTTCGCCCACACCTAGTCTCTACCAGGTGGAATTCAACTTTGTACATGCTAGAGAATTTGTACGATCAGAATAAGGCCATTAGTGAGTAAACAATGCAAAACTATAAGGGTTTGGAGTGAACATCTTTGTCACCTGAGCAATGGCAACTGATGTGAAATGTATGTCAGTTGCTGAAACCTTTTGTGGAGGCAATATTCTAGTTAGTTGTGTAGGGGGACTTAGCAAAATTCATCCACTGATATATTTATTGCAGAAAAAGCTGAGGAGCGTGGCTGAAGAATCCTACCATAATGACAACACAGACATACACCAGCTGGTCAAGGATATGTTTGCATGCTTTGAGCAAGATCTTTTCATAGTATCCATTAAATGCAATGAGGAATACATTATTGCCACTTTGCTGGACCCTAAACACAAAATTACGGAATTTCTGCCAAAGTGTTATAACTTTGTCACAACAAGGAGTCATGATAATCAGCAGCATCTCACTGAGGAATCAGATTCTGTCAAAGAATATAAAGATATGCTTATAGATTGAGTGGTGGGTGGCATTGTGATGGATCAAAGGGACAAAGTTAGGGCCAAAAAACTGCCAGGAAACATAGTGAAATGGAAGGCACCAAAGGGGCAAATGGGGCATAGTGAAATGGAAGGTACCAGAGCAGCAACATGAACCAGAACATCCCATTCCCAATATATTTCTGAACACAGGGCAATTCAGGTGTCTCTGAGGCAGCAAACCTACATTTGTGGTGGTGGGGTTGCACTTGTGGTGGTTTGCCCCACTAACAACACAAGATGAAAAGAAGACAATAAAAATAATGAATCTTCCCTGGCACCAGCTTAGTGTATTCAGCAGGATGCCATGTCCTCAGATGCTCCCCGATAACCTGCATTCATTAATGTCCACCACATTGCAATGTATGCCAAAGGATGAAGTAGAGGACCCTGAGGATGGGAACAGTGTGTAAATTTTCCTGTGCCCTGACCCTAGAACAAGAAGCTGATGTCAACACAGATGTTATGCTGATCCTCACATTGCCAGATTTTTTAAATTTTCCCTCTGGGATGTTTATCCACGTTCTGTGTGCTTTTGGAGATGGACAGGGGAAGAGCAACAGCAGCTCTCAATTTCTAGTAGGGGGATTTGGATTTCACATGCTTAACATAAATGTCAAGGTGTTTATGTTACATGTGCTTTATGAGGGTTGTTGTGCCAAGTTGTGTCCCTTCCTCTCCCCTTTTCACTATCTTGTCACACATAGTGCACAGTGCAGTCACTGATGACTGCACTTTGATGGCCACAAAGGATAAAATATTGTCACACCCCCTGAGGGGACAGGTGGAGAAGAATGGCCTTCTACTTCTTCTCCAGAATCACCTTTACTGGCTGGGTCAGGTGATGCTGCTTCTGACTCAGCATCAGCACTAGAACTAAGAACAGAAGTATTGGTGTCAAGTGGAGCCTGTCCCAGTCCCACACAAGTCTGCTCACAATCAACAAGCTGCTGTGATTGGTGAACATCCATCTCTGACAACTGAGCATCAGGAATTACAGCAAAACCAAACTACACAAAATCACTGCTGGTGGTGGTGATACCCATCCCCATTTACATCTATTTCTTCCATTCCCTATTGCTTTCCACCAAAAAATGCTGTCATGCTTTCCTTCACACCAGTTTCTTCGCTACCACTCATACTCTCATCACCACCACCACCAGTCTCTTGATGCTCTATGGGAGTGGGACTATTTGGTAATGATGACAACTGCAACAAAGTGTCCCCTACTGTCATACTTGCCATCTCCACAGAATAAAACTGCAACACAGGCAGCTGACATGCTACTGCTCAAGCTACTAGACAGTTCTGCCTTCATCATCATAATTCCCCAGAGTGACAATGCCTGGGGGAATCAGAATCACAGGGTAAGGAGTATGTGGGCTCCCTTGACTGTTGGTATTACTGACCTCCTCTTCCACCTCAGCAGCAGAATGATGGTCCATCCAGCTAGGTCCAGCTGCTTCACCACCACCCTCACTCTCATCAAGACCCCCACCACAGTCTCACATCTTTTAACATAAGAAGATATGCAAAGATGAAAGGTTTATAAACAATATTGACCATGTAATACTTAACCTAACTCATGAGGAATACATTAGTATAATGAAACTATGTCACAACAAAACCAGTTTAAACTGTTCCACCAGACACCATCCAGCTCATATAGCACCTGTTTGCGTCCTTCAGGTGAGTATTAAGTCTCAAGACAGGTGAATGTAAGTTAAACCTCACCACAGACTCAGTGCCACAAAATTGGCGAAGAGCCAATGTATTTGAAAAGGGAACTAAAAAAGAACCTGGAAATTATAGACCTGTGAGTTTGACCTCTGTAATGGGAAAACTGCTAGAAGGGATAATAAGGGACTATATTCAAGATTACAACTCAAAAAAATGAAATAATTAGCAGGAATCAACATGGATTTTTGAAGAATAGATCATGCCAAACTAACCTTTTCAGCTTCTAGGAGAAAGTAAGCAGCAACCTTGATAATGGCAAGGCAGTTGATGTAGTATATCTAGACTTTGCAAAGGCATTTGGTACAATGCCACACAGAAGGCTGGGGTATAAAATAAGGAAATCGGGGCTAGGAGATGACCTTTGCAATTGGATACAAAACTGTTTGAAGGATAGGGAACAGAGTGTGGTTGTAAATGGACAATTCTCCAATACAGTTAAAGTGGAGAGTGGAGTACCTCAGGGTTTAGTATTAGGTCCACTGCTGTTTAACATGTTTATAAATGACCTAGAAATAGTTATAGAAAGCAAAATATCAATATTTGCAGATTACACAAAATTATGCAGGGTAATTAATTCAGAACAGGATAATTGCTCTCTACAGAGGGATTTATATAAAATGGCAGATTGGGCAAACAAATAGAATATGAAGTTTAATGTGGGGAAGTGTAAAGTCATGCATTTGGGAGGAAATAATCCCAAGGCTACTTCTGAACTTAATCAAGTCATTTTAGGAGACTCGTTGCTAGAGAAAGACCTGGGTATTCTTGTCAACTACAAACTTTGAAACAGTGGCCAGT
This sequence comes from Rhinophrynus dorsalis, assembly GCA_037306005.1. NCBI lineage: Eukaryota > Metazoa > Chordata > Amphibia > Anura > Rhinophrynidae > Rhinophrynus > Rhinophrynus dorsalis. The sequence continues at coordinate 260,243,153 of CM074722.1, forward strand.
GTCAAACAGCAGTAGCAAAGGTAAACAAAATCTTGTCTTGCATAAAAAGAGGTATTGAAGCAAGAGTGGATTACATCATTTTGCCATTGTACAAATCTCTGGTAAGACCTCACCTTGAGTATGCAGTGCAGTTTTGGGTACCAGTTCTGAAAAAGGATATACTAGCACTAGAGAGGGTACAGCGAACAGCAACAAAATTAATTAAGGGAATGGAGGACTTGACGTATGAGGAACGACTATACAAACTTGGTTTATTTACTCTAGAGAAAAGACGACTAAGAGGAGACCTTATCACATTGTACAAGTATATGAGAGGTCAATACAAGGATCTCTGTGGTGAGCTATTTATTCCAAGGCCTGATCAGGTGACCAGGGGACACCCCTTGACATTAGAGGAAAGGAGGTTTAGACTTCAGCAGAGGAAGGGGTATTTTACAGTAAGGTCTGTTAAATTGTGGAATTCTTTGCCTAAGGAGGTGGTTATGGTAAATACAATGGATACATTCAAGAGAAGATTAGATACATTTCTTTCAAAAGGGAACACACATGGTTTTACTGTTTTTTAGTAGACAGATCAGGAAGGTCTGAAAATGACTAATTTATTTAGTAGCAGGATAGCTATACAGTTCTCATGTCAAAGGTTGAACTTGATGGACTTGTGTCTTTATTTAACCTAATTTACTATGTTACTATGTTAAATCAATGAACTCAATCCAAGCACTATGGATCTTCCTATTGGACTCTCTAGGGACTTGTGGGTTTTGTGAAGACAATGGAACATCTTAATCACTGCTTGAGTTCCTTAATAATCCATGGCTCACCAGAAAACCTAGTATGAGCCTACGCTCTCTTGAAAGGTCTCTAAATAGAACATCATGAGTGACCGTGTCCCAGAGCTGTCTAATACCCTCCAATAAATATTGTGACTTATTAACAAAAGAAAAGAAAAGCATTTCTAGAGCAAATCAACAGCATCGTATGCATATGGGAGAAAAATATATGTCTACCAATATACAGGATGTATTGAAACCCTTAATGCCAGAGATACTTTGGAGGGGTTAAAAGCCAAATCTGAAAATGGAGAGGTTTTTAAACCTTTTATCCCCTCCTTTGATGTAGTTTGTATGATCCTAGATTGCTCCTTTTTTCTTTTATGTGCTATCCTTTACTACTATGCAGTCACCCTTGTCTACATTTATTGTGATTTCCATAATTTTAAAGAGGGAATCAGTGGTTTCAATCTGGACAGCGGATAGATAAATAAATAGACAGATAGATAGATAGATAGATAGATAGATAGATACTAGTAGTTTTAAAGGGATAGTAACCCCCCCGAACAACGTGACGCCAAAAGAGAGCAATGGTGCAAACATACTGAACTCCCTTATTCCCATCTCTCAAACCTTTATGGTTTGAGAGATGTAAGGCAAGACAGAGCTCCGCTTCCTCCCCCTTCTGCCTGAAAAGCTGTAAAGCTGTCAGAGGCAGAATCCGGTCGGCCGACTTTCGGCGGTTCTGCAGGAGCGCTGTAATCTAGATATCTCCGTATAATTACTTCATCGGAATGGTTTACAACATGTGCTTGCAAGCCAGGCACACATTTTAGACCATACCCATGAAGTAATAATACTGAGATATCTAGATGACAGCGCTCCTGCAGAGTCACAGTCTGGTCCTGGAAGCAGAATCTCATGGCGTCCTCTATACAGCGGACGTATGAGAAGGAGGAGGGAGCGGAGGTCTTTCTTGCCTTACATCTCTCAAACCATAAAGGTTTGAGAGATGTGAATAAGGGAGTTCAGTACGTTTGCACAATTGCTGTCTTTTGGCGTCACGTTGTTCAAGGGGGTTACTATCCCTTTAAATTGAGGAAGATACTTAGTGACCAATGTTTGTACTATGATTAAACATGAAGCTATAGAATTAAATGCATAAAATCTTGTGACCAACTGTTGTGTCTGGTGTCTGTAAATGTTTTGCTTAATCAAAAGCGCTTTAATGCAAAAAAATATGGGAGCTCTAATTTCCTTAATTATTAGTGCTACAGAAACACACCTCTACTTTGCTTTTACCCCAAATGAGTGTCTGCAAATGAGTGCCATCTATTTAAGGTTGAACCCAGAAAATACAGGGATGCTAATGGCGAGGGCCCATAGAGGAAAAAAAACCCTCTTCCACACCAAACATTGGCCTTTGATCATAGTGGGTCCATGTGAGAATCATAGCCTTGATATTTCAAGACCCCCACACACACATACGCACACATAGGTTTGAGCTTTTATATCCTCAAGACTAGACTACTACAATTGCCCTAAAATAGAGTTATGCAGACTGATGCTTGTATAGAATGCTGTAGCCATGTTATTAACAAACCATCTTTATTCATGCCACATTACATCTGTTCTCTATGATCTACATTGGCTCCCTTTGAAACATTACATACACTTTAAGTTTGGTTTGTTAATATACAAGTGATGAGGACCCCAGATTGTTTCTTCTGTTCCATCTCATCTGTTGAGGTATGTATGTGAAAATATGTTATTGATCCTTAGGATTCCACTATATACTTTTAGGGCCGAAGCATCCATATATAGAGCATACTGTAATTATCCTGGATCTCACTGCCATGCAGAATCAGAATCTGTCCCACTTTAGACACTTTCAAAAGGAGAATAAAGGCATTCCTTGTTATCCAAGTTTTGATTAATATATCATAGTTCTTAAAACCCTTTTGTCCATTACCATTATCATTTTCAACTCAAACTATTTTTTTAATTCTATAAGCACTTTGAGTCCCACTTGGAAAAACTGATCTATAAATGAATTATAAAGCATGTTTTTATTAAATGTTTCCGTTGACATGATTGAATTACATTTGACTTTGGGGAACAGTTCCAGAGCAACAGTTTTTGTGTTCCATGGTGATTAGTTTGATGCAGCATATGGAAGAAAATAGGCAAGAATGGATAAAATGAAAAACATATTTATTTAAAAGAACATAAATCTTCCAGAACTGGTGCACTCTTTATGCAAATAGGAATAAGAAGACGGTATAGGAACCGACTTGCCTGCATTTTACAGTATGTTGAATTTGTATAGTTTTGTCTAGGATGAGAAAGAGTGCTTCTTGAGCAAAGGAGTGTTTTAGTATTTGGTGCTACTTCATTGTTATTATATTATTTATCTTATTTTTTTTTCTCTTTCTTTGCTACTAAATTAATATATATTGATATTTTTTTTTTAGATTGTCTGTTAAATTGTAATAAAATAAATAAAAGCATGATTTATAAAGACATTCAAGTAGTTCCTATCCTAACTCATCCTACTGCAGAGTTCAGACAGCTATTTTCAAGATAATTGTATTTAACCAGAAAATGTGTATGGATTCAGCTGAACAGTGGTACAGTATTTTATTCCCATCTTTCTCTCTTTGCTATAGTCAAGAATATTCTATTCTGTAAAAGTCTTTCTACATCATTTATTTTCCTGTATCATTTGTTTTGTCTCTCTTTTTTAAAGAGAAGCAAAACTACTGATGAATTTGACAATAAAATAAAGTTATCAGACTACAAAACATTCACAAGACAAATCAGCTGACAGAGACAAATCTTTTAGCATTCTGTTTTTTACAAACCTTTATATCATTTTTCACCATAATCTGCCACAGGTGCTTTAAGATGGCAGTTTTGCAAGGCTGTGATTTTGGGATAGGAATAAAGAATTATGAACTTTATGCTAAAATAATCATTATCATCATCTTCGTCAACAAGAAAGTTTTACATTGAATACTTGGAAATTTGTTAATATGGGTAATGCATAATCAATTTATCCATATTATGCATTTTATTTCTCAAAATGTTAAGCAATGCAAAAAATCATAAGATTTTACTGCATTAAATAAAATCATATATAGCTGTCTGACATTTCAGGACAGATTGAGTTGTTGTTTGACTATAGAAAACTTTATATGTGCATTACAGTTTATCCACTGCAGTGTAATCTAGGCCATTATTAGGAAATATTTTGTCAGCTAATGTTTTCTTGAGTCACTGAATTTACTGAAAATGTATTTAATTCATATGTGTAATAATTAAAATATGATGCCTCCTTTATGTGGCCTAATGTAACAAGACAAAATGTTCAATTATACCTGTACTAGTTGAAGAGCCCGTTACACGGGCCACAGTGCCACCACCAGCCGGTCGGTCGCAAGGCAGTCATGCGCAGTAAAGATTGCCCTTGCCGTGGCTGATACAGAGCAGCTCTGTATCAGCCACGCATGTGGGCAGTCTCTACTGCACATGACTGTAGCACACACAGCGGTTTCTACTGCGCATGACTGCGTTGTTACACAAGTTTTAGCAAATTATTAAATAGGATACAGGGTTTCTTAACTACTTTACTCTATGATGGAGGGGTGATCTTTTATGCTAAAACAAATTATAAACTCAGTAATACCAGGAGAGTTTGAGCAATGTAAGCCTAACACTCAGTTCCATGTCATCATATCCTTCATACCGCCAATACAAATATATTTATAAAATCTTCTTGCCATCCTTACAAGATAGAAAAAAGGTATGACAAGTTTTCTCTTTTTTTTTGTAAATAGTGATGATTACATTTGCCAAGTCGCAGTATATACTAAGAGAATTATAACAATAACAAGGTGGTGCATGCATAATAGTATAAGAAAAGTGTAATATTTAGGATTATTGTAGGTAAATTATCTATTTATTTACTCACTGGATGCTAGGTAGATCTCCACAATACTGAAAAGCGAGGGATAAAAATGAAATCTTACGTACAACACATTTCTTGCACCTAAATGTGTGGTGCAATGTTGTGGGGAATCCCCATGACAGCAAAATATATGATTATACATTATGAACTTCTTTAACCCAGAGCAGCACCCTCCTACTCCGGGGGGGGGGGGAGGGCGAGTGGCTAATGTTTATTTGCAGAATTATGTTTAGGTACAATAATGTTGGTTACAAGTGAATACATAAACAACATGTGACCTGATTCACTCTGCCCATCATTAACCGTTTTAGTTTCAGATGGGTATGCAACACCTTGTTCCCCAATGCATTTCACATCACTCTGGCAGTCAGAGAGTTAAATACAATTAGTTACATATAACAAACAAACAAGTATAACTTGTATGAATTCTCAACTGATTGGGGGTAACTGTGGACCATAGAGGAGTGCAACAACATTATTTTGCGCCACTCTGGTACTCAAGAGGTTAATCTCTGAGATTTTAGAGTTTTTTGAATTTTCAGTATTCCAATAACATTCACACTAAATGACATGTTGTAACTGTTTAGTGTTTCCTTAAAACCACCCCTTAAAGGGATAGTAATGTTTCATAATAAAAGCAGCTCTAATTAATCATCATAGTATTTGGGCCTTGGAGACCGTTATTTCAGTTCTGTCAGAGTTGTAGTTGAAGAGTAATTGAATGATAAAGTATCCCCCTCCCGCCCCTTTTACTGATATAACACTGCTCAGCTCAGAGCAGCAGGGAGGTACCCAGGTAGATTGCAGAGAGGGACAATCTTCAATTAAGGGAAAAAACTGAAAAACTGTAAAGGGGGCAGGGTTTTCATTGTTTTCACAGTAGAATATTGACCCTTGATGTGAGCTGTCTGGTCAATGGACTGGATTCCACATCTGAGGAGTGAGGGTTTACACCAGGTAAAAGGAGTGGGAGGGTTAAACTTTATTGTTCAATTACTCTTGAACTACAACTCTCTCAGTATTGAAATAACTCTCTATGGCTCAATTGCAGTGAAGATTAATTGGAGCTTCTTTTTTTGTGAAACATTACTATCCCTTTAACTCCTATTTAGTAGTAAAGTTTCCTACCTTACATGCTTATAAAATATTTACCACATATGCACATTTTAATAAGAATTATTGGATATTTACCTTGACAGAAATTAATGCCATCTCCAGTATATCCATCATTACAGTAGCAAGCAGTGATTCCTTTCACGGTTTTACATGTAGCATTCACATGGCAGTTCCTGGGGCATTGCTGAAATCCCTGGCTCAGCAATGGAAATATGCACACTGATAAAAAAATAAATACTTATAGTGAGTAGTAGTTACGGTATGTATTAAGAAAGCAATAGTAAATACTTACGATCAACTATTTCTATATTGTTATTGGACAATGTTGCTACAATACATTATAATAGAAAAAGTGTCTGTTCAGTTCAAACAGATTCAATAAGAATAAAAAGTTATTTAAAACTTTAGAAAGCATTAGGAAAAACTAGAAAAAGTTTACTGAAAAAGAAGTCTGTGACATTTGAAAGGTTTCTTAACATACTTTTTTTGTTAAGAAACATGGAAAAAATGTTGTGACTCCTACTGAGCAGGATGTTCAATTATTAAAAGGTATAACACTTAAATAGTAAAACGTGAGAAGCCTAAAAACAGGCTGATGGATTCTATTCACCACAAATAAAATACACAAATCACAAAATGACTTACCTATTAAATATAATTGTTTCATTTGAGGTGGCTGATTAGACCTTCACTCTAGAGGCAGTCAATGTGTTTCGTTTAGAACTTCTCAGCACAGTGACGCAGTTGATTTCCTTTGGAGATTTTCCTGTTTCTTTGTTTGTTCAGGCAGTGGGTCTATTTCCTCTACTTTCATCAACTTTAACAAGGAGTTCACTTTTTACAATGCATATTTACATTTTTTTTGTTTTTCTCTAGATCCATATGCTACTAAATTCAAATTTTGCCTAACCTAAAAAGGAGTACAATGTTAATATTGTATTAACTTGAGCAATTGTCATATTTTTGTAAATTACAGTAGCAAACTGCTTTAATGCCCATAAAGGCAAGGGAGGAGGCAGAGCTCTCAATGTCACGCCTTTGACTGATCCTGAGAAAGATTTACTTTGCTTAAGTGTTGTGTCTATGGCTACTTGGAAAATATTGCTCTCTGACCCATCTACACTTCCTGGCACAAGAATGTGAGCAGGAAAATTAACTTATGCTATGCCCTGATGGAAGGGAGTGTCTTATTCTTAGTCTCTGCAATGATTTCTAAGTAACAAACAGATTTAAACCCTTTTTCAGTTTCTTTTTTTTTTTTCATAACATGTATGGAAGTTATATTATGTTTTTAAAAACCTTTTGGAATTAAGAAGGAATTAAAGGAAAACTTATGCTTTAGTTTAACATAGTCACAATATAATTGTGTATGACTATACATATGACACAGTACCGTCTGTATGTAAATAACACATCATACAAGCACTAACAATTGAGTAACACATACAATCGCAAATTTTACATTTTGTATAAATATATATTTTCACATACTTGTATATACTATATATATTATTGAGCATCAAAAAGATCTATACTGGAAATATGTTAATGTTTTAATGTGTGAGCCACAATTTCATCAGGGTGTTATGATGAAAATGTGGCTCACACATTGAAACATTGTCATATTTCCAGATCTTTTTGATACACCATAAGTCCTGTGTGTGCTAACCTTCTTCTGTATGTGTATAAAATGATGAATTCCACTGGATCAAACACACGTACCAAATGCATGAGTATCACAGTGTACAATAGGGGGAGTAAAAGAGACAGAGAAAAAAAGAGAGAGATCCATTGTAAATAGAAATAAAAAGAAAAAATCATATAAGAAAGATGGGTAAACACGTACTAAAACAAATTAATTAGAAATAAATATTATATAACATTTTGGTAATGTGCGATTCAATAAAAAAGTGATATCACTAAAAATGATAAATAGGTCAAGCAAAAACATAAAATAAAAGTCATATATAGAGCTCCCATATCTGTATCTGATGGAATGGATATACTATAGATAATCTAAGTATGAATGTACTAAAGATCTCCACTATACAGAGGGTAGGTATACCAAAGGATATAAATCTTATCTCACATCAATAAATAAACACAGGCACTAAATTCTTGATGCCCAGAATAGATGGTGCAGCAGGCATATACACTTGAAAAACAAGCTGGATCTCCCATTACTAGCTCCACTTGATATTTAGTGTAGGACTGAATTCTTCAGTATTAACAGTCCTGGGCTTATCCCAATAGTGATATTTTAAATATATATGGACATCTAAGAACAAAATATCAACGTGTTTATTATAACATCTCCCCAGGGCTCTTTTTATTTAGATAGGGCACTGCAGGGGTTTTAAATTAGGACTTGCTGTTATTATGGTGTACCTTGGCGGGGTGGCAAGCTTACCAACTTTTGGCCAAAATATTGGGAACTAAACCCTCATATTTATCAATATAGTATTATATATGCCCAAAACAGGGTACACTTTTCAATTAGAATGGAGGAGCACAGATTTGCTGTTTTGTGTTTCTACTTTGGGTTTCAGACTAATGCTTGGGGGACTAGAGAACCCCCCAATTTCTTGCTGCACACTTCAGTTACTCTGACACTTCATTGCACTATCAGTATTTATATGTATCTATTAAGTTGTTAGCGATGTGAGCTTTTTCTTTATATACATATACATAAAAATACATATCTATGTGTGTGTGTGCGTGTGTGTGTGATGGGCAAGGTGTTTCCTTTTTTCATGTGTATGTAGTGAGTACATGGCTTGTCTCTTGCAGGTTTTTTGCATTGTAATTGACTGTGGAATAACAGAGCATGCTACTGTCAATTAGCTGTTTTCTTTGGATGTTTTTCGATACATGGCTTTAGACACTTAGAATATACCCGCCAATATACTCATGAACTAACATTTAACACATGCTATCTAGGAGAGTTATGGACTTCCACAGAATAGTACCAAACAACATTTAGCTGGCACAATTAAAATACTGGGTCTGTTTCCCTGTCACAAAGCTGAAGTCTAAACCTGGAGTAGCTGAAGAGAGACTCCAGAGAGCATAGTCCATGGGGGATGCTTGTGATAGCAAACCCTTGCTACGGCCGAAGCCAGGTATAGGTGCTAGATGCAAAGCCAGATGTGCAATGCTGGTTAAGCCAAGACCCTGACTTGGATGGAAGTAGGTGTGCACTGGTAGAGGTTCCAGACAGAAAATGCAGTAGGACCCCAGATGCAGATCTATCAACACAGGAGCTGGAAGCAAGGATGACTACTGCAGGTACTTAGAACAGTAGGACTACACAACAGAAGCAACAACCTGCAAGCAATCGCTATACAGGCTTGAACTGATCAGAATGGGATGAGCAGAAATATGCTCAGATATGGACAGAATGCTAAGACTGCTCTGTACTGGACAAGAGAGCAATAGGGTATTGCCCTGCACAGACAACAGGCTGAGACTGCCAAGAATTCAACAACAGAGCTACAGGGGTTTGCCCTTAACAGACAGTAGGCTGAGACTCCTCAGAATTTGACAAGAGCAATAGAGTATTGCCCTTCACAGACAGCAGGCTGAGATTGATCAGAGTCTGAAGGTCAGAATAGTAGCTCTGAAGGAAACCTGACCATAGATTTAATTGAATACGACAAATATAACACATGCTATAAATCTTCGACCAAGATTAAAAAGAAATCTGACTAATATAGCAAGTGCTATAGATTTCTGACCATGACTCAAAATTAATATGACTAAGACAGCCAGTGCTTGAACCACTCCAGAGAAGGGAAGAGAAACACAGAAAATAGCAGGCTACAACAGCCACCAAGTGATCAACCTTCACTCTTCCAGCACTACACAATTTGTACCCAGTACAGGAGTATTGAAACACAGTCAAGACAGCCAAATGCAGAGGGAGAAGGGACTTCAGACTAACACTGCCATATCAGCTTTGACTGTAGGGGCTTTAGGGAAATAACTGTCGGGATGGGTAGGCTGAGGCAGAACAAAGAGAAGTGGAGGTCCAAGTTCAAGCCAGACAGAGGGTTAGAGATCAACACCACATTCCCCCAGGTTCAGCATCTACTGCCTAGGTCTAAGGCAAAAGTGACTATGGGTAGGGAAGTGAGCACAACATCCCAAGGTCCAGAAGCACAGAGAACAACTAGACCTGATGGTGTAGATGGTATCAAGCAGGAGGAAACCAGAATCAAAACAAGCTGAAGTCAATGGGAGCATGGGGTGTATAGGAGGTAAGAAAATCTTACATCAGTAAATGTAAACATAGAGAATGTGAGAGGCTTCTGGGAATGAACAACAGCACAATGGCCTGTCCTATGGCTAGTCACAGCACAGAAGCATCACATTATAGCTCTCTAGTGTCATTACAGAGGAGAAATTTCCACACACATAATAGACTAATCGCGCGCAAGAGGGTGGTCCAGTTCCAAAATGACAGGCAAGGCCCCCTGCACAGGAACACTAGCTAACCCCCGATGTACGTTTTAGACTAGTTGGGCCTCGTCGGGAAGGTGCAGCTGGATTCCCTAGGCACTGAGAGCAAGAGTCCACGTCTGGATTACCCTTCACTCTTAGGGAGACCGCATAAGAGTATTCAAAATAAGCATAGAGAATGTCAGAGGCTTCTGGGAATGAACAACAAGTCCTCGTTGCATGGGAACACCAGCTAACACATTATGTACATTTTGGACTGCCTTCTGCTAGTGCAGCTCCTGCTGCCAGTGCTGCACCTGCTGCCAGTGTGTCTTGTAATTCTCAAGAAGGGGGGTGGGGAGGAGATGATGTCAAGTGTGACAGCAGGGAACCCTAAGTCACACCTGTCATCCCAAAGCAAACCTGCCACTAGTGCTACTACTAAGAAGGTCCAGCAGATTGAGTGTGAGTAATGTAGGAAGGGGTGATCATAATATTACTAGTAAGGAGGAAGACTCAGAAGCCTTACTTCTAATTTTCTCACAGCCATTGGCTGGGATATGCTTACGCATCTCACAGCCAATTAGTTTAAAGCACAGTAGCTCAAAGCTGATTGGCTGGGAGGTACATAAGCATCTCCCAGCCAATGGTTGTGAGACAATTAGAAGTAAGACTGCCCATATATAAGGGCAGCCTCAATTCTAATTCTCTCAGACCGGAGCGGGCATCGGCCCATGAAGAAGAAGAGGGGAGGGCTGTGCCACCTTATTCTTTCTCCACTTCCGCCTTAGCGCCTCACACAGCGGCAGAGACAGCAACTTTGAAACGTTATGTTGGATTTTTATTTACTTACAGAAAATAGACATACCATTTCATTATGATATATATAAAACATTTCATGACATGTTTATTATTATATATGGGGGATCTTTATTTGACGACATGGCACACTACTGTGTACTTTAACCCTCTGGGCCCCAGAGAGGTACGCAACACATTGTTTTGCAATGCGTTGTTTACCCCTCTGGCACTCAAGGGGTTAAAGTATGTATGCTTTCAACTCAAACTTATTTTTTTCTTTCACAGGAAGAAGATAGAAGAGAAGAAAGAAGACAGAAGATACAAGAGAAGACAGAAGAAAGAATGGAGACAGAAGGAGACGGATAGTGGATTGACAGGTAAGTTTGACAGAGACTCTTTAATGATCAGTGCGTGACTGTATGTCAGGCACCGATCGTTAGTTTTTTTTACTGTTAAGTTCCCAAAACTGGCATTAACTTAACGCATAAAACGGACATTTGGACACAACACCAGAGTTGTGTCCTAATGTCCGTTGTGCTAAATGTCAGAAGGACATTTGTATATTGATGAAGACATTTTATTTTGTCAATCGGTATCCATTTTGCCCTACCGACATTTTTCTACTCCAACATTTGGATTGAGCCCGTGGACCCCAGTTGACTGTGTCTTTTCAGTCAGTCACACCAAATTTTGGGTAACTATGGGTCAACCTCCTTCTTCCCTTCTTCTCTCCATTGTGACCCCAGTCTCCTCTACTACAGATAACAAATGTCCTACCTAAATGAATCCCTAAAACTAAGCTTCAATTCCCCTTTATTTGTCTATCTTCTCTAGCACAAAAACATGCTGCTCTGCTCTCACAATGGCATGCTGTGAGAGCCTGGCAGTCTTTTATATGGCTGTGGAAAACTTTTGTGAGGTGGAAAAAACATTTTACACCCATTGATTTCAATGCAATGAGCTAGGCGAAAAAAATGTGAAAAAGGAAGAAAAACCATATTTTTCATAGGAAATTTTTTGCCAAGAGGAAAGTGCCATTTTTTGCCGATTTCAATTTGAGGTGAAAATTTTCATCCATCCCTACTGGTGAGATGTTTGTAATAGAGCAGCAGCAAGGAGGGACTTGTGGTGATGATGATGGTGGAGAAGCTGGGGTAGAAGAGACATTAATGACCTTTTTAGCCCAAACTGAAAAGGAATGGTAGAGAGGGATGGGCATCACCATCACCACTTGCATTAGCTTTTGGAACTTGCTACTGCTCTAATTCCTGCTGCTGCTAAGTTACAAAGGCAGCAGGATGCTGAGGAGCAGGCTAGTGTACCATAAAAGCAGTGGGAACACAGAGCAAACAACAACTGATGCTGGACTAATACAGGTTCCACTTGACAGCAGCAGTAATACTCCTGGTCCTAGCTGCAGTGCTGATTCTAAGGCAGTAGCAGCAACAGCAGCAACATCATCTGCTGCCAGTGGCAGTGACTGGGAATGTAGATGAGAAGAAGAAGGAGGCCATTCTTTTCCAACTGTTCCCTGTCCCCTGAAGTCATGGACATGGGACTATTTTTCTCTTGGGGCAGGCACAGTGCAGTCATCACCAATGGCAATGTGCACAATTGGTGACAAATCATTGAGAAGGGGAAAGGAGGGAACACACCATGGCAAATCTCCCTGATATCACACATGAAACACAGACACCGTGACATTTCTGTCAAACATGTCAAAGCCAAACACCCATAACAGAAATCTAGCACTGCTGTTATTGTACCCTTGACTCTCCAGAAAGGCAACAAGAGGCAAGGCAGAGATCAAAGAGGATGAAGAATAGAGAAACATAGGCAGAGACTGGAAGTTCCATGAGGAGCGAAACAACTAGCTCATCATCACCTTGTTCCTCTAGGGTAATAACTATGTCTGCTGCCAATCCACCTCGTTCATTGTTACCACCCCCAGAAAATGATAGCCGCTCTGTTGATGTTAGGATGTGGCAGTTCGTGTCCACCCATTGCGCACTGTGTGGTGCACTGACCACACATGTCAGTGTGGTGGAGAAGAGTCGCAAGCAGGGCATCAAGCAGCATCTGAGGAGATTCCATCCCTCACAATATGCAAGGATGCTGGCAGGGAGGGTTCATCATTACTATTAAACTGTCAGCAAGTTGTCATGTGTCCTTAGCAGGGTCTGGACAAGGGGTATAGTGACATTGGCAGTACTTGGGTTCTGGAGTTATGGTGTTTGGATACAGTTGTGTCCCCAGATGTTATTTACCACACACACTGTGCACATTGCAGTTGCTGATGAGAGGCACAGTTCCTGATCTCAAGGGAAAAATGTATATTCTAATAACAACACACCCATTATTTTGGAGAATGGGCAGGAGGAGAAGAATTATTGGCTAACTTCTTCTTTTATTATTGTGATGCTATTGCCTCCGACGCATCACTGGAGCTAGTTGTGGGTGGCGAGTGGAACCTTCATCATATATTAACCATGTCACTGCTGTTGTTGATCCCATTTCCTTTCAGCTACCGAATCACCCTGCTGCTTAAACAACTCAGCGCAGCAAGAAAGTCAGTTGCAAATTCTGCATCTATAACAGGGCATTTGACAATAGCCAGTGGCCACTGGCTAACAGGACATCACCTGTTGGCACTAGGCCAGCGTTTTGTTTTGTTTTTTCTTTCAGGGCTTCTGCTTTTAAAATAAATAAGTTAATAAATAAATAAATATATAAATAAATAAAAACATAGTCCTACAAAAAAATAAAAAACAATTTTGGGGGTTTGTTTCTAACAAGCCTAAGTCCTACAAATCAATGTTTCCTCAGGGCTTGTGCCTCTAACAACAAATCTAACAAATCATCATCTACAAAATACTTTATCAAGTCAAGTATCAGTCTACCCCAGTGGCAGCTTATGTCAGGGTGTTCCTGTCTCTATCACTTTAAATACACATTTCTTATTTAATTTTTTTATTTTTTATTAACTCTCCCCCAATACCAGTCAAGAAACCCCCCAAGACAAATTCCTTGTTCAACTGATTCATTCCCCAGACTCTACCCACCAACCCAGGCACCCTCCTGAGACCCCTTTTATACCATGTCATATGGGGTATTTTATTTGTATATAGGATTTATTTTTTATTAACTGACCCCCAATCCCAGTAAACAATCCCCCCAAAAAAATTCCCTGTTCATCAACACAAGCACCCTCATGTCCCTTCTATGCTATACTATCTATACGTTTGGGAAATAAAATAAAATTTGTTATGCATTGTGTGTAACTTCAATGTTCCCATTGATTTCAATGGAGCAATCTAGGAAAAAAAAATCTGCACTTTTTGAGGGAAATTATTCGCCAAGCGGAAAGTGCCATTATTTGCAAAAATTTTTGCCCATCCTTAATAGTGACAGCAGAAGTACTTGGTTTCTGTTGGGGGGATTTCACATTGGGTATCCTAAATTGGTGTTTGGATAGAGCTGTGTGATGTCAGTGTAGATGTGTATATTATTCCCAGTCCTTCCCTTATTTATCACACACACTGTGCACATTGCAGTTACCAATGCGAGAGGCACAGTTTCTGCTCTCAAGGGAAACATTTCTATTCTAGTAATAACACATCCATGATTTTGGAGGAGGCGCAGGTGGAGAAGCATTATTGGCCAACTTCTTTTTTTCTCCACCTGAAGTGTTGGTAGTTAGTTAAGGTGCTGCTATTGATTCAGGCACATCACTGGAGATAGTCATGGCAAGTGGAACCTTCATCATCCATTACCCATGTAACTGCTGTTTTTGATCCCATTCCCTTTGAGCTGCCTAATTATCTTGCTGTTTAAACAACTTAGCAGCAGAAGCTAGAACAGCAGTTTCCAAGTCTGCAATTACACTGGGCCATTTGACAATGGCCAGTGGCCCCTGGCCAACATAGCATGATCTGCTGGCACTAGGCATGCCGTGCATTTTTTTCTCAGCACTTGTTCTTTAACCCCTTAAGGACCGGAAAAAACTTCATTTTCACTTAAGGACTGAAACAATTTTGACTTTTTTGACTGTCTTTGTTCAACCACATTTTCTCGCTAATTCCTTTTGGTCACCCACACAAATGATATACTGTTTTTTTAAGCACACGTAGGGCTTTCTTTTGAAACCACAATTATATGAATACATCATCATTTAATTTGATTAAAATAGAAAAAAATAGGGGAAAAAAATGAAAAAAAACAACATTTTGCTTACATTTTCCTGTCAGGATTTGTATACCATTAGTTCATTACAATAAAATACCCCTAAATATATTCATTTGCTTCTCCTGAATATAAGAGTACCCCGTATGCCCAGTATTTTAATCCCTTTCTCACATTTACAAGGTAAATATTACAAGATGGATGCCATTATTTCCAACCTGTAATTTTTCAACAATTGGCATTTGAACATCATAGCTTAGCTGACGGTGCCAGAACCAAAAAAGTCCCACAAAGGTATATGTTTCTGAAAACTAGACAACATAAGGTAAATAATCAGGAGAATTTTGGAGTTTTTTTATGCAGCTATTTTTCCAGAAATATTTTTCAAAATTGTGGTAATATTTTGTTTTTTTGCAGTTTTCACACTTACATTTCAATATTATTGCTGATATCAAGCACGGGATAGTTGAAAATTTAAAAAAATGTATTGATTAGTATTCAGCTCCTTCTTCTGAGTACGGCAATACCCCATATGCATAGGTTTCTCAAGGTTTGGGGGAGATACAGGGCCCAAATTGGAACATGAATGTTTCCAGTTTCACACTTTGAATTTTCACGGCTTGCGTCACTTATGCCATGTCTCATTTGGGGCTGTGTACCAGTGCTCCACTTCAGAATTTCTCCCCCAAAAGTGTATATTTTTGGAAAGTAGACACCCCAGGTTTTCATTTTATGTATGTTTTCACATTTTTTACACACCATTTTACCACCAATACCTCATAAATCTTGACATAAGTAAAGAAATCAGCATTTTTCACACTTTGATGTCAATGTTGATGTGAATTTCAAGCACATGATAGGTGTTCATCCCCTTCTTCTGAGTATGGCAATACCCCATATGCATAGGTTTCTCAAGGTTTGGGGGAGCTATGGGGCCCAAATTGGAACATGCCCGTTTCCAGTTTCACACTTTGAATTTTCACAGCTTGTGTCACTGGTGCCATGTCTCATTTGGGGCTGTTTACCAGCGCTCCACCTTACAAATTCCAACCAAAAGTGTATATTTTTTTAAAGTAGACACCCCAGGATTTCATTTTTTTGTATGTTTTCAAATTTTTTACACACCATTTTACCACCAATCCCTTGTAAAACTTGATGTAAGTAAAAAAATCAGCGTTTTTCACACTTTGACTTCAATGTTGACATGAATTTCAAGCACATGATAGGTGAAGATTTTGAAAAATGCATTGTTTAGTGTTCAGCTCCTTCTTCTGAGTACAGCAATACCCCATATGCATAGGTTTCTCAAGGTTTGCGGGAGCTACGGGGCCCAAATT
Source organism: Rhinophrynus dorsalis (assembly GCA_037306005.1). Taxonomy (NCBI): domain Eukaryota; kingdom Metazoa; phylum Chordata; class Amphibia; order Anura; family Rhinophrynidae; genus Rhinophrynus; species Rhinophrynus dorsalis. The sequence continues at coordinate 260,259,769 of CM074722.1, forward strand.
GGAACATGCGCCTTTCCAGTTTCAGACTTTGAATTTTCACAGCTTGAGTCACTTGCGCCATGTCTAATTTAGGGCTTAGTACCAGCGCTCCACCTTAGAATTTCTCCCCCCCCCCGAAAAGTGTATATTTTTGGAAAGTTGACACCCCAGGCTTTCATTTTATGTATGTGTTCAAATTTTTTGCACACCATTTTACCACCAATCCCTCATAAAACTTGATGTAAGTAAAAAAATCAGCGTTTTTCACACTTTGACTTCAATGTTGATGTGAATTTCAAGCAAATGATAGGTGAAGATTTTTAAAAATGCATTGTTTAGTGTTCAGCTCTTTCTTCTGAGTGCGGCAATGCCCTATATGCATAGGTTTATCATGTTTTAGGGGAGCTACCTTACCCAATTTTAAACAAATATTGAATTTTCACATCTTTCTTAACTGGTGCAATGTCTCATTTGGGGCTGTGCAATTAATTTTACCCCCAAAAGTACATGTTGTAGAAGAGTAGACAACACTGGCTTTCATTCTATTTGCACTTTTTCATTTTTTTGCTGCCACTCTATCAGCAATCCCTCCCAAAACCTGCAGTAAGGCAGAGAAACACCATTTTTCACACTTATATTTTACTGTTGCTCTGGATTTCAATCAGATGATATTTGCAGATTTTTTTAAGTGCTTTACATTAGTGATGAGTTATATCATCTGATTACGGCAATGCCCCATATGCATAGGTTTGTTAGGGTTTGGGGTAGCTACTGGGCCCAGTAGGGAACATGTGTGTTTCCATTATCAAAGCTGGAAAAAACTTAGGGTGCTTTGCTTCCCATTATATTTTGATAGTGTTAGATCTAAGGAGGGATGTGTTTTGAAAAATAAAAAAACAGAATATTTCAGAGGGGAAAAGTGGCCAAATAATAAAATAAACTTTATAGCACTACTGCATTGTGCCTGCATGGTACTGCTTGAAGCAGTCACCCATGCAGAGGCCAGGTTTGGAATGGCAATCAGGACAGTAAGTGGGGGTATCTGACTGTATTCCCTTGCTGTAGCAAACCCTGCAGCGCTTTTGTGGGTTTTTCTTTTGGGGGGTGCGGCGGTGACGGGAGAGTTTAACCCATGACGGTCCAGGACCGTCATGGGTCCTTAACAGGATACAACCCATGACAGTCCTGGACCATCATGGGTCCTTAAGGGGTTTAAAAAAAAGAGGCCTATAAAAAATAAAGAATTTTTTGGAGTTGTTTCTAAAAAGCCTAATTCCTACAAATCAATGTTTCCTTACGGCTTGTGCCAAACAAGCCTAAGTCCAACAGTGTTTCCGCTGGGTTTGGGCCTAACACAAGTCTTATTTCATACAACAAATCAATGTTTTCTCAAGTCTAAGTCCTAAAATCAATGTTTCCTCTTGGCTTGGGCCTAACACAAGTCTAATTTCCTACAGCTAATCAAGGTTTCCTCAAGGCTTGTGTCATTAGTAATAAGTCTAAGTCTTGCAAATCAATTTTTCCTCAAGTCTAAGTCCTACCTATCTTCCTCTACAAAATACTCTATCCCATCAAGTATCAGACTACCCCAGTCACAGCTTACATCAGAGGGTCCTTGTCTCTATTGTTATTATTATTATTATTATTATTATTATTATTATTATATAGCAATTTCTGATTTTATTTTTCATTTTATTTTTTTATTTTATTACATTTTCACCCATCCCTACTCCCATTCCACACTTACTAAATTCTTAGAAACATGAACAAAAGTAATGCAAAAGTATGCCTAAGGAACAGTCAACTTGCTAAATGTTGGCATTTGGCATGCTTCCCTTTTCTTTTGTTGAAAACAGAAGTTTTAAAGAACTGATGCCATGTGTTGAACCTTGCTGGAATATGCTGTCCCACGGTTATTTTTCAGGGATGGTTGTGCCAATGTTATTTTATTAGGAAATTAGTGTTGAATCACAACTTTAACTTTCAACTATTTATTTCTCCACTTCAGCCCTCATAAGAAGTTACATTGCAGCTCAAAATCTTGCAGTCATAGAAAACATAGGCAAAATATGGCAAAGTTGTCATGGTCAAGTAACTGGCAGTAGAGAAGATGAAAACATTTTATTTATTGTCTATGGGTGAAAAGTTTCGAGAAAAAAAACAGGAAATCATTGTTTTTTCAAGAAAAGTCCTGAGGAAAATGTATTTGACTTTCCTGCCATTGTTATTCATGACTAGGGGTACAAACCACGTTATTGTCCGCTTTTTTGAGAGAAAAAAATATTTAAAACCAGTGATTAAAATATATGCGGTTTTCGCTCATTGGCCAAAATTCTTCGCCAATTTTTCAATGGCTAGAAAGTTTCTGCCCATTGATTTATAAACACAGAAACATAGAATTTGATGGCAGATAATAACCATTCAGCCCATCTAGTCTGCCCATTTTCCTACTGTAAAAACCTCAAAACTTTTTTTGGTCCTTGGTCTTTCCTTATGTTAAGGATGGCCTTTTGCCTATCCCTTGCATGCTTAAATTCTGTCACTGTATTAACTTCTAGCACTTCTGCTGGTAGGCTATTCCACTTATCTACTACCCTCTCAGTGAAGTAAAACTTTCTTACATTACATCTAAACCTGTGTCCCTCTAGCTTTAGACTATGGCCTCTTGTCCTAACATTTTTACTCCTTTGAAATGTACTTCCAGCCAGCACTTTGTTGAATCCCTTCATGTATTTGAATGTTGCTATCATACCCCCTCTCTCTTCTCTCCTCCAAGCTATACATGTTCAGATCCTTTGGTCTATCCTGATATGTCTTTTCCTGTAAACCAGTCAAGATTTTAGTAGCCCTTCTCTGAATTTTCTCTAGAGTATCTATATCCTTCTGGAGATGGGGTCTCCAGTACTGTACACAATACTCTACGTGAGGTCTAACTAGAGATCTGTAGAGTGGCATGACAACTTCCCTTTTTCTGCTACTAATGCCCCTAACTATACAATCTAGCACACTGCTTGCATTCCCCACTGCTTTATTACATTGCCTGTCTACCTTTAAGTCATTAGAAAAAATTACTCCCAAATCCCTTTTCTCTGTTGTCTCTGACAGCACAGTACCCTTAACAGTATATTTTTCCTTTGGATTTTTATGTCCCAAGTGCATTATTTTACATTTATCAACATTAAACTGCAGCTGCCACACTCTTGTCCATTCTTCTAATTTACCTAAATCATTTGTTATTTGGAATGTCTACCCTATTGCAGATCTTTGTATCATCTGCAAAAAGGCATACCTTACCTTTAAGACCTTTTGCAATACCACTAATTACTGTCACTCAGCCATTGCCTTATCCATTTAACTATTTTTGTATCCAGACCCAAACACTGCAATTTGTTAATGAGTCTTATATGAGGGACAGTGTAAAATGTTTTACTGAAATCTAGATAAGCTATATCCACTGCTCCCCCTTGGTCTAGTATTTTAGTTACCCAGTCAAAAAAAGCTATAAGGTTAGTTTGACAAGATCTTCCTGCTGTAAACCCATGCTGTTTGGTATCTTGCAAGCTATTCAAATTCAGATATTCAACAATTCTTTCCTTTAGCATAGTCTCCATTAATTTTCCCACTACTGACTATTGACTGGGCAATTTTTCCCTCTGTGTGTGTTTTGGCACATCTAATAATGCATTTGGCCTCTTTCAGCCTAGTTTTGTACTGATACCTATCTCATTCCTTCTGCATCTGCATATATTTCTTAAATGCTTCTTTTTTCTCCTTTACTATATTTGCCACTTCTGCAGAGTTGCACTGTGGTTTTCTTTTTCTTTTACCCTTGCTGACATGCCTAATGCAATTCTCTGTTGCGTTTAGTAAAACACATTTCAGATAATCCCATTTCTCTTGCACTCCATTTAAAGATCTCCAAGTTGTTAAAGACTGACATAAAAATGTTTCCATTTTAGAAAAATCAGCCTTTCTAAAGTCTAGAGCCTTTGTTTTTGTGTGGCACACCTCCTCCTCTATCTTTATATTAAACCACACAGACTGATGATCACTGGAGCCCAAACACTCTCCTACAGCTACATCTAATGCCGAGTCTCCATTAGTAAATAATAAATCTAGTGTGGCTTCCTTCCTAATCGGCTCTTCTACTAATTGACTAAATGCTAATCCTTGTAAAGAATTTAGGATCTCTCTACTCCTGGCTGAACCTGCTGCTTGGTTTTTCCAGTCCACATCAGAAAGATTTATATAATTTTTGCCTTTTCGCTATAGAAACATGCCATATTTGTGGAAGTGTAACACAATAGAAGCAGCTACAGACCGAGGTAGACATGATGTGCTGTTCTGTTGTAATTTGTTTGGAAAATTGAGGTAGGAGAGGCTAATAGTGACTGTTATCGCTATGAGAAAGTTTAAAAAATAGTAAAAGGAAGAACTGGAAGGACTCTTATGTGTCCACTGCTTCTGAGGAGGAAGAGGAAGTGAGTACTACTGAACCAATACTGTCCAGTCCCCCTAAATCACCCCTAGGGATTTTGGGGAATTTAATGGGAAGGGAGGAAGAGAAGGGTAGTACTAGTGAGAGCAGGACAGGCCAGCCGCGTGCGCCTGCAGCACCACAACTAGCTCTCCCCACTTCAAGTATACGTGGAAAAAAGAAGAAGTTAGCCAGTAATGCTTCTCCACCTGCCCATCCTCCAAAATCATGGGTATGTTATTACTAGAATAGAAATATTTCCCTTGAGAGCAGGAACTGTGCCCCTCACATCAGCAACTGCAATATGCACAGTGTATGTGTGGTAAATATGGGAAGGACTGGGTACAATGGGAACATCTAGACTCAAATAAAAAACCTGGCACAAATCTATGTAAACAACATGACACTTAGGGTTCCCAATATGAAATCCTCCCACCAGAAACCAAATACTGCTGCTGTCAATGTGCCCCTTGTCCACTCTCCGCTAAAGACACGTGACAACTTGCAGACATTTTAACATTAATGATGAACCTTTCCTGCCACCAGATTAACATATTCTGTGAGATGGAATCACCACAAATACTGCTTTATGCCCTGGCTATGATTATCCTCCACAACACTGCCATGTGTGGTCAGTGTACCACACAGTGTGCAATGGGTGGACACTGACTGGCCCATCCTGATATCAACTGATGGCTATCATTTGGTGGGGGAGATAATGATGAATGAGGTGGATTAGCAGAAGATCTAGTTTCTCTAGAGCAAGAAGGTGAAGGTGAGCCAGGCGTTTCTTTCATCATCGAACTTTCAGCCTCTGGGTTCCTCTATTCTTCCTCCTCTTTGATCTCTGCCTTGCCTCTTTTTGCCTTTGGGGAGAGTCAGATGGTACAGCAACAGTGGTGCCTGATTTCTGTGCTGGGTCTTTGGCTTTAACATGTTTCACATAATTGACATGGTGTCTGTGTTTCATGTGTGTTATCAGGGTTCCCTCTTTTCCCCTTTTCACTGGCTTGTCACAAATTGTGCGCAGTGCTGTCACTGATGACTACACTGTGCCTGCCCTAAGGGAAAAATAGTCTGATGCCTAGGACTTCAGGAGGGAGTGGAAAGGTGGAGAAGAATGGCCTTTTTCATCTTGTCCTCGACATTCCCCTTCACTGACTTGGGCAAATGATGATGTTGCTCCTGTTGCTGCAACTGCCTTAGAATCAGCACTGCAACTAGGACCAGGATTATTGCTGTTGCTGGCAAGTGGAACCTGTCCTAGTCCTGCATCACTTATTGACCTTATTCCCACTGTGTCCGCGGTGGTCTGTGGCACACTAGTTTGCTCCTCAGCATCCTGCTGCCCTTCGAACTCCGTATCAGCAGCAGTAGTAGTAAACTCTACAAATTCCAAAAGCTCACGGCTGATGTTGGTGATCCCCATCTCCATCCCTGTCTCACATTCCTTCTCAGTTTGGACTAAAAAGGCAATATATGTCTCTTCCACTCCAGCTTCTCCAGCTATTACAGACATCTCTCTGGTTAGAGGAGGTGATGAGAAATGTGACAGAGTGTCCCCTAATGTCACACTTGACATTTCTTTTTGATCTAAAAAAGGCAGGCTGGCAGCAGGCATGGGTAGCTAATCTTTGCTCCTGGTGGTGGAATTATTTCTGCTAGGCAACAAATCTGCCTTTTTCAGGATCATGTTCCACCTGGACAAAGCTGTGGGGGGACTCCCGAATCAGGGGAATGGTGTGGGCTCCGTTGACCACTAGTCTGGACACCCTGCATTACTTCCTCTACCACTCCCCTAACTCTAGTCCCACGAGCTGCTTCTCCATCACTGTTAATACTACTAACAGCAACCACATCAATTTCAATCCCTGAGTCTTCCTTGATGATCAACCCCTCCTTCACTCTTAACTCTCTATACAAGTTGCTGCACTTTATTAGTAGTAGTACTAGTGGGACTGCTTGATAATGGCAAGTGTGACTTTGGGTCCCCTGCTGTCAGACTTGGTATCATCTTCTCCTCCCCCTTTCTGAGAATTACAAAATACACTGGCAGCAGGTTCAGCACTGGCAGCAGGTGCAGCACTGGTGGCAGCAGGGGCAGCACTGGCAGCAGGTGCAGCACTGGTAGTGGGCACAGGCAGGTGACCTTTCCTGCTCACACTACTACCCTCTTCTTCCTCCCATGAAATACATTTCCACAAGACCCCTAGGGATGATTTAGGTGAACTGGCCAGCATTTTGTCTGTAGTGCTCTCTTCCTCCTGCTCCTCAGACTCATTTCCAGTTTTTTTTAGTTTTAAACTTTTGGTCCCTTGCTATCACACTTTTCATCATCTTCTCTTTCTCCCCATGCTGAGAATTACAAAATACACTGGCAGCAGGTTCAGCACTGGCAACAGGTACAGCACTGGCAGTAGGCACAGGCAGCTGACCTATCCTGCTCACACTACTACCCTCTTCTTCCTCCTGTGAGATAAATTTTCCTAAGATCCCTAGAGGTGATGTAAGGGGAATGGCCAGCATTGGGTCTGGGGAACCAGGGAATCCAGAGCCTTTCATGTTGGTGGTAGTAGTCACTTCCTCCTCTTCAGACTCACTGGACACATAACAGTCCTTCCAGGTCCTCCTTTCATTGTTATTCAACTTACTTATAGTGATTGCAGTCACTATGAGCCTCTCCTGCCTCAATTTTGCTATTAATTTCACAGAACAACAGCCTTGCACCTCTCTTTCACTCTGTAGCTGCTTGTATTGTGTTTCACTTCCTGGAAAATGGCACATTTGTATAGCAAAAAGATGAAAAACACATTAATAAAGGGGAGAAAACTTTCTAATCATTGAAAAAATAACAAAGGAGGTTTGCAAATGGGCAAAAACGGAGAAGATTTTAACCACTTTATTTAAAGAGGATTTTCCCACAAAAAAAGAGAACAACCACATGCTTTTTGTAGATTTTTTTCACAGGAACACAACAGTACCTTCTCAACCCCATATATGTGAGTACATAGTACAAGAACTGTGCAATTTTATTTCTTTAACAAAATGCTTTCTGTATGCAATGGGGGTGGAGGCAGTATGTGTAGACACTCTGACCCTTGTCATCTCCAAAAGAAAACTCAAAGTCATACTCCTCTATAGCTGGAGCAGAAAATCTTGGAATACTCTCTGACACATCAACAGCACTTCTATTATATATCCCAGAGCTTAGGGAACATTTAGGAGTGCTTCTGATACTGCTAGTTATGACCTTCTGACCTTTTGATGGTGTATCACAGAGTCAGACATGACAACAGATAGCAACATGTTTAGCTTTTGGATCCTGAGTGAAGTATCTCCATACTGTGGACTTCCTATACTGTGGGGCTCCTGAAAGACTGCTACTACTAGTACTAGGGCTCGATGTTGCTGAAAATGTACTACTACTAGGTGTCACAGGTGCTGCACTTTTAAGGGCAGCATAGGTACTCATCAAAGCTAAGGCTGTGGATACTGATAACCTGTCTTGTTGCTGATTACTGAACACTATTAGGGTGTGTGGTTGAGTGGGACTTGGACTTGGAAGCAGTGATGATGCTGATGATGACTGACAGGATGACTGTATATTTTTTTGGCATCTTGTTTTGTCCAGGGTCATACTTTCCAATAGTTTTTTCAAATAGGTTACAGACAGACACAGTCCTCCTTTTCAGTGGTGGAAGACTGGTCCTTTGCCTTTAGGCTAACATACTGGCCATGTAATCATCGCTCTTACTCTGAACTTCATCTGTAACTGAAGAAGAGGAAGATGTTTAAGTGACATATTTTAGATCTACATTACCATCAGTCATAGGATACCCTCAGCATTGCTCACTGCTTCTTCTCTACTACTTTTATATTTGTCTCAGCTTTTAGAGGTTGCGAACAATTTTTTATTACTCTTCCCCCCTCTGATGGATTTTCACAACGTTCACTACTGTTCTGAGGGCAGGTGTTTTTGTGCTTGTTTGTCTCAACGTCAAACGCAGAGGTTGGTTGAGCTGCTACACCTTCTTGCACTATGCTATTAACACTGGAATGTGACTCATCATCTTGACTGTTTTTAGATGGTTTATTAATAGTACTGGGTTGGTAGACGTGTATTTTTGATGGGACTTTGACAAGCTACATCTTGCTCAGGAGGAGAGGGATCACCATCATTAACAATGGCTGCAGTCAGGTTTTGGACTACTACTTCACTCACATGTCCCTGCACTGCTACAAATCCTTTCACCATCCCCCTACCCCTTGTGTCTACTAAAATATTGTGTGTTTTTTTTTACTGTAAAGTATACAATAGAACTGATTGTGTCATGGCTCTCTACTCTTGCATCTAGTATCCCTCTTCCTCATTCACAGCTCAAATCAGGGTCTCTGTCTCTGTCACCTATCATTTTTCTTTAAGCAGCAACAGTGAGATGTCTGTAATAGAGCAGCAGCATGTAGGGACTAGTGGTGATGGTGATGATGATGGTAGAGAAGATGAGGTGGAAGAGACATTGATGGCCTTTTTATCAGAAACTGAGAAGGAATGGGTGACAGGGATGAGGATGGGAATCACCACCACCACCACCACTAGCAATAAGCTTTTGAAATTTGCAGAATTTGCAACTGCTCTAATTCCTGCTGCTGCTGAGATGCAAGGTCAGCAGGGTGCTGGGGAGCAGGCTAGTGTGCCACAGACCACCGTGGACACAGTGCGAATGGGGTCAACAAGTGATAAGGGACTAGGACAGGTTCCACTTGCCAGCGGCATAAATACTCCTGGTCCAAGTTCCAGTGCTGATTTTGAGGCAGTAACAGCAACAGCAGCAACATCATCCGCTGCCAGCACAGACAGTGAATGGGAATGTGGAGGACAAGAAGAAAGAGGCCATTCTTCTCCACCTTCCTCCTCCCCCCTGAAGTGATGGGTGTGGGACTATTTTTCTCTTGGGGCAGGCACAGTGCAGTCATCACCAACGACACTGTGCACAATTTTTGAAAAGTCAGTGAGAAAAGGAAAGGAGGGAACACACCTTGGCACAACCTCCCTGATATCACACATGAAACACAGACACCATGACATTTATGTCAAACATGTTAAAGCCAAACACCCATTATAGAACTCTAGCACCACTGTTACTGTACCCCCTGACTCTTCATAAAGGCAACAAGAGGTGAGGCTGAGATCAAAGAGGAGGAAGAATAGAGAAACCCAGGCACAGACTGTAAGTTCCTTGACAAGTGAAACAACTAGCTTGCCATCACCATCACCTTCTAGGGTAACTACATCTTCTGCCAATCCACCTCATTCATCATTACTTCCCCCACCAAATGATAGCCACTATGTTGATGTTAGGATGTGGCAGTTTGTCTCCACCCTTTGCACACTGTGTGGTGCACTGATCACACATGGCAGTGTGGTGGAGGAGAATCGGAAGCAGGTCATCAAGCGGTATCTGAGGAGATTCCATCCCACATAATATGCTAAGATGGTGGCAGGGAGGGCTCACCAATACTATGAAACTGTCCTGTGTCCTTAGCTGTGTCTGGACAAGGGATATAGTGACAGCAACAATACTTGGTTTCTGGTGTCATGGAGCTTGGATACAGTTGTGCCCCCCACATGATATTTGCCACACACACTATGCACATTGCAGTTGCTGATGAGAGGTACAGTTCCTGCTCTTAAGGGAAAAAATCTATTCTAATAACAGCACAACCATGATTTTGGAGGAGGGGTAGGTGGAGAAGAATTATTGGCCAACTTCTTCTTTTCTCCACATAGACTGGGGGCTACTTATTGTGCTGTTACTTCCTCAGGTGCGTCATTGGAGCTAGTTGTGGCAAGTGGAACCTTCATCATCCATCACCCATGTTACTGTATCACGGTGCCCGTGATTGCTGCAATTCAGTGTCTATCACCTGTAGGGGGCTCCCGTTGGCTGTCTGCCTTCAGCCCGCCTCACATTGCCTTTTTAAACTCAGTCTGGGCACCCTTTGATTGCCCTTTCGTGGTGTTTTTGACAGCATCCACTTCGTCCTTGCTGCAGTAGCTGATTGGGCCTGTTGCTGAGTTCCTGAGTTCCTGAGTCAACCTGTTCCTGAGTTCCTGCCTGCTTTGTCAGTTCCAGTCCGGTTCCGGTTGTTCTCATCAGTAGCTGATGCTCCTGTTGCCAGTCTGCTTGGCAGCGCTTGATCCAGTTGATCTTCTCTGCTGGTTCCTGTTGTTTCCTGCTTCCAGTTCCTGCATCTGTGGTGACATTGTTCTTCATTCGCTTTGGCGACATTTCCTCCTGTTGGTTTCCAGCGTGCGGACGCTGGTTTGCTTCACTAAGCCTTGCGGCTCACATTCAGCCTGTTGGTCCCAGCGTGCGGACGCTGGTTCGCTCCATTAGACTTGCGGCTCTCATTACAGTCTGTTGGTCCCAGTGTGCCGGTGCTGGTTTGCTCCATTTGCCTTGCGGCTCACATTACAGTCTGTTGGTTCCAGCGTGGGGACGCTGGTTTGCTCCATTAGCCTTGCGGCTCTCATTACAGTCTGTTGGTCCCAGCGTGCGGATGCTGGTTTGCTCCATTAGCCTTGTGGCTCCCGTTACAGTCTGTTGGTTCCAGCGTGCGGACGCTGGTTTGCTCCATTAGCCTTGCGGCTCCCATTACAGTATGTTGGTTCCAGCATGCGGACGCTGGTTTGCTCCATTAGCCTTGCGGCTCACATTACAGTCTGCTTGGTCCCAGCGTGCGGACGCTGGTTCACTCCATTAGCCTTGCGGCTCACATTATAGTCTGTTGGTCCCAGCGTGAGGACGCTGGTTTGCTCCATTAACCTTGCTGCTCACATTCAGTCTGTTGGTCCCAGCGTGCGGACTCTGGTTTGCTCCACTAAGCCTTGCGGCTCTCATTTTGCCTGTATGTTCCTAACGTAGGGCGCTGGTTTACTCCCTGACTTGCAGTCAGGTTCTTGATGGTTCCGAGTGCGCTGTCCAGTCCTAACAGCATTGATTCCTACAGTATATGGGCACGAGAGTTCTGATTACTGTGAAACCACTTGACCTGGTAACCTCTATATTCCATCTTACTGTCATTATCATCTGACAGTCATTAGGTTACTGTGGTTGTCACCTTCCTTTGGGCTGCCTTGCCCAGTATATTGGTAAGGCCGGTAGAATCTTTCACTTTGCCACCTTAAGATTGCCTTACCCGGTATTGGCAAGGCCGGTAGAGCCTACTTATTGGTATTCCATCAGGCTGCCTTGCCCGGTATATTGGTAAGGCCGGTAGAACCGCATACTATTCCATCTTAAGGTTGCCTTACCCGGTATTGGCAAGGCCGGTAGAGCCTACTACACTGGTATCCCGTTAGGCTGCCCAGCCCGGTATATTTGCTGGGCCGGTAGAGCCTCTTGTTCCAGACTCGCCTGGGTTGCTTTGCCCAGTATATTGGCAAGGCCGGTAGAACCTATTTGCTATTGTCATTATTTGCTATGTATTGTTTCTGTGTGTATGAAAACCCCATGGGATTGCCTTTAACTTTTCAATAAAGTAATGTTTTTACCTAAACCTTACGTTTGAGAGTCTTAGCAAACCGTGACATACTGCTATTGTTGATCCCATCCCCTTTCAGCCGCCTCATCATCCTGTTGCTTAAACAACTCAGCAGCAGACAATGGCTAGTGGCCACTGGCCAACATGTCCTGCTGGCACTAGGCCAGTAGGACATTTTTTTTTCTCGAGGATTGTGCTTTAAAAAAGCAATAAAACATAGATCTGCAAGAAAAACATCAATATTTGGGGGTTTCTTTCTAACAAGCCTAAGTCCTACGAATCAATGTTTCCTTAGGGCTTGTGCCAAATAAGTCTAAGTCCTAAAAATCAATGTTTCCTTAGAGTTATTGCCAAACAAGCCTAAGTGCTACAAATCAACGTTTCCTCAGGGCTTGTGCCTCTACCAACAAATCAAACAAACCATCCTCTACAAATAATCTATCAAGTCACGTATAAGTCCACCCCAGTGGCAGCTTTTATTAACTGTCCCCCCAATACCAGTCGAGAAACCCCCCAAAACAAATTCCCTGTTCAAGTGATTCATTCCCCAGACTCCACCCACCAACACAAGTACCCTCCTCAAACCCCATTTATACAATTGTCTTATGGGGGATTTTTAATCACATTTAGGATTTATATTTTATTAACTACCCCCCAATCCCTGTAAACAACCCCCCCCAAAAAAACATTCCCTGTTCAGCTGATTCTTTCCCTACACCCCACCAACACAGGCACCCTCATGCCCCTTTTATACTATGCCTTTGGAAAATAAAATAATATTTGCTATATGTTTTATGTAAATTCAATGTTCCCAGTGATTTCAATGGCTTGAGCTAGGCAAAAAAAAAGAAAATCTGCACTTTTCGCTGGAAATTATTTGCCAAGCAAGAAATGCCATTATTCACAGATTTCAGTTTGATGCTAAATTTTTCTCCCATCCCTTGTGCTGACCCCTGCAGGGCTCTATCCAGATTATTCTCCTGAACATTCTCAAGGAACAGATATAAGGAGCAGTTTTTCAGGATCCAAAGAAAAGGTGCAGTGACTCTGAGTATTCCCTTTTCTATTATATTATACATCCAAAAGTTAATAATGTTCAGTCATTTTAAAGGAAGATTTTGAGGCATGGACTAATTTATAGTGGTCTACTGAAAATTGCAGTTTATATAAAATATATACAGATGACTTATATATTTTGAATGTAATGTTTCCTAATAGTTTGGGTACGCTTGTTTTTCTGAACAGGAAAACACAACATTTTTCTATGATTAAAACTTACACTGTCCTCAATTAAATAGTTTCTACCTTCTCTGGTCCCTTTCAGCACCAGTGTCTAGCTATATATCTCCGTTTGTAATCCTAAACTCTTCAGGTTAACTTAGATGCAGTACTGTACTCTTCTGATGTCAATCTGTAACATCCTTGCCTGCCACTGGACTCTTCTGATATTTACATATGCTGGGTCAGGGATAAGCAAACTAAGACCTCAATAATTATTAACAGGCCATACTTTCAAGATAACCATGCTTGAGCATAGCTGGATCAGTCAATGCCTTAGTAACTTTAAATGATCTACTTTGGTTGAAACAGAGATATCTTGAAAGCATGAAATGTCTGTAATTCTTTAGAAATTGAGATGGACCTAGATTATATAATTTGCTTTAGTCCTGCAAATTGTACATTATGTAACTTTATGACAAGCTGGAGTGCCCAATGTAAGCTTACTGGTGAGTTTGTAAAGTAGACTCAAAAAGAGGTGACAGAATGCTATTTGATAGATAAGTAAAACAAATAAAAAAAAAACATAAAAAAACAACACGGGGTAAACTGCAAGGTAGGCCACAGTGGGCCAGATACTTGAGGAACATGAGTGGGGTTCAAGGCTGGCTATCAATGGCCTGTCTACCTTGCTGCAGCCCAGGCCGGTTTAGAGATACAGGCTGTAAGGCCAGATTAATGCTGACCAGAAGAGCCAGCCTGCACCCTGGGTGGCAACCCAGCCCAGCTGCTACCCACTGAGGTCGTAGAAGACAACAGGACACACAGAATACCTGCTGTACCTGACGATAGTTGCTGAATCAGGAACAATGCAACAAGGAGCTCAACTGAGGGGACAGAGTAGGAATCAGTAGGCAGGATCAATTGAAGACAGACTGGTAGTTGAAGTCTGACTGGTGGTTGAGGTTCAACTGGTGTTCCAGGTCTGACTGGTGGTCAATGTACAACAGAGGGTGCACGGAATCAGAACCCACCAAGGTCAAAGAAGATAGGTAATTTGACAAGCCAGATCAGCAAAGGATGGGCAACACAGTACAAGGCAGCAGATGAAGAATGGTTGAACAATAGAGAGAGGTCCGAAACAAACTGACAAAGCTGTACAAGCCAGCAGGTAGAAGAGAAGCTGAACAATGGAGACAAAGTCGGCAAAGGGCTATCAGAAAGCCTGGTACCAAATCATACATCAGGAAGGAAGTCAAAGGAGAAGCCAGGTCAATGCACAAGGAAACACTCTGGAACAAGATAGGAACTACGAGTCATGAACTGTAATGCTTTGATCTTGCCCCAACACTGAAGTGCTGGCACTTGATAAAGGCTATGCAAAACAAGTGGGGAGTAAGAAACAGGAAAACAAGAGAACCAAACAAAAAAACAGGTAAGGAATCACAAGAAAGGTAGGAAAAAAAAAGGGGGAGAACATGAAATTTGTTTCCATACATAGTGGAATGTACTTTTTAGAAATCTAAGAAAACAGTTTATATTTTTCATGTTCTGGGTGTAAAGGTGATTGTTAAATGATAGTTTCATGTGATATATACCTAGCATTTTCTTTGCACACTCTCTGCTTATAAAGTGTGTATTGTGCAATGTAAGATGCTGCTGACACAATTCATTTAAAGTCCAGCAAATCAAAGCACATTAGGAATATATCACATATATACTGTAATCATCTAAATCATTCTGATTTATTAAGAATTACATGAATTATTAACTAGCTCTTCAACTCAGAGCTATATTTCTAATGTGGGTGTGAACTTGTCCATTCAATTTAATTGTTCTTCCATTGATCCTAAATTAATTAGACATGGGTATCGTTCATGGAAAAAAGTGAATATGAAATGTTTCAAGTAGCAAAAGACTCTCCTTGAACTTGAAGGCTTTTTTGTGGCTTACTGAAGTGTAATCACTTAACGCATATCATAGAAAAAGCTTTATAATATCAAAAGTTACACTTTCCCCTGATGAAATCATATAAAATAATCAACACCTGGCAGGTAATTACTTGTCATACTTAAATCATAATGACCATGACTTTTCTGGGTCAACCTTTCTTGTAAGTTCAAGCATTTCTTTAAAAAGCAGCAAGACTTCCAATCTTTTTTTATTTAAGCTACACAAGAAGAGAGTTTTAAAATATTTGTGTCTTTTTATTTTCAACTCATATTGTATGAATGGGAAATATATGCAGTAGATATAAATTATATTGCTGGAAATTAAAAAAATAAGACAAATTTTACACCAAATTTTCAGTGGTATATCTCAGCCTAAACATTATAGTTTTAGTTTTTAAAAAGAACACTGTCCTTGGATTTTTAATAAAAATCAAAATTGTGCAATACACAAATAAAAAAACAAATATGGTAAAATGTGAGTATGTAACACACCCATGGGTGTTCTACCTTATAAATATGTTGTCACTGTTTAGTTTATTAATTTATCCTGAAGGGCCATCTTCCATTCTACTAGAAGAAGTAGTCAGTCTTTGGTCCTACGTATATAGGGAACTACATCTCCCAGACTCCATCATTCCACACCAGCAGATGACAGTCTTCAAGATATGGAAGTCAAAATGTTGATTAACCCTGTTGTATGGAGTTTTCTGCAAGAGATCCTCATGGGCTCTCTCTCTAATCTGTGGGTGCCAAAATGCACTCCAAAATGGACACCAACAGTCCAGAATTTCCCTCCTTAAGCAAGTTAGGTCAGTCAAAATGAATGAACCACTGAATAATTCACTTTTGTTGGTCAGACAAAATTTATGATCCACTGATTGTCACATGTGCTTAATCAGGAATATTGTTAAATCCTGGCATGTAGGTTTCCCATGAGGACCAAAATTGACCACCACTGCTTTACACTCTACACATTGTCAATTCATTGCTTACTAAGAGATGCAGTATAATTGCCTGTGTATAATATAAAATAAGCAACACTTGAGACCTGGCAGAGAACATTTCAGTCTTCCAATTGATTTCAAAGCAATGAGTTAGTCCACATTTTGCGAACAGTTTGCCGCTTGATGAAAAATGTCATTTTCTCCTGTTTTTCTTTTGAGTTGAAATCTTTCACCTGTCCCTAATCCTGAGACCTTAGAGTACTGATATACTATTCTTCACCAAAAACACATGACCTCCTCCACAGAACATATGTCGCTACACACCTGTATCTGTTACTCAGGCCCGTGCATTAGTCTGAACAGTACACAAATCCCCGAACACTATTGCTACATTGCCCTCAGCCCAGACACCAAACAACACCCTTAATTAACCACATACATAGCTACTTGAACAGACCACAGAAATTGGTTAGATCTGGTTGCAAATGAACGAAAGCAAAATATACTATGTACGTATCACAAACCTATTCCCATAAAATGTGACATGTAAAGTGAATAATATTAAGTGGTAATAAGTAGTGATATATTTAATTATATTCCAACCAAAAACAGATCTTTATGCATCACAGATACATCAGTAAATGGTGCAATACTTACAGTTGGTTTTACTCTTATTTTGGATACACAAGAAATTGTATTATAGTTCAAAACTTACTACCTGTGCAACTCAGATACAGCTGTGTAAGGTGCAATATGTATGATTAATACCACCTCATATTGATTGCGATCACAAAAAGTCTATATCTATAACAAAACTTATACAAGGTACACTTATAGCAATAGATATTGTAGCATGAAAAAATATGTTTACAAAACAATCTATACTATAATCTAACACAAATGTGTATATGCTCTAAAATATTGTAAAAAATATTTAAAAATAGAATATGGAGGAGCTTATTTTAAAAAGGACTAGATATTTTCACTGCAGACGAAAAATTACAGAGACATATGTTCTGTGGAGGAGGTCACGTGTTTTTTGAGTGACAAGATATAATCTAATGAATACATTGTTAATTTGTTGCATGTCTGGAATCATTGGACACCTTATATTTTTTCCACAGGACATTTAAGGTTACTAATAATTATGATCTATTGCTTTATAGTCTAACCCTTACAAATAAGGATTGTTGTGGCACTTTTTTAATAAAATAATATATCTCACATTCTGATATCTCTGATTTTCATCCTCTTTAAGCAGTAGTGCTCTCAATATTCTTGTTTTATATACTATGAAACTACAGTGTTAAAATGCAGCCATAATGAACATGTCACAAGTCATCTGAACTGTGAGAATGTTTATGGATTAGGGTATGAAAACATAACTTAATTTGACTAGTATGACTATGGTACAAAAATATATAATGAGGGAAATGTACAAAATGAATACTAAGCTACATAATGTGTGAAGCACTAATTGTGCTTTGCCTATGTGCAAAGCTTTCTGTACTGAACAATATGAGACTGTAAGGATATTTCAGTGATTGCTGTTCTTCTGCACCCAGAAAAAGCCTTTGTACTTAAAGGATACAGAGAAAATCCACTTGTCTCATCATCTGGAAAACATCTTTAGGGCCACTTCTCCTCTGTGCAGTCATATTGCAGAGCAACCCTAGTGGTACAAAATAACATAAACAAGCAGAAATCCTTATATAACAGACTGAATCCTGCACAGCAGAATTGACATGATCCACATCTAAATGCTACATAAAATCATATAAACAAACAATGTTAGGTCTTTGGAAAGTTCAGAAGCTATTAACTCCTTGAGGACCAAAACCTTTTAATGACAAGCAAAGAGAATATAGGGTTAACATTCCATTTTAAAGGCAGTGACAGCAAGATCAAAGGGCAGTGAGATAAAATCAGGGACTAGCCCTGGAAATCTGGGATAGTTTATTGGTGTGGAAAATAGTGCAATACAGTTTCATTTCCTTATACCTACTATAGGGGTGGTGTTAAAAAGGTAGACATTATGCTTTTCAAAATAGAAATAACTCCAGAGGAATGTGCAAGGCATTCCAAATTAATTCCTTGTGCAACCTGTGGAATTAAACATGCTAATACATTTCACTATATGGAATTTGTAAGATTTTGGCAATTCTATATATTTTATTTTTTTGTTTCCATTTAAGAGGTGAGCCATAAAGGGATAGTAATACTTAAAGTGTAAAAAAAAATATGTTGTATGGTTTCTCCCCCTGAGTACTCCCACTGCTGAAAGGTGTTTCATTCAAAAGTTATTAATTTTCAAAGTTTAATTTTTTAGGTGCAATATCAAAGTGGCCTGAAATTGTACAGTGGCGCTGTTGCTACATCATCCTATGGAGATTTATGGTCCCGGGACCAGAGCTGTCCATAGGATCGTGTAGCAACAGCTATGCCATAAATTCACATAGTACAAAATGTTTTGCGGCATCCACACCAGCCAAAAAGCAATCCATAATCTAGATGAGGTCTTACGAAGTGTATTGATCCTCTACCCACTACTAGAGAGAGCAAACATTTGCCAACATCTGGAAACCCATCTCCTGCCAGAGAACAACCAAGCTCCTACTTCTTAGATTCCCAGCAGGAGCCTCCAGCACACTGTTACACTTTAAGATTCTGGTTCCAGGCTAATGCCACAGTATCAGTGCACATGCACAATATTGTCATATACATGTGACATCATCACACGGCACAGCTATTTCATATAAAATCCCTACTCTATGTTCAAACAATGCTCAGTTGTCTGACTTGCTCAGATTTGAACCTGTGCTGCCTGTCCTGATCTCTACTTGGCTTGACTTCTGAACCGGTGTTGCCTGCCCTAAACTCTGCTTGGCCTTACGTCTGAACTTGTACTACCTACCCCGACCTCTGCCTGGCTTAACTACTCTCCTGGATCATCGTTACACTACTGTGCTTTTGGACTTTATTAGTTCTTGAGACATGATATTCTTTGTTGAGCTGGTTCTTGGTTCAAATTCTTGTTGTGTGGTCATTTGCCTCTTGCTATTTACCATCATTGATAGCAATAGCCCCCTGCTTATTTTCCTGGGCAGTTTATCCTTCTCAGGGTCTGGCTTCAGGAAGCTTACATTCATAGAGTTTCAGTTTACCTCTGGCTGACCAGTGTAATGACCATTACAGACAGAGAGACTGAAGGATGGAAGGCAATCAGAGCCATCATTCAAGACAGACTTTAAAACAAATTAGAAGCACCACTCTACAAATAGTATTAAAGGTGTGTAGGTACACCAAGGGGAATGTGCTTATCTGTAATTAGACAGATCAATTTACAATAGAGAAGGAGAACAGACAAATTAACACCAGACCCACTCTTCTGAGACCAGAGATGGATCCTGAGTGGTATCATGATTATACATTAAAACATTACTTTTATTAATATATCTTATCTAAAAAATGATAAACCTAAAACAAAAAGGCGAATTAAAATAAAGATGAAGTTAGTCTTCAATCCTACCCAATATGGTAATAGATATAACAGTGTATATTGTGAAGTAAATATATATATCCGTGTCTCTAATAGCGTCACAACTTACATATATCTACACCAATAGAGACAACCTAACACACTCTTATCACACATTTGGGTATAATTTGTAGCCACCAAAAAATCGGATACAGGGAATAGCTCGTGGTTAGTAACCAGTAATATAGTCCTGTCACGGTTTTATTGAACACTCAGACAATTGGGTAAGATAAAAAGCTTTATTAGGCAATATAAAGCGCAACAAGGCCCTTCACGGGTCCAAACTCTACAAACAGCAGTAAGAAAGTTTGACACAGGTCAGGGCATACAAATAGCAATACAATAAAGGAGGCTCTACCGGTCTTACCGAATACCGGGTAAGGCAGCCTAGTATCTGATGCAATAAGGAACAGAGGAGGCTATACCGGCCTTACCGAATACCAGGTAAGGCAGCCTAGTATCTTGTGCAACAGGGAACAGAGGAGGATCTACCGGCCTCACCGAATACCGGGTAAGGCACCCTGGTAACTGGTGCACAGAGAGAGTACTGACAGGTAGTAACACCATAGGCCGGTGCGCTCAGGAGGTAGTACTGGCAAAGGCCCCACCGGGTCACAAGCTGAGTGAGTGTAATGAACTGACAACGGTAACCACTAGTGACCTGATAGCACAGACTGAGTAAATGTAACAGAGGCCACAGAGAATCACAGGCTGAGCTTAATGTATAGGTTGGCAATGGTAACTGCTAGTGACCGAATAGCACAGACTAGGTGTACGTAACTGAGGCCACAGAGAATCACAGGCTGAGCGTAATGTATGGGTTGGTAACGGTAACCGCTAGTGACCGGATGGACAGACTGGTATCTCGTAATGGAAGCCACACTGATACACAGGCATAGAGTAGCGCAACCGGAGACAACAAGTATGAGAGGACTGACAATAATAGTGAGGGCAGCACAAGGAGCGTAAGTCAGTCAAAGCCTTGGACAGTATCAGAGAGTGGAAGTCAGACAAAGCCTGGATCAGTACACAGAGAGCAGTAGTCAGCCAGAGCCTGGATAGGTACGCAGAGAGCGGTAGTCAGCCAAAGCCTGAATTGGTACACAGAGAGCGGTAGTCAGCCAAAGCCTGGATCGGTACACAGAGAGCGAATTCCACAAACTGATCCTATGCTCGTATCTGTATTCATCACTCTGCCCAAAATGATCAACAGGAATGTTTATAAGTAAAGCTACAATAAAATTATAGTAATGCTGAATTGGTGGCTAAAAAATATAAATAGTTTTTAGACCTATGTAGGTCCACGCTAGTAAAATCGACCTGACGCACGTTTCGCTTTTAGCTTTGTCAAAGACAGACTTTGTCCCTGCACTGCTTCTCACAATGTAGTCTAGTTTCCTACCTGCAGCCCCAGATGACACAGTTTGCGTTTCAAAATAATTTGTATTTATTATTCTATATGTGGGGGAATTTTAATAGTTATAAATGATATGTAACAAAATACAGTGGGCTTGTGTTCATGGACATACTGCAGAGGTATATTTTAATGTTGGTGATCAGAACACTTAGAAAGTGATAACACATTGTCAAATTATTATCCCAGGGCTTCAGAAACTTTCAACAGTTCAAAGAAATTAAAAATAGACTCACTGCAGCTGAAATCCACTGACAAGAGTGTTCAAACCCTTATGGCTTCCAATTCTGAGATGACCTGATACAAATAAACACACCAACATTGAGAATATCATGCATTGGCTAAATAAAAACAAATCTTTATTGACATAAATAAAAACATAAAAACAATAGGCACTGAGAAGTGGGACACATAGACCAGTGCTAGAAACTACTACCAGGTCTATGATTAAGTGTCGTACTATGTGGTAATCTCTTACACTTCTTAGTGCCTATCGTTTTTATGTTTTTAATGATGTCGATAAAGATGTGTTTTTTATATAGTCAATGCGTGATATTCTTATGGTCAGTGTACTCCTGAATTATTCTTTCTTTGTAATTGGGGAGGCTTCATTAGATGGTATCTATAAATATATTATGGGGTTGTGTGCACATCTGATGTGGTTGCTGAATGTTTAACTAGGCTAAGTGTTATTTACTGGTAACATATTCAGCATCATATTTGAATCAGTAACCATCACCCGTATATCTCCATGAATTCAGAATAAACAATGTTGTGAGAGAATGGTCATTGACTTATTGAACCTGGGGGGGGATTAAAGCAGATAATAGTTTTCTCTGGAAATTGCCAGCGGGGGTTCCATTTGGTGGAATTCAAGCTTGGAACTCCTTGGTAGTCTTCTGAATGGCTAGTTTATATCTTCCATGAATGATGGCTTCAGAAGCCTATGGATACATACTGGGGACTTTGGTTCTGTGATGTCAGCTCCCTCATGTAGTTTTGGCAGTGTGGCTATAAGCCTAGGCTGCACTTTGATGATCCATGTTTCTAAGTTGTGCCTTCTTGCTGTTGAATGCTGTGCTGGTGCTATGATGTTCCAATAAAAATGTGCTGCTCTGTTCTCCCGTCTGAAATGCTTCATCCTCAGTGAAAAAGAAGCCACAGAGGAGGGGGGCTCAGCTCTATCCCTTTGAGTGCAAGAGATGTACCCAATGCATTGCCATGCACAGGGATATTCCATCAAACCTAGGATTTATAAAGGGATAGAATTATATTCCCATACAGAGCATCTAGACCAATGGCTGAGAGACACTGCATGCTGCTGTGAAGTTTCTTGTCTATCGGTACTCCTTAATCTTTTTTCTAACAAGGATTCACCTTATAGTTTCCAATTTAGTGTCAAGTTGAATGCATGTTTCTGCAAACCAATGCATAACACTTACATTTTTCTATATTTAACCTCATCTACCACTTTTTATGAATAAAAATGGATAAAATAAATTAGAAATATCATAATGCTTGTAAGTCTGAAAGACAAATTGGGGGTTATTCACTAAAGCGTAATAAAGAGGTGATAAAGTCTAGATGACTTCTCCAGTGATATCACTTCTCCCCTTCTATGGAGCCAATTCATTAACATGTCTTAAGTGTTGGAGATCACTGGAGAAGTCATTTCCACTTTATTACCTCTTTATCACTCCTTAGTGAATAACACCCATGGTATTGTACGGACACTTTCAAAGTATAGGGTGTTACTGTGTACACTATACGAGACACAATGGACATGAAAAGGAAATTACCAAGTATAAGGCATTGATTGTCTGTATTTGGAGTTGGGGCTGCAAGCCTACAAATAGCTGGCAGCAGCTCCTCCCACTCGGCTCACTCAGTAATGAGCATACCTTTCCACACATAGGGTCATCACTTCCGTGAACCTTTCGCCTTGTTTCAGAACAGCGTCTCAGTGGAGATTCTTGTTTAGCCACATATTTCCTTAAGTCTACCTTTATGTCTTACTTAATACTGTTTCCTTCCACCTGTCACCTCAATTACCCTGGCCCCAACACACTACTCAAATTACAGCTCTTACCTTCCCCTTCCAGCCACTTAATTTCTCCCCCTTCTTCAATCTCACCTCAGCTCCTTCAGTTACATGGAGAACTCATTACATCAGAGTCCTTCCCCTTTGCCGACAGCCGGCACATGCAGAGCCACGTGGTAATACCCCAGGTAACTTCCATTGTTTCATCACCATCAGGTTACATAAGCTATCACATGTTTTCTATTTATTATGCCTATTTATCCCATCTTACCTTGCCTATACATTTATTTTTCATCTCATACATTTATTTAATGTTCTCATAGATGTTTATCATATTCTCTACTATCGTTTGGTACGTGTATATTTAAGGTAGGTGTCTTTCCCTTATCTCCCTTCTGTTAATTAGGTATTCATCTGTTAAATTTGTATTTTAACTACTACATAACTTTTTACAGGTGAACCATCGGTGGACAATTAAATTTTCATTTTCATGTGATCCTTCAGCACACTATCTAGATACATTAAGCCTGATTTCACATTCACAGCTTTAAATCTTCTATCACTATTTGTTTATAAGCAGCACCTTCAGAGGCACTCTCCTTTTGTTTAATTCCATTTATTTGTTTATCAGGCTGGAAGGTACAGAGAAGTTCTCTCTTGTCGTGGTTCTCTGTATTTATCCAACCATCCCCGTTATCTTACCATAGCATTTACCATGTGTAACAAACATAGAGTTCCAAGCACTAGAACTTGCATGTCCCTAAACTTAAGTCTATGTTTGAAGTTGTCTGCCATCATTAGGCTAGTATATTGGATTGTTTCCTGATGTCTTAATTTCTTAGCAGCTTGACAGTTCAGTCCTAGCATCCCACCTGTTTACAAAGTCTTGATTTCACCACAGTTTGTGATGCTGACTACCAGTTTCTACATCCATAGTTCATATATTGATTTTGGTAACTATGCAATTCAAGACCGACCAAACATGCATTGGTTCTCACTTTCCATTCTATCTTACACACAACCAGTGGTGCCCATTCATAGCACTCCTTCACCTTTCCTCCCTCGCCAGTTGCAGACAGGCATAGTTCCTGCTCTCAAGGGAAACATTTCTATTCTAATAACAACACACCCATGATTTTGGAGGAGGGGCAAGTGGAGAAGAATTATTGACCAACTTCTTCTTTTCTCCACATTGACTGGGGGCTACTTATTGTGCTGCTACTGCCTCAGACACAGCACTGGAGCTAGCTATGGCAAGTGGAACCTTCAACCTCCATCACCCATGTTACCTCTATTGTTGATCCCATTCTATTTCAGCTGCCTAATCATTCTGCTGCTTAAACATCTCAGCAGCAGCAGCAAGAACAGCAGTTGCAAATTCTGCAATTATGGACTCAGACTCAGGAGGACATTTGACAATGGCCAGTGGCCACTGGCCAACATGACCTGCTGGCACTAGGCCAGTAACACATTTTTTTCCCCAGGGCTTGTGCTTTTAAAAAAAAAGGCTAAGTCCTACAAATCAGTGTTTCCTTAGGGCTTGTGCCAAACAAGCTTAAGTCCAACAAATCAATGTTTCTTCAGGGCTTGTGCCTCTAACAACAAATCTAACAAACCATCCTCTACAAACTACGCTATCAAGTCAAGTATCAGTCCACCCCAGTGGCAGCTTATGTCAGGGGATTTCTGTCTCTATCACTTTACATACAATTTTTTTTATAAACTCCCCCCAATACAGTCAAGAAGCCCCTCCAAAACAAATTTCTATTCAACTGATTAATTCCCCAGACTCCACCCACCAACACAATCACCCTCCTCAGAATACTTTTATACCATGTCTTATTGGGGGCTGTTAATTGTATTTAGGATTTCTTTTTTTATTAACTGCCCCCAATCCCAGTAAACAACCCCCCAAGAATCATCCCCTGTTCATCTGATTCTTTTTCCACACCCCACCAACACAGGCACCCTCATGCCCCTTTTATACTATGCCTTTGGGAAAGAAATTAATATTTGCTATGTGTTGTGTGTAAGGTCAATGTTTCCATTGATTTCAATGGAATGAGCTAGGTGAAAAAAGCAGGAAAAAGCAAAATAGCTGCACTTTTCGCTCTGAATTTTTCACCAAGTGGGAAGTGCCATTATTCACAGATTTCATTTTGAGGCGAAAAATTTTGCCCATCCCTATTTATTAGACACGTTGCATCAACCAGTTTTTGGACTGCCACTTTTTGTGGACACAGGTACTACATTTGTGGCTATTTTTATGTTCCCATGTCCTAAATCACACTTCAGAACCATTTTCTTTACTAGCCCTTTCCCTGATCTCTTTGTCTGTTTTGGAGGGAAAAGGACAAAGAGAGGACAAGCTCCCTTTGCCTCTTATGTTGCTAGGAGGAAGGGAGGAGGGGTGGTGCTTGCAACATTAAAAGAGACTACCAGCGAGAGCTTGGGAGGCATTTTTGGAATGGAGGAGTGGAGTGATTGATGTAGGGGAAGATGTAGCCAGTCAGCAAGCCTGTATCGCTTCCTTTTATACTATATTTCTAGGAAAAATACCCTAAGTAACCAACGTATAGTGTTTCTACTATAATTGTTTCATATTGTGCTTTATTTGCACTGCAATAAGTAATTGTCTAGTTAGTATCAGTAGGTGTTTAGCTAGAATATATTTGATCATATACAGTGTATTGTCCTTATTATAATATTATTATTTGTTATTAAATAGTATTGCTTATTGCTAGTACTGGGGTGTTATTGAGTTAACTGTGGTATTGGTCATTAGAACAAACATCTCTGAGTATACCTAGGGGCGTGAGTCACACATTGTGCAAGCGCCATTTTGGGCTGCCAACACTTGGACTTACGCACATATATTAATCGATTGGTTTATAGGGTATTATACAGTTGCATTTGTTTCCAATAACTGTGCTAGTGTTTATTAGTGTGAGCATTCTGTAAGCTACTCTTCTTGTGCTAGGCTACAGACTGTGGTGGGGAGAAATTCTTTCTTTCCATTGATTTCAATGCAAGGAACTAGGTGGAAAAAAGTGAGAAACTGCACTTTTTGCCAAATATTTGCTGCTTGGTAAAAAGTGCATTTTTTTATATCTCTCATTTGAAGTAAAAACTTTCACCCATCCCTACTTGTAATCCTGTATTGTCTAAATCCTTAATTTGTAAAGCACTGAGTATACTTGTGGTTCTAAATGAATAAACATATTTATTCATTCATTCAATTTAAAACTCCTTGATTACTATTGTAATATCTAAATGCTTTTCTTTATAACTGAAGTCATGACAAGATTCCACATACAGACTGAGTAAGTAAGGTATTACCCTTGTCAGGGAGACATGGAATTAGACGTTTAAAGATGCAGTGTCTCTTAGAAATAAAAGTATAGGGGGTCCAGTAAATCAAAAACATTTTTACTTTCTGTTCATCAGGTACAGGACTTGATTAAATCTTGTCCAGTAAAACATGTGGTTTGGCAAAATTGTCGGTATTCAGTTGCGCTACCAGCTGAAACCAAAATGTACTTCAGACAACAGAAAAAAGACTTGTGGCCAAATGTCCATTTTGTTTGTTAAGTTCCTAAAACACAAGCCAAATAGAGTGAATATTAGTAATATCAAAGGAAAAAAGCTAACGATAGGTACCTGACATACTGCTAAACACCGATCACTAGCTCAAACACACACACAGGGATGGGCATAAAAGTTTGACTCAAACTGAAATCTGCAAATAATGGCACTTCCAGCTTTGTGAATAATTTCCCTTGAAAAGTGCAGACTTTTCCACTTTTTTTCACCTAGCTCACTCCTTTGAATTCAATGGGAACATTGAACTTACACAAAACATATAGCACAGTATAAAAGGGGCATGAGGGTGCCTGTGTTGGTGGAATGTGGGTAAAGAATCAGTTGAACAGGGAATAGTTTTTTTTGGGGGGGGGTTTACTGGGATTGGGTGGCAGTAATACAAAATAAATCCTAAATACAAATAAAAAAACATAAGACATGGTATAAAAGGGGTCTGATGAGGGTGCCTTTGTTGGTGGGTGGAGTCTGGGGAATGAAACATTTGAACATTTAATTTGTTTTGGGGGGGTTCTTGACTGGTATTGGGGGGGCAGTTAATAAAAAAATAAATCAATAAAATAAAATAATAAAATTTTTATGTAAAGCGATAGAGATAGAGACAGGAAACCCCTAACATAAGGTGCCACTGAGTTGGACAGATACTTGACTTGATAGAATATTTTGTAGAGGATGATTTGATAGAATTGTTGTTAGAGGTCCAAGCCTTGAGGAAACATTGATTTGCAGGACTTAAGCCTGTTTGGCACAACCCCTAAGGAAACATTGATTTGTAGGATTTAGACTTGTTAGAAACAAGTTAGAAAGTCCTGTTTATTTTTTAGTGTAGGACTATGATTTTTTTTTAAAAGCACAAGCCTAGAGAAAAAAAAAACTCCCTACTGGCCAAGTACCAGCAGGTGATGTCCTGTTGGCTATTGGCCACTGGCTATTGTCAAATGCCCTGATGTAGATGTGGAATTAGCGACTGCTGTTCTTGCTGCTGCTGCTAAATTGTTTTAGCAGCAGGATGATTAGGCAGCTGAAAGGGAATGGGATCAACAACAGTAGTACATGGTTGATGGATGATGAAGGTTCCACTTGTCACGACTAGCTCCAGTAATGCATCTGAGACAGTAGCAGCACAATAAGTAGCTCTCAGTTTATGTGGAGAAAAGAAGTCGGTCAATAATTCTTCTTCACCTGGCCTTCCTCCAAAATCACGGGTACTGCAGCTGTCACTATACCCCTTGTTCAGACCCCGCTAAGGACACATGACAACTTGCTGACAGTTTAATAGTAATGATGAACCCTCCCTGCCAGCATCTTAGCATATTCTGTGTGATGGAAGCTCCTCAGATGCTGCTTGATGCCCTGATTGCGATTCTCCTCCACCACACTGAAATGTGTGGTCAGTGCACCATACAGTGTGCAATGGGTGGAGACGAAACTGCCACATCCTAACATCAACCGAGTGACTATCATTTGACGGGGAGGTAACGATGAACAAGGTGGATTGGCAGAAGATTAGTTGTTACCAGAGTGGAAGAAGGTGATGGTGATGGAGAGCTTGTTGTTTTGCTCATCATGGAACTTCCAGTCTCTGCCTGAGTTTCTCTATTTTTCCCCTTCTTTGATCGCCACCTTGCTGCTTGTTGCCTTTCTGGAGAGTCAGGGGGTACAGTATCAGCGTTGCTTGATTTCTGTGATGGGTGTTTGTCTTTAACATGTTTGACATAAATGTCATGGTGTTTGTTTCTCATGTGTGATATCAGGCCAGTTGTGCCGAGGCACGTTCCCTCGGCACAACTGCACAGTGCCATTGGTGATGACTGAACTGCGCTTGCCCCAAGAGAAAAATAGTCCCACACCCATGACTTCAACAGAGAGGGACAGGGAACAGATGGAGAAAACTTGTCTCTTTCTTCTTGTCCTCCACATTCCCCTTCACTGTCTGTGCTGGCAGTGAATGATGTTGCTACTGCCTTAGAATCAGCACTGCAACTAGGACCAGGAGTATTGCTGCTGCTGGCAATTGGAACCTGTCCTAGTCCCGCATCACTTGCTGACCCCATTCCCACTATGTCCAGAGTGGTCTGTGCAAACTAGCTTGCTCTTCAGCATCCAGCTGCCCTTGCAACTCAGCATCAGAAGGATTTAGTGCAATTTCAAATTCCTTATAGTCGAAAAGCTCATTGTTAGTGATGGTGATGATGCTCATCCTCATCCTTGTATCCCATTCCTTCATAGTTTCTGATAAAAAAGCCATCAATGTTTCTTCCACCCCAGCTTCTCCAACATCAACACCACCACCACCACTAGTCCCTATATGCTGCTGCTCTATTACAGACATCTCACTGCTACTTGGAGGAGGTGATAGCAATGTGACAGAGGGTCCCCTAATGTCACACTTGTCATTTTTGACCTGAAGAAGGCAGACTGGCAGCAGTAGCAGCAGCCACAGGCAGCTGATCTGTGCTCCTGCTGGTGATATTAATTCTGCACCTGCTCTTCCCCAACACCAGTTCTGGCCTCTTCAGGATCATGTTCCATGTGCACACTGTAGTGAAGGGAAGGGGAGGACTCCCAGAGCCAGAAGAATGGTGTGGGCTCCCTTGACCACTAGTCTGTAGTCGGACGCTCTCAAATGCTCCCCCTACCACTCCCATAAAACTAGTCCCACTGGCCACTTCACTATTACTGCTACTACTACTAACACTAACCACATCAAGTTCAGATGCAGAGTCTTCCTCCTCACAGTCACTAGTAATATGAGGATATTGATTACCCCTCCTTCACTCCTAACACTAACAAGCTGCTGGACCTGCTTAGTACTATCACTGGCGGGACTGCTTTGGGATGGCAAGTGTGATTTAGGGTCCCCTGCTGTCACACTTGGCATTATCTTCTCCTTCTTTGTCTCCTGAGTATTACAAAACACACTAGCAGCAGCTTCAGCACTGGTGGCAGCAGCGTTTGCACTACCAGCTGGCACAGCACTGGTGGCACTGGCAACAGGAGCAGCACATCTGACAGCAGGCACAGTATTGGTGGCAGTATGTTCAGCACTAGCAGCAGGCACAGCACTTGTGACAATGGCAACAGGGGCAGCACATCTGACAGCAGGGGCGCGGTATTGGTGGCAGCAGGTTCAGCACTGGCAGCAGACACAGCACTGGTTGTAACAGGTGCAGCATGTCTGACAGCAGACACAGCACTAGTGTCAGGAGGGGCAGCATGTCTAGCAGCAGGCACAGGCAGCTGACCTGTCCTGCTCTCAGAGTCACTAGTGCTACCCTTTCCTCCCTCCCTTTCCATTCCCTTTTCTTCCTCCCTTCCCATTAAATTCCCCCAAATCACTAGGGGTGATTTAGGGGGACTGGACAGCATTGGTTCAGTGGTGCTCACTTCTTTGTCCTCCTCCTCAGACTCAGTGGACAGATAAGGCTCCTTCAAGTTCCTTCTTTTACTATTTTTAAACTGTCTCATAGTGATAGCAGTTACTATAAGCGTCACCTGCCTCAATTTTGTAAAAAGATCACAGCAGAATAGCACAGCACGTCTTCCACGCTCTGTAGCTGCTTATATTGTGTTTGACTTCTGCAAATACATCACGTTTTTATAGCGATAAGGCGTAAACTACGTAAATCAACTGGCAGAAACTTTCTAGCCATTGAAAAAATGGTGAAAAATTTAACCCACTGGGTGAAATATGCGAACAATTTTAATTGCTAGTTTTAAAGCAGATTTTCCCATGAAAAAGCAGACAATAGCATGGTTTTTGTGGAATTTCTCACAGGAACACATTGAGAGATTTCGCCCACCCCTAAACACGCAGTCACCCTCCCAAACACTAACCCTACAATTCCTCTAACAGTAAACAAGACTACCCCTAACACTAACCTAAAACCCATATATGTATAACACTAACCTGTCATCCACTGTCTGTCTTCTTCTATCTACCTTCTGTTTTCTCTAATCTTCGTTTTTCTTTTCTTGTTTCCTAAAATGAAATGTCAATGTAAGTTGTTTTTTTTTTTAAATAAAAGCCCACAAGATATGTCATAGCTAACCTTTTGAGTGAAAACAGACGAAGGAAGATTGAAGAAGAAGATGGGGAGTAGCTGACCAGGGTGCTGAAGACTCCATTGGACATCAGGATTACTGGCAAGTGTTTATTGTCAGGGTTTTTTTTTAAGTAAGCACTCTACTAACATTTGAAAAATGTTTTCAGTATTTTGTATGTATCGATATGGGGCTTAGGGCCCAATGTCAATACCTCCAATGGTGACTTAGGTTTTTTTCCATGATCTTTTAACTTTCAATTCTAGTGTCAGCAATTTGGGGATCAGTTAAGGGACTCTGCTCCCAAGAAACTGGATACAGATTTCCCCACGATAATGTGGGTCCCTTAACAGATCTTAGTGCCTAACGCATAGAATTGACTGGTGTATTTTGGTATTTTTTTGGGGTGTTTTTTTTTTACAATTGGTGAAAATGCCTGCCCACCATGGGGTTTTTTAATCCAGTATTTTTTCACAGCACAGCTAATTGAATAGCTTACTGAGTTTGAAAAAATACCACTGGAAATTTACAAACATTAAAATACTGTACTTTTTTATCCTGACTCTACTAAAAATGATGAGTACTAGCCAAATTAGGGGTAAGTGTTAAGGAGTCTGATATACTAAGAAGAACTGTAGTGATTAATGATTAAACCATGTGTAGTATAGCTATCAATACAAATTGCCCAAATTTCCATTGACCTAAAAGGGAATTTAACAACTTTAATAATAACGATCTTTCCAATACATTGTGATAACTCAGTTAACCCCTTAATGACAGACGATCGGCGCAGCGAGTTAAGGACAGCAGAGCATTTTCTTTTCTTTTTCCGGTTCCGGACTCCCCGAACGATGTGCAGACACGGGGGGAGCCCAGAACTCCATGACGGTACTAGTACATCATGGGTCGTTCAGTCAGATTGACCCTTGTCGTACTATGACCATCAAGGGTCGTTAAGGGGTTAAGATTTAGGGTTAGTGTTGAGGGTTGGTTTTATAGGGAAGATTTTGGGTTAAATATTATTGTTAGGTGTGAGAATGTAGGATTAGGTGTTAGCATGAACTGATGTGTTTTGTCTCTTTTGCACTAAGATTATTATGTTAAATATGTTTGGAAGGCCTAGCTAACACATATATTATCTAGATTAAATTAATATTAGCCAATTTCATACTTTTATTTTAATAAATACATTACAAAGGTCTATCAGAACCCCTGATGTTTCACTAGAACAAGGTTAACCCTTGAAAGGTAAAGATGTCTTCATCAAGTTGAAGATACTTTGAGTGTTCAAGAAGTTCAAATGGAATCTGGGCTGTGATTGTTATGCACTTAGACCAAGCTTTTGCATTGTATAATCTGTGAAAGGATTAGTGGTTGAAAATTCAGAAGATGTGTTACCAATTTACAGTTGGTTTTAGCTAAATGACTGAATGTAAATCAAATGTAGCAATGTTTGCTTGGGTAACCCTTTTCTTTAGTTATTTTCAATGATTCTTATCATGCACAAAAGTCAAGGTTTGCAGCTGGTAAAAGATTGTACTGTTTTTTTTTTCATCTGCTGCTAGGTACCGATCTTATCACTGCACAGTGTTTTCAGTTTTTTGTAGCCTGTTTTATGCACTCATATGTTCCTAGAAGAGGAAATTAAAATAAGATTTCTCTGAGATTCCTTTGTATCTTGAAGTGCAAAGGTTCATGGCTAAATTAAAATAGCTTTAAAGTAGAAGATTTTCACAAGTTCAGACATAAGCACTTAAAGTTCTTTTCCATATTAGAAACCTCTCAGGATTTGTCACTTTTTCTAAATTCATACCATCTAATGTTTTAAAGCAAATAGTTTAAACTATATTTAACGTTGTGTAATATTTACTTGACAACCCTCCTTTCAGCAGATTTATGATTTTTAATATAAATAATGTAATTTAACATTTTTTAATATCTAATTAATAAATGTTTTTAATAACTTTTGAAATGTACAATTTGATATTTAAAACAGCTGTTATAAATATTGTTTGACTTATGGAAATATAAACAAGTAATGACAATAACACCACAGATAACTACAATACAATAACATTAATTTATATATTTATAGCAATAACACATATAAAATATGACTAGTTAGTCAAATAAAAAACTTAGCACTTTAACTTTTAACACTCCTATATCATACATATATATTTAAAATATTCTGCTAATATGCTTTCTGACAGTTAAGAGAATATCTCTATTTTGTGGATTCACTAAGTCAAACAATGCAACTGCTGGTTAGTGCAGCAACACAACAAGGATGTTATGCAGAGTTAGTATCACAAATCTGTGCACAGTCAATAGTGAATAGTATGCTACGTGGATGGTAAGCTCCAGTGACAAAATAATGCAACATCTTCAGGATGGAGCAGGCGAGACCATACCATCTATACTTGTCACCATACCTGTGGCTTTATGATGTAACAGGTGACCTTTTGTGACCCTTTAAAGCTATTTCAAAGTTAAATAAATGCCATCTGAGAAAGCTTTTATAAGCCCTCCCAAATATAACATTTTTCCTGCACCCAGGAGCTTTAGCCAGCCTAAAATAAATGTGATGATTTTCTGGATATATTGAGTAATTAATTATGCAGACTTAATCAGAAAGGTCAGAGAACAATAATTTTCTGAGACTAGGGGGTAGATTTAAAGGCAGCCGTTAGCAAAAAAAAAACACTACTGGGTGCATTAAGATGTGTTTAACAATTTAAAGATCCATCTAAAGAATATCTAACGGCAGTTTGATAATCATTACGGCTGATACACTGACGTGCATTGAGACTCATGGAACAAGAATCCCCAGAGCCATTCATAGGATTGCAGTACTGTTAATGGCAGTAAAAAAAAAATATGGCCAGACACCATAAATCACTGTCATACATAATAACAAGCAACACCACAGGGACAAGGAATTCCAAAAACACACCAACACAACATGGCACTGAACAATGTGGGTTATCACGCAACACAGACACCTGCCAACATCACCACAGGATCCAGACACAACCTGCACCCCCCAACTTCGCACCCGCAACTGAAAGAGACACAGCAATCAGAACACAACACATTTTAAAACACAGACACACCTGCCAACACTTACCTGGACAACAAATATCTTCCCATAGGTCATCACTCACCTCATCACCACACCTAGACAATGCCCTACCAGGTACTTAAAGGGACAGCTTACCACACTCACTTGTGGCTTGTTTTCCACTCACGGAGAGATAGAAAGAAAGAGATAGAGAGAGAACAATAAGTATACTGGGATACTTATTGATGAGAAGAATGTGGAGAAGGTGTGCAAGGGCGAGAGCTAGGGAACACCAGAAGCCCCAGGCACACCTGATCAACAGCCTTCACCTGTTGCGAGTGAAGTGGCTCAGGCTCAAGAGCCACACAGGAGCCAAACCCCACCTGGAGGACAGCACCTGCCTGCAGATGCACCGATGCAGCAACAGGATGCTCCATAGCAACAGGATGCTCTCCAGCTACCACAGGGACCCCTGCAGCAGTGGAGGATGTATAGACGACCACCAAGGCACAGAGTATACCACCCAAGGGTTACTATCTTTGGAATGACCGATGACCAGGAGATTGATCGCTACAGGTTGAGGCCGACCAGCATCATTGCCTTGTATGAGGTCATCAAGGATCAGGTGGATCCGATCAACATCCACAACCATGTCCTCACTGTCCTGCAAAAACTCCTGTGTGCCATACACTTCATGGCAAGTGGCGCCCTCCAGTCGACTGAGGGTTACGCATCTGGCATGTCACAGGCCACATTCTCCAGAGTGCTGGCCCAGGTGTTGCTAGCCCTCAAAAGCAAGGCCAGTACCTACATACATTTCCCCACCACCGACATGGAGTGGATACAACACAAGCAGGGCTTTTTATGCAAGGGAAGGCATGCCCAGGGTAATGGGTGCTATAGATTGCACCCATGTCTGTATCAAAGCCCCAGCACGTGACACACATATCTTCATCAACAGGAAGAACTTCCACTCCATGAACGTGCAGATGGTATGTGACAGCAACATGAGGATTATGAATGTCTGTGCAAAATATCCTGACAGCTCTCATGATTCATACATTCTACAAAACTCCTCAGTCCACAGAGACTTTGAGAATGGAACTTATACAGGGGATGGCTTCTGGGTGAGTTCACAATACTAAATCACACCACATCCACAGGTTTACACACAACACTGCTCACCATGCTCCTGACACACAGCTAGTACATTCACCACACAATACAACATTCACACAACATGTTCTCCCTGTCTCACCATGTCACTCACATTCCACAGGTGATGCTGGCTATGGCTGCAAATCCTGGCTACTGACCCTGGTCGCCAATCCCCAAACAGATGTCCAGGAAAGATACAACCAGGCTCATGGCAGAACTTGGAATGCCACTGAGCGGACCTTTGGCCTCCTTAAGTCTCGATTCCGATGTCTGGACTACTCTTGGGGAAGCACTGCAGTAAGCTTCAGGAAAAGTGTGTGACATCATAATGGCGTATGCAATACTGCACAACATCGCAGTGGACACCAGGCTGGTGAATGATATCCAGGACCCTCCCATACCTGAAGTGCCCATGGACATCAGTCATGTTGAGGAGACCGGCTCATCATGGACCACTTTAGCTGTGAGTATGACACAGACATTCAAACAATCCATGCAAGTCCTCCATCAGTCCTGTGAATTGGTGCCAACACACTAACCACACCGTACATGGTGTTCTGTTTCACCCCACAGGACCATTGACACAGCAATGCACTGGCAGCAGTATGGCCTCAAACATCATGCATACCATGGACGTGGCATATTGTGTGTGGGGATTTCAAAACCATCTTCCATTCCCTTCTCCACATTGACATTGATACCTCAAGGATATCACGCACACCCCCAGGAGAACCAAGGTATAGCACATATCCCATGTTCAGCATCCAGGGCTTGATTGACAGCAACTAACGTGATTTGCCATGATCATAGAAAGAGCAACCATGGCAGCCTTGTAGTGAAAGAGTGTTATCCAATGCAATGCATTGGATAACACTCTGTCACATCAGGGGTTAAAGGGCCATTAGAGTCAACATGGGACCTGTAGTTTGCCAGAGATGAGAAGAGCAGCAGAGGGATGGATCTACAGTGGTATTATTACACAACATAGAGGTCATGAAATGGATCAGATCTCCAGGGACACCATGCTGACCTGTGAGTGTGCAGTGATATGTGCCCCTGACATGAATACAGTCATCAACAAATATGTCTTAATAGTTTCATGAAACAAATAAAATTGGGCTTCCACTGTCACTCTCTCAATGGCAACCCAAATTCATTAGTTTCATGGAGCTCTCAGAACATATATGTGGATATGTGTATTCATGTCAGGGGCACATATCCCTAGGGCTGGTTCATGTTCCCTTAGTTCTCTACATAATGGGTTACAGACGAGTACATAACACATTACAAAGCAATGGTTTGTGTACTCACCTGTAACAAAACAATTGAGGGGATCATGAAGTCGAAGTTGATGATCAGTTCGAGGGTGCTTCTCCAAATCCTGTCCTCTTGTCCCACAGGCATCCATAGCATGATCCATCCTTGAACTGAAGGTTTTCCATGTGACTGGACTGATGTCTTGACAACACCTCTATGAAGCTGACCCCTTGGTGTTTCAAGTGTTTATGTTGGTGATGCAATGTTTGACCTGATGTTCACAGCAACCTCTACTGGAACATTCTCATATAGACACAGAAAACACTAATTCATGTGTGTACTAACATCCAGATATCAAACCTGTACAGTTAGAATGTTCATCTACAGAGTTGTCAAACCTTGTGGACAACACATGAACAGGACAGTAGTGTTTCTAAAGTATTAAGATTAAGTTTCAAAGGACATTTAGTGTGCTCATACACGTGTCTAATGCCTATAGGCAATATACCCAGAAAACACATGTATGTTCTAATGTACTTTAAGACACAATAAAGAAGAATCATCACTATTCAATCTGTGTCTATATGAAGAAATTATGGATTACACATGTGTCAATGCGTAACCACACTCAAGGCTAGAGTATCCCCCCATACATGGAAAGGCATGACCCACATCACAGGAGTCCACTACTTGTTTGGCAGTGAGTGGACTCTGTGATGTATTCATGCAAACAGATGATGGCAGTGATACACTAATGTTTTTTGGGAGTGATAAAGAGGTGATACAGGGGACATACTTCCACAGTGATTTCATGTCCACAGTTAATGTTTGCTCAATATAATCAATGTTCTGTGATTGCTTTAGTTTGACATATCTCAGTACATGAGCTACATCAACAAACAACCAGGCTAAGTGGACAAGTGTAATTATTTGTGAAGTCTGTACAACCTTAGTAAAACAACAATTCAACTTACTGGAGTACCCAGTGCTCACCCCAGGATTTCAATGTGTGTCCTACACATTGAAATCCTAGCGTGAACATTGGGTTCCCCAGTAAGTCAGATTCACAATAAGAGTGTGAATCAAAGACTATTTTGTTGCATGTTCCATCTGTCCTGCTTGTTAGTTCTCTGCTAAGTCAAATAGCTCTTTGTTTGGTTAACCCCTTAAATACAACCATTGATGCAGACCAATGTTCAGTGTTGCACCAGTTGTTGTGCTAAGGGGTATGTTTTGCTCAAATTGAACGCACAACATCGCCATATAACACTGTCATGTTATATGGCTCCAGGGATGGATTACCAGTTGAATTTGGACAACGGTTTGTGTGTGAACCCAAGTTGTAATATCCCACAAACATGTTACCTAGGCAGACGTTGTGTTCAAGGCATGCTTGGCAATGCATTGGAAGCAGGATTCAAGATTCAGACAGGACTCAAAAGTACAATGTTTTGTTTATTAAGGGTGAACATAATAAATTGGGCAGTTTATTTTTTTTTTGGGGGGGACCTTAGACTGGGTGCCAGAGATGGATACACTGGCTGATTGCCTGGTCACCCTTTGACCCCTAGGTGTGGCTTTAGGGGTCACACTGGAGGGAGTGGTGGGTGCAGTGGACCCCTTTGTGGACCAAAGCTTTCTCTCTACACACAGGTTCTCCCTGCTGTTGTGGTCTCTCAACTCCACCAGCACCTGGCCAAACATGTCCATCATCCCCATGTGGTACTGATGGAGTTGTGTGTTGATCCTTGTCACCTCCAACTCCAGGGCATGGATCCTTGCCTCAATCCTGGAGGTGTTCCTCCGGGATTCCCTCCGGCTCCTTGAGATATTCTGGTCTGTACTGCGGCATGCCTGGAGTAGCCTCCTCTGTAGGGACCTGCACTCCGCCTCCATCCCCGTGGGTTGTGCAATGCTGGAGGTGGATGTGACTCTGGTGGTTGGGTTCTTGCTGTGTTGGAGTCCTCTGCTGCCGCTGTGTCCTCAGCTGCTGCTGTGTCCTCTGCTGCTGCTGAGTGTGCTGTGGGTGCTGCTGCTGTGACAGCTGGTGGAGTGGCCGCTGCAGATGATGGGTATATGCCTACCACATCAAGTGACTCACTGCTGCCCACTGATGTCTGTGATGGTGGTGGAGTAAAGAATTCCCTTGGTAGAGGGCTCTGGGGCTCCCCAATCATGCCCAGTGGTTAGTAATAAAGTGGACAAGGGTTATACCTTGGCCACTGGTATGTGCTTGGCCCCCACCTGGGATCATACCTGGGGCCATGCTGGGGAGCCATCCAGGAGGGTAGGTCCATCTGGGAGGAATATACTGGGTGGTGGCCACAGTCACGGGCAGTCATTGCCTCCCTGGTGGTGGTGGTGCTGCTGGAGGGTAGTAGCTTCTCAAGGTGGTGGGATGAATCCACCTCTCCTCCTGTTGCATTCAGGCACTGTAATTGGGTGGAGCATCCTGTGGTGGTGCAGACAGTTGGGGAGCAGCCAGTGGTGGTGCAGAGAGTGGTGGTGCAGACAGTTGGGGAGCAGCCAGTGGTGGTGCAAACAGTTGGGGAGCAGCCAGTGGTGGTGCAGACAGCTGTGGAGGAGGTATGGGTGGTGAGTGAGGTGGCCCCCGGCTTGTCCCCTCCTCATTATACTCCTCACTGGGGGGTGAGGTAGCCTCCTCCATGGGCTCCTGCTGTGCTGGAGGCCCGAAAGCTGTGTGGAGAAATGAGATTGTGTGATTAGTAAACGTAGACATATCAAGGATATGTGTGTACCCATATGAAAGATACATATACACACATATCAGACCATATTCCTCTCTGTGTACCTTGCACAGGATGGCAATGGTTAATTTCACCTTGATGTAATATTGTAGCCATTATTAAGAAATGGTTAGACAGATTTAGCTGTATGTGACAGCTGGAGATATCAGTCATTTGACCACACGGAGGCTCTTCCATATGGAGATAAATACATCTTTAGAATTGTCTACAAGGTTTTTCTGGTTTGTAAGCACACTCCAAATGGGTCAGTTTTGGCTCTGCTGAAGAGCCTCCATGTGATCAAATGACTGGTATCTCCAGCTGTCACATACATGTCACAATATCTGTCTAAACATCTTCCTATAACGCCCACAATGTTACATCAAGGTGAAATTAACCGTTACTATCCCGTTAAAGGGATAGTAATACATAAAATGTGAAAGGAAAAATATATGTTATAGGATTTATCCCCCGAGTAAAGCAAGGTTATTCCAACTGCTGAAAGGTGTTTTATTCCAAAAGTATAACAGCTCAAAGTTGAATATTTCAGGGGCAATATCACAGTGGCCTGAAATTGCACAACGCGATGTTGCTAGACCATCCTCTGGACAACTTTGGTCCAGGGACCATAAATACACATAGGATGATTTAGCAAAAGCGCCAATGTACAATTTCAGGCCACTGGGATGTGGCACCAAAGGAATTCAACTCTGAGCTGTGATACATGTCAAATAAAACATCGTTCAGCAGTGGGAGTACCGTTGTTTCACTCAGGGGGATAAACCCTACAAAATATATTTCCCTCTCCACATTTGAAGTATTAATATCAATTTGACACCATCATGGCTATGTTTGCTGATCACACAATCTCAATTTTCCACACAGCTTATGTGCCTCCAGCACAGGGGGGAACCCATAGAGGAGGTCACCTCACCATCCAGTGAGGAGTACACGGTGGAGGGAACCAGCCAGTGGGCAATGTACCCAACATCTACACCTACTCCCCAACTGGCTGCCCCACCTCTGGATGCCCCACCTCTGGCTTCTCCACCATATTACAGTGACTGAATGCAACAGGAGGAGAGGTGGATGCATCCCACCACCTCCAGGAGCTATTAGCCTCCAGCAGCAGCACCACCACCAGAAAGGCAATGGCTGCCCGGGAATGTGGCCACCACCCAATATGGGCCATATTCCTCACAGATTGACCTACCCACCTGGATTGCTCCCCAGCATGGCCCCAGGTATGATCCCAGGTGGAGTGTATGGCCCTGCAAAGGAGACTACTCTGGTCAAGCCACTGCACCAATGACAACATCACCATAGGGAATCCCAGGGCATGGAGGTAAGGATCCATGCCCTGGAGTCGGAGGTCATGAGGATCAACACTCAACTCCATCAGCTCCACACGGGGATGATGGACATGTTTGCACAGGTGCTGGTGGAGTTGAGAGAGCAGAATGGCAGGGAGAACTTATGGTTAGAGAGGAAGAACCTGTGTTCCACAGAGGGGTCCACTGCACCCACCACCCCCTCCAATGTGACCCCTGAAGCCACACCTAGGGGGCAAATGGTGACTAGGAGATCATCCAGGGCATCCACATCTGGTACACAGTCTAAGCCCCCCAAACAAAAAAAATAAATAAAATGCCCAACATGTTCCATTCCCCCTGAATAAAGGAACATTGTGCTTTTGAATCCTGTCTGATCTGCTTTGTATTTGTTTCTAGCTTGGGTGGCAGAGTTGTCTCCAATGCCTTGCCAAATAATGCAGTGAACACAACTTCTGCCTAGGTAAAATTTTTTTGGGATGTTACAACATGGGTTCACACACACACCGTTGTACAAATTCAACAGGCAATACATCCCTGGAGCCATATTACACAACAGTGTTATATGGCGATGTTGGGTGTTGAATTTGACCAACAAAACATACCCCTTAGCACAAGAAATGGTGCAACACTGAACATTCGTCTGCATCAATTGTTGTGTTTAAGGGGATAACCAAACAAACAGCTATGTGACTTAGCAGTGAAATAACAAGCAGGACAGATGGAACATGCATCAATACAGTCTTGGATTCCAGCTCTCATTGTGCAACTGAGTCACTGGGGAACCCAATGTTCAACCTAGGATCTCAATGTGTGTGCTACACATTGTGATCCTAGGTTGAGCATTGTGTTCTCCAGTAGGTCAGTTGCACAATAACAGTGTGAATC
Source organism: Rhinophrynus dorsalis (assembly GCA_037306005.1). NCBI lineage: Eukaryota > Metazoa > Chordata > Amphibia > Anura > Rhinophrynidae > Rhinophrynus > Rhinophrynus dorsalis. The sequence continues at coordinate 260,300,966 of CM074722.1, forward strand.
ACAGCCTAACTTACTGGGGAACCCAATGTTTACCCTAGGATTTCAATGTGTAGCACACACATTGAACTCCTGGGGTGAGCATTGGGTTCTCCAGTAAGTTGAGTTGCTGTTTTCCTAAGGTTGTCACACACCTCACCAGTGATAGCACTTGTCCACTTAGTCTGGTTGTTCGTTGATGTAGCCCATGTACTGAGATATGTCAAAGTGAAGCAATCACAGAACATTGATTATATTGAGCAAACATTAACTGTGGACATGAAATCACTGTGGAAGTATGTCCCCTGTATCACCTCTTTATCACTCCCAAAAAACATTAATGTATCACTGCCATCATCTGTTTGCATGAATACATCACAGAATCCACTCACTGGCAAACAAGTATTGGACTCCTGTGACGTGGGTCATGCCTTCCCATGTATGGGGGATACTGTAGCCTTGAGTGTGTTTACACATTGACAAATGTGTAATTCCACATTTCTCCATACAGACACAGATTGAATAGTGATGGTTCTTCTTTATCATGTCTCAAAGTACACAAACGTGTTTTCTGGGTATATTGCCTATATGCATTAAACACTAGTATGAGAACACTAAATGTACTTTGAAACTAAATATTACAACTTAATAACCCTACTGTCCTGCTCATATGTTGTCCACAAGGTTTGACAACTCTGTAGATGAGCATCCTAACTGTACAGGTTAGTACACACATGAATATGTGTTTTCTGTGTCTATATGAGAATGTTCCAGTAGAGGTTGCTGTGAACCTCAGGTCAAACATTGCATCACCCACAAAATCACTTAAAGGGATATTAATACTTCGTTTTAACTTTATTTTATTTTGTAGGCATTAAAAAACATGAAGAATGATATAAGTCTTATCTCTCAAACCTTTATGGTTTATGAGATATTCACAAGCAAAGTTTCCCCCTCCCGCCCCTTTTACCTAGTGTAAGCAATCTCTTTTCAGATGTGGAATGCAGTCTATAGACCAGACAGATAACAGAAGGGGACACTCTTATTCCTATGAAAACAATGAAATCACTGCCCCCCTTGACAAGCTTTTCAGGTTTTTCCCTTATCTTAATTGAAGATTGTCCCTCTCTGCAGTCTACCTGGGCACCTCCCTTCTGCTGTGGCTGAACAGTGTGACATCAGTAAAAGGGGGGGGAGTTGAACTACAACTCTGACAGAATTGAAATAACACTCTCCAAAGTCCAAATACTATGATGATTAATTAGAGCTGCTTTTATTATGAAACATTACTATCCCTTTAAAACAGCAAGGGGTGAGCTTCATAAAGGTGTTGTCAAGACATCAATCCAGTCACATGGAAGATCTTCAGTTCAAGGATGGATCATGCTATGGATGCCTGTAGGACAATAGGACAGGATTTGAAGCAGCAGCCTCAAACTGATCATCAAGTAACAACAATTTTGACATTATAATCCCCTCAATCTTTTTCATTACAGGTGAGTACACAAACCATTGCATTGTAATGTGTTGTGTACTCGTCTGTAACCCATTAAGTGGAGAAGTAAGGATATGTTCACCAGTCCTATGATTATGTGCCCCTGACATGAATACACACATCAACAAGTATGTTCTGAGAGCTCCATGGAAGTAATGTTGATGTGTGTATTCATGTCAGGGGCATATATCTCTGCACACTCACAGGTCAGCATGTTGTCCCTAGAGACCTGATCTACGTTTCATGACCTCTACGTTATGTAACAATACCACTGTACATCCACCCCTCTGCTGCTTGTCTCATGTTTAGCATAGTACAGGTCCCATATTGAGTCCAATGGCCCTTTAACCCCTGATGTGACATAGCATTGGATAACCCTCTTTCGCTACAAGGCTAGCATGGTTGCTCTGGCTATGATCATGGCAAATCAAGTTTGTTGCTGTCAATCAAGCCTTGTAAGGTGATGAACATGTGAGGTGATGAACATGATGAATATGTTGTACCTTGTTTCTCCTTGGGGGTGTGTGTGATATCCTTGAGGTATATATGTCATGATGCAGAGGGGAATGGAAGATGGTTTAGGAATCCTCACACACAATATGCCACGTCCATGGTATGGTTGATGTTTGGGGCCATGCTGCTATCAGTGCAGTGCCGTGTCAATGTTCCTGTGGGGTGAGACAGAACATCATGTGCGGTGTGGTTAGTGTGTTGGCACCAATTCACAGGACTGATGGGGGGACTTGCATGGATTGTTTGCATACCTGTGTTATACTCACAGGTAAAGTGTTCCATGATGAGCCGGTCTCTGATCTGCTCCCCTCTCAGGGTCTCCTCAACATGGCCGATGTCCATGGGCACTTCAGGTATGGGAGGTCCTGGACGTGATCCACCAGCCTGGTGTCCACTGCAATGTTGTGCAGTATTGCACACACCATAATTATGTTGCACTCCTTTCCAGGTGCATACTACAGTGCTCCCCACGAGTGGTCCAGACATCGAAATCTTGACTTGAGGTCAAGGTCAAGGTCCTCTCAGTGGCATTCCTTGTTCTGCCATGAGCCTGAGTGTACTTTTCCTGGGCATCTGTTTGAGGATTGGCCACAGGGTTCAGGAGCCAGGACTTGCAGCCATAGCCAGCATCACCTGTGGAAAGTGAGTGACATGGTGAGACAGGGAGCACATGTTGTGTGAATTATGTTTTGTTTGGTGGACATAGTAGCTGTGTGTCAGGAGCATGCTGAGCAGCATTGTGTGTACACCTGTGGATGTGGTGTGATTTTTTATTGTGAACTCACCCAAAAGCCATCACCCTGTATAAGTTCCATTCTTGAAAACTGAGGAGTTTAGGAGAATGTAGGAATCATGTGAGCTGCCAGAATACTTTGCACAGAAATTCATAATCCTCATGTTGCTGTCACACACCATCTGCACGTTCATGGAGTGGAAGCTCTTCCGTTGATGAATAGCTGTGCATCACTTGCTGGGGCTTTAATACGGACATGGGTGCAATCTATGGAACTCATGACCCTGGGCATGTCTCCCCTTGTGTAAAAGGCCTGCTTGAGGTGTATCCAGTCCATGTCTGTGGTGGGGAAATGTATATAAGTACAGGCCTTGCTTTTGAGGGCTGTCGAGACCTGGGCCAGCACTCTGGAGAATGTGGCCTGTGACATGCCAGATGTGTAACCCTCAGTGGGCTGGAAGGCCCCACTTGCCATGGATTATATGGCACACAGTATTTTTTGCAGGCCTTTAGTTTTGTCTGTTAAGTGTATCTTTTTTTCAGCCATTAACAGTACTGCAGGCCTTTGAATGGCTCTGTTCCATGCGTCTCAATGCACATAAGTGTATCGGCTGTAGGGATTATCAAACTGCCGTTAGCTGTTCTTTAGATGGACCTTTGAATTGCTACATGAAACTTAAGGCACCCGTTAGTGCTTTTTTTTTACTATCGGCTGTCTTTAAATCTACCCCTCACTCTCTGTCACACTCTTTCACTCACAGATTCACACTGTCAAAAAAGTTTAAAAAATGTGCAAGGTGTTGTAAAAAAAAGACTATGTGTATGTATGTGTATGTGTTTGTGTTTGTATGGATGTATGTAATATATGCAAAAGTGTGATATGTGTATATTTAGTGCAATGCTTTTCTCCCACCAAACTCCAAAAACTCCTTCTACCTCCAATGTCAGCTCCTCTCTCCCTCGCTCTAATCGATATCCTCCGCTCCTGGGTCCTGTGATCTAGCTTGCCAAACATGAAACACAGACAGGGTATGACTGTTATTTTGGGGTATATATAGGTGGATTTGAACATTTTTGTTACTTTGGGGCCTTGGGATTGGCTGTAGGTTTCAATTTTGTTTGTGCATCTATCAGGTGTGCTAGCCAACGCCACCTGTAATGTTCCATTTTGACTTAAGTTGTGTTTTAACGGGTGTTTGGGATGCACGGTGATGCATAAACAGGTGCAACGCAGGTTTTTGTGGTACGTGTTTCTGTTGTGCCTACGCTCATTAGCTTTTCTTGTACACTTACTATTAAATCCGTTGTAAATCATGTGTTATTTGCGGCCGATGTTCCATTTTTAATTAGCGGCTGGATTAACGTGAACCTTTAAATCTAGCCCCAGATTTTCTAACTATTGAGTAGAGATGGTGCTGTTTTCTTCCCATGGGCATTTTTGTGAAAAAAGCATGATTTTCTGCTTTTCCAATGTGAATACCTACCCATAATGAAATCCAAACAACATAAATATTCACTGGGAAAAAGTAAACACTATGACATGCACCGGAATGTTAGAGAGAGACTGTACTCTAAATAATGAAGGATAAAAAAAATATATATAGATAATATAAAATACAATGTTCCAGTATACTGAACGGTAAATGAACAGATAAAGACAGATGTATTGACAGTCCACTGACTGTCACATATAATAAACGATGAATGTGTTGAGAACACTATGGATAATATAATGAAAAGTGGGAAACAATTGCTTATCTGCAAGCCCACAATGAATGAAATGAGGATGAAATGTTGTTATGGTGACATAGAATGAAAGACAAAAAAGAATAAACAGAGGTCTTTCCTTGAAGTTAACATGCACCAGCTTTTTCAAAGCCTTTCTCTGCAGACCATCACAGAAGAATCTCCATTATCTAAATAAACAATATAAAAGAGCAAAGAGAAAACAAATATAAAAGCAGTGTTTATTCTTATGGCAGACACACACGTAACAATTAAAAACTTACAGGATATTTGGTTTCTTCAAGCCTTTCTCCCTCCCAGTCATGACAGCCTCAATGCTGTGTAGCCTCATCATCCCTTGTGCCAGGTGTTTCTCTCTGTTGTATCCTATCAGTCCATTACATTATGTGTACAAACAACACTTTCCACATTGTATTTCTCAATTCTTGAGAAAATTCTAGTAAGTATCTATTATATTTAAATATATAAATAAATAAATTATAAATGGAACCCACCACCTAAGTGGAAGACCACAGATACCCCCTTGTAAGAAATCTCAACAGGTGAAGAGAAACCCAAACATCAATTAATAATGCTATACTTGTGGACAAAAAGGGGATACACTAATGTAACAAATAGGTACATTTGCACAAAGTCAAGGATTTTGTAGACATATAGTCAGGTTTATGATTCAACAGTTATACCAAACAGGTAGTAATGATGATCAATTTAACATGTTGGTTGAAGTCCAATCCTTAACTGAAACAGAAACAGCTGTGGAGGAGGAATAAAACTGGGTGAGGAACAGCCAAACTCAGCTAACAAGGTGATGTTGCTAAACACAGTTGAATGTTAAAAGTCATACACCATGGCAAGACTGCGCACAGCAACAAGACACAAGGTATTTATACTGCATCAGCAAGGTCTCTCCCAGGCAGAAATTTAATGGCACACAGGCGTTTCCAGACAGGGGTGTCCAAGCTCTTTTGAAGAAGCACAAAGAAAAGTGCAATGTTGAGGACTGTAGACGCAGTGGTCAGCCAAGTAAACAATGCAGCAGATGAAAGACACATCATGCTTATTTCCCTTCACAACTGTAAGATGTCCAACAGTGCCATCAGCTCAGAAATGGCAAAAAACAGTGGAATCCTGGTACACCCATCTACTGTCTGGAGAAGTCTGGTCAGAAGTGGTCTTCATGGAAGACTTGCAGTCAAAAACCCATACCTCCAATGTGGAAAAAGGGCTAAGCAACTCAACTATGCAGGAAAACACAGAAACTGGGGTGCAGAAAAATGACAGCAGGTTTTCTGGACTGATGAGCCAAAATTTGAAATATTTGACTGTAGCAGAAGGCAGTTTGTTCACTGAAGGGCTGGAAGGCGGTACAAGAATGAGTGTCTGCAAGAACAGTGAAGCATAGTGGAGGTTCCTGGCAAATCTGGGGCTGCACTTCTGCAAATGGAGTTGGTGATTTGGTCAGAATTAATGGACTCCTCAGTGCCGAGTAGTACATGAAGATACTTATCCATCATGCAGTACCAACAGGGATGCATTTGACTGGCCCCAAATTTATTCTGCAACATGACAACAACTCCAAACATACAGTCAAAGTCATTAAGAACTATCTTCAGTGTAAAGAAGAACAAGGAGTCCTGGAAGGGATGATATGTCCCTCACAGAGCCCTGATTTCAACATCATTGAGTCTGTCTGGGATTACATGCAGAGAGAGAAGCAACTGAGGCTGCCTAAATCCACAGAAGAACTGTGGTTAGTTCTCCAAGATGTTTGGAACAACCTACCTGCTGAGTTCCTGAAAAACTGTGTGCAATTATTATAATTATTAATATTAATTTTGTTAATTGATAAATATAAACTATTAACATGTCTATTTTTGAAAGCATTCTTACTTTACAGCATTTTCACACTTGCCTAAAACTTTTGCACATTACTGTATATGTATATACTTTTTTCTCTATATTATTCTAATTAAAGCTTTCCCACTGTTACTTCTTACCATGATACATAATCTATGGTAAGTTATGGATTAATAAGGAGGGTTTCACTGTTGGGGCGGGATATGATTCGCCTCCCAGAATGGGTTGTTTTTCTGTGTTTAGTTCTAAGTTGGAGATTTTTTATCCTTCTCTAGTTAGGGATTTAGATCTTCATCCAGTTGGGGAGGGTGAGGATAGGGTTGTTACTTTTGTTATTATAGTTATTCCAGTAGGATTAGGAATAGAGATTTCTTATTCTCCTCTCTCTTCCTTGGATCTCCTTCTTGCCTGGCCTGGTTGGCAGATTTGGCTGTGCATTCTATGGCAGTATCACTTTTACACTCTATCATTACAAGATGAGTGGTCTTTAATGTACGTTTCTCTTATGGAATATGAGGAGTTAATGATAAGGTAAAGAGATCTCTATTTCTAAATCACATACAGAAATAATCAGCAGACATTGTTACTCTACAAGAAAAACACTTGTGTGGCAGCAAAATTATGCCATTACTTCAACCTTTGATAGGCCATCATTATCACTCCACTTATTCCTCTTATGTCAGAGGTGTTTCTATCATTAAAAAAATGCGCATTTTGAATGAATTCATATTAAATCAGATGACAATGGGAGATATCTATTTGTGACCTGCACATTACTAATCAACTATACACCTCCTTCTTTCTAAACACAGTCCTTGACTGACACAGTTGGATATGTTGCAACTAGACCAGACTATCAAATAATATGCATGGGAGACTTTAATTGTTTACTTGATCGTAACTGAGATCGAATGGGTACACCTTCACCATAAATCAAAAGTAATTGTGCTTGTTTCAGGGGGCAATCCGTAATATACAGTCAATAGACATATGGAGGGTGCTACATCTGGATGCTAGAAGGTTTTCGAGACAATCAGCTACACATCATACGGTCACAGAAAATGATTTTTCATTTCTCACTGAGAGGGTTCACCAGCACATGAGAGGTTGTGACTTACTGCCTAGAATAGCATTTGATCTCTCTTGGGATTGAATGAGATTTGAGGGACTCTCCCCACCGATGGCAACTTAATATAACTTGGTTAGCCATAAATCAAGTTGTGGATAAACATGGTTCTGATTTAAATTACTTTTTTGAGCTCAATGACAACTCTGATGGTAATATAGTTTTTGGAAGGCAGTGAAGGCCTAAGCATGGGGCTCGATCTCTCAAACTGTGGCACATAAACAGTACACCGTAAACAGGACCAAGTAACTAAGCTGGTGCGAGATGTCCAGGAGGATGAGAGAGAATATGTGGAAATCCCGGATCCAGTGCTATATTATAGGCTTCAACCATTAGCCTAAATTTAAATACGCATCTTTATGACCTGAGTGCTATTCACCTGTTTCATAAATAATGCAGGTCTTGGAAAATGCCAACGCCAATAGGGGCTCCACTAATATGTCATGTATTAGGGACTCATACTCACTACAGATGTGGAAATAAATCAACAATTTACATTATACTACGATGACTATATGGATCTCAGCAAAGTAGAACTAGGATGGAGATTATGATATTTCTGGATGACTGTGGTGTTCCTAGACTTAATCATGAGAACTGACAGATGCTGCATTCCCGACGAAACAATAGAATTGCACCCTATAGGAAGGTCTCCAGGGCTTGACGGACAGAAGTCAGAGCAGTATAAATGTATGTAGATGTTGTGGATCTCTTTCTCAATTACGTTTTTTATTCTTTGATGAGGGTGCTGTCCCACCTTCTATGAAATTGGCATTAGTCATGCTCATAATCAAAGCCATGAAAATATCCTACATTACTTGACTCATATTGCTCTATATCGCTTTTAACTGCTGACACAAAGATATTAACAAAATTACTGGCAAACCGGATAAGCTGGTTTTAGGAAGCCGATTCACTCTGACTAAATGGGCTACATGCCGAGGAAATCCACAATGTACAACCTTAGGAGACTATTTTTCACACAAAAATATGGGGGATAGAGCAGTTTCCTCGCTTTCTGACACCAAATCATTTGATTCCATAGAATGGGCATACCTCTGGGAAGTACTTAAGAGCTTCGGATTTGGCTCCTCCTCTCTCCACTGGATCCAAACTGTATACTGCAAACCACGGATATTTCCTGTCGCTGACACAAAACAAAGTGGCAGTTAACAAAGAGGCAATTAACAAAGTGGCATTTAAATTTAAATATCAGTGACATTAGTGGAGGGCAGATAACAGGAAAGATACGAAACCACTAGTGAGCATACTTAGGTGTAAACAAGCTTGTCACCTTTTGTTTTACATAGAGGAACAAGACATGGCTGTCCGATCTGGCCTGGCCTATTCGAGTTGGCATTGGAGCTTTTGGATTCCTTGGTCTGAGTGGATTCTGAGATATGTGGACTTCGGTTGGGAAATGTAGAAGATAAAATTGTGCTCTGCCCGGACTAGATGCTACTGTTTGTAGGAAATACTTATAGATCCTTACAAAGATTGCTTGATTTAGTAGATAATTTTGGCTGCTACTCTGGACTTAGACATAATTTGGACCAAGTCATCCTTGCTTCAGCTGGACTTAACTCAAGACCCTACCCCAACAACTTTGCCTGGTGAGGAGGTTGTTGCTTCCTTCAAATACCTTGGTGTATCTGTTACTAAATCCCGATCAAGTTTCTTGCTGATAATATACCTCCCTTTGTAGAGATGTTTTGTTAGAATACATATTAATGGCTCAATCTTCTGCTTAACGTTATAGGGTGTTTCAACGTTATTAAAATGGTATTCCCGCCCAGCCTTCTATATATTTTCCAGAGCACCCCTCTGTATCATCCTAAATCTCTGTTTATAGAATTTAACAAAAAAAACCACTGAGTTCGTGTGAAGTGGAAATGCCCTAGAATATGCTTAACGATTCTACAGGGGCTGAGGAAAGAGGGCAGAATTGTTCTTCTGGATTTTCGCTGCTATTTCTTAGCAGCATAGAGTAAATATGCCCTCGCTATGGCTAATCCCAATATGTCCTTTACATTTGTGCCCCAGATAATTATTGTGGGTCCAGAACCCAGTGTGTCTGTGACTCTGCCTGCCTTGATGGTGTTTAGAACATGGAGGGACTTACAGACCAAGTTAAGCTATGATGATTTGGATCCCAATACACCTCTTTGGAATAACAGAACACTGTCTCACCTTAGTAGACTTGATTTTAGCAATACTTGAACAAACCATACAAGTCTGCATATACAGAAGAGTGCTCAATGTTGTGTGTGGGCCTGCAGGGCTCTGCGGGATTGGCCCAGGGGGGAGGGTCTTCTCTCCTTCCTCCCTTCTCTGTTTTTGTCTTTAGTTTGATGTGATTTTTTGGGGTTTCTTTTAATGTGGGGTGGTTGGTTACAGTTAATGGAAAAAGGAGGAGACGGGCATGTCTAAAACCTATTTTTTTTTCTCTCTGATTCCTTTTCCATTACGGACACTGCTAATTAACTGCTCTAATGGTTTATTGTTACATGTGACTAGTGTGATATTTATAGTTTTCCTCATTTATATTTTACTAGCAATGTGGGATGGCACTGCCCATCAGGATATATAGGGAATTGACGAACACACACAGATGCAAGACACACACACAGAGACACACACGCAATGCACATGCATGCTCTGAGATGCATAAAGAGTGACACAGTCATACACACATACATGCAATGCACAACATGCAGACACATAAAATGTGATACAGACATCTAACACACACAGTGAGGAACACACAGGAACACACAGAGAGACACACACACACAGAAGTGAGTCATAAGGGGGTGACTTATGCGTCATTGTAATGAGTTTGTGTTTGTTCTTATGCCTCCACTGTGGCATTCATTCGTGTAGTTGAAATGCATGTGGTAATTGCACATACTATGGTGGAAGGTGGATCGTGCTGGCTCCTGGGGTGTGAGTGAGTGTGTGTGAGTGTGAGTGAGTGGCATTCATTCATGTAGTTGAAATGCATGTGGTAATTGCACATACTATGGTGGAAGGTGGATCGTGCTGGCTTCTGGGGTGTGAGTGAGTGTGAGTGCATGTGAGTTCGAGAGTGAGTGATTGCGTGTGAGTGATTGCGTGAGTGTGTGTGAGTGAGTGTGATTGAGTGAGAGTGTGTGAGTGTGAGTGAGAGTGTGTGAGTGAGGGGATGTATGAGTGTGAGTGAGTGTGAGAGTGTGGGAGAGTGTGAGTGAGTGAGAGTGTGAGAGTGTGATTGAGTGAGAGAGTGTGAGTGAGAGTGAAAGTGTTTGAATGAGAGTGAGTGAGAGAGTGTGAGTGTGTGTGTGATTGAGTGTGTGTGAGTGAGAGTGTGAGAGAGTGTGAGTGAAAGAGTGTGAGTAAGTGAGAGTGTGAGTGAGAGTGTGAGTGTGTGATTGAGTGTTTGTGAGTGTGAGTGTGTGTGTGATTGAGTGTGCTTGAGAGTGAGTGTGTGTGAGAGTGTGTGTGTGAGAGTGTGAGTGAGAGTGTGAGTGAGTGTGATAGAGTGAGTGAGTGTGAGTGTGTGTGATTGAGTGTGTGTATGATTGTGTGTGTGTGAGTGAGTGTATGAGAGTGAGTGTGTGAGTGAGAGTGTGTGATTGTGTGAGTGTGTGTGTGTGTGTGAGTGTGTGTGTGAGTGTGTCTGATGTGTTTGTGTCTGTGGTGTAGGAGTGAGTGGCAGCCATTTTGTTTTTTCAGTCACTTGGATAGTGGTGGTTGGGCTGGATAGTGGAGGCAGGCCAACTCCCTGCATAATTTAAGTCACTCCGCCACTGAATCACCCAATGGGAGCAGTAACTCCTCCTTACTTAAGCTGAGGTAACATAGCAATATAATACACAGTGGCTTTTCAGTTGAGGCAACGTAGCAATATGCTGAGGGAACAAATAGAAAGTGGTGTTTGAGACTTGCCCTCTGTAACATACAGCAAAGCATCTTTTTCTCTTTAAGGAGAAAGGGCAGGAAGCAGGAGGCAGGAAGTGGAGGCGTGACAGTTAAAAACAGACCGTTAGTGAGGTTGACTGAAGAGATGAAAATAGTTAAATAAAATAGTTGCTATTAAGTTTATCCCTGAGTTTGTATTTTATGGAAACATTACACCCTGGTACTGAAAGAGTGTATGGAGGGTTACAATTATCTGTGGGAGGTGAAAGAGTGTGTTTGTGGGCTCATGATCCTGAGTGAGAGTGTGTGTGGACCAGAAGAAGTTATTGATATCCCCTACTTCAGGAGCGAGTGGCAGCTATATATTTTTTTCTGTCAGATACTGGTGGGCGGGCTGGAGGGGGCAGGCCAACTCCCTGTATGATAAACATGCCCCTATTGAATCACCCAGTGGGAGCAGTAACATCCCCATTGTGTCACCCAATGGGCGTTGTGTCTCCTGATGAGACATAAATTATGTAATGAGGCATTCTGTGCAATGCCTGTGTGTTTTCTGAGGAGACATAAATTATGTTCTGTGTGTGAGGAACCATAAATTATGCAATGAGGCTTTCTCTTTTATATATATAGATTCAGTGCATACTTATTTATGCTATAAAGTCTCACTGCAACATTCTACACATCTATTTTATGTATTATATTATCTTTGATACTGTTATAAATGTTACAGATTGTAGTGTGTATATGATTTCCATGTATATAGACGATGAAAATGCTAATCGGATAATTGCATAACAGTATCATAAAAGGAGGGCTATGTAAACGAATGCTGAGCAATCATACTCTGTTTGATCCCTGACAGTGTCTATTATCTGTGACAGTAGAGGGAGATAGAGCCATCCACAATTATATTGGATTAAGGCCTCGATCCAAATGTTGGAGACGGCTGTTTTTTCTGTCGACTGCATTTTTACAAGCACAGTAAGCTATTCAAATGTCTGTGCTGTGGAAAAATGCCGGCAAAAAAAAGAGCCGTCCTGTGTTAACGTTAAGAGGTGTTTTCATCCACAGAAAATTATAAAAATGCAGTAATTATCTATTCAAATATCTGCGTTAGCCATGAAAACCCTATAAGGGACTCGAGTTATCACAGGTTAGTCAAGACCTACTTTTTTTTTTCTTTACTTGAATCTCTTATCGGTTGTTTAAACAACCGACGCAGAAACTTGAATGAAAAAAAAAGTTTTGAAAAAAACACCTAAGTCCTCAGTGGATGTATTGATATGGGACCCTAAGCCCCATATCAATACATCCAAAGTATGAAAAATGTGCCAGACGTTAGTATAATTAACCCCATGAGTGCCAGTGGGGTATAATTACCCCACCTACATTCATAAGGTTAACCCGACTAAGTTAAAAAAAAAAATCCCATTAAAAGTAACAACATTAATGCTGATGTCCAACAGAGTCCTCAGTCCTTATTTCCACCAGCTGCTTCACCATTACTGTTACTACTGAGTCTTTCTCCTCACAGTCACTAGTAATTTGATGATTACGCCCTCATTCACTCCTAATGCAGCTAGACCTACTTAATAAAAGTACTAGCACTAGCAGGACTTCTTGGGGATGGCAAGTGTGACTTAGAGTCCCCTGCTGTCACACTTGGCATCATCTTCTCCCCCCTTGAGTATTGCAAGACACACTGTTAGCAGGTTAAGCACTGGTGGAAGCAGACTCATCACTGGCAGCAGACACAGGCACTAGTTGCAGCAGGGTCAGCACTCCTGATCACAGACACAGTACTGGTGACAGCAGGGGCAGAACTGGCAGCAGGCACAGCACGGGTGTCAACAGGAGTAGCATGTTTGGCAGCAGGCACAGGCAGCTGACCTGTCCTGCGCTCACTATTACCCTCTTCTTCCTCCCTTGAGATTAATTTCCTCAAGATGCCTAGGGGTAATTTAGGAGGACTGGCCAGCATTGGTTCTGTAGTGCTTTCTTCCTTCTCCTCAGACAGTGGAGTGGACATATAAGGGTCTTTCCAGTTCCTCCTCTTACTAGTTTTAAACTTTCTCATAGTGATAGCAGTGACTATGAGCCTCTCCTCCCTCAATTTTGCTAAACAGATCTCAGCAGAAGAGCACAGTAAGTCTACCTCACACTGTAACTGCTTCTATTGGGTTTTACTTCCTGGAATATGTCACATTTTTATAGTGAAAAAGTGAAAAACACATTAATGAAATTAATAGGTGAAAACTTTCTACCCATTGAAAAAATGGTGTAGAATTTTTGCCAATGGGTGAAAAATGCAAAGATTTTAATTGCTGGTTTTAAATCGGATTTTCCAGTGAAAAAGCCAACAACTACATGTTTTTTTGGGATTTTTTCATGGCAACATGATGGGACCTTTTGCCCATCCCTAGATAGGGCATAATATTGCAACATTAATATGTTTAGAGACTTTAGTGTAATCATTTTTTTTTTATATTTTTATTAAAATAGACAACCTCAAAATACAATTCGGACATAGCATAAAGCCGAGCAAGAAAAGTATCAGTGCAAAAAACAGAGAAATGTATAAGCCCATAAGGATACATATCTAGCATCCCGAGGCATCCCAAGATGTTTTATTTATAGAACACCAGCTTACACCCCAAAAAAAGGGGAAGGGGAGTATCTCTCTCCCCAAGGGAGCCAGCACTAACCCCGGTGCCCCCAAAGCAGCCACCCCCACAGCTACTAGGGCTGAGCCCATCCACCTCAAGGAGAGGATCTAATTCCAAAGTGAGACAATCAAGCCCCCCAAACAGCATGGAACCTGTGAGAGGACCCTCAGTATGCAAGAACAAGGTGATACCCAATTGCAGGGTTGGGTGGATGTGTCTGTCCAAAACCCTCGACGGAGAGGCAAAGATTCACTCCCAGAATTTAAGGCCTGCAAGACAGTTCCAAATAAGAAACAAAGCCAGATGTAGCGCAAACCACCAGTAGATATAGTTCCTTCAGATATCAACTATAGATAGTATTCAGTCCAGTACTTACACCTTTGTATGATGAATGGCTGGTTGCAAGTACAACCTGCAATATCCATTGGGGTAACAACACTGCCCCACTATGGTCACTCTCCCTGTACAAAAAAAGAGGTGATACGAATCCACATACAAAATAGAAATGTAATTCTAAAAATATGCCAACAATAAAATACGTCAATATGATGCCTAGTTGATGTGTTTCAAAGCTACCAGCTTCTTTTTCAAAAACTAAGTAGGTATTAAAAACATGTACAAATAAACATTGGCAGAAAGTCATCCTTGACACCGGGGGAATTGCCTCTAGGTATAGCCCATATGGCTTCGACCATTTCCCGTAAGATGACGTGAGAATCCATGAATTGTCTATCCTCAGTAATGAGACAGCACTGGCAGGGAGCATTCAGAGATAGAGCACAATGTCCACTGCTGATTTAATCAGTCTGGATTGGTAAAGATGTTGAAAGAAAGCAGCAAATTGAGCAGTGAAATGAGCAGGTGACCTGGATCATCATGTATGCAGAGAATCTGGGTTTTGTCAAGTTTGTTCTTCACTAGGTGGGCTAACATCTTTCACGCTTTATTACCATGCCTGAACACACACTGGCGAATATAAAACAATACGGAGAAACAAAGATTAAGGCATAGTGTTGCAAACACCGTCAATGACCTATTCGTTTTTAGCCTCCCAGGTATCATCCTCCAATTGCTGGGCCTTCGTGGTGAGGCCCTTAGGGAAGGTGGATGCAAGAGAAATCAGGGAACCCCTTCCACAAGCCTTAGCAGCCTCCCACATCACATAATTTCATGTCAAGCCAGTATGGAGATCAAAATACTGAGTGATGTATTTGGAGTGCAAAACAAAGGCTACATCTATAGTTACCTAAGTAGACCTCAGTGTCCAAGTATGAATCCCAGGAAAGCTGCTGAAGTCCAAAGAAAACAGCACTTGCTGGTGGTCTGACTTCACTCACACCCCTCAACAGTCCTACGAAGATCTCCAGAGACAAATGTGTGATAAGTGCGGGACATGGTACAGTGCATGGAGGAATGGCAAGAATACCCCAGATTAGTCAGGTGAAGGGTACACCAGGCATCAACCAGTCCTATGTCACCCACCTAGTCATTGAAAGTTGAGGTTGAGAGCCAGTATCCACCACACCCCTCAATCTGTAAAGGTCCCGATCCAGGATGTTTTTAAATTCACCCGCTTTAAATAAATTGATTAAAATATTCACCGTTTTCACCAGTTGGAAAAAAGTTTCACTATTTTTTCAATGGCTAGAAAGTTTTCGCCCCTTTAATCATGTTTTTGACCTTTACTTTATAAAAATGTGCATTTTTCCAGGGAGTGAAACAAAATACAAGCAACTACAGAATGAGAGAGAGGCTCTAGGAGGTGTGCTGTGAGTTGGTTTGCAAAACTGAAGCAGGAGAGGCTCAAAGTGACTACTATCACTATGAGCAAATGTAATAACTATTAAGGAGGAGCTGGAAAGACCATTATGGTTTCAGTGAGTCTGAGGAGGAGGAAGTGACAACTACCACCAACATGAAAGGGTCTGAATGCCTTGGTTCCCCAGACCCAATGATGGTCGGTCAATCTACATTAACCCTAAGGATCTTGGAACAGAGGAAGAAGAGAATAGTAGAATGAGCAGGACAGGTCAGTTACCTGTGCTTGCTGCCAATTCTGGCAGTGCTTCACTTGCTGACAGTGCTACCCCTGCTGGAAATGTGTCTTGTAATTCTCAGGAGTGGGGAGAGGAGATGATGCGAAGTGTGACAGCAGGTTACCCTAAGACACTTGTCATCCCCAAGCATTCCTACCACTAGTACTACTAGTAAGAAGGTCCAGCATCTTGTAGAAAGTGTTAGGAGTGAAGGAGGGGGTGAGTCTATTACTAATGAGGAGGAAGACTCAGGGACTGAAATTGATGTGGCTGGTGTTAGTAGTACTAATAGTGATGGTGAAGCAGCTGGTGGGACTAGTGTCACGGGAGTGGTAGGGGAAGTATTGTAGAGTGGCTAGACTAGCAGTCAAGGGATCCCACATTCCCCTGAACCTGGGAGTCCCAGCCCCCAGTGGCAGTGTCCATATGGAACATGACCCTGAAAAATCCATAACTGGTGGCTAGCAGCAATAATGTCACCACCACTAGAAGCATACATCAGCTGACTGTACCTGCGCCTAGTACAGCCAGTTTGCCTTCTTCAGGTCACAAAGAAATGGCAAGGGTGACATTAGGGTGACCCTCTGTCATTCTCATCAACTCCTCCAACCTGTGAGACGTCTGTCATAGAGCAGTAGCAGCAAGGAGGAACTGGTGGTGGTGGTGATGATGATTTTGGAGAAGCAGGCAAGTGCAGTCATCACTGATGGCACTGTGCCCTATTTGTGACATGTCAGGGGGGCGGAGCGACCACGTAAGGAGATGGACGCATATTGAGCAGCTCCAATGCTAAGGCATTACTTTAGATGGCATAACTGCTTTCTTAATGTTTTCTACTGCTCAATTTCAGTGGACACTTCTTTGTAAGCTATGTTGGAGACTTTTGGAGTGGCCAAGCTATCATAATTCCTATGGGGAATCAAGACTTATCGCGCTTTGCCTGTGTGCTTCATAGCCTATGCATAACGCTTGATCAAAATGGAGGCGGGAAGGCCTGTAATGAAGGAGGAAATTTTACATTTATTAATGAAAGATGACCTCAAGGCCATACTGGAAGATTTTAGAGCTGCACTGAAGGATGACCTGGTGAACCTAGAGTCCGACTGTGGGAGGTTGGATCAGAATCTTAATGTGGTGCATCAAGATGACGCTGTACCAGTTCCCTGTGATGCATACGCAGTGTCAACGTTCTATAGCTGCAAAGAGGCTCTTGATAATCTATTTGGAGGCAATGCAGTACAAGAGGGCTGGAGCTGGTATCCAGACAAGATTGTTGATGTCAGCAATGTTAGTGTGTTACGCATTTATGATCTCTGCGACATCGCCATTAAGCAACCTTCGACGATTGCACCAACATTGCTCTTTAGTGTCATGGAAGGGCTATTGGAAGACCTACTCCTATTGCTTCCCACTGGGGCTTATGCGTTGTCTGCCTGGGAGAGCTCCCCGTGGGACCCAGGAATTCCTGTCCTATGTTTAATGGAATCACCTCAGGATTATACCTTGTTGCACTTCTATCCCAGCTCCTGAAGCAGATATTATCATTCATGGCTTGGCTCTGGGATGGGACTATTGGTTGCTCATGTGGCAGAACTGTTAAAGTACTTTGAGCTGTCAGTTTATTTATGGAGGTTCTTGGCCATCACATCTACCGTGGGCTGATTCGGTGCTTTGCGAAGTGGATTGACTGTCCCTGGATCATAAATGCGGTCCCCCTAGGGCCCGGGGGGACTGGTCATGCTTCACCTTTACTCTATATGACATACAGGATTGTGTTGGGATGTTCATGGTAGTTTACTATGTGGAACAGAAGAGAGGCTAAGTCTTTCTGTAGCGCCCTACCTGCTTGGGGGGCTGTTTTAAAATGTTTAAACTGTTTGAATATGTTTAAAATGTCTATAATATTTGCTGGGCTTCCCTCCTCAGATGCACGACTGAAGGTCTCTTGTAATGCTACTTTCAATGTCCTTGTCACAGCTTTTATATCTCCATAGCCATCTCGACTGAGGTCACAAATCGATGAGTATTCCATTCTAAGTCCTTGTATCATTATTCCCCACCCACAACCTTTTTTGGTATACCAGCAAGGTATAGGTTAATTTCCCCTATCACTTTGTCCACGTTTATTTTTGTTTATTTTCTGCCTTCAGGCTTTTTATTTTCTTATGCTCTTTCTTTGTCTTTTTGCCGGTTTCACCTACTGCACTTGTTCTTTCCTTTCCTTTTTCTAATTTTCTTCTTATCTGCTAGCTATTGAAGGGATAGGTTTCTAGCCACCTTTGGGTACTTCTGAAGATTTGTCCTCAGCTTCTTCTCTTCTAAGCTC
Source organism: Rhinophrynus dorsalis (assembly GCA_037306005.1). NCBI lineage: Eukaryota > Metazoa > Chordata > Amphibia > Anura > Rhinophrynidae > Rhinophrynus > Rhinophrynus dorsalis. The sequence continues at coordinate 260,319,340 of CM074722.1, forward strand.
ATCTGTTGCTGCCTTACACAGATTAACATAGAGTATTGTACATGAGCTTTATTACTGTGCACAGCTTACATATTGACTGGCAGTGACTATATAATGTGATATATTTCCGCTCCTCGCTGCTTTGCTTATACAGTATATTATATGCATGTTTAAATCTGTATATTCATTTGATTTACATGCTGGCTAGCATTGAGATGGTTACACCTTAAACATTGTTGACATTATTGTACAGACTACTATAGTTCTTCGTTTGTATTTATCTCTGGTAGAGCTTTACTGTTCTATGATACTGCCTCTATGCTCAATCTCCATGTTGCACATACAGTGAATAGCTTTCCTTCACTCTTAATTAAGGCTTCTAGTGAGGCTTCCTATTATGTACAATGTTTCATAGAGCATACTTTGTATTAAGGCTGTCATGTTTTATTTTTGGTCAATAATGCTCTTTAATATGACAATTAGGACATCAACAAGGTTACTGCTTTACGTTTGTATCATGTTTGCCTTAAATACTGAGATGTGTTTGTACCCATGCTTTTGCAATTTAAGCATACCCCACTTTTATATTGTATGTGTATTATTTTTGACATTCAATAAAGCTTTTAAAAACTCAAAAAAAAAAAAATTGTGACATGTCAGTGAAAAGTGGAAAAGAGGGAACACACCTTGGCACAACAACCCCGATAACACACATGAAACACAGACGCAATGACAATTATGTGAAACATGTTAAAGTCAAACACCCACCAAAGAAATAAGGCACCACTGTTGCTGTACCCCCTGACTCTCCCCAAAGGCTACAAAAGGTGAGGCCAGGCTGAGATCAAAGAGGAGGAAGAATAGTATAACCCACCCCGAGGGTGAAAGTTTGATGGTGATCTCTCCATTAACTTCTTGCTCTAGGTTATCTACATCTACTGGTGATCTGTCTCATTTATCTTTACATCCCCTACCAGTTGATAGCCATTCATCAGATGTCAGGATGTGACAGTTTGTTTCCACCCATTCCACACACTGTGATGCACTGACCATATATAACAGTGTGGTGGAGGATAATCACAAGCAGGGCATAAAGCGGCATCTGTGGGATATATATTTTCTCTGATTATTTTTTATTGGACTATTCCTATAAAAGTAATTCCTTAAAAGAACTATAGTGAAACTTATTGGGAAAATTGAGTAGATCTTATAGCTCTGATTTACAGTGTTTTTAGTTTCTACGCAGAACCAGGCTACCAGCAGAAGGCCAGAGTCTCACTCTGATAACAAGGCACTGACATCAATATGGGCTACTCCTTATTCTAGTGAAATCATTTTTAATTGCTATTCTATTTTTAACATGTATTTTGTTGTCATAATTTTTATCCTTTTGAGTGCCAGAGAGGTATCCAATACTTTGAAACACAATGCATTGGCTACCTCTCTGGCACTCAAAAAGTTAAATTTGACTAAACTATTTGTAGTAATATATCTAGAGGTTTGATCGCCTTTTCTTTCTTTTTTCTTTCAGAGGTGGTTAAGTCTATAGACACCATGCTAGACAGGTATATAGAGAGCTTCACAAATAGTCACATCAACTATACTTGACAAACAATAAAAACTGGTACACAGCCTACGTAACTACCAAGGAACAAAAAGCAATGCAGTCATTAAAGGACAACAAAAACAGTCATTAAACCAGCAGACAACATTGACACAATAGTGATTATGAACACAGACAACTATATAGAAGAGGCACACAAGCAACTTATGGATGAAAGACACTACAGCAAACTATAATAATATCCCACTTCTGACTACACAAAAGCAATAAAAAAATAATGAAAGGGCTTCCTCCTATTACTAGAGACCACCTGGAGGACATCATTTCTGAAGACCCAAGGGGTGAATGATTCTACATGCTTCCTAAAGTCCACAAGGAAGGCAGAGAATATCTGTAATAGGCACACTCAGAGAAAATAACTCTGGCTGGGTGGAGAGTATTCTCAAACAACTGGTAACCCCTTTACACAAAAATTCCACATGAAGGTGCCATTGCAACCTGCAAAACATTCCAAAGACAAGAGGGCTTACCCACAGATACTGTAACCCAGTTAATATAATTTATACTAATGCTCAATTATTTCACACTTGGCCAAGAACTATACATACAAAAGACTGGAAATGTCATGGGAATGTGAATGGCTCCACAATATGCCAAGCTATACAAGGCAATGTTGGAGGAGGAATTCTTGTCAACATGCCAAAGAAGCCTCTTGTCTATCTCCGCTACAAAGAAGACATCCTAATCAGTTGGACTCTCAGCGAACATGAACTTTTTTCATTTCACAAAAATAACAATGACTTCCATCCCACCATTATTAGTGTTAATAACAGCTCCATCTCTGTACCATAAACCAACAGACATAATTATCTCATAAATGACAGTTTCCATCCTAGTCACACAAAAAACTCAATTGTTGCCAGCCAGGCCCTAAGGAATAATTGTATATACTCTGAGACTTGTGACCAAGCTCAGCATCTTACAAATCTCAGGAGAGTTTATATCAGTCATGCATATAATGCCAAAATTCAGAAAGTCACTAATGTACCCAGAAGAAATCTCCTTTAAAGGGATAGTAATGTTTCACAAAACAGCAACTCCAATTAATCTTCATAGTATTTGGGCCATGGAGAGTGTTATTTCAATACTGTCAGAGTTGTGGTTCAAGAGTAATTGAATGATAAAGTTTCCCCCTCCTGCCCCTTTTACCTAGTGTAAGCCATCTCTTCTCAGATGTGGAATCTGGTTGCTAGTCCAGACAGATAACAGCAGGAGACAATCTTCTTACTTTGAGCATAAGGAAAACCCTTCCCCCTTTGGCAGGTTTTTCTTTATGCTCACTGAGGATTGTCCCTCTCTGCGATCCATACATACAGTCTTACTGCTCTGAGGTGAGCAGTGTTACATTAGTAAAAGGGATAGGAGGGGAATACTTTATCATTCAATTACTCTTGAACTACAACTCAGACAATATTGAAATAACACTATCCATGGCCCACATACTATGAAGATTAATTGGAGCTGCTTTTATTGTGGAACATTGCTATCCCTTTAATACAAACAACCACAGGAAGAGAACAGATTGCCATTAGTAATCACCTACAACTCACAGCATGAAGTACTGTGCAAAATCTCAAATGAGCAGAAAATAATACTACATACTGATTGCAGATTAAAAAGACCTCCACTCCTGTACTATAAACAACCCCTCCAACCTGAAAGAAATGGTGGTGAAGAAGTCCTTTAAGAATACAACAGAAAATTGTACTTCTCCCTGTCTACAAAAGAAGTGTGAAACCTGAGCACACATATGTACCACAGAGAAGGTGGTCATACCACATTCCGATAGAAACCACATCATGTGTTTGAAATGTCCCCAAACAGGACTATATATAGGTAAGACAGGACACACCCTAAGAAAAAGATGAATTTTCAAGTTTAACACTGTCAATTTTGACTTGAACTATGACAAGAAATTTATGTCACATTTTCCCACAAAAGATAAATATATTGGTCCCTTTTGCTTGCCAGTGGGCTGCATAGCTAAATGAAAGTTATGGGTTGTGCACCCCTCTGATGCTTGAAAGGTTAACCCTTACATTCTATAGACTTAGCCACCTCTGGCTAAATACTAAAAATCTCTGGAGAATCAAAAAGGTAATAAATCTTGTTTGCATTTTCTAGTCCACTATAAAGTGACACTACCGGAGCTTAGGGAATTCACTATAGACAGTTCTGATAAGAATATTCACTGCCAGTGGAATATAAATGTTAAAATAATTCGCATGAGTGTTTAACCTGTCATGTATTGTGTATTCAGCCTTCATTGTTGTTATGCCTGAAAAAGAGACTACGTTGTCTTGAAAGTTTGCATCCCAGAGCCGCTCAGCTAATAAAGGTATACATTTTATGTCCCATAAAGTAATACGCTTACAAAGGTCTTCTACCCATAAATGAATGGGAAGAAGAACAAGATCAACACTCTCAGGTAAAGCATGAAATCAATTCAGTATTTGTATTTATAAACAACATGTAACTGTAAATAATATGTCATTTTATTTATTTATTATCTATTTACATATATATATATATATATATATATATATATATATATATATATATATATACTAGTTGAAGAGCCCATTACACGGGCCACAGTGCCACTGCCAGCCGGTCGCGGTGCAGTCATGCTCAGTAGAGACTTCCCGCGCCGTGGCTGATACAGAGATGGACGCTTCTTCGGAGCACCCCACTCTGTATCAGCCTCACCACTGGCAGTCTCTACTGCGCATGATTACAGCACGAGCAGAAGTCTCTACTGGGCATGACTGTGGCGTTATGCACATTTTAGCGAATTATTATATAGGATATGAAACTTTGACTTTATAAAACTATCCAGGGCACACTTAAGAATGAAAGAAATCTCATTGCATTCCTCCTGTAAAACACTTTCAAATTCAATAAATATACAATATGTTTTTTGAGGTAGGCCGTATTAGGAATCTCTATTAATTTACGCAATTACAAAGAGTGAGCAGAAATTCAATCACTGTTTATACTGACATACACATTTTTCACTTTATACTTTTTACACATACACACACACACACACACACAAACACCCACACACACATACATTTGCATTAACATTAACAGTATAATTATAGGCTTAACTTCATAATCTTTGAATTATGAAAATAGCAGGATAACCTTTTTCTTCAAATTGTTATTGCTTTGTAAATAAAGTATATTTTCATATGAACAATCTAATAAAACTATGTTAGCTGAAATCTAGCCTTCATTTTTGACAGATACTATGGAGAAAAAAATCTGCAGGTATATATGTGCAGATGGTAAACAGTTGGGTATCCAGATGCCACAGAATTGTTAGAGTGAGCAGTAGTGAAATTCAATGCTTTTCCAGCTGTGAAAATGTAAGATACAGAATATTAGCATAAAGTTACTGTCCACTAGCTATTGCTCATTAAAAAAGAAAACATTTTTAAATGTCAGAAAATTGCACTTCCCATTGCAGATAAAAAAAGCCATTTTCAAATATTCTTTACTTGATATTTATTGTCTGGCATTTATTGAAATATATTTTTTCTGCAACCAACCCTGAATTAATCCCACTGAAATCAACAAGAGACATGTATTATTGCTAAGGGGTGATATGATTACCATTTACAAAAATATTTGAGGTCAATACAAATAACTCTCCAAGGAACTATTTACTCAAACAGCTGAGCTAAGAACAAGACATAATCCATTAAGAATAGAGGAAAGGCACTTTCAACTAAAACAAAGGCCAGGATTTTTTTACACAAGGGAAGTAAAGTTATGAAATTATTTTCCTTGGGATACTGTGCTTGCTGATACTGTAACTGCTTTCAAAAAAGTAATGGATACCTATCTAGCAGAGAACAATAATGAGAATTATAACATATGGATTAGAAGCAGATAGGATGTTGATCCAGGGAAATATCTGACTGTCATTCGGAGTCAGGAAGGAATTTTTTTACCCACTCAGGGCTTATCTGGAAATTGCTTCAATTAGAGTTTTTTTTGTCTTCCTCTGGATCAACAGGGATTTGACATGGGCTGGACATGATGGATGCATGTCTTTTTTTCACCCTCAGTATTAATGTTATTATAATTATTAATTTATAAGGTTTCAGCAATTCCACAGAACCGTAATATTAGGAAACTTACAAACTTATTATAAACACAATACTCATAACTGTCACAACCCATCCAGCTCCTCCTGTTCATAGGCGGACTTAGCACTGATTGCTAAGCATCCACACCTTGTTGTAGTCTACTTAAATCCTGGTCCTTCCCTCTATCCTCACCCTTGGATCGTCATTTCTCAGCGTCTAGTACCTGTGATCTTGATTTCATCTGTTTACTGTTGTGACCCGGTCTGCTTTTCGTTGTTCCTGATATCTGGCTTCCTGACTCCAGCTACTTCCTGCCACTCTCCAGTTATCCACCTTCATGTGTACTGACTCCGGCTCTATTCTATGACTTCCCACTACTCTACAGTTATCAGTCTTCCTGTGTACTGACTCCGTCTCTAGTCCATGACCTTCTGCTGTTATTCTGTGACCCTACTACTGTGTATTGACTGTTTCACCAACCCTCTGCTTCTCTTCCTCATCCAACCTACAGTGTTCCAACTCCAGCTCTGCTCACCAACCCTCTGCTTCTCTTTGTCATCCGACATACAGTATACCGACTCTGGCTCTGACCTTCTGCTTGTCTCCAGTATTCAACCTTCAGTGCATCAACCTCTGGCTTGCCTTACAACTATCTGCACCTCTCCACCCCTTCAACTCCAAGGTATCGACTGCTGTATACCTCTGCCTGTTCGACTATCTGTGTACTGACTCCTGGCTTATTGTACAACTACCGTTTCTCTTGTGCACAACCAACAGACTTTCGACCCTAGGCCTGTGGTTTGGCTTCTGTACTCTGCATTAGGGTTCCTACCCTGTGTTGTTGATAGTGTGCCTTTCGACATTCTCTACACACTAGCTAACCCTGACCCAGGCTAAGAAACTGTGATAATAACAAATAGATCCAACAACCAAGACTTTACTATCTATCTCCCAGGCAAGAATTAATGCACCTAGTTTTAACATTATTACTGCTCTTCGTCATCCCCCGCTAGGAGTTGAATGCCTGGGTGGTGCATAAGCATACATCCCAGCCAATGGATGTCTGTGAGACATTTTGAATGGAGACTGTTCAAATTTCCCACACACTGGATTGGACATTGGCCTGAAAGGTATCAAGGGGAGGCATTTGTAATCCTAACTTCCTACCACCTCCACCTCCATCAATTGCGACGAAGACCAGAAAATTTTATTTAATACAATTCAGTAATATTTTCGCATTTCCAATTCTATTTCTAATTGGAACTAATAATACTTATTTGCAAAATGGATTGGGGCACTGACTTTTTATTGTGGGGCATATTGGGTTGTGACTTGGAATGTAAGCTTTACTTTATACAATGCTCGTATTTCCAAGTTATGTTTTGGGACATATTTAATGTTTAATTTTTTTTCATCTTTACAGAAAATTATTTGAAACAAGGAAGAGAAGAAGACAGAAGATAGTGCAAATGAAAAAGAAGGAAGATAGAAGATTGACAAAGAAGATGGCCAGTAGCTGACCAGGGTGCTGAAAATTCAGCTAGACATCAGGATAACAGGAAAGTGTTTCTTGTCAGGGGCTGTATTTTAACTTAGTCCAATTAACCGTATGAGTGCAGTGTGGTAATCATATACCACTGGTACTCATAGGGATAATTCTACTAACATTTCACATATTTTTGGAGTACTTCAAATGTATTGCTATGGTGCTTAGGACCCATATTAATATTTTCAATGGTCACTTAGGGTTTTTTAGGCTTTTTTATTTTCAATTCCCAGGGGTGGCAGACTCCTTGTGAGAAGGGGGCCTCTCCTCTCCCTGAAATTATGTGTGTGTGTGTGAAGCATAGTGAAGTCATCAGAGACTGTACTGTACACTCTTTGGGATTGTGAAAAGGTTGTGAAAAAGAGAAAAGAAGGGGGCAAACAAAGTTGGCACAGCACAAGCCCTGATAAAAAAAAAAACCTCTGGCCTTGTATATGTTGTAAGCCTGAGACCTGCAAAAAATATTTACTTAGGGGTTTTGTCTGGTTAACCTGGATGTTCTTGGTGTATGCCTGCTGCTATGCTGGCTAACTATTATCTTAAAGAGAGATTAAAAAAGGTACAACCTACAATGTGGCAGATGCTTATGATGGTGGACCGGTGTGGTGATATATATATATATATATATATATATATATACTGTGCAATAGTCTTAGGCATATTAATAGTTTATATTTGTCAAGTTAACAAAATACTGTTGCGGTCTCCCAGGAACAAACCAGGAGTCAGTACGGTATAGCAAAACAATCTTTATTGAATAAATGTAAATACAGTAAATCACAAAACAATGAGTAGAGGTCCTTCGAATGGCCAATGACTCTATCAGAAATAGGAGTCTGCCAAAAGTTGAAAAGCTCTTAAAAAAACCGGCTGAGGCCTCCGGAGTCTCTATATAACAAAGGCCCAGCAGTAATCCCAGTAAGAGACTAACTGACTCACGCCTGCAGTCAGCAGGTAGATCTAGGGATCTCCCTAAAGATGATCTGGTAAGGAAGAAGTACTGACTCAGTCCTGCAGTCAGTAAGGAGATGGCCGTCTCCTTTCTCAGAGGCACCAGAGCAATCCTGACTCACGCCTGCCGTCAGGGAGTATGGTCTTAACCAGAGCCACAGGTCTCTACCAGATTGGGTGTCTACTACACAGTGGGAGCAAGCAGGAGAATAGTCAGACAGAGCCACAAGTCAGCACCAGATCGGACAGTCAGACAAGCCGGGTAATACACAAATTGGGTAGTCAACCGGAGCCACAGGTCTGCACCAGATTGGGTGTCTATTATATACAAGGAGCGGGCAGAAGAATAGTCAGACAGAGCCACAGGTCAGCACCAGATTGGGTAGTCAGACAAGCCGGGTCATACACAGTTCAGGTAGTCAGCCAGAGCCACAGGTCCGCACCAGATTGGGTGTCCACTAAATAATGGGAGCAGGCAAAAGAGTAGTCAGACAGAGCCACAGGTCAGCACCAGATTGGATGGTCAGACAAGCCAGGTCATACACATAGCCCAAACTAAACAGAACTGTTTGTACAACAAAATAAGGGCAACTGAGTCAGGACTCAGACTGCCCTTTAAACCCCTCCTCAGGAAGTAGGTAGGAGGAGCAGGCTTAGAGGAAGGAAGTAGGTAGGAGGAGACTACAGGAAGCATGGCATAAAACAGAGGCCTGCTTCACTCTGAAGCATCGCGCCTGCAGAGGACGAGTGGAATGACACTGAGCATCGCTGAAGTGGCGGCGCTGGAACCAAGGTAAGCTATAACAAATGCATAGTGAGTTAACAGAAGAAAAATCTAAATAAAATCAATATTTGGCATGACCACCCTTTGCCTTCAAAACAGTGTAAATTCTTCTTCAATGATGATGACAGTTGGTTTAAAAGATGTTGATCGACAAGGACATATCTAATTGTCATTTGGAGTAAAGGAATGAGTATTTTTTGCCCATTTGGGGCTTCAGTGGATATGGCTCTAAAGGGTTTTTTTTCTTCCTCTAACTCAACACTGGTGATATGGTATGGGCTGAACTTGAAGGACACATGTGTTTTTACAGCCTCATCAACTATAACACTATGTTACTATGTTTTATGTTTATTATTATCATACACTAGTGATTTTTTCAGTTTATAGTTGCTTTTCACTTATCTATGTACAGTACATACACATTCTTAGTGGATCAGATACATATGTGCCATCTGTAAACAATGTTTTTATTTGTTTCTTCATAAACTTCTAAACATATTCATATTTTTTTCACATTCAGTAAATGCATTACTTATATTATATCACTGCATATAGAACTGTCAGGGGCTTCAAACATATTGCTACATATCTAAATATATCTGTCTCATGCACCTGTTTTATTATATTTCTTTTGTTGATAGGACTAGGAGGGTAAAAGAAAGAGGAGTATTTTGTTGCTTTATACATATAATAGTTGTGACTGTGAAATGTACAATTTATTGTTTTCTTGCTGGACTCACAGTAGCTCAAAAAATTGACCTACTAAAATTAAGGCTACAATTATGGGTGGGTGTTGTAGTCCAGAAAGCTCCAGTTGTCAGTAGGCAACTGGAGGATATTGTAGAGGATCTTTTGAGTGGGCCATGAGAGGAGATACAGGTTTCTGAGAGGAGCAGGTTCTGACTGTGAGTGGGCAGGTAGAGTGTCAGGCTCCTGTGAGTAGGAAAGAGAATGGCAAGTTCAGACAGTGAAGATGTGATGGTGGGACTGATGACAGCAGAGGCTGAGGAGGAGAATGAGACAGAGCCCAATATTACTAAGGAGCTGAGTAAGTCTCAGGGTCTGCAGCAGGTATTTCAGCGATGTCTCTTCCTGCACTGAAGTCCTGTGCATGAAAATATATCTCTCTGGGGTATGAAACAGTGCAGGAAACTGCAAATGCTGTATTTACTCTGTGTGATTGAACAGAAAAAAGGGGAAAGCAGGGATTCTACCTTGACACATCTGCATTACTGAAGCATATGCAGCATAGACATGATGATGTGTATGCAAAGAAATAGGAATAAAAGTCACACTCCCATGCCACTTCTGCTGCTACTGATTCTGCTACATTTACCCCTCATGTAGACACAAGAAACCCTCCACTAAGAAGACCAGACTGGCAGCAGAATCCCTCATCATCCAGCAGCAATCCCAATCAGCCATTGTAACCACCCCCATCCAAAGTGTTTCCACTCAGTTTCCACTAGCAATGCCTTTACCCGCTCCATAATGCAGTTCTGTGCAGGCACAAATACACATTGTTATCTATATGGCACAATTACTATAAATGGTAAGGTAGTGGCGACATACTGGATGCAGAGTACAATAGAACACCTAAGGACAATGCATCCTTCAGAATAAAAGCTTTTTTTCTTTGTAATAATTTATGTTAATGTGGCTGCTGAGTCATGTTGTTTGTTTTCTTTATACATTTATTTTGCTTTAACTTTGCTATCTCCAAATAATGTGTCTTGGCTTACCACTGTGGAAACCACAGTGGAGACTATTATTTAACTCCTTCACGTCTGATGACGTACCCGAACCGTCACGCTGGTCCGGCACTTAAGGACCAGTGACAAGACTGGCACATCAAGTACTTTTACTCACAGCACTCCTGCAGGACTTTGAGTAATATCGGGGACTGAAGTTGATCGCTCCAAGACTGGAGCGATCTCTTTCAGTCCCTCATTCAGTGTGCCGGCACACGTGATCAGTCATGTGGGGCGGCAGGTCGAACTTCCCTATCTGGTCCTTAAAGGACCACACTCCCCGTGACCGTTGGTCCTTAAGGGGTTAAACAATATATATATTTCTATCCCAAATTTTAGTCAGGCAGTTTTTGGCTACTGTGAGTCAATCAAGAAAACAATAAAGTGTATAAATCAGAGTCACAACTATTATGTGTATAAAACAACAAAATGCTGTCATCATAATTCTCACTATAAAGGTTTCCAATACTTTTTCGATAACTACAATACCTGCAAATACTGCGCATATACTGTAAAAGCTAACTAATTGTAAATGAGTATGATAAACCATAATAAAGGAAAAATAAACAGAAGGAAAAACAAAAAAAAAACATTAAAATAAATATAAGATGGGTGACTACTCAGTCATTTGTTATTCAATATAACCATCATAGTTTTATAAAGTAAAGTCAATACATATATATTTTTAATACATGGTAAATATAAACTGCTAGTTGTCCATACCACTGGGTCATGGATTTTCCTAAAGTGATATGATGCTGAGAATGCTGAGGATGCCATTATAAAACAATATTTCCCAACATGTTTCTTGTAAGTCTCAGGGCTGCAAGCATTTTTTTACATTTAGGGTTAACCTTGTTTGAAGCCCACAATCGATTAATTTCAAGCCCAGCCTGCTATGATATTTGAAAGTTTCACTTTCAGTAAGCCTGATAAAAAAATATTATGCAGTTTTTTCTTTCTGTTATACTGATTTCATGTTATTGCTAACCATTATTTTTAAAGAGATAAAAAAAATAATAATAATTTATGTATATATCTTCCTTATTGACAGGAATGAATGTTAGAGAAATTATATGCATTATCATATCTGAATCTGATTTAACCTTCCATTATTATTTTTTTATTCATAAGCATTAATCAGTGGTTTTAGCAGTGCTCCAAACACTGGTATTTGATAGCAACTTTTCCCTTCTCCACCTACTCATCCTTAGTGCTGCTGTAAACAGTACAATGGGTTTCCCTGTTATGTGTGGCTTTGTCCACTTCTGCTACCTGATACTCAAATAGCATTAGACTTTGGTTCTTTTTTAGAAATGTAAACTACCAAAACTACTGCTTGACAGTTGTGTCCTATGATCGATTTTTTTTTTTTTTTTAAGAAAGTTTTTTATTAGGGACACAGCAGGAAACAAATACATACAGTAACAATTCAGCACCTGTGCAAGTGTCAAACATACATAAAAGTTATCAACAGAGGTTTAAAGTACCATCCCGCACTAATATCCCCATCCTACATTCATTTAACCCTTTGAGTGCCAGACTGGTAGACAACATATTACAGAGTAACGTGTTGTATACCCCTCTTGTACTCAAAGGGTTAAAATATAACCAAGTGGATGGGCAAAACTTTTTTCCCCAACAGCAAAACAGGACAAAAATGGAACTTTCCGTGGAGCAGGACATTTTTAGCGAAAAGTGCCAATTTCCATCTTTTCCCAAGTGGCTTATTGAAATCAAGGTAAGACTAAATTTATCCCCACCAAGTGGTGAGTTTCCCTTTTTTTCCCACAGGCATAGTATAAAAGGGATTTTAGGTTCCAGCAGCAGGTTTTGTTAGAGAAAGAGTAAGCTGCACAATTTTGCAGTTAGTTAGGATAGGCAAATAATGTAATAAAGTTGGAGTGTAATTTAGAGAGTCTTGTAGCCAGGGAATTTGTTCTCTATGTTTGGGGAGTCTGGTCTCTTGGGGAAAGGAGTTAAGAAAGTAGATTTACCCCAAATATCCCAAAATTCCGTGTGACTGACTGGGAAGACACAGGGACCCAAGATCCTGGTTCCTTCCTGATGTGGCTGTTACCTCTGTGCTAGGGGAGTCTGGGGGTATGAAAAGGGAGCAAAGGAGATTTATCCCAAATACCCCAAAATTTTGTATGACCAACTGAGAAGACACAGGAAGTGTGATCCAAGTTAGTGGAGTCTGGGGTATGAAGCAGTTGAAGAAGGAGTATGTTTTTGTCACTGATACCAAGGAATGCACAAGAGTAAGTACAGATTTTGAAACACCACCTTTATTGAGCAATATAGATATTCACTGTAAACACCACAAATACTGAATAAGGTAGAGCATAAAACAGGGAGCTGGCAGTTCCTACCAGCAATAGGAGACTGCTCCTGAGTAGACTCTATACCAGAGACTGTGCAATAGCACCTGCTGGAGCTGGAACCTAGGAAAGATCTCAATGTAATGACTGGAGGTAGGACACAGGAAAGTACCAGTGTGGTGACTGGGGCTGGGACCCAGGACAGTATCAGGCAGTATTGCAGACAAGCCAGGGGTCAAAACCAGAGCGGGTAGTCAGTCAGAGCCGGTGGTCACAACCAAGCAGATAGTCAGACAAGCCAGAGGTCAATACCAGAGTGGGTAGTCAGCCAGAGCCGATAGTAAATACCAAGCAGATAGTCAGATAAGCCACAACACTGGACACTGGAGAGACAGATAGAATAGCCAAGGATCATACACCGACAAAAGCTAAACAGGACTACATTGGAACACCACTCAAGGGTGACTGGTGTAGTGTCCAGACAGTTTAAATACCTAGTCTCCCACCTCAGGAGGAGGAGCACTAAACGAGCCTTTCCTTTTAAGACTCGGGACGCAATGTCACTAGAGGGAATCCCAGTGATGCATGCCTGAGTCTGCTGGCTGGAAGGAAGCAACCAGATGCGGCATGAGCCACAAGGGGCAGAAGAGAGGAGACCGGCTGCCCAGACAAGCACAAGGGCATTCGGCTCTCCTGGAGACAAGAACGCGGCATGGCCGATAGGCTGCAAGCAGAGGGGACCAGCCACCCAACCAAGCACTGGAGCGGACGGATCTCCTCTGAACAAAAGGTAAGCGCGGACCCTATGAGAGTCCAGAATATTTTGTACCTCATATTCCTCATGATCTGCAACTCTAACAGGACCAGGATGGACAGGAGTGGAGGTATAGAGGTTGCAGACCAAGGGTGTCAATAGGGAAACATGGAAAAAATTATGAATGCACATATTGGCAGGGAGCTCCAAGGCATAAGCAACATGACTGATTCTCCGAAGAACCCTGAAAGGACCAACGAATCACGGAGCCAGTTTTCTACAAGGTACCTGTAGGTTTAAGCTTTGTGAAGATAGCCAGACTCTCTCCTCCACCTGAAACACCGGTGTCGGCAACCTTCTATGATCGGCCTGCCTCTTTTGCTGCTGTGTGGACCGTTGGAGGGTTCTCTGAACCCGTACCCATGTGGAGCGGAGTTCCCTTAAATGGTCTTCCAGAGCTGAAATATTTTGTGCCTCAAATGATTCCGGAAGTACCAAAGGTTTGTAACCATAGTTAACCATAAATAGGGATGTCTGAGTCGACGAGTTCATGGCACAATTCCAGGCAAACTCTGCCCATGGTAACAGGCTCGCCCAGTTGACACGATGGTCCAATACATGACAGTACAGGAACTGTTCCAAGGCCTGATTCGATCTCTCCACCTCACCATTGGACTGAGGGTGATAGCGGAGGAGAAAGAGAGCTGAATACCCAACTGAGCACAGAACTTTCTCCAGAAGTGCAACATAAATTGGCTTCCTCAATCTGACACAAATTACTTTGGTACCCCATGGAGTCGAAAGACCTTTTTAGTGAAAATAACAGCCAATTGCTGGGCAGTCGGCAGTTCTTTGAGAGGTACAAAATGGGCCAACTTAGAAAAACAGTCTACAATCATCAAAATGACTGTGAATCCCTCGGATACTGGTAATTCCACCATGAACTCTATCGAAATATGAGAACATGGACGCTCCCCATTAGGAAATGGTCAAAGAAGACCTACTAGGAGGTGCCGAGGAGTCTTAGTTTTATCACATTTTTGATAAGCTGCTACGAAAGCAGAAACATCGGGTCGAATACTAGGCCACCAAAAAAGTCAAGATGCGGACCAGAATAGTTGATCTCTTCCAATGTGCCCCGCTGCTTTGGAAGAGTGACAGGTCTCTAACAGTCTGGCCCTTGAGGTTTCAGGCATAAAGCATCTCCGATGCGGTTTGTCGGCCGGAGCTGTCTCCTGGGCAGCCAATATCTCTGTCTCCAAAAGTAATGCTGTTGTGAATGGCCTCTAAAATACTGTCCAGAGGAATAACAGGCGTGGGGTCACAGTCCTCCTTAGTCAAGGCACCAAACTGGCTAGACAGGGCATCAGCCCTAATGTTTTTCGTATCAGGCAGATACGACACAACAAAATTGAACCAGGATAAGAACAGAGCCCACCTAGCCTGCCATGGGGACAGATGTTTAGCTTCAGAAAGGTAGGCCAAGTTTTTATGATCCATCAGGATAAGAATAGGCATGCAAGTACCTTCAATTAAGTGCCGCCACTCACGTAAAGACAGGAATATGGCTAATAATTCATGGTCCCCAATTTCATACAAGGTCTCAGGCTTTGAAAATTTCCAGGAAAAGAATCCACAAGGAAGCAAAGGCTCAGCTGGAGAAGACTGCTGAGATAGGAGGGCACCTACTCCTGACTCAGATGCGTCAACCTCCAATGTGAAAGGTAACTTGGGATTCGGATGTCTCAGAAGTGGGGCAGTGGCAAAAGCTGCTCTGAGGTTTTCAAAAGACCAGAGAGCAGCCGGAGACCACTAGGAACCCTTGTGCATCATGTCAGTAAGAGGTTTAACAATGACAGAAAATTAGTTTATACATTTTCGATAATAGTAGGTGAAGCCCAAGAATCGCTGAATTGCCTTGAGTCCCACAGGAAGGGGCCATTGAAGTACCGCAGAAATCTTCCCAGGGTCCATAGCCAACCCAGAGGAGGAAATCACATAATACAGGAAGGTGACCTGGGACTGGTGAAATTCACATTTCTCCAACTTGCAAAAAAGGTTATTGGTCCATAAGACTTGTAACACCCTAGCAACATGTGTTCGGTGTTGTTCCAGATTCGGAGAGTGGATGAGAATGTCATCCAGATAGACAACCACACAGCTCAGCAATAGGTCTCGCAAGACATTGTTAATGAACTCCTGGAAGACAGTAGGAGCATTGCAAAGACCAAAGGGCATCACCAAATATTCATAATGCCCGCTCCTGGTGTTAAATGCTGTCTTCCATTCATCGCCCTCTCCAATCCAAAGGGATTCCCTAAGGAATGCAACCACCCTACGTGCCCTTGAGGTCTAGCACACAGCCCTGACCAGTGAGTTGCACCAGTACAGAATTGTAATTATGGTCATGATGGGGCAGCTGCTGGTGGAAATCAGAGACCACAACTGCAGGGAGAACCTACATATGGAGAGGGACCAGCATTCAATGGAGGGGTCCACTGCACCCACATCTCCCTCCAGTGTGACCCCTGCACCAAGTAGAAGGGTGACCAGGCAGTCAACCAGACCATCCACTTCGGCAAGCAAGTGAAACCCCCCCAAATAAAAAAAAAATTGCTTTTCAATCTGTGTGAGAAGGTTTGTGGTTACTTTTGACAGATTAAGTGGCAAGGATGTCTCCAGTGCATTTCAAAGCAATGCAGTGAACACAAAGTCTGAACAGGTTAAATGGTTGTAGAGTGTTTGAACATGGGTTAGCACACACACCACTCACAACGTTGTCCAAATCCAACTTGCAATTCACCATTGGAGCCAAACAATATGAGAGCATTGTATGGCCATGATGTGGGTTGGATTTGAACAACAGATACCTACCCCTTAGTATAACAATAGGTGTAACACTGTGAATATTCAGTTGCATCAATTGTTGTGGTTTATCAGGGTTAAACAAACAGCTATTTGACTTAGCTAAGATGTGGCAGGCAGAATAGATGTAATATGAAGCTAAATAGGCTTTGATTCACACTCTGATTGTGAAACTAACTTACTGGATAACTCAATGATCACCCTCAGATTTCAACGTGGGTGCTACACATTGAAATCATAGGTTGATCATTGGTTTATCCGGTAAGTTGTGTTAAAGTTTAACTAAGGTTGAAAACAGACTCCAGTGATATCACTTCTCCAGGTTTAGTCAGTTTGTTAATGTAGCCTATGTACTGGGATATGTCAAACCAGAGCAATCATTGGGGAAGCAATGTCCCCTGTATCGCCTTCTTATCACTCACCACACACCTCACACCTCACACTGGCATTATCTTCTTGCATGAATACATCCCAAAGTCCACACATGGTGAAACAACTAGTGGACTCCTGTGATGTAGGTCATGCCTTCCTATATATGAGGGATACTCTTGCCATGAGTATGGTTTCACATTGAGATATGTCAAATCCAACATTTAACAGACACATATTGAATAGTGATGGTTCTCCATTAATGTGTCTCACCCTAAATTAAAATATACATGTGCTTTTTGTGTATATTGCCTATATGCATATACACTTGTATGAGTACCCAAAATGTACATTAGACTTAAAAGAAACACTACTGAACTGCCCATGTGTTGTCCACAAGGTATTGTAAATCTGAAGATGAGCATTCTTACTGTCCAGATTTGAAACCTGGATGTTAGGAAACACATACATTTGTGTCTTCAGTGGACATGTGAATGTTCTAGTAGAGGTTGCTGTTTAAACATTGCATCACCAACATAAGCACTTGAAAGTATCAAGGGTTGGCTTCATGGAGGTGTTGTCAAGGCTTCAGTCCAGTCAAATGGAAACTCCTCTGTTCCAGGATGGATCATACTATGGATGCCTGTGGGACAAGACAACAGGATTTGTCTTTTCCGTTACAGGGGCATACACAAACCATTGCTTTGTAACGTGTTTTACACTTGTCTGTAACCCATTATGGGGAAACTATGGGAAAGACACATGCATAAAGAATGACTGAGTGCACCTGATTATATTCTAGCCTTACAAGCTGTCATCATTTTCATAAACTTGCAGTTAGCTTCACGTAAGTGATAGATATAACATGTCTTAACACTTGAGTGCCACAAGGACTCTGACACTTATATAAGGTTAACTGTTTGAGTGCCAGAGAGGTATCCAACTCCTTGAAATGCAATGTGCTGGATTTCTCTCAGGCACTCAGAGTGTTAAAGCAGAAATGTGGAGTCCTGTAGGCCTGCATTGATGGGTTTAAAATTCTACAAAGCTTTATTCAAATCAGATGTAGATCTTCCCTTGCATATAACACAAAATTTCATGAAAGTGAAGTCAGTAGCCTAGAGAGCCAGTGATGGTCATACAGGCAAGGTTAACAGGCTGGATACAAGGCTAAATACAAGGCACTAAAACTATACTAGTTACTAGAAACACTATGAATGTGCTTTGAAGTAAGGCTTGTGTGGGTTTTAATGCACTGGGAAGGGGGTCCAGGTCAGGTGAGCCTGGGACCAGGTTCCTACACAGGCTTCACTGGATGAAGATGCAGACCCCATAGGTATCACGGTGCCTGTGATTGGTGCTGTTCAGTGTCAGTCACTTGCTGAGTATCATGATTGGCTGCCTGTGATTAGCCCTCCTCACACAGCCTTTTTAAACCCAGGCTGAGCACTTCCAGGTTGCCCTTTCGTGGTGTTTCTGACTCCACTCTGCCTGACCTGCTTGTCAGACTTCTGGGCCTGTTCCTGCTGTTCCTGCCCGACTTGCTGATCCTGTGTTCCAGTGTTCCAGTGTTCCTGTATGCTAGTGTTCCTGTGTTCCAGAGTTCCAGTGTTCCTGTGTTCCAGCACCTCGCGGGTTAATCTTACTGAGTTCCAGTGTTCCTGTGTTCCAGCACTTCGCGGGTTAATCTTACTGTGTTCCTGAATCTCCGGCTCCAGCCGTCACTCTGGTGACATTGTTCTTCTCGCTGCTGATCATACTTTGTTGGTTTACTCCACTAAACCTGGTTGCAATATACATTGTTGGTCTCAGCGTGCGGACGCTGGTTTACTCCACTAAACCTGGTTGCGATATCCATTGTTGGTCTCAGCGTGCGGACGCTGGGTTACTCCACTAAACCTGGTGGCGATATACATTGTTGGTCCCAGTGTGCGGATGCTGGTTTACTCCACTAAACCTGGTTGCTATTTACATTGTTGGTCCCAGCGTGCGGACGCTGGTTTACTCCACTAAACTGGTTACGAGATACATTATTGGCTCCAGCGTGCGGACGCTGGTTTGCTCCACTAAACCTGGTTGCGATATACGTTGTTGGTCCCAGCGTGCGGACGCTGGTTTACTCCACTAAACCTGGTTGTGATATACATTGTTGGTTCCAGCGTGCAGTCGCTGGTTTGCTCCATTAAACCTGGTGGCGCTATTACCATTAGTCCCAACATGCGGACGTTGGTTTGCTCCTGAACATCCAGTACTGTGGTCAGTCGCTGTTCACTTCCTTGCAGTTGTCTGAGTATCCCTGGCAATAGACTCCTGCTGAGTAAGACCTCTATACTTATGCTCTATGCTGTCTTAGTCACCTGACAGCTGGTCTGCTCGCTCAGGCTGCCCTGCCTGGTATTGGTGAGGCCGGTAGAACCTTGACGATACCATCCTGTAGGTTGCCTCACCCGGTATTGGCAGGGCCGGTAGAGCCTACTCCAGTACTCCTTTGGGCTGCCCTGCCCGGTATTGGTAAGGCCGGCAGAACCTTGTAATTCACCATCTTTAAGGTTGCCTTACCCGTTATTGGCAGGGCCGGTAGAGCCTACATTCAGCATTCCATGGGGGCTGCCTTGCCCGGTATTGGTAAGGCCGGTAGAACCGGTATATGTCATCTCACGGTTGCCTTACCCGGTATAGGCAAGGCCGGTAGAGCCTTTCATTAAAACTGTCACTTGGGTTGCCTTGCCCGGTAGAACCTATTATATGTTATATTACTGTTGTATTGTTATGTATGTTTACCCTACGGGGACTGCCTTTAACTTTTAATAAAGTTAAGTTATTTTACCAAACCTTAAGTCTGAGAGTCTTCAAATCCGTGACAATAGGCTTCTAAGTTCAGGTAAAAAAAAACCTGTTCAAGGCAGTCTATAAGGAATGTTGCCATGCCTACGTGGCCTATACTGAGAGATTTAGTGTCTTTGGCAGGATCAGCAAGAGACCACGGATAATCACTTTTCACATCCTTGTTCTGCTCACTAGTTGATCTCAATGTTTGTTTACAAGTATGTCCCGAGCATCAGGCCTTCTGAGAAAGCAATGTCTAGGATAAAGTTGACCTTTAACCAACAGGCTACTAGATGTATAGTTTAGGAAATATTAATACTGTTATTTCCATATAGAGATACATCTACTAAATAAGTTCTCACTTCAGCACTGAGAAAGATCAACTTCCAGAAATATAAACATTTATAGCTTCTAAACTATGTATCTGATGGCTTTTTGATGCATAGGCAGTTTGGGACCAAATTTTTAAATATGAAAGCGTACTTGAAGGTGACATATCCACTTATTTCTTTCTTGTCAAATTCATGGAATGTCCAATCCATTGTAACATTGACAAAGGTTGAGTTAGCACTCATGGCAAAATGTAAGCAGCACCGCTCAAACATGAGGATGAACATAGCGCGTGGCTGTGTTAAATAACCCTGCCTCCTGCATGCCCTAAGCCAAAACCTCGGCTCTCGTGAGACATGAGTGAACAGCTGAGCCAGCAGTGCTGCATCTACTTCCAAACACTGCAGCCTGCCACAGCCAGCATATATGCGAGCCGACCTTTCAGCTGGTACACAGAAGAGCAGCAGGGGGGCTGGGACCGGGGCCAACTGAAGAGGAAGCCTGCATGGTGCCTGAAGGAATATGCTTTGGTGCTGAAAATTGCCTCCCCTGTCAAAGTGCCACCTGGGTCCCGTGGACCCACCAGGACCCACCAGGACCCATGTAAGGGCCAGCTCTGGATGCTGTTGTTAGAACTGACATACTTGTTATGCCATGCTGTCCATCTTATCTCCTTCAGGAAAAAAACACAAAAAGTAGGCGCTCCTGGTGTAATATCGTCAAGTAGATCAGTATTACCTCAACCCTTCACTGTAGGAATTATACTCACAGGTGTTTTGTTCAGTATAACACATATGTGTACACTGAAGAACACACAGGAGGGATTTAATACTGCCCCAACCACAGTTTGAAGAAATTATGTGATCCACAGTCTTTAGAAGGGATGGGACGCACCTCATCCAACAAGGATTATGGAAGCATAAAAGAGAAAGCAATCAAAAGGAAACCCAAATAGTACCTGTTAACCTGATAAGTGAATATTATCAATTAATAATATATTCACAATCAGAAGAGCTGGCTGGTAACCTATACTATTAACCAGCAAGAAGCATTTGCAGAGAGAAATACCCTGTCTTTGCTCAGGTAACTCAGGTAGATGTTCCAGTCCAGTTAAGGAATAAACAAGTGCTGCTTCAAATCTTGTTAAAAATGTATTCTCCAATCTTACACCAATCATGCAAAATTTCTTAAAACAATATATTAAAAAAGCCAATCAGATAGCTACCAAGTTTCAAAGTGCTAGACTGCTTTTTCAAATCAGTTATATCAGAGGAAAAAACAAAGATTTCAAAATGGAAAGACAGGCAGACAGCTGAAGTCCTACATGTGGCTAATTTTATCTATATGATACGGCTCTGCACGGGAGTTTTCAACTTCTGGCTGTCTGTACTGAAATATTTGGAAGTAGCCCTTCAACGCACTATTCCTCACGTCCCTAAACTGTGCATAATGCCTGATGATCTTGGCCCCTCTGCCAAGAAGTGCCACCTGTATGAGCTTCTGGTGCTGGCAAGAAGGGTGCTTGTGCAACATTGGTTCTCCAGCACTGTCGTTCTGTGTTTGTGAGCGGAAAGAAGGACATTTTTGAGCTAGAGAAGATGGGCAAATAAAGGTGAATTGAAACTTAGTTTACGGAGTCATTTAGGTAGGACATTTGTTCTCTGTATTAAGGGAGTCTGGGAGCACTTTGGGGGAGAAGAAGAGAGGAAGGAGGTTGACCCAAAGTACACCAAAATTTGGTGTGACTGACTGGCAAGACATAGACAACTGGAGTCCAAATTGCTTGCTGATTTTGCTTGTATTGTCTCTGTGCTGGAGAAGTCTGGGGAAAGAAGTTGTTGATTTTGTTTTTAGTTATATTTTTTTTTTGTTTTGGACTAACTGTGATAAGGGTGGACAACTTAAAAAAATTTTTAAAAATTAAAAACAATACATAAATAATTTAACAAGTACATTTATTAATTTATTAGGAGCTTGATTGGGAGTTCTGTGACTAAGGCAGACCTGATAAACAGCAGACGACATTGAGAATTTTGTTGAGGGCTAAAGCAAGATTTCACACTCCATCAGTTGTGTACTGTAGAGAGTAAAAGCAAACTCAGTAATTGAGTAATACAACATAGTAACATAGTAGATAAGGCTGAAAAAAGACATGCGTCCATCAAGTCCAGCCCACGCCAATAACACCCCTGTTGATCCAGAGGAAGGCAAAAAAAAAGCCCTTTGGAGCAATTTCCAATGTAGTCCCAAGTGTGTGTGTGTGTGGGGGGGAATTATTCCTTCCTGACTCCAACTGGTAGTCAAATAGTTCCCCAGATTAATATCCTATTTGCTTTGAAGCCATCTGTCATAATTGTCAATATTGTTCTGTGTTAGATAGGCATCCATTGCTTTTTTGAATGCAGTTGCATTATCTGCAAGCACAACATCCCGAGGCAAAGAATTCCATAGCCTTACCGCCCTTACTGTAAAAAATCCCTGCCTATGTTTTAGTCGAAAGCACCTTTCCTCAAGTCTTAATGGATGACCTCTTGTTCTTAGCTCAGCTCTTTGCATAAATAATTCATTGGATAGTTCTTTGTATTGACCTTGAAGGTATTTGTTAGACTTGTGCACGGACAAAATTTTCAATTAAATTGAAATTCGGACCAATTTTTTTTTTTTTATAATTCGGATGATCCTAATTTTGGACCGGGCCTATTTGATTCGAATGAAATTCTGATCCATTCCAAATTATTCGGCCAAATTTAACATGGGTTAAATTATAGCAGTGCGCCTCCGTGCACGCTGCTATCATTCTTTGCAGACAGGGTGTGCATTTAGAAAAAGATCCATCCCAAAAACGGACATTGTCGTACATTGCCAGTCTGTGCATGTCACCTCTACTCCAGCATGGGATGCCAGTCATAATGCAGACGTCGAACATCGAGAACCCATGCCTGTCATTCAATTTAGCATATGTTTGAACATCGAAACCCCATGCCTGTCCTTCAATATAGCATATGCTCGAACATCGAAAACCCATGCCTGTCATTCAATTTAGCATATGCTCGAAGATAGAAAACCCATGCCTGTAACATCCTACTCAACATAAGTGGTCGACTCGAACATGGACAAACTACATGTCACATTCTACGTTAGTACATGGGTAAAGATTAAGGTTTCATTTTCTGGTACCAGCATCCTACCCTACTGTCCCTCTTTAGTACCCAAATTCCTCTCTCTCGTTTTCCTATCCTGATTCCCCTCATATCAGATAAGTCTATGTGTATATACATTGTAGTGTTTCATACTACAACAAGAATAAACATCAATGATTGTAATGTGATAGATGTAATGTGTTAAAAGGAAAAATGGAGACATTCTGTTGTGAACGAACCGCAACACAGGAGAGAAATAAAAAAAATGCTTGACATCTATACTGAAGAGGGGTCCACAGCATTTTCTTAGTATAGCAATATCACCATTTTCCGTGAGTGTGCAATACAGGGCTCTACGGTAATTGCTGGGCATTTCCCAATGTCATAATCAGGTGATGATGGGAGTTGTATTCTAACTACTGTTAGGAAACACATAAGTGATGCACATTCATCTCCCACCTAGAAATTATTTACACACGAGGCAACTCCCCCAAGTAATACCTAGCCCCTTTCCAAGTGAAAGGACTTCCAGAAAGGCTTCAGATCTCTTAGTGACTCACCTGTTATTGCCAGTCAGCGGGACCCGGAGAGTAGGAGGGGGTGATACTATGGCTGCAGATTAAGTTTGGCACGGTGCTCTTAGTTGGTCACTCGTCACAATGTTGAAGCTCAGCCCGGCCAGCACCTTCCGGGTGGGGACACCTCACAGCAATCCTGTTCAGGACACATCATGCACTGTCGTGCACTCATACTAGGGATCCCAAATGTTTAGACTCATTTCATACAGGGGGCACCCTCCTGTATTTTTAAAACCTCTCTAGCAAATCTGGGACGGTAGTCCTATTTACTCAAGTCTTGACTTTAGGTGGGCGATAAACAATACAAAATAGGCATAATGTTTGACTATCACATAATTCACGTCACTGAAGCAGCCAGCAGGCATCGCCACTGAGTGAGCATAGGGCTGCCCGGCTGCTGACAGTCACACTGATGGGACACCCTGCAACACAGAACTGGCGGAAGCGCACAAAATAAACATGCTATGGGACGGCAAATTGCCGCCCCTGTCAAAGTGCCGCCTGGGTCCATGGACCCACTGGGACCCACGTAAGGGCCGGCCCTGTATTCGAACAAATACCTAATATTTTTTTATATTTTGCACAGGAACAAATATTACTCGCTCTTGCAGTGGCAATAACTGGAACTAATGCTGGCTGCCTACCTATGCCTAGCCTAATGCTGCCTGCCTACACAACAACTGGACACTCTCTAATCTCTTTTCTCTCTGAGCTCCAACAACGCAATGAGGAAATGCAGGCTGTCTGTCTGTGTGACTGTGTCATTAGTCCAACCCCCATCATGAAACGAAGAAGGCTATTGGAATACAGACAAAAGAGGGAAGTAGTGCATGAAACAGAGAATGGAATTGGACTAGAGACATGGAGGGAAAATTATGGAGGGAAAGTAATTGAGCGCGCACAGGATGTCCTGGTCCTGGTCGAAAGTAGTCAAAACTTTTGGAAATGTGTCGATTGCCGAAACTTCCGAAAGTTTCGACAAATTTCTGTCCTGGGCTGTTCGGAGTTGGATCATTTTTTCTGAATGACCCTTGAGTTTCGGATTGGCCGAATGTCTCCAAATGACCCCATTTTCGACGAAATCCGAATGTCTCCGAATGAATTCGCACAAGTCTAGTATCTGTAAATGGTAATCATATCACCCCTTAGACGTCTCTTCTCTAATGTAAGCAAACCCAGTTTGGCTAGTCTCTCTTTGTAACTCAGATCCTCCAATCCCTTTATCAGTTTTGTTGCACATCTCTGCACCTTTTCCAGTTCAGTAATGTCTTTTATTAGAACAGGCGCCCAAAATAGTACTCCATATTCTAGATGAGGCCTAACCAAGGATTTATACAGAGGTAGGATAATATTAACATCCCTTGCTTCTACACCTCTTTTTATGCAGGCTAGTACTCTATTTGCTCTTGCAGCAGCTGAGTGACTGTGAAGTCTATTGTCTATCAGTACTCCTAAATCTTTCTCTAATGAGGATTTCCCAAGTTGTTTCCTATTTAAAGTATATGTAGCAAGTTTGTTTCTACAGCCCAAATGCATAACCTTACATTTATCTACATTAAATTACATCTGCCACTTTTCTGCCCATTCACTTAGTTTATCTAAATCCTTCTGTAGGGAAAAAACATCCAGCTCTGTATGTATTTCCTTACAGAGCTTAGTGTCATCAGCAAAGATTCAGATGCTACTTTCAATTCCCACTTCTAGATCATTAATAAACAAATTAAAAAGCATTGGTCCCAGGACTGAACCCTGCGGCACCCCACTTATAACCCTAAAAAGTTCAATTTACAACAACTCTCTGCCATCTATCATTTAACCAGTTCTCAATCCATGTACAGATAACACCACTCAAACCGAAGCCTTTTAATTTATGCAGTAACCTGTTGTGAGGCACTGTGTCAAAGGCTTTTGCAAAATCCAAGTATACTACATCAACAGCAATTCCCCTGTCCAACTTACTACTCACTCTTTCATAAAATGCAAGTAAATTAGTCTGACATGATCTGTTCTTCATGAAACCATGCTGATTCCTACTAATGATATTGTTTGTCTTCACATAGTTCTGAATACTGTCAGTTAATAACCCTTCTAGTATCTTACCCACTATGGAAGTCAAGTTCACAGGTCTATAACTTCCTATAATGTCTAGCAAATTCACAAGGGACAGGGGAAAAGGTGTAGCAGTGCAGGGACGTGGGAGTAAAGTGGTAGTTCAAAAACTGACTGCAACAATGGTTGCTGCAACATGTGCAATAAATGATGATGATCCCTCTCCTCCCAGAGTGGATATAGTTTATCAAGGTCCCACCAATCACACCACGCCAGTCTCTCACCACAACTACTATACACATCTGCCATATTGTAGGTTGTACTTTATTTTTATTTATTTAATCACTTGACACTTAAGCAGGAAGTAAGTGTTGTGGGAAAAGGACAAATGCACTCTGCATGCTAACACATTTTTTCAAGGACTCACAGCTTTGACTTCCAGCTACATATTTCTCCACTACAGCCCTCAGGAGAAGTAATATTGTACTATGAAATGTTGCACCATATTAAACATAGGCAAAAAATGTGCTGGAATATGAGAAAAAACGTGTTGAATAGGCAAGAAATGCGTTGGAATAGGAAAAAATGTGCTGGATTAGGAGAAAAGGAGGAATATTTTGCATTGGAGAAAAAGCCAAAACTTTTGCAATAAAAGAAAAAAATTGTCAGTTTTTTACGAAAAATCATGCAGGAAATTTTTCTCACTTTTTGCCCACCCCTACTCACAGGATCATGTCCCTCTTTCTTGCTCACTCACTCACAGCCAAAACCTGACCCTTCACAAAAAGCTGCACCTCTTCTTACTGCCCACTCAAAGGATCCTCCACTATATCTTCCTACTGCCCACTCACAATAGGAGCTCCTTTACCTAGTACACCCATTTCCAATTCCACTATTTCTTCCAAATTAAAATCCTCACTCCCCCATTCTATTTCCTCTCTGTTCCACTCCATAGTCATCTGGTGAATTAGGCATTGGCATGCATTGAGGAATCGTCACTTTCTACTAGGTTTCTTGGTGTAAGTGGCACTGATTTGCATTCTACTGCAGTGCTGCTGCTGGCAGTAGCATTAGCACTGCTGTTAATAATTGTTGCCTCTTCTTAGACCTTGGCAAATGAGAGAGCACCCCAATTTAGCTGTGGCCTACTCACCTCTGATGAGGATATTTCTCCTTCCATTCCTCCCTGTCCCCTTCAAGTCTTTCTTGTATACACAATTGTGCATGTCTCTTATTATACAAAAAAATTAGAAAGAAAAAAAAATATATAAAAAAATGAAAAAAGTCACCCACACTGCACACTTCACAGACCCTAACCACCCAGATGCTAATTTAATATTCATGACCCTCACTACCTTAACACTAACTCTGTTTGAATTCCCATAACTGAACTAATACTAACTTGCACAATTTGAATGTCTCACACTAAGTCTCACTTGCTTGTCCCTCGCTAACTTAACCCTAAGTCACACATATTTCACATGATGCAGAAGCTGTAAATTTTATTTTTATGAGCGTTCTCCTCCCCTGGAAGCACCTCTACACCTCTCTAATAACAAAACACTCACTGAACTTCAAGACATTCTTGGCTTTTATAATGTAGGCACATGAGAAATTAAGTGTTTTTTTTTTTCTATGAGGTGGAGAATTCCCACCTTATAAAATCCATAGTATAGAGTGCTGGAAAATTATAAGTTGCTGGAAAATTCCTCCTGAAACAAACGATAGTGATTAAATATGCCTGCATATATTTATCGGGAGTTTCCAGTGGGAAAAGTAGAAAATCATGTATTTTTCATGGGATTTCACATGGGAAAAAAATGGGACTTTTTGACAATTCCTAATAACAGTTACAATGAATACCTTCTCAGATTTCACACTTGCTGGTGGGCAAATATTGGTTTCCATGGCAGAACTTGTCAGGGCTTTCCATACACACTGTTTTGTTTGCCAGTAGTCAATGGGGGTCACTGTTTCTGCCTAGAATGTAGCTATGTATGTATGCTGTAACCATCTCACATGAAGTAGAACCAGTCTTAGAAGCTACATGGTATTTTATTGTATCAGCTACCAACACATATTCTTGGAGCAAGTCCCATAGAGATTTACCACCACCACAAATTATACATTTCTGTCCCTGAGACACATAAATGACTTTAAGTAATGAGGATGATGACATATTTTATGGAACATTTTGGGATTCTTGCTGATGTTGTTGCTGCTGTGGATGGTATAAACCCTCTGCTTTCATCTTTTTCACTATGCTTTCTATTTTATTTTTTTGGGCCTCTACCTTTCTCTCTCTCTCATCTTCCACAATTCAAACATCTGGTGTCAAGGAGTAGGGTACAAGCCATTCTTCTATCACCTGCTTTAGTTTATTTAACACATCTATAGCTTTGTGGGATTGCCTCTCAAAACTCTGTATCATATGCTGATGGTATGGGCTATCCTGCTAATGTTTTTTAATAATCCCACCAGAACCAGATGCAAGATTACTGATTGTCTCCTGATGTTGCAAGCTATTTTTTTGCCACAGGTAGGAGGGAAACCCAGTGGGCACTGTAGTGACAGTCATATAGTTTGTACTTTGCTCACTGGTCCACATATCTGTTGCCAGGTGAATTTTCTTCCATATGAGGATCCCAATGATACGATCAAGGGATGATAAGAAGCACAAGGCTCACTCTCTTTACAGAGGAAGCTAGGGAGTAAAACTTGAGTGGTGAGGTTGAGGAGTGGAGCCCAAAAACAGTGTACCCTTGTTGAGGTTGAAAACATATTAAAGGTGGTGAACGCAAAGCCAGATACTACACCCCAGTTTAGCCAGGGGCGGGACCAGGATAAGTACACTGATCGTCCAGGGAAGGCAGAAATTCTGTAGTGGAAGATGTAGAAATAGTGGAGGCACACCAATATGATGAGGTAGGCAGTAGCCAGTCCACATATGGGTAGAGGCTAAGGTCAAGGCAAGTGGAATTCAAGGAGAGTCAATGTGCGAGCCATGGTAAAAATGGTGGAGTTCAAGCGAAGTCAACGTGTAAGTCGAGGTCAACCAAAGAATCAAATACAGCAAACAGGAAGCAGAAAACTGTGTATTCACCACTAGGGCTAAAACCTGAGCACTGAGAGCTCAGGGAGGTCTGTTTAAATAGTCTCTAACAAGGTACAGCTGGAGGCCACTAAACAATAAGTGCCAGGAAAGCCAATAGGAATTAAAGGTCAATGCTGCTACAGAACAGCCTTCAGATGAATGTTCCTCTGGTGGCAGCAATGGAAGTTTCAAGACCCTGAACCCACAGGTCAATCATTCAAGCTCAGGTAGATGCCAAGTCTAGAGGACCGATGTGAAAGTTGTTGATGACCTGTGTTTTGCTTATTACTCAACACTAGTGTGTGTGACTGACTGGATGTTGGACTTGAAAGCACTGATGATAATTAACAGGATTATTATGTACTTTTGGCATCTTTATTTGTCCAGAGTCAAACCTTCAAATATATTTCTCAAACATTTTATAAACAGGCATAGTGCATTATGTTTTCAGTGGTGGAAGATTGAACCTTTGCATTTCAACTAATTTTCTGGCCATGTCATCATCATCTTGCTTACTCTCAGCTTCAAAATCATCTGTGTCTTAAGACGAGGAGGATGTTAGAAGGATATTTTTTATATTAACATCAGCATTGCCTGCCACTTCTTCCCCACTACTTTTATTTTCATTTAGGCTTTTTGAATTCTCAAACAAATTATTTTTACTTTTCCCTTCACTGTAGCCTGCCCAGAGTGCCCAGGACTTCCCAAACTCAGAGAACAAATTTCTTGCCTACAAGATTCCCTAAACTACACTCCAACTATGCTTTATTTGCCTATCCTAAGTAGATCAAAATATGTTGCTTTCTCTATCTCTTTCAAACATGAAATGACATACTGTGGGAATCTGACACCCCTTTTATATATCCCTGCAGGAAAACAAGGGAAACTTGCTATGCTGAGGGATAATTCAGTCTTACCATTGATTTTAATTCAATAAGCTAAGTGGAAAAATGTGGAAAATAGTCACTTTCCTCAAAAAATGTCTGCTCGGCAGAAAGTACAATTCTTTGCTGTTTCTCTTTTGAGGTGAAAAAAAAACCTAATAAGCATCTACTTATAGTTGAATTGATTATTTCTAATCAGTGAGTGTAAGAACGAAATAATTCCCAGTGCAAGAATGAAAGAGAGACGAAAAAGGGTCTAAAAATAATGGAACATGGTAAGCTCATTTTATTTAAAGGCAACTCTCAAAATGTGTTCATTGTTCAGAGCACTGCAGTTTACATTGAAAAGTTTAAAACTTCATACTTACTTGATTGTTCAGGTGATATCTCATTGAATTTTAAAGTTTCAAGGAAAGTCAATCCTCTCTTTAGCAACCAATTGTAATATGTCTGAGGAAGGAAATCATCATTCCTGGTCAAACCTGTAATACTACTGCACATGCAGTACACATTTTGTTCCTGAGCTTTATTAAATCCCTTAATATATTGGGTTTCAAACCACTCCCTTCTATCCTTCAAGCTCACTGTGTCCACTTTAAGACTTCTGAGAGTAAGACTTCAACCTCCTGTCACTTTTCTTGTGAGTTTGACAGAAGCACATACACACATGCCAAGGACCCTGCATAATCATAATCCCATTTTCACATTAGAGTTCTGTAAATTCCAAAACCCAGCATTCTAAAACTGTATTCTTAAATGGCTAAGACAATACCTTTTTATAGATATCCCTGGATTTGTACAAGTGGTAAAGCTAAAATAACTTAGCCAGTGGTTGTGGTGCATGTGGAAAATAAAAGATATCCTGAAAATAGCACGGTCTCAGTCCTGTTAGAATGTCATATGTGATCAGTGCCTTAACACCTTAGATGCCAAATATGCATACAATACCATAATTATCAGTTGTTTTGCATGCTGAACATCAAAATACCTAGAATATATTGTACATAACACACTGTACATTCCTTATGCATATATGATAGATTTTTAGTGCGCAACGGTTAAAAAAACCTATGTGCTAATGAATATTAAAAGAAAATCTAAAGCATAACAAGATAAAAGTTTGCATCAAATATAAATAATTGATCATTATATTGCTTCTGCACTGCAATATTTAGATTCATTTACTTGCACAGCATATTGTTCAGTCTCCGCAGAGTAGTAGCTAAGACATTATCAATGTGTCAATATTCAGCTCTCTGACAAATGAGTCACATAGTTCACAGTATCGGGCTTCAGTCTCATTTATCAGATGCATATTTTGTCAGAAATGGATGACAGTAAGAGATTTGATAAGTGAAATCTGATTCCTGTACCTGATATTATTACACATAAATTGTGTTTCAGAATCAGATGTTAATAAGAAATGTGTTTTGAACCTGACATCTGACATCCAATTACTGACACTATGTGATGTCAGTCTCAGATGTCAAATACAGGAGTCAGAATCATATGTCAATAAAAAAGGGCATGTATTGCATTCAGACTCAGGGAAAAACATTTCCTGAAAAAATGCTCAATGGTCTTTTTTCATTTCCGACCATAACATTAGAACAGTTCAGGATCTTTGAAAGCAACCTTCTGGATTGATCAGCTCCCAATACAATCACCATAGACCATAATCAGAAATGGCCAGTTAAGCAATTACAATGCAGCGGATATGGGTTTTCAATGTCACATCAGCTCAAGTGCATGGTATTTTAGCTTCAGCCATTTTAGATTGTTGAAGATCATTGCCTTATCCATTTGGGAGTTACATTTTTCCTTTTGCTTACTTCAATATGCATACATAGAAGATATATCCATGTATATATGACAATATTACAAATTTAAAGAATGCCCTGAATGGAACACATCTTGGTTTCAATATCTCATGACCTCCTGTTATGGAATACTTATAATTTTTCATTAATATTTCAATTTACTGAGATTTAGCCTATCCTGGGTAAAACACATAAATGTGTATTTCAGATACCTTTTATGTTCATCTGTATGGTTGACATGAATTATTATGTGCTAATTAGTTTCACAAAATTTTGAAAGTTATTTCACTTCCTGACCTATTTAACCTTTCTCATCTCTGCACATGCCCATCTGATAAATTACTGTATGCACTTATAAACACAGATAAATGCACAGGATTAAAGCACATTACTAATTCACCACAGTAGGGACATTTCCAGAAAAACCTCTAATTTTTATATTTCAGGACATTCTGGGATTAATTTTTGGAGGTGTTCTGAATCACTTTGGACTCTCGCAATGCTTTTCTAGAGGATCCAAACAGAATAATTAGCCTTGTTATAGGTGAAACTGTTGAAATTTGCAGCAATAATTGATCACAGTTAAATTTGGCAGGCTCCTGATTCAAAGCATGTCTAATCAAGAGACATATTTGAGTTTAATGGAATCGAGCCCACTGTTAGATGTCCATCTCAAGTATCAGATGCAGAAGTCAAAATTAGATATCAGTAAGAAATGTGGTTTTGAAACTGAGGACTAACTTCCATGCCTGACACTGTTAGACATCAGTCTCAGGTGTCAAATTCTGGCATCAGAATCAAATATCAGCAAGAAATATGGTGTGAAGATGACGACTATAAGGAATGCTGATGTAATAAAATTTACATTCTACAAGCTATACAAATTACTGTCCTACAGTCTTTGCTGATGTGTTGTTATTTATACCATCCACAATCTTCTTATACCTTCTTTGAGCAGTTTCATTTTTATATATATTTGGAGATCTGGTCTCCAGATTCCAGAACTGTACGCACAGTACTTAGTGAGCTCTAACTATCCTATATTATTTGCTAAGGATGTTTGTCAGAAGCTGTCATGCACAGTAGAGACAGCTGTGCGCGCTGCAGTCATGTGCAGTACAGACTGCCAGTGCTGCGGCTGATACATAGTCTGAATTTGGAGCACCCCGCTCCATATCAGCCGCGGCGCAGGCAGTCAGTACTGCACATGACTGCAGCGACACCAGTGTTGGCCCATGTACACTGGCTTTAAAACTGGTTTCCCTATAATGTGCTATTAGATTTCTCTTTTTTCTTCTAACACCTCTTACTATTCATTCTAGTTTTCTGCTGACTCTTCCCACAGATATGCTGCATTGTTTTCCTTTCTTTAAATAATAAGATAAAACTACTCAGTTGTTTTCTGCAGAATACTAATAAGTCTAGGTATGAGCAAAACAATTCTGTAAGTTTGTTATTCTTTATAAAACATCCCATTTTGCAAGACACAAAAGACTCCTGTCCAGTTACTTGTCTGAACAAGGAAGGACTATGTCCTTCATGCTGCTGCCCTTTTCTCTCTCCCCATGCTGGCTTTTGCTACCTTCTCTCTTCTTATGCTCCTTAAATGCTTGTCTTTCTGAAAGCCTGCTGAAAATTATTTTGTAGGCTTGTTTTTCTGTAAACGTTTTGCTATCCATTGTTCTCCAAAAGATAGTTAAAAAATAAAAGGTTTAATTTAATGTGGTGGCTGTGGATCATAGTGAGTGCAGTAGAAAATGGCTGGGTTGTAGTTTTCAGTATGTGTGGTTCTTTGAATACCATAGGACAACCTGGGAGATCAGTATGCATAATTAATTCTATGGCTACCAGTGCAGTGCGACAAGGCTGGGGGGGTCTGTATTGCAGGGATCTCCAGCTGCTTACAGACTGCAACTCCCATCATTCCCCACAAGCAATTGACTGGCAAGGAATGATGAGTGTTTAATCTGGCAGCAGCTAGAGGGCCTCAGGTTGTCCATTATTATGGCAACCAGTGTATTGGGACAAGCCTGGAACAGTGAGTATTTGTGATTCTATGGCTTATGTGGGATAAGGCTGGGGGTTTGGATTTCACAATATTTGGTTCTGTGGGATAAGGCTGGAGGTCAGTATGTGTGGTTCCATGGCTACCAGTGCTGTGAAACAAAGATAGGAATAAGAATGTGTGTTTCTATGGCTACTATGGGACAAGTCTAGGGGTCAGTATGTTTTATTCTATGGGGGATTTGCAGAATGTTTCAAATCCAAATGATAAGAAAGGCACTTCCCGACGTGGGGAAATTTCCATCAAAAGTGGTGTGGACAGTTTCCCATTTATTCCAACCATGATAGTATAAAAGACATGTTAGGTTCATGCATCTTGTCAATCTGTATTTTGGAGAAGGGACTCTGGGGAGTGTGAATAAAGGAAAATAATTTGATTGATAAGTGAATAACTTTTAAATAGGTTGTTGGCCCAAGGTCCTACCAGAACTGTCGGAGTCTCTACTGTGACTGACTGATAAGTATGCTTTGCATGCTGATAAAACAACAACAGACACCAAATAAACATACAAGTACGGAAGGGTGAAAGTCCCATTTTATTCTCGCAAGATATTCCAAGAAAACCACATGGCTTTCTGCTTTTTCATGAAAAATTGTGCACATAACGAGACCTTTAGATTTTTCTCCATTTTGCTTAGACCCAAAAATATATTATAATGCTTCCATGTTTCATCTTTGCCTTTCAATGAGGAGAAATTTCCCACCCACACTGGCAGCCATGATCCAAGTTCCTTTCTGATCTAGCTGTTATCTCTATATTGGTGGAGACTGGGGAAAGAATCAGTTGAACAGGGAAAGTTTTTTTTTTTTGACTAGGATAGGAGGGACAGTTGTTGATAAAAATAAATAAATAAATAAAAGAAATACATAAAAAAATTAGTACATAAAGTTACAGAGACAGGGACCCTGACGTAAAATAAGACAAGATATAGTATTTTGTAGAGGGCCAAGGCAAAACATCAAACACAATCAGTTCTTTGTTGTACTTTACAATAAAAACACAAGGTAGTTGCATAATGCCCAGCAAACACACAAGGGGTAGGGGGAGGCTGAAAGGAGTTAGGTGCAGTACATGGAAGTATGAGTAAACTGGTAGTCTAAAAACTGACTGCAGCCAAGGTAGAAAAGCACCTTATAAATTGAGTCAAGGAATGTATAGCAGCTCTACCAAAGCATTAGTCAAAAAGCACTGTTATAATTTTATATACACATTTAATACAATAATGTGAAATATATACACGATGGCAAAACTCAAAATGGGTTCTAAATTAAGGACTACACATTAGACCAACAAATAAGAAAATATACACAGTGATTCAGACAGATCTCAGACCCTTGGTTAGCATGCAGACCTGGATAGTAACTTTATTGTGAGAAGACTCCACCAGTCAGTTCAGTACACATCATTCCAGGAGATTTTAGGCATTTACCTGAAGACTTCCTCTCCTCTTGGCAATTCCATAAAGAGAGAATCAAAATCCTCCCCCTTATTCTACTAAATGCATCTGACCTCCACCATTTGTAGAAGCCACCCTGGTATGAAATCACTGATTGTACCTGGGAATTCCAAAAGTTCCAAGATGGGGTTTGGGCAAAATGCTAAAGAAATGCTGTTGAAGACAAAACCCATCATGGAACACACATCTGCACCTTATAAATGTAAAGTCCCCCTTCCCCCATCCATTTTCTACCTGGCTTGCCATTACAAAGGCACTGATGTGTGCTCCTGCTTGCCAGTTCTACCTTCTTCAATACAATGCCAGAGACAATGCCAGCAGTGAACTAGGAATCATTGTGTCAGGTATATGTGGGCTTTCTTGACCACTTCTGCTGCTTCTGACTTCCATCTCTTCATGAATCATCAGCAGCAGGGTTCATCTATCTTTATTGATGTTAATAGTGCTATCCAACACTTAACTGGATAGTAATGTTTCATAATAAAAGCAGCTCTAATTAATCATCATAGTATTTGGACTTTGGAGAGTGTTATTTCAATTCTGTCAGAGTTGTAGTTCAAGAGTAATTAAATGACAAAGTTTCCCCTCCCGCCCCTTTTACTGATGTAACACTGTTCAGCCAGAGCAGAAGGGAGGTGCCCAGGTGGACTGCAGAGAGGGACAATCTTCAATTAAGATAAGGGGAAAACCTGAAAAACTTGTCAAGGGGGGCAGGGTTTTCATTGTTTTCATAGAAAGAAGATTGTCCCCTGCTGTTATCTGTCTGGTCTTACAACCACATTCCACATCTGAGAAGAGATGACTTACACTAGGTAAAAGGGGCAGGAGGGGAAACTTCGCTTGTGAATATCTTTCAAACCATAAAGGTTTGAGAAATAAGACTTATATAGTTCTCCATGTTTTTTTAATGCCCAGAAAATAAAATAAAGATAAAATGAAGTATTACTATCCTTTTAAAACAAATGTTATCTTAATTTTAACCTTTAGTTTAATTTTAAGTTTGGAGGAGATAAAGGTGGTAAACTATGTCAGTTTAGCCTTTGGTTTTGTCATGTGAGAATCTCTGGCCATTTTACTTGAGTGATGTTTTAGGTTCATGACGATGGAAGAATCCTGAGGCCTAACCTTCCCAAAACACCCACAGCAGCAGATTTTAGTGGTAACAGTCATACTATATATAAATAGTAATTTTATTATCCTCCCCCAATCCAAAAGTTACCTTACTCTCATATATGGGTTCCTGCATGTGCAAGCGAGTTTTGGGTAAGTGAAAGGAACACAAGGTGGAGTTAAGTCTTAGGTTATCATTTGGTGGTCAAGGCAAAGCAAAAGAGAGTTACTGACAGCATATAGGAAATGACAATCTTTGTTAGCACCATTTTTCGTCTATTCTGGTTTGAGTCTAACATTTTCTCCCATCCCTAACTGTGACACCAATTACAGTAAATAATGTCTGGTTACTCCGAGTGAGAGAGTGAAGCAATCTCCAATCTCTTTTTAATGTTTGCAGGTCCCAGTGTGGTGCAATTAAAAACAGAAGACATACATTACATTTACTCTACAGATATATAGTAAACTACATTTTTGTTTATATTTACCAGTGTATTATGAGTTGTTTTTAACAGTTTAGTTAATTAGAATATGTGGTAGTCTAAGTCTGCATATGTCATTAAATTATTAGGTATTCTTGATCAATAATTTTATTTAGTAACACAGCCAGGCCTCAATTCGACAGTGACAGTTAAACCTTACATTAAGTCAGAAATGGCTTATGTATATGAGCAATCTCTAACAAACTTCTCATTCAATGCAAAGTCTTCCAGAATGGCTATCGAGTGTAGGTCCAGCTAATCCTTGTAACTGAAAACCTTCATCTCACTTGTTTAAACAACACCGTATGTCAAAATCAGCCAATAAGTAACGTGTAATACGTCTAATATCAAGGAAAAGCATAGCGGAACACGTTATCTAGCAACCATGATTGTTGTCAAGACAAAATCAAAGCTACAGCCAATCATAGCATGCCAAAGTATCACATACATTCAAATTCACCTATATACCCTAAAATAGCCGACACACCAGACCCCTGAATAAGAATTTGGAAGTAAGTTGAGATAATGAGTTTTAATAATTCTTATTATACTGAATGCTGCACTATTACTAGCTTCATTGAGTAAAATTGTACACTGCTAATCCTATAAATTGCTTGATTTGATGCTTAATAATCCTTATCAAAATGAATGCCTTATTAAAGACCTTATTTAATATATGAATAAAGCATTTCCTTAGGTAATTTTAGAAACAGTTAACGTATTTATATAATTCTTTTAGTTTTTAAATTTCTTGGTATATTCTTGCTATATTTTTGTTAGCTAGTAAACTTTGTTGTCTACTATTGCACTTCACCTCATTTAAGGTCAAACACAGATTCATTGAATGCACCAATTTTATTTCTTCATTAAAAATATCACAACATGCAATAAACCCACCTTTAGTTAACATTTCTCTGTTTAAAATACAAAATGGCATTCATAAGTTAAACTGTGGTAAAGGATAAAAAGTGCAAACAAAAACATTGTGTTAATATGGCTGAGCACAGAAGGAAAATAGATGTACATCTCTTTTCAAACACACATGAAACTTTGCATCAAGTCAAATTTATACTTGTTTCTAAACTTTTTGATAGTACCAGATCATAAAAATTCGAGAATTTACAATTTAAAAAAAATCAAACACGAGCAGACAAAAAACAGTATTTCAAGGACAATTACTTTCGATATAACAGTAAAATTTACTTGAAACCATCCACCACATGCCTACAAAGTTGGACTGGAGGTTAAGTCTGGCATAATTATTATAATGTTTCAGAAAGCTGCAATAAAATGTTGCTGCAGTGTATATTAACTATGAACTGAAGCAGTTTAAAGTCTGGTGAAAAAAGTTATGTAAACGCACTAGAAATTTTTTTTTGTATACTGCTGATACTGAAAAATGGATCAGATGAAACAAGGCAGTGACAAAATAGAATAAAAGATTACAATCCTTCCATCTGTTACTGTACATAAAATTATTTCTCAACAATCAAAATGACATATACGAAACACATTTGTGTACAGAGCATGATTACAAATATAATTCAAAATATATATCAAAGAAGCTAGTCTTCTATTTAATTTACAGTTTTTGTATTGAAGTATATCACTGTAAATGTGCTTTATGTTGCAGTATTGAAGTTTTTCCATATTTGCATCAGCTGTGCAGACAGCTTTCAGTGAATATCTCCATTGCCATCGATAAGCCAGTAG
Organism: Rhinophrynus dorsalis; assembly: GCA_037306005.1. Lineage (NCBI taxonomy): Eukaryota > Metazoa > Chordata > Amphibia > Anura > Rhinophrynidae > Rhinophrynus > Rhinophrynus dorsalis. Next base: position 260,357,934 of record CM074722.1, read on the forward strand.
CTAGGGATGTGCAAAAGATTTTACCTCAAAAGCAAAACAGAGAGTGGCAACCTTTTTTTTGTGAAAAGCACAGTTTTTCCACTTTTTCACCTAGCTTATTTCTACCCACCACTTGGCAAGTTTCCTTTATTTTCTCACCGGCACAGTGTAACATGGGTGTAAGTTTCCTGCAGTATGCAATTTTGTATTTGTGAGGGTGTAACAGACCATAGGCTGTTACTAGGGGCTCCTTTAAGAGCCATAGAAATACCCCAAAAGAGACTGGAAGGCACTGGGTCAAGTTTCATCTCTGGGTGGCTGGTCAGCCACAAAATACAGCCAGGCAAGCTAAATTCCACACCATCCATGTGGAAATGTAGGTAGCATCCTGGTCAGCTGCCTACCATTCTATGTTAAATGTTTAATGTGTTGTCATGGACTGTAATAAATGTAACAGATGATGGACCCCTTTGTTAAGACTGGGTCTACAATCTTACATGGGTCTGAAGGGTTTAAATGGTTACATTCTTGCAATGCCTTCCAAATTGTATCTGACTCACTCTTTGGTCCAGGGTTTGATTAAATTGACACCTTCCTAACCCTTTCACCTCTATTGTGCATTTGCTAATGTCTTCTGTGTGATAGGATTAGTCTGGGGTCATGATTGTTTCTATTGTACTGCTTTTGTTGATTGTATCAATCCCAATGTTTTGTCCCATTGTCTTGTGTGTACACTCTATTGTTCCATTTTCTGGCCCAGTGTTTACTGTAAACACCACCATTGTTCACCATTGTATGACTCCTGGGAATGGAGGGAGACCCTGACCCAGTGACCAAGAGAATGGAGAAACTCATGCCCCTCCTGGGACCCAATCTGTCGGTAAAGATGGTGAGCCAACTTATGAATGCAGTGTTGGATCGTTACCTCTGCATACTCCAGGAAGCCAGTATTGTTGCCCCTGCACTGGGGAGTGGGACTGAGGTCCTCCCCAGTTGCTCTGTTGCCCCTACCCTGGGGAGTGGGATCAGTGTCCTTCACAGAGGCTCTGCTGCATCCACCCTGGAGAGAGGGAATGATGTCCTTTCCAGTAGCTCTGTTGCCCCTGACCTGGAGAATGGAAATAGTGTCTTCTCCAGTGGCTACAAACCTCCTGCTCTGGGGAGTGGGACCAGTGTCCTCCCCAGAGGATCTGTTGCTCCTGCCCTGCAGAGTGTGAATAGTCTCCTCTTCAGTGGCTCTGTTGCCCCTGCCATGGTATCACTGTGCCCGTGATTGCCCTCTGTGAGCGATGTGCTGCAGGCGACACTGCCATTACTTCCTGGTTGTCGCACTTAGGCACATTCGCTATTCTTATAGTCTGATGGTAATTTTCAGAATGCATTTCCACCTACATGCTAGGCCTTATAGGCCTCAGCCTGTCAGTACTCCTTTGCCCTTTCGTGGTGTATCTGTGCAGTAAGCTCGTATGTTATTCTGATGCTCTGATTCTGTGTATGACTCCTGGCTACGTTTGACTCTGGCTATGTTTGATCCCTGACTAGTTGCCTCCCGCTCTGGTCTGACCCTTGGCTCCATCTGACTACCCGACCCGGTCTGTCTCTTTGCTTTGGCTGACTACCCTATCCGGTCTGACTCTTGGCTTGGGCTGACTACCTGCTCTGTGCTGACGCCGGCTCCGGCTGACTATCCAATCATTTCCTACCCTTGGCCTATTGTCTCCGCTAGCGCTTACCGTGCTCTGTTGTTTCCTCCGGTTCAATCAGTGCTCAGTTACTGCGTCAGACCTTGTCTCTGGCAAACCTGTTCTATCTGTTGCTGGTTAGAGCCATTAGGTATAACCTAGCGTTCTAGGGATCTCAGTCACCTTTGCCTGTTCTACCCTTGCAGTCTGGGGTTCACTGTCACCATTGCCTGTAGGCTTACTCTAGCATTCTAGGGAGCTCAGTCACCATTGCCTGTAGGCTTACCCTAGCATTCTAGGGAGCTCAGTCAACATTGCCTAGGCATTCCTGTCTCTGTTGCCTTGCACTACCCTAGCGTTCTAGGAGAATATATTTTGTTTTGCCTGGGCATTTCAGCTTCTCTTGCACTAGTAGCTACTGCTATCCTTGCTACCACTGGATACTATATTCAGAGTGGTATCAGCCTCTGTGCATTCGGTGGATCATGTGCTGTCTCCATATCTGGCTAGTGAGGGTTGGGGAAGTGCTTAGGCACTGTCTTCACACCTGGTCCTGTGAGGATTGGGGAAGTGCTATTCATATTAATTCTGTTCTTATTTTAATAAAGATATTGATTTTATTGTATCTGTACTTGGCAGTGTCATTATTCCCCAGTCACCCTGTGACAGTACGAAAGGGCCATGAACTCTAAAAGTACAGATACTGGTAGCCGACAGTTTCCTAATATCCTTTCAAGGATGGATATTCAGGAACAACACATTGACCAGTTGTCTATGGTGATGCAGATGCTCCTTAACTGTACAGTGCATATTGATAAGCCTGTGCAACTACCGGTGGCCCCCCCTGTTGCGGCATTGTTAGTAACCACTCAGGTGGAAAACATGATTAATAGAGGGCTGTACGGAGCTGCTCCACTCTCTTTAAGATATGGTGGGGAACCCACGTTGTGTCGTGGATTCATATATCAGCTCGGAATTGTTTGGGAACTGGTACCCAATTCTTTCCAGAGTGAAAGAAGTAAAGTGGGCTTCATGATTTCCTTGTTGACTGGTAAAGCATTGGCATGGGCCAACCCATTATGGGAAACTGCCAAACTCATAACTTCGAACTTTACAGAATTTATGGAAGCCTTCCATCATTTGTTGCAAAAAAAATGATGACCATTCACCAGGGCGCCTGCACAGTAGCAGAGGTAGGCTGAAACAACAAGGCTGATGAGACTGCAGTCTGTGAGCTGCCAGAGGATCTGGATCAGATTATTTCCTTTGCTATTCTGATTGAAACCCTAATCAGCGAAAGATCCCTGTTCAAAAGCCACAAGCCAAGGCTTGAGTCCTGACTGGTACCAAATTGGGTGCTCCCACCCATGCCTCCCTTGCCTCCCAAGCCACCTAGTGCTGAGGCCAGTAGGGCTGAGCCTATGTAAGTTGGTTTTACAAATCTGTCCAGGGAGGAGGAGTGGTTCTTCTGTCGAAAAGAGGGTCTTTGTCTGTACTGTGGTAAGGCTGAACCCATGTTACGGGCCTGCCAGGTACGTCTGGGAAACGCACACACCTAGGATCCCTGAGGGGACAGATCCTAGGTGGTGTAAATCAGTCCCCAAACCTAGAACAAAACAAGCCCATCTTACAGGTGGCAATCTCTTGGGCAGCCTCCTCTGTTGCAACACCAGCCCTGATCGATTCAGGAGCTTCAGGCTACTTTATTGATGGCAAATTCGCTAATCAACACAATATTTGTGTTTCTCCATTGGCTGTTGAGGTGATTGATAGTAGACCATTAGAACCATCCCATGTCACACATGGGACCTGCCCACTGTCTCTTAGAGTAGGAGCTCTCCATGTGGAGACCCTACAGTTTCAAGTAATTTAGTCTCCACATTACGCCATCATTCTGGGCCTTGGTTTCATACACACAACCCCAGAATGGACTGGAAAACGTGTGACATTATATCTTGGTCCGATTATTATTGTAAGAAATCTTGTCTACAGCAACCCACTAAGATTTTATTTACCTCCCCCTCTATACCCTCTGAATACCAGTCGTTCAGTGAGTTATTCAGTAAGGGAGAGGCTAGCACTTTGCCGAAGCACAGGGCATACGACTGTGCCATTAATTTGATGCCAGACACAATACCTCCTAAGGGACACACCTACCCTCTGTCAGTAGAGGAGAACTGAGCTATGGAGGAGTACATTACTGATGCCTTGGCCAGAGGAATTATCAGAAAGTCTTCCTTGCCCGCGGGGGCAGGATTTTTCTTTGTAAAGAAAAAAGACAGGGAGCTCAGACTTTGTATCAACTATAGAGGTCTAAACAAGCTTATGGTAAAGAATGATTATCCCATCCCACTGATAACTGAGTTGTTTGATCGCTTGAAGGGCTCCTCAGTTTTCACAAAGCTTGATTTGCAGGCAGCCTACAATCTAATCAGAATCAAGGAGGGTGATGAGTGGAAATCCACTTTTAATACGTGTAGTGGCCATTATGAGTATTTGGTCATGCCCTTTGGGCTGTGCAATGCTCCAGCGGTATTCCAAGAGTTTATAAACAATGTACTGCGACAGTCCTGTGTAGTAGTTTACTTGGATGATATCTTGATATACTCTCCCAATATTGAGACACATCGGAGAGATGTTGCTACTGTGTTACAAAAGTTGAGAGAGAACAAACTGTATTGTAAATTAGAAAAGTGCGAATTCCATAAGGATCGAGTGCCATTTCTGGGTTATGTATTCTCTGCTGACGGTATTGCTATGGATACAGAGAAACTCTCAACAGTTCTACAATGGCTGCGTCCGGTGGGCCTGAAGGCCATACAGAGATTCTTAGGATTCGCAAACTATTATAGAAAATTCGTACAAAATTTCTCTACTGTAGTCAAACCCTTGACTGACTTGACTCATAAAGAGGCTAATCCCTCGGCTTGGTCCTCTGAGGCCAAAAGTGCTTTTGAAGCATTGAAGTCTGTTTTTGCTGTTGCTCCAGTTTTGTAGCATCCTAACCCTGCCTTGCCCTTTACCCTGGAGGTGGATGCATCAGAGACAGGAGTGGGGGCCATGCTGTCCCAAAGACCCGAGCCTGGCAAGCCCCGAATGCCTTGTGGGTTCTTTTCCAAAAAGATGACTAAGGCCCAGAGACTATATGACATAGTCGATCGCAAGTTACTATCCATTATTCTCGCTCTCCATGAATGGCGTTACCTCCTATAGGGGACAAATGCTCCAATCCTGATCTTGACCGATCATAAAAATTTGACAGGCTAGATGGGCACTGTTCCTGTCCAGATTTAATTTCGTGGTCTCATATCTTCCAGGGTCCAAGAATGTTCAAGCTGATGCTCTGTCTAGGCAAGCTGGACCGGACCGTGAGACTGAAAGTGCACCTGTGAATATCATTACTCCAGATCGTATATTGGCCACCATACGCACTAGTATCATGTCTCCACTGGGTGAGGAGATCTTTGCATCCAGCATAATGTTCCAGCAGAAAAACCTAGTGGCAAATGTTTCGTAGCAGAACCGCTCCGTACCAGACTACTGGAAACATACCACTCATCGAGGCCATCTGGACACATTGGTCGTGACCCACTGATTTGGACAGTCTCTCAGCTCTTTGGTGGCCTAGCTTAAGAGAAGATTGTGCAGCTTTTGTGGAGGCCTATTCCATTTGTGCTCTTGCAAAGACCCCAAGACACTTTCCTCTGGGGTTGCTCCAGACAGTTCCTAATGGCGAGCTCCCATGGTCACACGTGTCCATAGATTTCATGGTGGACCTGCCAGTATCCAAAGGGTGTACGGTCATACTGATGATAGTGGACCATTTTTCCAAGATGGCTCATTTTGTCCCACTCCAGGGACTGCCTTCATCCAAAGAATTGGCTGAGGTGTTTTACTAGAGAGGTGTACCGACTCCAGTACTCCTTTGCTCTTTCATGGTGTACGTGTGCTCTAAGCTCTTGTGTTATTCCGATGCTCTTATTCTGTGTATGACTCCTGGCTATGTTTGACTCTGGCTACGTTTGAGCCCTGACTAGTTGCCTCCCGCTCCGGTCTGACCCTTGGCTCTATCTGACTACCCGATCCGATCTGACTCTTGTCTTTGGCTGACTACCCTATCTGGTTTGACTCTTGGCTTGGGCTGACTACCCAATCCGGTTTGACTCTTGGCTTGGATGACTACCCAATCCTGTCTGACTCCTGGCTTGGCCTGACTACCCGCTCCGTGCTGACCCCGGCTCCGGCTGACTATCCGATCGTTTCCTACCCTTGGCCTACTGTCTCCGCTAGCGCTTACAGTGCTCTGTTGTTTCCTCTAGTTCAAGTGGTTACTGCCTCAGACCTTGTCTCTGGCATTCCTGTTTTACCTGTTGCTGGTTAGAGCCAGTGGGTATACCCTAGCATTCTAGGGATCTCAGTCACCGTTGCCTGTTCTACCCTTGCGGCCTGGGGTTTTCTGTCACCATTGCCTGTAGGCTTACCCTAGAGTTCTAGGGCGCTCATTCACCATTGCCTGTAGGCTTACCCTAGTGTTCTAGGGAGCTCAGTCACCATTATCTACTCTCCCAAGCATTCTAGGGATCCCTGTCTCTGTTGCTTGCACTACCCTAGCGTTCTAGGGGAATATCTTTCATTTTGCCTGGGCATTTTAGCTTCTCCTGCACTAGTAGCTACTGCTATCCTTGCTACCACTGCATACTATAGTCAGAGTCTTATCAGTCTCTGTGCAGTCGGTAGATCCTGTGCTGTCTCCATACCTGGCTAGTGAGGGTTGGGGAAGTGTTATTCGTATTTATTCTGTTCTTATTTTAATAAAGATATTGATTTTACTGTATCTGTACTTGTCAGTCTCATTATTCCCCAGTCACCCCATGACACCTGGAGAGTGGGAATAGTGTCCTCTACAGTGGCTACATTGCTCCTGCGCTGGGGAGTGGGACCAGTGTTTGCCCCAGTGGATCTGTTGCTCCTGCCCTGGGCAGTGGGAATAGTGTCCTCTCCAGTGGCTACATTGCCCCTGCCCTGGAGAGTGAGAATAGTGTCCTCTCCAGTGTCTACGTTGCCCCTGACCTGGAGAGTGTGAATAGTGTCCCCTCCAGTGGCTACATTGCTCCTGCTCTGGAGAGTGGGACCATTGTTCACCCCAGAAGATCTGTTGCTCCTGCCCTGGGGAGTGGGAATAATGTCCTCTCCAGTGGTTCCATTGCCCCTGCCCTGGATAGTGGGAATAGTGTCCTCTCCAGTGGTTCCGATATCTTCTCTAGCGGCTTAGCTGCCCTTGCCCTGGGGAGTGGGACAGAGGTCCTCCTCAGTAGCTATGTTGCCCCATACCTGGTGAGTAAGACCGAGGTTCTCACCAGTGGCTTTGATGCCCTGGCCCCGGAGAGTGGGAACAGTGTACTCTCCAGTGTCTCTGTTGCTCTGGCCCCATGATCATTTCATCATTATTTCATCTATATTTCATTTTATTTTTAATTTTCACTATATCCTGACAATTTATTATATTTAACACAGTTTTGGAATTATATTCACCTTAAGGATAATGTTAATTTTATTTTATGATTTAAATTGTGTATGTCAATTCAGTTATTTTGGGTGTATTTGTATATTTTATACACTGAGATTAATGGTATTATGCCACATAGAATTTATACCAGTGATACATACTGTATGTATTGAGGGTATAAGTATTAATAGGAAGTAGATTTATGTTTGTATTTCACAGAGTTCATTGGGATGTGTGACCGGAGCAGGTGCGGTGATTTCAGGATCAGTTCATGTTAATGGAGTTCTAGTATCTTTGGATGTGTCTGGTTCTTTAAACACTGTGCGTGGGATGTGTCGCAGAACCAACTGACTTCTGTATAAGGGTGGGTATATAGAGATTTGTATAGATTTATATATATAGAGAGATATTTTGTTTGGTGGATGTAATTCCCCACATACACATACCAACATCTTGGTAACATATGACGCACCCTATTGTTTTAGTGATTGGCTCAGATTGGTGGGAGTGACAGTGTGGTGGCTCACATTTATTGAGGGGTTCATTCAGATTTTGTAGAACTGTGATACAAGTGGATATGGATAATTTAGAAGGTCGATTATATCATGGTGCCCGTGATTGCCTCTGCGACACTGTGCTTGCAGACAACATTACTGCACTTCCTAGTTGTCGCTCTGAAGCACATTCGCTATTCTTATTGGCCACCGCTAATTGCCAGAAGGAGTCTCTACCCACCTGCTAGGCCTTATAGGCCTCAGCCTGCCTTTACTCATTTGCCCTGTCATGGTGTACTTGTGCGCTTTAGCTGTTGTGATTACGATGCCCCATTTCCATGTATGACTCTTGGCTATGTTCTGACTTCAGCTTCCTTGATCCCTGACTAGCTGACTTCTGATCCAGTCTGACTCCTGGCTTTGGCTGACTACCTGCTCCGGTCTAACTCCTGGCTTTGGTTGACTACCCATTCTGGTCTGACTCCTGGCTTTGGCTATCTGTTCCAGTCTGACTGCTGGCTTTGGATGACTACCTGCTCCGATAAGACTCCTGGCTTTGGCAGACTGACCCCTGCTCCAGCTGACTTCCGATTATACTTTACCCCTGGCCTACTGTGTCTGCTTGCACTCTCCGTGCCTAGCACTGCCTCATTCGAGCAGTGTTCAGTCTGTGTCAGTCCGTGTCTCTGGCCTTCCTGCTGTCTGTTGTTCTGCTCTAGGCCATTGGGGACCCTAGAGTTCTAGGGATTCAGTCAACGCTCCCTGTTGGTTACTCTAGAGCAGTCTAGGGATTCAGTCACCAATGCCTGTTGGTTACTCTAGCGTTCTAGGGATTCACTGTCACCATTGCCTGTTGGTTAATCTAGAGCATTCTAGGGATTCAGTCACCGTTGCCTGCTGGTTACCTAAGAGCGTTCTAGGGATTCAGTCACCAATGTCTGTTGGTTACCCTAGCATTCTAGGGATTCACTGTCACCATTGCCTGTTGGTTACCCTAAAGCGTTCTAGGGATTCAGTCACCATTGCCTTTTTGGTTACCTTAGAGCGTTCTAGGGATTCGCTGTCACCATTGCCTGTTGGTTACCTTAGAGCGATCTAGGGATTCGCTGTCACCATTGCCTGTTGGTTAACCTAGAGCATTTTAAGGATTCAGTCACCGTTGCCTGTTGGTTACCTTAGAGCGTTCTAAGGATTCAGTCACCAATGCCTGTTGGTTACCCTAGCATTCTAGGGATTCGCTGTCACCATTGCCTGTTGGTTACCCTAGAGTGTTCTAGGGATTCAGTCACCATTGCCTGTTGGTTACCCTAGCATTCTAGGGATTCGCTGTCACCACTGCCTGTTGGTTAACCTAGAGCATTCTAGGGATTCAGTCACCATTGCCTGTTGGTTACCCTAGCATTCTAGGGATTCGCTGTCACCACTGCCTGTTGGTTAACCTAGATCATTCTAGGGATTCAGTCACCAATGCCTGTTGGTTACCCTAGCATTCTAGGGATTCGCTGTCACCATTGCCTGTTGGTTACCCTAGAGTGTTCTAGGGATTCAGTCACCATTGCCTGTTGGTTACCCTAGCATTCTAGGGATTCGCTGTCACCATTGCCTGTTGGTTACCCTAGAGTGTTCTAGGGATTCAGTCACCATTGCCTGTTGGTTACCCTAGCATTCTAGGGATTCACTGTCACCATTGCTTGTTGGTTACCCTAGCATTCTAGGGATTCAGTCACCATTGCCTTTTTGGTTACCTTAGAGCGTTCTAGGGATTCGCTGTCACCATTGCCTGTTGGTTACCTTAGAGCGTTCTAGGGATTCTCTGTCACCATTGCCTGTTGGTTACCCTAGAATGTTCTGGGGATTCGCTGTCACCATTGCCTGTTGGTTACCTTAGAGCGTTCTAGGCATTCAGTCACCAATGCCTGTTGGTTACCCTAGCATTCTAGGGATTCACTGTCACCATTGCCTGTTGGTTACCCTAAAGCGTTCTAGGGATTCAGTCACCATTGCCTTTTTGGTTACCTTAGAGTGTCTAGGGATTCGCTGTCACCATTGCCTGTTGATTACCTTAGCGCAATCTAGGGATTCTCTGTTACCATTGCCTGTTGGTTACCCTAGAGAGTTCTAGGGATTCAGTCACTACTGCCTGTTGGTTGCCCTAACATTCTAGGCATTCACTGTTACCATTGCCTTTTGGTTACCCTAGAGCATTCTAGGGATTCTCAGTCACTGCTGCCTGTTGGTTACCCTAGCGTTCTAGGGACTACCGTCTCTGTACTGAACTACCCTAGCGTACTAGGAAATCTTCCCTCTGTTTACAGGAGCTTCCCAGCTGCTCCTGCACTAGTAGGTGCTACCATCCTTGCCACAAGCATTTATTCATATATTCAGTCAGAGTATTGTCTGCCTCCTTACAGTCGGGTGATCCAGTGCTACCTCCATACCTGGAGAGTGAGGGTTAGGGAAGTGCTCCAGCACGGTCCTTACACCTTGTCCTGTGAATGTTGGGGAAGTGCTATCTTACTTTATTTTATGCTGATTCTCAATAAAGTTATTATTTTACTGTATCTGTACTTCTCAGTGTCTTTATTCCAAATCACTCTGTGACAGATTATACCACTAGTTTAAATTTGAGATGTTGTTTTATCAAGTAATTGATTTTATATTTTTTAATAAATGTACATATATACAGACAATATATGTGTCAGGTCATCTAGCAGATATATACATATATATAGATGTGTGGTTTAACCAATTTTATGGTTGCGCTGTACGCTGTGTGATTGTATTTTGAGCAATTTTTGAAGTGATCCCTTACAAGTGGGGAATTTGCATACATTAGCGACATTGATTTAAAAAGAAAGGAGCGTAGCTGGAATATTCAAATTTTTGGTATTGTTCACCATTGTATGACTTAATTCACTGAGGTCTGGCCCCATTGTGCTATGTTTACATTTTCATTGTCCCTATTGTTCCACTAGGAATAGGAAAAGGGTTGAACTGGATGGACGCAAGGCTTTTTTCAACCTAAATTACTATGTTACTATGTTACTATCTACCTAGCCATTGTACCATTGTGTCCCTTTGTGCCCAGTCCCTGGTTAACACTGTTACTGGTGTATGAAAGAGATGTTTTTGCCATCAATAAATTAGCATTCATTTGGGATTCACCTGTGTCCTGTGTCTTAATTGCTGGATGGTTTAAAGAGTCCCCTTTGACACTCATTCAGGAGACCAGTGTTCCAGCTTTATGTTTCCAGCCTTTCAGCTTGGGTTTCCAGCTTGTTTTTCCCAGTGTTCCAGCCAGTCATCCAGCTTCACCGGACCAACTATCCCTTGGTAGCCGCTTCAAGGAGAGAGGACCCAGGCACGATGGCCCAGGACAGCCCAGCATTCTAGGGTTTCCAGTACAGAGGGAAAGAGAGAGAGAGTAGTACATTGTTGAACTAGCAAAGACAGGCAAATAAAAAAGGAGTTGAAGTTTAGTTTAGGTAATCTTGTAAGGAGGACATTTTTTCTCTGTGTTAGGGGAGTCTGTGGGCACTTTGGGGGACAGGAAAGAAAAAAGGAGGTTGACCTCAAATATCAGGGGGTAAAAGATTTTACCTCAAAAGAGAAACAGGAGAAAATAGCACTTTTTGCCTAGCGGGAAATATTTTGCAAAAAAGTGCCTCTTTTGTTTTTTGCTTTTTCTTACCTAAGTCATTGTATTGAAATCAGTGGAATAGCAGAATTTCTCTCCACCACATTGCAAGCTTCTCTTATTTTTCTGCGGCCATATAAAACAGTGTTGGTTTTTCACAGCATGCCATCCTTTGTTTGTGAAAGGAAGAGAAAGCAGAAGATTTTTGAGCTAGGGAAGGCAGGAAATCTGTTCTCAGTATTAGTGGAGTCTGGGAGACTCTAGGGGATGGGAAGGGATAAAAGCGTTTGACCCCAAATACCCCTAAATTTGTTGTCACTAACTGGGAAAACACTGGCACCTGTGTTCTTCCTGATCTGGCTATTTTCTCTGTCCTAGGGTAGGGATGGGCAAAGGTTTTCACCTCAAAAGCAAAAAAAGGAGAAAAATGGTAACTTTTTCATGAAAAGTGTAGTTTTCCCACTTTTTCTCTTTAGCTCATAGCATTGAAATCAATGGGAGGGCTGAATATCTACCAAGCACATGGCAAGTTTCCCTTATTTCCACATAAGCATAATATAAAAGGTGTGGCGAAAAAGAGGATTTTTATCATGTGAACAGAACGGGACCTTTTGCTCACCCCTTGGGAGGAGCCTCTGGAGGCAGTGGCTGCAAAGGCTGATGGTCGATTGCTGCTGGCTTATGGGGTGTCTCTCTGCAGCCAATTTGTCCTTCTTAGTGGAGGTGTTATTGTGTCCATGTTTTTGAATAGGGTGTGGCGTTCACAGTACACACAAGCTCTCCCAGTACCAGTTGTGCCAGTTTGTGGGTTCTTGTACTGGATACTCTGGATCAAGCAGGAGGCAGGAACAGATGGCTGCCACTCACCAGAAGACCAGGGGGGCAAGTGAATTTAGCTCTTGCAGTGACTGGGATGAAGATCACCAGCCAACCCCCCTCCAGGAATACCCATTCAAAACTTGTATTGTGGAGGGTAAAAGAGTAACAGCTTTATTAGTTAAACTCACTGCTTATATATGCATCCAGACACTCTTATCAAGATTAGAATGTAAACTATGGCTTGGAACAGTGGTGTCCCAGTAGACAAATCAGATGAGATTATTTTTGTCCACTTAGAGTGCCTCTTTCCAAGCCATGCTGATGGAGCAAGCCACTAGTAATCAATCAACATTCCAACCATTCCTTTTTGTTTCAGCAAAGCTGATAGCTGAGCATAATGAAACATAGAAAATTCACCAAGCTTTAACACAAGTTACACAGACATGGAGTATACTGAACATTGCAGCAAGCCATAGGCTGCTGAGCGTAACCTTTATTTTCTCTGCACTCTGGTTCCCCACTACTTAATCCCTTTACATGACAAAGTATAATACCACACATACACTATTACAATACACTACACAATACACAACACAATAAGCAATATTTCAAATATTGTAATCCTGGAGGTCAATGTCGCTACACTGCCCTGTGCTGATTCCCCTGCAGGTGCCCTAAATAATTCCATCTGGTGACATCACTGTACACAGAATGTACAGAGGTAAATAACATACCAACATCCACCAAATTATAATAGAGGGGAGACAAAAAAGAGTGGACAATAACTTTTAGCAGTAGGGAAAACAAGGAGGGCTCACCTCCTGTTTCTCCACACAGGGGTAATACAAATACTAGCAGGGTCAGTAGCAGCAGACGTGGCATGAGAGTGTGACTTTTTATTTTTTTAACTTACACATCAGCATATGTATGCTGCATACTCTTGGATGGATTGGATCCCTGCTTTCTCTTCTTTACTGTTTGATCCTACAGGGTGCATAAAACATTTGCAGTTTCCTGCACTGTTCCAGACCCCAGCATCTTCAGGCCCACTCACAGGAGCCTTCCCTTCTCCTGTCTACTCCACTATATCCTTCTGCTGCCTACTCACAAATGGATGTCTCTCACCTATCACATCCACCTCCAGTTGTAGTCTGTCTTTCCATCATCACCCCACTGTATCCCCTCTCTGTGGCACTACATTCTCATCTAGTGAGGAAACCTTCGGTGTGCACTGAAATACTCTCAATAATCATAGTCACAATCTAAGATGGTTGCTGACAAGGGTGGTACACCTGTTGTCACAACCACTGTTGGTGCAGTTGGTTGGGGCTCCCTGCAATACAGAGAGCACCCTGATTTAGGCATGGCCTATGCCCCTGATGAGGATGCATCTCTAATTCCTCCCCGCGCCCTCCAAGTCTTCCTGCTAGGCATTAAGCATGTCTCTAATTATAAACAAAAACAATTATTATAAAGACAAATAAGTATTATAAAAAAATATTAAAGATGAAAAAAATATTAAAAAAAATAATGAAAAAAAAAACCATGGTTCTCACACTACATGGTTTAATTGCCCTTACTGCACTTACATTAACTCACAATAATTTAATAACTCAAAAAATGTTAATGACCCACACTTTTCTAACACTATCAGTTTTAATGATCCTCCCTCATTGCACTATTACTAACTTATACAATCTGAATGTCCCTGCATGTGAGTGGGTCTTGAGGATCCTCCCACTCAAGCCAGCGGTCATTCATAAAACAATGGCTTGAGTAAGAGGTAGTAAGGGAAGGTGTTGATCTTCTTCCTAATCTCTGTATTGATCACCTATCCTGTTGGATAGATGATCAGTGCCAGGGGGACATTAGAAGGGGTCCTGATGCCCCCACGAGGTCTGATTGTCTTTCAAAACAAAATGGACATATTGTAGGATTAGAGATTAAATATATACCCAAGATATGTAAGTGCCAGAAGGGTACACAATGCCTTACTAAGCACTCAAAGGGTTAATTGTGTGGGGGCAGCATATGTCGAACTTATCGCGCATCATATGTCAAATTTTATTAGGGGAGAGAGCATGTCACATTTCTATATTGTGGACAGCATGGGGAACATCACTGTTGTGTGTTATCCTCCACAGACATTGACTGACACCCTAAGCCTTGTTCCCTTGCCCAGGCAGTGCCTATGGGGATTTGTGACTACCAGTAGGTAAGGGAACAAGGCTGGGTGGGGTTCAGACAGTGTACCTGGGTATCTGTAGCTACCAGTGGACAAGGGACCAGATCTCGGGGCCAAGCAGTGTACATGGGGTTCTATGGCTACCAGTGGGCAAGGGAACAAGGCAGTTGGCAACCACACATTGCCATGGACATTTCCTGACCCCCTTGGGAGTGCTTAGCATGTAAGAAATATGATACAGAGCTGAGAGAGTGATTGTGTGCTGCTTGTTGAACTTTTTAACCCTTTTGAGTGCCACAGGAGTGTGCAATTTACATTCCTATGGCACTTAAAGGGATAAGTGGTGCTGAAAGTATCCTTTCCACTCCCCTACTTAGCAAGTGGGGAGGCAGAGAGAAAGTAATCAGAATCCAGAGTTTCTAATGCTGGTGATGTGTGTGCTCTCCGCATTCCTTCCACATTGACAGCAGTTCACACCAACCCTCCATGCTTGATTGATTGAGGGCTGTTACTGCATAGGAAACTACAGAGAGATCCGAACTTCACCAGCCATAAGTCGGCGAGGTTGAGACTGTGAACTCTGGCAGCAGAGGCTGCTATCGGAGTTTAGTGCATGTGGTGAAGGGCCACATTAACATATAGCAACCCCCTTGAATATCATAATAGCTCATAATCATGCATTTTCATATTTAAATAGGCCATTGTTGATGTGATGAGTGAAAATTTGTAAACCTGTAAAATGCATACTTGATGGTATTTGAGTATTTGTATTCGCCTCTTGATAAAATGACTTGACAGTCATGAAACATGTCGAGGGATTTTGAGTATTTTTAATTACTTTTTAAATACATTTTATAGAGTCAACTGGTCTGCTGATTTTGGGTTCCAACAAGCTCAGAATGCACTGATGAGCGTTTTCTGAAGGGGTACATGATGCTAGCTGTAAAGGTTTCGTAGCAGGGAGAATCAGCATCTAAAATCCCCGCCAGCCTTAAGAACCGGTTGCCATTCATTTGGAGCTGGTTAGATACAAAGTGTATCTTACAGCAGCTTGTAAGGTTGTTTTGGATACAATTTAACAACCAACAATATAGCTCTCCTTGTTTTGTTTTTTCTATGCTTGATGGTTGTTCATGTGGGCAGATTTTTCTCAGATTGATGGAAATATGATGTTGTAGACACTTTAGTGCATACTGTCAATGTGCCTTTGACACTGCTCTGACAGGACAGGGATGGTCAAATATTTTTGCCTCAAACCAAAATTGCTGAATAATGACACTCCCCTCCTGGTGAATAATTTCCAGCAAAAAGTGCTGTTTTTCTACTTTTTTCATCTAGCTCATTCCATTGAAATTAATGGGAACATTGAATTTATACACAACACGTAGCAAATGTTATTTTATTTCACAAAGGCATAGTATAAAAGGGGCATGAGAGTGCCTGAGGAGTGTGGAGAAGGAATCAGTTGAACATGGAATGTTTCTGGGGGTTTTGTTTACTGGGATTGGGGGACAGTTAATAAAAAAGAAATCCTAAATGCAATTAAAACACCCCATTGAAAAAGGGTATAAAAAGGGAGTGAGGAGGGTGCCTGTGTTAGTGGGTTGACTCTGAGGAAAGAATCAGTTGAACATGGAATTTGTTTTGGGGGATTTGTTGACTGGTATTGGGGGACAGTTAATAATAAAAAAATAAATAAAATAAGACATTTGTATGTAACCTGATAGAGACAGCAACCCACAGGTGTAAGCTGCCACTGGGGTAGACTGATACTTGATATGATAGAGTATTTTGTAGGAGATGATTTGTATGATTTGTTATTAGGGATCTAAGCCCTGAGGAAACATTGATTTGTAGGACTTGTTAGAAATGTGTTTCTTTTTGTGTGTGTGTGGGGGTTTTTTTTAAGCACAAGCCCTGAGAAAAAAAAATGCCCTGCTGACCTAGTGCCACATTTGGAAGCAGGAACAGGCAGCTGACCTGTCCTGC
Source organism: Rhinophrynus dorsalis (assembly GCA_037306005.1). NCBI lineage: Eukaryota > Metazoa > Chordata > Amphibia > Anura > Rhinophrynidae > Rhinophrynus > Rhinophrynus dorsalis. The sequence goes on from CM074722.1 coordinate 260,374,225, forward strand.
TCACACTACTACCTTCTTCTTCCTCCCTTGACATTAATTTCCCCAAGATCTTAGGGGAGATTTTGGGGAATGGCCAACATTGGTTCTGTAGTGCTCCTTTTATTTGTTTTAAACTTTCTCATAGTGATAGCAGTCTCTATGAGCCTCTCCAGCCTCAATTTTGCAAAAAGATCACAGAAGAACAGCACAGCACACCTACCTCACTCTGTAGCTGCTTCTATTGAATTTCACTTCCTGGAATATGTCATGTTTTTATAGTGAATAGGTGAAAACAAGTAAATCGATCGGCATAAACTTTCTAGACATTGAAAAAATGGCAAAGAATTTTTGTCAATGAGCGAAAAATTTGAAGATTTTAATCAGTGAATTTAAAGTGGATTTTCCTTCAAAAAAGTTGACAACAATGTGGTTTTCATGGATTTTGTTTTAGCGGGAACACAACGGGACCTTTCGCCCACCCCTAATTATTAGCTCTATTCAACCTATAGTGCATGTACCCCCAAGATGCAGTTGGTGTGTCTGAACACATGCAGTTCAGCTACTATGGACTGGATGACACACTGTGCATACATAGTGCCTATGTACACTTAACAGCAGATTTGCTTTTTTTACTTTTTATTTTTTTATTTGAAACAGCAATGACAGACATAGTTGCTGCAGACAACAGTGAACATGCATAGTGCTTATGTTCACTTTTCTTTTAAAAAGTAAATCTACATTTATTTTTTTTAACTTAAAACACTCAGGAATGAAAGGGTAGTTGCTGCAGACAGCAGTGGCATGTCTAGACACATGTATTTCAGTTACTATGGACTGGACAACACACTGCATGTGCAAAGTGCCTGTGCCCACTTTTTTTGAACAGTAAATTTATTTAATTTTTTTAAATAAATTTTATTAACGAATCACTCCAGAACACAGTACAGACTCAAAACAAGTACATATTGTAATAAGCAAGTATATCAATACAAATGTACGGTTATTTGTACAATGAAAAGTAACATAGATGAATGAGTAGGTGTGTAGAGCCAACCTGAGGATTTTTAAATTTAACTCCCAAACAACTACAAACTAACCTAACCTATCCTAAGTTATCTAAAGCCCCAATTCCCCGATTCCATTCTCCCCCGTGCCCGCAGCAACCCCCCCTGCCCATCCCACAGCCAATCAACCATGCCCAGTCGTACCACAGTAAATATCAAGGCCAATTGTATTAGATTTTTTTTTTCCCTCCATCTCTTTTCTCCCTCTTATATATCACACCACAATGCAGTCCGCTCCATTCGTCTACCACTCTCTCCATTTTCCCCAAATTTTGTCAAACTTATTCGGCTTACCGCGATGCATGTAAACCAGTTTAAAATGTGGGGCACACTGAGAAACCAATTGTATCCATGCCCTACAGTTCGGAGCGCTTTCCGACATCCAGTTCAAAGCCACCACCTTCCTTGCCATCACCAAGAGCTCACCCAAAAGATTCCTATCATCAGCCCCCTCAATCTCATCAGGAAAAATAAATAATAAACAAAACCGTGGCGCCTCAGGAACAGGCCTCCCCAAAACCAAAGTTATGATATGCAGTACATCTCTCCAGAACAGTAAATGTATTTTTACATTTCTTTACTTTGCAGTTCTTAGGAATAACAGTCATAGTTTACAGAGACAGGAAAGTCATGTCTGGACAGATGCAGCACAGCTAAAGTGCAGTAAATCTACCGTTAATACTTTTATTTACCCTTAAATACTCAGGTACAAATGGTATAATTGGTGCATACTAATGTGGTGTCTATGGACAGTCACAGCAATTGGTTTTGATAAAAAATAAAATGCAACTGGTTTGCCTTGCACTAAATATCTTCCATATACTGCGAGCTATGATGTGGCAGACTTTATGAGATCGGATGGATTAAGAACCCCATTGCATATAAAACTGTAGGATGAAGTGCTGAACCCTTTATCGAATCAGTAAGGATTTAAGTAAACTGCTCTTCATATATTGCATTTATATGGCATTGAGATGCTGTGAACTGCAAAAGTTCTAGGCTCACCAGGATATTTTGGATACATAGTATTATCAAAATTAAGTGTTTCACCATTTATATGTCTTTACTATTATCAGATGCAGTCTTGTGGCAGCCACTGCAGATTAGACTAGCAATCAAAGGATACTAGCAATCAAAGGAATATGATTGCATTCTTCATGAGGATCCTAGTATCACCATTTCCTGATTTAATGCAAGACCATGGATCTGTTGGAATTCAAGTATGAACTGTGTTTAAGGCAGCCCCATTTTGTGATAAGAGAATAATTGCAATTTTTTATTGAAACGTCACTAATACTAGTAGGGGCAAATGTGAGTTGCCTGCTTTCAGCCAGCAGCAAAATTTCAGGGTTTTTGTGTTGAAATTCCTGCTTGGCAACCTGCTGGTACCCTCATGACAGCACCGATAGATGTGCGGGTCGAGAACATCACATTTTGGAGCCTGCTGTGCAAGATGGCGATGTGGTGAGGGTTTTTTAAATTCCTCTTTGTCTGTTTGTATATAAATTACCCATGCTTCCATTTATAAACCATTTGGTCTGAGGAAGGTCCCCAGAGGAACAAAAACTTTAGTCATGGATGCAATAAACTAACAGCAATTTTTCTTCTATTCAACGTGTGCTGTCTCTTAGGAAGCTTGGAGAATTCCAGGCTGAGTATACTTGAATATTCATCTTCTATGAATTTGTTATTAGAACAGTGGGTGCCATTATTTTGCTATTATCTATCTATCTGTAATATATATAAACATATACAAACACATAATGTATGATAGCCGTGCTAGTACAGTCATGTAAATGCCAAAGAAATGCATATCGATTATGTAGTAATACCTTTTTAATTTGGCTAATATTCAGGTTTTCGAGAGCAACAATCATACTTGTTAGATATAGATCGATATACATTAATTACCTAGCTAAAGAAAACACAAGATGATAGACTACAAATCAACTCACATTCATAGCAAGTGGAATGCAAGGTGGGGTGACAGGCAAGGAGAGAGGGGAAGAGAGAGAGAGAGAGTGAGCGAGAGAGATCCATAGTACATAGAAATAAATGTAAAAAAAACAGAAACAATATATGAGGAAACTCCATAATAAATACTCAACACATTACATCAGTCCCCACAGACTACCCTATGCAATTGGCAGGGATAGAAGACCCAGGGCAACTGGAAGTTTGCCTCTTTAAGGCAAGCATTGATGATGACTGACTTTTAAGGTAAACCTGGAAGCTTGTTTCTTATAGGCAGACTTGGTGCACATATTATTAAGACAGGATTGCATTCTAGGTATTTTGCTTCTGAGTAACACATGAGTGTTTCCACTGCTGAGAGGTGCATATTTCCAGAGTTATTACAATTTAAACTTGTTTTGTTAATTGTTTTACATTAACAGTGCCCACTAGTGGTCAGATTCCAATTAGTCATTCTTTTGCTTTATATGTGATAGGAAAGTCACTGACAAACAGTTTTCAATAGAAAGTTATGGAAGCTGCTGGTTCATGCTGTCAGTTAGAACTTTCTGGGAGTAAACATGTTATAAATTAATTTCCTGATTATTTGAATTGTTCTAACATTTGAATGCAACAACTGACAGTGGTAGAAGTATCCTTGTTTTACTCTGCAGGATGAGCTCTATAACATATAAGTTTGTATACCACCTCTGATACTCAAAGAGTTAAGCCAGGCTTTATTGGTTGTCTCTTTAAGGCAGGATTCACCTGGGGAATAAATGACAACAAACAGACTCTGACAGGTGAATCTTCAGATAAAGTGTCTGCAGGAATTGCTGGGCTTCAAAACCAGAGATTTCAGGAATAAGAAGTCAAGGGTTACAGAACTCTGCGGACCTCAATACCCTCACTATTCTAATTAGGCCCACCATTAAACCCTACATTGCCGGACTGACTAGGAACAAACTGCAATTAATATATTCCAGCAGCAGAGCAGATCAGAATGGAAAGTGTTAAAAAAAATGAAGAAGGTTCTGAGACCACCAAATATGTTTTTTCATTAAAAGGAAGGTACTTTTCCTCCCTGTTTTAATTAATTAATATAAAAAATGTGGGTACATTCTTCTACCTTTTTAAAGCAAATTATAAAATGAAATTAATTAATATAGGATATGTATATAGTGTCAAGGGTATAGGTGCATTACCCCTTATTGCTTTCCCCAAAGGAGACGATGTCTAAAAAATATAATATGTGGCCCAGTGCCCCATATTATTTAATTAAAAACCTGGAAAGGGGACCCAGGACCTCCCCCCCCCCCATTCTGTGTCTTTGTGAAAAACACAGCCATGAAAATGAAAGAAAGAAAGAAAGAGAGAAAATCCTGCCACCATACTCGCTGCTGCTAAAATTATAAAGCACCCCCTCGATCTTAACTGGTATATTGCAATTCCACTATGAGGAAAAAAAGTGAATGGCTTTTATATAGCCAATTTCCATGCTCTCGGAATATGCCCTGTAGTATCCTCACCTCCCAGTCAATAATGAGTGAGAAAACTGGTGTTCACACATGTGATACGTGACCCATTCTTTACTTTGATTGGATTGAGGAAGGGATATGTGTTGAGCATGTATAAGCCCTTCTCCTTTTTCCTGATTGGATGGAAGGTTTGGTCACTCCATGTCCTCTGTATCCCCACCTCCAAACCAATGAGGGTGTGGGAGAAATATTAAAAAGGGATTGGCTATATAAAAACATTCACTGTTTTCTTTTTCTCCCTCAAAGTAGCCTTGCAGCAGCACAGGTAGGATTAGACATGTGGGGATTTTTTATAAGCAGATACAATTGTGGTGGTGGGATTTTTTAAAACGTATTTAGCAATGTGGAGGATCAGATCATCTTGGACACTGCTGGAATTCTGAAATCATGGTGAATATATGGTTTTATCATACACACACAACATGTGAGGGAAGAAGGGATCCTGGGGAACCACTTCCTTATTTCTTTTTTTCAATCATGAATTCCTCTATTGCCAATGATAATGACAATGGAGAGGTTAATCTTGTTTATGGATGGGGGTTGGAGTTGTGGGGTGTTTTTTTGTTTGTTTGTTTTGTTTTACACTTCTATTGGAGAGATCTATATGATCAGGCAACAAAGAGTTGACCATTTGTCTGGATGAGGTGGTTGGCGTTGTTGTGGTATAGCAAGAAGATATATTTTTTAATTGAATGGTGCAGCAAGATTGATGTTATACAACAATGGACAGGTTAATAATGGAGGTTGTTTGACATATGGGGATTCAGGAGGGTACAGAGGGACTTTGTTCCCCTGGCTTCCCCAAACCTCATCCAGCCCAAAGAAAACAACTAATTTTCAGCCACTGTCCTTGAGCTTCCTCAAGGGGTCGTGTCGGAGAATTTTTCCAAGGATTTCAGTGAGGATTTTTTTTGTTAAATTCTGACCACTGGTAAAGACATGATAGCAGAATTGAGCAGCTGGAAATATCTGACAAATTGAAAAACATCTATTCAGCAGATACTCAGGAAAGTTGTTTCTAACCTTGATACACAATTCATCTCTTTATATATTATATTTAAAAACGGTGCAAAATATATTAACACTGTGGTTGCGAGAAATTTCTCTAACTCAATGCATCTTTAGTATCTAAAGGGTTAAATCTCAAAGCAGCTTGGGATGCCTTAAATAATATACTGCACAACTTCAAATGTGTCTCCATTTGATGAGTCAAAATTAAAAGTACAATCAAGAGGTATTTATAGCCTAATTTGTTAAAGTTGGGAAAAAAGTTTTCTTTTTTGACTTGACATTTTCTTTTTAATGGTTTTTTAATCACTAATATCTTCTCATTGGTATGCATCTTCCTGCTTATACAAATGACATGCCTTTGGCACTTTGGAATGAGAACTCAGTGTCTCAATGCTCCCATAAAGCATTAACATGGAATTGGGACACGTTAATGCCTTATCACATTTTTTTCTTTACTGTTATATGTCTAAGGAAACAAAAATAAATTAAGGATATACATCACAACGTATAGGTACTTATTCCTACCTTGATACAGTTTATTCAGCTTGTAATTTAAGATTGTGTCATCTTATTTAAATATTTCCATAGGATATATTATAAAAAGAGTTAGTTGAAATATGTGTTATGAGAGGAAGCTGTAATATTTTACTGTCAAATTTAGATTTAGTCATGGGAAAACTTTTATAGCATCAAGTTTAGCTTGAAAAATCTCTTAACTTACTGAAATAAATTCATATTTTGGTCTTTTAAATATTTTTATGCATTGAAATAACAACCTAAGTTCTGTTTAAAACAACAGGAATCTTTTTTTTAAATGTATTGTATTTATTATACAATAAATCTAGTACATTGCTACATCTTAATAAAAGTATCCAAAAGAACTGAGTGAATCTGTTCTTCAAAGTTCAGGCTAGCAGTTCACAAGGATGAATCAGTGTAGATTATCTTCCCAGTGGCAAATTATTTAATTTAATTTACTAGATTTACACTAGTGTTGGTTGTCAGTTTAGTTCTTGGTTTAATCAAATGTTCTTGATTAGGCAAATTGGTTTAAAGGAAACAGGGTATGCATGTGTATTCATATTTGTCATAAAAAGTAAAGAAAGAAATTACAAAAATCTACACAGCTCTACAGAATAGCATGGGGGTATGTACTAAGGTGTGATGCAATGGCAAAATGTGTCTGGTGATGTGTGGTGATCACTTTTACCATATGTATTAAGGATTATACATGCAAAGGGTGGCAGAAACATTTTACTCATTTACATGTAAGGTTGGTTCAACGCTGTCAATGAGTTGCACATGAGTTATATACACCTGTGGCAATAAAAGAGGTTATAGCCTAAAGAATCCCCTGCCCCACTCGGTTGTAGACTGAAAACAACTGATCATCAGCCAGTTCGTATAAAGACAGAGCCAACAAAGAAGTTATTACATGTAATAGCTGCTTTGATGATTCTCAGTGTCTGTACATTGCATTTGAAGAGGGGCAGGGGATTCTTTAGGTCATAACCATTTGAATGCCACAGGGGGGTGTTCAATGCATTATACAGCAAGGCTTATGGGAGGGCAGTTGCTGTGTCTGCTTTCCAGTAGCGACTGCAAGCTGTACTCCATAGAAAGCTACTAGAATATCCCTACTTTGCCATCTCAGTTTGGAGAGGTTGTGACTGTGCAAACTTCTTTTTCTCTAGATATACCTGAAGTGGTGGGGGCTAGCTGTGATGCTGCTACTGCCTTAGGCACATCACTGGAGCTAACAGCAAGTGGAACCATCATCACCCGTCTCATCACTGCAGTTGATCCCATTCCCTTGGTGCTGTCTAATTGTCCTGCTACTTAGACAAATCAGCAGCAGCAATTACAGGAGTAGCAGATTCCAGAATGTTACCAATTGGTATTTCCCAAAGCAAAGCATTAATGAACAACAGCATTGGGCCAGTAGGGCACAATTGTTTGGTATCAGGGCTTGTTTTTTTGGCCTGCCAACCATTTTTTTCTCAGGGCTTGTGTTTTCCAAGCCAAAGTTTTTTCAGGACTTTGTTTGACAAGTGTAAGTACTACAAATCGATTGTTTTGTTAGGACTTGTTTTTAACAAGTCTAAGTCCTACAAATCAGTTTGTCTCAGTGCTTGTGTTTGGCTAACCTGATGGTATTTTTTAAGCCTGCTGCTATGCTGCTTAGCCATAATTTATACAGAGGAAAAAAAATTAAAAAAATGTATTACAATCTACAATGAATGTGGCACTTGTTTATGGTGGTGGACTGGTGTGGTGTGATTGATGTGTGTATATATATTTGATATATTTGTATTTATCAATATCAATACCTATATCTCTATCTCTATATCTATCTATCTATCTATCTATCTATCTATCTATCTATCTATCGTTTTATATATATTCAACATGATTCCTATATAACATATCAATATAATCATGTATGAGTCTAATGTAAGCTATCACTATTCTCAGATTATTTACACACATTAATCAGTTTTCATAGCAGTGGTCCCAACAGCGGTAGATGATAGCAATAGTTCACAGCCCTCCTCCTCATCCCCTGTTCTGTTGTTAATAATACATGTGGCCTGAATTTCTCTTTCATGCATGGTTTTGTCCATTACTTCTACCTGATACTCAGAGGGAATTAGTTGGTTCATTTTTAAAAATGCTAGTTTCCCAACACAGTCGCTTGATAGGAGTATCCTACAGTAAATTACAATATAACCAGTGGCACTAAAAACCACACTCGGGCTCAATGCTAGCTGGTGGACAACTAAGGGTTTCCCACTGTGGTACGTGTCATTGCTGAACACACACATTGTTTTGTTTGCCAGTACTCCAGGCGGTAATCTTTTCTGCAAAGAACGCAGCTCTCCAGCAATAAGGCAGGATATTACACTTGTATGGAATACAACACATTATGTGCGCTGCTGGAGTGACTAAAATGGGCAGGCTATATTCAGCATCTCTCTGAGGGTTTCGGATTTTACCAAGAATCTGGTCACAACTAAATTTAGCACATGGGCAAAGCAGGATAATCACATATCACCCATTAAATCGTATCATAGTAAATTAGTTTAAAAAAATGGTACACAAGAGGGGAAAAGGAAACCACTTTCAATGGCACTCAAAATTTAACTTCTATTGTGCAAAAAGACCTTTTGATAATAGGGCAATAAAGCTGATAATAAAAACATATCTTTATTGGTGATATTTAAAAACCAAGAGGAAAAGAAAAGAAAAGCAAAAGAATATAAAAACATGAAAGGAATAAGGGGAGTGGTGGTATATTGTGATGAATAAAGACCCAATAAGATCGAGGAGTTCACACTATAACCCTCAACGATATCTAGTCCAATCTTATTGCACTCAATTAGTTCTATAAGGTTACCCTAGAAGGAACACCATACACTTGTGCCTCCCGACATACCAGATCTCTAAACTCCTTCCTAATCACTTGGAGAATATTAAATAAATTCTAAACATGACTCATGAGTACCTTAACCTTGACACGATATTACCAAATCTCCCTCAATATACATCAAAAAAGAGAGCACTGCTAAAAGGTGGATCTATCATCCATTTGCCACTCAAAAGTGGAAGTAATCTTATAAAAGGTACTAATGAGAATTACTTTCATAGAGCCCTTCAGCAGCCAATCGATACTTTCTAAATGTTCCTACTAGAAAACTTAATCTCTCCCGGATTATAAACTTCTAGTTACTGCATTCAAAATAGTATCAAATTGAGCGTACTACAAATCCGTTGGAAATACAAATCCTAGTATTATAACTGAAGGATCAACCATAAAATAAACTTGCGTTAACCCTTGCGCTGCCTCTTGCTATTCTAAGAAAGCCGATACTCTAAACACTTAAACTCTCACAAGTCTTTATCAATTCAGAAGTATCTCCCTCCATGAAATTCATAATCTATATCTCATAGAAGGTAGGAGTAACCTTAAAATAAAACTATTGATCTCGTCCTATCAGGAATCTATAATATCGATCTTTACTTGGTCTACATAATTCTATCACGTAACCACCATTCCACCCCCCTTAAGAGAATCCTTTCAACAGCCTAACGCGTTTCGTCCGGTTAGACCGAACTTGATGGACTTGTACCTTTAAAAAAAGGTACAAGTCCATCAAGTTCAACCTTTGCCTCCTAACCCAGAGAAATGATAATTATGTAAGCTTTCATTTCTTTATTAGAACTTACTGCTTTGCCTACTAATACACAGTATAATTCCAAAGAAGAAAAAGCAATCACTAAAGAAGGTAAGAGCAAGAGTGACCCTTAGATTGCACTCCTATATTTTTCTCAAGGTCAAACAGAATGATGACCTATGTAAGGATAACAGACTCAAGAAAATATATAATAAATGACTAATAAAACAAAATCTTTATTAATAATTTTATGAAAAAACATTCAGGCACAATGGTGAGAATGGAGAATATACAATAATTCAAACTGTAATGGTAGATACAAGTTACATCTAAGTGGGCATGAAAATCCCCTAGGCTATCAAAAAAATAATTGTGGGTTAGGGGGTTCACAAACGGCCACTACAGATTATCTGTGTTGAAAGAACTAGTACAGAACACATTCTCATATTGTCATATCAGACAGGACTCCTGTTGATGCTGTGAAGAACAGGAGTAGTATGAGAGGCTGATGGGGGACTAATTAGAGAAAAGTCACTAAAAACAATCCTCAGATATCTCAAATGGATAAAGGGCCTATGCCTAGCCCCAGTAGATGCTGAATGCCATAAATAGATATATCTCTTTAATAGCTTCTAATGTAAATAAGAAAAAAGACACATTAGAGTGGCCAAGATGTGGTCACAAGAATAGGTCAAAAGAAATCCCTCATGAGTATACTGGGGATAAATGTACTTGTGTCAGATGTATTCATTTAATGAGATTCAAGTATATATAATGGTAAAGTGTATGCGACCAGGAGAATATTCAGATGTTTTTCTCCTATATGGTTCTTTCAAAAAGAGTTTGCAAATATATCTGATAAACTCTACCCAGAGCAATGAGTACAGCAAAAGTCCCTAGAGATTGGATTGTGAATCTTATGCGGTGAATGGTGCATCAGTTGGACTACATAAAGCACAGCAGTAAAGATTCGCTACATGGGGATAGTGGCGATACTGAAGTAACCAGTTTGGATCTATAGTAATCACTCCAAAATAGGCCTCTCATAGAATACAAATGTATTAGACAGACTGCATCTGGAAATGTGGCAGTGATGAATACAAGTAACCAGAGAGTAGTTGACCGTTCATTTATATGCACGTCTTATGCTTTGAAATGTGGCAACGATCAGCCCAAGTGGTTACTAAGTAATTTCCCACTCGTATGTCAGAGGTAGCTTATACTGTATACTGGTACCACTTAGCCAGGTTTAAGGACTTGATCCAGTGTGTTGTAATCAATACATGAATTAGAATCTATTAAATACAGCAGTAGGGATTTGCTACATTAGTAGCAACACTAGAGTCATCAAATAAGAATTCTAGTAATCACACTAAAGTTTGGCTGCTCATATGCTGAGATTATCATTGGCAACCAGTGCCTAGAGATGTGGCAGTAATCAGTTCTAGAAGCCACAGAATAGTAAACAGCTCATTTCATACACTCAGCACAAGCTTTGCAATGAGGCAGCGATCAGTTCGGGTAGTTACTGAGCAGTGTCCAGCTAATATCACAATGATAGCATTAGCTTAGTAGTGTAGCTGTGATCTACTAGAACAGAATATGAATCAGATAGAAGGTAGCTAGCTGATTCAAATAAGATATTCAAAGATCATATAAAGTAGTTCTGGAAGGAGGGGTGAACCTATTAATTTATGTTGCCCATCTGACATATTTTCAAAATGCCGGGGCAAATCTGGCTTGCCATACAGCATGCAGAGAGGGACAGCACACACAAATTACAATTTTAAAAATGGTTCAACATACTGAAGCTACAAAAATGAAGTACTATAGTGTAGCAGGAGTGGAGTGAACCGGTGTTAGGAGAGCCAAATTATGCATGTTACACCATTGGGATTCCTCAGTCTTGTTCCCTCTTGAAATATATGTATCTAATCTCTTAAATGTATCCATAGTATCTGCCATTGCCTCATCATTGAGCAAGGAATTCCACAATTTGACAGTTCTTACAGTATAAAAGCAAACAAAAAAAATGTCCTTTGCTGAAGTTGAACCGTCCTTTTCTCTAATATTAAGGGGTAGTCTCTGATTCTTTAATTAGGCCTTGGCCCCTGATTATTTTATCAGGCCTTGGAATTAAAAGCTCACCAGAGAGATCCTTGTATTGACCTCTCATACATTGTGATAAGATCTCCTCTTAGTTGTCTTTTCTCTATAGTTATATATACCAAATTTGTCTAGACATTCCTCCTAAGTCAGGTCTTCCATTCCCTACAGCTCTTTGCTGTACTCTCTGCAGTTCTAGAATTTCCTTTTTCAGAACTGGTTCCCAAAACTGCACTGCATATTTGAGGTGAGATCTTATCAACAATTTGAACAGTGGCAAAATAATGTTATCCACTCTAGCTTCAATACCCCCTTTTATGCAAGACAGGACTGTTTGCTTTTGATACTGATATTTGTCACCGGTCACTGTTTCCAAGTTTGTAGTTTACAAGGATTTCCAGGTCTTTCTCTAGCAATGAGTCCCCTATAATGATTACATTAAGTTTATAAGTAGCATTGGGATTTTTTCTTCCCAAAGGCATGATTTTACTCTCTCCGACATTATACTTCAAATTTGATTTGATTGCCATTTTGTGTAAATCCCTCTGTTCTGGATTTATCACCATACATATTTGTGTCATCTGCAAATATTGATATTTTGCTTTCTATATTTATTTCCAGGTCATTTATTAAAAAAAAAAAAAAAAAAAAGCATTGGACCAAGTACTGAACTCTGAGCTACTCCACTCTCAACTTTAACTGTAATGAGAATTTTTCATTTACAACAACACACTGTTCCCTATCCTTCAAACAGTCTTCTATCCAATTACAAAGGTTATCCCCTAACCCTAATTTCCTTATTTTATACACCAGTCTCCTCTGTGGCAATGTATCAAATGCCTTTGCAAACTCAAGATATACTCTATCTACTTCTTTACCATTATCTAGGTTGCTACTTACTCAAAAGATTAGTCTGGCACAATCTTTTCTTCATAAAGCCATGTTTATTCTTGCTAATAATCTCATTCTCAAGGCAGCTATTATGTTGGAGCCATTACTAGCTTTTTACCTCTTAACGACCACTGACTTGCCAGGACCGTCATTGATTGGTGTTTGTGCGTTAAGGACTAATGATGGTCCTGTCATGTCATGGAATTCTGGGATTGCAGAGCTGCTCCATATTGCACTGGCATCCCAGAAAGTATCTGTAAAAAAGTGCCATGGTCCTGTAGGGCCACCTACGCCCTGACTGCATGGCCCTTAAAGGGTTAAGGAGCAGGTCACAAAAAAAGAATATGGCAGCATATCGGCAACCTTATCATTCCTCAGACACACTTTGGGATTGTTTATATGAAGTTTTTACTCCTTCCCAAGAAGTACGTGTGGGTTGGTAGTATGTGGCAGAAGGACCCTGTAACTTGATTGTTTTAACAACATAGCTGCATTTGGTTGTGGAAGTGGAGGCAGTGTGGGCAGTCTTTGACTCTTCTCATCTCCTACAACAAACTCAAAGTCATACTTCTCTGCAGCAGGAACCATAATAGTTATATCAAATGAACAGACTTGTGGCACACTCTTTAACACATCAACATCACTAATTTTCTTATGTGTCCCAGAGCCCTGGAAACATTTTGGAGTGCTTCTGATGCTGCTAACTCTTCCAACTCTGAACTCTGACATGTTGATGTTGTGTCTTTAGTTGTGCTTTAGGATGGATCTCATTGAGGAGGCGTGAACCTTTTTCCCACTGCTCACCTGCTTTTTATATCAACAACCTTTTGGATCATGAGTAATGTACTTCCATTCTGTTGACTTAATTGACTGAGGAGCTTCTACTACTACTTGGTTTAAAAGTTGATACAATCCTACTACTACTACTAGGTGCCACCCATGTGGCATTTCCAGATGTATTTAAAAAACCTAATGTTGTGTATGTTGATGTTGTTGCTTGCTGCACTAGTGTGTGTGGCTGAGTGCAGCTTGGACATGGAAGTGGTGATGATGTGAAGGATGACTGACAGAATGACTGTCAGTGCTCCTTTTTTATGGTGGAAGATTGATCCTTTGCCTTTAAGCTAACTTTCTGGCCATGTCATAATCTCTCTCACTCTCAACTTCATCTGCATCTGAAGAAGAGAATGGAAGGAATTATTCTAGATCTTCATCATCAATCATTCAGTCATCCACAGTGTCACCCAACCTCTTCTTCCCTACTACTTTTCTATTCCACTAGGCTTTTAATTGTCTCAAACAATTTCTTTTAACTTTCCCCTGTGTTCATAATGTTCTCTACTACTTTCAGGAGTTTTGTGCTTGTTTGTCTCACTGTCAGGTGCAGCAGTGAACTGCCATCAACACTAGAATACAACTCCTAATCATCTTCAGTGTTTTTAGATGGTTTAATAATAGTACTGGGCTAGTGGTGTTTGTGGAACTTTTGGAGGGACTTTGACAAACTGCATATTCCATGGGAGGAGCGGAATCACTATTCTTTATTGCACAATTTGCAGCAACCACGGCTGCAGTCAGTATTTGGACTAATCCTTTACTCACACATCCCTGCACTGCTCTTAATCCTTTCCCCCTTCCCCTACCGTTGTGAATTTTCTGGACATTATTCAAATAATGCATGTGTTTTTTACAGTAAAGCACACAATAGAACTGATTGTGTGTGATGCCTTGCCTTGGCCCTCTACAAAATAATCTATCTCATCTTGTCAGGATCCCTGTCTCTGCCACCTATGCTTTTTTTAATTTAATTTATTGCTTTTAATTAACAGTTCCCTCCATCCCTATCACTGTTAACACAAAACAAAAAGTCATTCCCTGTTAAACTGTTTTATTCCCAGATTCCCCAAACATTACAGCAAGATGTAAAAGGAACTTGAATAACCTCTGTCTGCTTGTTCCTAGTCAGTCTGACCGAATTTTGGAGTATTTGGGGTAAATTTCCTTTGCGCCTTCTCACCCCCCAAACTCAAACTGAAATCGGCAAATAATGGCACTTCCCACTTGGCAAATAATTTCCCAATAAAAAGTGCTGATTTTCTGCTTTTTTCACCGAGCTTATTCCATTGAAATCAATGGGAACATTGAATTTACAAAGGGGCATGAGGGTGCCTGTGTTGGTGGGGAATGAATCAGTTGAACAGGGAATGTCTTTTGTAGGGGTTGTTTACTAGGATTGGGAGGTAGTTAATAAAAAATAAATCCTAAATACAATTCAAAAAACCCCATAAGACTTGGTATAAAAGGGGTCTGAGGAGGGTGCCTGTGTTGGTGGGTGGAGTCTGGGGAATGAATCAGTTGAACAAGGAATTTGTTTTGGGGGAGGGATTTTTGACTGGTATTGGAAGGACAGTTAATAAAAAAAATCAATTAGACAAAATAAGAAATTTGTATGTAAAGTGATAGAGACAGGAACCCCCTGACATAAGCTGCCACTGGCATGGACTGATACTTGACTTGATAGAGTATTTTATAGAAGATGATTTGTTAGATTTGTTGTTAGAGGCCCAAGCCCTAAGGAAACATTGATTTGTATGACTTAGGCTTGTTAGAAACAACCACCCCCCGCCAATTTTTTTTTGTAGGACTATGAATTTTATTTTTATTTGTTTTAAAGCGCAAGCCCTGAGAAAAAAAATCCTTACTGGCCTAGTGCCAGCAGGTCATGTTGGTCAGTGGCCACTGGCCATTGTCAATTGCCCTCCTGATTTCATAATTGCAGAATTTGCAACTGCTCTTCTTGCTGCTGCTGAGTTGTTTAAGCAACAGGATGATGAGGCAGCTGAAAGAGAATGGGATAAACAATGGCAGTAACATGGGTGATGGATGATGATGACTAGCTCCAGTGATGCGCCTGAGGCAGCAGCAGCACAATAAGTAGCCCCTAGTATGTGTGGAGAAAAGAAGAAGTTGTCTAATAATTCTTCTCAGCAAACGAGAAGACACAGGTAAGGAGCACTGCACGGACACACCAAAGCTTCATAGACCCAATTAGTCTTCTGTCATCTTAAAATCCACTATATTTTATCATTTTAAAAGCATCAGAAATACACAGCGAGGAAAGAAATCACAGATCACAATGATGATGATCCACCTAACATGTTTCGTGGGAACATCTCCCACTTAAGTGGCCTCTTCAGGATCATGTTCCACTTGGAAGAGAAGCCCACAGCTGCTTCACCATTACTGCTACTACTACTAACATCAACCACATCAAGTTCAGCCCCAGAGTCTTCCTCCTTACAGTCACTAGTAATATGAGGATATTGATTACCCTTCCCTTCACTCCTAACACTAAAAACCTGCTGTACCTTCTTAGTAGTAATAGTAGTAGCACTGACAGGACTGCTTGGGGGTGGCAAGTGTGACTTATGGTCCCCTGCTGTCACACTTGGCATTATTTTCTCCCCCCAATCCTGAGTATTACAAGGAACACTATCAGTAGGTTCAGCACTGATGGCAGCAGGTTCAGCACTGGCAACAGCACAGCACTGGTGGCAGCAGGGGCAGCACATCTGACATCAGGCACAGTATTGTTGACAGCAGGTTCAGCACTGGCAGAAGGTACAGCACTGGTGGAACAGGGGCAGCCCATCTGACAACAGACATAGTACTGGTGGCAGCAGTTTCAGCACTGGCAGCAGGCATAGCGACAACTACAGTCACTGTCTGGGGAGGGGAGTGGACAAGGGGCATAATGACAGCATTTCTGGTGGGAGGATTTCACATTGGGCAGCAGCAAGAGCAGCAGTCGCAAATTCCGCAATTATACCGGGGAATTTGACAATGGCCAGTGGCCACTGACCATCACAACATGACCTGATGGCACTAGGCCAGTAGGACATTTTTTTCTCAGAGCTTGTGCTTTAAAAAAAAAATAAAAAAAAAAAAAAACCCAGAGGCTTACAAAAAAACAAGCAAACAAACATTGTTGGAAGCTTGTTTCTAACAAGCCTAAGTCCTACAAATCAATATTTCCTTAGGGCTTGGGCCTAACACAAGTCTATTTTCTTTCAATTAACCAATGTTTCCACAGGGCTTGGGCCTCTAACAACAAGTCCTACTAATCACCCTTTACAAAATATGCTGTCAAGCATCAGTGTTCCCCAGTTGCAGCTTATGTCAGGGGATCCCTGTCTTAATCACCTAAGGTACCTATTTCTTATTTTATTGTATTTTTAATTTTGTTTATTTTTTTAGTAACGGTACCCCCAATGCCAGTAAAACCCACGCCCCCCAAAAAAAATCCCGGTTCAAATTATTCTTTCCCCAGACTCCACCCACCAACACAGCATATTCCTCATATACTTTTTATACCATGCCTTATGATTTTTTTAATTGTATTTATTTTTTATTTTTTTATTAACGGTCCCCACAATCCCAGTAACCAAACCGCCCCCTCAAAATTCCCTGTTCAACTGATTGTTTCCCCACACTATACCAACACAGGCACCCTAATACCCCTTTTATACTATGCCTTTGGTAAATAAAGTAACATTTGCTATGTATTGTGTGTTAATATTCCTATTGAACTTCAATGGCATGAGCTCGGTGAAGAAAAGCAGAAAAACATCACTTTTGTGGGAAATTATTCACCAAGCGGGAACCATTATTAGCCGATTTTCATCCCTAGTAAATAGCCAATTTTTTATGATAAATCCCTGAATTTCCAGATCTGACCTGATTTGATCCGCAAGAGTCTCATTAGCCAGGGCAAAAAGGGCAGGAGACAGTGGCACCCCTGGACAAATATTTGGACTTGACTAATGTTTTTAAAACTATAACATCACACAGTTTTTTTTAATATGTACTACTACTAGTACCCCTAGCCTAATACATAATCAACATCACCACCTCATGCTTCCTCCTCTTATGCTGTGGTGGTGAGTGTGACACTGGTGTAGGTAGTGGTGAAATTGTTGTCAAATTCCTACACAGCAGCAGAAGGCTCAGAGAGGGGCAGCGACTCAGTGCTGCTACTGCTGCACACATCCACCTGTGTGAATACACATTTATCTCTATTTACAAATTGACCCCAGGACCATGAGTGAAGGACCTATCTGCAGAAGTGCTGGTAAGTACAGCAATTTCTGCTGCTGCTGGTGGGCTTTGAGCCACAGGGACATAGTAGCATTGGTGGTAATAGCAATGTGCTAGTAAGCTCTTGTGCCTCTGATTCACAGCAGGGAATGTGGTGAGGGGTTTGACAGCACTACTACTATTGCTAGTGGACACTGCAAATCTCTAAGTCATAGGGTACGTGATGGAATTGCAGCAGTGTTATCTAATGATAAAGGGTTCTGGTGTATCTCTGTCACTGCGGGTGTGGTGGAAGTGGTAGAATGGTAGATAGCTCCACATTTTTATAGTAGTGGGTGGATATTATTGCAGCCATAGAAACCGGAGTTAGTTCTCACAAGGTGGTAGAGGAAAGGCAGATATTTTTTTAATTTTCAATGAACTGCTGCTAAAAGAAAATGAGACTTTCACCTACCTCTACTGTATCTTATACAGAAAATAAGAACTAGGTAGCATAATGTCCTGAGGTATTCTAAAGTACTTTACAAAAATTTTCATAATTTTTTTTTATAAGTATATTAGCGCTCACTGTTAAGAAATGTGCTTGGCAGGTTATCTTAGTTATCTAGCAGAGAAAGACTTCCTTAATTGCCTTACATTCATTTAGATAATGGTTTTGGTTAAAACAGAAAAACAAGGTGAGAGAAATTCAGATTGTGAAATGTAGATAATAAGCACACAGTTACAGAAAAACAAGTGAACATATGATGGTTTTTAGCCAGAAGAAAAAATAAACACCACATGCATTTAGTACACCTACACAGGGGCAACCTTCATAAGTTTGACAGGATCTGGGGACAGTGGTAGAGGGGTTGGATGCAGGCTTTGGGGGGTTGTGATGATAGTATTGAGGCAGGCTCTGGCGACGATGACGTGTTTTGTGGCACCTGGGGCTGAGAACAATGGCATTTTTTCCTTTTTGGTGCGGCAGATGGAGTACTAATTTTGCAGATTTGTCCTGGATGTTTCTGATTTGTAGGCTGTGGGGGGGCAGAGAGAGCTATGGTGAAGGGGCGGTTGGGTATCCTGTACTTAGGCTGTTGGGTGGAGGGTGGCTTAAGGGGTAGAGATAGGTTGAAAATAGGGAAAATTTGGGCTGGTCTGTTCCGGCCTCTTCCTGCTTTAATAATGTCCCTGTTTTATATAAATACTGAAATGATAAATACTTTACAGGTCTTTATCAGATTGTACATTACTGCTTGTACTACTCTGTAATATCTGTAATTCTCTCTTGCCTTTTTTTATCTGTCTATTCTATGTGAGGCACGCCTGGACTGTGTCTGTTAATAAAAATAATTAAAAAAAAACAAAAAAAACACCGACTGATCTCCTGGCATCAACCAAGCTTGATTAACTGGGTCTACACATTTGACTGATCTAATAGCATCAACCAGGCATGATCGACTTGTCTTTGCATCCTGTAGATCTCCTCATATTGACCTGGCCTGTTTGACTTTGCCTCCTGGTCTTCATTCTATTCAACTGACATTGTCCTAGATTGAGATTATGCGAATTGGCCAGTCCTTTGCACGGTTGTCCCCTCTGCTACACTGCTAGACTGTGTTTATGTTTCTCTTAACATATCAGCCTTCCTACTGGTGTGTACTTCTGCTCGGGTATCTACAGCCAGTCCTCCTGTTTGTCTGGTTGAATTTATTATTGCAGAGTAGCATCTCTGACTTGTCATCTGCAAGTTCCTGATTCCTGTTCTAGTCGACTCCTGTCCTATGAAGGTTTGTATCTAATCTCCCTGTGCTCAGGAGAAGCCTTGCCCCGCTGCATTTCCCAGCTTTGCCCTCTAGCTTTGTGCCCTAGGTTCTGGAGTAGAGAGTTGGACCTCAGGGATGTGACATCTTTTTTCCTGAGAGAAAAATGACTGGATAAATATTAGTTAAAAATCACTAGAGAAAATAGCTAAAAGACATTGCCAAAAAGTACTTACCACTTAAAAGCAGTTTTCCTTTAACTTTTCAGCGTCTTTCCAGCTAATATAATAATTAAAAAGATATATCCTGATACTTAAAAAACCTGAATCAAACACACTAGCACAGCAAACAGAATTTTGACCATTCTCTATCATAAGATACTATTTCTTTGTTTGTTTTTTTTGGGGGGGTTACCAAACACTGCAGTTACTTTTTCCACAGTCAGTGTAAAGTTGTTGTTTTTGTGGATATTGTTTTTGTTTTTCATTTCTTAGTATATGAAATACTATTATTATTATTATTATGGTTGTGTAAGTGATTCGTAATGCTTTATGGACTAGAAGATTGTGCAAGTTGCACAGCTCTCTGGTCCTTGATGGGTTCATTGATAAATGCTCTATTTCATATTAGTACAGAAGTATATTCTATTAAATGTTATATAGTTCCATATTGTAAAGCTTTTAGGCAGCATACACATTACAAAAATATTTCTAATTAGAAGAAGGGCTTAGCAATATAAATTATTTCATTATAGTAATAACCAGTTGAAATGCAAAAATCCATATGGCAAATGAGCATCATTTAATAAAATGTAGCTGATTTTGCTTGCCAGAAAGGTTAAGGGAGAAAATCAAGTTACATTATTCATGATTTTTGTAGAAGACACGTTTGGGTTTTGCTCTGGAACAGTTTTAAATTTCACTCATAAACCAGTATATACCACAATTTAAGTAATGAATAATGCAGGTAATGCATGCTCTCTTTTATCTACAGGGCTAAAAAATGGCAGCTCGTTAGAAAAGAAATGATAGACGACATGATTTTACATTGCACAAGAAGGTGAAAAAGTAGTCTTCATTGCCTCTTCTAAAACGTGGATTTAATTACATAGCTTGTTGTCATTATAATAATATTCCTTGTTAAAAAAATATTTTCTGTGATTGCTCTTGGCACTGAGCATCTATTACAATATGAAGTTGTGCTATTAAGGACACATTGAGAATGTATCATATATAATTACTTGACCCATTTACATGTAATTCTCCAAGTCTTTTAGAAAGAGACTGGCATACAACTTTTGATAACTTTCCTACCAAAAGAAAATAGTTGATTCCATGCCTCTGTTCATATATATTTCTCTTCCCAAGATAGTCACATTAAATAACAAAGGGCATTTTGAAATAAAATATAATTGATATAATTTATTTAAAAGATGTGCTATTTCTTTCTCATTATAAACCAGTAATAGGTACTAAATAAAGAGTTCTACTTTACATCATGATTTCAATATGTTAACCCCTTGTATGCTAGAAAGGTAACCAATGGCCTGTTTATAAATGAAGTATATGTATAAACTATGAATTTGGAAAAAAATCTTTAGCAAATGTTCTCAGATTGAGACATATTTATAAACTTGATTTTAATTATTTATCTATATGACCTGTCATTCTGAATTTCAGTGACGGTTCTTAAAAATATGCAAAGAATAGGGTTTATTCTTAGTAGTATGTATAGGGACTGTCGCTAAAGTTCTCGACAATGAGTGATATTTATAAAGAAATAAAGTCAAGTTAATAAATATATCTGAATTGTTTTCTGCATACATAGTTTATACACTCAGTGTCATATATGCTTCCAAAAAGAACAGTTTATAACTAGCAATATGCTTTAATCACTGCCTTTATTTTTGTCACAATCAGAGAACATATGTGATGACATAATTCATATTTAAACCAAGCCCATTTCAATTCCATGTCTCAAAAAAGTCAGCTAATTAGCATTACTTATCTAAACATTTAATCTTTCCTTATGTCTCCTTGCCACAATTATCTTTACAGGGACTTTCTTTTGTATGCCAGTTTCATATGACCCCTTGGGAATTCCCACCCACATAGATTTTCTGCATTTTTACTAACACATTGATTTTACCAAAAGAACGTTGTCATTTTCTGTGGTGACAAGTATTCCCACTGCCATAATATAAAAACAGGGATGGGAGAAAAAATCCAGTTGTGTTCTTGTAGCAGGGGTGAGCAAAAAGTGAGAAAAATTTTCTGCATGACTTTTCACAAAAAACGGACAATTTTTCTCTTTTTCACATAGGTTTTCTCCTTTTTGCCAATGTAAAATTTTCCTTCTTTTTGCCTATTTCAGCTAATCTTTCCAGTCAGTCACACTGAAATTTGGGGTCAACCTCCTTCCTCTCTTCTTCTTCCCCAGAGTGCCCCCAGACTCCCCTAATACAGAGAACAAATGTACTACCTAAATGATTCCTCATACTAATAATCAATCCTCTGCCTTTGACACAGTTAACCATTCTCTTCTTGCTCAAATTCTCCACAATCTTTGCTTCCGAAATCAAGCTGCTTCATGGCTCTCCTCTTATCTCTCACAACGTTCCTTTTTTGTGTCCTCTGGCAATAATGCCTCCTCCACAGTCCCTCTATCTCAAGGCTCCGTTCTGGGTCAGCTGCTTTTCTCACTGTACACACTTTCATTGGGTGAACTTATTAATTAATTTGGCTTTAAAGGGATAATAATGTTTCATAATAAAAACAGCTCTAATTAATCATCATAGTACTTGGACCTTGGAGAGTGTTATTACAAATCTGTCAGAGTTGTAGTTCAAGAGTAATTGATTGATAAAGTATCCCCGACCCGCCCCTTTTACTGATGTAACACTGCTCAGCCAGTGCAGAAGGGAGGTGTCCAGGTAGATTGCAGAGAGGGACAATCTTCAATTAAGATAAGGGAAAAACCTGAAAAACTTGTCAAGGGGGGCAGGGCTTTCATTGTTCTCATAGAAAGAAGATTGTCCCCTGCTGTTATCTGTCTGGACTAGCAACCAGATTCCACATCTGAGAAGAGATGGCTTACACTAGGTAAAAGGGGCAGGAGGGGGAAACTTTATCATTCAATTACTCTTGAACCACAGCTCTGACAGTATTGAAATAACACTCTCTGTGGCTCAAATACTATGAAGATTAATTGGAGCTGCTGTTTTTGTGAAACATTACTATCCCTTTAAGTACCATTAATATGCTGATGATACCCAAATTTACATCTCCACTCCTGATCTTTCACCTCAAATCCAGTTACAAATTTCAAACTGCCTCTTGGCCATATCCTCCTGGATGGCACACCGTTAGCTGAAGATAAACATGTCCAAAACTGAACTGCTCATTTCCCTCCAAGACCTTGCCCAACACCTAGCTTCACCATTACAGTTGATAGAATTAACATTCATCCGGTCAGCTCAGCATACTGCCTTGGGGCCATATTTGATTCCTCTCCTTTTCCCCTCACATTAACTCTGTGAATACAACATATCTCTTCTTTCTCTGCAACACTGCTAAAATCCACCCCTTCCTCTCCCAACAAACTACTAAAACTCTTATACATGCCCTCATTCTATCCCGCTCAGACTATTACAATATCCTACTAACTGGCCTCCCTGCTATTCATATTTCACCTCTGCAATCTGTTTTAAACTCGGCTGCACGAATCACCACACTCTCCCCAAAAACTGAACCTGCTCACATAATTCTTAGACATCTGTCATGTCTCCCTATTCATCAACGCATCACTTACAAAGTCCTTCTTCTCACCTTTAACGCTCTCCACACTATTACCCCTCCTTACATCTCTTCCCTCATCTCCTCTTATTTTCCTAGCTGCCTCCTTCGCTCATTCTCAGTATGGGGGGCAGAGGAGATGATGCCAAGTGTGACAGCAGGGGATCCTAAGTCACACTTGACATGCCCAAGCAGTCCCGCCCCTAGTACTAATATTAAGAAGGTCCATCAGCTTATATACAGTGTTCAGAGTGAAGGACGGGATGATCATATTACTACTGAGGAGGAAGGTTCATCTCTTAAATTGATGTGTTTGGTGTTAGAAGTGGTAACAGTGATGGTGTAGTAGCTAGAGGGACTAACATTAGAGAAGTAGTAGAGTAAGTAACATAGTAATTTAGTAATTTACGTCGAAAAAAAACTTGCGTCCATCTAGTTCAACTTTTTCAATGCAGCTGTCCAAACTAGTGGTCAAGGGAGACCACACCATTCCCATGACCCTGGAAGTCCCCTTCCCCCAAAGGCATTGTCCAGGTGCAACATTATCCTGAAGAAGGCATAATTGTTGCCTAGCAGCAATAATATCACCACCAGCAGTACAGGTCAGCTGCCTGTGACTGCTACTAGTGCTGCCAGTATGCCTTCATCAGGTCACAAGAAATGGCAAGAGTGACATTAGGAGACCTTCTGTCACATTTCTCATCACCCCTTCCAACCTTTGAGATGTCTGTAATAAGGTAGCAGCAGCAATGAGGGACTGGTGGTGGTGTTGATGATGATGGCGGAGAAGCTGGGGTGAAAGAGACATTATTGGCCTTTTTAGCCCAAAATGGGAGATGGGGGATGAGGATGGGCATCACCACCACTAGCAGTGAGCTTTTAGAATTTGTGGAGTTTGCTACTGCTCTAATTCCTGCTGCTGAGCATCCATGATTTTGGAGTAGGGGCAAGTGGAGAAAAATTATTGACCAACTTCTTCTTCTCCACACATACCTGAAGTGGTAGGAGCTAGTTGTGGTGCTGCAACTGCCTCAAGCACATCACTGAAGCTAGTAGTGGCAAGTGGAACCATGATCATCATCACCCATATCACTGCTGTTGTTGATCCCATTCTCTTTGATCTGCCTAATTACCCTGCTGTTTAAAAAACACATTTTGGGGACTTGTTTCTAACAAGCCTAAGTCCTAAAAATGAATGTTTCCTTAGGGCTTGTGCCAAACAAGCCTAAGTCTTACAAATCAACATTTCCTCGAGGCTTGGGCCTTACACAAGTCTAAGTCTTACAAATATTCCTCTACAAAATACTTTATCAAGTATCAGTCTACCTCAGTCACAGTTTACATCAGGGGGTCCCTGAGCCTGTTTTGTTACTTAACAATTTCTTATTTTATTTTAATTTATTTATTTTTTTATTAGTGTCCCCCCAGTGCTAGTCAACAAACCTTCCCCCAAAAATATTCCCTTTTCAACTAATTATTTCCCCAGATTCCACCCACCTACACAGGCACCCTCCTCAGACCCCTTTTATACCATGTCTTAGATATCATCAATCCACTCTACCACAGTGACAAACAGTACACGTGAGAATGTCCAGAATAATGTGACTCTTCCAACAAGGGCTGGTGGAGTGAAGGCTAGAGTGCATCACTAGAGTACATGGCTGGTTATTGTAGTGTGTTGTGCTGTGGCTTTGTAAAGATGCTGGCAGCAAAGCCAGCTGACCCCCTTCATTTGAGCTGAAGAAGGCCCAGGATAACACACTACAGTGAAGATGTCCACCACCAGCCCCAGAGTCTATTCCAATAATATAAATAACTGAACTGGAAGAGACTCAACAGGAGTAGATCCAGAGGTCAGGGATGTAGTAGAGAGCTGGCAAGGTGCTACTGTTCAACTGGCTGAATACAGGCTGAGAAGACTGCATACCCGGAGCAGAGAGCTGGACACACTGTAGGCAAAAGACATGGATAAGTAAATAGAAGTCCAGGAGGCTAAAAGGAAGGCAGATACAGAGACCAAAAATCTGCATGCAGAAAGAAATCCAGGGACAGGCCAAGGTCAGCAACAGGTATCAGCAAAGCATAAATCAGCAGACAGAAGAGAAATCCAGGGACAGACCAAAGTCAGCAACAGGTATCAGCTAGGCATAAATCAGCAGACAGAAGAGAAGTCCATGGACAGACCAAGGTCAGCAAAAGATATCAGCAAGGTATACATCAGCAGACAGAGAGAGAGGTCCAGGGACAGGCCAAGGTGAGTAACGGATATTCAGTAAGGCAATAAACAGAAGGAAAGAGGGGGATCAGGTCACAGGCAAAGGTCAGTATGCAAGGATTCAAGAATCTAGGCAGGACACAAAACGGTGCCATTAACGCTATAATCCAGCTCCACACTGAAGCACAGCACTGCTTAAGAAGGCCCAACCCAGAAGTTCGGGCCAAATATGATGTCACCACTCATTCCGTGGTGATGAGCCAACAGAAGGGCAGAAGAGAAAGAATGCAACCCACAGACCGCTCGCCTGCAGTAACGAGCAGAGGAGGGGAGAGCATGATGTTACTTTTTTTTTTTTAATTGTATTTAGTTTTTATTAACTTCCCCCCCAAGCCCACTAAATAACCCCCCAAAAAAAATTCCATGTTCAACTGATTCATTCCCCAGACTCCACCCACCAACACAGGCACCCTCCTCAGACCCCTTTTACACCATGTCTTATGGTTTTTTTCTAAACAACCCCCTCAAAAAATAATTCCCTGTTCAACTGATTCTTTCCCCACACTCCACCAACACAGGCACCCTCATACCCTTTTATACTATGCCTTTGGGAAATAAAATAACATTTGCTAAGTGTTGTGTGTAAATTCAATGTTTCCATTGATTTCAATGGAATGAGCTAGATGAAAAAAGTGGAAAATGGCACTTTTCTTGGGAAATTTTTCAACAAGCGGGAAGTGTAATTATTCGCCAATTTTGGTTTGAGGCAAAATTTTCACCATTCCCTAGTGGGGATGTGTCCATTTCTGTCCACCCATTGCACTGTGTGTGCTGACTACACATGGAGATGTGGTGGAGACTAATCACAAGCAGGGAATTAAGGAGCATCTGAGGAGATTACATTCCAAAGAATACACTAAGTTGGTGACAGGGAGTATTCATCAGTATTACTGATTGTTTCACATGGAATGGATAAGGGGAATAGTGACAGCAGTACTTGATTTGATATTGCGGACCTAAGCATCAAGGTGTTTAGTTTGCAGTTGTGCCAGTTGTTTGATATGAGCACAGATGTGTCCATTGTTCCCAGTCCTTCCCCTATTTCACAACTTTCCAACACACACTGTGCACATTACATTTTCTGATGAAAGGCACAGTTCTTTCCTGCTCTTAGGGGAAAAATTTGTATTTCGACAACAAACCCATGAAGTTGGAGTTGGTGCAGGAGAAGAAGTATTACTAGCCAATTACTTTTCTCCAGATGCACCTGGAGTGGGTGGGGATAGCTGTGGTGCTGCTACTGACTCAGGCACATCGCTGGAGCTTGTGGCAAGTGGAACCATCATTGATAGTCTCATATCACTGTTGTTGATCCCATTCTCATGGATATGCCTAATAGTCCTACTGCTTAGAATACTCAACAGCAACAATAACAGCTGTAGCAAGTGTCACAATGTCACACTATTTTTCAGTGACCATTGGCCATCATAAAATTACATGTTGCCAATAGGCCAGTATATATCATTGTTTCTCAGGACTTGTTTTTGTCAAGCCCAAGACCTTTACAGACCAAATATTTTTGGGCTTATGCCTAACAATCATAAGTCCTACAAATCAATGTTTTCTCAGGGCTGTTGTGACTAAGAAGTCTAAGGCCTACAGCCTTTTTTAAGCCTGATATGCTGCCTAGTCATTGTTTATCAAGAAAAACAAATAAACAATAAAATGTTTACTAAAATCCAAATTGGATGTAGCAGTAGCACATGTGTATGATGTAGGTTGGCTGGTGTGGTGTGATATATATATATATATATATATATATATATATATATATATATATATATATTTAGTTATACATAATTTCTACATAATTTCTACAGCAATTATTACCATTATCATGTTTGAGTCTAAAGTAAACTGTCATTCTCAGATTATTAACACACAGTAATCGTGTCCCTATCAGTAATCCCATAGTGGTAGATGTTAGCAACACTTCACATCCCTCCTCCTCATCATCCTCCTCTTCCTCTGTGCTGCTGTTAATTATACACGTGGCCTGTCTTTCCCTGTCATATGTGGTTTGTCCACCTCTGCAAGCTGATACTATTAGATTTTGTTTAATTTTGTTTCATTTGCTGGTGTGCAATTAAGGGTTTCCATTGCGGTATGTGTCAATTTTGTTTTCCAGTAGTCCATGGTGTCATTGTTTCTGTCTAGAATGTAGCTATCCCGCTGAAACCATCTCACATGCAGTAGGGCCATTCCTAGGAGCTACACAGTGTTCCTGTGTATTCAACCCATACACAAGGATCAAGTCCCAAAGAGATGTACTACCACCACCGCAAATGTTGTATATGTGCCACCCCTGATACCCATGAATCACTCTGTGTTCAGAATGGGAAAGTTTTGTTCTAATTGAGGAAGCTGCTTCTGATGGTATAAACCCTTTGCTGTCTTCCTTTTAACTACGCTTTTCTGTTAGTGATGGGGCAGGTTGTTACACTCTTATATAGAATACAAAACTTTGCGTGAATTGTAGGAGCAGCTAAAATGGGCACAGATTTTGTGTGCAATATTTAGTGTCTCTCTGAGGGTTTCAAATTCTGCCAAAAATCAGGTCAAAATTAAATGTAGCACATGGCAAAGCAGGGTACATGCACAATATTCTCATTAAAACAAAAAAAGGGTAGAACTAGAGCACTGTCTGTGTTAACCACTAAAGCGATCCAAGTTTCTATCTAATATAAATATCGCCATACACCCATATCTAAACCTATATATGATATACAAAAAAAATCAAAAATGAAAGATATTTTTTGGGGCACTCAAGTGGAGTGTTGCTGAATAGCGTATCTCAAATGTATAATGAGCCTGCAGTGAAAGTATTTAAAATATAACTTTTATTATTCCGAACAATAAAAATACACTAATAAAATTTATGGAGTGATCTGAAATTTCTTCCAGGGCCAAAAATACGCAAAGTCATTGACCTAAAGTATAACAATGGTCAAATTTCCTTGCTATTAGGAAGAGATAAGTAATCAACTTCCCATTCATCTCTGGCTATTGTAGCAAAGCCAAAGACAAATTATCACAAACCTCTCTATTGCCTTCGCAATTCTCCTACATAGTAATATATAACTAGCTTTTACCTTGATTATTGCCGTGGTATGAGAGGAAGTGTCAATTGTGCAAATGCAAAGCAAATTACCATATGTGTAAAGATCATAAAAAACTTTGCTGTTGGGAAGCAGTCTAGTTTCTACTTCCCCTTCATCCTTATAAGAAAACCCCCAAATTATTGGATTCATTTAAACCTCTAGGAGCTATACAATCCAAGAGGTAAATCCATTTACTTTCCAACTGAAGTAATATTTTATCTATATTTCCTATTCTGTTGTCTGTTTTTGCCACTAGTAAGCCCCAACATTTTAGATCTCTGGGATTGGAATTGTGTTTAAACAGAAAATGCCTGGATACAGAAGTCAATGTACGATTTCTTAAATGCGTAGATGTATTTTTAATGCTATTGACATGCTCCCCCAATCTTACACACAATTTACGCTACGTTTTTCCCACATAGCTAAAATTTCATGTACATTGTAAATAATATACCACTCTTGAAGTTTGACAGCTGATAAAATCTGTACATTTCTGAATTATGCCAAATCTGTCCGTGGTATCTTGGTTCTTTATCATATATATACAATGTTTACAGTGTCCACATGGGAATGATCCTTTTGGTATTGATCTGTTTGTTTGCTTACTTTCATTGGAGAATGACTATGAGTTAATAAATCACCAAGATTTCTGCTACGCCTATTACAGAAAGATGGTTTATCTCCCAATAATTCCTTGAGATCAGGATCTGAAGTCAAAATGCCCCAATTCTTTGAAGTTAAGTATTGAATATAACGTGTATCAGAGCCATATGTGGTCACATATCTTATGCTGGTACTTTCTGATTTATTTTTTATTTTAGGGGTCAGTAAAGTATTCCTATCAGTCCTCAAGGCTCTATTGTATGCTTTTCTGATTGATGTCTTAGAATATCCTCTCTGAATTAAGCGTTCATGTAATTCAGCAGCATATTTTTTGAAAGAGCCATATTGGAACAGTTTCTACGAATTCGTAGAAATTCCCTAATGGGTAAGCTATTGATCGTGAATCTTGAATGAGCACTGCTACTATGTAATAAACTGTTAGTAGCAGTGGGTTTGCGATACATGTCTGTAACGAGCATGTTATTAGCATCTCTTAAGATTTTTAAATCCAAAAAACACACTGTGTCTGCGTCCACCTCATACGTCAGTTTGAGATTTAAGTTGTTTTTATTCAATTCACACATAAATTCTTCCAAGAGTTCTTTGCCTCCCTCCCATAATAACAACACATTGTCAATATATCTGAGCCACAAAATTAAGTGGTCCAGACACTTTGACATTTTGTCAGCATAGACAAATTCTCTTTCACACCAACCTAAATATATATTCGCATAGGTTGGGGCACATGCCGCCCCCATTTCTGTACCTCTCAATTGTAAATAAACAATGTTTTCAAATACAAAGTAATTGTGCATTAACACAAATTTAAAAGTTTTATCACAAAATCATTGTGATCACTGTGTTGGATTGACTGCATATCCAAAAAATACCTAACTGCATTGCATCCATTTTTGTGATCAATGCTGGTATATAAAGATTCAATGTCTGCCGTAACCAACAAAGTATGTTCTTGTATTTGTATTCTCTCCAAACGAGACAAAACTTGCATGGTGTCTGTAACATATGAGAGTAAAGTGGGAACAATATCTCTGAGGCATAGATCTAAATATCTGGCAGCCTGATGACATAAACTGCCTATATCCGACACAATGGGGCGACCAGGAGGTATGTTTATATCCTTATGTATCTTGGGAAGGAGATACAAAGTAGCCACTCTTGGTGATTCAATAGTAAGAAATTTGAATTTCTTCATAGTAATACGTTTATGATCCATAGCTGATTTTACTAGATCATTATATGCACAAACAAAATCATTAGTAGGGTCAGAAAATAATCTGCGGTCGAATGTGGAGTCTCCTAATTGTCTCATGGTTTCTGTTATGTACATATTTTTCGGCCAAATAACAATGTTACCTCCTTTGTCTGCTTGTTTAATTACATGTTCCCATTTAATCATTTCCTTTAATGCTGTCTGTTCAGACAGTGATAAATTACCATATTTAATTCTGGAGTTTTTAATTGACAAAATCTTATCATTAACCACATCTAAAAATGTTCTTATTGTGTGGCTAATATTAATGAGAGGTGTGAATGTAGATCTAAGTTTCAAATTCTTAATCCATGTATTTTCTAAGGTGCTCAAAGTCTCTGTTTCATTCTTTCGAGGAGAGACACAAGATGCAAAAGGGTATCAGAATCTACATTTAATGGAGAAGTAGTAATTTCCTGATTGGAAGAAAAGTGTTTAAATAACAATAATTTCCATACAAAAAATGTAAATACTTATAATGTTCAAACTGTTCACTGTGATTTTCTGGTACAAATGATAAACATTTTTGTAATAACTGTATTTGATCTTCAGATAACTTAATTTCTGATAAACTGACTACACTAATTTGATTGGAATTATTAGAAATAATAGCATGTCCTTGAGTTACTGTTCCATTATTTCCTCCTACAAGAGAATCAGAAGAGACAATCTCTGATACATTATCTGCTACAAATGATCGATTTTTCATATCAGATATCATTGTCTGTTCCGGAGTGTCATTGATGAGGTTTGTCCCCTCTCTCTCAAAACTTGACTCTGAGATTGGTTCCAATATTGTCTGTTCTGACTTCTTTCTCTGTTCCTGCCTCTTCCACCCCTGCCTCTTGTATCTCTTCCTCTTGCCCCTCCTTGTCTGGTACCGCCGCCTGATCCTAAAAAATCCCTATTTGAATAAGATCTGGGTTCTTCCTCAAGCTGTTCCCAGGGCTGGATTTACATCTCAGGAGCCTGTAGGCACAGAAATCTGAAGCGCCCCCCACTGGCCATCTCCACAATGCTCCAAATCTCCACATTACCCCCCAATCTCCATATTGCCCTCACATTGCCCCATCAGCTCCACATTGCCCCCATCAGCTCCACATTACCCCACCAGCTCCACATTGCCCCCACCACCTCCAAATTGTCCTCACATTGCCCCTCATCATCTCAACATTGCTCCCATCAGCTCCAAATTACTACTTCTCCATTAAATGTAGATTCTGATACCCTTTTGCATCTTGTGTCTCTCCTCGAAGAGAATGAAACAGAGACTTTGAGCACCTTAGAAAATACATGGATTAAGAATTGGAAACTTAGTTCTACATTCACACCTCTCATTAATATTAGCCACACAATAAGAACATTTTTTTGATGTGGTTAATGATAAGATTTCGTCAATTAAAAACTCCAGAATTAAATATGGTAATTTATCACTGTCTGAACAGACAGCATTAAAGGAAATGATTAAATGGGAACATGTTGTAATTAAACAAGCAGACAAAGGAGGTAACATTGTTATTTGGCCCAAAAATATGTACGTAACAGAAGCCATGAGACAATTAGGAGACTCCACATGCTACCGCAGATTATTTTCTGACCCTACTAATGATTTTGTTCGTGCATATAATGATCTAATAAAATCAGCTATGGATCATAAATGTATTACTATGAAGAAATTCAAATTTCTTACTATTGAATCACCAAGAGTGGCTACTTTGTATCTCCTTCAGAATATACATAAGGATATAAACACACCTCCTGGTCGCCCCATTGTGTCGGGTATAGGCAGTTTATGTTATCAGGCTGCCAGATATTTAGATCTATGCCTCAGATATTTTGTTCCCACCTTACCCTCATATGTTAGAGACACCATGCAAGTTTTGTCTCGTTTGGAGGGAATACAAATACAAGAACATACTCTTTTGGTTACGGCAGACATTGAATCTTTATATACCAGCATTGATCACAAAAATGGATGCAATGCAGTTAGGTATTTTTTGGATATGCAGTCAATCCAACACAGTGATCACAATGATTTTGTAATAAAACTTTTACAATTTGTGTTAATGCACAATTACTTTGTATTTGAAAAAAAAAATGTATTTACAATTGAGAGGTACAGAAATGGGTGCGGCGTGTGCCCCAACCTATGCAAATTTATATTTAGGTTGGTGTGAAAGAGAATTTGTCTATGGTGACAAAATGTCAAAGTATCTGGACCACTTAATTTTGTGGCTCAGATATATTGACAATGTGTTGTTATTATGGGAGGGAGGCAAAGAACTCTTGGAAGAATTTGTGTGAATTGAATAATAACAACTTAAATCTCAAACTGACGTATGAGGTGGACGCAGACACAGTGTGTTTTTTGGATTTAAAAATCTTAAGAGATGCTAATAACATGCTCGTTACAGACATGTATCGCAAACCCACTGCTACTAACAGTTTATTACATAGTAGCAGTGCTCATTCAAGATTCACGATCAATAGCTTACCCATTGGGGAATTTCTATGAATTCGTAGAAACTGTTCCAATATGGCTCTTTTCAAATCTAATGCTGCTGAATTACATGAACGCTTAATTCAGAGAGGATATTCTAAGACATCAAACAGAAAAGCATACAATAGAGCCTTGAGAACTGATAGAAATACTTTACTGACCCCTAAAATAAAAAATAAATCAGAAAGTACCAGCATAAGATATGTGACCACATATGGCTCTGATACACGTTATATTCAATACTTAACTTCAAAGAATTGGGGCATTTTGACTTCAGATCCTGATCTCAAGGAATTATTGGTAGATAAGTCATCTTTCTGTTATAGACGTAACAGAAATCTTGGTGATTTATTAACTCATAGTCATTTCTCCAGTGAAAGTAAGCAAACAAACAGATCGATACCATCATTGCCATGTGGACACTGTAAACATTGTACATATATGATAAAGAATCAAGATACCACGGACAGATTTGGCATAATTCACAAATGTACAGATTTTATCAGCTGTCAAACTTCAAGATTGGTATATTATTTACAATGTACATGAAATTTTAGATATGTTGGAAAATCCTCTCGTAAATTGTATGTAAGATTGGGGGAGCATGTCAATAGCATTAAAAATGCATCTACACATTTAAGAAATCAAAATCGTACTTTGACCTCTATATCCAGACATTTTCTGTTTAAACACAATTCCAATCCAGAGATCTAAAATGTTGGTGCTTACAAGTGGCAAAAATGGACATCAGAATAGGAAATATAGATAAAATATTACTTCAGTTGGAAAGTAAATGGATTTACCTCTTGGATTGTATAGCTCCTAGAGGTTTAAATGAATCCAATAATTTGGGGGTTTCTTATTGTGTTTTTTTTAATATATAATGATTTATGGTATTACAGTCATCATAGGTTAGATCACTTTGTAGGGTTTTATTTTAAGTAATCATTCCTCACGTCACATATTAAATAATGATTTATATTTGTTCAACACTTGGGTTCAATCATCACTCACATTTTTCACATCTTCAGCATTTCATTATTCACTATTTTATGTAGTGGTATAATCAATGATTTGACATATTTGTGTCACTTAACAATTTAGTCACTTCACATCATCACGTTGCACTCATTGTTCACTATTATATAATTATATAGTTTTGACACTATTTAATGTAGTGTGTATAATTGCCACAGATTGGTGGTGTTAAATTGTACCAATTCACTATTTAGCATTTTTTATTAGTTTATTTATATTTGGAATATGAGGATTGATGGTATTTAGTGTTGAGCGAGCATGCTCGGCCGATGCTCGGATCGGCTCGAGCATCGCTCTGCTCGGCACATGGCGGTACTCGTACGAGTACCGCCATGTGCTCGCCCGCCATGTTCGGGTGGCAGGGATCTGTGCCGGAGGAGGCACAGATCTTGCAGACGCTCCGCTGGACCACCAGGGACTGGAGGTAGGGGGCATTGCGGAGATGAAGGGGGCATTGCGGAGATGAAGGGGGACATATGAAGGGGGACATTGCGGAGATGAAGGCGGACATATGAAGGGGGACATTGCGGAGATGAAGGGGGACATATGAAGGGGGACATTGCGGAGATGAAGGCGGACATATGAAGGGGGACATTGCGGAGATGAAGGGGGACATATGAAGGGGGACATTGCGGAGATGAAGGGGGACATATGAAGGGGGACATTGCGGAGATGAAGGCGGACATATGAAGGGGGACATTGCGGAGATGAAGGGGGACATATGAAGGGGGACATTGCGGAGATGAAGGCGGACATATGAAGGGGGACATTGCGGAGATGAAGGGGGACATATGAAGGGGGACATTGCGGAGATGAAGGCGGACATATGAAGGGGGACATTGCGGAGATGAAGGGGGACATATGAAGGGGGACATTGCGGAGATGAAGGCGGACATATGAAGGGGGACATTGCGGAGATGAAGGGGGACATATGAAGGGGGACATTGCGGAGATGAAGGGGGACATTGCGGAGATGAAGGGGGACATTGCGGAGATGAAGGGGGGCATTGACCAGGCACCCTCCCCTCATCAGAGCAGGGGGTGCCTGGTGTAATGCTCGAGTCCTCCCATTTAATGCAATGGGGTTCGGGTGCTCGGCCGAGCACTCGAGCCTCAGGGGGTGCTCGGTCAGAGCACCCGAACACCCGAGCATCGGGGTGCTCGCTCAACACTAATGGTATTCCTTTTCTTGAGGGAGAACGTATTGTCGCCGATGTGTTGTATCTTTTTGACCTGATGGTTAAAGGGTTAATGTTTTACATTGCATTTTGATATCATAATCTAGTTGGGATTCCTGCGAAAACATAGTTCTGTAATTACCCCCATTCAATGTATGGATGCTATTACTTGTATTTTGATATTGATTTATGAGGAAGTTTGGAGATTTTATTTTTGGTGATAGATTCGACTTTAGAATCCAGTGAAAAGCCCAATTTTTCTTAATTTTGATTGGTGGATTTGAATTTAATTGGTCATAGTTGATTGGACAATCAGAGTTTAAATACCAGACAGAACTGAAGCAGATTTGCCTTGACAAAGCCTATCGGTGAAACGCACGTCGGCGTTTTAGCTACACAGAGCGTATCTCCATGCCTTTATGACCAAAGTTACATTGTCCTTAGCTATGAGTCTTTACTCTTCAAAGTAAAGATTACTGGATATCTTTGAGACATAATAGCTAGGCTGGATGAACGATTTCTGTAATTATTTTAACATTTGGGAGTTTTCTTGAATTTATTGGGACCCAGTACTTTTGCGATCTTACACCCACTCTCGTACCACGGCAATAATTGAGGGATTAGCTAGCTTTTGACGTGAGTTTAGGAGAATTGCCGGAGGTAATAGAGATTAGTGTGGTGCTTCATTCTTTGCTACACTTTTGAGGCTAAGGATGAAGGGGAAGTAGAAACTAGACTGCTTCCCAACAGCAAAGTTTTTTATGATTTTTACACATATGGTCATTTGCTTTGCATTCGCACAATTAACACCTCCTCTCGTACCACGACAATAATTTAGGGTAAAAGCTAGTTATATATTACTATGTAGGAGAATTGCTGAAGGTAATAGAGAGGTTTGTGATAATTTGTCTTTGGCTTTGCTATAATAGCCAGAGATGAATGGGAAGTTGATTACTTATCTCTTCTTAATAGCAAGGAAATTTGACCATTGTTATACTTTAGGTCAATGACTTTGCGTATTTTTGGCCCTGGAAGAAATTCAGGATCACTCCATATATTTTATTAGTGTATTTTTATTGTTTGGAATAATAAAAGTTATATTTTAAATACTTTCACTGCAGGCTCATTATACATTTGAGATACGTTATTCAACAACACTCCACTTGAGTGCCCCAAAAAATATCTTTAATTTTTTATTTTTTTTTTGTATATCATACATGCACAATATTACCTGTTTTCAAGGTAGAGGGTATGTAGGAGCCATTATCAGCAGACATAAAGCCAGCTTTCAAGGAGTGGGGTACAAGCCATTACCTGCATTAGTTTACTTAATACATCTATGGCTTTATGTGACTGTCTATAACAACTCTGCATGCACAATGTTGCATGCTGATGGTATGGACTAGCCTGCTGCTGTCTTTTAATCATGCTGCCAGAACCAGAGGCATGATTACTGGTTGTCACCTGATGCTGTAAGGTAGTAATGTTGTCCTCTGGTGGTGGTGGTGGTGGGAGGGAAACCCAGTGAGTAGTCAGTGAGTAGTCACAGTCATATAGTATTTGCTCTGCCCACTTGTCCACATATCTATTTTCACATGGATTTTCTTTCTGTATGAGATTTCCAGCCTTTTGCCCACAACACTAGCCAGCTACAATTCTGGCACAGCCTTCCTTGAAAAATGATTGTGGCTTGAGATATGCCAACATGGAGCTACACATGACATCAGTTCTCTAAATACTCTGTTTTCAACAAAAGAATAAGGCAGCATGTTCACTGCCAACATTTTGGCAACCTTGCCATTCTACAAGTTTATGTTGGGATTGGTTTTGTGAAGTTTTTGACTTCTTCTCAAGAATCCAGTAAGTGTGGTTTAGCAGTACATGGCAGAAGAACCCTTTAACTTGATTGCTTTAACAACATGACTTGTGGAGGCGGTGGAGGTGGAGGCAGCATGTGTGGGCAATCTATTACTCTTGCCATCTCCTACAGAACATTCTCTGCAGCAGGAACCATAGGTGATCTATCAAATGAACAAACTCCTGGTACACTCTCTGACACATCAACATCACTAGGGGCCCTGGGAAATTTTAGGAGTTCTTCTGCTGCTACTAGTTTTGGCATCTCTGACTTGTTGCTGGTGCATCTCCAAGTCAGAACTGTGGTTATGCTTCAGAAGGGATCTCATTGAGGAAGTGCCTAGGTGTGATCCTGCTTTCCATCTGCTCACATGTTTTTGCTCAGACAACAGATAGCAACATGTTTATCTTTTGGAAATGAGTAAAGTATTTCCATACTGTGGACTTCATAGACTGAGGGGTTCCAGAGGGACTAATACTACTACAACTGGGGATAGATGTTGATACAATTCTTCTACTACTACTACTAGATGTCAAAGGTGCT
Organism: Rhinophrynus dorsalis; assembly: GCA_037306005.1. NCBI lineage: Eukaryota > Metazoa > Chordata > Amphibia > Anura > Rhinophrynidae > Rhinophrynus > Rhinophrynus dorsalis. Next base: position 260,411,944 of record CM074722.1, read on the forward strand.
GCACTTCCAACAACAGCAGAGCCACTCATCAAAGCTAGAGTTGTGAATGGTGATAACCTGTGTTGTTGCTGGTTACTCAACACTATTAGTGTGTGTTGCTGAGTGGTGATGACACTGATAATAATAATAATAAGGATGACTGTGTTTTTGGGCATCATCTCTGTCACTCTCAACTTCATCTGTAGCTGAAGAAGAGGAGGATGGTGGAGGGATATTTTCTAGATCTAGATCACCATCATCAGTAATCATTAGGTCATCTTCAATATTGCCCACAATTTCTTTGCCACTAATTTTATATTCCTCTAGGCTTTTAGAGGTCACATACAATTTCTTTTTAATTTATTTTCACAGTGTTCACCTCCACTTTCAGAACATGTGTTTTTGTGTTAGCTTGTCTCACCTTTAGGTGCAACAGTCGGTTAAGTTGCTACATCTTATTCCACTATGCCATCAACAGCACTAGAATGTGAGACATTGTAGTCTTCAGTGTTTTTAAATGGTTGATTAATAGTACTGCACTGGTGGTGTAACTTTTGGTGGGACTTTGACAAACTGCATGCTCCTCAGGAGGAACAGAGGGATCACCATCACTTATTGAACACCCTGCATCAACCATGGCTGCAGTTAGTTTTTGGACTACCACTTTAATCACACATCCCTAAACAGTTCCTAATCCTTTCACTCTCCCCCTACCCCTTGTGTGATTACTGGATATTTCTCAACAACTGTGTGTTTTTTCTGTAAAATACAAAGTAGAACTGAATGTGATATCTTGCCTTTGCCCTGTACAAAATAGTATCATCAAGTATCAATCTGCCTTAGTCACAGCTTATGTCCGGATCTCTGTCAGGTATTTTTTTTTTAATTACCTGTCAGTCACCCGGTCTGAGTCAACAAAAAATAAAAATCAGGATGAAACTTAGATCACGCCTGCCTGTGTCTTCCCAGTCAGTCAAACAGAATATTGGGGTATTTGGGGTAACTCTCACTTGCTTCCTTCTCACATCCCCAGGCTTCCCTGTCCCTGACACAGAGATAACAGCCAGATCAGGAAGGAACTTGGATCACAGCTGCCTGTGTTTGGCTAGTCAGTCACATAGAATTTTGGGGTATTTTAAATAAATCTCCTTTGCTCCTGTCTCACTCCCCCAGACTCCCCCTAACACAGAGATAACAGACAAATCAGAAAGCAACTTGAATCATGGCTGCCTGTATTTTCCCAGTTGGTCACACAAAGTTTTGGGGTATTTGGGGTCAACCCCCTTTCTCCCTTCCTGTCCCCCACAGAGTATCCAGGGTGTGGGATTATTTTTCATTGGGGTAGGCACTATGTAATTGTCAGCACCTGCACTGTGTGACAAGATTATGAAGAGAGGAAAGGAAGGGGTATCACATTGGCACATCTGCCTTAATAGAAAAAAATATGTATTTTTAGAGTGCTCAAGCTCAAAGAAATTTTCTTAGTCCAGTCCCAATGCTCCTTAGAGCAAGCTGTGTTAACTTGAAAAAGGTAAAACCTAACTGAAACAAAGAAAAAGAGGACAGAAAAGGGGAAAGAAAAACTTAATGCAGTATAAATGATCTTTAATCGAAATCTATATATATATAATACACCCCACATAGTCAAAGAAAAATTCAGCGCTATATATCAAGGTATATCCAGTTTGAATGGACATGCAATAAAGAATGTACTATACAGCAAAAACTGTGGTTCAGCTCAGAATAAATCTAACTCTTAAAGATAACTAGAACCAAATACAAACAATCTAAGTGATCCACTGTCTTAATACTGTATATATACGCATCAAGATTCCAAATATTCAAACAATATACTTCTAATTCAAAAATGGTACCAAATAACAGTATCAAAATCATACACAACAATAGGGAATCCCCAAATTCACAATTAAACACGAGTCCTCTACCTCACAGTCAAACAGGATGAAATCTTCTATCATTCTCCAACACCGTTGCTTCACTTGTCTCGTCACGATATGCAACAATATAAAGAAATATGGAGTCAGTTGTATAGATTATACACCTTTTATAAAAAAGCAATTTCCTCTCACTTGAAGGAATAGCTTTGCCCAGAGTAGCCTTTAATCTCACTCCTTATCGTTGTTCCGATTGTCTCAATGCATCTCTATCAAAGTACTCATATTTTTCTGCAGTAGTCCACACTGTAGGAGTCTTAGGCGTGATCCAAATGAAATGGGGGATGAGGTTATACCGGGTCAATGCTTATGGAATCCCCAACTTAATCTCCACTTACGTATTAATTAGCGGGTTCAGATGATTTCAATCAGCAGAGCACCACTTTTAACTTAAAGCAGGTGCCAGTATATGTATCACAGTAAAATATTTTTATTAGAAACAAGGCATATCTTCAGTTAATGTAGACAAAGTCTACTAAATTAAAAACTAAATAAAAACAAAACATTCCGTCAATGTTGTGTAACACAGCCTTAGAGCCAAACGAAAAATGTTATATGGTATGTAGCTCAATTAGCTCATCCGTTACTTCCAAAATAGCTATTTTGGATAGGGTTATGGACTATATAAATTGGGACTCTCAGTACACACAATATCAAAGGCCCAACGCGTTTCATGCAACCGACACTTAATCAAGAGATATCAAGAAATATGCGCATAAATCCTCAAATTTATACCTAAAGTAACACAGTGACGTCATATCCTATTTTGCCCAGTTAACCCTCAGGTTATTCTTTGTTCAAAATGTTAAAATGTTATGTTGCAAGCAAATACAAATAAATAAAGATATAATAATCAATAAATGGCAATAAAAAGACTGTCTCTTCACAAATAATAATTATAAATATTAATGTAAATACACATACAAATGCATAAACATATAACAATGTTATTATAAGTATAAATAAAATAAAATAAAGCTAATGAAATCAATCCCTTAACCTCTTAAGTGCCAGACTAGTATGCAAAGCATTGCAGAGCATTGAAGGGGTTAAAAAACAATTACGACCAATTATAATATTAAGACTAGTGATGAGCGAGCACCCCAATGCTCGGATGTTCGGGTGCTCTGACCGAGCACCCCCTGAGGCTCGAGTGCTCGGCCGAGCACCCGAGCCCCATTGAAGTCAATGGGAGGACTCGAGCATTACACCAGGCACCCCCTGCTCTGATGAGGGGAGGGTGCCTGGTCCATAGGAAAAGGGCAGAAAAAGATGGAAACACTACAGAAATGGTTCAGGGACAGCATAGGGAGGATGTCTGGATGCACCTTGGACTCCAACATCGCTGCTGGGAACGATCTTTCGCCCGTAGTACGCCATTTTTACAGACTGACCGTAAAACACACAAAAAGGAAAATAAAAACGACTTTAGGCGAAAAATTGTTACCAAACAGTATTTGTATATTTACTTGTATATCATCTGCAAATTCTCCCAAAAATTTCATCGATTTTCTGAAGTGAGGCCATGATTAAGAGGGAAACGTGCGCAGAGGCAAATTATCCCAAAAATTTCCTTGATTTTCAGAACTGAGGCCATGATTAAGAGGGAAACGTGCGCAGAGGCAAATTCTCCCCAAAATTTCCTTGATTTTCAGAACTGAGGCCATGATTAAGAGGGAAACGTGCGCAGAGGCAAATTATCCCAAAAATTTCCTTGATTTTCAGAACTGAGGCCATGATTAAGAGGGAAACGTGCGCAGAGGCAAATTCTCCCAAAAATTTCCTTGATTTTCAGAACTGAGGCCATGATTAAGAGGGAAACGTGCGCTGAGCTGACCATCTAAAACATTATGGGTGAGGGTCTGCTGCAGAGCTGACCATCCTAAACATTATATGCGAAGGCCCGCTAGTGAGCTGACGCTATAAAACATTATATGAGAGGGCCCGCTAGAGAGCTGACCCAATAAAACATTATATGAGAAGGCCCGCTGGTGAGCTGACCTATATAAAAATTGGCAAACAGGGCCCGCTGGTGAGCTGGCCCTATATAAAAATTATATCACAGGGCCCGCTGGTGAGCTGGCCCTATATAAAAATTATATCCCAGGGCACGCTGGTGAGCTGGCCCTATATAAAAATTATATCCCAGGGCATATGGAAGAGGAGGAGGAGGATGAGAACATTAAGAGTCAACCATATACCCGTTTTTGGGGTGGAAGGGGTGAATGGGAATACAGAGTATTCCCATCATTGTAAATAACATATATAAAGTGAGTTTATGTTCCCCCGGGGCTTTCCTCCAGTGGAGTGGAGAAGTCAGGGGAAATCCAGGCCTTGTTCATTTTTATAAGTGTCAACCTATCAGCATTGTCGGTGGAAAGGCGGATACGCTTATCTGTTATGATGCCACCAGCAGCACTAAATACCCGCTCAGACAGAACGCTGGCGGCAGGGCAGGCCAGCACCTCCAAGGCGTAGAGTGCCAGTTCATACCACGTGTCCAGCTTGGACACCCAGTAGTTGTAAGGCACAGAGGGATCATTGAGGACGCTGACACGGTCTGCTACGTACTCCTTCACCATCTTCCAAAACTTTTCCCTCCTTGTGACACTAGGCTGCGCATCAGGGTGAGGGTGCTGGCGGGGTGTCATGAAGGTGTCCCACGCCTTGGAGAGTGTTGCCCTGCCTTTGTCGGAACTGCTGTGTGCTCCCCTTTTCTCCCCTTCTCGGTTGGCCAAGGTAGCACGTACTCTGCCGCCAGCGTTGTCAGATGGAAAATTTTGGAGCAATTTTTCAACAAGAACCTTCTGGTATTGCACCATTTTGCTTGTCCTCTCCACCGGAGGAATGAGAGATGAGAAATTCTCTTTGTAGCGGGGGTCCAGAAGGGTGAACACCCAGTAATCCGTGTTGTCTAAAATGCGTACAACGCGTGGGTCACGGGAAAGGCAGCCTAACATAAAGTCAGCCATGTGTGCCAGAGTACCAACAGTCAAGATTTCGCTGTCCTCACCAGGAGGCTGACTCTCAATATCCTCATCCTCTTCCTCCTCTTCTGCCCACCCACGCTGAAGAGATGGAACTAAAGTTCCATGGCTACCCTCTGTAGCGGAGGCAACCGTGTCTTCCTCCTCCTCCTCCTCCTCCTCCTCCTCCTCCGCCTCCTCCAATTGTCGCTGAGAAGACGAAGTGAGGGTGCTCTGGCTATCACCTTGTGTAAGCTCTTCCTCCCCCATTTCCACCTCTTCCACATGCAAAGCGTCGGTTTTAATTGTGAGCAGCGAGCGTTTCAGTAGACACAGAAGTGGGATGGTTACACTGATAATAGCGTTATCGCCGCTCACCATCTGTGTCGATTCCTCAAAATTGCGTAAAACCTCGCAGAGGTCTGACATCCATTCCCACTCCTCACTTCTGATTACAGGAAGTTGAACGGAGAGGCGACGACCGTGTAACAGCTGGTACTCCACTACTGCCCTCTGCTGCTCACAAAGCCGGGCCAACATGTGGAAGGTGGAGTTCCAGCGCGTGCTCACGTCACACAGCAGCCGGTGAGCTGGCAATTGTAAGCGCTGCTGCAGCTTCAACAGGCCGGCCGAAGCTGTAGATGACTTACGGAAATGTGCACACACGCGGCGCACCTTGGTCAAGAGATCATGCACATTGGGGTAGGTTTTTAGAAATCGCTGCACCACTAAATTAAATACATGCGCTAGGCATGGTACGTGTGTGAGCTTGCCGAGCTCCAAAGCCGCCACCAAGTTACGCCCATTATCACACACAACCATGCCTGCTTGCAGGTTGAGTGGCGAGAGCCACTGCTCGGTCTGGTGACTAATCCCCTGCAACAGCTCTGAGGCCGTGTGCTGTTTGTCCCCAAGGCAGATCAGCTTCAGCACGGCCTGTTGACGCTTCCCCACTGCAGTGCTACACTGCTTCCAGCTACTGGCTGATGGGGGAGTGGCGCTGTGTGTAGAGAATTCGGAGGTGGAAACGGAGGAGGAGGAGCCAATAACGTAGGTGCTGGTGGAAACCCTGATGGAGGTAGGGCCCGCAATCCTCGGCGTGGGTAGCACCCGTGCCATCCCAGGGTCCGAGTCGCTCCCAGCCTCCACGACATTCACCCAGTGTGCCGTCAGGGAAATGTAGCGTCCCTGGCCACAAGCACTTGTCCATGTGTCAGTCGTTAAGTGGACCTTCCCAGTAACTGCGTTGGTCAGGGCACGGGTGATGTTACGGGACACATGGTGGTGTAATGCGGGGATGGCACACCGGGAAAAGTAGTGGCGGCTGGGGACCGCGTACCGAGGGACAGCTGCTGCCATCAGGCTGCGGAAGGACTCAGTGTCCACAAGCCTAAATGGCAGCATTTCGATGGCCAGTAATTTTGAAAGGTGTGAGGTTAGTGCTATGGCCTGTGGGTGGGTGGCTGGGTATTTTCTCTTGCGCTCAAATGCCTGGGGTAACGACATTTGGACGCTGTGCTGGGACAGGGAAGTGGATGTGGTCGCTGATGGTGCTTCAGATGCTACAGGTGCAGGGCGGGAGGTATGCGGGCCTGCGCCTTCGACAGGCGATTGGCCGGCACCGAAAACAGGGGAAGAGGAGGCAGTGGTGTGGCCTGCAGACACAGATGGGCGATCCAGGCGTTCCTCCCACTTACTACGGTGCTTGGATGCCATGTGTCGGATCATGCTGGTGGTGGTGAGGTTTCTAGTGTTCATGCCTCGGCTCATTCTGGTGTGGCACAGGTTGCAAACTACAAATCTTTTGTCGTCCGCACTTTCCTTAAAAAAACGCCATACCGCTGAACACCTACCCCTTGGCAAGGTAGATTTACGCAAGGGGGTGCTCCGTGGAACATTTGCGGGCCGGTTTGGTGCGGTCCGCCTTCTTTCTGTAGCCACACCACTGCCTCTTCCAGCCTGTTGCGGTGCTGCAGATGGCTCACCCTCAGGACTGCTGTCATCGCTCGGCTCTACACCTTCCCAGGTGGGGTCAGTCACCTCATCGTCCACCAAGTCCTCCTCCACTTCCTCACTCTGATCATCCTCCTCAAGTCTTGATCCCACCACATACTCAGTCATTGACAACTGTATAACATTCTCCTCAACAAGGTCTTGAGACGGAAATAGTGGTTGATTTAATGGCAACTGTGTCTCATCATCATCATCATCATCATCCACTACTTCCTTTGACCTTAAATGCCGTTCACATCTGTCATCTTCTTGTGATTGGGTAGCCTCTAGAGGTTGTGAATCAGGGCACAAGATGTCATGTTCCTCTGCAAGCGTGCTTGGAGAGAGGGTCAAATGAAGGATTGGTGATGAGACGAGCTCATCACTATATCCCAGTGTGGGATCACTTCTTTGACCAGACCGTGTATGGTGGGAGGAAGGATGATCAGAGTGAGGATTATGTTGACCAGACTCTTGGCTACTGAGAGTGGACTTGGTGGAAGACAGGGTGGTGCTTAACCGACTGGAAGCAGTATCAGCTGTCATCCAACCGACCACCTGTTCGCACTGGTCGGACCTCGAGAGTGATGTCCTGCGACGCCCTGTGAAATCAGACATGAAGCTAGGTATGGTGGATGTCTTTCTTTCTTGTGCTCTGGCACCAGGCACAGTTTCTCCGCGTCCTGACCCGCGCCCTGAACTTTCAGGATCACGTCCACTTCCCCGTCCCTTTTTACCCGCCTTCTTCATCTTACACGATATATATGACTTTAATATATATGAGTTTGAAAACTTAACAGTATTTCTTACTATTCTGCAACTCTGCAGAGTACACAGAATAGGCTGCTAAACTGCGGTGACACACACTGAATGGAATAAGTGACTTTAATATTTGAGTTTGAAAAATTAACAGTATTTCTTACTATTCTGCAACTCTGCAGAGTACACAGAATAGGCTGCTAAACTGCGGTGACACACACTGAATGGAATAAGTGACTTTAATATTTGAGTTTGAAAAATTAACAGTATTTCTTACTATTCTGCAACTCTGCAGAGTACACAGAATAGGCTGCTAAACTGCGGTGACACACACTGAATGGAATAAGTGACTTTAATATTTGAGTTTGAAAAATTAACAGTATTTCTTACTATTCTGCAACTCTGCAGAGTACACAGAATAGGCTGCTAAACTGCGGTGACACACACTGAATGGAATAAGTGACTTTAATATTTGAGTTTGAAAAATTAACAGTATTTCTTACTATTCTGCAACTCTGCAGAGTACACAGAATAGGCTGTTAAACGGCGTTGAAACACACTGAATGGAATATGTGACTTTAATATTTGAGTTTGAAAACTTAACAGTATTTCTTATAATTCTGGAACTGTACAGAGTACACAGAATAGGCTGTTAAACGGCGGTGAAAGACACTGAATGGAATATGTGACTTTAATATTTGAGTTTGAAAACTTAACAGTATTTCTTATAATTCTGCAACTCTGCAGAGTACACAGAATAGGCTGTTAAACGGCGGTGAAAGACACTGAATGGAATATGTGACTTTGATATTTGAGTTTGAAAAATTAACAGTATTTCTTACTATTCTGCAACTCTGCAGAGTACACAGAATAGGCTGTTAAACGGCGTTGAAACACACTGAATGGAATATGTGACTTTAATATTTGAGTTTGAAAACTTAACAGTATTTCTTATAATTCTGCAACTGTACAGAGTACACAGAATAGGCTGTTAAACGGCGGTGAAAGACACTGAATGGAATATGTGACTTTAATATTTGAGTTTGAAAACTTAACAGTATTTCTTATAATTCTGGAACTGTACAGAGTACACAGAATAGGCTGTTAAACGGCGGTGAAAGACACTGAATGGAATATGTGACTTTAATATTTGAGTTTGAAAACTTAACAGTATTTCTTATAATTCTGCAACTCTGCAGAGTACACAGAATAGGCTGTTAAACGGCGGTGAAAGACACTGAATGGAATATGTGACTTTGATATTTGAGTTTGAAAAATTAACAGTATTTCTTACTATTCTGCAACTCTGCAGAGTACACAGAATAGGCTGTTAAACGGCGTTGAAACACACTGAATGGAATATGTGACTTTAATATTTGAGTTTGAAAACTTAACAGTATTTCTTATAATTCTGCAACTGTACAGAGTACACAGAATAGGCTGTTAAACGGCGGTGAAAGACACTGAATGGAATATGTGACTTTAATATTTGAGTTTGAAAACTTAACAGTATTTCTTATAATTCTGGAACTGTACAGAGTACACAGAATAGGCTGTTAAACGGCGGTGAAAGACACTGAATGGAATATGTGACTTTAATATTTGAGTTTGAAAACTTAACAGTATTTCTTATAATTCTGCAACTCTGCAGAGTACACAGAATAGGCTGTTAAACGGCGGTGAAAGACACTGAATGGAATATGTGACTTTAATATTTGAGTTTGAAAACTTAACAGTATTTCTTATAATTCTGCAACTCTGCAGAGTACACAGAATAGGCTGTTAAACGGCGGTGAAAGACACTGAATGGAATATGTGACTTTAATATTTGAGTTTGAAAACTTAACAGTATTTCTTATAATTCTGCAACTCTGCAGAGTACACAGAATAGGCTGTTAAACAGCGGTGAAAGACACTGAATGGAATATGTGACTTTAATATTTGAGTTTGAAAACTTAACAGTATTTCTTATAATTCTGGAACTGTACAGAGTACACAGAATAGGCTGTTAAACGGCGGTGAAAGACACTGAATGGAATATGTGACTTTAATATTTGAGTTTGAAAACTTAACAGTATTTCTTACTATTCTGCAACTCTGCAGAGTACACAGAATAGGCTGTTAAACGGCGTTGAAACACACTGAATGGAATATGTGACTTTAATATTTGAGTTTGAAAACTTAACAGTATTTCTTATAATTCTGGAACTGTACAGAGTACACAGAATAGGCTGTTAAACGGCGGTGAAAGACACTGAATGGAATATGTGACTTTAATATTTGAGTTTGAAAACTTAACAGTATTTCTTATAATTCTGGAACTGTACAGAGTACACAGAATAGGCTGTTAAACGGCGGTGAAAGACACTGAATGGAATATGTGACTTTAATATTTGAGTTTGAAAACTTAACAGTATTTCTTATAATTCTGCAACTCTGCAGAGTACACAGAATAGGCTGTTAAACGGCGGTGAAAGACACTGAATGGAATATGTGACTTTGATATTTTAGTTTGAAGACTTAACAGTATTTCTTCCTATTCTGCAACTCTGCACAGTACACAGAATGTGCTGCTACACTGCGGCGAAGCACACTGAATGGAATATGTGACTTTGATATTTTAGTTTGAAGACTTAACAGTATTTCTTCCTATTCTGCAACTCTGCACAGTACACAGAATGTGCTGCTACACTGCGGCGAAGCACACTGAATGGATTATGTGACTTTGATATTTTAGTTTGAAGACTTAACAGTATTTCTTCCTATTCTGCAACTCTGCACAGTACACAGAATGTGCTGCTAAACTGCGGCGAAGCACACTGAATGGAATATGTGACTTTGATATTTTAGTTTGAAGACTTAACAGTATTTCTTCCTATTCTGCAACTCTGCACAGTACTCAGAATGTGCTGCTAAACTGCGGCGACGCACACTGAATGGAATACGTGACTTTGATATTTTAGTTTGAAGACTTAACAGAATGTGCTCTAATCTGCAACTTTGCACACTAAACAGAATGTGCTCTAATCTGCAACTTTGCACACTAAACAGAATGTGCTCTAATCTGCAACTTTGCACACTAAACAGAATGTGCTCTAATCTGCAACTGTGCACACTAAACAGAATGTGCTCTAATCTGCAACTTTGCACACTAAACAGAATATATATATTTATTTTTTTTTTTTTTTGTTTTTTTCCCCCCACACCAAATAACCTGCTGCCCCCACACACAGTAGTCCTAAAAAGGACTTTTGGTTCTTTTTTTTTCACAATTTTTGTTTTTTTCCTCCCTACACTGCCTTTCCCTTCCTATCCTCAGCTCTCCCTGGCTCAGACTGAGCCGAACTCGATGGTCAGGTGCTATACAGCACCTGACCACGGGTTCTGGCCAGCCAATCAGTGTAATGCCAGCAGCCAACATGGCTGCTGGCATTACACCGATGTCAGAGCCTCCCTGCACGTTTATTGGCTGCGCAGCAGCCGCAAAACGTGCGGGGAGGAGACCCGAACATGGCGGGCGAGCACATGCGGTACTCGTACGAGTACCGCCATGTGCCGAGCAGAGCGATGCTCGAGCCGATCCGAGCATCGGCCGAGCATGCTCGCTCAACACTAATTAAGACCTAAAGGTTTTTAATCTGTAGATCCACTCTGTTTCTTTCCTAGAGAAGAGGTTAATTGTGTTACCTGATCTCCAGTGAGTGGCTACTTGATCTATAATTGTGTACTTTAAACCAGTAGGATCCTTTTTGTGATATTTTAAGAAAAGCTCCAATACACTGTGGGTTTCTAATCCTTTTTCGATATTCCTAATATGTTCTCTCACATGCATATGGAAGCATTTTACAGTTCGTCCCACATACTGTAAGCCACAGGGGCATTCAAGCAAATAAACAATATTTTTTACTCTAATACATAGAAAACTGTTCTATTTCAAAAACTTCTGTGGAATTTGAATTAAAATTATTCACAATCCTAGTTTTATCACTACAAGTTTTACATGCAACACATCGTTCACACTTGTAAAAACATTTCAGGTCTTGCCTAAAAAATGATGTTTTTGGTTTATTAAAATTTATAACACTAGATACCAAACTTCCTTTAATACTGTTAGATTTTTATAAATTATTCTGGGTTTGTGAGGTAACACCTGTTTCAAGTCCTCATTCTTTAGAAACACAAGCCTATATTTTTTTAAAAAAATGTCTATCTTTCTATGGTCTTCGCTATATTGTGTAATAAATGAAGGACATATCAATTCAGGATTTTTTTCTTTTTTTTTTTTTTCTTCTGACTTGAGTTCTTGTCTCTTATCTTCTAAAAAATCTTGTTTTGCCTTTTCTAAGACTGGTTTAAAGTGGCAACTATTTGGGTTAATGTAGGTATTTGAATCAATGGATTTTTTAAAGGTACAAGTTTTAATCTGTTTATCTTCACATATATTGTCACATCTAAAAAAAATAATGCTGGTTTTTCAGTATAGGTAAGTAAATTTAACACCTGAATGGCCCAGGACCATCATGGGTACAATCCCCTTAAGGACCCATGATGGTCCTGGACCGTCATGGGATAAAATCTCCCATCGCCGCTGCACGGAGCGATGGGAGAGCACGGGTTGGTTGTTGCTAAGTGCTCCGATACTGGGGCACTTCTTTTCAACCAGTAGAGACAATGTTGCAACATGTGATTCGCTAGATTAGTGAATCACATGTTGCAGAAGCAGAATGACAGGGACAGGATTTGCCTCCCTTTATCTTATACACTTCTGAGGTGGAGAGAGACAGAGAGACATCTTGCTGCTGTGTTCCAGAGCCTGTTGTAGAGTTTCTGTTACAAAAAAAACAGTTAAAAACCAGAATCAACTCCTTGATCACTGTGGTTGCAGTGATCAATACATCAACAGTGATCAGTTTGCTGCAGATCAGCTTTTGCTGATCTGTGATACATCCCCCATTCCCCTTGCATTTTTTTACCTTTTTTTTTTTAATAAAATATGATTATTTAGTGTATTTTAGGTAGCTTAGGTAGGAAGTTGGGAAGGTTTAGTCTGTGTTTTTTAGGGAAAGGTTTAGAGTTACATTTAGGTTTAGGAGTAGAGTAGGAAAAAAACACAAAAAATATAATAATTATAGTTTAGATAGGTAGTTGACTTGGGTTAGGTAGGTTCAGGGTATATGTGGGTTAGGGTAAGGTTTAGGGTTAGATTTAGGTTTAGGAGTAGCGTAGGAAAAAAACAAAAACAAAAAAACAAAAAAGAGTTTTTTTTAATTGATTTTTAGAATAAAAAATTATAGTTTAGATAGGCAGTTGGCTTGGGTTAGGAAGGTTCAGTGTATACATGGGTTAGGGTAAGGTTTAGGGTTAGGTTTAGGAAAAAGAAATAAAAAAAAATTCCAAAAAAGGTTGTTTCATTTAAAAATTGATTTTATACTATAAGCTTGTTTAGATAGGTAGTTTGGTTTGATTAAGTAAGTTCAGGGAATACGTGGGTTAGGGTAAGGCTTAGGGATAGATTTAGGTTTAGGAGTAGTGTAGGAACCCCTCCAAAAAAAGTTTATTTTATTTAAAAATGTATTTTATATTATAAGCTAGTTCAGATAGGTATTTGGGTTGGGTAGGTTCAGGGAATACGTGTGTTAGGGTAAGGCTTGGGCATAGATTTAGGTTTAGGAGTAGCGTGTGGGGGGGGAAATTATCATAGGAATAGTGACCGTTTGGGTTGAGAGTTAGGTATAGTTAGGTATAGAAGTTAGTAATTTATTTGGTTTAGTTAGGTGTATACATTGCAGCAGAGGTACAGTTTAGAAGAGGCGTATTCCTTTTTGGCGTCTGACTCTGAAGCCACAAACACTGCATCAGACTTTGACATCACTCAGTTTTCTGAGAGCAGCTCTAGTGATGATGCTGGGCCTTTTGTGAAAAAAAAGACGCACTGCTCCAAGAGCTGACCCAGCAACTGCCCCAAGAGCTGCCCTGGCAAATGCCCCAAGAGCTGCCCCAGCAACTTCCCAAAGAGCTGTGCAAAGTCCTTCCAAAAAGCCTGTCCTAAGAAATGCCCCAAAAGCTGCCCTAAAAAATTCCCCAAGATCTGCCCTAAGAAATGCCACAAGAGCTGCCCCAAGACCTGCCACAAGTACTGCCACTCCTGCTGATAAATCAGTATAACCAGCCAATTTATGCCTACAAATTCCTGAATTCACAGGCAACCCAGGAATTCAAGTGAATGTGGCAGGATTTACCCATGTTCAGTGATTTTATTTATTTTTGGGGGAAGAAATTTTGGAGGAAAAGGTGTCTCAAACCAATTTATACACAGCCCAATATATTGCCGCCAACCCATCAGCATTCGTTTCCAAGGAAGAAATATGGCAACCCACAGACCTTTTAGAATTCAAGAAATTCTGGGCCAATGGGAATAGTAAAAAAAAAAATATTAGATCATAGTGGAGTAAAAACCCCATATATGAAACCCCTATATTCCCCAAAACAATGACCAGGACTAGATATGAAATTATTTTTGCGCTTTATACACAAATATGCACATACCCTGTGCCTCCCAAAAGAACACCTCCAGTATGACAGACTGTTCAAAATTTGCACCCTAATAAATAATGTACAGGAAAAGTGTGCCCAAGTATATACCCCCCAAAAAACACATAAGTATAGATGAATCCCTTATGAAATATAAAGGCAGGTTAGGTTTCAAGCAATACATCCCCTCCAAGCGATCCAAATTTGGCATTAAATGTTATAAATTGTGCGAAAGTGCCACAGGTTATTCCCAGGCTTTTCAAATTTATGAGGGCAAGGACAGCCAACTTGACCCTCTTGGTTGCCCTGAATCTCTGGGAACAAATGGGAAAATAGTTTGGGATCTAATTTACCCCTTATTAAATGAAGGATATCATTTATATGTTGACAACTACTACACCAGCCCCCTTTTATTTAAGGCAATTTTTTATTTTGACACTGTGGCTTGTGGCACTGTGAGGTGCAATTGCAGGTAGATGCCCAAAGAACTTGTAGCTAAAAAACTAAAAACTGGGAAGTCCTCAGCTTTGTGCCAACAAGAGCTGCTGGCAGCTAAGTTCAAGGACAAAAAAGTAGTATACATGCTTTCCACCATGCATGAGGACAAAACTGTGGCAATTTCTGTTCGTGGCAGAAGGGGGGGGTACTAAGAAAGCCAGTCTGCATCAGACACTACAACAAGCACATGGGAGGAGTTGATCTATGTAATCAACTCGTGCAGCCGCACCTCACCATGAGAAAGTGTAGGGCATGGTAAAAAAAGGTTGCCATTTACATGATGCAGACTGCAGTATACAATTCTTTTTTGATTTTCAAATTGTCAAACCCCACTCTAAAACTTAGTTTTCTGCAGTATCAGATCCATCTTATTTCCCAATTTTTGTTAAAAGGGGCAAAAGAAATAATTCCATCAAAACCCGGGGTAGTACACATTTTTTATAAAATCCCCCCAAAAGAAAAACCCACAAAAGTGCTGCAGGGTTTGCTACAGCAAGGGAGTACAGAGAGATACCCTCACTTACTGTCCTGATTGCCCTTCCAAACCTGGCCTCTGCATGGGTGACTGCTTCAATCAATACCATATAGGCACAAACTTTTCCCTCCTGAAATATCCTGTTTTTTTTATTTTTCAAAACACATCCATGTTAGATCTAACACTATCAAAATATAATGGGAAGCAAAGCACTCAAGGTTTTTTCCATCTCTGATAAAGGAAACACACATGTTCCCTACTGGGCCCAGTACCTCCCACAAACCTTGACAAACTTATGCATTTGGGGCACTGTCGTACTCAGAAGAAGGAGCCAAATACTAATAAATGCAGTTTATCAAATCTTCACCTATCCTGTGCTTGAAATTCGCAATGTTTTTTTTGCTTACATCAAGTTTTAAAAGGGATTAGTGGTAAATTGGCTGTGTACAAAATTTGAAAGCCTGGGGTGTCTACTTTCCAAAAATATACACTTTTGGGGAAAATCTTAAAGTGGGCACTGTTACACAGCCCCAAATGAGAAATGGCACCAGTGATGCAAGCTGTGAAAATTCAAAGTGTGAACCTGGAAACACGCAGATTCCAATTTGGGCCCCTTAGTTCCCCCAAACCATGAGATAGCTATGCATATAGGATATTTCCATACTCAGAAGAAGGAGCTGAACACTAATAAATGCAGTTTATAAAATCTCCACCTATCCTGTGCTTGAATTCCACATCAACATTGAAACCTAAGTGTGAAAAACGCTGAATTTTTTACTTACATGAAGTTTTACGAGGGATTGGTGGTAAAATGGCTGCATACAAAATTTGAAAACATACATAAAATGAAAGCATGGGGTGTCTACTTTCCAAAAATATACACTTTTGGGGGGAAATTTTTAAAGTGGAGCACTGGTACACAGCCCCAAATGAGACATGGCACCAGTGACGCAAACTGTGAAAATTCAAAGTGTGAAACTGGAAACGCGCATGTTCCAATTTGGGCCCGTAGCTCCCCCAAACCTTGAGTAACCTATGCATATGGGGTATTACCATTCTCATAAGAAGGAGCTGAACACTAAACCATGAATTTTTAAAAAACCTATCATGTGCTTGAAATTCACATCAACATTGAAGTCAAAGTGTGAAAAATGTTGATTTTTTTTTTACTTATATCAAGTTTTACAAGGGATTGGTGGTAAAATGGCTGTGTAAAAAATTTGAAAACATACATAAAATGAAAGCCTGGGGCGTCTACTTTCCAAAAATATACACTTTTGTGGGAAATTTTAAAGTGGAGCACTGGTACATAGCCCCAAATGAGACATGGCACCAGAGACGCAAACTGTGAAAATTCAAAGAGTGAAACTGGAAACGCAAAAGTTCCAATTTGGGCCCCTTAGCTTCCCCAAACCTTGAGAAAGCTATGCATATGGGGTATTGCCGTACTGAGAAGAAGGAGCTGAACACTAAACAGTGCATTTTTTAACATTTTCAACTATGCCGTGTTTGATATCTACAGTAATATTGAAATAAAAGTGTGAAAACTGCAAAAAAACAAAATATTACCACAATTTTGAAAAATATTTCTGAAAAATAGCTGCATAAAAAACTCCAAAATTCTCCTGATTATTTACCTTATGTTGTTTAGTTTTCAGAAACATATACATTTGTGGAACATTTTTGGTTCTGGCACCGTCAGCTAAGCTATGATGCTCACATGCCAATTGTTGAAAAATTACAGGTTGGAAATAATGGCATCCATCTTGTAATATTTTCCTTGTAAATGGAAGGGATTGAAATACTCGGCATATGGGGTACTCTTATATTCAGGAGAAGCAAATGAATATATTTAGGGGTATTTTTTTGTAATGAACTAATGATATACAAATCCTGACAGGAAATGTAAGCAAACTGTTGTTTTTTTTAATGTTTTTGCTCTTTTTTTCTATTTTAATCAAATTAAAAGAGGAATTCATATAAGTATGGTATCAAAAGAAAGCCCTACTTGTGCTTAAAAAAACAGTATATTAAAGAGAATATATGGTTGAACAACGACATAGTCAAAAAAGTCAAAATTGCTCTGGTCATTAAGTGAAATCCACCTCAGATTTTCCTGGTCCTTAACGGGTAAAGGCCCATAGGATTCGTATTTAGGGACTCTAAAAAAAAATCTCACCAACGTTTCTGTCCCCTTCCAAATGCAAATACAGTCATCATTATAGCTTTTCCAAATGACGACTTCTGCATTCTCACTAGTATCTTGATCAATGTATATTTGCTTCCATGAACCCATAAAAATATTAGCGTAACTTGGGCCAAATTTACTACCCACAGCAGTTCCAAGTAACTGCAAATAATAATTTCTTTCCACCCTAAAGTAAACTATATACATTTAATTATAAAATCTATTTGGGTCTCACATAATTCTCCTTTACTTTCCAATACATCTTTTACTGCTTGCATTCCCAGTTGATGGTCTGTTACAGTATATAATGAAGTTACATCTGATATGATTAAAAAATAGTCCTCCTGCGATTCGATTGTATTTAGGCACTTTATAGTTGCAGCAGTATCCCTCAAATATGATGGCAACTCCATCACTATATTCTGTAAAAAAATGTCAATATAGTGTGAAACATTAGCTGTCAACGAATTTATCTCTGACACAATAGGTCTTTCTGGAGTGATTTTTTTGATCCTTATGGATTTCTAGTAAAACATAAAATACAAGAATCCTAGGATTTTTAATATTTAGGTACTCATATTCCTGATAATTTAAAATCCGTTCCTTCTTTACCCTCTGTTAAAAGTTTTTCTAATTCTTTTTTATAAGTTTTGGTGGGATCTCCTTTTAATTTTTTACAGATGCTCCTGTATCCGTGACCTGTTACGTGTACTAGCGTGCCATGTTGGGGTCTAAGAGAGACCTCTCCAGACTTGGAGCGGTCAATTTCAGACCCCGTTTTTACTTACAGAGCTCCCGGAGGTGTTCTGTAAGTAAAATGTACGTGATTTGCCAGGACCTTCACTGGTCCTTAAGGGATTAACATGCATTTCTTGGTTCATTAGTAGAATACCACCCCCTTTAGCAGCACTTACATTTAATTGTGAATTTGGGGATTCCCTTTTATCGTGTATGATTTTTATACTGTTATTTGGTACCATTTATTGAATTAGAAGTATATTGTATGAATATTTGGAATCTTGATGCGTATATATAATGTATTAATACAGCGGATTGCTTAGATTGTTTGCAGGGCTCAAAATTTCCATTTGCCACTAGCCAATGGCGAGTGAAAATTTAGCCCTGGCGAGTAGAAATTCAGCCCTGGTGGGTATGTTATGACTTGCAGTGGCGAGTAACTTTTCAGGTCTGGCTAGTAGATAGGACTTCAAATTATAAGCCCTGTTGTTTGTATTTAATACACCCCACATGCCTTTCAGGGTAAAAACACAGGACATTTTGGTCTAGAAATTATTCACAGACCAAATATACTCAGAATACAGTACTAAGTCTCAGGCATCTGACATGGGCAGCAACAGTTTTTTTGTTTTCCATACTTTTCTGAGCCATCTCCTCCTGGTGATGTCACTCTGAAAGAAGTCCATCAGTTTATGCAATTAGAGCCCTTATGTAGTGCGTCTGTATTTCTAGTTTCACTTTGGCACAGTATCCCAGAATATAAAAACTCAGGACTTTCCGCTATACTGCACAGTTGTAGATTAGGCAAGGATGATTCTGGAAGACAGTGAGAGAGAGAGCTTGAGAGTGATAAATAAAAAATATATTTGATGCTTGCTGGAGAATGAGTAAGAGTAGTTAGAGGAGTGGTGATGCTATTGATTTGGAGAAATCCAGCAGTATTAG
The DNA here is from genome assembly GCA_037306005.1 of Rhinophrynus dorsalis. Taxonomy (NCBI): domain Eukaryota; kingdom Metazoa; phylum Chordata; class Amphibia; order Anura; family Rhinophrynidae; genus Rhinophrynus; species Rhinophrynus dorsalis. The sequence continues at coordinate 260,430,970 of CM074722.1, forward strand.
TGGGAACCCACCAGCAGCAACACTACCACCACTGACCACTGCAGGTACATGTGAAGACCATACTTATTCAGATTCCCACCACACTAACATCATGAGAATGGGATTATTTTTCTCTGGGACAGCAACTGTGCAATTGTTGATAACTGCACTGCAATATAACCACCCTGAGGTTCATAGTAAACATGTGAAACCATCACCCAGGGAAAAAATAATTGCTGCTTTTGCTGTGCCACATTTTCCCACTCCAGTGCCAAAAAGAGGAAGGCTAGAAATCCCACACAAAAGTGTGTTAGGCAAGTGAAAACCACCAACCTGCCCTGAACATTGACAAAAATGCTAATAACTCTTGTACATTTGTGCCAGTGCTCAGGGCCAGAATAATATCCTTGTTGCCCCCCTCCAGCAACCTTAAGTTCCTAGTCCTTGGCACTGCCGTTGTTTCCACTTTCACCACCAGCCAATAGTGAATCTACTGATGTGAGGATATAGCAATATGCTTATTGTATACCACACATCAAAATCTTGTGGAGACCAAAGGAACTTGGGGATAAGGGAACATCTGAAGACGTTTCATACTGCTGAGTATGCCAAGCTCCTTTCAGGGAGGGTAAATTAGTTTTGAGTGTTGTGAGCTTTAAGAAGTGTCACACACCCACTACCACCAACTAATGACTTTTATTTTGTGGAACAGAACAGGTCATGTGGAAAGCAGCACCTGAATTCTAGGGAGATGGTGTAACATTGTCAACATAAACCTCAACGATCAGATGTGCCAAGTGGGATTTCAGCCCATGGTAGGTGTTGATTACAACTATACAGTTTCTCACTGCTCCCAAAGAAAATTGTTCCAACACCCATGATTTTAGAGGAGGCGCAAGAAAAGAAGCATGATTAGACAACTGCAAATTCATCTAAAGGAGTGGTTTGTTGTGGTGCTGCTATTGTCTTAGCAGAATTACGGCAAGTAGTGACTCTCACCACCTGTCTCATGTCGCTTTTGCTGCTGCTCCCTCCACAACCATAGTCTGTGGCATGATGATCCAAGATCTATATAGTAGCAGAATCATGATGTTAAGATGACTAAGCTGCAGGAAGTAAATTATCAAACACCATAATGTTGCTGAAGGGTGCGTGAGATAGAAGAGATTGCACCCTGGGTAGGATAAAGACCTACAGAGCCTACTACATATATTGACATGTTGGTAGGATCTCTCCTAATCTTTAGTTTGTAGTAGTAGTACTAAACTATTAACAATAAAGATGATGATAAGTCTCACTCTAACATTGTTGATATAGCAAAGGAGAATTTAACTGTAAGACATCTTCTGTGTCAGAAAGCGACAGTAACACCCAGCTGCAGATTAGAACTCATTGTTATAAATGAAAAATAAAATGAAAAAAAATAAAAAAAAACTCTTTTCAGACTTTAAGAATTAAAGTAATGGGGAGGAAGGAAATGTATGATTCTGCTGATACTGAGACTTAATTATTTATAATGATGATGTTAATTTTGAATATGTGCCTTAACCTTCCTCCCCTTCTTCTGATACAGATGGAGTAGAGCATGAGCATAATGGTGTTATGGTCAAAATAATAGTTTTGCCTGAAATGGAAAAGCTCAGTCTTCCAGTTCCTCTGTGTCCTTCCACTGCAATGGACGGTGGTATTGACTTATAAAAACTTCTGCTCCTCCCCATTTGCTCAGTTTTTTTTAACCAAGCTATAACACATAAAAGAAATGTTAGATACAGATAATGAGCTCATAGTTGTACATTTCCCCTTCATATGACAATATAGAGCAGAATAATTGTACGACTGGAACGATACCTTAACCTTACTCATAGAGAATTAGTAGGGTAGGTTTGCCGTGGAAGGACACAGAGGAAAACAAAATATTGATGTGTCACCTTTTCCTTTGTGTCCAATCCACGGCAATATTATGGGACTTACCAAAGCAGTATGTAGGGTGGGGATAAATGTCAGTCTGAGACAGGAATGGCTGCTTCCAGCACCTTCCTGCCAAATCTGGCGTCTGCTGATGAATACAGATCCAGTTTGTAGTGTTTAACAAATGTAGACAAGGAAGACCAGGTGGCAGCCTTACAGATCTCTTCTGGTGTAGCCACCACCTGGTCGAGTGTGCTTTGATCCCTTTTGGTGGTTCCTGTTCAGATGATTCGTATGCAAGCTTTAAAGGTTTGAGAGATAAGACTTACATAGTTCTTTATATGTTTTTAATGCCTACAATACTAAATAAACAAAATATGAAGTATTACTATCACTTTAAATGTTTCATGGAGATGGATTCCAGAGGTTCAAAGAAGTTATGTGCGCAAAACTGCCGTAGAACCAGATTCAGGTCCCAAGGAGGGGTGACATCTTGGATGGCATGTTTAATCTTGGTTATAGCTGTTACAAATCTTTTCACTGTATAATGTTCGGCTAAAGGGGTCGCCAGAATGGCTGATAATGCTGAAAGCTGCACCTTGAGTGATGTAGGTTTCGGTCTCTTCTGCAAACCTTCTTGAAAGAAATATAGAATCCAAACTGGGGAAATGGAACTCTGATCCAGATGCTGGACTTTACACCCTTTATAAAATATGGACCAGACCCTGTAATAGATTTTGGAAGACAAGGGACGTCGACCTGCTGTGATCGTGTCTATTACCAAGTCTGATAAGCCACTGAGGTTTAACGAGCTCCGCTCAGCTGCCACGCCATCAGCTTCCAGAAAGCTGGATCCGGGTTAAATATTGGACCCCTGTGGTAATAGGTGAGGCACCACTATAAGTTTGATTGGTTCTCTGATAGACAATCTTTTCAGATCTGAGTACCACATTTTCCTTGGCCAATCTGGTAATATCAGGATCACTTCTACTTTGTCCCTCTTTATTTTCTGTATTACATCTGTCAGAAGAGAAAGGAAGGGAAATTTTAGGTGTGACTGAGAGCATCCTGGCCTGCTGCCCCCTGATCCCTCCAATGTGATAGAAACTTTTGGAATTTTGAGTTTCTTTCAGAGTCCAAGAGATGTATCACTGGCACTCCAAATCTTGCTACAATGTCTCGGTAGATTTCTGTGTCTAGGGACCATTTCCCCTGCTCTTCTTCCTGCTTAGGAAATCCTCCTGGAAGTTGAGGTCTCCTGACAGGTATGTTGCTGATAGTGCCTCTGAATGACTCTCTGCCCAGAGAAGGATCCAAATTGCTTGTCGATTTAATGTAAGGCTTTTTGTTCCTCCTTGATTCATAATATACCTGAAGTTCCAGGATGTTTATGTGTAGTCTTGACTCTCTGGGTGTCCAAGTTCCCTGGACTGATTTGTTCCTCCAGGTTCCGCCCCAGCCGGTCTTGCTGGCATCCGTATAGACTGTTTCCCATTGATAGGGTCATAACCTCCGTCTTTTTGCTATGTTGTTTGGGTGACTCCACCACTTCATTTCTAGTCTAGTGGCAGGAAAGTTTGGGATCCTTTGAGCCACATTGAAAGGATCCTGTTTGAAATACTGTAGGTAATTGTACTGAGTCCATCTGTTGTGGGCTCTGGCACAGGGGACTATCTGAAATGTTGAGGACAGGTTCCCCAATAACCTGGAGAAATCCTTTACTGACCATCCTCGATGTCCTAGAAAGACTGACACTCTTTCCCATATCCGTTCCAATCTGTCCTGAGAGAGCGTTGCTAATTCCTGTATAGTGTTGAATTTAATTCATGGGAAGATCAAATTTTGAGATGGTTGCAGTTAGCTTTTCTCCAGATTGATTAGTCAACCTAACTGTTGCAGAAGGTCCAGGCACACTGCTGTGCTGGTTCTTGATTTCTCTTCTGTATGCTCCACTATTAGGATGTCGTCTAAATATGGTAGAACTGTGATTCCTTGCTGATGCAGGGCTGACATGGCTACTGCCAGGACCTTTGTAAACACTCTTGGTGCTGAGGCTAGGCCTAATGGCAGTACCCGATATTGGTAGTGTTCTCGGTATATGTGCAATCTGAGAAATCTTCTGTGTGAGGGGTGTATTAGAAGATGGTAATAGGCATTCCTGAGGTCTATCCTGGTTAGGATGGCTCCTGGTTGCATCATCTTAATAGCTGATAGTATGGTCTCCATCTTGAATTTCCTGACTCTGGTCACAGATGTAAAAGAAGGAGTGTTGGGAAAGTTGTTTCTTTCAGTAACATTCTTGCAGATCCTTGCAGTGAGTATATGCAAATGTGGGATTATCTGAAGAATATTCTGCTCTTTGCTGATTTGGATTTCTTGGAGGTATATGCAGGTGTGAGCTGCCTATGCCACCTGCTCCAAGCTTTTCCATAAACTACCAGTACTCAAGACAAATGGACTTTCTGAGCATTACGTACCCTCCAATATGTGCTTGTATTCCTCATTCTAGGCTTTTGTTTGATCTCTGAGTCTCTGAATGCTGATGTTGGGTGTAATTACTTATTATTTATTAATTATTTATGGGGTTTTTTAATTGTTTTTATTTTTTTTTTTACGTTGTCCACCACATCTTATCACAGTTAGTCCCAAAAAAGATATATATAACTAAAAAACCAAATCAACAACTTCTTTCCCCATCAGGGTAAGGAAACATTTATTTGTAGGACTTAGGCTTGCAAACCACCCAATTTTTTTTAAAGCACAAGCCCTGAAAAAATGAAATACCATGCTGGCCTAGTGCCAGCAGGTCATGTCATGTTGGCCAGGTGCCACTGGCCATTGTCAAATGCCTTGATATAATTGCGGAATTTGCAACTGCTGCTTCTGAGTTGTTTAAGCAGCAGGATGATTAGACATCTCAAATGGGATCAACAAGAGCAGTAACATGTATGATTGATGATGAAGGTTCCACTTGCCATGACTAGCTCCAGCCATGTGCCTGAGGCAGTAGCAACACCATAATTAGCCCTCACCATATAAAGTATATGAGGAGAAAAGAAGAAGTTGGCCATTAATGCTTCTCCACCTGCCCCGCCTCCAAAATCTGTCTGTGCCTGCTGCCAGATGTGCTATGCCTGCTGTCCGAAGTGCTGCGCCTGCTACCAGTGCTGCCCCTTTTGCAACCAGTGCTGTGCCTGCTGCCAGTGGTGAACCTGCTGCCAATGATGAACCTGCTGCCAGTGTGTCTTGTAATTCTCATGAGGGGGAGGAGAAGATGATGCAAAGTGTGACAACAGAGGACTCTAAGTCAAACTTGCCATCCCCAAGCACTCCCACCACTAGTACGACTATCAAAAAGGTCCAGCAGCTTGTTAGTGTTAGGAGTGAAGAAGGGGTGGTCATCATATTAATAGTGACTGTGAGAAGTCTCAGGGGCTGAAATTGATGTGGTTGGTTTTAGTAGTAGTAACAGCGATGGTGAAGCAGCTGACGGGACTAGCTTTAGGGTAATGGTAGGGAAGCAATGCAGATCATCCAGACCAGCTTTCAAAGAAACCCACCCATCCCCTGACCCTGGGAGTCCCCTTCCTGTCTCGGCATTGTCCAAGTGGAACATGATCCTGAACAAGGCAGAATTGTTGCCTAGCAACAATATTACCAACACGATCACCACCAGGAGCACAGACCAGCTGCCTGGGCTTGCTGCCTCCCTTGATATTAATTTCCCCAAAATCCCTAGGGGTGATTTAGAAGTACTAGCCAACATTTGGTCTGTAGTGGTCACTTACTCCTCCTCAGACTCACTGGACACATAAGCTTCCTTTCAGCTTCTCCTTTTATTATTCTTAATCTTGCTATTAGTGATAGCAGTCATTATGAGCCTCTATTGCCTCAATTCTTCTACTAACTCAAAGCAGAACATCACAGCATGTCTCTCTCACTCTGTAGCTGCTTCTATTGTGTTCCACTTCCTGGAAAACAGCTTGTTTTTATAGCGAAAATGCTAAAAACACTTTAATCAAAAACTTTGTAGCCTTTGAAAAAATATTGAATAATTTTTGCCAATCTGTGAAAATGGCAATGATTTTAATTGCTGTATTTAAAGTGGATTTTCCTGCGAAAAAACAAACAACAGAGTTGTTTTCTCTGATTGTTCCGCAGGAACACGACGGCACCTTTCGCCCACCCCTACCTACTACCTCATAAAAATATCCTTACTACATAGACCCTAATAAAACAAAATCAGAAGTGGGTGTGATGGTATAAACAGTAAATTTCCATGGAATCACAACCAATACCAACTGTGAGTCCACAATATTTTACCAATCACATCCACAAATCCAGATAATAATATAGATATTAATATAGATATACAATACAACAATCCTCTAGATGCAATAATAATGTACTAAATTGAATGAGCCCCATATTCATTTATCTAAATATGGAGTCCATTCATAAAAACTACCACCATTGAAAAATAATGTTACACACTGACACCTTGTGGCAAATGAAACCACTGATGTCAATGAAACATAGACTGGCAACGAAAAACAAGTATTAACATAAACCCTAACCAAACATAAAAAAGGAAAATAAAAATAATGATAATAAAGAAATAATAAAGTAAAAAATTATAAAACATGACAAATACAAAAATTCACACGTGTGAGAAAAACTTTTTGCTTCTTCATTGATGATAATTAAACTAACATACACGACAGAGTTTAATTGTTGGCATACATGAAAAATGTTCAAATTAAAAGGCACAAGTGTTAGAAACAAAAGAGAGACACTTTCATATTTTTTATCATATTTTATAATGCATTCATTTTAAATTTATTTCACACATGAATTTTTGTATTTGTCATATTTTATATGTTTTAATTGTCATTTATTAAAAGATCCTGTGCAATGTGCACTTATGGGAGCGATCATATATATATATTAAAGTTAAAACTTGTTCTGCTATGTAGGGAAACGTCTTCCCTACATGCAGGGCAACTTTGAAGCTTCACCCTGCACTAAGGGTGAGATGTTCAAAAAGTCGTTATAATGAAAACCTGTCTGATCATGAGTTGGTGGTAAAAGACGGATAATATTTTCAGAAGTAAATCCGTCACGTTTGAAAATTCATCTAAAGAATTAAAAATGATGGTAAGATCTCACTGAACATTGCCGTTAAAAATTCTGATCTTAAAAATTTTCTTTGACTTTGTTTTTGAAACAAAAATTTTCAAAGAAACAAAACCATTTTTTTGTCTTTGAAACAAAATTTTTAAAAGAAACAAAGACTTTTTTGTCTTTGAAATGAAAAATTGCTTCTCAGTAGTGTTGAGCGAGCATGCTCGGCCGATGCTCGGATCGGCTCGAGCATCGCTCTGCTCGGCACATGGCGGTACTCGTACGAGTACCGCATGTGCTCGCCCGCCATGTTCGGGTCTCCTCCCCGCACGTTTTGCGGCTGCTGCGCAGCCAATAAACGTGCAGGGAGGCTCTGACATCGGTGTAATGCCAGCAGCCATGTTGGCTGCTGGCATTACACTGATTGGCTGGCCAGAACCCGTGGTCGGGTGCTGTATAGCACCTGACCATCGAGTTCGGCTCAGTCTGAGCCAGGGAGAGCTGAGGATAGGAAGGGAAAGGCAGTGTAGGGAGGAAAAAAAAAAATTGTGACAAAAAAGAACCAAAAGTCCTTTTTAGGACTACTGTGTGTGGGGGCAGCAGGTTATTTTGTGTGGGGGGAAAAAAAAAAAAAAAAAAAAAAAAAATATTCTGTTTAGTGTGAAAAGTTGCAGATTAGAGCACATTCTGTTTAGTGTGCACAGTTGCAGATTAGAGCACATTCTGTTTAGTGTGCAAAGTTGCAGATTAGAGCACATTCTGTTTAGTGTGCAAAGTTGCAGATTAGAGCACATTCTGTTTAGTGTGCAAAGTTGCAGATTAGAGCACATTCTGTTAAGTCTTCAAACTAAAATATCAAAGTCACGTATTCCATTCAGTGTGCGTCGCCGCAGTTTAGCAGCACATTCTGAGTACTGTGCAGAGTTGCAGAATAGGAAGAAATACTGTTAAGTCTTCAAACTAAAATATCAAAGTCACATATTCCATTCAGTGTGCTTCGCCGCAGTTTAGCAGCACATTCTGTGTACTGTGCAGAGTTGCAGAATAGGAAGAAATACTGTTAAGTCTTCAAACTAAAATATCAAAGTCACATATTCCATTCAGTGTGCTTCGCCGCAGTTTAGCAGCACATTCTGTGTACTGTGCAGAGTTGCAGAATAGGAAGAAATACTGTTAAGTCTTCAAACTAAAATATCAAAGTCACATATTCCATTCAGTGTGCTTCGCCGCAGTTTAGCAGCCTATTCTGTGTACTGTGCAGAGTTGCAGAATAGGAAGAAATACTGTTAAGTCTTCAAACTAAAATATCAAAGTCACATATTCCATTCAGTGTGCTTCGCCGCAGTTTAGCAGCACATTCTGTGTACTGTGCAGAGTTGCAGAATAGGAAGAAATACTGTTAAGTCTTCAAACTAAAATATCAAAGTCACATATTCCATTCAGTGTGCTTCGCCGCAGTTTAGCAGCCTATTCTGTGTACTGTGCAGAGTTGCAGAATAGGAAGAAATACTGTTAAGTCTTCAAACTAAAATATCAAAGTCACATATTCCATTCAGTGTGTTTCACCGCAGTTTAGCAGCCTATTCTGTGTACTCTGTACAGTTGCAGAATAATAAGAAATACTGTTAAGTTTTCAAACTCAAATATTAAAGTCACATATTCCATTCAGTGTGTTTCACCGCAGTTTAGCAGCCTATTCTGTGTACTCTGCAGAGTTGCAGAATAATAAGAAATACTGTTAAGTTTTCAAACTCAAATATTAAAGTCACATATTCCATTCAGTGTGTTTCACCGCAGTTTAGCAGCCTATTCTGTGTACTCTGTACAGTTGCAGAATAATAAGAAATACTGTTAAGTTTTCAAACTCAAATATTAAAGTCACATATTCCATTCAGTGTGTTTCACCGCAGTTTAGCAGCCTATTCTGTGTACTCTGTACAGTTGCAGAATAATAAGAAATACTGTTAAGTTTTCAAACTCAAATATTAAAGTCACATATTCCATTCAGTGTGTTTCACCGCAGTTTAGCAGCCTATTCTGTGTACTCTGTACAGTTGCAGAATAATAAGAAATACTGTTAAGTTTTCAAACTCAAATATTAAAGTCACATATTCCATTCAGTGTGTTTCACCGCAGTTTAGCAGCCTATTCTGTGTACTCTGCAGAGTTGCAGAATAATAAGAAATACTGTTAAGTTTTCAAACTCAAATATTAAAGTCACATATTCCATTCAGTGTGTTTCACCGCAGTTTAGCAGCCTATTCTGTGTACTCTGTACAGTTGCAGAATAATAAGAAATACTGTTAAGTTTTCAAACTCAAATATTAAAGTCACATATTCCATTCAGTGTGTTTCACCGCAGTTTAGCAGCCTATTCTGTGTACTCTGTACAGTTGCAGAATAATAAGAAATACTGTTAAGTTTTCAAACTCAAATATTAAAGTCACATATTCCATTCAGTGTGTTTCACCGCAGTTTAGCAGCCTATTCTGTGTACTCTGCAGAGTTGCAGAATAATAAGAAATACTGTTAAGTTTTCAAACTCAAATATTAAAGTCACATATTCCATTCAGTGTGTTTCACCGCAGTTTAGCAGCCTATTCTGTGTACTCTGTACAGTTGCAGAATAATAAGAAATACTGTTAAGTTTTCAAACTCAAATATTAAAGTCACATATTCCATTCAGTGTGTTTCACCGCCGTTTAGCAGCCTATTCTGTGTACTGTGCAGAGTTGCAGAATAGGAAGAAATACTGTTAAGTCTTCAAACTAAAATATCAAAGTCACATATTCCATTCAGTGTGTTTCACCGCCGTTTAGCAGCCTATTCTGTGTACTGTGCAGAGTTGCAGAATAATAAGAAATACTGTTAAGTTTTCAAACTCAAATATTAAAGTCACATATTCTGTGTAAGATGAAGAAGGCGGGTAAAAAGGGACGGGGAAGTGGACGTGATCCTGAAAGTTCAGGGCGCGGGTCAGGACGCGGAGAAACTGTGCCTGGTGCCAGAGCACAAGAAAGAAAGACATCCACCATACCTAGCTTCATGTGTAATTTTACAGGGCGTCGCAGGACATCACTCTCGAGGTCCGACCACTGCGAACAGGTGGTCGGTTGGATGACAGCTGATACTGCTTCCAGTCGGTTAAGCACCACCCTGTCTTCCACCAAGTCCACTCTCAGTAGCCAAGAGTCTGGTCAAAATAATCCTCACTCTGATCATCCTTCCTCCCACCATACACGGTCTGGTCAAAGAAGTGATCCCACACTGGGATATAGTGAGGAGCTCGTCTCATCACCAATCCTTCATTTGACCCTCTCTCCAAGCACGCTTGCAGAGGAACATGACATCTTGTGCCCTGATTCACAACCTCTAGAGGCTACCCAATCACAAGAAGATGACAGATGTGAACGGCATTTAAGGTCAAAGGAAGTAGTGGATGATGATGATGATGATGAGACACAGTTGCCATTAAATCAACCACTATTTCCGTCTCAAGACCTTGTTGAGGAGAATGTTATACAGTTGTCAATGACTGAGTATGTGGTGGGATCAAGACTTGAGGAGGATGATCAGAGTGAGGAAGTGGAGGAGGACTTGGTGGACGATGAGGTGACTGACCCCACCTGGGAAGGTGTAGAGCCGAGCGATGACAGCAGTCCTGAAGGTGAGCCATCTGCAGCACCGCAACAGGCTGGAAGAGGCAGTGGTGTGGCTACAGAAAGAAGGCGGACCGCACCAAACCGGCCCGCAAATGTTCCACGGAGCACCCCCTTGCGTAAATCTACCTTGCCAAGGGGTAGGTGTTCCGCGGTATGGCGTTTTTTTAAGGAAAGTGCGGACGACAAAAGAATTGTAGTTTGCAACCTGTGCCACACCAGAATGAGCCGAGGCATGAACACTAGAAACCTCACCACCACCAGCATGATCCGACACATGGCATCCAAGCACCGTAGTAAGTGGGAGGAACGCCTGGATCGCCCATCTGTGTCTGCAGGCCACACCACTGCCTCCTCTTCCCCTGTTTTCGGTGCCGGCCAATCGCCTGTCGAAGGCGCAGGCCCGCATACCTCCCGCCCTGCACCTGTAGCATCTGAAGCACCATCAGCGACCACATCCACTTCCCTGTCCCAGCACAGCGTCCAAATGTCGTTACCCCAGGCATTTGAGCGCAAGAGAAAGTACCCAGCCACCCACCCACAGGCCATAGCACTAACCTCACACCTTTCAAAATTACTGGCCATCGAAATGCTGCCATTTAGGCTTGTGGACACTGAGTCCTTCCGCAGCCTGATGGCAGCAGCTGTCCCTCGGTACGCGGTCCCCAGCCGCCACTACTTTTCCCGGTGTGCCATCCCCGCATTACACCACCATGTGTCCCGTAACATCACCCGTGCCCTGACCAACGCAGTTACTGGGAAGGTCCACTTAACGACTGACACATGGACAAGTGCTTGTGGCCAGGGACGCTACATTTCCCTGACGGCACACTGGGTGAATGTCGTGGAGGCTGGGAGCGACTCGGACCCTGGGATGGCACGGGTGCTACCCACGCCGAGGATTGCGGGCCCTACCTCCATCAGGGTTTCCACCAGCACCTACGTTATTGGCTCCTCCTCCTCCGTTTCCACCTCCGAATTCTCTACACACACCGCCACTCCCCCATCAGCCAGTAGCTGGAAGCAGTGTAGCACTGCAGTGGGGAAGCGTCAACAGGCCGTGCTGAAGCTGATCTGCCTTGGGGACAAACAGCACACGGCCTCAGAGCTGTTGCAGGGGATTAGTCACCAGACCGAGCAGTGGCTCTCGCCACTCAACCTGCAAGCAGGCATGGTTGTGTGTGATAATGGGCGTAACTTGGTGGCGGCTTTGGAGCTCGGCAAGCTCACACACGTACCATGCCTAGCGCATGTATTTAATTTAGTGGTGCAGCGATTTCTAAAAACCTACCCCAATGTGCATGATCTCTTGACCAAGGTGCGCCGCGTGTGTGCACATTTCCGTAAGTCATCAACAGCTTCAGCCGGCCTGTTGAAGCTGCAGCAGCGCTTACAATTGCCAGCTCACCGGCTGCTGTGTGACGTGAGCACGCGCTGGAACTCCACCTTCCACATGTTGGCCCGGCTTTGTGAGCAGCAGAGGGCAGTAGTGGAGTACCAGCTGTTACACGGTCGTCGCCTCTCCGTTCAACTTCCTGTAATCAGAAGTGAGGAGTGGGAATGGATGTCAGACCTGTGCGAGGTTTTACGCAATTTTGAGGAATCGACACAGATGGTGAGCGGCGATAACGCTATTATCAGTGTAACCATCCCACTTCTGTGTCTACTGAAACGCTCGCTGCTCACAATTAAAACCGACGCTTTGCATGTGGAAGAGGTGGAAATGGGGGAGGAAGAGCTTACACAAGGTGATAGCCAGAGCACCCTCACTTCGTCTTCTCAGCGACAATTGGAGGAGGCGGAGGAGGAGGAGGAGGAGGAGGAGGAAGACACGGTTGCCTCCGCTACAGAGGGTAGCCATGGAACTTTAGTTCCATCTCTTCAGCGTGGGTGGGCAGAAGAGGAGGAAGAGGATGAGGATATTGAGAGTCATCCTCCTGGTGAGGACAGCGAAATCTTGACTGTTGGTACTCTGGCACACATGGCTGACTTTATGTTAGGCTGCCTTTCCCGTGACCCACGCGTTGTACGCATTTTAGACATCACAGATTACTGGGTGTTCACCCTTCTGGACCCCCGCTACAAAGAGAATTTCTCATCTCTCATTCCTCCGGTGGAGAGGACAAGCAAAATGTTGCAATACCAGAAGGTTCTTGTCGAAAAATTGCTCCAAAATTTTCCATCTGACAACGCTGGCGGCAGAGTACGTGCTACCTTGGCCAACCGAGAAGGGGAGAAAAGGGGAGCACACAGCAGTTCCGAGAAAGGCAGGGCAACACTCTCCAAGGCGTGGGACACCTTCATGACACCCCGCCAGCACCCTCACCCTGATGCGCAGCCTAGTGTCACAAGGAGGGAAAAGTTTTGGAAGATGGTGAAGGAGTACGTAGCAGACCGTGTCAGCGTCCTCAATGATCCCTCTGTGCCTTACAACTACTGGGTGTCCAAGCTGGACACGTGGTATGAACTGGCACTCTACGCCTTGGAGGTGCTGGCCTGCCCTGCCGCCAGCGTTCTGTCTGAGCGGGTATTTAGTGCTGCTGGTGGCATCATAACAGATAAGCGTATCCGCCTTTCCACCGACAATGCTGATAGGTTGACACTTATAAAAATGAACAAGGCCTGGATTTCCCCTGACTTCTCCACTCCACTGGAGGAAAGCCCCGGGGGAACATAAACTCACTTTATATATGTTATTTACAATGATGGGAATACTCTGTATTCCCATTCACCCCTTCCACCCAAAAAACGGGTATATGGTTGACTCTTAATCTTCTCATCCTCCTCCTCCTCTTCCATATGCCCTGTGATATAATTTTTATATAGGGCCAGCTCACCAGCGGGCCCTGTTTGCCAATTTTTATATAGGTCAGCTCACCAGCGGGCCTTCTCATATAATGTTTTATTGGGTCAGCTCTCTAGCGGGCCCTCTCATATAATGTTTTATAGCGTCAGCTCACTAGCGGGCCTTCGCATATAATGTTTAGGATGGTCAGCTCTGCAGCAGACCCTCACCCATAATGTTTTAGATGGTCGGCTCAGCGCACGTTTCCCTCTTAATCATGGCCTCAGTTCAATAAAATCAAGGAAATTTTTGGGAGAATTTGCCTCTGTGCACGTTTCCCTCTTAATCATGGCCTCAGTTCTGAAAATCAAGGAAATTTTTGGGAGAATTTGCCTCTGCGCACGTTTCCCTCTTAATCATGGCCTCACTTCCGAAAATCAAGGAAATTTTTGGGATAATTTGCAGATGATATACAAGTAAATATACAGCAAATATTGTTTGGTAACAATTTTTCACCTAAAGTCGTTTTTATTTTCCTTTTTGTGTGTTTTATGGTCAGTCTGTAAAAATGGCGTACTACGGGCGAAAGATCGTTCCCAGCAGCGATGTTGGAGTCCAAGATGCATCCAGACATCCTCCCTATGCTGTCCCTGAACCATTTCTGTGGTGTTTCCATAATTTTCTGCCCTTTTCCTATGGACCAGGCACCCTCCCCTCATCAGAGCAGGGGGTGCCTGGTGTAATGCTCGAGTCCTCCCATTGACTTCAATGGGGCTCGGGTGTTCGGCCGAGCACTCGAGCCTCAGGGGGTGCTCGGTCAGAGCACCCGAACACCCGAGCATTGGGGTGCTCGCTCATCACTACTTCTCAGTACTTTATTTTCTTCTCTAAGTTTAGACCATTTTTATTATGTCAGGAAAAAAATGACGTTAATCAGACAAAAAATGAAGTTCAAAAGAATATTTTTTTCTGAAAATACCTTACACTATGACGGAAGATTAAACTACATCAACTAAGACAGCTTTTTCCTTTTAACGGAGATGGCGGAATTGGATGCAAAAAATGACGGAAGCATGTCTGAGAATTGAAGGATCATGGTGTAAGAACTTTTTTATATTCTGATTACAGACAATTTCAGTTACCGCCACTTTCTGAACATTTCGCCCTAAGAGTGTAGGGAGAAGCTTCAAAGTGCCACATAGTGATTTTCATTTGGTTGACCATGCAGGCCTACTTTGCCAACCACATGAAAATTATGAGGTTGGCACCCAAATGATTGCACACTGATTGAAATATACATATAGACATAGTAAATAGTACATCCAAATATACAACCCCTCTCGATAACGAAACATTTATAGATTTCAGTTTTCAGTCTGTAATCTTTATTATCAATATCTTTATGGCCCAGTAAGGGGTATAGGTTAAATCTCATGTGAATCTGTTCCAGCATGGCACAGGAATGTCTATTCATTAGCAAACAGTCTTTTAAGCCTCAATTCAATTGTGTCATATAAAACAGCCATTAAGGTAAAAAAGCAAAATGATCGTTAGCGAAATCTGAATTACATAGTATTCAATTTTCTTTCGACCAGAATGGCTAATGTGTAGGCCTAAAAAATACAAGTACATATAAAACCAGTGTCACACTTTTTTCTGACCTCACCGTGCCACAAAACACGATAATTAATGTACGAAAATTCAATATTAAAGGAAAAAGCTAACATCCAATGTTATCTAACGACAGCCAATCACAACACACCAAAGCATAATTTGCAGTCAAATACACCTATATACCTCAGAATCACTGAATACATTATTGTGCAAGAGTCTTAGACAGGTGTGAAAAAAATGTGGTAAAGCCAGAATGCTTTCAAAAATATATGCTATTTTTGTCAATTAACAAAATGCGTAGTGAGTGAACAGAAAAAAATCTAAATCAAATAAATATTTGCTCTGACCACACTTTGCCTTCAAAACAGCTTCAATTCTTCTAGTTAAAATTGCACACAGTTTGTTAAGGAACTCGCAGGTAGGTAGTTCTAAACATCTTGGAAAACTAACCATAGTTCTTATGTGGATTTAGACAGCCTCAGTTGCTTCTCTCTCCTCATGTAATCCCAGACAGATTTGATGATATTGAGATCAGGGCTCTGTGAGGGCCATACCATCACTTCCAGGACTGAAGATAGTTCTTAATGACTTTGGCTGTATGTTTGGGGTTGTTATCATGGTGAAGAATAAATTTGGGGCCAATCAGATGCCTCTCTGATGGTATTGCATGATGCATAAGTATCTGCCTGTACTTCTCAGCATTGCGGATACCATTAATTCTGACCAAATCCCCAACTCTATTTGCAGAAACGCAGCCGCAAACTTGCAAGGAACCTCCACTATGTTTCATGGTTGCCCAAAGACACTCATTTTTGTACTGCTCTCCAGCCCTTCAGTGAACAATCTGCCTTCTACTACAGCCAAACATTTAACATTTTGACTCATCAGTCAGAGCACCTGCTGCCATTTTTCTGAACCCCAGTTCCTGTGTTTTCATACATAGTTGAGTCACTTGGCCTTGTTTCCACGTTAGAGGTATGGCTTTTTGGGCAAAAGTCATCCATGAAGACCACTTCTGAACAGATTTCGCCGGGCAGAAGATTGGTTAACCAGGATCCCACTGTTTTTTGCCAATTCTGAGCTTATGGCACTGCTGGACATCTTACAATTATGAAGATAAGTAAGCATGATGTGTCTTTGATACCGACCGACAAAAAGAAAATGTTTTGGTCGGTATTCAAATGTCCTGCCAGATTAAAGCACAACGAGCGTTAGGCCAAAAAATGGTCTTGTGGCCAAACGTCCATTTTGTGCTTTATGTCCCCAAAATGCCGGTAAATAACAGCTTTAATTGGAACTTAACAGTAAAAAAGCTAACATTCGGTGCCTGACATACTGCCAAGCACTGATCATTAACTGATATGTCTTACACTTACCTGTCATCCACTGTCCTTCTCCTTCTGACTTCTCTTCAGTCTTCCTTCTTCTGCCTTTTCTTCCTTCTCTCCTCTGCCTGTAAAATAAAACAAGTATGAATACAAAGCATTAACTATGACATTGTTTAACCCTTTGAGTGGCAGAACGGTATGCAATGCATTGCAAAGCAATGTGTTGTGTACCTCACTGGCACTCAAAGGGTTAAAACATTATTGTGCCATGAATAGTTCACTAAGTAAATGCCTCCATTTAATGTCCAAGTATGTAAAAATGCCATGAAGAAATGTGATAAAAGTAGGCCTTGAAGAAATATCATAAAAATATGCCATGAAGAAATGTTATGAATAAATGCCAAGTATATACACTTAGCTTTTATCTTCATGTCTCCACCGCTGTGTGCGGTCGCAGAAGTGGCGGCAGAGATACTGATGAGCCACATGGGTTCATCTTCTGTCCTGCACGGGCCGATGCCCGTAGCACACTAAGGGATTTGGAAGTTAGCCTGCCTTTATATATGGGCAGTCTCACTTCCAATTCCCTCACAGCCATTAGCTGGCATGTTCTTATGCAGATCTCAGCCAATCAGATATGAGCAGCTGTTCTTTAAACTGATTGGCTGGGATGTGCATAAGAACATCCCAGCCAATGGCTTTGAGGGAATTGGAAGTGAGACTGCCCATATATAAAGGCAGACTCACTTCCAATTCCTTCAGTGTGATAAAGGCATCGACCCATGCAGGACAGAAGATGGACCCGTGCAGTTCATCAGTGTCTTTGCCGCCACCATGGCCACACACAGCAGTGGAGACATAAAGATCAAAGCTAAGTGTATATACTTGGCATTTATTCATGACATTTGTTCATGGCATATATTTATGACATTTCTTTATGACATTTTTACTTATTTTAAATGGAGGTATTTACTTAGTGAAATATTCACTGCACAATACTGTTTTAACCCTCTGAGTGCCAGTGAGGTACAAACACATTGCTTTGCAATGGGTTGCATACCCCTCTGCCTCTCAAAGGGTTAAGAGATGTCATAGTTAGTGCTTTGTATTCATACTTTTGTTTTATTTTACAGACAGAAGAAAGAAGGAAGAGATGACAGAAGATAGAAGACTGAAGAGAAGGACAGAAGAGAAGGACAGAAGAGGACCAGGAAGCTGAGGACTCCGCTGGACATCAGGATTAATGGTGTTATGTCTAATGGGATTTTTTTAACTTAGATGGGTTTAGATGGATAATTATACTCCACTGGCACTCATATGGTTAATTCTACTAAGTTTTGACACGTTTCATACTTTGGATCTATTGATATGGGGCTGAGGAGTCAGGTTTTTTAACTTTTTTCTTTCAGGTTTCTGCGTCGGCTGTTTAAAGAGCCAATAAGGGACTCAAGTTGAAAAAAACTGGGTCTTAACTTTCCTGCGATAACTTGAGTCCCTTATCGGGTTTTCATGGCTAACGCAGACATTTGAATTAATAATTACGGTGTTTTCATCATTTTCAATGAGTGAAAACAACTCTTCACTTTATCACACAACGGCTCTTTTTTTTGCCAGTATTTTTCACAGCACAGACATTTGACAATCTTAATGTGCTGAAAAAAATGCCATCGCCAAAAAAAACAGCCATCTCCAACATTTGCATCAAGGCCTATATGCCTACAAAATCCCTGACTTTGTGCAAGTGTACCTAGAACAATTGATTCTGTTTTAAAGGCAGATGGTGGTCACACCAAATATTGATTTAGATTTTTCTTCTTTTCACTCACTGTCATTTTGTTAATTGAAAAAATAAACTATTAGCATGTCTATTTTAATCATTCTTAATTTACAGTATTTTTGGCTAGCTAGAGCACAGGACCAAGGAGTAGAGCATCATGATAGAGTGTGAGAGAGAAGAGCATACATTAGAATGAGTTAGGGACAGAGAGAGCTGGTACACCGATAGTGACACATAATACACCATTGCACATTTACTATACATGAATACAAACAGAAACATACACACATATATCTAGCTTTTTTCTTTACAAAACATTACACACATTTATCTTTTTTTGGTAGTGTGAGCCAGTGAGTGCAAGTGAGTGACAGAGAGCAAGTGTGATCGAGCGTATCTGCGAGGCCTGTGTGAGTGTCTTGGTGTGAGTGAGATATGGCTAGAATAGGAAAGCAGGAGAGAGGGATGGGGAGAAGGGCAGGAGAGGCAGTAGCTCAGGGGGCATCCCCATTCAGGGTAGAAGTGGGAGAAGCAGATCAGATGAGTGGAGGGGTACCTGATCTAGGAGAGGCACACAAAGAACAGGGACAGAACTGCCAGTGGGACAAAGGGTATTTTCTGGGAGACATGGCAGGCAGGACCTGAAAGCCAAAGTTCAGACATATCCCAGGGTGGTGGTGATGACAAGAAGCTGAAGGACTCCAAATAAACATTTGTGGTGAATAGCGTCCTCATATAGAGTGTACTGGAAGAGAGAATATCGTGTACCCGAGCAACTTAGTAGATTGGGGGAAAAGAAGAAGGTCGCATGGAGACAGGTCTGAGCAGGGTCAACTCCATCTCTAGCTACAACTGGTCCATGGAGTTCATCAAAAAGTGGTTGGGAGATTGCAAGTGCTTCTTCAAGCACAAGATGGGTGAAGTTGCCATGCATGCCAGAGTCAACAGAGTTGGGCCACCTCTCAACATCACATTCAACCCCTGGGAGGATATGCTCCAAAAAAATCTGTCAGCGACAGCTGTCTAGGTGATCCCAGGGGGGAGTGACACATTCCTTAACACAATTTCACCAACACAGCTTTGAGAGGGTTAAAACAAGGACAGAGTACCGGACAAACCCTGCACATGTGGGAAGAGTCAAGCGGGATAAATCCTCTTCAAGTCCCCGTTTAACCCCCTTGTTGCTGTGTTGATCAACTATACTCACAGCACACAATCAATGCCCACAATCATGTTTTAGACAAATAACTGTTATGTTTACAACAATGTCATACATGGAGCAACAGAGAGGTCAAAACCGTTGAGTGTCAGAGAGATGACCAACACATTGACCAACAGTGCATTCGCTACCCCTCTGACACTCACAGGGTTGACACAGGATGAGCATAACATAACAGAGTTACAATGCACAGGTCCATAGGGGTCAGCTTATACATCACACTTCAACTGATGCACACATATTGTTTGTACAACACCATTCCCTTGACCCAGTGACTCCCCTTCCCCCCATGGCATTGTCAAGGTGGAACAAGACCTGTAGAAGGCAGGATTGTTGCCTAGTAGCAAAAATACCACCACCACTAATCCAGGAGCACAGAACAGCTGCATGTGCCTATTGCTAGTTCTGCAGGTCAACATGAAATGGTAAGTGTGACATTAGGGGACCCTCTGTCACATTTCGCATCACCTCCTCCAACCAGTGAGATGTCTGTCATAGAGCACCAGCAGCAAAGAGGGACTGTTGTGGTGATAATGATGGTGGAGAAGCTAGGGTAGTAGAGATATTAATGGCCTTTTAGCCCAAACTGAGAAGGATTGTGAGTCAGGGGTGGAGATGGGCATCACCACCATCACAAGCAGTGAGCTTGTTCTGGGGATAGCTGTTGCATTGTCCTCAATGGGCGATATTTTATAATCTGTTGCATCTTTAAAACTGCCGTTAGCTGTTGTTAAGAT
Source organism: Rhinophrynus dorsalis (assembly GCA_037306005.1). NCBI lineage: Eukaryota > Metazoa > Chordata > Amphibia > Anura > Rhinophrynidae > Rhinophrynus > Rhinophrynus dorsalis. Next base: position 260,451,100 of record CM074722.1, read on the forward strand.
GAATAATTGAATGGCTTACCGTACTTATAAAACAGCCGTCCACTGTTTTTTTTGCCGTTGGACCTAATTGAATCGAAGCCTTAGTCTGCACTTCTGAAGATAAAAAATAAAATAGTAACCGATTTTTTGAACTGAGATTCAAAATGGCTTCTATACACTCCATTCTAATTATAGTATTAAGCACACTGTAAAAATACTTTGACACACTGTCAGCTGAAAAGTAGCCAATAACATTGTCATGGCACTTTATGCATGCAGAGTTTTGAGATACAATCCCACATAGCTTTAAATGTATTAGTCATTGAAAGCTGGCTTTATGTCTGCTTTCAATGACTACAAATTAATAGGCTACTATGTCAATGTCAGTTGCTACCAGCCAAGGTAGGAAACAGGCCTGCCCGTAAGTGTTAGTACATAGCAGCTGACCCCTTTGGAGGTCTGTCCCTGTCAAAACTGCACCTTCTATGACCTCTGCAGTTACTCCACTCATTGTTCTAGCTCCATCACAGCTCATTTCATGGATAATTCTAAAACAGAAATGCTCTATTTACAAAATTAAAATTCCCTCAAACAGTCCAAAGTTTCAATATATTATTCTTTGAGCACAGATGGATATCTCATTAACTTACATATATTTGTCAAAATTACTAAACCACATATTCACCTGTGGTAAAGAATGGCTATTTTATAAATCTGTCCAGGAATGCAGTGGAGTACTGTTACTCTAAGGTATAAACTTTTCACACTAAACAAACAGTAGAGTTGCATCCCTTTAAAAATAAGACATGCATAATGTATATCTTGCCTCTTCCCAATTAAAGGGAAACATTTCATTCTGTAACCAAATATGAAGGATAAAAGTCTACTTGAGGAGAAAATTGTCATACATTAAAAGCTACTGTAATGTGTCCTTGATTTAGTTTATATTGAAACAGATAATTTACATCTTAAAAAAATCTATTCTCTGCAAAAGAAGACAAATGGTTTTCTCTGTTTTTAACTTAATACTGAACAATCCCATTAAATTACATGTATTATTCACTTAATCAGATACAGGAACTATTAATTAAAACATTACATGGATAGCATTTAGAGCTGTGTCTTGAATCAGATAGATTAGCCATTACATTATGTCAGTTTTGACTTAAATAGATTCCATGTTAATAAAATATATCATGACCGACTATACTGCATTTAGATATATAGCTTTGCATTAAGTATTTACTCAGAGCCTAACAGTTTATTTTAAACTGGAAAGGTCAGCTATTCAAATTGTTCAAATTATGAAGGTAAAATATATAAAAATCAGGTCCAATAACTATGTATCTTTTAATGACTTGAAAACATGTTGTTAATGGTAAATCCTATTATGTAGGTGAATTTATTTTAATTAAGTAGTTGAGTAATTATTTTAATTTAAGTAGTTGAGTAATGTCCAGCAAACGCACAAGGGGCAGGGGGAGGGGGAAGGGTGGAGAATTGCAGGGACTTGAGAGTAAGATAGTAGTTCAAAAACTGACTGCAGAAATGGTTGCCGTAGCATGTGCAATAAATGATGATGATGCCTCTCCTCCTAGGGAGGATGCAGTTTGTCAAGGTCCCACCAAATCCTCCAGCACCACCAGTGCCAGAACCAATAAAGAACCATATAAAATATAAGAAGAACACTGAAGATGACAAGTCTTATTCAAGTGCTGATGATGGCAATAACATATTAGCATCTTAGAGGAAGGCGTAGCAGCTGAACCGCTTGCTGCCAAATGACTGATGACAATATGGCAGGGAGCACGTACTGTAGCGGACTATGCAATTGAGTTCCACACTCTGGCGGCAGAGGTTGGTTGGAACAATAAAGGAGGAGAGGGCTCAGCGCAGGAGGAGGGGCCAGGAAACGTCTGCACCTAGGGTCAAGTAGGGGACAGAATTCACAAGCCTATTTTTAAAGTCATACTATCTTGGGCCGAGTTTTCTGTGGTGGCTCCAGCACTACTGGACTCAGGGACCGCTGGGTTTTTCATTGATGCAGACTTCGCGGCCAAACACGCTATTCTGTTGTTGCCTCGCTCTGCTCCATTAGCCATTGAGGCTATTGATGACACACCTCTACAGCCAGCACAAGTTACTCATGAGACTCATCCCTTTTCTCTGAGGGTAGGGGGACTCCTTGTGGAGACACAACAGTTCCAGGTTATACATTCCCCCTATAATGCCATCATTCAGGGGTTTCCCTGGTTGCAGACTCACAACCCTAGAATTGATTGGCAAACCTGTGACATCCTGTCGTGGTCATCTCTATGTGTGATGTCTTGCCTCCAGCAGCCTATGAGAATACTGTGTACCTCTTCTTTGTTACCTGCTGAGTATCAGGCCTACAAAGAGGTATTTCATAAGGTAGAGGCCAGTACATTGCCTCCACACAGGCCCTTATGTACTATCATGGTAATCTGGCAGATAAGGACAGACACAAAGATAAAATATAACTACCTTTATTTATAATAGCAACAATAATGGTAGAGCCGACACAGAACCTCAGACATAAGTAAATAGGACCCAAGGTCCCTCCGGAACTGCACATTGTGCTGTGCACTGCACTACTCAAGATCTTGAGACTAGGGAAGAGGCTCAAGTGGGACAACAGAAGAATGGTAGAATATGTGTAAGTCACCACTTGGTCTGCGAACTGAGGCAACAGAGAGTGAGAGCAGACCAGAGCCAAGAGGCACCGATACTACAGGTCAGGCAAGCAGGTAGTGTAGGGAGTGAGTAGGCAGCCAGAGTTACAGGTCAGACAAGCCGGGGACTACAGGGAGAGAGAGAGTAACCAGGCCACTGGTCAGGCAACCGGAGACTATGCTGCGCGAGTAGGAGCCAGGGTATTGGTCAGGCAAACTGCGGACTACAAGAAGCGGAAGTAACCAGGCCCTCAGGGAAGGCAATCGGAGGCTACACTGAGAGGGTAGTAGCCAGGGCCAATGGTCAGGCAAGCCGGGGTCATACACAGAGCGAGTAGTCAGCCTGAGCCAAAGGTCAGAACCGATGTGGGTAGTCAGACAAGCCTTGGTCCTACATAGAGAGAGTAGTCAGCAAGAGCCACAGGTCAGAACTGATGTGGGTAGTAAGACAAGCCAAGGTCATACACAGAGCGAGATTCTCAGGCAAACATGGGTCACAACGGAGAGCAAAGAGTAATGAGCAGGAACACCACGTAAGGGCAATGACTCCTAGCCCCAAGGAAGATTATAAAGGAGCAGAAGGAGGCGGGACCCAATTAGGCCACCCAGAATAGGCCCATAAACAGGCATCCAAGCCAGTGCCTGTAGCAGACAGAGTAATGCAGAGATGGCCACAAGAATGCTGGCAGACACACCACAGAGGAATGAAACACAGGCTAACTAGGCCTCAAAGGTAGACTGTGATACCTGTTTTGAGTTCCCAACAACAGCAACACAGGTTATTAACATTCACAATATTAGATATGATGAGTGCCTCTGCTGATGCTACACCTTTGACACCTAGTAGTAGTGACAGTAGAATTGCATCACAATGTATATATGTATGAATCTTTATTTATATAGCGCCATACATGTGCACAGCGCTTAACAGAAGTCTAAATAATACAATACAAAAATACAGAAAAGGGTTAAGAGCATTAAGGTAAATTGAATCAAGTGCAACAAGGGAATCATACACTGGGAAAGGGACCCTGCCCCAAGAAGCTTACAATCTAATTAGAGTTCATGATAACATACAGAGACAGTAGGAGGATGATTATAAGTGCAAATACTAGCCCCAGTATTAGTAGTAGCAGCAGCAGCAGCACTGACTCAGGAACCCCTCATTCCATGAAGTCCACAGTATGGAGATACTTCACTCAGGATCCTCAAGCTAAGCAGGTTGCTATCTGTTATCTGTGCAAAAAGCACACGAGCAGGGGGAAAGAAGGCTCACACCTAGGCAACTCCTTTATGAGATCCCGCCTGATGCACAACCACAGGTCTGACTGGTTGACACACTGTCAGCAGGCCAAAGGTGCCACAACTAGCAGCAGCAGAAACACTTTGCAAAGTTCCCAGGGCTCTAGGGCTACTTCCAGTGCCATCAGTTAGTTCAGTCCAAATATCACCTATGACTCCTGCTGCAGGGAAGTATGATAATTCTGGCTTTGTTTTAGAAAATGGCAAGACTCATAGTCTGCTCACACATGCTGCCTCTACTGCCATCACCTCCTCTAGTCATGTTGTTAAAGCAATAAAGTTACAGGCTTCTTCTGCCATGTCCTGCCAACCCACACCGACTGAGGAAGGAGTAAAAAAAATCATAAAAACAATCCCAACGTACGCCTGTGGAATGATAAGGTTGCCAAGGTTGACAATGGACAAGCTGTCATATTCTTTTGTAGAAAACTGAGGTTTCAGAGAACTGATGTCATGTCATGCTCCACTCTGGAATATCCCAAGCCGCAGTTATTTTTCCAGGATGGCGGTGCCTGAATTGTACAAGCAGTTGGTTAGTGTGGTGGGCAAAGGGCTGAAAAGTGTGTATGACAAGAAAATCCACCTGACAAGTGCGGACAATTGGGCAGAGCACAGACTATACGACTGACTGCTCACTGGGTTTCCCTCCCAGCACCAACAGTGGACAACAGTGGCTTACAGCATCAGGTGAAAGCCATTAATCGTGCTTCTGGTTTTGGCAGTGTGATTAAAAGGCAGCAGAAGCAGGATAGCCCATACCATCATCACGCCACCATGTGCATGCAGTTTTGAGAGACAGTCCCACAAAGCTGTAGATGTTCTAAGTAAGCTAGAGCAGGTGATAGAGGAATGGCTTGTACCCTGCTCCTTAAAAGCTGGTTTTGTGTCTGTTGATAATGGCTCTAACATAATCGCTGCTTTGAGAATAGGTGGTATGGTGCATTGCCCTTGCGCTAAATTTAGTTTTGATCAGAAGCCTGGCAGAATCCAAAACCCTCAAAGAGATGTTTACTACTGCCTGAAAAATCTGTGCTAATTTTAGTCACTCCTACAGTGCCGCAACTTTCTATATATTACATATAAGAGCGTAACAACCTGCCCCATTACCATCTGAAAACGGAGGTCCCTACCAGGTAGAATTCCACAACGTACATGCTAGGGCGATTGTACGAACAGAATAAGGGCATTAGCAAGTACATCATGCAAACCTGGTAGGCTTTGAAGGGATCCTCTTTGTCACTTGTCCAGTGGAAACTGTATGTGAGCTGCTGAAACCCTTTGAGGAGGAAACTATGCTGGTGACTCACATTGGGCAGGAATTAGTGAAATTCTATCACTGATATTTTTATTGCAGAAAAAAATGAGGAGCATGGCCGAGGATTCTTATGATAATGACAACACAGACATGCACCAGCTGGTAAATGACATGTTAGCATGCTTTGAGCAAGATACTTGCATAGTGTCTATTAAAAAGCAACGAGGAATACATTCTTGCCACTTTGCTGGACCCCTGCTTCGAACACAAAATTTCAGAATTTCTGCCATTGGGCCATCAGCAGTTTGTTACAATAAGGAATCATGATCAGCAGCAACTCTCTGAAGAATTGGATTCTGTCAAGAAATATCAAGACATGCGTATTGATCGAGTGGGGGGTTGCATTGTGGAGGATGAGGAAGTGAGGGCCCAACAAACATCTAGACAGTATAGTGTAAACGAAGGCAGGAAAGTATTTCAACCAGCAGAAGCAGCAACATCAGTTATCAGAATATCCCATTTGGAACACAGGGAAATTCATTGGTCTCAGCAAGAGCATCAAAAACCCACATGGGTAATGGTGGTGATGGTGGATGTACTGCCGGCACACCTCTTTGGGAGGTGTATGGGTTGGTAACTGACATACAGGAACACTCTGTAGCTCCTAGAAGTGGTCCCACTTGCAGGATAGTTACATTTTAGGAAGAAACAATGACCCCATGGACTACTAGCAAACAAAGCAATGTGTGTGGCCAGCATTGACACTACTGAAGTGGAAACCCTAGGTTTTCCTCCACCAAGCATTGAGTTTGAGAGGGTTTTCAGTGCAGCTGGTTATATTGTCATTGACCACAGGACACTGCTATCAAGCAGAAATGTTCGGTTAAAAATGAACCAGCATCTCATACCATTTGAGTATCAGGAAGCAGAAACCACACATGACAGGAAAAGCCAGGACAAATATATTAACAGCAGCACAGATGAGGAGGTGGAGGAGGGATGTGAAGAAGGGTTTCCACAATCTACCCCACTTGGGACCACTGCTATGAGCTACAAGTAATGTGTGTCAATAATCTGAGAAGGGGGATAGAGATTTGAAGCAAACATGACAATAGTAAAAACTATATACATACACAAATCACACCATACCAGCCAATCCCCCACCACCACTACTTCAATACACATCGGCCACATTGTAGGTTGTACTTTATTTTTTTACTACTTGACATCATCATGAATGCCAGTGTCACTTAAGCAGGAAGTTAGTGTTGTGGGCAAGGGACAAATGCATTCTCCATGCTAACACATTTTTCAAGCCATATGTTGCTGATGGCCTCACAACTTTGACTTTCAACCACTTATTTCTAAACTACAGCCCTCAGAAGAAGTAATATTACAGTGGGAAATGTAGTACCTATAAGAAATATAGGCAAAAAATGTGTTAAAATATGCAAAACATTTGTTAAAATTGGTGAAAAGGAGAACATTTTTGCATAGGCGGAAAGGAGAGAACTTTTGTGAAAAAGCGAAAAATCAGCAAGTTTTCGTGAAAAGTCATGTGTGAAATTTTTCACAGTTTTCACCCACCCCTAGTGCCAAGGTGTGTTCCTTCCTTTCCCTTTCTCACTGACTTGTCACACGTTGGTGATGACTGCACTATGCCTGCCTCAAGAGAAAAATAATCCCACACCCATGACTTCAGGAGGTAGGGAACAGGTGGAGAAGAATGGCCTCTTTCTTCTTCTCCTCCATATTCCCCTTCACTGTCTGGAGATGAAGATGATGTTGCTGCTACTGTCTCAGAATCAGCACTGCAACTAGGACCAGGAGTATTGTTTCTGCTGCAAGTAGAACCTGTCCTAGTTCTGAATCACGTGTTGACCCCATCCTCATTGTGTCCATGATGATCTGTGCCGCTCTAGCCTGCTCCTCAGCATCCTGCTGCTCTTGCAACTCAGCAGCAGCAGGAAATAGAGCAGTTGCAAATTCAGAAAAATGCTGGTGATGCCCATCATCATCCCTGTCTTCCATTCCTTCTTATTTTGAGTTAAAAAGGTCAATGTCTCTTCCACCCCAGCTTCTCCACCACCACCATCATCACCACCACCACCAGTCCCTCCCTGCTGCTGCTGTTCTATTACAGACATCTCACTGCTGGTTGCAGGTGGTGACAAGAAATGTGACAGAGGGTCCCCTTATGTCAACTTGCCATTTCTTGTTTACCTGAAGAAGGCAGACTGGCAGCATTGTCAGCAGCACAGGCAGCTGATCTGTGCTCCTGGTTGTGGTGGTGATATTATTTCTATGCCTGTTAGCCACCAGTTCTGCCTTCTTCAGGAAGAAGTTGGTAGGAGGATACTACAGGAAGCAAACAGATAAAACAGAGGCCTGCAGCATGCTTGAAGCCTCAAGCCTGCAGATGATGCTGAAGTCAAGGTAAGCTGTAACATACGCCCCTCTCAGGTCAAGCTTAGTGAATACCTTAGACCCTTTCAATCAATCGAATAGCTCAGTAACCAGTGTAATAGGGTAGGCGTTCTTAACCGTGACATGATTAAGCCCCCTATAGTCAATACAGGGACTCATTTCAACACTCTTTTTCTTCATGAAGAAGAATCTGGACCCGTCAGGAGAAGAGAACTTGCGGATGAACTCCTGGGACAGAGTATCCACAACATACTCCTCCATGGCCTTATTCTCTGCCACAGAAAGAGGGTAGACTCGACTTCGGGGAGGTATGGCACCCGGTTGTAGTTCAATGGCACAATCGTATGGACGGGGAGGCAGGAGCTCACCTGCCCGGCCTTTATCGAATACATCACGGAACTCTTGGTACTCTTCAGACAGCAAAGAGACCAAGGATGTGGTTAGCACACTCCCCACTTTTACTAGGCATGTCTTGGAACAGTTGGGTTACCATGTCATGACTTCAGCCCTTACCCAATCGACTGTGGGATTGTGTTTACACAACCACGGATAACCCAGGATAGTGAGGAGAGTGGATCACCTAGAATTGTAAGGTTTTGTGATGGAGAACCCCTACAGCCATAGCCAAAGGAGCAGTTTTGTGGGTAACCTGCGGTGGCTGTATGGGTCTACCATTAATCACCACGAGGGCAAATGGAATGGAGTGCTTCTAGGTGAAAAGTCACTATCAATAAAGAGGCCCACTGCACCGGAATCAGTTGGTGCCTCTGAAGTAATGGAACTTTTGCCCCAAGAGAGCACAACGGAGACTAATGGTTTATCCGGATGGATATCTGGGGACACTGAAATGCCACCTAAGGTCTGTCCCCTACAGGACCCTAGGTGCAGCCATTTCCCGGACGTGTGGGGCAAGTTTGCAGTAGATGCCCTGCCTTACCGCAGTAAAGGCACAGGCCCTCCCTCCTCCTCAAGGCCTTTTCCGCAACTGAAAGGCAAGTGAACCCAATCTGCATGGGCTCCACATCGCCTGAGGTTTCGAGACTAGGAGGTGCAGGAGGAAAGGGAGGCACGGGTGGGGACAAAAGGCTCTGAGTTAAAGGGATGGGATGCCTCCGCAGGCACTCCCTAAAGGAAGGTCTCTCACGGATTCGGGAGTCAATCAGAATACAATATGAGACCAGTTCCTCTGAATCACTGGGATGGTCCCGGGCTGCAATCTCATCTTTAACCATATTCGAAAGCCCATTAGAGATAGCAGCCATGAGAGCCTCATTATTCCAACCAACCTCGGCTGCCAGGGTACGAATCTCTATGGCATATTCGGACACCGTCTTAGTACCCTGTTGGATGGACCTTAGGTGCTTGGCAGCCGTGGTGGAGTGGCCAGGTATATCAAATCCCCTTTTAAATGATGCCATAAACTCAGGGTAATTGTATACAATAGGTTTCTGCACCTCCCAAAGGGGGTGTAGCCAAAGCCAAGGCCCTGTCAGAGAGTAAGGAAATCATGAGGCCTACCTTACTCCTATCAGATGGAAAGGACTGTGGTACCATCTCCAGATAGATGCCAACCTAGTTTAGAAAGCCTCTGCATTGGTTAGGGTTGCCCCCATAATGCTGGGGAAGAGGGGCAGACCCTGTTATACCTCTCGTAACATCAGAATCACCATTAGCAGCCAGAGCGGGAGTGGCAGTAGCAATAGGGTCAGCCTGCGCCGAGGACCACTGAGGCTGAGGAACCAGATGCTCAATACAGAGCAACAAAGCCTGGAGGGCTGCAGCAAACTGGTCCATGCACTGGTCTACCTGGTCCAGTCTGAAAAAAATATTCGGTAGACTGTCTGCGTCTCCTGAGTTCATGGTCCTTGTGTACCGTTAGGGACCAGGAACCAGACAGGACACAAAAAGGTAAAATGCAATAAATCCAAAAAAATGTTACAAAAAATGAAATCAACAACTTCTTTCCCCAGACTTCCCCAGCACAGAGCAAAATCAGTAAGCAATATGGACCCCAGTTGCCTGTGTCTTGCCAGTCAGTCACAAAAAATTTTGGGATATTTTGGGTCAACCTCCTTCCTTCCTTCTTCACCCCCAGAGTTGCCCCAGACTCCCCTAATACAGAGAAAAAATGTCCTACCTAAATGATTCCCTAAACTAAGCTTCAATTCCCCTTAGTTTGCCTATCTTCTCTAGCTCAACAACATGCTGCTCTCTCCTCTCACAAACACAGAATGGCATTCTGTGAAACCCTGACATCCTTGTTTATGGGCTGTAGAAAATTAGGAAAAACTTTTGTGTGGTGTAGAAATATTTGCTTCAATGCAATGAGCTAGGTGAAAAAATCTGGAAAACTGCACTTTTCGGGGGAATTTTTCCCCAAGTGGAAAGTGCCATTTTTCGCGGGTTTGCATTGGAGGTGAACATTTTCGCTATCCCTACCCTTAAGCAATGAATTTACAGGATGAACTCCACATCATACTCATCCTGACTAAGGTTGCAAGAGCAGCAATGTGACCAGTGAAGGGACATGATGTGTTAGCCTTCAAGAAAGATCTGTGAAACCCAAGGTTAACTTTAAAGAAAGATGACAGAGTGAGTTGAAATGTAAAAGGAGTTGTCTGTCTAGAAATATAAAAAAGACCCATGTATCTGGAACCTGGTTTCCTCAAAGGCTAGGACAAAACCTTATCTTCTACTTGATAAGACAGAACAGCAGAATGTATGTGGTTGGCATTTTGTCTTATAGGCATCCTGAGCTTTAAACAGGGTGTTAAGTGAAAGTGTGGGCAAAAAGTCAGAAAAATTTCTTTCATGACTTTTTTTCCTTCATGACTTTTTGTGAAAAACCAAAGATTTTTCGCTTTTTTGACAACGTTTTCTCCTTATCGCCACTGCAAAGGTTTTGTTCTTTTTGCCACTGCCATTTAATTTTTCGTGTATGTTTCCTATGACTGCAAAATTTCCCACCATAATATTACTTCTTCTGTGAGCTGCAGTGGAGAAATAAATAGCTAAAAGTCTTATAAGAACATGTGCCTTGAAAAGGTTGTTATCAGTCTTTTGCCCTTTTGCCCACAACACCACATTCCTGCTTAAGTAACATTGACAAAAACCTCCTTGAGAAATAACTGCAGCTTAGGATATTACAGCAAGGTGTAACACATGACATGAGTTCTTTAAAGCCTCTGTTTTCAACAAAAGAAAAGAGCAGCATGTCAACCACTAACATTTTGTCAATTTCACTACTCCATAGACATACTTTTGAATTATTTTTGTGCACGTTTTGACTTCTTCCTAATAACTTAGTAAGTGTGGGATGGAAGTACATAGTAGAAGAAGCATGTAACAAGATTTTCTGCTATTTGGGGTCAACCTTCATTCTCTCTTCCTGTTCCCCAGATTGCTCCCAGACTCCCCTAATACAGACAACATACAAGACTCTCTAAACTAAGCTTTAACTCCTTTTTATTAGCCTGTGTTCTCTGTCTGAAAAATGTGCTGCTCTCCCTTCTTCTCACAAACACAGAATGGCATGCTGTAGGAACCTGATACCCCTTTTATACTATGCATGTGGGAAAAGAGGGGTAACTTTCCATGTGGTGGGAAGAAATTCAATCATCCCATTGATTTTCATAAAATGAGTTAGGCGAAAAAAGTGAAAGAGACTTTTTGCTCCTCTTTCATCAATCCCTAAGTGGCATTACATGGTGGAAGAAATTCGTAATGATTGCTTTGCCAACATGACTTACATAGTAACATAGTAACATAGTAAATTAGGTTGAAAAAAGACACAAGTCCATCAAGTTCAACCTTCGCTTCATACCTCAGTAAATAAGAATTTTATAGCTTTCCTGCTACCAATTAAATTAGTCTTTATCAGACCTTCCTGATCTGCCTACTGATAAACAGTATAACTCTGTATGTTCCCTTTTGAAAGAAATGTATCTAATCTTCTCTTAAATGTGTCCATTGTATCTGCCATAACTACCTCCCTGGGCAATGAATTCCACAATTTGACAGACCTTACCGTAAAAAAACCCTTCCTCTGCTGAAGTTTAAACCTCCTTTCCTCTAATCTCAAGAGGTGTCCCCTGGTCACCTGAGCAGGCCTTGGAATAAATAGCTCACCGCAGAGATCCTTGTATTGACCTCTCATATACTTGTACAATGTGATAAGGTCTCCTCTTAGTCGTCTTTTCTCTAGAGTAAATAAACCAAGTTTGTTTAGTCGTTCCTCATATGTCAAGTCCTCCATTCCCTTAATTAATTTTGTTGCTCTCCGCTGTACCCTCTCTAGTTCTAGTATATCCTTTCTCAGAACCGGTGCCCAAAATTGCACTGCATACTCAAGGTGAGGTCTTACCAATGATTTGTATAATGGCAAAATAATGTTATCCACTCTTGCTTCAATACCTCTTTTTATGCAAGACAGGACTTTGTTTGCCTTTGCTACTGCTGTTTGACACTGGTCACTGTTTCCAAGTTTGTAGTTGACAAGGATACCCAGGTCTTTTTCTAGCAACGAGTCACCTAAAATTATTCCATTAAGTTTATAAGTAGCCTTGGGATTGTTTCCTCCCAAATGCATGACTTTACACTTCCCCACATTAAACTTCATATTCCACATGTTTGCCCAATCTGACATTGTATGTAAGTCCCTCTGTAGAGAGAAAATATCCTGTTCTGAATTAATGACTTTGCATAATTTAGTATCATCTGCAAATATTGATATTTTGCTTTCTATATCTATTTCCAGGTCATTTATAAACATGTTAAAAAGCAGCGGACCCAATACTGAACCCTGAGGTACTCCACTCTCCACTTTAACTATACTGGAGAATTTTCCATTTACAACCACACACTGTTCCCTATCCTTCAACCAGTTTTGTATCCAATTGCAAAGGTTATCTCCTAGCCCCAATTTCCTTATTTTATACACCAGCCTTCTGTGTGGTACTGTATCAAATGCCTTTGCAAAGTCTAGATATACTACATCTACTGCCTTGCCATTGTCAAGGTTGCTGCTTACCTCCTCATAGAAGCTGAAAAGATTAGTTTGGCATGACCTATTCTTCATAAAACCATGTTGATTCGTGCTAATGATCTTATTTTTTGTGTTGTAATCCTGAATATAGTCCCTTATTATGCCTTCTAATAGTTTTCCCACTACAGAGGTCAAACTCACTGGTCTATAATTCCCAGGTTCTGTTTTAGTTCCCTTCTTAAATAGAGGCACTATGTTAGCTCTTCGCCAATCCTGTGGCACTGAGCCTGTGGTAATAGAATCTTTAAAGAGTAAATATAGGGGTTTTGCTAACACTGCACTGAGTTCCTGAAGAACCCTTGGATGTATACCATCAGGACCCGGTGCTTTGTCGGTCTTAATTTTGTTCAGTCTTCCCATGACATCTCCTTGAGTTAACCCAATATCTATTAATTGTATTGTTTTATTTGATACTTGCGGAGGCTCTTCTACCATTCCTTGCTCCCTTGTATATACTGATGCAAAGAAAGTGTTTAAAACATCAGCCTTTTCCTTATCCTCACTAACCAACTCACCCATCTCATTTTTGAATGGTCCAATGCACTCCCTCTTAAGTTTTTTGCTATTTATATATTTAAAAAACTTTTTTGGATTAGTCTTGCTTTCCCTTGCAATTCGAGTTTCATTATCTATTTTTGCTACCCTAATTGCCTTTTTGCAATCTTTGTTGCTCTCCCTGTATTTTAAGAAAGACTGTTCAGTTCCTTCTGACTTAAATAATTTGAATGCTTTTTTTTTCCTTGCCATTTCCTTCTTTACATGTGCAGTTAACCACATTGGCTGTGACTTACTTCTTTTGCACTTGTTCCCCATTGGTATATACAGTTGGGTACATTTCTGCAACCTAAATTTGAATTCTGACCATTTTTCCTCAGTATTTTTGCCTTTAAATAACATATCCCAGTCTATGTGTTGCATTGAGGCCCTTAACAATTTGAAGTTTGCTTTTTTAAAATTAAGAGTTTTGGTTGAACCTATACATTTTTGCTTTGCCAGACAGATCTCAAATGTAACCATGTTGTGATCACTGTTTCCCAAATGTTCTCTTACCTTAATATTGGATACCATTTCTGTGTTATTAGTGATCACTAGGTCCAATACATTGTTATTTCTTGTCGGCGCTCCCACCATTTGTGACATGTAGCTTTCATGAAGCGTGTTCAAAAACCTGCTACCCTTAGCACTCTGACAGGTCTCATTTTTCCAGTTGATATCTGGATAATTAAAATCTCCCATAATTATAGTATGCCCAAACTGGGCAGCTTTCCTCATTTGCAATAGCAGTTGGGCCTCATCATTGTCATCGATATTTGGTGGTTTGTAGCATATGCCCACCAACAACTTTTTTTTACCATTCACACCACATTTAGTCTCGATTTCTACCCACATGGACTCCACAGTTTGGCCAGTTTCCTCACTAATATCACCTCGCAAAACTGGATTTAGCTCTGTTTTCAAATATAAACACACACCTCCACCTTTTCTATTAATTCTGTCTCTTCTAAACAGGGAATAGCCCTCTATATTTACAGTCCAGTCATGTGCATCGTTCCACCATGTTTCTGTTATTCCAATTATGTCCAATTGCTCATTAACCGCCAGCAATTCTAGTTCTCCTATTTTATCTACCATACTTCTTGCATTTGCTAGCATACAATTGATTTTGAAGTCTTTACATATATTAATCCCTACATGCCTTTTTTCTTCACCTTCATTTACTAGGAGTTCCTCCCTACTGACTAAATTTCTCCCCACCCTTTCTCCACCCCCCTGGTCAGTTACTTGGACCCAGTTCCTATCTGCTCTATCTACCCCATTTTTGCTATCTATACCCACCCCCCCTTTCCTAGTTTAAAAGCTCCTCCAAGCTTCCTAGCATTCTCTCCTCTAACACAGAGGCTCCTCTACCATTTAGGTGCAATCCATCTATTCCATATAGATTGTACCCAAGAGCAAAGTCTGCCCAGTGTTCTAAAAACCCAAAACCCTCCTTCCTACACCATTGCTTGAGCCATGCATTAAGCTCCCTGAGCTCCCTCTGCCTACCTGCACTGGCGCATGGCACAGGTAGTATTTCAGAAAATACTACCTTAGAGGTCCTTGCCTTAAGCTTGCACTCTAAATCCCTGAAATCATTCTTTAGGGACCTCCATCTTCCTCCTATTTTGTCATTGGTTCCAATATGTACCAAGACAGCTGGATCACTTCCAGCCCCTCCCAATAATCTGTCAGCCCTGTCCGCAACATGCCGAACCCGAGCACCCGGGAGACAGCATACTGTTCGGCATTCACGTTCCTGGCGGCAGATTACCCTATCTACCCTCCTAATAATAGAGTCCCCTATTACCACCACCTGCCTTGGTTTCTGCCTGCTCTGCATCCCATCTAGCCTGGAAGGAGGACTGTTCCCCTGGCTGCTAGAGGAATCAGCCCTCTCCAGTGTTGCCAATTCTGAGCAATTCTCATCAACATCTTCACACAATCTGTTGGACTGAGTCAACTCAGAACTGGCCTTCCTCTTCCTCTGCCCACTACCTCCCCTCCTTACTGTTACCCAGCTGCCTACCTGTCGCTCCTCATCTACAACTCCACCCTCTTCACCACTAACCCCACATACTACCTGCTCTGTGAATTCTAAACTCCTTTCCAGGTTACCAATGTCTCGCAATGTTGCAATATTTCTCTCCAAATCCAATATCTTAGACTCTAAAGAGAAAATATGCTCACACTTGGCACAGCGGTATGACCCCTGGAACGATTGCTCCAAGTGTTCAAACATGTGACAAGATGTGCACTGCGTGAGATTGGCTAGCCTGCTATCACTCATGCTTGGTTTTACAATTCAAATAGCTTTATATTATCCTCTAATGCTCACTATATGGTAAGTAACCAACCTTAAATGCAATAAATCCTTTGAAATGATAGTCACCAGATTCCTTCTAACTCTTCACCTGGAACCAGTCACTTTCAACAGCAGTCTCACAGAGCTAATGGACTGTATTTATAGTAACTAACAGCCAGGTGAAATCCCTTAGCAATCAGCCCTAATCACACAGGTCAGAGAAAAATCAAATAAACAGTTTTTTTTTTTTTTTAACTCTTGCAATACCCACACAAATTTTTTTTTTTTTTTTTTTTAAACCTTAAAAAAATACCAATAAAACACCAAACACACTTATGTACTTAACCAGATTCCTTCTAACTTCACATGGAACCAGTCCCTTGTAATAGCAGTCCCCTGTCTTTGAATTCCCCCTGTTTTAAATTCCAGCACTTACCACCCTTCTGCACTTGAATTCCCCCTGTTTTAAATTCCAGCACTTACCACCCTTCTGCACTTGAATTCCCCCTGTTTTAAATTCCAGCACTTACCACCCTTCTGCACTTACACACGGATGCAAGATTCACACGTTCAAGTATTCACTATGTATCTGCTATTTAATCCAGGAATCCACCAATTACAAACACAGCAATTAGTCACTCCCACCACACCAGACTTCAATTATTTGCTTCTCTCACAGTAAAGAGAGGGAAAACAAACCCCAAAGATTTGTTTTTAACCTCTTCCTTACCACACTACACCACACACAATATACTTATTGTATTTTTGCAGCAGGTATCCAAACTCAGTCTTCCAGGGCACAAGTCACTGATCAACTTACAGAGCTCTCT
Organism: Rhinophrynus dorsalis; assembly: GCA_037306005.1. Taxonomy (NCBI): domain Eukaryota; kingdom Metazoa; phylum Chordata; class Amphibia; order Anura; family Rhinophrynidae; genus Rhinophrynus; species Rhinophrynus dorsalis. Next base: position 260,467,472 of record CM074722.1, read on the forward strand.
CACTCCTTGCTATTTAATCCAGGAATCCACCAATTACAAACACAGCAATTAGTCACTCCCACCACACCAGACTTCAATTATTTGCTTCTCTCACAGTAAAGAGAGGGAAAACAAACCCCAAAGATTTGTTTTTAACCTCTTCCTTACCACACTACACCACACACAATATACTTATTGTATTTTTGCAGCAGGTATCCAAACTCAGTCTTCCAGGGCACAAGTCACTGATCAACTTGTGGAGATGGTGGTGTTGGTGGTATTTGTATGCACTCTATGACTTTTGTTGCCTCCTACAGCAATCCAAGAGTCCTCATACACTTCTGCCAAATTAGTGATAGGTGTTATTTGGAATTAACTAACTGTTGGCAGTGACACACTCAGTAACATCACTACTTCTCTTATCTGCCCCAGAGCCCTGGGATTTTTTAGAGTGCTTCTGTTCATGTTAGTTGTTGCATCTAGCCTGTTGATGTTGTATCTCCAATTCAGACCTGTGATTGTGCTTCAGGTGGGATCTCATCGAGTAGGTGCCCAGGTGTGCACCTGCTTTCCCCCTGATCACATGCTTTTTGCACAGACAACAGACTTCATGGACTGCAGAGTTTCTGAGTGGCTTCTACAACTATTGGCAGTAGATGTTGATACAATTCTATTGCTACTACTACAAGGTGTCAAAGGAGCAGCATTGTCAGCAGAATCAATCATCATAGCTAAGGTTGTAGATGTCAATAACCTTTGTTATTGTTGTTGCTGTAATTACTCAATACAAGTGTACAATATATGCATTGAAATATCAAAGTGATTTGAACACATCGACAAGATCATATCGCCACAGCATCGACCTTTAGTGAATCTAGGCCCTTTTATTTGCTATTGCACAATCTTCAGGAGATTTCACAGAAGTCCACTTTTGAGATAGAAACACAAATGACCAAAATTGCAATTTTGTGTTCATTTAAAAAAATATGGAGCATTGTTGAATGTTTCCTTTCCCACTTATTCTGTGCACAGAATGCAAAATGGTGCAAAATGTAAATAAATGCAATTGCTAATTCTCATAGGAAGATCTATATGTAAAGAAAACATTTTCATGGTGATATAATTTACCAAGAGAGTGTAAAAAAAGTTTACTCTCACAAAGCTGTCGTGCAACAAAAATATTTTGTATGCTGGGTAGATTTTTTTTCCCATGGTAGGGGGAACACACAAACCAATGGCATCTGTAGGCTCATCTGAAAAACTATTTGTGGCTTTATGCACATGACTGCAAACAACAACCACAACATGAAAACATATGTTGCAAAGATTTATTCAGTGTGTGAAAGGGTTAAATCAGGCATATCCTCATCATGCTCACAGGGATAATTCCATATTAAATTAATAACATGATTATTTACTATACATCAGAATATTTCTAGATATAGTTTTCATAAGAAATGTAAAAAAAAAGCTGACACTGGTATAGATTGCATTTTTATATTTTAGATAACATTTCCAATGGAATTTGCTGACTAGTTTCCAGAAACTTTGAAAAAAAGACAGCATATGTGACAGCAATACTTGAAATACTGAATCATTTTCATTATGCCTACACAGACACCAGATAGCTCTGCCACCTTTACAACCCAAATCATTATCTCCAAGATAGATTCCTAAGCAGGCTTTTTAAATGTGTGTGTAAACTCCATATATGTGGGAGTATTTTGATCCTGTTATTAAAATTCATTATATGTTATATACCCATCTTATCCACAATTTTTTATAAAGTCATATCTCTGTCTTTACCCTTTAAAATCATTCCATTTGTGTCTCAGTCATGCATACTTGCACAGTTTTACATATACAAAAACATGGTTTTGGCAGTCACATAATAATCCATAAAATAAAATACTACTACGAGTAAAATAGATACATACATTACAATCATACAGGTTGATTTAATAAGAATTATAGCAATTTTGGGGCAAACCATATAAACCATGGAAAATAAACAAAGATTCCCCAAATTCTCACTGATAAAATGGGGTGTATGAGGACTTGAATGCTAGACAGGGCTCCTGTGCATTGCAACGCAACTATGGGGTTAAAATCCCAATTGAATTAGTGGGCATATTTAGTTGTCCACTGTGGTATAATTATTTAGCCTTAGAATGGCTCCAGGTCTTATAATAACAATTTATCTGTTATCATTTCCTGTATGCACACAGGAATGCAGCTGGAAAAAGAAACAAAAACATTTCTGCATAATTTTCACACTGCATTAACACACTGCATTAAAACACATTCACTTAATAATTTGAGGGTTGTTCCATAAACCAAGGATTTTCAATTTTCCAGTTTCTAGATATTGGTGACTACGAGAAGGAGCTTGATTTTATTAGGACCGTTAAGGATGTTACACTTATGGCGGTAGTTATAAGTCACAGTTTAGTATTCTATTACCTACTCTGTGACAAACTACTGCCAGTTAAAAATGCACAACTGACATTAGATTAGTGCAAATTGACATAAATGGGAGAGAGTTGAGGGGATACATTTTTCTGCTGGTAATTCTGTGCCTATAAAACAATGGCATTGAGTCACTAACACTTGTTAGAAACCACCTGCGAACAAATGAAAAACACACACTCACATGTGCAGTTAGGCATCCCTACACTACTAACCCACATATAAATGTATATGGGAGACAAAGGCCCCATATACATTTGTCCATATCTCCAATACAAAAGTAAACAAACGTCCCTAACACCCCATCACCCAAAATACTACCATCACAAAAAACCCTTTGCGTGCCAAAGAGGTATGCAACCCCTTGAAAACCCCACAAGAACTGAAAGAGTTAATTCCCATCAGTTCTAACACTACCCCTTGCCACTTTACTATAAGTTTAACAAGTATCACATCTACCAGATGCCATAGGTCCAGTGGTGTCTCCTGCGCCCTGGTACTCTACATCTTCTCACTAAGTAATCTCAACATTCAAATAAAAATCCTAGTACCTGGTCACCACAATCACTATTAATAAATACAGACAAAAAGTTGTGCAGTTTCCTGAGCCAGTGTGTGAAAGAAATGAACATAGATTGGCTTTTATATGGTCAAATCCTGTACGAGTTAGTTCCCACCCTCTCATTGACTGAGAAGTGGGGTTTCAAAGGGCAGAGAACATGCCCTTAAATAACCTCACTTTCCAAACAATCAGGATCTAGCTGAAGGTCTCATGGGTGCATGTTAAAGCACCCCTTCAGCAATGCATTGATTAGCTAGCTGGAGCTGCGATTAATGTGCAGTCTCTCAGGACTTTTTAAATGATGATGCTGATGATAAAATGCAAAAAATATATTTTATTGCAAAATACAAAATGATCTGTTTTCCACTGTTGTCCCAGAAAGATTGGGTACAATACCTTGTATGAGATAAACTGACTGTATTTCTCAAAGCCGGTATGAAAACATTTGAATACCTTTACTGTTTTTTTAATTATTTGGAACCCCCATTGAGTGGTCTGTACTTTGTTTACAATACAATCAAGGTTTACTTTTTCACAAAAGTTATAATGTACATTAACATTTAAACCAGTGACAGGAGCCTCTGGTGGTTGTAACATAAGCCCCAAGCCAGTGAGAGACTATGATCAGAACCAGTCAGTGCTCATTGTACATAACTGTCTTCATTCAATGAAATCACATATGAAGAAACAACCTAATAATAAATTGCTAATGGACTAATTTTTTAGAGGAATCTCTTTTTCCAACTTGACTCTCAAAATGTTTGCTGCTGCCTGTAACACCTTGTGAGTAGGGGTGGGTGAAAATTTTCACCTCAAATTTAAATCGGCGACAAATGGCAATTTCCGCTTGGTGAATAATTTCCATCAAAAAAGTGCAGATTTTCTGCTTTTCCCTGCTTTTTTCACCTAGCTCATTCCATTGAAATCAACAGTAACATTGAAGTTGCACACAACACAAAGCAAATCTATATACATAAAATGCTTAGGTATGTTTCCGTTCCCGGTGTGCTGAATGGCTGCTTAGGAAACATACCCAGCCAATCGTAGCGCTCTGTCAGTTGCTTTATTCAAAACTTGTAACAGTTCTAATAATCAGGAAGCTAATTTAGTGTACATTTACTTCCTGAAAGTTCTGACAGGAAATGACTTGGCAGTTTCTATCACAGTCTATGGAGAATTGTATGTTACTGACTTTCCTCTTCATTTGAATGTAACAGAAAAATCTTCTATACATATAAAACGCTTAGGTATGTCTCTGTTCCCAGTGTGCTGATTGGCCTCTTAGGAAACATACACAGCCGATCATAGCGATCCGTTCACTGGCCAGGAGTGCCGCCCAATCAGCACACGCAACCACCAATTGAAACCCAAGCGTATAGAGCAGCATTCTGGGACATGTTCACCGGCCAATCGGCACATGAAACCACCGCTTGAAACACAAGCGTATAGCAAAGCATTCTGGGACATGTAGTCAGCACATGCAAAACACCACTTGAAACCCAAGCATATAGTGTAGCATTTACTCAGGGTCAGACACACATTCAGGGTCATACACTCATTCACTCAAGGTCACACACATAAACCTCTGTTTTTAAAACCATTACTCCCAGTGGAGTAAAGTGTCTCTGAACGTTTGAAAGTGCAGTAGGGGTCAACCCCCAGTTGAGCACAGAGTGTGCTACACACACTCACTCTGGGTTACACACACACTCTGGGTCATACACACTCTTTCACTCAGGGTAACACACACACTCATTCAGTCAGGGTCAAACACACTCAGGGTCATACACTCATTCACTTAGGGTCACACACACACACACTCAGGGTCATACACTCTTTCACTCAGGGTCTCACACACACACACACACACACACACACACACACACACACACACACATACTCATTCACTCAGGGTCACACACATAAACCACTGTTTTTAAAACCATTACTCGCAGTGGAGTAAAGTTTCTCTTAACGTTTGAAAGTGCGGTAGGGGTCAACCACCAGTTGTGCACAGAGTGTGTTATACACATACACCCCTGTTTTTATTGCTATTAGAATTTGTAAAAATGGCTGAACCGTGTGAAAGAACTCTGAGAAACCGTAGAAGAAATCATAATGAAACATTAGAGTAGAGATCAAATAGACTATGATATAGAAATTAAACATTACGACGAAAAAGACAAACAGAGAACATTGCAGAAAGAGAAGAGCAATTGGAAGTGAGAAGAAAGGCAAAACTTCATAGAAATAAAGAAATAGATGTTCGGGATATGAAAAATCAACAAGTTGCACCTAACGTACAAGAGCATTACGTAGGAAATGTGTCTTACAACTGTAAGTCTTGCAATGCAATATATTGGAAACCTAAAGTAAATACATCAAATAAGTACACTAAATGCTGTCCCAATGGAAAGGTTTCGCTTGAACCACTGTCTGAGTCACCAATTTTACTACATGAGCTGCTTACAGGGGATACACGTGAAGCAAATAATTATAAGTATAACTCAGCAGTGGTGTTTGCATCAGTGGGTGCTGAGAAGAAATCACTGCCTGGAAATGGTCCATCCTGTTTTTGAATATAAGGTCAAATTTATCATTTGGTCTCAAATAAAGATTTAACTTTATATTTTTGATTCTGCTGAAGCAACAACAAACTGTATCCAAAACCAAACTAATGAAGGGTGTATGACCGAAATAATAGATCAATTTGACAGGATGCTGCGACAAGTTATTCCATTTGCTAACTTACACCAACAAATGCATCAAATAATTCAGACCAATCCAACAGTAAATGTGCTCACGATATTTTTAGAAAACCCAGACTTAGATCAAAGACAATATAATGCACCTGCATCTACAACGGAAGTTGCTGCAATATTTGTTGGAGAACGGCAAACCACCTGCACATACAGACATATGCATATATATTACAGGTGACTGCTGTAGAATTATATCACTGCCAAGCAATAATGGAGACCCTATGGTGTATCCATTGTTTTTTCCATATGGAGAGGGTGGTTGGTACGAGGAACTGCAACACGGGCAAGACAGAAAAACCAAAAAAAACGCAATAGAGCACACAGTTGCAATTTTTTGCTTATAGACTTGAATCAAGACCTGGTTTTAGCATAATCCATAGCAGTGGTGTCACAGGAGACTTAGAGAAATAACAACTCTGACAGGTACAAGTAAAATCAACACCACTTTATTAAGATCAAATACAGGAGAATGGTAATAGGCACTTCCCCAACATCCCCAGGGTCAGGCGTGAGGACACTACTGCAGTCCACTACCAGGAGCTGACAATGAACTTGACCAGACTGGTAACAAGGTTACCCAATTATAGTGATGTCCGAGATGAAGCAACGCAAAAACTGTTCCAACCCTTGGTTGGATCTCTTGGCAGCATCGTTGGACTGGTGGTGGTAGACAGAGGAGAATGAGAGTTGGATACCTATCTGATTGCAGAACGACCTCCAAAACCAGGACACAAATTGACTCCCTATATCAGAAACCAACACTTTGGGCACTCCATGGAGCTAAAGACCTCTCTAGCAAATACCTCAGTCAATTCCCTGGAGGAAGGGAGTCCCTGAAGATGAACAAAGTGTGCCATTTTCAAAAATTGGTCAACTATCATCAGGATGACTGTGTAACCTTTCAATGCTGGCAGATCAACCATAAAATCAATGGATATGTGAGACCAGGGAAGCTCATCATTAGGCTTAACTGTTTGGAGTAGACCCACCGGAAGGAGTCTCGGGGTCTTAGCATGAGCACAATTGGACCATGCAGCCACGAAGGCCGAGCAGTCTGCCCTACGACTGGGCCACCAAAAAGAGCTGGGAGACTGACCAAGTCAATTGGTCAAGCGGCCTTCAAGGAGTGATAAGTCTCCAGCAGTCTGGTACGTAGGGGCTCCAGCTATGAAACATTTACCACTGGGTTTGTCAGCAGGAGCAGAGGCTTGGGAGGCCAAAATCTCCTCGCCCAGAGGAAACGTGATGCTAGTGCATATTGTAGCTAGAATACGATCGGATGGAATGATAGGCACTGGTGTATTCTCAGCCACATGTTCAGGCCTGAACTGCCTGGACAGGGCATCTGCTCTGACATTGAGGGTCTGCAAGCAATGCTAAGACTAGGCGCTGATGGACTACGGACTGAACCTACTCTGATCAAGGACCAGGACTAGGAACCTGCAAGGAGGGAGCCAGACCCTAGGGAGAGCCAGTGAAGACAGACAGAGGCAAGGTCATACACAGATTGGGTAGTCAGACAAAGTCAAAGTACTTAGCACAGAGTGGGTAGTCAGACAAGCCACAGTACTTAGCACTGAGCAGGTAGTCAGCCAAACCAAATGTCATACATGGAGCAGGTAGTCAGACGTTTGTCCTTAAATACTGGGCCTTGTCACTTATCCGGTGCCCTTTCATGGTGTTTCAGTTCCAGCGCTTGTTCCTGTATTTCGTGTGATCTCTGTGTACCGACCTGGCCTGCAGATGACGCTGCATCTTGTTCCTGCCTGTGTACCGACCCGGACTGCCTGACTATTCTGCATCTCATTCCTGTCCTGAGTACCAACTCGGACTGGCTGATGTTCCTGTTCTGTGTATCGACCTGGCCCGGCTAACGTTCCTGCTCTGTGTACCGACCCAGATTGGCTGACATTCCTGCTCTGTGTACCGACCCGTCCCGGCTGACGTTTCTGCTTTGTGTACCGACTCGGATTGGCTAACGTTCCTGCTCTGTGTACCGACCCGTCCCGGCTGGGCCACTGTGGTTGAGTATGCCTCCTGTTACACCTTATCCGGCCTCCGGTTGGGGTTGTGACAGGATTCTCACTGTCTCCGGACAGTCACTCTCTGCAGTCTAGTCTCTGTTGCATCAGGTCGCCCAGGCGACATTGCTGTGTGTTCCTTCCATACGTGTAGTCCCCAGTTGGGTGCCTCTCCAGGCAAGTCGCTCTAGTCTCCGGTACTGCTACGGCAGTCCACAAGTTCCCTGGTCTCTGTTACTGCTACGGCAGTCCACAAGTTGCCTGGTCTCCGTTACTGCTATGGCAGTCTACAAGTTGCTCTGGTCTCCGTTACTGCTACGGCAGTCTACCAGTTTCTCTAGTCTCCGTTACTGCTACGGCAGTCCACAAGTTGCTCTGGCCTCCGTTACTGCCACGGCAGTCCACAAGTTGCTCTGGTTCCATTACTGCTTGGGCGTTACTCGAGATTGAGCTCTCTCTTCAATACTGAGCTTCTTAAAGGGCCTCGCGCTATTAGGGCCTGTCAGTCCTCCCGGCCTAATAGTAACCCATTCAGTGCTGCTTAACTTGAGTATCACACGAAAACTGCCTGACCTGTGTCAGTATATTGTATGCTGTATTACTTGTATATACTGGACCCGTGTGGGCATACTTCATTGTAACCTGTCCTGTGTCTGAACTATATTGCTGATATATTACTGGACCCGTGAGGGTTATTGTTATTACAACTGTCCAATAAACCTGTGTTTTATCCAAACCTACTGTGTCTGTGTGTCAAACAAACCGTTACACAGAGGTTCAGGCACAAATTGGGTAGTCAGACAGAGCCAAGGGTCATACACAAATTGGAATCAACAGCCAGAAATGGATCACAATGGAAGACTAGAAGCACTCAGGTATACCACAAAAGGGCACTGAGGCTAGGACAGGAAACAGCATATAAGGCCTACCGGAGAGGCGTAGTCAAACTAGGTCAATCCAGTACAAGCTATAATAATAGCGAGCGCACAGAATGATGCGCGAGTAATCAGGAAGTCACTGACCCATTATGTTGCCGCCGAGCACACACAAGGGAACGGACAGGTAAAGCAATAGACCTGAATCATGGGAACCGTGATAAGTGGTAAATTATTTCAGCAATACATCGTGGATGCCTATGTAAAAGTTGAAGGATCTAGATTAAACTATTTACAGTATAATGAGAAAAATCTATGAGTGGAAATGTACAGTGGACTATTGAATGCAGTAGAGCTAGAGCTAAGAACAAGAACTTTAGAGCATGGAAGAAAATAATTTTACCTTCGACTTTCCAGGGGAGCCCAAGATATATGCAACAAAATTATCAGAATGCTATGGAAATTGTGAGAAAGTTTGGAAAACCTGATCTATTCATTACATTTACTGGCAATCCTGTCTGGCCAGAGATTATAAATGGAATGGAAGGAAAACAACAACCTGAACATAGACCAGACATAACTGTGTGTGTGTTCAAAATAAAACTTGCAGAAATTTTTGGTACTGTGATAGCCTTCATCTACGTTATAGAGTTCCAGAAAAGTGGACTGCCACATATGCACATACTGTTCAATTTGTCTATAGAGTCTAAAATACGTACAAAGGATGACATTGATAACATTGTAAGTGCTGACCTACCATCCTCACAAACAAATCCAAAGTTTTTTCAAAGTTCATGATACATGGTCCCTGTGGTGCACTCAGTACATGATCTCCGTGTTTGAAAGAAGGTACGTGCAGTAAAGGATTTCCTAAATAGTTCAGAGATAACAGAGATGAGAAGGGTTATCCAAAATATAAGAGCAGAGAAGGACCTGCTGCTAAAGTAGGAAAGTATGATATAGATAATAGAAGGATCTTACCCTACAATCCATGGTTGTTACAAAAATTCAATGCACACATTAATGTTTAAGTGTGTGCATCTGTGAACAGTATTAATTATCTCTATAAATACTTTTACAAAGGTCATGATGCATCTGAAGCAATGTGGCATTTAAATGAGTTTTTGATGTCCAAGAAGTCACACTCCAGTGTGTTTACCCGATCAACAGCCAGTCATCTTCCAAGAGGGTAAAGAAGAATAGGATTTGTACCTGGAAATATCTACAAGGACAATGCTTGAAGCATGGTTTGATTTAAGTAGAACAGATGTACAAGCCAAGCAATATAATTATTCCAATATAACTAACTATTACATATTTGATAAAAAATTAGACAAATGGAAACATAGGAAAAAAGGTGGAGCTGGTATTATTGGACTATGCCTATAGTAAATGTTAAAGACAGTGAGCCCTATTATCTCCGCAAGCTCCTTACCAGAGTTACAAGAGCTACGAGTTTTGAGCAGTTGAGGACAGTTAATGGACAACTCTGCAAAACATTTCGGCATGCTTGCAGAGAACATGGACTTTTAGAAGGTGACAAAATATGGCACCACACACTATCGGAGGCAATAGAGACACATACACCAAGTTATATACGGTTACTATTTGCAATGATATGTGGATATGGTGAACCCGAAAATGTTCCTATACTATGTGAAACACATAAGCAGGGCATGAGTGAAGATTTCATTAGGTGCTATTCTGAATAAACCAGCCTTCTCTATTTTCTTGTGGAAATTACCAAATATTAAAAAATTATGATCTGAGCCTTCGAAAACTAAATCTACCAGATGTTGAAATGCTGACACCTGCTCTGCATTTACAATCATTTGATGTACTGGAAGAAAAAGGTAAAGCCATAGTGAAAATAGAAAAATTAAACAACAAACAAAAAAAGGCTTTTGACACTATTATTGATGCGGTTTACATTAACTTGGGCACTGATCAACATCATTTTTTTTTATGGTCCAGCTGGAACCTGAAAGACATTTCTTTACTGAACTCTACTGCGTTTCATACGCTGCAATGGAGATACTGCTACTCCTGTTGCATCTACAGGTATTTCAGCAACTGTTAGCAGAAGGCAGAACAGATCATTCTACATTCAAAATACCTCTGCTGCTGAATGCAAGTTCAACATGCAGTTTAAAGCTGAACACAGAGGAAGCTAAGACACTTATCAAATCAAAACTGATAATGTGGGAGGAAACAGCAATGACAAATGTTCATATCTTTCAAGCAGTAGACAGACTACTGAGCGATCTGACAAGATTAGACAAGTATATTTGTGGTAAAGTTATACTATCAGACGGAGACTTCAGGCAAGTTCAACTGGTGATACTACAAGGCTCAAGATCTTTAACTGTTGTCAGTTGTATAAAGAAACATAGGCTATGGACTGAATCCCATGTACTGAAACCTACACGTAATATGAAAATAATACTAAGTGAAAAGGAATTTGCAGATTGGCTATTAGATGTAGGTGATGGAAGAAGTGGTGAAACTATATAGTTGCCTCCATCCTGTTTGTTAAGCACAAAAGATCCTGTAGAACTACTTTATGGTGATATTGATTTCAAGACTGTTACAGCTCAGAAACTCAAAGGCAGAGCAATACTAAGTGTTACAAATGAGCATTCTTTGGAACTGAACAACAAAGTGTTAAACTGTTTACCAGGAGAAGAGTATGTTTATAAAAGTGTGGATACTGTAGTAAGCGATGAATCAAGTAATCATTTCGCATACCCTAAAGAGTTTCTCAACATCTTGGTGGCAGCAGGAATGCCTCCTCACAAGCTAAAACTGAAAGTAGGTGCAGTAATTATTCTACTACGGAATCTTATGTCATCATAGGGACTTTGCAATAGAACAAGATTGACAATTAAAAGTCTACAAAGACAGATCATAGAGTCCTGTGTAATCGATGGATTGAACTTAGTAACTGTTCTTATACCGTTCATCAATCTCATTCTATCTGAAACAAATATGCCTTTCAAATTCAAGATAAGTTTCCTATACGTTTAGCCTTTTCAATTACTATTAATAAGTCACAAGTACAGACTTTTGACAAAATATGTTTTATATCTTCCAAACCCTGTATTTAATCACGTGCAACTATATGTTGCTCTCTCAAGAGTTTGATTATTTGACACATTAAGTGTTGCATCTGAGAAGAAAGAGATTGTTAATTGTGTTTACACTAAAATATATGAATAAATAAATAAAATAAATTATTAATTTATAACCTTTAAAATTAATGGCAAATGTTATGCCGGGTACAGCTAGTATTATTTTATTTCCCAAAGGCATAGTATAAAAGCTACATGAAGATGCCTGTGTTGGTGGGGTGTGGGGAAAGAATCAGTTGAATAGTGAAAGTGTTTTTGGTGGGGTTTGTTTAATAGGATTGGGGGGCAGTTAATACAAAATAAATCCTAAATATAGTTAACAAAACCCCCATAAGACATGGTATAAAAAGGGTCTGAGGAGGGTGCCTGTGTTGGTGAATGAATGAATCAGTTGAACAGGGAATTTGTTTTGTGGGAGGGGTTTCTTGACAGGTATTGGGAGGACAGTTAATAAAATAAATCAATAAAATAAAATAAGAAATTTGAATGTAAAGTGATAGCGACAGTAATCCCCGACATAAGCTGCCACTGAGGTGGACTGATACTTGACTTCATAGAGTATTTTTAGGGGATGATTTGTTATATTTGTTGTTATAGGCCTTGGTAGGACTTAAACTTATTAGTGTACAAGTCCTGAGGAAACATTGATTTGTAGGACTTAAGCTTGTTAGAAACAAACTCGCAAAAATTGTTTATTTTTTTGTAGGACTATGTTTTATTTATTTATTCATTTATTTTTTAAAGCACAAGCCCTGAGGAAAAAATGCCACTGACCATTGTCAAATGTCCTCCTGAGTCCATAATTGTGGATTTTGCAACTGCTGTTCTTGTTGCTGCTGAGTTGTTTAAGCAGCAGGATGATTAGGCAGCTGAAATGGAATGGGATCAACAATAGCAGTAACATGGGTGATAAATGATGAAGGTTCCACGTGCCATGACTAGCTCCAGTGATGCGCCTGAGGCAGTAGCAGCACAATAAATAGCCCCCAGTTTATGTGGAGAAAAGAAGAAGTTGGACAGTAATTCTTCTACACATGCCCCTCCTCCAAAATCATGGGTGTGTTGTCATCAGCAACTGCAATGTGCAGAGTGTGTGTGGTAAATAATATCTGCAGGCACAACTGTATCCAAACACCATGACACCAGAAGCCAGGTACCGCCCCGTCACTATACCCCTTGTCCAGACTCCGTTAAGGACACATGACAACTTGCTAACAGTTTATTATTAATGATAAACCCTCCCTGCCAGCATCTTAGTATATTCTGAGGGTAGGAATCCACTCAGATGCCACTTGATGCATTGTTTGTAATTCTCCTCCACCACACTGTCATGTGTGGTCAGTGCACCACACAGTGTATAATGGGTAGAGATAAACTGTCACATCCTAACATCAACAGAGTGGCTATCATTTGGCGGGAGAGGTAACGATGAATGAGGTGGATTGACAGAAAGCGTAGTTACCCTAGAAATTGATGGCGAGCTAGTTGTTTCACTCATCATGGAATTACCAGTCTCTGTCTGGTCTCTTCTTCCTCCTCGTTGATCTCCACCTCATCTCTTGTTGCCTTTCTGGACAGTCAGGGGGTAGAGCAACACCGGTGCTTGATTTCTGTGGTAGGTGATTGGCTTTAACATGTTTGACATAAATGTCATGGTGTCTGTGTTTCATGTGTGATTTCAGGGCGTTTGTGCCAAGATGTGTTCCCTCCTTTCCTTTTTTCACTGACTTGTCACAAATTGTGCACAGTGCCATTGGTGATGACTGCACTGTTCCTGTCCCAAGAAAAAAATAGTCCCACACCCAGCGGGAAGGGAACAGATGGAGAAGAATGGCCTCTTTCTTCTTGTCCTCCACATTGCCCTTCACTGTCTGTGGCAGTGGATAATGTTGATGCTGTTGCTGCTGTTGCTGCTACTTCCTCAGATTCAGCACTGCAACTAGGACCAGGAGTATTGCTGGCGCTGTCAAGTGGAACCTGTCCAAGTCCCGCATCACTTGTTGACCCCATTCCCACTGTGTCCATGGTGGTCTGTGGCACACTAGCCTGATCCTCAGCACCCTGCTGCCCTTTCATCTCAGCAGCAGCAGAAGTTAGAGCAGTTGCAATTTCTGCTAATTTCAAAAGCTGACTGCTATTGATGCTGGGGATGGCCATACTCATCCCTGTCTCCCATTCCTTCTCAATTTCTGCTAAAAAGGCCATCAATGTCTCTCCCACCCCAGCTTCTTCAGTATCATTATAACCACCCCCACTAGTCCCTATGTGCTGCTGTTGCTTCTCTATTATAGACATCTCACTGCTGCTTGGAGGAGGTGACGAGCAATGTGACACTTGGCATTTCCTTTTGACCTGAAAAAGGTAGACTGACAGCAGTAGCAGCAGGCACAGGCAGCTGATTTGTGCTCCTCCTGGTGGTGGTAGTATTAATTGTGCTCCTGCTTTCCTCTAACAACAGTTCTGGCCTCTTAGTCTTCTGGATCCTGTTCCACTTGGACACTATAGTGAAGGGAAGGGGAGGACTCCCAGGGTCAGAGGAATGGTGTGGGATCCCTTGACCGCTAGTCTGGATGCTCTCAAATGTTTCCCCTACCATTCCAGATGCTTCACCATTACTGCTACTACTACTACTACTAACAACAAACACACTAAGTTCAGCTGCAGAGTCTTCCTTCTCACTCTCACAGTTACTAGTGATGGGGATATTGTTGTTGATCACCCTCTCCTTCACTCCTAATGCTAACAAGCTGCTGGACCTTAGTAGTAGTAGTAGTAGTAGTAGTAGTAGTAGTACTAGCACTGGCAGGACTACTTGGGAATGGCAAGTGTGACTTAGGGTCCCTTTCTATCACACATGGCATCATTTCCCCCCTCCTGAGTACTACAAGACACACTAGCAGCGGGCAAAGTATTGGTGGCAGAAGGTTCAGCACTGGCAGCAGGTACTGCACTGGTGGCTGCAGGGGCAGCACATCTGACAGCAGGCACAGAAATGGTGGTAACAGTAGCATGGGCAGCACATCTGGCAGCAGATACAGCTCTAGTGGCAGCATGGGCAGGATGTCTGGCAACAGGTACAGCACTAGTGGAAGCAGGGGCAGTAATGGTGCAGCAGGTACAGAAATGGTGGCTTCAGGTACAACAATAGTGGCACTGGCAGCAGGGGCAGCATCTCTTGAAGCAGGCACAGGCAGCTAACCTGCCCTGCTCTCACAAGTACTACCCTTCGCTTCCTCCCTTCCCATTAATTTCCCCGAGATCCCTAGGGGTGATTTAGGGGGACTGGAAAGCATTGGTTCAGTACTGCTCACTTCCTCCTCAGTGTACATATAATAAAGATCCTTCCAGTTCCCCTTTTTACTGCTCATAGTGATAGCAGTCACTATGAGCCTATCCTGACTCAATTTAACAAACAAATAATAGTAGAACAGCAAAGCATGTCTACTCACTCTGTAGCTGTTTCTATTGTGTTTCACTTCTTGGAATATGTCATGTTTTTATAGAGGAAAAGGCAAAAACAATGCAAATCAATGGGTGAAAACTTTCTAGCCACTGAAAAATTGGCGGGGAATTTAGGCCAATGGGCGAAAAATGTGTAAATTTTACCTGCCATTTTAAAAGCGGATTTTTAAGTGAAAAAGTGGACAATAACGTGGTTTTCGTGGGATTTCTCATGGGAACACGGCAACAACTTTCGCCAGTTCCTACTTATGAGAATCCTCACCATAGATATGTAGTGGAATAAAATCAGGTGTGCTCAACAAGCCTTTGCACATACAATGTGGAGTGAATTTCACAGCGCTCACTGTTGTTAGTATCCAGTGCAACTTTTTCTCATATTCACCAGTATACGTACCCGCTTCGGACACACAACTCGTAGACACACCATTGCACTTGTTAGAACATACACTTGTACTCCATTTGCTCTTATGTTTAAAGTATGCTAGGAATTCGGTCTATACTTGGAAAATATGTTTAAATCATATAAAAATTTAAAATATCACACCAGTATTGGATAATATGCATTTAAAATCAAGAACAATATTTGTGCTGTTAAAACTATACCTCATTGTGTTTCCCAGCTTTAGCTAGCTGCTTCCTCAGTGGGAATTCTAACATAAAATATCAAACAAGACCCATTCAATTCTCCTTACATAAATCGGCTAGTTAGTCAATTAATTAAAATTAGCCTTACTTTATTTTGAGTCAATCAGTACTCTTTATTGTTGTTAATACTTCATCAATAAGAAATACCCATCAGTCACTTAACCCCTATAGTTCATTGAATGTTTGTTCAATATACCTAACTATTTATTATTACTTGTCTTGTTTCATGTATTTATATAAACTTTTAATCTAATCTTATAACATTAAATAATTAACTGATTATAATAGGGACAATAGGTTAAAAAATATGTTTTTGAATCTAAACATGCTTATTTACTTACATATATGCTATTTTAAACAAAAAGAGATCTTTACTGATATTATCCACACTTACATGCATGTGTGGCCATGTTTTACTTAACGTACACATCTATACCTACTTACCTACTATCCAGACAGATGAAGGGAATAATTAAAGTGAAAGATTTAAAGGGAGTAATTCCTTATTGGAATTCAATCTTGTTTTAAAGTTTACTTTATAGTCCATAAGCAATGCCTCTATGCTCGTTTGCCTGCTATATCACTAAATATCCATTTTTACATCTATATTTCTATATAAATCTCAATTAAATTCAAATGCCTGGATAATATGTATATGTTTTTCAAAGTACATTAAATGGCTTGTCTATTTTGAACTAAACAAATGTGGCACACTATTTGCCTTATAGTGCACTTTTATTAACAAATGTGCAACTACACTTATACAACTGAACATGTATTAGTTTTGTAATAGTACCCAATTCTCATTGCCCATCAGATTTATTCTGCATTTTATTGTAATAATGATCCTATTTGTTCCATTTTATTTGTATTATATTCAAAGATAATTCATTTTGTCTGTTCTAAAAATTCATTTAAACCTTCTGGCGTGAGTTTCCAATATGACTCACTATTAATCAAACTGAATTCCATTATACATATGATTACTCACTTGTAAGGGTGGTCAAAAATTGAGAAAAATTTCTCACATGACTTTTCGTGAAAAACAGACAATTTTTAGTGAAAATGTTCTCCTATTCTCCAATGAAAAATGTTCCCCCTTTTCGTCTATTCCAACAAATTTTTGCCTATGTTTCCTATGGTGCAATATTTTCCAGCACAATCAAAGTTGTGAGTCCTATAGCAACATATACCTCTAAAAATATGTTAGCATGCAGAGTGCATTTGTCCTTTGCCTGCAACAGTAAGTACCTACTTAAGTGAAACTGGCACATAATGATGATGTCAAGAGCTAAAAATATAAAGTAAAACCTACAATGTGGCAAATTTGTATAGTAGTGGTGTATTTGTGTGCGGGGGGTCGGCGTGGTGTGATTATAGATTCCTACAGCAGTTTTTAAAATTACAATGTTTGTAAGCTATCCTTCTTCTCAGGTTACTGATATATATTAATTTCTGGTCATAGCAGTGGTCCCACTCCCAAGTCTAATGGTAACAACCTTTCTTCACATCCCTCCTCCTGAACTGTGTTGCTATTAATACATTTGGCCTGGATTTCTCTCTGTCATACCTTTTGGATCCTGATTGAACTGTATACATAATGCGAACTTCATGGACAGAGGAGTTCTTGAAGGGCTGCTACTACTTCTAGGGCTAGATGTTGATGCAATTCTACTGCTACTACTACTAGGTGTCAATGGTGAAACACTTCCAGCAGAAACACTCATCATAGCTAAGGTTGTGGATGTTAATAACCTGTGTTGCTGTTGTTGTTGCTGGTTTCTCAACACAAGTGTGTGTTGCTGAGAGGGACTTGGACACAGTCCCCTAACACTGAGAACTGCCAACAGAAAGGAACTTGGATCATAGCTGCCTGTGTTTTCTCAGCGACACAGAATTTGGGGGTATATGGGACAAATCTCATTTGCTTTTCATACCCTCAGACTCCTCTACCTAGAGATAATAGCCAGATCAGGAAGGAGCTTGAATCACAGTTGCCAGTGTCTTCTCAGTCACGCAAAACTTTGGGGTACTTGGAGTAAATTTCATTTGCTCCTTTCGCACATACCCAAACTCCACTAACACAGAGAAAAGTCAGCTGGAAAGAAGTAGGATCACAGCTGGAAGTGTCTTCTCAGTCAAACAAAATTTGGGGATATTTGGGTAAATCTCCTTTGCTCCCATCACACATATCCCGAATCCCCACAGGCAACAGCCAAATCAGGCAGGAACTTGAAAGGGACTCAGCGTAAAAGGACTTCAGATCTCAAATATTAATTTTAATATACATTTTATTTAACTATATTTATCTATAGGATAGTAAAACATTAAAAAAATCTTCATATACAATTTGACAAAAGCTATATTAGCCAAAAAGATAACAATGTGTCACAAAAAGCTTGTACATAAATAAAACCAATATCCTCACTTAAACACTATCTAGACTCCATGGGCATCCCTCAGATATAACCACAATCACAATAGACAGAAAGCTAAAGGAACGTTTCAACTTGTTTGAGCTTTCCACAGAACTGTGTTACCGTAACAGACATGTCCAATGAATACCAGTTGAATTGCACAAGCATGTATAGATATTGTTTGGATAAAATGCAATAAAAACTTACATGAACGGTGCTTCACTATCATATGCCATTGATCCCTGGCCAGGATGGAACAGTATTAAGCTCATTCAGCAACATAAAAAAGTGCTTTCTCATTTAAAATGATTCTAAAGCATTCAGGTACATTGCTCACATTTGTGCTAGCCCATCACCAGTGATATCAGTAACGTTATACAATTCTTTTTACTATTATTTGGGTACTCTTCAATGCTCATTCTTTTAGTGAAGCTCTTTTTATCTTTCCGATGTGTCAGCACCACATTTTGATTTTGACTTTTCCTATAAGCAATCTCAACTATATCTGGAATTATACTTCTTAGTATTCTGTCCTCTTTAATAATAGGCCACAAATGGTCCATTCTTTTAATTTTGTGTGCCTCATTAAAAAACGGAATCATCAGAACAACCCTTCCCTTTCCATTTCCATAAATATTATGGACATCTTCCTCACTTCCTCATTTTGTAATTAACATATTTAATTAAACTCCTAACCTGGTTTACATTTTTAATAACAATAACCTGTTTCCAACTTGTTTTCTTATTTACATTTTTATATCTATATAATCCTTGCATACTCACTGCCATGTCCATGTTGTCAAAATAAAAAAAAAAACTCATCCAAAGATAAGTCTTTAGGCTCCAAAATATCCTTAACCCCTTAATGCAGCTGGCAGTTATGGACCATGAGGCATTTGTTTTTCATTTGCACACTGGATTCAGAGGTCCTCAAGAGGAGTGTAGCCCCTGAATTCCATGATGTGCCAGGACCATCACTGGTCCTTAAATGCAGAACCTGGCATGTCATTAGTCCTTACAGAGTTAAACTTGGACTTTTCATTTCTTTCTATTTCCCCGTTTTTTAGTTTCCAACATCTCTGATCTTTTCATATGTAAACCATAATCAAATCCTAACAGACTTTAATTGCATCATATCCTCTTTCTATAAACTTTTGGCTAGAGAACAGACCATGTTATCCACTTGTTTGAGCATTCCACAGAGACATCTCATGGTAAAACAGACATGTCCAATTGATACCATTTGAACTGCAAAAATGTATAACATATCGTTGGGATAAAAAGCAATAAAAACGTACATAAATCGTACTTCACTATCATATGCCATTGATTCCTGGCCAGGATGGAATGAATGGTATTAGGCTCCAACAGCAAGATGTTTCACACTATAAAAAGTGCTTTATCAAGAAAAGGGATTCTAAAGCATACTGTAGAAAGTACTGGTTATTTAAACATTCTTTGATCATAGTTAATTGGTCCGTGCTTCCATATTGACCACGGATGTGTATGTGACTCAGAATTACCTTGAACACCAGCCTCTACAAACTGATTAACCCGAAACACAATGGGAATAAAACTTGTGACCACTGTTCACAATCAGTCCCACAACGTCTATAAGCCATAATAAAAGCATATATACCCCAATACAGATACATTTTATGTGTGTTTAAATGTAATACATGTTACAAAACAAAATACATAAAAAAAGTTCATATAAATTATTGGTTTCATTACCAATTTCCATAGAAAAGGCAAAAAAATCCCATAAATCAATGCTCCACTAATATGTTTAAAGTTACATACACATAGTAACTCATACGCAACCATGAGGGGAAAAGGAGCATTAGTCAGAAGAAAAAAGCACAAAAGTACCCTTTATACCTATGAAAGCAATCCTAATTCAATTTTGTTTTAACTCATTTGGATATGAAGTATCCAGAGTAAATATCCAATGTGCTTCTCCTCAGAAGTTTGTCAAAATTTTCCTTACAGAAATCAAAATCAACTATCTCTATTGCATATCCTCTTAAATATTTTATTACTATTATGGACTTCAAAAAAGTGTCTGGAAACAGAATGGTTCAAAAAACCCAAACAAATATTCCTAATGTGTTCATAGAGCTATCTCTTGAAGCTCCTTTTTGCTCTTCCTACATAGTTTAAACCGCATGAGCATAACAGTATGTACACTACGCCTACAATCTTGCATGTGACAAACTGTTTAATATAATAGCTATTTTGACCTTTAATCATCTCATATGCCACTGTTTCAGGGCAATTAGCACACATTGTGCATTGCCCACATTTGTGCTAGCCTGTCACCTGTGATATCAGCAAAGTTATTACATTATTTTTACTATTATTTGGGTAGAGTTGCTCTTTACTGCTCTTTCTTTTAAGTGAAAATCTTTATATCTTTCCAATATGCCCGCTGTATAGTAGGTTATAGTATGTTTTTAAAATGTACATTTTTCCTATAAACAATCTGAGTGCTATCTGGAATTATACTTCTTAGTATTCTGTCCTCTTTGATAATAGGCCACAAACGGTCCACCATTCTCTTAATTGTGTGCCAGATTAAAAAAAAAAAACAGAATACTAAGAACAACCCTTCCTTTTCCATTTCTATTGTTATTTTCTTTTTTAATACTTCATTATTAATTATATTGATCTTAAACTTCCTTTCCCTTAAATTTTATGGGCCTCGTCCTCACTGCCTCATTTTGTACACTATTAACTTTAATTAAAACCCTAATCTGGTTTACATTTTTATTAACAATAAACTGTCACCAGCCAGAAGTTGTGGAATGAGTTGGGCAACCCAGAAGCTAGAGAGCTTGGGTGTGGAGGCAGTAACTGAAGTGTTCTTGCTGTGGCCTAAGCCAGGGTAGAGTTGCTGGCCACAAAGCCGGATAGCAGGACAGACCACTCCGGCTATTGCTATGAGATGCTCAACTCAGCAACAGAGATGGACTCTAGGTAGCAGAAGTACAGTCTAAAAACAGGATGTAACACAAGCTGCTTGACTAAGGAGGAAGCAGTCAAGTAATAGACTCAGGCAAGTCAGGAAGTGGAAAGATGTTAAGTCCTAGGGTACCTTCAGCATACTGGATTGCAGTTGGATGTTTTCAACTCAGAAGGTTTCGACAGCTGGGTTAGTTGTAGCAAATCTGTCGTAGTCAGATGTTATCCACTCATAGGTAACGGCAACAGGGTTAGTCATAGCAGGTGTGTTGTAGTTGGATGTAACTGACTCCGGAAGTACCAACAGCATGTAGGTCACTGCAGGCCATCCATGGTTGGAAGCTATCAACTACCAGCAGGAGACTGAGATAAGAGGCAAATAATTGCACTTCCCGCTTGGTGAATAATTTCCAGAGAAAAGTGCAGTTTTTCTGTTTTTGCACCTAGCTCATTCCATTGAAATCAATGGGAACATTGAATATACACAAAACACATAGCAAATATTATTTTATTTCCCAAAGGCATAGTATAAAAGGGGCATGAGGGTGCCTTAGTTGGTAGGGTGTGGAGAAAGAATTAGTTGAACTGGGAATTTTTTTGGGGGGGTTGTTTACAGGGATTGGGGCAGTTAATAAAAAAAAATTCTAAATACAATTAAAAAACCCCATGAGTCATTGAATAAAAGGAGTCTGAGGTGGGGACTGGTTGGTGGGTGGATTCTGGGGAATTAATCATTTGAACAGGGAATTTGTTGCACTACAAAGAACAACATAAGGGAAACCGGGTGCCACTGGTGGTCACGTACCACCCCCAGGTTGAAGTGCTACGCAAAATTTCAAGAGAACTTCAAAAGAAATTACATACAGATGAAAGACTCAAGAACATATTCCCACAGCCTCCCTTACTCTCCTTCAGACAGCCTCCCAATTTGAAACAACTGATGGTGAGGCGTGCCCTGAATAAAAATACAAAAAATGGCACATCTCCCTGCCTACAAAAGAGATGTGAAACTTGTGCACACATTTACACCACGGACAACATACCAATTCCAAACACCCAGTTACACCATAAGATCAATGGTACCTTCACCTGTAAATCATCCAATGTAATATACCTTATCATGTGTGCAAAATGCCCAACAGCTCTGTATGTGGGAGAAACTGGACAAGCACTACATAGGAGATTTAATTCCCACAGATCCAGTGTTAATAACAAAAAGACAGAGACACCAGTGGGAGAACATTTTTGCCAAAATGGGCACAGTGTCAAGGATATTAAGTTAACTGTATTGATGGGACTGTTCCGCACTCAGAGAGACAGAAAGGTATGGGAGGTAAAATTAATGTTAAAATTTAATGCAATTTGTAGTGGTTTGAACAGGGATAAGGAATTTCTATCAAAATACAATTTAGTTGATTGACCTTTCCAACAGACCCAAGAGCATCGTAAATACCTCTAAAGTCTCAGAGGAAGAGTGCAATTTACCATTGACTGATCAAAGATAACTGGATCTGGACTGCATTCTGTTATCTGATTTCCATGCTAAAGAATGTGATGTGTACTTGTATTTAAGAGAGATGTTTTCATATTTATCTGTATAACATGCCTGAGGAAGAGACCTAAGGTCTTGAAAGCTTGCGTTCAAATCTGCTTAGTTAGCCAATAAAAGGTATCAAAAACTATACTTGCCTCCTGTATTTCTACGGCTAACACAGTACGAACTCTCATCTGTTACTTAAGCAGGAAGTAAGAGATGTGGGCCAAGGACAAAGGCACTCTGCATGCTAACAAGTATATGTTGCTCTAGGACTCACAACTTTGACTTCCATCTACTTATTTCTTTACTACAGCCCTCAGAATAAGTAATATTATGCTTGGAAATATTACACCTTACCCCTTGAAGGGGTGTAGTTTTGTACTCCTGGCACCCCAATGATATTTCAACTCCTACAAGTGGGGTATAATTTGTCTCCTAAGAGCACTAGCTATTGAATACAGTAGAAAATGCAATAGTTTATAAAGGTTTTAGTATATTTGAAGGGGTGGAAATGTTAACTTCCCATTTGTTTCCTGTAGATCCACCTTCTGGAAACATTTGTGTTCACCAGGCTAGGGATAGAAAGGCAAGTGAGAGTGACTCCTCATTTGATGCAGTAGGATAGACACTGTCTGAAAATATATAGTATGTAGTTATTTAGCTGTTTTATTCAGCTGTTTGATGGTAGTTTTACAATGAAACCACAAGAATGTTAACCCTTTGAGTACAAAGAGAGATATGGACCCCCTGGCACTCAAAGGGTTCATATTAGTTCATAAAGTTGAAAATACCATTTTGTGCTCCATGGTAATTAGGGGTCTGGGCAGGCCATGAACATAGGTAAAACTATACGTTTGGTATTTTTGTAGTTGGGGGATTCAGGGTTTGTGAGAAACCTTAACAATCAAAATAAATGTTTTTGATATATAGTATGTGATTTTAGCAAAATAAGTAACTTTTTACTTTTAGTAATTATGACATCATAGCTTTTTTTGCATGATGCAAAATTTACTTAATGTGAGGCACCATGCAAAAGCTAAATTTCTTCTATAAAAATGATATTGTTTCCCATATGTTACCAGGAGAATTCAAGTCTAAACAGATGGATAGCAAAAATGCTGACAATGTGTTTCACCTACAGGGCCCAAGACTCTGGCACTGAAAGAGTTAAAAGAAAAAGAAACGCATGATCTGTAACGACCTTTAAATGTAGCATCTCCCATCTGTGAATGCCCTTGTTTATTTAGCAGAAATGCGATACCATAATATATATTTCTTCATAAAACAATGTTCTGCTCTTTTAATTACAAGGACCTATGGGTAATGCCTTAAGGACTGGTGACGTGCCAGGACCTTCACTAGTGGATTTGTGTTAAGGATTGGCGATGAGCCTGACATGTCATGGAATTTTGGGATGGCAGCATGGCTGCACGGTGCTCTGCCATCCCAGAATTCATTGTGAAAAGAAGAAAAATGGCATGGCCCTTAATGGCTGCCCCCAGCCTAATCACACGGTCGTTAAAGAACAAGCCAAAACAAAAACACAATGACAAGAATTGTAATTATAAATTGCAGCTTAAAATAAAAGTTTTGGTATTTTGTCTGTGATAGTTTCATGTCACACAAGGAGTAAGGTGTTTGTATTTACTTCTGTGCTTCTCTTTTATCATATTCCTTAAATAATCTGTACTATAATTTATTTCACTCTGTGTTCAATGCCTCCCAGAGGAAACAGTGTAAGCCCAATTATATTTTATATGTATGAACCTCAGGGCGTATGTGTTGTTCTTACTTGTGTTATTATTTCTTTGCAAAATTCTGTACTGGAGTACATACTATTTTTGTATCCAGAGGCAAGAAAAAAATTACACAGTCTTTCATATGTTGATAATTATTTGTATATAATTATTTTTATTGCTGAGGGCATGAGCAGTAAGTAAAAGGTGAATAGGTTATGATGAAATTAAGCTATATTGAGCAGTTACAAAATGATATGTGATGTGTCTCATCTCCATATAAATAGAAAACATTTCTACATAAACTATTTCTCTTTTTTAGAAGTTCCAATTCAAATGTGCTGTTTAAACAGAAAGTACAACACTTATCAAGAACATATATTACAGGAGTGCCATAATTACTCGTGGCCACACCTATTTCACTCACCAATGTGTTTGACTAGCGCAGCAAATATTGATCTTAATTTTTGCAAATGCAGAGGCTTCTAGGTTATCTCAGATTGGATGGCTCATATGTAGGGCTGGGAGAAAAGTGAGAAAAATTTCTCACGTGACTTTTCACAAAAAATGGACGATTTTCGCTAAAGTTTTCTCTTTTTCTCCAATGTAAAATTTTCCTCCCTTTTGCCTATTCCAGCATATTTATTGCCTATTCCTACACATTTTTACTTATTCTAATGCATTCTAACACATTTTTCTCCTATTCCAACACATTTTTTCCTATTCCAACAAATTTTTTCCCTATGTTTAATATGGTGCAACATTTCCCAGCATAATATTACTTCTTCTGAGGACTGTAGTGGAGAAATAAGTATCTGGAAGTCAAAGCTATGAGTTCTACAGCAACAAATACCTTGAAAAATGTGTTAGCATGCAGAGTGCCTTTGTCCTTTGCCCACAACACTTACTTCCTGCTTAAGTGACCCTGGCACACATTCATGATGATGTCAAGTGATTAAAAAAAATAAAGTACAACCTATAATGTGGCAGATGTGTATTGTAGTGGGGGTGGAGGACTGTCGTAATGTGATTGGTGAGACCTTTACAAACTGTATCCACCCTGCGAGGAGAGGGATCATCATCATTTATTGCACATGCTGCAGCAACCATTGTGGCAGTCAGTTTTTGCACTAACACTTTACTCTCATACTGTTCACTTCCTCCACCTTTCCCACTCTCTATTATGCATTTGCTAGACATTACTCAACTACTGTGTTTGTTTTTACTCTCTACAGTACACAACTGATGGAGTGTAATGTCTTGCCTTAGGTCTCAACACAATTCTCGACATCATCTGCTGTCTATCAAGTCAGCCTCAGTCACAGAGCTCCCAGTCAGCTATCTAATATGTGTAATTGTTTAATTATTTATGTTTTTTATGTATTTATTTATTTTATTTTAGTTTTTTAATGTTTCTACCATATCTTTCACAGTTAGTCCAAAAAACACCAGACTTCCAGCTGCTTGTGTCTTGCCAGTCAGTCACACCAAGTTTTGGGGTATCTTGGTTCAACCTCCTTCCTCCTTTCTTCTCCCCATCGTGCCCCCAGACTCTCCTACTTCGGAGAACAAATGTCCTACCTAAGTGACTCCCTAAAACTAAGCTTCAATTCCCCTTTATTTACCTATCTTCCCTAGCTCAAAAACATGCTGCTCTCTTTCACAAACACAGACTGGAATGCTGTGAGAGCCTGACAGCCTTTTATATGGCTGTAGAAAACTTTTATGAGGTGGAGAAAAATGTTCCTACCAATTGATTTCAATGCAATGTCCTAGACAAAAAAGTGGGAAAACAGCACTTTTTACAGGAATTTTTTTGCCAAGAGGAAAGTGTCATTTTTCACCGATTTCAATTTGAGGCAAAATTTTTCACTCATCCCTACTCATAGGCAACTCAAACGCAATGTATCTAAAACAGAGCCACTCCTCATCCCACCTAGGCCTGGCCCAGTAGCACCCTTCCAGGTGACTGTAAATGGCACTACCATAAATCCAGTATCAGAAGCACGGTGTCTAGAAGTGATAACTGACAAGTCTCTCTCATCTTCTCCTCATATAAAATGCCATTGCAAAATCCTGTCACTTTCTCTTGCATAAAATTGCTAAAATCCATCCCTTCCTCTGTTCCTGCACAGTTAAAATTCTTATACAAGCACTCATCCTCTCTACGTGGTCTTCTGTCTAGCATTTCTGCTTCCAATTTCCATCCACTTCATTCCATACAGAATGCTGCAGCACAAATTACTCTTTTATCACCTAGGTTTTTCCCTGCTCCAGTCCTCCTCAGACCTCTTCAATGGATGCCTATCAAATTCCGGATTTCTTAAGAATCTTACTTCTATCATTCAAGACCCTTCTCTACTCTACCCCTTCTTCTATTTTCATTCTGATTTCTTCTATACACTGTCCCACCACTTACCTTCATCCAGTGACTCTTTTCTCTAAGCTCCTTTTGTGTCTACAGCCATCTCACGTATCAAATCTTTTTCTCTCATTGCTCCATATCTATGGAATGTTCTACCTCCAACCTGCAAAACTGCATCTCTCTTATGGTCTTCAAATCATGCTCGAAACGACATCTTCTGACTAAAACTTCAACATGCTAGAAGGCACTGACATTGTACAATGAACGCTCTTATAAATTATTTACTTTACTTGTGTCCCCTATCATCACCAGAACTCTAGCACTGTATTCAACACTTGACCCTTATGTACTCTGTATGACTTCCATTAGCACTTTAGATTGTAAGCTTTTGGCCAGGGACTTCACATTTAGTGTGTCAGTCTATAGAGCACTTGTAACCCTGTATTGTCTAAAGCCTTAAATTGTAAAGTGCGGTGTATATTTGTGGCTCTATATAAATAAACATATGAATTCATTCATTCAAGTGGAACTAAGGAAAACTGATGCCCTACTATCATGTGCACTCTCACATTAGTTTATTTGCTACAAAAAAAAATCTTGCCCCAAAATGAGGAAGAGCTCTATCATGACTCCTTGCACTGTTATACCAGGTTTTATTAAGCTCTAAAGCAGCTTCACTGTGGCCAGAACCTCAACAATGGAGAAAGCACCAAACAGCTAACAGTGTCTGCTAGGAAACCTTGGCTACAGATGCTTTTGACCTGGTGCTATGCTGGGTAAGTGTGAGGTTTGGGAAGGACAAAATGCTGTCACTGGGGAATCAAATTCTACTAGGGATATCCCTTTTCCAAACGTTCCATTACTGCAGTATTAATATAATTGTGTTCCCTTAGTCACTGGTCTCATTACTCACAAGGATTGCTGCAGCTTATGCAGTAATTGGTATTGAACTTTCTGCTTGTGAGGAGGCCATTGTAACAGTTTTTCAGACACTCAGACAGTGCGTTAGAATAAAACACAGTTTTATTAAAGAAAAAATAAGAACAAGATCGCCCTCTATAGGCAACACAGTAAATAGCAGTATATAGGCTACATATGCCTTCACAGGACCAGTGTACAGAAGCAAGGATAATGCATATCCTGTCACAGGACAGGCTAAGAATAGTGATTGGCAAGCAATAGTTAAATACAAGGAATCGTCAGTCTCATTTGTGGTGTTTGGCACGCCCAGGGTTAATAAGAGGCAGCTAGAGGTGCTAGATTATACAACACCTTAACTCCTTAAATGTAGAGAGCTGCTTAGGTAGTGCAGAGACTGAGGCAGAACGCTGCAGGGTAGTTGGAAGATAGCCCCCACGGACGTATAACGGAGACCAACTGTATCGTGATAACTTGAGCCAATAGCCCCCACGGACGTATAACGGAGACCAACTGTATCGTGATAACTTGAGCCAATAGCCCCCACGGGCGTAAAACGGAGAATACTGTACTGCAAGAGCGTGAGCCAATAGCCCCCACGGGCGTATAACGGAGACCAACTGTACAGTGTTAGCTTGAGCCAATAACCCCCACTGGTGTATAAGGAGACAACCTGCACTGCTAGAGCGTGAGCCAGGAGCCCTCCAAGTGTAATATCGGACACTGCGTACTGCAAGAGCTTAGTCGATAGCCCCCACGGGCATATTAATGGAAACCACCTGTTGCTGCAAGTGCTTAAACCAATTGCCCCACCGGGTCGTATGGGAGAGAACTCTGAAGGAGCGAGAGCCAATATCGCCTCCCACGGGTGCGTTAACGAAGACCGACTACTCTGCTTAGTTGACAACATGAGCCGCCGTCTAACCAAGGCCCACAACGCGGCCGGCTCAGCAGGAGCAGCGGATAACTGTAACGGCTCTGCAAGAGTTAACAACGGCAGCAGTGGAAGAAGATGTAGCTCTGCAAGTACAATCGGAGGCTCAGTGAGTAAATGAATTGCTCTGCAAGTGCCAAGGAGACTCAGCTTAAAGTGGTACCGCTCTGCAAGTGTAACGGAAGACTCAGCTCAGGAGGCACGGCTCAGCAGGAGTTAATGGTAGCAGTCACGATCAGCTCAGACACCCAAGCGGCAGCGATCAGAATGTCGCCGGGCGACAACAGCAGCAGTAAACTGGAACAGTAGCAAGTTGGTGCAGGTCACGGAGCAGGAAGTCAGCCAGGCCGGGTCAGATCACGGAGGAGTTACCCAGACAAGCCAGATCAGCAACGAGCAGGAACGTCAGCCAGGCTGGGTCAGATCAAGGAGGAGATTCGCAGACAAGCCAGATCAGCAACGAGCAGGAACGTCAGCCAGGCTGGGTCAGATCACGGAGGAGATTCGCAGACAAGCCAGATCAGCAACGAGCAGGAACGTCAGCCAGGCCAGGTCAGATCACGGAGCAGGAACACAGGAGCGTAGTCAGAATAGGCCAATTCGGTACACAGGAAATCAGGAACGCAGGAGCACAGCAACAGCAACACTCGCTCTGGAACACCACGAAAGGGCACCTGACAGGTGCCAAAGGACAGGTATAAAAAGATCACCAGGGGCGGGCCATAAAAGTGATATGAAATGTTCCCCACTCAAAGCAGTATTGAACGTAAAGAAAATTAATATTTGAATTTTAGTGTTGTTGCCATAGTAGGGGGGGGGATTTTTTAGAGAGACCAAGGGCTGTGTCTGCCATGACAGTAACACCTCTACAATAAATCCCAATAAGGGGATAAAAATGTGAAAGTAATGGAGATGGATAGAAAGTAGAGTATACTGTTAGTGATGCTGCTGCTGCTGAACTATATATTTATGATGATTATGTTGATTTACAATATGTCCCTCCACTTTCCTCCCCCTTCTCCTTCAAATACAGCTAAAGTACAGATTGGGAGTTATGAAGATTTGGCCCAAAAAATGAACTGAAAGGAACATATTCTGTCTTCCACACCTGCAAAGGAGCAATTTGCCTGTTTTTAAACTTTTTGAGACATCATTTGGAAAGTCTAGACATGTAAGTATGGTTAAAAATGCACAGTCATCTATGTCCCCATCATAAGTGTAACTGCTTACATATCCAACACCCTCCCACTCACAATTATTGACTACGTAGTCATAACACAGGTCAACAATCACAGCCCTAGCTATAATTAGTGTTTCTGATGATGTTCAAACTGCAGAACCTATGATCCTTAGGGATAGCACTTTTCTAACATGTAGATCCTGCATGTTCTTTAGTAAAAATAATACATTTTCCACTTTTCTATTCCCACCATTAGAGAAGCCCAGACATTTTGTCCTATTTCATTGGCACCACAAATTTTCCCTCAAGAATGGTTTAGTTTTCTGCCTGTTTTAAATGGCAACGAAACTTCCCACCACCATGCTACAAAAACCCTCACAATACAGTATAGTTTAGAGTAGAAGAGAAATAGAGTGGCTGTGGATGGGGGGGGGATGACAGAGGGAAAGAGAGAGAGACAGAGAAATAAAAAAATAAAGTTGTTGGAGTACTGGCTTGTGCTATGAGTAGTAGAAAGTGCAGGATACATTGTTGGTGCTGATTATACAGAGATGGAGAAATATAGCAGCACCAGCAGTAATAGGAGCCCACATTCCCCATACCAAGTGATGTGCTGTCTTCCAACATCATCCCTAGGGATCATATGAAGCATATAAACAAGGGGTCACTGGGAAGCAGCATGACTAGCACAGGCCAGATGACTGTGACTGCTACTGCTGCTGTCAGTGTACTTCCTTCTTAGGTGATGGCAAGTGTGACGACAGGGCTCCCTCTGTCAGATTTGTCATCAAGCAGTCCCATAGAGCAGCATGAGAGTGTTGGTGTTGGTGATGTGAGTGAGGGTGGGGAACAGCCTGTTTTGAATAGCTTATGAGGGCTTTTTTGGTAGAAAATGATAAGGAATGGGGGAAAGAAATGCAGTTGTGGATGGGCACGAGCAGCAGTGACATTCTGGTCTTTGCTGTTGCTGAAATTCCTGCTGCTGAGTCATCAGAGACAGCCATTCATCTGTCTCAGCAGCAGGATGATGATGAGCAGGCTAGAGTGCCATAGACCACAGTGGACACCATAAGATTGAATTTAGGTAGAAGTGATATGGGAGTAGGACAGGTTTCATTTGTCACCACTACTTCTGGTCCTTGTTCTTGTGCTGATGCTGAGGCAACATCAGCATCAGCACGTGCCCCAGACAGTTTAGGTGTTGCTGGAGAAGTAGAAAGCAGACATTTACTTCACCTTTCCTCTCACTGATATCACTGGTCTGGGAATAATTGTCCCTTGAGACAGGTAGAGTGCAATGATTAGTGACTGCTCTGTATGATAAAGTACTGAAAAAAGGAAGGAAGGGACATAACTTTGTACATCTTCCCTGAAAGCACATGCAACATAAACATCAGCATCAGAAAGCCAAATCCATAAATGGAAATTAAGTGTCGCTGTCACTGTGTCCCTTGTACCACCCCAATGTCACAAAGAATGGAGGAGAAAATCCTCTCCAATCTGTAGATGTGAGGATCTGGCAGCTCACCTCCACCCATTTTAGACAGGTGTGAAAAAATGTTGTAAAGTAAGCATGCTTTCACAAATAGAAATGTTAATAGTTTTTTTATCAATTAACAAAATCATAGTGAGTTAACAGAAGAAAAATCTAAATCAATTCAATATTTAGTGTGACCACCCTTTGCCTTCAAAACAGCATCAAATTTTCTAGATACACTTGCACACAGTTTGTTAAGGAACTTGGCAAGTATGTTTTTCCAGACATCTTGGATAACTAACCACAGTTCTTCTGCAAATTTAGGCTACCTCAGTTGCTTCTCTCTGTTCATATAATCGCAGGCAGAGTGAAAGATGTTCAGATCAGTGCTCTGTGGGGGCCATACCATCACTTCCAAGAATCCTTGTTCTTCTTCATGCTGAAGATAGTCTCAATTTGGCTGTATGTTTGGGGTCATTGTCCTGCTGCAGAATACATTTAGGGCCAATCAGATGCCTCCCAGATGGTATTGCATGATAGATAAGTATCTGCCTGTACTTCCCAGCATTCAGGAGACCATTAGTTCTGACCAATTTCCCAACTCCATTTGCAGAAATGCAGCCCCAAACTTGCAAGGAACCTACATCATGCTTCACTGTTGCCTGCAAACACTCACTCTTGTGTTTCTCTCCAGGACTTCAGTGAACAAACTGCCTTCTGCTACAGCCAAATATTTCAGATTTTAACTCATCAGTCCAGATCATCTCCTGTCATTTTCTCCACCCTAGTTCTTATGTTTTGTGCATAGTTGAGTCATTTGACCTTGTTTCAACATCAGAGGTATGGCTTTTTGGCCACAAGTCTTCCATGAAGACCACTTGTGACCAGATTTCTCTGTACAGTAGATGGGTTTACCAGGATCCCACTGTTTTCTGCCAATTCTGAGCTGATAGCACTGCTAGACATCTTCTAATTGTGAAGGAAAGTAAGTACAATGTGTCTTTCATCTGCTGCACTAAGTTTCCTTGATCTACCACCGCTTCTACAGTCCTCAATGTTGCCTTTTTGTGCTACTTCAAATGAGCTTGGACAGCACATCTGGAAACTCTTGTCTGCCTTGAACTTTCTGCCTGGGGGAGACCTTGCTGATGCAGAATAACTACCTTGTGTCTTGTTGCTGTGCTCAGTCTTGCCATGGTGTATAACTTTTGACATTAAACTGTCTTCAACATCCTCATCTTGTTAGCTGAGCTTGGCTGGCCTCACCCAGCTTTATTCTTCCTACATAGGTATGGGCAAAACATTTAGCTTCAAACTGAAATCGGCGAAAAATGGCAGATTTTCTGCTTTTTTCGCCTAGCTCATTCCATTGAAGTTACACACAACACATAGCAAATATGATTTTATTTTCCAAAAGCATAGTATAAAAGGGGCGTAAGTGTGCCTGTGTTGGTGGGGTATGAAGAAAGAATCAGTTAAACAGGGAATGTTTCTTTGGGGATTTGTTTACTGGCATTGGGGACAGTCAATAAAAAATAAATCCTAAATACAATTAAAAAACCCATATAAGACATGGTATAAAAGGGGTCTGAGGAGGGTGCCTGTGTTGGTGGGTGAAGTCTGGGGAATGAATCAGTTGAAAAGGCAATTTGTTTTGGGAGAGTTCTTGACTGGTATTGGGGCGACAGTTAATAAAAAAAAAAATAAAATAAAATAAGAAATTTGAATGTAAGTTGACAGAGACATGAAACCCCTGATATAAGTTGCCAGTGAGATTGACTGACACTTGATAGAATATTTTGTAGAGGATGATTTGTTAGAGTCCATAATTGCGGAATTTGCAACTGCTGTTCTTGCTGCTGCTGCTGAGATGTTCAAGCAGCAGGATGATTTGGCAGCTGAAAGGGAATGGGATCAACAACAGCAATAACATGAGTGATGGATGATAAAGGTTCCACTTGTCACGACTGTCTCCAGTGATGTGCCTGATGCAGTAGCAGCACAGTAAGTAGCCCCAGTCTATGTGGAGAAAAGAAGAATTGGCCAATAATTCTTCTCCATCTGCCCCTCCTCCAAAATCATGGGTGTGTTGTTATTAGAACAGACATTTTTCCTTTGAGAGTAGGAACTGTGGCTCTCATCAGCAACTGCAATATGCACAGTGTATGTAGTAAATAACACCTGGCACAAATGTATCCAAACACCATGACACCAGAACCCAAGTACTGCTGCTGTTACTATACCCCTTGTCTAGACCCCGCTAAGGACACATGACAACTTGCTGACAGTTTAACTGTAATGATGAACCCACTCTGCCAGAATCCTAGCAGAATCTGCAGGATGGAATCTCCTCAGATGCCGTCTGGGTGTGCAATCGGTAGAAATGAACTGCTATATCCTAAAATCAACAGAGTAGCTATCATTTGGTGGGGGAGGTAACTATGCATGAGATGGACTGGCAGGAGATGTAGTTGTTACCCTAGAGGAAGAAGGTGATGCTGATGGAGAGTTAGTTGTTTCACTAGTCGTGGAACTTCATTGTCTGTCTGGGTTTCTTTATTCTTCCTCCTCTTTGATCTCCACCTCACCTCTTGTTGCCTTTCCGGAGAGCCAGGGGTTAAAGTAACAACAGTGGTAGATTTCTGTAATGGGTGTTTGGCTTTAATATGTTTGACATAAATGTAATGGTGTCTGTGTTTCATATGTGTTATCAGGGAGGTTGTGCCAAGGTGTGTTCCCTCCTTTCCCCTTCTCATTAACTTGTCACAAACTTTGCACTGTACTGTTGTTGATGACTGCACTGAAAAATAGTCCAACACCCATGACTTCTGATGGGAGGGATAGGGAACAGGTGGAGAAGAATTACCTATTCTTCTTGTCTTCCACATTCCCCTTTACATTCTATGTCAGTGGATAATGTTGCTGCTGTTGCTGCCCCTGCCTCAGATTCAGCACTGCAACTAGGACTAGGAGTATTGCTGGGACTGGCAAGTAGAACCTGTCCTAGTCCCATATCACTTGTTGACCCCATTTCCACTGTGTCCACGGTTGTTTGTGGCACACTAGCCTGCTCCTCAGAATACTGCTGCCCTTGCAACTCAGTATCAGCAGCAATTACAGCAGTTTCAAGTTCCACTAGTGGTGGTGATGATGATGCCCATCATTATCCCTGCCTCCCATTCTTTCTCAGTTTCTGATAAAAAGGCCATCATTGTCTCTTACACCACAGATTCTCCACCATCTCCCACTCCCTACATGATGCTGATACTCTATTACAGACATCTCACTGCTGCTTGGAGGAGGTGATGAACAATGTGACAGAGGGGGCCCTAATGTCAGACTTGGCATTTAGCTTTGATTGGTACCTTCCACTTAAAGGAGCAGAATGTAAGGATCCCAGGGCATTCCTATACAAGGTGCAAAAACAACCCCTCAGTATTCCCACATCTGATACATCTATACATCTGACAGGGGGTATAATAAGTTATATGCAGGATCTTGTGCTGAATCAGGCAATAATTAGTGTATATAGATACTGCCCCAAGGCTTCCCTTATCCAATGCACATTCTCAGCCTTCCAGTGGACCCAGATCCCTCTCCCAATGGCCTCTAAGTGAAGGGTGCTCTCTACAAGTTTCTTTTTCCAGTCATTTATAAATAAATGAAACTGGTTTATTAGGGTTTTTATTAAGGACTGGAGATAATAAAATACATTTTAATATGTTGAGAGATTGGTTGCCTCTCTGTGTCTGCAAGGTGTGGTGGAGATGTAAGCAGGAGAAGAAAAAAGTATTGGGTATGTTATATTCTATATGGAGCTGTTCAAACTGCTTGCCCCAGACAATTAGTATCGTATATTGCCCAAATTGATCTCAAGACCAAGCAAGTGATCCAGCCCAACCTCCCCCAAAGGGGGGTGTTTTAATTCATAGCTTGATAGCCAGTTGTGGACCTTAAGATGGATCATATCTTAGCCAGGGCCAAGGAGCACATCATCAGTTTTATGGAATGTGTGTGTAGTGTCTGGTAAAGCATATACCAGTGCAAATAGTCACTGAGCAGAGAGGTAGTATTTGTAGAAGTCTAGCAGAGAGATCTCACCCTGGTCTGAGGGCATTAAGGATTGATATTTTAATCCTTGGAGGAGAGGCAGGTGGAGATTGGCCAGCTTCTTTTCTCCACATATACCTGAAGTGGTGGGGGCTAGTTGTGTTGCTGCTACTGCCTCAGGAGTAGGGATGGGTGAAAAGTTTCATCTCAAACTGAAATCGGCAAATAATGGCACTTTCCGCTTGGCAAATATTTTCCCACAAAATGTGCAGTTTTTCTGCTTTTTTCCCACCTTTTTCATCCATTAAAATCAATGGGAAGAAAAATTTTTCTCCATCACACAAAAGTTTTCTACATGCCATTTTGTGTTTGTGAGAGGAGACAGCGGTACATTTTTTGAGCTAGAGAAAACAGAGAGGGGAAATTAAGTTTAGTTTAGGGAATCTTTTAGGTAGGACATTTGTTCTGTTAGGAGAGTCAGTGAGGCACTCTGCGGAGAAGAAGTCCATGGGACTGACTGGCAAGACATAGGGAGCTAAGGACCTATTTGCTTGCTGATCTTGCTGTTATTGTCTCTGTGCTGGGTGGGGACGTCTGGGGAAAGATGTTGTTGATTTTTTTTTTTTCAGTTATAATTTTTTTTGGACACACTGTGATAAAACAAAAGGGTGGACAACTTAAAAAAAAAAAAGAATAACAAACTAAATATATTAGGTGACAGTGTAACCGCACAAGAGGAAGGGGGAGGGATCGAGCAGTGCAGGGACGTGAGAGTAAAGTAGTAGTTCAAAAACTGACTGCAGCAATGGTTGCTGCAGCATGTACAATCAACGATGATGATCCCTCTCCTACAAGGGAGGATGCAGTTTGTCAAGGTTCCAGCAAAACTTCTAGCACCACCAGTGCCAGTAAAAATAAAAAAAACATATAAGAAGAACACTGAAGATGACAAGAAGTCATATTCAAGTGTTGATGATGCTGGCAATAGCATAATAATAATAACTCTTTATTTATATAGCGCACACAGATTCCACAGCGCTTTACACTCATATTGGTCCCTGTCCCCATTGGGGCTCACAATCTAAATTCACCTATCAGTATGTTTTTTTTTTTGAAGTGTGGGAGGAAACCGGAGTACCGGAGGAAACCCACGCAAACACTGTGAGAACATACAAACTCATTACAGATGTTGTCCTTGGTGCTAAACACTGAGCCACCATGCTGCCCTGAGGAAGGTGTAGTAGCTGAACTGCCTGCTGCATCAGACAGGGAGAAAAACAAGCACCAAAAAAACTGTCCTCAAAGTAGTAGCAAACTTTGTTATAGTAAAAGTAAAAAGAAATTATTTGAAACCTCTAAAATCTTAGAGGAATATAAGGGTAGTAGTGGGCAAGAATTGTCAGGTGATGCTGATGCTGCTGAATGAACTAATGATGACTGATGATGATGCTGATGCGGATCTAGAATATATCTCTCCAGCATCCTTGTCTTGTTCAGATACAGATGAAGTTGAAAGTGAGGATGATAACATGACCATAAGGTTAGCAGAAAGTTGAAGGCTGAATCTTCCACCACTTGTAACGAGCACTGTGCCGGTCTATAAACTGTTTGAGAAAGCCATTGGAAAGTCTGACCCTGGACAAGCACAGTTGTCAAAAAGCACAGTCATCCTATCAGTCATCATCAGCATCATCATCTCTTCAAAGTCCAAGTCCCACTCAGCCACACACACCTATTTTGAGTACCCAGCAACAGCAAAACAGATTAACATCCACAATATTAGATATGACGAGTGCCTCTGCTGTTGCTGCTGTAAGTGCTGCACCTTTGACACCTAGCAGTAGTGGCAGTAGAATTACATCAACATCTAGCTCCAGTAGTAGTAGTAGTAGTAGCAGCAGCACAACCTCAGGAACCCCTCTTTCCATGAAGTACACAGTATGCAGATACTTCACTCAGGATCCTCAAGATAAGCATGTTTCTATCTGTTGTCTGTGCAAAAAGGCAGTGAGCAGGGGGAAAGCAGGCTCACACCTAGGCACCTCCCCTATGAGATCCCACCTGAAGCACAAAAACAGGTCTGACTGGGAGACACACTATCAGCAGGCCAAAGTTGCCACAACTAT
The DNA here is from genome assembly GCA_037306005.1 of Rhinophrynus dorsalis. Lineage (NCBI taxonomy): Eukaryota > Metazoa > Chordata > Amphibia > Anura > Rhinophrynidae > Rhinophrynus > Rhinophrynus dorsalis. The sequence continues at coordinate 260,505,082 of CM074722.1, forward strand.
CAGCAGCCAAAGCACTTTAAAATGTTCACAGGGCTCTAGGGCAGAAAAAAGTAGTGAAGTTATTTATGTGTCAGAGAGTGTGCTACTGCCAGTGCCAACAGTTAGTTCAGTCCAAATAGCACCTATGGCTCCTGCTGCAGAGGAATATGACAGACAAAGCCAGGACAAATATATTAACAGCAGCACATATGAGGAGGTGGAGGAGGGATGTGAAGAAGGGTTGTCACCATCTACCCCATTTGGGACCACTGTTATGACCGGTAAGTAATGTGTGTCAATAACCTGAGAAGGAGGATAGCATATGACAAAGGTAAAAACATACACAAATGCCGCCACCACCACTACCATACACATCTGCCACATTGTAGGTTGTCCTTTATTTGTTTTTTATTACTTGACATCATTCTGAATATGTGCCAGTGTTACTTAAGCAGGAAGTTAGTATTGCGGGCAAAGGACAAATGCATTCTGCATGCTAACACATTTTCCAAGCCATATGTAGCTGTAGGACTCACAACTTTGACTTTCAGCCACTTATTTCTAAACTACAGTCCTCAGAAGAAGTAATATTACAGTGTAAAATGTAATAGCTATATGAAATATAGGTGAAAAATGTGTTAAAATAGGCGGAAAATTTATTAAAATAGGTGAAAAGGAGGAAAATTTTGCATTGGCGGAAAGCTGAATTTTTTTGCAGGAAAAAGAGGAAAAATTACACGTTTTCTCGAAAGTCATATAGGAAATTTTTCACACTTTTCACCCACCCCTACTCAGGAGCATCACTGGATCTAGTAGTGGCAAGTGGAACCACGATCATTATCACCCATATAACTGTTGTTGATCCCATGCCTAATCATCCTGCTGCTTAAACAACTTAGCAGCAGCAGTGAGAACAGCAGCTGGAAAAGCTGCAATAACACTGGGGCATTTGGCACTGGCCATCATAACATGACCTGTTGACACTAGGCCAGTAGGGCATTTTTTTCATGGCTTTTTTAAAAAACCAGAGTTCTGCAAAAAAAAAAAAAGAATTAATGGGGGCTTGTTTCTAACAAGCCTAAGTCCCACAAATCACCTTGCTACATTTTGACCATCTAGGTTCACAGAAGCGAGTGATCCCTTGGGGTAAATTTTTACACTTGCGGCGTAACTGTACTAATATTTTGGATTTTAAAATACAGTCTCAAGAGTTAATACGGCACTTTCAGGATAGAGCTTACCCAAAAAGACAATTGTTAAGATGTTATAAAAGAGCATTGCAAAGTGACAATCTTATTTTTGACAACTCAGTGTCACGGTTCCCCAAAAATATTCAGGAGTCAGTACGGTATAGTAAATTGCAATTTATTGAATAACAACAAAGGTAGCACACAGTAGTAAGGTAGCAGGGATAAGAAGAGGGTCAAAAACAGCAAGCGCTATTATCAGAAATAGTAAGCTGCAAAGATTGACCACACTGCTAGAGACTATGCCGAAGCCACTGGTAGTCTCTGCAGGAACCAGGAACAGGAACTGGAATGGAACAGGAGCAGGAACATGATGTCTAGGTTCAGAACCACACCTGCAGTCAGTAATAGGAAGCGGATATCTGACTCACATCTGCAGTCAGTAATAGGAAGTGGATATCTGACTCACTCCTGCAGTCAGTATAAGCTTAGTCTACCAGAGTCCCAGGTCCGCACCAGATTGGGTGTCTGCTAGATACAGTGGACAAACAAGAGACTAGTCAGACAAAGCCACAGGTCAGCACCAGAGAGGGTAGTCACACAAGCCAGGTCATACACAGTTCAGGTAGTCAGCCAGAGCCACAGGTCTGCACTAGATTGGGTGTTCACTATCTAAGGATAAGGCAGGAGAATAGTCAGACACAGCCACAGATCAGCACCAGATTGGATGGTAAGAAAAGCCAGGTCATACACAGAGCCCAAGGAAACAGAACTATATTGTACAACAACGCAAGGGCAACTGAGTCAGAACTAAATTTCCCTTTTAAACCCCTTCCTCAGGAAGTAGATAGGAGGAGTCCACCAAAGAATCGAATAAAACAATGCCCTGCATCATTCTTCTGCTTTGGTCCTGCAGATGACATAACAATAAGCGATGCGTCCCTACTCTGTGTCATCTCAGCGACAATCTAGGAGACATTACTTACCATCCCACCAGAGGCCATGGACGTCTACTGATCCCAGCAACCACATATAGGCCAGGACCAATAAGAGATGCTTGGAATATGCCAGCATATGGTCAAATCTGAAAGGGAACTTAAAGAGACTTTGGCATGTTTTATCTTCAAATACGGTACTGAGAAATATTGTGGGGACATACCCGTTTATGGTGGAAAGAAGGTCACAGAATCTGCGGGAATAGCTGGTGCATTCCAAATTTACCAGGCAACGGGCTATTAGCTGGTTGGGTGGTGCTGGTGGGATGCACCGTTGTGGATCCTGCAGTGCCTGTAAATATGAAAACAATTTTTTATGCCACTAAAACATGAACCTACTCCATTAGACAATTTTTTCATTGTAAATCAGAAGGGATAATTTATGTTTTGACATGTCCATGTGACTATATTTATGTAGGGAAGACGATTAGGCAGCTCCTCAAACGGATGGAGAGTCCCATTGCTTGGCATTTCTGTGAGATGCATGCTGGATCTCCAGAGAGGCTGAGGGTGAGGGGATTTGTACAACTTAAGAAAAGTTTAAGAAGGGGTGATGTAGATAGATTGTTGTTACAAAAGCAGACAAGATGGATATTTATATTAGGAGCTATGGGAACTCAATGATTAAATGAAGAAATTAAATTTAGCATGTTCCTTTAAACTTTCTGCGATGCTGTCTGTATATGATTTTCCGTTTTGAGTAAATGTATATTATAGCTGTAATAATGAATACTGTGGCTTTAACTGGTAACTTAAGATTCCATGTCTGCTTGTGGCCTTAAAAATAATACCCGATATCCCTTTAAGATACATTGATTAGATATCTGTGATTGGTTTATTTTAATTTAGGCAACTTCTGTTTTTTTGATAATTTAAGGAACATGTATTAAATAGTTCATCTTGAAAATGCCCTTTACTTATGGGGCAAAATGCGTTGATGATTCCCTGTCTACATATCTCCTGGCAAGGAGATGACTCCTTGCCAGTTTATGAATTGTTACACCAGACTGAGGTGACCATGGACATGTGATACTATGATTGGAGGTTGATACAATCTCACTGCCTGGTATGGAACGAAGATCTGGTAAGTGTGGATGCTGAAGAAAGCAGGAGAGAAGTGACTGTATCTACTAACATATGAAGCGACACCTTTATGATTATATGGAAGACATCAGAGACGTAAGGTTTACATCTGCTATTTCCCAGCTAATGCCATTTGATTATGTACGTCTTAGTACAGATGTGGTCATGGACTATGTTGGTTATAGTCTGGCAGAGGTCTATAAACTCCATTTATACACAGTCTGCTGATATGCTTTAACTGGATGTTGTTATCAAATGCTGTTGTTTCTTTGTGGCATTATCTACTGGATGGAATCATCTTACGCTTTACTAACACAGAACTAATGTACTGTTTTAAGCCTGGCTACATCTACTTATTTTTTGCTTGCAAGCTTATTAACTCTTACAGTGCTGGGCCCAGCTAGTTATATTACTTATAGCTATCTTGGAGTATGTGGTTTGTTTACTGTTACTGAAGGGATATATATATTTCTCTAATAAATTTGGAGAAGTTTGAGTGCTGGTTTTTGATCAACTTTTTTTCTTTTATGTTTTTGCAAATAAAATGATAGTAGCGTTTATAATTTACTTTTATAGAGAATGTCATCATTTTTAAAGTGGATTTTGTCTGAATTTCATGTTTAATGAAAATGTGTTTTGTTGGTAAGAAAATAGTTGTAATGTCAAATTCAACCTCTGTGAATCTGCAGAAAACCAACATTTCTTACTACTGAAAGAATCCAGGAATTATTTAAATTGTTTAATGTGTCATGTAAACAAATTACATGGAACTCCAAAACAATATGTGACATGATTTACAATGGGAACACAATGAAAGCTATAAATCATCTTGTTGGTAGCAGAGAAAATAAAAGTGGTATTATGAAATAACCTTGGCAGGTACATTATCCTATATCTAATATGTTCTCCAGTAATACATTATAAATCACATAAAAGAACCTTAATCTTAAGTTCCATTTCTTGGTATTAGTGCATTGTCAGCCATTAGGACCATAACAGTTCAATGATTGCTTTGTTTACACAGCAAATATCTCTAAATCCTTGAATGGTATGACTGAATGAAAACTGAATTAAGACTTCAGTAAGGGATTATATTGGATATTTAAGAAAATAAATGCAATATATTTTGTTTACTATATGTTTTATTGATTTGCTGTATATTTATATCCTTTATTGATTAATTCAGAAATGGATGAAATATTTTTCTTAAATCAAAAACACTAGTCAGTTAAATGTAGGGCTAATTTGCAATTACACTAATATCAATGCAAACATAAAACATAGTTATATCTATCTCTTTTTACTAATCTAAGCGCTTCTGTCTTTTCTTTCTTTTGTTGTTAATGTTTTGTTGTTTTATTTTATCCTGTATTACCCATTTATTCTTGCATAGCTATATGTATATTTATATAGCCTTATACACAAAAGGAAGTTTGTGAAAAAGGGTCTTCTGTTCAACTGTCCCAATCTGCCTTACAATCATTGTTCAGTTCTATTTTTAACTAGAAATGAGTTAAACAGTTTCAAAAGTTTGGATTATATTTGCACCATCACATTGCATGACTTAGCTGTTGTGTACTAAGGCTTGGATTCCACTTGAGCAAAACCTTTGTCCCTTTTTTTTTGTTGAAAACTTAAATTTTTCATTTGAGAGACAATAGGATTCAGTGTATTTTTTGTACAATCTTCAGTTGATTACTGTCAGTTCTGGCTTTTCCCTTATTCCTGCCTGAGTTTGTCCTGTATCCTTTTAGTCCTGGTACCTTAGCACAAATTCACAGCCATGTTTTCCCTTGTCAGAGTATATCCTGTTTGTAGCCAAAGGGAATTCTTCAGTCAAGTGCTCAGAGCAGGTCACAATAAAGATAAAGAATAGAGATAAATAAGGATAAAGAATGATCAAAATTAATTTTACTCACAGCAATGAAATCAGGTTTGTTGCAGTGTTGTGTGCCATTCATTGTTTTTCCCAGTAATTGCCACTGTCCATAGCAGTGGTAAAAATCTGTCACCCACATGCTGATGTTGAATACAAAAAGATATCCTGCTTGTATACCGGCACAACGTGTTCTTGTGGTTGCATCTGATGTTTGATTGCCTCCAAGCCCGATAATATGCATGAGTGTATCCTGGCTAAAAAAGCTGTGAGCTGGTGACCTGTTCTCCCTAAATGATCACACTAAACTTTATACCAATAATTGGTACCCTCATCTCCTTAATTTTGTTACTAAATGTTTTGACCATTGATATGTGTAATATCCTGATTTAATATGCAACTGATTAATTGGGCCATTGTGTCTTCTTACAAATATTTTAGAATTCTTCAATTCAAAATTCCAGGTGTAAGGGTGATGTATTGCAGTTAAAGCAACTTCCCATTCAACTTTCAAAGCAGTAAGTTGTGTAAACTTTGATGTATATTTGGAGAACTCATTTTCATAAAATTTTTGAAAAGAAATGTTGCATGGCAAAGACACATAAAATGGTGCTACTTTTGTATTTCAAATTCTGTTTAGCTGTTTTTCAGCTGTTAAATTTATCTGGATACTCCAGCCATTTAACATAATGAGTCTTGCCTTTCTTTTCCTTAAAGCCCTCTCAATTCTATAAATATATTTGTTATGTAGACACACTTTCTGTGCCTCTTTGACATAAAAATAACCTTAATCTTTTAGTTTATCTAGAGGGTTCAGACCTTTAGGCCTCAATGAAATTCTCCCCATCTCCAAAAACAACACCCACCAGCATTTTTTCAAGCACTGTAAGCAATTCAATTACCAGTGCATTGAACAAATACCGGCAGAAAAAAAAGCACGTTGGCACTAAAGTTTGTGACCATTGCAACCTATTAAAAATGCTGCCGCCTTTATCCTGTTACGGGTTTCATCATCAGTTCCCCAAGAAGCTGATTGGCTGGGAGGTGCGTAAAATGCATCCCATCCAATGGTAGGCTAGAAACCATTTTTGAACAGAGACCATATAAAAGCCAGTCTCTGTTCATTTTTTTTACAGAGATCTTCGGGCAATGGACCCAAAGGTGTCAAGGTGCAGGGATTTTTGGCCTGCAATACTGCCGCCATCACCAGTGACAGCGGCAGTGGTGGCAGCATCTTCAACACTTTAACTACCTGTGGATAAACTTATATTTACTATGGAGAAAAAAATATTATGCTAAATGGATTTGGACAATATTTTTTCCCATTGTGGAATGCTGACACTGAGTTAACCCTTTGAGTGCCAGAGAGGTACGCGTTGCATACCCCTCTGGCACTCAAAGGGCTTACTAATGCATCACTTGGAAACATATTTTTTAAAACACTATTTTAATATGGACTTTGTTTTTTTTTTTACAGGGACACCTTTAGTAGTAGTAGTGTGAGCAGGATAGGTCGACTACCTGTGCCTGCTACCAGTGCTGCGCATACTGCCAGAGCTGCAATTGCTGTCAGTGCTGCTCCTGCTGCCAGTACTGTACCTGCTGCCAGTGTGTCTTGTGACATCAGGGGACCCAAAATCACACTTACCATCCCCAAGCAGTCCCACCACTAGTACTAATAATTAGATGGTCCAGCATTTTGTACAGGGTGTTAGAGTGAGGGAGGGTGTGATCATATTACTAGTGAGGAGGAAGACTCAGCTACTGAAACTGATGTGGTTGGTGTTAGTAGTAGTAACATTGATGGTGAAGCAGCTGGTGAGTCTAGAGATAGGGAAATGATAGGGGTAGTAATGCAGAGCAGCCAGACTAGCGGTCAAGGAAGCCCGCAAAATTCCCCTTACCCTGGGAGTCCTCTTCCGCCCACAGCATTGTTCAGGTGGAACATGATCCTGAAGAAGACAGAACTGTTGCCTAGCAGCAATAATACCACCACCACCACCAGTAGCACATATCAGCTGCCTGTGCCTGCTGCTAGTGTTGCCAGTCTGCCTTCTTTAGGTCAACAAGAGATGGCAAGTGTGATATTAGGGGAACTTGGTCATATTTCTCATCACCTCCTCCAACAGGTGAGATGTCTGTAATAGAGCAGCAGCAGCAAGGAGGGACTGGTGGTGGTGATGATGGTGGAGAAGCTGAGGTGAAATTGACATCAATGGCCTTTGTAGCCAAAACTGAGAAGGAATTTGAGACAGGGATGAGGATGGGCATCACCACTACAACCAGCAGTGAGCTTTTACAATATGCTGAGTTTGCTACCGCTCTAATTCCTGCTGCTGCTGAGTTGCAAGGGCAGCAGGATTATAAGGAGCAGGCTAGTGTCCACAGACCACTGTGGACACCGTGAGAATGGTGTCAACAAGTGATGCGGAACTAGGACAGGTTCCACTTTGCAGCAGCAGCAATACTCTGGTCCTAGTTGTAGTTGCTGATTCTGAAGCAATAGCAGCAACAGCAGCAGCATCTTCCTCTGCCTCAGCCAGTGAAGGGGAATGTGGAGGAGAAGAAGAAAGAGGCCATTCTTCTCAACCTTTCCTCTCCTCCCTGAAGTCCTGGGTGTGAGATTATTTTTCTCTTGAACTGTCCCCCAAACACCAGTCAATAACCCCCACAAAAAAGATTCCCTATTCAACTTATTCTTTCCCCAGACTCTACCCACAAACGCAGGTATCATCCTTAGACCCCTTTTTTTCAAATCTGCTCCTAATCTAAAATCTTTAAAAGTAAATGCTTCTTTATATCTAAAAACAGTGTGTAACTGTACATAATCTTAATATTTTATATGTATGTATATTTATATGTGTATATATATATATATATATATAATAATATGTAATTTTAATGCTTCTCAATTTGTGTAAGTATGTAACCCTTTACTGAAAACTATCCAGGACATACTTGAAAACGGGAAAAATCTCAATGTATTCTTCCTGGTATAACATTTTCTAAATAAAATAAATAAATATATTATACCATGTCTTATGGGTTTTTTTTTTAAATTGTATTTAAGGGGTACAAGATTGTTTCAGAGCTTTCCATGGCTTAATGCTTCAGGCTGGAGCTGAGACTCCCCCCGGGGTCTTACGCCTTTACTGTCCCATAAAGGTTGTTCAATTTCTGCCTACTCTGATCCTGTTCCTTATAACCGCCTATATCAGGTTTGATGTGATTTAGAGGGGAGCCAGCACTTGATAACAAGATGCCTTTGTTTGTTTTATGCCCGCCCTTTATCTTATTCAGACACTGGTTCTTTAGGTGCCTTTGTCTGTGCCTGCATATATCCTACACAATGGTGACTAGGTTTCTCACAAAAAAACCCAAGTTGTTGTCTACCTTTTTCACAGGAAAATCTGCTTTAAACACAGTGATTAAAATCTTCGCATTTTTTGCCCATCGGCAAAAATTCTTCACCTTTTTTTTTTTCAATGGCTAGAAAGTTTCCACCCACTGATTAATGTGTTTTTCGCCTTTTCGCTATACAAAAGTGACATATTCCAGGAAGTGAAACACAATAGAAACAGCTACAGAGTGATGTAGATGTGCTGTGCTGTTTTGCTGTGATCTTTTTAGCAAAATGTAGGCACAACAAGCTCATAGTGACTGCTATCCCTATGAGCAAGTTTAAAACTAAAAAAGGAGGAACTGGAAGGACCGTTATGTGTCCACTGAGTATGATGAGGAGAAAGTGACCACTACAAAACCAATGCTGGCCAGGCCCCCTAAATCACCTCTAGGGATCTTGGGGACATTAATATTAAGGGAGGAAGAAGAGGGTAGTATTGAAAGTAGGACAGGTCAGCTGCCTGTGCCTGCTACCAGATGTGCTGCCCCTGCAGCAACCATTGTTGTGCCTACTGCCAGACATGCTATCCATGCTGCCACTGGTACTATGCCTACTGTCAGACATGCTGCCCCTGTTGCCACCAATGCTGTGCCTGCTGCCATTGCTGATCCGGCTGCCAGTGTGTCTTGTACTATTCAGGAGAGGGGGGAAGATGATGCCAAGTGTGACAGCAGTGTTCCCTAAGTCACACTTGCCATCCCTAAGCAGACCTGTCAATGCTAGTACTACTACTAACAAGGTCTAGCAGCTTGTTAGTGTTATCAGATGGAGTGAAGGAGTGAAGAAGAATAAGGGTCTGAAATTGATGTGGTTGGTGTTAGTGAATTGTGATAGTACTAGTAACAGTGATGGTGAAGCAGCTGGTGGGATTAGTGGTAGGGGAGTGGTAAGAGAAGCAATTTAGAGTGTCCAGACAAGTGGTCAAGGGAGACCACACCATTTCCCTGACCCTGGGAATCCCCTTCCCCTCACCGCATTGTCCAGGTGGAAAATGATTCTGAAGAAGGCAGAATTGTTACCTACCAGCAATAATATCACCATCACCAGGAGCACAGACCAGCTGCCTGTGCCTGCTGATAGTGCTGCTAATCTGCCTTCTTCAGGTCCCCAATAAATGGCAAGTGTGACATTAGGGGACCCTCTGTCACATTTTTCATCACCTCCTCCAACCAGCATTGAGATGTCTGTAATACAGCAGCAGCAGCAGCAGCATGGAGGGACTAGTGGTGGCGATGATGATGATGGCCACCACCACCAGCAGTGAGCTTTTGGAATTCACGAATTTGGAACAGCTCTAATTCCTGCTGATGCTGAGTTGTAAGGGCAGCAGGATGCTGAGGATCAGCCTAGTGTGCCACACACCACGGTGGACACAGTGAGAGAGGGGTCAAGAAGTGATGTGGTACTAGGAGAGGTTCCACTTGCCAGCAGCAGCAATACTCCTGGTCCTAGTTGCAGTGCTGATTCTGAGGCAGTAGCAGCAAAAGCAGCAACATCATCCTCTGCTAAAGTCAGTGAAGGGGATTGTGGAGGAGAAAAAGAAAGAGGCCATTCTTCTCCACCTTTTCCCTACCCCTGAAGTCATGGGTGTGGGATTATTTTTCTCTTGGGGTAGGAACAGAGCAGTCATCACCAACGACACTGTGAGCAAATTGTGACAAATCAGTAAGAAGAGGAAAGGAGGGAACGCACCGTGGTATAACCGCCCTGATAACACACACATGAAACACAGACACCATGACATTTATGTCAAACATGTTAAAGCCAAACACCCACCACAGAAAATTGAGCAACACTGTTGCTGTACTCCCTGACTGTCCAGAGAATCAACAAGAGGTGAGGTGAAGCTCAAAGATGAAGAGCGAAACAAGTAGCTCACCATCACCTTCTTGCTCTAGGGTAACTACATCTTCTGCCAATCCACCTCATTCAACGTTACCTCCCCCACCAAATGATAGCCACTCTGTAGATGTTAGGATGTGGCAGATCGTGTCCAACCATTACACACTGTGTGGTGCACTGACCACACATGGCAGTGTGGTGGAGGAGAATCGCAAGCAGTGCATTAAGCAGCAATGGTGAGCATAACACCTATGCCGTCATCTGTATCTTCTGCTAGGGTCCAGGCTATGGAAGACATAGACTGTCCCTGTCCCAACGCTCTTAGGACTCGATTTAAAGGCAGCCATTAGTAAAAAAAAAATCACTAACGGGTGCGTTAAGTTCCATGTAGCAATTCAAAGATCCGTCTAAAGAACAGCTAACAGCAGTTTCACAATCCTTACGGCCGATACACTTACGTGCATTCAGAAGCATGGAACAACATACCTCAGAGCTATTCAAAGGCTTGCGGTACTGGTAACGGCTGAAAAAAAAGACACACCTAACGGCAAAAAGTTAAGACCCACTTTTCTTAGCCGTTAGACACTTAACGGGCAAAACAAAACACCCGTTACATAGGAAAATACACAAAATGCTTACCGCACAAGCATGTAAATGGAAAAATTAACTCATGCAATGCCAAAACAACACAAAAACATGGACACACAACACAAATTACTCCACACACAACAACAACCAACACCACAGGGACAATGACACACAAAAAAACAACAACAAAACATGGCATGGAACAATGGGGGTTATCACACAAAGCGGACACCTGCAAATACAAGCTCACCTGGGCAACATCAACATGTGACCTGCACCCCACAACTACACCCCCGCAAATGGCAGACACATACCAAGCACAACACACAACATCTTATAACACACACACCTGCAAACACTTACCTGGACAAAAACAACTCTCCATTGGTCAGCACTCACCTCATCACCACACCTACACAACGCCCTATCAAGTACTTAAAGGGACAACTCAACATACTCACTTGTGGTTTGTTTTCCACTCAGGGAGGGAGAGAGAGAGAGAGATAGAGAGAGATAGAGAGAGCAATCAGTATGTTGGGTTACATATTGTTGCGAAGACTGCAGAGAAGGCGTGCAAGGGAGAGAGCTAGGGAACATCAGCAACCTCCAAGCACGCCTGATCAACAGCCTTCACCTGTTGCAAGTGAGGATGCTCTGGCTCAGCAGCCAGGAGTTCATCCCCACCTGGAGGGCAGCACCTGCCTGAAGATGCACAGCTGCAGCAACAGGATGCTCCACAGCAGCAGAGGATGTATAGACGACCACCATGGCCCAGGGTATACCGCCCAAGGGCCACCCTCTTTGGAATGACCGATGATGAGGTAATTGATCGCTACAGGTTGAGGCCTGACAGCATAATTGCCTTGTATGAGGTCATCAAAGAGCAGGTGGATCCCATCTACATCCAAAACCATGCCCTAACTGGCCTGCAGAAACTATTGTGTGCTATACACTTCATGGCAAGTGGGGCCTTCCAGTCCACTGAGGGTTACGCATCTGGCATGTCACAGGCCACATTCTCCAGGGTGCTGGCCCAGGTCCTGCCAGCCCTCAAAAGCAAGGCCAGTACTCATATACATTTCCCCACCACTGACATGGACTGGATACATGTCAAGCAGGCCTTTTACACAAGGGGAGGCATGCCCAGGGTCATGGGTGCTATAGATTGCACCCATGTCCGGATTAAGGCCCCAGCAAGTGACGCACAGATATTCATCAACAGGAAGAACTTTCCATCAACGTGCAGATGGTGTGTGACAGCCATATGAGGATAATGAATGTCTGTGCAAAGTATCCTGGCAGCTCACATGATTTATACATTCTCCAAAACTCCTCAGTCCACAGAGATTTCGAGAATGGAACTTTTACAGGCGGATAGCCTTTGGGTGAGTTCACAATACAAAATCACACCAATACACAATACAAAATCACACCACATACACAGGTGTACAAACAACGCTGCTCAGCATGCTCCTGACCCACAGCTACTACGTCTACCACACAAAACATCATTCACACAACATGTGCTCCCTGTCTCACCATGTCACTCACATTACACAGGTGATGCTGGCTATGGATGCAAGTCCTGGCTACTGACCCCTGTGGCCAGTCCTCGAACACATGCCCAGGAAAGGTACAACCAGGCTCATGGCAGAACGAGGAATGCCATCGAGCGGACCTTTGGCCTCCTCAAGTCAAGATTTCAATGTCTGGACCACTCGGGGGGAGCACTGCAGCAACATAATTGTGGCGTGCGCAATACTGCACAACATCACAGTGGATACCAGGCTGCTGGATCACATCCAGGACCCCCCCATACATGAAGTGCCCATGGACATCGGCCATGTTGAGGAGACCCTGAGAGGGACGCAGATCAGAGACAGGCTCATCACAGAACACTTTACATGTGAGTATAACACAGGCATGCAAACAATCCATGCAAGTCCCCCATCAGTCCTGTGACACTAACCACACTACACATTTTGTTCTGTCTCACCCCACAGGAACAGTGACACAGCACTGCACTGGCAGTGGACGTGGCAAATTGTGTGTGTGGACTCAAAAACCATCCTCCATTCCACTCTCCACGTTGACATACAGACCCCAAGGATATCACGCACACCCTCAGGAGAAACAAGGTACAACACATAACCCATGTTCATCGCCTTACAGGGCTTGATTGACAGCAACTAACTTGATTTGCCATGATCATAGCCAGAGCAACCATGCTAGCCTTGTAGTGAAAGAGTGTTATCCAATGCTATGCATTGGATAATACTCCATCACATCAGGGGTTAAAGGGCCATTGGACTCAATATGGGACCTGTACTGTGCTAGAGCTGAGAAGAGCAGCACAGGGGTGGATGTACAGTAGTATTGTTACACAACGTAGAGGTCATGAAACGTAGATCAGATTACCAGGGACTCCATGCTGACCTGTGAGTGTGCAGACATATGTGCCCATGATATGAATACACACATCAACAAATATGTACTAATAGTTCCATGGAACAAATGACATTGGGCTGCCACTGTCACTTTCACAGTGGCAGCCCAAATTCATTACTTCCATGGAGCTCTCTGAACACTTGTTGATGTGTGTATTCATGTCAGGGGCACATATCCATAGGGCTGGGGCACATGTCCTTAGTTCTCCACATAATTGGTTACAGATGAGTACACAACACATTGTCAAGCAATGGTTTGTGTACTCACCTGTAATTAAGAAGATTGAGGGGATTATAAAGTTGAAATTGTTGTTTCTTGATGATCAGTTCAGGTCTATTGTTCCAAATCCTGTCCTCTTGTCCCACAGGCATCCATAACATGATCCATCCTTGAACTGAAGCTCTTCCATGTGACTGGATTGATGTCTTGACAACACCTTCATGAAGATCACCCCTTGCTATTTCTGGTGATGTTGTTAGTGATGCAATGTTTGACCTGAGGTTCACACAGACCTCTACTGGAACATTCTCATATAGACGCAGAAAACACAAATTCACAAGTGTAATAACCTGTACAGTTAGGATGCTCATCTACAGAGTTGTCAAACTTTGTGGACAACACATGAGCAGGACAGCAGTGTTATTAAAGTAGCACGATTTAGTTTCAAAGTACATTTAGTGTTCTCATACAAGTGTTCAATGCATATAGGCAATACACACAGAAAACACATGTACTTTGAGACACAATAAAGATGAACCATCACTAGTCAATCATCTGTGTCTGTATGAGGATATATTGGATTACACATTTGTTAATGCGTAACCACACTCAGGATAAAGTATCCCCCATACATGAAAAGGCATCACCCACATCACAGGAGTCCACCACTTGTTTGCAAGTGAGTGGACTCTGTGATGTATTCACGCAAACAGATGGTGGCAGTGATACAGTAATGTGTTGTGGGAGTGATAAAGAGGTGATACAGGGGACATACTTCCACAGTGAATTCCTGTCCACAGTTTCTGTGTTGCTCAGTATAATCAATGTTCTGTGATATTGCTCCACTTAGACATATCACAGTACATGGGCTACATCAACGAACAACCAGACCAAGAGGACAAGTGTTTTCACTGGTGAGGTCTGTTACACCCTTAGGAAAAACAACAACTCAACTTACTGGAGGCCCCAATGCTCACCCCAGGCTATCAATGTGTGTGCTACACATTGAAGTCCTAGGTTAAAAACATTGGGTTCCCCAGTAAGTCAGTTGCACAATGAGTGTTTGAGTCCAAGACAACATTGATGCATATTCCATTTATCTGTCCTTCTTATTATGTCACCGCTAAGTCACATAGCCGTTTGTTTGGTTATCCCCTTAACCCTCTGAGTGCCAGAGTGGTACCCAACGCATTTCTTTGCAATGCGTTGCCTACCACTCTGGCTATCAAAGGGTTAAACACAACATTTGATGTAGACGAATGTTCAATGTTGTACCAATTGTTGTGCTAAGGGGTATGTTTTGTTGTTCAAAATCAACACACAACATTGCCATATAACACAGTTGTGTAATATGGCTCCAGGGATGTATTTCCAGTTGAATTTGTACAACGATGTGTGTGTGTGTGTGTGTGTGAACCCATGTTGTAACATCCCACAAACATCTTACCTAGGCAGAAGTTGTGTTCACTGCATTGTTTGGCAATGCATTGGAGACAACTCTGCCACCCAATCTATGACCTAATACAAAGCAGATCAGACAGGATTCAAAAGCACAATGTTCCTTTATTCAGGGGAAATTTAACATGTTGGGCATTTTATTTTTTTTTCTTTGGGGGGCGCTTAGACTGTGTGGCAGAAGTGGATAACCTGGATGATCCCCTGGCCACCCTTTGCCCCCTAGGTGTGGCTTCGGGGGTCACATTAGAGGGGGTGGTGGGGCAGTGGATCCCTCTGTGGAGCGTAGGGTCTCCCTCTCTAACCGTAGGTTCTCCCTGCGGTTCAGCTCTCTCAACTCCACCAGTACCTGTGCAAGCATGTCCATCACCCCCGTGTGGAGCTGATGGAGTTGAGTGTTGATCCTCATGACCTCCGACCCCAGGGCATGGATCCTTGCCTCTATCTTGTTAGTGTTTCTCCGGGATTCTCTACGGCTCCTGGTGATGTTGTCATTGGTGCAGAGGCTTGACCGGAGTAGTCTCCTTTGCAGAGCCATACACTCTGCTTCCATCCCCGTGGGGCATTCACTGCTGGTGATGCTTGTGCCTGGTGAATCTGCTGCTGCTGTGTCCCCCTCAGCTGCTGCTGTGTCCCCCTCAGCTGCTGCTGTGTCCTCCTCAGCTGGTGCTGTGTCCTCCTCAGCTTCTTCTGTGTCCTCCTCAGCTGGTGCTGTGTCCTCCTCAGCTGCTGCTGTGTACTCCTCAGCTGGTGCTGTGTCCTCCTCAGCTGCTGCTGTATGTGCTGCAGATGGGTATGTGCCCACCACATCAATGGACCCACTGCTGCCCACCGATGTCTGTGCTGGTGGAGGTGGTGGGGTAAACACGTCCCTTCGCATAGGGTGTTGGGGCTCCCCAAGCAGGCCCAGGTGTTGGTAGTCGAGTGGCCAAGGGTCATACCTTGGATCATACCTGGGGCCATGCTGGGGAGTCAGAGGTGGTTCAGCCAAAGATGGTGTAGCCAGAGGTGGTGCAGCCAGAGGTGGTGCAGCCAGAGGTGGGGCATCCAGTTGGGCAAGAGGTATGGATGTAGTTGGGTACGGTGCAGACTGGCTGGTCCCCTCCTCCGTATACTCCTCACTGGGTGGTGAGGTGGCCTTCTCCATGGGCTCCTGGAGTGCTGGAGGCACATAACCTGTGTGGAGGATTGAGATTGTGGGATCAGTAAACTTAGCCATGATGGTGTCAAATTGATATTAATACTTGATCTGTGGAAAGGGACATTTATGTTGTAGGGTTTATCCCCCTGTGTGAAACAACGATACTCGTACTGGTGAAGGGTGTTTTATTCTACATGTATCGTAGCTCAGGATTGAATTCCTTTGGTGCCACATCCCAGTGGCCTGAAATTGTACATTTGCGCTGTTGCCACTTCATCCTTTGTGGATTTATGCTCCCTGGGCCAAAGCTGGCCAGAGGATGGTCTTGCAACATT
Source organism: Rhinophrynus dorsalis (assembly GCA_037306005.1). Classification (NCBI taxonomy): domain Eukaryota; kingdom Metazoa; phylum Chordata; class Amphibia; order Anura; family Rhinophrynidae; genus Rhinophrynus; species Rhinophrynus dorsalis. The sequence continues at coordinate 260,521,633 of CM074722.1, forward strand.
GGCATAGTACATTTTCAGGCCACGGTGATATTGTCCATGGAATATTCAACTTTGAGCTGTTATACTCTTGGGATGAAACACCTTTCAGCAGTGGGAATACTCTTGCTTTACCCGTTGGATCAATCCTATGACATATATTTTTCCTTTCACATTTTAGGTATTACTATCACTTTAACGGGATAGCAATGGTTAATTTCACCTTGAAGTAACATTGTAGGCATCATGAAGAGATGTTTAGAAAGATGTTGCTGTATGTGACAGCTGGAGATGTCAGTTATTTTACCACACGGAGGCTCTTCAGCAGACTCAAAATTGACCCATTTGGAGATAACTACATCTTTGGCATTGTCTACAAAGTGTTCCTGGTTTGTAAGCACGCTCTGTGGACCATGTCAATGATGGATCCATCTCCAATTGGTTCAATTTTGTGTCCGCTGAAGAGCCTCCGTATGGTCATATGACTTCATCTCCAGATGTCACATACAGCAACAACTTTCTAAACATCTCTTAATGATGCCTACAATGTTACATCTAGGTGAAATTAACCATTGCCATGCCAAGGAACACAGTGAGGAATATGGTCTGATATGTGTGTATGTGTACCTTTCATATGGGTACAAACATATCCTTGATAGATATGAACCCAGAGATCTGTTCAGTACATGTGATTATCTTACTGCCTATATATGTGCAGCCATCACAAACTAACTTTCATTGATACCACTGATACCCATCCAAGGAAGGTGTAATATACTAGGTATGTGTACTCTGATGATGATATCAATATGAGTTAGTTTGTTAAGGGGTGCACATATATGGGAAGTAGGACAATCACACGTACTGAACCGAACTCTGGGTTCACATCTTGTTGGGACATATTTGTACCCATTTGAAAGGGACATATCCACATACATATCTGGTCGTTTTTCTTTCTGTACATATCTTTTTGTAATTGATCTGCAGTGTGATTCAAGTGGTATTCATCCCTATGTTATCAGTTCATCCCGTACAGTGCTGGATTTTGTCAGATTTGACATGTCACTCTCTGGTTGTCATGATGGTATCCTATGCATTGCATTGTGATGCATGGGATACCACCGCGGCAATCAGGGATTGATGTACATTACAGGATTCTGTCCATGAGGTCTGTTCAAGTTGAATCCTGAGGGGCAACAATGAAGCCAGTATTGAAGGATATCATTGATTGAGGCCTTTTTTGTCCCTGGATCAGCCCATCCATCCTTCTGTGTGAGGCAGCCAGACCCGATCATAGATATCCATAATTCATGGCCTGTTATTGACCAAACCTTAATGGTTCATACTTGGTTCCCATATGTATCCTGCAAATAGTGTCTGGTGTACCATCCATCCATGGCATCATCACTCCTGAGGATCCATATGTGAATCAAATGTGAGATATGTAAATTCAAGTTAGAGTAAATGATTGCATACACAACACCAAGGCCAGCTTTTTCACCTTTAGTTATGTGTAATCGTTTTTGGCCTGTGTGTTGCACATACAAGCAGTTATTCTCAGTTGCACTGTGATTTGTGACCTGATCCATTCTGTTGGTGATTCAGTAAGCCGTTAAGTGGACCTGATGAACTGATTATGATGCTGACTATAGACTAACATTGTAATTGGTAAAGTGAGGGTATGTAAGTGTAAAATTCTCTACATCAGCTCTTTTTCACCACTTAGTGAATGTCCCCTATGTGTCATGTAATTGTTAACCTATCGACATGTGTTTGTTGTCTGGTTAACCCTTTGAGTACCGGAGGGGTTGCCAAAGCATTGTTGATCGATGCATTGATAATCCATCTAGCACTCATGGGGTTATGTGCTGGATTCCCTGTGGGAACATGGGTAACATTGAGTGACAACAATTGTGATGTTTGGCATACAACACTTTTCTGAGCATGGTTTGTGTGTATTGTGTGTGATCAGCACAGCAACATGAGGGTTAACCAGGGAGTTGGACAGGTTTTGGCCTTGTTGAACCTTGACATTTGTCCTTGTCTTGCGTCCTGTTTAAACCCTCAGGGTGCTGTGTTGGTGCAGTTGTGTGGATGAATGAAGGGCAGATGTTGGGATGTGAGTGTGTTTGTTTGTGGTGGGTGTGTGCTTTGAGGTGGTGTGTGGTTTTGGGGTGATGCACTTACCAGTGGTGTGGAAGCTCCTCTCATCCCCAGTGTCTGATCCTCCAGGGGTGCCCTCAATGAGGGTAGATGACAGTGTCTGCTGCAGCCTCTCCTCCCATGCGCTGAAGGCGATGGGGACAGGTGGCCCACCTCTGGTGGCTCGGGCATGCAAGGCGGCATGCCCCATCTTCTTTTTGACCTGCCTTTTGCAGTCGCCCCATCTCTTCTTTATTGAGTCCACATCTCGTCTGCAGGTGGCCACCGCATTAACTCAGCTGCAGATTTGGCTCCAGGCAGCTCTCCTCCTCGCAGCCAGGCCAGGGAGTCTCTCCCCTGGGAAGAGGACATTCTTCCTCTCCAGCACAGCCTCCACGAGGGCCGTGTTTTCTTCCTCGGTATATCGGGGATCCCTGTCCCCCTCAGCTCCGGCATGCGAGGAGTCAGAACCGGAGTGTCCTGCCTGCTCTGCCCCTGCCTGTGTGTGGTGGTCCCCAGGAACTACCCCTCGTCCCACTGCAGGTTCTGTCCCTCTTCTTTGTGTGCCTGCTCTTGTGGGCCTGGTCCCCCTCCGCCCTGCGGATCTCCCTCTCCCACCCCTGCTCTTCTGAGGGATACCCTCCTGACCTTCCTCCGCCTCCTCCACTACTCTCCCCATCCCTCTCTCCTGCCATCATTCACCCACTCACACCCAGGCACTCTCACAAGCCCCCACAGACACACTCAATCCCACTCACTCTCTGTCACACACTTTCACTCACGGATTCACACTGTCAAAATAAAGTTTAAAATGTGTAACGTGTGATAAAAAAAAAGACTATGTGTATGTATGTGTATGTGTATGTGTTTGTATGGATGTATGTGCTATGTGCAAAAGTGTGCTATGTGTCTATTTAAATGTAATTATCTCCTCTCCAAGATCCTTCTACCTTCCTCCTGTGTATGCCTCTCTCTCTCTCTCTCTCTCTAAACACTATCCTCCACTCCTGGGTCCTGTGATCTAGCTTGCTGAAACTCGAAACACAGACAGGGTGTGAATGTTTGTGCATCTATCAGGGTTGCTAGACAACAGCAGCCGTAATGTTATATTTTGACTTAAGTTGTGTTTTAACGGGTGTTTGGGACACACGGTGATGCGAAATCAGGTGTGATGCTGGTTTTTATGTTACGTGTTTTTGTAGTGCCTACGCCCGATAGCTATTCTTGTACTCTTACCTTTGAATCTGCCATAAACCATGTGTTCTTTGCGGCCGATGTGCCTTTTTTAATTAGCGGATGGTTTAACGGCTGCCTTTAAATCTAGCCCTTAGGGTCCTTCACCTCCTCCTCTGTTGTATCCCCTCTGCCAACGTTACCTCCCACAACAGCTGATACCGATTCTGTAGATGCGATGATCTAGCAGTTTAGTGGTGCACTGACCACACATGGTGTTGTGGTGTAGGAGAATTGCAAGCAGGGCATCAAGCGGCATCTGAGGAGATTCCGTCCCACAGAATATGCTAAGCTGGTGGCAGGGAGGGTCCATCATTATTATTAAACTGGGGAGGTGTTCTTCAGCTCACAATAATCTAAATACCACGAGGGGAGGTTTCCCATTGCAGCTATTACTCAGTCTGCTATCACAGACGGATAAACTAGTAAAAGTAGGAGGGTGCCGGTAGCACTTAGGGTTGTTTGTATGTGTATGGTGTGTTTATTTATCATACTTCCTTGTGTATATAAGTATTAGGACCTAACATGAGAATATCTGTCATGCAATAATATAAACACAGATTATGTTCAATTCGTTTTGTATAGATGTTGAATAAATAATAATATAGTACAGTATATTCACACGGACACACGCAGTCCATCTTTGCTGCAATGTATCAGCGTATATAGTGTATTTGCCCACAGCGTATTGTTGCAATATTAAAGGGATTAGCTCAAATTACCTTCCCCATGAACACTAGCAATCTCAGTGTAATACATAAAATCATAAACATGTAGAGAATGTGGATATAATCAAGGCCTCTCTAGGAGTGTGACAGATAGATTAATTTTGTATCAAACCAAATCAAGTTTAAACATACTTCTCAGGAGAGTTCACTGTATCTCTGAATATCAAGTACAATCACAATATGAAACATAGAATCAAAAGCATACAGATGCAATAAAGTCCAATTTAGAAGTGTAGCGTATAGTCACTGTTAGAGCAGATACGAGACCGCTCAATATTCAGTATGTATTCCCTTTTGTTATGGCAATATCAATGGTCCAATTCCAGATAATTTAGGAATATAATGTCTTAAAGGGTGAGTTGTTCCACTCCTTAGGGTAATCCTTGTGCGGTTTTCCAGTTTCCGTATTGATATAAAAGGGGAACAGAAATGGAAAAGCGCTAGTATATACCTCAGATGCTGTATAATTTGTGTATATAAATAACAAACAAAGTGATACAATTACTTTTAAAGTTGAGGACTGGTGTTTCTTTTGGCTCACAACCGGTCTGAAGGCATGTAGGGACAGATAGTGCTGGTCCTTTCCACAAGTGGCACTGGTATCGATGGATGTAGGTGGTCAATAGTTTGTCTGTTACTCCTTTACGAGGTCTTATGTCCGTGTTGTCACGATTCTGCTTCTTTCCTCAGATCCCCAAGAGGATTGTTTCTGCTTGTTGAAACTCAAAAAGATTGTTTTAAGTGAATAATAGGATTACTCGGGTAGTGCAGATTAAAAGTTTTATTTGAAGATAACAGAAAGTATAAAATCTAATATACTCCTGTGATACCACCTCCAATCTGTTTTTTAAGCGTGTCAGATGACCCGCGTCCAGTATAGCATACAACTCTTACTCCACAGTAGGGCCCTAATGTAGAGTAGACAGAAAAACTGACAGTAGTGTATAATGGCTAGTGGTATATGTCTCCAAACCAGGGTTGGAGACATATACCACTAGCCATTATACACTACTGTCAGTTTTTCTGTGTCATTGATTGTTTTAGATAACACAGGAGTTCAGCCTGACACCATTCTCTTCATGCTTACACACCATAACACACAGCTAGGGGAGCGAATATCATATTCCCCTTATTTTCTTCTTCATCTGCTCCTCCCCCTTCCCCTGTCCTACTTGGGGGGCTTGCTCTTCATATTTTACCACCCTATCATCCCTAACTGAATACACTACTACTGTCTGGTGAGACACTTTCACACTAATTCTACCTTGTAGGCCCATGAGGTGCGCCCCTATCACTTAAAACCTATCAAGTGTACCCCTCTTGGAGACTTGATCTCCCTATAGCTTTCTTGGTCTTCAAGAGCTTTGTTGAGTTTTACTTTCTCTAGCTTTTGATTTTTGTTTAAATTGTCATTTTCTATTCTTGATGCTCTCTTTTGTTTACTCTGTTAATTACTCACTTTTTCTTTTTCCTCTTTTAGCTTCCTTCTCCCAAGTACCCACACCCCATATTCCCTTCTTCCTGGGGGGACTGTCATTCTATCTCTGCTACTGAACCTGAGTTGACCAACACAGACCTTTGCTTCTCTTATCTATACCCCTTGACACCTCTTACATTTAGCATATGTTGGTTTCTTTTACTTCCCTGAATACTAGGGGACTAAATTTACTGGAAAAAAGTTTTATGTGAAGCTGCTCGCCTACAAATATACTATTTTTACAGGAGACCCATTTTGCTTCTTTTCATCCTCCTACCTTTCACTCTCCTATTTTCACTAAGGCTTGGTATGCCTCATACTTATAGATGCTCATACCCCCTGGTTGCATGAGGATGAGTTGATAGATCCTGAAGGGAAGTTCCTGCTTATCCAAGGTAGAATACACGATACTCCTTTCACACTGGTCAATATTTATACCACCAAATTCTGCTGCTGTTAAAATTATCCAGACTCTCCAGATCTCATGTACTTGATATTTGGAAACTAATTAACTCCACCACCAAAGATGTCACTTATTTCACCAGTCCACACAAAATGTACTTGCATCTAAATTATTTTTTCCTCGAACAATCTTTACTACATCATGTATCACAGACGACTATCGAACCCAAGATCATATAAGGCCATGCCCCTGTTTGTCTATGGCTCTACAGGGCAGGCCCACATGGAGACTGAATGACACCCTCTTGGAAGTGTTCCAGATGTTGCCCAGATGTTGCCCATCTCAACACACTCCTCAAGGAGTTCTGACACAATGAGATGCCAGATGTTTCATTGCCTACTGTTTAGGAGACACAAACATATTTTACATGTGGTGAGTAGGGATGGGTGAACATTTTTGCCCCAAACCTAAATTGATGAATAATGGCACTTCCCAATTGGTGAATAATTTCCCATGAAAAGAGCTGTTTTTCCACTTTTTTGCCTAGCTCGTTCCATAGAAATCAATGGGAACATTACATTTATACACAGCACATAGGAAATGTTATTTTCTTTCACAAAGGCATAGTAAAAAAGGGGTGACTGTGTTGGTGGAGTGTGGGGAAAAATCAGTTGAACAGGGAATGTTTTTTTCAGAGTTATGTACTGGGATTGGAGGGACAGTTAATAAAAAAATGGTATAAAAGGGGTCTGAGGAGGGTTCCTGTGTTGGTGGGTAGAATTGGTTGAACAGGGAATCTGTTTTGAGGGTTTTGTTTACCGGTACTGGGGGGAGAGTTAATAAAAAAAAAATTAAAAAAAATTACATAAGAAATTAGTACATAACATGAGAGAGACAGGGATCCTCTGACATAAGCTGCAACTGGGATAGCCTGATACTTGATGGGATAGAGTACTTTGTAGGGGAAGATTTGCAGGACTTAGACTTGTGTTAGGCCCAAGTCCTGAGAAAACATTGATTTGTATGACTTAGACTTAAAATTGATTAGTCGTAGGAAAAATCCCTTGTGTTTGGACGAAGCCATAAGGAAACATTGATTTGTAGGACTTAAGCTTGTTAGAAACAAGCTCCCAAAAATAGTTTATTTGTATGCCTCTGATTTTTTTTTTTTAAGAACAAGCAGTGAGAAAAAAAAATGCCCTACTAGCCTAGTGCCAGCATGTCAAACCCTGATGTAATTACTGAATGTGTGACTGATGTTCTTGCTGCTGAGTTGTTTAACCCCTTAATGACATGTGACGTACTATGACCATCACGGTCCATAAAATACTTAAGGACCGATGACGGTCATAGTACGTCACATACGTAGTGGTAGAGCGCTGTAAGTAAAAATGGGGCCTGAAATTGACCACTCCAAGATCAGAGCGATCTCTATCAGGCCCCAAAGTGATGCGCCGATACACGCAACAGGTCACGTGTACCGGCGCGTCAACGTGGTTCAATGCGGTCCTTATGGGACAGAAACATCCCAGGACCGCTGGTCGCTAAGGGGTTAAACAGCAGTATGATTAGGCAGCTCAAAGGGAATGGGATCAACAACAGCAGTAACATGGTTGAGGGATGATGAAGGTTCCACTTACCATGACTAGCTCAAGTGATGCGTCTGAATTAGCCCCCACCACTTATATGTGGAGAAAAGAAGAAGTTGGCCAATAATGCTTCTTCACCTGCCCCTCCCACAAAATCATGGGTATGTTGTTACTAGAAAATAACTTTTCCTTGAGAGTAGGAACTGTACCTCTCATATCAGCAACTGCAATGTGCACAGTGTGTGTGGTAAATAATTGATGGACTGGGAACAATGGGTACATCTGTGTGTATGCATTATCAACAAGCAAGAGAGAGAGGTCTGAATCCAGGCAGCAACTTGATCTAAGTGTACACACTACAATGACTAGACTTAGTTGAATGATAAGAACATGCACCAAGGAGGAAGGAAGAAGAGACTAAAAAGAAACAAAAAATTATAGAAGAGAGAGAAGTGCCAAATGTAGTGCCCTAGCAAACAGCAACACCGGTGGTGGAACAGAGAAATTACCCAGAAAGGCAGATAGACAGAAAGGTGTAATTTAAAGTACAAAACATTCTCACATTTCTTTGCTTAGCTGTGAGCCAGTTTGATCATCACTAATATTATTAAATGAATAATTAAATGCTTTTCCTCCAAATATTCTGACCTTTTCTCATAAAATTTTCCTTTTCAATGAATTTTCCATGAAAATATTGACATTTTTCACCTATGCAGCTACTGCTGATGATGTTTGAAATGGATGAATCAACAGCTAAAAGTTATTAGCAAAATGGGTCCAATAGCAATATAATAAAATACATTGTTAGCAGGCTGAGTCCCGTTGCCCATTGCCCCAACATTAGCAAACTGTTTGTAGTACCCTGGTACCTTGAAAAATATCCATTCTTGGCATATGCAGCAGGGTACAACACATGACAAAAGTTCTTTAAAAACCTCTGTTTTGAACAAAAGGAAATGGTAGCATGTCAATTGCCAAAACTTTTTTTTGGAATAACTTTTATTGAGTTTTTCTAAAAAGCAACACATAAGTTACAAGAGGTGTGTCACATAACGTATTATATTCCTATGCAAATTTTAAGATACCATTCAACCTTGCATATGTAAGATCAAACATTCATTGTGCACTCTATTCATGCTTACATCTCAAGTTTAGTGAATTTAACTCTAGCTGCTATAGTATGTCTTTTATTTCAATTGATCAATAACAGACTGATCCATTATGCATTTGAAATATTCAAGCTTATGTATATTAAAGATCCTGTTGTAAATAACAGATACAAACAAATCAACATAAATAAAATAATTATGAAATATTTGAGTACTAGTTGAAGAGCCCATGTACACAGGCCACAGTGCCACCCAGCAACGGCCGCGGTGCAGTCATGCACATTAGAGACTGCTCGCTCACAGTAAATTATTTAGTACATAAATGTAGGGGGTGAGTGAAAAGTGAGAAAAATTTCCCACCTGACTTTTCGCGAAAAACTGACGATTATTCTCTTTTTTCACAAAAGTTTTCTTCTTTTCTCCAGTGCAAAATATTGCTCCTTTTAACATATTGCAGCACATTTTTTGCCTATTCCAACACATTTTTCTCCTATTATAACAAATTTTTCTCCAATTCTAACACTTCTTCTATTTCAATACATTTTTTCCTATTCAACACATTTTTTTCCTTTCCCAACACATTTTTTCGTATTCCAACACATTTTTCTCCTATACTTAATATGGTGCAACATTTTTGAGCACAATATTACTACTTCTGAGGGCTGTAGTGGAGAGATAAGTAGCTGAAAGTCAAAGCTGTGAGTTCTACAGCAATATACACCTTGAAAAATGTGTTAACATGCAGACTGCATTTGTACTTTGTCCACAACACTAACTTCCTGCTTAAATTACATTGGCACATATTAATGATGATGTCAGGTGATAAAAAAAAATAAAGCACAACCTACAATGTGGCAGATGTGTATGGCAATTGTGGTGGGAGACTGGTGTGGTGTGATGGGTTGGGCCTTGACAAACTGCATCCAACCAGGGAAGAGAGAGATCCTCATCATTTATTGTACACACTACAGCAACGATTACTGCAGTCAGTTTTTGTACTACCACTTTACTCCTATGTCACTGCACTGGTCTACCTTTCCCCCTCCCCCTTGTGCATTTGCTAGACATTATGCAACTACCGTTTGTGTTTTTACTCTCTACAGTACACAAATGATGCAATGTGAGTTCTTGCCTTGGCCCTCAAAATTCTCAATGTCGTCAGCTGTCTATCAAGTCTGCCTCCGTCACAGAGCTCACATCAGGCTACCAGTCAGCTGTCTAATATATTTATTTGTTTAATTATTTATGTCTTTTTTTATCTATTTATTTTTATATGTTTTCCACCTTATCACAGTTAGTCCCAAAAAATATAACTAAAAAACTAAATCAACAACTTCTTTCCCCAGACTTCCCCAGCACAAAGACAATAAAAGCAAAATCAGCAAGCAATTTGCACTCCTGCTGCCTGTGTCTTGCCAGTCAGTCACACCAAATTTTGGGGCATTTTGGGTCAACCTCCTTTCTCCTTTCTTCTCCCCCAGAGTGCCCACAGACTCCCCAAATACAGAGAACAAATGTCCTACCTAAATGAATCCCTAAACTAAGCTTTAATTCCCCTTTATTTTCCTACCTTCTCTAGCTCAAACACATGCTGCTCTTCCTCTCACAAACACAGAATGGCATTCTGTGAGAGCCTGACACCCTTTTATCTGGATGTACAAAACGAGAGAAAACCTTCATGTGGTGGTGAAAGATTTTTCTTCCCATTGATCTGAATGCAATGATCTTGGTGAAAAAAAGTGGAAAAACAGCACTTTCACAGGAAATTTTTCGCCTAGCTGAAAGTGCCATTTTTCGACAATTTCAGTTTGAGGTGAAAATGTTCTCCCATCCCTATGCAAGATCATCCTTGCTGCCCCTATATGTCAGTCTTTCTAATGTTGTAATAGAATAAGCTCTCCTACAAGTTATGAACTGATGAGGGTGTTGAGCCTTTCCACAGCATCGGTATATGTATTTTATCTGCATTTAATAAATGCAGATGTAAAGTGCCCTCTGGGGAACCCCTGCTAAGACTAGCATGCCCCATATTTAACAATATATGTTTCTTTAGGATTTTGATCCCTGTAAGTTTTGTCATCAATTGTAATATCCTGTGCCAATATGTCATTGTTAATGGGCAATCCCACCAAATATGGCGCATTCTAGCATGACATCTCCATCAAGCATTGACCACTGTTGAATAGATTTTTTGTAAAAAGGTAGGGTCCTGTAACACAGTGTGATTATTTTAAATTTTGTTTCTATAGCCTTGACATTTCTTGAGATACCATGAACAGTCTTTACCATTTATTGCCATTTTTTACTAGTTAATAATACATTTAGTTCTCCTTCCCATTGAGCCCTTTAAGAGTCAAATATTTCACCTTGAAAGCTCAGAATTGTATATATTTTGGATATGCTATGGGTGGATGTACATTCATCTATATATAATCTCTCAAATTCCATCAAAGGTCTAAAGAAACTTGCTGTATCTTTGTGAGCATTTATCTGATCTACTATAATTTGATAAATCTATTCATCATTTGAATGTAGGCCTAATGACATTTGAAGCATTCAAAGAGGTATAATATCACCATATTCATAATATGTAAAGTCAAAATGAAGGGTGAATATCTTTTTTAACAAATATATTTTTTTATAGCATTCAGAATGTTGTAGTCATCTTCCTTAATGTTTTTTACTTTTTACCAAATTAGTCTTTATACATACATGTTAGCAGATATATCTAAAAACAAGCTTTACAATTCCTCTATTACCTTTTTGACTGCAATTATCTGTCATGACATGACATCTGGAGCACATAACAGTCTCTGTGACACTTTAGCTCATTTGTTAATGATAAAAAGGAAATATTTTGCATCTAGATAGGAACTTAGTAATTTTTCTCACCAGTGTAATATGATTGATCTCATGAAAGATTTCTTAAAGCAATAGTAATAAATACTTCATAATTTTCAAGCCAGTAGCAGAGCTAATGTATTCATTTTCCAACACTGAAAAAAGTAATGCTTTCTTTCCAAAGCATTTCATTACAATTGTCTTTTTTTCTTTCAGCAAACCAGTGACTAAATGCATATTAAAATAAATTAGATGCTAAACTTTTAACTATGGATTAAAGAAAAACTAATCCATTTTTATGATGGAATAAATATTGATTAAATGCATCTAGTATCATGCAGAGCAGACTAATTATTTTAGCTATAGTTTCTGATTTTAAACCATGTTGTATCTTTATTATTTCAATATAACAGTACATAATGATCTGTGAAGCTCATAATTGTCATTAATCTCCCTAAGTATATATGACATTTCATATTTTGGGGGGGTGTCTGTGACAGATTTGCTTTTTAATATTTCTCTGGACTAAGTTGTTCAAGTTACTGGATTTTATAGAAGATATGTGCTGAAATAAAGCCTTTCAATTAAGACACTGATTGAATAGAACAATAAATTATAAAACAATGAATTTGAGGATAAGATTTATATTCCTTGACATTATTTGGAGGATTTCTTTCTAGACATATATCAGCTAGCACTTTCCCCATTTGCATTGGAAAACCAATCACATAGTGAAAGGACAAAAAACAAGAAAATTATTTCAACTTACTGTATTTTCTTTTCCTGGCCAGGAATCTGTCACCATTTACCAAAGGGTTCATAATGCTCACAGCTGTAAAAACAGGAGGACTCACCAAGATATAAATGTACCAGAAATCCCTCTTACCCCATCTGAGTAAAAAGCATTTCTAAAAGCTGTAAAAACTGACCAGGAAGGGTAATGATAAACTCTGGCCTTGAAAAGAAAATAACGGTAAGTTGAAATCATTTTTCTAATTTTCCAGTAATGATATGTCAGTATTCGCCAAAGACAGAAGCAAAAGGAAAGGAATAAAAATGACCATACAAAAAGAAGAAGGTCAAAATAAGGAGTTTAGTAACTGCATAAGCCAGAGATACAAAGTTTAGGATTTCCTCCTAAAGGAGGCAGAGGATGAAGCTTTTACCTCCAATCTGTAGTGATTGATGAATGTGGATACTGGGGACCAAGTTTCTGCTTTGCAAATATCTTCTGCTGAGGCTGCGGTTTCCACTCCCGTGAATTGGCCACTGCCCTTGAAAAGTGCACCCTCAACTTCTTGGGAAACCCTTTGGGAACAGAGAATCCTTGAATGGATTACCTCTTGCATCTCCAGAGCATCATCCATCTATTAATGGTAGATTTAAATACTATTTCCCATTATCTGTGTCCATATGGAATAATGAAGAGTTCAGAAAATGATCTGATGTTCTGTGTAGTCTGAAGATACATCTTTAGACATTTGACAATCTTGAAAGTATAACTTCTTCTTTTGGCCTTTCTTAACCTGAAAGGTATATGTCTTCTTGTCTCTTTTTCCTTTGAGAATATTTTCAACCGGATCATATCTGAAAGCATTTATTCTTAAGATGGAATGGCATAAACCTTGTGCTTAGAAATGCTGTCTGAAAACCGAAGCTTCAGCCAACAGCTAAACCCAAAGTCTTTGAGTGCATTTTAACCAGATCATCTGAAGAATTGATAATAGTTATATTGCTAGCTTAAATCTTTGAGTGTTAACGGAGCAAGCAATGCATTTCAAAGCAATGTGTTGCATACCAATCTAGCACTTAAAGGGTTAAGTTTTATGAGAGAATGTAAAATCACAGAGCTTCTGTCTCCACTGGTAATGGCTCTTCTACATTGTCCAGCCATAGCTTCAAGGCTCTGGATACTGAGGTCAAAGCCACCGCCAGCTTGTTAGCCACTACATGCAAAAGAGAGAGATATTTGAGATCATTCTCCAGCCTTATTTCTAATGGATCCTTAAAGGAAGCTGAATTGATCATGGTTTGAATAGTTTTCCTGGCTAAACAAAAAATGTCAAAGTCAACTTTAGGAAGAGTAATTCTGTGCCATTTTTGTATTTTTAGTCAGGGCACTCCTCACCATCAGTTGTTTCAAATTGGGAGGTTGTCTGATGGAGAGTAAGGGAGGCTGTGGGAAAATGTTCTTAAGTCTTTCATCCGTATGTAATTTTGTTTGAAGTTCTCTTGATATTTTGCGTACACTTCAACCTGGGGATGGTAAGTGACCACCAGTGGCACCTGGTTTCCCTTATGTTGTTCTTTGTAGTGCAACAGATTTTTTCTTTGTATTTGTGTAGCCTTCTGTATCTCACTGTCAATAATAGTTGCGCTGGAACCTTGTTTTATAAAGTCTCCTCTGAGTTTCTGGAGGTGCTTGTCACAGTCCATCATGTTAGAACAGATGAGGTGGTATCTGATGGCCTAGCTGAATATGATGGAGTTCTTTGTGTGTTTTGGGTGGAAGCTATTGTTTTTAAGGTAGGTTGGTCTGTCTGTTGGTTTGTGGTATAGGGATGTGTGGATGGAGTTGTTCTGAATACTGATAGTTGTGTCAAGGAAGTTAATGTTTGTGCGTGAGTGGCTGAGTGTTAGGTTCATATTGGGGTGGAATGTATTGTAATTCTCATGGAATTTGAGAAGTTCCTCTTCACTGGCGGTCCAGATGATAAGAATATCATCTATGTAGCGGAGATAGACTAGGGGTTTTATCTGGCAGGTGGACAGGAAGTTCTCTTCCAATTTTGCCATAAATGAGTTGGCATATTGTGGTGCCATTCAGGTACCAACTGCAGTCCCCATTTTCTAAAGGTAGAGGTCCTGTCCAAACTTGAAGTAATTGTGGGTGAGAATAAACTATATGAGTTTTGTTACCGGTTCCATGGGTGTGTTATTTTGTTCCAGATATCCCTGGCATGCTGCTATGCCATCCGTGTGTGGAATGTTGGTGTAAAGGGATTCTACATCCATAGTGGCCAGGATGGTGCGCTCTGGAATAGGGCCCAAGTCAGCTAATTTGTTTAACCCTTTGAGTGCCAGAGTGGTAGGGAACGCATTGCAAAGCACTCAAAGGGTTAAAAGATCCATGGTGACATGAAGGAAGCTGGGTGTTTGTTTTACCAGGAGTTTCAGGGTATTTTCTACGCAGCCAGATATATTCTCTGTGAGTGTACCAATCCCTGAAATTATGGGTCTTCCTGGGTTTCCTTCTTTGTGTATTTTTGGTAGCATGTAGAAGGAGCCTATTTTTGGATCTGCTGGTATTAGGGGCCTTATCTGTTCTTCAGTGTTGGAGGGCAGTTCTTTTATGATCCTGTTAAGTTGTTTTGTATAATTTTTTGTGGGATCATCTTGTAATTTTATATAATATCTTTCATCAGAGAGTTGCCTATTTGCTTCTTGAATGTAACTGTTATGTGAGCATGCTAGAGAGAAAACAGTATTTGCTATGCCTGACAGTCTATTCCAGCATAGAATAATGCCTTTTGGTTTGCATGTAGCCCCAGAGACATTTCAGAGGTTAATGGACAAATTGCCCAGGCCTCATGCCCAGTATACAGCTGCATATCTGGATGATGTTATAATTCATAGCACAGAATGGGACTCACACCTGCGGAAAGTAGAGGCCTTGAAAGACACCTTTAGAAAGGCTGGGCTAATGGCTAACCCATCTAAGTGTCTTATTGGGTTGGCAGAGGCCAAATACCTGGGTTACGTGGTTGGTAGAGGGTTAGTAAAAACCCATATTGACAAAGTAGGGGCTATACAGAACTGGCCTCTGCCAGCAGGTTAGAACCTTTCTGGCACTAGTTGGTTATTACCGCCGGTTTATACCGCATTTTGTGACCAGAGATTGTCCCCTGACTGACCTCATTAAAGCAAAATGTCCGGACATGGTGAGGTGGGACATCAAAGCATAGGACTTTGTTTCGTATCTTCGCTCTGAGCTGTGTCAACAACCTATCCTGGTGGCACCTGACTTCTAGAAATAATTCTGCTTGCAGACCGATGCCTCTGAGGTGGGTTTGGGGGTGGTACTTTCACAGTACGTAGATGGTGAACAGCATCACGTCTTCTGCTTGAGCAGGAAACTGTTGCCCAGAGAGCAGTGCTATGCGATGGTTGAAAAGGAGTGTTTGGATGTGGGCTACGGACAGGCTTGGTAGATGCTTTACACTGATCACTGTCCATGCTCCCTTACGGTGGATGCAAACCAACAGGTACAGGAACTCCAGGGTCTTGAAATGGTTTCTGTCCTTACAACCGTTTAAGTTCATTGTTCAGCACCAGGCTGGTTTGCTTCATAGTAATGCTGATGCTCTGTCTAGGGCACATGGCCTTGTGCCTCTGTTAAGCTGGGGAGGGGGATATGTGACAGAGTTCAGGGCAATGTATACATCAGCCAGAGGATACAACAAGCAGTTTATCCTGGCTATTAAATGGTTACTTTTTTCCCCTTGGTAGCACACCTGCTCCTGGCTAATTAGCCTAAACCTATATAGTAGGCCTGAAACAGCAGGGTGGGGTTAGGCTGCACTGGGATAGTGTGTTTGGAGACTTACAAGCTGTCTGTCTGCCTCTGAAACCAAGGAGTGGTGAGAAAGCTGCTTAACTGAAAAAGACTGCATGTTAATTTACTTTATTTTGTACTGGAACCCAGAATAGCTGGGTCATCAACTGGTAGTGAGGGATCTACTGTGAGGAGTGTGAGGAGTTATTTGGAATCAAAAATCTGTTTGATTTAAAGGGGAAGCATACCCTAAAAGTGGAGACTTTTCTTTTGTTGTTGCTCTTTACAATAAACTGCATTGAAGTTAAAAGTAAAAAGAAATCATGGAATCGTTTTCCTTAACAAAATATAATGAAAATTTTTGACTCATGCAAGTAGCCAACTTTTGCAGATATACCAGCCAAACACACTTATGGCATTCTTTCCACAATGGAAATCAAATATTGTTCTGAACGTTTTTCACAACACCGTTGTAGAAGTTCCCACAAATGTCTTGCACTTGTAGGTTGCTTTGCTTTCACCCTTCTGTCCAATTCATCCCAAACCACCTCAATTCCTACAAACCTTGTTCTTGAATCAAGGCTACAAGATGACTCCAGACGCGTCCAGAGTGGATGAAAATGGATTTGCAGGGAAATTAATCCAGTAAGCTATAATATAAAAGTAGGATGTTGTGCAGTAACTTTTTTTTAATGAAGTGAGCATGCTTATCATGAAATGCATAGGGAATATGTGATTTTATTGCAGGTACTTATACTTGAAAAATAATTGATTTTATTGAAATTATTCATACTTATTTTATTTGTAAAAATAAAAGTTGTTCTCACTACTTTATCCGATTTTATTGAAAGAAACTGCTTAAAGCCAGTTGATTTCTATCTGGTGAGTGCAACCTTACAGGGGCTTGTATTGGGGACTCCTGTTGATATGGTTTTACCCTTAGAGGAAGTCTTACACTAGTCTAAGTCCTACAAACCTTCCTCTGCAAAATACTCTATCTTGTCAAGTATCAGTCTACCCCAGTTTCAGCTTACGTCAGGGAATCCCTGCCTCTCTCGCATTAAGTACCAATTTCTTCTTTCTTTTTTTTTTTGTTAACTATCCCCTACTACCAGTTAATAATAACAACATCCCCAAAACAAATTTTCTGTTCATCTGATTCTTTCCCCAGACTCCACCCACCAACATATGCACCCTCCTCAGACCACTTTATACCATGTATCCAGTAAACAACCCCCCAAAAACATTCCCTGTTCAACTGATTCTTCTCCACACTCCAACAACATAGGCACCCTCACACTCCTTTTATACTATCCCTTTGGGAAGTTAAATAAATAAAGTGGGAAAATGACACTTTTTACTGGAAATACATCCAGGGGAAGTGCCATTATTCAAAAAAGTGCAGATGATGATAGAAGTTACTGAGTATGCTGGACCCTCATCTTCTGGCTGTTGTAGGAATCTGTGTCAATGGCACTTGTCTGTTTCTTGGGTATCAGTCTACAATGTATTCTGTTTTAGTCAGTCAGTCAGTAACAGAGGTTGAACCAGCTCAGGAAGGAACTTGAATCACCTACTCTTTTCTTTTCAGTCATACAAGACTTTGGAACTTTTTTGGCGAATCACCTTTCTCTCTTCACCCCCGCCCCCCGAGACTCCCCTAAAACAGAGAACAACCAGATCAGAAAGTAACTTGGATCATCTTCCTGTCTCTTCTGATGCAAATCATATTTTGTGTAACTCTCTCTTCACACTTCCTCGAATTTCCTTAACACAGAGGCTCAGCCAGCTTGTATTATCTCTGCCTGCCTCTTCTCAGACAAACAAGATGTTAGTGTATTTGAGTAAATATGCTTTCTCCCTTCATACTCAGAGCTCCCAAGATTCCCCTAACAAAGAGAAAAAAATGCCTACAAAAAAGACTCCCTAAGCTGAACTCCAACGCCACGTTATTTGCATGTCTTCTCAAGCTCCAAAATGTTGCCACTATTTCTCTAATAAACCCAGAATGACATTCTGCTGGAATCTGACATCACTTTTATACTATTCCAATATGGAACAAAGGGAAACGTTCCACATAGGAGAAATTCAGTCTTTCAATTGACTTAAATGTAATGAGCAAGTGGAAAATTTGCATTTTTCTCTGAAAATGTATCTCTCAACAGGAAGTGCAATTTTTCACCTCTCATTTTGTGATAAAAATGTCACAAAATCCTACTTCAAGCATGCTTCACCAAACATGTGTGTGCAATATACTAAAATTTGTCAATTTCCCTTCATTTTCATTATGATTATGTTCAATAATAGAAAAAGTAACCAGATTAGCTCCCAAGGACATTTTTATTTAGCTGTCTAATGTCCCTTTTTATTAGCTTTTTATTTAGCTGTCTAATGTCCCTTGACAAAAAAACATTCTTTACCTTGTATCACGTTCTTTCTTTCAAGTGGGCCAAGAGCAGGCTATTCTACAATAATGGGGCGATGTTTTATGATGTTACAGTTTTATTTTTGTTACAGTTTTGTAAAAAGTAAACAGTTGGGCTATGAGATTTGGTTCATGTTAATTGGTTAAAGAACAATGAAATAAGGGTGTGTATGTAAAATTATGTTCTAACATAGTGCAACTATGTAGCAGCTCTTTTAAACATAAAGGCACAAGTAGAAGAATGTTTATGGCGACTATATATTTTGATGGTGTAACAATATTTAATTTATCTATTAATCAGTTTTTCAAAGTACACCTTCCCATTAATCATCCACACTCAATAGCAACTTTCCTTGTAATAGGAAATTAGACCCTTGGTTAGTCCAAAAAAGGGTAAGTATAACTAATCTCATATCATTAATTTCCCGAATGCACAATATCCACCCTTTGAGATAAATTATAATGTTAAAATGTAAACAATAAAATATAAGTGCTTACTTGGAGATTGATGGCAGTCATTAACCTTCCCCTGTAGGATAACTAACTATATTTATTAAAGAAGATCATTATTTATTTTTTTTTTTTTTTGCAGTGTATGGATTTTATAATGAGAGCGCTATGTCAAGAAATTCTCTTACTTCCACATCATGTTTTCTTTTGATTTAAATCATACCAAGCCTACTTGGTTAAAACCAATTGGTGCAGTTTATAAAAAAACTACTATCTGGTCCTAATTGTATCTGATCCTCTTTTTTATCCATTCTTTTAAAAGTCTTATTATTTTTAATAGGAAAATGTCCTAATTATCAACAAAGTGAATCTATTTTTACTATATATTTTAAAATGACATTCTTTTCAAGGCTCTCCAGCTCTATAAGAATGAAACCTAATAGGTGCCATTAATTTACCATTTATAGTTACAGATGGTAGTCTGACTCCTCAGAAAGTGCATCTTTGACTGTTTATTGTGTATCATCTATGAATAGCACCTTGAATTCATCATTTGTATCACAAATTTCCTTCATCTGAGAAGAAATTGAAAACAAAATGTATCATTTGATGTTTATTTCTTTTTTTATTTTTTGATTATTATAGGATTTGTTAGATAAACCAAATGAGGCTAACAATCCAATTATCAATGTCTGGTACAGAAAAAATGCTTTCAAAGCAAGAAAGTCATTTTCAGAGGTAGTGGAAAGAGCATTCCTTGACCAACTTTCCCCTTATCTGGGAGAATATAATTTAGTATAAAACACTTCACTTAGTTGAGACTGGTCTCCTATCAATTCTTGATTTGTCTTTAATGAAATGTAAGTAATGAAAATATTCTGTTGCTGTTCTTTTGGATTTGCAGGCAAGTTTCAAGAAAGAACATTATTTACCATTTTCTAAAATTCTGATTTTGTATGAAAAGCACTGGATTTTTGTTATTATATACACAACATAATACAGCTTGAAAGAAAGGAGGAAGATGGATTATATGATATAATCCTTTAAATATATTAAGAGACTTAATGAATTTCAGGAAGGAAGCATTTTTCAGAGTGATTGAATACTGGAACAAAGGGTCACAATCTAAAGTTAGAAAAATCAAAAGTAAATGTGTAAAATAATAATTTTTAGAAATGTTGATAGACTCCTGGAACTGTCTCCCAGAAATTCTGGTAGGGACAAATACTGCTAAGGAATTCAAATACGCCTAGGATAGACATAAATGTATTCAGAAAAGACTGTGTATAACAAATTACATAAGAAAGTGGACAGACAGATTGGCCAGATGTTTTTTTTTTCAGCCCTCAAAATCAACTTTGTTTTCAATTTTTGCCAATCAATCCCATAGATCATTAGGATTACAGATTTGTTCCTACACATTTTCATGAGATTACTTGCCATCTTCATACTATGATTCTTTCCCCATTATTTAGTATTGTTCTCTGCTGCACTTGAAAATATGTCTTTCCATGGAGTGACTGATATGTGATATCTTGTTTCTTCTATGATTTTACTTTTTTTTTTTTTAATATATTTTATTATCAGATCACTCCATACACATTTTGAATATAAAAAAAAGAGAAAACACATATAAAATCTTCAAATACACAAAAGCATGGAAACAGGTATAGCAATGAAAAGAGCATATGCATAGTAATAGGGCATACAGAGTCAACCTGATTTTTTTATTTTATAATTATTCAAACCTACAATAACCTAAAAGTCTAAACTCTACCTAAACTGAACTTCTACAATATCCCTCACCCTCAATTCCTCTCTCCTCCGAGCCCGCAGCCCCCCCACGCCCATCAGCCAGTGATTTCACAAAATCCCTGTACAAATAAGATTAATTCACAGTGTCATGCAACAAGTATATGCCACAACCACCCACACCACGCACAAGAATGATTTTGGTCAGTCATCTCCAAGGAGTTGCACATCATCAGGTGCCACAGGAGCCTCAGCCCTAGCTGTCCACCAGGTCCGCCACCTTCCCCATATCCTGTCAAACTTAATCAGAGTGCCCCGGTGCAAGTAAACCAATTTATAATGTGGGACACACTGTAGGACCAAGTTTAACCACACTCTACAGTTGGAAGCCCTGCTTGACATCCAGTGCAAGGCCACCACCTTCCTCGCCATCACCAAGAGCTCACTCAAGAGAGTCCTATTATTTGCATCCTCAATCGCATCAGGGAAAACAGACAATAAACAGAGCTTAGGGGTGACAGGAACAGGTCTTCCCAATACCAGGGCCACAATATGCATTACCTCTGTCCAAAACCTCCTGACTCCAGGACATTCCCAAATCATATGCAAGTATGTACCTTGAGCAGTATCACACCGAAGACAACGATCGGATCCAGAGCCCGTCATTTTAAACAGTCTGACCGGCGTGTAATAGATTCTATATAGAATATTCAAATGAATCATTTGATGTCTAGTCGACGTCGCCACCAGAGCTGGCCCTGCCTTAGCCAGATCCCATTCCCAATCTTCCAGCGGACCCACATCCATTTCCCATTTGGTCCTGGAAGGAAACGCTTGACGTCTCATATGAAAATCTAACCACTGATAGATGAAAGAAAGAGGCCTCGGTGGCTCAAGAGCCATCAATCTAGTAAGAAGCGGAAACGTAGAAATGATAGGAACTCGATCACACCACTGAGCTCTTAGAGCATGTCTGATACATAGATACGAGTAAAAAAGATTATGTGGTATATGATACTTGTCATGTAATTGTTCGAAGGATTTCAATTGGTTATCCCGATATAATTGTCCAAGAGAATCAACCCCCAATCTAGCCCACAAGGGACCAAACTCACTACCAAGTAAATGGTGTATCCCTGCGGCGCCCCACGGGGGATATCCGGATCCATGGCTAAATATCCCAGCAACTTTTTCAGCTCCATACACGCCCCATATAGGGCTGTTGCTAAAGGAATTCGAGTCTTAAAAACAGCGGGTCCACCATGCAGAAACTGGGACAGCCTATAAGCAGGCTGTAGTAATAATACATCTACTTGGGTAGTCTGGTAGCAAGGTCGGGAAGAGACAGTCTATCGCGTATCGACATTGCGCTGCCAAGTAGTACTTATAAAAATCAGGCAAAGCAATTCCTTCCGTTTTGATCTCATAAGTGTAGTTAGTTTAAGCCTAGCACGATTTCCCCGCCATAGGAATCGCAAAATAATTTTGTCTATCTGTCAGAAATATTTTTTAGGAATAGGGACTGGCGTATTTTGAAAAATATATAAAAATTTGGGCAAGAAACTCATTTTAATAAGATTTGATCTACTAATAACATTTAAGGGCAGATGAAGCCATGCCATCATTTTTTCGCTAAAGTATTGGAGAGTAGGTACCAAATTCAGCTCCAAAAAGGAGTCCGTCGTAGCTGCCACCCGAATCCCTAGATATGAACACTAAGCCACATAAGAGAGAGGGATGTCAGTTGGAGGAGAGTCCCGCAGACCACCATCAATCGGAATCAAAGAGGACTTAGTCCAATTTATTCGAAACCCAGAGTATGTACCAAAATCATCCACCAACTGCAACGTAGTCTGCAAGGATTTCCCATCATCACCCAGAAAGAGTAGGATGTCATCAGCATACAATGCGAGCATTTCCTCTCTACCCTCTATTCTGAGTCCCCGAATCAGCGGGTTAGCACTAGTGATGAGCGAGCATGCTCGGCCGAAGCTCGGTTCGGCTCGAGCATCGCTCTGCTCGGCACATGGCGGTACTCGTACGAGTACCGCATGTGCTCGCCCGCCATGTTCGGGTCTCCTCCCCGCACGTTTCGCGGCTGCTGCGCAGCCAATAAACGTGCGGGGAGGCTCTGACATCAGTGTAATGCCAGCAGCCATGTTGGCTGCTGGCATTACACTGATTGGCTGGCCAGAACCCGTGATCGGGTGCTGTATAGCACCTTACCAACGAGTTCGGCTCAGTCTTAGCCAGGGAGAGATGAGGATAGGAAGGGAAAGTCAGTGTAGGGAGAAGAAAAGTGTTTTTGAACTCTTTAAAGACCCAAAAGTCCTTTTTAGGACTGTTGTGTGTGGGGGCAGCAGTTATATTTTGTTTGGGGGGGCACAAATTTAAAAAATAAACGTCACATATTCCGTTCACTGTGCCTAGTCGCAGATTAGCAGCACATTCTGTTTAGTGTGCAAAGTTGCAGATTAGCAGCACATTCTGTTTAGTGTGCAAAGTTTAAAAAATAAACGTCACATATTCCGTTCACTGTGCCTAGCCGCAGATTAGCAGCACATTCTGTTTAGTGTGCAAAGTTGCAGATTAGCAGCACATTCTGTTTAGTGTGCAAAGTGTAAAAAATAAACGTCACATATTCCGTTCACTGTGCCTAGCCGCAGATTAGCAGCACATTCTGTTTAGTGTGCAAAGTTGCAGATTAGCAGCACATTCTGTTTAGTGTGCAAAGTTTAAAAAATAAACGTCACATATTCCGTTCACTGTGCCTAGCCGCAGATTAGCAGCACATTCTGTTTAGTGTGCAAAGTTTCAGATTAGCAGCACATTCTGTTTAGTGTGCAAAGTTTAAAAAATAAACGTCACATATTCCGTTCACTGTGCCTAGCCGCAGATTAGCAGCACATTCTGTTTAGTGTGCAAAGTTGCAGATTAGCAGCACATTCTGTTTAGTGTGCAAAGTTTAAAAAACTAAACGTCACATATTCCGTTCACTGTGCCTAGCCGCAGATTAGCAGCACATTCTGTTTAGTGTGCAAAGTTGCAGATTAGCAGCACATTCTGTTTAGTGTGCAAAGTTTAAAAACGAAACGTCACATATTCCGTTCACTGTGCCTAGCCGCAGATTAGCAGCACATTCTGTTTAGTGTGCAAAGTTGCAGATTAGCAGCACATTCTGTTTAGTGTGCAAAGTTTAAAAAATAAACGTCACATATTCCGTTCACTGTGCCTAGCCGCAGATTAGCAGCACATTCTGTTTAGTGTGCAAAGTTGCAGATTAGCAGCACATTCTGTTTAGTGTGCAAAGTTTAAAAAATAAACGTCACATATACCGTTCACTGTGCCTAGCCGCAGATTAGCAGCACATTCTGTTTAGTGTGCAAAGTTTAAAAAATAAACGTCACATATTCCGTTCACTGTGCCTAGCCGCAGATTAGCAGCACATATTCTGTGTAATATGAAGAAGGCGGGTAAAAAGGGACGGGGAAGTGGACGTGATCCTGATAGTTCAGGGCGCGGGTCAGGACGCGTAGAAACTGTGCCTGGTGCCAGAGCACAAGAAAGAAAGACATCCACCATACCTAGCTTCATGTCTCAGTTTACAGGGCGTCGCAGGACATCACTCTCGAGGTCAGACCACTGCGAACAGGTGGTCGGTTGGATTTCAGCTGATACTGCTTCCAGTCGGTTAAGCACCACCCTGTCTTCCACCAAGTCCACTCTCAGTAGCCAAGAGTCTGGTCAACACAATCCTCACCCTGATCATCCTTCCTCCCACCATAGAGGGTCTGGCCAAAGAAGTGATTCCACACTGGGATATAGTGAGGAGCTCGTCTCATCACCAATCCTTCATTTGAACCTCTCTCCAAGCACGCTTGCAGAGGAACATGAGATCTTGTGCCCTGATTCACAACCTCTAGAGGGTACCCAATCACAAGAAGATGACAGAGGGGAACGGCATTTAAGGTCAAAGGAAGTGGATGATGATGATGATGAGACACAGTTGCCATCAAATCAACCACTATTACTGTCTCAAGACCTTGATGAGGAGGATGATACACAGTTGTCAATGACTGAGTATGTGGTGGGATCAAGAAATGAGGAGGATGATCAGAGTGAGGAAGTGGAGGAGGACTTGGTGGACGATGAGGTGACTGACCCCACCTGGGAAGGTGGAGAGCCGAGCGATGACAGCAGTCCTGAGGGTGAGCCATCTGCAGCACCGCAACAGGCTGGAAGAGGCAGTGGTGTGGCTAAAGAAAGAAGGCGGACCACACCAAACCGGCCCGCAAATGTTCCACGGAGCACCCCCTTGCGTAAATCTCCCTTGCCAAGGGGTAGGTGTTCCGCGGTATGGCGTTTTTTTAAGGAAAGTGCGGACGACAAAAGAATTGTAGTTTGCAACCTGTGCCACACCAGAATGAGCCGAGGCATGAACACTAGCAACCTCACCACCACCAGCATGATCCGACACATGGCATTCAAGCACCGTAATAAGTGGGAGGAACGCCCGGATCGCCAATCTGTGTCTGCAGGCCACACCACTGCCTCCTCTTCCCCTGTTTTCGGTGCCGGCCAATCGCCTGTCGAAGGCGCAGGCCCGCATACCTCCCGCCCTGCACCTGTACCATCTGAAGCACCATCAGCGACCACATCCACTTCCCTGTCCCAGCGCAGCGTCCAAATGTCGTTACCCCAGGCATTTGAGCGCAAGCGAAAATACCCAGCCAACCACCCACAGGCCATAGCACTAACCTCACACCTTTCCAAATTACTGGCCATCAAAATGCTGCCATTTAGGCTTGTGGAAACTGAGTCCTTCCGCAGCCTGATGGCAGCAGCTGTCCCTCGGTACGCAGTCCCCAGCCGCCACTACTTTTCCCGGTGTGCCGTCCCCGCCTTACACCACCATGTGTCCCGTAACATCACCCGTGCCCTGACCAACGCAGTTACTGGGAAGGTCCACTTAACGACTGACACATGGACAAGTGCTTGTGGCCAGGGACGCTACATTTCCCTGACGGCACACTGGGTGAATGTCGTGGAGGCTGGGAGCGACTCGGACCCTGGGATGGCACAGGTGCTACCCACGCCGAGGATTGCGGGCCCTACCTCCATCAGGGTTTCCGCCAGCACCTACGTTATTGGCTCCTCCTCCTCCTCCTCCGTTTCCACCTCCGAATTCTCTGCGCGCAGCGCCACTCACCCATCAGCCGGTAGCTGGAAGCAGTGTAGCACTGCAGTGGGGAAGCGTCAACAGGCCGTGCTGAAGCTGATCTGCCTTGGGGACAAACAGCACACGGCCTCAGAGCTGTTGCAGGGGATTAGTCACCAGACCGAGCAGTGGCTCTCGCCACTCAACCTGCAACCAGGCATGGTTGTGTGTGATAATGGGCGTAACTTGGTGGTGGCTTTGGAGCTCGGCAAGCTCACACACGTACCATGCCTAGCGCATGTATTTAATTTAGTGGTTCAGCGATTTCTAAAAACCTGCCCCAATTTGCATGATCTCTTGACCAAGGTGCGCCGCGTGTGTGCACATTTCTGTAAGTCATCAACAGCTTCAGCCGGCCTGTTGAAGCTGCAGCAGCGCCTACAATTGCCAGCTCACCGGCTGCTGTGTGACGTGAACACGCGCTGGAACTCCACCTTCCACATGTTGGCCCGGCTTTGTGAGCAGCAGAGGGCAGTAGTGGAGTACCAGCTGTTACACGGTCGTCGCCTCTCCGTTCAACTTCCTGTAATCAGAAGTGAGGAGTGGGAATGGATGTCAGACCTCTGCGAGGTTTTACGCAATTTTGAGGAATCGACACAGATGGTGAGCGGCGATAACGCTATTATCAGTGTAACCATCCCACTTCTGTGTCTACTGAAACGCTCGCTGCTCACAATTAAAACTGACGCTTTGCATGTGGAAGAGGTGGAAATGGGGGAGGAAGAGCTTACACAAGGTGATAGCCAGAGCACCCTCACTTCGTCTTCTCATCGACAATTGGAGGAGGCGGAGGAGGAGGAGGAGGAGGAGGAGGAAGACACGGTTGCCTCCGCTACAGAGGGTAGCCATGGAACTTTAGTTCCATCTCTTCAGCGTGGGTGGGCAGAAGAGGAGGAAGAGGATGAGGAGATTGAGAGTCATCCTCCTGGTGAGGACAGCGAAATCTTGCCTGTTGGTACTCTGACACACATGGCTGACTTTATGTTAGGCTGCCTTTCCCGTGACCCACGCGTTATACGCATTTTAGACAACACGGATTACTGGGTGTTCACCCTTCTGGACCCCCGCTACAAAGAGAATTTCTCATCTCTCATTCCTCCGGTGGAGAGGACAAGCAAAATGGTGCAATACCAGAAGGTTCTTGTCGAAAAATTGCTCCAAAATTTTCCATCTGACAACGCTGGCGGCAGAGTACGTGCTACCTTGGCCAACCGAGAAGGGGAGAAAAGGGGAGCACACAGCAGTTCCGACAAAGGCAGGGCAACACTCTCCAAGGCGTGGGACACCTTCATGACACCCCGCCAGCACCCTCACCCTGATGCGCAGCCTAGTGTCACAAGGAGGGAAAAGTTTTGGAAGATGGTGAAGAAGTACGTAGCAGACCGTGTCAGCGTCCTCAATGATCCCTCTGTGCCTTACAACTACTGGGTGTCCAAGCTGGACACGTGGTATGAACTGGCACTCTACGCCTTGGAGGTGCTGGCCTGCCTTGCCGCCAGCGTTCTGTCTGAGCGGGTATTTAGTGCTGCTGGTGGCATCATAACAGATAAGCGTATCCGCCTTTCCACCGAAAATGCTGATAGGTTGACACTTATAAAAATGAACAAGGCCTGGATTTCCCCTGACTTCTCCACTCCACTGGAGGAAAGCCCCGGGGGAACATAAAGTCACTTTAGATATGTTATTTACAATGATGGGAATACTCTGTATTCCCATTCACCCCTTCCACCCAAAAAACAGGTATATGGTTGACTCTTAATCTTCTCATCCTCCTCCTCCTCTTCCATATGCCCTCTGATACAATTTTTATATAGGGCCAGCTCACCAGCGGGCCCTGTGATACAATTTTTATATAGGGCCAGCTCACCAGCGGGCCCTGTGATATAATTTTTATATAGGGCCAGCTCACCAGCGGGCCCTGTTTGACAATTTTTGTATAGGTCAGCTCACCAGCGGGCCTTCTCATATAATGTTTTATTGAGTCAGCTCTCTAGCGGGCCCTCTCATATAATGTTTTATTGGGTCAGCTCTCTAGCGGGCCCTCTCATATAATGTTTTATAGCGTCAGCTCACTAGCGGGCCTTTGCATATAATGTTTAGGATGGTCAGCTCCGCAGCAGACCCTCACCCATAATGTTTTAGATGGTCAGCTTAGCGGCATGCCCTCGCCCCTAATGTTTTAGAGGGTCACCAGCAGGCCATTAATCCTAATTTTTCAATGGTGTGTATGATGCCCTCCTTTATGTGTAATAAAGGGTGTATTGGAGTGACATTGCAGTCTAATTTTTGGCAGCCCTTTCACTTAGTGCATAGGCTTTATGAGTGTTGGACCACTACCTGAACTATTGTACCACAATGTGAATGAGGCCCTCCATTTTGTGATATACAGGTTGTATCGGAGTGCCTCAGGTCCTCCCATTGAATTAAATAGGGCTGGGGTGTTCGACAGAGCAGAAGGTAGTTCTTGGCTTCATCCACTAAGTCACTTCGTCACTTTTACTCAATGGATCAGACCCCACTGTTCCGACTATAAATTTTGGACTTAACAAGGGCAAACGGACATGTTGTAAAACCTGTGGTAGCTGCGGCCTCCGTTCCTGAATGCTGTACCTTACCCGGGCCATAACCACGTTGAACACCTGCTTTACGCTGCGCACGTTTCCCTCTTAATCATGGCCCCAGTTCCGAAAAATTGATGACATTTTTTGCAGATTTTGCAGATGATATACAAGTAAATATACAGCAAATACTGTTTGGTAACAATTTTTCGCCTAAAATCGTTTTTATCTTCCTTTTTGTGTGTTTTACGGTCAGTCTGTAAAAATGGCGTACTGCGGGCGAAACATCGTTCCCAGCAGCGACGTTGGAGTCCAAGATGCATCCAGACATCCTCCCTATGCTGTCCCTGAACCATTTCTGTGGTGTTTCCATCATTTTCTGCCCTTTTCCTATGGACCAGGCACCCTCCCCTCATCAGAGCAGGGGGTGCCTGGTGTAATGCTCGAGTCCTCCCATTGACTTCAATGGGGCTCGGGTGCTCGGCCGAGCACTCGAGCCTCCGGGGGCGCTCGGTCAGAGCACCCGAACACCCGAGCATTGGGGTGCTCGATCATCACTAGTTAGCACGAATTAGAACAGCCAGGGGTTCCAAGGCCAAGGCAAACAGGCCGGGTGAAAGTGGGCAGCCCTGTTTAGTGCCACGGTGCAAAGAGAATGGTTGTGAGCTCAGTCCATTCTTCACCACAGAGGCCTTGGGCTTACTATATAGGATATGTATCCATTTAATAAAGGAAGGACCAAACCCAAAACCCTGAAGTACGTGCCAAAGGTATGGCCATTCAACAGAGTCGAAAGCCTTAGATGCATCAAGAGATGCCATCAACCGATTTCCAGTGTTACCATGAGAAAGTTGGAGGTGCATAAACAACCGTCTAAGATTATGTGACGTGGATTTACCTGGGATAAATCCAGTTTGATCCTCATGTACAATGGACCCTAGCACTTTATTCAACCTGGTAGCCAGGATTTTCACCACAATCTTTGCAACCATAGTCAACAGGGAAATAGGCCTGTAAGAGTCACAAATCCCCAGATCCTTTCCTGGCTTGGGTAATACAATAATGGAAGCATTATTCATTGAATCCGGAAAAAAAACATCATCAATAGCAGCATAAAAGGTATTCAAAAGATGGGGGGCCAAGACATCCGCAAATTCTCTATACCACTCCGCAGGGAGACCATCCACACCCAACGCCTTGACCGCCGGCAAGCCACAAATTGCCTCCACAACTTCTCTAAGAAGTATAGGAGCATCCTGTCACGGTTTGTTAAGACTCTCAGATGCAAAGTTAGGTAAAAACACAACTTTATTGAAAAGTTAAGACAATCCCATAGGATCTCATTCATATTCATACACATACATAGAAATGACAGGAAAGTGGTAATAATAGCGAGTAAGGCTCTACCAACCCTGCCAATATACCGGGCAATTCAGCCTGGGCAAGCAATGGAAAAAGGTGGCTCTACCGACCCTGCCAATATACTGGGCAAGGTAGCCTATCAGAACACAAGGAGAAACAGGCTCTACTGGCCCTGCCAATATACCGGGCAAGGCAGCCTAACACTACCAGGAGTATACAGGCTCTACCGGCCCTGCCAATATACCGGACAAGGCAGCCTAGCCATTACCCAAATGATACAGGCTCTACCGGCCCTGCCAATATACCGGGCAGGGCAGCCTAACGGAACACCATACGATATAGGCTCTACCGGCCTTGCCAATACCGGGTAAGGCAACCCCAAAATGGAAAAGACTGCAAGGTTCTACCGGCCTTACCAATATACCGGGCAAGGCAGCCTTAGAGGAGACGATGCCAGCCACTATGACCTCAATAACTGTCAGATGACATTGACAATATACAGATGGTAAATGGAGGCTATAAGAGCTAGTGGTAATACCAGGTATTCTGCACACACCAGTACCCGTGTACTGGAAGAATAACTAGCTGTCTAGGACTGGACAGCGTGCAGTGAACCAAGGCCCGTGTACCAGGGACCATCAGATCACATAATGTCAGCCGTGAGGCAAAGGAGCGAACCAGCGCCCGCGCACTGGGAACCCACAGTCCAATGTATATCAAGTCATAAGGCAGTGGAGCGAACCAGCGCCCGCGCGCTGGGAACCAACAAACTCAATGTATAGTAAGCCGTAAGGCAGTGGAGCGAACCAGCGCCCGTGCGCTGGGAACCAATAGACTAAATGTATAGTAAGCCGTGAGGCAGTGGAGCAAACCAGCGCCCGTGCACTGGGAACCAATAAACTCAATGATAGTAAGCCGTAAGGCAGTGGAGCGAACCACTGCCCGTGCGCTGGGAACCAACAGACTAAATGTATAGTAAGCCGTGAAGCAGTGGAGCGAACCAGCGCCCATGCGCTGGGAACCAATAGACTAAATGTATAGTAAGCCGTGAAGCAGTGGAGCAAACCAGCGCCCGTGCACTGGGAACCAACAAACTCAATGATAGTAAGCCATAAGGCAGTGGACCGAACCAGCTCCCGCGCGCTGGGAACCAACAGAGTAGAAATGTTGCCTGAGCGACCGAAGATCCAAGACGGCAGAGATGAATGGAGACTGGGCGCTGAAGATGAAACAGGAATCAGCACTACGATGGTCAACCGGATCAGGAATGGCAACAAGGACTGGCAGCAGGAAGCAGCAACGTCAGACGACTCCAACCGGAACAGACACGGGAACAGGCACAGCTGATCAGGAGACTCAGGAACTGGATGAACTCAGGATAACAGGAACACAGCTTAAGGCCCAATGAGCTTCAGGAACATGATGAAAGTGGAAGCAGCCAGAGACACCACGAACGGGCAACCAAAGGGTGCCCAAACTCAGTTTAAATAGGCAAAGTGAGGCGGGCTGAAGGCAGACAGCCAATGTGAGCCCCCTACAGGTGATAGACACACAAAGGCAGCAATCACGGGCACCGTGATACATCCAGCATTTGTTTATGTTCAAAAGAAAGTTGCGGAAGGTCACATTGATCAATAAAGTAGGAAATCTGTGCCTCAGAGCAGGCAAGTCGAGATTCATATAAATGAGAATAAAAAAGCTGAAATCACGAGTTAATCATCTGCGGGTCTAGAATCAGTATGCCCCCAGGATCTCGTAGTGAAGAAACCGACAGAGTCCCCCTGTGCTGACTGACAAGATGAGCCATTAGCTTCCCTGTCTTGTCTCCATTTTCAAAAATATTCTGTTTCAACCAAAAAACATGATGGGCATTCAGTTCAGACAATTTTATAGAATATTTAAGCGAGCAAGAAACAAACTTAGCATAAGAGGCCATATCCTCGCCTTCCACAAATTGTTTTTCCGCCGCTGCAGCATCCAATTCCAATGCCTCTACCTACCTAGATCTAAGTTTGTTCTGCATAGATATAAGAGAAATCAATGAGCCCCTCGCAGCCGACTTGGCAGCCTCCCAAACAACACCCTGAGCAGCTGAGTTGGCATTATTGACAAAATATTCACCAAGATCGTCTCTATGTTTAGACACCAAATACGTGTTGGTCAACCATACGGGGTTAAATCTCCAGACCTCTAGTCCGAGGTCTCTGGTCCCGCTGCAAGGTCAATAGTAATGGGGAATGGTCAGAAGCCACTCTAGTCATAAAACACCAATCTGAAACCCAATTCAAGGTCAATTGGTTAGTAAACACATAGTCAATCCTAGATAATGTTTTATACGTGGCCGAGTGGCACGAAAATTCCCGATCCTGCGGATGAAGAGTCCGCCATATGTCTATAAATCCCAGGTCACCTATGAGACTGAAGAAGGCATCCCTATGCGATTTGGAATCAACCGCTGATCCACCCAATCTGTCTAGGTCAGAATTAGTAGCTATATTAAAATCACCCATACAGACTATATTGTGTTGTGACTTATCAGAGATATATATGAGCATATCTCTAAGAACTGAGGGGTCAAAAGGTGGTGGTGGTATATAAACATTCATCAAGACAAACAGAGCCCCCTGCAGTTTACATGTTAAGAAAAGGTAGCGTCAGTCCTGAGGTCAATGAGCTCAAAGGAAACTAGTTTAGAAATAAGAATTGAAACACTTCTGGCATATGTGGAGTAAGTGGCATGATAGCGACTCTGTATCCATTGTCTCCTAAGAGATAAAACTCTTCCTGCAGTAAGATGGGTCTCCTGCAACATGACAACCCCCGGAGTCTGTTTCTTAATGTGATTTAAAACTAAAGAACGTTTTATGGCATCATTCAATCCAAGCACATTCCATGAGAAAAACTTACAAGTTAGTGGTGTCATTACAGAGGTAGATAAGATATTTGCATCCCTGGCCACACGGCAGGGACCGGTGGGAGCAAGGAGCACCTGGCCCAGAAGAGAGAGGAAACCCTGAGCGAACAACTAACCCAATCCCTAACTGAACATCCCACCCTATCTCCATCACCCCCAACCCGATAGAGATTTTATCCCCGAACCAACCCATTCCTGTGGCCTGCCAGCCAAAACCACTTTCCCTACCCTCCCACCCAACACACATAAACCAATTAACTAGTATGTACCCAGATCACAAACAGTCCCATCCACACCCCCCTGCCCCCAACAGTGGCAAAGTAAAGCACAGATAAACACAGCATTGCCCCATATCAGCTGATGAAAAATAGCCCAGTGACCACACCACCATATCTATCCCCAGGTGTAAACATCTCCCATTTGATAAGAAGTCAAACCCCCGATTGCAACCAGATAGTACACCCATTCAGCCTTCCCATCCCAACACCCTTCAGACGGATCGGAGGCGATATTAAATGATCAGATCCCAAAAACTTCAGGGGATCTAAGTGCCAAATCACTGTAGCACAGCGTCAAACCACCGTCCAAGGCGAGTGAAAGGACATCAGCTGAACAGGAGCACCACAGAGCAACAATCTGCATCCCCATAGATAGGCACAGAGACTTATATAGACACAATTAGACATACCATGTCAATAACAGTATTATATCTCAGCAGCAAAATGAAGTCCCCCGGGGCCACTAAGCATGCCTCCCATTTGTTCATCTCATCCCAACATCCCCCGGGAGGAGCAGAGGCGTCATAAAAATATAAACCGAAACAAATAACTTCAAGAGATTTAAGTGCCGAATCACGGCAATACAGCATCCAGCCTCCGCCCAAGGTATGCAAGCGAGTATCAATAGAGCAATCACATTGCAAAACAACTACCATAAAATTAACATGGTGGGGGAGAAAAAAAAAACAGAAAAACACAAGACTAATAATAATTCCTCCCTCCCCCTTTATAGACAGATATACACACTAAAGTATACATTTGTAATGGCATTATCAAAGAAGGCATTAAGACAAGTGCACTGAACCATATCATAACTCATTTGACCACATCACCATATCAGAGATCTTGAAGCTGTTCATCAATAAACGTAAGCTCCAGAGAGTTGAAGTCCAACCACAGCATCGCTCAGCCTCCACAACATATAGGGGCTATAACTATCTGTCCTACTGAGCACGTTCTCCATCCAACTAGAGCAGCGGGATAGGGGTTGTGTCAAACGGTCACTATGCCCCTCAGGATCCACCTTGGCAACCAGCAAAGATCAGGGAAAGAACTATGTGAGATCACATGAATTAAAGTCCATGATAGCAGTGTCAGGAGCTGATGAAGAAGCTCTAATGAGTGTCCACCCATTCTCTGGCCTCTGAATCCGACGTAAAGAAGATGGTGTTACCATCATGGATAATTCTCAGCCTAGCAGGAAACAACATGGAATAAGAAATGTTTTTCTTTTGCAGTTTGCGCTTAACCTCCGCAAAACGGCGTCTCTGGCGTTGGACATCAGCCGAGAAATCCGGATAGAAAGAGATGTGTTGGTTCTCAAACAGAATCTGGCCTTTCACCCTGGCCATACGAAGGATTGCATCTCGATCTCTGTAAGAATCAGCTGTCGAGGAGAAGATCCAGGAGGTCTCGGGTCCGTTGGCAGATGATGCACCCTCTCAACAGTAAAGGATGGTGAGAGATCTTCTGTGCCAACATGTTCCTTTATCCAGGCCTCCATGAGTTGCTCAGGGGCACGGCCCTCACAGTCCTCTGGCAGCCCAATTATACGAACGTTGCTGCGTCTAGATCTGTTTTCCAGATCATCCACCTTGGATTGCAGAGAACAAGCTTGATTTTTTAACTCATACACTGAGGTAACAACAGGGGGAAGTTGTCCTCTACAGTAGAGATACATTGTCGAACAACAG
Source organism: Rhinophrynus dorsalis (assembly GCA_037306005.1). Taxonomy (NCBI): domain Eukaryota; kingdom Metazoa; phylum Chordata; class Amphibia; order Anura; family Rhinophrynidae; genus Rhinophrynus; species Rhinophrynus dorsalis. The sequence continues at coordinate 260,556,337 of CM074722.1, forward strand.
TAATGCTTTCACGTAAATTCTGTTGGTCCGCACGTAAAGGGTTAATCTCCACTTGCACCGTGTCAATTTTGTTAGTCAGGACTGCCTGGCAGGTAGTGATTGCGGACATTATTTCTGTAAATTGGGATTTGGAATCATCTTCCTTGGAAGCTGAGGATTGTGTCGGCAAGGCCGCCGCAGAAGGGGCCTCCAACACGGCCGTGACCTCCTCCGCCGCCATTGCTCTTCTAGCAAATTTACTCAATTTCTTCCTATATTCTGAAGATTTTTTAACCATAGTGGGAGTAATAAAGCAAGTATAGGTCAGATCAATACAGGCCAGGCCAGAGCAGAGTGGACAAGTGCCGCCAAGGCGGGCAGGTGCAGATGGGACCCCCCAGATTTTAAACAACATACATATCTTGGCTCATGTCTGCATGTCAAGTATTCAGACGTCACATATAGTATGGATCAAAGCAGCATGTGTGACTCTCTCAAATATACACAGGGCAGAGAGGGGGAGACATATATAGGAGAGAAATAAGACAAACAGGGGGAGTCCGCAGCAATAAACTGGCTTCAGCTGAGAGTTGATAGGGCAATGACAAATCTTCCAGACACAACTTCACAATTGACCCAGAGAGCCCTGAGGCAGTAGATATATATCACAAAAATGGAGTAGCTTCTAGGAATGTGCATCTAATTTTTGAAGGCTGGACACCACTGTAGCGGAATGACATGTAGGGTGTGATCAAAAATAAGCAGCAATAATTCTGGGCTCATGGCCTAGGCAGCAAATCATACACGGGGCAGAGTAGGGATACAAATAAAGGTAAGGCAACAAACAATGGGGAGCCTGGATTCCAGGGGTCCAGGGCTAAGCTGCTAAGCCCACTGCAAAGGACAGCAAGGCAGAGGCACCTGCATTAAATAAATATAGATGAGTAGATCTATTAGCAGGGGAAGGGGAACTGGGAGAAAAAAAACAAAATGGAAGGTGCACTAGAGGACAAAGGAGGGCAGTGCCTGGCAAGGTCTAAGCCTTTAGGGCCAAGAAACAATATGAGGAACAGCCACCTACTGTTTATACGTGAAATCCCTGAGGCAGATGATTTTCGGCAGCTGGCCTTCCACTGCACGTCCTTGCCATTTCCCCGCTCAGCCACCAGTGTCGGAGGTATGCACCGGGCTTGCCAGGGACCACCAGCATTGTTATTTAGAATGATAAGTCGAGCCGCTTCAGCCGCTGCCCGATTTGCATACCTGGGAACTCTCCGGATTTGCCCCGGAGACTCCGGTTCTGACAGAGCTTTACCGGGTCTCCGGGGCAGAGGCAGATTCCTCCGGATGTGGAGAGTTTCTATTGAAACTCTGCCACATCTGCTTTTTCTCCCGTTGTGCCTCCGTCCCCAGCCTTCTGTGTGACACATTTAACCCTCTGAGTGCCAGAGTGGTACGGAATGCATTGCTTTGCAATGCATTCCGTACCACTCTGGCACTCAAAGGGTTAAATCCCCCCCAACACTCGAGTTAAGCCCCGCCCCTTTTTGACGCGATTAGCGTCATTTTTGTTACCCCCTGCTGAACAGAGGACTACCCTCCGGGTAGCCCTCAACTGAAAGTTCCCAGGTATGCCGATTCGCCGCCGGGCGGATGCGGTGCGCAAGGCCGCGGCTTAGGCCCAAGCGCATGATCAATTCCTCTGGCTGCCGAAAGTAGAAAAAAAAAGGATCGCTCCAGGCTGCAAAGGTACATCGAGCGCAGCCGAAGCAGACCCGTTACTCCAGGGGAGCTCTGTTGTCCGGATGATGACAGATATAATCTTCAGTCGCGGACCCGCTCCAACTAGCGACCGTTCACCATGGCTGCCAGGCCACGCCCCCTGTATGATTTTACTTTTAACACTGGACTCAAGCAACAGATTTGCAAGGTCTTTAAAGCGTAATTTAATCCCCTACACTGTACAATATAGTAGTGCCACATTCTAAAACTGATGAGATAATTCAAGTGTAGGTGCACACACTATATACAAGAAAACATGTAGTCTGACGGTATACTAAGTGCTAAAACTTCACAATGTGACAGAAAGTTGCTGGTTGTTATAGTACTGAGGGAAAAAAAATTAGAAATTTTGTTTTTTTCACACAAAAATAGGACTTTTCCTGAAACTTATGCACTCCCAAACTTGCACAAGTGTTGGTTTTGCACATAAACATTAACCTAGCTTAGCATGAAAACACATGTTTGTAGAACCTATGTTAGCATGTAAATGCATTTGTACAGTTTCCTGAGGGTGTCAGCTTTGTAGACCACTACCACCCAAATGCACATATTTCATGGATATCCTAGTAAAAGTAACTGTTTTTCTGCCCGATACACATGATAAGTTAATTATGTAACTGCTTTCAAACCTGCACTTTTTTCAAGATGTGTGTGTAAAAGGCTATTCTTTGCTCTGTATTATTCAGCAGAGGTTAAAATACATAGCCTATTTCACACATATGGCATTTTATTGTTTAGTATATCTCAAAAAGTCAAAAGCTTTGTTGCTTATTAACTGTAACATTTTCACATTATAATATACTAGCAAAATGGACAAAGTGTTGACCGTGTGTTGTGTTTGAAAAGTTGTTTAAGCCTTTGAGTGGCAGAAAGATACCCAATGTATCTTAATGCATTAGATACCTGTTTGCATAAAAGACATAAAATAAAAGGAGGCGCCCAATAGTGTAAAACAGTTCCAACTTGGATGATCAATAAAAATGTATATATAAATATACTCACATTTTTTATTTGTCAGTCGATCTTAACTGACTATTAACACAGTAGGAGATAATTTACCCCGTCTCCACTCGGGTTCCTTTTAACCTTATGTGATCTTGATTCGATGGGGTAGATAAGTGTAACAGCAAATGTAGCAAAAGTGTAGCAAAAAGGTAGCGACAAAAAATATCCTTTTATAATATAAAGTAAAATCTTGTTTATTATCACAATAAGATAAAATATAATATAAAATATATCAATGTACTGGCCCTTACGCGTTTCGTAGCTTAAACGCTACTTTATCAAAGATAATTAGCCAAAAGTAACACAAGAATAATAAAAAACGCTACCGCTACAATGTTTCCCTATTTGAATCCCCACATCTAACATGATTGGTCACCTTCGAATCGTCAGTGTCCGAGCATAGCTCTCTACTTACTGGATCCAACAAGAGTCCATCAGGTGTTGTATCACCAATCAGAGCTCCCGCATCTCATATGCGACTCCACTGACTACAAGTGTCAGTCATAGCCGCATAAACGCATTCATTCCCGTTTAACTAAACGGATTAGATAAATCTCTTTAGGAGCAATGTTTTTTAAAAATAATGTTACACATCAACCTTCTATTCCCCTGATCGAACGGGCTCAAATAATTCGCCCTGTAATTAACCATCGATCTTATACAATCCCACACTCAACTCAAACACATCTGCATACTACAATATTGTAATCTTTGATTACTCCCCTTATGCCAAAAGGCAATATTAAGGCTAAACTTGGCAAAACCACCATAAATAATCCTAATACTTAAGAATATTAAAACTACCAAATCTACTCAATAAGCTCATAAAACTATTATTCAAATATGATTCTCCCTCATTGCCTATATTCATACTAAACCAGCTTATTGCTCAAAATATGTGAAGTGACACAAATAACATATCAATATAAACTGTATCTGCCTTCTAATTAAATCAATAAAAAGGCTCCTTAGTGTAAATTATATGTATGACTAAAAGATTATTCAATTCTTCATTAGTGCTCTCAACATAAACTAATTAACCCCTAATGCTCTCAACATTAACTAATTAACCCCTATACCCACCACTAATTAAGAGTATACAGATTCAAATACCTCATTCAAGCCCAAAGGAAATAAAGTGGACATTTTGAAAATCCAATAATACTCCCTACTATTCAATCTCTGTAATCTATCAAACTCATCTGAATCAGCAATATGTTCAATGACCATAACTTTCATACAAGAAGGATCTTTATTATGAAAGTGCAAAAAATGTTTGGATAAACTATGTTGTGTATAACCCTTCACTATATTCCGTTTATGTTGCCCAATCCTAGATCTTAAATGTTGTGTTGTGCGACCTATATACTGTTTATTACAGCTACATGTAACCAGATATATAACAAATCTGGTATCACAATTATAAAAATTATTGACAAAAAAAGTCTCCTGTGTAGTATTAGAAGTAAAGCTACCTGATTTGTTATCAATAAAAGGGCAAGCCAAACATCTATTATTATTACATCTATACATCCCTATAATGGGGGGCAAGCTCTGTCTATTCTTTTCATAATTATTAAGACCTATATTAGATATTGGACCTAAATATTTCTTATTCATCCCTACCTTTACTTCATGATTCCTAAACTTACTAGGTGCCAGAAAATTCTTTAGTGTCTTCGCCCTCCTATACACTACTCTTGGTGTATCTGAAATAGTGTGTTTCAATAGGGGGTCATTCCTCAGAATGCCCCAATGTTTCTTTAGGATACCAAAGACACTTTGAGATGCTGAACTATATTTCGTTATGAATAGAGGTGTATCTTGTGATGGTTTTTCAACCCTCACAGAATCTCTATAATTCCTAGCTTTCTGATAAGAATCTGATATAAGGTTTTCAGGATAACCCTTTTCCCTAAAACGATTATATAGAATTTCTGATTGTATATCGAAATCACTTACACGAGAACAATTTCTTTTTATTCGTCTGAATTGCCCATATGGAATATTTCTTAGCCACTTTTTATGGTGGCAACTATTAAATTCCAGATAGCTATTACGATCAACCTCCTTAAAATATGTTTTAGATATAATACCTTCCTGACTAGAACCTTCCAGATGTAAATCTAAAAACTGGATATTATATTCATTGTAACAGCTGGTAAATTCAAGACCCCATTTGTTGTCTCTCAAATACACTAGGAATTCTTCAAATACACATTTACCTCCCTGCCAGATGATCAAAATATCATCTATGAAGCGGCGATAAAGGACCAAGTTTGCACCAAAGGGGTTATTATTGTAGACCATAAGATCCTCAAAATACCCCATAAATAAATTGGCATAACTTGGTGCAAACTTGGTCCCCATCGCCATCCCATTCAACTGCAAATAATAACGACCATCAAATTCAAAAAAATTATGTGTTAAAACAAATTCAATCGCACGCAAAATGAATTCTATCTGTGTAGTGGGCATAAGTGGATCTTGAACAAGGAAATGTCTTGCTGCCTCTAAACCACCCTCATGTGGGATATTGGAATAGAGAGCAGAGACATCCATAGTAGCCCAGCTATAGTTCTTATTCCATTCAACTTCTTTTAAAATATCCAGTAAATGTGAAGAATCTCGTAAATGTGATTTTAAGCCAATCACCCGTCTCTGTAGATGGAAATCCACAAAGGATGATAAATTAGATGTTAGGGAATTAACCCCAGATATAATAGGCCTCCCTGGGGGACAGGTGAGAGACTTATGTACCTTAGGGAGATGATAATAAATAGCTGTTCTCGGTTTCTCCACAAAAATATATTTCTTCTCTTCAATATTAATCAGACCATTTAAAAACGCTTCATCTATTAAACCAAATAATTGTTGCTTATATTTCTCAGAGGGGTTTTCCTTTAAAATACAATATTGTTTCTTATCATCCAAAATCCTATAGGCTTCTAACAAATAATCCTCCACATTCTGGACTACTATTGACCCTCCCTTATCTGCTGGCTTAACAATAATCTTATTATTATTTTGAAGATCAATTAAGGCTTTAGATTCTTCTCTATTTAAGTTCTTATTCTCCATGTTTCTATTTGTCATATTCCTAAAATCTTCTAAAACCATGGTACTAAAAGTTTCAACATAAGAACCCCTACAATAAGTGGGATTAAAAGTGGATTTAGGCTTCAAACCTGATGGAACACTAGATTCCAAAAAGTTATTTTCTACATAAGGGACAATATCTTTTCCTTTTATGTCTCTAATATCTGCATTTATAAGTATAGCCGTGGTGTCAGGAATAGATTTCAATTTCTTATTAGCAAAAAATCTCTTTAGCGATAGTTTGCGTACAAAATCATTCAAATCCACAAACAACTCATACAAATTTGGTTTGCTTGATGGACAGAATGATAGCCCTTTAGATAACAAAGACATTTCACTAGGGCTCAAATCATAACCAGAAAGATTAATAACATTAGAAACAAACTTATCTGATTGTTCACTAAGACTATTTACAAATCTTCGTTTATTTTTGTTCTTTTTGGAGTTCCGCCCCCTACCTCTGGATCCTCTGTATTTGTTCTTTTTCCAGATTCCTCTATCTTGAGACTTAAAAATCTGTTTGGCTGATTTTTCCACCACAGGAGATCCAAGGTAGGGACCTGTCCCAAAAAAGAATTCTCTGAGGAAACAGTACTCGTACTATCACCAGACAGAGAAACTAATCCTGAATTATTTGGCTGATTGTCTTCAGAATGATGAACAACAATATCCGCCTCTCCCAATACAGTAGTATGATGAGTAATAATCTCTGTTTCTCCCCTGACTACCAAAGGTTTAATTTTATCCTTATTCACACATTCCAAAGTTTCTGGATTTTTCAATTCCTTGCTGGTTAAATTTTCTATACAATTATCTATATGACAATTATCTATTCCTGACACCACGGCTATACTTATAAATGCAGATATTAGAGACATAAAAGGAAAAGATATTGTCCCTTATGTAGAAAATAACTTTTTGGAATCTAGTGTTCCATCAGGTTTGAAGCCTAAATCCACTTTTAATCCCACTTATTGTAGGGGTTCTTATGTTGAAACTTTTAGTACCATGGTTTTAGAAGATTTTAGGAATATGACAAATAGAAACATGGAGAATAAGAACTTAAATAGAGAAGAATCTAAAGCCTTAATTGATCTTCAAAATAATAATAAGATTATTGTTAAGCCAGCAGATAAGGGAGGGTCAATAGTAGTCCAGAATGTGGAGGATTATTTGTTAGAAGCCTATAGGATTTTGGATGATAAGAAACAATATTGTATTTTAAAGGAAAACCCCTCTGAGAAATATAAGCAACAATTATTTGGTTTAATAGATGAAGCGTTTTTAAATGGTCTGATTAATATTGAAGAGAAGAAATATATTTTTGTGGAGAAACCGAGAACAGCTATTTATTATCATCTCCCTAAGGTACATAAGTCTCTCACCTGTCCCCCAGGGAGGCCTATTATATCTGGGGTTAATTCCCTAACATCTAATTTATCATCCTTTGTGGATTTCCATCTACAGAGACGGGTGATTGGCTTAAAATCACATTTACGAGATTCTTCACATTTACTGGATATTTTAAAAGAAGTTGAATGGAATAAGAACTATAGCTGGGCTACTATGGATGTCTCTGCTCTCTATTCCAATATCCCACATGAGGGTGGTTTAGAGGCAGCAAGACATTTCCTTGTTCAAGATCCACTTATGCCCACTACACAGATAGAATTCATTTTGCGTGCGATTGAATTTGTTTTAACACATAATTTTTTTGAATTTGATGGTCGTTATTATTTGCAGTTGAATGGGACGGCGATGGGGACCAAGTTTGCACCAAGTTATGCCAATTTATTTATGGGGTATTTTGAGGATCTTATGGTCTACAATAATAACCCCTTTGGTGCAAACTTGGTCCTTTATCGCCGCTTCATAGATGATATTTTGATCATCTGGCAGGGAGGTAAATGTGTATTTGAAGAATTCCTAGTGTATTTGAGAGACAACAAATGGGGTCTTGAATTTACCAGCTGTTACAATGAATATAATATCCAGTTTTTAGATTTACATCTGGAAGGTTCTAGTCAGGAAGGTATTATATCTAAAACATATTTTAAGGAGGTTGATCGTAATAGCTATCTGGAATTTAATAGTTGCCACCATAAAAAGTGGCTAAGAAATATTCCATATGGGCAATTCAGACGAATAAAAAGAAATTGTTCTCGTGTAAGTGATTTCGATATACAATCAGAAATTCTATATAATCGTTTTAGGGAAAAGGGTTATCCTGAAAACCTTATATCAGATTCTTATCAGAAAGCTAGGAATTATAGAGATTCTGTGAGGGTTGAAAAACCATCACAAGATACACCTCTATTCATAACGAAATATAGTTCAGCATCTCAAAGTGTCTTTGGTATCCTAAAGAAACATTGGGGCATTCTGAGGAATGACCCCCTATTGAAACACACTATTTCAGATACACCAAGAGTAGTGTATAGGAGGGCGAAGACACTAAAGAATTTTCTGGCACCTAGTAAGTTTAGGAATCATGAAGTAAAGGTAGGGATGAATAAGAAATATTTAGGTCCAATATCTAATATAGGTCTTAATAATTATGAAAAGAATAGACAGAGCTTGCCCCCCATTATAGGGATGTATAGATGTAATAATAATAGATGTTTGGCTTGCCCTTTTATTGATAACAAATCAGGTAGCTTTACTTCTAATACTACACAGGAGACTTTTTTTGTCAATAATTTTTATAATTGTGATACCAGATTTGTTATATATCTGGTTACATGTAGCTGTAATAAACAGTATATAGGTCGCACAACACAACATTTAAGATCTAGGATTGGGCAACATAAACGGAATATAGTGAAGGGTTATACACAACATAGTTTATCCAAACATTTTTTGCACTTTCATAATAAAGATCCTTCTTGTATGAAAGTTATGGTCATTGAACATATTGCTGATTCAGATGAGTTTGATAGATTACAGAGATTGAATAGTAGGGAGTATTATTGGATTTTCAAAATGTCCACTTTATTTCCTTTGGGCTTGAATGAGGTATTTGAATCTGTATACTCTTAATTAGTGGTGGGTATAGGGGTTAATTAGTTAATGTTGAGAGCATTAGGGGTTAATTAGTTTATGTTGAGAGCACTAATGAAGAATTGAATAATCTTTTAGTCATACATATAATTTACACTAAGGAGCCTTTTTATTGATTTAATTAGAAGGCAGATACAGTTTATATTGATATGTTATTTGTGTCACTTCACATATTTTGAGCAATAAGCTGGTTTAGTATGAATATAGGCAATGAGGGAGAATCATATTTGAATAATAGTTTTATGAGCTTATTGAGTAGATTTGGTAGTTTTAATATTCTTAAGTATTAGGATTATTTATGGTGGTTTTGCCAAGTTTAGCCTTAATATTGCCTTTTGGCATAAGGGGAGTAATCAAAGATTACAATATTGTAGTATGCAGATGTGTTTGAGTTGAGTGTGGGATTGTATAAGATCGATGGTTAATTACAGGGCGAATTATTTGAGCCCGTTCGATCAGGGGAATAGAAGGTTGATGTGTAACATTATTTTTAAAAAACATTGCTCCTAAAGAGATTTATCTAATCCGTTTAGTTAAACGGGAATGAATGCGTTTATGCGGCTATGACTGACACTTGTAGTCAGTGGAGTCGCATATGAGATGCGGGAGCTCTGATTGGTGATACAACACCTGATGGACTCTTGTTGGATCCAGTAAGTAGAGAGCTATGCTCGGACACTGACGATTCGAAGGTGACCAATCATGTTAGATGTGGGGATTCAAATAGGGAAACATTGTAGCGGTAGCGTTTTTTATTATTCTTGTGTTACTTTTGGCTAATTATCTTTGATAAAGTAGCGTTTAAGCTACGAAACGCGTAAGGGCCAGTACATTGATATATTTTATATTATATTTTATCTTATTGTGATAATAAACAAGATTTTACTTTATATTATAAAAGGATATTTTTTGTCGCTACCTTTTTGCTACACTTTTGCTACATTTGCTGTTACACTTATCTACCCCATCGAATCAAGATCACATAAGGTTAAAAGGAACCCGAGTGGAGACGGGGTAAATTATCTCCTACTGTGTTAATAGTCAGTTAAGATCGACTGACAAATAAAAAATGTGAGTATATTTATATATACATTTTTATTGATCATCCAAGTTGGAACTGTTTTACACTATTGGGCGCCTCCTTTTATTTTATGTCTTTTATGCGATCTGGTGACCACTGAGGAGAGTGTGTGAGAGGACGGCAGCCGTGTTTTTAAAGAGAAGATACTGACACTGGGGCAGTTAAATATCCCAGAAAGCTTTAAGAGCTGATCCTGTGGTATACACCCAGATTCAGCAACTCATCTTGTGAGTAGGCACTTTTTGGGTGTCGGTGGAGGTCCATACATTTGTGTCCTGTTGATCTATACAGGGGCGCTCCCTGGTTTGTCTCCTTTTTTTTCTCTGTAGATACCTGTTTGTCTCTCAAAGGATTAATATAGGGGAGGGTGGTGGGCAAATATATTGTCATACATGATGTTGTGTTGCACCTGTTTGTACAGCTAAATTTCTTGGTAATGTATGTGCAATGTAACTAGTAGCATAGTGCAGAATCATGAATATAAATGAGGCATGTATAATAATACATTTGTTGCATAATATGTGTGCATGTTGTGTGTTGTGGATGGGTATGTGTTAACGTGTGAGGTAGTTGTACGTTTAAATTGAGGTTTGTAATGATTACCACTGCTGTTAATCTTAGGTGTTCATACAACAGTGTACTTATATTTGCATTACATCTGCTGTTTTGTATATATATATATATATATATATATATATATATATATATATATATATATATATGTCTTAATAATTTCAGTGCTAGAGGGATATGGAAAGCAACGTGCTGGATACCACTGTGACACTGAAAGCATAAGCCAAAAGACTTATATAATACAGATGTCATCATACTGTATTACAATTACAACAGAGTGGCGTGTAAGAGATATGAATAATAAAAAAAAACATGCAGAAGTAATTGTTTGCTATTGAAGGCTCATTTGTATAGTTAGGTACATGTGTTAATTAAATTAAGGCTTAAAGGAGCAGAGGGGTTTGTGCAATGTTTGGCGCACACAGCTGGGCATTACACCTTTGAGTGCCAGAGGGGTACATAACTCATTGCAAAGCAATTCTTTGCATACCCCTCTGGCACTCAAAGGATTATAGAATGAAGAGAGACTCAATATTACTATTGATTGATAGAGGGGTACACAACGCATCGCAAAGCAATGGGATGTGTACCCCTAAGGCATTCAAAGTGTTAATTTCCTTTCTATGATGCTGTGTTATCTTTCAGTGACTCAAAGGGTTAAAGAATGAAGAGAGACTGAATATCACTACTGAGTGGTAGAGGGGTACACAAAGCATCGCAAAGCAATGGGTTGCGTACCCCTATGGCGTACCCCTATGGTGTTAATTTCCTTTCTATGAAGCTGTGTTACCTTTCACTGATGAACCTCAGAGACATCACAGCAGGGGCAGGGTGTGTGTACACAGAAGGTAAGATGGTGGAAAAGGGTCAAATGTGAGGTGAGGAGTGTACAACATTCAGGAAACAGATGAGGCAGAGTGGTGAAAGAGAGACTTTGAGGGACAGGTGCATCAATGGGTTAATAAATGGGCAAAAAATTAAAACAATTAAAAAATGAATAAATAAATGGGCAACATTTTGTATTAAATATTCCATGCAGGACACTAGGGCAGCAGCAGGGGAGCTAGCTGTAACAGCATGCAGTTTTATATCCTGGTCAATATTCAAGAGTATGGTGTGGGCGCTTGTAAAACGTTTCCCCCCGCAGTGTTTTCTGTGTCCAAGATATGGAACTGTATGGTGTGACAGTCCACCTGGGAAGGCTATGAATGTTCATGCCGCTGCCCCTCCCCCTTGCTGTTGAGTATGTGAAGGAGTAGATGCATGATGAAATGGACGTGGTGTGCATGGAAGTAGTGGGCATAGGAGAGGTCCAGGTGAGGCCAGTGCGCAAGTGTGTGTAACAGTGTGTATGCATGCAAGGAGTGAGGAACAAAGGGTAGGCGTGGAGAAGAGAAATCAGTGGAAGTGTTGGTAGGCAGGACAAATAGGAAGGTTGTGAGAAGTTGAAGCATGGAGAAGGTAAGTCATTGCAAAGAGGATGGTGGACAGGATCAAGAGGAGGGAGAATGGTGAGATGAATATGGAGGTACAGAGCAGTTTGGGTGAACAGTGTATATGATGAAACTCCTGTCAGACACTAGAGGAGAGGAGGCAAAGGGGAGTGTGAGGAAAATAGGAGGGGAGGGTGTATGATGAGGGGGAGTATGCTGTGGTGGAGGTTGAAGTCCCTTCTACTCCCTCCCTGCCCACTCCTGTGAAAATCACACCTCATGCTTACACCAATGAGACAGACACTATAGAATAGATATGCATTACTCCTTCTTTCTGCCACCGCTGTGTGTGTGTGGCTTTAGACAAGCTTATCGGTCACAGGATGCTATATATATATATATATACACATATATATAATTACATAGTATACTATAATATTTTCATAGTATACTATGTATATTATATATTTAAAAGCCACATACAACGAAAATGTTTTAGGCCTGGTTGAAGTCCCCTCATTAACTATAACAGATTTTATTTAAGCATAATTATTGCACATTCCAGGACTGCAGTAAACCACTCACATTAGATACCAGGAAATTACTCTGCTATGATTTTACTTTTCATTGTTCTGCATTGTGTTGTCATATATTGTCAACAGAAATGCCTAAACATGTAAAGTTTTAGCATTAGTGTAACTGTGCAATGTACCATGAAATCCTGTCTAAATAGCTTAAAGTGTTGCCACTTCGTAATGAAGAATAATTTTAATGATAATGATGCTTACCTTCTGTTTTCAATCTTAGGCAAAAGACTTACGCATGTTAAGTGCACCACAATTTCTTTCCAAAGAAACCTGTCTGTAATTAATTTGTTTAATATTTTGTGAATGTTTGAGTAAGAATATTATCACTAGTACAATAAACAATAAATATGTGGATAAAAATGTATAGAAAATTATATTATTTTTCACAACTCTAAAACATTTCATAATGATTATTTTAATTCTAACAGTATGAAAGTTATTGATTTCAAATGAAATATTACACACTGGGGGGGGGGGGTGTGTGACCAGAAGCCGGACCGAGTGCACGCATATTGCAGAGCTCCTGAGGATTATCGACCCAATCCATTAAAATCCATTTCCTCCACCTATCGGATACTCTTCTGGCTCCATTGCACTCCACAAATTGAGGGCTACCTACCGAGGTCTTCTGTGCTGGAATCGGAGGGTAGGAGTAGGAATGGGAGAAAATTTCCACCTCAAACTGAAATCAGCAAAAAATGGCACTTTCCGCTTGGTGAAAAATTTCCCACGAAAAGTGCAGATTTTCCGCTTTTTTTGCCTAGCTCATTCCATTGAAATCAATGGTAACACTGACGTTAGACACAACATAAAATAAATATTATTTAATTTTACAAAGGCATGAGTTGTGACAGTTGCTGGGAAAGGAGGCACAAACCTGAGTTATCCTCATGCTGGAATCAAACATCATCTGTATATTGATGGATTTGACATTCTTCTTGTTGATGAAGAGATGTCCCTCATACACTGGAGTTTTTATGCACACATGGGAACAGTCTAAGGTACCCATGACCCTGGGAATGCATCCCCTTGTGTAGAAATCCTGCTTGACACCTATCCACTCCATCTGGATGAAGGGGAAGTGGATGTACCTCCTAACCTTCACCTTGAGAGCTGCCAACACCTGAGACACTGCCCTTGAACATGTGGACTGGGACATACCAGATGCATATCCTTCAGTGGACTGGAAGGATCTACTTGTCATAAAATGTATGGCACACATCAGCTTCTGCAAGCAAGATAGGGCATGGTTGTTGCTGTATATGTGGTCAATGTCATCTTTGATCACCTCATATACTTTAATGATGTTTTGCAAAGTCAAACTGTCATGGTCTCTCACTTAGGCGTCCACCATTCTGAAGAGCGTGACTCTTGTACAGTATGTCCTGTGCCTTTGTGGCAATATATTGTACCGGTGCTGCTCCACAGGTAGCTGTGGGAGATGCGGGACATCCTGTTGTAGCAGCTGAAGTGCTGCTGCCAAGTATGATCCTCCAGGTTGAGATGGGCTTCTGTCTGGCTTTTCAGTTGGAGCATCAATACTTCCAGCAGGCAAAGGATGTTCATTAGGTGTGCTTGGGGGTTGATGGTGATCCCTAGCTCTCCCACCCCTTTGCTTACAATGTCTTTGCAATAATAGATATGCAAACATACTGGTCATAATCTCTGGGTACAACTAAATGTCCCTTTAAGACAGCTGTGGGGTGTTGTCCAGGCATGGCCATCAGTTAGGGAGTGGCCAATGGCAAGATGTGTGTTATCCTGGTAAATATTTTGCAGAGTGGCTGTTTTTGTTTGTCTGATTTGTTGTGCTTGCTGTGTACCTGTCAGAATTGTGTGTGACGTTGTCAGGTTCACAACGTTGGGTCTCCATTGTCAGGTGAGCTTGGCTTGCTTTGAGATTGACAGGAGTGCATCTTGTATTGTTTGTATATATGTGGTGTTGTGTGTTAAACCCTGTTGATCCGGGGTAAGGTGTGTGGAATTGTCTTGGGTAGCATTAACAACCCCTTGTCCCTGTGGTGTTGATAGGTTTTTGTTGTTTGTACTGGACTTGTGGTTGGCTTTGAGGGGGTTAATTTTGTCATTGCTGTGTTATGTTGTAGATGTTGTGCCTGCTGATGTTTCCCTGCTTTCTTTTGTCCAACTGTGTTTTTTTTTCTCCGTTGTGTGATGTACAGCCAAAACTGGGTGCAGAATTTCATCTGTTAAATGTATAACTTTATAGTGCGTGTTTTTCAATGTCTGATGTGATTTTAAAACTGCTGTTAGCTGTTTATAGGACAGCTAATTAAATGACTTACTGTATTTAAAAATTGCCATTGGCTGTTTTTGTTTTTGCTTTTTTTGACAACTGAGACATTTTAATCCAGGCCTAACAGTCTAATGAACGTCTTTGCTAAAAAAATAAAGAAAAAATAAATACATTTCTATTGCATACCCAGATTCACCATTCATATTGATTGCCTATTGCCAGATTAACAATTTGTGATTACCTTTTGCAATGTAAAAAATTCACCCATTTGAAGGATTTTAAAAATGGCTTGTTAACAATTTATAGTACAAAGATATGTTGACTTATAAAATGGATCGTAAATGTTTTCAATAAAGATCACACAGTGTGTGACACAATATGAATGAGATTGTCTGTCTAAAGTTTATGTATCGCTTAAAAAATGATTTAATTGATTATGTTACGCAGTGGTTTTAGTGGTAGTGGCTTAACCCTTTGAGTGCCAGAGTGGTACGGAATGCATTGCAAAGCAATGCATTCCGTACCACTCTGGCACTCAAATGGTTAAGAAGTATGATGTGGAGGACAGTTCTGTTAGACTGGTGGTAGGAATTGGTAGAAAAATTGCACCTAAAATGTGAAAGAGGTAAAAATAGCACTTATAAAAATTGCAGATTTTCTGCCTTTTTCCACCTTGCTCATGGGATTGAAATTAATGATAAGAATGAATTCCCCTCTAGATGGAAAGTTTCCCTTCTTTTCCTGCTGTGATAGTATTGAAGTGGTTCCATTCTGTGTCTGTTAGAGAAAGAAGCACAATTTTAGAGCTAGAGAAGACAGATAAAATGTAGTTAGTTTAGTTTAGGAAGTCTTGTGAGCAGGCAATTTGTTATTTGTATTAGAGGAGTTTGGGTACTCTGGAGGAGAAAGATTTACCCAACATACACCAAAATTTTGTCTTACTGTGAAGAGACAAGTGGGTAATTCAAGTTCCTTCCTGAGATGGAAGATCCTCTGTCAATGACACAGAAATACTTTGCAGCCTGACAAGCAAGAGACAGAAAAGTACAACTGACACTGACTCCTACTATAGTAAGAAGGAGAGGGTCCAGAATACTGACTAAGGTCAATATTAACATCATCTTGTTCTGTAAAAAAAAAAAGAAAACAAATCAGACTGCAGTGACATTGGGAAACAAAGTAAGCAGCTGCTGAAATCATCCTAACATTAGCTACAGGCAAAAAGGTGCAGAAGCAGTTGCACTTGCAGGGAGTGCGATATTTATTTTTCTTTGTAAACAATAACAGATAGGGACAGTTGACTAATAGAAGACAGGGGCCTCTATTCAATTACCTCTGACACAAAAAAATAAAATAAAAATAACCAACTGCATTTTTTAAGCACTGTAAGCCATTCAATTAGGTGTCTTGTAAACAGCTAATGGCAGTTTTAAAATCAAAAGGAAGATAGCATTTCCCCCATTGAGAACAATGGAGTGGCTATACCCAGGAACCAACAGATGTTACAGTTGACTGGAGAAAATATGCACACAACAGAGAAAAAAAGGCAAAAGAAAGCAGGGAAACATCAACTCACACAACACCCAGCACATAGCATAAGAACACCAATGGCAAAATGAACCCCTGCAAAGTCAAGCAACCAGACAGAAAATGGACATACCTTACAAAAACGTTCCATACAATCAACAAAATCCTAACAACACCATAGCGACAAGGGGTTGACAAAGCTACCTAACACAATCCCACACACTATACTCTGGAACAACAGGGGTTAACAAACACCAACACACATGTACACATTACACAAGATGCACACCTTTCAATCCGAAAGCAATCCAAGCTCAACTGTGCAACATCAAAGCCAATAGAGACCCAACATGCACCTGACAACATCACTCACCTGACAGGTACACAGCAAGTACAACAAATCAGAAAAACAAAAATGGATACACTACAAAATACCTGAAACACACACACATTTGGGAGGAAACAATCCCAAGGCTACTTATAAACTTAATGGAATAATTTTAGGTGACTCATTGCTAGAAAAAGACCTGGGTATCCTTGTCAACTACAAACTTGGAAACAGTGACCAGTGTCAAACAGCAGTAGCAAAGGCAAACAAAGTCCTGTCTTGCATAAAAAGAGGTATCGAAGCAAGAGTGGATAACATTATTTTGCCATTATACAAATCATTGGTAAGACCCCACCTTGAGTATGCAGTGCAGTTTTGGGCACCAGTTCTGAAAAAGGATATACTAGAACTAGAGAGGGTACAGCGGAGAGCAACAAAATTAATTAAGGGAATGGAGGACTTGACATATGAGGAACGACTAAACAAACTTGGTTTATTTACTCTAGAGAAAAGACGACTAAGAGGAGACCTTATCACATTGTACAAGTATATGAGAGGTCAATACAAGGATCTCTGCGGTGAGCTATTTATTCCAAGGCCTGATCAGGTGACCAGGGGACACCCCTTGAGATTAGAGGAAAGGAGGTTTAAATTTCAGCAGAGGAAGGGTTTTTCTACAGCAAGGTCTGTCAAATTGTGGAATTCATTGCCCAGGGAGGTAGTTATGGCAGATACAATGGATACATTTAAGAGAAGATTAGATACATTTCTTTCAAAAGGGAACATACAGAGTTATACTGTTTATCAGTAGGCTGATCAGGAAGGTCTGATAAAGACTAATTTAATTGGTAGCAGGAAAGCTATAAAATTCTCAGTTACTGAGGTATGAGGCGAAGGTTGAACTTGATGGACTTGTGTCTTTTTTCAACCTAATTTACTATGTTACTATGTTACACCTTCCCACTGGTCACTCCCTGCCTCATGAGCACACCTGGACAACACCCCATCACTGTCTTTAAAAGGACCTCTCACCATCCTCAGACGTGGCATGTTTACAGTGAGACCACTCAGAGTCAGTGAGAGAGAGAGCGAGAGAGATTACTACCAGCATGTTTGCATAACTTTTCCTGGCAAGACACTGAAGATGTAAGTACGTGGGCTACAGTTCACTATCAATCCCCAAGCAAACCTGCTGAACGTCCTTTGACTGTTGCAACCTCTGATGCACCAACTGGACAGCCAGACAGGAGCCCATTTCTACCTGTGGGACCACACCAGGCAGCAGCGCCTTAGCTACCTCAACTAGATCACCCACAATGGAGCAGCACAGGAATGACAGCAGACCACACATACTAGGATATTCCTCACAAGAGTCACACTCTTCGGAATGACAGAAGCTGAAGTCAGATACCTCCACAGGTTGACATCGCACAGCATCATCAACCTATATAAAGTGATCAATGATGATATTGACCGCATATACAGCAAAAACCATGCCTTATCTGGCTTGCAGAAGCTGATGAGTGCCATATATTTTATAGCAAGTTGATCTGTCCAGTCCACAGAAGGATATGCATGTGGCATGTCTCAGCCAACTTGTTCAAGGTCACTGTATCAGGTATTGGCAGCCCTCAAAGAGGAAGGCGAGGAGTTACATCCACTTCCGCTCCACCCTGATGGAGTGGATGTGTGTCAAGCAGGACTTCTACACAAGGGGAGGAATGCCCAGACTCATGGGTGCCATAGACTTCACATATGTGCGTATAAGAGCTCCAATGCATGAGGGACATCTCTACATTGACAGGAAGAATTTTCAGTCAGCGTTCAGATGGCTTATGTGATATGAACATGCAGATAATCCATGTTTGTGCCTCCTATCCAGTGACTACTCATACATCCTCAAGCAGTACCTCCACCTACAGGAACTTTGACAACAGGACCTTTACAGGAAGGTGGCTTTTGAGTTAGTCAACAATAGTGGTGGGCGAAAAGTGAGAACAATTTCCTGCATGAAAAACGGACAATTTTTTTCTTTCTTTTTTCGCTAAGTTCTCCTTTTCTACAATGCAAAATGTTCCTCCTTTTCGCCTATTCCAGCAAAATACCTATTCAAATACACTTTTCTCCTCTTCAACAAGTTTTTCGCCTATATTTGCTATGGTGCAACATTTCACAGCACAATATTACTGCTTTTGATTAAAGATGGGCGAAAATTTTTGCCTCAAACTGAAATTGGCGAATAATCGCACTTCACCCTTTGCACATAATTTCCAGCTAAATTGCCAATTTTCCGCCTTTTTCGCCTAGCTCATTCCATTGAAATCAATAGGAACATTGAAGTTACACACAACAGATAACAAATATTATTTTATTTCCCAAAGGCATAGTATAAAGGGGGCATGGGGGTGCCTGTGTTGGTTGAATGTGCGTAAAGAATCAGTTGAACAGGGAATTTTTTTTTTTTTTTGAAGGAGGCTAGGCCTACTGGCCTAGAGCCAAATGGTCATGTTGGCCATTGACCACTGGCCATGGTCAAATGTCCATAATTGCAGAATTTGCTACTCAGATCCTGCTTGCGATACTCCTCCACCACGTGCTGATCGGCCCGTTGTTAAGGGGTTAACATGCTTTGTCTTATGAGCTGAATCTCTCCTACTATAGGCATTTACTAACCTTAATTTACTTTATCCTGAGTGCTGAGTCTTTGTCAGCTTTATTCATTATTGGAGAGAGACTCTCTGACAGGCATTATATAGTGTCCTAAAGACAATGAGTATTGCACCTGGGGGTGGTAGGGGTGCTTAAACCAATAGAAGATGGTCAAAACTTCCAAAAGTACAATTCCAGTCCAGGTTTTGGTAAGCACACCCAAAGAAAAAATAAATTTAAAATTGTTGGAGTGCCATCAATTTTGACCAAAATAGCTAAAACAAATATACAAAATATTGGTGCACATCCAAATATTCATCACCATTAACCCTTTACTCCACAACATTGTGCCTGCATATCACTATTATATTAAAGATGAGGATTTAGTCACATCATATGGCCATAGAATGCTACGCTTGCCACCAGCGCCAAGGTACCTCATTTTTGGCAAGTACCTAACCTTAATATGCTTTCTCTTATGAGCTGATTCTCTCCTACTATAGGCATTTACTAACCTTAATTTACTTTATCCTGAGAGATGAGTCTTTGTCAGCTTTACTTATTAATGGAGAGAGACTCTCTGGCAGGCATTATATAGTGTCCTAAAGACAATGAGTATTGCACCTGGGGGTGGTAGGGGTGCTTAAACCAATAGAAGATGGTCAAAACTTCCAAAAGTACAATTCCAGTCCAGGTTTTGGTAAGCACACCCAAAGAAAAAATAAATTTAAAATTGTTGGAGTGCCATCAATTTTGACCAAAATAGCTAAAACAAATATACAACATATTGGTGCACATCCAAATATTCATCACCATTAACCCTTTACTCCGCAACATTGTGCCTGCATATCACTATTATATTAAAGATGAGGATTTAGTCACATCATATGGCCATAGAATGCTACGCTTGCCACCAGCGCCAAGGTACCTCATTTTTGGCAAGTACCTAACCTTAATATGCTTTCTCTTATGAGCTGATTCTCTCCTACTCTAAACATTTACTAACCTTAATTTACTTTATCCTGAGAGATGAGTCTTTGTCAGCTTTACTTATTAATGGAGAGAGACTCTCTGGCAGGCATTATATAGTGTCCTAAAGACAATGAGCATTGCACCTGGAGGTGGGAGGGGTGCTTAAACCAATAGAAGTTGGTCAAAACTTCCAGCACGGATGCACACCGGGGAGTCCGGAATTGGATTCGAAAAAAAAAAAATGGTCCCTGGTCCTTAAGTGACCGCCGGGTGCATGCGCGGCCAGTCCTTAAGGGGTTAAGTAATTTGTATGGTACCGCATAAAAACGCTGAAATTCAAAAGTTCTATTAAACCAGTGTTATAGTTATATCACGAGTTGGAACAGTTCACTATTACGGATATATGTTTGTGATAGATCTGCTTTATTCTATTTCATTCATATTCTGATTGGATTGGTGAGCTATATGCCTTTTCCTTGGGTGGTAAATTAGATTATAATGTATATGCTTTAACATCGGAATTCCACAGTCTAATTGGAAGGAATGGAACATGTTTTGACATAAAGTACCAATACTGAATTTGTTGGAAAACACTGAAGACAGTTATGACTGTTTATATTTAGACTTGGGCCTATAATTGTTCTCAATGGGTCCAAAAACAGAGCGGGAGAAGGAAAAAGAGAGGCAAATGAATATGGATAAGAATAAATTAATCAGCACTTTCTATTCTCCAAAACCGGAAGCTTCGAAACAGGATAAGCAAAGGAAATCTTTGTCTATGCACCAGCAAGCAGAAATAGCAATGCTGCAAAATCCTAATGTATTAGAGGGGGGATCACCTCAGAGATCATCAATACATGGAACGACTCTCCAAAATATCTCCCAGATGATGGATGATTTATATGCCAAAATAAAACAAGATATGGATAATAACACTGGATATGTGAGAAATGAAGTCAAAATTGTATCTGATACTATAAAAAAACCACACAGATACCCTTCGTAAAATACAAGAAGAGCATATGAACTTACAGCAGATTAATTCACAATTAGAACATAAAATAAAATTATTAGAAGGGAAAATGGTTGAAATGGAGGATCACTCTAGAATGAAAAATATAAGAATCAGAGGAATCCTCGAAACAATTCTACAGATACAAATGGAGATGTACCTTAGGAATCTCTTTGCTAGTTTTATATCAGAGCAGAAATTAGGTATTAATCCCTTTGAATGTTTTCACAGACTACAGAAGCCGAAAGGCATGGACTCTGCCTAATCACGCAATGTTATAGTGAGGTTTTTGAGATTCTATATGAAGGACTTGCTCATCCAGGCAGCGAGAAGGCAAACATCACTAGATGAAGAATTTAAAGATATTAAGCTATTCCTGGATATGTCTATAACAACAAGATTGGCACGTAGAAGATTTTCAGATCAAACCCAAATTCTTAGAAACCATAACATTAGATATAAATGGACTTTCCCTGCAGCATTACTGGTGTTTCATGAGGATTCGTCCCACTATATCAAAGATACTGCAGAGCTGAAAGAAAAAATAATACTCTGGAAGTTGTCAATTGAATAGTGGAATGTCAGTATGCTTTTGATATACCGGTCTGTGGTCCTGGGGTGCCGGATGGGCACGGAGCGGGCTGCTGATTGGTGCGCTCCACGCCCAGTCGGCGCTCAGGGGTTTTTTCAGTTTAAATATGTTGTATAGGGAGGTGTTGGGATTATGGCATGGAGTGCACTGGTGAGTGGTGTGTTTCATGCCCCCTTGACACTTAGGGGGCTATTAATTTATAGTACACATAGAGAAGTAATGGGATTGTGGAATTTTGGGAAGTTAATGGCATAGAGTTGGTCGATATCGGAGGAGAGAAATCTGGAGGTATGGGGTGTCTCAGTTCTAGGGGCTTTGCCTTCTGCTTGGGTCCTTTCCCCTGTTTTTTCTTTCTGTCCTCTTCCACCCGTTCCCCTCCCCCCGGAGGGGGTAGTTAGTCCCCTATAGAGGGTCATTGACCTGGGATGGGGGGGTTCTCTCTCTAGAGTGTGGAGTGGAGGGAAGGGGAGGTCGATAGGCGGAAAGGATGATGGGTAGAATGGTGGAGGGTAAGTGGGTCCCTTGCAATTTTGACTGGATTAAGCAGCTCCCAAGTAGGAGGGGAGGTGAGAGGTCCCCTCGTTTCTTTACGCCTCATGCAAGTAGGGGTTGTCTTGCTTCAGAACCTGCAGGAGTTTCCTCCTGATGTCCGTGTCCCTCTGGTTCTCCTGGCGGTGGGGATTTCCTCCCCGTTCCTTTGGTGGCCTAGGTTAGCCAGATGGAGGGAGGGCTCTCCTGTTGCTGGGGGTTCAGAGAGGGTGGGGTGGGTATGGAGGTTGTGATCAGTGCCTGCTTGGAGTGCAGAGGGATGGTTTCACTTGAGATAATTGGAAAGAGTTGGATGCAGGTGGTACCCCTTGTTTGGGATGTCTTACCCCTAGAGGATTTTTGATTTCCAGGTAAAAATTCCACCACAATAGTTTAACAACAGACGAAGAATGTAGTCAGAGGAGAGGATTCGGGACAATGATAAATTTAGCTGCAGAATGAAAAGAGGGAATAGTATTAGGAGGAACAATTTAATTGAGTGGCTACAGGGTGATCTTAAGTTAGCTTATTGCACAGCAGCCTAAGTAAGTTTAGAGAGACAGAAGGGCTGAGGGAGGTATTGGAGGTAGGGGATGGGGTTAACTGGGTGTGGTGCAATTTTAGAGGATGGGCTAGAATTAGGAAGAAATAACCAAGTTATGTTAAAAGTGGTATTAGTAGTAGCATATAGATATTATATTTTAGTAACATTGGAGGAGTAATCACTTAAATTAGTTGTATTTTGAAATATGATGATATTGGATAGATAAGGTTTGAATATACTCAGAACATGGGTGATCACATTATTAGACTAAACTAAAAGTATTATCACTGGGTGAATATGAGATTGCACTTAGAACATATGTAGGATTAAGGTAGACAGAAACAGTGAAGTTAGAATTACAAGATGAGTAAGGTTTTGGATTTAGTGATAAGAATATAGAATTGAAGTGCATTGTAAAATAATTTAATAATTTCCCAAGATTTTTTTTTTTTGTTATATCTGACCCCATCCCTTCTCTCTTGGGGATTTCTATTGAGACCCTATGATTGTTCTTGGGTTCGTTCTGTAGGTGTCCCTACGCAGGGGGATCTGTAATAGTAAAAATTAGTCCTGTCTGAGTCGATGCCGGCATCCCAGGGTCTTTCTGTCCTAGCGATGTAGGTCGCTGGGGGGCAGGCTATTTTCTGATGGTCCCATCTCTCCGATCTCCAGGAACTGGGAGAGGTCCTTCCCGGGGTTCTGCTCCTCCTCCCATTGGTGGTGAGGGGCAAAGGGGTTGGGTGCCCTGGGCGATCATCTCTTGGGATGGGGGGGCAAGGGCAGTGGGACCTGATGGGCCTGACCGAGTTCTATGCAACTGGAGGGGTGTCGGGAGGAAGGCCCTGGGATGTCGGCTCAGCTCAGTATAAGGGCAAGAATATGCCTCCAGTTTTCCATGTGGGGAGGTTCCCCAGAAGGACCCCAAAATGAATTAAGAGATGTATAAGATATTTATATAATGAATATAATGTGGGGAATATTTAATACCCATTAATACTGGGCTGCATTTTATATAGAAGAAACATACTTATTAATGCTAATATTTGTAAAATTAGGTTTTGCTATGTACCAGACTCTGTATCCTGCGGCGATAGAAGGATTGGGGTGAAGAGTAAAATATAGATGCTCTTGAGCTTAAAAAATTGGATATGTATGATGAGAGTATGTATGGTGTATATATAGGAATCCGTGTAGGATAGGACAACAGAATGAACGCAGGGACAAACTGGGATAAAAGAGATGCACATGGTGCTTACTTTTGCTACTCTGTATGTTAGAGGATTAAATTCTCTGCAGAAAAGAGGATGTCTATATAAACGTATTAAAGATAATGATATTGAAGTAATGTTAGTTCAGGAGACCCACTAGATAGAACATCCCACCAGACTATGGAAATTTATGAGATACTCCAATATATTTGCGGCAAACCTACAGGGTTTGCTAAAAAAAAAAAAGAGGAGTGGCTATAATAATATCTGATAAAATCAAATTTGAATTAATAATAATGAGGGAGATATAAATGATAGATACCAAATTCTGATAGCTAAATTTAATGACATAACATACACACTGATCAATCTATACACCCTAAATACAGTTCCTACTATGTTTCTTAAACATATTATAACTAAATTGGGGGAACTGACCAGTGGGAATGTTATCATTGGAGGAGATTTCAATGCAGTGGTAAATATTGAAACTGACAAGACTCATCAAACAAGAGTAAGAGCTAATACATTTACATTACAAAATTAAAAACTCAAAATTCTCTATTTGATTGTTGGAAAACATGTAATCCAGAAGCTAGAGACTATAATTTTATTCCCAGGTACACCAGACATACTCACAAATCGACCATTTCTTAGTAAGAGGTCAGTTTTTGAATGAGGTCGTAAATTCGAGGATTGGCACTATTACATGGACAGACCATGCGCCAATATTCTTAGATATTAAAAACAATAAAGAATATAGAAATAGGAATAGATGGAGACTGAACGAAAGTTTATTACAATCTAGTCCCAAGAAATACTGTTAAGTCTTCAAACTAAAATATCAAAGTCACATATTCCATTCAGTGTGCTTCGCCGCAGTTTAGCAGCACATTCTGTGTACTGTGCAGAGTTGCAGAATAGGAAGAAATACTGTTAAGTTTTCAAACTCAAATATTAAAGTCACATATTCCATTCAGTGTGTGTCACCGCCGTTTAGTAGCCTATTCTGTGTACTCTGCACAGTTGCAGAATAGGAAGAAATACTGTTAAGTTTTCAAACTCAAATATTAAAGTCACATATTCCATTCAGTGTGTGTCACCGCCGTTTAGCAGCCTATTCTGTGTACTCTGCACAGTTGCAGAATAGGAAGAAATACTGTTAAGTTTTCAAACTCAAATATTAAAGTCACATATTCCATTCAGTGTGTGTCACCGCCGTTTAGCAGCCTATTCTGTGTACTCTGCACAGTTGCAGAATAGGAAGAAATACTGTTAAGTTTTCAAACTCAAATATTAAAGTCACATATTCCATTCAGTGTGTGTCACCGCCGTTTAGCAGCCTATTCTGTGTACTCTGCACAGTTGCAGAATAGGAAGAAATACTGTTAAGTTTTCAAACTCAAATATTAAAGTCACATATTCCATTCAGTGTGTGTCACCGCCGTTTAGCAGCCTATTCTGTGTACTCTGCACAGTTGCAGAATAGGAAGAAATACTGTTAAGTTTTCAAACTCAAATATTAAAGTCACATATTCCATTCAGTGTGTGTCACCGCCGTTTAGCAGCCTATTCTGTGTACTCTGCACAGTTGCAGAATAGGAAGAAATACTGTTAAGTTTTCAAACTCAAATATTAAAGTCACATATTCCGTGTAAGATGAAGAAGGCGGGTAAAAAGGGACGGGGAAGTGGACGTGATCCTGATAGTTCAGGGCGCGGGTCAGGACGCGGAGAAACTGTGCCTGGTGCCAGAGCACAAGAAAGAAAGACATCCACCATACCTAGCTTCATGTCTCATTTCACAGGGCATCGCAGGACATCACTCTCGAGGTCCGACCACTGCGAACAGGTGGTCGGTTGGATGTCAGCTGATACTGCTTCAAGTCGGTTAAGCACCACCCTGTCTTCCACCAAGTCCACTCTCAGTAGCCAAGAGTCTGGTCAACATAATCCTCACTCTGATCATCCTTCCTCCCACCATACACGGTCTGGTCAAAGAAGTGATCCCACACTGGGATCTAGTGAGGAGCTCGTCTCATCACCAATCCTTCATTTGACCCTCTCTCCAAGCACGCTTGCAGAGGAACATGACATCTTGTGCCCTGATTCACAACCTCTAGAGGGTACCCAATCACAAGAAGATGACAGATGTGAACGGCATTTAAGGTCAAAGGAAGTAGTGGATGATGATGATGATGATGAGACACAGTTGCCATTAAATCAACCACTATTTCCGTCTCAAGACCTTGTTGAGGAGAATGTTATACAGTTGTCAATGACTGAGTATGTGGTGGGATCAAGACATGAGGAGGATGATCAGAGTGAGGAAGTGGAGGAGGACTTGGTGGACGATGAGGTGACTGACCCCACCTGGGAAGGTGTAGAGCCGAGCGATGACAGCAGTCCTGAGGGTGAGCCATCTGCAGCACCGCAACAGGCTGGAAGAGGCAGTGGTGTGGCTACAGAAAGAAGGCGGACCGCACCAAACCGGCCCGCAAATGTTCCACGGAGCACCCCCTTGCGTAAATCTACCTTGCCAAAGGGTAGGTGTTCCGCGGTATGGCGTTTTTTTAAGGAAAGTGCGGACGACAAAAGAATTGTAGTTTGCATCCTGTGCCACACCAGAATGAGCCGAGGCATGAACACTAGAAACCTCACCACCACCAGCATGATCCGACACATGGCATCCAAGCACCGTAGTAAGTGGGAGGAACGCCTGGATCGCCCATCTGTGTCTGCAGGCCACACCACTGCCTCCTCTTCCCCTGTTTTCGGTGCCGGCCAATCGCCTGTCGAAGGTGCAGGCCCGCATACCTCCCGCCCTGCACCTGTACCATCTGAAGCACCATCAGTGTCACAGTAGCGGCGGCTGCCGAGCCGACCGCTACCTTACCTGCTGGTTCGCCAGCGTTTGCTTCTGCAGCGTGCGGTCCGTTCCTTCCTGCAGCCTGCCACAGCCTCTTCCGGCGGGCTCTCAGTGTGCCTTGGCGCGCGTCCAGATAGACGCGTGTCTGTATTTAAAGAGACAGGCACACATTTTTTGTCTCCTCCTCTTCCTGGGGGCTGCTCCTTATAAACCACTGGACACTACTCTCAGTTGCCCTTTCGTGGTGTCCAGTGAGGTTGTAGTACTGACTATCTGTTCTGGTTATGACCATTGGCTTGTTCTGACTATCCGCTCTGTGTATGATCTTGGCTTGTCTGACAACCATTCTGGTGCATAATCTGCGGCTCTGGTAGACTACCCTCTATGTGTATGACCCGGGCCTGGCTGACTATCCGTTCTGGTGCTGACGTTTGGCTTTACCTGATTTCCCGTGCTGCGTTACGCTGGTTGGTCCCTTTACCCCTGGGATCAGACCTATAGCTCATTTCTTGTATATCGCTATCTACCTTGGTTGGCCTGCGGTTGTCAACTGCGCAACCAGCATACAAACGCTCCAGGGGATAGCCGTTGGGCACCTTGGTAGCTCTAGTGGCGTCTATCCTGGTTTCTGGTGGTACAGGTGCGGACCTGTCGGGCGTTTTCTATCTTTGTGTTACAGGTGCGGACCTGTCGGGCGATTCCTACCTTGGTTGTACAGGTGCGGACCTGTTGGGCGTTCCTACCTTGGTTAAGTACAGGTGCGGACCAGTCGGGCGTTTCACACAGTTGGCCGGGAAATTAGTGGATCTCCGGTGCGGACCTGAGTCAAGTCCTTCCTTACTATCTTTGGGGCTCAGTTCCTTGTCTTCGGAAGAACAGTATTGCTGCCAACCGTGTTGCATTGTACTTTTCTGTACTTTTGCCTGTGTTTGTGTTTCTTAATAAAATCTGGTGAAATAGTACCGACTCCAGTATCGTTATTACTGCCGTGACAGTACGAAAGGGCCATGACTACGGACGGTACTAGCAACCCTTCTAACCAAGACCTCCTAGCCAGAATGGAGGTTCAAGAGCAGCGTATGGATCAAATGACGTTGGCCTTGCAAACCCTGCTGAACCGTACTGCTCATCTCGACCGCCCAGCCGGTCAGTCGGTGGCCTCCCCAGTTGCCAACCCGGCACCGATAGCTTCAGCCAACCCTGATGCAAGTGTGATCAGGGGTTCTTCATGGCATGCTCCTACTCCTCAACGTTATGAGGGAGACCCAGCTCTGTGTCGTGGGTTCTTGAACCAAGTAGGCATATTTATGGAAATGGTTCCACAGGCTTTTCCTAACGATCGTAGTAGAGTTGGATTTCTCATTTCTCTACTCTCGGGCAAGGCTTTAGCTTGGGCCAATCCATTATGGGAGACTGACAAACCAATTGTGTATGATTTCCTGGCTTTTGTGGATGCCTTCCGTAAAGTCTTCGACATGCCCGGTCGCAAGGCATCGGCTGCCAAGCACCTCATGACGATACGCCAGGGTATTCGTACAGTAGCCGAATATGCGATTGAATTCCGTACCCTGGCAGCTGAGGTTGGGTGGAACAATGAGGCTCTAGTAGCGGCATTCTCTCAGGGCCTATGCGACTTAGTCAAAGACGAAATTGCGGCCCGTGAGTTACCCAGAGACTTAGACGAATTCATATCATTCACTATCCTGATTGATACCAGGATCAGGGAGAGACCTTCCTTCAGGGAGCGTCTGCGTAGACCTCCATCTCGCCTGGCTCCCAGCTTTACTTACCCACCCAGTCCTCCCACGCCTCCCACACCTCCTGGCCTTGTCTCTGGGGACAGTGAGCCTATGCAGTTGGGAGCGACTCGTCTTTCAGTGGAAGAGAGAGCCTTCCGACGAAGGGAGGGTCTTTGCTTGTATTGTGGTAAAGCCGGTCATTTGTTAAAATCCTGCCCTGTACGGCCGGGAAACGCCCGCACCTAAGGTCCTGTCGGGGACAGATCTTGGGTGGAATATCTCAGTCCCCGGAGGAGGGGAAGGGTAAACCTATCCTCGAGATCTTACTGTCTTGGGGCAACTGCTCCGTAATTGCCGCCGCATTGATCGATTCAGGGGCGGCAGGTCACTTTATTGACTCTGAATTTGCTGAAAGACATGGCATCCCTTTGCAGAACCGCGAGTCTCCTTTGGCCATTGAGGCCATTGATGGGAGGCCCCTTAAACCCTCCCACATCACTCATGAGACTCTACCCTTAACCCTGCGTGTAGGAGCCCTACATTCAGAAACTATTCAGTTCCAGGTTATTCAGTCTCCACATTACGCCATTGTTTTGGGATATCCATGGCTGCAGAAGCATAACCCCAGGATAGACTGGGGGACCTGTGACATAATCTCCTGGGCTTCCAGTTGTACAAGTTCCTGTCTGGCTCACCCTACGAGACTATTCTGTACGTCCTCTCCTGGTCTACCAGAGGAGTACACAGCTTTTCGTGATGTGTTTGACAAGGGTCAAGCTGGGGCAGTGCCTCCTCACAGGGCCTATGACTGCGAAATTAACTTGATTCCCGGTACTATTCCTCCTAGGGGCCGTGTTTATCCACTTTCTGCCGAGGAGACAAGGGTTATGGAGGAATATGTTGCTGATGCTCTTGCGAGAGGCATAATCCGTAAGTCCTCTTCACCGGCAGGTGCAGGTTTCTTTTTTGTCAAAAAGAAGGATGGGGAACTGCGTCCCTGTATTGATTACCGGGGTCTAAATAAGCTGGTAACCAAGAATGCCTATCCGATACCCCTGATAACTGAATTGTTTGACAGATTAAAAGGGTCCAAGGTATTTACTAAACTCGATTTGAGGGCGGCCTATAACCTTATCCGTATCAAGAGTGGTGACGAATGGAAGACAGCTTTTAATACCCGTAGTGGGCACTATGAGTATTTAGTGATGCCTTTTGGATTGTGCAATGCCCCGGCTGTCTTCCAGGAGTTGATCAATGATGTCCTCAGAGACTTGTTACAAAGTTCGGTTGTGGTATACCTGGATGATATACTCATACACTCGCCATCTATTGAGACACATTTCATAGATGTGTCAAGGGTTTTACAGCGTCTGAGAGAGAATGGTCTCTACTGTAAGCTCGAGAAATGTGAATTCCATAAATCCCAGGTCACTTTTTTGGGCTACGTGATATCTGCCTCGGGGTTTGCTATGGACCCACAGAAACTATCTGCCATCATACAATGGCCTCGTCCAGTGGGGTTGAAAGCCCTCCAACGCTTTTTGGGCTTTGCTAACTACTATCGTAGGTTTATTAAAAACTTCTCCTCGATAGTAAAACCTCTCACGGATCTCACTTGTAAGGGATCAGACGCTTCCAGGTGGTCTCCCAGAGCCATTGGGGCATTCGAGACTCTTAAATCCGCCTTTGCCAAGGCCCCTATCTTAGTGCACCCTAATCCCGCCCTGCCCTTCACATTGGAGGTTGATGCATCTGAGACGGGAGTAGGCGCCCTCCTGTCCCAGTGCTCGACTCCTGGGGAGGCGTTGCTTCCTTGTGGATACTTTTCCAGGAAATTGTCTAAGGCGGAAAGGCTGTACGAGATTGGTGATAGAGAACTGCTGGCCATTATATTGGCATTGAAGGAATGGCGTTACCTGCTGGAGGGAACTAGTACTCCGATCTTGATCCTCACGGATCACAAGAACTTAACTTATTTGTCTGAGGCTAAACGTCTGTCTGCCCGCCAAGCCAGATGGGCATTGTTTCTGTCCAGATTTAACTTCATTGTCTCGTATCTCCCGGGCTCTAAGAACATTCGGGCAGACGCCTTATCCCGTCAATATTGTTCTAATTCTGAGGAGGAACCCCCTCCCGCCCCGATTATTCCAGCCGATCGTATTCTGGCTCACATTCGTACTAGTATTACGTCTCCTCTGGGTGAGGAGATTTTGGCTTCCCAGGGTTTGGCTCCTGCAGAGAAACCCGGTGGGAGATGTTTTGTACCAGTTTCACTGCGCACCAGACTGTTGGAAACTTTCCATACCTCCAAAACCGCTGGCCACAATGGACGCGATCAGTTGATCTGGTCCATTTCCCGATTATTTTGGTGGCCCAGCTTGAAGAAAGATTGCGCAGCCTTCGTGGCAGCCTGTCAGACCTGTGCTCAGAATAAATCCCCACGTAGCCTACCTGTGGGTCTCCTTCAACCTATTCCCAATGGGGATCGCCCATGGTCTCATCTGTCCATAGATTTTATGGTTGACCTTCCCGCTTCCCTGGGCCATACGGTGATCCTGATGGTGGTGGACAGATTCTCCAAAATGGCGCATTTTGTACCTTTGAAGGGGTTGCCTTCTGCCCAACAGTTGGCGGAGATATTTGCTAAAGAGGTCTTCCGTTTACATGGCATTCCGAATGTGATTATTTCCGACCGTGGGAGCCAGTTTGTGTCCCGATTCTGGAGATGTTTTTGCACGCAATTGGGGATTCAACTTGCCTTCTCTTCTGCCTACCACCCTCAATCTAATGGTGCAGCCGAACGGTCTAACCAGGGCCTGGAACAATTCCTTCGTTGTTATATAAACCACCACCATGACAATTGGGCTACTTTGTTACCCTGGGCGGAATTTGCCAGGAATTGTGCCATCAACTCCTCTACCCAGAGTTCTCCGTTTTTGATAAATTATGGGTTCCAACCCTCTGTTCTCCCGGAGACCTTTGAGGCACAACCTATTCCGGCTCTGGATGAGCATTTACGGGCTCTCCGCTCCTCTTGGGTACAGGTACAGCATACCCTACATGGTTCTATGCAACGACATAAACGGCAGGCCGACCGTAGGCGACTTCCCGCACCCTCCTTTCAGGTGGGAGATAGGGTATGGCTATCATCCCGGAATCTTAACCTCCAGGTTCCCTGCAACAAATTGGCTCCCCGGTTTGTTGGTCCATTTCGCATCATTCGGAGGGTCAACCCTGTGGCATACGCATTACAGCTACCCGCTACCATGCGCATTCATAATGTTTTTCATGTGTCGCTATTGAAACCTTTAACCTGTAACCGGTTTACTTCTACCTCTTGTCCCCCGGCTCCCATTCAGGTGGGGGACCATGCTGAATTCGAGGTGCAAAGCATACTGGATTCCAGGAGGGTAAGGGGGAGTTTACAATATTTGGTGCACTGGAAGGGCTATGGTCCGGAGGAGCGCTCTTGGGTTCCTTCCAGAGATATGCACGCATCCAGACTGATTCGTAGGTTTCATTCCCGCTTTCCAGACAAACCTCGCCCCGATCCTCGCAGGAGGGACCCTTAAGGGGGTGGTACTGTCACAGTAGCGGCGGCTGCCGAGCCGACCGCTACCTTACCTGCTGGTTCGCCAGCGTTTGCTTCTGCAGCGTGCGGTCCGTTCCTTCCTGCAGCCTGCCACAGCCTCTTCCGGCGGGCTCTCAGTGTGCCTTGGCGTGCGTCCAGATAGACGCGTGTCTGTATTTAAAGAGACAGGCACACATTTTTTGTCTCCTCCTCTTCCTGGGGGCTGCTCCTTATAAACCACTGGACACTACTCTCAGTTGCCCTTTCGTGGTGTCCAGTGAGGTTGTAGTACTGACTATCTGTTCTGGTTATGACCATTGGCTTGTTCTGACTATCCGCTCTGTGTATGATCTTGGCTTGTCTGACAACCATTCTGGTGCATAATCTGCGGCTCTGGTAGACTACCCTCTATGTGTATGACCCGGGCCTGGCTGACTATCCGTTCTGGTGCTGACGTTTGGCTTTACCTGATTTCCCGTGCTGCGTTACGCTGGTTGGTCCCTTTACCCCTGGGATCAGACCTATAGCTCATTTCTTGTATATCGCTATCTACCTTGGTTGGCCTGCGGTTGTCAACTGCGCAACCAGCATACAAACGCTCCAGGGGATAGCCGTTGGGCACCTTGGTAGCTCTAGTGGCGTCTATCCTGGTTTCTGGTGGTACAGGTGCGGACCTGTCGGGCGTTTTCTATCTTTGTGTTACAGGTGCGGACCTGTCGGGCGATTCCTACCTTGGTTGTACAGGTGCGGACCTGTTGGGCGTTCCTACCTTGGTTAAGTACAGGTGCGGACCAGTCGGGCGTTTCACACAGTTGGCCGGGAAATTAGTGGATCTCCGGTGCGGACCTGAGTCAAGTTCTTCCTTACTATCTTTGGGGCTCAGTTCCTTGTCTTCGGAAGAACAGTATTGCTGCCAACCGTGTTGCATTGTACTTTTCTGTACTTTTGCCTGTGTTTGTGTTTCTTAATAAAATCTGGTGAAATAGTACCGACTCCAGTATCGTTATTACTGCCGTGACAATCAGCGACCACATCCACTTCCCTGTCCCAGCACAGCGTCCAAATGTCGTTACCCCAGGCATTTGAGCGCAAGAGAAAATACCCAGCCACCCACCCACAGGCCATAGCACTAACCTCACACCTTTCCAAATTACTGGCCATCGAAATGCTGCCATTTAGGCTTGTGGACACTGAGTCCTTCCGCAGCCTGATGGCAGCAGCTGTCCCTCGGTACGCGGTCCCCAGCCGCCACTACTTTTCCCGGTGTGCCATCCCCGCATTACACCACCATGTGTCCCGTAACATCACCCGTGCCCTGACCAACGCAGTTACTGGGAAGGTCCACTTAACGACTGACACATGGACAAGTGCTTGTGGCCAGGGACGCTACATTTCCCTGACGGCACACTGGGTGAATGTCGTGGAGGCTGGGAGCGACTCGGACCCTGGGATGGCACGGGTGCTACCCACGCCGAGGATTGCGGGCCCTACCTCCATCAGGGTTTCCGCCAGCACCTACGTTATTGGCTCCTCCTCCTCCGTTTCCACCTCCGAATTCTCTACACGCAGCGCCACTCCCCCATCAGCCAGTAGCTGGAAGCAGTGTAGCACTGCAGTGGGGAAGCGTCAACAGGCCGTGCTGAAGCTGATCTGCCTTGGGGACAAACAGCACACGGCCTCAGAGCTGTTGCAGGGGATTAGTCACCAGACCGAGCAATGGCTCTCGCCACTCAACCTGCAACCAGACATGGTTGTGTGTGATAATGGGCGTAACTTGGTGGTGGCTTTGGAGCTCGGCAAGCTCACACACGTACCATGCCTAGCGCATGTATTTAATTTAGTGGTTCAGCGATTTCTAAAAACCTACCCCAATGTGCATGATCTCTTGACCAAGGTGCGCCGTGTGTGTGCACATTTCCGTAAGTCATCTACAGCTTCGGCCGGCCTGTTGAAGCTGCAGCAGCGCTTACAATTGCCAGCTCACCGGCTGCTGTGTGACGTGAGCACGCGCTGGAACTCCACCTTCCACATGTTGGCCCGGCTTTGTGAGCAGCAGAGGGCAGTAGTGGAGTACCAGCTGTTACACGGTCGTCGCCTCTCCATTCAACTTCCTGTAATCAGAAGTGAGGAGTGGGAATG
Source organism: Rhinophrynus dorsalis (assembly GCA_037306005.1). Lineage (NCBI taxonomy): Eukaryota > Metazoa > Chordata > Amphibia > Anura > Rhinophrynidae > Rhinophrynus > Rhinophrynus dorsalis. The sequence goes on from CM074722.1 coordinate 260,590,867, forward strand.
GATGTCAGACCTCTGCGAGGTTTTACGCAATTTTGAGGAATCGACACAGATGGTGAGCGGCGATAACGCTATTATCAGTGTAACCATCCCACTTCTGTGTCTACTGAAACGCTCGCTGCTCACAATTAAAACCAACGCTTTGCATGTGGAAGAGGTGGAAATGGGGGAGGAAGAGCTTACACAAGGTGATAGCCAGAGCACCCTCACTTCGTCTTCTCAGCGACAATTGGAGGAGGCGGAGGAGGAGGAAGACACGGTTGCCTCCGCTACAGAGGGTAGCCATGGAACTTTAGTTCCATCTCTTCAGCGTGGGTGGGCAGAAGAGGAGGAAGAGGATGAGGATATTGAGAGTCATCCTCCTGGTGAGGACAGCGAAATCTTGACTGTTGGTACTCTGGCACACATGGCTGACTTTATGTTAGGCTGCCTTTCCCGTGACCCACGCGTTGTACGCATTTTAGACAACACGGATTACTGGGTGTTCACCCTTCTGGACCCCCGCTACAAAGAGAATTTCTCATCTCTCATTCCTCCGGTGGAGAGGACAAGCAAAATGGTGCAATACCAGAAGGTTCTTGTTGAAAAATTGCTCCAAAATTTTCCATCTGACAACGCTGGCGGCAGAGTACGTGCTACCTTGGCCAACCGAGAAGGGGAGAAAAGGGGAGCACACAGCAGTTCCGAGAAAGGCAGGGCAACACTCTCCAAGGCGTGGGACACCTTCATGACACCCCGCCAGCACCCTCACCCTGATGCGCAGCCTAGTGTCACAAGGAGGGAAAAGTTTTGGAAGATGGTGAAGGAGTACGTAGCAGACCGTGTCAGCGTCCTCAATGATCCCTCTGTGCCTTACAACTACTGGGTGTCCAAGCTGGACACGTGGTATGAACTGTCACTCTACGCCTTGGAGGTGCTGGCCTGCCCTGCCGCCAGCGTTCTGTCTGAGCGGGTATTTAGTGCTGCTGGTGGCATCATAACAGATAAGCGTATCCGCCTTTCCACCGACAATGCTGATAGGTTGACACTTATAAAAATGAACAAGGCCTGGATTTCCCCTGACTTCTCCACTCCACTGGAGGAAAGCCCCGGGGGAACATAAACTCACTTTACATATATTATTTACAATGATGGGAATACTCTGTATTCCCATTCACCCCTTCCACCCAAAAAACAGGTATATGGTTGACTCTTAATCTTCTCATCCTCCTCCTCCTCTTCCATATGCCCTGTGCTATAATTTTTATATAGGGCCAGCTCACCAGCGGGCCCTGTGATATAATTTTTATATAGGGCCAGCTCACCAGTGGGCCCTGTTTGCCAATTTTTATATAGGTCAGCTCACCAGCGGGCCTTCTCATATAATGTTTTATTGGGTCAGCTCTCTAGCGGGCCCTCTCATATAATGTTTTATAGCGTCAGCTCACTAGCGGGCCTTCGCATATAATGTTTTATAGCGTCAGCTCACTAGCGGGCCTTCGCATATAATGTTTAGGATGGTCAGCTCTGAAGCAGACCCTCACCCATAATGTTTTAGATGGTCAGCTCAGCGCACGTTTCCCTCTTAATCATGGCCTCAGTTCAATAAAATCAAGGAAATTTTTGGGAGAATTTGTCTCTGCGCACGTTTCCCTCTTAATCATGGCCTCACTTCAGAAAATCAAGGAAATTTTTGGGAGAATTTTCCTCTGCGCACGTTTCCCTCTTAATCATGGCCTCACTTCAGAAAATCAAGGAAATTTTTGGGATAATTTACCTCTGCGCACGTTTCCCTCTTAATCATGGCCTCACTTCAGAAAATCAAGGAAATTTTTGGGAGAATTTGCAGATGATATACAAGTAAATATACAGCAAATATTGTTTGGTAACAATTTTTCGCCTAAAGTCGTTTTTATTTTCCTTTTTGTGTGTTTTATGGTCAGTCTGTAAAAATGGCGTACTACGGGCGAAAGATCGTTCCCAGCAGCGATGTTGGAGTCCAAGATGCATCCAGACATCCTCCCTATGCTGTCCCTGAACCATTTCTATGGTGTTTCCATCATTTTCTGCCCTTTTCCTATGGACCAGGCACCCTCCCCTCATCAGAGCAGGGGGTGCCTGGTGTAATGCTCGAGTCCTCCCATTGACTTCAATGGGGCTCGGGTGCTCGGCCGAGCACTCGAGCCTCAGGGGTGCTCGGTCAGAGCACCCGAACACCCGAGCATTGGGGTGCTCGCTCATCACTAGTTATTAATCATGTAATAGAGATATTCTTAAAGAAATTAGAGAAGAAAAAACAAGTCTCAAGAGTTCTCCAATTAATGGAAGAACAGGAGTTTTTTCCCTTAAAAAAATGGGAAATGGAAATTAAAGAAGAATTTGCACTAAATTAATGGGTAAAGAGAATAAAGTTGGTTAGACAGAATATACATTGTATTTCCCTATTGGAATTTTATTATAAGATAATATACAGATGGCACTTGGTCCCCTCGAGAATGTATAAAATAAATAATACTCTTACATATATATGTTGGAGGTGCCTCTCAAAGAGAAGAGATAGTCTTCACATATGGTGGCAGTGTGAAGGGTTGAAATATATGAAGGTAGAACTCCAGAAGTTTTTGAATTTGTTACTACATACAGATTCAACTTCTCAGTAAAGACGTTCCTGTTCCACATAGATCTTCCTTTTGAAAGGAAGTGTCACATAAGCTTAATAATACATCTTTTAATGGCAATAAAAATTGTGATAGCTAGAAATTGGAAAACATTTAGGGACTTAAACTGGAATGAAGTTCTGGGGAAATTAGTTTATCAATATAAACTGGAGAGAGTATTCTATTATAATATAGGTCAATGGAGTGTCTTTCAGGAAATCTGGCAGCCCTGGACACGTATGGGTTATTCCCAGATAAATTAATAGTTTCCCTCATGGGATTGTTGCTGCATCTTCTGAGTCCTTTCCATAAACAGTGTGAAATTAATGTGAAAGATGATTGGTAGTGTAAAATTAGTTAAATGTATATTTAAATTTTAATCTTAAAAAGAGCAAATGTATGAAATGTATAATGAAAGCTCTTTTTTTTCTGGTTAATATAAATAAAGAATATTAAAATAAAAAAAAATAGGACCAGGAGTATTGCTGCTGCTGGCAAGTGGAACCTTTCCTAGTCCTGCATCACCTGTTGACCCCATTCCCACTGTGTCCACGGTGGTCTGTGGCACACTAGCTTGCTCCTCAGCATCCTGCAGCAGCCGGAATTAGAACAGTTGCAAATGGTGGTGATGCTCATCCTCATCCCTGTCTCCCATTCCTTCTCAGTTTCTGTTAAAAAGGCCATCAATGTCTTTTCCACCCCAGCTTCTCCAACATCATCCTCACCACCACCACTAGTCCCTATGTGCTGCTGCTGCTCTATTAAAGACATTTCACTGCTGCTTGGAGGAGGTGATGAGTAATGTGACAGAGGGTCCCCTAATGTCACATTTGTCATTTCTTTTTTACCTGAAGAAGGCAGACTGGCAGCAACAGCAACAGGCACATGCAGCTGATCTGTGCTCCTGGTGGTGGTAGTATTAATTCTGCACCTGCTCTCCCCCAACACCAGTTCTGGCCTCTTAGTCTTCAGGATCATGTTCCACTTGGACATTTTAGTGAAGAGAAGGGGAGGACTCCCAGGGTCAGAGGAATGGTGTGGTTTCCCTTGACCGCTGATCTGGATGCTCTCAAAAATTTCCCCTACCACTATGGCTGCTTCACCATTACTGCTACTTACACCAACCACATTAAGTTCTGCTGCTGAGTCTTCCTCCTCACAGTCACTAGTAATATGAGGATATTGATTACCCCCTCCTTCACTCTTAACACTAAAGAGCTGCTGGATCTTCTTAGTATTAGTAGTAGTAGTACTAGCATTGGCTGGACTGCTTGGGGTTGGCAAGTGGGACTTAGGGTTCCTTGCTGTCACACTTGGCATCATCTTCTCTCCCCCCCTCCTGAGTATTACAAGACACACTAGCAGCAGGGTCAGCATTAGTGGAAGCAGGTACAGCACTGGCAGCAGGCACAGCATTGGTGGCAACAGGGGCAGTATGTCTGACATCAGGCACAGCACTAGTGGCAGAAGGGGCAGCATGTCTGACAGAGGTACAGTACTAGAGGCAGCAGGTTCAGCACTGGCAGCAGGCACAGCACTGGTGGCAGCAGGGTCAGCACTGGTGGGAGGCACAGCACTGGTGGCAGCAGGGGCATAATGTCTGACAGCAGGCACAGCAATGTTGGAAGCAGTAGCATGGGCAGCATGTCTGACAGCAGGTACAGCAATAGTGATAGTAGGCACAACAATGGTGGCAGCAGGGGCAGCACACCTGACAGCAGGTACAGCAATCGTGATAGTAGGTACAGAAATCGTGGCAGCAGGGGCAGCACGTCTTGCAGCGGGCACAGGCAGCTGGCATATCCTGCTCTCACTAGTACTACCCTTCTCTTCCTTCCTTCCCATTAATTTCCTCAAGATCCCTTGGGGGACTGGACGGCATTGGTTCAGTAATGCTTACTTCCTCCTCCTCCTGGTATCATTTTGAATGGTCGCACGCAGAAGCGCGTGCTACCATTCAACTGTTGCAGCAGGTTGCCTGGCTAAAAAGCATGACATGACAATCTCGCAGTGCATGACAGAGCGAGATTGTCACGTTGCATATTCAATGGGTGCGTTAAGCACACAGAGGCAACTGGAGCGCCTCCATGTGCTGCAGATATTGCCACCATCCTGAAGTTGTTAAGCACATGGAGGCAGCTGGAGCCACCGTCCTGAAGTTGTTAAGCACATGGAGGCTGCTGGAGTGCCTCCGTGTGCTGCAGATAATGCCACCATCCTGAAGTTTCTTTCCCTGATTGATCCCACCCATGGGCACCAGACACGTGGGCTTGTGCCAGCTTGGAGAACAGCTGGGGCTGGGGGGGGTAGTGAGGAGGGGGCTAGGGGAGCAGAGAGAGATGGGGGGAGCTAATGATGGGTACACATAGACTGGGGGAGAGACACTCATGGGGAGGAGGGGGTACACATAGACTGGTGATAATAAGGGTTGGCATTATAGGGGGCAGACACATATGTGGCAGCCCGAGGTCCCCCATTAGAGAAGGCAGCTGTGTGTTAGGGGTAGAACTGAGTTTTTTGCCCTCTGTAAAACACAGCACATAAACATGGTATTGACTGGGGACTACAGAATCAGGGAGGATTGGCTGGGCTTGACACACATGAATATGTTGAAAATCTGCCATTATCTATTAACTGCAGCACACAGAGGCTTTCTCCACATTATCTAAGCAGATCTTCATGGCCCTAGAAATGGAGGTCAAAACCACTGCTGGTTTGCATGCTGAACCAATAAAGAGAAAAAGCTGTTTTAAATAAGTTTCTAGACACCTATCTAGGGGTTCCTGAAAGAAGCAGTGTCCAGAGGGATAGTGTTCTTATGAGCCAGGATAACCATCACCATATCCACCTTAGGAGGGAAGTCCTATAGCTGTCAACCTTTTTTAAGAGAATGGATACATTTTCTGCATGCTAGCAGGTGGTTTAAATCTTCTTCCTGTTTTCTTCCATTCTGAGAGAATGACTTCTTTAACCACATCATGGAGCAGAAAGGTAATGATTTCTTCTTAAGGGATAAAAACATATGATCCATGTTATGCTTTCAGGAGAGTCTAGAAGATTGAGCGACTGCCTGATTGCTTTAATCAACAGATCCGCCAAGGATCTATCAAAACCTAGGAGTTCCCCAGAGTCTTCTTCATCTTCATAGGACAAGCCTTGATTCTGCAGCTGCTGGAGCTCTCAGAGTTAATCATCCAATTAACAAGGTTTAGCTGAGCTTCTTTTTCTCTACTACTTGATTCTGTTACCTGAGCTAATATAGTGCTGTGTTATCTATTGCTACTGCCTTTCCTGTTCTGAGTCTGGCTGAATCAGCTGACCTTTCTGTGATTGCACACCTGACTGCTATCAGCCAACCCTCTCAGGGTATTTAAAGCAGCTTGGCTCACTTACTGATGCCCTTGTGTTTGCTTCTGGCTGCAAGAGTGTTCTACTGAATTCCTGACTTCCTGTGCATGACCTGGCTTCCGCTGAAGTCCCTTCTGGTTCCTTCTTACTACCGAGATATTCGATGGATTAAAAGGGTCCAAGGTGTTCACCAAGCTCGACCTGCGAGGGACATATAATTTGGTATGGATGAAGGAGGTCCATGAATGGAAATCCGCATTATGAATACCTCGTAATGCCCTCGGTCTCTGCAATGCTCCCACAGTTTTCCAGGAATTCTTAAATGACGTCCTCTGGGACATGCTTCAACAATGTGTGGTGGTATATTTAGACAACATTCTGAACCATTCCATCTCCATGGAAAGCCAGCACGCAGATATAGCCCAAGTTCTGCAAAAATTAAGAGATAATTATCTACTTTGCAAAATAGAATAGTGTGAGTTCCACCGCAAACAAGTCACCTTCTTGGGGTATGTAATTTCAAAGGTCGGTTTCACTATGGACCCTGAGAAACTCTTAGCTGTTCTCGAGTGGCCGTGATCCGTAGGTCTTAGCTCCCTTCAACGTTTCCTCAGGTTTGCCAATTACTACAGGAAATTTATCCACAACTTTTCCTCGATTGTAAAACCCTTTAACCTACATGACCAAAAAAGATGGTAACTACACGCACTGGTCTCTGGAAGCTATCAAAGCATTTGAGGCATTAAAAGCTGCCTTTGCCCCAGCACCCATTTTGGCACACCAGAAACCTGAGCTTCCATTCATACTTGAGTTCGATGCATCTGAAACAGGAGTAGGCGCCCTCCTGTCGCAACATCCTACTCCTGAGAGCCAGTTGCACCCATGTAGGTATTTCTCAAAGAAGCTAAGACCTGCAGAGTGCAACTATGAAATTGGTGACAGTGAGTTGCTGGCAATATTACTTGCTCTAAAAGAATGGAGGTATTTGATTGAGGGAACTTCAGTGCCAATCCTAATCCTCACAGATCATAAAAACCTCACCTACCTGTTCGAAGCTAAGCGTTTGACTCCAAGGGTCTTATTTTTGTCCCATTTTAATTATGTGGTCTTGTACTTGCCAGGCACCAAAAATGTCAGGGCTGATGCCCTATCAAAACAGTTCTCAGGCACTAAGGAGGAGAGCCCTTCTAGTAAGAACCAGCTTCTCTGGTCGGTTTCCCGTCTTTTCTGGTGGCCAGAACTTAACAAAGATATTGCTGCTTTTGTCATTTCCTGTCCAGTCTGTGCACAGACCAAATCACCCAGTTACCTTTCAGTCTGCCTTTTCCAACCCATACCCAATGGGGAGAAGCCATGGTCACACCTTGTCATGGACTTTATAGTCAACCTCCCTTTGTCTAACGGTAACAAAGGATTCACTGCATACCTTTCAAAAATACTACCATCCACTAAAGAGTTGGCTACAGTCTTTGTCAAAGAGGTCTATCAGCTACACGGGGTCCTGCTATCTATTGCTACTGCCTTCCCTGGACTGAGTCTGGCTGAATCATCTGACCCCTCTGTGACTGCTCTCCTGACTGCTATCAGCCAACCCTCCTAGGGTATTCAAAGCAGATTGGCTCACTTCCTGATGCCACTTTGCTTTTGGCTGCAAGAGTGTTATACTGCCTTCCTGATTTCCTGTGCATGACCTGGCTTCCGCTGACTTCCCTTCTGGTTCCTGATTGCTGGCTTGTTCCTAACATTGTTGGTCTCTGTATTCTTGACCCCAGCTTGGCTAACCCCGGCATATCTTTCGGTTTACTCTTCTTGATCACAATTTTGATTTGCTTGCTTTTGTTATTTTAATAAAGGTCTTTTGCACTTTATATTTTTGTGTCTGTCTGGTTCCTCATCCCTAACACAGAGGAAGATAACATATTATTCCTCTCCTGTGACCTTCTCTTTTCTACGTGGATGGCACTGGGCTGCTTTCTGAAATCCTTGGCCACAGCTTGCTTGATGAGAAAAGTCATATCCATAGAGGTAGAATGAGTTTCATTCATCAGATCTAACCAGTAGGCCTACTACTTATTACTCAGCAAAGTACCTAAAACATGGAAAATGCAGAAGGCATCCTATTGCACAAAAAAGTGATTGATAATCGGAATATGATATCAGTCAGTCACAGTGATTGGCAGGCTATTTAAATTTTATTAAACTCTGTTTCCTCCTTTTGTTCACTATAGTTATTCACTTGATAGAGCAGTGTGGATCACTGTGAAATGCATAGGGGTGGTAATATTTAAATTCTTATTGAGTAAAACAATTTTAAAATGGAGTAACAGTGACTTTATTATGAGAGAGAAACCTGCTAAAAATTTTGCTTAAAAAAATAGTCTGCTTAGCAGATCCTAATTTTAACAAATAAATAACATGTGACGTTCTATCAATAATAAATAGTGTATTATGTATTTTTGGCCAAAAGCATACATTATACTTCCCTGTCAAGGAACCCCAATTTTAGGCAAGTCCCTATCTGCCTCAAATCCGTGAACATTTGTTTAGTATAATGCAATTAAAAACGTGTAATACCATCTTACCCCCTATTGTGAGCAAAATCTTTTTGAGGGACATAAGAGAGGTATTTATACCTTTCCTGTTCAGCTATCACCTGATTAAGGAGCTACAAGCCAAGGGAGCAGAAGCCCAAATCTGTCAAATTAAATAGAAAAAAATACACAGGATCCTGGCAAGTTCAAAATAGCATTTATTAATAGTGTTCACATGTGTGTAGCCAGGAGAGCAGCAAGAAATATATGTTGTAAATAACACGTGACATTATAAATAATGGCATAAGCATAAAAGCTTGCCTGCCCTTTCAAGGCACCCCTGATTTAGGCACGTCCCTGAGAGAATTATATTTTTCAGGATTCAGGCTTGCAAAATAAAAGCCCAGAGAAAACTGCTTCTGCTTCATTTATAGATTAGGAGGATTATGCTGATCCATGGGACTAGGGTCATTCAACACCACTGAAACAAGACAGACAGTGGTTCAATGATGCTTCTACTTACCAAGTTACCATAGGGATTGGTGAAAATTTTTGCCTGAAACCAAAATCGGCAAATAATGGTACTTCCCTCTTGGCGAAAAATTTTCCATGAAAAGTGGTGTTTTTTCCCCTTTCTTTTGTTTAGCTCATTCCATTGAAATCCACAACGCATAGCAAATTATATTTTACTTCCTAAAGGCATAGTATAAAAGGGGTATGAGGGTGCCTGCATTAGTGGGGTGTGGGGAAAGAATAGGTTGAACAAGGATTTATTTTGGGGGGGTTGTTTACTGTGATTGGGGGGACAGTTAATAAAGAAATAAAAAATAAATAGAATTTAAAAAAAAACATAAGGCATGGTATAAAATGGGTCTGAGAAGGCTGTCTGTCTTATGGTTGGAGTCTGGGGAAAGCATCAGTTTTTTCAGGGAATTTGTTTTGGGGAATTTCTTGACTGGTATTAGGGGGACAGTTAAAGCTGAACTATCATCTTAATAATGTTGTCCCCCAATACATTACTAATATACCGTCAGGCAAAGGCATACTTGTATTATGTTTAATAAGTTAGCATTATTGAATTAATCCACCTTCTTCTGCAGGCATTCAGCGGACAACAGCGCAGACATCTTAGAGGAAAATTGCCTCTGAGTCTGCTCTGTCTTGCACTGCCCGGATTGGTGGTGACATCCGTTGGTTAACTTAAGGTAACAGAAATTGCTGCCTGCGCAGACGCTTAGAGCTTCTCTTGTAAGATCTGTGCCCTGGATGCTGGCAGAAGAAGGTGGATTATTTCAATAACGTGGACTTACTAAACATAATACAAATAGGCCTTTGATTATTGCTATTTTACCAATGTATTGGGGGCAATATTATGAAGATGATAGTTCCGTGTTAATAAAAAAAAAAATAAAATAAGAAATTTTCATTCATTGTGATAGAGATAGGGACCCCCTGACATAAGCTGTCACTGAGGAAGACCGATACTTGACATGATAGAGTGATTTGTAAGATTTGTTGTTAAAGGCCCAAGCCCTGAGGAAACATTGATTTGTAGGTCTTAGGCTTGATAGAAACAAGCCTATGATTTTTTGTTTTTTGTTTTTTTTAAACCACATGCCCTGAGGAAAAAAAAAAATGTCCTACTGACCTAGTGCCAGCAGGTCATGTCGTGTTGGCCACTGACAATTTTCAAATTTCCTGATGTAGATGCAGAATTTGCGATTGCTGTTCTTGCTGCTGTATCACTGTGCCCGTGATTGGTGCTGTTCAGTGTCAGTCACTTGCTGAGTATCATGATTGGCTGTCTGTGATTAGCCTCCTCACACAGCCTTTTTAAACCCAGGCTGAGCACTTCCAGGTTGCCCTTTCGTGGTGTTTCTGACTTCACTCCTCCTGACCTGCTTGTCAGTCTTCTGGGCCTGTTCCTGCTGTTCCTGCTGTACTTGCTGATCCTGTGTTCCAGTGTTCCAGTGTTCCTGTATGCTAGTGTTCCTGTGTTCCAGCACCTCGCGGGTTAATCTTACTGAGTTCCTGAATCTCCTGCTCCAGCCGTCACTCTGGCGACATTGTTCTTCTCGCTGCTGTTCATACTTTGTAGGTCCCAGCGTGCGGACGCTGGTTTACTCCACTAAACCTGGTTGCGATATACATTGTTGGTCCCAGCGTGCGGACGGTGGTTTACTCCACTAAACCTGGTTGCGATATACATTGTTGGTCCCAGCGTGCGGACGCTGGTTTACTCCACTAAACCTGGTTGCGATATACATTGTTGGTCTCAGCGTGCGGACGCTGGTTTACTCCACTAGACCTGGTTGCGATATACATTGTTGGTCCCAGCGTGCGGACGCTGGTTTGCTACACTAAACCTGGTTGCGATATACATTGTTGGTCCCAGTGTGCGGACGCTGGTTTACTCCACTAAACTGGTTGCGAGATACATTATTGGCTCCAGCGTGCGGATGCTGGTTTGCTCCACTAAACCTGGTTGCGATATACGTTGTTGGTCCCAGCATGCAGACGCTGGTTTACTCCACTAAACCTGGTTGCAATATACATTGTTGGTTCCAGCGTGCGGACGCTGGTTTACTCCACTAAACCTGGTTGCTATATACATTGTTGGTTCCAGCGTGCGGTCACTGATTTGCTCCATTAAACCTGGTGGCGCTATTACCATTAGTCCCAAGGTGCGGATGTTGGTTTGCTCCTGAACATCCAGTACTGTGGTCAGTCGCTGTCCACTTCCTTGCAGTTGTCTGAGTATCCCTGGCAATAGACTTCTGCTGAGTAAGACCTCTATACTTATGCGCTATGCTGTCTTAGTCACCTGACAGCTGGTCTACTTGCTCAGGCTGCCCTGCCCGGTATTGGTGAGGCCGGTAGAACCTTGACGACACCATCCTGTAGGTTGCCTCACCCGGTATTGGCAGGGCCAGTAGAGCCTACTCCAGTACTCCTTTGGGCTGCCCTGCCCGGTATTGGTAAGGCCGGTAGAACCTTGTAATTCACCATCTTTAAGGTCGCCTTACCCGGTATTGGCAGGGCTGGTAGAGCCTACATTCAGCATTCCGTGGGGGCTGCCTTGCCCGGTATTGGTAAGGCCGGTAGAACCGGTATATGTCATCTCACGGTTGCCTTACCCGGTATAGGCAAGGCCGGTAGAGCCTGTCATTTAAACTGTCACTTGGGTTGCCTTGCCCGGTATTTAGGCAAGGCCGGTAGAACCTATTATATGTTCTATTACTATTGTATTGTTATGTATGTTTACCCTACGGGGACTGCCTTTAACTTTTAATAAAGTTAAGTTATTTTACCAAACCTTAAGTCTGAGAGTCTTCATAAACCGTGACATGCTGCTGCTGAGTTGTTTAAGCAGTAGGATGATTAGGCAGCTCAAAGGGAATAGGAAAACGTCAGCAGTAACATGGGTGGTGAATGATGAAGGTTCCAATTGCTGCAGCTAGCTCCAGTGATGCGCCTGAGGCAGTAGTAGCACCATAACTAGCACCCACCACTTCATGTATATGTAGAGAAAAGAAAGAGTTGGCCAATAATTCTTCTCTACCTGCCCCTCCTCCAATATCATGGATGTGTTCTTACTAGAATAGAAGATTTTCCCTTAAGAGTGTGTTAATAGAATAGAAATGTCTCCCTTGAGAGCAGGAACTGTGTCTCTCATCAGCAACTGCAATGTGTGAGGTAAATTACACCTGGTGCAACTTTACCCAAACACCATGACACCAGAAACCAAGTAATGCTGATGTCACTATGCCCCTCGTCCACACCCCACTAAGGGCACATGACAACTTGCTGACAGTTTAATAGTAATGATGAACCTGCCACCAGCTTAGCATATTCTATGGGATGGAATCTCCACAGATGCCACTTGATGCCCTGCTTGAGATTATCCTCCACCACACTGCCATGTGTGGTCAGTGCACCACACAGTGTGCAATGGGTGGACACAAACTGCCACATCTTAACATCAACAGAGGGACTATCATTTGGCAGGAGAGGTAACGATGAATGAGGAGGATAGGCGGAAGATATAGTTAAAAAAGTGATATATAACTAAAGTGTGCTCTGCTAGAAATAAATATATACATTTAGGGATAGAAAAGCAGCTAGAAGATAATATACTTCTCTCACCTAAGAAGTGTTAAAAAGTAATCCAAAAACACAAAACTGTATATATCTTAGCGCTATATATAAAATAGTGTTAATACACCTTGACTCATAACATTCATGTTTACCAAGACTATTTTATATAGCTCAAAAGGATCTTTATTTTATGACTCTGTGGTTCTTCATGACTTACCTTTAATGGAAGCAAGAAGGGACCGCGTCACCTTCCACCATCGTTCCTGGGTTTCTCCCTCTTGACACCGGATTGGTGTCATCGGATGCACCTGTCGAGCAAATGGACGGACTTGCCGTCAATTCACAAAGTAGTCAAATTCCCGATGTTATCGACTCTGCATTGAAGGATGTGAGTTGAGGAGGGTTCAACGAGGCTCCGGCCTTGTCGACGAGTTGCAGGCTGGAACTCCGGCCAGTAGAGTGTGAGGCCTCTACTCCCGGTCGAAGGGTAGCTGGAAAAGTGTAGCAGGATCTCAGGTGGCTGTTTGTCGAGCAGGTTCGAGCATGATGCAAGCTCAAGTCGAATGTTCACTGGAACCACAGGAAGGAGAAGACGGAGTCCACGTCGCCTCCTGACAGCATCCGAAGTTGGAACACAGAAAGCTGGCAGCAGGAGGTCATACAATACAGAATAGTCAGCTTGAATGGGCATCAGAGTGGATACTTTATACCAAACAGCAATACAAGACTCCAGGACTCCTTGTTCACTCAGAATAAGACTCTCTTTATTGGAACAGACCACACATATTTATACACAACAGCAGATGGTCAACCGGATACAATAACCCAGGCATGTTACATTTCAGAATGAAAAGGGTAGGTCAAATCCAGACAATGGACACAAAGACTTGAGGGGCGGGAATACACATTCGAGAGACAATGGCCAGGGGTTGAAGTGCTTACTCGACTAGTTTGAATATTCGGCTTCAACCCTGGCCAATCAAGGTGTACATTGAGAGTCTGCTGTTTGACCAATCCCCGAGCCGCCTACTTTTCTCCATGTTAGGTCTATGGAAGACTTTTAAACCTCCTGCTCAGGGATTTGACCAATCCAACGTCGACTCACTGCCCTCGACTCCTCATGTTCGACTCAGTGTCGAACACCAATCCGGGAACCTCTGACTCATGGTCGGTGAATGTGTAAACTCTCAAACTCAACAGTACAGTAGACCTAGACTATTCAACATTAAACACAGTCTACGTACACATGTTTTTAGCCACTCTCTCATTTATAAATGCAAATGTTTGACTCACCTAGCACATGGCAGTTCTGTGCACAAAGTTCTGTTCAATTCCTCTGCCTGTTCACATAAAGTATGACACAAGTCTTTTTATCCAGGTTAATGGCTAGCCAGGTCATATGACAGGGCCCAAAGCAGAGTCCAAACAAGGCAAAATGTCCACAATCTCTGGTGTTCCTTAGTTAACAGTCTTAGGCACAGACAAGGGCTCCAGTAATGGACTATGATCAGTTACATTTCTCCCCCTTTTTTGTACAAAGCCAGTGGTTGCTTGAGTAAATGCTGGCTTGGGACTCTGGGAGAGCCATGCTGATGGGATCCCCTTGTCCTGGGCTGAGAGCACAACTTGAACCCCTTGTCCTTGGTTAGGGAAAGACTTGAGCCCCTTGTCCGGGCCAGGAGAAAACATTAGCCTCTTGTCCAGGCCTGGAAACAATAAGCGAGCCCCTTGTCCTGGGCCAGGAGTAAAACTGGGGTCCTTGGTCCTGGGCCAGGGAAACTGTTACCTCTTGGTCCTGGCTATCACCATGTTGGGTGGCCTCTGTTTTTCCATGCTCCAGGCAGAGCTGGGGTCAGACCCTGCTGGGTCCGGGGCCAGTGGTGTTGGATCCAGAAGCAGTCTATGGGGTGGATCTTCTTGGGGCAAAGGTGTCTCCCTTGCCGTCACTGTGCTGGGGGGAGGCTGAGACTGGCAGCCCTTCTGCGTTCTCAAGGGGTGTAGCTGAGGTCTGGACTGTGGGGAAATAAGCACATCTCCCCCTTTTTACTTTTGCACGTGCCCCATGGTGGCAGGAGAGGAGGCTGCTCCCACTCTCCTGAGTTGGGGGCAATACTCAAAGGGCCGCTGGGAAAACTGGTGGTCCCACTTCCTGTGGCCGGATAAACAGTTGGCCTAGTGGGGAATGAATTTCCACCCACCAGGCTGGGGTCAATGGGGGGGACAAAGCAACCAAGGGGTCAGTATGTCCCTCAGGGAGGACAGTGGTCCCACTCCCTGGGGCAAGGCCATCATTTGTCCTGGTGGGGAACGCATTCCCACCCACCAGGCTGGGGTAACAAGATCCAGGGGCAATAAGGGAATCCCTGGTGAGGACCATGGTACCACTAACCAAGGCGGAGGTCTCAGGGAAAGGGGCAACAAGCTTTGGGCTGCTGATGAGGACTGGTGTCCCACTCATCACAGCCGGGGTTTCACAGGGCCTGGTGGGCTCGCTCCTACTCACCAGGCTAGAGGTCACATAGGGGCTGGTGGGCTCACTCCCACCCTCCAGTTCAGGGTTCCTTGAGGCAGCAGCACTGTATTCATGCAGCCTGCTGGGGCCATCGCTGTCAGGCCCAACACACTGGATACCAGTGAGGACCTGGGTCCCACTCACCATATCCAAAGGCACAGGGCCACTGGTGGGCTCGCTCCCACCCACCAGTTCACAGTTCACAGGGACAACAAGAGGGTCAGCAGCATTGTTTCCCTTCAGTCCACTGGGGTCCTCTTCTTCAAGGCCATACACTTCAGGGCCATTCTTCTTCTTGAGGATGAACACATTTCCAATCCTCCTGGCAATAGTATCCCTGCAACTGGAGAGCACACTTTTCCCCTTCTCCAGGGCAGTATCCAACATCAAAGGGCCAATACTCTTGGGGCTGCTGGTGATTTCTCTCTCACTCACCACAGCAGGGGGTTTGCAGGGGCTGGTGGGCTCTCTCCCACCCACCAGTTCAGGGAGAACGTTGCTGCCGGTGAGGACCTTTGTCCCACTCACCTCAGCAGGAAAAGCAGGGAAAGGGTCAACATGCCCATCAGGGGGGACATTTGTCACACCCCCTGATGCAGGGGAATTCTTGGGGCTGAGGAGGAGCAAATTCCCACTTCTCAGGTCCAGGGTAGCACACTCCAGGGCAAAAGGTTCATCAGGGAGGTCAGTTGTTCCACTCCCTGAATGTCGGGGCAAAGCAAGGGTCACTGGTGAGAAGCTGATTTCTACTCCCCAGCGCAGAGTGAACAGGGGTAACACAATCCAGGTCCTCAAAGTCACTGAAGTCCTCCTCAGATGCGTTGCCCCCCAGTCTTCTTCCTCTCTTAGGATTTCTTGGGCTTCTTGTAGCCATCCCATGTACATCTGCTCCAAGTTTCATTCTTCCTCTATTAGAATGTCTAGGTTTCCCTCTAGATCCGGAGGAAAATATTTCCCAAACATGGCCTCTATTTTTTTACGGATGTCCCAGTAATGACTGTAGTCCATATGACCAAAATTGGCATCCTCATGAAAGGTCGCCCACACCAGTCCTTGGAGATCCAGTTGTAAGTTGTATGGGAAAAAGTAGACCATAACATCTGCATACTCCTGGTTCAGGTACTTGACCAGCTCCCAATATCCATCCTGGACTCGGAGTTCCTCTTTGATGCATACTGTTATCTCTCTGCAGAACTCGTCGACCAGATCGCCTAACTTGGTCTCCCACCGATAACCGATATACTAGCACCGCATGTTGTACACGCCCAGGGCCTGCTGTAGTATTGCTTTGTCCGCCATGTCTCACTTGATGCAAATGATGAAAGAAGGAGAAGATCCCACTGCTGCCACCAGTGTAATGTAAGCTAGAAGGGACCGCATCACCTTACGCCGTCGTTCCCGGGATTCTCCTTCTCGACACAGGACTGGCGCCATTGGATGCACCTGTCGAGCAAATGGACAGACTTGCTGTTGACTCACAGAGTAGTCAAATCCTCACTGTTGTCGACTCCGCATCAAAGGATGCAAGTCGAAGAGGGTTCAATGAGGCTCCGGCCTCGTCGATGATTTGCAGACTGAAACTCCGGGCAGTAGGGAGTGAGGCCTCTACACCTAGCCGAAGGGTAGCTGGAAAAGTGTAGCAGGATCGCAGGTAGCTGATTGTCAAGCAGGTTTGAGTACGATGCAAGCTCAAGTCAAATGTTCACTGGAACTACAGGAAGGAAAAGACGCAGTCCACGTCGCCACCTGATAGCATCCGAAGTTGGGTCTCAGGAAGCTGGCAGCAGGTGGTCGAACGATACAGGATACTCAGATTGAATGGGCATCAGAGTGGATACTTTATATCAGACAGCAATACAAGACTCCAGGACTCCTTGTTCACTCAGAATAAGACTCTCTTTATTGGAACAGACCACAAATATTTATACTCAAACCTTACATTGAAAAATATGGGCTAACCAGATACAATAAGGACATAATCCAATCACAACATAGAAGACAAATGACCAACAGCAGATGGTCAACCGGATACAATAACCAAGTGTTACGGTTTTCAGACACTCAGACAGAGGGTAGATAAAACAAATAGAATTTTATTAAAACAAAAAAAAGAAATGACAAGGCCGCCTCTGGGGCAGTACTGACATAAGCAGAATATAGCCGGAAATACCTGGTACAACAGGGAATAAATCACCAGATATATATGCACAAGACAGGAAACAAGAGGTTAATAGTACTGGTAATCAGTCTCAAATGTGATGTTAAGCACGCCCTTGGTGCTGTATATAGCAATATGTACTAGGTGATAGCACCTAAAGTCCATCCACTGTGTGAATCTGTAGAATAGAGCTGCGACTAGGACTGGAACTGCAGAGTGATAAGGTGGTAGCCCCCACGGGGGTAACGGAGACCAACAGTATCGTGATTGCTTGAGCCTATAGCCCCCACGGGCGTAACCGGAGACCACTAGTATCGTGATTGCTTGAGCCTATAGCCCCCACGGGCGTAACCGGAGGCCACTAGTATCATGATTGCTTGAGCCTATAGCCCCACGGGCGTAACCGGAGACCAATAGTATCGTGAATACCTGTGTCAATAGCCCCCACGCACGTAACGGAGACCACTGGTTGCAAGGCTGCTTGCCAATAGCCAACGGGCATAACGGAACCACTGCTCTGTCAAGGGAGAGCTGCTGACTACCGAGGCCCACAAGTGGCCGGCTCACAGAAACAGCGTAACAGGCTAAGGCAATAGATGGAAAGAGTGGCAGCTATAGGATGGAGGCAACACCAGTGTCAGGCACAATATAACGACAAAACACAGTAATGGTCCAGACTCAGCACACGATACTCAACAATCAAATGGAAGGCTCAGCTAAACAATACAGCTCAGCAATAGTGAAACGGAGGCTCAATCACACACTGCAGCTATCAGAATGTCGCCGAGGCGACAACAGGAACCGCCAGATGGAACGGCAGGAACTGAAGCAAGCACAGGAGTCAGTCGTCAGCCAGGGTGGGTCGGATGCTGTAGGAGATTCGCAGACAAGCCGGATCAGTAACGGAGGAAGGACGTCAGCCGGGCTGGGTCGGATGCCGTAGGAGATTCACAGACAAGCCGGATCAGCAACATGCAGGAAGTCAGCCAGGCCGGGTCAAACACGGAACAGGAACACAGGAACGTTGTCGGTACAGGCCTAGTCGGTACACGGGAGATCAGAATACTGGAATACTGCAACAGCAACGCTGGCTCAGAAACACCACGAAAGGGCACCTGTCAGGTGCCAGTGGCCAGAATAAAACAGGTAACCAGGGGCGGGCCAACACAGCTCAACCAATCAGGGAGCAGCACAGCTGAGAGTGACACACAGGATCACGGGGACCGTGATACCCAGACATGATTACATTTCAAATACAAAAGGGTTGGTTAAATCCAGACAATGGACACAAAGACTTGAGGGGAGGGAATGCACATTCAAGGGACAATGGCCAGGGGTTGAAGCATGTACTCGACTAGTTTGAATATTCGGCTTCAACCCTGGTCAATCAAGGAGTACAGTGAGAGTCTGCTGGTTGACCAATCCCTGAGCTGCCTACTTTTCTTCATGTTAGGTCTGTGGAAGACCTTTAAAACTCCTGCTCAGGAATTCGACCAATCCACCCTTGACTCCTTGTGTTTGACTCGGTGTCGAACACCAAGCCGGGAACCTCAGACTTGTGGTTGGTGAATGTGTAAACCCTCGAACTCGACAGTACAGTAGACCTAGACTATTCGACATTAAACACAGTCAATGTACACATGTTTTTAGCCAGTCTCTCATTTATAAATGCGAATGTTTGACTCTCCTAGCACAGGGCAGTTCTGTGCACAAAGTTCTGTTCGACTCTACTGCCTGTTCAAATAAAGCATGACACAAGTCTTTTTATCCAGGTTAATGGCTGGCCAGGTCATACGACCGGGCCCAAGGCGGAGTCCAAACAGGGTAAAATTTCCACAGTCTATGGTTCCCTTGGTTAGCAGTCTCAGGCCCAGACAAGGTCTTCAGTAGCAGAATATGATCTGTTACATTACCGTTGCCATCTTCACTTGGAGCAAAGGTGCTTGTTTATGTTGGTTTGCACACTTTGTTGCACACTTTGTTAAATTATATATTTTATTTCTCCAAATAGTATCACCCAATAAATTTCTTTAAAATGGATTTGTCCTGCCCCAGGACTAATCTCCCCGCTGTAGTGCAGACTTCATGACAAAAAAGTATCTCTAATCTTTCAAAATTGTATGTAATAATATTGGCAATAGTCACCAAAAATATAAACAATTATGCTAATAATAAAGACGCATTTCAGAAAACTCTGTTTCCTTTCGCAAAGTTTCTGCTGGTGGTCTGTGGCACACTAGCCAGCTCCTCATCATCCTGCTGCCATTGCAACTCAGCAGCAGCAGGAATTAGAGAAGTTAAAAATTCCACTAATTCCAAAAGCTCACTGCTATTGTTGATGGTGACGCCTATCCCCATCTCTGTGTCTCATTCCCTCTCAGTTTGGCTAAAAAGGCCATCAATGTCTCTTCCACCCCAGCTTCTCCACCATTGTCATCACCAACACCACCATTAGACCCTCCATGCTGCTGCTGCTACTCTTTTACAGACATCTCACTACAGGGGAGGAGGTGACAAGAAATGTGACAGAGGGTCACTTAATGTCACACTTGCCTTTTCTTGGTGACCTGAAGAAGGCATGCTGGCAACACTAGCAGCAGGCACAGGCAGCTGATCTGTGCTCCTGTTGTGGTGGTATTATTGTTGCTAGGTAACAATTCTGCTTTCTTCAGGACATATTCCACCTGGACAATGCCATGAGGGAACAGGACTCTCAGGGTCAGGGGGAAGGTGTGGGCTTCCTTGACCACTAGTCTGGAAGCTGTAATTGCTTCCCCTACCACTACCCTACTCTAGTCTCACCAGCTGCCTCCTCATCACTGTTAATAGTACTACCACTAACACCAAGCACATCCATTTCAGCTCCTGAGTAGGGATGAGTGAACATTTTTGCTTCAAACTTAAATCAGTGAAAAATGGCACTTTCTGCTTGGTGAAAAATTTCCTGCAAAAGTTCAGATTTTCCTCTTTCTCCTGCTTTTTTTAACCAAGCTCATTGTGCATTGAAATTAATAGGAAGAAACATTTTTCTCCATTGCACAATAGTTTTGTACAGCCATATGAAAAGGTGTCAATCTCTCACGTCATGCCATTCTGTGTTTGTGAGTAGGGATGGGAGAAAATTTTCGCCTCAAACTGAAATCAGAGAAAAATGCCAGTTTTTGCTTGGCGAAAAATTTCCTGCGAAAAGTGCAGATTTTCAGCTTTTTTCTGTTTTTTTTTGCCTAGTTTATTCCATTGAAATATGTGGGAACATAGAAGTTACACACAACACATAGCAAATATTTTATTTCCCAAAGGCATAGTATAAAAGGGGCATGAGGGTGCCTTTGTTGGTGGGGTGTGGGGAAAGAATCAGTTGAACAGGGAGTCATCTTTTGGGGGGGTTGTTTACTGGGATTGGGGGAAACTTAATAAAAAAGAAATCCAAAATAAAATAAAATCAAAACAATAAGACATGTATAAAGGCGTCTGAGGAGGGTGCCTGTGTTGGTGAATGAATGTATCATTTGAACAGGGAATTTGTTTTGGGGGGTTTCTTGACTGCTATTCAGGGGACAGTTAATAAAAAAAAAATCAATAAAATAAGACATTTGTATGTAAAGTGATAGACACAGGAACCCCCCGACATAAGTTGCCATTGGGGTGGACCAATGCTTTGCTTGATAGAGAATTATGTAGAGGATGATTTGTTTGATTTGTTGTTAGAGGCCTTTATTGGACTTAGACTTATTAGAGGCCCAAACACTGAAGAAACATTGGTTTGTAGGACTTAAGCTTGTTTGGCACAAGCCCTAAGGAAACATTGATTTGTAGGACTTAGGCTTGTTAGAAACAAACCCCAAAAAATCATTTATTTTTTTTAGGGCTATGTTTTGTTTTTTTTTGTTTTTTTTAAAGCACAAGCCCTGAGAAAAAAATAAAAATGTCCTGCTGGCCTAATGCCAGCAGGTCATGTTGGCCAGTGGCCACTGTCAAATATCTTCCTGAGTTGCAACTGCTGTTCATACTGCTGCTGCTGAGTTGTTTAAGCAGCAGGCTGATTAGGCAGCTGAAAGGGAATGGGATCAACAATAGCAGTAACATGGAAGATAGATGATGAAGGTTCCACTTGCCACAACTAGCTCTAGTGATGTGCCTGAGGCAGTAGCAGCAGAAAAAGTAGCCCCCAGTCTATGTGGAGAAAAGAAGTTGGCCATTAAATCTTCTCCACCTGCCCCTCTTCAAAAATCATGGGTATGTTATTAGAATAGACCAGGAACAGCGGGTCTCATCAGCAACTGCAATATGCACAGGGTGTGTATGGTAAATAACATCTGGGGGCACAACTGTATCCAAACATCATGACACCAGAAACTAAGTACTGCCACTGTCACTGTACCCCTTTTCCAGACCCACTAAGAACACATGACAACTAGCTGACAGTTTAATAGTAATTATGTACCCTCTTTGTCACAATCTTAGCATATTCTGCAGGATGGAATCTCTTCAGATGCCACTTGATGCACTAATTGCGATTCACCCAATCCCAAATCCAATCAGAAAGAGCGTACTCCGAGCGGAATGCCCAACCCAGAGCAGCGGGCAGACTACATAACAGACCGTGTGACCATCAAAAAAACTGCTCGAGCAGTTGGGATTGGGTGTTCGGCCGAGCGGCCGTCCAGTCCAGGTAAGGTGGACTTTTTTGAATTGTTAGTTTATAACGGTTTCAATTTGAGTGTCATGGGCAATATGTATAAATACTGATGTGTAGGCGTTCTCTATGTTATGCATTCACATTTTTATTGTTGGCTTTTCTAGCTTTGATAAAGCGGTTGTGTTAACCGCGAAACGCGTTAGCGTTTAAGCCTGTTATTATTTTTCTTTTAATAAATTTTAAATAAGAGTCCGCCTGTTGTTCGCCATTACTTATTCCAAGTGGAGAATTCTAACGAAGAATTGGAAGAGCGAGTGACCCTAACGGAGAGGGGGTGAATGTCTCCGTGTGCTTGCTAGTCAGAGAACTTTGATAATCAAAGCTCTGACATCGACTCAATGTGAGTGTTTTTTCTATTTTTACTAACTATTTGTACATACTTATTTCACTATTTGCGCCCCTGTTTCTGTTTTTGTCATTTTTTTGCACCTAGAAGGTGATGGTCACTTGACCTGGAACTTCCAGTCTCTGCCTGGGTTGTTCTATTCATCCTCATCTTTGATCTCCACATTGCCTCTTGTTGCCTTTCTGGAGAGTCAGGGACAGCAAAAGCGGTGCTTGATTTCTGTGGTGGGTGTTTGTCTTTAACACGTTTGATGTAAATGTCACTGTGTCTGTGTTTCATGTGTGATATGAGGGCGCTTGTGCCAAGGTGTGTTCCCTACTTTCCTCTTCTAACTGACTCTATTATCATGAAAACTAGCACTGTATTCAGCACTTGACCCTAATGTACTCTGTATGTCTCCCATTACCACTTTAGATTGTAAGCTTTCGGGCAGGGAACTCGCACCCAATGTTTCACTCTACAAAGCACCTATAACCCTGTATTGTTTAAACCCTGAAATTGTAAAGTGCTGAGTACACTTGTGGCGCTATATAAATAAACATATTCATTCATTCATTCACTTGTCACAAACTGTAAACAGTGCCGTTGCTGATGACTGCACTGTGCCTGCCCCAACAGAAAAATAGCCCCACACCCATGATGACTTCTGGGGGAAGGGAACAGATGGAAAAGAATGGCCTCTTTTTCTTGTCCTCCACATTCCCCTTCACTAGGACCAGGATTATTGCTACTGATGGCAAGTGGAACCTGTCCTAGTTCAGCATCACTTGTTGACCCCATTCCCACTGTGTGCACGGTGGTATGGCACACTAGCCTGCTCCTCAGCATCCTGCTATCCTTGTATCTCAGCATCAGAAGGAATTAGAGCAGTTGCAAATTCCTCTAATTCCAAAATGTCATTGCTAATGGTGGTGGAGATGCCCATCCTCATCCCTGTCTCCCATTCCTTCTCAGTTTCTGCTAAAAAGGCCATCAATGTCTCTTCCACCCCAGCTTCTCCAGCATCATCATCATCATCACCACCACTAGTCACTACATGCCGTTGTTGCTGATGCACTATTCCAGACATCTCACTGCTGCTTGGATGAGGTGATGAGCAGTGTGAAAGAGGGTCCCCTAATGTCACACTTGCCATTTCCTTTTGACCTGAAGAAGAAGGCAGACTAGCACTAGCAGAAGTAGCAGCAGGCATAGGCAGCTGATCTGTTCTCCTGATGATGGCGGTGGTATTAATCCTGATCCTGCTCTCCTCCCCCAACACAAATTCTGGACTATTCAAGGTCATGTTCCACCTGGACACTGTAGTGAAGGGAAGGGGAGGACTACCAGTCCCAGGGACAGGGGAATGGTGTTCGCTCCCTTGACTGCTAGTCTAGATGCTGTCAAATGTTTCCACTACAACTCCTGCTGCTTCATCATTACTGCTACTACTACTAACACCAGCCACATCAAGATCAGCCACAGAGTCTTCCTCCTCAGACTCACAGTCACTAGCAATATGAGGATATTGTTGATTACCCCCTCCTTCACTCCTAATGCTAACAAGCTGCTGGACCTTAGTAGCAGTAGTATTATCAATGGCAGTACTGCTTTGGAATGGCAAGTGTGATTTAGGGTCCCTTGCTGTCACACTTAGTATAATTTTCTCCTCCCCCGAGTATTACAAGAAAAACTCTGTAGCTGCTTCTATTGTGTCCGCCTTCTGCACAAAAGTCACATTTTCATAGCGGAAATGTGAAAACAACCTAAATCAATGGGCGGAAACTCTCTAGCCATTGAAAAAATGGAGAAAGATTTTGGCCAAGGGGCGAAACATATGAAAATTTTAAGCGTACTTTTAAAGTGGATTTTCCCACAAAAAAGCAGATAACAACGTGGTCTTCACAAAATTTCTTGCAGGAACACGGCAACAACTTTTGCTGATGCCTATTTGTAAGAGGAGAGAGCAACACATTGTTTGACCTGGAGAAGAAAGGGGAATTGAAGTTTAGTTTAGGGAATCTTTTAGGTAGCACATTTGTTTTCTGAATTAGGACAATCAGTGGGGCACTCTGAGGAGAAGAAGGGAGGAAGGAGGTTGACTTCAAATACCCTAAAATTCCAGTGGGTAAGACACAGACAGCTGGGGACCTATTTGCTTGCTGATCTTGCTGTTATTGTCTCTGTGCTGGGTGGGGAAGTCTGGGAAAAGAAGTTGCCGATTTTTTTTTTCAGTTATAATTTTTTATTGGACAGACTGTTACAGTGACAGTGACAGACAGCTCACTGGGCATAGGCATCAGTTGTATTGTGTAGAGTAAAAACACAATAGTTGAGTAATGTCCAGCAAACGCACAAGGGGCAGGGGGAGAGGGAAGGGTGGAGCATTGCAGGGATGTGAAAGTAAAGTAGTAGTTCAAAAACTGACAACAGCAATGGTTGCTGCAGCGTGTGTAGTCAATGATGATGATCCCTCTCCTGCAAGGGAGGATGCAGTTTGTTAAAGTCCTAGCAAGACTTCCAACACCACCAGTGCCAGTAGAAATAAAGAACCATATAAGAAGAACACTGAAGAGGACAAGTCGCATTCCAGTGTTGATGATGCTGGCAATAACATAATAGAAGAAGGTGTAGCAGCTGAATCGCCTGCTGCATCAGATAGTATCACGGTGCCCTGCTCCTTTGTTGTTTTTCTGTCAGTCTAATCCTGTGCTTTGCTCCCATTGGCTACCGTGTGTTTGTCCCGCCCAGCATGACCTTTATATACTGGGCTATTGGCACCCCTCCGGTGCCCTTTCATGGTGTTCCTGTTCCAGTGCTTGTTTCTGCTCAGTGATTCCCAGTGTACCGACTTGGCCTGCCTGACTACTCTGCATCTTGTCCCCTGCTCCTGTGTACTGACCCGGATTGCCTGTCTATTCTTCTGCGCCTGCTCCTGTGTACCGACCTGGCTTGGCTGACGTTCCTGCTCCTGTGTACTGACCCAGCTTGGCTGACGTTCCTGCTTCGTGATCCAACCCGGCTTGTCTGACGTTCCTGCTCCGTGATTCGACCCGGCTTGGTTGCCGTTCCTGCGCTGTGTTGCCTTGGCAACATTCTGATTGTCAGGCAATTGTGTCACCATTTCCTCCTGCAGAGTACCAGTGGCCAGTTGTCACGGTTTGTTTTGACTCTCAGACACAGAGTTAAGATAAAAACACAACTTTATTGAAAGTTTAAAGAGAACCCTCGCAGGTCATGACATACACAAATATAAACACACAACTTGTACAAAGTAGTAGAGAACAATGGTACAGCGAATATGGATAGGCTCTAATGGCCTTGCCAATAACCAGGTAAGGCAGCCCAGGGACTAGCACAACAATGGAATAGGCTCTACCAACCTTACCAGTATACCGGACAAGGCAGCCTTAGGAATGGCAAAACGAGTGAGTAGGCTCTACTGGCCTTGCCAATATATCAGGCAAGGCAGCCTGGAGACTGGTAACAGGAGATAGAAAAAGGCTCTACCGGCCTTGCCAATATACAGGGCAAGGCAGCCTTAGGACTGGCAAAATTAGTGAGTAGGCTCTACCGACCTTGCCAATATACCGAACAAGGCAGCCTAACAAGGACTCAGTGTAGCCAAGTACTGGTACATAATGAAGGTGGTCTCAGCGACTGGTGAAGAGGTGGAACAAACCAGTCACAAGTGCTGGACAAAAGGAGACCTACCGCTGCTGTATGGAGTCAGCAAGCAGCTGGTGAATAGGAGCAAACCAGTACCCGCATACTGGACTACAGTGAAACACGACCGGTGCTGTAAAGGAGCAAACCAGTACCTGCGTACTGGACTACACGGAGACAAAACTGGTGCTGTATAGGTGGTAATAAGCAACCGGAAAACATAGGAGCGAACCAGTACCCGTGTACTGGACTAACACAACCGGTGCTGTAAGTGAGCAAACCAATACCCGCGTATTGGACTACACGGAGACGCTACCGGTGCTAAGAGGTGGCAGTAAGCAACCGGAATACATAGGAGAGAACCAGTACCCGCGTACTGGACTAACACAACTGGTGCTGTAAATAAGCAAACCAATACCCGCATATTGGACTACACGGAGACGCTACCGGTGCAGAGAGGTGGCAGTAAGCAACCGGAATACATTGGAGAGAACCAGTACCTGCGTACTGGACTACACAACCAGTGCTGTAAATGAGCAAACAAATACCCACGTATTGGACTACACAGAGACTCTACCGGTGCTGAGAGGTGGCAGTAAGCAATCGGAAAACATAGGAGTGAACCAGAACCCGCATACTGGACTACAAGAGTATACAACCAGTGCTGTAAAGGAGCAAACCAGTACCCACGTACTGGACTACACGGAATACGCCCAGAGATCAGAATGTCGCCAAAGGGACGATGATAACGGAGAATATCCAAGACGATCCAGGAGCAGGAGGGACAGCCAAGCCAGGACAGGAAGCTGGAACAGTAACGGCAGTCCACCAGAGCAGGAACAGAAGCAGGAACGTCAGCCCAAACCGGATCAGGAACGAAGGCAGGAACCACTTCAGCAGAGAAGGCTGTCAGTCAGGTAGGCAGGCAGACACTGGAAAGTAGAGGATACAACCAAGGTCCATAGAACACAGGAAACAAATGCAGGTGGCTACTGACATAGAGACACCATGAAAGGGCAACCAAAGGGTACCAGAACCCAGTCTATATAGGCAATACTGGGCGGACTAAAGACAGACAGCCAATGGGAAAACCTCACAGATAACTGACAAGAAAAGGCAGCAATCACGGGCACCATGATACCAGTCCCATTACTGCTACGGCAGTTGGTCTTGGGCCTAGTCTCCGTTACTGCCTCTGCAGATTGAAAGTGTCTGCCTCTGTTACTGCTCCGGCAGTGACACTGGTTTGCCTCCATTACTGCTTCTGCAGAGTGCAAGTGTCTGCCTCCGGTACTGCTCCGGCAGTGAGCCACTGGTTTGCCTCCGTTACTGCTTCTGCAGAGTGCATGTGTCTGCTTCCGTTACTGCTACGGCAGTTTGTCTTGGGCCTAGTCTCCGTTACTGCCTCTTCCGAGTGCAAGTGTCTGCCTCCATTACCTCTCCGGCAGTGAGCCACCAGTTTGCCTCCGTTACTGCTTCTGCAGAGTGCAAGTGTATGCCTCCATTACTGCTACGGCAGTTTGCCTTGGGTCTAGTCTCCGTTACTGCCTCTGCAGAGTGCAAGTGTCTGCCTCCGTCACTGCTCTGGCAGAGTGCAAGTGGTCTGGTTTCCGTTACTGCTACGGCAGTACCTTATGTGTCTCTGTTCCCATTATTACCTTGGCAGTTCACGTTAGTTCTGCTAATCTGTTTCTGGGCATTACGAATCCTTCAGCTGTCTATATGCAGAGAGCCCTATCACAGACCTCTCTGCACAGGGGACTGTTTACACTCAAAGAAGACCATTCACCCATGCAGTACCTTGCTCCTGGGAATCCATTATATTCTGCCTGACCTGTGTCAGTATAGACTGTTGTAGACTTCATGTTTATGCTGGACCTGTGTAGGTACATGTATATGTAACCTGTCGTGTGTCTGTATTATTCAGCCTATATACTACAGGACCTGTGAGGGTGATTTTATTACTGTGATTTCAATAAAACTGTGTTTTATCCTAAACCACTGTGTCTGTGTGTCAAACAAACCATTACAGATAGTGAGAAAAAACAAGCACCAAAACACCAATCCTCAAAGTAGTAGGGAACTTTGTTATAGTAAATGTAGCAATAGATTGTTTGAGAACTTTAAAAGCTTAGAGGAGTATAAGACTAGTAGTGGGCAAGAACTGTCAGGTGATGCTGATGCTGCTGAGAATAACCTAATGCTGTCTGATAATGATGCAGAATATATCCCTCCAAAATCCTTTTCTTGTTCAGATACAGATGGAGTTGAGAGTGAGAATGACATGGCTATAAGGTTAGCAGACAGTTAAAGGCTGAATCTTCCACCACTTTTAAGGAGCACTGTGCCTGTCTATAAACTGTTTGAGAAAGCCATTGGAAAGTCTGACCCTGGACAAGCACATATGTCAAAAAGCACACAGTCACCATATCAATCATCATCAGCATCATCGCCTCTTCAAAGTTCAAGTCCCACATTCACCTGTTCTGAGTACCCAGCAGCAGCAACAACCACAGAAACACAGGTTATTAACATCCACAATGTTAGATATGATGTAACTGATGCACTTTTGACACCTAGTAGTAGTGACAGTAGAATTGCATCAACATCTAACCCCAGTAGAAGTAGTAGGAGCAGTGCCTCAAGACCCCATCAGTCCATGAAGTCCACAGTATGGAGATACTTCACTGAGGATTCTAAAGCTAAGCATGTTGATATCTGTTGTCTGTGTAAAAAACATGTGTGCAGGGGGAAAGCAGGCTCACACCTAGGCACCTCCCCTATGAGATCCCACCTGAAGCACAATCACAGGTCTTACTGGGAGAAAACTATCAGCAGGCAAAAGGTGTCGTAACTAGCAGAAGCTGAAGCACTTTAAAAAATTCCCAGGGCTCTAAGGCAGAAAGATGTAGTGAAGTTATTTATGTGTCAGAGAGTGTGCTACTGCCAGTGCCATGAGTTAGTTCAGTCCAAATAACACCTATAGCTCCTGCTGCAGAGGAGTATGATGACTCTGGCTTTGCTGTAGGAGATGGCAAGAGTCATTCACTGCCCACACATGCTGCCTCTACCACCACCACTTCCTCTTGTCATGTTGTTAAAGCAATAATGTTTCAGGCTTCTTCTACCATGTCCTGCCAACCCACACTGACTGAGTTCCTGGAAAGGAGTCAAAAACTTCAAAAAAACAATCTCAATGTCCAATGCCTGTGGAATGGCAAGGTTGCCAAGATGTCGGCAATTTACATTCTTTTGTAGAAAACTGAGGTTTCAGAGAACTGATGTCATGTGCAGCTCCATGTTGGAATATCCCAAGTCGCAGGTATTTTTCTAGGATGGCTGTGCCTGAATTGTACAAGCAGGTGGTTAGTGTGGTGGGCAAAGGGCTGAAAAATGCAAATGACAAGAAACCCACATGACAACAAATATGTGGACAAGAGGGCAGACCATAGACTATGACTGTGACAGCATCAGGTGAAAGACAGTAATAGTGCTTCTGGTTGTGGCAGTGTGATTAAAAGGCAAGATAGCCCATACCATCATCATGCCACCTTGTGCATGCAGAGTTTTGAGAGACTGTCCCACAAAGCTGTAGATGTTCTAAGTAAGATAGGGCAGGTGATAGAGGAATGGCTTGTACCCCACTCCTTAAAAGCTGGTTTTGTGTCTGATAATGGTTCCAATATAATCTCCGCTTTGAGAATAGGTGATATGACGCATGTGCCCTGATTTGCCCATGTGCTAAATTTAGTTGTGACCAGATTCCTGGCAGAATCCAAAACCCTCAAAGAGATGCTTACTATTGCCCCATTTTAGTGGCTCCCACAGTGCACGCATCAACCTGCCCCATCACAGCTGATAATGGAGGTCCCAACCAGGTATAATTCCACAATGTACACGCTAGAGCATTTGTACCAGCAGAATAAGGCCATGAGTGAGTACACCATGCAAAATTGGAAGGCTTTGGAGGTATCCTCTTTCTCACCTGGTCATTGGCAACTAATGTGAGCTGCTGAAACCCATTGAGGAGACAGCCATGCTGTTGAGTTGCATTGGTGCAGGAATTAGTGTAATTCTACCCCTCATGTTTTTATTGAAGAAAAAAATTTTGAGCATGGCTGAGGATTCTTATCATAATGACAACACAGACATGTACCAGCTGGTAAAGGACATGTTAGCATGCTTTGAACAAGAGCCTCGCATAGTGTCCATTAAAAGCAATGAGGAATACACTCAGGACGCTTTGCTGGACCCCCACTTCAAACACAACATTTCAGAATTTCTGCCAAAGGACCATCAGCAGTTTGTCACAACAAGGAGTCATGATGATCAACTGCAACTCTCTGAGAAATCAGATTCTGTCAAGGAATATCGAGGCATGCTTAGTAATCGATTGGATGATTGCATGCAACTTATTTCAACCAGCAGAAGCAGCTACATCGTCTCAGAAGGGGCAGCAAAAACCGAACAGTGGTGATGTGGTGGTGGCAGCACATCTCTTTGGTGGTCACTGACACACAGGAACACCAGTTAGCTCCTAGAAGTGGTCCTGCTGCATGTGAGATTGTTTCTACATATTTGCAGGATAGCTACATTTTAGGCAGAAATAATAACCCCGTGGAATACTGGCAAACAAAGCAGTGTTTGTGGCCAGCATTAACACGTACTGCAATGGAAACTCTCATTTGTACTCCAGCAAGAGTTGAGTCTGAGAAGGTTTTCAGTGCGGCTGGTTACATTGTCAATGAACGCAGGACGCGGCTATCAAGCAACAATGTTGGGAGACTAACATTCTTAAAAATTAACCAATATCTCATACCAACTGAGTATCAGGTAGCAGAAACCACACATGACAGACAAAGCCAGGATAAATATATTAACAGTAGCACAGATGAGGAGGTGGAGGAGGGATGTGAAGAAAGGTTTCCACCATCTACCCCACTTGGGAACACTGCTATGTACGACAAGTAATGTGTGTCAATAATGTTACAAGGAGGACAGTGATTTGAAGCAAACATGATAATAGTAAAAAACTATATACATACTCAAATCACACAATACCAGCCAGTCCCCCACCACCACCACTATAGTACACATCTGCCACATTGTAGGTTGTACTTTATGTTTTTTATTACTTGACATCACCATGATGAATATGTGCCAGTGTCACTTTAGACGGAAGTTAGTGTTGTGTGCAAAAGACAAATGCACTCTGCATGCTGACATATTTTTGAAGGCATATGTTGCTCTAGGACTCACAACTTTGACTTTCAGACACATATTTCTAAACTACAGCCCTCAGAAGTAATATTACTGTGGGAAATGTAGTACCTATAGGAAATATAGGCGAAAAATGTTTTAAAATAGGTGAAAAATTTGTTAAAATAGGCAAAAAGGAGGACAGTTTTGCATAGACAAAAAGGTGAAAAGTCATGCAGGAAATTTTTCACACTTTCTGGCTACCCCTAACCAGTAGTAATGTAGGATGTTATAAGATTGTACTGAATACAACTGCTGTATGAGAAAAATTTAATTTTATATTATATTAGTAACTTCCAAAAATGATTTTTGGAAAAAAGTCTTATATAAAATCTGTTATATTTTTCTTTAACCCCTTGGATACTAAAGGCATAGTTAATGCTTTCTATTCAAGGGTTTAAAACCATACAGGGCCGGATTTCCCAAAAGGCAGACTAGGCACCTGCCTAGAGCTCCAAATTTTGAGGGTCACCTCAGCTTTGTTGGCCACACCCACATTCTGAATTGTAGGTGGGGCCAGAGCAACCTCTGTATCCATGCAGTAGCTTATACACCTCTTTATAGGCTATTATTTAACCCCTTGGATGCTAGTGAGATCTCCAACGCATTTCTGAGCAATGCATTGGAGATCTCTCTAGCAACCAAGGGGTTAAAGCTTTTATGTCCTTGCTTGTTGTAGGCCAAAGGTATATTTTGTGCCAGGAAACAGTGGAGGAGATTGGTGGCGTAGTCATGTGAGGAGTGGGGTCTGGCTATGGGCGGAGCTAAGGGTGCCCAGAGTGCCTTGCCTAGGGGAGCCTGGAATCTAAATCCGGCCCTGAAACCATAATGTGTAGTGGTTTTGCTCCAGAATGTCTCCCTACATTTAAACTGATATGTATGCCCTATTGTTTTTGATATCAGGGAGACTTAGATGATATTTTATTCAATGGTGCTGTGTGGTGTTACTGATTATGGGAAATGATTTGTAAGGGTAACACGTTTCACAATCAAGGCTGGAAAAAGAGCTGTTAATAGAAAGTTTAACAAAGTCCCTTAGATCACCGACTAAGGAATAATGTGTTGTTCTCTCCCCATCATGATAATTAGCTCAACATTACTCTAAGCATCCATATTACTAACATTTGACACAGTATGCACTGTTAACATTAATAGTAACTATAAAATAAATAGGCTTTCTGTCTCTGTAATTGATTGACAAGATCAATAATTTTAAGATCAAATGGTAACAGCAGTCTGCTTTTTTTCTTTAATCAGTGCCTTTTTGTTTTATACCCATGCCTACAGCAAGATCTTGTTTTCAGCATGTAGACACAGATTCCTGCTGTGAGCGGTTGAGAAAATGAGTAGACAAGATGGGGAATCAATTTAAGTAGAAACACTTTGGTTAACAAAGCTTCAGCATGGATTAATTAAATGTAAATATTCAAAACATTTTGGAAGGTGGAGGGGTTATATAATCAAGTGCAGAACATAATAAATTATGTAATATCTTATTTCTTTTGTATTTGCAGATTTTCATTTTTTTTTTTTTTTGAAGAAGCAATTTTAATAAACAGTAATAACACATTAGCTTATTGCCTGATGCTGTGTTTGACTGTAATTTGCTTTTCTCACTTATTTTAGCTTATCTTTTCTTTGAATAGAATAAGCAATTGGCTCTTCTTTTATTGCTTTTTATATGTTTTACATTAACATAAAATGATGTGCATTGCAAGTTTGTGAGCTTTTAATTTACTGTTTTATTTTATAACAGATGTTTACTTTTTTGGCAGGGTTTATTATGTCTTTATTAGGCTCCTTAATTCAGGGAACTTTCTCAATAATGCTGTTTCTGCAGCTTCCGAGCACAAACTGCTGTTATGCATGTGTACTACCATGGAACAGAGCTAAATAAGTGATTTATTTTTCAGCTATCATTTAAAAAAACCAAACCTGATTGTGTGTAAGATATTGTTACTCAATGTCTGTATCTAAGCCCTAACGGTGTTAATGTACAGCATCCATTATTGCTTCAATTAGCAGTTCTTTTGACATTAATTCCATTTGGATTGCATCAATACATGTGCTCATCCATTTACTTGAATGAATGTAGTTTCTGCAAATTGTGTTGCATCATTTTAAAATGTAAAGGTCAAATTATATAGGCACATGTACGGCCTAACCGCACGTCTCCATGGGGTGTTCTCAGGAAGGGCAAATCTGGAGCAAACCAACTGCACTATAAGGGTTAAAATTACCCAAATTCATATTGATTTAAGTGAGATTTTTAACTCCTCCTCTTTAGCATTATGGCATGTCACCACTCTGTTTACAGGCCTGTCTGTTTCTAGTCTCTTCCTCTGTTCATTTCTTTTCCTGGGGAAGGTGCTTGTTCTTTAACAATGCTCCTAACTGACTTTGCCTTTCAGTTGTCTGATTTTGGCTTCTTATTTGATTATTCTTCCATTGGATCCTAAGTACCATCTGCTGTATCTGTTTTTTCTTATTTGATCCACTCTCCTTCCCTCTGCTTTGAATCTCCCAGCTAAGACCCAGCTTGCCTCTGGACTATGAGATTTTCTTTCCCGCTTGCCCAGCTGGTACGAGCTCAGTCTCTGCCTTGCTTCTCTTGGCTTTAACTCTCCTCAATTTTTTTGTGAGTTTTCCAATCGGCTCCTTTATGTTCTGCTGCATCCAGCTGGCTGTTTTCAGTGGTGTATCTGCCTCAGCCTCAGCATGGTCTAACCAAACCCACTATAGGGATTTACGGAGACATCTTTGGTAGATCTGTTCTGCCACATCATTGTCTCACCAGCTGCTTTTAGATATGTGTAAGCTTCTACCTGAGACCAGTCTACTCTAGTCAGCTGTGCCACTTACAATAACAGATCCAGTGTTAAATTCCTGGCACTATTCACTCAACTAACTGTTTCAGGTCTGCCTCATCACTTTCTGTTTGGTTCCTGTTTCATCTCTGTCTTCCTATTTGCACAGCACCTGTTTAGAGGCTGTTCCAGTTTTGCCTCAGTGCTGTTTGACTTGTACCTGCATAAAGAGACATTACCAGTGTTCCAGACCTGCTTCAATGCTGACTACCCAACTGCACTGTAGTTTTGTGACTATTCCAGTCCTGCCTCAGTGCTGACTACCTTGTATAATGCCTAAAGAGACAGTACAAGTGTTAGAGGTTCACTTCAGCACTGTCTACTACACAATTGTGCTGTACCTGCTGTTCCAGCCTACTTCAAGGTCATCTACCACACTTTCTGCTTCAAGTCATTGTACTTCCAGAAACCACTTGCTATGCTGTTTCACTTTCTGGCCTCCTGTAGTTCAGTCTGCACAGTAGATATATCCATATACTTCCAGGGGAAAGTCAGTTCTATCACTTCCTGGTGCACTGCTGTGTTGATTCTGCCATTTGGCTTTGCAACCAGCAACTTTAACCACAGCTTTGGCTGCAACATATATACACCATTGGCTGCCTACAGACCCAATGATCATACCCCCACTCTCCCCTTGGAAGGGCTACAGTTGGATGACTGAGTTTCCCTGAGCATAGTATGGCACATTAAAGGTGATAAAAGCTCAATTTAATTCATTTGGAGATTTACCTCCCCCATAATCACATATCTTTGTTACATAATTACATATATATAGCCACAGTCTCAGGCATGTGTCATGTGTGTTATGTGTTGTTTTGTCATCAACTTCTATGTTTTTCTTCAAAGATTACACATGTAGTGTGTGACACATACAACAGTACAACTCCTCAAATTATCTTTGCATGTCTACATGATAGTATGTGTGAAATTCTGAACCATATGTATAAAGACAAAAATGGAGCAATCCTGGAGAAAACCAACTTTAACTGTCTTTAACCCACTGATTGCTAGACAGGATCCTTCTACCATTCAAGGGCTTAAAAGCCTCAATTCAATAGGCATTTCCTCCTATGTTGCAGCTGTTTTTCCCCAGGATTGCCCCACCTTTGGCTTTATACATATGCTGCCTCTTCCTGCTGTACCTAGGGATTCATGTAATTTACAATGCAGAAAGATGGAGTCTTGATGGTATTGGTTGTCTCTGGGTGGCAGCAGGGCCAGGATGACGTTAGTCCAGAACAGGTATGTTTTTATATTTAAAAAGGGCCACATGTAAGTCAATATGTATTTATTTGTTGTGGGTTCCTGGAAGCCACAAATGGCAAATGCAACTGTTAGAGTAAGATCTGAATAGATAAGTAGGTCACAATGTCTGGATGAGGAGGTACTTGATCCTAAAGTCAGTGTATTAGAGATCATTTAGTGTATTAACTCCCTGAGTTCCATGGGAGTGTGTGTGATGCTTTGATAGGCATGCAAGTGCATTAAACACTGCTCTGCAACTTAAAGGGTTGCAAACATGTCAGGTCATTCCAATAATAACCCCTTGGGTACCCGTGATGTTTACTGAAAAACGGTCTGGCTTCAAAGGGTATAGGGAGCATGCAGTGAGCTTTAAATGTACAATGTTACAGGGTAGCTATGCTGTAGTGAATGAAGTTTCTCCATTATTTAACCCTTTGAGTGCCAGAGAAATCTCCAACACATTGTGTTGTAATTAATGATGAGCAAGCATGCTCGGCCGAAGCTCGGTTCGGCTCGAGCATCGCTCTGCTCGGCACATGGCGGTACTCGTACGAGTACCGCATGTGCTCGCCCGCCATGTTCGGGTCTCCTCCCCGCACGTTTTGCAGCTGCTGCGCAGCCAATAAACGTGCGGGGAGGCTCTGACATCAGTGTAATGCCAGCAGCCATGTTGGCTGCTGGCATTACACTGATTGGCTGGCCAGAACCCGTGATCGGGTGCTGTATAGCACCCGACGCGCGAGTTCGGCTCATTCTTAGCCAGGGAGAGATGCGCTTAGGCAGGGAAAGTCAGTGTAGGGAGAATAAAATTGTTGAAACTCTTTCAAGACCCAAAAGTCCTTTTTAGGACTGTTGTGTGTGGGGGCAGCATTTATATTTTGTTTGGGGGGGCACAATTTCCTTTTTTTTGTGGGGGTATATATGTAAGGTGACATATAATACTAGATGCACAGGAAGTCAGTGTAGGGAGAATAAAATTGTTGAAACTCTTTCAAGACCCAAAAGTCCTTTTTAGGACTGTTGTGTGTGGGGGCAGCATTTAAGTTTTTTTGGGGGTGGCAGAATTTCATTTTTTTGTGGGGGGGGACATGTTCTAAGGTGACATTGTACTAGGTGCACAGGGACAAATATTTCACAGTGCAGTGACAAGCTGACATATTCTGTTAGGTGCACAGGGCCAATGATTTTACAACGCAGCGACAAAAAGGGCCATTTTAAACGTGTGCCTAGCCATAGATTATTGTCACATTCTGTTTATTGTGCAAATTCACAAATTAACGTCACATATTCTGTTCACTGTGCCTAGCCGCAGATTAGCGTCACATTCTGTTTCATGTGCCTAGCCGCAGATTAGCGTCACATTCTGTTTCGTGTGCCTAGCCGCAGATTAACGTCACATATTGTTTAGTGTGCCTAGCCGCAGATTAGCGTCACATATTGTTTAGTGTGCCTAGCCGCAGATTAACGTCACATATTGTTTAGTGTGCCTAGCCGCAGATTAGCGTCACATATTGTTTAGTGTGCCTAGCCGCAGATTAGCGTCACATTCTGTTTCGTGTGCCTAGCCGCAGATTACCGGCATATATTCCGTTTAATATGAAGAAGGCGGGTAAAAAGGGACGGGGAAGTGGACGTGATCCTGATAGTTCAGGGTGCGGGTCAGGACGCGTAGAAACTGTGCCTGGTGCCAGAGCACAAGAAAGAAAGACATCCACCATACCTAGCTTCATGTCTCAGTTTACAGGGCGTCGCAGGACATCACTCTCGAGGTCAGACCACTGCGAACAGGTGGTCGGTTGGATTTCAGCTGATACTGCTTCCAGTCGGTTAAGCACCACCCTGTCTTCCACCAAGTCCACTCTCACTAGCCAAGAGTCTGGTCAACATAATTCTCACCCTGATCATCCTTCCTCCCACCATAGAGGGTCTGGCCAAAGAAGTGATCCCACACTGGGATATAGTGAGGAGCTCTTCTCATCACCAATCCTTGATTTGAACCTCTCTCCAAGCACGCTTGCAGAGGAACATGAGATCTTGTGCCCTGATTCACAACCTCTAGAGGGTACCCAATCACAAGAAGATGACAGAGGGGAACGGCATTTAAGGTCAAAGGAAGTGGATGATGATGATGAGACACAGTTGCCATCAAATCAACCACAATTACTGTCTCAAGACCTTGATGAGGAGGATGATACACAGTTGTCAATGACTGAGGATGTGGTGGGATCAAGAAATGAGGAGGATGATCCGAGTGAGGAAGTGGAGGAGGACTTGGTGGACGATGAGGTGACTGACCCCACCTGGGAAGGTGGAAAGCCGAGCGATGACAGCAGTCCTGAGGGTGAGCCATCTGCAGCACCGCAACAGGCTGGAAGAGGCAGTGGTGTGGCTAAAGAAAGAAGGCGGACCGCACTAAACCGGCCCGCAAATGTTCCACGGAGCACCCCCTTGCGTAAATCTCCCTTGCCAAGGGCTAGGTGTTCCGCGGTATGGCGTTTTTTTAAGGAAAGTGCGGACGACAAAAGAATTGTAGTTTGCAACCTGTGCCACACCAGAATGAGCCGAGGCATGAACACTAGCAACCTCACCACCACCAGCATGATCCGACACATGGCATCCAAGCACCGTAATAAGTGGGAGGAACGCCCGGATCGCCAATCTGTGTCTGCAGGCCACACCACTGCCTCCTCTTCCCCTGTTTTCGGTGCCGGCCAATCGCCTGTCGAAGGCGCAGGCCCGCATACCTCCCGCCCTGTACCTGTACCATCTGAAGCACCATCAGCGACCACATCCACTTCCCTGTCCCAGCGCAGCGTCCAAATGTCGTTACCCCAGGCATTTGAGCGCAAGCGAAAATACCCAGCCACCCACCCACAGGCCATAGCACTAACCTCACACCTTTCCAAATTACTGGCCATCGAAATGCTGCCATTTAGGCTTGTGGACACTGAGTCCTTCTGCAGCCTGATGGCAGCAGCTGTCCCTCGGTACGCAGTCCCCAGCCGCCACTACTTTTCCCGGTGTGCCGTCCCCGCCTTACACCACCATGTGTCCCTTAACATCACCCGTGCCCTGACCAACGCAGTTACTGGGAAGGTCCACTTAACGACTGACACATGGACAAGTGCTTGTGGCCAGGGACGCTACATTTCCCTGACGGCACACTGGGTGAATGTCGTGGAGGCTGGGAGCGACTCGGACCCTGGGATGGCACAGGTGCTACCCACGCCGAGGATTGCGGGCCCTACCTCCATCAGGGTTTCCGCCAGCACCTACGTTATTGGCTCCTCCTCCTCCTCCTCCGTTTCCACCTCCGAATTCTCTGCGCGCATCGCCACTCACCCATCAGCCGGTAGCTGGAAGCAGTGTAGCACTGCAGTGGGGAAGCGTCAACAGGCCGTGCTGAAGCTAATCTGCCTTGGGGACAAACAGCACACGGCCTCAGAGCTGTTGCAGGGGATTAGTCACCAGATGGAGCAGTGGCTCTCGCCACTTAACCTGCAACCAGGCATGGTTGTGTGTGATAATGGGCGTAACTTGGTGGCGGCTTTGGAGCTCGGCAAGCTCACACACGTACCATGCCTAGCGCATGTATTTAATTTAGTGGTTCAGCGATTTCTTAAAACCTACCCCAATTTGCATGATCTCTTGACAAAGGTGCGCCGCGTGTGTGCACATTTCCGTAAGTCATCTACAGCTTCAGCCGGCCTGTTGACGCTGCAGCAACGCTTACAATTGCCAGCTCACCGGCTGCTGTGTGACGTGAGCACGCGCTGGAACTCCACCTTCCACATGTTGGCTCGGCTTTGTGAGCAGCAGAGGGCAGTAGTGGAGTACCAGCTGTTACACGGTCGTCGCCTCTCTGTTCAACTTCCTCTAATCAGAAATGAGGAGTGGGAATGGATGTCAGACCTCTGTGAGGTTTTACGCAATTTTGAGGAATCGACACAGATGGTGAGCGGCGATAACGCTATTATCAGTGTAACCATCCCACTTCTGTGTCTACTGAAACGCTCGCTGCTCACAATTAAAACCGACGCTTTGCATGTGGAAGAGGTGGAAAAGGGGGAGGAAGAGCTTACACAAGGTGATAGCCAGAGCACCCTCACTTCGTCTTCTCAGCGACAATTGGAGGAGGCGGAGGAGGAGGAGGAAGACACGGTTGCCTCCGCTACAGAGGGTAGCCATGGAACTTTATTTCCATCTCTTCAGCGTGGGTGGGCAGAAGAGGAGGAAGAGGATGAGGAGATTGAGAGTCATCCTCCTGGTGAGGACAGCGAAATCTTGCCTGTTGGTACTCTGGCACACATGGCTGACTTTATGTTAGGCTGCCTTTCCCATGACCCACGCGTTATACGCATTTTAGACAACACGGATTACTGGGTGTTCACCCTTCTGGACCCCCGCTACAAAGAGAATTTCTCATCTCTCATTCCTCCGGTGGAGAGGACAAGCAAAATGGTGCAATACCAGAAGGTTCTTGTCGAAAAATTGCTCCAAAATTTTCCATCTGACAACGCTGGCGGCAGAGTACGTGCTACCTTGGCCAACCGAGAAGGGGAGAAAAGGGGAGCACACAGCAGTTCCGACAAAGGCAGGGCAACACTCTCCAAGGCGTGGGACACCTTCATGACACCCCGCCAGCACCCTCACCCTGATGCGCGGCCTAGTGTCACAAGGAGGGAAAAGTTTTGGAAGATGGTGAAGGAGTACGTAGCAGACCGTGTCAGCGTCCTCACTGATCCCTCTGTGCCTTACAACTACTGGGTGTCCAAGCTGGACACGTGGTATGAACTGGCACTCTACGCCTTGGAGGTGCTGGCCTGCCCTGCCGCCAGCGTTCTGTCTGAGCGGGTATTTAGTGCTGCTGGTGGCATCATAACAGATAAGCGTATCCGCCTTTCCACCGAAAATGCTGATAGGTTGACACTTATAAAAATGAACAAGGCCTGGATTTCCCCTGACTTCTCCACTCCACTGGAGGAAAGCCCCGGGTGAACATAAAGTCACTTTAGATATGTTATTTACAATGATGGGAATACTCTGTATTCCCATTCACCCCTTCCACCCAAAAAACGGGTATATGGTTGACTCTTAATCTTCTCATCCTCCTCCTCCTCTTCCATATGCCCTGTGATATAATTTTTATATAGGGCCAGCTCACCAGCGGGCCCTGTGATATAATTTTTATATAGGGCCAGCTCACTAGCGGGCCCTGTTTGACAATTTTTGTATAGGTCAGCTCACCAGCGGGCCTTCTCATATAATGTTTTATTGGGTCAGCTCTCTAGCGGGCCCTCTCATATAATGTTTTATAGCGTCAGCTCACTAGCGGGCCTTCGCATATAATGTTTAGGATGGTCAGCTCCGCAGCAGACCCTCACCCATAATGTTTTAGATGGTCGGCTCAGCAGCAGACCCTCATTCCTAATGTTTTAGATGGTCAGCTTAGCGGCATGCCCTCGCCCCTAATGTTTTAGAGGGTCACCAGCAGGCCATTAATCCTAATTTTTCAAGGGTGTGTATGATGCCCTCCTTTATGTGTAATAAAGGGTGTATTGGAGTGACATTTCAGTCTAATTTTTGGCAGCCCTTTCAGTGCATAGGCTTTATGAGTGTTGGACCACTACCTGAACTATTGTACCACAATGTGAATGAGGCCCTCCATTTTGTGATATACAGGTTGAATCGGAGTGCCTCAGGTCCTCCCATTGAATTATATAGGGCTGGGGTGTTCGACAGAGCAGAAGGTAGTTCTTGGCTTCATCCACTAAGTCACTTCATCACTTTTACTCAATGGATCAGACCCCACTGTTCCGACTATAAATTCTGGACTTAACAAGGGCAAACGGACATGTTGTAAAACCTGTGGTAGCTGCGGCCTCCGTTCCTGAATGCTGTACCTTACCCGGGCCATAACCACGTTGAACACCTGCTTTACACTGCGCACGTTTCCGTCTTAATCATGGCCCCAGTTCCGAAAAATCGATGAAATTTTTTGCAGAATTTGCAGATGATATACAAGTAAATATACAGCAAATACTGTTTGGTAACAATTTTTCGCCTAAAATCGTTTTTATCTTCCTTTTTGTGTGTTTTACGGTCAGTCTGTAAAAATGGCGTAC
The DNA here is from genome assembly GCA_037306005.1 of Rhinophrynus dorsalis. Classification (NCBI taxonomy): domain Eukaryota; kingdom Metazoa; phylum Chordata; class Amphibia; order Anura; family Rhinophrynidae; genus Rhinophrynus; species Rhinophrynus dorsalis. The sequence goes on from CM074722.1 coordinate 260,632,333, forward strand.
TACGGGCGAAACATCGTTCCCAGCAGCGACGTTGGAGTCCAAGATGCATCCAGACATCCTCCCTATGCTGTCCCTGAACCATTTCTGTGGTGTTTCCATCATTTTCTGACCTTTTCCTAAGAACCAGGCACCCTCCCCTCATCAGAGCAGGGGGTGCCTGGTGTAATGCTCGAGTCCTCCCATTGACTTCAATGGGGCTCGGGTGCTCGGCCGAGCACTCGAGCCTCCGGGGGCGCTCGGCCAGAGCACCCGAACACCCGAGCATCGGGGTGCTCGATCATCACTAGTTGTAATGCATTGGATCCCTCTGGCACTCAAAGGGTTAATTATCTTACAATCATTGAGTAAATTGAATGTTCTTGTCATATACTCCACAAAACATGCATCCCTGGCACCATCTCTTAAAAAGTTTTTAACAAAGGTTTAGTTATTAAAGTAGTATTAGGAAACTTTTTTTTTTCTCATTTACCTACTTTTCAAGATATTTCATCTTCAAGCTGTGCACTTCCGCATAATTGGCACACTGAATCTTCTGCACAGCTCTTCTTCTTCTCTCACCTCCACCACAGCTGCCCCAGGGAGCACGTTCATGCATCACTTCGGTGTGGTGTGAATGTATTCTATCGTTACATCAAGCTATGGTTAGCATTATACTGAGATTGCAATCTCAGTATAATGCTAACAAGAGCTTGATGTAAAGAGTCCATTCACACCACATCAAAGGGAAGCGTGAATGCACTCCCTGGGGCAGCTGGGAGGGATTAGGGAGGAGAATTAGGAAGTCAAGAAGAGCTGTGCCGAAGATTCAGGGTGCTGCATTATGCTGACCTGCGCAGGTTGAAGATGAAATATCTTTAAAGGAATAGTAATACTTATTTTTAAGTGTACTCCATATTGTAGACCTAAAAAACTATGAAAACCGATATAAGGTTTATCTCTCAAACCTTTATGGTTTGAGAGATATGACCTCGCTAAAGTTACCTCTCCTTTGCTGTTTGAAGGAAGTCAGTGCTGTCACTGACAGCTGCAGAATCTGGTCATTTGTCCAGATGTAGGCTCTTCAGCTGAGCCGAAAACACGTGATCTGAACATTAATACTTCATTGGAATGGTCCACAAAGTGTGCTTGCAAACCAGGCACAGTTTGTATATCGTTACAATGTATTAATGTTCAAATCCCGTGTTTTCGGCTCTGCTGAAGAGCCAACCTACAGCGCTGACTTCCTTCAAACAGCAAAGGAGAGGTAACTTTAGCAAGGCATATCTCTCAAAGCATAAAGGTTTGAGAGATAAGCCTTACATCGTTTTTCATATTTTTTTTAGGTCTACAGTATGGGGTACACTTAAAAATAAGTATTACTATCCCTTAAATAAAAAAAGTTTCCTAATACTTCTATGATAATTAAACCTATGCTAAAAACTTTAAGAAGTCTGTTACATTTATTTACTGTATTTTGTGTTTGAACTCTGATTCAGTCTAAAAATAAACAGGGGCATATTACTACTTCAAGAAGGATTCATATCCACTTTCTCTCTGGCTAATCTCATTTGTTTAGATTGTAAGATCTAGGGCAGGGACCTCCACTCCCATTGTTTCATTCTTTAAAGCATTTGTTTTTTATTGTCAGAGTCCTAAAATTGTAAAGGACCAAGTATACTTGTGTTCACTATACATACAAATACTCATATAGACTAATACATTCTATTGCAAATTTTTTTGGAGTTGGAAAATAACTACAGTACAGACTGAATATATAGTGATGGCTGAAAATTTTCGTCTCAAACCAAAACTGGCGAATAATGGCACTTCCCACTTGAGGAATCATTTCCTGTGAAAAGTGCTGATTTTCAGATTTTTTCACCTGACTCATTCCATTGAAATCAACGGGAACATTGAGTTTACACACAATACATAGCAAATGTTATTTTTTTCCCAAAGGCATAGTATAAAAGGGGTATGAGGGGGTCTCTGTTGGTGGAGTGTGAGGAAAGAATCAGTTGAACAAGAAATGTTTTTGGGGGAGGGGTTGTTTACTGGGCTTGGGGGGTAGTTAATAAAAAAAAATAAAATTAAAAATAACATAAAATAAGAAATTGATACATAACATGACAGTGACCCCCTGACTTCAGCTATGACTGGGGTAGACTGATACTTGAATACAAAGTATTTTGTAGAGGAAAATTTTTAGGACTTAGACTTGTGTTAGGCCAAGCCCTGAGGAAACATTGATTTGAAGGACTTAGGACTGTTAGAAACAAACCTCAAAGAACTATATTTTTGTAGGCCTCTGTTGCTGTTTTTTTTTTTTAAAGAACAAGTCCTGACAGGAAAAAATGCCCTACTGGCCTAGCGCCAGCAGGTCACGTCATGTTGGCCAGTGACTACTGGCCATTGTCAAATACCCTGGTGTAATTGCAGAATTTTTGACTGCTGTTCTTGCTGCTTCTGCTGCTGTTGAGTTGTTTAAACAGCAGGATGATTAGGCAGCTCAAAGGGAATAGGGTCAACAACAGCAGTGATATGGGTGATGATGACCTCAGTTTCACCTGCCACTATAGCTCCAGTGATGTGCCTGAGGCAGTAGCAGCACCACAACTAGCCCAGACCACCTCACGTATTTGTGGAGAAAATAAGAAGTTGGCCAATGATTCTTCTCCACCTGCCCCTCCTACAAAATCATGGGGGTGTTGTTATTAGAATATAATTATTTCCCTTGAGAGCAGGAACTGTGCCTCTCATCATCAACTGAGATGTGCACAGTGTGTGTTTTAAATGAGGGAAGGACTGTGAACAATGGGGCACCTCTATCCAAACAACATGAACCTTAGGGTCCCTTATGTGAAATCCCCCCCACCAGAAACCAAGTACTACTGCTGTCAGTATGCCCCTTGTCCACTCCCTGCTAAGGACACATGACAACTCGCAGACCGTTTAATAGTAATGATGAACCCTCCTTGCCACCAGCTTAGAATATTTGGCTGGATGGAAATTCTTCACATGCCGCTTTATGCCTTGGTGGTGACTAATATTCTCCACACTGCCGTGTGTGATCAGTGCACCACGGAGTGTGTAATGGGTGGACACAAGCTGCCACATCCTGACACCTACAGAATGGCTATTAACCAATGGGGAGGTAAACATGAATGAGATGGATCACCAGAAGATGTGATTACCCTAGAGCAAGAATGAGATGGTGAGACAGGTTTTTCCTCTATTCTTCCTCCTCTTTGACCTTCGCCATGCCTCTTGTTGCCTTTGGGGACAGTCAGGGGGTATAGGAACAGCTGTGCCCAATTTCTTTGGTGAGAGTTTGAGTTTAACTTATATCACATAAATGTCATTGTGTCTGTGTTTCACGTGTATTATCAAGGCAGTTGTGCCAAGGTGCGTTCCCTCCTTTCCCCTTTACATTGACCTGTCTCAAATAGTGCACAGTGCTTTCACTGATGTCTCCATTCTGCCTGCCCCAAGAGAGAAATAGTCCCACACCCAGGACTTCAGGGGGAAGGGTAAAGGTGGAGAAGAGTGGCCTCTTTCTTCTTCTCCTCCACATTCCCCTTCACTGGATGGGGAAGAGGATGATATTGTGGCTGTTGTTGCTACTGCCTCAGAATCAGCACTGTAACTAGGACCAGGAGTACTGCTGCTGGCAAGTGAAACTTGCCATTTTCCCACATCCCTGGACCCCATTCCCACTTGTCCACAGTGCTCTGTGACACACTAGCTTGCTCCTCAGTATCCTGCTGCCCTTGCAACTTAGCACCAGTAGCGGCTGCAGGAATTATAGCAGTAGCAAACTCCTCTAATTCCAAAAGCTCACTGCTGGTGGTGGTGGTGATGCCCATCCCCATCCCTGTCTCAAATTCATTCTCAGTTTGGAGTAAAAAGCTCATTAATGTCTCTTCCACCCCAGCTTCTCCACCATCATCATCACCACCACCACTAATCCCTCCGTGCTGCTGCTGCTCTATTACAGACATATCATTGCTGGTTGGAGGATGTGATGAGAAATGTGGCAGAGGGTCCCCTAATGTCACACTTGTCATTTCTTGTAAACCTGAAGAAGGAAGACTGATAGCACTATCAGGAGGCACAGGCAGCTGATCTGTGCTCCTGGTGGTGGTGGTGGTGGTATTAGTGCTGCGAGGCAACAGTTCTTCCTTCTTCAGGATTATGTTCCGCCTGTATAATGCTGTGGGGGGGTAAGGGAACTTCCAGGGTAAGGGGAAATGATACGAGCTCTCTTGACCGCTCCTCTGGATGCTCAGCATTACTTCACCTACCACTGTCCTAATGCTGGTCCCACTAGCTTTTTCACCATCACTGTTACTACTACTAACACCAGCCACATCAATTTCAGTCCCTGCTTCTTCCTCCTCACTAGTAATATGATCACCCCCTCCTTCACTCCTAACACTCTGCTGCTGGACCTTCATAGTAGTAGTAGTAGTACTAGTGTCGGGACTGTTTAGGGATGGCAAGTATGACTTAGGTCCCCAGATAACGAAAGTGAAGAAAGTACCTCACTTGGAAAGGTTAAAACCAGCTTTTATTTAAAGACATCAAAAAGGAAAGCACATGGAAATGAACATCTCACGTGTTTTGCACATATGTGCTTAAGAATAGACATATCATCCTCACTAAACCATAGCTTTATTTAGGAAATTACGTGACGTGTTTAATTGGGATAACATGAATGGGAAAGAGAGACTAACTCTCTCACATGCATGTCCCAGTATAAAATAATACATTTCCTTTATAAAGCTATGGTTTAGTGAGGGTGATTACATCTATGATTAAGCACAAATGTGCCAAACACGTGAGATGTTCATTTCCATGTGGTGTCCATTTTGATTTCTTTAAATAAAAGCTGGTTTTAACTTTTCCATGATAAGTGCGGTACTTTCTTCACTTTCGTTACATTGGCACCCAGGATTGGAATTCCTTATCTGAACTGTGTTGTAAGGTTGAAGTGGTGAGTGCCGTTCTGACATGTGAGTTTATATAGAGTGTTTACTGCTCCATAGCATGATGCCGTTAATGCCATATTGATGTTAGGTCCCAAGCTGTCACAATTGGTATTGTTATTAAACTTGCTCATAGTGATAGAAGTTACTATGAACCTCTCGTGCCTCAATCTGACTGTTAATTCACAGCACAAAAACCTAGCAGTTCTCTCCCACTGTTGGTACCTTCCGGACACCACGGGCCAAAAACGGAAGCCTCGGATGCCAGTCTGAGCTTCCGCATCGCTGGAGCGCATGCTTCGGCGTCACGCCGACGTGTGCACGTCTACGTTGGTGCTCTGACATTACTCAGGTGAGCCCTATATACAGAAGCGCTTGAATCCTGTTTGGCGCTCAGTTATTTGAGTCCATTCAGCTTCTTCGTCTCCAGAGTTCTTTCAGTGGCCAGTTTGCTCTCCGGATTTCTCGACTTTAGCCTGGCTGACTACTCCTGCTTGATCCTTGTCAGCACTTGTTTCATGGACCATTGTGTCCATTCTGCTGCTGCCTGCCCATGAGCTTTACCTTGACCACCTCCTTCAGCTCCAGTACCTACTCCAACATTCCAGTCTCTAACCTACCTCACCACCCAGCTTCACCATCCAGCTACACCCAGGTAAGCTCTGTACAGTCAGACCCACTACCTGCCACATTCTCCAGCCTCACCCAGGTAAGCTCTGTACAGTCAGACCCACTAGTCTGCCATGCTCTCCAGCTTCCCACCCAGGTAAGCTCTGTTTCCCAGGCTCCTTATCCTGCCATTCTCTCCAGCTTCTCAACCAGGGTAGCTCTGTACTACCTACCTCGCTCCCAAGCTCAGTTCTCCATTGTGACTCTGTACCTCATATCCTGCCACACTTCCCTGTTACACCACCCAGGTAACCCTGTGTTATCTGCCACGCACCCAAGCACGCTTTCCTGTTACACCACCCAGGTAACCCTGTGTTATCTGCCACGCACCTGAGCACGCTTTCTTGCTAAGGTAATCTACATCTTTCTTATAGTTAATGCTAGTTCTCAAAAGCAAAATATTGTAAGGTCCTTGTATCCTCTGCACATATTACTACATTGATTGCTGTTACTTGTCCTGTTCCTTGGAATATCACCTCTACAGGTTTTCCTATAGACTGCCTAGGGTTCCTAATCCTTCTCTCCACCCCTTGCATCCTATAGGGATGCTGACACCCACCCTCTAACTGCTTGTGTTATGTTTAAATTCCTGGAAAACGGCATGTTTTTATAGGGAAAAGGTGAAAAATAAGTATATAAAGGGTCAAAAATCTTCTAGCCATTGAAAAATAGAGAAAACTTTTTGCCAATGGGAAAGAATAGCAAATATTTTAGTCACTTTAAATAAAACAGATTTTCCAATAAAAAAAACGAAAACCACATGGTTTTCACTGATTTTTTTGCAGGAATATGACGGGACATTTTACCCATTTCTAGTATTTGAGTCATTCTCCTTTGCCCCCTTCTCACACCACTAGGTTCCCCAGCACAGAAATAACAGCCAGATCAGAAAGGAACTTCTAGCACAGATGCCTGTGTTTACTTGGTCACACAAAATTGTGGAGTATTTGGGGTAAACCTCCTTTGCTCCCTTCTCACACCCACATACTCCCCTAAGATTGCTATCACAACCAGAGTAAGAATAAACTTGGATCACTTCTGCCTGTGTGTTACCAGTAATTCCTGCAGAACTTTGGGGTATTTGGGGCAATTCTCATTTGCTCCTTTCTCCCACCCTCAGACTCCCCTAACACAGATATAGTAGTCAGATCAGGAAGAAACTTGGATCAAAACTGCTGTGTCTACTCGGTGTAATGGTTTGTTTGACACACAGACACAGTGGTTTAGGATAAAACACAGTTTTATTGAAAAAACAGTAATACAATAACCCTCACAGGTCCTATAGTATTTTATCAGAATAATACAGACACAAGACAGGTTACATATACATATGCCTACACAGGTCCAGTATAACCATAGAGTCCATAACAAAATATACTGACACAGGTCAGGCAGAACACGAAGGATTCCCAGGGTATCTGTACTGCATGGGTTAATGGCCTTCAGCGAGTATAAACAGTCCCATGTGAAGAGAGGTCTGTGAAGGAGCTCACTTAGTATGGAGAGCTTAGGGATGAGTAACGCCCAGTAATAGGTTAGCAGGCAAACGTGAACTGCCAGAGCAGTATCAGAGACTGAATAACATAGAACACTGCTGTAGCAGTAAAGGAGACCAGACAACTTGTATTCTGCCGTAGCAGTAAACGGAGATAGCCCACTAGCACTCTGCCAGAGCAGTAACGGAAACTAGGCCGCTTGCAAACTGCCGTAGCAGTAACGGAGACAAGGCCACTTCCACACTGCCGTAGCAGTAGAGGGAGACTAGGCCATTACCCCTCTGCAGGAGCAGTAACGGAGACAAGGCCACTTGCACACTGCCGTAGCAGTAACGGAGACAAGACCACTTGCACACTGCAGTAGTAGTAGACGGAGACTAGGCCACTTGTACTCTGCAGGAGCTGTAATGGAGACAAGGCCACTTGCACACTGCCGTAGCAGTAATGGAAACTAGGCCACTTGCACTCTGCAGGAGCAATAATGGAGATGAGGCCACTTGCACACTGCCGTAGCAGTAACGGAGTCAAGGCCACTTGCACACTGCCATAACAGTAGACGGAGACTAGGCCACTTGCACTCTGCCGTAGCAGCACCAGAGACTAGGCCACTTGCACTCTGCAGAAGCAGTAACAGAGACAAGGCTACGTGCATTCTGCAGGAGCAGTAATGGGGACTAGGCCACTTGCACTCTGCAGGTGCAGTAACGGAGACAAGGCCCCTTGCACTCTGCAGGAGCTGTAACGGAGACAAGGCCACTTGCACACTGCCGTAGCAGTAATGGAGACTAGGCCACTTGCACTCAGCAGGGCAGTAACGGAGACGAGGCCACTTGCACACTGCCGTAGCAGTAACGGAGACAAGACCACTTGCACACTGCCGTATCAGTAGAGGGAGACTAGGCCACTTCCACTCTTCAGGAGCAGTAACGGAGACAAGGCCACTTGCACACTGCCGTAACAGTAATGGAGACTAGGCCACTTGCACTCTGCAGGAGCAGTAACGGAGACTAGGCCACTTGCACACTGCCGTAGCAGTAATGGAAACTAGGCCACTTGCACTCTGCAGGAGCAATAATGGAGATGAGGCCACTTGCACACTGCCGTAGCAGTAACGGAGTCAAGGCCATTTGCTCACTGCCATAACAGTAGACGGAGACTAGGCCACTTGCACTCTGCCGTAGCAGTACCAGAGACTAGGCCACTTGCACTCTGCAGAAGCAGTAACAGAGACAAGGCTACGTGCACTCTGCAGGAGCAGTAATGGGGACTAGGCGACTTGCACTCTGCAGGTGCAGTAACGGAGACAAGGCCACTTGCACACTGCCGTAGCAGTAATGGACTGAGCAACTGAGCAACTCACCCTGAGGTTGCAACCAACCGTGAGCGTCACAAATGCCTAACAAATAGGAATGTCACCAAGGCTACACAGAGGCAGCCAGAGCAGGAACGTCATTCAAGCCGGGTCGATTCACTGAGCAGGAACATCAGCCAAGCCGGGTCGATACACGGAGCAGGAACATCAGCCAAGCCGGGTCGGTACACGGAGTAGGAACGTCAGCCAAGCCGGGTCGGTACACGGAGCAGGAATGTCAGCCAAGCCAGGTCGGTGCACAGGTGCAGGAGAAGAAGAATGGTCAGGCGGTCTGGGTCGGTTCACAGGCAGGAGACAAGATGCAGAGTAGTCAGGCAGGCCGGGTCGATACACTGGAAATACTGAGAGCAGGAACAAGCACTGGTACAGGAACACCACAAAAGGGCACCAGAAAGGTGCCAGAACCCAGCATATAAAGTCCATACTGGGTGGGACAAGCACAGTATAGCCAATAGGAGTGAAGCAGAGTGTAGACTGACAGAATGTCGCAAGAGGAGCATGGGCACGGTGATAGTACCCCCCTCTCAAAGACCCCCTCTCCTGGAAGAGGGATCTGGCTTCTGGGGATATTTAGAGTGAAAATTGTGCAGCAATCTAGGAGCATGAAGGTCATTATGATCAACCCAGGAACGTTCTTCAGGGCCATAGCCCTTCCAATGGATCAAATATTGCAATTTTCCTCTAAATCTGTGTGAATCAATGATGCTTTGGACCTCGTACTCCTCCTGACCCTGAACCTCCACAGGACCGGGAACACAGGACTGGTAGTGTAGCGGTTGCGTACCAGAGATTTCAGCAAGGATACATGGAACACATTGTGAATGCGCATAGACTATGGGAGATCCAAGGCATACGAAACAGGGTTCATTTTAAGGATCACCCTGAAGGGATCAATGAACTGGGGAGCCAACTTATTAGACGGAACTTGTAAATTAAGATTTCTGGAGGAGAGCCATACCCTGTCCCCAACCTGGAAGGAGACTGCTGGCAGCCGACTATGGTTAGCGTGGCGCTGATGACGCTGGAACGAATGACTGAGGGACCTCTGGACCTGTGCCCAAGTGGAGCAGAGTTGCTTGATGTGCTCGTCCAGAGCTGGAATCTGTTGTGACTGGAATGAGACTGGGAGCAGACATGGCTGGAACCCATAGTTGATGAGAAACGGGGAGCTCCCGGACGATGAATTAACTGCACAGTTCCTGGCGAACTCTGCCCACGGCAACAGTTCTGCCCAATTATCATGATGATCGGTAACAAAACAGTGCAGGAACTGTTCCAATCCTTGATTGGCATGCTCAGCAGCTCCATTGGTCTGGGCATGGTAGGCAGAAGAAAAGGACAGTTGAATGCCCATCTGGTTACAGAATGCTCTCCAAAATCTGGATACAAATTGGCTCCCACGGTCAGACACCAGAACTCTTGGTACCCCATGCAACCGGAACACCTCTTTAGCAAGGACAACAGCCAGCTACTGGGCTGAGGGAAGGCCAGTAAGGGGCATGAAGTGAGCCATCTTAGAAAATCTATCAACCACCATAAGTATGAAAGAAAAACCCATAGACACAGGCAATTCTCCCAAGAAATCAATGGATACATGGGACCAAGGTCATTCACCATTTGGTACTAGTTGGAGTAAGCCCACTGGGAGGTGTCTAGGGGTCTTGGCATGAGCACAGGTGGTACAGGCCGCCATGAATGCAGAGCAGTCGGCCCGGAGAGAAGGCCACCAAAGTACTTGTGAGAGAGACCATATTAATTGATCCCTCCCAATATGCCCAGCAGCCTTAGATGAATGGTATGTCTCGAGTAAACAGGTACGAAATGGCTCATCCACAAAGCACTTGCCCACTGGGACCCACTAGTGACACTAGTACGTAGGGCAGCCAGGATGCGATCAGGCTGAAAGATGGGTATGAGGACCTCATCCTTCTCCATCTCTGACCCAAATTGTCTAGACAGGGCATCAGCCCTAACATTCTTGGAGCCCGGCAAGTAGGATACTAAAAAGTTGAAACGGGATAGAAACAGGACCCATCTGGCCTGACGAGAGGACAATCTCTTAGCTTCTGAGAGATAAGTCAAATTTTTGTGGTCAGTTAGAATTAGCACAAGAGTTATGGTACCCTCCAGTAGGTGACGCCATTCTTTCAAAGCGAGAATGATAGCCAGGAGTTCTCAGTCCCCAATTTCATTGTGACTCTGGGCACTAGACAGTTTTTTTGAGAAGAACCCACATGGTCTCAGAGTACCCCCAGCAACTGGATGCTGTGACAGTACTGCCCCTACCCCAATTTCAGAGGCATCAACCTCCAACGTGAATGGAAGGGAAGGGTTGGGGTGGGACAGTACAGGAGCAGATGCAAAAGCGGACTTTAGTGTCTCAAAAGCATTATCAGCTGCATCAGACCATTGGGATGGATTAGCACCCTTGTGCATAATGTCAGACAGAGGTTTAACAATAGTGAAAAAGTTCTGGATAAACTTCCTGTAATAACTGGCAAACCGAAGAAAGAGCTGAATCTCTTTTAACCCTTTGGGTCGTGACAATTGCAATACTGCTGCGAGTTTCTCCTGGTCCATAGCAATACCATCCTTAGAGATCACGAAACCCAGAAAAGGCACTTTGGACTTGTGAAACTCACACTTCTCCATTTTACAGAATAGCTTATTCTTGCGTAATCGAAGCAAGACCTCGGACATATCCTTGATGTTTTGAGACAGGTTAGCCAAGTGTTAGGTGAGTAAGATATGGATACTCACTATCCGGATGCAGGAACCCAGAAGCAGGATAGTCGCTCTTACTGGAACAGCACACTGGGAGAGGGTCTGGAGAGAGAGAGAACACAGGCTCCTCCCCAGTGTGAACTGCGAGCATGAGCAACGGAGTCCAGGAAACAGGCCAAGGATAGGGGAGCCAGAGGTCAGCGGAGTCCAGGAGTCAAGCCAAGGGTCAAGGAGCCAGAGGTCAGCGGAGTCCAGGAGTCAAGCCAAGGGTCAAGGAGCCAGAGGTCAGCGGAGTCCAGGAGTAAAGCCAAGGGTCAAGGAGCCAGAGGTCAGCGGAGTCAGAATGGATAGCCAAGGGTCAAGCCAGGAATCAACAAGGAGCAGGAGCACTAGGAAGCAACTGAGCACAAGGGAAGCCACAGTAACACTGAGCACCATGTACAGGGAGCTCAGGGTTTATATAGGCTGTGGGTGTGTAGCAGCTGAAGAGGGGCGGAGCCGGGCGCCGCGTTGCCATGGCAACGCCCGGGAAATCCCAGACCCTTGTTTGAGACGCGCACACAAGGAAGGGCGGGTGTGTGCGCGTCTGACAGGGCTGCCTGCTGGATTAGAGTGGACACCGGTCCACAGGGAGTCAGAGGGGACCCGGCGTGGCGGCCGCCACGGCTTCTCAGCAGGGGACCGGAGCCGAGTGCCAATGCGAGTCCGGGCACTGCGGGAGGTAAGACCGGGTCGCCGACGGGCGGCCTGACAGTACCCCCCCCTGAGGTGCGACCTCCGGGCGGGAAATGGTGCGGGCCGATGAGGGTACCGTTTATGGAAGAATCGGATGCATGCAGGGGCATGGACCTGTGAAGCTGGTTCCCAAGAGCGTTCCTCGGGGCCGTACCCCTTCCAGTGGATGACGTACTTGAGTCTGCCTCTGCGGCGTCTGGAATCAAGCACTCGATGAACCACGAACTCTTCTTCGCCATTCACCATGACTGGAGCTGGTGCAACAGGAAGGCGTCCTGGGAAGGTGTTGGCTATGTAGGGCTTTAGCAAGGACACATGGAAGACAGGATGGATGTGATAGGCGTCTGGCAACTGAAGTTGAACCGCCACCGGGTTGATGACCTTTTGGATGGAAAAAGGTCCAACATACTTGGGACCCAACTTTTTGGTTGGACATGAAAGCCGGATGTTCCTTGTGGACAGCCACACCTTGTCGCCCACCTGATAGACCGGAGCGGCAGAGCGATGGCGGTTGGCCTGATCTCTGTAACTCTCCTGGGCTTTCAAGAGGGTTTGTTGGAGGGTTCGGAACTGTTTTACGAGACGGGAGAGGCGTTCAGAAGCCTCTGGTACAGATAAGTCAGAAGGTAGCCCAGGAAAAGAGGATGGGTGGAATCCATAATTGGCAAAGAAGGGAGACATGCGTATGGATCTTTGGGTTTGGTTATTGTATGCAAACTCAGCGGTGGGTAGAAATTGGAGCCAATCGTCTTGCAGGTATGTAGTGTAACAACGGAGGTAATGCTCAAGCACTTGATTCACTCTCTCTGTTTGTCCATTGGTCTGGGGATGGAAAGCGGTGGACAATGAGGGCTGAATCTGCAAATTTCCACAGAAGGATCTCCAGAACCGTGCCGTGAACTGGACTCCTCGATCGGTGGTAATACTCTTGGGCAGGCCATGGAGCCGGAACACAGAGGACAGGAATAAAGAAGCGGTGGTACTAGCAGAAGGAATCCCAATAACCGGTACAAAATGAGCCATCTTGGTAAATCTGTCGATGACCACCATGATGGTATCGTGTTTGCAGGAAGGAGGAAGATCGACTATAAAATCCATTGAGATGTCGGCCCAAGGCATAGCGGGTACTGGTAGGGGCCGCAACAGACCGGCCGGTGCAATGCGAGGTACTTTAGTTTGAGCACAGATTGTACAAGATCGCACAAACTGAGTGGCATCTTGTTGGAGAGTTGGCCACCAAAAATGTCTTTGGAGGAGATCCAGAGTCTTTTTGATTCCCCCATGACCAGCTAAGCGGGAATCATGACATCTCTGCAATACGGATAGTCGAACAGGCTCGGGCACAAAGATCTTTCCTCTGTACAACAGGAAGTGATTGGATCGTTGGATTGGTGGCGTAGTCTCTGGGTAGAGGGAGCTGATAGAGCTGGAGCGGATGTGTTCCATAACCTCAGCTGAAGTAGTTATGAACACGGTTGAAGGTAAAATAGTGTCTACAACCTTGGGTTCGTTGCCACGGGTAACTGGGAGTCGGGAAAGGGCATCAGCCTTGGTGTTTCTGGTACCTGGTCTGTATGTAATGTGCAGGTTGAAACGGGTAAAGAATAGTGCCCACCTGGCTTGTCGGGGGCACAGACGACGAGCTGCACGGAGGTATTCAAGATTACGATGGTCTGTGTAGACTGTAACCAGATGAGAAGAGCCCTCGAGGAGGTGCCGCCATTCTTCCAGGGCTTGTTTAATCGCCAGGAGCTCTTTGTCACCGATACCGTAGTTCTCCTCGGCCGGGGACAATTTGCGGGAGTAGAAGGCTACCGGATGCAACTGCCCTGTCTCTGGGTGGCGTTGGGAGAGGATGGCTCCTAGAGCAAAGTCAGATGCGTCTACCTCGACAAAGAAAGGGAGTGAGGTGTGAGGTTGAACAAGGATTGGGGCAGAAGTGAATCTCTTCTTGAGTTGGTCAAACGCTGCTTGGGCTTCAGGTGTCCATAGAAACTGTGGTGCTTGTCGAGTCAGCGCAGTGATCGGCGAGATGATGCGGGAGAAATTGCGGATGAATTTCCGATAATAGTTAGCAAAGCCTATAAATCACTGGACTGCCTTCTTGTCTGTGGGTATAGGCCACTCGAGTACTGCTGAGACCTTTTTTGGGTCCATAACGACTTTCCCAGGTGTTAGGATGAAGCCAAGGAAAGTCACGGTAGTGGTCTCAAACAAACATTTCTCCAACTTGGCATATAACTGATGATCACGAAGACGCTGCAGAACCTTCTTTACATGCTCACGGTGTTCAGTGATAGATGATGAGAATATTAAGATATCGTCCAAGTATACTACTAAAAAGGAATCCAGGAAATCACGAAATACATCATTCAGAAAATGCTGAAAGGTGGCTGGGGCGTTACAGAGTCCAAATGGCATCACAAGGTACTCAAAATGGCCGTACCTACTCCGGACGGCGGTCTTCCATTCGTCCCCCTCTCTGATTCGAACGAGGTTGTAGGCCCCACGTAGGTCTAACTTGGTGAAGACAGTTGCATCCTTAATACGGTCTAAAAGTTCGGGGTATCAAGGGGAGTGGATAACGGTTCTTTATTGTGATTCGATTTAAGTCTCTATAATCTACACATGGTCGAAGACCCCCGTCCTTTTTACCCACAAAGAAGATACCAGCCCCGGCTGGCGATGTTGACGGGCGGATGAATCCCTTTTCCAGGTTTTCCTTGATGTAGGCCTTTAGATGGTGCAGTTCTGGCTCGGATAGAGGGAAGATCCTCCCGAAGGGTATAGGAGCTCCGGGTAGGAGATCGATGGGACAATCGTACTCTCTCCTGGGAGGCAATTGGTCTGCTTTTTTTTTATCGAAGATATCTAAAAATTCGTGATATGGCTTAGGTACTGTAGTAGGTTCTGAAGTCTGGTCTTGCGTGAGGAGTAGGGTTGAAGGAGTATTCAGGCAATGATGCTGACAGTAACTGGATGAGAATGACAGCGTGCCCTTGCCCCAGTTGATGTCAGGATTATGTAGCCGTAGCCAAGGCAGTCCAAGGATCACAGGGAATAGTGGAGATGCCACCAAATTGAAACTTATCTTTTCCGAGTGACGACTGCCCAAGGTCATCCGGAGAGGCAGGGTTTCCTGCGTAATGGGTCCGGAAGGCAAAGAAGATCCATCAACTACCTGTATGTAGACTGGAGAGGGCTCAATTTGTGTGGGCACTCGGAGTTGTCTGGCGAGCTCCTGGTCCATAAAACAGCAGCTGGCGCCAGAGTCAATGATGGCGAGGACAGAGATGTCGTCACTCGTCCACTGCAACAACAGAGAAACAGAAAGGTGAGGAGAGCCACCGACAGGAGCTGAACTAAGACACACCTCCGAATCAGAAGTCTTACCCCTTGGGTTACGTGGTCTGCGGGGACAGGAACAAATCATATGACCGGGTTGGCCACAGTAGAGACATAAACTGTTTGCACGTCTGTGTGCTCTCTCAGCCTCAGAAAGTGGTCCTCGAGCAAGTCCAATCTGCATCGGTTCCTCGGAAGAAGAAGTGGAGGTAGGAGTACTGGAGGGTGGTGTAGGTAGAGCTTGGCGTCTTGGAGGAGGAGCAAGTTGGGTTGACCGCTCCAGTCTTCTCTCCCGCAATCTGCGATCAATCCTGATGACCAGATGACAGAGTTCCTCAAGAGAAGGAGGGATACCCACTCGGGCCAGTTCGTCCTTCAGGGCATTGGACAAGCCGAGACGAAATTGATCCACCAGGGCAGGCTCGTTCCATTCGCTCTCGATGGCCAAAGAGCGGAATTCAGTAATATACTCCTCCACTGGCCTTTGGCCCTGCCGTAAGGCCCTCATGGCGATATGGGCAGAGGAGGCCCGGAGGGGATCATCAAACAGAAGGTCCATGGCATGGAGGAACGAATGCCAGGAAGCCAATGCGGGATCATTGGTGTGTAGCAACTGATGAGCCCAGGTCTGGGGCTCTCCGGACAGCAATGAGATCACAGTTCGTATTTTAATGAAGTCAGAGGCATAAGTTCTTGGTTGAAGAGAAAACATGACCTGACAGGCTGTGATGAAGGTCTTATACTTCGTACGGTCCCCAGAGTAGCGTTCTGGAAGAGGAATTCTGGGTTCGGGAGTGTACGTCCTGTCCGAGGGGGGTACCCCTACAGGTGGCATCGCTGGAGCGGAAGCGACTGAAGAAGCGGAGCTGGTCTGCAGGTCATGTAATTGATGCTGCAGATGAGTCTGACCGGCCTGGAGGTCCTGCATGGTTTGCGTGAGAGCGGCAATTTGCTGGGAGAGGGCGGTGATAGCGTCCGCGACTCCTGCGGGTTCCATATAGGCTCAGTGTTTCTGTTAGGTGAGTAAGATATGGATACTCACTATCCGGATGCAGGAACCCAGAAGCAGGATAGTCGCTCTTACTGGAACAGCACACTGGGAGAGGGTCTGGAGAGAGAGAGAACACAGGCTCCTCCCCAGTGTGAACTGCGAGCATGAGCAACGGAGTCCAGGAAACAGGCCAAGGATAGGGGAGCCAGAGGTCAGCGGAGTCCAGGAGTCAAGCCAAGGGTCAAGGAGCCAGAGGTCAGCGGAGTCCAGGAGTCAAGCCAAGGGTCAAGGAGCCAGAGGTCAGCGGAGTCCAGGAGTAAAGCCAAGGGTCAAGGAGCCAGAGGTCAGCGGAGTCAGAATGGATAGCCAAGGGTCAAGCCAGGAATCAACAAGGAGCAGGAGCACTAGGAAGCAACTGAGCACAAGGGAAGCCACAGTAACACTGAGCACCATGTACAGGGAGCTCAGGGTTTATATAGGCTGTGGGTGTGTAGCAGCTGAAGAGGGGCGGAGCCGGGCGCCGCGTTGCCATGGCAACGCCCGGGAAATCCCAGACCCTTGTTTGAGACGCGCACACAAGGAAGGGCGGGTGTGTGCGCGTCTGACAGGGCTGCCTGCTGGATTAGAGCGGACGCCGGTCCGCAGGGAGTCAGAGGGGACCCGGCGTGGCAGCCGCCACGGCTTCTCAGCAGGGGACCGGAGCCGAGTGCCAATGCGAGTCCGGGCACTGCGGGAGGTAAGACCGGGTCGCCGACGGGCGGCCTGACACCAAGTGTATGGGTATGTCATCAAGATAGACTACTACGCAGGATTGTAGTATATCACGGAGGTTATCATTAATGAATTCTTGAAATACAGCGGGTGCGTTACAAAGGCCAAACGGCACGACTAGGTATCATAATGCCCTGATCTGGTATTAAATGCTGTTTTCCACTCATCCCCAGCTCTTATTCTGATCAGGTTAAAGGCAGCCCGTAGATCTAATTTAGTAAAAATGGAGGAACCTTTTAACCTGTCGAATAGTTCGGTAATGAGTGGTATGGGGTAGGCATTCTTGGACATTAGTTTATTCAGTCCCCAGTAATCGATACAGGGCCTCAACTCGCCATTCTTCTTTTTAACAAAAAAGAAACCAGCACCAGCAGACGAGGTAGATTTTCTAATAATCCCTCTTTTAAGGGCATCGTCAATGTATTCTTCCATTGTCTGATTCTACTCGCACGACAGCGGGTACGTGCGGCCCCTAGGAGGCACAGCCCCAGGGGGCAAATCAATAGCGCAATCGTATGCCCTATGTTGGGGCAAAGTGCTAGCCTCTCCCTTACTAAAAATGTCACTGAATTGATGGTATTCGGCAGGCATGGATGGAGAGGTACATAAAATCTTAACTGGATGAGTCACACAATGCTCCATACAGTACTCGGACCAAGAAGTGATCTCACAAGTCTGCCAGTCAAACTGGGGATTATGCAAATGTAAACATGGGAACCCCAGAATGACCTCATGATGAGGAGAATGGATTATCTGAAATCGCTGTTCCTCCATGTGGAGGGCCCCAATAGTCATAGATATCGGAATAGTTTCCATAATTATCTGAGCTGGTTCTGATGGCCTGCCATCAATGGCCTCAATGGCTAAGGGAGATTCCCTCTTGATCAATGGAATCTGATGTAACGCAGCAAATGAACTGTCCATGAAGTATCCGGCCGTGCCGGAATCAACCAGGGCCAGAACCTCCACAGAGTGTTCTGCCCACGAAAATGCCACCTGGATCGTGGGTTTCTGCATAATCGGGTCTAGGGACTGCTGAACACCACCTACTGCCTGTCCCCCAAGGTACCCTAGGTGCGTTTGTTTTCCGGATGGACAGGTACGTAATAGGTGCCCAGCTTTGCCGCAGTATAGACATAACCCCTGCCTCCTGCGGTGTGCCCGTTCTTCCTTAGATAGTTTGGTGAACCCAAGTTACATTGGTTCACAGGGCTCCTGTCTACATTCAGGAGGCATGGGAGACGAGGGAGGCATGGGTACGACCAAAAAACTGTTTTGCCCACTGTTCCTGGGCCGTAGCCTGCGGTCTTTAGCCATGAGTCTCTCACGAATACGAGAATCAATTAGAATGGCAAAATAAATGTATTTGTCCAAATCACTAGGCACCTCTCTAGCTGCCGTCTCATCCTTAATATGGTCAGCAAGTCCTTGAGCAAAAGCTGCCACCAGCGCCTCGTTGTTCCAACCTACCTCTGCTGCCAATGTACGGAATTCTATGGCATAATCGCCCACAGTACGATTGCCCTGTTGTATCTCCATCAATCGTTTGCCAGCAGAGGCAGCTCTACCAGGAACTTCAAATACTCTCCGAAAAGTCCATACAAACTCCCTGAAGTTCCTGGTGCAAAGTTTAGCATTCTCCCACAGGGGATCGGCCCATGCCAGGGCTCTGCCCGTCAAAAGTGATATCATGAACCCCACCTTACTGCGGTCATTAGGAAAGGCGTTAGGGGTTAGTTTCAGAAAAATTTCCAACTGATTAATAAACCATCTGCACAAAGTGGGTTCGTCATCATATCTGAGTGGTAGCAGAGCAGAAGTGGTTAACCCTTTACGTGAGGCCACAGCTGTCAAGGATTGACTTTCCGGTGTCGAAACTGGGGGAGCCACCGGATTTTGAACTGGTTTATCGAGATGCACCATGCGTTCAAGAATAGTTTGTATGGCCAGTGCCAACTGGTCCAAACACTGCACATGTACATCCATCCTCCAATGGATGTTCTGTGCATTTCCCTCACCTTTACTGTCTGAGGTCATTTCGCTTTCGTACTGTAACGGTTTGACACACAGACACAGTGGTTTAGGATAAAACACAGTTTTAAAACAGTAATACAAACCCTCACAGGTCCTTTAGTATTTTATCAGAATAATACAGACACAAGACAGGTTACATATACATATGCCTACACAGGTCCAGTATAACCATAGAGTCCATAACAAAATATACTGACACAGGTCAGGCAGAACACGAAGGATTCCCAGGGTATCTGTACTGCATGGGTTAATGGCCTTCAGCAAGTATAAACAGTCCCATGTGAAGAGAGGTCTGTGAAGGAGCTCACTTAGGATGGAGAGCTTAGGGATGAGTAACGCCCAGTAATAGGTTAGCAGGCAAAAGTGAACTGCCAGAGCAGTATCAAAGACTGAGCAACATAGAACACTGCTGTAGCAGTAACGGAGACCAGGCAACTTGTATTTTGCCGTAGCAGTAAACGGAGATAGCCCACTAGCACTCTGCCAGAGCAGTAACCGAGACTAGGCCACTTGCACACAGCCGTAGCAGTAACGGAGACAAGGCCACTTCCACACTGCTGTAGCAGTAGATGGAGACTAGGCCACTTCCACTCTGCAGGAGCAGTAACGGAGACAAGGCCAATTGCACACTGCTGTAGCAGTAACGGAGACTAGGCCACTTGCACTCTGCAGGAGCAGTAACGGAGACGAGGCCACTTGCACACTGCCGTAGCAGTAACGGACTGAGCAACTGAGCAACTCACCCTGAGGTTGCAACCAACCGGGAGCGTCACAAATGCCTAACAAATAGGAATGTCACCAAGGCGACACAGAGGCAGCCAGAGCAGGAACGTCATCCAAGCCAGGTCAATAAACTGAGCAGGAACATCAGCCAAGCCGGGTCGATACATGGCGGAAGAACGTCAGCCAAGCCGGGTCGGTACACAGAGCAGGAACGTCAGCCAAGCCGGGTCGGTGCACAGGAGCAGGAGAAGAAGAATGGTCAGGCTGTCCAGGTCGGTTCACAGGCAGGAGACGAGATGCAGAGTAGTCAGGCAGGCCGGGTCGATACACTGGAAATACTGAGAGCAGGAACAAGCACTGGTACAGGAACACCACGAAAGGGCACCAGAAAGGTGCCAGAACCCAGCATATAAAGACCATACTGGGCGGGAAAAGCACAGTATAGCCAATAGGAGTGAAGCAGAGTGTAGACTGACAGAATGTCGCAAGAGGAGCATGGGCACCGTTATACTTGATTACACAAATTTGTGGAGTATTTGGGGTAAACCTTCTTTATTCCCTTCTCACACCACCAGACTCCCATAGGACAGAGATAAAAGTCAGATCAGGAAGAAACTTGGAACATGGCTACCTATTAGTGTTGAGCGAGCGTGCTCGGCCGATGCTCGGATCGGCTCGAGCATCGCTCTGCTCGGCACATGGCGGTACTCGTACGAGTACCGCCATGTGCTCGCCCGACATGTTCGGGTGAAGAGGATCTGTGCCGGAAGAGGCACAGATCCGAAGACGCTCCGCTGGACCACCAGGGAATGGAGGTACGGGGGCATTGCGGAGATGAAGGGGGCATTGCGGAGATGAAGGGGGACATTGTGGAAGAGGGGCATAGACTCTATGCCCCTCTTCCACAATGTCCCCCTTCATCTCCGCTATGCCCGTCTTCCACAATGTGCCCCTTCATCTCCGCTATGCCCCTCTTCCACAATGTCCCCCTTCATCTCCTATGCCATAGAGGAGATGAAGGGGGACATTGTGGAAGAGGGGCATAGCGGAGATGAAGGGGGACATTGTGGAAGAGGGGCATAGACTCTATGCCCCTCTTCCACAATGTCCCCCTTCATCTCCGCTATGCCCCTCTTCCACAATGTCCCCCTTCATCTCCGCTATGGCATAGGAGATGAAGGGGGACATTGTGGAAGAGGGGCATAGCGGAGATGAAGGGGGACATTGACCAGGCACCCTCCGCTCATCAGAGCAGGGGGTGCCTGGTTTAATGCTCGAGTGCTCCCATTCATTTGAATGGGGCTCGGGTGCTCGGCCGAGCACTCGAGCATCAGGGGGTGCTCGGTCAGAGCACCCGAGCACCCGAGCATCGTGGTGCTCGCTCATCCCTACTACCTATGTCTTCCCAGTCAGTCACACTGAATTTTCAAAGTATTTGAGGTAAACCTCCTTTTTCCCTTCCTGTCCCATAGAATCCCCCAGTCTCCCCTAATACAGTTAACACATTTTCTGCCTAAAGACTCTGTAAACTAAGCTTCAACTCCTTTTCATTAGCCTTCTTTAGCTGAAAAATGTACTACTTTCTCTATCTCTCACAATCACAGAATAACATGCTGCGGGAACCTGACACACCTTTTATACTATGCTTGAGGGAAAAGAAGAAATATTCTCTTCCTATTGATTTTATTCCAATGAACTAGGTGATAAAAGTGAAAAAAGCTACACTTTTGGTGAAAAATTTAGAGCTCTGTGAGCTCTGTTTCTCCTGGAAATCTTTTGCCCATCCCTTGTGGAGACCCAAAAGGACTAGAGCACCTCCAAAAGTACCTTTTGTATAGGTCTTTCCCACCCATCACTACAAGCTACATAAAGCCTACTTATAATTACTCAGGCCAAGCAAGCTAAACAATAAAGGTCACATATTATGCCCTACAATAATAAACAATTGTGCATATTTAAGCTTTAAGTACATTTTATTCTATATCATTATTATGTATATCATTGGAATTAAATAAAATGAAATATGGAGAAAAAACAGATAGAGTATGAAGGAGAAAATATTTGTAGATCAAAGAAAAAGCAACTCACAAAGCTAGCCCACCATAATATTTTTCAGGACAATCACTAGCAACTGAATTGTGATCCTGTCTTTTTATTTTAGATTTATTTTCTGCAAATATTTATATTGTGTCTAGTTTGTTTTATAATTTTGATGATTATTATTCTGTATTTTTTTCCAAGACTTCATTTTGGTCTTAGAACATTTTAATGACATTCTATAGTGTTGAATCATTAAATCGTACATTCAGTTAGAATTGTGTACCATAGTGAATCACACTTTGAGATTATAAGTAAGGAAGTCATAGAAATGATGGATCATTAAAAAATACATCAGAATATAAATGTCTTCAACTGTGTGGCACATATGACTTAGAAAATCAATGCAGTCCTAGAAAATATTAATTTCTGTACCGTAACAACTAAAAATTGATTGGTATGGATCACCCAGCCAGATTCATAATTACCTGAAGTATTTCTGAATGATTTTGACCCAGTAAATCTATATAACTTCATGGAAGAAAAATTCTAGCATTCGTCACAGTACAGAGATATTGATCAAAAAGGATCATCAAGTCTGAACACTCAACATGATGCTCAATTACATGTAAAGATAGCGAAGACATCTCTCTAAGAAAATGCATGCTATGAAAGTGCCTAGCTAAGAATTTACTGTAAAATGACTGTTATGAAGCATGATAATGAAACATATAAATTTATACAAAAATGTACTCCCATACCAAGAACCTAGAAGCAAATGTATAACTCATTTACTGTCTTCTATAATCACAATACCTTAAACAACCTGGGTGAAGGTGCACTAAAGGTCAATATTTTGACAATATGATTTTGCCCATGTGTTCAAAGCACTTTTACATTTCAAGGTAGACTCACATTGCCATGTTCAATAAAATTTAGAAATGCAAGGGGAGAGGAGGAGAAGATCCCAATTAGAATGCAGAGTTGTCTAAGTGTTGTCAATATGGAAGGGATGCCCTGCCTTGCACATCACCAGTAGTACAACAATACTGAGGGCTAGGAGCACCAGCATCAGCACCATGAACAACATCACTCCCTTAACCCTTTGAGTGCCAGAGGGATGTGAAAAGCAAACCCCTATGGCATTCAAAGGGTTAAAAAAACATGTATACCAAGCTGTACATAATCATTCCTTCAGCTCTGTATCATATTTTATACACTCCCAAGGGAACAAGGCTGGGGGTCAGGCAGCATCCATGTTTACAAAAATATGTTGTACAACTCCAGTCCAATATTAAAGATACTCTTCACAGTCTTCAAGTTTTAGAGAATATAAAATGGAATACCAACCATGTGTGGGCTACAGTAGACATCATATTGCACTACACCAGTATAGACCATAATGAAGGTTTAGAAGCCATTTACTGGATTTGGATAGTACTATTCCTTCTGTTCAAAAAGAATTCCTTTTAGATAGTATCTGTTTTATTTTACATAGTAATTATTTTCATTTTCAGGATTTTATGTTTCTTCAAATCAAGGGAGCCACCATGGGGACCAGCTTTATCCCCAGCCACATGGGTCACTGGGAGCAGAGGCATGCGTGGGGTGGAGGGCTGGTGAAGATGCTGGTCTTCTATGGCCGGTTCATAGATGATCTCCTTTTTTATGGTAAGGCAATATTTCAGAGTTAAAATAATTCATTTCAAGTCTCAATAATAAAGATAGATGGCTTTCCTTTATATATAACATCCATACAGTACAGGTTAGCTATTTAGTTTTTACTCTAACACATGAATCTGAATGCATTATTACTCAAACATATACAAAGCCAACAAGTACAAATAACTAGGGGTGGGCAAAAGATCTTTGAAAGCCACTTTGTTGTCTGTTTTTTCTTTGGAAAATCTGCTTTAAATACAGTGATTAAAATCTTCGTCATTTTCGCCCATTGGCAAATATTCTTCTCCATTTTTTCAATGGCTAGAATGTTTTTGCCCATTGACTAAATTTTTTTTTGGTATAAAAATACCCTTTCCAGAAAGTGAAACACAATAGAAGCAGCTACAGAGCAAGAGAGAGGGGCTATGCTGTGATTTAGTAGCAAAACGGAGGTAGGAGAGTCTCATAGTGACTTCTGTCCTAGAAGCATGTTTAAGAATAATAAAAGAATAATAAAAGCAGGAGCTGGAAGGACCCTTATGTGTCCACTGAGTATGAGGAGGAAGTGTCCACTACAGACCCAAAGCTGGCAAGTCCCCATAAACCACACCTAGAGATTTTGTGGAAATTAGTCGCAAGGGAGGAAGAAGAGGGTAGTAGTGAGAGCAGGACAGGTCAGCTGCCTGTGCCTGCTGCCAGACATGCTGCACCTGCTGCCATCAGTGCTGTGCCTGCTGCCAGTGCTGAACCTGCTGTCAGTGCTGAACCTGCAGCCAGTGCGGAACCTTCTGCCAGTGTGTTCTGTAATTCTCTGTATGGGGGGGAAGGAGAAGATGATTCAAAGTGTGACAGCAGGGGGCCCTAAGTCACACTTGTTATCCCCAAGCAGTCCCACCACTAGTACTAAGAAGGTCCAGCAGCTTGTTAGTGTTAGGAGTAAAGGAGGGGGGTGATCATCATATTACTAGTGACTGTGAGGAGGAAGACTCAGGGACTGAAAGTGATGTGGTTAGTGTTAGTAGTAGTAACAGTGAGGGTAAAGCACCTGGTGGGACTAGCATTAGAGGAGTGGTAGGAGATGCAATGCAGAGTGTCCAAACTAACAATCAAGGGAGCTGGAGCCCACACTATTCCTCTGACCCTGGGAGTCCCTTTCCCCTCTCAGCATTGTCCAGGTGGAACATGATACTGAAGAAGGCAGAATTGTTGCCTAGCAGCAAGTGTGATATTAGGGGACCCTCTGTCACACTTCTCATCATCTCTTCTAACCAGCAGTGAGATGACTATAATAGAGCAGCAGCATAATGGACAGGCTGGTGGCGGTGGTGATGATGATGGTGTAGAAGCTGGAGTTGAAGAGATATTGATGGCCTTTTTGGCCCAAAGTGAAAAGGAATGGGAGACAGGAATAGGAATGGGCATCACCACCACCATCAGCAGTGAGCGTTTGGAATTTTTGCAACTGCTCTACTTCCTGCTGCTGCTGCTGCTGAGTTGCAAGGGCAACATGATGCTGAGGAGCAGGTTAGTGTGTCACAGACCACCATGGCCACAGTGGGAATGGGGTCAGCAAGTGATGCGGGACTAGGACAGGTTCCACTTGCCAGCATGTAATGGTTTGTTTGACACACAGACACAGTGGTTTAGGATAAAACACAGTTTTATTGAAATAACAGTAATAAAATAACCCTCACAGGTCCTGTAGTATATAGACTGAATAATACAGACACACGACAGGTTACATATACATGTGCCTACACAGGTCCAGCATAAACATAAAGACCACAACAGTCTATACTGACACAAGTCAGGCAGAATATGTTGGATTCCCAGGTACTGCATGGGTTAATGGTCTTCAATGAGTGCAAACAGTCCCATGTGCAGAGAGGTCTGTGATGATTCGTAATGCCCAGGAACAGGTTAGCAGAACAGACATGAACTGCCAGAGAAATAATAGGAATTAAGCACACAGGACACTGCCATAGCAGTAACGGAGACCAGACCACTCGCACTCTGCCGGAGCAGTAACGGAGACAAGACCAATGGCACACTGCTGTAGCAGTAACGGAGACAGGCCACTTGCACTATGCAGGTGCAGTAATGGAGACTAGGCCAATGGCACACTGCCGTAGTATCACAGTGCCCGTGATTGCTGCCTTTATCTGTCAGTTACCTGTAGGGGGCTCTCCATTGGCTGCTTGCCTTCAGCCCACCCTGCATTGCCTATTTAGACTGAGCTTGGGCACCCTTTGGGTGCCCTTTCGTGTTGTCTCTATGCTGTTTGCACCTGAATTGAGTTCCTGAGCTTCCGGGGCCATTTCGCTGTTGCTGCTTGTCGGTGGTCATCTAGTTCCTGCTCTTAAGTCATCTGGTTCCTGCATCCGTTCCTGATCCGGTTGGGGTTGCTGTTCCTGCTGCTGCTTCCTGCTGCCGTTCCTGATCTGGTTGACCGTCCGCAGAGCTGTTCCTCTCCATCCTCGGCTGGGTTCCTGCTTTGAATCATCTACTGGGTGCCTGTTTCCTCCTGTGGTCCTGGCAACATTTTTATTCACTTTCTGGTTATCCCAGTACGCGGGTACTGGTTCACTCCACCATAACCGGCTGCTGTTGCACCGGTAGAGTCATTTGGTTATCCTGGTACACGGGTACTGGTTCGCTCCACTATAACCGGTTGCTGATGCACCGGTAGAGTCATTTGGTTATCCCGGTACGCGAGTACTGGTTTGCTCCACCATAACCGGTTGCTGATGCATGGTAGAGTCATTTGGTTATCCCGGTACGCGAGTACTGGTTTGCTCCACTATAACCAGTTGCTGATGCACCGGTAGAGTCTTGGGTTATTCTAGTATGTGTGTGCTAGTTCACTTCACTATAACCGGCTGCTGATGCACTGGTAGAGTCTTGGGTTATTCCAGTACGCGTGTACTGGTTCGCTCCACTATAACTGGCTGCTGATGCACCGGTAGAGTCATTTGGTTATTCCGGTACGCAGGTACTGGTTTGCTCCACTTTAACCGGCTGCTGATGCACCGGTAGAGTCATTTGGTTATCCTGGTACGTGGGTACTGGTTCACTCCACTATAACCGGCTGCTGATGCATCGGTAGAGTCCTTTGGTTATTCCAGTACGCGGGTGCTGGTTCGCTCCACTTAACTGGCTGCTGATGCACCGGTAGAGTTATTTGGTTATCCCAGTATGTGGGTACTGGTTCGCTCCACTATAACCGGCTGCTGTGCAGCGGTAGAGACATTGGTTATCCCGGTACGCGGGTACTGGTATGCTCCACACTAACCGGAGGCTGTTCAGTCCTAGACAGATTGAAGGTTTCCACCAGTACGCGGGTACTGGTTCGCTCCCTGTATAAACCGGTCGCTAGTTGCAAGATCTGTCAGCACCAGTTGTGACTGAGTTTACGCTGCTCGTATTTGATCCGTTCCTGTATGACTGGCAGTCTATTCCATTCTGTATATCCTATGGGCCTCACTCTGTCATCTTAGGGGACTGGTCTCTCCACCTAGCCAGTCACCAAGGCCGCCAGTGCTGCCATCCTTCTCAGCAGTTTAGTCTGCCTTGCCTGGTATATTGGTAAGGCCGGTAGAACCTAGTCCTCTCTATTCCTCATTGGGTTGCCTTACCCGGTATTGGCAAGGCCGGTAAAGCCTTATTACTTGCAGTCTCAGTCTTCTGACTGCCTTGCCCGGTATATTGGCAAGGCCGGTAGAGCCTTCACTATACGTGGTACCAGTCTCCAGGCTGCCTTGCCCGGTATATTGGCAAGGCCGGTAGAGCCTTTTCTTCATTGCACTAGTCTCCAGGCTGCCTTGCCCGGTATATTGGTAAGGCCGGTAGAACCTTTTTCCATCTTGTGCCACCTAAGGTTGCCTTATCGAGTATTGGCCGGGCCGGAAGAGCCTGTATTTCTTTCCTTGTACCAGTACTATGCTACTATGTAAATTCGCTATATATATTGTATGTGTATGCTACCTAATAGGGTTTTCTTTAACTTTTCAATAAAGTTGTGTTTTTACCTAACTGTGTCTGAGAGTCGTAACAAACCGTGACACATAGCAGTAACGGAGGCAGACACTTGCACTCTACAAAAGCAGTAACGGAGACTAGGCCACTTGTACTCTGCAGGAGCAGACATGGAGACACAATGCCTGAGGGATCAGAATGTCGCCAAGGCGACACAGAGCAGGAACGCCAACCAATCCGGGTCGTGTCACGGAGCAGGAATGTCAGCCAAGCCGGGTCAAATCACGGAGCAGGAACGTCAGCCAAGCCGGGTCAGTACACAGGAGCAGGCGCAGAAGAATAGTCAGGCAATCTGGGTCGGTACACAGGAGCAGGAGACAAGATGCAGAGTAGTCAGGCAGGCCAAGTCGGTACACTGGGAATCACTGAGCAGAAACAAGCACTGGTACAGGAACACCACGAAAGGGCACCGGAGGGGTGCCAGAGCCCAGTATATAAAGGCCATACTGGGTGGGAGAAATACAGAGTAGCCAATGGGAGCAAAGCACAGAATAAACTGACAGCAAACAACAAGGGGAGCACGGAAACCATGATACAGCAGCAGCAATACTCCTGGTCCTAGTTACAGTGCTGATTCTGAGGCAAGAGCAGCAACAGCAGCAACATCATCCTCTGCCATAGCCAGTGAAGGAGAATATGGAGGACAAGAAGAAAGAGGCCATTCTTCTCTACCTTTTTCCTCCCACCTGAAGTCATGGGTGTGAGACTATTTTTCTCTTTGGGCTGGCGCAGTGCAGTCATCAACAATAGGAACGGGCGAAAATGTTCACCTAAAACAGAAATCGGTGAAAATGGCACTTTCCGCTTGGCAAAAAATTTCCCATGAAAAGTGCAGTTTTTCCTGCTTTTTGCGCTTAGCTCATTGCATTGAAATCAATGGGTAGAACATTTTTTCTCCTCCAAACAAAAGATTTCTACAGCCATATAAAAGGCTGTCAGGCTCTCACAGCATGCCAGTCTGTGTTTGTGAGAGGACAGATAAGCATGTTTTTGAACTAGAGAAGATAGGCAAATAAAGGGGAATTGAAGCTTAGTTTTAGGGAGTCATTTAGGTAGAACATTTTTTCTCTGTATTAGGGGAGTCTGGGGGGCGCAATAGGGAGAAGAAGGGAGGAGGAGGTTGACCCAAAATACCCCAAAATTTGATGTGACTGACTGGCAAGACACAGGCAGCTGGGGTCTAAATTGCTTCCTGATTTTGCTTTTATTGTCTCTGTGTTGGGGAAGTTTGGGAAGAGAAGTTGATTTTGTTTTTTAGTTGCATATATTTTTTGGGGGACTAACTGTGTTAAGATATGGTGGACAACTTAAAAAAAAACAAAAAAACAAAAAATAATTAATTAAACAAATACATGTATTAGACAGCTGACTGGGAGCTCTGTGACTGAGACAGACTTGATAGACAGCAGACAACATTGAGAATTTTGTTGATGTCCAAGGCAAGACATCATTAGTTGTGTACTGTAGAGAGTAAAAACACACACACAGTAGTTGAGTAATGTCTAGCAAATGCACAAGCGGGAGGAGGAAAGGTGGAGCAGTGCAGGGATGTGGGAGTAAAGTGTGGGTACAAAAACTGACTGCAGCAATGGTTGCTGCAACATGTTCAATAAATGATGATTATCCCTCTCCTCCCCGGGTAGATGCAGTTTGTTAAGGTCCCATCAATCACATCACTCCAGTCCCCCACCACCACTACCATACTTTTCTGCCACATTGTAGGTTGTACTTTATTTTTTTTAAATCACTTGACATCATCATGAATACTAGTTGGGCAGCACAGCAATTGAAAGTGAGCAGTTTTGATGATATTTATTCTTCTGTTTCACCTGTAAGAATTGTCTGAAAACGCTGAATCTATTCCTAAGTACTGTAGACAATTGAGGGTTGATTAGATACTTGGTAAGGAATCTGATCAATGATTCATGGAGGTGGTTGGGATTGAACTGTTAATTAGTACCTGTTAGATCTAGTTACATACTGTTTTGCTAATTAATGGGAGTTGTCTTCTATATATATATATATATATATATATATATATATATATATATATATATATATATATGTGTGTGGGTTTGTTATTAGCTGGGCTAATTACTAGGGATGGGCGAAAATTGTCGCCGTGTTCCCACGAGAAATTTCGTAAAAACCTTGTTGTTATCTGCTTTTTTATGTGAAAATCTGTTTTAAAACTGGCGCTTCAAATGTTCTCATTTTTTGCCCATTGGATAAAATTTGTCACCATTTTTTCAATAGATAGAAAGTTTTGGCCCATTGATTTATGTTGTTTCCGCACTTCCGCTCTAAAAACATGATGTTTTCTCTGAAAGCAGACACAGTAGAAGCAGCTACAGAGCGAGATAGACGTGATGTGCTGTTCTCTTGTGATATTTTGCAAAAAGTGAGGCAGGAGAGACTCATAATGACTGCTATCACTATGAGCAGGGTAAAAAATAATCAGTGGAGGAGCTGGAAGGACCATTATGTGTCCACTGAGTCTGAGGAGGAGGAAGTGACTAGCAATACTGAACCAATGCTGTCCAGTCCCCCTAAATCACCCCAAGGGATCTTGGGGAATTTAATGGGTAGGGAGGGAGAAAAGGGAATGGGAAGGGAGGGAGAAAAGGATAGAACTAGTGAGAGCAGGACAGGTCAGCTGCCTGTGCCTGCTGCAAGACATGCTGCCCCTTCTGCCAGTGCCACCATTGCTGTACTTGCAGCCACTAGTGTTGTACCTGATGCCAGCGCTGAACCTGCTGCCACCAATACTTTGCCTGCTGTTAGTGTTTCTTGTAATACTCAGGGGGGAGGAAGGAGAAAATTATGCCATGTGTGACAGTAAGGGACCCTCTGTCACATTGCTCGTCACCACCTCCAAACAGCAGTGAGATGTATGGAATAGAGCAGCAGTACATAGGGCTAGTGGTGGTGGTGGTGTTGGAGAAGCTGGGGTGGAACAGACATTGATGGCCTTTTTATCAGAAACTGAGAAGAAATAGGAGACAGGGATGAGGATAGGCATAACCACCACCACTAGCAGTCAGCTTTTGGAATTTGTGGAAATTGCAACTGCTCTAATCTCTGCTGCTGCTGAGATGAAAGGGCAGCCGGGTGCTGAGGAGCAGGCTAGTGTGCCACAGACCACCTTGGACACAATGGGAATGGAGTCAACAAGTGATGCTGGACTAGGGCAGGTTCCACTTGCCAGCAGTAGCAATACTCCTCCTGATCCTAGTTGCAGTGCTAAATCTGAGGCAGTAGTAACAACAGCAGCAACATTATCTGCTGCCACAGAAAGTGAAGGGGAATTTGGAGGACAAGAAGAAAGAGGCCATTCTTCTCCACCTGTTCCCTATCCCTCCCCCCAGAAGTCATGGGTCTGGGACTATTATTCTCTTCTGGCAGGCACAGTGCAGTCATCATCAACAACTGTACAGTGAAAAATTTGTGACACATTAGTAAAAAGGGGAAAGGAGGGAACACACCATGGCCAGAAAGGCACCAAGAGGCGAGGAAGAAATCAAAGAGGAGGAAGAATAAAGAAACCCAGACAGACACTGGAAGTTCCATTATGAGCTAAACAACTAGCTCGCCATCAACTTCACCTTCTTCCTCTAGGGTAGCAAGTACACCTCCAGCCAATCCACCTCATTCATCGTTACCTCCCCTGCCAAATGATAGCCACTCTGTTAATGTTAGGATATGGCAGTTCATCTCTATCCATTGCACACTGTGTGGTGCACTGACAACACATGCCAGTGTGGTGGAGGAGAATCAATACCAGGTCATCAGGTGGCATCTGAGGAGGTTCCATCCTGCAGAATATGCTAGGATTCTGGCAGGGAGGGTTCATCATTACTAATAAACTGTCAGCAAGTTGTCATGTGTCCTTAGCGGGTCTGGAAAAGGGGTATAGTGACAGCGGCAGTACTTGGTTTCAGGTGTCATGGTGTTTGGATACAGTTGTGTCCCCAGATGTTATTTACCACACACACACTGTGCACATTGCAGTTGTTGATGGAAGCCACAGTTCCTGTTCTCAAGGGAAAAATATATATTCTAATAACAACGCACCCATGATTTTGGAGGAGGAGCAGGTGGAGAAGATTTAATGGCCATCTTCTTCTTTTTCATATACTGGGGGCTACTTACTCTGCTGCTACTGCCTCAGGCGCATCACTAGAGCCAGTTGTGGCAAATGGAACCTTCATCAACCATCTTCCATGTTACTGCTATTGTTGATCCCATTCCCTTTCAGCTGCCTAATCACCCTGCTACTTAAACAACTCAGCAGCAGAGTATGAACAGCAGTTGCAACTCAGGACTCAGGAGGACATTTGACAGTGGTCACTGGCCAACATGACCTGCTGGTATTATGCCAGTAGGGCATTTTTATTTTTTTCTCAGGGCTTGTGTTTTGAAAAAAAAAAAATAAATAAATAAAAAATAAAAAAACTAGTCCTACAAAAATATAAAAAAAATTGGGGGGTTTGTTTCTAACAAGCCTAAGTCCTACAAATCAATGTTTCTTCAGGGCTTGGGCCTCTAATACATCTAAGTCCTACAAAGGTGTCTAACAACAAATCAAACAAATCATCCTCTACAAAATACTCTATCAAATCAACTATCAGTCCACCCCAGTGGCAGCTTATGTCAGGGGTTCCTTTCTCTATCACTTTACATACAAATGTCTTATTTTATTTTATTGATTTATTTTTTTATTAACTGTCCCCACAATAGCAGTCAAGAACCCCCCCCCAAAAATAAAACAAACAGATTCATTAATTTACCAACACAGGCACCCTCCTCAGACGCCTTTATACAATGTCTTATGTTTTTTATTTTATTTAAGATTTATTATTTATTACGTGCCCCCCAATCCCCTCAAAAAGATCATCCCCTGTTCAACTGATTCTTTCCCCACACCCCACCAACATAGGCACCCTCATGCTCCTTTTATACTATGCCTTTGGGAAATAAAATAATATTTGATATGTGTTGTGTGTAACTTCTATGTTCCCATTGGTTTCAATGGAATGAGCTAGGCGGAAAAAAGCAGAAAATCAGCACTTTTCGCAGGAAATTTTTTGCCAAACGGAAAGTGCCATTTTTCACCGATTTCAGTTTGAGGTGGAAGTTTTTGCCATCCCTACTAATTACTAGCTGGGCAGCACAGCACCCAAAAGTGAACAATTATAAGTGTACAAGGAGATATTCTGGAGATAATCTGGAGGTGATTTGTGGTGATTAAAGTCATAGTAAGACAGTAACATAGTTATTTAGGTTGAAAAAAGACTTGCGTCCATCTAGTTCAACACTTTTCCTATTCCTGTTTACCGTCGTTGATCCAAAAGAAGGCAAAAAAACCCTCAATACAGCAATTTCAAATTCTGCCTTTAATGGGGGGAAAAATTCCTTCTTGATTTCAAATGGCAATCAGATTTCTCCTTGGATCAAGAAGCACTAACTAAATATTAATCCCAATACTAACGTACATAGCCCTTTGCAAAATCTCAAGGTATTTTACTCTTTGTCTCCTGATTACATTAGTGCTGTGAACATGTCAAGCATGTTGCAGTGCAATGGATGTTTTGCTTTTCTCCCCCAGGAAACTTTTTGGAGGTTCAGAAATTGTCCAATTTGTCAGCAATTTTTTGTTTTACAACAGTAGATTGATCATTTGAAAGCTGAAATCTACAAGATGCCTGTGAGCTTCACACAGATACAAAAGAAACAAGTGCCACTGACTCAGAGACTTCCAAGAAATGGCAGTTGGACTACAGTTGGTTCTGGAATGGTTAGAGCTGTGGACAAGAGGCATGCCCCACAGTCTGTGCCTCTTCATAATTCATTTGCTACATTTTCAGAACACTGCCTTAATATTGGAACAGCTGTGGAAGCAGAGACTACTGGTTCACCATCCTGTATTCCACAGGTAAATCAGACTGTAACCACTGATAAACTGACAAAGGTAAGAAGTGAAAACTGCTTTGAGAGGGGGATTGGGGGATTCCATATTAAGAGGTGTGACTTTGGAGGATAGTCATGGTGCTGACAAAGAAGTCAGATGTCTTCCTGTTGCTACAGCTCACAGAGATAGATGACAGATTTTAAAACTTGTTAAGGAAGCAAGACAGAATGGAGAGTTGGATGTCATAGTCCATTTAGGAACAAATGATTTGGCTTGTAGTGAGGTGAGTGTGTTAAAAGATGTTTTTAAGAAGCTATGTAAGGATCTGCAGCAAGTTGCTTCCACTGTGCAGTGAATTGGAGACTTTAATTCATGGCTAGGGAAGTGGGGCCTAAAACATGGGTTTGGCTTTGTTTCTTACACCGACCCTATTTGGTGTAACAAAGAATTGTACAAAAAGGATGGCTCGCATCTTTCTTAACAGGGAACAGAGGTTCTCAGCAAGCAATTCAGAAGTTTTCTTAATAGGTATTTAATCTAGTAGAGGGGGCAATGGAATGATACAGGATAAAACCAATTGCCCCCCACAGCATTGCACAGATGAATTTGATCAAGGTAGGTCTGTGGCACATAGGTCAAAAACCAGTAGACTTCTTCCAAATTCTTACTTCTCTTCATATCTCCATGTACATCATGCATTATCCTCCTTCTTATAACCCCAAACTTTTGTCCTTTACATACAATTGGTTGTGTGACATACCATATGCCCAGAACCTCACACTCCGTCAGAGGTGGGAGGGAGACATAGGTGAGATGGAGGACTGGGAATGGTCAGAGGCCCTATCTAGTCCTAAAGCACTGTCTGTTAATACCAAACATAGACTGATCCAACTTAAGATTTTGCATAGGA
The DNA here is from genome assembly GCA_037306005.1 of Rhinophrynus dorsalis. Lineage (NCBI taxonomy): Eukaryota > Metazoa > Chordata > Amphibia > Anura > Rhinophrynidae > Rhinophrynus > Rhinophrynus dorsalis. The sequence goes on from CM074722.1 coordinate 260,666,715, forward strand.
CTACACACCAATTAGACTAATTAAGATGATGATGTTGCCTGATAATATATGTATCAGATGAAGACAGGACAAGGGCACCTTTTGGCATCTGCTGTGGACTTGCCCTCTGATTCAGGAGTTTTGGCTACAGGTGACAAAAAAACTATCTGGCATTCTTCTTCTGCTCCTGATCCCACTGCTGCCCAGGCTATGTATGTTCTCTATTATACCAGAGGGTCTGTTTTCTGCCCTTCAAACCAGACTAGTTCAGGAGCTCTTGGTAATGGCTCATAAATTAGTAGCATTGAAATGTATGTTGGACATTGCCCCTACGTGCAGTGCCTGGATTCAAATGGTGAATAACAATATACCACATTATTGCTTAATCCAGACTCATACCCCACCAATTTCTCAGACTCTGGGATCCTTGGTTATCTAAACCCTAATCTTTCCAATCCTAACTACTTGTAATACCCACTTTACTATGAACCATGCTTGAAGTCTGCTTCCATGGTCTGGGGTGGGGGCACTTGACCCGTGGAGGGCTTACCGGTAGTTAGGGGATTGTTCTGTTTGTATTGTTATGTTATGTTTTTCAAAAAGCAAAAAAGGATGGGAAAGATAACATGACTTTGTATAACTATGACCTATCGTTATATTATGGAATATCCTTTGACTAAATATTGTGTCTTTTGAATGCTTGTGATATTACTGTAATGTCTTCTTTCTTACCAATAAAAATTATAAAAAAAAAAATAAACAAACAGTAGACTTCGAGCAATGTGTACAAATGCCCGCAGTTTAGGGAATAAGATCCTGAACTCATTGCAATAATAACTATTTAAGATGTGGACTTAGTGGGGATTACCGAGACCTGGTACAATGAAAAAAATGACTGGGATGTACAGTCGTGGCCAAAAGTTTTGATAATGACACATGTATTGGTTCTCAGAAAGTTTGCTGCTTCAGTGTTCTTAGATATTATTGTCCTATGTTACTATGGTATACTGAAGTACAATTACAAGCATTTCATAAGTGTCAAAGGCTTTTTTTGACAATTACATCAAGCTTGTGCAAAGAGTCAATATTTGCAGTGTTGACCCTTTTCTTTCAAGACATCTGCAATCCACCCTGGCATGCTGTCAATTAACTTCTGGGACACATCCTGACTGATTGCAGCCCATTCTTGCATAATCAATGCTTGTAGTTTGTCAGAAATTGCGGGTTTTTGTTTGTCTACCCGGCTCCTGAGGATTGACCACAAGTTCTCAATGGGATTAAGGTCTAGGGAGTTTCCTGGCCATGGACCCAAAATTTTAATGTTTTGTTCCCTGAGCCACTTAGTTATCACTTTTACCTTATGGCAAAGTGCTCCATCATGCTGGAAAAGGCAAAGTTCGTCACCAAACTGTTCTTGCATGCTTGGGAGAAGTTGCTCTTGAAGGATGTGATGGTACCATTCTTTATTCATGGCTGTGTTCTTAGGCAAAATTGTGAGTGAGCCCACTCCCTTGACTGAGAAGCTACCCCACACATGAATGGTCTCAGGTTGCTTTACTTTCGGCATGACACAGGACTGATGGTACCGATCACCTTGTCTTCTCTGGATAATCCTTTTTCCCCAAACAATCAGAAAGGGGATTCATCAGAGAAAATGACTTTGCACCAGTCCTCAGCAGTCCAATCCCTGTACCTTTTGCAGAATATCACTCTGTCCCTGATGTTTTTCCTGGAGAGAAGTGGCTTGTTTGATTCCCTTCTTGACACCAGGCCATCCTCCAAAAGTCTTCACATCACTGTGCTTGCAGATGCACTCACACCTGCTTCCTGCCATTCCTGAATAAGCTCTGCACTGGTGGTGCCCCGATACCACAGCTGAATCTACTTTAGGAGATGGTCCTGGTGCTCTCTGGACTTTCTTGGGTGCCCGGATGCATTCTTCACAACAACTGAACCTCTCTCCTTGAAGTTCTTGATGATACGATAAATGGTTGATTTAGGTGCAATTTAACTAGCAGCAATATCCTTGCCTGTGAAGCCCTTTTTGTGCAAAGCAATGATGACAGCACTTTTTCCTTGTAGGTAACCATGGTTAATAAAGGAATAACAATGATTTCAAGCACCACCCTCCTTTTAAAGCTTCCAGTCTGTTGTTCTAACTCAATCAGCATAACAGAGTATTTTCCAGCTTTGTCGACGTCAACACAAGAGAATCACTGACATGATGTCAGCTGGTCCTTTTGGGGCAGGGCTGAAATGCAGTGGAAATGTTTTTTTGGGATGAAGTTCATTTTTATGGCAAAGAGGGGCAATTCATCTCGTCAATCTTCATAACATTCTGGAGTATATGCAAATTGCCATCATCTAAACTGAGGCAGCAGACTTTGTGAAAATTAATATTTGTGTCATTCTCAAAACTTTTGGCCATGACTGTAGAAATACCAGGGTACTCTCTATTTAGAAAAGAAGGAAAGGCAGAAAAGGAGGAGGTGTTGCCATTTATATCAAAAATAGCTTAAAGGTTAAATGTATACAGGGTATGGAGGAGAACACAGAGACTGTTTGGATAACTTTAGAATATGAGAAGATGGTCACTCGTATGGGTGTGATCTATAGACCCCCAGGACAAACAGAGGAGTTGGCTCAACTGCTGGTCAAGGAGGTAACTAAAATGACTGTGAATGGTGAGGTTATTATTATGAGGGATGTTAACCTTTCTGATATGAACTGGAAAAACCAAGCAGCAGGTTCAGCCAGGAGTAGAGATATCGTAAATTCTTTAGAACAATAAGTTCTTAGTCAATTAGTAGAAGAACCAACTAGGAAGGATGTCACACTAGATTTATTATTTACTAATGGAGACTTTGTATCAGATGTAACTGTAGGAGAGTGTTTGGGCTCCAGTGATCATCAATCTGTGTAGTTTATATAAAGACAGAGGCAGGTTGTGCCACACAAAAACAAAGGTTCTAGACTTTAGAAAGGCTGATTTTTCTAAAATGGAAACATTTTTTATGTCAGTCTTTAACAACATGTAGATCTTTAGATGGAGTCAAGGAGAAATGGGGTTATCTGATATGTGTTTTACTAAACTCAATAGAGCATTGCAATTGGCATGTCAGCAAGAGTAAAAGAAAAAGATAACCACTGTGGTACTCTGCAGAAGTGGCAAATATAGTAAAGGAGAAAAAAGAAGCATTTAAGAAATAAAAGCAGACGCAAAAGGAAGAAGATAGGTATTGGTACAAGACTAGGCTGAAGGAGGCCAAATGCATTATATTATGTGCCAAAGCATACACAGTGTAAAAAATTGCCCAGTCAATAAAAAAGAGGGTACTTTTTTTTAGATATATAAGTGAAAGGAGGAAAATGAAACAAGGAATAGTTATACTGAAAACATAAAATGGAAACTATGTAAATGAGAATAAAGGGCTAGCTGACTGTCTCAATGAATATTTTTGTTCAGGTTTTTACAGAGGAAGATGAAGGGAAGGGACCTCTGTTAGACAAAAGAAATGGCAAGACATGGGAAACATACATGTTTTCAGAAGAAGAAGTTCTACTTCACCTTTCTAAGTTAAAAACAGATAAATCAATGGGACCAGATGGGATACACCCAAAGTTATTAAAAGAACTTAAGTGTGTTCTGGTAAAACCTTTAACAGAATTATTCAATCAGTCACTATCAACAGGAGTAGTTCCAGAGGATTGGAAGGTAGCAAATGTAGTACCACTTCACAAAAAAGGTAGCAAGGAAGGGTCTGTTAACTATAGACCAGTAAGTCTTACATCAGTAGTGGGAAAATTAAAGGAGACTATGCTAAAGGAAAGAATTGTTGAATATCTGAATTTGAATGGCTTGCAGGATACCAAACAGCATGAGTTTACAGCAGGGAGATCTCGTCAAACTAACCTCATAGATTTTTTTGACTGGGTAACTAAAATAGTAGACCAAGGGGGAGCAGTAGATATAGCTTATCTAGATTTCAGTAAAGCATGGGACTCTGTCCCTCATATAAGAGTCATTAATAAATTGCAGTGTTTGGGTCTGGATGCAAAAAAAAATAGTTAAAGGCAATGGCTGAGTGACAGGAGACAGAGGGTGGTAGTCAATGAAGAATATTCAGACGAAAGGAGTGTTACTAGTGGGGTACCTCAGGCGTCTGTACTGGGCCCCATTCCTTTTTATATTTTTATTAGTGATATTGCAAAAGGTCTTCAAGGAAAGGTATGCCTTTTTGCAGATGATACAAAGATCTGCAATAGGGTAGACATTCCAGGGGGAATAAGCCAAATGACAAATGATTTAGGTAAATTAGAAGAATGGACAAGAGTGTTGCAGCTGCAGTATAATGTTGGTAAATGTAAAATAATACACTTTGGACATAAAAATCCAAAGGAAAAATATACTATTAAGGGTACTGTGCTGTCAGAGACAACAGAGGAAAGGGATTTGGGAGTAATTATTTCTAATGACTTAAAGATAGGCAGGCAATGTAATAAAGCAGTAGAAAATGCAATCAGGGTGCTGGGTTGTATAGCTAGGGGCATTAGTAGCAGAAAAAGGAAAGTGGTCATGCCACTCTATAGATCTCTAGTTAGATCTCACCTAGGGGTAGATTTAAAGGCACGCATTAGGCAAAAAAAACACCAATGGGTGTTTTAACGTGTAGTATGCCATTCAAAGGGACATGTAATGAACTGCTAACTGCAGTTCATTAAGTAATACGGCCGCTACACTAACGTGTGTATTGACCCATGTAAAAAAAACAAAACAAAACAAAACAAAAAACGCTCCAATTTGCCATTTAAAGGACTGCATTAGCTGAAAATCATTTGGTAAGGGACTCACTGCATAAAACTTAAGGCCCAGTTTGTTTAGCCTTAAAGTCCCTTATCGGATCTTTTGCCAGCTAACACAGCTATTAACTGGCAAAAAAAAAAAAAAAAAGTCCTCAGTGGATGTATTGATTCGGGGGTCCTAAGTTCCACATCAATACATCCAAAGTGCCTAAAACATGTCCAAAGTTAGTAGGATTAACCCTATGACTGCCAGTGGGGTATAATTGCTCTGCCAGCATTCATAGGGTTAACCAACTAAGTAAAGCAACATTGCATTAACACTTACCGTTAATCCTGATGTCCAGCAGAGTCCACAGCTTCTGTCCGTCTCTTCAGTCTTTTCATCCTTTTGTTTTCTTTCTTCTATCTACCGCCTTCTCTTCAGTCTTCTTTCTTCTCATTCTACTTTCTTCTGCCTGTAAAATAAAATAAAAGATTAAATACCAAGCATGAACGAAGACATTGTTTAGCCTTTTGAGTGGCAGAGGGGTACGCAACGCATTGCAAAGCAATGCGTTGCAAACCTCACTGGCACTCAAATGTTTAAATAGTATTGTGCCATGAAAATTCCCACATTAAGTGCTTCTATTTAATTCCCAAAAGTATAATAATGCCAAGAAGAAATAGTGTCAATTTACACAGAAATAAATGTCATACATTAAGTAAATGCACTTAGCTAAATTCTTCATGTCTCACATCCCAGCCAATGAAATTCGAGTGGCTGTACTTTAATCTGATTGGCTGGGATGTGAGTAAGAACATCCCAGCCAATGGCTGTGAGGGAAATGGAAGTGAGCCTGCCCATGTTTAAAGGCAGGCTCACTTCCAATGTCCTCAGTGTGTTACGAGCATCGGCCCATATAAGACTGCGAAGAGGGACTCGTGTTGGACATCTGTGTCTCCGCTGCCACCACCCTCGCGGCCGCTCCAAGCGGCGGAAACATGAAGAATTTAGCTAACTGCATTTACTTAGCATTAATGCATGACATTTATTTCTGTGCATATGGGTACTATTTCTTCTTCACACGATTATACTTTTGGGCATTAAATAGAGGCATTTAATGTGGGAATTTTCATTGCGCAATGCCACTTAACCCTTTGAGTACCAGTGAGGTATGCAATGCATTGCTTTGCAATGCGTTGTGTACCCCTCTGCCAATCAAAGGGTTAAACAATGTCTTCATTCATGATTGGTATTTAATCTTTTATTTTCTTTTACAGACAGGAGAAAGAGAAGAAAGAAGACTGAGAGAAGGCAGAAGATAGAAGAAAGAAGAGAAGACAGAAGGACAGTGGATGACAGTTAATTGTAACATGGATCAGTTAATGATCGGTGCTTGGCAGTATGTCAGGCACTGAAAAGTAATTGTTTTTTAATGTTAAGTTCCCAATATCGCTGCTCTTAGCGGAGTATTGGGAACTTATCTCATAAAACGGTCGTTTAGCCACAAGACCGTTTCTGTGGCTTAACGTCCTTTGTGATTTTAGCTGGTAGGGTCTCTGAATACCGCGTCAGACATGTTCGTTTTTCAGCTGGTATTCACTTTGGCTCTCTCAGCTATGTTAACGTCTGCCTTTAAATCTACTCCCTAGAGTATTGTGTACAGTATTAGAGACCCAATCTCTAGAAGGATATAGATACTCTAGAGAAAATTCAGAGGAAAACAAATTTCAGGATAGACTAAAGGATCTGAACAGGTGTAGCTTGGAGGAGAGAAGAGAGAGAGGGGATATGATAGAAACATTCAAATACATGAAGGGATTCAACAAAGTGCAGGATGGAAGTACATTTCAAAGGAGTAAAAATGTTAGGACAAGAGGCCATAGTCTAAAACTAGAGGGACACAGGTGTTGAAGTAACGTAAGAAAGTTTTACTTCACTGAGAGGCTAGTATATAAGTGGAATAGACTACCAGCAAAAGTGGTAGAGGTTAATACAGTGGCAGAATTTAAAGGGGAACTACCACCCCACACAATGTTTACCTTTACTAAGTCCCCATCTGGGGACTAGCGCTATTAAGCGTTTTTTCTTATGTTAAGGACAGCTTTATGCCTATCCCATGCATGCTTAAAGGGGAACTACCACCCCACACAATGTTTACCTTGTGTTTACCCCATCTGTCGACTAGCTGCTTAGTAGCATTAGTCGCCAGAATAATTACCTTACTTAATAGATTTCTCCCCTCTTCCATGGGCGACAGGCAGGATGGAGAGCGGACATCTTCCCATTGTGACGTCGGCGCACCTGCACTGTCAGTCACAGCCGGAGCCAAATGGCTTCTAGCAACGCCTTCTGACCCATCTGGGACTGACAGCGCAGGCGTGTGGACGTCACAATGTGAAGATATCCGCGCTCCGTCCTGCTTGTCACCCATGGAAGAGCGGAGAAAATAAGGTAATTATTCTGGCGACTAGCGCTACTAAGCAGTTAGTCACCAGATGGGGATTTAGTAAAGGTAAACATTGTGTGGGGTGGTAGTTCCTCTTTAAGCATGCATGGGATAGGCATAAAGCTATCCTTAACATAAGAAAAAAAAAAGGACCAAAAAAAGTTTGACGTTTTTTTCAGTAGGAAAATGGGCAGACTAAATGGGCCGAATGGTTCTTAACTACCATCAAATTCTATGTTTCAGTGTCACTTAAGCAGGAAGTTAGTGTTGTGGGCAAATTACAAATGCACTCTACATACTAACACATTTTTCAAGGTATATGTTGCTGTAGGACTCACAACTTTGACTTCCAGCTACTTATTTCTCCACTACAGCCCTCAGAAGAAGTAATATTGTGCTGGGAAATGTTGCACCATATTAAACATAGGAAAAAAATGTGTTAAAATAGGAGAAAAGAGAAAATGTGTTGAATAGGTGAAAAATGTGTTAGAATATGCAAAACATGTGCTAGAATAGGATAATAATGTCTTCGAATAGGCGATAAATATGCTGGAATAGGTGAAATGGAGGAAAATTTTGCATTGGGGAAAAAAGAAAACTTCAGCGAAAAAGGAGAAAAATCCGTTTTTCACGAAAAGTCATACGGGAAATTTTTCTCACTTTCCGCCCACCCCTAATCAACAATGGCAATGTGCACAATTTATGACAAGTCAGTGAGAAGGGGAAAGGAGGGAATACACCTTGGAACACAGACACCATGACATTTATGTAAACATGTTAAAGCCAAACACCCACCACAGAAATCGAGCACTGCTGTTGCTGTACCCCTCGACTCTCCAGAAAGGCAACAAGAGCTGAGGCAGATATCAAAGTGGAGGAACATTAGAGCAACCCAGCCAGAGGCTGGAATTTCGATGATGAGTGGAATAACTAACTCACCATGTCCTTCTTGCTCTAGGGTAACTATATTTTCAGCCAATCCACCTCATTCATTGTTACCTCCCCTGCCCAGTTATAGCCACTCTGTAGATGTTAAGATGTGGCAGTTTGTGTCCACCCATTGCATAATGTGTGGTGCACTGACCACACATGGCAGTATATTGAAGGAGAATCACAAGGAGGACATCAATTGGCACCCAGGGAGATTATATCCCACAGAATACGCAAAGCTGGTGGCAGGTAGGGTTCATCATTACTATTAAATTGTCAGCGAGTTGTCATGTGTCCTTAGCGGGGTATGGATAAAGGGCATAGTGACAGCAGCAGTACTTGGTTTCTGGTGGGGGGATTTCACATTGGGTACCCTAAGTGTCATGGTGTTTGGATAGAGTTGTGCCAGGTGTTTCATGTGAGTGCATATGTACCCATTTTTCTAGTTCCCAGTCCTTCCCTTATATACACTGTGCACATTGCAGTTGATGATTTAAGAGGCACAGTTCCTGCTCTCAAGGGAAACATTTCTATTCTCAACACACCCATGCTTTTGGAGGAGGGGTCGGTGGAGATGCATTATTGGCATTACTGGAGCTAGTAGTGGCAAGTGGAACCTTTATCATCCATCACCCATGATACTGCTGTTGTTGGTCCCATTACCTTTGAGCTTCCTAATCATCTTGCTGCTTAAACAAGTCAGTAGCAGCAGCAGCAAGAACAGCAGTCACAAATTCCTCATCTACATCAGGGCTTTTGACAATGACCACTGGTTACTGGCCAACAAAACATGACTTGCTGGCACTAGGCCAGTAGGGCATTTTTTTTTTCTCAGGGCTTGTGCTTTAAAAAAAACAAAAAAAAACAACAAATCAATGTTTCCTTAGGGCTTGTGCCAAACAAGTCCTTCAAATCAATATTTCCTATGGGCTTGTGCCTCTAATACATCTAAGTCCTACAAATCAATGTTTCCTCAGGGTTTGAGCCTCTAACAACAAATCTTACAAATCATCCTCTACAAAATACTCTGTCACGTCAAAGTATCCGTCTACCCCAGTTGCAGCTTACTGTCCCCCCAATACCAGTCAAGAACCCTCACCCAAAACAAATTCCCTATTCAACTGATTCTTTCCCCACACTCCACCAACATAAGCACCCTCATATCCCTTTTATACTATGCCTTTGGGAAATAAAATAACATTTGCTATGTGTTGTGTGTAAATTCAATGCTCCCGTTGATTTCAATGGAATGAGCTAGGTGAAAAAATCAAAAAATAACACTTTTTACAAGAAATTATTCACCAAGCAGGAAGTGCCCTTATTTGATGATTTTGGTTTGAGGTAGTGTTGAGCGAGCGTGCTCGGCCGATGCTCGGATCGGCTCGAGCATCGCTCTGCTCGGCACATGGCGGTACTCGTACGAGTACCGCCATGTGCTCGCCCGACATGTTCGGGTGAAGAGGATCTGTGCCGGAAGAGGCACAGATCCGAAGACGCTCCGCTGGACCACCAGGGAATGGAGGTACGGGGGCATTGCGGAGATGAAGGGGGCATTGCGGAGATGAAGGGGGACATTGTGGAAGAGGGGCATAGACTCTATGCCCCTCTTCCACAATGTCCCCCTTCATCTCCGCTATGCCCGTCTTCCACAATGTGCCCCTTCATCTCCGCTATGCCCCTCTTCCACAATGTCCCCCTTCATCTCCTATGCCATAGAGGAGATGAAGGGGGACATTGTGGAAGAGGGGCATAGCGGAGATGAAGGGGGACATTGTGGAAGAGGGGCATAGACTCTATGCCCCTCTTCCACAATGTCCCCCTTCATCTCCGCTATGCCCCTCTTCCACAATGTCCCCCTTCATCTCCGCTATGGCATAGGAGATGAAGGGGGACATTGTGGAAGAGGGGCATAGCGGAGATGAAGGGGGACATTGACCAGGCACCCTCCGCTCATCAGAGCAGGGGGTGCCTGGTTTAATGCTCGAGTGCTCCCATTCATTTGAATGGGGCTCGGGTGCTCGGCCGAGCACTCGAGCATCAGGGGGTGCTCGGTCAGAGCACCCGAGCACCCGAGCATCGGGGTGCTCGCTCATCCCTAGTTTGAGGTAAAAATATTCGCCAATCCCTACAAATAACTATCTATATTTCAGCAGTTGCCACTTGGAGAGATGGGAGACCAATATCCCTAGGGGCCAATTTTATAGGATTAAATGTAATTGTGCAGAGCAATGGATTTTTGGGAACAATCTGAGAAATTAAAGAAAACATTTATTACAAAAGGTTATCCAAATAATGTTCGAGGTAAAAATGTTCGCCAATCCCTACAAATAACTATCTACATTTCAGCAGTTGCCACTTGGAGAGATGGGAGACCAATATCCCTAGGAGCCAATTTTATAGGATTAAATGTAATTATGCAGAGCAATGGATTTTTGGGAACAATCTGAGAAATTAAAGAAAACATTTATTACAAAAGGTTATCCAAATAATGTTGTAGAAAATTATTACTTTCTGGTGGCGTCTATTGAAAGGGGAAGTATTATACATCCTGAAAGACAAAAAAGATACAAACAAGACTATAAAACAAAACAAAATGCATCACAATTCATAATAAAATATAATAGTTCACACTTACAAATAAAGAAGGTACTTAAGAAACACTGTCATATATTATTACAGGATCCATTCTTAACTGTTCATATCACACATAACCCCACAATAATATTTGCTAAAAATAAAAAAATTACAAATATATTTTCCAAAAAGAAACCGCCATCAATGGAAATAAAAAACAAAATAATTTTTTGATACAAAAATGTATATATTGTGTAATATGAACAGATATATAACTTGCAAATATATTTGTAACACAAAATACATAGTATAATTTGTCCCTGCAACAAAATATATATGGGTATAATTATGAGGAGGCTAAAGGACAGATTTGTAGCACTCAGAAGAGCAATATTAACATCAGATACTAAATATTCACTAGCAAAATATTATAAAGAACAACATAGTTAGTAATTCTATGGATAATACTATTGTAAGAAGATTTAAAAACTGTGCCAGAGAGAAACATTTTGGATCTACAACTGTGATACTCAATTCAATTGTCTCCGGTAAAGCCACCATTAGGGCAAAAAAGCCCAACTACCGTACCCATTTACGTAGTATTCAGTTATCCTACCATAATGGCTAATAACTGCAGTCCTGAAAAATGTTCTTACATTCAAATCCTGTGCAGCATTTTTTTCTGACCTCACAGTGTGGCAAAACAGATGATAATTAACGAAAGATACATCCATATTAATGTAAAACAGCTAATGGTCAACGTGATATATCGACCTTGATTGTTGTCAAGACAAGTTAAATCTCACAGCCAATCACAACACACCAAAGAATCAAATATGTTCAAATGCACCTATATATAACCGAAAATAACTTACCTACTTTGTGTACGTTTTGAGTTTTTGTGAGCTAGATAGAGCGAGAGAGAGAACAGCATAGATTGGAGTGAGGTAGACGGCGTTAGGAGCGGAGAGATCTGGTAAACCAATAGTGACACATAATACACCTTTGCACATTTGTTCTACACACATACAACATTTTTTTTACTAACACAGTACACACATTTATCTTTTATTTTTGACAGTGAGTGCAAGGGAGTGACAGAGAGTGAGTGTGATCGAACGTATCTGTGAGGGCCTGTGTGAGTGCCTGGGTGTGAATGGGTGAGAGATGGCTGGGAGAGCAGGAGAGAGAGATAAGGAGAGAAGCAGGAGGAGGACGATCAGGAGGACATCCTGGTTAGGGTTAGGAGTGGGAGAGGCAAATCAGCTGGGCAGAGGGGTACCTGATCTAGGAGAAGTACACAGAAAAAAGGGACAAAATTGCCAATGGGACGAGTGGTATTTATCTGGGAGCACTTCACACAGCCATTGACATCGCAGGTAGGGCCTGAAAGCCACAGAAGCTGCAGTACCCCAAATACCCATTTGAGGAGAACAGGGTCCTCATACAAAGTATCCTGAAAAGAGAGAATATTCTGTACCACAGGGTTTGAGGGCAAAGAAGAAGGTCACATGGAGAAAGGTCCTAAGCAGGGTCAACTCCATCTCCAGCTGCAACCGGTCAATAGAGTCCATCAAAAAGCGCTTGGGTAATTGCAAGCTGATCATCAAGAACAAGATGGGTGAAGTGGGCATTCACGCCAGAGGCACCGGAGGTGGGCCCCATCTCAACATTACCTTCAACCCCTTGAAGGAGATGCTACAACAGAATCTGTCAGCAACTCTTGTTGTGGGGATTCCAGGAGGGAGTTACTCTGGAGATGACAGGACCCTCCGGTAAGTGCATCATTCCATAACTACACACCACATAAACCCCCGTACCTAGTATGTCTCAACACAGTGACAGCTGAACACATGGCCAGCATTCCTTAACACAAGTTCACCAACACAGCTCTAAGAGGGTTGAAGCAAGGACAGAAACCCTGTACAAATAGGATGGGTTTAGAAGGATAAATCAATGTTTCTTCAGGGCTTGGGCCTCTAACAACAATTCTAACAAATCATCCTCCAAAAGTATCAGTTCACCACAGTGGCAGCTTATGTCAGGGGGTTCTTGTCTCTATCACTTTACATACAAATTTCTTATTTTAGTATTTCAATCAAGAAACCGCCCCCAAAACAAATTCCCTGTTCAAGTGATTTATTCCACAGACTCCACCCACCAACACAGGCACCCTCCTCAGACCCCTTTTATAACATGTCTTATGGAATTTTTTTTATTGTATTTAGGATTTATTTTTTCATTAACTACCGCCACAATCCCAATAAACACCCCCCACTTTTAAACTAAGTATTTGCTATGTGATGTGTGTAAATTCAATGTTTAAATTTCTTATTTCATTTATTTATTACTGCCCCCCAATACCAGTCAACAACCACCCAAAACAAAACAGACCCCTTTTATACCATGTCTTATGGAGTTTTTTTTATTGCATTTAGGATTTATTTTTTATTAACTGCACCCCAATCCCAGTAAGCAACCCCTCAAAAAAATCACCCCCTGTCCAACTGATTCTTTCCCCACACCCCACCAACATAGACACCCTCATGCCCCTTTTATACTATGCTTTTGGGAAATAAAATATTTGCTGTGTTTTGTGTAAAATCAATGTTCCCGGGTATTTCAATGAAAGAGCTAGATGAAAAAAGCAAAAAAAAAAAAAAACAGCACTTATCGCAGGAAATTATACACCAAGTGGGAAGTGCCATTATTTGCCAATTTTATTTTGAGGCAAACATTTTTGCCCATCCCTAGTGATGGACATGCTGCCATATTCATTTGTAGAAAACCAGGGTTTCAGAGAACTGATGTCATGTTTATCTCCATATACACACACATCAATCACACCACACCAGTCCCCCACCCACCACCACTACCATATACATCTGCCACATTGTAGCTTGTACTTTTTTTACATAAATAAGTGCCTGTGTTAACATGTTATTCAAGGTATGCTGTATGTTGTTCTAGGACTCACAACTTTGACTTTCAGCTACTTATTTCTCCATGTCAGTCCTCAGAAGAAGTAATATTGTGGTGGGAAATGTGGCAGCATAAGAAAAATAGAAGAAAAATTTGTTGGCATTGGCGAAAAAGAGGAAAATGTTGCTTTGTCAAAAAAAGAGAAAACTTTTGAGAAAAAAGCAATACTACTACAGATATGTGTTCCATTATTGTAATTCTCTCTCTTGTCTGTTTATATCCTTATGGATATATGAAGTAGAGAATAAGCTCCCCATTCTGACTTTGACTTCTGTTTTTCACATTAATATTGGATATGCTACGGGAATTATGCTTTCTACATGATACACATCACTACAATGTGTTTAAACTGTTACTAGACTAAAAATGGCAACTGCAAAAAAGCAAAGTTTAAAATGTCACCGGGTCCATTACAGTAGTTTTGGGATGTATGTTCTACTGTATGAGTTTATGAATGCATATTGGTGGAGTTTGGTATTAACCCCTTGGATGCTAGAAAGATCTCCAATGAGGCCTCTATAGCATCCAAGGTGTTAATGCTGAACACCATCAGTATGCATCCATAAATTCATACAGTAGAATGTATCCACACCGCAATGGACATGGTGGCATTTTAAACTCCACTTTGTATATGCACCATTCTTAAGCTGGTATAATTTCAAATGCACTGTACTGACCCATGGTATTACCACAGCAAGATTTCCATAGTAAGTCTTAATATTGGGGAGGGGCTTCATTAGAATCTTCTGGGCTCTGTAGAACAATGTGAGTCTGCCAACCTCCCCCCCATTTGATCTGGAGAAAGCCTGAATAACATCTACAAACACATCCTTATTGGAGAAAGTGAGCTGCTGCATCATGAACCCACATATTGAAAGTTAACCCTTTCAATGCCAGAGGAGTGTCCAAAATATTGTTAAATGCAGAATAAAGGAAAGAGAAGAGGCTCACTGACAATATTCTTATTATTCTTATCTGAGTAGCTGGCAGCTACCACGTGTGAAGATGTCAGCAGCAGTCAGAACACTGGTCTTACAGTAAAGAGTTGCATTCTTCATTGCTAATTCCATTAAAACTATACCCTCTGCACCTTTTGTATTTATACCCCTTTATTGTGAAAAAAGGCAGAATCAAGTACAAATGCAAATTTGCAAAGATATTTATTCCAGAAAATATTCATGTTACATATCTTTCACAGTGGTGGACAATGTATGGATGTTTCAGGATCCTCTGTTCTAGAGGAAGGCAAAACATTGTATTTTGTCCTGTGGGAATTTTGGTATCATGAAAATTCCTATGACCACAAGGCTGGAAGGCTGGTGTTGAATTATAAGAGTTGAAGTCTGACAGCAGCTGGATGGCTCACAATCCTGTCTACCAGACAGTGGAACCAAGTTGAGTGGTCAGAATGACTAGTTCTATAGCTACAATGGGACAAATTTGGGAGGTCAATATTTGTGGCTACCAGTGAAGTAGGTAAAGGCTGGAAGTCTGTATTTGTGGTTCTTTGGCAGTCTTTAGACAAGATTTAGGGGGTCAAAATGTATGTTTCTATGGCTACCAGTGCAGTGGGACAAGGCTGAGGGTTTTTTAGAGGAAAAAGTGGAAACACTGAACTTTTTGCTGAAATTTCCACAGAAGGCAAACATTAGTGTTTTTCATAGTATCTTTTTTGGGGGAATGTTTTTATTCATCCCTGATCTCTATTTCCTTTGTTTCTCTCCATGTCACAGGAAATTGTAAAATGTTACAAAATGTTCCTTTGTCCTGCAAGTGCTTTAGGGATGACATTTGGGGCAAGGATATATTATAGTGTTAACAATGGTAGAGTTAGTTGAATGCACTGGTATGCTCTAAAGCAATAGTACATAACCATACACACAAGTGGATTATTTATAATCTAACATGTATAGGCTAATAAAATGAGAGGCACTGGTGGATTCATGAACCCCCCTCCCAGTAGATGCCTATAAATCAATGACAAATTAATTATACATTAAAACTAATGAAAAGTGACAAACATAAGCCTTTATAATTTCATATAAATCAATAACTTTTTGTGGAAAAACCAAAAAAAAAGTAAAAGAAAGAAGTAAGGTCATGTTTTGTATTAGTTGCAGGCCTGGGTTGCATTGAAGTTGATAACTTTAACTAGTTTTTTTTCCAAATAGTATTCAATGGGAGTCTGTTAGATGAAAATATTAGTGACACTTATGAACTTTGATCCAATCTAGGATGTAGGAAGACACTGTTTAAAAGATGAGTTAACTATGTTTCTTCAATCAGCTGAGATCTTTAATGGAAATACTACATCTAACATTATAGAAAAGTTAACAACACCATGCGTAATATTTATGCCAAGTGATAACTATACTGACTTTGGTACTCTTTACTGAATTCTTTATTTTACATGTAAAGAGATTAATCATATGAAAGATTTGCTTAGTTTTGTCAAGAACCTCTTTATGTATTGATGTCAAATTTCATTGTGAATAAAACATTTTCCAAATACTTTTTTAAAATATCACATCTACAAGCTGAAAAGAACTTGGATGCAAAATTTTTTTGTAAAGTTGATACCTTTATTGGCTAACTAAACAGATTTAAAATGCAAGCTTTCAAGACTTCTTAGGTCTCTTCCTCAGGCATGTTATATCTGAGGAAGAGACCTAAGAAGTCTTGAAAGCTTGCATTTTAAATCTGTTTAGTTAGCCAATAAAGGTATCAACTTTACAAAAAATTTTTGCATCCTGTATTTCTACGGCTAACACGGTACCAACTCTCATCTATTACTGAAAAGAACTTGGACATTGATTTATTGAATAATTTAGCGAAAATTAAGATTATGTGTCAACTGCAAGGCAAAATATTAGTAAATGAGGAAGCAGTTAAATGACTTTTTAGTTGATACATGTAATCCAAGTGTCTTGCTTCTTACTAAACATATTTCCTAATACATAAACCTCAGTGGTTAAATATGATTTTTATACCCAAAACTATTTGTCAGTAATCTTGACAAAGAGTAGATCTGATAGGCTGTTCTTTTTGCAGATTGATGAATTCTGGCCTAAGTTTCTTGAGTATTAAAGGGATCCTATCACTTAAACATATATTTAAAAGGGAATTCTCACTGTTTAAGTACTATTCATCTTAAAGTGCTGTCCCAGTTAATCTTTAATCCATTTTTTAACGTAATGCAGTATAGCCTAAGATTTTACCTTTTGAAAATAAGCCAATGACATCAGTTTGTGGCATTTTATAACTAATGGGCACAAATATTTATTGACTTTGGGCATTTTATAAACCATTGACCCGCACATCTAAACATTGTTTAACGCTTTGAGCCCATACCCCTCTGGCACTCAAAGGGTTAGACTATGCATAGATGTGCAGGTTCTTTTTATGGAACATTTATTGTATCTCCATTTATTTACAGATATAAGAGGAGAAGATGAAAGACAGAAGAAAGACCAGAGGAAGAAAGAAGAGAGAAAGAAGAAGATGGACAGTAGCTGATCAGGGTGCTGAAGACTTCCCTAGACATCAGAATTAACAGTATGTGTTACTTTTTATGGGCTGCTGCTTCGTTACTTAGTTGGATTAAACCTGTGAGTGCCAGTGGGGTAATTATACCTCACTGGCACTCATAGGGTTAATTCTACTAAGTTTGGAAACATTTTGGGTGTACTTTGGATGTATTCATATGGGGCTTAAGGCCCCATATTAATACAACCACTGGGTTTTTTTCACTTTTTTTCACATGAAATTCCTGCGTCAGCTGTTGAAGTTGCACTAAGGGATTCCACGCCCAAAAAACAGGGTCTCTAATTTCCCATGATAAAGTGGGTCCCTTAATGCATCTTAGCACCTAATGCAGTCCTTTGAATTGCAGTGTAGATCGTTTGTTAAATGTTTTATGGGGGGGAAATGGCTGCTAAGTTTAGCAGCCGATATGCTTCATTTTCTGCCGGCAGTTCTTCATAGCACAGTTCTTTGAATTCCTTACTATGCTTGAAAAACTGCTGTCAGATTTTGTTATGGCATCAAACTGCTTTAAATTGAGCCAAACGTATCTATGTAGCATTCCTTAATGAGCATAATTATTCCTATGAATAACTTAAAAAATAATTTGCTAGATAAAAACGTCTATTATAGCATATTGCTGATTTTGAAAGCTCTTTCATAAACGCCAATGTTGTTTTTGGGTGATAGGATTCCTTTAATATGTTTTAATGAAATTCATTTGGCTTGAAAGTTACCTCAAATTCTTGAAATATATGGAAAACAAAAGAAAAAAACATTATTTCTGGTTACTCCATGCCATATAGTGCAATTTTATTCCAGTCTAATCTATCTTAGAAGAATTTACAGAATTACCTAAGTGAATTTATGATTTGGAAAAGATAGAGCTACCACATCAAAGAAACATTGCAGACTGACAGTTTATCCAACCTTGCAAGAACAAAGTGTTTGAAACAATTTGCATGTATTGTACTTTATATACAATAGAACACTATCAGAATTTCATATTTTCTGTTTTGAATGTAGAATGTTAAAAATGACATTTAAACAGTAGTAGGGCATTTTCATTTCTGCTTTTCTTAAAAAAGTACAATTACATTGTCATCTTTAGCACTTCACATTGGACATGGTTTAATTATTAATGTGTTTCCCTCAGAGAATGACTCGATCATGTCACAATTCTAGACAAATAAGGCTAATGCAAAATCATAAAATATTCAATTGACTACTGCTGAACTGACAGGAAATTAATTCTATGAACACTTTTGATATTACCAGAAAATGAGTTTGAAACTCATGCAACGGAAATAAATGTGTTCATAATTTGCTCAAGGGTAAGACTCATCTTTCAATAGGCTAGTGTCTTTTTCATTTACACTATGACTATACTCCCTTACATTTGGATACTTAATATAGCCTTATGTGTAGGAACTGTGTTTTTTAGAAAGAACACAAACAAATGCTTTACGATTTATAAACTGTAACCACATTTCAAAATATTTGCTTCAATTTTAAAGTCTTTGTTTACAATTAAAAAAATAGAATTTCCTTTTAAAATATTCAATATAGTTTTAAATTATATCACTGTATTATAAGAGTCTTAGTGACATTATTGAAAGCATTGTAGAGTTAAAATGATTCTTTTTAACTCGTTATCATTTTCTTAGAATTTTCATGCTGCATAAAACCTGCCAATAATTTTGGCATAAGTAGATTCTAACTAAACTTTGTTTGGCGACAGAACAACAAGACAATTCTTACCAACTCCAATCAGAGTGAAATGACTGGAAAAAAGAGAAGAAAGCTCCAAAGAAAACTTAATCTCCATTTGCTTCCAAACGATCAAACTAAGAGCTTCTAGTTTGACCCATGCCATTGTTATTTCCATTAATACCTGTAGAAAAATAGTATAGGGTGATAAGAAAAAAAAATTCAACTTGACATGAGTAACTTCCTGACTAGAGGTGAAAGAAAAGTCTTATTTACTTTTTGCTGGAATTTTCGTGAAAAAAAATACAGTGCAACTTTTTTTTGTGGAAATCTCAGCACATTGAATTTTCCATTAGAATTTTGCCATTTCAGGTCTATGCTTTCTATACCCACAATAATTCCTGCCCATTATTATTAAAGCAGGAACTTCCTGCCATGCTGTGAGGTGTACAGATGAGCTGCACAATCATTCGAAAACTCCACAAGCAGCAAAAGTAAAAACATATCAAAATGTATTTCTCATAAGTATAAAAACATGTAATACATTCAAGGCATATAAAACAAGACTCAAAACCTCCATATTCACTAACTATTCCTTTCCTCATCTGCACATTTTGTTTTTCTAACGCTTAATCTTGATGGTGAAAGCAATCTCACTGCTTCTCCCAGATTTAAAAACACAGAAGCCAATCAATCTAATGTGATGATTTATGTCATTAGGGAGAATCAGAAATATCGGATCCAATCATTGTAATGTCACACCAAAGTATCACTTTAATCATTTAAGTGCCTAAACAAGCAACATCTGATGAGATTTCATCCCGCAGAATATGCTAAGCTGGTGGCAGTGAGGGTTCATCATTACTATTAAACTGTCAGCAAGTTGTCATGTGTCCTTAGTGGAGTGTGGACAAGAGGTTTAATGACAGCAACAGTACTTGGTTTCTGGTGTCATGGTGTTTGGATACAGTTGTGCCCTCTGGTGTTGTTTACCACACACATTGTGCACATTGCAGTTGCTGATGAGAGGCATAGTTCCTGCTCTCAAGGGAAACATTTCTATTTTAATAAAAACACACCCATGATTTTGGAGGAGTGGCAGGTGGAGAAGAATTATTGGCCAACTTCTTCTTTACTCGACATATACTGGGGGCTAGTTTTGTGCTGCTACTGCCTCAGGGGTATCACTGGAGCTAGTTATAGCAAGGGGAACCTTCCTCATCCATCACCCATGTTACTGCTCTTGTTGATCCCATTCCCTTTGTGTAATCATCCTTCTGCTTAAACAACTCAGCAGCAGCAGCAAGAACAGCAGTTGCAAATTTCGTATCTACATCAAGGCATTTGACAATGGCCAGTGGCCACTGGCCAACATGACATGACCTGCTGGCAGTAGGCCAGTAGGGCATTTTTTTTTCTCAGGGCCTGTGCTTTAATAAAAATACCAAAAAATAATAATAAAAACATAGTTATAAAATGTAAAAAATGTTTGGGGGTTTGTTTCTAACAAGTCTAAGCCCTACAAAATCTTTACTTAGGGATAGTGCCAAAGAAGTCTAAGTCAATGTTTCCTCGGGGCTTGGGCCTCTAACAACAAATCTAACAAATTATCCTCTACAAAATACTCTATCACATCAAATATCAGTCTACCCCAGTGGCAGCTTATGTCAGGGGTTTCCTGTCTCTATAACTTTAGATACAAATTTCTTATTTTATTTTATTTTATTTATTTATTAACTGTCCCCCCCAGTAGCAGTCAAGAATCCCCCTGTTCAACTGATTAATTCCCCAGACTCCGCCCACCAACACAGGCATCCTCCTCAGACACCTTTTATTCCATGTCTCATGTTTTTTTTTTAATTATATTTAGGATTTATTTTTTTATTAACTGTCCCCTATCCCAGTAAACAACCCCCCCAAAAAAAATTCTTGTTCAACTGATTTCTCCACACCTCACCAACACAGGCATCCTCAAGCCCCTTTTCTACTATGCCTTTGGGAAATAAAATAATATTTGCTATGTATTGTGTGTACATTCAATGTTCCCATTGATTTCAATGGAATGATCTAGGTGAAAAAAGCAGAAAGACATCACTTTTTGTGGGAAGTTATTTGACAAGTGGGAAGTGCCATTATTCTCCGATTTCAACTTGAGGTGAACATTTTCTCCCATCCCTATTGGATACCTCTCTAATGTTCCAAGGGTTATATGCTTAATATGAATATGTATGTAATACTTTTGGAAAAAATGATGCACATAGGCAATTGGGTGTAGCAGCGTTCTCAGGTGGATAGCTGATATCTGTGAAGTGGCAATGTCATCATGCCTGAATGGAATTCAGAATGTCAGTTGAATTCGCAGACTCCATTAGACCCAAACATGGCATGTCAGCTGTATGTGTTTAATACGGTGCCAGCTTTGTTGTTGTGATGTTGAAGGAGGCAATTTCAAGGCTGGAATCTCATGTGAATCTCAGTCATCCTGTGGAATTGTGTTTGTTTCATGTATTAAACTCACAAGTAAAGAAGTCCCTTATGAGCCTGTCTCAAATATCTGCCTCTCTCATGATCCCCTCACCCTCAGGCTGGGAAACAGGCACATCCACAATGGGTTATGGTTCCAGAACCTTCACTACAAATATGTTGATTGCAATATTGTGTAGTAAGGCAAACTCTAGAATGAGATCACAGACTTTGCCGGGAGATTGCAGAGATGCCCCTGAATTATCCAGGCAGTGGAATCTTGTTTTAAAGAGACAAAACATGCATTCAATTGCATTTCTGGTCCTGACATAAGCCTCATTGAAGATTCCTGTGCAGAAGTTTGTGGATTTGCTACAGATGTGAGGAGACATGGTTTGCAGCCATATCCCGCATCCCCTGTGGAAGAAAAGTGACATTGTGACACATGGACAACATGGTTATGTGTATGATGGAGGTAGTTGTTGTGTGTCATAACCATGTTAAGCTGGATTTTCAGTAATCATGTTCATGCCCCTGTGGATGTGGTCTAATGTGTAGATTTGTTGCTGGGTGTGTAAGTTAATGGTTATTAATCCTGACAATTACGCCACTTTGTTGTGAGCTGTTTAATTTAATCCTGCTGACTATGCCACTTTGTTGTGGGGTGAGAAAATGGTATTTTCATGGTTGCTGTAATTCTTTGCATGGGAATTGGCACAAAGGCACACTTTACAACCGCTGCTGTATGCTTATGGCTGAAGTCGCAACATGTAAGGACATAGGCGGAGTCTAATAAATAGATACATGGGCAAGGTCACAATAGCACGTGCGCTGCAGGCTTGTGCTCCAAAAAACAACGTTGCATGAGTATTAGGGCCAACTGCGACATAAATGGACACAAACAGAGTCCACACAAAACAGTTAAATCAAGGCACCCAAAAATAATCACTGGGTAAGCTTATGGCTATTTAAATGTGCACACCATGCTTGATTGTTTGCCAAAACTGCAACTAAACAATAACAACAACAGCAAAATGTGACACATAGTGTATATAAAATAGACACCTAGTTAAATTAAAACATGAAGAACGATATAAGTCTTATCTCTCAAACCTTTAAGGTTTGAGAAATATTCACAAGCAAAGTTTCCTCTCCCGCCCCTTTTACCTAGTGTAAGCCATCTCTTCTCAGATGTGAAATCCAGTCCATAGACCAGACAGATAACAGCAGGGGACAATCTTCTTCCTATAAGAACAATGGAAGCCCTGCCCCCCTTGACACGTTTTTCAGGTTTTTTCCTTATCTTAATTGAAGATTGTCCCTCTTTCCAAGTGACTCCTAGGCTCTGGCTTCTGGAAAAGTTCTCCCCAGCACTCCTAGGCTGTGACTTTATTGTTGCAGGTGCTGCCCCTCACCAGCTGCCCTGAACAGCCCTTTTTCCCTTCCTCTTATCAGAAAAAGAAAGTAAGGAAGCTGACTATTTGTGGTCTTTTTCCTGCCAAAGCAGACAACAAAACCAGGGAAGGTCCCTTGGCATTACAAGGGTTCATTTTGCCTTTGCTGTCATTGTGCTTTGTGCTGAGTGAGCTGCATGTTTCCCTCTTGGGTTTTTTTATGGGAATTTGTAACTGTTGTTATGTGCTGTACACCAAAAAAAGTAGGTGCAGGATTACCATGAGTTAATGTATCTGTTTAGCGTGAGCTGACACTCACTGCACAGAAATGAATTGCATATGGGAAGAGTAAAATTATCCTTGGCTATTCTTTTTTATAGCAGTGGATATTGGATTGAGCCCCTACTTTTGGTAGAGCAAAAATGGATACTGAACAGTAAACACACAGTATTATTGTATAAATCCAATTGTCCTTCCAACAGGAACCATGACAAGCACTGGGACACAGCCCACTTGGGGCTAGATTGGAAATGGCTCCAGAGGGCTTTTTTGCCTTCCTCTGGATCAACAGGGGTGTTTTTGGCATGGGATGGACTTGATGGACGCATGTCTTTTTTCAGCCTCATCTACTATGTTAACTTGTGGCACAATGTTCGTCATGGTCATTTTAATCCCATTACACATGCTAAATAGCATGAGAAATGCAAAGATCAAAGGAAACCCACTCATACTGAGTGTGAGCTGCAAGCACAGTCACCCTCCCAAACATTAACCATCCCCTAACATTTAGAATAAAGTGGACCCATACTAGCCCTAATCCTATCCTAACACCCATTGTTACAACACCTACTTGTCACCCTTCTGCACCCTGCTCTTCTTCTTCAATTCTTCCTCTGTAAGCTTATATCTTCTTCTTCTCCTCACTTTTCTTCATCTGTCACCCTCTTCTTTCTTCTTCTTCTGTTATCTACATCTGTCATCCCCATCTTCATCTTCTTTCTTCATCTGCGCTTCTCTTCATTCTTCTTTAACCTCAGTGCGGAACTTGAAAAAAAAATAGTTATTTAAAAAAAATCTAACATTAAACACACACTGCTGCTGCCATAGCAAAAACCCCTCCTTGTACCTTTCAGGCCATTGTCCAATGCAACTGAGGGAAATTTTAATAGATACTGCCTTTTATATGGCCAGTCTCTTTTCAAATTGCCCCCCATACTCCCATTGACTAGGATGTTGGCTAACACAAGATACTTAATGTACCCTGTATTAACCACACCTCACAGCCAATAAGATTCTAGCTGGTGGAATGACTAAATTCCCCACATTCCAGCCAGCGGGAGCATGGGAATTAGTTTGAACAGGAACTGGCTATATAAAAGGCAGTCCCTATTCAAATTTCCCTCAGTGCACATTGGGCAGCAGCCCGAAAGGTACAAGGAGGAGGGATTGTTGTTATTTTATACGTGCCACCTCAGGCAGCAGTGTATGTTTAATGTTATATTTTTTAATAACTTTTTTTTTTCAGGTTCCACACTAAGGGTAAAGAAGAAGAATGAACAGGAGTGCAGATGAAGAAAGAAAATGAAGATGGAGATGACAGATGAAGATAACAGCTGAAGAAGAAGAAAGAAGAGGATGACAGATGAAGAAGAAATAAAAAGAAGAATGAAGCTAACAGAAGATGGATTGAAGAAGAAGACCTGGGTGCAGATGATCACGCTGGACATCAGGATTACTAGTAAGTGATGATTTTACCTTTGTGTGTGTTTTTTTTCTTTTTTTTTTGCTATTTGACCCTTTGAGTGCCATTGGGATATGCAACACTGTGTAATATGTTGCATACTCTACTGGCACTCAAAGGCTTATTTATTTATTTATTTATTTATTTTTTCACAAATATTTCTCAAAACCTTTCAGTGCCAGAGGGGTACACAACACATTGTTTAACAATGCATTACGCACCCCTCTGGCACTGAAAAGGATTCTTATTCATGCTTAATACACATTTTGAAAACCCTTTGAGTGCCAGATGGGTTTGCAACACATTACTTTTCAATACATTGCTTACCCATCTGGCACTGAAAGGCTTATTCATTTTTACATTACACACATTTTTAAAGTACTCAGGATGTATTGATACACCCACAGGTCACTTAGAATATTTTCCTTATCATTTTTTTACACTTCACTTCCATGTCGATGGTTTTTAACAAACGTTGGGGGACTCAGCACCAACTTTTATTGGTGCAGATTTTTGGCAATCAAATTGAGTCCCTTAACACATGTTAATATACACAACATGGAATTGAATTGTAAATTCCACTTACTTAACATTGCGTCCTATGGATACAAATTTAGCACCCATTGTGCATTTTTACCATTCGGTAGTGTGGCACAACAGGTAATTGCATACCTTACTGTGATTTAAAACTACCGATGGTTCTCATTTTTATTATGGTCAGTTGGATCGAGTTCTAGGTTTGTTAGGAGCTAAAATACTGGCAGAAAAGAGAATCCCTGAATGAGTGATAATAGCCATTGCATGTAACAGAATAGCAAATGGATGTGCAGTTTCATTGATTTCAGTGGGTGCTAATTTTGCCACTTTTATGGTTTTTTAACTATCGGTAGTTTGTCACAGAACAGAATACCAAACTGTGACTTAAAACATTGGTTAAGATGTTAGTTTTGTTTCCCTAGCGGTCCAAATGTAATCTAGCCTTAACCCTTTGAGTGCAAGAAGGGTACCCAACACATTGCACAGCAATGCATTGCTTACCTCTCTGTTACTGAAAGGGTTAAGGATGAAGAATTGATATTCCTCATCCTTCTCATTAAAACTGAATCATTTCAGTTTCCATTTAATTTGACTGTGGCAAGAACTGGTAACTCACCCCCTTCTTTTATTTGAGCTTGGTTACTCATGCCATCTTTTTATTATTTATTATCTTTTATTCATTAGGACTTTTTATTTCAATCAATATTTTATTTATATTTTTTATTACAGCTCTTTATGTATTATTGATGTCTATAGGTAGTTGTCTTAACCTTTTGACTGCCATATTTTAGCTATTGCGGGATCACTGATCTTTTTAGATTTTCTTTCTTCTTAGAAATCACAATAGGTTGCTTTCTCTCTCACTCCAAATCACAAACACCAATGTATTGTCTGGTATCTGTCACTGCCATTGTGTCACTCAGGATGGCTGGCTGCTTGCCATTTGCTCTAAAACATTTTTTTTTGGGGGGGGGTAACATTCGCTTCTTCTCACCCACACCCAGAAAACAACTGGTGTACCCTCAACACTTTTCTAACACTTGCACAAACATATCACTTTATTTGTTTTATTTATAAAGTCACAAATCACATTATGCTACTTTCTATCTGACTACCCAATCCCAAGATTCCCAAGCAGAAATGTCTCGTGTCTGTCAGTGTTGTCATGTCACTCAGCCTCTGGATGGATGGCTACTTTTTACTTATGCTAAAATTGGCACTTTTAATGAAAAATTTCCAGCCAGGCAGAGAGTGTCATATTCCCCTTTTTGCTTTTGAGGCAGGAAGTTTAGTCTATCCCTACTGAGAAAAGATCTTCCTTCTCCTCCTTTTTATCATCATCCTTTTACAGGAAAAGCACTGTCGGTCCTTCTCGTCCATCTTATGATGACTCAACAAATCCATTTCCCATCTTTTCTCATCATGTAGAATATTCTATACAATCACAATCATAATCACAATACTCAGTCAAGATGCTTTATGACAGCAAGCCCAGAAATAGATGCCTCATAGTCTGTGCATCTATTGTGTTGAAAGAATGATCTCTTTTAGAAAATTTGTGTTTGGCAAACAGAGATCAACAAAATGTGATGACCCCACTCTCCACAATGATTAGCACACATTTTTTAGAGCATAACCTTTACATTTATTAGTAAAAATGTAACATAAATATTATAAAAATACAACAGTCAAACTCATCAAAAGCAATTCAAATGATTAACCCATCACATGTAGCATACATTATATCTTAAAGGGAAGTTCAGATCCAGATCAGATAAAAATGTGCAGTTACTGGTAATTATTTATATCTATATTGTGACAGAGTGAATAGAAGAATTGTAGAGGGAAGGTATTTAGGTCCCAGGATCCTTCATAATCTCTATCCTTTCAGCTGAAAAAAAGGGAAATTTATGTTAGCTTACCATTATTTTCCATAGGTTATATGTTCTTTAATTAATAAAGGGGGAATGCTGGGGGGGGGGTGTCATGAGGGGTCATGATACCTCTCTTGAAGTCTGAAGTACTTTTTAATACAAATTACATATATAATTTAAAAAAAATAAAATCATTATTACACATAAATTAAATATTTAATTACATTTTCACAGAAATTACAAATATAATAAACACAAACACCTATATATATATATATATATATATATATATATATATACACAGGTTGCCTATTAACCCTATAAGTACCAGAGGGGTAGCAAACACATTACAATACCACTCTGATACTCATAGGGTTAATTTTGCAATATAAAATACGAGGGCATGTTGAATATAATAGGAGAAGAAAAATGTGGGATAAAAATGGTGAAAGAAAGTCATTGTAGCACTGTAGTCGACTTTTCGGGGGGGGTTAACCCCTAGAGTGCCAAGTGGGTACAACGTACGAGTGAGGACAGCTGTACCTGCTGTGCCAAGCTCGTACGTTGTACAGCTTAAATGCGGTCACTGCATAGGCCGGTATAACCGGCATGCAGTGGCCGCATTTAAAAAAAAAAATTGCCTGGCACTCGTGGGGGGACATGAGGATTACTCCTCATGTCCCCCCAGGTATTGATCTCCCAGCCGATCGCGCTGGGAGATCAATATTTACTAAGGAGAAGCGGAGCTTCTCCTATCCCTCCTCTCCTACCCGAACTTCCGGGTAGGAGTGGGCGGGAGTGGGTGTCACCGATGACGTTACAAGGCTTTCCCCGATGGTGATCACTCCTACCGGAGGTAGGAGTGAACAGAAGGAGAGCTTTTGCTCTCCTTCTGTCGCCATATTGAGCTCCCAGCCCAATCGGCTGGGAGATCAATAACTGGGTGCACATCAGGAGGGGTCCTGATGTGCCCCAGCGAGGTCTGAAAAGAAAAATTATAAATAAAAAAAAAACAAATTAAAAAAATGAACCCTGTGAGTGCTGCAGGGTTCCCCAGTGCATTGCTTTGCAATGCACTGGGGATCCCTGTGGCACTCACAGGGTCAATTGTTGCAGCCCGTATTTTTTTTACAGAGACCTCATTGGGGGGCTTCAGGAAGGGTCCTGAAGCCCCCCAATGAGGTCTATAAAAAATAGAAAAAAAAAAAAAAATTAACCCTGTGTGTGCCACAGGGGAGGGGGTTCATTGCAGAGCCCCCCTCCTGTGGCAGACATAGGAATATTTTTTAGTATTTTATAATCAGAGATTGTTGGGGGAACATCAGGAGAATTCCTGATGTCCCCCCACAAGGTCTGATAATAATTAAAAAAAAATTAACTCTGTGAGTGCCACAGTGGTCCCCAGCACATTGCCTTGCAATGTGCTGGAGAACCCTGTGACACTCACAGGGTCAATTCTTTTAGCCCATATTTTTTTTTTACTAAGACCTCATTGGGGGACATAAGGAAGGGTCCTGAAGCCCCCCAATGAGGTCTATAAAAAATAGAAAAAAAAAAAAATTAACCCTGTGTGTGCCACAGGGGAGGGGGTTCATTGCAGAGCCCTCCTCCTGTGGCAGACATAGGAATATTTTTTAGTATTTTATAATCAGAGATTGTTGGGGGGACATCAGGAGAATTCCTGATGTCCCCCCACAAGGTCTGATAATAATTAAAAAAAAAATAAAAAAATTAACTCTGTGAGTGCCACAGTGGTCCCCAGCACATTGCCTTGCAATGTGCTGGAGAACCCTGTGACACTCACAGGGTCAATTCTTTTAGCCCATATTTTTTTTTACTAAGACCTCATTGGGGGACATAAGGAAGGGTCCTGAAGCCCCCCAAGAGGTCTATAAAAAACAGACAAAAAAAAAAATTAACCCTCTGAGTGCCACAGGGGAGGGGGTTCATTTTAGACCCCCTCCTGTGGCACACACAGGACTTTTTTTTTTTACTATTGCTTTACATTCAAAGCTTGTTGGGGGGCCCTAAGGCCACCCAACAAGCTATGAATAAAGAAGAATTTTTTTTTTTTTTTAAAAAGAACCCTCTGTGTGTGACAGGGGGTCAATTGCATTGCTTTGCAATGCATCGGACATCCCTGTGGCATGCACACAAAATGACTTAATCCCCCCCCGTACCCTACCCACCAGCCCAGTTACACAGCCTACTGGCAGTCCCATTCCCACAGTTTGACCCCCCCAGCCTGGTTCCACTGCCTACTGGTAGACCCAAGTGCCAATACGCACTGAATTCAGGCTGGAAATCAAACAGTGTATGTGGGGGACTTACAGTGCACAGTGGTAGTCACAGATCCCCCATATGTACTACCTTACCTTCCCCACCACCACTGCCATACTTGCGCTCTGCCCAGTGGTAGATATACCCACATACACTGCCTGACCCCTCGTCCTTCCCCCCACCTGGTTTCACTGGCAGTCACAGGTCCTCACGTACACTGACTGACCACTGATAGCCATAGAATCATACATACGCTGTTTGCTTCCCCATCCTTGTTCAACTGGTAGCTACACTCCTGGCACCCAATATGATATGTCATCCCACAGCAGTGGGGTACCATTTATCGTAGGCTGGCAGGAGGTCCTCCTAGGAAATCCCATGGTGTTGAACCATTTTCGTATCTTTGAAGTGACTGATTTGTAAAAAAAAAAAAAAAAAAAAGTTTTTTTTTTTCTGTAGCACCACATTCTGGAAATAGTTGTGCACACTAACTTAGGGGTAGAAAGGCAAGTGACCCCTCATTAGATGCGGCAGGTTATCTTCTTTCCAAAATGGTATGGTTTCGCTACATTTTCTTCACTTCTATAGCTGTTATAACCATTTTCATACACTCAAGAATGTTTGAGAAAATGTTAGAGAAATCAGGAGGTTGTAGCAGTAGTAGTTTTGTACTTGTAGCGCCCCCTAAGGTAGGTCAGTTCATACCAATGGGGTGTCATTTTTCTCCTAAGAGCAATAGCTAATGGATACAGTTGGAAATTCCATGGTTTTTACAGATTTCAATACATTTGAAGGGGCAGAAATGTAAGAAAATGCCTTTTTTTTCATTAGCACCACCTTCTGGAGGCATTTGTGCACTCCAGGCTTGGGGTAAGAAGGCAAGTCACCCCTCACTAGATGCGGCAGGTTGTCTTCTTTCCAAAATGGTATCATTTGTGTACCCTTTCTTCACTTCTCTAGTTCTCATAACCATTTTTGTATAGAGAAGTAATGTTTGAGAAAATGTTAGAAAAATTAGAGGTTGGTGTAGTTTTGTACTTGTAGCGCCCCCTAAGGTATGTGTACTCATACGAATGAGGTGTCACTTTTCTCCTACGAGCCATAGCTAAAGAATACATTTGAAAAATGAATGGTTTTCACAGATTTCAGTACATTTGAAGGGGCAAAAATGTAAGAAAATGCCTTTTTTTTCATTAGCGCCCCCTTCTGGAGGCATTTGTGCACACCAGACTTGGGGTAAGAAGGCAAGTCACCCCTCATTAGATGCGGTAGGTTGTCTTCTTTCCAAAATGGTATGGTTTGTGTACCCTTTCTTCACTTCTGTAGTTGTTATAACCATTTTTGTATAGACAAGTAATATTTGAGAAAATGTTAGAAAAATTAGAAGTTGTAGTAGGTGTCGTTTTGCACTTATAGCGCCCCCTGAGGTAGGTCAACTCATGCCAATGGGGTGTCATTTTTCTCCTAAGAGCACTAGCTAATGGATACTGCTGGAAATTCCATGGTTTTTACAGATTTCAGTACATTTGAGGGGGCAGAAATGTAAGAAAATGCCTTTTTTTTTTCATTAGCGCCACCTTCTGGAGGCATTTGTGCACACCAGACTTGGGGTAGGAAGGCAAGTCACCCCTCATTAGATGCAGTAGGTTGTCTACTTTCCAAAATGGTATGGTTTGTGTACCCTTTCTTCACTTCTGTAGTTGTTATAACCATTTTTGTATAGACAAGTAATGTTTGAGAAAATGTTAGAAAAATTAGAAGTTGTAGTAGGTGTCGTTTTGCACTTATAGTGCCCCCTGAGGTAGGTCAACTCATGCCAATGGGGTGTCATTTTTCTCCTAAGAGCACTAGCTAATGGATACTGCTGGAAATTCCATGGTTTTTACAGATTTCAGTACATTTGAAGGGGCAGAAATGTAAGAAAATGCCTTTTTTTTCATTAGCGCCACCTTCTGGAGGCATTTGTGCACACCAGACTTGGGGTAAGAAGGCAAGTCACCCCTCATTAGATGCGGTAGGTTGTCTTCTTTCCAAAATGGTATGGTTTGTGTACCCTTTCTTCACTTCTGTAGTTGTTATAACCATTTTTGTATAGACAAGTAATGTTTGAGAAAATGTTAGAAAACTTAGAAGTTGTAGTAGATGTCGTTTTGCACTTCTAGCGCCCCCTGAGGTAGGTCAACTCATGCCAATGGGGTGTCATTTTTTTCCTAAGAGCACTAGCTAATGGATACTGCTGGAAATTCCATGGTTTTTACAGATTTCAGTACATTTGAAGGGGCAGAAATGTAAGAAAATGCCATTTTTTTCCTAAAGTGCCACCTTCTGGAAGAATTTGGGCACAACAGGCTTGGGGTAAGAAGGCAATTCACCCCTCATTAGATGCGGCAGGTTGTCTTCTTTTCAAAATGGTATGGTTTGTGTAACCTTTCTTCACTTCTCTAGTTGTTATAACCATTTTTGTACAGACAAGTAATGTTTGAGAAAATGTTAGAAAAATTAGTGGTTGCAATAGGTGTAGTCTGGTACTTGTAGCGCCCACTAAGGTAGGGGAACTCATACCAATGAGGTGTCATTTTTCTCCTAAGAGCACTAGCTAATGAATACAGTTGGAAATTCCATGGTTTTCACAGATTTCCATACAGATGAAGGGGCAGAAACGTAAGAAAATGCCATTTTTTTCCTATAGTGCCACCTTCTGGAAGCATTTGTGCACAACAGGCTTGGGGCAAGAAGGTAAGTTACCCCTCATTAGATGTGGCAGGTTGTCTACTTTTCAGAAATATATAGTTTTATATAGTTATTCCACTGTTTTAGGGTAGTTTTACCACAAAAACCCTAGAATGCGCATTTTAGTTTATAAAGTTGACAATGTCATTTTGCGCTGCTGGTGATTAGGGCTCTACGCTAGCCATGGACGTAGGTAAAACTATACAAATTTGGTATTTTTTTACTCGGGGGACTCAGGGCTTTTTCAAATAATTGAAACTTTTTCAATCAAGGTAAATGTTTTTGATACATAGTATGTGATTTTAGCAAAATTAGTAAATTTTCACTTTTTTTTGTCATTATGACATCATAGATTTTTGCACGATGCAAAATTCTGTTCATGTAAGGTACCATGAGAAAGCTCAATTCGTTCTGAAAAAAATAATATATAGTTTTCCATATTTAACTAAAAATCCCAAGAGGAAATCAAGCATAAACAGAAGGATAGCAAAAATGCTGAAAATGTGTCTGGCCTGCAGGGTACAGGAAATGGCCCGAGCCTCCGGCACTGAAAGGGTTAAAGTGTCGGATGTACAATATTTGTCAAATTAATATGGTGAAAGAAAGCACTGTAATTTGGAAGGGAAAGGGTTAATTGTGGACTATGAACAATATTTGTCGGATTTATGTGATGAAAGAAAGCACTTTAAGTCGACTCTTAAAAGGGGGGGTTAATATGTTGAAAGGGGGCACTCTGTCAGATTTTGTTATGTGGAGAACACATCTAACACTGAACTTGATCTTTCTGTAGTCAAATGTACACCTATTTCCTTGGACTTTGACATTTTGTGTGGTTTTTTGTAGGCGGTAGTCAGAAAAAAGCAGACAGACCCAGTTTTCTTACTACTCTGAAAAGTGCTGACTACTCCAGTTTTGTTTTACCATGGTTCTGCAATAGAATACCGACGTAAGACGTTTGCAAAATTTGCGCTACTTGTTTTTCTTGTAACGCCAATTTTAGCGCGGGTAATAGAATCGCGCCCTTGTTGAGATGCTTCAAGTCCAGTACTGAGGTGAAGTTACCCTGCTTCCTTCTTTACAAAGAATAGTATGGAGTAAAGGCCTAAGTATGTTTGATTTTCTGGGACATTGATAAGTGTTCTGTTAGTAGATGGTTGAGATATTCTAAAATAATTTGTCTTTTCTCTGAGTTGACAGGCAGTCTTGAGGGCCTGAACATGTTTCTGCCCAGAATGCGTTTGTAATCCAGACAGTAGCCATGAGAGATGGTGTGACACACCCAATTGAATATAATCAAAAAACAATTTCAGCGGCTCCATTATGATAGTTCAAAAATCTTTTGAAGATATAGGGATGAAATAGGAAAAAATAGGCCGAAGAAAAGGAAGCTCTTGTCATCTGAGATCAAACTCATGAACAGCAAGTGTGCAACATAATTAAAGGTCTTCCCTTTAACCTCTAGTAGAACATACGAACAACGACAAATATTGCATCCGTTCTCACTCACAGGAACACAACTGTAACTTGTATCTTCTTAAGATCAATAACTTTATTGTAAAACTTAAAACGTTACCTGCAGTCAAAGAATCTCAGCAGCAACGTGGCAAGACTTACGGAGTGGGCACAAGCAGGTTACATATAATGGTGATAATCAACACGCTTCACGCCCAAATGGCGCTTACTCATGATCAAACACACAAAGTATCAAGTTAACAGACATTGCGTTTAAACTCTGATCATCCAATCACTTTTGAAACACTATATACCTATCAGCATTCACCTATGTTCTCGGATCTTACGTCACTATACCGAAAATAGGGTATGCTTAAAGGAAACGTTTAAAGACACATTGACCGGCTAATTGTGGAGCGAACCAGCGCAAAAAAGTGACAGAAGACATACACTAACCAATATAAGTCAGCGTAGGCCAAATCAGTCACATATTACATATAGTCCGCTATTGGTCCTGTCCTAAACAAAAAACAGTAAATAAATGTTTACATAATCAGTTAATAAAGCAATCAAAAAATACATAGGCAACTTAAGAAACCATATTATAGGAAAGGATCCCCAATACAGACTTTCAAGAATGATATAAAAATACAAATAAATTAATCAAATTTTAAAGAAGTCAGAATCCTACCTTAACCAGTGGAAGACTATCAATCAATCTAATTAGATAGAACCATTAAGTGATTTCGCTAATGATAAACCACTGTATAATATTCAATATATCTTTTAAATATATACTTATAATCCACCGCTTGGTCAGTATAGGAGACCGACTTCATTGAATAGCTGTTAAGGGGCTTGTCCAACACATGGGTTAATCATAATCACCAATGTATTTCTCCTGTGTTTTATATACAAAATATAAAACTTAAAACCATAAAGAACTAAAAAAAGACCAGGATCTAAATATATTAATTCCTTATAGAAGATCAAAAGGGAATATATATCTTATATCATTACAAGAAACAAACATATACAGTATACCATTTAGCAGCATGGATTTAACAATAAGTGCAACATGTCATTCAACGGTCTTTGATCTAGTATTGAGTCAGAACAAGCATTAAGGGACAATCCTATGAACTCACTAGGTATAACACATGAGATCATAATCTTTATTAAGGCCTTCTGGATATCAAGTGCCCATCAAAAAGATCCAATATACCTCTCGTTTTAAAAGGAGTGCATCCAAATTGCCCCACCTTACTCCTGTCCTAACACGTTCTATACCTTGAACCCTTAATGTATCAACATTACTACCGTGTTTATCCTTAAAGTGAGATGACACAAATGATTTAAACCAGAACTTCTAATGTTACTAAGATGTTCATTAAATCTTTCACGTAATGTCCTCAAAGTTTTTCCAATATATTGAAGTTTACATTCTGTGCAACGTATCATATAAACAATACCCTTAGTCGCACAGTTGATGTAGCTGTATATTTTATATTCTTTTTTTTGTTTTAAACGAAAAAAAAAGCTTTAGATATATCAATAAATTTTCAACAGCCACATCGTGTGCTTCCACATTTAAAGGATCCCTCCACATCCAACCAACATCTTTATTTATCTACTTTTCTCATGAACATACTAGCTGATATTCGGTTGGCAATAGTAGTCGCTCTTTTAGGGACAAACCTGAATCCTTTTGATGCTACTTTTTGTAGCCTTTCATCACCATGCAGCACTGGTAAATGCTTCTTAACTATCTTAATTATATTATTATACCTCTGGCTGTATGGAGTAGAAAAAGCCACTTTAGTATAATCTACATTTCTTTCCTTTCTTGTATATTTAATAAGGTCAGTACGATCTTTGCTTTTAGCTATATGGTATGCACGATCTATCATCCATTCTGAATATCCTCTCTGTAAGAGTCTTTCCCGTAAAGCTGATGATTGTAGTTCAGAGCTATTTTCTGTAGAGCTGCTTCTTCTCAGCCCAATATACTGGCTAACCGGAATACCCCTCACATTATGGAAGGGATGACAACTGTCTGCACGCAGTATAGTATTTCTTGCAGTACTCTTCCTATAGAGGTCTGTTGCAATAGTACCATTCTCAGGACTACCTATCAACATTAAGTCCAAAAAGGAAATAGATTCACAACTAACCTCCATGGTAAATTTTAAATTTAAATCATTATCATTAAGGTGAACTAAAAAATAATTTATATCCCTTCCACACTACGAGCAAATCATCGATATAATGACCAAAAAATAAAATACTATCTCTAAATGGATTATCATCTTCAAAGATGCGGGACTCCTCCCACCAACCCATATATAGGTTGGAGTATGAGGGCGCAAATTTGTCCCCCATTGAAGTACTGTATCTTTGGAGATAACAGACACCATTGAAAAGAAAAAAAATATGTGAAAGCAAATAGTCTACTACATCCATCAGAAATTCCTTGAGTTCATTAGTATATGCACTATACCTGTTCAAATGATATTGCAGAGCCTTTAAACCCAAATGATGGGGTATACAAGAATATAGTGACTTAACGTCACAAGATATCCAAGTACAATCTTTAGACCATACAACTTCATTAATCTTCTGCATAACATGAGTACTATATCGTAGATAGCTATACAGCCTAAGTGCCAACGGCTGCAAGTAATGATCTACCCATTCTCCTAAGGGCTCATTTAATGACCATATCCCAGATACAACTGGCCTGCCCTCTGGGTTCTCCAGTGACTTATGTATTTGATGGTGAAAAATAGACATCACCGGGTGCTCAACCCCAAGATTATCGGCTTCACTCTGGCTGAGAACACCCGATGAAACCTCTCTAGACACAAGAGAACACAGAAGCCAGGCAAACAATCTGGTAGGGTCTGAAGGCAACTGAATATATGATTCTTTGTTCTTCAATTTACATAAAGCTTCATTCTGATAGAATTCCACGTCCAAAACTACTACTGCTCCTCCTTTATCTGCTCTTTTTATCAATATATTATCATTTTTTTGTAAAGTGGTTAAAGCATTTCTCTCCTTTGGTGTCAGATTAAAGGGCCTAAACACAGTATCTTTCTTAAATTTTACTAGATTATTCTCAATCAATTTTTGAAAATTATCCAGGACCTTACCTCTGCAACCAATTGGATAGAAATCCGATCTTTTAATGTTATTTAAATGAGGTTTAGACTCATTGAACACTAAATCAGAAGACACATCTTTATTTTCTTGTTTGATGTTGATCAAATCCATCAGAGAATAGTGATCTCTAAAAGACATTTGGATATCATCATTTTTATATTGTATTGAGAGATCTCCATTATAGGTTCATCAATGGAATCTATCACATTATCTTCATAGTAGAATTTCTTTAGAGTTAATTTTCTCACAAATCTATTCACATCCAACACTGTCTTGAAGAGGTCAAAATGTTGAGAAGGCA
The DNA here is from genome assembly GCA_037306005.1 of Rhinophrynus dorsalis. Taxonomy (NCBI): domain Eukaryota; kingdom Metazoa; phylum Chordata; class Amphibia; order Anura; family Rhinophrynidae; genus Rhinophrynus; species Rhinophrynus dorsalis. The sequence continues at coordinate 260,703,581 of CM074722.1, forward strand.
CAAAATTAAGCCCTTTTGCTAAGACCTCTATTTCTTCATCTTTTAAATTGTACAATGACAAATTGATTACTGTATGTTCTTCTTCTTTTCTTTTTTCTTGGCTAGACGTTTCTTTTTTCTTGATTTTATTTCTTTTTCTTCCTCCTCTTCTTGTTCTGATGTTTTTTCTTTCAAGGGATGAGATCTGGAAGAACTTCATTTTTACTGACTTGTTCTCTTCTACTGTAAACATTCTTGTTGCTCTGTCCTCTCTTCCTGATGATAAAAAAGTTACTGGACTAGTGGTAAGCCTCATCTGTGTAGATAAATCCATATCTTCAGTCCCCAAATTAGTACTATCATAATCAGTACTAGTAAAGCTAACTTTTTTCTCTTTAGGAGATTTAAGAATGGATTTATATCTCCTAGTATTATATTCCTTTTTCCACTTATATAGATTGCCTTTTTCATAATAGTTGGTACTGAGTTATATATCATTGGAGCTGACTATTTGTAATGTGTGACTGATTTGGCCTACGCTGACTTATATTGGTTAGTGTATGTCTTCTGTCACTTTTTTGGGCTGGTTCGCTCCACGATTAGCCGGTCAATGTGTCTTTAAACGTTTCCTTTAAGCATACCATGTATTGCAACAGACCTCTATAGGAAGAGTACTTCAAGAAATGCTATACTGCGTTCAGACAGTTGTCATCCCTTCCATACTGTGAGGGGTATTCTTCTTAGCCAGTATATTAGGCTGAGAAGAAGCAGCTCTACAGAAAATAGCTTTGAACTACAATCATCAGCTTTACGGGAAAGACTCTTACAGAGAGGATATTCAGAATGGATGATAGATCGTGCATACCATATAGCTAAAAGCAAAGATCGTACTGACCTTATTAAATATACAAAAAAGGAAAGAAATGTAGATTATACTAAAGTGGCTTTTTCTACTCCATACAGCCAGGAGTATAATAATATAATTAAGATAGTTAAGAAGCATTTACCAGTGCTGAATGGTGATGAAAGGCTACAAAAAGTAGTATCAAAAGGATTCAGTTTTGTCCCTAAAAGAGCGACTACTATTGCCAACCAAATATCACCTAGTATGTTCATGAGAAAAGTAGATAAGGAAAGATGTTGGTTGGATGTGGAGGGATCCTTTAAATGTGGAAGCACAAGATGTGGCTGTTGTAAATTTATTGATATATCTAAAGCTTTTTTTTCATTTAAAACAAAAGAAGAATATAAAATACACAGCTACATCAACTGTGCGACCAAGGGTATTGTTTATATGAGAAATTGCACAGAATGTAAACTTCAATATATTGGAAAAACTTTGAGGACATCACGTGAAAGATTTAATGAACATCTTAGTAACATTAGAAGTTCTGTGTTTAAATCATTTGTGTCATCTCACTTTAAGGATAAACACGGTAGTAATGTTGATACATTAAGGGTTCAAGGTATAGAACGAGCTAGGACAGGAGTAAGGGGAGCAATTTGAATGCACTCCTTTTAAAATGAGAGGTATATTGGATCTTTTTGATGGGCACTCGATATCCAGAAGGCCTTAATAAAGATTATAATCTCATGTGTTATACCTAGTGAGTTCATAGGATTGTCCCTTAATGCTTGTTCTGACTCAATACTAGATCAAAGACAGTTGAATGACAAGTTGCACTTATTGTTAGATCTATGCTGCTAAATGATATACTGTATATGTTTGTTTCTTGTGATGATATAAGATATATATTCCCTTTTTATCTTCTATAAGAAATTAATATATTTGGATCCTGGTCTTTTTTAGTTCTTTATGGTTTTAAGTATTATATTTTGTATATAAAACACAGGTGAAATACATTGGTGATTATGATTTACCCATGTGTTGGACAAGCTCCTTAACAGCTATTCAATGAAGTTGTCTCTTATACTGACCAAGTGGTGGATTATAAGTATATATTTAAAAGAAATATTGAATATTATACAGCGGTTTATCATTAGTGAAATCACTTAATGGTTCTATCTAATTAAATAGATTTTTAGTCTTCCATTGGTTAAGGTAGGATTCTGATTAAAATTTGATTTACTTATTTGTATTTATATATCATTCTTGAAAGTTTGTATTGGGGAGCCTTTCGTATCATATGGTTTCTTAAGTTGCCTATGTATTTTTTGATTGCTTTATGAACTGATTATGTAAACATTTATTTACTGTTTTCTGTTTAGGACACAACCCATAGTTGGTACCGAGTTATATATCATTGGAGCGGACTATATGTAATGTGTGACTGATTTGTCCTACGCTGACTTATATTGGTTAGTGTATGTCTTCTGTCACTTTTTTGCGCTGGTTCGCTCCACGATTAGCCGGTCAATGTGTCTTTAAACGTTTCCTTTAAGCATACCCTATTTTCGGTATAGTGACGTAAGATCCGAGAGCATAGGTGAATGCTGATAGGTATATAGTGTTTCAAAAGTGATTGGATGATCAGAGTTTAAAAGCAATGTCTGTTAACTTGATACTTTGAGTGTTTGATCATGAGTAAGCTCCGTTTGGGCATGAAACGCGTTGATTATCACCATTATATGTAACCTGCTTTTGCCCACTCCGTAAGTCTTGCCACGTTGCTGCTAAGATTCTTTGACTACAGGTAACGTTTGAAGTTTTACAATAAAGTTATTGATCTTAAGAAGATACAAGTTACAGTTGTGTTCCTGTGAGTGAGAAGGGATTGATAGTGGTGCAATATTTGTCGTTGTTTGTATGTGACACACCCAATTGTCTGAGATGTTGCTGGTCCAGACCACCCATAAAAATTGTAAAGGACCTCTCACTCCGGAAATCTGAACCTGGATACCATCAGAATTTACCTGTGAACTTCTGGGCAGGTGGTTTACTGGCTCCTGATCTGCAAAAGCCAGTGGCTTCACCTGATTTCCAGGAATGTGAGTGCGTGTATTCTTTCCCTGGTCTATAGTGGAGGGATTCCTGAAAGGATTTTCTAATCCTGGCACTCTTAGTTGCCTGTTCAAATTTTATCCTTTTGGTCTGTCTTTCTTGCAGAAGTAAGAGACTTTTACCTCCTGAAGCTTTTTTAAGCGTCACCCAGTTTTTATCCAAATACCATTTTCCTTTTGAATGGAAGATTACACAGATCAGTTTTGGTATGCTGTCGGCTTGCCATAAACACAGCCAATGTGCTCTTTGTGCTGAAACTGCCAAAGACATTTTTCTAGCATTAATGTGAATTAGATGAATGGAAGAATCAATGAAAAACTCAGTTGCCAGCTTGATTTCCGCTAGGGAGTTGATTATTTTGGAGTGTGTTCCTGCATTAAAGTTGTTCGATGTTATCTGCCCACGCTTTTAAAGCCCAAGATATAGACGTTAAGGTCACTGCCGGTTTACAAGCAGAGCTTGAGGAGAAAAAGATTCTGTGTAAGTAATTTTCTAGTCATCTATCCAACGGGTCACGGAATATAGTCTTTTAGGCTAGATGGACCACCGCTGTATCAACTTCTGGAGGATGATCCCACAATTCTCGATCTGATTCAGAAAACGGATACATCCGGAGCATTCTGTGACTGGGTTTGAATCTTTGGCCAGCCTTGCTCCATTCTTCCTTAATGAGGTCACTGACTACTGGATGAAGAAGGAAACATGTCAGAGGTTTCTTAGCAACTGAGGAGAATATCTTGTCCTGTTATGATTTTCTAGTGGTTCTCATAGGTTAAGGGCCTGGCGAATATCCTTAACCAATGGTTCTACCATATTTATGTAAAAACTTGCAAGATCTTCTGGTTCATTATCCTCATTGTCTCAGTCTGCGAATTCAAGGATCTCTTGATCAGAGGTGTCCAAGATTGATACTTCATCTAGTTCTCTGCAATGTTTCTGTGAGTGATCCACTGAGACTTAATGAAGACCCTGGGGAACCACCTTATGGACCATAAAGAAAATGTCAGAAGATGTGAAAGGGGCATCATCTGTTAATTCCAGCCAGCAGTGATGACAGATTTTCTTCCCATTCATGGCTCCATTGTTGCAACCAAAGCATTGTTTTGTAGCAGGAACTTCTGGGCTGGAAAGACAAACAATAAGTCTCATCAGCCAACCTATCACTCTTTTTTTAAAATAAAAAAGTGAAAAATATCAACCTTAGAGGGTGACTTACCAAACCTTAGTTGCAGTGAATTTAAAACAGTGTCATGCATATTGCAAGGAGAGACTGTAATACAAATGAAGACCTTACTGAACCTGCTCCTTAAAAAAAAAAAAAAATAGAAAAGAAGAAAAGACAGCCAAAATAACTTACCTAGAGTATGTGGTAAAAAAAATCTTAGGCAGTAATGGTATGCTAATATCCATCCAATAAGGACACAGAAGTAGCAGATTATATATCATGTAAGAAAAGACAGGTCTTACCTGGTCCTTATATCAGAAAGGAATTAACTCCTGTCCCCATGATAGGGTTGGTGTCGTTCTGTGCATGTCTGTGAAGCACCACTCAGAGGACACATCCTGCGCATGTGTAGATCGTCCCTTAGGATGCTGCAAGTTAATGCAGAAGAAGGGCATCAGAGCCTCCTAGGTATGTAGCCTTGGCTCCGGTCCCAAACCTGACACTTGTCATGAAGCCATATTCTATCCAGCCCCCAATGCATAAAACGGCCTCCCTGAAATCCCCCTCTTTGGGAGAAGACTGCAAAAGGGAGCTCTGGCACCAGGGAGTGATAGACAGGTAAGCCATAAAAGAATACATTTACAACTCAATAAGAGGTGTTCCTCCACTACAGTTGAGTTTCAGGAAACAAAAAGACGCCATCTGGGGGGAGGAGCAACATTTTATAAGTTTAGTTAGAGGTGTTTTATGACCATTCAGTTGAAGGGGCGGGACTTAATCCTGAGGTGAAAATGGAAGTTTTGATGCTAGGAGCAGCACAGAGCAGAGAAAGCCGAACCAAGTCAGACCTCAATTGATCAAAAGGTTGGTCAAAACTGTGTAAATTTTTAGTTTAGAATTCTGGTGTAGTAAGTGTCATTTATTTAAGCTTAGCTGGTGCTCCGACAGAGCAATGTTTTTGTTTGTAGTTGTGTTTGTTTAAAAGACTGCAGGCTTCTCAAACTATGTAAGCTGTGCAAACTGTGGCTGTTATATACAAATTAACCAGCACATTATGGGCTTGATTCAATTTAAAATTGGACACTGGCCTGTTAGTAAAAAGTGCTAATGAACTATTCAATTGCCATACCAGCTGAAAGCACAACAGACATTAGGCCACAGATCAGGACTTGTGGCCAAAAGTCCATTTTGTGCACTAAGTTCCCAAAACGCTGCTGAATTGCGGAAATAATGGGAACATCACAGGAAAAAAGCTAACAATTGGTACCTTATCTGTCTTACATCTGTCAACCACTGCCCTTCTTCTTCTATCCTCCTGTTTTGTCATATCTTCTTTCTTCTCTCTTCTTCTTTTCTCTTTTTTCTTCCTCTGGTCCTTCTTATGTCTTCCATCTTCTAGTCATGCACCTGGAAAAATAATAAGAGAGCTAAATAAATGTTTCATAAATGAACCCGCACATCTATGCATAGTTTAACCCCTTGAGTGCCAGTGGGGTATGCGACGCATTGCAGAGCAATGTGTTGTTTACCTCTCTGGGACTCAAAGGGTTAAACAATGCTTAAATGTGCGGGTCAATAGTTTATAAAATTCCAAAGTAAAAAAAAATTGTCCCCATAAATTATGAAATGCAGAAAAAATATTATGGCTTTTTTTAATTTATCTGGCACTGTGTGCGATGGCAGCGGCGGAGAAAGTGAGTATCAGCAACCCCTCACACTAGTACCTTATGGGCAGTTGCCAGTTCCATTGTGAGGGAATTTGAACATAGACTGACTTTATATTTGGACAGTCTCTGTTCAAAAGGACTCACAGCCATTGGCTGGGATGTATGCTAATGCACCTCCCAGCCAATCAGCTTCAAGTAATATCATCTTGTTCATATACCTAATGCAACTAATAATATGATCATCAGAAACTTAACCCTTTGAGTGCCAGAGGGGTACGTAACACATTTCTTTGCACTCAAAGGCTTAAAACCCACAGAAGACCAACCTAGGGCTACTTTCCCTTAGATTCTCATCAAAATGATTTCACTTAAATGATACACAATGGAGTTATGCACTAACTTTTGATAAAGAGGTGGAGATGATTTGTCCAGTGATATCACTTCTCCAATTCCTATACTATTCTATGGAGGCTATGCACTAAGTTCTCTACCAACTGAGAAATCTTAGTGCATGGGCTCTATAGTGGTAACACAGGAATTGGAGAGGTGATAAATCATCTCCACTTTATTACTACTTTATCACACCTTAGTGAATCTCCCCAATATACTAATAAGACAATCAGTCAGACATAGAGGGTATCTACGGTCAGTAACCCCACTCACATTCACATTTTTGAAACTGACATCTCTGAGTGTTATCTAATATCTAGATGTTCATGAAAAATTCTGATTACTATATCTTTACATACATATGAACAACATTTTATACAAGTAGTTCCTAGATGTTTAAATCTGTTAAATGTGATATATCTAAAATAACAAGTACATTCTGTTTAGCTTGGCTGGAAGGTGCCTTGGGGCACAACAAATATAGATAAAATGCTGACATATGGAATTTACAACCATTGGACTTCTAGAGATACAAACTAAGTCTGTAAAATATGTTTATTAAAATAATTGTTTCTAGTGCTGAACTTTTATATTTTGATTTTAAAGCTAGTAAAGTACTCTTTGAAAGAGTAACCTGGCAGTAAATGTATTCTGACAGATTAACCTTGGCTATAATAGCATTAGTCACACCAAATTAATTTCCACACAGATAAGACCCCAAGGGATCAACAATGCAATATACAACTTCTGTTTTACTCGTGTCTTAATTAACTGTGTGCACAATGGTATATCAAAAAGTCACTGAGAATGCCTCACTGATTGCTACTCTTCTTTAAATAAACAGATTGCTGTGTTTTAACCCTTTAAGGAACAGAAAAGTATGCAACACCCTGCTGATCCTCAAAGGGTTAAGTGACCTGTGCTAAAATCACTGTGCATATGTTGGAGGATGGTCTCCAAATCGTAGTTTGGGTGGTCTTTTATATATTTGAGAAAACAAACCTAGAAGCAGCCCCCACCTTGGTTTGTATCACAATTTTGTCTGCTGTTAAGTATTTAAAGGGGAACTACCACCCCTCAACAACTTCAGCTTGACTGATTGTTCATCTGGCGACTAGCTGCTTAGTAGCGCTAGTCGCCAGAGATCTTACCCGGTTCTGCAGATATCGGCGTTTTACCGATGGTGACAGGAGCAGGAAGCACGGACGTCTCGTCACAGTGACGTCCGTGCGCCTGCTCTGTCAGTCCCTTTTGGAGCCATTTGGTATCTGCAGAACCGGGTAAGATTTCTGGCGACTAGCGCTACTAAGCAGCTAGTCGCCAGATGAACAATCAGTCAAGCTTAAGTTGTTGAGGGGTGGTAGTTCCCCTTTAACTGTATATTGGCACATTAACATTGTATTTTTTCAGATTGAAATTACAATGAAAAACTTTCAAATATCAGGGGCTTGATACTATTTAGCCACCGGTAAAACAGTTGGTAATGGAAAAACAAACACTGAATGAGAAACACACTGTGTTCCGCAGCCATTCTATTACTAGAACGGCACATGGAACAACGAGCTTTGGTGGTCAACACCCAAGATGCAGCAAAATGCTTGTTGCAGCTTTTTGTTCCCACAACAGACATTGAATAGAGAGAGTTATGTAAACATCAAATAGCTAACTCTTGTTGTTTGAGAAAGTGTAAAACAACAAGAGTGAGATTAAAACACAATCACACTCCCCCAACCTTGCAAACACTAACCCTACACTACCCCTAACTTGAACAAGAAAGTGAAACAATACTTGCACTAACAATATTGTAACATTATTCTCATATTATCTTCTTCTCTTCTTTCTTTGGATATATAAGGTGCTACTATAATAGAAAAAAAATTGAAATCATCAATGCCACCAAGAAAAGTTCACAATTAAGGGTGGGAAAAAAGTGAGAAAAATTTACAGCATGACTTTTCATGAAAAACGGATGATTTTCTCTTTTTTCCTTTTCTCCAGTGCAAAATTTTCTTCCCTTTTCATTTATTCCAGCAAATTTTTTGCCTACTCTAGCATTTTTCTCATCTTCTAACATATTTTTCTCCTGTTCAACAAATTTTTTTTCTGTTCCAACACATTTTTTGCCTAGGTCTCCTATGGTGCAATATTTTTTAGCACAATATTACTTCTTCTGAGGGCTGTAGTGGAGAAATTAGTAGCTGAAAGTCAAAGTTGTGAGTCCTACAGCAACATATACCTTGAAAAATGTGTTAGTATGCAGAGTGCATTTGTCTTTTACCCACAACGCTAACTTCCTGCTTAAGTGACAACCTAGTGTATTGTATTGTATATTTTTATTTATAAAGCACCACCCAGTGTACTTGGCACTTTACAGTTTATACTTAATATAGAAGGGTTACAATAAGTGCAGTGATTAAGTGCTTATAAGGAAAATCATATGGGAAACAACAAGTGAGTATATATTAGGATAAAAGATCCCTGCCCCATAGAGTTTACAACCTACAATGTGGCAGATATGTACAGTAGTGATGGTGGGGGACTGGCATGGTGTGATTGGTGGGACCTTGACAAATTGCATCCACCCTGGAAAGAGAGGCATCATCATCATTTATTATACACACTGCATTAACCATTGCTGCAGTCAGTTTTTGAACTACCATTTTACTCCCACTTCCCTGCACTGGTCCACCTTTCCCCCTCCCCCTGCCCCTTGTGCATTTGCTGGATGTTACTCAGCTGTGTGTGTTTTTACACTCTATAGTTCACAACTGATGGAGTGTGATGTTTTACCTTAGCCCACAACAAAATTCTCAATGTCATCTGCTGTCTATCAAGTCTGCCTCGGTCACAAAGCTCACATCAGGCTCCCAGTTAGCTGTTTGTCACCTAATATATTTATTTGTTTAATTATTTATGTATTTATTTTTTTACATTTGTTATTATTTTATTTATTTATTTATTTATTTTGAAGCTGTCCACCGTATCTTATCACAGTCTGTCCAAAAAAAAAACAACTTCTTTCCCCAGACTTCTCCAGCACAGAGACAATAAAAGTAAAATAAGCAAGCAGATTTTACCCCAGTTGCCTGTGTCTTGTCCCACCAGAGTTCCCCCAAACTCCCCTCCTACAGAGAACAAATGTCATACCCAAAAGACTTCCTAAACTAAGCTTCAATTGCCCTTTATTACCTATCTTCTCTTGCTCAAAAAAGTAGAGAAAACTTTCATGTGGTGGGGAAAAAATACTTCTTTCCATTGATTTCAATGCAATGAGCTAGGAGAAAAAAGCAGTAAAACGGCACTTTTCGTGGGAAATAATTTGCCAAGTGGGAAGTGCCATTTTTCATTGATTTTAGTTTGAGGCAAACATTTTCACCCATCCCTATTCATGTTGCCCTAAATAAGTTTTGAATGAATATGTCCAGAAAGCCCCAAATAACTATGCATAAATATGTCCTTGATGCCCCAAATAAGTTTCTTATAAATATGTCCAGAAAGTTCCAAATAAATTCAAGATCATATGTCCATGATGCCCCCCAAATATATGGCATGAATAAGTAAACATTGCCTCCAACCCACTGGCAGCAGCAGTAGGAAAAAAGATCAAGAACCCCATTAGTTACCTCATGGGTGGTTGCCTGAGCCATAGTGAGGGAAATTTGAACATAGACTGGCTTTTATATGAGTCCCTTAATGTGTGTCAAAGTCACCACATGTAATAGAATGACAAATTCACTGTGTCCAATGGGCACAAATTTTGCCCCTGCTGGGCATTTTTACGCATCGGTAGTTTCTCACAGCACACTTGGTACAATACCAAACTGTGCTTTTAAAACTAACATTGCCACTTTTATTACCAGTAGTCATTGTATCGATATATATGTAACAAACTTCAGAGGTCGCATGGTGAAATTACCCCACTTATAATAAAGATTCAGTAGGACAATATTGTGAAAAAACCTCAGTGTCTTGCAATAATAAGAACTAGAGCAGTGTGCAAATTGAAGCTTCCCTCACATTTTCAAATACTGAACAATAAACAATGATGTCCACCACTGCTACATAGTGTTCCTACGGTCTGTCAATGGCTCCATAAACTTTATAATAGCATTAGCATATTCTGTAAAAAATCTTACCTACATCGACAGCAGAAGACAATGAGGGCAAGACTTACAGAGTGGGAAAAACAAGTAGTGCTAACACAGTCTATCTACGCATTTCTCACCTAGATATCACTTAGTCATGATCAAAGACAAGTTGATGATTGCTTCTTTTAAATATTTATAAACCAATCACAATTGGAAAAATCAGCACAACATAATCAGCTAAACTGGTTCCTCGTTACATCACATAACATCAATTGAAGTCTTAAGGGCAATGGCATTAAATCAATCATTAGAATGAATAGATATACTGGGATTACTAGTAGTAAATAATCAATGCCCATGGTGTAATTAGACAACACATTTTGTATTTTGGAAGATACTAATGTCTGTGCAATCTCAAATATACATGGTAATACTCTATCATAGAGTTGCACGTGCTCGAGTAGCCAGACCATTATACCATTCCATGTGCAAGTGCATAATATACAGTATCAAATTATATTATACTTTTCATTTATTTATTTAACCATTGAGACAGCTCATTTGGTTAATGCACCAGAAGCAGAATTTGTTCAAACCTGAATTCACAGTGCTGTAATAAAGTAGTGAAGATGGTAAAGGAGTGGACATACTTTGGCATATCTGCCCTGGGAAAGCACATGCAACACAGATACAACAACATTTATGTTAAGCATGTGAAAGACAAGTGCACCTAAAAAAGAGATCAAAAGCCAGTGTCACTGTGCCCCTTGTTCCTCCTCAAGGGCATAAAGAATGGAGGAAAAAAAAGCCCAGAGGAAGCCTAGAAACTTAGAGAAACACAGGCAGGAAGTTTGAGGATGAACATAACACCTGTGTCATCATCATCTTATTTTGCTTGGATCTGGGTGCGGGAAGATGTACCACTGTCCCTAAACTGACACCCCCAGTATCCTCTACCTCTTCCTCTGGTGTACCACCTTTGCCTCTGCTACCTCCCCCACCATCTGATAGGGAGTCAGTATATGTGAGGATATGGCAGTTTGTGTCCACCCATTGCACATTGTGTGGTGTGCTGACCATGCATGGCAACGTGTTGGAGAGCAATCAAATGCAGGGTATCAGGGAGCATCTATGGACATTCCATCCTGGTGAATATGATAACCTGATGGCAAAGAGGATTCTTTCTTTTATTATGCATTGTGTCTTAGTATCCCATGTCTTTAGTGGAATGGATAAAGCCCAAAGTGACAGAAGTACTTGGTTTATTGGAAGAGGATTTTACATTGCTGATCTAAGCATCAAGGTGCTTGGTTGCAGTTGTTCATGTTGCTTAATATGAATGCAGATGTTTTAATTGTTGTGATCCATCCCACACCTATTTCACAATGTTTCCTTGTACATACTGTGGACATTACAATTGCAGATGAAAGACACAGATCCTTTCAGGCTGCTCTCAAGGAAAAAAATAAGAATTCCACCATAACCAATGATTTTAGAGGTGGTGCAGGAGGAGACACATAACTGGCCAACTTCTTCTCTCTAGATGTACCTGAAGTAGTGTGTGGGTTGCTTGTGGTGTTGCTGCTGACTCACATACACTAGGGCTAGGGGCAACTAGAAGCATCATTGTACCATAGTCTGTTTTATATCAGTGCTGATGATGATTCCAGTGCCATGCAGCAGCTTAATCCTCCTGTTACTTAGATGGCAGCAATTACAGCAGTAGCAAATGCCAGCATTTGCCACTACACCATCTAGCACTGCTGTCATTAGGCCAATAGGGCATAACATTTTTCAGGTAAATGATGGTTTTGTGTCCAAGGGGATGGTTTGGGAGGCTGCAAAGGTGGCAGCCAGGGGATCACTTATCTCTTTGGTTGATTCTTATAAGAGGTATAGTGGAGAGGGACTACATGCAGAAGGGTGACTCTGACTCGTAAGATGCATTTGTCTCTGTGTCCTCCAAATATAATTTAGAACTATCCAATCTGAATGTCAATTATCTACTTATAAGTGACAAAACCTTTTTGAACATGGTGACAGGGCAGGGAAATTAATGGCGCACCTGGTTCAGTGGAATAGGGTTTGTGCTAGTATCTCTTCCATAAAGAAAAGCCAGGGAAACCTGATGTTTGATGAACAAGGCATAAATTTGGCATTTATTGCATTCTATTCTTCACTATATAGCTCTCAGACTAGTTAGTTAATCCTTTAATTTAGAACAATCTTGCGAAGATTGCTTTGCCAAGTCTCTCAGATGAAGATAGATGAATGCTTGACTCACCTACCTTGGTGAGAGAAGTTTTGGAAGCTATTAGGGATCTGCCTACTGGCAAATCAACTAGGGGAGACGGACTGCCGGCAGAGTGGTATAAAAGATTTGGTATAAAATATATCTTGGTTCCGCATTTACTGATTACCTTCTACTTGGCATTTGAGGCAGCATGGTTGTCATATCCTCTCACTAAGGCAACTATTTTTGTCCTTCCAAAGCCAAACAAAGACCTGCAGCAATGCGAGTCATATCGCCTGAACTCTCTACTCATGGTTGATGCAAAAATCCTTGCCAAGATATTGACCAGTTGACTGAACCAAATCCTCTCTTCCCTTATACTCTCCTACCAGGCCGTTTTTTTGCCAGGGAAGTCAGTGTTTCATAACCTGAGATACCTTTTTCTACACCTGTAAACTAAACATACAATTTGGAGAACAGTGTTGTTGTGTCATTTTACTTGGTGAAATTATCTATGGTGCATTCTAACTAGCATTGGATTCGACCCAACTTCCATATGGTGGATTTGGACCCTTTATGAGTCTCCTCAGGCATGTGTGTCAACTGGTCCGACTTTTTTTAGTTGGGCAGGGGACTAGACAGGGATGCCCTTGTCTCCTGGTTTGTTTGCTTTGGCCATTAAGCCCTTGATGGCGCAGATTAGTATGGACCCAGATATCCAGGGATTTTGACTGGGTGATAGAAAGGAAAAATTAGCATTATATGAGGATCATGTTTTTCTATTTCTGGGGGTCTCAGATGTGTCCTTATCCAAACTGGTCCACCTTGTCAATACATTTGGTATGTACTTTGGCCTGGTGCAAATCCTCGATTTTTAAGCTTGACCTAATCTTTTAGGATATGTCCTCGCTGATACTCCCATGAGATTTGAGGACACTATTGCTTATAAGGAGATTTGGATTATGGCTTCCTCATCCTGGAGAATTTGGATCTGCTAATTGAACAAATTAAAACCAAATACTTATCCTGGCTTTATGTCCCACTTACAATCATAGGGAAATATAATCTAATTCAAATTACCTTTTTGCCCAAGTTCCTGTACATCTTTCAGGCAGCGCCCGTGTATATATCAAAGCGATACTTTAACATGATTGACAAAATTGTTACTTATTTCTTGTGGGTGGGGGAACAAGAATAAAGCTTTCTACTCTGAAGAGGTCAGCCGATGAAGGGGGAATTTCACTTCCCGATTTCTGTCACTGCTACTTGGCAGCCCAGGGTCAGTATATCTTTACATACAGTTCACACAATTCCATGCATATGTTCCCTGCGATACATGAGCCATTCATTAGGAGCAGATATAACCTGTCTTATATCCCTATACTAGGAGTGGGAATGGGTACAAGTCCCTCGCAGCTCTGCAGGGCCTGGAACTCCTTACAGATGACCTGAGACTAAACATCTATGGATCCCAACACTCCACTGTGGGGTGGGGTGGGTCTTGCCCACTTGAATGAACTTGACTTTGGGTGATGTCAGGCCATATATGGCATAGCTAGTGATGGGCAAAAACTTTCACTATAAAACCAAAATCATTGAAAAATGATGCTTCTTGCTTGATGAATAATTTCCTGCAAAAAATGCAATTTTCTCGCTTTTCAGTGCAATGAGCTAGGTGAAAAATCAATGGAAAGAAAAATGTGTCCCCACATGAACATTTTCTCTACAGTCATACAAAAGGGAGTTAGGATCTCACATCATGCCATTCTGTTTTTGTGAGAGGCGAAAGCAACATGTTTTTGAGCTAAAGAAGCTAGGCAAGTAAAGAGGAATTGAAGCTTAGTTTAGGGAGTCTTTTAGGTAGGACATTTAGGGCTCGATTTAAAGGCAACCGTTAAACCAGCCGCTAAGTGAAAAAGGCACATCGCTCGCAAATAATACAGGAGTTACGGCAGATTCAATAGCTACTCTACAAGAATAGCTATCGAGCGTAGGCACACAAAAAACACGTAACACAAAACCCGTTGTCGCTCATGTTAATGCACAACGGGCGGACAAATCACACGATAACTGAGCTCCAAACAACATGTAACATAACGGCTGCCGTTGTCAAGCAACCATGATTGATGCCAAAACAAATTCAAACACACATCCAATCCCAAAGGCCCAATGTATCAAATAACTTCAAATACACCTATATATACCCAAAAATAACCGCCACACACTGTCTGTTATCGAGTTCTTGAGAGCCAGATATCAGGACCCAGGAGCGGAGGATAGTCATTAGAGAGAGGGAGAGAGGCGCGTTCATTGGAGGTAGAGGAGTTTTGCAGTTTGGAGAGAGGAGAGAGGTGCACTATATATACACATATCACACTTTTGCACATATTACATACACACATACAAACACAAACACATACACATACATACACATAGTCCTTTTATTTCATAACACCTTACACATTTTACTTTTTATTTTGACAGTGTGAATCTGGGAGTGAAAGTGTGTGACAGAGAGTGACTGGATCGAGTGTGTCTGTGAGGGCCTGTGGGAGTGCCTGGGTGTGACTGGGTGAGTGATGTCAAGGAGAGGAGGACAGGAGAGAGGGATGGGGAGAGTAGTGGAGGAGGAGGAAGGTCAGGAGGGGATCCCTCAGCAGAGCAGGGGTGGGAGAGGGAGATCCGCAGGGCGGAGGGGGACCAGGCCCACCAGAGCAGGAACACGCAGGACAGGGACAGAACCTGCAGTGGGACGAGGGGTAGTTCCTGGGGAGCACCCCACACAGGCAGGGTCAGACCAGGCAGGGCACTCCGGCTCTGAATCCTCCCATGCCGGAGCTGATGAGGGCAGGATCAGGGATCCCAGATATAGTGAGGAGGAGAACACGGCTCTTGTGGAAGCTGTCCTGGAGAGGCAGAGTGTTCTCCACCCGACGGCAAAGGTCCCTGACCTGGCAGCGCGGAGGAAGGCAGCCTGGAATCAGATCTGCAGCCGGGTGAACGCGGTGGCAACATGCAGGCGGGACGTGGAGTCTGTGAAGAAGAGATGGGGCGACTGCCGGAGGGTGGTCAAGAACAAGATGTCTGACATGGCCAAGCAAGCCCGAGGCACCGGAGGTGGCCCATCTGTGCCCATCACATTCTGCGGCTGGGAGGAGATGGTGCGGCAGAACATGTCCCCGACCATGATCGAGGGGGTCGTGGGAGGAACTGACACTGGGGATGAGAGGAGCCTCCACACTACCGGTAAGTGCAACACTACAGAACAACACACTACAGCAACTAACACCAGCTGCACACACACTCACACCTCAACACATGGCCATCACTCAGCCATACAACTGCACCAACACAGCACCATGAAGGTTAAAAAAAGGACACAACACCTGGACAAATGGCAACGTCCAACTTGGGACAAACCTGTCAAAGTCCTACTTCAACCCTCCTGTCGCTGTGCTCATTACACACAATACACAAACCTTCATTTTCAAATTGTCGACTGTCATAGATCATCACTGTTCACACACAATGTCACCCATGTCCCCACCCCCACCCTAACCCCTTGAGTGCTAGAGGGATCATCAATGCATCGATCAACAATGCATTGGCAACCCCTCTGGGACTCAAGGGGTTAACCTGACAACAAACAAGTCAATAGGACAACGATCACATGCTACACAGGGGACATTCACTAAGCGGTGACAAACACATGGTGGACACAAAGTAACCCTCACACACCCTCACTTCACCAGTACCAGTGTTAGTCCATGGAGAATATGCCAAAACAAGAATCAAGTTCATAGGGTCCCATTGTACAGACTCCATGGAAAACACTGGAAATGGGGAAAGGAGATCACTGGAGAAGTCACCATCATGTTCATGTCATCGGTTCAACATCACCGCTTACTGAATCACAAAAGGGGGCATCAGATCACACATCACAGTGTCACACAGAATAAATGCTTGTAGGTGCAACACACAGGCCGAAAACTATTTTACAGAATTCAAGCTGGAAAAAGTAGGCATTGGTGTTGTGGCTGCAATCATTTACTCTGACTTGAAATGACATATCCCATATCTGATTCCCACATGGATCCACAGGGGTGCTGATGCCATGGATCGATGGTACACCAGCATCTCTATGCAGGATACATATGGGAAACAAATAGCAAACATTGTACCTTGGTCACCAACAGGCCATGACTGATGGATATCTAGGACTGAGTACGGTTGCCTCACACAGAAGGATGGATGGGCTCATACACAGACAAAAAAACAGGCCTCAATCAAAGATATCCCTCACTACTGGCTGGATTGTTGCCCTTAGGATTCAAATGTTACTAAATATGTTCCAACATGATGTGAACACAGAGATCACTTCACTGGATGTGATTGCCTTACTGGCCAGATATGTGCACCCATCACATATCAACCTACATTGCTACCATCCAAATACACATACATAGTATATCACACCCTACGTAGATGGGATATACGAGGTATGTTCATATCCATCATATCAATACAATGTCTTGTTGGATGGGTGCACATATATAGCCAGTAAGG
The DNA here is from genome assembly GCA_037306005.1 of Rhinophrynus dorsalis. Lineage (NCBI taxonomy): Eukaryota > Metazoa > Chordata > Amphibia > Anura > Rhinophrynidae > Rhinophrynus > Rhinophrynus dorsalis. Next base: position 260,720,631 of record CM074722.1, read on the forward strand.
CAATCACACCTAATGAAATGCTCTCTGGCATCACATCTTGGAAGGATATTACTCCATCCATATGAAGGGTACATATCCACATACATATATCACCATTTCTACTTGTGTGTCACTGTAATGGGATAGCAATGGGTAATGTCATCATGATGTCATATCATTGCCATCGTTAACAGATGTGTCTTGATCTAAGTCCCATCCCTCCAACACTCATGGTTATACAGATATTGCTCCATGTGACAGGTGAAGATATCCATCATTTGACCACACGGAGGCTCTTCAGCAGAGCCAAAGTCACAACATATAGAGAGAAATACCTCTTTGGAATGGTCCACAGAGTGTGCTTGTAAATCATGCACACCCTGTACACCATTCCAATTAAGTATTGTTCTCTAAATGGGTTGATTTTGTCTCTGCTGAAAATCCCTCGTGTAGACAAATGACTGAAATCTACATCCGTCACATAGAGCATTATCTGAACAACCATGAGGGTAGGAGGGATAGGACTAACAGAGAACAACATCTGTTCCCACAATGTCTACAATCTGACATCAAGGTGGACTTAACCTTTGCCACCCCCCTGGAGGGATAGCCATCCCTACAAGTTGTGAAGACAAATATATGTTGTTGGATCCCCCCCCGAGTTAAACAATGGTATTCGTACTGCTGAAAGGTGTGTTGATGCAAAAGGTATCACAGCTCAGACATGGATATGTCAGGGGCAATATCCTAGTGGCCTGATATTGTACAGTGGTGCTGTTACTACACAATCATATGGACAGCTCTGGTACAGGGACCAGATATCTACATGGGAGGGTGTAGCAACAGCTCCACTGTACTATTTCTGGACACTGTGATATTGCACCTCAAAATGAAACCTTCACCCATAATAACTCAAACACCTTTCAGCAGTGGGAGTACCCTTGTTTACCCAGGGGGATTAACACAAACACATATATTTTTCTTCAACACATATCAAAGTAGAATTGTCTCCACAAACATATGGCTAAGGTCACTAATCACAACATCTTCTTCCTCCACACAGCTTACGGCCGTCAAGCCCAGCAGGAGACAGTGGAGGAGGCTATGTCACCCCCCAGTGAGGAGGACACAGAGGAGGGGACCAGCCGGTGGTCACCTTACCCACCATCACCATCCCCTCCAACACAGGCTGCATCACCACCTACTGCACCACCCCAGGCTGCACCACTCCTTCCAGCTGCACCACCACAGGCTGCACCACCCCTTCCAGCTGCACCACCACAGGCTGCACCACCCTTTCCAGCTGCACCACCACAGGCTGCACCACCCCTTCCAGCTGCACCACCACAGGCTGCACCACCCTTTCCAGCTGCACCTCCCCAGTACAGTGGCTGGATGCCACAGGAGGAGAGGTGGACACATCCATCCACCTCCACCAGCTACTACCCTCCATCAGCAGCACCACCACCGCCAGGGAGGCAATGGCTGCCAGGGACAGTGGCCAACACCCAATATGGGCCATATGCCTCCCAGATCAACCCACCCTCCTGGATGGCTCCACAGCATGCCCCAAGGTATGATCCAAGGTGGGGTCCCACCACCTATCAGTGGCCACCATATGACCCTTGGCCACTGGACTACACACACCTGGGCCTGATTGGTGAGCCCCAGCGCCCCCTACCCAGGGACATATTCACACCTCCACCAGCACACACATCTCTGGGCAGCTCTGCATCACTTGATGTGGTGGGCATATGCCCATCATCTGCACCAGCCACTCCAACAGCAGCCACAGCACCCTCAGCAGCAGCAGAGGATACAGCACCTCCAGCAGCAGAGGAAACAGCACCTCCAGCAGCAGAGGAAACAGCACCTCCAGCAGCAGAGGAAACAGCACCTCCAGCAGAGGAGGAAACAGCACCCTCAGCAGCAGAGGAGGAAACAGCACCCTCAGCAGCAGAGGAAGAAACAGCACCCTCAGCAGCAGAGAAAAAAACAGCAGCACCAGGGACACCGGGCACATCCACCTCCAGCACCGCACGCCTCACAGGGATGGAGGCGGAGTGTATGGCCCTTCAGAGGAGACTACTCCGGTCGAGCAGGAGTACTGACAGCAATATCACCAGGAGCAGGAGGCAATCCAGGAGGAACATTGTCCAATTGGAGAGCAGGATCCAAGGTTTGGAGTCGGAGGTGTCCAGGGGGAATACACTACTCCAGCAGCTCAGGACTGGTGTGATGGACATGTTAACACAGGTCCTTGTGGAGCTGAGGGAGATAAACCGCAGGGAGAACCTGAGGATGGAGAGGGAGAACTTGCGTTCCACTGAGGGGTCTACTGCAACCACCACTCCCTCTAGTGTTACCCCTGAAGCAACACCTAGGGGGCAGAGGGTTACCAGGAGATCCACAAGGGCATCCACCTCTGGCACCCAGGCTAAGGCCCCCCACCCAAAGAAGAAAAAATGAAAGGCCCAACCTGTTAAGTTTCCCCTCAATAAAGAAAACATTTTTTTTTTAATTCCAGTCTGATCTGTTGTGTCTTCAGTTATGGATTGGGTGGCAGGGTTGTCTCCAATGCATTGCCATACAATGCAGTGAACACAACCTCTGCCTATGTGAAATGTTAGTGGGATGCTACAACATGGGTTCACACACACACCGTTGTACAAATTCAACTTGTAATACATCCCTGGAGCCATATTACACCACTGTGTTATATGGCGGTGTTGTGTGTTGAATTTGAACAACAAAACATACCCCTTAGCACAACAAATTGTACAACACTGAACATTTGTCTACATCATGTGCTGTGTTTAACCCTTTGAGTGCCAGAGTGGTAGACAACGCATTGTCAAGAAATGCGTTGGGGACCACTCTTGCACTCAGTGGGTTAATGGGATAACCAGACAAACAGCTCTGTGATTTAGCAGGGACATTATAAGCAGGATAGATAAATGGGACATGTATCCATGTTGTCTTGGATTCACACACTCATTGTGCAACTGACTTACTGAAGAAGCCAATGTTTTTAACCTAGGATTTCAACGTGTAGCACACACATTGATATCCTGGGCTGAGCATTGGGGTCTCCTGTAAGTTGAGTTGCTGTTTCCCTAAGGGTGTAACAGACTTCACCAGTGATAACACATGTCCACTTAGTCTGGTTGTTCGTTAGCCCATGTACTGAGATATGTCAAAGTGGAGCAAAATCTCCGAACATGGATTATACTGAGCAATACAGATACTGTGGACAGGTATTCACTGTGGAAGTATGTCCCCTGTATCACCTCTTCATCACTCCCACAACACATTGGTGCATCACTGCCACCATCATCTGTTTGCATGGATACATCACAGAGTCCAGTCACTGGCAAACAAGTGGTGGACTCCTGTGATGTGGGTGTTGCCTTTCCATGTATGGGGCATACTCTACCCTGGGTGTGGTAACACATTGACATATGTGTTCTCAAATATATCCTCCTACAGACACAGATAGAATGGTGATGGTTCATCTTTATTGTGTCTCAAAGTACATTAGAATGTACATGTGTTTTGTGTGTGTATTGCCTATATGCATTGAACACCTGTATGAGAACACTAAATGTACTTTGAAACTAAATTGTAATACTTCAGTAACACTGCTGCCCTGCTCATGTGTTGTCCATGAGGTTTGACAACTCTGTAGCTGAGCATCCTGACTGTACAGGTTAAAACACTCAAGAATTAGTGTTTTCTGTGTCTCTATGAGAATGTTCCAGTAGAGGTTTGTGTGAACCTCCGGTCAAACTTTGCATCACCAACAACATCACCATAAACAGCAAGGGGTGATCTTCATGAAGGTGTTGTCAAGACATCAATCCAGTCACATGGAAGATCTTCAGTTCAAGGATGGATCATGTTACGGATGCCTGCGGGACAAGAGGACAGGATTTGGAGCAGTAGACCTGAACTGATCATCAAGCAACAACAATTTAGTCTTTTTCATCCCCTCAGTTTTCACAGTTACAGGTGAGTGCACAAACCATTGCTTGACAATGTGTTGTGTACTCATCTGTAACCAATTCTGTGGGGAACTAAGGACATGTGCATCAGTCCTAGGGATATGTGCCCCTGACATGTATACACACATTAACAAGTGTTCTGAGAGCTCAATGGAAGTAATGACATTGTGCTGCCACTGTGAAAGTGACAGTGGCAGCCCAATGTCATTTGTTCCATGGAACTGTTAGGACACATTTGTTGATGTGTGTATTCATGTCAGGGGCACATACGTCTGCACACTCACAGGTCTGCATGGAGTCCGTGGTAATCTGATCTACGTCTCATGACCTCTACATTGTGTGCCCATACCACTGTACATCCACCCCTGTGCTGCTCTTCTCAGCTGTAGCACAGTACAGGTCCCATATTGAGTCTGATGTCCCTTCTCATGCAAATCATTAGATAATACTCTTTCACTACTGGGCTAGCATGGTTGTTCAGGCTCTAATCATGGCATATCCAGTTAGTTGCTGTCAATCAAGCCGTGTAAGGTGATGAACATGGGTAATATGTTGTACCTTGTTTCTCCTGGGGGTGTGCGTGATATCCTTGGGGTCTGTATGTCAACGTGGAGAGTGGAATGGAGGATGGTTGTTGAGTCCACACACACAATTTTCCACGTCCACTGCCAGTGCAGTGCTGTGTCACTGTTCCTGTGGGGTGAGACAGAACAAAATGTGCAGTGTGGTTAGTGTCACAGGACTGCTGGGGGACTTGCATGGATTGTTTGCATGCCTGTGTTATACTCACAGGTGAAGTATTCCGTGATGAGCCTGTCTCTGATCTGTGCCCCTCTCATGGTCTCCTCCACATGCCCGATGTCCATGGGCACTTCCTGTATGGGGGGGTCCGGGATGTGCTCCAGCAGCCTGGTGTCCACTGCGATATTGTGCAGTATTGCGCACGCCACAATGATGTCACACACCTTAGCCGGTGCATACTGCAGTGCTCCCCCAGAGTGGTCCAGACATCGGAATCTTGACTTGAGGAGCCCAAATGTCCGCTCAATAGCATTCCTGGTTCTGGCATGAGCCTGGTTGTAGCTTTCCTGGGCATGTGTTTGGGGATTGGCCAGAGGGGTCAGTAGCCAGGACTTGCATCCATAGCCAGCATCACCTGTGTAATGTGAGTGACATGGTGAAACAGGGAGCACATGTTGTGTGAATGATGTTTTGTGTGGTGGACGTAGTAGGTGTGGGTCAGGTGCATGCTGAGCTGAGTGGTGTGTATGCCTGTGTATGTGGTGTGATTTTGTTTTGTCAACTCACCCAGTAGCCATCCCCCTGTAAAGGTTCCATTGTCAAAATCTCTGTGGACTGAGGAGTTTTGTAGAATGTATGCATCATGTGTGCTGCCAGGATATTTTGCACAGACATTCATGATCCTCATGTTGCTGTCACACACCATCTGCACGTTGATGGAGTGGAAGTTCTTCCTGTTGATGAATATCTGTGCGTCACGTGCTGGGGCCTTAATCCGGACATGGGTGCAATCTATAGCACCCATGACCCTGGGCATGCCTCCCTTTGCGTAAAAGGCCTGCTTGACGTGTATCCAGTCCATGTCGGTGGTGGGAAAATGTATATGGGTACTGGCCTTGATTTTGAGGGCTGGCAGGACCTGGGCCAGCACTCTGGAGAATGTGGCCTGTGACATGCCAGATGCGTAACCCTCAGTGGACTGGAAGGCCCCGCTTGCCATGAAGTGTATGGCACAGAGTAGTTTCTGCAGGCCAGTTAGGGCATGGTTGTGGATGTAGATGGGATCCACCTGCTCCTTGATGACCTCATACAAGGCAATGATGCTGTCAGGCCTCAACCTGTAGCGATCAATGACCTCGTCATCAGCCATTCCAAAGAGTGTGACCCTTGGGCGGTATACCCTGGGCCTTGGTGGTCGTCTATACATCCTGTGCCCTCCAGGTGGGGATGGACTCCTGTGTGGCTGGTGAGCCAGAGCCTCCTCACTTGCAACAGGTGAAGGCTGTTGATGAGGCGTGCTTGGGGTTTGCTGATGTTCCCTAGCTCTCTCCCTTGCACGCCTTCTACGCAGTCTTCGCAACAATATGTAACCCAACATACTGTTTGCTCTCTCTATCTGTCTCTATCTATCTGTATCTATCTATCTGTCTCTCTCTCTCTCTCTCTCTCTCTCTCTCTGTCTATCTCTCTCTCTCCCTCCCTGAGTGGAAAACAAGCCACAAGTGAGTGTGTTGAGTTGTCCCTTTAAGTACTTGCTAGGGCGTTGTGTAGGTGTGGTGATGAGGTGAGTGCTGACCAATGGTGAGTTGTTTGTGTCCAGGTAAGTGTTTGCAGGTGTGTGTGTGTTATAAGATGTGGTGTGTTGTGCTTGTTCTGTGTGTGCCATTTGCGGGCGTGCAGTTGTGGGGTGCAGGTCGCGTGTTGATGTTTCCCAGGTGAGCTTGTATTTGCAGGGTCCGCTTTGTGTGATGACCCCCATTGTTCCGTGCCATGTTGTGTTGTTGTGTTTTTGTGTGTCATTGTTCCTGTGGTGTTGGTTGTTGTTTTGTGTGTAGTGATTTGTGTTGTGTGTGCATGTTTTTGTGTTGTTTTGGCATTGCACGGGTTAATTTTCCCATTTACATGGTTGTGAGGTAAGCCTTTTGTGTGTTTTCCTCTGTAACGGGTGTTTAGTTTTGGCCGTTAAGTGTCTAACGTGTGTGAGAAGTGGGTCTTAACTTTTAGCCGTTAGGTGTGTCTTTTTTTCAGCCGTTATCAGTACCGCAAGCCTTTGAATAGCTCTGGGGTATGTTGTTCCATGCGTCTGAATGCACGTAAGTGTATCGGCTGTAGGAATTGTGCAACTGCCGTTAGCTGTTGTTTAGACGGATCTTTGAATTGCAACATGACACTTAACGCACCCGTTAGTGATTTTTTTGGTTAACGGCTGCCTTTAAATCGAGCCCTTATTCTCTGTATTAGGGGAGTCTGGGGCACTCTGGGGCAGAAGAAGGGGGGGGAAGTAAAACATTTTAAAAATAAATACATAAATAATTAAACAAATAAATATATTAGGTGAGAGGCAGCTGACTGGGAGCCTGATGAGAGCTCTGTGACTGAGGCAGACTTGATAGACAGCAGACATCATTGAGAATTTTGTTAAGGACTAAGGCAAGATGTCACACTCCATCAGCTGTGTACTGTAGAGAGTAAAAACACATAGTAGTTGAGTAATGTCGAGAAAATATACAAGGGGAAGGGGGAAAGATGGAGCAGTTCAGGGATGTGGGAGTAAAGTGGTAGTTCAAAAACTGACTGCAGCAATGGTTGCTGAAGCCTGTGCAATAAATGATGATCCCTCCTTCCTGGAGTGAATGCAGTTTGTCAAGGTCCCACCAATCACACCACGCCAGATCCCACCACCACTATCATACACATATTCACAAAAGAAAAAAGAGAATCTCATTGAAAGCACCAAACTCACTCCTATATGCATGTGGTTATGTAATCAAACTGGTATCATGTAATAAGAGGAAAATGTTAAAACCAATTTTAAAATTTAACTTTTATTATGTCCCTTTAATATAAAATCAACATTGATCTAAAAGCATTAATGGTCCCAATGCTTCCTAATCATGTGTTCAATAAGACACTATCTTAAGTTATTGTACTCCTATAGGAGTTCTCACTTCAGCACAGCGTAAGTGCTTCAAAATCCTACCCTGGAGGTTATATCGCCTTCTAATTCTCTATCTCAAAGTATAGACGTCAATGAGTAGAGGATTCAGATATCTGAGCTAATTACATTCATATATATGCTTACCTCTATCTGCTAATAGTGTTCCCTACCTACATAACGTCTAAAGAGAGAAGAGAGGGTGGCCGCAAAATGTGATCACTTGAAAATTAAAGCTAAACGCTTCTGAAATCCCAGCGGTTAAGTCTTCAAAAATCATTGGGTAATAGACCCGCTGGGCAAGTGACCGATATAGGCCAAAAAATAAAGTGAGGAAAAGGATAGTAAAAAGAGTTGTCTCCTACTACATAAAGTATGTAAGCATTGGGACCACCAAAACTGAAACACAAAGTTTGTGCTCCAGAAACCCTGACGATCGTTTCGCCTGTCGGCTTTTTCAAAGGGCAAAGAGCCGGCCAGAAACGACCATATTTAAGCTCTTACGTACTTCCCCTTATTAAACACAGGTAGTCATTAATTGATGTAAATTATTAACCCTTACTTTCACCATTCCAAGTAGAAATCCTGGATACTAAGAGACCTACAGATCGTACTTCATAAGTAACCATTTCATTACCGCATAATAATAAATAATAATGATAACACATAGATGCATTAGTTTGTTCATCTATTTCAATAGATATCAATATAATTATATGGGATAATAGAGAACAATGCTGTTCATGCTTGACAATTAACCATTTCACTGTCCCATGTTAAATGGATTACAGCCAGGATATACGAAGCCTCCTAAGTCCATTTATATATTTATAAAACTGAGTCTAGATCCTAATATATTCCATTCAGAAATAGCTAGTAACGATAATAATTTGCAAGATGCTCCAATAACATTCATCCTATCACAGCATATGTTTCATTGTCCGTTTCATGATCTTAGATATATGTATACTAGAGACAAAATCTCTAAAGGGTTCTATGTTATTAACCCTTCCATGATCCAATAGAACAAGTCATGAATACGAATATCTCCAATATTCTACAGATGACACTCAGATCTATAAGTTTATATAGCTCCCATCTAGTATTCCTTATCGAAAACATAGCTTCGTCCAAATAGTTATAGTATAGTAAGACTCATATAGCTTATATAATACTCCATTAGTTCATCCAAATGATATAATGTCATTTACAGTTTCTTACTTCTTCTTTTGTCTTTATAGACTAATGCATTTATCCAAATCATATTTTCATACAGACAAATTGTACTATTCAAAGGAGTCTCAAACTCCTCCATATTTAGTAAAATTTATCTTGTGTATTAATCTAATTATGATGCGGATTATCATTAAAATTAGGTCCCTAATGGGAAATTTTAAAGGCTAATATTCATTCTTAAATAAACAGCTGTATTGGAACATCAAAGCTTTTTTTGTACCATTTTTCAAAAAAAATATTTTTATCTATCGTGTCTGTCTTTCAAAAAACTAATTTGTGAATGTATTTAAATTATCCCAGTATATATGGACAATTATCCAGAGTATTCTTATCTCTCAAATATGAGCTGATAGGCGCATACCTTCATTTAGGCCCTTAGGCCACAGTGTGTTTAATTCAAAAATCCATTTATTCTCAGTTCGGAGTAATTTATTTTCTACATCCCCTCTCCTAATTCCTAAGGAAATGCGTTCTAGACCGAATACTCTGGTTCCTGTTATCTGAGACTTATGGTGTTCTACGTAGTGTCGGCTTATTCTAGTAAGAGATTTGCCCTCAGTAATCTCTTTTGGGGCATTCACAATCTTCCTAAAATGTTCACCAATACGTGTCTTCAATTGCCTATACCCTTTGGGGTATTACTGACCGATTTAATAAATGGAGAAAATTTAATCACTACATTAATTGTGATACCAGGAATATAATTTATGCTATTGAATGTCCATGCCACCTTATATACGTGGGTAAAACGTATAGGCAATTGAAGACACGTATTGGTGAACATTTTAGGAAGATTGTGAATGCCCCAAAAGAGATTACTGAGGGCAAATCTCTTACTAGAATAAGCTGACACTACGTAGAACACCATAAGTCTCAGATAACAGGAACCAGAGTATTCGGTCTAGAACGCATTTCCTTAGGAATTAGGAGAGGGGATGTAGAAAATAAATTACTCCGAACTGAGAATAAATGGATTTTTGAATTAAACACACTGTGGCCTAAGGGCCTAAATGAAGGTATGCGCCTATCAGCTCATATTTGAGAGATAAGAATACTCTGGATAATTGTCCATATATACTGGGATAATTTAAATACATTCACAAATTAGTTTTTTGAAAGACAGACACGATAGATAAAAATATTTTTTTTGAAAAATGGTACAAAAAAAGCTTTGATGTTCCAATACAGCTGTTTATTTAAGAATGAATATTAGCCTTTAAAATTTCCCATTAGGGACCTAATTTTAATGATAATCCGCATCATAATTAGATTAATACACAAGATAAATTTTACTAAATATGGAGGAGTTTGAGACTCCTTTGAATAGTACAATTTGTCTGTATGAAAATATGATTTGGATAAATGCATTAGTCTATAAAGACAAAAGAAGAAGTAAGAAACTGTAAATGACATTATATCATTTGGATGAACTAATGGAGTATTATATAAGCTATATGAGTCTTACTATACTATAACTATTTGGACGAAGCTATGTTTTCGATAAGGAATACTAGATGGGAGCTATATAAACTTATAGATCTGAGTATCATCTGTAGAATATTGGAGATATTCGTATTCATGACTTGTTCTATTGGATCATGGAAGGGTTAATAACATAGAACCCTTTAGAGATTTTGTCTCTAGTATACATATATCTAAGATCATGAAACGGACAATGAAACATATGCTGTGATAGGATGAATGTTATTGGAGCATCTTGCAAATTATTATCGTTACTAGCTATTTCTGAATGGAATATATTAGGATCTAGACTCAGTTTTATAAATATATAAATGGACTTAGGAGGCTTCGTATATCCTGGCTGTAATCCATTTAACATGGGACAGTGAAATGGTTAATTGTCAAGCATGAACAGCATTGTTCTCTATTATCCCATATAATTATATTGATATCTATTGAAATAGATGAACAAACTAATGCATCTATGTGTTATCATTATTATTTATTATTATGCGGTAATGAAATGGTTACTTATGAAGTACGATCTGTAGGTCTCTTAGTATCCAGGATTTCTACTTGGAATGGTGAAAGTAAGGGTTAATAATTTACATCAATTAATGACTACCTGTGTTTAATAAGGGGAAGTACGTAAGAGCTTAAATATGGTCGTTTCTGGCCGGCTCTTTGCCCTTTGAAAAAGCCGACAGGCGAAACGATCGTCAGGGTTTCTGGAGCACAAACTTTGTGTTTCAGTTTTGGTGGTCCCAATGCTTACATACTTTATGTAGTATGAGACAACTCTTTTTACTATCCTTTTCCTCACTTTATTTTTTGGCCTATATCGGTCACTTGCCCAGCGGGTCTATTACCCAATGATTTTTGAAGACTTAACCGCTGGGATTTCAGAAGCGTTTAGCTTCAATTTTCAAGTGATCACATTTTGCGGCCACCCTATCTTCTCTCTTTAGACGTTATGTAGGTAGGGAACACTATTAGCAGATAGAGGTAAGCATATATATGAATGTAATTAGCTCAGATATCTGAATCCTCTACTCATTGACGTCTATACTTTGAGATAGAGAATTAGAAGGCGATATAACCTCCAGGGTAGGATTTTGAAGCACTTACGCTGTGCTGAAGTGAGAACTCCTATAGGAGTACAATAACTTAAGATAGTGTCTTATTGAACACATGATTAGGAAGCATTGGGACCATTAATGCTTTTAGATCAATGTTGATTTTATATTAAAGGGACATAATAAAAGTTAAATTTTAAAATTGGTTTTAACATTTTCCTCTTATTACATGATACCAGTTTGATTACATAACCACATGCATATAGGAGTGAGTTTGGTGCTTTCAATGAGATTCTCTTTTTTCTTTTGTGAATATATGTTATTTACTTAATCTCAAGCACACTCTCCTTATTCTACGAATAACCTATAACTACTAGAGTCAGGAGTGCTTCTAATAACTTGCGTGACCACTATCATACACATCTGCCACATTGTAGGTTGTACTTTTTTTTTTATTACTTGATATCATCATGAATATGTGCCAATGTCATCTGAAGTTTGTGTTGTTGGCAAAGGACAAATGTACTCTGCATTCTAACAAATTTTTCAAGGTATGTGTAGGACCCACAACTTTGTCTTTCAGCTACCTATTTCTCCACTACAGCCCTCAGAAGAAGTAATGTTATGCTGGAAAATTTTCACCATAGGATACAGTGGCAATAATGTGTTCGAATAAGAGAAAAATGTGTTGAATAGGAGAAAAATGTGTTACAATAGGAGAAAAATGTGATGGAATAGGAAAAAAAATTGCTGGGATAGGCAAAAAGGAGAAAGATTTTACACTGGAGAAAAGGTGAAAACTTTCATGAAAAAAGAGAAGAATTGTCAGTTTTTCGCAAAAAAGTCATGCAAGAAATTTTCTCACTTTTCACCCACCCTTAGGCATAACCAGTCTAGGCCATGTATATTGGGACAATGTCTTTAGCTCTTTTGAACAGCTGCATGAAGAATTTTGTATTCGTCACAGACTTTCTTCTTATACCTATGGCTCTGACATGCTCTTGTGGCTGAATGGGCCAGAGGGAATCCAGAGATCCTTGAATTTCCATTGGTTACACAGGCATCTGGGTGTCAAGATCTCAAGCTGGTAACCCTGATCTAACACTGGCTGAAGACGAAAACATTCACAGATGGTGTGGAACTACTGTTGTGGTGGGAGGAGGACATGGGTCAAATGGAGGACTGGGAATGGAGGGAGGCGAAGTTAGGTCCCAGGATGGTAGCAGCGACAACTAGGCATCAATTGCTCAAAATTAATATCCTCCATAGTACCTACTATACTCCAGTTAAGTTTAAGAAAATGGGCAGACTAGACAATGACAGTTGTAGGAGATGCGGGATGATGGATCCAACTTCCTGTACCTGATATGGACATGTCAGGCAGTTCAGTCCTACTGGAGGGAAGTGGTAGATATGATATCCAGGGTAGTTTAGTGGAGGGTGGCTCTTTACTCCAATATGTGTCTCTTCTACATTTTACCAGATCAAAAACATCATTTTACTAATAACAACTTAGTTAGAGAACTGCTGGACCCCCTAGCCTTTACGCATGGCTCACTTTGGTCAACATCAATCTTCCTTACTGCAGGGACTGTTCCCGCACAGAGGCACCTCCTCAAAATTCTACCTAACCTAGAATGACTGGTTGACACATACAAATTTAACAATTCTGAATCCCCAAGGTCAGGTTTAGAAGTTTCTGTTCCCAAGTCATCCTTCCAGATCTCAGCTCCTGGTGGGGGGAGGCAGCTCCCCAGGCCGGGGTTTGGGATGCTTGTAGTGGATAGATAGACTGGGAAGGGGAAGGAAGGAATTTGTTGAGTAAGTGGGGGTTGAGTTAGCGTTGGAACGACTTGCCATGTTATGGAAAATAAACAAGCCTTATTCACAGACTTGCTTTTGAATGTTACAATCTGTGCATGTTTATATGGTTGCATATTCTATACCTCATCCTGTGACTATGTACCTGTGTCTTGCCTGTTCTCAATAAAAATATTTTTAAAAAAGAATGAACAAAGATATACATGTGACAAAAGTGGACAAAGGAAACTTTTTTTTAGAAGTAAAACACCCTAATAGCCCTTAATTTTATTAAGTCCAAAAGATTCATAAGACCTTAATAAATCCACCTGGGAGGCCTATAATAGCACGAATAGATAGCATCCCATCACATTTGTCCCAGTATGTATATTGTTTACTACAAAGATGCTATAAACATTTCAATCATATATGAAAGATACCAAACACATCTAACAAAAGTTAGATAATCTAAAATGGGAAGATACATCTGGGCAACTGTTGATATTACAGCATTGTATACTAGTATTGATCGTGGTAAGAGAGTAGAGGTGGTCTTGAATTATTTATAATAGGATAATATTGTATCTAATGAACAAAAACAATTTATTTTGGAGAATATATAATATATCCTTTTATCATAATTACTTTCAATTTGAGGGACAATTTTACAGTCAGGTTTGGGGAGCACCCATGGGTGCCAGGGTTTCCCCCAGCTTTACCAATCTATACATGGGTTATTGGGAGAAGACTTGTGGGGTGCAAGGATGAATGTAAGCCTGGTCTATTATGGGAAGTTCATTGACAACTTAATTATTATTTAGCAAGGAACAAGATTCAAATTATTGAATTAATAACAATATGGGACTTACTTTCACATATCATATTGATAAAGAGACCATTATTTATTTGGATTTAAAACAATACCAAAATAATTACTGAAGCATATATTAAATCTCAAGTGTAAATGCACACCTACATTTTAATAGCTGCCATCTTGAAAGTTGAAAAAATAATATTCCTAAGGGCCAATTCCATAGGCTGAGACAGAACTGAACGAATAAAACAGATTATCAAATATTAGCTAAAGAATTAAAAACAAAATTGATTAATAAAGGATATCTCAAAAACCTAATAGAACATACTTACAGGGAAATAAAGGCCAAACATTAAAATATTTTACCACCTGATCCATTATTAAAAAATAATATAGACCCAACACCATCAATAATATTTACCATAAATAAGATTATTAAGAATATACTTACCAAAAACAAACCGCAAATGACCAGTAAAATTATAAATAATGATAATCTAACAGGCAGTTCTTTAATGCTGTTCGAAAAGATGCATTAAATATGGCTTTATATGTCATGAAACCAAAAAACATCAAAGATGGCAATGGAACATTGTATGATGTCAGACAATATATCAACAATCAACAGACACACTTGGGTCAGTTAGGATAGTAGCTTAGACAGTTCTCATTCTATCTATCTATCTATCTATCTATCTATCTATCTATCTATCTATCTATCTATCTGTCAGTCTGTCAGTCTGTCTGGCTATCTAGCTATACGATATGTAATATGTGTATAATTATATATATATATATATATATATATATATACATAAAATATAAATTGTATATTAATCATCACATTTTTATACATATTGCCTTTGTCATTTAAGCACCATCAGTTGACACTATTGCGACATGTTGTCGTAACCAGCATGCTCTCCTTATAAGTTGCTGTAACTTGTTGATAACAGTGTAAGTTACTATACCACATTTGGTTACAATCAAAGTTGATGTAAATTAAGGAATCTTATTTATTGATCACAGTTACAGTAACCCCCATCAGTTACGACTCAAGTACAGATCCAGACGAGTAATGTCCTGCACAGAAACCTTTTTTCAGTGTTGACCAGGGTATACAAAGCTGCTCTTTTTAGGTTTGCACATTATGTGTTGGCATCTCTGGCACTCTGATTGGTTAAAACTGCACATGAAACAAAAACAAAACCCATGATTCAGAAGCCTTTATTTGAATCTTGCAAAACAGGCTGATTTGTATGAAAACAAATAAAGTCATATCATTGTTGCTATGTGTTTGAACCTTTCCAGTCACATTGGCTAGGGATGTATATGCAACAACTCCAATGGTGTTCTGGCTTTGTCTGTATGTGGGACACAGTGACATTTTGGTGTCTTGCTTGAATCAGTATCCTCACTGTTTCCCTTGTCAATTTGCTCCACAGGGGTAAAATTACCATTTGGTTTTGAGTATTTTTTATATCTCTTCTGCCTGCCTAACGACACTTATTCCACATGTTTGAAATTGACCCACTACAAGAATTTTGAATAAGCAACATGTTAATAATAAATTTACTAGTGTGCTGCTTAACAAATATGTTATGAGTTTTAAGTGATTTTGTATAACTTTATAAATCTGAGTCACTGTTGTTTTGCAAGTGCTTTTGTCTATTTTAGTATGCTTTTTAAAACTCAATTCTGCATTGGTTATTATATTATAAAATAGTCTTTCTTTCAACTGCTCTACTATAGCTGAGTGAAGTACATTTTTTTCTAGTAAAATTAATAATTTATTGGAATATGCCATATAAATTCAAAAAGAATGAAGATATAAATAGCATTCTGTCCCTTGATAAAATCAGTGTGTTTTCACATTTTCAAATTCTAGGCATATATTAGATAGTTCAATACCAGAAGAAGCTATGGAATGTCTTATAAAAATTTAATAAATTACTTTGTGCTTGTAAATGAGAAAACAGACTTGCAAATTGTGAAATGAACCATTCTGGCAAAGTAGAATTTGATCTGAAAGTGTAAACACTTGAGTTAATAGCTAGGATATCTCAGAGTCTCAGAAGCTATGGAACGTAGGGAGGGTGAAAGAGAGGTTATGGAATCTCTTCAATATTTTACTTTGAACATCCTTATAGGCTTTAATTAGGCAGATTACCTGGTATGCATGGTGTGCTGTGCTGAGCAATTTTAAACTGTCTTGTCCTCCAGGCAAATGGAAAAGGAAGTCAGAAAGAATTACAATCTGCACAAAATAAGAATTAATTTTCTATTAAGGGTAAGACAAAATTAAACAATTTCAAGTGATGTACTTTAAAAGTAAACTTGACTATGTACAAAACAGTATGTTAGATATTTTTAGATTATTTTAGTGTTTTATGTTTTAAGATGTTCTGTTGCTAAAAGTGTTTATAACCAAAACAACTATAACGTATGTATTGAAAATAGGTTTAAGAA